>OY723399.1:72467672-77467672 GCA_963210345.1 Inga oerstediana | reverse complement strand
ATGCTCGTATTGCTCAAAAGTTAACCGCTAAGAGTGGGGATTGTAGTAGACCTCCCCGTCATGAACTTTGGTCAGTGGCAAGGCAAAATAAAGATGACTATTATGACAATCCCTAGGTGAAGAAGGTTATTAATAAAATGGTAACTATTAATATTAGTCTCCAATTTATGAAAGTAAAGTCTTCAATTAACTATTAATAGTAACATTATTGTTAAATACACAATAAGCCATGTCCCAAAAAGCTAATTACAGCACATGTTGTCTTTCTGCGAATGAAGATGTATTAGCCTTGACATTGGTGCCAGACCATCTTAGTCTTCTTAGGGGTACCGACTTTGGATTGACCAAGAAAAAATATTATGGTCACTGGCAACCTTGAAGAAATTACAGGGTTGAAAAATATGAAAAGCTCCAAAAATAATGCAATGAAATGTGGAAAAAATTATTGTTTGTCACACAAGAGCTGATGAAGGAGCATTGTACAAAGCAGTAAGGGGCAAATGGCAGCTGAAATACTATAGGTAGTTGTACATTTTCAAGCCATGATCTACCTGAGGGATTGGCGAAATTTAAGTGTTTTGCCAATTACCCTGAACACTATACAGTTGCAATGAGTTGTATGTTCTATCGCCCAGAGGATAACATGCTTTATAACGAGTCTATTCTTCCTGAGCATGTGAAGCTACAAATCAACACCAACTTTGACTCCAACTATCTACTCCTTGTGGCCAACAAAGACATAGATACAATGAGAAAGGCTATGGGCAGCTTCGTTGCGTGGCCTCGCCATCTACTTAGAGTATGCAAGCCGACCAAGAAGTCTATTGCTGAAAAGAAGTTGCCCACCAAGTCCAGGATTGTCAATCAATCCAAGCCTCTAAATTAGTCCAAGCCTCCTATTTATTCTAAGCCCTCTACTCAGTCCAAGACCCAAGACCCCTATTTAGTCTAAGGAGAGGAAGCGTCTCACCTTAATGATCAACCTAGAAAGAAGTCACTCTCACAGAATAAGCCTGTTGGTCAATCTGCCTAGAAGTTCGTCTAGGTGTTCTCTGACAAGTTCTTAGCTTCCAATCCATTTCTAATAGTCATATTTAAGAGAGAGGTCTTTGACCTACCAGACCAACAAGAAGTAATAAACCAAGAGCTTGTTTCTGAGGTCCTGAACAAAGACATGAAAAGTACAAGCTCTATCAATTTCTTTGAGATATTTCTTTAACTATGATCTATTATTGTACTTATAGGACACTGGATGCTAATAATGGTAAACTATTGCACAAAAAGATTTAGTTATATGACTCCATAACCAGAGTTCCAGATACTAGACTATACATGCAGGAGACATTCAACCAATAAGTTATTCATTTATCATCTCATATAATTCAGTTCATCTTGTATGTTTCTATATATATATATATATATAATTTTTTATTCTATCTTCTTAGAAAGGTGTACAATTACCATACACAAAATGGTCTCGAATGCACTAAGAACAACCTCACTGATGTCTGTTATAGATGCACTTTCCAATGGCGGAGTCCGAAGGTATATATATTACTCACCAATGACTGTGATATTAAATTGAAGCACACATATAGTTTATATATATATGACTAACTGACAAATTTTTCTTCTCATTTCTTTATAGTGCTCAAAGCAACCGAACAAGAGCAATAATTGTGCGTACTGCATGATGTAGTACATGAATAACATAATCACTCATGGTCCTGAAAATATTGATCCAAATAAGGTAGTATATGTTCAACTTGTTCATATATACATCCGGTCACCTATATATTACAATATCTAACTTCCATCTATTGTTTCCTTTTATGCACAATATTTTAATGCATCCGGCATGATGCTTAGAATCACAAATGGAAGAAGTGACTGAAGAGTTTGTGAGATCTCTACAATATCAATGGGAGAGTGAAACCTTCAAATGACTATAAATTTCTAGATACTAATTTGTTTGTTTTAAAGTTTCGGTTTTGATAGTGTATACATGTACATTAATGACTGTAAATATATTCTGATTTATTGTATTATTCTATATATGAATGAATGTAAATATATGCTTTAATTCATTCTGTATAAATGCATGTGCAGGAGGATATCGAAAGCAGAAGCCCCACATTTTAAAAAAAAATAGCTTTGATAAATCACAGTTGTTACCTAACAACCATTATTTATGTCAACTTTATATAACCATTACTTACATAAATTTGTTAGCATTGCTATTAATATATAACACTTGTTTTGAAAGAACTATTAAAGATACTGAATTAAATGTAAATACATATATAATGGTTATTAAAGCGAAATCATTATGTATTATTCAAGCATTACCATATATTATGACAGTTGTTTACATGTGCCCATTAATTGTTATCACAACAATGTGCATATCATGGCCTAACCAAGCTTCAATGCATAATATGTGTTATACTATAATCGTTATAATAGGTCTTGTCATACCCTTATCTTATTTTCACCTATTTCAGACTATTGGCAGAAAATGATACGCTGTTCGATGGGTAACACAGGAAAAACATAGATATACTGATATTATATGCACGATTACATAAATTTCCCATAGGGGTTTGTACTTGAAAATTACAATTAACGTAGCCTCACAGCGCTACATGGGTGTCGAAGTCCATCCCAGTAAAATGGAAACATCTTCCCGTCTTCGTTTCACCACTACAATCCCCTCGTAAGGTCCTCCTCATTGTTCTCAGCATATATTCTATCTTCTCATGTCTAAATTATTGGTAGGGGAGGGTGAGATTCTGGGGAATCTCAGTTGGAAAGCAATACCAATATACATGTAAGATAAGTGCTTAATGCATGACATGCTTGCATTGCATAACTCATGCTCACACAATGACATATCTGCGTGCTCAATGTTTCAATCAACATACGTATGGCCATAGCATAAACAGAAACAAAACTTCAATTATTCATATATGTTTCACATAATCAAGTAAAGCAATAACATGCATCAATACACCAGCAAAATATTAAATACATGCATGAGAGGTAAGTTCCCTACCTTAATCACCCATCCCTGATCCTCGAATAACGTGCCTCAATTGGGGTGCCAATTCCTCAGGCTCTCTACTCGGTCCTAGAACGTCAAATATACATTTTAGACACTTCCATAGTGTTTCTAGTGGTTATATTAGTCTATGGTGAACATTTACCAAAATGTCCCCAAGACTCTGACTCGGCTCGATAGCACGTTTTCCCAAAATTTCGACTAGAGCTATTCTAACGTATTTTTGCCCAAGGAATCTATTTCCAGGCTTGAAATCAACAAATTCACTATCAAATTATAAAAATACCCTTGACAACCCCGGTTTAGGGATTTCATGGGCGTTTTCGTAATTATGCTTTTTCGGCCTCTACCAAAAAAGTGACCAACTGTAAGCCCACCTATTTTTGCCCACTGAATCCAATGGAACCATTTATTTCATGAAAATTCAGCTCCTAACTCCTGTTCTGGTTCTGGCCGAAAGTTTCACAAAAATACGAAAATGGAGTTTTGTGTTTTAGTTTCCAAAACTTTTACTTTTCCACTTCTAATCCTTTGTTAATTCATTTAAACACTTTTTAACCATGATCAAAGGAAATTTGGGAAGCATAACCCCTTAAGGTTAGGGCTTTTCTAAATTTACAAACTTGACAAAAATCACAAAAACCAAACACAAACCTTAACAACAACACCGTACTAGTTTAGATCTAAGGTTTGTGAAGTTACCTCTTGAGATCTTGAATTCTCTCTCTCTAGGCGTCTCTTCTCTCTCTTCTTGTGCTCAAAATGAGTCTTGAAGATCATGGATTCATGAAGAATCAAGATTTAAAGAAGGATATCATGACAAAAATCACAAGAAAAGCTCAAGAAATCATTTCTTACCTTAGATTTCTTCTTCCTTCTTTCTAAAGCTCTTTAGGTCTCCAAGCTCTCTCTCTCTTTCTTTGTTCTTTCTCTAGTGTTGGACTAAATGTTGCATGAAGAGGGAAGAGAATGTGTTTTATTGAATTCCTCTTCCTTCCTCCTAGCCATTGATTTCATCAAGAGTTGACATGGTGACATTTGTCAACCACCATGCTTCCCTCCATGCTTCCACCATACCTCTTCACTTTATGCCATACTTGCTCATAATTTGACTTGCTTGCTCCCTTACCATCACCCTACCATGATCCTCATGTCCATACTTCATGTCATACCCACCTTACCATTGTCATCATTATTCTTTTCTTGTAGCATTTTGGACATGTGCTCATGAAATTAATTTATTCCCCTTAATTTTATGTGTTGGCTGAAATTAGGGAGGAGAAGGGAAGCAAAATGTGTTTCACTAATTCCATAATTCCCCTTAATTGATTTATGCCCAAGTCCCTCTAATTCTACAATTCTTGATTCATTCCATTAAGAATATTCAATTTATACATTTTTCTTTATTTTCCTTGATTAATTGAAATTAGCTTCAATTAATTGGAAAATAATTAATCTTGGGTTAAATTGGTAAAATTATGATTTTGTTATCACTTTTGTAATTTAATTCCTTTCATGAATTAATTTGCCCATTTCCTTATGAATATGAATATTTCAAAATTCACAAGATCCAAATTCATGAATATTCACCATTTTATTGAATTTCTCAATTAATTATAATATATTTTTAGTGAATATAAAATTTGGGGTGTTACAAGTCTAGAATAAATAACGGTTCGGAACAGTAATTTATTAGCACGAAATATATATAGCGCCTATATATATGATGGTATGGAACCGTTATATATGGTAGATAATAATTATCATAAAAGGAATTTTTTGCAGTAGTGATTGGCCATTTAACAAACAATCCCCACACGTGTTACCTAGCATTTTCACTCCCAGTGGCTTTGCTTGCCATTGAAGGGTCTTCTGCATGACATAATAACTATACAACTCTATCCACTGTTTTTTGTTTTTTTCCGTCATCCATGAATATTATCAAAGGATTTGGACACATTCCTTTTCAAGCACATGGCTAATTTATAATGACAGTGCCATCATTTACAGCTTGTTAGCTCCAAGGCAAAACTATCAACAACAAAAAGACCAAAGAAAAGGAGGGTGGGTGAGGTGAAGAAACCAAAGAAAATATAGGGTTGTATTGGTCCAGCCATTATCGCGTCATGTGGAATTCCCTGCAGTGACAAACAATGTCACTAAGAGTGAAAATGTTGTGTATCGTGTGTGGGAAATGTTAAACTGTCGATGTTTGTTGACTTAATGGTCATGAGATTTTTGTATCATTTTAGAAACTTCATATATATTTTTACTCCATTTTCTAAACTGACATGTTTGCTAAATGATCAATATTGATTGGTTTAACAAATGTTGCATTTTTGCATCCAATAAAATTTTAGTATCAGGTTTGCATGGAAGAATACTTTATGGATAGATTTGCACATTAATCCTTGTTTTATTCAGAAAGTGAGATGCATGCATAATGCATAATTCGTTTGGGCCAGCATTAATGTATGATTACGTAAGACTTATTTAGATGATAAGAATGAAATAATGTATAATTAAATAGAGAGATATAGAGTTCAAAAAATTTTAATGTAACAGGAAAACATAATTATACCGTCTTGTCTCGTGTATAATAGTGGAAGCTAATCTTGCCTCTTCCGCTAAAAATCTGAGCATTTTTTGGCGTCCGGAAAAAAACTTTGGACCATATTTTCCTAGTCCTTTAAAAGATATTTTTAGATTTGATATATTAATATCAATATATAATGTTAATTTATAATAAGTCCAGACATTTTATAAGGCATGAAACCTGAATTTCATCTAATATGTTGAAGTTTCTGGTAAAAAAAATGTAATATGTTGGAAAACACATAGTTTTGTTACATAAATAAAGTTATTGTTGAAGTGATGGAAACCTATATTATCCGAGGTCCAAAGTCAATCCAACCCAATCTAAATAATATTCTCTATAACAAAAATTGATGACAATCTTTTGAAGTGTGTTGTGAAAGATTGTAATTTGGAATATTAGTGTTGGTTTATAAAAAGAAAAAGGGAATATTAGTGTATGGACATTGTATCTGATAATTAATCTCATGAAGTGAGGTATCTTTGTCCAATGCCTTGGATTCTCTTCTATCGATGGAGATATAGTGATATGGCGTCCAGTTTGATTAGATTATATTTATTTTTGTTGTTTTTATTTAATAATATATTTTTATTATTGGGTAAAAAACTTATTCATTAGTTGATATTTTTATTATTTTTTTATATTCTACATCAAACTATTCATGAATATGATTATGAAAACAAAAATTAGGATCTTAATTACAATGAATTAGGGTTCCTTGTAACACCCCAAATTTTATTCACCAAAAATATATTGTAATTATTTGAGAAATTCAATAAAATGGTGAATATTCATGAATTTGGATCTTGTGAATTTTGAAATATTCATATTTCGGCCAAGGCAAGGAAAAGAGAGGGAGAGTGAGCTTGTGAGTTCCTTTGGAGATTTAGAGAGCAAGAGGAAGAAAGGGCTAAGGTAAGAGCTTGTTTTTCAAGCGATTAAGCTTCCTATCTTGTATAGTTCATCCTCTAATCTCTTGTTCTTCGTGGAAATCATGGTTTAGAAAGCTATTTTTCAAGGTTTAGGAGAGAGAGGGAGGACTTCCTAGAGAGAGAAACACCAAGAATCAAGAGGTAATCTCTAAAACCTCAAACTCTTAGTGTATTGATGTGGTTGATATGACTCTTGAGTTGTTTGGTAGTTTGTTGTTAGTTTTGCAAATTTGAAAAGCTATAACCCTAAGGGGTTATGCTGCTCAAAATCCTTTAAATCATGATTAAGAAGTGATTTAGTGAGTTAATAAAGGATTAGAAGTGGAAAAGTACAGGTTTTGAAAGTTAAAACACAAAGCTCCATTTTTCTAGTTTTCCTTCAACTTTTGGCCAGAACCAGAATTGGTATTACGAGTTGGATTTTCATGAAATAAATGGTTCCATTGGACTCGGTGGGTGAAAATAGGTGGGGTTACAGTTGGACACTTTTTTTATAGAGGCCGAAAAAGTATAATTACGAAAACGCTACTAAAATCCCTAAATAGGGGCTGTCAAGGGTATCTTCATAATTTGATAGTGAATTTGGTGATTTTGAGCCTGGAAATGGATTCCTTGGGTGAAAATACGTCAAAATAGTCTTGGTCAAAATTTTGGAAAAACGTGCCATCAGGTTGGGTACGGTAGGGCCGGGCCGGGGTCCCGGTGGCATTTTGGTAAATTTTTATCATAGATTAATATAACCACAAGAAACACTATAAACGAGTCTAAAATGATACTTGGATAGGTTATGAACTATTTCTAGTACATTTAATATTTTAGGACCGAGTCGGACGCCGGAACGACATGTTTTTAAGGCACACTGAAAAAGGGATTTAACAAACTTCGAGGTAGGGACTACCATCTTTCATACACTATGTGAATAATTATATGTATTTGTTACTGTATTTTGTGATATGATTGCGTGCTAGAGGCACAGTACCTAGTTGTGGTTCGCTAACCAACAACAGTATATCCGAAAATCCTAGCTATGGTCGATGACTCAGTTGAGGTATATTATTAGAAATCCTAGCTATAGTCGGTGACTCAGCTGAGGTAAATATATATATGAATCAAATCAAACTTTCATTTTTGCTTAATACAGTGCATTGCATATTTAATTTTCACATTTTATGTGTCGATCATATGTCTCTACGGGGATTCTTTGAAATCTCACCATTTTTTCAAAAACAAATATCTCAGCGGTTACCAGTGGACAAAAGGGAAAGGACGTAGACACCAGAAAGTGAGCGGCATATGTCACGAGGATAGAACAAGATAGGGGTTATATTTAGTCTATGTTGTGGATATTCTATTGAAAATTGTAAATATTAAGTTTCCCCTGTATTTTTCTGTATTTCATCGATGAACGATATTAGTATTGTAAATGAATATTTTTATCAGTATAATTGTACTTTTCTGTATGCCCATTGAATTCCGTCTTTATTACTATTCGAATATCGAAATGGAAACGGATATTAACATTTTTGGAATCAGAGCTAATAAGCGATTCTGTCATTATCAGAAATGTATATTGATAAAATTTTGTTTACATGTCGACAGGATATTATGGACGGATCGAGAGGACCAAGGATTGATTATTTTAGTACCGGTGGTATGAAGCTACGCTATATGACACGGAAGAGCGTGCCAATACTGCTCATACACATACCGCAGCCTAGGCCTGAGACTTCGCTGAGATCTGAGGTAGGGGAGTCGGGGCATCCACTAGCGTACGATCTGGAGGAGGACCCCGTTGCGATTGGTTCGAGCGAGGGATTCTCGAGGATAGCAACAATACATGTACCGTACAACATGCAGCCGGACGAGGAGCTAGCTGATTTCTTTTGGGTCAAGCTGAGGCAGGCGAAACGGGAGTTTGCTGACCCAGATGATTACTACCTGGTGTACTTGGGTTCCGTTGAGAAGCTATACAACCATGACATCTGCTGGATATCAATTTACCGAACCCAATCTGGATTAGCACTACTACAAGCTTCTTCCTGGATATCGTTTTTTAGAACCAGAAGAAGATAAACATCATTGAGGAGGGTCCCAAACGCCACTTTCTGGAGTTTATGGACCACATCGACGCATACACTAGGGAGTACCTAGATGTGGAGGAGTGATGTGGGACCGACTCATATTTTGTGTGACTGGGAAGTACCGGCACGTATTTTGGGGCTAATACAGTCATAGGATACCAGCAGACAGAAGAAATTTTAGCCATAAATTAATATTTTGGCTATGTATTGAACAATATGTCATGTACAGTAGTAGTTAGGACATGTGATGCTTCTATTTCTTTGTACTACTGTAAATAGTTATGATATACTATGTATGACATATTTGTACCCTGACTTTTTATGAAATGACAAAAATTCCCTTGCTTTTGTATCAGAAATTTACTCTTCTTTAAATTTTATGTAGAGTTAAATATGGAAATGATACAACCCGAGGAAGGTGCTAGAGGTCGCGATAGAGGCTGAGGTCGAAGTCGAGGGCGTGGTAGACATGGTAATGATGAGGGTGAACCGAGGCCTGACCCTATCCAACAGCGAATACTGGAGATGTTAGAGCAATAGTAACAGACCATGAATGAGATAAGAACTGATCTTTGGGGAGTACAGCAGAGCAAGACCACCTGGAGAATCACATGGATGAGTTTATATGGGGGAATTACAAAGAAATCCAAGAGGAACCTCAGCTAGCTAATTTACCACCAGAGCTTGAGGTGGATATCCAAGTTTGCCTGAGCAGATTTAGCAAGCAGCAGCCGCCCATGTTCAGAGGGAAGTTCGATCCTCAGATAGCGGAAGACTGGTTGGCTCGTCTGGATAAGATCTTTGACATGCTATAGTGTCCAAATGAAGTAAAAGCCCAACCAGCCATATACAAGCTGGAAAGTGATGCCGATCGCTGGTGGAAAGGCATGGACCTCATTCTGAAGGGGAAAGATGTTTCGATCACATGGGAACTATTTCAAGAGGAATTTAACAAGAAGTACTTCCCTCCGACTGTTAAGAGAGAGAAAGAGAAAGAGTTCCTCAGTATCAAGTAGCAAGACTGGGAGAGTTTTGATGACTATCTGGCCCGGTACATCCGACTGTCATGCTACTCGTCATATGCCAAGCTGAACGACAATGATGAGTGGAATTCAGATATGATGATAGAGGGGCTGAGACCTGAGTTCAAAGAAAGGCTGATTTCCCAACATTTCACGGACTTTAGCAAAGCGGCAGAGGAGTGCCAATACATCAAAAAACATCTGACAAGCTGGTCAACACAGACTAGGAATCGCAGTGGTTCCGGGAGTGGTAGCTTAACACAGAAGAGGAAAGAGCAAGGTGGACTTCCGGGGGAGCTACGAAAAGGACGAATCGGACTGGAGGCTATCTTAGGAAGTTGCATGTATTGGTTTTGCCATAAACCATTCCATCCTGGTAAAGCTTCTAAAATTGCACCATTACCACTGAAAACTGATTCCAACAAACCAGGGGCTTGTTATAATTGCGGAAGGATGGGACACATGTCCAAGGATTACCCGTAGAAGTAACAATCGATAGAGATGGGACCTAGAGCTTCAGGCAAGGTCTGTACACTGACACAAGAGGAAGCCAGAAAGTCTTTGGAACTAATTCAAGGTACGATTTCTCTAAACGGCTGTTTAGTGGATGTTATGTATGATTCTGCTACAAGCCATTCATTCATTACATACAATTGCGTGAGATAGTTATGACCACCTGTGCATAAATCCCCGTACCATTTGGTCGTATCTACACCTATGGGTGTGCGAGTTGTGACAGCCGATTTTTGCCTAAATTACGGGCCAAAGGTTGAGAGGTGCGAATCAAACGTAAATTTGATCTGTTTACCACTGCAAGGGTTGGAAGTAATTTTGGGGATTGACTGGCTGACAGTAAATGGTGTGTTGTTGGATTGTAAACAGAAGAGAGTCTTATATCTGAATCCACAACCACAAGCTGACACCGAAATCACTCTTAACCTGTTATCCGCAGCTAAGGTTGAGAGATATCTACAGAAGGGTTATCAGGGATACATGGTATTCTGTTCTATGTAATCAGAGGCCGGTGTAACCTTGGAAAGTATCCTTATAGTAAGCGAGTTCCCTTATGTTTTTCCAGAGGATGTCGGTGGACTACCTCCAGATAGGGAAGTGGACTTCTCGATTGATTTGAAGCCTGGAGTGGCTCTAATTTCTAAAACCCCTTATCGTATGGCTCCAAGTGAGATGGCAGAGCTGAAGAAGAAGATCAAGGAACTACTTGAGAAAGGGTTCATATGACTGAGCGTATCACCTGGGGCACTCCAGTGCTTTTCGTAAAGAAAAAAGATGGAAGCCTGCGTCTCTGTATTGATTACCGAGAGTTGAACAAGTTGACCGTTAAGAACAAGTGTAATACCCCAAATTTTGAGACTCAAGGCTAAAGAATAAGCCTGAAATAAGTGGATTGCTAAACTCTAGTTTAGCAAGATCCCAAATTATGATTAAGGGTTAATGACTCTAAAAGTGGAGGTGATTATTGATAGATAAACCCTTTTGGAGAGTATGATGTGATTGGGCACTCGAATGTGCTTCGTACGTATTGTGAGCAGCGCCGAAACCCTGTGTTTAAGCTTAATTAAGGATTAAGCTCTAAATTAACTTAAAATAGAAGGGAGGGAACATTGTGAAATAAAAGGAATGAGAAAATTAGTTTGGTGGTGATTCAGTGTGAATTGTAGTAATCAAGGGAAAAACGGTAAAGTTACCGACCAATTGATTGGTTACCAAAGAAGAAGCTCATTGGTAACTCAAAGATCGATGGTTGTGATTCATTGTTATGAGATTATGAGGGGTAGAATCCCATGTGTGTGAGTCCATGTGTGTCCAAAAAGATGAAACAAGAGTGTGACACTTGGCACAATTTAGACCCTTGGATCTTGGTCAATTTGTCAACTCTTCCCTCTCTCCTCTCCTCCCTTATTTGGAAGGTTTTTGGGCCAAAAACTGCTTCCCATCTTCATCTTCATCATCTCTCATCTCTCTCTTGTCCTCCATGGTCGTCCAAGTTCAAGGTAGAAAGAGAAAGAAGAAGTTCAAGATATGGTCTCTAATTGGCCTCTAATGCTTAAATCCTCTTCATTAATCTTGATCATGTTGATGAGAGCTTCATCTCTATGGTTTTAGATTTTTTAAAGGAGGTGTTTGATAGGTTGAGGAAAAGTGGAAAGATGGAGAATCAAGGAATTGGTTTGGGAAAGAGGAAGAGGTAAGTATTTAAAGCCTTTTGATCCAAGTTTTGTGATTTATGGATGAGCTTTATGAATTTCAAATTTTTCCTTGATTTTATGTGATTTTGAAATGGAGGAATTTCATGGTGTAGCATGTTGTAAATGGTCTTTTGTTGTGTTTTATGACTATTGGTATTTGTTTGGAACTTTGGTTGGAGAGGATTGCAATGTGGTGCATTGGATTGTGACATTGGGAGACATGTTGTGCCATTAAGAACACATGTCAATATAATGTGAATTTGGTTGATTTGGTGTTTCTAGTGGATTACTTGTGAAAATTTGTGTAAGAATGATGTTTGGTATGAAAATAGGACCATTGGAAGCCAATAGTGCAAAACTGAAATGCTATCAATTGAAAGTCTATTTTGAGCATTCTGATTGTGTGGACGTTTTGAATAGGAAAATGATGTCATAAAATTATGAAAATTTTCAATCTTAATTCTCACATCCCAAGCTTCAAAATGGACATATAATTTATGCCATTTCATTTTGTGATCTGGGAGATATGACTGTCCAAAGTTTGGCATCAAAACTGAACTCTGTTTTGG
Source organism: Inga oerstediana (assembly GCA_963210345.1). Taxonomy (NCBI): domain Eukaryota; kingdom Viridiplantae; phylum Streptophyta; class Magnoliopsida; order Fabales; family Fabaceae; genus Inga; species Inga oerstediana. The sequence continues at coordinate 77,455,204 of OY723399.1, read as the reverse complement.
GACAGTCTTGAGTTTTGGGGAATTCTTTATTTTTGTGGTGATTTCTGGTAAAGGTCGATATTTTTCATATAAAGAGGACTTAAATAGATTTCATTTGGATTTGGAATCACCTCATTTTGATTTTTTTGGAATTAGTTATGATTTTTGAAATTTCAGCCAAGAAACAGAATTTTCTTGGCCATGGCCAGCGAATTCTTGGGCTACGGCCCAAATGTTTCTGACCTATTTTTGGCAGCAGCCAGTGTATTTATGGGCCGCGGTCAACCCCAAAAATCAGCATTTTGGACTTTTAAAAGGTGATCTTTGGCCAATTGTTTCCCAACCCTTTAAGCATGTGTTTAGGCTTTGATTAGCCACCTAAAGGTCATGAATGATAACCAACTTTAAGTGATATAAAAGTAAGGTTTTGGAATAGACAATAACCCTATATCTTTACTTTGGTTATAGGATTTATGTTTGCCCTGATTGTGGTTCGATATTCGTCTGATCGTGAGTAAGCGGTGCTAGAGTATACGTGGAAGACAAGTGTAGGGAACTTACCTCTCTTGCATGTATTTGATATTTGTGTTTGTGTATTGATGCATGTTTTTGCTTTACTTGATTATGTGAAACATATATGAATGATTGTAGCGCTGTTTTTATTTATGCTATGGCCATGAGTATGTTATTGAAACATTGAGCATGCATATATGTCATTGTGTGAGCATGAGTTATGTATTGCAAGTATGTCATGCATTAAACACTTATCTTGCATGCATACTGGTATTTGTTTTCTATTGAGATTCTCTAGAATCTCACCCTCCTTACCAACAGTTATACAGGGCAAGTGGATCGAGGAGGGAGCAAGCAGCCGAGGGCGGTAAGGACTCCTTTGGGATGTGATTTTGGTTGTTGGTTATCATAGTTGGGAAGTATTCTATATTTGGTATTTGTATTTGGATTTGAATATGGGAATGTATATTCGGATATGTATTTGAAAGGATATTATGTAATCCCCGTATGAGAAATTGTAAAGAGCGAGTGTGCCTTATGAATTCTATGTAAAGGTATAAACTCAGGAGTTGCCGGGATGATATTGTGTTCACTCTGATATTTGTATAAATGTGATATTCCATGTGATGTAATTGCATTCAAAATATGAATATAAGACCAGGTGTATTAGAGATTTGCAAGGCATTTGTGAAAACCCTATCGTCAATGATGGGATTTTAAACGAGTTTGGTTATCCAATGGTCTTTATTTACTTTGATCGTGTATTTCGAATATAATTATGCAAGGGGGTTACAACAAGTATCCACTCCCTTGAATTGATGATTTGCTCGATCAGTTGTATGGTTCCTGTGTATTCTCGAAGATCGATGTAAGATCAGGATACCATCAGTTAAGGCTTAAAGTAGAAGATGTATCGAAGACTGCTTTTAGGACCAGATGTGAGCATTACGAGTTCCTAGTGATGCCATTCGGGTTGACCAATGCACCTGTTGTATTCATTGACTACATGAACCGAATCTTTTGTTCGTACTTAAACCAGTTCGTTGTAGTCTTTATCGATGATATATTGGTGTACTCACGAAGTGAAGCTGAACACGAACAGCTTCTGAGAACGGTGTTGAACATATTATGGGATAGGCAACTTTATGCCAAGTTGAGCAAGTGTGAATTCTGGCTTTCAGAGGTAAAGTTTCTGGGCCACGTTGTCTCACAGCACGGGGTCGATGTTGATCCTGGTAAGGTGGAAGCAGTACTAAACTGGAAGAAACCAAAGACAGTATTCGAAGTACGCAGTTTTCTAGGTCTAGCTAGTTATTATTGAAGATTATACCAAATTTCTCCAAAATTGCATTACCAATGATAAAATTGATGTGGAAAGCTTAACATTTTACGTGGGATGAAAATTGTAAAAAGATCTTCATAGAGTTGAAGCAGAGGTTAACTACAGCATCAGTGTTAACGATCCCAGATCTGTTGTTTTCGTTTGTAATTTATACAGATGCCAGTGGGCATGTATTAAGATGCGTACTAATGCAGCATGGTCGCATGGTGGCCTATGCGTCTCGACAATTGAAACCTCATGAATCGAATTATCTAACCCATGATCTTGAGTTATCGGCAATCATGTTTGCTTTAAAAATCTGGAGACATTATCTCTATGGTGAGACTATAGAGCTGTACTGCGACCACAAGAGTTTGAAATACTTTTACGATCGGAAAGAACTTAATATAAGGCAGTGCAGAGAGATGGAGTTGCTGAAAGATTACAATCTTGAAATCAAGTACCATCCCGGTAAGGCTAATGTCATCGCTGATACATTAAGCCGAAAATCAGTGCAGGTGGAAGCTATGATAATCTATGAGTAGAAACTGATCGAGGATTTCAGAGACCTAAATCTGTCTAGTCAGATTTTGTTAGGCAGTGGGGTCAGCCAGATATACAACGATCTGAGGGCAACAATTAAAGAAGCCCAACAACATGATGATTAAGCGTTATATATAAAAGGCATGATTGATAGGGGTGAGACTCAGGATTATGACTTGTCTCCCAGCGGGCTTGTCAAGTACAAGAAGCGGATTTATGTTCTACCGCAACCAAAATTGAAACGACAAATACTGGGGGAGGTGCATAAGAGTAAGTATACTTTACATCCATGAGCTACAAAGATGTACCATAACTTGAAGGCTCAATACTATTGGCCAGGGATGAAAAGAGAGGTGACTGAGTTCGTTGCTTGTTGCTTGACATGCCAGAAAGTAAAGGTTGAACACTAACGACTATCGAGGCTTTTGACGAATCTTGAGATACCTGAGTGGAAGTGGGAAAGCGTTACCATGGATTTTATGATAGGTTTTCCTAAGGTTAGAAACCATGACGCTATATGGGTAATAGTTGACAGATTCATGAAGACAGCTCACTTCCTACCGATTAATGTTCACTATTCCCCTGATTGACTAACGGAGATCTATATCAAGGAGATTGTGAGATTACATGGTATTCCGAAGAACATCATCTCCAATCGAGATCCACGATTCACTTTTGAGTTTTGGAAGGCGGTACATGAAGCTTTAGGTACCAAGCTCCATTGTAGCACGACATACCATCCTCAAACGGACTTGCAAACAGAACGAACAATTCAAACCCTTGAGGATATGCTAAGGGCGTATGTGCTTGATTTTAAAGGTAGCTAGGACAAATTCCTTCCGTTGGCAGAGTTTTCCTACAACAACAGTTACCATTCAAGCATCCAGATGGCTCCGTATGAGGCACTCAATGGTGAGGCGCTCTACAGGAAGAAGTGTCAATCGCCGTATGATGGATTGAACTGTCTAAGAGGGAATTGATAATGCCAGATCTTATTGATCAGACAACAGAGCAGATAAAGTTGATCAAGCAGAGATTGTTAGCTACTCAGAGTTGACAGAAAAGTTATGCAGATAAGAGGCGAAAACCTCCGAAATTTGAAGTTGGCGACCATGTGTTCATGACAGATCACCTGTTACGGGTATTAGCAGGGTGTTAAAAGCAAAGAAGCTGCAATCGAGATACATTGGTCCGTTAGAGATCTTAGACAAGATTGGGCCTGTAGCGTACTGTATCGCTTTGCCACCAAGTCTAAGTAGGCTATACGACGTTTTCCATGCTTCTCAGATGAAAAAGTATCAACCTGATCTAGAACACGTAATAGAGTATGAAGACGTGGAAATGCGTGAATATTTGACTTATGAAGTTATACCTGACCGAATCATCGATCAACAGGAAAAGCAGCTCAGAAACAAGAGCATTCTGTTTGTGAAGGTTGTCTGGAGAGGGTTATCGCCCAGAGAGGCTACATGGGAAACAGAAGAAAGTATGAAGAAGCGCTACCTGGAATTCATGAATGTATGAGTATAGCAAATTTTGAGGACGAAATTTTATTAAGTGGGGGAGAACAGTAACACCCCAAATTTTATTCATAAAAAATATATTGTAATTATTTGAGAAATTCAATAAAAAGGTGAATATTCATGAATTTGGATCTTTTGAATTTTGAAATATTCATATTCATGAGGAAATGGGCAAAATAATTCAAGAAAGGAATTAAATTACAAAGGTGATAGAAAAATCATAATTTTGCCAATTTAGCCCAAGATTAACTATATTCCAATTAATTGGAGTTAACTTCGATTAATCATGAAAAATAAAGGAAAATGTATAAATTGAATATTCTTGGTGGAATAAATGAAGATTTTTGGAATTGGGAGGAACTTGTGAATAAAACAATTAAAGGAACTATAGAAAATGTTGGAACAATTCTCATTATCCTTTTCCCTTGATAATTTTGCCTAGCTTATGGAAATTGAAGGGAAAAACAATTGTTGAGGTTCAGATATGCCAAGTGTCATTAATCTAAGCTAAGAGAAATAAACAATGATCCTTCAATATGAGCACATGGGTTAGTACCACAAGATAATGTTTCTTGGACCAAGAAGCTTAAGACAAATTGAATGAAAGTCTATTTGGTTTCTTAAGGACCCTTTATGTGTGATGGGCTAGAAGGAAAGGAGAAAAATTGGTTTAAACTTAATTGGACTCTATGACATAAGTTTGAAGGAGATAAGGCCTAAGTACTAAAGTGATGTCATAAACCAACTTACCACCATTTATTAAATGATAAGAAGGAATGGCATAAAGTAAAAGGGTATGGTGGGAGGTATGGTTGGAGGGATGGTGCATGCAAGGTAGAGTAATCTCAACCATTGATTAGATCAAGGGCTAGGAAGAAGGATGACTAAGTTAATAAAACATTTTCCCTTCCCCTTTCAAGGCACATTTCGGCCAAGGCAAGGAAAAGAGAGGAAGAGTGAGCTTGTGAGTTCCTTTGGAGATTTAGAGAGCAAAAGGAAGCAAGGGCTAAGATAAGAGCTTGTTTTTCAAGCGATTAAGCTTCCTATCTTGTATAGTTCATCCTCTAATCTCTTGTTCTTCGTGGAAATCATGGTTTAGAAAGCTATTCTTCAAGGTTGAGGAGAGAGAGGGAGGACGTCCTAGAGAGAGAAACACCAAGAATCAAGAGGTAATCTCTAAAACCTCAAACTCTTAGTGTATTTATGTAGTTGATGTGACTCTTGAGTTGTTTGGTAGTTTATTGTTAGTTTTGCAAATTTGATAAGCTATAACCCTAAGGGGTTATGCTGTCCAAAATCCTTTAAATCATAGTTAAGAAGTGATTTAGTGAGTTAATAAAGGATTAGAAGTCGAAAAATACAAGTTTTGGAAGCTAAAACACAAAGCTCCATTTTTCTATTTTTTCCTTCAACTTTTGGCCATAACCACAACTGGTATTAGGATTTGGATTTTCATGAAATAAATGGTTCCATTGGACTTAGTGGGCGAAAATAGGTGGGGTTACAGTTGGGCACTTTTTTGGTAGAGACCGAAATAGCATAATTACGAAAACGCCACTGAAATCCCTAAATAGGGGTTGTCAAGGGTATCTTCATAATTTGATAGTGAATTTGGTGATTTCGAGCCCGGAAATGGATCCCTTGGCCAAAAATACGTTAGAATAGCCTTAGTCAAAATTTTAGGAAAACGTGCCATCGGTCGGGTACGGCGGGGCCGGGCCGGGGTCCCGGGGGCATTTTGGTAAATTTTTACCATAGACTAATATAACCACAAGAAACACTATAGACGAGTCTAAAATGATACTTGGATAGGTTATGAACTGTTTCTGGTACATTTAATATTTTAGGATCGAGTCGAACGCCGGAACGACATGTTTTTTAAGGCACACTGAAAAAGGGATTTAACAAACTTTGAGGTAGGGACTACCATCTTTCATACACTATATGAATAATTATATGTATTTGTTACTGTATTTCTTGATATGATTGCGTGCTAGAGGCACAATATCTAGTTGTGGTTCGCTATCCAACAATGGTATATCGGAAAATCCTAGTTGTGGTCGATGACTCAGTTGAGGTATATTATCAGAAATCCTAGCTGTAGCCAGTGACTTGACTGAGATAAATATATATGAATCGAATTAAAATTTCATTTTTGCTTAATATAGTGCATTACATATTTAATTTTCACATTTTATATGTCGATCATATGTCTTTACGGGGATTCTTTGGAATCTCACCCTTTTTGTAAAAAAAAAAATCTCAGCGGGTACTAGTGGACAAAAGGGCAAGGAAGTAGACACTGGAAAGTGAGCGGCACGTGTAACGAGGAGAGAACAAGATAAGGGTTATATTTAGTCTATGTTTTGGATATTCTAATGAAAATTATAAATATTAAGTTGTCGCTGTATTTTTCTGTATTTCGCCAACGAACTATATCAGTATTGTAAACGAATAATTTTATCAGTATAATTGTACTTTTATGTATGCCCATTGAATGTCGTCTTTATTACTCTTTGAATATCGAAATGGAAACGGGTGTTGACATTCCTTTTTTTTTATGTCAATCAATTTAAAATAATAGATTTTAAATTAGAAAATAAGTTAAAAGTGGTAATAGGAATTATTAATTAGTCGTTATATGTAATATCCTGAATTATAACTAAGGGCTAATGACTTCATAAGGGATGTAGTTATTAATGAATAAACACTTTTGAAGAATATGAAGTGCATTGTGATATAAATATGTTTAAAGATGGTTTAATAAACGTTGTGATAAAAGGGGCAAAATGGTAAATTTATCGACCAGTTGGTAGTTACCGAAGAGGAGACTCATTGGTAACTTAAGAATCAATGGGTAGAATTAGCTCTTGAATGATCAATGGGACGGAATTAAGTGTGTATGTGAGTATGTGAGATCATGGAAGGAAGCATAAGATCAAGACAAGTGGCAAATTGTGAGCCATAGGATGAGGGTCAAAGATTCAACTCATTTTCTCTTCCCTCCTACTCCTAGAGTCCGCTATGTGCATGGGAAAGAAAGGAAAATCTACTTCTTCATCAATTTCTCATTATCTCTTATTATTCTCCATTTCTATTCAGCTTAAATAGGAAAGAGAAAGAAGGAATTTTGTGGTAAGTGCTCTATTTGACCTTGAATGATGAAATTCTCTTCATTAAAGTTGATCTTGGTGTTGAGAGCTTCATCTTCATGGTTTTAGATTTTTGAAAGGTGGTGTTTGAGCACTTGAAGAAATTTGAAAGTTGTGAAATCAAGAAGCTAACTTTGGGAGAAGGAAGAGGTGAGTATTTGATGTATTTTGGTATAATTGTTTTGGTCATTGGTTAAGTTTTCAGTACTTTGGATTTTTGCCCTGATTTTGGCCTAATTTTGAAATGAATAAATTAGCTAGTGCCTTGTGGTGTAATAGGTGTCAAATGGTGTCTTGATGCTAATAGATTTAGTTTGGAGTTGAATTGGGAGGTTTGATAATTTGGAGGATTGTGTTGCATCTTGATTAAAAAATAGAGTATGTGTTGATTGAATGGAAATTGGGTTGTTTTAGTGTTTCCAATAGGTTTCTTGTGAAATTTTATGTAGGAATGAGCTTTGGTATGAGTTTTTGAACCATTGGGATTAGTTTGGGTAAGTCTGGAAAGTTATATCAGTTACTGCGATTTGGCTTCTGATAAGCCTCACTTGAGTGAGGTAGGGTCTCACTCGAGTACAACATGATATTTCCCTTTCTCTTCAGTGGTTCAGTGAGGTCTTCAGGCGAAAGGCAAGAGTATACTTCCTCATCTGTGAGTGGCATGCGTTACCACTCGAGTGCATGTGCATGTAGCACTATGGACGCGCGTCTCGGGTTGGCACTCGCAAGCAAATTATCAAGAGTGCACGTGGGCACTCGCGGGTATTGGGTGGTCTCTCGGGTGCTAAGGCTAGTGCTCGAGTACACTTGTCACTTTGGGATTTTAGTTGCTCTCGGGTTATCACTTCCTGCACCTCACTTGATGGGACTCGGGTAACTATGTGTCATCACTTGAGTGCTCAAAAGAGTGCTTGAGTGAACTGGCCACTCCAGGGTGTGTTTGTGCTCTCGGGTGCACACTTTCTTTGTCTCACTTTGTGGGACTGAAGTGCAAGTGGGGGCATCACTCGAGTGAGGCCTTCTTCACTCGAGTGATTCAGCCAAAAATCAATGATTTTGTTTCCAAAAAGGGATCTTTAGGGTAGTTTTCCCTAACCCTTTAGGTGTGTGTTTAGACTTCTAATAGCTACCTAAAGAGTTCAAATGATAGCCAACTTTAAGTGTTGTAAAAGAAAGAGCTTTGAATAAGAAATTAATCCACCGTTCTTAACTTTGGTTTATAGGGTTTGACATTTGCCCTGGTCGTGAGCGAACCGTGCCGGAGCAAGTCAGAAAAGAACAAGGTGTGACTCCTTCTCTTATACTGTATATGATGTATTGTATGTTCGATTTATCATTGTGTTGTGAAAGCCAGAGTGGCTATGTGATTGCCAGAGAGGCAATGTAATATGTGAATGCCAGATAGGCAATATGAAAGCCAGAGTGACTATGTACATTGTCAAAGAGGCAATGCGATATGTGATGCCAGTGAGGCAATATGTATATATGACAGCTTGTATGCTGTGTTTGTATTGCTGTATTGTGTGATGATTTACTTCCATGCTATGTGATTATATGTGGTATAAGTGATTTTTTACTAATGGGATTCTTTTGAATCTCACTCTTTTCTTTGATTAACCTTCAAATAAGGCAAGTAGCTCCAGGGAGAAACGGACGACTAGGAGCAACTAGGATTTGTAGGGAATGTTAATTTGGAATATTGGTTATCTAATTTAGAATGAGATTACTGTATATTGTCTTGAAATGTAAATAATATTTTGGACATGGTATATAGTCCCCTAGTTGGGAATTATAAACCCGATAGATAGCATATATATAACCCTGGGTTGCCGGGATTTTTATTGTACACTCTGATATATAAATGTGAATTAATTGCACAGGTAATTACACTCGGATTATGGAATTTGAGACTAGGGAAGGCATAAATTTTAAAAATATTTGCGAAAATCCTCCCGTAAGAAATGGATTGTAAAAGAATCTTTTGATGATTATTGGTCTCTATTTCATTTTAATTACGAATTCTGAATTATAATTACGGTTTCAAGGCAGGGGGTTACATTATAAATTTTAGTTGTGTGGATATGTATTGACTCATATCCTAGTCAACATCTACTTGGCTACATTTAATACTTTCTTCTACTTCCTTCTCAAGCCAACTTGTTGTACAAGTTCCTTTTTCTTACTTGTTCTATAAGTTTTACTTGTCCTACAAGTTTGCCTATGCATTAATGGTGACTAGTAGTATAAGACTATTGAAGGCCTATAAATAGAGGTCATGTACAAGTATTGTTGACACACACAAGTGAATGAAAATTGCTCTCATCTTTCTCTTTTGAATTTGATCTGTCTACTCTTACTCTTGTTCTCTATCTCTTGTCTCAGATATATTTTTATTTTCATAACATTAGTGACATTTTCTCTACTCCATTTTTCTATGCTCTGCACCAATTCCAAGTCAAGCTTGTGATGATTTTTTTCTTAGCTAATAAAGAATAGAAAAATAGCATACAAAGTTTTCAATTTTTCAATCCCCAAGAATGGCAAAAAAATATTTTGGGATAAATAATACGAACCTTTTTATCTAATGCAATTTAAACAAACATGTATATAAATATGTCAAAGTTGCCCTTGAATTCGGGACCTCAATTAAGCATGATGGGTGACGTTACTATTGGGATAACTTGTCATGGACAATACTAACCTTTTCACATGCATCTCCTATTTCACGATTATCATTATGGTCCAACCTTGACAAGCATCACAAAATGTTACATTTTCTATAACTTACACTCATTTCCATTCTATATATAACAGTCAAATGATTAATTTTTATATATATTAAAAAATTAGTTAAGTTAGTTATTTGTAAAAGAAATACATATTGTTTTGCATAAAATGCTCCTTTAGTCATTTACATTAGAAACTATTTACATTGATGGAAAATTATTTTTTATGTAATCCATAAGGATAGTTAAGAAAAAAAATATAAATTTGGGTGACAATATGAATTGAAGTACACATTTAGGACCAAAGTACTCTCTTTGTCTCTAAACATAGGCTTCAAATTTGAGAATATGTTCTCCCAAAATATAAGCTTCATTTCAGTTTTGTCTCAACATTTATTGTCTTAAGCTTTTTTTTTTTTTCAATTTTACCCTTGTTGACTATTGCATATTATTTTGACTAGTGGCTATGTGAATTGCATTAATTAAGACTATGGATGAGAATTAAATTTACAAGGGAAGGTATAGTTAGAAAAAAATATATTACTAACATATTTATTGCTTTTAATCACTTTCTTGAAAAAAAAAGGTTATTTGTAGCTTATATTTATAAACGGAAGGAGGAGTAGTATAATGTCAATTAAATGGATGCAAGAAAATTAGTAATCTAAACTATAGATTGGTGTGCTAGTGCAGCTTGTATGGAGAAGTTCTCCAAGAGTTGCCCCTTTCTCCTTTGATTAAGATTGGTTTTTTCTTGATTAAGTAATGAATATATATGGGGTAAAGTTGTATGGTGTTACTTCCCAGCAGCATCCGTTGGTGGAAAAATCACTTTTTAGATTGGGTCAAAATAACTTTTTAAACCGGTTTTAGATGATGTCTTGATACGACCGGTCTAAAAAATCTATTACTTTTTAGACCAGTTAAACAACTGATCTTAAAAATCACTTTTTAGACAAGTTGTCTTCAAATCGATCTAAAAACACTGAGATTTAAGACTTGTTATGAACAAGTGGTCTTATATGCCCCAATTTTTAGACCGGTTGTAATGAACAACCGGTCATAAAAGTTATACTTTTAAGACCGGTTTTCAACACAACTGGCCTTAAAACTAATTTTAGACCTTTTGTTTTGAAAACTAGTCTTAAAAGTTAAAAGACAAGTTTTCATAACAACCGGTCTAAAAAGTTCTCTATTTTTTTAAAATAGCTATTGTGTAAGCATTTCCCACCCGATATTCCTTCCTCGAACCCACCATCCAAGCCAATACTGAACATCTATAAAAGAACTCAAGCATGTATTCTTTTTATTTTTAATTGAAACACTACAACAATAATGACAGAATCTCACAAGTTTTACAAAAAATCATACGGAAGAAAAAATCCTCAATGTATATAGAAAATTCCTCAGTTTTACATAACATTAGAGGGAAGAAAAGTACATAGGTCGATCTTTCAAATATCATGCTTGTATCAACATGTTTTGCTAGCGGAGGTTTAAGAGATCCATCAAACTCCTTATTGAACTATTAGGAAAAAAGAGAAGGAAAATGAGAAAACCAGAAAAAGCTTATTAGCAAGCATTTCACCCAAAGGCAAGTTAGATATTTTGATGAAAAAAAATAGGTTTGCATCTTGTGGTGCAGTCTGACTAGATCATAAAATTCATAAAAGGAAATGACTCAAAATATCAATAAGACGGTCAACATCATACCTATATCACCCATCTCCCAGAAATTGTTCTACGCAGAGATATAAACCCAGTTAGATATGAAAACCACAAGTTGTGCTTTCAATAGTGGATGGTTCACTAATATCTTATCAAAGTACTTGATATAGACATGATCAAGAGAGGGGAAAAAATTGAATTTAATAAACAAGTCATTTTTGCTACAAATTCAAAATCCATACTATGCATTTTCAGGCTAACTACAGTCTTGATGAACATAAAGATCACATGATCAAATAAAAGCAAAGTTTGGAAACATTAAATAAAAACATACTTTACTACGAAAAGGAAGAACATGCCCAGCTGGCAAAAACTTAAGCCAGGTATCTCTAGCTTCAATATCAAGTGCAAGACCAGACTTAACATCACCACCAAAATATGTTGCATAAAGATGATCTGTCGGTAATTTATAAGCCTTTTGCCAATAAGAAAGCATATGAAGGTGGGTTATCAAAGATATCCTCATGAACAACCTTCAAATTCTTAATATGCATTGAGCATCTTATAGATAGTACAACCCTCAATTTTAAAACAAAATTAATCAATTCAAATGACAAACCAATGAACCAGTTATTGATCTTTCCTCAAATATTTGGTCTTTATTTGGGAATCCCAAAAGTTCAATATTAAATGTTCAAGAAATTTCATCATTTCCTTCAGAAGCAGGTAGTAATCCAGCACTCAGCATGTAATTGAAATTACAAAACACTTTATAGTTCATACATTGAAATACAAATTGTGACAATAAAGAGTTCAAAAATTACAGTAGAAGCAATACGTATCAGCACAACATTGGATTCAAAAAATCACTATTTTTGTAAAAGCTCATAAATGAATTCAGCACAATATTTACGGATGAAATCAATTCTTCTTTAGGAAAGGGATCGGTAAGATCAAACATCTGTAACACCAAAGCTAGACAAAACATTAATTTGCTAATTTAAAAAACAATACAAAATTTTTAAAATATACATTTACCTCTTGAGTGAATTCATACATGCTTAGGGTGATAATATTAAAAATATGTCTCAAAACATACAACAACCCTGGTGGTTGCCTACGGCTCTGAAAAATAACATGATATCATTAAAATATTTATAAAGCATAGCTTATTAACAACATTCTTAAAGCAAACAAATATGTACTAACCTTTAGGATGATCCATTTAGTGTCTTTTATCTCATGAACATACTTACTATAAGCAGTGTGCCAGAATGTCCTCATAGGCCTATCATCAAAATCACAAATGTTACTTATTTTGCACAAATTCCATGAACTTCCAACAGTAGGTAATACGAAAAAACTTATAAGTTCATGGTCTTCAATTCATTCCCTAGTTTGTAGTGGATGAAGTATAAGAAGATGACAGTATAACTCTTCTTGCATAAAAGAACCAATTGCCAATTATCACAAAAAAAAAGGGATGACTATTAAGCAAATATAAAGTATTATATATATATACATTATGAAATATAAATTTGCTTCTTACCCATACACATATGGTGCTAAGAAACACTCAGTTGCGGTTTCACTAAGCCTCTCTGAAAAGTATGTATGTCTGATTGCAATAGTGGTTCCTTTGTCATAGATTTGAACTGGGCATACGAATCCAAATTTATCGCTTTTGTCAGAGGAAACCAACGTATGATTTATGTACCTACAATATTGCAAGAACACAAATTATAACAGTGTAATTGTCAAAATATTTACTTCCAATTGAAGAAGATACTTACATTAAAAATAGTTAGACAATCGAAACCGTAAACTATTGTCTAAGAGCTATCAGAGACATTAAATCTTCCCCCTCAAGATAAACCGCTACCCCTAACTTGCCAACAGCTGAATCCGTAGGCCACAATCTTCTTTAAAAGGATGTATCATATGCCATCAGAATCACTTGTTGCATGACATTCAATTGAGGCCGTAAAACTTCTTGAGTAGAAAGAGCTACAATTGGGGCTGTAATCGGGGTTTCCTCAGCTCGAATAGAAACAAGGTTCTTTGGCCACAAGATGAAAGTATTCAGGACATCGCTTACAATCTTCAAATCATTAGCAGGGATAGGAACATATGCATCTGCAATAATCACCTCTTCAACTGACATTCTGACTTGATCATTTTTTATTTGTTAGTGATGGATAGTTGATCCTAAGTTGTGCACACTCCCTCGTGCAACTAATCATCTTGAAGGATCCTCCACAAAAAGGTCACAAAGGTCAGCAATTTCTTTTCCAGGACCCTCTGATGACTGCCTAATATTGCAACAACTCCCTTTAGTGCTCTGCTTAGGTGCAAGCGAATGTGCCCAGGGAGCACTAGTATCTTGTCTTGTGCTCACAATCATCATCATTTCCTCCTTCATCTTGCTCAACTAGGCTTCTAATCGTGCATCAAATGATGCTTCTGCCTCGGCCCTTGCTTCCGCCCTTACAGTGGCCAACATATGATCCATCTTCTCCCTAGTCAACACACTTGAGGAATGGCGTGGGGTGCTCCAAAGTAATCCCTTATGTCTATCCCTCCTCTAACTCCCTTAACACAGCTTGGATGCTCATGTTTTCTTATAGCAACCATCAAGATATCATTCCTTCCCTCTGACCTAAAAGACCCCCCGGCTTGTTTTTTTTTGAAGTTCCTCCTATAAGACACAAATAACAAACATAAGTAATGAAAATTGTTTACTAAATAATTAATAACAATAATGATACTTACAATTTTTTAGCAACTATACAAGACTGTTCACTAGTAAAAGCCCACTCCTTTTTGGCGAGCAAACAACCATTTTTCTTCCTATCTCTTTCGTTTGCCCGCTAACAAGTCTTTTTCAGCCTTTGGATAACCCCCACAAGACGTTGTATGAGTGCAATCATCATTTCTACCATTCTCTTATGCTTTTTGCCTTTTTTCTTGTGAATAAGAAATAAAAAAAAGGTTACAATCAATAAAGACAATTGATAAGTAAATAAAATGCAAAATAAGTCAACTCACCAAAGCTTCTGGAGTAGTCCGAAGCCTAAAAAAATTTGGCCATGTTTTTTCATCAATATATGAATACTTGTTGCATGGATTAGGAAGAGACTTACCATCTTTCACCTTGATATGCACGTAATAGTTGGCTACATTTGTCTTAGACTTCCTCCAGCATTCAAAACAATACGTCATTGTCTTCTTATACAAGATGTCACTTTGAGGAACATCATAAGTGAGCTGTAATGTATGCATTTAAGTAGTTAGTGACAAATTTGGTAGTAATTACATACAAAAGAGCATTTTATACCTGGATAGTGTCCCAAATCTATTACTTCACATATTTATCGATATTTCTCCACTCCTCTATCAAGATGTCAGGTTTGTTGTGTGTCAAGAAACCGATAAAACTCCTTTATCGGCTTACATTAGGCCGATTGGTTTCTAATATCTATCAAACTCAATCGGTATCTTTTGCCCTGTACTCCAACTTAGGGTAAAGTCTCTTAATCGTGTTCCTCTTCTACCCTCCGTATAGACTAGTTACTAGGCTTACTTTGATTCTAGCTCGGAGCATTGTTATGCTCACTCTGATTAACACTAGTTGGCTCACTTTGATGACCACTATCTGGCTCCAAAGCATTTATACTAGAATGCCTCAAATCCTTCATTTTCCTGTTAAGACAACAAAAAAAGGCAAATCCTTAAATTATAACATCAAAAGACTATATGTAAATCCTAACTATATACATAATTCAAATATAATTCATAATGATAATTATTTTAGCTAGCTAACTTTCAAATTAGTTTTATAAAGGAATATCCTCCCATATCCCCTCATGATGATCATTTTTTGTACCCTATTCATTATCTGCTTCATTTTCTTTGTTCAATTCTGGTAGACCCCTAGAAATAGAAGGAGTCTTAAGAAGATCATAATTTGAACGACTTTCCTCATCAATACTAACGACCCTTGTTCCTTAAAGAGCTACAAACCATATTTTATTTGTCTGATTAGTAATATAGAACACTTGTTTCACCTGATCTGTCATAATAAAAAGTTCATCTCCAAGACTTCTATTATTCAGATCTACTAATGTAAATCCTAACTGATCGATCTTCACACCATTATTGACGTCAACCCACTTGTATTTGAAAATGGGAAATTTAATTTTAATGTAGTCAACCACCCAAATCTCTTCAATAATCTCATAATAAGGTATGACTACCAATTCAAGGTTCTTATCTTTTAAACTAAAGAAGTACATAGATTCATCCACTAATATAACACCACTGTTCTAGACAGTACTCCTATCATCTAGGGCTTCGTGTAAAAGGTATAACCATTGATCACAAATAAAGTCCAACTTATGACATCAACCTCAGAACCACGTGCTAACCATTTAATTGTATTAGAAACACATTCTTCTCTGTCAACCTTTTGTTTGAGCCATTATGCAAAAGTTCTTTTATGTTCCCTAATTAATCTTTGTTTAGTCATTCTACTATTTTCTTTTCGTACAATTTCTTTATGAGCATTAATGTTGTCTTAAACTTCATCAACATTATTCAAGATGTACAAGTGGACTTGTTGCAATTCATTACGATCCATACTCTTTACTGTAGTCCCTCGTCTACCCCGTTTTTCATCATGACATTTAGGAAGCCTAATATGTCTTACATTTGACAAATAATGTTGATAAAATTCCATGACTTCTTCATAAACATATTTCTAAACAATAGATGCTTCAGGCTGATTTGCATTCTTCACATACCCTTTTAGGATTTTTTAGTTCTTTCAATTGGATACATCCATCATAAATAGATACGGCCACACAACTTTATCTCATTCACTAGATGAACAATTAAATGTACCATGTTGTCAAAAAAAGAAGGAAGAAAAAGCTTCTCAAGCTAGCACAAGATCAGATATCCTTCATTTTCCAATTCATCAAATCTTTTAATCTTAATGACATTACTACAAATAACATTGAAGAAGAAACAAAGTCTAGTCAAAATATGTTAAAGATCATATTTGATAATGCCTTGAGCAGCTACTAGGAGTAGTTGTTGCATTAAGACATGACAATCAGGAGACTTTAACCCTAATAATTTCAAGTCTTTCATCGACATAAGCTTCTTAAAATTTGAAGAATACCCTGAAGGAACTTTGATGCCATGTAAACACTCACAAAAACTTCTTTACTCATCCTTAGACAAAGTATGAGAAGATGGAGGACAAAAAGTTCTCTTGCTGTATAGCCTTGGATGTAAATCTTCTCGTATTCCCATTTCTTACAAATCTAATCTTGCCTTCACACCATCCTTAGAACTATCTTGTATGCTGAATAGTGTCCCAACAATACTATCACATACATTTTTCTCCACATACATGAAATCAATACAGTGTCTGACATCAAGATTGTGCCAATATTGAAAGTCGAAGAAGACAAACCTCTTTTTCCATATATATTTTTTTCATTTATACTATTTGTAGTCTTGCCAAATATAACATTGATATTTTTCTCCTTTTCATAAACTTACTCCCCAGTCAATACCTCTGGAGCATCTTCATACTGTTGGCCACCAAAAAAAGCTTTCTTTAATCTATGATATGGTTAGCCCCGTCTAAGAAATCTCCTATGGCCAAGATAAACCATCTTTCTTCTATGTTGAAGTTAATTGTAGCATATGCCTTCTTCACAAATCGGACATGCTTTACGGCCTTTAACACTATATCCTAACAAGTTTCCATATGTAGGGAAGTCATTTATAGTACAAAAGATCATGGCTTGCATTTTAAAAACCTCTTTCTTGTTTGCGTCAAAAACATCGATACCTTCATCCCACAACTCTTTCAAGTCTTCGATCAAGGGTTTTAGGTAAACATCTATGTCATTTTTGGGTTGTTTTGGTCCCAAAATCAACATAGATAATATGGTGTACTTTAATTTCATGCATAATAGATGAGATAAGTTGTAAATAACCAACAGAATGGGCCATGAACTATGTATATTGCTTAGGCTACCATAAAGGTTCATGCCATCTGTGCTAAGCCTAAGCTTAAGGTTCTTAGGTTCTTTTCCAAATCTAAGAAATAATTGATCGATTTTCTTCTATTGAAAAGAATTAGCCAGATGTCGAAGCTTTCTATCAGAAATCCTTTCATTTGTATGCCATTTTAAATTTTTTGCATAATTTTCATTAGCCAACAAGCACTTGAACCTTGGTATGATTGGAAGATACCACAACACTTTTGCAGGGGCCTTATTTGATTTGTACTTCGGGGTTTCACATATCGGACACTGCTGCTTCTCTTCATGCTTTTTTCTATAAAATATGCAATCATTAGGATATGCATGGATCTTTTTATACTTCATCCCTAGTAGACATAGTATTTTCTTAGCATCATAATATTGACAAGGCAACACATTATCATCTGGAAGCATGTCTTTAAAAGCCTCAAGCGATTCTGAAAATTTTTTGTCACTCCATCCATGCTGTGTTTTAAGCTTACAAATTTCAATACTACTTTTAATAATTGGTATTTTTTACACCTCGGTACAGTGGGTTCTCAGTATCACTGCACATATTATTATATGCATGTGATTGCTCGAAAGCCTCTTCTCCTACATCACAAATAATATCCTCTATCTAATTATCCATATCTATGTCATTATGATCAAAGGCCACTCCCCCTGTTGAGATGAACTTGGCATTTCTAATTCTTCACCGTGCCATACTCATACTGTATAACTCTTACAAAATCCTTCATAAATCAAATGTGTATATATCTGCAGCATTTAGTTGCTTCTCATTCAAATATTCTACGCAAGGGTAATAAAACATCCCACTATCACCATCAGCGTTTCTTCTAGCAAAGTCTAAGAAATCCCTCACCCTATTATCATATTCAACACCCGTTCATTTAATTTTTATCCAACTATAATCCATATATTTCAACACCTTTTTTCCTCTTTTCTATTTTTTTCCCTGGAAAAGGCAAGAGTATGCTGAGAGCATGCAATCATTACACTCAAGTACTAGTTTAACTACTACACAATGAACAAGTACATAGAAAATTTTATATTATAATGCATTTATATAGCAAAGACCAGTTTGGTAGGTATCACTTCAATTAATTAATGGCAAAGACTAATTAAATTACCATTTATTCACTCGAAGAAAGGCTTTGAAGACCGAAAACTACACAGCAAATATCAGTTTGGTATGATGGGGTGGATTGCATGTTGGAAGAAGGCTTTGAAGACTGGAAACTACACAGCAATAACCAAATACAAAATAAGCCTCAACAACAACAATAGAAAAGCTTAACTTTAGGAATAATGAAACCCAGATTCACAGACAATCACGATTGATTGAAGAGAAATGATAGTACATGTCCCATGATAATTCATGTCTCGTGAAACAGTTGTAAAACTAATATTTCAAGTTTGAGTTGAAACAAGCAATGTTTTTGGCAAGAAGGGTAACAGACCCTACTGATGATAATACAAAACTAGTAATATCCTAACAGAAGGAAAGAAAATCAAAGTTTTAAGGAGCTACACAAAGTAAAAGCAAATGGGCTTTGCCTTTAGATTATAATGTCAACCCGTAAAGTTGTTATAGATTTTAAAGTAACAAAAACGAACATGTCATGTTTTGCTCTCTCCTAACACTTGTGTATAGGCAATGGAATTCTGATTCAATATTTTTGCATATAGTTGTTGGAGTTGATGGTCAAGTTATGGTTTTAGCACTTTATCATATTATAATATATGAACAAGCAAGCTTACAGCTCACACTTCAAAATCTTGTGCTCTATTAAAAATAAATAATCACTACAGTTACATTTTAAGTAGGAATTAAGAGTGCCACTTAATCAGAGAGGGGCGGTGCTCTTGAGAAAGGCTATTCCATACACTATACATTTTTTGAACCTTAGATTTTGGAAATTCACATAATTGAGCAAATTGAACTTTGCAATATCTTTTTATGCTATGATTGAAGGAATTGAAATGGCGAAGAAGCAAAGAAAACAATGTTTCTTAACGTGCAACTGCCTTGGAAATGATGTTGTGGTTTGCTTTGTTATTATTAGGACAAAGTGGATAGAGGCAGACAAGGAATTTCAAGCATTAGTCAGTTTGAAAGCCAGAAGATTACAAGTATGAGATTTTTTTAAGAACTGCTTCTATCTGCCTAGAAAGCCAGCTAGTTAGTAGTGTTTTTGTTCTGTATATGCCTTGGTTTATAGCAATAACTTCCTTGTTGGTGAGAATTCCATGAGTTGTATTATCTATGGTTCGGATATCACAACCAATCAATAAAGGATCCTTGTAACACATACACAAAGAAAATTAAAAGGTAGATTTCACTTCCTAGAAAGATTTTTTGATTTTGATAAATGGTAGTGTTAGTATTATGCTCCCTTATAGCATGACTAATGCCCACATGCTAAAATAAGCTAATTTATATTCCTTTGTGGTCATGACAATTTAAATTTCAACCTCCAATTTTCATTTAAAACATTATATTAACATTCTAGACTTTGCTAAATCCTTGTTAACACTTAAGTATCGTACATGGCATTAAAATACCCAATTCTAAATAAATTGCCAACTTTTTATAATTCTCTTAGTCACTCCAAACAATTTCTCTTTAAAATCTAGAATTTCCAGTAACTACTAGACTTAGGAATTAGGGCCGGCCCTTTTAGGCTCGGGGTAAGAAAAACTACTATTTTTCAAAGCCCGGCCCAAAAGCATAAAAGATAGGGCCGGCCCGCAAGGCCTGAAACCATTTTCACAAGATTGAACAAATTTATTTTTTTTTAGTTTTTTTTTAAATTACAACAATAGAATTCCTAATTTAACACATAAATATTGTCAAAATTAGAGTGTAAACGGTATGCATCATGCAACAAATAAATACGATCATTAAGTCATAATCAAAGGTAAACTATTGTCTACATACCACAATTACAAATAATTAATGAGAAGACTTAACAAAATTAAAAATACTTCTTATAAATATGTCTTGAAAAGTGTAAGTAGTCAATAAAATAAACACAAGATACAAATAAAACAATCACAAGAAAATAAGTCAAAAAATACAAAATTGGTAAGAATACTTATGAAATAAGAAATATTTTTTATAAGTTTTTTAATTTTTAGGATTATTAATATAAGATATTCTTATGAAACTTAATTCTAAAAAATTTAATATCAATTAAATATTTGCAACATCATTAACAAAATATAAAAAATCAATAATAATATTATTATATAAATAATTTAAAAAAAACATACAGAGCCTAAAGGGCCGCCCCTTTTATGCCATCGGCCTTACAGGACTAGCCTTTTTAGGCCCGCTTTCATTTTTGAGCCAAAAATCTGAAGCCCGGCCCTTATAAATTCAGGGCCTAAACGGGCTAGCCCAACGGGCTCGGCCCGTTTTCCCAACTCTAGTAACTACAAATGATTTAATTGCTCTAAGTTTGCTTTTGAAACTTTAATTTTAACTTTCTTATTTTCTTAATTGGAAATTACTTCCTCATACTCTCCCTATACAATTCCACCTCCTAAATTCATTAGAGCTAAAAACCAGAATAAAATATAACTCTATCTAGCTAAAATAAAGCACCTCCATTTCTCACTTCAAGCATCTCAGGATGTGATGCCAATCATGTGTGTTGATAACTGTGGAGTCTATTTTCCTCAATGACATACTCATAAATAAAAGCAAAAGTAATATGAGACAGAGACACAAATATGTTTGTTCGCCAAGATTTTACTCAACTTTTTTTTTAGAACAGAATCCAAGTTGAGAGGAAGTGGAGGTTTATATTATGATCTTTGAAATAATAATGTTATTGTTCACGATCTTATGAAGCTCAGTAGCATGCAAATTGAGTAAATTCATTTACCATTCCATCTTTTTATAGCACTTTTTGAACAAAGATACCAAATCATGCTACAAGAATAACAAATGCAGCAAAGAATGATAGGTAATACCTAAACATGGTTAAACCAACCAAAAACAATATCAAAAGGATCAAGTTCAAATTATTAACAGCAATCAAAACGAACCTGGAAAGTTGCTTCATGATTCAGAGTCGTTCTTTGTGCTCCTAAAGGAAGAAGAACGTTCACCGAGGCTTTTAGGGGTGGAGGAGTTGGGGCTGGAAAGTTGTCGATTGACAGCGAAATAAAGGTCGACTGCCGGCAAGGTGTGGGTTAGTGATTGTGGCTCTTTCTCGGTGAATCCAAACCCAGCTCTATGCCGCCCCTGAGCTCGCCTAAATCCTCGTCAGTCAAATTGTGATAATGAAGGCCATTCCTTCTACTATACTCTTGCTCCAAATTTAGAGAGAAAGAGGACGGTGAAGTTGTGAACAAGAACATCGTTGCAGAAATTTTAGAGAAGAGAGAGTTCAGAGAGCAAGATTCGCCCGGAGGAAAAAAGGAGTGAAATTTAATTAGGGGGCGCATATTTTAGACGTGGAATTTGAACAACCGGTCGTAAATCACTACAAAAAAAATATTAAATTTTTGAAGGAATTATTTCCGTGGCAAATTCGGTCGGAAATCCATCAGAAAAGTTTTAGATGGAATTTCCGATGGAATTCCACCGAATTAGCCACAAAAAATATTCCGTGGTAAATTCCATGGCAAATTGCCAGGAAAAATTATGTGGCTAATTTCGTTGGAAAAATTAAAAAATTATTACTTTTTAACCAAATTTAATTTAAAATATATATCTATATAAAAATTAAAATTATGATATTATTAGCTATATAAATATTTAAAAATTAGGATTAATATCATCTTTCATCCCTCAAGTTTTTTCTTATTTTGGTTTTGACTTCTCAAATTTCCAACTAAAAGTTTTGGTCCCTGTAGAGGCAAAGTGGTCATATAAAAATTTATTTATAAAAAATAAAATTTATTAGTTATTAATTAATATTAATAAAAAATATTAGTTAGCAATTATTTATTAGTTATTAATTAATGTTAATAAAAAAATTAATTTTAGAAATTAGACAAAAATATAGTCATATGAAACTTATTTAAGATGTAGAATTTTTTAATTTGAAGTTAATTTATATTAAAAATTATAAGAATATATAAAATTATTTTATATTATTATTACATTTATATATAAGAAACAAATATATTCTTATAAATAATTGATTATATATAATAAGATTATATATATAATTGTGTAATAATAAAACACTAAAGCAGTCGAGCCCATCTGGTAGGGCATCGCATCCGTACGGACGAGGTCATGAATTCGAACTAAAGGAGGCAAGTTGAGTTGCATTTTCAAGAAAAAAGAGGTTGCGACATGTGGTAGAGGCAAGCTACACCACATGGCGAATCTAGGCATTGGCGACGAGGTGGAGGTCTCTGGAGTAGCCACGTGCCTCTACCAGCGATGAGGTGACAGCCACCAGAGTTGCTATGTGGTTTTTTAAAATTTTAAAAATAAAAAATCAGTTTACAAGGGAATTTGAATTCCGTCGAAAATTGGTTTTTCACGCTATTATCAGTGATGGAATCCATTCCATCAGAAATCCCTCTCCATCGGAAAATCTGAATTCTGTGGCAAATTCCATCAGAAATTCAATATTTTTTTGTAGTGAATCTATCTTTTTAGACCGGTTCCTAAAATAACCAGTCTTAAATGTTTCAACTTTTAGGCCGATTATAAGATAGAACCAGTCTAACAAGTAAAAACAATTTATTTTTTAATGTAGATAATTTATTTAGACCGGTCATATAGAGATAACTAATATAAAAACTATATTTTACATATATATATATATATATATAATTATTTTTATCTTTTTAGACCGATTTTTCATAAATGCAGTCTAAATAATTTATTTTAGATCTTATATTTAGGGAATCCGTCTCAAAAGTTCTTTACAAATACAAAAATGTCACCGATCATGCCTTTTATACCTTATCTCTCTATAACTGGTCTAAATGTGCCAGTCTAAAATACCTATTTTGTACTAGTGATCAAGCACCCTCTTTTTTCTAGTACATCCAATCCCCTAATTTTATTTATCATTTATAGCGATAAATGCACCCAAAGTAGTTTGGTAAAAAAAAAAAAGCACCATAAGTAAGACCCAACACTTGAAAAATAACATCAGAGTGTTAAATGCACCATAAATAAGATTAAAGGGCTGGATGTTACGTTACCTATATATATCCCTTCGTTGGCGGAAAAAAAAATATTGATGCAAGTTCCTATCGATTGTTGGTCAATTGACTTAGGTTGTAACTAATTAATAAGGGCTTGAGGCTTATTTGAAATCTATCAACACTACAAAAAAAACATGCTATTATCGACGGAATTACCCACGGAATTATTTCTGTCGGTAATTTCCGACGGTTTACAGATGAATTTTCCGTCAGAAAAATTATCGACGGAAAAAAATTTCATCTCTAATTTTAAAGATGGAAAAAATTCCGTCGGTAAATACTGACGGATTACCCACGGAATTTTTTCCATCAGTAATTACTACAGAATTCCGTGGGTAATTTGAATGAGAAATTACCAACGGAATTCTGTGGGTAATGCGTATCTAATTACCAACGGATTAAAGACGGAAAAAATTCTGCTGGTAAATACTGATGGATTACCCACAAAATTTTTCTATAGGTAATTACCGATGAATTACCCACGGAATTAGTTTTATCTACGGATTACCCACAGAATTCCGTCGGTAATTTCTGCTTAGAATTACCCACGGAATTCCGTGGGTAATTCTAAGGAGAAATTACCGACGGAATTCTGTGGGTAATCCGTAGATAAAACTAATAATTTTTTTATTATCTTTTAATAATTTATATAAAATAATAAAAATAAAAATAATCTATAACAAATAAAAATTTAAATATCATAAAATTAATATTTAATTTAATATATTAAATATATATAATATTAATAATAAAAATTTGAAATGAAATAAAAAATTAAAAATTTTAAACTTTATATCATAAAAACAAAATATATAAATATATATTTAATATTATATATATTTATATTAATATTAAATATTTAAATAAAATAAGAAATTTTAAATTTTAAATTTATATTATAAAAAAATAAATATATAATTATATATAAATATATATGTAATATTATATATATTTATATTAATATTAAATATTTAAACGAAATTAGAAATTAAAAAATTTTATATTTTATATTATAAAAAATGAAACATATAATTATATATAAATATATATTTAATTATATATATATTTATCTTAATATTATATTTGTTTTTTAATTATTACATTATATATATTATTACGTGAATAAATAACGGAAGGTTAAAGTAGCTCAACTGGTAAAGGCATCAGAACACATACCAAAGGTCCAAGGTTCGAATCCCACAAACAATTATCTCACAGGGACACGTGATGCAAGGTTAGAGGGACACGTGGCCCCTGCTTGAAGGCCGCCGCCCGCCGGGGCCGAATGCTGGGGCGGGCGGTGGAGGGTCTTTTCCATGAGTAATATGTCGGTAATTTCTGAAGGAATAAAAGTCGTACTTTTTAGAGACGGAAAAAATTCTATCGATAATTTTGTTTCCATCCCTAATTCGTCAGAGCAATTTGATTTTAGAGATAGAATTCCGTAGATAATTTCTGTGGGTAATATACTGTTTTTTTTGTAGTGCAACCACTCTTGCCCGGCCATGTTTTGGTAAAATATAAAGTAGCACAATTTTAAAAGTCCACAAAAATAATTTCCATTATTCATAAAACAACATACACACACATATATACTCACTCCAGAACTACAAAAGTTGGACTTATGTTATGACCCGAGTATATAATTGAAACATCACCAAAGACACGGACCCACAATCTGAGACATCGATCTATATGGACTAGCTAATTTGAGTTTTGACTTTGGGTTTTGACAAAATCCAATTTATTTATTTAAATTTTAAACTACAAAGTAGGTCTTACATTTAGGATCTAGGAGTATATATTTGAAACACCAACAGTGATATGGACCCACAATTTGAGACATGCATGGAGGGATAGGGACTTGCTAGTTTGAGTTTTGAGTTTGGATTCTGGCAAAATCCAAATTCTTTTTGTTTCGCAGCTTGTTTGTCAAGTAATGCAAAGCATACTCTCCATGACTGTATCTTGTAAACTTACTTGGGTTGTTTTCATCGACAAATTCTGGCATCGGAGCAAGATCTATTTCATAGCTTGGCGCATAGAATGTCACAATAGTCAGTCTATCTTTCTCTTCATTAGCTACAGCTCTATGCTCCACACTCTTGTATTTTCCATTTGTAAGCACCTGCATAATTCCAAATCACATTCATATCTAACACAAAACACCGCTAATATGAACAGAAAAGAGAAAGTTTTTGCTTGGGTTAATACAATATCTGGTCTTTATAGTTTACCCTTATTTTGATTTTGATCTCTATAGTTTCATTTTTCAAATTATAGGTTTTGATCCCTCAAAAGACAAAATGATCCAAGTTTTTATTAAAATATAGGTATTGATATTTTACTGCGAGTAGAAATTTATTGTAGAGAGATAAAGAGTGACAAGTGACATATATATTAAACGAGGGTGAAAATGAAAAGATCAGTTTAAAATTTTAGACAAAGACGATTTGTTCCTTATATTAAAGACCACCCCTATAAAAGAGATTGTTCCGGAGAAAGTATAATTAAATGGGTATGTGTGTGTGTGTATATATATATATATGTATAAATCTTACTTCTAGGGTGTCTCCTACGTTGATGACAAGAGCATTTGGAATAGGCTGAACAGGAATCCATGTGGAGTCCTTAAGAATCTGAAGTCCCACAGGGCTTCCCTTTGCTTGCTGCAGAACAGTGAGGGCACTTCCATCAGAATGAGGACTCAGACCCATCACAAGGTCTGGCCTTGAACATGGTGGGTAATAGTTCATCCTCACACCTTGCACTATCTCGCCAAACATCTCTCTAAAAACTTCTTTTTTCAGTCCAAGCCCTACAGCTATGAATTCTATAAGCTTCTCGCATAGTTTCTTCACTTCTATTAAGTACTCATCCAAAGTTTCACTGCATAATATAAACATTCATTACTCAGTTTTTTTTAGAAAAAACATTAGGGCTTGTTTGGTATGAAGGGACGGGAGGGACAGTGAAAGGAGGGAAAATATTTTTGAGTTGAACTGAAAAAATTAGAGAAGTGGGGCTAAAATTTTTTAATTAGTTTGTTCTACTATTTTGTTTTACATATTCTCTTTATTAAAATTTTGTAATCCAACTTCTCCAATTTTTTAAAATTTAAAAAGGTCGGCCCATTGTACAAAGTTCCTACCAAGTGGGGTCTTGAGAGAGTCAGATGTACGTTGCTTTATCCGTGCAAGTGGAGAGACTGTTTTCATTATTTGAACCCGTGACCTCTTAATCACATGGTAGCCCCTTCCTCCAAATCCCTTGTACCATGATGGAAGTCGAGGGATGGGAGAGAAAATAAAATTTTTATGAGTTGAATTTAAAAAAATTAAGAAGTGAAGTTATAAAATTTTAATAAAAAGGAGATATAAGATAACAAGGTGTGAAAAATTAATTAAAAATTTTAATCCCACTTCTTTAATATTTTTAAATTCAACTCATAAAAAATTTCCCTCCCCTTCCCTTCAAATCCCTCATACCAAACAAGCCTAAGAGGTTATATTGCATCCAGCACCTTAAAGTATTTTTCAAATAGCATTCTGTATATTAAGGTAATTTTTGGTGCATCCAGACTCTAAAGTATTTCTCTAGTAAAACCCAGTATCCTAAAATTAAGGAGCTTGTTGCTATTGAAAAAACAATTAAAGAGTAAAATTGCACAAAAAATTATTTTAAGATAGATATTGGGTGCAACTAGAAAAGTACTTTAGAGTAATGAATACATAAAAAATTAATTTATTAAAAAATATTTCAGAGATGCAACTTAACCCTTTATTTTTTAAAATAGTTGAACTCAGAAAGTGGGTGTATATATTATATGGCATCATTATGTTGAGCTTACCTGAAACCTTCTGGCCTGTTTGGCCATAGACTTGGAACCCTCCTACAGCGAGGTTCAGTTAAAAGAGAAAGCATGTTGCACCAATCTAGCTTCTGTTCCTCAGAGAAAACAAAAGCTTGACCATATCCTTGTACTGTCCCAGGAACCATTGGGTATTTCTTCTTCTCTTCCAAAGGTAGCATGAAAAAGTCCTTGCTTAACTCTTCGATACCACCCAGCAGTTTCTGATCAACCCCATGATTTTTCACCTAACAATATCATCAAAGTTCCAATCTTTCAGCTTCAGAAATAAAAAACTAAAAAAAAAAAACGGTACCAATATGGGCATGTAGTTCAGCTAAAAGGTGATTGTACTAGCTTAATGAGTAGTCTCGTTCAAGTCATGAGTGTAACCAAGTTTGGAAAACGAAATATTTGGAAGATGTAATATGTTCCAAACATGTGTGTTATATGAAAATAAGGCCAAAGGGAAAGATTAATCCCTAAAGACTAGCTTATTAAGAAGAAAAGCCTCTTAAACTTATAAACCACACACTTATCATGTGAGATTGTCGGATGTGAGACTCGTGACAATATACTACGAGATTGGGTTAAAATCTTGTTGAGAGTTTTGTTATTCTTACAATTCTAATCCAACTCAACTTAGATTAGCCAGAATACAATGTGATTTTCATATATATATATATATATATATATATATTAGAATATATCCTTCATCAGCCAATTGGATAAAGGATTGAAAGTATATAATGTTAAGGGAAGTCTTATGAAATTGATTAAGCTATTTTGATAAGAAGACAATCCCAGTACATATACCTATAGGCTATATCTCAAAAATATAATCAGATAATATATGCGCGTAAGAAAATAAAAACAAGAAAGAGGTTTCACTATTATGTACCTGAAAAAATCCCCATTCTTCACAAGCTGCAGAAAGCTTCAGAATTTCTTGGTGGCATTCTTGTGTGGTTCCTTCGAGAAACTTTGAGAAATCAATGATGGGAATGTCTGGTGTTGTAGCAGAAGTAATAGGTCTTTCAGTGACATCTCTCACAAATCTTTGAGGAATGATTGTGGGATTAGTTTTTCTGAGTTCTTGGACATCATCAATGCGTCCAACATTGATGTTAGAAACAAGCACTTTAGCCATGGACGCACACACAGAGAATATATAGGAAGCTACAAAATTTATATATCTCAGACTCTGAAACCAAGCTTGTATTTATAGTGTAAATGAGTGCCTCCTTGTCAGGCCATAGTTAACTACTTTAATTTTGAAACCCCGTGCATTATTTTCTTGAATTGAGATAAGCAGTTCATTTATTTATCTATTTGGCCAGCAAAGTTCTTTTATTTATTTGTTTGTTTGTTGTAAGATGCGATGTATAAACAATACTAAACAATTGTTGTAAGATTCCTTTGGATGATTCCTAAGGAGTATTCTGAAGATAAGACAAGATTGGGTCTGCATTAATCCCTTATGATCGAATCAATGAGTTGGAGATGCTCATCCCCAAAACCGAGCATTTGGGGATGACGTATGCACTCTTGTTTTTGTAGTTTTGTGCTTTTTCATTAAAATTTTTCCTCATTCTTTTGTGTTAAATTATATCCAACACCCTAAATTATTTTTTCACCAGCACCCAATATCTTAAATTAATTAATTTTTTTTGTATCTAACATCTTAAAGTATTTTTTTTCAAAGTCACTCGGTGTCCTAATCTAACTTTTTATGCTTTATTCAGCACCTTAAAGTTTTTTTCCAATATTACTTAATATCCTAAACTAATTTTTGGTGTACCACTAAGTAGCAATGAGAACCCTTAATTCATTACACTTCATTAGCTATTACGATAATATTATCGCAAATAACAACAATTTTTTGAGATGTGGTTGTCAATTGCATTACTATTATAGCAAATAATGAATGAATTGCACCAAATTGCAGTATGCAAAAGTAGTTAATCTCTAAAAGGATTAATTTATTTTAATAAGTTTGAAATCTGAAAAAAAAAATGGTTCTCAATTATATTACTGCTGTTGTGATAATTAAATAGCTAATGAAGTGTAGTGAATTGTAATATAAAAGTTGTAAATCATCTAGGGATTCATTTCTTTTAACAAATTTAAGATTAAAAAAAATTGTTGCATGTCAATTGCATTACTCATACAGTAAATATCTAATAAATTATAGTAAATTGCAATACAGATAAAATTAGTAAATCAAAAGAATTTTTCTTTTATGATAGTTTAAAATACTTTAAGACTAATAATATCCCTTTATTTTCTTATGAAGAATCATCGTAATCACTCCCACACCCCACACACACACACAAAGAAGAGGAGGTTTTATTAATAATAATTTTTGCACCAATATGTCCAACGATGATGGGAGAAAAAGCTCTGAAGCCATAGACATAGTCACACACAGAGAGAAAATATATACTTCCCCTTGTCTCAAATATAAGACTCAGTTGACTTTTTTTTGGAGAGATTAAAAAAACTAAATATATTATTTAATCATATTTTATGATGTGTATCATTATATTATATATTAATTTATACATCAAACCAATTAGTTTAGAGAAAAAAAACAATATACTTAAATACTTTAAAATAATTTATTTAACTTCCTTAATCTCTCCAAAAACGTTAACTGGATTTTATATTTAGGATTAAAGGTAGTATATCTAAAGCTACAAACTTTATATGAACTGATATATGTTACACTCATCCGGTGCTTGATATAAGACATATTTGAAGAGTAAATTTTTGTCAATATAAGACATAGTTTTCATATTTGTCAATCTTTTTCTATTTTACCTCTATTGATGTTCCCTCAACAATAATCAAGGAGAAGAGCGAATCAAGGAATTAATGAAGATGACTAGGGTGTTTTAGAAAGGATAAAACTTATATCCATTTCATTGCATAAAGTCCATCATATCCAGTTCTCCGATTAAAATCAACCACCTGACTTCATTTAACACCTCGTCATCTAACAGTGTTTCCCTTCACCCCGTTAATTGCAGTCGCAGTCGCAAGTCACCTCTAAACCTTGCAACCCCACTTGCCACGCTTCAGCGGTAATCCATCTCCATTCATGAGCCCAACAAAAAATCATACAATTGAAGAACTGGATGAATTGGGAAGAAAAAAAGCAAGCAAAAAGATTGTACCTGTGGCTGCCATCATCCCCTTCAATTAATAGAATCAGCGTCAGAAAAAGTGAAACAAGTCCCTATGATATATTTTGTCGTGACATATGAATGTGAGTATTTGCTGGAGCACACACAAATGGAAGTCAATTGGTTACTGCTGAATTGCGGTAAGTAGGGTTGCAAGGTTTGATTTTGCAACTTGCGATTGCGACTGCGATTAACGGGGTGAAGGGAAACGCTGTTAGATGATGAGGTGTTAAATGAGGACAGGTGGCTGATTTTAATTGGAGAACTGGATGAACTTGATGCAGTGAAATGGATATAAGTTTTGTCCTTTTAGAAAATACATATCATATTAACTAACTTGTTTTAGAAAGTACATATAATATTAACTAACTTAACTAACTTTCTTAATCTAATCAAATTAGGTAAATATATCTTATAATAAGGATGGGAGGGAGTATTACCTACTTCAATTTGGAACCACATGAATTATTTTCATAAATTGGGAGGGCCTTCAATCTCCAAGCAGAATATTTATTTGTTTGTTTGTCTGTTTGTTTGTTATTCCTTCTGTGAGATGCCATGTATAATTTATAAAAACGTGAATGGCTTGTTCACAAGTTGGCAAAATAAAATAAGAAAGGTCACGTAGGACTACAATAGACGTATTTCTCATATTCTGATGGTTAAATATCCATCAATTTTATTTTTTCATAACAGCCATCAATTTTATGATCAAATCAATGGGAATCAATATCAATAAACGTGGGGTTCCAAATCATTGGTTATCTTACAATGGCTTCGATCTAATTAACATTCTACAACACTCTACAAAATGTATTTGCGACACAATATTCGTGAAAAAAGAATACAATGTTTTTTTTATATAAAACCAGAAGTATTCTCCGCCAGCAAAACATTAATGATCTCCCTCACGAATTAGAGTGAGCAAGGGCAAATACAATTTTATATGTTTAGTAAATTAATATAATATTTTTTATAAGATAAACTAATAGGGTTAAAGTGCAAAAATATCTACCAATTTTTTTAAGGGTTAAGGTGCAAAAATAGCAAAGAACTATTTCGCTAAGTGCACTCAGCACAATTAACTATTTTTGGGTGCAAAAGTAGACATAAACAATATTTGTGGGTGCAAAAGTAGCAACGCCGTTAACTCAGGATAACTTCCGTTACTTTAATATAATTTTAGAATGGTTAAGGTGCAAATTTAGCAACAAACTATTTTCTTATGAACACCCAACACAATAATTTTTCACACGAGCATTTACAAGACAAATATGAGCATTTACACAGGAGCATTTACATTAATGATCATACTTTATTTTTTTCACAAGAGCATTTATAAGATAGATAAAGGGATTTCAAAGAATCCGGGGAATTAAAAAATTTTGGTCTTTCATATATTTATCTTGTAAATGCCTATATTTATCTTTCCACTGACAAAACCTAACTTTTACTTGGCCGAATGGGGTGCAACAAAATTTTGTTAACTCACTATATTCTTTTAAATCTCTTTATTTGTCTTTTAAATTCTCTTATTAGAAAAAAAGTAAATGCTCTTATGTAAATACTCATATTTGTCTTATAAATGCTCTTAAAAAAACAATTGCATTAGTGCCCATAGGAAAATAATTCATTGCTAAATTTTCAACTTAACCCTTTTAGAAAATATGGGTGCCACCAATTTTCTAATAAGAGAATTTACAAGACAAAATAAAGAAATTTAAAAGAATACAGTGAGTTAACAAAATTTTATTGCACCCCATTCAATCAAGTAAAAGTTAGGTTTTGTCAGTGGAAAGATAAAGGGGCAATTACAATGAAATCTCATACAAAAGAAAAAATGAAGAAATGGTCCCTGAAGTTGTCAGTGTAAGCTCCTCGACTTGTTATTAACAACTTCAGGGACTATTTTTTTATTTTTTCTCTTGTGTGGGACTTCATTGTAATTATCCTAAAGATAAATATAGGCATTTACAAGATAAATATATGAAAGACCAAAATTTTTTAATTCCCCGGATTCTTTTAAATCCATTTATTTGTCTTATAAATGCTCTTATGAAAAAAGTAAGATCATTAATGTAAATGCTCCTGTGTAAATGCTCATATTTGTCTTGTAAATGCTCATGTGAAAAATAATTGTGTTGGATGTTCATAAGAAAATAGTTTGTTGCTAAATTTTCACCTTAACCATTCTAAAATCATATTAAAGTAACGGAAGTTATCCTGAGTTAACGGTGTTGCTACTTTTGCACCCAAAAATATTGTTGATGTCTAGTTTTACACCAAAAAATAATTAATTGTGCTGAGTGCACTTAGCGAAATAATTCTTTGCTATTTTTGCACCTTAACCCTTTTTTTAAAAAGTGCACTTAGCGAAATAGTTCTTTGCTATTTTTGCACCTTAACCCTTTTTTTAAAAAGTGCACCCAATACCATAAACTTATTTTAAGGTACAAAAGTAACCATAAAGTTCAAAAAAAAAAAAGGGGAAAAACGACGCAATGGTTAAAATCAGGATAAAACCAGATAACAACGTCTAGTACACTAAAAGTACCAAATACCCCTAACACCAAAAAGACAAAGTCTCCCTCTGATCCGCCATCTCCTGCTTCTTCAACATCAATAATCATACAACATCATCTCCAGCTCATTGAAATTCATAATCAAACTCAACTATAAATTAAACCATAAGAAATCAATCTTAACCAAGAGTGGAAAATGAGGTTCAACTTGTATCCCTTCTCTTCCTCCTCTGATATGGAATTTCCATCAACTCAAGGTTTAATAGGGAAATAACACATGATTTTTATGACTTTGGTGCTGGAATAATAATCACCGAGAAAGTAACAAATTGACATTAGTGGCAAAATATAGCTGGGAAGCTGGAAAAAGGGTAATAGAGGTGTAGCAAGGAGCTGTGAAGTTAACATCAATGGAAAAATTCTCGAAAAGAACCTGCTAAAAAATTTCAGAACCTTCAAAAAGCACCGTAAGCCTATTTCTTCTTGCCCATTGTTTGGGTTTGGTGAGGAGGGTTGACAGACATAGAGATCAACAGTTCGTGCCAAGAATTGCTGAGATCGACCAGCCGTGAATGTAGACGCAGAGATCAACGGTCAGCTGAGAGGTGAAACACGAGTGAAGAAGAATGAGAAAGGATTGAAAGAAGAGGGAAATGGGGAAGAGGATGTCGCTGCCTTCTCTTCTCCCACCAAACCGTCAATCTTGCCGCCTCCAATGAAGTCATGAAGACGATGTTGCCATCCTCCTCTCACCAAGTTGCAACGATGACGGGGCAGGATCAGTGAAGACAAGGAAGAGGAAGTCAAACCTTGCTATGCTTGATTCACCACTTGGTGGAGCATCCCGCTGCCACCGGATCTGAGAAGAAAATGGGGAAGTTGAAGGGATAAAGGGAGGATGAGAGAGATGGGTGAAAGGGGATTGAAAAGGGGGTATTGAATTTTAAAAAAAATTTAGGCATTCTTATTTTATTAATAGTCTGGGGCCAACAACAATGATAACAGATGTCAGTTGCTTTTTACAGAAGTGTTACTTTTACCTATTTTTAAAAGTTTATTGTTATTTTTGCACCTAAAAAATCTTATAGTGTTGAGTGCACTTTTATAAAAAGTTAGTGGGTATTTTTGTACCTTAACCCAAATTAATATAATAATGGAACTGAAGTATTTATAGATGAAGTGATGCAAGTTGATGCAACATGCATTAGTAAAATACCTAGACTCTATATGATTTCATTAGGGGCTGGAAATAGGCTAGATTTTACACTACTACAAAAAGGTTGAAAGGTGGTGCATATTTTGAGACCCTTCTTTAAAGAAGTGTCACAGCTTCCTTTTTTTCATTTTCTATTTTATTTTATTTTTATTTTTGGTATCAGCTGTGGTGCCTGGTGGACCAGGGGCCACAACTGGTAGGGCCAAGTGTGGCTCCTGCCTTTTGACCAGCTGTGGCACCTGGGTTGCCCATGCGCCACAGTTGGTGGTGGGGCCACGTGTGGCGCCTGCGTCCTGACCCAGTTGACCAACTGTGGCGCCTAGACAACCAGGCACCACAGCAAGTTGTAGCCTTGCAGGCGCCACACTTGGCCTTTATATTAAAAAAATCTTATTTTTTACAAAAAGGTAGATTACACTATTTACTCTCCACCAATTGAAATGCAACCCGCCCCCACCCTTATCTTTTTTTCCCTTCCCGCGTAGTGGCCCCCCTCCTTTTCTTTTATTTTGACTTCACTTTAATTATTCCCTCCTCTCTCCTCCATTAAACTTTCCCTTTCTCATCTAAACTTCTTCCCTTGGACCGTCGGCCCCCTCCCTCCATTTCCTGTCATCTTCACACCTAAAAAAACACCCACACGTGCACACGTCTTCATCATCGAATCTACATCTTTGTTTTGTTCCAACTGTCATCCCACTCCTGTCCCAATTGTTCCCTTTTCTTTGTACTGTCTTTCACTTTTGGTCCCCACTCTAGTTGGTCCCAACTGCTCAAATTTCCTCCTCCTCCTCACTCAAGATTGCGTCACCAACGGGCAACGTGGTCTCCCACTCTACTGCACTGATCAAT
This sequence comes from Inga oerstediana, assembly GCA_963210345.1. NCBI lineage: Eukaryota > Viridiplantae > Streptophyta > Magnoliopsida > Fabales > Fabaceae > Inga > Inga oerstediana. The sequence continues at coordinate 77,419,900 of OY723399.1, read as the reverse complement.
TAAGCTATAAGTTCAACATGCTTCTTTTTTTTTCAGGTTGTTATGCTTATTTTTTTAGCACACATACGTGTATATATAACTTTTTCATTTGAGGCTGAATAATGTTGGAATTTATATAAATTGTTAATGCTTAATATCAAATATCAAATAATTATATATTTAAAAAGGTGAAAGAGATTGATTGTTCATGCTTAATGTTGAAATTTTGTTATTGTTAATGCTGTTTATGTTGATTAGTTGACTTGTCTAAAATTTTAAAGGACTGATGAATGAGATGCTACGTTATTCGTGAGCCTTAGTTTTCTTATGTGGCATTACAGACTCTTGAGTAATAAAATCTGTTACAAATTCTGATCCTTTTTTGTTCTTTTTTTTTTGTTTTTTCTTGGTTATATATAGAGGTAACAAAATTATTATGATTCCATGTGATGAGCTTTTTTTTCTTTTTATGACACGCACGTGTATATATATACATGTTATATATATTTATGTTCCATTTTATAGAGGTAACAAAATAATTTTTTGTATTATCTTATTAAATATTATCTTAATAAAATAAAATATAATTTGTCTATATTGTTTAACTTTAAATATATTAACTAGAACCGTAAGGAAAAACAGTATACAATAAGGAGTTCATTTTATTTCCAAAAATTTTATAATATATATCAATAAAAAAATTATTTTTTAATAAATATATTATGTATAGATTTTACTATATTTATTTCATATATAAAGTTTTCTTAAAGTTCTATATTCCAATATGTAAAGCATTTTATGAAATTTTAAATATATTTAATATCTTTTTAACTAGCATATTAACAATGGAAAATATTTTTTTTACAATATGTCTGTCTAGTTCAATTCCCTCTTTATATGTATGTATGTATGTATGCATGCATGCATCATATTTATGACTACCCAAGATTAATTGGCAATATAATGTAGCTAGTCAAAAATAATTTTTTTTATATTCTCAACATTGAGCTGAAAATAATTTAATTAAGATTATATATGCTTTCCTTTTTGTTTTATTTTTTTTTTCTTTTTTTTTCTGAATCATATTTTTGGATTTAAGCTAATTAATCATATTTTATTTTATTATATATTGATGTTTTGTACACATTATTATTATTAAAAAAATAATTTACAACCACTAATATTTTATTGAATTTTTTTATGTTTAATTTTTGTTTGTAGTTTCAGCTTATTAGTCTATTGAAGCTTCTATTTACGGTATGTTTTTTAAAATTTTGAGCTTACAAATGTGATTTTAGTTGAATTTAATAATAGTTAGTTATAATTTGTAGGTGTTCTAATGATTGTTATGGATTAACTAGTTGCATGAGTAAAATAATTATTTATATATTCTTTAACACTTGTATTTTATTTGTTGACTTGTAATGTTTTCTAATTTACATATGATATGTTGTGGCAAATATGGTTTCTTTCGTTATGAGTTGTGAAAAATTATTATAATGCCTGGGAATAATTAATGGATTATTTGTCAATTAAAACATAGGGTTTAAGACTTCGAAAGCTTCAATTTTGAAGATTTCATGTTGGGAATTTATTTTAAAATTGGTAAGAGAATATAAAAGTTATTAATAAATGCAATAGTCATACAACTAACCATTTACTTTTTTAAAAAATAGATTGAACACTACTGCAAAAAACGTTTTTAACGTCCCTTATTTAAGCCTTTTAACGTCTGAAAACAAGGGAACGTCTATGTGAGAGACGTAGTAAAAAATGGCAATAACGTCCGTAAATTAAAGAACGTCTAAAGTCTGGACTTTAGACGTCCCCAGTTTAAAATGGGGACGTCTAAAGTGCTTTTTTTTAAAAAAAATTATTTATACTACAGATCTGAACTAAACAGTATTTAAAATCAGAAATTACATATCATCGTTAATAAAATTACAGATCTAGTATCTGAACTCCAAATCCAATATCTACACAATAATAACTCTAGAGCTGAAATCTCATAAACAGAAGATGATAACAATAAGATGAATCAATTGCGAAAAACTTATCTCCTTCTATTATTAAAATTCATTTTCTCATAATAATGAATAGAGAAGAGCAACAGGGAGAGATGTACCTCATTTTCTCAGTGGGAACGTGGCCATGAAGCATGTTTTGGAGTCTCGATCTACAAACCATAACAACACGAGTTAGAAGATAAAATAGAAGGGAAATCCAAAGAAAAAAGAGAAAGAAGATAAAATAATAAGAAACATAACAGATCTGGTGAAAAAGAGAGAGAGCAAAGAAGAAGCAAGTTTAAAAATAGTATATAAAGAAGAAGAAGCAAGAGTTAAATGCGTGGTGGTAAGCATTACAGATCTGGCGAAAAAAAAAGAGAGAGAAAAGAAGAAACAAGTTTAAAAACAGCATATAAAGAAGAAGAAGTAAAAGTTAAATGTGTGGTAGTAGTGGTTGCGTTGATGAGAAAGAAGAGTGTGGATCTATAAAACTGACAAATAAAGACTGTCAGTATAGATTTGAATTGTTTTTGGCGTCCCCAATTTAATTTAGGGACGCCTAAAGTTGTTTAGTTAATTTTTTTTTAACTTTAGACGTTCCCAATTCAAAAAGGAATATCTAAAGTCACACTTTAGACGTCCCCAATTTAATTGGGGACGTCTAAAGTTAATTTTTTTTAATAATCAGGGACGCCTAAAGTGGCGTCCCTGATATAAGGGACGCCACTTTAGGCGTCCCCGATAACATTAGGGACGCCAAAAGTGGCGTCCCTGATATTTAAGGCATCCCTAATATATATTTGGCGTCCCTGATTAAAAAAAATTTACTTTAAACGTCCCCAATTAAATTGGGGACGTCTAAAGTGACCAAAAGGCGTTCCCGATTTTAAAAAAAAAAATTAACTTTAGACGTCCCCAATTAAATTGGGGACGTCTAAAGTGACTTTAGACGTCCCTTTTTGAATTGGGGACGTCTAAAACTATTCAAATCTCATTCAGAATTACAAAAATGCCACCGCCTTTATTTTTTACATCCCTTTTCTAAAAAGGGACGTCCTTTAAGGTCGTAAAAGCAATATTTTGTAGTAGTGGAAGGCATAGATGGATCGTAAATGGATGTCATCTAATCGGTGTTTAAGGGAATATATAGATGAGGTGAAAGATTTTATTACATTTGCAATTGAGCACACAAAAGATCCTAACAAAATCTTGTGTCCTTGCTTATCTTATTGTTTTGGACAGCGGATTAGTCCACTTGATTTGCTAGATCATTTAGTGTGTTACGGTATTTATCAAACATATATACGATGGACGAACGATGCATGTTGTGATCGGGTGCATACCGCGAGTGGTGCTTCGGATGAATTTGATCAAAGCATGTTTGATGAAGATGATGGTCTTGAAGAAACGCTAAATGTGGTTGAAGGGGTGCTTCATAACTGCCCTAACGAATTTGAGAAGTCGAAAGGTGATACAGAGAAACCATTATATGCCGGTAGTACTAAATACACAAGATTACTAGCAGTGTTGAAGTTATACAACTTTAAAGCTCGCTACGGATTGAGTGATTCGAGTTTCACCGCACTACTTGAACTGTTGCAAGATATGATTTCAGAAGAAAATGTACTTCCTACTAAGACATACAAGGCAATTCTTTGCTCCACAACCGGTATAGGATATGAGAAGATACATGCATGTCCTAACGATTGCGTGTTATTTCGAAATCAATATGCAACATTGGAGAAGTGCCCTAAATGCAACGCATCTTGATATAGGAAGAAGAAAGGAAAAAGTCCTCGAAGGTCCTATGGTATTTTCCTATTATTCTAAGATTCAATCGACTGTACAGTAATACAGAGATTGCTAAGCAGTTGACTTGGCATGTATATGAAAGGATTAAAGACACGAAGCTTAGGCACCCTGCAGATGCTCCTCAATGGAAAAAAAATTGATCATGAGTACCCTGACTTTGCGGATGAAGCAAGAAACCTTCGCCTTACACTGTCAACTGATGGAATTAATTTGTACGGTGTTCAGAGTAGTACACATAGCACGTGAACAGTGATATTGATGATTTATAACCTTCCTCCATACTTGATCATGAAACATAAGTTTATGATGTTGTCCATGTTAATTTCTAGGCCAAGGCAACCTGGGAATGATATAAATGTATACTTGGCTCTTTTAATTGATGACTTGAAGCTGCTTTGGGAGGAAGGCGTCAGTGTGTATGATGGGTACATGAAAGAAAGTTTCACTTTGAAAGCCATGTTGTTTGGCACAATTAATGATTTCCCTGCTTATGGTAATTTGTCAGGATACAGTGTCAAAGGATATGGTGCATGCCCTATATGTGAGGATGACACTCATTCAATGCGACTTCATCATTGTAAGAAAAATGTTTACATAGGGCATCAAAGATTCTTACCAGCACAACATCGTTGGAGGAAGTAGAAAAAGCCTTTCAATGGTGACTCAGAAGAAGGTAGCCCACCGAAGATGTTGATCGGTGCCTAGGTGTATTCCAAGATAAAAAACTTGGATAATAATTTTGGCAAGTCTTTTGCAAAAAAAATCGAGACAAGTGGTTAGAAGAAAAATTCTATTTTCTTTGAACTTCCATATTGGAAGTCTTTATATGTAAGACATTTTCTTGATGTGATGCACATAGAAAAAAGTATATGTGATAGTCTAATTGTCACATTGCTCAATATCCAAGGAAAAAGCAAGGATAGTGTCAATTTGAGGTTGGATTTGGTGAATTTGGGAATTAGAGAATAGTTGGCACCGATTAAGCAAGGGCATCATACCTACCTACCGCCAGCGGCATACACTTTGTCGAGGAAAGAGAAGAAATTGTTTTGTGAGTTTCTGCAAGGAATTAAAGTTCCTGAGGGCTACTCTTCAAATATAAAGAACCTTGTATCAGTGAAAGAGTTGAAGTTAAAGAACCTCAAGTCTCATGATTGTCATGTGCTCATGTAGAATTTCCTACCAGCTGGTATACGATTCATTTTACCCAAAAATGTAAGAAACATAATCACTAAACTTTGCGTGTTTTTCGAGTTCATCTATAATAAAGTGGTAGATTCAACTAAGTTACGAGATTTTCAAAGGCTGATTGTGTGTACTCTGTGTGAACTTGAAATGTATTTTCCACCTTTTTTTTTTTGATATTATAGTACATCTAATCGTACACTTGGTCAAAGAGATTCAATTGTGCAGTCCAGTGTACTTAAGATAGATGTACCTGAATGAGCAATTCATGAAAATATTAAAAGGGTATGTGAAAAATAGATATCGTCCAGAGGGTTGTATCGCTAAAAGGTACGTGGTTGAAGAAGCAAGTAACTTCTATGTTGATTTTCTATCAAATGTTAACCCTGTAGGGATCCCCAAGTCCCGTCATGATGGGCGAAGATCAAGGAAAGAAACAACTGGGAGGGATGTAATAACGATATTAGCGACTGAACGGGAGCAAGCCCACTTGTATGTGCTACATAACACTAATGAGGTCGAACCATATGTAGAAGAACACAAGGATGCTCTTCGATTGGTACATGGTGATATGAATGAAAATTTGTTAACAAAAGAATACAATAAACAATTTTCAGGATGGTTGAAAAGTCGCATTAATGATGAGATGGAGCGGAATCCTAATTCAGTTTCTGAAAAATTGAAGTAGCTGTCGAAGGGATCGAGCTTAAATGTATTATCTTACAATGGTTATGCAATCAACAGTTACACATTGTATACACAAGACCATGATACACAGAGCATGATGAAGAATAGTGGGGTAACTGTTGTTGCTGATTCTTGGCATAGATCCAGTGCTAAAGATTTACACCCTATCTATGCATCAATGTCATACTTTGGTTTCATTGAACTCATATGGGAGTTAGATTACTCTATATTCAGGGTCCCTATCTTCAAATGTAAGTGGGTTAACAACAATAGTGGATTGCAGATAGATGACTTAGGCTTTGTTCAAGTGAACCTTTCTAAGGTTTGGTATGAAGATGATCCTTTTATTTTAGTAGCACAAGAAGAACAAGCATTTTCCATTCCGGATCCTACTAAAAAGAATTGGTCTATTGTACTCTCATTCAACAAGAATCGTCAAGAACAAGTTGATTTTGAAAGTTATGAAAATTTGAACATCAATGATGATGATCCTTCGTTTGAGAATTTATAGTCAGTAGAGCTTGGTATAGATGGAGATGCAGATGAAGATGGAGATGCAGATGGAGTTGGACCTGTATACGTGAGACATGATCATAAAGAGGGAACTTGGGTCATGAGAAACACAATTCTCAATCCAACACGAATTCTGAAGAATAAAATTTTAAATCAAACCAGAAAAAGGAAAAGATAATGAGTTCCTTGACTTGTTTTACTTGTACGTACGTTTTTATAAATTTCAAAATAATTTTCTTTCGTTGACATGGTTGACATTGTACAATGATGTTTTGTTTTGATTTATTTCACTTTCAGGAGTATAGACTCACCACACGATGAAACTGATGATGTTCCCAACAACATTGGTAGACAAAGATTTGAGGAGAACGTAAGACGTGGCAGGACAGTTATGGCGAGGTTGATCAAATTGAGAAGTAAGGGGATCAAGTTACAACTGGAGTGGAATGAAAAGGGAAACTCATTCGATAAGAACAGTACGTCATTACGTAACTTGATTGGGACTACAATTCAAGACAAAGTCCCTATTACAATTCAAAACTAGAAAATGGTAAGAAAAAATTATGAGGATGACATCTGGGATAAAGTACAGGAAACACATTAATTATATTATTGTTCGGTTTGCTTTGTTTAACTTAATTTCAATCTTACATATTATATATTTTTTTTTATTGTTACAGAGCATTTTTATTATTGATAATGATCAGAAGACCTTCGTGCTAAGAAAAGCCGGAAAACTTATGAGAAAGTTTCGTTCTATTCTTGTCAAATACTTCTTGAGGGATGATAATGAGATTATCATTACTACACCATCGACATTATACGAAGGAATTGTCACTCAAGAAATGTAGGATGAGTTTATCAGAATACATACAACTCAGGAATTCCTAATAATATAATATGTTTGACTGTCCCTATTACTTGTAATGTACGTATTTGTAATTAACATTTATATATTAATATGACTAATTTTGATCTAAACAGGAGTTGAGTGAGAAAAATCAAGCTAGCGCGACAAACATGGCATACCGGTACACACAAGGACTTGTTTCATATGCACAGTTAGAAAAAAAACTTGTATGAACTAATGATTATTTTATTTGTAGATAAATTGTATGAATATCATTTAACTTCAACTAAATTTGCTATACATATAGAAGAATCAAGTTCTGATATTACACAGATTCCACAACATGATCTGTGGGTAGCCAGTGTCACAAATAAGAAAGGTGAAATTTGTAGTAAGGAAGCAAGAAGAGTGGTCAAATATTGTGTAAGTATTGAATTATGCGTACAATAAATAATTGGCTTTACTTAAATTAACTTGATTTATAATAACTAATATTGTTGTAATTCTTTTTGTGATAGCGACAAATGACACAGGAGGATCCTGCGTTGGCAAGCTATGTTAGTCGGGACGATTTGTTGAGCAGAGCTCTTGAAGTACCCCAGTATGATGGTCATGTTCGGGGTACTGGTTTTGCTGTCACCCCATCAGCATACTTCAGACGTTAGAAGCACCCCAATAGAAGTGACGTTTCCCAGCTACGTGACAAGATGACTAGCTTCGAGCATCAAATACAAGAACTTCAAGAACAAATGCGCTACAAGAAACAAAGAGAAGAACAATTCTTAGAACAAATACGTTTGATGCAAGAACAGAATGCATTGTTAACAACGCAAATACAACAGTTGGTGCAGTGTAGGCCAACACAAAATGTTCCCTTCAATGATAGCCTAAGTGTCAGAGATAGTTTCACTTCCATGCCTAAAGTCCCTTTTTCTTTGGTAATTAATTTCTTCTCTACTTAACTTTATGTTACATTATAATTTAACAAACTATAACATATTAAATTTATTTTCTATAAGGCAAATTTCAATGCAAGTTATATGCCGATCAAGGTTCCAAGCACGCGGTTGCAGTGAGTGCTACCTACAACAATGATAAGGACACACTGCACAATTCACCATTGCCTGACAACACACTCTGAGTGAGGGTTGACGTCTACACAAATGAAGACGCCCTCTTACCGATCCCATCTCGAGACGAGCAAATAATGGTGAAAGATGTTGTAGGTGGCTATGTTGCTTGGCCAATAGGTCTTATCGAGCCATATGAAAATGTCGTTCATTTACAATTCCCTGCACTTTTTATTCGTACTTCCATCTAAAACTGTGATTTAATTTTATGATTTTCGTAAGGTGGATAGTCTAAAGAGAAACAAATGCAACCTTATGATAAGATCTCAAAGTGTTCAACAACACAACCCAAGTCAAAAGCATTGGCTAGCCAACAGAGTAAAAGAAGACCAACCTCATATCGTGATCAATTAGTATCGATTACACCACAATTGATCGATGCAGGAGGACTGGAAATATGTCTTGAAGACATATCTATAATGTTGGTGGTCTAGTTGATTATGTTACTGCCAAGGTCATGCACGACATATGTACTCGTGATTGGGTTAGTGCTTCAGCTATTAACATCTGGATAAGGTACTTGACCATTATCGTTTATCACTGTTATTAATATTTCTCGTTCCTTTTCTTTTGTTTTTCATGACACTGTTTGTTTTATACCAGGCATTTGTACAATGAGATCTTAATGGATACAAACATGGTCCAATTCTTATTTGTCAACCCTTATCTTGTTGGCTACCATAGGGGTAAAGTAGATATAAATACGCAGTCTAATGATCTAAAAGATTACTTTAGAAAGAAAACGACACCAACTACGCTATTTTTAGTATCATACAATGCAGGGTAAATTATTAGTGGTACAACTTTTGTTTTTATTGTTTAACTTTTATCATACCATGATTGTTGAAACAAATTTTTTAAAATATTTTAGGCACCATTGGATATTGATAGTTATCAATCTAGTGAAACCTTCAGGCCCTGGAATTTACTATGTGGATCTTCTAAAAAAATGGTCTTCCACAAAACTGTTCTGATATGTTACTATTGTTCAATAGGTAAGCGTACGTGCGTATGTGTAAATATTTGCATATGTGATTGAATAACCAAAAGTAATAAGTTTCTATTTGTTTTGTTAGCGCATTGACTGCGTATCGGGCCTATGTCTCCTTAAGCTATTCTAAACCTACTGACCCTCACCTTAGCTATCCTTGGAAGAAGATACTGGTACTGATATATGAATTTACTCAAACTTTGTTAGTAAACAATTTTTATTCATAAACAGAGTTAAATATTGCATTATATTTTTGCAGTGCCCTTTCCAACCCAATAACAATGATTGTGGGTATTACATCATGAAATTTATGAAGGATATAATTACGCATGATCAGGCATTTATTCCTCAAAAAGTAAGTCATTTATTTGCACTTCATATTGTGTTTTAATTAAATTTAATTAGTACCTGATAATTACGTTTTATTGATTTTAATTCATTTTAATGTGTGGCTGATTGTATATATGTGTAGTATTATGAAGATCAATATTGTGACACTTTGACTGACCATTAGCTTAATGAAGTGATCGAGGAATAGTGTGAATATGTGTTTAGGCAAATCTTTGGATAGCTATGATATTTAATTCATCACTAGCTGCTAGCTTTTGTTGTGTTATTTCTTGGCAATTGTTATGTCATGCATGCATGTATTCAAGTTGAATTTGTTGTATAATTCATTCACGTACAATATATTGTATAATTATTTTATGTACTACTTTAACTAATTAATCATCAGTTTGTATGATTTTAAAGTTATCTATCATTGTTGTTTGTTTTTCTTCATTCTCTATATTGTGGATATAGATACAAAATGTTTATTAAACCATGTAGTGTGTACTACTGTAATTATGGGATATATGAAAAAAAATACCAAAAAAATGCAAGAGTTCCTGTGGCGCTTCTTTAAACAAGGGCCACAGGAAGTACCCAAAAAAAAGAAAAAAGAAAAGGAAAAGGAAAAAACAAAAAAAAGGAGGACACTCCTGTGGCGCTTGCGTGAGCAAGGGCCACAGGAAGGGGACCTCTTGTGGCGCTTGCTAACACAAGCACCATAGGAGGTCTACTCTCCTATGGCCCTTGCTGACGCAAGCGCCACAGGAAACCCCCTCCTGTGGCACTTCCTCCAACAAGCGCCACAGGAGGGTATTTTTAAAAAAAATTAAAATGTTGTGGCGCTTATAAGCGCCACAGTTTCTTTTAGTGGCGTCCAGATATGTAGCACTTCTCTAGTAGCACAGCTAATCAATTATAAGCGCCACAACTTTGCTTTTTTGTAGTAGTGTTACCTAAATAGGCCTGGGCTTTCAACAGAGATTAAAAGCCTGAGCTTGGGTCTAAGCTTATATGCATTTTTTTCTTGGCCTGAAGTTTGTTTAAAGGCTTATTCATAGCATTCGCTTGTTGGGTTTGAGCGGGCTTCTTTCTTTCCCGGAACTCACCCATTCACTTGAAAAGATTGAACTTTCAGCTTGATTCCTTAATGGCTAAAGGAAAGACTTCATTGGTTGCTTGATGGCATTCCCCAAATTACCTTTATCGAGAGTCATGCACTTAACTGAAGTAATGGCAATAGAACTCTTTGCCTCTTTCCCTATTTTCCCGTTCTGCTTGCTCCTCTAACTCATCAATGCCGGAAGTCAAGTTGCTATTGATCCTAAAATCAAAGAAAGTTTGGGACAAATCCATTCCCATATCATAGTATATGACATACTTTCGTTATTGCCGTTTGGGTCTATCCTTGATCTCCCCTGTCTGCTGCTCTACTTTGAGCCAAAAGAAGGCTAGTGTTGCAAAGAAATCTTGGTCAAGTAACCTATTTCTGTCTACTCGTACTAGGCCATTAAGGTCTCACTGCTAATGGAAGGGTGTGGCTAGCCGATTCCCTCTAGTCTAGTGGGTTAACTCATTCACCTTCAATGTGAGAAGTGAAAGTCAAGGGATTAGAGAATCTCTAGTTTATGGTTCCCCTATTCATGAATCAGGTATGTTCCCGCATCAACTTTGAGACCTCCTATAAATCTAGAAAGCGAAGGGGATACCGCCTCTAAGAGATCACAAAAATCTCTTCCAATATCATATATCAAGAAAAGGGTTTAACTTAGGCTGACTTTTTGACTTAAAGTCTTTTTGTTCTCAATTTAATTACAGCTTTTCTCGCTAAAGCCTGATCTGATCCGCCTTGAGCGGCTAGGACAAATCCTAATCTTCAAATTGAGTCAATAAGAAAGATGCTTGAATTGGACGTGTGAAATGAGCGCGCAAACTGTCGCTCTTTGCGTGAAGACCAAATTGCTCTTAGTTACCTTTCAAGATGCCAAATCTTTCTCAACTTTGAGACCTCCTTTGAATCTAGAAAGCGAAGGGGATACCGCCTCAAAGAGATCACAAAAAATCTCTTCTAATATCATAGATCAAGAAAAGGGTTTAACTCAGGCTAACGTTTTGACTTGAAGTCTTTCTGTTCTCGATTCAATTACAGCTTTTCTTGCTAAAGCCTGATCTAATCCCTCTTAAGTGGCTAGGAAAAAATCCTAATCTTCAAACTGCATCAATAAGATAGATGCTTGAATCGGACATATGAGATGAGCCTGTAAACCATTGCTCTTTGCGTGAAGACCATATGTGCTCTTAGCTGCCTTTTAAGATGCCAAATCTTTCTCAACTTTCTTTGGTTTGGCGGGGCTCTTCAACTATCAATCGAAGGTTAGAGTTGGCTTCATTGCTTGGTTTTTGAAGATGGGAGAGATCTCAGATCAGGTTCAACCTAAAGTGAGTCATCATAGGGTTTCGCTCCTTGCTTTGAGGAAGTAAGTCCTTTGGTGTAGTTATTTCCTTTTATCTCAAAAGGTCAACTAGCTTAGCTTCTCCTAAATTTGGTTTTGGATTAAGGAACTAGGGTAATGCCAAGACAAAGCCAGCCTAAATCAAATCTCTCTTGCAGCTGGAGCTATGGATTAAGTAGTAAAAGAGCCAAGTAGCTATTAAGCTAAGTCAACTAGGTTGTCCTTGAGTGTAGTTCATAAGGGTCTAACTTCCCGAAAGTAGTTACAATCAGTGGTATTACGACAAATAGTTGTTCATCAACCCCCATCAAATTGGCATAGATTTGGGATTCATGAATGAATTCCTGGTCAACTTAAACAGCCTCACTCTCTCGTCCTTGTCTTTTTTGGTTTATTCTATCTCCAGAAAAAAGGTTCCCTTTCTTTTTAACTCGGATGGCTATCTACCCAGGAAACTAATCGAAGCTATCTACTCTAAGACCCTCCAACTAAGTGAGCTTCAACTTTCTCATTTTGCAAGAGTAGTGAGAACTTCAGTAGGCTAAAGAAGAACTAGAAAAGGAAGTATAGAGATCTGAGACTGAAGCTGATTGTGGTAAAGCATGATTCTCGCCATCTATTTTGTCCAAAATTCAAGTGAATATCATAGCTTCCAGAGAGGAGGCCATCCATGAATTCCTTCATAAAAGAAAATCCCCAATTCTGAAGTCCATTTTCAGTATACTTATTCCAAAGACACTGCACTCCAGGGACTTCCTTCATCCAACCAATTACCAAGAGCTTCTTCAAAGCAGTAACTCATCTCTTGGCTCAGATCTGAGGGTATACTTAAAATGTATGCCTTTAAATAGCCTTTAAAGCATATGCTTCCAAATTCATATATAACATTTGACGCTTATTTACAATTCTACATTATGTCTTAAAAGTCTAACATCCATTTCGTCATAATATTAACGCTTAGTAAGGAAAAGAAAAGAATTAATGTCTAGTGATAACAATTGTCCGAGCAAATAAAAGTAAGAAAAACTAATTATTTGTTGACTAATAAGATATATTTTCTAAAATCAACCCAACATAACAAGCAGTATGTAAAACTAGATTTTACCTCTTTTACTCTTCCCATATAAATTGGGACAAACATTTTCTACTAAGATTATAATATTTCATTTATCACTAAATTAAACTTATAACAATTATTTATGCTATAGTGAATGATGCAAATTAGGGAAGAGGGAATGAGTTAGCGTTGCCATCTCGAGTGATCGAAGAGAATAAATGTAAGGGTGGATGATTGATGCGAAAGTAAGGGTTAAGTGTAATAACGATGGGATGTGAAACTTAGAATTAAGGTTATATTTGTAAATTTATAAATAATTTATCTTAGAATTAAGGTTATATTGGTAAATTTATAAATAATTTATCTTATAATTAAGGTTATATTGGTAAATTTATAAATAATTTATCTTAGAATTAAGGTTATATTGGTAAATTTATAAATAATTTATCTTATAATTAAAGTTATATTGGTAAATTTATAAATAATTTATAAAATTATTTAGATGATATTCCATATACTTATATAATAATATAAATTAAAAAAGTTAAATAGGCAAGGCCTATAGGCTTGTAGATTAAGCCTTATGAAAATAGATTCGGCTTGTTTATCTAAATAGGCCTAGCAATAGGCCTGAGCCTAAGCCTAAACTATTTACTAAATAAATTAGGCTAGGCTTTATGTAAACTAGATCATTGGGGTCTGACCTATTTTCATCCCTAGATTTTATATACAGAAAGTATCGATACTCAAATTCATAACTTTCTAGCAAAAATATTTTAAAGCAGTGACTCTTCACGATTTTTTTCAAATGTACAAGTCCTCCCTCAGAAATTTACGGTTAATAATACACATTCACTTATAATATACTAGATAAGCTGTAAATTTATAACATTTTATAGATCTCAAAAAGTTCACTTGTAAATTTATAATATCATAGTTATTAAATATAAAAATATGAATATTTTAAAAGACATCATTGAAATAAAAATAAAATTTCTTAATTATTTATTGACATTGTCACCACCACCCAGCAACCAATCAAAATAGTTGGTTAAAATGATAATTTGATCTTTTACAAGGATGAAAACAACATATATAACACTAATCCCTTGAATTTTATTTGTAATTTTTGAAGCTTAATTGTTGTTGATTTCTTGGGGGGTGCTTGTTTGTAATTTTTAGGGTCTTTTTCATTTTCTCGGTGAACTAACAAGCAAAATAAAATGAATGGTGAACATCACACTGTAGCAATGCACCATTTAATAGTTTAAAATTCTCAGAACCTTGAGAAGATATATAGTTTAAGGGGAAAAAAGTTCAGGTAAAAAAAAAAGGCAAAATGTCCATTAATTTTCTTATGGAGAATTTCTTTGTAATCACCTCGCACACAAAAACAAAAACAAAAAGAAGAGGAGGTTTTATTAATTCAAAATTGTTGAAACTTGAAATCACATATTCAAAAACTAGTAGTTGGAGTTAAAGAGATAAAAATAGTTTTAAAAGACTTTATGTCAGCTGAATCAAAACAAAAAATTTTATATCAGAGTCACAAACTCTCAATGTAAAGTTAAAATCTTATAAATCATATAATGAAACATAATGCAGGTATAATGCATAGAATAATCATGGATCACAGGATCAGCATTTTCCCCTTAGTATAGACGATTGATGAACATATATTTAAAAATTAAATCTAAACAAAAATACCTTGCTTAGGTGGTAGCCTGTTGGGTACTTATTTAACCAAATAAATGCTATTATATTATTCACAATAATGCTATTCATAGCACCCCACCACTTCAAACACACCACTTCCTCTGTTTTTTCTCCCAAAAATAGAGCACCATGGCGTCCAACCTCGTTTTCCGTATTAACAACTACTACTATTATATTAACAACTACCACTACGCTAATTAACAATAATTTAGTTTTTTCCATATCATCATTTTCATAGCGCCCCACCACTTCAAACACATCACTTCCTCTGTGTCCTCTCCCAAAAACAGAGCACCATGGCGTCTAACCTCGTTTTCCGTATTAACAACTACTACTGTTATATTAACAACTACCACTGAGCGAATTAACAACAATTTGTTTTTTTTTTCATATCATCATTTTCATAGCACCCCACCACTTCAAACACACCACTTCCTCTGTTTCCTCTCCCAAAAACAGAGCACCATGGCGTCCAACCTCATTTTCCATATTAACAACTAACACTGCATGAATTAACAACAATTTTTTTTTTTCATATTATCATTTTCATAGCACCCCAGCACTTCAAACACACCACTTCCTCTGTTTTCTCTCCTAAAAACATAGCACCATGGCGTCCAACCTCGTTTTTCGTATTAACAACTACTACTGTTATATTAACAACTACCACTGCACGAATTAACAACAATTTATTTTTTTCCATATCATTTTCATAGCACCCCACCACTTCAAACACACCACTTCCTCTGTTTTCTCTACCAAAAACAAAGCACTATGGCGTCCAACCTTGTTTTCCGTATTAACAACTACTACTATTATATTAACAACTACCACTGCACGAATTAACAACAATAAATTTTTTTCCATATCATCATTTTTATAGCACCCTACCACTTTAAACACATCACTTCCTCTGTTTTCTCTTCCAAAAACAGAGCACCATGGCGTCCAACCTCGTTTTTCATATTAATAACTACTATTGTTATATTAACAACTACCACTGCACAAATTAACAACAATTTATTTTTTTCTATATCATCATTTTCATAGCACCCTACCACTTCAAACACACCACTTCCTCTGTTTTCTCTCCCAAAAATAGAGCACCATGGCGTCCAACCTCGTTTTTCGTATTAACAACTACTACTGTTATATTAACAACTACTATTGCGTGAATTAACAACAATTTATTTATTTTTCCATATTAGCATTTTCAAAGCACAATGAGGTTGAAAAAAGGGGATGGGTTGGACTATTCATCATCATCATCATCATCACCTTCATCCCTTCCTTCTTTAAAAATGGCGGAAGCTTGAGATCAAAAAAATCCCACTACCTTCCTTCCATCTTCTTCTTCCTTCTATCTTACATCCCATCCCATAAATCTTTAACCATCTCAAAGCTTCGCCCTTCACCATTGCAAAAAATGAAACTGCAGAGAGAGAGAGAGAGCACAGATCTGCAAGCTGAAAACGTGAGAGAGAGAGAGAGAGAGAGAGAGAGATAATAGAAGAGGGGCAATTGTGTAATTTAACTTTTGAAAATAATATCAGAAAAGTCCCTAGGGACTTTTCATATATTTCAGTTTTTCTAGGGACTTTTCTAACAATATTTTACTTTCTTAGGACCTAACAGTGATTTTCCCAAAAAAAATCTGGCCATTTACGTTTAAGATTCCTTTAATGATTCGTAAGGAGCACTTTAGTTTGAAGGTAAGACAAGTCTAGGTCCGTATAAAAAAAAAGTCTGGGCCCGCATTCCCTAATCAATCACTATGGAATGCCATCCCCAAGCCCAGCTTTTGGGAGATGAGGCATGAACTCTTGTTTTCTCAAGTATTTTGTGTTTTTATTAATTTGTTTTCTGATTTATTTGTGTACAGTTATATCCAACAACCTAAATTTTTTATAGAACCCAACATCTTTAATTAATTAATTTTTTATATATACAATATCTTAAAATATCTTTTTATAACACTCAATATACTAAATTAATTTTTGGAGCATCCTACCCGGTAGCAATGGGCACTTTTTAATTAGAGCGGGGAAAACGGGTAAACCTATAGGAAGGGCCAAGGCTTGCAAATTATAGCCTTTAAAGGAAGTCGGGCCTAAAAGGGCCGGCCCTATAGGGCCGAGGGCTTAAAAGGGTCAACCCTGCAGGGCCTCGAGCCGACTAGTTAAACCCGTTTATTTATTTATTGTTTTAGAATTGCCTTTTTGAATCTATATGTCACTCTGTTCTCATATTGTATAGAGTATGATTTTTTAGTATATTGTTTTGCCTAATTGAATCATATGGTGATTTTTAAGTATATTGTTCTACCTATTTAGAATAAAATCATATTGTATACTATTCTGCCTGAAGTACACTTTTTTATGGAGGTTGTGATTATTTCACTACTTGAGCCTACTACTCAAAGTGGAGCACAATCAAATGTCCTTAAAATTGATGATAGTGACGAAGAAAATGAAAATGATAGTCATCATATTTATGTTTCTTAGAGGTTAGAGTGTTTCGCTTCTTGCCTTCTTATGTTTTGGCCTTTGTGTTAGTTATTTATAGACATCATTTTACTTTTGATTATATATTAGTAACTATGTTTGTTTATTGTATGAGGCGTGTTGTCTAAATCTTAATGTTGATAATATTTATGTGTTAAATTAGAACTTTAATTGTTGTTATTTACTAATTATATAGGGAAAAAACGCAAGAAAAATAGTTAAATATTGAGAAAAGGATTTTCAAACCCTATGGGCCAACTCTGACCTGACCGGGTCTTGAAAAATTGCAATTTTTCTGACCCCGAGCGTAGGGCCGGCTCTACTTTTAATTCACTGCACTTTATTTATTACCTATTTATCAAAATAGTATCACAAATAACAACAATTTTTTGAGACGTGGTATGATAAATAATTAATGAAGGGGTTCATTTATGAAAACCAGCCTTGACATGCTTTATAGATTGCTCCAATTTTTAGTCTGTTACCTATGTATTTTTTCTCCTTATTAAAAATTTTAATTTTCCTCTTTTAGCACTGTTAGCCCATGTAACTTTGCTCTGTTAGTATTGTTAGCTCCTTTATAGAAATTAATTGTATTAACAGAGTAAAATTAAAGGATTTAATAAGAAGAGGAAACACACATGCACCAAATTAAAAATTGTTGGAAAATATAGGTACCTCAAAAATGATTTTCCCTTCATTTATTATAACAAGCTTGATATTTGAAAAAGGAAAAATTCCTTTAAAAAACAACTTAATCACCCAAATTCTAAATTGAGTTATTAAATTTATAAAATTTTAAATCATAGAATAATGAGATTTCAGAATTTGATAATTTCACCTTATTATCTTTGATATACCTTTCTTGTTTCAAAATTTTTCTTCTCTTTTCTCTTATTTTTAGATAAAATTAGCTTCTTCTTTTTTCTTTTTTTTTTTGGGTTTCAGAACTGAAAGTAGTATCTTTTTGCGGAGCATATTTTGCTCATCTAAATCTAACCATAGATTTATGAGGAAATTTTAGAAAAATACAATTAAAAATAGGAAAAGAAATATTGGTGCTGCGAATATATCAAATCTCAAGTTAGACCTGAAGTAGGAATTTGGAATTTTTAATTGTGACCAAATGACCAAAATAACCTTCATCTAGTTCACCAGTTTTAAGGGTCAATAACAATATCTGTATCTATATTAACATCATCAAATTTTACATTAACGACTTTACTTTCATATTTTACAACTTCATATATCCCAAAAACTAAGGATAATTTTGGGGGCACAAGTTTTAGGGGTTAATAACAATATCTATATCTATATTAACAGCATTATATTTTACATTAATGACTTTACTTTCATATTTCACAACTTCATATCCCAAAAATCAGGGATAATTTTGAGGGCATAAGTTTCAGAACATCTATATCTATATTAACGACATCAGATTTTACATTAACAACTTCACTTTCATGTTTCACAACTGAATTAAGGGCAATTTGGTTATTTGGTTAGAATTGAAAATCTCATATTCCTGTTTCAGTTTTGACTTGAGATTTTACAAATTCGCAACATCAATTTATCTTTTCTCATTTTTAATTGTGTTTTTCTAAAATTTTTCCTAAATTTAGGGTTCTTATATTTTGAAAGGAATTGCTAATTTTTTGAGACGCTGGTTGGTACATACATTACATTATATGCTTAGGGCTTTCAAAGGACATAGTTATCCTTTCGGTCGCTTTCCAGTAGGAGGCAGATACATTACACGTTAAGAATTCTCATAAAGGGGATTTTGTGGAGCAAGGTAAAATTATTAAATTTAAAAATTACATTTTATGACATCTGACCTTATTTAAAGTTTGTTTAATTTAATAACATAATTTAGGATTTAAGTAATTCACCTTTCTTTTTAAAAATTTTTCCCTTTGGAAAAAGTAGTTATCAATTACATTACTACGGTTTGGCCAAAACAATTACATTATTACTGTATGTTGTAATAAATAGCTCATGAAATGTTCTAAATCATCAATATATATTTAATAGTGCTAGTTTCTTTGTGACTGGCCGGTGAGTATTGTCCACATAATCAACCAGGTCATTCTCATTAATTGATTTGATTCAATTTTTCTTTCTTCACAATAATTTTCAAGCATAAAAGTGTGTTTAGTTTAATATTTCAAATTCATTTTCATATTTCAATTTTTCCTTTTGGGTAACAAATTCCATGCATTAAATGAGTGTTTACTATACTATTTGAAATGTGAAATATTTCAAATTTAGATTGAAAAATCCTATATAAAAACTGTTGAATTATTCAAATTTTAATTTAGGTCACTAAAGTTAACAAATTATATATCAAGTCACGTATCATAATTAGGGATTTAAAATTTGGGTCAAATTACCTCCATATCCCTTAGTTTTTAAAACAATAAAATTAAAGACATAACCATATTATTTGCTCTATCAATTAATTTCTTAGAAAGTATGGTACGAAATAGTACAGTTTGTTCTCTGACTTTTTTCCTAACATAATTATACCCAATATTCTTTTTTATTATTATTATTATCTGAGTGGACAACGTGAGAAATTGGGATTTTTTGATCAGATTACTGCCTTGGGACATTGAACAAGAGGGATATATAGTATGAGCAAAGTCCATGGTCAGTAAGAAATTCCACACATTAAATGGGTGTTTAGTCTACTATTTTAAGAATGAAAATATGTGCGGTTGTGTTTAGGATTAAAATTATGTATGGGTTAAACAATCTAATATCAGCTTTTAGGTTCTTCTTTTTAATGGCAAGTACAGCTCCTGTGAATCGCACAGAGTGATTGTCTTGTTGTAATACAAAATTAGTAAATTTAAAGAATTTTTCTTTTGAAAAGCTTGTCGTGTAGAGCGTTTCTTTTTCTCTCTCTTGGAAATTGTGCCCAAGGTAGTTTGGCATGGAAGACGCTAACATCTGTAAGGTGCCGCCGGACAGGCTGCCGGGGGAACTCGCCCTAGTAACTGGAAATAAGAAATCGAAGAAAGAAGTTAAGGAGGACTCCATCATGTCTGATGTTATGCTGGATGTAGAGGATATGAACAAAGAGGTGGAAGGCTTTAGAGAACAAGGTGAAGCCATAGAAAAGATTGAGAGTCAAAAATAGATTTCATACAAAGAATCCTTATTAGGCTGCAAATCATACGAGTCCAATGGGGTTGCTTATGGTTCTTCATGTATAGAGGAAGACCTGCTGATGTCTGACCTCCTCAATCAAACATGGAGTGTACCAGAACCTTCGGAAGAAATTAAGAAACTCATGGATATATACCCGGTGGTGCCAATGACTGATGAAGAATACAACAAAAGTTGTGAACCCTGGAATAATGCACTAATCATCACAATGCTAGGTGTAAGGTTTGATGTATACAAGCTGAAAGAGTTACTTTGCCGTGTGTGGCAATTTAAGGATTTCGAGTTGATAGATTTGCCAAATAACTACTATGTAGTTAGATTCACCAATCAGGAGAATTGGGGAGCGAATTATAAATGGATATTATTTGAAGGGCCCTGGGTGATCGCAAAGCACAGCATTCTAGTTTAAAGATGGTCCCCCCATTTCGACCCCTTCCATAACCCCCTTGGTAGGATTGCTATGTGGGTCAGAATTCCAAATATTCCCCTAAATTGTTACACCAAGAAGTATATTTCAAGAATAGGGGATATGATAGGCAAAACCTTGAAAGTGGACTTGCATACGTTGAACTGCAGTGATTCTGAGGAAAAGTTGATTCTGAGGATCATCCTGGCATCTGCGCTATACAATATTGTATATGAAGGACTGAATTTAATTTGTTTTGAGTGTGGGAGATACGGACATAAAAAGGAAGCATGCCCTTGGAAATCCAGTGGCGGTACTAATATTAGCAATGAGCAACAGACTCACCTAGAAACAAGAACTCCGAGGACGCCGCCGAAAAGGAAGCTGCCGGAGGAGGATGAGAAATATGGACCGTGGATGTTTGTGCGTGGATCCCAAAGGGCACAGATCACAAGAAAGGAAGAACAGAAGGTTCAAAATGGACATGCAAAGCAAGGAAGCAGAAGAGATGGAAGAGGGGAGTTGAAAGTGTCAGCCTCTAGGTTTGCGGCGCTTGCAGAGAAAGGGGAGGAACGTGAAGAAGTTCAAATTCAGACAAGTTTCACGATTGAAGGCAGTGGGAAGTCGGAAGGAAGTGAAAGAGCTCTAGTACCCTATAAGGAAAGGTCATCTGTGCAGAAAAGGACAACTAAAATGATGGGGGGAAAACAAAATCACGTGGAAAGGGGCTGCTTGGTCCGAAAAGTGGACACATAGTCAAAGGAAAAGATAATGTGAAACCGGCTAAAGTGGTGGAGAACAAAAAAGCCTTGGTGGAAAGTGAAAATAATTGCCCAATGGGACTGAGGCCCATTAATGGGGAAAATAAGATAGCAACTAGAGTGAAAGGCAATCGGGCCTATAACGTGGTCTGCGGATTGATGGACAACCCAGTACCTATGAGTATTCACAGTGGACAAAGTGACCAACCCAAGCCTCCCAACCCAAACCAGAGTAATGAGGGAACGAGTTTGATCAGAGTTGAAGATAGGTTAGAGGACCTAAAAGTAGGGGTGTTCAAAGTATCTCGGTCCCCGTTGTCCCGGCCCGGTCCCGGACATTTTATCCCTGGAATTTCTCATCCCGGCCGGGACCGGGACCGAAAAAACCAAGACCAGGATCTAAAAAACATGGGACCGGGACTGGGATCACATCTTATGATCCCAAGAATTCCTGGTCCCCATTTTTTTTATTTATCTTTTTCTTAAAAAATAAGTTATTATTTTATTTTTGTATTTTTTTACCCCATAAATTAAGTTATCATTTGATAAAATGTATATCACATATTTAGTTAGAGTTAAATCGTATATATCATGATACAAATCCTAACTATATAATGTATAAATATAATAGCAAAAATGATGAATGTGATAATAATATGTTATTCTTCAATTCTAGCTCAATTTGTGTAATTTTTATGACCTTATTAGGTATTAAATAATCACTTTAAACTCTATATTATAAAAAATTTAACTAATATAATTATATTATTAAAACCAGGAATTCTCGATCCCGATCCCGAAAATTCCCGGGACCAGGAATGACATCCCAGTCCCGGCTACCCCCCGAGACAGGAACCGGGAATGGGTGATCCTGGTCCTGTCCCGGGATTTGAACACCCCTACCCAAAAGTATCTAAAGCACCAAAAACGGCTGTTCCAGCTTGAAATGCGAAAGGGAAGGCACAAAAGGTATTGGCAGCAACAATGGAGGAGACTGCTGCCATGAGGAAACAGAACATTAACGATTCCCGTGAGCATAGAGTCCATAGTGCAGAGGGGATTCCGCCGGATAAGTGAGGTAAGACTTGCAGAGGGGATTATTTGGTGCACCTGAATCAATGTAGCTTCATTAGTGGACGACAAAGTTGTGACAACATCATCCTAGCACAAGAAGTGATCCACTCTATAAGGGTAAAGAAAGGAAAGAAAGGGTATGTAGCCATAAAAGTGGATATGGAGAAAGCTTATGACATACTGGACTGGGAATTCATTAGATTCAATCTGCAGAGCTTGGGGCTTAATGATCAGTTTGTCAGCTTAGTAACACAATGTGTCTCTTCTGCAACAATGAAAGTATGTTGGAATGGTATGTCATCGGAGGAATTCTTACCTTCAAGAGGGATTAGACAGGGAGACCCCCTAAGTTCGTACTTATTTGTCCTATGTATGGAAAGATTAGGTCAATTGATTAACAGGGAAGTGAAGGCGGGCAGATGGAAACCATTGAAAATGTCTAATAATGGACCTAGTGTATCTCACCTGTTCTTTGCAAATGACCTTATCTTATTCAGCAAAGCCTCTAAAACCCAAATGGAGAGGATAAGGAATATTATGACATTCTTTTGTCATGTATCGGGGCACAGGGTAAGCCTCCCTAAATCTAAAGTGTTCATATCAGGCAATATACACATAAACCGTTCTCTTGAGCTCAGCCAAGTTTTGGGCATTGGAATTACTTCAGACTTGGGTAAGTACCTGGGGGTGCCACTCCTCCATAAAAGAGCAGTGAAATTGACTTTCTCACCTTTAATATCGAAAGTGGGGAAGAAGCTTGCAGGGTGGAAATGTGGGTACCTAAGTATGGCAGGGAAGTCAGTTCTTATCAGGTCAATCTTGACTACGCTTCCCTACTATCAAATGCAATCCCTCCTGATTCCTAATGGTGTTCTCCAGGAAGTAGAGAAGCTATACCGAGATTTTCTATGAAGCCAAGGACCACAACAGAAAAAGTTACATCTTGTATCGTGGGACAAAATCAAGGGTGATAAAAAGAATGGTGGGTTAGGTGTTAAAGATTTAATACTTCAGAATAAAGCCTTCATTATGAAATAGTATTGGGGCATGGTAACTCGACCAGATGGATTATGGGTCAAATGGTTGTGGGGTTGGTAAGATCCCAAAAGTGGCCAAGACGAAAAAGCAATCAGCAGTTTAGAGCACGATCTCTAAGGTTTGGGATGCATTCTAGAAAGGGCTAGGTAGTAAACTAAAGAGTGGAGAAGATACCAATGCTTGTTGGAAGATGTGGTCTCCACTTGATAAACCATTAATACATTATGTTGACAAGAATCAAGGGAGTATTAATCATAATGTGAATGTGAAGCAATTTGTAAAGCCGAATGGCGAGTGGGACCTGGACCTATGGAGGGTCTTTCTACCAACATGGGTGGTGGCCAGCATTGGGATAGTTCGACCCCCATCTCAACAAGGAGTTGACTTGTTCCAATGGCGTCCATTGTAGGATGGAAATTTCAGTGTTAAGTCGGCCTATAATATGCTTGATAAATTAAGTGAGTCTCTGGCTGAGCCTATCTGGCAACAACTTTAGCGTTGACCTATTCCTGAAAGGGCCAAATTCTTCTTATGGCAAGCTTTCTAAGAGAGATTAGCTACCAACTCACTTAGAGCGAAAAGAGGGTTTACCGAAAACTGGGAGTGTCCTTTGGAGTGCTCAAGTAAGGAAACAGTTCTGCATATTTTGAGGGATTGTGAGGCAACATCAAGTGTATGGCTTCAGTTAATTAATCCTGTATATAGTAGTACTTTCTTTAGTGGTAATTTTCAGGAATGGATCAAGTGGAACACGAAGCATAAACCAAGCACACGAAGAGTGACAGGATGGCCTTGGCTAAGTACTTTTGGCGTGGCTTGCTGGCTGATTTGGAAGAACCGGTACCAGAGGATTTTTGAAGGCACACAGGAACAAGCTAAAAGTATTGTTCACAGGTGTATTTACCAGTTGATAGAAGGAGTGGAAGAAGAGAGATTTAAACACCAGCTCTTCTCAGTTCCCAACAGAGCATACACTAGATGGTTGCCCCCCCCCCACTAGACTATATTCGTATGGATGTAGATGGATTGGTAAGCATTCAGAAGCATGCGGCGTATAGAGGGATAGCTCAAGATTCCTCTGGGGCGTGGCTTGTGGGTTTCCAACAGAGGATTGGCTTCTCTTCTACTACTGGTACGGAACTGCAAGCCATTAAAACAGGTATTATCACATGTATGAATAAGGGGTTTAAGAAGGTAAAACTCTACTTGGATTCGGCGGAAGCAATTAGATTGTTATTATCTGATCTAGGGCATTATCATCCACTAGCCCAAGAGATTTCTGATGTTAGGGATCTAATCTTGTCAAATTGGGATATTGAAGTTATCCATTCTCATAGGGAAGCATTGGAATGTGCTGATCTTTTTGCTTGGATGGCACAGAGATTGAACAATGAGATGTGAATCCTACAAGTCCCTCCAGATTTTTGTGAGGAGCAATTACTAGATAATCTAAGCTGATTAGTATAGATTTGCGGTCAAGTCTGTGTCTTACATATGTAATGTCATTTTGACAAACCTCAAGAGTTAGCTCTTGTCATTCTCATTCAAAAAAAAAAGAATTTTTCTTTTGTGACCAGAAGGGTTTTAGTCCAAAAAGCTGTCAAGCAGAAATATTTTAAAAAAAGGGAAGAAGAAAAAGCCCATTTAGCCCAAATAAAACAAGAAGAAAAAGAAAACAGAACAAAACACAAACCTAAGAAGTCAGAGCCTATCCATGATTCCCTTCTCACGTGATTTAAAATTTAGTTTACTGCTGAGTTATAATTTAAAAGTTTTTAAAAATGATTGTGTTAACATACGTAAAAATTGCTGAGTGAAAATGACAACATAAAAATCTTATTTTCTAAAATAAAATCCCCAGATTCCAGTCACGTTAAAAAATCTTTTGGATCTTCTGGTAAAAAAATTTAAAAGAAAAAATAAAAACCTTATTTTCTGAAAGAAAACCCCAAGATTCAGTGACGTTAACAAATCTTGTCTTCTTTCACAAGCCACAATTTTTCTTCTAATTACTGGATAAATGCAATAATAAGGATGCATGCATCTTGTTGATTCCTCTAACGCAGGCCGTTGGAGTTGGAATTGATTCTTGTTTTCTTTAGTGCATCTTCTTGATTTGACCTTTTCCCAATGCCATATTTTTGGTGTTTGTATATAAAAGCATGCTTATATATCAACACACTATTCAAAGTGGCGATCGTTTTCCTTCCCGGTTTGTATTACCAGTTCGATGATTCCAGAATTGTGAACAAGAGTATTCCCTTTCTTGGTCGGTTGACTGACCCATCTGAATAGGAATGTTCCGGTTCATATTTCCAATATGATCAAACAAGGTTAATATTTCTTCTAGAGGAAACTCTTTCTTTTTGTTTGTTTTGTGTGGCTGATGAAGGAGTCAAGAATCATAAGCTCAATCATATGTAATTGAGAACTTTAAAAGTTATCTAATTAAGTTTTGTTTCTTTTGAAATAATGTTGGATAACATTTGTTTTGTACATAACTACATGTTATAGCTATTACAATTTTTGCATATTTTATATTTTTCTTATATAATATCTATTCAATTTCATCTATTAATTGTTTAGGCACTTGTTTGCTTATTTATGTACTTATTTCTTTATTAAGTTACTTGTTCACTTATCCATCTAAGTCTTCGCTCATTTATTTTAGAGAGAATTACATTCAGGTCCCACACAAGAGAAAAAATGAAGAAATGGTAATTGACAAGTTCAGGGACTATTTTTTTATTTTTTTCTCTTATGCAGGACCTGAATGTAATTCTCCCTTTATTTTATTTGTTTGATCATGAATGTATGTCATTAACCATTCCTACTTTTAAAACACTTTTGCAGATATCCTTATTTTGTTTCACCCACTTTGATCAAGTCTTGATGGAATACTCATAGTCATAGGTTCTGATCAAGACGTGGAATACTCATAGTCATAAGTCAAAGTTTTAGAGTATCATGTTGTATTTTAGCTACGACTGGGAGTGTATTTGACGTAACCATGGTATTCCTCCGCCATTTTAAAGTGGGGGCAATTAATAAAATTCAGAGGTGCCGTCCTCTTTTCTCAACAACTTCTTATATTTTACATATCATATTGTCTTGTCCTAATCTAAATAATGTGTGACTTGTTACAAGTCAAGGTGAGGACATTGACCCCTAAGGGCTAATGGGGCCCAAAGCGGATGATTTTGAGAGCGAGGGGATAGGATGTCTTAGATGATATCAGAGTCAGGCTTGAGTCAATGTGCCAAAGAAGACATTGAGCTTTTGGGGCCCAGAGAGGATAATTTTGAGAGTAAGGGAATGGAATGTTTCATATAGTATTAGAACCAGGCTCGAGTTGATGTGCCAAAGAATACGCTAGACTTTCAGAGTTAATTGTGAAGTCTGACATCAGTTGGAAAGAGGAATGAAAGACGCCTTAGATCGAAGGGTCTTTATACCTCCCTTCTTAACATATTTTAAAACCGTAAGGGGCAGTGAGGCTCTAATGCATTTCAAGTCTATATTTAGACAGAGGAAAAATTCAAAGGAAAATAGCGAAGGAAACCCAAAAACAATAAAAAAATTATACAATGCAATCCTGTGCTATGCAGACACAATCCAAGCACTTTTATATTGACTTCAACATGAGTTATATTACTCACAGTTTAAGAATAGTGTGGCATTTAGATTAATGCAGAAGGCATTTTTGAACATTGGGAATGGGACCATTCTCTATCCCTCCAAACTTTTTAAGAATAGTGTGGCAGTTAGATTAATGTAGAAGGCATTTGTAAGCATTAGGCTCCATTCCTCTAAACTAAAGTATTTTGATCTTTGCCACACCAAACTCATCTATTGTTGCTTTATTTTATCAAATTTTTTTAACTTCTTTTAAATCTTTATTGAAAGAAGCCGCATATTTCACAGTAACATTAGCATGTATCAAATCATATCAAACCTATAATTTATATAAACGAAAAGAATGAAGGGAGATTGAACTTAATAAACTCATCAACCATATAGTTGTGTCAAATAAAAATAGTCTAATATCTCTTAAGAAATTGGAGCATTTTAAAAAATAATTTCAATTTGCGAGAATCTAAATAAGTCTTAATATTTTTAATAGTTTTCTTAATACACATGAGGTAAATAATAGTCACACATATTAAAACCATAGCTTGAACGATTTTTTTGAATATGAAATCAGGGCATATCTATGATCCAACATGTTTTTGGCATATATGTAATTAAGAAATTTAAAAGTTATTTAATTAAGGTTTGGATACCTTTTAGGCTGAAGAAAAATGGTACTGTTTTTTCTCATCTGTTTTTTGCAGATGACCTAATTCTTTTTGCATAAGCATCTTTGGATCAAGGAGCGATTATCAAAGCATGTTTAAAGGATTTATGTGTTGTGTCAGGGGAAAAGGTTAATGAAGCAAAATCGAGAATTTTCTTCTCCAACAATATATGTGACCAATTGAGGGGCGCGATAAGTGAGTTTTTGGGCTTCACTCCCACCACAGACCTCAAGAAGAAGTACCTAGGCATTCCGATTCATCATGATTAGGTTTCAAAACACACGTACCAATTCATACTTCAAAAGATGGACAAGAGATTGGCACACTGGAAGGCCAATTCCATATCAATGGTGGCTAGACACATATTGGTATCTTTTGTAGTAGCCGCTATTCCCAGCTACGCAATCCAGTCAGCTTGGTTACCACAATCTATATGTGATAATATAGATAAAAGATGCAAAAGGTTTTTATGGGGTAATATAGGACAAAGTATGAAACCTCACTTTGTTGCGTGGGACGACGTTTACAAGCTAAAATTTGCAGGAACTCTAGGACTTAGGCATGCTCGAAGCCCAAACAAGGCTTTCATAATGAAACTGGGTTGGGGACTTGTGAAGAGACGGGATACTCTTTGGGTCAAGTTCTTGCGGGAAAAGTACAAGTGTGGGGATGATGTTTTGCCAAAGATAAGTACTAACAGCAGAGGATCTCAAGCATGGAAAGGCATTCGTAATGTGTAGAACAAGGTGACTAGTGGCATTGGATGGAGGATTAGGAATGGTAAAACTATAAATTTTTGGACGGATCATTGGCTACCAAATTTTGACACACTCCAACAGGCTTGCATTTCTGAATTACCTAAGTACATAAAGGAGGACCAGGTTTGTGACTATGTTATTGCTTCTGGCAGCTGGGATTGGGGGAAGTTCAACATATATCTTCCTTCTTCAATCCTACACGGGATACAATAAATGGATCTGAATATGGGAAGTGGTACTCCTAATAAGCCAATATGGCGACTAACTCATGGTGGGGATTTCTTGATCTGCTTAGCTTGTTCCTTATTTAGAGGGCACCAAGATCTCCCTAACCAAAGCTTGTGGAGGAAAATATGGAAGAATAATGTACCTTTATGATGGAAGATGTTTATATGGGTAGCAGCACGAGGGAAACTTTTGACAAATATGTTCCGGATGGCTAGAGGTCTGATAATACATAGATATTGTTACTGTTGTACGGGTGTTCATCAGGATGTTATCCATGTGTTGTGGGACTGTAAAGTAGCAAAACAGTGCTGGGACAAAATATTATGAAGACAAAGACATAACAGGTTTTATGCTGAGACAGATGTCAAGACGTGGTTTGCTCAAAACTTGGGATGCCAAAGTGAGATTGAGGGGGTTAAATGGCCGATTTGGTTCACCCTTCTTTGCCATCAGCTCTAGCTTAATCGTAATTCAGGTATCTTCAAGTCAAAGCAAGCAGGAGCAAGATAGATTTTGGAGTAGGTGAAAGCGCAAACAAGGTGTTCAATTATAGAATTAAAGAAAGAGGGATTGGGTACATTCAGAAGAGACTTGTGGAAACCACCCTTAAAGGGATGGGTTAAATTAAATGTCGACGATGCAAGTGGCACACGTGGTGCTGCTGTGGTTTTTGGAGGCCTTATTCGAGACTAAGAGGGTACTGTGCTAGGGGGATTCATGTTTGGCATTGGATGTGGGAGTTGTCTTGTGGCCGAGCTCTAGGAAATTCTAATAGGCCTGAAGATGGCTTAGGATATGAGGCTTAATCGAGTGACACTTGAGTCAAATTGCTGGGAGGCGATACAACTCATTGAGGAAGGCTGGTATGAAGAACACAAGCAAGCTGGTTTATTGTCGAAGATTAAACACCTATTGAACCGAAACTTGGAAGTGGCTGTAGAATAGTGTTTTCATGAAGCAAATTCTGTAGCTAACGTGCTTGTAAAGGAATCAATGAATAGCAGCTTAGGGGTAATTTAGTTCAGAATACCTCCTGACTTTCTTGTTAAGGATCTACTTGTTAAGGAAATGATATAAGCAGTAGAGCTATAATTGTAATAAAAGAAAAAGATATATCTTCTCTATCACGATAGAGAACTTTGCTCCCATAGATAACACTTATTTGGTGTATAACTGCTGTTATAGCTATTACAATTTTCGCATGTTTTATATTTTTCTTATATAATATCTATTCAATTTCATCTTGTAGAAAAGTTGACCCATGAAAAATAATTGTTTAATGAATAATGAGTAGAATATCCAATACAGAATAATGTCCTATGCGTATATATATCCAATGGGATTAAGTGGCCTTAAACCTAATACCAAAATAACAAGCAACATAAATCCTAGACTATTGTACCAGTACACCTGTTCACATAACTAACTACACTAATCCTATATTACATTAATATTTCAACACTCCCCCTCAAGTTTGGGGCTGAAACAGATTAACAGTTCCTAACTTGGAAAGCAATCTTGTCTGAACCTCTTTCCCTATAGCTTTAGTCAATAAATCCGCCTCTTGATCTTGTGATTTCACATGTTCCAACTCTATCAAACTCGAATGCAATTTTTCCCAAACAAAGTGACAATCTATCTCAATATGCTTTGTCCTTTTGTTGAATATCGGGTTTGTGGCAAAGTGGATTGCCGCCTTGCTATCACAACGTACACTCACAGCTTCCCCAAAATGAATTCCAAGATCTTTCAAAATACTATTAACCTAAACAAACTCAGATACTTCTAATCCCAATGCTCGGTACTCAACCAATCTAACGACTTCACAATGATTTCCTATTTCTTGGTTTTCCACTTGATAAGGGAATCACCAAGCTTAAGCAAATACCCAGTTACTGAATGCCTAGTCATCCCACATGCTGCCCAATTAGAATTGCAATAGCATGACTATGTCAAATCATCATCCAAACTTAGCAACACACCAAGTCCTATTCTCTTCTTGAGATATCAAATCACATTAAGGGTTGCTGCCATATGTGCCTTTGTTGGCATTTGCATAAATTGAAAACCTACACTAAAAATGAAATATTAGACCTCATATTAGTTAAATAAATCAACCTATCTATAAGTCTCCTGTATTTGTTTGGTTCCTTCATCAAGTCTCGCTGCTTGTCTCTTCCTTCTTTATATGCCTACAACCGCAAATTTTGTCTCATTGGAGCTGACAATGGTTTGCAACCGCTCAAACCATTCTTGACTAAGAGGTCTAGGATGTACTTCCTTTGAGAGAGTACAATTCCCTTTTGTGACCTAGCCACCTCTATTCCTAGAAAGTATCTCATCTCTCCCAAATCCTTAATCTTGAATTTGTTCTGGAGAAAACCTTTTACCTCCTCAATCCTCTCCTTATAACTTCCTGTAATAAGAAAATCATCTACATGAACAAGCACAAGCACCAATGCATCATCAAATTCCCTAAGAAACAACGAATAGTCATATTTACTTTGACTAAAACCACCATCAATCAAATTCATAGACAAATTGTTATTCCATTGTCTTAAGGCTTGTTTCAAGCCATATAACGACTTGTTAAGTTTACAAACCATATTCTCCCCCTGTTTCTCAAAACCTTAAGGGATCTGATGTAAACCTCTTTATCTAAATCTCCCTACAAAAAGGTATTATACACATCTATTTGATAAACATTCCAATTATATACAGCTACCATTTTCAAAACAATATGAATAGTAATCATTTTAATCATAGGGGAAAATGTCTCATGATAATCTATTCCTTCCCTTTGCATATATCCCTTTGCAACTAACCGGGCCTTATATTTTGCTATAGTACCTTCTAAATTATACGTTACTTTATATACCCATTTGCATCTAATTGCCTTCTCACCTTTTGGAAGAGGGACTATGTCACATGCCTTATTGTCCTCCAAAGCCTCTATTTCTACCCGCATAGCCTGTACCCTCTTTCAGGTACTTTACTGTTTTATTATAGGAGATAGGCTCTATCACAGAATCGATGGAACACAAGTGACACAGATAAGATGAGGAAAGATGTTCATATGAGATATAATTCTTGATCGAGTAGTTACAATGCCGATGTTGTTGTGTATTTATACCGGCAGGCGAGTTAGATGAAATTAGGTTACAAACATAATCTTATGACCATATAGGTGGTCTCCTACTTCTTATAGGGCATGTTTCACATTCTTTCTCAAGAATATCGATGCCCTTCTGATTTCTAGAATCAGAGGTAGCTTGATGCATGCACTTATCATGTTCTATAATCCCATCACATTCATCAGAATCAAAGAGGAACATCTCTCTAATATTTTTGTCAACTCCCCCTGAAAGCGACAAATCACTTACCAAATGAGTCGTTGCACCTGAATCTAAAACCCATGTTACACTATAATCGTGTAGGGGAAAGAGTTAGCTAAACTTGTACCAGTGAGTGCATGGACATTCTCTTCTACATCCCTTTTAAGCAGCTCCATCAACCTCTCATATTAATTCCATGTTAAGGAATGAGAGTTCAGATTAGTTGAAAGAAGTCCTTTCCTACTATCCTTGGTATTTTCATTTCTGGGTTGACTTGATTCACTAAATAGCACTTGCTTGCTTCTCAGTCCCTTAAAATCTGGAGGATAACCTATGAATTAGTAACAATTATCCTTGGTGTGACCCTTCTTGCCATAATGAGTGCAAGTGAGAAAGGGATTCCCTCTTGCTCTCCCCCTACCACGTCCTTTTCCGGGTGCAGACATGGCTATTCCTTCCATTGGGACACTCCACGTATGGCTCATAATGGCCCTTTGAGCTTTATCTTCAGGCACCATTGCATATGCTTGATTCATACTAGGCAATGGTTGCATTAAGAGAATTTAGCTCCTAGCAATGTTAAAGGAGTCATTTAATGCCATCAAAAATTGGAGTAACTTTTGCTGTTAAAGAATGTCAGACTGCATGTTTGAAGATCCACATGTGCAACATCGGCATTATAGTCCTACTGATCTTAGTGCATATTGCTCTTCCCATAGTTCCTTTAATTACGAGTAGTAGGCAGATATAGAAAGATCACCCTCCTGCAATGAGCTAATTTCAAGATGTAAAGAGTAGATATGAGATCCTGTGACTTTTTCGAATCGTTCCTTTAAATCAATTCATACGGCATGGGCATCTTGAAAGTAAACCACCCTATTAGCCAATTCTTTTAATAGAGAATTCAGTATCTAAGACAAAACTATTGCATTACACCTTTCCTATTGCTCGTGTAAGGTTCTGTCATAGGAGTCCTTTCTACACATTCCAATGGTAAACCCAAGTTTCATTTTTCCAATAAGGGCAATCATCATTGCCTTGCTCCACGCATTATAATTCTCACTGTTAGTAAGAGTTTAAGAAATTATAGTGCCCCCTTGTGTATCAGAGGGATGTAGGTATAAGGGGTATGTAAAACCAATGGCCTCACTCATAGATGATTCATCAATTGTCTTACCATCTGCCATAGTCATACAGTGGATGTATTAGCTGTTCTTCCTAAGAGGAAAATGTGCATGTGATCGATTCAACGTCCCTGCTCTATATTTTATAGAAACCTGATTCGACAGTCTCAATTGTTGGTTCTTTGGAAGCTCGACTCACCTTTTCTAGTTGCCTTTTCTTGGATATGATGCCAGTCGACACCCCAATATGTGCTTCCTAATATGCCATAAATCTGGTGCTAGAAAGCAACTCAAGGAGAAAAGCAGAGATTGATATGATGAAGGCTATAGTCAACATCCTTCTAATCACAAATGGAGGTGTCAATGAAACCAATAAAACCAGAAAAAAAAAAAAAGAAGAAAAAGCAGGGAAGCTAGACAAACCGAACAAAACTCATAGAAATCATGTCATCGCAGAATCAATTTGACGATGTTAAGACACAAGAAACCAGATGTCAATGTCTATCACAAAAGTAACGGCGTCTAAGAGGCATTTCACAAGCACTTTCGATCTCAGAATCAACACCGTGAAAGAAGCGATCCAACGATGCAAAGGTCAATGAAGCAGAGTATCGACGACGATCGGAATCATCATGACTTTATTCCATCCTTCAATCGGTCTTCTCGCCGAAAATGATTTGCGATGATCCCTGGGAGGAGGAAGTAACTGAATCATTGTGGCTCGCCTTTAAGCAAACTCTTCAATTGGATTTTACAAACCAAGAAACAAGAACCCACGGATCTTGCTCAATCTTATTCAACCAAATCTTGGAAACATACGTCGGATCTTGGATATCCGCTTGGTATCTTGGATATCCACCTGACCCAAACCCAAGCCTTAAAATTACGGGATCGCCCGCTCTGATGCCATGTAGAAAAGTTGACCCAAGAAAAATAATTGTTTATTGAATAATAAATAAAATATCCAATACAGAATAATATCCTAAGCCTATATATATCCGATAGGCTTAAGTGACCTTAAACCCAATACCAAAATAACAAGCACTATAAATCCTAGACTATTACACAAGTACACCTATTCACATAACTAACTACACTAATCCTATATTACATATTAATATTTCAACATATCTATTAATTGTTTATTCACTTATTTGCTTATTTATGCACTTATTTCTTCATTAAGCTACTTTTTCACTTATCTATCTAAGTCTTCGTTGATTTATTTTATTTGTTTGATCATGAATGTGTTAGATTCAGAGTTTTGATGATAATAAACTTAGGATTATTCGAATAAGGATTCATTATCTAGTTTAAAAGAAATTCATATTGTTTAACACTGTGATTTATTCGAATAGAAAAATATGTTTTCAGTTAAGAGCAATTCGAATAACTCTTAGCTTATTCGAATAAGCAAAGTGTTATTCAAATAAGAAGTATGCTATTCGAATAAAGATACATAGTTTAAGAAAGAGATTACTCGAATACACATAACTCTATTCAAATAGTGGTAAGCCTTGACTATTCTTTTAATTGACATATGACAAACCTTATTCGAATAGTCAAATTGTTATTTGAATAATAGCTTCACTTTGCAAGTTTATTTCCAAAATGTTATTCGAATAATAAGTTAACTATTAGAATAAAGCAAAGATAGTTTTAGAGATTAAGGTCAGGCTTATTAGAATAATGAGAGTAGTATTCAAATAAGAAACTCATCTATTTCAGAATTTAATTTCAAAAGCTTATTCGAATAGATCCTATTGTATTTGAATACGGTTTCTCAGAAAGCTTATTCGAATGACCAAATATTGTATTAGGATAAACCCATGACAATTTAAGTTTTTGAAAGTATATTCGAATAGGAATATTTATATTCAAATACACACTATTATAAAAGTGTATTCGAATAACAACTTTTGTATTAAAATAAATGCACCTAGTTTTCAAAAGAGACTATTCGAATAAGGATCAGTTTATTCAAATAAACTTAGTGTAAATAGCTTAAATGTTATTCGAACATAGAGAAGAGTATTAGAATAAGCTATAACAGAAAAAGAGACATTTTATTCAAATACAAGTCATCATATTTGAATAACTCATTGTTCCAAAAAACAGAGCATGAAACCAAAGATTTTGGAAATCAAAGAAACTTTTATTAAAGTTGTTAATCTTACTTGTTATTATTCTTTTGCATGATCAGCATCTTTCTTAAGAAAGTTTCAGGGAATTTCAACATCAAAAATTTGAATATCAAGAAAAGCAGATTTTGTGTATGAAGAATTAAATGCAAGCTAAACTTCAACACATTCTCTCTGCTCCAACGACTATATTCCCACAACACAAAGAATGTCTAGAGAAGTAATAGCAGTGTAATAGACAAATGGAATGCTCACAACGGTCATTAAAAACACTCCAACTATAAATACTCAAGATTCAAAGCGGAGCAACTATCGAACTGCAAAACATTTAAGGATGCTATTACTACTCTGTTTATTTTATCATTCTATCTGTATTATGTACTTCAATGATATTCATTTACTTTTAGGAGAGTTACTTCAAACACTCAATACTTCTTATTAAGATAACTTAAGGTTATGGAACTTTAAGTAGGGTATTTGTTTACATTGTGTAAGGGGGAGCGAGTGTCTGGAGACAAAACTTGTAGTGTACTAAGGTGCTAAAAACCACTGAATCTTGGAAGCTATAGTGAAAAGCTCAGAGGCAATCTGAGGACTGGACGTAGGACAGTTAAGTTGTGACCAGACCAGTATAAATCTCTGGTATACACTTCAGTGATATATTTCCATCTC
Source organism: Inga oerstediana (assembly GCA_963210345.1). Lineage (NCBI taxonomy): Eukaryota > Viridiplantae > Streptophyta > Magnoliopsida > Fabales > Fabaceae > Inga > Inga oerstediana. The sequence continues at coordinate 77,383,672 of OY723399.1, read as the reverse complement.
TTAACTTTAGTTTTATTTTATTTAATTTCTTCTAATTGTTATTTTGACTAAAATTTTATTATCACCCAATTCACACCCCTTTTGGTTGAAACGTTTGCTCTAACAGATTATACATCATTAACCATTCTTATCTAAACAAACTTTTGTAGACAGCCTTTTTTTATTTCACCCACTTTAATCAAGTCTTGATGGAATACTCATAGTCATAGTTCAAAGTTTTGGAGTATCATATTGTATTTTATCTATGAGTGTGAGTGTATTTGATGTACCCACGGTATTCCTCCGCCATTTTAAAGTGAGGGAAATTAATAAAATTTAGAGGTGTCGTACTCTTTTCTCAACAACTACTTATATTTTATATATCATATTGTCTTGTCTTAGTTTAAATAATGTATGGATTGTTACAAGTTAAGGTGGTATCAGAGCCAAGTTTAGGTCATTCTCAACCCATTTTAAAGAGGATAATTTTGAGAGCGAGGAGATGAGATATTTTAGATAGTATCAGAGCTAGGCTCAAGTCAACGTGACAGAGAGGACACTGGGCTTTTGGGGCCTAGAGCAGATAATTTTAAAAGCAAGGGGATTGGATGTTTCAGATGGTGTCAGAGAGGACACAAGGCTTTTAGGGTGGATTGTGAAGTTCCACGTGATTGGAAAGAGGAACGAAAAATGCCTTACACTACAAAAAACACTCAATTTCTGATGAAAATTTTCTGTCGAACATTTTTTAGTGCCAAAAATTTAAAATTTATTAAATTTTATATTGAAAATGATATTTATAATATTATAATATTAGTTGTGAAATAAGTTTAATTAAAAATAAAAATATTTTATTATTATTTATTAATATTATATTCATAATTTATAAAAAATAAAATTTACAACATCAAAATATTAGTTCTTAATTAATTCTATTAATATTAATTATTAAGATTATATTAGTTATTAATTTATATTTAAAAGTTTCTACTAAAATAATATTTATAATATTATTATATTAGTTATTATTTAATTGTAATTAAAAATAAATTATTATTTGTTAATAATATACTTATCATTTTTTTATTAAAAATAATATTCATAATATTAAATTATTAGTTATTAAGTAATTTTAATTAAAAATATAATTTTGTTTTAAAAATATTGACTAAAAATATGCTTATAAGAAGATTCATTAAAGATTTAAAATTTGTTGAATTTCAAATTAATTAATCATAAAAATATAAATATTATTTCAAATTTTTATTAAATTTATTATTATTTTTAATAATTTTATATATATATATATATATATATCTAATATTCAAATATAATTAATTATATATATGATAATATTATATATATATATATATATAAAACATTATGTAATAATGTAAAGCAGGTTCATTTCGTCACAACCGGCAAAGTTGCGCGTGAGGGAACTAAGAGCATGAGGTCGTGAGTTCAAATGGAAGAAGACACATTTTCAGGAATTAAGAGACACGGACACGTGGCCCCTTAAGGAGGGGACATGTGGCAGCCGCCAGCGATGAGGTGACCTCCTATAGACATGACACGTGGCATCTCATGAGAACTCCATGTGGCGTTTGAAAATTAAAAAAATAAAAATAAGTAAATTTAAAGTCCATCGGAAATTGATAATTGTATAGCTCCATGAAATATAATGGAGAAGAAGCAATGTTAGGCCTTTAATTTCTTGAAGTTAGCAATAATTTTCCAATTTTTGTTGCTTGATTTTATTGTTTTCATAAAAAATCTTTATTTGATTTACTCAATTCTAAATTATTTCATTCAATCTAATTAAGAACATGGTTATATTAATTAGCTTGTTTTTGTCATAATCCTCATGGAACGACACTCTTTTCAACACTATATTGTTACTTGCAACATGTCCGCTTCCTGTAATATCCCAAAATACATCCAAGGGTTAAACGTAATAGACAGTAAAATAAGAGGATTAATAGCACTCTAAATTAATATCACCATAATTAAGGGCAAAAGAGACAATTGCTACTTGATCTTGAGGTCAGAATTGGAAATCAAAATAAAGGGTCAAGATTTGATCTTGAAAAGCAAATGTAATCATGAGAATGAAAAACAAAAATTTACTCTTCCTCTTACCTTGTAAAAACGTCCAAAAATGTAAACTAGGAAGAAGGGAAAAGTTGGTCAAAATGTCCAACTATATTAAGAAAAAACAAGGTCAAGCTTGAACCTATAGACATGAGATTACATGGTCAACACATTTCCTCTTCAATTTCGTCTAGGACCCAAAGAAAAGAGGAAGAAGATAGGCAATTTAAGTGATGTCAAATCCATTGAATAAGTGAAAAGGCAAAAGGAAGGAAAAGAAGAAGAATAAGTCAACATGTTTCCACTTTTGGTCAATAATTGTGGCTAGCCAGTAGCCATAAAAGAGAAAAGAAGAGAGAATTTAACCAATATACTTCCTCACTCTTGGCACATTTTGGACATCCAATACAAGAGCAAAGAGAAGACTTAATCAAAGGGGTGGGGGGAACTCAAGTTGTTACAAGTATTTGACGAAGGTGAATCAATTGTAACCACAACTTTTAACCACCTTTAGACCACAATTTCGGCTAGCACTTTAAGGGATAAGGGAAGCCAAAAATATTATCATTCATCACTCTTATTCTCTCTCTCCAAGTCAGTTTACTGCAGCTACAACGAAAAAGAAAGAAGAGCAAGGTGAAATTGAGACATTCTAGCTTGATTTTCACCTCTTTAACCTCATTTATGGCTCAAGTGTCCTTCATAAACATTGTTCCTCTTGATGAGAGCTTAATTTCTATGGTTTCATAATTTCAAGAGGAGGTGTTTTGAGCCATTATCCAAGAACAAAAGCTGAAAAACCAAAGAAAGAAGCTAAGGAGAAGCAAGAGGCAAGTATTGGTTTCAATTTGAGCTATTGGTTGTGTAGGTTGAATGATTATTTTGACATATATAATTCTGCCCTGATTTTGTCCAAGTTAGGGTTTAGAGAAGTCCTGGTGTTTTGGTTATGTATTTGGTGTTTTATGATGATTAGAAGCCATATGACACAAGTTTAATGCTTAATTTGGGAGTTTGGTCATTTCTGAAATTTTGTTGATTTTTCTACCAAAATAGGACATGAGGAATGAGTGAGAATTTGTTCATTTTGATGTTACCAGTGTGTTCTATATGAAAAATTGTGAGGTTCTAGCCCCGGGTTGTGAATTTTGGGTCATTGAAATTCAAAATGCAAAACTGGATTTTCTACTGAATAGGATTCCAGCGAGGTACCCTGATTGTGTGGTGTTTTTGGATAAACCAATGATCTCTAAAAATTATAAAACTTTCCAGTTAAATAGTAGACATATCAAGATTTAATTTGATAGGTCATTTGCATCATTTCGATTTATACACTGGGAGTTATGAAGTTTTGAATTTAGGTCATGAAAACTGGGTTGAATTCTGACAGTGTGCAATAAATGAAAATTCTGGGAATGCTGCGTATACAACTAGATATAGGTAATATTTTTCCTTGAAAATAGACTAAATAAGGGTCACATAGCCTTCAGAATCACCTCATTTTGATTTTTATAGATTTAGTTATGATTTTTCAAATTTGATGAAAAATTCTGACAGATTTGGTCACTTATGCGAAAATTGAAGATGTAATGGCATAATATAATATTGTTGAACTCTGAGGTTAGAAATTGGTCTTTTAGGTTAATTGACCACTTTAACTTCTTAGTTGACTTGATTAAATGTCCCTAATGATAACCAACGTGAGTGTTTGAATTAAAGAAGAATTGGCTAAAGTAATAACCTGTCGCCCGTAATTCTAATTATAGGATTTGACATTTTCCCTACAAGCGATAAACCGGTACCAGTGCATGAGCGGAAAGAACAAGGTAGTGATCATTTCTCTTATATTATGTATAATGCATGGTATTCTTGTCTTATCATTGAATTGTGATGAACGGAAGTGCCGTTGTGAAATATGCCGTTGAGAAACATGCCATTGTGAAATATGCCATTGTGAAACATGTCATTGTGAAATATGCTATTGTGAAACATGCTGTTGTGAAACATGCTGATGTGAGTACAGCGAAGCTATTGTAGAATTGCCGTTGATGTGTTGCTGCTGTGTGATTTGCTTGCATGCTTTATGGTTGTACATGTTATAAGTGAATTGTTATTACTAGGATTTTTTTGAATCTCATTCTTTCCATTAACTAACCTATATCGAGGGCAAGCAATTCAAAGGAGAAGCATGTAACGAAGGGTGGCTAGAGCTCCTAGCTAGGAGTTTTAGTTTTGGGTAGTTGGTTATCATATTTTTGAGATTATTGTACATATTATAAATGTTTTAAATTTGGATAGTAGATGTAATCCCCGATATGCGAAACTGAAATGGGTGAATATGCCCTATAAACCCTTGTGGTAAGTAGATGAATCCCGAGAGACGCTGGGAATTTTGCTATACACTCTGATATTTTTGAATGGAACCGAACTGCACAGTTCAAATATATTCGAAAGTTGAATGTGAGATGTCACGCCCTTATCTCAATTTCAACCTTTTTCAGAGTATTTGCGGAAAACGATATGCGGTTCGGTAGGCAACACAGGAATAGCATAACTATACTGATAATATGTGCATAATTACATAAATTCCCCATAAGGGTCCGTATATGATCATTACTATCAATGTAGCCACACAGGGCTACTGGGGTATCTAAACCCGTCCCAGTGAAACGGAGACATCTTCTCATCTTCGTTCCACCATAGCAATCCCCTCATATGGTTCTCTGCATTGTTCTCAGCATATCTTCTGTCTTCTCCTGTCTAAATTGTTGGTAGAGGAGGGTGAGATTCGAGAGAATCTCAGTAAGAAACAGATACCATGATGCATGTATGATAGATACTATGTGTATGACATGTTAGCTTTATCAAGATGCATGCCCCATAATGACATTTCTGCATACTCAATATTTCATCAAACAAAACTATAGCCACAACAGAACAGAAACAGAGCTTCATTTATTCAAATATGCTCTACACAATCAAGTAAAGTAATCACATACATCACTACACAAGCAAAGATATCAAATGCATGCAAGTAAGGTAAGTCCCCTACCTTAACCCTTTTCCGCCTCGAAATGTGTGCCTCGATCTACGTGCAAACAGCTCGGGGCTCCATATTCGATCCTACAATGTCAAATATACATTTAGACACTTCCATAGTATTTCTGGAGGTTATATGAGTCTATCTTGAAAAATTACTAAAATACCCCCGAGGACCCGACCCGGCCCCACTGTACTTTTTTCGAAATTCTAACCTGGGCTATCTTGACAAATTTTTGCCCAAGGAATCCATTTCCAGACTCAGAATTATCAAATTCAATGTCAAATTACAAAATTGCCCTTGGCAGCCCTACTTTTAGTGTTTTAGGGGCATTTTCGTAATTATGATTTCTTGGCCTTTTCCAAAAAAGTGTCAAACTGTAACCCCACCTAGTTTTCCCTCCTGAACTCAATGGAATCATCAAAAATATCAAAATCTAGTCCAAACATAGTGAAAAACAGGTCTGGACAAAAATCAACATAATTTGGGAAAATTGGAGTTTCTTGATTCCAATCAACAAAACACCTTCTTTACACCTCTAATCACTTGTTTGATCACTTAATCACCTCTTTAACATGATTAATCATAATTTGGGCAGCACCTCCCCTTAGGGTTTGTATTCCCAAAATTACAAAATCACAAAAACCAAGCCAACAACCAACCACAACATCAATAACCATCAAGAATCAACAAAGAGGACAATGTTTAGTGTGATTACCTCTTGATTTCTCTCTCTACACAAGAAAACCATGGGACATCTTCATGCTTCCTCTCTTGATTTGTACTTGTTTCATGAATATTTTAAGTAGGGATAGAGATTAGAGAGAGTTATCATGAGGAAGAAAGCAAGAACAAGTGGTAAATCACCTTGTACCTACCTTGATCTTGCTTCTTGAGTATTTGTGCTCTCTCATGCTCCCTTGTTCTTCATGTTTTCTTCAGCTACTGTGTCTCTCTTTCTTGGCTGATGTGCTTGCATGAAAATGACCAAAAAGAGATAAGAAGCCTTTTTAAAACTATCTTCATCCACCCTTTTCTTTTATGTTATTTTATTATGAATAAACATGTGCCAATTTCACTTGACCATCATCATCTTTTCTATGGCCATTTGCTTGGCCGAAAATGTGTCTCAAGAGGGAGTAATAATATGCATTCAATTAGCACTTTTATCCTCTTCCACACAAATATTAGGATGAGTTGCAATTGTTGACCTCTTTTTGTTATCTTTTTGTGTTTTCTTTGACCTTTGCCCAAAAATGATTATAAATCCCTAATAAATTACTTTACCCTATTATTCCTCTTTTCTGGACAGAAATAGGTGAGAGATCACAAGAAAATATTTTCCTTTTGCTCAATATGGCAAATTACCATTTTGCCCATACATTTTGTGATTTTCGCCTAAAACTGGCAGCATTTTCACCCAATTTTGAAAAATCATAACTAATTATAGAAAAATCGAATTAGAGTGATTTCAAAGCCTATAGAACCCTTATTGAGTCTAGTTTTAAGAAAAAAATATAGACTTTTGCTTAATGGAATCACAAAATTCCCAGAATTTCAATCTTTGCATATTGTTCCAGAAATTTCACAATTTTTCTGTGCTGATTTCAAAAATTCATATCTTTTTGTGTATAGCTATAATTGAGTCATATGACCTATCATATTAAATCTTAGGATGTCTACTTTCATCTGTAAAATTTCATAATTTTTGCTCATCATTTGATCATTCAAAATCACATGACAAGCTCACTACCTCATAAGCGATTTCACCAAAATTGTAATTATATTCTCCAAAATTCACCATTTTACTTTCTTAATACCCCAAAGATATAAGAAATATTAGAGAATAGATTTGGGACATCTAATAAACCGGGGCTTAGCAGTCCACTTAATTTAGGCTTATTCCCAAGCCTCTAATCCCAAAATTCGGGATATTACATGAGACCGTATTGAACTAGTTTTAGAAAAAGTTTTTGAAATCCCACTTTATCACAAGACCGAACCCTGTCTTGAAGTTGGGACTTTCAATAAGTTTGGAATTACTTGTTGGTTTCTAATTTAACTTAATGACTCATTTTCAAACTATAATTTCGGCTATTAAGGTAGGGGTTACACTCTCAATAAGCTAAATCACTACTACCAAAAAGGACAGCTATAGTGCTTATTTTTAGGGCTTAGGAAGGGCTACATATCCTATTGCCACTAAAAGAAGCTATGGCGCTTCCATAAGCACCATAGGATGTATTTTTTTATTTTTTTAAATACCCTTCTTATAGCACTTCCTCAGGAAAGTGCCACAGGAAGTTCAGACTTCCTATGGCACTTACTCAAGGAAGCGCCACAGGAAGTGGTATTTTTTAAAAAAAAATTACTTCCTGTGGCACTTTTCTAAGAAAGTGCCACATGAAGTATTTTTTTTAAATAATTTTTTTTGTATTTTTAATTCAGAATCCTATAATTATAGTCCACAACAAACTTTAAACACAAATTTCTATATTCACAGCAAAATGAAGAAAAGCAAATCACAATGAAATAACTCCAAAATAATACAAACAAATAACTAATTAACAAAATCACTACTAAATATATTTACAACAATTGTGAATGAAATACAGCAAATTTTACTTAAATAAACAATACAACAATAGGCAGGAAACAACCTAGCTAGTTAAATAGTAGCTAGCTATAGCATTGTCTGAGCACATATTCATACTATTTCTTGATAAATTCATTGACCTGATGGTCAGTTAAACTGTTACAACGTTAATCTTCATAATATTACATTTATACAATCATGCATACAACAAATTAAAATCACTAAAAATTGATTATTAGACACTATTCAATTAAATTTAAAACACAATATGAATTGCAACTACAATGACTTACTTTTGGAGGAACAAAAGGTTGATCATGAGTAATTACATCCTTCATGAATTTCATGATGTAATACCTGCAATCATTGTTAGTGGGTTGGAAAGGAAACTGCAACAATATAATAAAGTAGTTAACTCAATTTTTTAATAAAAATCATTTAATAACAAAATTTGAGTAAATTCATATATCAATACCCATATCTTCTTCTAGACATAGCTATTGACAAGGTTAGCAGCTTAAGAATAGCTTAAAGAAGCAAAGGCTCTATATGCAGTCAATGCACTAACAAAATAAATAAAAACTAATTACTTTTTGTTATTCAATTACACATGCAAATATTTACAAATACACTCATACACTTATCTATTGGACTATCGCAACATATCAGGTCGGTTTTCTAGAAGACCTCCAATTAGAGGATCCAGATAGTAAATGTGAGGGCCAGAAAGTTTCGCTGGATTGATAACAATCAATATCCAATGTGCCCTAAAATATTTAAAACACTTTTCTTCAACAATCATGTTATAATAAAAGTTAAACAATAAAAAAACATACTTTGAAATACTAACACTAATAACTTACCCCGCATTGTATGGCACTAGAAATAGCATATTTGGTTTTTCTTTCTTTCTAAAATAATCTTTTAGATAATTGGATAGTTCATTTAGATCTACTCTACCCCCATGTTGTCCAACAAGATAAAGGTTGACAAATGAGAATTGTATCTTGTTTGTGTCTGGTAAGATGTCATGGTACAAGTGCCTTTATAGAAAACAAACAATGTGATTAAAACAAAAATATTGAATGATAAATAAAAATAATAATAATAATAATAATAATAATAATAATAATAATAATAAATGATAATGATAAAGTACCTAATCCAGATGTTGATAACCGAAGCACTAAGCCATCCACGATTAAATTTTTGCAAAAGTTCAAGCAATGTTGTGAAACCCGAATCACTCAATCCATAGCGTGCTTTAAAGTTGTATAATTTCAACACAGCTAGCAATCTTGTTTATTTAGTACTACCAACATATAATGGTTTCTCTGCATCACCTTTCAACTTCTCAAATTCTTTAAGACAGTTGTGAAGCACTCCTTCAATCGCATTTAGCATTTCTTCAAGACCATCATCCTTATTACGCATGCTTGGGTCAAACTCATTCAAAGCACCACTTGTGGTATGCACCCAATCACTACATGCATCATTCACCTCACCATGCCTTGTCCATCTTGTATATGTTTGATCAATTTCATAACACACTAAATGATCTAGTAAATCAAGTGGATTAATCCGCTTTCCATAATAACAAGATAAGTAAGGGCACAAGATTTTCTTAGGATCTTTTTAATGCTCAATTACAAATCTAATAAACTCTTTCACCTATCTATATATTCCCTTGAACACCGATTAGATGACAACCATTTTCAATCCATCTATACCTTCAACCTATTTTTAAAAAGTGGTTAGTTGCTTGACTATTGCATTTACTAATTACTTTTATCTTTTGTTATTTATTTTAAAATAAAATCAGTAGTATAGCATATTAAAAATTGAAACTTTCCAGGTCTTAAACCCTCTCTTTTAATAGACAAATAATCCATCGATTAATCTCGTAGCATCATAATAATTTTTCACAGCTCATAACAAAAGAAATAATATTTGCAAACACATATCATAGGTAAATTAGAAAGCATTACAAGCCAATAAATAAAATACAAGTGTTAAAAATAAATAATTATTTCACTTATGCAACCCATCAATAACAATTACTACAACACCTACGAATTATAGCTACTACATATCTTCACATACAGCATATATACAATAACATTTAATTTTATCTCATTTATTTTTCAAAACATAAAAATGTGAATAATTTTTCAAATTTTATCATAAATTAAATATAAAAGACATTGAGCAAATTAAACTATTACCTACTGATAAAATTGCATTTGTAAGCTCAAAAATTAAAAACCTTACAGTGTATAGGAAGCTTGAATAGAGTGAGCTAAAACTTCAAGCTCAAACATTAAAAAAATTAATAAAGGAAAAATAGAAAGACAAAGTTGCATGCATCTTTAAAAATTAAAAAAAAAATACAAAGGGTGGTACTTACATGGGTACGATGCAAGATCAAAGCAAATGAGGAAGTGGTGGGGATAGAGTGGGGACGAAAGTGATGAAAAGAAGAGGAGAAGAGGATGAAATGTGTGAGCTAGAAGGGAGTAAGAATCAAAAGAGGAGGAGAGGAGGAGGAAAAGTGATCAATATAGAAGGGAGTGGGGACGGAAGAGAGGTCAAGGGAGTGTGGTGCTGCATAGAAACCAAGAGGAGGAGGATAAGGGAAGGATGCATGCACTGGCTGGATATCGTGCTCTGATTAGGTGGAAGAGGGTGAGAATCCACTTTGTGTGGCTTGTGAGGGGCTTGTGTAGTGCTTGTTCAATCAAGTGCCACACAAAAGCCGCATGTGAGGGGCTTGTGTGGCCCTGGGTCACAGAAGCTCAACCACTAGCAATGACGCTTCCTCAAGGAAGGGCCATAACTAGTTTAAAATGTCGTATAAGCACCTACTATGTTGTGGCACTTACTCAAGTAAGTGTCACAGCATTCCCATATTTTTAAAAAAAAATACGAAGTTGTGGCAGAAAACATGCGCCATTATTTCCTATTTTTGTAGTAGTGAATGCTAACCCCATCTAATATTATTCGCTATAACAAAAATTGTTGTCAATATTTTGAAGTGTTTCATGAAAGATTGTAATTTGGGATATTAGTGTTGGTTTAAAAAAGTTTTAAAAAAAAAACGCCAAATGCTTGGATTAACTAGTGTTGGGTTGTTTTAACTTATTTTAGTGGTCTTGTGTTTGAAGGTATTAATCAGCACTACTATAAAATTTAGATTTAACGGCGCTAATTTTATGGCACTTTTTCAAACAAGCGCCGAAGGATACCTATATTTTTTATAAAAAAAATACATGTGGCAACTATGGCATTTGACTGAGAAAGCACCGTAGTTGGCTAATACCTTGTATGACGCTTGGCTAGGGAAGCGTCATACAAGGTATTAGACAGCTATGATGCTTTCCTGGTCAAGCACCATACAAGGGGTTATTTAATACTTACTAAATTCCAAAATCTCACCTCATAATAAATGTAATATTGTTTGCAAGGAAATATAAGTCTGACTGTAAGTCTTTTTTTTAAATACAGAAGCTTTCATCAATTGGCATTTTGGTTTTTTTTTTTTTTTTGTTAAGTTTAAAATCTGTCATGAATATTAACTTATAGTTTTATGTGTGCTTATAATTTTTTTTCCAAGTATTTACTTGAAGTTACAACCCTCTCTTAAACTTCCTATACATTATAAGTTTTTTAATTTTTAAGTTTAAGCTAACAAATATAATTTTATTAGTTGTTATTTGTTTACTTTTCTCAATGTATTTTATATTTAGCTTATTACTTAAAATTATGTTCTTAAAAACTATATTTTCTCAAAAAGCTTTTAATGACACTTTCTCAAGGAAGTGCCATTAAAGGCATATTAAGTTCAACCCAAAGCGGCCAAGGCTTTCAATTTTTTTTTCTTTAAATTGGGAAGCTATGACGCTGTGACACAAAGCGCCATAGCTTCTCCTACAATGTTGCTATATAATTTTCACAGCTCGCCATTTTTATTTTCACTTTCATTTTCATCTTCTCGCATTCCCTTTAGCTCCCCCCATTTTCCATACCTCTGTTGCAGTACAAAGCTTCCTCTCCCATGTGTTTTTTTCCTTCTTGTCTCGGCCTCCTTCAGAAGCTCCCTAGCATGTAAGTGTTTTTTTTTCAACATTTGATCCATGTTTTTTTAGTTAACATCTGTCATGAATCTTACATATGTGCTCATAATTTTGTTTTCAGGTATTTACTTAAAGTTTCAACTCTGTCTTCTTGAACTTCCTATATATTGAAAGTTTTTTAATTTTTAAGCTTACAAATAAAATAATATTTAGTTTTTTCCTCCGCAGAAGTAACGTGTATGGCTCAAGTTTAAGTAAGTTTAATGCTGGAGTTCTTTTATGCTTGATATATAAAAACACAATATTGTAAAAGATACATACTATGTTATTTCATTTTGTTATGACTTGTATTGTAAATTGCTGTGGATTTTGGATTGTAAATAGAGGTTTACATCAGGAAAATAAAATAATTATAATTTTTAAAAAAAAAGACTTCCTATGGCGCTTGTAATGCCTTTACCTTATTTTCACTTTTTTCAAAGTATTTGAGGAAAATGATATGCAGTTCAACAGGTAGCACAGGAATAACATAAATATACTGATAATAATGCATAATTACAAAAATTCCCCATTAGGGTTTGTACATGATAATTACTACTAATGTAGCCGCACAGGGTTACTAGAGTGTCTAAACCCATCCCAGCGCAACGGAGACATCTTCTCGTCTTCGTTCCACCACTGTAATTCTCTCATGTAGCTCTCATCTCTGATCTCTACATAATTTCTGTATTCACCTGTCTAAATTGTTGGTAGGGAGAGTGAGATTTAGGAGAATCTCAGTAGGAAAATAGTTATCTTAATGCATGCAAGATATATGATGTGTGCATGACATGTTAGCTTTATCTAGATGCATTCTCCACATGACATTTTTGCATGCTCAATGTTTCATGCAACAGAACTATGGTCACAGTATAAACAGAAACAGAGCTTCATTATTCAAATATGCTCTACACAATCAAGTAAAGCAATCACATACATCACTACACAAGCAGAGATATCAAATACATGCAAATAAGGTAAATCCCCTGCCCTAAAACTTTTTTGTCTCGAAACTCGTGCTCGTAATGTGTGCCCCCAACTCACGCTCCCAACTCAATTCTAAAACATCAAATGTACAAGTTTAAACACTTCTATAGTGTTTCTAGTGGTTATATGAGCCTATTGTGAAAATTTACCAAAATGCCACCGGGGCCCCGATCCGGCCGTACTTTTCTTAAAATTTTGACATGGGCTATTCTAATAAATTTTCGCCCAAGGAATCCATTTCCAAACTCAGAATTATCAAATTCACTACCAAAAGACCAGAATGCCCTTGGCAGCCCCCATTTCAGGGTTTCAAGGGCGTTTTGATATTTATGTTTTTTAAGGCTTTTCTGAAAAAGTGTTCAACTTTAACCCCACCTAATTTTCCCTCCTGAACACAATGAAATCATCAAATCACCAAAAATCAAACTCTAACCCCTCCAAACAGCATTGGCCAAATCCCTGGATTCTCCAAGAAAAATTGGGGTTTTTCACTTCTGACTTCGCAGACTTGCTCCTTTTTACTCCTAACAACTTTATTAACTATTGAATTACGTTATAACCACCATTTAGACCCAATTTTGACAGCATAATGCCTAGGCCACCACCCTTACCAAATTTACAATCAAAGCCAATCTGACAAAATTCCACCAATTAAACTGCTCACAACAGCCAGAACAATCAATATTTAAAGGTTTGGAATTTACTTTTTGCTTCCTCTGGCATTTCTCTTATGTGGCCGAACCCGAGCTCTTCTAAACAGCAAAATTGGTGCTTCAAATACCTTAAATGATATAGGAGAGAAGCTTAGGAGAAAGATTAAACACATTAAGAACGAATTCACCGAAGAAATTGACCTACCTTGTGAGATTTTCCTCCTCCTCTCTCTCAAACTCACTCTCTCTCTCTCTCTATTCTTTCTCAAAACCGATGGGAATGTTATTGAAAAAGAAAGCAAAATTCTTTTTAATATCATGCTTATGTCATCTTATAGCTTGCTTATGTCATAATTGTCCCATTTCCCAAAATTCTAAAAATTGGATTTTTGTGTACATAAAGCCCAATTGAGCTTGTAACTTATATTTCCCTTCCTTGGTCCATACTAAATGACGTTTAGGAGCCCTTCCATCAGCTCAAATTAATTTTTCATGTATCTCATAATTCCAAAAATTGCCATCACATTATTTCTTTATTTTTGGATTTTTGGCAATTCTGGCAGATTTTCTGCCCAAAGTTTGAAAAATCATAACTAAATTTGTAGACATCAAATTGGAGTGACTCCAAAGGCTATAGAACCCTTATTTAGTCTAGTTTCAAGGAAAAATATAGCCCTTAGCCAACTAGAAGCTCACAATTCTCAGAATTTTAATCTTTGGATGTTGTTCCATAAAATAGCCAGTTTTTCTGAGTTAACTTCAAAAATTCATAACTCCTTACATACAGCCCTAAAAATTATCCTTTACCTATCAAATTAAAGCTTAGAATGTCTATTTTCACCCTGTAAAATTTCATAATTTTTCATCATCATTTGCCATTTTGAAAATATGCTACAAGAAGGCTGTTACGCTGGAAAAATGCACTTGTAGCAAATCCTCATTCCTAGGACTATTGCTAAACCAAGGCTTAACAGACCACTTAATTCAGGCTTATTCTCAAGCCTCGAATCTCAAAATTTGGGATATTATAGCGCTTCTCTATGGAAGTGCCATTGGAAGCCATTGACTCCTATGACACTTCCCTGGAAAAGCGCCATAAGTGCCAACTTCATATAGCGCTTTCTTGTGAAAGCACCATAGTTTTATAATTAAAAATAAATAAATAATCAAGCTATGGTGCTTTTATATATTCAAGAAGCGTCGTAACCTGTTTTAATAGTGCTGGAAGCTATGGCGCTTCCCAAACAGCATGGTATTCTTTAAATTAAGCGTCACAGCTTGTGTTTTTTGTAGTAGTGCAGTTATTGACATAAGTTCCTGTTGATTCATGGTCAATTGACACAAGTTGTTACTAATTTAATAAGGCCTTGAGGCTTATTTGAAATCTATCAATCACTCTTGTTAAGCCATATATTTTTGTGAAATAAAGCACAATGTGAAGCACAAAACATAAATAGATAGATAAATTAAAGTCCCACAAATAATTTCCATTATTTTTTTTCTTTTTTGATAAAATCCAGGTGATATCCCCTTCTGATAGTAAGAGACTAATCCTCTTGAAGTGTAGAAATCATCGAAGTAGGTTTTGTCTCTCTATTATTAATCATAAAACAACACATACATAATCGAAACCCCAACAGTGATACAGAACGGAGACATCCCTACTCCCCTTACATCTAACAAAAACCAAGAAATTAACTTGGGACATTGGTCGATTATGGACTTGCTTAGTTTGAGTTTGGATTTTAGGAAAATCCAAATTCTTATTGCCTCGAATCTTGTTTGACAGGTAGTGCTTAGAATATCCTCCATGATTTTATCTTCTAAACCTAATTGGGTTGTTTTCATCTACAAATTTTGGCATTGGACCAGGCTCTACTTCATGGCTTGGTGCATAGACAGTCTTTCTTTCTCTCTTCATTATCTACAGCTCTATGCTCCACACTCTTGTATTTTCCCATTTGTAAGCATAGGCATGATTTCCAATCAGCGCCATATCTAATAGAAAATATGAACAGAAAAGAGAGAGTTATTTTATTTGTTCTGTGAACCATACTCACATTTAAATGGCACTTTTGAACTAGAACTAAGAATATAATGGCACTTTCTAAGATTAAATAATGGGTCAAATTCAGATCAAACCATAATACTTGAACTGATTATATAAGATCAACCGGGGGGGGGATTGATTCTGGCCTATTTGGCAAAGAATTGGATCCCTTATACTTTGACTTTGAATTGCAAGAGCAAAGATGCATGTTGCACCAATCTAGCTTCTGATCCTCCGACAAAACAAAAGCTTGACAATATACATGTGTTGTCCCTAGAAACATTTGGATATTTCTGCTTCTCCTCTACAGGTAGCAGGCAAAATTCCATGCTCATCTATTCCATCCTTTCCTCAAGTTCTGACAAACCCCATGATTCTTTACCTAACAATACCATCAAAGATTCAATCTTTTAGGACGATCAGAAGAAAAGGTTCAATCTTTCAGCTTCAAAAGTATAAACAAATAACAATGAGCAAGTAGTTCAGCTATAGGAGATTGTGCTAGCTTAATCAATAGTCTCATTCAAGTCATGAGTATAAGCATGTTTAGGAAACAGAAATTTTGATAAACGTAACATTTTTCCCAAACATGCGCTACATAGTTGGGTTAAGCACTTGTTAAAAGAGTTTTGATGTTCTTAATTCAGTTCTATCCATACTTTGCAACTACGATAAAATCTCAGTATAAATTTTAGAATATTTGAAGTACTAAGCCAAAAATGTTCCTATACGGTCTTAAATGTAAGAATTTTTTTTCATTTGATCTCTTATATATATGTATCATTTTTCAAACTAATTTTGCCTCACTTATAAATTAATATATATTCTAATGTTACACAAAAATGTTACTTAATCACCTCAATTAAATAAATAGGTCTTACATTAAAAATCATAAAAGTAAAAAAATAACCCATGTCCTCGAGGTTATTTATAGCAATATTCTATCCTCAAAGAAGTATATTTTTAGTAGTGAAAAAATGGTCATGGTACCCGAATAGCGCATACCTTACTGTGGGGATGACATAATTAAATGGATCTTCTTTTTGTGCATTTTCTTGACTTGTTTTCTTGCCCACGCCATATTTTTTCTGTCGGTGAAGCGATTGTAAAGAATATTTGAAACTTAAATGAATTCTTGTTTTATTTGGTGCATCTTCTTGATTTGACTTTTTCCCCACGCCATATTTTTGTGTCAGTATACAAGAGCATGCTTATCATTCAAAGTGGCGATCTTTTTCCTTCCCGGTTTGCATAACCAGTTCGATTATTCTGGAAATATGAACGTGTTAGTTCACATTTCCAGTATAATCGAACTGGTTATGTATTTGTATCGGGTAATATTTCTTTTGGAGTCAACTATATATTTCTTTTTGGCCGATGAAGGAGTCAAGAATCACAAGCTCAAACAGGTTTTCTTGCTCTCCTCCTTTTCCTCTTTCTACTTTTCTTGCAATGTCTTGTCTTTTGCGGGTTAGATATTGCCTTCTTTTTCTGTTCTTTCTAAAGGGTATTCGCATTTTAGGTGTTTTGATTGAAGAATATAATTGTTTTGTCTTGCATGCCTGGGACAATTCCATATTTTTTTGTCAATTAATTGTGATTTTGACGCTGTACTTGTTTAATTTATTAGGGTTATGTATAATTGACATCTACTCATCCATTCTTTTTCTTTCTTGGAGAAATTGTTTGGGCGTTACGATTGCTTATAAGTTGCTTTTTACGTAAATCGAGACACAACTCCTCTCACATACTTACTTCGTATACCGTAAATCACTATTGAAAAGCTACTTATAAGCAATCGAATCGCTAAAACAAACATGCCTAATCTTCCAAAAAAGTGTTGTCAAGTGTTTGATATATCTTCTCTATCACAACAAAATAGAGAACTCTGCTCCTGTTTTTTTCGTTTGTTTTGTACATGACTACCTAATTTTTTATGCACCTATTTGCTTATTTATGCACTTATTTCTTTATTTTTAACTATTCCTATTTTAAAAAATCTTTTGCAGATAGCCCTCTTTCGCTTCGCCCGCTCTGATCAAGTCTCGATAGAATAAATACTCTTAGTCATAAGTTAAATTCTTGGAGTATTTTATGAAATAGCATTATTAAGTCTCATGTATTTTATCTACAAGTGTGGGTGTATTTGATGTAACCACGGTATTCCTCCGCCATTTTAAAGTGAGGGCAATTAATAGAATATTCAAGGGTACTTCTTCTAATTACGTCATATTCTTGTAATTGTATTTTGAGTTTCCCAAAAATAGTTAAAAAAACCATACTATTTTTTTGAAGTTTTCTGTCCAAGCATTCTTTGCTCCCAAATATTCTTCCCATCCAAAACAAGCAAATGACAAACTGAGCCGAACATCATTCCATCAATATTGTCAACGCAGCCATTCTTGCACAATGTAAATTCTATCTCCAGTCATTTAGGGTCTGTTTGGGAATCCATTTGGGTCCAAAAAAAGCCCATCTGGGGGCTAAAAGCTCCAAAAGCTCATTTGATGTGTTTGGGAAAGCTTTTGGGATGGCTGAGCTTATGAAACAAATGGAGCTTTTATGAGAAGCTCATCCAAGTTACTTCTCTCAACTTTTATGAAAAAAAAAGTCACTTCTGATACCTCCAATCCAAACACAAATCACATCTACAAAACTCCTTTTTTTCTATATGACTTTTCTAAAAGACCATATGTAAAAAAAACTCATTCTCCACCGCTAATCCAAACAGGCACTTAATTGGGTCAATCACATGCTTTGAAGTCAATCCATCTAAGCACTAAAAATAAACCTGCAGCACCAACCATCCTGCGAACACACAACTACAACTATAAACAGCCAAATGAAATCAAACGGCGTTTTAACTTGCTGGCAGTTCTTCCTTATAAAAACTTGCATAATACATAAAAATCAAAGGACCAGAAACACAAGGTTAGTGAAGCTGACATAAAAAGGTAGAAAGACACTATGTACCTTTAATATCCAATCGCGTTTTTTACCACAAGAATCGGCATGACCCAAAGTTTTGACCAATAACACACACAAAGAGCTAAGGTTTCAATGAAAAGCAGAGAAATGCCCGGAAGCTCAGCATCCTAATTTCAGTGGTGAGTCCATAGAACTAAATTCTATTATATACCAGAGTTGATCGGTTCAATGTGGTGAGTGTGTAACACAGAAAGAAGGATACTGTAGTTCTGATCTATATAAACAAATACAACACATGCTAAAATGCAATAAATGCCACAACCAATATTGTCTAACACACACAAAAGAAAGAGAAAATTTTCTGCAAGAACTTCTCTTAGTTCAAAAGTATAATGTGATACCAGAAGAAAGAAGTTTCATAAACAATGGACTAGTTAAGACAATATCATTATTCTCAAAAATGTTTGCTCATTTCATGATTCTGTATTTTTTTCCCCGGGGCTCCAAATCAATGGAGCAAAAAATATAGCACTGAACCACTACAAAATTTCCATCCCTTGTCACTCAACAAAAAAGGAATCCCGTCCCTCCTTCTCATCGATAGCATTTAAGACTGAAACTATTGTGCTCTTATCCACATTAAGAAGAACCTGAGCAAGAAACATAACAAAATTGGCCACACAATCTCAACTTTGTACACATGTACAGAAAGGTAACGGTAGTAGATGTCCTGCCTCTTTGCAGGTTTCCAAGTACCAGCCCGGTAGCTATTCTTTTCCTCGCATTCTGGAACCATCTTTGGTAGAGAAGTCAAAAAATTTCATTATTTACAGTAACACATCGATCTCTAACACCATCAACACCAACACGAGAAATGCCTTTTTTTGCAGCACTAACCAGGCGTACAAGCTCATCTACATCCTGGAAGCTGAAGTCAATAACCCTCCTGATAGAGGTTGTATATTCCTTACTCCATGTCTCTTCCATGAATATACTAGCAGCCGCAAAAGTGCTTTGGCATTTTCTAGAAGCCTCCATTGCCAAATTTACATCCTGAGTCTGCGAAATCACATCGACATGCTAATTTGTATCTGTAGTTATTTTATATAATATGATTATCATACTAACATAAACTCTTGAGAGTTCGTATGTTGGTTCTGTATGTGAAATTGGCTTACTATTAAAGCTACTTGCTTATTATTAAGAAGTAACAGTTATGAACAGTTTAAAAGGAAAACAAAAGCTTGACATTTAACCACTGTTAGTGATGGTTAAGCCCTTAGACTATTGTGCTTGTGTCCTGTTATAGTCTGCTATAGTTAGCTAGACTACTAAGTCATACACTGTTCCCATGTACTTCATCATTTATGGATATGGTGAATTCCTC
The DNA here is from genome assembly GCA_963210345.1 of Inga oerstediana. Taxonomy (NCBI): domain Eukaryota; kingdom Viridiplantae; phylum Streptophyta; class Magnoliopsida; order Fabales; family Fabaceae; genus Inga; species Inga oerstediana. The sequence goes on along the minus strand of OY723399.1, from coordinate 77,363,846 downwards.
TGCCTCTCCCTCTCTATCTATCTCTCTGCGATTCTTTAGGACATGGTAGGTCTAGCAACCCAATGACAACTGCTAGAACATCACATTGAAGTAAATTAATGAGAGCAAGACTTTTTCCATTTAAATTCATGATTTCAATCGAATTAACCCTATATCCCCACGTCAATGCATGACACAGAAGATTGTCTCTAAGGAACAAAGTTCACACTTCGTATCTTGTATAGCAAGGCACCAATAAAACTACAGCCACCAATGAGATTTTCAACATTTGATCTATCAATAAACATTGATAAACATTGCCCATATACAATATCTCCATGGTAGTTCAGATTCAAATAACCCCAACAAACCTTCCAAACAAAACATATAAAACTGAAAAATAAAACTTACAAAGTCAAGAAGCTGGAATAAAGTTGAGTAATTTCGCACAGATATGACTTGGTTAGCAGCAAAATGAGTAACAGTACCCCTGGACAAGGTAGTCTTATCTAGTGCTGCCTGATTGATCAAGTTATCAACATCTGATACAGAAGATGAAGGAGATTCGCCTAAAGAATAGAATAAAAATCAGTAATATGTCACTGACTCGCTATCCTCAAAGATATATATTAGACGACTAATGATGATGATGATCAGAAAAATGTCAAAACTAAGCCCTGCTGGCTCCATAATTTTTCAGTTCATTGAAACCTCAAAAAATGAAATAGATAGCATGATGCACACACTGTATCCAAAGAAGGAAGCAACAGGAAAAAACAGTTTTAGAATACAAGATAACAATTTCACTCTTATATTTCTTTCCCTTTTTGTGTGCGTAGCAGCAGCAATGGAAGGATGAAAGCCTAAAGGAGACTGCAAAATCATCATACACCAAAGTCCAACCAGCCTGGAAAAACGAAGTTATATCAGAACTATATTCAGTTACCTTGAGGAACTGAGTTTAAAGTTGATTGCAACTCATGCAACATCCTGCTTGCACTAGAATGTTTACAGTAAACCAATCTCATGCATGCCACCTCCATGCATTTATACGCCAAAGCAGCTGCAGCCATTTCTCGACGTCTTTGATATTCATGTGCACAGGATCTGATAGACATTTTTAAATAACGTGTGATTAAATGCCAGCCAAAGAAAAATGCTCACAACAGCCAATAGTCAGTGTACATTGTACTGCAATTTAGTGGCACAATTGAAAGTTTAAACCCCAATGTCAACATATGAACTGGAAGATAGTAACTGCACTATCAAGTTATCAGATATAATTGAACAAGGCATACAATGTTTCGAGTGAATCTAGTGGTGTGCCTATGCATCCCATAAATCACATAGTAGGACCCCACTTGATCCCAAGTCCAATCTCATGTATTAGGGTGAAGAGAAGAATATATAGCACAATAATTGAATAGCAATATATTTAGTAGACTATAGCCCAACAATGACTCATCATGTAAACAGTGTAAAAGAAATAAGCATGCCTAATAAATTTACTTATAGCTTTAGCATTTTACTCACTTAAAAAGTTTAACTGTAGTAGCATAGAGTTGCATTTGACTCATCTCCCCATGCTTGCTACCCTCATTATGACCATATTCTAAAAGAGATGCACCATGAAGAAACTTCAAGGCAGCTTCAAAGTAAGTCTCGTTACTTTCAAACTCAAATCCAGAGTTCTACAATATAGACAGCATTTAAACCATCGGTAAGAGAGTAAACAAGTAAAGATCCAACAAAAAGAAATCAACAAAATTTATAAGTTGATCAATTAACCTTGAAACTATCTGCCATATCTTTTAGTTTTGTGGCTTCATCCAGGGTCATAGAGGCAGTTAGGCTAGAATTTGCCCTCATGGGGTTTGACATAAGTAGACGATCAGATGCAAAATTTCCTGAATTGCAATTAACTCCGACCTTGCTTCTAGCATCAGCAGAACTTTTTATTAACTTGGTGATATCACCATTACCAGAGGCACGGACTGAAGGCCCATCAAACATAACACCCTTTTGAGCCTCAGAGCCAGTTCTGGAACTTACAGATACTGTCTCCCTTTTAACCTCACCATCTGAAGAGGAGAGAGTTGTAAATTTCCCATCTATTAATTCTGCGCATAAACAATCAGCTTTGTTTTCTTTCTCAGAGTTATGATTCAGATTTTGCTGGGAGACAATACTGCTTTCAGTTGTGCATGAAATGTCAACTTTCAGAACTGAATTCTCAAAGTCTTTTAGCTTCAGCTTAATTTTCTTTCCATGTTTAGACTCAGGCTTAATTTTCTTTCCATGTTTAGACTCAGGAAATTTGTATTTAACATCATTTCTTACCTCAGGACCTGATTCGTGATAACTAAGATCATTGTTCTGGTTCACTCCATTTTCATGCAGTGAACCATTAACACAACTGAAATGATCTGTAGCATGATCACCACCACTAAGCAAATGGCCATGCCTAACTTCAGAAGTTTTAGCTGGAACTTTAGCTTTACCATCCTCAGCCAAGAATTCACTAGAATAAATTTTGTTCTGTTCAGGGAGCAAGCCATCTAAATCTTTCTTCTTTCTTTTCATTAACTTCTTTTCCTCCTTGTTATCCCTAGAACTCAATGAAGAGAGACCACCTTTTTCAGCAGCAGCCTTCCCAGAAGCGTCCCTTTCTGCAAATATTAGCTGGTCTAAGTTGGAGGCCCTTATTGGTGATGAGGTAATAGATTCTACTGATGAAACCTTAACATTTTTAAAGTTAGTTCTCGCTCTATGGGACCCTGAAATCATAGAGGAGCTTGAAGTTGCCGCCAATGAAAGCTGCTCAGATCCTAAATCCCTCCCCAATGAATCATTACAATCCAATGCATGCAGAGGTGCCACAATTATTTTATGCTTCCTTTGCTGCTGGGCCTTATCAATATTTCCAATTTCTTCTGAATCAACAGCCATGTCATTCCTACTGCCTGACAAGCAAACTCGGCTCCTCCCACCTTTTTGGTCAAATTCAATGTCTCCTTCAGTGTCTGAATTTGTCTGAGTGTTGAGAACTCTACACTTCTTTTCCTTCCTAAATCCACTCACACTGCCTTCTTCACCATACTCCTGCACAGACAACACATTGTTCTGTTTCGTATCATCCATCCAGTTCTTCAATTTCCTTTTCTTTATTGATTCATCTTTTTCACTAACGTTTACTGCACCAAGGGGCACATCATTTGACAAGACCTGAGCTTGATCACCTACTTTCTTGGCAGGAACTGTTGACTTGTCCTTTGTATCCTCAGATAAACAATAGTCATTATATTTCCTAACACCCTTCAAGCTAACCTTCATTGATGAACATTTTCTTGAAATTGGTTTCACCATATCTTGTTCTCTGCCGGGATTCAGATGACTATCAGAGCAGTGAACATCTTCAGTTTTAGACTTCTTTGATGTTCCACATATATTGTGATCAGCCTCTATTCCACATCTCAATTGTACATTCTTTCTATCACCTGCACATGCACGATAACAACAATGAAATGTTAAAAATATAAAAAATGAGTTACTCCATAGAAAATCTAAAGCATCAACGTATTAACTCTGAAATAAACGAGGCACCTCTGTTCACTTTTACTTTCTCTTCAGGCATGTGTTTCTCCTCATTCAAGTTGTTCAACCTGATCAAACATTGATCACTATATTTCCCCATTGGGCTTGAGTTACCAAGACACTGATTCATGTCAGATAACAATCTAGTTTGTCCAGATTCTTGAGCATCAGTTTCTAAGGATTTTGAAAACATAAACACATCACTATTGATTCCTGCTTTAGTCTTATCCCTAAAACACTGTTTCTTCTTTCCTCGACCAGACATTACATCTGAACTGGATTTCTGGCGATTCATGCCAGAGTGCAGGGGACCAGAAGAATTCACTCCACTTGCAGTTCCGGAAGCATGGTTTTGCAGATTATCTTGAATCCCAGAGTTTGGAATTGGATTTAATGCATAAACTGCTTTTGTTGTCTCCTCCTCACTGATATAACACCTATTCATTCCAGGCCTAAAGACAATTTCCAAAGAAAAATGAGGCAATAATACAAGCAAGACAAACATAGTATGCAACATGGGAAGAAAAAGTTTAAAAAAATTAGTACATCATTCAACATGGTGCTTGTTGAACATATAGAAGAGATGAAAATAAATGTATATCACACATAACAGGAGCATGCATATCCTAGAAGAGAGAAAGCAACTTACAGCCAATTTAGCATGCTACATAGCCATTTTTCGGGTAGCTGCTCTGGCTTAACCCCCAAAGGTAGAAGCCGCCATTTCTGACAGCTGTCACAACATACCCAATCTTCTGCAATAACTTGAGGTACTGCCGCTGGTAACATCTCAGGACCAAGTTTCTTCTCTGCAATAGGGCGTGAGCACAGCCCAGATATCAACTGATCACCCACTTTATTGCCACTTGGTCTTTCCTTTATTTTAATCCTATAAGCACTACGTTCCTCAGCATTATCACGGTGAGCACTTTTCTCTTTCAGTGACTCTCTGTTACTATCTCTGACCTTATAATCCTCTAAGGACTTTGTCATATCCATTTGACTTTTACAAGAAGAAACACCAAACGAAGTCCTATTTTTAGCAGTTGTCAATGCATTATTACCTGCTCCTAAGCTGTCTTTTCCTCTAAAAGCCACAGCTTTACTGGCACTGTGATCCCCTTTTGAATTGTCCTTGCCCTCCAATACTGGTCTTCCCTTTTGATTGGTATGGTGATTGTGAGAATCTTGATGTGCCTTAAATTTTATTGCATCACACTCAATTTTCTTGGAAAGCAAGTTAGCTTTACACTTGCCATCATACTTAGGTTCAGTACAGTTACCCTTGAGGGAATTAACTTTATGCTCTGGAACATTTTCCATAAAACTATTTCCTGCATGTTGCTTTTCAGTCCTGTCAAAATCCTGACCAGATATGGACTCCAATGTCTCCCCCTTGACTGCTTTACTGAAAACCGTTCTGGCTTTCACTGCATCCTCATTGACTTCCATTGAAACTTCAGAAGCCTTACCCGTGACTTCAGTAACTACACATAGAGCTGCGCATTTCGAGACATTAGAGAGAAGGTCCTTATGGTCTGAAGTTTTATTTCCAAATCTTTTTGTTGCATGCAATGTAATTTTCTTCTCAAAACCATTGCCATTTTTACGCTCCAATTCCAACTGCTTTTTACTTTGGCCCACAATTCTCACCTTTCGTTTATTCAACAATTTTTCATCCCGCATACAAGAATATAACTCAGCAAAACGAGAACTATGTTCTTGAGAAACATCATGAGAAGACATCGATCTTCTATCTCCAAGAACATTTTCCTTTCTCATCAAGTATAGTAGAGTCTCATGTAAAGGTGATAATAGCACGCCTCCAGGAATAGGGAAAGAACTCATAGCCTGAACCATTGGGGAAAAAATTATATCTTCAGTCCTTCTCTGGACAAGCAAGCAAACATAAAAATGGAAAAGGACCATCCATTACCTGAACAATGGCAGTTGGAGATTCTTCAGCAGTCTCTTGAGATGGAGTAGGCATGCCTTCCTTTTCATCAGGACTGTTCCCCATAGATGAAGATGGAGTGTTTTCAAGCCCAAGACCACTATAAACAGCAGCATTGTTTTGTGCTAGCATATTAGACTTCATTTTAATTCGAAACTTCAGTGTTCTCTGGTCAATTGAATTTCCTGACTTGTTTGTACTAGCATCTTTAAAAGGGAACCTGTCAACTACTACATTGGAAGAAATTCCTACATCTTTCTTCATTGAATAATCAACTTTAGGTGCTTTTAAAGTATGGCATGACTGAATGCAACCAGAAGCAGTTCTAACATATATGGATGAGGTGACGTTTGAAGATGATTTTGAGTTATCAGGTACAGCCTGTATTATGAAATCAATCATAGTGCTCAAGTATGTCAGATTTAAGACACTTAGCAACATAATGACATATACTATCTTCTTATGATGTGGTTATCAAAAAAATTATTTAAAGAAACTATTCAGTAATGAAAATTTTCATATACCTCTATGTGAGGATATTTTGGAGATATCTGTGGGTTATAGTTTCTTCTCAGAGTTTCTAAATGAGATGGAAGAGAAGGACATTCATATGTAGGTAAAAAGGAGCCATAGCCACCATACTTGGCACCTGGAAAAAAAAAATTGATATGAACCAGTATCACTTTCTTGCGTGTAAAGACAACTTTTTCATTTCTCACAGAGCTACGACTTCCATCTTTCTATTTACCCAAATTCTCAGCAGAAACACCACCTTCAAAGTCCTTTTGAAAGTGGCCCAGGACATGCTGAATTCTCTCATCCTTCAGGAAACAGAAAGCAAAATATTAAATTAAAATGTACTGTTTCCAAAGAAAACAAACAAGAAAAAATATAAAGTATGCCATGAATCAACAATAGCCATTGATAATGAAATATAATCATAGTAAGCATCCACAAGATCAATAAAAAGAATTTGAGATATTAACTTCATCCTTTTTTTTAAAGGTCAGCATAGGGGCTAGTATTCTGTGGAGACAGAATTATATATGCACGTTAACATGTCGACAATCTGAGAAGCAACTAACAATGTTCTCAAATTAAGGCTCTTATGCAAAGGTGCAAATGGTGCTGCAGTACAATTCTATTTCTTGACTACTGATATGTGTAGTGTATAGGCCATATAGTTGCTAAATAACCGGTAAACTATCCTTTTCATATGGAATGCAACAAGACAAGACATCTACAGTATCACTTGGTCAGAAGAATCAATTCACAATTATTTTAAGCAGTTGTTAAAGTATAGATTCTCCGTGCTCGCAGGTCAAAACCAACACATGGTATTTTTCTGAATAACTTCACTAGTACCGATTTACTTCCCTGTTACGAACAAAAGCATAGAAAGCCAATAGTTATCTGGAATTAGCTTTAGTTTGATTAAGTAACCGCAGACAGAAGTTCAATAGTGAAAAAATTGCATATTTATTTCCTTATACACACTTCCTAACGAAGCAGACAAATTCATCCAGTGAATGTGTTGTTTAATGACAGCATACTAATCCATGTTTTCCTGTTCAACCAAATAGGAAGAAAACTTCCCCCATATAGCCAGAAGACTATAGAGAAATTTTAGGCTACTAGCAAACCAAACAAACTTAAAATGCAACGTTTGAGCTTGGTTAGAAGTATTTTAAGTCTGAACTTGGTTAGAAGTATTTTCAAGTAAACCCTTACAATGTAAGAGAAAGAATCAATGTCAATGTTGTTGTCATCTTCTTTATTATAGGGAGCCTCTCCTTCCTCGAGTGTATCTTCTTCCATCTGAACCACCTGACCAAAATCTAGTCCAAGGTTTAACCCCAGAACATTAACCGTACCCCTTCACACTAGAACCTTCCCTGAAGTCCAGCATCACTCTCTAATCAACACAAAAAGAGGGGGAAAAGAATGAAAGAATTAAAAAAAAAAAAAAAAACACCGACCCTCAAAAACAATCACAGGTCTTCTCAAACCCAGAAGGGGAATCCCCTTAAACCGACTGTGACCAAGCCATGTTACAAGCCTGTACCAGGATATCAACCGCAATGCAAATTGCTGGTTGCATCAAAAATTTACTTTGGCGTAAGTAACACAACCGGTGAAAAAGATACGACGGCGGAGATGGCGGACCAATCAGTAACCCCTCGAATAAGGTTTGACGGCGACTTCAAACGGATTCCAAACCTTCTGCGTCCTGGTATATTTTTATTTTGATTTTGATTTGCACAACAACGAAATAGCTGGATATTTTTGGGCTTTAGTTTTCATCCAAAAAAAACAAATTAATTATTATCGTATTAATTAATGGGAAATTTCCTATAAAAAAATAACCTGAAATATAGGAAAGGACAAATCAAAACATCAAAATTACAAAATTCCAAGTCAATACGGTGTCAGTATGGTGAAGGAATCTAGGATTATGAAATCTCGACGAAAAAACTCCCCTACCCTTCAACTCTCCCTCTCTCTTAGCTCGGAATAACAACACCTGTCTTTTTATTAATAATATCATATTTTACATTAACAGCTTCACTTTCTTCTTTTACAATTCTGTATCTTAAATATGGTGTTGTCAATAAAGAGATAAGTGTTGTTATTGGCCCTGAAACTTGTTAATTTCAAACTTATCCATGGCATGTGTTGATTTTTGAGATATGAAGTTGTGAAACAAGAAAGTGAAATTGTTAATGTTAATATGGTGTTGTTAATATAAAGATATGTGTTTGTTATTGGCCCTGAAACTTATGAATTTCAAACTTATTCCTAATATATGTTAGTTTTTGAGATATGAAGTTGTGAAAGAAGAAAATTGAGTTGTTAATGTAAAATACAATGTTGTTAATAAAGAGACAGATGTTGTTATTCCGAGCTAAGAAGAATAAGGGCTAAAGGGCTGAGATTTCATAATCTCATATTCCTCTACCGTACTGACACAGTGACACCATACTTAATTGAGATTTTGCTAATTCGAAACTCTATTTGTCCTTTTGTATATTCCAGCGCATTTTTCTGAAATTTTCACTTAATTAATCATCACCCATTTAATGGTTTCAGTCATTTTAAAAAAAAAAACAACTATAAGAGGAAATCCTGAATAAACTCTTTATTATTTATTATACATAAATTATTGATTTAATATTAATTCATTATTAATAACAATAATTATGTTTGGTCACGTGTTTTTTAAATAACTTTAATATTTATCATGATAGTAAAATAATATAATTTTATGGCCACGTGATCGTCACTTGTAATATGCCAAATATTGCAATGTTCCCTACTATTGAGACCCGAATGGCTGTAAACTTGGGGACCACGAATGCTTGCGTTTATCACGGCAAAAACTCAACCATTGACCACGTGTAGAGATTGAAAGAAACAAGAGAAGACTCATCTTCGAAGCCCTCATTCTGGGGGAGTTCATGCTTTGTTTGGAATCACATTGCATCTTTTTTGAAGTGATTTTTGAATTAAGAACTTAATTTAAGCTAAAATATATACTTATATGACATAGAGTTTATAGTAAGTCAAGTTAAAATTAGAACACTCCATTGTTGCACCCTTTTACGAAATGATAATTTATTATCAAAACTCCATTGATAACTAAGTTTAATCTTAAAAAACTAACCTTTTGAAAGAAATAACCCTTTAACTTATAAACAATACTTCACTTGTGACATTTTTAGATGTGGAACTCATGAGAAAGTTCTATACTTATGTTATACGCTCCTTGTACTTCCATCATGATCTTCGCCATTCTTTTGCGTGTCCAAAGATTGGTTCCTCCCTTCTTTCCCATCAACGTGGATCTTCACTTTAGATTCAATTTTTTGAAAATTTGTTTTTTATATTGTTGGGAATTGGGCTTAGTCCACCCTTGGTGGATTAGGCCCAAACTCATTAAGCTTTGAGTTTTGGGGTAAAATAAAATACCCAAATAAATGTGGGGTATTTATTTGTAATTTTCCCCAAAGGATTCAAAAATTAAAAACCACCAGAAAGCAGTTCCCCGTATAATTTGGAGGGAACAGTTATTAGAGAAAAACAAAAAACGTGTTTGTGTGTGGATATGTATACAGCACATACACCAGAAAAAACACACAGAGACAAAAAATATTCTCTGAGAACTCTCTACTCTTCTTGTGCTTTTGTTGTGTATTATAGTCGAAATCCTGGTTATTCGACTCGCGTGGGTACCAGAAGAACTCGAATCGACACTTCAAGTACGCCCGAAATCCGACATTGGTATCAGAGCATTTAGGTTTTTTATGAGTCCTGAATGATGCTTCTGCTGTGCGTCTGTGTTCATAAATATATATGGTCCATCAGTTTTTTTTTCGTTTTATAATGAAGATATACATGTACGGATGTTCTAATTTCGTGAGAGTATATAATTCTGTTCATGTATATTTCCCTGTATGATATTGATTTTCGATTCATATGTTTAAATGAGAATATGAATTGTGCTTAAAATTCTCCGTTCTACGTTTTCGTTTTTTTCTCGGTGCTCTACTGTGCTTACTGATTTGTCGGTAAACTTCAGTTGTATGATAATGTCTTGGTTCTATGAGCATTAGAATATTGAAAAGCATTATAAAACATATACTAGGGCTGTAGAACAAGAGCACCGATAGGTTGTGCGAAATCCGAAAGAAAAACACATAAGACCGAAAAGAGAATTGAATTGGGTTATCATAAAACGAGGTTTTTAGGGTTTAAAAATAATCCCATTGCGTAGAACTCAAAAAAACGATGAAGATGGACACCAAGAATGCGCAAAACGGATGCCGGACGGTGAAGTTACGGAGGAGAGAAGATACCGGGTCGACGGACCCGACCCGCGGATGACATCGGGTCCGGGTCGACCCGGCTGGAGGTTGAAGACAACCTCCAGCGATTCAAAACGGCGCCGTTTTGCGCCTTAAAAAAATGGATAACACCTACTCTCGATGGAGGCGCGTGTCGTGCACGCGCCACGCTGCAGCCCTCCAATCGATACACGCGCCAGCTGGTTTGACTCCACGCGCCGCCAGCAGTCGGCCTATGTCCACCACGTGTCAATCGGGTCTGCCACGTGGCCACACGCGCCACGTGGCGTTTCTGCCCCTTTTTTTTTGTGTTTTGGGTTTTTTTTTCTTTTTGGGCCAACAGTGGCCCAAAACAAAAAAAAGGGGCAGAAACGCCACGTGGCACGTGTGGCCACGTGGCAGACCCGATTGACACGTGGTGGACATAGGCCGACTGCTGGCGGCGCGTGGAGTCAAACCAGCCGGCGCGTGTATCTATTGGAGGGCTGCAGCGTGGCGCGTGCACGACACGCGCCTCCATCGAGAGTAGGTGTTATCCATTTTTTTTATTTTTCCAGATTTTCTCCTTCTTGGGGCACGTGTGACCTCCGTTTGAGACGCGGTTTGATCCTAAAAATCCCTAAATTCGAGATCTTCATGTTGATATGCCATTTGCCTATATTTAGGGCAATTCAGGATCTGTTTGTGAGGTTTTAAGTGCTTATTTAAGTGTTTTTTATACATTTAAATTATGATAATGACTTACATTTGTTTATGTAGGTCAAAGATGAAGCAAGAGGCTTCTAACAGCACTGAAACACTTGAGTATCGGTCATTGAGCATTGAGTATATGGACGATCAAGCTCATATAGATGATCCTGAAGAGGATCCCGAAGAGGAACCTGAAGAATATGAAGTTTTTGAGGAAGATCCTGAAGAATTTTTTGAGGAAGATGCTGAAGAAGGTTTTCTGGAGCCTGTTCCAATGGAGCCTCAAGTGGTCTACTCTGACTCTAGACCTAAGTCTGTGCCCTCCTGCCCTGATGAACCTCAAAATTTGGAAGAGGTCGATCAACCATATTCTGCTGCTATGGCTGATAAAATAGCTGAACTTGACACGGACAAAACAGCTAGAATAAATGATATAAAGATCATATACTCAATCATTGTGAATTATGTGGAAAGCATAAAAGACAAAAAGAGTGCAGAGTTCTATGTGAGCGTAATGATGAAGTATCGTGCAGCTGTAAGGGCAAGGGGCACATTTTCAATGACTGTTGGTTGGATTGATGCTGTGACGAAAACAACAAAACTCATGAAGAAAAAGAAAAGATTCTTTAGGAAATTAAGAAAAGCCATAATTGATTATTGTTGTTCTGACATTTAATGGTGTATTATATTACTATTTGCATTTATGTTGTTTGTATTGAGAATATGACTCTAAATGTCATTATTTGTATGTTTTATGTATGGACATGGTATTATTTTCATGTAATGAATTATGTTTGTCATACAATGCTAATTTTTAATTATGCATTATGATACCATGTATCCCTGATGAGTGGGAGCTATTAGAAGGTGAAACTTCTAAAAGCTAATGATTTATTTATAGTACTTATATTTTTTTTTTTTGGAAAATAATAAGTTGCTAGTATTTGTATGATGGGAGGTACAAACGTATTCTCCTGATTATGGATCTAGTAATGAACTTATTTTCTGGTCAAGAATGATATAAGTACAGACATTGTATACCATGCTATGCTACATAATCGTTTTGGTTACGTTCTCTTAAAGAGAACAACTTTTCTAAATATGAAAAACGTCACTTCAGAATTGACAAAAATGGCCACGAAAGGGATCATTGCTGAACTGAATAAGGGGGAGAAACTGAATGGCGACAACTGGGACATCTGGCACCATAAGGTGCAGTACATTTTAGAGGAACAGGAGGTTGTTGAACCACTAACCACTATTTTAGTGGAACCTGAAGCTGGGACTACTATTCAGCACAGGAGAAACTTGGAAGTTTACCAAGCGTGGAAGAAAAAGAACAGCATTGCAAGAGTCACCTTATTGAGCACAATGGAGAATGACCTAATGTGCCAATATGAGAAATACCAAACTACTCAAGCTATGTGGGCTGCACTCAAGGATAGGTTTGGTGGCACATCAACCACTAAGCTTAGAAGGTTGACAATCAAGTTTGATACCTACAAGCTTAGAGCAAATACTCCTATGAAGCAGCATCTGAGAGAGATGTCCAACATGATCAGAGAACTTCAGGAAGCTGGACACACCTTGACTGATGAACAGCAAGTTCAGGCTGTAATCAGGTCGCTTCCTTCTAGCTGGGAGCATATGAAAGTGAACTTAACTCATAATGACAACATCGTCACTTTTGATGATGTAGTCAAACATCTTGAGCTTGAGGATGAACGCCTTGCGGCGTATAAGGCTTCTGCTTAAGCCTACTACACTGAAAATGCTGGTCCTTCTAATGCAAAGCCTGATTCCAAAAAGGGAAAGAAACCACAAAAGAAAGGCAAGAAGGATGGCTCTAATTTCAAAAAGGGCAGAAAGCAATTCAAGAAGAAAGGAAAGAAGGGCGGGAAGAAGAAAGTTGACCTGAATAAGGTCAAGTGTTACGCCTGCCAAAAAATGGGTCACTTCGCACGGGACTGTACCGAGCGAAACGACCGTGAAAAGGTACTAGTGGATTATGTGAATTCACACATTTCTTTTGTTTTAAGTACTTCTTTTCTAACAGAACCTGTTTGTTCTTCTTGGATTTTGGATTCAGGCTCAACAGACCATGTGACGAGGGATCGGGGATCCTTCGTGGAATACCGTCGGTTGCCGCATCTAAGCAAATGGCTTTACGTGGGCAACAATGCAAAGATCGAAGTCAAAGGAATTGGCACCTGTAAGTTACCTTTGCGTGGTGGGAAGACTTTGATCCTACATGATGTTCTTCATGCACCTGACATCCGACGGAATTTAGTTTCAGTACTTTGTTTATTGGATTATGGGTTTGATGTAAACTTTCATGGCAAAGTTACAGACATTTTTAGCAACAAGACCTTTTATGGTTTAGCTTTCCTTTCTAGAAAGTTCTTTGTTATGGATATTGTTGGTAATTTTAATGTGCATGACTCTTTCGTTATTTCCTCTAATATTACTGTTGATATGAATATCTGGTACTCTAGACTAGGACACATTAATCAAAATAAAATGATTAAACTAGCTAGAGAAGGTTTGCTAGGTGAAATTTCGAATATGGAAATGTCCTTATGTGAGAATTGTCTAGCTGGTAAGGCAACTAGGAAACCTTTCGGTAAGGGAACTAGAGCTGAGATTCCGTTGCAATTAATCCATTCTGATATATGCGGTCCAATGAGTGTGAGGGCGAGACACGGAGCCTGGTATTTCATTACCTTTATTGATGACTATTCACGATATGGTCACGTCTATTTGATCTCACACAAGTCTGAAGCTCTTGAATGCTTTAGACAGTACATGTATGAAGTAGAGAATCAAATGGATTGTAAAATTAAAGCTTTGCGCACTGATCGGGGTCGTGAATACTTATCTGATCAGTTTAAGGAGCTCTGTGAAGAAAAAGGGATAATTAGGCAACTAACCATCCCTGACACTCCACAACAAAACGGAGTTGCTGAAAAAAGAAATAGAACTCTTCTAGACATGGTTAGGTCAATGATGGCTCAAGCACATCTGCCAATTTCATATTGGGGTGATGCTTTACTAACGGCTGCCTTCATTCTTAACCGTGTGCCCTCAAAATCAGTCGCATCTACACCCTATGAATTATGGACAAAACGCAAGCCAGATTTAAACATCCTCAGACCCTGGGGGTCTGCTGCGTATATTCATAATGATTCCCATAGGTATGGGAAATTGGGTCCTAGAGGGAAAAAGTGTATCTTTATAAGATACTCTGAGCAATCAAAAGGATATGTTTTCATAGGTGAAAACGAAGATGGAACTGTGACTGAAATTGAATCAAGAGATACCGTATTTCTAGAAAATGAATTTCCTAGCAGGGGAGATATTGATCGTATAGTATCTCTTTATGAAACACAAGAACAAGGCAGTACAGAACAAAATCAGACTAATGATCCTCAATCATCTTAATACATTGACTTGAGTGGGAGCTCAGAAAGGCCTTTACAAAGGCCTAAACAAGAGAAGCGAAAGAGACAAGAAGTTCCCACAAGAAGGAGTGACAGGGGAAATGTACCTAGGAGACGCTTCTCCATAGAAGGAGAGGCACTTATAGTTACTCCAGACGGAGATGATGAGCCTCGTTCTGTGCAAGTAGCCTTATCAGGTCCTGCTAAGGATGAATGGAAGAATGCAATGGAGGAAGAAATTGATTCAATGAAGAAGAATCAAGTTTGGGAACTAGTTGATCTACCAAAAGGGCGAAAAGCCATTGGGAACAAATGGGTTCTCAAGATGAAAAGAAAAGTTGATGGATCAATTGACAAATACAAGGCTCGATTGGTTGCAAAGGGGTATACACAACAGGAAGGTATAGATTACGAGGATACCTTTTCACCTATTGTACGCTTCAATTCTATAAGACTTATTCTGGCAATAGTAAATAGTTTAGATCTGGAACTACATCAGATGGATGTAAAAACCGCATTTCTAAATGGTGATCTGGATGAAGAAATCTATATGGAACAACCATTAGGTTTCATTAAGAAAGGAATGGAGAGTAGAGTTTGTAAACTCAAGAGGTCCATTTATGGACTGAAACAATCATCCAGACAGTGGTATTTGAGATTTCATAGAGCAATAACCTCTTATGATTTTCAAATGATTGAAGAGGACCACTGCGTCTACATTAAGCGGTTTGAGGGTAATTTTGTAATATTATCCTTATATGTAGATGACATACTATTAGCTGGAAATAGTCTAAAGTCGGTCTTAGCTATTAAAGAATGGTTATCATCAAATTTTGAGATGAAAGACATGGGTGAAGCAGAATATATACTTGGAGTTAAAATCCAAAGGGATCGCTCTAAAAGAATTCTCTCTCTTTCACAAGAGAATTACATCAAGAAAATTCTTGAGCGATTCAACATGAGAGACTGCAATCCCTTAGATACCCCAGTAGCTTCAGGTATAACCTTAAGTCTTGATATGTGTCCCAAAACTAAGTCAGCAAAGAAGAAAATGGAAAGGGTTCCCTATGCAAGTGCCGTTGGAAGTTTGATGTACGCAATGTTGTGTACAAGGCCAGATATTTGTTTCGCAGTTGGACTGATTAGCAGATTCCAATCAAATCCCGGTGAGCAACATTGGAAAGCAGTGAAAAGAATTTTGAGATACTTGAAGGGCACGTCAGATCATGCACTATGCTATCAAGGAAGCGATCTGCGCTTAGTTGGATATTCTGACGCTGATTTGGGTGGAGATGAAGTTGAACGAAGATCGACTTCAGGATACACCTTCTTGCTGAACAATGGCGCCATATGTTGGAGCAGCAAGAAACAGACGTGCATTGCCCTACATCCTATGGAAGCTGAATTCGTGGCATGCACTTCAGCAGTGCAAGAGGCTATATGGCTGA
The DNA here is from genome assembly GCA_963210345.1 of Inga oerstediana. Taxonomy (NCBI): domain Eukaryota; kingdom Viridiplantae; phylum Streptophyta; class Magnoliopsida; order Fabales; family Fabaceae; genus Inga; species Inga oerstediana. The sequence continues at coordinate 77,347,897 of OY723399.1, read as the reverse complement.
AGAGATTCATTGAACATCTTGGATTTGGAAATGAAAGCACAAATCCGGTGTTAGTGTATTGTGACAACACCGCGGCCATAGCCTATATGAAAGATCCCAAATACCATAGCAAGACCAAACACATAGATATAAAGTATAATTTTGTGAGAGATTATGTAGCACAGAAAGTTGTTGCTGTACAACATATTTCGACCAAGAGTATGGTCGCAGACCCCCTAACCAAACCCATAGCCAAGGAAATGTATGACAAACATGTAAAGGCTATTGGGATGCATAAAATGTGAACTTGTAGACACTATGTAAAATGTTTATGGTTAATGAAAATGTTTCTTCATAAAATTTTATGTGTCTATATATAAAGGTATACAATGTCTAGTATGTCGTACAGGCAGGTAAGGTTGGCTCTCTCACACGAGCAACCGCCTTTGATACTCAGGAAGAGTATGCAAAGATGAGACAATTATGTTCACCAGTAAAGCAATAGGAATGCTGATATGGTAGAGAAGAAACACAAATTATGTCACCTCGATAAGAGTGTAGTATATCGAGATGAGATCTAATAAGACATAATATAAATGTGGATCGAATCATGGATACCCACTTCCATGATGCCTGTTGCCAGATAACAAATTCTTCAACATTGACGTCATAATAGATAAATGGAGTAGAAGAATTTGGGTTTAGATACTGGGAGCATCTAAACTCATGTCTGTACGGTGTTAATGATAAGTTTCAAAACGACGTACGCTCTTATGGTACAAAGTAACACCGTAGCATGTGATTCATACCACATGTGCGAAAGAACCGCAAATAGGAAGCAAGTGAATGGATCTCTGCTTCATTGCTGTGTGAGTCCCAAGAAGGTTAAACATTTCTGTGATGTCCTTTGACTTTGACATTGTCATGGAGGTATACTTCAGCACCTGCTACCTTAACATTCGTCCTATGATTACGACTGATACAATCCATGGTATTATGTTAGGAAAGCGGTTGACGTATATCAAAATGATAAATGAGCGAAAGGAAGGTTACCTGAAATATACACACCTATGTTGGTGTCTGAGACATGTCCCTTATGATATTAATATTTAGTAATTTCATAAGTGTGGCCACTAAGCATATGAAAAGGCAATCTAAGTTTTATCTTGGCTTGAGAGGGATTAGATCTGCCATGCGGAAGTGTATATTGGTATATCTAGGACATATGAGGCATAATATTAAAATTCAAGCTACACAAAGAAAGGTTGTCTTGTGTTGGTCCTATGAGAGGGATTTCTAGTACAAACACCTAGGAGACGTCATGCCCATGCGATCACGGCAAAGCACCTAGTATGAAAGAAGACAGAGAGAGAGACAATTCTTATGACATCCAATCCACCAAGTGTGAGTGGGAGATGTTGGGAATTGGGCTTAGTCCACCCTTGGTGGATTAGGCCCAAACCCATTAAGCTTTGAGTTTTGGGGCAAAATAAAATACCCAAATAAATGTGGGGTATTTATTTGTAATTTTCCCCAAAGGATTCAAAAATTAAAAACCACCAGAAAGCAGTTCCCCGTATAATTTGGAGGGAACAGTTATTAGAGAAAAACAAAAAACGTGTTTGTGTGTGGATATGTATACAGCACATACACCAGAAAAAACACACAGAGACAAAAAATATTCTCTGAGAACTCTCTACTCTTCTTGTGCTTTTGTTGTGTATTATAGTCGAAATCCTGGTGATTCGACTCGCGTGGGTACCAGAAGAACTCGAATCGACACTTCAGGTACGCCCGAAATCCGACATATATTATTGTTATGGATGTGTTATATTGAAAAAGAAGAAGAGGAAGAAGAAGAAAATGCAGTGTTATCATAATTGAACTGGCTGGATCGGTCGTTTTGGGCTGAAAACTAGCCAACCTGGGGCCCAACTAGTCCGGTCCAATAGGTTGGACCGGTTTAATCGATGCAACCATTCTAAAACTAAAAAATTAAATTAATTCACTTTTTTAAAAATTGTATTTATAATTTCATATAAATAACCCCGAAATCTTTACGTCCTTCCTGATCTAGCTAACTTGGGGCCCAACTAGTCCGGTCTAGTAGGTTGGACCGGTTTGATCGATGCAACCATTTTAAAATTAAAAAATTAAATTAATTCGCTTTTTTTAAAATTTTATTTAGAATTTCACATGAATAATCCTAAAATCTTCATATCCTCACTGATCTAGCCACGAGTTAGCTCCGATTTGACTCTAATCTAACTCATTGACCCTTAACTCAGTACTTCAACAGGTTCAGTTGCCGGTTCGAATTTAATAACCTTGAGAAAATGCCACATAGACCACCAACTAAGCATGACCCAGTTAAATCATTTGTCAATGTCTGGGATCCCTTGAAATAAAGGCCATACTGCACTTTTCACAATTTGACGATATTAAATGTCCATAGTGTGATATTAATTCAAACTTTTTGCAGCTAAATTTTTAATTTATCATTCACACAAGGTTTTTTTGTCACATTAATCTTTTTGAATGAGTTAAGATTTTCGACACAATTAAAGGATTATAAGATAATTAATAATGCCTTGCAAGGAGATTGGTCCCCCCACCCCCCCCCCCACATGGCACCTCAAGTAGTTGAATTCAATTTCAAAAGGCTAACTTCTTTAAAAAAAATATCCCTTGAACCTGTAAACTATACTTCACTTATAATGTTTCTTGATGCGGAACCCATGAGAGAGTTTTATGTACTTCCAACATAACCTTCACCATTGCAAGCTTTTTCATTCTAGATCTAGTGTGTGTTTAGATAGTGGTGGGAAAAGTGACAAAAATATGTAACGTTCGGTTAGTTGAGTAATAAAAATAAAGAAATACAAATATGTAACGGGTGGTATTTTGGGGGGGAAAATATATAAACACTTCTATTTCTATATGCAATCAAAATGGAAATTTCTCATTGGTGATCTAATCTTTTGTTTCCAAAGAGAATTGAAGATGGTTTACTATCAAGAATCCCACATATATTTCGCATGAAGGATTTGAATGTTGATAGTCAAATTGCTTCTTAGGAGTCATTCTTTTTCATTTGGAAACTCTTCAAAACAAAAAACTTGTTTTAAGATTTAATCTTTAAAACAAATTATTACTCCGATTTCCTTTATTTTATAAGTTATTATTCATAGGATGGGACAGAACGATTTTATTTTAAAGATGTCTCGATCTCGGATGAGATAAAATGGGATAGAGATGTTCTTCCTCTTACACGATAAACATTCTTTTTTGGCTCTAACTTGCTAGTCAAGATAGAATAATCTAGTTCACTCACACAACTTAGATGGCTAGATGGATCTTATTTGACTTTCAATTAATTAGTGCAATACAAAAATAGGTAAGTCTTTACCTTTAAGAAGCAGTCAATACAAAATAGGAAGCTAATCAAAACAAATGAAATGCTAATTAATGCCACATAAGACCATTCTTGATGCTTCTTAAATCTACTTGGACCTTTCAAATGAATCTTCATCTTACTATTTACGTAATTGACCATGAATGAGCCTTTTAGACATCCATTTGGAGTGTCCTTGTATTAGTTTTTTTTGGAGAAAAAGCAAAGAATAGATTCTGAAAAATAGATAATGAGAAAAAAATGATTTTAATAAAATAAGAGTGTTTTTGTATTGTAATCAGAATAATTTTTTTCATGGTCAAATTACTAAAAAGGATATTAAATTTTGTGATAATTACATATAAAGAATAAAGTTATATTTTATGTATTATTTAAGGGCTAATGTCCAAATTTAACAGCCAAGTGTTTTTTTAAGGGCATCTGATACAAATAAGATTTGGAATATGCAAAAATAACAATGGATAATTAAAAAGGATGCAAATTTAACAAAATTGTTAAATTTGACCTAATGACGTTAAATTATAAGAGAGAAAAATCTCTAATGGCATTAAAAATGATGCATCTTAACCCATTATTTAACATTAGATTTTATAATTAATACCAAAAATGAAATATATTTTTCTATATGTAATGTTAATTAAGTTAACTAATTTTTCTAATATATCAAATTAGATAAATAGATCTTATATTAGTGATAGAGGGAGCATTAAAATTTTAAAATTTAAAAAAAGAAAAGAAAAAGGGGGGAGAAATTCGACATTCTTTAAAAAAAATTGAGAGAGAGAATGGTATGCGCCCACCAACAAGCAAATGGACAAATGAAACAGAGGGGATGAGGCCCACAACATGAAAAAAAGCAAGAAAAAATAGATCACGAGAAACCATGATTTTTGAGAGAAAAGGGATTTTGGAATTTTGGAGAGTGTTTGATTAATAATTTTTGAAACCATGGTTTACCTTTTAAAAGCACTTTTTTTTGTTTATCCATACACAGACTTTGGGCTTAAATATAACTAAATCACGTTTTGGAATTCTCATATAACCCATTTGGAACGCGTCCGCATTTTCGGCTTATCAGTGTGATGAGAAAATATTTCTCAGCATCAAAACCACGCAGTTTTATTTAAAGGAGATATCTGAGAGCTGTTGATACAAAAATAATCAGTGCTATCTATGACATATCTAGTATCTTAAAATATTTTTAAATCTCTCTTCTCATCCTAAAATAATTTTTACTACTTTTAACCCCTTAAAATATTTTTTCGGTTGTACCCAGTGTGTTAGGAGAGTGACTACAATTTTTCCCTTAATGTATTTTTTCAGCTCTAAAAATTATGTGAAACTATTAGATGCTACTAAAAAATATTTTAAAGTAGGTGAAAATTAATAAATTAGTATCCTAAGATTTAGGTGCTAGTTACTACTAAGAAAAATACATTAACGGTAAAATTGTAGTCAATATCCTAAAACACTAGGTGTAATTGAAAAAAAAAATTAAAAGGTTAAAAGAACAAAAAAAAAAACTATTTTAAAGTAATTTTTGAAGCTGAAAAAATACATTAAGGGTAAAATTATAGTAAGTCTGCTAACACACTGGGTACAACTAAAAAAATATTTTAAGGGGTTAAAAGTAGTAAAAATTATTTTAGGATGAGAAGAGAGACTTAAAAAATATTTTAAGATACTAGATATGTTATAGACAACCCTGATTATTTTTGTATCAACGGCTCATATCCCTCCCTTAAGTAAAACTGCGTTGTTTTGATGATGAGAAATTTTTTTCTCATCACACTGATGAGCCGCAAATGCGAACCCCGTTTGGGATATCTTATTTTTGAATTATAATTGTTTATAATTTGTGATTTACGATGTATGAAGTAAGTATATGAGAGGAGTTTTATCTCGACTTATATAATAAGTACTTATTTCCCAAAAATAAGTTATTCCAAACATAATTATAGTCCATTACACAATGCATTTGGGCCCAACTTAAAATATTATGGCCCTATTGGACTCTTCTATGGACATATGATTGTACTGGGCCTTTGGAAACGTTGGAATGGAGTTAAAATGCTCATTTACTAACAAACGTTAATTTAGTTAGTAAAAATGTTAATTGATAATCATAAGGTTTTAAGTTTAAATGTTGCTAATATAAGGATCTTATTGATAGGTGATATGTAAGTATTTTTATAAGCACTCTTTAAGTCTAGAGACATACCGACCTTAATGAACCAGGAACCCAACTCACCTAAACTTTTTTATTCAAAAGAAGAAGAAGAAGCACCTTTTGGGCGCTCAAAGTGTGATCTTTTCTTTCTTAGCATTCAAGTGTGCATAAACCAATGACAAACATGCCACGGTGGCTTTGAGGGTGCCTTCAAGCTTCACAAATGCAATTGTTCATATCAACATCCGTGCAATAATCCATGTCATCCTCGATGTAAGCACTTCCGAGACTTGATGATCTCCTTGAACATCATGGAGGGCCTGTTGGGCCTCTAACTGGATGAGTGCTTCGTGGGCTTCGTGACCTCCATAGTGAACTCCTCCAAATATGCTTTTAGTCCTATTAAAATGTACTGTGACATTGCCTTGCGAATTTATTGGATGTATTTTTTTAAATACTTCCTCCTCCTCCAAAAGCGCAGTTAGCAAAGCATGTCCAACTACAAAAACATATTGTGTGTTTGGCAGTGCGATTACAATGCTCATTTGCGTGATTTGTAACCTTTCATGCGTTTGTCTATTTAATTTTAAATTTGGAGTGTTTGGTTTCATTTTGGAGAATTGGGCCTCTAGAGAATAACGATGATGAAACGCACGAAATACTTAAATCTCATTTTAGAACTTTTTGCTATTGGTTGGTGCGATATGCATTAAAATATTTTTCTAGTTGTACTTAGTATACTATCAGACTAATTGTAATTTTACCCTTAATGTACTTTTTCAACTCCAAAAATTACTTTAAAATATTTTTTGGTTCTTTTAACCCTTACCCAATCTTAGGAGACTAACTATAATTTTACCTTTAATGTATTTTTTTAGAAGTAAAGAACACTCAAAACTTATAATATTGATTTCCACCCACTTTAAATTATTTTTCCAATAGCACGTTATATTTTAAAGTAGTTTTTAAATATTTACTTGATTTTTTAAATAGTTTTTCACCTACTCTCTCTTACTATTATCACAAAAATTATTTATGCTTAAGCCAATCTAAACAAATTTTACTTTTACAAAAGTCATTTATAAAATCTTCAATCTAAACATAAATCACATTATACAATATGACTTTTACTTAAAATAAGATTGCAAAAAATCAAATTGAAAAAAAACCATTTTTACCATCGTTATTCCAAATATACACATAAACAATTTGGCTAATTCTACAACAGTTCACTTATTCATTCGGTTCACTTATTAATGATTTAGTTTGGCTAAATAATATATTGCTACCTTTGCACTACGAACGGGATCTTCTATTGAGAACTTGAGGTAGTTATAAAATTAAAAGGCAATAATATACTAATATCGGCAAACAATATACTGAAATAAAAAAAAGAAAAAAAAAAGCGTACCTCTAATGGGTTGTATCTCGTCTCATACTACAATATGTTCAAGTTTCCTCCCGTGCTGTCCTGAACTCTTTTGCACCAAACTGTCTCAAAATAACCTTTTTTTTTTTTTTTGGCCAAACAGTCAATTTTATTAATCACGAAAAAATAGGAATTACAAACACCAATAGCCGAAGCCAAATAAAACTCTCAGAAAATCCTACATCATACAACCTAACTCATAGAAAAACTCACCAAAATCCTAAAAAATACAATATCAAACTATAAAGCAATAAAGAACTACCAGAAAGATTTAACGTGCAGCCTAACAATGACAAGAATACTAGCCAATACCACTCTTCTCTCTTGAGACATTCTGCAGACTCTGATTAGGATTATTCAGATTTGCAACATCAGCAAGCAAAATTTCCTTCAAAGGAGATGATGCTTCAACAAGCCATCCCTCAGGACACATCTCCTTAGCACCAATTGCTGCCAAGTAATTTGCAGCTTTATTACCCTGTCTTCTCACCAAGGCAATCGACAAACCACTTGCTGATTTCTTCAACTCCAATAATTCCTGAACCAAGTCTAAGCACCGCCAATCACAGACCCTCTGTTTCTTATTAGTCATGAGCAGAAACAATTCTTCACAATCAATTTCTACAATAGAGTTCACAAAGCCCAACCTATTCACAGCTAATATCCCTTCCTTAAATGCCAAACATTCAGACATAAATGCAGAAGAGGCCACTACTTTACATCCCATACCACCAATCATTTCTCCATTATTATTCCTGCAAATAACCCCAATACCAGCAGCATCCAAAACACTAATGAAAGCACCATCAGTGTTGATTTTAATTACCCCAGGAGCTGGAGCCACCCATTGTAAAATATTAATTCCATTTCCCCCTACAGTAGACTTTGAAGCCAAAAACAGATTTTTAGCCTCAAAACATTCATTCAAAAGACTTTGAGACAACCAGATCACTCTATCTACATTTATCCCTTCCCCATTAAAAATCCAGGCACAACGACCCTTCCATATATTCCAACAAAGAATAGCTACAGCAGCTTTTCCTTTGTCATCCAACCTACTATTTTCACCAAGATTTTCCAACAACCAGTGCATTGTACTCTTAAACCCAGATTTAGAGAATTTCAGACCCAAATTGCTACCAAACCAACATCTATGAGCCCAATGACAGAAGAATAATAGGTGATCAATATTTTCTACATCATTTAAACATATAGGACAGATAGGGGATTCACTACATTTTTTCTTAAAAAGTGCCTCCTTAGTGGGAATAGCTCCCAATACAACTCTCCATAAGAAATGTTTAATTTTTTCAGGAATAGGTAGACTCCAAACCTGTTTCCAGAAGCAATTTGGGATTTGAAAAGAACTCTCTGGTCCTCTCTTCTGCTTTTTCCTTGATTTCTCCTTGGCCACCATATATCCTGACTTAACAGAATACATACCATCCCTGCAAGGTAACCAGAAAACACAATCATCAGTTCTACCTTCACATAACTGAATTTTTAAAATTTCCTTCTTTTCCACCTCAGTGAGACATTCTGCAATACTACTTAAATCCCAGCTATTTCCCACAATCAGATCCTGCACCTTCATATCAGCATTAATATTCATACCCGGTTTACTACTCAAGACAGCACCAGCTAATCCAGGGACCCACTTATCTTTTCCATACACTAATAGAGGCTCCACTTCCAACTTTCCATCCTAGATTCTTAACAAGAAACTTTCTTCCCTTCAGAATACTACTCCAACACCATGAAGCATGTCTGCCTTTTTTAGCCTCAAAGAAGCTGTCATTAGGAAAATATTTTCCTTTAAGAATCCGGCACCAAAAATCATCTGGATTCTGTAGAAGTCTCCATGCAGTTTTAGCAAGCAAGGCTTTATTAAAGTCTCTAAAGCCTAGTCCCCCTTCCCTCTTAGAGTATGTAAGATAATCCCATCTCTTCCAATGGATCTTATTACTTTCCTCACTATTATTACCCCACCAAAAATGAGCAATCAGCATATCCAACTCTCTACAAGTCTTCTTAGGAAAGGCAAAACAGGTCATAGGATAAACAGGAATGGCATTAGCTATTGCCTTAATCAAAACCTCTCTTCCAGCAAAAGAAAGCAATCTTTGTTTCCACCCTTGTACTTTCAATCCTACCTTATTTTTTACAAAGGCCAAAGCAGCAACCTTTGATCTTCCCCAAATCATAGGTAAACCCAGATATTTTCCTGGCTGAATCGATTCTTGAATCTGCAAAATATCAGCCACTTCCTTCTTTAATCCTGATGTTGCATTTGCAGAAAAAAATAGACAATATCCAAATTAATCTCCTGTCCTGAAGCATCACAATAAATCTGTAAGATTCTTTTCAAAACCATACAATCTCTCTTCTCAGCATTTATAAAGAAAAGGGAATCATCAGCAAACAGACAATGTGACAGAACTGGACAGCCACCAGCTAGTCTAATGCCTCTCAACTCTCTCCTTTCCACATGATATTGAATCATTTGAGATAACACATCAGCCACTATAATAAAGAGGTAGGGTGAAAGAGGATCACCTTGCCTTATACCTCTTCCCGGAGTGAAACTTGAAACACTTCTTCCTCCAATTGTTAGCTCAAACTGAACTGAAGAAACACACTCCATAATCCATTTTACCCAAACACCACAGAAACCCATCCTTAACAAAACTTGTTTCAAGAAGTTCCACTCCACACGGTCATATGCCTTACTCATATCAGCCTTTAAAGCCACTTCTACTCTAGATCCCTTCTTCCTCCCTCTCAAATAATGAAAGGCTTCATGTACTACCACTATGTTATCATGGGCCATCCTATTAGAAATAAAACCTCTTTGCTGGGGTGAAATGCATTTCTGCATAAGATCTCTCATTCGATTCATCATGATCTTAGCAATTACTTTGTATACCACATTACACAACCCAATTGGTCTAAAATGATTAACATTTTCAGGCTTATCAATCTTAGGAACTAGTACTATATTAGTCCTATTAATCCCCTTCAAGCTACTGCCATTACCAAAAAAATCCCATACCATCCCACAGATATCAGTTTTAATATCTGACCAAGAAGTCTGAAAAAACAAACCTGAAAATCCATCAGGCCCTGGGGCCTTATTAGCACCTAACTGAAAGACCGCTTGCTTTATTTCATCCTCCTGCACTGGCAATAACAGCTGCTGGTTGTCTTCATCTGAAATAGCCCTCCTCACATACTGCAATGCCCCTTCCATATTCTGTGGACTAGTAGCTGTGAATAAGTTCCTATAATAGGCTGTGAACTCTTCATCAATCTCTTCAGTCTTTTCTAACCATATTCCACCACTAGATTTTATCCTCAGCAATTTATTTCTCATTCTTCTTTGAATCACAGTATTATGAAAGAATGAGGTATTTTTATCACCATGCTGAATCCAGTTCAATCTAGCCCTTTGCCACCAATATGTTTCCTCCCTATCCCACATTTCTTCAATTTTTGCAATAAGTTCAGATATCCTAGCTTTCTTTTCTGCAGTGAGATTTCCCATTCTACATCTGCCCAATTCCCCCAAAAGCTCATCAATAATTTTTCTGCTATTAGGGAATTCAGTTTTACTCCACTTGGACAACTCTTTCTTGCAAGCCAATAACCTTCGCTTAACATTTTGTACCCCCCATCCTCCAAACTAGCTACAGAATTCCAGCTTTGCCTCACCACTTCCTTGAACTTCTCATGCTTAACCCACATGGATTCAAATCTGAATCTCTTCATTGACTTACCATCCTTAAAACAGCAATCAAGAAGAATTAAATGATGATCTGAACCAAAAGGTTCCACATGGAAGACCACTGCTTTGTCAAATTCCTCTCTAAACTCAACATTGGCCACACACCTACCCAATCTCTCTTTCACATGCCCTTCTCCAAGTCTGCCATTATTCCATGTATATCTAGCTCCTTTAAATTCCATATCCAGAAGGTTGCAATCTGATAAAACCTTTTGGAAGTTCAATACCTTTCTCACAGATCTTGGATTTCCACCTTCCTTCTCACTAATTGAAGCTAGATCATTAAAGTCTCCAATGCAACACCAGGATCCCCTAATTCCCCTTGACAAACTCTTTAATTTGTCCCACACCAGCATCCTTTCTCTCTCTCTCGGATGCCCATACACAAAAGTCACATATTGAGGCAAATTCAAAACTGAGGATACTAAACCAGCATGAATTAAATTCTCTGAACTGTACAAAATATCAATCTCAATTTTTCTCTTCCACCAAATCGCCAAGCCCCCAGCCAATCCCCTTGGTTCCACATACCATTCCTTATCAAACCCACACCTCCTTCTTACTCTTTTTATTTTTCTTTCCTGCATTTTTGTCTCCATCAGAAATATTATTGAGGGATTATTTTTTCGAATGACTTCCCTCAAATTCTTAACTGTCAAGGCCACCCCTAGGCCTCGACAGTTCCAAGATAAGAGTTTCATGGCCCCTTGGTGGCTGTTAAAGGACAGCCACCACCTCCTTCAGTCATTAGCCTCCTAGCCTCATCCAAAAAACCTACAACTGCCTCTTCATTCTGCAGTATATTTGGAGAAATCTCCCTCAAACTTTCTCTTTTAACAACTTTCTTCACCACCCTACCACCACTCATCCTTGGTTTCTTTAGAGCTCTTTTCTTTTTCTGGTCATCCTTCTTTAATTGAGTTGCTAGAAGAGAAATAGCCCTATCACCATTTTCTGACCATTCTCCAATCTTCTTTCGCTTAACCTCATCTTCCACTAGATCATCTTCTGCTTGCCTCTTCAGGTTAATGGCCTGCAACTTATCAGTCATTTCCAGAATTATTTCCTTCTCAACATAAGGGACAATAGCTCGGCTGCTATCTTCTTCATCACTAGGGAGACTCACCACATAATTTTGGGTCAGATTCTTACTACCACTAGTTTCCCCTTCAGAACTCTGCCTTCTTACCCTCAAGAATCGTCTAGGTAGCTGTAGAGAGCTAGTTTCAACACCCAACTTTCCACTGGTCATATTAATTCTGCCCCCTTGTTCTTCACTAAGCAGATTTTCTTCTCTAGGCCCTTTCCCACTGTTAATCCCCTTCTCAGTGCGCCTACTGGCTACTACCTCCATAACCAAGGGATTTACAGATTTACTATGGCCCCTTTCTGCAACCGGAAGTACTTCATAATTCATGCTTGGCTCTAACCGAACCACATTCTCTACATTTCCCGCATCAACAATTGGTATAACTTTCATATCTTGCAGTTTATCCCTCTTTCCCCTGCCTATGCCCTCAGACTTAAACCAGTCTGCATCCTCTACCATTAACGCCTCCTCAAAACTCCTCACCTGCCCCACACTCATCCAAGATCCATACCGAGGCTCATTAGGATTTAATTCAGACCGCAATCTCTCCACAGTGCAAGATCTAGACTCATGTTCCAGACAACCACACTTGAAACAGAAATTAGGCAATTTCTCATACTTCACCTTTGCCCAAGATTTTGATCCGTCTGGCTTCTGAATCCAAAATCCTGCCACTAGAGCCTTGTTCGTCTCAATTACAGCTCTAAAATGAAGAAAGCCTCTCAACAATGAACCATCGGCTTCCGGATCTTCCAGCAACACTATCTTACCAAAACGCGAACTAAAACGCCGAATATTTTCAACATTCATGGCCTCAAACGGAATATTATGTAACTGAACCCAGATCGGAGTACAATTAAACTCCATTTCATCTAAAACGGCATACTGACCTCTTTCCTGTAAGCAAAGTAAGTGGCCTTGGATAGACCACGGACGACCTCGCAAGATTCGCCTTCCTTCCTCCTTCGAATCCAAGATGAAGACGAAGACATTTCTACGCACATCCACCACCTTCAGGCCTTCGGTAATATTCCACGCCTTTTGCATCGCAGATAGCACCGTACTGCAACCGAAGTTTTTCTCCGTAAGAACTTTCCCAACCAACAAGAATTTCGACGAAGCCCTACCACCGTCCTCCTTCCAAACTAAGGCATTAGCTTCCACCACCGACTCACCTCCAGATCCCTCCATCACCGATGCACCGCAGAGAAGCGGCGATGAAAATCACTCCCTCACGCGCCGCCGAGAAGCGGCGGCAGTATCACTCAGATACAAGCTGAAGAACTCACACGCTCACGCGGAGAGGAAAGAAACTCACACGCTCGCGCGGCGAGAAGACTCCATAAAGACCTCAAAATAACCTATTGAGTATGATAGAAGTGAACACGCTTAACTTTTCCATTTGTTTTAGTTTAGGATTTTTTATCCATGTGCATAATAAAAATATAAATAGTATCTTATTTTGTTCCAACATATTTAACCCAGTGCAAATTAAAAGAAATGACAATACATTCTAATTTTTTTGTTTTTACAAATTTATATGTTGCTCCAATTCACCGAAATGGATAGGTCTCTTTAGATAGGAGAGTAGAGAGATAAGTAAAACATCTATTATCAAATTTCAGTTTAATCAGTAAAGAGTTAACTTATTACTAATAAGGTTGTGAGTTCAACTCCCACTGCCAATGTGATGACTTTATCGATAGATGATCTATGAATATAATTTTAACTGTTCTCTAAAACCAGAGACATGTATATCCTGACCTTAGTGAGCTTCAAAACCTAACTCACCCAAACTTTAACTTGAAAAATACAACTTTCAATCTTCTCTGAAGTGTTATTGGACAACTAGAGTAGACGATTGTGGGAACTTTGTATGTGTGCAAAGTTCTGAATAACAGTGGAACTACACTTGGCTCCTTCTTTCCTTCAAATGAATGGGATTTTGGTTACACTTTTTTCATTTTAGGCTTCTCAGCCTGCAACAATGTAATTTGATTAATTTCCAATTTACTTGGTCCTGATTGATTTTAAGTAAAATTCTCCTATTTTACCCAACAGTCACAAACTTAAAGGGAGTGTTGAGAAACCATGAAATTGTGATCCTAGAAGTTTTTTTTTATAAATCGAAATAAAATTCTTCTCATATATTTATCTATATGATAAATGATAGAAGCTAATTAACATGTTTGGATTAGTTTATTTTTTAAGAATAAGTACTTATTATGTAAGTCGAGATAAAACTCCTCTCATATATTTAACTCGTATACCGTAAATCATGATTTATAATCCAAACGCAAAATAAAAAAAAATCGGCTTTGTTGATTATTGTTTTCTTGTTACCGGACATCCTTCTATTTTTTGCGTCGGTATATATCAGGAATCGGGATGGGGAAATAAAGTAGCGCGAGCAGCGTTCCGTGCGAGTCCCGGTTTCCCCGATTTTTTATTTTTATATCGACCGTATTATTTTATTCTCTCCCTCAAATTCACAATATCGTTGCTCATCTCCATTTTTGAATGGTTCCATAGGGTTTCGATTATGTTTAACTAAGTTTCTCCGCTTGATTTTGCCAGATATTACGTGGATTTGGTAGGTTTTTAATTCAGGTTTAGGGTTTTGTATAGTACTTGACATGTGCGTTGCATGCGAAATGACCGTTATCTGGTTGATATGTTTTATATGCAGATGGCAAAAGACACAATTTGTTTTGGAAATTGAAGTTTAAATTTGTGGGCTTTTTTGAAATATATGTCGATTATGATTTATTATTTTTTTGGCTTCATAGCACCTTCAAATAGGGTGACATTCACAATACAAGAATTGAAGAAGCTAACACGCTAAGATGAAGTCTGGTTCTTGGAGGTAATGCTCAGAGCAACGTTAATTGAAGGACGCCCATAGAGATCGATTATGGATCCTCCGAGGAACGCAGGCAGTGCTACGGAGACGTTGCCAATTCCCATGCGATTCGTGTGGCCATATGGGGGAAGAGAAGTGTATCTGTGTGGTTCATTCACACGGTGCGTCTAAATTTAATTACTATTAATTATTTTCTGCCCCCTTTCTTCTTCTTCTTCTTCTTCTCCCAGTTGGTCAAAATGCTGTACTTTAGTCTAATTTAAGGGTTTTCGTGGGATTCATGTTAGTTTGCTTATTTTTTTTTTTCCTGTTATTCAATTTTCGTTTCAAAGGTGGTCTGAATTTCTACGTATGTCGCCAGTTGAGGGTTGCCCGACTGTATTTCAAGTTATTCATAGCTTGCCTCCTGGTTATCATCAGGTCAGTCATCGCACTGGAAGTAAAATATTCATCAGTGTAAGTTTCCTTATGAAGTTGGGGAAAAGTCTCCCTTGAATTCAGTGTATTTGTGAAATAAGTGGTTTTATTTTTGGATTTAAGAATTTTTACCGCTAGTCATTAAAAAAGGATGTTGTGGTGTCATTTCACTTGTTCATCCCCTTTTTTCCTGTTCATCTGTTGTTGATGAAAAGGCGAGCTGATTCTTTGCTTAGCATGCCTCTATGGCACCTCTACTGTGAGTCCGAAGTTTTTCTTCTCCAGACTCTGTAACTGGCTGGTTTGCTTGGGAAAGATCTATTCTTGTTAGTTGAAGATGGGAAAGGCCACAACCACCTTTTCTTTTGAAGTGCCCCTTTAACCGCCTGAAAATGGAGCACATCTTCAAATGCAATTCATATAACACCAATTGCTCTATTAACATAAAAACATAGCAATACCGAACAAAACTATAGAGTACCCAATCTAATATAGTTTTGAGGGTGAGATAGTACTTGAATAAGGAGTGAAGATTTATTTGAAATTGATATGTGGGTGTGTGGGTGTGTGTGTGTGTGATGTTGTTTGAGAGCAGAATGTGTGCGTATGAATCGAAGCATGCCTAAAGCAACACTTCCAAGCCTAGCAATGCAAAATTTTTCCCATCTATTTAAGCTTATCACAGCCCCCATCTGTTAAAACTAACAGTTGGGATTTGGAATATGAAATTCAGGTGAGTAGATAATGTAAGATGAAAAAATAATTGCAACTATTAGATGTGTGTTTAGATTGGGTTTGGTATATATGATACTGTCAGAAACATGCCTGAGGAGTCGCACCTAACTTGACACATTTTTCCTGTGTGAAACTGTCGAAGAAGCAGAGTCTGGACTCTGGAGGAGGAGGAAGAAAGTTTAAAAAGAAATGGACAGTCAGGATGAAGTCTGTGGTTGAATGGCCAGGATGCATCAACTCTTAATTGAATGGTGCCATTTGAATGTGTGGTCATACAACTTGAGTTTGAGTTAAATGAGTTCTTGACGTGATATCAAAAACTCTGACAAATTGTTCAAGAGTTGATCCTTGCCGGTTCGTTTATTTGTTACTTTAAAACTAAGTTTCTGCACAAGTTGTAACAAGTCTGTGATTCGTCCGCTCTTCAAGCTCTAATGGGCATTTATTTGAAAGGGTATGGTAGAGTTTATAAGAAGATTAGAACTATTTATGGTTCACAAAAGAACTTAAGCTTTTGAGTTGAATTAGTTCTTGACATCTCACTCTAGAGTCAATATTTTAAAAATAACTTTGAAATATTGATTGATGTTATTTTTTGAGGTTTATGATACAAGATCAGTTTCTTAATCTCAATCTTAATAAGCAATTTTTTTGAAACTTTTCAATGATTGTTGTCTAGCAGTATTTTGTACACGATGTTTGAGTTTGGAAGCAGCTGAATATCAACATTCACTAGTTGAGTTAAAAAAAAAAAAAGCCATTATGAGAATATGTGACTCTTTATTTTTGGTGGTTAATAAATTTAATTATTTGAATGCAGTACAAGTTTTTTGTTGATAGAGAATGGCGACATGATGAGCATCAACCTTATGTATCTGGAGAGTACGGGGTGGTTAATACTGTATTTTTGGCTACTAATCCTAATGAACTGCCCATTTCAACTCCACAAGTAGCTTCTGGTTCTAGCATGGATGTGGATAATGAGGCTATTCGTCCCATGGTAAGAGTTGGTCATACCTATAGAGTCCTTATTTTTGTAATTAACAAGACTGCTGAGTGAAGTGTGTGGCTGTATTCTGGTTTTGCTCATACTGTAATTTTCACCAAATTGACAAACAAAAAATTTAATGCTATGATATATCTGGATTCTGGAGTTTATTTTGATACCCCATTTAGAGCTGATGAAGTTGGCAAATTAGACTTCTATAGGTCTGTAAAATGTCAGCGATATCTGCACCTACTGGCACACAATATTTGACACTCACACACACCCTCCTTCAATCAGTCCTTCAATCACTCACCTATCCTATGACTTTCATGTATTCAGTTTCCTATATATACTTTGTAATCTTTCTATCAAATATATAAGGAGAATGAGATCCTAGAGTCTCATATGGCATCAGAGCCTGGTCCTAAAATTCCTGGCAACCAGAAACGGTGAGGCGAGAGAGAGACAGAAAAAAAAAAAAAAAAAAAACAGAGCCAGAACCAGAAACGGTGAGGCGAGAGAGAGACAGACAGAAAAAAAAAAAAAAAAACAGAGCCAGCACCGACCGAAGTGCTACGCCGGACTGCTCATTGCTTCAGGAATTCCTCCACCGAACCGAAGACGACGCCATTCGCTGCCAGACGCCATTTGCTGCCGGAAACAGAGAAAGACGAGCCAGTTTGGAGATCTGAGATCTCACTCACACCGGCGAGTGGGCATACACCGCCGGCCAAGGGACGATCGCAAGCCGCCGATCGGCGGATCCCAGAAGCCCGCTGTCAATCTGAGCAGCGCGTGGAATTCACGCGCCAACCAGTGCAGAGGCGCGTGAATCTCACGCGCCACCGTCCGTACAGCGCGCGTGACCACACGCGCCGCCGTGTACAGTGCCTCCGACATCCATGTTTTGTCCCAGAAAATAAGCCACAGTGTTTCAACCCCCATTTCTTCCAAAAAAACACATGGATTCTTCAAAATTTCCTCCTCTTTTTGGGTCTCTTCCTAGAAATCAAACCACAACCGGGACCACACCAATGGCACTTATGTCCGGTACAGATTCTGAAATTCAAGACTCATCTTCCTCCTCTCATTCCTCCACTACTAGTAACACAATAACTACGTCAGGACTTTCCGATAGTCAGATTATGGCCATCAACCATAGGTTCAATGGAAAAAACTATCTCCAATGGTCTCAAACAGTGCTAAGATATATTCGTGGTAAGCGAATGGAGAAATATATCAATGGAGCAGCTCCTCAACCTCCTTCTAATGACTCCAATTTTGATACATGGTTTGCTGAAAACAATCAAGTTATGTCTTGGTTGTGCAATTCCATGACTGATGAAATCAGTGAAGGCTATCTCCTAGCAACCACTGCAAAAGAAATCTGGGATGAAGCAAAGCAAACTTACTCTTCCCTTGATAACACCGCTGCTCTAATCCACCTGAAGCGACAGCTTAGAGATCTGAGACAAGGTAACTTGACAGTTACTAATTATTATAATACCTTACATAAACTGTGGCAACAGCAAGATCTCTTCGATTCCCATCCATGGGATACTGTTAAAGATGCTCAGTTACATAAGAAGATCGTGGAAGAAGAACGAGTGTATGACTTCCTCCTGGGTCTCAACGATTCATTTGAAGAGATAAGAGGTAGAATCATGGGACTAAAACCCATGCCACGTCTGTTTGAAGTAATCAACCATGTGCAATTTGAAGAAAGCAGAAAACTCTTGAATCAAGGCAGCTCAAGCTCAACTGAAAAGTCAGATTCAAGCTCAATCGAAAGATCAGCCCTAGCAGCAAAACGACCACAGGACGAAAGACGAAACAAATGGTGTAATTATTGCAAAAAGAAGGGTCACATCAAAGAAGAATGCTGGAAACTTCATGGAAAGCCAGCAATCAACAAACAAAGCCATACTACTGCAACTGAGCCAGAAACTGAAGATAAAGATTCCCTGAGCAAAGAGGAACTGCAGATGTTTCGCAGGATGCTAGATAGACAAAATAGGTCTAACTCTAAGCCTGGTATCAACCTTGTGCAATCAGGTAACTCTATCATAGCTCTAAATACAGTACAAGCCAGTGAAAATGCTTGGATTATTGACTCAGGAGCAACTGATCACATGACTGGTAATCGTACATTGTTTGCAACTCTTAAATTGATTCATGAGAATCTTCGAGTCAAAGTTGCGAACGGTCTATACACTACAGTTGAAGGAATTGGCACAGTCATACTCTCTAATTCCTTGAAAATTCACAATGTTCTATTTGTGCCTGCACTCACTGTCAATCTCATATCTGTGAGTAAATTAACTAAAGATCGAATGTGCCGAATCATCTTTGATAATGATGTCTGTGTTTTCCAGGATTTAAATTCGAAGAGGACGATTGGAACTTCTAGAGAATGGGACGGATTGTTCTACCTTGAAGAATCAAACTTGAAATCAGAAGATGCAAGGAAGGCAAAAAGAGCACTGGTTAGCTCCAACTCTAAAAATGATGTAACCTTGTGGCATTGTCGTTTAGGCCACCCTAGTTTTGATTATATGAAGCACTTGTTTCCAAATTTCTTCAATAAAAATTCTATTCCTTTTCATTGTGAAACTTGCCAAATTGCAAAACAAACTAGGTCTTCTTATCCTAAACAGCCCTACAAACCTTCCTCACCATTCACACTAATCCATAGTGATATTTGGGGTCCTGCACGGCTAAACACCCTTACCAATGCTAGATGGTTTGTTACTTTCATAGATGATCATACTAGAGCCACATGGGTTTATTTAATGAAAGCCAAATCCGAAGTAGCTAAGGTATTTCAAAACTTCTATACCTTTGTGCGAACCCAATTTAATGTCTCCATTAAGGTACTTCGAAGTGATAATGCCAAAGAATACATGAGTAACACCTTTACCAACTTTCTTGATCAACAATGATAGCAATAAATTTGCTGCCCGAGCTACAAAATGCCTATTTCTTGGTTACTCTCCGACTCAAAAAGGGTACAAATGTTACTGTCCTACTTCCAAGAAACTTATTATCTCCCATGATGTAGTCTTCTTGGAAGAAGAAGCATATTACCCCAAATTACCCATTCAGGGGGAGTACACTGACAATGAATGGTTAATCTTGGATAAATTTGCACCACCACAACCTAATCCTATACCCATCATTGACTCCTTACCTTCCACAAACCACCCAAATCCTATCCACCTTAATGATCATGAAGCTGAACATCTTTCATCTCAACCTGAACCCACAACTAATGAATTGGAAACAAATGTTGAGATCAATTCAGGGATGGATACTGAAGGAGATGAAGAGTCCAGAGTACAAGCCAACGATGAATCAAACACTGGTAGAACTATCTCTCCCATTCAAAGGAATGATCATGACTCCAATTCGGGATTAAATCCTGAAGAACTGGGTTGGCCTATTGCATTGAGAAAAGGGGTAAGATCTTGTACTCAGCATCCAATTCAACGATTTGTCTCATATGGTAATCTATCTGCAAAAATGCAAAGCTTTGTTGTAAACAGCGCACAGATTAAAATCCCAAGCACGTTTCAACAAGCTATAGCTGATCCGAATTGGAAAAGAGCTGCAGAAGAAGAGTTGAGGGCACTGAAAGAAAATAAAACGTGGGAGATCACAACTCTTCCCGAAGGAAAGAAACCAGTAGGATGCAGGTGGATCTTTAACCCAAAATTCAATCCTGATGGCAGTATCAACAAATACAAGGCAAGACTTGTTGCAAAGGGATATACCCAGACATATGGAATTGATTATCAGGAGACATTTGCTCCAGTAGCCAAGCTTAATACCATCCAAGTGCTATTATCAATCGCAGCTAACTTGGATTGGTCATTGCACCAACTTGATGTGAAGAATGCCTTCCTAAATGGAAACTTGGAAGAAGAAGTTTACATGGAGATTCCAGATGGAATTGCAGCCCCTAACAACTCTGTGTGTAAACTCAACAAGTCATTGTACGGACTTAAGCAATCTCCTCGAGCATGGTTCGGTAGATTCACCAAGACAATGAAAAGACTTGGGTATACTCAGGGACAAGCAGATGACACATTGTTCATCAAACGTGTTAATGGCAAAGTCACCATCTTGATTGTCTATGTTGATGACATGGTCATTACAGGAAACGATGAAGAATCCATTGTTCATTTAAAACAAGACTTGTCAACTGAGTTCCAGGTGAAAGACCTAGGACAAATGAGGTATTTCTTAGGCATGGAAGTGGCAAGAACTAAAAAGGGTATCAATGTATCTCAGCTGAAATATACCCTAGATCTGTTGCATGAAACTGGAATGCTAGGGACACAACCTGAAGGAACACCAATGGAAGAAGGTTGTCACTTAGAAATCAAGCCAGATGGTGTCCCAGTCAACACAGAACGGTACAGAAGACTTGTCGGGAAACTCATATACTTGACTCACACACGTCCAGACATCAGCTATGCAGTTGGAATAGCAAGTCAATTCATGCACCAGCCACAAGAAGAACACATGGCAGCTGTATACAGAATCTTAAGCTATTTAAAGCTTAATCCTGGAAAAGGAATCTTCTTTAAGAAATGTACTGCAAAAGATATTGAAATATACACTGATGCTGACCATGCAAGGGATAGAGAGACTAGAAGATCAGTCTCAGGATATTGCACATATGTGTGGGGAAATCTCGTTACATGGAGAAGCAAGAAACAGACTGTGGTGTCACCAAGTAGTACAGAAGCTGAACTGAGAGCTGTTAATCATGGAGTACGTGAAGGACTTTGGGTCATCAGATTGTTAAAGGAGTTGGGAATTCCATACGAGGGACCAATGCAAATTTGGTGTGACAACAAATCCAGCATTGAAATGGTCAAGAACCCAGTTTATCATGATAGAACAAAACATGTTGAGATAGACAGACACTTTGTTAAAGAGAAAATTGAAGCAGGCATCATGAAATTGTCCTACATCAGATCTGAAGATCAAATTGCAGATGTGCTGACAAAACCACTAGGCAGAGCTACGTTTGAAAAGTTTTTGGGCAAGCTGGGTATGATTGACATATACTCTCCAGCTTGAGGGGGAGTGTAAAATGTCAGCGATATCTGCACCTACTGGCACACAATATTTGACACTCACACACACCCTCCTTCAATCACTCCTTCAATCACTCACCTATCCTATGACTTTCATGTATTCAGTTTCCTATATATACTTTGTAATCTTTCTATCAAATATATAAGGAGAATGAGATCCTAGAGTCTCATAAGGTCTATTAAGTTTTTCATTTAGATTTGCATTTAAACATGCAATCTTTCTGGATTGTCTTATTGTCTTAACCCTTGCAACGTGTGTATGCTATAGAATTTGTGCAATGTTTTTGCTATAGAATTTATGCTATTGAATGGGACCTGTTGGCTAATAATATATCCAAAGATTTGGTTGTTGAAGGAATACATTAGCATTACGCAATACATGCAGCCAATCTCACCTAGTGGGATGAGGCTTGTTGTCCTTGCTGTCATTATGTTGCATGTTAGAACTCCATTTTCTGCTCATGAGTTATGTCTATACTTGTTGGTTAATAATATATCCAAAGATTTGGTTGTTGAAAGAACACATTGGCATTACATTATCCAATTAGCCAATCCCACCTAGTGGATAAGGCTTGTTGTCATTGTTGTCGTTATGTTGCATGTTAGAATTCCGTTTTCTGCTCACGAGTTATGTCTATACCTGTTCATTTATATCTGAATATCTTTTTTCAGTTATTAGATAGGATTTATTGCTGACCTATAAAGCAGGTTCAGTCAACAGATGGTACATTGACTGGGATATTGCCTAGAATCTCAGACGCTTATGTGCAGACCTCCCGCCAACATATTTCTGCTTTCTTGTCGATGCACACAGCTTATGAATTACTTCCTGAGTCAGGCAAGGTTTGGATGGTTAAATATGTTGAGCTTTGGATTTTCCTTATTGTCAAACCACATGCCACAAATTAGTTAATGACTATTTTAATGACATCTGGTCACAGGTTATCGCACTGGATGTTGATCTGCCAGTGAAACAAGCATTTCATATATTGCATGAGCAGGTATTTCTATGTTTCCTGTGACTGGAATTTACTTGGAGGGATTTCATACTTAGGTAACTTTTGCTAAAACATTGGTAGACTATTCCCATGCCAAGTACCATGTCTTTATTGTAAAAGAATTGAGGAAAAAATGTAATTTTGAATCTTCTGGAATTATACTCCTCTTTCTTGAAGCTTTTGGCTGTGGTAATGATGAAGTCTCTCCTTGCTCCATATGCATCGTGTTGTAACTTCTAGTATGATAAAATCTGGTATGTAAATTAAAAGTAACACTCTTCTACTCTCTCTCTTAGTAAGAATCTTACTAAGGTAGAATTTATAAGCCCAGGACTCCAGGAGCATCTCCGATGGATGATAAACTGATTTATTCACTCATATGATTCCTCAGTGAATGATTGAGGTATTTATAGGAAGGAATTGAAATAACTAACTCTGCATAACAGACTCAAAAAGCTCACAAGAGGTTTGTGATCCTATTATTTTGCTAACGGACTCAAAACAAACTCTTGAATTCAAAATTCAAATAAATCAGAAATTAATAAATGAATTAAAATAATTAAGATTGATTCTTTCTCCTTTGATAGGTGAGGCGGTATCTATGATAGTATCCCTGTTTATTTTTCTGTTTCTGATTAGAAGCTTATTCGTGTGCCTGTTTTGAATCGGACCATTTGCAGGGAATACCTATTGCTCCTCTTTGGGACTTCTGCAAGGGGCACTTTGTTGGCGTTCTTAGTCCTTTGGATTTTATTTTAATTTTAAGAGAGGTTTGTGAGTTTTATGATCATTGGCTTTTTATGGACAAATTTTCTGGATGTTGTTATTCCTATTCTTGTGTTCTGGAAGCTGGAACAAGGATGTGAGAACTATATAAGTGGATAATCCTGAAGGCATGGCTAAATATATCCGATAAAGAGAGGATAGGGTCATTATTTAGTTTATTTATTTATATATTCCTTTATAACGAGGAATGAAAGCGTGTTGGCTAGTCTTGAGGTGTTGATATTGGGGATTAGTGTAAGCCATATGTTTGGTTGCTTTACATGGTGCCTGCAATAGTCTCTTGTTACAAGGTTGCTTGTGAAATTGAGTCAATTGACTCCCCAACTGCATGCATGATAATGCCTTTTGTTTTGAAACCATGCTTTTGGCCTATTCACAGCTTAAGAATCATGGATCCAATTTAACAGAAGAAGAGCTTGAAACACATACGATATCTTCTTGGAAAGAAGGAAAATTATATCTAAACAGGCAACGCAATGGACAGGGAACAACATTTTCAAGACGTTTTATCCATGTAAGTGTTATAGGTGGCTTTGTAAAGCAATTAAGTTGTACCGATTGTATCCAATAATACACCGAGCTCTAAGAATCCTCAATTTCATTTTTGTATTGACCATTGTACTTGTTTTTGCAGGCAGGGCCACTTGATAATTTGAAAGAAATTGCCACAAAGATCCTGCAAAATGAGATTTCAACAGTTCCTATCATCCATTCGAAGTCTGAAGATGGTTCATTTCCGCAGCTTTTATATCTGGCTTCACTTTCTGGAATACTTAATTGTAAGCTTTGAAGACAGGTTTCTTTGTGCTGTTCTTAAGTTTGCTTGAATCTTACCAAATTAATTTTCAGGCATTTGCAGGTATTTTAGGCATTGCTCTAGCTCATTGCCTATACTCCAATTACAGATTAGTGCAGTTCCTGTAGGAACATGGGTGCCCGAAATTGGGGAATCAAACAGGCGACCATTAGCTATGTTGAGACCTAGTGCTTCTCTTATGTCAGCCCTAAATTTATTAGTTCAAGGTTTGGTTGCATCTTCTGACCTTGAAAATAATGTATAAAGAAGAAAGCCTATTGATTGAAAGCATAATGAAATCAGTACTATATCAACCCTTCTGTGTTATTAGGGTAATGGCAGATTACACTCTGTTCTATTTTGAGAAGGATGATTTCTGTGTGTGATTAATTACCAAGAAGAGAAGATGAGTGGTTTGGTTAATGGGGAACAAGGATAATTCCATGTTCTAATCATAAAAAAGGAATAGAAACATTTACTTTTTATTATGAAATAACTATTCTTGCATCCATATCTTTTCTTTTACTTTTGCAGCCGAAATAAGTTCTATACCAATTGTGGATGATAATGATTCATTACTAGATGTATATTGTCGAAGGTTAGTTGTGCTTTCTATCAATATTATCATTCTTCTTGATGCAATGGTTGAACATTCAGATTGGTTTAGAATCAATCTATAGTTTGAGCATGAATTGTTAATTCTTTTGGATGGCTTGTAGTGTTTCTAATTCTCAGTTTCCCTCCCCTTATATTGGTAGTGATATAACAGCTTTGGCAAAGGACAGAGCTTATACACACATCAATTTTGATGAAATGACTATCCAACAGGTGTGTTTTGTTTCTCATTTTCCCTGAACATGTTTTCCATACTTTTACTTGTATCAACAATAAAGTTATGAAATAAATAAAAAAAGATATTACTATTGTGCATCTAGTTAACATAAAAGGGGTCTCGTATAGATGCATTCTGAGAATGAGGTTAATCCTATTGATGGTCTCATATGTTGTCACATTCTGAGAATGTTGGGGGAAGTTTTCTGGTTGATAGATTTTTCAGTAGTTATCCTTCTCTGTGTTTGTTACTAAAATATACTCCCTTTGGTCCTTTTTATAAGATAGAATTCTTGGGTATGTTGTGTTCCTTTTTATAATATATATTTAGGGATTGTCACAAAAGGTTTTTGTTGAGTTGCCGAATAGGGAAGATGATTTGTAGTGAACGAGAAAGCAAATAAAATACTCTGTTATAAAGGGATAGCAAGTATCTCACTAATCTCTCTAAAACAGCCCAGGAGAATCTCCAAACTTTAATAAACTCTTTGAATATTCGATGCTTTGTTAAGTAGGCAAGAAGCCAATTTATAGATGTACATAGAGATATAATCTAATTCAAAATTCAAACTATGAAATCCAAATAATTTCTAAATCTAGGAACTAAATCCTACTTGTGATATTCCACTTATTTCTCAAATAAGAAAAAGATGATAATAATAATAATTAAACCAATAATAATTAAACTCTAATGATTAAACCCTAATCCCTCCTGATACATTTATTTTTCCTGGAATAAATCAGCCCATAACGATTTGGGCTGCTATCATTTCTCCCCGTTTGGAAAGTTGTCTTGTCCGCAAGTCGAAAAGAAGGAAACTGGGCTGCAACAAGATCATATTCCTCCCATGTAACTTCTTTTGGAGGACGTTCCCATTCTATGAGTAATTCCAACCGGTTGTCAGGGGTCCAGCGATGTTGCACGACAGTGGAGGGTGTAAGGAGCAGCTCCAAATTGGCAGAAATTGGAAGTGAGGGAGGGGGTGGTGGCGAATTGTCCATGTACAGGGCAGAGTAGAGAAATGTGGAAAACTGGGTGTATTTTGGCATTAGAAGGAAGTTTGAGTTCATATGCTACCTTGCCAATCCGCCGAAGCATCGTAAAAGGGCCGAAGAATCTTGGGGACAATTTCTCAAACCTGGAGCGAGACAAGGATCGTTGGCGGTAAGGTTGTAGTTTAAGCCAAACATCATCCCCAGGAGCAAATTCAAGGTCCCGTCGGTGTTGATCAGCATGTAACTTCATGCGCTGTTGAGCCTTGAGTAAGTTCCCCTTTAAAACTCGTAACATTGCATCACGGGTTTTGAGTTGTTCTTCCAACTCAGCTACCCTAGTCTCGCCTCATACGTAAGGAAGGAGGGGCGGTGGATCCTGACCATAGACCAATTTGAATGGAGTGTTGTTGGCAGCAACATGATATCTATTAAAAGAGAATTCTGCCCAGCAGAGGAACTTACTCTATTGCTTTGGTTGCTCAAGCGCAAAACATCGTAAGTTTCAAGGCATCGATTTACCACTTCTGTTTGCCCTAGTCTCGCCTCGTACGTAAGGAAGGAGGGGCGGTGGATCCTGACCATAGACCAATTTGAATGGAGTGTTGTTGGCAGCAACATGATATCTATTAAAAGAGAATTCTGCCCAGCAGAGGAACTTACTCTATTGCTTTGGTTGCTCAAGTGCAAAACATCGTAAGTTTCAAGGCATCGATTTACCACTTCTGTTTGTCCGTCCGATTGGGGATGGTAGGCCGTGCTCATGTTCAAGCGATTTTGGCTTAAACGGAACAACTCTTGCTAGAATTGATTGAGGAAGAGAGGATCTCTATCGGTGACAATAGACTTGGCATGCCGTGTAAACGAACTATTTCTTGGCAGAGTGTTGGCAATGGATTTGGCGGTATAAGGATGAGAAAGAGCAATAAAGTGACTGTACTTACTGAGGCGATCCACCACCACCAAGATAACATCAACTCCCCGTGATTTTGGAAGTCTGGTGATGAAATCAAGAGATATATCCTCCCAATTCCGCTCAGGGATGGGAAGAGGCTGCAGAAGGCTGGTTAGAGCTAAGTTTGATACTTATTCTGCTGACAAGTAGGACAGTGTTGGATGTAATGTTTAACGTCATGTTTCATCCCTTTCCAATACAGTTGATCACCTAACCGGTGCAAGGTTTCAAGGAAGCCACCATGGCCGCTAGTTGGAGTAGAGTGTGCTTCCGCCAATAATTTTTCATGTAGTTGAACTTGATTGGGTATGACTAATCTTCTCTTGTAGAATAAGTGACCATTAGAAAAGTGGAAGTGGGACGGTTGATCCGGATGGGCTTGCAATTACACTATCTTGCCCCTTGTTTCAGGATCATCCAACAAGGCCTGAGGCAAGTGGTCGAGTTCATGTGCCATAGGAATAGCCATTTGGAAAAATTTGCCTGAAAGGGGCATTGAGAGAGGGAGTCGGTTGCGGCATTTTCTCTCCTTGGTTTGTAGTGAATGGTAAAATCAAAGGGTACCATGAGTTTTTGCTGGGACGTGGTTACCACCATGGTTATCAAATCGGGATACGAATTGTGAATAAAAGAGTCTATTTTTTGAATCGTGAATCGAAACATATGGTGAATCGTAAGAAGCATGATCACTTATTTAGAATGATATAAATGTAATGTTTATATAAGAGAAAAGCAAAAGTTTGTAAATATTAGTAATTTAGCATTTTAAAGTCAAATAACACTTCAAATTTCATAAAACTAACATTTAAAGAGCAACCATCAAAATGACAAATAGTTCCAAAGATCAATTGAAATCAGTTAAGTCACTGTTATACTTCAAAACCCTAACTTGAAAAAAACTAAACATATTCATCACTCATGATCATTTATGTCCAAGATCAATGTCACTCAAGTCATCATCATCCTCCATTAACAATTTCGCTTCTTTATTCTCATCCTCATCCTCATCCCCATCTTCTTCAACATTCTCTTCATTCATGTTCTCTTGCCCTATTGTAGATTTCCCTTGGCTATTGGCTTTGGCATTCAAGTTCCTTGGACATAGAAAAAAGAACTTAATAAGCATGATGGTGTATATTTAAAGTTTAAATAAGAATCAACTTAAGTTTGTAGCTCCCTCATCAAAAGTGAAACTTTCATGGATGTCCATCCATGATGCATCAATTGGTAAATAAGGATCTTCTTTTTTATTAATCCACTCATCATTAGACTCAATGTCTAATAAACATATTGGATCATAAGTCTCCCTTCTCCGCTCTTTTCTTCTGTCTCATCTCAAGTTGAAGGTTGTACTTGACAAACACAATTGCATTTAACCTTTGTTGCTTTAAGCGATTTCTTCATTTAGTATGCACTTGATCAAAGGTGCTCCAATTTCTTTCACATCCAGTAGCACTACATGTGAGACTCAAAACTTTCATGGCTTCCTTTTGTAACTCCTTACCTTCTCCTTCATAACTTTCCCACTAAAGAGCTACCAAAACAAATGCAACATAAATTTAGAAGTGCTTTCAAAAACTTAGATTTATATAAGAGAAGTTAAATTTTGAAAAATACTAGAGAAAGGCAAAAATCTACCAAGCTGCTTTTTGTCTCTTGTATCTATTGCCACGCTCCTTCCAAAAAGCCCTTTGGTAGCCTTGAATGCTTCAAGTTGTTGATCAATTTCAAATCTTATCCTCCTATCTATAACCATTCTCTCAATGGTTTCATGTAAATCATACATTATTTCTTTGTCTACATTAAATTCTTTGCTAAAACGAAACCTAAGAAAATGATAAAACAATAAATAAGATAAATTTTATTTTTCAAACATACACTTAATAAATATGTTGTAAAGTACATGATAAAACTTACTACCTCCGGTCCTAAATATAGGACAAAGTTTGTAGTGCAGATGACCGGAAGGAGTACTTAGGATTGAGATAGTATGCGGCTGTATGGAGAGGCCTATGTAGTTGTTGTTCCCAACGAATATCAATGATCTCCCACACCTTATACCTTGATTTCTTATCTTGAAAATTTTTAGCAATTTCTTCTTTTGCTCTATCTATTGCTTACCCTCACTTTTACTAGCATAAGAACTAGAAGTCCAATCTTCTGAATCAAACATAGTACGAAGAGCATTCTTTTGCTTCAAAATGCAACTTAATGTAAGATAAGATGTTGCAAATCTTGTCATTGCCGGTCTAGCTAATTCTCTTACCTTGGAATACTTTCTATACAAGTTGTAAGAAGTCAGAAATATCAGCACATGCATCCATTGTTGACACTCTCTACACCTCCGTCTACACTCACCTACCATTGATTTTTTCCTATATAAGCATTGTAATCCTTAAGCATTATCATATCAATGAAGTAAGATCTTCTTATATGGTATCAGAGCTGAGACGCAAGAGTCCGGTGACCAGAAAGAGTGAGACGCGAGAGAGAGGCGCTGCAGATCGAAAAACAGGGGAGGAGACAATGTGCTCCGATCTCCGTTTTTCCGGCGCGTCTGAACACACCACCACCTCAGAGAGGTTCGGACAGCGCCGATCGGCGCAACCCCAGAGCGCGGCGTCGATCTGACCGGCGCGTGAACAGTACGCTCCTCCACTGTTCACCGGCGCGTGAACAGTTCGCTCCGCCACTGTTCACCGGCGCGTGAACAGTACACGCCACCGTCCAGAGTGCTTTCCGATCTCCGTTTTTCCAGAAACCAAACTATAGTTTCTACACCCACCATTTCCTCATGGATTCTCCTAAATTTCCTCCTCGTTTTGGTTCTTTTCTTGAAAATTCATCCATAACGGGAACAACACCAATTGCACTCATGACAGGCACAAATTCTGAGACCCAAGACTCATCTTCTTCTCACTCCTCCACTACTAGCAAAACGGTGATGGCTCCAGAACTCTCCGATAGTCAGATTATGGCTATCAACCACAGGTTCAATGGGCGAAACTACCTCCAATGGTCTCAAACCGTGCTAAGGTATCTTCGTGGCAAGCGAAAAGAGAAGTATATCAATGGAGGAGCATCCCAGCCTGCCCCTGATGACACTCATTTTGATACATGGTTTGCTGAGAACAATCAAGTTATGAGTTGGTTGTGCAACTCTATGACTGATGACATCAGCGAAGGATATCTCCTCGCAACTACTGCAAAAGAAATTTGGGATGCAGCCAGAAGAACCTATTCCTCTCTTGACAATACAGCAGCCTTGATCCATTTGAAGCGCCAACTTCGCGATTTGAGACAAGGTACTCTGACTGTCACTGATTACTATAACGTATTGATCAAACTCTGGCAACAACAGGACCTGTTTGAAGTACATCCATGGAAAATGTGAAAGATGCTCAGTTATACAAGAAAATAGTCGAAGAAGGACGAGTGTATGATTTTCTCCTTGGACTAAATGACTCATTTGAGGAGATACGGGGCAGAATAATGGGCCTAAAGCCTTTACCGCATCTCTTTGATGTTGTCAACCATGTGCAGTTCGAAGAAAGCAGAAAGCTCTTAAATCAAGGTAGCTTAAGCCCAATTGAAAAGTCCGCCCTGGCAGCAAACCAAGGTAGTCCGAGCTCAATTGAAAGGACAACCTTGGCGGCAAAACGACCGCAAGAGGAACGAAGAAACAAATGGTGTAGTTATTGCAAGAAGAAGGGCCACACCAAAGAAGAGTGCTGGAAGCTTCATGGAAAACCAGGAAGTAACAAACAAAGCCATATCTCTGCTACTGAGTCAGAAGCTGAGGATAGTCATTCTTTGACTAAAGAGGAACTGCAGATATTCCGCAGGATGCTAAACAGACACAATAAGTCTAATTCTACGCCCGGCATCAACCTTGTACAAACAGGTACCTCTATTATAGCTCTAAATACTGTACGAGCTAGTGAGAATGCTTGGATTATTGATTCAGGAGCAACTGATCACATGACTGGTAATCGCACATTGTTTTCAACTCTTAAACTGATTCATGAGAATCTTAGAGTCAAAGTTGCTAATGGGCTATACACTACAGTTGAAGGAATTGGCACAGTTATTCTCTCTAATTCCCTGAAACTTCATAATGTCTTGTTTGTGCCCACACTCACTGTCAATCTTATATCTGTGAGTAAGTTAACTAAGGGTCGACTGTGCCGAGTCATGTTTGATAACGATGTTTGTATTTTTCAGGATTTAAAATCGAGGAGGAGGATTGGAATTTCTAGAGAATGGGATGGACTGTTCTACCTTGAAGAGTCAAACTTGAGATCTGAAGATGCAAGGAAGGCAAGAAGAGCACTGGTTAGCTCTAATTCACAAAATCATGATGTAAACTTATGGCATTGTCGTTCGGGTCACCCTAGTGTTGATTATATGAAGCATTTGTTTCCAAATTTATTCAATAAAAATTCTGTTCCTTTTCATTGTGAAACTTGCCAAATTGCAAAACAAACCAAATCCTCTTATCCCAAACAGCCCTACAAACCTTCCTCGCCATTCACACTAATCCATAGTGACATTTGGGGTCCTTCACGAATAAAAACTCTCACTAATGCTAGATGGTTTGTTACTTTCATAGATGATCACACTAGAACCACATGGGTTTATTTAATGAAAGACAAATCTGAAGTAGCCAAAATCTTTCAAAACTTCTATACCTTTGTGCGCACCCAATTTAATGTGTCTATTAAGGTACTACGAAGTGACAATGCCAAGGAATATATGAGCAACGTTTTTAGCGAATTTCTTGATCAACAAGGAATTCATCACCAAACCTCCTGTCCTTACACTCCTCAACAAAATGGAATAGCTGAGCGAAAGAACCGTCACTTGTTGGAAGTAACCCGAACCTTACTAATGGAACGAAATGTTCCCAACACTTTTTGGGGTGATGCCGTACTCACTGCGGCTTATCTCATTAATCGTTTGCCTTCTAAAGTCCTCAAATATGACACACCTATCCAAAAATTGTTAGAAAATTTTCCCAGTTGCTCAATCCTCACTTCATTGCCTCCTAAGGTATTTGGTTGTGTTGTCTATGTCCATAACAATGATGGAAACAAACTTGGTACTCGTGCTGACAAATGTCTCTTTCTTGGTTACTCTCCTACTCAAAAAGGGTATAAATGCTACTGTCCAACTTCCAAGAAACTTATTATCTCCAAAGATACAGTCTTCCGATTACCCATTCAGGGGGAGTACACTGAAATTGAATGGCTAACACTGAATAAACCTGAATCATCACCACCACAACCTAATCTTGTGCCCATCATTGAATCTGTCCCTTCCACAAGCCAGCTTACTCCTACCCAACTTGATCATGAATCAGAATATCTTCCACCTCAACCTGAACTCATGCCTAATGAACTGGAAACAAATGTTGAAATCAATTCAGGGATGGATACTGAACCACAGCAAAATGAAGAGTCCAGACTACAAAATCAAGATGAACCAAACAATGGTAGAACTATCTCTCCCATTCAAAGGAATGACCATGACTCTAATTTGGGATTAAATCCTGAAGAATTTGGTTGGCCTATTGCATTGAGAAAAGGGGTAAGATTTTGTACTCAGCATCCAATTCAACGTTTTGTCTCATATGGTAACCTGTCTATGAAAATGCAAAGCTTTGTTGTAAACAGTGCGCAGATCAAAATCCCAAAAACATTTCAACAAGCTATAGCTGATCCAAATTGGAAACGAGCTACAGAAGAAGAGTTAAGGGCACTCAAGGAAAATAAAACATGGGAGATTACAACTCTTCCCAAGGGAAAGAAACCAGTAGGATGCAGGTGGATCTTCAACCCAAAATTCAATCCTGATGGTAGTATCAACAAATACAAGGCAAGACTGGTGGCAAAAGGATACACTCAGACATATGGAATTGATTACCAGGAGACATTTGCTCCAGTAGCTAAGCTTAATACTGTTCAAATACTCCTATCAATCGCAGCAAACTTGGATTGGTCGTTGCATCAACTAGATGTAAAGAATGCCTTTCTGAATGGAAACTTGGAAGAAGAAGTTTACATGGAGATTCCAGATGGAATTTTAGCTCCTAACAACTCTGTATGTAAACTCAACAAGTCATTGTACGGACTTAAGCAATCTCCTCGGGCATGGTTTGGTAGATTTA
This sequence comes from Inga oerstediana, assembly GCA_963210345.1. Classification (NCBI taxonomy): domain Eukaryota; kingdom Viridiplantae; phylum Streptophyta; class Magnoliopsida; order Fabales; family Fabaceae; genus Inga; species Inga oerstediana. Next base: position 77,314,391 of record OY723399.1, on the reverse strand, counting down.
CCAAAACAATGAAAAGATTGGGGTATACTCAGGGACAAGCAGATGACACATTGTTCGTCAAACGTGTCAACAGCAGAGTCACCATCTTGATCGTCTATGTAGATGACATGGTCATTACGGGAAACGATGAAGAATCTATTGCTCATTTAAAACAGAATTTGTCAACTGAGTTCCAGGTGAAAGACCTTGGACAAATGAGGTATTTCCTAGGCATGGAAGTGGCAAGAACTAAAAAGGGTATCAATGTATCCCAGCGGAAGTATACCCTAGATCTATTGCATGAAACTGGAATGCTAGGGGCACAACCCGAAGGAACACCATTGGAAAAAGGTTGTCACCTAGAAATTAAACCAAAAGGTGTCCCAGTCAACACAGAACAGTACAGAAGACTTGTTGGCAAACTCATATACTTGACCCATACACGTCCTGACATTAGCTATGCAGTTGGAATAGCAAGTCAATTCATGCACCAACCACAAGAAGAACACATGGCAGCTGTATACAGAATCCTAAGCTATTTAAAGCTTAATCCTGGAAAAGGAATCTTCTTTAAGAAATGCACTACCAGAAATATCGTAATATACACTGATGCAGATCATGCAAGGGATAGAGAAACTAGAAGATCAGTCTCAGGATATTGCACATATGTATGGGGAAATCTTGTTACATGGAGAAGCAAGAAACAAACTGTGGTATCACCAAGTAGTGCAGAAGCCGAACTGAGAGCTGTTAATCATGGAGTACGTGAAGGACTTTGGATCATCAGATTACTGAAGGAGTTGGGAATTCCATATGAGGGGCCAATGCAAATTTGGTGTGACAACAAAGCTAGCATTGAAATGGTCAAGAATCCAGTCTATCATGATAGAACAAAACATGTTGAGATAGACAGACACTTTGTTAAAGAGAAAATTGAAGCAGGCATCATGAATTTGTCTTACATCAGATCTGAAGACCAAATTGCAGATGTGCTGACAAAACCACTAAGCAAAACTACGTTTGAAAAATTTCTATGCAAGCTGGGTATGATTGACATATACTCTCCAACTTGAGGGGGAGTGTAAGAAGTCAGAAATATCAGCACATGCATCCATTGTTGACACTCTCTACACCTCCGTCTACACTCACCTACCATTGATTTTTTCCTATATAAGCATTGTAATCCTTAAGCATTATCATATCAATGAAGTAAGATCTTCTTATACAAGTTAAGGACCCATGTATGCCTATAGATGAAGGTTGTTATTTTCTTTGCACTTGTGATGGTACTATAAAAAACTAAAAGCTTCCCAATGTCTGAAGGATTAAATCAAGGCAGTGTGCTGCACAAGGGGACCAAAATAATTTTTTTCTCTTCTCTTCTAACATCTTCCCTGCTGACACAAGATTTGCAGCACCATTTGTCACAATTGCACTACATTATCCTCTCCAATTTGCTCAATCATATTGTCTAGTAATTCAAACATTTGTTTGGTATAGGAAAACTGTTCCACTAAGACTGTTTCCCAAGAAATTAGTAAGAGACCTTCCTTTACCATTAGTCCAACCATCACACATTAAGGTACAACCCTGTTTTTCCTAGTCACTCTTATATTTCTCTAAACTTTCTTGAATTTGATCAACTGCCTTTTTTAAGTAAGAAACTCTCCTCATGAAAAGTAGAAGGTTTCAAACCCCTACCATATTCACCAACAGATTTTAACATTTGTACAAACAATAGACTTCTTACCAAATTGAATGGTAGAACATTACCATATATGCACTTACAAATATCTTGAATTACTAAATCTCTATCTTTCAACATCTCATTTATTGTTCTCTGTTTTGTAGATTTTGATGTTTCATCCTTCCCCTTAGCAACAAAAGAGTCCATGGTACCCTTGTTTGCGTTAGCATCTTGGGAAGTTGCCTCCTTAAACACTTCAAGACTAATAGCATTTTTACTTTTTTCTCTATTGTCTAGCATTTTAAGAAACAAATCCTTAACATGTGAACAATATTTGCACTTAACCAAAAGTCTTTGTGGAGGAACACTTTCACATTGACTCCATGTAATATCAACTTTTTTTCATGAGTCAAACTTCCAACCACAAAAATAACACAACAACACCAAAATAATATAAGAAGAAAAATAACCAGTTGAATTGCAATGTAAGAGGAAGATGAAGAGGAATAAGCATTATCCGGTTGGAATGAGTAAAATGCTTTTTCCACTGTGTGGAGAATGGAACAATCCAACAAAGATTATAATGGCAAGGAGAAAGAGGAATACAAAATAGGGTTATGATGGGATAAAAGGAAATATATAGGGCTCAATATCTTGATGTGATATTAAAAGGAAATACATATAATCTTTTTTCTACACAAAGATTAATTAATTAATTAAAGATCCCATAAATTATGGAAATCACTTAGTCTAAGTAAAATTCAGTTGAAATATATCAAATATCATGAATTCATGATAATTGATAAATATTAAATTTAGATATTTTGTATATAATAATTTATATATAATCTTTTTTCCTTAAAAACGTAATCCTTTGATTTTTCTTCAATTTAGGTGTTACTGTTTACTTTGTTCTCAGAGTCAAAAGGGCTATATAAAAAAAAGAAAAGAAGCTCTGAAACTGAAGAATCATGATATTCGCTGTCAAATAAAGGCAAAGAATCACGAGGAAAACAGAAGTAAAAAAAAATCAGGGGCAATGGTCATTTTGAACCGGGTCGCGCATAGATTCAGGTTTGATCTGTGCATGACCCAGTTGTCTGTAGCTTCACTCGATTCTCCTCTGAATCACGATTCAAGCAATTCCGGCTAGAATCGCATGAAGCAGGACTGATTTTGGGCTAATTCGAAACACTCCGAATCGCTGGAAGCAATAGTTGGATCGATTCGTACGATCCGAATTGTGATTCGTGCGATTCTAATAACTCTGGTTAGCACTTTCTGATCCAGTTAGTGCTTCAAATTGTGATGATCTGTTTGCACATAAAAATGATGCCCAAGCAGATAGTGGCGCCACTTTTGAAGAGAGAGCAGCAAGGCAAGCAACTCACGATCGTATGTGGATTTATAGCGGTTGGAAAAGGAGAACCCTTTGCTGAAATAGGCTATGGGATGACCTTGCTGCATTAATACCGCCCCAATCCCATCCATAGAGGCGTCACATTCAACTGTAAAAGGTTGCTGAAAATCTGGCAGTTGAAGAACGGGGGTTGTGGTGAGTGCAATTTTTAGTGCGTCAAAGGTAAATTGAGCTTGTTCGGACCACTGGAATTCATCTTTCTTGGTTAAATCAGTTAATGGTTGAGTTATGATTCCGTAGTTTTTCATGAATCTCCTATAATACCTGGTGAGGCCAAGAAACCCACGCAAATCCTTTATGGAGAGTGGTGTAGGCTAATGAGCAATAGCCATGATTTTTTCAGGAACGACCTCAACTCCCCCACTAGTGACGATATGCCTCAAATAGTCAATCCTAGTCTACTCTAGAAAACATTTTTTTAGCATTTGCATAAATGGATTGATGTCGCAAAAGCTGAAAGATAACTCTGAGATGCTTGAGATGGTCTTGTGTCGTGGCACTGTATACCAGTATATTATCGAAAAATACGATCACAAACCTCTGCAAAAATGGCTGGAACAAATTATTCATGATGGCTTGGAAGGTAGTAGAGGCATTAGTAAGTCTGAAAGGAATGACAACGAACTCGTAGTGTCCCGAGTGCGTTCTAAATGCAGTTTATGAACATCTGAGGGCAATACAAGAATTTGGTGATACCCGGAGCATAAGTCAATCTTGGAGAAGTATTTAGCACCATGTAATTCATCCAACAACTCATCAATGTTTGGTATGGGATACTTATCTGGGATCATGATTTTGTTGAGGCGACGATAGTCCACGCATAATCGCCAAGTGCTATCTTTCTTGCTAACCAACAATATCGGGCTTGCAAAAAGGACTAGAGCTGGGACGGATGAACCCTCTATCTAATAAAGTTTGTACCTGAGATTCGATTTCATCTTTCTGAAAATAGGGATAATGGTAAGGCCTCAAGTTTGGTGCAGATGCTTTTGGTAGTAGGGAAATTGTGTGATAGTGCCCACGAGGAGGGGACAAGGTTGTTGGTTCTTCAAAGACAGCAGAAAAGTCATGAAAAATTTGAGATGTCAAAAGCCGAACGTTTTGTTGTCTCAGTTTGGTGAAACACCAGGCTTTGAAGGGAAACCTGAGGTGTAGTCATTGGGGGTTCGCCTTGCAGCTTGTATTTCTTTCCCTCAACCCAGAATATCATGAACATGTCGTTCCAGGTTGCTTGTGCTGTGTTTAAAGATGCTAGCCATTTAATTACCAACACTAGATCAAATCCTTCTAAGGAAAAGGGTTAGAAGTCTTGTTTAATGATTAAACCTGGTAATTGGATTTCTAAATCTTTGCACATTTGATTACAACAGATAATGTGTCCATCCCCAATTTGAATGCCAAACGGAGGTACTGCACTTGCAGAGATACCGAGTTCCCTTATCAAAGTGGTTGAAATAAAATTGTGGGTGGACCCACTATCTACTAGCAAAAATACTTGTCGAGAGTGCAGTGACCGTTTCAACTTCATGGTAGATGCTGACAGTGTGCCTAGGATGGCATTAAAAGCAACCTCTGTTTCTGGCGCTTCTTCTTGATCAATGTCGGCAAGATGTTCGAGAGGCTGGGAGATTGGATTGCCGTCATCGTCAACCTCCATTAAGGAAAACGAGGCGCTGTATTGATGACCCAGACAGAAAGGTTCAGCACACCTGTAACATAGTCCTTTATTGTGCCGTCGCTGACATTCTGAATCCATGGCTGATACACGGCCAGAGTGGGAAGGTGCTGATGAAGAAGAGCTCAGTGTGGGGTACTTGCCAGTGTTTGAGGTTGACAACGTGAGGTTCCGGTGGTCCTGCGAAATGTACGAGTCACTAGTAGAGTACGCTTGTTGGCTTCGGTATTTAGATGGTGAAGTGTTGAGTTTGGACCCACGTGTAAGAGTTGACTGCTTTTCAAATTCGAGGGCCAGGCTAGCAGCCCTATAAACACTCCTTCGCTTGTGAATCCGCACGTTCGATCATAACTCTTCCTTGAGTCCATTCATGAAAACACCGAGAAGGCAGTGCTTCGGCCAATTAGATATAAGAGCAACACGCCGTGCCTACTCCTTCTGATACTCTTGCACCGAATTGGTTTGCCAGATGCTGCATAAATTTTCATCAGGATTAAGATATTCAGGCATACCATAGTGTTCTTGAAATGCCTTAACCATATCATCCCAAAATAGCACTGTGCGCTATGAGTTGAGCCATGAAAAGAGATCCAGCGCATCTTGCTCCAAATACATGACGGCCATGTCCACCTTGTCATCCTCCGGTGTGTCGTAATACCGAAAGAACTTCTTGGCTTTAAGGACCCAGCCTCGTGGATCAACCCCATCGAATTTGGGGAAGTCGATTTTGCTGTAAGGGGTTTTGTAGGTGCGTCGGGAAGCCTTTGAATCGTCATCACTATCCTCAGCATGATTATGTGGTCTTCCCTTGTTTCGATTTGGGCGAGTAGACATCGCCTCTAAGGCGTTTACCTTGTCTTTTAATTCGTTGATGGCGTTGAGTCGAGCAGTAATGGTGGCAAGTGGGTCGGACGATGATGCAAATGGGTTGTCTGCCGGTGGTTGTGTTGCGTGCGAAGAACAAGTCTAGACCATTGTGGATCAGTAAGGCTCTAATGCCAATTTGGGGAGATGCCAAATAGGGAAGATGATTTGTAGTGAACGAGAAAGCAAATAAAATACTCTGTGATAAAGGGATAGCAAGTATCTCACTAATTTCTCTAAAACAGCCCAGGAGAATTTCCAAACTTTAATAAACTCTTTGAATATTTGATGCTTTATTGAGTAGACAAGAAACCAATTTATAGAAGTATAGAGAGATAAAATCTAATTCAAAATTCAAATTGTGAAGTCCAAATAATATCTAAAATTTTAGGAACTAAATCCTAGTTGTGGATATTCCACTTATTTTTCAAATAATAAAAAGATAATAATAATAGTAATTAAACCAATAATAATTAAACTCTAATGATTAAACCCTAATCCCTCCTGATACATTTATTTTTCTTGGAATAAATCAGCCCATAACGATTTGGGCTGCGATCAGTTTTTTATATCCCTATATTTCTTTAAAAAAATATGTTAAAGAATAAGGACCGAGTTACAAACTTGGTGAAGCTATAAGGATCAAATAATTAATTTCCCCTTACAAAAATTACTCATACCACTATTGTATTGAAGTTGTTTGACTAAAGCACTCAATATAATGTTGTGAGCCATGTCAATTTCATTCTGAAGTGTATTGTCTTTTTTTTTTTGAAATTTAATTGACATTTATCTGGTGATTTTCTTCTTGGTTCTTATTTTCTCTTGCATCTTTCTCTAGGCTTTGCAGTTGGGCCAGGATTCGTATTATTCATATGATCTTAGAAGCCAGCGATGCCAGATGTGTCTGAGATCTGATTCTCTGCATAAAGTGATGGAACGGCTGGCAAATCCCGGTAGGTTTGTTTCCCTGCTCTTTAATGAAATGGAATGGGATGCGATCATATAGTCTATCTCGTAACTTTTTTCAAAAAACTGAGTTAACAGTTTGAAAGATGGAAGTAGGTGTAAGAAGTGGGCCACTACATTAAGTTGGAATGATAGTTTGAATCTGTTCAATTCTAGTAAAAATGGGACATTCCATATCTGAGAAAGAAACTCTTGAAACCAATTGTGCGGAATCCATCTTTAGTGGGTATGCAATGATTCTGAAGAAATAAAATGTATTGATGATGATAATTTCTCCATATATCCAAGTCACTTCATTTTTAGGATTACTTATCTGAGAAATATCTGCTATGTTAACTCTGGGATTCAGGCGTTAGGCGTTTGGTTGTTGTGGAAGCCGGGAGCAAGCGAGTAGAAGGCATTGTTTCACTGAGTGACATATTCAAGTTCTTCCTTGGTTAGCTTAGGATGGGAGTTTAGGATGGGAAATGAAGAATTACAATGGATTGTGCAGTGATTATGACATTTGTGCCTATATCCAATGGCCCCCTTTTATTTATTGGTAATTTGATCACTTCCATTAGAATGTTATTTGGATAGGCCTCTTGCTTCATTGCCTTGTTTTAGTGATTTTAGGCTTGAAAAAGAGGTCTGTAAAGTGAGACTTCGACCCCATTTTTATTTTTCTGCTGCATCCCTTGTTATCTTCATTGTGCTCCCACTACAACAACATACAAGAAAAGTGGGAGCTTAAGAGCTGTAGTTATACTGTACTATGAGATATTTGTGGAGACCGGGGGAGATAATTTATGGGAGGAACAAAATTGAGATTCTTGTGTTTTGTATAGTTTCTTTTCAGCTTTGGGGTTTTTGAAGGGAACTCATTCGCGGGTACAATGTGGTGTAATTTTGTTCTTCTCATTTTTCTCATTCCAGTGGACAATGGTATTTTCCTGGGCAAATGTAAGCTAAATACTGAAATTTTTATTCATTTCTGATATGGAACTCGAACAGAGGATTTTAAACTTGATGATAGGATTTGGCTTTGTTGTCCTATGATAAATAGGAGACCCATGTTATGGCATTTTTGCCCCTTCAACTTTTTTAACTATTTGAGAGCGCCTGATGAGAATGATTACATTTGGCAGTCATTGTACAAATATAATTTCAAAAACATGATTGGGATTTTTTCTACCAAGTCATGCGATGCTGGGAGTTGACTAGTTGAGATTCTATGACTATATTAACTGTCATTTTTCTTCAAAGTATTTGCAAGATTTTCCATAAATAAGGAGTTCTTTTGTCGGTGGTGGTGGTTTTTTTAAGAATTATTATGAGGTCTCAAAAAAAAAATTAAAGATTTAATTACTTAAATGTCTGGATGACAAGTGAATAGCATAATTTGTTATCATTTTCTTATTCGAGCTTGTAATTGCAGGTTTCTCAATTATTATCGAACTTTTCGTACTACATTCACGGACTATTTTATTACATAAAAGCACTAAAAAACAAATTATTCTTTGACTACATTCAATCAATTAATTTTTACTCACTTGCCAAATAACTAATGTTATGTAACCCGATCCGGCCTGAAAACTGACGAACCGGCTGGTAAACCGGTCCGGTCTGGGTTACTATTTTAAGAAAAAAAAAAATTTTAAATTTTTCCTTAAGAATTTTATACTATAAGTCTAAAATTTTTAATTTCTCACTGGTTTGGCTTCGATCTGACCCACTGACCCTTAACCCAGTACCCCGATCGGTTCAATACCCGATCCGGATTTTAATACCTTGTAAATAACCACCATTACGTCAATCAATACATCTTATGAAATATATTTTCATTAGTTTTACTATTTGTATGTTACGAAGAATGAGCACTTGATAAATGTGTTTAACTTTCGGATCTTAGATAAAATTTCTGCCCAGGGTATTAAAAGTTATGACAATTTTTGATAAATTAATAACATTAATTAATTTTAACCATTTTTTCTAAATCTTTGTGATTTAATTAAACAAATCTAATGGGCAAATAAATAAATAAACAGATCTAAGAGATATGCACTCGTTAGGTGATTAATTTTTCTATCAATGTCATTCCACTATTCAATACCAGATTCAATTCCATGGTAAATTGACAAAGGTAATTTTGCCAGATTGACCTCTTATCTCCATATCTTTATATCCTGATTGTTGTTGTATGATCACTAAATTAGAAGCCTCAAATCTTTGAAAAGGAATCAAATTATGTCGAAATGCTCAGGCAATTTCTCACCTACTGTATGTGGATGACTCTTTATTCTTCTTTGAATGTAACCAGTCAAACTTCTGCTCTGTTAAGCTTGTTCTAACAGGTATACTTACTGGTCTGGTCAAAGTTGTAACAAGTCCAAATCCTTCTTGATCTTCACTCGAAACATTTCATTCTCACAAAAGCTTTTGTTCTCTAAGTTCATTGGTTGTCGTTTTGAAGATAAATTAGGAAAGTATTTGCGAACATGGGTTGACCCAGGAAGAAACAAATCTGTAATTTATCAGCAAGTTCTTAGCTCTGTACAACGTAGAACTAGTGCATGGCAGGTTAATATCCTTTCTCAGTCTCACGTCGTTCTTTAATTAAATCCATTCTAGCTGCTATTAATAGTCATGTCTTATCATGTGTTTGCCTGTCAAAATATGTATGTGACAAGATTAATGCCTGCTACACTAACTTCTGGGAATCAAGTAGTGATAAAAAGAAGATCCACCTTCTTAAAAAGGGTGTTCCCTTTACTTCAATTGAACAAGGCGGTCTGGGTATCAGAACAATTCAAAAAGTAAATCAGGCATTATTGGCTAAACAATCTAGAGAGTGATTTCATCATATTCAAGTTCTCTTCTTGGGAGCACTTTGAAAGCTGACAAGTATAGGAAATTAGTTTAATTATACTTGCTTCTGTTACAGTGTAATTATGTATTTAGTTAGAAGAATAACCATAGTTTGTTATGTATCTCATTGGTGTATAAATATTCATTATTGCAATAATAGAAACACACAGTTTTCAGTCACTTTCAGTCACATGGTATCTAGAGCCTAATATTTTTTTTCCGCATCTGCCCTTTTTCTCTTTCTTCTTCCTCTACTTTCCTCTTTCGATTTCGACTTCTTTCTCTTTTCCATGGCCGGCACCGCTGTCACCGATCTCAGCAGCTACTATATTCACCTAAACGAAAACCCTGCCCTCATCTTGGTTGCGCCGCCTCTTGACGGCTCAAACTATCACAGCTGGGCCCGATCGATGCGTATGGCCCTCCTCTCCAAAAATAAGATCCAGTTTGTCGATGGTTCTTTGCCTGCGCCGCCGTCCGGCGATCCTCTGTTTTCCGTTTGGGAGCGTTGTAACAATCTTGTTCAAGGCTGGTTAATCAAATCTCTCTCTCTCCTACAATTGCGAAAAGCATTCTTTGGATCGACAAAGCCTCTGAGATCTGGTCCGATCTCCGCTCACGCTTCTCTCAATCGGACATCTTCTGCATAGCCGACCTCCAGGAAGAAATTTATGGCCTTCGACAGGGCGATCTGAGTGTTAGTGACTATTACACTAAACTCAAGATCCTTTGGGACGAGCTTTCTAATATCCGACCACTTGTGCCATGTGTTTGTGGATCTCCTAGTCTTGCGGTTCAACATCATGAAGAAGATTATGTCATCCGGTTCCTCAAGGGTTTGAATGAGCAATATGCTCCAGTCAAATCTCAGATTATGCTCCTCGATCCACTCCCGCCGATTCATCGCGTGTTCTCCTTGGTTTTGCAGCAGGGGCGCGAATTTCCAGCTTCCTCTACACCAACGATTCTGCTTGCTTCTGGCTCCACTAGAGGAACTCGCTCTTTCTCCTCTGGCACGGCCGTTAATCGGCACTGTTCTTTTTGCGGGAAGCCTCGCCATACTGAAGCCACTTGCTATCGCAAGCATGGCTTCCCTACTGGTTTTAAATTCCGGAATGGTTCTGTTGCCAGAAGTAGTTCTGTTGCCGGAAATGGTTCTATAACAGGGAATGGTTCTGCTGCTATGGTTCATAATGTGTCCACTCCGGCGTCGATTTCGGTTCAAGAATCTTCCTCTGCTTCGTGCCTCCCTCCACCGTCGACTTCTCCAGCTTCTCTCCTGCCTCCTCTTTCTTCAGCCCAGTACCAGCGTCTCCTTAGTCTACTCAACACTCCTTCGCCTTCTGTCTCTGCTTCTGTTAATCAAATGACCAGTACCGTTTCTTCTGTTAATGGTAATGATCCTTCTCTTTCTTTCACAAAGTCTATTTCGTGGATTCTTGACTCTGGCGAGACTGATCATGTTTGTTGCCATCTTGATCTATTTTCTGAGTATCGTTCTATTCCTCCTATTTCTGTGAAGTTACCTACTGGTTCTTCTGCCATTGCTTCTTTTTCTAGTACTGTACATTTATCCCCCGATTTGGTTCTACATAATGTTCTCTATATTCCTTCTTTTTCGTTCAATATTATTTCTATTTCCCGCTTGGCTATTTCCCTTAATTGTCATTTTACCTTTTCCTCCACTGATTGTCAGATACACTTGTTCCAGCCTTCGGTAATGATTGGTATAGCTAAAGTCTTTGAAGGGCTGTACATTTTACATGCAGATATGTCCTCTCCTCCTTCATCATCAATTCATATGGCTGCTTCATCATCTGCTTCAGATTTCACACTTTGGCATCTCCGTCTTGGTCACTTGTCCAACTCTACTTTTACTGCTTTACATAAGACTGTCCCTGAAATTTCTTGTATTCCCCAATCCCTTGCTTGTGACATTTGTCATTTTGCAAAACAAAAACGAAATTCATTTCCTGTAAGTTTGAGTTCAAGTAATAACATCTTTTATTTGATTCATGTTGACATCTGGGGGCCCTTTTCAAAATTGTCTGTTCATGGTTACCGCTATTTCCTTACAATTGTGGATGATTTTTCTCGTTTTACTTGGATTTTTATGCTCAGACACAAATCTGATGCTCGACCTGCCCTTAAAAATTTTTTCACTCTTGTTGAAAATCAATTTCATACCTCTATCCAAATTTTACGTTCGGACAATGGTCCTGAATTTAACATGCCTGATTTCTATGCTTCTAAGGGTGTTTTACATCACACTTCCTGTGTTGAGACTCCTCAACAAAATGGTCTTGTTGAGCGTAAGCATCAGCACATTTTAAACGTGGCTCGCGCTTTACTTTTTCAATCTCATCTGCCTATTGTTTACTGGTCCTTTTCCATTCAGCATGCTACCTTTATTATTAATCGTCTTCCTACCCCTCTCCTTCACAACGTCACACCTTTTGAAAAATTGCATTCGACAGTTCCTCACTATTCTGATTTTAAGGTCTTTGGTTCTTTATGTTTTGCTACTACCCTTTCTCAATCTCGTTCTAAATTTGCTTCTCGTTCTCGTAAGTGTGTTTTTCTGGGTTACCCCTCTGGCTCCAAAGCTTACATTTTCCTAGATGTCACTAATAATCAGATTTTTATGTCTAGAGATGTTATTTTTCATGAACTTTTGTTTCCCTTTAAATCTGACAATGCCCTTTCCCCTGTTGTTCCCACTTCTGACCCTACTATTCAAGACTGCCCTGCCTTTTTTGATGATGATAGCCCTATTTCGGCTTCTATTCCCATTTCCCCTCCTTCTTCTTCTACTTCCCTCCCTTCTTATCCACCTATTCGCCGTTCTGCTAGACCTCATCATCCTCCTTCATATCTGCATGATTACCACTGTGCTCTTCAAAGCTTTACTCCCCTATCATCATGTGCAAGGCAACCTCGGTATCCTTTGTCATCTGTCTTGTCCTATTCTTCCCTTTCACCATCTTACAGACACTTTGTTTGTACTGTTTCCACTACTTCTTATCCTAAAACTTATAGCCAAGCAGTTAAACATTCTGTTTGGAGGGATGCTATGCAAGCTGAGATTGAGGCTCTTGAACATAATCAGACCTAGGTTTTGACACCTTTGCCACCTGGTAAGCATACCATTGGTTGTAAGTGGGTATATAAAACCAAATTTTTGTCTAATGGTGCCATTGACCGTCACAAGGCTCGTCTTGTTGCTAAGGGCTACACTCAAACCGAAGGTATAGATTATCTTGACACTTTTTCTCCAGTGGCCAAAATGACTACTCTTCGTATGTTACTGTCTATTGCTGCTGTCAAAAATTGGTTTCTTCACCAGTTAGATGTTAATAACGCCTTTCTTCATGGGGATTTACATGAAGAAGTTTATATGGATTTGCCTTCAGGTTTTACTCCTCCTTCTCCTCACTTGGTTTGTAAATTGCAGAAGTCTCTTTATGGTTTAAAGCAAGCTAGTCGCCAGTGGTACTCCAAGCTTTCTTCTGCTCTACTTTCTTTTGGTTACACCCAATCTGTTTCTGACCATTCTTTGTTTTACAAAGCTGTTTCTACTTCCATTACTGTTATTTTTGGTATATGTAGATGACATTATTCTTGCTGGAAATGATATGCTTGAAATCTCTTCTGTTAAAAATCAATTGGACACAGCCTTTACCATCAAAGACCTTGGTGAGCTTCGTTACTTCCTTGGCCTCGAACTTGCTCGCTCAAAGGAGGGCATTTTTCTTTCCCAACGGAAGTTTGCTTTGGAGTTGCTTGAGGACACTGGTTACCTGGCTTCTAAACCAGCTTCTTCTCCCATGGATCCTCATCTCAAACTTTCCAAAGATAAGGGTCAACCTCTTGCTGATCCCCTGCTGTACCGTACTCTCATTGGTCGCCTTCAGTATCTCACCACCACTCGGCCTGATATCTGTTATGCCACTCAGCAACTGAGCCAATTTTTGTCTGATCCACGAGACCTTCATCTTCAGGCAGCTCATCGTGTTCTCAGGTATATTAAATCCACACCTGGAACTGGTATGTTTCTTTCTTCTGACTCAGATCTGAAACTTCGTAGCTATAGTGATTCTGATTGGGCCGGTTGTGTTGATACCCGACGCTCTGTTACTGGTTTTGCTGTGTTTGTTGGTTCCTCTTTGATCTCTTGGCATGCTAAGAAACAGCCCACTGTTTCTCGTTCTTCTTCAGAAGCAGAGTACCATGCTTTAGCTTCCACTACTTGCGAGTTGCAATGGCTTATCTACCTTCTTGCTGATTTTAATTTGTCTCATCTTGATCCTGCTTTATTATTTTGTGACAATCAATCAGCTATACAGATTGCTTCCAATCCGACCTTCCATGAGCGCACTAAACACATTGAATTGGATGCTCACTTGGTGCGTGAGAAGCTTCAAGCTCGTATTATTCATATTCTTCCTGTTAAATCTGAGGACCAATTGGCTGATGTTTTTACTAAGGCTCTTCAGCCTGCACGTTTTCTTGATCTCATCACCAAGCTGGGCATGCGCAATATCCATGCTCCAGCTTGCGGGGGGTGACAAGTATAGGAAATTAGTTTAATTATACTTGCTTCTGTTACAGTGTAATTATGTATTTAGTTAGAAGAATAACCATAGTTTGTTATGTATCTCATTGGTGTATAAATATTCATTATTGCAATAATAGAAACACACAGTTTTCAGTCACTTTCAGTCACAAAAGCTAAATACATTGATCTAAATTCAAACTCTTATCATCAAGCTTCCTTATAATTCATTATGAATTTGCAAAGGCATCTCTGAGAATGCTAATGTGATCTTGGAATGGAAAGTTGGCTCTAGTTCATCTATTCCTTTCAACCACCGCTATTGGTGGCCCATGCAGTCAGATTCGCCCTTGGTTGGCCTAGTTCACCGAGTACCTGGTCTATTAATGCATGACCCATCTTCTTGGAAGCTATTGCAATGGAATCTTCCATTGCTTCATGATCTTTACTCACCGGAGACAGCTTTGGCCATATCAGAACTTTCAATATCATTGATGAATTTTACAAATGAACTAATTTGGACAGGTAACCATAAAGGATTTTATACTGTAAAAGATGGTTTTAGCCTCCTTTCTTGGATGGATCATTCACAAAGCTCTCCAGATAGCTCCTCCTGGAAAATTGTATGGCAGACATCCTTGTGACCGAAATTTTTATTGCACTTATGGAAGTTGATGAATAGTGCCTTAGCCTTTATGGACATTCTCAACAAACATCATTTGCAAGTGCATGGAACATGTCGGTTTGGTTGTGATCATGAAGAATCTTTAGATCACATCTTCTTCTCTTGTCCTTTTACAAGAACAGTCTGGTTTGGCCTGCTAAATACATGAATCCCAAATTATGATCTAAGAAACTTAAAGAAGTGGCTTTGGGAACTTCTATTAAGTCTTTATAGATCAAAAGCTCAACAACCATTCTGTTATGTCACTTGTTTACTCGATAGTCAATACCATATGGAAAAAACGCAACGTGACATTAGATCAAGGAAAGGTGGAGCAACCTACAAAGGTCGCTCAAAATATGTGTGGTTTTGTCTCATTCATAGAGCTTATAAATCCGAAGACTGATTCTTCTTATTCACAAAAAGGTAATATTCTAAAAATTATTCGGGTTGATAAAATAGAGGCTGATCAATAGAACTTCTGCTTTCAAAAGCTCAAGAGGGACAAATGTTGGTTTTGCGTTTGTTTCATATGTCACATGAGCACCCCTTTGATTCAATTTATTTCATGCTCTCTTATAAGCAAGTTCGGAATTCACCAAGTCCACATTGTCCCTTCTGCTACATTTTTTTCTTATTTCCATTAGTTTATTTGTTCGGTTACATTTGCCTCTCTATAAAACTGCTTTAAGTTTCTTAATATATGATTTTGACTTTTTATAACAAAAATGGTTCTCATTAAAAGGAAGTTTTAATCCTACTTGATCCCTCCAAATATGTGGTAGCTATACTTTTTTTTTTTTTTTAAATCTTGGCTTTCCTTATTTGTAACAAGTTGTTGGCATGCTTCTAAGTTTTGGACAACACTTTATTGTCATTATTCAATTCACTGAAAGGCAAAATTGGTCACATATTTTTTTACGGCTGTGTTTGGTTTGAGGTGAGGTGAGGTGAATTTAGGTGAGAGAGGGTGGGGAAATTATCTTTTTGGACAAAAGAAATCTAAAATTTACCCTCTCATTTTTTTAAATTTTGGGTTCCCGCCCAAAATTTACTTTCTTATTCTTTTCAAAATTTTGGATTCCCGCTCAAAATTTAAATTCCTTTAACCCAAAAAGATAATTTCCCCACTCTCTCTCACCTAACCTCACCTCACCTCAAACCAAACACAGCCGTTTGGGGACCTTAAGCGTTTGGGGACCTTAAGTAACAGCTTCCCTAACAGGATCCGTGTTCCAAAATGACGCCGTTGAGGCCATGCTGGGATTTAAATTTACTCATTTACCCAAAACGGCCGGCACAGATCTGATCGGATTGTTGTAGGCGACCGACTGCTCGAGAGAGAGAATGGTGAAAGAGATCGAAACTCTAAGCGAAGACGAAAGACGCGCACTTAGAGGCAGTAAATTCGCGCCTCTTCCTTCTCTATCTCGCACTTCCAAATCTCAGCCCAGGTTTCTTCATCTTCCTCTTCTATCCTCTCGTTTTTCTCCTTCTGAATCACGCTTACAATTTTGCTAACATGAGCTGTTGATCGAATTCTGATGTACAAAAGGAAAAAGGAATATGTTGATCGGATTCGTCGTTTATTAATTTCTTTTCTCCGGGCTCTTTAGATTTTGTTGTTCTGGTATTAAGCTTTTGTTGCCGAATGCTAATTTGCCCATAAAGATTGGCTCATCCTGGGGGACCGGTGACCACGAACAAAGCGGCCGCATTAGCAAAGTTTCTTGAGAGAAAACTGAAGGAGCCTGATGGTCTGGCGTCTGTTAACCCTGATCTTCTTGAACTTGCTGTCAATAATGCCAAACAGACTGTTCTTGGTAGTAAGCCTTCAACTTTAGTTTTCTTTTCCCGTTTCCTTAAGTCTGGTTGTGTGTGTGTTTTCTTTGTTCTTTGTCGTATTAGTATTACTTATCCAAGCTATGAGCAGAAGTTGTGAATATGAAAATATTTAATGGAGTAGAATTTGCTTGTCTCCCATATACTGATGGGAACATAGATTACTATCAATGTAGTACTCCCTCCGGTCCTTGTTACATTTTCAACCTCACTGGAGCAAATAAACGTATTTAAGTTATTAAATATGTTTGAAAATGATTTTTCCCCAAATTTATCAATATTTAAAATTATAAATTATACTAGTCTTCAAGAAGTTATCAATGGTGAAATTAATGAGATTTTTAATGTTAGCAATCTTGGACAAATGTAATTAATACCCTACTTGGTGACTTGTAACAAACACCATCTATTCCTTTTAGAATGTGCCTTATAATAAAGGCTGGAGGGAGTATATAAAGGTTGGCTACTGTGATTGCAGATGTTATATGAATGATAAATGATAAATGAGAAACAAATGTACATTGTGTGATTATCATAGATCTTGTTTAGGTTGCCATGAACTGTTTTCTTTATCCATTTTCTCTTTTAAGAAATTCATTCACTTCGATGGTTGTTAAGTGGTACTTATGATTTCCGTTGATCTTGGCCTGTTTCTTTGGAAGAGGCGGATAAATTGACCTCAATTTCTGAATCATCTTGAAAATTGTAGGACGATTAGGTATAATATCGGGTAAATGAAAGATTTTCATGTTGGACATGTCATAACCAATTTTGATATCAATGAATATTAGATATGCCTCATATCAGATGATTATAAATAATTTAAGATGCATGAGAAGTTCGATTGTCCACTTGCAAAACATGACTTTTGGGTCTCTCGATTGATTTTGTGCAATAGTCATCGGCAGTAGTTTTTTCTGGTTTTTAACAGCGGGCAGTACTTCAAATCCAGAAAGAAGTGTTCGGCATGTAGACTCCTTTGGTGACGCTGCCGCTGAGGTGGGATGCATGATTACACGTTACTTCTGATAATGGTGTACCTGAATATTTGTTCTGGCATCTGCTCTTATAACTTTCTCTTATTTGTTGCTGATCTTGGCAGGCTTCTGAAGATGAGAAGAATGAACTTTCTCAAGTGAAGGAATGTAAGAAGAAGAAGAAGAAGAAGAAGAAGAAAGGCAAAAAGAAGCGGAAGGTCATTACTTGATGATAATGTTTTGTTCTTTCACTTATTTGCTCTTCACTCCTTGCATAGTAAGTAACTAGCTTTGTTTTGCTGCAGAAAGTTGAGGATCCTGAACTCGTAGTTGTCAAAAAGCATAAAAGGAAGTAAAAGTTTTGATTTATTCTGGTTGATGGCCTCCGATGTTGAATCTGCATCCTCTTACCAGCCCCCACAGTTTGGACACCTGACATGGTTGCCATGTAATTTGAGTTCATACCAAGTTTCTTGTGAATTCTCTAATGGAGGATTTGAGGTCAGTGGACTTTTCGCCACGAGTTCTTTCCTTGTTCAAATGAGTTACAAGCAATGCATGGAATCAGAGATACAGCTTTGGCATATTGATGATCTCCCAGATGATTTACAAGATCGGATTATGAACTGTTTATTAGTTTGATTCTTTCTGGGGTTGGTGGTGTTGGCAATGTTATGGTAACTGTAAAGAAATTATTAACTCACTGTGATCCAAAATGGTGGGGAGGATGTCATGTTAGGGAAACGATATTTTCAATTTGTCACAATTGAAAGAAAAGTGAATGTGATTTTGGTTTCAGTCTTCAGACATTCGACATAAGACGCCAATTGCCTCATGAAATATTGTTGCTTCAAAATCCATGAATTCTAATTCTCACGTGTGTTGGCCTCAACTATTCCCCTCTTATTTTTTATAAGATATTACAAATAACTGAACCAAGTAGGCTGAAAATGTGGTTAAAATTGGTTAATGCAATAAATATGATAAAAATGCAATTTTTTTTTTTTTTAAAAAAGCTAACCGTTTTGGCCCACATGGATAATTAACGGAATTTGACTAACTAATGTTGATATAGTTTCGATCAATTGTAAATTAGGTCCTCATAATTTTTTTTTCTTTTTATTGGATTCTTATACTTGCATTTATTTTTAATCAAGTCCTTAAATTTTTTTTATTTTTATCAGGTTCTTATAGGTTCATTTATTTTTTTAATTAGGTCCCTATAACTTTTTCTTCTTTAGGCCATAAATTCTAATAATATTATTCTATAAATGTAAAATATAATATTATTAATTATACTATTTTTTTAATATTACTGTATAAATAATAATACTCTAAATAATAATACTCGCGAAGTTGGATATCATTTGTTAGCGAAAATTGTTATTCCAGTGATTTCATATATTAAAGCTCACTAGTTATCTTTTTCTTTGCCAATACAACTTAATACTTATCTTACATATTACTTTATGCTATATTATAAAGATATGGGTTAAGGTGCAAGAATATCCATGTACTTTTTTCATATGTGCGTTCGGCACCATATACATTACTTGAATGTAAAAAAGTCCATGAACATCTTTAAATGGTATAAAAATGCTAGCTCTGTTCATCAAGTCAAACTTTCGTTAACTTTTGATTTTGTGAGCCCCTCGCATTAATGATTTTTAACCGTTAAGGTGCAAAAATGTCCATATGCTTTTTCCAAATGTGATCTGGCACCATATATATTTTTTTAGTGCAAAAATACACATCAACTTCTTCAAATAAATCTAAAATACCACATCAAAGGTACACCGTACATGCTTGTTAACACTAATTAATCCATTTTTCCATTCGCTAATTGAGGTAAGAAACAAAGAAGATATTTTTAGCATGTTAACACTATAAGAAACCCAAATAATGTCTCTCCCAATCAACTTCTTTTAAAAAATATATATTCAAAGGTAACAAGCTATAACCATCGGACATGCCTAGATCATTACAATCAGCTTGCATTAGATCTTGTAAATCCTCACTAGGAGTCTATATCACTTTCAAACCGTATTTTGATTCTAGAGCTTGGTGAGCTAGATGGTCCACTACAATATTGGCTTAAATAATGGAAATCTAATTCAACAATAATAATGCGACAACCAAAGCAAGAACCAAAACAATAATACGGTGGCGTCAAGTGAGAGTGAGAGAGAGGGCAACGAGAGAGAGAGGGGAAGGGTGAGTAAGAGGAGAGTCAAGTGAGAGAGAGGGCAAAGAGAGATAGAGAGGAAGGTTGAGTAAGAGGAGAGAGAAACAACAGAGATGAGAGAACATGGAAGAAGAGATTGACATGTGGATAAAAGTTGGTGTCTTTTTTTGCACCAAAGAAATGTATATGGTGCAAGATGCACATTTGGTAAAAATACATGGGCATATTTGCACCTTACTAGATTGACATTTGTAAAACAATGTGAGGTCTATCACTAAAATGTAACGGACGTTAGCTCAAATAAACGGGGCTAGCATTTTTGCAATTTTTTGTAATCTTCATAGGCATTTTTGTACTTAAGAAATGTATAGTGTTAAATGCACTTCTAAAAAAAAGTGTGCATTTTTACCCCCATCACCCTAAAGATATTAGAAAGTTTAGTGGCTTAATAGTTATATATTTTTTAAGGAACTACAATGTGGTGAATGGGGATGCGATCAAATCTCACCTTTGACCAACACTTCACAAAAATTCTCTAGGCGCCTGAGCTCCATCAACAGGCAACCGTCACCGAAGATCTGGTAGCCGGTACCTGAACTCTTGTCGCTGGCTGTGGTGGCTACCGGCAACTGGTGGAGGTGAGGGTTTTTTTGTATGTGAACAAAACAAAAACCTTAATTTCAGAATGGGTTTAAGGATCAATGTCATTTTGAGCACTCCCCCGTCAGTTGTTTGGGTTTTGCATACTCTTTTTCCTTTTATTATTAGTCACTTCATTTCCTTTTTTTTCCGAAGTAAGGAATGAAAAAAATGGGGAAAATATTTCCACCTTACTCAAAACACTGAAAGGCTATCTTTGTCAAACCGATCCGATTTAAATGCCTTGAATAAAATATGCATAGTAAGAAGAGAGCAAGGTGTATTTCTTTCCCCTACAGAGAGAACAAGATGTTATCTACATATAGTAACAATTTTGTGTAGCCATCCCTTTTTCTTGGCTAGCACCAACACTGATATTTAAGTGTTCAATCAAATTCATAGATATACCCCATGGGTGGTTAAACAAGTGAGTTGTAGTTAGAGTATGGATATCTACCAATAATAAAAAGAAACTGAAGAAGCTAGGTAGTTTGGGTAGGTATGAGCGCCAATATCTGATTCCTGATGATACCCATGCATTTCTGTATCTCCCCGTATATTGGAAGATTCTTTGAACAAAATGGCTGCAAACTTGTGACTGCAGAATCTAGCACGTGTACAACGTCGGCAGGTGGGAAATGTCGTTCTGTGCACTTCTGCAATTTGTTTTACAGACAAGTCAGCATGCAGGTTAAGAATTTGTAACAAAATAATCAATAGTACTACCTCCAGTCCCAAAGATGAGAGCTAGTTGACGGTTGAATTTGGTCTTAAATATAAAACCTCAATTTAATTTGTCTCCCATATTCATCTTGTTTTTTGTCTTAAATTATCCATATTGATTGCACATGTTAAGAGAGTTTGCATCAAATGATAGTTTTAATGCAAATGATTTAAAAGGGTATTTTAGGGAAAGTAACACGCATTTTTTACAAACAACTCCTTTAACTAACTTTCTCAATCTACTCAAATTAGTTAACTGAATTTTATATTGAGGACCGAGGGTAGTACCGTGTATTCCTTGACAAAGTAGCAATCACTTTCCCAATAAGTCAACATTTAAGTAATGACTCTCGAGTCAGATAAAATAAAAAATTAACTGGAAAGACACCGGACGTGCAATAGTTAGCAGTAACCACAAACCACAAAGTTTGGTCTTCTGAAACCATCAAGTGAAAACAACTAAACATCCACAACAATGGAGGGGAGATTGACCATATGCAATGTTTATAGTAATAGCAAATTGAAGAGACACTAGACTTACCTGGATCATAAACAATGTAGCTAGACATTGAGAAATAAGTTCAGAGGGAATTTTCACTTCGTTTTGATCAGATGAGCTGTTTAGTTCAGGATCTTGTGAATGATTATTTGGCAAAGGATTCGATTTACTTGCAGTCACCATCTGATCCTGAGAAGCTAGAGTGACATGAACAGAGTCTGTAGGCATGAATTGCGAGGATGGAGCAGTATGGTCATCCACTAAAAGCCGATTATTTATATAGTTAATTGCCTCCTCAATTCCTTCAACCTTACCCTCTGTCTTAGTCAAAGACGACATCGCCTGCAATAATTGTTATGAGAAACTGTAGTCAGAGCCGGAAAATCATAGTGATATGACTCCTCAAAGATTAAAAGAAAATTGAAAGGAAATCATTTAGCAGCTGGTCATGAGTAATTCAGTATACAATCTAGTGAAGAAATGTCCAACATGAAATTGGCCAGTGCGCTACCAAACATATGAGGCTGTTAAGGGATGAATGAAGTTTAGTGTTAAGTCCACTTTAAATATGCAGTACAGACATGCCATAACTATTCACAAAGTGAGCAACGTTTCTATACCTGCATAGCTGCACCAACCATTGTGCAGGCTCTTCTTTTAGAACTTTCAATAATTTCAGCTATATGAGATTGACAATTTTGGTTGTGAGAAGCTGAACAATACGAAGAGCTAGCTTGACCACCAAGATCATCTGAATTAGCTGCGGGCCTTGGTGATAAATGAGAGGAGTTCCCCTGATATGTGTTATGCTGTCTCATGCAAAACAAGGCAGAAGAGACCTGCACAAATAGAATCCATTCATGAAGTTGCAAATAGTTGAAAGTGGAAGGAAAGAAAGATGATATGAAATTAATTGTGCAATCATGGGTTGGTTGTTCCATGAATTTCATGCCTGCTCGTTCACTTCATTTAACTGCAACAATACTGCAGCATAATGCCTCTTAAATGGCTCTGAATCGTTTAAAGAGTGGTCCCCGTATTTCCGTCTTTCAGATGCCTCATCATTCATTTGCTTCAGTTCAGACAGCACAATTTCCTAAAAGTTCACAGCCATAAGCTTATTGCTTCGCTATTATAATACAAATATTTGAAAGGCAGATATTTTTCCTTTTTCACAATAAAGAGAAATTTAGGGATGGTGACTAATTATTCATTAGGGAGTACCTTTTTGTCAAGAGCACGAGTCAGCTCAAAAACAGCATTTCTGCCAGCTTCTTTGGATGGGACATTTTCATGAAAAAATGTTTTAGAATTTGCTGACAGTATAGCGTTACCAATCTCATTGCAAGCAACATTTGTTTGCAATTTGGAACTTGTCGAAATGCCCTGGAGAAAAATAAAAAAGAAAAGAAAAGGACAAATTAAACTACTCAGGAAACTTTGACAGCTCATCATAATAAAAATGAGATTATTTATAATGCGAGATTGATTTAATACGTTCGTTCTCTAAGAAAAAAATGTTGGGTCAGGAAAGTTATGATTTGTCCAAGAGAAACCTATTTTCCTGGAAAACAACAGGCATCCAAATATGCTTTATCACTATGGGGCATTTGATGGAAGGGTTAAATTGTTAGGGCTCCTTTGATATATGAAATGGAATGGAAAATAGAATGAAGTGATTTTAATAATGAAAAATAACACGCGTCCCAACTTTAAAAGTAAGAAAAAAGAAAAGAGGATTGAATAATGACTACAAAGATATAATAAACTATACCCAAAAAAATAAAAATAAAGGAATGGGAATTTATTCTCTAAGACAAACCAAAAGGAGCATTAGTTTCCTCAAAACATAGACTTACAAATCTTTACAGCTTTGACTTTTACGGCATGAGTCTACCTGAAATCCCTATGACGTTTATAAATTATAAATTTACGCATTACTATACTGTATTTATTATAATGAAAATAACAATCATGGAAAAGTAATATGCATGCTCGTATATATGATATTAATTAATGTTGTAGAAATAGGAGAAATGAAGGCAAAATGCGTCAGGACAATAAAAGGGCAAGAGGTGAGGGTTGATAAAAAATAATAATAGGACACAGGCCAGGTGGGTGTGCCGAGCTCTTGCTGAATAATCACCTAGACTGACCACACAGCATTGGAATATAAAAAGAATTGCAACAAATGCCATGTGACATCTAATGTCCTATATGGGGAATCTGTTCCTCGCATAGTCATTTCTGAGACATTATTTAGCCATAAAGAATCGAATTAAAAACTGGGATATACTAATCCTTATTTCAGCTCTAAGCATGCGTAAAGTCATAATTACCGTATTAGCAGATCTCTACATTTTGAACTCAGTTAACCACTCTTTTATGAAATTCCCGATTGGAAATATCCTTACAGGGAGTTCACCAAACTTCTCTTAAAACTAAATTCTATATCGGCTTGAAAAACTAGTTTGTTTTAAGGAGTAATTTGGAGAGAAAATATAAAGAGCCTTCTGATAAGAAATTTTTAGCAATAATTAAATAACCGCTCATGCTTCATATTAGTAAAGAGTAAAAAATAATGACCAGAATACAGACCGCTTCACACTTCAAAAGTATTTAAAACCATAAAAATAAAACCAACAGAGACTACATTCCATTTAAATCTAAATTTGTACCAGTTTCAATAAATTGTTGATGCCATGAGCTGAGGGGGATATATAAAGAGCATCAACATGATCTAAGTTCCCGCTAGGGGACAATATTCCGTTCTCCTCCATCTTTCCTTGTTTCAGTTTCCCGTTAAGCTTGAACTCAATAAGGTTTCCATTTAGTTTAGCAGTAATCACATTGCGCCTTATCAGAGAAGCTGGCATATTTTCATATGGATTCTGAGGCATGCAGTCAATATCCTGCCATATGAAAATGCTTACGTGACTATAAATAAAAATTCAGAGGCATGCAGTCAATATCAGAGATGCTGGCATATTTTGTAGAATTTTTCGCCACTAAGGTTGCAGCTTCTCTCAAAGTTGGCATTGACTATAAAAAAAATGTCAAAGTGGAGGGAGATTCAGAAAAGGACTATTTACTCCAATTGAGAAAAAGCTTCACTGAATTAAACTTAAAAGTAGAAAAGTGAAGAAACATCCTCATTTTTAATTGACAGAATTGTGGTATTGAATAAATAAAGCAGTGTAAGCAAGGAATACCATGACTAATTCAACCCCCAGTTCAGGCTGGTCAAACTGAACTCGACACCTACAGTTGTCAACAGTTAGTATACTCCCATCATGAATCTCCCTCGTCTTTGGGTGAATAGCAATGACACGCTGTCCAACAATTAAAGGCCTGGCCAAATCAGTTGGAAGGCCATTCCTGGTACCAGTAAGAAGTTCTGCATAATGTGCTCTAACCGAGTCCCGGTATTGATTTAACTTTGTTTTTTCTTCTATCAAAAATTTCTTAGAAAATCTCCGGGGTCTGCCAAGAGAACTGCACAAGAATAACAAACACATGAAATACTTTAAAACTTAACAAGAATGAGATGATAATAAAGCAGCAAATACCAATAGAATCATTTGGGATAAAATACCTTCTAATGACTCCCCACTCAATACGAGTCAGTCTAGGAACATGCCCCAATCCAACATGTTCCAAGTACTCCATGAACTCCCTTTTTGCAAACCATGGGTAATCTATGGCACTGTAAAACCACTCAAAAGTGCACCATCGCTGTATTTGATGTGAAGACAGGCAATGAATGAGCTTCTCCTGCAATAATGAAAAAACACATCTCTGAAATCATATTGAAAAATTCAGTCAACATCTGTTTACAAAAATGAGGGATAATCAACCTTGTGGCTTGATACACTGCTCTGGAGAGTGGATTTTCTATGTTGACCACTGAAAAAATTTTCTGACACCTTTATATCTTGTTGTACCATTGGCTTTGGTTTTTCCAGCTTTCGTCTACGCCTTCCTTTGTTTGCTAGACCGACTTCATCTGTAGATGAAACTTTTAGGGGTAACAACAGTGAATCATCCCCTCCTCCTTTGTCATCATTACTAGAAGACATCATTCCTGGGGGTTGTACCACCTTCAGTTGTCTTGACTGTTGTGCGGAAACAGAAGGGTGCTTGCCTTTAACAACAGACTTTGCCATGTCATCAGTAGCCTGCAATGAGGTTAGCACTCTGATGCTATAAGTGGCTATGTGGAAATAAAGAAAAGGTTGTCAAGTCCAATTAGTGAGAATTATCACCTAAACAAAGGATCGAATTACAAATGTAATTCATAATAGAGAATGTGAGAGATGAATGGAAAAAAGTTTTATTGTCTACTCATGACGAAATTAGGAAGAAAAATATAGCCCTTATCATAATGCACGTTACAACATTGTGACAAAAAAAAAAAAATCTGTTACAACAATGAATCACAAATATCTTTCGTGAGAAAAATAAATAAATACCATGTAAAGAAAATCTTTCCCTTATTATTATTATCATAATGGGAAAAAAATCATATCAAACTTGAATATCCACTAAACAAGTTGGGTACTGAGACTTGTTGCACGACAGTACAAAAAGTTAAAAATGTGCGCAAATAAGTGTGTGCATGTGCACACGCATGCATGTGTAAACTATAAATATTTGGTAGGATTCTTGCCTAGAGCAAGAGGAATGAAATGTATCCCTAGGAAGAGACGCCATCAAAACTCAAAAGTACTCAGTTAACTGAAAACTACTTTGGAAAAAAAGACTGAAAATTGTGATCAAACTTCCAACAATTGGGAACAATGAGAAAAAGTATCGATCAAACAAAAAATTATATACAAAGAAAAGATATTGATTTGTGATATTAAACATCAAACAAGAAATATAGAGGAATAGTAGCAATTTAAAAAAAAAAAAAAAGGTATTCTTTATAGCACTATGGTGTTTCCAACTTTGAAAAAGTTGCATTTTGGCATTTTGGTCCCTCTAGATTTATTGTGTTTGATGATTTGAAAATTTTTTGCTGACACGTTGATATTTTTGTTTAAGTAAAGTTGATCGAGCATGCATGCAGCCAGCAGAAAGTGTGCTACACCAGCAGCATACAGAAATAGGGACTTAATTGCACCAATTTGCCAATTCAAAGGGATGTCTTGTTCAAATTTATACTAGGGGTACCAAATTGCAGCTTCTTAAATGCAAGGGGGACAAAAACTTTAATCAAAACGAAAGGGTAAAAAAATTAAAAATGAAAATAAAGGCTAGAATTTTATTGACTCTTACTTTCAATATTGAAGATGTTTGTCTTCTTTTCCTCTTTCTAACATCAAAGTGGAAGGTGCCCTCTTCTTGAGGAACAAGAACTCCATTATCAGGAGAAACCAAACCCAATTTAGTTAAAGCAGTGCTTTCATCACTCAGAATTGCATGATCGGTTTCCACTTTAGACTCATTAACAACTCCTTGGTTTTCTTCCATCACCCGAACAGGTGACTCTAAACACACAGAAAGCAACATATTAGAGGATCCAAACTCTCAAAATATGATGAAAGCAAATAGGTATATGTAAACAATCCCAAATTATATATTGAAAATAGGAATTGTATGAGTATCCAAAAGTATACTGCATGAACAAACTGATAGAGGGCACAAAAAGACATGATAGACAGTGTTATTGCACAATCACTAATCTCTATTTATTCACAAGGAATGCATGGGTATTTATACAAGGAGAGATCTTCAATCCTAATAAATGCTAACTCCTAACTACCAACTACTACCTAATACTATTAATTACATCTGTATTTACTACTAAATATATTTCCTAACACTCCTTCTCAAGTTGGAGCATAGATGTTAATCAAACCCAACTTGTTACAGAGATAGTCAACCGAGTTCCATTTAAGGCCTTAGTCAAAAGATCACCCAATTGATCACTAGACTGCACATGTCCTGTAAAAATAAAGTTTTCCTTGATCTTATCGCGTACAAAGTGCCAGTCAATTTCAATATGTTTTGTACGTTCATGAAACACTGAGTTGGAGGCTATATGTAGAGTAGCTTTATAATCACATGACAATTTTGCAGGCAATGATGTGGTGATAAGTATATATTTTAAATGAGTATAGATTCCCATATATATTTGGTTGCCAATAGTATCACCTTGTTTCAGATTCTTTAAGAAGCCTTTAATCTGAAACAGTGAAGCAAAATTTTCCTCCTTCAAATAAGCATCTCACACACCATCCAGATTTCCTTGTCTGACTTGACTGAAACAAATGATTCTCCAATGAAGTTATCATAGAATTGACCATCCATGACATCATATTATTATTTTCAACAAACTAAGTCATGTCTTTAAGGTCAGAAATGGCAGGGGAAGAATCTTCTCCAGTGAGATATTCTTGTTTTCCAAGGTCCCAACGACCATCAAGGCACTCTGGGACCAAACAAGACAATTGCTGCCATTGAACTTATGGCCCATGATCATGAGGGAGAGTTTCACGTCATGGAGGATGAGTATCTGTTTGGTGACATGTTGGGATCAGTCTGCCTTCTCTACAGATTAAATTAAAAGGCCCATTTTTAGATTTAAATTCAAAATCAAAATATCAGTCTCTCTTGCTTGGACAAAGAGATATACAAATACACAGATCTGTACGTGCTTTGTTTTGTAGAGAAGACTGCCTCTGTCGGGATTGGGTGGCTGTGAAACATAATTCCTCTTGAGAGCAGGAGTGATAAGCTCTCATGGTACTAAACCAGATCACTGGATTCTTTTAGGCCCTCCAGGCTATAATAGCATTATATAAGCCAGAAATACAGTGCTGGTTTTTTATAGGTTTATTTTTTAGGAGAATTGAATTAGCTAGTCAATTAGAGTTAGTAACAGAAAGAAGGCAACTAGTTAGTTCTAAAAGCAGAATCACTAAATAACCCCATCATAGAAACTGAAGACAGCCTTGACAGTTAATGAATTCTGAGTTCATTCTTCTATCCCTCTACTCTCTTCTATTCCTACTTCTTTCTCACCTATCATTCTTTTCTCATTTTCATCCACAGGAATTAGTCCAGATAAAAGCCGAATATAACATTTGACTTAAAACAAATACTCCCTCCAGTCCTAAATATAAAACAGAGTTGATTTTTTTTGGAGAAATTAAGGAAGCTAAATAAGTTACTTAATCATATCATATTGTTAAGGTACTGTTTAGTAACTCAGAGAAAAGGTAGAATAGAAGAAATATTCTGTTAGAGCGAGAAGGCAAGAATCTCACCGACTTCACTTTCACAGTCCTGGAGTATCTCCTGTGTCGATATATTTTCTGATAAAAGATGATCTTTTATTGATGTGGCTCCATGCCTATTTATAAAGAGACTGACAGATACTTTGACGCAACTATAGTTCCCCATGAATAACAACCCCTAGATTTAGGAACTATTTCCTAACAGACTAGTAGTGGATCTCCCACTTATTTCTCTAACGAATAATAAATGAGTTGGCAGCAATAAAATAGCAACAGTAATTATAAAGCGGCAATAAAATAGCAACAGTAATTTAAATTGGATCAGTCCACTTTATTCCTTTCTAGCACGTTTGTTTCTCCTTGAGTAAGTCAAACCAAAGCTGCTATCATTTCTCCCCCCTTGGAAAACCGACTTGTCCTCAAGTCGGAAGCTGGGAAATTGCTCTAGAACCATGTCATATCCCTCCCAGGTGGCGTCTTCTAATGGTTGGTTTTCCCATTGGATGAGTAATTCCAGTATTTGATCGTTAGTCCAGCGGTGTTTGAGTACCTTAAGAGGTGTGAGGAGTAATTCCATGTCAGCTGAAAGAGGCAGGGATGGTGGAACAAGAGGAGCTGCTTGTCCATATGCGGGGCGTAAGAGGGACACATGGAATACCGGGTGGATTTTGGCACTGGCAGGAAGCTCTAGCTCGTATGCAACTTTCCCTATTCGCTTAAGAACCTTGAAGGGACCGAAGAATCTCGGAGAAAGCTTTTCAAATTTCCTTCTGGCTAAGGATTTCTGACGGTATGGTTGCATTCTCAACCAAACCGCTTCTCCTGGTGTAAATTCTAGATCCCTGCGATGTTGGTCTGCCTGTATTTTCATCCTGTGTTGAGCCTTAAGGAGGGTATCCTTCAAAACTCTTAACATCGCGTCCCTTGTTTCTAATTGTTCCTCCAGTTCTGCAACTAAGGTTTCTCCTTTAACATAAGGAAGAAGAGGTGGAGGGTCACGCCCATATACTAGCTTAAACGGAGTGTGGTTGCTTGATGTGTGGTAGCTAGTATTAAAAGAAAATTCAGCCCAGCACAGATACTTACTCCATAATTTAGGTTGGTCATGAGCGAAACATCGTAAGTATGTTTCAAGACAGCGATTTACCACTTCTGTTTGGCCATCTGTCTGAGGGTGGTATGCCGTACTCATTTTCAAGCGGGTTTGGCTTAAACGAAAGAGTTCTTGCCAAAAAGTACTCATAAAGAGTGAGTCCCGATCTGAGACGATGGACCGTGGCATGCCATGTAACCGAACCACTTCTTTACAAAACACCTCAGCCACTGTTTTTGCTGAGTAGGGGTGAGACAAAGGAATAAAATGGCTATACTTACTAAGTCGGTCAACTACCACCAAGATAACATCGAACCCTTTGGACTTGGGTAAACCCGTTATGAAGTCTAGAGAGATGTCCTCCCATATTTGGACGGGGATGGGTAATGGTTGCAGGAGTCCTGCTGGGGCTAATGTCTGGTACTTATTCTGCTGGCATGTACGACACCGTTGGATGAAATGCTTGACGTCATTCTTCATTCCTCTCCAGTATAACTGGTCACTTAAACGCTTCAGGGTCTTTAGATAACCCCCGTGCCCTCCTGTTGGTGTATTATGAGCTTCCTCCACGAACTTCTCACGAAGACCACACTTATTGGGAATGACCAATCTGGTTTTGTAAAATAGCCGTCCACTAACCAAGTGGAAGTGAGATTCAGGATTGGGGTTTGCTTGTATTTCGTCCATCTTTGCTTTAGTCTCCGGGTCATCTAGTAAGGCCTGTGGGAGTTGCTGCAATTCGTCCGCCATTGGAATCACTATATGGAAGAAGTATGATTGTTGAGGCCTTCGGGATAGAGAATCTGCCGCAGTGTTGTCCTTTCCCGGCTTATAAGTGATTGTAAAATCAAACGGGAGAAGTTTCACCATGAGCCTTTGTTGGGAATTAGTCACAATTTTCTGGTCCAACAGGTGTTTAAGGCTGTGGTGGTCTGTTTGCACAAAGAAGTGGTGGCCAAGTAAGTAGTGGCGCCACTTTTGAAGAGATAACACCAAGGCTAGCAATTCCCTGTCATAGGCAGACTTATACCGGTTGGAAAAAGAAAATCCTTTACTGAAGTAGGCGATAGGGTGTCCTTGTTGCATGAGGACAGCTCCAATTCCTGCCATGGAAGCATCACATTCAACCGTAAATGGTTGCTTGAAATCTGGTAATTGGAGGACTGGAGTGGTAGTAAGAGCTATTTTCAAGCTATCAAAGGCGTCCTGTGCTTGCTTGGACCAGTGGAAGGCATCTTTCTTGGTCAGGTCAGTCAATGGTCGGGCTATGAGTCCATAATTTTTTACAAACCTTCGATAGTACCCTGTGAGCCCCAAAAATCCACGTAGTTCTTTGACGCATGCTGGTGTTGGCCAATGGGCTACGGCCTTGATTTTTTCTGGGACGACCTCAACTCCGCTGCCAGACACTATATGACCAAGGTAATCAATTCTGGTTTGGCCTAACGAGCATTTCTTGGCATTAGCAAAGAAGGAATGTTGCTGCAGAATCGAAAAAATGATCCTGAGATGTGCAAAGTGTTCCTGTACCGTTGAGCTATATACCAGGATATCATCGAAGAAGACAAGTACAAATTTCCGGAGATGTGGACGAAACAGATTGTTCATAACTGCTTGGAAGGTGGCTGGTGCGTTGGTGAGGCCAAAAGGCATGACCACGAATTCATAGTGGCCTGAGTGAGTGCGAAAAGCTGTTTTATGGACATCTGCCGGTAGTACCCGTATTTGGTGGTACCCTGATCGCAAGTCTATTTTAGAAAAATACTTAGCGCCCTTCAGTTCATCTAGAAGCTCATCAATATTGGGAATCGGGTACTTATCTGGTATGGTAATTCGGTTGAGGCGACGGTAATCTACACAGAGTCGCCAGGAACCATCCTTCTTACTGACTAACAACACGGGGCTTGCAAATGGGCTAGAACTAGGGCGAATAAATCCACGGTCAAGTAGGGCTGCCACTTGCACTTCAATCTCATTTTTTTGATAGTGAGGATAGCGGTAAGGCCGTAGGTTGGGAGGAGGTGCTTCTGGCTGTAAGGGAATCGTGTGATAATGCCCCCGTGAAGGTGGGAGTGTCATGGGTTCATCAAAGATAACGGAAAAGTCCTGAATGACTTGCGAGATTCCAGGTGCAGTACGGCTGCCAGTAATACCCTGCTGCATAATCAAGCTTTGTAGGCAGATCTGTGAGTCGCCCTTTGTGGTCACTCCTTGCAGTTTGTATCTCTTTCCCTTAATCCAAAAGATCATGTACATATTGTTCCAGTTGGCTTGCACCGTGTTAAGAGACGCCAACCACTTAATTCCCAATACCACGTCGGTACCACCTAATGAGAAGGGAAAGAATTCTTGTGTGATAGTTAAATCGGAAACCTGTACCTCCAATTCTGGGCAAACTTGATTGCAAATGACCCTACGACCATCGCCAATCTGCACACCAAAGACTTGAACGTTGTGTACTGGAAGTTGTAGCTCGGATACGATTTTGTCTGATATGAAATTATGAGTGGAGCCGCTATCCACTAGTATCATTACGTCACGACCCTGTATGCTTCCTTTCAGACGCATGGTAGATGCCGATGAGTTTCCGAGGATTGCGTGTAGGGAGATCTCGGCACTTTCCTCGTTAATTTCCTCTGTGATTGGCTCGGCAATAGCTTCGCCCTCTTCGGTGATTTCCATTAATGATAGAGAACCTGTGCAGCGGTGGCCGGGGCGAAATGGTTCCCCACACCTGAAACAGAGTCCTTTGTCGCGGCGGTTCTGATATTCTATTGAGGATGCGGGCAGGAAAGACTTAGCTCCAGAAGATGATGCCGATGCTGACTTGGTTGCACCCCACTGAGATGTAGTCCCACGGGTTTCTTTATATGTGGGTCGGGTTAAGTAGGATCCGGAATTGGTCTTTGGCCCGGGTTGGGTCTTAAGTTTGGCTTCATATTCCAGTGCCAGGCTCGTCGCTCTGTAGACCGATCTGGGTTTGTGTATCCGAACATCCGCCCTTAACTCCTCTTTTAGGCCGTTGAGAAACACTCCCAAAAGGCAATGCTCCGGCCAGTTCGCAACACGGGATGATCGTTTGGTGAACTCCGATCGGTAGTCTGAAACGGTGCCGGTCTGCTGTATACCACAGAGAAATTCGTCTGGATTTTGGTACTCCGGTGGCCCATAGTGCTCCTGCAGCGTCCTCACGAGCTCATCCCAGTATAGTAAGGTTCGGCCATTATTCACCCAAGCAAAGAGATCCAACGCGTCGCCCTCGAGGTACATGGAAGCTACTTCCACCTTCAAGTCATCTGGTGTTTCATAATACCTGAAGTATTTCTCTGCTTTTAGAATCCACCCTCTCGGATCCCCTCCGCTGAATCTGGGAAACTCGAGCTTAGTGAATGGCATATGGGTTCGAAAAGCTGAGTTGTGTTCGTCTTCGCTGTCGGCATCCCAGTGAGATCGGTGTTTCGACTTCTCTCGCATCGACTTGTTTTCTAATGCTGCCACTTTCTCACTGAGTGTATCGAGAGTGGCGAGTCGAGCGGCGATGGCTGCCAAGGGATCCGCTGCCGTTGCAATTGGAATTTCATCAGGTTGCTGAGTTGCGGAAGAACGCGTCGTTACCATTCTGAATCGACGTGGCTCTGATACCAAATTTGTTAAGGTACTGTTTAGTAACTCAGAGAAAAGGTAGAATAGAAGAAATATTCTGTTAGAGCGAGAAGGCAAGAATCTCACCGACTTCACTTTCACAGTCCTGGAGTATCTCCTGTGTCGATATATTTTCTGATAAAAGATGATCTTTTATTGATGTGGCTCCATGCCTATTTATAAAGAGACTGACAGATACTTTGACGCAACTATAGTTCCCCATGAATAACAACCCCTAGATTTAGGAACTATTTCCTAACAGACTAGTAGTGGATCTCCCACTTATTTCTCTAACGAATAATAAATGAGTTGGCAGCAATAAAATAGCAACAGTAATTATAAAGCGGCAATAAAATAGCAACAGTAATTTAAATTGGATCAGTCCACTTTATTCCTTTCTAGCACGTTTGTTTCTCCTTGAGTAAGTCAAACCAAAGCTGCTATCACATATGTTGTGTATCTTTAGATTATATATCAATTTATTAGTCAAACTAATTAGCTTAGAGAAAAAAAATATAAATATAAATACTCTAAAATAATTTAATTAGCTTCCTTAATTTCTCCAAAAAAAATCAACTTTATCTTATATTTAGGACCGGAGGGAGTAATAAAAAGGAGACAACATTTAAAAAAAAGGTAAAAAGGGAGAATTATGAGACAACACTCAGAATGCCCAGCAGTAAACAACATAGACCATACAAGATTCTAGTTTATTTTGAAATCACTCTTGTGCAGAAGGAAGCAAAGAATAGTTAAATGAAACGGCATATAATTATTGGTCAAGACTTAAATGTCATACCAGTGTCAGGGTTTGTGACTGGCATCATCAAAGATAGATCAGCCAAAGCTTTCAGAGCATCAAAAGAAGGATCTTCATCTACAAAACCAGGGAAAAAATGAATAAATGCGTGGCAACAACCATACTTCACATTGGGACCAAAGAACACACTAAGACAAACCAATATTGAGAAAATGATGGAAACATAAACAAAATGTAAAAACATTCTCATCCAGATAAATTTTATCTCTTACTATCAAGTAATTAGACAAAATTTATTACCCACTTTATGTAAGGGATTTTACTCCCTGCCCGGAGGGGGGGGGATGTGGTGTGATTTGGAGGGGAGGGGCCTAGCCCCATATTATTATGACTAAGTTAACCTCATTATTTAATGATATTATTGTATTGCCCTTATGTGTAACCTAATAAACTCACCTTCACAGGTGATTGATTGCAAATACAAAAATTTGCTTCATCTTTCTTCTGAATTATCTGGTCACAGATAACAATGGCAATTTTATATTCTTTCAGTAACCAGAGCACAGATCCTTTAATTTCCCTCTCATCTCATTAGAGAACAGATTAAGAAGAAGAAGAAACTACACATCTTTTCCCAGCACCTAAGATGGACAATTCACCTTCACTAATGATGAGAAACAAGAAAAAGAAGTGTATATTATGAATACTCCTTTTCCTAAGAAATACAGAAAGCTCTATCCAAATATTCAGCAAACCAAGTCAGATACATTAGTATTTCTTTAGTAAACTTCAAATACAAATAAAGCACCATGTCTTAAATACATTAAAAAATCATTAATTACGCATTAACAATAATACACTTTTTGTTTTATTAATGTATTTGTCAACAGAGGGTGAGCCTTAGCGCAATGATAAGGTTGCTACCATGTGACCTGGAGGTCAGGGGTGCAAATCTGGGAAACAACCTCTTCACTTGCAAGGATAAGGCTGCGTACATCTATCCCTCCTCAGACCCCACTTGGTGAGAGCCTTGTGCATTGGGCTGCCCTTTTAAAAGCACTATGGTAAAGAGAGTAATATGCTAGAGGCTACTTCAGGAAAACATTTAATCCACTTCGACATCACCTTTCATTATCAAAATGCAAAGGGAGATAGAAAAAAGAAGACCCTTCTCCAACTTACTTCCCCATATCACTCAACATCAACAAGTACAAAAGCTGAGCCTGCTAGTGTTCAAACATATGAGAAACAACTGGAATCTCATTCACTTTAGTCTGAACTCATGCATGACAAGATATAGCTATCCAGTTCGACACAGCAACTATTCTAAGCTATCAAAAGGCGCACGAGCCAGACCCAATGCACTAACATCACATATACAGAGACACGCTAAAAGTATCAATACACAAGACAACAACCAAAAAAAGTGGAAGTAATGCAGATTCAGTCCTTGCTGTCTTAAATGCTTGTTCTAAATTCTTGCCTCACAGATGAAGTAACTACTGAGCCAATAAAAGGCTGGTAATGCTTGTATTATTTCAGGCAAAAGACCAAACTTAGCTCTCATTCTAAACAACTATATGGGGAAAACAATAGAAATTTTATAAAACAAAACACAATATGAGGATAACTTTTGACAGAAAAAATTGTAAGAGAATATAACAAAATATCATTGATCTCTAATTATTTTCTTATTTATCAATTAGATAAATAAACATTCATTCACAAGATGAAAGCAATACTTCTATATTAATCCCACGATTAAGAAGTTAGGCAACATATTCTAGAGCGTGAGATCCTTTGTTCAACAAATATACAACATGCTCTGGGCATAATTTAACAGAATTTAAGTTAGAAATAACAAGCCTACTTAACAGCTACAAAGGGGAACAACCTAATGAAGGAAATCATTGGAACCACAAAAATACCTCTTATATTTATTTAAAAAAAAAAGCCTACCCTTTTTTTCAAGCAGTAATTTTTTGCTTTTCTTCCCGAGACTCTTGAAAGAGGACCTGGCACCTTTTGTTCCTGCAAAATTAGTGTCAATTTTATACTTGATTAAATCCAGTCCATCATCTTCGTCTGTCCCACTAGAAGCTTCCTTTACGCCATCCAAATGTTTATTCACATTTTCTTTTAGTTCTAACTTTTTTCGGCAGTGTTTTGCTCCCTTTTCTTCATTTTTTCCTCTTCTAGCACTTTCTCTGCTGCTCCATTGACCTAGCTTTTGAGAATAATCTCCACTGCCACACCCATTGCTTCCTAAACTCATTTCAGAGCTACCCTCATTCAAGTCAGAATGGCAAAATTTGGATCCTACTGCTGCTGATTTAGTTTTCTGAAAAAACATAATGCCCAGACTTATTAGTTCATCTTAAATAATATCAGATAATAAAACTAAACAAACTGCATACCTTCCTCCCATTATTCTGACCAGGTGATGATGTAATGCCCTTAGATTTGTTGTTTGGTGAGCCAGAAACTTTGGAAGAGCCACCTATTTGTGAAGCCTCCGTCAGTGCTAATGCAATCTTATGAGCAACATCATTACCGTCAACCATTGGCCTGTAACCTAGCCTAGCAGGTGAAAAACGCTTTTCACCAACATCCTTACGAATGGAATGTGAAACAGGGACACGGGGAGTTCTTTTGCGAACAGCATGAGAACTTATTCCTTAAAACAAAATCCCAAATAACAACAAATAAGTAATTAAGAACATTGATAGAATTGCCTTTCAAATATAAATGTAGACATCAGACACACCTCGCAATTAGGAGAGATAGTCTTTCCAGAAATTAAGGGGATAACCAAATAATGAGAACAGAAGAAAATTTGTGCCAGGGTTTGTGCAACCAACATGTTTCCAGCAGGAGGAAATGTTATTCATATTTCTCAATCTTAATGTAAGAATTGATGTTTTAGAAACAAACACGAGCTGAAGTGAGAGAGGAGAACAGAATCAAAGTAATCTTCATATGCATTTAGAATATCAACCCACCAGAATGACTCTTCTTCAACAATGACAGACAACCATCACCAGATATAACTGAATGTGACTGAGAATGATCTGAAAAATGTCCTTCTAACGCTTTATAGTTGTCATTTGAACGTTTCTGCCGCAAAAATTTTGGAGGCTTTCTAAATGTTTCTGTATCTTCATTGGTTTCTTGTCCACTATCACTTCCTCCCTGACAATTAAAACATTCATATTATATGTGCATTTGAACCAGTACAAAATTTGGCCATTGCCCTTTGCAAATCACAAGTCCTTTATAAAGTACACAATTTTTTCTAGAAGTAACAGCACTAGCAATACAATTTATGATCTCATGAGTGATCTGTTTATTGTGGTATGGGAGGGCTTGCAGATCAGTAAGCTGATTGGGTAATAGCCCAATACAATTTTCATTAGGAAAAAGGCAATCCTTGTATATTAAAATTACTGGAGGAAAACAAAGAACTCATGAAAAGGACTGAAATACAGGGTGAGAGAATCATCTATATCATAGCTGGAGGCAAGAATAATTAGGCAACAGAACCCCTCAAACCAGCTAAGGGAATGTTACAGAAAAAGTAATGCCCAAGTAAATATTCAATGTAGCTTCAAATTGAAATTCAAGCTTACCAGTACACTATAGTGATCTGTCATCATTGCTATGAGTCCAACCACAGAAGCAGTGCCCTCTGGAAGAGACAAGTATGCCTAAACCCAGAACAATCTTGGTTTAAAAACAATATACCACATTAAGTAACATCATGTCTATCAAAATGTGATATTATGCATGACCAAATAACGCAAACTAGTGAAACTTAATTGAAAAAAGAAACAATTTTTGCCTACAAAAAGCACCACAGGGAGGATTCCTTTATAATGATTAAGGTTCACTTAAAGCAATATCTCCTTGCACATCATTAACTAATTTGTTTGCTACAATGTTGGCATCTATAAGCTTCTTGCCAGCAATTAGATCTAGTTTTTTTTGTTTTCCATTTTTTGAGTCAACCTCAAACCCCACCTGATGAGAGTCTTGTGCACTAGGCTGTCCTTTTTTTTTTTTTTTTTTTTGAGTCAACCCATAAACTTTAAGATAAGAGAAGAAAATAAAAAATAAAAACCAGAGGCATAATATGTGAGATAAAATGTAACTATTAACTAGAAACAAAACCATTAAAATGAAAAAAGTCTTACTATTTTTATTTTAATAAACAATTAAGATGAATATTCAATTTCATCTGCTTATTTATTTCCCATTTCATATAATTATTCTGGATATATAAATTTAAACAATACAAGACCAAGACACCTTAATCGGCTTCTATATGTGAATGTGTGCTATATTTTAGAATCTGTGTCTGCAGGACATGCATTTAGCAATGTGCACAAGTTAATCAGCATGTCTAGGCTATTGTTGCACCTACTCGATTCATAGAGTACAGAGCTTCTACCATTTCCAAAGATCTATTATGCACAGCAGCAGCCACCTGTAAGCAAAGGACAAAATTTCAGTACCGAAAAAATGCTCAATATAACGATAGTGAGCTGAAAAAAGGTACATTCAAATAACTAGATACAACCTTGACACAGCAACTTTACATGCAATTTTAGGCAATGGCAAGTACAGGCCTACCCCTTTTACAGCAAACAAGAATTTCACCTTTCATTCCAAATAAGAAGCACCTCATGACAGAAAAACTAAACTAACCTTCTTCCAGTCTTTCCCATATTTACGGTAAGCTTCATAGAAACACTCTAGCTCCTCCTTTCTCCATTGTGGTCCTAACATGTCAGCCAATTTTCTCTTCTGTATATCATTGAAAAGCAATTATGAAATTTGCGAGAATGCAAATAATGCTGGATCCGCACATCAAAATTCAACCAAGTAATCAGTCTCAAAATCCGATCAGCTAGACAAATAATATTCAGAGCATTATAATTTTGAATTCAACTCAATGTCTAATCCAGCATCCATTAAAAGTTAGGATCACCAGAATGGCATCAAAAGTTAAGTTATTTGTTAGCTGAAAAATATTAATGTAGAAATGTAGAAATTGTATAAGAATCCCAAACTGGTGTCTATATATAAGTGAGACCCCTCTCTGCTAACCTACTATTGTGTGTGCGCACATGTAACCAAAACATGATAAAATATATATATAAATACGAGCACCAATATGCAAGTTGGACATCCAACACTGGGGTCTATATATAAGTGAGACTCTTCCTTACTAACCTACTATAGATAGAAAGCTCAACAAAAAGGGCACCAATATGCGAGTTAGACATCGAACTTTAACTCATAGGATATTCTTATTGTAAGTAAAGTTATGGGTAAAAAAATAAATTAGTTGTGAAGCATTTTAGCAACAATCATACCTTCTGAATTCCAGGACTACCCTGTGGCCTAGTCTTGCTGACATTCTCTGTATTTTTATCTTCAATAGATACAGCTTCACGAATATTTGAATATCTCTTCGTGAAAATTTTGGATTTTCTAGATGGAGCCATGAGTAGTGCCTTGGTTTTCTGAAATTACCAGATGAAAAAATTAGGACAATCACAAATTTCAAAAGAAATCAGATATAATGAAGTAAATATAGACTTCGAAAACAATTAGTTAAAAAGGGGGAAATCAGTTGCACGCTGCCACAGCAAACACACACAGAATTCAATGTAAAGAAGATTTTTTACTTGAGAATCTGATGTTTGTTGCAGATGAACAACAAATGAAAACGCATCTCCTGCCCCTCTAAAGACGGTTGATGAGAAATTACAAGTTCAAAACTAGAAATTGCTTCCCACGAATCATGGAAAGACAACAAGAGTACCAGCTAATGACGAATATAGAATGTTTAATAGGCAGGCAGCTGCCTTCACACGACCCAAACAACATAGTTTGAAATATTGAAGATATATTCAGGAATTTTCAGCTCCATTAAAGAATTTATGATATATAAAAATTAGATGCAACAAGTTGAAACACCCTTGTCCAAGTTACGCAACCAGTTTATGCGTCACTTATGTAGAAAATATTTGCCTCTCTAATGAAAGATCAAATGACAGCAGAGGAAGCATGTATTGAAGTTTCAATGCCAAGTCCGAACTGAGAACCGAGATAGAAAAATTACTACTCATCCAGTTAAAAAAAGAGAAGCAAGGATTGCTGCTACACTAAATTTGGCAGCAGAGAAACATGTAGAAGGAGAAAAGTTGCGGCATGTCGGAGAAAGAAATTCATAAACACAATCCAATTGCATACAGCTTTCAGCAAAAATCATCTATGTGGTCGAAACGCTGCTTTTTACTTCAGTTTTACGAACATTCAGAAACCGAAAACAGAACGAAATTCGAAATTTAGAAATTTTGCCTTTTATCCGTCTTGATCTAAGTTTTCACTGCAAGCATATCAGACTAGAACAACCCAGAAAATCTTCAAGAATTGAAGTTTTCGACTCTGACAAACACAAAAAGTCCAGCTTCCCGAATCACTGAAACGAATTGCACAAAGAAGAAAATTGAGCATAAACAAAATGCGAGCTCACCTATTCGGCGAGCCTTTCCATATTGAATCCAAGATTCGAAGCAGGGCTTTTAGATTAGAACGCGATCAAGTGGCGGGAGAAACCAGTGACATTGGCAGTAGTGATTATTGTTTGATACATAGAAAAACCGCGATGCCGGTGTCGGAGTTTGGAGTGTCATTTTAAATCATTAATTTATAAAATTAATAATCAATTAACAGTTATAAATTCGACGTCATACCCGCGAAACTGAAAAAAAAATAAAAATATCATCATCCTCATCATCATCATTTAAAATATCAATATTAGTTAAGTATATTATTTTTTTATTGAAAATAATTATACTCAATCGTAACTAACTCATTGTTAAAAAAAATAGTAACCAACTTATCATATCATCTCGTGAACATATAAAACATTTTTAGAAGGATTGCTCAACCTTACAATGGCTGAATCTAACCTAATTAGGTAGTCTATAAAAAAAACTTAGCATGATATAATGTTGGAATTTAGTGTATTTACTATTTAGTGATAATAATTGAAAATCACTTGAATTTTATGACAAATTTACTTGTTTTATTAGTATCTTTGAATTAGTTAGAAGCTTATTTTTATAAAAAAAAATTACTTAAATGAAAAAATTTATAAAGTACCAAAGCAATTGCTATAAACAATTGACGAAAATAAGTAAAATAAATAAATTGTGAAATAACATAAATAGGCTACATATAAAAAAACCTTTAATTAGTTAGAAGTTAATACTTATAACTAGAACAAGAGTAATATATCATCAATTGCATATATCAAGAAAATTTGTCAAAATAAGTTATTTGTAAAAAAATATTTGTTGACTTTTCTAAAACACTCCTTTTAATTATTTGCCTTAGATGTTACTCTCTTAAGAGGAAATCCTTTTAACATGTGTAATTAACACAGGGGGTTAGGGAAGGCAAAAAAAAAAAAAAACACAGGGGGTTAGGATAAAATTATAAATCTGAGAGATAATGGATAAAATTATTAAAAATAATTATAATTAATAAAGCACTTATCATAATAGAAAATTATTATTAATGTAATCATCTATCAATAATTAATAATTTGGGCCACATATGAAGCAATGAAAATATATTATTTTGGATATTAATATAAGAGCTAGCTAAAGATTGAATTTTGTCTTAAATATAAAACATCAATCCATTCCTCTAAATTTATAATTTTTTTCTTGAAGTATTTATATTGATTACACTTATTAAGGAGTTTATGTCTAAAAATAGTCATGATAAAATATAAAACTAATATGTATTTGTTATAAATAACTAACCCAAATTAATCAAGGAATATTAGGAGTTAGTAGATTGTATTTTTTGTATGTTAATGTTGTATATTTGGGTTTGCCGTTGGGCTTTAGTGTTATTAGCCCAATGGGCTTTTATTGTATTATAATTATTGAGTTTTGTCATCAATAAGTGTTTGATCCTATTTTGTCATTTGTTGGTCCATGTTTGTTAAGATACCTCAAAGGGGCGCCAGGCTTGGGGACTCTCTTGACTCCTACACAACATGCTAGGCTCGAGTGCTTCATAGATTCTAATTGGGCAGCTTTCCAAGACACTAGGAGGTCCGTAATAGGTTAAGTAGTAAAGTTTGGAGGTTCACCTATTTGTCAATTTTGTTGGAAGTCTAAGAAACAACATACGGTGTCTACTTCATCAGTAGAAACTGAATACTATGCGTTACATTCAGGAGTTTTTGAAATGATTCGATTGACACGTATGTTAAAAGATCTTAGTGTACAAAACTTGGAACCAGTTCCTATATACTATGATAGCCAGGCTGCGATTCATATCAAAAGTAATCTCGTTTTTCATGAGCGCACAAACACATCGAAATAGATTGCCATTTCATAATTTGTACACACAAAAATATAGGAGGGGGTCATTTGGCTAGAGCATGAAACTAGCAAAAACCAACTTGCTGATATTTTTACAAAAGTTTTAGGCAGAGAGGATCATGTTAAGTTGCTGGGCAAGTTGGGGACCTTTAACTTGTATAGTCACCAACTTGAAGGGGATGTTGGGAATATTAGGAGTTATTAGATTGTATTTTGTGTGTTAATGTTGTATACTTGGGTTTGCTGTTGGGCCTTAGTGTTATTGGCCCAATGGGCTTTGGTTGTATTATAGATATTGAGTTTTGTCATCAATAAGAGTTGGATCATGTTTTGTTATTTGTTGTTTTATGTTTGTTAAATCTACAAATCAACTAGTTCTTATATTAAGAACAATAAATATTATTTCCTCCGATCCTTGATATAGAATATATATAGAAAGTTGATCTTAATCTTATAAGATCTTTTTTTATAATTGTCAATATTTACTGATTTACCTATATTGATTATGCTCTCTCTGAATAATCAAAGAGTTGGGGGAATAAGGAAATTAAGAAATATAACTAAAATGTTTTAGAAAATACATATCATATTAATTAACTCAATCTTTTTTAATTTAATTAAATTAGATAAATATGTGTTATATTAAAAATATAAGGGAGTAATAAATTTTTGAGGTGGAAAGACTCTTGTTGTGTTGTGTGCATGGGCTTGGCGATACACGTGCCACTTCATTAAATATCCGGTATAATTAAACAAAAGCATGCATGTTTCAATTGCCAATTTGTACGATATATATCAACACCTATGTTGTTCTCTTTTCTTTTTTTTAACAATTGACAAGAAAAAGATTATCATACTCAAACACAACATCATCAAGTGTCTGTTTAGATTTATGGTAAAAATCACTTTTCAAACGGACAATAAAATATACGAGATAAGTATATTAAAAGAGTTTTATCTTATCTAAATGTACCTTTCAAACATAAATCCGAACAAGTCCTAAGTTAGGCATAACTACAACCATCAAGCACTGTGATGCACTCAGCCTAGATGAATTTTGTTTGTCCCTCCTGAAGCCATCCATTGGCATCTCTCACAACAAAGCAGATAGTTGCCAATCCTTATTTTTTTGATAAGGCAAAATCATTATTAATTTTGAGAATTACCTTC
This sequence comes from Inga oerstediana, assembly GCA_963210345.1. Taxonomy (NCBI): domain Eukaryota; kingdom Viridiplantae; phylum Streptophyta; class Magnoliopsida; order Fabales; family Fabaceae; genus Inga; species Inga oerstediana. Next base: position 77,270,543 of record OY723399.1, on the reverse strand, counting down.
AAGAGGAGTCCATTTGGAATTTGGTTTTTCAGCAATAACAATTGTGAGACTCATCCTCTCTCTGAAACCATATATCCATGCATCTCTCATAATTCTTGGCGCAAGCATCTTTCATGGATAAAATTAAAATAGGATTAGGCATGACATTCTGATAGATGAAAGCACATCTTCCTTTCCAAATCAAGAATCATTTCAATTGTCCGTTTAAAGACTTACAAAATAGATATGAAATAGAAATGGAGTTAATATTATCTTTGATCCTTGCAATTTAATCGAATTTTATTTTGGTTATTGTAGTTTCAAGTTGTTGTTTTTGGTTCTTGTAGTTTTCATAAAGATTCGATATGAGTTTAAATATAGCAACCAAAACAAAACTCATTAAAAGTATAGGGATCAACTGTTAAAGTCAAACAATTTAAAACTATAGAACCAAAACCAAAATTCGATCAAATTGTAAGAACTAACAATAATATAAGTATACCCATAGAAGTATCAGATACTATATAAAATGTACATTTTGTTTTTATATCTAGTATATTTTTCATATTTGGTCCTTATTACAGGATTTAACCCTAAAGTTGGTCTTAATTCTAAATGTGAGACCTATTTTATATATTTATCATTTTTTTCTTAAATTGTTTGTATTCATCCGCAATAATTAAATACAACAAGTTTAATAATGCACCCATGTATCTAAAAAGTAAGTAATGCTAGCTATTGAAGAGAAATTCATTAATGTCACACAAAAAAAAAAAAAAAAAATTGGACTATTTTTTAATGGATAACTTTAGGAATTTTTTTAAAAAAATATTTTCATGTAGGTACTCATTGAAATTGATTAGATTTTTTCCTCTGAAAAAATAGTCCAGTATATTAATTAATTTTAAATCTATGAATAGAAAAAAAAATCATTTTGAATCCATAAAAAATTCATTTAAAAAAAATCTATAAACTAGAATCAAACACAAAAAAGACCATTATACAGGCTTTGAGAAATTTAGTTAAACAAGGGTATGTTAGGAAAAAGTCATTTTTACTATAATTAACTAACTTAATTACCTTTCTTAATGTAATCAAATTAGTTAAATGGTTCTCACATTAAGGACCAAAGGAGTGAATTATATTTTTATAAATTATGTATACTATGATTTTTATATTTTTTTTTATTGGTAAATAAGACACATCCTAATTGGAAAATTTTAAGGGAGAATTACACTCAGGTCCCAAGAAAGAAGATAAATGAAGAAATGGTTCTTAAAGATTGCAAAATGAAAAAAATGGTTCCACGGAGTTGTCAATACAGGCTTCTGGAGTTGTTAATGAGACCATTTTTTCATTTTGCATCTCCAGGGATCATTTCCTCATTTATTTTCTTTCTTAGGACCTAAGTGTAATTCTCCCAAATTTTAACCAATGGGATAATTGGGCCAGGGCAGATAAATGGGCCGAACTTGTAGGAGAACCCAATGCCCAAACACGTGATTATCTCTTCCGGCCTGTTTCCATTTAACAGCAAAATCGCCTCTGTTTCAGCAAAATGGCCCTTTAAATTTGCATCCAAAAAAAAAAAATTGCCATTTAAATTGCCAAACTCACAAGGCGAGGCAGAACAGCATGTAGAAGTAGTACAGCTTAACTGAAGACCAAACTTCAACGTCTTCAAGTTAATGGTCTTCTTCTTCAGGTTGCTGTAAAGCTCAATAAACATATGCTTCAAGTCGTGTCTCAGAACACTGGGTGATAGAACCGCTGAAGCGAACCGTTCATGTAAAAATAATACAATGTGATAGAACGGCTGAAACAAAAATAATAAAACTCAGCAATAGGTCGCCTGGGCATAAGATACGCTTAAAAAATGGTCGGTCCACAAAAATGAACGAGGTATATTGAAAGGACTCTTTTTTTAACACACCCTACCCCGATTTTTTTATCTTTTTTTTTTTGTTGCCCACCCGGTTTATCGGAGTTTTGCCCCGACTACATCCGGATCAGCAAGAGGTCATCTAGGCATAAGATATGCTTAAAAAATGGTCGGTCCACAAAAATGAACGAGGTATATTGAAAGAACTCTTTTTTTGACACACCCTACCACGATTTTTTTATCTTTTAATTTTTTTTAAGTTGCTCACCCGGTTCATCGAAGCTTTACCCCGACTACATCCGGATCCGACCCGCATCGCGCACCTAGCTATGGTGGGAGAGTCTCCTAATGGGAATTTTCTGCATACACAAGGCTCGAACCTGAGACCTTACTTAAGCGGAATCAAGCCACTTACCACTTGGACCAACTCCCATTAGTACCCACCCACGATTTTTACAACGTTTGGATCCACTATGACCACATTGGTATAGAGGGAGGGCTTGACTTTTGATATTGAATAGCATAATAATATATAAAAATTCACCCTTTGGACTCATCTTAGACCTTTGTCCTACAAATTTCACATTCTTTCACTGCACTATATTTTGAATTTGATTTTTTTCTTTTTTTGTGCTCCATGGAGTTGCAAATTCTTCTCAAGGTCATGGATTGATAATGAGCAGGAAAATTTTGAAGAAAAGTCCCAATTAAAAATTTTATTTGTGAGAATTGTTTGATAAATTTTTATATACAAAAAATACTAGCATGTTAGGTAAATTTTATACACAGAGTCCAATACTTTGATTTAGGTCCTTCTCGTCAATAAAATTTTTAATGAGAGGCTTTCCCCCAATTTTTCCTAATGTACTGTTTCCTTTTTTTGATGCTTGTTTGCATGAGATTGGAATTTGTGTGGTTTCAAATAAATATATGAAAGGGGTTTTATTTGGTAACACAAGAACAAACATTTTAAGAATTACCAATCATATAGGAAGCTAGCAAATAAAAATTTTTAACTTAATCTTGGTTTTGGCAAAGATCATCCTAAAAACAACTAATCAACTAAAGCCATAATTTTCGATAAGCTGTTCAAATCAAATTATAATTCACACCATTGGAGCAATAATGGCTGTCAGAAATGCTTAAAGGGCCAAAATACCCTATTTGTTTGGATCTTAAGCACATATTTCATTAACTTATGCCCTTTTTTAGTCATTTACATATGAATAATGATTTTAATTAAAATCATCCAAAATTTTCCAATTTTACCATTACCAATTTTTAGATTTTTTTTTTTGGTCATAATTCCCGCAACTGTTTTACTCTTTCTAGAGCCTAGAGGGCCCGAACTCACTGCATTACACTCAAGAAGACCTTAATAGAATTGTTTGATATCGATTTTTTTTGTGACCAAGATATCAAATGAGTTGTAAGGTTGACCAAAAAAAAAAGAGAGTTATAAGGCCGCAATCACCTTTTTAGATATACTCCCTCAATCACTTTTTAGATATACTCTCTCGGATCTTTTTTTTTATAAATAATTTTATTTTTTTAGGTTAATCTTTAATATAAATAAATTTTTTTATGTCTCAAATTTTAAATTATTTTTTTTACCGTTATTAAATATATATCTTCATATTAATTATCAACTATTCACTACTAATTTTCTGTCAATTAATCATTTTTTTACTCATTCTCTCTTATATTATTTTACCCATTCTCATATGCTCTTTTTATAAATAGGGATATACTTAAAAAAAATATGACATTTTTGACACATTTATTATTTTTAATTAATTTTAACTGTTAGTTATTTTTATACAATAAAAAAAGTGTTTATAAAAAGGCGCAAGGGAGTAACTTATCATCCTCAAACTCTTTTCTTCTTAATCAATTTTTTCAAAGTTGGTGAATGGGCTAGTTTATAAGTATAAGGTTATGAAGTTCCAATCTCACCGATATAAAAACCTTGTTAGTGGGTGATTTGTAAGTAACGCTGTAAGTTCTCTTTGACTCTAAAGGTATACCCTATCCCTAACAAGCTATCAGAATCTTCCAACTTACCTAAACTTTTGTTTGCAGAAACTAGAAAGAAAAATTTATCCAAAATTTATTCTTTAAAAAATGATCCAAACACAATATTATATAAGTGCTCCAAAACAAGCACTTGTATATATATACTATCTCTGGTCCTAATTATAAGATAAAGTTGACTTTTTTTGGAGAAATTTAGAAACTAAATGAGTTACTTAATCATATGATATATTATGTATCCTTAGATTATATATTAATTTATTAGTCAAACTAATTAATTTGAAGAAAAAAATAAAAATATAAATACTCTAAAGTAATTTAATTAGCTTCGTTAATTTCTTCAAAAAAAAGTCAACTTTATCTTATAATTAAGACCGGAAGAAGTATATATAAATTGTTTGTTTGAGAAACCCTCACACAATGATTTTAAAAATTATTTTCTTCTGTAAATGAGATAAAACTCACCCCACATATTCACATAGAAGATAGTAAAAACTCTTCCAAAAACAATTAAAGCAAACCGCCATTGCCATTGAACAAAGTGAAAGTGAAAATAAAAAAGTTATGATAGGAATTCTATAAAAAGGCCTAGAGAGGGGAGGAGTGGGAGGAGAGAGAAAATGGAAAAGTCGCCGACATTTGGAATGGGAGAAGCGTCCAAAAACACAGTAATTGCAGCAAATCTTCCAAAGCGCAACTTGTGGCCTAAGCTTGTCCACCTCACCCCCAATTCCCTCCAACTACTTTCTACCCCTTTCCCCTCCACCCCCACAAATATTCTTTCATACCCCTGCCGGTTTTCTTTAATAAAAATTTCTTTATTAATGTCAATTAAATGTTGTTCTTTTTACTCATTTTAATATCATTTTACCCAAGAGATGCGCCAAAGTGTGGGAGAGTTCACCGTTTTCTTTTTTTTTTTGGACAAAGTTCACCGTTTTCTAGGGACATGTATTTTATTTTATTTTTTAAAAAAATACTCTTGTTTATGGACAGAAAGAGAGTGTGACTGAAAAAAAAAAGGTGACAATGGGAGAGTGTGAGTTTGTTTAATCAATACGAGTGTATTGATATAACATGTAATTAATAGAGATAAAAATGAAAAAAATTTAAAATACAGATGTCTTTTAAATGTAGTCATTGTTATGATGAGATGTTTCTAACTCATTGGCACTTATTAAATTTGACATAATTTAAGCAATTTTTAAAATTACTCTTATTAGCTACATTACCTTTTTTTTTTTTTTTGATAAAACATGAGGCATGTGGGATATTATCCCTTACCCACCAACAGAAGCCTATTCAAATTAGCAGAGGCTTTATGAACCATATGAAATCCTAGTGCAATCGTTAAGCTTTCTTTAGCAAGATAATCGGCTTGCTGATTTAGGTTCCTGCTGATCCTCCTCACTTCAACATGTCAATCCTGTTTCAGCATCATTTGGGCTTCGTCAATAATTCTACAGTCTTCATGCAACTCATGGCCGCTACCTAGCAGCAATTTGAACACCTCTATAGAATCTATCTCCAAGGTGACAGCCTTATAACCAATGTCCCACGAAACCTTCAGTCCATGCAAGTATCCCCACAGCTCGGCTGTAAGTGCATCATTGTCCTCAAATCGACACATGAAACCGCGAATCAGATCGCCTCGGTTATCTCGTAAAACACCCCCACATGCTACAGTATTTGAACGATAGGAAAACGCTCCATCCGCATTTACCTTAATAGCTCCTTGCCTTGGAGGTGCCTAACGCTATTGTGGACTATTTAGTATAGTACTCATGTTGCTCGGGTTGGAGAGTTTCTCACATGCCTCTCAAGTACTTGCCACCACTGCTCGAACACTGTTAACAAGACCAATATTTGAGATTGTTTTGTCTTCAAACACCATTAAGTTCCAGCGTTTCCAAAGCCACCAACACATCACAGTAAAAGTGTCTGCCCATTCATCCTTCCCACTCATGTTCGGTTTTGCCAGATTCCAGCGAAGCCAAGAGGGAAAGGCAAGGGAATTGAAAGTGGCCATAACCCTCGGAGACACCAACTCTTTCCACATAGTTTGCGTAAACTAGCAATCCCATAACACGTGCATCAAGTCCTCTGCATGAACATGACAGACCGGGCACTCATTATATGTAGTTAAGCTCCGAGCTTTCCTAGACACATTAGTCAATTGGCATTTCTGCAAGGTCAACTACATAAAATGGCGACACCTTTCAGGAACTCGTAATCTCCAGATTCTCTGCCATATTGGGTCCTCAAGCCCCATTTCCTTAAGATGAGATGAATAGGCCGATTTCACAGTGAAATTACCGTCCTTGGTTTCCTTCCATCTAACATCGCCTCCTTGTACTAGCTCCATCCCCTGCTGAACATGTGGCCAGGTGGCTTTGATGCCCGACCAGATATTGGATCCTTGTCTTTTGGGTTCCATCTTTAGGATGAGATCAGACCCACACTTATATTTATCACACACTACTTTCACCTATAGTGCATCCCACTTCTTGATGAGGTTACAACCTAACTTCATGAGAAAAGCATGATTTTGATATCTAGCGTGGCGTAAACCAAGCCCTCCTATTCTCTTAGGTTTGCACACCTCCTCCCATGCTACTAGGTGAATTTTCCGTCGTTTGTCCGACCCACCCCATAGAAAAGTCCGGTTCTGTTTATCTAATTCCTCCCAAGTAGGACTTGGCATGTATGAAGTTTGCATTACATAGTTGGGGATAGCCGTAGTAACCAATTTGGGTAAATTTTAATATCATATTAATTTTTATTTTCTTTTACTATACATATGAAAAGAAATATTTAATACTTGTTGAAACTATCAAAACGTATTATAAAAATGGCTTAAAACACCTTTTAGAAGATGTCTTGTAAAAGTAACAAGATAGAGTATCTTACACATAGGAAATATATTAAAAACAAGCATTTGTTTATTTTTTATTTGACATTCATTTGACCGTGTTTAATTTAGATACCCTATTTCATATTACTCCTCTAGTCGCTATTATAAAGTGTTTCTTAGAAGTATTGTCTGTCTCATAATATAATAAATCAATTGAAGAGTCGTTAATACCAAAATTAATGTGACTTTTTTTTTTTTTTTTTTCTCTTTCAAAACCTCATTAATAGGAATAGATTTGGAAAATTTTATCAATTTAAGATATATTTAATAATTTTACTGTTATTTATTAATTCATATAATTTAGTTAAAAATGCTCCATAACAAAGGCACGGTGGACTACTACGGTGCGAATTTTGTTAGGAATCATATATAATTTATAAGATGTTTTGTGAAGCATTAACATTAGGAGAAATTAATGTTGGTATGCCTGAAATTCCTTTGAGGAGGGTGTAAAATTAGTCTTTATCTCCCCAGGTTTTGTTGAAAAATTTCCCTCATCTTCCATGCATGGGAAGTTGTTTTTCTTAATTAATTCAAGGGTAAGTTTAAAAATATTTGTAACGTATATGAATATAGACTAACTTTAATCTACATTTCAGAGCAAGTGTAAAAAAAAAAAAAGTTTATTTCCCGGGGTTCAAAAGAAGAGCCATACTTTCATGGTAAAAAAAAAAAAAACACAAGAGTCATACTTCCGCCAAAAAAAAAATTAAATTCATACTCATACTGTATTTAAATTTTATTTTCCGTATTTGTTTGGTAAGCATAAACTGAAAGTTGAGATAAAACTCGTCTCACATATTTACTTACTATTTTTTTTCATATTGATTCTTTTATTAATGTATCCATTATGATCAAATGATAGCTAAGACTAATTTTACAAAATTTTAAATTACGAATATTTTCTAGTTACTACATAAAATTCCTTATATCTATGTTATATAAATTAATTTTTTTATTTCATATTCTATTCAAATTGAAATAAAAAAATGAAAATTAAAAAAGATGAAATGAAATTAGAAGCATTCCATTTGAATTTTGACCGGCTACAGCCGGTCATGGCTGGCCAAACCCTGACACAAGCAATAATTTGTGCGGACTCGCCACACCTACTCCTAGCCGCCAAGTCCCACCTCGTGCCCTGCTCCGTACGGACGCCGACATCATGGCCGTCGGTTCCCAAATCACTTCGTGGCCGTTGGTTTCCTCCAATATGGAACCAAAAGTGGATCCGCTCTCAATTCGCATTGCTCCAAAAAAGCCTAAGCCTAACCCACCAAAATGAGGTCAAAGATAAAATTTAATTATGCCTTTGGTCAAAATAGAATATTTACCCAGTCTAAAGTCTTCTCTTGTGGACACGTTTTTTCCACCCAAAAATCCGTAATAATATACCCAAATAAAAAAAAAATATCCCTCCTTCGTAATACTCTTTTTTTTATTCCATTACTCTCTCTCACATTGGCCTAGTCTTATATATATAATTATAAACAATAATTTTACTTCGTCTAAAATTTAATAAACCATGTTCATTTTTACTCTCAATTAATTACATGTGTTCCTCTCTTTTTTTTCTCCATCATTATCTTTTTTCCCACTCATTTTCTCACAATATATCTATATAGAATATGTAAAACTCATAACAATATAGGGTTAGGTACATAAATTGTATAGTGATATTGTGCTTATTAATAATTAAATATTTAAATAAATTATTCACCAGGAGGTTTCGTTTTTAAAATGTAAAGTAGTATAGAAAATTAAGTAATTTATAATGTGATAGGAAAATTTGTTATAATAAGATGTTTATTGAATTTAAATTATAGTTATGATTTCGGTTGTTTTCCTTTTTAACGATTTTTCATTTTTATTATAGTACTGATTTTGGTTTTTCGGTCAAAAAACTTTAGTTTTTAATATGTGTATATTTTCACTTTTTTTAAAAAATTGAGTTATTAATTTCCAAGAGCTTATTAAGTTAGTGTCAGATTCATGGTTCAAATATTATTTATAAAGGTACTCCCTCCATTTTTATATATAAATTCTTTTTAGTCAAATTGTGGGGTTTTAAAAAATAGTTAAAATTAATTAAAAATAATAATAAGAAACGATGAAACATAATGTATGGGTAAAGATAATGTGAATGAATAAAGAAAATGAGTCAACGTTTTGATTAATGCAATAAATAAAATTAATTGAAGGTAAAATAGTGAAAATATATTTATTATTCAGACCAATGAGACCTTATAAAAATAGACAAAATCATTTAAAAAATGAAACCATAGACCTTATAATTCAAGGTAAACCCGATCTTTGAAATTTCCTATCCCGTCGGGACCGAAAATTCTTAGGATCAGGAATCAAATCCCTTCCCGAACACTTTTCGGGATCGGGAATGGGATTTCCTGATCTCGATCATGAATAGGCCTAATCAGGCTACTCACCACTGTTCTTTTTTTTTTTTTTATCATTTTGTATTTTAAAATATTTTGTAAAAAAATATATCCAAAGGTTCTTAGAAAAATACCGTCATGAAATAAAATAAATAACGGTTCTTATACTATTCATTCTTAACGACTGTCATGAAAGAGTAGCCATCAGTAACACTTACAAACAATCAGTCTTAGACAAACTAATAATGGTTATTTAAAACCAAACCATTTATAAAGGAGGCGATGACTCGATAATCCCTGAAACCCTCTCTTTATAAACATCCTAAAACTGAACTCCACTTCCATTTCAACTTCTCATAGCCAACATCTTCACCAAACTTATGGACAAACACAAGATAGCTGCTGGCTCATCATCTTAGGACAAACTAAAAGATGAACTCTCTCCACCAACAGGCATTGAAAGGCTTGCCCACACAACCTATGAGCTCTATCATATGATCCAGATTTACTTACAAGAGTAAGGAGGCTTGGACTAGTGCTTGAAGGAACTTACCACTCTCATTCGCTCTTTGAACGAGAAGGTGGACTAGTTACTGGAGGAAACATCTCCATGACTTTTTATTTTTAGTTTGTTTATAAACTTTTTCTTTTTGTCTTTTATTTTGTTTGTAAAAAACTAAAAAAAAAAAGTGAAAACATAATAGTTATTATGTAAAACCTATCACTTATTAGAATACTATGTAAAGAAAAGTGAATTACATAATTGTTATTAACAAAGAACAGTGATAAATGTAAACAAATAAATAACAGTTTTGTCGAGTTAACCATGATGTAAAATATTAGGCATGATAACCCAAAAAACACTACCATTCCTCTTATATTTAAGCATTTGAAATAGAATACACTTGACACTTAGTCTGTTCGAATGAAACCCATCAATATTTTAACCTCATGACTCCTATTTTTTTCTTTGGGTGTTGCATCAAGCCCTTCATATTCGATCGTATAGATACAATTTCGTAATGAGAATCTCGATTGTTGTTGCTTGTTAAGGTCAATTTCCACACTAACTTTGGCAAATCTCCCTCTTTCAACAATATGCCTGTTATTTTCCTGCTGAGCAAGAGTATTAATATCAACTTTTAGAGTTTTCTCAGTAATATTTCCAATTTCTAGCATACACTCTTTCGAATACAGATGCAAAGGGCGGGTTGGCACTCTAATCCAAACTGCAACTTTCCTAACTTTGTTGCAATATGGATCAAAGTTTGGACTCCATCTCTGAACCACAAGATAATACCCTTGTGTGAGCCAATGCCCATCGAAAAGTAGCTTCAGACATAATTCCTTTTCCACTGATCTGAAAACAAAATAGTTGTTGGGAAAATCAATGAGTTCAAAATGTTCTGACTGTAACATCCATCTAACTCGATCCTTCATCATTCTAAGATTTGTTTTCTTGCCCAGAAGAGTCAGGATAAGTCCATCTTTCCATGGACGACACAATTCCTTGAGCCGCTTATTTCGTACATTCAAACAAGGTAAAGAACCAAGCATGTTCCTCTTCTCCTCCGTGATTTTCAGAGCAATTTTTGTCTCCTCTCATAGCCACTCCTTCATTTGATCATCACAGCTCTTGTCGAAAGCCTTCTCCTCCTCACCCATTAACTTTAGCCTTATATGAGATTGATCTTCTATCAGGCTATCAAGAACTTTATGTCAAGTGAGTTGGCTGTGTCTGTCTTCTTGCATCAATGACGTCCTCCATCATGATATTAGATTATTCCTTTGTTATCGTATCTCTATTTTGTTCCAATCTTTGTGATTCCCAAACATTCATCTTCTTGATATTTCTACCCAAGAGATCATCCTCCTCCATATATGCTTCTTTGCTTTTGTTAGTAGTTCCATGGGTGATTGACTGATCTGTGCGCACACCATTTTACTCACTGCTTCTCTCACTAGCTTTCTCGCTCATCTTTCCCTCTTGAAGTCTTTTGTTGAAGATCCCACACTATTGTTCTAAAAATACCAAACTACCCCTAACTAAAAAAAAAGCTCCCCTCTTAACCTTTGATTCTTCATCTGAAATGCAATAGATCAGATAGCAAAGGCATCTTCTTGCTTCTCGAATTGACCCAGCTCGTGCCTTTCTCCTCATGTCGTTGATTCTCTCTCATCCCTACGGCACTCATCGAAAAGGAAGATTTCGTTAACAAACTTTTTTTGTTGTCTTGAGAGTTTCTCCCAATCTCTCAAAATTTCTCAACCAACAAAAAAACAACACTAATTTAAATCCTCTTTGCTCCAAATTTGAAAATTAGGTTCACCTTCTTCAACGCCTTTTCTTCCCAAACAAAACGCACCAAAAGGCCAACTCATATATGATTTTGCTTTCCCCCCCATATAATCTTGCCCAGGTTTTGATTCTTACCCAATTGATTCTACTGTTAACCTTTCTTCAATCTTTCGCTCATACTTGATTTTTCCTTTTCCCCTGTATAATCTTGCCTAACCCGTGCCTTTTTCTGCCATTGTGTTGCCGTTGTCGGCTCCATCACCATTCTTTCCGACGCCAATCTTTGTTCAAATCCGACGCCAACTTGTCTCACTTGATCTCTGTCTCAAGGAGCAAATGTTTAGCTATTTTGTTTTAACTTCTTCACAAATTTGAATTTGATTGAGATGAACTAAGATTAATTTTATAATGAATGAGCTCTATTGTTATACTTTGATGGTTGTTTGAGTATGATTTGTCCAGCAACGAGCATTTTCCGATGTTGTGGGCTTTCAGTTTCTTACGAGGAGGGATTTTTTCCCTCTTTCAGAGGATATTTTGGTAATTTCACATATGTGAGGAAGTGCCGAAGGGGAGGGGATTTTTTTTTTTTGAGTTGGGGGCATTTTGATATTTTTAGAACAAAAGTGTGGGCCCTAGCCCAAAAACTAACACCCTCAAGCAAGATTTAATGGTTACGTGACTTTCGCCGACATTTTCAAAGTTCATGGGCACTTTTGTTTTTTTGAAAAATATTTGGTGTTGGGCACACTTTTAATAAAATATCATGTGTATTTTTACACTTTAACCGATTAAAAAATTGCAATGAGTTGCTATCATTTATTGAGGCGGGAGATAAAGTTCAAAAGAACTATACAAATGAGTTTCTTATCCCAAATTAATTATTCATAACTTCTAAATAGCTGGCAAAAAAAAAATTCATAACTTCCTAATAATACAACCAAAGCAATAGGAATATTCGTGTAGTACTTAAAAAAAAAATACTTCTATATCTTAAAATAATACACACACTGAAACACGCATGAAAAATGCTAGCGCCCAGAAATGCAATTAATTTGTTAAGCTTTATGCAAAACAAGAGCCTACCTAATTACAAATAATAACGAAACTCCAATACAACAGTGGCTAATTTATTAAGTGCTAAATCATGTGATGAATTAATTAATCCATGTATATTTATAGAATGTTAGGTAGCATGGTGTTTAATTGAATTTTGTTTGTGTCTAACATTTAAATCCATCCTTTTTTGTTTCCATGAACTGCCAAAAAATGTGACTCATTTATGAATAATTTATTACAATAAATTATATAGTTAGAGCCATTCAAGGCTTAAATAAATAAAAGTTTAAATTGTGTTGACAAAAAAAAAGAATGTTTAAATTGCATTCATGGTCAATACTCGATACTTTAATACACAGGTCTCTATGACCCCAAAATCTCTTTATTTTAATTATATTACTTCCCTTTCTTAATGTTATTTAAAAAAAACAATTATTTTAAAAGCATATAAATTCGTTACTTAATGGTAAAGGCCCATCATATTTTAAAAATTACGTTTTCTTTCTACTTAAAATGGGGATTTTTTTATATGTTCATGATTTTTTTTCTAAATTTATTTATTACAGTATTGAAGAGCTGTGATTCTTTGAACATTTGACCTTTCAAAATTCAAAGTCTAAGCTTGTATATTCTTTCTACTTTTCATTTCACCTATTAACTTTAAGCCACAAAGTGAAAGCATTAACTGAAATTCCCAATATTTTCTCTCAAATTAATTTATTTAAAAAATTAGTATACCGTGCCCCTAGAAAAAGGGAAATGAAAGTGATAAAAAGAAACCCACAATCTCCACTTCTTTAAATCATTGGGGGCCTAAAGAAAAGAAGGGCGTCACATCTTATTTAAGTCAAAAGGGCCAAATAAATTTTAAAAAAATACAATAAAACTAAAAAATATCTTTTTCTTTACATCTATACTACAAAGTGTATTCAAAATTTAAGAAAGCCGCTTATCAAACAACGACTATTAAAAAAATAGAGAATACAAAAAAAAAAAAAGAAATGAAAAATCAATAGATTTTTTCATATTGATATATAAAAATAATATTATACAATAACAGGCCAGCAGCACAAATATAGTGCTCGTTTGGAATAGCTTATTTTTGGGCAATAAATGCTTATAAATCGTGATTCATTGTATACGAGGTAAGTATGTGAGAGGAGTTTTATCTCGACTTACGTAATAAGGACTTATTTACCCCCAAAATGTGTTTCAAAACACAGCCATAATAAAATATTTTATGTCATAAATTTTTGTTGAGAATTTCAAATATTATGATAATTACTTATTTTAACTCTCAGACAAAGGATGCACTCTGACAATTATGCATGTCTCCAGCCATAATCTAGTCAGCTAGCTAATTAATTAACTACACATCATTAAGCCCCAATATTATGGTAAAATTTTAATACACCAAGTTGTTGAACACAATCATAAGATTGCTGTACACATAGAAATTACTATATATATGCACACACTATAAATAATTACTTTATTATATGTACTCACACAAATATTTATGTGCACATACAAAATTAAAAATCACTTTTGCAAAAACTAGAAACATTACCCATGCATGGGATTACAGGATTCAATTTATTGAATTATACAACTCATAAGTACATATTATTTAGATATTTAAAAAATAAAGAGGAATCATGAATAACAAAAAATAATAATAGATAATATTAATATTGGCTGAGTCGAGTGGAAGATATTTGATTTTCTTTATAATATTTGTGTGTGTGTGTGTGTGTTTTTTTTTTTTTTGGTTTGGAATATTTTAGTGAGTGTATGTAAGATGAAGCTTTTGGTGTGGAAAATATTCTTGGATCCAAAATTATTAAAGCATGACATGAATTGCAAAAAAAAAGGACTCTTTGCTCGCTCGCACCTTTTAACAAAAAAAAAGTGCATTTTCATAATTCAAAATCAAACTGAATCTAAGCGCAGAATAATATTGTGCATATGGCCAACTGATACACACACACACACACAAAAGTTCACATATCTTTTATCTTTCAAAGATAAGAAGGGGCTCATCTTTTTAGTTCGCAATCGCCGACTCCTCTTATTTATTTTTTGGAACCATATTTGCATCACCAACTTTTTATATCAATCACCCACTCGTTTTATTTATATTTTGAAACAATATTTGCATCATCAGCTTTTTATATATGGCATGTAGTGTATAGACACTCACATCCCCCCCCCCCCCCAAAAGACAACATATTAGCGTAGAACTTGCAAGTTAGCTCTCCGAGTTTAACATTTTTACATTTCTAGCTTGTAAGATTGAGTCGAGTCACTGATAAACTTTTGATCATTATAAACTTGGTTAAACCCACAAGTTTATATACTAAGTTTATAATTTTTATGTCTCCAGCTTACAAAACCGTATTAATTCACACTTAAACTCATGTTAACTTCTTCGATTTGATCATGTTTAGCGGCTTTAAATATAAATTTTGTAGAATTTTTTTTATTAAATATGATAAATTATGAATGTTGATGGATTTAATTTTAATTATTTGGATTTAAAAAATATTTAAATCAATTTTTTTTTATTTTTTATATTTTAATTATTTAATTATACACTATTAATATCTATTTAATGATAAAAATAAACTCTTGCGAGTTTACGATTCGAATTCACGATACAAGTTTACCCCATTATCACGAGTTTACTTAAATTTGCTAGTTTGACAACCTTACACAAACATATCAATTACTACACATCAATCTAGGATATTTAACATTAATCAAGTGAACTTTTTTGTCTTAATCAAATGACCTGATTTGTCTTGATTGTACTATTAGTTATTGATTATAAACAATAGTCCAATTATTATTTTACAATATTTAAAATAGAAAAATTACTAAGGACCCATTTTTGCATAAATTTTTGTTGAAAAATTTAAAATCATAATTGTTGTCTAAAATTAAAATCACTATACTCGTATGATTGTATGATACTTTTGGAAAAATTAATATCATACCGTAAAACTATATATAACTTTAATAATTTTATACTAGCATTCATAAAGTTCACCAATAATCTTTTTTTTTTCATACTTAAAAATGCTTATGCTTATAAAATTTAAAATTTTTTAACATAAGAATTTGAAGATGGAGAATCATAGACATCTAATTTTATTATTTTACCTACTACTCCTCTTATCCTCTTTGTAAGGTAGAGAGGGAAGGAATTTTTTTGTTTTATTGACAAGTCATATTATTAAATTTTTATGAATTATTTTATAATTTCACTCTTAATTTATTATTATGTTGAGTTTGTTCTTATAAAACATAATGTACTAGTATATTAAACATGGATGAATAGTTGCTGAATTATATTTTAAAACATGGTTAATAAAGTTTAATGTTTTCTGTAGTGTGTAAAATAAGTTTAAATTGACTTATAAATAGAACTAATGAATCTGATATATTTACTTGACTTGAGACTTGTAACTGATATGAAAGTTAATGTAAGATAAAGTATCCCAAAATTTTAGTAACATGCTAGTAAACTCCTGAGACCTTTTTACCACTTTTAAGAAAGATCCTCGTTTTTATGCCACGTGGAGGCAAGAGCATCTATCTCATGCGTCCCCTTTTCTCATTTTTCAGTTACAGTCAGCCGCACAGCATCAAAAGCTTAATTAATTAATTAAATTAAATTAAATTAAATTAATCCCATCATCATTAGCTTAACTGTATTTAATTAATGTAACTCTCTAATAATACAAAAGGACAACTCTGTCATGTCCCATGACCTACAGATTCTCCTGGTCACATGCTTAATTTCAAGGGCATTATAGTCCTTTCAAAGCCTTTCTTTTTTGGCAAAATCTCACTAGCCTCTTGGTCACCACCACCATACTTATTTCTTTTTTGCAATTATTCGATATTTTTAAATTTTTGGCCTGTATCGATTAAATTTAGTTTTGGTTTAAATATTCCGGTGATCTCAAAAAAAAAAAAAAAAAAAAAAAAAATACAATTTTCACATTTTTTTCTTATTAATAAGAGAAAATGACTATAATGCCTGCAATAATCAAAAAGTATCAAAAAATCCCAGTTACGAACAAACAACATTGACTTTTTGTCATTTTCTATACCATGTGATCTATAATATAAGGTATTTTTTGAAGAATAATTTGGTCTAAAATAAAAATCACTTTATAAGATAATTAATGCTCATTTTTCAATTATGTCCCTATAATTAATGTTTATTTTCAATTTTACACATTCATTAAACTTTTAAACACATTTTTTAATAAGGGTAAAAGTAAAAAAAAATTGTCAATTTATGACACATTAAATGAGTTAACTATTTATTGTTTCTCATAAAATAATTAAAGTGTATTATATTTTTTGCCAAAAGGAATATTAGAGTTTGTCATTAAATGCTACTCACTTTTTGGTGAGATTCTTTAATTATTATATTTCTTTCTTAAGACTTTAAAGTGATTTTTCCTAAAATTTAGGCTTAAATACAAAAAAGATCAATTTCAGGAATTTTATTAAAATTTGTTTCTTTATTTAAGATTTAAAGAGGAATTAAGAAAATAATTATAATAAAACAAAATTTCAGGAGTCCATTTTTTTAATTTTTAATTTCTGGGAATTTCTGCAGGGTTTGGCGCGTTTATAAATAAACCAACAAACTCTAGGACCAATAAAAGAGGCTTCTCACCTTACACCAAAAAGAGGCTTTGCTCATCGAAGTAAATCTTGGGAGGAAGAAAGATCAAAATCGAAAACAAATAAAAGGCTTCGAAACTGAAAGAGTGAGTGAGAGAAACTAGAGGGGGAGAGAAAGAGAAGTGACCAAACTAGAAACAGAGACGCAGTCTGTGTGTGTGTATCTGTGTGTGAAAGGGTGTGTGTGTGTGGGGTGTGTGTGGGTGCGTGTGGGAGAGAGGGGAGAGAGATTGAGAGGGTCGAAACCCCAGATGCTGAAACCCATTTTTCTCTCTCTACTTTCTCGTTCTTAAACACGGCAATCTATCTGATCGGAGACTCTCATTCTCAGTTCAACCTTCCGAAACTCTTTTGTTCTTGTGCAATTAGCTCCATCTCCGGTTGGTCCTGTCCGTTTGGTCCATACAATGGAGCGGTACGGTCGGACTAGTGAAGGGTCGCAGTCTGATCCGTCACCGGAATGGACCGGAACGGGAGGCGAAACAGAGCTCGAAGGTGAGCCTATCTGTTCCTGCATTCTAAATTTCGTCCTCTTTTTGGCGAAATTTTGGGTATTGCTTTTGCGATTTGTGGTTTTTTGCAGAATGTGGAGTGTCATTAACTGGGTTTGATCTCGATTTTGCAAATGCAGAGCCAGTGTGGCAATTGGGATTGGGTGGCGGTGAATCATACCCGCAACGGCCCGATGAAGCTGATTGTATCTTCTATTTGAGGACTGGTTATTGTGGGTACGGCTCGCGATGTCGGTTCAATCATCCCCCAGACCGTGGCGCGGTAAATTTGTTGTAGTTAAATTGTTTGCGGGCTTTATTGAAGGGCTTTGTTTGCTTCCTGATGGCTGATATGACCATTCACTTCTTTGAGTTCAATTTGGTTTGTTCTTGTCTTTGGGCCCGGGGCTATATGTTAGGTTTGAGCTTGCATTTGAGGGGTTGCCATCAAGTATTGTCAGGATATTGATTATTAATTCAATTAGCTTATATGAGTTATATATGTTTGCATTTGATATTCTGATCGAGAGTTTCTTAATTTGGAAACATATATATGAGTTGATTAGGTTATTGGAGCTGCGAGGACTGGAGGGGAGTACCCAGAACGAGCAGGCCAGCCTGTATGCCAGGTGCTTTATCTAATTCTGCTAACAACTTCGGGAGCATACTTTCACATTCTAATTCCTTGTTGGTAGTTAGCTGAACGGTCATGCATATCTATTTTCAGGGTGGAAAGAATTTTATGCAAAATTTTGTTTTCATTATAGTTTTGATGACTTTCCTTTCCTATTGATTATGTGCTATGATATAAACTGCAGTATTATATGAGGACAGGATCTTGCAAATTTGGTCCGTCCTGCAAGTATCACCATCCAAGGCTGGGACGAGGCACTGTTAGCCCAGTGTCACTGAATTATTATGGATTTCCATTGCGACCGGTCTGTATTGCTTTACATTTACTGCATAAGCTTATGTCTTTTCTTGAATGTTGGGATCACATTTTCTAATAATGGAGAGAGTTTGTTCCAAACTTGAATTTTTATAAATAACAGGGTGAGAAAGAGTGTTCCTATTATGTGAAAACGGGACAATGCAAGTTTGGCGCAACTTGTAAATTCCACCATCCGCAGCCTGATGGCGTGCCAATTCCAGCACAAACACCAGTTCCCCCGGTTTCACCTCTACCTGTACCAGTGCCTTCACCATTATATCCAACTGTACAGCCTCCATCTGGCCCTTCATCGTCACAATTTGGTGTAATGGTTGCAACTCCAAGGCCACCTCTGCTACCAGGCTCATTTGTCCATAGTCCCTATGGGCATGTGGTTTTGTCCCCAGCTGTAGTCCCTTTTCCAGGTTGGGGTTCTTATCAGGTAGGTCAAACTTATTACTTGATTGTTGATTGTAGTTTTTCATGCATTTGTTGAAGCCATTGATCACTTGGTGCAGCCTCCTGCAAACCCCTTAGTTCCCTCTAGTACTCAATCTCATGTTGGGTCGGCACAGTTTTATGGGATAGGGCAGCTGCCAGCATCAACTTATACTGGACAGTATCAACCTTCAGGCTCATCGGTTGGTCCTTCGGGCAGTGGTCAGAAGGAACACTCATTTCCGGAAAGACCTGGTCAGCCAGAATGTCAGTATTATATGAAAACGGGGGAGTGCAAATTTGGTCCATCATGTAGATATCATCATCCACATGAATTAGTTGCTCCTAAAACAAATGTGGTCCTTAGTCCTGTGGGCCTTCCTTTGCGCCCGGTAATCATCATTCTCAACCCTTCTGTACAATCATTCCTTGTAATGGATTATGAATGTTCCATTTGTTCGGCTAAAACTATAGTAATAGCTGGTCATTGGGATTTGATCCTAACTGTGAGGTATTGAAAATTGCTTTATTCAGAATTTGAAGCTTTCTTGGCTGGAGTTCCATTTTATTTTTTATAGCATCAATTGAAACAAATTTTATTGGAGGGAAATTTCCATTTCCTGTCTTTTTTCTACTGAATATACATATAATTGTGCTTTTTTGGTCTCAGTTTCTTCAACTGTGTTCACTGTAGACTATAAGTAAACACTTTACCCTAATCTTCCTTTGTGGATTTGTACTCTGCTAGGACATTGATTGTTATGAAGTATGAAATGTTGGAACTTTTGCAATGCTTCTCTGACTAGTTTCTTGGGAATATTGGAGAGGACATCCTTTCCATTCTTTCCTCAATTTCCTGTAAATATGAGTAGAAATATAAAGGATTGGGATGCCCCAATTTTCCTTTTGAAATTTTATGTGCAGTTCCCCAACGCAAGAAAAAAGAAAGGGGGGAGGGGGTTTAGTGGGCCCCACCTACGCTTCTTTTCTCTTTATCTTTCTCTAGCTCTACAGGAAATTTACAAGAAAAATAGAGGCTAGCTGGACTTGCCCCTGCTGATGAATCTTCTTGTTCCATGTTCTATGTTTTATTCTGATATACTTAGTATATGCACCTTTCCCATATTTATGGAGATATTATTCAAAAGCATTGAAGATATTTTCATTCTCCCCTTATTCTTTATATGAAATATATTTCCTCATTCAGTAGCTTGCCAGTATTTTGGGATTCATTAATCCTTCTAAGGTATGCTTGAGAACATTAGCTGTATGGTATTGTGTCTATGCGCTTGAATAGTTGTTGCCTATTATGCAGAACGGGTACAACAAACTTCAGCTTATGACTGATTTCACATATGCTTGATATGGTATTGTGTTGTGAACTTGATCTGTCCTCACATCATTTTCATATATGTGATGAATGTCATCTTAACCATTGCTTCTGCATAAATCAATATGGCTTTTGTACAGTGTCATTGTTTAATCTATGTGCTATGTTTCTTCCTAACATATTGAAAATTGTTCCTGGTTTCATTTAAATGGGTTATTGTATCAAGAAAAACAAGCTTTTGCATGACTTATAACATGCTATCATAGGTTTTAGGTGTAGTTTTATGTAATTGCTTAATTATGGTAATTTTCTCTTTGATCTTGATTGGACTTGCTATACTAGAATATAACTTTTGGACGATTGGTCTGATGAACAAGTGATCCCTTGTTATGGAAATGATCCTAGTATTCTTTTGCTCTTAAACAGCTATTAGGGCCAGTAAAATGTCTTGTGCCCAGAAGTTGCTTTGAAAACTCTACAATCTTTGTGGATGTTTGGAGTATCTAGTGATTTGGCACTGTTACGAAATTGATATAATCTTATTGTTTGTGGTCCTCAAAGATCATGATAAGGAGAATTACTTCATTTTTGTATCTCTTCTTAAGATAAGATGCCCATATTAGCGTCACTGTGAGTCTTAAGAGTGGCCTTGAAAGGTCTTCTGCTGTGGTAGGGATAACCAGCGAGTTTTTTGGGAAAAAAATCAGTGATAATTCTACCATTGTTTCATTACACTTTCCCAGAGTAGTCAATGACGTATAGTCAAGAATTATATAAAGAATTATCAAAAAAAGAATTATCTGTTGATATGCAGATGTGCGGGTTAAACTATTTTGTTTACTGTGCAATTTTTACGTTATCAAAGCCCGAGTCTATAGTTTGGGGAGATTAAGCTCATGGATTTTCGGATGTGAAATTTAATTATTGACGAGTATAGTGTGAGGTAAACTCTTGGACTTTTTTCTCTGGAGATTCATTTGGGTTAGTAATGGCGGATGAAGATGGGTTTGAGAACTAGCTCAATCTATATGGGAAAAATGATAAATTAGTAATTATCTGAAGCAGAAAACATCTTTGAGCCTGATGAAATGATGGCAAAGTTTATTGGTTAAAAGGTTACCTTTTTGTTGTGGAAGCTAAGATGCAAAAGGTTTTATGGATAAGGTCACAAAAGCAGTGTAGTTTGTGACATTTCTTTTCTCTTTTCCTTTCAGACTGTACAAGTCTAAGCTGATTTTATGTAAGGTTGTATCAGTGATGTACTTTTTAATCTTTTGCATAGTGTTATGGAGTTGGCTTTCATATGGTATACTTGAAAACCTCTTGAATTAAATTTTGATAATTTATGGATCCATTTTATCGCCTCATGCTGCAGAGGCCTGTAGTAGGAAGAAAGGGAATAAAACAAAAAGGAATGATGATAATTGTGTAGGTGAGCTGGAGGAGAGAGTTGTTGGCATGAGATGGGTGCATATATTATTAACTGATTGGTA
The DNA here is from genome assembly GCA_963210345.1 of Inga oerstediana. Taxonomy (NCBI): domain Eukaryota; kingdom Viridiplantae; phylum Streptophyta; class Magnoliopsida; order Fabales; family Fabaceae; genus Inga; species Inga oerstediana. The sequence goes on along the minus strand of OY723399.1, from coordinate 77,248,593 downwards.
TAGGTCCATAGGAAGGAAAGTAACAGTGGAATTTAGGAGAGACTCTTCCTCTTGAAAATAGCAGTGAAAGTTCATGTGTGCATTTTATTTCCTTTTCCTTGTTTTATTCCTGGCAGCTCTTTATTATTTTTATCACTAAATATTTTTAAAGTTTAAAGTGTTAATAGTGATTAGTGATGCAAGCAATAGATGTGAATTATTTGGGCTTAATTGTCTTGTGAATATGGAATGCTTAACAAGATTAGTTTGTTTGTCAGCCATTTTGTTTGTTAAGAATCTGATTTTGGAATTTTATTATCCAGGGTGCACCTCCTTGCACTCATTATGCACAGCGTGGGGTGTGTAAATTTGGCCCGGCATGTAAATTTGATCATCCTATTGGAGCACTGAGCTATAGTCCGTCTGCTTCCTCCCTAGCTGATATGCCGGTTGCACCCTATCCTGTGGGCTCATCAATTGGCACTCTTGCTCCGTCATCTTCATCATCAGAATTGCGACCTGAACTCTCCTCAGGATCTGGCAAGGAGTCTTCATCATCCAGAATATCTTCATCAATGAGCACATCAACGGCATCAGTTGGCTTAACCTTGTCATCTGGCGCATCCATTTCTCAATCAACTGCTCAACAATCTGCTCAGAGTTCCAGTCCTTCAGCAATCACCAATAACACCACAAGCAGCTCCGTCTCTCACACCTCTAGTTAAGCAATGTGAATGCATACCTCATTATAACTCCTTTTTATCTCAATTCTTCAACTGGACATCATTATTTAAACAGGTCCTGAAATAGGTTTTCTTTTTCAGTTATTCCAGTTCCTCATTCAGTTCTAGGCACACGTCAGCGTCAATTATCTTTGTGTCATATAATCTTTTCATGGCCATCTCTTTGATCTTTTGAATAAAACCATGGCCAACCTGGAGATTTTAGCAACCCCATACAGCCACCTGTCTCCTGAATAACTTTTAAAAGAATCAGCAAAGCCCATTATGCTTGTCCATCCCAATCTCCAATTTTTTTTGGAGTTTGTTGTACTTATTTATGCTGTGGTCTTTTTTAATATTAAGAAGATTCTCTGGCCCACTGTTTCATTGACCATGTGTTTATGCCTCTTCACCTAAACCCTTCTCTCCTCCAAATGCCAATCCTTTTTTATGCTGGGAACAATTTCCCAACTGTATTTGGGAGCTCCTATTCACCGCTGTTCCCAACCTTTTGACTTGGGTTTACTGTGAAGAGAAGTAATCAGGAGACTACAATGAGGTTTCACATTGCTTATCTTATATGGTTTTTTCAGATACACAAAAATGTTGTGACAAGTGAAATGCTTGACTTGGTACTTAAATTTATTACAAAAATACAAATATGAAGCAACATTTGAATCAAAACCTTTGAATGTGTAATAATTTTTTGCCTCCCCTTTTTCATTTTACATGATCAATCTTTAATATGAGATCACGTAATTTTCTGGTGGGAAATTTCTTTCTTATCTGCCCATTATGGCTGAAATATTTGGATATGTTTATTGTAAGATGATCTCATTTTGAATTAGACACCACAGTGCAGGAAATGTCTTCCGAGGAAAAGGAGCCTATCTGAGTGTTCCTCACAATTGGGAGGATAGCCACTTACAGCTGTAGCTTTGTGTATTGTTTGGATTTTGATCTCGAGTCTGGTAGCTACAGTGAATATTTGAGGAGTGTTTCAGTAGTGTTTGTAAAATTGACTAGTTCTTATAGTAGTGTTCGTGACTCCCAAAAAAAATATCAAACTTCAGTTTGTGAATGTGATGTGTGGCTGCATATGTTGTCTTTGGGTAGGTACAAGAGATGTTAATCAGATAGAACCAACACATTATCTGAGTATGAAGAATTTGATTTGCTTTTCTTAATCTGCAATTTCTTCAATCTTTACACTTGGGATTTGCTTTTATTGATATACCAAATAAGGACTGATCCAGGAAGATAAGATTGAGGAATGGCTAGACAAAGACACTCTGACATTTCCAGGGCAACTCAGTGCAGAGATGTGCTGATCTTGCTTACAATTGGTACATTATGTGTGATGAATGTTTACTACTCCCTCTTATCCTAAATATAAGACCTCCATTAACTTTCTTGGAGAGGTTAAGGAAGCTAAATAAGTTATTAATCATATCGTATGTTGTGTATCATTAGATCATATATCAGTGTATATGTCAAACAAATTAATTTGGAGAAAAACAATGAGTATAAATATTTCTAGGTAACTTGTTTAACTTCCTAAATCGTCCTAAAAAGAAGTGGGATATTATATTTAGGACCGGAGATAGTCGTTTTTTGATCTCCTTGACACTTCCAACCTTCTAGTTTTGATGGCCAAGAAAGGAAAATGAGGATTAGAAGCATGTTAATCTAGTAATCTTCGTTGGTCTCCCAAAATAGAGCTACGAATGCATCTTAACAATAAAATATTTTTTCAAATTTATTTTCTATCATTCTTGAATTTACTCTTTTGTAAATCAAAATGTCTGTTTCTCTTGTTGATTTCATTTTAGCCCTTAGTTGTTTTTTATCAATTTGTGTGCTTATATTTGTCCCAAGCTTGTTCCAAATCCAGAGAGTTAAGGTATAAGAAAGATATAAAATAATTGCCAAGTATTTAATCAAAAGATGAAACGAGTCATAGATTTATGGTGCTCATCAAATAGTAAAAAAGTTTGGCTTCATTCTCTCCATTGCCATTATAGATGTAAAAGAGTTGATAAAAGAAAAACCCAACTTTTTAAAAACTTAGTTGAAATTCGTTAAGATGTACGAGTACTCATAAATAAAAAAACTTAGACTATGGCCCTACTATACAGAAAAGTAGGTCTAAATTCAACTGTTCATATAAAAATCTTGTTACTAGATAATTGAATAATATTATTAATATCTATGTAAATGTTCTTTAAGTTATAAATTTAAGACTTAGTACGACCCTTGATCATTTTCTAAATTCTTGTCACTCAAAACCTTTTTTTTTAATAAAAAACATTTTTCATCATGAATCATAAATATAAATATTTATTCAATTCTTTGTTCATAACTCATGAACATTTCAAACTCAGCTAACATTGGGTCCCACAATCTAGGGTTCTTGTGAAAAGAAAAAGGAGCGAAAAGACAAGGAACCAATGAATGAATAGAGAAATAGGGGTCAATAAGAAACGGGAAGTACAGAAAGCACAAGCAATCAATTAGAATAGGATGGACAACATATTTTTCTGCGAAGCTTTGCTTCTTGTTCCCAAAAAGTTGAGGCAAATACCCCTAAAACAAGGACTATATTAAATCATTCCACATCAATCTGTTTGCTATTTTATATTAATATCAAAAATCACTTTCCCTCTATCAGATTTGATCAGTTGAAACTTGAAAGTGAAATAATCCCCCCCCCCCCCAAAAAAATAGAAGGACACTTCTTTTGCTTTCACACATTTTTGTAGCTATATTCTTTGATTTGTTTATGATTTTACTTTTCAAGTCACTTCCCTTACAGCTGCATATAAAGTAATTGGGGTCAAATTTTTTGCGAGAAAATCACTATAAGATCTAAAGAAAATAATGTAATTATTAAAAAGTCCCATAACAAATAAGCATCCGGACTTTTTGGTGATTATCTTATTTCATTAGAAAGTTATAGTGATTCTCCCTATTTTGGCCATCTCAGTACTTGTTTGGAATAGCTTATTTTTGGGTAATAAGTACTTATAAATCGTGATTCACGGTATACGAGGTAAGTATGTGAGAGGAGTTTTATCTCAGCTTATGTAATAAGAACTTATTCTCTAAAATTAAGTGATCCTAAACACACACTAACTTCCTCTTCTCCTTCCTCACACATTAGAGAGATGTGTCCATTGATATTTTTCTTTATTTAATATCTTAATCATTAGATAATTGAGATTTAATAACAAATTTTTATTAAATCTTAATCATTAAAAGTTTATATAATAATTGAAACAATAAATAAAAAGAGAAGTTAATAAAGACATCCCTCCCCATTCTCACACAAACACACTTTTGTGAAAGGACAGTATAGGAATAAGCAGGAAAAGGGGTATGAATTTGTTGGGAGCAGCTTCTCTCCGCTGCTAGAAAACTATGGCGTTTAATTAAAATTCAGGGCCCACTGACACAAGAGCGAAGTATGGAGATTTTTTTTTTGGGAAAATCACTCCTAGATCATAATGAAGGAAGATATTAACATAAAGGTCCCTGGTTACAACTCTCAAAGCGTGTATTCACAACCTGATGAGTGTATTTTACAACCTCAAGGGACCTTTATAATAATATCTTCCTTCTTTGGGACTTAGGAGTGATTCTCCCATTTTTTTTTATGCCAACACAAATAGGGTGATTGTGCAAGCCACAGAATAAAAGGAAAAAATCTACTAATATTTATAAATGACCGAAAGTGAATTGAGGGAAAATTTAGAATTTTTATGTCTGTAATAAATGACTAAAATACCCCTCAAATTAAAACTCCACCATCTTTCTCCCTCCCTCCCTCTCTCCTTCCTCGACTCCTCCCCCTCTCTTCCTCCTCCCGATTTCGTTCACTACTATTTCTTTTCCTCTTCCCTCGACATCAATGGGTTTAACTTATTAAACTCATATTGCTTTTTTGTCTTCTTCCTAGATCTTCTATCAAATTGATCTTTTTGTTTTGCATTTTCCTAGATTGGTTAATTGTTCTTCCTAGATCATCACTTGGGAGTTTTTTTAATTGTTCATGGACTCCAATGATAAAGGGAGGAGGTTTATTTTGTCCAGATTAATTTTTCCTTTAGTTTTGTTAATTGTTGATCTGGCTTTGGCTTTTCTTTTTGTTTTTTTTTTCAGAGTCAGAATCAGAAGAGCCTTGGATGGATTGTCGTTCTGGTGGTGTATATGCATATTTTTGAGTGAAATGGGTGATCTTCAAATGGTGGAGGGAGAAACCCATGTACAGAAAATCATTACTGATTTTGTTAGTAACTAACGATTATGTCAAAATTATTATAATTTTTATCAAAATTATTAATGTTTTAGTCAATCTCATTACTTAATTGACTACAGTCTAAAATTCTTGGTCAATTCTTTCACATATTTTATTAGTATTTGTTGATTTTGTCAAAACCATTACGAATTTTGTCAAAATTATTAATGTTTTAATTAATCACATTACTCAATTGATCACAACCCACAACTCTTGGTCAATCATTTCACACATCTTGTCAGTACTTATTGATTTTGTCAAAATCATTATGATTTTTGTTAAAAACATTACTTTTTTAGTCAATCTCATTACTCAGTTGGTCATAATCCAAAACTCTTGGCTAATCCTTTCACACATTTTATCAATACTTGTTAATTTTGTCAAAATTATTACAAATTTTGTCAAAACTATTACTGTTTTAGTTAATCTCATTACTCACTTAGTCACAGCCCACAACTTTTGGCCAATCATTTCATATATTTAATCGGTACTTATTGATTTTGTCAAAATTATTACGATTTTTGTCAAAAACATTACTATTTTAGTCAATCTTATTACGCAATTGGTCTTTAAGTGAGTTTTAAAAGCATTTTGGTCTTTAAGCCACAACATGAAAAACTCATATTCCCAACCTATCCCTTCTCTATCTTTTGCAAGTTTTAATAGACTTTTCTAGGTTTTGGAAGTTGACGTGGTATTTACATGTCTTTTTTCCCTAAAATGAATCTAATAACTCAATAAATTTATTTTGGTTCTTTGAGATAATTGATTTTATTGTTTTTTTTAAATTGTTAATCCCGGGGAGCTTCCATAAATTATAAACAGTGTTATTAAACTCGGACTAGACCAGCTGGTTCGACCCGAAAAGAGGTGAATTGACCAGTTAACCGGTTTAGGTGAAATACTAAACTGATTCACTATTTTTTTAATCTTTTTTTAAAGTTTAATTCGATTTTTTTTATTTTCTTTAGAATTTCATATTAATAACCTTATAATTTTCACTTACTCACCAGTTTAACCGGGTTAACTCCGATTTGACTCCAATCTAACCTACTGAATCTTAACCCAATACCTCGACCGATTCAGTGCCCAGTCTGAGTTTCATAACGGACGTATAAGCTTTAACAAAATGCAAAATAAAAAAAGATTTTTAAAAATAAAATTTATAAGTATAATAATATGAGTTAATGCTCATCCAATACGTTGAAATATTTTTCTAGGTCCGTTCCACACACTAAATTATTTTGTAGTTCATTCAATCCATGAAGTATTTTTCTAAGTGTATGTTTTAGGGTGCTGGATAAATACAAAATACTTTAATATACTGAACATACTTAGAAAAATACTTCATGGTGTTGGATGAACATTATCTATATTATTATATCATAAATTTTATTTCATCATTTGGTTGTTAAAAAATCTCTATTTTTTTATTTTGTATTTTGTGAAAGCCTAGATAGATTAACAATTTATTTTATATTAACATAGAGTTGGTCTAACGTTGTAAAAGCCTTACTAGATTTCTCTGAGCCTCGAACTCAAGCCTTAAAAGAGATACTTGTGTTAGGAGGGGCGACCATAAATCTTGAACTGACATCGGATGATAACATAGAAAAGTTTATTTTGTTGAAAAAAAAGATTATCAATTTATTTTAAAAAAATAAAAACAATTATCTCAAAGAATCAAAATAAATTTGCTGAGTTATTAGATTCATGCCGTGCCTTGAACATTCACCCTCCTTGGCAACTGTGTCAGTGGGCCCTCAATTCATTAAAACGCCATCGTTTTTTCGGCAGCGGACGGCGGCGAATATAAAAAGCAGAGGAGATAAGGTGCTCCCGATATTTCCCCCCCTAAAAATCTGAGTAAGAGCAAAAGAACTCACCCCAAAAGCGCAACAAAGTGATTATATAATTATATAATTAGAAGAAGAAAAGGCTCGCAGATAGACTCAACACTCAAGTTACAAGAAATCAAAAAAAAAAAAAAAAAAAAACGTACGAGTGCATGCAATTGCAAAGTAATGCTAGAGAGCAAAAAAGCATGATGGCAAATGGTACACACTAACACCATCAGCTATCAAACTTGTCTAAACTCAGAACATTGAATAGCCCATATCAACATCTCCAAAGGCATATGAAGAAGAAGAAGCTGAAGCAGAAGCATATTGCTCAGTTATTAGTCCATAGCTTGAACTAATCCCAGTACTCCCAAAGAAGCACCCATCTTCTTCTTCAACCCTCATTGTGTTGTTGCTCTTGAAAATAGCAGAAAGCTCACTGAAATCAGAATCCCGTGACAGTCCCTGAGAGATTTCATCTGGGCATGAAGAAAAATCTGAACTTTCACAGCCCACAGTTGGTATTTTGACGATGCCTTCTTGTTGATGAACAGATTGCCTCTTTTGGTCATTTGAGACACTCTCATTGTTCCTTCTGAGACAGTTATCGGGAACCACACATTCCAAGTATCCTGAGTTAGAATCACTGGAAAACAAGAAAAAGTTATCAGTTTCAGGCATGTCATTGTTCATCTGGGTAGGAGGAAGATTAGGCTCAATCTGATGATGAAGGTGGGTGGAAATGGAATTAGAAGTATTATTAAGGTGAGACATATCAGATACTACTACACTAGCGCTACTCTGATAGGTTGTTGGTAAAAGAGCTTGAACATCTAAAGGAGAAAGAAGAGTGTGAAAAGAAGTAGTGTTGTTAGTGTCAGAGTATATGAAATTTGTTCTTGCTTGGCTTCCTTTCATGGACAGAGCAGCTCTGTCATAAGCCAGAGCAGCTTCTTGTGCAGTGTCAAAAGTTCCAAGCCAATGCCTTTCTTTTGTTGTGGGGTCCCTTATTTCTGCAGCATATCTTCCCCAAGGTCTTCTTCTGACACCAAGAAACCTTCCTGGTTCTGATTGCTTTCTTCTTCCTCTTTTCTCACCTCCACAAGGAGATGTGTTTCTCTGAAGAAGAGACAGAACCATCTGGGTCTGGTTTGCTTCATAGCCTTTCAAGGACGGTGATGGTGATGAAGAAGAAGAAGAAGAATCTAGGGTTCTAGAGGTGGACATGGCTTCAAAAATGGGCAAACAAAAGTGACAGGAGTGAGAGAGAAAGTGTAGAACACAAAAAGAGACTTGAAGAAGGTTCAGTGAAGTGAAGTGAAGATGGTTTAGGAATGTGAGAGCTTGTGGAGTCTTTTAAAGACCCAGACTTTGAAGAGCCTAGACCAAAAGTAACTTTGTTATCAAGGAGATATCATATCCCTGTATTTGAGAAAATTAATTTTTGGCACCCATAATTTTGACTTAGTTATACTCCAAGTAATTAAATCCGGATTAGACCGACTGATTCGGAACTGGAAACCGACGAGCTGGTCAGTAAACTGGTCCGGTCCAGGAACCAACCCAGCTCACTTTTTTTTTAATCGATTTTTTTTTAAATTTTCTTTAGAATTTCATATTAATCACATTGAAATCTTCACTTTCTTATGGGGTTAGCTTCGGTTTGACCCACTGATCTTTAACCAAGTATCCCAGCTGGTTCAGTGACCGGTTCGGATTTAATTACCTTGGTTATAACTCAATCTTTAAACTTTGACTCGGTATAACTCAATTCTTATAGTTTTAACTTTGTTGAAACTTAGCTTTTAAACTCATTACAATTTAATCCCTATAGTTTTAACTATTTAAAATTTTAGTTCCTAAGCTTCATGAAATATATAATTATATTCTAAAATATAGGGACTAATATGTCAAATGATTAAATTGTAAGGAATGGGCTGCATTGAGTCAAAATTAAGGGACTGAGTTACGACTAAGTCAAAATATATGACTGAGTTGCATTGAGTTAAAATTTAAAGACTGAGTTATAGTCGAGTAAAAAATATAAGAGTAAAAAGATTGAGTGCTCGTTTGGAATAGCTTATTTTAGGCAATAAGTGCTTATAAATCGTGATTCAAAGTATACGAGGTAAGTATGTGAGAGGAGTTTTATATTGGCTTGCGTAATAAGGACTTATTGTCCAAATATAAGCCCAACCAAACACACACTGATTTTGCTTACATACATATTTTTTTAAATAAATTTGTAAGTGTTGGAGTAAAGATTTAACTTGACAATAAAACTTAAGTCATATTTTGGCTAGAGCGTGAAAAGATTGGTTTTTTATTGTGTCAAGCTTCAGAGATCTTTCTCTTTCTTATTTCTATTAAATCCCTAGTTCTTCATCCTAGTTACTTGAGGAGTTACAACCAAACAGTGAAAATAAAGATTCCTTTCACTTGTCAAGTACATTAAATAGGGCTTTCCAACTGCACTTTTGCGTTTTTATTTCTTTGCTGCAGTCACTTTCTTCCTAGTTCCAATGACAATAATCAAATGCAATTTCTACATCCAAATAACTAAAAATGTAAATACCATTCAATTTTCTTAATACTTACAAGAAAAAATGTGCTCGGACAAGAATAGAAAGAAACATTCTTTCGTTTCCCCCCATTCAAATGAATCTTGTATGATATGTAAAATCCTTTTGTGAGAATCAATATCCAATATTGCTGAATAATTTAAATTCAAGTTGAATTTGTATCTTAATAGAATAAATGCGGGTTTGGATTATCTTATTTTAAATAATTTTATGTTGTATGAGATTAATATATGAGAAAGTTTTGTTTGGTAGAGCATACAAGAAACTATGTGCTCCCTCCGATTCATAATATAATGCACTTCAATTAATTCATTAAAATCAAAAAATGATAGCCAGCTCATTAAATATGCCTTAAATTAATTTTTTTTTCAACTTTACCTATATTGAATTAAGTTTCAAGTGATATAATAAAACATGCAAAAAGTCATATTTAAGTATTAACTACATGAGCAAAATTGATAAATAAGTATTAATTACTTTTCAAGTGACTTATATTATAGATCAGAGAGAGTATACTGAAACCAAACAGGTTGGAAGTAATAAGAGTCCATCTTTTTCCACTCAAACACAACACTTATTTGTATATATGTGATTCATAGATTTTAGATTTAGTATATATTTAATATAATCTTATCCATCTATTTTGATTTGATGACTTTTATCAAACTGACTAATCCAAAGTGCTACGTGAAATAACACCATTTCAAAATTGTAAGGAATGCCAATAGTCCTGTGATCTAATGACACCAAGTTTTTTCTTACTTGTTATAAGTTTGTGAGTTCGATTGCTTTTAAACTGTTTTAATTTGTTCAATTATATTTTTAAAAAAAAAAAACAATTGTAAGGAATGGCGTGAATTCACAAGTATGTATTCTTGGACAACTCATCATGGGATGGATTTATAGTTAAAAACAAAATAACGTAAGTTACCAAAACATTGTCAATAATATGAAACCTAGGTGAGGTAATTATTACATCATGTGTATGCAAGAAATTGAGATTCGTTAAGAGATGGAGAGGATTAATTGAATCTTCATATGCATGAGTTCACGTGAGAAGAGGCGAGGCTAACAAGCAATAAACTACCCAGAAATGTTGACCTGGTAAACCTTATTGGACTACACTTGGCAATAGCAAAACAATGAAAAAGACAGACACTCTCTTAAAAAACTCCACACCTATTTACTATCGATATTCATCATTACCTATATCAGTACATGTTCATTTCTTACTTTCTTTTTTGTTTTGTTTTTTAAAGTTGTTCAAAAGCAGGTCATTAGACTTGCATTAGTATATACTTTCTTCGGTTTTAAATATAAAAATTAGTAAAGGAATTTGTTTTCCTCTTAAATATAAGACCTACTGTAACTTTATCCACTAAATTTTTTTATTTTTCCTTAAAATTTCCCTATTAATTGCGTGTATTATGAGATTTTTTTAGTAAAGAGTAGTTTCCAATGTAAATGATTAAGTGCATGCATGCTTAAGATAGTAGGAAGGGTAAAAAGTCAGTTGGGACAAAAAAAAAAAAAAGCTAATTGAATGCAAAAACGTATATTTGACATGACTTTTTGAGAAAAATGACTTCTTAAAGTAATTTTTTTTTGTGTTTTGTTTTTTTTTTTTCATATTTGAACATATTGTTATATCATCTAGAAAGTTATGTCAAACTAACTTTTTCGTAAAAACCTATCCAAATATAAATCATGATACACACTATTTGACTTTCACTCCAATTTCAATTTGCAAAATCAGTTGAGATAAAAGTCATTTTTGCAAGTGTTAATCCAAACGAGCTCTAAAATGGATACTTTAGGAAAACAACACAAACATTTTTTTTTTGATAAATAGCTAACTTAACTAATTTTCTTAATCTCAATAAATTAGTTATATCTAACTTTTGCATTAAGATTAGAGAGTAAATTTGCTTTCTGTTTCTAAAGAATATCTATCATGATATATACAACTCAACTATCCGTTACATATATGCTTCTGAAATAACTTTCTAGGTGAAAAAGAAGCATATGATTGAATGATTGGCACAAAGGAAACCAGAAATGGAAAACAACTGCAAGGTTTTGTCATCATATATATTGATAGAGAGAGAAGTCAGAAACATTTGAATTTGAAGGTTTTAATGAATTGAATGTGATGAGAATGCTGTCATTCTCTGGCTGTTTTAATTTGTAATATGCAACATGTGAATCTGTCTTTTGTGCAAAATGAAATCAATCCATAAGATCTCAAGCTCTTGTTTGCTTTGTGATTTTCAAAGGGAGTAGTTAAAATTATATGTAAATTACTAACAAGAAAATAATAATAATAATTGTAGGTACTAGAATTTTAAGACATATATGGTGTGAGAATCCACTTGTCTTATGTCATATAAGAAACAACCCCACAAAGAATAAAATACTTCCAATTGGAAACGACCTTTTGGTCAAATTCTATTATCTAATTGTCTGTCCCATTTTGTGCTTTTCAGATCAATTGTAGCATTTTTTAATCAATTTTTATTCACAATTAATTATGGCGGTTGACCACATGATATCGACTCTTTTCTTCTCTCTCTGTTTTTTTTTTAAAAATTATTTCACCTATGCTTAAATAAGAAAAGAAGAGATTTATGTACTTGACCTTATATACTTAACAGACTTTTGTCCAAGTAAACATATGGATTTTAACATGTTGATAATACTAAGAAAAAGAATTTAGGGTTATCGTACAATTTTACCTTAAAGTTTCATTTAGGAGTAGTGGCCATTCAAATTTTTTCTCGATTGTATGCTGTTCCAGAAATATAAAAAACATACCAACGTTGTCTCATCCTTTAATGAAATTAATTTTTACCGTTAATTGATCAAATTATGCTAAAATGGCTCAATCATATATTACTCCTGTTATGCCATATTAATATCATCATCCTTCCCTTCACTCCTTCACCCTTGCACTCAGCGGGGTTAATTGCATTGGCGGCAAGCCTGGCTATCTTGCCCAAAGAAGATAGTTAGAGACCTGTCTATCGAATTAGTTCAATTTATTTAAATAATATTATGACAACATAAGTATAAAATATTTTTGTTAGAAGTAGATTGTCAACGGAATCCCTTACCGACAGGAAGCATAGTCATACATGTAGGAAAAGTCATAGTGTTAGGAAGAAGTTAGGAGAAGTTAGGAACGGCATGTCGGATTCCGATTACGTTTTGTGAATGTAACTACGTGTATATATAACCATATGTAATATTACATGAATGAAAGAACTTGATTAATCACCTTACATGGCATCAGAGCTTGGTTCTTCGTTTTGTATCTGAGTTTCAGTTTTTTTTTTTCCGGCAAGGACATCCACATTTTCCGGTAACAAAGCTCCCTTGTTCCTTTAGATCCACCATCGCCGGAGTACCTTCAAGCAACACGCGCCGGCCATCTGTGTTCCCAGCCACCAGATCTGTCAGACCCAGAAATTTGGCCGCCGTCCGCCTGCGCGTGAGCCTCCACGCGCCGCCACCATCACCGCCGTCCAGAGACACGCGCCGCGCGTGAGAACTGTTCCGGCCACCTTCTGCGACGGCGCTTCCACCAGAGTGATCGACTGAGCCTCTCCTACCTTGTCCTGAAATTTCATGACCATCCGAGACTTTTGAATTTTCAAGCTTTCATCTCCGCATTCGTTTTCAACCTTGTGAATGGAATTTTGTTACTAACTTCAATATTTGACGTTATTGTTTCTGTCTGTGGGTCCCACCTTGCTTTTGATTGAGGTACTCTATATCTCTTGCCTTCATATTTCTCTGCGGGACCATTGGGTTGAAGTTTGCGTAAGTTAATCTCGCTAGGATTGTTGTGTATCGTACTATTCCTACTCATTTGGTGATCTTGTGATTTTTTGTGCGAATTGTTCGTGTGCTACTGTTCATTATGGCTGATTCTAAAAATTCCGATATGTTGCCTATGTCTGCGAGGATTACTGCTTCATAGTTAAATTGGACAAATTATAGTGATTGGAACAAAACTGTTAACGTTTATATTTTGGGGATTGCAATGGAAACCCATTTAACTGCGGATCCTCCTTCTGGTGATGAAACCAAACTTTTGACTTGGCAAAGAGCAGATGCTCAACTACTGTTTCAAATTCGAAATTCTATTGAACCACGGATCCTGTCTTCTGTTAGCCATTGTAACACTGTCAAAGAAATTATGAACTATCTCGAGTTTATGTTTTCTAACAAAGGAAATATTACTCGAATTCATGAAGTCTGTAAAGGTTTTTATCGTTCCCAACAGCAAGACCGATCATTGAAAGATTTCTTCTTGGATTTCAAGAGGATGTATGAAGAAATGAAAGTTGTTATGTCTCCACAGGCAGATCTCCCAACTCGTATCAAGAACTTGGAACTTCAGGCTATCATAAGTTTCCTTGAAGCTCTCAATCCGTCTTATGAGACTATTCGTTCTCAGATTTTGTCTAGTCAAGAGCTTCCTTCTCTGGAAGATGTTTTCTCCCGAGTTCTTCGTGCTGATAGCCTGATTCAATCTATAGTTGATCTCCCTCCTGGCAAGAAAGCCATTGGATGTAAATGGGTATATGTTGTTAAAACTAAGGCTGATGGTTCCTTGGAATGACTAAAAGCTCGCCTAGTTGCCAAAGGATATGCCCAAACTTATGGTCTTGATTACTCCGAGACTTTCTCTCCTGTTGTCAAACTCACTTCAGTTCGTCTACTTGTCTCTTTGGCAGCAACATATCATTGGATCTGCATCAATTAGATGTTAAAAATGCTTTTTTAAATGGCGATCTTCTGGAAGAAGTTTATATTGAGCAACCACCTGGGTTTGTTGCTCAGGGGGAGAATAAGAAAGTGTGCTACCTCCGGAAGTCATTGTATGGTCTAAAGCAAAATCCTCGAGCCTGGTTTGATAAATTTTGTAATGTAGTCAAGAAGTTTGGGTTACGTCAAAGCAAGTGTGATCACTCTGTGTTCTACCAACAATCTGATACAGGCATGATTCTTCTCGTAGTATATGTTGATGATATTGTGATTACAGGAAGTAATTGTTCTGGAATCTCAGAACTCAAAATCTTTCTGAACTCTCACTTCCAGACAAAAGATTTGGGATCATTAAAGTACTTCCTTGGTATTGAGGTTTTGAGAAGTAAGAAAGGTATTCTTTTGACTCAAAGAAAGTATGTTCTTGATCTCTTAAAGGAGACTGGAAAACTTGGAGCTGCACCAAGCAGCATCCCCATGATTCCAAATCCCTTTCTAGATCTTGATGCTAGTATGTTTGATGAGCTTCCTGATGATTTGAAGAAGAAGATTGATCCAGAGAAATTAAAGCCATTTCCATTTCCTGAGAGATATAGAAGACTTATTGGGAAACTGAATTATCTAACAGTAACTCGTCCTGATATAACCTTCTCAGTCAGTAGGCTCAGCCAATTCATGGCATCACCAACAGTGGCACAATGGGAAGCTTTAGAACATATCTTGCATTATTTGAAAGGTTCTCCAGGTCTTGGTATTCTTTATACAGATTATGGGCACACTAAAGTCGAGTGTTTCTGTGATGCGGATCATGCAGGATCTAAAGCCACAAGACGATCCACTACTGGTTATTGTGTGTTTGTTGGTGGAAATCTGATATCTTGGAGAAGTAAGAAGCAATTAGTTGTGTCAAAATCAAGTGCAGAAGCAGAATACAGAGCCATGTCACAGTCAGTACAAGAAATTGTGTGGGTATTTCAACTCTTGAAGGAAATTGGCATTACCACGATATTGCCTGCAAAACTATGGTGTGACAATAAAGCAGCACTTCATATAGCTTCAAATTCTGTGTTCCATGAACGAACAAAACATATTGAGATTGATTGTCATTTTATTCGTGATAAGATCAAAGAAAATGTTGTATCTACAGGGCACATACGATCCGATGACCAACTGGCAGATCTTCTGACAAAAGCCTTACATGGGACACGGGTTAAATATCTTTGTAACAAGTTGGGCATGATCAATATATATGCTCCAACTTGAGGGGGAGTGTTAGAAGTAGATTGTCAACGGAATCCCTTACCGACAGGAAGCATAGTCATACATGTAGGAAAAGTCATAGTGTTAGGAAGAAGTTAGGAGAAGTTAGGAACGGCATGTCGGATTCCGATTACGTTTTGTGAATGTAACTACGTGTATATATAACCATGTGTAATATTACATGAATGAAAGAACTTGATTAATCACCTTACAATTTTGAATTGTACAAACCTTCCTTTAACTTAGGGCCACGTACACATAATCATATTTAAAACATAATAATAAACTCTACTGAACTTTCAAGTCCACACGGATAATTTCCAACTATCATTTATATACACCCTTAAACTTTTTTTATTATATGCATATAACCCCCTCAAACTTTGATTGATATGC
This sequence comes from Inga oerstediana, assembly GCA_963210345.1. Lineage (NCBI taxonomy): Eukaryota > Viridiplantae > Streptophyta > Magnoliopsida > Fabales > Fabaceae > Inga > Inga oerstediana. The sequence goes on along the minus strand of OY723399.1, from coordinate 77,232,743 downwards.
AGATATGCTCCTAAGCGTTAAATTTTGTGTGCAGATCGTTTGAGAATTATCTATATAAATATATTAGTTTAGAGAGTTATTCATAGTAAAGTTTTAAAAGTTAAAAATATCGTATGTACAAGGTTTAAATTTTAGGAAGATGATATATAATTAGTCCACAAATTTGATTTTTCGATGCTTTACATTCATTCTTCCTTCTTTTTTTGGTCATTGGTACTATTTGAATGATCCAAAAAAAGTTTGAGATAATGACAACTGAAATCACTTCACTAAAAACATTTCATTTCCTCTAGACATGTTTCTAATTTTTTTTGCTCAAACTAGACATGTTTCTAATAACTTACTGAAATAATTAGTATTTTATATTTTAACTATATTAACACCAACATATTGGCATAAAACACAAAATTTCTAACAAGTTGCACAATTTACATAATACAAACAATTTGACTTGTTCAATTTGGAAACAAGCTGCTTGCAAATTGCCAATTTTAGGCATGGTGATTTGCACAAATTGCCTTTCATTAATTATGTGATATAACTTTTGGCAAATTTCAGAAACTTGGGGCCACCAACTCTTATCTCTAAAATTAGGGAAAATTGCAAGGAACCTACCTCTCTAAATTTTATCACTGTACGAAAAACCGGACTGGATCGGCCGGTTCGACTGGTTGAACCGAGAACTGGTTAGTGATCCGATCTGATTTAATGGTTAAACCGGGGAACCGGCCGAATCAGTTCGAAACCGGTTGAACCTGTCAGAACCGGTGGTTCAATCGGTTGAACTGATTTCATTTTTTATAATTTTTGTTTTTGCTTTTTTTAGGGGAAAATTGGAAGTTGAAGACCAAAATGAAGAGAAAAATAGGTAAAGAAAGAACAAATCTAAAAAAAAAAATGAAGAAAATAACGAAAAAAATTATTTAAAAAGATATAATAATTATAGAAAAGGAGATATCATTACATAAGTATAGGCATTATAACTCATACTAATAGATTTTAAGTATTTTTTTCTAAAAATATTCATTTTTATCTATAGAAGTTTAAAAATATATTAATATATATTGCTACTAATAAATTATAATATTTTAATATGATCGATTCAACTACCGGTTAGACCCCGATTGACCCATTAACCTTTAAACCTGTACTGTGACCGGTTCATTACCCGGTCCAATTTTTCGTTCCTTGAATTTTACATGGCTTAAAATATTTTTAAGTAATATTCAGTACTCTAAACTAATTTTTTATGCATTTCTTATCAATCACTTTTGAAAAAAGTCAATAAACTTGAATTCTACTTTTTCACGAATGTCATTAGTAGCCATATTGTAAAAATAGATTATGTAAGAAAGAAATTATAAATAATTAAGATACATTGATTTCAATTTGGAGGGCAACAATTTTACCATTTTAACAATATAAATATTTTTAACTCCTTGTTTTGATCCTTGTGAAATAGTTAGATGTGTCTTATATTAAGGATAGAACTAGTATTAAAAATATGACTTATTTTTTAAATTCTATATTCTTTTTTGAAGGAAAAAAGATGAAAAGCATTGTGATACTTTTATTTGATTAGTCAGCATTCACATGCCTAGTGGCTATATGGCATTGGAAATAACATAAAGCTAATGACAACAAAATGGGTCAAGATGATGCGGGCATATTTCTCATTGACAAAAGAAGTTTTGTCATTATTTATTGCATTTCGTCCATGTAAATTCATATAAAGTGGGTCCCCCTTAGCTTCACAAACAAACGAAACTCAAAATTAGACGCAGATGTCACATTGATTAAACTAGATATGATATTCACATTGTTATTATTGTTTTGTTAGGATTAGTTAATTAATAATCATATGTTTTTTTGCCAAGTTGATTAATAATCATGTTTGTCTTTAGAATTGATGGGATTTTGATTTTTAAGAGTGAAGAAGACCCTTGACTGTTCCACTAAAGTTTTCAAAGAGGCAGAAAGATACACACACATATAGATATATGTGCGTGTGTGTGATTCACTTTGCTGTATTTGGGCCCTATTCTCAACTAAAAGGTCAAAACATTTAGAGTAGAGCATGGATCCATGAATCATCATGATTTCACGTGGGCACCAACCCACCAATTAAAATGAAAAAAATTATAAAGGCAGAATTGCCCAAATATATCTTTTCGGCTAAATTAATTGTTGATTGTTATTAAGTATATAAGCGATCTTTCGTATGTACAAGCGATCTTTTGTGTTGTGCAAACCATCTTTCTTGTGTGTAAACATCTTCCATATAAAGTGCAAACAATTTTCCGTTGTGTGCAAAATATCTTCGGTTATGTGTAATAGATTTTTCATGATAGCATTCAACAATTAATTTGTCAAAAAGGTATTTATCAGTAATTTTCCCATTTATAAATATTCTAATAAAGGAAAAATTTATAAATATTTTAGATATTTAATTAAGCATGAACTAAATTGTCACTTTTTTAATTACAATCCTATAGTTTTTTTTTTTGAAGAATTGGAGAAAAGTTTTCTATTAAAAATTTTATTAGTGAAAATGACCTGATAAATTTTTATACACATATAGCACTGATACTCTACAAATTTTGTATTATAAAGTACCAGTACTTGATTTAAGTCCTTGCCAGTTGCCACCAATAAAATATTTAATGGAAGAATTTTCCCCAAATTTTCTTAATATTTTCTTTCTATTATCTTTATAGTTTCCTCAATCATAGACTAATTTAGTCGTTACACTTATAATATATTAATTAGGATTGATGTAAATGTTGACCAAGCGCGTTTAAGTTGCCAGAAAATATAAAATAAAGAGTATTTTTAAAAATAAAATGATGGAATAAAAGTTATTTTGGTTATCACAGAAATAAAAAACGTTAGTACGCTCATAAACATCGCCTTATGTCTATAAAATATTTCTTTCAGTTCTTAATATAAGAATTATTTAATTAATTAAATAATTAATCAAATATTAGTATTTTATTAAAATATAATTTTTCATTACGATCACCCTTAGATAAAAACCCTTTAAGTTTTAGGGGTTTTTTTGGTATGAGTGATTTAAAGGAAGGGGAAAGGAGGGAAATTTTTGTGATGAGTGAGATTTTAAAAATTTGAAGAAGTGGGGTTATAAAATTTTAACAAAAATAAGATGTAAGATAAAAAAATAAAATAAATTAAAATTTTTTAAACTCAACTTTAAAAAATTTTCCCCTTCCCTCACTTTTCCTCTCCTCCCTTACTCTCATATCAATTTGTCCTTAATGTGTATAATTAATAGGGATATTTTAAAAAAAAATTATAAATTTATGAGACAAAATGGATTAAAGTCTTATATTTAGGATCTAATCTAATTCGAGCTTTTATATTAAAGAGTAAAGACCAGAGGTAGTATGCAATTCATATGTATTCTAGGTCAGGGCCATGTTATCAAATTAAACATCACTTTTCTAACAAATTAACAAATTATATGAGTAGAAGAACCGATAATTGAGGAATCTATAAGAACATAATAAAAAGGAAAGAAAACACAAAGACTTGCTTGAAAATGAGATAAAATCATATGGAGTTGTATATTAGTTTTTTCATTACTAAATTGTGAACATTATCATAATTAATTGTTTTCAACATTTAATTTAAATAATATTTATAAGAAAACCATGCATACAGTTTACTTTTTTCTTTCAAAAAATTCCCCTTAATTTTCTTTATTTTACATTTGATAACATCAAAGTGATGGGAGTGGAATTTGTGGGGGTAAGGCTGCGTACATCTATCTCTCCCCATATTCTACCTGGTATGAACCTTATACATTGGGTCGCCATTTCTTACAATTGATAACAGTAAGCACTGGATTATAATTAGACTGTTGAGTTATACTTTGCACAAAATCTAAAAAGGAAAAAAATCATTTTGTAGGTACCTGCAAAATAGTTAATCATCAAATGTATTCATCCCCTTTTTTCAGAATGCATTTCTAAGCAAAATCTTATTGTGACTTTTTCTTAAAGATGGTAGCAAAGAATTTTCTTTTTTCATCCAATTTATTTTCATTTGATTTCATTCATTCGTTTAGATTTTATTTCTAGTTTAAAGATAAGCGTTACTCCTCGTTTGAATCTGATTCAATAATACTGAATTTATTATATAAAAATCTACCAAAAATTACATTATTTACTAATAACAAACAAATAATATAATCTATTTTAGATTTGAGAAAACCATTTTGCAGTATCTATACTTTCCCTCAATTTTTAATTTGGTAATATGTGTTTTTCTCTTAATTAAATCCTTTCATTTTACTTTGTAGTATCGTTGACCCTTTAACTTTATTTTGTTAATACTATTAACCCTTGTAGATAAACTAATTGTGCTAACGGAATAAAGTTAAACATTTAATTGAGAGATAAAAACAGATATGTATCAAATTAAAAAATGAGGGAAAGTATAAGTACTTACAAAATAGTTTTCCCACCAATTAATAAGAGGAGGAGATGTATGGTTTTTGTGTTACATTCACTCCAAAATATAGTCAAGAAAGTTAGTGGATATCAATTCAAGTAGTAAACATTTATATTAGAGCATTATGATTGTGTTGGAAGCAAGTACTAACTACTGGACATACTTCTACCAAAACCTACCTAAGTTACTTTTATTAAAATTATAATTTTGGTGATTTTTATTGTAAAAATAAAATCAAACATACACAAAATTATAAGATTAAGTCTTATTGTTAATATGAGAATATTTTAAATGTGTAAGTTATATAGTTAATTTGTAGAGAATAAAGAAATAATTTATTTTTTTTAAAAATGTGTATTGATTTCCTACCATACTCTTTTAATTATTTTTATTGAAATTATGATGCTGACAAAGATTTCTTTTAATATGTGCAATTAATATGGATCTTTTGAAAAAAAAATTATAACTTTGGAACATAAAGTAAAGGGAAAAAAGATAAAAAAATATCATCAAAATTAATAAAAGACAAATAAGTATGTTGGATTTCAATAATTTTAAAGGGATGGATTTGAAATTTTGAAATGTTGCAAAATTTGAGAAATTACCTAATCACCCTTAATTTTTTTTTTTTAAATAAGAAACCCTCCACCCTTTTGCCGGCTGCTGGAGCTCCGGAACTGGTGATCGGTGGAGGCGTACTACCAGAACTCTAGCGATGTAATATATTTTTTTTGGGAATTTCTCAAGTAGAAATTGTCAATATAGATACTTGAGTTATTAATAGTGATACTAAAGTTGTAAATAATGGGCTAATATACATATAGATATATTTTAATTTCTTAGGAAAAAGTCATCAACATTAATACTTGAGTTGTTAATAGCGATACTAAAGTTATAAACATGGTATTTATTGAATATTTCCTAATAACTTTCACTAGAGCTCCGATGACTAATATTTTTTATTTTGAATATCTTAGGTTAAAGTTGTCAATATGGATATTCAACAAATACCCTATTTTTCAATTTTAGTATCATTATTAACAACTTATGTATTCATATTGATAACTTTTGTCTAAGTAATTCTAAAAAAATATATTAGGGCGCCGTCTACAACTTTAATATTGTTATTAACAAATCAAGTATCTATATTAAAAATTTTTACTTGAGAAATTCAAAAACCATATTAAGCTGCCTACAAGGTCTTCGGAGCTCCATTGATAGCCACTGCCACCGGTCACTGGGTGCTGGAGCTTCGACGGCCGGCAAGGGGTTGAGGATTTTTATTTAAAAAAAATTAAGGGTCGTTAGGTAATTTCTCAAATTTTACAACATTTTAAAATTTTAAATTAGTCTCTTGGATATTATTGAAGTTCAACATACTTATTTATCTTTTACTAATTTTAATGATATATTTTTATATTTTTTCCTAATATAAATTGAGGTATTATATTTAGTATTAAAACAAATTCTCGAACTGTGGGCAAAAAAAAAAAAAAACAACAAACAAACTCTCGAACTAGCTCTTTCGTTTAAAACCGGAGGGAATGTATTTTTTTGAGCTGTTAAACTGATTATGACCTCGATTATTAGACCTCATAACCTAACTTATCTATTTTTATCTTTCTTTTTTAGAAAAAAAAAAAGATAGATAGTCAAGGCCATATGTCTTAAAAGAAGAGTTTGTTGTTGGAATGGTCAAGAAGTACCCTTTGACAAGCCACTTTAGATTTCCATTAATGTTCTCTTCCATATCGACCTCTCTCTCTCTCTACACACACACATATAATTATTGTTTACTATAAATGCATATAATAACTAAGTAGGTTATTGCCCGGTCTCTGTGGATGGAAGTAAGTTTGAACTTTCAAGAGAATGGTACACATTCTTCAAAAGTGGCACACACTTTCTTGTTGTGTTAAAGATCGTCCGGGATCTAGGGAAAACATTATCACACTATATATATATATATATATATATATATAATTTCTTTTATATTAAAAAATTAGGCTATACTTTACACTCTTGCTCGTGCGCTCAACACAAAAGTTTCTTTTATTTTAATATACACAGACACACAGACACACACACTTCTTTTCATTCAACCTTAGCCCTTATGCCAGCTTGGATCAAAGAAAAGGTACAAATGGTTTGGAATGGAAAGAAAATGAATGAAAAATATTTTGCCACGGGGGTTTGCTATGCATTGGAAATGAAAATGGGTTAACAGAAAAAGTTTTGTTTGGTTGAAAGAAAATGATATAGGAAAATGAGACAAAAGACCATTTTGCCCCTAAATAAAAAAACATTATTTTAAAGGCCACGAGACCCATGCACCCACTACATTGTTGCTCACCCACTATATTACAGCCGAAAGGAGGTGCCCCTAGTGTAAGGAGAGGAAATGGGCGTCATCTAGCGTGTGGACTCCTGAAGCAAAGGAGGCTCTTGTCGATTTATTGGTTGAGTTGGCACTCAAGGGCAAACAAATGGACGAGATAGGCTTTAGACCTGGTTCTTTGGTTTTTCTAGAACTCAAGTTAGAAGAAAGGCTCCTCGGATGTGGCTTCAAAGGGAACATTGACATCCACAGTTGCTTGAAGAAGTTGAAGGTAGAATGGGTGACAATGTTTAATATGTTGTATGGGCCAGAGGGGCATAATTTTAGGTGGGATGATGGCACCGATTCAGTTGTAACCGATGATGTTGTGTGGAAAGCATATGTTGTTGTAAGCTCCTTGATTTAGCATGTTAGTATGATTCTTTTGTGACCTATTATTAATGGATTATCCACCTTTAGCTCTTTCAATTATAGGTGAATCGCAGAGCTGCCATTTACAGGACCAAGCCTTTTAAACACTTTAGGAATTTATGCATCGTGTTCAACAGGTGAGGAATGGTGGGATAAAGGCGTCGTGATGGCTGTGTAGGTTGGAGGAGGAGAAGATGAGTTTGAGTGTGCTGTTACTTAGTGTGGTGTTTAATAACTTGTATTGTGGTTTAATTAAGGTGTTGCTCTGTTTTTAATTTTCAATGCCGACCTTCCAATGTTTGTGATGTACTTTGTTTTTATTTTTTAACCTTGGCATGCCCGCCACTTGCATGTAGTTATGAATGGTGACCTCCGTTTGAATGAATGTGGCCAAAACATGTGCAAGTTGTGGGTACATGCTGGTTAACATACATTGGTGAATCTATTTATAATGTCAAGTGTTCGTCATTCGTAATCATGACATACCCATCATGTAACCCCCTCCATAATTATATCCGAAATACGCGATTAAAATGAATTAGAAACCAATGAATAAACAAAACTCATTCAATATCCCATCGTTATGATAGGGTTTTCTTAAATACTTTTCGAAATCCAATTCACCTGGTCTCATATTCACATTTCGAATACAATTACTTTGCGAAGATAAATCGCATTTATTATAAATATTAGAGTGCACAATAAAAATTCCCGGCAAACCCCGGGTTCATACCTTTACTATAGAGTTTACAGGGCACATTTTCCCATATACAAGTTCTCATACAGGGATTACACAAAATCTCATTCCAGATATACATCCAATCTTGTACATTTATCCTAACTACAATGATAACCAACTACCAAAATTACAACCCGAGGAAGTCCTCACCTCCCTTGGTTGCTTGCTCTATCCTCGATCCACATACCCTGTTTAAAATGTTGGTACGGGAGGGTAAGATTCGAGAGAATCTTAGTAGGAAAACAATACCAATATGTATGTATGATAAATGTATAATGCATTACATAACTCATGCTCACACAATGACATATTTGCAAGCTCAATGTTTCAAATAACATACTATGGCTATAGCATAAACAGAAAACATAGCTTCAAACATTCATGTATATTACACATAATCATGCAAAATAATAACATGCATTAACACACTAAAACAAATATCAAATACATGCAGGAGAGGTATGTTCCCTACCCTTATTCTTTCCACGTATGCTCCAGCACTGGTTACTCATGATCAGGGCGAATATCAAACCTATAACCAAAATCAAGGACATAGGGTTATTCTCTATTCCAAATCCTTATTTTTATAACACTTAAAGTTGGTTATCATTCACGACCTTTAGGTGGCTACTAGAAGCCCAAACATATGCCTAAAGGTTGGGAAAAACTTGACTAAAGACCATCTTTCAAAACCTTAAAACATCATTTTTCAAAGGTTGGCCACGGCCAGCCCCACCTTGGGCTGCGGCCAACAAATGGTCAGAAACTCATAGGCCGCGGTCAGCACTTCTGGCCCTCGGCTAGAGATAGGTCAGAAACATTTGGGCCATAGTTAGCCCCTCTTGGGCCTCAGCCAGAAGCAGGTCAGAAGGTTTTAGGTCGCGGCCAGCCTCTTGGGCTGCTGCCAACCACAGACCTATCCCCTGGCTCATTTTCCAATGACTATAACTTTGGCCACATAACTCAAAATGACCAAAACTTTATCAATGGAAAGCTTGCAATGTGAACTACAAATCTGGAAAGTTTCACATCATTTCAACATCATTTGCTATGTCAAAATACCATGCAAAGTAGCTCACTTGCACAGCATTTCAAACTTAGCCATAACCAGAATTTTCAGATTTTGTACGATGACTTCCAATAGTCCATTTTAACATCAAACACCATTCCCACACAAAATTTCACTAGGAATCTATTGGAAACGCTAAATCAGTCAAATTCACATTACATTGACATGTTTTTCCAATGAACACAACATGTCACACAATGTCACATTTCAAACCTCAACATTGCAACTCTTTCCATTTCACATTCAAAACCAATTCCAATAGCACCAAAACACAATATAACACCATTGTGACCACAATACACAAATCAATTCTTCCATTTCACAAATATACCAAAATTAGGGAAAAATCCACAATTCACAAAATGTAATACCCCAAATTTTGAGATTTGAGGCTAGAGAATAAGCCTGAAATAAGTAGACTGCTAAGCCCCAGTTTAGCAGTAGCCCAAATTTATTCCCTAATGATTCTTATATCTTTGGGGTATTAAAGAAAGTAAAATGGTGAATTTTGGAGAAAGTAATTATGCTTTTGGTGAAATCACTTATGAGGTAGTGAGCTTGTCATGTGATTTTGTATGAACAAATCATGAGCAAAAATTATGAAATTTTACAGGATGAAAGTAGACATCCTAAGATTTAATTTGATACGTAACTCAATTAGAGCTGTATACAAAAAGTTATGAATTTTTGAAGTCGACACAGAAAAACTGTGAAATTTTTGGAACAACATGTAAAGATTAAAAATCTGAGAATGATGTGCTTCCAAATAGTAAAAAGCTATATTTTTCCTTGAAACTAGACTCAATAAGAGTTCTATAGCCTTTATAATCACTCCAATTTGATTTTTATAGAATTAGTTATGATTTTTCAAAGTTTGGGTAGAAAATATGCCAGAATTTCTGAAAAATCTGAAAATGGGAATTATGACATAAGCAATTAAGGAGATGACATAAGCATGGAGTATTAAACATTTCTATCTTCATCTTCTTCTTATTTATGACGTGAAGAGTAGCTGAAATAGAGAGAGAAAGTGAGAGAAAATCTAGAGAGAGAAAGGAAGAAATCTCACAAGGTAAGCCAATTCCTCTGACAATTTAGCTCATAATGCGTATAACTTTACCCCTAAGCTTCTATTAGGTATTCTTGAAGGTTGTAAAGCTCATATTTTGGTGTGGTGGAGTTAGGGTTTTCAACCATATTGAGGAAAAGCTAGTGGGAGCTTAAGATAACTTCCAAACTTTTGTATATTGGCTATTCTGGCCGTTGTGGACAATTTAATCGGTGAAATTTCGTCGGATTGTCATTGGTTTTAATTTTTGGAAATGGGTTGGCCTAGGGGTTATGCTGCCTAAATTGGTACTAAATGGTAGTTGTAACCTAATGGAATAGTCAATAAAGTAGTTAAAAGTAGAAAGGAATGCGTTTATGGAGCCGAAATCGCAAAACCCCTATTTCCCCTAGAAAATCCATATATTTCGGTCAGGGCTGTAAATGGGCCTTAGAGTTAGATTGTCAATGATTTGATGGTTCTATTAAGTTCATGAGGGAAAATTAGGTAGGGTTATAGTTGTTCACTTTTTCGAAAAAGGCCGAAAAAGCATAATTACGAAAACGCTCTTAAAACCCTTAAAGTAGGGCTGTCAAGGATAATTTTGTAATTTGACATTAAATTTGATAATTCTAAGTTAGGAAATGGAATCCTTGGGCGAAAATATGTCAGAATAGCCCATGTCAAAATTTCGGGAAAAGTACAGTCAGACTGGGTAAGGCAGGGCCGGGCCAGGTCCCTGAGGGCATTTTAGTAAATTTTCATAATAGGCTCATATAACCCCCAGAAACACTATGGAAGTATCTAAATTGTATATTTGGAATTATAGGACCAAGTTATGAGCCTAGCCGTTGGCACGCTTTACTAGGCACACGTTTTAAGGCGTAAAAGGGTTAAAGTAGGGAACTTACCTCTCCTGCGTGCTTTGATATTTGTTTTGGTGTATTGATTCATGTTATTGCTTTTCTTGATTATGTGAAACATATATGAATGATTGAAGCTCTGTTTCAATTTATACTATGGTCATAAGTATGTTGTTTGAAACGTTGAGCTTGCAGATTTGTCATTGTGTGAGCATGATTTATGTAATGCAAGCATGTAATGCATTAAAAATTTATCTTGCATGCATATTGATATTTGTTTTCTACTGAGATTCTCTCAAATCTCACCCTTTCTTACCAACATTTTAGATATGGTAGGTGGATCGAGGATGGAGCAAGCAACCAAGGGCGGTGAGGACTTCCTCAGGTTGTAGATTTGGTAGTTGGTTATCATTATAGTTGGGATAACTGTACATGTTTGTATGTATACATGGTTGTATAGGTTGGAATGTGTATTTGGATATGTGTTCGAAAGGATATTGTGTAATCCCCGTATGAGAACTTGTATATGGCCAAATGTGCCTTTGAAACTCATTGGTGAAAAGTATGAACCCGGGATTGCCGGATTTATGTTGTGCACTCTGATATATACTAAATGTGATTTATCTGTGCAAAGTAATTATATTCGAAATATGAATGTGAGACCAGGTATATTAGGTTTCGAATGGTATTTGTGAAAACCCTATTGTAAAGATGGGATATTAAACGAGTTTTGTTTATCCGTTGGTCTATAATTCATTTTAATTGCTAATTTCGGATATAATTACAGAGGGGGTTATATAAAACTTATCTAATAATCGCAAAACTTAGGTTCAAGAGAAGCTATCGCTCACCTCTTCCTCTTCCCAAGACCAATTCTTTGATTCATCAACCTTCCAAATTCTTTGAGCTCCCAAACATCTTTCACAAATCTAAAACCATAGTAATGAAGCTCTCATCACTATGAACAAGATTAATGAAGAGCATTTGCACATTCAAAATCATCTCCGAGGTCAAAAACTCACCTCTAGCTTTCTCTTTCCTCTTTGGCCTCAACAAAAACAGAGAAGAGAAGAGAGAGAGAGAGAGATGAATATGGTAAAGAGAGTAAGGAAAATCAGATTTTTGAGGCTTCAAGGGCCTCTTGGCCGACTTAATGAGAAGAGAGGAGAGAGGGAAATGAGTGTTGAAACTTTGACCAATCCAAGGGCTCATATGCTAAGTGTCACAATCTTGTCACACCTCCATGAGCTCACATAATCACATACACATGGGATTCCGCCCTTTTAATCATATAACAATCAAGCACAACTATTGATCTTTGAGTTACCAATGAGCTTCCTCTTCGGCAACTAATGAATTGGTCGGTAACTTTACCATTTTGCCCCTGATTGCGATAACTCTTCTGAATCACCACCAAACACATTTTATATCACATTTCCTTATGCCATAGACCCTACCATTCCCTTATGATGCATTTTAAGCTTTGACACACAATTATGCTTAAATGCATGGCTTGGGCACCGGCTACAACACATTCGACTCACAACGTATATCGTTTTCTCCAAAATTCAGCATTTTACTTTCTTTAATACCCCAAAGATAGAAGAATCATTAGGAAATAAATTTAGGCTCCTTCTACACTGGGGCTTAGCAGTCCACTTATTTTAGGCTTATTCTCTAACCTCAAATCTTAAAATTTGGGGTATTACACATCACGTGCACATGGCTAAGCATGGGAGGAAGCGGTGGTGACTATAGGCAAGTGATGGTAATGTTATGGTTTGGTTGAGTACATAATTGTTCTTTTCCATAGTGTACCTATGAGCAGCTTGTGGTTGGATTAGTTAGGACATCACTGTGACTATGGGCACATCAAGGTACATTACGGTTGACGTGAGAGGGAAGTAATCAGGTGTCAGGGGATTTCACCATATGCAACAACCATAATGCACCCACTGTGTGCATATGGCTAGAGAAGTACAAATGACTTGTGATGAAGTGGATTTAACCATGAGCAATTGATAAGCACGTTATGGTTATGCCCAAGTTAAAGAAAGGCCACAGAGAGTACAACTGAAAAATACGTAAGTGACACATACAGACACTTACATATCAGTTGAACATTACAAGATAGTCTAGCAAGTATAATAAAAAAACAAAGACATAAACTTATAATGTATGACACCTAATCACTCTTGGGTTTTTGTGATGCATTTCCCATATACTTCTCACAAGTAGAAGGGGGTGGGGAAGGTTGATGTCATGAGCAGCTGGAATTGGTTGGGATGGAGTAGGCAATAGGTGTGATGGAAAGTACACAACGATTGCAATGGGGGGGGGGTGCTTGGCTCTGGAGTTGAGTGTGGAGGAGCTGTTTGGGTAGGGGCTTTCGACATAGATAGTGTTACTTGGCTGAGGCATTGAGAAGCAGGATGAATGAGTTCCTTTGCCAGATTAATGACTTCTTCAGCTGGTGAAGAGGCTTGAGTGGGTTTAGATGCTACAGGAATGCCTTGATAAGTGCCTTATCAATGGCTTCAATGCCTTTATAGGCTTGGGCTTTCACTTCTTTAGGCTGAGATGATGGCTGAACATCCATGGGTTGGTTGGACTTAGCTAGAGCTACAGTGTTTTCTGGTGAATTAGGCACTTGAGTCCTATCAAGATCATAATCAAAATGACGCTTTGGAGATTCATCTTGGGATTATGTTGACTTGAGAGGTACTTACCGTGTCTTGTGGTGTCTATATGGGCCTACCCAACAGAGCTTCACTCAGAGATTGAAGCAACATCTCATTTCTTTCCAGGAGAATATGCATGGCTTTCTCAAAGTTAACAACACGCCGGTCCCACTCACACAAAACATCCATGACAACATCAGTCACAATGAACACATTTCACCACCTCCTCAATGAGATTTACCTGTCTTTTCTCATATGCTGCTAGCTTGTCTCCATACAATTTTTGCGTAGAGGCAGCTTGTCTTACCTTAAAAGCTATAAACTCATCTCTAAAAAAATTCTGCATAAAGGTAGCCTATCTTGCCTCAGACATATCAAGCTCCTCTTTGAACATCATCTTTACAAAGGTGATGAAAATAGAGGGGCCATACGTAGGCGAAGGCTCAACTGGCTGAGGCTGAGTTGATGGCCTCGATGCCTTTACGTTCCCCTTTGCTTTCCCCTTTACAGCTGTATAAGGATAAGAGGAACCAAGTAAGGATATATGCAATCTCATGAGGTTGGACATGTCAAACTCTTAGATGGTGCAAATATATCACTGTCCTCATGGTAAGCGATGTTATGACGGGCCAAAATGTATAAACCTAATTAAGGGTGTGGCAGCGGAGTGTGAAGGGACTTTGATTCAACCACCTTCTATGTCTCCTCAAACACCATTGCCCTAATGTCTCTCTTTTCATTTGCAATGATGGGGGGCCAGGACTGGATAGTCATAGTGGTTCAAGTGTGAGTAGTTTAGGCACTTGTTGACTAGACACTGTGAGTAAATGTAATAAGTTAGCTTGATATGGTTTTGCAAGTCAGTGGGCATAAATTTTGGCTGGATAGTTATTGGAGCTTGTGAGTAACTCATAAATCTCTTTAGGCTTAAAGGCTTTCAACTTATTGCTAGCATATTCTTCAATACCTAGAATAGAATTTATCTCCTCAGCACTCACTGTTATCTTCCTCCCCCTCACCTTGGTTTTAATGAACTTATTCTTCATAGAGCTATCACTAACCACAGAACACAAGTCTATGTTGCAACAAAAGTGTCTTACCACATTCGGACTATACAACATGCTTACTCTTAGTAACTTCTTATAGAGTCAAGATATGGACGCAAATCATATCCGGTATTTCTCTTTAGTTTATCTATATCCATAGACAGAGCAGGGAAAAGTGTTCTATGCAAAATTTGTGCTTTATACTTATCTTTGTCCATCCTTTCATCTAATGACGCTATCAATATCTATAGTGTTCAGTTGTCGGAGTTGGGGTCTTGTTGGTGGGTTAAGTTATCATCATACAGAACTGATCCTATCTCTGTATCAGCATCTTCTGTGGTCACCTTCATTATTTTTGACATGTGTCGCTTAGGAGGTTGCAGCTGCGTTGGCGTTACCTTTGAACCCTATGAAGAGTTCTTCCGTTTTCCCATGCCTAGGATGAGAGGTTGTAGAGCTACTTTAACTGCTTTTTCCACCTCTATATTAGCGCTGTCTTCCCTTAAACTTTCCCTTTCTGGCAGTAGAGCATAGGTGTCATCGGTAGTTGCTCAAGTCGCTTCTTCACCCCCATTTTGGGTCTTTTCGAAGGTCGTTGTTAGGATTGGGCACTTACGGCCTCAATTTGCTTCCACTTCCCTCCATTTTTAATAATGGACTTTAAAGATTCAGGCTCTTTTTAATTGGGTGCTTTCTTAACCATGTTAGTCCCAGTAACTTCCTTTCTTAGAAAAAAGATTAAGGTGAATCACGGTTTAAATTTGGGTAAACAATAATCCCACGTTGCATGGGATGAGAAAAGAAGAATGAGGTTTGGATTCCAATGACAATAACGGAGAAGATATCTCGAATGCTAGATTTTGAGAACAGATGGGCTTAGGGTTTGGGGAAATGTTGCTTCAGTAATGTTGAAAGGTTTATAAAATCGTGGTTGATGAGAATTTGATTTTGAGGTTAAGTGTTGGGGCCAAAAGGTTACTTGGGATTCTGATAACTACTCCATACCCACCACGTGTCTATAAGCAGGTAGTGGTTATACACAACGTCTATTCATAAACTCACCTATATACAACGGATGAGTGCCCAAAATGATGTTGTTCTCAAACTTATGATGTTCACTTTCGCCCTTGTAACCATTAGTAACCATAGGTATCCCGTGGTGATGTAAAAATTAAATGTCGAAGGTAACCAATATGCGTGTAAACGACGTCGCTCTTACCTTGATGCATCCCCATAACTATGTGCACCATATGACCAGCCAATGGTTATGCATGAAGCAGAATAATGCATAGAACCATAACCATGATGTGCCTATGAGTTGTATGCAATGTTCCCTTTGGAAATAGTCCTTTGTTTGACCATGTTTCATATCATTGTATTAGAGGAACAATTATGAGGGACCTGTACAACTGAAATGACGGTTACTTAATTTTTTTTGGCAACCCAAGCTGTAGTAGTTAATTAAGTCTAATTGTACGATTTGAGATTCAAGGAATAAATGTTTTATCAGTAAGTGTTATGATATCTCACATATGGTATAAGGTTTGGGTAAATATTCCTCATTTTTTATTCCAAAAGTGGTTGGCTGGCATTGATGTGTATCACTTTTTCGGGGGAAGAGGAGGTTTTTTTTGGGATTGTCCTACATTAAAGAGGACAAATGTGGTTAGTTGGTAGTTATTAATGGTTGTATTTATATAGGTGTGCCGAGTATTGTGGTGTTTCTCACCGCCTTTCATTGTGTTCCTGTTTCTTTGCTTTTATGAGTCTTCATTACTGTTCCTCTTGCCTCTATATGTTTGTTATGGAAAAATCATATCAGTTCCTTGACGGGATTGCCCCCAGTCAAATGTTTGAAAGGAGAGGTGATAGTGGACATAATGTATCTGAGGATCGATTATGACACTATTAACTGTGATTGGGGATGGCCAAACAAGGTGGTTTCTATTAATGCCATTGTTTTTCATGAAAAGGTTGTTATCTTTTTTATGCTTATGTTGTTGTAATTTTTCCTTCCGTTTCCAATTTTTCGGCCAGAACAACCGCATCATCCTGAGGATGGCGGGGAGAGAACTAATTGATTGTTTTGGTGAACTTTTTCATCCCAAAAACATGTATGCTGTTAGGGACTTTGTTGTTTGTGAAAGTAGTAAGGCAATTCATCCAAGGTTTACCTTTTGTTGCTTCCTACAAGTGTGGTAGGCATGTCATTATGATTGTTGGCCTTAGATACGTAGGCGCTTTGACTTATTCTTTTTAAAGACGTTGCTGTGTTTTGCCACAGATGTGAAGAGAATATTGCATATCGAAGTGCCATTGGGTTAGAAGTGGGATGGTGATCTCCTTACTCAGAAGTTTACATTTATGGTGGGGGATGGAAAGTGAGTGACAATTATGTTAATGTTCTTATATGACTCTTTTTTATATGTGACCATGTGTGCGATTCATTTTTCTCTTGTAATTTGTAGAATGAACTTGATTGAAGTGGTCAGTATGGGGATGTGATTGAAGATGCATGGAATGTATTTAAGCCTCATTTGGGTACTGAAAATGTGGTTTTCATTGTTCAGTATGAGTTGGTGAAGAGGGAAGGAGGTCCTTATTTCTTGAGTAACTATAATCGTGCAACCATGTGGCACCCTAGGATGAGGGAAGTTAAGGACTTGTGGAGTTTGTCTTTAGGGAGCTTAAGGGGGTAGATTGATGTGTAATAATATCTTTGTTTGTATAAGATTATGGTAAGTAGATTATATACATGTACTTGTTTCTATTTGTTACTTGTGCTAATAGACCGTCGACCTTTATTACGCCTTGGTTGTACTCTAACATAGCCATTACGCACACATCGAATGGTTGTGGTTAAATCAACTTCATCGTAAGTAACTTGTGCTTCTGTGACTATATGCACATTCTCGGTGAGTCATTTTTCAAATGTAACCCCTTACCCATGACATGCCCAACACATGCACATGGTCAAATCCCTAGTCGCCATTTCTCCCATTACCCGTAATGTAACCATCACTTGCACATGGTCGCATTCAACTACAAGCACTGGGTAATGTAAAAATGTTGAGTTAACATACTGCTACTTAGTTCCATTGTGAAGGGAAAATCGGCATTAACCACGGCATGACTAGTGGGTACTTTAAACTTAACGTTTCAAATCATGTGGCCATAACCACAATGTGCCTATGGGCCACATATAGTGTTAGCCGTTGAAATAGTACTTTGTTTGTCCCTATTTCCATTAAGTGGAATAGAGAAAAAATATTCACCCTGGTTTTGAACACAAACTTGAACATCCCTCAATGGGGCATTAAATTACATATATAATTGTACCTTTCATATATGAGATTAACAAAATAATGGTGTTGTCATTGCAATCACACATTCAGATTGCCTTTACAGAAGAAATGTGGGGGACCCAAAATAACCAAAATAAGTGTGGAAAAACTTTTTAAAGATAGTAGGGATTCAAACTTTATGCCATGTTCATCTATTTCCCAAATATAAACATGGACTAAAGTTTGAATCACTAACCCCGATTGTGAAAGAGCATCCATATGCAACCTACCTATTATCTACTTTCCCAACAAGGTGCGTATCCATGACACCTTGAAATGGCTGGGAATCTTCTTAAAGGAATTGAGAAGCTACGGGGATGACACAATCCTTATGTGGGCGACAGTCAGCTCGCCAATGGGTAGACCTGGAACTTTTATAAAATTGAAAGAACATGTCTGATTCCTTCTCTTTCGTCTTCATATGATGTGCTTCTCGAGACAGATGGGCTCTAAGATTGTCAAAAGCTTTCACAATGGTGCGATCAAGAGACTAAATAGTTTACTTCAGTACCTCCACCATCATCTCAGAGTTACCTATTTTCCTACACTTTTTAGCATTACAAGAGGCCTCAGTGCGACCTCTATGGGCATTATTAGCAGAATGTGTGACATTGACCTCAGCATGGGGGACATCGTTGAGATTTATTAAGGACTCAGGGATGTCTTGTTGTTCTTCACGTATCTCTTCTTCCATACCAAGTGGCAATTTACACCAATCACCGGTCACCCTATCTTTTGACCACACGTAATAGAGATCTTGGAAGTAGGGCAGGCACTTATTTCTATATGATGCCACCTTCTTGTGCACCTGTAAACAACTCACCTACGAACTAATACCAAAAACAAATTTCAAAGCCAATTCATATGAAATGGTTCAACATTACTAACCTTGACATTATCATCTTTATGCGTGATATGATATATGTGTTGCCTTTTTTTGGCACTTAGGAGTGCAATCTTCCATCATTCCCTCCAGGCTCTTTATGTAGCCTAGCTTGAAGACGTTCTCCGCCATGAACTTCTGTTGCATCCTTAGCTGCACCAAGCACTCCACCAGCAGCTTGTCTTTTTCTGCTATCCATATGTGGAAGTTTGCCTTTTGTGAGTCTTCCATTCTACAACTACATGGTTACTCTATGTGTTATGAAACCTATAAATATAAGTATCAATTTAACCAGCTTGAGATTAAGTTCTTATAACACATATGGACAATATCAATTTATTGCTATGCAAACAAACTTTTTACAAAAACAGTCATGGGAATGTTCATGAATTAATACAGGAATCCTCATCCCAATCAGGATCAATGTGTCAAATAAGCATTATCAATGTCAGTTGTAAGGTTGTATTAAAATTGTTCCATGTAACTAAAGTTTCCATTGTTGAAATGGGAGGATTTTCTTCAGTTGGGTTTGGAGGTTCAAATAAATCCAACTCTAAATCCAATGGGTCAATAATATTTGATCTCCAAATGAGATTATGAAGGAGCCAATAAGCCATGGTGTAACCCCCTTCCACCATAGGCCGAGATTAAGTTCATAAATACGTAATTAAGTGTGAAATTAGAGGCCATACATTATTTGGGGCTTATTGAAATAATCTTTTGCCCAAAACTGGATTTGCAAAAACTTTTCTAAACTTGTTCATCAATGATCTCATATTCACAATACAAATACATAAATGGCTTGCATAGGTTGATTCCATTCACAAATATCAGAGTATAATGCAAATTCCCGACACACTCGGGTTCCATTCATTAATAAGGGTTTTACAAAGGCACAAAGCTCACAATTCATTACCCTTAACTTGGGGATTACACAAAACTATACCACCAATCGCAATATATACAATTGTTTCCCAAAAACATCCAATTAATTTACATGATAACCAATAACCCAAAATATATTTCTAAATCGGAGCTTTATCCGCTCTTCGTCACCCGCTTACCTTTCGATCCTTCAGCCCTGTCTAAAATGTTTAATTTTGGGAGAGTGAGATTCTAAGGAATCCCCGTAGTGTCAAATCAATCATAGTATGCACAACAATAAGGCATGAAAGCAAATCATCACACACACATTGTAACTACAACGATAGTTATAATGGCAAAGGGACGGATGCAGGAAGTAAACTCCAGCAATCAAACTCCTGCGCGAAGCTAACGCGCAACGTGCTCCGCGGCTCGAGCGTCAGCTCGAGGGCTTGAGATTGCGTTTGCTCACGCTGAATTGCTCATGCTGTATTGCACAACACAATCCACACAATATATTTCACCATAACTGAGATTCATATAAAGCATTTCGTACACAAGCCACTTTGGCAAGATCAACACACAGCCCACGGCTGGATTCATAAACGCCGCCCCACAGGCCGGATTCACAAAGATCCACGTCAATTACAACGGTAGTTCAACTACCAAACTAGAGATGACTAGAATTAATCCCTAAACGGCTCACGCTGAAGTGCTCACGCCGTAATGGACCATGGCACATGCAGTTCACACAGCTCAATGATAAGTTATGCATACCAAAACATCATACACAACATGAGAGAAGAGTCACTACCTGGTTTGTTCCGTGCGTGCTTTGTCGCAGGTCTCTCCTGAGGAGGGCAAATATCGTATCCTATAATTATAATTAGGGACGAAGAGTTATTCTCAATTCCAATACTCAATTGACTTTGCAATACTTATATTTGGTTATTATTTATCTCCTTTAAGTAGTTACAATTGGCTCTAATAAAAGCCCTAAAGGATTGGGAAACACAGAAACCACTTTTCAAAATCACAAGGTGCTGAAAACAGGGGGTTGGCTGCAACCAAGAAATATTTGGCTGCTGCAAAAAACATCACAGAAAGTTTCTGGCTACGGCAAAAAATAGCCCAAAAGTGTTCTAGCTGCAGCCCAAAATTTTCTGGCTTAACAGTGGTCTGAAGGTTTATAGAAGAGCATTTTTCCATTAGAGGTCATTTAGAGGGTTAAATAACTCACCTTAATCAAAAGCTCTTCCTTTTCTTTGAGCTTCCATGGCTGCATGAAAAATGGGAGAGAGAGAATGAGAGAGATAAGTGTTGAAGAAGGAGAAATGATGAAGCCCATGCCTCCTTATCCCTTGTGCAGCAAAAATATGGGAGGGGAGAGAGAGAGAAATTAATTTTCTAATCCCAATTTGACTTTCCCTCATCAACTATTATCATGAGCTTTTGCCACTTGTCCCATTTCCATTGGTTCTTATAAAGTAAGTAACTAAATTAGTTACTCTAACCCCTCCATTAGCCATTTAGTTACACATCTCATTTCCCTCTTAGCTAGTAATTAATTTTTCCATTAATCACCAACTTAAAGCCATTCATCCAACCTCTCATTGATTTTGGCACATTAATTAAAATTACCACAAAATGCATAATAATTCCAATTTAAATTCACAATTTATTCTCATTAATCATCATTAGCCCTTAATAGAAAATTGGGGCATTACACATGGTATATCTATTCTAAATCTTTACTGGGTAGGATGAAGGGCTTCAGAGAATTGCCCATCTTAACTTCATAATGCTAAAGCATCGTTCAATCACATTACGAGTAGACGAATGTCACATGAGTATTCTACGGGGGTCTGGGGTTGGTGCCCTTATCTCCACTCATTTAGGTCGTAACGTTGGCCTTGGTAGGGTGCAAGGAATCCCTCACTGTTAATGTAATCGACATGAACTAAGTAGTAATTCCCTGCACATCAACAATGTCATATGATTTTAATCGAACCCAAACTTGATAATAGTATAACAAAATGAAAAATTGGCCATTAATCTCCAATGCATTGGTTGGAACTTTCAAACTAGATCTCCTCCTTATGGCGTCTCTTGGGATCCTTCGATCTACAGCGGATCATTCCCATCTAGGCAACAAAAATATAAATTGGCCATCCGACGAGCATACTCCTAGAACATTCATTATATCTCCCTTTTTTGTTCTAATACCGACCCTTGTGCTACGCTGGCACCTGTACTCGTATATAGTACCATTTAGAGCACCTAAACACCCCTGTCATTAACAACAGCTATATGAACACGAAATCAACATTTGAAACCCAAATTGACATAACTAAAATCCTGAGTATTTACCTTAAACCATTTGCAATGATCGTCGTCCAATCTTCTCTAACGGGCTCTGTTATCTTGAAAAGTTCATGTTGTAGTTTAAGGGTGGCATTCAAAACGATCTTAAAGTATCTGCTTATTGTTTCACCATACCTTCCAAACTCAAATTGTATAACTCGGTTCTTCACATGGTGCACTAAAATGTACAGGAACATTGCAACTTTCTCATCAACTAACATGTCCGTGTAGGTTTCAGCCCACCAATTGTGTCCAACAAATGGCACAGTTGGTAAAATGTCACCCTGTATACCCTAATATGGTTGAAGCAAGTTGTGTTGCTACTATATACCATTGCTCTAAGATTTTCTCTCGTAGAGTAGAAATCTAGCCTAAATGATCTATAAGGGTTTTCCCTCCTATGGCCACTAATTGCTGCTGCCACAAATATTGCCACAACCACTTTCCTTATCACCAAAACTAGAGCTAAAAATCTAGCCAACACCTCAAGTTACATATAACAGACTAATATAAGTGACAACAATTCAATCGGATTATAAGAATAATCACAGGAGGTGTGTCGAAGAAAAGTTTTTTGAAAAAAGTTCTTTTGCCTATAAGTTACCCATGTCATGACTATGGTCAAATCCAGATATTCTCACAAGGTCACCCAGATGTAGTTGGTAGGTTGCTGAAAGTTAAGGCGCATTAGTAGAATCTTTACTCATACCTATGACATACCCACCTGTTGCTGTCGGTAATACATAAATGTATGAATAACATTAACCACATATGTCAAAGGGGTCGCCCATAATTATGCGCGATTGAGAAAATCTTACTCTAACCATTACATACCTATTACCAGCGAGTGATCACACCACTTTGTGTGGTTTAATTTAACTCATGGGAACATCATGGTTACGAGATAGTTATCTAACTTCACTGTGAACCGTTGCTCATCCATCAACCGCATATAGGCAAGACCGCTTACCTTATATGGAATATCACACCCTGTTCACCATATGGGTACTTTATGGTCAGCGTCACCCGACTAATATTTCTCTCGCTATGGAGTTCCCACCATCGCCACCTGCTCTGAATCAGCATCGGCAGTCAATGAAATCCTCGCTTAACTCAACACAAAAAACCAAGGACAGTAGGTGCAGCACATTCAACACAGAGAAGAACACAACCCACTTGTTCTTCGGGATGCAGCATCGTCACCGAAAAATGCCACTCGTCCTCTGCTTTTCCAGCTCTAGCAGTATGAATTGGGATCAAATCCTTCGCTTTTTTATATTTTGTTGCCATCACATCAGGAGCATACGAGTCTTTCGCCAATTTTCAAAGGGGCTGGAAAATGGGTTCCCACTATTTTTTGTGGGAAATGGGAGGTGGCGGGAAAATTTTTTCTAGTAAAATTGCAATCCAGATTTCCACTGCCAAAGGGAAAATTGAATTTTCCCTTTCTTGCCTCTAATTTTCTTCCATCCAAATGGGCCCTTAGCTTCTTCCTTTTTCTTCCTTCTTATTATCTTTACCATTGTCTCTTAATTCTCACTGTTTTGTTTCAATTTGAATTTTTGAAAAATGTGGTGTATTATTCATATTCCATGAATAATTTTATCTAGTTAAAATTTGTATATTATTCATAGACCTCAATGATGAAACTTATGCTTATAGTATAAAATTACATTTTTTACTACGCCTATCCTCAATACAATATAAGAGCCAGAATGTGGGTGTTAGAATTGATTTTAAATATAATACCTTAATTCACTTTGTCTCCTAAAATTATAATTTTTTTTCTAAAATATCGTTATTAATTGCACACATTAAGGGATTTCTATTTAAGGGTAGTCAAGATAAAATATGTTATTTTAGTAAAATCAACACATATTTGTTACAACTAACATAAATAATTTATTTAATTTACTCAAATTAGTTATCTAACTCTTATATTAATAACTAAAAGTGGTATTATTTTTACGCCAATCAAAGGGCAATGCTTCGGTCAAAGTGACATTTTGAATTAGAAAATGTCACGTGATTAGGGACAACAAAAGCTCATTTTATTTCTATAAAAAGCACATATACATAAACAAAATAGCAACATTAAATTATTAATTGGACACCTGTTTCCCACAGTATATTAACATAAGCTCTTTTTAATCATCAAGACACAACTTTATCATTATCAAATTAGAATAAACTTGAATATATCAGTATCTTGATCGTACATTCTCATTATTGCTTGGTCAAATGCAATTTACATTCATTCTAGACTTGAGAGATTCAATATACACATGGGCTAAGGTGCAAATCCACCTTAGAAGTATTCAAAATTTTTTAATATTACCTTGAGAGTTTTTCCGGTCTCAATATTGCCCAAGAAGTTTAAAGATGTAATAATATTGTCCATGACTATTAACAAAGTTAATTTTGATCGTTAACTCTTTGGTTTGGCTAAAGTAATACACATGACACTCTTACCTGACAGTTATTATGGCACTTAATTAGAACAAAAGATGATGAGATGGTTTAATGACTAATAAGTGCTAGGTAAGAGGGTCATGTGTATTATTTTGATCAAACTAAAGAGTTAATAGTCAAAATTAACTTTATTAATGTTCAACATTACTATGTTTTTAAACTTTCAGGATGATATTGAGACCCAAAAAATTTTCAGATTAACATTGAGATTTTTTAAATACTTTTTATGCAGGTTTGCACTTTAATCCTATATGTAGAGACTTTTATATTAGTAGTTTTCGTAATTCATATTGACCAAATAATATGTTTGAACTTTGAAAGGGGTTGGCAAAAAAAAACTTTGAAGGGGAACCTATATATATATATATATATAGAGACACATATATTTGTTTGAAATGGAACAAAGATACGCTAAACACTCGCGCGCACATAAAGATTTAAGAAATATAATGGTAACAAATAATTAAGGAGATAGATTTAGTGATGGCCATGTTATTACTTATTATCAAAGCATTGAATAGGGCTATAGGGTTGACTATACCTAACCTTTAGGGCGTAATCTTTGCACTACATAGACTAATAATTAATTTAAGCCATTTTGCTTTTAACAAAAACCTCTCTAACATATGCATGCACCTTGTTAATTATATAGGCGTGTGCATGTGTGTGTGAATGTTTATATTTACAAGTGAGTGTTTTGAGAATTACAAGGTTTAACTAATCCACTATGATTATCTTATTAGCTTGTGCCCACATTAACATGTGACTTGCTAGGGATTAATTAATCATTGAATGATATGGGTAGTCCAAAACTTAATTAGGATCCGAATTTTGTATTTGTTTGTATGGATAATTAATTAAGCTAAATTATTGAGGATTGTAGAGCTTAACTGGAGGTACTAATTCTCCTAAAGGCATTATCTTAATTCATATGAATTTAAAATCAAGATCTCATATTTAAACAGCTAGAACCCTTTTCACTAAAACATATATTGACTTTTGTATTTTACATGTATACTAATAAGTCAGATTATTGATAATTTACAAATAGTGGGTTAAACTCTTGGATAACAAATATTAAAATTAATTTTTATTAAAAAATAAAAATATAACAGATATTTGTACATTTCCATTTTTTTGAAATTGAATGAGATGTTTTTTGATGAAAATATAACAAATTGAACGTGTTTTTGGGGGGGGGGGGGGGTAGATGAGTTTAATTTTAACATTAAGCCATTGCATTATTGAGGGAGTTGGCTTCTCTCCTATGCTATCTCTCTCCACTGCCATCCTTTTCCATTAAACATGGTCATTTTTGTCTCAAATAAGCCTCATAAGAATGGTGTCAACGTTTGGGAAAATTTGATTTGATGGCCCAACTTTATAAAATTTATTTTTTTGCCAGGTGCTTTGTAAAATTTATGAAGAATTAAAATTCAACAATAATTTAATGTTCTGGGATAAATTTAAGAAGTTTAAATTACAACTTTTTAATGTTATAATAATTAGAGTGAAGGGAAAATTAATCTTTTGATCCTTATAATACTGATACAATTGTAACTAAGTCTCTATACTTTGACTCAATTCGATTCAGTTTCTATAGTTTTGACTCGGTTGTCACTCAACGTTGGACTTTGACTCATTGCAATTTAATTCCTATAGTTTTAATCATTTTATAATTTAGTCCCTATAATATTTGATTTTATTTTCTAAAATATAGGAACTAAATTATAAAATGGTTTGAATTATAGGAACTAAATTGTAATAAGTCAAAGTCCATGAGTTGAGTTACAATCGAGTCAAAACTATAGAGATTAAGTCGGATTGAATCAAAACTATAAGGATTGAGTTACAACTATGTCAAAATTATAAAGATCAAAAGATTAATTTTTCCTTTGGTTAAATTATTATAGAATTAAAATTTTATAATTTAAAATTCTTAAATTTAGTCCAAAACATTAAATCATTGTTGAATTTTAATTGTTTATAAATTTTATAAATTTTCTGGAAAAAACAATTTAATAAATCTTATAAAGTTGGGCCATCAATTGAAATTTTCCCTTCCTATTGATAAATGGCAGAAACACTGATGCAATTCTTATGAGGCTTATTTGAGACAAAAACGACCGTGCTTAATGGAAAAGAATGGCTGCGGAGAGAGATGGCATAGGAGAGAAGCCAATATTGACCTTTGCTCCATTACCAATTTAGTGTAAGATTTCACAATTACATTCCACAAGTTGGCAATGAAATGTGAATGTTTGTAACTCATTTCTAATTTTAGCATGTAAGGTTTTAAAAAATTATTTAGCCAATATATTTAGGTGTAGGGATTTTACCATTAAGTACATACCAAAATTAGATATTGATATCTGATAATTTGCAACTCATGTTCCAATTGTTATCATGGAAGCTTTTAAAAAAAATTACTTAGCCAATATATCTTTATGTAGAAATTTTATAGTTATCTTTCAAAATTAATTAATTGGGATTTTAAAGTTCAAGTGGTATTTTTTAATTTTGTTTCCTTCAAATTTCAACATGATTTTTTTTAAAAAATTATTTAGCCAATAAGTTTAGCTGTAGAGATTTGACAATTGCATTTCTAAATTTGAGAGTGAGTCGTGAGAATTTGTAACTCATAATCTAAATTTTAACATGAAAAATAAAAGGTCTTAAATTTCAATTTCACAATGTGCTGAAATGAAATTAAATTCATTTATTGGTCCCGATTCCATAATATTTTTGTCGATGTATGAGCATGGCAAACGTGGGCTTATAAACAGCCCAACCTATTTATTTAGCCCATCGATTCAGACTATTTTTGTAAGTAGCCCATTTCATTACATTTTGGGCTTCAAAAACATCCCGATTCTCTATGTAATTCATACATGGCTTAATCTATTTGTTTATTTTAATATATATATATATATATATATATATATTACTTAACTAATTCGAAATATATAAAAAAAATGGAAAAATCCTTGAAAAAGAACTTTAAAATAAGGAAAAGACAAAAAGTGATATGAAATTGCATATTCCCATAGAAGTGCTGGTGCTTGATGTAACCTCCTTCACAATATAGGCCGAGATTAGTTCGTTAAAACATAATTAAGTTTGAATTAGAGACTATAAGACAATTTGGGACTTATAAAAACAATCTTGTGCCCAAAACAGGGTTTACAAAAACTTTTACAAAACCTGTTCATAACGGTCTCATATTCATATTTCAAATACACAAATAGCCTGTACATATGATTAAAAATACATATGATTAAAAATATTGTTGGTTCCATCGAGTTGACAGTTGTGTCAGATCGTCACAATGCCATAATAAGCGATGTGGCAGCAATATTTGGAGGCCATCACCATGTATTTTGTTATAGATATGTTAAGTAAAACTTCAATACAGAGATATTGAAATTAAACAAGGGCAAGAGGAAGACAAGTGCTCGGACAAGGGAGGATGGACTAATGCTTCTTGACAAAATTGCATATGCAAGGCATCCGGATGACTTTGATAACACAATGGAATAGACGCGGGAGCACTCTCAAGAGCTATATGATTGGATTAACACTCATGGAGATGTCATCGTCCTCTTTGGATGCCTCTTTGATCTCTGCAGCTATTCAAGCCTCTGAAGTGGTTGGTCTATCATGCTAACCCCTCTTTTCCCCTCCCTTTCATCATACTGAGACACTAAAATTGGGGATAAATTTAAAATAGGAATGGACTCATCATCCCCTTCATTAAGTCCTTTCCCACTCTCCTTAGGCGTATTCCCTGTGTGGACCTTATCCCCCAGCTCAGGTCCCTTTGCATCATCATCCTTATCCTCATGAACATCATCATCAATATCTTCATCATCTAGTGTGACAATAGGGGTGTTTTGTTGTGCTTTGTCCCTCCCCTCTCGTGCAAGCTACACATTTAGTAACTCCTTGACTACTACGTTTATAAGTCTATTTCAATTTTCATCAATAACTTTCATCAACCGTGCATAGACCTCCCTCAACTCCTGCATCAACATCACAATTTAATTTGTCATTTAAATCAATTATTCATGGATAAGACATATTATCTTCAACACACACATACCGGGTCTAAATAAAGGACTTGATCTATGTCCTCATTCCCCACCCTTACTTTATTGCCTTTCCTTTGATACAAAATACGCATTGCTTATCCCTTCATTGTTCACCATTTTTTTTATCTTGTCCTTAGTCGAGAAATCAATAGGTATGGTCGACTGATGCTGGACATTTTGTTTCAACAATAAATTTTCCCCAAAAAACAACTACACCATGGAAAGTATATGGGTTATTATTGTGAACATCAATAATAGCGTAATATAAATGGAATGAGTTACATACCAGCAACAAGTAGAGGCAACTATTACGAGCGTAAATGATTTATTAAAAAGTGCAAGTGTACTCTGTCGTAAACAATTAATATAGATGTGTGTAGAGTATCGTTCCCACGAGAATTATTCACTAAGTACCAAAATTAGTAATCTTAATTCTATTTAGTCAACCTATTAGTTGGTGAATGAGATTACAAAATTAAAAATGATTAAATTGAATACAAATTTATATGAAAACAATTATGAGAAAAAGCCCTAAGGTTCAAACTTCATTTAAATAATTTTGGATCGAATCACTTATCTACTATGGTCTAATTTATTCCACATGATTGATAGTCGAGTTTCCCTCATTTAATTACTAGCCTCTTTCAAGGTGAAGCAATCCTATAATTAATTGCTAATCCAATATATTTCTATATGAATTCAAGGAATTAATCATGCATTAAGATTTATGGAATTCATTAAGACTACACAACTCATATGAATATATTCTTATTTCATATGCAAGTTATAGTTTTAATTATAGGATCTACACACATGCATCTCCTTCCGATCTCAACATACATATTGCAATCATTCAAAAGATGGTCAATCAATTGAAAGCATTAAAAACAATAATTAAAACTCAATCATGAAGGAAAAATTAAAACTAGATTTAATAAGTTAAGATTCAATCTATCATTAGTAAGCTACATCATCATCCTAGGAAACTAAAAATTTAGCTCATGATGAAATTAAAAACAAAACCAAAATAAATTGAAAACTTCATAAAAATTGCATAAAACTTGATTATTAAATTATAAAACATAAAGATACAACCACAAGATGCATGAAAATGGAGAAATCTAGCCGTTGTTATAGGAGGTAAAACATTCCATATAGGTGGCAACCCATACCATCTATAAGGGAAGACTACCTAAGTCTTCTAAGATGGAGGCATGCAAAAAGTAATACAATTCATGAAATTAACTCTAAGATATAATACAATGTCTTCCTTCTGTCAAAGAAGGACACCTCTCTGCTCCCCTCTTCAACTCTGTGATGATGACATATATATAGGCAGGCGATTGATGATGACACGTACTGTTTTCTCCACGAGTAAACAGTGGCAAGCATTTTTTCCACGAGTGAACCATGATGCTACATAACTATTGACTGAATAGCACTACTACAATGTCGGTGCTATAATACTTTATCACTTTTTCCAGCTGCACCCCCTTGTCTTGTTTCAATCCCATGGGTCTACTTTTGGGTCTTCTTTCTTCTCTTTTCTTCTTAACATGGTGCTGTCCGTGGCTATAAAAAAAAGCAATAAAATATTATATTATATAGTAATAATATTTATTCCAAAATCATTATTTATTTATTAATTACACCCAAATTCATTACATTAAGCTCAAATATTATCTACAAAATTATCATATAAGGGAAAATAAATATGCAAATATTTTGTTTGTCAAATTCCCCCACACTTAGCTCTTGGACATCCTTGGACAAGGAGTGACTAATAAGTGCTTCTAACAAAATCAGAAGTGTCAAGTCATAAGCAATAATACAATTGAAAAATAAAGAGATCATAGTATTCATGAATCAACAAAAATATAAACCAGTAACTTTATTTGAAAATGAATAAATCGAGTTTATAATTGTAACTCATTCTCTTAATCTCTCAAGTGTTTAAGGGCAAGAGTTTCGCTCAAATTCAACAGAAAAAATTGCACTACCATAGGCTTGTTAAAAATTTCAATCTCCACTGCCTAATTTACATGAATAATTCAAATCAAAAGGACTTATTAAGGGTTGTAATGGGGTTAAGGTAAAAGGAATGTAAGACATGATATGAAGGGCTACATTTAAGAAATTTAATAGAGCAATTGAAAAATGGGCTACTTATGAATAAATTTATCCCATCACAATAACCCACATTTCGAACACTTAATATTATTTTTTTATTTCTTTTTTTTAAACATAATTCTGTAATTCTAAAGTTGATGATATATACATCCAACACTTGTCAAAAGCCTATTTCACAAAAATTTCAAATGCTCTGCTAATCTTCTAAATGAGGTAAAAGCACTTGATATATCATTAAAACACATGTTAGTGGGTTGAGAACAAAGAAACACTCAATTAGGCTCAAAGGGGCTTATCAACGATATAATTGTAAGGTTGGCTATTTGGCTCTGGCTAAAGAAAGAAAATGAATGCCTTTATCATTTTTGAATGTTCGTATAAAATGTAATTTCAACAAGATTTAAAACAAGTTCTAAAGTGACAACTTAATAGGTGAATATCACACACAAGAGAAATAATCATTATTGATTAAATAGGCTCAAAAGCTTACAGTCAGGGATTTTCAAACTCAGCTTATTCAATCTCAAAATTCATCACCAATCCCGACAATTAGTTGTTCAATCATGCTATGAAATCTCTAAATTCAATTTATCCATACTTAAAACTTATATACTTATTAAGATTATTACAAAGCATTTAAACAGGATGATTTAGTTTATTATCTTTTTTAAAGAAGGAACAAAAACATGCAACTAACAAAATGCGTCTTAAGAGTTAAGACTAACTCCTTGATCTGCCATATTTTTCACACCCCATACATCTAATGGTTTTACTAACTAACTAATTTTTTTACTACTCCTCCCCTAACCTAAATCAGAAATTGTCCTCAATGTGTTCTAGAGCTTAGAGAAAGTTTTTTTAAACATAAACACACAATAAAGTAAATCAAAATGCTAAGAGTAAAACTAGAAGATTAAGGAAAGTTACAATTGAAGAGTGGTATCTGGATTCTACTTTTGACTGCTATCTAAAGATTGCCCACCTATATTCTTAACTAATAGATCTGGTTTAGGTTCACAGGTTTGTAGTTGATCAAGCAACTGATCAGTAATTGGTGCAGAAATTATAGAATGGCAAGTTGCTTGGAGTATGAATCCTGTTTCCATAGCATGATCAAAAAAGACAACAAATCATCATAGAAACCATTAATATCTAACAATCCTAATGATTTTTTTTTTGTGTGTGAAAGTTTAGCTTAGCCCAATATACAACGCTAGAAATCCCATCCAATGTCTCTAAACCACCGGGTAGAGCGATAAAAGTTTGAGCATGGTAGAACATTCATCCCATTCATTTAGGCAAGCTTGAAACCCGTAATTCGTGTCCTAAGGAAAAGATGTGAACTTCCAACTTCTACATCCTTACACTCAAACCCTTGCTTCTATTAATGGTTGTAGAAATGGCCACACTTCCCTTTAGGCCTTGGATGCCTCCCTCATATACAAAGTTGATCTTTCTAACAGCTAATGCATTTCCAAGTTCTTTTGCTGCAATTAGAAACTCTTCATCCTTTCCCAAATTAGTTTCACAAAAAATGCAGATAGATGTAAATCTACATTTTAGTGTGATACCCATTTTCTCTTCTTTTCTCTCGAACAATTTGTGTTTACAAGTAGAAGAGTGCATATTTACAAATGAAGAGTGTATATTTACAAGTGGAAGAGTGCATATTTATACTACTAAAACAGCGACAATAAGATAATGAAAATCATGCAATTTTCAAAGAAGTTTGAAAAAATTTCTGACACAAATAATCAGTATAATTTGCATAAAGAAATTAAACAAAAAGAGTAAAGAAAGTCAAAAGTTAATGAAAAGATAAGACAAATCAGATAAAAGCATGATTATGTATAGTAGTTATGATTTTGGCTCACTTCTTCATTTGGTTTTACGTCCAGTAACGGCTTAAACGCTTTCTATGAATCGAGGATTTGCTTTCCATCTAGATTTCTTATAAACTGGAAAACATGGTCTTTTAATGTCATATTTTCAAGACAATAATGCTCTTTTTCTTTGTTAAATATGTCCATTAAATCAAGAGGAATATAATGAACATTACCACTCAGATGCGTCTCAAGAGTTTAAATGATATCATCCAATGACTCTTTACTCAGTCCATCCTTTATGAATTTAATTTTATCTTCTCGATTTATAAAAACTATACCTTTGCTCTTACAGCGCTGATCTCATGTCCACCTTGCACATTTATGACAGACCTTCATTCTTTTAGCATTTCTCTTCTTGGAGTAAGAACTTCTTCCCATTCATAGCATATGTTTAATAATTGACCTATGAATCTCACCTGCTAAACGTACCTTAGCTTCAATGATCTAGTGTACATCCTTAGGAAGGCCCAAACGCTTGAATATCTTCATTCTTTCAAGTTCATAGCTATAGATCTTCTTAAGCACATCTTTGGGGAGGGTGGGGAACCTGTTTTTAAGCTTTACAAGAGATTCCTTCATGTTAAATTGAAATAAAAATGATGAAAACTAAAATATTCAACACAGTGCAGAGTGCTCTAGTGAGTATGAAAGAAAAATTAATGTGTAAGGAAAAGAAGTTTTGGGTTGCCTCTTAAATAGCGGCCTTTCTTTAACATCTTTGGCTAGACAAAAACCAAACCAATTAACTATTTTTTAAAAAAATTTAATTATTATTTTATTTTATTTTTTACGAGAAGGAGGACTTACCTGTTGGTTCTTCAAAGGTAATAACAGTTTTCAAAGTGTTGGGTGCACTGTCATTGTACTCTTTTAGCTTTTACCCATTGACTTTGAATTTTTGATCACCATCTGAATCTCTATAGTTCCATATGGCCAAACTTGAATTATAGTAAAAGGTCCTGACCACCTTGATCTCAGCTTTCCTAGGAAGAGCTTTAACCTTGAGTTATATAAAAGCACTTTTTGTCTCGGTGCGAACTCTCTCCTCAAAATTCTTCTGTATGCCACATTTTGTCTTCTCCTTGTATATCTTGGCATTTTCATAAGCTTGTTGTTTGAATTCTTCAAGCTCATTGAGTTAGAGAAGTCTCTTTTCACCAGCTAACTTTAAGTCAAAATTTAAGGCTTTTATTGCCCAATATTGTAATGCCCCAATTTTCAATTAAGGGCTAATGATGATTTTGTGGTTATTTTATGAATTTAAAGTGGAATTATTATGTGTTTTATGGCAATTTTAATTAATATGCCATAATCAGTGAGAAATTGAAAGGATGACCATAAGTTAGTGATTAGTGAAGAGATTAATTACTAACTAAGAGGAAAATGAGATGTGTAGCTAATGGCTAATAGAGGGGTTAGAGTAACTAATTGGTTACTTACTTTATGAGAGCCAATGATATTGTGACACTTGTCAAGTTGGCAAGAAGAGAGAGTAAGAGAAAAGTCAAATCTTGCATTTTTAAAACATTTGGTCTCTCTTTCCTTCCCTCCATTTCAGCTGACATAAGACAAGGGGGAGGGAGTGTTATCATTTCATCTTATCCAACTATCCTCTCTCTCATTTTCGTGCATCCATGGCAGCCTAGAGAAAGAAGAAGAACTTTGTGTAAAAGGTGAACTTTTGACCCTCTTGATGGCTACTAATGGAAAAACTCTCTTCTACAAACTTGTTCCTTGTGTTGAGAGCTTTAATTTCATGGTTTTAGATTTGTGATTTGGTGGTGTTTGAGCTCTCAAGGAATTTTGGAGTTTGGAGAATCAAGGAACTCCTTTGGAAAAGTTGTAGAGGTGAGTAAGACAAACCTTTCTATATAGTTCTTGTAGCTATTGGTTAAGTTTGGATTTTCTGGAATTTTGGCTTGAATTTTGAAAATGAGGGTCATGTTGTGTATGCCATGTTGTTGTCATGGATATAGTGCCTTGAGAATGTGTTTTGGAATGATAGAATTGAGTTGAAGCTTAAAAGTAAAGTTTGGAAACTTTATGTTTGGTTTTGTGTATTGGTCAAAATAGGGCATGGTGATAGGTTGGGATTTTGGTTATTTTGAGGTTGCCATTGTGTTCTTTGTGGAAAATTGTGTGGGAGTAGTATTGTATATGAATTTTGAACCTTTGGGAACTTATTTTTAAAAGTTGCAAGATTGGTTAATGAAAAACTCTGTGCTGGTA
This sequence comes from Inga oerstediana, assembly GCA_963210345.1. Taxonomy (NCBI): domain Eukaryota; kingdom Viridiplantae; phylum Streptophyta; class Magnoliopsida; order Fabales; family Fabaceae; genus Inga; species Inga oerstediana. The sequence continues at coordinate 77,197,812 of OY723399.1, read as the reverse complement.
GTCATTTTTCATGGACGTTTTGAATGGTAAAATGGTATCAGAAAATTCTAAAACTTTTCAATCTTAACTTTCACATCCCAAGCTTCAAAATGGACATATAATTTGTGTCATTTCATTTTGTGAACTGGGAGATATGATTGTCCAAAGTTTGGGATGAAAACTGGACTCTGTTTTGGAGTAGTGTTGAGTTTTAGGCAATTCTGTATTTTTGTGGTGATTTCTCTTGTAAAGGCCCATATTTTTCCTATAAATAGGACTTAAATAGCTTTTATTTGGCTTTGGAATCACCTCATTTTCATATTTCTAGAATTATTTATGATTTTTCAAAGTTCAGCCAAGAAACAGGATTTTTATTGGCCTTGGCCAGCGGATTCTTGGCCTGGGCCCAAATGTGTCTGTTCAATTCTTGGCCACGGCCCAAGGTAGCTGGCCATGACCCATGACTTTTTGACCATATCTTGGCTACAGCCCAAGGGTGGCCTGGCCGCAACCAACCCCTGTGTTCCAGCACTTTGAGTTTTTGAAAAGTGATCTTCAACCTTTGTTTTCCAACCCTTTAGGGCTTTTATTAGAGGCATTTGTAGTTTTTTAAGGGTTATTATTGATAACCAAATCTAAGTGTTGAGAATTCAATTGAGTATTGGAACAGAGAATAATGCTTCATCCCTAATTATGAATTATAGAATTTGACATTTGCCCTATTCGGGAGAGACTGGTGCCAGAGCACGCCCGGAAGGACCAAGGTAGTGGCTCTTTTCTCATGTTGTGTATGATGTTTTGGTATGCATGATTGATCATGGTTTTGTGAAATGTGATTGGAAAATGTGCCATAGTCCATTACAGCTTGAGCACTTCAGCACGAGTCATTTAGGGATTGACGCTGGTCATCTTTACCTCGGCCGTTGAATTGCTATTGTAATCAACATGGATTGTTGTGAAACTGCTTTATGAATCCAACCTGTAGGGCGGCGTGTTATGAATTTAGCCTTGGGCTGTGTGTTATATATCTTGCCAGTATGGCTTTCATTGTTAATCTTGCCAGTGTGGTTTGTGTATGAAATGCTTTATATGAATCCTAGCTATGGTGAAATATATTGTGTGAACTGTTGTGATGCAATACAGCGTGAGCACTCGTAAGGGATGACATGTGTCATACTTACCATTACCGCTGTAACTGCCGTTATAGTTGCTTTGTGTGGGTTATGATTTGATTCCATGCCTTATTGTTATGCATACTATGAGTGATTTGACACTACGGGGATTCTTTAGAATCTCACTCTCCCATAAACCAATTTTTTAGACAGGGCCGAAGGATTTAAGGGAAAGCGGGCGACGAAGAGCAAATAAAGCTCAGTGTAGGAAATTATTTTGGATTTTGGTTATCATGTAAAATTATTTGGATGTTTTTGGGAAACAATTGTATATATTAGGATTCGTAGTATAGTTTTGTGTAATCCCCTTGAAAAAGGGAAAAAGTTTATGGGCTTTGTGCCTCTGTAGAACCCTTATTTATTGAATGGAACCCGAGTGTTTCAGGAATTTACATTATACTCTGATATGTATGAATGGAATCAACACGTACAGGCCATTTATGTTTAAAATGTGAGTATAAGACCATTGTGGAACAGGTGTTGTAAAAAATTTTTAAAACCTTGATTTTGGAAAATTTTATTTTGTCTAAGTCCCAAATTATACATGGTTTCTAATTCAAACTTAATTACGTTTTTATGAACTAATCTCGGCATATGGTTGTGAGGGGGTTACAAATATACTTTATGCTCTATTTCTACTGGAAGATGGCATGCCTTTTTGTAAACCAATTGATATAGGGATATACTAATTGGTGTCTTAAAGGCAGTTCTATAAACCCAAAGTGCATCATCTAATTTTCTTGCCTAGTCCTTTCGATTGGAATTCACTGTCTTCTCTATTTCCATTTCAGTTCTCTATTTGAGATTTCCACTTGCCCGCTAGTCTGTGGATAATATGGAGTTGCAATTTTATGAGTTACTCCATATTTAGCTAATAGAGATTGAAGTTGTTGATTGCATAAATGCCTTCCTCTATCACTGATAATAGCTCTAAGCACTTCAAATCTTGTAAAAATATTTTTTCTCAGAAATTTCACAACCACTCGAGAATCACTTGTAGGAAAAGCAGCTACTTCAACTCACTTGGAGACATAATCAACAGCTACTAAAATAAACTAATTGCTAAATGAGGATAAAAAAGGCCCCATAAAGTCCATCCCACATACATAAAAAAGCTCAACTTCTAAGATGTTAGTTAACGGGGCTTAATGTCTCCTTGAGATATTTCCCGTTCTTTGACATCTATCATAAGTTGCTACAATTCTGTAGGCATCTTTGAAGAGTATAGGCTAGTAAAACCCAGATTGAAAGACTTTAGTAGCTGTTCTATTTGCTCCAAAATGACTACCATATGGGGATGAATGACATTGATTTAAGATGCCGTCCATTTCTTCTTTAGGAACACATCGCCTGATAATTCAATCTGGGTATTGTTTATATAAGAATGGATCCTCTCAAAAGTAATGCCTTATATAATATCCCAAATTTGGGACTAAAGGCTTGAGAATAAGCCTAAATCAAGTGGATTGCTAAGCCTCAGTTAAGCAAGTGACCCAAGAGGGCATAATGATATTCTCTAATATTCCGTATATCTTTATGGCATTTAAGGGAATAAAATGGTGAATTAAAGAGCACAAAAGATGATAAAACAATGCAATTAGTGATCACACACAACATGAGTATGTGTAAAACATAAATTGTAAACAATTGAATTTGCTGCTGGTGAGTTTTCCTGTGTAGCAGTCTTATTGTGTGACATTTTTGAATAGGCAAATGATGTTTAATGCCTATGATATTTTTTTAGTTTGAAAGTAGACTTATCAAGCTTTAATTTGATAGGTTATAATTTTTGGACTTAAGGATTCAGAGATATGATTTTTCAAAGTTAGACCTTGTTTCTGGCACCACTGTTGGAACAAGTAAGGTTTAATGAATTTTTGAGAATTTTAACTTCCAATTGGCTAAATGCTATATTTTTCCTTGAAACTAGACTCAATAAGGGTTTCGTAGCCTTTGGAATTACTCCAATTCGATTTCTACAAATAAAGTTATGATTTTTTAAAGTTTAGTCAGAAAATCTGCCAAAATTGCCAACTGTTGCAAATTTGGAAAAGTAATGTGCAATGGCAATTGTATAAATTGTGGAATATAGTAAAAGCCTATATTTTTCCTTTATTGGTGGATATTTGCTCCCAAAATATTAAAGGAGAAGGAAAATATTAACTTCGATACAAATTGTGCCAAGTGTCATCATCTTAAGCCAAGGAAATAAATATTGATTTATGAAAATATAAGCAAATGTTGGAATTTCAATAAAATATTATATTTTTTGCAATTGGTTAATACAATGAAATGTTTATGACACCATTTGTAACGCCCCAAATTTTGATTAAGGGCTAATGAGGATTATTGTAGAGATTTGTGAATTTAAATTGGATTTTATTATGTGTTTTGTGACAATATTATCAAATATGTCATAATTGATGGAAAATTGAAAGAATGGAATTATTGGCCATAAATTGGTGATTAAGGAAGAAATTAATTACTAACTAAGAGAAAAATGAGAAGTGTGATTAAATGGCTAATGGATGTATTAGAGAGGCTAAATGAGTGTTTATTATATGAGAGCCAATAGGAAGAAGACATGTGGCAAGTTGGTGTTGTGTGAGGAGTGGAGGAAAAGTCATAGAAGGATTTTTTTTATGTTTCTCTCTCCTCTCTTCCCTCTTTATGTGCTGAGCAAGTATAGTGGGAGGGAGTATGATGATTTTTCTTCATCTCTTTACTCTTCCTCACTCTCATCTCTCATCTCTCTTGTTTTCTCTCTTCTCTCTCTCGTCAGCCATTGAAGACCAAAGGGAAGGAAGAAAAGCTTGAAAAGGTAAGGGAAAATGATCTTAAATGCTCAAACTCCATTTATTAAAGTTGTTCCTTGCATTGAGAGCTTCACTTTGATGGTTATAGTTTGCCATTTAGTGTTGGTTTTGGATTCCAAAGAACTGTGAAAGTTAGAGAATCAAAAAGTGTCTTTGTAAAAGTTAAAGAGGTAAGTAAATCCTATCTATCCATTTAAGTTTTGTGCTATTTGAAGTATTTTTGAATTTTTGGGAATTTATTGCCTATTTTTGAAAATAAGGGCCATTGGTCATTTGGCATGTTATTGGTATGAAAATGGTAAGTTTGGAAGGTATATGGATAGATAGGATTGATTAGAGATTGAATGATTGAGTTTAGTGACTTTAGAAATTTAGTGTTTATTGTTAACCAAGACCAAAGCATGATAATAGAATAGGATTTTGATAGTTTTGACACATCTATTGGATTCCTTAAGTGTTTTTATATGGGAGTAGCTTTAGTTGAGGTTTTGGGTCTATTGGTAGCTTTTGGTAGAAATTTTGGAAAACTGTCTTTGTGTCTATGTTTTCTGTGTTCTGATAAGGTCACTCGAGTGATCTGGGGTTCACTTGAGTGAGGGATGAATATCACTCAGGTGAGGTTGGGTCTCACTCGAGTGAGGTAGTGTATCTTCACATCTTCCCTTCAATTTGTATGTGTACTTCAGTAAAAAAGGCAAGAGTGTTGCCTCACTTGCGAGTGAAATGAATCATCACTCGAGTGAGCCTTCTCTCACTCGAGTGAGGGTGTATTTGACACCCTAAACTTGCCTCTCGGGTTACCACTTGTGGTTAATGAGCAAGAGTGCGTTCTGGCACTCCCATTGCTTTCTCACTCAGTTCCCACCTGAGTGAGAAGTCTCATGCTCGAGTGCATCCTCCTTCTGAAAACTCCCATTGCTTTTGGGTTCTCACTTCCTGGGCTTCACTCTCTAGTGCTTGAGTAAAGCATTTGGCTGTCACTCGAGTGAGGTCATGTGTGCTCGAGTGTCCCTGTCTCTGATTAAGTTCTTGTGCTCTCAGGTGCTCACTCGCTATCCTTCACTCTCCGATGCCCGAGTGCAGACCGTACCACCACTCGATTGAGGTTGTCTTCACTCGAGTGCCAGTGCCCCATCACTCGAGTGAGGCCATCTTCACTCGAGTGAAACAATGAAAAATATAAGTGTTTGTTCTTCCAGAAGGGGATCCCTGGGATAGTTCTCCCAACCCTTTAGGGCTTTTATTAAAGGCATATATGAGTACTTAAGAGACAATAATGATAACCAAATTAAGTATTGTGAAAGTATTAAGTATTGGACAAGTGATAACGCATCATCCTGAATTATGACTTTAGGATTCGATATTTGCTCGGAGCATAGAAGGCCTGTGCCTGCTCAAGAGCGGAAAGACCAAGGTAGTGACACTTTATCCTATATCATGTATATTACATTGCTTGTTTGCATTAGTCATTGAGTACAGTGAAGGGAACGTGGCGTAAGCCCGATCTCAAATACAGATACAGTTGATAAGACGTGGCGAAAGCCCAGCCTTGAATACAGATACAGTGAGGGGACGTGGCGAAAGCCCGACCTTGTATATAGTGAAGGAGACGTGGCAGTGTGCCCGGCCTCGAATATTGATTGCTGCATTGTGATATATGTTTACTTGCTTTGTTTACATGCATCATATACATAAACTGTTGCTACTAGGATTCTTTAGAATCTCATTCTTTCCAAATAACATTTTTAGACAGGGAAAGTGGATCGAGGAACAAGCAAGTGGATAAGGGCGATTAGGACTGCCGGCAGCAGTCTTAGTTAGATATTTTGGTTTTATACTGAACTGGTTATCATTTTGGATAAATGTATATATTGATTAGATCATAGCATTATAGTTTTGTGTAATCCCTGGTATGGATACTGAGATGGGCAATGATGCCTTGTATAAACCTTTGGATTAATGTTATTATCCCGGGTGAACGCCAGAAATTGTGCTTATACTCTGATATTATGCATGTGACAAACCGAACAGGCCAATTGCTTTTATGAATGAATGAATGAAGATCCTATTGTTCAAGTGTTTTAAAAATTTTGAAATTGTTCCGGATCTCTTATTCGATTATTAACCGTATTTAAATGCTAATCTCGACCTTGATCGTGGTGGTGGTTACACCATTAGGAAGAGATAAGGCCAAAGAATAAACATGTCATAACCATTAAAATATTATATCTTAAGAAAGGGGTAGGTATATTTTAATACACCATCATCATCTTTCTCCATCCTTATTTTCGTCATTCATCACAAAAATAGAGAGAGAAGAGAGCTTCAAGACTTAGAGAAAGGAAAGCTTGTAGAAGGCGAAAATTCAAGGTAAGTACTTGTGATTTCAAGTGTTCTTGCCTTCTAACATGTGTAAAACCTCTTTTAATTTCTTCTCCTCCATGAATATCATGGTTAGCAAGCAAGATTCCATGGGAGGAGAGAAAGGGGAAGACGTTCTAGAGAGAGAAGCTTGAGAAATCAAAGGTAACTTCAAGAACCTCAATCCTTTTGGTGTTATGGTGTTGTTGTTGTGGTTCTTGACTTGATTTATAGATTGGTTAGTTGTTTTGTAAATATGGGATGATGAAACCCTAAGGGGTTATGCTTCCAAAATTTCTTCAATTTATGTCAAATAAGTGTTTAAGAAGTTAAACAAGTGATTAGAAGTGAAAATGAAGGAGTTTAAGGGGTTAAAACATGAAATCACATATTTCCCTTTTCTTTGGAATTTCATCCAAACACCGTTCACAGAGGATTTAGACTAGATTTTTGTGTTTTTAAGGATTCCATTATGTTTAGAAAGGAAAATTGTGTAGGGTTTATGTTGATCGTAAAGTATGAAAAACATTAGAATGTGAAATGTCAAATATACCTCTAAAACTCTAGGCTAGGGGCTGCCAAGGGCATTTTCACCTTTTAGTAGTGAATTTGGTAATTCTGAGGTCAAAAATGGATTCCTTGGGAAAAAAAGTAGGATAAGTCTGGGTCATAATTTTTAGAAAAGTATAGTTAGATCGGGTACAAAGGTACTTAAATTGGGTCCCAAGGGGTATTTTGGAAATTCTACGGTTTTAGACAGAGAAAACCAACACAATGAGTTTAGAATAATACATGAATGAGTAGTAACTCATTTATTGTAAATTTTGGATTTTAGGATCGGATAGTAGCTCGAGCCGGATACAGTATTGGACCGACAGTCAGTTAAGGGAAGGGCGATCCATGTAGTAAACTTACCTCTCCTACATGTATTTGATATTTGTGCTGTGTATTGATGCATGTGATTGCTTTGCTTGATTATGTGAAACATATATGAATAATTGAAGCGCTATTTCTATTTATGTTATGGCCATAAGTATGTTGTCTGAAACATTGAGCATGCAGATATGTCATTGTGTTAGCATGGATTTATGTAATACAAGCATGTCATGCATTAAGCACTTATCTTGCATGCATATTGGTACTATTTGCTATTGAGATTCTTTTGAATCTCACCCTCCCCCAACCAACCATTTAGATAGGTGAACACAGGAGGCATGCTGAGAATACAAAAGAGGACTGCATGTAGAGAAATGTTGTAGTAGAATGAAGAAGGAAGGATGTGTAAGTTTCATTAGACGGGTTGGACACCCTAGTAGCCTTGTGCGGCTATATTATTTGTAATTGTTATATACTATCCCTACAGGAATTTCTGTAATTGAGCGCTTTTTATCAGTATTTCTATGATATTTTTGTGTGCCTACCGAACTGCGCATAAAAACTCTAAAAAATGTGGAAATAAGATAAGGACGTTACACCTTACAGCAGCCAAAAATTTCTTCTTTTGCCCTTTAGAAAGTTCATAAGGCATTACTCCGCTTGCCAAATAATTTACAAAATCAGCATACCAAGGGGTGGATTGTGATATGATGAGAAAAAGTTGCTCATCTAGAAAATTCTCCTTGATTGGTGATTCTTTCTTTTGTTCAAGTGGCTCTAACCAAGAAAGATGATCTGTAATGAGATTCTCGGCCCCTTTTTTGTCTTTGATCTCCAAGTCAAATTCTTATAGCGGAAGCACCTATCTAATAAATCTAGGCTTAGCATCTTTCCTCTTAATCAAGTATTTGATTGCTGAGTGGTCCATCTAGACAATGACCTTTGACCCAATCAAGGCACTTTTTAGAGTTTGGAAGGTTGATAAGCACTCCTCATTAAACACAAAGGGAGTATTTTTCTCTAACAACATGCAAAGTGGCTTTGTGATTTTTGAGAAGTCTTAATCAATCTTTTATAAAAGCCCATATGTCTTAAAAAACTCCGAATGCCCTTGATTGAGGAGGGAGGTGGTAGCTTTTTAATTGTTTCAATTTTTGCTCAGTCCACTTCAATGTCTCGATAAGATACCTTGTAACCCAGCACAATTCCTTATTTCACTATTAAATGACATTTCTCCCAATTTAGAACCAAATTTTTCTACACTCAACGTTGCAAGTTGAAAGACAATGATCAAATTATTCTCTAAAAGCTGAGAAATCATCCATGAACACCTCAATGAACCTTTCCACCATATTGAAAAGATTACCATCATACTCCTTTGAAATGTTGCTGGTAGTTCCCTTGTGGATTGAACGCCTTTTGATTATTACTCCAACCAAAGTTTGGATGATTTTGTTAGCCTGGATTGTAAGTGTTTGAGAATGGATCATTTCTTTGATTCTTGATGTAATGAGCTTGCTCTGGCATGAATAGGTGTCCTTCTTAATATTGTGTGCTCACATGAGGTCCACCACATCGATCACAAGTTTTAGTAGGAGTGCTTATTACATTTGCTTGATTTGTCAATGAGCTCACTTGCTTGGATATAGATGCAACTTGAGAAGACAAAGTTGTAAGAATATCCAGCTTGTGCACTCCAAGTTCTTTCTTTGAAATGTTACGTTCAGAAGGCCATTAGTATGCATTGGCCGCCATCTCTTCAAGTAGATTGTAAGCATCATTTAGACTTTTTCGCATTAAAGATCCTCTAGCTGCAGCATCTACAAGAGGTCTAGAAGTATGTGTCATCCCATTATAGAAAGTTTGCAGTTGCCACCAATTTGATAAGCCATGATGTGTACATCTCAATAGCAACTCCTCGTATCTTTCCTAAGCTTTATAGAGGCTTTCTAGTTCATGCTGAGTAAATGAGGCAATTTGCATTCCTCAATTTAGCAGTTTTTCCTAAGGAAAGTATTTTGCCAAAAATTTCTATGCCAAGATATCCCATATAGTTATGCTTCCCACTAGTAGTAAGTGTAACCAGCTCTTAGCCGTATCCATGAGTAAGAAAGAGATAAGTCTAAGTCAAATGGTATTATCAGTAACACCATTATGCTTGAATATGTCACAGATTTCTAGGAAGTTGTCTATATGTGTGTTAAGATCTTCTATTAGTAAACCACTAAACTATTTGCTTGCACCATCTGGATAATTGTAGGCTCGATTTCAAAGTTGTTAGCTACTATTGGCAGTTTTCTAATTCTAGAAGTTGTTCCTATGACTTTTGGTGTTGCATAGTCACAGAATGTTTTGGTATTTGTTGTTTATTCCTCCGGATTTGCCATCGGATTGCTTAGGATTGAAGTAAATTGCATTTAAACTCTTCGATTTCTTTGACAAGTTATCTCGTTCTCATAATCAAAAGGCTGTAGTTTAATCTCCTTCGATCTGGTCATTGTAACCCCCTGGCTTACAATAAGTAATTATGATTTGAAAGTGCATAATTAAATGAATTAGAGACCAACAGATAATCAAAAATTCATTTTAAATCCCATTTTCACGATAGGGTTTCCTTTCACAATCCAATTAACCTGGTCTCATATCCAAATTTCGAATATAACTACCCTGCATAGTTAAATCACATTTATACATATCAGAGTGTACAACAAAAATCCCGGCAACCCCTAGGTTTCATATATTAACTAAGGGTTTACAGGGTGCATTTACCCATTTATAGTTTCCCATCCAGAGGATTACATAAACTACTTAAACATTTACATCCATAATATATACAGTAATCCCAACCAAAATTCGATAACCAACAACCAAAATTTAAACATCCCTAAAGAGTCCTAGCTACCTTTGGTTGTCTGCTTCCCTTTGGAGTCACTTGCCCTGTCTGAATTTTAGTCAATGGAAAGAATGAGATTCAAGAGAATCCCAGTAGTAACAAATCACTCATACCACATATAATCCATAGCATGCAAATAAATCATCAAGCAGCACGAATACAACATATACAAGCAGTTACATATACACATTGTCTTCACGGCATTCACATTTACAATGATATATCAATGACTGATATAGAGATGACCAGCGTCACTCGCTATGACATTACCTTCTTTTGTTTGATGGCTTTCCTGATGCCAATGACTGGAGATACCCTAAAAAACACATGATCACCAACCTCAAACAATAGAGGTCTTCTTCTCTTGTTAGCGTAGCTTTTCTGTCGACTCTGCACTGCAAGGAGCCTCTTTCGAATGATTCGAATTTGCACTAAAGTCTGATCAATAAGATCCGGCCCATATAGCTTTCTCTCAGACAAATTGTTCCAGCACAAGGGTGATTGTCACTTCCTTCCATACAACACTTCATACGGAGCCATCTGGATGCTGCATGATAGCTATTGTTGTAAGCGAACTCGGCAAGTAGAAGAAAGTAGTTCCAATTCCCTTTAAAGTCGAGGGCACATGCTCACTGTAACCCCTAACCTTAATCAGCGTAATTATAATTCGATAACGGGTAATTAAAGTGAAATAGAGACTAATAAAACAAAACTCACTTTGATCCCTTCCTTATTTTCACAAACATTTTCAAAATTTGTCTTTCTTGGTCTCAAATTCCATAATCCAAATATAATTACCCTATGCAGTTGAATCACATTTAAACGTATCAGAGTATGAAATAGAAATCCCGGCAACCCCCGGGTCATGTATATACTAACTATTAGGTTTATAATTTCCAACTAGGGGACTAAAAACCGTAATCAAAATATTATTTACATCCAAAAATAATATACAGTGATCCCAAAAATCCAAAGTGGATAGCCAACTATCCAAACTAATATCTCTACAAGACTCTAGCCATTCCTAGTTATCCTTTTCTCCTTGGAGCCACTTGCCCTGTCTGTAAGGTTAGTCAATGGAAAGAATGAGATTCAAGAGAATCCCAGTAGTAACAAATCACTCATACAACATGTAATCACATAACTTGTGAGTAAATCATCAAGCAGTATCACAGCATAAAACACAGCACGCAGGCTGCCATATATGCACACAATTACATAGTCTCATCCCCCGGATTCCACCACCCTGAAGGTACAATTCTCCCACCGTCACCACCGATAGGCCGCAGGTGATAGACTTACAAATAACCTTTCGGCTTTCACATATAGCCTTACGGCTTTCACATAGTCTCATCCCCCGGATTCCGCCTCCCCGAAGGTACGGTCCTCCCACCGTCACCACAGATGGGCCACAGGTGATAGACCCACAATCAATGATCAAACAAACAGACCATGTATCACATATAGTATAAGAGAGAGAGTCACTACCTTGTTCTTTCCTGACTTGCTTCGGCACCGTTCATTCACGACCAGGGTAAATGTCAAATCCTATAAACCAAAATCAAGGACGATAGGTTATTCTCTTTTTCCAAATTCTATCTTCATTTTACTTTAAGTTGGCTATCGTTTGAACTCTTTAGGTAGCCACTAGAAGCCTAGATATATGCCTAAAGGGTTGGGAACACTTGACCAAAGATCCCTTTTTAGGAGCAAAACACTGATTTTTGGTCGAAGCACTCGAGTGAAGATGGCCTCACTCGAGTGATGAAGCACTTGTGCTCAAGTGAGAAGGGTCCTCACTCGCGAGTGTTTGGCAGAGAGCAACCTCTTCAGCCAAGAAGTGCTCATTGCACTCGAGTGCACAAAAGTGCAACACAGGAAGTGTGTGCCCTAGAGCACAAACAACTTCTAAAGGAGAAGACTCACTTGAGCACAACCATTTGCACTCGAGTGAGGGTCCAGCATTTGCGAGTGCTAGGATACACTCTTAACTATTAGCTTGCAAGTGTCTGCTCGAGACTCGACCTTATAACTCCAGACATACTTGCACTCAAGTGAGCCATGTGTCACTCGAGTGACGCCATATATCACTCGCAAGTCAGGGAGTGCACTCGTGCATTCTACCCTAAATACACCACTGATAAGCTAAAAGAAATGAGAAATTGCTACTGCACTCGAGTGAGACCCTCCCTCATTCGAGTGTTGTTCATCAGAAGCCAGAATCACAGCAACTGATAAGGTTTTCCAGAATTACCAAAACTGATCCCAATAGGTCCAAAACTTACACCAAAGCTCATTCCTACCTAAAATTTCATAAGGAACCTATTGGTAATTTCAAAATACCTAAAATCACATCCCAACAAAAATTTTGCCCTTAAGTCTTCACTTTAGTTTCAAATACTCAATCATCAACACATTAGTTTCCTATTCTCAAATCAATCACAATGACTCAAAGGCACAATAGGCTACCAATACAACAGTAACACTCTATCCAATTCCTAAATTTCACTTAACATCATATTTAGGGAAAAATTCCATATTTCACAAATTTTAGCCAAAAATCAAAATGAATACACCAAAATGCATTAAATTCTCACCTCTTCAACTTGGCAAGATCAAATCTTTGTTTTTCTAACTTTCAAATTTGTGAAAACACCAAATCACCACCTTTCACAATTCTGAAAACATAGGAAATAAGCTCTCAACCTCTTGAACAAGTTTTATAAAAAGGTTTTCATCATGTAAGGCCAAATATAACACTTACTACAAGATTTCTTCTTTCTCTTTCCTCATCCTCTTATGCGCCAATGGAGTGTGATGAGAGAGAGTGATATGATGAGAATATATAGATTTTTTCATCACCCACACTCTCATAACCGACTTAAAGGGAGAGAGAAGAGAGTTTGAATTTTTTACTTGATCCAAGGGTCCTTGTTTTGACACTTGGCAAAATCCTACTCTTCCTCTATGATTTCTCATGCATCCCTTAGCATAGGATTCCACCCCTAGGATCTTTAAATCCTAGCCATTGATTCGTTTGACTTTTAATCACAACCATTGAACTTCAAGTTACTAATGAGTTTTCTCTTCAGTAACTGACCAATTGATATGTGAATTTCCAATTTCGCCCCTGATTGTCATAACCTTACCAAATCATCATTGAGCACATTTTATATCACAATTCACATTACATACTTGAAAAGTATTTAATTAACAATAATTACACTACCCTTGAAATCATTAGCCCTTAATTACAATTCAGGATATTACACTCGCAAAATATCCTCTAGCGTCTGAATAGTCCTTTCTAACTGCCCATCTGTTTCAGGATGATAGGCCGTACTAAACTCAGCTGAGTACCCAGATCCCCATGCAAGGCCCTCCAAAATCTCGAAGTGAATCAGGGATCTTAATTGAAAATAATGTTCTTCGGTGTGCCATAAAGCTTCACAATCTCCTATATATAAATCTCTGCTAGTTTGTCCGGAGAGTAACTAGCATTGATAGGTATGAAGTATGCTGACCTTGTTAAGTAGTCAACAATCACCCAAATGGCATCATAGTTCTTGATCCTAGGTAGTCCTATAACAAGGTCCATAGTCACACTTTCCCATTTCCATTCCGGAATCTCAGGACTCTGTAGCAAACCTGGTGGCCTTTGGTGCTCGGTCTTTACTCTCTGGCAAGTAAGACACCGCGCCACATATTTAGTAACGTCACTCTTCAATCCCGACCACCAATACAAAGATTTGAAATTATGGTACATTTTGGTCATACCAGGGTGAGGAGTATACCGGCTCTTGTATGCCTCATCTAAGATCTTTTGCCTCAACCCCGCCTTAAGTGGAACAAAAATTCTCTTTTTATAACGAACTAATCCACTAGGCAACAAATCATAGTCTCGAGCTTCTCCTCGTTTGATTCTAGTCTGAATAGACTGTACCCGATTATCTTGCCTTTGAGCTTCTTCAATTCTAGCTCTTAAATCACTTTCCCCTTTAGAAATATTGTAATTAGCACAGATGATCTGGTTTGGAAGATTCAAATCTCAAAAATCTTTTATCAACTTCCCCTATTGTATCATCATTACTGCCATAAGCACCGTCTTTCGACTAAGAGCATCAGTGACTACATTTGCCTTACCCGGATGATATTTGATTTCCAGGTTGTAGTCTTTCAACAACTCCTTCCAATGTCACTATCTCATGTTCAATTCTTTCTGATCATACAAATACTTGAGACTCTTATGGTCACAGTACAGTTCTACCATCACACCACACAAATAATGCCGCCATATTTTCAACGCAAACTCAATTGCCGCAAGCTCCAGATCATGGGTGGGATAATTCATTTCATGAGGTCTCAGCTGTCGGGAGGCATAGTCCACCACACATCCCTACTGCATAAAGACACACCCTAATCCTTGCTTACTCGCATCACTATACACAACATAAGTTAAGCTGGGATCAGGTATAATCAACATAGGCGCCGTAGTCAACCTCTCCTTTAGCTCAACAAAACAATTTTCACAACGCTCATCCCACACAAATGGCTGATCCTTTCTCATGAGCTTAGTCATCAGCAAGGCAATATGAGAGAAATTCTGAGTGAATCTCCTGTAGTAACCAGTAAGAGCCAGAAAACTACGTATCTCAGCAACAGTTTCTGACCTGTTCTAGTCCATTACTACTTCCACTTTACTAGGATCCACTAAGACCCCTTCTTGCGAGATAGCATAGCCTAAGAATTTTACTTTTGGCAGCCAAAAGTCACACTTACTCAACTTGGCATAGAACTGCTTCTCACGCAATATCTCTAGCACAATTCTCAAATGACGCTCATGCTCTTCTATGCTTTTGGAATATATAAGAATGTCGTCAATAAACACCATAACACATTAATCCAGATACTATTGAAAGATGCGATTCATGTAATCCATGAAAACCGCAGGTGCATTGGTTAGGCCAAAGGGCATGACTAGAAACTCATAGTGCCCATACCTAGTCCTGAAAGCAGTCTTCGGTACATCTTTCACTTTCACACGCGGCTTATGATAACCTGACCTTAGATCAATTTTTGAAAACACACATGAACCAGATAATTGATCTAAGAGGTCATCGATCCTCAAGAGAGGATACTTATTCTTGACGGTAACCTTATTCAATCCTCTATAATCAACGCACAAACATAGACTCCCATCTTTCTTTTTGACAAACAACACTGGAGCTCCCTACGGTGACATATTGGGTCTAATGAACGCTTTTTCTAGCAAGTCTTTAATCTACTTCTTTAACTCTTCCATTTTATTTAGGGCCTTCCGGTGTGGGGCCTTTGATATAGAACAAGCTCTAGACATAATCTCAATTGGGAACTGAACTTCCCTTTTCAGAGGCAATCCGCTAAGATCATCCGAAAACACCTCAGGGAATTCATTTACCATGAGTATACTACTCAGAGTTTCTTCTATCTTTCCTTGCACGAAAAAGAACACCATATACCCCTGACACCCCTTCTCCAAATATTTCTCAGCTTTGGTCGTTGAGAGAAAATTCAAACTGGCATTCACATCCTCAACATTTGCGAAGCAGGATACACTATCCTCTTATTGCCATAATCAAGTAACACATTATTTGCCATCAACCAATCAAAACCCAATATAACTTCTAATTGATAGAGCGGTAGACAAATCAAATCTTCGGTGGACTCAAGCCTTTCAACAATTATTACACAATTTAAACAAGCTTCAGTGGTCAAAGCTTTAACACCCAACGGCGTTGACACAATCAAATCAAATGGCAATTTATGCACATGTAATACCAGGTGTCTCATGCAATCATAAGCAATGAAAGAGTGACTTGCACCCGAGTCTAATAAAGCTTGCAACAAATTACCATTAAGGAGGACTTTACCTTGGATCAGATTAGGGGACTTCCAGGCTTCCTCGTGAGTCATAGCTAATACTCTACCCTGAGTCCTTGGTCTCTACTCTGCCTGCGGCCATTTACAATCTCTAGCAAGGTGCCTCAGTTGTTTACAATTAAAATAGATCACTTGACCCTGACAGGTTTTGCCATAATGCGATTTGCCACACTCTTCTCTGAGGCTTACGGTTTCTAGACTGATAGGGATTTTTACTACTGCCCTTAGACGAGGGGAATCCTTGGCCCTTCCGCTTTTGAGAAGTATTACCCTTACTGGGTTTACTATGGCTACTGGTACCCTTACAGGATAAAGATCTCTCATATTATTCTCGGTGATTCTACATTCCTCCACCACTTTATTGAACTCAGTGAATTAATGGATGGCTAATCTCTTTCTCAATTCTCGCCTTAACCCAAGAATAAGCATATCAGAAATTCATTCCTCATCATCCATATACCGCAGATAAGAGGAATACTTAGCCAACTAGATGAAATGGGATAGATAGTCATCGAAGGTCTCCGTATCACCCTACTTGATTGATATGAATTTAGTTTCTTTCTCGAGCTGCATCGACTTGGGAAAGTATTTTTTGTTGAATTGTTGCTGGAATAATTCCCAGGTTAGTGGCACATTTCTGTTCTGTAGCGTTAGGGCGATATTCCACCACCAATGATTTGCATCTCCTTCTAACTTATATATTGCCAGACATGCCTTCACCTCAGTCAGGCAATCAAGAAGTTCGAAGATCTTCTCTAACCAGTTCAACCAATCTTCAGTTGCTTGGGGATCAATCTCCCTCTGAACACTGGAGGTAGGTGCTTGCAGAAATTTGAGACCCAATACTGAAGATCTCTCTCTTCTCTTATCGGTACCCATTGTGATTCTTGGTTCGGGGCAGTGTGAGGTGGGGATTCTTGAGATCGATTAGACCCCTCCGTAGTCTCTTCGTGACGAGTCTCTTCGTGACGAGTCTCTTCTTGGGTCTTCTCCTGAGTGTACTGAACCATGTCTTCGTTAAGCTTCACTCTCTTTTCTCGGAGCTCTTCTCTTAGCTCGTTAATCATATCCCTTTGTTCTCTAATCAGACCCATCATTTCCCGCATAGGATCTGGTGTATTGTTATTGACCACATCCACCTCAGGTTATACACGTCTGATTCTCGGGCAAGCCATTATATCTTTCAATTCTACAATGATTCACCATATCATATTAACAAATAATGTATACACATAATCTACAAAAATCATATATATATATATATATCCACAATAGTAGAGTATACATGTGTGTACACAACAACTACCAGAAGTTAGCTTCTATACCTATGAACAAAACTAAGGGAGCTATCCTAGCAAACTCTACCCTTACTAGGAATTACAACTCTAATATAACAAATATAACCCCTGCCTTACAATCAGTAATTATGATTTGAAAATGCATAATTAAATGAATTAGAGATCAATGGATAATCGAAAACTCATTTTAAATCCCAATTTCACGATTGGGTTTTCACAAATTCCTTTAATAATCCACTTAACCTGGTCTCATATCTAAATTTTGAATATAACTATCCTACGTAATTAAATCACATTTATACATATCAGAGTGTTCAATAAAAATCCTAGCAACCCCCGAGTTTCATATATTAACTAAGGGTTTACAGGGCACATTCGTCCATTTACAGTTTTCCATCTAGGGGATACATAAACTACTTAAACATTTACATCCATAATATATACATTAATCCCAACCAAAATTCGATAACCAATAACCAAAATTTAAACATTCCTAAAGAGTCCTAGCCGCCCTTGGTTGTTTGCTTCTCACTTTAGGGTTTTCTCATGCTCTCGGGTAGTCACTTTCTGGTCCACACTCTATAGAAGTCGGGTGAGCATGAGGCCATCACTCGAGTGTTGATCTTTGTACTCGAGTGTAGTGATCATTTTTTTGTCTTTGTTGTCGCTCTTGGTCAAGAACTCACACGAGTGAGTTGTCTTCACTCGGGTATGAGTCATCTTATCACTTAAGTACGTCATCCATCACTCAAGTGCATGAGTCAAAATTAGTGTTTACACTTTTAAGAGGGGTTTTGGTCAAGTTTTTCCCAACCCTTTAGGTATATGTCTAGGCTTCTAGTAGCCACCTAAAGAGTTCAAACGATAACCAACTTTAAGTGTTATGAAAGCAAGAATTTGGAATAGAGATTAATCTGTCATCCTTGATTTTGGCTTTTAGGATTTGATATTTGCCCTGCTCGTAAGCAATCTGTGCCGGAGCATGCTGGGAAAGAACAAGGTAGTGGCATTTTTTCTTATACTATATGTGATACATTGTATGTTTGATTTATCATTGTTTGTGAGACCTTCACCTACGGCCCATCGGTGTTTTCGTAGGAGGACCATGCCTTCAGGGCGGTGGAGATATGGGGATGTGACTATGTGAAAGCCGTAAGGCTATATATGAAAGCTGAAAGGCTATTTGTGAATCTTTCACCTGCAGCCCATTGATGGTTCCGGTGGGAGGATATTGCCTTTGAGGCGGTGGAGATACGGGGGATGTGACTATGTGATTATATGTATATGTGATAGCTTGTTTGCTATATTTTGTGATGCTATGCTGCTTGATGATGTCATTGTATGCTTTGTGATTATGTATGGTATGTGTGATTTGTTACTACTGGGATTCTTTTGAATCTCATTCTTTCCTGTGACTAACTGTCAGACAGGGCAAGTGACTACAAGGAAAAAGAGATGACTAAGGGCAACTAGAACTTCTGCAGGGTCATTTGATTTTGAATGTTGGTTATCGAATTTTGATTGGGGATCACTGTATATTCTATAAATATTATTTTGGATGTGGTTGTGTAATCCCCTAATAGGAATTTGTAAGCCCTTAGCATATATATGAAACCTGGGGTTGCCGGGATTTTTGTTGTACACTCTGATATGTATGAATGTGATTTAACTACACATAGTGGTTTATTCGAAATGTGAATAAGAGATCAGGTTGAACCGATTTCGAAAGAAATTTGTAAAAACCCTATCTCAAGGATAGGATTAAAGATGAAATTTTATCATCCGTTGGTCTCTAATTCATCTTAATTATGTATTTTTGAATCATAATTACTGTTTATAAGGTAAGGGTTACAAAATGAGATTCAAGAGAATTCCAATAGTAACAAATCACTCATACCACATATAATCACATAGCATGCAAATAAATCATCAAGTAGCAAGCAGCATGAACACAACATATACAAGCTATCACATACATATTGCCTTCACGGCATTCACATTTACAATGATATATTAATGGCCGGAGTAGAGATAACCAGTATCACTCCCTATGACAGCTCATGCGAACATGCTCACACTGTAATTCATATAGCCTTATGGCTCACAAATTGCTTGTCGGCTTCCACATAGCCCTACGGCTTTCACATAGCCTTTCGGCTTTCACATCCACAACGAATTCATTGTCACACCCCACCCTCATCCTCTTTCACCGCCAGGGATACACATAGCCCTCACCCAAACCGTTGTTAGCTACCGGAGGATTATTGGCATGGCGATGCAACTCAAAGGAATATACATAATTCAATGACATTACAAACATACAATGCATTACATATAGTATAAGAGAAGGAGTTACTACCTTGTTCTTTCTGGGTGTACTCTGGCACAAGTGGCTCGCGTACAGGGCAAATATTGAACCCTATAAACCAAAATCAAGGACAATGGATTAATCTCTATTCCAAATTCCTACTTTTATAACACTTAAAGTTGGTTATCATTTGAACTCTTTAGGTGGCTACTAGAAGCCTAGACACATGCTTAAAGGGTTGGGAAGTACTAAGTTGGAAACCACTTTCAAAATTACAAAGTGCTGAAAACAAGGGTTGGCTGTAGCTAAGGAATCTCTGGTTGGGGCCAAAAACAACACAGAGAGTTTTTGGCTGCAGCCAATATTTTTTGGCTATGGCCAAAAACAGCACAGAGAGTTTTTTGCTACAGCCAAGATTTTCTGGCTGCGGCAAAAAACTGCATAGAAAGTTTTAGGCTGCGGCCAAGGAAATTTTAAAAAATCATAACTAATTCTAGGAAAATCAAAATGGGGTGATTCCAAAGCCAATGGAAAGATACTTAAGTACTCTTTACTGGAAAAATATGGATCAATGTTGTTCATAACCATAAAAATACAAAATTGCAGAAAATCCAACACTGCTCCAAAACATATTCCAATTTTAATCCTAAACTTTGGAAAATCATAACTCCCAGCTCACAAAATGAAATGACATGAATTATATGTCCATTTTGAAGCTTGGCATGTAAACTTTAAGAATGGAAAGTTTCAGAATTTTTAGACACTATTTGCCCATTGAAAACATCCATACAAACTGACTGCTCTGTATAGAGTTTTAATAGACAGAATTTCCAACTTTTGCACAATTATTCCCAATGGTTCCAATTTCACAACAAACACTCTCCCCACACAAATTTTCACAAGGAATCCATTGAAAACACCAAATCAACCTAATTCAACTCACATTGACATGTTCCACAATAACCACAACATGTCAACATAATGTCACAACACAAAACCCAACATTGCAATTCCTTTCCATTCAAAGTTTCAAACCTATTAAGATGACATAATAACACAACATGACACCATTTTCCACACATTACAACATCCAATTCATTCATTCCAATATCACACTAAAATCAAGGCAAAATCCACAATTTCCAAAACTTAACCAATGATCACAATACTTAGGTCAAAATGCAACAATTTCTTACCTCTTTCTCTTTTCAAAGCTAGTTCTTGAATTCTTCAACTTTCTAATTTCTTCAAGCACTCAAATACCGTCTTTCAAAAATCTAAAACCATAGAGATGAAGCTCTCATCACCATGAACAAGATCAATGAAGAGTATTTGAGCATATAAGACTATTTACAAGGCCAAAACCTTATATTTCACTTCCTTGAGTTGGGATGAAAATGGAGTATAGGAGAGAGAAATGAGAAGATGAAGAGAACTCAGATTTTTAATTCCCTCCCCAAATTGGCTGACCTAAGAGAAGAGGGAGGGAGGAGAAGAGTGTTAAATCTTTGACTTTGATCCCTTGGTTCATATGGTGACATTTGTCAAGATCTTGAAACATCATCCATTAGCTCATACACGTGATTCCACCCTCTAGATCTCTTAACAATTAATCACAACCATTGATCTTTAAGTCACTAATAAGTTTCCTCTTCAGTAACTGACCAATTGGCCTGTAACTTTTCTTTTTCCCATTTTGCCCCTGATTATGGCAATTCCTACCGAATTACCACCAAATACATTTTATTATTCTATTACACAATACCATGCGCCCTCCCTCTATCTTAACTCAATTTAGATGTTAATCTATAATTGAACTTAAATACAGGGTTTAGGCACTGATCGTAACACATTCAGATTATAATTTAAATCATATTCTCCAAAAGTGTTTGTTTAACAGTAATTATATTCACTTTTGAAGTTATTAGCCCTTAATCATATTTTGGGGCATTACAGTTATGCACTAAGCAAAAGCCTGAAAAGAAATATAAGACACCAAAAAGAAAAACAAATGTAATATAAAGACCAAATTAATATTAAAATTACTTGGTATTGATATTAATGACAATAATCCCCCGACAATGGTGCCAAAAACTTATTATGTGTGTAAATGATTTATTAAAAAGTGCAAGTGTACACTGTCGTAAAGAAATAATATAGAAGTGAGTAGAGTATCATTCCCACAAGGATTAGTTACTAAGTACCAAAATTAGTAATCTTAATTCTATTTAGTCGATCATTAGTTAGTGAATGAGATTACAAACTAAAAAATGACTAAATATGAATGCAAAATTATATGAAAACAGCTATGAGAAAAAGCCCTAGGGATCATATTGCACTTAACAAATTTTGGATTGAATCACTTATCTATTCTAGTCCAATTTATTCCACATGATTGATAACTGAGTTTCCCTTATTTAATTACTAGCCTCTTCCAAGGTCAAGCAATTCTATAATTAATTACTAATCCAATATATTCCTATATGAATTCAAGCAATTAATCATGCATGAAGATTTATGGAACTTATTAAAACTACACAACTCATATGAATATATTCTTATTTCATATGCAAGTTATGGTTTTAATTATAAGATCTACACATATGCATCTCCTTCCAGTCTCAACATACATATTGAAATTATTCAAAAGATGGCCAATAAATTAAAAGCATTAAGAACAATAATTAAAACTCAATCATGAGGAAAAATTAAAATTAGATTTAATAAGTTAAGATTCAATCCATAATTAGTCAGCTACATCATCACCCTAGGAAAATAAAAATTTAGCTCATGATGAAATTAAAAACAAAACCAAAATAAATTGAAAACTTCATAAAAATTGCATAAAACTTTATTATTAAATTCTAAAACATAAAGATACAACCATAAGATTTATCATATCACCCAATTCACCCTAGAGGAGCTGAATTGGGTGATATGATAAATTTTTCATGCGTTACAGTATTGTGGAGATAAATGAAGAGATAGTAGAGATAAGAGAATCACACAGAGAGTTATATTGGTCCGACCCAACCCCAAGCCTATATCCAGTCCTCAAAGATTAACACCTCCAAGATTTTCACTAATATTCAAAGATTCAGTGGGCTCTCAGAATGCTGTAAGACAACAACTGTCCTTGTAAGGACTATGAGTAGAAATATTCTACACTAAGAATTTTCTCTCTTCCTTACAGCAAGTCTTATAAGCAGAACAATCTTTATGACCTTTCTCTCCTAATTACATATACAAGTCTTACGAACAACAACATACTCTCCTGCTTACACCCTTGTAAGTCTTATGAGCAACTACGTTTTCTCTTGCTTGCACCTTGTAAGTCTTATGAGCAGAAAGTTCTAAACAGAATTTTCTCTACAGCTTTACCCCTAAGGAAATCTACCCTCTCAAGGTCCCTTTACCTTGAGATCAAAAATACAATTGAAATGTGTTTACGAACTCTCTCACAGAATGGATATGAAAATCACTAAAGTATAATATGAATACAGAGATGAATATAAAAGCAGTGACTTTTGTAGGTTTTTTTATATATGCTCTCGTTGTATGTTTGCCTTGACTTGTCTCTGGTGCTCTGTATTTATAGCAAGTCTGAAATAGCCGTTGTGTAACGTGCTGTTGAGGAGCAGGATGTTCCGTTATGAAACTGAACGTCACATTTTGGAGCGGGATGTAAGCGTTTGTGTTTTCAAACATTCACTCATGGTAGGTCAACTGCATGTGATAACAGTTGTCCAATATTCAGTATGTAATGATTATGTTTGCCGCAATTAACCTTCTTATTTAAAACTGTAATCCGAACATTCATTCTCTTGTTTCACACTTGAAATATATGTTAGATAACATTTAGATATAATAACAAGTGAAAACATAATGAATAAACAATATTAAATCACATTTGGATTGTTTGTTGTGACTCTATATTGCGCTCTGCTTCTTAGACAGGTGAACTTGAGTTCTTGTCCTACACTAAAGTGTCAATCTTCAGTCTCGAGTTTTCTTTGATATCTGCATGGCAGTATAGAGTAATCTTGGTCATACTTTCAAGTGCATGAGAAAATTTTCAAGTGCTGGTGGTCACACTCAAGTTCTTGAGCCACACTCGAGTGCACTTAGCTTATGTCATTGTTTTAGATTGTCTCTGCCAAGCACTTGCAAGAGTGAACATTGCACTTGTAAGAGTGTTCATGTAAAACTCGAGTACACAATCATGGACTCGAGTGTTCATGCTGGTCAAAACTTCTTCACTTGGTTCCTATCAGAAAGTGTCAAGATTGCACTGGGAGTGAAACATCACACTTGAGTGTCTTACCCCACACTCGAGTGCACCATTACATTTTAGATTGATGAAGTCTTCTGGTTTTGCTTCAGTATGCAAGGGTTCACTAAAGTGTTGCTGCAGGACTTGAGTTTTAGTCTCTTACTCGAGTGCATATACAGATACTCGAGTGCACTTCATGATTTCAGGTTCTTGTTTCTTCTCGGGATAATACTTGCAGGGCTTCACTTTCAAGACTCGAGTGTACTTCTTACTATAACTTGAGTGTTGATCTAGAACTCGAGTGCACCAGGTAGTTTTTGTTTCTACTTGATTCTTTGTGAAACACTTCCATAGGTGTACTTGCTAGACTCGAGAGTACATGTCATTAGAACTCAAGTATTGAGATAGAACTCGAGTGCACCAGGCAGTTTCTGTTTCTGCCTTAACTCTTTATGAAACACTTCCACAGGTGCACTTGCTGGAATCGAGTGAATAGCTCATAGAACTCGAGTGCGTCATAGGAATTGAGTACAACAGTAGAATTTAAGTTTCTGAACTAGCTTTTGTCTAACACTTGCAAGAGTGTGAAGCTGGACTCGAGTGTTTAAGCTTCCAGAACTTGAGTGCTTCCTTCAAACTCGAGTGCATTAGTATAATTCCTATTTCTGTCATCAGTTCTACATCAAACTTGCAAAAGTGAAGAACCAAACTCGAGTGTTGAGGCTTACAGAACTTGAGTGCTTTATCAAAACTCGAGTGTATCAGATGTTTTCAACAACAACTCTCTATGAACTTGTGGAATGCATTTGATAATCAATTTGGCTTATGTTTACATCTTCAAATCATGAATTCCTTTACAAAACATTGTGTTAAAACTTGTTATCATCAAAATATGGATTCTAACAAAACGGAGAAATCTAGCCGTCTTTATAAGAGGTAAAACTTTCCATATGGGTGACAACCTATACCATCCATGAATGAGGACTACCTATGCCGTCTATAAAGGAGATTTACCTAAGCCTTCTAAGATAGATGCATGCAAAAAGTAATATAATACATGAAGTTAACTCTCAGATATAATACAATGTCTTCCTTTTGTTAGAAAAGGACGCCTCTCTGCTCCCCTCTTTAACTCTACGATGATGGCATATATATAGGCAGGCGATTGATGATGACTCGTACCGTTTTCTCCACCAGTGAACAGTGACAACCATTTTTTCCTACGAGTGAACAGTGACGCTATAGTAACTGTTGGTCGAATAGTTCTATTGCAGTGTCAATGCTACAGTGATTGTCAATGCTACAGTACTCTATCACTTTTTCTAGATGTTCCTCCTTGTCTTGTTTCAATCCTTTGGGTTTACTTTTGGGTCTCCTTTGTTCTCTTTTCTTCTTAATATGGTGCTATCCATGGCTATCAAAAGAAAATAAAGAAAATATTATATTATAATATTAATAATATTTATTCCAAAATCATTATTTATTTATCAATTATATCCAAATTCATTACATGAAGCTCAAATATAGTCCACAAAATCATCATATAAGGAAAAATAAATATGCAAATATTGTGCTTATCAGCAACCATCGACATTACATGTCCCTTCCCCTTCTTTTTGTCTCTATAGGCTTTGACATAATCACTCATTTCCTTCCACAAGTCTTTGATCATGTAGGTTGCCTAGTCATAGTTTTCAAATTGGTTCATTATGCAAGACATTACTCTTAACATCTGGTCACTTATGACTCTACTTGAGTTGGGGCATAAAAAAGCTCCTAAAGTGTACATCACAAACATAAACTCAAAGTTCTCCTTGGCTTCCCCATATTTGATGTGCTTCAAAATGTCCATATATCTCTATTTCCTGTACTCCCTTTTCAACCTATCATATGTTGGATTTGAATCCTCCACATCCACCTTCTCCTCGTCCCCTTCACCAGGTATACCAAGCAACTTTTGCAACATGTGATGCTCTATTTCTTGTGTCTTCCCCTTTATCCTGAATTGATATGTTGGTAGGTCATATGCTCTTATCATGGACACAATGAGGTCATAGGGGAGTCTGTCCAATTTTACCTTCAACAAATTTCCAAATCCTATTCTCTTAACCCTTTCCTTTAAATGTCCATTTTCATTCGCAAAGTCCACCAACGATCTAAATCCGCGCAATGAGCAATGGGTATGAAACGACGCTTCGATTTTGTTCATTTTCTTTTTTTTGCCTTGCTTGCTTACCTTTTTCAGTGTACTTCTTCTTCTTCTCCTCTGGCAACTCACGCCATGCCTTTCTTGCGGCCTTACTTTCATCTGTCATCTTTTTCTTCGTTTGGCCTAAGTTTGCCACAAACTCTTTTCTAAATACTATAAACCCACTCATGATTGGTTTACTTTGTACATCTTGGCTCTTTACTGCTTTGTCTTTCACACATTTTCTCTTTACTACTCTACTTTTGCACTTATCCCCTTCACTGGTTCTGACTTTAATATCTTGCCCTTTTCTGCCGTCATCTTGTTTCACTTATACAACATCATTTTGCAGTCATCAACAAGTTTGGATTTTAACAGCTTTGATAATTTATTTCTTTGGAAATGAAAATTGTACACATTTAAACAAGGTTTTCACAAGTTCCCATCACAATTTACAAACTTTGGATCATAATCTCAATAATTGCAAAAACATAATTCCCCACAATTAAACAAGGTCTCACACATTATGAAGGAGGATTCACAAGTTCTGATAAGAATTTCACGCTTACATTGACCTCTACATAGAGTTTACCAACTTCTCATTAAATATTCACAAATTTTGATAATGTTTTCACAACTTCACATGCGGTTTTCACAGGTTCGCTTAAAAGATTCACAACTTCAGTTAAACCAATTGCAACTATGCATAACATTTTCACAATAATCAAATCAAAATTTCCTACATCTCAACACCGTTTCACAACTTATCATCACACATTCACAAGTTGATATGCTGTTTTAACAATTTTGCTACAGAATTTTACAAGTTCATATCACAATTTCTCAACTTGCCATTCAAGATTCCTCACTTAACAACAGGGTTTCACAACTTCTCCTAAACGATTCACAACTTTACTTAAGAGGTTCCAAACTAAGCACTCACTACTTTGAACAACATTTCAAACTATCATAAATTGTTCTATCAATACCATTACGTTTTCTTCACATTTCCTAAACTTATTTAAACCCATCGGCCTTGAACCACAATTCTAATCAATTAGGGTTTGTTTGGTTTGAGGGTTTTCTAAGTTAGGTGAGGGTTAAAGGTTAAAAACACTTGTTTGGTTGGAAGGAGGAGAGGTTAGGGAAGGTGAAAATATTTTGTCTTGTAGTGCTCCTTCCTCTCCTTTCTCAAACCTCCAAATTTGGAGTTTTTGCTAGGTGAGAGAAAATTTACATATCATTGTGACTAAACTACCCATGTCAATTTTGTGATATTCCATGACTACCCTCAAAACTTAAAACCCTCTTTTCTCAGCCTGGTTCCACTCGATCGCATATGTTCATTCAGCTTGATCTCCTTCGCTCATCTCCTCCTTCACTTTCTTGCTTTCTTGCCATCCAATGAGATTTCTCCTTTGCTCCCTCACAATCCAAAACCTTAATATCTCCCCAAGTATTCCTTTGTTCGAACACTTTTCCTTCATCGCCTTTCGTTTCCCTTTTATGATGCCTAATATGATGGAATTGGCAGAGGAGATAGACCACAACAAACGCAGCAGATGGGCAATAATATTGGAAATCCCTCCTTCACTTTGACGATTTGCAATTTGCAGGGGAGGTTTTTTTTTAAAAAAAGAATGGAAGGTAGGAAGGATTCAGATGTAGATGGCAAGGAGAAAAAGGAAATAAAGGCTTTTTTTCAAAACGATAAAATGGCAATTTAAACCTCAAGTAAATAAATATATAATTACTATAAATTTATTAAATTACATAAGATGTGACATAGAAGATAAGGAAAATATAATTATTAATAAAAAAATTGTAAAAGAAGAAGGAAAATATATAGATAAAGAGAAAAGGGTATATTTGTCCACATATAATTAGCTCCCCTCACTTACTCTCCTGAACCAAACAAGAAACTAAACCTCCACTCCCCTCTTTTTGAACCAAACAAAGTTAATAACCTCCTATAATCTGACTTTAATAAACCTCATCTAACCTCACCCCAGGTGAACCAAATACACCCTTAGACAAGTTAATATTAGAAACATTTTTAAACCTATTGACTTACCGAACTTAAGCGCCGAAAACCAATTTCACAGCCGAACGCCAATTTCACTGCAACTGTCGAACACCTTTCTACAGTAGCCCAAAATACGGCAAAATCCGAACCCAATTTGCGCACGTCCCTGCCTTCACTCCTCCTCAACTCTCCTTCTTTAGTGCGACGAACCCAAACTCTATCAACGGTGATTTCCTACTAACTCATGCAATGGAGTGTTTGGACTATCCCTCCTCCTGAAAATCAACAACACCGACTTCCCAGCCACTCTCCTCTCTTAGTGCGATGAACCCAAGCTCCAGCAACTACACCGACTAAATTATTTGGTCCTACTCATTAGCAATGGGATTAGGGATATTTCCAGCAACAAATATATCGAAGAGTTCACAACGGCAAACCAACTCAAGAGATGAAGAGTCCCGACTGGTTTTGGAGCACAACTGCCCTTATAACACCTCCCTCACTATTTTCATTTTAAAAATTGCCAGGGTTACTTACGTAATTTCATTTCAAATTGGAAAATTCCAGTTCATGCATTAACACCTCTGTGGGAATATGCAAATTCATATCACCTTTTTGTCTTTTCTCTATTTTAAAGTTCTTTTTTAGGTATTTTCCCTAAAAGAAATTTAGAAAAGCCCCCATTAAAAATTTTATTGAAGAAAAACAACCTAATAAATTTTTATACCTAAAAAATACGACTACTAGCACTTTAATATGAGAAAGAGACACCCTTAATTGCTAGAGGGACCAAACCCGCAACCTTCTAATCACTGGGAAGCATCTATACCATTAGACTACATGATCATTGGTGATAATTTCAAATATACAAGGGAGGTTCATGTAACCCATATTTTTAATTTTAAGGGGGTTTATATACGTATTCAAAATCAAGGGGAGATTTATATAATTTAGGTAAAATAGAGGGACAATTAGATAATTTTGCTCTTAAGTTTTTTATTTTTTGGACATAGGATATTTTACACTTAGGTTAATTACTCAATTTTCCCACGTTTTAATAAAAATTTTAACCAAACCTTGAAGAAATATCTCAGTCCTTTCAATAATTAATTAATCTAAAACTAGGGTGTGGTTTGGATAGGAAATATGCAACGGTATCGTGGTGACCTTTAAGATAACGAAATGATACTTTATAAAATTAATTGATGGAAATAAAATTGAGAAAAAGACAGAAAAATTTTTTGAAATTGCAAAATTTTAAATCAGGTATTTCCCAAAAAAAAAAAGAGTTGTGAATTACTTATCAAGTTTTGTCATTCTCTTATCAACTCTTGATAACAAACCTGATTTGGGATATTACAATTTCAAAACTCTTTTTCTTCCTTTTTCCTAATAAAAATTTAGGAATAAAAATGAAATCAAATTAATGGAGCAAAAATATATTTTGGTTAATATGCAATATTTTTAAATCTTAATTCAAGGGACACAAATATAATTTTGCTTTTAAAGAAATATTAAAATAAAATATAATATTAAAAATTAGGGGAAAACCATTAAAAATAAAAATTTTACTGGCGGAAGCTACGCTGTGCAAAATTTCCCCATGGTTACCAAGAGTCCAGGATGAATTTGGGGCCTATGCTGCTCTCTCTACTACGTTCCTATTTTAGGGGCTTTCTCAAATGTATTTTTTATGACTCTTTAGATCATTAGTTTCTACACAAAATGAGTGAAATTTTGACATATTATGGGCAAAAAATGAATCTGTTTTCAATTTTTTTATGATTTTTCAAAGATTTTTCAGGAAAAACGGTGCATTTTTTTCACCTTAAGCACTTTTTTCTGAAAAATCATAAAAAAATTGAAAACATATTCATTTTTAACCCATAATATGCCAAAATTTTACTCATTTTGTGTAAAATCTAATAATCCAAAAAGCTATAAAAAATACATTTGGGAAGGCCTCCAAAATGGAAGAGCAGCAAAGAGGGCAGCTGAGGCCCCAAATCAGTCCAAGACAAGGGCTTTTCCCCTAAATTTTCCCATTTTAAAAAAAGGGTTAAGGGGCAATTGTGCCTCAAAAGTGTTTTGGGGATTTTTGGCTCAGAAGCTTCTATGTCATCTACTTCATTTTTTTTAAATTAGATTTAAAACTTTTAGAATGAATTTACACTCTAACAAAAATAACGTGGATGATATGCGAACTGCTAGCTCAATATATTTAGTGTCAAAATTAATTAGAATAGCAATGAAGATAAAATTGATATCTTTTTAACACTTTTAACATAAAATTGCTCCAAAGAAAACTAATGGGGTGACAACTTCAACAGTGAAATTGTCCCTCAACCAAAAAAAGAAATTCTAAAACTCAAAATACCTTTCTCTTCTGAGTTAGCGCCGCTATCACATGTTTCTCCCGATCGTTGCCATTTCCTCAAACCGCAGCAATCAGGAAGGCTTTTCTGGTGAAATCGTCTTTTCACCGGCGGGGTTCCTTGTTTTACAGTTACTTATCAGAACTTCCCCATTTCCAAGGCTTGCTCCAACTTATTCTTGAAATACTCTCTCGCAGACGTATCCGTGCCCCATGTTTGATCGCCGGCGTCGACGGTGGCTTTCTTCATATTCAGTTTGGAGTCCGTCTTAATAAAAAAGAAACAGAGGGTTTTGCTGTTTTCAGTTGCAAGCAAACGAAGATCGGATTACTTTCTGAAGCTTATAACTGACCGATTTCCAGCTTCTTGTGAATTCCACTGCAAATCCATGTTCTTCGTTAAGGGTTTTACATCAGTTCGGTCACTCTATAATCTTTTTCAACATGTTTCATCATCCACCTTCGCTCCCATGTACAGCTCAGCCGCATCTTCTACACCCACTTCAGAGAAAATGTCTTTCACAGTGAATTATCTCATTAGCAAATGTGGATTCTCCCGAGGAACCGCATCGGCGATTTCCCAGCGCGTCTCTCTCAAGTCATCGGAAAAACCTGACTTCGTTCTCACCCTTTTCAGAAGCTGTGGCTTTACGAACTCGCAGATTCGCAATGTCATCAAGAAAGCACCGAGATTGCTTCTGAGTGATCCTGGGAATAGTATTTGGCCTAAGCTTGATTTCTTACTATCCAAAGGTGCTTCTTGCTCTCAACTTGTCGACATTGTGACCAGATGCCCTCGATTCTTATTCAGAAGCTTAGAAAATCATTTAATACCTAGTTATAATTTTGTTAAAGACTTTGTTGGATCTGATCAAAGGACTATCACCTCAATCTCGCGCAGTCATAGAATAATTTGTTGTGATTTCCTGGAAACTAACATCAAACTCTTGCTTGACATTGGAGTGCCCAAATCTGGCATTGCTGCTTTGCTTCCTTCCTGGCCTAGCTTGTTTACTATGAATTTAGATAAATTTAGAGTGGCAGTCGAGGGATTAAAGGATAGAGGTTTTGACCCTTCAAAATCAAAATTCATTCCTGCATTGTATGCCACAAATAAGTTAAGCAAATCGGTTTGGAATAGTAAGGTTGAATTCTTAAAGAAGTGGGGCTGGTCTGAAGAAGAGATTGATAAAGCATTTGTACTGCATCCTTATTGTATGTTAAAATCTTTATCCAAGATTAAGGCAGTGATGGAGTTTTTTGTGAATGACATGGGTTGGGACTCCGGTTTGCTTGCGAGTAATCCTGTATTTTTTTCATTGAGTTTGGAGAGAAGACTCGTTCCAAGGGCTTATGTCTTGCAATATATTCATTCAAGAGGTTTAATTAAGAATGCCTGTATCATATACCCTTATTATATTACTGAAAAGATATTCCTTGAGAAATATGTCATTCGTTTTGAGGATGAAGCTCCTGGATTATTGAAGTTGTATCAAGAGACAATGAATCGTTCAAGAAAAACTTGAATCTAATTTCCTTTATTCTCTGTGTTGATTTTTAGTGACTTCTACTTCGAGATTTGAATCCTCTATTACTGTGTTTTCTTCACTTGGGACTTGAGAGTATAACCATTAACTTTATGCCACTTACCCCTGAAATGGAACCTAAAAAACTGAACCAAAACAAAAGTAGTCATCAGATTTACAGGCTTCCCACATTTACTTGATAATTGTCAATCACCCACTTCTGTGAACAAAGATCCACTTCTGCCTACAATGGTTTGGCAAAAACATGTATTGAAGCTGGGTGTGCTGTAGTGCCATTTTTTTTTAAATATATATATATATATATATATTACTGTGGTACTGTTTTGAAGCATTCAATGCTGTAGCCTGTAAGGCTTGAGGGTAGTAAGCAATCCTTTGAAACTGGAGCTGCCATAGCTGGTTTAAAAGCATCTATTGAAATCTATGAATTGGATACTTGCATGGTATTCATAACGATAGGATTTCCATATCAGTATTGAGTTGTCATTCTTCATTTGCTACACATTTTCAGGGAGTTTATGTTCAATAAAGAACCTTTTTTTTTTTTTTTTTTTTTGTTAATTACAGTTCCGTAGAGAACTTTCTCAATAGGTTTTGTCATTTTTTTCCTGTTTTTCGGGTGAGGGAGGTAAGTTGATGAAGGAATTTGGATTTTTAAAGTTTTAGGGCAGAGTGAAATGTCTATTCTCTTTTTGATTTGCTTGCTTTTCTTTTACACCTCTTACTGTAAAAGTGCTTCAGAATGTGTTATTAAACTAATTTGGAGCCATAAGAGTGATGTTTGCTGTGAGTTTCTTTGTGAGTAGAGAGATACTACATCTAATCCTTCATATAAAATCTTATTCATAGTGCAATTATCCATCTAAACAACTGAGAGGATTCTAATTCTTGTTTATCTCACTTTAGATGTTTGCCCGAGTTTCTTTGTGAGAAGTTGCAGATTGTTTTCTGAATGCACATAGTTAGGATGACATGATTATGTATTTAGAAACAATTAGGTTAAAACAGAGTACTTAATTACAACAATTGCTTGATTACTTTGTGGGCGGCCTAAGAATGAGGTTATGCTAAACTAAATGATGAGTTGTAAATGATAGTTGAAGAATTATGGGTATATGATTCCTTCAATTTCATATTCAATACTTGTAACAGTCGAGAATATGCATCTGTCCGTGACTAATACTTATTAGTTATTACAACAAATAAGTTTGTTCACTTTGGGAGAATCAAGTATCTCGCAGGCATTTTTTTTGGGGAAAATCTTAAAAAAAGATTTTCAAAATTTCAAAGTCTCAAATAAGTGATTTTTCATTAAAATAAGTTGTGAATTTAATATTAAATGCATGCAGCCAGTTCCTTATTAATTATAGGAAACCACTGTTTAGAAAATCGGACCGGACTGGGCGGTCGGACCGGTTGGACCATCGGCCGGTCATTAAAGCGGGCCGGATTTATGCATTGAGCCGTTTTTCTAAAGGAGCCGTTTTGGACCGTTGTTTAGCCGGTTTTGAGCAGTCAACCGTTATTGAGCCGGAAACCGGACCGGTTTTTCAAAAACCGTCCAGTCCAATAAAAAAGCTAGAATTTTTTTTTTCTGTAATTTTTTTTATATTTGATGCTGAAAAAAAAAATTAAAAAATGGCATATAAATTTTAGACATGTTATTTTATTTTATTTATATTATATGTTACTATTTTTTTTGCCAAGTATATTATATGTTACTAATTTTAATAATTTGGTTTGTTGCAAACTATTTTATAAAAATGCTTTTGAAAAAAAAGGTAATGAGGTTTATCTTCAAGCTAAGGATGAAATTAGAAGCATTGAGATTGAATTGAAGATCTTAATTTTAGGTCATTTTCTCAAGATTTTGATGACATTTACCACTTTAGTCGTATTTATAAGTTCATTTTAACTAAATTTCACATACCAAAGAGAGGTAATTAACTTAATGATTATGGGGTAAATTTATGACTATGCCCTCATTAATGAATGGGTACTTTTCAACTCTTTCTTTTCTATCTATCTTTAAATTATTTCTTCATTAGTACAATAAATAGAGATAAAATTATCACAATCTCATTTATTACACTGAAACTAGACTGATAAATAGGACCATTTTTTTTTTTTTTGTAAAAAAAAAACTTATAAATAGGATCTGAGTGGTATGGTCTAATGCCTTCCAAGCATCAAGAGCCACCAATATTTAACAAGTCATGAAATCATTATTGTTAATACATTTTGTTAGGTTGATGATTGATTTAATGGTCTTCCTTAAATAGTATTTTATGACTTTATTAACTTCATATGAAATTGGATTGAAGATTAATCGTAATATATAATATATATATTACTTTTAAATTTAATTATTACGTCACCGGTCAGACCGAATGGCTCGATCGTTCCAACCGTTTGAACCATGACCCGTTGATCTTTCCGGCTCGACTTCCGGTCCGGCTTTTAAAACATTGTAGGAAACAAACATGATTTGAGATTTTAAAACTTTGAAAGTCTTTCAGAATTTTTTCCTTTTTTTTTTAAGTTTTCGAATTTAATGCGTCCATTAAAAATGGTATTAATTTCACATCTCACTTTGAAATACCAATAAAACTATAAAGATAAAATTAAAAATAAACTGATTTAATTAAATTAGGATAATCTAAGAAAACAGACATCTCTATAAGCAGGCGACAGTTTCAAGTTTTTGATCCTAGCCATGGCGTTTTTTTAAAACAAGGAAGAAGCATCAGTCCAAGTCAAACCTATTCGTTGGTTTTTGGTCTACTTAAATTTGTGATACCAACTTTTTCATCTCAATCTCATGTTACTGAAGCAATGCAAATGACAGAATTCCAAAATAGTCTCTTTTTTCCCCTTAAATAATAGAACTACAGTATTGTCTTAAGTAACTACAATTACAATTACAAATTCCTACATAAAAGGAGCCATGGGATGTGAATTAACTAATTCATGTATGTACTTTTGACTACACATGGAAGGGTGGTTTCCTGGGAGTTGGTGTTCGATTCTCTATGGATTGCAATCTCTGCTTCAGATGAAATACTTCAACCTGACAACCCCACAAGACAACAAGTCTCAGATTTTCTAACATGGCAACACATTTGGGAATATATACGAGGCCAATGAAATATTTTGTCATTAATATCTGTAATCCAAATTCTATAACTCTACAGATCGCATTGTTTATAAGTGGTGAATAACGTGAATGAAGCTCCATACAATGCATAGCCATAACATTTACTTGAACTAAATGACGGGAAACATTTTAAGGATTGAATTGAATGGCACTGAAACTCCAAGGCTACAGCAGCATTTCCGATAGACAAGATTCTCATGTCCTTATAGACCAAACTAATCGTCAGGAGATATGTAAGCATGCAAGTGCATTTTTCTGGTAAAAAATTCAACTTTCAAAAATTAATTTAAGTCATTGGACAAGAAGACTACATTAGGGAGTGAAGTCAGGTAGTGTGGGCAAAAAAAAAAAAAAGTCAGGTAGGAAAGAGAAAGAATCCAACGAAATGCACAAGGGCAAGGATGGAGGGGAATTGATGGTTAAATGATTACTTTCACTTCTTTGTTATTTTTTTGGGCCAAAACTTCACTTTTTTGTTTGGTAACACTCCTAAAAAATCTTTTAAAATGGGAGACCTTGCGAACCACGATTGTCGAAGGCCAATTGAAAAGCCTTCCTTACACTCCCTTGTTGATAACTTCCATAGAAAGAGTTTCATTGAAATGTTTTTTCTTCCCTTCTCTTCCCCTCTATTGTCCCCCATCCAAACTTACCCTAAAGCAAACATTACTCTAGTAATGAATCCAAACATGTACCTGTAATTGGAATGCCCTGGCTCTTTCTCCAGCAAGAACACCTCTTGTTGAGTGCAACTCCTGCAAAGAATTTCCAGTCAACCAATAATGACCAAGTATGCAATTGATTTCACTAAAAATCGTGGTTTATACCTTCTGTGTGTCATCTAAAACCGCCTTGAGAAAAGCAACATCATGCTCCAGTCTAACATTGTCCGAGTGGACAATGTTTGATAGGCTGTTAGCTTCTTCTTGGGCTAATTCTACACCAGCCAGCTTCTCTCTAAGCATATCCATCTCCTTCATCGTGTCGACCAGTTTCTTCTCCATCTCCTGCCTGCTTTTGAGAGCTGATCCTAAGGTTTTTTCGGCAGTTTCTTTGCTTGCAATTGCAGCCGCCAATTGTCCCTCCAGAATCCCATTTTTCCTCATTAGGGTAGCCACCTTTGTTTCATAGTATTGATAAATACTTGATGGATTGGACATTGATCCTGGTTTATTGCTTTCTGAGAATGGCACATCATCACTTTCCAGCGTGAGATCTCCAAATGCCTGGTTTAGTTGATTTGAATTTCCGGGTACTGACACTAGTGGTTCCTCCATGCTGCTCTTGGCACTAGTTGTGTTAATCTGATATCCAGGATCATTTTGATTAACTCTATGATGGCCTGTTGCCTGAAACACATGTATATATTTAGCAATAGGATCAGAAATCAGAATAGTAACAACAATTTGATATAAATTGAAATATTCTAACTTCACAATATATGGGTCAAATACTTTTGATTGACATGTAATGAAGTGAGAGCTAGGGAAACCCATAGTAAAATATAGCATGTTTCAAACCTTTCTTAGGCAACATAGGAAACTTATTACCAGAACAAACACAAAAGGGATAATGACCTCTGATGTTTATTTTAGGCTGAAATATTCTAAAATTTTTGAATATATGATTTTAACTTCTGGCTGTTGAAATTTACATATAAGTTTGTATTTCAACTTAATTTTACAAAGGGGTAGAAGGGGTCTTAAAATTAATTAAACATTCATTAGCTTACTCCTTCAATTAAGCGAAGGGCAAGAGGTTTCATCTCCAAGGAACAAGCAATGAGATCTAGGAAGAAAAATAGAAACCAAATACTTGTGAAGCTCATGGGATGTGGCACATAAGACAACCAAGACACGGAAGTTACATAAGAACTCAATCACATAGTGCATGCAAGTAGATGTGTATTAGCCTAAGATGTGCCCATCATGTGTTTAAAGTACACAAGTGTTGTGTATAAAATATGATTTCAAGAAGCTTCTGATTTTAACCTGAGGGAAAGAACTGTCATATTCTGAATTCTTGTCTACCCTTACATCTGTGCTGTATTCTTCATTGTAATCAAATTGCTTCCGAAGAGAGGCATCACTAGGTAGAGAATTGTTATCAACAAGTAGGGACTGAGACAGAGATTTTCTTCCAGAACCATGTTCAATTGCAGATCCCAGATTTTGTCCAGCAGCAGATTCAATTAAGCGCTGCTGGGAAGAGGCATTATTAAATTGAGATGTCAATCCAGCAGATGGTGAATGTTTTTCAAATATTGATGATCCTGGAGCTTTAGCAAGAGTCGATCGTCTTCCAACTGCTGATTCATTTTTCTCAATTATCAGCCCTTCCACCTGTTACATTGAAGAGGAAACAGGTCAAGTTCAAAGAAGCAAGACGAAACCATAAACTAACTCTTGATTCTGTTGTCAAACCTGATTTGATGCTTCTTTTTTGGATCCCCCAAATGCAACAAGAAAGTCCTTTTCCTTGTGCTGCACAAGCACTAGACTGAAACCCTGGCAATACAACAAATCATATAAATTATGCATCTAGATACTCTCAGAAGAAAGTATAGTTATGCGTACCAACAAAAATCTAGAAGGGAAGGAAATTAAGTACAGAATGATGGGACAAATAATTTGGACGCCTATAGCCAAAAATAAGGCACCTAGAATAAATCATGTTACGGGTATGAGTACGCATTGATACAATTTACAGCTCATAAGTTGACATAATCATTTAAGATTTTCCATTCAGACAAAAAGGGGAAAAAATCTATTCATCAGTATGAATGAATACATCAACTCAGTTCCAGATTAACCACTAGAACAATGTTGGAATTGCAAAGTGTTGTCCTTATTTACACAAACTTGGAACTAAAAATTCTAGGTTCAACAGGCTAATATAAACACAAGGGAATTGCTTGCACTTGATTACAGATAATGAAGAAACAGGAAACTATGCATGCTAAAAGTTATGTTTGAAAACCTGAGGAACTTTTGTTGATAAAATTGAATAATTGTATGATTATAATTATAAATAGACATCAATATTCTATAACTTCAAATTACGGAAGGTTATACAGTATGAAGCCAGAAGTAGAGGAACAATGCCTAAACAGATAGGGGGTAAACATAGCTCACCTTATTGGCAGTGATGGAACATGGAGGTGAAGCAGCTGCTACAGACCATTCACTTTTTAAAATATCAAACATTAAAGTCTCTCCACAACCTGAAAAATAAACATGGCTCATACAGTATGTACAATCAAAAAGGATGGTAGCAGCAATCTTATTTAACAATGAATGTAACAATGATGTAGAAACAACGGCTAAATCTGATACACATTATATCATCCATGTGCAATTTAAAATGAACATCCTACAAACGTCACCGCTCCGGAGTTGCAGCATAGGATCTTAGGTTCAAGACATAAAAAAATAGTGATCTTATGCGATAGACAAACACTTCTTGATTTATGAAACATACGTTTTTTCCTAGTTCCTCCCCCTGCAATATACCATTTAGTTCCATATAGAACACCACAGCAACCAGCTCTAGGTGATGGATGGAAGCCTTTTATCTTTATCCTTGACCATGCCATCTGAGAGAACAGATATTTTTGTCAGATTATATGGGGATTGAGAATTATCTGTTTCTTATAGAAATCAAGCAGTGTCAATGGTTGATATTTCACTATTTCAGTACAGATACTTGAAAAAACAAAACCAAGGGAGCTCACGCACAGTTTCAAAATCAAGCGAGTATAAATCATTCAAGGTCCTGGACTTTGATGCTCCCCCAAATATAAAAAGAATTCTGTCATCATAAAGAGCCGCCACATGGTTGGATCTTGAAGAAGGTGCTGTTCCCCTGCAATTATATAATTGCATTTACAACAAAAACAAATGAATAAGGAACTTGACTTTGAAAAGCAATGCAACATTTGTAACAGGGAATTCTTAAAAATAATTGATGTAAAATCCTTTTTTTTTCTAGTTTCATATTAAAATTTGTGACATGCTTACGTGCAGTGAAGGGGAAGCCAAGTGAAGGACTTGAGATCAAACATATGTAGGTCATTCAATTTCCTCTTTTTTGCATCCTCACCCCCAAACAATATTAAAGCAGAGCCTGCCTTAACAACAGTGTGACTGCACCGAGCAGCCTGTGAAGAACAAAATATTTCATCATTACTTCTTAGTTCTATGACAGAGTTTTAGGTAAATCAAGGATAATATATCAAATTTCAGTAACGTACCGTTACAGATTTAATTACTAACAGTATTTTCGAGCTATAGTTTATGCTCATGAATTTTTAATAATGTAACATGCCACATATGTTAATTTACACCCTTTTAATTTGCAATATTAAAACAGAGCCTGCCCTAACAACAGTGTGACCGCACCGAGCAGCCTGTGAAGAACAAAATATTTCATCATTTCTTCTTAGTTCTATGATGGAGTTTTAGGTAAATCAAGGATAACATATCGAATTTCAGTAATGTACCGTTACAGATTTAATTACCAACAGTATTTTCAAGCTATATTTTATGCTCATGAATTTTTAATAATGTACCATGCCACATATGTTAATTTACACCCTTGTGATGTGTCAAAATCAAGGTTATTAAAGTTAGACCGGCCTCTAAACCGGTTGAAACAGAGCAGAGCAACCAACGTTGACACAAAAGCATATGACTGAAATGATGCAAGGCATGACGATTATGCAGAGGGAGTAGG
Organism: Inga oerstediana; assembly: GCA_963210345.1. NCBI lineage: Eukaryota > Viridiplantae > Streptophyta > Magnoliopsida > Fabales > Fabaceae > Inga > Inga oerstediana. The sequence goes on along the minus strand of OY723399.1, from coordinate 77,157,891 downwards.
TGGAGAAGAGTTGGTGAAGCCCAACGTTTCTGACTCTTGTAATATTTTAATAGGTATTTTAGTAGTATAAATAGGTGAATGAGTTTCATTGTAAGCATCAAGATTTGGAATAAACACATTTGAGTTTGGTTTTTATACCACCGGTTGAAGTAGTGGGCTAGTGGGTCATATCAAGTCAAACCGAAGTTAACATGGAGCCAAACTGGCGAGGAAATGAAGATTTCAGAATTATTAATATGAAATTCTGAATAAAATTTAAATAAAAAAGAATTAATTTTTTTTTTTTTTAAATACTGACCCGGGTTTATGGTCGGACCGGTTAGGTGGCCGGTCCACCGGTTTTTGGCTCAAACCGACCAGTTTGGTACAGGTTTAACAACCCTGATCAGAATACCAATATGACAGATATAAAGCTGCTATTTCCACTGGACAGCACATTCACAGTCCAAGCACAACTTTCTATCTCATATGTTAAATGTAAATGATCCTAGATTACTATCATGATAGAATAACATATTCATATCATATTTCAAATCATGTAATCTAATGGCAACCTCCCAAACATGAGGATATGCGTAGGGATACAAAACAATTACCCAAGCAACATCTATCACAAGGGCATGCCCACATTAATCTACCAAAAATTCCTACCGGTATGTCTCCCTTTGATTCCATGAGTGACCAGCATTCTGTCTCTGTATCAAATATCCAAACTACAAACACCGAAAATATAATCAGAACAATATCACACTAGAACACAAATTCATTACATGCGTGCAAACAGTTTGATACCCAATGTTCGACTCAACCTGAAATTCTGTCGCTTCCAGGGTCTGTTTTCCCCCCAACAAGGAGCACCTTTTTCCCCCAGGAAACCTGGTTAAATTATCATGAAACCATATGCACATATCATCAAGAATAATTTTGTAAAAAGATAAAGGGAAATACATTTACAACACCATTGCAAGTTTCTAAACATAAATATAGGATAAAGAATGGTACCAAACAATGATTCTTGCATGCTGGAATCTTTAATGGCAAACTGCTTGGTGACATGTAAAGCTTTGAGGATGCTGTGGACCAGGAAAACCTGTCAAAGTTTAGCACCTGAAGAGTAAAAGAGGAGTAACCGGATCATATTTTGTTAGAGAGACCAAGCAGGCGAGGGCCACAGAATTAGTTGATATTAATGGCGCTGCTGATCTTCAAAGCAACAATATCCCACTCATATAAAACAATAAATGCTCTCTAACCTGCACATCATCTAACAGCCCATTCCCAGATTCACCGCCAACCATTATCATTTTATTCCCAATAACAGTTGCTGCATGCTGTTCACAACGAAAAGAAGTTCAGACTTTTGCCAGTATAGATGTGCTAGCACAACAACTTCACGAACAGGCATAAAATGAAAGAAAAATGATGAACTATCTACATTGGATCTAGGAGTCGGCTTGTCTCCTGTGATTGACAACACCATCCAGTTCTCTGAGCTTCCTAATGTAGCAGTACTTATCTCAGGCGCAGAAGATGAAGAACACTGACAATCAAGTTCTTCAGAATGATCATTTGTGCTTGACGCAACTCCATCACCCTAAATGGAAACTCAAAAATTCAGCGCACAGCTAACTGTGTAATTGGCTGAGGTAAATGTAAGAAATGGGAAGGAAAGAAAGTTTAACTTCTAAACACTCTATATGGGTATGTTTGGTTAGTAGAGAACGAATATAACGAATATAAATAACACGCTCATCCAAATTTAAAAACAGAAAATGTCTACGACAAAATTTGTCTACCCTTTCATTCTACTTCATTCACAACCCAAGCATACCCTCAGTGTAAACCCACAAGGAATGGAGCTGAGGAGGCTTACATTAGAACTGGATTTGCCATTTTTTCTGGGTTGCCTTTTGGGACTCCTAGTTCCCTGTGTGTTGTCCGAAAGCTGGGCCTTCAACCTAAGGCAGAACAATTGTGACATTCAAGTTTTCAATTTATACAATTAAAATCAACCAATCACTAAAGCTACTCTTAACACGAAAAAGCTTCACCTTGCATGTTTAACACGACGGCGAGAGAATCCAAACATTTTCCTCCAGGTTCAAACTCCAAACCAGACCTCCTGAAGCAGAAATCACTTAAAAACTAGGAAACAAAAACGAACCCTAACGCTAACAGAGACGCCACATTGCACAGAAAGCCTTCTTCTAGGGAAGAGCTACCAAGACTCTTTCCAATTTGCCAGAAAAGAGGTACAATGATTAGCAATCTGAAAGTCGAAAAAAGTAGGAAAAGATTAAGAATAGCCAAAGTGACTGCTAAAAAGCTCACCTTGGGAAAAGAGGCAAAAGAACGTCAAACGGCACCGAATCGATATCACCGAGAAGAGACAGAGCTGAGCATAATGCTTTGGGTTGGGGAGTAGTGTGGTGTGGTTGATTCTAGATTGCGCCGTGGGGCGTAAAATGTGTGCGCGTAGGACCGGAAATAGATGAAGGCGAAGAAGAAGAAAACGACCGTTTAGGCTGTAGCGTACAGCGCAGGGCCAGATGAGGAGAGGTGATGACTTCGTTGAATAGTGTCAGTGTGAGCTTTCGAGTTGCAGAAAGTGGTAATGTTCAGGGGGCTGGGGCCTACTCACCATTTACTGGGGCGCTTTGTGGGCCCACTCCTCTCGGGACTTGGGTGATAACCCCAAAAGGTTGATCGGATCTTGTCCCACGTGTTTTCCGACTCTTTGTATTGTTGTGATTCCTATTACTAGTTTACTGCCCTAATGCTCTAATGTACAGCGGTTAAAATTAATTAAAATAATAAATATGTTTTAAAATACATTTTTTTAAGTATTCTTGTTTAGGGATAAGTAAGAAAGAGAAATAGAATAAATATAAATATTATATCTAGTTTTAAATATAAAATCTAGTTGATTTTGTAGAGAAACTAAGAAAGTTAAATAAATTACTTAAACATATTATATTTTATATATATAGATAAATTATATATTAGTTTATAAGTCACATAAATTAGTTTTGAGAAAAAACAATAAATATAAATATTTTAAAGTAATTTAATTTATTTCATTAATTTCTTCAAAAAAGTCAACAAAATCTTATATTCAGGACTTAAAGTAGTATCTCCAACCCTTTAATTGATACAATATATATAATTATTAAAGAGCACAAATAAAAAAAATTCATTAAATGTTGAAACAATTTTTATCAGACTATTATAAAAAAGACAAAGATAATTCAAATTTTATGTTTTTATAAAAACCAACTCACAGAATATTATTATTGTTAGAATTATAGCACTACATTGTCCTGTTTACTTGACCTCAAGGGGAAAAAAACCACAAAGGTCAAGATAAGTAGATAACAAAATAAAATCTATAATATTTAATAAAGACTATACTTATATCAAGTTCCTTATATTTATTATTTCAAGTTCACCAATCACATAAGGCGATGTATCTTATTTTTTGCATATGAGTTTATAGTTAAATAATAGTAATTCAAAAACATGACATATGGTCATATATAATTAAAGAACTTGACAGAATGGATATAAGAAACTATATCTAAGTATTTTCCTAAAATTTATAATATAATTTATATTTAAGAAAAATAAAAAGGTATGATAAATGATAAATAAAATCAGAAATAGATGGAAAAAAAATAAAAACAGAAATAAAAATCAAACTAATCCAAATAGTTTCTTAGTCCTCCTTGGTGGTCCTCCACGGCCCCCCACCCATCATCCTCATTAATTAGCTACTCCATGTGTCCTATTCCGTAGAACCAGGTTATCTGCTCTTTACAAAATTTTAGGCAATTTTATAAATTTTTTAAATATATCTCTAATAAACTTTCCTAACTCCTACTAAAAGATTTTATGATCAAATCAAACAATAAGGGTTCAATTTATATTAAATAAACTAGAAAGATATGATTAAGAAGGTAAATTATAAGGATAGGTGGATCAATTTTCTGTTAAGGCGGATCAGTTTTTCCTAATATTAATGCTTTTTAATTTTTGGGCCGAGGTTAACATTGATCGGTTATAATTCAAAGGTAGAGCCAGCAAAGCAAAGCAAGTTTTTTTTTTTTCAAGTATACCCAACATTCTAAAATATTTTATGGTGTATCTAACATTTTGAAATATTTTTTTCAGATATATCTAGCTACTTAAAATAGTTTTTGGTGCATTCAGTATTTGGAAAATTGTTTTAGGTGCATTTTCAACACCATAATTTTTTTCGGGCATCCAACACCAAGAAGGCACACAAAAAAAATTTTTACGCTGCCTGAAAAATATTTCAGAGTGTTAGATACATCACAAAATGTTTCAAAGTGTTGAATGCCCATAAGAAAATACTTCAAGATTTTATATGCATCTTAACCCTAATTAAACAAATGAATCAAGTGAATATTGATGCATGCCTAGCCTATCGGTTTTATTCAACAACATTCATCATTGAGAGGGAGATTGTTGTTGTTTTTAATTAAAGTAATTCGTGCAAGTTTGGTACTCCCTCTAATCCTTTTTATAAGAGTCTAAAATTTGAATTGCCTTAATTCTTTTTATAAGAGCCCGATAAAAGTTACCTGAGCAATTAATGAGCTTTTTCTTTCTTTTCCCCCTCATTAATTATATGTATTGCATTAATTAAAAGGTTGGTGATCCTTATATTTACTTTATTTCTCTCTCTTACTTGCTCTTTATAAATAAAGGCATACTTAGTAAAAATAATTATTTTAGATATACATGTTATTTTTAACTAATTTTAACTACTTTCTTAAACCGTGTAATTCGGTTATCAAGTTCTTATAAATAGTATCGAATGAATAGAGTATTTGCTCGATTGAAATAACTTATATTTTTGGGTAGTAAGTGCTTATAAATTGTGATTCACAGTATACGAGGTAAGCATGTAAGAGGAGTTTTATCTCGGCTTGTATAATAAGGACTTATTGTCTAAAAATAAGCACAACCAAACACACACTATAATTGACGCTTTCTTGGACTTTTCACATGAAAAATAGAACAATGATTAAAGAGGTTGCCTCTTAGTCTTTGTTGAATTGTGTTTTTTGACCTGATTTGTTGGATTGTGTTTAGAACAAGCAAGACAATATACAATAGTACTATATGAATGTTACTATAATGTGACAAAACCAAAATAATTAACAAGGTCCACCATATTATACCCCCGGTAAAGCTCATAATTTATCACATTTCGTGAGTCCAAGATCATTACCTTTATCAAATCAATCATTAGTCTGTCTAAAAGTTTAAAAACTTTCTAACTTTGCCCCTATTAGGTAAAAATATTTTTAAAATTAAATGGCACGTACTGGTAAAAGGGAAAACTAACGGTGAACATTTTTTTTTTAAACCTGAACGTCAAAGTATTTGATATCGATTCATAGATAATCTACATGGAATGTATTATTAAATTTTTTGAATAAAAAGTAACTCTTCTGTCTTTAAGCAAAAATATTCCAAAACTAATTCTTCTTTTTTAAAAATCTAGATATGAATTTTAATAAAATCTAGGACTGCCATAAATCCAACAAAATTTTAGATTAAATTTGTCCTCTCTAATATCCTATGAACAAGACAATCGACCACGTGCGATGCATGGATTAAAATTATCTAATTAGCCTTATGCTAACGTCATGCGTGATATTATGTTTAATAATATCAGCAGCTGATCTATGGGTCTGTTCGGCAAAGCGATTCCTATGGCTTACCGCACGTTTTGCTTAAAAAAAGCCCATTGGACACTTTTGCACCGTTTCGCAAAGCTTTAACATTCACTGTGCTTATATCACTACCGTAGCTTTTTTTTGAAGCTCATTTGCGTAGCTTTTGCTTTTCCCTCCGCTGCACTTCTGATCTCTCTCTTCCATCAATGCTGCAGAAGATGATTGGAAGCATTGATTTTTTGGCTCACCAAACTCCTTGACCGTTGTTCACACATGCAAAAGGCGATCACTGAGCTATGGTTTTCAAATATGAGCTTCCACTGGTGCATTTCCAAGCGCTCCGTCCAAAACTCCGTGTCTAAGCGTCACCGTCATGGGTCATAGCACCGTCCAGATCTCCGTGTGTAAAGAGCCGTTCAGGTGTGTGCAGTGGCGATATGTTTGTTTTCATTACACTTATCATTGAGCTCATGGCTTGCCTTCGGTGGTTCAGTGTTTCCTCCTGATCTGATGTTGCGTCTCGTCGGCGTCTCACGGTGGTCGGCCAAGGCACTTGCTTGTGGTGAAATTATTTGCTCAACTGTGCTTGTCTTGTGACGATCTATGCGACCAGGACTCTGGAGGTCCAGATCCGTGACTTAAGACAGAGAACAGAGGTTGTCGGAGCTTCTGTAAATCACCAGAACAGTGTGAGGTGGCTAGTTCTTGTCTCTTCATCCCCTCACCTTGTCTCTGTCATATCTTCGTCTAGAATAGGTAGCCAGCATCGGGTAAAAAGCGTAGACATCAGTATTTTATGGTTTCTAACTTTCTGCCTTATTTTGAGGAAATTGAACAAATGTCAAGTTTCGTTTCTTTGTCTGGATTTTAGTATTAATCAAATCAAGATGATGCTAAAGGAGTAGTGTGACTTGATGTGTTCATTTAAAATGTTGTTATTAGGGACAAAAGGCTGGGTAATCAGGATTGAACGTACAAGTCTTGTTAAGTGTTGACCTTTTGACCTACATGAGATAAAAAGATGAGAAGCGAAGAAGATGATGGGATGATAGGGACCGAGATGGCCAAAAAAATAGAGAGAGAGAGAGAGAGAGATGGCGAAATGTTAAAAGAAAGAAGAAAGGAGGCAAAATTAAAGGATCTTCATTAACGAAGGACAGGTGGAAATACATTAGGTGTGCATTTAATGAGAAATCAGGACAATCATATGACATAAACAACTTAAAAATAGGTCTAATAGCCTGAGAAAATAATAGAAGGCATGGGATAAGTTATTCTCGAGAGAGACCGGTATAGCTTTTAACTCAACGAGGAATATGGTTATTACAGAAGATGAGTAGTGGGAGAAGAAAATTCAGGTGAAAAATTGTTGTTGTTGTTATTATAATAGAGGGATGAAGTTTTGTGTCATATGATTATTATTATTAATTGTATTGTCATATTATTATATCCATACAGGAAAATGCAGAGTGCACAAAGTATAGGTACAAAGGCCTCTAGTATGCCAAAGAATTGGAGATTATTTTTAAGGATGTTATGGCATCGAGCAGCAACATGTTCACACCGTCTTCTGCATAGCAGATGTTAGTGGGTGATGATCTTGAAGACGATGTCTACCGACACACAATAGATCTAGAAGAAGGATCGAGAGATAGTGAGGAAGATCTTGAAAGTCCTGCTACAGGAGGTAGTGTGAAAGTGGCTAGTGATTTCGAAAGAATAACGTTGACAATGAAAACTGTAACACCCCAAATTTTATATTCACCAAATATATTGTAATTATTTGGTAAATTCAATAAAATGGTGAATATTCATGAATTTGGAATTTATGAATTTCATAAATGTTCAATTTCATGGGAAATTGGGCAAAAATAATTATGGAATTAATTTGGGTAATTTAAAAATTCCAATATTAAGGTCCAAAAATGAAGGAATATTAGAGAAAATATTTGGTCCAAAAATAGATGGAAATTGGCCAAATAAAAATAAGAAAATAAATTGGATTAGAAAGGCAATGGCAAAATCGTAATTTTGTCAAAATAGCACAAAATAAATTATTTTCCAATTAATTGAAGTTAATTTCAATTAATTAAGGAAAATAAAGTTTAAAAGTATATTTATAATATTTTGGTCAATTTAATATGAATTTATGGAAAATTTGAGCAAAAGGTGCAATTTTGACCAAAATTGAGACTTTACGTGTATACGTAACCGGAACAAGTTGTGAAGCCAATTGAGACCATAGGGAGGGACCCCTAGGTGTCTCCTACATGTGGCATAAATAAGGAAATATTGATTGAGCTTAATGAGTATGGTTATATGTACATAAGGATTCATGTACATAAGTTCATTTTTGAAATTTTGGAAAATAAAACAAATAAATAAAATATTGCAAAATATATGATAAATAAATATATCATCATCCTCTTCAGCCCATTTTCATGCTGCAACATACCTGAAATAAGAGAGAGAAAGTTGAGAGAGTTTAGAGAGAGAAAGAGAAGAAAAATTACAAGGTAAATCGATTTCTCCGACGATTTCGCTTCTAACGCGTATAACTCCGACTCTAAGCTACTCCTCTTTGTTCTTTAAGATTTGAAGGCTCAAAAATCTGTTCTCTAAAGGTTAGGGTTTCAGCCATCTTTGGGGAAAAGCTTGTGGGAGCTCGAGGCAACTTCCAAACCTTCGTATATTAACTATTCTGACTGCCGTGGGCAATTTAATCGGTGAAATTTCGCCGAATTGCCATTGATTTTAAATTTTGGAAAAGTGTGGGCCTAAGGGTTATGCTGCCTAATTTTAGTTCAAATGGTTGTTATAACTCAATTAGATGGTTAATAAAGTAGTTAGGAGTAGAAAGGAACGCGTTTACTGAGCCAAAATCGTAAAACCCCGATTTTTCTCGGAGAACACCATAATTTCGGTCAGGGATGTTTGAGGGCCTTAGAGTTGGATTTTCAATGATTTTATGGTTCCATTGGGTTCAGGAGGGAAAATTAGGTGGGGTTATAGTTGGGCACTTTTTCAGAAAAGGCCGAGAAAGCATAATTACGGAAACGCCCCTAAAACCCTAAAAGCAGGGCTACCAAGGGCAATTTCGTAATTTGACATTGAATTTGGTAATTTTGAGTCCAGAAATGGATTCCTTGGATGAAAACATGTCAGGATAGCCCTAATCAAAAATTTGGGAAAATGTGTCATCGGGCCGAGTATGGCGAGGCCGGGCTGGAGTCCCGGGGGCATTTTGGTAAATTTTCACCATAGGCTAATATAACCACAAGAAACACTATGGAAGTGTCTAAAATGATACTTGGATAGGTTATAACCTATTTCTTGCACATTTGAGGTTTTAGGACCAAGTTGGACGCCTATAGTTGACACGTTTTACGAGGTGGACCCTTTGAGATAAGAAAGAGGTTAAGGTAGGGACTACTATATCGCATATACTATGTGACTATTTGTATGATGCGTGTTACTGTATTTTGTTATCTAAACACATTCTGGAGGCACATTACCTAGCTGTGGTCTAGGACCTAGCTATGGTCTAGGACCTAGCTGAGGTACACTAGTCTTACCTAGCTGTAGTTAAGGACTCAGCTGAGGTACATGAAGGGGTTTCAACGGTTTAGTTGGCCCTAAATTTTGTGTACACACACAGATGATATGAGTTTTCATTTTACTTGATATGGTGCATTGCAAATTTAATTTTCGCATTTTATGTGTTGATCGTATGTTTCTACTGAGATTCCTTGGAATCTCACCCCTTTTTCTAAACCAAACATCTCAGCAGGTGCTAGCGGATCAAAAGGCAAGGATGTGGATAAAGGAAAGTGACTGGCACGTGTCTTGAGGCGAAGTTAAAGTCTGTGGTTATAGATAGCTTATGTTGTAAATATTGTCACCTTTTGTATCTTAACTTTGAACTATAAACAAATACTTTTATCAATATATATGTACTTTTCTGTATGCCTGTGAAACTTGGTCTCTATTACTCTGTGAATATCGAAATAGAAACGGGTGTTGACAAACACTACCGCTACTGCACCTAACACTACACCTAGTGGACCTAATGGTTCAAAAAATAGTGGGAAGAGAAGGAGGGATGCAGGGTCCAAGAAATCAAAAAAGAAAAAAACACCAACATCCAAAGTAATAGCAGACGCGGTTAGTAGAATAGTTGATGTATCTACGGATAGATTACAGGAGATAAGAAAGATGTCCACAAGTGATGCACTAGCGAGTGATGTTATAGCAGAGTTATTCACAATTCCAGAAGTTGTTAATGATAGGGAATTTCGCCGTCGATGTTGTAATATGATGATGCACCAGATGCCTCACGACATGTTTGGTGGATTGAAAGGAAACAAAGAAGCCTTGCTGGAGAGGTTATAGGAACATGCTTACAACAGCCCACATCTTCAGATTTCCCTGAAGCCCTGAACTCCATTTTATGTTACTTTTGAAAACTTGGTCATGTATAGTTATATCGATATCCTGATCTTATGTATGTTATGATAGTACTTATGTTAGACGATGCACCTATGTTTTATATTAGTTATGAATGTTACTAACTTCTGTTATATTATTTAGTCGTACTTGCACTTTTTCTAATTGTATTTGATTTCGTACAATGTTGGAAAAAACATAGGTTACATCGTCTATGGCAAGTTCGAGCAGTGAAGATATTTCAGAGCGCACGGAGGAAGTACGACCGTCTCGTGCAGATAGGAGGTTCCAACTCATATCTCTTTTAGATGAAGAGATGATAGAGTATGAACATGTAGGTGCCTTGATGACTCAATATCTCGTACCTTATATTTGTAAAGAGTCATGCAAAACTAGTAAGCAAACAGGTGCAAAGTGGGTGCAAGAGGTATTGGAAGGACATGATGGAATTTGTCACGAAATTTTTGAGTGGAAAAAAATGTCTTCTTTCTCTTGTGCTCTAAATTGATAGAACATGGGCTAAGGAAAACTAGGTACATTAGAATTGAACAAACGGTTGCCATGTTCTTACATACGCTTAGACATGCACAAGGAAATAGGATCCTACAAGAACAATTTCAACATTCAGGAGAAACTGTCAGTATGATCTTCTATATAGTTTTAAATGCTTATATCAATCTATCGACAGAAATTATCAAACCACTTGATCCTGAGTTCCGTTATTATCACCCAAAAATATGCAATGATCAGTGATATTACCCCTATTTTTAGCAAGCAATAGGAGCAATTGATGGAACTTACATTAAGTGTGTGGTCAGTCAATTAGAGCAAGAGAGATATATCAAGAGAAAGGGATATCCAACACAGAATATCATGACAGTATATGATTGGGATATGTGCTTCACTTTTTTGTTGGCAAGGTGGGAGGGAACTGCACATGATGCTTGTATCTTCTCAACGGCTATCTCTACTCCATCTATGAATTTGCCCCATCCACCTTAAGGTATATCTTCAACGCCTGCACCTACATAGTGTCTTTGTAACTTTTTCCTCACATTTGCTATAATTTTACGGTCTAAATTAAATTCCGTCTATTTATTAAGGAAATATTATTTAGTTGATGCTGGCTATCCAACACCAGTTGGATATCTTGGTCCGTATAGACATGAGCGATATCACCTTCCAGACTTCAGACGACACGAGGGATTTGTAAATTCCAACGAAATGTTCAATTATTATCATTCAAGTTTGAGGACTACTATAGAAAGGACTTTTGGATTTTGGAAGAATAGATTTCAGCTATTGGGGGAAATAAGGTCATATAGCTTTGAAACACAAGTCCGCATAATTTGTGCAACAATGGCTATACATAATCTTATTCGGAGAAATTTCCAAATAGACGTGGCTTTTCAAGATGCTGAACAAGGAAATATATGTGGTGAAGGTAACAATGATCCAGTTGATGTAGCATCCACATTAACTATCCGTAGATTATCTTCAACACAAATGAATCATATTCGTGACACAATCAGAGACTAACTTGTTAACGGTAGATGATTCAATAATATTCCATTTCATGTATGCATTGTAATATAAATATCAATTTATTCATTTTTAGTGAAGTACTTTAGTGTCTATTTTTTAAATAATAATTGAAGTTTTTTTAATCAAATTTTATTTATGTTTTGCACTTCAAGTATCTCAATATATACAAATAATATATATATATATATATATGTGTGTGTGTGTAGTATTCAATAACACCCATGTCCTTTTCAGTCATTTTGCATTTAAACGGGCTTTCCAAACTCTAATCCAAACAGGTTCAAGGTTAGAAAAAAAATCACTCCTGTCACTGCTAATCCAAACACAAATCACATTTACAATTTCACTTTTAATCTTACCTTACTTTTACAAAATTCATATGGTTAAAAAAGTCACTTCTTCACCATTAATACAAATGGGCACTATGTTGCTTGACTACATTGTTGTGCTTGTCAAGGCACTCCTTTATGGACCGAACTATTCTTAGATCCAGATTTTCTACACCACCATTATCACTGCATTGTAGAATGGATAATCATAATATGTAGTCGATGAAAATAAATATAAGAATTCATTAGTCGAAATGGAAGAAAAAGCTGAACAGTAACAATGATTAAATAAAAAATACCCCATACGTGGCACGGACACCTGAAACTTAAACTATAAAGATATAGATCGTTAATATTGAAAATAATCAATTTAAATGCCTCAAATCAGACATAATATATGCCCTAAGCCCCTAACTTCTCAAAACTTTTACCACTCTTACTTAATATGTTGATTATTAATGCAAAAATTCATTCATTGGAAAGACTAGGTCCTAACTTATCAAAAGTCATTAGACAAAATATAAATCTTAACTTCTTATTAAAAGTTAGAAACACTCTTACTTCTTCTGTTGATCATTAATGCAAAAATTTGTATCTCAACATCAGAAAGGTTAGTCCTAACTTGTCAAAAGTTATAGCCACCCTTACTTCTTCTAGTCGGCATTAACATAATAAATTACATCCTGACATAGGAAAGACTAATTGTATTATATTTCATAATGTGCTCCCTTGGGTGTGATGCGAGGGATTTTTAACTTCTATTGAAGACAAAATACCCCGTGCGTTGCATGGACATGTGAAATTTAGATTCTAAATGTATAGACGGTTGATATTAGAAAAAATATAATTAAATACCACTAATTAGACATAATATATGTCCAAATTTCTCAAAAGCTTTACCACTCTTACTTATTTTGTTGATCATTAATGCAAAAAATTTACATCCCAAGACATTGGAAAAACTAAGTTCTAACTTATCAAAAGTTAGAAACACCATTACTTCTTCTAACATGCAATAAATTACACCCCGGCATTAGCAAGACTCATTGTATCATATTTCATAATGTGTTACGTCCCCTCTCCCCGGACCCCCACTTGATGTGAGAGATTCTTTCACTTTTACAGTGGGTGCCCCCAGCATACCCGTGTGATGTGAGGAATTTTTTCACTTATATTCAGGACAAAATACCACGGACATGTGAAACTTTAGATTGTAAATATTTAGATAGTTGCCATTAAAAAAAAGTACAATTAAACACCTCTAATAACACATAATATATACCCTAACTTCTCAAAAGTATCACCACTCTTACTTTTTTTGTTGATCATTAGGGCAAAAATCTTACCAAAAGTTTATAGATAGATTTTTGAAACACTGCTCTGCATCTACATATTAACATCAATAATAGATCGAGTGATTTTTTTAATATCATAACTTGGTTAATTAGTGGGCGGGCGGGAAAAGGTTACTTTGGGTGAAGTGGTTTAATGGGTTTGACGTTTTCTTGCGTAGCATTTTCATTACTAATTGTATAATTTTAATACTCCCTCCGGTCCTAATTATATGACAACATTTGAGAGTTGAACCTGGTTCTAATTATAGGATAAAGTTCTAATTTTTATCAATTTCTTCCTAAAATACCCTCTAATTGCCAGATTGTGTGAGAGCTTGGAGAAGTTATGTGTGAGGTAAGAGAGGTACAAGAAAAAACAGAGAATTAACGTAATTGAATGTCATTTTAAACTTTAAATAAGGGTATTTTAGGAAAATAAATATGATTAACTAATTTAATCACTATCCTTAATTTCTCCAAAGTTAGGCAAATATGTCCTATAATTAGGACCAGAGGGAGTAATTCCATTCAATGTGTATCCATTAACAGGAAAGCATGCTATTCTACTGCTACAATCGTCGTTGAAGACAAATAAGCAGACTACTCCGATTGGGTGAGGTTGATCCAACTGTCAGATCTTGTACTCTTCCTCTATATGTTTGAATTAGCTTTTACGACTTATGAAGTGAATATGTAAAAGAGATTTTGTCTTAACTTACAGAAATAAACTTTTGATACCATAATTTTGTGGTTTGCCAAACATTCACTAAAATTAAGTAGACGTGAGTGTGATCAAGTTTTTGCATTCAACTGAATGGCGCTAACCCTGCCTACTTCAACCACGCATGGGCACCTTCAATTGATCAGAACCAATAAGAATATCTCACATATGAGACTAATATAAAAAAAAAATCACTCCACGGAAACAATAATGACATGCCAACACTAAAGCGGACAAAAACTTTATTACTCCTAGATACTCCCTCTTTTTTTTTTTCCCCAACCTCCAAGATACTCCTTCTAGTCTTTATTATAAGATATCAACTAACAATTCTCACAAAATAATAAAAAAAAAAGTTAAAGTCATTAAATTTGTCCTAAAATTTAAGTAATTCCAATATTACCCTTGTCAACACCCGTTTCCATTTTGATATGCGCAGGGCAATAATGAACAAGTTCCATAGGCAAACAGAAAAGTACAGTTATACTGATAATAAGTATTTGTTTACAGACAGACATTAACAGAGCAAAATTCACTAATAATTACAAATATATACAGAATATCCCAAAATATTCCAAGTACAGGCTAAATTTAACCACCAACTGTGTCTCGAGAAACATGCCCGTCAGTTTCCCGGAACTATGTTCTTGCCTTTTGAACCGTTGGCACCCGCTGAGACATTTGGTTTAAAAAAAGGGGTAAGATTCCAAGGAATCTCAGTAGAAACATACGATCAACATATAAAATGCAAAAATTAAATATGCAATGCACCGTATCAAGTAAAATGAAAATTCATATCATCCGTGTGTGTACACAAAATTCAGGGCCAACTAACCCGTTGAAACCCCTGCATGTACCTCAGCTGAGTCCTTGACTACAGCTAGGTAAGACCAGTGTACCTCAGCTAGGTCCTAGACCACAGCTAGGTAATGTGCCTCCAGCACGTGTTCAGATCACAAAATACAGTAACACGCATCATATAAATAGTCATATAGTATATGAGAGATAGTAGTCCCTACCTTAACCTCTTTCCTATCTCAAAGGGTCCGCCTCGTAAAACGTGTCAACTATAGGCGTCCAACTCGGTCCTAAAACGTCAAATATACAAGAAATAGGTCATAACCTATCCAAGTATCATTTTAGACACTTCCATAGTGTTTCTTGTGGTTATATTAACCTATGGTGAAAATTTACCAAAATGCCCCCGGGACCCGGGCCCCGCCGTACCCGGCCCGATGGCACGTTTTTCCAAATTTTTGACTATGGCTATCCTGACGTATTTTCATCCAAGGAATCCATTTCCGAACTCAAAATTACCAAATTCAATGTCAAATTACGAAATTGCCCTTGGCAGCCCTACTTTTAGGGTTTTAGGGGCGTTTCCGTAATTATGCTTTCTCAGCCTTTTCTGAAAAAGTGCCCAACTGTAACCCCAACTATTTTCGTCCACTGAATCCAATGGAATCATAAAATCATTGAAAATCCAACTATAAGGCCCTCAAACATCCCTGGCCGAAATAATTGTATTCTCCGGGAAAAATCGGGGTTTTATGATTTCGGCTCCGTAAACACGTTCCTTTCTACTCCTAACCACTTTATTAACAATCTAATTGAGTTATAACAACCATTTGAACTAAAATTGGGCAGCATAACCCTTAGATATACACTTTTCCAAAATTTAAAACCAATGGCAATCCGGCGAAATTTCACCGATTAAATTGCCCACAATAGCCAGAATAGTTAATATACGAAGGTTTGGAAGTTACCTCAAGCTCCCACAAGCTTTTCCCAAAAATGGCTGAAAACCCTAACTTTTAAAACACCAAATTTGAGCTTTCCAAACCTTAAAGAACAAAGAGGAGTAGCTTAGAGTCGGAGTTATATGCGTTAGAAGCGAAATCGTCAGAGAAATCGGCTTACCTTGTGATTTTTCTTCTCTTTCTCTCTCTAAACTCTCTCAACTTTCTCTCTCTCTATATTTCAGGTCTGCTGTGCGTGAATGAGCTGAAGATGAAGATGCAACATATATTTTATAATATATAACATTATGCTTTAATTGTTTAACATTTTTCCAAAATTCCAAAAATGAAGTTTTATGTACATAAACCTTATGTACATGTAACCATGCTCATTAAGCCCAACCAATATTTCCTTCTTTATGCCACATGTAGGAGACACCTAAAGGTCCCTCCCTATGGTCTCAATTGGCTTCACAACTTGTTCCGGTTACGTATACACGTAAAGTCTCAATTTTGGTCAAAATTGCACTTTTTGCTCAAATTTTCCATAAATTCATATCAAATTGACCAAAATATTCTAAATATATTTTTAACCTTTATTTTTCTTAATTAATTGAAATTAACTTCAATTAATTGAAAAATAATTTATTTTGTGCTATTTTGGCAAAATTACGATTTTGTCATTACCTTTCTAATCCAATTTCTTTTCTTATTTTTCTTTGGCCAATTTCCATATATTTTTGGACCAAATATTTTCTCTAATATTCCTTCATTTTTAGATCTTAATATTGGGCTTTTTAAATTACCCAAATTAATTCCATAATTATTTTTTCCCAATTTCTCATGAAATTGAACATTTATGAAATTCATAAATTCCAAATTCATGAATATTCACCATTTTATTGAATTTCCCAAATAATTACAATATATTTGGTGAATATAAAATTTGGGGTGTTACAACCCTACTAATTTCACTAAATTATAATATCATATTAATTATCACTTTCATCTACTATCCTTATTAATTATGGACATGCATGAAAACAAATATTTAATGCTCTTTAGAAACAAGCAAGTGTCTTATAAAAAAGACCAAATACACTTGTTAGGTTGTGCCTTATAATAAAGACTATACGGAATACTAACAGAAGCAATGATGATCTAATCGCCAAGAGCAAAAAAACACTCCAACGATTATCTTTGTTCACCCCGCACAGAAATTTCAGTCAAGGATATCTAACCGCCAAGAGTAAAAGCTATCTTCGTTGATGAGCAAGATGAATAGTAGTAAATGTATTTAGTTGTATTTGTGCAACTAAAACCATAATCACTCGTTAACTGTAATCAAATTGAACTTTGTTACATGCTTATGATATATTAAAGGCTAAATTATACAAAACCCCCTTGAACTTTGGGTGAGTTGCATATGACTTCCTTGATATTTCAAAATTTAAATTTAACCCCTTTAACTTTTCATTTTTTAACTATTAACCCATGCCGTTAAGTGACCGTTATCTTTCTAACAAAAAATGTCACGTGGCATCTTATGTAAATTACTAATTTCATAAAACCCCCTTAAACTTTGAACAGTTGCAGAGGATCCCCAGAACTTTGAACAATTGCAAAGAAACCCCCTGTGAATTTTGATCAGTTACAAATAACCCTTTGATATTTTAAAATTTATATTTTATTCCCATAAAATTTTAATTTATAATATTAAACTACATGAGTTACTTTTTATCATTTTCATAAATTTAGTAAGATTTTTGCTATCATTTATGAATTAAAATACTATTAGTTCTTTTGTATATGGCAAAAACAAGAAGAATAATATTTAGATAAATATAAAAATACACACCGAACCTTTGATTCATGAAAAAATATGCATTACTAATAAAAAAAATTAATGCGAGCATAAGCTATCATCTGACACAAACATAATATTTAAACTATCAATGCTCAATCAGCCTAATAATATATTTAACACAAATGATGATATTTTAATATTGTCAATTCATAATTATCCCAAGAAAATAAGTAAATGTTATATAAATAGTGACATTTTTATTTCTATATTTTTTAAATATTATTCTTCTAATTATTCTTTTTTTTTCATACTAGAAAACTATTTTAATTGACAAATGATAGTAGAAAAATTTAATAAATTTATTAAAATGATAAAAGTAACAACTTGAGTTTTAATATCACAAATCAAAATTTTAATGGAGTCAAATTTAAATTTTGAAATATTAAGGGAGTTATTTGTAACTGATCAAAGTTCAGGGGGGTTATCTACAACTGTTTAAAATTTAGGTGGTTTTATGAAATTAGTAATTTACATAAGATGTCATGTAGGATGCCATGTGTCCTTTCATAATATGATGTGACAATTTCCGTTAAAAAGATAACAGTCACTTAACGGTAAGAGATTAATAGTTAAAAAATAAAAGATCAAGGGGGCTAAATTTAAACTTTGAAATGTCATGGGGATTATATGCAATTGACTCAAAATTCAGGGGGTTTTTGTATAATTTAGCCTATATTAAAAGTGTTTAGATATAAATAACATCACCCCAACTGTAATACCCCGAATTTTGAGACTTGAGGCTAGAGAATAAGCCTGAGATAAGTGGACTGCTAAGCCCCGGTTTAGCAAAATCCCAAATTGTGATTAAGGGTTAATGACTCCAAAAGTGGATGTCATTAGTGATAAATGAACCCTTTTGGAGATTATGGTGTGATTTGGCACCCGATGTGATTCGTATGTGTTTTGAGCAGCGCCGAAACCCTGTATTTGAGTTCAATTATGGATTAACATCTAAATTGAATGAAAATAAGGGGAAGGGCGTATATATGGTGGGAATGAATGAGAAAATGTATTTGGTGGTGATTCAAGAGGAATTACCGTAATCAGGGGCAAAACGGTAAAGTTACCGACCGATTGGTCAGTTACCGAAGAGGAAACTCACTGGTAACTTCAAGATCAATGGTTGAGATTGATTTGTGTATTAGATCAAGGGGCGGAATCATGTGTATGTGTGTGCATGTGAGCTCATGGAGGATGTGTCAAGATGGTGACACTTGGCAAATTGTGGACCCTTGGATTTGGGTCAAATGTTCAAAGTTTTTCCTCTCTCCTCTCCTCCCTTAGTTGGACGGTTTGTGGCCCTAAAATCTGCTCCCTTTCTTCATCATCTTCATTTCATCATCTCATCTCTCTCTCTTGTTCTCCATTTTCGCCAAGAGCAAGCTAAGGAAAGAGAAAGGGAAAAGCTTGAGTTTTGGTAAGTTAATGCCTTCATATGCTCAAGTGTCTTTCATTAATGTTATTCATGAGGTTGAGGGCTATATTCCTATGGTTTTAGATTTGTGAGAGGAGGTGTTTTGTTGCTTGAGAAAAAGTGGAAAGATGAAGAATCAAGAAATTGGTTTGGGAAAGAGGAAGAGGTGAGCATTTGCTTCCTTTTGATCTAAGTTTTGTGAATTGTGGATGAGTTTAGTGAATTTCGAATTTTGCCCTGATTTTCTTGTGATTTTGGATTGGATGAATTGGGTTGTGTTTTATGTTGAAAATGGTGTAATGTTGTGGTATTTAATCATTGGAATTGATTTGAATTGGATTGGAATCATTGGTTACAAAACTGGAAATTCTGTCCAGTGTGAATTCTGTCTGAGCAGTTTTGTTGTGTGGACGTTTTGACTAGGCAAATGAAGTTAGAAAATTATGAAACTTTCTAGTTTTGAAGTTCACGTCCTAAGCTTCAAAATGGACATAAACTTTGTGTCATTTAGCTTGGTGAGCTGGGAGTTTGAACTGTCCAAAGTTTGAGGTCGAAAATGGGTTCTGTTTTGGGACAGTCTTGAATGTTTGGGAATTCTGTATTTGTGTGGTGATTTCTAGTAAAAGCCAATATTTTTCCTGTGTAGAGGACTTGAATAGCTTTCATTTGGCTTTGGGATCACCTCATTTCGATTTTTGTGGAATTAGTTATGATTTTTGGAAGTTCAGCCAGAAACTGGATTTTCCTGGGCCGCGGCCCGTGGATTCTGGGCCGCAGCCCAAATGTTTCTGGGCAGTTTTGGGCCGCAACCCATGGATTTTGGGCCGCGGCCCACCCCCAAAAATCAGCATTTTGGACTTTTAAAAGGTGATCTTTGGTCAAGTGTTTCCCAAGCCTTTAGGCATATGTTTAGGCTTTGATTAGCCACCTAAAGGTCATGAATGGTAACCAACTTTAAGTGATATGAAAGTAAGGTTTTGGAATAGAGAATAACCCTATGTCCTTGCTTTGGTTATAGGGTTGATATTCGCTCTGGACGTGGTTTGGTATTCGTTCTGATCGCAAGTAAGCGGAGTTGGAGCATACGTGGAAAGAGTGTAGGGAACTTACCTCCTTGCCTGTATATGATATTGTGTTAATGTGTTGATGCATGTTATTGCTTTGCTTGATTATGTGGAACATATATGATGTTTGAAGCTCTGTTTCTATTTATGCTATGGCCATGAGTGTGTTGTTGAAACATTGAGCATGCAGTTGTGTCATGGTATGGGCATATGATATGTATTGCAAGCATGTCATGCATTATACACTTATCATACATGCATTTTGGTATTTGTTTCCTACTGAGATTCTCTCGAATCTCACCCTCCCCTATCAACATTGTAGACAGGGAAGGAAGAGCGAGGATGGGGCAGGCATTCAAGGACGGTGAAGACTCCTTAGAGTATTAGAGTTTGGTAGTTGGTTATCATAGATGTTGGGATAATTATATATGATATGGATGTATATTTGAGTATGTATTCGGATATGTATTTGAGAAGACTTTGTGTAATCCCCATATGAGGGCTTGTAGGGGCGACTATGCCCTATAAGGCTTTGAGTTAATGTATGGAACCCGGGATTGCCGGGATTACATTGTGTACTCTGATTTGTTATGAATGTGATATTCCGCGTAGTAATTGTATTCGGGAATGTGAATGTGAGACCAGGTTATGAATGATTTCGAAAGGTATTTATGAAAACCCCGTCTGGTAGATGGGTTTGTAAAATGTTATTTGTTTCTTATTGGTCTCTATTTCACTTTCATTGTGTAATCCGAATATTAATTAAGGCAGGGGGTTACACCAACCCTTTGATCTAGAGGACAAAAGCATTAACCACAATTACCCTATGTTTTTTGATACTCATGATTTTGTCATCATTCATTTCCATTTCGATAATCGAAGAGTAATAAAGACAGAATTAAATGGGCATACAGAAAACTACAATTATACTTATAAAAATATTCATTCACAATCCCACGTCATTCGTTAAGGAAATACAGAAAATACAATGGAAACTTAATATTTACATAATTCTCCAAAATATCTAAACATAAACTAATTATAATCATGATCATGTCCTTGCCTCGAGACAAGTGCCAATCACTTCCCGACGTCTACACCTTTGCCTTTTGACCCACTGACATCCACTGAGATGTTTATTTAAAAATAGGGTGAGATTATGAAGAATCCCAGTAGAAACATGCTATTGTTCATAGAAAATGCAAAAAATAAATATGACATGCGCCAAGGTATGCACCAATTAATGAACAATATAAACACTTCATCGTCATGTATACATGAGTAGGGCCCATCCCTACAATCTACACTGGTTGGTCTTCCGCCAACTCCCAGTGTAAGTTCACACCGGCATTAACTGCCTCTCTCTAGGCACTTCATGTTAATTAATAAAGTGCATTTACAAACATTGGCATCCACACAAGCATATAACTATGACATGATTTATGAAGGATAATGTTCCTACCTCAAAGCTTTATAAACCCCTTTTTTTAGATGTGTCTCGTAAAACGTGTCATGTCCGGCCTCCAACTCGGTCCTAAAATATTAAATGTACAAGAAATAGGTCATAACCTATATAAGTATTATTTTAGACTCTTCCATAGTATTTCTTGTGGTTATATTAATCTATGATAAAAATTTACCAAAATGGCCCCGGGACCCCGACTCGGCCCCGCCGTACTCGGCCTGATGGCACGTTTTCTCCAAATTTTGACTAAGGCTATTCTTACATATTTTCACCCAAGGAATTCATTTCCAGGCTCAAAATCATCAAATTCACTATCAAATTATGAAAATACCCTTGACAGCCCTGATTTAGGGATTTTAGGGGCATTTTCGTAATTATGCTTTTTCGGTCTTTTCCGAAAAAGTGACCAACTGTAACCCCACCTATTTTTACCCAATGAATACAATGGAACCATTTATTTCATGAAAATCCAGATCCTACCCCCTGAAACAGTGCTGGCCGAAATATTGAAAGAAAATGGAAAAATTGTCCCTTTGTGTTTTAGCTTCCAAAACTTATACTTTTCAACTTTTAATTCTTTATTAACTCATTTAAACACTTCTTAATCATGATTCAAAGAAATTTGGGCAGCATAACCCCTTAGGGTTATGGCTTTTCCAATTTTTCAACTCAACCAAAAATCACCAAACTAACAACAAACTTCAAAATCAACTTCATACAAGTATAGATTTGAGTTTGGTGTAGTTACCTCTTAGGCTTCTTGATTCCTCTCTCCCTATGTGTCCTCTCTCTCTTCTCCTTAAGTTAACAATGTGTCTTCAAGATCATGAATTTATGAAGAAACAAGGTTTAGAGAAGGATTCCATGATAAAATCACAAAAAACCTCAAGAGTTTAGCTTTTTACCTTAAGTTCCTTCTTCTTCTTCTCTCTAGCACTCAAGAATTTCTCCAAGCTCTCCCCCCTCTCTTTCTCTATGTTGGGCGAAAATACACAAAGGAAGAGGAAGTGAATGACTTCATAAATTTTCCTCCCATTCTATACCATTGATCTCATCAAGGGGTGTCATGGTGACACTTGCCAACCACTATACTTCCACCCATACCTTCTTCACTTTTTGTCTTACTTGCCCCATTAGGTTTCACTTGCAATTGGACTAATTCTTCCCTTAGTTTGCTCACAAAAAAACCGTCCCCTCGCCCTTAATCTAACCAAACCAATTTCTCTCCCAACTAACCAAGCTAGCACTTAATTTCACCCCTCCCTTCACTTAAGCTACTCTCTTACCATCACCCATCATGGTCATCATGTCTATACCTTCATGTAACATACATCTTACAATTGTCATCATTACTATCTTCATGTAGCATTTTGACATATGCTCTTGAAATGAAATCTTTCCCCCTCATTTTCATGTATTGGACGAAAATATGGAGGAGAAGGGAAGGAAAAATGTGTTTCACTAATTCCATAATTCCCTTAATTGATTTATGCCCAAGTCCCTTTAATTTTACAATTATTAATTTATTCCATCAAGAATACTCCAATTATACATTTTTCTTTATTTTCCTTGATTAATTGAAATTAACTCCAATTAATTGGAAAATAATTAATCTTGGGCTAAATTGGCAAAATTTTGATTTTGCTATCACCTTTGTAATTTAATTCCTTTTTTGAATTAATTTGCCCATTTCCTCATGAACATGAATATTTCAAAATTTATAAAATCCAAATTTCATGAATATTCACCATTTTATTGAATTTCTCAATTAATTACAATATATTTTTGGTGAATATAAAATTTGGGGTGTTATATTTACTTTGTTAAAGAAATAAGACTTTTATACTAATGCTCCATTTGATACAATGAAAGAGTTTTTTTATGGAAGTGGAAGTGAAGGTAGAAATGGAAGTAGAGGTGAAAGTGAGTTCTAAAGTTTATTTTGTATGTCAATAGAAGTGGGGAATAATTTTGTATCAAAATATTTTTGTATAATTTAAAATGACCAATTTATCCTACACCCAAAATACCTAGCTACCAACCCATACAGGCACAACCACCACATAAGCAACCGTCGGCCACCATAGGACACACTAGTCATCCCACAAACAATCATAATCCTCCATTTTTGCACAAAAAGCCCTCAACAGTGCAACTCGAAAAAAAAAATAGAGGGAAAGAAAGAAAGAAAGATCGACAAGCAAACATCATAACCCATTGGAACTATCGTCTTCCTCCTCTCAGTCACCATCATTTTGAAAGCCATATTTAGTGAAAGCCTATGCGACTAAACCATGAATCTATCGTTCCATAGCACTGCATTAGATGACATGAACCTTTGATTTGCTGCGAACTCCTTTTGTTAGAAGTCAGTAATACCGTCCGCCACCTAAGAAGAATGTGATGAAAATGTACAGGATTAGATATGTTTTCATATTGTGATTATTGTATATAAATATGTAGTTGCACATTTAAATAAATGAGAATTTGAGATTAATCTAATCACATGGTACCAGAGCCAGGTTCTCCGTCTTGCGTCTGATTTCAAGTTTTCCGGCAAGAACCTCCATATTTTCCGGTGACTAAGCTTCCTTGGTCCTTCAGATCCACCGTCGCCGGAGTGTCATTAGCCAACACGCGCCGGACCACCGTGTTCCCAGCCGTCATATCGGTCAGATCCCGAAGTTCGGTCACCGTTCGCCTGCGCGTGAGCCTCCACGCGCCGCCACCATCACCGCCGTCTAAAGACACGCGCCGCGCGTGAACACTGTTCCGGCCACCTTTTTTGACGGCGATTGCAGCAAATTGATCGACTGAGCTTCCTCTTCCTCCTCCTGAAGTTTCATGACCATCCAAGATTGTTTGATTTTTTGAGCTTTGTTCCTCGCACCCGGTTTCAACATTCAACAAGAAAGCTTCGTTACTCCTTCTGTGGTGTTTCAGCTCCTCTGTTTGTCCGTTCAATTTGGTACTTTTCTAATCACAAGAATAATTTGTTGACGTGGAATTCCATCTGTGAAGTTTGGCATGACTTGCTTTGGATTCAACTTTTTTTGAATATTTGTGAAGTTTGGCATTTTGTGACTTGCTTTGGATTCACCTTTTTTGAATATTTGCTAAGAAAGTAGTAGTAAGGAAAATCTTTCGGTGTTTCCTCTGTGTGGGTCCCTTTTAAAAAAAAAAAAAATTTCTCTGAGGACTATTCACTTACGGTCACTGTTCATCTCAGATACTATTCACTCAAGGTTACTATTCATCTGAGGTACTATTCACTCACGATTACTGTTCACCTTGCACTGTTACTGTTCATCCGACGGCTTATGTTCATCGTTTGGGATATTTCTGGTTGTGAGAAATTTCCATCTGGTCACGCGTGTGACGTTTGTTATTGTAATTGGAAGACCTTGAAGCCTCATTTGGATATTTTATGATTGTGTGATTCTCTTGTTCTTACTCTGAGAGTTTGTTGTCATTTCACCTTTGCTGTTTGGTAAATCTCCTTATTTGATGATGACTGAATCTAAGTCTGGGTCTTCAAGTGCTCTTGCTATGGGTAACATCACTTCTAGCCTTGCCACTTGTTCCTCAAAGTGGATTATCGATTCCGGTGCAACTGATCATATGACAAGTAATAAAACTTTGTTCTCCTCGTATACACCTTATGTCAACCACTCTAGTATAACCATTGCCAATGGTTCTTCTTCGCGTGTTCTCGGATTCGGCATTGTCAGACCTACCCCGGCTGTTTCTTTACCCTCTGTCCTTCATGTTCCTGACCTTACTTTTAATCTCTTGTCTACTAGCAAACTTACTCAACAATTAAATTGTTTTATTACACTCTTTCCTGACCATTGTTTGATTCAGGATCTCACAACGAAGCAGGTTATTGGTAAGGGCTATGAATCTGGTGGCCATTACATCCTTGATGATCAGGTGCCACGTCATGTTGCTTGTTCTGGTGGGTCTTCTTTATTTGAAATTCATTGTCGTCTAGGTCATATGTGTCTGTCATCTCTTCGAAAATTGTATCCTCAATTCTCTTCTGTATCCGCTCTAAATTGTGTGTCCTGTCAGTTTGCCAAACACCATCGTGTTCATTTGGCACCTCGTGTCAACAAACGAGCTGCGTCCCCATTTGAGTTAGTACATACTGATGTTTGGGGTCCTTGTTCAGTCTTGTCTCAAACTGGTTATCGTTATTTTGTCACTTTTGTTGATGATTTTTCCCGAACCACTTGGCTTTACTTAATGAAACAGCGTTCTGAATTATTTACTCACTTTCGTCATTTCTGTGCTGAAATTCAAACCCAGTTTAACACTCCTGTGAAAATCTTACGTAGTGATAATGCAAAAGAATATTTTTCCGCCCCATTCACCGAGTACATGCAAAGTCATGGTATTCTTCACCAATCCTCTTGTGTTGATACCCCTGCTCAAAACGGTGTTGCTAAAAGAAAGAACCGACATCTCTTGGAAACTGCTCGAGCTCTCATGTTTCATTTCTCTGTCCCTAAAATTTTTTGGGCTGATGCCATTTCTACAGCTTGTTTTCTCATAAATCGCATGCCTTCGACTGTTCTTAGTGGGGATATTCCGTATTCCATCCTGTTTCCCACAACTAAGTTGTTTCCTCTTGATCCAAAACTCTTTGGTTGTGTTTGTTTTGTTCGGGATGTTCGTCCAAGTGTCACTAAACTTGATCCCAGGTCCCTACGATGTGTCTTCCTAGGTTATTCTAGAATTCAGAAAGGTTATCGATGTTACTCTCCTGATCTCTGTCGTTACCTTGTGTCCACTGATGTAATCTTTCATGAGTCTTCTCCTTTCTTCACATCTTCGACCTCTTCTGAGTCTCCATCTGTCATTGCTGAGTCTGATGATGTCTTGGTTTATCGTGTCCCACTCTCACCAGTACAGGCTGCTGTACCAGAACCTGATATCATCAATGATGCCGATGCAACCAACGTTTCGCCGTCACCAATCACTGCTTCGCCAACGGATTCTGGTCATGACACCTTGGTTTCTGTTCCTGCTCCCCTAGATCCTCCTATTGTTGCCTCTGATCTAGTTGTTCCTGATTCTGCTGTTGATCCCTCTCTTGACCTACCTATTGCCCTCCGAAAAGGTACTCGTCCTCGTTGTACTCCCACAAGATATGCTAACTGTACCTATCCTATATCCTCCTTCGTGTCTTACCAGCATTTGTCTCCTACTTCTTCTTCACTTGTGGTCACCCTTGATTCCATATCCACCCCTACTACTCTTCACCAAGCCCTAGCTCACCCTGGTTGGCGTGCCGCAATGGAAGAAGAACTATTGGCATTGGAAACAGCTGGTACATGGACTCTTGTTGATCTCCCTCCTGGCAAGAAAGCTATTGGCTGTAAATGGGTATTTGTTGTTAAGACTAAGGCTGATGGTTCTTTGGAAAGACTAAAAGCTCGCCTTGTTGCAAAAGGTTATGCCCAAACTTATGGTCTTGATTATTCTGAGACTTTCTCTCCTGTAGCCAAACTCACTTCAGTTCGTCTTCTTGTATCTCTGGCGGCCACATATCATTGGGATTTGCATCAATTAGATGTTAAGAATGCTTTCTTGAATGGCGATCTTCTGGAAGAAGTTTATATTGAGCAACCACCTGGGTTCGTTGCTCAGGGGGAGAATAGGAAAGTGTGCTACCTCCGGAAGTCACTGTACGGACTAAAGCAAAGTCCTCGAGCCTGGTTTGATAAATTCTGTAATGTGGTCAAGAAGTTTGGGTTACGTCAAAGCAAGTGTGATCACTCTGTGTTCTACCAACAATCTGATGGTGGCATGATTCTTCTCGTAGTATATGTTGATGATATTGTGATTACAGGAAGTAATTGTTCTGGAATCTCAGAACTTAAAATCTTCCTGAACTCTCACTTTCAGACTAAAGATTTGGGATCATTAAAGTACTTCCTTGGTATTGAGGTTTTGAGAAGCAAGAAAGGTATTCTTTTGACTCAAAGAAAGTATGTTCTCGATCTCTTAAAGGAGACTGGAAAACTTGGAGCTGCACCAAGCAGCATCCCCATGATTCCAAATCCCTTTCTAGATCTTGATGCTAGTATGTTTGATGAGCTTCCTGATGATTTGAAGAAGAAGATTGATCCAGAGAAATTAAAGCCGTTTCCATTTCCTGAGAGATATAGAAGACTTATTGGGAAACTAAATTATCTAACAGTAACTCGTCCTGATATAACCTTCTCAGTCAGTAGACTCAGCCAATTCATGGCATCACCAACAGTGGCACAATGGGAAGCTTTAGAACATATCTTGCATTATTTGAAAGGTTCTCCAGGTCTTGGTATTCTTTATACAGATTATGGGCACACGAAAGTCGAGTGTTTTTGTGATGCGGATCATGCAGGATCAAAGGCCACAAGACGATCTACTACAGGTTACTGTGTGTTTGTTGGTGGAAATTTGATATCTTGGAGAAGTAAGAAGCAAGCGGTTGTGTCAAAGTCAAGTGCAGAAGCAGAATATAGAGCCATGTCACAGTCAGTACAAGAAATTGTGTGGGTACTTCAGGTTTTGAAAGAAATTGGCATCGTCACAACATTACCTGCAAAACTATGGTGTGACAATAAAGCAGCACTTCATATAGCATCGAACTCTGTGTTCCATGAACGTACCAAACATATTGAAATTGATTGTCATTTTATTCGTGACAAGATCAAAGAAAATATTGTATCTACAGGGCACATACGGTCTGACGACCAACTGGCAGACCTTCTGACAAAAGCCTTAAATGGGACACGGGTTGAATATCTTTGTAACAAGTTGGGCATGATAAATATATATGCTCCAACTTGAGGGGGAGTGTTAGAAGTCAGTAATACCGTCCGCCACCTAAGAAGAATGTGATGAAAATGTACAGGATTAGATATGTTTTCATATTGTGATTATTGTATATAAATATGTAGTTGCACATTTAAATAAATGAGAATTTGAGATTAATCTAATCACACCTTTGAACAGCGGAATCAACTATGCAATCGATAGGACGATGCTTGTCCCTAACAACCACAGAATTCCTTCATTATTTAAATATTAATGGGCAATGCCCTTATGTCTTTAACAAATGAGAAAGATGTCTTAGTAACATTTATTACGGTTTAATTAAAGGGGTCAAATAAACCAACCAAGAGTGATGGCTATATCATATATGCAAACATGAATTAATCTGTAATTAGTTTTTCCAAAGAAAATGAAATGCCAATTGTTGTTACAGTGGACGAGTGATTATATTATAAAGGAAATATGTAAATAAATACTAGGACGGATGGAACGGGATACACATAATTCTCAGGGAGAGGACCCTAATTCTCATCACTGTCACCAAGCTCATTACACACGTCTTTGGAGGGAATATGTATATAAATACTGGGACTGATGAAACGGGAATAAACTGTTCATATGCCCATTACAATTATACTTGTACTTATTAAGTGTCCGTTTGGATTAGCGGTAGAAACTGCATTTTCAACATAATTTACAGTATAAGAGATAAGTATATGATAGGAGTTTTGTTTCGACTGATGTGAACATATTTTTTGAAACCCAATTCAAACATGCTCTTAGAAATAAGGTCCAGTTATGAAAGAACGTGTTATTTCACCCTGTGGGTCAGTAATAAATGCTCGTAATAAAATGTATTTCCCCACATACGTTGCCTTTCAGTGGTCAATTTAATTTTGTTTAGATTTTTATATGCGTTAAATAACTTAACGCGTCATTAATGATCCATGTATGATGGTAATCCACTACAAAAAAAATGTGATTTAATAACAGTTAAAAATGGACATTAGTAGCGGTTTTAACCGCTACAAACGATATTAGTAGCGGTTAGGAAAACCGCTACTAAATCGTATGTTGCAAGCGGTTTTGTAGCGGTTATATAAAATCTCTACTCAAGGAACATAACCGCTACATACTTTGTAGCGGTTACAAAAAATCGCTACAACATCCCCATGAACGAAATTTTTTTCAGAGATATTTGTAGTGGTTATATAACCGCTACAAATATAAAAAATTGAAATTTTCAAGGCGGGAAAAAATATGACATTTTTTCAATTTCGTAGTGGTTAAGAAACCGCTACTAATTTTGAATTTTTATGAAATTTGTAGCGGTTATAAAACCGCTACTAATTTCATGAAATTCAAATTTAGCGCCAAAAAATTTAATTTGAGTTTAAAAATGCGCGTTTGTTAGTAGCGGTTTAATAACCGCTACAAATATTTAATTTTTTTTTAAAATATACAATCATTTGTTTCTGTTCTTTTAATATTAAATTAATTAGTTTCTATTTTTTATTAGTTTATCTAATTTAATTAGCTTATTAATAAATTAAAAGGATAAATTTAATTGGATTAGTATAAAAATTATATTAATAATATTATTAAGGATACGTAGGTAATAAGGAATTATTATGTTGTCTAATATAATGTAATTGTGTATGAAAAATAGATGAAAATGAGATACATTTCTAATATATCTGAAAAAAATGGTGAGAATAAATTTTATATAAAGGAAAGAAGTATTGTAAAAAAAATAAAAAAACTTGTTACCATATGTGATCGTATTATTTAGCTCATCTACTCATACAAAAGAAGTTGTAAATAAGAGAAAATGAAAGAAAGGTAAGGTGAAAAGAAATTGTAGAGTGTTTGAAATGAGTTGTGGTAAGGGTATTTATAGGGATCAACGTACTATTTGTAGCGGTTAATGTGTCGATTTTGTAGCGGTTTTTATTTAGTAGCGGTTATTGTTACTTTTGTAGCGGTTTAATAACCGCTACAAATATTATTTTATTTTTTAAAAAATTTTGTTTTTTTAATTTTATTTAAAATTTTTTTTCCAGTTTTTTTTAAAGAGAAAAACATAATTTAAATTTGATCACTCATCGTCGCCATCCCTACAGAAATTATGTAGAAAAATTATTGTTATGGATGCTTTTATTAAATTTAAAAAAATTTAATTTAAATGACGTGGACTTAAAAAAACTCACCGTAGTAGAGGTAAATTGTCATCACCTTCAAGGAAGTAGTTTTCAAAATCGGCTGGCTGAAATGGCTCACTCTCGTAGGTGATGTTATCGCCTTCACCCATGTCGTAAAGGTCTCGTGGCTTTAGATGAATGACCATGTGCCAATCCCTGTGCCTCTCATCCTCGATATAATAAACCTGATGTGCCTCTGAAGCTAGAATATACGGCTCATCATCTTGAGAAATACCAGTATGAATCGGCCGTGAGAAATTGACTGGTGTGATCCCTAAGTCGTCATTTGTCAGTCCCCGAGAAGTAGTGGTATTTACCCACAAACACTTGAACAGCGTCACGGTGAAACGGCCTTGATAATTAAGTTCGACCACATCAAGAAGCTTGCCATAGTAAGGGACGGCTCCGAACTACATGTTGGCGTCACTGCTAATCGCATAACTCCTTGTCCCAATATGTGCCATAAACACCCGAATTCTGAGTTTGCAATCCTTGATCCCGTGAACCGTGCAAAACTTAAAACCATTGACATTGTATGTTGTAAACCTTTTTGCATGATCAAGAGGGCCGATTGCGAGAGCTCTGAAATCTGGTGAGTGTGAGTTGTAGTCATTTAGTATTCTGCCCGCAAACCAGCTCGGGAATTCTCTGTGGACCCTCCTATCAACTTCCGAGGATGTCTGTGTACGGATCCTGAGTTGACGCTTCACATGCTTTTGAATTCCCTGCAATTAATAATGGAAAGACGATAGTGAAATGAAAGTGAGAAATGTTACGAAAGATATAGATCGAATAACATGTGAGTGTATAATTCTTACCGTATGAAAGGTTCAACTTGAGTGCAATTAATCAAGACATGTCTATGTGCTTGCAACTTCTCAGTTGCCGTTAGTTTGAAGTTCTCAGTTGCTTCAACTGGTTTACCAACACAAGGGATAAATTCTCCTGATGTCGGCGCAGGATCAGGACAATCGTCAACACGAGGTGGGCGGTTGAAAGACGTCTCAAGATCATCAAAGTACCTTGAGCAAAAATATAGCACCTCATCCCCTATATAGCCTTCAGCTATAGAACCTTCTGGCCGCGCCTTATTCCTTACGTAAGATTTTTATTTCCCAAGGAACCTACGAAGTACATGAGAGAAAATTGATATAAAATGCTGAAAAGGACGACTAGCAAACATTAAATACGGAGAATAAAACACATATTTAAAATGAGTACCTCTCAACCGGATACATCCAACGATATTGTACTGGTCCAGCGAGCTTTGTTTCATGAACGAGGTGGACTGTAAGGTGAACCATCACAGTAAAAAACGACGGAGAAAAGATCATCTCCAAATGACAAAGCGTAAGAATAATTTTGGACTGCAGCTGATCGAGCTCCTCAACAATCAAAACCTTAGAACACAACTTCCGAAAGAAAGAAAAAAGTTCCACCAAAACGATGGAAACATCAAGAGGAAGTGTATTCTTTATAGCCAGAGGGAGTAACTGCTGCATAAGAACATGTGAGTCATGACTCTTCAGGCCAACAACCTTTCGAGCCTGCAAGTCAACACATCGAGAAATGTTACTTGAAGACCCATAAGGAACTTTTAATTTCTTCAACGTCACGAGGAAGACTTCCTTGTTCGATTTTGTGAGGGTAAACTTTGCCGGTTGAAATCTGTCATGCTCATCTGGACAAGCGTCTTCATGAACTCCCATGTCACGTAAATCTTTCCTCACTTGAAGGTGATCTTTTGTCTTGCCGGGTTCGTTAAGCAGCGTATACAGCACATTGTCGCAAACATTCTTTTCAATGTGCATTACATCAAGACTGTGGCGAAGTAAATTAGATCTCCAATATGGAAGAGTGAATAAAATACTTATCTTCTTCCACTGCTGAGGCGCCGAAGTCCTGCGCGTCTTTTGGCGAGTTTGTGCTGAATTATCGCCTTTTCCAAACTCGAAGTCAACATGCTCAAGCTGCTATAAGATATCTGTACCGGATAAAGTATGAGGAGGTCCTCTTTTTTCTGGTTTCCCATTGAAATGATTCCGTTGCAATATGAACTTATGCGTTCCATCGAGAAACCTCCGGTGCCTCATAAAGCACCACTTTCGACTGTAGGGAAGGAACACTGCGTCAGAGTCAAAATTGCAAGCTAGACACGCCGACCCAGTATGCACATTCCAACCAGATAATGTGCTAAGGCCAGGAAAGTCACTAATCGTCCACATCAAGGCTGTACGCAAGTTGAACAAAGTCTTGCCATAAGCGTCGTACGTCTCCAAGCCGACATTCCACAGGTCAAGCAATTCCGCAATAAGCGGTTGGAGATACACATCGATGTCATTGCCCGGTGCCTTTTTGCCTGGAATGATCATAGACATAATGAAAGAGCTTTGTTTCATACACATCCAGGGGGTAAGTTGTAGGGAACTAAGACTACCGGCCAAATACTGTAACTTGTGCTAAGATTCCCGAAAGGATTGAAACCGTTGGTCGCCAACGCAAGCTTAACATTTCTGGGGTCAGTCGCAAAATCTGGAAAGTCATTGTCAAACGTTTTCCAAGTAGCTGCATCCTGGGGATGTCTTAATTTACCGTCTTTGTTGTTATCAACGGCATGCCACCTCATGTGCTCCGTAGTTTTAGACGACATAAATAATCTTTGTAGATGAGGTTTCAAAGGGAAGTACCTGAGAATCTTTGCAGGTTTCTTCTTCTGCTTTTTCCCCTTCCGAATTGTCTTGTACCTCGATGTGTGACATCTCTTACAAGTCTCCCTGCTGGAATCGTCTCCCCAATACAGCATACAATCATTTGGGCATGCATCAATCTTTTGATAATTCAACCCCAACCTGTTGATAATCTTCTTGGCCTCGTAGAATGTTGTGGGAATCTCAGCATCGGGGAATGCATCTTGTAATAAGTCGAGCAACATCGACATTCCCTTATCTGTGATCCCACATAAGCACTTGATATGATACAATTTGATCAAGAAAGATAATTTAGAATATTTGCGACAACCTTGATATAAAGGACGATATGCTTCATCCATCAAGCTGAAAAAATCCCGAGCTGCTTCATTCCTCATAAAAATCGGCTCAGAACCGTGCACTTCTTCATTGAAGTTGTCATCTTGAAATCCAAATGCATCACGCACAGCATCATTCACAGGATCATCTTCATCTACTTGAACGCCTACTTGAGAACTTTGAGGAAGAGTATTGTCATATCTAATGCCGGCCTTCTCACCATGAACTACCCAGAACGTATAGTCCTCAGGGAAAGGCTTCACAAGTAAATGTTCCTTCACAACATTTCGTGCATGCCACTTCTTGAACTTGCATTTTCGACACGAACAGACGATCTTGCCGTTACAGCTGGCATGAGTGAATGCGAAATCCAAGAAACTGTTTAATCCATACAAATATTCAGGAGAATTGCATGGCAACCTGATCCATGATTTATCCATAGTTACTAGTGAGAGAGAAGAAAGTATAGAGAAGAAGATGAGTGAGAAGAGAATGACGAATGCCAAGAACCTTATATTCTGAAATTCCAACGTTTATAATTTTGTAGCGGTTCTTAAACCGCTATAGTTATAAAATATTAGTAGCGGTTATATATATATAACCGCTACTAATTTTCAAGCCGTTACACATTGGTGGGAAATTCAAAATATACACGTTGAGTATTTGTAGCGGTTATATGTATACAACTGCTACTAACATTAAAGCCGTTGGACAGCAAATTTAAAAATAATTTTTAATTTGTAGCAGTTATACATAACATAACCGCTACAAATGTACACAAAGGCGTCAAATTGCAAAATTCAAATGATGAGTATTTGTAGTGGTTTTTAAATTTCTATTGTAGAACCGCTACAAAAATATATACTTTTGTAGCGGTTTCTATTGTAGAACTGTTACAAATATATATATTGTTGTAGCGGTTTTTCTTGTAGAACCGCTACAACTATATATATTTGTAGCAGTTTTTATTTAAAACCGCTACAAATATATATATGCTTTATTTTTTTTTAATTTAGAAATATAAATAATATTGTTGCAATTAATTCATAAATTCAACAACGCGATCTAATAATATAAATATAATTATATTAAACACAATAAGAATTTAAGTTCTGAAATACAAACTCATATATATATATATATTTACAAATGTTTCAACAACAAATAAAAAAAAAGATGTCCTAAACTAAGTAGCTGGGGGCTGATCATCTAGCGCTCCCTCAGGTGGGGCTCCCTCAAGTGTTGCTGGATCGGGCCGCTGCGTAGAGTGAACCGCACCATCATCATCAGCAGGAGCAGGAGCAGGAGCAGGAGGAGGAGGAGTAGTAGTCCGTACCGAGGGACAGGGGGAACCTGTGGATGCTGCTCGTCCGGGAATAGGCGACTCCATGATCGCTCGAGCATGTTGTTCGCGATATCACGCCACTGCGTCTGCTGAGCGTAGATCATATTAGCCTACAGCTGCATCTACTGCATATGCTGCAGATACAGCTGGTGCATCTGCTGCTGCTGCGCTATCTGCTGCTCCAAATCTAACCGCAGCTAGTCAATAGACTTGTCCCTCAGACGTTTGACCACTCTAGAGCTGCCAGCCTCAAAGGCGGCGCTCCTGCCGTAGACCATACTAGGTCTGGCGCTTATCCCCATCCCCCGTACGCGTCCAGGGTGCTCAGCCTGAGCCAGACCCACCTTCAAAGGAACTGTCGGGTCCATTGATCCCTGTGACTCCTTGGCCTGGGTTTGTCGCAGCTCAGCCTGCGACTTCTGCATCCGCTCCTGCCATTTTATGAAACAAGTACTAATTAGCATTTTTCATTATTAAGTTGGTTTTATAAAAATTATAATAATAAAATTACTTACAATGGCCGCCTCTGCCTGCTGAGAGGTCGTAGTCCCGTCACGGTGTCTGTGTGTGATGGCGTACAACTCCCCATAGTCCGTCTGACGGTTCTCCTGCTGTGCCTTCTTCTCTTAAAACAATTACAAAATTCAATTAATTAATATTATGAAATAACCAACTAAAAGTCAGTGATATTTTGAAAAGTTACCAGCTCGCTGTAGGTGACAGCAAAGGTCTTTGATCCTGCTGTGTGGTGGATCGTCTGCTGCGCACGGATCCTGGTGTTCCTCTGAGAAAGCTCCTGGAAAAAAAACAATATTAAATATATTAAAACAATAAAAACATTTAAAATTAATAAAGTTCAAATTAAAAATAATTAAATTGAAATTATAATTTAATAATTAACAATTAAAAAAAGTATATAAATAATCTAATAAATACATTACCTGCCCTTCAGCGTTCTTCCTGAACTGGACGAAACCCGCCCAGTCGTTCGGCGGCACGCCATCCGGGACGCTCTTGAACAGCTGCTTCAGTGGCATCGTCCCGTACTTATCCACCTTGTGGAAGAGATGGTTCCTCCTGTTCCTCCAGCCGTCACCCATCTTCACTAGGGTGTACCTCTTCCGGTTGGCCCGGACGGCAAACCGCAGCTGTAAAAAAATCATTTAAATATCATTAATTACAAAAATCCTATTAAAAAATATTAATTAAATAGAATTAATTACAAAAAATATTAATTAAATACTATTAATTACCTAAACCACCTCCTCCCAAGCCTGGTCCTTCGGACCCTTCGAAACGTGCCTCCACGTCCTGAAGTGAGGGGAGAACCGCATCCAATTGGCGCTCAGGTCGTTCAGGAAGCGGTTGAACAGGTGACCCCCATTATCGATGGGCTGGTCAATGCCTTCATTCCACGGCACTATAACTCGCAGGGTCCGGTCCATGCTGTTCACACTGGCCACGTTTAGCCTCCTCGTCGAAACGTTCCCCTGCTCATCTGCATAGTTTACCGCACGTTAGATAAATTGTAATTCAAAGTTAACATTTCAAATTTAAATAAATAATTTACTAAATTAAAAAATTGATTTACCTTGGACCTGCACCTCAAACCCAGTGGACCGCGAAGACGACCCTCGTGGGTTGTTCTGCTCCCGAGCCTCCTCCTCATCGAGGAACTGCTCCATCTCCCTGATCCCAATTGGGATCTCGAACTCCTCCTTGTCGTAGTCCTCGACGCTGATATCTGCCCCCCAAACTCAGGCACCTCTGGTGCGGTCGTCTTTTGTGGAATCGTTTGCGGTGCCTGTGGTAGGGCCGACTCCTGTAGGGGGATGGGCTAAAATGCCGCAGTCGCCCTTCATCCGCGCTGCCCCCTCCCTCTGCCCCCTGCTCGGCTGCTGCCACTCCGTAAAATCGGCTGGGGACCTCAGGGGCCTTCCCCTTATCCTCTCTTGAAGCCATATCAACTGTAAAAATCCAAAAAAAAAAAAATTTAGTCAATTATTATGCAAAAATCTATAAAAATACAAATACAAATAAAATACGTGTTATATACATACCTCAAGTACAAATACTGAGAAATATTATAGCAAAAACTCCTATACAGACGTCTGAATGCTCAAATCTTGAAGAAACCACTTAGAGAAACCCCAGGAAACAAAATGAGCAAATGGAGAAATGAGGAAGGCGCCTCTTTAAATAGGCCAGACATTTGTAGCGGTTATTCCAATAACCGCTACAAAGCACCCAGGGCGCCTTAAATTTGTAGCGGTTTTATAATAACCGCTACAAATTACAAGAATCTTTGAAATTTTGTAGCGGTTATGCCCCAGAACCGTTGCAAACGTGGAGACTCCTGAAACTCTGTAGTGGTTATATCCTTATAACCGCTACAAATAGCTGACGTTTGATATTTTGTAGCGGTTTTGTTGCTGTAACCGCTACAAATAACCGCTACACTGTTGGCGGGACTTGGTCGCGCCAAGTGGCGGGAATATTGTAGCGGTTTTTGTGTATTAATTGCTACAAGTTTTGGCGGGATTTTCGCGCCAAATTTCTAGCGGTTTCGTCTACCCAACCGCTACAAAAAACACTGCTAATCTGTCGCGCCACTTGGAGCGAAGCTTGCCGCTACAATTTTGTAGCGGTTTAGGTTAAAACCGCTACAAATACTATAATTTGTAGCGGTTTGATATAAACGCTACAATTTCACCGCTACAGAATACCATTTTTTTTGTAGTGATTTACGTTGGTGGAATTTTAAATTAAATATTTATTTGGTTAAATATTTGGGTTATTATTTTGTCTTGGTATTTTTTTTGAATATTTATGCATTAAATATTTTTTTCTCTTGGTATTTATACTATTAATTTTTAGGTAGTATAATAATGTCAGTAATGTACTCATAAGTCACAACGTATTGTATATCCTCATACTTCCATTTGGCAATAGTTTCTTAAAGGCGAATACAAAGCTCCAACACTAATACAAATAATTGAAATGACTTAGTGCCCGTTTATATTTATGGTAGAAGCCACTTCTCCAACGTGATTTATAGTGTATGAGGTGAATATGTGATATGAATTTTGTTTCAACTTGCGTAAACATGCTTTTTAAATGCTAACTTAAATACGCATTTAAAATAGGATGCTTCAAAAAGATCAGAAACAATACCATAAGTTTTCCATAAAGCTCCAAAAACATCCAACTGGTAATAAATTCTTCAAAGTGATTACAAAAAACACATACATGATGGATTTTATTATATTAAATAATATATTGGAAGGATTTGGATTTGGATTTGAAATTGAAATTGAAATTGAAATTGAAATTGAAATCGAAATCTTGTTATATTTAAAAAAACCAAAAAGGTTTTTGTTATATTAAAAAATATATTTGAAGGATTTGGATTTGAAATATGAAAAATGAGTGGAGGAAAGCTATGAGAATTGGGAGAATCTTGGGAATTAAAGATTTTAAAAGTTAAATAAATAAATTAATAATTAATATGGACCAACTTCAACAGTAAACCTCCTTGGAATGAAACACAAGACAGGTACGAGAACACCACATAACTTTCTAATCATATCACGGCGGCGTACGATGGCCAGAACAATATAACCCTACATACGAATTTAAGAAATGTTAAGTTAGACTATGGGAAAAAACGTAACTAAAAGAACATACTGTATTGGAGGGATCCGGCTACCGTACTTTTCTTTCAAGAAAAGGATAGTTGTTTTTTTTTTTCAATATATAGAACGTTGGAATTTTGAAAATAATAAAATAATAATATTTTTATAATATATTAAATCTGAACTGTTGAGATCTTAATCCAACTATTCAAAGCCGGATTGGAATGACCGGGAAAAAAAAAACTATTCAACCTTCGCCTCAGATAAAACTTCATTGTAAGAAACTTAGTATGGCTCCATGCACTTGCGGGACGTCCCAAAAGTTGGAGATGACCTTCACACAGATGCACCAATTGTTGTGAGTGTTGTCAGTCTGGAAGATGGAGGTTACGTCCGAAGGAGCCTTTGCAACGATTTGTTTTATGCGGCTGATATGAAAACACAGAAAGTTGTTTGGGTGGTATTCCATTCGTTAATATTAATATACTATTGAATAAAACAAAATTTAAAAAAAGAACATAATAGGATATTATTAGAGATATTATATTGGCCCAAAAATTTGAATATTAGTTCAATGATCGGAAAAAATAATACTAGTAACTGATAACGCCACAAAGCCATTCCAAAACAAAAGGTATGAACTTTAACTAACTCCAATACTCCATATAACTGCCGCTCCAAAATGGTTCAAGTCCGTTAAAAGTGCTCTATGCTAGTTCCTAAATTGATAGCCTTGCTAAAGAGTTGTTCAACTCCGAAGCAGGCTAAACAAATCCATGCCCATATTCTTCTTAATGGTCTATATCATCTAGAACCAGTTTTAGTCCATCACATTCTTCTCTGGGATGTCAAGAACTATAAAAGTATAGCTACGTATGTGCAGCCAATTCTTCTACATTTACGCAATCCAGATTCCTTCTCATGGGGCTGCACAATTCGTTTTTTCTCTCAGAAAGGTCAGTTCACTGAAGCAATTTCTCTATACGTTCAAATGCAGAGAATTGGACTGTGTCCAAATTCATTTGCGATATCCTCTGCTTTGAAGTCATGTGCTGGGCTTGAGTATAAACTTGGCTGTATATCGATTCACGGGCAAGTTCAGGTATATGGATTCTCTAGTTGTGTTTATGTTCAAACGGCCCTTCTTGATTTGTACTCGAAAGTGGGTGATACAGATACTGCACGTAAGGTGTTTGATGAAATGTCTCAGAGAAATGTGGTTTCTTGGAATTCTATGTTATCTGGGTATCTGAAAGACAGTAACTTGGCTGTGGCTCGCTTGTTTTTTGATGAGATTCCTAGCAAAGATGTCGTATCTTGGAACTCTATGATCTCAGGGTATGCGAAATCCGGAAATATGGACCAGGCTTGTTCCTTATTTCAACAAATGCCTGAGAGAAACTTGGCTTCTTGGAACTCAATGATAAGTGGTTACATCGATTCTGGGAGCATAATATATGCAAGAGAATTTTTTGATACAATGCCAGTTAGAAACAGTGTTTCTTGGATGATAATGATTTCCGGGTACTCACGGACTGGGGATACTGAGTCTGCTCGAAAGCTTTTTGACCAGATGGATGACAAAGACTTGCTTTCATTTAATGCTATGATAGCTTGCTATGCTCAGAATAGCAAGCCAAAGGAGGCCCTTGTTCTACTCAACGACATGCTTAAACCAGACATCAATATACACCCTGATAAGATGACTTTGGCTAGTATTATATCAGCTTGTTCGCAATTAGGAGATATAAGATATTGGCACTGGATCGAGTCACGTATGAACAACTTTGGAATTGTTCTGGATGATCATTTAGCGACTGCTTTAATTGATATGTATGCCAAGTTTGGAAGCATTGATAATGCATATGATCTATTTAATGGTCTGAGAAAGAGGGATTTGGTTGCGTATTCTGCAATGATACATGGATGTGGAATAAATGGTAGGCCATTTGATGCAATAAGGTTATATGAACAGATGCTTGCAGAGTGTATTTGGCCGAATTTAGTTACCTACACGGGGCTCTTAACCGCATACAATCATGCCGGATTGGTTGAAGAAGGATACCGCTGCTTCAAATCCATGAAAGATTATGGACTTGTGCCTTCAGTTGATCACTATGGAATCATGGTTGATCTTTTAGGGAGGGTGGGTTGGTTGGATGAAGCGTATAGGCTCATAATCAATATGCCAATGCCACCGAATTCGGGACTTTGGGGAGCTCTACTTCTTGCTTGCAGGTTACACAACAATGTGGAATTGGGGGAAATTGCCGTTCAGCACTGCCTTAAGTTGGAGAGTGATACAAGTGGTTATTGCTCTCTTCTTTCTGGTATATATGCTTCTGTTGGTAAATGGGGTGATGCTGAGAGGTTGAGAATGGGTTTGAGTGGAAAGAAACTTGACAAAATACCTGGATGTAGTTGGATTTAATTTGGTTCCTTCATGACCGGAAGAGAAAAAATGTATAGAGTTCTATCATGTAAAGTTGATATCTTAAATCAACTTAATTGAGACTGAAGATGAAAAAATGACATAGGCTTTGTGTCTGAGGAAGCTTTGTGAAGCATTCAAAGTTCTTTTTTTCCCATTTTGGCCCAAACTTGTAGCTCCTAGATGTATCATGTATAAGCTGAGGGATGAAGTTGTCACTGATGAAATGCTCCAGCAATATTGAAACTGAACAAGGTAAACAATTTTGGTAGTGATGGATGAAAATTGATCTATGACTACCAGTCTCATAAAAATAGAAGAATGAGTAGTCTTCTGATTAAAGTCTTTCAGAGATGAACTGTTAGTGTATAACTTGATTAGTATTGATACTTATGAATGAGGCTAGACATTCTGTTTTCACCAAAAAGGTTTTTTAAAAAAAAAGACGAAACTTGAGACTCTGTAACTTTGTTGTACATATGATGGTGGAAATTAGAAAAGAATATCATTTAGGCTGGGAAGATCAGTTTTTTATTATTTGAACCAGGCTTCACCATATGTATCACTTTTTATATAGCTATGTGATTGGGTCAGATTCAAACATTGTCGCTTGGCATCGCCTTATATTTACTTCTTTACCAATTTGATGGACTTTCTGCAATCTGAGTATTTAAACTGATGGTAATCATGCAGTGTGTTATACAATGAAATCCATGATTTAGATATTTAGACTATTTCAGATTAATTTGATATTAGAAAGCCAACTAGTTTGTGAGAAATTTGCAATTTATAATTGACATCCAGCTTTTTCCCATAAATTTTTATTTCTTTAATGAAAAAGCACTCAGTTGCACGACATTTTTAACATAAAAGTCTATATTTACAACATGAAGAAAATGTAGACTTTGCTGTTATCATTGATTCAATTCACAGGTAATGAAAGCAGTGTCATTATATTTTGGAAAGTGCAAAGGCTTCAAAAAGCAGCAGTTGATATATATATATATATATATATGCAAGAAGTCATGGTGGTCAGGTCATGGTAAAATTTATTAACCTATCATTTCATTTGCATTGATGAGCCACTTCAATTTAAATTCTGGCTCCGCTATTATTGGTGAAGGCTTTCAAATGATCTGTCTGCTTCCAGTTAAAAACCATTGTCCTGAACAGTGTTCTCTGTATGTAAAATTTGTTACTGTACCTTTTTTCGCCTTTGACTGAAGATATATGATGCGCGTATAACAGGGGAAGTCGAGAGAAAAAGTATATTTGATATCACTAGACAAGTCAGTACATTTGCTAATCCCTATTTAAACTAATACTTTCTCTAACCGACTAATAACCCCTTGAACTAACCTAACAACCATGTAAAAATATATGTGGGTAATACTTTGGAAATTGGATTCATTGGAACAAGGACAATTCAGGAAAAACAG
Organism: Inga oerstediana; assembly: GCA_963210345.1. NCBI lineage: Eukaryota > Viridiplantae > Streptophyta > Magnoliopsida > Fabales > Fabaceae > Inga > Inga oerstediana. The sequence goes on along the minus strand of OY723399.1, from coordinate 77,115,354 downwards.
AGTGTTTTAGAACACTCTCGAGGGGGAAAAAATGGTTGTTGTCTTATCATGCTTATTCCTAACTACACTTTCCTCTATGTACCACCCAACTTTCATCTATTTTTGAGCTCTTTTTAGTTTTTTATTATTATTATTTTTTTCTCTTTCATTTTTCTGTCTATTTGTTGATGTGACAGAGGAATTAAAATGGTTGCATGTGTCACTTGCACGCCTACCTGCACGTTTATTTCATTTGATGCCCTAGTCCTGCAAAAAACCAAGTGGAAGAGCAAGATATGCTTTACGTCTATAGTGATATTTGTTGCCTTTTCTAGATTATAATAATAAGCTACTTTGTTCAGATAATTTTTAGAAGATTACAAACTACAAACCCCTAGCTAAAGGGGTTGAGAGACAAAGTATTAAAACCAATTATTTTATTTCATCTTGGGGTTGTGGGTATAATCTTACATGGCTAGTGGTAGTTTCACTTTTCCTGTTGGAGAGAATTTTAAGTAAATTCAGTCTATTAATAAATAATTCAAACAAATCATACACAAATAGAAAAGTGTGCTTCAGATACTAATCATGTTATGTATTGTTGGTTTGATATTGTTTTTTAATAGACTGAATTTACTAGTGAATTTTCCTTTACCCAGTTCCCTGCATATTTAATTTCTTCTGTCATTTAACTTAGTTAATGTACATAAGAATTATTTTTTCTTTTCCCAGCCTCCTCTTTTGTTAATTAAATAGTTAATGTAAGAAACTTGACTTCTTTTTATCTATGATGCCAAAAGAACACAATTAAAAACTTCATAAGCCGCAAAGTTCCATTAAAATACCCAAAAAAAAAGAGAGGCTAAATTACACCTCATCAGTTGATCAAGTTAGCCTTTTTATTATAAAACTTCAGCAACACAAGCTATCCACTAACATGGAGATATATATATATATATCTCACTGACACTAATATGGATATATATCACACTCTATCCGATGCTTACTACTTTATAATCTCATATATAGTTATTATAACCAAAACAGGACTTTTATTGCCTGATATGATAAAAGGTCAGTACTGAGTAGCAGTACTGTTTCATACCCAAAGAGCTCCGGCTCTTTTGAGCATTGGGATCAAGGAGCGGTTAAGGTGAAGGCTCATGACTTCATTGGCTCCACCCACGAGCTCCCCACTGATGAACACAGCTGGCACCGAGGGGCTGCAGCCGAGGCTCACGAGGGCTTGCTCAATCTCCTTCCCTCGAGCCATCTCATCAAGCTCGTGAACCAACAGGTTCACCCCGAAGTCACTGAAGAGGGACTTGATGGTGTGGCACATGCAGCAGGAGCTCTTGCTGAAGATCACCACAGGCCTCTCTGATGCCAACTTTGTCACCCTGTCCATTATTTTCTGATGAAAATTACAGTACTAGAACACAAGAATCTCTAAAAAAAATTTCAAATGTAGGCTAAGTAGTGGTTAAGGACAGAGGAGTGTGTATATATATATTGCCAAATGGGTTCAATGCAGAGATTTTGAAGTAGGAAACTGGTTGTGCGATGAGATGAGGAGGAGGGAGGGCTCTTGAGGTATATATAGTGGTTGTTTGGTTAGAGGATAGGCATGGCTAGCTATGAGCAAAGTCTAATTGCAAAAGAAAATGATATGGTGGTGTGTGGTGGGGTAAAGAAGGAATGTTCGATTAGATATTAATTTTATATTTGTCTGTTTCTAAATTTCTCTGTTTTGATCATTTATTTGAAAGTGATTGATCAATAAGTTCCTTCACAACAACGAATCTATGTTGTGTGCATACGGAAACACAAGTGCGTCCTTGGTACGACTGATGAGTTAGTTTTGTTATATGCATATCCCCTTCTTAGTGGTTACTTTTCTTTTCTGTTTGAAGAGTGGGCAAATAAAAATCATAGAAACACAGAAGCTTCAAGACAAAATTCTAGTTAGAGTTGGCTCAAATCATGAACAAAAATAAAAACATTTTACTGTTTTTTTTCCTGGATTAAGGGTATAATCCCTTTCGAGGCTTAAAGCATAAAGAGTTATTGCTTCTCTTAACAAGTGTGCTTCTCAAGATTCGAACTTGTATTGCCCTACTTATGGGAATGAGGCCGCTTACCTATCTCAATCAATAACTTTTTGGTTCTAAACTTTTTACTTTGTTAACTGAGCCAACTCTCTTATTAGCAATTACTTCTGTTAACTGCATGTGATTCTTCATTTTCTGCTTTAGCCAAGTTTATGACCTTTAGATCATATAAAAACACTTTATCAGATAAATTATGAGGCTTACTTAAATGTGTCATATTTCTCCATCTATTTAGAGTGTTAACTTTTTTCCAAGCTTGAGGATGTGATTGAAATCCATGTTTGATGAGAAAAATTTGGACAGAAATGAGTTGATTAATAATGATTTAACTAAATTTATTTCATCATGGTAAACTTTTTTTAAGAGGGTGTATATGAATATGTGGTGATTGTGTATGTGTCCCTTTTTTTTTCCCCTAAAAGAAGAAAGAAAAAATAAAAAAAGAAATTCTATGTTGGGAGTCTCCGGTTTTTCTACCTTCAACAGAAGAAGCATCTGCTACGGTGAAAGAAAAAGTTGGATTTTATCCAATTGGGACCTCTATCAAAGATTCGCATCCAATTCCAGAAAGGGAAGTGTGATTAAAAAAGTTTTGGTAGGTATAACAAAGGGTTAAATAAGCAAATTCACCAATAAAATTTTAAGGAAGGAGCACCTGACACAATTATATTTTAAAGAGGGTAAAAATACACGTAAGGAATTAAAAGTGAAGTATCCAGCACAAAACCGTTAAATTTGACCTAATGGCGTTAAATTATAAGAGAAGAAAACCCCTAACGGTATTAGGTTAAATTTAACGGTTTTGTGCTGCATGCTCCACTTTTAATTCTTTATGTGTATTTTCACCTCTTTTAAAATATAAATGTATCAGACGCTCATTCCTTAAAACTTTGTTAGTAAATTTGCTCCTTAACCCTATGACAAATGAACATTACATTTATTATCTGCTTAAATAAACTTTTTTATTTATCAAGCCTTATTTATTTGACATCATGTTAGTATATATTATTTTTTTTCTTTGATATTACCAAACTACTCGTATAACCCTTTACTGAGATAAAACTTACTGTTGATACGTTGGAAAAATATGATTGAACAGAGTGGCATTGACGTGTACTGTTGAGCATAGTACCATTGACATGTTAGTTTTATACGAAATCTAGTAGTTATTTTTCCTTTTAGGCCAATGGAATTTTAAAGCTATTCGTACACAAGATCATCACCACACAAAAAGAAGCGATCTTGTTGATCAAATTGATGAGAAAGATTCATTCAATGGGATATGGGTAATAGTAAAAGAACCTAATAAAGATTTGATCATTGAACATAATATTATATCATCAGGAACAGTCCGGAAAAATACAGTGAACAACAAATCAAAAAGCTAAAGCTATTTGCCTTTAGTTTCTTTCCGACCTGGTGCTGTTGTGTGGCTGTGATTAGGGAATCTTAATTGGTTTTGCAATACTAAGAGAACTTTATATTCGATCTCTCTTTCTGTGTGTCAGTTTGTGGGGAAGGGTAAGGTTGATAACTTTCTCATGGCGCCACGTTTGATGATAGCAACATGAGAAGAAGAAGAAGTTACAAAGAAAAGTAAGTAAAGATAATATATACCATAGTTCCTCTATTGTTGTAGGGTTCCTTCTCACAGCACGTTTAAGGTATTAGTGTCTTATAATCAAACGGCTCTATGCTGAAGCTAAGGGCCCACTTATGTTGCATCTTCACGTATGATTCCACCAAATCATGTATATCCATTAAGCGTTTATATATATAATCAGCATCTAACATTTTCATGCAAGTGCATGCATCATCACCAACTCTTTTATGATAAGTATTCATGCAAGCATGCATACCATGCACATATCAAATTCATTAAGGGGGTCGATTTAAGGCATCAGTTACAAGAGCAAATTGACTTGCTCATATATGGTTTTTATTGACTTGGAAAAAAAGTGTACGATCATGTATTAAGAGAATTACTGTGGCAAGCTTTGGAGAAAAAAGGTATGTGTATTGCATATATCAAAGTCATACAAGATATGTTTGCGAGGGAAACAACTAGGGTAAAAACATCTAGAGGTGAAATAAAGGACTTTCTTGTTAATTAAGACTCACCTATATCCGGGATCATCTTTGATCCCTTACTTATTTTACTTGGTTTAGACGTTCTACCTTATCTTATACAAGAAAAAATATATCTTTAAGTGCATGCTTTTCGTTGATGATATAGTTCTTATGGTTCAGTCTAAGAGAAGATATTAACACTAGGCTTGAGTTATGGAGAAGAGCCTTAGAGTTAAAAGGTTTTCATCTGAGTAGGAGTAAGACAGATATATGCACTACAATTTTGATAAGAGGCAAGTTAGTTGTGTTTTGGTAGTTAAAATGAGAGATCAAACAATTACACAAGTGATAGTTCAAATATTTGAGATCAATTATGTAACATTCTAAAAAAAATTGATCTCAAAGTTTAGCATTGATTAGGTAATGGAAAAGATTTTAAGTTGTTTAATTGGGTAATTTGAGGATTAGAAACACTAAAATGATGTTCAGAAGTCATATCTTTACACTTTTTAAATAGTTTTGGAATTTGATATTTTTCGAGGATCAAATGGTCATATTTTTTATTGATTCTTTTTGCATTAGAAAGTAGACATTACAAACTTTTCATAGAGTTATAATTTATAGTTTTTGGAGATTTGTGGAACTAGTTATAAATTTTTGAAATCGAGTCTTGCTCTCTGTGTCATTGGCCTCAGCTAGCATGTTACTCGCTAAAGCAAGTGATACAGAAACTCATAGGTGCTCTCTATGTGATTGGCTGGGGTAAGTGATTCATTTGCTCACTTTGATTTATATGAATATTGTTGTTGCAGACATCATTGGAAAAATTTGGGTTTTTGAGGTCGGGGTCGGTTTTGTTGCTAAGGTTTCGCTATGTTTGAGTTGGGGAAGCATTTCTAAGTTTTGAAATGTTGAAGTTGAGATTTTTGAGGATTTCAAAATGGGTGAGGTTTTCACTGAATCTTTTGCGTTTAAATGAATTATTTGAACTAGATAAGATGTTTAATCTGTTTAGTTTTCTAGATTTGAGGTTTTATGAAGATTTGTCACACCTCGCCCCCTTGACATCCACTGGGAAGGGTGACGTGAGTGGACTCAAAAAGCTATCCCCGGCCCCTCCAATTCAACTGGGTTCTTTCCATTTTCGAGTCTCGAAGCCGTGACCTGAGGGTATAAGTATACGCTTCATCGAGACTTTAGTACCACATCTGAGCCACAGGTGGTAGCTTATGGTACTAGAGTCTCGGTGAAGCGCATACTTATGCCCTCAGGTCGCGGCTTTTAGACTCGAAAGGCAAAAGAAACCCGATTGAGTTGGAGGGGTCGGGGATAGCTTTGTGAGTCTGATCGTATCGCCCTGCCCAATAGATGTAAAGGGGGCGAGATGTGACAATAAAAAGGCACATTTTTATTGTCACACCCGGCATGAAACCCAATCCTAAGCCTACGGGCCTGGACTCACAAAGCTATCCGTGGCCCTCCCAACTCAACTGCTTTTCTTTCGCCTCCCCAGCCTCGAACACCCGACCTGGAGGCAAACGTATGGGGTTCATATGGTATTGGTCTTGGTATGAACCCCGTACTTATGCCTCCAGGTCGGGTGTTCGAGGCTGGGGAGGCGAAAGAAAAGCGGTTGAGTTGGGAGGGTCGCGGATAGCTTTGTGAGTCCACGCCTATTGGCCTGGGATTGGGTTTCGTGCGGGGTGTGACAAGATTTGAGTTAGGTTTTGTTGATATTTGATATTGTGGTGATTGAAAATGGGTTCTAATGGATGGGTTATGTTAATATGAGTAACATTTGAAGTTTAATTGGTTTAGATTGTTGTTTTAGCTTGATTTATGAAAATGAGTATCTTGAGGTTAGAACCCTAAGTGTGAAATTGAGAATTTGAGTTGATTGGAGTAACTTAGAGTTGGTAATTGGTTTAAATGAGTGAGTTGAGCTATTTGACATGGAAGTTTAATGTTGGGATGTTTAGACGGACTTAGAGCCTCTAATTGCTTTGTTTAACTATTCAATTAGTTTGAAAACTAAATTTTGGTTATAATTGATTGTTATTGATTGATTCATGACTTGTGGTTGAACTTGGAGCTTCGATTCTTGTAGCAAATTTAGCTTTGACGAAAACCACTTTTCACTTAGTATGTTTATTGATATGTTCTTGCAAATAATTGTGAAATATATTTTGAGAATGACTAAAGCATATTGATATTGATGGATTATTTTGATAGAATTCATCTTGTGAAATTTTATAATTTGAATAGTGGAAAAATATAGTATGAGTTGAAATTTGAGATTCTATGACTTACATGTAGAAATGATTTGAATAGCATGATATGAAACTAAAATCCTTGAGTAATTCCCATTGGTAATTATATTGATAATTCTCATTGATAATTACAATGATAATTGCTATGTTTGATTGGGATAAAATGGAGTAGCTGATTCTGCAACACAAGGTATTCTTTATTAGTGCACGATATTTGGCTTTATTATTATTATTATTGTTGTTTGCCTTATTGGTTCCACAAGGGATTGTCCCACTAGTTCGACGAGGGGTTGTGACACCCCACTAGTGACTTTAAGGGGAATATAACCATGGTCTAAGCATGCAAGTGCTTTGATGATTTTGACCAACTCTTATCACATGACTGGCGGTGAACTTATTGAGTGGTCAGTAATATGGAATATAACTTGGCCTATATGTTTCGTCAGCAAAAATAAGGCAGTTCAGGAGGATTGATGGGTGGGAAAACTTTGGAATTATGATATTATAAATGCTAATTCATATATGTATACTGATAATGCTTATTTGTTAACTGTTCCGATTGGCTCCTCCTAAGCTCAAGTTAGTAGATGTAATGAATGGAATAATGGGTTATTGAGGCTTTTGTCTCACCCTATTGCTCCTAACATTTTCAAGTGACAGCCCGAGGGTTGGCACATAGGGAAGGCGGTGGAGGCTGATCTTGTTTGGTAATCTTGTATATAGCCTCATATTATTTATGTGTATACTTTTTGTATATTGCCATATTAGGCCTATAGCTGCATGCTTTGACTATTGTTAACGCTTGAGCTATTTCGATACTGGATCATGTTTTGTATATTGTGCTTGACTTGGTGGTGGATCCACTCCTAAAAACTTGGAATATTTATTATTTGTTTTGTATTCGAGTATCATGTAGAAAAGTTTGAGTTGGGCTTGTTGGTGAATGAATATTCTAGGTTTTGAGAAGTCTATAGGCCAAGTACTATGTTGTTGTTGTTGTAAGTGTGTGTTCGTGTGTCTCTGAAACCATGGTTTCAGAAGCACTTTTCTACAAATCAAGACAAAACTCCTCTCACATACTTACCTCGTAAATTGTAAAAATTATTCTCTAAAAGCTAATCTGAACACACACTAAATTAGACAGGTTATACCCCTTTTCAAAAATAGTTTGAGTATGTGTATTTTAGTTAATCTCCTTTACAACTTCGGTTACATTCCTAATGGATGGTTTTGTTAAGTACTAATTTTAAATGAGTTTTAAGGAAAGGATTTAATAAGTTATATACAAATGGTGAAAATGATGGAGATATCTCACATAGAATACAAGTTGGCGTTCAAATAAAGAAATACTACTTTGAGAAAATACTTGATAAGCTTAGAGGAAAGTTTTATCAAACTGATATAAGACCAATAAAATGTCATTTAATAGTAAATGTTGAGCTCTAAAGAGACAATAAGAGCATATAGTTGGGGTAGTTAGGATGAAGATATGTGGTTATACAAGAAAAGATAAGATCCAAAATGATTATATTGAATAAACAATAGTAGAAAGTCATTTGAGGTGGTTTAGATATGTGCAAAGAAAGCTGTTAGAGGCACTTATAAGGAGAGTTGATTAAACAATATGAAGTTCTCAAAAAGTGGTAAAAGAAGATTGAAAAGAATGTTTAATATACTGAAGTCAATGAATAAGTCATTTTGATTAACAATCTATTTAAAACTTCGGCTATTGATAAAGTAAAATGGACAATTCATATAGATGGCTCTACCTAGTGAGATAAAGCTTGATGTTATTGAACGAATTGACCTATTTAACTCAGTCAAATTAAGAAAAAATATAGGGGTAAAAGTATGCATTGCTCTGGTTATTTATATGTTTATATAAAAAATTCACCACATTGAAATGTTGATGCAAAGAAAAAGTATAAAAAATTATGAACAAATTAAGAGATGTTTATTTTTGTTTTATTTTTTTTCTAAAATAGTTTTATAATTTTTTTAAAACATTGTTTAAAAGTTAAAAAATATGTCTGGATAGTTGTTTTAAAAACAATTTGTTTTCAAAGTGATGTGGCGGTGGCTGTTGCCAATAGTAATGTGGCAACAGGCATCATCAATGAAGATGTGGCAGTTGAAAGAAGCAAGCTTCACCCAAGAGGGGGGTGAATTGGGTGATGTGATAAATTTTTTGGTTGATGTGGTGATATGACAATAGTTGTAGATAGAGTAGAGTTGAGAAGATTAGTACACAGAGAGTTATACTGGTTCGGCCCAGAAACCAGGCCTACGTTCAGTCCTCAGAGATTAAGACCTACTGAAATTTTCACTATGCCTCCAAGATTCAATGGGCTCTCAGAACGCCACAAAACAACAATCGTCCTTGAATGGACTACGAGCAGAAATATTCTAAGACTAAAAAATTTCTCCCCCTTTACGATAAGTCTTACGTGTAGAAAAACAAACCTATGACCTTTCTCTCTTGCTTAAGTATACAAGTCTTATGATCAGTAACGTTCTCTCTTGCTTACACTGCTGTAAGTCTTACGAGCAGCAACGTTCTCTACTGCTTGTATTTTGTAAGTCTTATGAGCAGAAAGTCCTACTAGGAATTCTCTTAACTGCTTCTCTCGTAAAGATATCTACCCTTTCAAGGTCCCAGTACCTTGAGATCAAATGAAAATAGAATTTGAAGTGTATACAGACTTGCTCATAGAGCAAATATGATAAACACTGAAGAACAATTATAGAGAAAATATGAATAACCGAGACTCGTGAATTTGCTTGTGTGAATTCTTGTTCTTGGTTATTTTTGATGGTCTTTTAAGCTCTGCAGTTATAAACAGTTGATTTTGCCCATTTAATAATAATCATTGTAGAGCAGAGCATTTTACTGTGGAACGGCATGCGTACGTTTGAAATCTTTGAACGTGGTAGGTACGTGCTTGGTTGGTCGTAATGATTCTGTCTGCCATTGTTTGACTTCCTCTGTGCTTTTCTAATTCAAACGATCAACCACCTGTGTCACACTTGTAATATATGTTAAAGGATGTTAAATAATAATAACAAGTGGAAATAGAATGATTAAATAATATTAAACCATATTCGGATTGATCGTTGTAAGACTGGTGCATTTTAGCTTCTGGCAGAGCATCATTCAAGTGCTAAGAGGGCTCACTCGAGTGCAATACCAAATTTTCTCTTCTTGCTTCAGTTTTATACTTGCACTTCCAAGTGATTTTGAGAGAGTTCATTTTCACACCTGCGAGTGATGTGGGTCCTCACTTGAGTGTAATTCCTCTCACTCGAGTGCCCTTGTATTTTACACTATGAGCCACGTCTCTGGACAACACTTGCATCCCATTTTATCAAGAGTGTGATTTTGCACTTGCAGGTGATGTGGGCCCTCACTCGAGCATACTTTAACTTGAGTGAACAGAATATTCTTCTATAAGATACTCTTTATCTTCAGCACTTGCATCAGAATGGAGAGAGTTAGATTTCTCACTCGCGGGTGCTGAGGTATGACTCGGGTGCATGTACTCTCACTTGGGCATGCTTATTCTTCTTTGCTCTGCATGACTCTTGGGCAAACACTCGCAGTCCCTCACTCGCATGGACTCGAGTGTAATTGACACTCTCTGGTTATCTTGCTCTCGGGTAAGCACTCCTTATGCCACACTTGCAAGGACTTGGGTACACTTGAGGTTATCACTCGAATACGGAGTCTATGCTCGAGTGAGATAATGATATCCTGTCTTTGACTTTGCTCTTTGTCAAACACTTGCACGAGTGTGTCTTTATGCTTGAGTACAGATCACACCATTACTCGAATGCTGTGCCCATCACTCGAGTTGTCCTGGTATTTTCAGCTATAATATGCTTCTGTCAAACACTTGCTGTGCAACACTCTCTTGTGCTCAAGTACAAAAGTGTTTAATGCTTGAGTGCTTGCTAGATCACTCGAGTGCATCAGTTAAACTGACAGTAAACACTTCTAAACTTTGTGAAATGCATTTGGTAACATTTTTAACCATTGCAAAGTATGAATTTCTTATCACAACAATGATTATTTTTGTTATCATCAAAACTTGGAACCTAACATTCTCTCCCTTTTTGATGATGACAAAACCTTTGTGATGGATTAAAAAAAACTTGATTTTGAAAACATTTTCAACATTTTCAAATGCATATTTCACCAAAGTTTAGATTTTTGCACTTAATCTCATTTGTTTCCTGCAATATTTCCAATGGACACTTAAAACCAAGATAAGTCATAATATCACAGAAACCATTAAATATGAATAGAAAACTTAACAAACTTGAAAATAACCATTAATAAACTTGTAAAGTACAAATGTCAAGTTTGAATCAGCATCTACCCATGAGACCCCATATACAACCATGTCAGCAAAAATAAACCTGGAAAGCTTAAATAATAATAGTCCTACCCCAATACAGAAAAGCTACCCAAAACTAAATTCCAACTCCCCATATCAGACCATAACAGCTTAGAAACCATCATAGACCCTTCTCCCCCGTTTTGTCAGCATTAGAAGGGGGTTAAGGAAAAGTGAGATCAGATGGTGGGGTAAAGAGCACCATGGCAGTAAATGGGTCAAATGGCTCAGGCACAAAAGGTGGAGATGATTGCTGAGGAACTATGGTTGTAAGTGGTGGTGAAGGCGACCGGTCATAAGTGGCATCAACATTGGAATCAAGGTCTATGAAGAGAACATGAGTTTATGTCTGAGGAGGTGAGGCTGTGGTATGAGTAGACTTAGGAGGCATCTCAGGAGAAGCAGTCGGAATGTGAGTACGCAAGAAGATTTCCATATCAGTGATTCTTCTCGACATCTCTTTTTGAGTCTTGAACATCAAGTCAAAGTTGGTATTTGCCTTGTTTACCAACTTTGAGACTTGTATCTCCATTGTGTTCACCAATTTTTCATACTCACTCATCAATTCCTTTTTCAGTCCAGTCACAGCTTGATTTACCACTTTGGCCAAATGGGTTGATAGTGATGCATTCAGGAAAGATGGAGGTGGAGACGGACCTTGGGCAGAAGACTGAGCCTCATCACCTCTCGATGGAGTGGCTTCTCACTGAGATGTGGCCTTGGTTTGACTGACTGGAAGTGAGATCCCCATATGTGTTAGTTGTGTTTTGCCAAACCATTGGATATTTGTCCTCTCAGTTCCTTCCAAATACCAAATCTTGTTGTGCTTTAGGATGAGAGACACAAGTTGAGGATATGGCATTGTGGCGGATCTTGATGAAGAAAATCAAAATCTTCTTATCTCACTAAAAATAATCTCCCCCACATTTCTTCGTTGCCTGGCAAGAAAGGAGGCCAATAAATAATAATCTCTCTGAGCAAAATGGGTATAACTTTTAGATTTATTAACAATGCTATGAGAGTATATGTAATGAAGGGCTCAAATAGAATCAGGCATGTCAATCGGCTTAAAGTTAAGAGTGCCTATTGGGTCATTTGACCTTAAAAGCCAGAAGGCTTCATTGGCAGAAAGTGTGGGTGGATCAGGATGTGGTGCAATATAGCCAAGAATGTCGTTAATGATAGTAGCAGATATCATAATAAATTGATCTCTAACAGTGGTAGATATTGCTTCCTCTATCAACTCTCTGACCCTAGAATATATGTTATGGACTTTCATGTTGCAGTAAAAGGTTCTCACAACAGTAGGTGAATAAGGGAGATGAACACTCAACCAAGGATCATAAAATCCAAGAAAAGGATGAAAATCCAAACTATAATTCTTCTTCAGATAATCTAAGTCCATATAAACTATAGGACAGAAATGTCTATGTGCAAACTCAGAATCATATACCTTCTGTTTTAGTGGCTTCAGTTCCTTAACATTGAAGCCTTCAGGAGGATTTGTGACTTGTTCTTCCTTAGGAGTCTGTGATGTAGAAGGTACTCCTGAAGCAGCTGCACTGGACTGGCCAACATGATGTGAACTTGAGGCACCGGCTTGGGAGGCAATCTTGCCAACCAAGGCATCGAGTTTGGACTTTTCCATTGCTTCTCGGAGTTGCATATTGAATGAGTCATCAGAGGAAGAAGATTGTTGTGGTTGCTCTGTGTCTTTCTTCTTTCCTCTTTCTTTGACTTCTTTCAATTGAGACCAAGTGACAACGTGTTCTTTAAAAACCACTCCCTTTGGTTTCTTTTGCGAAGGTTGATCCTTCTTAGCCATTTTAGGCTTAGGGGTGAGATTTTGGGTTTAAGAGGAGGTGTTAGAGTAGAAGACAGAGAAGGTGTAAGAGATAAAGGTGTTGCCACCACAGTCTCGAAGCACTAGCGACAGATTGAGTAGGTGAAGGTGAATGGGAACTTTGGGGAATAACAGGCATTTTGGTTCTAGCCATTAAAAATGAACTAAGAATCAAAGAGTTGATAAGAACTTGAAGAAAGATTTTCAGGAAAACCTCTTTGGTTAGGGTAAGAAATGAGAAGCTCAAATGATAAATCTGACCTTATGAAGATGATTGAAGAGTTGAAACAGAAATTTGAAGCAATCTAAGTCATTTAATCGATGGGTAACGGTCGGAAGTGAAGAGGTATGCCTTTTGAGTGATGCGACGCTTCGAGTGAGAAGAGAAAGTGCAACGTTCTAAGCTATTGCGTAACTAATATAAGTGCCAACCCTCGAGTGACAACCCTAGTACTCGAGTGAAACAATTTTGTGCTCGAGTAATACTTAAAGAAATCAGATAAAACATGTAATAGCGTACCTGATTTAAATGTATCTTATTATATTTTTCAATTTTGTACTCAAATCCTCCAAGATCATTTAAGTAACCATGCTTTGAATGAGTATTTGCATAATTCTTTCTCTTCTGCTCGATTGCTCTTGCTTTACTTCAGGTGTATTCATACTGTGCTCAAGTGGTATTTTTCCATCACTCGAGTGAGAGCCATCTTACCTGTTGTATTTAAATAACCTCTTGGTACTTTTATCTCCTCTGTTAACCCTTGTTTTACAAGCTTAGAAACAGAGTATATTGTATAGTTCTTTACTCGAGCATTTATCTCTTACTTGAGTGCCAATTCACTTGTTACTCGAGTGATACATCTAGTGCTCGAGTGACAGCCCTACAAAAACAATTTCTATATACTCTGATGCCTAAGTCAGTATGGTTATCATCAAAACTCATATTAAACATAGTAATTATCAAGAAAAAACTTACAACTCATTGGGTTTAACCATTCCCAATTCTCTTCGAATATATAAGAATTGATCTTTAGCTATCGGCTTTATGAATATATCAGCAAGTTGAAGATGTGTAGGTATAAATTCTACTTTGACATCCTTCTTTTGCACGTGATCTTGAATGAAATGATGTCGGATATCTATGTGCTTAGTCCTTGAATGTTGCACAGGATTTTTGGCCAAGCTAATAGTGTTAGTGTTGTCACAGTAAATTGGAATCTCCTTTAAATATATCCCCAAATCCTGAAGTTATTACTTTAACCATAGTACTTGAGAACAACAACTTGCTGCATCTATATATTTAGCTTCAATTAAAGATAATGACACTGTGTTCTGCTTCTTGCTAACCATGATACCAGAGAGCCTCCAAGGAATTGACATTGACCACTGGTACTTTTCCTATCAGTTTTATATCCTTCATGATCTGAATCTGAATAGGTCATCAAATATTTGTTTCCTCTTTTTGGATACCATATGCCAAGTTTTGCAGTGTCTCCTAGGTATTTGAAGATTCTTTTCATAGTCTCTGCATGTGATACCTTAGGAGCAGATTGATACCTTGTGCACATCCCAACACTGAATTGTATATCCGGCTTACTTGTTGTTAGATAGAGTAACGAACCAATCATTCCTCTATATTTAGTGATGTTGAAGTAGGGCCTTTTATGTCAGCATCCAATAATGTTGTAGAGCTCATTGGAGTATCAGCTCCATTAGCATTGTCCAATCCATACTTCTTCAACAACTCCTTTAAATATTTTGTTTAAGATACGAATATCCCATTCTTCCTTTGCTTGATTTGAAGTCCAAGAAAGAAGTTTAATTCTCCCATCATGGACATTTCAAACTCTCCCTGCATAATCTTGGAAAATTCTTGACAAAGAGATTTATTAGTAGCATCGAAAATAATATCATCAGCATAAATTTGAACAATTAGAATATCATCTTTGTTATGTTTGATGAAAAGAGTTGTATTTACTTTTCCTCTGACAAAGTTTTGATCAAGAAGAAATTTGCTTAGTCTTTCATACCAAGCTCTAGGTGCTTGTTTCAAACCATATAAAGATTTCTTAAGTTTGAAAACATGATCAGGCTTTGTTTCATCTTCAAAACCGGGAGATGTTCTACATATACTTCCTCCATAATATATCCATTTAGAAAAGCACTTTTCATATCCATTTGATAAAGTTTAAAACCTTTAATGCAAGCAAAGGCTAAGAGTACTCGTATAGCTTCTAGTCTTGCCACTGGAGCATATGTTTCCTCATAATCAATACCTTCTTCTTGATTATAGCCTTTGAAAACCAATCTTGCTTTGTTTCTCACAATGATTGCTGATTCATCAAGTTTGTTTTTGAAAACCCATTTGGTTCCTATAATCGAGTGATCTTTAGGTCGAGTAACTAAATCCCAAACTTGATTTCTTAGGAATTGATTTAATTCTTCTTGCATAGCAATCACCCAATCATTGTTAGATAAAGTTTCTTCAATATTAGAAGGTTCAATCTCAGAAATAAAAGCAGAAAAAGTTATCTAATTGAGAATTCTATTTTTGGTTTTGAAACCTTCATGAATATCTCTAATTACTTAATCAATTGGATGATCTTTAATATGTCTCCATGCTTTTGGTTGAGCATGATCATCAACATCATCTATATTTTGAAAATCATTTGTTTTAAGATCATTCTGTTTTGAAATAGTTTTGTTTTTCTTTATCAAATCCATTTCTTCTTTATCAAAATGCTTTGTTTGAGAATCAAGTTCATCAAATACAACATGAATGGATTCTTCAACAGTACATGTTCTTTTATTAAAAACTCTATATGCTTTACTTCTATTAGAATATCCTAGAAATAAACCTTCATCAGACTTTGAATCAAATTTACCCAAGTTTTCTTTACCGTTATTGTGAATGAAGTGTTAGAACCGGCTGACACCCAAGAGGGGGGGTGAATTGGGTGTAAGATAAAAACTTAAGAACTTTGAAATTCTTTTCGCATCTTAGAGGAAGCAATAAATATGAAAGTAATGAATCATAAATCACAGTTAGATATTTAAATGATATATGCTGGAAGTATAAGAGCTTAGGGAAGAGAATATGCAAACTGTGATTTATCCTGGTTCGGCCCAATCCACGATGACCTACGTCCAGTCCCCAGGCTCCTCCTGAGATTTTCAAATCCACTATCTTCTTGTTTAATCCAGGCACAAGAAAAGCCTTTACAAAGTTCTCACTAAGTACTCCCCCTTACAACAAGTCTTACGAGCAGAGCAATCCCGAAGACCTTTCTCTCCTGCTTACCTATGCAAGTCTAACGAGCAGCAACGTTCTCTTCTGCTTACACCACTGTAAGTCTTATGAGCAGCAACGTTCTCTACTGCTTGCACCTTGTAAGTCTTACGAGTAGAAAGTCTTACCGGCGATTCTCTCTATACTTGCCCGTAAGGAAATCAACCCACTCAAGGTCCCTCTACCTTGAGATCAATTCAGAAATACAATTGAAAGGGTTTACAAACTCTCTCACAGAGTGGATATGATGAACACAGAAGTACAATACAAAAACTCTCTCTCAAATATACATGATATGGAAAATAGTATAGAAGCTAGAGAAACAGAGAGTATGAGCGTTGGTGTCAGGATGTTGACATTTCGATGATGTATGCACACTTAGTCTTTTTTCTGTTTTGGATGATCTTCTATTTATAGCTGATGAAGGTTGATGACCGTTTGAGTATTTCAACATATCCGTTGGAGTGTGACTGCTTCATTCGTCCGTTGGTTGATTTTGAAAAACTAGCCGTTACGTACGTTTGACGCTCCGCTCCGTAAATTCAACTTTTCTCTCTTCTCATCATATCTTCATTGTATTCCTGGAGAAATACATTAATCACTAATATAATGAAGTATTAGAGTGATTAGAAGCAATAAGAATAAGTTATATGATCATTCCATTGATTTCCAGAATCTTCGCAACGCTGTTCTGTTTTTCTGGGAAGCATTACTCGAGTACGTACTCGAGTAAACATCAAGTTTCTTCACAGGTTACTCGAGTGACTACTCGAGTGACCTTCCATTTTCTGCATAGCTTACTCGGGTAGTGACTTGAAGTTCTCTCTTCATGAACAGTGATTTACTCCAGTAGTGACTTGAAGTTTTCGTAAATAACTCTTCATGAACAGTGATTTACTCCAGTAGCGACTTGAAGTTTTCGTCAATAACTCTTCATGCACAGTGCTTTACTCCAGTAGTGACTTGAAGTTTTCGCATGAACAGTGCTTTACTCCAGTAATGACTTGAAGTTTTCGTCAATGTACAGTGATTTACTCCAGTAGCTACTCCAGTAATGCTTTTGCAACTTCATAGATTATTGGGGTAACACCTCGAGTAATCCTTTAAAAAAACTTTTGATGAACTTCAGGTTTTTGCTTACCATAGTGAGTTACTCGAGTAGCTCCTCGAGTATCATTGGGAAAACTGGAAGGCAACTGGAAGTTTTTACATGGTTACTCGAGTACCTCCTCGAGTAACATTAGCAGTCGTACAAAATGCCGAGAGCAACTGGAAGTCTTTTACATGGTTACTCGAGTAGCGCCTCGAGTAACATTAGCAGACCGAGAGCAACTTCACGTGATTTTTCTGGTTACTCGAGTAGCTACTCGAGTAAAGTCTTTTGATATCAACTAGTTACTCGAGTGGTGCCTTCAAGTGAATTCTTGATTTTGATTCGAAACATGGCAAATTATATATCATCGGAAAGCCCTCATTATCTACATTCCAATGCAACAAGAATCAACTCCAAACTCGTTGTGTACAGAAAGTTATGATCCAAAGAGTATTTACTGTTCTTAGACAATCCTGAAATCACGAGCAGCAACTTCCAGAAGTCATAGCTCTTAGGATATAGCTTCAAATGTGACAAATTATATATCCATGGAAAGCTCTTTGAGTCTTCTTTCATATGGCACCAGTTTCGTCTCAATCCGATATGTATTTTGAGAGTTATGTCCAAAATACCGAAGCTGTCCTGGAATATGACGGTGATTCATGAGTCAACTTCAACAGATCATATCTCCCTCATCTGAACTCCTTTGAATGTGATATTGGTGTCAAAAGTTCGTGTTGGAAGTCTAGTTTCCAATTCCACCGGTTTCAGTTCGATCCGACATGTGGTTGGAGAGATATCATCAAAATACCGAACCTCTGTTCTGCCGCGCGAAAACAGAGTGTCTTTACTTCAAGTGCCGCCTCGAGTAATCCATCAAATAACCCGGCAGATTACTCGAGTAAGGCCTCGAGTAAACACCTCCAAAATCAGACAATGCCATATTACTCGAGTGATTACTCGGGTAATCATCCCCAAAGGTACCATAGCTTCCGTATACATCATTTTAGCTTCGTATTGACCCATTCTAACTTCCATATGATCATAGGAACCTCCGGTATCACTTCTAGTAGCTTGGATCTTGATATTCTCATGTGATCTTGCAAGTTCTTCTTTCTTTAATCTCTTTCTTCTTCTTTCTTCAATCTCTTTCTTCTTATTTTGCCACTTGATGATCATTCTTCATAACCCAACTAGATATCTTCTTGAATATCTTCAATATTTGCTTGATATTCCTATTAGTTCTTGCAATGCCTTCTTTCTTCAATCCCTTGACTCTTGATTTTCATCTTGATGATCATTCTCCACATATGAGGCATCAACCCACAATCGGGTTTATGACTAATCTACAAAATATGCAACATTAAATATAGTAGTTAGTCAATGTAGAAGATAATTATATCATACAGACTTTTTGCTCATATTTAACATCTATATTTGACATCATCAAAACTATTCATATCTAACATTCTCCCCCTTTTTGATGATGATAAATCCTTCAAGAAAAATATGTATGAGTTATAAAAACTAAGTAAGAACAATATATTTTTCTTGCCTTTCTCTCCCCCTATTTGACATCAGCAAAAAGTTTGAAGTATAAAGAAGAAAGACTTGTAGAGAAGTAAATATGAAATCAAATGAAAAATGCCATTCTCCCCATTAATCAAAATAAATGCATCAGGAAAACAAGTTTCTCTCCCCTGTCTTGAAAGTAGTTTCATTTATAATGTGATGTAAATGAAAAATGGTTTTCCTGAAAAACACATTTGAAAGAATATGGAAAGGTTTTCAAGAAAAACTTTCATAATCAGGGATAGGCAAAGTAAGCTCAAAATATAAAGAGAGGGTTTAGAAATGCTCATGTAGTTTTTGGAAAATGATGAAGTGCTCCATGAAGTTCGTTGCTTCCTTTTCTTGTTGTGTAGATCTATGATGTTGTGTTCACCATACTTTTGAAGCGCAACTTTGATGAATCAAGTTCATAGGAGTGAACTATATATCTGGCTTAGTGGTAGACTCTGAAATGTGCTCAATAGGAAGCTCAGGAATAGCCTTCCTTAGAATGCTACCAAAATCATCCTGATTTGCGCCTTTTGTTGCTTTGAGGGTTGTAGCCAGTATTAAGTTATCTTTCCTCAAAGTTGATAGATTCTTCAATTGAGTTGAGCTTCTGTTCAGGATGCTCAATGCTCATTTGTATTGGCATATGTATTTATTGCTTTGAATATTGCAACCAATTTATCTCCCTTGATTGATTGTTAAAGCATATGTCATCATATATGCTCCTTTTAGTGTGCTGAGGAATGATCTTGCATAGAACAAATTCTCCTGTTATAAATAAAAACATTCTTGCAAGGAGAATGGTTAGTGCCATCAAGTATCAAATTTATTGCACAAATCAAAGTCATCCTCTCTATATGGTATGTTGAAAATTAAGATCATGAAAGGAAGATATATAAATAACTCATCATCAAAACTCATCAAATTAGAGTGAATGCATATGAGTATGATTTTCTGTAAATAAAGGAGATGAGCTTTTTAAGACATAAAACACGTATGAATATGAAGCTCCCCCTTAATGAATGCATGGATTAAAAGAAAATCGTTATGAGGAACATAGTTGATAACTCTCCTGGATTTGTAAAAACATTGGAAATTTTGTAGAGAGAATGAGTATGAAAATATGAAGATTAGAGAAAAATCAAGTTGAAAATGATGATGCTATTCAGGGTTTTAAGGTTGTAACCCTGTATCCCTCGAGTAATTACTTGAGTAATTTCACTCAACTATCACTCGAGTGCTCACCCGAGTGATGCAACTCAGAGAATTTTAATTAAGTAAGAATTCAATACCTCACTCGAGTAATATCGTAATCACTCGAGCCATAATCCTCTGAAGTCCGTTGATGCATCGTTGGATACTCACTGTCTGATGATGTGATTAGTACTGAAAGATTCTGAAGCATAATCTCTGTAGGCACTTTAGGATACCAGGATGAGCTCATAATAAAGCCTTGAAGTTCCGGTTGATCAAATCACAGAGTCTTCTAAATCTTGCCATTCACAGAAGTGATGAACTCAACATTGTTTGCAGCAAGCTTTGTGTGATTGTTGAGCTCCTTTCTCTGATAGCCTTGGACAGATGGACTAAAGAATGAAAGACCAGGGAGACCATCTCTTGCAAAGTGTTGTCTCTTATTTATTCTTGAAGTCTCAGCTCTCATCCTCTATGCCTCTTGTGTTAACTTGGAGTGAGATTCAGACTTACTTGGAGTAATTGCGAATTACTTGAAGTAATTTCAGATTACTTGGAGTAAGTCCTGTAGAAGTATATATATACCTCTTGTTCTTTGAAAGACATGATCTTTCCGACGTTCCTCTCCTTCTCACTAATAATATAGGCCATTGTGTGATAATCCTTTCATAAAGCGATTGAATTGGCCTTGCTCACCAAAGCTCTAGTATAGATATATCATATAATTTGGGAAAACATAGAGCTATGATTGTAGTTGAGAATCCACATAGGCTCACCAAGCTTGATGATTATGTATATCTCAGCATCTTCCTCTGAATATCTTCTGATCACCTTGGAACAATAAGGAAGGTGGGTAGGCAACAAAGATTCATATTGGCTAAACTTGTTCTTGGCCTTGAGTTGCTTTGGGATGAATCTCGTCTAGGTTCACTTGAGAGATTTTCCTCCTCTTTCTCTTTCTCTGGCTGCATCACTAGCTAGTTACTTGCTAGTGATGTGGTGTCACTTGAGTGATATCACAGATTTTGCTTCTGCTCACATTGCAACACTGCTAGTCATGCCTTCTCTGTTAACCTTTGATCTTTGGTACCCAACTTTCTCTTGGGTCCATATAATATTAGACATTATAACTCTTATGCTCTTATATAATTGAATCATATGATATTTGAGCAAAGAATATAATAATCAACTAAGACCAAAATATAATTGTACCCAATTAAATAAATTCAATAAATTGAATCATAAAGGGTAACGAACAAATAATACCAAGAATGATGATTTCAAAGATCAATGACAATTTGTAAATACACTTTAAAAGATATGTCATTGATAAGATTTTCATGCAAGGCAGGTAAGTCAGATTAAAGAGAGGTGAAAATCTATTTAATGACCAAGAAATGATAAATCATGAATGAAATCAAATTGTCCAAGAATGATCATGAAATATGCACATTGTTTCAAATCTCGGATATAATTTCAAATTATAACAATGTATTGTAAAATTGAGATTTTGAATATATGCAAAACTCTTCTTTGAAATATATTTATAATCAATGTTCATGTTGAAAATGGTGAAAGTTAACAGTTTAAGTATACATATACCAGAAAGCTTCCTTTTTAGAGAACAACTAAGATAACATGTTAGACATTGGAGTTTAACATGTTTGAGAATTTTCCCAAGAGCAAAAGTCATATTGAAAATGAATTAGCCAAAAAGGCTTAGCTTTAAGGATGTATATAAACACAATGACTTTGCTATTGACTAAGAGATAAACTTGACTCTTAGATATGTGTCTTGAAGAATAGGGATATTCAACTCAAGAATTTGAATAGAAGGCTCTAGTTACTCGAAGAATGGATGAAGACAAATGGTAATGCATTTGAGCAACAAGATGAGTATAAGAATTTATGGATGATGAAACACATACTCATTGATCTAAATGACTAGTGTTCTAGAATATTATCCTGGTAAGTTATTCCACAATAATGGTTAATGCATTAAGATTCAATGCACTAATGAACATTCATAATGCTTGGAATAACATGGCCAACCAAAGATTTATGCATTAGGCATAAAGCTTTCACATATTAGATTCTTTTCTAGGAAATATACTTGAAACTCATATAGATAGTTAACTTGTTAGACATAAGGTCTAACTTGTTAGAAAATAATGGTTGAGGAGTTCAAGCATTGGATAACACATTTAAGATTAATGATCAATATGTCAATGATGGGGAAATACTCTAGTGAAAGAATTTGAAGCATTTCTGATTTACAGTATACATAAATATTAACTTCCAATTTTGAAACCAATTTAAATGCAAACAAAGTAATTTTCAAATAATGTGTATGCATTTTTATAAACAAGATGAATTGGAATCTAAGTATATTTTTGAAATGTACTTTTCAAAACTCAAATACTCAATTTCATTTTAAGTCCATTTAGCAATCTAAAAACAGTTTGAAAACCATAAGTGATTGATTGCTAATGGTATGCAATTTTATAACACATGATGAAACCAAAACACATTTTTGAATTGTGCACTTCAAAACATAAATTGATAGATAAACTATGCACAATTTCACTTATCGTTCATTTAGCAATCAAATTATCAATCATGAAGGATTGATTGCTAAATGAATGCAATAATGAACAAATTCTCATTACTCAAAATAAATAATTCATATAATCACAGTATAGAGTAAGGATTAGATATCACCGTAATTTCTCTTGTCCTTGTGACAGCTTGCTTGATTTTGGTGGAATAATATTGGTTTCTCTCCTTTGCACAATCAGCACCAAGATTCAAACTCCGAATTTCAGCATCATCAAGATATGAATGTGGTCATAGTCTTGAGAAGCTTTTTCTTATTCTACAGAACTATATAAATTTCTTTTCTTCATGGTATCCAACATTGATTGGATCCATTTCTTGTTAGCTTGTAGAAATCAAGATAAAATTCACATGCTCTAAGAATATAATCAATTCGAAGCAATTGCGCATAATGAATTAAACATATCTTTATGCATAAAAGAAATATTTTCTTTTCAAATCATTATATATGCATAAATAGTTATCCTGTTGAGCATTGCAATCCCTTTATAAATAAATCTATTAAGTGGCCTTTCCTTTTTAAAAAATTTGAAAACATAATTTCAAAATAGTTTACAATGCTCATTCCTAAGGTTCCAAAATATAAAATCTCAAGAAATATTATAGACAATAGTATAGGAGATTTTATCATTGTGTACCTTTGCCTTAGATACTTGGAGGATTGCTTTTGCTTACCCACTGTATCTTTCTAGGATGTTGATACTTTGAATATCTTGCTTTGGGTGTTGGCAATCGTCTCTCAAAATACATAGACTCCAGGAGTCTTTTTACTTGATGCTTGAGAGATCTTCCTTTTCTTGTTCTCCTCAAGATAGTTGAGTGGTACTCTATGGTAGTCCATTCTTGAGGTAGAACGTACTCTTTTTCTCCATTGCATTTCTTTGTGATTAAACTTTGCAGTTCCAGCAATGGGTGCTCCGAGAGTTCTTCTTTTCGATATAGATGGTATGAACCTCTTTCTTGGTGCATGAGAAACTCTTGGTTTCTTCTTCATCATCTCCGTACCCTTATGTTCATTCTTCTTATATTCAATCTGCATACATAAAGTACTAGAAGAACATTTTGGTACCCACATATACTTGGGTCCTTGATTGTTAGGATTAGACATTACTTGTCTTTTTAGAACCCAAGCATATTTATTTCTCAAATTAGAATTTCTTCTAATATAGCATGTGTGAGAAATATGACCTGATTTACCACAATAATTGCAAATAATATGATGATATGCATTATGAGATTTTATGCAAGTATTGTGTTGATCAAGAAAAGATGATTTTGAATGATAAGTTTGCCTAAGTTCTTTCTTCCCGCATGAATTTCCAGCATGATTGAAAATCTTTTTGCTTTTCTCAATAGAATCAATAATTGGTTGAAAAACAATTTTATGCAAGCTTTGAAAATCAGTTTTACGAAAATCACAAGAAGAATTGGAACTTTTTACCTTAAGTTCATGTTGAGCTCCAGAGAGTGAATTTTCTTGTCCGTCCATAACGAGCTCTTTTCGTGAATCATTTTCCTCTTGTTCTTCTATGTTGACAAGATCATGGAAGTGTTCTATGATTTCTCCTTCTTCATTGTCAACTTCCACTTGTTCATGAATTGTGGATATATAGCTTGTAGTCTCACATGAACTGTCAACACTTTCAACTTCAACACACTTGTTAGAAGTATACAGAGAATCAAGAGTATCCCAAATATCTCTTGCAGTAGAGCATAATCTAATTTTCTCAAAATCATTTTCAGTTAAAGCACTATACAAAATTTTCATTGCTCTAATGTTTAACGAAAACATTTTCTTTTCTCTTTCTGTCCAATCCTTTCTTGGTTTGAAATCAAAGGTATTTGTAAAAACATTCCACATATCATAATCAAAGCTTTTTATGAAAGACGTCATTCTAGCTTTCCAAAACCAAAAATCAATATCTTTCAAAATAGGTGGAACAGTGTAGTCAAAACCTTCGGAAAGCATATAACACCCAAAATCAGCCATAATAAACTCTTGAGACGGTTAAGTCCTTTAAACAAGAGACCGGCTCTGATACCAAATGTTAGAACCGGCTGACACCCAAGAGGGGGGGTGAATTGGGTGTAAGATAAAAACTTAAGAACTTTGAAATTCTTTTCGCATCTTAGAGGAAGCAATAAATATGAAAGTAATGAATCATAAATCACAGTTAGATATTTAAATGATATATGCTGGAAGTATAAGAGCTTAGGGAAGAGAATATGCAAACTGTGATTTATCCTGGTTCGGCCCAATCCACGATGACCTACGTCCAGTCCCCAGGCTCCTCCTGAGATTTTCAAATCCACTATCTTCTTGTTTAATCCAGGCACAAGAAAAGCCTTTACAAAGTTCTCACTAAGTACTCCCCCTTACAACAAGTCTTACGAGCAGAGCAATCCCGAAGACCTTTCTCTCCTGCTTACCTATGCAAGTCTAACGAGCAGCAACGTTCTCTTCTGCTTACACCACTGTAAGTCTTATGAGCAGCAACGTTCTCTACTGCTTGCACCTTGTAAGTCTTACGAGTAGAAAGTCTTACCGGCGATTCTCTCTATACTTGCCCGTAAGGAAATCAACCCACTCAAGGTCCCTCTACCTTGAGATCAATTCAGAAATACAATTGAAAGGGTTTACAAACTCTCTCACAGAGTGGATATGATGAACACAGAAGTACAATACAAAAACTCTCTCTCAAATATACATGATATGGAAAATAGTATAGAAGCTAGAGAAACAGAGAGTATGAGCGTTGGTGTCAGGATGTTGACATTTCGATGATGTATGCACACTTAGTCTTTTTTCTGTTTTGGATGATCTTCTATTTATAGCTGATGAAGGTTGATGACCGTTTGAGTATTTCAACATATCCGTTGGAGTGTGACTGCTTCATTCGTCCGTTGGTTGATTTTGAAAAACTAGCCGTTACGTACGTTTGACGCTCCGCTCCGTAAATTCAACTTTTCTCTCTTCTCATCATATCTTCATTGTATTCCTGGAGAAATACATTAATCACTAATATAATGAAGTATTAGAGTGATTAGAAGCAATAAGAATAAGTTATATGATCATTCCATTGATTTCCAGAATCTTCGCAACGCTGTTCTGTTTTTCTGGGAAGCATTACTCGAGTACGTACTCGAGTAAACATCAAGTTTCTTCACAGGTTACTCGAGTGACTACTCGAGTGACCTTCCATTTTCTGCATAGCTTACTCGGGTAGTGACTTGAAGTTCTCTCTTCATGAACAGTGATTTACTCCAGTAGTGACTTGAAGTTTTCGTAAATAACTCTTCATGAACAGTGATTTACTCCAGTAGCGACTTGAAGTTTTCGTCAATAACTCTTCATGCACAGTGCTTTACTCCAGTAGTGACTTGAAGTTTTCGCATGAACAGTGCTTTACTCCAGTAATGACTTGAAGTTTTCGTCAATGTACAGTGATTTACTCCAGTAGCTACTCCAGTAATGCTTTTGCAACTTCATAGATTATTGGGGTAACACCTCGAGTAATCCTTTAAAAAAACTTTTGATGAACTTCAGGTTTTTGCTTACCATAGTGAGTTACTCGAGTAGCTCCTCGAGTATCATTGGGAAAACTGGAAGGCAACTGGAAGTTTTTACATGGTTACTCGAGTACCTCCTCGAGTAACATTAGCAGTCGTACAAAATGCCGAGAGCAACTGGAAGTCTTTTACATGGTTACTCGAGTAGCGCCTCGAGTAACATTAGCAGACCGAGAGCAACTTCACGTGATTTTTCTGGTTACTCGAGTAGCTACTCGAGTAAAGTCTTTTGATATCAACTAGTTACTCGAGTGGTGCCTTCAAGTGAATTCTTGATTTTGATTCGAAACATGGCAAATTATATATCATCGGAAAGCCCTCATTATCTACATTCCAATGCAACAAGAATCAACTCCAAACTCGTTGTGTACAGAAAGTTATGATCCAAAGAGTATTTACTGTTCTTAGACAATCCTGAAATCACGAGCAGCAACTTCCAGAAGTCATAGCTCTTAGGATATAGCTTCAAATGTGACAAATTATATATCCATGGAAAGCTCTTTGAGTCTTCTTTCATATGGCACCAGTTTCGTCTCAATCCGATATGTATTTTGAGAGTTATGTCCAAAATACCGAAGCTGTCCTGGAATATGACGGTGATTCATGAGTCAACTTCAACAGATCATATCTCCCTCATCTGAACTCCTTTGAATGTGATATTGGTGTCAAAAGTTCGTGTGGGAAGTCTAGTTTCCAATTCCACCGGTTTCAGTTCGATCCGACATGTGGTTGGAGAGATATCATCAAAATACCGAACCTCTGTTCTGCCGCGCGAAAACAGAGTGTCTTTACTTCAAGTGCCGCCTCGAGTAATCCATCAAATAACCCGGCAGATTACTCGAGTAAGGCCTCGAGTAAACACCTCCAAAATCAGACAATGCCATATTACTCGAGTGATTACTCGGGTAATCATCCCCAAAGGTACCATAGCTTCCGTATACATCATTTTAGCTTCGTATTGACCCATTCTAACTTCCATATGATCATAGGAACCTCCGGTATCACTTCTAGTAGCTTGGATCTTGATATTCTCATGTGATCTTGCAAGTTCTTCTTTCTTTAATCTCTTTCTTCTTCTTTCTTCAATCTCTTTCTTCTTATTTTGCCACTTGATGATCATTCTTCATAACCCAACTAGATATCTTCTTGAATATCTTCAATATTTGCTTGATATTCCTATTAGTTCTTGCAATGCCTTCTTTCTTCAATCCCTTGACTCTTGATTTTCATCTTGATGATCATTCTCCACATATGAGGCATCAACCCACAATCGGGTTTATGACTAATCTACAAAATATGCAACATTAAATATAGTAGTTAGTCAATGTAGAAGATAATTATATCATACAGACTTTTTGCTCATATTTAACATCTATATTTGACATCATCAAAACTATTCATATCTAACATGAAGCACTTGCATTCGAAGATGTGTAGATGAGCAAGATTTGGCTTTCTCCCTTTGTAGAGTTCATATGGTGTCTTTCCAAGTGACTTGCGAATATATGCTTGATTTGAAATATAGCATGCGGTACTCATTGCATCCATCCAGAACACTTGTGACATTTCTTTTTTATTAAGTATTGCTCTTGCAATTTCTGTGAGGACTTTGTTCTTCCTTTCTACTACTCCATTTTGCTGAGGTGTTCTAGGTGCAGAGAAGTTGTGATCTATTCCCTCATTGTTGCAGAAGTTTTCAAAGAGTTAATTATCAAATTCTCCTCCATGATCTGTCCTGATAGAAACAATAGAAATACCTTTCTCATTTTAGACCTTCTTAGCAAACATAATAAATTCGACAAATGTTTCATCTTTTGAAGCAATAAATATAGTCCATGTAAATCTTGTAAAATCATTGATAATTACTAAAGTATATAGATTTCCTCCAAAACTTTTACTTTTGCTGGACCTACCAAATCCATATGAAGTAATTGTAAAGGTTTATAAGTAGAAATCTCATACTTTGTTTTGAATGAAGATTTAGTTTGTTTGCCTTTTTGACATGCTTCACAATCATGTTGTCTTTGAATCTTAGTTTAGGAAGACCAACAACTAAATCTTTTCTAATCAGTTTGTTGAGTTGGTTTATTTAACATGTGCCAGACGCTTATGCCATAACCAACTCTCCTCTAATTTGCTAAGAAAATAATTTTTAGAAGAATTTGAATTTAAATCAATAGTATAACAGTTACCGTTCCTTTGAGCTCGGATCTTTGCCTTAATGGATTCTTTATTAAGCGGCAGATCCTTCTTGTTTACTATCAAGCATTCTTCTGAAGCAAAGATCACCCAATTATCTCTGTCGGTGCTTTGAGTCACACTCAGGAGGTTATGGCATAATCCTTCAACATAATATACATAATTGATTTGAACACCATCGATTTTTCCCACTTCACCAATCCCAGTAATACGTCCAGACTGGTTACCTTCAAAAGTTATCTTTCCTCCTTCTCTGGTTTCTTTCATGGTGAACTTATTTCTGTCACCAGTCATGTGTCTCGAGCATCCACTATCAATGTACCACTTGTTTGCTCGTGATGCTTTGAGACATACCTAGAGTAAGGTGATCAGGTTTTAGGTACCCATACTTTCTTGGGTCCTTTATGGTTAGTATGCATTACTTTTGGCACATGTGTCCCTTTCGGAACCCATTTATACGTACCACTGACTTGTCCTTTTCTAAAATAACATGATAAAGTATAATGTCCTTTCCTATTACAATAACTACATGATGCAAATGAATTTGATGTATGCACATAATTCTTAAAATATTTGAGATAAATTCTACTACCGCTTTTCTTATTTCCTCTGTTTTTATCCTGATCAGATTTATATCCAATTCCAGATTTATCAAATGAAACTCTCTGAGATTTTATAATAACTTTAAGAGTTTCACTTCCTTTAGTAAATCTTTCCACAGTTTTTGTTAAATCACTTATTTTCTTATCTTTTTCTTCACATAATGCACATAATGATATGACATTATTTTCTAATTCTTTTACTTTCTTCTTATAATTGACCATTTCTTTGGCTACCTTGATGAATTCAGTATGCAATGCATTATATTCAGATAATAACTCATCATAAGTAGGTTCAGAATCACTTACCTCAGAATCTGATTCTTCTTCTTTGGCTACCAAGCATAGATTTGCAACTTCGTCATTGTTGCTTTCTTCATCCGACGAGCTATCACCCCATATAGATAATATGTATGCTTTCTTCTTTTGCTTCTTCTTGTGTTTGTTTTTGAAGCATTCGGATTTGATGTGTCCAGGCTTCCCACATTCATAGCATACTATCTGTTGCTCCTTATTTTCTTTCTTGCCTGGTCCACCTTGATGATTCTTGAAATTCTTTTGGCCTCTTCTATAGAACTTGAATTTTCTCACGATCATTCCCATATCATCATCATCATCAAGGACATCTTTGTTTTCGGAAGACTCTTCTTCCTTGATAGCTTTAAGTGCAACTCCTCTTTTCTTTTTATCATTGAATTCTTCTAGTTTCTTCTTGAACCTCAACTTTCCTTCATATTCAGAAAGACTACCAAAGAGAGCAACTATGAATCTCATTGACTCTCCTTTAGCTTCTTCGATAGCTGTTACCTTTGCTTCCCATTCTTTTGTAAGAATGTTTAAGATCTTCTTACCTGGGAATTTTGGTCAAATGATTTCCCAAGTGCAGATAGTTGATTAACAAGATGAGTATATTGAGTTCGAATTCTGAGATTCTTTCTCCAGGTTTCATACGAAATAGATCATACTCTGTAATTAGAGTATTGACTCTATTTTCTTTGATTTTGGATGTGCCTTCATGAGTGATCTCAAGAGCATCCCACATATCTTTGGCTATTGGTAGAGTGCAGATTCGGAAATATTCCTTTTGACTGAGGGCACTTTGTATCATTAAAATAGCTTTACTATTTAATGTTCCTAACCTCTTCTCATCTTCGTCAAACTCCTCTGGACTCTTTTTAATGACTCTATCTTCGATTTTCTTCATTGGAATATAGTCACCATCTTGTATCACATTCCATAGACCGTATTCGTTAGCCATCATGAACACTTTGAATTTAGCTTTCCAGAACAAAAAATGTTCTCCAGCAAAACCAGGAGGTCTAGTGATTGAAGCTTCGTCTGGAAGGATGTTCTCACCCATTATTGCCATTTACTGGATCCTTCTCAAGCTGTTAGGCTCTTCGAAGAAGACCTCGCTTTGATACCAAATGAAAGAGGCAAGCTTCACTCAAGAGGGGGGTGAATTGGGTGATGTGATAAATTTTTCGGTTGATGTGGTGATATGACAATAGTTGTAGATAGAGTAGAGTTGAGAAGATTAGTACATAGAGAGTTATACTGGTTCGGCCCAAAAACTAGGCCTACGTCCAATCTTGAAAGATCAAGACCTATTGAGATTTTCACTATACTTCCAAGATTCAATGGGCTCTCAGAACGCCGCAAAACAACAATCGTCCTTGAATGGACTACGAGCAGAAATATTCTAAGACTTAAAAATTTCTCTCCCCCTTATGACAAGTCTTACGTGAAGAAAAACAAACCTATGACCTTTCTCTCTTGCTTACATATACAAGTCTTATGAGCAGCAACGTTCTCTCCTGCTTACACCACCGTAAGTCTTACGAGCAGCAACATTCTCTACTGCTTATATTTTGTAAGTCTTATGAGCAGAAAGTCCTACTAGGAATTCTCTCAACTGCTTCTCTCGTAAGGATATCTACCATCTCAAGGTCCCAGTACCTTGAGATCAAATGAAAATAGAATTTGAAGTGTATACAGACTCTCTCATAGAGCAAATATGATAAACAATGAAGAACGATATGAATACAGAGAAAATATCTTATATATCTTACATATCTTATATACGTGAGAAATTCTCTCAGTATACAACTCAGGTCAAATCTCCATGAGAAATCTCAGAATATCATATATCCAAGAGAGTTTCTCTTTAAGAAACTTCCTTTCAAGGTTAATAAATATATGAGAAATTCTATAAGAAGCTTTATGCCGAATTAAAAGGTATATATTTTACTGCATTTCTCATAGATTTCTTGCAAATTAAAATATGTATATACGTGAGAAGATGATTGATTCTCACTAGTTTTTTCCGTGACAAGTCCTTGAGGAAAGCCCTAGATATATTATTAGCATGGATTCTCAGTTTGTTTTCTTACAATAATCCCCTTATATATACAAACAAGTTTAATTTGTTCATAATTTCTTATTATCAATATTTATAACAAATTAAGGTTATAATACTACACAATAAAAAACACACAATTTTATAAAGTCATATAACACAAAATTATCAGCATATCTAATGAATCACATTAAATTTAATCATGTCATTACCCAATTTTTTCTTATCATTCACAGAAAAACAAATATATATACTCCTCCGGTCGTCCTTTATTTAAAAGAAATCTTATAAATGATTGATAAACACAATCTATTTAATTAATTATGGGAAAAGCAGTATTTTCCTCCTTCTATTTTGGAATGTAATTCAATCTATAGTTTTGGCTTAATTATAACTCAATTTCTAAACTTTGACTCCATGCAACTTGACTTGTCTCTATAGTTGCATTAAAAACATTACTCTCTACATTTTAGAAATTAAAATTATACTCGTATATTTCATGAAGTTTATGAACTAAGTTTCTTTTTTGTCAATGTTCAAGTGTTATATTGTTTGGTTAAGAGGAATAGTTGATGTTAAAACTGCCCACATAGTCATAGGTTCAAACGATATTGAGAGGAGAAAGGAACTAAAGTTTTAAAATGTTAAAATTATTGGGATTGATCGCGGCAAGTTAAAATTCAGGGACTGAGTTTTAATCAAGTCAAAAGTATAAAAATTAAGTTGTATTGAGCCAATGTTTAATAATTGAGTTACAATCGAGTCAAAACTATAACAACCCCAAAAGATAAAATTTTCCTTTAATCTATCATATATGACAGGTACGCATGTATTTGTGGTGTATGCATGCATGTGAGTGGTATATATTTATATATTTATATATTTATACCACATATATAATGGTGTGTATGGAAGAACATCCATATATATATATATATATATATAAGAAAGATGGTGGGACGAAGGAATGTCAACTTTATAAGCTGGAAAATACGAAGAGAATTGCATGCGGTGACAGTTCCTGGCATCGCACACACAGAGATTAGGGTTTCAGTGGTTGCTGAAGTACAACAACTGGACAATTTATTTATTTATTTATTTATTTTAAAGCACAGAAAAGGGCAAAAGGCCAAATTAAAAGAACCCTCAAATTGGATTTATTTATCATATTACATATACAATAATAATATTATATGCAGCGTCATGATGTTTTGCCTGTTGCTTTTTTTAAGATACGAGAGACAGATGGAATATATATAGCTGAGCCTCTTATTCCATATCCAGAGAGAACCCCAAAAGAAAGTGCCATCTCCTATAAAGAAAAATTCTCCAAAAATTTTTGCCCTCAACAGAATATTTAACTTATACATTTTTATATTTTGATGTTCAATTCTCATCATTATTGAAAGCATGATTTTTTATTTGATCAAGTTATTAAAAACATTATTCACTATTTTTTTTTGAAAAAAATTAATCTACAATTCTCTACAATTTATCATAATTTTTAGGGTTAAGGGGCAATTTTGCTCCAGAAGTGTAAAAAAAGGAGCAATTTTGTTTAGACTGTTATCCTAATTAATTTTGATCGTTAGTTGACTAAATATACTAAGTTGACAATCCACATGTTATTTACGTCATTTTTGTTAAAGTACAAATTTACTCTAAAAATCCATGTGTTATCTTCTTCATTGTTTTAAAGTTAGATTTAAAACTGTCAGCGTAAATTTGTACCTTAACAAAAATGACATGTGGATTGCCAACTCATCATATTATGTCAACTAACGGTTAAAATTAATTGGGATAATGATCAGGACAAAATTGCCTTCCGAACAACTTCCGAGGCAAAATTGCCCATTTACCCTAACTTTTAATTAAAATCTTATAATTTTTTTCTTTTTATTGGGTTTCCTCAATTATAGGTACTAGTGCATATACTCAATTTATTAATTTGTAAAAAAAAACCGTCATTAGTTTGTAGTTGATGATGACAAGACTCTCACTTATGTGCAGATACAAATAGATGATTGTGATTATTATAATTTTTAGGGAAAAATGTCATTTAAATATCAAAATCCTAAATAAATCTTGTTTCCTACAAGATTATAGATATTAATTATACCTGTGCAGCAATTGAGAACTCATTTTAGTAGGAAATTAATCACCAATTGATTTGGGATTTTGAAGTTTAAGTGGTATTTTCTTATCTTTTTCCCTTATTTTTATTTTCACATTGATAATAAATAAATTTTATTCCATCATTTCATTTTTTTAAAAAAATATTTTTATTTTGTATTTTATGACAACTTAATTAGTGTAGCACCCAAAATTTGAAAAGTATGGAGCTGCTACCAAAATTTTAAAACTGAGGTAATTTTGGAAACATTTTAAAAGAATATGAAAAACGGTATACAAAAACCAGTTAGGGTTTAAGAGTTGATCATATGTGGGGAAAGTGTTAGGCACCCCATAGCATATGTTTTTGAGAACATTTATCCTAAGTTAATTATTTAAAAGTAATATGGCCTTTAAATGTATTTTAATTACCCCAAAAAGAAATAAAGAGAGTATAAAAAAAATTTAAAATAAATAAAAATAATATTTTTTTACAAAAATAAAAAAAAATAAAAAAATATTTATTTATAAAATTAGATTTGGCCTAGAACAGGGCTTAGGGTCTACATACCCTCAAAAGGGATCAAATCCCATGTAGTTCAGGGTATAAATGCATGTCAATGGGTTGATGTCTTTTAGGAAAAGGTTCCTTTAATTTATTTGAGAAAAAGACTTTTTTGTTGGTTTGTTTGTGAAAGAGGCAAGCTTTACCCAAGAGGGGGGTGAATTGGGTGATGTGATAAATTTTTTAGTAGATGTGGTGATATGACAATAGTTGTAGATAGAGTAGAGTTGAGAAGATTAGTACACAGAGAGTTATACTGGTTCGACTCAAAAACCAAGCCTACGTCCAGTCCTCAGAAATCAAGACCTACTGAGATTTTCACTATGCTTCCAAGATTCAATGGGCTCTCAGAACACCGCAAAACAACAATTGTCCTTGAATGGACTACGAGCAGAAATATTCTAATAGTCAGAAATTTCTCTCCCCCTTACGACAAGTCTTACGTGAAGAAAAACAAACCTATGACCTTTCTCTCTTGCTTACGTATACAAGTCTTATGAGCAGCAACGTTCTCTCCTACTTACACCACCGTAAGTCTTACGAGCAGCAACATTCTCTACTGCTTGTATTTTGTAAGTTTTATGAGCAGAAAGTCCTACTAGGAATTCTCTCAACTGCTTCTCTCGTAAGGATATCTACTCTCTCAAAGTCCCAGTACCTTGAGATCAAATGAAAATAGAATTTGAAGTGTATACAGACTCTCTTACAGAGCAAATATGATAAACACTGAAGAACGATATAAATGCAAAGAAAATATGAATAACAGAAACTCGTGAATTTGCTTGTGTGAATTCTTGTTCTTAGTTGTTTTTAATGGTCTCTGAAATTCTGCATTTATAGCCAGTTGATATTGCCCATTGAATAATAATCATTGTGGAGTGGAGCATTTTACTGTGGAACGGCATGCGTACATTTGAAATCTTTGAACACGGTAGGTACGTGCTTGTTTGGTCGTAATGATGCTGTTTGCCGTTGTTTAACTTTCTCTGTGCTTTTCTAATTCAAACATTCAAACTCCTATATCACACTTGTAATATATGTTAAATGATGGTATATAATAATAATAAGTGGAAATAGAATGAATAAATAACATTAAACCATATTCGGATTGAACGCTGTAAAACTGGTGCGATTTGTCTTCTGACAGAGCATCACTCGAGTGCTAAGAGGGCTCCCTTGAGTGAAATACCACATTTTCTCTTCTTGCTTCAATTTTATACTTGCACTTCCATGTGATTTTGAGAGAGTGCATTTTCACACTTGCGAGTGATGTGGGTCCTCACTAGAGTGTAACTCCTCTCACTCGACTGCCCTTGTATTTTACACTATGTGACACATCTCTAGACAACAATCGCATCCCATTTTATCAAGAGTGTGATTTTGCACTTGCAGGTGATGTGGGTCCTCACTCGAGCATACTTACTTTCACTCGAGTGAACATAATATTTTTCTGTAAGACACTCTTTTGGTTCAACACTTGCATTAGAACAGAGAGAGTTGGATTTCACACTCGCAGGTGCTGAGGTATCACTCGAGTGCAGATTCCTCCAATCGAGCATACTTTCTCCTTCATGCACTTGGTGACTCTCAAGCAAACACTTGCTGTTCCACACTCGCTTGGACTCAAGTGGAGTTTACATGCTGAGGTTAACTTGCTCTCGGGTGAGCACTCTCTATGCTATACTTCCAAGGACTCGGGTGCACTTGAGGCCATCACTCGAGTATAGAGTCTGTGCTCGAGTGAAGTGATGATATCCTGTGTCTGACTTTGCTCTCTGTCAAACACTTTCTGTGCAACACTCTCTTGTGCTCGAGTGCAAATTAGCTTAATGCTCGAGTGCTGGCTCTATCACTCGAGTGCATCAGCTAAAATATCATCAGCAATAACCTCTGAACTTTGTCATATGCATTTAGTAACTTTGTAACTATTGTCTAGACTTGTAAAAACATAATTTGCACACAATAACCTTTTGTTATCATCAAAACTTGGAATTTAACAGTTTGTTTTTTTTAAAAACAATTTCCTTATTTCTAATATGAAAAGGATTTTGGATTAAATTTTATGTAGTAGTTCTAATAACCTCACATGGAAGAATAATCATTTTTATGCCTACGGAAGTTCCAAAAACCTCACATGGCATAAAAATACTTTGAAATTGATTTTACTTAATTTTTATAAAAATATTATTTTTCTATTTTATTTTTATTCGTAAAAAAGGGTCAAAATACATCTTTGTGAAAGAGCCTGGTGTAACCCAATTGGTATACATGTATTATACTCCAAAAATCGAACATGACATTTAGCTCCAACAATAAAAAAAAGTATAATAAATAGAGCTGAATCAAATCTGTGCAAACGTTAGAATAATCAACATACATATTCATGAAACAATTAATTAGTTGAGAAGTGGAACATGAAACCTCCTCCCATATGTTTTGACTTTAGGAAAATTGCCCTAAAAGACCTCATTAGGAACATATTTGCTGAATGGGATCTGAGTTATTGAGGTCCTTGAACAGAAATAAAACATTAAGTAAAATGACCACGTTGCCCTTATTGCATTAGTGAATAAAGAAGGATTCAAATTTACCTTAGAGCAATACCCCGCTAACTTGAAGAGTGAAGGGAGGAGAGATTGACAGAAGCAAACGCTACGAGAGTGGGTGTTTGCAGCGACAACGAAGTGTTAGGTCTTTGCGGTAGTGGCGGTGAAGTTTGGGTCTTTGCGGCGGCAGTGGCGGAGTATGGGTCTGTGCGGCGGCAGCAGCGTAAATCGATTTACCAAAATTGGCCGAGAACTAAATGCTTTTCAAAACTCAAATAAATTGATTTAACACTGCTCAAATCAATTTACCAAACTTTGTGATACAAAGTAAATCCATTTAACGTTAGTTAAATCGATTTATGTAAGTTGGGCAACATGAGACAAACTTCTTGAACCCAAGGGAAGATTGTTTGCACCTACGGATGATCTTTGAACGCATGGGAAGATATTTGCACATAGGGAAGACTTCATGATACAAAGTAAATCGATTTAAGGTTAGTTAAATCGATTTATGTAAGTTGGGTAAAATGAGACAAACTTCTTGAACCCAAGGGAAGATCTTTTGAACGCATGGGGAAGATATTTGCACTAGGGAAGATTTGAAGTTATACTGCACTTGGGAGGACTTGTTGAATCCAAGGGAAGATCTTTTGTACCTAAGGAAGATGTTTTGAACATATGGGAAGATGTGTTGTACTTGGGAAGACTTGGTCTATACTTATGAAACCTAAGGGAAGAAATGTGACATAAATCGATTTACAGGGGTTGTAAATCGATTTATGACTATGTGCGGAAGATCTTCCCTAGGTGCAAAATATCTTCCCTTGAGTTCAACAAGTCTTCCTTAGTGCAATATAACTTCCCATGTGTCACTTAGGGAAGATATTGATGTACTAGGGAATATTTGAAGTTATATCGCACTAGGGAAAACTTGTTGAACCCAAGGGAAGATCTTTTACACCTAGGGAAAATGTTTTGAATACATGGGAAGATGTGTTGCACCTGGGAATACTTGGTTTATACTTGTGGAGCCCAAGGGAAGAAATGTGACATAAATCAATTTACAGGGGTTGTAAATCAATTTATGACAAAACTGGTTTTCACAAAAAGTGACATAAATCGATTTACTCAAGTTAGTAAATCAATTTACTCAAAATTTCCTTAAAATCTTCAACAGTTATCATTTTTCTTGCTTAAATCAATTTAAGAACATTGTAAATTGATTTGACAGTCTTTTCAAAAGACATAAATCGATTTACTAAATCCAAAAAATCGATTTAATCAAGCTCGATGTAATCAACCTCCAGGATAAAGTTCATATATTCTAATATAAATTGATTTACCCATATATAAATTGATTTATCATTGAGCTTTTCATAAGTCACAGATCGATTTATCCTAAATCAAATCAATTCAACACCATTTTTCAGAAGCAAAACAGAGCGACTTTTCAATTCTTGCCTATTCTCTTTCTAGGAACACATCTTTGCGCCAACACAAAGACCTAGTCACTTTATCACTGCAGCAAAGACCTAGACTTCACCGTTGCCGCAAATACCCACACTTTGTCGCAGTTGCCATAAAGGCCTACTCTCATTCGCTTCTATCAATCTCCTCTTCCCTTCACTCTTCAAGTTAACGGGCTATTGCTCTGAGGCAAATTTCATTCCTTCTTTGTTCATTGATCCTATTTCTGTCTTTCACTCTTCAGTAAATATTAACAATTAAGGACCTCAATACCTCAGGTCCCATTCAGCAAATATCTTCCTAGTAAGAAATTTTATGGCAATTGTCCTTTGGACTTTTGTGTAGCAACCAAAGTGATTTATCTCCCTTACAATTCCATTTGTCTTTCACCTTGAATCTCCATCCACGTTCGACCCATGCGCAAAAGAAGAAAAAGAAGAGGGTAAGAGTGAAGCAACGACTAAGGATCAAAGGGAAGAAGTTGTACAATTATTGGAAATTCAAGCCAACTATCAAACTTTCGCTTTTCAAAAGAATATATAAAAAAACAAGGTAATGCATAAACTCTTAGGCATACTTCACCTTTCTAGATCCTTTCTCCTTGAGCTCCTTTCTCTTCCAAGAAATCCTTGTGTGTCTTGCTCTCTCTTATGCTCCCCTTTAAATTGGCATCACCTAGGGTTTTGCCTCATTAAATCATTTTTTTTAAATTTTAAATTTTAAATTTTTTCATTTTCTTCTTTTGATGATGATTGCCAATTTGGACCACAATCATTATCAATAAAATGATTTTTTTTTTTTTTTTGAGTGGGCCGGACAAAATAGGGTGTTCACACTTAACATCCACATAATCTTAAACTTCTAATAACATACTATGAGAAGAAGGACTACCATCTATAACTTAGGAAATTGTAAGGAAAAAAACTATAAGAAACTAATTAGAAATTGGATGAAACTATAAGGATTAAAGAATTAATTTTTACAATTATTTATCAAATGCTATATGAATGAATAAATATATTCCTCCCTAGATTGTGTTATGGAGATTGGTTAGGTGATTCCCAGACGCATTATCTATATTTATTGTTATCCTCGTTTTGGAGCATATGGCATCTTGTCTTGTATGTGAAACAACGTAACATAATCATATACTTATGTCCACAATAACCGACCTTGATATATCCATCCACACGCATTTAACACATGCACTTAATAAATCATCACTCCTTAATTCAATAAAGTTTGTGTGCTATGTGCCCCGAATCTTAATTATCTCATTTTCAATATAATGGACATCCTTGGATCCGTCAAAATCTCAAACTGCTCATAATTGTTAAACAAAAATATCTTTAGATTAAATATCTTGTATTTTTACTAGATTGATTGCATTTGATTCTATTTTTCTTTTGAATGGTTAACTTGCAAACTCAAGTATTTCATTTGTGAAAAGTATAATTTTAAATTAGTTGGGTTCAGCTGGAGGATTTAACAATGAGATTTGAATCCATGGCTTTGTGAAGCTTTTTATAAGTTGCCTCTTTTTAATTAAATTAATTTTTATGGGTGCAATTTTAGTATTCTATACATTAATATTGATAGAAGCTTTTCACCAAAAAAAAAATTTCAACTTTCTTGTGCAAAACAAATTAAAAGGGATCCAAAAGAATAAGCCAAAAAGAATTATGCATGAAGAAATAATATATATGTGGGATGATAAATTACTATTATCTCTAGAAGCTTTTTAGATCCCTCACATATTTATTTCTGACAATGCAAAATCAATTATTTTACAACTAATCTAAATGGGCACTTAAAATTTTTGGGGAAGAGATATGCTGTTATCTTTTTGAGTCCTTCTTGAGAGATTGAATTTGACTAATTTATCTATGCAAGACACAAGAGCTAGGGTTATCTTTTTTTTTTTTTAATAAAAACGTAAATAAATTGTAAATAAATGATTCCAAACAAAATTTATGGTCTGTTCCACAACAAAGTTATTAATTATGAGCTCTTAAGAAAAAAGGAGATACTTTATGGATTAAATGGCTGGACAAGGTACACTACAAAAAAACATTGAATTTCTGGCGGAATTTGTCACGAAATAAGCTTTTCCGATGGAATTTTCGATGGACCGCATTTTCGACGGAATCCATTTCGTCGCTAATAAGTGTGTTTCAAACAAATTTGTGACAAATTTTAATTTCGTCGAAAATTCCGACGGAAAGCAATTTCGTCAGAAATCCTTTCCGTCGCAATTTTTTTTGTAAAAAAATTTTAAAAAAATCGATTTTTTAAAAAAAATGTTCAATTTTTTTTGAAATTTCCACATGCCACTGTCCCTCTCCCCTGGCTGCCACGTGTCCGCATCTTATAATTCCTCCAAGTGCCTCTCCTCAAGTTCGAACCTGCGACCTCACCCTCAGCCTGCCAATACCTTCGCGCTTGAGTCTTTGCCAGTTGCGTTGAAATGAACTTGTGTCATATTATTACATGTTATTATATATATAATATTATCATATATATAATTAATTATTGATTAAATATAATATTATTAAAAATCATGAAAAATTTAACAAAAACGCAAAAAATATATTTATATATTTAATCAAACAATTTTTTATTAAAATTACTTAATAAATAATAATTTAATATTATAAATATTATTTTTAATATAAAATTTTAAATATAATATCAATAAATAATAATATAATTTTAATAATTAAGGTTAAATAGAATTATTTAATAATTAATATATTAATTTTATAATATTTTTTAAAAAAATTAATAAATTTTAATTTTTCCAAAGGAATTTCTGTCGGAATTTGTCGTTGGTAAATTTTTGACCGACGGAAATTCGGTTGGAATTTGCCACGAAAAAATTTCGTCAGAAATTCTGTGGCAAAATTTGCCACGGAAAAGATTCCATCGGAAATTTCATCGGAAATAAGGTGTTTTTTTGTAGTGGTATATTAAAAAGGGAAAACACATTGGTTATATAACACTCTACCAATGTAATTTAAGTTGGTATTGGAGAAAACCAATGAATTACAAATTTGTGTGAATTACAAAAATATTGTTTGGTTTGCAAACCCAAATATTGGCTTATATGCTTAGCGTGTGTTTGAATTAGCGGTGCTGGAAGTGATTTTTTTAAATATGACTTTTGCAAACTTAAGATAAGATACAAGTCTTATTGTATAATGTGATTTGTGTTTGTGCTGTAAGTTGCTTTTTGGTTTAACAGTCAAATAGAAAAAAAGGCTTAGCCAAACACATGATCGACCAGCAATTGAATGTTTTGTCATTTAATTGCACTATCATCCCTACAAACACCCATCCACACGTACCCATAGTAGCATGAGGTTTGTAACGTCCTAGATTTTAGAGAACTTAAACTTAATCTCTACAAGCCCTAAAAGTTTTAGAAAAGGGTAAATTGGTCCTTAGAAAGTCATGATCTACATGAAAATTGGGTTCAAATTGATGGAGGTTCGAATAAGGAGCTATTAGAGACCAATAAGATGCTAGAAAAAGCCCAAAATAACTACAAAAGTGGGCCCAATTGGGGACTTTTTTTTTTGTGGATTGGACCTAGTTTACACTCAGTTAAGCCCATTAGACCTCAACTTTCTAGAGC
Organism: Inga oerstediana; assembly: GCA_963210345.1. NCBI lineage: Eukaryota > Viridiplantae > Streptophyta > Magnoliopsida > Fabales > Fabaceae > Inga > Inga oerstediana. Next base: position 77,073,878 of record OY723399.1, on the reverse strand, counting down.
GTAATAGAGGGCCTACATTTTTTTGTAATGGACTTAGCCAAGATGAATCATGAGTCATTATTCGCAAATTCATGAGAGGAGAAAGAGAAGAGCTTTGCTAGGGTTTCTTCTAGAGGGGCTTCTAAGGGTTCTAAGTCATCGGGTGATCACCTCTAATACTCTTTCCTTTTCTTCCTTCTTAATCTAAGATATTCTAGAGACCTAAGTTAGGGTTTGAGAGCCCCATATTGGGGATTTTTATTGAGAATTGGATTCTAGGAGTTAGAACCCCAAATTGATGATACTGAATTGTTAAATAAGCTTAGTCTAACACTATGTTGAAAAGAATTCTCAATTCTAACTTAGTTCTCTATTATCGTTGCTACTCATAAGGTTTCTAAGTAGCTTAGACAAGTTGAATTTCTATCCTAGTTAAATTGATATCAATCTATCTCTCTCACTAATCTATAGTTGAGCAAGTGTACATTGGAGAGAGGGTTTTCCTTGGTTATAACATAGAGGATTCCAGGTAACATGGTCTTTACTTATTTTATCTATTGACATCTGCTCGTAGGAGTTTTGAAAAAAGTCCCTATTTAAGAGAATAGTTTAGATTAATATTATATATTTCCCTTACCCATTTTTTGGCTAAAATTGTGCCTTGTGGGTTGTTTGTGACTGAAAAAACTAGAGTCTATGAATTTTAGGATGGATACTTGAATCTGATCGAACATGCCACTTAATTGGAAACTTTACAAAACACTGCCTCATTTTGGTGAAGGGATTACTTGCCTAAGCAAGATAAGAAGTGATAGGCTTGGACAAAAAGAAATATATTATTTTCCTTTGACACACTTACATCATGTTTACAACAATCCTCCACACGCGTCAAAGGGAACACTAATTGCTGAGTTACATATAAGGGTACGTATAACAATTTTGAGTCTAGTGCCTTTTGGATCTTGGACTAGACTTAGACCAATAACACTTAGTACATAGAGATGTCAGTGAAGCCGGCTTCTATGAACCAACAACTCTTGGTGTGCACTAAAGGCATTAAGAGTCAGATTATACCCCTATAATTTATGCTGTTAACAGCAGTTTTGCATATTATGACTGCCATGCGCCTGCCTGGTTCTTAATGAATGCTCTAGAAATTTCACCACGTTCTTATAAGAGCGCTCAAATCCATATTTCATAGAGGTGAATGCTTCAAGTGTATCTATAATGAATACACTATCCCATAGGATTATGAAATCATTAAGAGCTTTGCTCAGCCTCACTAAAAATGCATTCTAGCACTTTTTCACACACCATAAGAAGGGATTTGAATTTAATTATAGTGCTAGCAGAATTAACAAAACAACTTGTTCTTACCCATTTGAACCTTCTTCATGGGGTCTCCAATCACAAAGGTTGGGTTACCATCACTGTTAATTTCGCATTGGCTTTAGTCCCATTCCCCTTGATGTTTCAACAATTTGTTTCTTCCCTAGTGGCTTTGTTAATGGATCTATTAGGTTTTCTCTGACCTTACAAAATTGATTGAGATTACACCATCGTTCAACAGTTGGCTTATATTATTGTGTCTCAATCGAATATGTCTATTTTTACCATTAAAGGTTTATTTTTAGCCATAACTATTGCAAACTTGTTATCTTAATTTAAAGACTCTAATGGTATTGGTTTGTCAACCAATGAGATATTTGCCAAGAATTGTTTCAACCACTCAGCCTTAGTAGCAGCCAACTCCATAGCAATCCACTCAGAATCCCTTGAGGATTTAGTAAAAATAGTTTGCTTGGCTTATCTCCATGATTTTGCACCACCAAGAGTAAATATATAACCACTAGTGGATTTGGACTCCCTGAATATGAGATCCGGCTAGTATCACTCTATCTTTATAACACAGCGGGAAATCCACTATAAAATATACCATGTTTCATGGTACCTCTAAAGTATCTCAATACTCTTATCAGAGCCACCCAGTGTTCATTGCTAGGGCAGTGGGTATATCTACTCAATCTACACATAGCATATGCTATGTCTAGCCTGGTAAAATTCATTAAATGCAACAGATGCCTGATAATCTGTGCATACTCAGATTGAACAACTGGAACCCCTTTATGTTTTACTAGGTGTACACTAGAATCATAAGGAGTGCTTAATGGATCATCATTAAAATGTCCAAACCTTTTAAAAATTTTCTCAATATAATGTTCTTGAGTCAAACAAACACCTAAGATTACTTGTGCTTTACCCAGATCTTTCATGTCAAAATTTGAAGTAAGAAAATGTTTTGTTTCAAGAACAACATCTATGTTAGTACCAAAGATAAGCATGTCATCCACATAAAGGCAAATAATCATACAATCACCATTTACAAGTTTTGTATAAACCCATTTTTCTACTTCAATAGCAGAAAAACCTCTACTGGTCAAAACTTGATCAAATTTTTTATGCCATTGTTTAGGTGCTTGTTTCAAACCACATAAAGATTTAACAAGTTTTCAAACTTTGTTTTCTTGCCTAGAAACAATACACCCTTCAGGTTGTACCATGTAAATTTCTTCCTCTAATTCACTATTCAAAATGGCTGTTTTTAACATCCATTTGGTGAATAAAAAGCTTATAAATTGAGGCTAAAGCAATAAGAATTTTAATAGAAGAAATCATTATCATTGGAGAAAAAGTATCAAAATAATCAACATTTTATTTTTGGGTAAAACCTTTGGCTACTAGCCTTGCTTTATTTTGTCAATAGGGCTATCAGGAAAATATTTTTCCTAAAAACCTATTTGCAACCAACAAGCTTTGCTTTTGGAGGCAAGTTGACCAAAACCCATGTTTTGTTTTGCTTCAAAGAATCAATTTTAGCTTTAATGGCTTCTTTCCAAAACATTACATCCAGAGAAGTAATAGCTTCATAAAAATTCTTTGATTCATTTTGTATCAAATAAGTATAAAAACCATCTCCAAAAGAAGTTTCTTTTCTTTGTCTCTTACTTCTTCATAAGTTTTCAACTAAACCTTTATTTGGGGTTTGTTCAAAAGAAGAAGAAACATTTTCAATTATTTTAAGAGTATGCTCAACTTTCAAAGGAAAAATATGCTCAAAAAATTTAGCATCTTTTGTTTCAATAATGATGTTTGGATCCAAAACATCACATTTCAAAACCAGAAAATGATAAGCTACACTTTGTTGAGTATATCCAATAAACAAACAATCCGCAGTTTTAGAACTAATTTTCTTCTTTTTGGGAGCAGGTAATAAAAACTTTGCAAGACACCCCTACACTTTCAGATATTTAAGATTAGGCACAAAACCTTTCCCCAATTCATAAAGGTGTCTTGTTAGTTTTCTTATGGGGTATTTTATTTTGTAAAAAACAAGCAGACAATAAAGCTTCACCCCTTAAGTGATTTGGTGCAGCAGAACTTACAAGTAAATCATTCATCATTTATTTCAAGGTTCGATTTTTTCTTTCTGCAACACCATTAGATTTAGGCGAATATGGAGGTGTCACCTCATAAATAATTCCTTCTTTTTCACAATAATCATTTAATAGAAAAAATTCCCCTCATCTGTCTGACCTTTTTGCCTGACTAATTTTCTACCTCTGCTTTATATGACAAAAATTTTCAATAAATAAACTTTAGTATATCTTCAAAAATCATCAACAAAAGTAACATAGTATCTTTTACCTCCTCTAGTCTCAATTTGTTTCATATCTCCCAAATCAGTATGTATTAAAGATAAAGGCTTAGATTCACTTTGGGTAGAAAAATGTGGTTTTTTAGTTTGCTTAGTTTCTGCACAAATTTCACATTTGCTACAATTATCACTTTTGATTCCATAAATCAACCCAAGCTATTGTAGTCTTTTTATAAAGGATTTATTAGTATGTCCTAGTGCAGCATGTAACATCCCGATTTCTGATTAAGGGCTAATGATAATTATTGAGAATAATTATCTAATTAAGTGGACTGCTAAGCCCTGGTTTAGTAAGAGTCCAAATTGTGATTAAGAAATATGAAAATGAGTTGATGGTAATTACAAGTGAATTTCCATAACCAGGGGTAAAACGGTAAAGTTACCGACAGTTGATCGGTTACCGAGGAGGAGACTCATTGGTAGCTTCAAGATCAATGGCTAGGATTGATTGTGTGATTGAACATGGGGCATGATCAAGTGTATATGTGTGCATGTGAGCCCATGTGAGTTGAAGTGAGATGGTGACAAGTGGCAAAGTGTGAGCCCTTGGATGAGGCATAAGTGATGACACATCATCATCTTCATCTCCTCTTCTCTCTTCTCTCTCTCTCTCGTTTTCTCTCTCTTGTGCGGAAGCCATGGAGCTTGGGAAAGAGAAAGGAAAATCTGAATTTTGAGGTAAGCAAATGGCCTCTTTAGCTCAAACTCTCTTCTCCAATGTTGATCCTTGAGTGATGGGCTTCATTTTGGTGTGTATAGTGTGGCCATTTAGTGCTGATTTGTGCTACACGAAAATATGAAGTGTGGAGAATCAAAGAGTGTCTTTGAGAAAGGGGATAAGGTATGTGAAACCAATCCTTCTATCTAAGTTTCATGCCAAATGATTATGTTTGGAATTTCTGGAATTATTGCCCTAATTGTGAAAATATGGGTAATGGGTAGTTTGGCATGTTATGGCATGGGAAATGGTATATTGGTATGAGTTTTGAATAGATAGAATGGATTGGGGATTGAAATGTGAAAGGTTAATGATTTTGGAAAATGATGATTATGATGCCCTAGGCCAAAGCTTGTTAATGGAATGGGAATTGGTTAATTCTATGGATTCCATTGAATTCAGTGAGTGATTTTGTGTGGGAGTGGCTTTGGTAGAAGTTTTTGGTCCCTTTGGATCAATTGGGCAAGAGTTAGGAAATGTGGTAAGTTTTGCTGCGTTTTCTGGAATCTGATAGATTCACTCGAGCAGACATGGGTGTGCTCGAGTGAGGGATGAATGTTGCTCGAGTGAGGAAGAACCTGCTCGAGTGATAAGAGAGTTTTCCCTTGTTTCGCTTCGAGTGCGCCTGGGAATTATGAACGCTGCTCGAGCACATCGCTTTGTGCTCGAGGTGAGGGAAGAACATGCTCGAGTGAGCATGGTCTGCTCGAGTGATAGTGGGAGCCCAGAGTTGAGGTTGCTCTCGGGTGGATACTCGCGGACAAGGTGCAAGAAGTGTGCCTTCTCACTCGCGGGTGGAGGGCATCTGCTCGAGTGAGCCGTGTGTGCTCGCGGGTGAGAGGTGTGCGCTCGCGGGTGTGCTCACGGGTGAGAGTGGAGTGCTTGAGTGATCCAGTGCTTGGAGAGCATTGGGGGCTCTCGGGTCCTCACTTCCTGGATTTCTCTCGAGGGTGCTCGAGTGAGGCTTTTGGCCTTGTGCTCGAGTGAGGATCTTGTGCTTCGAGTGAGCCAGTTCCTGAAAGTGAGAGTTGTGCTCTCGGGCAAGTGCTCGCGGTCTCACTTTCTCTTGTGCTCGAGTGATGTCCGTACTTGTGCTCGAGTGAGAGCTTCTGTGCTCGAGTGAGGCAGTGAAAAATATCAAGTTTGAGTGTTCAAAAGGGGATCTTTAGGGATAGTCTTCCAACCCTTTAGAGCTATGGATTGAGGTGTTTGAGGGTACTTAAAGGGCAATAATGATAACCAACTTGAGTGTCTAAAAGTAAAGGAATTGGAAAAAGGGATTAATCCTATGTCCTTGGTTTTGGTTATAGGATTTGACGATTTCCCTGATTGTGAGCAGCTGGAGCTGGAGCTTACGTAGAAAGAGGGTAGGGAACTTACCTTTCCTGCATGTATTGATAATTGTATTTGTGTATTGATGCATGTTATTGCCTTGCTTGAATTATGTGAAACATATGAGAATGATTGTAGCTCTGTTCTATTTATACTATGGCCATGAGTATGTTGTGTGAACATTGAGCATGCGGATATATCATTATGTGAACATGTGTTATTGTGATGCAAGCATGTCATGCATTAAATACTTATCTTGCATGCATATTGGTACCTGTTTCCTACTGAGATTCCCCAGAATCTCACCCTCCCCTATCAACATTTTAGACAGGGAAGGAAGATTGAGGATGAAGCAAGCATCCAAGGACGAAGAGGACTCGTTTTGGGTGAGAGCTTAGTATTGGTTATCATTGCGTAATTGGGATTATGTATATGATTATATGGATCAGTAATTGAGAATGTATTCGATAGAGATTTGTGTAATCCCTGTTAGTTGAGTTGTATGGGCTAATGTGCCCTATGTTTATTGAGCGAAGATATGATCCCGGAATTGTCGGGAGTTTATATTGCGTACTCTGATAATTGTATAAATGTAATTTATCTTCGCATAGTAATTATATTCGGAGTGTAAATATGAGACCTTGTTGTAAATGATTTCGAAATGTGATTGTGAAAACCCCGTCTAGTTGATGGGTTTATAAATGTTGTTTTGACTTATTGGTCTCTATTTCACGTTAATTGCATAATCCGGATATTAATTACGGCAGGGGGTTACATTTTGGTATCAGAGCTACAGTTCCTGGCAAGTATGGGAATTTGCTAGGATAGCTCTCTTAGATCTCTACCTTGGTGGTAGATGATGTCTTGTGATAGTAATTATGTATACACATGTATGATTTGTTATTGTGGACATAAGAGATTAGTGGGATATGTGTATACATTGTTGGTTATGCTAGAGCGGAGAATCATTGTGTAATCGAAAGATATAGTGATTCGTCCGAGAATTGGAAGTGTAAACCCGGAGGTGGTTGTAATCAAACCCCTCATCTGATTTGAGAACCGAGGAAAATGGTTTCCGAGGTGCTTGATATTGATGTTCTAGGTATCAGGACTAACCTAGATGTTGGGTATGTAACCCAAGGTGGTATGGTGTTACATGTAGTAATGTCATACTGATCTTGTGTGTGTAAAAGCCTTAAGACCTAGGGGGCTGGTGTGCCTTAGGCTGGCAGAGATATTTGAGTTCATGCTGGAGTGGATGAGGCTCTGTGTATTTGAGGGGAGTAATTTCCCAGTTCAACTAAGGTTGAGGTTTGAAAGATGAGTTGTGATCTAAGGATTGGACTCAATAGCTGGGTTGATTCTTAGGAATTGGATTTGACCTCAATGGTCTGTGGTACCAGGGTATGGTACTAGAAGTGAATTGAGATGTGTATCAGGTATTCTGAGAGTGTTGGTTGTTAATCCAGCACAGGGAGAAAGTCATCTACGGAGGATTCGGATCGGAGAGTGCTATCTACGGGGACTTTTGATCGGAAAGGGCTACCTACGGTGAGACTCGATCGGAAAGGGCTACCTACGGTGAGATCCGATTGGAAAGGGCTACTTACGGAAAACTCTGACCGGAGGGGCTGACCAGTCAGTGGACTGAGTGAAGCACCGAGTGCAGTAGCGTAGAGTGGAGACACCATGACGATGAACCCTAGAGTGAAGCCACTGTGACAATGAACCTAGAGTGTAGCCGCCTTGATAATGAACCGTGGAGAGCAGTTGCCGTGATGTTGAATCGTAGAGTAGAACTATGAGGACGTTAGGAGTATGGGCTCTTAACGCTGTGTTGATTGTGGCTTTAAATGATTCGAGTTGAATCAGGCCAAGATTTGGTACAGATTGTGAATATTGTCAGTTGTAGGGAGAGATTCCTATGGGACTCCTGTTAAATCAACTTGACATTGGGAATGCACAGATAAGGAGAAAGACCTCAGAGTGTGCAGCGGAAGCGTGATGAATGTAATATGTTTGAAGATTGTGTTGAGCAAAGGCTCGAGATTGATGTGAGAATGATATGATAACTATGGCTTCGGGAGGAAAAGCTTCGGGGTCAAGTCGTATTGTAAAAAGGGGTCTTGAAGGATCCCAGTACGTGAAAAGAATTCGAGATGTTGAAGGTGAAGTGGTTAAGATGCCTGGTTCCAGCTTGTTACAATTGTGCATTGTGAGTCCTGGGTCGACGTAGTGTACCCAGCCTCTCCGCACCCGATTGGTGGGAGAGGGCACCAACCGTTGTGGCCCGGTGGGGTGAGACGGCGGTGGGGTGTGACGGCTATGTGTGAGTCTCTTACCTGCGGCCGCATGGGGTGATTCCTATGGCGGAGGACCGTGCCTTCGGGGCGGTAGTTTACGGGGGACAGGCTATCTGTGAGGCCGACGGGCCATTTGTGAAAGCCGGTTAGCTGTATGAGCTATAAGGCTATATGTATGCACTGCCATGCCAATAGTCCCTGAGTAGCTAACAACGGTTCGGGTAAAGACTGTGTGTCTTCTCGGCGGAGAAAGGGGATGAGGGTGGAGTGTGATGTGGAAGCCGGAAGGCTATGTGTGAGCACCGCTACGCCAATAGTCCCTGAGTAGCTAGCAACGGTTCGGGTTAGACTGTGTGTTTTCCCGGCGGAGAAAGGGGATGAGGGTAGGGTGTGATTGTGGATCTACTATCGTGAGCCTGAATGGCTACGTGTGTGCACTGCCACGTCGATAGTCCCTGAGTAGCTAACAACAGTTCGGGTCAAGACTGTGTGTCTTCTCGGCGGAGAAAGGGGATGAGAGTGGAGTGTGATTGTAAACCTGTGAACATTGTGGATAAGCTGGGACTGAGGTATTGTTGTGTAGTAGAGCAGAGCTAATTCAGCTGATGGCTAATTCGACTACGTGATCGGGGGTTCTCTATTCTGAGGGCACTACCCCGGCATGGCCAGCTTGGCTAGCCACCACGTTGGTTGCACCGGTGTTGACCCAAGGCCGAAAGGCGGTGCGTAAAATTAGAGTCTATGATGCGGATTACGGTAAAAGCAATGTAAATTGTGTTAAGGAGCAATGCAGCGTGTGCAGGTCAGCGTGAGCCGTTTAGGGTTTGACGCTGGTCATCTCTAGCTCGGCCGTTGAACTGCCATTGTAGTTGCTTTGTGTGGTGCGAGAGCATGAAGGTAATGTTGGGAGATTGAGACTCTCAACCGGTCGCCTGGATAGAAGAGATTGAGATTCTAGGTGGGCCATTGCGGTAGGGTGCTTCGGATAGAAGAGATTGAGATTCCGGAGTGGCCTGATGTGATTGTTGTTAATAACCGAAAGTCCCGGTTACCACTAGCGGAGTTACTGGTGGGTGTACGGGTGAGGGTAATGCTGTGAAAGTGGATACAGCGAAGGCATAAGTGCTTGTGTATACGGCTGAGGCTGTTGTTTGAAATGAGTTAGTGATGTTGTTGAGTTATTCCAGGATGGAATCACTAGATTGAGTTGAGCAGGTTAGTGGCCTATGCCACCTAACTACTGAAATCTTATGATATGGCTCATGAATTAGAGTCATCGGATATTGAGATGCGCTAGCCACTCATGAGTTGAGGAGGGCTTCGACGATTGTGGTTGTATAGCAATCGTGATATGGGCCGATTGCAGTTTATGGCAACTAGGGTTGCATTTATGGTTTAAGATTCTTACAAGAATCAAGTTGAGACGCTCCATTGTGTAGTGGTCTAGAGGAGACCATCCCAATATGGAATAAATTGTGAAACGGAAGCTATCGTGAAGAAGCGTCCGGAGTTTATGTCCTTAGTGGTGGGACAAATTTCGAGGACGAAATTTATTTAACGGGGGGAGAAATGTAACATCCCGATTTCTGATTAAGGGCTAATGATAATTATTGAGAATAATTATCTAATTAAGTGGACTGCTAAGCCCTGGTTTAGTAAGAGTCCAAATTGTGATTAAGAAATATGAAAATGAGTTGATGGTAATTACAAGTGAATTTCCATAACCAGGGGTAAAACGGTAAAGTTACCGACCAGTTGATCGGTTACCGAGGAGGAGACTCATTGGTAGCTTCAAGATCAATGGCTAGGATTGATTGTGTGATTGAACATGGGGCATGATCAAGTGTATGTGTGTGCATGTGAGCCCATGTGAGTTGAAGTGAGATGGTGACAAGTGGCAAAGTGTGAGCCCTTGGATGAGGCATAAGTGATGACACATCATCATCTTCATCTCCTCTTCTCTCTTCTCTCTCTCTCTCGTTTTCTCTCTCTTGTGCGGAAGCCATGGAGCTTGGGAAAGAGAAAGGAAAATCTGAATTTTGAGGTAAGCAAATGGCCTCTTTAGCTCAAACTCTCTTCTCCAATGTTGATCCTTGAGTGATGGGCTTCATTTTGGTGTGTATAGTGTGGCCATTTGGTGCTGATTTGTGCTACACGAAAATATGAAGTGTGGAGAATCAAAGAGTGTCTTTGAGAAAGGGGATAAGGTATGTGAAACCAATCCTTCTATCTAAGTTTCATGCCAAATGATTATGTTTGGAATTTCTGGAATTATTGCCCTAATTGTGAAAATATGGGTAATGGGTAGTTTGGCATGTTATGGCATGGGAAATGGTATATTGGTATGAGTTTTGAATAGATAGAATGGATTGGGGATTGAAATGTGAAAGGTTAATGATTTTGGAAAATGATGATTATGATGCCCTAGGCCAAAGCTTGTTAATGGAATGGGAATTGGTTAATTCTATGGATTCCATTGAATTCAGTGAGTGATTTTGTGTGGGAGTGGCTTTGGTAGAAGTTTTTGGTCCCTTTGGATCAATTGGGCAAGAGTTAGGAAATGTGGTAAGTTTTGCTGCGTTTTCTGGAATCTGATAGATTCACTCGAGCAGACATGGGTGTGCTCGAGTGAGGGATGAATGTTGCTCGAGTGAGGAAGAACCTGCTCGAGTGATAAGAGAGTTTTCCCTTGTTTCGCTTCGAGTGCGCCTGGGAATTATGAACGCTGCTCGAGCACATCGCTTTGTGCTCGAGGTGAGGGAAGAACATGCTCGAGTGAGCATGGTCTGCTCGAGTGATAGTGGGAGCCCAGAGTTGAGGTTGCTCTCGGGTGGATACTCGCGGACAAGGTGCAAGAAGTGTGCCTTCTCACTCGCGGGTGGAGGGCATCTGCTCGAGTGAGCCGTGTGTGCTCGCGGGTGAGAGGTGTGTGCTCGCGGGTGTGCTCGCGGGTGAGAGTGGAGTGCTTGAGTGATCCAGTGCTTGGAGAGCATTGGGGGCTCTCGGGTCCTCACTTCCTGGATTTCTCTCGAGGGTGCTCGAGTGAGGCTTTTGGCCTTGTGCTCGAGTGAGGATCTTGTGCTTCGAGTGAGCCAGTTCCTGAAAGTGAGAGTTGTGCTCTCGGGCAAGTGCTCGCGGTCTCACTTTCTCTTGTGCTCGAGTGATGTCCGTACTTGTGCTCGAGTGAGAGCTTCTGTGCTCGAGTGAGGCAGTGAAAAATATCAAGTTTGAGTGTTCAAAAGGGGATCTTTAGGGATAGTCTTCCAACCCTTTAGAGCTATGGATTGAGGTGTTTGAGGGTACTTAAAGGGCAATAATGATAACCAACTTGAGTGTCTAAAAGTAAAGGAATTGGAAAAAGGGATTAATCCTATGTCCTTGGTTTTGGTTATAGGATTTGACGATTTCCCTGATTGTGAGCAGCTGGAGCTGGAGCTTACGTGGAAAGAGGGTAGGGAACTTACCTTTCCTGCATGTATTGATAATTGTATTTGTGTATTGATGCATGTTATTGCCTTGCTTGAATTATGTGAAACATATGAGAATGATTGTAGCTCTGTTCTATTTATACTATGGCCATGAGTATGTTGTGTGAACATTGAGCATGCGGATATATCATTATGTGAACATGTGTTATTGTGATGCAAGCATGTCATGCATTAAATACTTATCTTGCATGCATATTGGTACCTGTTTCCTACTGAGATTCCCCAGAATCTCACCCTCCCCTATCAACATTTTAGACAGGGAAGGAAGATTGAGGATGAAGCAAGCATCCAAGGACGAAGAGGACTCGTTTTGGGTGAGAGCTTAGTATTGGTTATCATTGCGTAATTGGGATTATGTATATGATTATATGGATCAGTAATTGAGAATGTATTCGATAGAGATTTGTGTAATCCCTGTTAGTTGAGTTGTATGGGCTAATGTGCCCTATGTTTATTGAGCGAAGATATGATCCCGGAATTGTCGGGAGTTTATATTGCGTACTCTGATAATTGTATAAATGTAATTTATCTTCACATAGTAATTATATTCGGAGTGTAAATATGAGACCTTGTTGTAAATGATTTCGAAATGTGATTGTGAAAACCCCGTCTAGTTGATGGGTTTATAAATGTTGTTTTGACTTATTGGTCTCTATTTCACGTTAATTGCATAATCCGGATATTAATTACGGCAGGCGGTTACACAGCATGCCGTATATAAAAAGAATCAATAATATAAACAGGCAAGTAAGTAGAAGATTTATCATTCATATTTCAGTTATGCTTAATACAAACAATCCCTGATTAAAATAACCCTTCCGAACAAGAACATTGGTTTTTGTCATTAAGATCTTATCATATTCGAATGACATGTTAACCCCATCTTTTCTGAATAGAGCTACATAGATTAAATTAGCTGTAACATGAAGCACATATAAAACATCATTCAGTACTAAGGTCTTTCCAGATGTAAGTTTCAACACCACTTTTCTTTTTACTAGAACCTTTAAAGTTTGGGAATTAGCAAGATAGATGTGGTCTTCCCATTCTTTAAAGGAGGTAAAAATATCTTTATTGTCACATATGTGTCTAGTAACACCAGAGTCTACCACCAACTTTCTCATATTAGAGACTACGAGGGCTTGAGAGATAACCGCAACAACAATCTCATCATTATCATTTCCTTCAACCAAATTTACATTTAGCCTAGGAAGATTATCAACTTTGCGAGAAGAATTTAGCCTTCTTCCTACGCTGAGCTGCATGATGACTTGGCTTGCCACAAACAAAGAAATTGCCCTTTTTCTTGAACTTGGAGTTAGAACTAATGGGTTTGTAATCATATTTCTTAGTTTTAGTGCTTTTAGAATTGTAACTCTTGTCATGCGGCTTTGCTTCTACTAGATTTGATCTAGTAGCCATCTCTTTTCCTTTTCCTGCTTGAACTGCCTTTCAGTTGGTGTCCTCAATGATGATGTGTGTGATCAGTTCTGTTAGCGACAACTATTTCTACTTGTGCTTCAATTGTTGTTTATAATCATTCCATGTTTCAGGCAATTTCTCTATTAGTATCCCGGCAACAAATTCGTCTGGTAAATTGATCTTCTTGGCTTGAAGCTCCTCTAGCAGTTTGTGATATTCATTGATTTGCAGCTTTATATCTTTGCCTTTAATCATCTCCCATATGTAGAAGTCCCTCACTGCAAACTTTTGTTTGCTAGCATCCTAAATAGTGTACTTGAGAACTAGTGATTCCCATATTTTATGTCCTTCCTTATAGACAGAGGACACATCAAACAAATCACCAAATAAAGTGCTGATCAAAGTATGCCTACACACCTTATTTGCATATGTCCAAGCATCCTTTTAAGCTTGGTCAATATCTGTAAATGGCGCGGACTGGGTAAGTGCAACAGTGTAAGACCCCATCTTACATACCACTTATTATTGATATTAATTAGAGTACTAAAGCGCAGTTTAGTGAGCAAAATAGGAATAGCGGAAATATACTGATATTATTGAAATAACAGGCTTGATTACATTACCAATTTTCCCTTTGAGGTTTCATAACATATATACATTTTTTCCAAAATATTAAACTACATATAACCACTAGCTTTCGTCTTAGGATTCGCACCCATCAATTTCCCTTGTCTACCACCTTGCCCTTGGAGCCGCCAGTTCCCGCTGGAAGGTTTATTTAGTTGAAAAATGGTGAGATTCCAAGGACTCTCAGTAGTAACATACAATCAATTATATAGAATACGAAACTAAATATGCAATGCACTATATAGTGTAAAATGAAAATGCATACTATTTTGTGTATACACAATACTCAGGACTGAATGACTGTTTAGACCCCTACATGTCCAGGTACCTCAGCTGGGTCCTTAACCACAGCTAGGTAATGTGCCTATGCACCATGTTCATATCACAAAATATAGCAATATATAACATATCAACAATCACATAGTGTATGAAAGATAAAGTTACTACCTTAACCCTGTTTTTTCCTTAAATAGGCTTCTTGTACTTCGTGCCGCAGCTTGGGCTATCAATCGGGTCCTAAAATTCTAAATGTACAAGGATTAGGTTAAAACCCATTCATATACCACTTTAAGCACTTCCAAAGTGTTTTTGTTGGTTATATTAGTCTAAACTAAAAAATTACCAAAATGCCCTTGTGGACTGGCCCCAGCCTCACCGTACCTATTTCGACTGTACTTTTTCTGAAATTTTGATCTAGGCTATTCTTACATATTTTTGCCTAAGGAATCTGTTTCCAGCATCAAATTTACCAAATTCACTACCAAAAGACAAAAATGCCCTTTGCAGCCCTATTCTTAGGGTTGTGGGGGTGTTTTGGTCATTTCGGTTTCTAGGGCTTTTCTGGAAAGGTGTTCAATTGTAACCCCACCTAATTTTCCCTCTTGAATACAATGGAACCATTAATTTCGTGAAAATCTAACTCCTATCCCATTTTCTAGCTCTAGCCAAAGCTTGGGAAACTCCAAAAAAATTTGGGGTTTTTGAATTTTGACATCAAATCCTTGCTTCTTTCTATTCCGAATCACTTAATTAACTATTTAGTTACATTTCCAACTTGATTTAGACTAAATTTGGGCAGTATAATAGTTAGGGCTTAGCATTTTCCCAAATTAACAAATCACAGAAATCAGCCACAAAATCATCGATTAAACCATCAACAACTGCAACAACAACGATAATTTAAGGTTTATGGAGTCACATTTGCTTTCCCTTGTTTTCTCTCTCTTGGTTGAAACTTCCACCTCCATAAACCCTAGGATTTTGCTTCCTAAATACCATAAATCATGTAGAAGGGAAGCTTAAAGGAAGGATTTCACCAATTAGAAACCAAAACACTAAGCAAATAAACTTACCTTGCAACTTTGCTCTCCCTTCTCTCTAAAAATCTCAAAACTCACTCTCTCTAGCTCTCTTGGGTGCCATCAAAAATGAGAGAAAGATGAAGGGAAATGTGTTAGATATGATTAGTTTTGATGATGTCAAATATAAATGTCAAATGATAAGAGCAAAAAGTTTATATAATACTTTGACTAATTATTATGTTTAATGTTGCATACCTTGTAGAATAGTCAAGCAAAGATTGAAGATATTCAAGAAAATAAAGAAGTTGTCTTGTTGGGTTATGGAGAATGATCATCAAGAAGGAAATCAAGAAGAAAGATTTTGAAGAAAAAAGAAATTACAAGATCTAGTGAGAATATCAAGGTTCAAGCTGTTAGAAGTGATACTGGAGGTTTCTATGATGATACCGGAGGCTTCTATGATCAAATGATGGTTGAAATAGGTTAATACGAAGCTAAGATGACTTATATATAAGTTATGGCACTTCTAGAGGAGTTTTGGTCGAGTGTGAGCTCAACACTCGAGTGCCAGAGGTGTTGCACTCGAGCACGTGATGAACACACTCGAGTGTCGGGGCTACTCTGTTCTACTCTGTTTTACATTCAGCTTGATAGAGGTCTGGTATTTTGGCCATATCTCTCAAACCACATGTCAGATTGACCCACAACTAGTGGCATATGAAAGAAGACTCACAACACGAAAAATGTAAACCAAGGTCATATTTAAAGAAGCTCAGATGAAGGAGATATGATCCGTGGAAGTTGACAGTGAAATCACCATCACTTTTCAAGACAGGTTCGGTATTTTGAGCATAACTCAAAAACAACACATCGGATTGAGACAAAACCAGTGCCATATAAAACTAGACTCAAAGAGCTTTCCATGGATAGGTAATTTTCCTAATTTGAACTTATATTCTAGGAGCTATGCCTTCTGGAAGTTGACGCTTGTGCAGTCTAGTGCGATAGACACTCTTTCGATCATAACTTGCAGAATACAAGGAGTTTGGAGTTGATTCTTCTTGCATTGGAATGCATATGACAAGAGCTTTTTTATGATACATCATTTTTCATATTTAGAATCAAATAAATAAATTGAGTTTGACGTGGCCCCATATCACCGGCAAGTCCAAAAATGCACTCTTGAAAAATGTTATGTGAGTGTTGTCCAGAAGCAGCTGAAGCGTGGAGAAATTTAGCAACACTCGAGCATTGAACAACACACTCAAGTGAGGATCATAATTGCACTCGAGTCATGCAAGTGTTAACATGAAAGTGTTAACCCGAGAAGAAATATGACTAAAGAAACATGAAGCGCACTCGAGCAGGACTGGTTGCACTCAAGTGATGTCCAAAATTGCACTTGAGTCCTGCAAGTGAAGAGCAGTGAGTGTTTGCCCGAGAGGAAGCCAGAACGTGAAATTATACATGCACTCAAGTGAGGCTTCTTTGCACTTAAGTGAAGTACTGACAGAACCAACGCAGGAAGTTCAAACTCTCATATCCATCAATCCAAACGTGGTTAAATGTTATACATTCATTATGATTTCACTTGTAATTATTCCTAAACGTTAACTAACTTATATTTCAAGTGAGAAACAGGAGATTAAGCATTTGGATTACATCTTCAAGAATAGAGGTCACGTATGGCAAATATCATCACTCAACGAACAATCCGACTATGGTTACATGTTATTGAATCATTATGTTCTTACTTGTTATTGTTTCTAAATGTTAACTAACATAAATTTCAAGTGCGAAACAGGATAAAACGTTCGGATTGAAGTTTCAAATAAGAAAGTCAATTATGGTGAACTTCATCTTACGCACCGAATAACGGCTACCTACCACAACAAGCAACTGACACACCATGAAAGACTGTTGAATATTCAAACATCTTCATACCGCTCCACAACGTGGCGTATAGTATAATGAGAAACTATCGGATATCCAAACGCTCCACTCTGCAACGGACATTTCATAGTAGCTCGTTATTCAAATGCACTCAACGATCAAACAAAGCAATGGGACTCCAATGAACGAATGCTTACAACGGTTATCTTCTACAACTCATCTATAAATATGGTAGCATTCAGAGAAGAGGAGGAGACAATGAGAGAACAGAGCAACGACACCAACATGCGAATATCATGAGTCATCCACTTCTACCCAAACACTCTCTGTTCTTATCTATTTTCTATATCATGTATATTTGAGAGAGAGTTAGCTATATTGTACTTCAGTGAGCATTACATCCACTCTGTGAAAGAGTCTGTAAACACTTTCATCTATATTTCTGAATTGATCTCAAGGTAGAGGGACCTTGATAGGGTTGATTTCCTTACAGGGGAAGCTGTAGAGAGAATTGCCAATAAGACATCATGCTCGTAAGACTTACAAGGTGCAAGCAGTAGAGAACGTTACTGCTCATAAGACTTACAGGGATGTAAGTAGGAGAGAACGTTGCTGCTCGTAAGACTTGCACGAGTAAGCAGGAAAGGAAGATCTTCAGGATTGCTCTGCTCGTAAGACTTGCCGTAAGGGGGAGTATTTCAGTAAGAGATTTGTAAAAGGATTCACAAGTACCCGGCTAAAATTGTGGGATTGTAAAGGCTTTTCTTATGCCCGGATTAAACAAGAAGATAGTGGATTTGAAAATCTCAGGAGGAGCCTGGGGACTGGACGTAGGCCATCACAGATTGGACCGAACCAGGATAAATCACAGTTTGCATATTCTCTTCCCTAAGCTCTTATATTTCCTATATTTCCAGCATATATTATTTAATCTAACTGTTGATTTATGATTCATTACCTTCATACTTATTGCTTTTACTAAGATGCGAAAAGATTATCAAAGTTCTTAAGTTTTTATCTTACACCCAATTCACCCCCTCTTGGGTGTCAGCCGGTTCTAACAAAATATGCTTTTAAAATATCCCATTTTCCCTTATTTCTTTATTACAAGAAAATCCCAAAAATTAGACTTTTGTGTCATAAATTTTCTTAAGCTTATCTACATGAAATTTGTGTCATAAAGCCTAACTAAAATGAAACTAATTTTTCCCTCTTCTAGTTAGCCCACAAGGACACCTAAGAGGGTCCTTCATCAGCCCAAATGGATTTTCCCCATTTATCTCATAATTTCAAAATTGCCATCACATTTTTATTTCATTTTCAGATCAATTGGCAATTCTAGCAGATTTTTTGTCCAAACTTTGAAAAAACATAACTTAATTTTTAGACATCAAATTGGAGTGACTTTAAAGGCTATAGAACCCTTATTGAGTCTAATTTCAAGAAAAAAAATATAACTTGTAGCCAATTAAAAGCACAAAATTCCCAGAATTTAAGATTTTGGATGCTGTTGCAAAAAATAAGCAGTTTTTCTGGACTAACTTCAAAAATTCATATCTTTTTGTGTATAACTCCAAATGATTTATATGACATATCAAATTAAAGCTTAGGATGTCTACTTTCAGTCTATGAGATTTCATAATTTTTTGCCATCATTTGGTCATCCAAAACCACATGACAACTCACTGCCTCACTGGAAGAAGTGAAACAACATGCACTTGCAATTTCAATAAATTCCATTTTTGTATACAAATTTCCCATACTCTTTAATTCACCATTTTATTTCATTAAATGTCTCATTACATAATGGGAATATTGGTGATAAAAATTGGGGTGTTACAAATAGCAACTCCATGCATATATAGGACAATATGGACAAGTTCTTGCCACCATCGAAAATTCTTTGCATCGAACTGCTCAATCTTAGAAATATTTGGGAATGGCTTGGGGATCGGGATCGAGATAAGCAGTATTATAGTTCTCCATGAATGACTCTTAATATTGTTGGAATCACCTGCAAAACAATAGATATTCTCTCTATGTACTGTGATCTCCCTAAATATTCATGTATAATATTAGATTATATAACAATTTATAAGTTAGATAATAAATTTGGGGGAAAATGATAAATATAGGGGGTAAAATAGATTTTGTAGCATCCTAATTTTTATATTAGGATTTAATTACAATTGAGAAAGAATTCATCATGATAAATGAATTTATCATGTAATCATCGAAATAAAGGTTTTTATTTAAAATATGATTTATGATAATAAAAGAAATTAGTGGAATAAAGATATAGAAATAATAATATTTTATTATTATTGTTGTTGTTGTTAAAAAAAAGGGAAGTAAAAGAGAGAGGATATAAAAAATAAATTGAAAAAATAATAATAAAAATAAAAAATGATTAAAAATATATAATAAAACAATAAAATAATAATAATATATATGTGGCAACTAAAGGGGCCACGTTGCTCCTTTAACCCTTTAACTGCCATATGGCGGAGTATAGTAAATATACCCCAACCCATCCTTTCTTCTTTGCATTTCGGGAGGCAGAGAGCACGCGGTGTCACCGTTGCTACATCTCAGCTTAGTTTCAAACTTTGAAGATCAACAAAGTATTCAAAATCACTTCTAATAAGAAAACTTTCTTTATGAAAACTGTTCTAAATAATTTTCTCTTTCTTATGATAATAAGTTTTGCTAGTTAGAGAATATTTTGAGGATAGGGTTTTAGGTAAGTTTTGAGTTTTGTTAATATATGACTATAGAATGTAGAAGATAATTAATTGTTAATTTTAATCGGCTTACTTTGTTATTTAATTGGTATAAGATTTTATAATGAATTTTCTATATAATCAACCTATAAATAATTGTATCTTGGACTTCTTAACTGATTAAATTTGGGTTAAATGATTTATTTGGATTATTGGAGGTATTCTTAAAATTTTAATTATTTTAGATTTTTGATTAAAGTGAATATTTATAATTTAGCTATTTTTTTGCCCTAAACTTAAAATTGGGGATTTTATGTAATGGAATGAAATTGATGATAATCAATTACTTAAATGGGTTATTTGAGTTAAGAAATATGTTTGAATTAATTTTAAAATAAATAAATGGGATTTTAGTGTGGAATTGGAATTTTTGAGTAATTAATTCAAAACTTTAAAATTATTGTAATATCCTGATTTTTGGGATTGGAGGCTTGGGAATAAGCCTGAATTAAGTGGACTGCTAAGCCTTGGTTTAGTAGATATCCCAAATATCTTCCCTAATGTTTTTTATATCTTTAGGGTATTAAAGAAAATAAAATGATGAATTTTGAAGAAAGTCATTATGCTTCCAGTGAAATTCCTGCGAGGCAGTAAGCTTGTCATGATGTTTTGGAAGCCTAAATGATGAGCAAAAATTATGAAATTTTACAGGGTGAAAATAGATAGAGCTGAGAATAGGGCTAGCCCTTTACGGGCCCGTTTCTTAAAAATTCCCATATTTTTGAAGCCCGTGGCCCTATAGAGCTGGCCCTTCACGGGCTCTCTGGCTCGGCCCTAAACGGGCTTAAACTCATTTTAATTCAAAAAAAAAATCTTTTTCAAGTTTTACAATTTATTTATTATTTTTCTTTAAATTGAGATACATTATTTTTAAAACTCATAATTTTTTAGTTAAAATAATCATCTAATGTCCATATTAGTATTTTTTTTAAAGTTTAAATGAATAAACCATTGTAGAAAATAAAATAATTCAAACCAATTAATAAGTGCTTTCCTGTTATTAATACTTTATTAGGTATTTAGGTATCTCTCATATTGATAATTTGATATAATGATATTATATTATTAATTTATTTTAAAAAATATTAAACGGGCCTAAAAGGAGGGCCGACCCTTTTAGGTCCACTTCCTTTTTTAGCTTTTAAATCATAAGCCAGGCCCTTCAAGAGCTCGGGCCTAAACGGGCCGGCCCGTTAGACTCGGCCCGATTTCCTGACTTTAAACATAGAAATCCTAAGTTTTAATTTGATAAGTATATGAATCAATTAGAGCTATATAAAAAAAGTTATGAATTTTTGAAGTTTACCCAGAAAAACTGGAAAGTTTTTGGAACAACATTCAAATATTTAAATTCTGGGATTTTTGTGCTTCCAATTGGAAAAGTCTATATTTTTTCTTGAAACTAGACTCAATAAGGATTCTATTGCCTTTGGAATCGCTCCGAAATAATGTCTACAAATTTAGTTATGATTTTTCAAAGTTAGGATAGAAAACCTACTAAGAAGGCCAACTATTCCAAAAATTGGAAATAAAATGTGTTGGTAATTGTGTAAATTGTGGAATAAGGAAATAAGAGGGGAAAATAATTTTTTGGCTCATAAACATGCCGAGTGGCATCATCTTAAGGCAAGAGGAATAAATAATAATTGTTTAATATGAGCACATGTACAATTAAGATTAAAATAATGTTTCTTGTACATGTAATTGGATTAATAGAATTAAAGCCCAATTGTGTGCATGAAGGGGGTTCTGATGCGTTTTATGGGCTAACCAAATGGGAAAGGATTAGTTCAATCCTAAATGGGGTTTACGACACAAGTTGTATGAAGATAAGGTCAAGTACAAATACGTGTCATAAATTCTAATTTTTGAATTAAGATAATTAGAGGAAAAGGTGGGATATTTTATGAAGCCATACTTCATCTTTCTTGCCTCATATTTCCATCCCAAGAGAAGAGAAGAAAGAGACAGAGTGTAAGCTTAAGAAAGTTTAGAGAGAAGGAGGAGCCAAGAGGAAGGAAAATCAAAGGTAAGGCTTGTACTTTCAAGTGTTTAAGCCTTCCAATTTGTGCAATCTCTTCTCTAACTTCTTGATCTTCATGGAGAACATGGTGTAGCATGTAAAATCTCAAGGCTTAGGGGAGAGAGGGAGGACTATTTTTAGAGTGAGAAAGTGAAGCAAACCAAGGTAATCTCAAGAATATCAACTCTTGTGGTTTATGGTTGTTGCTATTGTTGTTCTTGGTTGGTTTGGTGTTGGTTGGTTGAATTTGTAAATTTGGAGAGTGATAATCCTAAGGGGTTATGCTACCCAAATTTCCTAAAATCATGGTTAGTATGTATTTAAATGGTTTAATAAGGGATTAGGAGTGGAAAGGAGTAAGCTCTAAGTGTTAAAACACAAAATTTCAATTTTTCCTTTTCCCTTGAACTACATTTTGGCCAAACCTGTTCTAAGGGTAAGGAGTTTGATTTTCAATGATTTGATAATTCCATGGTGTTCAGGATGGAAAATTAGGTGGGGTTACAATTTATCATTTTTTCGGAAAAAAGTTCAAAAAAACATAACTACAAAAATGCCCCTAAAACCCTTAAAGCGGGGCTGCTAAGAGAAATTTTGTCTTTTGTT
The DNA here is from genome assembly GCA_963210345.1 of Inga oerstediana. NCBI lineage: Eukaryota > Viridiplantae > Streptophyta > Magnoliopsida > Fabales > Fabaceae > Inga > Inga oerstediana. The sequence continues at coordinate 77,051,688 of OY723399.1, read as the reverse complement.
AGTGAATTCGATAATTTTAAGTCCAGAAATGGATTCCTTGGGTGAAAATAAGTCAGAATAACCCATATCAAAATTTTGGGAAAAGTACAACCGGACCGGGTATAGCGGGGCCAAGGTTTTGGGGGCATTTTGGTCATTTGTCAATATAGACTCGTATAACCATCAGAAATACTATGAAAGTGTCTAAATTATACACTTGATATTTTAGGACTGAGTTGAGGGCCGAGTTGCTGGCACGCATTATTAGGCACGTTATTTGAGGAGCGGGGAAGGCGATTAAGGTAGGGAACTTACCTCTCCTATGTGTATTTGATATTGGTGCAGGTGTATTGATGCATGTTATTAATTTTCTTGATTATGTGAAACATATATGAATGATTGAAGCTCTGTTTTTATTTATGCTATGGCCATATGTATGTTGTTTGAAACATTGACACGCAGATATGTCATTGTGTGAGCATGTCATGCATTAAGCACTTATCTTACATGCATATTGGTACTGTTTTCCTACAGAGATTCTCTCGAATCTCGCCCTCCCCTATCAACAATTTAGATAGGTGAATACGGAAGGTAGGAAGAGATCAGAGAATGGAACTACACGAGAGAATTGTAGTGGTGGAACAAAGATGGGATGTCTCCGTTTCACTAGGACGAGTTTAGACAACCAAGTAGCCCTGTCTGGCTACATTGATGGTAATTATCATGTACAAACCCCTATAGGGAATTTTTGTAATCATGCGCATATTATTAGTATATTTATGCTATTCCTGTATTGTCCACCGAATCGTATATCGTTTTCCGTAAATATTCTAAAATAGCTGAAAATAAGATAAGGGTGTGACAATTATAGAATTAAGTTAAATAAGTTAATTGTTTTAATAACTCAAAGAGCTATTAATGTGTAGTAAATTGATTATTGTAGATTGATTATGGTGTGTGTTTGAGCTCCTGGATTAGGAGCAGTGTGGTAATTTGCTTTGGCGAGAGGTAACCACTCTCCTCTTATTGTGCATGCTTATATGATGTTTGTGTAATATCCCGAATTTTGGGACTAGATGTAACCCCCACCTTAATAGCCGAAATTATTGTTTGAAAATGTGTCATTAAGTTGAAATAGATACCAATGAAAAATGTAAAACTTATTAAAAATTCTATCTTCAAGATAAGGTTTTCAAAAAATTTTCCAAAACCTGTTTGATACAGTCTCACATTCATATTTTGAATATATATTTCCCTTGTGCAGTTTGGCTTCATTTATACGTATCAGAGTGTAACAAAAATTTCTGACAACACTCAGGTTTCATTCATTTAATAAAGGGTTTACAGGGCACATTGTCTATTTTCAGTTTCCTATACAGGGGATTACACAAAACTATTCATATATATAACATGGGCAACTAATCCCCAACAAAATATGACAACCAACTACCAAAATTAAAACTCCTAGCTAGGAGCTCTAACCGCCCTTTGTTACTTGGTTTTCCTTTGAACCGCTTGCCCTGGCTGTATGTTAGTCAATGGAAAGAATGTGATTCAAAAGAATCCTAATAGTAACAGTTCACTTATAACATGTACAATTACAAAGCATGTAAGCAAATCATAAACAAAAACACATCAACGGCATTTTTGTGACAGCTTTCGCTGTATTTGTAATGGCATGTTTCACAACAACATATTTCAAAACAGTATATTTCACAATGGCATGTTGCACCACAGCATGTTTCTCAACGACATATTTCACAACATCATGTTTTACAACGACATGTTCACAACAGCATGTTTCATATTCCACCACAGCATGTTTCAATGATAAGACATGCATACAATACATCATACACAATACAAGAGAGAGGGTCACTACCTTGTTCTTTCCGCTAGTGCAGTAGCACCGGTTTATCACGTGCAAGGTAAATGTCAAATACTATAATTAGAATTACGGGCGACAGGTTATTACTTAATCCAATTCTTCTTTAATTCAAACACTTAAGTTGGTTATCATTAGGGACATTTAATCAAGTCAACTAAGGAGTTAAAGTGGTTAATTAACCTAAAAGACTGATTTCTAACCTCAGAGTTCAACAATATTACATTATGCCATTACATCTTCAATTTTCTCATAAGTGACCAAATCTGCTAGAATTTTTCATCAACTTTGAAAAATCATAACTAAATCTATAAAAATTGAAATGGGGTGATTCCAAAGGCTATGTGACTCTTATTTAGTCTATTTTCAAGGAAAAACATCACCCACGTCCAATTTGTAACCCCCTGCTTTATAAATATTAATTATGATTCAAAAATACATAATTAAGATGAATTAGAGACCAACGGATGATAAAATTTTGTTTTTAATCCTATCCTTGAGACAGGGTTTTACAATTTTTTTTAAAATTGGTTTAGCCTAGTCTTCTATTCACATTTCAAATATAACTATCCTATGTAGTTAAATCACATTTATACATATCAGAGTGTACAGCCAAAATTCCCGGCAACCCCGGGTTTTATATACATACTAAGGGTTTATAAACTACCATTTAGGGGATTACACAACCATATCCAAAATAATATTTACAGGATATACAGTGATCCTTAATCAAAATTCGATAACCAACATCTCAAAATCAAATGACCCTATAGAAGTTCTAGCCGCCCTTGGGGCTTGGTCGTCTCTTTTCCCTTGGAGCCACTTGCCCTGTCTAAATGTTAGTCAATGGAAAGAATGAGATTCAAAAGAATCCCAGTATTAACAAATCACTCATACCATAAAGAATCACAAAGAATGCAATGACATCATCAAGCAGCATAGCAACACGAAACACGGCATACAAGCTATCACATATACATATAATCACATAGTCATATCCCCCGTATCTCCACCGCCCCGAAGGCACAGTCCTCCCACCGGAACCACCAATGGGCCACAGATGAAGGATTCACAAATAGCCTTTCGGCTTCTACATACAGCCTTACGGATTCCACATAGTCACATCCCCCGTATCTCTACCGCCTCGAAGGTACGATCCACCTGCTGGAATCACCGATGGGCCGTAGGTGAAGGGTTAACAAACAATGGTAGATTAAACATACAATACAATACATATAGCACAAGGGAAAGCGTCATTACCTTGTTCTTTTTGAGCATGCTTTGGCACAGATTGCTCACGAGTAGGGCAAATATCAAATCCTATACACCAGAATCAAGGATGACAGATTAATCTCTATTCTAAATTCTTACTTTCATAACATTTAAAGTTGTTTATCATTTGAACTCTTTAGGTGGCTACAAGAAACCTAGACACATGCCTAATAGGTTGGGAAAAACTTGACCAAAGACCATCTTCGGAAGTGTAATTACTGATTTTAACTGATGTACTCGAGTGCTAAGATAACTTACACTCGAGTAAGGATGGCTCACTCGTGTAAGTGCTTGGCTGAGAGCAACAACAGAACAGAAAAATGATCACTGCACTCGAGTCTTAAACACAATACTCGAGTGGTAGCCTCATACTCACCCGAGCCTTACCAAGTGAAGCACAGAAAGTGACTACCTGAAAGCAACGAAAATCCTGAAGTGAAAAATGCACTTGAGCACTGGCTCTAGTACTCTAGTGATGGCACTATACTTGCGAGTGCCAATACACACTTTTGAAAAATTGACTGTAAGTACTAACCCGAGACACGAGTTCATAGTGCCAAATGCACAGATACTCGAGTGAGACCATATGCACTCGGGTGAGAACCCAGATCACTCGTAAGTGAGAACATGCACTTCTGCTTTCCTTGCTTAGGAGTGCAACTGAAACTAAAAAAAAAGAGAAAATATGATGCTCACTCGAGTGAGGCTTATTAGAAGCCAAAACGCAACAGATGATAGAATTTTCCAAATTTTCAACCAATGTGTCTAATGGCTCCCAAAATCCATAAACAATCCTATCCCTATTAAATTTTCACAAGGAACCTATTGGAATAACTAAAATAATCAAATTCTCATCATATCCCCACTTATTCAGTTTTTGAACTAAAATACATCCCAAACCACTAATTTTTCAAACTATATATCCCAATTCCAAACTAACTCCAATAGCACAAAGACATAATATAACACTAAATTCCACCACAATACACTATCCAATTCATCCATTTCAGAATCATACTATAATCAGGGCAAAATTCACAAATCTCAAAACTTAACTAACAATTACAATAAATATGCTAAAATGCAACTTATACTTACCTTTTCCTCCTTCCAAGGTCAAGTTCTTGATTCCTCAACTTCCAAATTTCCTCAAGCACTCTAACACCTTCTTTCAAAAATCTAAAACCATGGCAATGAAGCTCTCGTCACCATGAATAACATTAAAGAAGATGAATTGAGCATTTAAAGACAAATTCTCACCCAAACTTGAGCTTCGTTCTTTCTCTTTCCTCCTTGCTTTAAACGAAAATTGAGAATGAAGAGAGATAATGAGATGATGATAAAGAAACAGATTTTTCCTCCCATGCCCACTTAGCCAACTTAGAAGGAGAGAGGATAAATGGAAAGAGTTGAAAATTTGACTTGGATCCCATGGCTCACCTTTTGACACTTGTCATGATCCTAAGCCTCTTTTATGGACTCACATGAGTTCATATGCACATGATTCCACCCTCTTGGCAATGAATCTCAACCATTGATCTTCAAGTTACCAATAAGTTTCCTCTTCGATAACTGACCAATTGGTCGATAACTTTCCTTTTTCCCATTTTGCCCCTGATTGTGGAAATTCCACTTAAATCACCACTAAGCACATTTATATCATTTATTTACCTCAACCATGCGCCCTCCCTCTATCTTAGTTAAATTTAGATATTAATCCACAATTAAACTTAAATGCAGGGCTTAGGCACTGCTCATAACACATTCAAATCACAATTCACATCGTATTCTCCAAAAGTGTTTATTTATTAATAATCACATCAACTTTTGAAGTCATTAGCCCTTCATCACTTTTTGGGATATTACATAGTTGGATACAGCATTCTCATAATTTGTATTTATTACACACTGTCAGAATTCAACCCATTTGTAATGACCTAACTTCAAAAATTCATAACTCCCAGTGTACAAATTGAAATGACTCAAATGACCTATCAAATTAAAGCTTGATATGTCTACTATTTAACTAGAAAGTTTTAGAAGTTTTAGAGATAATTTGGTTATCCAAAAATACCACACAATTAGGATACCTCGCTGGAATCCTGTTCAGCAGAAAATCCAGTTTTGCATTATGAGTTTCAATGACCCAAAATTCACAACTCGGGGCTATACTCACACAAATTTTCATATAGAAAACAATGGTAACATCAAAAGGAACAAATTCTCACTTATTTCCCACATCCTTTTTTGGCAAAAATATCAACAAAATTCCAAAAATTAGCAAACTCCCAAATTGAACATCAAACTTGTGTCATATAGTTTCTAATCATCATAAAACACCAAATACATAACCAAAACACCATAACTTCTCCAAACCCTAACTTGGTCAAAATCAGGGTAGAGTTATATATGTCAAAATACTTATTCAACCTACACAACCAATAGCTCAAATTGCAGCTAATACTCACCTCTTGCTTCTCCTTAGCTCCTTTCTTTGGTTTTTCAGCTTTTGTTCTTGGATGATGGCTCAAAACACCTCATCTTGAAATTCTAAAACCATAGAAATAAAGCTCTTATCAAGAGGAACAATGTTTATGAAGGAAACTTAAGCCATAGATAAGGTTAAGGAGGTGAAAATCAAGCTAGAATGTCTCACCCCTTCACCTTGCTCTTCTTTATTTTTTGTTGTAGCTGCAGCAAACCGACTTGGAGAGTGAGAGAGAGTGAGAGTGATTAAATAATCATATTTTTCTTCCCTTATCTTTTAAAGAGTTGACCGAAAAGTTGGACAAAGGAAGAGATAAAAAACTTTAATAAATATCATCATCCACCTCCTTTAATATGTAGTGTTTTATTATATCAACATGTGCCGATTGCTTAATATCATCCTCTTATCTTTTTCTCTTTCATATCATACAAAAATATGGCCCTCTTTAATTTAAGACATCATCTTTTGTTTGGCCTACAATTGTTGACCAAAATATTAGCTTTTGAAGGAGCAAAAAGAGTTTCTTACTTTATCATATTTCACCTCCTCTTATATTGCTTTTAGCTTGAGAGAGTTGACCTTGGTCATCTTCTTTTTCTTTTCCCTTGTGTCATGCAATTGTATCCCTTTTTGGAAGAGGAAATATCTTGTTGAAGTATCACAAATTGGCTCGTCAAATAATATTGCTTTAGTTGCAATTGTTGACCAAGTCATCATCCTTTTATAACTTAGTCAAATTGTCTCCTCTTGCTTTCATTTTGAACCAAGTATTATTTCCTCTTAGTTTTTTTCATGTATTGCACTAAAATATGGCTCTTTGAAGAGGAAAAATGATCTCTTATAATATCTCATTGAATAATATAGTTTAATGTTAAATTAGCATATGCTAATTTGACTTGTTGACTTCCCCTGTTTGTGTTTGGCCAAAAATGCTTCCATATGTCTCATATTATGGAAAAATAAATATTCTTCTCATATTTCTCTTCCATATGCCATTTTCCCCTTCTTCTCATGTTCAAATTAGTCCTTTAGCCATTTTTGACTTTAGGCGAAAAGACTAAATAGTATCTCAAGCTAATCGGAGCTAAAGTCATAACAAAATTTCTAGGGCAATTTTGTCCTTAATACCACTATCTATTCTGTACATTTAGCCCTTGGATGAATTTTGGGATATTACACTAGAGGCTTGAGAATAAGCATGAATCAAGTGGACTACTAAGCCTTTGGTTTAGCAAGTGTCCTAGGAATACATAAAAACAGTATGGCTCTAGAAATCGCACTCGGAATAGAATATGAATTTCAGTAAGAATTAGCCATAAAAAAATACCTTATTCCTTTTGGATGTGTCCGAATGACATGAAACCTAACTCAGCCCAAAGGAAAAGGGAAGTAGTGCAATATCCCAAAATGTACTTAAGGGCTACATGTACAGAATAGATAGTGAGATTAATGACAAAATTGGCCCTGGAAATTTTGCTATAACTTTAGTTTCGATTAGCTAGATGTAATTACCTAGTTTTTCGCCTAAAGTTAGAAATGACTGAAAACATAATTTGGACATAAGATTCAATTAATTTTTCCTTACCTTGCTATATGAAAAGATGCCTAAACACAAGGAAAGGAAGAGAGAAAATTCAATTGAAGCCATCTTGAATCCATTTGAAAAGTCAAAACTTCAAGTTGGAAATTTTGACCAAAAAGCAAGTGAAATGCAAGAAGGCTTGGCCAATAAATTGTTACCTTTTTGGGGCATATATTTGGGTCAAAAGAAGAGGGAAGAGAGCTGAAGATTGAATAACTTGGGACACCTTTTTGGGCAGCCACTTTCGGTCAAAAAGGTAGAGGGAAGAGGGAAGGAAAAAACTCTTAAGTTGCTATAAGTATTTGGCCAGAGTGAATTATTTGTAACCATAACTTTTTTACCACCTTTAGACCATATTTTTGGCTAGCTCTTAAAGGGATAAGGGACACAAAATCTGATCATTTGAACACTCTTATTCTCTCTCTTCAAGTTGGTTTGGGAGCTGCCATATGAAGAAAGAAGAAGCAAGGTTGTAGGTGAGTGCTTGATATTGATTTTTCACCTCCTTAAGCTCATCTATGGCCAAAACACTCTTCATAAACATTGTTCCTCTTGATGAGAGCTTTATTTCTATGGTTTAAGAATTTCAAGAGGAGGTGTTTTGAGCCATCATCCAAGAACAAAAGTTGTAGAATCAAAGAAAGGAGCCAAGGAGGAGCAAGAGGTGAGTATTGGCTCCAATTTGAGCTGTTGGTTGTAATGGTTGAATGAGTATTTTTTCTTGTGTGAACCTACCTTGATTTTGGCCAAACAAGAGTTTGGAGAATTCATGGTGATTTGGTTGTGTTCTTGGTGTTTTATGTTGACTAGAAGCCATATGACACAAGTTTGATGCTTAAATTGGGAGTTTGGTAATTTTTGAAATTTTTGTTGATTTTTTTTGCCAAAATAAAATGTGGGGAAAGAGTGGAATTTGTTCATTTTGATTTTACCATTGTGTTCTACAAGAAAAATTGTGTGGGAATAGCCCTAGGTTATGAATTCTAGGTCATTGGAATTCAAAGTGTAAAACTGGATTTTCTACCAGAAAAGGGTTCCTGTGAGGTACCCTGTTTTTGTTGTGTTTTTGGATAGCCAAATGATGTTCAATGAATGAGAAATTTTTTAGAATGAAAGTAAACATATCAAGCTTTAATTTGATAGGTCAATCATGTCATTTGGACTTGTACACTGGGAGTTCTGAATTTTTGAAGTTAAGTCATGAAAACTAGAATGAATTCTGGCAGTGTGCCATAAATGACAAATATGGGAATGATGTGTGTCCAAATGGCTGTGGGTGATATTTTTTCTTGAAAATAGCCTTAATAAGGGTCACATAGCCTTTTGAATCACTGTAATTAGACATTTGCACATAAAGATATGATTTTTCAAAGTTTGGAGAAAATTTTGGCAGATTTGATCTAAGTGTGCGAAAAGTCAAAGGTAATGACACATAGTAATAACTATGAACTCTAAGGTTAGAAAATTGGTCTTTTAGGTTAATTGACCATTTTAGCTCCTTAGTTGAATTGATTAAATGACCCTAATGATAACCAACTTGAGTGTTTGAATTATAGAAGAATTGGATGAAATAATAATTTATCGTCCGTAAATTCTAATTATAGGACCTAATAGCTGTCCGGAGCTTAAAACCTGTTCGAGCTCATAGAAAAGGTTGGATATCATTCAAGAGAAAGGACCAGGTAGTAAACTTACTTACATGTATGTGATGTTTATGTTGTGTATTGATTTGATGAATTATTTTGCTTGATTATGTGAAGTATGTATGAATGAATGAAGCTCTGTTTCTATTTTTGCTATGGCCATAAGTATGTTGCACGAAACATTGAACATGCAGAATATCATCATGTAAACATGAGCCTCTGTAAGGCAAGCATATCATGCACTAGCATTCATCTTACATGCATTGTCTGTAATGTTTGCTACTGAGATTATCTCAAATCTCACCCTCCCCCACCAACCATATTGGTACATAAACAGGAAAGAGAAGAATGCTTGAAGATGAACCAGAAGGAAGAATGACAAAGAATTGAAGAAGAATGTGTATTAATTTACTGTGTGTAAATTAATTGCACGACCTGGATATTTATATGAATAGTATGAATAATAGAATGAATATGCGAATTAGAATTTAATCAGTAGTTGGGATCATTGTAACAAGCATAAGAATGAACTCTGATACTTGGTAAGATTAATGGCTAAACAGCCAAAAATGAGTAATAATCCCCGAGAGAATATAAGTCAATGCTTCTGTGTATGTAATAAAGGGGTAGAAATGTAAGGTATTACAGTTTGAGTGATTTTTAACTATATATAAAATTGTAAATTTTGCTATTGGTATGTGATGTGGACTATGAAACTATATTGTTAATGAAATTGTCTTATGGGAGTTATTTTCATTGAGAAATGACTAGTGATATTATATTGCATAAATTGGTGTTGATTTATGAGATTGAAAAGATTCTCTTGATAACTGGTGAATTGATAATGACATGTGATAATCCAATGTGATTATATCTCTTGAGTATTGATATGAGAGGAGATAGTGGATATGGATTTGATGGGAGGTTTTTTCAAAGGGGAAATAAGGAGGTGAGCTTCCAGGTTTACACTGGTTAGTCCTTTGGCTCATTTGTGTCTAATAGGGACTTGACACTCCTCTAATGTATTAAAGGGGGAACCTATGGTCTAGTCTTGTGCTCTGTGAATTTTGCCCGATCCATATCACTTGATTAGTGAACTTGTTGAATTAAACTACAAGTCACATGGTTGAGTACTACTAGCCCATGGGTTTAGTCAGAGAAAATAAGGCAAAGAGGAAATAAGGGTGGATAGAGAACAAATTATTGTGTATTGATTTTTGTGCACTCATGTGATAAATATGAGAATGAGATTATGATATTGTGAATTGATATATATACACACATGTAGCCATGTGACATTTTTAATAGTGCTATGTTTCTATAACTATCCGACTTGACACGTCACAAGCACTTACTCGTATGTCTGATGATATTGATTGTTAGTTGTTGAGGCTTTTGTCTTACCCCGTTGATTTAACATTTTTTTTTCAGGTGATAGTTTTCATGTGGGTCTATCAGGGAAGACTTTGGAAGCTTAAGCTACTTCTGCTAACAGTAGTGCTTCCATCTTTTTGGTATATGTTGAATTATTGTATATGGCCACGTTAGGGCTTACCATGCATACTCTTATTTATTTTGGATATTTGATGCATTAACTATATACTTTTGATTTGTCTATGATTGGATTACTCTTGATGATTTTGGGTGGCTTAAAGGCCTTATGACTTGTTTTAAAATTATGGATCCACAATTGGTCTGATATGGATATTTTGATATACGATGAAGTATTATTCAGTTAAAGAGTTTGATTTGGTAATGAATAGTTATTTTGGGCCTTGTAGAGTCTAAAGCTCAACTGTGTGTATGATAATGTTTTAGTAAATGATTTGATCAAACCCTTAATTAATTATTGTTTTAAGGAAAGGATTTACATATTGAGATGTGTGTGCGCGCGCGCGCGCGCATTATTTTGGATGAATTTCAACCCTTTAACAAGCTCATCTATTAGAAATCAAATTGTAGTGTAACTTTGTTTTTTACTTTAAGTCTCACCTCCTTCTTGGTCTAGAAATAGCCTTTCCGTTTATGGGGGTAAGGCTATGTGCATCCAACCCTCCCCAAATCTGACTCGCTTGATATGAGTCTTGTGCACTGAGCCACCATCACCTCCTTTTGTGTGTGTATTTCTCTTGTTTCTCTGCTATCATATATGGTTAATCGGGCCATTTTAGAGGACTTATTTATATTGCCTTCATTTCTCTCTTGAAAAGAAATTTGATATTCAACTTTTTTATCAATATAATTCCATATTAAATTGAATTCAACAAATATAAAAGAGGTATATTATCACAAGGGATAATTAATCTATAAGTCCTTATAGTTTCAACCAATGTTTAATTGGATCCCTATAGTTTCTTTAATTGGGTTCCTATATTTTCGCTTGTTTTTAATTGGGTCCCTAAAGTTTTTCTTTCCTTTTTATTAGATCTTTATAGTTTCACATGATTTTTAATCTCGGCCTTGTAGTTTTTTATTTATCAATTTGATTTAAAATCAAATATAAAAATAAAATTAAAGTATGAATATTAATATTAAATTTAAATGAATAATTATGTAATTAGAAAAAATAATCAATAGATATAATTATAACAATTCATTATAATGATATCTTTATAAAATTTTATTATTATAATTCATACTTTATAATTATAAAAATAAATAAAAATTAAAATTTTTAAATAAATTTTATAAATAAGTGTTTAGTGAAAAAATTTGAAAGAATGTTAAAATAAAATTATTAAAATATTTCATCAAAACAATTATTAAAATAACTTACTATTTATAGAATATTATTATTTATACAATAATATTAAACAAAATATATATTTAATAATATTACATTTTATATTTATAGAAGAATATTACAAGAATTTATAGAATACAAAATAAAAACTATAAGAACCTAATTAAAATTTAGATGAAACTCGAAGGACATGATGAAAAGAAAAAAGCTACAAGAACTTGATTAAAAACAAATAAAAACATAAGAATATGATGAAAATGAAAAAACTACAAGGACCTACTGAAAAATTGGTTAAAACTATAATGACTTGTAGATTAATGATCTCATTATCACAACAACAAAAAGACTCATGAATTCAATGTATATTTTTTTTTTCCAGGAATTCAATGTATTAATATTTTGGGTCAAAAATAGAATCAAATTCACTATATATGCCCAAACTTTCTATTGATCAAACCATTGGCTATTTATATATACTGTGTTCTGACGACATCTTTCAATTAAACTGTGTATGTGTGAGTCTCATATAAAGAATTTCCATTTTATTATATATTTTTTGTATATAGAAAATATACGAAATATATTGTTATAAATAGACAATGCTAGTGTCAAAAAATAATCCAAAACCGACTTGTATTTCACTAACTATTATATATAAACTTTAAAATTTTCGACATATAACATAGAGGCATGCATATAATAAAGACACGCACATATATAATAAGATTAATGATTAATAGTATATGTTGATGAAACAATGAGGTAAAATATTCTTTGCTTGACGTAAGTGTAATACATAAAATGATATGGTTGGAACTTGAGAAGTTGAAAATAATAAAAATAAGTATAAAGTGAATGAATATAATGAATTGAATAATGCTTATTCTGCATTATGCATTGTGCCCTTATCCTAACGTTGAAATTCTCTAAGTACGTCTCTCCTCTCTCTCTCTCTCTCTCTCTCTCTCTCTCTGTGTAGATATATATCTCACTCATACGTAGGCATGTAAATATCACACGCCTTTCCCATCATCTTCAATATCTCACACACACAGATATATACCTTCAAATCTCTAACATGTTCAACACAATTATCAATTCTCAAGTCCTTTTTTAAGGGAGGGAAAATCTTAATTCTCAAGTCCTTTTTTAAGGGAGGGAAAATCTTAGTGGTTTTCCCTTAAGCAAAGCTATTATTAATTATTCAAAGCTTTGTTATATATACGTAATATTTGTGATATATGACCAACACTTTATGCAAGAGAACTTGTTAGGGGAAAAAACACAAAAAAATCTTCCTAAATCTTTAAATCCTAATTCAGAACCCTGAAATTGCCTAATCACGGTGTGAAGTCTTTAGGTCTACATTGGAATTGAATTTTATAGTAAAATTACCTAAATGTCCTCATCAATTTTAAAACATATAAATAATGACAACAACAATTTAGCAAATAACCACTTTAACTTATAAAATAACGACGACGACAACTAAAATATTGACACAAAGTTTCAGTGAAATTTGTTGCCGAATATCAATTACGGCAATAGTGTTGCAAGTAGCAACTTTGATTTATTAAATGACAACAATTAATACAAGGTGATGACAAACTGATTTTACTAAGAATAATTAGGTCGTTTAAAAAAACTTAATTTCAGAATAGTTCCTAAAAATTTTATCGGATAAGTAATTTTCAGCGATAATTTTGGGATTTTCATATTTTAGCAGTACTTACATCATGGTGATGCTAATTGTTTGGTCATTTATATCTAACCTCAAATGAATTGGCGTGTGTTATGGAAGCCTGGATTCCATTTACTTTTTGTTTGCTTGTTATTTTAGTGAGACGAAGATGTTGATTTGGATATGTGATTATAGAAGAAAAGATAGTATTTGTAATAATAAATATGAGGAAGAGTCACCGATGTGAGGATTTTGTTGGTGAGCGATCTGTAAGTACCTCTACAAGTGCTCTTTGAACCCAGGAGGCATGACCTGACCCTAATAAACCTCCAAGACCAACTTATCTAAACTTTTTTGCATCAAAAAAATATATGAAGAAGAGTTGGTGTGACATCTATAGAAGAAAAAATAGTAGAAAATCGTCTGAGATGGTTTCGAAGCATGAAAAATGTTATTGGATGTGTTGGCTAGGATGGTAGATCAAGCGGTATAGAGTCTTCTAAGGGGTATATATGTTCCATTTGAGTGGGAAATAGTTGTTAATAAAGTATAATGTCGTCGTTTGATTCATACAATCAACCCCACCTAATGAAATCAGGCTTGTTTTTGTTTTAGTGAGTGTGTGTAAATTAAAGAATAACCAAGTGTTTTATGCAAATTTCAGTGTACCATGCAAATGGAACATTAACATCGCATTATTATTAACTATAATGCTTTAATCAAATACTACTAATTAGTGTTTCACTTTTTCTCTGATATATTAAATCATGAAACTTTAATTTATCTCAAAGTTTTATTAGTTGCATCTACTGTGGATCAACATACACTTCTTGTTGGTTGGTCCCACCAACTATATCTCATTCTTCTTTTCCCCTCTTAATTCCTCCATGCGTATTGCAACTAATTCAACGCAATAATCAAACGGGTATTTATTCTCATTTACATTATCTACATCATATTTATTTTAAAATAAACTGGCAAAAAAAATTTTTTTAAAAATTTCTTATAAACAGAAAAAAGATAAAGATTTATATTAAAATACAAATCAAAGAATTTAGTATTTAAACGAGAGGCATATGCAAGAGATGAAAGAACATTTATGCTTCATTTGAAGTTTATTTACCTAAATGGTAAGTTAGAAATATTAAATAATTCAAGCTAAGTGAGTTTTGATATTTAAATTATATACTTCCTCTTATTCTAAATAGAGGAACTAGATAACTAATTTGTAAGAGATTAGAAAAATTAGTTAAGTTAGTTATTCATAAAAGATAAGTGTTGATTTCATAAAATAAAAAAAAACCCCCCTCTTTAATACTTTGTATTGAAAATTACCCCATGCATAGAAAGTCCTCCTTGAGATAATTTTGGGTGATAAAATGAACTAAGATATTATATTTACGATAAGAAAACTCCTACATTTAGGACCGATAGAATATTATATATAGCCAAAGATCAAGTTGAAAATTAAAGTACTGTTTGGAAGGTCATTTAAGCTTTGATTATTCGGCAGTACACGCCCTTATCCTAAGTTGACATTCTCTGCGCACACTCTTGCTCACGCTCACGCATGTAAATATATGTAATCTGCAAGGTCATTTTCGTCCACATGAATTGCATCTCATTCCTTACTTCTTCTTTTTTTTTTTTTTCCCCATTTCGTACCATCGACTAATTTTAATCTAATTTCGATCAAAATAAATTGTGAAAAATCAGCAAGGTTTAGTCTAATAGAAGGCTTAGCCTCTCACAATATAACTAACAAAGGTTTAAATAGTACATTTAGTGCCTGCACAAAATTGTCTTAATTAAATAGTTGTAAATCTATACCTATAAAAAAATTGATTGTGAAAAATCTCTTCTAAGATATATGATTATTTTCCACATATATTCACATAATAACTCTCGCTTAAAACATTATTTTTCCGGCCAAAAAAACACTTAAAACCTCATTTATAAGGAGATCAATCACAAATTCTATAGTATCTGTTTGGATTAGCGGTAGAAACTACTTTTCCAATGTGATTTATAGTATACGTGGTAAATTTGTGAGAGAAATTTTATCTCAACTTGTGTGAATGTGCTTCTTGAATACTGACTCAAACAGACCCACAGTTTAACTCAGTTAGATAACAAGTGCAAATAAATGCTATTGGATACATTGAATTGTGATTGATATTTACCAAAACACACACACACTCACTCACACAAACGACTCCACATATAAAGTGCCTCTTAAAAATAATTCTTAGGCAGTGTTTGGCATGAATATATCTGCAATGATAGATTCGTAATGCTAGTTGAGTTTAGGACCTAACACATCAAGCCCATATTCATCTTGAGAGCATCAAACCCTAAAAAAAAGCCTTCTTTTTCAATCCCCATTTCCTCTTTTAATTTATTAAATCAAAATTCTCATCACATCCTCCTTTTTCCCATCATCCCCATATATAAATACCCAATCCCTCCCTCTTCATTCTCCCATATGACATCACAACCCAAACCCTAACAACAACAACAAAACACACACACTCACACACACACATCATATATCCTTCACTACTACTCGCTAGCTAGCCCTTTCGTGATCAGTTCTGACCGTGATGGACCGAGTGGCAAAGCTGGTGTCGCAAAAGGCGGTGGTGATATTCAGCAAGAGCTCATGTGGGATGTGCCATGCAATCAAGAGGTTGTTCTATGAGCAAGGAGTTGGACCGGCGATTTACGAGCTGGATGAGGATTCTAGGGGCAAGGAGATGGAGTGGGCCCTCATGAGGCTAGGATGCAACCCGGCCGTGCCAGCCGTGTTCGTCGGAGGCAGGTTTGTCGGCTCCGCCAACACTGTCATGACCCTTCACCTCAATGGCACCCTCAAGAGAATGCTCAAAGATGCTGGAGCTCTTTGGCTTTAATCTTCATCATCATTATTACTACTACTACTCCCACACACTGCTTTATTACATCACAAACCTGCTTCTTCTTCTTTTCTTTTCTTTATTTTTTTTGTCCTTTTTAATCTACGTGCGGCTTTTTTATATGTAATTGTACTAATATAATCATCATCAATCTCTGATAATATATATATATCTATAGAGCACTTTTAATATATAATTCTCTCTTTCGTTTTTATTTCAAAGCTCTCAAACACTTTCTTCATATTGAATCCTTTGTGAACTTTTCATAATAGACAAATGAGAGAAATGTTCACTTATTTTGTAATCAGTAAAAGTTTAGAATATATAATTAATTAAGAGTAGTATGAGATTTATTATTTGCTCTTGCTAGTTGTTGCATTCTATTCTGGTTTTGAGAGAACTATTAGTAGTATTAATCTAAAGGCAAAAGTATATATTTAGTCTTTTATGTTTGCTTTAGGTATCATTTTAGTCCCTTAAATTTGTAAAGTGCACGTTTGGTCCCTTAATGTTAACACCGTTAATCTGGCTTAACGGAAAATACTGACTCAGCAATTTTAAGCTATAATTGTGAAATTATCAAATACCCAATGGAAAAAAAGATTCAACCAAAAAAATTATCACCAACAGTAATAATTATAGCATTTCCTACACACACCCAACAAACAATTTCAAAGATTTGGCACAATGGAAAAAAAAAATCTGACCTTAATCTCAAGCCTTAGCTTCGTCAAAGATGACCCTATCTTCCCCAACTGTTATCCCATAGATGTGCATCATCTCTTCCCATCCATCGATGTCTTCATCCATAGAAGAAAAGGGAATTATCATAATTAGAAATGTATCAAAATCAGGAATTATTAGCAACTTTCTTCACATCTGATGAGCAATCTTGGCGATGAGCGTTTAACTGTACAATCATCGCTTAAAATTGCTGAATCAATATTTTTCGTTACGTCAAACTAACGGTGTTAACATTAAGTGACCAAACGTGCACTTTACAAACTTAAGGGACCAAAATGATACCTGAAGCAAACATAAAGGATCAAATGTATACTTTTAACCTAATCTAAATGATACGCTGGGAATGAAAAATGAAATTAATTTAAACTTTTTTTTACCTGAATCAATTTACATTTTTTTGAGCATATAAATATACTAATATATTATAATTTTTGGCCACATACTGAGATATTATGATTAAAGAATTATACAATTTGAAACGAATTTACCATATATGTAGAGACATTAGTTAGTCGTGAATCAAAGTTGGACAAGTTAAGTGAATTTTTTACGTGGTAGAAGAATAAAAATATATATGTTTAAAATATATAAAAAGTGAGAGTCACAATCAAATGAAAAGATGGATAAATATTCGTTGATGCATAAAAATATACTAATTGGATAAATTTCACATCTGTCCAATACATATATTCGTTTTGTAGAATTGGTGGTGTTATCCCATCGCCCTCAGCCCTCACCACCGTCATGCTACTATGTGGCCCCACTCTTTGCTCTTCTCATGTATTACCTCATAACTTTTAACTTCTAAAATTGAATAAGCGGGCCAATTTCGTCAAACCAACTCGTTTAAGACCATTAAAATCAAGGGGTAGAACCAATAAAGTTTGATCTAGTTGGTGAAAGAGATAGCTCATAACCATAAGGTTAGAGGTTTAAATCCGATATATATAAGAACCTTATTGATGGGTTCAATAAGTGCTTTTATGAGCGCTCTTTGAATTTGGAGGCATACTCTAACACTAATGAGTCCCTAGAATCCAACTCATCTAAACTTATTTTTAAAATTATTACAGAAATTAACAGCTAGACTTCTAAAAAACGATTTTAAGGTAGGCGGGTTTTTAGGCTTGACCCTTTGAAACTTGACCTTGTAAATGGTTGGCAGGCCTAAAAACTAGCCCAATGAAGCCCTATAATACCTTTTTTTTTATTTGAAGTATATCTTAATCATTTTGATAATTATATTTGTTCAATTTTTCTTTAGCTATTGTTTATTTGAAATTATTTTAATCCTTTATAAATTATATGATAAAAATGATGCAAAAATATTAAGATGCTCATGCAATTATGACTCATTTTTCTAGTAGGGTTCAATATAATAGTTTGATTTTATTTAGTTTGCTACTTTAGTTTGCTAATATTTATTATTTGAATAAAAAAATTTATGAGATCTTTTCTTCCATTTTTATCTATTTGAAAATAAGTAAAAAAAATATTGAAAATTTTAAAAGGGCCAAGAACTTGCTAGGATCATCCTTATAGGATCATGTTGGCTTCCCATCAAGGACCGACCTTATAGGATCATGTTGGCTTCCCACATCTATATATAATCAGAAACAATAAAATAATGGGAAAATCTCATATAAAGACTATTGAATTATCTAAATTCTAATTTAGTTCATTGAACTTAACAAATTATATATCAAATTATGTGTTATAATTAAGGATTTAAAATTTGAGTTAAATTACCTCCATTTCCCTTAATTATTAAAACAACAAAATTGAAAACATAACATTATTATTTGCTTTATCAATTAATTCCTTAGAAAGTACTATAGGACGGAGCACCGTTTATTCTCCGACTTCTTTCCAAATATTAATTATGCACAATATCCTTTTTTTATACAATATCTAGTCTTTATATGGGATTTTCCAGATAATAATACCATGACTTTTAGCACAAGTACTACAAAAAAAGGGTATTATAGACGGAATTTAGTGACGGAATTTCCGTCGCTAATACCGTCGCTAACAGATTAGCGACGGAATTAGTTACGGAAATTTCGTCGCTAGCACAAGTACTACAAAAAAAGGGTATTAGAGACGGAATTTAGTGACGGAATTTCCGTCCCTAAAAAGGGCCTTACTAATTCTGTTAGCGACGGAATTTTAATTTAGAGACGGAATTTCCGTCTCTAATCTTCCGTCTCTAATTTAAAATTCCGTCGCTATTTTTTTGAGGTGGATTAGGGATGAAATTTCTGTCACTAATATTTGACACTGATTAGCAATGAAAATTCCGTCGCTAATATTTGCCATAGATTAGAGACGGAAATTCCGTCACTAATATTTGACACGGATTAGCGACGGAAATTCCGTCGCTAATATTTGCTATGGATTAGAGACGGAATTTCCATTACTAATATTTGACACGGATTACAGACGGAATTTCCGTCTCTAATTTTTGACACGGATTAGAGATGGAATTTCCGTTGCTAATCTTTGGCATGGATTAGCGACGGATTTTTGATGTTCCGTCACTAATGTGCGTTAGTTAGTGACGAAATTGTCAAGATTAGCAACGGAATTCCGTCACTAATCCGTCGCAAATTGAATTTTTTTAAAAATATAAATTTAATTTTGTGAATAAACTTTCATATTTCTTTTTTAATTTTTGGCCAATAATTTTTTTTTGTTATTTTGAATTGAACCATTGACTTATAATGGTTATTGAAAGTGGAATTAAATTGATTGCAAATAAAATAAAGTTCAAACCAAATTCTAAAATGATAGCAAGTTAGCAAACTACAAAGCGACAAAAGTGTGAAAATGTATATAATGTATCAAACAAACAAAGCATACAAATATTTAATGTTGTCAAACAACCTAGTAACAACTATCTTATGGTGGGCTATCATCAGCATTATGAGTTTCAAAGTTTGAATTGTTGACAACTCCAGAAAATTTTTGCTCAAGTGCTTCCAACCTTGTTAAGATAATTTGATTCTGTTGCTTAAGATTGTGATTCTCCTGTCTAAGCTCTGTGACAACATTTTCAATATCAGGTTGGAGCATTGTGTTGATGGAAGGAGGAGAATACCCATAAGAATAAGTTGAGGAATCAACATTTTTGGCCTCATATCCTAAGCAAAATATACAACCCTTCTTGTTCTTACCACCTGCAGCCTCTAAATATAGGTTCATTTCTTCTTCATCTAGCTGATTTGATTGCACATCACTTGGAGAATCTGTATTAGAACTTTTAGATGCCTTGATCCTCATGTAATGATCCTATCAAAGAAAATAATGAGTAAAAAAAGTCAAAAGATATGAATAAATATATAAAATAAAGGATGGTATGCAACCACTAAGATGAAGATAATAATGTCCCTATAATCAAGATCCTAAAATCAAGGAGCAACTAAGTGAATATGGGGTTGAAATAGGGCCAGAACTTGACAACAAAGGTGAAATTTGATTGCAATGCTTATTACAGTTATTAACAACCAAGCAACCAATGATACTGAGTCTAGCAATCCAAAACTCAATGGCACAAGATGTGTGGTATGAGCTTCAAGCAAGCAAAGGAGCAAATATTGACAATAGTATCACAATTCACCACAATGACAGTAGTAACCTAAATATCCCAGCAGTAGCAAAATTTCTCCAACACTGTTGGGATATATGACAGCACACAAAATGCAGTAGTTTCAGTTTAGAGTACTTTTACCAACAAAATGTGATATTCATACACTCAACACATTAGACTCAATGTTTCACTCAAAAACAGCACAATGCCAGGTTAAGATTGCGAAATTTGTGAAACATGGATGCAATTCAACTTATTACCCACTGTTGACAGCAAAAACAATCTTGATACAGGACAAACAGCAGCTAACCAACTCAATTTCTCAATACAAAACGTTTAATGAGTTTAAATCAGTTTCAAATCACTCAATAAGTGCGGAAAAACTTCAACCCATATCCAAACTCATGATAGTCATGCTAATCCTATCCATACACGTTGTAAAATCAAATACTTCCAAGTTCCAAACAATTTCAAATTTCCAATAACAGATTTAATTCAGAAACACTTCCAATAAACAAAGCACAAACTATTTTCCAATTGATGTAGCAACTAATTAACACAAGACAAACAAATTCAGATTCTCAACTCCAAACTCCTTGTCACAGCAGAGTAACAGATAGACAACTTGCAACAGAGACATAACAAGACTAGGAATTCAATCAGCTTAAAGCTATCAATCAACAATTTCAATTAAGATGAAAATGATGCTCGAACTGTCCCATAACTTGTAGAGTATAGAACAGTTTAGATGAGAATTAGCTTTGTTAAAATATGGTTGGCACCACAACTTAACTCTCCATCAAGATTTAGCAAGAGTCTTCCAAGAGTTAAAGCTTGTCATAAAATTCAAACCAACAATAAGTATCACAAAAACTCCAAAACTCAGAACCACAATTTTAGGATTAAATCCTAGGTTTTGTTTTGAAGACTTTTAGCAAAATTTGAAAATTTCAAGTTGAAAATCAGATCTATAATCCTCACAAATCAATAACCAATTACCTCAATGACAACAAATAATTTCCACAGTTGCAGCAGTAGATTAATAACAAGAATTATACCTACTAATTCACATATACGAATGAAGACAATAATTAAAAACATTAAAATTTTTCATAAATTGAAGTGATTTCAATTAATATCTTTATTAACCACACAAAACTCCAACATCATATTAATTTACTCTCTCCAATTACCCAAAACCACTCTCATCTTTGAAAAAAATGTGGTAAATGCTTTGCAAAATTTTGCATGAATCCTTATATTAAGCGCCAAAACATTCTTATCAAAGGGGTGTTATATTATAGTGCAAAGAGTCTTGGTCCCCAAAAAAACAAAATAGTGTATATGTAATATCAAGAAGTATGTATGGGAACACATAGTGTAGAAGTAATGGACAGATAACCAACAAATTAGCAATATATCTAACCATTGGAGACAAGAAAGAGGTTAGTTGAATGCAATAAACTACAATGCTAGTAGCAAAGAGGAAAATAGCTCAATCTAAACAAGAGGTCATGACATCATGGCTTGCTTGTTCTCTACTCTCTACTTAATATGATTTTTACTTAAAACGAAGCCAAGAAATTAGGTATTCACCCACAAGGCATAAATGTTGGAGCAGTCATTACATACTTCCAGGGAAACAAGGCAAACAATATATGCATAAACAAAAAAAGGTGCTTCAGCCATCTAATGTCATTAACATCTACTTCTAATTTTCCTTAAAGTCAGGTTTCTTTAACCTAAACTAGACAGAATACAAGAAAAATATATAATATGATTTTTTTAGATTAGACCACCTGGTATCCGGTACACTTTCAACTAGGGAACTAAATGGGACCCAGACTAATTCATATACTTCATGATGGTAGAGTAGGCAGCGAGATTTAACTCAAATCCAATAGACAACACTATAACAAACATATACTTACAGATACTTCAGTCGACCTCTAATCCACAAACTCTCTGATTAATTATTGTATTTATCATATATTCATTATCAAATCATATGGATAGCTTTAATTACCTTTCAAATGGATATATCCATTTATATTAAACCGGTCCTCCAACTTTAGCTTCATAAGGAAGGTGGATGGGCAAATACTCCATTGAGTTAAAGAACCCCGGTGGAAAGACCTTCTCCAGCTTACACAAGGTTACAACAATATTTTGCTCTAGTAACTCTAGTTGATCTATCATCAAGGAAGTAGAACAAAGCTATCTAAAGAATTGACTAAGCTCCACTATAAGATTGAATATATCTTCAGGCAAACTAGCAAAGGTAATAGGAAGAAAGCATTCCATGAACACATGACAATCATGGCTCTTCATTCCATACAACTTTCCTTCCTTCATGTCAACACACCGAGCTAGATTAGATGCATATCCATCAAGGACCTTCCAATTCTGTACCCATTCACAAATTCCTCATTTCTTTTCTATGTTGAAAGCATATTTTGCAGTTGGTTTCATTATTTTTCCTCCTCTTTCAACAAGTTCATCTGATTTTCGTTGACAATATTCCTTTAAGTTCATTCGAGCTTGTATATTATCTTTTGTTTTTCCCTTTGTGTCCATGACTGCGTGAAACAAATTTTCAAAAACATTCTTCTCAATATGCATGACATCAAGATTATGCTGAATGAGGTTACTTTTCCAATATGGCAATTCCCAAAATATGTTGTTTTTGTCTAATGATGAGTGTCGTGATAGCCTTCAATTGGTATAGTTTTTCCATACTCAATGAACTTTGGCAAATGTTTTACTCTTTGCTAAACTTCCTCTCCGCTTAACCGGGGTGGAGGCATTGATTTCTCAACTCTGTTCTTGTAAAATGAGCTTCTATTTCTCCTGAAGTGGTGATCAATAGGAAGGAATTGATGATGAGAGTCAAAGAAAGATGTTTTCCTCCTATGCTTCAATTGGAATACGTTTGAGTTCTCCATACATATAGGACATGATAATCTTCCCATTATTGTCCAACTAGACAACATACCATATGCAGGAAAATCATTGATTGTCTATAATAACGCAGCGCGTATATAAAAGTTTTGTCTCAAAGAGGTATCATAAGTCAACACACCCTCATCCACCAACAACTTTAATTCATCTATTAATGGTTGTAAATACACATCTATTTTTCCTTTAGGATTATTAGGACCAGGGATGATCAATGTCAAGAACATATATTCCCGTGTCATGCACACTTCAGGTGGTAGATTATATGGAGTAATAATCACAGGCCAATAAGAATATTGTTTTCCAGATTGCCCAAATGGCATAAATCTATCAGCACATAACCCAAGCCTCATATTACGTGGATCATAGGCAAAATCAGGATATGTACTATCAAAAACCTTCCACGCTGCACCATCAGAGGGTGAGAAAGAACATTAGCACCTCGACGATTCTCATAGTGCCATCTCATGGCCTTTGCAATTTTTTCAGAAGCATACAATCGTTTCAATCTTGGAATCAAAGGTAGAAACCACAACTGTTTCCTTGCAACCTTTTTTTTCCCTTCCATGAGACTTTTAGGTATAATATCTTTCCTCACCATAAAACTTACATTGAATTGTACTATCATTAGCTTTATAGTACAGCATACACCCATTCACACAATAATCAATCTTGTTATAATTAAGACCTAACTTTGCCACCAACTTCTTTTTTTGGTACAAGTCTGTAGGCATACAAGTGTCTTGAGGTTATGTCCTCCTCATGAGCTGAGAAAATAAATTGTAGCCTTGTTGTGACATGTTAGTTGTTGCCTTAATACTTAATAATTTCAAAGTTGTTAAAAGTTTAGATTCCTCTTTGCAACCTTCCCACAAAGGTTGTTGTGCAGCATGTAACAAGTCATAAACTGCTCTAGCATTTGAGTTAGGCATCTCTTCAACATCTCATTATAGTTATCCCTAATACTTGGCCCTGCATCATCCATCACCATGGTCTCATATTGACTCTGTTCGCTACCTAGTAGCCCATGTGAGGAGTGCAAGACACTTGGTAATGGAGACATGGGTGGATGAAATTCAGTTTCTATTTCCCCATGACTATTCCATATATAGTAGTTCGGCATAAATCCAACTTTATAAATGTGTATCTTCACCTCGTCGACATTTAGATATGGCCTACAGTTACATTTTACACATGGGCACCTAATATTCTTTGAGGTTTGAGAATAAGATGACGCTCTCAATGCATAAACAAGAAACTCCTCGACACCTTTTATGAAGTCTTTTGTATACCATTTTGTTGTTTGATCTACTCTATTATACATCTATACTCGATTTTCTGGAACTTCCATTCTACATTGCATGACATGATTTAAGCATTGTAGAATAGAAGATACGTATAATCATGAAAGCAAATAAGGCAAACAAAAAAAGTACACATAACATACATCTAAAATTATGGGCTTTTTTGCCACAATTGCTTGAACTTGCAAAATTATTAACACATAACATAAATGAAATTAGCATCTAAAGTCTATATTAACCCATTTTTTGTTGGTACAATCAAACTGATGTATTAGTTCCAAATTCCCTTAATTATATTACATGTATCAAACCTTCTTATAATTAACTCTACTCTTCCACATATTATCAAAAAATTAATTAAAAATCTGCATAATGCAAAACACAACAACATATATACATGTACCTTTTTTTGTTAATTCGCAACCTATATTGATACCACTCTGCTTCAAACTTGACAATTGGTAATGATGATCTCACAAAAAGCGCAACAAGTAGACCTGCTACCAAAGAATCATTGAAAAATTTCACATTTTAATGTTGAATTGACCTAAAGAATAAGTTCATGTGTACAATATTGCAAAGGTAGGAATTACAACTAGCCACGAGGTCTAAAAAATAAAAGTTGTTTATGTTTTACTACTTTGCAAAATTAAAGTCTGGATTTTTTTTAAAAACAGTAGTAATGCACACTTGAATATCATTTAGTCTCTAGGAAACATATATTCCTCTTTTAGGTAGAAAGGAGTCAATGGATTAGATCTCATTGGAAATCTTTAACATAATTTCCTCTTGTTCCAAGACCTTGAAAAGAATAAAAAAATACATATTATTATATCATAACACAATTTACAGATATATGGCCAACTGAACATGATTGAACTTAATTAATTAACAAGAGCATGGAAATTGCATATCGAATATGCAAACAAAAACTCAAGTTCCCAGCAGAGCCACAAAACATCAATTACTATATTCAATAATCTACTCATATGTCCATCGCCATCATTTAATCATGATTCTGAAATTATAAATATAGTTTATTTAGCTGTCATGCATAATGCAGATATGTTTACATTAAAGTGCAAAACAATAATATATAATCATTGAACTGGTAGCAGAAAATTTTTCAACCAAAGGCACATTCAAGCTTATCAAAGAACTAGTAGCGGCAGATGTAATTGCAAAAATTTATCTTTTTTTTTACAGTTCAAGCTGAAGTTCTTAGTTAAGCAACACGTGCAGAAGTATGAGACCAGAAATCTGATTTTATCCGATAGAAAATTCTATAAAATAATCTCACTTTGAAA
Organism: Inga oerstediana; assembly: GCA_963210345.1. Classification (NCBI taxonomy): domain Eukaryota; kingdom Viridiplantae; phylum Streptophyta; class Magnoliopsida; order Fabales; family Fabaceae; genus Inga; species Inga oerstediana. Next base: position 77,025,598 of record OY723399.1, on the reverse strand, counting down.
GGGGTATAGAGGCATTAGCTGATTTTCTTTGTATATAGTCATTGGAACCTCAATTTTCTTATAATTTATTTCCATATGTAACACATGTTAGTGTGGTAAAATATCTGATTATTTAAATGTTAGATGACATTTACCCAAACAAAAAAAAATCGAAACTATCCAAAAACTGAATAAAAAGGGAGGTGGAGGAGTTTACCAAATGGTAATAAATTCTGTAAACAAAGATTGCCAATTTTGTAACCAAAAGCAAATAGATTCAATCAACTTATTTTCAATTCAGAGTTTTAAACTCTTATAGCAGCACCAAAGAGAACCAAATAGTTACACCATTGGTTTGTGCTAACAGGTGTAGAAGAATTTTCAAATAAAAAGAATCACAAATGACAGAGTATTGATAGAATTGATGACTCAAATGTGTATCTTCCTTAGAACACACAAATTCACATGCAAGACCAAGGAATACGTAGGGATTCTGAATCTTAATAATCTCCTTGAGACCCATTAATGCACTAGCAAAGGCCACACACGGAATTGAATTTATTGTAGCATATTTCTTTCAATGCTCAGCAAACAATCTAGTTAGTAACATCAAGACTATACAGATTTGTGCACTATGATTTACTCCCTAGCACTTTAATCATATTTAACTACTCATTAAAGTTATGATTTCCCCTCAAACCTTTTAACAAACACCTTATGTCAAACAATTGCATCAAGTTATGATTTACTCCCTAGGATATTTATGGTCTAGCAACGAGGTTAGTATTGCCATGAGAGTAATATACGAGCTTAAAATTACTCAAGTACAGCCAAGTTAAACTAGCAGAAACATCAATTCTATAAAAAGAGTTGCAGCAACAACTCAATGATATGCACAAGTGACGTAAGTCAAACTTTCAAAGAACTTTGTGATAGAGAAATTTTGCACAAGTTTCAGAGAAATACAGCTTAGCAATGATAAGACTTATCGCATGCATACTAACTCAAATCATAAATAAACATCCTACTCATCTTGAAAATCAAACTAGATAAGTCTGTTATTTTCTCATAAATTTAGTGCAGGTGCGGCCTTTAGTATAGCACTTTCACTCCAAACATAGTTAAAATTCAGAACCCTTAGCTCTCAGAAGTCTGAGATTTTGTCATAGCAAAAAGGGCCTAAAACTCAGCAATTATGCACAACTTAGCCATGCATAGTGCATCCCATCCAAGACTCTTCAGAAACTGATTTAGCAGTACTCAATTATGCAGCAATTAATGCAAATCACAAAATATCAGAATGCAAGTGGCGTAGACTTTAATATTTAAGGCTGTTAATAAGAAGATCCTTTAGACACTATAGGATTGCAATTGAGCAACAGAACACAATTTTTTTAAAGTGTAGTTCAGGTTCAAGAAACACTGAAGCACAGGGTGCAAATTCACAAAATAGATTTTGATGGTGATGTTTCCCAAAATGTAGTGAAACGACCTATTTACCAAAATATATTGGTCATTTGCACATTAAATTCGAGTTCAAGAATGGGGCACGCAAACTTTTGCTATCTGTTAGATTTTAAACCCCGCAGGCACATAAATAATGCACCAGTACAGCAAGGAATACGATTTATGAATCAAATGGTGTGTGAATATTCAAGAAAGCAATTTAATAAACCACCTTTCCTTCTTAAACAACAGCAACGACAACAACACAGGGTCAAGGGGAATTTCTGCATTTTGTTTTTCTTAAATTAGGGCAAAATTTCCAATGTATAAGCTCAAATTCACAACCTCAATTCACAGCAGACTTAAGATAGCTACATACTCTTCGCAGTGACTATACAACTGAAATTTAGACCAAGCAATGCACCGATATATCATGACAATGTCCCATCAGCTAACTATGAAACAAAATGGTACATCAAGAAGTATGAAATCTTGAGTTTATGCAATTAACCGAGAAGGACTGCAACATCCTTAGAAATAATCAGCTACTACAACAAAACTAACTAAAATTATAAAAGAAAAACTGACATTTGACTGAATGTTTTACAGCTTAAAAAAGTACAACCATTTCTAGCTCAATTGACAACAAATTTATTCCAAGTACCACATGTTAGATATTTTATTATTTATGATTATATATTTAGTGACTGACATAAAATATATGGTAACTTTACTTCGTAAGCATGTTTAATTTAACATTTTCTATTTTCAATTAACAAAATCTAACTCATAAATATAGTGTCAAGTCACTCAAGTGACATTACAAGGACCTTATTATAGATATTCAACAAAGATTTCTTTAAACATTGGACTGACCAAACATATTTGCAATAGTTAAACAACCTATTTCTATAGAATATAAGATCTTTTCTCTCAAGCTATATATACATGAACAGGTACACAAGTATACATCATCTCTACAAGTTCTACGAAAATACTTTTCTCTACAAAATAGTGTAAATTAATTGAAATGATAAACTATGAATGCTATGCAATAATTGATAAGTCACATGAACTGCAGGCAACCAGAATATGAAATATATATATATATATACACACAATTAACATAACATGGGAAGATCCCTTCCTAATGGCTAATGGGTAGGTCACAAAAAGACACTTCTTTTTGTTTTCGTAAATTTCATCAGCAAATCGCAGTGCACGTGCTCTTTGTTCACCCACATGCATGTAAACAAGAAAGGAACAAAAATTACTTCAAAGCTGAAATACGAACATAGTATCACAAACACGTCAACACCAAGTTTCGCTGACTAAAATGGCAGAGATAACCGAGAATTGACGTAGAGCCACCAAGAATTGAAGCTTGACAGATCGTGAATAGAGAGGGCTGGCGAAAGCTGAGAGAGAGAATGACGGAGGAGGAGGGAGTTCCGGCAATAATGTTACCGAAGTCTAGCTCCGACAAGGATAAGAAATAGAGACGAATCGTGGTGGCTGGGGTTACATCGAAGAGGAATGGGGAAAAGGGTTAAAGATGATAGATGATGCGGTGATGTAGAAGCTGGAGATGGTAAATCTAGGGTTTTGGAAGTAGAGAGGTAAGTGAAGAAGGGAAATTACACATTGGTTTTTGGAATTTGATATTGGGATTGAATGTGACCCGAAAAATGAGTCAAGTTCAGCTGGGTAAAATAGGAATAGAGTAAAACAATGAAGGGTAAAATGGGAAGATTAATTTTTGTTTATTTATATTTTCTTTTAATTTCTTTTGTTTTAACAAAAAATAATATTTATTAATTTTTTTTACAAGCAAATACATCTTAGCGATGGAAATTAGAGACGGAATAATTTCGTCTCTAATTTTCGTCTCTATTTCTGTGTCTAAATTTAGTGATAGTTTTGAGACGGAATTAGACACGGAATTTAGTGACAGAAGTTAGTGACGGATTAGCGATGGAAATTAGAAACGGAAAAAATTCCGTCGCTAATCCGTCCCTACATTAAATTAGAGAAGGAATAATTCTGTCTATAATTTCCGTCGCTAATCCGTCTCTAAAATTAGTGACGAAATTATTCACAATTTAGAGACGGAATAGCGACGGAATTAATTCCATCTCTAATTCTTTGTTTTTTTGTAGTGAAGAAAAATTAATATGCAAGTGTTTATAATTTTGGATTTAGACTCTCTCCACTTTTCTTTCCCTGCACTTCCTTTTCACTTTCCATCTTGGTCTATTGAAATTTGAGCTATACAAATTTAATATTTTATTAAATAATTTTTAAATATTTATTTATTTATTTTTAATCATTTAAAATTTAATCAATAATTCTATAACAAAAATAAACTGCAGGATCTAATTACAAATCAAATAAAATTATAAATATTGACAAATTAATTTTTGAGAAAATTACTGTGTAGTCTTACATAATCATTTTTATCACTAATAAGAAAATATTTTGAGTTGTCAATATGTCATGACCTATTATTATTTCATACACCAAATTTTGTCATTACATGTTATTCACTTGTTATCAGACTTTTTAGTGATTAGATGATTGTGTAAGACGACATAGTAAGTTTCCCTTAATTTTTTTCTAAAAATAAATTAAAAATAATTGTGCCAGCTTTAACAAAATAAAACTTCATAGTACAACTCCACTAAAATTTGAGTGAGTGTATAACACCCCAATTTTTATTCAGCAAAATGTATTGTAATTATTGAAAATAGTCAATAAAATAAAATGGTGAATTTTGGAAAATGTAATTATGCTTCCAGTGAGATTTTCTATGAGGTAGTGAGTTTGTCATATAATTTTGGAAGACCAAATGATGTTCAAAAATTGTAACATTTTATAGGGTGAAAGTAGTCATCCTAAGCTTTAATTTGATATGTAATGGGTAATTTTTGGAGTTGTATACAAAAAGTAATGAATTTTTGAAGTTAGCAAAGAAAAACTATTGATTTTCTGGAACAGCATTCAAAAAATTTAATTCTAGGAATTCTGTGCTTCCAATTGTTAAAGGGCTATATTTTTTATTAAAACTAGACTCAATAAGGGTTCTATAGCATTTAGAATCACTCCAATACAATAACTACAAATTTAGTTATGATTTTTTAAAGTTTGAGCAGAAAATCTGCCAGAATTCAATAAATCTGAAAATGGGGATTTTGGAAATTAAATAATTAGAGAAATTAAGGGATAATTACAAAAGCTATTTCTCTTCCTCTTTTACTTCATTTCTATCTGTTTTGAGTGTCCAAGAGAGAGAGAGAGAAAGAGAGAGCTTGCTTGTTTTCTAGAGAGAAGGAAGGAGAAAACTTGCAAAGGTAAGTGATTTCTTCAGTAAATTAGCTCATAACGTGTGTAACCCTTCTCCTAAGCTTCTTCTCTATGTGATTCAAGGTTGTTGAAGAAAAAATTTTGAAGTTTGAGAGGCTAGGGTGTCGGCCAACAAGACAACAACAAGAAGGAGCTAAAGATAACTTCATAAGCTTCAATCCTTAGTTGTTCTAACTGCTGTGGTTGATTTAATCGGTAAATTTCTGGTTAATTTGCTGTGCTTGTGAAATTTGGGAAACGTTGAACTCTAGACGTTATAATTCCAAAATTAGGTTCAAATGGTAGTTATAATGTAATTAAATAGTTAATAAAATGATTAAGAGTAAAAAGGAGCAAGTCTACTAAGTCAGAATTGAAAAACCCTAATTTTTTCCAAAGAATCTTAAGATTTGGCTAGCTCTAGTTTAGGGGTTAGAGTTGGATTTTGATGTTCTGATGATTCCATTATGTTCAGGAGGGAAGCTTAGATGGGGTTACAGTTGAACATTTTGCCCAAAAAGCCCTAAAAAGCATAATGACCAAAACACCCTTGAAACCCTAAATTGAGGGCTGCCAAGGGCATTTCTATCTTTTGACATTGAATTTGATAATTTCAAGGCCAGAAATGGATTCCTTGGGCAAAAATATGTCAGAATTGGTGAGGTCAAAATTTCAGAAAAAGTACGGTTGGACCGGGTATGGCAGGGCCGGGCTGGGTCCCAAGGGGTATTTTGGTAAGTTTTTACTATAGACTTATATAACCACTAGAAACACTATAGAAGTGTCTAAATTAGTACATGAATGGGTTTTAACCTAATTCTTGTACATTTGGAAGTTTAGGATCGAACAGTAGCCCAAGCCGGACACAGAATGTTGGACTGGTAAAAAGGTACAAGAGAAAGACTCAGAGACCAGAGGTAGGAAACTTACCTTGCTTGTATGTATTTGATATCTCTGCTTGTATAGTGATGTACGTTATTGCTTTACTTGATTGTGTAGAGCATATTTGAATAAATGAAGCTCTGTTTCTGTTTTCACTGTTGCCATAGTTTTGTTGCATGAAACATTGAGCATGCAGAAATGTTATTATGGGGCATACATCTAGTTACAGCTAACATATCATACACATAGCATCTATCATGCATGCATTATAGTATTTGTTTTCTACTGAGATTCTCTCAAATCTCACCCTCCTCTACTAACAATTTAGACAGGTGAAAACATGAGGTGTACTGAATGTAGAGAAGAGAACCCTACAAGAGGAATGCAATGGTGGAACAAAGATGGGAAGATGTCTCCATTTCATTGTAGTGGGTTTAGATACCCTAGTAGCCTTGTGCGGCAACATTGATTGTAATTATCATGTGCAATCCCAACGGGGAATTTCCATAATCTAGTACTTTTTATCGATATCTTAATTTTATTCCGGTGTTGCTTACCGAACTGCGTATCATTTTTTTGCAACTACTTGGAAAAAGGTGAAAATAAGATAGGGGTGTTACATTTTGGTATCAGAGCCTAAGCGATTTTGGAAAACAAGCGGTTCTGGTAACAGGATAGTATACTGATATGGTCTTGATTATATAATGACTGGACACATACACAGACAAGGGTATCAAAGGAGTGAAACACCCTAGTATGTGAACTAGCCTCTGAGGATCAGCAAATATTCGAAGGGCAGCAAGTGGTGCAATACCGAACGGAGAATGGTCTAAGGATATTGCAAAACCCGAGGAAGTGGGTACGGCCAAGCTAGTGTGCATATCACACATAGTATTAAGTCAACCGGAGGCAACTGGCATAATGTTTGAGACAAGGGTAATCTCAGGGTATCAGTGGTCAGGACCAGATAAAGTCGGTATCTGTGTTTTGGCACAGGCACATAAAAGTTAAACATGCTCAACCCAAGGAAATCTGAGGATGGGTGACCCCTAGGAAGTTAAGTGGCAAGGTCATGAAAACTTGAGGAATAACGATTTTCTTAAAGTTTCTTCATGACTAATGATCATCCTAATTAGAAGATTTGAAGAATGCTTAGAAGTATAGAGTGATGATATAAGTATTAATTTTAATACGAAACATTTCTGTTGCAGTGAGTATTGCCAGAAAGGTTTGTTTGATGAGGTTATGGGAACTCGAGGTATAGTAAACGTTTTGAGGTTTCTCCATGCTAAGTGATAATTTTTAATAACACTGTGGTATTAAAAATATGTATAGTATACGGTGATACATGATGCGTGGTGATTATGTCGTATGTCGATCCTAGAGGATCTAATCTGATGATACTGAAGGTTGGGATAGGCTTAAATCAGATCTAAGCTAAAATAGTGCTTAGGTCGAAATACGAATCGGATTGCACTATGGTTTTGATACATGACAGAAGTTTGAACATTGTGAATCTTATGGATAGTATTGAACCTTTAGTAATGTTTTGAGGATAATAGCCGAATACCATGAAGGTTAGAATAGGCACTATTGATCATGATTTTAGCATGCCTATTGGGTGTAATTAAGGAAAATGATTTCCAATCTATGTGATGTTAAGGTTCTAGATTTCACGATAAACCTAGAAGTTAGGTAGAGACAGAATATTCTTACTAATACTGAATTATGATACCTATGAGTATGCCGAACCGAATTATGGTGCTTACAGGTACACTAAATATGACAGAATATAGTTCCTACTGGTACACTAAACATGATCGAACATAGTGTCTACGAGTACAATGAACATGACCGCATATAGTACCTACGGGTACACTGAACATGACCAAACATAGTGCCTACGGGTACACTGACCATGACCGAATATATTACCTACAGGTATACCGATGTGCCTAGTTGGTGGTCACGAGCCCAGCTGAGGTATGGAACAAGTAAGGGTTGCAACAGTGGTTGGCTCTGAACATTTCTGACTGAACTGAATTACTGAATTATAGTGCCGTAAAGGTACACTGAATTATAGTGCCGTAGAGATACACTGAATTACGTACCATGAGGGCTACCCAGTCAGAGGACTGAAGTATGGAATACATTTCTGACTGAACTGAATATAATGTTATTGTAATATTGCATTACAATATGATTGTGTTACATACTCGATGAGCCTGCACATGAAAGAGATAGATTAAGTGATAAAAAGGGATTCCCCAAGGTATAGATAATATTATATGATATAGCAAATTTCGGGAATGAAATTTATTTAAGTGGGGGAGAACTGTAACACCCTAAATTTAATTCCCAAAAATATATTGTAATTATTGGGAATAGTCAATGAATTAAAATGGCGAATTTTAGGAATGTGATTATGCTGCTAGTGAGATTTTTAGTAAGGCAGTGGGTTTGTCATGTAATTTTGAAAGATCGAATGATGTTCAAAAATTGTGACATTTTACAGGGTGAAAATAGTCATCATAAGCTTTAATTTGATATGTAATGGGTAATTTTTGGAGCTGTATGCAAGAGTTATGAATTCTTGAAGTTAGCCCAGAAAACTTGTTGATTTTCTGGAACAACATTCAAATAATTTAATTCTGGGAATTTTGTGATTCCAATTGGTAAAGGATTATATTTTTCCTTAAAACTAGATTGAATAAGGGTTCTGTAGCCTTTGGAATCACTCCAATACGATGCCTACAAATTTAGTTATGATTTTTCAAAATTTGGGCAGAAAATTATTTTGGTGTTTATAGTGTGCCTATTGGTGTTGATTTGTGCACACACGAAATTTTGGAGGTTGTTGAATCAAGAAATCTCTTTGGCAAAGTGAAAGAGGTAAGTGAGACTAATTTATCCATCTAAGTTTTATGCCAAATGGTCAAGTTTAGAAATTCTGGGATTCTTGGCTTGATTTTTGAAAATGATGATCATTGGGTGTTTGGTATGGTAGTAGCATGAAAATGGTACCTTGTGGTGAGTTTGGGAAAGATGGATTGATTGGGGATTTAAATGTTTAGTTTGGATGATTTAGAAATTTGATATTTTGTTGCCCAAAACCAAAGCATGATAATGGAATAGGATTTGAATAATTCTGATGACTTCATTAAGTTCCTTGGATGTTTTTGTGTGGGAGTAGCTTTGGTAGAAGTTTTGGGTCCATTGAAATCATTTGGGCAAGTGTTAGGAAATGTGGTTAGTTTTACTGTGTTTTCTTGTTTCTGATAGAATCACTAGAGTGATCTAGGGTTCACTCGAATGTAGGATGAATAACACTCGAGTGGTGATGAGTTCCACTTGAGTGCAGTAGTGCAAACTTCCTTTCTGCTCTCTGTGTTCTTGTTGCACTTCCGTAGTCAAAGGCAAGTGTTGCCTCACTTACGATTTTATGGGTTCCCACTCGAGTGAGCCTCCTCTCACTCGAGTGCAGGTGTATGAGACACTGTGAACTCGCATCTCGAGTTGTCACTCGCGTCCATTTCTCAAAAGTGTGTCTAAGCACTCTCGAGTGCTAAGCCATCACTTAAGTACTTTTATTCCTGATCGAGTAATGTCCTTCTCTGAAAGTTTCTTGTGCTCTCAGGTAAGCACTTCTTGAACTTTACTTTTGGGAACTCGGGTGAGTATCTGGCTTCCACTCGAGTGAGTTGGGTTATGCTCGAGTGCAGAGAGCAATTCTGGTAATTGTCATTCTTTTCTGCTATTGGGTGAGTACTTTTTGCACCTCACTTCCTAGAACTTGAGTAAGCATGTGGCTGTCACTCAAGTGTCAACCCTTGTGCTCAGGTGAAAAGTGTATCATCACTCGAGTGAGGCTATCTTCACTCGAGTGTCTCAGTGAAAAATATCAAGTTTGAGCTTTCAAAAAGGGGATCTTTGGGGATAGTCTTCCAACCCTTTAGAGCTATTGATAAAGTTATGCATGGGTACTAAAAGAGTAATAATGATAACCAAATTAAGTGTTAAGAAGACATTGAGAATTGGAATAGATCATTGACACTTCGTCTCTAATTATGAATATAGGATTTGACATTTACCCTACTCGGGAGAGACCGGCACCAGGACAAGCACGGAAGGATCAAGGTAGTGAGTCTTCTCTCATTTTGTGTATGATGTTTTGGTATGCATGACTTGTGATTTAGTTTTGTGAACTGTATGTGCCATGGTCTATTACAGCGTGAGCAATGCAGCGTGAGCCATTTAGGGATTGACGCTGGTCATCTCTAGCTCGGCCGTTATAGTGTCGTTGTAATCGACATAGATCTTTGTGAATCCGACCAATGGGGCGGTGTGTTGTGAATCCAGCCGTGGGCTATGTGTAATGTATCTTGCCTTTATGGCTTACGTATGAAATGCTTTATATGAATCCCAGCTGTAGTTAAATATATTGTGTGAACTGTTGTGATGCAATACAGCGTGAGCAAACGTAAGGGTGACATGAGTCATACCTGCCCTTACCGCTGTAACTGCCGTTGTAGTTGCCATATGTGTGTGATTATTTACTTTCATGCCTTATTGTTATGCATACTATGAGTGATTTGTTACTGTAGGGATTCTTTAGAATCTCACTCTCCCAAAACAACTTTTAGACAAGGCCGAAGGATCAAAAGGGAAGCGGGCGACAAACAGTGGGTAGAGCTCCAGATTGGGAGTGTTTGGATTAATTGGTTATCATATAAATCATTTGGATATTTTGTTGGGAATTACATGTATATGTTGGATAGTATTTGTGTAATCCCCTTGTTATGGGAAACATTATAGGCAATTATGCCTTGTAGACCTTTATTTAATTAATGGAACCCGAGTGTGTCGGGAATTTATGTTGTACTCTGATATGTATGAATGAAATCAACCTGTATAGGTCATTTATGTATTGAAATGTGAATATGAGACCATTGTGAACAGGTTTTGAAAAAGTTTTTGTAAACCTTGATTTTAGGGAAGTTTAATTTTGTTTAAGTCCCTAATCGTTTATGGTCTCTAATTCCACCTTAATTACGTTTTTATAAACTTAATCCCGGCCTTGATCGTGAAAGGGGTTACATAAAGTAGTGACATTCTTCTTCATACATCATGCCATCATTCATATGATTATGTGGTTTCCATTGTTTGTGCTTTTATAAATCAATATGGTATGCCCAGAAGGGGCGGTCTACCAAGAAGGGGCGACGAGTGCAAAAAGTGCACTCTACCTGGTTGTGGAGTAACAATCTAACCAAGATACTCGTATAGAGGTGTTGATGCCTTATCCCATGTACATATGCGTCTATATTGTTCATTAACTGGTACATACAGGGCGCATATCATATCTACTTTTTGCATTTTCATGAATGATAGTATGTTGCTATTGGGATTCCTTGGAATCTCATTTTTTTCATAAACAAAAATGTGCCAATGGAAACTAGTGGATCCAAAGGCAAGTTGGTAAACCCGAGGAGCTGACGGGCACAGATCCCAAGATGAAGACTATGATTTTATGTAGTCTGTCTTTTGGAATACTTTTGGATATTTTGTACATATTTGTAAATATTATCAAATTTTGCATAGTTGATTCCTGTATGTAAACAAATACATATTATCAGTATATTTGCACTTTTTTGTATGCCTGTGGAATTTGGTCTTTATCACTCTACGCATATCAAAATGGAAACGGGTGTTGAAAATACATGCATGGTCTTAGCTACAAGAGTTACAACACTAGTTTTCATTTTGCTTCGATCATCTTGCCTTTAAGTGTAAAAGGTGAACCCATTGATTGTGTTGCTAGTGTAAGACGTCACTTGATTGCTTGGACCATATGCTAAGAACTTCAATTTGCTAGAAACTAATTTAGGATCAACTCTATACTTGCGAAGGATTTGATCTTTAAACCATATTATAAATTATTTATTGTGTTGTTGAGCACATTATCTTACTCCTTTATAGGGATTTTCCCTCTGAATATGAAGCATATGGTTGCACACGTACTTGTCAACCTCCTTGGAGTTGTGTAGCACATATAGGTCTGCTTGCTCCAATTATTGGTCAGAGATGGTTACAACTTTCTTGCCCATGATCCATTTCCCATCAATCCTTCTTCCCGCATGCCAAGAAGACAAAAGCCCAATATCACTTGCATGCTTTAAGTATGTGGCGGAAAATTTAGCGGCCTCTTCATAGATATATCATTCAACAATGCAACCCTTCGGATGACTCTGAATTTTCACAAACCTTTTTATTATCTTCATGAAATGTTTAATCAGGTACATCTACCTTCAATAGGCTGGGCCACAAAGTTGTACCTCTCTAACCAAGTGGTTATCAAGTGGACCATGATGTTAAAGAATGCTATAGGAAAATACATCTCTAGCTCACACAATGTGTGTACGATTCAGCTTTGCAACCTCTGTAATTTTTTAGGGTCTACCACTTTACTGTAAAGTAACTTAAAAAAGAAACATAACTTGGTGATTGCGGTTCATACTTCATAGGCAAGACACCCCATAGATACCAGAATCAAGTTCTCTATCAAGACATGGAAGTCATGACATTTTAATCCCATCAATTTCAAGTCCTTCACTAACATGAGTCTCCTGATGTTTGAAGAGTAACCCTCTGTCACTTTGACTGCAGCAAGGAACTAGCAAAAACTAGTTATTTTCTTCCTTTGATAGTGTGTAAGCTACAAGACAAAGAAATGTACGGGCTCCCCTCTCCTCTAGTACTAATTCTTCCCTTATTCCCATCTCAATCATGTCTATCCTAGAATTTATTCCATCTTTGGTCTTCCCTGGCAGATGGAGTAATGTGCCAATAATACTTTTGTATACATTTTTCTCAATGTGCATAATATCAAGAAAATATCTCACATCTAGGGTCTTCCAATAAGGTAAGTCAAAGAAAATAGACTTCTTCTTCCACCATGTTGCCCCAACTTCCATTGCAAAAGGTTTGCCAAATAGACATTTTATATCTTTCACTTTTTGATATACCTGCTCACCAGTTAAAGGTTGAGGTGCCATGCCCTCTTTTGATTTCTCATTAAAATATTTTTTAAAATGCCGATAAGAATACTCCCAAAGCAACCATCTTTGATGTCTCATGTAGGAATTCTTCATGCTATGCTACAATCTAATTGAATGCATACCCTCTTCACAAATTGGACTTCCTAGTTGGCCTTTAATGTTGTATCCTAACAAATTACCATATGCAGGAAAGTCATTGATAGAGCGAAAGAGCATAGCTCTAAAATTGAATGTTTCTTCCTCATGAGCATCATACACCATAACCCCATCATGCCACAAGTGCTTCAAGTCTTCAATTAGTAAAGCCAGGTGCACATTTATGTCATTCACAGGTTGCTTAGGCCCCGAGATTAGTAAGGACAACATGGAGTACTTGCACTTCATATAGAGCCATAGAGGAAGGTTATATACAAATAGTATTACTGGCCAAGTACTATGGGCACTACTTTGCTTCCTAAATGGGTTCATCATATCAGTAGATCAAGCAAGACATAGGTTCCTATCATCTCTAATGAATTTGGGGTAGTTTATATCAAACTTCTTCAATTCTAGAGAATTAGTAGGATGTTAAAGCATGTTGTCATCTATCCTTTCATTTGCATGCCACCTCAATTTTTTGCATCATCAGGAAATGCATACAAGCATTTAAATCTAGGTATAATGGGGAAATACCATAACGCGTTATTCGGGCTCTTCCCGTTCTATTGGTAGTATGGCTCCTCACACATAGGACAATGTATTAGTGATGTATATTCATTCCTGAACAAGACACAATCATTGGGGCAAGCATGTATCTTCTCATAACTAAAGCCAATGGAGCACAACATCTTCTTTACGGCATATGTTTTGGGCGGAAGAATATTTTTAGATGGTAGCATTTTATTTAAAGCCTTGAACTATTTTGTAAAGCTCATATCGGACCACCTATTTCTTGCCTTCAAGTTGTACAACCTCAACACATCGCTCAATAAGGTAAACTCAGCGCGCGCTTCATGTAATGCCTTCACCGCTTCACCCTTCAAAGTTTCCATCATTTTCGTACAACTCCAGAGGTCCTATTCTAATGTCTTGGCCATATCATCGAGATGGTCGGCATCAAATGTACTTGTGTCAAAATCAGGTGATGGACAACTTTCCATATGTTCAACCACTCTATTGATTGTCTCCCCATGCCTTGTCCAACATGTATAAGTAGGACTAATTCCATGTATCACCAAGTATGACATAAAAGTTTCTCAATCACACCACCATACATAACCATACTTTACATAGGGGTAAAGAATCAAACCTTTGTTTGGCGATTATGCGCAAATGCAAGGTCAAGAAAATATGTTGCCCCATCCCAATAGTCTCTTGTTAGCTGATTGACATACATCCACTGCTTATTCAAAGACCCCGTCTAGTATAAATCATTTATAAACAAAAATCTTAATCAAAACCAAATAATCATCCGTGCCCAGAATAAATTCACGAATATGAATAATGAAAGAAAAATCATGAACCTTATGTCAACCTAACCAGAAGTTGAATGGACGCCTTTCCAAAGAAAACTTGAGGTTGAACGGATGCCTTTCTCAAAGCTAAAAGATCTAGAGCTTTTGATCGAGTGTGAAAGTTTTAAATGTCAAACTGATTTGATGTTTTACAAACAAAACCCCATTATAGATTTTAAGGTCTTATATAACAGTTAGTTGGTAAGAACCGCTAATTGTTTTATTTTTATAACGGTTATATTCAAGTAACAATAAGGTATGTTATTAACAAATCTATAATGTTTAAGGTCTTACATAACAGTTAGTTAGTAAAAACTGCTAATTATATTTTTACCTTTATAACGGTTGTTTTGATTTATCACGGTTCCTTAATAACAACCGTGAAATATGTTATTATTAATTTTTTTACATATGTTTGAGTCATTACATTAATATATTTTTATATATATAACTAAAAAATGAAAATAAATAAAACATACTCATCATCCTCAGAGGAGTGATCTAAATCATTTGAGAACACGAGTACAAGCAAAGTGGAAGCGATAATGGTGCCAGCCATGGGTGGGAGGCAAAGGAAGAGAAGCAGGTTGAGAAAGAGGATCATGAGGACAGTGTGGATGTTTAGTGGGAGGAGGAAGGGAAGTAGGTGAGGGTTGAGGTTGGGGAGGATGAGGAAGCGAAGAAGGTGGAGAAGGAGCAAGTTGGGAAGGAGGAGGAAGAGAAGCAGGCAGAGACGGAGCAAGTTCTAAAGTATCAATTCAAGCCTTTCTCCCAAGAGGGGGTGGATTGGGTGATATTAAAAATTTTAAACTTAAACATAAACTCAAAGAAGAGAATAGACTTGAAGAGATATCACCAAAGGTATACACAAGAGATTTATACTGGTTTAGTCCAATTCACTTGACCTATGTCCATTCCTCAAAAGCTTTTCTGAGAGTTCCACTATCGTTTCAAGAATCACAGGGCTCTTGGTTCCTCAGTGCAAGCAAATTCCTCTTCACTGAACACTCAATCCCTCTTACACTTTGCAATCAATGCCCTTTCAAGGCCCCATTACCTTGAGTGACTTAACGGTAATAAATAATATCTCACAAGAGTGAATAAATAATCACTAAAGTACAAAATCACACAAAGATTGAGCTTTGAGACTTAGCAATGAATAAAATAGTAAATGTGCATAGTGTCATAATTGCTTCATCTTAAATGCTCTTCTAATTATAGTGTGACAATATTTGATGATCGTTACTCTTGAATGTAGCCGTTAGAGTGCTAGGTTATTGCTTCTACCCATTGAGTATGTCATATTGTTCCTTTTTTCTTTTAAATTAGCCATTAAAGATAAAGAGGATTTAAAGCGTTTGATGTCTGAAGCATTTAATGCTTAAACACATAAAGTGTGTTTTGCTAATTTTGTATTAATCCTTGATTAAGCACTTATAATGTGATCAAACACTGATATAATGATGTGTTATAATAGTTAGAAGCAAAAAGAACAAGTTTAGAATAGATTGAAATGAGTATCAAGATTTCTAAGTTGCTGCTTTGTTTATGAAATTGCATTACTCTAGTGATCACTCGAGTGATCTTCACTTTGAGATTTTGAAGAAAAAAAAAACATATCACTAGTTGGCTCACTGTAGTGATATAGTAGTGATGTGTGTAAATAGGATCACTTGAGCGATCATGTTTTTTCTTAAAAACATATTACTAGATAGCTCACGGCAGTGATGTGATAGTGATGAGTGCAACTGGGTCACGCGAGTGATCATGGTTCATCTTATTTTAAAAGAAAAAACATATCACCAGCTAGTATCACCATGGTACAGTGGTAGCGATATATTTTTCACACATCACTTGAGTAGTTACTTGAGTGATTGTAATGCCATAAATTTTGATTAAGGGCTAATGATAATTATTGAGAATGATTTATGAATTAAAGATAATCTGAGACATGAATTAGTTATTGGAAATGCCCAACACCCTGTATTTTAGCATAATTATGTAACAAAGTAATTTAAGGGCTAAAATTATAAGTAAAGGCACATGGTGGAGAGGAAATAAGTTAAAATTGGTGTTTTGTGGTCATTTAAGTTAATGTGCCAAAATCAGTGGGAAAAATTGGAAATAATGGAAATTTTCGGTTAATTAGTCAGTAATTAATGAAGAAATTAATTACTAACTAAGAAGAAATGAGATGTGTGACTAAATGGCTAATGAAGTAGTTAGAATAACTAATTAGTTACTTACTTTATGAGAGCCAATAGACATGGGACAAGTGGCAAGTTAAGAGGATAAGAGTAGTTGGGAGAAAAGTCACATGGGCATTGTTTAAGCATTTTCCTCTCTCTTCCCTCCCCCATTTTCGGCAACAGCAAGTATGGGAATGGGAGTGTGATGATTTCACCTTCTCCATCACTCTTTAACTCTTTTCTCTCTCTCTTGCACGTGCAGCCATTGGAGCCAAAGAAGGGAAGAAAAGCTTGAGAAAAAGGTGAGTTTTTGACCTTCAAGATGACCTCCTATGCCAAAACTCTCTTCTTTAATCTTGCTCCTTAGGTTGAGGGCTTCATTTTCATGGTTTTAGATTTTCCATTGGAGGTGTTTTGACCACTCAAGGAAATCTAGAGTTTGGAGAAGCAAGGAACTTCTTTGAGAAAGTTAAAAAGGTGAGTGAGTTGAACCTTTTTATATAGGTTTTGTGGCCATTCGGTTAAGTTTTGGAATTCTTGAATATTGCCCTATTTTCAAAATTAGGGTCTTGGTGTGTTTGAGTTGTTGTGGTCATGGATATGATGATTTAAGATGTATTTTGGATAGATAGAATTGAATTGAAGCTTAAATGTCAAGTTTGACAATTTTGGATTTTGTTTTGAATATATGCCAAAAACAAAACATATAGATGGAGTGGGAATTTGGTTGTTTAGACATTTCCAATGGTTTCCTTGTGAAAAATTGTGTGAGAGTAGTATTGGATGTGAATTTTGGACCATTGGAAACTTAAGTTTAAAAGTTGCAAGAATTGGTTAGTGAAAATCCAGTGCTGGCAGTTGTTTTGCATAGACATTTTGAATAGGTAAATGGTGGCTAAAAATTTTGAAACTTTCCAGTCTAATGGTAAACATTCCAAGCTTTAATTTGATTTATTATGGAGGTAATTTCGATATGTATGCAGGGAGATATGAATTTCCAAAGTTTGGTGTCAAAACTAGACTTAATTCAAGAACAGCATGGACATTTGTGGAATTCTGGATTTTTGTGATTATAAAAGTCAATGATTCATATTTTTTCTGTAAAGAGGACTTAAAAATATTTAAATAGGACTTGGGATCACCTCATTTTGATTTTTCTATAATTAGTTATGATTTTTAGAAGCTAAAACACAAAAATCTAATTTTTCCAATTTTTGCCTAAACTTTTGGCCAGCACTTTTCTGAGGGGCAGGAGCTGGATTTTCATAAAATAGATGGTTCCATTAGATTCAATGGGCAAAAATAAGTGGGGTTACAGTTGGTCACTGTTTTGGAAAAAGCCGAAAAAGCATAATTACGAAAACACCTCTAAAATGCCTAAACCAGGGTTGTCAAGGGCAATTTCATAATTTGACATTGAATTTGGTAATTTTAAGCCTGAAAATGGATTCTTTAAGTGAAAATACGTCAGGATAGCCCTAGTCAAAATTTTGGAAAAACGTGTCATCAGGCCGGGTACGGTGGGGCTAGGCTGGGCCGGGATCTCGGGGGCATTTTGGTGAATTTTCACCATAGACTAATATAACCACAAGAAACACAACAAAAGAGTATAAAATGATACTTGGATAGGTTATGACATATTTCTTGTACATTTAATATTTTAGGACTGAGTCGGAAGTCGGAAGTCGGAAGCGGCATGTTTTACGAGGCACACTAAAAAGGGTGGTCTTTGAGGTAGTACTTCCCAACCCTTTAGGCAGTTGTTTGAGCTTCTAGTAGCCACCTAAGGGGCTTTAATGATAACCAAATCTAAGTGTTTTGAAGTCATTTGAGTATTGGGATAAGTGATAACTTGTCGTCCTTAATTATGACTTTAGGATTTGATATTTGCCCGGAGCGTAGAAGGCCTGTGCCTAATCAAGAACAGAAAGACCAAGGTAGTGACACTTTATCCTATATCATGTGTAATGTATTGCTTATTTGGTATTTATCATTGAATATATGAGGGGACGTGGCGGTAAGTCCAGCCTTAAATAATAGACATAACGTAAGCTCAGCCTTGAATGAATAGGGGACGCGGCATGAGCCCGACCTTAAATAGGGGATGTGGCATGAGCCCAGCCTTGAATGATTGAGGGGACATGCCGGTTAGCCCGGCCTTGAATATTGTTATTGTTGCATTGTGATATATGCTTACATGCTTTGTTTAATTATGTATCATATACGTAAACTGTTGCTACTGGGATTCTTTTGAATCTCACTCTTTCCGATTAACAATTTAGCCAGGGCAAGTGGATCGAGACGCAAGCAAGTAGATAAGGATGACTATGATTGCCAGTGGTGGTCTTAATTCTTTTGGTTTTGGTTATCATATTAGACAACTGTATATATTGGTTTGACCATATATTTATAGTTATTGTGTAATCTCTGGTATGGGAAACTAAGATAGGCAATGATACCCTATAAAACTCTTAGATTAATGATATTATCTCAGGTGAACGACGGGAATTTTGCTAGCACTCTGATATTGTATATGTGACAAACCGAACAGGCCAATTGTTTTTATTTAAAAAATGAATGGAGATCTCATAGTACAGGTTTTATAAAAAAATTTTAATTATCCTTGATCTCTTATTCAATTATAAACCGTGTTTAAACACTAATTACGGCCTTGATGACAATGAGAATTACAATGATCTTATCTTTAAAACTTTTTCAAAAATACTAAGCATTACAAGAGTCACTATAGTGCTGTGCTAGTGATACATTTTAAGCATATCAGTTGAGTAGTCAAGTGATCTTCTCTTTGAAACATTTTTTTAGGAAACTGATCACTAGGATAGATCACTATGGTGAAGTGATAGTAATGAAATTTTGATACATCACTCGATTGGTTCCTAGAGTGATCAATCTTGAAATTTCTTTCTAGAAACCTTATCACCAATTGGTTCACTATGGTGGACTGATAGTAATGCACTTTGAACCTCATCACTTGAATAGTCACTTGAGTGATCTGTTAGAAAAATATTTTCCAAAAATTAGATCACTATCTTGGTCAGCATGGTAAGGTGGAAGTGATAGCAAATGTGTGCATCACTCGAGTAGTCACTCGAGTAATCATAAGTGTGAACAGTTTAACACTTCTAGAAAGCACTGTGGTGATGAGCTCTTTCAAAAAAAATACATCACTCGAGTAGTCACTTGAATGATCAACTAAAATTTTTCACAAAATGCTTTATCACTGTTTAAGAGATAAAATAACCAAGTCTTACCACATCATTCGAGTGGTCACTCGAGTGATATAGTGATTTTCACAATAATCATTCACTATGTGTTTTGAAACCTTTTTAAACTGATGTATCTTCTACAAAACACTTTCTTAAGCTTTTTTATCATCAAAACATGGGATCTAACAGGAAGGAGGAGCACGAGGAAGGCATGGAGGTTAGGTGAGAGGAGGAAGAGAAGCAGGCAGAGGTGCATGTTGAGAAGCAACACAAGTAAAAGGAGGAGGTAGAGGTTAGGAAGGATGATTCTCTAGCACTTTTTCAACGTCGCTTGACTATGATAATAAGGAGAACAGAGGAAGAGGGTGAAGAAAATGTATGAAAATAGGGAGTTTAAATAGATTGGAAGTGAACCGTGCAATGGAAGTTGAAGATCGAGGATCAATACGTTCAACTATATTATGTTCTTTTCCCCTGCCATGAGTTTCATGAAGGTTGTTTCAAAAGAATAGCTAATAAACCATTATTTATTATATTTCATAATGGTTGTTTTCTAATAACTGTGGGT
The DNA here is from genome assembly GCA_963210345.1 of Inga oerstediana. Classification (NCBI taxonomy): domain Eukaryota; kingdom Viridiplantae; phylum Streptophyta; class Magnoliopsida; order Fabales; family Fabaceae; genus Inga; species Inga oerstediana. Next base: position 77,005,414 of record OY723399.1, on the reverse strand, counting down.
AATTTTCTGTATTATTTTTACAATACATTTAAAACAAAAAAGGGTAATGTTACGGGTGTAGATGATTAATTAAATAGTGTAAGTGTACACTGTCGTAATCAAGTAATATAAAAGTTAGTAGAGTATCGTTCCCGCGAGGATTGAGCACTAAGTACCAAAATGGGTGATTTTAATTTTATTTAGCCGATCGATAAATTGGTGATGGAAAGTACAAAATAGAAAATGATTAAATATGAGTACAAATAATATGAAAACAACTACAAGAAAAAGTCTAGGGGTCAGATTTCACTTAACAAATTTCGGATTGAATCACTTATCTATTCTAGCCCAATTTATTTCACATGATTGATAGTCGAGTTTCCCTCATTTAATTACTAGCCTCTTCCAAGGTCAAGCAATTCCATAATTAATTGCTAATCCAATATATTCCTATATGAATTTAAGAAATTAATTATGCATTAAGATTTATGGAACTCAGTAAGACTACACAACTCATATAAATATATTCATATTTCTTATGCAAATTATGGTTTTAATTATAGGGTCTACACATATGTATCTCCTTCCGGTCTCAACATACATATTGAAATCATTCCAAAAATGGCCAATCAAATGAAAGCATTAAGAACAATAATTAAAACTCAATCATTAAGGAGAAATTAAAACTAGATTTAATAAGTTAAGATTCAATCCGTCATTAGTAAGCTACGTCATCACCCTAGGAAAATAGAAATTTAGCTCATGATGAAATTAAAAACAAAACCAAAATAAATTAACATTGCATAAAACTTAATTAATAAATTCTAAAACATAAATATACAACAACTAGATGCATGAAAATAGAGAAAATTTAGCCGTCCCTTTAGGAGGTAAAACCTTCCATGTAAGTGGCATGCAAAAAGTAATACAATCCTAGGCCTTCCAAGATGGAGGCATGCAAAAAATAATACAATACATGAAATTAAATCTAGAAAATAACATAATTTATTCAGAACTGTCAGGAAAAATATCTCTCCCTATTAAGGAAGTATCTCCATGTCAGAGAAATATCTCCACACCTTCTGAATCTGGGCCTGATGCTTCGTATTTATAGGCAGCATCATGTCATTTTTTTCATTAATGCTACAGTAGTTTGTCAATTTTTTTCACAATGCTACAGTAGTGAACAGTATCCTATCGGCGGATTTACGAGTTTTTCCGTGACTTCTACAGTGTTTTGTCGCCTACTACAGTCACCTCCGTCCGCTACAGTAACGTCCTGCTACAATGATTCCGGCATGAATAGTGACCGACGCTACAGTACTAACCTTTTTCATATTTTTATTTATTATTTTTTTAAAATACTATTTATTTTACACCCAAATATATTATATTAAGCTCAAATATCATCCATAAAATCATTATATAAGGGAAAATAAATATATAAATATTTTACTTTTCAAGTAAAAAATAGAATAGTGGTGAGTAACCTGATGAATTGATGAGATCATCAGGCTACTCGTCACTAGAGGAGTGGCCAAGATCATGGCCAATCCCATACTCATCAAGTATGAAATTGGCCTTCCTATTCATACTCAAGAGGTATAAAAAAAGCCTCCTCACGGCATGGTCAGTTTGTTCTACATGCCACAAAATTGCCTCCAATTGTGGAGGCATAGGATGCGAAAGCGGAGGGAGGGGAGGTGGAGGATGATGCTGAGAGCTTTTTGGAAATTCTTCTGTACGGCGTTTCATCTTTGTGATTGAGAGAACAAAGAGAAGGATGATGAAGAAAATGTAGGAAAAACAAATGAAAATGGTGAGTTTACATAGACGTTTGGAACTCTAGAAGGGATTGAAAAAACATCATTGCACGCATTAGTTGAAAGATGAATAAGACGTAATGAAAGGGTACCTGATTCTCCTGACGATCATTGGGTAACGAGGAGGCACCTGGAGTTAGGTTAGGGAAGATGAAAGGTTTCAAAAGGTTTAATTTACGTTTATTAAGTTAGAACCGTTACGTATAGTACAAGAATACTTTACGGTTATTAATCGATAACCATGAAGTATGAAGTTGTTTTTTTAATAAATTTTTTTTATTATTTTAAAAATACAATAGTGGTGTTCAGTCGTCATCACTATTGTCATCCTCCTCCTCCTCATCCTCCATTTCATTCTCATCACCAGAGGAAGGAGATAAAGGGTCTGACTGCAAATCATATTCAACCTTATTGTGATAAAGTATAAGGTTCAACTTCTTATTCAGCTTATTTGTGTATGGCGTGAGACGCCTTGTATTGCTGTCAAGGCCTGCCAACAGCTGCGTCAGAGCCTCCATTTCAATAGGAGGTGAAGGAAGAGGAGGTGGTGGAGGAGGAAGGGATGGTGGTGGCAGAGGAGCTCCCTGGGATGTTAGCATTATGGAGAGAAGGAGGAGGCCGATAAAGAAAAGTAGTAAGAATTACAAGGAATATAGGTGAATTTAAATAGAGGTCTAATAGATGTTACGAAGAGTTATAACCTATGAAAAGTGTTACATGATAGTTATTTCTGAAAACTATTATGTTTTGTCTTCGCTAATATAAGAGGTTGGAAGTCGAATCATTTGTAAGTATTATATAGCGGTTGTCTCGAAAGAACCGTCACTTTTATTACTAAATAAATGAAGGTTATTAACTACAACCATTATTTTTGTGATTTTGCAAATTCCACTTCACAATACATGACGATACGCATAATAAATCATTAATTTTTAAGCGTTGTATATCCTTTCGTGACCTCCGCTTCGACATATATGATGTTTATTAGCTGTAATCGTTATTTATTAAATGTTATAAATGCGCAAATTTGTAATAGTTGGTTCACACGAGGGAATACTTCATGAATGGATTTGCACTTATAACTCTTAAATAAATTTTTTTTTTTTGTGAATAAGGAAAATGATTCTATCCAAAAAAGTTGTATTGTTTATTCGAGCTCTCAGAATTTTCACCCTAAAACTATAATATTTGTAGTTTTGAGTGAAATGGAAAAGGAAGAAGAATAAACAAAGTGCTTTGCATTATTCGCGTTTGGAGAGAAAAGTAAGATAGGCCAATATATTCAAGCTGTCTAATTTGAGTGATAGAATTGATTCCACTTTATCCTTCATAATGACGTTAATCTAGAAATCTACACATCTTTCTTCCAAACACACCTCGAATCATCATTCATTCATCCTTATTTAGATATAAATTTTGTTTTAAGTTACTTAAGCCAGATCGAACAAGAGTTAGAGGTTCAAACCATGATCAGCCGTCAGCCCGAAATAAGACCAATCCTATTAAATAAAAGCCATTAATCTATAAGTGTGTGTACACACACATATCATTAATATATAAATCACACATAATTCAACAAAAAAGAATTATTAAAGCATAAATATGATGGACTACTATTTTTTAAATTCAAAACGATGTTGTTTTATCCTCAATAAAAGAGGAAAAAAATATAAAATATAATCTAATCAACTTGTTGAAAACTCACCATAAAGGCTAATGAGCTAGTTCATCGGTTAAGTGGTCTGACCGGTTGACTCTAGGCAAGTTTTATTTTTCCCTGATTATATCCATCCTCTAGTTAAGAGAGAGATAGATAGAATAACAAAACTAACTCGACAGTATTAAAGTATTTTTTTATCATAATCTATACATTTATATATTTATTATTATTATTATTATTATTATTATTATAAGTGAACTTAATTTTATGTCCATGTGTACTTTTGGGTGGAATAGATCATTAATCTGGGGCCTATATTGGGCCTCAATGTTATGCATGTGCTAGAATTTTGAATTTGGGACCCAGCCTAGTTCAAGATGACTGGGTGTTCAAAGGGCCAGAACCAGCCCAATAAAATGTCCAGCCTGCTCTAATTAAAAATGCCCAAAAAAATAAAAATGTTTTTTATAAAAAACCTGTGAATCAATAAAGATACATGTAAAGAAGAAAATAGTAAAATAAAATAAAAGTAAGAAGAAAGAAGGAAAAAAATTGAACAAAAATTGACGAATAATAGTACTAGAGCAACTGCCTTTTGTACTAGAAACATAGATTTTTTTTTTTATTAAGGTGTATTCAGCACTCGAACTTTTTTTTTTAAGGGCGTCCAACACCCTAAAGTATTTTTTTTGTATAATTTTGCACTTAACAATTTAAATAATTTAAGATGTTAGATACACCTAAAAAGCACTTTAGGGTGTTAGATGTACAAAAAAAATACTTTATGATACTGGATGTATTTAAAAGAAAAAATATTTCAGGAAGTCAGGTGTAATAGAAGAAATACTTTAAGATATTGGGTGTACCACAAAATATTTTAAAGCATTAAATGCACCTGAAAAAATACTTCAAGATATTGAATGCACCTTAACCCTTACCAAGTGACCTGGTAAACAAGTACATTTGGTCAATCTAAGGAATTTCCTTCCTCTATCTCTTCCAAAATCATTTTTCATTTAATAACGCGGCTGACCTCAACACATATTGATCACAACATTTTCATATCCTTATGTATACAGGGTAATAGAAGAAAAGATGCAATTCGTAATAAATATATACTTAAAAAAGTTGGAATGACATCTATTTCAGAGAAAATGGTATAAAATCATTTGAGATGGTTCAAACACATTCAAAGAATATCATTATATACGTTAATGAGAAGGATTGATCAAGCATCACGAATTTTTTAAAATGGGGAAAGGAAGACCAAAGAAAACATTTAATAAAATTATTGAGCAAAAAACATTAAACAGTCCCCACGCTCGTTGCAGAACATTTTTGCTCCTAGTGAACTTGTCTACCACTACAGGTGTGAGATGCCTTTTCTTTAGTTGGTTTCGTCATCTATAAATATTATCAAAGGGTTTGAACGTGTTAATTTGTAATGATAGTACACCTAATTGGCAGTTTTAGCTCCAAAGGCAAGGGAAGGAGCACCTTGGGCACCAACGAGGTGTGGATGTGTCGTGCAAAAGACTTTGCGCCAACGAATAGGGCTGCTAGAGTGAAAATGCTATGCAACACATGTGGGGATTGTTTGTTTGTTAAAGGTCAATGTTAATTGACTTAACTTATGTTGACTTAGGGCATGTTTGTTTGGGCGTTACGATTGCTTATAAGTTGCTTTTTACGTAAATCGAGACACAACTCCTCTCACATACTTACTTCGTATACCGTAAATTACTATTAAAAAGTAACTTATAAGCAATCGAATCGCTAAAACAAACATACCCTTAACTTCCTTGATATTTTTGCATTCTTTTAAAAATTTTGTGTCTACTTTTGCATTGGGGGACAATTTATAATGTTTAGCGTATATTGACTAAAAGTTTATGGGTAAATTTGAACTTTTACTTTTTTTTAATAAAAAATAGAAAAGCTTCATTCACACATATCCAACTAAGGTTCCACTAAATTCAAGATTTTGAATTTATTTGTATATTTTTAGTAAGGAAAAAAAAATCATCAACTATTCAATTGAAAATGACTAATTCAAAATTTAGAGCAACGAATTTGAATTGTCAAAATTCAAAGGCATGCATTCTCCTTTGTTTATATACAATTGATTATTTTATCAAAAGAAAAAAAGAACAAAAATTTTAGATAAAGCTTGACAAAGTAAAATGGAGATAAAAGTATACATATTCCATTTTTTTATCTTGCCCTCAAATCCTCAAATCTGCACACTCTCGTGACTTTCTTTTCTTCGATTTCTAATAGTATTTGTTCACTTATTTCTTGACAAAAAATATAAATATACTTTTAAATTTTTGCCGTTATTTTTTGGAGAATGTGAAAAAATTGTTTTAGGTAAATTTATCTTTTGAAATTGCTTACATTTTTGTTTAAAATTTTAACCAAAGAACTATAAAAAAAAAAAATCATTCGCAATGTATCCGACTTGGAGTTATAATTTTTTTGGGCAAAGTCAAGTTTATAAATGTTTAAATAGTAAAATCACATTTAGTTCTTACACTTAAAAATAAAAAATAGGGAAAAAGATAGATAAAGAACTTTAAAAATAAGAAAAAATAAAAAGGTATTTTAAATGTTCATAATACCATAAAAGTGTTAGTACCTGATTTATCCTTTTTTAAATTGAATAGAAATGACAAAATTGCCCTTCACTTATTAAACCCCTCCTTTTCTCTCTCTCGTGTCAAATCCTGTCTCCCTCTCCTGTCTCTTCCTCCCTCCTCTCATCCTCTATATCCAATGACGGCAACCATTAACAACGGCGATTGCTCATAGATCTAGCCCAAAAGCAAGGTTTGAAGGAGAGAGTTATCCAGAGGTAGAAGGGCGACGAAAGGCAAAGTTCAAGGGAAGGCAGGGATCAAAGAAAGCTTATGAGGAGATCCGATCAACATGAGCTGTGAAGAGCCATCGGATCTACAAGCTAGGTTCCTTGCCGTCTGGTTTTCGCAGGGCAAGCTGCACCCATCGAGTAATAACGAATGAGCTCTGTCATCAATTTTAGAAGTGGATTTTCTACATTCGCAAAATATGTATCCTAGAAACAAATTGATCTTAACTCTTTGTTGGGTTTCTCGTGTAAATGATTTTTCTTGTGCTTTGTCCTTTTGTATTTTAGATTTTTGTGATCCTGGGTTGTGCCAGTTCCAAGCAAAAGCGATGTCGGCATTGCAACACATTGGGTTCTCTCAAGCTCCATTCTTCTCTTTCAAATTATCAGAAAACACACAGGCTTCCTAAGATTGGAAGCCGAAATGGTTTCAATCTTTCCAATAGCAAAGTCACGACAATAATAGTTTCATTTTTAGCGACAGCAATTCAATTAAAGACGAGAAGAAGAAGAGCGAGGCATTATCGGAAGGTAAGAGCTAGAATAAGGTGTTGATTGTAAAATGCTTTTCTTAAACCTCAATTATCCATACACTTAATCAAATCTTCGGATAATAAATAATACTATGACATAGGAGAGAAAACTTAAACTCAAAGGTTTATTATAATAAAAAAGATTACAACTCATCTTTCAAATTAAAGTTAATCATGATAGAAAGTGTTCAACTAACTATTTAAAAACACTACTATGCTCATAAAAGATTTAAATTACTACAAATCTATCTACAATGGAAAAGAATAAACTAGTCATTTAAAAATAATCATGGACAATAAAACCTTTTTAAGTAATTTTACACTAAACCATTTCAAATTAACACATTTATAAAGCCATTCAAATTAACAGTTGAGTCTTAAGCTTCACAAAGCTCAAAATATAGTATTTAAACATAAGCCCAAAAATAAACTCATTTTCTTAAAATAATATTCTTTCGCAAACATTTCTAAAATGTTTTAAGATAACTATCTATCAATCAAACATTTAAAATCTAACAAGAATAATAGAACTCTTCTTATCATTTTACAACACACTTAGGCTTTGGACTTCTCAAAGTCCAAAATATAATCATTCGACCACAAGCCTAATATCAAAGTCAATTATCAAAATATTTAAACAACAGTTTTCTCAAATATCTACTTGCGCTGCTTATCCAAGATAGAAAATAGTATAATTCAAAATATAATATTACATCAGAGTATACAACATGAGCCCTACAATGGCAATACACAGCAATTCATCACATACAAAAAAGAAGAAAGCTTTACAAAGATTATCACAATAATCAAGCATATAGAGCCTTCCTGACTAGCAGAAGAACTATTACCTAAAAAATGTTAAATCAATGAGGTGAGATAAAAGCCTCGGTAACCAACTATCCAACTCATCGCACATGCTAATATGTGCTCGTGAGGTGCCAACTATAGCAAAAAAAAATGGGTCAGGCCGGCCCTACACAGGCTCGGGCCTAAACAGGCCAGCCTGTTTAGGCCCGACTCTTATAAAACCCTCAATTTATAAAGCTCGTGGCCCTATAGAACCGGCCCTTCACAGGCTCGGGCTTAAACACATTTTAATTCAAATAAAATTTATTTTAACTAGTGGAGTGTTGCAGCCCCTTGTTGAACCAATGGGGTAATCCCTCATTGAACTAGTGGGACAGTCCCTCATTGAACTAGTGGGACAATAGAAAGCCAACCATCGTACATAATAAAGACTATACCAAGTGGTAAAACAAATTACTTCATCTCATCACAATCCAATCATCACAATAACTATCAATAAAGAGCTCAACGGAATTTCTCAAGATTTTCACATTCATACAATGATATTCAAATCATCTTCGTATACCTGACATAATGTCTCATTTCTTAGCTCATATATATATATATATATATACATATATATATATATGTGTACACATATATATATATATATGTACACATATATATATATGTACATATATATATATATGTACATATATATATATATATATACATATATATATATATATATATATTTCACAATTCAAATCATAAGGTTTCACGAGGCAGATTCTATCAATATACTCATTAATGTCATGATAACTTTCTCAATCTCAATAAACATTTCAAAGCAATCATTGAAGTATCTAATCAAAGTTAATATATTATTTTCATTCTCATAAGCATTTCACAAAATACTCACAAACAACATGCTAACATATATAAAAAAAAGTCAAAAATAGTTACCTCTCTTTAAAGCTAAGTTTATCACAAAAATCCTACTTCAAACTCAACCGCAAGTCACAAATTAATCAATAACAATCAATGATAACTACAATTTAGTATTTAAACTAATTGAGTGGTTAACAAAAACAATTTAAGGATTTAAAGTCTCTCTCAACTCTTATATTTGGCCATTCCCAATCAAGCAAGTAACAAAATTAGTGCCACAATAGCTCCAACCACTCAACCAACCCAATTACTAGGTGTCATTTCCCATAATCATATTATCAATGTCAACTCAAAATTTCACTAAAAATATACTCCATTTCAAATCTCCACTTTAATACAAATCCCCTAAATTCTCAATTTATTACCCTAACCCAATTTCTCTGTTTCAATAATACCATAATTCAATTTCTCTATTACAATTATATTTTTATCATCTACTAAATTTATTTCACTCATTAATATTATTAACCATAATAATTTCCTCTATTCATCCCTATATCCCCAAGAATTTATTCACTTTAGATCCTTAAGAAAAATCATATAAATAGCTATTTTTCAAAATCAACATTTTAAATTCATTTCTTTCTTCCACTAATTCTTTCTTACCTTTTAGAATCATTAAACCATAATTATCTCCTCAATTTTCAACACTTAAAGTTTCACCCACAATTTCCAATATTCACATTTCATCGTAGATCTTAAATTTAAGTTATTCAATCATTAATATAACCTCCAGTGAGTTAAAATAAACCATTAAAATCAAATTCAACATACCTTATATTAAGGGTGAGCAAAGACTTGATGGTCCAGTCCAGTCTAGTCCAACCCGAGTGTGTCCGGTCCAATTTGGTTCAATCCAAATAAGCAATATAATGAAATCAGACCAAACTAGACCAAACTAACTAGTCGGGCTAAACTGGGTTTCGGACCAGGGGACCAAACCACCTGGATTGGTCCGGTCTGGTCCAAGTCAATTTCTTAAAAATTTTTTTATAGTTTAGATGTTATTTTTTATTTAATGTTGTTATAGTTTTTTTAACGATTTATAATTAAGTTTTATTTTTTTTATGATTTTTATATGATTATAGGTATTTTTATTATCTTAATTATATTTATCATGTTTAAATATTTGTTCTCAACATATTTTTTTAGTTGTTGTCGAATGTTGTTGGACATTCTTATAGATTTATGATGTTTTAATTTTTGGTGACACGTTTTATATTATTATAGGTATTTTTATGGTCCTAATTGTATTTAATAGATTCAAATTTTGCCTTTCAAAGAGGAAAAAAAATACTCCCTCCAATCCTAAATATAAGACAAAGTTGACTTTTTTTGGAGAGTTTGAGGAAGCTAAATAAGTTACTTAATTATATTATATATTGTGTATCCTTAGATTATATACTAGCTTATTAGTTAAACTAATTAGTTTTGAGGGGAAAATAAAAATAAAACTAAAAATATTCTAAAGTAATTTAATTAGCTTCCTTAATCTCTCCAAAAAAGTCAACTTTGTCTTATATTTAGGACCGGAGAGAGAATTAAATTTATGTTCTCGACTATGTGGACCAGTCTAGGTAGTCCACTAGACTCGGTCTGATCCATCTCGGCCTTGGGTTGATGCTGGACCAGACTAAACCTCAGGCTGCTTTGTGCAACCAGAGATCCTCATCAGATCAGACCTTAAGTTGGTGTCAAATTGGTCCAGTCCGGTCCATACTCATCCCTACCTCATATTATAAATCACAAATTTCCTAACCAAACTCCAATTTTATTTTTCCCAAATCAACCCGTCAAGCACCATTCTGACTTTTGTTGCAACCCCAATAGCTCCAAAAATATGAGAATAATAAACTAAAAATCTTTAAGATTCAAAATCTAGCAAGCCCTGATTTTTTCTTTATCAAAACTAAAAATAAAATGGAAGAAACTAAAAAGAAATAGGAGATAAATAACTTATTAAGCTTCTAGGAAAAAAAACCAAGTAAAATCTCCTTGCTCCACACGTTCTCTTCGTCTCTTACTCAATGCTTGTTTAGAATAACGATTGAAGGAAAGTAAACTTGTTCACCGGGCTCTGAGTGAAGTTCTTAGGTATTCTCTCTCTTGAAAAGCGTGCATCTCTTTTCTCTGGTATGGACAACCAACCTCACCAAAAACTCCCGCCGGATCGGCCATCCGATTCCTTAGCTAATGGCAGTAAAAAACAAAAGAAATCTGATTCACCACAAGCAATATTTGACACTGATATGTCCGATGAAGCTTCTCAGTTAAACGTTTCTGAGGAACATAACTCCATGGAACACGACCAACCTACTGTTCAGTTACAAAATCACAATGCAACACCTCTGCTGTCATACAAGGATTCCCTCATTGGCTTCAATGGGATAGCAAATGGAGGGAACAATGTAGAAGATGAAGAATTACTATAAGATGTTCTCAACAAAGAATGGGAAATGCCAGAACTCACCGAGGAAGTTCGTACTCTCATGCAAAATCACCCAGTGGTGCCAGTCTCAGCAGAGGAATACAACGAGTGGTGTAGACCTTGGAACACCTCCCTAATTATCACAGTGCTAGGCAAACAATATAATGTGTACACGCTGAAATCCTACCTCAGTCGGTTATGGAAAACATCAGAATTTGATTTGGTTGACCTGCCCAATAATTATTTCATTGTTAGATTTCTTCAGAAAGAAGGGTGGGCATACCTATATCAAAAAGTTCTCTATGAAGGTCCTTGGGTTATTCAGCAACATGCCATTCTAACCCAAAAATGGACTCCAAATTTCGATCCTTTCAACAATCCACTAGGACGGATAATTACCTGGGTTAGAATTCCCAACATTCCTATGCAATGCTACAACTCTGAGTTTATTACCAGATTGGGGAATAGGATAGGGAGAACAATCAAAATAGATATGCTTACCCCATCAGAAAACTGTCAACACCCGTTTCCATTTCGATATACACAGAGTAATAGAGACCAAGTTCCACAGGCATACAGAAGAGTACATATATACTGATAAAAGTATTTGTTTACAGTCCAAAGTCAACCCTACAGAATGCGACAATATACACCACTATTACAAAATATCCAAAAGTATTTTAGACATAGACTATCTATAATCACGAACTTTGTATTTGCCTTGAGGCACATGCCAGTCACTTCCCTTGGTCTACATTCTTGCCTTTTGATCCACTAGCGCCCGCTGAGATGTTTGGTTTAGAAAAAGGAGTGAGATTCTGAAGAATCCCAGGAGAAACATGCTATCGTTCATAGAAAATGCGAAAAGTAAATATGATATATGCCATGTATGCACCAATTAATGAACAATATAAACATATCATATGCATATATACATGAGTAGGGCCCAGCCCCACTAATCTGCACCGGTTGGTCTTCCGCCAACTCCAGTGTAAGTGCCTCTAGCACTACTGGCCCCTCTCTGGGCAAAACATGTTGATTAATAAAGCGCATTTACAAACAATGGCATCCACACAATCATAAAACTATGGCATGATGTATGAAGGATAATGTCCCTACCTCGAAGTTCTATCGACCCCTTTTTGTGTGCCTCGTGAAACGTGTCGACTTTTGGCTCCCGATTCGGTCCTAAAATATTAAATGTACAACAAATAGGTCATAACCTATCCAAGTATCATTTTAGACTCTTCCATAGTGTTTCTTGTAGTTATATTAGCCTATAGTGAAAATTTACCAAAATGCCCCCTGGACCCCGGCCCGGCCTAGCCGTACCTGGCCCAATGGCACGTTTTCCCAAAATTTTGACTAGGGCTATCTTGACGTATTTTCGTCTAAGGAATCCATTTCCAGACTCAAAATTACTAAATTCAATGTCAAATTACGAAATTGCCCTTGGCAGCCCTACTTTTAGGGTTTTATGGGCGTTTCCGTAATTATGCTTTCTCGGCCTTTTCCGAAAAAGTGCCCAACTGTAACCCCACCTAATTTTTGTTCCTGAACTCAATGGAACCATCAAATCATTGAAAATCCAACTCTAAGACCCATTTACAATGCTGACCGAAATATATAGGTTTTAAAGGGAAAATTGGGGTTTTTCGGTTTCAGCTCGATAAACACGTTCCTTTCTACTCCTAATCACTTTATTGACTATTTCATTAGGTTATAACTACCATTTAGTATAAATTTGGGCAACATAACATCCCCACATACCCATTTCCAAAAATTAAAACCAATGACAATCCGACGAAATTTCACAGATTAAATTGCCCACAGCAACCAGAATAGTTAATATACGAAGGTTTGGAAGTTACCTCAAGCTCCCACAAGTTTTTCCCAAATATTACTGAAAACCCTAAGTCCTTGAACACCCAAATTTGAGCTTTCCAAGCCTTAAAGAACAAAGAGGGGTAGCTTAGAGTCGGAGTTATACACGTTAGGAGCTAAATCGTCGGAGAAATCGGCTTATCTTGTGATTTTTCTTCTCCTTTCTCTCTCTACAAACCTCAACATCTCACACCATGTTTCAGGTCTGTTTCTCATGGCATAGCAGCTGAATGAGAAAGATGAACTTATATTCTAATATCTCATAATATTATAATAATTTGTTTAATTTTCCAAAATTGCTAAAATCCACTTTTATGTACATAACTTCCTACATTCACGTAACCATGCCATCATGTCCAACCAATATTTCCTTCTTTATGCCACATGTAGGAGACACCTAGGGGTCCCTCCCTATGGTCTCAATTGGCTTCACAACTTGTCCAGGTTACGTATACACGTAAAGTCTCAATTTTGGTCAAAATTACACTTTTTACTCAAATTTTTCATAAATTCATATTAAATTGACCAAAATATTCTAAATATATTTTTAAACTTTATTTTCCTTAATTAATTGAAATTAACTTCAATTAATTGGAAAATAATTTATTTTGTGCTATTTTGGAAAAATTACGATTTTGCCATTACCTTTCTAATCCAATTTCTTTTCTTATTTTTCTTTGGCCAATTTCCATCTATTTTTGGACCAAATATTTTCTCTAATATTCCTTAATTTTTGGACCTTAATATTGGGCTTTTTAAATTACCCAAATTAATTCCTTAATTATTTTTGCCCAATTTCCCTGAAATTGAACATTTATGAAATTCATAAATTCCAAATTCATGAATATTCACCATTTTATTGAATTTTCCAAATAATTACAATATATTTGGTGAATATAAAATTTGGGGTGTTACAAAAACCAAACCGATACAGCAAAGATTGAAAGGGGAAAGTATGCACGGGTGTGCGTCGAGCTTGATCTTCAAAAGAGACTAGTGTCTCGAGTAATAGCGGCACACTCGGCGTATCAAGTGGAATACGAAGGTTTGGGACTGATCTGCTTCTCATGTGGCCGATATGGTCACCGGAAAGATGACTGCCAGTGGGTCTATGCCGAAAAAAGCAAGAACGAGGACCATCCTCCGGCCACTCCTTTGGTGGTCACAGCGCCGCCGTTAGAAACTAAACTATCCTCCTCTGATGAGAGCTTCGGCCCGTGGATGCTGGTCGGTAAGGGGACTCGTGCTTGACCTTTGCGAAGACCCACATCGGTGGGAGCTCCGTCGCAGACAACATCCAGGACTGGGGAACTACAGCGTCGATCGCCCAAGACCGGAACAAGGGAACTACAGCTCCGCTCTGGCACCTCAAGATTCAGAGCGCTGGCCGACCTCGAAGATGAAGAGATGACAATGGGACCTGTCAGCACAAACTCCAAGCCTGACATGGGAGTGGTCGACTTGCAGAGGCGCCGAACTGAGGGGGAAGGACGCGCAGCACATCATTACGTTGGGGAGTCCCACAAATTAGTCAAAGCCAAGCCTAATTCTCAGTCAAAGGGCGTTAGGCCTGAGGAGCTAAGGTCACGTGGGCCTATTAAAATGGAAACAACCCAATATATAAAGAAAAAGAGTGAGGGCGGTGAAACAAAGAAAAACATGGAAAAAAAATTGATGATGGGCCTCATAAGCACCCAGTGGGCCGAAAAGGGCAAGTAGTTAGGGACCATGTGGTTGTAGGTGGTAACATAAACCAAATGAGCTCATCCCCAATTTCTTCCTCCTTGGGTACTACCTCTCATCCCCCTCAAGTCCAGCACAATGATGTCCTATTATTAGAAGGACCAAATATCAAGACTGCTCAGGAATCTGATGCTTTTTTGAAGGAAAAGTGTGAACAAAGTGCACATACTGATTGTGCTGCTTCGCTTCTTCTTTCAAATCCCATGACACTAGATGACAACATTGGTGATGACTTCATGATTGCAGAAGCACGTGAGTTGGAATCTCACACTATAGAGTAAGTCTTCTATCTTTTTCCTGATTCTTTTATAAATATGATTATTGCATCCTAGAATTGTAGAGGGGCTGGGAATAGATATTTTCCAACCACCATCAAATCTCTTGTCAAAGACAATGCAATTGACATTTTATGTCTTCTAGAAACCCGAATTAGTGGTGATAGGGCTGACAGGGTCACTAATAAACTTGGTTTTAGTAACTGAATTAGACTTGAAGCCTCCGGCTTTGCTGGGGGCATCTGGATTCTGTGGAATGATATTGACTCACATGTAGAATACATTCTCTCAACTACCCAACTTGTTCACTGTAGAGTCTTTGACAAGAGGAAAAATGACACTTTTCTTGTTACTGTGGTCTATGGTGAGCCAGTTATTAATAGAAGGGAAGGCTTATGGCACACCCTTCAGGCTATTGCCAGTACCATTGTGGAACCTTGGCTGGTTCTTGGGGACTTCAATACCTTCATGGAGCCGGCAGATAAGATTGGAGGACGATGTCCCTCAGTTCGGCCTATGAAACAATTTGCGGATTGCATCAAAGCTTCGGACCTATTGGAAATTCCATTTGTTGGGGAACGCTTCACATGGGAAAAAGATAGAGTGAAGGAGTGTTTGGACTGGGTTTTTGGGAACTTGGCTTGGGAATTAGGACATCTTGATTATAAAGTTCTCCATAGTCTTCGATACAAATCAGATTATAGGCTTCTTATTATTTCTAATACCACCGGCAGCGCTCGTAACAGACAGA
This sequence comes from Inga oerstediana, assembly GCA_963210345.1. NCBI lineage: Eukaryota > Viridiplantae > Streptophyta > Magnoliopsida > Fabales > Fabaceae > Inga > Inga oerstediana. The sequence goes on along the minus strand of OY723399.1, from coordinate 76,989,735 downwards.
GACGCGATTTTAAATACAATGCTGCATGGGCCTTAGAGGATGGCTTCTCTAATGTTGTTTGCCAAGCCTGGGATAATGAAGATTGGTTTGAAGGAAAGCGAAGGTTTGATATTGAAGCCACAAAATGGAACTCAACCACTCTTGGCAATATCCCAAGGAAGAAAATGAATCTCCTCAAGAGACTTGAAGGCATAGATAGGGCCAGGCAGAATACCACCGCTAGCGGCCTATATAAGCTTGAGAAGCAACTTTGGAGAGATTATAGCAAATTAATTGCCCAAGAGGAGCTAGTCTGGTACCAGAAATCACGATGTAGATGGCTAGCCTGGGGAGACAAGAATACCAGATTCTTCCATGCCTCCGCTATGATCCAAAAGAAAAAAACAAAGAATAGAATCTCTCCAAGATGCAAATGGAAATTGGATCTCGGATCCAAAAGCATTATGTGACATGGCAGGGGAGTTCTTCAAAGATTTGTATACTAGTGACGGTCGAGTCCAAGACTCATCCAACTGGTTTGCGGAATTTCCACCTCTTAAGAACCTGGATGTTGAGATTATTCACAGGGGAGTGACGGATATTGAAATTAAAAACGCTGCTTTTATGATGGGGGCACTCAAGGCCCCGGGACCGGATGGATTACAAGCTCATTTTTTTCAGTCCCAATGGAACATTGTTGGTAACCAAGTCTGCACCCTCATTCAGGAAATTTGGCAGCATCCAGAAAAGGTTCGAGATATCAACCACACCCATCTTATCCTGATTCCCAAATTGATCACCCAGTGAGCTTGAAAGATTTCCGTCCTATCTCACTTTGCAATGTTATCTTCAAGATTGTCACTAAATCATTGCTGAGAGACTGAAGGGTATGATGACTTACCTGATCCAACCACACCAATGTAGCTTTATTACTGGGAGGCAGAGTAGTAATAATATTATCATTGCCCAGGAGGCTATTCACACCATGCGGAGTAAACGAAGGAAAAAAGGCTTTGTTGCCATTAAGGTGGACATGGAAAAAGCCTTTGATAGATTAGATTGGGGCTTTATTCGCTCTACTCTTGTCAAGGTCAGCTTACAAGACTCCTTGGTTAATCTTATCATGGCCTGTATTTCCTCAGCATCCATAGAAGTTAGATGGAACGGCTCTGCGTCCACCACATTCCTTCCTACTCGCGGAGTTCGTCAAGGTGATCCCCTCAGTCCCTATCTTTTCATCCTCTGTATGGAGAGACTTGGACAATTGATTAGTAATGAAGTTAACCAGGGGCGATGGAAAGGCCTAAAATTTAATCGACATTCTCCCATTATCTCCTACCTATTTTTCGCCGACGATCTCCTCTTGTTTGGAGAAGCTTCTATGGCCCAGATTGAATTAATGAGGAATATCATGAACACCTTCTGTCAAGTCTTAGGCCACAAGATAAACTTGACCAAGTCTAAGGCTTTTTTCTCTAAAAATGTCAATTTTAATCGAGCCTTAGAACTGAGTCAGCAGCTAGGAGTTGGGATCACTGCAGATCTTGGGAAATATATGGGCTCCCTCTTTTGCATAAACGAGTCACAAAGGCTACTTACTATCCTATTCTTCACAAAGCTCAAAGACGTTTGGTGAACTGGAAAGGTAGATTTCTCTCTATGCCAGGGCGAATGGTTTTGGTTAAAGCCATCCTCTCAGCCCTCCCTAGTTACCAAATGCAAACCACACTTCTCCTAAAAGGGGTCCTCAAGGATTTGGAAAAGGTGAGCCGTAGTTTTCTCTGGAACCAAAGCCAAGAAGATAGGAAAATGCATCTCATTGCATGGGATCAAATTAAGCAGGATAAGGACTGCGGTGGTTTAGGCATTCGGAACTTGCAGAGTCAAAATATCGCCTTCATTATGAAGTTATGCTGGGGGCTGCTCACTAAACCCAACACTCTTTGGGTACAATGCCTTAAAGGAAAGTATGGATGCGGTGAAGGCGATTACCCCATTGTCTATCAAAAGACGCACTCCTCCAATGTCTGGCGCAGCATTACTACTGTTTGGGAGAAGTTTCACAGCGGGGTGGGAAGAAAGTTGAAAAGTGGAAACACCTGCAATGCTTGGTGGGACCTCTGGACCCCCATTGATGAGCCACTAATCCACCTGGTAACTAGAAATATCCACCACTTGGATCCGAGTGCAAAAGTTAGAGATTTTGTTCTTGATCATGGAGGTTGGAGTGTTCAAAAATGGAGCGAATTCCTCCCACATTGGGTGATTAACATTATATGTAAGGTTAAACCACCAAATGAGAGGAATGATGATGTTTTCTGCTGGCGAAATGCTTCTGATGGTAATTTCAGTGTCCAAGCTGCTTATAAATTTGTGTTTGTCCAGCGGGAAAGGCATGGACTGATTCTTTGGAAGAAGGTCAGGAAGGTTCCAATACCAGAGAAGGTCAAGATGTTTTTATGGCAAACCCTACATGAACGACTGCCCACTAACTCACTCAAAGCTATGCGAGGTTTGGTTGCCAGTAATGAGTGCCCATTCCAATGTCAGAGAGCTGAGAGTATCCTTCATATCCTTCGTGATTGTGAGTGTGCTTAGGAGGTGTGGTTACATTTTATTGATCCTAACTCTCGTTTTAGATTTTTTCAGTCTAATTTGCAAGTATGGCTTAAGGAGAATATATCCAAGTCCAACATCACGAGTCGATTCAGCAGATGGTTATGGCCCAAATCCTTCAGCCTCATATGCTGGTCTCTATGGAAGAACAGATGTCGTGGAATTATGGAGGGTGTTCGAGCTCAGCCCAACGAAATCATCCATGCAGTTCAGTATCTGATGATGGAATCCAGCTCGTATGCTACCTTCAGACACCAGCTGTTCCAATACAATGGAGAAGAAGATGTGGTCTGGCATCCACCGCTAGAAGGAGCAGTTCGCCTCGATACAGACGGTTCTGTAAATCAACACGGGCTTGCAGCTTGTGGGGGATTGCTACGCGATGATCAAGGACAATGGATACTAGGTTTCCAACGGAAGCTGGGTTTTGCCCCCTAGACTTCGGCAAAGATGTCAGCCCTATTAACTGGCCTCCAGATCTGTAAAGACCACAACCTTTGCAAAGTACTAGCCTATACGGACTCCCTTGAGTTGTATCATCTTGTCATGAGAGATGTGAGTATGCACCACCCATTGAGAACAAAGATCAACGCTATCAGAGATCTTCTATACTCTGAATGGGATGTGGAGCTCCACTAGACTTCGAGAGATAGTCTTAAATGTGCTGATTTCTTAGCAAAGCATGCCCATCACGTGCATGACGACCTGGTGGTCTTGTTAGACCCTCCCCCTCAATGTCTTGTCTACTTGGCTCAGGATCACAATTTTGTGGTCTAATTTTGTCTTTTGAACCTTGTTTGTAATTTCCAAGTTGCACTTGGCCACTTTTATAGGGAAAAAAAAAAGAATAACGATTGAAGCTTTTAAAAATAACTTTTCAATCATGATTTATGATATACGAAGTAAGTCTGTGAAAAAAATGTATCTCAATTTACATGAATAAGTACTTTTAAAAATCCCAAACATAATCCCAAACAAGCATTTAGTTTGGTGCTACGGGAAGAAATATGAAGAAGAGGAAGAGACGGAGGAGAGCAAGACACCAAAAGAAAGAAAAGAAAATTGAAGGTCGCGCCAGATAGAATAAATGAGATTATTTGTTTATTGAAATAAGGAGGGCTGTATATGTATGACACCAAATGGGCTAATGGTGGAGGGAATATGTTTGAAAGTGTTTGAGTGTTGGGAGAATAATGGGCCATAGGCCCATGCCATTAATGATCCCTCTTTTTTTTGGGTTCATATTCCCTTTTTTTTAATTCTCTTTTATTCTTCAAGTGTTTATAGAAATATATATTTTAAGACCCTCCCGAAATAAAAAAGGAATAAGGTAAGTTTGTGTTTACTCAAATAGAACTTTCATAAATTTTAAATCATTATAACATGTTATTTATAAAAAATACCTTAAATATATTTTTCTAATCTCATAGAACCTTATTTATTTCATACTTTCTAAAAATTATGACTTAGAATTAAGTCTTTAGAATTTATTTCAGTTTTGAGTATGTTCTTATTACCCCAATAATTACATGGTAAATTTTGATTACCATAAAATAATTTTATTAGACTAAAATCAATATATATATATATATATATATATAAAAATTTACTGCCTTTAATTTTTGCACTTCTCATATATCTAACCGACCCCACTTAATGGGATAAAACCTTGTTGTTGTTGTTTCTCATATATCTATTTGAAATCTCAAATTATTAATTAACTAATTAATAAATCTCATCATATCCTAAATGTTATTTAAAACTCAAGAATAAAATTTATGATGTTACATGGATTCCTAATTCTTATAAAGGTTTCACAAGTTGAGAAAATGTTTTAACAAATTCTAATAAATTTTTCACAAATTCTAATTCAAAAATCACAACTTGCTACAATAGCAAGATATTGATTACTATATTCTTAAGTTAATATAAGATTTTAACAAATTTTGATAAGATTTTTATAAATTTCAATTCAAAATTTAACACTTGTTATAATGGCAAGGTATTAATTCTCACTTCTAATAAAAGTTTCACAGGTTTAGATAAGATTTTAACAAGTTTTAGTAAGATGTTCATAAATTTCAGTTCAAAAATCATTACTTGCATGCTATAATGACAAGGTACTGATTCTCACTTCTTAGAAGAGTTTCACAAGTTCAAATAATATTTTAACAAATTTTGATAAGATTTTCACAAATTATAATTCAAAAATTATCATTTGTTACAATAACAAAGTATTGATTCCTATCTCTAATAAGAGTTTCATAAGTTCATATAAAATTTTAACTACTTCTATTAAAAAATTCACCACATTTTACTAGATTTTAACAAATTTCGTTTGTCAAGTAATAAATCTATATTTTTAGGTTATTTACAAGTTTTGTTAAGACATTTTCCATATTTCATTAGACATTACCAATTTTTATTTATTAAATAATAAATCAATAACAACATTGAATCACGTGGAAGCATCTTTAAATCATAAGATTGATCAAATAGAATCAAAGTATTACCTCCGGTCCTAAATATAGGATATAGTTTGTATTGCACTACAAACTATATCCTATATTTAGGATCGGAGGGAGTATATGATAAACCAAATAGGCCAAAGCCCGCAGTCCCACACCTACAGAGGCACCGTCAAATGTTATGTTTTCAATTGAATCAGTGAAGCAACAAGCCAAAACTCAAATCAAATATAAAACTCTAATAGAAACACAACTTTCCGACCAACAAAAGAAAAACCACAACTTGATTCAGCTTATATTTAATATCACTTAATTTTAGATAACAAATCACTTATTACGCAAGTCGACATAAAATTTCTCTTATATATTTACCTCGTATACCGTGAAACACGATTTATAAGTATTTATTACCTAAAAATAAGATATTCCAAACAAAATAGAAACATAATGAAATGGCACAAACCAACGCCATCATTCACATCAAACAAATTAAAACCCACTAACCCAAGACCAGAAAAATTTCCAAAGGATTTTTTTTTCCTTAAAAAAACTTGTTAGATACGCCCAGTCACCCGCTCGTCCATGGCATGAATTTAATTCTTCTTTGTGCCTAAGGCAAAGGTGACTATGGACTGTGGTGCCACTGCTGGAGTCAGAGGTGAGTGAGGAAGAAGGAGAGGACTACTCAAGTGACAGAGATCGAGTGCGACTAAGCCGTGCTAGATTTCAAGCGAAAGCGGCTGATGGACGACTGAGTAGAGATCACGATCGTGAGAGCGAGAGTGACCAAACAATGAGCACGATCGACGGTGTTGTAGCCTGTGGTGGTTGTTGAATTTGAGTCCATCCATGAAAGTGATTAATAGAAAACGTGGGGAAAATGAACAATATTGATGGAGCAAAGGGGGCTGGATGGTGAAGAGTGGCGGTCCAGGTGGTTACAGAGGAGGTAGAAGGAGGAGAGGCAGATTCAACCAGGTGAGAGAGAAGGAAGATAGTGAAGTATTGAAGGGTATTTATGTCATTTGATGCTGAATTTTAAATCCCAATTTGAGTTCTCACACTTCAATGGTATTATGAATTTTCAGAATATTTCATTATCTTTTAGTATTTTTAAAATTCTTTTAGTGTCATTTTCCCTAAAAAATATCTCAAAAGAAATTAAATTTTCCCAAATTTGGGAAAATAAAAAAAATCGTATAAAAATAAGAAAAAAACAAATAAGGGAATCCAATGTCATAAATCTCAAGTCATACTCGAGGGAGGAACTTGAGATTAACGAATGTTTCCAAATGGTCAATCTATCCCTTAGTTATTTAAGGAGCTCAAGTTGTCAATATGGATACTGAAGTCGTTAATTACGATTCTTAAGTTTTTATTCTCTATACATAAGTTATCAATGACGACCGACAACATTTGAGGAGTTCAAGCTGTCAATATGAATATTGAAATTGTTATTTACGATTCATAAATTGTTATTTTCTATATCTAAGAAGTCAATGATGCATGATATGTGTGACTTTAAAATATTACCTATAATATTGCTAATATTTGAGGAGCTCAAATTATTAATATAGATACTAAAATTGTTAATTACGATTCTAAAGTTATTATTTTCTACACCTAATTTTCTTTTTGGCCAAATTTTCTATACCTAATTAGCTAAACGAATATGCATAATAGTTTGAAAATCTTAAAAGGCATATTGGTTATTTGAAAACATTTGCTAATTTCACATTTTTCTTTTAAGTTTGACTTGAAATTTGTGATACATGACTCGCTTATTTGTCATTTCTTTATTTTAAATGATTTTTTTGGATTGTCCCAAATTTTTAAAAAGAAGTTAAAATAAAGGAAAAACGATTAAATAATCAATTCATTCAAATTTAAACGTGGTAAGAATGTCCATCACACATCCATTGGGTGGGGTCCACTATCCGACCGTGATGATTATAATCGAACAACACATGCAATTATTCACATCCTTTTTTTAAATTTATTTTTAAAAAAATAAAAAAATATCACTTAAATTTTAAAATCTCAAAAAATGATTTTCTATTAAAATGAGTTGTCAGTTATTATATTTTTATAATCAATCCCTATATTCTTATAAATGACGAATATCAATATCTGTTTCCATTTCGATAATCAAAGAGTAATAGAGACAGAATTCAATGGGCATACAGAAAAATAAAACTATACTGATAAAAATATTCATTTACAATTCCACGTCGTTCGTCAACGGAATACAGAAAATATAGCTGAAACTTAATATATACAGGATTTTCCAAAATATCTAAACATAAACTAATTATAACTACTATCTTGTCCAAGCCTCGAGACACATGCCAATTATTTCCCTGCGTCTACGCCCTTGCCTTTCGAACCACTGGCACTCGCTAAGATGTTTATTTAAAAATAGGGTAAGATTCCGAAAAATCCCAGTAGAGGTATGTTATCGTCCATAGAAAATGCGAAAAGTAAATATGATATATGTCATATATGCACCAATTAATGAACAATATAAACGTATCTTCTGCATATATATATGAGTAGGGCCTAGCCCTACTAATCTGCACCGGTTGGGTTTTCACCAACTCCAGTATAAGTGCCTCTAGCACTATTGGCCCTTCTCTAAGCAAATCATGTTGATTAATAAAGTACATTTACAACTATAGCATCTACACACTCATATAACTATGGCATGATGTATGAAGGATAATGTCCCTACCTCAAAACTTTATAGATTCCTTTTTAGATGTGTTTCGAAATACGTGTCGTGTCCGGCCTCCAACTCGATCCTAAAATATTAAATGTACAAGAAATAGGTCATAACCTATCCAAGTATCATTTTAGACTCTTCCATAGTGTTTTCTTGTGGTTATATTAGTCTATGGTAATAATTTACCAAAATGCCCCGGACTCCGACCAGGCCCCGTCGTACTCGGCCCGATGGCACGTTTTTCCAAAATTTTGAACAAGGCTATTTTGACTTATTTTCGCCCAAAAAATCCATTTCAAGGTTCAAAATCACCAAATTCACTGTCAAATTACGAAAAGACCCTTGACAACCCCTATTTAGGTATTTTAGTGGCATTTTCATAATTATGCTTTTTCGGCCTCTACCGAAAAAGTGTCCAACTGTAACCCCACCTATTTTTGCCCACTGAATCTAATAGAATCATTTATTTTGTGAAAATCCAACTCCTACCCCTTGAAACAGTGCTAGCTGAAATATTTCAAGAAAAATGAAGAAATGTAGTTTTGTGTCTTAACTTCCAAAACTTGTATTTTCCCACTTTTAATCCTTTATTAATACATTTAAACACTTTTTAACCATGGTTCAAAGAAATTTGTGCAGCATAACCCTTTAGGGTTATGGCTTTTCATATTCACAAACCAACCATGAAACTTGGAAAAATCAAGAAACAACATAACAACCACAAGAGAACAAGTTCATGAAGTTACTCTCTTAAGTTCTTGGATTTCCTCTCTCTAGACGTCCTCCTACTCTCTCCTTAAGCTCAAGATTTTCTTGCTAAACAATGGGTTTTCATGGAAAAAAAGTGTTTAGAGAAGAGGCTATACATGTTTGGAAGGGAAATCTTAAGAAATCTCAAGCTTACCTTAATCTTTCTCTTCCTCTTCGCTCTCCTTCTTCCTAGATTTTCTTCAAGCTCCCTCCCTCTCTCTCTTGGTGTGTTAAAAATGAAAATGGGAAGGAAGGAAAGATGTCCAAGTACTATAAAATATCCTACCATTTTCCTTAATTAAGTTTATTACAAAAATCCTATTTATGACACTACATATACTTGGCTCAATTTTATGACACTTTCTCTTTCTCTTCTTGAGTGTCTAGGCGTGAGAAATGACAAGGAAAGATAAAGGAAGAGTTTTTAAAATATCTCTCATTTTCCCTTAATTACTAAATTCTTCAAAAATCCCTCATATAATAACACTTCAGGACACTTGTACCAACTCTTATCTCCTTCATATCACAATCCATACTTCTACCCCTACTTCCTTCATAATTATGGCATACTTACTCCCTTCATTCCATTTGGCATTTGGATAAATTTTTCCTCCCTTGGTTAGGCAAGAAAAGCCATCCCCCCTCTCCTCTTATAAAACAAGTAAGTTCTCTTCCAACTAGATCTACTCTTGCATTTAAGTTTATCCATTTCTTCACTCTAGCTCACCATCATGCATTTCATCATACATTCACTTATCATGATCACCATGCCCATATCTTCATTTGGTGTACACTCCACCATTAACATCATTTCCATAAGTACCATGTCCATACTTCATGTCATACTCACCTTTTTATTGTTATCATTACTAACTTCATGTAGCATTTTGGACATGTGCTCATGAAATTAAATTATTCCCCTCATTTTTTTATGTGTTGGACGAAAATATAGAAGAGAAGGGAAAATAAAATGTGTTTCAATAATTCTATAATTCAAGTAAATGAATTATGTATAATTCCCTCTAATTTCACAATTTTTGATTTATTCTATCAAGAATGATCCAATTGTAAATTTTTTTATTTTCCTTGATTAATTGAAATTAACTCCAATTAATTGGAAAATAATTAATTTTTGGGCTAAATTGAAAAAAAATTATGATTTTGCTATCACCTTTGTAATTTAATTCCTTTCTTAAATTAATTTACTCATTTTCTCATGAATATGAATATTTTAAAATTCATCAAATCCAATTTCATGAATATTCCCCATTTTTATTAAATTTCTCAATTATAGGTGAGTATAAAATTTAAGATGTTATAATGAAACTTATTTAAGATTTTATCGCTCAAGTGGTATTTTTTTATTTTTCTCTTTTTATTTTATCTGTCTGTAATTATTCACATTTAAAGGGGTGAAAGTCTAAATCTTTCGTAAAATAATGGCAACCTTGTAATCCCAAAATTCCCCGAGAGATTGAATGCCGCGACTTTGTTCCCTAACCCAATGATTCTTCTTCAACTGACAATTTAAAAAAATATCAAAATTTTCCCTTTCTCCTTTTTCTCACATTACCTTTTTTTTTTTTGGGCCCTTTCTTTCCTTTTCCTTTACCTTCTCGTCCGCCACAGCAATTTTCCACGATTGGTTGATCTGCCTCTCCGACATGTTGGCCTCGATCTTTCCCTTTAACGGCCGATGAAAATCCTATATCTATACAACCAGAGTGAGCTCGCGAGATAGAGAGAGAGAGAGAGAGAGTCAGTGAGTGAGACCATAAGGCAGTGTTTGGTTGGAGATTTTTTCGTATGGGTCTGTTCGGAAATTGTGATTGTCGTTGGGGAAGGTTAGAGATTTGAGGGGTTTTGTGATGAGAACTATTCCTTGCAGGGTTTTGTGAGGGTGGCTTTCTTTTGTCTGGATTTGATATGGGTGGGTGTTTTCCTTGCTTTGGATCATCAAACAAGGACAAAGGGTTGAAGGAAGTAGCAGTCAAGAAGGATTCCTTAAAAGAAGGTTCAATTGTTGCCAAGTCTGACCACACCAATAGGGTTAGCTCAGGTCAGAGCAGATTTCATTGCTTGTTATGGCTAATTGTATCTGCCCTTAATTTTCCACCTAGTTTTGTTAATTATTTGGCTTGAATTATGCTGAATTTTGTGTCTTTCGCCATTTATTCACAACGTGTCTTGACTGAAATTATTTGTTGCTTTGATCTGATGCATCCAAGATTGTGCTTCAGCTGCTACTTTGATAATTATCTGCTTGTCTCTGGAAATCCCTTGATTTCATTTGTTGAATTATGTTCAATTCAAGAGGTACAAGTGAGTCAGTTAGAGATCTGCCTTTGGCTGTGGCTGTGACCGGACAAGTATTTCACATTGTCTGACAACATTTTTTGTTTAAAAAAAAAATCTTGTTGCAATTGTCAGATGTAGATGCTGAAATGCTATAGTAGCTGCATTTGAGTAATCTCTGTTCTAAGAAATGAAACAACTTTACCAAGCTGGTTTGTGCCTTGATGAAAATTTTGGATTGTTTTAACCAGTGGAAGACTAAGGCGAGCTAGCTAGATACTGAAACCATTACGATCCAGCCCTTGTGTTTGTTCAACTGTACAACTTGGACTAATAGAATTACTGGAATTTGATATAACTGATGGTGTGATTTCTCATATGTTTTTCCAAGATGAACTTCTATCAGTGGTCCGTTTAGTTTCAAAATAATTGCTAGTGAACACTATGGCATACTTTGTGTTAATTTTAAATATTGTCTTCCACTTCTCCTTATGTGGCTTCAATAGAAACACATTTTAAAACTCTAGTCTAATTGTTCCAATGTCTATTTTTCAATAATTCTTCCACTCCTACTTATCTTCAACTAATTTTACATAGATAAATCAAAATCGAAAAGTGGCTCTGATCCTAAGAAGGAACCACCCATTCCTAAGGAACCAACAGCCCATATTGCTGCACAAACATTCACATTCCGGGAGCTTGCAGCTGCAACACAGAATTTTAGGCCAGAATGCTTATTAGGAGAAGGAGGATTTGGGCGTGTCTACAAAGGTCGTCTTGAGAGCACAGGACAAGTAAGTTGTATTGCAGCTTATGAAGCTTTTGGATTTACTTTATACTGAAATTCATCATGAAGCCTTTAATGTCAAAGAAATATTTAGTTAAATTATCTTTACATTGTAAACATAAATTCTATCATCTGTCAATCATGAAATTTTGTCTAATCATTACTTTGTTTCTATGTCGCTCTTAATCTCTGGCAATGTATCTTGCATTTGCAGGTAGTTGCTGTAAAACAGCTTGATCGCAATGGCCTTCAAGGAAATCGAGAATTCTTGGTGGAGGTTCTCATGCTTAGCCTCTTGCACCATCCCAATCTTGTCAACTTAATTGGTTATTGTGCTGATGGTGATCAGAGGCTTCTTGTTTATGAATTTATGCCATTGGGCTCCTTGGAGGATCATTTACATGGTTAGATTGCAATTCTTTGTTACTGAAACCTTTTCTTCCAGAAAGTTTTATTTTTTATTTTTTATTTTATAAAACAAAATGTCAAATGTCATGTTGATTAAATTTTGTGATGCCTTAGATGCTGAAGATTCAAAGTCTCAAAAGTTTAAGAAAGCAAATGGGTTAAAAGGTTGTGAGTGAAAAAGGAATATGATAAGATTCTCTGTTGAATGAGCAATTTCTGCCTTTGTTTGGTTAAATTTTCCAGTGTCATGCAAAATTTTCTGTATGCCATGCCCCTTTTTCAGTAACGAGATTAGAAAATCAATGGGCAAGATAGCAAGAGAAGCTTATTAATTATCTATATCTGTCCAAGGAGAAGTAAGAAAAGGGGGATGCATCACTTTTGTGACTCTAGAAATCATATAACCTTTGCATAACCGTCATATGTTAACTATGGAATTTTCCTTGACAATGAAATAGTAGATTATTAATATTCATTTCAGAGCATCATAGGTATTATTTCTTCTATATAAATGTTTGAAGGTTATTCTGCTTAATAAATTGAACTTGGTATTGCATTGGTAGGTGAGATACTCTAGTCTTATCCTAAGATTAGCCTAGCATCAAACCTCAAAGCATCACTATTGTAAACATGCTTTGTAAATGCAGAGAAAAGATCACAACTTATAACATATGGGCTAGTGAAATTTAATTGCTAGGTTGCTGTCAGTGAAAGGAAAAGATCACAATCTCTTTTTCAGTTCTTATATATCATAGTATAGACGTGAAGAGTGATATTCCCCGAATACATGAAATCGTGGTCTCTCCATGCGTGTTTGAATGTTCATCATTGGCTCATATCTTTCTCATGCTCACAAGAAGTGCACAGTCTCTTTTTTATATCAGAATAAGACAAGAAGAATTTGATGTGATTACTTGTACATGCTATTTGGTTTGTTTTAGCCAGTCATTGTTGGTCTAATTCACTTCGTGCGTGTTTGGTTGGAGTTTTTTTTGGAGGGGAAGGGTGGGGGTAGGTTTGTTTGGTTGGAAAAAATGGAGGGGAGGGGAGGTACCAAAATTTTGTCCTTTTGTGCTCCCCTCCCCTCCAACAGTGGGGTTTTCTGGAGGGGAGAGAAATAAGTTTTCATATGTTGACCAGATTGCCCAGACCATTTTCTAATATTCCAATTCTACCCATAGTATTTAAAACTGTTTTTCCCCTTCAAACTTCTTGCGTGTTTGCCTCTCACACCTAGTATCACCTGTGCAGTGGGAAATTGCGTCTCTTTTTGCTCGAGTGTTATCAATTTTTTTCCCCAAATCATGCTTTCGGTTTTTTCTCTTCAGTTTGTCTACTATTTTTGTTGTTTTTTCCTTCAAATTTTTTAAATCTAAATTTCATTTTTCCTCAAATAAAAATCTAAATGGCGTTTTCTTAAAAAAAGAAAAACTGGGAACCAAAGTAAGAACTCAGCAAAAAATTATGAAGACAAAAGAGTAAAGAAAAAATGTAAATAAAATGACAAGGATATATTTGTCAACTTTTATTTAGCTCACCTCCAACCAAACAAAGTTCATAACCTTCCCCCACATCCTCTTAGTTAACCTACCCTCCCCTCCTCTCCATTGAACCAAACACACCCTTCAATTTGTAGGCTCTGGAAATAGGTTATCTGACGTGGTATCTGAAATATTTTGAAAAACTGCTGAATTATAATGTTTGTAAACTTATTTTTATATCACTGTAGTTCGTTTCTTGGTGTAGTTCAAGGTGATCTTCAGATGTGTTTTTGGTGACAGTATATTTTCAATTGAAAACATATCTTCTTCATTTGTTTCTTGTCAGTTGGCAAAGTACATATTGTTTTTGTGTCTCTCGTCAGCTTAAGCGTTTATGGGATGCCACGTAGTCACATACTATGTTAGGCATGGTTATTAGGGTAGGAAAACCGTTTAGACTCATTCTTGGAATATCTTTTCTGGTTTCCAAGCATTAATGTTGGACCAACAATAGCTGTCTCCAGCGACCAGATTGTTTGCTCAGGTTTTAGCAAATAAATGTCTACTGAGTGAGTTGGCACTTGGCTTAAGCTGAGTCTTAAGCATGATGGGACATATTATTCTGTTGAATTGTAAGTTTGTTATGATTTTGTTCTTACGCTCATCCTAGGATGACAGTATGTTTCTATTGCATGATATTATTATGAAATTTAACTGTATAAGGTTTTAGCCCGTGTACTGTAGGGAAACTTCTAACTCTACAAGTTTCTTTTCAGATCTTCCTCCTGACAAGGAGCCTCTAGACTGGAACACAAGAATGAAAATTGCCGCTGGTGCTGCTAAGGGATTGGAATATTTGCATGACAAAGCAAATCCCCCTGTTATTTACAGAGACTTAAAGTCATCCAACATCCTCCTTGATGAGGGTTACCGTCCCAAGCTATCAGATTTTGGGCTTGCGAAGCTCGGTCCTGTTGGTGATAAGACTCATGTATCTACCCGAGTAATGGGAACATATGGCTACTGTGCCCCAGAGTATGCCATGACTGGCCAACTCACTCTAAAGTCTGATGTATATAGCTTTGGAGTTGTCTTTCTTGAACTTATCACCGGGCGCAAAGCTATTGACAATACCCGTGCACCCGGAGAGCATAATCTCGTTGCTTGGGTAAGTACTGCACTTGTTCATATTTGTGTTGCTTTTTGTATTATTTTAAATAAGGGTTAATATCATTGTTGATTCTTACAATTTGATCGAATTTTGGTTTTGGTTCCTATAGTTTCAAATCGTTGGTTTTGGTTTCTATAGTTTCATAAGGACTTTGTCTGAGTTTAAGTATAGGGACAAAAACCAAAACTCGTTAAAAGTAAAGAGACTGGTCATTAAACTCATACAAACTTTTTACAAAACTACTGAGACCAAAACCAACGATTTGAAATTATAGGGACCAAAACCAAAATTTGATCAAACTCTAAGGTCTAACAGTGGTATTAATTCTTTAAATAACAATTGTAGGGACTAAAACATGGTTATACTCATTTGTCTTAATATCCATTGGAACACGGAACTTTGTAGGCACGACCTCTTTTCAAAGACCGTAGGAAGTTTCCAAAAATGGCTGATCCCCTACTTCAAGGGCGTTACCCAATGCGAGGACTCTACCAAGCACTTGCAGTTGCAGCCATGTGTTTGCAGGAACAAGCTAGTACAAGGCCTCTTATTGGGGATGTTGTGACTGCTCTCACATACCTTGCCTCACAGACATACGACCCAAATGCATCCAATCAGAATAGTAGAGTTGGAACCCCAAGGAGCAGGGATGACCGAAGGAGTGTGGGAGATGGTGTTATGGGTAGCCCCGATCGTGGGCGGGGTGGGGGCTCCCCTTCCACTCATAAGAACTCACCTGATGTCCAGAGGAGAGATGGTAGGGATCCAAGTGTTGGGAAAGATTTAGGCAGGAGCGAAACTGGGTCAGGAAGAAGATGGGGATTCGATGATGGAGAAAGGCTGGAATCTCAGAGAGACAGCCCTGTAAATACCGGGAGGGTGAAGGAAACTGCGAGGAACCGTGACCTGGACAGAGAACGTGCTGTTGCAGAAGCAAAAGTATGGGGTGAGAATTGGAGAGAAAAAAAGAGGGCTAATGCAATGGGTAGCTTTGATGCTACAAATGAGTGAATGAATACAAGAACGGAAAAAAAAAAAAAAAACCAATCCATTTGACTTTTTATCTTGGAATGAAGTGCTTTATGATTGAGTCATAGGAAAATTTGCATAAAGGTGTCATCCTTTGATGTCCTGGTTTTCGTGTCTACCAAGGAACAAGCAAGCATCCCGGACCCAAGCTTGATTGTTCGTCGATGATGTCCTTCTGGCAGTTGGTCGTGGTTGTGAAGAAAACAGAGTGGAGAAGAGTGGGAGTTGGGGGGAGAAGATAGTGTGGATTGGGGATTTAAAAAAAAAAACAAAAGAAATGTAAACAGGGTCATCTATGTACGTACCGAGGATTTGTAGGTTTATATTAGAGTCGTCTAATTTTTGCATCCTCGTATTTGCTTGTTAAGGAGGGTGCTTGGTGGATTGGGTGTGGGTCTCATTGCTGTTGCATGTACTCTAGTACAGTACCTGTTCATGTCAGAGTCTCATGTTTTCAGCTTACACAAAAAAAAAAAGGTATATTATATTATGTCACAATGCCGTCTGCTATCTCCCTCTCTTTTATGCTTTGCTCGCTCTCTCGCTCGCATCAGGTTGATTTGCATCAATTGACGAAAGACACAGTTGTTGTTTGAATGGATGAGGCTGTACACTTCAAACACTATATTGCGTAGTATCACTTGATTTCTTGCTATACAAATGATCTTGTGGATTGCACTTTTATTCCTGAATGAGTGAGAATGCATGAAATGAGAGTGCTTGGTACTTTTCTTGGCCGAATTGCCCTGTCTATTTTCAAAAGAACAAGATGAAGGTCACAAAAGGACTTTTCAAACATGAGAAATGAATCATACTGATTATCTATTTTATGTTTAGTGTAAGCTTGTATGGGTTAATGTTGGTAAAAGTCTATCTTATTCCAACTCACTTTTGCAAACTGAAATTGGGATAACGGTTAATTAGTGTAAGTTGTAACATCCTGAATTTTGGTCACCAAAATTTTTTATATTTAAAGGAATAAAATGGTGAATTAAAGATCATATGAAATGACAACCAAGCAATTAGTGATTTCACAGGACATAATTATGTTTGGAATACAAATGGTAACATTTGAATTTGTTGTCAGTGAGTTCCCTGTGTAGCAATCTTGTTTTATGACATTTAAATAGAAAAATGATGTTCAATACCTATGAAATTTTTCAAAATAAAAGTAAACTTATCAAACTTTAATTTGATAGGTGATATAGGTTATTTGAAGCTGTATACAAAGAGTTATGAATTTTTGAAGTTTACCCAGTAAAACTGGTCAATTTCTGGGACAGCGTCCAAAGATTTCAATTATGATAATGTTGAGCTTGCAGTTGGCTAAAGGTTATATTTTTCCTTGAAACTAAACTCAATAAGGGTTTCATAGCTTTTGAAATTACTCCAATTGAAGTTTTACAAATAAAGTTATGATTTTTCAAAGTTTGGTCAAAAAATCTACCAAAATTGCCAATTGTTGTGAATTTGGAAAAAAAAAATGTAATGACAATTATGTAAATTGTGGAATAAAGAAAATATGAGGGGAAGTAATTATCTTGATTGTGTACATGCCAAGTGTCATCAATCTAAAGGCAAGGGAATTAAATAATATTGATTTAAGTTGAGCTCATGCTTAATTGGATTAAACTACAATATAATTATGCATGTAACTGGGCCAATTGGAGAAACTAATTTGAAGCATGAAGGACCCCCTCCTAGGCGTCATTTTTATGGGCTAAATAGAGGGAAAGATTAGTTCAATTCTAATTGAACTTTATGACACAAATTGGGTCAAGATAAGCTCAAATACTTTGTTTCATAAAAGTCTAATTTTTGGATAATAAATAATTAAGGGAAAAATGGGAGATATTTATGAAGCCTTGCTTCATCTTTTCCCATCTCATTTGGCCGACCAAAACAAAAGAAGAGAGAGAGAGAGAGAGCTCAAGAAGTTTTAGAGAGAAGGAGAAGAAAAATCTCAAGATAAACTTGATGTTCTTGATTATTTAGTTTATAATTTATATAGTTCCTTCTATAAGCTCCTATTCTTCATGAATCTACATGTTTAGCAAGCAAAACATCAAGAATTGAGGAGGGAGAGGGTTCGGCTAGATGAGAGGAAGAGTGAAATCAAGAGGTAATCTCCATAATCTCCTTCTCTTTGATGTTACTATCGTTGTTGTTGAAGTTGTTGGTTGGATTTGTGGTTTATTGCTTGGATTTGTAACTTTAGAAAGTGATAACCCGAAAGAGTTATGCTGCCCAAATTTCCTCAAATCTTGCGTGTTAAGTGTTCAAATGATTAATCAAGTGGTTAGGAATGAAAAGGAGTAAGCTTTTGGAGTTAAAAATCAAAAATCACAATTTTCCCCTTTTTGGTGCATAGTTTCGGCCAAGGCTGGAAATGGGGACTAGAGCTGGAATTTCATCAATCTAATGGTTCCAGTGTGTTCAGGAAGGAAAATTGTGTAGGGTTAGTGTTGAACATATTCAGAAAAGCCCTAAAAAGTAAAATTACAAAAATATCCCTAAAACTCTAAACCGGGGCTATCAAGGGCAAAACTATCATTTGAAAGTGATTTTACGAAAACCAAGGTAAAAAATGGATTCTGCATGCAAAACTGTGTAGGAATAACCCAGGTCAAAATTTCTGGAAAAATACAGTTGACCAAATACAAAAGGGCTTAAACTGGGTTCCCAAGGGTAAAATGGCCAAAATGTGAGTCAAAATAACCAACACAAAGTTTAGAGTGATTTATGAATGAGTAATAACTCATTTATCCTAAATTTACTTAAACGTTAATTTTGAGAGGGGGTCATTTGATGTACCAAACAAAACCACGACTAAGATAAAGTGGATATATAGTAATTAAACTGGCTATAAGAGTACAAGATGCAATATGCAAGCTTAATGGTTTGTTAGCAGATTTACAAAAACTCACCAGCATCTGATTACATCCTAATATATTCTCATCTACCCTTCCGCAATATTATAAGTATATAACTGGAACCTATGTAAATTAAATAACTGAATTTGCGGCATGGAAATCCGGGCCATCGATCTATCATGAACTTGGTCAAAACCAAAACCACTACCAAGTCATGGAATATGTCCGTTCACTTTCTCTTCTTTCCCTGGCCACAACAACGTTAAAGCTTCAGTGTACATGCTACAGCAAATTAACCTGAATGAAAATCAGGGTGGAATATAATTCACATCTTCAAAGATTATATTAATACCGAGCCAATATAGTCGTCCATAGTTGATTGCTTGCGCTTCTTCAGAGAAGATGGGCTATCCGTCTGTCTTGCCAATGCACGTTTTGAAGGGGTCATATTGTTCTGAAACATCAAAGTTAAATTTGGGGTAAAATAGCAGTTCATATATACTTAAGATGAGAAGCCCAAGTACCAAAGCTACAAAACAAGTTCGAAGTATCATACTACATCCATTACTTATTATAAGAGCTGAATATTAAGGAAATTAGTTAAGTGAATTATCGGTAATAAATAGAACACCCTTTGTAATTATGTGCATTGTAACTATCCCTTAGTGGATAACCCCTTATTATGTGCAATCAAAAAAAATACTTCAAAGAAAAAATTATAAATTTAGGAGATAAAGTGGATTGAGGTTTTATATTGCTTTGTTTTGATTTTACTATCTCTACTCTAGATGTTAGAATCAGACGCGGTACAAGGGAAAGTTACAAACCTTGGCAAGTTTCTTCTCTTTACGAGCTTGTCTCTCCCGCTCATCAAATTCTTGGTTTTCTTTCTCAACCAACCGAATGAGTGTGTCACATCTCCTTGCAAGTTCCTGTGTTGTGCGGGACTTAACAAACCAATCAAACCGAAACAAGGGTGATGTGCGAAATGCTGCCTTCAACTCATCCCAATTCCCATAACCAAGTTTGTGAACCATGCATATCTATGAATGAAGCAAATTTAGAATGATGTTAGGATACTGGATGCTAAAATGCAAGATATTAGATGGACCAGACTTGAGGAGAAAATTTTTAAAAAAGGGAAAATCAAACTTAAATTTACCATGAATCTGTCACATTCTTCATTGTATAACTTCCCCTTGTTTTGGCCGTATTGTATCTTCAACTCTAGCCATGGATTCTTATAGCGGTCCAGCTTCTTCCCAATAGCTTTCATAATCTCATCCTTACGGGATATTCTAGCCTCTCCTCTTTCAATATTTTTAATAATTCGATCATAATCTGCAGATATCAGTTTAAAACCAACAAGTTAACATCTTAAATTTTTATAACAAATTGATTTCATGCTTCATTTTTTTTAAAGCTTCAGTTGACAAAAAATATATTGAAAAGAACCAAGAGTTGGGGCTGCAGTTTGAAAAATGATGCAAACAAGTTTATTCACTACATAGAAAAGCCCTCATTTACGCCTGTAAAGGATTATCGAATAAAACAAATGGAGGTAGCACAAATTATCACAATTTAAGAGTTCTGACTGTTTGACCATAGGAATACAGTTACGCACCATTTAATTCCTTGTATCTCTCCTTGAAGACCTTAGCATATCTTTCAACTTCCTCCTCTATTTTACCTTCCATCTCAGAAGCAATACTTTTTATATCATTTCGACCATACTTTTCACATGCCCTAATGAAAGTGTTGAAATCCCTTCGGCTCCATGATGAAAATCCCTATAATTCACCAGATAACCAAGTTAAACAGAGCCTGACGCTGAAATTTAGTTCGTTGACAAAATACACTTACCTCCTCTAGCAGGCGTTCCTTTTCTTCGAGCTCCTCAGCAGTCAAAGGGTCGCCCACCTCTAGACATCCAACACATGGTACCATTAGAATCAAAAACCGAATGAAAGGTAAAAAAAAAAAAAGAACTACAATCTAGGGAGACCTCACGGACCTTCTGGTTCATCAACATCAATTGAGTCCTTTATCTGATTCTTTTGATGGTTTTGCTGAAAATTCATTACAAAAAGTGAGTGCCGATGCCAAACCTTACACATATGTTGCGCTAATAATTAATTCCACCAGCGAGTTTATATTACCCACCATGAGATAGCGCACTTCCTTTTCATACAGCTCACTCAACCTTTGTGTGTTGAAGAACTGGAAATCATGCCTGGAGGAAGAAGGGTAACAGTGATTGCAAAGTCGTAAAGGAAGCAAATACATTAAGACAAATTCACAAGGACTTACAGCTGAGGCATCCTGGGAATACGGGGCTCTCTGGGTTTTGTAGGACCACCTTGGCGCAGTGTTTGCTTGAAGTATTCAGACTCTGAGTAACTGAGTAAAGCAATTAAAATAAATCATACATCATCCCAAGGAAAAAACGATTGAGCTAAATTTTAAATAAAAGGGTGACATTTACTTGCGCTTCCGCTCTCTTTTTGGTGGCTCAATCCAATTTTCACTGACGATTTTTTTGAAATCAAATTTGTTCTCATCCTTCATTTAAAACAAAGCAACAAATATAATTAGGAGATATGTTATTTTCTTCTTGGTAAAAAATAAGAACTTGACGCAACATATAGTAACACAAAAGCCATATGTACCTTATCATCATCAAAGTCATACAACTCAGTAGCTGCAATGTGAAAAAAGCCTCAATGTTAGCGTACTCCAATTTCATTCACAAGTGAGATAGCAAAAACAAGATGCTAAATCAGGTCCCAAAAAAAAAAAAGATCCTAAAGAGGATCTAAAAAGCTCACTGATGTGTGTAATAACAATAATGATACTGAAATAAGCATGTACAAATTGTTCTACAAGATATCTGAAAGCCCTACTAAAGCAAGCAAATTAGCAAACATAATCATATTTACTGCATGCCCTTTTCACCACAAGGGTATAACCCCAAAGAATAAAGTGTGCATTGAAACCCTATCAGGCTTTAATTGGACTCAGACATTTGAGCTTTATATCTCTTGAATGAAGGGGGCACAAGTGCAACACAAAATCTAAAAGGAGAAAGGTCAGGCCATTTTTAGTTAAGTTATAAAGTACAGAGGTTACACACTCTCGTCCATCTTGAACTTGATTGCATCTTCAGTAAATTTCTTCATCTTGGCGTCAAGTTCAGCTGTTGCTTCTTCTCCTTTAGCAATGATTCTGTCAATATCCTCATCTGTAATTGTACTATCCTTTGAACTGAAAACCATTTCAGCACCAAATCTAACCATTTGAAGCAACTCATCTTTATTTACAGCTGCATAAATAAGCAATTAAGTTGTATTAGATAATCCATACATCCAGCTGGAAAGAAACAAGAAAAGCCTTTCCTTACTCTTCTGCTCAGCTAATCGCCCTTGCTGAATCACCAGTGCATCGAGTGCAAGCTTTTTGTAAGCTCTTTCAATGACTTTTTCCTCAATGGTATACTGTTAAATTTTAGTGATGCAAAGAGATATTAATATACTTGTATTTAGTTAATAACAGACAGGAAAACAAAATGATGGTTTAAGAAAAACCTCAGTGCAGAAACGGAAAACTTGAACTTCTTTCTTTTGGCCAATCCTATGAGCCCGGTCCTGGGCCTGCAAGTCAACTTGTGGGTTCCTGTAATGAAACCACCGACCATCAACAAAGAACAAAAGTAGGGTACAGACATCATAATTCAAAAAATACTGACCAATCACTGTCATATAGAATGACAACATCAGCAGTAGCAAGATTAATGCCGAGACCTCCAGCCCGAGTCGATAACAAGAAGACAAATTTTTCACTTCCAGGTTTATTGAAAGCTTCAATATAAGCATCACGATCTTCTCCACCAGTATTACCATCAATACGACAATATAGATATCCACGAAACATCAAGTAATCTTCAAGTATGTCTAGTAGCCTAGTCATCTGAAAAATAAAGGTGCAAGGAAGTTTAACAATAATGGCAACCAAAATGGAAAGGAAAAGAGGCAAGAATGATAAATATAGATTAAGCTAGATAATTCAAGGTGCATATGGTCATTACACACCAAAGCCATATGCCAACAGATAACCAACCTGTGAAAATATAAGCACCCTAGAGTCTCGCTCTTTTAATTTAGGCAGCAATTTATCCAAAAGAACCATTTTACCTGCCAAGAGAAGAGTAAAACAATATCAGAGCTTATATTAACCAGCCTCAAGGAAATCTAAAATATCTGCAATGGAAATAGAATTTACCAGCATTTGTAATGAGATGGTCTCCAGTTGTATAAGGAGGACCAGGTTCAGCGCCTTGGAAAAGATATGGGTGATTACAACATTTACGCAGTTGCATAGCTATATTTAGGAGACGTTTTCTCTCTCCACCAGCATTGACAACCTCAAGATCCTTCTGCAGTAAAGCCCTGTAATAATGTTTCTGCATTTGTGACATTCCTACTTTCAGAATGGTTTCTTTCTTTGGTGGCAAACCCTTCTCAACATCTGACTTTAACCTACGAAGAAGAAATGGGCGAAGGACCTGAATTTAAACAGAAGTTGAGAAGATCAACTTATCATCAGGTTAGTTGGGGAAAAACAATCTCACCAATTAATGAAGGAACCAAGCTCACCTTGTGTAGTTGTTGAACGACCTCTTGCTGGTCATTTTCACCAGAAATTTGAAACCACTCATCAAAAGTTTCAGAAGAACTGAAAATTTCTGGAAGAAGAAAATTGAGAAGAGCCCAGAGCTCATGGAGATTGTTCTGCACCAATAAAAGAGATGAACCATAGTAAATGCTCAAGAGTCAATAAATTAGTGCCATACATGCAACAATAAAAAAAAAACAGATTAGAAATCAGAGCCAGACCTCAAAGCAAACAATTCAGACTCAAGCAGTAGGATAGAGAAAAAATACCCATTAATATAATCTGATTACACCCCAAATGCAGAGGCAATTGCTTCTCACTCATTCTTTACTGAATACTTAACACACCCCTCCCACATAAAAAACAAAGAAAGAAAGAAGTTGAGATGGTTCTAGGGTCAATGATCTGGGGGTTTAGAAAATCAATAATTCATCTCACCCTCATCCTACGAGGTCACAAATCACTCATTCACTAACCACAATAATTTATTACTCACAAGACCTTAGTAAAATCACTCATTTCAGAGACAAATCAGCATAACACCGATTCTAATGAACACTTGGTTCACATAAGACCCATATATTATAGCCCACTAGCCTTTTTTGGATAATGAACTCATACCTGAAGAGGTGTACCAGTGATAAGAAGCCGATAGTTTGTATTGTATAGGCGCATTGTTTTAGAAAGTAAAGAATTCTCATTCTTGATTCGATGGGCTTCATCAATAATTATGTAGCGCCAACTAAAACGACGCAATGCAGACTTCTCCTTGATTGCCATCTCAAAACTAGTAACACATACATCAAACTTCCCAGCAACCAACAATTCTTCTCTGATGTGTCTCTGCAGCAATTTGCAACCATTACAAGAATAAAACATGTCTCAACTGTAAGCTACACAAGAATTTTTTGAAGCAAAGCTGGTCATTGATGTACAAAGAAGGTGAGAAGAGAGAATCATAACAGTCTTACCCTTTCATCAGGATTACCAAGAAACTTGATTGGGCGCAGAACAGGACAAAAGCGCCGAATTTCATTCATCCAATTTCCAAGAGTAGATTTTGGAGCAACTACCATATGAGGACCTTTGATTCCTCTGAACTCATGCAAATAACCCAATAAAGAGATAGTTTGCAATGTTTTACCAAGCCCCTGCAATTCACCAATTTACTTATTTTTACCAAATTACACATCATAAAGTTATTACATTTACATTCACAAGCCATGTCCTGAAAGGAGGCACAGCTTCTACAGGTAACATATATCACATACCATTTCATCTGCCAGAATTCCGTTGATACCATTCTCATACAATCTTATAAGCCAGTTTAGACCAGCAAGTTGGTAATCCCTCATCTTCCCTTGGATACCTGTGAAAAGAACAAGCAATTAGCATTCTAGCAAATAAGAGCTACAAAGATATTAGCTAATATGGCATGCATCCTCATTTCAGGTTTACAATCTTGGAAAAAGAATAACATATTTTAAGAGCAATACACAGGACATCAACTAGCTAGCAGTAGACAACATACAGTAAGCAAAAATAGATCAAGCAAATTAAAGAGAAAAGTTAAAGAACGGATATAAATCAACAATAAAGCTAGCCCCTATAAGAAATAAGAAAAAAATAATATGTCAAGTGTGTGCAATCTTATTCAGCAGGATAGGAATCGAACGTAAAGGGGAAAAAAATCCCAATATTAGATATAAACACACAGCATAGAACAACAGAGGACCAACAAGCACAACACAAAAATGTGTTGTACAAAGAATGAGGCCCTATGATTCGAGCATTTATTCACCCAAAATAAAATAACACTCACATGATGGTTGTGTCACCAACCGTGTATTTCCTGCTAAACCATCTTCTTCTTCTTTGAGGTACTCTTCATCTTCCTCTTCTTCAGTTACTTTAGACGCATGGCGACCCCTAAGGTAACCATTAACACAGAATAAGTTCTCTTAACAAGAAAAAGGTCAAGATTCATCAGTCAAAACTCTCTACTGCCTTCATGCACCAATCCAAAAAACTGAGGGCAGGGGCACAAAGGATGGTGTTCCCCTTTTCTTTTTTCTTCCAATTTGATAGTCTCCTTACAGAGCATATCATGCACTTGGATAAGATTTGAGGACATAAAAGTAGAATATATATGCTGGAATTTAGAAGGAAAGTGATCATGAAATTTGTTTGGCTACAATAGGGAGTTAGAAGGACAATAGCCACATTCAGGTGAGATAAAACACTAAGCATAAATACCTCAGTAGATAAACATATCAAGAGATTCTAAAAAAGGAAAAGAAAATTAATAGTATTTCTTATACAACGAAGTATGGTTTTGGACTTGAGCACAGTTATAAACTTTTACACACCAATATCATTTTCATAGCATAGCATACAGTAACCGGGAATTCTAAAGAGAGCCATACCTTCCTTTTGACTTCTTCTGAGTGGTACTTTGATCACCTTTGGCAAAATGAGCAAACAACTCAGTTTGCTGTAGGAGATACTTCAAGCGCCCCTTTCCCTTATTGTTCTGTATCAGATGAAATACTCAGTTACTTGAACCACAATAACAGACCATATTAATATAATACAAGGAAGAAGAGGCATCCAGTATGTTCGCACCATATCTGCATCAATAGAAGCATTTTGCTTATCCAACATCTCCTGAATCTTTTGTTTCTTCAATTTCTGCATTTCTTTTAATCTGGCTTTCTCTCGCTTGCTAATTTCTGCATCAACACGTCCATCATCCTGGAGTTTTGACAGCGCAACAAGGCTTATTACAGTAGCCATGTAGTTACATCACGCGGCTTCCAAATGCTTCCAAATACAATTCAACGGAAAGCATGCATATCAAACATATCATACAGTAAAGAACAGTGATTCAAGATTACGTGGATCCACTAATTCTTAATAAACAGCCAACACATAAACATTTTCCTTTGAAGATCAAATCAACCCAAGTATTAAAGTGCAATTAGCAAGCTCAAGTTACCCATTTCCAACGAGTATGTCACTATTTCACAGACTCAAGTTAAAGACGAAAAGCAAAAGACAACAGGTCAAGAAAAAATGAGGAATTTGACTCTGCAGACATTTTACTTTCTTACTTCCTATCCAAAATTTTGTTTTCTCTACATGAAGAGTTATTGAACTAAAACTCCAACAGTCCCTTAAATCATAAAACCTCATTTTCCCTCTCTGTTCTAGGTTGACAAGCATACAGACAAATACACAGTCCAATGCCACATCTATCCAACCGCAGAGAAGTTGTGTACGGCGCAAAATAGGCCCAGAGCTTAAACAACATTTTTACCGGTTCCTCCTCGTCAGCGTCTCCAGCTGCGGCCGTATCAGAATCCGGCGCATCACCATCAGCGGCTTCATCATCGTTATCGTTGGAGCTAGCAGAGCGAGCCACAGCTTCCAACTCCTCTTCGTCCTCTTCATCGTTGATCTGCTCGTTGACACGCTCCTCTTCGGAGGAACTGGAGCCGGTGGACATGGCATCGTCGGAAGAAGACAGGGGCTTGGACTGCCTCGCCATGGCTTCTTCGTGAGATCGAAGGGTTTCAGGAGAGAAACTGAGAGTAAAGTTTGTAATAAGAGGGTGATTTGGGTATTTATAGCCGTGTGTGATCGGGAAAGATAAATGTGCGGTTAGAGGCGTTAGGACGCGGAAATGAAACGACGTTTTCCCGCCAATGATACGGAAATCGGATTTTCCCGCCTTCATGGATTTGGGTCCGGATCCGACTTTAGAGCCCCGGTTCATGGGCTTTTACTATTTGGTGTTTTTTGTGGGTATTTTTTTAATTTAAAATGTATGTGAGTGCTGGAGAATAGTATAATTTAAATTGTAAAAAATTATAAAAATATTATATTTTATAATAAAATAGTATTATCAATACAATTGAATGATTAAGGAGAATTATTTAAAAATTATTTATTTATTTTTTTGAATTAGAGGAACAAGTTATAACTTACAAGTGGATATATAAAGTAATTGACTGATCTTATATATTTTAAAAATAGTGTATGATACTCATTTAATAAAGTTTTAATTGAGGTATATTAACTATTAGACTATAATCTAATGCTAGTAGTATTGAAGGAGATTTGTTGGCAAAAGAAAAAAGTATTGGGGGAGAGTTACAATTTTAAAAAAAAAATAAAAAAAAGTCTTTAACTCAGTATTTTTATATCATAATTTGATAACTAGTACTTCTATAGTTTTTCATATTTATTGGAGAAATCCAAATGGTCTGATAAAGTGGGGCAAACAGAAAAAATAATAATGTCATTAGTCTCTCTATTTTCTTTTTTTAATTTGGAAGCCCTCCCAACTTTTTTTATTAGCTCTTAAAATAACCAAATGTATTCATATGTACGAACAACTCACAAGATTTATTCCGTGGGGCGTGGGTCGATGACCAGAATGCAGTTTAGGTACGTACCCTTTGTTATTAAAAAATTAAAGACAAAAAAAAAAAAACATTAGAATTCGATATTTTTGTCCCGGAAAAAGTTATAATTCGAATGTTACCCCACAAAACAAAGTCATAATTCGCATATTATCCGTAGGATATTCGTTTTTCATTTTAACGAAACGATTATTTGTTTTTTGTTTTTTGTTTTTTGTTTCAATCGCCATATTTCTGTGTTAAACATACGAATTGAAAGCCTCTATTTCTTTCATCTGTCCCTTTAACACGTAGATTTGCTTGCACCTGAGCACCTGGAGGGGACAGTCGAAGACGGACGAGGCAAATTTCAGTCGCCGTCGTCGTCGGCGTTCAATTACCGAAGGCAAGTCGGTTTTACTTATTTATTTAATGTATTGGTTTGCTGTATTGTTATATACTTTGATTTGGATTCTTGTTTTTTTCTTTTTTTTAATTTGAATTTGATTGGAACTGGGCTTGTTGGTTTAATTTATCTTATCTCGCATTTATTCTGATTTCGCAGGGTATGGGGAAGACTTCGTGTTTATTATTGACTGCTTGTTTATGTCTGCTTGCCCTCTCGAATGGAAGAGGTAAGAGTGGAACTTTTCAAATTTCTGCCATACAGAACTCTCTCTCTGTATCTGTTTGGGTTGTTTACCAATTCTTCCATTATTAAGTCTTTCTGCTTCAATTGATGATCGGCATCCATCTGAATCATATTATTTTGTTCCTGGTAACTGTTACTGATTGTGCTGTGAAAATATTTATTCATATTTGTTGATAGCCAAGTTTTGGGGTGTTTATCCTCTTATTATGGAACGATTTCTTTATATGTGGATATGGAGATAAGATAATTTTTTCTTCTAAATTTCAAGGAGATTGAAGTACCTAATTTATCATGCTAATAGTAGTGAGGGAAGTTGGGAAGTCCTTAGAAACTCTTCTGTTTTATTTTGGCAAGATCAGAGAAGATGGATATGCATTTTTACTTTTTGAAATATGGACATCGTAAGATTATTGTACTAATGTGTGAAACTCATATTTACGTTATAATAATACTTTGGTTTTCATTTTCAGAACTCAAGGCTAAGCAGAAGAGTCATCATGCCTTCTACAACCATACACTAGCCACAATATTAGCGGAATATGCTTCTGCGGTCAGTTCCTTGTGAATTTTCCATGTTTACTATAGGCATATTAGATTAGAAACCTTGTGTATCGTTACATATTTCTTGATTCTTGATGCCGGGCCCAGTCGAGCTCTAGTGGTTGGTTTGGCAGGAGGTTTGCATAGAGGTCTTAGGATTAAATTTTAGGTAAGGACTTCCTGTTGTAAGAAAGAAAAAGGAAATCCATGTTTGTAGTCATGCTTTTGCATAATTAAATGATCTAATATTGAAGGGACAATCTCATCTTACAAGCTGCTCCTGATGGATGGAAGTATTGATTATATTAGGGGCCAAAAGAAATCAAATTAGGGCTATTGGAGTGTGTCGATCTAGCTTAATTTGAATTTTCATTTCATACCTATTGTTGTTTTGCATGTGTGAGTTAGACTCCTGCATGCTAGAAAAAGTCAGGAATTTTGCATGACTTGTGTTTGCGGATTGAAGGGTTTTGTCCTTGCAGGTATACGTTTCAGATTTGACAGAACTTTTTTCTTGGACTTGCTCCAGATGTGATGGTTTAACCAAGGTACTGAGAATGTAAATATTGTGTGATATGTGGTATAGTGGCCTGAATGAGCTTTGAATCACTTTAGTCTTTGTAACATGTTTGTCTGTCTGAATGTCTTAAAATTGAACAGGGATTTGAAGTTATAGAGTTGGTTGTTGATGTTGAGCATTGCTTACAGGTACATCCTCAGCACTGAAACTTTACTACTCACTATATATTATAGAGTTCATATATTCTCTTAAATTTTTTTGTTATAGTCTAATGATACTTGTTATCTTATGTATTTGACCCGTTTTAGGGGTTTGTTGGAGTGGCTAAGGATCCTAATGCCATAATCATTGCATTCAGAGGAACTCAGGAAAGCAGGTACATTTCTCCTTGGCCTAAAATTTTTTTTCCCATTTCCTTTTCTTTGTACAGCGTTCTTGGTGGAGATCTTTGGATGAACTCCAAAGTAAAACCATTGGGTTATTGTTTCAAATTGTATATATATTCTAGATGTCACTTTTCTCGTAGAATTCAGTCAAAGAAAGAATGTTACTTGTTTCCCACTTTATATATAGTATTTCTTACCCATATGTGCTTGTTAACAAGGGGTTTGTGAATGAACAGTTGAGTTATTTCATGCATGCATACATAGGGTAATTTATATACTTAAGTATATAACCTTTGATTGCAATTTATTACCATTCACGTAGCATCAGTGATGATACACATTATTTTGGCAAAGAGATCATATGTTCTCATATATCATTGACCTTTGAGAGTCAGAGAGCGTACTATTTTCCTGATGAAATTTTATCCATTAAAACAAATTTAAAGAAAAATTTTCTTAAATTGAGCTCATTTGTACATTTACTGATTACAAACAGCATTCGGAACTGGATTGAAGACTTATTTTGGAAGCAGCTTGATATAAACTATCCAGGCATGCCTGATGCAATGGTGTGTTATGTTAAAGTTTGAGTTCAATTTATTTTTCAAGGGATAAACTGCAATTTCTGATGTGTGATTTTTATTTGCTTCAGGTACACTATGGATTTTATTATGCATACCATAATACAACTTTGCGTCCTGCAATTTTAGATGCAGTTAGAAGAGCAAAGAAATTTTATGGAGATATTCAAATTATTGTGACGGGGCATTCGATGGGTGGAGCAATGGCAGCGTTTTGTGGAATTGATTTAACGGTAATTGTAATTTAGGATATTTTTTATTTGACTAGGCATCAAAGAATGCTGGTCTTATGGCTTCAAGTTCTCTCTAATTCCTTTGCATAGTTAGTCTATGTTTTGCTTTCAGGTAGGGCATCCAATTTCATGTGAAACAGTTGTTGCACTTATTGAAAAATGGGTTTGTCTGTGGTGTCAAACATAGAATTCAACTTTTTAATTAATGTAATTTTACTTCAGAAGTAATAATGGAATAATGTTCAAGCTAAGTTCTTTTATTGTTATGTTTTTCCTGGACCATGATTTTATGTTTCTACTTTATGATTGTCCTTATTATAAAAGATGAAATAGCATACATGTTTTCTTTTGCATGTTTGTAGGTCAATCAAAATGCCCAGAAAGTTCAGGTTATGACATTTGGACAACCCCGTGTTGGCAATGCTGCTTTTGCATCTTATTATAGCCAACTGGTGCCAAAGACAATCCGAGTCACAAATGAGCATGATATTGTTCCTCATTTGCCTCCATACTATTCTTATTTCCCCCACAAGACATATCACCACTTCCCAAGAGAGGTACGCCATGGCATATTGATGATTGAAGTCATAGTATTTGCCCATTAAACCTGTAATATTTTCTTCAACTCAAAAGTAACCCTACGTGGTTGTCTGTGGAAATATCAAATATCAAGAATGACTGTTACATGCGGTATACCTTTTAGTGTTAATATTAGCTCTAGTTGTATCCTCAAAAATTTCCCAAGGGTGTCCACTTGCTTAAATATTGGCCATCAAGGGAGCTGACAATTGCATACTTAGTTGTCATAGATCATGTAAACTCAGAAATATTGCCTGTGTGCTAATTTGAGATGACAGTATAATTTCATACCTAGTTTAGGTTTGACTCATCAAATCTGCTGTTGTATGTCCACTGTCCAGCAGTGGGAGAGATTTTGGATTATAAAATTCTCAGTAGATCTTTTATAAGCCTCCCCAATATGCTTTTCAGCTCCCTGTAAAACATAAAATTTTCTAATGTTGGCTATGCTGCTTTGATTATAACCTATTCTCTTGGTTTAAAGTGGAAATTGACCAAGATACACAGCACTTGTCTTTATAGTTTGTTTACCAGTTCATAAAAGTGGGAAATTATTGTGGACTGCAGGTATGGCTTTATAGCATGGGATATGGAAGTCTTGTTTATAAAGCTGAGAAAATTTGCGATGGCTCCGGTGAAGATCCATCTTGTAGCAGGTAAAGTCATTATGTCATTGAAATCATAAAATCTGTGAAATTTTGCTTCTATGTGTATGCGCGGTGTATGATCAAACTGGTGAGGGAGCTTCTAGCCATTTTGCACAATTAGCTGTGGCCTAGACAAAAATACTAGAGACGATGGTTCAAATTAAACTTATGATAAAAATTCATTTGGCCATGCAGGTCAGTGAGTGGGAATAGCATCTCAGACCACTTAATCTATTTTGGCGTTTCAATGCACTCAGAGTCTGCAGCATGCGGATTTCTGATGGATCCACATGTTCTAGGTTATAGTGTCAGAGATCAAGGAGGAAACTTAATCTTTTCCAGAGAACCTGCAGCTTCCCTTCTTGAATTGAGCACGGGCATCGAAAAGTCAGGGAAAGCATCTTAGTGTTGATTGAATCCAAATGTGATGTGCATATAGCATGGGTTGTGCAAGAGATTGGCTGTGGAGGTATTCTCCTTGTGCATTATTTATGCTTTCTTTAGTATCCTGGCGGATGGCATGATTCATTAAAAAGATGAATCTTGAAGAAATTTGACAGAATTGAAAGGAGTTTTTGTACATAGTCTAAGTGAACAGATTCTGTACATATTCTCACCTTTGTAAATATGACAAGGACTGATTTTTAGGTAAAATTCCTTGTGTGCTCGCTAGTACATTTGTTTTTGTCCCAAGTAAAATAATTGTATTTGAAGATCTAATTATGTGGCAGTGTTTGTGTTGTAAAACACCAAATTGTTCGTTTTTTAGGGAAAGATTAGCTAACAAATATGTCAAAACTGATAGAAATTTTATTTTAGTCTTGACAAGAGTTCATGAAATTAGTGGGGACTGTTTCACCTGTAAACTCGTGCGACACATAATCATGCCTTGGCTTGGAATTTCCATAAGGGCCTATTTGGTATGAGGGATTTGGAGGGAAGAGGAGGGGAGGGAATAATTTTATGAGTTGAATTTAAAAAAATTAAAGAAAAAGAGTTATAAAATTTTAATAAAGAAAAGATGTAAGATAAAAGAATAAAAAAAAAGTAATAAAAAAATTTTAACCCCATTTTTTTTAATTTTTTAAGATCTAACTCAAAAAAAATTTCCCTCCGCTCGCACCCCTCCCCTCCCATCATAGTGAACAGCCCCGAAGACAATCATGAACGATATAATTCATCTATCAAATTATATTCATCTACCTTGAATCCTATTTTGAAAAATGTTGAATTTCAAATCAGAATGTTATATAAAAAATGTGGTTTCTCAATGTTTTGGATAAATCAAAATTTATTCTTTTTCTCTAGCTAATACTTTCATAATTTATTCATTTGGATTTAGGCTTGTTAATGAAAAATAGGTATGGTTTGATCATAGTCGTTAAATGGGGTTAATTGAGTTAAACGAGTCGGTTCTCCAACTCATCTTACGAATTGACTCACTTAACTCACAAATAAATAAATAATTGTATACACATACAAACACACATACATATATAATTCATTCAAAGTTTAACTTTCAGCGTCATGAATGACAACTTATAATGAATTCATATTGAGTTTTTTGTATTAGTAGGAAGAAGTAAGTTCTGAATGACAATAAAAAATAACAACTTCAAGATCATGAATGACAAAAGCATATCTAAAAAATTTTGAGCAATTTGTGTTTGTACGAAGTTGGCTCTAAATGAGAAGAATAAAATAAAGAATAACAAATTTGATTATACTTCTTTCAACCCTAATATATGAGTTAGAAAAAAAATTATAGAAATTAAGAATATTAGTTAAGTAGTTAAGAAATTAGTTAAATTATCATTTATAAAAATTGTGTTGATTCTCATGAAGTACCCTTTTTAATCATTTGTATTGGAAATTACTCCATTGATTAAAAAAAAAAAATCCTCTTAATTTGTACAATCAATAGAAGAAATTTATTAAAAATATAAATTTAAAAGATAAAATGAATTAAGATTTTATATTTATGACCGGAGTAAACACCAAAACTGACTCTTACATTTATCACCAAAGATAGTGGTTGACAACATCAAGATCACAAATGAAAACTGCTTGTATTCAAGTTAGGTTTAGAATATTATATAGGTAAAATTATTTTAAACGTACTTATACTTTTTCTCAATTTTTAATTTGGTATTTGTGTTTTTTATTTTTCATAAAGTATTTAACTTTATTTTGTTAATACGATTAGTTCATGTACAAACTAATGGTGTTAACCGAACAAAGTTACATAGGCTAAAGGTGCTAACATAGCAACATTAAAGGACTTAATAAAAAAATAGGTACACGCGCCAAATTAAAAATTAAAGAAAAATATAGGTACATGCAAAACGATTTTCCTCATTATGTTAATAGAAAGTTAGAACCAAACATTTTACGCTATAATTCTTAAAAGAGAAAATTTTTAATTAAAGTAAAAAAAGAATTACATGACAAGTTTAAAATAACAAATAACTTTTAACTATATGCTTGTTTGGAGAACTTAAAATATGTACTTTTATGTTTTATGACACCGATACCTATACAATGCAAAATCACTTAAAATAAGTTCATTGGAAACATGTGTGGAAGGTGAAGGTCACTAGAAGAATCCAAATCTTCTTATGGTTGGCAGTGCAAGATAAGTTATTGACAGCCTTACACAGATCCAGAATCCTCGGGGAAGAGCCAAATTGTGGTAGGTGCAAAGTTGGGGTTGAAAACTATGACCATGTCTTGAGAAGCTGCCCTGAATCTCGTATGATATGGGAGGCGCTAGGTGCAACAAAGGTATGCTCTCAGTTTTTTACTATGCCTATTTCTGTTTGGTTTTTGGATAATCTAAGTAGTAGAGCGGAGTGGGCCACCATTTTTGCTATTTGTTGCTGGATGATTTGGAATTGGCGTAATAGATTGTTATTTGAGGAGGGGTTTACCATACCAAACCGGCCAGATCTCTGTATTCATAAATATGTTGCTGAGTGTCTAGCATCCAATAGAAAGTATGATGAGTTGGGGTTAAGAAAATACCGAAGGAAGCGAAATGGGGTTTCCCAAGTGAAGGTTGGGTGAAGTTGAATTTCGATGGAGCTGCAAAGGGTTGTCCAAGGGCGGCAGGATGTGGTGGGGTGTTGAGGAAGGCTGATGGTAGTTGGTTTAGTGGTTATAGTGTACAGCTAGGGAGCTGCGATGCGATTACGGCTGAACTCTGGGGAGCGGTTCATGGCTTGATGTTGGCGCAAGAGTTGGGTATTCCCAGAATTACAGTAGAGGGAGATTCGACATCAGCGATTCACTTAATACAAGAGGCTTGGATTCAAGGTAAGTCAAATAACATGATTCTTAGCTCGTGTTTAAGACAGAGAAGAAGGAATATGCAGGTTTGTTTCTCTCATACACTTAGGGAAGGTAATGCAGTAGCGGATTGGTTAGCTAATCATAGTTATAAATGTGATAACAATGTAGTATATTATGATAGCCCACCACTTGAGGTGGTGCCATATCTGTATAATAATCAGGCGGGTGTTGTTTACCCATGAGGTTGTTTTGGTTGATTAATGAAACAGCTGGCATAATGCCCAATCTTTACTAAAAAAAAAAAAATAACTACTTCCTTTATAGTCAATAACAACTAATATCTTCTAAGTAGTTAGCAACATGTGGCTGTATAAACAAACCAGTACCATTTTAGGGATAACAATTTTCATTATAATTGATAGCAAATGCTATCCCAAAAAGAAAAGTATATTTTTTAATGCAATATTTCGCGTGACTATATTGTCAATACACTATTTCAGTGGTCCTTGGATTGGTTGCCATTTTTTGTATGAAAATAAGTGTAAATTGTTGGATGACACGTGGGATTCAAAGCCATGTTAGTTGTTGATGATAAGGTCTTAGTAGTAGCTTCCATCACGCTGCGTCTTCAATATTCTTTCAACTTTCAGATCAGATCTCAACTATACAATGCATTTGATTTTTGTCATTTTCCCACGTACATACATAGAATCTCAATTATTGTCCAAATTATTTCAACCTTGCTCAATCTTCAGGTTAAAAAAAAAACCTTGCTCAATCATTTTTTTCTACTAACAGTTTATTATTTATTTGATTAAGAAACTAAATCTACACGCAATTCTTTATATTTTCCTTATAAATTTATTTTATATATAGACTTAATTAGTATCAACCACTGGCATTGTTCAAAACTTATTAAAATTACATACAATTTTTTTAAAAAAATCAATCATCCAAAATAACCATCAAAATTAATATCAATAAGTAATGAATAAATAGTAAAATAATAGAAAAATATTTATTCTGTCTTTATATAATATATTGACGATTATATATTCATCAGATTTTGATTAAAAACTTTTCTTTTATTTATAAAAGAAAATTTATACAAGAAAATGATAAAATGAGATATATATATATATATATATATATATATATATAACAACAACATACTAACTTAAATACTAACACAATATATGAGAAAACCAAAACAAGAAGCTTCAACCAAAGGGGTGAGGATTCGATTTTTCAATTTGGTTTTTGGTAAAAACTAAAATAACCGAAAACCAAAAAAAGTCAATTTTAAATATCGAACTGAATTAACTAAAATATTTTGGTTCAGTTCGATTAATAACCGAATTAACCAATTTTTTTATTTATTATCCACAAAAGAAAATATATATAAATAATTTTTAAAAAATATTATTTTTTATCATTAAGATTAGATTTAGGGAGGAAATATATAAAATAAATTAATTAGATTTAAAATATCTATAGTTTTTATCTAATATAATTCAAAATCTACACATATTTAATTATAAAAACATGTGTAACACCCCAAATTTTATATTTACCAAAAATATATTATAACTAATTGATAAATTCAATAAAATAGTGAATATTCATGAATTTAGATATTGTAAATTTTGAAATATTCATATTCATAAGGAAATGGGCAAATTAATTTAATAAAGGAATTAAATTACAAAGGTGATAGCAAAATCATAATTTTGCTAATGTAACCCAAGATTAATTATTTTCTAAGTAATTGAAGTTAATTTAAATTAATCAAGAAAAATAAAAGAAAATGCATAATTGGAATATTCTTGGTGGATGTATGCTTGTGACAAGTGTTACATTATGGTCCCTTGATGAGATCAAGGGCTAAGAGGCAAGAAGACCCAAATGATGAGAGGGGATGGCATAAAGTAAAAGGCATGGTTGAGGGGGTATGATATAAAGTAGAAGGCATGATTGGAGGTATGGGAAGAGGGATGATGTATTTGACAAGTGTTGAAATCTCAACCCTTGATGAGATCAATGGTGTAGGATCAAGAGAGCATTTTTATGAAGCTTTTCTCTTCCCTTCCCTTCATTCATTTTGTCCAAGCCACAAGAGAAAGAGAGAGAGAAAGTGCCTTGGAGACTTTGAGAGCTAGAGAGAAGAGGAAGAAGAAATCTTAAGGTAAGAAGCTAAACTCTTAAGATTTCTTGTGATTTCATTTTAAATCCTTCTCTAAACCATGATTCTTCATGCATCCATGATCTTGAAGACACCATTCTTAGCTCAAGAAGAGAGAAAGGAGATGTCTGGAGAGAGAAGATTTAAGATCTCAGAAGGCAACATCACAAACTTAAATCTAAACTAGTATGGTGTTGTTGTTGAGGTTTGTGTTTGGTTTTAGTGATTTTTGTCAAATTTGTAAATTTGGAAAGTCCTAACCCTAAGGGGAGGTGCTGTCCCAATTTAGTCTTATCATGTTTAGAATGTGATTAAGTGGTTAAACAAATGATTAAAGGTCATAAGAAGGTGTTTTATGAATTGAAATCATAAAACTCCATTTTCTCCAGTTATTAAAGAATTTCATCTAGATCTGTGTTGTATAGTGTTGGGATTGTATTTTGGTATTTTTGATGATTCCATTGTGTTTATAATGGAAAATTGTGTAGGGTTCATGTTGGGTTCGAAGTGAGAAAAGCCCTAGAAAGTGAAATGACAAAAATAGTCTTAAAACTTCACATAGGGGCTGCCATGGGTAAATATGTAATTGGAGCTGGATTTTCATAAAATATATGGTTCCATTAGATTCAGTGGGCGAAAATAAGTAGGGTTACAGTTGATCACTTTTTCAGAAAAGGCCGAAAAAGCATAATTACGAAAACACCCCTAAAACCCCAAATCGAGGCTATCAAGGGTATTTTCGTAACTTGACAATGAATTTAGTGATTTCGAGCCCGGAAATGGATTCCTTGGGTGAAAATACGTCAGAATAGCTCTAGTCAAAATTTTGGGAAAACGTGCTATCGGGCCGGGTATGGCGGGGTTGGGCCGGGGTCCGGGGGCATTTTGGTAAAGTTTCACTATAGACTAATATAACCACAAAAAACATTATGGAAGTGTCTAAACTGTACATTTGATGTTTTAGGACCGATTAGAGAGATCTAGGGATTGGCACGCAAATCGAGGCGCGTTATTCGAGGATCAAGGAAGGGCGATTAAGGTAGGGAACTTACCTTTCCTGTATTTATTTGATATTTGTGCTAGTTTATTGATGCATGTTATTGCTTTGATTGTTTTTGTGAAACATATATGAATAATTGAAGCTCTGTTTCTGTTTATGCTATGGCCATATGTATGTTGTTTGAAACATTGAGCATGCAGATATATCATTATGTGAGCATGAGTTATATAATGCAAGCATGTCATGCATTAAGAACTTATTTTATATACATATTGGTATTGCTTTCCTACTGAGATTCTCCAAAATCTCACCCTCCTCTACAACAATTTAGATAGGCGAAGACAGAAGCTATGCTGAAAGCAATAAAGTGTGTGTTTGGGGGGAGCGTTTGAACCCCAAACGCCAAATTGCTCTTATAAGCTCAATGGACAATCTGAAAAAAAAAATTTGAATGTTTGTTTCCCAAAGTGAGCAATCGAGCTTAATTATATCTTAATAGCTTTTGCCATAAGCTCCATTTCTTAGCTTTTACTGATTTAGCTTTTGGGGAGAGTGAGAATAGTTAAAATAATTTTTCAGTTGTGTCCAGTGTATTATTAGACTTTTTGCAATTTTACCCTTAATGTACTTTTTTTGCTACAAAAATTAATTTCAACTATTATTTGGTGCTTTTAACCCTTAAAATTTTGTTTCAACTGTACCCAGTATGTTATCAGATTGATTGCAATTTTATCTTTAATATACTTTTTCAGCTCCAAAAATTATTTTAAACTATTTTTTGGTGTTTTTAACCCTTTAAAATATTTTTTCACCCACTTTCTCTTACTATTATCACAAAAGTCATTTGTGCTTAAGTCAATTCAAATAAGTTTTACTTTTCCAAAAGTCATTTATACAATCGCTGTTCCAAACATAAATCACATTATACAATCAGGCTTTTACCAAAAATAAAATTATCAAAAGCTAAATTGAGAAACTCCATTTTTCCTATCGCTGTTCCAAACACACTCAAAGAGAACCGTACGAAGGGGATTGCGGTGGTAGAATGAAGACGAGAAGATGTCTCCATTTCGCTGGGACGGGTTTAGACACCCACGTAACGCTGCGAAGCTACAATAGTTGTAATTATCAAGTACGAACCCATATGGGGAATTTCCTTAATCGTGCACATAATATCAATATATCTATGTTATTCCTGTGTTGCCCACTGAACTGTGTATCGTTTTCCGCAAATACTTTGAAATAGCTGAAAATAAGATAAGGATGTGACAACATGCATTTATTAAATAGTATATATTAAATATAAATATATTATATATATTATAGTTTTTCAGTTTTAACTGAAGTATTTTTCTAATAACTGAACCGAAGTTGGACACCTAATTTTTAGAGAAAAAAAACTGAAATTTCACTGAAAACCGAATTAACCAAATTGAGTTCGGTTCGGTTCGGTTTTTTATTTCGGTTCTAATTTACTCAACCCTAATTTAGAAGACAGTCAACACTTCAAATGCCAGCCAAAGCTTGAGTCCTATGCTAAACCAGCTACAACATCACCAAACTTGACACTGCTGGAATCCGCTACAGACCACAGTTTGATTAAAAATTTTCACAATAAAAATATAATAAATTACGGAAAATGTTTTTTGGGGAAATTAAATTTAGATAGTTTTATTATTATGAAAATTATATTCAACTTTTTTTAAAAAAATTGTCATGCATATATATATATTTTTTTTGGTAAGAACATATATATATTTTTTATAACACTAAGAGTTTCCCTCTCCCACGAATCGTTTTGAGCATTGAGGCCTTTAAAGGTTTGGTATAAGTTTATAACGGTAAAAATTGCTGAAAATTTGTATATTACAAAATTTATTGTTTAGTCTTTAGTGTACTTTTAATTTTAAATAATAAAATTTAAAATTTTAGTGTACTTTTTGGAGTTAATAAAAAATTAGTGTAATTGAAGATACCCACATTTGTATATATATAAGCTAAAGATTCATTTGGTCCTTTATGTTTGTATTAAAGTTTATTTTAGCCCTTTATGTTTAATAAATAAATTCTTAGTCCTTTAAACTTAACGCTGTTAACCTCACTTAACAGAAATTGCTGATTCATCAAATTTAAGAGATGACTATACACATAAAAATAAATGCTGATGAAACATGCTTACATATTAATCAGTTTTTAATATAATATTTTTATATTTTAAACCATGTAAATAAAAAAAAAAATCAGAATGACAATTATATCCTTTGAGTTTAATTTTTCCGACTCATCCCTACGACCAACAATCTTTGTTTCTTTATATATATACTAATGATGATCAATTTGCTACATGCTATCATTGTGAGCATGAATATGTTATTTTTGCCTTGAATGTGCTTATATGTTTTGGCTAGAGACTCTCACATAGAGATGGACATATTCATTCTTCTATGATGTGCCACCAAGTTGCAAAGATCAAGTCCATTTGGATCGGATTAATATTCGACAGAGGAGGGATCCAATCCCTAATACTTAGGGCCCGTTTGGTTCGATTCCATTACACCCTGCGATGCAGTGCAATGCGATACAATGGTAATGCAATGTAATATTAATTACAAGGGTAGTGTTTGGTTTGATTTTTAAGCAACATGCAATGAGTTAATATTTTAACAATTATTTAAAATTAATATATTACACAAAGTCCATTTTACCCCTTAATATAATCTTTGTAGAAAAAATAGTTACAAGCCGATAATGGAGGGGATAGAGGAGGAGGAGGTAGTGGTGGTGGCAATGATGGGGTGGCGGGGGAGGAGGAGGTGGTGGTGGTGGCAGTGGGCGGCGGGGGTGGAGGAGGAGGTGGTGGTGGTGGCAATGGGTGGTGGGCCGCCGCCGACGGCGGCTGAAGAGGTGGTGGTGGTGGTAGCAGCGAGGGTGGTGGAGGAGGTGGTGGCGGTGGTAGGGGTGGCCGGTGGGCCGGTGGCGGCGGAGGAAGAGGTGGAGGTGGCGGTAGGCGACGGTGGTGGAGGAGGTGGTGGTGGTGGTGGCGGCAGCGAGGGTGAGGGTGGCAACGGAGGAGGAGGTGGTGGTGGCGATGGGCGGCGGGGGTGGAAGAGGTGGTGGTAGGCGGTGGGCCGGTGGCCGTGGAGGAGGAGGTGGTGGTGGTGGCGGCGGCGGAGGGGGAGGTGGCCACGGTGGCGGTGGGCCGGTGGCTGGGCCGGGGGTGGCGGCAGGTGGAGGTGACGGCGGTGGAAGAGGTAGTGGTGGCGGCAAAAGGTGGAGGTGACGGCGGTGGAAGAGGAAAAGGTTGTGGCGGTGGCAATTGTGACGTGATACGGCAAGTAAAATAAGATAAGTGAAATAAAGATAAGAAAAACTAAAGGGTAAATTAGACTTTTTAGATCATGTAATAGGATGGTAATGAGGATTCATAGGGGGGGAGGTATGAATGTGGATTACCAATTTTTTGGTAATCATCATTACC
Organism: Inga oerstediana; assembly: GCA_963210345.1. Taxonomy (NCBI): domain Eukaryota; kingdom Viridiplantae; phylum Streptophyta; class Magnoliopsida; order Fabales; family Fabaceae; genus Inga; species Inga oerstediana. Next base: position 76,947,990 of record OY723399.1, on the reverse strand, counting down.
ATGGTAAACCCTATTACCATGCTAAAGAGCAACCAAACACTCTTCTCTAGGTAATGCAATCATGATTGCCATTGCAGGCATGCAATGCGGTCGAACCAAACAGGCTCTTAGTTGCTACTGAACCAAACAAAAAATTATCCATAAAATTTGATGAGTAAACAATTTTTGTTAAGTAAGACTAACGACATTAAGTTTGAAAGATTAAAAATATGTTTTTTAAATATAAAGGACTAAAATAAATAATAACACAAATATAAAGGATTCAATATATACTTTAGTGGATATATATATATATATATATATATTCGCTGATGTTTCGGCGGGAAATCCTTTCCCTGCTGTTGAAGCAATCTTTCTGGCAGGGCCACCATCTTTAATTCTTATCCTTTCTTGCATTCTCTCTCTCTCTCTCTCTCTGTCGTCCCCAAAAACAAGTGGGCATGTTGCTGTTCGTCCATTTTTTATAGCGACGCTTGGCTTTTTTTTGCCAATAAAATAATCGCAACTCGCGAGATAAAGCATTTTAGTTCGTTAAGCATAATGGCTCCATTCCTCTTTGAGAATCACGACAATTCAATCCCACGCTTCTTTCCAGATCAGGAAACCCTTCCTCTTCCCCTTCCCTCAGAGCCTTCCCTTTTCCCTCTCCTCCAAATCTCTTGGAAATGGAAGGCTCTGCTGACAATGAACGCCTTCACTTCGGCAAGATGGGATACGGGTATTCATTTTGCTTTTTTTCTTCTTTCGATTCGCCATTGATTATTGATTTCTTCGTGGTCGATGATTTTGTTTGCATTGCTTATTTGTTGATCTGTGGATTTCTATTTGTTGATAGATGCAAGCATTATAGGAGAAGATGCATGATTCGAGCTCCTTGTTGCAATGAGATTTACTGGTGTCGTCATTGTCATAACGAGGCAGCGGTATTTCTTTATCTTCTCCTTCTTCTGTTTTTTTTTTTTTTTAAATTCTCTGCTCAAGTTTCTCGCCCTTAGCTGATTCGGATTGTTTTCTTTCCTTAGAGCATGTTGAGAAATATCTATGATCGGCATGAGCTAGTCCGCCAAAATGTTGAACAAGTAGGATGAATTCGTGACTCTCTGGATTTTCGGTTAATAAGAATAATATTTTTTTGCCCAATTGTATCAGTCACTGAAGGCCATAATACTTATGCAGCTTTTACATTTCATTGCCGTTTCAGGTTGTTTGTGCAGTTTGTGACACAGAACAGCTGGTGTGTATTTTTTTCAAACATCCTCGATTGAAAACATTGGTTTTTGTTTACCATTGGGTTTCAGCTCTTTTTTATTTAAACTTGTTCTTTGTAGGTTACTCAAGTTTGCACAAACTGTGGTGTCATGATGGGAGAATATTTCTGCGACATCTGCAAATTCTTTGATGATGACGTAATGGCTCTTTTATATATTTTTCCGATTAAATTATAATTTTGAATATGGTTGATCTTCTACTTTGGTGTATAATCCTGCTCGTTATTGTTGATCGTATCCCTTTTTTTAACTGACGCTGATTCCTGGCATGCAGACTGGGAAACAAGAGTTTCATTGTGATGATTGTGGGATCTGTAGGTGCGTTGAATGTGTTTGTGTTGAGATTTTCCCCCAAGTCGATCAGGTTTAAAAAAAATGTGTTGGCTAAGCTATTTATGAAGATATATATGTATATATATATACAACTTGTGTGTGTGAATCTTCATGATTCACTCCGTCTACTTTAATATACCATTTATAAAGAATCTCTGTAAGAGTATATATGTTTTGCTAGGTTCTCCTTTCAGTTATGAATTCTTAAGCATGGATTTACGTATTGAGAATAATGAAATTTATGTCATTGGAAACAGAGTTGGTGGCCGTCAGAATTATTATCATTGCAAGAAGTGCGGTATGTATTTATTGCCATTCCTCCAATGCTGCTTTCTTATTCATCTGCACATGAAAATTGTTTCCTTTGTTTCTCGAGTGTTCACTACCTCAGTAAACATCATTATTTCCTATGGACCTGGCTTTATCATTATTTTCTTTCATTACTAAGTGGCAATTTGCGCTCGAGTGCCAACTTATTCCATCTTACTGCTAAATCTGACAGAACTCATTGCTTGTAGTTTAATCTAGACCACCAAATTTCAAAATCTGTGAAGTATTTTTTTTCTGTCCATGTCTTCCCATATACTTATCACAACTTTTCGAAATCAATTTCGGGGGCAAAAACTTATGAAGAGGCATTCTTTTGTTTCAACACCAGTAAGTTCACTAATCATTCCTTGTTATACAAGATTCATGGGGCAAAAACTGATTCAGAGTTTGTAATATTTTTTATGATTATTTTCACTGATTTGTAAGTAGAGTCCATTAATATGTGCCCGCCATAGCAGACAAAACAATCATTCTAGAAATAAATTGCTCAATGCACACATTTCCATTCGGGGTTTCTGCTGTGAAAAATGGTTTATGTGCTGCAGGAACCTGTTATTCGGTTGCCCTGCGTGATAATCATTCTTGTGTAGAGAACTCTATGAGGCATCACTGTCCAATTTGTTATGAGGTGTGTGCCTCTTTCCCACTTTCCACAGCTCAAGTTTCTAATCAAGGGGGGAAATTTATTTGTATCTTGAGGTGGAAATTGAGAATATTCTGGTGTGACTTTGTTATGTTTGTGCAGTACCTTTTTGATTCATTGAAAGACACTACTGTAATGAAATGTGGTCACACAATGCATCGTGAGTGTTACGAAGAGATGATAAATCGTGAAAAGTGAGTATATTAGTTATTTGAGAAGTGTTTGCTCTAGAAAACATAATCTCTGTTAATATGAACTTGAGTTGATCTCATGGTCCAGGTATTGTTGCCCCATATGCTCCAGGTCAGTGAAGGATATGTCCAGTACATGGAAGAGAATTGATGAAGAGGTACCCTCTTATATCAAAGTCTGTAGATAGGTGCCTTTGCCTGTTTGCATGCTTTGATTGTGTTGAAGGACCCTTTTAAACTCAGAAAACCCAGGATCAATGGCTATTTCGAGTTTGAATGTAAAAGAATATGATAGAGAGCTTTAAACGTTTGAGATGAAATGGTTTTTTTGATATTTAGCATGCAGTTATTTTGCCAAGAAAATTACTTGCAGAATTATCATTCTTTAATTATAATGACACTGACTCATTACTGCTTCATTTATGCTAATATCAGATTCAAGAAACAGCCATGCCCGAAGATTATCGGGACAGGAAGGTAAAATATCTTCTTTGAACATATATCCAACATCCACTTCTGTTTTTCTCCATCCTTTTCCATTTGTTTTAGATTTCTCCAATCCAGCAGTAGCAGAATACTCTTTTCAGATGTCTGAGAACTTCTGAAAGGTCTCACCTCCATAATTTACTTGAATTAGACATATTTATCTGTGCATTGTACAGAGTTTAAGGAATGAATTGCATGTGTCATAGCTTGTGAATAGTAAGGGATAATATAATAAAACTAGGCAATATTTGTGGTGTAATAATGCAGGTTTGGATACTATGCAATGACTGCAATGACACAACTGAAGTGTACTACAACATTATTGGGCAAAAATGCGGTCACTGCGGATCCTATAATACTCGCACAATTGCTCCTCCTGTTCTTCCTCAATGACCACAGTTGTTGTTGTAGATTGCTCTGATTCAATTAGTTTTGCATCTAGATTATTATTAGTGCATTACATCCTTCATTGGGCCACCCAGACCCTACCTGATGAAAGTCTTGTACATTGAGCCATCCTATGCCCTTCACTAGATATGGAGTGAATGAATTGCGTGTGGTGCTAGAGGGGCAAATAATTTATCCTCATGCTGAATTGCCAGCAATTGTATGATGATGTATTTATATGTTAATGGTGTTGTATTTATATTTGGATGATACATGTATTTGTAATCAACACAATGTAAGGCATGTGGCGAATCCCTATTCATTGTGACTGTAAATTGTGATAGTTTGTTATCTTGTCTTTGTCATAGAGGACCTTTTCTTGTGTAAACAGTTCATCTCTTCATAATAAACTTGAATCTATTTTACATTTTTTCCCTATATTTTCATTCGTTATTTTGATATCTAAACCCCCCCCCCCCCAAAAAAAAAACCCAAGGCGGACTTTGAGTATTCTCTTTTGTTATTGTGCTTCTCTGTTTATTGTAAATATCAATTAAAATTTGTAATTCACTCGCGGTAATACTGGAGTACCGATAAAGACCTTGAAAAGGGTATGTTTCTTAAATTTCTTCCCCTAAATTTTCAACTGGATATTGCTGTGAGGAAGGACTAATAAATGTCTCGTTATGTGCTCATCACCAATAACTCCCTTAACTTTCTTGCATATAACCCCAGCATCTTTAAAAGTTTCAAAATCACACCCTAGACTTACATATTTTAACATTTAACCCCTACCGTTAAAACAGTTGTTAAATCCATATATCATGTTATTGAAATTTATTGGCAGATGATATGTAACTTTCGTTATTTTGAAGGCCAATATATTCCAAGGATGATATTGATTTGTTGATATGTACCAAACATGCATTTATATCAGCTTAGAGAAACATACCAGTTGAACATAATCAAATTCATGATGAATAACCACATAGGTGGGTGAGCATTTAATATCTACTAAATTGCATTTAAAAAATACTGCTGGTGAATACTTTTAGTTCTCACTTAAATGAATTATCTTTGACTTTAATTGAGGTTTGTACAGACTAATTTGGACTTCATTGAAAAGAAACAGTTTAGCGTACAAACTCCAACATTTGTCCTAACATAGCTCAGCCACATATTCTATACATCATTCTGTTTATATATAATATACAAACTTAACAGTTTAAAACTTAAAAAAAAAAGGGGGGGAAATTTCAGAAAAATACAGTTAAAATTAGGAAAGAATAAAATGGTGTGGTGAATTCTAGAAATCCCAAATCAGAGCAACCATAGGAATCTGGGATTTGAAATCTTGAGGCAAAGATGAAAATGCCCTCAGTTTAGTGATAAACAAAAGAAATACAGAGGGTGCACGGGTGGGAGGACAGAGAGTGAAGCTGAAGCTAAAAAGTGACAATACTGAAAGAGGAAAAGTGATGGAAACGAGAGCTAAGCCATGGGTAAGTAAATTTGATACAGAAATTATTTTTGTGTTGTGTTTCTTCAATGTTTATGGAAAATTGGTTGTGGTTTGAGATTGGCGTTTATCATATCGAAGGTTTCATTGTATGGATAAGAAGGCTCTTAGGTGAAGACGGAAACAAGGTAGCGATTTAAAGGTAATGAGACAATATTGATGGTTGTGTGATCGATTTCATTGTGTTTAGTTGTATTATTGTTGAAGATTGTGTCTTTTTTGTTATTCGCGACTGATTATAGGATGATCGGTGATGGGTGTTGCGTTAGTAGAAAGTTCGGCCCGCCGTCGATAATAAGGTTGGGGAGGCTATTGTTATTAGTGAAGATGGATATGTGAAAAACTATTGTCTTGGTGTCAATAGTAAACGCAGGGTGCTAATATTAGGGGAGTGTTGTTATTAGTGAAGATGGAGATGCTAAAATAAATTATGTTGTTGTTAATAGTAGACGCAAGGTGCTGATATTGGGGATGATGTTAACAGTGAAGATGGATCGGAGATGTTAAAACATACAGCGTTGTTGTTAATAGTAGGTGGTGGGTGATGATACGAGAAGTTATTTGGTTTAATAAACATTGTATCCCAAGCTAACTGAACTGACATTATCAAGAGTAGTGTACTTTTTTTTTCAGGTAAGCATGCAAAATGACATGTAATGAAGGGTCATCATCTTTGAAAAAACTATTTTGTTATTTCCATGTTGGAGGGAAATTTGTGTGTAATGATGAAGGTAAAATTCAATATAATGGTGGTTCTGTGAAGGTGAAGTGGCTAAAATAGGTGATAACACTAATAGATTTGAGGTTGATCATATCATCATGGCTTGGTATTGATTGTAACATGTGTGAGATGAAATATACAGTGAGCTTTGATAAGAAGACACGAATAGATTTAAATGATGATGGTAAAGTTGAAAACCTTTTTTACTATAATGACAGAAGTGGGCATGTGTATATAACACCAAAAGGGATTATAATGTATCCGAGATATCCGATGACCCAAAAATGTAAGTGAACTTTTTTTAGGTATCATAGTTAAAGTGTTGTTGGTTAATAAGTGACAAAAGTTGTAATTTATCAACACCCGTTTCCATTTCGATAATCGAAGAGTAATAAATTCAATAGGTATACAGAAAAATATAATTATACTGATAAAAATATTCGTTTACAATCCCACTTCGTTCGTCAACGAAATACAGAAAATACAGTGGAAACTTAATATTTACAGTATAACCCAAAATATCTAAGGCATAACCTAATTATAACCACTATCTTGGACTCGCCTTGAGACACGAGCTAATTACTTCTCGGGGTCCACGCCTTTGCCCTTCAATTCACTGGCACCAGCTGAGATATTTGTTTTTGAAAAAGGGTGAGATTCAGAAGAATCCCCGTAGAGACATACGATCGACATATAAAATGTGAAAATTAAATATGCAATGCACTATATTAAGCAAAAATGAAAGTTCGATTTGATTCATATATATTTACCTCAGCCAAGTTACCGACTATAGCTAGGATTTTCGATAATATACCTCAACTGAGTCATCAACCACAGCTAGGATTTTCTGATATACCGTTGTTGGGTAGCGAACCACAACTAGGTACTGTGCCTCTAGCACGCAATCATATCATGAAATACAGTAGTAAATACATATAATTATCAACATAATGTATGAAAGATGGTAGTCCCTACATCAAAGTTTGTTAAACCCCTTTTTCAGTGTGCCTCGTAAAACGTGTCCTTTCCGGCGTCTGACTCGGTCCTAAAATATTAAATGTACCAGAAATAGGTCATAACCTATCCAAGTATCATGTTAGACTCTTCTATAATGTTTCTTGTGGTTATATTAGTCTATGGTGAAATTTTACCAAAATGCCCCCGGAACCCCGGCCCGGCCCCACCGTACCCGGCCTAATGGCACATTTTCCCAAAATTTTGACTAAAGGCTATTTTGACATATTTTCCCCCAAGGGATACATTTCCGGACTCGAAATCACCAAATTCATTGTCAAATTACGAAAATACCCTTGACAGCCCCTATTTAGGGATTTCAGTGGCGTTTTCGTAATAATGCTTTTTCGGCCTCTACCGAAAAAGTGTCCAACTATAACCCCACCTATTTTTGCCTACTGAGTCCAATGTAACTATTTATTTCATGAAATCCAACTTCTAACCTCAGTTCTGGTTCTGGCTTAAATTCAAGAAAAAATGGAAAAATGGAGTTTTGTGTTTTATGTTCCAAAACTTGTACTCTTCCACTTCTAATCATTGATTAACTCAATTAAAAACTTCTTAATTATGGTTTAAAGGATTTTGGGCAGCATAACCCCTTAGGGTTATAGCATTTCAAATTTGCAAAACTAACAACAAACTACTAAACAACTCAAGAATCACATCAACAACATCAATACACTAAGGAGTTTGAGGTTTTTTAGATTACCTCTTGATTCTTGGTGTTTCTCTCTCTAGGGAGTCCTCTCTCTCTCTTCTCCTTAACCTTGAGATTTGCTTGCTAATATGGTGATTCATGGAGAAAAAGAGATTAGAGAAACTATTATGCAAGAGAGGAAGCTTGAACACAAGAACAGTAATACTTACCTTAGATTTCTTCCTCCTTGAGCTCTCCTCTTCTCTCTATTTCTCAAGCTCTCTCTTCTCTCTTTTTGCCTATGACTTGGCCAAAATATGTCTTGAAAGAGGAAGGAGATTGTGTTTAATAAATTGGTCTTCTTCATTCCTAGCCATTGATTTAATCAAGAGGCCAAAATGTGACACTTGTCACAATCCCTTCTTCTCTCATAATTACTCCACTTAATTTCCATTAAATTGAATCAATTTCCTTTCCTTATTTTGGCAAGAAACCGTCCCCCCTCTCCTCTTACAAGACAAGAAAGCTCTCTTCCATGCAATCAAGTTTGTCCATTCCTTTACTCAAGCTTATCCCATCATGCATTACACCATCATTCCATGCTGTATACACTCCATTTTGGTCATCATTGAAAGGTTCATGTAACATAGCCATCATAACCTCTTCATGTATTAATTAGGCATACTCTTGGAATTAAATATTTTTTCCTCATTCTTCATGGTTGGGTGAAAATAATGAGAAGAAGGGAAGAAAATTGTTTTTCACAATTCCATAATTCATATAATTAAATTATGTATAATCCCCCCTTAATTTCACAATTCTTGATTTATTCCATCAAGAATAATCTCAGTATGCATTTTTCTTTATTTTTCTTGATTAATTGAAAGTAACTCCAATTAATTGGAAAATAATTGATCTTGGGCTAAATTAGCAAAATTATGATTTTGCTATCACCTTTGTAATTTAATTCATTTCTTGAATTTATTTGCCCATTTCCTTGTGAATATGAATATTTCAAAATCCACAAGATCCAAATTCATGAATATTCACCATTTTATTGAATTACTCAAATAATTACACTATATTTTTTGTTAATGAAATTTGGGGTGTTACATAATTGACTGGAGAGTTGAAAATTTCTTGGGACTCTCACAAGGAAGATCTATTCTCTATCCAAGCATTGTGAAAAATGATTGTGAACTGATATGTTATGAAAGTGTTGCTGCTTGTGTGACTGCTAAAATTGGTGGAAGATGTAATAGGCTACTATGTGGAGTAGAGAGTACACCTACACCAATGCTGAAGTTGAACTGTACGAAATGAGGGGATTATTTTCAAGAGTGATGCAGACTTTTCTACATGTGGATGCTTTTAAGAAGGCACTGTACAAGTACAACATAGCACACAAGTTAGAGTTCGAATATGTAAAAAATAGCAAGCAGTACATTTTAGTTAAATGTAAAATTTTAGGTTGTCCTTGGAGGGTAACAGCAAATGCTATTAGTAAGACGACCCCATTATTTCGTGTGACAACATTCGGAGATGAAATTATCATATTGCGCAAGACAATCTTCAAGTTACTCATGGTGAAAAATCTAACTTGACATCTTTAATTATAGTTGATGAGGTGAGAAATCACATTGATTAATGTCCCAATGAAATAAGGAAGACATTACAGACAGAATATAGTGTGACTCTTACATACAGGCAAGCATATAGGGTTAAGGAAAAGCAATGGAAGACATACAAAGTAGACCAGAAGATTCTTATATGTTGATACCTTGGATTTGTGACCGGTTGAAGGAATCGGATGAGAAAATTGTTGTTGAATGGGAAGCAAGTGTGAATAACAAATTTAAGCGAGTATTTATTGCATACGGGTGTTGTATTGAGGAATTCATGGCTGGTGTTAGATATGTGTTATACATTAATGGAACCCACCTGTCCAAACCATATAAGAGAACAATGCTTTCAGCTTCTGGCAATAATGCGGACAACGAAATGTTGCCCTTTGCAATCACTATTGTGAAAGGGGAGACATTAGAGAATTGATCATGGTTTTTACACAAAATAAAATAAATAGTTGGGCCAATTCAATTAACAATCATGTCAAACCGTTACAGTGCAATTAAAGGGGCAGTGAGGACAATTTGTTAGGATGAAAGGCATGCTTATTGTTATAAACATGTGAAGGAGAATTTCAGTTCAGAATTGCTGAAATTAAATAGAGATAAGAGGAAGATTAGTGGGTGTTTAAAGATTTGTGATAGTTTGTTATCTTGGCTTTGTCGTAGAGGACCCTTTCTATTGTAGACAGTTGATCTCTTCATAATAAACTTGAATCTATTTTACATTTCCCCCCTATATTTTCATTCGTTATTTTGATATCTTTTTTTATTCCCAATAACCAAGCCGGACTTTGAGCATTCTCTTTTGTTATTGTGCTTCTTCGTTTATTATACATATTAATTAAAATTTGTAATTCACTCGCGTTCAAACTGGAGTACCGGTAAAGGCCTTGAAAAGGGTATGTTTCTTAAATTTCTTCCCCTAAATTTTCAACTGGATATTGCAGTGGGAGGAAGGACTAATAAATGTCTCATTATGTGCTCATCACTAATAACTCCCTTAACTTTCTTGCATATAACCCCATCATCTTTAAAAGTTTAAAATCACACCCTAGACTTATATATTTTAACATTTAACCCCTACCGTTAAAACAGTTGTTAAATCCATATATCATATTATTGAAATTTATTAGCAGATGATATGTAACTTTCGTTATTTTGAAGGTCAATATATTCCAAGGATGATATTGATTTGTTTTTTTTTTTAATTAGAAGTGACAAGAGGGAAAAACCCTCTTGAGGCCACAGCGGCCAAAAGTACAGGAACCGAAGAAAAAACCCAAGCAAGAAGCTACGGAACCCAAAAGATTAGCTGAGATCAGCTAACAGTTGGGGCAAACAAAAAACCGGTGGGAGATACAGTAGATGTAAATCGTTGTCCAAGTCCAGGGCCCTTTTTGCCAAAACGTCAGCACATTTAAGGACTTCTCTGTGGCAGTGATGAATCTCTAAATCCCAGTCTCTGAAGATTAATTTCCTGACTTCCTCCACTTCGAACTGTAGCGGGTGGTAATGACCTCCAGACTGGTATAGTAGTTGGATTGCTTCTAATGAGTCAGTGTAAAGCCTGATCTTTCTGAAATTTCTGGATTCACAAAACTTTAGACCAATGCTGATTGCTTGAATCTCCGAGGCAGTTGAGCCGAAACTGAAACCCGTGTTTTGCTGGAAACCGCAAATCCAAGCTCCTTGGTTGTCACGCACTACTCCTCCAACAGCAGAGTTCCTATGTTTGTCGACCGCAGCGTCTACATCAATCCGAACACAGCCTTCCGGTGGGACATTCCAACCTTCAGTATCTCTGTCTGGCACTCTAAAGATCTTATGTTTGAACCTGCCCTCTTCGATGCCTTCATGTAGAAAGTAAAGCCCTCTGTGGATTAGTTGAGTTGGAAGTTCAGAGTTGCCTTCAAAAACTCTTCTACATCTGTTCTTCCAGATTAGCCAGCATAGCGAGCCGAAGACTCTAAGCCAAGGCCACTTAGATGTTTTGTAGTCACCCGGAGAGTGTTGCATGTTCCATTTGATCCAAACCTGTAAATTACCAGAAAAGAAAGCAGAGTGATAAATGGGGTTAGTACAGGAAAGCCACACAGAACTTACAAGCTCACAGTCTCTCAGTGTATGAATCGCTGACTCCTCACAATTACACTCGAAAGGGCACTCAGGATTTATCCTCGCATCTCTCTTAGCTCGAATTGAATTTATAGGAACTCTCTCTTGGAACAATTGCCACATAAAGAATTTTACTTTTTCTGGAATAGGCCATCTCCAAATACGTTGCCAGAACGGATCTGCGGAATCCGAAAGCGATGAATAAATCATTGAATAAGCTGATTTGACGCTAAAATTCCCATCAGAAGATTTCCTCCACCAAAATAAGTCATCACCTGCTTGAGACGGGGGAGAGACTTGTTTGATTTTATCAATCACCCAACTTGGCAGGAACATATTCCATTTCTGAAGATCCCATTCCCCAACTGGGGTCACAAAATTTTTTACCTCTTCCTCAGGGTTTATCAAGTCTTGATTTTTATTCACATAGTAGATGAGGGGTTGATCAAGACTTGTCCATAAATCCCACCAAGCATTTGTAGGCTGTCCGCTTCTAAGCTTACTGCCCACAGCTTTCCTAAAAGCATCCCAAACGGTCGTAATTGCATTCCAGACAGCAGACTGGTTCTTTTTCCTTTCAACTCTTGGGATTTTACTATCTCCGTAACCATATTTTGATCTGAGAACCTTCACCCATAAGGCATCGGGTTTTGTGATAAGGTTCCAGCACAGTTTCATGATGAGAGCCTCATTTTGGCTAGAAAGATCCTTGATTCCCAGGCCACCCTCTTTTTTATCTAACTTTATTGTCTCCCAAGCGATAAGATGCATTTTCTTACCATCCTGCCCCTGATTCCAGAAAAAATTTCTATTTAATTTCTCAAGGTCCTGAAGGACACCTTTAGGAAGTAGGGTAGTCTGCATCTGATAAAATGGCAGAGTAGAAAGGACAGAATTTATCAGGACTGTTCTCCCGGCCATGTTCAAGAATTTTCCTTTCCAAGAGGATAACTTCTTACGAACTTTGGAAACCAAAGGTGCGAAAGTCAATTTAGTCGCTCTCTTATGCAGCAGAGGAACACCTAAGTATTTTCCAAGATCCCCAGAAATATTGATTCCCAAGGTCTGACCCAGCTGAAGAGCTCTGTGGAAATGAACGTTCCGAGAGGCAAAGATTTTTGATTTCTGGAGGTTGACACGGTGACCCGAAACTCTGCAGAAGAATGACATCAAGTCTCTGATAATCTCCATCTGATTTGTGGAAGCTTCACAGAAGAGGATGAGGTCATCAGCAAAAAAGAGATGAGAAAGGTTCGGGCCCGATTGATTTAGCCGAAGAGGCTTCCACCTTCTCTCTGCCACAGCCTGATTTATCAGTTGACTGAGTCTTTCCATACACAGGATGAAAAGATAAGGGCTCAAAGGGTCACCTTGTCTCACACCTCTAGAGGGTTGGAAAGGGGATGTAAGAGAACCGTTCCAGACAACTCTCATAGTAGGCGAGGAGACACACACCATCAATAACTTCACAAAATGGTCTCTAAGCCCCAGACTCCGAAGGTTGAACTCCAGGAAATTCCAGTCAAGCCTATCAAAAGCTTTTTCCATATCTACCTTGATGGCAACATAACCTTTCTTCTTTCTGATCGTTCTCATCGTGTGGATCGCTTCTTGTGCCAAAATAATGTTGTCGCAACTTTGTCTGCCCCTGATGAAACTGCACTGGGTGGGGTGAATTAGGTAGTCCATCACAGCTCTCAATCTGTTAGCCAGGACTTTGCTAAGAATTTTGTAACTCACATTACACAGAGATATGGGCCGGAATTCTTTAATTGTGACGGGGTTATCCACTTTAGGAATCAATGTTATGTGGGTTTGGTTAATATCTTTTACCCTGCTAGGGTCCCTGAAAATGGAGAAGATAAGATCACAGATCCTCGGGCCCACAATGTTCCACTGCGTCTGGAAGAAATGGGGCTGAAGACCGTCAGGGCCAGGAGCCTTGAAAGCACCCATCTCAAAAGCTGCATTTTTTATTTCTACTGGGGACACATCCTTCTGAATATATGAAAGCTGAGAGTCGTCCAGGGTGCGGAATTCACTTGCCCATTCTGATACATTTTGCACGTCATGATCAGCCGAATAAAGATCTTGGAAGTAGTTAAGAGCAGAAATCTTAAGATCATCTTGATCTGTAATCCAGTTTCCCCGAGGATCTTGGAGAGAGTCAATTTTGCTTTTCTTTCTTCTAATCACTGTAGAAGAGTGAAAAAAACTTGTATTCTTATCCCCACACTTGAGCCATTTGCATCTTGACTTTTGGTACCAAAGGAGTTCTTCTTGATTCACAACCTTGATATATTCCTTCTATAGTCTCGTTTCTAGCTTGAATAGACCCGCATGCGGCCGCGCAGAGATCTCCCGGTCAACCCCCTCCAAACGTTTGACCAATGCCCTCTTCTTTTTGGGAAGGCTGCCAATGACGTTTTTATTCCACCAGGAGGCCTTATCTTGGAACTCATTGCAACCAGAAAACCAATCGTTATTGTTCCAAGCAGATTTTACAAGATCAGGGAAATCGTCTTCAAGACACCAAGCCGCTTGGTATCTGAAGTGGTGTAAGGGGGAAGAGGCATGCTCATTTCCCGCTGAGATCACAAGGACACGGTGATCAGATTTGTAACGGAGTTTGTGAAAATTTTTGTGGTGCGGGTGAGCTAATTCCCAAACTAGGTTGCAAAAAGCCCAATCCAGTCTTTCTTTGATTTGTTGATATGTACCAAACGTGCATTTATATCAGCTTAGAGAAACATACCAGTTGAGCATAATCAAATTCATGATGAATAGCCACATAGGTTGGTTAATATTTAATATCTACTAAATTGCATTTAAAAAATACTGCTGGTGAATACTTTTAGTTCTCACTTAAATGAATTATCTTTGACTTTAATTGAGGTTTGTACAGACTAATTTGGACTTCATTGAAAAGAAACAGTTTAGCGTACAAACTCCAACATTTGTCCTAACATAGCTCAGCCTCATATTCTATACATCATTATGTTTATATATAATATACAAACTTAACAGTTTAAAACTTAAAAAAAAATTACATTATTTACTTTGTTAAATTTAAAGTTTAAATATAAATTTAATATACAAACGTTGGAATGTAATGCAATGCTTACTAAAAAAAAGAAATAAAAACTTGAATTAAATAACAACCATGTGATGGCTTTTGTTATAAATTTGTTTTCAGCTGTCATAACCATCACAATAACAATTAACTAACTTTGTTTTTCTAAAATATTTAACATATTCATTGTCAAACATAGTTTTCCCAATTGTTTCCTCTAGAATTCTCCTTCCCCATTAAACGGATTACATAGTTTTTCCTTACTAGAAAGAATGCAATTTTAGAGTTTCTCCATATAATGAAACAAAAGCGAAAGTGTAAAAATAACCATGATCTTTTCCTAAAAAGAGCATTTAGCATCATAAACAATTTTTAAATTTAAAAATACCCCATGAACTTTTTCAAACGGAGCAAAAATATCATCTCCGTTAAATATCTCAAACACTGTTACATTTCTTTTTGTAAGTCTCACCTATAATGTTCAGATGTTCATTATATATCCACTTCACCCCTCACCAATCAAAAAATAACATATGCTTTAACATTTTATTCAATTGAAAATGAATATAGGTTTTGGTAGAGAGTAATTCCTCTTTTGGGTATGAGAAATCCTTGACTGTGGTGAAATGACGAATAAAATGGTAAGAAATTGGCATTATTAATGTTGTTATGAAATAAATGGCGGTGGTAGTAGAAGTTAAAGTATGTGTTATTTTTCAATTGGTCAAGGGTGAAGTAAGTTGGCATATAATAAACACTTGAACATTATAGGTGGGACCAGTAAAAAGAAAAGTAACAGTGTTTGAGACATTTAATAGAGATGACATTTTTGCTCCATTTGAAGAAGTTTGTGTGTATTTTTAAACCCAAAGATTGTTTATGGTGTCAGACACTCTTTAGGGAAAAGATCATGGGCATTTTTGCACCTTTGCACATAAAAGAAAGCCAAAAAAATATATACTCCATCCGATCCTATTTATAAGCAACTTTCTCTCTCATGAAGTTCGTCCTTTTTATAAGCAATTTTCACTTTATGTCTAAAAATGTAAGCTTTTTTATTTCCTATTTTACCCTTATTAAATACATAATTTATAATTAATTATCACACACACCAAGAATTATATTCAAGAGAGAGGGAGAGTGAAAGAGACTAAGTGAAATCAACAAAACAATGGGAAAATGCATATATTTTCCTATTGATCATACTTTTTATGCATTCTTTCTTCTATACTTTTTTTATAAATAGAAGTATATATGGAAAAACCATGACATTTTTTATATACTTATTATTTTTAACTACCAATCCGTTTTACTTGTATAAATAGGATGAGAGAGAGTATAATCTAACAGTTCATACTTGAAAATTGGAATGGTCTTGGCTTGTATAACAATTATTCCTGAGAAGATTATAACCTAGCAGCCAAAAAAAATGACAAAAGACGAGAGACAAAACCCACTATTTTTTTTTTTTGGTCAAAACAAAAGCGACTATTGATTCATTGCATATTATGAATTTCCAGTACAAAGTAAAAAACAAAAACAAAATTGTTTCGTTTCTGGGAGACTAATAATTTTTCTTGTTTCTGCCCAAAAAAATAAAGTTTATCTCTGCTTCCTCTCTGCCATTGAGGGTTATTTGTCTGTCTACCCTTAAACTCCAGTATTGATTTTTCTCCATGTATAACTAAATTGAAAAATAAAAAGCAGTCAAACCTTGAAAGTTGAATCTACAAACCCAGAATCTCTCCCCTGATTTTCTCAGCTGTAGCATTTCCACCATTATCACCATCATGAACTAATGAAGCTGTGATTGCCAATGTCAATTCTCCATTGTTGACAGAAACATTTGCAGCCAAAATTTCAGCATTGTGCTTGTAGAAGACCTTGAAGATCGCTGTGATCAAACCAAATTGAGCTTTTGATTGAATCCCAAAGAAGGCGACGTTTCCTGATACAGAAACTGAAATGGAGGAATTCTTATTTCTTGTACATGGAAGCATCAACTTCCCTCCAGCTGCTTCTGGTTCCATTATTAACCCCTTAAGCTCTTCCAATCTCTTCTTCTTCTTCTCAAGGTCCTTGATGTAGTTTATTGTTTGATTCACAACCACTTCCCTTGTAGCCTGAAAGTAAGAAATTCAAAGACCATTAAAGAAGATTGGGGGTTAGAAACCAGAACCACAATGATTGCTGAACTAATGAAGCCCTAGATTCCCAAAATCAAGTTAAAATATTCAATACAAATTTAACGAAACTCATAAATACGGTCTGAATTTCAGAAAAGTGAAGATTGAAGAGCACACTCGTCATTTAACATTCAATACCCAGACGACTCCCGAAACTCGTGGTTTTCAGACTGTGATTCTACATGAGAATTCACAAATAGGAGAATGATTATAAGGAGATGATGCGGTATAAATTTGAAGACGGGGGAAAACAAAACCCATTAATTGAAGATTGTTTAAAATAGTGGAAGAACACTTCTGTCATCCATTGATCGACATTCAAATCAAAAACATAAAACCGATTAGATAGATTCACAATCAGAAGAATCATCAAAACGAAGTGAAGCATAACTTCAAAATGATGCACGTATTAATTGAACATTGTCTGGAATCATGAACAATGAAGACAGAGAAGATCAATCAATCACTGTGAGATTGATTTACAGAGATAAACAGAATGTACCAGACGGAATAACTTGATCAGTAAAATCGAATCAAGATCGAACTCATCGAAGATCCAAAAACAGAGAGCTCGTTATTTATAATGCGAACCTTGTAAAAGAGACCAGGAACGGTGGATTGAAGCTCAGCGAACATATGATTCATCTTCAACCTCCGATCACGCTCAATCACAAGGCTCTCTCCTCTCTCCACATCTCTAATACGCTTGCCGGAGATTTTCCCTGCCGCCTCCTTGGCCATTGCAACAACAGGTTCATTAGAAGGAGGCGGAAGTTGAGAGACCAATGGCAATGGCCTAACAGAGCCAATTCTGAGACGATCCATGGCAGCGCGAGGAAGACGATTTTGCAGATGATTGCGCTTTCACCTCAGTGTGAGTGTGAATATACACACACTCACAAACATATACATATAGCTAAACGGTTTTGGAATGATTAGAGAGAGAAATGGGTGGTTTGATTGTGAATATTGTTTCAGAAAACTGTTAGAGAAAAACTCATCATTGCATTGCCCCTGGGAGGTTGTGGGTGTGTGTGAAAATATATGACCTGCCATTAGGGGCTACTATATATATATATGTATGTATGTGTCAGTAGTTTTTAATTATAGGTAGCATTTTGCCTTTTATGTTCAGACTAAATTATGCGCACGTCCTGCTTCTTCTTCTTCTTCTTCTTCTTCTCGTCCCAACAAATTATCTGTACTTTGATTCTGGAAATTTATATATATGCCCTTTGATTTTCATTTTTTTTCCCTCTGGAATTTGTTTAATAACTTTTCCCCAAAAAGTGTTGGTCTATGATACAAGATTAAGCACACACGTACTTCTTCCCCAAGAAAGTGTTGGTGTATTTGTTTAAAATTAAATGAGAAACAAATAATATTTATATTTTTTACTACTACCATTATTATGTTCGTGTTAATAAATGGTATTTTGGTACGGAAAAGTCTCATTTTATAACTTGTTGGGCACTCGGGTATGATACTTATTACGATCTTATTACCAACTATTCAAGTAGTCCACTTATCTGGATTGAGGCTTTGCAGCTAAAATGCATCTTCCTAAGAGTCTTTTTTAATAAGGTAGGAATCCGTCACTTTATAATCTAGTTAGTCCATTACTAAATTGAGTATCCTAGCTATTTTGGTAGATCAATAAAAGTTAGCTTTGATTGTTTTTAATAGTATATTAATAACTGAATTGAGAAATGGAATTTTCAAAACAAATGGGAGGTTGATGGCAGGGATTTTGGTGTTATGGATGTTTGGATATGTTTTGGAAATATATAACAGCATTCAATTCCATTCCATGTATGGTGATTATTATATAATCCTCACACATTCCTGTGATTCAATTATTTGATTGGCACAATAAAATAATTCAATATAATGTTAATTACAAGATAGTACAACAAATTAGTATTACAAAACTTTGGCTATGTAATCCGGATATCAGTTTTTGTAAATCAATGTATGAACATCTATACCTTTATGAAATAACATTTAGAAAATTATGTTAGATCCTATGTTTTGATGATAAAAAAAGGTTTGAAAAGATAATACAAAAGATTTTGATATTAAATAAAAGGTTTTTGAATAATTAAGCAAGGTTTTTCTGAGGCATATAGTGTCATCACTCGAGTGATGAAGTGTTAAAATGAGCTTTGGGCTAGTGATACTCTCTGTCAAGTTTTGAAAGACATCACTCGAGTGATGACTTTAGATCACTTAAGTGACCACTCGAGTGATAAAATAAAAGGCATCACTAGCACAAGCACTGAAGTGATTCTAAAAATGATCTATTGTTGAAAGTTTTTCTAAGGTTAAATCACTCGATTGACCACTCGACTGATTTCATTTCTAAGATCACTAGCAAAGCACTCTAGTGATATATCAAGTTGAAGATCACTAGTAGAACACTCGAGTGATCCATCAAATGACCCATTGCAGATCACTCGAGTTATGCTATTTGTGGATCATTAGCACAACACTCGAGTGATCCATCCAATGATCTGTTATGCTTTAAATCTACTAAGTCAGGATCACTCGAGTGATGATTTCCAGAAAAACAAAGTATATTCTTCTAGATTCCAAAAATCACTGAATGATCATATAATTGATTATATTTGATTCTCTTTCACTCTAATACTTCATTTCATTAGTGTATAAAGCTTTCTCGGGTGAAAAATGAAGAGATCAAGTAAAGAAAAGAAAAAGTGATTTTGTGTCAAAAGCATTTAATGCGAGCGGTTTTTGAATGAAGACATTCTCTTTGCTCCAACGGCTACTTTAACACATACAAAGAATGTTTAGAGGAAGCAACAATACTCTAACGGACAAATGAAATACTCACAACAATCATTTATTTCATTCCAACTATAAAAATAAAGCATTCAAAGCGGATCAACCACCGAACTATGAAAATGATACAAGTCTGCCTTAAATGCTCTGTTTTACGTTCATTATTATTCTCTTTATACTCTGTACATTAGTGATCATATATTTACTCTTTGAGACCAAAAATTCATCAAAAATTTAATACACTTTCTTAAGATTACTTAAGGTAGAGGGACCTTAAGTCGGGTATCAATTTACATTGTGTAAGGGGGGCGAGTGTCCGGAGAAAGAACTTGTAGTATACTAAAGTGCTAAGAATCCACTGAATCTTAGAAACTATAGTGAAAATCTTCGAGGCTATCTGAGAACTGAACGTAGGTCAAAGAGGTTATGACCAAACCAATATAAATCTCTGGTGTATACTTCGGTGATATCATTCTAACTCTCAACTTTAATTTAATTTCTGTTAATTGTTATTATTAGATAAAATTTTTATAATCACTCAATTCACCCCCTCTTGGATGAAACATTTGCACTAACAAATTATACTCTCCGTTGTTAAAAAATTATTTCACTTTTATTTTTATGTTTTAAAATATAAATTTTATTTCATAATTTTGTATAACATACCAAATAATAATATTATTATATTACATTACATTCACTGTGATTACATTCCCTATTATTTTTTTAACCAAACGGACACTGAAAGGAAAAAAAATTATCATTAGGATAAAATAAAAGGAGTGTGGATATATATTACTCTAAAATTTATATGAAATTACGATGATGATAAACCATAAATTAGATTCAATCTCACCATCTTCGTTAACCATCATCGTCGAATACCTTGGAAGACTCATCATCGCCGTCAAGTTGCGGTGAACGATGATTTTGATGGAATTGGGATTTATCAGTGAAAAATGATTAGGGTAAAATTTGAATTCCATCATGAAACCTAATTCTAGCAATTTATTTTTGGGTTAAGGCTCAAAATATATTCATCAAGTTTTAATAAAAATACATCCACAATCATAAACTATTTTTTAGTGTAAAAGTAACAATAAAATTCAAAAAAAAAAAAGGAAAAAAGGGCATTCTTTTAAGTTTAGAAAAGGACAGTCAACATTTTTAATGGGCTCCATGCTATTAAAATTTGAGAGAATTGCTAAAAAAGATTTTATTTGGCAACTTATTTATTAAATGGGGTCTAAAAAGAAATCTACACATAGAGGGAAGATTTCTGTACATGTAAGAAATATTTTTTCACATGTATAGAGAAGATTTTTGTATATAGGGAAGATATTCTGCACACCAGGAAGATATTCTGCACACCAGGGAAGATAATATACACGCGAATGTCCCATTTAACAAATAAGTTGCTAATGAGGAATTTTTTCAAAATTTTCCCTTAAAATTTAAAAAAAATAAAAAATACCTAAATTTTTTTAATTTCCTCCACGACCCTTCCCTTATCCCTTTCCTTTGTCCTCTCTCAAACCCTCTCAGATTCCGGCAACGAACAATGTTGTCATCCACAACTGATAACGCTGTCGCCGCAGCCCTGGGTGAGGGTATGGTGGAGAGAAGAGAAGGCGATGACTGAGAGTTGAAGAGAAGAAGGAATTGAGAGAAAATCGGTGGCGAGGGCCAATATTTGGATGAGAAGGATTACGGAGGGCTAGGGTGAATTTTTTGCTATTGATTTTTGGATTTATACGCCTAAATCTATATTTCCATTCAACCCTTTAATGATGCGATTATAAGCATATTTACTATTTAGACTAGTTGGGTACAATTTCTGGGTTCCCTTCTTTGTATAGGCATCAGGATAATTATACCAAATAGACCCTTGAGCCCTTTACTTGATCTGCAAGTTTGAATTTTGATATTGGTTGGGATTGAGACTGAAAATAAGAATTTAAGATTACATTTATTATGGAGTAATATTTGAAGGAAATGATTACAACTATATTAAAAGACTATAATATCCTTTATAATAAATAAAAAGGTTGAGTTGCGATTTTATCAATAAAGTTTTTTACTATGAGCATCTGACATAAATAAAAGGGTTAAGGTGTAATTTCATCAAATGTCCGTTAAATTCATCAAGGCTAATTTAAAGTAAAACTTAACGGACATTTGATGAAATTTAACACCATTAGTGAATCTGCACCATTTTAAACTATTTAGTGGTATTTTTGTGGGAGAATTACACTCAGGTCCCAAGAAAGAAGGGAAATGAAAAAATGGTCCCTGTAGATTGCAAAATGAAAAAATGGTCCTATGGAGTTATCAATACAGACTCCTGGAGTTGTTAACGAATTGTCAATACATGCTTCTAGAGTTGTTAATAGGATCATTTTTTCATTTTACAATCTACAGGAACTATTTCTTCATTTTTTTTTTTCTTAAAACCTAAGTGTAATTCTTCCTATTTTTATTTATTCCAAAATTTATTTGTGCCACAAATTGTCGTTGAGAAAAACTGTTAGTAAAAATCTCGTACGCCAAATAATATACCAAATTGGGCCTTAGTTCTTATTCATATCAAGGCCCTCATTTTGCCATCCAAGTCCAACAAAGTCTCAATCCAAACTGTTAGGCTTATGGGCTCATCCATGTATCTCCCACCCAAGCACACATTTCCGTGTTTTGTATTTATATATATACATGTTTATAAATGTTTTTCAATTATAGGAATCCTCCATATCTATATTTATATTTTATACTCTCATATAAAATTCATAAAAAAAGTATACGGTTCATAAATTATATGTAATATGACTTACTTTACACTTCATTGACAATAAAAAATCAATTTTTAAATGTCCACTTCAGTTGTGTGATTTCTTTCACGGAATTTACAGTATTACGTGATTGAAGAAAGTGAAAGGTGAAGTGCATATCCAGCTGCTTCCCACTAAAATTACAAATTTTAATTATTTTTAAAAATTAATCAGACATATTTATTTATTACGAAAGAGAAGAGACTTTCAAGTTTTTCAGGATGGAGAGTATACAATACAATGAATAAGAATATCTATCTGTGGAATTTTTTTTTTATTTTTATATTTAGAAAAAAAAAACTGATGATGTTTTAGTCTGTTGAAACAATAATCAAAATCTATAATGTTGTGGATAATTGAGAAACCTACCAAATTCCTTTAAATTCGTGTTCAGCTCAATTACGCATTTGACTATGCCCATCAGCTTTCCTCAATAACCCTTTTTATATTTCATATCTCAAGCTCTTTTTTAAATTTTTAATTTAACTTTAAATTATATATTTCTTCTAAAATATTCTGCTTATTTTTGTATAATTCCAATATATAATATTTAGCTTTTTTTTTTTTTGCCATAATATATAATATTTAGCTATGCTTTGGAAGAGGGGAAACTAATGGATGGAGTTGTATTGAAGTGTCATGTCTCTATATAACAAAAACCCTACTACATTCAATATGAGACAATGATATTACATTTTTCATATAATTAATTGGATATAAAAAAAATAAATCTTATTTCCGGTATGAAATGTCTATCAAATAATATTAGG
Organism: Inga oerstediana; assembly: GCA_963210345.1. NCBI lineage: Eukaryota > Viridiplantae > Streptophyta > Magnoliopsida > Fabales > Fabaceae > Inga > Inga oerstediana. The sequence continues at coordinate 76,925,062 of OY723399.1, read as the reverse complement.
GGGGAAACATTGAAAATTGACTAAGTACCTGTTTGGATTAACGGTGGAGAAGGAGTTTTTTTTTGCAGATGATCTTTTGAAAAAGTCAGATTGTAGATGTGATTTGTGTTTGGATTGGCGGTGGCAGAAGTGACTTTTTTTTATCTCCATTTGAGTAAAAGCAGCTTTGATCTCCATATAATAAAAACTCCATTTTCTGCAGAAGCCCAGCCATCATCAACGCTCTCTCAAACATACCAAATGAGCTTTTGGGGCTAAATAGGCTTTTTTAGCTTCCAAATGGGTTCTCAAACAGACCCTAATTAAGCCTGATACACTATGGTTCATTAGATATATATACCTATTTATATAGAAAATATTTATGTTACTAATTTTTAAGAGAATTTTTTTGTTTATTTTATTTTATTTTATCTTTAAATCTAATTTGTTATTTCCATGATATTTCACGTATTTGTTTTTAATTCAAAAAATAAGAAACTCACACACACACACACACATTTCTGTGTGCTATAATTCTGTGTGTATCTTCGTGAAGCTTCATAGGAAGGGTAGGTGCTACGGCCACCTATTTTCATCTTCACAAAAATTGAAAGTTGGCGAACTTAACATTAAAAATTATTTCAACAATAAAAAGCTGAAAGAGAAAAATACAAAGTAGGCCGCCTATATATACACCAATGATTGAATATGCATATTAATATAGGATTCTTTCTAGTAGGTCCCATTATTATTTAATAAAGGCGATTTGATCAATTAAAAGCACGCTTTTCTAATACTGATTGGAATAAAGTGTAAATAAAACAAGGCTTCTAGAATATGAAGGATCCACATGAAGTTTATTACCACCCCGGTTCAAAATATAACCACTAAATTATGAATTTTGAAAAGTTAGTTAAATTTTGTTAAAGATAATATATATGTGAAAAATACGACTTACTTTCCTAAAAAAACCATGCGGAGAGGGTAAGTGGGAGAAAGAATTAGTGAAAAAAGAGATGAGAGACAATTAGTGAAAAAAATAGATGAGAGAAATATATAATTAACTAGGAGTAATATTGGGAAAAAATATCAAATGATGAGACAAAAATAAAATATATCTTATATAAAAAACCACACCCTCTTACAAGTTTGGTTCTTATATTTTGAATAAGAGTGGGTGCTTTCTCAGATCATTAATATAGAACTTAATTAACTTTTTTTTAAGAGATTAAGAAAGTTAAATAAATTAATTTAAAATATTTATATTTATTATTTTTCTTTAAATTAATATATCTGACTTATAAAATGAAATATAATCTAATTATATATAATATATACTGTGATTAAATAATTTTTTAGTTTCATTAATTTCTTCAACAAAAAAAAAAAGTCATTTGTGTATTATATTAAGAAATAGAAGGAGCGCACGTCTGTGTCTGTCTGATCCTATGACTAGTATTTTTTTTTTCAATCATCTTCTTCAAAATATTTCACTCCATATATATTGATAATCGGATCAGATTTAATCACAGTAATAATTTAATTATGCGTCCAACTGTGAATATCTATTGTTTTATTTTCACTATATACATTATTGATAACTTTTGGAATTAAATTTTGGAGTACCTTTTGTTACTAATATGTTTACATTGAAAATAATGGCAGTAGTAATAAAATTGAACAAGCAAACGTAAAAGTTAAGTCTTTTTTTATGAGCAACTAATTTTTTGTTTTTCACAATTGATTTTTTGTATTTTTGTATTTTTTTTATTTTTCATTTATCTTTAAGGGAGAATCCTATTTAAATCCAACTAAAATACTAAAATCCAAATATAGGCCTATGCTTTCAAAAAAATTTTAATTAAGTCAAGAGATCTCATTAAAAATTTCTAAATGTTGTTAAACGACCATAATGCCCCTATTTAGTTAAGAAAGAAAATTGAAGATAGGGGTAATGATTACTTCAATTAAATTTAGTTGGGATTTTTCCCAACAAAACACTGAAAGATTAATATAAAATAATACATGATAACGAATTAAAGAATTATGAATTTTTTTTATATATGTTAAGATTAATTTTACAATCACGCAAATCACATTTAAGTTAAGTAATTCATCTTCAATTTTTCTCGAAAAAAGGGGGCTTGTTATACTTTTAGATAGTATTCTTATAGGTAACAATAATCTCTTCTTCATGTTTCAACATATTCACTTATCATTGTTTTAGTTTAAAATTGAAAGCGTAATCTTTGAGATAATATTAGGTAAAAAAATCCTTGAGATAATAATAGCATATTATGATTTGCACCTGTATTAACTATCATGAATCTTCAGCCCTGCGGAGTGATCACGGAAATTATAAAATTTGCATCAATTAAATTATGGCTTTTTAGTTCTTTTTTTATTTATGCAATAAACCCAACGTGATTTGCGAAATTGTAAATTTAATATTGATTTTTTTTAATTACTCGTAATGTTTAAAGAAGGGAAAATCTCAATTAAATCTTTTCAAAACAACTAAAACAAAATTTGGCCTAAGCCTATTTTCAATTTCCTTAACTACATATGGACATTTTTGTCTTTCAATAACATTTAAAAATTCCTAATGAGACTTTTTAACCTGATTAAGAATTTATTAAAAGTATAAACATAAATTTAGATTTTGGTATTTCTACTAACTTTAAATAGGATTCTCCCTATCTTTAATTATTATTTCTTTCTTTTTATCAAGTCCACATTTTCAAGTATTCCGCTCCTTGATGCCCTTAATTTTTAGTAGTTAACTCTCTCTCTCTCTCTCTCTCTCTCTCTCTCTATATATATATATATATTGGTAAAGAGTCAAGAAAAATCTTGATTATTCCTTGATTATAAACATTTTTAATGGAAAAGGGTTTGAAATACAATTTATTGATTATTAAATTTGATTTGATGCAGCATTTCTATCATTGCAATCAGGAAATTAAAAGCAAATCCACTGACGCACTTGGTTTCTCCACAAACTTCTTCTTCAAGCTCCCCTCCTTTTTTAAGTTCATTAATCACTAGTAATTAATTCTCCCATTAAATTAACTAGTTATTACATTTAAATAATAAATAGTAGTTTTTTCGTTCAACAGCTGAACTATCAAACAATTTTTTTTAATAACTACACAAGTAAAATATCTTTTCATGCAATAATATTCACATGAAATAAATTGTGTGAAGATTATTAAATATCATTCAGAAAATGTCAAAACCCTAATTCAAAATCAATAAAATTACCTGTTGGCCCAAGAAAAAGTTAATAAATGAAAAATTACTTTCAATCAATTCAGTCCAAAACATGAATAGTTTTCACATATTTTAAGAGATTAATGGTCATTTCAATTTTAATTAACTTCATAAATTAAATGAATCAAACCCATAGATAATACTCCCTTCATCCATATTATAAACTTCAAATAATCGATGTGAGTTGATTAAGAACGAAGTTAATTTCGTTAAAATTAATTTTTTTTACCCGATACAGTTAAAATGTACTTTTCCTTAATTATGCCCTTATTCATAAAGTAGATAAGTGAAAGAAAATAAATGCTGTTAATAAGGGATAGAATTTGAAAAACACAATAAATATTTAGACAAATTTAAAATGATGCTTATATTTTAGACCACATTTATTCACAAGTGTGATTGATGAGATAATATTAAATGTTACTTGTATTGGACTTAATCAAATCATAGCATTTTAGCTAGAAAGGGATGGCAATTTATAAATAGATTCTTTCTTATATTAATTTAACACATGGTATCTCTTACGAGCCGTCAATTACCTTCACTCTACAATATAAACGAGCAAAATATTTTTTCAGTGACGTACCTTTAACTAGGTTCATAAGTTTATTAGCGGCTACTTAGTAATCTATCTTGCAATGATGCTACGTACTAATTTTTTTATAATTACATACTCCGTCCGATTATTAATATAAAATTTACTTCATTGTTCAATTTTTTAGTAAAAGTGCTAATATTACAAATAAGGGGCAATATATATTTGTATTCTTCAATTCATATCAATCTAATTATGTCCCTATTATTAAATAGAGATGGGAATTCGGGAATTTTTAGGTCCGAGCCCTTCAAAAGCCGGGCTTATGATTTAGAGGCTAAAAAGAGAAACAGACCTAAAAGGGCCGGCCCTACAGTCCTGAGGCCCGGCCCTTTTAGGCCCGTTTAATATTTTTTTAAAAATAAATTAATAAATATAATATCATTATATCAAATTATCAATATAAGAGACACCTAAGTACCTAATAAAGTATTAATAATAGGCACACATTTATTAATTGGTTTGATTTATTTTATTTTCTACAATGATTTATTAATTTAAACTTTAAAAAATAGGCTAATTTGGACATTAGATGATTATTTTAACTAAAAATTTATGAGTTTTAAAAATAATGTATCTCAATTTAAAGCAAAATAATAAATAAATTGTAAAACTTGAAAAAGAAATTTTTTTGAATTAAAATGTGTTTAAGCCCGTTTAGATCCGAACCCGTGAAAGGCCAGCCCTGTAGGGCCGAGGGCCTAAAAAATATTGTACTTTTTAATAAATAGGCCTAAACGAGCTAACCCGTTTAGGCCCGAGCCCGTAAAAGGCCGGCCCGTATTCCGGCTCTATTATTAAAGACCAAAAAGATGAAGGACCACCAGACGGGGATATGTGGACGATGTAACAACCTATTGGCATATGTCACTTTCCGCTATTCCCACATACACCAACAGATTTATCTCATTCTTACACAAACAATTAGTCCAAACTAATTATCCAAGCAATTAACACTATTAATATTAATGTTATTATTGATATTATTAATAGTATGAAAATGACGACAGCAACCGCAAACAACATTCTTACATAAATACTTATAAACTGTTTATTAATAAAGTTCTCACATCAACAACGAAATTTAAATTCACAACATTGTAAATTATGAGCTAATGCCTTACTAAGTGGACTAATCTTATGTGGTAAAGCTGGTAGAGATTTATCATTAAATTTTAAAAGTTAATAGAATTATTTGCATATGATTAAAGTTTAGAAGAATTTTCGTGAGAAGGGAAAAGAGACACCTACCATATAGTATATCCGTGGTAATTAAAATCGAACCGGATCAGTCGATTCAACTACAAAATCAGCCAACTTGTCACCAAACTGGTCTGTTCCGACCGATTTAAACGGTTCACTAGTTATTTAAAATTTCACAACTTCAAAATTTCATATATAATTCTACATATTTTCAAAAATTACAAATTAAGACTTTATAGAAAGCTTGAGATATCTACTTTCTAATGCAAAAGGAATAACTCAAAAATATTATCATTTGACCTTAAAAATTATCAAATTCCAAAACTATTCTAAAAAATATTATCGTTCAAGTTTATTTCCTCACCGATCTGCCCCGAGTTAGCTCCAGTTTGATTTCGAGCTGACTCACTAATCCTTAACCCACTATCTAAACCAGTTCGATGACCGGTCCAGGTTTAATTACCTTGAATATATCATATATTTATTACGTGAGTTAGTAGCTAGAGAGAGTTGGGGGGGGGGGGATTTAGAAAGGAATGTTAGCTGCAAGGCTTATCTAATAATTAAGAGGACCAACTAGAAAGCCAAAGTTTCAAACCCCCACATATCATCTATCACCTGTCCTCCAAGAAACTCCTTCCTTCCTTCCTTTTTTGTCTCTCTCTATCTCTACATATATAAGAATATATACATACATGCAATAGCTTGCCAATTTTAATCATCATTCCCCATATTCAACTACCACTGTTACTCCTCTTTCAAACCAAACAAAGCTCACTAGCTAGCTATGGCTTCCACCACAGAAAAGGCCGCCGACCCTGAGTATAGATCTGAGCCACCGCCTGCAGCTCCGGCCACCATCATCGACTACTTTCAGGCGGACGTAGCTCTGAGGTTTCTTCTGTTTGCTTCGTCTGTGGTGGCGATAGTGGTGATGGTCACCAGCCAGCAAACTGAGAATTTTCCTTCTTCCCCAGGAGGCCCTCTTGTGCCTGAGCCTTTTAAATTCAAATACTCCCCTGCCTTCATGTAAGCTCCTTCTTCTTCTTCTTCTTCTTCTAATTAGGGTCAATAGTTTCTTTTGTAGAGATCTGAAGAAGCTCAAGTTTTCAAGCAAATTAATATATATCCAATTATTTTGGTACTACTTTTATACCTTATCTCTTGAAACTTGAACTCAAGAAGCATGCCAATCTTTCATTATAGTTAGATTTAAACTAACAGACGGACAAGATAGTTATATAAAATCCAAGACAAAGTTGAGAGTTTGTCGTCGTCTTCTTCTTCCTCCGTTTTTTTTTGTTTTGGCCTTTTTCTGTCAACTTTTTTCATGAACAGTAAATGACAAATAGTAGTGCTAGATTCGCATATTTCAGGAACCTGAAGGGGTATCATAGGACTTGCAAAGAATATAGACAGATAGCTTTCTAAAGAACAAAGTATTGCTTCCTCTTCTAAATTAAAGAATTTTTTTTAGTTGTTTAAGTATTTAACTTAATTTAGAGAGCATACACTAGAAGAAAAATATGGTGTTCTTTTTCCTCCTACGAAGATGCTTCTTTCTGGTTTAAAATTTGAAGGGGAAAAAAAACACCTACCTCTGTGTGTGCTTCCTATGCAATAATCATTTAATTTTGTCTTTATCTTCTTGACCTGTATATTAATATTCTGAAACATAAGCAGAGTTCTCTAACCCAGATCGGGCCGGACCAGACCGGAAACCAGTCACCCGGCCAGTAAACCGATCCGGTGACCCGGTACGGGTCAAGTTTTTTATTTTTTAAATCATTTTTTTTATATTTTTCTTTTATAATTTCATACTATAAGCCTAAAATTGTCTATTTCTCACCGGTTTGGTCCCGGTTTAGCTCTGGTTTGACCCACTGACCTTTGACCCAATATCCCAACCGATTCACTGACCCGATCCGGGTTTAATTGCCTTTACATAAGACAAATATATTATATTTATAGGCCGAGTATCATTACAAAACTGAGTTAGATATGTATGATGTGATGATGAGGGTGCAGATATTTTGTGACGGCGTTTTCAGTGGCGGGGCTGTATAGCATCCTAACGGCTCTGGCATCAATCTCAGTGTTGCCAAGGCCTGACCTCAAACTCAAGTTCCTCCTCCACTTCATCTTCTGGGACTCGGTACTTTCTTCATTACTTCACTATGTTCCTTCACAATTAATGATTCTGGCTTGTTTGACGTGGCGACTTCAGAGGCAATTGACTTTTTGTCCAAAAATTACTTTAAAGTTGAAGTAATTTTTTCTAGCTTTCGGTTTTTTTTCATATTTGAATATTTTGAAAGTAACTTTTCAACATATCATCTAAACAAGTTTCTGTCAAACTGATTTTTTCCCCAAAATAAAAGTCTATCTAAACACATTACACTAGTGATTTTTACCCCAACTTTAATTTGTAAAAGTCAGTTGAGATAAAAATTACTTTTGCTATGGTTAATCCAAACAAGCCCAATATGTCTTGCTTATTCATTCTTGACTAGGGTGGGGCCCAACCACACAGCAGCTACACCCATAGTTGTTGCTATGTAATTGAATTGAAAGCATATGTTAGATTAAGTAAGCTATGACAATGTGCAGCTAATACTGGGGATAGTAGCCTCAGCAACAGGGGCAGCAGGGGGAGTCTCATATTTGGCTCTAAAGGGAAACGACCATGTCAATTGGAACAAAGTCTGCAATGTGTATGACAAATTCTGCAGACATCTCGCTGGCTCCTTAGCTGTCGCTTTGTTCGGCAGCGTTGTTGCCGTCTTGCTCCTCTGGCTTTCTGCCACCTCGATTCACAGTCGAATTCCCAAGTAGATCATGACGATGATGATGAATCAGACACACTTATATTTGTGTTTCTGTGTGTATCATAATATTAAGTTTGTATTTATCATACAGCTTGTGTCCAAACACTTGTTCCTGAGTGTTCATTATTTGTGTACATGCCTGTGATTCCTTTTGTATTTTACATTCTATATTTGTGTTGTAAATGATTTGTAATTACTGTCTGTATCAGAAACAGACTTTGTCATACATATTTGTTCATGTCACTAAAGTTATATAATAGACTAGTGACAAACAATTCATGTAGCTGACTTTAATGAGTATAATAAGACCTGTTAATATTTTTGTGTGTGTGAAATTCCTCTTCCTAAAATGCTCTGTTTTATTTTAAGTTTCCATCTTTGAGTTGCTAATAATTCAAAAGAATTATCAAAATGACAGATATAGATCAACTGCTTCCTAAGTTCTTTCCGAAATCTCAACATTTTTACATTGATAATTTTATTGCTTGCAACTTCAGCGTACCTGAAATTACAAAAGTGTCCTAGCAGATCAACAACCAACAAATTTACAACCAGATAGATCCATACTATGGTGCTACTTATAGTATACATACATCACAAGTCAGATCCTAAGCATAAATATATGACAGAACAAACATATTGTTATGTTGTGATAAAGATAAACACTATACATATATTTAGTATCACAGGGATTATGGAAATAAGCATCCCTAACCATGTCCCTGGGTGATCTGGGCGGACCAAGGAGTTGTGCAGTGATCTTCGCTGGATATCTGAACGCGTAAAACCTCATGAATAGCGCCTCGGAGAAGCACTGCCAGAAGTTGACTATCATCACCAATCGCCAGATCAGCTAATGAAGCACATCGGGAATATGACTCATCCTTCATGCGGAAGCCATAGAACCATCTGCCAAGTTTGCACCACTTGATGCACACATGCCGGTCCGCAATCTCACTCATCCGAAGGGCTTCCGTGAGTTGATCACCCTGCCACAAGAGGTGGTGGTAGTCAAAAAGTGAACAAAACATCATTGAAGATTTTCATTTAGATTCCTTATCCAGTTCTTTAACAAGGTTAGGGCAACACTGTGTATCTCTACACACATTTTTTCCAGTAGTAGCTTGATAGCTGTCTAATGAAGAATGAGAAAATGAATTTATATATGGATAAGACCAAGGTTTAGTTTATTTGGTGCTTCCTCTATAAAGGGTACAGAACATGTGAGAGAAATCTATTGAGAGATGTGCTGAATTTAAGAAAATATCCACAGTCCTTGTTTTGCATCATAGAACTTGACACCAAATTCCTAAAAAAATTTACTTCAGTTTTGTCCTTTACATATATATACCATGAGAAGCTATATAATTTAATCCACTAGGCTACCTGGTTCGTCGCCCCACACTGAAGCGCATATCTTTTAAAGGGGATGCATCTTTATAATTAAACACTGGATGCACAGCAGTACCTTGTGACAATTTTAAAGGCAATAGAGAGAAAAAGAACTGGAAAGATATAATATTGATTGAGATTCCACTTCATCTTTCTTCACTTTTTCTGAAGAAACATTCAGGTATAATGCCATAAAGAAGTGGAATGAATTCCAACCAAAAGAGAAAAGCAGATAAAAATGTGAACTTGTAAACAAAGAGAAAGGACCTAGCAAGTGTGAGGAAGTTGGATGACCTGTGAGTAGCAAATGAAAAGTTGCATGTAACCTTGTACATGTCTTTGCCAGAATAGATTTAACCGTTAACAAAGTAGTATAATACTTTATAAAAGTTACCAAAGGATACTCAACGTGATTGGCATAAGATTTCAAATAGCCATGAAAAAGAAACAATTGAAGTATGAAAAGGAACAAGTTCATTTATTAAATTAAACTTGGTCCTCAACAGTACAATGAACATAAATATTAGAGCTGCTGAAGAAAATCGGAAATAGGGAATTCTGCACTTGAATATGAAATTAACAAGCATCAGTATGATACAAAACCCATGAAACACACCCTCAACCCGTCTCATATGAATACTTACTCAGGCAAAAGACATGTAGCTTCAAATATCATATCTACAAACATAAGCCGTGTGGTGCTATCACAGTAAGAATAACTAAGCAGCAACTAGAAAGAATAAATGTACTACAAGGATCAACAAGAAACAGAAAACATATTTTCATTCATCTTGCTCTTATATTTGCAAATATCAAACTATCAATGATAACACGTGCAACTACAGGATAATCCGGAGGCAACAATTCAAGTATATTCATAGAATCATGTACTAGCTGATCAAGTCCTAGCCATCTAGAAGCAATTTCACATAATTATCTTTTTGTATTTTTAATACTACATGCTGTATTACACTGTTCATAAGACATTCGACTGGGTTTTACGTTGGCTGTCGGAGCCTAACACAACCCTCCTCCTTTACCCGGGTCTGGGACCAGCTATAAACATAGGCGGAGTTTTAACTGAGCATATAAAAAGAGGAGATCCCTAAATTAGGAGATCCTTTTATAGGCGGAGTTTTAACTGAGCCTATAAAAGAGGAGATCCCTAAATACATGCTTTTTGCGGATGATATGGTTCTGTTAGCTGAATCCATGGAGAAAATTAATTTTAAATTTGAGATATGGAGATGGACTTTGGAATCAAAGGACTTTCGCCTGAGTAGAAGCAAAACTGAATATATGCGTTGCAAGTATAATAAGAAACAAGGTCGAAGTGAAGTGGAAGTTAAATTGAGGGGGCAAGTTATTCCGCAAGTGACAAAATTTAAGTATTTGGAATTAGTTATACAACAAGATGGTGAAATTGATGGAAATGTCAATCACAGAATTCAAGCTGGATGGTATAAATGGAGAAAAGCTACTGGAGTTATTTGTGATCGGAAAGTACCTAATAAAGTAAAAGGGAAGTTCTATCGCACTACTATAAGACCAACAATGCTATATGGTAGTAAGTATTGGGCTTTAAAGAGACAACATGAACATAAAATGGGGGTAGCCAAGATGAGAATGTTGAGATAGATGTGTGGTCATTCAAGAAAATATAAGATTCGTAATGATCATATACGTGAATGAGTTGGAGTGAACTCTATTGAAAGAAAACTGGTAGAAAGTCATTTGAGGTGGTTTGGACATGTTCAACGAAAACCATTGAATGCTCCAGTGAGAAGGGTTGATCAAGCGGTATGGAGTCCTATAGAATGAGGTCGAGGAAGGCCGAAACCAACGCTCAATGAGGTCATAGAGAGAGACCTTTTGATTAATAATATATCTAAAGATAGGGTTTTCAACAAAGTACAATAGCATTGTGCGATCTATGTAGCCAACCCCATCTAGTGGGATAAAGACTTTGTTGTTATTGTTGTTGCTCTATTACACTGTATAGCTACATCAAGTGACCATAAAAACTTAGTTTAAGATATCAAATCTGCAGACAAGTTTTAAGTTTAAGGCTAATAAAAAATATAAGTTAATAAAAAAAAAAGGCATTTCAAGACATACTCTTTCAGCCTAGTGGAAACCATATAATCAGAACAAACTATGGGAGAATCACAAATGTAACCGAAGTTTTTGGGAAAAATAGCTTTATCCTGTAGGTGAGGCATAAATTACGATGAAACAACTCCTTGGAAGGAACAAGAAAGGGGTTTGGCTAGTTGAACTACAAGCAAAATAATCATTTATAGGGTTGGACAAATGGCACTATGGGAATACCGGAATTCTAAGCCAGGTGAGGCAATAGTGTAGGCCAACCAAATTAATCATCACGTTCAGTTTAGGTCTGAAAAGGCACATCTGGACATCTTTGAAGCCAAACTTCATATCACTCAAGCTGTTAATTGCTTTCAGATAGTCCCCACCCTCAAGTGATTTAAAGGGTGAGTTATCTTCCACAAACTTGGCAGTAGCAGCTGCTCCAACTGCCACCTCATTGTGCTTCGTAATATACAATTTCCTCCATTCCTGTAAGCCAATTTCCAGGTAAATAAATAATAAAATAGGCCCAGTATCAAAAATGCCAATATTCACAGGAAAAAATGAGTACATTAAAGATTAATACCCTTGATAATCAATCCCATTGAGCTTGAGTCCGGGATAATTAATTAGTGAATGAGTCTATCGTTGAAAATAACACGATCCATGGACTAATACATTCGCTAAAGGAAAACTGGTCTAACAATTAGGGGGCAAGTTATCAGCTTACTCCATACATAACAGTGTGAAACATATTAATTTCTTCCATCCACGAACGTATGATTAAGACATTAACACAATGATAATTACTTACCTTCTAAGCTCAGTAGAAGCGGGGAAAAGGACCTTGGGTATAGTCTATAAATCAAGTGAAGCAATTAAAATGAAAATTGAATAACTTAAGGATGTTAACAATAAAATATTACACACAGCCCCAATTCAGCAGCTAAAAAACGATGATTGGGGGAATTGGGGATACCTTGACATTGGGGTCATTGGGAGGAGGGGAAGAAGATGACGAAGCAGAAAACTGAAAGCAGGCAAGAGAAGGCCATCTTTCTCTAGTTAAAGCCTCCCAGATGCAATCTAAGCCACAAAGTTCCCTCCAAAACCTTGAACAACAACCCAGCGCGCACAAATCTCGTACCTTCTCGCACAAACCCAAGGAATCAAACAAATGGAAAGTCCAACAATTGGAAGTTATATATGCTACGGTAAATCTAAAATCATACCGAAAGCATCGAAGCAATTTTGAGGGCAACATCTTCAGGTAGAGTGTTGTGGATAGCTTCGAATTGCTTCATTTCTCTTATGTATTCACGGAAGAACGGCACATGAAGAACTGATTGGTAAGAAGCGAAGCTCGTAACTGGAACCGAAATGGATCAAAATCTTAAATCATCAAATAGGGACAGGAGGGGAAATCACTCTCAGTTAAATTGAATATTGATATTGATTGATGCACGTCACTCTTGATTATAGGTCATCTACGCAAGATCAAAAAATAGCATCTCATATTTATTTTTATTTTTTCAATAAAAAATTGATTTCATTTTATTATTTATAAGGTTCATTTTTGCTGTTAGATCTTGCTTTATATAAATAAATTAGAGAATTGAATGTAATTAATATAAATAAGGCGTCCTTTTTTCGCCCCGTGCAAGTAGATTTCCCTCTGATAGGGTTTCGGTTCCCTCCGTTTAGGGCTTGGCAGTCACCTTCGAATAGCCACACGCTGTGAGGGTGGAGGTCAGCCCTTCTCCGGTTAGGGCTTTTTTCTCCTTCTGATGGAGTGTCTGGGTCGGATTGGTATGTCGTGGCCGGTGGCAACATTGACCGGGAACAAATCCGACGACAGCAGTGTAGGCGAGGTGGTCGGAGGCGAGGCGTTCAAGCATCCTTCTCCCGAGATGCTATCTGACTACGACCTCCGATGGGTGCCCCCATGGCCTTCGACGACGAGATCTGTGGTGGAGGTGTGGCGTACGAGACAGCAGAGCTCAACAATGACGACGCAATCCCAGGTGAATACTTTGCGATTCTTGGAGCTTGAGGTAAGGGGTTCGCAAATGCTTCGATCTGTGCCTTCCGATGGACTTTTGGGATTGATTGTTGTGATTTGCATAATAGCTCCTCTTGGTTTTAGACTTTGTATGTTGAAATCTAATGATTGTGTTGAAGATTTTGATCCCAGTATGATTTGGTTAGTCTCAATTGAATGGGTGGTTCATTATTCTTCTTCACTGATCAGTGGGTCTAATTTGTCAATATACCTTAATCAAGATGTTGTCCTATTAGCATTGGTGTGGATGGTTATATGGGAAAGAATAGGATCAGCAGAGTCAAGGCCAAAAGATAGGGGAATTAAGACTTTCTCAAAATATGGTTATGCTTGGTTTGGAGTTTCTGTACGTGGAAGGCAGATAAAATGTATTATTGGTCAAGTGTCGAAGGAAAGTGCTTTAGATAGAAAATTCATAATCATCAATCTGGGTTTGTTTAGTAGAATTGTACGTGCTGTTCTTCAGTGGCTAAGCATGTGCCTGTTCAGTGTCTTGATTAACACTGTTCATTTTTAGGCTAAACATGTGCCTGCTCAGTGCGTACAGCATTACTGTCCATTCTCGGACTGGTGGTTTGATTTCTTTTCCTTATGTTTATTGGTTTGTGTTTTTTCTAACTTCATGATGAATATTGCCCTCCTTGAGTACATTGTTGTACCAAGGAAATTGGTTAGGAACCGTTATTGTAGATGTGTTCCCATGGAAGTATATTTGGTAGCTGTACGGATTGTCAAAGCTTCATTGGAAGGGTCTTGCTCGATTAGATGGGTGTGTCGACCTTCATTCCAGGCACAAGTGCAGGTGCAGGTTAGCCCAGCCGTTAGTGCGGAAGATATACTAGCTCTATGGTTGTGTCCTACATGTATTAATGAACATTTAAATTCTTGCCCTTTTATCTTGTTAGCTAGCTTAAAGTGTTTAATTTCCCGTTCTGTTGGTGTTGTATGTTTTAATTCAACCTATGAGACTCTGTAGCTTAGTTGATTTCAATACTACTTATTCCTTTGTTGGCAAAATAAATAAATAAATAAATAAGGCGGGTGCATTGGGAGGATGTAAGTACTTCTAATTTAAAATAGGGTAAAGATACTAAAATGATCATATACTTTTATGAAAAGTGTAAATGTAACCATAAACTATTTTGAGGAGCAAAAATAACCATAAATATTATAAAAGAAGGCAAAAGTAACCATACCGTTAACATCCGTTAACGTCCGTTAATGTGAACTTTTTAATAAAATGTTAAGGTGTTAAAATAGTCATTAATTAATATCAAAAGTGTAAAAGTAACCATAAACTTTTTCTTAGATGTAAAAATAACTTGTTGAACATTAATTCATAATTTTTTTTTCTTTTATGTTATGAGTGTTTTATCAATTTGGGGGTTAAAATAACAAAACTTATGAATTAATATTCAAGAAGTCGACTTTTTTTATTTTGGTGAGAATGACGAAACAAAAGAAAATTATCACCTAATTCCAAAAAATAAAATCCAAGGTAATTAAACCTGGACCTATCAGTGAACCGGCTAGAGTACTGGGTCAAGGTTCAGTGGATTAGACCGAAGCTAAATTGGGAACAAACCGGTGAGAAATGGAACATTTTAAGTTTATAATATGAAATTCTAAAGGAAAAAAATGTTTTTTAAAAAAAAATTAAAAACTTGACTCGGATTTACTGACCGGTTGGCCAGTTTCCAGTCCAGTTCGGGTCCGATAACTATGATAAAATCCCTAACATTAATTATAAAATAAGTGACTTTTTGAACATTAATTTATAAGTTTTTTTTTTTACTTTTGTCATTTTAATCTCCAAATTGATAAAACACTCATAACACAAAAGCAAAAAAAAATAGGAATTAATGTTCAAGATGTTACTTTTACATCTAAGAAAAAGTTTGTGGTTACTTTTGCACTTTTGGTATTAGTTAATGGCTATTTTAGCACCTTAACATTTTGCTAAAAAGTTCACATTAACGAACAACGTCCGTTAACATCATGGTTACTTTTACTCTCTTTTATAATATTTATGGTTACTTTTACTCTCTTTTATAATATTTATGGTTACTTTTACTCCAAAAAAAAAAAAAAGTTTATGATTACAATTATGCCTTTCACAAAAATTTATAATCATTTTAACACCTTTTTCCTTTTAGTGAAAAGTAGTATTTGATTACTTTGAAGTCATCTGCACATTGGTCTAGAATTTACAATGCTTCTAACCAAAACGTGTCAAAATTGAATTTCCTATGACCTACAGTAAGTTGCGTAAATTTGAAAAACTTGTAAAGTATGTTGCACTATAGGTCTAATTTGCACCAGTAAGCTATCGACAATGAACTCAGCTTGTTGAAAGAGTCGTAAATTCCTTGTCTCCCAAAACTTCCAACATGTGATAAAGAAGCCAATTCTCCAGGATGTGTCTAGTGTGGGTGGCACCAATACAGATGTTAGCCACGATTTGATATCAGTTTGGAAAAATTCCCTGCATATATCCCTTGGAAGGACCTTTTTCCAAACCGCAGAGGCTATCGAGCAAAATTTGAATACATGATTAATATCTTCTGAACCTCCTTGACAGTGCTTGGTCACCATTGCATAGTCATATGATTGTTGGTGAGCTTGGATTTCGAAAAAGTACAACAATAAAATACGAGGAAGAAAGTACTGTATAATGTTTTTAAGAATGTCTTCAAAACATAAGCAACACTTTTTTTAGGTTTAATTTGCCTCATCTATACCTATCTTATATGATACAATTTAGATTAACAAACGAATTTCTTTCAAGATACAATGAAAATCCTTGAGTATGGATGGCACTGGCACTCCCAACATTCAAGTCTAGACAACAATGGCTTTTATAAAGTGATAATTTTACTTTATCCCTATGTGCATTCAAAGACAAAAACAATGGGTTTGATTTCTAGTAGTTGTATGGTGTGATGTCTAAGGTTGTATATAAAAATGAACCGATGGTAATGGATATTTATAGATCATGAAATGATGCCTTAAAGTAGTGTGTCTCTTGAAGTAATACATCTTCAATTAAAAGTCATAAGTCACAGCCATTAGTTAGATTCATAAATCCTCATGAATTAACATAACTTCAGTAACAAATGGTTATTTAAAATAACTTCTTATTGAAGAGTTACACTTTTATATTAGGTAAGATTTTCTTAAAAACCAACACAACATTTCACCAATAGTTTTTAATTATATTTTTTGTCTCATTTTCTTCTCAGAATTTCATTTCAACCCTCAGATTGAAAAACATAGATAGTTCAGATTTTATATTTTATAAATATATTATTTTAAATATAAATAAATAAATTTAAACTGTTAAAATCTTATCTACACAATTTATAACAACAACACAAACAAAATTTTAAAAAATTAAATTATAAAATACTATAATAATCGCTTTAGAAAATATTAAATATGAACCATTAATTTTTTATCTAAAAGTGGAGATAAGATTATGAGGGAAAAAAAGTATTCTAAGAGGAGAAAAATGATTATGAGCTTATCAATGTGGGACACTAAATCAATTTTATTTTTTTTAGCCAACGGGGTTTGGTAAAAAAAAAAAAAGCCAAAGTTTTATTTTTTAATCATGTGCTTGAGTTTGGACTCAAGACAATGAGCTACAGCATGGGCTTGTGGGCTGGAATTCCAAGATCTCGATCTTCATACAATGACTTCAACGAGAGAAAGAAAAGACACCTATGTAAATTTTACCAAAAAAAAAAAAAACACAAAACACAAAAGAAACCCATCCAAAATTGGAAATAAATAGGGTAGATCTTTTTTTTTTTTTGCCAGAAATAGAGTAGATCAAAAATACCGAAAAATCGTTAAATGTGGGCAAATATGACAGTGTTATAATTAATTAATTAATTAATTAAGGGATTTGACAATGTGAGGCACGAGTTTGACAAAGTAGACAAGTCCAGATATATATTATGTGGTAGCTATGGGTACATTCATAGCCAATTAAGTAGGTTGGTCAGCTACTCGCAAGTTCCACCAACACAATTCATTAACCTTAAACTTATATATTCCAGCGGGACCTAATTCCCTTAAATTTTTTATTATCAAGAAAAATACCCATTAATCCCATTTTAATTAGTTGATACATAATATAAAATCCATAAAGGTTATATTAGTAGTTCTTCAGATTATATGCAATAAATAAAACCACTTATCTAATTTTTTATAATTATTAATCTCAATACTAACATCAATACATGTAAATTAAAATCGATTAGAAGTGAATTATCAAGTGTGGTTAATTATAATTAAAAAGTAAAATGTTGTAATAATGCGAGTGAACTGTTTGAGTGTTATAAGCAACATTTCTTGACAATATATCATGTTTCAGTGGAAGGCAACGTTTCACAGACCTAAAGAGAAATCGATGGGGAGAAAGTACTAATGATATACTATTAGATACTCATATTATATATATATATATATATATATATATATTGCATTTCTTTTTGTATATTTCGTATTACGCAAACCAAAGATTACTTAAAACACAATATTTCAAATATTAGATAAGCTAATAGAAATATTATCTAATTATTAGTAAATAGGTCCTTTTTTTTTTTGTAAGAGACATTTAACAACTTTTACCCATATAAAAAAAAAAGTTAAGATTAGTTTTTTTTTTTTTGGGCAAAAAGTCAAATGACATTAATAACAAAGGTTTACGTACATTATAAAGGCAATATTACAGGGGACAGAGAAAAAATATTAGTAAATACATGTGAAGAAGGACTAACTACAGCTATATCTAATATAATAAATAAGGAGAGAAATGTCATATATCCTCTAAGACAATATTTCTTGTTCATTTCATTTTACTAGTCATTTGAGCAAATTGCTTGATTGACATCAAAAGATGCAGTGATGCAATCCTTGGAGAGAATAAAAAGGATTTGATAACATAAAAAAGAGTAGAATGAAGACACTTATAATTAAACAAATGATCCATTTTATCTTCGAATACAATGAAAGTGTTGTAATTAATGCTTCCAGAAATGTATGGTAAAATATTTTATGACAATATTAAAGAAGACAAAGAAAAGAGATTAGTAAACACATGTCAAGAAGGACTAACTACTGCTATATCTAATATAGTGAATAAGGAGAGAATTGTCACGATATCCTCCAAGACAATATTTTTTATTCCTTTCATTTGACTAATAATATGAGCAAATTGCTTAATTGATACCAAAAATTGTAGTGATGCGCTCCCTAGAGAAAATAAAGAGGATTTGGTAACCTAGGAAAGAGTAGAACAAAAACACTTATAATTAAATAAATGATCCCCTTTATCTTCGAACCCACCAAAAGTGTTGTAATTAATGCTTCTAGAAATGTATGGTAAAATATTTTAAGACCAGGACAGGCAAACCTTTTAAGGAATATCTTATTAAACAATGAGAAAAAATATTAATTAATCTATTATATTTATAAGTGGTGAATAATACAACTTATCTCAATTTTTTTAAAAATAAAATATTGTGCAGAACAGGCATAAATTGGTTAGTTACCAAATGTCTAGCACTAAAATTTTGGAAGAAAACGACTCCGTATTCTATATGAGAATATTTATGATAACATCATCAACATATTTTTGATAGTTTTGAGGTTTGACGACTAGAGAATCTGTACAATCAAATCACATATTAGACCTTCCTTGCCAACTTATTTCAATTTTCATGTAAATAAATGTACAAAATTATTTTAGTTCATTTTGTAAAAAAAAAAAAATAAGAAGAAGAAAAATGAAAGGTACACGAGGGAAGGTGAAGTATAAGGTGAACAACCTTAACAACCAATATAATGGGTATGTCGGTTGATGAAGTAGCTGTCCTTATACTTCAATCCTCTCTCTTTGCCTTTCCTTAATTTCAAGCAACTTCCTTTTAATTTATTCCTAATCATTTGCTATCATAAAAACCATAATATTTATTTATTTTTGAAACAAATCATTAAAATTGTTATATACTTGTTCATTTTTATTCAAATATTATATTGGTTGAAAATCGTTTGTTACTCACTTCTCCATTTATTTTTCTTTTTTATTTACCCAGTATTTTTCATGCAAAAAGCTTCTCATCCATATTGCCATGCAACAATGTATTACTGCTAAAAAGGTTCTCTTATTACACAGCTGGTAAAAATTAAAATGAACTAAATTTATCATTTCTAACCTTATAAACAAATGTTGAGATATTTTAAAAAATGATTGTAATGAATATCTTGCATTCCAATATGTTTTTTTTTTTTTGATAGAAAAGGATAAAAGACATAGCCCTACCGGCTCTATTCTACTAATTCATTACAAATATATTGGTTCGCAACATCTTCCATGATCAGACTTTTGACTTCATCAGGTTCTCTGTCAAGTACAAGAAAATCCACCGTCATATTCCATGCTCTTTTTGCCAAGTAATCCGCCACCCTATTCGCCTCCCTATCACAATGTAAGATCTCCACCTCCCAGTCACGTTCCAGCATCGATTGAATTTCTAAGATTAAAGTATCATCATGATGTTCCTCAGGAATCATTCCTTGAATAAGATCCAGTACTTCGCTGCAGTCACTCTCAACAATAATATGCCTAAATCCTCCTTCCCAAGCTAATTTCATACCCCACAAAATTCCCCAGGCTTCCGCTGTGATAACCGTTCCACTTCCAATCCTAAACATAAACCCTTGAATAAATCCATTTTTTTCATCCCTTATCACCCCACCACAGGTACAGCATCCCGTCGCTTCATTCCTGGAACCATCTGTATTAATTTTAACCATCCCAGCAGGTGGAGCTCGCCAACCCCTTCTTGTTCCGGTATAAGACTTAGGTTGCATGTGGGTAGACATACCCCAAGACAACACGGAACCAGTACGTGCCAGTAACTCCTGCTTACTCCATTGTTTGTTGTTGAAGATACAATCATTCCTTGCCAACCAAATATGCCTGCATAGGACCGTAAACCAATGTCGAAACTCGTAGCCATACACATGATCACGACGGCGTAAACACCATGTTAACCAAATGTTTTTATCAGTTGAGCCAAAGAAATGCCGATGCCATGAACTAGGTAATGACTCACTCCATATATCTTTAACCTTCACACAATCTCGAAGTACATGCATAATTGATTCAGTCTTGTCTTGACAAATAGGGCACATCTCATTTGTGTGGATTCCCCATTGAGCTCGTGCCAAATTAGTCAGTAAACGACCATGAGCGCATAACCACAAAAACATTCTGTAACGTTGAGGAACCTTCAACTTCCATATAAGCCTCCATCCGAACAAAGAACTGTTTTCGCCTTGCCCAGCTATCCTCTTGTACGCAGCTTTTAGTGCAAATTTACCATCAGATGTCCATCTCCAAATAGGAAAATCACCACTAGTATTGCGGTTAATATTCACTCTTTGGATTGCAACCACGATATCTTTTGGTAACAAATGCCCAAACTTATCTAGATCCCATTGACCCGATGGAGTAATACAGTCAGCCGCCTTCCATTCCCTTATTTCATCTGTTAATGGTTGAAGTGTCAAACTCTCCAATCTGTCAAAATGGGGAACCCATAGATCATGCCAAAAAGACACCAAAGTTCCATCAGTAATCTTCCAAGCAATACTATCAATTACACTTTCCCAATTTTGTCTAATCCCCTTCCATGTGCTTGATTCTGACCTTCTTTTTTCTAATTCTGGCACCAAATCACAACCCGTCTTGTACTTCTCCCGAAGAAAACGAACCCACAATGCATCTCGTTTGTTTATCAAGCTCCACCCCAATTTCGTCATGTAGGCCTGATTCTGAATCCTTGCCTGTCTTAAGCCTAGTCCACCATCATTTTTCCGAGAACAAACACGACTCCAAGCGACCAAGTGTGGCTTACGGCTCGTGGATGTACTTCCCCAAAGAAATTGCCTGCATTTTTTGTCTATCTCATCACAGGTACCCAATGGGAGGGGTATAGTTTGCATTGCATAGGATGGCATAGCCGACATGACTGATGATACCAGAGTATGTCTAGCTGCCATCGATAACATGTTTGGTTTCCAGCTTGCTAGTCGAACATTCATCTTATCAAGAATAAATCTGTATGAGGACTTAGTACTTCGCCCATGTAAGATTGGCATTCCTAAATATTTTCCCAGGTTGGAAGACAGGGAAAAATTCAAGAACTCACTAATGTCCTTTCTTCTCGTATTACCCACATTCTTGGAGAAGTAAATGTGCGATTTTGCATTATTTACTTTCTGACCAGAAATATCACAGAAATCATCCAGTATGGCTTTCACCACCCCGGCTTGATCCATATTTGCTTCCGCAAACAGAATAAGGTCATCAGCGAAAAAGACATGAGAAATAGCCGTACCTTGCCTGGACAACTTAAAAGGTTTCCAATCTCCATCTTCTACTGCAGTCTGGATTAAATGCCCCAACCTCTCCATCATAATAACAAAGAGATACGGTGAGATAGGATCTCCTTGACGAACTCCTCTTGAAGGGAAAAAAGATTTTGCAGCACATCCATTCCAAAGTAACTGCATTTGCGGAGTAGAAACACAAGCTTTTATGACATCACAGAGGTACTTAGGAATCCTCAGTTCATCCAAGCATTCGAAAAGAAAACTCCATCTAACTCGGTCATATGCTTTCTCCAAGTCAATCTTTATTGCCATAAATCCCTGCTTCTTCTTCATGCTCCGCATAGAGTGAATGATTTCCTGCACTAGAATAATATTATCAGTACTTTGGCGCCCCTTCACAAAACTACATTGGTTCGGGGCCACAACCAATGGCATAATAGATTTAAATCTATTAGAGATAACTTTTGTAACAATCTTATACACTACATTACAGAGGCTTATTGGCCGAAAATCACGGAAAGATTGTGGATGATCAACTTTAGGAATAAGAACAATTTGAGTATCATTAATATTATGTACCCAATCCGGATTAGAAAATAACCTTTTAACCAAAGATGTCACAGAAAGACCAACCGTATCCCATTGGCTTTGATAAAAAAGAGGATTTAAACCATCTGGACCCGGAGCTTTTAGAGAACCCATATCGAACAAAGCTCGTTTAATTTCCATTTCATCAACCTGTCTTCCCAAAGCACATCTGTCAATTGTGTCAATCTCAGGATAAGTACACCCAAACACCAAGGACCCCTGGTACGTACTCATTTCCGTATATAGATCTTCAAAAAAATTACTGCCAAAATCTCGTATTTCTTGCTCATCATAAGACCATTCTTGAGAATCAAGTTTAAGAGCTAAGATCCGATTCCTTCTTCTTCGACCATTTGCTTTTGAATGAAAATATCTTGTATTTCGGTCACCCTGAATATACCACGTAGCACGAGAGTATTGGATCCACATAATTTCCTCCTGGGCCAAGATTTTCTCAAGTTCCTTCCATAATTCACATTGCAAATTCTCTAATCTCACTGAAGGGCCAACTCTAGCAATTGTGGTATTGATCCCATCAAGACGTCTATAAAGCTTGTTCTTCATATAAATTAAATTCCCAAATACCTCTTTGTTCCAAATTTTCAGTTGTTCAGTAAAATTCTCTAAAGATCCATTCCAATCTTCCTGAACATTCCATTGTTCCTTAACAAAAGTTGAGAATTCATCATGCATAACCCAAGGGGCGAAGAAACGGAAAGGTCTTTGTTTATTCTCACCATGCGCTAATTTGTCAGTATTAACCAGAATGGGGCAATGATCTGATTTGTACTTTGGTAGATGAAGCACCGAAGCATTTGGAAACTGCGCATGCCATCTGCCATCCACCAATGCTCTATCGATTCTGCTTTTACTAGACGACGTTCCCCATGTAAAACGAGGACCACTAAAGCCAATATCAATTAATCCAGTATCAGTAATCCACTCCCGAAAAAATCTGTCAACCCCACTGGTTTCCCGAATTTTCATGCTCCATCTATCCTCAGGACACGAAACAGCATTGAAATCCCCAACTACCAACCAACCCCCACGAACAACCTGGCTAATGTCTCTTAATGAAGACCAGAGCAGACGCCTCGGGTAAATATTCGGATGTCCATAAACAATTGTAAGGGACCATTCATTATCCTTTCCTGCATTGACCATTCCATGGATAAATTGCTCACCCACCGAAATAATCGAAAAGTTGCAACTTGAATCCCAAAATAACCAAATGCCCCCACTAAATCCTCGTGCATCAACCACATGCATATTAGACCATCCAATCTTCCGAGCTAAAAACTTTGCCTTTATTTCCGCCTGTCTAGGTTCCAATAGTGCAAAAAGATTAACTCCTTGTTTATCAATAATATCACTGATTAAACGATGAGAAGAGGCACCACCGGCACCCCGAGTATTCCATGTCATAACTATCATTAAAAATAATGAAAGATAAAAGATTTCCAACATTCTGGAAAACACTACTGAGACGTAGGCCCGTAAGCTCCCTCACCTGACTCCTTCATAACAACATCACCCACCTCACTTGGGGGATTGATACTAATAGAATAGTTAATCTTTCTACCTGTACCTGGATCAATAGGGTCAGAAGCACTATTCTTATTAGATTTTGGTGTTTGAATTTTGATACCTTCTGATTTTAAAGGCGTCCCCGAATAGACCTTAATTGGTTGCAATTTGGAGGATCCGGCGACACTCTTCCTTCCTTCATTCAAACCTTTTGCCAAGCCCCTAGTATTATGAACTTTTCCACTTTCTGAGATCAAACTAGAATTATCCTGGTCTACCATTTTATTCTTCACTTGTTGATAATGTTCCATTGGGTTCACCAAATCCGTCTTACGTTCCACCACCTTTTCTTTAGTCCCAGAATTAATCACTACAAGCTTCTTCTTACTAGGCAAGGACCCACCTGATTTAATTATTCGGACTGATGAAGATTCTGTAGCATCATGTGCTGAATTATTTGGTGCCATTAAAGTGATTTCATTTCCTTTCTCTTCCGTATTATCATCTGTCAATGCTGCGAATCTTGATCCTCCACCATTATTGTTTCTATGCAAATCACGTCCCACTCCCCGTCTGAGATTCAATTCTCCCCCAGTGCCACGCTGCATCCTTCTACGTCTGGGTGCCACCATCCATTCACCATAGGTTATGGCTTCTGGGATATGGTTAGTTGACGTCGAATCCGCTGATCTCCCATCACACTCTGTCTCCGAACTTTGAACTCCCGAAGGTCCAGATTCTTTCTTTTGTGAGCAATGTTCGGATCCATGTCCATACCTCCCACATGAAAAACATATAAGGTGTAGACCCTCATATACTATTTTTTTTTCCTTGCCATTAATCATAATTGATGGGAGCAATGGGGAATTCAGGTCTATTTCAACACATAATCGAGTAAAACGACCTTTTGTTTGTTTCAATGTATTATTATCCACCTTAAGCACCCTTCCAATTTGACTACCCACAACGTATAAGATACCCTTATCATAAAAATCAACTGGAAATTTTGGAATACGTACCCATGCAGCGATCTTCGGTACCTCCCCAGCATCAGGATCGAACTCAGGTTTCCATGGCTGTACAGCTAGGTAATGTTCCATGTATAACCATGGGCCACCAGTCAAAACAAACTCATAATCCTCCTCACTTGTTAGACGAACCAAGAAATATCCAGAACCAATTTCTATCGTTGTTACCTCACCCCTTCGACCCCACAGTTGCTGCAGCTTTCTACCAAGTTGTTCTTCACGAACCATACGTCCCAGAAGCCTAACAATCAGAGAAGTCCTCCATTTCTTTGCTAGTTTTTGACGGAATTCCGGTGAGACAACAATATTTGGACCTTTTTGAGTGATCTCAACCTCAATTCTTGATTTCCATCCATCCCCACGCCACCATTCTTCCTCCTCGTCAGACATATCTCCCGCTATCGGAATATCAACACAAGCTTCTTTGTAAGATTTCTTTTGCTGTGTAGAAACCTCCTCCACCACCTCTGCATCAGTCATCCAATCCTCCACCCTTGGTACAAGGGATTGGTGTTCAGAGAACTCATCCTCCCCATCTCTAATTTTCTTTCGGCTTCTTACCATAGTATCTTGTTCTTCCGATTTCGGCACCGGAGGTACTCTCTCACAACTTCTATCCCGTTCACGTATATTGCTTTCCATTTTGTTCTCAGGTTACACACAAAACTCCGAAAACTTTGGAAAGGCAAAACTTTTCATTCCACAAAGGAAAATTTTTGGAGAAATTAAGGAAGCCATTCATTCCACAAAGGACACTTAGGACACTTAGGGCTTGTTTGGTCTGAGGGGAGGGGAGTGAAAATAGGCAGAAGGAAAAATTTTTTGAGTTAGATTTTTAAAAAAATGAAAGAAGTGGGGTTAAAAATTTTATTTAATTTTTCTTACTTTTTTATCTTATATATCATCTTTATTAAAATTTTATTACCCTTTTTTCAATCTTTTAAAATTCAACTCATAAAAATTTTTCCTCCCCTCCCTTCCCCTCCAAATCCCTCACACCAAACAGATCCTAGGGCTTGTTTGATATGAGGGGAGGGGAGGGGAGGAAAAATGGACGGAAGGAAAATTTTTTTGAGTTAAATTTAAAAAAATGAAAAAAGTGGAGTTAAAGGTTTTTGATTAATTTTTTTAATTAATTTTTCTTACTCTTTTATCTTTTTTTTTTCTTTATTAAAATTTTGTAACCTCACTTTTTTAAATTTCTTAAATCCAACTCATAAAAATTTCCCCTCCCTTCCCCTCCAAATTTCTCATACCAAACACACCTTAAAGTTAAGGGGGTATAGATCTCCCAACAATAGTTATTTTTCATGCCTACATATTGAATATGATACTTCTATTTAAGGGGTCAAGATACCTACTACAGTGACTAACTTTGTGTCGATAAAATTTGTAGTCTTAGAATCAAAACAAATTCTTACATGATTTGTGCTAAGTTTTGAGATGGAAAGTACATAAAATTATCATTATCATTGTTATTATTATATAATATTTTGCATTGATTTAGTTTAATTTTCTGTTTTGTACAATGTTAGGAGTATTTAGTAAGATATATTAGGGGGAATCTTTTGTTTTCCCCGGGGGAAAAAATTTGAGGGGAACAATGATTGCGTAAACGCCAAGTTTTTCCCCTTATGTCCCTTATTCAACATTGTCAATTGTCGTACACACTTTCATGCTTTTCAAAATTTGAGCTTATGCTTTTACTCCTTCCCACTTTCACACAAAAAATATTTTAAAAACCACAAATAATCGATTTTGAAATAATTTATCAAGGGCTACAATCCAAATTTCAATATGTTAAATGAACAAAATGTTAGTCCTCTCGTTTAAATATTCTATTACTAGTTCCCTCAAAACTTTTCATCCACATTGTATGTAGATGCGGGTCACTACTCACAAACACAGAGAATAAAGTTTCTTCTTTTTAAAAAAAAATAAAAGTTGTGTGTAAACACACACACACATCACCACATTACTGTTTTAATCTTTAATGTAAGATTTATTTATCTAATTTGAAGAGATTAAGGAAGTTAAATAAATTATTTAATTATAATATACGTAACATGATCTCTTTAAATTATTTTTGTATAATATTACATATCAATTTATAAGATAAATAAACTAGTTTAAAGAAAAATGCCAAATATAGGAGATATATTGAAAGAGAAGGTTTTACGTTTAAGATTAAAAATTCATCCCAAACTAAGTTATACATTTAGAACCAGATGATTGTTATTTTCAAAACCAATGATAAGAATTGAAAAATATTTTTCATCATCAACATTTTTAATCCTTGCATGAGTTTCTTCTCATTGCTCCATGCTATGGATGGAAATAGGTTAGGCGGCCTATGACCTGTCTTGATTAGGGCCTGGCCTGGCCTGTTTGTAAAAATGGTCAGGCCAAAGCCTATTTAAAGACATGAATATGTAAATAAGTCAGGTCTATCTTGTTAAAGCTTCATCGGTAAGGCTTTAGGCTTGACTTATTTACACATTAAAGAAATAAAATTATATTTATCATATGTTTACCATGTATTTTGGATAATTTAGATTGAGGCGGGTTGTATGGGAATCTAGAGGAAGAAGGTATGTGAGGACAAGGATGAAGAAGGGTGAATATAGCGTTCAATGCTGAAGAAAAAAAGAGAGAAAGTAAATAAAGAAATTGATTAAAATAATTTATTTAAATCATATTTTTGTTTAAAAATAAAATAAGGTAAATTAAGTAAATGTTGCTTGGGATTAAATTAAATGATAACTAGCTTGCTTTATTAGCATTACATACTTCCCACTTAACTTTATTTAGTTACATTTTTCGTTAGTAACATAATAATGTTAAGTTTTGAGGGTTAAAAATATACTTTATAACATTAAAGAATTAAAATGAAACATTGTGTAAATTTAAAGGCTTAAAATTACACTTTACATATTTTTTTAATGAATTGTTTACTTTTATTAATTTAAACTATTTTTTTTTTAATTTGAATAATTTGAGTATTTGTATTTTATATACAGTACTATGGAGAAGAACACTTTCAAGCAAACTCTGGGTCTACATGCAATGTTTTTTTGTTTTGTTTAAAAGGGTACTTCTATTAATATTGCAAAAACATGTCTAATACAATACAGAAAGCCAATCCTACAAATAACAGAAGGAAAGTAACAAGGTAAACAACACAATAAAATAGCATAAAACCCAGAAAAATAGACCAAAGGCTGATCTAGTTCATGGGGAAGCAGTAGCATCAAAATGACGACTCGCCTTCTGAGCATCCAAAGTCAGTATAGAAGACAAAGAGAGTGATGGTTGTGACACCCACCCCATAGGGCACACTCCCTTAAAAGCATCAGCTGCAATAAGGTCAGCTGCAAAATTACCCCTACGAGGAGTAAAAGTAAGAGAGAACCCGACTCGAGAAGCAAGAAGGTTGATAATGTCTTGAATGATACTCCGGCATTTCCAGTCATACAGATCCGGCTGTTGGTTTTCAACAATTGATTTCAGAAGTTGACTGTCCGTTTCAAACAAAATTTTGTTGTGACCCAAATCCACCGCTAACATTAATGCTCTTTTTAAAGCTAAGGCCTCAGTCATGAACGCCGACAAGGATTTAATCTTATCAGTAAAACCCCAAACGAAGTCTCCATACTCATTTCGGCAGATAATTCCAATAGCTGCAGTGCCCATTGCTGATGAGTAAGCGCCATCACAATTGATTTTGAGAATACCTGGGGGAGGAAAGCACCAATGTACACTATCGGGGTCAGTTATAGAAATAGACTCATTTATATCCGTTACATCATTCAAAGCACATAATTCCATATTAGATCGCATAGCCTATTCAATAACGAACTGTGGACTAGGTTCTCGCAAATTAAACACCTTTTCATTCCTTTGCTTCCATAATTTTATATATGTGTATATATATATAAAATATGTGTATAATTTCAGAGTCACCTCTTTTTTCCCCCTCAGGAAATGTTACCCTAATCACATGGAACCAAAAAAAAAATCTTAATACAGTGTTTATTTATTTAATATATCTAGAGTAAATTAATCCAACTAAAACAGAAACAACCAGCTTTGTAGGAAACAAACAATTGCAATGGCAGGGAGTGATGCTGAAGCCTTAAGACACAGGGGACCCCTGTGTTGTACCCGCTCAGCCAATCATTTATTGCCACGTTAAAACTAAAGCAGACAAAAAATGTTCGTGGTCGACAAAAAATTCAGGCCACGTGGCTGTCATTGAGCTGTCCGGTATGGATTGGTTAGTAGGGGTTAACTATGGAAGCTTCCTCAGTCCATACAAACTCACAGTACTGACTCTGAAACACACAAATATCGCCTGGTGGGTCAACCGAAATTGTTGATTTTTTCAACCAATTTCAAATGAATGTTTTCATATTTTGTGCTTAATGTAGAAACGATCATATAGAAAAAACACGGAATCAATGAATATAAAAAATTATAAATTTATATATACACATATATAAAATTATCAAAGTTCTGAAATCTGGACCGGCAACTAAATTGGTTGGGGTATTGGGTCAAGAGTCAGTAGGTCAGATTAGAGTTAAATTGGAGCTAACCCGGAACCAAAATGAAGAGAAATTAAAAATTTTAGGATTATTAATATGAAATTCTAAAGAAAAATAAAAAAAAATCGATTTATTTTTTTTTAAAAAAATACCAAACCAGGCAAGTTTACCGGTAGCTTCGTCGGATTTTGGTCCTGTTTTAAGAACCTGGAAATTATATCTCTATATATAAACACATATATATATATATATGATAGGGGATAATTAAACACGCTCATACATCGTATAATTATACGATTTTTTTTTTTAAAAAAAATACCAAACCAGGTAAGTTTACCGGTAGCTTCGTCGGATTCTGGTCCTATTTTAAGAACCTGGAAATTATATCTCTATATATAAACACATATATATATGATAGGGGATAATTAAACACGCTCATACATCGTATAATCATACAATTTTTTTTAAAAAAAAATACCAAACCAGGCAAGTTTACCGGTAGCTTCGTCGGATTCTGGTCCTGTTTTAAGAACCTGGAAATTATATCTCTATATATAAACACATATAAATATATGATAGGGGATAATTAAACACGCTCATACATCGTATAATCATACCTCCACTCTTACTAAATGCCTATTTGGGAAACCCCCAAATTATAATTTCAGAAGTTTTTTTTTTAGAAATCGAGATAAAATCCTTTTTACATACTCTCTCTAATTCATAATATAGGGCACTTCACTATATACGGGAAATAAAAAATAATAGTTAAATTATTTAATATGTCTCAAAATACAACTTTTTTTCACTTTACTCTTTTTGAGAAATGTATTTCATTGCATTGGGAGTGTTATTTTAGAGAGGGGATATAATGAGTGGCGCAAAAGTTGGAAAGTATGTATTAATTACAGGGCTAAACACAGAGAAAAGAGCATTAATTAAATAGGAGGTGACTTATATTGTGGACTATACCTGTTTTATAGAAGTGCCTATATTGTGGACTAGAAGGAGTGCTTATCTCATAAATTGTAAAAACACTTCTGAAAAATTAACAAAAAAAAAAAGCCAATAATATACAAATCATAACTTTAGACATTGTGACCATCCTTATAAAAGATTTTGAAGACATTTAATTTTTTTAATAAGTACAGTATCCTCCCTGGGACACAATCTATTTTAAGACATCGAAAATGGGTAGCTTTCTCACTTGGGATTCAAACATAGGTTTATAATGGTGTAAGGATTAACCCTTTTTATTAAAACCGACTCCATTGCTTTGGAGATATATTTAATACTATTATGGCACCTGTGCATTGACATATATATTAAATTGTAGTATTCTTTCTAATCCTAATTATAAGACAAAATCAATTTTTTTAAAGAAATTAATGAATTTAATTAAATCACTTTAGAGTATTTTTATTTTTTTTCTTCAAACTAATTAGTTTGACTAATAAATTAATATATAATCTAAGGATACATAACATATGATATGATTAAGTAACTTATTTAGCTTCCTTAATTTCTAAAAAACAACAACTCTGTCTTATAATTAGAACCGGAGGTAGTATAATATAATGTTATAAATAGTCAAAATTCCTTTTTTTGTTTTTCTTGTTTTAAGTTAACCCTTTCACTTTTTTCCTTAATTATGCGTACTTTTAATTTTCATATTTCTAGTTCATTTAATTGATGAAATATTATATTATCGATTTAATTATTTTTAGAAAATTTATTATCTGAATAATTAATCACAAATCATTTCAATATTATATCTAATGTATAAAAATTCAGTTGCTGGATTATAAAAATATCGAAAATATCAATGCGAGTTCGTCTAAATTGTAAAGACTCTCATCTATGTAAATAACTGCAGATTCAATTCTTTACTTTATGTAGAGGACAGACGTTAATTAGAAAGCTTGGAGTGAGATTAATTTTCACTTTGGATAAAGTATGAACCTTTTTTATCCACGGTAAGTTAAAATAATATAAAAATATTTAAAAATGTTAAGATAATATATAATTAGCTAAAATATGATAGGAAGAATTCAATATTTCTAACATATAATATATATATATATATATATATATCAAATACATATATTTTCCCCTTTTTTATAATTAATTTTGTAGCCAATAATTAATTATTATTTTCAATCTTCACTAAAAATTCTATTTAAGCCATTTTGTTGATTGATTTGGTATAGACTCATGTATCTTCTTTTACCTGCATACTCATGTATCTTCATATTAAAAGTAAATCAGGTTAGAGGTATATTGTGAGAGGCTAAATGTGAACTGAAACTCAATACTTAAAAGGATTTAGCGCAACCTTATACAGCTAAATTAATCTTGTGCTGCTTTAAGTAATGTATTATTTTTTGTGAGTATACTGAACATTTTTTATGGTCTCAATTTTTGAACATTTTTAAAAATTTAGATTAATTCTTAACTTAATATCATAAAAAATGTAACTTTAAATAATCATTTTTATCCTATTTAGTTTTGAATCCACATCCCGTGCTTATCCAAAAGATGAGTGGGGCATGCTCATCCCCTTTTTTATTATTCTTTTGAAAAAATATTCCATGTACTAAAAATTAATTATGTTAATATACTGGGTGTTAAAAAACTATTTCAGACATTAGGTTCTACTGAAAAAATATTTCAGGATACTAGTATTGTAGGAAAAATATTTACAAATACAGGATTAGAAATTAATTAATTTAAAATACTGAATGACAAAAATATTTCAGAATGCAATATACAATTTAATCTAAATGAATAAAAATATATATATATAAAAAAGAGTCCCCACCCCAAAATTGGGGGATGAGCATGCCGTGTTCATCAATGCGGACCCAATTAGTTTTAGGATAAAAGGGTAATTTTGCTTCTGAAGTTGTCACTGAAGGGAAAATTGCCCCAAAAGTTTTTCGAGGGGTAATTTTGTCCTGACCATTATTCCAATTAATTTTGAATGATATTTGATCAAATATATTAAACTAGTATTACACATGTCATTCACGTTATTTTTGTTAATATGCAAATTTACCTAAAAAATTTTAAATATAACTTTGAAAACAAATGGAGAAGGTGGCATAAGGACTTCCAGAGTAAATTTACACATTAACGAAGGGGTTAAGGGGCAAAACTAACCTTAAACTTTTCTCAAAAGTGTACCTACCACCATAAACTTTTTTTTGGTGCAAAAGTAACCATGAACTTTAAAAAAAGGGGCAAAAGTGACATAACCGTTAATGGCCGTTTACTCAAAAATTTTTAAGGGGCAAAAATACCCATAAACTTTTTTCAAAAGTGCACTCACCATCATAAACTTTTTTATTGGGTGCAAAAGTAACCATAAACTTTTAAAAATTGGGCAAAAGTGACGGTTCTCTTTATGTGTTCAAATGTCATCTTTTAATTGTTTTAAGTCTAGGAAAACAGCACATTGACTTGTCCACCATGATTTTTCCAAACCAAAAATTGAAAAATTGATCTTCAATGAAGATGACGTCGTCATCCTGCTCTCACCAACATGTTGTAAATGGAATTGTTGCTATCAATGGTGACGTAAACGCAGTTGTCAAAATTATTGACGGGGGAAGGATCTCAACAATTCAATTTACTGCACGTCGGTGAGAGCATGATAGCGATGCCATCTTTATTGAAGATAGGTTTTTCAATTTTTGGCTTGGAAAAATCATGGTGGATAAGTCGATGTGTTTTTTCCTAGACTTGAAACAATTAAAAGATTATATTTGAACTCAATAAGATAACCGTCACTTTTGCCTCATTTTTGAAAGTTTATGGCTATTTTTGCACACAAAAAAAGTTTATGGTGGTGAGTGCACTCTTGAGGAAAGTTTATGAGTATTTTTGCCCCTTAAAAACTTTTGAATAAACGGCCGTTAACGGTAGTGTCATTTTTACCCCTTTTTTAAAAGGTCATGACTACTTTTACACAAAAAAAAAGTTTATGTTGGTAGGTGCACCTTTGACAAAAGTTTAAAAGTCGTTTTGCCCCTTAACCCTTAACAAAAATAACATGAATGATATGTGAACTATTAGTTCAGCATATTTAGCTAATTAATAATCAAAATTAACTGGAATAATGATTAGGATAAAATTACCTCCAAAAACTCATAGGACAAAATTGTATCTCAATGACAACTTCTATAGTAAAATTGTTCTTTAGCCCTTAGGTTTATAACAAATGTATTTTTTTCCTTAATAAAATTATTTTTCATATTAAAAATATTTCAAGTTAGGACGCCTTAAAATTCAGACACTGAACTAACCCAAATTAGTGAATTACAGATCGAACCGGGCATCCGTTGGGGTGACGCCACCGGACCCGCAGCCCTATTGTTGTGGAGTGGTTGGTGAGAGACTGAGAGTGAGAGTTAGAGAGAGAGAGAGAGAGAGAGGCACCCCCACTAGAGTTTTTTGGTCTCCAAAACATTCCTTTCTTTTCAACACATCTTTGAATCTGGCAATACCAAGCTCCAAGAGCCTTCAACTTCTAAACTGTTTCAACTTTGATTCCCCTCATCATCCAAAAACCAAAACAATTCTTGAACAACAAAAGGAAACACCAGAAAAGGAAAAAGCTTTTACTGTTTTTTCTGCTTTTTTTTTTTCCGCTTTCTTTCCTGTGTATGGGGTGTCTGATACAAGCTCATTTCTTTGACTGTACCCCATTTTGTGTGGGTGACTACAAATCATTGCTCTCTCACCTTTTGTCTGGTAAAGTTAGGGTCTCTCGTATTAGCGTATTCTCACATTCCATTTATTATTATAACCCCTTTTCTACTTTTCAAGATCGGTGAGCAAAATTATTATTATTAGGGTTCTTTCATTTATTTTTGGTTTCCGAGAGCCAGATAATCTCCAATAGGGTAAATATGTTTGGGTTGGAGGAAAATGAGGGAAAATGTGTTGGACGGAGCAAGTGTTGTGGGAATGCGATGAGGAGGAGAGTGTGAGTAAGTGCATTGAGTGAGATATGGGTTGTGTGTTCGGAAGACAGGCGTCGGCGAAGTTTGCCGCCGGAGAGACGGTGTCGTCGGAGAGGGAGAAAGCGAGGGAGGAGAGGAAAGAGGAAGTAGCGGCGGCGGCGAAAGCAGAAGTTACTGAGGTTCAGAATGGTGGGAATCGGAAGGAAGGTGGAGAAGAGAAGAGTACACGGCCAAGAGGGGAACGGCGGCGATCTTCGCGGTCAAATCCACGGCTGAGCAATCCACCTAACCATGTACACGGCGAGCAATTGGCGGCGGGATGGCCGTCTTGGCTCTCTAAGGTTGCAGGGGAAGCCATCAACGGGTTGACGCCTAGAAGAGCTGACACTTTTGAAAAGCTTGATAAGGTATGACATCTATGAGGTAATCCTTGTTTTGTTTCCAGTACAAGCTTGTGGAAGCGAAACGCAGCTTTCTTTGCTTTGATTCTGTTGTTTTCATTTCGAGAAAGTGTGATGTAAGAAGTTTGACTGTCGGAGGTGTTAGCTTCTACGTTTTTCTGTTGTTTTCCATTTCCTTAAATGGAGAATGTTGATTTTTTATTTTATTTCTACTGAGTTTAAGATTAAATTCATTGGTAACATATGTTGCCAATTCTCTGTCATGTGGTTTTTGAAATGTAAGCAATACCTAAAATGAGTAATACTGTGTTTTTTAAATTGTTGGATTGGAGATTTTCGCTTTCCATTAAAATGGTGTAAACTGAAAGCCTTCCAGTTTCATCAAACCCTCATAAATTTGTTTTCATTAAGTGATGTTATAATCCTTAAGAATTACTTTTTGTTTTTAATGTTCAGATTGGCCAAGGCACATACAGTAACGTTTACAAAGCCAGAGATAATTTAACTGGGAAAATTGTTGCCTTAAAAAAGGTTAGATTTGACAATTTGGAGCCAGAGAGTGTGAAATTCATGGCCAGAGAGATTCTCATATTACGTCGACTGGATCATCCCAATGTTGTCAAACTGGAAGGTTTGGTGACTTCTAGAATGTCATGTAGCTTGTATCTTGTTTTTCCATACATGGAGCATGATCTGGCTGGACTTGCTACCAGCCCATCAATTAAGTTCACAGAGCCTCAGGTATTGACATTTCAGGCTTTGGTTGGTTAAAATATAATTCTTCAAAGATATATATTTTTTTTAACTTATCAAATCTGTTTCTATTTTAGGTTAAGTGTTACATGAAGCAGCTGTTTTCTGGTTTGGAACACTGTCACAACCGTAGTGTGCTGCATCGAGATATAAAGGGGTCAAACCTTCTCATTGACAATGAAGGGATTCTTAAAATAGCTGATTTTGGATTAGCTTCCTTCTTTGATCCTGATCATAAGCAACCCATGACAAGTAGGGTTGTGACTTTATGGTATCGACCTCCAGAACTTCTTCTCGGGGCCACCGATTATGGTGTGGGAGTGGACCTCTGGAGTGCAGGTTGCATTCTTGCAGAATTGTTGGCCGGAAAGCCAATTTTGCCCGGTCGAACAGAGGTAGGTAATCTTTAAATGACCGAATATACCATACCATAAGAGTTTCTCTTAACCATCTTTTTAAGGCATAAAAAATGTATTCACTTCAGTAGTCGATGGTGCAGGACTTTTGTTGCCATTGGCTTCTCAATTTTCCGCAACTTCTTGTTTGTGAGGTTGGTGCTTTTGTTCTCTTATTTAGTTGTTATTCATTGCTTTCTAGGTGGAGCAGCTACATAAGATATTTAAGCTATGTGGTTCTCCTTCTGAAGAGTATTGGAAAAAGTCAAAGTTGCCTCATGCTACCATTTTTAAGCCCCAACAATCATACAAGCGATGCATATCAGACGTGTTCAAAGATTTTCCACCTTCATCCTTGCCACTAATTGAGACCCTTCTTGCAATTGATCCGGCTGAACGTCAGACTGCCACCGCCGCGTTGCAGAGTGAAGTAAGATTTAGTTTTTGGTTCCTAAGTCAACACTTCAAAATCACCTTATTTTTTTGCTGTCTCTTTCTGCTTGATTGGTTCCTCATTGTCATGTTTAATATCAGAAACTATTAAAGTCAATCTTTTTCCAAAAATGCTTAAAATAGATTTGTACCCTACTGCGTAAATCTTTTCCAAAAAAGGTTTATTAATTTTGTTGCATAAACTTGTCATGTTATTGAAAAATTTTACGTTTGTTATATTTTAATTGGGGCGTCTGATAGCAAATATTCACATGATTAAAGTTTCTGTCATGATTTCATAATAACCAACTGAAGATATGAAATTCTGTTTACAAGCACACTTAGTTTCATTAAAAATACATGCATTCCCCCACCCCCCCAAAAAAAGGTGAAAATTACCCTGCGTACAATTATGTGTTGGAAATGCGTATTCTTGGATGCTTTTCTAAAAGCAAGCCCTGGTTTACATGTTGTAGATTTTTGCTTATGCTTTACTCCTTCCCGTTGCTTTTAGTTTTAACACATACTATCGACTATTTAGCTTCTATTTTTGTTGAACCTATTTCTCTGTCATTACAGACACTTGTGTCCAAGTTCTGGATTGTCTGTGTTTTTCCTTGTTATGCAAGAAATCCTGTTATGCATAACTTATTTAGTTAAAGGTGATAAACTAAGTCAAAAAAGCTTAGGGATGGATGAGATACTTTCTTCTCTCTACGGGATTCAATTTCTTACATCTTTTTGCATTGTTTATAGAGCAACAAAGAGAAAAATTGTTTTATTTTTTCTTGGCCATGCTATTTTAAGGTAGAAGTGGGGTTGCTTCTTCTTAACTGAAAATGATGATAGCTGCACTGGTGGTTTTATTTATGATGTAGTTCTGAGTATGGGATATGATGAATTGTGCTTAATGTTCTTAAAGAGTTTCAGCAATTAGATGTGGAAATCCTAATTTGATATTGATTGTTTCTCTTTTGTAGTTCTTTACTTCGAAACCTTATGCTTGTGAGCCATCTAGCCTTCCAAAATATCCTCCCAGTAAGGAGATGGATGCAAAGCTACGGGATGAAGAAGCTAGAAGGTGGGAAGGCTTTGATTACTTTCGAGTTCTGATTCATTTGAAAATTTGAACAATCATCTAAATATATCTCTAGTTAAATTATAAAGGGCAAGCCCTTCACTTTATTAAATGAGTGTTTCACCCATCCGAGGAATTTCTAATAATAATCTGCATATAGCATAATGAAGCTTGTGACGATTTCATGCAGGACAAGACTCAGCTTTTGTTTTCATTATAACCCTTTAACTTCATTATAAATGGTTTTCTATTCTTTGGCACGCCCATTTCTATTATCTTTTTGCTGAGCCATTGATGAGTTTTTCAGTAATAGAAACTTTTTTATCTGTTTGAACAAAATCAAAATGCACACATTTTGATATTTGACTTCATTTGCAATCAATGTAGATTGAGAGCAGCAGGCAAAGCTAATGTTGATGGTGCTAAGAAATCTCGTACACGTGACCGGGGAGGGAGGGGAATTCCAGTTCCAGAAGCCAATGCTGAGCTTCAAGCAAATATTGATGTATGTCCAATAAGAATTCTCATTCACTTCGAAATACTTCTTGCTTGTCCCAATTAACTTAAAAGCGCGGCAGATATTTTAGTTTCATTTTCATTTGTTCTTGGCCATCTTTATTAGAATTTTAGAGTGAAGCTGCATATGATTTTGTGGATGTTTTGTTAGTTTGATCCCACAAGTTTACCTTCATGCCATATACTGCATGCTTCTTATTTTCATCTTTGTTTTCGCTGAGCAAGAACAACTTGGTTGCAAGCTGTCTATGGAGGGCACTCACTACCTTTTAGTCATGCATGTATCCGAACCGAACCAAGGCAACCTTCAGAAGACCTATTATCATGGATCTGCTTTTATAATGATAGAATAGTAGAATTGGTCATGAGAGCACATTGTTCAAAATCATTGTTATATTTGGATATTAAGGTTTGTGATGTCTCTAATGATTTAATCTCGAATACAGAGACGGCGATTGATAACGCATGCAAATGCTAAGAGCAAGAGTGAGAAGTTTCCTCCGCCCCACCAAGACGGAACTCTAGGCTACACCCTGGGTTCTTCACATCACATGGATCCAGTTTTTGATCCTCCTGATGTTTCATTTAGCTCCACAAACTTGTCGTACCCAAAAACCAATATCCAAACATGGTCTGGTCCATTGGTGGAACCTGCCGGTGGTATGGGCGCCCCGAGGAGAAAGAAGAACGTGGCAGGTGAGTTGAAATCGTCAAAGAAGGACTCAAAGAGATGATAAGTTGAGGCAAAAAGAAAATTGTTGTAATATATAGCATCCAGTAATTCTTGAGGAGCATGCATGAAGGTGGAAAGCCTTTAATACATCATATTGACATCACAGAGGTATAAGATATTGTAGTTCCTACTTGCATTTCTTTTCTTCTTGATACGAGGTTTAATGTTTATGTTTCTTGTGTTGAAAAGTCTAATTAGATTAGAGGAACATCTAATAATAAAGTGAGAACAGTATTCATGTTTTAGCATTTGTGCCTAATATTATTCACCAATAGTTTTCTTTCTCTGCTTTTTTTGTACAAGCCTGTGAACTGCGGACATTTGTATTGTGTAGCCTTTGATGCCTCTTTTTTCATTTGTTTCTTTTATTAATGGATGAATGTCACTGTCATGGCATACTAAAGAATTATATTAACTTTAGTATAATTATATCTATAAATATAGTATAATGGAAAAATAGAATTATATATTATATTTGTTAATATTATATGGGTCGTCGTTCAATCTGGTTTTTTATTGAAGGAGGTCGGTGGCAAACAAGAAAATAAATTAGATTTGGGGGATTGTTCAGTCTTTTAATGGTGACGTAACTGCCAAGTGGCGAGTCCAGGAAGGATAAAAAGCGTACGCCCAAAAAAATAAAAAGGCTTCTCAAAATATGTCCAAGAACGTTCAAATACTCAACTAACTTTTCGGGTTATTTGCGGCGCTGATGACAAATACTCAACTAACTTTTCGGGTTATTTGACTTTGTGCGGAATAGATATATTAATTTATGCAAAAATAACCATAAAATTGTTTTGGATGCAAAAGTGATAATGCCGATAAAATTATATACATTAAATTAAGTAATGAATTTTTTACAGACTTACTGTTAGTGTCATTTTTACCCTTCTTTATAATGTTTATAACTATTTTCACACAAACATTTTATGATTATTTTGATATTTTTAGTATAAATTAATGGATATTTTTACACTTTAATCCTTTTTTTAAAAAAAAAAATTTATTTCTTTTGAAACTGTTACATTATTCGTTATAATTCCACGTGATAATTTTCCCTAAAATATGTAAAATTTTTCTTTCAAGTTTTGCTAGTTTTAATTTTTTTCATAACTAACTTTTAAATGTTTACGTTTTATTTAGTAATTACTTAACATAATTCAAATTTTCAATTTTCTTTACTTTTTTGTCATATAAATAAAAACTAAAAGAAGAAGCAATTCCAAATTATTGGTAATGGAATTTTTTTTTTTGAAAAATTAAAATGACAAATCGTATTTTATAATAATATTTTCCTTTCATTTAATAATTTCTTTTAAACATTTAATGCACTATGTTTAATTTTTTCTGCTAAATATGTAGGAATTTTATTAATATGCAATCATGATTTATTATTGATTTTTTTTATGTGGGATCCTATTAAGATTTCATAACTATGAAAATGGTAATACTGAATAAATAAATAAATAATACGGCTGCTCTAAAGATTTAAATATTATTTACTCCTAATTTTTTTAATAACATAAACGTACGATCCCTAATATGTCTTAGTTAGCGTTTAATAAAAGAATTTGATGACTTAACGACCACAAAATAAAAAGCATCCTTCTTCCTCATACAGCAGAATCTAAAATATTTTTTTAAGAAACAAAAAAAAGAACAAAACAAAACTCCGCAGACAACAAATATATTGCGAAAACAAGAAAATGAAGCAAAAATAAAGAGGTCATTTATATACAGAAGGAAATGGAACATTAAAGTTCTAAATGCAATTCTAATTGCAGGAAATCTGGCCAGAATGGGTCAATTCCAATCCAAGAACAACAAACTGATACAGCACCCTCAACCATTTTTGTATTGCATCTCCTTCACCCTTCATTCAGATTCTGTCTCCAATTAATAATCTCAAAGCATTTTTGACCCCAGTGACCAACCATCATTTATATACCACACAGCGTCACAAGCAAAAGGGCACCACAGAGAGAGAAAGAGAGAGAGAGAGAGAGCATCCTGACCTGGATAATGTCATCAATTAACACTGATCAAACAAATCTATACAAAATATAAGGAACTCAGCTTATAACATGCAACTCCAGAAGCTCTAGTCAAATTTATCATATTTTAACCTATGAACATGGCTGAAGGATCAATAACTGTGTTAGCAGGTTGGTCATATAATTTTGGCCAACCATTTTAAACAAATATGGCATGAAAGCCCCCACCCCCACCCACATGTGATGATATTAAAATTCCATGGGATGTTATACCTAATCAAAACTCTAAATTAATGCTTGCTGCAACAACTATACGTGCAACCCACTCTTTTTTCACTGATCCATTGCCAGCATATTAATAATTAGCTTTGATAACCATTTTTCTCTCAAATTACTACAAGTATTTCGGAATGGGCTTCACAAATGAATACCTGTTCAAACATGTTCATTCACAAGCAATCTTGGTATCGAAGCTGCTGAGGCAGATTGCAAAAGCCTGAAAAGCCGAGATGGGGTACCGGTAATCCATAGTAAACAAGTCCTTCCCAACCTTGCCAAACTGGAGGATAATCTTCTCGTGTTCTGGTCCAGCAACCCCATTTTCTGGTGAAGCCACCAGCTGAAAGTTTTTCACTGAAGCTACTGTCACACGCCCATGAAAGTTTAAGCACCAACATTGGAGCTGCTCATGCCACCTTGGAGATTTGTTTCTCAACACTAGCAACCCTTCTTTTTGTTCGCCCAGGGGTCCAGATTCGGATTTTTCCATATGCTTTGATTTTGATCGGAAAAATGGAAATGAAGGAAACACATCAATGTTGCTTAGAGAGAAGTCAGTCTGTGTTGGTGCTACTCCTCCCGGTTCAATTGCAGAGGCAGGAATGGAATCCATGACACAATTCATTCTCCTAGGCCCCCTGCTTGTTATAAAAATGTGGCAAGTATTGCAAAGATGTGAATAAAATGCACAATAAGCTAATGTGCTGTCAGTGAAGAATGACAGGTCAAAAATTTACCCCATGCACTGAGTAATTACCTGGAGCCTAACACATTTAATTCATATGAAATGTGGGCCACTGGATAGTTACCAGTAGGGACCCTGGGTGAAACCTGCTTCAGATTCACCAGCCTAGTGGAGCGACTTTTTGAAAGTTTTGCGCCTGCATGAGGTGGCTGGCCGTCATATATTGTGAACTTTGTCCCCAGAAAATTTGACCTAGTCCAAGGAGACAAAAAACGAAGTTAAGCCTTTGCTTCTTTTACAAACAAATGACAGTAACATAATAGAAGTCACAGTGACTAATAAAGAAGAGTCTACCGTAGCTTCCCGATATAGGTGTAGCTTCCATTTGAAATATCATCAGCATCTAGAGAGATGATATAATCTGTGCAGGTTGGACGCCTGCACTTGCGTGCACCCAAAAGGAACTTCCCATCATCAGCTAGGGCTGCAATTTGGAAAACAAAAGGTCAGAAGAACACGCACATGCTTTCAGATTGGAACCTTCAGATGTTGAAAAGGAAACCAGAGATGAACACAAGATAGGACATCATCCTGCAAACTTGAAATAATATTTTTACAGACGGAAATCCGTCAGTACATTCACTAGACAGGAAAAGAAGAGCCCCATGTTTTGGACAAAATTATCTATACATGTAACGTGGACCAGAGGAGGTTCCGTGCTCACCACTAGTTAAACTGAGATACAAATAATATGTTTGGGAAGAGCGGTTGCGCTTAATAAAGCACTGAAGAAGATTATCTCTAGGGCCTGGCTGCAAAAACCAGTCAAAAATTTAACACGTTAGTTATGGCAATGCTAGAGTGGAGTAGGGAGTAGTAAAGCAATATATTGAAGGATAAACAAAAAGACAAACACAATTATCACATTCAATTTCAAGTCATCAATTTCTTCTGGAATCTAAATCATCATACAAAGCAGGGGGGAAGAACAATTTGAGAATTAAATGTGCTTTTTAAATTTTTCCATAAACCACAACTGTCTAGATTTCAGAAGTAGGTTTGATGCAATCCAAAATAACAAGTTCCCAGATCATAGGAAACAAAAATTGAAAAAAAAAGAGAGAGTAAACATTTAGGGGCACTTATACAGTTTAAGCTGGAATTAAGCTTTTCTTTCTTAAA
Organism: Inga oerstediana; assembly: GCA_963210345.1. Taxonomy (NCBI): domain Eukaryota; kingdom Viridiplantae; phylum Streptophyta; class Magnoliopsida; order Fabales; family Fabaceae; genus Inga; species Inga oerstediana. The sequence continues at coordinate 76,882,122 of OY723399.1, read as the reverse complement.
AAATCTAAACATCACTAACCAAAAGAGTGAAAAAGATAAGAGGGAGAAAATAGAGAAGTAATATCTCACCAACAAAATAAGACAAAGGAAGCACGTAACACTTTGTCAGGTAATAAAGAAAAAGATTGATTAGTTCAACCATACTTTTCACAGCCACATGCTATCCTCATGATAAGAGGTAACTACAGTATCAATTTCTGGTGTTTTACAACTGGACAAAGCATCTACCCAGAAATTAGTACTTTATTGTTAACAACAATTCATGACAAATCAAACCCCAGCTTCCTTCAACATAGCCGCCGAGATTAAATAGAGGGGGCAAAAAATCAACTAGGTTCAATGTCAAAATTCTACGATGCTAACGAAAAAAGAACATCTCACTCCCAAAGAAGCCTGTGATTCCAGAAAAGAAAATTGTTGAAAACATGTCATAAATATAAACCGAAGTAAGATTTGATGAAACCCCCATTGAAATCGCGGAACATGAAGCGACTCCAAATACTTAGTTGACGGCATTGTAAACAAACCTGCTTGACGGAGATCGGGAACGTGATCTTGGCGGAAACTTCAGGGGGCTTGACGATCTCCTTGGTGATCTCCCTCCAACTCCGGCAAACTCCAGCGCAGGCCACCACACTCGTGCGCGGTGGCCAAGAGCTCTCGGAGTCCTCAATTCGGAGCAAGACCTCCCTGAGAAGCTCCTGAGGCATGTTGGCCCAGGAACTCTGCTTCAAGCCATCAGTTACAGGCTCCACCATTGAGGAACCGTCCTGCACCACACGGCGCGACCTGGATCTCATATCGTGGATCAGGCTTCGAATTATAGGCATGGATGGATGTGAGTGTGTGTGAGGGGATTACAGCAAGTGAGGTGTGAAGGAGAAGAAGAAGGTGAAGGGTCTTGGAATTTAGGGAAGGAAGCGAGAAAAACGAAGTGGGGGTGATTAGTGCGTTGATTGAGGAAGTTTTTTTGCTGCAAAATAATTTGCTTGGAATAAAAAAGATGATTTCTTTTTCAGTGGGTTTGGAATACAGAATGTGAGCGTGAGAGAGATAAGAGAGAAGAGAGAGAGAGGGGGGGGGGGGGTGGGGATTCCGATAAGGAGGAGGTTAGTGAGATGAAATCACAGATCCACAGAAAAGACAACCAAGCAACCAGCTCTCATATATATCCTCATATTTGCCATGCCCTTATTATTCAATAAATTGATATTAGTATGTTAATTTCTCTTTTAAACTAATTTATAAAATTGAAAAGAAATACTCCCTCACCTTTTTTTTTTATAAACAATTTTTATCCTAATTACCCAAATCAAACTGACAGATAAAATTAATTAAAAATAATCAATGTGTTAAAAATATAATGTTTCTTCCAAATATACTTTTGTTTATGAAAAGAATATTGGAGAGAGAATTAGTAATAAATATGAGAGGGTATAATTATAAAATATGAAAGAGAATGACTTATAAAAAGGAGAATAGGGCATAGTTAGGATGTTATTTGTAATTAATATGATTTTTTTGCAAAAACCAGAATTGAAATTTTTAAATGACGAAAATAACCTTATGTAGTGAAAAAGGAAAATTAAAAATTGGTGTGGACTGAATTTCGATTTCGATTATTTTGGTTGGATTTAATGGAGATATATAATTGAACATATTAGGATAACGAAATCAAAATCATTGAATAGATTAGTATATATATATATGATTTTATACGTTGAACAGATTTTAAACGTGATCTTATGTGTAAAATTAGAATCAAAATCATAATTGTTTTGATTAATATATATACAAACCCTTAAATAATTATAGGGATGTATATATATTTAAACAGTACAGTATTTTTTTTAAAAAAACTGTGCTGTTTAAATACACACACACACACATCCCTATCATTATTTTTTTGTTTGATAAAAAACATAAAAAAAACAAATAAGTAAAATAAAAACAATGGAAAATTTTTAATTAATTCAAGCTAAAATAATCATAACCAAAATGAGCTCTATGTGTACGTCCAATGGTTCTTTTTCAACTATAAAAAAGTACTATGGTCTTTTAATAATATTTATAAATCTCTAATTATTTTGTCAAGCCATTTAACTCAATGGACTTAAGTAGGCCCCTTGAGTTTGGTTTGCTAAGTTCATTAATAGCATCAGCCTCTTGACTTCATTTGCAGGCCTTGTTACTCTACTTTACGTGTTTGGAATTGTGATCGCGGTATTGTTCTACTTCTCTTATATGTTCATGACATGATTATCCCATGTAGGACTTCATGAGCTTAAAACTTATTTTGGGAAACAATTTGAGATGAAAGACATAGGAAAATTGAATTTTTTTTCTTGGTCTTGACTCTTGAGAAACATCTAAAACTGATAAAAAGGACAGTCACTTCATGAGTCAAGCTTGTTTAGGCCTGATTAAAGAAAAATAGTCATTTTTTAAGGGTTGGCCCAACAGGGCAAGAAGCTATTTTAATTTTAACAACATTTTATTATTTTTTAGCTTTTTTTTTTAAAGAAATAAAATTAGTAAATTACAACAATAAAAGTTCTGATTTAACACATAATTGTTCTAGTTTAATGAAAGATTCTTGTAAAGCAATTAATTTTTTTAATCAATGAGAAAACTTAACAAAATAAAATACACTTTTTATAAATATGTTTTAAAAAGTGTAAGGAGTTAACAAAATGAACACTTTATTAATATATGCTTGAAAAGTACAAGTTACAATATATGAATAAAAAAATCACTAAAAAATAAGTCAAAAATACAAAATTAGTAAGAATCTTATGAAATAAGAAATATCTTTTGTAAGTTTCAGTTTTTAAGGCTTTAATACAAAATGTTCTTATAAATTTTAGGAAGAATACTATATAAATCCAATTGAAATGTCAAAATTCAAATTTAAATTTAAACCTACACTTTTAACAAATTCCTCATTAGACCAAGAGGCTTCATTAGGAATATTTAAATATTATTAAAAAGACCAAAATACTCCTCGGTAATTAAAAAAGAAAACCGAAGGTACATGTAGATCGATTTTGATTATTTCAACCAGATTCAATTGAGTTTCTTTCTATTTATGTTTTGTTTTTTTATAAAACAAACAAGTTTTTAAGTATATATAACATAAAAATATTTAAAAATATTTAAATTTATATATGTCCTAATCACAACAAATATTTTTTTTCCTTCCTTTGTTTTGATTCGGCATATTCATTCCTTCAACATTAATAAAAAGTTACGAACAGTCATAACCTTGCATTATTAAGTTTCTTTTGTTCATCTTAAGTTCTTGCCAAGTGTCATCAGCTAATCATCACTGCATATACTTTAATTTCGTGGCAGTGCATAACTAAGTTGGATTTCAGTTAAACGCTGGATTTTAGAAACAGAGGTTGAATGTGAGGCAAGAGGGTGAAGAGAGAATCAGCCGAAAGAGGTGAATTGGGAGGAAACAATATGGCTTTGAGGGACAATATGGTCTTTTGACAACATTAAAAAAATTCCTAGTCAGGCCACCTAGCCTAATTACGAATTTGTTAAAAGTGTCGGCCTGAATTTAAATTTTAGTATTTTAGCTAGATTACGTAGTATTCTCCCTAAATTGTAATTTTAAAAAGATAACAATAATTAAATATTAGCGACATCATTAACAAAACATAAAAAGTCAATAATATTAATATCATATAATAAATAAAAAAATAAACAGGTAAGCTCTTTTAGGCCCGTTCTCCCTTTTAAGGCAAAAAATTCAAACCCGGCATATGCAAATTCGGGGCCTAAAAGGGCCGACCCATTTTCCCGACTCTAAGTACATTATGCAAAGAATGGTATCTCTCTTTCATAGGTCAAGTATGTCTCTAATTTGATATTTAGGCCTTTCTCACTAACAAGACGGTTGAGAACACTCACATTGAGGCTAATGCACACTTTGTTCCTACTAATTGGACTTTGTTGGAGAACTCCACACATTACCGACAATTGGTTGAGGGACTCAACTATGTTACAGTGACTCATCCGGATTTTAACTACACAATCCATACTATGGGTCAATTCATGTATGAGCTCGGACTACTCATTATGTGGTTGTTCTTCAAATTCTTCAACATGTCAAGGGAACCTTGTATCATGGCCTTTATTCCTTATCATGTCTTCTCTCCCTTTATAGGTCTACTTCGATGCTGATTGGGGAGGTGGTCATGCTGATCGTTGGTCTAGTACTGGGTTCTGTGTATTTTCTTTCAGCTCGGTTAGGAATTTGTGAAAAGTGTAGAGCCGTATTTGGGTCTGTTTGGCAAAGCAGTACAGCCCCTTAACCGCACGTTTAACTTTAAAACAGCCCATTGGCCAATTTGACAGCGTTTGGCAAGGCTTTTATTTTCACTGGGCTTTTATCACCACCGTTGCTTTTTTTTTTTTTGAAGCTAATTTGAGTAGCTTTTGCATTTACTTTCACTGCACTTCTCTCTCTTCCCATCAATGTTGCTGCAAAAACCGTTGGAAGATAAATGGCTCACCAAACTCGACCGTTGGAACCATTAACGCATGCAAAAGGCGATCTCTGAGCTTTTGTTTTTCTTTTGATTCTGAGCTTCCGGTGGTGCATTTTCGAGCGTTGCATGCAGGACTCCGTGTCTGAGTTTCGCCGTCGTGGGTCATTGGACCAAGCAGATCTTAGCGTGTGAAGCACCGTTCAGGTGTGAGCTTTAACCTCTGTTTGTTTTCATTATAATTATCACTGAGCTTATGGCTTGCCTTCGGTAGTTCAGTGTTTCGTCCGGATCTGAGGTTGCGTCTCGTCGGTGCCTCACGGTGGTCGGCCAAGGGCCGTGCTTGTTGTGAAATTTTTGGCTCAACTGTGCTTGTCTTGTGGCGATCTGTGCGAGCGGGAGTTAGGAGGTCCATATTCGTGACTTGGGATAAAGAACAGAGGTCGTCGGAGCTTCTGCAAATCGTCGGAACAGTGTGAGTGCTCCAGTTCTTCTCTCTTCAGCTCCTCACCGTGTCTCTGTCATATCAGTATTTTATGGTTTCTAATTGTCTGCCTTGTTTTGAGGTAATGCATACGGGCTTCATTTTGTATCCAAGGGGAAAAAACCTTCAAATTTTTGTAATGCAGTACTTGTTGATTGCAATGCTCATTTCTTTGTGCCATATTCTTTTGCCACAGAAGGGAATCAAGATGGAAAAGAGGTTCAGTTGCGTGGAGAAATAAAATAGAGCTCTATACCGAGGAAGCTCCCTGTCACAATGAGCAGTGAGTAATACTTGTGTTTTAGTAGAATATAAAAAGTATTCACACACGCACACACATGTATATAATGCATTAATTCTTGTTGCAAACTACCAAATCTAACTTTCATTTCAATTTTGTATCTCCCTCCTGGTATAGGCCTTTATCAGACGAGTCGGAACTGTCTTGCTTTGATAAAGTGTTGTTTTATTCATTTTTTTCATTTGTAATATACTTAGCAATAAGAGTCAGCTGTGCATTATTATCCTTAATTTTTTCCAAATATGATCATTTTTTATTTGTCCCTTTTCTGTCATTAATTTCGCATGGTTAATTGGACCCTCTGCTTCATTAATTCGACAGATGCCCAAACTTGGAACTGTTCTTTGTAAAATCTGGTCTAGCTGAGATGAAAGGAATGTTGAAACTTGTGGTTTAATAATAAATTGTTGGTTATATTATTGAAGAATTTAGAGGTCATTTAGTTCCATATTTTACGTGTGGATAAGGGTGTACTAAATAACTTTTAGTGACAAACTGTGAATTGGTAGTAATCACTGTCTCTCCTGTTTCATTACTCTAGAATCTGTTCTCATGTTTTGTTATTATATCCTTTTCTATATATTCTACTATTTCATAGTCTTCCTGTGGGGTGGAGGTATAATGGGTTGAATTTAATTGCAACGCAGGGAGAATAATTTGTACTGAAGAGTGCTGCTCATTTCAAAGGTGTTTCATCATATTATAACCCTTTTCTATTTTCAAAAACTCTAATATGTTCTTTATTGAGCCACTCTCGAGATATTTATTTGACTGTGCAATGTAGGTTTTAATATATTTTGTGCTGGTTATCTAGTTTTAGGGGACTCGTGTGGCTATTATATCACAGCAACTTGTGCAACGTTTCGGTAATGCAGATTTGATTTCAATTTTTTTGGTACAATAGTTTTCATTTTATGTTATGATATCTCACATGGTTGATTGAAATTTTTACTTGGTTATCTGGTTTTGGGGAGCTCGTGTGAATATATGTTTGTGTTAACTTCTGTATAGTTCACATACAAGTATGAATAAGGACAAATGTAAAGCAACATAGGATGTAAGTACCATAGGGATTTTCATCCACGAATGCATTGATCAAATCTACAAGAAAGAACGTCAAGGATCTTCATTCACAAAGGACGGGTGGAAATACATTAGGTGTGCATTTAATGAGAAATCAGGACAATTATATGACAGGAAGCAACTTAAAAATAGGTTTGATAGCCTAAGAAAAGAATGGAAGGCATTGGATAAGTGATTCTCGAAAGAGACTGGTATAGCTTTTAACTCAGCGAAGAATATGGTTATTGCAGAAGATGAGTGGTGAAAGAGGAAAATTCAGGTGAAAATTTATTATTGTTGTTGTTGTTCTTATTAGTATTATTATAATAAAGGGCTGAATTTTTGTGTCATATGATTATAATTAGTATTAATTGTATTGTCATATTATTATATACATTTAGGAGAATGCAGAGTATGTAAGTATAGGTACAAAGGCCTCCAGTATGCCAAAGAATTGGAGATTATATTTAAGGATGTTATGGCATCAGGCAGCACCATGCTCACACCATCTTCTGCACAGCAACAAATGTCAGTGGGTGATGATGAAGATGATGTCTACCGACCCACAATGGACCTAGAAGAAGGATCGGGAGATAGTGAGGAAGATCTTGAAGGTCATGCTACAGGAGGAAGTGTGGGAGTGACTAGTGATTTTAAAGGAATAACGTTGACAATGAATATTACACCTAGTACACCTAACACTACACCTAGTGCACCAGTGGTTCAGGTAGTAGTGGGAAAAGGAAGAGGGATGTAGGGTCCAAGAACTCCAAAAAGAAAAACAACAACATCTTCCAAAGTAATAGCAGACGCGGTTAGTAGAATAGCTGATGCATCTACAGATATATTACAGGAGATAAGAAAGATCTCCACAAGTGATGCACTAGCAAGTGACTTCGTATCAGAGTTACTCACAATTCCAGAAGTTGTTAATGATAGGGACTTTCGCCGCTACTGTTGTAATATGATGATGCACCAGATGCCTCGTGACATGTTTTGTGGGTTGAAAGGAAACAAAGAAGCCTTGCTAGAGTGGTTGCAGGAACATGCGTACAATAGCCCACAACTTTAGATTGCCCCTAAGCCCTGAACTCCATTATGTGTTACTTTTGAACACTTTGTCATATGTAGTTATATCGATATCCAGACCTTATATATGTTGAGATAGTACTTATGTTAGGTGACGCATGTTATGTATGTTATGATAGTACCTGGATTAGACAACGCATGTTATGCATGTTATGATATAACCTTATACCCCAAAACCTATGTTTTATGCTAGTTATGAATGCTACTAACTTCTACTATATTATGACGTCGTACTTCCACATTTTGTAATTGTATTTGATTTTGAACAATCTTGGAAAAAACACAGGTTACATCGTTAATAACAGGTTCGAGCAATGAAGATATTTCAGAGCGCACGGAGGAAGTACGACCATCTCGTGCAGAAAGAAGGAGACGACTCATATCTCTTTTAGACGAAGAGATGATTGAGTATGAATACGTAGGTGCCTTGATGGCTCAATATCTCGTGCCTTATATTTTTAAAGAGCCATGCAGAACTAGTCAGCAAACAGGTACAAAGTGGGTGCAAGAGGTATTGGAAGGGCATGATGGAGTTTGTCATGAAAATTTTCGAGTGGAAAAACATGTCTTTTTTCTCTTGTGCTCTAAATTGGTAGAGCATGGGTTACGGAAAACGATGTACATTGGAATTGAACAAATGGTTGCCATATTCTTACATACCATTGGACATGCCCAAGGAAATAGGATCCTACAGGAATGATTTCAACATTCAGGAGAAACTATTAGTAGGATCTTCCATTTAGTTTTAAATGCTTGTGTCAATCTAGCGACAGAAATTATTAAACCGCTTGATCCTGAGTTTCGTCATTGTCACCCAAAAATATGCACTGATCGGCGATATTACCCATATTTCCAAGATGCAATAGGAGCAATTGATGGAACTCACATCAAGTGTGTGGTTAGTCAGCCAGAGCAAGAGAAATTTATCAAGAGAAAGGGATATCCAACACAGAATATCATGACGGTATGTAATTGGGATATGTGCTTCACTTTTGTGTTGGCAGGGTGAGAGGGACTGCACATGATGCTCGTATCTTTCAAACGGCTATCTCTACTCCATATATGAATTTCCCCTATCCACCTGAAGGTATATCTTCAACACCTACACCTACATAGTGTCTTTGTATTTTTTTCTCTCACGTTTGCTATAATTTTACAATCACTGTTAATTTCCTTCTATTTGTGAGGGAAATATTATTTAGTTGATGCTGGCTATCCAACACCAGTTGGATATCTTGGTCCATATAGACGTGAGCGTTATCACCTTCTAAACTTCAGGCGACGAGAGGGATTTGCAAATCCCAACAAAATGTTCAATTATTATCATTCAAGTTTGATGACCACTATAGAAAGGACGTTTAGAGTCTGGAAGAATAGATTTCAGCTATTAGGGGAAATGAAGTCATATAGCTTTGAAACACAAGTCCGCATAGTTTGTGCAACAATGACCATACATAATCTTATTCGAAGAAATTCCCAAACAGATGTGCCTTTTCAAGATGCTGAACGAGAAAATATACGTGGTGAAGGTAGCAATGATCCAGTTGATGTAGCATCCACATCAACTACCCGTAGATTATCTTCAACACAAATGAATCATATTCGTGACACAATCAGAGACCAACTTGTTAGCGGTAGATGATTCTATCATGATCCACTTCATGTATGCATTGTAGTATTAATTTAAATTTATCCATTTTTAGTGAACTACTTTAGTGTATATTTTTTTAAATTATAATTTCAGTTATTTTAATCAAATTTTGTTTATGTTTTCTCACTTCAAGTATATATATATATACAGACCAGGGCAGCAAGTAATTTTCTTACAGACAATAATTTAAAAAGACACAGACACACTTGCAAAATCAAAATATTCACTAAAAAAGAATGAAGAAAACCAGAATGATTTTAACTGAACATAACCCGGGTTATGAAAGGAATTATATGTATGTAATATTCAATAGCATCCATGCCCTTTTCAGTCATTTTACATCTAAACGGGTTTTTCAAACTCTAATCCAAACATATTCAATATTAGAAAAAAAAATTCACTTCTGCCACCACTAATCCAAACACAAATCACATTTACATTTTCACTTTTAATCCTACCTTATTTTTTCAAAAGTCAGATGAAAAAAAAAGCCACTTCTTCACCGCTAATATAAACTGGCACTTTGAACTTAGTATATGAGCTAGATTTAATAGGGATTTTCACAAAAATTCATGACACTTTTCCTAGGATTTTCCCAGCATTCAATGACTAGAATTTAATGTGTACAAAGCACCGTCCCAGTAGCAAGCAGAGGTCTTGCAAGCATCGACATGGTTGTAACCGCGTGTGCTTACTTTGCATATTATGCTTAGTATCGAAGTGAATATACTTTATATTATATTTTGATATTCAAATAAATATTACTTGTTAAAATATGTATCAGATTTTTAGTACTATAAAAAACTAATTGATATTTCTCACATTAACGACAAACTTGAAGTTAAAATCCATAGGTTTTTTTGGGCCAGGTATTTCGGTCCCTTTCAATTTTTTTCCTTTTGCGATGTTTGATTTTCAGCCTGTTCATGTCAAATTGGTGTCTTTAATTTAATAATTTTATTAATTTCCATTTGGTACAAATACAATGAGGTGGTGGAGTTATGCAAGCAAATTAAAGGTAATAAAATAATAATTTTTTTTATTATCTTTTCATTGCCACTTGATTCTATACTATATTTAAGCTTATGGCTTACTTTATTGATTTGAAAATGAAATATATATATATATATATATATATATATTTATATTTATATTCTTCTATATTTCCTTTTATAATTGTTACATTTTTTAAATCTTTTTTAATTTGTTCTAATTCTTGTTCTTGTAATCCCATTAATTTTTCAATTTCATCATCTTCCTCATTTAAATCTTCATCATCTATTACATTCATCATTTTTATTTGTGGATTATGAATTTTAAAAATATCTATTATATCTTTAGAATATATTATTTCTGCAATTTTACTTCCTTCTTCAATCTCTTCATTTCTTTCATAATTTTCTCTTTTATTTTTTCCCTTCGTTATTTCTATTAATTGTTTTTTCTCTTCTTCTGTAATTCCTAAACTATTAAGCTTATCATGAATTGTCCATAAATTATTATTCATTATTTGTTGACCTTTCATTATTTGTTCTGTTATTAATCTTGTTTGTCTTACATTCTCATCCATATTTTGTTTATAAATCTTTTCTTTAGTATTATCTAATTTTTCCATCTCTTCTAAAGCTTTCATCATATTTAATTTTCGGTGTTTATGTGTTATAGGTTCTAATAAGTCTAATTCAGATTTTATTTCAGGTTCTTCTATTTCCATATCTGTTACTCCTAGTGAATTCATTATAGTTTTTACATTTGATTTTATAATTCTTAAATCTTCAGTGTTATTATCTATCTTCTTCTTCATATTATATATTCTCTCTTCTAAAGACTGGCTTAAAAATTCTAATCTTTCTTTCCTATTACTGGGTTTTTATATTTTTACTTTTTCTTTAATATCTTCTGGGACCATTTCTAATATTTCATCTAAATTATATATTTGCATTAAATCATAAATGTTAGGGTTTATATATGTTCCTAATTGTTTCATTATATACATATTATTCCAATTCATTAAATTCCAAGTATTATTTCCATTTCCTCCTGGCATAAAAGGTGTAAAAATACATGTTTCTTCTTGATTTCCTATTAATGATAAATGAGAACTTATAGGTAAATTAGTTATTTCTACTTCATACATACGGGGTTCTATTTTCTTTATAATATTCATATTATATTTCTACAATTATCAACTATAAGATTGTAAACAATAAATTAAACTAATTGATCACCGCAATTTATAGCAAATTTTAAAATTATTATCTCAAATAAGGTAACAAAAGTAGTATGAGAATTAATAGGGATCTAAAAGTTCTATTTTATCGAACCATAAATATATATATATATATATATATATATATATGTTTGTAATAGAAACTACCTGAAATTCTTCTCTGACATGGAAGCTGGGATTCAATATTTTCTGAGGGCTTTCTTTATTTTTATTATTTTTTTGGGCCAGCTATATTGTCTGAATGCTTATGTATAAAATGATTTGGTATTATATAGAAATAAATAAAAAATTATTCTGTAATTAATGTTGAATTATTGTATTCATGTACATCGTTCGTTATATTTAGATGTGTTTGTGTATATACAAATACAAAATGTATATTTAGTCTACTTTTTATGATAAATATTATTGTAGATTATATTTGTAAGTAGGAGTATAGTTTTGGAATATTCTTCACTTTTTTAATATATTATTATGAGAAAAGTTTTGTCTTGACTTACATAAATGTATTTTTTAAACACTAACTCAAGCAGGTAATTGCAGTATCTCATCAATATATCTACTAATACTCATCCACTCAAGCCGATTGCTATATGTCAGCTCACTGTGGCTCCTGACTCAAAACACTGTTCACAAGAGGTTAACGGCTTCGCTTTAAAAAAAAAAAACTGCGTCATCGGCTCACTGTGAAGCTGAGAGCTTTTAAAAAAGGGCGGTCGGCTCGGTTAGTGTTTAAATTGTAGACATCTTATTCCTCATAGCACATCGTCCCGCCATAGTGTGCTCTATTTATACTGTTCTATTACCTTCCCCTGTCACTCTGCTTCGCACCACTGGTTTCTTGCATGAATGGTTTTTGAATTGTGAAACCATCATCTTCTGTGTTCATCTCTTTCCCTTCCTGGTTGTTCCTGTAAGAGTAACAAGTGTATCAATATTATAAATCTTTTGTGTTCAACTCTTCTAATTTTAAACATGCATGTTTCCTCATGAATGCTTTATTAATATGTCGTCTTCTGTGTTCATATCCATTCTCCTTGCAGGTTGTTCCTTAAAGTGATGAGGAGTTTGCTTCAAAGGTACATTGACTGCATGGCGTTCCGTCGGTCACGTCGGTGTCAAAAATTGCATGGTGGAAGTCATGGTGAAGTTTATATGTTGTTAAAGCTTCCTATTAAAGGTTTGGCAGACCACTTAAAGCGTTTATGGTAGATAACATTGATCTCTTTTCTGCAAAGGTACATTAATGTTTAATCTCAGTCATGGTTACTTGTAGGCCTGACGTTACGTTCCAGTACCAGGGGTGGGAAACATGGGTGTGAATGTGAGTCGTGTAAGCTGAAGATGTCAATGAAAAAGTTGGACTGCGGACCTTCCATTGAGGAGCTTCATTGTGGGGTACTCAAAAGTAGTCTCCTCCTGAAGCTTGACTGTATAATATACCAAGACTTTTGCGGTTCATTAGATGTTTTTGGTTGCCGTGGGACAGAGTTGGTAGTAACTCAGGTTTGTATATTAGTTGATTGAGCTATATTCAATTGAGTATACTGCCTTTTTCTTGATATTTGACTGTGAAATGACATCATGTTATTTTTTTTCTTTATCAGTTGTCTTGGAAGCTAGGAACACTGGATGGGGACGATGTTTACACAGCTTTTGAGTGGACTTTTGGACAAGTTGGTTGTGACACCAACTTCAGTTTGGTCTCTCATGGCTGTTATTTGGATGCATTTTTTGAAGATGATGGAATGTCTCATCCAACTTAGTTTGTAGTGACTGACCGTTTCAAGAATTAATCATAATGTCTGGTTGTTGTTTTAGAGAACTTGAATTGTTCAAGATTTGTCTTTTTTTCTTTGTACTCATGATTGTCAGCTCATGTTCATGAGATCCCATGAACTTCAGTTGCAGTGTAACAGCTTCTGTGGATTTAGTTGTTGAACCTCATCTTATGATTTTACTTCGTACTTGTGTTGTTTGTTTCATTGAAGGCGTTAGATTGAAACCACCAAACTAATCATAGAATAGTACCTCGATTAACATAACATTGACGACAACCAACTGAAAGCTTAGACTTACACATGACCTCGACTAAAGACAACATTTGAATGAAACTTAAATTAACAAACGACGGCCTAGGTGAGCAGAAAAACACTCTTGACTAAAACGAAGTACACAAAAAGCTGTTTCTTCCAAATTGTGGATTAGTTCGAGTTTTCCTCACTCACAAACCCCAGGTGTATTCCGAGTGTGGTTGTGGTAGGTAATTCCATGCTGCCATCTGATTCATTGTTCCTTCTAAGATTAAGACGGACAGGTTTGATCTTCATATATGCGTGACTTAGAAGATTTTGAATGAAAATGGCCTCATCTGTTCCCCTTTGTATCTTTACTCTCATATATGGGATATAGTTAGAGATGAGATTTAGATACTCTACATGGTACATGAAGCTATGACGATCAGCCATTTCCCATTCATAATTTTCTAACCCTTGTGTTCTCATTATACCATACAAGCAACGGAAGAGGGAATATCTTGGTGAATAAAAACTCACTGATCCTGCCATAATTCTGCCTCTGCGGACTCCATGAACACGCCAAGTTTCCTCGACAAAGTCATAGCTAGCAAAGACAAGGAGAGGACCGCATGTGATATTAAGTGAGCTAACCCCACTTTCCCTCCATAAACGTAACGTCAGGTACAAATCACTTTCGGAAAATGTTTGGAAGCCACTCATAGCAGATTAATGACAGAGACGATGGTCGATTGAATTTGGTACTGGGAGTGAATAGGTGGGTAATGGAAGTTTATGTGTTCGGTCCTTTTATACTCCGTGGGCCTAGAAATTAGTGGTCTTGTCGTGTTCGGTGCTGTTTGTTCAATTCCATTGTGGGTTGACATTTTAGCCGGTGGTTCATGTCTGTTCTACGTTTTATATAGTGGTTATTGACCAGTGGCGTAAATGAGTTGAAGACAACTTTTTCCTTGACCAGGTTACTGCATGGTCAATGGGGTTGTGATGACATGTTTAACTTTCCATATCCATTAACAATGCTTTCAATCATGCAGTACCATTGCGATGATACGTCCCTTTCATTGGACACGAGGGTCAAATAGAAAAGTTAAATGTCCCTTTCATTGTGATGATACGTCCCTTTCACCATTATGCCCTTATGCCATTATCCAAGATATGCTTCTCCACATGCTATGTTATTCCAGCATTATGTGTCTTACGATGCAGGCACCAAAAACGCCATGCAGAAGTCAATTGCCTTATCTACATGACAGAACTATATCATATAAACAGCAACTGATAAAAGATCTCATTAAATGTGTTTCACATTTTTGGTTCCTGCAGACTCAATCCTTTTGGTTTCTTCATTGCAGTATCATCTTCCTCATTGCTGCAGCACATTGTAGACGATTAATAGATGTGGTTTTGTTGATAGGACAGGCCTACATTGGTCTTCCTACAGGCCTATATTAATATAACCATATCATTGATTTGAATTCATCAAGAGCAGGATTTTTTTATGGGCCTATATCTGATATATTATATATGCCAGTGTCAAACATGAACGCTGGACTGTAAGATAATTACTCATTTAGTAAACTGTCTTCCTTTCTTTTGCTTGCACAATTGGCCATTAATAATTCAGGGTCCTATTTGCATATAAACCACTAAAGCTGTCAAACCACCTGTTCCCTTGCTGTCAAACCTTTTATCACCCATGATCATAAACTATAATGAACTTTGGCCTTATCTGACATATTTTATGAACAGAGTCAGTAATTGGAAATGATGTCACTGTAATGTTGCATTTCAGCATTCTGAAGTTGAGCTGTTGAGGCTTGAGAATGATCCTTCATGACTAAGGAAGATTGTTTGAATTTGGCGCCATCCTTTGAAAAATACTTACATTGACTGTCAGGCTTTTCCAGAACAGAAAAATACATGTTATATATGCAGAAAGCTCAGGTACATTGTTTGAATTTGGCGTCATCCATACTTCCATGGAATACTTGGATTGGATTGCATTCTTCTTGGCGGGAAAAACTTTTGAAATTTAAAAATCCGTTGCATTCATATGTACTTTGATCTTTGAGCCAAGTCTAACAATTTGAACTTGGAAGCAGCCTATAAATTCTGATTCAATCTGTTGCTAACTTCATCAGGTGGACATCTTTTCATACTTTACATCACTTAGTCCATAATTTGTCCATATTCCCAGCACTAATGGCTCCTCATTCTCTGCTTAAACAACTACATGATGGAACTGAGCGTTGGAGTATTGTTGTTCGAGTTTGGAGGTGATGGAATGTATACCAGAAAAAACATCCTGCTGACTTATTCTGTATTACCATGATATTGGTTGATCAGGAGGTATTATGTGCATCCTTATATGTTGCTTATGTTCCACCATGTTTCTTGGTTCAATGTTTAGGAACTCACTACATCTAGATCATAGTTCTAAATGTGCTTCAATTTTTATTTCCTCTCACAGGGAAACAAAATCCAGGCTAGCGTTATTCCAAAGAATCTGCATGAGAGATTCAGAGGAGCCATAACTGAAGGTCAATCGTACTTTATAGCCAACTTTGTGGTTTCTCAAAATACAAGTCAATACAGAGCCACCAATCACTAATTCAAGATCAACTTCACCACTCAAACGTTTCTGAAGCAGCAAGCAGTAGATTTACCTCTCGATGCATACTGTTTCATGCCAATATCTGAGATTATGAAGAGCCAACAGAGGAATTTTTCTGAACATCTGATTGGTACTTCACTTGCCTCTCATAATTGATAAATTTCGGTGGTTGGATTAGACAACCTTAATGCTTACTAAGCCTTATTCTCTCCATACAGATGTTGTAGCCTTTGTGCGATCAGTTGGTATGCTTGAAGAATTCCGCAGAGATAATGAAACAAAGAACAAGCTGAGAATGATTCTCACTGATGCTGAGTATAAGCTTATAACCATTTGAAACAAATATCATACGACTTACTATTACTTCATTACTTAAAAGTGATTTACTTAATACATTCATTTATTAATATCTTCATGCGTATAGACTGTCATTGATGATGCTGATTCACTAATGTGTTATCTGTTGGAGGTTTATGGTTTCACTATTATATGAATGGTTATTTACTCAAGCTTGCTGCCTAACGATTTGTTTGCTGTTTCTTAGGAACAATGACCTTGAATGTGTCTTATTTGATGAGTGCTCTACCAATGCATACTTGTCACAACTAGAAAATATGGAAACACCAGTTGTGGTTGTCTTGAATCTTGTCAGAATTGCTTTTTCAGATGATGGTAAATGTATTTAGTCCATCTTTCTATCAGAGTCAATCAGTAGTATATTAGTAATGATACACCAATAAGTTGTTATGCCTAAATGATGTTCTCTAATAGGGATTTTGTTCTTTATGAATATCAGGTAGGCCACAAGTTTGTAGCTCATTCAGTGCTACCATAGTATTTTTTAACCCTGCAATCCGTGAAGTGAAGGACTTGATTGAAAGGTTTAAATTTGTCCTGCATTTACCACAGATTTTGTCACTTCCAAGTGAATTTATTGTGTTCTTTATCTTTCTTGTGCTGTTACAATGTCAGTGCCAAGGACAATGATTCATTTCAAACCCCTACCATCAGTCAACTCATGGCAAACCAGTCAAGTCAGCACTCTAATTCAAGCATACTCAGCAACAACAACAAGATTTTGATATCCCAAATTCCGGATCAAAAAATTGTTTGCATCTACCAGTTTTGCAAACTAATTTTATTACTTGCAACTTTAATGGACAGTAGTAATTGTTGGTTTCATTCAACTGCACAGGGTCAGCCTTTTGTGGTTAATTGCTCATTGCAAAAACTGGAGACCCGACATGGATGGTGCTATGATGGGTGTGGGAAGTGCTCTTCAAAATTGAGAGATGAAGATGATGCAATCTTTTGTCCTGGCTGTAAAAAAAAACCAGAATCCATTCAGTCCAAGTACAGTTAATGAAATCTTGGTCCATATGCCTGCGTACATGTCAAATATGCTAATAATGATTTGTTTAAATACATACAGGATTAAAGTACACTACACAGTTGCTGATAAATCTGGGGTAGCTTCTGTCATTTTCTGGGACAAGCTTGGTGTTGAACTGCTGGGAAAATCTGCAGCTGAGCTGAAGACAATTTTGAAGGAGGCATGCATAATTTTGTTTCATAATGCTGATAGATTTGTAATAGTTCACTTATGTCATTATATAGTTTCTGAACTTCAAGCTTTTCTTTCCACATACAGGATGATCGGGAGTATGATTTTCCTGATGAGTGTGACTTAGTTGTGGGCAAGACTATGATGCTGAAGTTGAAGCTCAATGAGTTTAATGCCAAGCACACTGGTTCAGGAATAAGTGTGGTACAATATACTGTGTGTGAGAACTTGGCAGATGAATTCAATGATGTAGTTAATCAGGTTGTCATCTCCTATAGATAATCGTATGCTTTTGTTATGCTGCTTACTAACTGATTAAGTGCAAATAAAAAAACCTCTAACTTTCACACTTTTGTTGAACTTTTTTTAGGATCACCCGCTCGCACATAGCACAGCTCAGGAAGTCAGCCAGGTGTGTCATCACTTGCCTCTCATATGAAAATAAGGACCGTATCTGTTTCATTATTTAATAGGATTTCTATTTGTAAAATTCTTGTAGGTTAATTCTCAGGTTACTTTAGGGGAAGAAAGTGATGTCGTTGCCATGAATACCCCCATATCTGTAGCTGCAATTGGAGGCCCGACTGAATCTGATGCGATATCATTGTCACAGAATGGAAATAACGTTGTTGCTACCACCACAAAAGGAAGGAGGAGGTGTTACTTGAAGAGACATGGTGTGGTAACCGAGTCAAGTTCCCAATCCAACGGTAAACAAAGCATACCAACTGAAGAACCAGTGTTGAAGGTTGTTAAGATAGAGAAGTAGTCGAACCTACATATTATGATGTGTATATCATCATAATTGGCCTAGACTCATCACAGCATAACTACTTAGGATTGTCATGTTTCCGTTTTTTTAAAATTTCCATGGCGCTTGGTTGTTTCTTGTATCTGTTGTCTTTTAGGTGAAAAACTTGTACTGCTTAATTCCAGTTGTACTTTAGTGTTCGTCAGTCTTTCATTATAATTTTAGACTTAGTGGTTTATGTGATTTTTACTTCCGTACATCTTATCTTGGCCTTCATGAAATGCAGTTCCATTTCCAGTTGACGTTCTCAGAAAGCGTTGCAGGAATCAATGTGCACTATACGCTAAAAACATTCAATTAAGCCAATCTTTAATTACACTTCAAGTAGAATCAGTTGAAGACAGCAGAGTGCTTATTATAAGTACATATTTCCTGGTCCTACAGTTGTTACACGCTTGAGCAAATTTCAAAACTCTCTAAATACATGGAGAAATATAATGTTTCCTTTACTGTAATATGTTTGAGATTTATATATATTCTTCCAGTATTAACACTGGAGTTTATTAATTATATTTGTATCAGATTTACAAATACCTAATGTGGATCAGTTCAAATCTAAATTTAGTAAGCATCAATGAAGATACTTGCATATAATAGATCAATATTTGAACTATGTATGAGTATGAAAACATATTAGCTGCAACTTATTTTTCATGCAGTATCAGAATCATCTTTAATATATAACCTAATCACAGGTTAGAAATGAGCTGGACAATTATAAACACATTGACAATTTGTTGCGAAGTGACTCCATTTCACCTCCATCAATGTATGAAAACCAACTAATGGCCCTTTTACAGGGAATAATGTTCATCAACCGTTCTGCATCCATTAGAATTAGCACCACCCCTTAAGTGTTTTTCCTAACACCTTCATTTTAAAAATGCCAGTATCAGTCATGAGTCTTTTACATACCTTGCAACTTTATAAACTAAGATCTCCCTACATGAGTTTTTTAGATACCTTAAGTACTAATCCTACAGTTGTAATTAAATTGCATCCAACTTATAAATACATTGCTCTGCCTTCATCTGTTCTCACAAAATTTACGCACTGATTATTTTTGGCAAGTACCCACTTAAATCAAGATTGGACTCATCTTATTACAAGTTGTTGTTCTTGGAATTGATATCCAAAGTTCTGAAAGACATGTGTTTATTTAACATGAGGACTTGACCCAATTAATAAGTCTCTTCTATCAGAGTTTGCATGCAGCCCATATTGTGATATCTGTGTCCACACATTGGCATCTACTAAATTGGGCCCTGCAGTTCACAATCTGAAACGAAGGATACATGTCCAGCAAATAACATATTTGTCATTTTATATTGATCTGGATGCATAATACAAATATCAAGAAGTATGTGTGACGTTGCTTATCATAAGTCATGCCTATAATGCAGTGCAAACATATCACTGTCTTACCAAGCTTTGGTTGGGAAAACTATTGCACTTTCTTTTTTGCTACGTGTATTGTCAACTTCAATGGTCAAATATATAATGTACTTTATATATTATGATAAAACAATAGTCAAAGATTCGATTAGATGATATACAAGTAAAAAATTACTACTCCTATAGGTGAAGCGTGTACGTGGTCAGGAGAAGACAAAATTCTGAGGGATACAAAAAGGCATTCACCAATATGTCCTGTCGTTGTCATGCTGCGTAATAACGATGAATTCAGCTGCTCAATATCCCAGAAATAGAACCTCATGTTATTTCCTTGTGCTGAGGCTGGAGTGTCCATTATCTTCCATTCACCATTGTCGTTAGAGATATAAGGATTAGATGTAACTGGAGCATTTACAATACTTCATGCTGAAAAAAGCGCTTCCATTTCTGTTTAGCTAACACTATCATTGAGAGAGAATGCATTTTTGGAGAGGCTGAGCTCAATATTGTTGTTATGAATCTGGGAAGCGCTTGCTTAGAAACCTGGAATCCCAGCAGTGTATTTGCTTAGGTTCCTGAACCTGGTGATTTCTGCATATACCGTGGATTTTTTTTCTGCTCGCCTGAATTAAGTGTGGCAAGATGAGTTCTTCAACTCCAACTACATGCAATGGAATAGAAGGAAGTCCAACAGCTACAGAAAATGGCAAATCATGTTCAACCAAACTCACTCAACCATCTGAAGTGATTTCACGAAGAAGTGCAAGAAGTAGAGGGTTTTTGCAAGACTTAACACATGTTGCAACAAACTTGGAGAATCGTTTTCCAGGTGTTTCTGCCTCAGGTGATCTAATACCACTTACTTTTTGAACTCCTTCCTTCATTCTCATGAATAACATGGACTTATCATCCTACAAACAGTACCAGGTCACATAAATTCAATTGTTGATAGCTTACATGGACAAGAAAATATTTTCCAAGAGCCTATCCACGAAGTGTTTAAGCGACAAAGTGGTAGACTTAAGGGCTTAATGGCTAATGGACAACCTGAAATACCAAGAAGGAGGTCACGAGGATTGCAGCCATCTGAATGTACAACTTCGCATAATGAAATCAGACTTCCCTCTAAGGAACCAGGTCATTCCGTTCTCAAGACCTTTCTGTTTTAGGACCAGTTTGCTTTGCAATTTGCTAACCTTCATAATGTTGACCAATTTAAATGGAACAGAAGTTATGAGGCAGGAACTAAGGCTGCTTTCATGTAATCAAAAAAGGGAAATTTATTACTACATGGACATCAATAACCAAGAACCTAATTTGTCAGTAGAGCAATCCAGATTTCCCTGCACAGGTGTTTTAAATCTATTACTTCCTTCACTGTTTACGTTCCTGACTTTTAAATTTTACATATCTTCAGTTACAGTTAATTTTCCTATCCTTGCAGAACGATCATGCACACATCAGAGTAGTTTAGACTATCAGCCAAGTTCAGGACAAAATAGGTTTCAACGACCAGCTGAACAAAATGGTAAGCGGAAGAGTGATTCATTGAAAACAGTAATGACGATGCATGATTCAGCAATGATAAAAGTAAGTAAAAGTGACACCAAAGATCCTAAAAAAAGAAGTCGAGGAGAATCTATTATGCCTCTTTATCCTTCAGGTGATTTGCACTTCCAGTCGCTCAATTGTTGGTTCTTATAATTTTAGATTTCATTTCTATACTCCCATTGATATCTCTTTTATATTTAATTGTTGCCACAGTCAATGATGATATGCATGACAAATTTATGGAGGAGGTTTTTCCAAGTTCCAAACCTGAAGTTGTAGTTCTCAATGAATCAAAGAATTCCAACCCACCAACCTACACAAGTACATATTTCAGATTTAACAGAAATATCAATATATGTTCAATTTTTGGTTCAATGTATATAGACTTGTGCTGTTGTTTTTTCTTGCAGTGGATGGTCAACATTACAGGAATATTCAAATAAATCTTGAGTACAATGATGAGGAAATTCATAAGGACTTATCCTCCAGTTCAGATGAGGAGCAAGGTTTTTTATCTTACAATATTCCTGAAGTTATCTTTATGCTACTTAACTTAGTTCGCAAAGCACTTGGCTGACATGTTTACATCATGCAGAGGACATGTGTTCTTTGACATCAGACCTCAGTAATCAACATTCAACCTTGGTGGACATTTGTGACACCCAGCAATTAGAATTACAAGGTAAACTCTCTTGTGATTAAATGCTGTACTATTACCACCATTGCCTACCATAGACTTATATATGATTTGATGCTATTACACTTTGATCTGTCACAGCATATATAGATGAAGGTGACCCCACATATACTTGCAAGTATTGCCATGCTACATTTTGGTATAATGAAAGAGCTAAAAAGGACAACCAGAAAAGAGTTCCCAATTCATTTAATATGTGCTGCCTCCATGGGAAGGTTGTCTTACCAAAGATGAAGACACCTCCACCTTTACTACGAAGACTTTTCTTTGACAAGAAAAGCTTGGAGGCAAGAAATTTTTATGCAAACATAAGGCAATACAACAATATGTTCTCCTTCACATCAATGGGAAGCAAGATTGATCACTCAAAGAATAATGGTGGCGGTCCATACTCTTTTGTTCTATCAGGACAAAACCACCATAGCATTGGGAGTTTATTACCTCCTGAAGGTTCACGTCCAGTCTACTCTCAGATGTATATTTATGATACAGACAATGAAGTGAGGAACAGAATTGATGCTGTCAGGTACTTTATTCAAATACTATACTTGAATTTCAATATTGAAAACCCATTCAGTAACTTGAAGTTCTTATGCTTTTCCAGCAAACATCAAAAAGACTCCACAATCGATACAAAGATTGTGACGGATATCAAGGATATGCTAGATGAAGTAAATCCTTATGTCAAGCAGTATCGTTTTGCTTCAAACCTGTTAAAGAACAACAAATCTCATGAGCTAAAGTTGTGTTTGATCAGCACCAGAGAACATGATGGAAGGACTTATAACACACCAACTGCCTCAGAAGTTGCTGCATTAATTGTTGGTGACATTGACATGGAATTCAATATCAGAGACATAATAGTCAGGGAGCACTCAGGCATCCCACAACGCATACATGAACTGCATGCTTCCTATTTACCCCTTCAATACCCTATTCTATTCCCGTATGGTAAAGATGGTTACAGAGATGACATTCAACATAGGGAAGAGTCTCTTAGTGCTACTAAGAAAAGAAAGAGGTTAAGCATGCGAGAGTTCTTTGCTTACAAGTTGATGTATAGAGAGGATCAGCTATCTATATTGCTACATGCATCTAGGTTGCTTCAACAATTCATAGTCGATGGATACACAATGATTTAAGCTCAACGGTTAATTTGGATTCGAACCCACCAGAAAGAACTTAGGGCTGATCTCTACCAAGGGCTTTCAGAGGCAGTGATCCGGGGTGAAACAAATGCTACATCTACTGGAAAAAGGATTATCCTACCATCTTCATTTACTGGAGGCGCTAGATATATGATTCAAAATTACCAAGATGCTATGGCCATATGTCGATGGGCTGGCTATCCAGATATCTTTTTAACCTTCACATGTAATCCAACATGGCCTGAAATAACAAGGTATTGTCAGGAACATTTAGTAAATCCTTCCGACAAGCCTGAGATTCTGTCAAGAATTTTCAAGATAAAGTTGCAATCACTAATGAAAGTTATAAAAGAGAAGAAGATTTTTGGAACAGTCCGTGCAGGTAGTATTTCTTTTTAAAATTACAAGATTATTTAATTCCTGGTTATCAAGTATCTATCTAACCCTATATTTGACATGTGTGCCTGTTTCCACATTTATATTTCAGAAGTCTACACCATTGAATTCCAAAAGCGTGGCTTGCCGCATGCTCACATACTTCTATTTCTCGAGAGAGGTGACAAGATATTAACATCTGAAGCCATAGACAAAGTGATTACTGCAGAAATACCAGATAAGGAAACATCACCTCTACTATATGAATTGGTGAAGAAATTTATGATTCACGGTCCGTGTGGTAGAAGTAATACTAGGTCACCATGCATGAAGGACAACAAGTGCAGCAAGCATTTCCCTAAGAAATTCAATTTGAATACAACTGTTGATGAGAACGGTTATCCTACATACAGAAGAAGAGACGATGGGCGATTCATTGAAGTCAAAGGTATACCCCTGGACAACCGTTTTATTGTACCATACAATCCTTTGTTGCTTGCTATGTTTCAAGCTCATATCAATGTTGAGAAATGCAATCAGTCAACTGCCATAAAGTATTTATTCAAGTACATAAGTAAAGGCAATGATAGAGTGGTGGCAGGCATATTTGACAAGAATGGGAATGCAAATAGTGAGGGTGTAGTTGATGAGATTCAACAGTATTATAACTTCAGGTACATATCTGCTTGTGAGGCTGCATGGCGAATATTTGGGTTTGAAATTCACCATAGATTTCCTTCTGTTGAAAGACTAAGCTTCCACTTGCCAAATCAACAGTATGTAATTTACAAAAATACTGATGATGTTTCTGAGTTATTGGATAACCCAAGAGTATGCGAATCACAATTCTTGTCTTGGATGAAAATCAATGATGAAGATGATTTTGCAGCTGGCCTTACCTATGCAGAGTTTCCGCAACACTATGTGTACCAAAGGAATGAAAGAAAATGGAAGCGTAGGCAGAAAGGATTTTCTGTAGGTAGGATTGCAAATGCAACTCCGAGCTCTGGAGAATTGTACTACTTGCGTATTCTGCTGACAAAAGTAAGAGGTCCGAAATCATTTGATGAAATCAAGATTGTTGATGGAATCCTATATGACACTTTTAAAGACGCGTGTGATGCTTTAGGTCTATTGGATGATGATAAAGAGTATATAAATGCACTCGAAGAAGCATCTTCTTGGGCATGTGGGAATTCATTGAGGAAATTACTTGTAACAATGCTTCTTTGTAGTTGCCTGCAACATCCTGAGTCAGTGTGGAAGAAGTGCTCAAAGATTCTATCCGAGGATTTATTGTACATCCCGCGTGATCATCCTAATTATTCAAGTAAGTTATGATTTATTCCACTGAATTAATATAATTAGTTCCTTAAATAGACCATTGCTTTACCATAACAGTTTCATACATTATGATTTTCCAGGTTTTTGTGTCTCAGCTTATGCCAAAGAACAAGCTGCTTTGCAAGAGATTGATGCTATGCTTAAGGAAAATGGGAAGAGTCTGCATGATTATCCAAGCCTCCCAGTCCCTGATGAAACTTCATCCATTGATGTTACAAATAATCTCATACTACAAGAACTGAGTTATGATCGTACTGCACTTCAATCTGAAGCTATGGTGTTGCAAAAAACTCTTACAGATGAGCAAAAAAAGATATTTGAACAAGTAATGAGTTCAGTACAATCGTCATCAGGAGGGTTCTACTTTGTGCATGGTTATGGTGGGACAGGCAAAACTTTCTTGTGGACCGCATTAACTTCTACGTTGCGTGCTAACGGAGATATTGTATTGGCAGTTGCATCAAGTGGCATTGCAGCAACCTTACTTCCTTCAGGTAGGACAGCTCATTCACGTTTTGCAATCCCAATACAAATAACTGAGTTTTCAATGTGCTCAATCAGACAAAACTCTGCACTTGCAAATTTAATCGTTAGCACTAAGTTAATTATATGGGATGAAGCTCCCATGGTACAACGGTACTGCATAGAAGCATTTGATCGTACTCTCAAGGATATCATGCATTCTAATTTGCCTTTTGGTGGGAAATGCATTGTCATGGGCGGTGACTTCCGTCAAATCCTTCCTGTAATACCAAAAGGTACTAGGGCTTCAATTGTTAATGCATGTATTTCATCTTCATGCTTATGGGATTATTGCACAATCTTCCATCTTACAAAGAACATGAGGTTGACAACTGGATCCTCAAATATTGACATCAATCAATTGCAATGGTTTAGTCAATGGCTTCTAGATGTAGGTGATGGGAAGATAGGTGATGGAAGTGATGGTGTGAATCATATTGACATACCGGCCAAATTTTTGCTGCCCGAATCTCAAAATCCAATAGAGATGATTGTACAATCTACATACAAAAATCTGGTGGATAATCTTTGCAACAATGAATACTTCAATGACAGAGCAATCTTGGCACCCACTATAGAGGCAGTTAATAAAATCAATGAATATATGTGTTCTTTGTTGCCAGGTGACTCTTTTGATTTCTTCAGTTGTGACTCTGTGTGTAAATCTACAGATGATAGTGATAACTTCGATAATCTCTACACAACTGAATTCTTGAACACTATTACTAGCTCTGGCTTGCCACCGCACAAACTAACATTGAAAGTTGGAGCTCCTGTTATGCTTTTGAGGAACATTGACCAAGCTTCAGGTTTGTGCAATGGTACTCGGCTACGTATATCAAAGCTTGGCAAGAATGTCATTGAAGCCATTACATTGAATGGTTCGAAGCCAAACCAAAAGGTGTTGATTCATAGGATGGATATGAACCCTTCCGAAAGTAGATGGCCTTTTCATATGCGAAGGAGGCAATTTCCATTAAACCTCAGTTTTGCAATGACTATCAACAAAAGTCAGGGGCAATCTCTTCGTCATGTTGGAGTATATCTTTCTAAACCAGTTTTTACACATGGTCAATTATATGTTGCATTATCAAGGGTTAGGAGCATGGATGGATTGAAATTATATGTCCCTACAAATCCGCAAGGTAATAGTAGGACAACAACAAATGTGGTTTACAAGGAAGTTTTCAGAAACTTATGATGCTGACTGACACTGCTTGATTCAGAGTTTTATCACAAATGTCCTGTGTAACTTGACATCCTTATGTTCTTCGAACAATAATGTACGCTTAATTTTTTTAATAGACTTTCAGTATTTTCCAGTGTAGCTTTTCAACAATATTGGTGTTAAGTTTGTGTTTTGTGGTAATGAAATATTGGTCAGGTTGAATGTTTGGCAAGAATGTATTTGAATGCGTTATAATCTGCTCCCCGCGCATCGCGCGGGGAAGTCCACGCTAGTTACTTTTCAACAAGGGATTCTTTTAGAAGGCAAAAAAAAAAAAAAAAAAGAACAAGGGATTCTTTTAAGCATTAAGAAATAAAATACATAAAAAATATTACTTGTAGTTGTTTGGAAATGAATAAATTCATATCATTATTTTTTTTTGGAAGAGAGAATTTCAACTAAAATAAGGGTTATTTGAATAATAAGTCTCGGCCTAATTTTAATAAATTTATCAAAACTTTACTGCCCAATTTATTTTAATATTAAAATTAGATCATATTGTGTGTTTACCTGGTCCATGAATTTGATTAAGAAGTTTCAAAAATAACAAATACTTATTTATATATTCATAAATTCTTATTATATTCTTCCATTAATTTACTCAAAAATACAATCTGGTCGTTTGAGAGATAATAGAAAATAACTATATATTCAAGTAAATACTCCTCATATCTTCTTAGTTCTTATCCTCCAAATTAAAGTAAAAAAGAAAAGCAATTTTTTTTTTTTTTTTTGCCTTCTTATCAACTTTCATTGTGTTTGTGCAGTGTTACATTCTCGTGATATACATATTTGACGGCTAAATAGTAGTGCAGTTCATTTCATTTCATAGTCAAAAAAGGAATCATATTTCATTGTGTGGATTGACTTGTTTTCAATTTTTGTTTTCAACCTATAAAGTTAAAAACAAACAGAATAATGACAAGAAAGAATACCCTTCTAATTATTTTCCTATTTTAAACATGTCATTCTAAAATGCTTAATTATGTATAGACTATATATGGAAGGAAAAAAGGGCCACCAAAGTCACATTTAGCTGTGTGTATAAATATAAATATTTAAAAAATCACACACAGTCATTTCTGCTTAAATAAAAATGATATAAAATGCACCAACCATAAATGATGAATCCGTAATTTTTTAATAACGGAAGGTTCAAAATTTAAATTCAATTGGTTCCTCCATTGATATTATGTCAACAGTTGTTGGAGTTTTGTAGCCTAATCACATCTCTTAAGTCTTTTTTGTTAGATGTTAGCTCATCTCCTCTCAAAAAAAAAAAAAACCCCTAACAAAACTAAGGGTTGATAAAATAATAAAAATCGGGAATAAAACTTCAACATTCATAAGTGTGAGATTCCAAATCCAAAACTGGGAGTATAAAAATAAGTCTTTTCCGATATACTATTTTATACGGATAATTTTATGTTTTTACAAAATAATTTTTTAGTCTAACTCGTGCATAAGTGGAAATTAGTAAATTTCAACTGCGTTGCATCGTTGTTGTGTACACGAGCCTAGTCCTCTTTTCAACCTTTTTTTGGTTAGCACAAGTTCAAATCTTAGTTTGAATGAAATAAGTAAAAGATTTATAGTTGATTGGCTTCTGACCATTGTTATCAAACTCATGAGTTGACTCTCCGAATTTATCGTTTTTACGTTTTCAACTTATAAAATCGAGTCGAGTCATTAGTAAACTCGTGACCGTTGTAAACTCAGTTAAATTCACGAGCTTATACACCGAATTTGCCGTTTCTACGTTTCTAACTTACAAAATTGTGTTAACGCGCCCTTAAACTCGTGTTAACCTTTTCAATTTGATTATATTCAACGGCTTTATATATGAATTTTATAGAAATTTCTTTATTAAATACGATAAATTATGAATGTTGATAGATTTAATTTTAATTATTTAGATTTAAAATATATTTAAATCAAATTTTTGTCAACTTTTTTATATTTTAATTATTTAATTATATACTAATAATATCTATTTAATTGTAAAACTAAACTCTTACGAGTTTACGATTCGAGTTCACGATATGAATTTACGTCACTATCACGAGTTTACTTAAATTCGTGAGTTTGACAACCTTGCTTCCAACCGACTTCAAATCTCCAAGTAGTTAATAACATAAAATATTGAAAAAATAATACTTAAATACTATTCGAATTTTAAAATCTTAAATTGGTTTTGTTAATAATAAGAGTAATGGGAATGATAAAAAGAGTATAACAATTGTCAACTTAGATTCTTAGGAAATCATTGATTTACGATTTTAAAGTTCAAGTGGTATTTATTTTTCTTTTTTCCTAAAATATTTGAAAAGAATTTTTATTTCCTTTTAAAAAAAATCAATTGAGCTACCAAGAGGTTATCCTAAGTAATTAACAACCACAAGTGACTGAGTGAGTTGGGTAACATCCCAATTGGTCAATTCATTCATAAAACAATAATTGAAAATGTTCATCAAAATCCTTGATCCAAGAATTCTGTTTGTGAATGATTAACTATTAGGATAGCCAAAAAAATAAAAATAAAAATAATAATTGAGAGGATATGGTATTTGAATAAAAGTATAGAAATTTCAGGGAGACAATAATGAGTGATTTGATTAGAATATTAAAAAAAAAAAAAAAAAGAGGGGATAGTGGTGAGAGAATATGAAGTGTGTTGACTTAGTCCCAATGAGGTGGATGAAGCTCATTGATCAGTCACACTTGTCATGGAGTTAGGTAGCTTTCATCATCCCCTCATATTTCTGCATTACACCTTATCATTATCTCTCAACCACTTCATTCCATTTACTATTTTCCCATTTACTCCTATTTACCAATCATTTTTTTTATTTGCTATATACTCTCCACAAACAAAAAAATAAAAATTATGCATTTGAAAATTGTGATGCAAGTGGATTGGGTTTTTCTTATAAAACATATTCTTTTTTTTGAAAAAAAAAAATGTTTAGCTGAGGGGCATCCCAACTCTAATAATGATTTATCAAGATCATGCCATATTTTATATATATCCACTAATATAGTAAACTTTTGGGAGATATGACTTAAATCTTTACCCAATAAAAGATTGTCATGCTTTGTCATTCACTTTTTTTCTTTTTATTTTTAACATCTTGTGTTTTTTTTTCCCCCTCTTTTTAAGATGGGAGAGTTACTTTTATTTACTAGGTTTTAATATTGGGAAAACTGGTGTAAAATCGGTGTTAGAAAATTTTATTGGCTTGAATGACCTAAATTTAAATATTAATACTCTCTGTATTTAAAATATTATAAAGTATTGGTATTTTTTGTGTATAAAAGTATATGAGATCATTCTAACCAATAAAATTTTAAAATAGGGAGTTTTCATCTATTTTACCCCATAATATTTTTATTATATACTCTTTAAGTGAAAGAAAATTAGGAACACTTTTCTTTTGTTGTTGGAATTTGAGGAACAAGTCCCTTAATTGATATATTGATATTGGCATCACCATATATTTTTAAAGTTGAGTATAAAATCACACTACATGGCGTGTATGCCATAATTTTAATTTATTTGATCAAAATTTTCAAATAAGAGAGAGTGGGTAGGAAGGTATCATTGCTTTTATAACTTGTAGTTATAATGGGACTGGTACTTTATTAAAATTCATCATAATTTTTTTTTGTAAAGCTGAGGGTTTTTAATGTAAAATTTTCAAATGGTAAAATCTCAAAGTCAACAAATTTAAGGTAAAAAATACTCAAAAAATTTGGCCAAAAATAAAATTAAAAAAACCTTAAATCACTGATTTTTTTAAAAGGAAAAAAGTCGAAAGTTAAAATAAATAATCTGGGCGTTAACTTTTTTGAAAGAACCCTGAATGGCATTTATTCATACTCACCAATACCTAACTATTCCATCTGATTATATAAAGTAAGTATAAACCTTTAAAATTTTACATGTAAAAAAACCTTTAAAATTTAATTTGTGTTAAAAATATATTTAAATATAGAAGTTAGTAATTTCGTATTTAATTATTTATGGTAGAAGGAGTCACATGAGGGGTATGGCCCACCTCATCTGCTTCTCCCACTACTTTTATCATATCAGTGGGCCAGCCCACTGATTTCCGTTGTTATAATAAATATGACGAAGAAAAACCTGTGCCTTTTTTTTTTTTTTTTTAAAATTTTTACAATCAGACATTTTAATTAGTGTTAAGTCAAGACTTCTCATTAAACAATACTCTATGTTATAGTAGATAGAATAAATTATGCAGAACCTCTTAATTTTAAGTCAGTTGTATATAACTCCCCTAATATTTTAAAGTTTAAATGTAACCCTCAAAATTTTTATTTTTTTTATTATTAACCATTATTGTCAATTGACCGTTATCTTTTTAATGAAAATTGCTACGTTAGATTAACGGATGACACTTGGCATCTTACATAACATCATATGTGGCTTAATAATTTCAATAACCCCTTGAACTTTGATTAGTTACAGATAACCTCCTAAACTTTGATAAATTATAAATAACTTCCTTAACATTTTAAAATTTAAATTTAACTCCATTAAAATTTTTATCTATAATATAAAATCCCCATCATGTCATTACTGTTATCATTTTAATAATTTATTAAGATTCTTACTATCATTGGTCAAATAAAATAGCTTTCTTTTAAGGTAAAAACTAAAAGAATACTGTTTAAAAAAATATAAAAATAAAGGGCAAAGGTGCAAATTTGGCAATGAACAATATCGTCAGGAGCGTCTGTAAGACTTATCTATTTTCGGGTGCAAAAATGGCAATCAACTATTGTTTTGGAGCAAATTTGGCAACGCCGTTAAAAAACACTTAACGGCCGTTAACTTTTGAAATTTGGGTCCCAACAGGCTTCTCCATCTGTATTATTTTAATATTTTTTAAATGGAAAAATATCACTGAGGCCACATAGAAACAATTTCATTTCAGATAACCCCCAAAACATTCTAAAATTTCACTGCAAAGCTTAATTTATTTTTACTGACAGTGATATTTCAGTGATATTTCAGAATCTTTTGGGGGTTATCTGAAATGAAATTTTTTCTATGTGGCTTAAGTGATATTTTTTCATTAAAAAAATAATAAAATAATACAGATGGAGAAGCCTGTTAAGACCCACATTTTAAAAGTTAACGGCCGTTAAGTGTTTTTTAACGGCGTTGCCAAATTTGCTCTAAAAAAAATAGTTGATTGCCATTTTTGCACCCTAAAATAGATAAGTCTTACAGATGCTCCTGACGATATTGTTCATTGCCAAATTTGCACCTTCGCCCAAAAATAAAAATGTCATCATTTATATAACAATTACTTATTTTCTTGAGATAATGGAGCATTGATAGTATAAAAATATCATCATTTGTGTTAAATATATTTTTGAAAAAATTGAGCATTGATAGTTTAAATATTGTATTTATATCATAGGAGGATAACTTTTGCCCTCATTAGTAATGCATAGTTTTTCTTGAATTATAGGTTTAATGTTTATTTTTATATTTTTTTAAAATATTATTATTCTAACTTTTGCCCTACAAAAAAGCTATTTTAATTGACAAATGATAGCAAAAATCTTAATAAAGTTATTAAAATGATAAAAGTAACGACATCGGGTTCAATATTATAAATTAAAATTTTAAGGGAGTTGGATTTAAATTTTAAAATGTCAGGGGGTTATTTCTAACTAGTCATAGTTCAGGGGGTTATCTGTGACTGGTTAAAATTCAAGGGATGGAATTAATAATTTACATAGAATGTCATGTGTTAGCTGTTAATTTGATGTGACAATTTATGTTAAAAAGATACCGGTTAGTTAACGACATAGGATTAGTAATGAAAAAATAAAAGCTTAGAGCGGGTTAAATTTAAACTTTAAAATGTTAGAGGTTACATACAACTAACTCAAAGTTCATGGGGTTTTATTAAATTTAGAATAATAAATAATACTAACAAGTTTACTTAAATCTTATCCACTGTTTAGCCGTCTCATTTGTGTATTTTACTTTTGGTAAAAGTACATCTTTAATCCTTTAGTTTTACATCAGGTTTTATTTTGTTTCCTTAAATTTATAAAGCATTTCTTTCAGTCCTCTGTTCTTAAAATCATCAACAAAAGAAGCTGACATTAAAATTTTAAATGTTGGTGTGTGTATGTGTATATTGTCAATAATATATGTCCAAGTATTATACCTATTTTATCCCAAAGCTTTAACATACATATTCTAAACATGTATATAAATTTAAAATACGTATTTATAGATCTAAAAAATAGTAATTATGCCTTTTTTTCATGTTGTGAATTATACTAATGTAATGATGACTGAAATAAATGTAATATTCTCATTATAGTTGTATTGTATATAAATAAACTCCTGAAAAAAAAAAATCGCATTTCTATGTTCTAGATGGAAGAAGATAACAATTAAATTTAATATACTTCCTCCGATAAAATATATCTTATATTTAGTATCGGAAAAGTATTAATTATAAAAGCACGTTTTATTTTCTGCCACTGAATGTACAGTAAGGAACTCTGATACCTAAACCAACAAAAGGCCGTTTTACAAAATGATGGCTTTACATATTATAACAACGCACGTTGATCGAATGATAAGCGCTCACCTTTATTCTTTTGTCCTTTTTTTAATTATTACTATTATTATATAAACGCCTGCCAACTAGAGAAATTTTTTAAAGTATTTATTACATATATATACTTACAAACAGTACGTGACATTACTCCAAAAGTTTTGTTATATAAATTTCATAATTCTATTATTAATTAACTCTGGCTTGTAAGATAGAAGAACGACATAATACTCTGAATCTATGGCGAAAGGCCAAAAAATAAAAATATTTTATGAAAAATTAGACTGTACTTTTTTTTTTAAAATTGCTTTTGGAAATAAATGGCCTGGGATTAGGAAGATGACCCACGCAAATTCAATAATTGAGGGATGCTTTGGGTACAAGGTTATCTTCGACAGAAAGCGGCAATCCCCAACCAAATTATTGTACTTTTTCCATTATAAAAATTAAGTCTAGAGATTCAAGTTGGCAACCAAAAGATAAAGATTACATCACTATTTTTTTTTTTTTTTGATAGTAATTACATCACTATTTTATTCCCTTTGATTTACCTGTATAATTCCATTTCTACAATTCCGATTAGTTCATTATAAACATAAATTTGACGGACACAAATTAATTAAATTATTAGAAAGACCAATTTGACACCAAACAGTATGAAAATCAAACGTGACAAATAGAAAGAAACCTCGACAAGGACAATTACTCTTTTAACATGAACAAAACCAAGACCATTTTCCAACCAATAAGGGCCTGTTAATGGCGATATGATGTGATGATCCTTCGAAAATAACTCTTCAACTATAATTTATGATGTACGAAATAAGTAAATATATTTATAAAAAGCAGCTCCAAACAAACACAAAGGCAAAAGCATGAGATTATGATTTGAAACCATGGTTATCTAACCCACACCGGAAATAGGCTAATAGATCAGTCCGGTGATCCGATCCAGGTCAAGTTATTTATTTATTTTTTTTAAAAAATTATTATTTTAATTTTTCCTTTAGAATTTCATACTATAAGCATAAAATTTTCTATTTTTCACCGGCTCAGTCCCAGTTTAACTCTGGTTTGATTTCGATTTGACTCACTAACCCAGTATCCCAACCGGATAATGAGGCCATAGATGCGAAAAGGGCAGTAAAGGGTGATGATGAGCATGAGCGGTTAGAATATGAATATGATACGCAGACAATTAAGTTTGAATCCGTGCAAACATGGAAGAAATGTTTTCAAAGTGCTGCCTTTATGGTCTGTTTGGTGAGGGATTTGGAGGGGAAGGGAGGGGAGGGAAAATTTTTATGAGTTGAATTTTAAAAGATTGAAGAAGTGGGGTAATAAAATTTTAATAAAGAGAATATATAAGATAAAAGAGTAAGAAAAATTAATTAAAAGTTTTTAACCCCACTTTTCTGATTTTTTTTTATTCAACTAAAAAAAATTTTCCCTCCGCCCACTTTCCCTCCCCTCCCCTCAGATCAAACAAGCCCTTAATTGAGCTCAATTACACCAACATTTGATTTAAAAAGTGCTAAATATAAAAACTAGACAAGGGATTCATTTTAATTTTAAATATAAGACTTCAATCTACTTTACCTCCTAAACTAATAAATTTTCCTCAAAATACCCCTATTAATTGCATGTATGAAACGAGTCTTCATAAAGGGTAGTTTCAAAGAACATGATTAAAGAGGACATTTTAGGAAAACCAATACATGTTAGTTACACAACTAATTTCTCTAATATTTACAAATTAATTATTTAACTCTTATATTGAGGTGCCAAAGATAGCAAGACCCCAAACACACAAGAATATGAATATGATGATATTGAGCACCACCTCACCTGTTAAACTAACGTGCCCGTGATATTCTCTTGCGCAGGCTTGTCATTATCAGTATGATAGAAATGGATCAGTTTTTTATTCTCAACAAGAAATTGCTCCACTCAGTGGAAATAATTAGGGGTGTTTAAAATATCCCGATCCCGGATATTTTGATCCCGGGAATTTCCTATCCCGACCGGGACAGGGATTGGGACCAGTCACCCACCTTGTAATCCTAGTCCCGGTTTTATTTTTTTTCTTTAAAACTAAGTTATTATTTTATTTTTATTTTTTTTATCCCATAATTTAAGTTATAATTTGATAAAATGTGTATCACATATTTAGTTAGTTAAATTGTAAATATCGTGATATTAATATTACTATATAATGTATAAAAATAATAACAAAAATGATGAAGGTGATCATAATAATAATAAAATGTTATTCTTCAATTTTAGATCAATTTGTGTGATTATTATGGCCTTATTAGGTGTTAAATAATTACTTTAAACATTAGGTTATAGAAAATTTAAATAATATAATAATATTTTTCAAATTTAATTTTTTAAAAGGAAAAAACCGGGATTCCTGGTTTGATCCCGATCCCGCCCGGGATTACCGGGACCGGGACCAAACCAGGACCGGGACCGGTTGCATCCCGGCCAAAAACCGGGACCGGGAGTGATATAAACACCCCTAGAAACAACTAGTATGAGATATTTCACAGATTTTTTAGCTGTTGAGGCGGCGGACCAAACCAAGATACTGCTTTGGGATATTATAAAGATACATATATAGATGCCGACAACTACTACATCATACCAGTACCAGACAAATCTGTGACTATCACACGAGCAAAACCTTGAAATAAATATATACTTTGACTTGATTCCTTCATTTGATTGGGATTATATATATCCTTATCATTATTCCATTTCTAGTGTTTTACATCAATCAAGATATTTAACAAAATATCTAACATTTAACCTTGATCTAGATGACATGCTCACTAAAGGACATGTTGGTTGGTTGCATCCCAAACAAACATCACATTCAAAAGGCAGACAAATATCTGACACTAAGGCTAAATATCGGCTGCACTATAATATAACATTCTTAACTTTCTCTGATTGAGATTACCTGCTCTACTTAGATCAAAAATCCATACCTGGTTCTTGTCCTGTCCAGACAGGGAAAGTGAAGTGACCCGGGCAGAAAATTGTTTATTCTTGGTAGCTTATTTAGGATACAATTTTCAGAATCCTCTGAGATACAACACTAATCTTCAGAATTCTGTGAGATACAACACAAATCTCCATAATCTAAAACTTCAACAGTTCCTTGAGTCAGATTCAAACAGACTATCAATCAAGCCGGACAGCTTTGTCAAAATACTGTTTGGAGATACAGCATCACCAGCATGAATAACAGAGACACTTTAAACGACTGAGTATATCATAATTGGGCCCAAAACCATTCTCTCCAGAATTAAGAGCACCCAGCCCAAAGGAAGTTTCACGTCCAGAATATTTATTCTAATTTCAACAAACCTTGTAAAGCCATAAATAATGCAATTCTGTACTGCAGTGTGCCTGGTGCTGCATTCTTTTCTCGTTTGTTATTTAATTACATTATTGAGAATGAGAACTCCGGGTTCGTCTTAAAAAATAGCTAATGACAGGGATATAACACCTCACTGATAGGAGCAAGCAACAAAAAGCATAAATTCCAGAAAAGGGACTAATAAAGTTCTTAAAATTTTCATTCTTTTATAGCACAGATCAGATTTCATTTACAGAGCAGATGACACTGATAGAATAAACAATTTGAGAAAATTGCTTTATCAGCTTCAAGAAAGGGATGCTAAATCCTAACCTCTGAGTATTAGTTGAACTATAATTTCACCTAGGGAAAAAAATCCTTCCAAGATTACTATTTAACAGGAACACTCCCCTTTGGTTGCTGAATTGTTCCCATTGGATTTCCTACAAAAGCAGACATATCACTCGCATACAACTTGAACTTATTCCCGTTACCACAATAATTTAACTATAAAAATAACAAAGATACAGACATAATATCCTGCATAAGAGATGAGTTGTTCATTTAAAGTCAATCAAGTTAACAATTCATCATGTCTATTTGTCTCTTGTCAGAGCAAGCACTTTCATGCTAGTCATACCACAAGGGTTAGGGATGTGAATCCACTGATATTTTTATAGTCAGAGATATTCTTTTAATAGTCTCTGAATTTTCTTTATTAAGCATATGTTAGAAATGGCATTCAAAAGTTAGTAAAACAGTGAAATGAGACCAAAGTCCAATTTACAAGCAGATTACCTGTGTTGCTTGCAAAAGAATAAGGGTTTGGAAGAAAGCTGCTTCTTGTCAAACCAAGAGGAGGGGCTGCAGGCCTTGAAACATTAACTACTAACTGATTTGACAAGCTACTAGTTGGTAGGTCTTCTGCTTTACTCATGCACATGTCTGAACTTTTTGCAAGAATATGATTAGGACTTTGTGCTGATCTCAAATTCAGTAATTGGCACTGTTTTCCGAAAGAAATAATGATGCAAGTCAGAGCTTGTTTATTTACCAACTCAAGTACAATACTAAAGCCTGGAACTTGGGTTTTTCCTAGATGGAGGGGTTCTTCAGATAGGAATGTATAACCGGACAATAGACATCAATATAATATAAATCCTTGTTCCTTTAAATGAAAAAAGACAAAATAGAGACCTTAATACTAATTTTTTAAGTTAGATTGTGTATGCTTCATGAATACATTCAGCATTAGTATTCCAACAAGCCACATAACATTTTTGTAAGGAGTTAATATGTGATAGAAGTACCTAAAATCATCAGAAGGAAAATAGAATACCTGCATGATATCATTATCATTTTTCCCAAATGAAGGGTCCATATGACGTGAATATTGGAATGCTATCATTTCATTTGACGACTTTGGACTGGCAATATCTGTACATGATTCATTGCTTGATTCCTGAAAGTAAAGATGGCGAAGTGCTGCACGGAAACGATTGTTCCTTTGCGAATAATACACCTTTGTAGCGAGGGGTGCAGGAATATCTGATTCAATTAAAACACATGCATTGTACACGAAAGGTGAGAGTGAGAGGATGGCAGGTTACATCAGAAACCATAAGAACTGAAGAATAAGGAAATATTTGGAAAGGGTTACAAACCTTTCCACAAGAATTACAGGGTGAATGAACTAACTGAAAATATATATCATTCTTAATACCTCTCTTTGTAAGGTGTTGCTCTTGAACCTGCCTAAGATTTTTATGGTTAGGATCTCCATGTTCAGAGACAGTTTTTCCCAACACATCCCCACCTGGAAAATAAAATTAAAAAAACTAGGTTATGCTTCCCCCACCTTACTTCACAGAGATGATTATACAAAACAGCAAGAGTAGCCAGAAAAGTTTTCTAAGTTTTAGACCTGAAATTAAATCATAGCTAAGTGTGCACTGTGCATACGACAAATGAAAGTCAATAAGAACACGGATGCAGATGAAAAAAAACCAGTTTCAGAAGTTACTTTTTCCATTAAAAGAAGAATAATGTAGAATGAAAAGGCACTGGAATGATTTTCTTTAGACAGAGAACAAATGAAGCCTATTTGCCTGGGCTAAATAAAAATTCTGACGCAAGTGCCAGAGAAGGGGTACTTTCTCATGTTGGTCCCTCTTCATATTTCTACCTTCTAGTTGACCCTTCCATGCCCCCAGGACGCTCCAGTGCAAATACAATGTAAAGAACAGCCAAGTTGAAGCAAACTAAACAGTCATATGAGCCAGTTTGAGATGATATAAGGCATAGATCCAAAATTGAACCTAGGCATATTTTTTATGACCAAAATTACAATTCTCTCCCTTTTTAATGATAAAACATTGACCAGAATGCACTAGAAAACAATCATCCGCATAAGTTCTGACTTCAGAGGTAACAAACAATTTCAATGGAATATATGCACCTTTGC
Organism: Inga oerstediana; assembly: GCA_963210345.1. Taxonomy (NCBI): domain Eukaryota; kingdom Viridiplantae; phylum Streptophyta; class Magnoliopsida; order Fabales; family Fabaceae; genus Inga; species Inga oerstediana. The sequence continues at coordinate 76,843,076 of OY723399.1, read as the reverse complement.
AAGTATTTTTATTTGCAAAGCTCGCTGATCTAATTAATCCAGATTCTGTAGCAGGACTTTCTGGTAGAGGTAAACGTCCTCCAGCCATCCTGCAGGGAAAGAATGAGCATGATACTTTACAAATTAAGATGCCTAAAAGCAACTCAGGTGGTAAGAATGGGGTGGGGAGAAGGTAGTAATCCAGGGTTCAAACACTCCTAATGTAATTTTTTTTAGAAAAAACACAAGATAATTTAAAGCTGAATAATGATTAAGATAAATTGAATGAACAGAGTCTTAAAAGTTAAAATTTAACTTATAGTCATATACAGGCCTTTCCTGTCAGTAGTTTGAACTAGTACGCATCAAAACCAGTCCTGATTTCATAAAAGGGATGTATAAAGATGAGTGACAAGCTTTTATTGAGTCTGATGCCAAAATATTTCATTGTTGATTAAAAACTTCTTGCTAGCTCTGCAACTGGTTTTCTACTAAATGAAGAACTAATTTTTAAGAGGCAGAGAAGTGGGAGATATTCAACATGAAACAAGGTGCTTGAAAAAGTTTTCAACTGATTATAGTGTTCCTTTTTTTTTCCCTTCCAAATATACCGGAAAATAAAATAGGACTTATTGAGCAACATATTTTCTGGGCATGAGGCAATAATGATGTCAAAATGATCTGACTTCAAAAACTATAAATGTCTCCAGAACTAAGAAAGCATACAATTTATGACGTTTTGTCGGAGGTTGCATTACAGAAGCTGGATGATCTCTATTTCCAAGACTAAATCCTGTACCATCCATCATAGATGCCGCATCTACATGAGTATTTAAGGAAATAGGTACTAAGATGATGCTTTCAAATTAATTAGTATATGAACTTTGTAGCATGACTGAAATCTTTATCAGAAGCTAAACAATAACTCCCTGAATACAAATCCGTCATATATATATACCCAATCAAATTGCCAAGGAAATAAATTTAAACTATATAAATATGGCCCAACTCAACCTAAAAATGTCAATGCCAACCAGCAACCACATACAATCCATTTGTGAAAAAACATATCTTTGTTCCCATTCTTCAATCAATTTTCAAACAAATAAATAAGCTGCACTTCCCAACAGTAAAGCCTTTATCCCACTAGGTGAAGTCGGCTATATGGATTGCACGACGCCATTGTGTTCTGTCGAAAACCATATCTTTAGGTATATTATTAATCAATAGCTGCACTTCCCTGAAGGCATAGCTGTAATTTATTTGGTTGTTGGAAGAGGAAAGGACCAGAGTAATTAAATCAGATAGAAGTTATGAGCATAGCAGTAATCACATTTATCTGGTCCAGATGCCATTGTGTTTTTTTAGAAACTGATTAACTTTGATTTAGCCTAGCAAAGCTTGATACATGCAGCAAATTGATTTAACCATCAGCACAAAAAAACCAGGGGGGAGGGGGGTTGTTGTTGACATGTACCATTGTAATCTACAGCATCAGACCTTCCCTGCTCCCCAGCTGCTGGAGCTTGGTCTTTGACAGGTTAGGAGATACAAAAATTTATATTAATCCTAACTGTGATTAGCATGAGACTAGAACTAGAGAATGCTGAAATAAAGTTTTAAAGTATATAGAAAATTATTTTCAAAAGACGCAAAAATTACACAGTATTTTCAAACGTAAATAGATAATTTTACATCACTTCAAGAAGATAAAAGGACATAAAAGGACTACATAAATAATACCAGGCAGTTAGGCTAAAATCTGACATGGAACTTAGCACTAAACAATATGTGCAGCTTATTAATTAATTTTATTATTAACATGTGGATACTAGCGCAAGAAGTTGATGATAACTTTTTCTTTTCTTTCCTTGAGGGCTTTCGATAACCCATGCTGCCATCAATCTCCAAAATAGTTTGTTCTGTATGCTTTGATGACCTACAAAGTTCTGAAGAATAGGGGGCAAAGAGAGACCCAAAAAAAAGCAAAAACCAATATTAGTGATTTCATATCCTTTTGGCATACAAAAAGAGCCCAAAAATAAGCTGATTATAAAATAGCCAGCACCATATGCAGGCCTATACAAAATATGAAACTAACAGAAATAGATGCCCAGAATTTTGTGTGGATAAAAGATGAAAATTAATGCCAAATGCTAACAGATTGTTAATTTTCAGACCTCATGCAAAGGAGAAAAGAGAAATAAAGTCCAGTCCTACCTGCATGAGCAGCATATTGGCTGGCCTGGATGGGCTTCTTGCAAGCATTACAACATACCTTCAAAATTATACAAACCATCAATTATATTAAGTGAAAGTACTTTATTATCAACGTGATAATGTCAGCGCACACAAATATTTACATATATCAATCAATCATACAATTTAGAACGGCAAAAATTTCTTCCAATGAACAATGCAGAATGCTGCCTTTGTGACGAGTATGACAATATGTAAGGAGAAGAAGCTCGAAAGCAAAAATTGTTTTACTGTTGACCAACAGAAGCTACATCAAAAACAGGAGCCCTCTTCAAGTGGCATACAAGAAAAACTCCCAATGAATATAATCAAGAAAGAGGCCAAAGCGGCTATAACCTTTGGCCTCGCTAAACATCATATAATTTAAAAAAGGAATTAATTAAGCATTTCACCTAAAAAAAAAAAAGTTGAATAATAAGGTATCAAAGAATGCACCGGTAGCACACATGCAAAAGCAAAGAGCTTACACAATAGTGACAACTTACAGAGCTTAAAGAATGCAGTAAGTACTCTGCCCCATTCCCTACGTGGTGCATGCACACAAATGCAGATTTGATTATCGTATCATTTACTCCAAATATCAACAGTACATGGTGGCTAGGGTCATAAGTGTTTAATTGTTTACAAAAAATACCGCTGGCCGCAATCATAACACTGGACTGAACTGAATATATAAAAATTAAGATAACCAGAATTTATTAAGCTGCGGTTTTCAGGAGTATTTCTCAGTGAGTGTTTGAGAAACCACAAAACCGTCGTTTTAGAAGCCCTTTTCTGCAAACCGAGACAAAACTCTTCTCACATACTTACCTCGTAAATCGTAAAAGTTATTCTCCAAAAACTAATCCAAACGCACACTCAATAACATAATATTGAATGCACTCTATTCTCAGTAACAAAATTTTAATGCCGCTATCATGGATTAGAAAAAACGTGAATGAGAGGCGAACCTTACCAGCTGCAAGGGATCAGACATAGGCCTCAACCCATACACATGCATATCTGAAATAGAAAAAACCCTAAGCAGTCGTATGAAAAGCCAACAAATAAAAAAGGAGAAACAAAAGGCAAACATGAACATCCCATATTTTCAATTCGTGAGCTGGGATTGAAGAACCTAACCAGTTCCTCCTTGTCAGGTGCAAAACTGTAAGCTAAGTGAAATATATAAAAACAAAATATATAATCAATTTTTAAAGTTTCCTGATTTGGCTAGATTATGAGAAAGGATAATAAATGGTTGTGTAGCTGGGCAATATAGAGATATAAATGGCCAATTGACTAAACCAAGGTTCAAATAGGAATAATGAAGTATGAGAAGACAGCTAGAAAACTTTTGCATCTTAAAACAAGTCCGGCACAAAATTTTTCTTATCCAAAATAACTGACTCATACATGGGGAAAAATTACATTAGCCTGGGTTAGTTAAAGAATGTTTGTTTTAGCAGCGCCTTCTAATTTCACATTGTGAATTAATATTTTTCAATAATAAAGTTACAATAGCTATGGGTTATAAAACTCAATTAAATGAGAAGCTCTACAATTAATCACCCTGAATAATCCAACATTCTAGAAGCTACATGCTAGTTTCTGTTATACATACAAATTCAAACAAACAAAAATGCCAAAAAGTAGATGGGTAAAGTGATGCCTGTTTTAAGTGTTATTCATATAAAACTTAACCAAAGCCAAGTACAGAAGCAGGATAGCAAAATAAAATAAACAAAACAAGCTAGTGCAGCCACAACTACCAATGGCGCATTGAAGAAGCATATTTTCAACAAAAATAAATGGTCATATAATCATCTATTCAATGTTAAAGAAAACGAATGTAACCCCACCTTCTTCATCAAGCAAATTTGCTTCATCTGCATCTCGCAGTCCTCTAAAAACATACTCAGCAGCTGACTTCCGATGGGCAATCTCCTCTTCCAAAGGTTTGCAAGGGAGTACAATGTTGATCAGATGTTAAAAAGAATCAAAACCCCGTGAATATCTTACCTTGCTAAATACATATTATGAAAGCATGAGAAGCCAAGCATAATTAATAGGCACACAAGAAAGGAGAAAGTGGATTTTATCCCTGAACTACAGCCTAAATACAAAATGAAATACTATGCCCCCCAAACTAACATCTAATGCTATTTGTATTCTGAGAAATTAGTCTTTTTCAAAGTGATATTAGTAGTTTTATTTCCAAGACAAACTGCTGAAACTACTTTTCAAAGGCCCAATCTTTGACAGATAAATGAGTGTTTCACCTTATGTGATAGTTCTTGGGGGCAAACGGGTATCATTCAAACTCCTATCGCTAATGTTGTAATTTTGCAATAGTTCAGGGATATAGAGAACATTTTCCAACCAAATAAAGAGTCATCGTGGAGAATAGAAATTCTAAAGCTCGATTCAACCTACCTGCCGTAGGTTGGGAGAACCTCCCAGCAGCCAGAAGCCTTGCAATGACTGCCATTCTCCCACTCCCAAGCGAGCATACCATTGAGAGCAGGATATGGTAATGGTATATCTACACATTAAAACAGTCACATCAGATTCAAATACACCTAAACCCAAACAACCGATTTCATCAAAAACTACCAGCCAATCAGCGAAGCCTCGAAATACAAACCACGTATTTGCGAAAATGAAGCATCTGGAAATTTTTAAAAAAAAAAAAGTGAAAGGGAAAACAGAAATCGTCGCGGTAAGCAAGCAGAACTTCACCTTGACCGGAAAGAAAATGGATTGACCAATAGACCAATCAGAATCCTCTTAAAAGGGGAAGAAACCCGAAAATTGAAATCAAATAGGGAAATACAGATGATCCCAGAGCAATGCCGTTACAAAACAGGGAGAAACAGCAGCGAGTAAGGACGACAATGGCGAGAGCGAAAACCCTAGAAGACAGGGAAGAAAAGAATTTATCTTTTGCTTGGGTATGCTATTTTTGCTCGCTCGTAAAATATGGACTCTTCGAAGGTTCTCTCTCTCTCTCCTCCGTGGGGGAGAAGAGGGAGAGATGGGAAAGCCAAAAAAGAGAAGCTTTGTCTGAAGCGAGCCTGGCCGCGCGCATAGAAGAGTTTAAGCTTGACCAATATCTCCTATCGTACTCTGCACCACACTGTGTCATCGGCTACGCTCCACTACTTCCTTTTATTCAAAAACTAACTAAAATATTGCACGAGCATTATTTAAAATATTTTTTTAAATTTTTTTAAATTAATAATCTAAATAATATATTAATTAATACTCTATACTCTCTCCGATTCTAAATATAAAACAGAGTTGAATTTTTTAGAGAGATTAAGGAAGCTAATTAAATTACTTTAAAATATTTTTATTTTTATTTTTTTCTCAAATCTAATTAGTTTCATTCATAAATTAATATATAATCTAAGAATATATAACATATGATATAAGCTTCTTTAATCTCTAAAAAAAAAAAGTTAACTCTGCCTTATATTTAAGACCGGAGGAAGTATAATATTAATGTGGGAAATCCCATATAAATACTCTCATAATACCAAAAAGACAATCAAACTCTCCAATTTACGTGATCCCAAATGGATCTGCATGTGCCAAAATGGAATTTGGAAATGTTGTGTTTTTACCATACTATCCTTTATTTTTTAAAAAAACCACACCTTAGCACCCTGGTCGATGGCGACACCTTGCCGGCCACCAGAGCTCCGGTGGTTGACGATGGGGATTTTTTATGATGAAGTGTGATAAACCGCTAATGAAGTATTGTAAATATTCATTTAAATTAAATGATTGAAGCATGCAGAGATCTCCATCCTTGTCGTTGCATACTTAAATATGAATGATAGGGAAGGCAAGTAGGTTTAACATGAAATTGAACAAGGTTGAGCACTCGGATTAGAAGTATGAGATGGAGAAGGAGAAAACAAATGTCAAATTGAAGAGCGAAGCTCCATTCGCTATCCACATTCATCTTCGTCGTCGTCATTGCCCTTAGGCTTTTTAGGGAGAAATTATGAGGGGAATAATGGCCACATATTAGAGTTCCATGGAAGTGAAACCGAGTTCCATCATATTTGATGGAATTGGGTTCTCCATAGAAGTGGATTCAGGTCTTGCATACCAAACACACAAATTTAGGGTTTTAGTTCCACTTCCACTCCCCTCAATTCCATGCTACCACCCAAGACATTAATATGTGTGTTAGATGACAATACATGTAATCAAAACTAGGCTAGAAATGCTCAATAAGACCAACCGAAAATATTCCCTCTTATCTTCTTTATTAGAGTTTGAAATTTAAATTACCTTAGTCCTTTTTATATGATCTCATTTGGGGTTGTTTGAACATTCAATGTGTTTTTACCATTTTTGCCCTCCATTTTTTTCTATTATTTCTTCTCATCTTTTTCTCATACTACATATTCTTAAATGCTTTCTTATTATTATTTTATTTCTCTCCTTTACTTGCCTTCTATAAATAAGGGTATGTTTGAAAAAAAATAGTTCACTTCTTACATATTTATTACTTCTAACTAATTTTAATTGCTTTTTTTTAAATAGTATAATTCAGTTTTTGGACTCTTATAAAAAAGATTAGATGGAAAACTCAACAGAGGGAACGATTGCATAAGTAGATCCTGATTATAAAAGTTGTAGATTTTTTTTCCCTGTCTAGTCTAAATACTTGAAATAATAGGTTTTTGTTTTGTCAAGCATTAAAAAAAAGGTGAAATTGTTAGGACCAAATTATTTTATCAGTTGGTTACTGGTTAATTTTGAGGTAACAAAATATTAAGAAAACTTTTTCAAATAATATACAATTTGATTTACGTGTTGAATCATTTATAGAAATAATAAGAATCGCTTAATTTAGAAAACTATCTCTGTTTTGCAAATAATCTCATGCAAGTCGTGGATGATTAGATAGATGACAATTAAGTGTTTCAATGCAAGAAAGAAAATATGGACAGTCATTCTCTTCCCTTCAATATATAGGAATTGGCAATGCTTGTAGTTGTATGTGTGCCGTAATGGTTTAGTTAAAAACCACACAAAGTGATTAGCTAAAAACCAGAGACACGAAAAGAGAGAATTAGGCAGTACAAGAATTGTCCTAATTTGATTTTTTGATCCATGTAATGTTGAAAATGCTCAGTAGATTTTGATCTATTATGATATATTGGAATATATTTAGTCCACTCTTAATAGATATAAGGGTTCAAACCCAATGTGAGTAGGGCTATTATGTAAATAAGGAGAAACATTTTGGCTCAAATCATTGTAACTACCACTCAGTAACTTAATATCCAAAAAGTTGTGTTTAAAATATAAGTTATTTGTGGGATAATAAATGAAGTTTTGTCAATTTTACCCCTATTTATTCTTGGTTGGGCACATAGGAAAGATAAAAGATAGAGACAGGTGTAAATGCAGAGAGATACAAAGTATGTGAGACAAAATATGTAACCTTTCATAAAGGTAAATATAAAAAATTTTATCTATTTAATGATTTTTTTTGTTTGCAAAAATGTGGTTCAAGTAACTTATAATAAGGTATGGAGCGGTACCCCATACATGAGATTGGATAATATGAGTTTTTGTAGGAGTGAATTTTAAAGATGACTAATGAATAACTTCTATATAACATTTTTCTCAGGTTCTCCTCATCTCCATGGTGATTTTTTTCGGTAGACAAAAGCTTAGGTGAGTTGGGTTCTGGGGGCTCACCAATACTAAAGCATGTCTCCAGGCTCAAAGAACGTTTATAAAAATACTTACAGATCGCTCACTTACAAGATCCTCACATTGGTGGGATCTGAACCCACAACTTTATGGTTATGAGCGAACTTTCTTACCAACTGAACCAACCTTTATTGTGATGTCTTAATCCTGCACGGTGATTTTCTAGTCTAAATACCACCATGATTCCATTATGTGTGGGCAATCGGGATGCTTCATCGGTCTACTAGGTATGTCTTAATCCTACATGATAATTCAATTATAATCTTTGTAACAGCACCCAAGATTATTACTACTATCAGATTTTTATGCCTCAAGCCAAACAAATACAAACACATGTAAAATATATAGCTTGCTAGAAGCAAGCTTTTGACTGGGTAGATAGTAAAACACTTAATTAGGCACTCAAATATTGAGATTGCACTAATGATACATCAGAAATGCACGTGATTAGGCTCACAGAAATAGTGGATTAATCTGCTCTCTTCAACTCTTCACATACACACACATATTTACTTGAAGTAGTATTATTGATCAGCTATAAATAAAATGACACTCTTAAAGTTTTGAAGTTGGTATGCATGTTGAACATAAAATGTCACCCTTCTCGTCTTATTTATAAGTAAAGAGTGAAGTTTTTTGTCATATTTAAGCCACATCATTAAATTTTGCATATAGATGTACAATTTTACCCTTAATTTATTATTGTCTAATCTTTATACTCATAATATAGAGTATATACAATTAAATAAATAAATTTAAAAAATTATTAAATTTTAAGACAAAGTTAACAATAGTTAGAGTTTTTTCTTGATTTTAGTGAGACATGTTGAAAGTGAATTGAGATAAAAGGGTTAAGGTACAAACTTACCTATAAAATATTTACGAATTTGCATTTGACACCAAAAATTTTGTTTGAATGCAAAAAAACACATAAGCTTTTTTTTTTTTTTTAAATATGGAAAAAATGCATTGACCGTTAATTTAACCTAATGTTCATTACTTTTCTAAATGGAGAATCTTGTAGGCCTCACCCCTAAAAAAATATCGGCTGTAAGATTAAATTAGTGATTGTAACATTTTTGACCCATTTAAAAAAATTCAAGTGTATTTTAATTAGTAAAATTTATGGTGTCATATGCATGCCAATCCTTAGCTTCATGTTAGATTTGTACTCTAAGGGTCTGTTTGGTGTGAGGGATTTGGAGGGAAAGGGAGGGGAGAGAAAATTTTTATGAGTTGAATTTTAAAAGATTGAAGAAGTGGGGTAATAAAATTTTAATAAAGATAATATATAAGATAAAAGAGTAAGAAAAATTAATTAAAATTTTTTAACCCCACTTCTCTAATTTTTTTAAATCCAACTTAAAAAAATTTTCCTTCTGCCCACTTTCCCTTTCCTCCCCTCAGACCAAACAAGCCCTAACACTAAGGGTCTATTTGGTGTGAGGGATTTGGAAGGGAAGGGAGGAGAGGGAAAATTTTTATGATTTGAATTTTAAAATATTGAAGAAGTGGGGTAATAAAATTTTAATAAAGAGAATATATAAGATGAAAGAGTAAAAAAAATTAATTAAAAATTTTTAACCCCACTTCTTTAATTTTTTTAAATTCAACTTAGGGGGTGTTTGTGATAGCGTTTTGAACAGTCAAAACGCACTTATTATGCAAGCCGAGAAAAAATTCATCTCACATACTTACCTCGTATACCGTGAATCACGAATTATAAGCACGTTTTGGACAAAAATAAGCTCTTCCAAACGAGCACTTAAAAAATTTTTCCTTCCATCCACTTTCCCTCCTCTTCCCTCATACCAAACAAGCCCTAATTTAAATGAATTCAGATGAGTTGTTGGGAATGAAAGAATACGATGGAACATAGCTTGTTGGGCCAACCAATTCTGGAGTTTCTGGATTATTCCATTCAACAATAAATTCGTCTCACACGTGTCACCACGACCCCCAACTCAACGACTCAGCTTACACATAAAAAAGACGTCCTACTCTAGCAAAAATTATAGAAATACATATACTAAGTCCTTGATAGAGTTAGTATTTTAAAAGTATGTTCACACAAATCAAAATAAAACTCTTCTTATATATTTTTTTTTATCGCTAATCCAAACAGATGTTAAAATGATTTTATATAGGGTCAAAGAATTCCTTCCATGAATAAGCTGTATCATATTGTTGCCATCACATACAAAACATATTATAATTATTTTATGACTCATAAAATCAAGAGTTAATAAAGTAAATTGAAAAATGCCGACAAAAAAAAATTGTTGTTAATATTTTAGATTTTTTATAATAAAAATAATCAAATTTCCATGTCTCTTAATTATATTATTCAATTATAAAATACAATTAAACATGCCTCAGAAATAGGACATTTTTTGGAAAAGTCTCTCACCTCATTAAAGATTTTATTGTTTAGAAGAACTTAATAAATTTTTATAGACAAAGAGTAATAATGCTCAGCAAATATTGCACACAAAGAGTTTTAGTGCTCTAATTCATCTCTTCCGCATCAATAAACTTGTTAATGTAAAATTTTCCCCTTGAAATATGTTAATGGCACGCTTCATCATGAAATATATTGGAATATTACCTCCGGTCCTAAATATAGGACATATTTTATAGTATAAATTACATTATAAACTATGTCCTATATTTAGGACCAGAGTGAGTAGTATAAAGTATATAACATCTCACATTAAACTTCCTAACACTTTAAAAGCTCTCCTGATTATTATAAAAATTGAATGGTTCAATCAACTACTAACAAGCTTTTGCAATGATGAATTCCCTCCGCGCAACCAAAAGTACATATATTATTATGAGCAGGTTCTCTAAGAAAAGATTATTCAATTGATAAAAATATGATTCTTATTTTCTGTAGACATAAGTTCAAATTTTTGTTTCTCATGATTTTATTAATAGCCACATTTTCATATTATAAATATTAAATATATGAACTACTCGGTTGGTGAGGGAAAAACTACTTGACTAATTTGGATCCATTAAAAAAATCTGATATCCCTAAAATACCTATTTGTAACATTATATTATACATTAGTTACATGTTAAATAAATTAATTTGTAAAAATATTATAAATATAAAAAATAAAACAATAGATCGTCATCTTATATTTAAAATCAAATACAATTCTCAACCAACTTTTATATTAGGGACCTTAGGTAGTACTCCCTCTGGCTTTTGTTATAAAACACTTCTAATCATCTCACCAAAACTAAAAGATAATCCGGTCATTAATTTGTTTGAAAATGAAATAAATTTATGATTTACCTATATTTAAATAGAATTTTTTAAAACTTATATTACATTTTCTCTCATAATAATTAATTACTTTAAAAAAAGGTGATATTGAGAGAGCTTAATTAATATCCTATCAAGCTATATAATAAAACAAAAACGATTCATCTTGCAAAAATTATTTAGTTTAATTGTTGTTATAATCCTTTTATCTATTTATTGAAACCAATTTAGTTTGAATTATAAAATGTGGATATCTCTCTTAATACAATTTAAACCTTGATTTGCCCAGACTAATCCTCTCACTAAACCTAATTCCAATTGGTTAATTCATAATTCTTTTTTTTTTATACAACAAATATTTATGTGAGTTGGGTCTTGAAGCTCATCATATCAAGACATATCTCTAAATTTAAAAGAATGATTATAAAGATACTTATCGATTACTCACTAATAAAATTTTTATATCGATAAATTTAAACTTATTATCTTATAATTATAAGTTAACTCCTTTATTTAATGGAACCCATCTTTATTGCCTTACAACTCTTAATCATGCTTGATGCCCGCTAATACATGGGGCGGCCTAAAAGTGAAGCCAAACACAGTCATCAACCTCGATAGTTACAAAGCTGGACGCATATGACGGCAACTATAAAGACCTACTTTTGCCTCATTTCTAAAAACCCCACACACAGACGCACACGCTCTTCGTGGCCTCCGCCTTCACCTTCCCTTCTTTCTCTCATCTTTTTTTCCTTTCTTCGAATCTCAGATCTCTCCCAGAAATGGCCTCCACAACTGGAACCACCATCTCCGCGACCTCTCTTTCCTGCCGTTTCAAGCACAGTCCGGTATTGCAATTCACGTCTTTCTTCTCCTCTTTCTTTGCTTCGCCGCTTGATTTACCTAGACTTCGCTGGCGATAGTATTGATAAATTGTGTGTTCACGGTCTTTTAGTCTATGTTCTGTGTTAAATCTGTTCGGATCGTATGCATTCACCTGGAACACATTTAATTCTGATTCTTGTGTGCATTATGTATTGGAGTAGACAGAGTGTTAATTGAACTTGCTAATCTGTTTTTGGAAACTCCTCCCCTTTTTATCTCTTGTGAAATTGAGATGGAGATTTATTTATGCCTCAGATTTTGGTGGAATATGATTGTGCGCCTGCGTTTTTGGGTGATGTGTTGTATTCTGTAGAAAGTGAGGCTTTCTTGCTCGTTTTCCTCTACAAATATGACTGACATATTTGCTCAAATCTTTGGTCTCTAACTGGACAAACCAAATTAAACGTTGAAGGGAACTGAGTACTTTATTGGAAGACTAAACATCTTGCCTGCTTTAATAGAAGTAGTTAATTAAGTCTAAAATCTTTTGACTTTTACTAGGTCCTCTCTGAGTTATTTCCTTTGAAGCTTTAACAGATTCAACACCAATGGCATGGTAGCTTTGTCAAAGTACTATCCAGAATCGATTGTAAATTTATGTTACCGTTGTTTTGATGGAATGGATGTAATTATTTTAGACGACATTTCTCATTTTTCAGCACAGTAGGTTATTGACTGGTTAGCTGCTTCTTAGTTTCTATGTTACACTGTAATTGTATGCATTAGCAATTCAATTATTGACTTTGTTGTGCTTAATGGCTTTACAAGAGGATATTACTCTTATTTTTGGTTTTTCCTGTGTTAGCGGTTATTTCTAAATATGTACTTCTTCCCGTGCTCATTAAATTTTTCTTTTTGGATGCAAAAACAGGCCTCTCTTGCTGGGATCTCTAGCCCAAACTCAGTATCCCTTTCAATTAAAGGGAAGACTTTTCCATCCATTCAATTGCAATCAAGGTCATCTCGGTTTCAAGTTAAATGTGAAGTAAGTTTTTCAGAAACAAACCCTCATATTGTTTTTCCTTGATTTATAGTTATCAGCATATAGCAATGGGGTTATTTTTCCTTTATGTCAGTTTTTAGTCCTGGCTTTTAGTTAACAGCCATGTTCCAGTCTATTATGATATAGCAAATGCCTATAAATGTTGCTTGTAACTTCCAAAACCGAAAAGGTTGCTCTTGCACCATAATTTTAAGTTGGATCATCATGTAGGCCTATGTGCATTGTAAAAGGCTATACTTTTCTGAACCAACTTCATGGCAAAGCCTCATGCTCAGATCACTTAAACATGAAATTTTCTGTTTGGTAGTGGTATCGTAGCCTGAGTTTTTGTAATAAGTAATCATATGATGTGATCAGCATGAAATTTTGAATTTTGAGCAGGCTAAACCAGAGACAGTTGACAAGGTGTGTGCGATAGTCAAGAAACAATTGGCACTACCACCTGACTCCACTGTCAATGGAGAGTCCAAATTTGCTACACTTGGAGCTGATTCTCTTGACACGGTAATGTCCCAGTTGACCTTGTGCTGTTAATGCTATAAACTATTTGAACATTCTTATCAATTGATTGTAGCAGCTCTACCCAAACTAGAGGGGATATGTCGCCCTGATATATAGTTCAAGAGAGTAGCTTAGTTGAAACTCCAAGTAGAAATCCAAAACTCCCAATTCTTCACATGGAGTGGGTCCAAAGGCCCAAGTCTAAGTTATTTTACCCGTTCTCAGAACTGGGTTACTTGCTGGCCCATATTGATTATTGATTAGGCCTGTAAAAGCTGGTTGTTGAGTGGTGTACGGGAGTAATGGGACTATCATATGGCATGGGACTATCATATGGCAATGTCTTTGCAGTTCCTGTATCCTGAATCAGACTTCTCGGTTTGTAGTCTAGTGGCATGAGAGCTCTCCTTTTAGTGGAAAGTCGTGGGTTCGATCTTGCTTGTAATTTCAGGCCCATAGTGCTTGCCGCTTTAATTCAGAAAAAAGAAAAGCTCCTTAGCTGGTCATATTTGGTTCTTTTGTTTTTTTATTGCTTTGGGTTTCCTAGTCTTGAGTCCTTATCACTTTTTGTTGCAAAACATGTCTAACACGATTCTGGTGCAAGAAAACACCATTTATATTTCGCTCTGTTCAATCATTTTGACTTGCTTTCCAAAATTTGTGCAGGTTGAAATTGTGATGGGACTTGAAGAGGAGTTTGGTATTAGCGTGGAAGAAGAAAGTGCCCAGAAAATTACAACGGTTCAAGAAGCAGCTGACATGATTGAGAAGCTAATTTCTGACAAAGCTTAAACTATCATAGAGAGAGCACTCTGAAGTTTTATTTTAAAGGTTCACCATATTGGCTGAAGGGATTCAAAAGTTAGTGATTTTATCTTCTTAATTTCAGTGCGAGCTTTCTTTTCTATGACTATTAGATCACTAGTATTCAATATGCAAATTAGTAGAACTCGAATGCTTGTTTGATTTTTAATTTTAATGTCATTTGATGGAAGTTTATTCTGTAACTGTGGTTTACGGGATTTACCCCTCCCCCACCTGCTGAATTTGGAAACAGTGCCTCATAATTGCTATTGCTAATTGCTAAGTTGAAAAATAGAAGAATGTTATAGATCAGGTTTTATTGCATGGACTCGAACAAGAAGTTGCATTATTCCAAATAGATTGTTAACTGGTTGTGAATGTAAATATGACAAAGGGATTTTCTCACGCATAAAAAAGATGTAGAAAGTTTGAATCCTCCCATTAAATAGCTTAAACTTTAAATAGTAGCAAGTGTTATTAGTTTTATAGTTTATATATATAATCATTTCTTATTATTTTTTAAAACTATAAAACTTAAATTTTTCAATATTCTCGAGATTTGAAAATTAATTCCTGTAATTGCTAAAAATTACCCATGAAACTTCACCGAGCAAGCGCTGCATTTTCGCACAGTACAAATAGGATTTATTTATTACTACATTGTTTTAATTGATATCACATGCATGTGTGTAGTATTCAGTTAAAAAAAACATCCTCGTTAAACAAGCTAAATACTGAAAATTCATGCTACTTTCCTTCCATCGGAAAAAAAAGGGGAAAATTCCTATAAAATACTTTTGAAATATGTAAATCCTAAATCAGTGTGGTGAAATTCGAAAATCCCAAGTTAGTGTTGTGTCAGTACGGAGGAGGAATATGAGATTTTGAAATCTCGGCCAAAAGACGCTTCTGTCCTTCAGTTCACCCTCTCTCCACTTTGGAATAATAACACTGGTCTCTTAATTAACAATACTGTATTCTATATTAACAATACCAAAATCCCACAAAGAATCCATACTTCCATGCGCTTCACCTTCGTTCTAAGCACTTCATCCAATTCTTCCTCGTCTCAGTTGCAGATCTCAGGCATCTCAGTTGCAGATCATACAGCTGATTCAAATCTCATTGAGGAACCCACCGAAGATCCGCAGCAACCTTGTGATTATAGCCCCATCGATCTCACCCATTGCCCAACACCTCCTACGGCCGCCCACCTCCCAACAAGATCTCACCCACGGCCGTCGATCGATTCCAGATCTGATCATCGCCCAACGCCTCCCTCCCAGCAACTGGCGACAATCTCCAATCATCTCTTCCCACCACCGAAAACGCCCATCAACACGCTCCCAAGAGAGTCTCCTACCCCATCCACCCGACGACGGAAAAGTGACACCAACAACTACATCTCGCTTATAAGAAGAAAGTGAAGTAGTTAATATAGAATATGATGTTGTTAATAAAGAGAAAGGAGTTGTTATTGGCCCTGAAACCTGTTAACTATGAAAAAAGAAAGTTGAGTTGTTAATGTATAACACGGTATTGTTAATAAAGAGATAAATATTGTTATTGGCCCTAAAACTTGTTAATTGTGAAAGAAGAGAGTTGTTAATGTAGAATACGGTGTTGTTAAAAGAGAGAGAGTTGTTGTTATTGGTCATAAACTTGTTAATTGTAAAAGAAGAACGTGGAGTTGTTAATGTAGAATACGGTGTTATTAATAAAGAGATAGGTGTTGTTATTGGCCCTGAAACTTGTTAATTGTGAAAGAAGAAAGTGGAATTGTTAATATAGAATACGGTGTTGTTAATCAAGAGTGGGGTGTTGTTATTCCGAGCTAAGAGGGGGGATAGTTGAAGGGCACATTCGTCTTTTTGCTGAAATTTTAAAATTCCAGATTCCTCCTCCATACTGACACAGCACTAATCTGGGATTTTCAAATTTCACCACACTGATTTGAGATTTACTTATTTCAAAAGTATTTTATAGGGATTTTCCCAAAAAAAAAAAATATAACTTTGATCAGGAATTAAATTAATAGGCCTTATATTGAAAACCAAGGAACTATTTTGGGAAAATTAGAATAAAGGTCCTAAAATAGATAATATTTATTGGGAAAGATCGTGAAAGTTATAATTATTTAGAATGACCAATTATTAAAATAAAAACTCAATACTAAATTGTCCTAGATTAAACCTCCTATATTTTCTCGACATTCTATTTTAAAAATTAATATGAATCTTTAAATTTCATTAAATTAAATGTAATTTATCTATTTTTTTAACATCTTACGTAGGTATCTATTGAAAAAATAACACAAACATCTTTCGATTTTGTCAAAATTATAAGTTTTAAAATTGACACAAATTTTAATTGAAAATAAAAATTATATAATTTTAGGAAAAATCAAAATGTTTTATAATTTATTATAAATGTTAAAGAAAGGTTATATACATCTAAAAAATGTTTAAAAAAATATGCAATTTTAAACAATTCAAAGGAGGTTTGCATAATTTATTTTTATGTTAGAATAGATTTATGTGAGTTTAAAAAATAAAAATCTATGTAATGTTTTTTTTACTGAAAACCATGTAATGTTAATATACTTAAAAAAGTCTAGATAATTTATTATTTTTTTAATTGAGAATTGTATACACCATTTAGAGCTGGAAAAACGTTAGGCCCTAAATTTGTAAGGGTTAGATTTAAGATTTTTGCCTTAAAAGAGAAAGCGGGCTTAAAAGGGTCATCCCTATAGGGCCAAGGGCCAACCCTTTTAAACCTGTATCTATTTTTTTATTTTTTAAAATGATTTATATAATAATAATATTATTGATTTTTTATACTTTGTTAATAATGTTGCTAATGTTTAATTGCTATTATTTTTTTTAGAATTAAATTTCATAAGAATGTCTTGTATTAATAATCTTAAAAATTTAAAATTTATAAAAAATACTTCTTATTTCATAAGTATTCTTATCAATCTTGTATTTTTTGACTTATATTTAAGTGATTTTTTTGTTTATATCTTTTGTTGTTTATTTTGTTGACTACTTACACTTTTCAAGACATATTTATAAGAAGTATTTTTAATTTTGTTAAATCTTCGCATTAATTATTTATAATTGTGTTATGTCGACAATAGTTTATCTTTGATTATGACTTAGTGGCTGTATTTGTTTGTTGCATCATACATATCGTTTACCCCCTAATTTTGATAACATTTATGTGTCAAATTAGGGCTTTCATTGTTATAATTTTTTTTAAAAACTGAAAAAAAATAGTAAAAATTGTTAAAATAGCTTTAGCCCTATAGGGCTAATCCTTTAAAAATGACTGTTTTTCTTTAGCTGGGCTTGAAGGGCCCTTTTAGGCCCTGAACCGTGAAGGGCCTGCCGTTTTTACCACCTCTAATAGTATTGCCTCCTCTGAGAATACTCATATGTAAACCAAAAATTTAATGTTAAAAAAATTAGTATAATCAATATCAACAAATAATAATATATATATATTTTTATGTGGGGATAAAGCTTTTTTAACAACTAAGATATTAGACAGAAAATTTAATATCTTCTAAATGGTGATTTTACTTAGAGTTTATTTTTTATAAGATTATTATAAATCAGAAAAAAAAAAGCTGAATAATTTAAATGGGCCAATATCTATGTTTGTAATTAAATGATATATAGATGATATGATGCGGCATATGTTAGTTAAAGTTAAAAAGATGATGAATTTGGCAATTTTAATTTTTGTGCAAAATAAAATTTCAATTACTCTTAAAATAGAATGGAAGGAGAGAAAATAGAAAGTTTAATCAAAGGTAATTTAATATTTTTAAATTTATATTTTCATTATAATCCTTCTGAATAATTACAACATTTGCGACAATTCCCAATAAATATCATCAACTCTAAGTCCTTGAATTTAATTTCCCAAGGATATTGAAAAGCAATGAAAGATGATTATATTACTGGAATTTTTGTTAATATACTACTATTAGTGCTACTTATACCACATTTTTAAAGTTTCAGAAAACAAAAAAATAAATCACACCCAACGCAAATGCATTCATTCCCCCAAATAATTTTAGTCAAATTCTTAAAAGAGAAAAGCATATTTTAAGGTGTAGTTTGATTAAACAATTTAAAACATAGAAACAAATTAAATTGAAGCACTTGAGGATAAATATTCAGACAAATTTAAATAATAATTGTTTTGAGCTGAAAACTTTAAATAATAATTAATTTGTTCCCCAATGTAGTCCAATCCAGGGATTACGGTGTTTCTTATCCAATGACCCATTAATTTCATAATCCACCCAAAAATTGCCCCAAGGATGTTGTTGTCGGTCCCAGATAATTCCGATATATGTGGGATGACCGCAAACACGTGATGGCGAAATGTCGGGGAAAGAGAGTTTAAAGTCAACGACAGGTTGAATCCTTGGGGAATGATGATCATGAGAGAGTGCAATAAGTGACTTTAGGACTGAAACTTGAGGAATGCTGCAACCTGCATTTCCAATAATATCACTCTCTTTTAATTTTAGTTTCATCAATAATGACCAGCGAGTGATGCTATCAGGAAGTCTTGTGAATGTACTCTTACTGGACCTTTCTTCTTCCTCCTCCCTCTCTCCGTCATCTTCAAAGAAATGAGGGGGATCATTAATCATTTGTCTTCTCAATCGCCGCACCACGCCCCTTTCTCCTCTATCACCCCTCAAATTCATATCAAATGAGAAGGCATCCTTGAAATCATGATCATGATCATAATCAATATCATAGGTATATTGTTGGTTGAAATCATGCCCAAACTCAATTGGACTCTTTAAGCAATCAACTATCCTAACAAATGGAAGTAGAGATGCCAAACTTTGAGTCCCCTTTCTCAATTCTGCTATCTCTTCCAATGGCATCATCACATGTTTCAATCTAACACCACATATGATGTCACCACATGCCAACACCTTCATTGTCAATTTATGAAATGACAACTTACCCAAATCCAGATAACTGAACACCATTACTAACCCTGACCTTGATCCTTTCATACTTCCCCCAATGTTTATTCGCTTTGGCCCATCATTTTCTACTATTAAATAGACAAGATTGCTCGGCAATGTTGAAAAATGGATTTGAACTAAATTCACACAACCTTCAAGATTCACAAATGTAATCTTAGGGGCATGAGAAAGATCTGGGAGTGTAGTGAGATGTTTTGAATTCCTCAGACAGATTTTCTCTAAATTTGGAAAATGCTGAAAAAACAAAAAGAAGCATTGTTAAATAAACTAGATAACAACCCGAATAATTTTAAAGCTAGTAAAGCAAACATTTCAATTGTGCAACATTTGGTTAATGCTTGATGCAACATCTTATAATCACTAAGAGGGGACAAATATGACACATGAAAAATAAGACGTACCTGATTTTCATTTCCAAGTTGTCGGATATTACTATCAGGCATTCTAAGTATAACAAGATTCTCAGCACACAAATGTAATGGCACATAGGGTGGTGGATATCCTTCCCAAATGAAAAATCTTAATTTTTCTGGAAGATAATCCAAATCTCCACAAACATTCAATGCTGAAGGCTTTCTCTGATCAGACTTGTAAGCTTTAAAAAATATCAAATTATGCATCTTTTGAAAATGGCTAGCTTTCAATGTAATACTTTTCATCTTGCTCTCGTCCAATGAGAGGTATCGAGTAGCCTCAATCCCCTAAAATATAATAGCAAATCAAGGAAACACAATCATCAATACCTAAAAAATGACCAAAAACATACTGTAGAACAATTAAATATATCTGCCATTAGAAATATCCAAATTAATTACAATGTTGAGCATTTCATTCAAAAAATTCTTACTATTCATATTTCCCTTTTAATAAATGAATTTGTAAAAACTCATAAACATGCATAAACACTAGTATATGTACCTGTATACTTTCATGCGTAGATATTTAATTTAACTATAAAAGCATATATGTAATTATACTTATCAAACATAACTTTTTAATAAATAGAAAACATGAACCAAAGACTAACGACAAGATCAATTACAAGATATCGAAAAATGAGAATCCCTGCGAATCTTATGCACCAAAAAATGAGGACAAGACATGAAGCCAGGAACCATGTGGACCACGTTATAGCATCGCTTTAATATTTTACTTGTTCTCAACTTTCATATACTCTTGTTCACTAATTTTATCTTTTAAAAAAACACACGTCACAATAGTCCTGGCTAATTTTAAGTCATACATATTCTAAAAATCATTAATTGTCAATGTGATCCTTTTTATCTTGCACATGTCTAATGATAAGGATTGAATTGCCTCAGCCCCTTGTGATCAAATTATGGGGGAAAATGATAAACTAACATGTAAAACACGATTAAATAACAAATGGAACACTTAAATATATTTCTCTTAGAAAAAATGAATATGCTTTTGTGCGCTTCATCCAAACAATTCATTTTTTTGGCAAAACAAAAAAACAGTCCATTTTATCTTACTATAAATAAACGAATAAATTGGTTACAACAAATATACACGCTAGCTCGGGGGACAACTGTACAAACCTGCTTAAATGTTCACGTTTATACTTCATATAATTGATAGTATAATGAACATCAATATAAAATTTTTGAAATTTTCTTTATATTCAAATTTCATAATGTGAAAGTGAAAAAAATTTCATGTGACCCTTTTGTAATATTAAATTTTTTATTAATAAAACGCGTGGGAATATTAAATTTCATATATCTTAGAAGTTAGAATAACACATCCTACTAGCTAGCCATATTCTATCTCAGCTTAAAAAGGTGAAAATTTCAAAGTTTAAGATGAATAATAAATCACACCTGACAGAAATTAAAGGCCATGCATGCCCAATTAATTTAGCCAATAAAGGATTTTTTTCCTTAAAAAATCTAATTAGGCAAATGTTAACACTTACCAAAGATTTTAATGAATAAACAAATACCTTTTCGAAAAACACATAACAAGAAAATATAATGAGGAAAATAAAGAATATAATAAAAGCTTAAAAAATAAAGTATTACCTTGTCATTGTTGAAAAGATGATAAATATCCTCGGGCCTCCTTAGTCGAATGGGTTTTCCAGGATTAGATATTAATTGTTGGCTAGAAATTTCAAGCCCCATATCTATTAGAAGAGCATGCATATGAATATCACCATTTTTATACACTGAAACGAGGGATCTATCTTTAAGTACACTTATATCAATATGTGCAGAACTATATAAACGTTCTATACAATCCATAGAAATACTCCATTCATCCTTCAAGACAAATGCGAGGTCAAGAAATATACTCTGCTGTATATCGTCAAGTCCATCAAAACTCAATTTTAACACATTAAAAATGCCCTGGAGAGGAGCTTGATTTATCTTTTTCAAAGCACTTTCCCATTCTTTTTTCCCTTTTCCATGAAGAAAGCAAGCCAAGACTTTTAGGGCTAATGGATTTCCGCCACAATAATGCACTGCCCGCTCTGATAACCCTAAATAGCTTTTTGATGGCTCATTTTGCTTAAAAGCTTTCAAACTGAAGAGATGTAGAGCATGAGAGAACTCTAATGTCTGAACATTATATTTTGAAGCATAAGTATTCTTAAGCACTTGCATGTCTCTTGATGTGATAATTATTCTACTTCCTTCTCCAAACCAGCCACATGCTTTGATTAAATCTTCAATTGCTATAGAATCATGCACATCATCAAGTACCAGAAGAATTTTTTTATGGCGAAGCCTTCTTGCCACAAAAGTTGATCTTAAATTGTATGCCTTAATATCATCATCTTTTAACAATTCTTTAAGGCATTTTTCCAATAATTCATCAAATCCAATTTTTCCTAACCGTTCTCTCACATTTCCAACAAATGAGAAAGCTTCAAACTGAGCTTTCAACCTATCAAATACAACTCCTACAAGAGTGGTCTTGCCTATACCGCCCATACCCCATATCCCCACAATGCGAGCTTCACTTAGTAACTCTTCAATTTTCTGAATCTGATGACCAATCCCAACTAATCCTTCCAAATGAAAGGATGAATTGTTACTCAGTTTGCTCAAAATATCCTTCACAATCATTTTAGCAAGTTCGGATTCAGTCCTAGAACAAATACAAATTCAAAAAATGATCAAGTTTAATGCCCCAAGAAAGAAAACAATAAGGGAAAAATGTGTTGAAGCTACCTGAAATTCTTTGAATGCCACCCAGATAGATTTGTTGATCGGATCAAAGTATTTGTCCAATGTTGTACTCTTCTTTGGTCGTGTTTAAATCTCTGCTTAAGCTTAATGAATCCATCTCCGAAACTCCCATCTTGTTTGCGAACATTTGATGGATCCATGTTGTAGAAAATAGGAATGACAGTTCTTCCATATTGATCCTTACATTTCATGATATGAACGAGCTCATCCATACACCAAGTTGAAGAAGCATAATCTTTTGAGAAAATAATCAAAGATATGTCTGATTCCTCTATTGTTTTCTGAAGAACTGGTGAGATATGATATCCTTTTTGGAGCTTGTGATCCATAAAAGTTTGAATCTTTGCATCACAGAGTGCTTCATAGAGATAAGTTGAGAAAGTGCGCCGGGTGTCCTCCCCCCTGAAGCTAAGAAAGATGTCATACTTGGTCGCAGGAGGAGAATCCCTTTGATCATATTTAGAACTGGAGAGATAGAAACAAACTGTCAACAAATATCGGGTTATAGGAGAAAATCATACAAGAAGCTAGCTTGCTAGCTACATACCTATCATCAACAGCAACAGTACTTTGGTTATCATAAAGGGAAGGAGAGATGAATCTATTAGCCATGGAAATTGATAAAGCCAATAGTATCAGTAAGGCTTCTATTAGCGTTAAAGCAATGTTTCCATCCATTTGATAGCAATTTCTAGATCCAACCTTCAGCAACCTGAAACCAAGTTCATAGAAAGAGCAAGCAAAAGTTTATTAGATCTACACTAGAAAAAACCAGAAATTAACAAATTTTTTTGCACAATTTTTCCTGCGAGAAGAAAACCCTGAAAATATAATTCTGGGAAAATGCCTGCAAAACAGAGTATCAGTGAGATGAAGCAAGGGCATAGTATTAACCTGGTGGAAGTGGTGGTAAGCAAAAGAAATAGCTCACAGGTTCTCAAAAATGTCAGCTTCGAGCTTTGCAAACTTCCTCTTCTTCAAACTAGTTCTTCACATGTATCCATTAGTTTACAAAAACGTTTTTTTGATTTACTTTCCATTAGTAAAAATATATTGTTGAAGGGTAATTATTATATTTCTTATGAATATGACTTTATAGAAAATGGGAGTAGCATTTCCCACTCCATCCATTCTTAATGCGAGTGTCATAAGTAACGATACTTATATGATAGGTTTTTATTTGAAGTAAAATTTAAAAAAATATTGCTCAAAGTTAGCTACCTAAAAGTTCAATGAAGCCGAAAATAACAAAACATTTAGTTTTTTATTTTTATTTTTTAAGATCAAATTGGTACTTTCTTTTTTTATCAAAACACCCATCTGAAAACCAATTATCATAGCCAAGATGCCTTTCACCCAAGCAGATAACCATAAGGTAGTTGCAGAGTTTTTTCTTTAAACAAACCATAACAAAGATAAAAATGCTCTCAAAACAGTAAAAAAGAGAAGAATGAAAGTATGAAAACTGGGATGTGAAGGGAAGATAGTTCACAGAGACCGCAAAACTGTCAGCTTGGGATCTGCAGACTTCCTCCGTTAATTTGATCTTCAAAACAATTCTTAAAATAAATGAACACTTCAGTAAAGAGATAAAGTAGTCCAGCCATAGCTTCGAAGGTTATGGGACTAAGTTTTTCACAAATTAAAGTATAAAAAACTCCAGATGTTTGAGTATTATGAGATCTACGACAGTACGGTAGGCAAGTAGGAGATTCAATCAACAGCACTAGGGAAGAAAACAGCAAATATTTTGCTGTGAAAAATATACTGCAGGCACAAGTAAAGGAGAAGAAATAACCTGGATCGATGTGGAGGGAAGCGAAAGCAATAGGCCTCACAGAAGCTAAGGTGTCAAGAATGAAAATAGAAGCGCTTCAAATTCCTATATTTATATTTTGTTTCAGTACTCTTTATATTTTGCCGTGTTGCAAGTCAAGTCGTGCCGCGTTTGTGACTTTTGGGAATTGCCGTGATACTTTCGTTGCAGCTGTCCCGCACCAGCCCTTCGCTAGCTTTTGAAAAAAATTTGGAATCTGAAGGGTCCACTTTGGGTCTTTGCTTGTTTGGACTTCTTTTTCTTAAAAAAACCCACAAGGAGGCAAACGCTTGAATTAGAAATAACCAGTTGATGATCAGCATCTCTATTATGTTTTTTAGGAATATAATTCAATAAAACATGTCAATTCTTAGATAATTATAATCTAGCTTCTACAATAATAACACTGAAAGGGTGGTATTGCTCTCCACCTCTCGTTAACAAATTGATTGCCTCAATGCAATCAGTGTGAATAAGAATGTTTCTGTAGCCTCTGCTCCAACAAATCTGAAGTCCTTGGATAATTGCTAAGATCTCAGTGATTGCAAGAGGAACTATTAACAGCTTACAGGTGAAACCCCCAAGCCAAGCTCCTTCCGTATCACGTAGAACCCCCCACAGCTGCATTGACCTGAGTCCATAGCCGAACCATCTACCTCCAAGTGAACGAATCCCGCTTGCCTGTCCCTCGCAACCAGGTTAGGGCATTCTATTGCAGAGGTTTTTGTCTTTTTTGATCAACCACCACCTTCGTTAAAGAAGGCGGTCGTTGATGATTGATTTGGGGTTTCCCCTTTGATTTGTATTAAGTTCTTAGTTGTAATTTGATGAATTCCAGTTTCCATTCAAAAAAAAGAAATAACCAGTTGGAATCAGCCTTTGTAAATTAGGGCTTAGGCCATTACTCTCTCAAAATTTGAAAAAAAATTTCACTTTTATTAAATATATATCTTTATATTAACGAGTCACTAATTCTCTTTTATTTAATTATTTATTACTCATTCTATTTTTTATTTTATACTCATTCTTTCTCCTATGCTATTTTTATAAATTGAGGCATATTTAGAAAAGACATGACATTTTTTACACATTCATTACTGTTAACTAATCCCAACTGCTAATTCATTTTACGTAATTAAGAAAAAAGTTGCGTATAAAAAGGACTTGAGGGCATAATCTATAGGATAATTCATAATGGCACTCTATGATTGGTAATCTCAAGTATGCGCATTAGGTATGCGCATTTCGTACCCAAACCCATTCTCAAAGTAGATTCTACTGAAGATAATATATCTCAGAGAATATCACAGAATTTCATATTATGATATTGTGATAATATCATAATTTTATTACTCTATCCGGTCCTATTTATGAGCAATTTTCTCTTTTATGGACCTGATCCTTTTTATAAACAACTTTCACTTTGTGTCTGAAAATGTAAATTTATTTGTGCCTAGTAATGTTTGTTAGAGACATGTGTATGATACAAAACTTGCAGTTGAGAACATGATTGGAGCAGGTAGAATACGTGATGGATTCTATCTATTGGAAGAAGGCCAACCGAATAAGACCTTTCATGTGCGTCAAAGCTAGACAACAAAAATTTGGCACAAGAGATTTGGGCACTCTTATGAGGAGAAGCTTAAAAGTATTAACTTAGCTTGCAATTCTTTTAAATCAATGCATTGTAATTATTTCATAAGAGCCAAATAGACTAGACTCAGTTTTTTACGCATAACGACGAAATGGGGAGTGATTAACTAAGGTGAATGAAAGAAAAAACACTTTACTTTTTTAATAAAATAAATTAATAAATCAGTCGTTTACTTCATTAAAATAAATTTGAATAAAACAAATGAAGACTTTAATCCATAGATCCAGTCCACACATGTTTGAAGGTTTTGGGACTTTATTTTTCAGATAATATACTCCCTCCGGTCCTAATTATAAGAGAAAGTTGACTTTTTTGGAGAAATTAAGGAAGTCAATTAAATTACTTTAGAGTGTTTATATTTTTAGTATCCTTAGATTATATATTAGTTTATTAGTCAAATTAATTAGTTTAGAGAAAAAACTAAAAATATAAATACTCTAAAGTAATTTAATTAGCTTCCTTAATTTCTCCAAAAAAGTCAACTTTGTCTTATAATTAGGACCGGAGGGAGTATAATTTAATTTGCCTACACATTAAACCCAGCTATAAAGTGTAATGTCTTGATTAGGCATTAAAGTCACATGAAATTAAACAAAATACTCTCTCTGATTCACAATATAGGGTATTTTAACTATATCATTGGAAACAAAAAATGATAGTTAAATCGTTTAATATGTCTCAAAATACAACTTTTTTCCACTCTTATCCTTCTTAAGAAATGTGTTTAATTGCATTGGGAGTGTTATTTTAGAGAGGGAGGATATAATGAGTGGGTCAAAGTTAGAAAGTGGATATTAATTACAGGGGTAAAATAGAAAAAAGAGCATTAATTAAATAAGAGATGACTTATGTTTTGGATCATGTATTTCTTATAGAAGTGCCCTATATTATGGACCGGAAGGAGTAGAGAGAATGATTAGATCCTCCATCAATGAGATTTTTATATTCATTTTCAAATATGTCCTTATGGTCAACAGTTCACTTTATTGTTGCTTTGTGTATTGTCGTGGCTACATGGCTTTGTAGGGAAAAACATAAACGGAGTGAACCAACCTAAACAGAATGATATTAAAAGTTTTACAAATTTGAAAGTAAAACTATTTCCATATCAAGGAGCCTCGCTTAATACTTAGATTCTTAGTATAAGATTCATTTTTAGTTCAATTTTTTTTTATTAAAGTTGATATGGCAGGTGGAATATTATGCAATGAAACATCTGATTTTCTAATCTGCGGGTTGTCTTTTGGCGTAAATCGATGAGAGTCTGATATGTTTGAAATGAAATTATGAATCGAAGTAGGGCCCATTTGATTTAGAAAATATGCCTTTTAAGTTTCTAATATCCCACATATGAAAAATCATGACATAATATTTATAATTTACCAAGCCAATTTTTAAATTTTGTTACGTGAGATAGATATACAGGCTTATTATATAAAACAAAAAAAGAATTGAACTATTCCGTTTTTATTTTAGTATACTTTCGCTAACCCGAAACAACTTCAAATACTTATTTTTGGTCCAAAAGAAATGGAACGACCGAGAGCAATTCATTTTTGAAATGTGATTTTTTATTTTATTGTATGCTAAATTAAATTGTTTCATTCATAAAATTCACACACAAGATATGTGAGTGTAATTAAAAACAAATATTAAAATCAAATCCAGTGTGGGGAAAAGTTAAAATTAATAGACAATATTTATTTATAGCAATATTATATTGCTTCATCTTATTAAAAAAAAGCTAATATTAACCATTAAAAAATTGATGCTGATTGTTAATGTTTTTAACAGTAGGAGGTAATGTTGTTCTATTTTAATATTTTCATGGTATCCTTAAATATAAAAAAACCTTCCAATACGATATTTCTTCCTAATGAAAACTTTCAGACGACCTTTAAGCTTTTATTTTTTTTAAACTCCTTATTTTCTTATATCATGCGTGCCCTTGTGTAGTCAACAAGCCAAGTCTAGTCTTTCGCGTTTGTGACTTTTGAGGATTGCCGTGTTGCTTCGCTGTATTTATGCGTTGGGGAAAAGTTGCACTCTGGGGGCCATTTATTTGCAAGGTATTAAAATCCGGACCGGGTATTGAACCGGTCGGGGTACTGAGTTAAAGGTCAGTGGGTCAGATCGGGGCCAAACCGAAGCTAAAACGAGACCAAACCGATGAGAAATTGAAGATTTTAGGCTTATAGTATAAAATCCTAAAAGAAAAACCAAAATTTTTTTTAAAAAAAAAATTAGTAACCTGGACCGGACCGGTCTACCGGCCGGTTCGCCGGTTTCCAGGCCGGATCGGCCGGTCCGGTCCGGGTTAATGAACACTGCTTATTTGAGTATCTTGAATATTTTGTATGCTTCACATTCAGCCACTCCCATGGAATCAGACAACAACTGGAATCCAAGTCCCTTAAACTCTCCTGAAGCTAGGTTCTCATTTAGATTTCGTCTATTGATGCCCCAAAGATTAAAATATGATCTATCCTAATTTTATAAAAATTAATCAATAAACACATACCATTGTCGCCTTCCATAATGTGCTCCCTCATATGCCATATCTTTATTAACATTTTCATACAACAACCACAACAATAAAATCTTATCTCACTAGGTAGGATTAGTTACATGGATCACATAATGTCATTGTAGTCTGTAAAAAATTAGGTATTTAAATAGATTATTAACAAAAAATTCCTATTGTCTAACCTCATTGAGTGTTTGCTTTGGTCTTGGATTCCATACCGCTGTCTAACAAAAAATTCCTTCTTTGAATAAGTTCAAACCACCTCAAATAATTTTCTCTTTAATAGATGTCACTCCAATTCGTTCATGTATGTGGTTATTACGAATTTTATATTTTCTTGTATGACCACACATCCATCTCAACATCTTCATTTTAACTACACCCATTTTATGTTCATATGGTCCCTTTAAAGTGCAACATTCACTACCATATAATATTATGTTGATGGTCTTAAATCAGTACGATAAAATTTCCTTTTTTACCTTTGTAGGTACTTTTTGATCACAAATAATTCTAGTATTTTTTCTCTACTTTTAGGTACTACTTGAAATTTGTTTAAGAACCTAAGAACAACTTAATTTTCAACAGGTGTAACTTCTTTTCAATTGTGCACAATTTATATTTAACTAGTTGGAAAATAAAAGATATTTACACATGGTTGAAAATATTTTATACATTACTAAAACAGTAACACCCACTAAAAATAAGTACTCTACTAAGGAAATGGATCTCATAATGAGAAAATTTTTAACACCCCCCCCCCCCCCCCGAGGCACGGGAAAAAAAACCAAAGATGTCATGCTGCTTTTAAAAAATAATATTCAGAAAAGCAATGCACATGTTTTGTCTATTAATATATGAAAAATTCGCAACCGCGGTATATTTATGATCGAAATGAATTTCTTATCCAGTAAAAAGTTTAAGTGATTTTCAACGTTACCCTTATCAATTACGTGTGCGTTTGGAATGGCTTATTTTTGTCCAAAACGTGTTTATAATTCGTGATTCACGGTATACGAGGCAAGTATGTGAGAGGAGTTTTTTCTCGGCTTGCGTAATAAGTGCGTTTTTCCTGTACAAAACGCTAACACAAACACACATCATATAATTTCTACAATGTTTCACTGTACGTAATTTCTACAATATTTTATTATTTTTATTAAATATGGGCATATATAAAAAATATTTAATGTCTATTGAGATTACTTCTTACGGTTTTAAATATAAGATAAATTTATTTATTTTTTGAAATATTAAGAAAGCTAATTAAATTACTTTAAAATATTTATATTTATTATTTTTTTCTCCAAACTATTTTTTCTAACTTATAAGTTGATATATAATTTAAGGATATACAATATATGATATAATTAAATAATTTATTTAACCTCTTTAAAAAATCAATTCTATTTTATATTTAAGATTGGAGGGAATATTAAAGTATTTTCTAAAGAAGAACAAAAATAAATTTTAAAATGCATTTAATAATAGGGACAGGAGGTTGGCAAAAAAAAAAAAAGTAATAGGGACAGAAGGCCATACAAACCTTTGTGGTCCTTTATCAATAAGTCAAATCGTCCCGCGTATATATGACTTTTGTGAATTGCCGTGCAGATTGTTCCAGTGGTGCAGCACTAGAGTTGGGAAAACGGGTTGAATCTGTTGGATCGGTTTTTTTAGGTCCTGAATTTATAAAAGTTATGTCTCAGATTTTTATCTAAAAAATAAAAACGGACTTAAAAAGGTTAGCCCTTAAGGTCGAGGGCCTAAAACGGCAGGCCCTTTAGGCCTTGTATGTTTTTTTTAAAATTATTTATATGATAATATTATTATTGCTTTTTTATATTTTAT
Source organism: Inga oerstediana (assembly GCA_963210345.1). Lineage (NCBI taxonomy): Eukaryota > Viridiplantae > Streptophyta > Magnoliopsida > Fabales > Fabaceae > Inga > Inga oerstediana. The sequence continues at coordinate 76,812,549 of OY723399.1, read as the reverse complement.
TAATGGTGTTACAAATATTTAGTTGATATTAACTTTTTTAAAATTAATTTTCATAAGAATATCTTGTATTAATAATCTTAAAAATTTAAAACTTATAAAAAACATTTCTTATTTCATAAGTATTCTTATCAATTTTATATTTTTTGACTTATTTTCTTGTGATTGTTTTATTTATATCTTGTGTTGTTTATTTTATTGACTACTTACACTTTTCAAGACATATTTAGAAAAAAAAAATTTAATTTTGTTAAGTCTTCTCATTAATTATTTGTAATTATGGTATGTAGACAATAATTTACCTTTGATTATGACTTAATGACGGTGTTTGTTTGTTGCATGATGATACCGTTTACAATCTAATTTTGACAATATTTATATGTTAAATTAGGAATTTCATTGTTGTAATTTAAAAAAAATTGAAAAAAAATAAAATTTGTTCAATCTTGTGAAAATATCATCAGGCCCTACGGATCGACCCTAGCCCTTATGTTTTAGGGCCGAGCTTTGAAAAATAGCAATTTTTCTTACCCCGGGCCTAAAAGGGCCGGCCCTTTTAGGCCCTGTGTAACACTCCAAAATTTATATTCACCAAAAGTATTGTAAATATTTGAGAAATTCAATAAAATAGTGAATATTCATGAATTTGGAATTTATGAATTTATAAATGTTCAATTTCATGAGAAATTGAGCAAAAATAATTAAGGAATTAATTTGGATAATTTAAAAATCCCAACATTAAGGTCCAAAAAATGAAGGAATATTAAAGAAAATATTTGGTCCAAAAATATATGGAAATTGGCCAAAGAAAAATAAGAAAAGAAATTGGATTAGAAAGGTAATGGCAAAATCGTAATTTTGCCAAAATAGCACAAAATAAATTATTTTTCAATTAATTGAATTTAATTTCAATTAATTAAGGAAAATAAAGGTTAAAAGTATATTTATAATATTTTGGTCAATTTAATATGAATTTATGAAAAATTTAAGCAAAAAGTGCAATTTTGACCAAAATTGAGACTTTACGTGTATACGCAACCGGAACAAGTTGTGAAACCAATTGAGACCATAGGGAAGGACCCCTAGGTGTCTCCTACACATTGCAAGAGGAAGGAAATATTGATTGGGCTTAATGAGCTTAGTTACATGTACATAAAATTGATTTTGGAAATTTTGGAAATTCCATAAATCATTAAAAAAAATCATATAATATAATAAAAACACTTTACAATCATCTTCCTTAGCTCATTTTCGTGCCAAATCTGAACTAGTGAGAGAAAGTGTGACATTCTAGAGAGGGAAAGAGAAGAAAAACTTGCAAAGGTAAGTGATTTCTTCGGTAAATCGGTTCCTAATACGTATAATTCCGTTTCTAAGCTACTCTACTATGTTATTCAAGGTTTGGAAAGCTCAAATTTGGTGTTCTAAGGTTAGGGTTTTCAGCCAAGAGCAAGAAAGGTTAGTGGGAGCTCGAGGTAACTTCCAAACCTTCGTATATTAACTATTCTAGCTACTGTGGGCAATTTAATCGATGAAATTTTACCGAATTGCCATTGGTTTTAAATTTTGGAAAAGTGTGTGCCTAAGGGTTTTGCTGCCCAATTTTAGTTCAAATGGTTGTTATAACTCAATTAGATGGTTAATAAAGTGGTTAGGAGTAGAAAGGAACGCGTTTACAGAACCGAAATCGTAAAATCCCGATTTTTCCCAGAGAACACCATAATTTCGGTCAGGGATGTTTGAGGGCCTTAGAGTTGGATTTTAAATGATTTGATGATTCCATTGGATTCAGTGGGCAAAAATAGGTGGGGTTACAATTGGGCACTTTTTCGAAAAAGGCCGAGAAAGCATAATTACGGAATGCTCCTAAAACCCTAAAAGTAGAGCTGCCAAGGCAATTTCATAATTTGACATTGAATTTGATAATTTTGAGCCCGGAAATGGATTCCTTGGATTAAAATACGTCAGGATAGCCCTAGTCAAAAATTTGGGAAAACGTGCCATCGGGCCGGGTACAGCAGGGTCTAGCCGGGGTCCTGGGGGCATTTTGGTAAATTTTCACCATAGGCTAATATAACCACAAGAAACACTATGGAAGTGTCTAAAATGATACTTGGATAGGTTATAACCATTTCTTGTACATTTGATGTTTTAGGATCGAGTTGGATGCCTATAGTTGACATGTTTTACGAGGCGGACGCTTTGAGACAGGAAAGAGGTTAAAGTAGGGACTACTATCTCTCATATACTATGTGACTATTTGTATGATGCGTGTTACTGTATTTTGTGATTTGAACACATGCTGGAGGCACATTACCTAGCTGTGGTCTAGGATCTAGCTGAGGTACACTAGTCTTACCTATCTGTAGTCAAGGTTTCAGCTGAGGTACATGAAGGGGTTTCAATGGGTTAGTTGGCCCTGAATTTTGTGTACACACACAGATGATATGAGTTTTCATTTTACTTGATACGGTGCAATGCATATTTAATTTTCGCATTTTATGCGTTGATTGTATGTTTTTACTGAGATTCCTTGAAATCTCAACCCTTTTTCTAATCCAAATGTCTCAGCGGGTGTCAATGGCTCGAAAGCTAAGGATGCAGAGAAGGGAAACTGATGGGCACGTTTCCTAAGATGAATACAGTGGTTGTATATAGTCTGTATGTGAAATAATTTTGGGACATTCTGTACATATTTGTCATTATTATCGATTTCTGCTCTGTTAATGACTGTCTGTAAACAAATACTTATTATCAGTATAACTGTACTTTTCTGTTTGCCTATGAAAATTTTCATTATTGCCCTACGCATATCAAAATGGAAATGGGTGTTGACACCCTAACCCTTCAAGGGCTAGCTCCGTAGGGCCGGCCCGGCCCTGATTCCCAGTTCTATGCAGCACTAGCCTTTTGCTTTTGGGAATAACTTAGAATCTGAAGGATTCTCTTATTTGTGTATCATAATTTCGGTCCTAGGGAAAATTCATAATGGCACTCCATTATTGGTGATCTTAAATATGCCCTTTGCATGTGCAAGCCAGGCAAATCAAGCATTGACTTTTCTAAAAACATGGCCATAATGAGCAACTTTTTTTTTTATATGAGGTCTGGAAGGAAAAAAAGAATGTGATCACAAAAAAAAAATCCACAAGAAGTTAGAGGCACCCTATAACAAATTTTGATATAATTAAGAAAGGATAGTAAGGTCCATGTTACTCACAAGTACAGATGGGTCAAAATAAAGCATCGTTATTTACTTTTACATAACACTTTTTTCACTAGTGAGAACGAGAGCACAAGCAAAAGCCATCAATAAGAAACTTGAACTCCTCTATTGTCTCGTATCCTTCAAAGTTATTTACTAATATTGTGCCTACGGACCCAACTAAATGAAGTAAAGAAATCGATAGATTGAAATCATTAGAGGAACTAACATAAAGAAAAGGAGATTTTTATATTTATCTCTTTTTTCTTCAATTATCAAATACGTTAATGTCTTTACAGTCAATAGGTTAAGTCGTCGTTTGTTTGAGAGGTTGTTGTCACTTTTGTTATTGTTTTGTGTATTGCCATGTTGCTTCATTTGTCTTGCGTTCCCACATGGCTTTTTAAAAGAAAGATTTAGAAAGGCCCACATATTGATACGACAACACTAGCTACTTTACATATATTACATTATTATTCTTCACTGGACCTTAAACAAAATGATATTAAAAGTTTAGCAAATTTGAGTGGCTGACATTTTTAATGGTAGGTGATGAAGATATCAAAAGAGAACATCACTCCCAAAAGCAAAGAGTGCTAGAGACAATAATGCAACCATGCTCATGTCTCTAAAAACTTGTTTGTCATGCGATTTCTGCCTTCTAAAATAGTTTTCCAATTGTTAGACATAATTCATGCCCAATTAAAAAAAAAATTCTCATCTTTAAACATAGGAAACTTAGAACTTACTTTCTATCCCAAAGTTGAAGGGGATGACTATTTGGCAGTATATATATATGATGAACAAGATTCTTTGTACAAAAGCTTAATGGCACATAACTTCAATTCTTTAGGAAGAAAATCCAGATCTCCATAAATACTCACTTTTAAAGGCTTTTCCCTATTTAACTTGTACAATTTACAGAATTTTAAATTATACACTCTTGAAAATTACTATTACCTCCGGTCTTAAATATAAGATATAGTTGTCTTTTTAGAAAAGATTAAAGAAGACAAATAAATTGACTTCAGAGTATTTATATTTATCGTTTTTCCATTAAACTAATTTGTATGACTTATAAACTAATATATAATCTAAAGATATACAATATATATTATGATCAAGTCATTTATTTAGTTTCCTTAATTTCTCCAAACAAAGTCAATTATATCTTATATTAAGAACAAGATGAGTACTTGTCAATATAGTCCTTTTCATGTTGCTCATGTTTAATAATAAGCATTGAATTGCCTCAGTTCAGCCCTCTAGTGATCAAATCATGGAAAAACATTATTAATATGTAAAAAGTGATGAAATAACAAATAGAACAATTAAATATATTTCTTTTATATAATCTAAATGATCACATGCATGAGCAGCTTTTTTACATCTTCCAAAACTCCAATATCAGGGTGAAACCTATCCCGAATTTTTTGGTTGTTTTCAATTGCTTCCATCGAATCAAAAATCAGTGGAACATTCATGAAGCTATGTTCCTGTGTGGATTTTATCTATAATGATTTTTATCCCAAAAATGGAATCTATCCAAATGGAATAAATTAATAATAAACGCATAGCACTAATTAACCACTTGTATTATGTATTCCCTCTATATCCTTGTTATAAAGTGTGTTTTAACAATTTCAAACTGAAGAGTTTCGCGTGTACCAGGAGTAAAGCTTTGTACTCTCGAGATAACTACATGAATCAGATTATGTCCGCAGACTCCGACTATAACACATAGCAAACATACCAAAACAAGAGGAAAGAACTTAAGAGCTTGAGAGAGTTTTCCGTGTTTGGAGGTTAAGAGTAAACTCTCATATAGGACAACCGTTATATATCTTGAATATGTATCAGTTGTCATACTCTCCCATAAACCCACGATTAATAAAAAAACTGTTCCCTCCAAGAAACATTGGAAAATTGTTCCCATCACGGTGTTTGAATCAAATGAGGAATATTTCCAATAAATATCCTATAAATCTGAATATTGTTATAAAAATAAGAAAAGCACAAGAGATCGACATAAGAGAGATTGAGAAAATTGAGAGAAATTTGGAGGAGAAATATAAAGGAGCTCTCATTCATTTCATTCTTTGATCCCAATACATTACAAAAAAACAGAGAATTAGAGATGAAAATTAGTGATAGAATTAATTCCGTCGCTGTTCCATCTCTAAACCGTCAATAAATTCATCGCTAACTTTAGCGACGGAATTAGAGATGTAATTATTCCGTCGCTAATGTCATTTAGGGACAGATTAGAGACGGAATATTTTCCGTAGCTAATCCATCTCAAAGCCGTCACTAAATTCCGTCGCTATGCCGTCTCGAACCTGTCACTAATTTCTTGTAAATTTAATGTTTTTAAAAAATTTTAAAATGGTAGAATTTGCTAAAAAATACCTTATTGGCAACTTAATTGCCAAATTTGACTTGAGAAGATATCTGCACATAGAGAGAAGATTTTTACACACGTATATGGAAGAATATTGCACACAAGGAAGATATTCTTCACACCGTGGAAGATATTCTGCACGCGAAGGTCCCATTTGACAAATAAGTTTCCAATGGGGTATTTTTTCACAATTTTCCCTTTTTAAATTCTCATGGTTAAAATTTAGCTTGTTCAATTTATATTTTTAATAATTTAATATTTTATTAGTAAATTTATAAAGTAATAAATATGGACTACTTAAATTTTAATCTAAGAGTGGAAATAAATAATGGGGTGGAAGTGGATGATAAGGGCAGAGGATGAAAACCAAACCCAACTTTAAATCTCATTAATTTTATTTTAAAATTTAATATTTTTTTAAGTGCAAAGTGTATATAATACTAAAAAATGGAAAATTATATATTTATATGAAGCCAATTTAATGATTTAACTTATGAATATAAACAACATTCTCTCTGTTTTTTTAATTAAAACCAGAGGAGTATATGCTTATCCTCATAATGCTCTTCTTCATAGGACGAATTGATGATAAGGATAAGCTCCGTTTCCCACCATTCTCTTTGTATTTCATTATTTCAACTTCATATGTAAATCTCACCCCTCCCTTATTCTCTCTCTCCATTTCATATCCAATATATTTTAATAAATACACATTTTAAAATAAGAACCTTCTTATTGTATATCATAAACTTTTCTTCCTACTATAGAGACCAACATATATAGAAGACTTCACATTCTTTCTAGTGGGTTAAAACGTTATTGTCTTTATTTATGCCCCATGAATTTTGTTTCTAAATCAATTTGACAACGCTATTAAATCCCCTCAACCCCCCCCCCCCACACACACACACACTAAAATGATGAAATGCACTTGATAATATATTTGGTGGATTTATATAACTTAATTTATTTGTGTCCAGTGTCATTGAGATTGCTAATATAATCAAAACTAGAGACAAATTTAATGTAGAGATTTTACTCGGACTTGGAGGGTGTGTTCCATAAAATTTTTCTTGAATGAGCCCTTAGTTGTGGCTCAACACACAACCTTAAACTCGTTTGTGAGTCTGTCAAAAATTGGCTTTGGTTAATAAGTTGTCTGCTGAAGCCAATTAGTTGTTTTTTTGAAGTGTTTTGCTCATTGTGTAATGTGCTTCAGCAAACAACTTGTTGGCTGAAGCACGTTTTTCTCATTTAGAAGTTTTGTTCTCTGTGTTATAAGCTTCAACATACATGGTGTTGGTTGAAGCTAATATTCCCATGTCAGTAAATCTTCTTTGTGTTATTGGCTTCGGCACATCAGGTGTATGCCAAAGCTAATATATCTTTGTGCTCTCTACTTGCGTCTTTGTCAAAAAAAAATTGAAATCCAAATTTAATATAATATATATATATATATATATATAATATTTTTTATTACTTAATTAATAAAATAATAATAATATTTTTTTAAAAACTTTTTCAGAAAAACCTAAATATAGTCTTCTTTTTTACCTTTTTGTCTTCCATCTCATTTCCATTATACCTTTTGAACTTAGTGCTTGTTTGGTACGATGAAATTGGAGGGATGGAAATAGAATTGGGTCTCAATTTCATGAGATGATTTGTTTGGTATAATGGAATTGGGAAATTTTTCAATTACATATGGAAGCTAAGATGAGTCAATTCCATCAAAATGATTTCCATTAAAAAAACTAAGATTTACAATTCCACCTGCACATTTCCATCTATTACCCTCCTCTTTTGCTACAGCCTCTTCACAACACTCCCCTCCCCCGCCCGTGTCTTCTGGCCACCATACCCTTCCTTCTTCTACCTTGCCACCGCCGACGACATGCCACCAGCACCTCCGCCAATGAAGTTGAGATACCCATTGGCACACTTCCAGCAACGGCGACGTCACTTTCCCCTTCTTCAATGGTGACTGTGGCCTCCATCAAGGCACCTCTGGCTGTGAGGATCTTTTGGCCATTCAACCCCAACCGTCGATAAGCTTCCCACTCCAACCGTCGGCATGCTTCGAGACCCCAAGATCTGGGTTTGGGATTTTCATTCCTTGATTCATGAATTAGTTTTGATTCCTCATATCAAAGTTTCTACTACATGTTGATGATTTTTTTCCACCTTGGCATGTTGGTGAAAGATTGATGAAGATGCTTGATTCTGTGAAAGATTGATGAAAATTTGCGTCCAGGTTGCTTTCGATGAAGATGGGTTGATGGTTTGTTTTGGGATTTAAAAATAAAATAGGAGAGCATTTTGGACTTTTGATATAAAAATTAAGTTCATTCCCATGACATACCAAATATAATTTTAAACCTTATTTCCATCTTCATATTCATATATATCTTTATATCTATTTCCATTTCTATCCAAATCAATTTCAATATACCAAACGCCCCTTAATTTATTAGGAATCACATTCAATTCCAATTTCAAATCCCAATTCTCACACGTAATTTCCCACCTTCATTCGAACCCTAGTCCCTCTCATATCTTCTCTTCGATCATCACTTAGGCTTTGTTTGGTTGGAGGTTATGTTAGGTTGGGGTGGAGTTGGTTTTGTTTGGTTGGAGGTTAGGTTATGTTAGGGTAGGTTAGGGGTAAAAAAGTGGTGTTTGGTTGGAAGGAGGTTATGTTAGGTGTTGGATGTTTTTTTATCTTCTAGTGGTAACCTAACCTAGGTTCTGAAACCTCCAAAATTGGAGTTTTTCCTAGGTGAGAGAATATTTGTCTTCAATTGTGACTAAATTGCCCATGACAATTTTTTAAAATTCCAACACTGTCCTAACTTGACCTCCTGATTCAACGAACTTTCCAAATAATAATAATTTTATAAATAATTATTTATATGCTTATAGGAATAATTATTTTATAAATAATAATTTTATATAAATAATTATTATTAATAAATACATTATAAAAGAAAAAGGAAAATATGTAGAAGGTCATTTTAATCTTCTCTAACCTAACTTAACTTAAATAAACCTCACTTAACCTAACTTTGATTGAACCAAACAACATTATAACCTCTTATAACCTAACTTAAGTAAACCTTACTTAACTTAACGTTCGTTGAATCACTTTTTCTTCACCTTCACAATTGTGCTTCCAGCTCTGTCTCCCTCATTTCTTCTTATTCCTCTCCTCTCCTTCACATAGACTCCTCCTCGCTGACACTGCCTCACAACGCCAGCGACCTTCTTCACCTCTTCCCTCTCAACACCGTCGACCTTCCAACCCGATCCACACTTCAAACCACCTACTCCGCCGCTTCTTTTCTTCGTCCGTCGCGCTCTGTCTCTCGGCCTCCACCGTCATCCTCCTTCCTCTGCCGTCCTTTCTCCTCTTTTTGCTCTCTCACACTACCACCTCCATCCGTCGCCTCGCTCGCTCTGTTTGGAATCGCTGGAATCTCTCCCTCTGTCGCTACTCCATTCTTCTCCGCCGCCTCTCCTTTCATCGGCTCATTACAGAAGCTGAAGCCACCACCATTGCCCTCTGTTTTTCTTACCATCAGGAGCCTAAAGCTCATTTTCACTTCGACCACAGCTCACTCCTCTGTTTTTGATAGAGTTCAGCAGTTTTGCTCCTCTGGTCTGCCCTTATTCTTCTTTTCTGAGGTAAAGCTCATGCCTTTTCTCTTTATTAGTTCAGATTTTGGGTCGATTAATAGTGTATATCTGCTAAGGTCGAAATCTGAAGGCTCTGTTGCTGTGATTTAGTATATGAGCATGTTAAGCTTGGGCTTAAACTGATATGGTTTGGTATGAGGATTCGGGAATGTCTGATTTACTTTGTTGGTCTCTGAGCTTCCAGAACTTGAGTTTTTAATTTCCTAGTGGTATCAATATAGATAGGGAATTAACAAGAAAGGAAGAGGAAACCAAACAAAAAAACGCTACGTGTGTATATGTTGTTGTGTTTTGCACTTCTCACATGGGCTACTAGGCAGCGAACAAAGTCAATATCATATTTTTGTGGAAGTCCGTACATTTTTGCACCTGTATAGAAGTTTTGATCGAATGTGGATATTCTTTATATTGCCCTTACAGGTAAGCTTAATATTGGGCCTACCATATAGCTCTACAACCTCGAGTTTTATCATTTGTCATGTTATTGAATTTCAGGTCATGATTATTGTTGCATGGAGTTCTGCTGGACCTCTTCGTTTGATTTTTGGTGATGATGTGCAAAACAGTGCTATGAGCATTTTCATTACATACGCTTTTCTCAATTTTATTCAAGGTAACTTAGCTTGTTTTTTCTGATGACATTGTTGAATGTTGATCTGGTGCAATCTTCAGTATTGAGTACCATTCTTTTTCTTGGAAACTATGTACTAAGAGGGGTCATAAATTAAATGCCAAAAGAAATACTCAAAAAATGCTATTGGCCTTTCCTTTTGGAGGTTAGAGTTTCTTGGCCAGAGCATCATAAACCGGTCTAGGTTCCCGTGTCAAATGGTTTCCCATAAAATTCTAACTGTTTGGGTTTAGGGATGGGTCTTGATGACTGGGTTTGGGTCAGAGCATTTTCTTAAACAATTTTTAGGTTGAAGTCTGGGAGTCTAATATCCTCCTTGCCCCTTCCCTGTAGTGTTTTTGTGTGTGAATTATCTATATATACATTGCACCCATGTCAAATTTTAAAATTAATAGGTATAAAAAAAACTGGCAGGTAATTAAATGAAGATTTGGTAGTTGTTCTCTTTTCTCATCGATAAGTTAGGTGTTCTTCAAAAATGAAAATATTACTGATTTGGTTTTTTGTTTTTGAATTATATTGATAGTTGTAGGAGCTTCTTAATTTTGTTTGATTCTATACCTAGTGAGAGCCTTATGCACTGGCCACCTTATGTGAGTTTATTTTGTGTAAATAGGTCTCAAAATTTGGAAAACTATACCATCTTTGTAATCTCTCTGGTTGAATTGGTTCAGGTCCATGGATTTTGAAATTTAATAGGGATGGGGATAGATCTTCAATTTGTTACTTGCCTGAATCTGGGTTTAATGTATTTTTATGAGTCTGGGCCTAGGTAGTAGGTACTATTAAACTGTGCCCATGGCCATCCATAATTTTCTTATAATTGCTTTAGTTTTTGTTAACTGGAGTATTAGTTTCAATTTAATCATTTCTTGACCTATTTTTCACCTATCTTCTATATGCAGTCACTCTGGATATCATTCTTACTTGGAGTGCTTGGAGGAATATGAAATTTACCCAACTGTTACGGTATTTTCTGAAATTTGTGGTAGCGGCTGTTTGAGTTGTGGTCTTGCCAGTCAGTTATTCTAATGCTGTTCAGAATCCATCATGGCTCATAGAATTTTTCACCAATTGGGCTGGGGATTGGGGCTTCCACAAAATGGGATACAAAAGACTTCATGAAAGGTGTCGTGGAGTTTCTTGTTTATGCATTGAGAACATCATCTTATTCTCAAACCTCAAAAAATTTTAGGTGTTCATGTGTCAAATGTAAATGTAGGTCATATCTAAATATTGACTAGGTGAAGACACACATATATAAAGTTGGATTCATGTCGAACTACTATATATGGAATAGTCATGGGGAAATAGAAACTGAATTTCATCCACCCATGTCTCCATTATCAAGTGTCTTGAAGTTCATAACGTTGATGATAGCCCACCATAAGATAGTGGTTACTAGGTTGTTTGACTATATTAAATATTTGTGTGGTTTGTTTGATACATTGTATACATTTTCACTTTAATACTTTTGTTGCTCTGTAGTTGTTAACTTACTGTCATTTTAGAATTTGGTTTTATTTGCAATCAATTTAATTCCACTTTTAGTTTTTTAACCATTATAAGTTATTGAGGTTGATTTACCATTAAATTCAAAATAACAAAAAAAAAATTATTGGAAAAAAAATTGTAAAAAATTATCACAAAATTAAATTGTCTTTTTAAAAAAATTTCACTTTACGATGGATTAGAGATGGAATCCTGGACAAACTATGCACATTAGTGATGGAAATTTTGTCAATAGTCCGTTTCAAAAATTATCGATGGAAATTTTGGCACTAATCTGTCTTAAAAAAGTAGTGACAGAATTTGTCATTAGAGATGAAATTTCCGTCCCAGATTAGAGATGGAAGTTCTATCGCTAATCCGTCTTAATATTTGTGATGGAATTTCATAATTAGTAACGCCCTTTTTAGGGATGAGATATTTTCCGTCGCTAATCTGTTAGCGACGGAAATTCCGTCTCTATTACCCATTTTTTTTGTAGTGATACATTATACATAACTTCTATTTATAGGCATCTAACCATTGAATTCTATACCTATGGTTATAAGGAAATAAAGATGAGCATAATGGTATTAATCATAAGAAACTCCCACAAACTATTCATTGGAGAAATTGTAGGTTTAAAGAATTGAACACACATGGAATCCTACGAGTGAGAGGTTTTGAAGTGAAGGGTATATATAAGGCCAAGAGTTGGATAGTTTAAAAACATCCACATCACATAATATTTACAACAAATGGTATATTTTGGCCCCAAGGCCAATGGGTTTGGATTTAATCCATTAAGGGTGGATCAGGCCCATTTTTCAACATAAACATCTTTAAAAAAGTCTATTATATTATTAAATTTATCAGCAAAAAAAAAAAAAAAAAAATCAAAAATTCCAATCACAACTTGATTAATGAAAGAGATTAAACATAAGCAATTTAGGACAAATTAACACATCTATTATGTGCTCTTTGTTTTTTACTAAATAGCCATACCGTATATGAAAAAGAAACTCCAATTATACATGATAAAACCTATTATAAACTTCAAATCCATTCCATAATTCTACACCTTAGGATATTTTAAAATAAGTCTATAAACTAAATCCTTAAATTTAAAAACCACCATATGTCTTAACAATTACATTACAAATTATGAAGTAATATATTTGTGTATGAATACTAGTTGATATAAATAGGTTTAGTTGCAATAAAGACTTCTAAATAAGAAACTATTTTACTTGGCTTTGATTTCAGTTTTTTAATGTTTTGTAACATCCATCCAATAAAAAATAAAACGTTTTGGATGAGCATTAAATAATAATAATATAAGACGTTTAATGAAACAATATTTATTTTAAATAGAATGGTATATAATTGTCGAGCAGGGCAATGCTCCTATTTTTTTTTTTGATACATAAAGTAGAAAACTCTAAAGACTCAGCCTACATCAGTAGGAATACAGTGATCCAGCTCTAAAACAGCTGTTAATTCAGGCGTGGAATATAAAATAGGATGAAACCCCATTACACAAGAAATTGCCTTTTTCGCAAGGAAGTCGGCAACCCTGTTTGCATTTCTTGGAACAAATCTCAATTCTATCCTCCAATCTCGTTGCAACATGGAACGAACTTCTGCTATTGTAATAGCATCCGGATGATTCTGGCAATCCACACAATTGATCAGATCAATAACTTCTTTCGCATCGGATTCTAATACCACTCTACGCTTTCCTTGATCCCAAGCTGTCTTCAATCCTAGAAGAATACCCCATATTTCAGCTGTGACATGATCACCCAACTCCAATCTATGCATAAAAGCCATAATAAAATTCTCGTTAGCCTCTCGAATAACTCCTCCACAGCCAGCACTGGTTTTCCCTGCAAATGCTCCGTCTACGTTAACTTTAGTCCAACCTTCCTCAGGCGGCATCCATGTGGCCCCCCTATCCGTAACTAATGTGCCTTGTAAGTTGATTCCGACAAGTTTTTTACTTGCCTTTTGAATGCTAGATATAATGGCATGGGCATGATTCTGTATACTCTCATTATTCTGATTCTTCTGCTCAAAAAGACATTCATTTCTCCTTTTCCAGAATAACCAGCATAAAGTTACAAACCAGTGAACCCCAATCCAAGCGTCGAATATTAAAGTTCAACCACTCCTTGAGATTAAGCTCAAAGAAGAAACGATCTCTTGGCAAAGTTATCTTTTCCATCCACAAACGTTTAGCTTCAGTGCAGTCCTGGAGTACATGCAGCACCGTTTCTGGACCTTTCTTACACCAACCGCACACATCATCAGTACACATGCCTCTTCTATATCTCTCCACGTTGGTAAGAAGCTTGTTATGAGTAACGAGCCACATAAAAATTTTACACCGTGGGATAGTGTTCAGCTTCCAGATTTTCTGCCATAATACTTCCTGGTTCTCTTCTTCATTTGCAATAACTTTATATGCAGATTTCACCGTGAATTGTCCATTTCTTGTGTGTTTCCATTGAACAATCTGTCTCCCATGCTCAACTTCGGAACCCTCCTACACAAATCTCCATGCCGCCTTGATCCCTGCCCATGTATTTGAACCTCTCCTCTGCATATCAATTTGAGGCATCAAATCATTACCACATTTATACTTGCTTCTAATAATTCTTACCCATAAGTCATCCTTTTTCTTGATAAGATTCCATCCTAATTTGGCCATAAATGCATGGTTCTGGGTTTTAACATGCTTCAATCCCAAACCACCATTACCCTTTGACTTGCACACCGTTTCTCATGGAACAAGATGAATTTTCTGCTTTTCCTGCGTTGTACCCCACAGAAAGCTTCGATTTTTACTCTCCATCATATCACAGGAACCAAGAGGTATTGATGCTGTTTGCATTGTATAAGCTGGAATAGCTGATGTGACAGCCCCTACCAAAGTAGCACGTCCAGCAAGAGATAATGAATTGACTTTCCAATTAGATAGCCTCTTCTTCACTTTATCGACAACCTCACTGAAGCTCTCCTTAGTTACCCTTTTATGATGTAGAGGAACTCCCAAGTATTTACCAAGATCTGCTGCCATTTGGAACCCCAGGATATTGCTCACCTCAGTGCGTCGATTATGATTCACATTCCTGGAGAAGAAAACTCTAGTCTTCGTATCATTGACTTTTAAACCTGAGCTTGCACAGAATTCATCCAGACAAGCCTTAACTTCATTTGCCTGGAAAACAGAAGCTTGACCAAACAAAACAATATCATCAGCAAAAAATAAATGAGAAATAGGAGGGCCATTCTTGCATAACCTTATTGGGAGCCAGTTCGTTGTCTCCATTCTATCTTGAATCATGTGAGCCAGCCGTTCCATGCAAATTACAAATAAATACGGAGATAAAGGGTCCCCTTGTCTCACACCACGGGAAGTTTTAAATAAATCACCTTTTTCTCCATTCCATAATAATTGCATTGAAGGCGTCGTAACACAATGTGAAATAATTCTGACCAGATTGGGAGGAAATGAAAGATCATTCAAACATTGTTCCAAAAAACTCCAGTTCAGCCTGTCATAAGCCTTTTCCATATCAATCTTAATAGCCATGTATCCACGTTTGCCCTGCATAATCCTCATAGAGTGAACAACCTCCTGAGCTACGATAATATTGTCGGAACTGTGTCTGCCTAGGATAAAGCTGCATTGGTTAGGGCTAATAATTTTTGGAAGGACGGCCTTTATACGGTTAGCAATCACCTTCGTAAGAATCTTAAAGATAACATTACATAAACTGATAGGACGAAGATCCCTTAACTCTTCCGAAGATTCCTTTTTTGGTATAAGTACCAGAAAAGTATTATTTATGCTTGCAATTTCTGCTGGATACCCCCAGAGCTTTTTAATTAACCCATAAACAGATGTACCAACGTGATTCCATTGACTCTGGTAAAATAGTGCATTAAAATCATCTGGTCCCGGTGCTTTCAACGCTCCCATATTAAAAATCACCTCCTTAACTTCTTCATCCCGTATATCTTTACCTAAGAGATAGAGGTCTTCATCTTCAATTCTTGGATATGTAATGTGACAATTGATTATCTTCCTTTGCATTCGTTCCTCTGTAAACAAAGTAGTAAAATAAGAAGAAGCCATCTCTTTAATTACTTGCGCCTCATAAACCCATTCACCATCCTGATTTCGAATAGCTCCAACAAAGTTTCTTTTTCTTCTTCCATTAGCCCGAGCATGAAAGAATTTAGTATTTCTATCTCCACTCACTGACTAATCCGAACGAGCCTTTTGTGCCCATAATAATGATTCCTGCAATAAGACACCCTCAAGCTCGCCCCATAAAGAAGATTGAAGGTTTTGGAGTTCCATAGAAAGCCCATAATGTTTCTCCGCTTTAGTAATTCCATTAAGACGTCGCATTATCTCCCGTTTCCTCTTATCTGTATGACCGAACACTTCTTTGTTCCAACTTCTACAATCTTCAGAAAATAAAGTGATTGTCTCTTTCCACTCACCAGTCGTTCTCCAATTTTCCTTGACAAATTCTTCAAATTCATCATGTAATACCCAAGCCGCGATAAACCGGAATGGTTTATTATTCTGACTCGTCCTACTTAACCCTTCCAAACGCAATAGAATGGGACGATGATCAGATTTATAACATGGTAAATGAGTAACACTTGCATTAGGAAACATTTCTAACCATTCATTTGATCTAAGAACACGATCAATTCTGCTCTGAGAATCAGTTCTATGCCACGTAAATTCAGGACCATCAAACCCGAGATCATTTAGAACAGCAGCATTAACAAAATTAATGAACTCTCTATCTGGCCCAATATTCTCACCCATAGACCTTCTTTCATTCGTCATCAGAGTAGCATTGAAATCACCCCTAATAGCCCAAGGCCCATGAATCCTATTCCGCAACTCAATTAGATCTTGCCACAATTTTCTTCTTTGCATTAAAATCGGGCTAGCATAAATAAGAGTCAGATCCCACGTTCTACGATCATTCCCACAGATTCTGATATGCATAAATTGAGGATGCTTAACTAACACCTCAACTTTTCCCACCTTTTCAGACCACACACACCAAATCCCTCCCTTGAAATCTTCTGCATCAATAATTTGAACAAATTGAAATCCCAGCTTACCAGCTATTTGGACAGCTCTGTTCTCACTGCATCTAGTTTCAAAAATTGCCATAAAATCCACATTGTGGAATTGTGACATTTCCCTTATTAGATTAGGAAAAAGGTGAGCTCCTGTGCCACGCGTATTCCATAAAATGAAATTCATTAAGATATATTATTAATTTTTGGGGCGGATTGATAGTTAGTCTAGCCCAAAGATGCTCAAAAAAGCTTCTAGCCATTTTTTGGATTAGATAGGGTAATTTTTGAATAGGTTTGGGGCAAGCATAGTTTGGGTGACCGAGCACCATGCTCACTCCTAACTAAACCGTTGAGGGGATAGCAATAGGAGACACAGAACTCATGGCCTCACCAATATCACCTTAATTAGCTTGCAACGTCCAAACACAGTCTTATATCCTTCACTGTTTCAACTTTCAAGCCCTTGGCAACAACGTAACTAATAATTCTAACTTGAGCGATGCTCCGTTGTGCACTCCCAATAGTATCATTCTTCTTTAATGACACTCTTGGGTCAACAATGACCACCAGCGACGTCGTTTTGAACTTGTGTAGTAGGAATCATGTAGTAATGATCAGACTCAAAATGTTGCTTCAAATTCCCAAACTCAACTGGACTCTCTCACCGATGATTAACAATAGGAAAACGTAAAAACAACAAACTTTAATTTGTGTCCATAATATATATTAACTTCACACTCAATATTAATACATGTAATATCCTTATTTTATTTTCTCATTATTTTGAGTGCTTGCACGTAGTTGTGTGAACAACACAAGAATAACATAAATATATTGATATATTAATACACTTGATTACATCACAACTTTACCCCATAGGGTTTAATAATATTTACAATTTTTTACAAAATATCCAAAAGTTTCTCAAAATACAGACTATATATATAACCACGATATTTATCTCGAGAAACGTGCCTATCATTTCCCATACCTACGTCCTTTCCTTTTGAGCTGTTGGCACCCGCTGAGATGTTTTTGTTTAGAAAAAGGAATGAGATTCCAAAGAATCCTAGTAGCAACATACCATTAAACATATAAAATGCGAGAATTAAATATGCAATGCACCATATGGTGTAACATGAAAATCATATCATAATGTGTGTGTACACAAAGCTCAGGACCAAATATTCCGTTGAAACCCCTACGTGTACCTCAGCTGAGTTCCTGACCACGGTTAGGTAATACCAGTGTACCTCAGCTAGGTCTCAAACCACAGCTAGGTAATGTGCCCTCGGCACGTGTTCAAATACCATAATACAGTAAGACACAACATATCAATAGTCAAATAGTGTATGAGAGAAAATAGTTACTACCTTAACCCTTTTTAGCCTCGAACTCGTGTCTCGTAAAGTGTGCCACCAACTGGACTCTCAACTTGGTCATAAAATATCAAATGTACAAGAATTAGGTTAAAACCCATTCATGTACCATTTTAGACACTTCCATAGTGTTTATAATGGTTATATTAGCCTATGGTGAAAATTTACTAAAATGTCCTCCGGGACTCGGCCCAGCCCCATTGTACCCGGTCCGACCATACTTTTCCTGAAATTTTGATTAGGGCTATTCTGACATATTTTCGCCCAAAGAATCCATTTTTGGACTCGAAATTACCAAATTCACTGCGAGATGACAAAAATTTCCTTGGAAGCCATTCATATTGGGCTTTTTAAATTTGGGTAATTTAAAAAGCCCAATATTAAGGTTCAAAAATGAAGGAATATTAGAGAAAATATTTGGTCAAAAAATAGATGGAAATTGGCCAAAGAAAAATAAGAAAAGAAATTGGATTAGAAAGGTAATGGCAAAACCGTAATTTTGCCAAAATAGCACAAAATAAATTATTTTCCAATTAATTGAAGTTAATTTCAATTAATTAAGGAAAATAAAGGTTAAAAATATATTTAGAATATTTTGTTCAATTTAATATGAATTTATGGAAAATTTGAGCAAAAAGTGCAATTTTGACCAAAATTGAGACTTTATGTGTATACGTAACCGAAACAAGTTGTGAAGCCAACTGAGATCATAGGGAGGGACCTTTAGGTGTCTCCTACATGTGGGATAAAGAAGGAAATATTGGTTGGACATGATGGCATGGTTACGTGAATGTAGGAAGTTATGTACATAAAATTGGATTTTAGCAATTTTGGAAAATTAAACAAATTATTATAATATTATGAGATATTATAATATAAGCTTCATCTTTCCCATTCAGCTGCCATTTCCACGTGAAAACAGACCTGAAACATAGAGTGAGAACATTTGGAATTGTAGAGAGAGAAAGGAGAAAAAAAATCTCAAGGTAAACCGATTTCTCCGACGATTTAGTTTCTAATGCATATAACTCCAACTCTAAGCTACTCCTCTTTGTTTTCTAAGGTTTGGAGGCTCAAAAATCTGTTCTCTAAAGGTTAGGGTTTCAGCCATTTTTGGGAAAAGCTTGTGGGAGCTTGAGGTAACTTCCAAACCTTCGTATATTAACTATTCTGGTTGCTGTGGGCAATTTAATTGGTGAAATTTCGTCGGATTGCCATTGGTTTTAAATTTTGGAAAAGTGTGTGCCAAGGGGTTATGTTGCCCAATTTTAGTTCAAATGGTTGTTATAACTTAATTATATGGTTAATAAAGTGGTTAGGAGTAGAAAGGAACGTGTTTACGGAGCCGAAATCGTAAAACCCCGATTTTTCCTGGAAAACACCATAATTTCGGCCAGGGATGTTTGAGGGCCTTAGAGTTGGATTTTCAATGATTTGATGATTCCATTGGATTCAGTGGGAAAAAATAGGTGGGGTTACAGTTGGGCACTTTTTCAGAAAAGGCCGAGAAAGCATAATTACGGAAACGCTTCTAAAACCCTAAAAGTAGGGTTGCCAAGGGCAATTTCATAATTGGACTTTGAATTTGGTGATTTTTAGTCTGGAAACGGATTCTTTGGACGAAAATATGTCAGGATAGCCCTAGTCAAAATTTGGGAAAACGTGCCATCGGGCTGGGGTCCTGGGGGCATTTTGGTAAATTTTCACCATATGCTAATATAACCACAAGAAACACTATGGAAGAGTCTAAAATGATACTTGGATAGGTTATGACCTATTTCTTGTACATTTAATATTTTAGGACCGAATCGGGAGTCGAAAATCGACACGTTTCACGAGGCACACAAAAAGGGGTCAATAGAACTTGGGGTAGGGACTACTATCTCTCATATACTATGTGACTATTTGTATGATGCGTGTTACTGTATTTTGTGATTTGAACACGTGCTGAAGGCACATTACCTAGCTTTGGTCTAGGACCTAGCTGAGGTACACTAGTCTTACCTAGCTGTAGTCAAGGACTCAGCTGAGGTACATGAAGGGCTTTCAACGGGTTAGTTGGCCCTGAATTTTGTGTACACACACCGATGATATGAGTTTTTATTTTACGTGATACGGTGCCTTGCATATTTAATTTTCGCATTTTATGTGTTGATCGTATATTTCTACTGAGATTCCTTAGAATCTCATCCCTTTTTCTAATCCAAATGTCTCAGCGGGTGCCAATGGCTCGAAAGCCAAGGATGCAGAGAAGGGAAACTGACGGGCACGTTTCCTAAGATGAATATAGTGGTTGTATATAGTTTGTATGTGAAATAGTTTTGGAACATTGTGTACATATTTGTCATTATTATCGATTTCTGCTCTGTTAATGACTGTCTGTAAACAAATACTTATTATCAGTATAACTGTACTTTTCTGTTTGCCTATGGAACTTGTTCATTATTGCCCTGCGCATATCAAAATGGAAACGGGTGTTGACAATAATTCATAATGGCACTCTATGATTGGTAATCTCAAGTATGCGCATTAGGTATGTGCATTTCGTACCTAAACCCATTCTCAAAGTAGATCCTACTGAAGATAATATATATCAGAGAATATCACAGAATTTCATATTATGATATTGTGGTAATATTATAATTTTATTACTCTATCCGGTCCTATTTATAAGCAACTTTCTCTTTCATGGACCCGATTATTTTTATAAACAACTTTCACTTTGTGTCTGAAAATGTAAACTTCTTTTCCTATTTTACCCTTATTAAATACATATATTTATAATTAATTATCACACATACCAAGAGTTATCTCTCATACTTTTTATTTATTCTCTCTCCTATACTCTTTTCATAAATAGGAGCATATATGGAAAAAACATGGCATTTTTGACACACTTATTGCTTTTAACTACAAGTTCGTTTTGCGCAATCAAGAGAAAAGTTGCTTATAAATAGGACTGGAGGGAGTATTAACTAATATTGTAAATATTAGCATGGAGATATGGTGGTTATGATATTCTCTATTATGGTCAGCATGTACTAGCATTATATATATCTCTAATCAATCAATAAAAGACGTGCAATTCATTCTCATTTCAATATTTCACATGGCATTATAGCATAGTCTTTATGATATTCAAACTGTGTCAGATAAGATGATGAAAATTTCATGAACACCTCATAACATCAGTGCATCTTAAGAGAATGGAGATAAGTGAGATGCCAAGTGGAAACCATTAAAGTGCAATTATTGTGAGATGCTTGGACACACCAAAGATCGATGTTATGAAAGCATAGATTATTCACAATACTTCAAGAAAAGAGGACATGAAAAAAGAGAGGAGAGGCAGGGTTTGAAAGCAACATAAGTGAGCTCCAATGAAAGCCGTATTCCTAATCTCATGCCCAAACAGTATAATCATTTGGTGCAATATCTCAACAAGGAAGACAATCCCTTGAATCTTGGAAGAGACAACTCACCCGTGGTAAATATGAAAGGTAAATTTATTTCTAATGAGCCCTAGATAATTGATAAAGGAGCTATGGTGTGTATAACATTTGATGAGAGTCTCTTATGTGACTGCAGCAAGCCATCAACTTCCAGTTAAAATGCCAAATAGGCAAACTTTATCTGTTAAAAGCATAAGAGATGTAGATGAGTCCTCAGCAAGCTAACAAGAGATTATTTGTTCTTGGTAATGTTTGTTAGAGACATGTGTATGATACAAAACTTGCAGTTGAGAACATGATTGGAGCAGGTAGAATACGTGATGGATTCTATCTATTGGAAGAGGGCCAACCGAATAAGACCTTTCATGTGCGTCAAAGTTAGACAACAAAAATTTGGCACCAGAGACTTGGGCACTCTTATGAGGAGAAGCTTAAAAGTATTAACTTACCTTACAATTCTTTTAAATCAATGCACTGTAATTATTGCATAAGAGTCAAACAGACTAGACTCAGTTTTTTACGCATAACAACGAAATGGGGAGTGTTAACTAAGGTGAATGAAAGAAAAAACACTTTGCTTTTTTAATAAAATAAATTAACAAATCAGTCGTTTACTTCATTAAAAAAAATTTGAATAAAACAAATGAAGACTTTAATCCATAGATCCAGTCCAAAGATGTTTGAAGGTTTTAGGACTTTATTTTTCAAATAATATATAATTTAATTTGCCTACACATTAAACCCAGCTATAAAGTGTAATATCTTGATTAGGCATTAAAGTCACATGCAATTAAACAAAATACTCTCTCTTTTTTGAACAATTCTGAATACTTCCATTACTTCACTAGAAAATTACAAGAATGACAAAACACAACATCCTGACCAACAGGTTACAAGAACAAAACAAACAAATTGATAATGCAGGAAGCAAACAAAACACAAAACATAGGAAAAGGAACACTGATACGAGGTAAAATGCAGAAAAGGGAAATACTGATTACCTATCAGCCAGGATCCAAGGTTTCAGAGGTAGGAGATCTATGGTTACCAAACCATCTTGAGTTCTTAGCATCTTCAGCTAGCAACAAAGACAAAGGGGGAAGGGTGTCTCCACCCACCCAATAGGGCACACCCCCTTACAAGCTTCTATAACAAGAAAATTTGCTACTTGATTCCCTTTTCGAGGAGTAAAATGGATCGAAAAACTAGCCTCAGACTTCAGAAATCCCAAGATGTCTTCAAGTATACCATGAGAGGTCCACTTACCTATGTTCAGCTGACCTTTTTCCAGACACATAACAAGGAGTTGGAAATCTGTTTCAAAGATAATATTCTTGTTGCCTAGGTCTTGAGCTATCATGAGTGCTCTTTTTAGTGCTAAGGCCTCCGTCATGAAAGCAGAGATGGATTTGACTTTATCAACAAAAAGCCCATTTAAAGTCACCCCTATGATCCCTGCAGATGATACTAATGGTTGCCCTCTTCTCCTTCTCCTTAAAGGCCCCATCTATATTAATCTTGAGAGTTTCTTCTGGCGGGGCCAACCACTTTTGATCTGGTTTTGTGCTTGTGCCACTAGCTTCCTCTATTTTGTTATAACCACAAGCTTCCCAATGTGCAAAAGCATACTGAGTGGCTTTCTCGAGAACAGTTTTGGGGTTAGGCAACACCCTATTAAATACTTCATCATTTCTGGTTTTCCAAATGAACCATAATAGCCAGCAAATAACGGCAATATCAGAGTCACTGAGCTGACTTTGTGAATCTAGGATACTAGACCACCAAGCTGCAAAGTTACTAATCCTATTAATATCAGTTTTAATGGAAAATTTACTACCAAACTAGACGCAGCAAACCCACGAACAGGAGAAAAAGAGGTGCTCAATTGATTCACTCTCAGTTTGACAAATTGGGCAAAGATCAGAAGGACTCCTTTTCCTTGCCAAAAGAGCTTTATTTGTTGCTAGAGCATTAGACAAGGCTTGCCATATAAAGTTAACTACCCTTGGAATAGCCTTTACTTGCCACGTTTTCTTCCATAACACCTCAGTAAACTGGAAGGACGGACCTGCTTTGCAAGTGTTGTGGTTTGCATCAATGTTTGTAAGTTGGTAACCCAGCTTCACCGAGTACTCACCATTTTTTGCTAAAGTCCACACCATCTTGTCATCCCTTGGAATGCGAGGGAGAGGAATGTCAGAAATAGCTTCAATAGTCATATCATCCACTATATTTTGAATTGCGCTTAGATCCCAAGTCTGCTGGTTTGGTGCAATAAGGCTAGCCACTATTTGATTAGATTCTTTTAATAGGGCATCATTAGTGTGTGGTCTTCTCAGTGCTATGGTGGGAATCCAGTTATCCTTCCAAATTCGGGCATATCTCCCATTTCCAACTTGCCAACAAAGGTCATCTTTAATGAAATCTCTTCCATCTATGATGCTTGACCATCACCATAAGGCTCTATGGCCCTTCGTTGCATCAAGAAAGGTATCATTAGGAAAATAGAGACTTTTAAGGACTTTGACCCACAAAGCATCCGGGTTTTGGAACAACTGCCACGCCGTTTTTGCAAGTAGAGCATCATTGAATTTAACAAAGTCCTGGAATCCCATGCCTCCTTTAGATTTTGATCTGATAAGCTTATTCCAAGCAATCCAGTGAGTCTTGCTTCCTTTGTTTTGGCCTTCCCACCAAAAATTTGCTACTAGACTATTGATCTCTTTACATGTCTTCACTTGGAATTTGAAGCAAGTCATGGGAAAGATAGGTATAGCATTGATGACTGCTTTGATCATGGTTTCTCTCCCAGTAAAGGACAAGTGTCTACTACTTCATCCAAGCACTTTTTTGTTGACCCTTTCACGAACGTATGAGAGTGCATGGCGTTTAGTTTTCCCCCAAACACTAGGTATGCCAAGATATTTCCCAAGGTTTATACTTTCTGCAATGCCAAGTATTGAACATATGTCATTTCTTATATTTTGTGGAGTGTTTTTCAAGAAAAATATGTTGGATTGCTTTAGGTTGGCTAGCTGTCCTGATGCTGAACAATAAACTCTAAGCATCTCAGTCAATCTTCTACAGTTCTGAGTGTCTGCATTCATAAAAAAATAAGGCATCATCTGTGAAGAAACTATGAGAGAGCATAGGACAGGAATTGCTAAGCTTAATGCCCTTAATATACCCATCAGTTTGATTTTTGGTTATCATACAAGATAGGGCTTCTAGAGTTAGTATAAATAAGTAGGGAGATAGGAGGTCTCCTTGACGGAGTCCCCTTCCAGGATTGATAGAAGCTATTTTCTCGCCTGCAATACGCAAATTTAGGTAGACAAATTCAACGCATTTTATTATAAGAGTGACCTAATGTGAGGAAAAGCCAAATTTGAGAAGCACATGTCTCAAGAAGTCCCATTCAACTCTATCGTAGGCCTTACTCATATCCATTTTTAAAGCAAATTCATATTTATTGCCAGTTTTCTTGCACCTTAAATAATGATAGACTTCATGAGCAATAACAATATTATCTTGGATCAATCGTCCAGAAACAAAGGCACCCTGGTTTGGAGAGATACACTCATCAAGGCAACCTTTCATTCTGTTTGTAAGGATTTTGGAGATAATTTTGTAGGAAAAATTATAGAGTCCAATGGGTCTAAAGTGAGACATGGTTTCAGGCTTTTCCATCTTAGGAATGAGGGTGATATTAGTACCATTTATACCATCAATACATCTACTAGAAAAAAATTCTCTTACCATATGGAAGATGGTGTCTCCTACCTCCACCCAAGAAGTTTGGTAGAATTTACCTGAGAATCCATTTGGGCCAAGGGCTTTGGAACCTCCAAGATCAAAAGTAGCAAGGCGTACTTCCTCTTTAGTCACCGGTATAAGCATATTCGCATTTATTGTATCATCAATCTTCATGTCAATGAAATTCAAGGCGCTATCTAGTTGCCGAGTACCTGAGGAAGAAAAGAGGGTTGTAAAGTAATCAATAAACATATTATTAATAGTACCTCTATCCCTCATCCAAGAACCATTGTCGTCCTTTATGCTCAAAATAGAATTTTGCCGCCGTCTAATCAGAGTAGATAGATGAAATTTTTTTGAATTTTTATCCCCTTCTTTAAGCCAAGCTACTCTAGAGCGCTGCCAGTAATAATTCTCCTCTTGATCTAGTAAGTCCTCAATATGCCTCAGGAGTTCAGCTTCCTCCCGATCACTATCCATTGTTTGGTAACCCTATCGACACAAAGTCAAGCATTTTTCCAAACTATCGATCATTTTCTTCCTGTTCGGGAAATTTACTGTGCTCCATGAGATTAGATTTTTCCTGCACTTATTAAGTTTATGGATAAAGGCAGAAATTGCTTCATTAGATAAAGTTGCATCGCCCTCCCAACTATTATGAACAACCTGCAAAAAGTCATCATGAGAAGTCCAATAATCCTCAAACCTGAAATGTTTCATTTTATTGATAAAAACATGATAAAGATTCACAAAAAAGAGATGATGATCAGAACCCAGGGGTTCGATATTAAAGACTTGAACTTGAGGGAAATTATGACAAAAAATATCATTTCCCATTGCCCGATCAATACGCTCCCTGATGGTAGCATCTCCCAATCGCCTATTACACCATGTAAACCACGAGCCATTAAAACCCAAATCAATGAGTGAGCAATCTGAGATGAAGCGTTGAAAATTAATGATTTTCCTGATTGCTCTTGGGTTACCCCCTTATTTTTCCTGATGATACGTGATGTCATTAAAATCACCCAAACAAAGCCAGTTGTTTGCTTTACAATTTGCAAATTTAATAATGCTTTCATATACTAAAAGTCGCTCTGATTCATTTGGGGGGCCATAAACAAAGGAGATATACTGTGGAAAATCATTTGTTGAGGATGAGATAGAAGCATGTATAACATTACTGGATGACAAAATGATATTGACTACTGTGGTTTTATCCCAAAATAACACAAGTCTACCACTTCTTCCCCTTGGTTCCACAATCCAATCTTCATCATAACCACATCTCTGTCGAATCCGTTTGACATAACTCTGTTTCTTTTTTGTCTCCATAATGAAGATAGTATGGGGTTTTACTTTATTGCATACCTCCTTGAGGTTCTTGACTGTCAGGGGAACCCGTAAACCCTGACAGTTTCAAGATAACAGACTCATGGCGAACCGATGGCTGCTTGGTGGCAGCCATCGGTGGTTGGGGGAGAGGAAGATGCATCAGGCAACAACTCTGAACCATTACTAGCATACAGGTTTGCAGGTTTTTCAATATGGGATTTACAATCATTTAACTTCAATTTCGTAACTCGAGACTTGTCCTTAATTCCCTTCCCTTTCCTATTTCGCAGAGAGTTTTTAAGTTGGCGGAAGCTAACCTGTTTTTCATCAGGAGTAGTGATCGCTGCATTGTTAGATGGCACCATCTCATGTTCAGGATCTGTGAAGAGTCTTCGTTTCTTTGTAGAGTTTGGTCTCAAGTCTTCTTCATTCTGTCCTAAAGAGCTTTTCAGATTTATTCTATGAAGCCCATTAGTCATAGCAGATAATAGTGAGAGCCCCACAAAAGGAACGATAGCCTTCTGGGCTTCTCCCTCCTCCACAGGAAAGTCGACTCTGTATTTGGGTTTCACCTTTGGGCGGAGGGCAGTTGGGCTTTTAGGGGAGCTTGGATCCAAAATTACACAATTCTTTTTATTAGTGGACTCCTCCTGGCCCACAACATGAGTGGCAGTTTGACTTGGAGAGAATTGATTTTCCTGGACAGTAGGATTTTGTTCATTAAAACTCAGGATTTCTTTGATAATAATCCCCTGCCATCCTCGCTCATTCATAGCATCTTTATTACACTTTTGCCCGTTGCTCTTCTCAGGCCCGAGAATCATGCTATGCCCAGATTTCCCGCCTGAATATCTGTGTTCAGAATTATCTCCACCGTCTCTGCCATTCTGGCGGTTGCCACTTGCCGGCGGCGACCCATCCTTCAGCAATCCAACCTCATCCCAGTCATTCATACAGACTTCAATTGCTTCTTCAATTGTTTTAACATGAGCAATACCTAACCAGTTGCCATATCCTTCCCCTTCATCATCATCTTCCCTCTTATCAGTTTGAAACTTGCAATTTTTGGCTTCGTGTCCATTCAATTGCAATCAAGGTCATCTCGGTTTCAAGTTAAATGTGCAGCTGGTGTTTCAGAAACAAACCCTCATATTGTTTTCCTTGATTTATAGCTATCAGCTTATAACAATGGGGTTATTTTTACTTTATTTCAGTTTTTAGTCCTGAATTTTAGTTAACAGCCATGTTCTAGTCTATTATGATATAGTAAATACCTATAAATGTTGCCTGTAACTTCCAAAACAGAAAAGGTTGCTCTTGCACCATAATTTTAAGTCGGATCATCATGTAGGCCTATGTGCATTGTAAAAGCCTATACTTTTCTGAACCAACTTCATGGCAAAGCCTCATGCTCAAATCACTTAAACATGAAATTTTCTATTTGGTAGTGGTATCGTAGCCTGAGTTTTTGTTATAAGTAATCATATGATGTGATCAACATGAAATTTTGAATTTTGAGCAGGCTAAACCAGAGACAGTTGACAAGGTGTGCGTGATAGTTAGGAAACAATTGGCACTACCGCCTGACTCCACTGTCAATGGAGAGTCCAAATTTGCTACACTTGGAGCTGATTCTCTTGACACGGTAATGTTCTATTTGACCTTGTGCTGTTAATGCGATAAAATATTTGAACATTCTTATCAGTTGATTGTAGCAGCTCTCCCTAAACAAAAGGGGATCTGTCGCCCTGATATATAGTTCAAGAGAGTAGCTTAGTTGAAACTCCAAGTAGAAATCCAAAACTCCTAATTCTTCACATGGAGTGGGTCCAAAGGCCCAAGTCTAAGTTATTTTACCCCTTCTCAGAACTGGTTTACTTGCTAGTCCATATTGATTACTGATTAGGCCTGTAAGAGCTGGTTATTGAGTGGTGTACGGGAGTAACGAGTCTATCATATGGCAATGTCTTTGCAGTTCTTGTATCTTGAATCAGACTCCTTAGTTTGTAGTGTAGTGACATGAGAGCTTCTCTTTAGGTGGGAAGTCGCGGGTTTGATATTGCTTGTAACTTCAGGCCCATAGTGCCTGCCACTTTAATTCAGAAAAAAAGTCCCTTAGCTGGTCATATTTGGTTCTTTTGTTTTTTTATTGCTTCGGGTTTCCTAGTCTGGAGTCCTTATCACTTTTTGCTGCAAAACATGTCTAACACGATTTTGGTGCAAGAAAACACCATTTATATTTCGCTCTGTTCAATCATTTTGACTTGCTTTCCAAAATTTGTGCAGGTTGAAATTGTGATGGGACTTGAAGAGGAGTTTGGTATTAGCGTGGAAGAAGAAAGTGCCCAAAAAATTACAACGGTTCAAGAAGCAGCCGACATGATTGAGAAGCTAATTTCTGACAAAGCTTAAACTATCATAGAGAAAGCACTCTGAAGTTTTATTTTAAAGGTTCACCAAATTGGCTGAAGGGATTCAAAAGTTAGTGATTTTATCTTCTTAATTTCAGTACGAGCTTTCTTTTCTATGACTATTAGATCACTAGTATTCAATATACAAATTAGTAGAACTCGAATGCTTGTTTGATTTTTAATTTTAATGTCATTTGATGGAAGTTTATTCTGTAACTGTGGTTTATGGGATTTACCCCTCCCCCACCTGCTGAATTTGGAAACAGTGCCTCATAATTGCTATTGCTAATGATAATTGCTAAGTTGAAAAATAGAAGAATGTTATAGATCAGGTTTTATTGCATGGACCCGAACAAGAAGTTGCATTATTCCAAATAGATTGTTAAGTGATTGTTCACGCTAATCTGTTTGTGAATGTAAATATGACAAAGGGATTTTCTCACGCATAAAAAAGATGCAGAAAGTTTGAATCCTCCCATTAAATAGCTTAAACTTTAAATAGTAGCAAGTGTTATTAGTTTTATAGTTTATATATATAATCGTTTCTTATTATTTTTTAAAACTATAAAACTTAAATTTTTCAATATTCTCGAGATTTGAAAATTCATTCATGTAATTGCTAAAAATTACCCACGAAACTTCACCGAGCAAGCGCTGCATTTTCGCACAGTACAAATAGGTTTTATTTATTACTACATTGTTTTAATTGATATCACATGCATGTGTGTAGTATTCAGTTAAAAAAAACATCCTCGTTAAATAAGCTAAATCTGAAAATTCATGCTACTTTCCTTCCATCGGAAAGAAAAAGGGAAAATCCCTATAAAATACTTTTGAAATATGTAAATCCTAAATCAGTGTGGTGAAATTCGAAAATCCCAAGTTAGTGTTGTGTCAGTACGGAGGAGGAATATGAGATTTTGAAATCTCGGCCAAAAGACGCTTCTGCCCTTCAGTTCACCCTCTCTCTACTTTGGAATAATAACACTGGCCTCTTAATTAACAATAATGTATTCTACATTAACAACACCAAAATCCCACAAATAATCCATACTTCCCTGCGCTTCGCCTTCGTTCTAAGCACTTCATCCAATTCTTCCTCGTCTCAGTTGCAGATCATACAGCTTATTCAAATCTCCTTGAGGAACCCACAGAAGATCCGCAGCAACCTTGTGATTAACTGATTATAGCCCCCATCGATCTCACCTTTCAACACCCGTTTCCATTTTGATATGCGCAGGGCAATAATGAACAAGTTCCATAGGCAAACAGAAAAGTATAGTTATACTGATAATAAGTATTTATTTACAGACAGTCATTAACAGAGCAGAAATCGATAATAATGACAAATATGTACAAAATATTCCAAAACTATTTCACACACAGACTATATACAACCACTGTATACAACTTGGGAAATGTGCCTGTCAGTTTCCCTTCTCTGCATCCTTGGCTTTCGAGCCGCTAGCACCCGCTGAGACATTTGGATTAGAAAAAGGGGTGAGATTCCAAGGAATCTCAGTAGAAACATACGATCAACATATAAAATGTGAAAATTAAATATGCAATGCACCGTATCAAGTAAAATAAAAACTCATATCATCCGTGTGTGTACACAAAATTCAGGGCCAACTAACTCGTTGAAACCCCTACATGTACCTTAGCCGAGTCCTTGACTACATCTATGTAAGACTAGTGTACCTCAGCTAGGTCCTAGACCACAGCTAGGTAATGTGCCTCTAGCACATGTTCAGATCACAAAATACAGTAACACACATCATACAAATAGTCATATAGTATATGAGAGATAGTAGTCCCTACCTAGAAGTTCTATAGACCCCTTTTTCTGTGCCTCGTGAAACGTGTCGATTTTCGACTCCTGATTCGGTCCTAAAATATTAGATGTACAAGAAATAGGTCATAACCTATCCAAGTATCATTTTATACACTTCCATAGTGTTTCTTGTGGTTATATTAGGCAATGGTGAAAATTTACAAAAATGCCCCTGGGACCCCGGCCCGGCCCCGCTGTACCCGGTCCGATAGCACGTTTTCCCAAAATATTTGACTAGGGCTATCCTAATATATTTTCGTCCAAGGAATCCATTTCCGGGCTCAAAATTACCAAATTCAATGTCAAATTACGAAATTACCCTTGGCAGCCGTACTTTTAGGGTTTTAGGGGCGTTTCTGGAATTATGCTTTCTCGGCCTTTTCTGAAAAAGTGCTCAACTGTAACCCCACCTATTTTTGCCCACTGAATCCAATGGAATCATCAAATCATTGAAAATCCAACTCTAAGGCCCTCAAACATCCCTGGCCGATATAATTGTGTTCTCCGGGAAAAATCGGGGTTTTACGATTTCGGCTCCGTAAACACGTTCCTTTCTACTCCTAACCACTTTATTAACCATATAATTGAGTTATAACAACCATTTGAACTAAAATTGGGCAGCATAACACTTTGATACACACTTTTCCAAAATTTAAAACCAATGGCAATCCGGCAAAATTTCACCGATTAAATTGCCCACAGCAGCCATAATAGTTAATATACGAAGGTTTGGAAGTTACCTCAAGCTCCCACAAGCTTTTCCCAAAAATGGCTGAAAACCCTAACTTTTAGAACACCAAATTTGAGCTTTCCAAACCTTAAAGAACAAAGCGGAGTAGCTTAGGATCGGAGTTATACGCGTTAGGAGCGAAATCGTCGGAGAAATCGGCTTATCTTGTGATTTTTCTTCTCTTTCTCTCTCTAAACTCTCTCAACGTCCCTCTCTCTATTTCAGACATGTTCTTACGTGAATGAGCTGAAGGAAGGAGATGCAACATATGTTTTATTATATATAACATTATGCTTTAATTGTTTAACAATTTTTCCAAAATTCCAAAAATGAAGTTTTATGTACATAAATCTTATGTACATGTAACCATGCTCATTAAGTCCAACTAATATTTTCTTATTTATGCCATATGTAGGAGACACCTAGGGGTCCCTCCCTATGGTTTCAATTGGCTTCACAACTTGTCCAGGTTACGTATACACATAAAGTCTCAACTTTGGTCAAAATTGCACTTTTTGCTCAAATTTTCCATAAATTCATATTAAATTGACCAAAATATTCTAAATATATTTTTAAAATTTATTTTCCTTAATTAATTGAAATTAATTTCAATTAATTGGAAAATAATTTATTTTGTACTATTTTGGAAAAATTACGATTTTGCCATTACCTTTCTAATCCAATTTCTTTTCTTATTTTTCTTTGGCCAATTTCCATATATTTTTTGACCAAATATTTTCTCTAATATTCCTTCATTTTTGGACCTTAATATTGGGCTTTTTAAATTACCCAAATTAATTCCATAATTATTTTTTGCCCAATTTCCCATGAAATTGAACATTTATAAATTCATAAATTCCAAATTCATGAATATTCACCATTTTATTGAATTTATCAAATATTTACAATAATTTTGGTGAATATAAATTTTGGGGTGTTACAGTTCTCCCCCACTTAAAGAAATTTCGTCCCCGAAATTTGCTACACCTGATCAGCTATAAATTCCGGGTAACATTTCTTTACACTTTCTTCTGTTTCCTATGTAGCCTCTCTGGGTGATAACCCTTTTCAGACAATCTTGATGAATGGAATTCTCTTGTTTCTGAGCTTCTTTTCTTGCCGATCGATGATTCAGTCAGGTGTGACTTCGTAAGTCAAATCGTCGCGCATTTCCACATCTTCATATTCTATTATGTGTTCTGGATCAGGTTGATACTTTTTCATCTGGGAAACATGAAAAACATCATGTAGTCTGCTCAGATTCGGTGGCAAAGCGATACGGTATGCTACAAGCCCAATCTTCTATAAGATCTCAAATGGACCAATGTATCTTGATTGTAGCTTCTTTGCTTTCAATGCCCTGCCAATACCCGTAACAAGTGATACTTTCATGAATACGTGGTCACCGACTTCAAATTCTAGAGGTTTTCGCCTCTTATCTGCATAACTTTTCTGTCGGCTCTGAGCAGCTAGCAATCTCTGCTTGATCAATTTTATCTGTTCCGTTGTCTGATCAACAAGATCTGGCCCTAGCAATTCCCTCTCAGACAACTCAGTCCAGCATATTGGCGATTGACACTTCCTCCCGTAGAGTGCCTCGTATGGAGCCATTTGAATACTCGAATGATAACTATTGTTGTAGGCGAACTTTGCTAATGGAAGGAATTTGTCCCAACTACCTTTGTAATCAACTACACAAGCCCTTAGCATATCCTCAAGAGTTTGAATCGTTCGCTCTGTCTGCCCATCAGTTTGAGGATGATATGCTGTCCTGAATCGGAGCTTCATGAACCGCCTTCCAAAACTTGGAAGTGAATCGTGGATCTCGATCAGAGATGATATTCTTTGGAATACCATGCAATCTCACAATCTCCTGAATGTAAATTTCTGCTAGTTTATCAGGAGAATAATGAATACTAATAGGCAAGAAGTGAGCTGTCTTCATGAATCTATCAACTATCACCCATATAGCGTCATGATTTCTAACCTTTGGCAATCCTGTCATGAAATCCATGGTAACGCTTTCCCACTTCCACTCAAGTATCTCAGGATTCGTCAAAAGCCCTGAGGGTCGCTGATGTTCAACTTTCACTTTCTGACATGTTAGGCAACGAGTAACGAACTCAGTCACCTCTCTTTTCATTCCCGGCCAATAGTATTGAGCCTTCAAGTCATGGTACATCTTTGTGGCTCCTGGATGCAGAGTATACTTACTCTTATGTACCTCCTCCAAGATTTGTCGTTTCAGTTCTGGTTGCGGTGGAATATAAATCCGCTTCTTGTACCTGACAAGCCCACTGGGAGACAAGTCGTAATCCTGAGTCTCGCCCCTATCAATCATACCTCTGATATAAAACACTTCATCATTATGTTGTTGGGCTTCTTCAATTGTCTTCCTCATATCATTGTATATCTGACTGACCCCACTGCTTAACAGAATTTGACTAGACAGATTTAGGGCTCTGAAATCCTCGATCAGTTTCTGCTCATAAATCATTATGGCTGCCACCTGTATTGATTTCCGGCTTAATGCATCAGCGACAACATTAGCCTTACCGGGATGATATTTGATTTCTAAATTGTAGTCTTTCAGCAACTCCATCCATCTGCGTTATCTCATGTTAAGCTCTTTCTGATCATACAAGTACTTCAAGCTCTTGTGGTCGCAGAACAACTCTACAGTCTCACCATAGAGATAGTGTCTCCAGATCTTCAAAGCAAACACAATTGCTGCTAACTCAAGATCGTGGGTGGGATAGTTCAATTCATGAGGTTTCAGCTGTCTGGATGCATATGCCACCACTCGGCCATGCTGTATCAACACGCATCCTAATCCCTGCCCACTGGCATCTGTATAAACAACATACGTAAATTGTGGATCTAGGATCGTCAGCACTGGTGCTGTAGTTAACCTTTGCTTCAACTCTAGGAAGCTCTTTTCACAATTCTCATCCCACACAAAATGTTGAGCTTTCCGCGTCAATTTTGTCAATGGTAATGCAATTCTGGAGAAATTTTGAATAAATAATCTATAATAGTCAGCTAGACCCAGAAAATTGCGCACTTCAAATACAGTCTCTGGTCTTTTCTAGCTCAGTACTGTTTCCACTTTACTAGGATCAACAGAGACCCCTTGCTGTGAGACAACATAGCCCAGAAACTTTACCTCTAAAAGCCAGAATTCACAGTTGCTCATCCTGGCATAGAGTTGCCTATCTCGCAATATGTTCAACACCGTTTTCAGATACTGCTTGTGTTCAGCTTTACTCCGTGAATACACTAGTATATCATCGATAAAGACTACAACGAACTGGTTCAGATACGAACAGAAGATTTGATTCATGTAGTCTATGAACACGACAGGTGCATTGGTCAGCCTAAATGGCATCATAAGAAACTCGTAATGCCCATATCTGGTCCTGAAAGCAGTCTTTGATACATCTTCTACTTTGACTCTCAACTGATGGTATCCCGATCGCAAATCGATCTTCGAGAATACACAGGAACCAGACAACTGATCGAGCAAATCATCAATTCTAAGGAGTGGATACTTGTTCTTGACGGTCACCTTGTTCAGCTCTCGATAATCAATACAGAGACGCAGGCTTCCGTCTTTCTTCTCGACGAAGAGCACTGGAGCACCCCAGGGCGATACGCTGGGTCATATGAACCCTTTCTCAAGTAGTTCCTCGATCTGCTTCTTCAGCTCTGCCATTTCGCTTGGAGCCATACGGTATAGGGTCTTAGAAATTGGACCCGCTCCAAGCTTCAAATCAATCGAGAACTCCACTTCCCTATCTGGAGGTAGTCCACCGATATCCTCCAGAAAAACATCAGGAAATTTATTTGCCACAGGGATACTTTCCAAGGCTACACCAGCCTCTGATTGCATAGAGCAAAATACCATGTACCCTTGACATCCCTTCTGCAAATACCTCTCAACCTAGCCGCAGATAAAAGGTTAAGAGTGATTTCAGTGTCAGCTTGTGGCTGTGGATTCAGATATAAGATTCTCTTCTGTTTATAATCCAATAACACACCATTTGCTGTCAGCCAATCAATCCCCAAAATTACTTCCAACCCTTGCAGTGGCAAACAAATCAGATTTACAGTTGACTCATGCGCCTCAGCGTTTATCCCGTAATTCAAATAAACATTAGCCGTCACAATTCGTGTGCCCATAGGTGTAGATACAACCAAATCATATGGGGATTTATGCATATGTAAATTCAATCGTCTCACGCAGTCATATGTAATAAATGAATGGCTAGCACCAGAATCATACATAACATGCACTAGACTGCCATTGAGAGAAATCATACCTTGAATCAGCTCCAGAGATTTTCAAGCTTCTTCCTGTGTCAGTGTATAGACCCTTCCTGGAACCCTGGGTCTAGTCCCCTCCGGTTGCTGCTTCTGTAGACAATCTTTTGAAAAGTTCCCTAGTTTACTGCAGTTAAAGCAAGTGAGTGGTTTGTTAGGATCCGTCCTCAACGGGGCTCCACTACACGTCTTGCTAGGATGAAATGGCTTGCGGCAATGCCAACATGTTCCGCCTCTTGGGAAACCTTGGCCCCCACGGCCTCCAGCTTGATTCGGCCTCTTATTATCACCCTTAGAAGGTCCACCTTATTCTTTTCGCTTCTGTACCAAAGTACCACTCCCAGAAACACCCTTGTTACTTGTTTGGGTCACCAAACTCGACATACGCTTCTCAATGTAGCGGCATTCTTCTACTGCTTTACTGAACTCGGTGAAGTGCTGTGTAACCAATTTTTCTTTCATCTCTGGTCTCAACCGCTCAATCATCATATCAGAACTCCACTCTTCATTATCATGAAGTTTGAAATAGGCTGAACACCGTGATAGTCGGATGTATCGGGATAAATAATCATCGAAGCTTTCTCGATCTTGCTGTCTGATATTCAGAAACTCTTTCTCTTTCTCACGCCTGATAGATGGGGGAAAATATTTCTCATTGAATTTCTCCTGGAATAATTCCCAAGTGATAGGAACATTCCTCCCCCTCAAGGTGAGCTCTATGTTCGTCCACCATCGGTCTGCATCACCCTCCAATTTATAGATGGCTAGTAGAGCTTTCATCTCGTCTGGGCATCGCAACATGTTGAAAATCTTATCCAAACGTTTCAGCCAATTTTCAGCCAGTTGTGGGTCAAACTTTCCCCAGAAGATAGGTAGCTGTTGTTTATTGAATCTGCTTAACCAATTCTGGACTTCTACCTCAGGATCTGGTATGATATCCTCTGGTTCATGTTCCTCTGGTGGTACGTCTTCACCATAACCCCTCATGTATTCGTCTAAGCGATTCTCCAGGCGATCTTGCCTTTGTTGTACTCCCTGAAGGTCCCCTCTTATCTCATTCATCGTATTTTGCTGCTGTGCCAGCATATCTAGTATTTACTGCTGAAATGGATTTGGTCCAGGAATCGGTATTTCCTTATGATTACCATGTCTTCCTCTTCTCCTACCTCGGCCTCGGCCTCTACCTCGGCTTCGACCACCTTCTCCTTGTTGTATCATTTCCATAGTTCACTCTACATGAACATAAAGAAGCATTACTTTTCATATAAGAGCAAAGGCATTTTCGTTATTATATAAAAGTCAGGGTACACAGATATGTCATACATAATATACACAACTATTTACAGTAGCTACAGAGAAACAAAAATATCAGACAACCTATAAACTACTATACATAACATATTGTTTCTTGTTACATTACATTTCCCTGTTTGTACCTTACCCAAAATACCGACTCTGCCTAAATATCTTTATGTTCGTCGGTTCTGCCTATTCGCCCTTGTCTCAATATGTGCCGGTCGTCTCCAGTCACCCAAAATATACCACTTAGGTGTTCCTCGTCAGTCATCATACATATATTTATCAACCAGGTTATCTATATGCCTCAGAAACGCGTACATGTTACTATTTGGGCCCTGCTCAACAATATCATTCTTTTGCCAATTCCAAAAAGCAGAGTCTGGGAAGAAATCCAGTGTACTACGAACCCAGAACTCAATTGGTGCGCCAACCTGTAATTGCTCCTAGATAGCGTACAAAGACTGAACTCCGGACAGAAAGCAATAGTATCGATTCACAATTGTTGACTGAGTTCGGCATGCCCTGATATATCTACAGAAGACATAATGCCACAGCTCGGAATTTGGCCTTAAGTTATGTCGTACCTCCACTAGCTCTGTTCTGGACTCGCGGTCACTCATCTCATCGTCTGAGTCCTCTTCCGGATCCTCCTCCAGATCTTCCTCAGGATCCTCGTCGGGGTCCTCATATGGATAATCTACAGTTTCCCCAACTTATGACTGTCCTGGTGATGCTGGTCTAGGCTCCGGGCCGTACACAGGCAGTTACGGCACACTCTTCTGTGCCGTCCTCATCATCCGAACACCTCTAGGTCCATAGTACTCTATAAAAAGCTGCCCATCCTGAAGACTCTGCTCTGGGGGACTCTGGTTTACTGGTGTCTCGCCCTCGAATGATGAACTCGAACTACCGCTCATGATCTTGTCGTCATGCAAACAAAAACCAATATCAGTATACAATTCTGATAATGCCATAACCATTCATTAACTCTGCCAGAACCGCTTACCAAAAATGTCAACACCCGTTTCCATTTTGATATGCGTAAGGCAATAATGAACAAGTTCCATAGGCAAACAGAAAAGTACAGTTATACTGATAATAAGTATTTGTTTACAGACAGTCATTAACAGAGCAGAAATCGATAATAATGACAAATATGTACAAAATGTTCCAAAACTATTTCACACACAGACTATATACAACCACTGTATACATCTTGGGAAACATGCCTGTCAATTTCCCTTCTCTGTATCCTTGGCTTTCTAGCCGCTGGCACCCGCTGAGACATTTGGATTAGAAAAAGGGGTGAGATTCCAAGGAATCTCAGTAGAAACATACGATCAACATATAAAATGCGAAAATTAAATATGCAATGCACCGTATCAAGTAAAATGAAAACTCATATCATCCGTGTGTGTACACAAAATTCAGGGCCAACTAACTCGTTGAAACCCCTACATGTACCTCAGCCGAGTCCTTGACTACAGCTAGGTAAGACTAGTGTACCTCAGCTAGGTCCTAGACCACAGCTAGGTAATGTGCCTCCAGCACGTGCTCAGATCACAAAATACAGTAACATGCATCATACAAATAGTCACATAGTATATGAGAGATAGTAGTCCCTACCTCAAAGTTCTATCGACCCCTTTTTGTGTGCCTCGTGAAACGTGTCGATTTTCGACTCCTGATTCGGTCCTAAAATATTAGATGTACAAGAAATAGGTCATAACCTATCCAAGTATCATTTTATACACTTCCATAGTGTTTCTTGTGGTTATATTAGGCTATGGTAAAATTTTACAAAAATGCCCTTAGGAGGTCTGATGGCACGTTTTCCCAAAATTTTTTACTAGGGCTTTCCTAACATATTTTCATCCAAGGAATCTATTTCCAGGCTCAAAATTACCAAATTCAATGTCAAATTACGAAATTGCCCTTGGCAGCCCTACTTTTAGGGTTTTAGGGGCGTTTCTGCAATTATGCTTTCTCGGCCTTTTCTGAAAAAGTGCCCAACTGTAACCCCACCTATTTTTGCCCACTGAATCCAATGGAATCATCAAATCATTGAAAATCCAACTCTAAGGCCCTCAAACATCCCTGGCCGAAATAATTGTGTTCTCTGAGAAAAATCGGGGTTTTATGATTTCGGCTCCATAAACACGTTCCTTTCTGCTCATAACCACTTTATTAACCATCTAATTGAGTTATAACAACAATTTGAACTAAAATTGGGCAGCATAACCCTTAGATACACACTTTTCCAAAATTTAAAACCAATGGCAATCCGGCGAAATTTCACCGATTAAATTGCCCACAGCAGCCAGAATAGTTAATATACTAAGGTTTGGAAGTTACCTCAAGCTCCTACAAGCTTTTCCCAAAAATGGCTGAAAACCCTAACTTTTAGAACACCAAATTTGAGCTTTCCAAACCTTAAAGAACAAAGAGGAGTAGCTTAGGATCGGAGTTATACGCGTTAGGAGCGAAATCGTCGGAGAAATCGGGTTACCTTATGATTTTTCTTCTCTTTCTCTCTCTAAACTCTCTCAACATCCCTCTGTCTATTTCAGACCTGTTCTTGCGTGAATGAGCTGAAGGAAGGAGATGCAACATATGTTTTATTATTTATAACATTATGCTTTAATTGTTTAACAATTTTTCCAAAATTCCAACAATGAAGTTTTATGTACATAAATCTTATGTACATGTAACCATGCTCATTAAGTCCAACTAATATTTCCTTATTTATGCCACATGTAGGAGACACCTAGGGGTCCCTCCCTATGGTCTCAATTGGCTTCACAATTTGTCCAGGTTATGTATACACGTAAAGTCTCACTTTTGGTCAAAATCGCACTTTTTGCTCAAATTTTCCATAAATTCATATTTAATTTGCCAAAATATTTTAAATATATTTATAACATTTATTTTCCTTAATTAATTGAAATTAACTTCAATTAATTGGAAAATAATTTATTTTGTGCTATTTTGGCAAAATTACGATTTTGCCATTACCTTTCTAATCCAATTTCTTTTCTTATTTTTCTTTAGCCAATTTCCATATATTTTGGACCAAATATTTTCTCTAATATTCCTTCATTTTTGGACCTTAATATTGGGCTTTTTAAATTACCCAAATTAATTCCATAATTATTTTTTGCCCAATTTCCCATGAAATTGAATATTTATAAATTCATAAATTCTAAATTCATGAATATTCACCATTTTATTGAATTTTTCAAATATTTACAATAATTTTGGTGAATATAAATTTTGGGGTGTTACATCACCCATTGCCCAACACCTCCTACGGCCGCCCACCTCCCAACAAGATCTCACCCACGGCCGTCGATCGATTCCAGATCTGATCATCGCCCAACGCCTCCCTCCCAGCAACTGGCGACAATCTCCAATCATCTCTTCCCACCACCGAAAACGCCCATCGACACGCTCCCAAGAGAGTCTCCTACTCCCATCCACCCGACGACGGAAAAGTGACACCAACAACTGCATCTCGCTTATAAGAAGAAAGTGAAGTAGTTAATATAGAATATGATATTGTTAATAAAGAGAAAGGAGTTGTTATTGGCCTTGAAACATGTTAACTATGAAAAAAGAAAGTTGAGTTGTTAATGTATAACACGGTATTGTTAATAAAGAGATAGATATTGTTATTGGCCCTAAAACTTGTTAATTGTGAAAGAAGAGAGTTGTTAATGTAGAATACGGTGTTGTTAAAAAAGAGAGAGTTGTTGTTATTGGTCATAAACTTGTTAATTGTAAAAGAAGAAAGTGGAGTTGTTAATGTAGAATACGGTGTTATTAATAAAGAGATATGTGTTGTTATTAGCCCTGAAACTTGTTAATTGTGAAAGAAGAAAGTGGAATTGTTAATATAGAATACGGTGTTGTTAATCAAGAGTGAGGTGTTGTTATTTCGAGCTAAGAGGGGGGATAGTTGAAGGGCACATTCATCTTTTCGCTGAAATTTTAAAATTCCAGATTCCTCCTCTATACTGACACAGCACTAATATGGGATTTTCGAATTTCACCACACTGATTTGGGATTTACTTATTTCAAAAGTATTTTATAGGGATTTTCCCAAAAAAAAAAATATAACTCTGATAGGAATTAAATTAATAAGCCTTATATTGAAAACCAAGGAAGTATTTTGGGAAAATTAGAACAAAGGTCCTAAAATAGATAATATTTATTGGAAAAGATCGTGAAAGTTATAATTATTTAGAATGACCAATTATTAAAATAAAAACTCAATACTAAATTGCCCTAGATTAAACCTCCTATATTTTCTTGACATTCTATTTTAAAAATTAATATGAATCTTTAAATTTCATTAAATTAAATGCAATTTATCTATTTTCTTAACATCTTACGTAGGTATCTATTGAAAAAATAACACAAACATCTTTCGATTTTGTCAAAATTATAAGTTTTACAATTGACACAAATTTTAATTGAAAATAAAAATTATATAATTTTAGGAAAACTCAAAATGTTTTATAATTTATTATAAATGTTAAAGAAAGGTTATATACATCTAAAAAATTTTCAAAAAAATATGCAATTTTAAACAATTCAAAGGAGGTTTGCATAATTTATTTTTATGTTAGAATAGATTTATGTGAGTTTAAAAAATAAAAATCTATGTAATGTTTTTTTTTTACTGAAAACCATGTAATGTTAATATATTTAAAAAAGTCTAGATAATTTATTATTTTTTTAGTTGAGAATGGTATACACCATTTAGAGCTGGGAAAACGTTAGGCCCTAAATTTGTAAGGGTTAGATTTAAGATTTTTGCCTTAAAAGAGAAAGCGGGCTTAAAAGGGTCATCCCTATAGGGCCAAGGGCCAACCCTTTTAAACCAGTATCTATTTTTTTATTTTTTAAAATTATTTATATAATAATAATATTATTGATTTTTTATACTTTGTTAATAATGTTGCTAATGTTTAATTGCTATTATTTTTTTTAGAATTAAATTTCATAAGAATGTCTTGTATTAATAATCTTAAAATTTTAAAATTTATAAAAGATACTTCTTATTTCATAAGTATTCTTATCAATCTTGTATTTTTTTACTTATTTTCAAGTGATTTTTTTGTTTATATCTTTTGTTGTTTATTTTGTTGACTACTTACACTTTTCAATACATATTTATAAGAAGTATTTTTAATTTTTTTAAATCTTCTCATTAATTATTTATAATTGTATTATGTCAACAATAGTTTATCTTTGATTATGACTTAGTGGCTGTATTTGTTTGTTGCATCATGTATATCGTTTACCCCCTAATTTTGATAACATTTATATATTAAATTAGGGCTTTCATTGTTATAATTTTTTTAAAAAACTCAAAAAAAATAGTAAAAATTGTTAAAATAGCTTTAGCCCTATAGGGCTAATCCTTTAAAAATGACTGTTTTTCTTTAGCTGGGCCTGAAGGGCCCTTTTAGGCCTTGACCCGTGAAGGGCCTTGCGTTTTTACCACCTCTAATAGTATTGCGTCCTGAGAGAATACTCATATGTAAACAAAAAATTTAATGTTAAAAAAATTAATATAATCAATATCAACAAATAATAATAAATATATTTTTTTATGTGGGGATAAAGCTTTTTTAACAACTAAGATATTAGACAGCAAATTTAATATCTTCTAAATGGTGATTTTACTTAGAGTTTATTTT
Organism: Inga oerstediana; assembly: GCA_963210345.1. Classification (NCBI taxonomy): domain Eukaryota; kingdom Viridiplantae; phylum Streptophyta; class Magnoliopsida; order Fabales; family Fabaceae; genus Inga; species Inga oerstediana. The sequence goes on along the minus strand of OY723399.1, from coordinate 76,769,782 downwards.
TTATAAGATTATTATAAATCAGAAAAAAAAAGCTGAATAATTTAAATGGGCCAATATCTATGTTTGTAATTAAATGATATATAGATGATATGATTAGGCATATGTTAGTTAAAGTTAAAAAGATGATGATTTTGGCAATTTTAATTTTTGTGCAAAATAAAATTTCAATTACTCTTAAAATAGAATGGAAGGAGAGAAAATAGAAAGTTTAATCAAAGGTAATTTAATATTTTTAAATTTATATTTAGATTATAATCGTTCTGAATAATTACAACATTTGTGGTAATTCCCAATAAATATCATCAACTCTAAGTCCCTGAATCTAATTTTCCCAAGGAGATTGAAAAGCAATGAAAGATGATTATATTACTGGAATTTTTGTTTATATACTACTATTAGTGCTACTTATACCACATTTTTAAAGTTTCAGAAAACAAAAAAAAATCACACCCAACGCAAATGCATTCATTCCCCCAAATAATTTTAGTCAAATTCTTAAAAGAGAAAAGCATATTTTAAGGTGTAGTTTGATTAAACAATTTAAAACATAGAAACAAATTAAATTGAAGCACTTGAGGATAAATATTCAGACAAATTTAAATAATAATTGTTTTGAGCTGAAAACTTTAAATAATAATTAATTTGTTCCCCAATGTAGTCCAATCCCAGGATAACGGCGTTTCTCATCCAATGACCCATTAATTTCATAATTCACGTAAAAACTGGCCGGACAATATTCTTGTTGTCGGGCCCAGATAAATGAGAAAGATGTGGGACGACCACAAACACGTGATGGCGAAATGTCGGGGAAAGAGAGTTTAAATTCGACGACAGGTTGAACCCTTGGGGAATGATGACTATAAGAGAGTGCAAAAAGTGACTTTAGGACTGAAACTTGAGGAATGCTGCAACCTGCATTTCCAATAATATCACTCTCTTTTAAATTTAGTTTCACCAGTAATGACCAGCGAGTGATGCTATCAGGAAGTCTTGTGAATATACTCTTACTGGACCTTTCTTCTTCTTCCTCCCTCTCTCCGCCATCTTCAAAGAAATGAGGGGGATCATTAATCATTTGTCTTCTCAATCGCCGCACCACGCCCCTTTCTCCTCTATCACCCCTCAAATTCATATCAAATGAGAAGGCATCCTTGAAATCATGATCATGATCATAATCAATATCATAGGTATATTGTTGGTTGAAATCATGCCCAAACTCAATTGGACTCTTTAAGCAATCAACTATCCTAACAAATGGAAATAGAGATGCCAAACTTTGAGTCCCCTTTCTCAATTCTGCTATCTTTTCCAATGGCATTATCACATGTTTGAATTTAACACCATATATGATGTCACCACATGCCAACACCTTTATTGTCAATTTATGAAATGACAACTTGCCCAAATCCAGATAACTGAACACCATTACTAACCCTGACCTTGATCCTTTCATACTTCCCCCAATGTTTATTCGCTTTGGCCTATCATTTTCTACTATTAAATTGACACGATTGCTCGGCAATGTTGAAGAATGGATTTGAACTAAATTCACACAACCCGTAAGATCCCATAATTCCATCTTAGGGAAATGAGAAAGATCTGGGAGTGTAGTGAGATGTTTTGAATTCCTCAGAGAGATTTTCTCTAAATTTGGAAAATGCTGAAAAAACAAAAAGAAGCATTGTTAAATAAACTTGGTAACAGTCCGAACAATTTTGATCAAGAATTTCTCTCATGCCAATTAGAACATGAATTGGATCACCTGTAGAGAATACAACAGGGGTTTAACCATCAATTTAATGGTAGTAAAGCAAACATTTCAATTGTGCAACATTTGGTTAATACTTGATGCAACATCTTATAATCACTAAGAGGGGACAAATATGACACATGAAAAATGAGACGTACCTGATTTTCATTTCCAAGTTGTCGGATATTACTATCAGACATGTTAAGTATAACAAGATTCTCAGCACACAAATGTAATGGCACATAGGGTAGTGGATATCCTTCCCAAATGAAAAATCTTAATTCTTTTGAAAGATAATCCAAATTTCCACAAACATTCAATACTGAAGGCTTTCTCCGATCAGGCTTTACTTTAAGAAATATCAAATTATGCATCTTTCGAAAATGACTAGCTTCCAATGTAATACTTTTCATCTTGCTCTCGTCCCATGAGAGGCATCGAATTGCCTCAATCCCCTAAAATATAATAGCAAATCAAGGAAACACAATCATCAATACCTAAAAAATGACCAAAAACATACTGTAGAACAATTAAATATATCAGCCATTAGAAATATCCAAATTAATTACGACGTTAAGCATTTCATTCAAAAAATTCTTACTATTCATATTTCCCTTTTAATAAATGAATTTCTAAAAACTCATAAACATGCATAAACACTAGTACGTGTACCTGCATACTTTCATGCGTAGATATTTAATATAACTATAAAAGCATATATGTAATTATACTTATCAAACATGACTTTTTAATAAATAGAAAACATGAACTAAAGACTAACGACAAGACCAATTACAAGGTATCGAAAAATGAGAATCCCTACGAATCTTATTCACCAGAAAATGAGGACAAGATATGAAACCAGGAACCATGTGGACCACGTTATGACATCGCTTTATCTTTTAAAATAACACACGTCACAATAGTCTTGGCTAATTTTAAGTCATACATATTCTGAAAATCACTAATTGTCAATGTAATTCTTTTTATCTTGCACATGTCTAATGATAAGCATTGAATTACCTCAGCCCCTTGTGATCAAATTATGGGGCAAAATGATTAACTAACATGTAAAACGTAATTAAATAACAAATGGAACAATTAAATATATTTCTCTTAGGAAAAATGAATATGCTTTTGTGCACTTTATCCAAACGATTCATTTTTCTGGCAAAACAAAAAAATGATCCATTTTATCTTTACTATAAATAAACGAATAAATTGGTTACAACAAATATACACGCTGGCTTGGGGGACAATTGTACGAACCTGCTTAAGTGCTTGTTTGGAATAGCTTATTTTTAGGCAATAAGTGCTTATAAATCATGATTCACAGTATACGAGGTAAATATATGAGAGGAGTTTTATCTCGGCTTGCGTAATAAGGACTTATTGTTCAAAAACAAGCCCAACCAAACACACACTAAATGTCCACATTTATACTGAACAAGCCCAACCAAACACACACTAAATGTCCACGTTTATACTTCATATAATTGATAGTAATTCTTAATGAACACCTATATAAAATTTTTGAAATTTTCTTTATATTCAAATTTCATAATGTGAAGGTGAAAAAAATTTCATGTGACCCTTTTGTAATATTAAATTTTTTACTAATAAAACGCATGGGAGTATTAGATTTCATATATCTTAGAAGTTAGAATAACGCATCGTACTAGCCAGTCATATTCTATCTCAGCTTAAAAAGGTGAAAATTTCAAAGTGTATGAAGAATAATAAATCACACCTAACAGAAATTAAAGGCCATGCATGCCTAATTAATTTTAGCCAATAAAGGATTTTTTTTGCCTTAAAAAATCTAATTAGGCATATGTTGGCACTCACCAAAGATTTTAATGAATAAACAAATACCTTTTCGGAAAACACATACAAGAAAAAAAAAATGAGGAAACTAAAGAATATAATAGAAACTTAAAAAATAAAATATTACCTTGCTATTGTTGAAAAGATAATAAATATCCTCGGGCTTCCTTAGTTGAATGTGTTTTTCAGGGTTAGATATTAATTGCTGCCCAGAAATTTCAAGCCCCATATCTATTAGAAGAGCATGCATCTGAATATTTCCATTTTCACACACTGAAACGAGGGATCTATCCCTAAGTACACTTATATCAATATGTGCAGAACCAAATAAATGTTCTGTCCAATCCATAGAAATACTCCATACTTCCTCCAAGAAAAATACGAGGTCAAGAAATAAACTCTTCTGTATATCGTCAAGCCCATCAAAACTCAATTTCAACACATTAAAAATGCCTTGGTGAAGAGTTCGATTTAGTTTTTCCAAAGCACTTTCCCATTCTTTTTTCCCTCTTCCATGAAGAAAGCAACCCAAGACATTTAGGGCTAATGGATTTCCGTTACAATAACGCACTACCCGCTTTGATAACCCCAAATAGCTTTTTGATTGCTCATTTTGCTTAAAAGCTTTCAAACTGAAGAGATGTAGAGCATGAGAGAACTCTAATTTCTGAACATGATACGTTGAAGCATAAGTATTCTTAAGCACTTGCATGTCTCTTGATGTGATAATTATTCTACTTCCTTCTCCAAACCAACCACATGCTTTGATTAAATCTTGAATTGCTATAGAATCATGCACATCATCAAGTACCAGAAGAATTTTTTTACGGCGAAGCCTTCTTTCCACAAAAGTTGATCTTAAATTGTAAGCCTTCAGATCATCATCTTTTAACAATTCTTTAAGGCATTTTTCCAATAATTTATCAAATCCAAATTTTTCTAGTCGTTCTCTCACATTTCCAACAAACGCGAAAGCTTCAAACTGAGCTTTCAACCTATCAAATACAACTCCTGCAAGAGTGGTCTTGCCTATACCACCCATACCCCATATCCCCACAAAGCGAGCTTCACTCAGTAACTCTTCAATTTTTTGAATCTGATGATCAATCCCAACTAATCCTTCCAAATGAAAGGATGACTTGTTACTCAGTTTGCTCAAAATATCCTTCACAATCATTTTAGCAAGTTCGGGTTCAGTCCTAGAACAAATACAAATTCAAAAAATGATGATGTTTAATGCCCCAAGAAAGAAAACAATAAGGGAAAAATGTGTTGAAGCTACCTGAAATTTTTTAAATGCCACCCAGATAGATTTGTTGATCGGATCAAAGTATTTGTCCAATGTTGTACTCTTCTTTGGTCGTGTTTAAATCTCTGCTTAAGCTTAATGAATCCATCTCCGAAACTCCCATCTTGTTTGCGAACATTTGATGGATCCACGTTGTAGAAAATAGGAATGACAATTCTTCCATATTGATCCTTACATTTCATGATATGAACGAGCTCATCCATACACCAAGTTGAAGAAGCATAATCTTTTGAGAAAATAATCAAAGATATGTCTGATTCCTCTATTGTTTTCCGAAGAACTGGTGAGATATGATATCCTTTTTGGAGCTTGTGATCCATAAAAGTTTGAATCTTTGCATCACAGAGTACTTCATAGAGATAAGTTGAGAAAGTGCGCCGGGTGTCCTCCCCCCTGAAGCTAAGAAAGATGTCATACTTGGTCGCAGGAGGAGAATCCCTTTGATCATATTTAGAACTGGAGAGATAGAAACAAACTGTCAACAAATATCGGGTTATAGGAGAAAATCATACAAGAAGCTAGCTTGCTAACTACATACCTATCATCAACAGCAACAGTACTTTGGTTATCATAAAGGGAAGGAGAGATGAATCTGTTAGCCATGGAAATTGATAAAGCCAATAGTATCAGTAAGGCTTCTATTAGCGTTAAAGCAATGTTTCCATCCATTTGATAGCAATTTCTAGATCCAACCTTCAGCAACCTGAAACCAAGTTCATAGAAAGAGCAAGCAAAAGTTTATTAGATCTACACTAGAAAAAACCAGAAATTAACAAATTATTTTGCACAATTTTTCCTGCGAGAAGAAAACCCTGAAAATATAATTCTGGGAAAATGCCTGCAAAACAGAGTATCAGTGAGATGAAGCAAGGGCATAGTATTAACCTGGTGGAAGTGGTGGTAAGCAAAAGAAATAGCTCACAGGTTCTCAAAAATGTCAGCTTCGAGCTTTGCAAACTTCCTCCTCTTCAAACTAGTTCTTCACATGTATCCATTACAAAAACGTTTTTTTGATTTACTTTCCATTAGTAAAAATATATTGTTGAAGGTTAATTATTATATTTCTTATGAATATGACTTTATAGAAAATGGGAGTAGCATTTCCCACTCCATCCATTCTTAATGCGAGTGTCATAAGTAACGATACTTATATGATAGGTTTTTATTTGAAGTAAAATTTAAAAAAATATTGCTCAAAGTTAGCTACCTAAAAGTTCAATGAAGCCGAAAATAACAAAACATTTAGTTTTTTTTTTTTTTTCATTTTTTAAGATCAAATTGGTACTTTCTTTTTTTTTTCAAAACACCCATCTGAAAACCAATTATCATAGCCAAGATGTCTTTCACTCAAACAGATAACCATAAGGTAGTTGCAGAGTTTTTTCTTTAAACAAACCATAACAAAGATAAAAATGCTCTCAAAACAGTAAAAAAGAGAAGAATGAAAGTATGAAAACTGGGATGTGAAGGGATCACAGAGATCGCAAAACTGTCAGCTTTGGGATCTGCAGACGTCCTCCGTTAATTTGATCTTCAAAACAATTCTTAAATTAAATGAACACTTCAGTCAACAGATAAAGTAGTCCAGCCATATCTTCGAAGGTTATGGGACTAAGTTTTTCAGAAATTAAAGTATAAAAAATTCCAAATTCCAAATGTTTGAGTATTATGAGATCTACGAGAGTATGGTAGGCAAGTAGGAGATTCAATCAACAGCACTAGAGAAGAAAACAGCAAATATTTTGCTGTGAAAAATATAATGCAGGCACAAGTAAAGGAGAAGAAATAACCTGGATCGATGTAGAGGGAAGCGAAAGCAATAGGCCTCACAGAAGCTAAGGTCTCAAGAATGAAAACAGAAGCTTCAAATTCCTATATTTATATTTTGTTTCAGTACTCTTTTTTATTTTGCCGTGTTGCAATGCTCTGCTTCTCCGACGAGTGAGGTCAAGTCGTGCCGCGTTTGTGACTATTGGGAATTGCCGTGATACTTTCGTTGCAGTTGCCGTTCGCTAGCTTTTGGAAACAAATTGGAATCTGAAGGGCCCACTTTGGGTCTTTGCTTGTTTGGACTTTTTGTCCTAAAACAAAAAAAAAAAAAAAACCACAAGGAGGCAAACGCTTGAATTAGAGATATCAAGTATGCGCATTAAGTACCTAGACTCACTCTCAAATCCTACTGAAGACAATATATCTAAAAGAATATCACGGGATTTCATATATTGATAGTGTGAAAATATTATAATTTTATTATTGACTAATATTGTAAATAGACAAACCAAATTAAACGTTGAGGAGTAGCTTTGTCAAAGTAGAATAAAAGTAGCATTGTTAAATAAACTAGATGACAATCTGAACAATTTTAATCAAGAATTTCTCTTATGCCAATTAGAACATACATTGGATCACTTGTAGAGAATACAACAGGCGTTTAACCATCAATTTAATGCTAGTAAAGCAAACATTTCAATTGTGCAACATTTGGTTAATGCTTGATACAACAACTTATAATCACTAAGATGGGACAAATATTACACATAAAAAATGAGACGTAACTGATTTTCATTTTAAAGTTGTTGGATATTACTATTAGGCATTTCAAGTATAACAAGATTTTCAGCACACAAATATAATAGCACATAGGGTAGTAAATATCTGTGCTAAATGAAAAATCTTAATTCTTCTAAAAGATAATTCAAATCTCTACAAACATTCAATGCTGAAGGCTTTCTCCGATCGGACTTATAAGCTTTAGAAAATATCAAGTTATGCATCTTTTGAAAATTACTAGCCTTTAATGTAATCCTTTTCATCTTGCTCTCGTCCAATGAGAGGCATCAAGTCGCCTCACTCCCCTAAAATGTAATAGTAAACCAAAGGGACACAATCATCAATACCTAAAAAAATGACCAAAAACATAGTATAGAACAGTTAAATATATCTGCCACTAGAAATATCCAAATTAATTGCGACCTTGAGCATTTCATTCAAATAATTCTTACTATTCATATTTCCCTTTTAATAAATGAATTTCTAAAAACTCAAACATGCATAAGCACTCGTACGTGTGCCTGCGTACTTTCATGCGAAGATATTTAATATAACTATAAAAGCATATATGTAATTATACTTATCAAACGTAACTTTTTAATAAATAGAAAACATGAACTAAATACTAGCAACAAGACCAGCTACAAGGTATCAAAAAATGAGAATCCCTACGAATATTATGCACCAGAAAATGAGGACAAGATATGAAGCCAGGAACCATGTGGACCACGTTATTGCATCGCGCGCTTTACACTCTGTTTGGTTCGAAGGGAATGGAGGGGAAGGGGAGGGAGGGGAGGGATTTTGCTCCCCTCCCCTTGATTGGTAATATATAAAATTTAGGAGGGAAGGGAAAATTTTGTGAAATTTTCCCCTCCCTCCCCCAAAAATCATTCCCCCCCAAATCGGACGGATTTGGAGGGGAGGACACAATTTTATACCTGACGGGACTAAAATACCCATGTTATTTTCATGAAAACCCAAACCTGCCCTTACTTCTTTTTAATCCGAACAGAGGCTCAGAACTTCTCATGCTCGACCGAAAGCCCTGGCGCGAGAAGCAAGACCGAGACGGAGAGCAGGATTGAAGAACGACAGCACAATCGACCCATTTCCGTTCGGTAATACCTTGATCTTGTCTACTTCCTTGATCTGTTTTTTTTTTGTTGATGAAGCTCTCCAGTGCTTTCAAACCATTTTTTTTCTTTTTTGTCGGGGGACCTTATTTTCTGTGATTGTGGTCTCTTCGATGAATGCAATCGGTGAAGTTGTGGATGCTGTGACACCGACGGCGAGGACGCGTCGCCGTTCTTTCAAACCGTTTTTGTGATTTTTGGTCTTTTTATTCTTTCGTTTGTTTATTATCGTCGATTCTGTTTATTTAAGGTTGATTTTACATTATCGTCGATTCTGGGTTTCAAACCGTTTTTGGTCTGTTTATTCTTTCGTTTTTGTGATTTAAGGTTGATTTTACATTATCGTCGATTCTGGGTTTTTTTTTTATTCTCTGCATGATCAAGTCGAAGATTTTTGTCGCTGATTCTGGTCTTTTTATTCTTTCGTTTGCTGATTGCTGAATGAGTTGGTTCTAAATCAAATGTTTACCCTGCATGATATCAGACACCATAAGAACGTTTCTGCTGTTTATGCAACTTAGTCGATTCTGGTCTTTTTTGTCGCTGATTCATATCTTTTTATTCTTTCGTTTGTTTCTCGCTGATATGCATTTTCTCTGTGGCATGATATGCATAACAGTATGCACCTCTGTATATGCTTGTTATTTGTTTTATTTTTTGTTCCTAAGGCGTCCATTAGCCTTCTGTACAATAATCAAAATGTTCTATTTGGCATGTTTACTGTTATTTATAGTGACATCTGCTTGGTATGCACCTCTGTATATGCTTGATTATTTGGTTTACTGTTTTAATTGGGGATAATTTTTGTATTTGTTAGATGGGTTCTGAAGAGGAATTTGTGATGCAATGGTTCTTAATGCGTCAGAGACTTGTAGCCCACCTTGTTTGTCTTCTTGTCCAGTATTTTATGGTTCAGAAGTGTAATAATAAGAAGAGAATAACCTACAATTAGAAGATAAATTCCTTGTCCAACCAGATGGTTCTAGAGTCCCTACTGAAATTAATGTTAATGATAAATTCTACCCATATTTTAAGGATTGTGTTGAGGCCATAGATGGAACTCATGTTCGTGCCAAAGTACGAATGGTAGATGCGCCTCGTTATCGGGGTAGGAAGGACTTCCCTACACAAAATGTTTTGGCAGCTTGTACCTTTGATTTAAAATTTACTTATGTGCTTATGGGATGGGAAGGAACTGCGTCTGACTCAAGAATTATAAAGGATGCATTAAGACGAGAGGATTGTCTTAAGATTCCTCAAGGTAAGTACTACTTGGTTGATGCTGGATTCATGTTAACAAGTGGTCTTATTACACCATATAGAGGAGTTCGGTACCATTTGAAAGAATATTCAGAAAGAAATCCTCCCCAAAACTATAAAGAACTCTTTAATCTTCGACATTCATCACTACGTAATGCAATTGAAAGGGCTTTTGGGGTATTGAAGAAAAGGTTTGTCATCTTATCAAGTGCAGCAGAGTCTAATTATGGCATAAAACCGCAAAAATTGATCATTGCTGCATGTTGCATTCTTCATAATTATTTGATGAATGTAGACCCTGATGCAGAGCTTATCCATCAAGTAGATAATGAACTTGCAGCTGAAGCTCACTCTAATGCTGAAAACCATTTTCCAAGGGGTGATACAAGTGAGGCAGCTCAGGGCGAGCTTATAAGAGATGCAATAGCTCAACAAATGTGGACTGACTATGGAAATAATGCTTAGAATAATGTTCTGTGAACTAAACTTTACATGATGTTAGTTATGTATGATGTTTGTTTCTTGAATTGAATGTTCAGTTTTATCCCTTAATTCATTCAGAAGCTTATCATTTATGTACATTGTTTCTTTGATGTTAGTTAATTTATTTGGGTTTACATTTTTTTAGTATGGCTCCGAAAAAGCCAGCTGATGTGAATGCTGCCCCAACTGAAAAGAGTCTTATTTGGAATTCCAAGATGGATGATGCCTTGATTGATGCATTTATGCATGAACTGGATGTGGGTAACAAGGTTAATGGGACATTTACAACTAATGCTTATGATAATATAATTACATATTTGACTGCACTGTTTGGATTTAAAGTTGATAAGGAGAAAGTGAAAAATCGCTGGAAAACTTTGAAGAAGAACTTTTCTGAAATTTATGATATCTTCAAGGGGGTATGAGTGGATTTTCATGGAACTCATCTACTCATACATGGGAAGCTGAGGACCAAGTTTGGGATCAGTTGATTCAGGTGAGATACATAAACCTTTCTTATTGTATAATTATTTTTCTGCATATTTTTGCTGTCCTGCTGTTCTGTATACGCTTGAGTTTATAATATATTTGATGTTCTGCATATGCTTTACATAAACCAACCTTATTGTATAAATATTTTTCTGCATATTTTTTGCTGTCCTCTAGTTCTGCATATGCTTTACATAACGTTGATTTTTGGAGAAATAAAACTCTTTTGCTGTTTTGTTGTCCTCTTGACTTTTGTTTCAGTTAGTCACTCAAAAGAGTTTGCCATGCCAGTGATATATGTCTAGCTGTAATTGCTGAGCATGGTTTGTGCTTTATTGTTGTTGTACCTTGAAGCTAATATCTTCAACTCTGGTTTTTCAAGTCAAACCAAAAGCTGCTCTTTGGAGAAATACTCCCCTGCCCAATTATTTCAAGATGCTTGCTCTTTATGGAAATGATAGAGCCACTGGCGATGATGGTGACACTCCTTCAAATATGAAGAAAAGGCGTCGCTCAAGTCCTCCAGCAGCTCGGTCAAGTACTCCGGTAGCTCAGTCAAGTCCTCCACCACCAGCTGAGAATGAGGTAGATCAGCTGCTGTCCCAAAATAATCTGACTTTTCAAGATTTTTCTGTCAATTTGGACAATGTGGAATTTGAAGAGTTATCTCATGGAGCACAAAGTGAGAGCTCTAAGAGGGCTAGAAGGGGTGCTGCAATCAATGAGAAGGTAAGTTCTGATGGAGTTATAATTGCAATGCAAATGAAAGAAATAGCAAGTGCCATGAGGGAGGGTAATCAAGTTTTTAGAGAGAGATATGCGCCTCAAATTTCTGGAGAAGACACTTTCAAGTTGATTCGTGAGAGTGGGTGTGATGAAGATAAAGTTTCAGACATTTACTGCTTCCTCATGCATGATGTTAGCAAGCTCAGGGCAGTGATTGAATGCCCCCCTCCAATGCGCAAGCAAGTGATTATGAAGATGGTTTTCGGTGGCTACCATTAGAATGTTATGCCACCATAGATTTTTTGTATTGGCCTACAAAGACATGCCAACCAATTTAATGCCATGCTGAATTTTTTTTTGGATGAGCTCCTTACTTTGTTGTAATGATATGGTGTTTGGTTATTTTTTGTAATTGTATTAGTATCATATGTAAGCTTTTGGGTCTATATTGTATGCATCTTCGGCTTATCAGGTTTTGTTATTTGAATTTATATCAAGTAAGTTGTTGCCCACTTTTTGATGAATTAGCTTAGCACGGTCTTATTAATGTCCTATGTTTTCGCTGAAATATTTTATTAAGATTGGTTTATGTGGGATTCATCCTTTTTAGAAGCACGATCAGAAATGATATCAAGTAACTCGGTCTTCTTTATTCTTGGTTAAATATTATGATTAAATAAACACAAAGGCTTGAGCGTTGAGACATATTCTTGGTTCTTTAGAAATGATAGCTTACCACAACAATGGGGATGTCGCTGTTGATTTGTTCAGAAGCAGTCCATATTTATTTTTGCATGTCACGTGATTGCCATTTCAATTATAAATTAGGATATAAAAATTTTATTGATACTTAAACTTAATTATACATTTAATAGAGTTTGGATAAAATCACTTATAATATGATTGTCCATGTGAAAATTGTCCATGTCAAATTAATTTCCCTCCTCTCTCCTCCTGAACCAAACAAGGTAACATTAAAATCCCTCCTCTCCCCTTCCTTTTAACAAGGGTAAAATTGTCTTTGTCAAAAACATTTCCCTCCCCTCCCCTTCTGAACCAAACAAGGTAACATTAAAATCCCTCCCCTCCCCTCCCTTTTTATCAATCCAAACAAGGTAATATTAAAATCCCTCTTATCCCCTCCCATCCCCTCCCCTCCATTAAAATCCCTCCCATCCCCTCCCCTCCGTCGAACCAAACAAAGCCTTAATATTTCACTTGTTCTCAACTTTCATATACTCTTGTTCACTAATTTTATCTTTTAAAATAACACATGTCACAATAGTCCTGACTAATTTTAAGTCATACATATTCTGAAAATTACTAATTGTCAATGTAATCCTTTTTATCTTACGCATGTCAAATGATAAGCATTGAATTGCCTTAGCCCCTTGTGATCAAATTATGGGGGAAAGTGATTAACTAACATGTAAAAGGTGATTAAATAACAAATGGAACAATTAAATATATTTCTCTTAGAAAAATGAATATGCTTTTGTGCACTTTATCCAAACGATTCATTTTTTTGGCAAAAGAAAAAAACGATCCATTTTATCTTACTATAAATAAACGAATAAATTGGTTACAATAAATATACACGCTGGTTCGGGGGATAACTGTACGAACTTGCTTAAATATCCACGTTTATTTGTCATATAATTGATAGTAATTCTTAATGAACATCTGTAAAAATTTTGAAAATTTCTTTATATTCAAATTTCATAATGTGAAGGTGAAAAAAATTTCATATGTGACCCTTTTGTAATATTAAATTTTCTATTAATAAAACGCGTGGGAATATTAAATTTCATATATATGAGAAGTTAGAAGAACACATCCTACTAGCTAGCCATATTCTATCTCAGCTTAAAAAGATGAAAATTTCAAAGTTTAAGAAGCATAATAAATCACACCTGACAGAAATTAAAGGCCATGCATGCCCAATTAATTTTAGCCAACAAAGGATTTTTTTCCTTAAAAAATCTAATTAGGCAAATGTTGACACTTACCAAAGATTTTAATGAATAAACAAATACCTTCTCGAAAAACACATAACCAGAAAATAAAATATGAGGAAAATAAAGAATATAATAAAAACTTAAAAAATAAAATATTACCTTGTCAGTGTTGAAAAGATGATAAATATCCTCGGGCCTTCTTAGTCGAATGGGTTTTCCAGGGTTAGATATTAATTGTTGCCAAGAAATTTCAAGCCCCATATCTATTAGAAGAGCATGCATCCAAATATCACCATTTTCATCCACTGAAAGGAGGGATCTGTCTTTAAGTACACTTATATCAATATGTGCAGAACAATATAAATGTTCTGTACAATCCATAGAAATACTCCATACTTCCTTCAAGAAAAATGCGAGGTCAAAAAATAAATTCTCTTGTATATCGTCAAACCCATCAAAACTCAATTTCAACACATTAAAAATATCTTGGTGTAGAGCTTGATTTAGTTTTTCTAAAGCACTTTCTCATTCTTTTTTCCCTTTTCCATTAAGAAAGCAACAGAAGACTTTTAGGGCTAGTAGATGGATTTCCATCACAATAATGCACTGCGCACTCTGATAACCCCAAATAGCTTTTTGATGGCTCATTTTGCTTAAAAGCTTTCAAACTGAAGAGATGTAGAGCATGATATGTTGAAGCATAAATATTCTTAAGCACTTGCATGTCTCTTGATGTGGTAATTATTTTACTTCCTTCTCCAAACCAACCACATGCTTTGATTAAATCTTCAATTGCTATAGTGTAACACCCCAAAATTTATATTCACCAAAATTATTGTAAATATTTGATAAATTCAATAAAATGGTGAATATTCATGAATTTGGAATTTATGAATTTATAAATGTTCAATTTCATGGGAAATTGGGCAAAAATAATTATGGAATTAATTTAGGTAATTTAAAAATCCCAATATTAAGGTCCAAAAATGAAGGAATATTAGGGAAAATATTTGGTCCAAAAATAGATGGAAATTGGCCAAGGAAAAATAAGGGAAGAAATTGGATTAGAAAGATAATGGCAAAATCGTAATTTTGCCAAAATAGCATAAAATAAATTATTTTTCAATTAATTGAAGTTAATTTCAATTAATTAAAGAAAATAAAGGTTAAAAATATATTTAGAATATTTTGGTCAATTTAATATGAATTTATGGAAAATTTGAGCAAAAAGTGCAATTTTGACCAAAATTGAGACTTTATGTGTATACGTAACCGAAACAAGTTGTGAAGCCAATTGAGATCATAGGGAGGGACCCCTAGGTGTCTCCTACATGTGGCATGGAGAAGAAAATATTGGCTGGGATTAATGAGCTTGGTTACACATACATAGGGTTTATTTACATAAAAGTGATTTTTGAAAGTTTTGGAAATTGTTAAATAATTAAAGTATAATGTTATATATATTATAAAACACATGTGCATCTTCATCCTCAGCTCATTTCTGTCGCACACAGCAGTTGAATGAAGAGTGAGAACGTTGAGGTTTGTAGAGAGAGAAAGGAGAAGAAAAATCACAAGGTAAGCCGATTTCTCCGACGATTTAGCTCCTAACGTGTATAACTCCAATGCTAAGCTACTCCTCTTTGTTCTTTAAGGTTTGGAAAGCTTAAATTTGGTGTTCTAAAAGTTAGGGTTTTCAGCCATTTTTGGGAAAAGCTTGTGGGAGCTTGAGGTAACTTCCAAACCTTCGTATATTAACTATTCTGGTTGCTGTGGGCAATTTAATCGGTGAAATTTCGCCGGATTGCCATTGGTTTTAATTTTTGGAAATGGGTATATGGGGCTGTTATGCTGCCCAAATTGATACTAAATGGTTGTTATAACTCAATTAGATGGTTAATAAAGTGGTTAGGAGTAGAAAGGAACGCGTTTACGGAGCCGAAATCACAAAACATCGATTTTGCCCGGAGGACTCCATAATTTCGGTCAGGGCCAGATCTAGGGGTAGGAGTTGGATTTTCAATGATTTGATGATTCCATTGGATTCAGTGGGCAAAAATAGGTGGGGTTACAGTTGGGCACTTTTTCAGAAAAGGCTGAGAAAGCATAATTACGAAAACGCCCCTAAAACCCTAAAAGTAGGGCTGCCAAGGGCAATTTCATAATTAGACATTGAATTTGGTAATTTTGAGTCCGAAAATGGATTCCTTGGACGAAAATACGTCAGGATAGCCCTAGTTAAAATTTTGGGAAAACTTGACATCGGGCCAGGTACGGCGGGGCTAGGCCGGGGTCCCGGGGGCATTTTGGTAAATTTTCACCATAGGCTAATATAACCACAAGAAACACTATGTAAGTGTCTAAAATGATACTTGGATAGGTTATAACCTATTTCTTATACATTTAATATTTTAGGACTGAATTGGGAGTCGAAAGTCAACACGTTTCACGAGGCGCACAAAAAGGGGTTGATAGAACTTCAAGGTAGGGACATTATCCTTCATACATCATGCCATAGTTTTATGATTGTGTGGATGCCATTGTTTTTAAATGCGCTTTATTAATCAACATGTTTTGCCCAGAGAGGGGCCAGTAGTGCTAGAGGCACTTACACTGGAGTTGGCAGAAGACCAACCAGTGCAGATTAGTGGGGCTGGGCCCTACTCATGTATACATGCAGATGATATGTTTATATTGTTCATTAATTGGTGCATACATGGCATATATCATATTCACTTTTCGCATTTTCTATGAACGATAGCATGTTTCTACTGGGATTCTTCAGAATTTCACCCCTTTTTCTAAACCAAACATCTCAGCGGGCGCCAGTGGATCAAAAGGCAAGAATGTAGACCAAGGAAAGTGACTGGCATGTGCCTCAAAGCAAATACAAAGTTCGTGGTTATAGATAGTCTATGTCTAAAATACTTTTGGATATTTTGTAATAGTGGTGTATATTGTCGCATTCTGTAGGGTTGACTTTGGACTGTAAACAAATACTTTTATCAGTATATATATACTCTTCTGTATGCCTGTGGAACTTGGTCTCTATTACTCTGTGTATATCGAAATGGAAACGGGTGTTGACATATAGAATCATGCACATCATCAGGTACTAGAAGAATTTTTTTATGGCGAAGCCTTCTTGCCACAAAAGTTGATATTAAATTGTAAGCGTTCATATCATCATCTTTTAACAATTCTTTAAGGTATTTTTCCAATAATTCATCAAATCCAATTTTTCCTAGTCATTCTCTCACCTTTCCAACAAATGAGAAAGCTTCAAACTGAGCTTTCAACCTATCGAATACAACTCATGCAAGAGTAGTCTTGCCTATACCACTCATACCCCATATCCCCACAATGCGAGCTTCACTCAATAACTCTTCAATTTTTTGAATCTAATGACCAACCCCAACTAATCCTTCCAAATGAAAGGATGAATTGTTATTCAGTTTGCTCAAAATATTCTTCACAATCATTTTAGTAAGTTCGGGTTCAGGCCTAGGACAAATACAAATTCAAAAAATGATCATGTTTAATGCCCCAAGAAAGAAAACAATAAGGGAAAAATAGAGTGGCCCAACTAGGCCTGAGTAAGGAGCCCGCAACCCAATAAGCCCGCCCACATCCGTAATAAATTTACCTATTTTGGGCCCGCCCAAAACAGGCCCGTAACGGGCGGGCAAATTACCCGCCCATTTAAGCATTAAACGGGCGGGATATGGGTACCCCTTCGGGCTGCCCATACCCGCTTGTTTATTTTTTTTATTTATTGGTTTTATTGAAGATTCAATAGAAATACAAGGATGATGCATGTTAAGAAGACTGATTATGGAAAGATGCCAATGCTTTTATTGAATGACTTTTGTTAACAGTTTTGTTTCTTTAGATTCAAAGTTTGAATACTCTTTTTAGTTGTGATTTAAGGCTTAAATTCTGATTGTGAATGTTACTATGTGATGTTTTAATTTAAATTAAAAGGTATATTGCAGACAGTTATATGAGTATTATGTGTTTGTTAAATGCAAAAGCGCAGTACTGTAGGACTTAAAGTATGGCAATGAATTGTTTTACACTTTACAATAACAGGGATTTTTTTAATATCATATGCTAAATGGGCTGTCCATTACCCGCCCAAATTTGAACGGGTATGTCCAACCTGTTTATTACCGGGCTATCTCAGGTACTTAACGGGTACGGGCGATTAAGACATAAACGGGCGGGTAATAGGTTGACCTTCGGGTCAGCCCAGCCTGCCCATTACTCAGCCCTAGGCCCAACCTAAACAGAATGATTTTAAAAGTTTTATTTGAATGTAAAATTATTTTCATATCAGGGAACCACGCTTAATACTTAGGTTCTTAATATAAGATTCATTTTTAATTCAATTTTTTTTATTAAAGTTGATATGGCTGGTGGAATATTATGCAATGAAACACCTGATTTTTTGATATGCGGGTTGCCTTTTGGAGCAAATCGATGAGGATCTGATATGTTTGAATCGATATTATGAATCGAACTAGGGCCATTTGATTTAGAAAATATGCCTTTTACGTTTCTAATATCTCACATATGAAAAATCATGACATAAGATTTATAATTTACCAAGCCAATTTTTAATTTTTTTTACGTGAGATAGATATAGACGCTTATTATATATTTTTTTTTGATAGACTATAGACGCTTATTATAAAAAGAAAGAAAGAAAGAAAGAACTGAACTAATTCGTGTTTATTTTAGTATTCTTTTGCTAACACGATACAACTTCAAATACTTCTTTTTGGTCCAAAAGAAATGGAACGACGGAGTGCAATTCATTTTTGGAATGTGATTTTTTATTTTATTGTATGTTAAATTAAATTGTTTCATTCATAAAATTCACACACAAGATATGTGAGTGGAATTAAAAACAAATATTAAAATCAAATCTAGTGTGGGAAAAAGTTAAAATTAATAGACAATATTTAATTTATAGCAATATTATATTGCTTCACCTATTAAAAAACTAATATTAACTGTTAAAAAATTAACATTATTATTAATATTTTTAACAATAAGGGGTAACACTGCTGTATTTACAGTATCCTTAAATACAAAAGTACTCCTGGGCAACATACAAAAAAATACAAAAGTACTTCCAACACAATATTTTTTCTTAGTGAAAACTTTCAGACTAAATTTATACCTTAAGCTTTTATTTTTTTTTAAACTCCTTATTTTCTTATATCATGCATGCCCTTGTGTAGTCAACAAGCCAAGTCAAGTTTTTCGCGTAATAGAATATTTAGCATCACTTATTTTTAGATAATAAATCCTTATTACATAATTTAAGATAAAATCCCTCTCACATATTTATCTTATATATCATAAATCATAATTTATAAGCACTCATAAATTTAAAATAAATTATCTCAAACAAACACTTAAGTATTTCGCGTTTGTGACTTTTGAGGATTGCCCTGATCTTCGTTATATTTATATGCTTTGGGGAAAAATTACACTCTAGGGCCCACTTATTTGAGTATCCTAAATATTTTGGATGTTTTCACTTTTCAGTCACTCCCATGAAATCAGACGACAACTAGAAGCCAAGTCCCTTTAACTCTCCTGAAGCTAGGTTCTCATATAGATTTCGTCTATGATGCCCCAAAGATTAAAATGTAGGATCTATCCTAATTTTATAAAAATTAAATAATAAACACATACCATTGTCCCCTGCCATAATGTGCTCCCTCATATGCCATATCTTTATTAACATTTTCATACAACAATAACTACAAAACCTTATCTCACTAGATAGGATTGGTTATATGAATCGCATAATGTTATTGTGAATAGATTATTAACAAAAAATTAATGCTCTCTAGCCTCATTGAGTGTTTGCGTCGGTTTTGGGTTCCATACTGCTTGATTAATGCTCTTCACTCGCACACTCAATGGACTTCTCTGAACATGTTCAAACCACCTCAAACAATTTTCTCTTCAATAGATGCCACTCCAATTCGTTAACATATATGATCATTACAAATCTTATCTTTTCTTTTATAATCACACATCCATCTCAATATCCTCATTTTGACTGTGTTCATTTTATGTTCATATAATTCCTTTAAAGCCTAACATTCACTACTATATAACATTATATTGATGGTTTTAAAGTAATACAATAAAACTTCCCTTTTACCTTTGTAGGTACTTTTCAATCACAAATAACTCTAATAGTTTTTCCCTATTTTTAGGTACTACTTAAAATTTGTTTAAGAACCTAAGTATAACTTAATTTTGAATGGGTGTAACTTCTTTTCAATTGTGCACAACTTATATTTAACTAGTTGGAAAATAAAAGATATTTGCCTATGGTTGAAGATATTTTGCACATAACTAAAACATTAACACCCACTAAAAATAAGTTGTACTCTACCAAAGAAATAGATCTCATAATGAGAAAAGTTTTAACAATCCCCCACGCACACAAGGAAAAAAAAAATGTCATACTTCTTTAAAAAGTAATATTCAGAAAAGCAATGCACATGTTTTATCTATTAATATATGAAAAATTAATCATCTTATATTTAGGATCAAAATAAATTTCTTATCTAACTCATGTATTAAAGACATGAGGTAGTAATATTTGTCGTAAAAAGTTCAATTGATTTTCAATATTACCCATATTAATTATTCACTAAAACTCCTACATCATATAATTTCTACAATGTTTCACTATAATTTCTACAATGTCTCACTATATTTATTAAATATGGGCATATATATAAAATATTTAATGTCTATTGAAATTACTCCTTTCGGTCCTAAATATAAGATAAAATTAATTTTTTTGGAGATATTAAAAAATTTAATTAAATTACTTTAAAATATTTATATTTGTCATTTTTTTCTCTAAACTATTTTGCCTAACTTATAAACTAATATATAATCTAAGGATACACAATATATGATATGATTAAATAATTTATTTAGTTTATTTAATCTCTTTAAAAAAATTAACTATCTTATATTTAAGATTAAAGGAAGTATTAAGGTATCTTCTAAAAAATGAACACAAATAATTTTTAAAATGTATTTAATAATAGGGATAGGAGGCCGTACAAACCTTTGTGGTCCTTGATCACCAAGTCAAATCGTCCCGCGTCTGTGACTTTTGTGAATTGCTGTACAGCTTCGTTGCCGTTGTGCGGCACCAACCCTTTGCTTTTGGGAATAATTTAGAATCTGAAGGGCTCTCTTATTTGTGCATCATAATTTCGGTCTTAGGGATAATTGATAATGGCACTCCATTATTGGTGATCTTAAATATGCCCTTTACTTGTGCAAGACAGCTAAATTAAGCATTGACTTCTCTAAAAACATGGTCGTAATGAGCAACTTTTTTTTATACGGGGTCAGGAAGTTAAAAAAGAATGTGATCACCAAGAAAAAAAATCCACAAGAAGTTAGAAGCACCCTATAACAAATTTTGATATTTTAAAGAAAGAATAGTAAGTTCCATGTTACTTGTAACATCCTGATTCGTATTTATAAGATATAATTATAATTAGAAAATAATTATTTATAAAAAATAAATTTAGTAAATAATTTTAGAATAAAAGGAAAAGAGGGTTTAGTGAAAAAAAATGTTTTTTTTAAATATATATATATATATATTAAAAAAAGAATATATATATATATATATAATTTATCATCTATGGCGCACCAACCTAGATAAGGTAAGGGATGAGTAGTCGTAGTGGCAATATATCTTCTATGGCGCATCAGTAGGGGTGGAAATAGGCTAGGCTAGGTTAGGTTTTACCTAAATAGGCCTGGGCCTGCAACAGAGATTCAAAGCCTGGGTCTAAGCCTATATGTAGGCAATTTTTTAAGCATGGGTCTGGGCCTTCAAAAGGCCAGAAGCCTGTTTAAAGGCCTACTTAAATAATGTAGACTTTTAAATAATCTTTAAAGCTTATGCCTCCTAATTCATATATAACCCTTCACAGTTATATACAATTTTACATTATGCCTTAAAAGCTTAATATCCATTCTCATAGTAATATTAGGGCTTAGTAAGGAAAAGAAAAGAAAATCTAGTGACATCAATTGTCCGAGCAAATAGGAATAAAAAACAAATCATTTGTTGACTAATGAGATATATTTTCTAAAATTGACTAAGCATAACAAATAACATACAAAACTAGATTCTACCCTTTTTACCTTTCCCACATAAATTGGGATAAACTCTTTTTACTCAGATTATAATATTTCATTTGACATTAAAATAAACTCATAACAATTATTATGTTTTAGTGGAGGGTGCAAATTAGGGGAGAGTGAGTGAGTTAGTATTGTCATCTTGAGCGATCGAAGAAAAGAAAGGCAAGGGTGAATGATTTGTGCGAAAGTAATGGTTGAGTGTAATGATAATGTGATATGAAACTTAGAAATAAGGTTAAGTTGATAAATTTATAAAATTATTTAGATTATATTATATATACTTATGTAATAGTATACATTAAAAAAAAAAAGCTAAATAGGCCAGACCTGTAGGCTTGTAAGCTAGGCCTTATAAAAATAGGCCTGACCTGTTTATCTAAATAGACCTAGCAATATGTCTGAACCTGAGTCTGATCTATTTACTAAATAGGTTAAGCTAAGCTTTATATAGGCTAGAAGCATGTTTGTTTGGGCTTAAATTTGCTTATAAGTTGCTTTTTACGTAAATCGAGACACAACTCCTCTCACATACTTACTTCGTATACCGTAAATCACTATTAAAAAGCAACTTATAAGCAATCGAATCGCTAAAACAAACATACCCTAGGTCGTAGGCCCTAACGACCTATTTCCATCCCTGCGCACCAGCATAGATAAGATAAGGGATGAGTAGTGGCAGGTGCCACTACCCAATGATTAAAAAAAAAATAGTTTTTTAATTATTAAAGTAGGTGGAGGGGTATTATAAACACCCCTTCCCGTAGGCCCGTACACATTTCACGCAACAATTGTGCCTGAAGTGTGGTGCAGAAGAAGATACAGTAAGGTGGAGTATTTTTTATTTTTCAAGCATCAATAAAATACTTAAAATTATTTCTTATCATAAAATTTTCACCACAAAAAATATTTTAAATAGTTTTTTCTTTCTTATGATAATAATATCTTACTGATTATAGAATATTTTAGGATTAAAATTTTAGGTAAATTTAAGTTTTATCAGTATATGACTATAATAATATAGAAGATGATTAATAGTGAATTTTAATTAGTATATCTTTGTTATGCAGTTTGTATAATATTTTATAATGAATTTTTTATATAATCCATCTATAAATAATTCTATAATGAACTTTTTAATTGATTAAATTTAGATTAAATAATTTATTTGGATTATTGGGAGTATCCTTGAGGTTTTAATTGGTTTAGATTTTTTTTAAGATGAAGATTTATAATTTATTTATTTTACGTCTTAAACTTTAAACTGGGGATTTTATGTACGGGAATAAAATTAATCATAATCAGTGACTTAAATAGATTATTTGAGTTAAAAAAATATTTAAATTAATAATTGGGATTTTAGAATGAAGTTGGAATTTTTGGGAGTAATTAATTCAAAACTTTAAAATTTTAGAATCAATTTAAGTAAATCAATTTTTCTAATAACTCAAAGAGTTATTAATGTATAATAAATTAACTATTGTAGATTGATTTTTGACGTGTAATTGAGCTCTTGGATTAGGAGCCTTGTGATTATAATTTGCTTTGGCGAGAGGTAATCACTTTCCTCTTGTTGTGCATACTTGTATGATGTTTGTGAGTGCTTTTTAACTATATACAATTATAGATTTGGCTATTGATATGTGATGTGGAGTTTGAAAATATAGTATTAATTAAATAGTCTTGTGGGACTTATTTTCATTGAGAAAAGGACTAGTGATATTATATTATATGAATTGGTATGTATTTATGAGATTGAAAAGATCCTTTTGATAATTGTGAATTGATAATGGTATGCTATAATAACACATTGATATGAGAGAGGATTGTGAATGTTGATTTGATGAGTTGTTACTTAAAGAGGAAATAAGGGGGTGAATTCTTGTACAAAAAGAGGAAATAAGGTGTGGATTTTTAGGTGTATACTGGTTAGTCCTTTGACCCATATATGTCTAGCAGGGCCTTGACACCCCACTAATATATTTAGAGGGGGAACCCATGGTCCAGTCTTGTGCTATGTGAATTTTGGCTGGTCCATTTCACTTGGTTAGTGAGCTTGTTGAGTTAAACTACCATTCATATGAGTGAGTGCTGTAACATCCCAAATTTTATTCACCAAGAATATATTGTAATTATTATATATATTCAATGAAATAGTGAATATTTAAGGCCAAAGAAATTAAATATTGAAAATTGAAAGTGGAATAGTGATTTCAGTGAAATCGCCTACGAGGCAGTGGGATTGTCATATAGTTTTTGAAGACCATATGATGACCAAAAATTATGAACTTTTATAGGGTGAAAGTAGACATCCTAAGCTTTAATTTGATAGGTATTATAAGCCATTTTGACTTGTGTATTGAGAATTATGAATTTTTGAAGTTTCCCTAGCGAAATTGACTAATTTCTGGAGCAGCGATCAAAGATTGAAAATTTGGGAATGATATGATCCCAGTCAGTAAAATTCCATATTTTTTCTTGAAACTAGACTCAATAAGGGTTCCATAGGCTTTGGAATCACATTAAAATGATGTCTACAAAATTAGTTATGATGTTTCAAAGTTAAGGCAGAAAATCTGCCAGAATTGGCATTATTCCGAAAATTTAAGAAATAAAGTAATCTTCTTTTTTCTCTTAATTATTTTAGAAATTAAGGGATGAAGGAGGAGAAGACAAGTGTCAAAATCCAATGAGACCAAGTGTCAACACCACATGAAAGATGATGGAGATAATTGTTGTGTCATAAGTCCTTACTTATGTCATAAGGTTAGGTAGCCAACTTTTGTACCAATTGACTTGAGTAAATGGAAGGAACACTTGATTTAGTTGGAGCATAAGAGGGAACACGTTTTTGGCCAACCAAGGAAGAAGGAAATGATAATCAAGGTTGAGTATACACATAAGGGAAGTATGGCAAGGTTGAGTGCACACAAAAAGGAAGTATGGTGCAAGCATGGAGGCAAGTATGGTGGTTGGCATGTGTCACTATAACAACCTAAGATGAGATCAATGGTTGGGAATCAAGGGAGCATTTTATGAAGGCTTTCTCTTCCCTTCCCTTCATGAATTTTCGTTCAACATAGAGAGGGAGAGAGTTTGGAGAAACTTTGAAGAGTTAGAGGGAAGAGGAAGAAGAAATCTTAAGGTAAGAGTTGATTCTTAACCTTTCCTTATAACATTTCCCCTAGATCCTTCTCTAAACCATGTTTGTTCATGAATCTATGATCTTGAAGACACCATTCTTAGCTCAAGAAGTGAGAGAGGAGATGCCTAGAGAAAGAGGATTCAAGATCTCAAGAGGTATCCTCACAAACCTTAGATCTAAACTAGTATGGTGTTGTTGTTGAGGTTTGTGTTTGGTTTTGGTGATTTTTGTCAAGTTTGTAAATTTGGAAAGCTATAACCCTAGGGGGTTATGCTGCCCAAATTTCTTTGAATTATGATTAATAAGTGTTTATTTGAGTTAATAAAGGATTAGAAGAGGAAAAGTACAAGTTTTGGAAGCTAAAACACAAAACTCCATTTTTCTATTTTCCTTCAATATTTCGGCCAGACCAGAAATGGTACAAGGAGTTGGATTTTCATGAAATAAATGGTTCCATTGGACTCAGTGGGCAAAAATAGGTGGGGTTACAGTTGGTCACTTTTTCGGTAGAGGCCAAAAAAGCATAATCACGAAAACGCCCCTGAAATCCCTAAACCAGGGCTGTCAAGGGTATTTTCGTAATTTGACACTGAATTTTGTGATTTTGATCCCGGAAATAGATTCATTGGGCAAAAATATGTCAGAATAGCCTTAGTCAAAATTTTAAAAAAAGTGCCATCGGGCCGGGTACGACGGGCCGAGCCGGGGTCCTGGGGGCATTTTGGTAAAATTTCACCATAGACTAATATAACCACCAGAAACACTATGGAAGTGTCTAAACTATACATTTGACGTTCTAGAACCGAGTAGAGAGCCCGAGGGATTGGCATGCAAATCGAGGTATGTTATTTGAAGATCAGGGAAGGGCGATTAAGGTAGGGAACTTACCTCCCCTGCATGTATTTGATATTTGTGCTGGTGTATTGATGCATGTTATTGCTTTGCCTGATGATGTGAAACATATATGAATAATTGAAGCTCTGTTTCTGTTTATGCTATGGCTATACGTATGTTGATTGAAACATTGAGCACACAGATATGTCATTGTGTGAGCATGAGTTATGTAATGCAAGCATGTCATGCATTAAGCACTTATCTTGCATGCATATGGTATTACTTTCCTACTGAGATTCCCCAGAATCTCACCCTCTCCTACCAACAATTTAGACAAGAAAAGACAGAACGTATGCTGAGAACAATAAAGAGAACTGTACAAAGGGGATTGTGGTGGTGGAGCGAAAACGAGAAGATGTCTCCGTTCACTGAGATGTGTTAAGACACCCATGTAGCACTGTGAGGCTACGTTAATTGTAATTATCAAGTACGAACCCGTATGGGAAATTTCCGTAATCGTGCACATAATATCAGTATATCTATGTTATTCCTGTGTTGCCCGTTGAGCTGCGTATCGTTTCCGCAAATACTCTGAAATAGGTGAAAATAAAATGAGGGTGTTACAAGTGCTAGCCCATGGGTTCAGTAAGAGGAAATAAGGGAGGACAAAGAATAAATTATTGTGTATTGATTCTTATGCACTTATGTGATAAAAATGAGAATGGGATTATGATATTGTGAATTAATGTGTGTGTGTGTATATATATATATATGTGTGTGTGTGTGTGGAAATGTGACATTTTAATAATGCTATGATTTTATAACTGTCCCACTTGGCACCTCATGAACACTTACTCGTATGCCTGATGAGATGGATTATTGATTGCTGAGGATTTTGTCTCACTTTGTTATTAACTTCTCTTTCTTGCAATATCTTTGTATTTTGTTAGCTTGGTTCTGCAATGATATGTATAATTTGTTTTGCTATGGTTATTTCTCATGGTTCCTTGTGTACAAAGGCTAGTTTGTATTTTGAAGTTTGAGCCATTATATCATTTTTTGCATTGAAAGGCTTATGAAATTGATAGTAAAATACTGTACTTTTTGGATTAGCAAAAAATATCTGCAGTTCTCTATCTCTAACTTCCTTTGTGTCTTTTCTGTTTTTACTTTCTTCAATCTATCAACTCTTTCGGTATGTGCCAATTTTGTTGGTAACCTAGCAACTAGTCAACATGTGATGGAAAATTCTATAGGTTGGATTTGGACTGTCAATTATTTAATCGTTGTCTGAATATAATAGTACATTAAAATCCTCCAAATGAACGCTCATTGAACACTTTGCATCTTGAGACATTTCAGGGAAGTTAAACAAAACATATCTGATGCTAGAGATTTAATTTCCAAATGAAGGAAAGTCGTCACACTCTGCGCAAAGCATAGAAATTGTATCATATTTCTAATCTTCCTAAGGGCATCCATGACTCTTTGCTTCCTTGTGAGTTAGCAATTGTCAAATTAGTGAAAAGTCCCTGTTTGAAAAATTTATTGGTTAAAAGGACCTGATAAATTTTTATACATAGAAATTACCGGTACTTTGCAAATTTTGTACAAACAAAATACCGGTTTTCTGACTTAGGTTCTTCTTGTCAATAAAACTTTTAATCAGGGACTTTTCACTAATTTTTCCTTTTTTTTCAATTTGTTGTTTTAATTTGGCTATCATTGGTAACATTGTTTTTCTGTAGGTCATTCATTAGAGCTCAAATCGTTGTTCTTCAAAAAGAAAGTGAAGATTTGTAACCAAAAAAAGAAAGTGAAGATATCAGAGTCCTTTCAAACAACAAAAACTCCAAGAAAGCTAAATGAATTGAAATTTGATAAAGTAGCTTCTCTAAAAACTCCTTCCCTGCTCTCAACTATTCAATCGGTTGAAGGCTGAAATGATATAACACTATAACACCTTTAAGTCCACATGAAGGCTTGAGGAGAGAGCAGCCTCCAAGAAATGATGAACAACTTAACCTGATGAATGTGGAAAATAATAACAGTCGTGTAATCTTTAAAATTATGCTCATATAATGTGTTGTAGACAATTTGATATCACAAATAACTTTATGAATAACCTTGCAGTGTAATGTGAAGACATTAAGCTTATATGAAAGCTTAGAGGCAGATCAATCTTTAGGAAAGGATGAAGAACATAGCTTGTTGAGTGAGGTAAATGTTAAAATTTCTTCCATTTGTACTACTACCTCTGGTATTTAATATAAGATCTCGTTCATAGTGTAATTTACACTATAAAAGAGATCTTATATTAAGGACAAATGGTAGTATTATTCAATCTGTATTAGCAATTATTTACAATTCATCTTGTAGTGTTAAGCATATAATTATGTCAAAAATATTTATTCCATTTGTTTGATAATTTGAGATTTGTCTTAGTGAACCCTGTACTTGAGCCAATAACCTTTAATGAAAATATCATGAACCTGTACATAATCTGTTTAAATAAGCTATATTGAACCAATTTTCTTGTATTACCTTTGTGATATAGTTGTTCAATATCTTAGACATGATTACTTATTGGTTGAAAGTAAAATTATGTGAGCTAACAGCAATATATGTTGTATACTTTTGTACTAGGATTCATATTCATATGAAACAGAGAATTCCCAATCTTGTAAGAACTCTTGCAAACCAACATTTTTAACCTGTTCCACATCCTTTTTTTTAAACTTTTTTCGTGAAGCTTAATATGGATTTCTTGATATATTTATTTGATGCAGGTGGTTGGACTGGAAAAACTAGATGAGACTGTAGTTAATTCATGAAATTTAGTTCAGTATCATTTTGTGATATTGGATTGTGATTGTCTATGACAATGTGCAGGATGGTTGCCATGGACTTACAGAGAAGTTTTTTGAGTCTCAGGAATCAAAAGGAGGGGAAAATAATATGTGAGTCCTCTAAAATAATATTTTGATTCTCAGAAAGATATCAATTTTCTTAATTTAGTCCTCTGTGAGCTTGTCTCTTTGTAGTCCTCTAAAATGGCTTTTGTCACTTATGCAATACTCATTTTAATTTGATGTGAGTACTGTATTGGTAATGAACACCACATTGGAGGATCACAAGGAAATGCCTCAGAAAATGGAGGACCAAATGAGAAAATTGACATCTTTCATGGACCAAAAGAGCAATTAACTCTTTTTGTTAAGTTGGGCCATTGGAAACACCATATTAATCTTTGATTGGGATCTAATGCAGAAAGAGTTTGCCGGGTTAAAATAATTATCATGATTATAGTAAAACAAGACATGTTACTCATGTATTGTATAGAGTTCAAGAAATGTATTATGCCATTCATAACTTGTAAATAATGCATATTGATACATATTTTAGTACTATCTCTAGTTCTAAATGCAAGACCTAATTTGTAATGCAATTAACGAGATGTTATACTAAGAATCGAAGGTAGATTATTGAAATATTTGATTGTCACTTTTTGAAAAAGGTGTTAATGTTGTTATCTGTATCACAATTTTGCAGGTTTTGAAAACTATAGAGTTTGTGGATGCGAAGCAGGAAGAAGCTTATTGTGATATTTCAATCAGGAAGCTCCTAAAATGGGATGAAACTTTTGGAGTGGATGGTTTCTAAAAGGGCAGAGACAAATAGCTGAGGTTGTATATATATATATATATAAACATATATGTATTATATGAAGCATCCTTGATTTCTATGAGAGAAATTATGTTGTTTCATTCAAACTTCAAAGACATAAAGCGCACTGTTATGTGCTGGTTTTCTTTGATGCAACAAGTTCTAATTATTATGAAATGCCTTTTTTATTCGTTACTGATGTTCTTTAATTTCTTATGCATCACATATTTTTTATGAAGTCAATGCTAGATATCCAAAAATTAAATACACAATGCAAATATCTAGGTAATCTTATTGTGATTTAATCATGCATATGTGAGATATATGTAGCGTTGAGATTCCATATAGGAAGTAATTGAAATGTTTTTTTGGGGGGGGGGGGGGGGAGGGGGGGTTGGGGAAGTAAATTGAGATGTATTTAAACTAGTGTGGTTAGTTTTAGACTTATCATGTCTTAAACTTCATGCATTATTTGATAGAGCAATGAAGGTTACTTAGCTTGAGGAGAGAGGAATTTGCGCAACTTTGTGCTTGTTTGGGAAACAAGCAAACCGTAATTTCATAAGTCTTTTTTTGGCAAGTCAAGATAAAACTTATCTCACAAACTTACCTTGTAAATTGTAAAAACACTTATAGAAAGATAAAATTTGAAGCGTTGTCCCATAAATGTTTCGACAATTAAAAACTCTTTATTTTTTAGATGATCCAGACAATAATCAAGTGTTTTAATGTTGTTCCACCTAAAATTCTCCTAATAATTGATGGTCGGATGTTAAAAGGGTTAGTTGTAAATAATAAAAGGCAAATTTAAAATGAAAACAACTTTTAGGTTGTCGATCATAAATAATTATTGTATTACAACATTTTACTCCTACTTTTCAATAAGTATTAGTTTCACTATCAAAGGGTAAAATGATAAAAAATGGTTAACGATTTATTAAAATTTTAAAGTGATAATTGCTTGAAAAGAAAAGAAAAGTCTCAGAATGACTATTATTTCAAAACACAGGAAGTAAATGTGCATGGAAAAGAGTAAAGTTTTGTATGTTCTGCCTCATGTTATGTTAGAGCTGTTCTATAGTTGATTTAGGAGTTAATTCGATTAAATCGTATTTATAGCCTTGTAAAGTTGAATGAAGTTGATTAACATTATTAATCAAAATTATTAAAATTTAGTAATAAACGTCTAAAATTATATTTGTTGTATCCGAAATTCTAGCACCAGCCAGAAGTGACAATCAAATTAAAAGTAGCCAATATGCATCATTTAACAGGATTGTCATCTATCAATTTTTCCCACAACTGAAGTCTCCAGAAACTAAAAATCAAGTAAGCAAATTGAATCTTATGTGGTTTGGACTAAACAAGGGGGCTGCCATAAGAAAAACAACATGAAAATTAATAGCAATAAAGGAAGCAAGAGCCAATGCAGCATTTCCAACCCTTAAATAAGGTCAAAGTGGTGGAAGGTACTGAGGGAACTCATCTTCTATCACAGGATTAATAATCAAAGAACACTTAAATAAAGTCAGATGTATCCCAGGCCCCAACAAATGAGAGGTGAAGGGAAATGCCGAAATCTCCACAAAAATTCAGAAAGCCAGTAGAGCTCAACCTTGACTAATTTCCTTCTCCTTTGCCTTGCATGTATCTTCCACGTTTTTGACAATGTTTTTGGTCAGTTTATGCAATCTTGTCAGTCACTAACCTGGAATGGGCTTATAACTTACATCTTTCTCCAATCTTTTTATGTCATCCTTAGGGAGACTTGAATACAGTTTTTTGATTGCATCCATTGCCTGCAGAATAACATCCTTAGACACAAGTTGCAGTAAATGATGGTACATCTCCACTCTATATATATGGTAAGGGGGACAACCATTATAATTGACACTGGCTGGCGATCTAATTGCATTGTGTTAAGAAATTATGAAGACTCTCTGTTCTAACAACTTAAAAAGCTAAACATCATATGTATTAATTTAGGACAACAATATACTGGGCTTTGAGTGTAGAGCGTATTAAAGGAAAAAGTAATCACTATGACCCTATTTGAGAACTCTTCAATCTTAAGGATGAAAACAGCAGCATAAAATATTTGTTTTTTTCCCTTTTGTTTTTTTTGGGTGGGGGGGGGGGGGGGGTGCGTTGGTGGTGTCCATAACACAACCAAAGTTGAACTAGGTGAAAAACACATCCAAACATTTAGCAAGAGTCAGAATTCTGTACAACTTGAGCTGAGGCGTTTCCTTGAATTACTTAAAGCTAACAATTTTCTATAGTATACAATTACAACTTATAATCAAGCATTAAAAACTCATTGCAGAAATTTGTCAACACTGGAAACTCAGACAAAATGTTCAGTTTATTTTTCAACTTTTCTAAGCATGACATAAGATGAAGACCTGGGCTTCCTGCACCGATCTGAATCAGGCCCTCACCAAGCCACATGGAGACCAAAGCTATTGGCCAGCCCAATCCATAGTCAAGTACAGTCATCTACCCATATCCAGGTACTGTGAAGTTTAGAAGGGCATTGCACTTTAGATGTTTTATTGCGAAGACATAGTTGTTTATGTCACTTTTTCTCAACATCATAAACATATAGATCAAGGAAATCGAACAGCTTCCTACCATACCTTTTGTCGGGCCCCTCTAACGCTTTGTCGGGCATCTTCACATGACTTGGATACCAACTAATTCATGGCCTGAATAAATGATCAACACAGAGATATAGCAGCAATTATGTGTGCCAGCCATAAATTCTGGCTGAAGGGGAAAAAATTGAAATCACATATAATTTGAAAAGGTCTTAGTTTGCCAGCACATGCTCTTTGGTCAATCTGATCGTTAGATGGAGAAGTAAATTAGTCAGTTACAATGAGCATATATGTTATAGTTATTTATTAGCCAAAATATCCAAATGAGCTTCATGATGACAGACGTCAGTGAGAATATATAGATTCAGAACTTACGGTGGAATAACAGCAATCAGTTTTCCACCATCCACTTTAGAATTTAACCCCAACGGAGAGGAAACAATGGCATTCTCTAATTGTTTAAGTGTCTATAGAAGTGATTGGGATTCAACTGTCATACTAGTTTAGCAATTAAATCTCACGAAAAACATAAACTTGATCTCTCATGGCTGTAGACTACAAGTGAAAATAAATTTATTCCTTAAGTAAATGAACCAGTTATAAAATTATATAGTCAATTTTGTTGCCTTGAAGGCCACGATAAACAAAACAAATTTAAGAAATTAAACTTTGAATAAGATTCAGACTACTAGAGCCTAGAGGTAAACCTCAGAAAGCTAGAATAAGAACTGATTCAGACAATAAGTGTGTGTGTGTGTGTGTGTGTTTTTTTTTTCGGGAGACTACCTGAGGATCATATGGATTTACAGATAAGGTCTTTACCCCTCCAGTTTCTACAATAATATGGTCAAGCATTCCTATAGAAACATTTCATCATGCATATACACGTTGGTTATTAATAATTACAGAAACAGAAAATAAAGTTTCACAATAATGATGGCCTAAGATATACCTGGAGATGCCCTTCCTGTGCATAGTTTTAGTTCTGTTGATAATGCAGCCATTGCTGCCTCCATCTGTGAAATAGCATTCGCCTTAATAGTAGGCCCAACATCTGGAGGAACTTCAATTGTACCAACACCAGTTGCATCCTCTAAATTATATAAATCAAATCATTAACAAAAATTATTTTGAGCATTAACTTACCTAAAGACAATGTTTTGCATAGAAGTTAGTTTCATTAGGACAATCATTGGCAAAAATTTACAGAAAAATCTCATATCAACTTTATATTGTGAGTGTTTAGAGTTAGTTGATTGTAACCAGAGAAATGATTCTGTCTGACCCTATCACCCTTGCTCTGATCTTGGGGCTACAACCCCTGATGCTAAAACCTTTATGTTTCCAGTGCAGACCCTAACCCAATTCAATTAGCACATAACATACGACAATCATATTTGAAAAAACTATATGCACTCATTTCAGAAAATTTACAAACTTTCTTTTACTTGTCGTTTTTATACTGAAAAAACTTTCCGTGCTGAAAATCCCCTGAATTTTTGTCATGAGCTCATTGTTTAGCTAAACGGAAACATTAAATTTACATCAGTAAAACAAATTAGTCCTCCTGCTAAAACTTGTATAACCATTTTTATTTTTGCACAGATACGATTTAACAACCATATCCAGATAAGTCCATTCACTTGGAAAACACCAATAACCAAAGGAGTAAACCATATTTAATTTCTCTCCCTAAATCAACATAAACTCTATCCTAAGATTAACGAAACTGGAAAAGAAATAGCCTGTCTAGATGTTCATGTTGGAGAAGAGACAGAAAGGTATACTTGACTTTCGTCCTTTGGCAAAGCCTCTATGACTTTCTATGATAAAATTAGCTGCTAGGAGACTGAATACCTTCTCAACATTAGAGTTACATATATTGATAGGATTTTCTATTGAGTGAGAGATCACGACTGTAAAGGGAAGAGCTCCGAAGAAGAAGACGGTTTCTATAGAAGAATGCACATCTAATGAAGGAAGGCATCAATCTTCTTTGTTATTCCTTCTTCCTACCCTTGAGAACTTAAGTTCTTCAATTCACAACTTTTATTCTGCACGAATTAATGAAGCTAATTCAAATACGATGTTTAATAAGAGCTAAATTTTTTCATATGAAGGAAATAATCACACAGTTTAGATTTGAAGAATCCAGAGAAGACAAGGATAAACAATCTCTTATCGTCGATTGCTGTAATGCTGTGATGTTGCAGCCAAGCTGTCACCAGCGGCGGCCGCGGAGGAAATTGGGTGTGTGCGGCTACCGAGGGTCTGTGTGCGGTGCACTCGCGCAAATGAAGCCAAGTCCAACTCAATTAAACGCTGTGTTTAGACTAGAGATAACAGTTCGGTCAAAAAAGGTTTTTTGTTTTTCAAGCAATGGGTCTAAAGTTAGGAATGGACTGTACTTATAACTATCATCAATGTATGAGAATGGGAAGTTTGTAAAATTGTTTAGTTATCTGATTTATTTATGTTGCTTCTTATATTAGTAATTTTCAAATTTATAGACAATCTGTCTAAATTGTATCATTATCTAATTTATTTATAAATACTTGTTGTTTCATCATTTTCCCACAAATTTACGGTTAATCAACCCAAGTCACTCAAAATATCTCATTATTGACTATTTACTCTTAAGAGGTTGTAAAATGCCAGGGCATATGAACATTGGTGGTATCATTATGTAGGAGTTAGGTTATAATGCAAATTACACTTAGGGCCCGTTTGGTACACTGAAATTGATTTTAATGGATATGGATATGGACATGGTAATTGAGTTTAAAAGTGTGTTTGGTATGTACATGGAATTCATATATTATTTTTATTTAATATTTATATTTAAAATATGAAATTACTAATATACCCTCATCCAAAAAAACCTACCAGCGCTTCAAACATTCAAACCACTATTCACCGCCGCCAACCACCGCCTAAAATTATAGCCCTTAGCAGGAAAATCATTCAAACTCAAAAGATTTCATAAACATACAAAATAGACTTGAATTAAAAGAGAGTGTTTTGCTTGAAAATATGAAGGAGAATTGAAAAAATAAAAAAGAAGTTGCAGATCTGGAGTTGCAGATGGTGAACAAAGTTGCAGATCTAGAGAAATGAAGCTGAAGTAGAGAAGACGAGCTTCCATCCACAGTCATAGTACAACTTTTTCCGTGAATACAGAAAGGACGAACTGTGAGATTTGATGGGGTTAGTCATGGGTTGCCACCGTGTGTTGCTCGTGGTTGCCATCACTGTCATCGGTGAAAGAGCAGAGGTGCCGGTGAGGGAGGAGAGGTTGCTATTGTCGCTGGATTGAGGAGGGGTCGCCGCTATTGCTGGAGTGAGGAGGGTAATTGAGGGAAATATGGAGGTGGAATTACAAATCTTAACTTTTGGGATGGAATTCATTTGGGTGGAATTGACTTATTTGGCTTCCATGTGGAATTGGAATTGAGAGCCAATTCCATTATACCAAACAAACCCCTTCATGGAATTGAGACCCAATTCCATTTCCACCTCTTTTAATTCCAAAGTACCAAACAGGCCTTTAGGATTGGAGGTAGTAGTACCTTTTATTTTGCACGATGGGACAGAGGCACAAAAATTTGCAAATGTAAAAAAGCTCCACACAATAGTTGTAATTTTGTGCTCTTAATATTTTTTTAAATAAATATTCAGCAACTTACACAAAATTCACAATTGAAATGTAAAATCACAATTAACAATACATTGCAAAGTAGAAAAGTGACCTTGCACTATAATATCTTCCTTAGGATCGGAGGAATACTTTATAAAAAAGCTACATTTTTTATAATCTTTTGCTGATACAATTCATTTTTCAAATTTTATATATGCAACACTAAAAGCGGATCTATATAGTTTTTAAAGGGGTTGTGAAATGGTACTTGTAACTCTATTTCAGGTTTTTCATATAAAATATAGGGGAGTTATTATAAAGTCTTAAGAAAGGGATATAATCACCCAAACATCCAATAACAACTAAGAACTATGTAATGATAAGTTTTAATTTCAAACAAATGATTATGTGCTTATCCTGTTCACTTGTTATTAGGCCTTTTTGTTAATTAAATCCCACTCTTTATACCTTATAATAATAATTCTCTCAAGAATAAATTTGTGATAGACTCTCGAAAGAGTTGTACTTAATTTCATTTCAAGTTACTCATTAAAATTCCACTAAACCAAAAGCCCCAAAAGGTCAAAGGTTAAAAAGGGGGGAAATAGAAAGGAGTTTCAAAAACACATTAGTTAAAAAGACTCTCAAGATTTAAATACGCACGGAAAACCAATTTTGACATAATCTTTAGCCAAGAAGATTGAAGCCAAGAAGCATATTCTATGAGAATTTTCTCCTACAAGTAAAACATTAGATTGGAAAAAGAAATGTTACCCAAGGCTAAAACTAAAAAGAGGCTAAAGATATAAAGCTTTATATGACGTGCTGATTCTTCTTCTTAAAAACCATAAAAGAAAAGAAATGAAGTCATAGGTTAAGCGAATGGGAAAACGAACAGAGACATCCCCACCAACAAATTGTTTCCATATGTCGATATTTAAATTTGGCATGTCCCATTTTGTTGCTCCTGCAATATCATCATCATCATCATCATCATCATCATTATCATTATTATTATTATTATTATTATTATTGTTATTGTTATTGCTACCCCATGCAATTGCTTCTTTATCTAGTGACATTCTTATATCTATCACAGGAAGTGAAGAATCGAATGATCACGCCAATGACAATAGTCACCATGACAACAATTATAGGTATGATGTTGCTTGAAACTTTGTACCCCCAATATCAATTATGTTATCTCTGCCAAT
Organism: Inga oerstediana; assembly: GCA_963210345.1. NCBI lineage: Eukaryota > Viridiplantae > Streptophyta > Magnoliopsida > Fabales > Fabaceae > Inga > Inga oerstediana. The sequence continues at coordinate 76,732,987 of OY723399.1, read as the reverse complement.
GGCATTATCACTTTATTCACTGAACAACATGTGAAAATTCAAATAATTGTGCATGATCTTAACCTCGGTCAACTTCTCCCTTTAACAGTATCATGAAAATCCAATATTGGAACAGAGTATGTTGAAAATGCAGAAGCATTATGAAGTACTTGCATGTTTCTTGATGTGATAATAATTCTACTTCTTTCTCTCAACCAATGATACACTTCAGTTAAATCTTTAGCTGGTATTGAATTGTTCACATCATCAAGTATCACAAGAACCTTTTTGTGTCCAAGCCTACTTCTTACAAAAGTGGATTTTATGTTGAAGAAATGAATGTCATCATCTTTTATTAATTCTTTAAGACATTCTTACTATAACCTATCAAATATAATTATTGCTAGTTATTCTCTTACATTTCAAACAAAGGAGAAAGCTTCAAACTGTGCTTTCAATTTGTGAAATACAGCTCTAGCAAGAGTAGTCTTACATATACCACCCATTACCCATATTCCCATAATGTGAGCTTCACTCAGTAGCCCTTTAATTTTTCAATTTTTCGAATCTGATGATCAATCCCAACTAATCCTTCATAATGAAAGGAAGACAATTCAATTTGCTCAAAATATCTTTGACAATCTCTCAATATTTTTTGAATCCCACCCAAAGAGATTTGTTGATTGAATCAAATCAATCGTCCACTCCTGTACTTTTTCTTGGTTGTGCTTATATCTTTGGTTAAGCTTAGCAAATTCATCTCCAAAACTTGCATTTTACTTTCGGACATTTGATGGATCTATATCATAGAAAATAGGGATGACAACCCCTTGGTATTGATCCCTACTTTTCATAATATGTACAAGCTCATCAACACAACCTGTAGAAAAAGCATAATCTTTGGAGAAAATGATAAAAAATATCTCTGATTCCTCTATTGTTTTGAGAAGAAGCGGTGAGATATGCTCTCCTTTGTAGAGCTTGTGATCCATAAAAGTTTGAAGGCTTGCATCGCCAAGTGCTTCATTGAGATAACTTGAGAAATTGTTAAGAGTGTCTTCTCCTCTAAAGCTAAGAAGGACGTCATACTTGGTTGTATGAGGAGCAACAATGGATTAGAAGGAGAAGAAATTGTGGGAATCGAATCAGCAACGTCTTTACAACTACAGAGGGAAAGAAATAATGAATTAATATTGGACCGTGAACAAACCGAAGAAAGAGAAATTGCTCTAGAAGATGTTACCTATCATCAACAAAAATAGGGTGGATAGCATGAAGTGGAGAGATTATCTGATAGCTTTAGAAATTGTTGTGCCCAGGAAAATCAATACAACTTCTATGAGCATTAAAGCAATAGTTGCATCCATGTGACTGTAATTTCTCGCTTCAACTTCAAACTAATCCTTGTTTTTTCGCCTTTAATCCCTCAGGAAGTGTTATGGTTTGGCTCTTAATTAACGAGATGAAAAGATCAAAGAAAAATATTTAGCGAGTGGGCCAAGTTACCGAACGATCAACAGCAAGTTGATGGACAGTAACGATTAATGCTAAAATGTAACTTTAAGGAATGAATAATGCAAAAGAAATTGTCCAAAAAAAATAATGCAAAAGAAAGACTTCATTATGTGGTCAACTAGTCAAGTCCTTCCAACAACTTTTCTCACTTCTTTTCCAAGAATGGAAATTTCCAGGCATTTGGTGTGGTGGCAGAGTTGATTACGGAGAGAGTGTTCCTTTATATGCACCACCCCATAACCTCCGAAAATATTCCACCGTAACATAGGTTTTCAGAAAATGTTCCGCCGATCAGAAGTAAAAATTAGTCGCCAAAATAATACTGTACTTTTTTTTTACATGAACTCACCAAAACAAGAGCTATGGTGCATTGGGTGTTCTCAAGTACTACCTCCGGTTCTAATTATAAGACAAAGTTGATTTTTTTTGGAGAAATTAAGGAAGCTAAATAAATTACTTAATCATATCATATGTTATGTATCTTTAGATTATATATTAGTTTATTAGTTAAACTAATTAGTTTGAAGAAAAAACTAAAAATATAAACACCCTAAAGTAATTTAATTAGCTTCCTTAATTTCTCCAAAAAAGTCAACTTTATTTTATAATTAGGACCGGAGGGAGTATTTTTTTTTCATGGACATGTATAGAGGTGGTAATATGGGTTGGGACCATGGGCCGAGCCCGCCCAACTCGACCAAATGGGCAGTTTGGGTTCTACAAAAATGGGACCATATTGATGCGGTCCTTTTAGGCCCGAACCCATATGGTCCTAACTCGTGACGGGTTGGACCATTAGGTTGGCGGGTTGGCTCATATTTTTAAAAAAGAAAACCAAGAGGGAAGAGCCATTAGCGAAGGCCCAACCCCCAACAGTCCAAAACCGTTACTCCAGAGTCCAACCCAGTACTCCCACTCCTTAGTCCTTACTCCTTAACCTGATCAACTCTCTTTTGTTTTTGCTTGAAACAGTCTCTCACTCCCTGTGTCTCTCACAGCTCACGCTCTCATCTCAGAAATCAGTTTCAACTCTCTTTAATTTGCAATATATTTTTAATTTTGTTATGTTTAGGTGTGTAGAAAAAACAATCTTATTGTATAAAAAAATAATCTTAATATATTGTTAAAAAAAATTGGAAAAAAAGAAATATGGGTTGGCCCGCCCAACCCGCCAACCCAACGGTTATGGGTTGGGTTGGCTACATGCCAATCTAGCCAACCCATATTAATACGGTCCTTTTGGGCCCGAACCTATATGGTCCCAATCTGTGGTGGGTTAGCCTGAACACACTAGGCCGGACTATATTACCACCTCTAGACATGTATGCTCTAAAATATTTTGTAGTGCATTTCATTTTTTGAAGTATTTTTTTAGGTGTATTTAATACAATAAACTATTTTTTTGGTGCATCCAACATCTAAAGCATTTTTTAGATATATCCAATACCGTAAGTTATCTAAATTGTCAAGTATAGAATTGCAACAACAAAAAAATCTGTTAGGGTTATAGTCGCCCTTGAAAAAATTCTTCCGAGTACTAGGTGTACCACAAAATATTTTAGAGCATTAGATGCATCCTAAAAAATACTTAAAGATGTTGCATTTCCCTTAGCCCAAAACAATACAGTACTACAATATAAGTTAGGCAATTTATTGTTAAAAGAGTTTATTAGTAAGGACAATATCATAACCTATTTTTAATAATAAAGCAAAACGTGTGAGAGTATAGATTCGCAGGATTCAACAAGGAACGAAAAATCGGACCGGGCAATGAACCGGTCACAGCACAGGTTTAAGGGTTAATGGGTCAACCGGGGTTTAACCGGTAGTTGAACCGGTCATATTAAAATATTATAATTTATTAGTAATAATATATATTAATATATTTTTAAACTTCTATAGATAAAAATAAAGATTTTTAGAAAAAAAAAATGTTTAAAATCTATTAGTATTAGTTATAATACCTATACTTATACAAAGATATCTCATTTCCTATAATTATTATATCTTTTTAATTAATTTTTTTCATTATTTTCTTTATTTTTTTAGATTTGTTCTTTCTTTATCTATTTTTCTCTTCATTTTAGTCTTCAACTTTCCATTTTACCCTCAAAAAATACAAAATAAAAATTTGAAAAATTTAAAAAAAAAAAAGGAAGAAACCGGGTCAACCGGTCGGACCACCGGTTCTGACCGGTCCGACCGGTCTGACCGGTTTTTGCTCAAACCGGACCGGACCAGGGACCGGTTCCCGGTTCAACCGGTCGAACCGGCCGGTCCGGTCCGGTTTTTTGAACCATGGGATTCAAAACAATATATAGGTATTAAAAAACAATGGAAGTCTTTTTTTTTATAACCGGTCAATTTTATTTAAGAATGATAATGAAGTTAAGTACTTCTTTATATGTATGTATATTTAAAGGTAAAGTGAGGGATGATAAAGTATGAAAAAACAACAATGAAGGAAAAATAGATTAAATCTTGAAATAAGTCAAAGTTATTTTAGTTGAAATGGAAGTCTCATTAATTTTTAGGTTGCTAAAGTTTTATAGGGTCGTGTTATTTCGGCTTGGCCCAGATATAAATCTAATGTCAACCCACCGGGTTATGAAGTAGGGTCTTAAATCTTAATTGATTTAATGGTCCCACTGATATCATATAACTGTGTTACCCCACTAAGATGTTTTTTTTTACCAGCAGCACTGATATGTTTTTTGAACAATGTTTTGATATATATATATATATATATATATATATAATGTGGTCTGATAATTCGTATAGTACTTTAACACTCACAACTACAAAGGTTTGCCAAAAAAAGAAAACTGAGAAATCATCGAAGCAATGATATCACATGCATGTGTGTTGTAATTATTTAGAATGACCAATTATTAAAATAAAAACTCAATACTAAATTGCCATAGATTAAACCTCCTATATTTTCTTGACATTCTATTTTAAAAATTAATATGACTTTTTAAATTTCATTAAATTAAATGCAATTTCTCTATTTTGTTTTTACCTCTTACGTTGGTATCTCTTGAAAAAAATAAGACAAACATCTTTCGATTTTGTCAAAATTATAAGTTTTAAAATTGACACAAATTTTAATTGAAAATAAAAATTATATAATTTTAGGAAAACTTAAAATGTTTTATAATGTATTGTAAATGTTAAAGAAAGGTTATATACATCTGAAAAAAATTTTAAAAAAAATATACAATTTTAAACAATTCAAAAAGGTTGCATAATTTATTTTTATGTCTGAATAGATTTATGTGAGTTTAAAAAATAAAAATGTATGTAATGTTTTTTTTTTTTTACAAAAAACCATGTAATGTTAATATACTTAAAAAAGTCTAGATAATTTATTATTTTTTTAGTTGAGAATGGAATACATCATTTAGAGCCGGGAAAACGTTAGGCTCTAAATTTGTAAGGGTCAGGTTTAAGATTTTTGTTTTAAAAGTGAAAACAGGTCTAAAAGGGCCATCCTTGTAGGGCTAATGGCCAGCCCTTTTATACCCGTATCTATTTTTTTTATTTTTTAAAATTATTTATATGATAATAATATTATTGATTTTTTATACTTTGTTAATAATGTTGCAAATGTTTAGTTGTTAGTATCCTTTTTAGAATTAAGTTTCATAAGAATGTCTTGTATTAAAAATCCTAAAATTAAAAACTTATAAAAGATAGTTCTTATTTCATAAGTATCCTTATCAATCTTGTACTTTTTGACTTATTTTATAGTGATTGTTTTGTTTATATCTTGTGCTGTTTATTTTGTTGACTACTTACACTTTTCAAGATATATTTATAAAAAGTATTTTTAATTTTGTTAAGTCTTCTAATTAATTATGTATAATTGTGTTATGTCGATAATAGTTTGCCTTTGATTATGACTTAGTGATTGTGTTTGTTTGTTGCATAATGCATACCATTTATCCCCTAATTTTGACAACATTTATGTGTTAAATCAAGGCTTTCATTGTTATAATTTTTTAAAAAACTGAAAAAAATAGTAAAAATTGTTAAAATAGCTTTAGCCCTGTAGAGCAGGTTTTTGAAAAATGATTGCTTTTCTTTAGCGGAGCCAAAAAGAGCCCCGTGAAGAGCCCTTTAAGGCCCTGACCCATGAATGACCGGCCCTTTTTACCACCTCTAATGTAAACCAAAAATTTAATGTTAAAAAAATTAATATAATCAATATAAAAAAATAATAATAATTTTTTTTTATGTGGGGATAAAGCTTTTTTAACAACTAAGATATTGCACAGAAAATTTAATATATTCTAAATTGGTCTATTTTACTTAGAGTTTATTTTTTATAAGATTATTATAAATAAAAAAAAACTGAATAATTTAAATGGGCCAATATCTATGTTAGTAGTTAAATGATATATTGATGATATGATTACGCATATGTTAGTTAAAGTTAAAAAGATGATGATTTGGGCAATTTTAATTTTTGTGCAAAATAAAATTTCAGTTACTCTTCAAATAGAATGCCGGAGAGATGGAAGGTGAGAAAATAGGAAGTTTAATCAAAGGTAAGTTAATATTTTTAAATTTATATTTTGATGATAATCCTTATGAATAATTACAACATTTACGGTAATTCCCAATAAATATCATAAGCTCTAAGTCCTCGGATATTGTAACACCCCAAAATTTAAATTCACCAAAAGTACTGTAAATATTTGATAAATTCAATAAAATGGTGAATATTCATGAATTTGGAATTTATGAATTTATAAATATTCAATTTCATGAGAAATTGGGCAAAAATAATTAAGGAATTAATTTGGGTAATTTAAAAAGCCCAATATTAAGGTCCAAAAATGAAGAAATATTAGAGAAAATATTTGGTCCAAAAATATATGGAAATTGGCCAAAGAAAAATAAGAGAAGAAATTTGATTAGAAAGGTAATGGTAAAATCGTAATTTTGCCAAATTATCGCAAAATTAATTATTTTTTGATTAATTGAAATTAATTTCAATTAATTAAGGAAAATAAAGGGAAAAAATATATTTGAAATATTTTGGTCAATTTAATATGAATTTATGAAAAATTTGAGTAAAAATGCAATTTTGACCAAAATTGAGACTTTACGTGTATACGTAACCTGAACAAGTTGTGAAGTCAGTTGAGACCATAGGGAGGGACCTCTAGGTGTCTCCTACATGTGGCATAAATAAGGAAATATTGATTGGGCTTAATGAGAATGGTTATATGTACATAAGGATTTATGTACATAAGTTCATTTTTGAAATTTTGGAAAATAAAACAAATAAATAAAATATTGCCAAATATATGATAAATAAATATATCATCATCCTCTTCAGCCCATTTTCATGCTGAAAAATGCCTAAAATAAGAGAGAGAAAGTTGAGAGAGTTTAGAGAGAGAAAGGGAAGAAATCTAACAAGGTAAGCCAATTTCTCCGACGATTTAGCTCCTAACGCGTATAACTCCAACTCTAAGCTACTCCTCTTTATTCTTTAGGGTTTGGAGGCTCAAAAATATTTTCTCTAAAGGTTAGGGTTTCAGCCATTTTTTGGAAAAGCTTGTGAGAGCTCGAGGTAACTTCCAGACCTTCGTATATTAACTATTCTGGTTGCTGTGGGCAATTTAATCGGTGAAATTTCGTCGGATTGCCATTGGTTTTAAATTTTGGAAAAGTGTGTGCCTAAGGGTTATGCTGCCCAATTTTAGTTCAAATGGTTGTTATAACTCAATTAGATGGTTAATAAAGTGGTTAGGAGTAGAAAGGAACGCGTTTACGGAGCCGAAATCGTAAAACCCCGATTTTTCTCGGAGATCACCATAATTTCGGCCAGGGATGTTTGAGAGCCTTAGCGTTGGATTTTCAATGATTTGATAATTCCATTGGATTAAGTGGGCAAAAATAGGTGGGGTTACAATTGGGCACTTTTTCAGAAAAGGCCGAGAAAGCATAATTACGGAAACGCCCCTAAAACCCTAAAAGTAGGGCTGCCAAGGGTAATTTCATAATTTGAAATTGAATTTGGTAATTTTGAGTCTGGAAATGGATTCCTTGGACAAAAATACATCAGGATAGACCTAGTCAAAAATTTGGGAAAACGTGCCATCGAGCCGGGTACGGCGGGGCCAGGCCGGGGTCCCGGGGGCATTTTGGTAAATTTTCACCATATCTAATATAACCACAAGAAACACTATGGAAGTGTCTAAAATGATACTTGGATAGGTTATAACCTATTTCTTGTACATTTGACGTTTTAGGACCGAGTTGGACGCCTATAGATGACATGTTTTACGAGGTGGACCCTTTGAGACAGGAAAGAGGTTAAGGTAGGGACTACTATCTCTCATATACTATGTGACTATTTGTATGATGTGTGTTACTGTATTTTGTGATCTGAACACGTGCTAAAGGCATATTACCTAGCTGTGGTCTAGGACCTAGCTGAGGTACACTAGTCTTACCTAGCTGTAGTCAAGGACTCAGCTGAGGTACATGTAGGGATTTTAATAGGTTAGTTGGCCCTGAATTTTGTGTACACACACGGATGATATGATTTTTCATTTTACTTACGGTGCATTGCATATTTAATTTTCGCATTTTATGTGTTGATCGTATGTTTCTACTGAGATTCCTTGGAATCTCACCCCTTTTTCTAATCCAAATGTCTCAGCGGGTGCCAATGGCTCGTAAGCCAAGGATGCAGAGAAGGGAAACTGACGGGCATGTTTCCTAAGATGAATACAGTGGTTGTATATAGTCTGTATGTGAAATAGTTTTGGAACATTCTGTACATATTTGTCATTATTATCAATTTCTGCTCTGTTAATGACTGTCTGTAAACAAATACTTATTATCAGTATAACTGTACTTTTTTGTTTGCCTATGGAACTTGTTCATTATTACCCTGTGCATATCAAAATAGAAACGGGTGTTGACAGATCTAATTTTCCTAAGGAGATGAGAAGCAATGGAAGATGATCATATTACTGGAACTTTTGTTAATATACTACTATTAGTGCTACTTATACCACATTTTTAAAGTTTCAAAAAATGAAATAAATCACACCCAACGCAAATGCATTCATTCCCCCAAATAATTTTAGTCAAGTTCTTAAAAGAGAAAAGGATATTTTAAGGTGTAGTTTGATTAAAAAATTTAAAACATAGAAACAAATTAAATTGAAGCACTTGAGGATAAATATTTAGACAAATTTAAATAATAATTGTTTTGTGCTAAAAACTTTAAATAATAATTAATATGCTCCCCACAATAGTCCAATCCCAGGACTCCAGCGGTTCTTATCCATTGACCCATTAATTTCATAACTCAGGCGAAAAACGCAGAGTGGATTTTGTTGTCGGTTCCAGCTCATGTAGTAAGAGATACATGTGGGACGACCGTAAACGCGTGATGGAGAAATGTCGGGGAAAGAGATTTAAAGTCCAAGAGAGGTTGAATCCTTGTGGAATAACGATCATGAGAGAGTGCAACAAGTGACTTTAGGATTGAAACTTGAGGAATGCTGCAACCTACGTTTCCAATAATATCACTCTCTTTTAATTTCAGTTTAATCAATAATGACCAGCGAGCGATGCTGTTAGGAAGTCTTGTGAATGTAGTATTACTATTACTACCACAATATTCCATTATTATTAACTCATCATCCTCTTCTTCTTCATCTTCTATTAACGAAGTACTCTTATTGTACCTTTCTTCTTCTTCCTCCTTCTCTCCGCCATCTTGAAAGAAATGAGGGTGATCATTAATCATTTGTCTTCTCAATTGCCCCACCACACCCCTTTCTCCTCTATCACCCCTCAAATCCATATTAAATATGCCATAATCATAGGTATATTGTTGGTTGAAATCATGCCCAAACTCAATTGGACTCTTTAAGCAATCAACTATCCTAACAAATGGAAGTAGAGATGCCAAACTTTGAGTCCCCTTTCTCAATTCTGCTATATCTTCCAATGGCATCATCACATGTTTGAATCTAACACCACATATGATGTCGCCGCATGCCAACACCTTCATTGTCACTTTATGAAATGACAACTTGCCAAAATCCAGATAATTGAACACCATTACTAACCCTGACCTTGTCTCTTTCATACTTCCCCCAATGTTTATTCGCTTTGGCCCAACATTTCTTAACAATAAATTGACAAGGTTGCTCGGGAGTGTTGAAGAATGGATTTGAACTAAATTCACACAACCCGTAAGATCCACCCATTCAATCTTAGGGGCATGAGAAAGATCTGGGAGTGCAGTGAGATGTTTTGAATTCTCCAGACTGATTCTCTTTAAATTTGGAAAATGCTGAAAAAACAAAAAGAAGAATTGTTAAATAAACTAGATAACAGCCCGAACAATTTTAATCAAGAATTTCTCTCATGCCAATTAGAACATGAATTAGATCACCTGCAGAGAATACAATAGGGATTTCAGCATCAATTTAATGCTAGTAAAGCAAACATTTCAATTGTGCAACATTTGGTTAATGCTTGATGCAACATCTTATAATCACTAAGAGGGGACAAATATGACACATAAAAAATGAGACGTACCTGATTTTCATTTCCAAGTTGTCGAATGTTACTATTAGGCATTTCAAGTATAACAAGATTATCAGCACACACATGTAATGGAACATAGGGTAGTGGATATCCTTCCCAAATGAAAAATCTTAATTCTTCTGGAAGATAATCCAAATCTTCACAAACATTCAATGTTGAAGGCTTTCTCCAATCAGACTTGTAAGCTTTAAAAAATATCAAGTTATGCATCTTTCGAAAATGACCAGCTTGCAATATAATCCTTTCCATCTTGCTCTCATCCAATGAGAGGCATCGAGTTGCCTCAATCCCCTAAAATATAATAGCAAATCAAGGAAACACAATCATCAATACCTAAAAAATGACCAAAAACATACTGTAGAACAATTAAATATATTTGCCATTAGAATTATCCAAATTAATTACGAAGTTGAGCATTTCATTCAAAAATTCTTACTATTCATATTTCGCTTTTAATAAATGAATTTCTAAAAACTCATAAACATACATAAACACTAGTATGTGTACCTACGTAATTTCATGCGTAGATATTTAATATAACTATAAAAGCATATATGTAATTATACTTATCAAACATAACTTTTTAATAAATAAAATACATGAACTAAAGACTAACGATAAGACCAATTACAAGGTATCAAAAAATGAGAATCCCTATGAATCTTATGCACCAGAAAATGAGGACAAGATATGAAGCCAGGAACCATGTGGACTACGTTATAGCATCGCTTTACTATTTTACTTGTTCTCAACTTTCATATACTCTTGTTCACTAATTTTTTCTTTTCAAATAACACGTCACGATAGTTCTAGCTAATTTTAAGTCATACATATTCTGAAAATCACTAATTGTCAATGTAATCCTTTTTATCTTGCACATGTCTAACGATAAGCATTGAATTGCCTCAGCCCCTTGTGATCAAATTATGGGGGAAAATGATTAACTAACATGTAAAACGTGATTAAATAACACATGGAACAATTAAATATATTTCTCTTCGAAAAAATGAACATGCTTTTGTGCACTTTATCCAAACGATTCATTTTTCTAGCAAAACACAAAAACGATCCATTTTATCTTACTATAAATAAACGAATAAATTGGTTACAACAAATATACACGCTAGCTTGGGGGACAACTGTACGAACCTTCTTAAATGTCCATGTTTATATTTCATATAATTGATAGTAATTCTTATTGAACATCTATATAAAATTTTTGAAATTTTCTTTATATTCAAATTTCATAATGTGAAGGTGAAAAAAATTTCATATGTGACCCTTTTGTAATATTAAATTTTTTATTAATAAAACGCATGGGAATATTAGATTTCATATATCTTAGAAGTTATAATAACAAATCGTATTAGCTAGCCATATTCTATCTCAACTTAAAAGGGTGAACATTTCAAAGTTTAAGAATACTAATAAATCACATCTGACAGAAATTAAAGGCCATGCCTGCCCAATTAATTTTAGTCAATAACGGATTTTTTTTGCCTTAAAAAATCTAATTAGGCAAATGTTGACACTTACTAAAGATTTTAATGAATAAACAAACACCTTTTCGGAAAACACATAACAAGAAAATAAAATATGAGGAAAATAAAGAATATAATAAAAACTTAAAAAAATAAAATATTACCTTGTTATTGTTGAAAAGATGATAAATATCCTTGGACCTCCTTAGTCGAATAGGTTTTCTAGGGTTAGATATTAATTGTTGCCTAGAAATTTCAAGCCCCATATCTATTAAAAGAGCATGCATCTGAATATAACCATTTTCATCCATTGAGAGGAGGGATCTATCTTTAAGTACACTAATATCAATATGTGCAGAATCATATAAACGTTTTGTACAATCCATAGAAATAATACTCCATACTTCTTCCTTCAAGAAAAATGCGAGGTCAAGAAATAAATTCTTCTGCATATCGTCAAGCCCATCAAAACTCAATTTCAACACGTTAAAAATGCCCTGGTGAAGAGTTTGATTTAGTTTTTCTAAAGCACTTTCCCATTCTTTTTTCCCTTTTCCATGAAGAAAGCAACCCAACACTTTTAGGGCTAATGGATTTCCATCACAATAATGCACTGCCCACTCTGATAACCCCAAATAGCTTTTTGATGGCTCATTTTGCTTAAAAGCTTTCAAACTAAAGAGATGCTGAGCATGAGAGAACACTAATTTCTGAACATGATATGTTGAAGCATAAGTATTCTTAAGCACTTACATGTCTCTTGATGTGATAATTATTCTACTTCCTTCTCCAAACCAGCCACATGCTTTGATTAAATCTTCAATTGCTATACAATCATGCACATCATCAAGTATCAGAAGAATTTTTTTATGGCGAAGCCTTCTTTCGACAAAAGTTGATCTTAAATTGTAAGCATTCATATCATCATCTTTTAACAATTCTTTAAGGCATTTTTCAAATAATTTATCAAATCCAATTTTTCCTAGTCGTTCTCTCATGTTGCCAACAAATGATAAAGCTTCAAACTAAGCTTTCAACCTATCGAATACAACTCCTGCGAGAGTGGTCTTGCCTATACCACCCATACCCCATATCCCCACAATGCGAGCTTCACTCAGTAACTTTTCAATTTTCTGAATCTGATGACCAATCCCAACTAACCCTTCCAAATGAAAGGATGAATTGTTACTCAATTTGCTCAAAATATCCTTCACAATCATTTTAATAAGTTTGGGTTCAGGCCTAGAACACTACAAAAAAAAGGTATTTTGTAGCGGTGCATTTGTAGCGGTTATATTAAACCGCTACAAATTATAGCATTTGTAGCGGTTTTTACCTAAACCGTTACAAATTTGTAGCGGCAAGATATTTTGTAGCGGTTTCCTACAAAAACCCGCTACAAATTTGGCGCGAAATTCCCGCCAAAACTTGTAGCGGTTATTTTGTAGCGGTTAATGCACATAAACTGCTACAAAATACCAAAGGTCAGAATTTTGTAGCGGTTTATACTGAAAACCGCTACAAAATTTCAAGAGACTCCAAATTTGTAGCGGTTCTGGGCAATAACCGCTACAGAATTTCAAACGTTGTGAAGATTTGTAGCGGTTATTGTAGAACCGCTACAAATTTGGATATTTGTAGCGGTTAGAGTAGCGGTTATTTTAATAACCGCTACTAATTACTGGCCTATTTAAACCCCCCACCTCCTTCATTTCTCCGTTTGCTCATTTTGTTTCCTGAGGTTTCTCTGAGTGATTTCTTCGAGATTTGAGCGTTCAGACGTCTCTATAGGAGTTTTTGGTCAGTATTCCGCAGTATTTACACTTGAGGTACGTATATAACATGTATTTTTATTTATATTTGTATTTTTATTTATATTTGTATTTTTATTATATTTTTGTATAATAATGGACTAATTTTTTTTTAAATTTGTACAGTTGATATGGCTCAGGACAGGATAAGGGGAAGGCCCCTGTGGTCCCCAGACCGACTTTACGGGGTGGCAGCAGCCGGGCAGGGGGCAGAGGGAGGGGGCAGCGCGCAGGCAGGGCTACCGCGGCATCTCAACCCAGCCCCCCACAGGTACCGCCGACGATCCCACAGGCGACAACTGTACCAGAGGTGCCTGAGGTGGAGGGGACAGATATTAGAGTTGAGGACTTCCTCAACGAGGAGGAGTTCAAGATCCCGATTAGTGGGTTCAGGGAGATGGAGCAGTTCCTCGATGAGGAAGACGCTCGGGAGCAGAACAACCCACGAGGGTCGTCTTCGCGGTCCACTGGGTTTGAGGTGTAGGTCGAAGGTAAATTACTTTTTTAATTTAGTAAGTTATTGTTTTAAATTTGAAATGTTAACTTTGAATTATAATTTATCTAACGTGTGGTCAACTGTGCAGATGAGCAGGGGAACGTGTCGACGAGGAGGCTGGATGTGGCCGGTCTGAACAGCATGGACCGGTCCCTGCGAGTTATAGTGTCGTGGAACGAGGGCACTGACCAGCCGATCCACAATGGGGGTCACCTGCTCAACCGCTTCCTGAGCGACCTGGGATCGAATTGGATGCGGTTCCCCCTTCACTTCCCGACGTGGAGGCACATTCCGAAGGGGCCGAAGGACCAGGCTTGGGAGGAGGTGGTTCAGGTAATTAAAACTATTTAATTAATATTTTTTTAATTAATTCTATTTAATTATTTTTTTTAAATTATGGTTTTTATAATTATTGATATTTAAATGTATTTTTTTCAGTTGCGGTTTGCCGTCCGGGCCAACCGGAAGAGGTACGCCCTCGTGAAGATGGGCGACGCCTGGAGGAACAGGAGGAACCGTCTCTTCCACAGCGTGGATGGGGATGGGACGATGCCTCTGGAGCAGCTGCAGGAGAGCGTCCCGGACGGCGTGCCGCCGAACGACTGGGCGCGTTTCGTCCAGTTCAGGAGGAGCCCTGAGGCGCAGGTAATGTATTTATTAGATTTTTGATATATAATTTTGTAATTATTAAATATTAAATTATAATATCAATTTATTTTGTATTTAATTTTAAATTATAATACATTTAATTTTTTTTTCCAGGAGCTTGCTCGGAGGAACGCCGAGATCCGGGCGCAGCAAACGATCCACCACACAGCAGGATCGAAGACCTTTGCTGTGACCTACAGCGAGCTGGTAACTTTTCAAGTGCTTCACTTACTTTTAGTTGATTATTTCATAATACTAATTGTTTTGTAATTGTTTCAGGAGATGAGGGCTCAGCAGGAGAACCGTCAGATGGACTATGCGGAGCTGTACGCCATCACACACAGACACCGTGACGGGACTGCGACCTCTCAGCAGGCAGAGGCAGCCATTGTAAGTAATTTTATTATTATATTTTTTTTATAAAACCAAGTTAATAATGAAAAATGCTAATTATTAATTGTTTCATAAAATGGCAGGAGCGGATGCAGCAGTTGCAGGCTGAGCTGCGACAGACCCAGCCTGAGGAGTCACAGGGGTCAGTGGACCCGACGGCTCCTTTGAAGGCGGGTCTGGCTCAGGCTGAGCACCCCGGACGCGTGCGGGGTATGGGGATAGGCGCCAGACCCAGTATGGTCTACGGCAGGAGCGCTGCGTCTGAGGCTGGCAGCTCTAGAGGGGTCAGACGTCGGAGGGACGAGTCTATTGACCAGCTGCGGTCAGATTTGGAGCAGACGCAGCAGCAGATGGCGCAGCAGCAGCAGCAGATGCAGCAGATGCTGCAGGTGCACGCAGATACGATGTACGCTCAGCAGACGTAGTGGCGTGAGATCGCGAACACCATGCTCGAGGGAGCATGGAGTCGCCTGTTCCCGAACGAGCAGCATCCAGCGGTTCCCCCTGTCCCTCACTACGTCATCCCGAGTACTACTCCTCCTCCTACTGCTGATGACGATGGTGCGGTTCACTCTGCGCAGCGGCCCGATCCAGCGGCATCTGAGGGAGCCCCACCTGAGGGAGCACCAGAGGATCAGCCCCCAGCTCCTTAGTTTAGGACATTTTCTTTTGTTTAAACATTTGTAAATATTTATATGAGTTTTTATTTCAGAATTTTCTTATTGTGTTTTATATTATTATATTTATATTATTAGATTACGTTGAAATAATTTATGAATGGTTTATATCTAAATTTTAAAAAGAAAAAAAAGTATATATATATTTGTAGCGGTTTCTGAAGTTAAACCGCTACAAATATATGTACATTTGTAGCGGTTATTAGTGTATAACCGCTACAAAAGTATATATTTGTAGCGGTTATACAATAATAACCGCTACAAATGTACATATATATTTGTAGCGGTTTTTGAAGTTAAACCGCTACAAATATGTATGTTTGTAGCGGTTATACACTAATAACCGCTACAAACAATCAAATTATTTGAATTTTGAAATTTGCCGCCTTTGTGCACATTTGTAGCGGTTATGTTATGTATAACCGCTACTAATTAGAAACTTATTTTTATATTTAATGTCCAACGGCTTTAATATTAGTAGCGGTTTAATATATATAACCGCTACTAATAATTTGAACATTTGTAGCGGTTATATATATATAACCGCTACTACTACCCAACAAGTACATTTTGAATTTCCCACCAAATAACGGCTTGAATATTAGTAGCGGTTTTATATATATAACCGCTACAAAATTATAAACGTTGGAATTTCTGTAGTGGTTGGTGTAGCGGTTTAATAACCGCTACAAAATTATAAACGTTGGATTTTCAGAATATAAGGTTCTACGCATTCGTCATTATCTTCTCACTCATCTTCTTCTCTATACTTTCTTCTTTCTCACTTGTAGCTATGGATAAATCATGGATAAGGTTGCCGCGCAATTCTCCTGAATATTTGTACGGATTAAACAGTTTCTTAGATTTCGCATTCACTCACGCTAGCTGTAACGGCAAGATCGTCTGTCCCTGTCGGAAATGCAAGTTCAAGAAGTGGCATGCACGGAATGTTGTGAAGGAACATTTGCTTGTGAAGCCTTTCCCTGAGGACTATACGTTCTGGGCAGTTCATGGTGAGAAGGCCGGCATTAGATACGACGAGGCTCTTCCTCGAAGTTCTCAAGTAGGCGTTCACGTAGATGAAGATGATCCTGTGAATGATGCTGTGCGTG
Source organism: Inga oerstediana (assembly GCA_963210345.1). Lineage (NCBI taxonomy): Eukaryota > Viridiplantae > Streptophyta > Magnoliopsida > Fabales > Fabaceae > Inga > Inga oerstediana. The sequence goes on along the minus strand of OY723399.1, from coordinate 76,716,283 downwards.
ATGCATTTGGATTTCAAGGCGACAACTTCAACTAAGAAGTGCACGGCTCTGAGCCGGCTTTTATGGGGAATGAAGCAGCTCGGGATTTTTTCAGCTTGATGGATGAGGCAGATCGTCCTTTATATCAAGGTTGTCGCAAATATTCTAAATTATCTTTCTTGATCAAATTGTATCATATCAAGTGCTTGTGTGGGATCACAGATAAGGGAATGTCGATGTTGCTCGACTTATTACAAGATGCATTCCCCGACGCCGAGATTCCCACAACCTTCTATGAGGCCAAGAAGATTATCAACAGGTTGGGGTTGAATTATCAAAAGATTGATGCGTGCCCAAATGATTGTATGCTGTATTGGGGAGACGATTCCAGCAGGGAGACGTGTAAGAGATGTCACACATCGAGGTACAAGACAATTCGGAAGGGGAAAAAGCAAAAGAAGAAACCTGTAAAGATTCTCAGGTACTTCCCTTTGAAACCTCGTCTGCAAAGATTATTTATGTCGTCTAAAACTGCTGAGCACATGAGGTGGCATGCCGTTGATAAAAATGAAGACGGTAAATTAAGACATTCGCGGGATGCAGCTGCTTGGAAAACGTTTGACAACGACTTTCCAGATTTTGCGACTGACCCCAGAAATGTTCGGCTTGCGTTGGCGACCGATGGTTTCAATCCTTTCGGGAATCTTAGCACAAGTTACAGCATTTGGCCGGTAGTCTTAGTTCCCTACAACTTACCCCCTGGATGTGTATGAAACAAAGCTCTTTCATTATGTCTATGATCATTCCAGGCAAAAAGGCACCGGGCAATGACATCGATGTGTATCTCCAACCGCTTTTTGCGGAATTGCTTGACCTGTGGAATGTCGGCTTGGAGACGTACGACGCTCACAGCAAGACTTTGTTCAACATGCGTGCATTGGCACATTATCTGGTTGGAATGTGCACACTGGGTCGGCGTGTCCGGCTTGCAATTTTGACTCTGACGCATTGCGCCTTCCCCACAGCCGAAAGTGGTGCTTTATGGGGCATCAGAGGTTTCTCGATGGAACGCATAAGTTCATATTGCAACGGAATCACTTCAATGGGAAACCAGAGAAAAGAAGACCACCTCAGACTTTGTCCGGTACAGATATCTTACAGCAGCTTGAGCATGTTGACTTCGAGTTTGGAAAAAGCGACGATTCAGCACAAACTCGCCAAAAGACGCGCAGGACTTCGGCGCCTCAGCAGTGGAAGAAGATAAGTATCTTCTTCACGCTTCCGTATTAGAGATCTAATTTACTTCGCCACAGTCTTGATGTAATGCACATTGAAAAGAATGTTTGCGACAATGTGCTGTATACGCTGCTTAACGAACCCGGCAAGACAAAAGATCACCTTAAAGCGAGGAAAGATTTACGCGACATGGGAGTTCGTGAAGACGCTTGGCCAGATGAGCATGACAGATTTACACCGGCAAAGTTTACCCTCACAAAACCGAACAAGGATGTGTTCCTCGCGACGTTGAAGAAATTAAAAGTTCCTGATGGGTATTCAAGCAACATTTCTCGATGTGTCGACTTGCAGGCTCGAAAGGTTGCTGGCCTGAAGAGTCACGACTCACATGTTCTTATGCAGCAGTTACTCCCTCTGGCTATAAAGAATACACTTCCTCCCGATGTTTCCATCATTTTGGTGGAACTTTGTTCTTTCTTTCGGAAGTTGTGTTCTAAGGTTTTGATCATTGAGGAGCTCGATAAGCTGCAGTTGAAAATCATTCTTACGCTTTGTCACTTGGAGATGATCTTTCCTCCGTCCTTTTTTACTGTGATGGTTCACCTCACAGTCCACCTCGTTCATGAAACAAAGCTCGCTGGACCAGTACAATATCGTTGGATGTATCCGATTGAGAGGTACTCATTTTAAATATGTGCTTTCATTTATTGTCCGTATTTAATGTTTGCTCGTCGTCCTTTTCATCATTTTATATCAATTTTCTCTTATGTACTTCGTAGGTTCCTTGGGAAATTAAAATCTTACGTGAGGAATAAGGTGTGGCCAGAAGGTTCTATAGCTGAAGGCTATATAGGGGATGAGGTGCTATATTTTTGTTCAAGGTACTTTGATGATCTTGAGACGGCTTTCAACCGCCCGCCTCGTGTTGACGATTGTCCTGAACCTGCGCCGACATCAGGAGAATTTATCCCTCGTGTTGGTAAACCAGTTGGAGCAACTGAGAACTTCAAACTAACGGCAACTGAGAAGTTCCAAGCACATAGACATGTCTTGATTAATTGCACTCAAGTTGAGCCTTTCATACGGTAAGAATTGTACACTCACATGTATGTTATTCGATCTATATCTTTCGTAACATTTGTCACTTTCATTTCACTAACGCATTTCCATTATTAATTGCAGGGAATTCAGAAGTCATGTCAAGCGTCAGCTCAGGATCCGTACACAGACATCCTCGGAAGTTGATAGGAGGGTCCACAAAGAATTCCCGGGCTGGTTTGCTCGCAGAATACTAAATGACCACAACCCACACTCACTAGATTTCAGAGCTCTCGCAATCGGCCCTCTTGATCATGCAAAACGGTTTACAGCATACAATGTCAATGGTTTTAAGTTTTGCACGGTTTCACGGGATCAAGGATTGCAAACACAGAATTCGGGTGTTTATGGCACATTTGGGACAAGGAGTTATGCGAGCAGCAGTGACGCTAACATGCAGTTCGGAGGCGTCCCTTACTATGGCAAGCTTCTTGATGTGGTCGAGCTTAATTATCAAGGCCGTTTCACCGTGACGCTGTTCAAGTGTTTGTGGGCAAATACCACTACTTCTCGGGGACTGACAACTGACGACCTAGGGATCACATCAGTCAATTTCTCACGCCCGATTCATACTGGTATTTCTCAAGATGATGAGCCGTATATTCTAGCTTCAGAGGCACATCAGGTTTATTATGTCGAGGACGAGCGGCATAGGGATTGGCACATGGTCGTTCATTTAAAGCCAAGAGACCTTTACGACATGGGTGAAGGCGATAACATCGCCTACGAGAGTGAGCCATTTCAGCTAGCTGATTTTGAAAACTACTTCCCTGAAGGCGATGACAATTTACCTCTACTGCGGTGAGTTTTTTTAAGTCCACGTCATTTCAATTAAATTTTTTAAATTTAATAATACATCAATAACAATAATTTTTCTACAAAATTTCTGTAGGGATGGCGACGATGAGTGATCAAATTCAATTGTAAAAAATTTGTCTTTACAAAAAATGCAAAAAATTTGTGTTAAAATAAAATGTAAAAAAAAATTAAAATAATATTTGTAGAATTCAAGTGTAAAAAATTTTCCTTTACAAAAAATGCAAAAAATTTGTGTTAAAATAAAATGTAAAAAAAAATTTTTTTAAAAAATTAATATAATATTTGTAGCGGTTATTAAACCGCTACAAAAAAATAAATAACCGCTACTAAATAATAACCGCTACATTAACCGCTACAAATAATTAAACCGCTACAAAAATATAAATAACCGCTACTAATTAGTAACCGCTACATTAACCGCTACAAATAATACGTGAATCCCTATAAATACCCTTATCACAACTCATTTCAAACACTCCCCAATTTCTTTTCACCTTACCCTTCTTTCATTTCCTCTCATTTACAACTTCTTTCGTATGAGTAGAGGAGCTGAATAATACGATCAAATATGGTAACAAGATTTTCAATTTCTTTTAGAATACTTCTTTCCTTTCTATAAAATTTATTCTAAACATCTTTTTTTCTAGATATATCATAACTCTATCTCATTTTCATCTATTTTTCATATACAATTACATTATATTATAAAACATAATAATTCCTTATTACCTAACTATCCTTAATAATATTATTAATATAAATTTTATACTAATCATATTCAATTACATTTTTTCTTTTTAATTTATTAATAAGTTAAACTATTAAATAATAAACTAATTGAAATAGATAAAATAATAACAAATTAAACTATTTAATATAATATTGAAAAAAAAGAAAAAAATCAACATATATTTTTAAAAAAAATTTTAAATATTTGTATCGGTTATTAAACCGCTACTAAATAACGCGCATTTTTAAAGCTAAATTTAAATTTTTTGGCGTCAATTTTGAATTTCATGAAATTAGTAGCGGTTTTTAAAACCGCTACTAATTTCATGAAATTCAAAATTAGTAGCGGTTTGTTAACTGCTACAAATAAAAAATGTCATTTTTAACAAATTTTCATTTTTATATATTTGTAGCGGTTTTTAAACCGCTACAAAAAAAAATTCTTTTTTAAGCTCTCAATAAAATTTTTTATATTTGTAGCGATTATATAACCGCTACAAATATCTCTTGATTTTGTAGCGGTTACTATAAACCGCTACAAAGGTTGTAGCGGTTATTTTTGATTGAGTAGCGGTTTTATAAAACCGCTACAAAATCGCTTGCAACGTACGATTTAGTAGCAGTTTTCTTAACCGCTACTAATATAGTTTGTAGCGGTTAGAACCGCTACGAATACCCATTTTTAACCGCTACTAAATCACATTTTTTTTTGTAGTGGAACAAATACAAATTCAAAAAATGATCATGTTTAATGCCCCAAGAAAGAAAACAATAAGGGGAAAATGTGTTGAAGCTACCTGAAATTCTTTGAATGCCACCCAGATAGATTTGTTGATCGGATCAAAGCATTTATCCAATGTTGTACTCTTCTTTGGTCGTGCTTAAATCTCTTCTTAAGCTTAATGAATCCATCTCCAAAACTCCCATCTTGTTTGCGAACATTTGATGGATTGACATTGTAGAAAATAGGGATGACACTTCTTCCATATTGATCCTTGCATTTCATGATATGAACAAGCTCATCCATACACCAAGTTGAAGAAGCATAATTTTTTGAGAAAATAATCAAAGATATGTTTGATTCCTCTATTGTTTTTCGAAGAACTGGTGAGATATTATCTCCTTTATGGAGCTTGTGATCCATAAAAGTTTGAATCTTTGCATCGCACAGTGCTTCATAGAGATAAGTTGAGAAAGCGTCTCGGGTGTCTTCCCCCATAAAGCTAAGAAAGATGTCATACTTGGTTGTAGGAGGAGAATCCATTTGAGCTAAAATCACATCATATTTAGAACTGGAGAGATAGAAACAAACAGTCAACAAATATCGGGTTATAGGAGAAAATCATACAAGAAGCTAGCTAGATATCTACGTACCTATCATCAACAGCTACAGTGCTTTGGTTATCATAAAGGGAAGGAGCGATGAATCTGTTAGCCATGGAAATTGATAAAGCCAATAGTATCAGTAATGCTTCTATTAGCGTTAAATAAATGTTTCCATCCATTTGATAGCAATTTCTAGCTCCAACCTTCAGCAACCTGAAACCACGGCCATAGAAAGAGCAAGCAAAAGTTTATTAGATCTACACTAGAAAAAACCAGAAATTAACAAATGTTTTTGCACAATTTTTCCTGCGAGAAGAAAACCCTGAAAATATAATTCTGGAAAATGCCTGCAAAACAGCGTAATAGTGAGATGAAGCAAGGGGATAGTATTAACCTGGTGGAAGTGGTGGTAAGCAAAAGAAATAACTCACAGGTTCTCAAAAATGTCAGCTTCGAGCTTTGCAAACTTCCTCCTCTTCAAACTAGTTCTTCACATGTATCCATTACAAAAACTCTTTTTTGATTTACTTTCCATTAGTAAAAATATATTGTTGAAGGGTAATTATTATATTTCTTATGAATATGACTTTATAGAAAAAGGGAGTAGCATTTCTCACTCCATCTATTCTTAATGCGAGTGTCATAAGTAACGCTACTTATATGATAGGCCTTTATTTGAAGTAAAATTAAAAAAAAAATATTGCTCAAAGTTAGCTACCTAATAGTTCAACGAAGCCGATGGACAACGCCTACGTCATCAACTGCAGATCATAATAGCAGCTTGTGATTAATTTACTAAAAGGTTAAAAAAGAAGAACGAACAAAGAAGAGTGACGAAGAAAATGTTATTTTCTTTTGAATTATTTACCAAATTATCATTAATGAAAAGCACCTGCTTTTTGTCTTTTTCAATTCCACAAAACTAAAAATAACAAAACATTTAGTTTTTTTTTTTTTTTTTCATTTTTTAAGATCAAATTGGTACTTTCTTCTCTCTTTTTTTTTTTTTTTTTTCAAAACACCCATCTGAAAACCAATTATCATGGCCAAGATGTCTTTCACTCAAGCAGATAACCATAAGGTAATTGCAGAATTTTTTCTTTAAACAAACTAGTAAAAAAGAGAAGAATGAAAGTATGAAAACCGGAATGTGAAGGGAAGATAGTTCACAGAGATCGCAAAACTATCAGCTTTGGGATCTGCAGACTTCCTCCTTTAATTTGATCTTCAAAACAATTCTTAAAATAAATGAACACTTCATTCAAGAGATAAAGTAGTCCAGCCATATCTATGACGGTTATGGGACTAAGTTTTTCAGAAATTAAAGTATAAAAAATTCCAAATGTCTGAGTATTATGACATCTACGACAGTATGGTAGGCAAGTAGGAGATTCAATCAACAGCACTAGAGAAGAAAACAGTAAATATTTTTCTGTGAAAAATATAATGCAGGCACAAGTAAAGGAGAAGAAATAACCTGGATCGATGTGGAGGGAAGTGAAAGCAATAGGCCTCGTACAAAAGCAAAGGTCTCAAAAATGAAAAATAGAAGCTTCAAATTCCTATATTTATATTTTGTTTCAGTACTCTTTTATATTTTGCCGTGTTGCAATGCTCAGCTTCTCCGACGAGTGAAGTCAAGTCGTGCAATAGGCGTTTGTGACTTTTGGGGTTTGCGTGATACTGTCGTTGTAGTTGTCCCCCACCAGCCCTTCTCTAGCTTTTGGAAAAAAAATTGGAATCTGAAGGGCCCACTTTAAGTTTTTGCTTGTTTGGACTTGTTTTTCTGAGAAAAAATCCATAAGGAGGCAAACGCTTGAGAACATATCAAAATCATTTATTAAGACCAAATTGGCCAAACTTGCGTTCCTTCAGGCGCTTTAATTTTGGATTTGATCATTAGATTAGTGTGTATAGAGAAAATCCGTTTGGGATGGTCGCCCCTATTTTGAGCCCTACAGTACCTGAGGGATTAGTTAAATACCCTGCGTAGCAAAAAAAAAAACTCGTTGGAATCAAGCCATGTAAAATAGGGCTTAGGCCATTACTCTCAACTTTTTTTTTTGTCTCAAAATTTAAACTTTTTTTTTTCGACCTCTATTAAATATATATCTTTATAGTAATGAGTCACTAATTCTGTTTCATCTAATCATTCTCTCTATTTTGATATGATTAAGAAAGGATAGTAAGGTCCACGTTACTCACAAGTTCAGATGGGTCAAAATAAAGCATCGTTATTTACTTTTACATAACACTTTTGTCACTAGTGAGAACGAAAGCACAAGCAAAAGCCATCAACAAGAAACTTGAACTCCTCTATTGTCTCGTATCCTTCAAAGTTATTTCCTAATATTGTGCCTACGGACCCAACTAAATGAAGTAATGAAATCGATAGATTAAAATCATTAGATGGAACTAACGTAAAGAAAAGGAGATTTTTATATTTATCTATTTTTTCTTCAATTATCAAATACTCTTATGTTTTTATTGTCAATAGGTCAAGTCGCCGTTTGCTTGAGAGATTGTTGTCACTTTTGTTTTATGTATTGCCGTGTTGCTTCATTTGTCTTGCGTTCCCACATGGCTTTTTGAAAAGAAAGATTTAGAAAGGCCCACATATTAATACGACAAACACTACTTTACATATATTACGTTATTATTCTTCACTGGACCTTAAACAAAATGATATTAAAAGTTTAGCAAATTTGAATGGCTGACATTTTTAATGGTAGGTGATGAAGATATCAAAAAAGAACATCACTCCCAAAAACAGAGTGCTAGATACAATAATGCAACCATGCTCATGTCTCTAAAAACTTGTTTGTAATGCGATTTCTGCCTTCTAAAATAGTTTTCCAATTGTTAGATATAATTCATCCCCGATTAGGAAAAAATTATCATCTTTAAACATAGGAAACTTAGACCTTAATTTCTATCCCAAAGTTGAAGGGGACGACTGTTTGGCAGTATACATATGATGAATAAGATTCTTTGCACCAAAGCTTAATGGCACATAACTTCAATTCTTCAGGAAGAAAATCCAGATCTCTATAAATACGCCCTTTTAAAGGATTTTCCCTGTTTGACTTGTACAATTTAAGGAATTTTAAATTATACACTCCTGAAAATTACTACTATCTCCAGTCCTAAATATAAGACATAGTTGAATTTTTAGAAAAGATTAAGGAAGATAAATAAATTAACTTCAAAATATTTATATTTATCGTTTTTCACTAGTGGAAAAATCAGTTTTAAGACCGGTTAAAAACGACATTTTAGACCGGTTCCAGATTTGGTCTTAATACAGCCGGTCTTAAAAGTCTGCCACTACTACAAAAAGGGGTTTTAACGTCCCTAATTTAGCACTTTTAACGTCCAAAAACTAAGGGACGTCTATGTAGGGGGCGTAGTATATTTTAAGAAAAGACGTCCCAAAAAAGTTGGGATGTCTAAAGTCAGGACTTTAGACGTCCCAAATTGAGATTTGGGACGTCTAAAGTCCTGACTTTAGACCTCCCAAATCTCAATTTGGGAGGTCTAAAGTCCCCCGTGGAGGACTTTTGAGATTTGGGACGTCTAAAGTCCTCCACTGGGGGACTTTAGACCTCCCAAATTCTTAATTTGGGAGGTTAAAAAGTTTTATTATTTTAAAAATAATTATTTATATTCTTCATTACCCAGTAAATTAAAATTGCAGAAACAGAATTGAAGATGGATTCATAAACAAAAAAATGTCCCTTACGAAATGGTAAGGACTTCTAGCACTGCAATCTTTTTACTATATATATATATGTATAATAACAACAACAACTCATACAACCTAATATCATATATGTATAACAACAACTAGAAAGTGTCAAAATATTTGTCACCACACAACTACAAACTAATTGTTATTCATTTCATCAAAATAAATATACATATGTATTTTCCTCGATTTCCAAGCTCCAAACGTATAAAACAAAAACATTATTAGTATAGCATAACTACTAACAACTAGTTTATGATTCTGGCAAAAAAAAACAATCAAGGGAAAAACACTCCAATAATTAGAATCATGTAAATAAATTGAAAGCATTATAATAATTTCATATTGTAAGTTTAACTTAATTCTTCATGTAAATTTATATTTAAAAAAAAACAAACCTGATGAAACCAGGGGAGAGGGCAGCCAACAATGTCTATGTGCTTCCAAGGTGGAGAGAAGACGTTGGAGGAGTTGTGTATACACAGTAGAGAGGAGATGTACGCCGGAGGCTGAAAGCAACAAAGAGAGTGGAAGGTGTACATCGGAGGGTGGAGGGGGCAAAAAAGGTGGAGGAGGTGTACGCCGGAGGGTGAGAGCAAAGAAGGTGTTATGAGAATGGAAGGAGGTGGAGGAAAAGGGAATGAAGAAAAGAAAGAGAGGAAGAAGATTGAGGAAGATGAAGTCACGGGAATGACAGAAAAAAGGAAATGCAGAAAAAAGGGAAGAGAAGTCATGGGGATGGGAAAGATGGAAAAAGAAGTATGGGTTTCTGACATGGGAATGAAGAAAAGGGGAAAAAAGTCTCACACATGTCAGAATTTCTGACATGACTTTAGGAGTCCCAAATCCCATTTGGGAGGCCTAAAGTCTCTACTTTAGGCGTCCCAAAGACTTTAGGCGTCCCAAATGGGATTTGGGACGCCTAAAGTCAAAATTTTTTTTTTTTTTTACTTTAGACGTCCCAAATTGAATTTGGGACGTCTAAAGTCCCACTTTAGACGTCCCAATTGAATTTGGGACGTCTAAAGTTAAAAAAAAAATTTTTTTTTTTTTTTTACACTTTAGATGTCCCAAATGGAATTTGGGACATCTAAAGTGTAATTTTTTTTTTTATTTTAGACATCACTTTAGAGGTCCCAAATTGAATTTGGGACATCTAAAGTGTAAAAAAAAAAAAAAAAAAATTTTTTCTTTTACTTTAGACGTCCCAAATTCAATTTGGGACGTCTAAAGTGACGTCTAAAGTAAAAAAAAAAATATTAATTTTTTTTTTAACTTTAGACGTCCCAAATTGAATTTGGGACGTCTAAAGCTACCAAGTTCCCACACATAATTACAAAAATGCCACCGCCTATATTTTAGACGTCCCTATTTTAAAAAGGGACGTCTTTTAGGGTAGCAGTATCTATATTCTGTAGTAGTGTGCTACTTTTTAGACCAGTTATAAAACCGGTTTTAAAAAAAATTCAAGACCGGTTATTTATGAAACCGGTCTTAAAAGTTTTTTTAAAAAAAAACAATTGTTCATTTTAAAAGATTTATCAAGCAAACAATTTCCCCTGTTTTACATTTCACTCAGCAAGCAGCCATTTCAATGACATCCAAATAAATTCTTCTCTTACACATTTTAACAAACATCTTATACAAATCACATACATGACAATCCAAAACGCAAGTAGACATAGATTCACCCATATATGTTGAGATACATGTAGTAGCATACATGGAAATTAAAAATTAGAACCACCTGAATCAGATGAATTAACATCAACAATAGGCCTTGGAAAAAAAAAGCATCAACAATAGACAAGAGACCCTTTAACTCAGACTCAGATAAATTAAGCTCGCTCTTTGCATTTGAGTAGGCCCTCACTTGCCTTCATCCTATATGAATTTAAATATGCATGCAAAAAATAGTTATTCTTCTAGTTTCTAAATAATAAAATAGTACAAGTTTGTAACAACATTAATTCACAGCATACTAGTTCACGTTGCCTCTAAGAGTGTTTATTTCTCCATTATGACCTAATATGCACATAGGTTGAGCTCGGTCCCAGTTAAGACACCTCATTAGCTTCATTTTCCTGTGACGACAACAAAAAAAGTAGTTTTATATATATACCAACAACAATATACATGATAATTATTTTAGCTAACTAACCTTCAAAGTAGTGTTATAAAGGGATATCCTCCCATATCCCTTCATGATGATCGTTTCTTATGCCGTGTTCATTGTCTGCTTGATCTTCTTCGTTCAATTTTGGTAGACCCCTAGAACAAGAAGGAGTATCAAGAAGATCATTCATTGAACGACTTTCTTGATTAATGTCAACGACCTTTTTTCCTTGGAAAGCTACAGACCACATTTTATTTGCTGGATCGGTAACATAGAACACTTGTTTCACTTGATATGCCATAATAAAAGGTTCATTTCCAAAACTTCTACTAATTAGATCAACCAATGTAAATCCCAACTGATCAATCATTACACTATTGTCGACATCAACCCACTTGCATTTGAAAATGGGAAATTTAATTTTAACATAATCAACCACCCAAATCTCTTCAATAACCCCATAATAAGGTATTGCTGCCAATCTAGGGTTCTTATCTTTCGAATTAGAGAAGTGCATAGATTCAACCACTAACATAACCCCACTATTCTGGACGGTGCTCCTATCATCAAGGGACTTCGTGTAAAATGTATGACCATTGATCACAAATGAAGTCCAAGTTATGACATCAACCTCAGGACCACGTGCTAATCATTTAATTGTATCAGAAACACATTCTTCTCTGTCAACCTTTTGTTTGAACCAATATGCAAAAGTTTTGTTATGCTCCATAATTAACCTTTGTTCGGTCATTCGACTATTTTCTTTCCGGATAATTTCTTTATGAGCATTAATTTAATCTTGAACTTCATCAACATTATTCAAGATGTACAAGTGGACTTGTTGCAATTCATTAGAATCAACACTTTTTACTGTGGCCCCGCGTCTACCCATGGCTTCTTTAGAAACATATTTCTAAACAATAGATGCTTTAGGCCGATTTGCATTCTTCACATACGCTTTTAGGATTTTCATAGTTCTTTCAATTGGGTACATCCACCGTAAATAGATAGGGCCACACAACTTTATCTCCCTTACTAGATTGACAATTAGATGTACCATGATGTCAAAAAAAGAAGGAAGAAAAAGCTTCTCAAACTGGCACAAGATCAGATATCCTTTATTTTCCAGTTCATCCAATCTTTCTGTCTCAATGACTTTACTACAAATAGCATTGAAGAAGAAACGAAGTCTAGTCAAAATATGCTGAAGATCATGTTCAGCAATGCCACGAATGTAATATCCTGAATTTTGAGATTTGAAGCTAGAGAATAAGCTTAAATTAAGCGGACTACTAAACCCCGGTTTATCATGTGCCCCAAATCTATTTTCTAATGTCTCTAATATCTTTGGGGTATTAAGAAATTAAAATGATGAATTTTGGAAAATATAATTATGTTTTCGGTGAAATCGCCTATGAGGTAGTGAGCTTGTCATGTGATTTTGAATGATCAAATGATGAGCAAAAATTATGAAATTTTACAGGATGAAAGTAGACATCATAAGCTTTAACTTAATAGGTCATATGACTCAATTAGAGCTATATACAAAAAGATATGAATTTTTGAAGTCAGCACAGAAAAATTGTGAAATTTCTGGAACAGTATGTAAAGATTGGAATTCTGAGAATTTTGTGATTCCATTCAGCAAAATTATATATTTTTCTTTGAAACTAGACTCAATAAGGGTTCTATAGGATTCGGAATCACTCCAATTCGATTTTTCTAGAATTAGTTATGATTTGTCAAAGTTTGGAGAGAAATCTGCCAAAATTTTGTAAAAATCCGAAATTGGGAAAATTAATTAATTAAATTGGGATATCTTATTAAAATCATCATCTTCTTCCTTCAGCCTCATACCTGACGTGAAATAGCAGCCAAGGAGAGAGAGAAAGTTTGAGAGTTTTAGAGAGAGGAGAGGAGAAAACTCATGGGATAGGCGGGCCCTTGTTCATTTGGGACGCCAATCCAACCCAGCCTCATACCTGGATCTGGGTTTAGGTGTCCCAAATGACATTTGGGACGCCTAAAGTCCCTACTTTAGGCGTCCTAAATTCATTTGGGACGCCTAAATCAAGACTTTAGGCGTCCCAAATGGCATTTGGGACGCCTAAAGTCCCTACTTTAGGCGTCCCAAATGGGCGTCCCCTGTGCATGTCAGACACTTGTCTGACATGCGTCTCTTCTCATCTATCACACCTCCTCTCCTTACATCCTCTCAACTTTACTCTTCTTCCTCCTCTCCTCCCCACTCACCCACCGTCGGCCCTCCTCTATTTTTTTCTTCAACTCCTCCCTCCTCCCTTGTTCAAGCTCTCTCCTCCACCGTGGGCCCTTGTTGAACTCCTCCCTCCTCCCTTCTTCTTCCTCTTTGTTTCTTTGTTTCTTCAACGCACACAACCGTCACTGCTGCAACTTCACCTCCTCCACAGTGGGTAGATTTTTGCTCTCTCCTCTACCTCCGTCCTTCCATTGTTGTGCACACCACCGTGGATCTCCAACGTCTTCTCTACCTCTCCAACATACTAGCTAGTGGGCGCCCTCCCTGATCAGGTAGGTTGGTTTATTTTCTTCATTTTTTTTTGTTTATATATTGATATTAGGCTGGTTGGTTTATTATATATTGCTTATATTGAGATAGTTGATATTAGCCTGATGTGTTTGGTGTGGTTATATTGCTTAAATTACATTTATTCGGGAATGGTTTATTTTGTTGTTTAAATATAAATTTACTTGTGTATAATAGAAATCCCTGTTGTTCAGTTTTAGGGAAATCTAGCTTTTATAAGCCAATGGAGATTTATCCATACACACATATAGTGGCACCACCCCATTTCATTAGTCTTGTTCCTGCACCATTAATTAGTATATATAATAAAATAAAATATGATTTATTTAAATTAAAGCAATTCTTGTATTAATTCCAAACGAATTATGAAGAATAATTCATGCATTAATCACTTATCTTGCATGCATATTGGTATTGTTTTCCTACTGAGATTTCCCAGAATCTCACCCTCCCCTACCAACAATTTAGACAGGAGAAGATAGAACGTATGTTGAGAACAAAGAAGAGAACCGTACGAGGGGATTGCAGTGGTGGAACGAAGGCGGGAAATGTCTCCATTTCACTGAGATGGATTTAGACACACACGTAGTGTTGTGAGGCTACATTAAGCATAATTATCAAGTACGAACCCCTATGGGAAATTTTCATAATCGTGCATGTAATATCAGTATATTTATGCTATTCTTGTGTTGCCCACCGAACTGCATATCATTTTCCGCAAATACTATGAAATAGGTAAAAATAAGATGAGGGTGTGACAAATTATTTGTTGATCCTATTTCTACAATTTTAATTTGTTGGGCATTGAAGAATATAAATAGTCATTTAAAAAAAATAAAACTTTAGACGTTCCCATTTTGAATTGGGGACGTCTAAAGTGTCAGTCCAATATTTTAGACGTCCTCATTTTGGAATGGGGACGTCTAAAGTCCAGACTTTAGGTATCCCTTTTTTTTTACGGACGTTATTGCTATTTATTTTCTATGTCGCTCACATAGACGTCTCTCTGTTCTCAGAAGTTAAAAGGCCTAAACAAATATTATATTTTATAGTAGTGTAAGGACATCCACATAACATAATATTTACAACAAATATTATATTTTGGTCCCAAGGCCAATGGATTTTGGCCTAATCCACCAAGAGTGGATCAAGCCCATTTTTCAACACAAACATCTTTAAAAAAGTTTATTATATTATTAAATTTATCAACAAAAAAAGTTCAAAAATTCCAATCACAACTTGATTAATGAAATAAATTAAACATAAGCAATTTAGGACAAATTAACACTTCTATCATGTGCTCTTTGTTTATTACTAAATAGCCATACCGTATATGAAAAAGAAAGTCCAATTATACATGATAAAACCTATTATAAACTTTAAATCCATTCCATAATTCCACATCTTGAGATGTTTCAAAATAAGTCTATAAACTGAATCCTTAAATTTAAAAACTATCATATGTCTTAATAATTACATTACAAATTATGAAGTATTGTATTTATGTATAGATACTGGTTGATATGAACGGGGGCAGTTGCAATAAATACTTCTAAGAAACTATTTTACTTGGCTTTGATATCAGTTTTTTAATGCTTTGTAACATCCATCCAATAAAAAATAAAACATTTTGGATGAACATTAAATAGTAATAATATAAGAGGTTGAATGAAATAATATTTATTTTAAATAGAATGGTATATAATTTGTCGAGTAGGGTAGTGCTCCTATCCGATAGTTAGCCTGGCCCAAAAATACTCAAAAATATTTCTAGCTACTTTTTTTGGATTAGATAAGACACTTTTTGAATAGGTTTGGGCGAGCATATTTTAGGTGACTAAGCACTATGCTCACTCCTAACATGAGACACAGAACTCACAGCCACACTTATATCTCCTTAATTAGCTTGCAACATCGAAACACAGTCTTATATCCTTCACTGTTTCAGCTTTCAAGCCCTTGTCAACAACGTAATTAATAATCCTAACTTGAGCGGTGCTCCATTGTGCACTCCCAATAGTATCATTCTTCTTTAATGACACTCTTGGGTCAACAATGACTACCAGCGACGTCGTTTTGAACTTGTGTAGTAGGAATCATATAGCAACGAGCACACTCAAAATGTTGCTTCAAATTCCCGAACCCTCCCACCAATGACTAACAATAGGAAAACGTAAAAACGTCAAACTTTAATTTGTGTCCATAATATATATTAACTTCACACTCTCAATATTCAATGAATGATAAGTCGTTAACATAAAAAATAAATTGTTGACAGTCACGGGCACAGAATTTCATCCTCCATTAATGAATTCAAGTTGTCAAGTGTTACAGAATAAAGATAGGAAACAGGGGAGGAGTCAGAAAGCTAGGCAAACTACATCATTCATGTTCTCACAAGTCTAAGAGATACAATCTGAGATATGCTTCTATTTATTGACTTGGGTATGCTTAGCATCTAACGGCTAACTTTCACATTTTATTATTATTCCATAACAGTAAACTTGCCATTGACAGTTGAAGTGGATTTGATCCAAATTTACGCAACCACCTCAGTGACTGAGAACAAACTTTTTTAATTTTGGAAATTGCTGGAGAAAAAGAGAGAGAGTATTGTTAAACATAATTCACCTGCCAAGAACTTATACTTTCTATTCCAAAGTAGTTGGGGATGACTGTTTGGCGTTATAAAATGAACAAGATTCTCTGCACAAAAGCTTAATGGCTGAAGAGGACAATAAACACTACAGAGGAACTTTAATTCTTCAAGAAGAGAATCCAGATTTCCATAAGTATTCACTTTTGAAGGCTTTTCCCTATCTAACTTGTACAATTTAATTCAAAATTTAAGCTAAAGGGCCTTCAAATCTAATTCAAAACAACTTTAAATAGCAGATTCATTTCAAGCAAATTGAAATTCAAATCTTAAAAATAAACCCAAAAAAACTGAATTGCAAACTCATTTTCAAATCAAGTTAAATAAATTTAAAAAAATAGTAAACTGTTGGATACTGAATTTCAAATTAAATTTTGAACAAGAAGATGATTGACAGACAAACCAAATTTGCAATATCCTTTTGCAATCGTATCTGAAACAAAAACAAAATGGAACATAAAATTGCAGATTTTCCAAATCAATCAAATTTAAAACATAACGAGAATGGGTTCAAAGTTTCAGATTTTACGGATCATTATTAAAAAAAAAAAAAAAGACTATAAATCTTCATGGAAAATCAAAATTTAAAACTGCAAACTGAAATAAAATTAATCAAATAGGGTAATTAAAAACAATGGTGTTTGGTAAACCATAAAAGTAGGATATTGATTCTTCAAAAAAAAAAAAATCAAGACATTCTGAAACTACAAATTAAATAAAGGAATCTAAGAATTTTAAAATATTAGTATTAGATACAGATTTTCAAACCAAATTTATAATAATAAAAGATAAATGGTCTTCAAATCTAATTTAAAACAACTTTAAATAGCAGATTCGTTTCAAAACAAATTGAAATTCAAATCTTAAAAATAAACTCAAAAAAACTGAATTACAGACTCATTTTTAAATCAAGTTAAATAAATTTAAAAAAATAGTAAACTGTTGAATATTGAATTTCAAATTAAACTTTGAACAAGAAGATGATTGACAGTTAAATCAAATTTGCAAATTCCCTTCAAATAATATTTGAAACAATAACAAAATGGAACATAAAATTGCAGATTTTCCAAATCAAATTTAAAAAAAAAACGAGAATGAGGTTCAAACCTCAAAATTCCAGATTATACGGATCATCATTAAAAAAACTAAAACTATAAATCTTCATATCAAATCAAAATTTAAAATTCCAAATTGAAATAAAATTAATCAAACTGAGTAATTAAAAATATTTTTTTTGCCAAAAGGGTAATTAAAAACAATGGTGTTTGGTAAACTATAAAAGTAGGGTATTGATTCTTCCAAAAATAAAATTCAAGACATTTTGAAATTTCAAATTAAATAAAGGAATCAAAGAAGTTTAAAATATTAGTATTAGAAGCAGATTTTCAAAATAAATTTATTATAATAAAAGATAAAAGGTCTTCAAATCTAATTCAAAACAACTTTAAATAGCAGATTCATTGGAAACCAAATTGAAATTCAAATCTTAAAAATAAACCTAAAAAAACTGAATCGCAAACTCATTTCCAAATCAAGTTAAATAAATTTTAAAAAATAGTAAACTGTTGAATATTGAATTTCAAATTAAATTTTAAACAAGATGATTTACAGTCAAATCAAATTTGCAAATTCCTTCCAAATCATATTTGAAACAATAACAAAATGGAACATAAAATTGCAGATTTTCCAAATCAAATTTAAAATAAAACAAGAATGGGTTCAAAATTCTAGATTTTATGGATCATCATTCAAAAAATAAAAAAAAAGACTATAAAAGTAGGATATAATTAATCAAAATTTAAAACTGCAAATTGAAATAACATTAATCAAATAGGGCAGTTGAAAACATTTTTTTTGCCAAAAGGGTAATTAAAAACAATGGTGTTTGGTATACTATAAAAGTAGGATATTGATTCTTCCGGGAAAAAAAAATTCAAGGCATTTTGAAATTATAAATTTCTTTTCAAATCCAATAAAATATGTAAACTATTAAATATTGATTTTCAAGTTAAATAAAACAAGAAAATAATGGATCATGGAATCGAAATTAAAACATTTGAAGACAAGAAAATAATTAAACACATTTTTTGCCAAAAGGGTAATTAAAAGAATGGTGTTTGGTAAACTATAAAAGAAGGATATTGATTCTTCAAAAAAAAAAAAAAAAATTCAAGATGTCAACACCCGTTTCCATTTCGATAATTGAAGAGTAATAAAGACGGAATTCAATGGGTATATAGAAAAGTACAATTATACTGATAAAAATATTCGTTTACAATCCTAACATCGTTCATCAACGAAAAACAGAAAATACAGCGGAAACTTAATATTTACAGAATTTTTCCAAAATATCTAAATATAAACTAATTATAACCACTATCTTGTCTTCACCTTGAGACACATGCCAATTATTTCCTGGCGTCTACATCCTTGCCTTTCGTACCACTGGCACCCGTTGAGATGTTTGTTTAAAAATAGGGTGAGATTCCGAAGAACCCCAGTAGAAACATACTATCGTTCATAGAGAATGCGAAAAGTAAATATGACATGCGCCAAGGTATGCACTAATTAATGAACAATATAAACACATAATCGTCATGTATACATGAGTAGGGCCCAGCCTCACAATCTACACCAGTTGGACTTCCGCCAACTCCCAATGTAAAGTGCATTTACAAACAATGACATCCATATAATCACATAATTATGGCATAATGTATAAAGGATAATGTCCCTACCTCAAAGTTTTATAAACCCTTATTTAGATATGTCTCGAAATACATGTCGTCTCTGGCCTCCGACTCGGTCCTAAAATATTAAATGTATAAGAAATAGGTCATAACCTATCCAAGTATCATTTTAGACTCTTCCATATTGTTTCTTGTGATTATATTAGTCTATGGTGAAAATTTACCAAAATGCCCTCAAAACCCCGGCTCGGTGGCACGTTTTTCCAAAATTTTGACTAAGGCTATTCTGACTTATTTTCGCCCAAGAAATCTATTTCCGGACTCAAAATCACCAAATTCACTATCAAATTACGGAAATACCCTTACAGCCCCTATTTAGGGATTTAAGTGGCATTTTCGTAATTATGTTTTTTCAGCCTCTACCGAAAATGTGACCAACTATAACCCTACATATTTTTGTCCACTGAATCCAATGGAACCATCTATTTCATGAAAATCCATCTCCTTCCCTCAGATCTGGTCTTGGCCAAAATATTGGTCAAGAAAATGGAAAAATGGAGTTTTGTATTTGAGCTTCCAAAACTTGTACTCTTCCACTTCTAATCATTGATTAACTCACTTAAACACTTCTTACTCATGATTTAAAGGATTTTGGGCAGCATAACCCTTTAGGGTTATAACTTTTCAAATTTGCAAAACCAACAACAAACTACCAAACAACTCAAAAATCACATTAACAACATCAATACACTAAGAAGTTTGAGGTTTTAGAGATTACCTCTTTGATTCTTGGTGTTTCTCCCTCTAGAGTATCCTCTCTCTCTTCTCCTTAATCTTGAGATTAGCTTGCTAACATGGTGATTCATGGAGAAAAAGAGATTAAAGAAGCTATTATGCAAGAGAGGAAGCTTGAACACAAGAACCACAATACTTACCTTAGCTTCTTCCTTCTTGAGCT
Source organism: Inga oerstediana (assembly GCA_963210345.1). Classification (NCBI taxonomy): domain Eukaryota; kingdom Viridiplantae; phylum Streptophyta; class Magnoliopsida; order Fabales; family Fabaceae; genus Inga; species Inga oerstediana. The sequence continues at coordinate 76,696,362 of OY723399.1, read as the reverse complement.
CTCCTCTTCTCTCTTTTTGCATAAGGCTTGGACGAAATGAGCATATGGAAAGGAAGAGAAGGTGTTTTATTAACTTACTCTTATTTCCTCTTGGCCATTGATTTAATCAAGAGTCCAAAATGTGACACTTGTCACAATCTTCTCTTCCTTCATGATTACTCTATTGTCTTGCCATTAATTTGAATCAATTGCTTTCCTTATTTTGCTCCTCAAAACTGTGCCCTCCTCCTTGCTCCAACTAGTCAACCACTCTTCCAAATAAGCCTAAGCTTGCACTCTTCTATGCACTCATTTCTTTCATCCCTTCACTCAAGCTTATCCTCTCATCTTACACTCAACATTTAATCTACCAACTCACTCAACCATTATCATCATTGATCATGTAGCCTTGCCATCATGACTCTCTTCTTGTAGCATATGATCATTAACTTAATATTTTTCCCCTATTTTCATGCTTTGGACGAAAATAATGAGAGGAAGGGAAGAAAATTGTTTTTCACAATTCCATAATTCACATAATTGGTTTTATATATAATCCCCCCTTAATTTCACAATTAGTGATTTATTCCACCAAGAATAATCCAATTATGCAATTTCCTTTATTTTCCTTGATTAATTGAAATTAGCTCCAATTAATTGGAAAATAATTAATCTTGGGCTAAATTGGAAAAATTATGATTTTGCTATCACCTTTGTAATTAAATTCAATTCTTGAATTAATTTTTCCATTTCCTTATTAATATGAATATTTCAAAATTCACAAGATCCAAATTCATGAATATTCACAATTTTATTGAATTACTCAAATAATTACAATATATTTTTGGTAAATATAAAATTTGGGGTGTTACACAAGACATTTTGAAATAACAAGAAAAATTCAAGACATTTTGAAATCCAATAAAATATGTAAACTATTAAATATTGATTTTCAAGTTAAATAAAACAAGAAAATAATGGACCATGAAATCAAAATTAAAACATTTGAAGGCAAGAAAATAATTAAAAACATTTTTTTTTGCCAAAATGGTGTTTGGTAAACTATTAAAGTAGGATATTGATTCTTCAATGCTGGCAAAAAAGAAAAAACAAAGGATATTGATTCTTCCAAAAAAATTCAAGACATTTTGAAATTACAAGAAAATTTTAAGACATTTTGAAATCCAATAAAATATGTAAACTATTAAATATTTATTTTCAAGTTAAATAAAACAAGAAAATAATGGATCTTGAAATCAAAATTAAAACATTTGTAAACTACACATTTGATTATTTTCGAATCAAATTTTTTTTTAAAAAAAGATAATGGGTCTTTAAATCAAATTCAAAACAACAAAAAATTGAAACTTTGTTTCAAATAAACAATTTAAATTTAAATCTTCAGATAAATCTAAAAAGGGTTAATATAATTTTTGGTCCTTGAAGTTTGATCCAATTTTGGTTTTGGTCCCTTAAGTTTGAAATCTGTGGTTTTGGTCCTTGAAGTTTCACCCGATTTTGGTTTTGGTCCCTGAAGTTTCACCCGATTTTGGTTTTGGTCCCTCAAGTTTAAAAAGGACTTGGCGACCCAATTAAAAAACCCGACCTGACCAAAAAATAAAATCAAGTCCTTTTCAAACTTGAGGGACCAAAACCAAAATCGGGTGAAACTTCAGGGACCAAAACCACCGATTTCAAACTTCAGGGATCAAAACCAAAATCGGGTGAAAATTAGGGACTAAAACCACCGATTTCAAATTTGAGGGACCAAAACCAAAATTAGATCAAACTTCAGGGACCAAAAGTTATATTAACCCATCTAAAAATTTTAAATTGCAAACTCTTTCAAATACAGTTATAACAAGTTTAAAATAAATAGTAAACAGATTAAATTTCAAAAAAGGTAATGGCTAAACCACAGCTAATGGACAAAACAAATCAGAAACATTTTAATATTGTGAATTTCTTTTGAACGGGAAGATAGTTGACAATCAAATAAAATTTTAAATAACTTAAAACTGAAAAATTTTTCAAGTAAACTAAAAAAGTAATATCAAATATTAGTTAAGCATTGAATATTAAATACTGCTTTTCAAATCAAGTTAAATAAGTTTAAAATAATAGTAAACTGATTTGATTTTCAAATTAAAGTTCAAAAAGGGTAATGGTCAATCACATCAAATAATGAAATAAAAAAAAATGTAAAATCGAAAATTTGTTTCAAGGCAAATAACGTAATCAAATATCAAATATTCCCGCAAAAAGAAGTAATATCTTTTTCAGCCCGCAAAAGTTAGTAATATCAAGTATTATTTAACACTAAATATTAAATAGTGATTTTCGTATCTAATCAAATTTTAAACAATAATATTGCTAATCAAATTTAAAACAAAAGATGATCTAAAAATCAATAAATCAATAAGTAGAAAATATTAGAACACTATCCAAATCGAATCGAATTCAAAACAACTTTATATTAGCAACTTTGTTTCAAATAAATCAAATTTAACAATTTAATAAGTATTTAAAACAAACAGATAATGAATCTTCAAACCAATCTGAAAACATTTAATTTAAATTGCAGTTTTTCCAAGTCAAATTAAATGAGTTTAAAATATTAGTAAGCTATTAATGGATATTCAAATCAAGTTTAAGACAATTTTAAAATTTTCAAATCAACTTAAATAAAAACTAAGATAAAAATATTATTTAACTACGATTAAATATTAATTTTCAAATAAAATTTAGTCAATTTAAAAAAACTTAGATTTTTTTTTTTTCAAATCAAATAAGACAATTTAAAATTAGTTATCAAATGATCTGGTGAAGCCAAAATCATGGAGGGATTATCAAGCGAGCAATGGGCTGGAAAAAAAAAACCCGAAAAGGAAAAAAAAAAAACTTTGGAAAGTTAATGGCATGCTGATATGTTATTATGTAATAATAAATAAGTGATCAGATGCACATTTTAATTATTAATCTACCCAAATTATGCCATAACTAAGTGAAAAAATAAAAAAGCTCTTCAGACAGATAAGATCCTATGAATACATTAACTTAAACATGGGACATGTAAGCCCCTTTAAAAGAGAGACAATACACAGAAATAAAATCTAAATTTGAAATCAAAATAATACCTGCACCATATGAAAATGCCTTATTTGTTTGTATTGGTCACCATGATCTCGCAGTGATGGATGACTAATCAACTTATGTGAGTGATAAAGAGAAATTCATATAAAGAAACACAATATACACAATTATATTCTGCAAAAAAAAAAAAAAAAAAAACCAGTTGAAAGAAAGAATGAAGAGGAAGAGGAAGACAAATTTCATGAGGATCATTCATTTGAGAGACACAATCAATCTCACGCATCAAGGGAGGGTCCCATAAGGGGACACACAAGAGTAAGAACGCGTCCTAGACTAGAAAATAACACCGGAACTTTCAAAAAGAAAGTGAAAAAATACAGTAAACATAAGGAGAGCTCTGTCTCCCTCCCCCAAGGAATCAAAGCTTCTCAATAATATTGTAGATGATCACAAACAGAAACAGATGAACAGCAGAAATCATGAGCAACCTGATCTGAGTCATGTCCGAGGACACTTTCCCATAGAGTTATTCCGCGACCACTGGCAAAGAGGAAGCGGCACTTCCCAGGATTAAATAGACCCTTCTTGATACAATCAAGGCAACAGAACTGGCGAAAGGTAATGGCAACGACAGTCAGGAAAAGTCGAACAGAGGAGAGGAGATGAGATTGTAATGTACCGAGCACCCCGCCTGTGTCTCTTTTATAGGCGTTTTCATGAAGAGGCATTGGTCACGAAGGAACCCGGACAATATGTCCGTTGAGACCGGATAGCCACCACCGAACAGACAAGCCTGTGAGTTGCCAATGGAAAGATCTCCTGACGAAGCAGCGGACCGTCAGCAATTTCCAGTCACGGAGGGTCACAAATCTTATACACCAAAATATAGTGACTTTTCGGCAAGCCAAAATAAATATTATTTTTATTATCTAAAAAATAATATTTCCGGTGAGCAAAAATATTTTACAAAAAGTGTCAGTACCATGTATTTATTCATGCATAGGGGGGAATCACCGGATTTCAACTACGTTTGCCTTCTGATAGCTTGTTGTTGTGTGCGCGAGCCCACCACTCCTCTAAGCCTCTTTGCAAGCCCAAGTTAGTATAGTAATATATATAGGCTTGTGACCTCTTACCCCCAAGCAATGTGGGACTAGCTTCTTTGACACACCTACTCAAACACTCATATTTTACAACAATCCCCCACATGTGTTAAAGAAACCCACTGTGTTACCCACAGAGTATAACCATTATATCTGGTGGTCCGTAGAACTATGAACTAGACCTAGATCAATAATACTTGATACACAGAAATGTTAGTGAAGCATGCTTCTATGAACTAACAAATCTTGGTGTGTAGCAGAGGCATTAAGAGTCAGATTATATCCTAACTTTTCCGCTGTTTACGACGGTTTTGCGCGTTATGTCGGCCATGGGCGTGCCTGGTGCGTAATGAATGCTCTAGAGATTTTGCCATGATCTCATAGGAGCGACCACACTCCACATTCATAGAGGTGATTTCATATAAGTGTACTTGCACTATGCACACTATCTCGTTGGACTATGAAATCATTAAGAGCTTTGCTCAACCTACAATAATGCAGTCTAGCACATTCAACGTGTCATAGGAAGGAACGTAGAATATTTGTGCTAGTCAGAACTAACGAGCGACTTATTCTTACCCATTGAACCTTCTTCATGTGATCACCAATCACAAAGGTTGGGTTGCCATTACTGTCAATTAGTAGTTGGCTTTAGTCCCATTCCTTTTGACATTTTAACAACCATTTTTCTCCCAAGAGGTTTTGTTAACAGATCCGCCAAATTCATTTCTGACTTTACATAATCGATTGAGATAACACCATCCTTTAGTAGCTACCTTATAATTATGTCTCAATCGTATGTGTCTACTCTTACCATTGAAGGTTTTATTCTTAGCTGTGACTATTGCTGCTTTATTATCACAGTGTAACGACACTGATGGTGTTGGTTTGTCACCTAATGGGATATTTGCTAAGAAGTTTTTCAACCACTCAGCCTCAGTACCAGCCAACTCCATAGCAACAAACTCAGAGTCCCTAGAGGACGGTGTTATTATGTTTTGCTTGGCTGACTTCCATGTGACAACACCGCCACCAAGAATAAAGACATAGCCACTAGTGGATTTTGTCTCATATGAATCTGAGATCCAGTTAGCATCACTGTGCCCTTCTAATACAGCGGGAAATCCACTATATTGTATACCATAATTCATGGTACCTCTCAAATATCGTAATAATCTTATAAGAGCCTCCCAATGCTTACTGCCTGGGCAGTGAGTATACCTGCTCAATCTACACACAGCATATGCTATGTCTGGCCTAGTATAATTCATTAAATCCAACAAAATCCCAATGATTTGTGCATATTTAGATTGAGCTATTGGATCTCCTTCATGTTTTTTCAAATGTATACTGCCATCATAAGGAGTACTTAAAGGCTCTTCATCAAACTATTCAAACCTTCTCAAAATCTTTTCAACATAATGTTCTTGAGAAAGTTGAATACCATGTTCATTCCTTATGATTTTTACACCCAAGATTACCTTTGCTTCTCCAAGATCTTTCATATCAAAGTTTGAAGCAAGGAAACTTTTTCTTTCAAGTACTACCTTTAAACTAGTACCAAAGATAAGCATATAATCCACATATAAGTAAATAATCACACAATCATTATTCAAAGCTTCTATATAAACACATCTTTCTACTTCAATAGTAGAGAAACCACCACTTGTTAAAATTTGATCTAATTTCTCATGCCACTGCTTGGTTGCTCGCTTTAAACCATATAATGACTTATTTAATTTGCAAACTTTGTTTTCTTGCCCAGGAACAATACACCCTTCAGGTTGAACCATATAAATTTCCTCTTCTAAATCACCATTTAAAAATGCCGTTTTAACATCCATTTGATGAATAACAAGATTATGAATTGATGCTAATGCAATTAGAACTCTAACAGAGGAAATCTTGGTTATAGGGGAGAAGGTATCAAAATAATCAATGTTTTCTTTCTGGGTAAAGCCTTTGGCAACTAATCTAGCTTTATATTTGTCTATAGATCCATTAAGAAAGTATTTTTTCCTGAATACCCATTTACACCCAATAGGTTTTGCTCCTAGAGTCAAGTCTACTAAAACCCAAGTTTTATTTTGATTCAAAGAGTCGATCTCAGCTTTAATAGCTTCTCTCTAAAAGTTTTCATCCGGAGAAGAAACAGCTTCATAAAAATTCTTAGGTTCGTTTTGCCCTAAGTATGTATAAAAATCATCTCCAAAAGATGTTTCTTTTTTTTGTCTTTTACTTCTCCGTAAATTTTCAACCACATCTTCATTTTGTTCAGAAAATTGTTCAACTCTTTTAGGACTATGCTCAACTTTTAAAGGAAAAGTATTTTAAAAAAAAATCTTTATCTTTGGTTTCAATAATAGTATTATGCTCTAAAATATCACTTTTCAAAACTAGAAAACGATATGCAGGACTTTGTTGAGCATAACCAATAAACATACAATCAGCAGTTTTTGAACCTATTCTTTTTCTTTTAGGGTCAGGTAATAACACCTTTGCTAGACACCCCTACACTTTTAAATATTTTAGGTTTGGTATAAAACCTTTCCACAATTCATATGGAGTCAACTTTGTTTTCCTATGGGGTATTCTATTTTGTAAAAAACATGCAAACAATAAAGCTTCCCCCATAAATTATTAAGTGCAGCAGAACTTACAAGTAAAGCATTCATAATTTCCTTTAAGGTTCTACTTTTCTTTTCAGCAATACCATTAGATTCAGGTGAGTATGGGGGAGTTACTTCATGGATTATTCCTTTCTTTTCACAAAAATCATTAAGCAATAAGTATTATCTTCCTCTATCTGACCTAACCCTTTTGATCTTTTTATTTAATTGATTTTCAACTTCTACTTTATATAAAAGGAATTTTTCAAAGGCCTCATCTTTATTTCTAAGTAAATATACTCTAGTATATCTTGAGAAATCATCAATAAACGTAATATAATATCTTTTTCCACCTCTTGTCTCAGTTTTTTTTAAATCTCCTAAATCAGTGTGTGTTAAAGACAGAAGTTCAGTTTCTCTTTGAGTGACAAAATGTGTTTTCTTAGTTTGCTTTGTTTCTGCACATACTTCACATTTATTAACATTATTTATGTTAATTCCAGAAATTATCCCAAGATTTTGCAATCGCTTTATATAAGATCTATGTATATGTCCTAGTCTAGCATGCCATAAATCAAAGGAATCAATCAAGTAAGCAGAAGAGGATGCATTATTATTATTTTCATCAACACTCAGTACAAAAAGACCCTGATTACAATAACCCTTTCCTATCAGAACATTGTTTTTAGTCATAATGATCTTATCTAATTCAAATGACACCTTAACCCCAAATTTTCCTAATAGAGCCACTGATATCAAATTTGCTCTAAGTTCAGGCACATACAAAACATCATTCAATGCTAATGTCTTCCCAGATGTGAGTTGCAGCACCACTTTTCCTTTTCCTTGAACTTTTGCAATTCGTGAATCAGCCAAATAAATGTGGTCTTCTCCTTCTTCAAAGGAGGCAAACATGTCCCTATTGGCACATATGTGCTTAGTAGCACCAGAATCTACCACCCATTTCTTCACATCAGAGACCAATAAAGCTTGAGAGACTACCGTAACAATGACTTCATCATCACTATTTTCATCTCCTTCAACCAAATTTACTTTTGGCTTTGGAGGATTTTAGTCTCTTTTATGATTTTCAACTTTTTCCTTTTGCCTACACTGAGCAGCAAAGTGACCTGGTTTTCCACAGAAATAACAATTCCCTTTCTTCTTGAAATTGGGGTGAGGGTTAGAATCATGAGGCTTGTAATTAGACTTCTTTTTATGCTGTTGTTTAGAGCCATACCTCTTGTCGTGCGACTTTCCTTCAACTAAGTTTGCTTTTGCAGTCATTTGCCTCTCCTTTGCTGCTTGGATTGCTTTTCTATTGGTATCTTCAATGATAATATGCGTAATCAGATTCGATAGCGACAACTGCTTCTGCTTGTGCTTTAATTGTTGTTTGTAATTATTCCACATCTCTGGCAACTTTTCAATTAAGACTCCCGCTAAAAACTCATCTGGAAGATTGATCTTTTCAGCCCGGAGTTCTTCAAGCAATTTATGATACTCATTGATTTGTAGTTTGATGTCCTTATCCTCGACCATTTCCCATTTGTAGAAATTCCCCACAATGAACTTTTGTTTCCCGGCGTCCTCAACAGTGTATTTCAAGATAAGTAACTCCTAAATCTTTTGTGCCTCCTTGTAGACACAGCAAACATCGAACAGATCATTAGAGAGAGTACTTATAAGGGTGTGCTTGCAAACCTTATTCGCGTACGTCCAAGAATCCTTCACGGCTTGGTCAGAATCTGATGAAGGTTTTGGTTGATCGAGAGCAGCAACCACCCCATGCATATCGAGAATAGAATAAACACGTTCTTGCCAGCGCCTAAAATTTTTCTCGTAAAAAACGTTGATCTTGGAGGTGTCGAGAAAAGGCCTCGGGAGCGGCATGGCAAAAGGCACCGCTGTTGCAGTGGAATGAGACTCGAGAACTGTTGCACCGGGATGAGTCTGAGTCTCATGAACGTTGTTATCAGCGTTGTTCTCCATACTGGTAATAACTCTATAGATTGTAGACGATCACGAACAGAAACAGATGAACAGCAGAAATCGCGAGCAACTTGATCTGAGTCGTGTCTGAGGACATTGTCCTATAGATTTATTCCGTGACTACTGGCAAAGAGGAAGCGACACTCCCCTGGATTAAACAGACCCTTCTTGATACAATCAAGGCAACAGAACTGGTGAAAGGTAATGGCAACGATAGTCAGGAAAAGTCAAACAGAGGAGTGGAGATAAGATTGTAATGTACCGAGCACCCCGCCTGTGTCTCTTTTATAGGCGTTTTCATGAAGAGGCATCAGTCATGAAGGAACCCAAATAGCCACCACCGAACAGACAAGCCTGTGAGTTGCCAACAGAAAGGTCTCCTGACGAAGTGCTGGACCGTCAGCAATTTCCAGTCACGGAGGGCATCGAATTCTAAACGCCAAAATATAGTGACTTTTCGGCAAGCCAAAATAAATATTATTTTTATTATCTAAAAAATAATATTTCCGGTGAGCAAAAATATTTTACAAAAAGTGCCAGTACCATGTATTTATTCACGCGTAGGGGGAAATCGTCGGATTTCAACTACATTTGCCTTCCGGTGGCCCGTTGTTGTGCGCGCGAGCTCACCACTCCTCTAGGCCTCTTTGCCCAAGTTAGTATAGTAATATATATAGGCTTGTGATCTCTTACTCCCAAGCAATGTGGGACTAACTTCTTTGACACACCCACTCAAACACTCATATTTTACAACAAATATCACAGTAAATACAGTCACTCCCTAAAAACAGGGAACCAAATATGAAATTACACAATGGACAAGTAAAACACAAGGAAGGCTTTGTCCCCCCCTAAGGAATTGAAGCTTGAACAATACAACAAATTAAACAAGAAAATTACCAAGGATATAAAATGGAAAACGAAAATAAAAGGGGACAGGAGAAATCACAGTAAATACAGTCACTCCCTAAAAACAACAAACCAACTATGAAATTATATAACAAATAAGTAAAACACAAGACACACGAGCAAGGCTCTATCCCCCTCCCCCTAAGGAATCAAAGCTTTGACAATACGACAATCATAGCAAACAAGAAAATTACTAAAGATGCAAAATGCAAAACAAAAATAAAAGGGAACAGGAGAAATCACAGTAAATACAACAATGTGGCAGCAATCACACCCAAAAAACAGCAAACAAGAAAATTACTAGGGATGTAAAATGCAAAAAATGAAAATATACAAGGGGAACGGGAGAAATCACAGTAAATACAACAATCACACCACAAAAACAACAAACTAAATATGAAATTACATAACAGGCAAGGAAGGCTTTGTCCCCCTCCCCTGAGGAATTGAAGCTTTTCAACAATAAAGATGCAAACAATACAACATACAGAAATAGCAAAAGATAAAATACTCGGAATTTAAAATGGAAAATCGAAAAATACAAGGGGAATAGGAGAAATCACAGAAAATACAGCAATCACACACTAAAAATAGCAAACCAAATATGAGTTTACATAACTGACAAGTAAAACACAAGGGAGGCTCTATCCCCCTCCTATAAGGAATCGAAAAGCTTTTTAGCATTTCAGCAAGCAGTATAGAAATAGCAAAAGAAAAACACTGGGGATGTAAAGCGGAAATATGAAAATAAAAAGGGGAACAAGAGAAACTGTGGCAGGGAGAAGAGGAGTGACCACCATACAGCAGGCTGTGCGAACCACCAAACCTCCCTTTCTGTTCTTACACCGGTTACGATCGCTCCGATGGCTACTGGCTAGTAAGGTGCATTGAGAGGATCAATTTGAACAATGACGGTGTGGCTAGGGATCAAGAGGGTGGAGGGAATGTGTACAAAGAGACTAGAGAGTAGAGCGTGTTCGATAATAAGGGGATAAGGCTAGGGTTTTTAATTGGGAAAATTCCAAAAAACTATATTGGAAATTGCAAAAGGACAATTCAGTGCAATGAAAATGGAAAAGGACAAATCAGTCGGGTGTCAGACAGGTAGAAGAATATGGGATTTTGAAATCTCGGCCAAATGACGAAAATGCCCTTCAACCCTCTATCCCCCCACATCAGAATAATAACATTATCCTCGTAATTAACAACTCCGGATTCGACATTAACAACTACAATTCTTCTTTTACAATTAATAAGTTTCAGGGCCAATAACAACACCTATCTCTTAATTAACAACTCCAGATTCGACATTAACAACTCCAATTTCTTCTTTTACAATTAACAAGTTTCAGGGCCAATAACAACGCTTATCTCTTAATTAACAACTCCTGATTCGACATTAACAACTCCAATTTCTTCTTTCACACTTTATAAGTTTTAGGGCCAATAATAACATCTATCTCTTAATTAACAATTTTGGATTCGACATTAACAACTCCAATTTTTTATTTCACACTTAACAAGTGTCAGAGCCAATAACAACTTCTTTCTCTTTATTAACAACACCATATTCTATATTAACAACTCCACCTTCTTCCTCCACTTCGGAATAACAACACATATATCTTAATTAACAACTCCTGACATTAACAACTTCATATTCTTCTTTCACACTTTATAAATTTCAGGGCTAATAACAACACATATCTCTTAATTAACGACTCCGGATTCAATATTAATAGCTCCAATTTCTTCTTTCACACTTAACAAGTTTTAAGACCAATAACAACACTCATCTCTTAATTAACAATTCCAATTTCTTCTTTCACAATTAACAAGTTTCAGGACCAATAACAACACCTATTTCTTAATTAACAACTCTGAATTCGCCATTAACAACTCCCATGTTGTTATTTCAATTGAGGGCTGAAGAGCATTTTCATCATTTAGCCGAGATTTCAAAATCCCAGATTCCTCTACCCGTCTAACACCCGATTGATCTGTCTTTTCCCATTTTCAATGTACTGAATTATCCTTTTACAATTTTCAATATAGTTTTTTAGAATTTTCCCTTTTTAATTTTGGGCTCCTTATCCAACCCAAAATCGTTCCGTTTTTTAAAATAGAAAAATCTAGCTTTTTTTTTTTTTTTTCATGAAGGAGAATAATAATCTAGCCGTTGGTAATAGTGGTGTGGAACTGAGATAGGCGTTGTTTTTTTTTTTTTTTTTACCTTCAAAATTCAAAATAGTAGGACGCTCAAAAGTTGAATCCCTGCCACTTGATATTTCCCGAAATTTCAAGATGAATTTGGGCGATATATCAATATAAAATTTCTTTTGCTTTAAATATATTATTTTTCACAATCAATTTTTTTCTTGCGACTAACATTTTACATAAAATATTTAATTTCTAAATGGAACTTTTTTTAATACTATTTCTCAATTCTAAATTCTAAATGGAAATTAAACCTCACCTAACACATGTATCTTTATAACCATTTTTAATGAATTTATACTTTATGAGTGATTATAACTTAATCGAAATTTAGTTTGATCCCTATAATTTAATAAGAAAATTTTAGTTTTTTTATGCATAATACTTTTATTCTATGTTTGGATTGAAAGAAAATTAGGAGAGAAAACTCCTAAAAATAGTAACTTTTATACCATTTTTGGAAGTTTTCATATCTAGTATTCCATCCCCCTATTTTTCCCTCACTTTTCTCTCCATCTAAATATAAGGTTAATGATTTTTAATTTTGGTCCATGTACTTAAATTTATTCCTTCACTTAGAAAAAGAAATCACTAAAAAAACTCCGATCAAATCCTTACAAAGCTATAAGGATTAAAATTTGAAATTACACATACCAAAACCAAACTTTGTTGAAACCATATAGACCAACAATGATATTAATCTTTTTTTTAAAAAGAAAATTGAAAATGCATGAAATTAAGTTAGAAAAATTAAAGTCGGTGACTGAATAAGGAATTAATGCATACCCGCGCATACGTCTATTGACTAGCAAATCATGGTAAATAAGTGTTATAAACGAACAACGGCTTATTGGAAGATTCATAGATCTGATAAATTTTTGTTAACTAAATTAAATATTCGTTTGAGGAAAAAAAAAATACTACAACACCACATAATGCCACAATCAGCAAAGAAACTAATATCACAACAACCAACAAAACACAAATCTGAACCATTACGGATCAAAAAATGGGTATAGAATTTTTCAAAGTGGTTTAAGAAGTAAAATAGATTAAATGACCGATGACTCACCGGAAGCAATTTCCACCATTAAATTATTGTATATGGTCTAAATTAGTATTTTGATGGTCATATATATCAGAACATGGTCATCAAACAAATTCACTTTATATCTGCATTTTATGAACTGAGATGGTGGCTTTTTCTAATCATATTTACCAATGCCATTAAGGTGATCAACATCAAAGAAGGAATGTTGTGACATGGTTAGAATCATAATCACACAATCCCTGCATTTTTTTTTTTCAAAAGGAAATTCAGTTTTGTGACTATGACTGTAATTACTGATATGTTGATATTCTTGCACAAAAAGATTAAAAATCTACATTTTTCATGATTGAACACTCATTCACAACGTTATTGTTATTAGTTCTTAAGTTCCAACAAATAAAAAGTAAGTCCACAGTAAATCGTCTTTCTGTGGGAAATCATTTATATTCGGAAAAACAGGTGATAAAGGGGTAATTTTTTACGGGCGAATTAATCCATGTTTGAATTATTATGTTAAGAACGATTTAATTTTAAATTAACCCAAATTTTTAAATGAAATCTTGCAAAAGTTCCACTGCTATGATCTTCATAATTATGTATGCCTTGTTACAAAAAAACATTAAACAGATTGGTTCAGTTAATAAGGAGTTGGTTTATATCTTATAGTGTCATGAATTCAAACATATATCATGTTTTGAATTTAAGAAACTTGTTGGTTGACAATCTATAAATACTTTTATAAACTTTTTTTGAGTTTAAAAGCATGCTCTAACTTCGGTAAAGATGAATACTCAACTCACATAAAGTTTTTAGAATTGAAAAAAAGGGGGAAAACATGACACAATTAAGGCATAGAAACACACTCATAACTGCTGGAAAACAGCTAATTAATTAATTCATTTACTTATGAATGTCCGAGTTCTATGTTCAGTTTTTGTAATTATTATGCATCTTATCGCATGTGTTTGAGGTAAGCCAATGAAACAATAATTCCATCAACTTTTAGGGGGAGAGGGGTGTCTATTGGTCTTTCTCTCCATTTACTTTCCTCACTATTAGATAAATTTCTGATGGTTAGAATTAAAAATTTTATAACAATATATTATAATCATAAATAACAAAAAATATATAAATAATGTCAACACCCGCTTCCATTTCGATAATCGTAGAGTAATAAAGACGGAATTTAATGGGCATACAGAAAAGTACAATTATATTGATAAAAATATTCGTTTACAATACAGATCTCGTTTGTCGACGGAATAAAAAAAATATAGCAGAAACTTAATATTTACAAATTTCTCTAAAATATCTAAACATAAACTAATTATAATCCACTATCTTGTGCTTGCCTCGAGACACGTGCCAATTATTTCCCTATGTCTACGCCCTTGTCTTTCGAACTATTGGCACTCATTGAGATGTTTATTTAAAAATAGGATGAGATTCTGAAGAATCTCAGAAGAAACATGCTATCGTTCATAGAAAAAGCGAAAAGTAAATATGACATGCGCCAATGTATGTACCAATTAATGAACAATATAAACATATCATCGTCATGTATACATGAGTAGGGCCCAACCCCACAATCTACACCGGTTGGACTTCTACCAACTTCCAGTGTAAGTGCACCTGTGGCACTAACTGCACCTTTCTAGGTAAATCATGTTGATTAATAAAGTGCATTTAGAAACAATGACATCCACACAATCATATAACTATGGCATAATGTATGAAGGATAATGTCCCCACCTCGAAATTTTATAAATCCCTATTTAGATGTGTCTTGAAATACGTGTCGTGTCCGGCCTCCGACTCGGTTCTAAAATATTAAATGTACAAGAAATAGGTCATAACCTATCCAAGTATCATTTTAGACTCTTCCATAGTGGTTCTTGTGATTATATTAGTCAATGGTGAAAATTTACCAAAATGCCCCTGGACCCCGACCAGACCCGATGGCACATTTTTCTAAAATTTTGACTAAGGCTATTCTGACTTATTTTCACCTAAGGAATCCATTTCCGAGCTCGAAATCACCAAATTCACTGTTAAATTATGAAAATGCCCTTGACAGCCTCAATTTAGAGATATAGGTGAGCAAATTAGAACGGAAACCGAAAACCGAAAACCGAACCGAACCAAACTCAATTCGGTTTTTTCATTTTTGGGTAAAATTTTGGTTTTTATTACTCTAAAATTCAGTGTTTGGTTTCGGTTCAGTTTTTAGAAAAATACTTCGATTAAAACCGAAAAACTGAAATATGTATAATATATTTATATTTAATATATATTATTTAATGAATGCATATTTTATAAGTAAATAGGTGTAAATTTCCAATAATATTAGATACAATCTATTGATATTTTAAATCTAATTAATTTATTTTATATATTTTACCCTTAAATCTAATCTAAAGGATAAAAAAAATATTTTTTTAAAAAATTTAATTATATCTTTTTATTTTGTAGAAAATAAAAAAAAATAGTTAATTCAGTTATTAACCAAACCGAACTGAAATATTTTGGTTAATTTGGTTCGGTTAATTTGGTTAATCGGTTTTGGTTCGGTTTTTGAAATTAGCTTTGTTCGTTTTCGGTTCTTTCAGTTTTTACCAAAAACGGAACCGAAAAACTGATGCTTACCCCTATTTAGGGATTTCAGTGACGTTTTCATAATTATGTTTTTTCGGCCTCCACCGAAAAAGTGTTCAATTGCAACTCCATCTATTTTTGCCCACTGAATCCAGTGGAACCATTTATTTCATGAAAATCCAACTCCTACCCCTTGAAACAATGCTGGCCGAAATATTTCAAGAAAAATGGAAAAATGTAGTTTTCTGTTTAGTTTCTAAAACTTGTACTTTTCCATTTCTAATCCTTTATTAACTCATTTAAACACTTCTTAACCATGATTCAAAGAAATTTGGGCAGCATAACCCCTTAGGGTTATAGCTTTTCCTATTCTTCAACTCAACCAAGAAACTTGAAAAGTCAAGAAATAACAACAACAACACTACAAAGAAGTAAGTTCATAAAGTTACCCTCTTTGGCTTCTTGGTTTTCTCTCTTCCTATGCGTCCTCTCTCCCTTCTCCTTGAGCTGGAAATGTGTCTTCAACACATGGATTCCATTGAAGATGGAGAGTTTAGAGAAGAATTCTCAGATAAAATCACAAGAAACCTTAAAAGTTTAGCTTCTTACCTTATCCTCTTCTTCTTCCTTCTCTCAAATTCTCCAAGGTTCTCCAAGCTCTCACTCTCTCTCTTTGCCTATGACTTGGACGAAATGTGTGCATGATAGGGTAAGAGAAGTGTGTTTATTAATTTAAGTCTTCTTGCCTCTTGACTATTGATCTCATTAAGGGATCATAATGTGACACTTGTCACAATCCTCCCTTCCCCTCATGATAACTCCATTAGCTTCCTATTAAATTTAAACCAATTTTCTTCCCTTGTTTGGCTCCTCAAAACCGTCCTCCCCCCTTTGCTCCAACTAACCCATTCCTCTTCCAACTAAGTCCAAGTTTGTTCTCCTTCATGCATTCAAGTTCTTTCATTCCTTCACTCAAACTAATCCTCCCATCATACACTCAACAATTAACCTAGCAAATCACTCAACCATTATCATCATTAGCCATAAGTACTATGCCCATGTAGCCTAGCCATCATGACTTTATTCATGTAGCATGTGCTCATGAAATTGAATTTCTCCCCTTATCTTCATGGCTTGGAGGAAATTAGGAAGGAGAAGAGAAGAAAAATTGCTTTTCACTAATTCCATAATTCACCTAATTGAATTATGTATAATTCCCTCTAATATTACAATTCTTGATTTATTCCAACAAGAATAATCCAATTATGCATTTTCCTTTATTTTCCTTGATTAATTGGAATTAAATCCAATTAATTGGAAAATAATTAATCTAGGACTAAATTGGAAAAATTATGATTTTGTTACCACCTTTATAATTTAATTCGATTCTTGAATTAATTTGACCATTTCCTCATGAATATGAATATTTCAAAATTCACAAGATCCAATTTCCATGAATATTCACAATTTTATTGAATTACTCAAATAATTACAATATATTTTTGGTGAATATAAAATTTGGGTTGTTATAATTCTCTCCCACTTAATTAAATTTCGTCCCCAAAATTTGCTATGCTTATACATTTATAAACTCTGAGTAACGCTTCTTCATACTTTCTTCCATTTCCCACGTAGCCTCTCTGGGCGATAACTCTTTCCAGATGACTTTAACGAACAGGATGCTCTTGGTTATGAGTTGCTTTTCCTGCCAATCGACGATTCGGTTGGGCATGACTTCGTAAGTCAAATCTTTGTGCATTTCCACATCTTCGTACTTCGTTACGTGTTTTGGATCAGGTTGATACATTTTCATCTGAGAAAAATGAAAAACATTGTGTAGCCTGCTCAGACTTGGTGGCAAAGCGATACGGTATACTATATGCCCAATCTTCTCTAAGATCTCGAACGGACCAATATATCTCGATTGCATCTTCTTTGCTTTCAATGCTTTTGCCAATACTCGTAACAGGTGATACTTTCATGAACATTTAGTCATCGACTTCAAATTCTAGAGGTTTTCGCCTCTTATCTGCATAAATTTTCTGTCGGCTCTGAGCAGCTAGCAATCTTTGCTTGATCAACTTTATTTTCTCCGTTGTCTGATCAACAAGATCTAGCCCTATCAATTCCCTCTCAGACAATTCAGTCCAGCATACAGGCAATTGACACTTGTTCCTCTCGTAGAGCGCCTCATACAGAGCCATCTAGTTGCTCAAATGATAACTGTTGTTACTGCTAATCGAAATCTGCTGATACAGGCTAAGATCCCCAAAATTCCTCCATTGGCTTTTTACTCATAATTCATCATATCATCAATACTAGTTTCACGGCTCAATGCGTCAATGACCACATTAGCTCGCCCTGGACAACATTTACATTCCAGGTATTAATCTTTCAACAACTCTACCTACTTATATTGCATCATTTTCACTCTTTTTGATCATACACATTTCCATCTTTGTGGTCGCAGTATAATTCCAAAATTACACCATAAAGGCAATGTTTCCATATTTAAAGCAAACATTATTACCATCTACTCAAAATT
Organism: Inga oerstediana; assembly: GCA_963210345.1. Taxonomy (NCBI): domain Eukaryota; kingdom Viridiplantae; phylum Streptophyta; class Magnoliopsida; order Fabales; family Fabaceae; genus Inga; species Inga oerstediana. The sequence continues at coordinate 76,678,269 of OY723399.1, read as the reverse complement.
ATGGATGGGATAGTTCAATTTCTGAAGCTTCAGCTAACATTGTGCATACGCCCTAACTCGGCTTGCATCAATTCTCATCTCAATCTATGCTTGTTTGCATCTGGGACTCAATTCCCTTCCCAATCCATGCCATATGGTATTAGTAAAGACAACAATGGCCTACTATGGATCTGGGATTATCAATGTTGGTACTAAATTTTTTTTTCATTTCAGCTCTCTGAAGCTCCTCTCACAATCATCATCCCATGCATAATATTGAGTTCTGGGAAATTTCTATATAAAAATCTCATCCTTTTTATTGTCACACTCGTGACCCTCTTCGGCCTTGTACCTGAGTCCCTTAGGACGTGGCATTCTAGCCTCATCGGGTAGGCCGGACTCAACATCCTTTTTATTGTCACACCTGTGTGTTAGAACCGGCTGACACCCAAGAGGGGGGTGAATTGGGTGTAAGATAAAAAGTTAAGAACTTTGAAAATCTTTTCGCATCTTAGTAAAACCAATAAGTATGAAGGTAATGAATCATAAATCAATAGTTAGATTAAATAATATATGCTGGAAATATAAGAGCTTAGGGAAGAGAATATGCAAACTGTGATTTATCCTGGTTCGGTCCAATCTGTGATGGTCTACGTCCAGTCCCCAGGCTCCTTCTGAGATTTTCAAATCCACTATCTTCTTGTTTAATTCGGGCACAAGAAAAGCCTTTACAATCCCATAAGTTTAGCCGGGTACTTGTGAAACCTTTTACAAATTTCTCACCAAGATACTCCCCCTTACATCAAGTCTTACGTGCAGAGCAATTCCGAAGATCTTCCTCCCCTGCTTACTCATGCAAGTCTTACGAGCAGCAACGTTCTCTCCTGCTTACACCCCTGTAAGTCTTATGAGCAGCAACGTTCTTTACTGCTTGCACCTTGTAAGTCTTACGAGCAGAATGTCTTACTAGCAATTCTCTCTACAGCTTCCCCCGTAAGGAAATCAACCTTCTCAAGGTCCCTCTACCTTGAGATCAACTCAGAAATATAGTTGAAAGTGTTTACAGACTCTCTCACAGAGTGGGTATAATACTCACTGAAGTACAATACAAATAATCACTCTCTCAATGATAAGTAATATAGAAAATGGAAAACAGAGAGTGTTTGGGTAGAAGCAGAGGATTCATATTTCTATCATTTTTCTCGTAGTTGCTCACTGTCTCTGTTACCAATCGACGTTGAATGTTCTCTCATTTATAGTTGATGAAGATTATGACCGTTGTGAGCATTCGTCCGTTGGAGTCATTTTGACCGTTGAGCATATTTGAAAAACTAGCTACTGTCCGTTGCAGAGCAGAACATCCCGTTGAAGAGTGGAATGTTTCATTATGAGCTGTACGTCACGTTGTGGAGCGGCATGAAGAAGTTTGAATATTCGACAGTCTTTCATGGTGTGTAAGTTGCTTGTCGTGGTAGGTAGCCGCCATTCGGTGTGTAATGATGAAGTTCACCGTAATTGACTTTTATTTGAATCTACAATCCGAACATTTAATATCCTGTTTCACATTTGAAATATATGTTAGCTAACATTTAGAAACAATAACAAGTGAGAACACAATGATTCAATAACATGTAACCATATTCGGATTGTTCGTTGAGTGATGATATTTGCCATACGTGACCTCCATTCTTGAAGATGCAATCCAAATGTTTAATCTCTTATTTTTCACTTGAAATATAAGTTAGTTAACGTTTAGGAATAAGAACAAGTGAAAATATAATGAATGTATAACATTTAACCATGTTTGAGGCGATTACTGTGAGGCTTTGTTGCGTTTCTGGATTCTACCAAGTTCTCACTCGAGTGCAGAATGGCTCACTCGAGTGCATTTGATATTTTCAAGTTCTAGCTTCCTCTCGGGCAAACACTTGCTGCTCTTCACTCGCTAGTACTCGAGTGCAATTCTGGACATCACTCGAGTGCAACACGTCTTGCTCGAGTGCGCCTCTTGTTTTCACGTACATGCTTCTTCTCGGGTTAACACTTTCATGTCAAAACTTGCATGTGCTCGAGTGTGGATCCTAGTGCTCGAATGTTGTAAATTTCTTCACGATTCAGCTGCTTCTAGACATCCCTCGCACGACATTTTTCAAGAGTGCGTTTTTGCACTCGTGAGTGATGTGGGGCCACATTAGAAAAAATTTATTTATTTGATTCTAATGATGTATCATAAGAAAGATCTTGCCATATGCATTCCAATGCAAAAAGAATCAGCTACAAACTCCTCGTATTTTGCAAGTTATGATCAAAAGAGTGTCTATCGTACTAAACTGCACAAGTATCAACTTTCAAAAGGCATAACTCCTAGAATATACGTTCAAATTAGGCAAATTACCTATCCATGGAAAGCTCTTTGAGTCTAGTTTCATTTGGCACTGGTCTCATCTCAATCCGATGTGTGGTTTGTGAGTTATTCTCAAAATACCTAACCTGTGTTGAAAAGTGATGGTGATTTCAATTTCAACTTCCACGGCTCATATCTCCTTCATCTGAGCTTCTTTTAATATGATCTTGGTGTACATTTTACGTGTTGTGAGTTTTCTTTCATATGCCACCAGTTTCAGGTCAATCCGACGTGTGGTTAGAGAGATATGGCCAAAATACCGGACCTCTATCAGGATAAACGTAAAACAGAGTAGAACAGAGTGTTCACCCCGTGCTCGAGTGCAACACCTCTGGCACTCGAGTGTTGAGCTCACACTGGAGTAAAACTCCTCTAGAAGTGCCATAACTCACATATAAGTCATCTTAGCTTTGTATTAACCTATTCCAACCATCATTTGATCATAGAAGCCTCCGGTATCATCATAGAAACCTCCAGTATCACTTCTAACAGCTTGAACCTTGATATTCTAACTAGATCTTATAATTTCTTCTTTCTTCCATATCTTTCTTCTTGATTTTCCTCTTGATAATAATTCTCCATAACCCAAGTAAGCATCTCCTTGACTATCTTCAATTTCTTTCTTCTCCCTCTTGTTCATTTTCATTAATTCAATCTTCTTCATTCTTTGCTTGACTAATCTACAAGATATGTAACATTAAATATAGTAGTTAGTCAAAGAAATACATTATATAAACTTTTTGCTCTTATCATTTTATATCTATATTTGACATTATCTAAAATAATCATATCTAATATTCTCCCCCTTTTTGATAATGACAAATCCTTTAAGAAAAATATATCTGAATGAAACATACATATATAATGCAACATACATATATAATGCAACATACATATTTTTCTTACATTTTTCTCCTCTTATTTGACTTCAGCAAAAAGTTTGAAATATGTAAAGAAGTAAGGCTTGTGAAGTAAGGCAAGAAAACAATTGACTCTCCCCCTATGTGAAAGTACTTTCATTTTTAATGAGAGGGAACTAAAAAGGATTTGGAGAGGTTTTCAAGAAAACTTTTATAATCAAGACAAATGAAATATATGAAACGTATTCTTGAAATGTAAAGAGAGAATGTTTAGAAATGCTCATGTAGATTTGGAAAAATGATGAAAGGCTCCATGAAGTCCATTGCTTTATCCTTTGGCAATGCTAGTTCATGATGTTGTACTTTGTACAACTCTGATGTATGTTCATGTTGTTGCCAAGATTCACCATTTGAGTTAAGCTTTTGTTCAGCATGTTCAATGCTCATTTCTATTGATTTGAATGTTGTAGCCAATATATATTCCTTGACTGAGTGTTAAAAACATCCTCAAGGTTGATAGAGTCTTCTTGTAGTATGTTGAGGAATGCTATTCCACAAAACAAATTCTCCTGTCATAAATTTAAATCTTTCTTTGCAAAGAGAATTGTTAGTTCAATCAAGTAACAAACTATTCCTTTCCATATGATATATTAAAATTAAGATCATGAAAATAGCAATATAAGAATAACTCATCATCAAAACTAATTAAAAGATAGTGAATTCAGATGAGTATGTTAAAAGGATTTTCTTTCAAATAGGAGATGAGCTTTCAATATATATAAAACACATGTGAATATGAAGCTCCCCCTTAATTGATGCATGGTTTTAAAAATTTTCATTTGAAAAACAGTTAATAACTCTCCTAGATTTGAGAAACCATTGGAAACTTTATAAAGAAAATGATTTTGAAAGTATGAAGATTTAGAGAGAAATTAAATGGCAATGCTAATCAGAGGTTTTAAGAGATACAACCTAATATCACCTGAGTAGTTACTTGAGTGATTATACTCAATCATTACTCGATTGTATACTCAAGTGATACAACTCAAGGATTTTGAATTAAGCAAGAATACAATACCTCACTCGAGTAATATCGTAATCACTCGAGTTATAATCCTCTGTAGTCCATTGATGCATCATGTCCTAGTCAATATTAGATGATGTGACTGGTACTGAGGGATTCTGAAGTATAGTCTTCTGTGAGTACTTTAGGATACCAAGATGAGCTCAGAATAAGGCCTTGGGATTCTAGTTGATCAAGTCACAGAGTTGTCTAATCTTACCATTCACAGTGATAAACTCAGCATGTTTGTAGCAAGCTCTGTGTGATTGTTGAAGCTCCTATCTCAAAAAGCCTTAGACAAATGGACCAAAGAATGAAGGATCAGGGAGACCAACTCTAGCAAAGTGTTGTCTCTCATTTATTCTTGAAGTCTCAGCTTTCATCCTCTATGCCACTTGTGTTAACTTGGAGTGAGTTTTAGATTTACTTGGAGTAATTGCGAATTACTTGAAGTAATATCATATTACTTAGAGTAAGTCTTGTAGAAGTATATATAGACCTCTTGTTCTCTAACGGACATGATCTTTCCAGTATTTCTCTTCTCCTTGCTTATAATATAGGCCATTATGTGGTAATTCTTCTCAATAAAGTAAGTGAAGTTATTGGCTTTGTTCACCATAGCTCTAGTGTATGTATATCAGATAATGCAGTGAAGATTAGACATAGAGTTAGGATAGTAGTTAAGAATCCTCATAGGCTCATCAAGCTTGATGATTCTGTGTATCTCAACATCTTCCTTTGAACATCTCTGTTGGCTCCATATCATAGTGAAAATGTCTGATCACCTTGAAATGATAAGGAAGGTGGGTTGGCAACAAAGATTCATATTGGATAAACTTATTCTTGGCTCTGTGCTGCTTTGAAATAATCTCCGCTGGGTCTACTAAGAGATCTTCCTTCTCTTTCTCTTTCTCTAATTGTATCACTAGCTAGTTATTTGCTAGTGATGGGATGTCATTTGAGTAATATCACATATTCTGTTTCAACTTACGCTGCAACACTATCAGTCATGCCTTTTCTGTTAGCCTCTGACCTTTGTATCCAAAATAAAAGCATCTTGATCAACTCCTATAAAAGTATAAACATATGCTCTCTGGTACCCATCTTCTTTTGGGTCTGTACAATATTAGATATAGCAACTCTTATGCTCTTATACAATTTAAGCATATGATATTTGAGCAAAGAATACGATAAATCAACAAAGATCAAAATATAATTCTTTACCCAATTAAATAAATTCAAGCAACTGAATAATAAAGAGTAACGAACAAATAATACCAAGAATGATGATTTCAAAGATCAATGACAATTTGTAAATACACTTTAAAAGATATGTCATTGATAAGATTTTCATGCAAGGCATGTAAGTGAAATCAAAAGAAAGTAGTAGATATATCCATAAAAGTTTTCATCAAGTTTTTCAAGAATGGCAATGAAATATGCAAATTGATTCAAATCTCAAATTTAATTTCAAATCATGACAATGCATTGTAAAATTGAGATTTTGAATATATGCAAAACTCATCTTTAAAATATGTTTATAATCATTGTTCATGTTGAAAATGGTGAAAGTCAATAGTTTAAATATACATATACCAGAAAGCTTCATTTTTAGAGAACAACTAAGATAACATGTTAGACATTGGAGTTTAACATGTTTGAGAATCTTCCCAAGAGCAAAAGTCATATTGAAAATGAATTAGTAAAAAAGGATTAGCTTCAAGAATGTATATAAACACAATGACTTTGCTATTGACCAAGAGATAATACTTGACTCTTAGAGTTGTGTCTTGAAGAATAGGGATATCCAACTCAAGAATTTGAATAGAAGGCTCTAGTTACTTGAAAAATGGATGAAGACAAATGGTAATGCATTTGAGCAACAATATAAGTATAAGAATTTATGGATGATGAAGCACATACTCATTGATCCAAATGACTAGAGTTCTAGAATATTATTCCGGTAAGTTATTCCACAATAATGGTTAATGCATTAAGATTCAATGCACTAATGAACATTTATAATGCTTGGAATAACATGGCCAACTAATAATTTATGCATTAGGCACAAGGCTTTCACATATAGAATTCTTTTCTAGAGAATACACTTGAAACTCATATAGATAGTTAACTTGTTAGACATAAGATCTAACTTGTTAGAAAATAAAGATTGAGGAGTTCAAATAGTAACATGTTTAAGTTTAAAAAACAAGTATGTGAATGATGAGGAAAACTCTAATGGATGGATTTGAAGCATTTCTGACTTTCAGTATACATAAATATTAATTTCCAATTTTGAAACCGATTTAAATGCAAATAAAATATGAAACATTTTCAAATAATGTGTATGCATTTTTATAAACAAGATGAATCTGGAATCTAGGTACATTTTTGAAATATGCATTTCGAAACTCAAATACATAGAAAGATTATGCACAATTTCACTTTCATTCCATTTAGCAATCTAAAAACAATTTAAAACCCATAAATGATTGATTGCTAATGTTATGCAATAATAAGCAAGTTATTCATTACCCAAATAAATAATTTATATAAGCATAATATCAGGTAAGAATAAAGAAGACAGTACCGTGCTCAAGTAATCTCGTAATTACTTGAGAAATTATCCTTTGGAGTTCATTTGTGCATAATTCCTTGACTTTTATCTTCCAATCTTCCAGTTGGTGTTATCACTTGAACATTCACTCCCAGTTGTCACGCAGTGATTATGATCACTTGATTGGTTACTTGAGTGACGCTTCACTGTGCATCTTTTCTTCCTTCATTGCTAGCTAGGCACTTGCAGTGTACCTCAAGTAATGCCTTCTTTTGTTTACACATTTAAGATGTAGCCTCAAGGTTCAACTTCACCAAGATTTGAGTGAAATCTTATGTAGTCATAATCTTGAGATAAAGCTCTTCCTTTCTTCTTCCTACAAAACCTTATGGATATTTTTCTTCCTTTGGTATCCAATTTTACTTGGATCCACTCATGGTTACCTCGTAGGAATCATAATTCACATGCTTTAAGAATATAATTAATTTGAAACAATTGAGCATAATGAATTAAATATGTCTTTATGCATAAGAGAAATATTTTCTTTTCAAATCATTATATATGCATAAAGAATTAACCTGTTGAGCATTACAATCCCTTTATAAATAAATCTATTAAATGGATTTTTAAGGGATGCGAAAACATAATTTCAAAATCATTTGCAATGCCCATTCCTAAGATTCCAAAATATAAAACCTCAATATATATTACAGACAATAGCATAGGAGGTTTTATCATTGTATACCTTTGCCTTAGATAGGAGGATTGCTTTTGCTTACCCATTGCATCTTTCTATGATGTTGATACTTTGAATATCTTGTTTTGGGTGATGGCAACCTTTTCTCAAAATATATAGATTCCAGGAGTCTTTTATTTGATGCTTGAGAGATCCTCCTTTTCTTGTTTTCCTCAAGATAGTTGAATGGTATTCTATGGTAGTTCATTCTTGAGGTGGAACGTACTCCTTTTATCCATTGCTTCTTTTTCTGGTTATACTCTGTAGCTCCAGTAATAGGTGCCTTGAGAGTTCTCCTTTTTGATATAAATTATATGAACCTCTTTATTGGCGCATGAGAAACTCTTGGCTTCTTTTTTATCTTCTCCTTACCCTTATGTCCATTCTTCTTATAATCAATCTGTACACATAAAGTACTAGATGGACATTTTGGTACCCACATATACTTGGGTCCTTGATTGTTAGTATTAACCTTTACATGTTTCTTCGGTATCCAAATATACTTATTTCTCACATGGGAATTTCTTCTAATATAGCATGTATGAGAAATATGACCGGATTTGCCACAATAATTGCAAATTGTATGAAGATATGCATTATGGGATATCATGCAAGTATTATGTCAATCATGAGAGTAAAAACTTGAATGGATTTTATTTCAACATTCTTTCTTCCCAACAAACTTTCTAGCATATTTGAAAACATTTTTGCTTTTCTCAATAGAATCAACAATTGGTTGAGAAACAAACTTTTGTAGACTCTGAAAATCAGTTTTATGAAAATCACACAAAGAATTGGAACTTTTTACCTTAAGTTCATCTTGAGCTCCGAGAGTGATTTTTCATGTTCGTCCATAATGAACTCTTTTCGGGAATCCTCTTCTTCTTGTCTATCCATATTGACTGTATGGAAGTGTTATATGATTTCTTTATCTTCATCATCAACTTCCAATTGTTCATGCACAGTAGATACGTATCGTGTAGTTTCACACGAACTATCAACACTTTCAACTTCAACACAAGTGTTAGAAGCATAAATAGAATCAAGACTGTCCCAAATATGTTTAGCATTAGAACAAAATTTAATTTTCTCAAAATCATTTTCGGTTAAAGCACTATACAGAATTTTCATTGATCTAATGTTCAACGAAAACATTTTCTTTTCACTTTCTGTCCAATCCTTTCTTGGTTTGAAATCAAAAACATTTGTAAAAAAATTCCACATATCAAAATCAAAAGCTTTTATAAAACTAGTCATTCTAGCTTTCCAAAACCAAAAGTCAATATCTTTCAAAAGTGGTGGGATTGTATAATCAAAAACTTCTAAAACTATAAAACACCCAAAGTTAGCCATTGTAACTCTTGAGACGGTTAAGTCCTTTAAACAAGAGCCCAGGATCTGATACCAAATGTTAGAACCAGCTGACACCCAAGAGGGGGTGAATTGGGTGTAAGATAAAAACTTAAGAATTTTGAAAATCTTTTCGCATCTTAGTAAAAGCAATAATTATGAAGGTAATGAATCATAAATCAACAGTTAGATTAAATAATATATGCTGGAAATATAAGAGCTTAGGGAAGAGAATATGCAAACTGTGATTTATCCTGGTTCGGTCCAATCTGTGATGGCCTACGTCCAGTCCCCAGGCTCCTCCTGAGATTTTCAAATCCACTATCTTCTTGTTTAATTTGGGCACAAGAAAAGCCTTTACAATCATACAAGTTTAGCTGGGTACTTGTGAAACCTTTTACAAATCTCTCACCAAGATACTCCCCCTTACTTCAAGTCTTACGTGCAGAGCAATTCCGAAGATCTTCTTCTCCTGCTTACTCATGCAAGTCTTATGAGCAGCAACGTTCTCTCCTGCTTACACCCCTGTAAGTCTTATGAGCAGCAATGTTCTTTACTGCTTGCACCTTGTAAGTCTTATGAGCAGAATGTCTTACTAGAAATTCTCTCTACAGCTTCCCCCGTAAGGAAATCAACCTTCTCAAGGTCCCTCTACCTTGAGATCAACTCAGAAATATAGTTGAAAGTGTTTACAGACTCTCTCACAGAGTGGGTATAATACTCACTGAAGTACAATACAAATAATCACTCTCTCAATGATAAATAATATAGAAACTGGAAAACAAAGAGTGTTTGAGTAGAAGCAGAGGATTCATATTTCTATCATTTTTCTTGTAGTTGCTCACTGTCTCTGTTACCCATCAACATTGAATGTTCTCTCATTTATAGTTGATGAAGATGATGACCGTTGTGAGCATTCATCTGTTGGAGTTATTTTGACCGTTGAGCATATTTGAAAAACTAGCTACTGTCCGTTGCAGAGCAGAGCATCCCGTTGAAGAGTGGAATGCTTCATTATGAGCTGTACGTCACGTTGTGGAGTGGCATGAAGAAGTTTGAATATTCTACAGTCTTTCTTGGTGTATTAGTTGCTTGTCGTGGTAGATAGCCGCCATTTGGTGTGTAATGATGAAGTTCACCGTAATTGACTTTTATTTGAATCTGCAATCCGACCGTTTAATATCCTGTTTCACACTTGAAATATATGTTAGCTAACATTTAGAAACAATAACAAGTGAGAACACAATGATTCAATAACATGTAACCATATTCGAATTGTTCGTTGAGTGATGATATTTGCCATACGTGACCTCCATTCTTGAAGATGCAATCCAAATGTTTAATCTCTTGTTTTTCACTTGAAATATAAGTTAGTTAACGTTTAGGAACAAGAACAAGTGAAAATATAATGAATGTATAACATTTAACCATGTTTGAGGCGATTACTGTGAGGCTCTGTTTCGTTTCTGGATTCTACCAAGTTCTCACTCGAGTGCAGTATGGCTCACTCGAGTGCATTTGATATTTTCACGCTCTAGCTTCCTCTCGGGCAAACACTTGCTGCTCTTCACTCGCTAGTGCTCGAGTGCAATTCTGGACATCACTCGAGTGCAACACGTCCTGCTCGAGTGCGCCTCTTGTTTTCACGTACATGCTTCTTCTCGGGTTAACACTTTCATGTCAAAACTTGCATGTGCACGAGTGTGGATCCTAGTACTTGAGTGTTGTAAATTTCTTCACGATTCAGCTGCTTCTAAACATCACTCGCACGACATTTTTCAAGAGTGCGTTTTTGCACTCGTGAGTGATGTGGGACCACATGAGAAAAAATTTATTTATTTGATTCTAATGATGTATCATAAGAAAGCTCTTTCCATATGCATTCCAATGCAAAAAGAATCAGATCCAAACTCCTCGTATTCTGCAAGTTATGATCAAAAGAGTGTCTATCGCACTAGACTGCACAAGCGTCAACTTTCAGAAGGCATAACTCCTAGAATATATGTTCAAATTAGGCAAATTACCTATCCATGGAAATCTCTTTGAGTCTAGTTTTATTTTGCACTAGTCTCGTCTCAATCCGATGTGTGGTTTGTGAGTTATTCTCAAAATACCGAACCTGTATTGAAAAGTGATGGTGATTTCATTGTCAACTTCCACGGCTCATATCTCCTTCATCTGAGCTTCTTTTAATATGATCTTGGTGTACATTTTACGTGTTGTGAGTTTTCTTTCAGATGCCACCAGTTTCGGGTCAATTCGACGTGTGGTTAGAGAGATATGGCCAAAATACCGGACCTCTATCAGGATAAACGTAAAACAGAGTAGAACAGAGTGTTCACCCCGTGCTCGAGTGCAACACCTCTGGCACTCGAGTGTTGAGCTCACACTCGAGTAAAACTCCTCTAGAAGTGCTATAACTCACATATAAGTCATCTTAGCTTCGTATTAACCTATTCCAACCATCATTTGATCATAGAAGCCTCCGGTATCATCATAGAAACCTCCAATATCACTTCTAACAGCTTGAACCTTGATATTCTCACTAGATCTTATAATTTCTTCTTTCTTCCATATCTTTCTTCTTGATTTTCCTCTTGATAATAATTCTCCATAACCCAAGTAAGCATCTCCTTGACTATCTTTAATTTCTTTCTTCTTCTCTCTCTTGTTCATTTTCATTAATTCAATATTCTTCATTCTTTGCTTGACTAATCTATAAGATATGTAACATTAAATATAGTAGTTAGTCAAAGAAATACATTATATAAACTTTTTGCTCTTATCATTTTATATCTATATTTGACATCATCAAAACTAATCATATCTAACACTGTGGCCTTTCTTGGCCTTGTACCTAAGTTCATTAGGCCCCTACAGGAAACCTATAAGATATGGCCCTCGACCTCGTTAGGTAGGGCTGTGACTCAGCATGCTGCGTATCACAATCATAGTTTCCGGCCTTCTCGGTTCAATACTGCTTTCACTTTACCAGGGTCCATTGGAATCCCTTGCCATAAGACCACGTGGCCCATACATGTTACCTCTGAAAGCCAAACTCACATTTACTAGACTTGGCATAGAGTTGTTTTTCCCTTCACTATGTTCAATTTTATTCATAATTATTACTCACGTGTAATTTACTCTGTGAGTTCATCAATAGGTCATCAACCAACCAGATTTCACAGATTTCCGCTAAGCTATGCAGCCCTGCAACAGTAGACAATCAAGTCTACTAGTGATTCAGGTCCCTTGGCATTCATTATGTCATTCATACATACATCGACTGTGACAATCCTGACACCCATGGGTGTAGGAACATTCTGTTTGTATGGGAATCTACGCATACTTACTAATTCTACTACCCTTTCTAGGGTAGCCTATTCATATCCTCTGAGACAAACTCCAGAGAATTCGTTAGCCTACCCGGCTATCAAAACACGATTCCCTACTACCATTTATCATATTCTAATATCTCAAACAATTTAGGCCATATCGAATGCCTATGGAGTCAATTCGTCTACTAAGTTTAATGCTCCAATATAGTTCTCTCAATCACGACTCAACCTCAATTTCAGAGAGGTTCAAAATCATTTCACCTCATTTATGGGTATTGTCCACCCATATCACTTTGAAGGACCTAGGGATTTACTAATCACTGTCTTATCTTTTATTTTCTCTATTCTGTTTGCATTGGGGACTAGCTTCCCCAATTTAATCAAATATCAAACATTACTAGGGAGTATATGTAATGAAAAGTAATTAAAACTCAAACCATGCTTTGAGTTGTCATTAAAAGAAATCATATCTTGGGTAAGTTTGGGGGTAAGTTTGGGCTCCGAGTCTAGACTCCTCTAGTTGTTACTTCTGTGGGCAATCTCTAGCAAGATGTCCTAGTTCCCGACACAGATAACAGATCTGACTAGCTAGATCTCATCCAGTTGAACTGTATCTACCTGACGCGTCTCCGTTTGATTTACCAGAATGATATGGCTTGCGACACTGCCATCATTTTCTATTCTTAGTGGAATTCTGACCTCTGTGGCCTTCGGCTTGCTCCAGCCTTTTATAATTCCCTTCAAACAATTCACCCTAATTCTTTCATTTTTGTGTGGAACTCCTGCTACCAGACTCATTCTTGTAGTTGTCACTTCTGTTGGGGTGCAAGATCAACAAGTCGTTCTCGGTAAGTCGACATTCTTCAACCGCCTTGGCGAACACTGTAAAGTGTTTAGAAATTAATTTCTTTCTCAGTTTTAGCTTCAACCCTTGTATCAATATATTGGAGCTCCACTTCTCATCATCCCGATGTCTTAGGTACGAGGAATACCGAGACAATTGGACATAATGTGCCAGGTACTCATCGAAGCTCTCTTTATTATTCTGTCATATGTTGAGGAATTCCTCCTCCTTTGCTAACTTGTTTGGTTGAGAGAAATATCTTTCATCAAATTTCCCCTGGAACATTTCCCATGTCTCTGGAATATTCCATATTTGTAGAGTCAACTCTGTATTTTTCCACCATATATCAGCTTCTCCTTCTGGTTTATGAACGACTGGCTGAACTTTAATATCATCGGTGCACATCAACCTTATGAAAATTTCCTCTAGCGCAGATAACCATTCTTTTGATTGCAAAGGGTCGAATCTCCCTTGGAAGATAAGGTGTTGTTGTTTCTCAAATTGTTTCACCTATGTTTGGAAAACATTCATTTCATAAATGAATGCAATTGGCAACTCCTGATAAAGTTACGCAGATGAACTATATTCACCTACATGCCTTTCAAGATGTTCTAATCTTCCTTGTCTCCGTCGTAACTCACACAGCTCATCTCTTAGATCATCTATCACAAGTTGTTGCCGTGCCATCTTGTTTCGTATTTGGTGCGTAGAGTCAGAGCTAACCTCCCCGTTTAGGTCATAATTCCCTTCTCTTGTACGTATCATTTTAATACCTCGCTGAATGAAATAAGGAAAAATAAATTTGCATCTAGACGCAAGGGTATTTTCATCATTTCATAATAATTCAGGTATACGACTACATTAAATATTTACAGTAGTTATGGGGAAACTAGAGACATTACTCAACTTACATATTCAGAATTGTTACTACTGATGTTCTGATACCGTCATTGCGTGTATTGATTCTTTTATCCAACGCACTACTGTTTGTGACATATTGTCTTTTACATATCCCAAAATATCATTTCTCTATACCCTCTCAAAATACCGACTCTAGTTAACTCTTTCTCTGTCTGTCGGCTCCACCTGACTTCCCTTAACTTGTAGTACGTGCTGGTCAGCTCCTGTCACCAAGATAGCTCGCATAGGATCGACATCACAGCTTGGTGTACATAAAATCTTGCACTAGCGCTCTGATATGCCTCTGGAAAGTCCAGAAGTTCGCCTATGGGCCTCGCTCGACAATGAGGTTCTTTGTCTGTTCCAGAATATTGTATTCTAGAAGAAGTACATCATGTAAAGAACCCAGCACTCGTCGGTCACCGTAATCCCCAGCGATATCAGTAGTCGGTACAATGTCTCTGCACTATCAAGAAATGTATCATACCGGCCCCTCGGGGTATTGTGCTCCTGTAATGCCCTGTAGTACTTGGCCATGAGAAGGTAGTACAGCTCCATTTCCTACTTCAGATTGTATAGCACTTGTACCGATTCTGCCTAAGACTCCTGGTCACTCGTCTCGTCCAACAGAATTTCCTCTGGCGTATCTCCAGTCTTGCCAACCTCTATCAATATTGTCCCGCTATCGCTACTAATCTCAATCACAGGCTTATTCTGACCGTCCATGATGTCCTATAGCCATGTAAACAAACCTTATCAGTATACATTTCTGATAATGCCAGAACTGCTTATTAGCTCTGATACAAAAAAATGCAACATCCGTTTCCATTTCGATAACCGTAGAGTAATAAAGACGAAATTCAATGGGCATACAGAAAAATACAATGATAATGATAAAAATATTCGTTTACAATACCGATGTCGTTCGTCAAGGTATACACCAATTAATGAACAATATAAACACATCATCATCATGTATACATGCATAGGGCCCAGTCCCACAATTTACACTGGTTAGACTTCTGCCTACTCCCAGTATAAGTGCACCTCTGGCACTAACTACCCCTTTATAAGCAAATCATGTTGATTAATAAAGTGCATTTACAAATAATGGCATCCACACAATCATATAATTATGGCATAATGTATGAAGAATAATGTCCCTATCTCGAAGCTTTATAAATCCCTATTTAGATGTGTCTTGAAATACGTGTCGTGTCCGACCTCTGACTCGGTTCTAAAATATTAAATGTACAAGAAATATGTCATAACCTATCCAAATATCATTTTAGACTCTTCCATAATGTTTCTTTTGATTATATTAGTCTATGGTAAAAATTTACCAAAATATCCTAGAGACCCCGGCCCAGCCCCTTCGTACTCGGCCCGATGACACGTTTTTCTAAAATTTTGACTAAGGCTATTCTGACTTATTTTCACCTAAGAAATCCATTTCCTAGCTCAAAATCACCAAATTCACTGTCAAATTATGAAAATATCCTTGGCAACCCTTATTTAGGGCTATCAGTGGTGTTTTCATAATTATGCTTTTTCGACTTCTACCGGAAAAGTGCCCAATTGCATCCCCACCTAATTTTGCCCACTGAATCCAATGGAATCATTTATTTCATGAAAATCCAAATCCTACCCCTTGAAACAATGCTGGCTAAAATATTTCAAGATAAAAATGGAAAAATGTAGTTTTGTGTTTTAGTTTCCAAAACTTGTACTTTTCCACTTCTAATACTTTATTAACTCATTTAAACACTTCTTAACCATGATTAAAAGAAATTTGGGCAGCATAACCCCTTAGGGTTATAGCTTTTCCCATTCTTCAACTCAACTAAGAAACTTGAAAAGTCAAGAAACAACAACAACAAAACTACAAGGAAGCAAGTTCATGAAGTTACCCTCTTTAGCTTCTCGGTTTTCTCTCTCCCTATGCGTCCTCTCTCCCTTCTCCTTGAGTTGGAAATGTGTCTTCAACATATGGATTCCATTGAAGAAGGAGAGTTTAGAGAAGAATTCCAAGATAGAATCACAAGAAAACTTAAGAGTTTAGCTTCTTACCTTAACCTCTTTTTCTTCCTTCTCTCAAATTCTCCAAGGTTCTCCAAGCTCTCACTCACTCACTCACTCACTCTCTCTCTCTCTCTCTCTCTCTCTCTCTCTCTCTCTCTCTCTCTCTCTCTCTCTCTCTCTCTCTCTCTCTCTCTCTGCCTATGACTTGAACGAAATGTGTGCATGAAAGGGGAAGAGAAGTGTGTTTATTAATTTAATTCTTCTTGCCTCTTGACCATTGATCTCATCAAGGGACCATAATGTGACACTTGTCACAATCCTCCCTTCCCTCATGATAACTCTATTAGCTTCTTATTAAATTTAAACCAATTTTCTTCCCTTGTTTGGCTCCTCAAAACCGTCCTCCCCCCTTTGCTCCAACTAAACCATTCCTCTTCCAACTAAGTCCAAGTTTGTACTCCTTCATGCACTCAAGTTCTTTCATTCCTTCACTCAAGCTAATCCTCCCATCATACACTCAACAATTAACCTAGCAAATCACTCAACCATTATCATCATTAGCCATAAGTACTATGCCTATGTAGCCTAGCCATCATGACTTTATTCATGTAGCATGTGCTCATGAAACTTTATTTTGTCCCCTTATCTTCATGGCTTGGAGGAAATTAGGAAGGAGAAGAGAAGAAAAATTGCTCTCCACTAATTCCATAATTCACCTAATTGAATTATGTATAATTCCCTCTAATTTCACAATTCTTGATTTATTCCAACAAGAATAATCAAACTATGCATTTTCCTTTATTTTCCTTGATTAATTGGAATTAACTCCAATTAATTGAAAAATAATTAATCTTGGGCTAAATTGGCAAAATTATAATTTTGTTACCACCTTTGTAATTTAATTCGATTCTTGAATTAATTTGCCCATTTCCTCATGAATACAAATATTTTAAAATTTACAAGATCCAATTTTCATGAATATTCACCATTTTATTGAATTACTCAAATAATTACAATATATTTTTGGTGAATATAAAATTTGGGGTATTACAAATAACTTTAGACAATTAAAATTTAACTTGGAAAGGTCAATAGTGCTAGAAATAAAGTAAAAATAAGGGAGAATCCCTGAAAATGAACCTAAAAATTGGGAAATGACAGATCAGTCATTTCGCAAGAAAAAAGTTGAGAATTCCTTATCACATTTTGACATTTTCTGATCAACTTTTGGTAAACAAACTCATATGTCATTTCCCAATTTCCAGGTTTATTTTTAGGGATTCTCCCTAAAAATAATCATAAAGCATTTTAAAAAAAGTCTATAGAGTTGAAGTATTTAGATATAATTTTAATAGTTTAAATTAATTTTATGTATTTTTGTATTTAATATTATAATAATATTATTATAAAATGTTAAATTTCTACCATTAGAAGTTCATCCAATGGTGGGAACAGTAAATGGAGAAGAAGGCTAATAAAGACACCTTTCTCTCTTATTTTGGAAATGCCATAGGGCTTGTTTGATATGAGGGATTTGGAGAGAAAGGGAGGGGAGAGAAAATTTTTATGAATTGGATTTTAAAAAATTAGAATAATGGGGTGAAAAGTTTTTAATTAAATTTTCTAGTTTTTAATTAAATTTTCTTACTCTTTTATTTTACATCTCATCTTTATTAAAATTTTATAACCCCAATGTTTCAAATTTTTTAAATCCAACTCATAAAAATTTTATTTCCCTCCCTTCCCCTCCATTTCCCTCCTGTCAAACAGACCCATAATGTAGGTAGCTTCTTGTTCAATGCTCTTTTTAATTAGACTGATTAGGATGGCTCGAATTATTATCAGAAAGAGTGGTGAGTATGAGTTATGACTATTATGTTGCCAGATAAGGTGTAGATACTAATTAAGAATTTGCCATTAAATCAAATTTATGGTTTTTTAATTTAAAGTAAAATTTATGGTTATTAATTACAAAATAACGTTAAGATTGTAATGCCCTCCGTTCCTTTTTATTATAAGAAATAAATATTTGAATTACGTAGATGAAACATATGATTAAAAGTAATTAAAGGCAACAAATATATATATATATATATATATATATTTGAGAAAAATGAAAATTATTTTTTTAAAAAAGATCATCTCTCTTGTACATAATTGTTCACGCCTACCTGAATAATGAAGAATATAATGAAGTTTGAGCAGCTAATTTTGATATATAATTAATGGGAGCAAAAATATAAAACAATTATTATGAATATTTTAGGCAGGATGTTGAGAGTCCCTATATAAATAAAAACAAGAGATCCCTCCAAAAAAAATTTATAGATAGGAATGAGGGAGTGTTGCGTTATATAAAACTAAAATCATTTAACACTTCTATTTATATATATGTACTATTTTTAGCGTGAAATTAATATGGAATCATTTATTTATTATCAAATGAAGTGATATTCTTCCCCATGCTGTCATTATTTTGTACCATGATCTATGCTTATATATAAGTTACTTGTATTTCATTCTTGCACATAAAGGAATAAATTAAATTAATAAAAAATTTTACATTTGCCTTTATTAATTTTTTTGCCTCTCGCTATTTTACAAATGGTTTTCACACTTCTATCTCGTCTTTCTATCTTTCCTATAAAATTAAATAGGTGTAAAATTGAGAAATGTCATTAATTACTCTATAAATTACATATATTTTGAATCATATATATATATATACACTTTTTTCTACGAGTGACTTGCATTTGGGTACAAAGTAGTACTACTAATATGGTTGTGTGTGGCCATATCAACATGGGTGGTGGCAATATCAATTCTAAACACCTTTATAAATGTGGTATATCCCTCCCAGCGATCTCCATCTTAAATTTCTCATCTCAAAACAAATACAAGTCTTAATTATATCAAACACTCTCATTACAACCTGAAAGCCATTATGTTTACACCATCATCTCTCTCCTTCTTCATTCACATTTTCCTCTCCCTTCTTCTTTTCTCTCCATCAATAATTCAGGTTCCTTACCATTCATAATAAATTATTCATTATTTCTCAATCGTTCAACTTTCTACTTAGTCATCATCTTTCTTAATTTCTTCCAATAGTGACTGATTACGCACATAAGCTTAATTTCTTCCAATATCATGAGCTTGAACATTCTCTAAGGTTGTATAAATAATTAATTTTTTTAAGATTTTGAAGAAGTGATCTGGTGTTGAAATATTATTGGTGTACAGATAATAAGTTGGTGTGTGGCTAAGCCATCTTCAAGTAAAGAACAACTTCAAGCAGACTTGGATTACGCTTGTTCACAACCTCATGTTAACTGTAGCAATATTGGTGCTTGTTCTTTTCCAGACTCAAAGGCTCATCGTGTCTCCTTCACCATGAATCTCTACTATCAAAACTATGGAAGAGAACCTCACACCTGTGACTTCAAACACACTGCTCTTATTGCCTCCTCTGATCCCAGTAATTAACTAAGCCATTCATATATATATATATGATATTATATATTATACTATACTTTTCATCATTCGATCGACTTGAATTAATATGGTTTGTTTTCTTCTTTTGTAGGCTACTATAAAAACTGCACTTATATACCCTGGTGGTAAGAGTATTTGTACAAGCCTCTCTCACTCTATATTATTAATTAATTACTACATGTAATGTAGAAATTTACCTAACTTATCTTCTGAAGCAAATTAAAGGAGAAAACCAATGACTTGCCTAATACCATATGAATCACGAAACGATGTTAAGTCTTCAGAATGAGAACATTATCCTACCCTTTATATTCTATTAATCAATTATTGTGTTTATTTTACGTAGGTGAAGGTCAAATACCACCTGCCAAGGTAAGCAAAAAAATTTTCTTAATTTAATATCCTGAATTTTGGGATCGGAAGCTTGGAAATAAGTCTAAATTAAGCGGACTGTTAAGCCCCGATTTAGTAAGTGTCCCAAATCTATTCTCTAACATTTTTTATATCTTTCAGGTATCAAAGGGAATAAAATAGTGAATTAAAGAGTATGGGAAATTTGTATACAAAAATGGAATTTGTTAGAGCTGTAAGTGCATTCTGTTTCATTGCTTCCAGTGAGAAAGTATTGTTATGCAATGTATTTCATTGTCCAAATGATATTCAAAAATTATGAAATTTTACAGTGTAAAAGTAGACATCTAAGCTTTAATTTAATAGGTCATATGACTCAATTAGAGCTATATATAAAAAGGTATGAATTTTTAAAGCTTTTTCAGTGAAATTGATTATTTTCTGGAACAACATGCAAATATTGAAAATCTAGGAATTTTGTGCTTCCAGCTAGCAAAAGGATATATTTTTTCTTAAAACTAGACTCAATAAGGGTTCTACAACCTTTGGAATCACTCCAAAATAATGTCTACAAATTTAGTTATGATTTTTCAAATATTAGGCATAAAATCTGTCATTAAATCCAAAAATGAAAAGAAAATGTAATGGCAAATTTGTAATTTTGCCAAACAAGCACCAAATTAATTATTTTCCAATTAATTGAAGTAAATTCTAATTAATTAAGGAAAATAAAAGGGGAAAATATATTTGGAATATTTTGGTCAAATAAATATGAATTTATGGAAAATTTAAGCAAAAATGCAAATTTGACCAAAATTAAAACTGTACATGTATACATAACTGGCACAAGTTATGAAGCTAATTGAGACCGAAGGGAGGGACTCTTTCTCCTACATGTAACAAGAGAGTAAAATATTAGTTGTATGTCAATTTGGCTCAAGGTATCAAGTTATGTGAAGTTAGGAATTCTTATACATAAAGTCTTATTTTTGGAATTAAGACATAAGCATGGAGTATTAAACATTTCTATCTTCATCTTCTTCTTATTTCCGAAGTGAAGAGCAACTGAAATAGAGATACAAAATGAGAGAAAATCTAGAGAGAGGAAGGGAAGAAATCTCACAAGGTAAGCCGATTCCTTCAACAATTAAGCTCCTAACACGTACAACTCCGCTTCTAAGCTTCTCTTTCATATATTTGAAGGTTATTGAAGCTCGATTTTCCTTGTTAAGAAGGGCTAGGGTTCAGCCATATTAAAGAAAAGCTAGAGGGAGCTTGAGGTAACTTCCAAACCTTTGTATATTGAATATTCTAGCTGTATAGACAATTTAATCGGTGAATTTCGCCGGATTGTCCTTTATTTTAAATTTTGGAAAGGTGTATGACTAGGGGTTATGCTACCGAAATTGGGTCTAAATAGTAGTTGGAACATAAAGTAATAGCTAATAAAATGGTTAGGAAAAGAAAAGAACGCATTTACGGAGCCGAAATCGCAAACCCCGATTTTCCCCGGAAAACCCATATATTTCGACCAGGGCTAGATCTGAGGGTTAGAGTTGGATCTTCAATGATTGATAGTTGCATTGAGTTCAAGAGGGAAAATTAGGTGGGGTTACAGTTAATCATTTTTTAGAAAAGCCCAAAAAAAGATAATTACGAAAACAACCTTGAAACCCTTAAAATGGGGCTGCCAAGAGCAAATTCATCTTTTGGCAGTGAATTTGATAATTCCAAGTTTGAAAATGGATTCCTTGGATGAAAATATGTAAGAATAGCCCATGTTGAAATTTCGGGAAACACTATGAAAGTGTTTAAATGGTACATTTGGAATTGTAGGATCGAGTTGAGAGCCCGAGTTGTTGGCACGCAAATCAAGGAGAAAAGATTGGAGGTTAAGAACTTACCTCTCTTACATGTATTTGATATTTGTACTGGTGTATTGATGCATGTTATTGCTTTGCTTGATTATGTGAAACATATATGAATGATTGAAGCTCTGTTTCTATTTATACTATGACCATAAGTATGTTGTTTGCAACATTAAGCATGCAGATATGTCATTGTGTGAGCATGAGTTATGTAATGCAAGCATATCATGCATTCAACACTTATCATACATGCATATTGGTACTGTTTTTCTATTAAGATTCTCTCGAATCTCACCCTTTCCTACCAACAATCTAGATAGGTGAATATGGTAGGTATGCATAAATCTAAGAAGAGAACTGCATAAGAGGATTGCAATGGTGCAACGAAGATAGGAAGATGTCTCTGTTTCACTAGCACGGGTTTAGACACCCAGTAGCTTTGTGCATCTATATTGATGGTAATTATCATGTACGAACCCCTATGGGGAATTTCTGTAATCATGCATATATTATCACTATAATTATGTTATTCCTGTGTTGCCCACCGAACCACGCATTAATATGCTGCAAGTCAAAATAAGATAAGGGGGTGACACTTAACATCTATAACTTAATACCATATGAATTTATAACTGGCTTGCCTTACATATCAGCTTATGATTAATGAAGTTATCATATATATATATATATATATATATATATTACGGAAAACATGGTGCGTCAAAGCCAGCAGCAGATGAGAATGTTTTGAAAGACGTCATCGACAAAGATTCGTTCGATGATAGATTGTGGTATTTTAAAGCCACATGGTCCATGTTACATTGACAACAATATATTGAACCAGGCTTCATTTGCCTAGAATTTGTTCTACGTAAATTCCTCAGATCACAAGCGTGACTTCCAAAACGCTAGCCTTCT
Organism: Inga oerstediana; assembly: GCA_963210345.1. NCBI lineage: Eukaryota > Viridiplantae > Streptophyta > Magnoliopsida > Fabales > Fabaceae > Inga > Inga oerstediana. The sequence goes on along the minus strand of OY723399.1, from coordinate 76,655,584 downwards.
TGTTGTCGTTGACCCAATTACGTCATTTCATTAACTTATATCTCTTATGTGTGTGTGTGTGTGTGTGACACTTAATTATGTAGTGGGTCAGAAGAATTAATTAAAAGTTGTTCAAGCTTTATCGATTAAACTTACAAGTATCTTGTATTGACCATAACGCTTAATTTCATTTAAATTTTTGGCATGTTTATTCTTTGTTTCTAATTTGATTTGCATACCTTATTTGATTTCAGGTTTTGGATCATGCAATATGCCAGGGAAACAATGAAAATACAAAGATGTGGAAATGGAAGAATATATAATATATTCAGGAATGTGTCACTGAGGGATTCCAACAATTATACATCTGGTGTATTCATGGAAAAATATAATTGCGCTTAAAAATAAAGTTTATTAATATGATTGTTAAAAACTCATTGATTTCCTTCTTGTTACCCAGAGTAGTTAGAGAAATATTATAAGAAGAAAGATGAATAATTATGTATATTACTCATATAAAAGTAGTATGCTCATACAAAAAATGCAACCCACTTGGCATCAATCTATCCTCATTTAAGGATCGGAGAATTGAGAGGCCCAAATTATCTCCTCACTTAATATGGTGAAAATTCAACTATCCTATATATAGACTAGGATCACTCAACGTAACTAACTAACTAACTAAGGCGATATTGTACATGGTACACCCAAAGCCACTTTTAGCCGTTCTTAGATATTTTTAGCGATTGCTACAGTACATGTCGGCTACAATAAATATCCCTTTTTTCTTAAAATCTCATCGGTCCAATTTTAGGTCTCATTTCTTCACTTATTATGTGGCTATCAAAAGAAAAACAAGGAAATATTTATCAATTACATCCAAATTCCTTGCATTAAGCTCAAATATTATCCATAACATTATTATATAAGGGAAAATAAATATGCAAATATTTTACTTATCACTTATAGATGAGGCAAAGATTAGACCAAATCATAAACGCATAGGATTTAAAATAAGTATGCCAATTGGATGAAAAACAAATCTAAGTATAGGAGCAATTATTTGATGCATTATCCATATAAGCACATCATATACAATCAAAATGGGTTTTGAATGAACACTATTCATTGTAGTGGCCCTAAACAACAAGAGGCTATGTGGATAATGGAAAAGAGTCACGTAACATACAAAATCTCTTCATTCTGAATCATATATAAGCATAATCAGTACAACAAAGAAGAACCAGTAGAACAAAAATTATTATAAGGAAGAGTCTCAAAAGAGATTGTTAGACTTCGAGTCCAAGTCCGTTCTTGATGGGCCGGACTATTTGATTAGGATATAAGTAGCCTAATCAAATAAGAATAAAATCAGTATTAATTGCAGATTGAGGAATAATTCAGTAATAATTATAGGATTGTTAATTGAGGAATAAATCACCATAATTAGAAAATTAATTGAGAATCAATTAATTTAATTGTTGTCTTCGAGGGTAAGAAGGAGTGTACACGTTTCCTAATTAGTAGCCTCCATAAACCACTATAAATAGGGTGTGCCTCCTTAATTGCAATTCACCCCCGCCATTGAACTTTATGGCAATCTCTTCTCTCCTACCATCTTTCTGGTTTTGGTGATCTGCTGTGCAAATCATAATTAGGCTCTAATAGTTTAATAATTGTGTGGGCACAATTATGGAGCATAGGAGCTTTAACCCGGATCTAAACATGGATTCGCCCCGGTACACCAGCTCTCTCTCTCTCTCTCTCCTTATATTTTTCTTACATTGGTATCAGAGCATGATGATCCTATAGCTGTGTGATTTATTCTTTGTGAATAATTAATTGATATAATTCATTTATATCCCCATTTAATTCCGTTGTGCTATTATATATGTGAAAATATAATGTTAATATGTGTGCATATTTTTTATCCTCTTCTCACATACATGATTCTGGGCTTCCGCATGCGTTGCAATTTTTTAGTTCAACATTAACAAAGATGTATATGTTTTGAATGCTATATGCCCATATGAATGAATCTGTCTCCGGATTCTTTATGCCTCATTTATCCTTTAAAAAATATGCGTATGTATATATGTTTCTGTGTGCATTCGGATTCTTCTTCCCATACTTGCTATTCGATCGAAGCTTAATATGCACACATAAAATACTGGGATCATGATTATTGGCAGAATATGTTGGCTCCTCTGGTCATACATATTCATTTTTTCGTCTTCTCCTCATATCTTCGATTTCTTCAGGGTTAACATTTTTGGAACCTACATGGAACCAAAAACAAGAGAATTTAACCCTCAAAAGCTAGAAAAGCTTTTGAAACACAGAGGAGACACATCCAGTCGAATTACGCAGCGCCGTCAACTTTAAAAAAATTGGGGTTCAAAACTGAGTGTTTTTGCCTTAAACGAAGCCATGGATGTGTAGATCTCGAAGAGATGATTCCCACGATGCTTAGAACGTGTGAAATGGAGTCCGGATAAGGGAGAAATGTAGAAAAGAAGTTGGCGGATCGCTTGACACCGCTGCCACTTTAGCCACGATTTGATCAATGAAACAGAGGTTTTAAGATCAAATAAATGCCATGGATTTGTAGTTCACTGAACTATGATTCCAATGACACCAAGAACACAAAAAACGGAGCTAAAACGAGGGAGATATGGCTTCTCGAAGTTGGTGGGTGCGATGACCCACTTGGAGGTTGAAGATGATGACGTGGCAGTCAACGCCATGTCATCGATCAACCCAACCCATATGGCGCCAATCAGAGTGCGCCACATCAACATTCAAAGACACGTTATCGCCACCTCACACCACGTCAGCCTGATCTCGATCAAGCATTGACCGTTGACAGTCAACGGTTAACCGTTGATTGGTCAAAGTCAACAGTCAACCTTTGACTATTGACCCAAAAAAATAGAAAAGGACAGATGGGCGTGGGGCCACTAGGGCCTCTGTTTGACAAGTGGCAAGCACCGTCGGAGAGAGGATGGCTCGTGGAGTCGTTTGATCCGGTGCGTGTCGCTGGTGAAAGGCCGCAAAGCGGTGCGTGGAGGTCACGCGCCACCGCCGAGAGTGGACAACGTTGGAATTTTCCAATTTTTCAAGATTTTTTGATCTAGACACCTTCTAGGGCCGCATGACCTCCGATTGAGATACTGTTGGTTCCTAAAAATTCTTAAATTTGAGAGCTTCAATTTGATATATAATTTGCATACATTTGAAGCACGTTTAGATGCTTTTTGATTCAAAAAGGTTCTTATTTACACTTTAGAGATTCCCAAAAATATTAAAATTGAGTCAATGATGATTCTATTGTTTTTGGGATAGGTTGACTTGCTTATTAAGAGTATTTCAGCTACAACATAAGGTTAATATTGCAAGATTCTTTAAAAGTGAGGGATTATTCAAATGAGTTTTTGAATAGAAAATCCTATCCAACCTTAACTTAAACTTTTAGAGATAAAAACCTGAAAATTGTAGCAACTTGATATTATTGAATAATAATAAGTCTTCCCATGCTTCTAACCACATTGATTCACTTAGATTGAAGTAATGACTTCTAAAAGTCAACCCTTTATCACAAATGTTGTGAAAAAGGACAAGATAGATAGAGTTATGAGAATCATCTCATCAAGTGGGAGGTATGCTACAATTACATCCAAGTAAGTGGATGTAAACATGGCAAAGAGGAGCTGGACATTGTAGCTAGACGCTACATGAGTTCATATATGGTCAGAAGGGCCTATGAGAGGGAGAACCTAGTTAAGAGATAACTATATGAGATAAAGTTTTTTAATGTTCTTTTGCCATTGAATTTAATGATTAAATTCTTTGTTTTCGGAATTGAATCAAGAATATTCTCTTATTGTTTTCATGAACATTCATGTTGATTAGATAATATTGTATTATTATCTTCTTTGAGTAACTGGTTTTGATTGAGTGGGAGTTTCTGGAAATCGTCTTCAAAACCAAAAGGGGAAAGTGTTCAATGAAGACTATGGTTAAAAGGGTGATGAGCTAACTAGCATGATTGGGATAGGAGTCAACCTAGTTGTCTCCTGAACATTAAACTAGTGAACTTATTATCTAATTATCCTTTGTCTTATTTGAACAAATATGATTTGTATACCATAATCGTCTAAGTGACCAATTATGACCAAGTTTATTTGACTGAGCTTATGAAGACAAGATCAATAGAGATGACTATGGAGTTAGAAACTCTCAAATCTCTTTTTTCATTCAGAAAGAATGAGATGTTAGGGACATCTTACCAACTAGTCTTCAACATTTAGAGGCTGAAGCTACTGAAGGATACAAAAAGTTTATGCTATCAAGTATAGAAAGAACAACATTGCTTAAATTTATGTTGGTATGAGTAATGTAACCTTATCCAAGCAGTGTGGATAGTGTTGGAAGATAGTGGAATATATGATCTTCTTCCATAAAGTTAAAACTAAGGTAAGTTTTAACATAGTGTATTAAGTCCTAACATGTCGTTTAAGCAGCACTTGATGCAAATGTCAAACTAAGAAGTTGAGATAAATACAATGCCAAGTTCTTTCTAACAAACAACAAGTGTACGTTGTGATAAGATATCTCTCAGTGAGTGGGAGTAAGCTGTCTCTCAATGAGTGGGAGTAAGCCACGTCTTCTAGTGAGTGGGCATATATGAAAGTAAATATTGCTCCTGATATGCATATTGTGACCTTCAGCAATGTGATTCGCCACATTAAACTTGAGTATGAAAGGCTGAAGGATCCAAGATCCATCAGTTAGACGAACTTAGCTAAAGAGTGAGATGATTCATCCTCTAAGCCTAAGGGCAAGAAACCTATGAGAAAAACTTGATCTAGAGGAGGTTAATGGTTTCTACAATGATGAAGGCTGCATTGAAAATCCTTTAAGGGTTGTAAAAAGTAGCAATCCACATGAGTTGTGGATGTTTCACAGAAGCTTATGGCTTCATGTTAAATGCAAAGCAATAAAGAGATAGAATCAAGAGATTGGAACTTGCACGTTAACTCTGCATAAATAAACCACCCTAATTCACTCCATGCAATTGCAACTAACAGAATCATATCTTTGTTATCTCTATAGTTAAGGATCGATGGGACTATGATTCTCAAATTCTTCGTTGGATCTTGATGTTTCTTTTAGGGATAAAAGATTCCATTTCTTGCCATATGTACACATTGATTAAAAGAAATGATCAAACTAGCAAAAGAGTATTTGCTAAATAACGTGTGCTAAAGGATTAATACCCTTATGAATAAGTTGAGAACTTATTCTACCTAGCAAGAAAGACAAAGAAACATTTTTTGAGAAAATCCACTGCAGTTGCCAAATTATGACGTTAGTGAACCAATAAACGTGAGGGCAAAACATAGAGCTTGGTGTTTCGTTAATGTTGTGGACGTTTACTCAAAATACAGTAATGTTTACTTGATTTTAGACAAGTGTGAACCTGTTAGATAATGGCTGAACTATTCAGGAATTAGTTAAACTAAAAGGATAAGACCTTTCAAACTAACAAGGGTTAAAGACACTCACATGATTAGTTCAAGCTGCTCTATGTACAAGAAAGGCATTGTTAGGCAACTATCAATACCTAGAACTCTTTAATATAATAGAGTTGTTGAAATAAAGAGATAGACCTCTCCTTGACATAGTTGAGTAGATAATGGCATAAGTGAGGCCATTAGCCTATATTGGTATGTAAACTCACAGCTATTATCTTCACTTGATCAAATGCCCTCTATGTCAGCCACGACCTTACCCTGTGAATTGTGGATAGGCCTTAGATCAGGCTCAAGTTCGTTAAGACCATAAGGGTCAGCAATTTCATATCCATAATTCTTCCTATGAGTAAGGAAGATTGAGGTTAAGGTATACAAGGAATCTCTTTGTGAGATGACTTGGGAATTTGACAAGACACATTTTTATTAGTAAAAATGATGGCGGCTCAATGACTGCAAGAGAACTAAGGGACGTAATGTTCATAAAACCAAGATTTCCTAATAGGAAATGAGCATTAATCATAATGAATCTCTTTAAGAGGCTCAGGTGTGACAAGGAATAACCAAGTGTTCCTAAGTTCACTGATTTGAGTGGGAGGATTGAGACTATTTTCACAACGAAAGAGGTAAAAGGTAAGTTACGAGAGAATTACCTCACTCATATATAGGAAAAGAATCCTATGAAGTCCACCTCGGAGCAAATTGTCATCTAGCGAATGACTATAAGGGGATAGATTCCCTAATGGATTGAATGCTCTCTTCATCATTTAGAAGGTGATGATAACTACCAATACACTAGAAGGACCTGCTAAGATGAATTGCAAAGTGTCATGCAGGAGGATTTGGATTCTCTTTGAGCCAAGTATATGTTTTAGGCAATTTGTAGTGTAATACCCCGAATTTTGAGACTCGAGGCTAGAGAATAAGCCTGAGATTAGTGGATTACTAAGCCCTGATTTAGCAAGATCCCAAATTGTGATTAAGGGTTAATGACTTTAAAAGTGGATGTGGTTAGTGATAAATAACCCTTTTGGAGAATATGATGTGATTTGGCACTCGAATGTGATTCGTGTGTGTTATGAGCAGCGCCGAAATCCTTTATTTAAGTTCAATTGTGGATTAAAATCCAAATTGACTTACAATAGAGGGAAGAATTGAATGGGGTATTGTATTGGAAATTGTGTCATAGTGTGTTTTGATGTCATTGAAATTGGTTTGAAACTTTGGAATGGAAAAGTTGCAATGTTAGGTTTTGAAATGTGAATTGTGTTGACATGTTGAGATTGTTGTGAAAACATGTCAATAAGATGTGAATTTGATTGATTTGGTGTTTCCAATGGATTCCTTGTGAAAATTTATGTGGGAATGATGTTTGGTATGAAAATGGAACCATTGGAAACAAAGATGCAAAATCTGAAATTCTGTCCAATGAAACTCTATTCTGGTCAGTCAGCTTGTGTGAACGTTTTGAATGACCAAATGATATTTATAAATTCTGAAACTTTTTAGTCTTAAATTTCACATCCCAAGCTTCAAAATGGATATATAATTTGTGCCATTTCGTTTTGTGAGCTAGGAGATATGACTGTCCAAAGTTTGGGATGGAAACTGAACTCTGTTTTGGGGCAGTGATGAGTTTTATGTAATTATGGAATTTTTTGGTAATTTTGGGTAATGGACCATATTTTTTCTATAAAGAGGACTTAAATAAATTTCATTTAGCTTTGGAATCACCTCATTTCGATATTTCTAGAATTAGTTATGATTTTTCAAAGATTGCGCAGAAAATCTGCCAGAAAATCTGAAAAATGTCAATTTTGGAATTATGACATCATCATAATTAAAGATGACATAAGCTAAATGTTATAAAGTCATCATCCTCTTCCTCCATCAGCCAAAAACCGTGCAGCACCATGGAGAAAGAGAGAGAAGGAGTTTTAGAGAGAGAAGAGGAAGAAAACTCGCGAGGTAGGTCGATTTCTTCGGTGAATTCATACTTGACGCGTATAATCCTTCTCCTAAGCTTCTCTTCTATATTATGTAAGGTATTTGAAGCACAAATCTTGGTGTTTTTAAGTTAGGGTTTTCAGCCACAAGAAGGAAAAGCCAGAAGGAAGAAGAGGTAACTTCCTAAACTTTGTATATTGACTATTCTGGCTGCTGTGGACAATTTAATCGGTGAAATTTCGCCGGATTGTCTTTGTTTGTAAAATTTGAAAATGTTGTATTAGTAGTGTTATGCTGCCCAAATTTGTACTAAATGGTAGTTGTAACCTAATGGAATAGTCAATAAAGTGGTTAGGAGTAGAAAAGAACGCATTTACGGAGCCGAAAATGAAAAACCCCAATTTTTCCCGGGGAATTAAGAATTTTGGCCAAGCCTAGTTTGAAGGGGTTAGAGATGGATTTTCAATAATTTGATGATTCCATTGAGTTCAGGAGTGAAAATTAGGTGGGGTTACAGTTGGTCACTTTTTTGGAAAAGGCCGAAAAAGCATAATTACGAAAACGCCCCTGAAACCCTTAAAGTTGGGTTGCCAAAGGTAAATTTGTAAATTGATATTGAATTTGATAATTCTGAGTCCAGAAATGGATTCCTTGGGCGAAAATATGTTAGAATGGCCCATGTCAAAATTTCAAGAAAAGTACAGCCGGACTAGGTACGGCAGGGCCGGGCCGGGCCAGGTCCCAGGGGGTATTTTAGTAAATTTTCAATATAGCCTCATATAACCCCTAGAAAACACTATGGAAGTGTCTAAATAGTACATTTGACATTGTAGGATCGAATGTGAAGCCCCGAGTTACTGACACGCAAATTGAGGAGAAAAGACTGGAGGTAGGGGACTTACCTTACTTGCATGTATTTGATATCTTTGCTTGTGTAGTGATGTATGTGATTTCTTTACTTGAATGTGTAGAGCATATTTGAATAAATGAAGCTTTGTTTCTGTTTTGTTGTGGCCATAGTTTTGTTACATGAAACATTGAGCATACAGAAATGTCATTATGGGGCATGTATCTAGATAAAGCTAACATGTCATACACATAGCATCTATCATGCATGCATTATGGTATCTGTTTCCTACTGAGATTCTCTTGAATCTCACCCTCCCCTACCAATAATTTAGACAGAGCAAGTTGCTCATGGAAGGAGCAGCTAGGACTCCTTCGAGATGAGAGTTGGTAGTTGGTTATCAATGAGTTGTGAAGATTGTATATGATTCGGTTGAATATATGGTTATGAATTTGAGATGAGATTGTGTAATCCCCATTTGAAGAATTGTAATGGACAATTGTGCCCTGTGTATCTTTAGCGAAGGTATGTACCTGGGATTGTCGGGATGATTATATTATGCACTCTGATATTTATATGAATGTGATTTATCTTCGCGTAACAATTGTATTCGAAATGTGAATATGAGACCAAGTTAATTAGATTTTAAAAGGTATTTGTGAAAATCCTATCTTAAGGAAGGGATTTTAAATGATTTTTGATTATTATTGGTCTCTATTTCATTTTAATCGCGTATTTCGGAAATAATTAAGGAGGGAGTTACATGTAGCCTATCCAAGAGGCGATTGGGAACAAGTAGGTTCTCAAATCTATCAAGGGCATATAAAACCTAAAACATTTAGTGGCTAATGGGTACCACAATGGAAGGTTGTCCGTTGTGCGTTTTTAACTATGAACTTTGGCTATGACAACAAGTTTAGTCTTGAAGTTACATCAAGGTGATGTAAAGACCGCTTTCCAATTTGAAATTTCGGAAATTGGATAATGAACTCTACATGAAGCAGCTTAAGGGCTTCGTAGAAACAATCACCCAAATAGTATTATATGAGGTTTTCACAAGGTGAAAGCCTCACCAACTTCGAGATAATCAAAGAACACTACATAAGTCCCAAACGATCTAGTGATGATTCTTTGTGAAGTCATCCTTTGTCAAATGACATATGAAACAAGTGTCAAGGGAGTCAAAGGAATAAAGGATCAGAGAATCCTTAAATTCTGAGTTGAGAAAATCATAGGTTGAATAAATATCTTGAATGACAAGGTAAACGGAGATTGCACAAGAAAGATACAATCTTTGCTACTTAAGACATGTACAAGTATGATCTTTAGGCATCCAAGGATGCCAAACTGCAAACCCATAGACACCCCTGAAGTCCAGGGCACAAGCCTAAAGAGGTTATATGTCCTATGAGGAATCCAACATAAAAAAGGTAGATAGAGTCCTATGTGAGACTATGGTTGGTAATATGAATGTATACATTGGTGTACATAAGACCAAATGTTTTTTGTTGGACTTGGAAGCTTTTCTTGGTCTTACTGTAAAATGGGTTATGAGAATAACCATGGATTAAGTTGTCAAGACAATAATTTTCCTTTAAAAGGATACTCCAATACAAGACCTAGGCAAATGGTGATGGAGTAAGGAAATATAGAAAGTATTTTTTCCTATTATCCATGAAAATAGAACACAGGGCGTGTTCTGCCATCATTCAAAATGCCATATGGCTAAAGTAATTCCTATGAGAGATTGTGAATGAATGGTGGATAGAAGGATCTCAATGATAACATCTTGTGATGAGGATCCTAAGTATTACAGCAAGGCGAAACATACTTTTTGATATATCTTTATGAGAGATATACTTTCAAAGAGGGAAAGCGATAGTTCAATGACCTTCTACTGACAGAATGTTGGTGATCCCTTTATTGAGCCCATAGCTTGATTTTCATTGAGTTAGTAAAAATCTTAAGGCGCAAATAAAATGTAAGGTCGTGAACTTCTTTTATATGAAGATAAAAGAAATAATTTGTATGTTATGAGTAAATACATATAAGGAATATAATTTTTGTATGTCGTACAGGTCAAAAGAGGTTGGTTCACTCATACGAACAACCATCTTCCCATGTTTTGCGAGGGCATGGGAGCGTAAGACGAGCAAATGATCACTATGAGATGGTTAAGAAGACTCTTTGCGTTTGAGTCGCCTCAGTTGGACTGAGATGAGATCTATATGTGTACATATACACATAAAATGAATCGAAGCATAAGAACAGACCTATAACCAGGCAAAGAACTCTTTTTCACAAGTGAGATTGTAAAAGAGATATTATGAAAAAGAAAGTTTTGGTTCAAATGTTGAGTACATTTTGGAACTAATGTCTGTACTGTGAAAGATAAAGAAATCGACGTACACCTCAAACCATTCACCGGAGCATGCAATTCATACTGTATATCCTTAAGAGTTAGACTGCAACATAGGATGTAGGTGAAAAATCCCTAGTCACTACAATGTGAGTCCTAGGAAGGAAAAATCCTTTCGCGATGCCCTTAAGACTTAAGCGACATCATGAAAGCTTGGTTTGGTGACAACTACTTTAGCTGAAGCTCCATCATCAAACTCGATTCGGTCAAACGAGTGAAAACTAGGAAAGTGACCAAGTCAAGATGGACTGATGTTTAGTCAAAAAGGAAGATTTACTCTTAGATACATAAGATGTGCTAGTATTTGTGGTCGACCCCTTACTAGCTCTATATGTAGCTAGTAAGTGCGGATACTATGTGCGTGGAAGGCAATCTGAGTTAATCAACATATTAACTCGAGAGGGATTTAGATATTCCATGAGTAATATGTATGGGAGAAACCCAACCCCGGTCCATTTGAAAATACTTGAATAAATAATGTATGAGATATTTTTATTGGAGAATCCTTAAAAAAGAACCTGAAAATTGGGAAATGACATATCAGTCATTTCGCAAGAAAAACGTTGAGAATTTCTTATCACGTTTTGACATTTTCTAATCAACTTTTGGTAAAAAAACTCATCTGTCATTTCCCGATTTCCAGATTCCTTTTCAGGGATTCTCCCTATTTTTATACCTCCTTCTACATAGTATAACTCCAGTTTTTTTATAGGCATATGTGTCCTTCTATTAGAGACATTCATGTTCTAGGCACTGTCTTTATTTATTCTTTGTGATCCAACCTGGACCTCCCAACCATCCTAATCAATCTTGCAAAATGAAGACTTTGGATCCTAATCAACCAGGGCATTTTGAAGCCCAATTGATTGGGCCACAAGCCCAGCCAACAAAACAAGTTTCAAGTATAACATGATAGAGCTCGGTCAATCATTGACTAAATCCAAACACTTACCAATAGGGTTGGGTCTAGTAGACACAACATAGCCAATTTAGGTTCGAATTCCTGCTGGGAGTGGTATGCATAATTAGTGTTCGACAGTGTCTCGTATAAGATTGTCTTCAATAGAAGGATACATATGCCTAGTAAAACAATATCAAACACACTATCCAAATCCATATCATCAAAACATAGTTATAAAACCATTATACCCAAAACAAGTTTGATAACCAAAACTTAAGTATTCAAAGCAATCTTAGGGTCATGGCAACAAAACATGTAAAGATATAACCATGTGTGTACAATGAGAACCCTCACCTGAAAAATAATAAGAGTTAACACACAGACATCAACATGTCATTGTCAGTAACACAACGCATCCCATAATACATACTTGCAACTCCTTGGGTTGATAAGCACCCAAAGCCGAAATAAATTTCACTTGCTTAATTCTGAATTCATTTCTCGTGGGCTAGGCTTATGACTTCGTCTTAATATTATACATTGGGCCCAAGCCTCTAGCTGAGGCCACACTAGGCCGAAAGCGTGCCGCCCACAAACCTAAGAAGGTGCCCTATCTGGCTATCATTGTAAAATTCATACTACGGAAACTTGTGCCATTAATTTCTAGACTTTGTTTCCATAAAAGGATTTATAAATTCCAATCTCATGTTCTGATGATGCTCAAGAAATGATTTTGAAACAATTATTTTGGAAAGAGTAGTTGTTCTCATCATCATAATACCTATGTTTTTTTTTAATCAAGGGTATAATCTCTTTTAAAGTATGGAGCAAGTACGCTCCCCGATATTTAAATTTATGTTATCCTCTTTATAAGGAAAAGGTCACTTGCTACTTCAATGAACTGTTTGTTGGTATGATACATATATGCTTTTTCTTGAATTATACTCCCTCCGATCCTAAATATAGGACATAGTTTGTAATGCAAACGGAAGTAGTAATAATCATTTTCATAGTCATATATAGCTTGAAGATTTTACACGCTAACATATCTCTTGGACTCAAGAAACTTTGGATATAAAAAAAAGTTGTACATTTTGGCTTATATAATTGAGAGCAATAAGTAGCAAATTGATGGTGCTCGAAGAGGCGGGATTAAAAAAAGTCGTCACCACCTGAAATTGAGAAAATCAACATCGCTAAGGTGTAAAAGGAAAACAATTTGATGGCTGCCAATGAAAGGGTAGAAAAGCCTGCGGGTTTGAATAATGGAGAAGAAAAATTATAAGAAAAATATGAAGGCAATCTCTGTTTCTTTCTTTTTTGTTTTTTGTTTTTTGTTTTTTGTTTTTGTTTTTTTGGTAACAGAAGGCAATCTTTAAAGATTAAAAGACTGACCTAATTTTCATTTGAAATGATATATATTCAAATGAAACTTCTTGTTGCAATCCATCATAACATAAAAAGAAAATACATACATACAACCTTTATGGTTCTGTATTATGGGCAAACAGTGGTGAAACTCAAACAATACTGCTGTAATATCAATACAAGTTTAGGGAATATAGCAACAGGTACGACATCATTTACTTACTCATCTATTTCCAGAAATTTTATCTCCAATATAGACACTCTCTTTTTGACCCGGAAAGGAAAATTCTTAGATACCACCTACAAGATGTTTTAGAATGATCGCTCCCTGCATAGAAAGTTTAGCGGAGAAAAAAAATTAATTAGCAAAGGTTTTTGATACAAAAAAGGATTAGAAGCCCATACAAAAGACCCAAGTTAAAACAAAACCCATGACATGCCCCACCATCAATAATCACCGAGACTATAAACCAAACAATGGACAGATAGATCACAAACATGTTACGCCAAAATATTTATGATTGTTGCTGTTTCTCTTTATAAACAAGGCATATGCACGTCATCGTGGCAATATCAAAATATTCTTGTATTATATACTTTAGTTAAATCTTCCAGAAATTTTGAAACATTTTGAAAGTCAAGATGCAGCGATACATATGAAATTTTGGGAAAAAATAATCGTCGCATGATAATCTAAAGCTTACCTGATGGTAACTACTTGGGAGAAACAATTACATGGGTTCAAATTTTGAAATGAGTAGATGCTTGGTAACTTCATCTTCCCATTGCAATCCATCCAACCAACCACGATTTCCTCTAATGCACTGTAGATTTTTCAACGCACTTTGAGAATTAAATGGGAGCTTCTTCAAACTGTGACAACGTACTACTTCAATCTCCTTCAAACTGGGACACTGTAGTGGCATTTTACAAATGCTCCTTAAATTACTCAGAAATCGCAAATGAAGATGAGCAAGACTACGAAAAATATTACTTTTCACAATCTCAGCGTCAGCGGTCCCAAAATCTTCACTTATAACTTCCACCAAGGAATCACAATCAACTAGTTCAAGGTCTTCAAGGTTTGGAGCATATATGAGCCAATTCAAGTCAAATATTTGACACCTAACAATAGTCAACCTGCGAAGGACGATTATATTTTCATGCCTTAAAAGTGAGCTCCTCGGAATATTCATAGCATTAGAATCCTCTGATATTGCGTCTTCTAAAATGTGCACACTGAGGTCAAAAACTTGCAATGTTTCAAGATGCTCCATTTTTCCAAGTGATGAGCACAAGTCATGCATTAAGCTTGTATTCCATCTATAGGTAACTTCTAGTTGACACATGCACCTTTGCAATTTTGAGGAGATCAGTATTTTTTCAAGAGAGGAGGCGGTAAAGATAGAAATGCGTACATCTTGAAGGTGATCTAAGCTTTCTAGCTCATTCAACAACACATTTTCATCATACACTGGATACTCCCCTTTTAACATACTAAAAGCTTGAAGAGATGACAAATTGGATATAACATCCCTTGGGAATTCAAGGCGTTTGATTCCGTTCAGCAACAAGTATTTCAACTTCTTCAGATTCCTAAACTCTTCTGGTAATTTCGTTATACCAGTATTTGATAGGTTCATGTGTTCTAGGTTTACATAAACCTCAACTGCTGATGGTAGATTTGTTATTTTCTGATTAGATGACGAGTCTAACACTCTAATAGTACTTGGAAGGACAAATATCTCAGTTGGAAAGTCATGTACCAGAGTATCCCTAATAATCAGAGTGAAGAGATTAGGACAGTGTGGTTTTTGTGAGAGACTTAAGATCATATGACCCCTGCCCCACAAAGATAGCCTTTCTACCTCTTTCCACTTTGCATGATTATATGCTTCAAGACCACTAGTCCCAGAACCATCTTTTACAATGAATCTTGTCTTCTCCCCATGATCACATGCTACCCAAAGAGCCATATCTCTGATGACATCATGCATCTTAACAGTGCTTTCTTTTTGACCATTTTCCAATAAGCAAGCATAATTTAATCCTAAAATTATATCTTCTCCTTGCTTAAATGCTTCATGTATATCATCAAATTCAGCTAGAAAACCTTCTGCTATCCAAAGGAAAATAAGTTCTTGTTTTTCGATGTTATAATCCTCAGGGAATAGAGTACAATACAAAAAACATGATTTGTAGGTATCATTTGGCAATCTATCATAACTAAATTCAAGTAAGTGATAGACATCTTCAACAATACCTCGAACCTTTGAGGGATGACTCCTCAAAATTTCTATAGTACGCTTCCATTCTATAGGAGTAACCTTATTAACCATGGCACGTCCAACAGTACAAAGAGCCAATGGCAATCCTTGACACTCATCTACCACTTGTTTTGCAAGATCTGATATATGAGGATTATCAAGAGTTGTTTCACCCACTTTCTCCCTAAACAACTCAAATGCTTTATCTAGAGAGAGGCAGTGTACTCCTATGCGCCTTTGTGCATCCATTAGACCACATATCTCTTTCAATCGAGTTGTAAATATTATCTTACATTCACAATTGTTAGGGGATGGAACCCCTAATTTCAACAAATCAATTCGCTCCCATACATCATCTAATAACAATGCAAATTTCTTCTTCTTTAAGATATTGTACAACAAAAGAGCCCTCTCATCCATTGTCTTATTATTCCAAATATCATCTTTAACACGCAATTTCTTCCTAATGGCATCTTGAATTTTTCCTGCATCTGCATCTTTAGACGCCACAACCCATATGACTACATAGTGTGGTATTGTTGAGAGGAAATCATTGTTAAATTTCTTAAGTAGAGTTGTTTTGCCTACCCCTCCCATCCCATACAAACCAATGATGCCCACCTGATTGTTCTGAAAGCATGAACATAGCTCCTTAAATGTTGATTCTACTCCCACAGCCTTATCCACAGGAAGTTCGTCGAACAGATCACGAGCATACTTTTCTGCTACAGCATCAAAATGGCCTTTGCTTATAAGATCATTGACATCACTCAACTTGTCGGTGACCATCTTGTGTAGCTTGTAGCTAGCTCGACAATTCCTGGGACAGCGGCCTCCAAAACACCTGGCTTTTATTTGTTGACCACCTTGTGGAAAAATGCCCCGGACTTCATTTTGCAGGACTTCAACTTTGCCCATCCAATCCTTTACCTCATTCAAAATCATTAGCTCCGGATTAGGATCTTGCTGTGCTGTTTCGACCTTCGTCTTGAGATCAAGATACCTGCTGTTAAGTTGACTTGAAGCATTTCTCAAAGAGTTAAGGCTGTCTCCTAGCTGACGGATTGAATCTGCCCAATTGACGCAGCAACCACACAAACGAGTTAGGATGTCAACGATGGGAGTAATAAAGTCGGCCATGGTTTTGTTTAGGGGCACCAATTAAAGAAGGGAAGAGCAAACGAGACTGAGAAGGAGAAGACAGAAATGAAGTGAATGGCGTATAGCAATGTTTGTCTATCCGTCGGTGCGAGCTTGAGGACAATTAACTGGATGACCCAGCCAGCGGCAATCATAGAAAAATGACGGTAATGGCAATCTCCCAATAGTTTCTGACTCCGTAACATATTACTAGGCTATTTCTATAAAAATCTCGTTATATCCTCCGAGGGAATCTGTGATGTCCTGTAGCTGATATTACTAGCATATTGAATAGTTTGTGGGCTTTGTAGTGTTTATATGAGTTCGCAATTGATTTTTTTTGTTCGTGTATATTATGCAATAAAAAAGATACTTTTTACATTTTAAATAAATTAATAGATAATTTAATCTTTATTCTTTCCATGCTTGCTTGGGGAGAAAAGTGGAAGGACGAGAAAAGTTGGGGGAAAAGGTTAGGAAAATTGCATTACTTTGCTCCTATAAAGAATTTCAGTATTTTACCAACTTGGCTGTGAAAATCAAGGGCTTGTTTGATTTCTTATTTTAAGAATATTTTTGTTTGTTTTAAAAAAAAACTTATTTAAAAATGTATTTTTGGTTAGGTGTTTTGAAAACAAAATATTAATTAAAGGTTGTTCTAAAAAACAAAAAAGATCATATCATCTATTTGATGTTTTGTTACTTTGTTTTCAGGGTTAAGGTGTGCGCTAAAGTATTTTCCTAGGTGCGTCCAACACCCTTAACTAATTTATGGTGCATCTAACATCCTGTAGTATTTTTGAGGTGCGTCTAACAACCTAAAGTATTTTGTAGTACATCTATCTCCCTAAAATATTTTTTCAAACGCATCTAGCATCCTAAAGTTACTACTAAATAAGGGTATATTTGGGAACACGGTACAGAAGGAAAAAAGCTCAGTTGGACATAAGAAGCCCAGTTGGCATATAATGTACCATTTGGGAATGTGTTATTATCCACTGGGATTTAAAGAAAAAAGCAGCTTCTACAATAAGCTATCTCTAGATGTTTCTTTACTCACTACAAAAAAACAACGTATTACCCACGGAATTCTGTCTCTAAAATCAAATTACCAACGGATTAGGGACAAAAACAAAATTATAGACAGATTACCGACGAAATTTTTTTCCATCTTTAAAAAGTACGTGACAAATTGATTTACTAATGGAATTTTTATTTCAGAAATTACCGATGGAAAAAATTTCGTTGGTAATTACCAACAGAATTTACCCACAGAAAAATTCCGTCGGAAATTACCGATGAAATTTACCCACAGAAACTTTTCCGTCGGTAATTTAATATTATTTTTTTTAAAAAAATCCATGTGGCGACCTTAAAAGAGGCCACGTGGACATCACCGAAAGCCCCCACCGCCCGCCCCCTCATCCGGCCCTGGCAGCCCCCGAGTAGGGGCCACGTGTCTCTATGAGATAATTGTTGCATTTTGCGACAAAGGTGAGATTCGAATCTTGGACCTGTGGTATGTGTTCTGATGTCTTTGCTAGTTGAGCTACTTTAACCTTGCGTTATTTATTCACGTAATAATATATATAATATAATAATTAAAAAACAAATATAATATTAAGATAAATATATATATATAATTATATATTTCATTTTTTATAATATAAAATATAAATGTTTTTAATTTCTAATTTCGTTTGAATATTTAATATTATTATTAATATATATAATATTACATATATATATTTATATATAATTATATATTTTTTTATGATATAAAGTTTAAATTTTTTAATTTTTTATTTCATTCAAAATTTTTATTGTTAATATTATATATATTTAATATATTATATTAAATATTAATTTTATGATATTTAAATTTTTATTTGTTATAGATTATTTTTATTATTTTATATAAATTATTAAAAGATAATAAAAAAATTATTAGTTTTACTTATGGATTACCCACTGAATTCCATAGGTAATTCGTTGGTAATTACCCACAAAAAAAAATTCCGTGGGTAATCCGTCAGTATTTGCCAACAGAATTTTTTCTGTTTTTAATCCGTCGGTAATTAGATGCGCATTACCTACGGAATTCCGTCAGTAATTTCTCATTCAAATTACCCACGGAATTCCGTGGGTAAGGCATCGGTAATTACCGACGGAAAAAATTTCGTGGGTAATCCATCAGTATTTACCGACGGAATTTTTTCCGTCTTTAATCCGTCGGTGATTAGAGACGGAATTTTTTTCCGTCGGTAATTTTTCCGACTGAAAATTCATCGGTAAACCGCCAGAAATTACTGACGGAAATAATTCCGTGGGTAATTCCATTGGTAATAGCATGTTTTTTTGTAGTGACTGCTTCTGAGCGACTTCCAACCATTAGGGGCATTTATTGCCTTTCAAATTCTTTAGTGCTTTTGAATTTATTTTTATTTTATAAAATTTTATTTATATTTTTTACATCAATTATCACAATATATACACACACACACAAACAATATATATATATGTAGTATTTCAGTCATTTTTCCTCTAAATGGGCTTTTCAAACCCTAATCCAAATAGGTTTAAGGTTAGAAAAAAAGCCACTTCTGCCACCATTAATCCAAATACAAATTACATTTACAATCTGACTTTTGTAAAAGTCATATTGAAAAAAAAAATTACTTCTCCACCACTTATCCAAACAGGCACTAAATACTTTAAGGTGTGGGTTGTATCTTTACTTAAAAGACTTTTTGGGAGACCGTGGTGAGGTTTAAATTGCTTCTAAAAAAAATACTTTATGGGCAAGATTTCCTTTGAAAAATTAGTATTTTAAGGGGGAAGATTGCACTATAAAATACTTTATGGTGCGGTAAGGGCTCTTCCACCCTTAACCTTGATCGGGGGTTCGATCCCTAGCCTTGGGTATGGAGCAGCGTTAAATCTCCTGGCCAGCTGTTCTACCCATCGAGGTACCTACAAATCAGCAGGGGGATTAGTCGGTTACTCGGACGGCCCGGTTCCGGGGTCCAGATCTAGTGCCGGATGTCTCTGATCAAAGATAAAAAAAAAAAAAACTTTATGGTGCTGGACGCGCTTAAAAAAAATACTTCAAAGTGCTAGATACACCATAAATTATTTTAGGATATTAGATGTATATGGGAAAATACCTTAAGTGCTGCATACATCTTAACTATTTTTCATAATCAATGAGAAGCTAGCCCTTAGCCCATCCTACTAGAAAGGTTTATTCTAATTACACCACTATTCAAAATACTAATTAGCTCCCTAGGAGCCTCAGATATGAGGTGAAATTCAGACCTCTCTTAGCAAGAAAGCCAGCAGCATTGTTGCAATGTTCACATACACGGTGCAAACCTTCCTATCTCTATTAAGTAAGGACTTTGCCTCTTGTACAATCCCATAGATGTTTTGTTACTTTTTGTTCTACAAAATCAGAGAAGAGATGGGAAACAATGAAACATTATATTTCAATTAATAACAATCATACTGATAATGCAAAAAATTCTTTATCCGTTTATTTCACCATTTTAGATATGTTTTTTTTAATAATGATTCAAATATATTTGTTTAATTTTTTGTTTTCAAAACTTATTTTAGAAAATTACTCTACAGAATTTTTTTTTTATGAACATATAAATAAAGAATATAATCAAACAAACCGTTTATCTCCTCCGCTCTTTGTTGATTGTTCTCTTCATTTTCTCTCCCCCCGGATCCAGACTCAATGTCATGGGGTGAAATTTCCCTCAAATTTTTCCTAAAATTATACTACTGATTTCCTTTTTCAATGCCTCTTAAGTATTTAAAAAATTATAAAAAAAATGTTCATCTACATTTTTTTAAGATTCTTAGATGTAGCGAATTCCTTTTTTAGATTCTGTATTTAACTATCAATTTTCCGTCAACACAATTTGCAAATAAAGATATATATCTGATTTTTACTTTTTTTTAAAAAAATCTCATTAAATAAAAATTAAGTCTTTTTTAAAAAAAGAAAATATAACCAGAAAATAAAGAACAAACAAACAAACAAAAGTACGTTTGCCCACTTATATGAAATTTCTAGGCCAAATGACAAAAAAAGCATCATTTGAATGATAAAACCCCCCAAAAATATCAATTAAATTAGTAAAAGGATAAATAGGTAATTTACGATTTGGATGTTTAGCTGTTGACATCATATATATATATATATATATAGGCAATAATAACTTAAGAATAATAATTAACAATTTAGATATATAAAATGATAAGTTAAAAAATTTAAGTTGTCAATCTCTATATCCAAATTACTAATTCTTATAATTAAGTTGTCAACACCCAAACCTTAAAATTTTAGATTCCCATCAAATTACATATTTATTCGTTTACTAATTTAATAGGCATTTTAATTTTTTTTAAATTTAAATGATATATTTTTATCATTTTCTCAAATTTTTAAGCTCGTAATCAGCATCACTTTTTTTATAAAATAAAAAGGAAGAAAACCTCCACAGACTCTACTATCCGGTATCTCTGGGACCACAGTGAGGTGCCGTATAACCAATAAAATTTTTGTCGGTGCCGTACAATTAATAAATACTAATATAAATAACTTGGAATTAGTCGCGTGTTAGGTAACACATTTAAAAATATGGTTTTAAGTCAAAATCATAGTTTTAAAAGTAAAATACTTAAATGCACCTTTAAAACTAAAATAACTTTTAAATTTTAAAACTATGATTTAAGTTAAGCTATCTAAACACTGATGAAACTCTCGAAACGATGGTTTGAGAAGAAAAACATGGTTCAAGGTTGAAAAATCAAGGATTTTTAGAAGCTATTATTTTTTTACTATTTCAGAAGCTACTTTCTAAAATTGTTTCTCTAAAATCACTCTTTTAATCTATAATTTATTCTCTAAAAATTAATTAAAACATATATATCCTACTTAGTTAAATGTTATTTTTTTATATAATCAACTTAAATATAAATATTTTTGCCTGCTAGATTGGTTTGGCAACCAAAAAAGACCTTAAAAAAGGGAATTTAGAGAACAGATTTTTGAAAATAGCTTATGGAAAGGTAAAACAAAAATACCTTCATAAAAAAACCATGTGGTTTTCAAGCCCCAAGCCATGGCTTTTATACCAAACCATGGTTTTAAGTGTCACGTCCTTATCTCAATTTCAACCTTTTTCAGAGTATTTGTGGAAAACGATATGCGGTTCGGTAAGCAACACAGGAATATTATAACTATACTGATAATATGTGCATGATTACATAATTTCCCCTGAGGGGTTTGTACTTGATAAATTCAAATAATGTAGCTGCACGAGGCTACTAGGGTATCTAAACCCATCTCAGTAAAACGGAGACTTCTTCTCATCTTCGTTCCACCACAGTAATCCCCTCGTACGGTACTCTGCATTGTTGTTTACATATCTTCTGTCGTCTCTTGTCTAAATTGTTGGTAGGGGAGGGTGAGATTCGAGAGAATCTCAGTAGGAAACAGATACCATAATGCATGCATGATTGATGCTATGTGTATGACATGTTAGCTTTATCTAGATGTATGCCCCATAATGACATTTCTGTATGCTCAATGTTTCATACAACAAGACTATGGCCACAGCGAAAGCAGAAACAGAGCTTCATTTATTCAAATATGCTCTACACAATCAAGTAAATCAATCACATACATTATTACACAAGCAAAGATATCAGATATATGCAAGTAAAGTAAATCCCCCACCTCTAGCTTTTCTCCTCGATTTGCGTGCCAACAACTCGGGCTCTCAGCTCGGTCCTACAATGTCAAATATACCATTTAGACACTTCCATAGTGTTTCTGGGGGTTATATGAGTCTATCTTGAAAAAATTACTAAAATACCCCCGGGACCCGACCCCATCATACCCGGTCCGGCTGTATTTTTCTCGAAATTCTAACCTGGGCTATCCTGACATATTTTCACCCAAGGAATCCATTTCCGGACTTGGAATTACCAAATTCTCTGCCAAAAGATGAAATTTTCCTTGGCAGCCCTTATTTCAGTGTTTTAGGGGTATTTTCGTAATTATGCTTTCTCGGCCTTTTCCGAAAAAGTGCCCAATTGTAACCTCACCTAATTTTCCCTCTTGAACTCAATGGAATCATCAAATCATTGAAAATCCAACTCTAAGACCCATTTACAAAGCTGGCTGAAATATATGGGTTTTAAGGGAAAAATCGGGGTTTTTCGGTTTCGGTTGCGTAAACGCGTTCCTTTCTACTCCTAACCACTTTATTGACTATTCCATTAGGTTACAACTACCATTTAGTATCAATTTGGGCAGCATAACACCTAGGCCAACCCATTTCCATAAAATTGAAATAAAGGATAATCCGGCGAAATTTCACCGATTAAATTGTCTACAGCAGCTAGAATAGTAATATACAAGAGTTTGGAAGTTACCTCAAGCTCCTTCTGGCTTTTCCTTTTCTTGGCTGAAACCCTAACCTTCCCAACTCCAAAAATCTTGCTTCAAACACCTCAAACAACATAGAAGATAAGCTTAGGAGAAGGATTATACACGTTAGGTACGAATTCACCAAAGAAATCGACCTATCTCGTAAGTTTTCTCCTCTCCTTCTCTCTCTAAAACTCTCAACTTTCTCTTTCTCCTTGGCTGCTAGTTCACAACAGAAAATGGAAGAAGATGAAGCCAAAAGTGCTTTTATCATATATTACAATTTCCTTTATTTATTTTCTCATTTTCGGATTTTTCAGAAATTCTGACAGATTTCTGCCCAAACTTTGAAAAAGCATAACTAATTCTAGAAAAATTGAATTGGAGTGATTCCAAAGCCTATAGAACCCTTATCGAGTCTAGTTTCAAGGAAAAATATATAATTTTGCTGAATGGAATCACAAAATTCCCAAAATTTCAATCTTTGCATGTTGTTCCAGAAAATTTTCAGTTTTTCTGGGCTAACTTCAAAAATTCATATCTTTTTGTGTATAGCTCTAATTGAGTCATATGACCTATCAAATTAAAGCTTAGGATGTCTACTTTCATCCTGTAAAATTTCATAATTTTGCCTCATCATTGGGTCATTAAAAATCACATGATAAGCTCACTACCTCATAGACAATTTCACAAAAAACATAATTACTTTCTCCAAAGTTCATCATTTTACTTTCTTAATACCCCAAAGATATTAGAATCATTAGGGGATAAATTTGGACTTTTGATAAATTGGGGTTTAGCAGTCCACTTAATTTAGGCATATTCCCAAGCCTCAAATCCCAAATTTTGGGGTATTACATTAAGAATTTAAAATGTTTGGGTAGTTTAATCCAAACAATGTTTTTGAGTAAAGAGAGCGAATATTATTTTTATTCAAGTTGAACATGCAATAATGACAATTGCCAATATTATATTTTTTATATACAAAAGTTTAGGTGGTTGGGTGATGAACAACTAATGAAATGGAGAACTTATCTGGAATAAATCACATCAAAAATTTCTTTTGCCACCTAAGAAGATTGGGTGATGACTCAAGGCGAGTTATATTTGATAATAAATGCTTTTTAAAATGGGAAAATATTAGAGATGGAATTTTAATCGAGTTAATGGGAAAATATTAGAGATGGAATTTTAATCGAGTTAAAAGTTTGTTCCCTTCATTCATTAACCTAACATCATATTTAGTACTTATTTATTTCCCTTCTTTTTCTTTTCCCTATTTTGGCACTTTGTTACGTTTCACTAATCTGGCCAACTTTGATTCCTTCAACCTATTTCTTTCCTTCTTCTCCATCTCTATCCATCTAAAGCATATTCTTTCTCCAAATTGTTTTTAATTATTTTGTCATTTTCTTTTCACTACCCGGTCCTTAGCACCTTCACAGAAAAATGCTTGAACTTTTCAACATATTTTTCATTTTTGTTCCCGTTGGTCCATCTCTGCCCACTTCGATTAAGGAGTAATATTATATATATGGTAGAAGCAGTTTGTTGCATTATTCTTGATTGGGTCCATCAGCGTGCACATCTCGTATTTATCGTCGGAGGCAAATAGTATTCATACTAATCTCTGATCTTTAACATAAGATATAGTTTGTAGTGCAATTTCTATCGCAAACTATTAGATCTTATATTAAGAATAGAAGGTAATATAACTTTTTTATTTCAGTGCCAACTACTCTTCTAACCACCACACTACTACAAACAAGACCTTCTACGTCCCTAAAGGACGTCCCCTTTTTAAGTTAGGGACGTTCAAAGTTAAATATTTGGCGGGTGGATAAGGCGCTGGATGAATTTGACCAAAAGCATAAAATTTCAACACTTTAGACGTCCCCAGTTTCTCTGGGGACGTCTAAAGTCCACTTTAGACGTCCCCAGAGAAACTGGGGACGTCTAAAGTGGGGTTTAGACGTCCCCAGAGACTGGGGACGTCTAAACCCCACTTTAGACGTCCCCAGTTTCTCTGGGGACGTGTAAAGTGGACTTTAGACGTCCCCAGAGAAATTGGGGACGTCTAAACACCCCAGAAACATCACCTCATTCACTGTACATGGCAGCTTTACCTTCTGTGCCAAAGCCATACCCGTTAATGTCCCCTGCTGCATTTGTTTTCTCTCTTCTCCCAAATCCGTGAGCTGCATTTCATTTCTGCTGCACTGGACAAATTCCAAAGCCATACCCGTGAGCGTCTCAGATTTGCACTTCCCTTGTTGCATTCGTTTTCTCTCTTCTCCCAAACCCATGAGCTGAGCTTCAGAACTCATTCACTGAGCAAAGGCGCACCTCCCCTCCCTTGCATTTGTCTTCCCTCTTCTCCCATTCCCGTGCCCGTGTGGGTCTTCCCATTTGCTGCTGCTGCAGCATTCTCAGAATTATTCAGGTGCGTTTCTGGGTTTCCTAAAATCATGTGCATATGAGGCGTGAGTTGGATTATTATGTGAAGCAATTAAGAATTTACATTCTGAGTTTGTAGAATATTGTTGCTGCAATTGGATTCTGCGTTTCTGGATTGTTGGTGTGTGCACTTGATTCTGCGTTCTGGGTTATATTGTTGCTGCATGCACTTGGATTCTGCACTTGGATTTTGAGAAAATCAGGTGCGTGGGTTAACAATGTAAATAATTATTGTTAATGTAAATAATTAATTAATTTGGTGAACAGATGTTAATAATTATTGTTAATATTGTTAATGTAAATAATTATTCTGCGTTTGTAGAATATTGTTAATGTAAATAATTATTTTGGGGAACAGATGTTGTTATAATTAACAATGTTAGAATTGAATTAATGTTAGATTAATATGTCAAAGGTTATGTATGTTGGGGTGATTTATCATATTTGTTTAGACTTTTAAGAATCACTTGTGATCTAACGTAAGTGAACCCTTACAAAACCCTTACAAAATTGTTAAATTGTGTTTTTTTTAAAGTTTTAAAAATTTATAACTAATACTATATATTAAGTTTGCATAACTTGTCTTTTTTGCTTTTATACATATAGAGAAATTTTTTTGCAAACTTTTGAACAAAACAATTGCGTTTAGGAAGTTTGGATTTTGATTTATGAATATTCTAAAAGTTGTTTGATTTGATATTGAAAGAATTGAGTTTGATTAGGATTTGGTTCTATCTTGTTAGAGTGTTAGTAGGTAGACATAGAATTTAGCTTTGATAATTAATTGTAGGAAGCCAAAGACTAGTGAGGAATTGAGGCTAAATTTTTATTTCTTTTAAGAAAGGGTATATTTATTGGCACTAATTAAAGTATTCGTCCTTTTGTTTGGGTTAGAAGAATTAATATTAGCTTCCTGCTTTTTACTCTTGTTTTACTATTCTGAATTTTTATTTTACTCTTCTTAATTAGTTTAGTTTAGTTTAAATTAAGTTGAGATGGTTTGTTATTTTGATTTTGGGATGTGTCACTTTTAAGGGGAAATACTGCCAAAATTTTGGAAAACAAAATAGTAAAAGGCAATTCCCAGTGTTGACAATGACTCTAAACTTGAGTGTGAATGGCATAGGTGGTAATAGAATGGATCATAGTTGGATGAATGCTTTGAGAACAAGTGAAGAATATGAGAATGGGGTTGAAGAGTTTATTGAATTTGCTAGAAGGAACGTTCCAGCCAAAAATGGGAAGTATTTTTGTCCCTGTGTCAATTGTTTAAATGAGAGAACACGGGATGTTGAAGTTATAAGGGATCACCTACAGTGTGAAGGGGCATAAAGCATGTCCGATCTGTGAAGCAGACACTCACTTCCACCAACTGAAACATGGAAGAAAAACGGTCTACCTAGGTCACAGGAGGTTCCTTCCTAGATTCCACCCGTATCGTAGGTTAAGAAAGCGTTTTAACGGCTTGCCGGAGCATGGAATGGCTCCAAAGGCATTAACCGGAGAGGAAGTTTACAGTCGGGTTGAACGTATCAATGTCTTACTCGGTAAGAATCATAAGACTTCGGGTGAGAAGAACATATGGAAGAAGAGATCAATTTTCTTTGATCTTCCATATTGGCGTAGTCTTGACGTGAGGCACAGTATTGATGTAATGCACGTGGAGAAAAACGTTTGTGATAGCCTTGTCAGTACACTTTTGCACATTCCAGGGAAGACCAAGGATGGGATTAATGCGAGACTAGACCTTGTTGATATGGGAATAAGAGAACGGTTACATCCACAGCTAAGAGATGATGGTAGGAGGGCATACATGAAGCCAGCAGCGCATACACTATCAAAAGCGGAGAAAAGAAGTTTGTGTGGGTGTTTGCATGAAATTAAGGTACCACAAGGATATTCTTCGAATGTGAGAAGGTGTGTGTCAATGGACGATTTGAAGTTAGTGGGAATGAAGTCCCATGATTATCATGTGTTGATGCAACAACTGTTACCAGTAGCTATTAGAGGGATTATGAAAGATGAAGTTCGAAACACTGTGACAAGATTGTGTGTTTTCTTTAATGCTATCTGTAACAAAGTCATTGACACTGAAAAGCTGGATGAACTGGAAGCTGAGGGTTATATCATATTGTCCCAATTAGAGATGCACTTTCCTCCTTCTTTTTTTGATATAATGGTCCATTTGATAGTTCATTTGGTAAGGGAGGTAAGGCTCTGCGGTCCAGTTTACCTGAGGTGGATGTACCCTTTCGAGCGATACATGAAGATCTTAAAAGGGTACTCTAAAAATCCCTATCGACCAGAAGCCTCAATAGTTGAAAGGTATGTTGTTGAAGAGGCTATGGACTTCTGCAGCAATTATCTATCAGGGAAGAAGGAACAATCTCGGCATGAAGAGGGGAGGAGCAAGGGAACACGAGGACTGAAAGTGAAGACTATGCCTTGTGAAGAGGTGTTGCAAGCACACCTTTATATGCTGAATAACATGGCAGAAGTGCAACCGTACATAGAGGAACACAGAAACAGATTGAAGAATGAGAATCCGAGGAAGAATGACATGCAAATTACTATTGAGCAAAACAAGACATTCATTCAGTGGTTTGAGGAAAAGGTTTTGCATGAGTCCGGTGTGTCTGGGACAATAGAGTGGCTAGCCTGGGGGCCTTCGTTTCAGATCATTACTTGGAGCGGTTATGATATAAACGGGTATTCTTTCTACACAAAAGACCAAGATGACAGGAGTACCATGCAAAATAGTGGGGTGATGGTAGAAGCTGAATCCATGCACTTTTCTAGTTCGAAAGACAAAAACCCCATATTAGCATCCATGGCCTATTATGGAGTGATAGAAGAAATATGGGAAATCACTTACAACAAGTTCAAAGTTGCTTTATTCAAATGTAAGTGGATTAGCAATAATGCTGTGGTAATATATCAACAATTTGGATTTGTCTCAGTTGATCTTGAAAGAGTAGGTTATAGGGATGAGCCCTTCATTCTAGCAAGCCAGGCGAAACAAGTGTTCTATGTCATAGATCCCGCAAATAAGAAAATGTCCATTGTACTTCAGAGTAAAAAACAGAAGCATGGTGATCCGACCTTCAACCTTGACGACACACCACCTTTCACAATTAATCCACCTACAACAATTGAAGAAAGAGAATTGGTAGATGATAAAGAATATGCTGTGAGAAATGATCATGGTGAAGGAATATGGGAAACAATCTAGAGTAAGAGCTTAACTTAGAAAATAGTAATGTGTGCTGTTTGTTTTATTACGTCTCAGTTTATTCATTTACTTACAATTTATTCACCTATCTGACAATGATTTTTGTGCTTACAGGAATATGGACAACTCTGGTGACTCTCCAAGTGATAGGGACAATGAAATGAATAGGCTTGAACGTGATGCGACACGTGAACCGGTTGTGAGACGAAGGGTTAGAGGCAGTACAAAAATGCCTGCATTGGTAGCATGTCATAACCATCAACAGGAGAGGTTGCATATTGACTTTGATCAAGATATGAAACCAATTGGTCCGGAGGAAGACCATTTCATTAGCTACGTAGGTTTTTTGGCTCGAAGCAAAGTTCGCATTACCTATGCTAATTGGAAGTTGGTTCCACCAAAAACCAAAGACTTGATTTGGCAACAACTTTTGGTATATAAGTTTCAATACATCTGCATTATATCTTTATTCCTATCGCTTCAAATATAATTAACGTATGTTTTTACCTTGCAGCAAACCTATGATGTCCCTGACACCGCGGAGATGTACAAGGAGTGGATGACGGAGGTTCGTCTACGATGGAAAGATTTCAAGAACCGGCTCACACGAGATTACATTCGAGGGGACTTGAGGGGTCAGGATCCATGTCATGAGTATCCATTTTTGTCTCCAGAGGACTGGAGGTTGTTTATGGCATCACGAGAAGATCCAAACTTTTTGGTAAGATTTCTGTAATCATAGTGTTTTATTTGAATATAGTTGACATTATTGATTCGGTGTTCGTTGTTTTCCTTTAAATGGCATTAAGTGCAGCAAATGCAGAGAGGCAAGCAGCTAATAACTATCAACATTGCATGTCTCGTGGTGGTTATCGGAAGCTTCAGCGACAGATGATGGCAGAAGAGTTGGAGAAATTAAAGGAAGCAGCCACATTAGATCCTACCGTTGTGGTCCAGCCCCCGCCACCTCCACCACGTCACAAAAAATGGAAAGCAGGGAGGCTTAAGGGTGGGAAGTACGTAAATCCGACTGTTGCTGAGGTTGCCGCAAGAATTGTAAGTAGTTAAAGCATAATTACAAACTTATTTTTTCATATTGGGAGTGCTTACGATAACTTTTATGCTGCAGGATGAACTGGAAGATCATAGTAGGCAAGGTTCGTTCACTCCAAGTGGACGGATGGACATCTTGTCAACGGCGATTGGGAAGCCAGATCACCCTGGTCATGTTCGAGGGGAGGCAGTGGGAGTTCGTGTCACGAAGTATTTTGGCCCAGCCTCACATCCTTATTCGTCACAAGCTGAACCCAGTAGGGAGCTTGTGGCCAAGATTCGTCAGGAAGTCTCACAAGAGCTCTAGGCCAACCTTCGCGACAAGCTCTGACAAGAGCTGTTGCCAGAGCTACGTCTTGAGCTGATGCCTGAGCTACGAGCTGAAATGCAGAAGATGTTTGAGTCGCAGATGGCAACTACCGAGCGTAGAACCCATTCATCCTCGACCTTCCACAGCACCAAAGGAAGTTACAACCCGGCGGAGGAACCACTTGGCGACCCTTCTCCCCCTCCAGCGCAGGGAGAACCTGCCATCCTCTCTTTGGATGCCCCAGTGCTGCGTGTAGTTGCAGATGCTCTCGTTCACACACAAGCTACCACCCACCACCATCAGCAAATTCCACAGCATTTGCGTAGGGTGACTGTGACGTGTGTTCGAGAGGGGGAAGAAGGTACAGCCATCCCTATTCCTGATGACAAGGTTGCCACGATAGCTCAGGCGAGAGGATCTTTCATCCTTTGGCCTGTACATCTTATTGGCTTGTTACCACAAACACCTCCAATGGTATGGAACTACCTCACTTTTACTTGAGATGTGTTGACATCCTACTAACAGTATGTGTTTTTATGTTCTAAAAGAACGAGCAGGAAGCAGAGAAATGGCCCTTCTTAGCACGATTGCAGCATATCTATAAAGGCATTCGCCAGATTGATTTGCATATGCCTCCAGGGATTGTGGGCTAGAATACAGAGTATCACTTCACAATTGATAAACATGATCTTAAACAGTTCATGAAGTTCGAGGAGCTAGATATTGGATGGGGAAAATTTGCAATCCTGTAAGTTTTTTATTTCCCATTTTTTGATTCATTTAGTTAAGTTGATTTTAACTAGCTAATACATTCATTATTTTAATTCTATTATAGCTCCTTCCATCGTATATGCATTGACTCTCAGAAAGATGATTTATATGGATTCTTGTCTCCTGCACATACGACAAGGGTTGAGAATACATTGAAATGAAGGACGAACTATGTGGGCTTTACATTGTCAGAGGACGAGTATAGTTGTTATCTAGCACCGATTGTTCAAGGGTACTCATTTTAATTTTGTGTATTTGAGATTTTTAGTAAATAATTGCCTTGCCATCTAGATCAATTTTAATCTGTATATGTTGTGATAGTTATCACTGGAGTTTGTGTGTTGTCTGTCCTCGGTCGCACGTTGTTTACTGGTTTGATTCCTTAAATAGAAGACCAGACAAAGAAACTAAAAGCGTCTTCAACCAGTAAGTTATTTTTTTGTATTTCATTGCTTCTTGATTCTTGACTTAATGAATTATTCTAATTTATGTGATTTTCATTTTCATCATAGCGCATGCACGACGTATCGAGCGCTTGGCGGGCCACGCGAACGTAGAGGTGGCAAAGATCCAAGATGGTTGTTTCCAAAGGTACGTAGTTTCAAATCAAGTTCTTTTAATTGACGGTCGTTTTAGATATGCCTTTATTGATTTTAACCATTTGCTTTTGATTTATAGTGCCCTCGACAACCTGGCGGCTGGGAATGTGGATATTATGTCTTGCTTTATATGTTTAACATCATTCAGAGTGGCATTACGACAGATTTTGAACAAGTAATCGCTTCTTCATTCTCTAAGGATAATATTCTTGGTGTTGTGATTCAATGGGAATTCATTCACTTCATTCATTATTTCATCTAAGCTTATTTTCTAATTTACAGATTTTTGACAATGAAGATGCCTACTCATATGAAGACTTAAATATGATCAGAGACTTTATGGCTGGACATCTTCTTCAACGTGTACCAGAAGAGTAAAGTCTTTAGTAGTTTGTGTAGGACATACTTTTGTGGTAGTACATATAATTAGCGTTATTGTTGTTGGATATGGATTGGATTTTAGTCTTGGTTATTGTACAAACTGGGGACTTGGATATAGATTGCTGTGTAGTTTGTCTGGTTTGAAAGTTTGTGTGGCATGTAGTAGACTTGGATATAGATTGTTGTGTAGTTTGTGTGGTTTGAAAGTTTGTGTGGCATGTAGTAGCCTTGGGTTGATCACTGTGTTTGTTGTTGTTTTCATTCTGCTGAACTGCTGTTGTTTTACTCTGTTGTTGGAATTCTATTTCTGCAGTTTACATATTTTCCAGACAGTGCAATATGTATAAAAGGTCCATTTAAAAAAAAAACTTTCAACGTCCTTAATAAAAAAGGGACGTGGATAGTACTGCTGGCGACACTTTAGACATCCCCAGGTTCAATGGGGACGTCTAAGGTCCACCTTAGACGTCCCCAGAAGACTTGGGGACGTCTAAGGTCCACCTTAGACGTCCCCAGGTAAGGTGGACCTTAGACGTCCCCAGGTAAGGTGGACCTTAGACGTCCCCAGTTGAACCTGGGGACGTCTAAGGTGGACCTTAGACGTCCCCAGTGAACTGGGGACGTCTAAAGTCTGCCTTCTACGTCCCCTGTTTTACGGACGTTAATGACGTTTTTTTCTACGACCCTCACATAGACGTCCCTCTGTTTTCAGACGTTGAAAGGCCAAAAAAAGGGACGTTAAAACCCTTTTTTCTAGTAGTGCCACTACAAAAAGGGGAAAAAGCAACATACGTTTTGCAGCACTTCCTTAAATAAGGGCTCCAACTTAGTGGCCTTATGTAGCACTTGATGATGGCCTTCACCCAAGTGCTACAGAAGGTTGATTATTTTTTTGAAAAAACAAAATAGTGGCCTTTTGTAGCACATGCTGACACAAGGGCTACAAAAGGCCATCAGCAGCTATAGCACTTATGTCAGCAAACGCTATAAAGCCTCTTAATTTTCTTAACACTACTATAGATAGGGCTTTTAACTTCCCTTTTTTGGCACATTTAACGTCCAAAAATAGGGGATGTTTATATGAATGACGTAGTATATTTTAGAAATAACGTCTATAAAAAAAAGATGTCTAAAATGGGACTTTAAAAGTCCCAATTGTAAAAAAGGGACGTCTAAAGTCCTCACTTTAGACGTCTTTATTGTGAATAGGGACGTCTAAAGTCCCTACATAGTTACTTTAGATGTTCCTTTTCTTTATTTGAGATGTTAAAATGTTTTATTTTTTTTCTAAAATGATTATTTATATTCTTTATTACCCAGCAAATTAAAACTGCAGAAACAGAATCAAAGATGGATTCATAAACCACAATATCTCATACAAAATGGTAAGGACATCCCAAAATTTCAAGTAACTCTATCTCCACTACACTAATAATAATCATACTACTTTTTTATATATATATTGAGGAAACTACACTAATAATCATACTAATATAATCTGAAAAAAAAACCCAACCATATTGCATATTATATGTGGATTATAGATGCAATGAGGTAATTATAAAATTTTTATATTTATATTGATAATAAATAAATTTCATTATACTTCTTTTCTTATTTTGTATTTTATGCAAACTTACATGTTAGTTAGCCAACAAACATGTACCAATTAGTGAAAGTTAAAGTGTGTTATAATTAATTCTCATTAATCTAAACCAAATTGAGCTCCACGCACAGAAGAAACAAAAATTACTTTGTTTAATTGTTGTTCATTTCATCAAAATCAATCAATAGCTTCGTTTATTTATAATAATATACATATGTATTTTCCCTCAATTCCCAAGCTCCAAACATTAGTATTGCATAACTACTACCAACGAGTTTATGATTCTGGCAAAACAACAAAACAAAAAATCAATCAAAAGGGAAAATCACTCTAGTAACTAGAATCATATAAAATAAATTAAAAGCATTATAATAATTTCACACTTCAAGTTTAAATTAAATTCTTCAAGTAAATTTAAATTTCAAAAAAAAAAAAAAACAAACCTGATGAAAGGGGTGGAAGAGGGCCAGCCGACAGTTATGTGCCGAGAAGACGTTGGAGAGGTGGAGAAAGCAAGAAGACGTTGGAGAGGTGTATGCACGGTGGAAGAGGTATGCCGGAGGGTGGAGAAAGCAAGAAGACGGTGTGTGGAGGGGGCTGTGCGTCAAAAATGGAAGGAAAGAGGTGGAGGAGGGGGTGTGTGCGTCGCCAATGGAAGGAGGTGGAGGAAAAAGCAAAAAGGTATGGAGGAGGGGGTGTGTGCCGACGACTACAATGGAAGGAAGAAGGAAGAGTAGAGTAAAATGAAGTAAGTGACAGGAATTGGTCAAAAGAGTAAAAAAGAAAGGAAGGGGGGAGGACGTATGTCAGACACTTGACTGACATGCATAGTGTGCAGCAAGGGACGCCTAATAGTGTTTAGGATGCTTAAAGGTGGCTTTAGGCGTCCTAAAATCTATTTGGGACGCCTAAACCTGGGACTTTAGGCTTCCTAAATGAATTTTGGGATGGCTAAAGTAAATCAAATTTTTTTAGTTTTCAATTTTTGGTGCCCGGGACAATCTTTAGGCATCCAAATTCAAATTTGGGATGCCTAATGTTTCCATTTCCAGCTTTATTTACAAAAATGTCACCGCATCTATCTTTTAACATCCTTTTTTGAAAAAAGGACGTCTATAAGGATAGTAATATCTTCAATCTGTAGTAGTGTAAAAATAATACTCTACAGATAAGGATTGTCTCATTTTTCTAGAAAACCCTAACTTCTAACTTCACTCTCTAACCATACACCATGCCTGTATCACCTTCAGTCTCACTACTTCACTCTCTCACTAAATCTACTCCCCCTTCACTCCGTGCTTCCCCACTGTCTCTCTCCCTCCCTCTTAACTTTATTCCTCTTCTCCGTCCCCACTTCCTCTCTCTCTTCTTCACATTTTCCCTCTTCTTCGTCTCCACTCCCCACTTGTCTTGTCCTCTTCCCACTTAAAGCCAAAGCTCATTCTTTTTTTCAGCTGTCATTTTTTCCTCTTTGTATTGTTTTTTTTGGTGATGTTTTTAAGCTCTTTTTGAAGTTTCAGATCTCTAAGCTCCTAATACATTATAATTTTTTTAAGCTTACAAATTTAATTTTATTAGTAGCATATATTTTAATTTGTTCAATGTATTTTTTTATATTAATTCTATTTTAAAATCTAAAAAAGTATTGTCATTTACATATGCTGAAAATTAATTGAGAGAATTAATTGTTAATATAGGCTGTATATGAAAATATGTAGTAGTTTATAACTTTTTTTTTTTTGTATCTATTCTCTTTTTCCTCTTTGAACTTTTGTTTTTAGGTGGTGTGTTAAAGTTTGAGCTTTCTTTGAAGTTTTTTTATCTCTAAGCTCCCAATATATTGTAAGTTTTTCATTTTTTTAAGCTTACAAATTTAATTTTATTAGTAGCATATATTTTAATTTTCTCAATGCATTTTGTATATTAATTTTATTTTGAAATATGAAAAAATATTGTCATTTATATATGTTAAAAATTAATTAAGATTGAATTAATTGTTAATATAGGTTATATATGAAAATATGTAGTAATTACAATAATTTAAAAAAGTATATAATTTTTTTAAAAACAATAATACGTGCTATAGCACTACAGCAAGTATTATTTTTTTAAAAAAATAAAATACAAGTTGTAGCGCTTATGGAAGGGCTACATCTTGTATTTGTAGTGATATATCCTGTAGCACTTCCTATGCGCTACAATTTTCATTTTCTCTAATAATGTGCATCCATTAACATATTTAAAAATGCAGAACTTGGAATTGTTAACAATATAGCAATTCGGCCCAATACATCTTATGAAGATGCATGGTGCAAGGCCAAGAAACCCAACCCCGATCCATTTGAAAATACTTGAATAAATAATGTATGAGATATTTTTATTGGAGAATCCCTTAAAAAGAACCTGAAAATTGGGAAATGACAGATCAGTCATTTCGCAAGAAAAAAGTTGAGAGTTCCTTATCACGTTTTGACATTTTCTAATCAACTTTTGGTAAAAAAACTCATCTGTTATTTCCCGATTTCCAGATTCCTTTTCAGGGATTCTCCCTATTTTTATACCTCCTTCTATATAGTATAACTCCAGTTTTTTTTATAGGCATAGGTGTCCTTCTATTAGAGACATTCATGTTCTAGGCACTGTCTTTCTTTATTCTTTGTGATCGAGCCTGGATCTCCCAACCATCCTAATCAATCTTGCAAAATGAAGACTTTTGATCCTAAACTCAAGGGGACCAGGGCATTTTGAAGCCAAATTGACTAGGCCACAAGCCTAGCCAACAAAACAAACAGTTATAAACAATTGCTCCACCCAAAGCCTCAAGTATAATATGATAGAACTCGGTCAATCATCGACTAAATCCAAACACTTACCAATAAGGTTGGGCTATAGACACAACATAGCAAATTTAGGTTCGAATTCCTGCTGGGAGTAGTATGCATAATTAGTGTCCGATAGTGCCTCGAATAGGATTACCTTCAATGGAAGGTTTTGATTCTGGGTGTCAGCCGGTTCTAACATTTGGTATAAGAGCTGGACTCTTGTTTAAAAGACTTAACCATCTCAAGAGTTATTAATGGCTGATTCTGGGTGCAGTATACTTTTAGAAGGTTTTGATTATATAGTTCCACATATTTTAAAAGATATTGATTTTTGATTTTGAAAGCTATAATGACTAGTTTTGTTAAAGCATTTAATTTTGATATATGGAATGTTTTACAAATGCTTTTGATTTCAAACCGAGAAAGGATTGGGCTGAAAAAGAAAAGAAAATGTTTTCGTTAAACATTAGAGCATGAGGATTCTCTATAGTGTTGTAACCGAAAATGATTTTGAGAAAATTAGATTTTGCTCTACTGCTAGAGATATTTGGGATACTCTTGATTCTATGCATACTTTTAACAAGTGTGTTGAAGTTGAAAGTTTTGACAGTTCATGTGAAACTACAAGCTATGCATCTATGGTGCATGAACAATTGGAAGTTGATGATGAAGAAAGAGAAATCATAGAACACTTCCATATAGTCAACATAGATAGACAAGAAGAAGAGGATTCCCGAAAAGAGCTCATTATAGACAAATTTGAAGAATCGTTCTCTGAAGCTCAAAATGAACTTAAGGTAAAAAGTTCTAATTCTTCTTGTGCATTTAAGAAAAATAATTTTGAAAGTTTGTATAAAATTGATTTCATATCAATTAATGATTCTATTGAGAAAAACAAAATTTTTTTCAAACTTGATGGAAATTTATATGTGAAGAAAGAACTTAAGAAAACTGAATATTTGAAAAAGTCTTCCCTCAAGCAATACAACACTTGCATAATATCTCATAATATATATCATCATATTATTTGCAATTATTGTCGTAAATTAGGCCATATTTCTCACACATGCTATATTAGAAGAAACTCAAATGTGAGAAATAAGTATATATGGGTTCCGAAAAGACAAGTAAAGTATAATGCTAACAATCAAGGACCCAAGTATAAGTGGGTACTAAAATGCCCATCTAGTGCTTTATGTGTGCAGTTTGATTTAAAAAAGAATGGATATTAGGGTACGGAGGAGAGAAAGAAGAATCTAAGAGTTTCTCATGAACCTAAAAAGAGATTCACATAAGTTAAGAAAACTCATGGAGAAGCCATTGTTGCAACTTCCTCATCAAATCAAAAGAAGCAATGGATACAAGCAAGATGAGTACCTTTTACCTCAAGAAGGAATTACCATAATGTATCATTCAACTACCTTGAGGAGAACAAGAAGAGAATGAGCTCTCATATACAAAGAAAAATACTCTCGAAGCCTACATCATATGAGAGAGTTTTGCATAATCTTAAAGCCTGTGAACACCCTATTTTGTCCAGGCCCCACTCAAAAATACAAAAATAATTGATGATGATTGCTATTCAAATTGGCATTCATCATTGGAAGAAAAAAGAAAAAAAATGAAAGCAAGAAAAAATAAGAAAATCCTCCTATTAATGATGATCGATGTCCAAATTGGCGATCATCATTAAAAGGAAAAAAAATTAAAATAAATCCCCTCATTGATATGATTGGCATTGTCATTCATTAAGGGAAAATAATAAATAAAAAAACGAAAAATAAAAAAATAAAAAAATCTCATTATGTTGATAGGTTTAAATTATGAAGTTACTTGTGGGGAGAATAATTAAAAAAATTAAAAACAAAAAAATCTCCATTAATGGTGATTAGGTCAAGCTAGGAAGTTTTATCAATAGAAAATACAAAAAAAATAAAAAACAAAAATTTTAAAAAAAAATCTCCATGGATGGTGATTGGGTCAAGTTAGGTAGTTCTCAACATAAAATACGAAAAAACTCAAAAAACGAAAATTAAAAAAAAAGGAGCATTTATGAAGAAAACTTTACCTTGAGACTATAAATAGGAGTGCAAGGGCTGAAACAAGACAGACAAGAATTTTAGGAAGAATTCCAGAGATAAAGGAGGCAAGGTAAAGAGCTATTATTTTTTTACATAATTCTTCTAAAATATGGGGTTTTTCTCTCGTGGGTGGAAGAGAGGGTAGAGCTGATGGAGAATTTGTTTGTATTCTTTTCTTCCCTCTTCTATCAGGTGTCTATATATTTTCCTAAGCCAATGAAATTGTCAATATGACAAGAGGCACAGACATATAAGATTCTTGCATCCACATACCATCTCATGTTCTCTTTCTTGCAATCAAACTCTTGCTTGTATTAATTTTTTTTTTTGTGTCAGGGAAGGAGTACGTTTTTTTTTTCTTCATGTGATTACTTGGCTTCTTGATGGCATATATGATGGTTCAGCGCATGATTTGAAGCACGGGTCTTAATGCTATGTTATATCATACATATTCCCATTATTTCTCTCCCTCAATTAGTTGTTTGGACAATTGACTAAGATTATGCATTAAGAGTTGTATGTGCTTCCACTTTAAATTTTGTTCCCATATTTCCACAAAAAAGGGGATTCTTATACTTTGATGATACAATTTTTCTTGGCTTCCTCACTTTGTCTCTTTTGTAGCAAGACTCAAAGTCAAAGCATCGAAGGTACATACTCTCCCCACATCTTTCTTGATCTTCTTGTCATCTTAAATTTTCTACTATAAATGATATGATGAGAATGCACTTCTTTTCTTTTTCTTTGCAAATAAAAATGTTTCAACATAAAAGAAAAAGATTCTTTTCTTCAAGTAAATGAATTTGGTCTCATATGAGATAATAAAAAAAAATGCCTTTTGAAAAAAAACATAAAAAACACAAACAAACAAAAAAGATATTTTTCTCAAATAAATTAAATAAACATTTTCTCAAAACCACTAACCAAGTGACACGCTTTTCTACCCCTGAACTACGTGAGCTTTGATACCTCTAAAGGGTACGTAGGCCCTAGGTTTTCATCCTAGGTCAAGTCCAAATTTGTAACTAAATATATTTTTTCTTATTTTCTTATTGTAAATAAATGTTCTTTTTTTAAATAAGTATATTTTTCCTTATTGTAAATAAGTGTTCTTTTTTTTTTTCTTTTTCTTTTGCTTTCATTTCATTTAGTTTTGTAAATATTCTTTTTTTTTAAATTTTATTTGGGTAATTATAATAAAATTAAAGGCCATAATCTTTTTAAATAATTAACTTAGGGTAACTATTCTTATGAATAGGTGTTGTGGGGTGCCTAACACCTTCCCTATATACAGTCGACTCCCGAACCCTAAATGGTTTTTGTAGATCAGTTTCTATTTTTAAAGAGGTTTTCCAAAATTATCATTTTTCTAAAATTTTGGTGGTGGCTCCATGTTTTTCCAAATTTCGGGCACTACAGCTTGGCGACTCCGCTGGGGACAGTTTGAGAATCAAGCCCATTTGAGTTGAGTGTTTAAAAATAATTTGGCCTCAATTTTATTTTAATTACCCTTTTTCTTATTTGTTTTTTTTGTGAATAGTTGCTTTATTTATTAAATTCCTTATTCATCTATTTGTTTGCTTTTTTTTTCTTTTTCTATCTATCTTGTGATCTGGTTAGTAGATGAGGGTTGGGTAAAACCTAGGCCCATAGGTTTGTATGCTCTCCACACACATTGAACACATACACTATTCTCCTCACACACATTTTGGGCCCTATACCCGGGTCTGTAAGTTCCTTAGGTGAGTGGAAGTTTCTAGCGGTCTCCCTGTGGGGTTTTCAGAACCCCCTGAGGTTACTGTGAAGACTTCATCCTAGCTGTTACTTATTTGATGAGGTTGATGCCTATGGGGCTTCTAGAACCCCTTGAAGGTCAATTTCATTAAATGGGGTCTTCATCTTTACAATGGGGGCAGTTAGGAGGCTTTTATCTGTAAGAATCAGAACCACCTTGAAACCATTCCACCTATTAGTAGAAATTATTGACCTACCCAATTAATTAGTACCTGCCTTTCTTAGGATAGATACCACTAACCTAGGGTCATTCCTAAAATAGGACACTGGAGGGCATATATTTATTTATTGTTGATAATCATTATTGTCATCCATGCATAATCAATGAAACCTCTAGGATTAAGTGACTAATTGTCACTCCACTTGAGTATGTATATAGCATCACTTCACATAAAGATACATCACAAGAACGGTGTATGCATTAGACAGCTAACCTTAGTCTAAGGGTCCGTGACCCTAAAAGACCATAAATCATGTTAGAAAACATCTCAATGAGAGATAATCCTTTAGGACTCATGAGGTATCATTATATCATTCATTAGCATTTTAGCTTCATTTGATATGGGCCTTGGATATAATCATCATTTTTAAAACCTTTAGCCGCATGATGGCTTGGGCCATTTGTAGGTTAAGGGGCACTTCATTATCCCTAGGAGATAATAGATCTCTTGAGGAGGTGAAGTTCTTTCTCTTAATGTCTATCACCCATATCAAAACTTGAAGTACAAGTCATCACTCTTCATATCTCATGAGGTATCCTTGCATCATCCATTGGCATTTAGCTTCATTTGATATGGGCCTTGGACATAATAAACATTTAACAAAACCCTTAGCCGCATAATAGCTTGGGTCGTTCGCAGGTTAATGGGTACTTCATCCTCTCTATGGGGTATTTGATCTCTTGAAGACGTGAAGTTTCTTGTATCAAGGCTAGAAAGCACATGTAATCATTTGCATAGCATGCATTCGAAAATACTTTTTGACTCTTCCTTCTATTTCCTTTAATAAAGGATAAGCAAGTTATCTAACAACTAAAAATTTGGCACAAAGGTTAAATGGAAAAAGAACTAGGTTTAAATCAAGTTCCTATAGGAAAGGTGTATTGCATGCTTATCACTATGGTCAATGACAAGATCTTGGCTAGGATGGGACTCAGGGTCCCTCCTATCTAATGATCAACTCTAGTTCTCCCTGTGGAATAATAGATTCCCTGAGGAAGCTAGAGGATGCTTGTGCCAGAATACCTTTATGCCAATATACTATGGATAACTCGCTACGCCCGCTTGAAATTGTGAGTTCAAATAAACTAATGATATTTTGTTCCTTTATAAGAAGGTGATACAATATTTCTCCATCTAAATATCCTAACCAGCTACCCCCTACGCATTCATACAACACACACTCACGTAGTCATCAGATGGCAGCCAACAGTGCAAATGAAGCCGAATCCAATATGAATCATTGGATAGGGAGGACGAGCACTTTGAAATCCCCCTCATAAGGAAGACATTCCTGACATCCTCTAAAGTGCTAAACAAGCCGACTGTTGCAATGGTTTCAACAATAAGCAAAAAGACCTGCACGTGGATTTCAGCTGATGATTCTGGAAGGGCTCTGGAAAATTGGGAGTTTGAGGACACCTTCAATTCTATTATTTTAGAGTAACATGCCTAGATAAAAGTTGTCTTTTTATATTTTGTATTCACCTTTAGGCAAGCTCTTATATGAACCATGAATAAAGAATGATATGCGAATAAAATTCACTTATTTATATCCATTCCTTTTTTTCCTTCTATTCATTCGTTGTTCATTTTTCACCCTCCAGGAAATTGATTTCCTCGGAACTATTGTCTAACGCAGAGGTTCCTGAGTCCCTGAATGATGATTCGCTTATTGCCATTGATATGCATGATTATGAGTATGATGATGATGAGATCATTCAAGTATACAAAAAAATCCTTGAATCTGACGATAATAGAATATGCCCACATGAAGATGTAATTGAAGTAATAAATATGGGCATAGAGGAAGAAAAGAGAGAACTAAAGATAGTAGATAACCCCAAAAGAGAGCAAATGGTTGAACTCTTCAAAGAATTTATAGATATGTTCTCATGGTCTTATCAAGACATGCCAGGCCTTGATCCAGGGATTGCTTCTTACAAGATTCCCTTATTCCCAGACACTAAGGCTAAAAAGCAAAAATTGAGGAGGCTCACTTCCGATATGTCCTTAGTGGTTCGAGAGGAGGTGATAAAGCAATTAGAAGCGGGTTTCCTAGAAGTAGCTAAATACCCACAATGGATAGCAAATGTCGTTCTTATCCCAAAGAAGGACGACAGAATTCAAATGTGTGTGGATTATCGAGATATGAACAAAGCTAGCTCAAAAGATGATTTTCCATTGTCTCATATTGATGTCCTGGTTGATAATACAGCCCGTAGCTATAGGTACTCATTCATGGATGGGTACTCAAGGTATAACCAAATCCCTATGGATAGAGAGGACAAAGAAAAAACCACATTTATTACACAATGGGGCATTTATTGTTACCGCGTCATGCCATTCGGGCTAAAGAATGCTGGGGCAACTTATCAACGTGCCATAGTGGCACTCTTTCATGATATAATGCACAAAGAACTTGAAGCATACGTGAATGATATGGTAGCTAAATCTTTCAAGGGAGAAAGCCATATTGGGGTGTTATGAAAGTTGTTTGAAAGGCTACACAAGTACAAGCTATGGCTAAATCCTAACAAAAGCGTCTTTGAGGCTTTATCTAAGAAATTGTTGGGCTTCATTGTAAGCCAAAAAGGGATTACAGTAGATCCAGATAAAGTAAAAGCAATACAGGAAATGCCCCTTCCTCAAACAGAAAAGGAAGTTCACAGCTTTTTGGGGTGGTTGAATTACTTTGCACGATTCATCGCCAACCTGACTGCAACTTGTGAGACCATATTCAAGCTTTTAAAGAAGAAGTGCACAAGGAAGCGGGATGAAGATTGCCAGCAGGCATTTGATAGAATCAAGGATTATTTGCTAAATCCCCCAATTTTGGTTCCTCCTACACCTGGACGACCTTTAATTTTGTATTTGACAATACGGCCAAACTCCATGGGAGCCATGCTGGGGCAACACGACGCATCTAAGTGAAGAGAACAAGCGATCTAT
Organism: Inga oerstediana; assembly: GCA_963210345.1. NCBI lineage: Eukaryota > Viridiplantae > Streptophyta > Magnoliopsida > Fabales > Fabaceae > Inga > Inga oerstediana. Next base: position 76,612,455 of record OY723399.1, on the reverse strand, counting down.
TACTTGAGCAAGAAGTTTAATGATTATGAGTCACATTACCAGATGATCGAGTGGACTTGTTGTGGTTTAGTCTGGGCTACAAAGAGGTTGAGGCAATACATGCTTTACTACACCACTTGGTTAATTTCTAGAGTAGACCCACTCAAGTACATCTTTGAAAGCCCGCATGTAGCTGGAAGAGTCTCTAAGTGGCATGTAATATTGTTTGAATATGATATAAGATACGTCACTCAAAAATCCGTCAAGGGTGGTATGATAGCAGATTCACTTAGCGGAAAACCCCATAGATGAATGCCAGCCACTATATTTCAAATTCCCAGATGAAGACATATGTGCTACAGATGATCCGATTGAGGAAAGAAAATTGAAGGAGTGGGAAATGTATTTTGATGGGGCAGCAAACATGCATGACAATGGTATAGGGGCAGTAATCATATCCCCAGAGAGAAAGCAATTTCCGATTGCTATAAGGTTAGGGTTTGACTGCACCAATAACATGACAGAATATGAAGCTTATATTAATAGTCTCTAAACTGCCATAGATCTTGGAATAAAAAACCCAAAAGGCTATGGTGACTCAGCTCTCATAATTTATCAGGTGACTGATGAATGACGTACTAAAGATCCAAAGTTGATCCTTTATCAAGAGTATTTGATAGAGTTGATCAAAAAATTTGAAGTAATCAATTTCCATCACATGGCCAGAGAAAAGAATCGCTTCGCTGATGTGTTAGCTACTTTAGCAGCTATGATCCAACTAGATTGTGGGGTCCAAGTTCAGCCAATACAGATTGAGACTAGAAGATTGCTCGTATTTTGCTTCAATATTGGAAGAGAGCACGATGAGCAACCTTGGTACCATAGTATCAGGGTGTATATGGAACATAGTCCTTACCCTCCAGATGCGACACACAATGAAAAGAAGACTATTCGGTGATTGACCATGGGCTTTTTATTAGTAATAACGTCCTGTATAAGAGGAGCTTTGATGGGACATTGCTTCGCTGTGTAGACATAAGGGAGGCGCAGAAGATTGTGGCAGAGATCCATGAAGGCATATGCGGTACACATGCAAATGGCCACTCATTATCTAAATAAGCTCAAAGATCCGGTTACTATTAGATAACTATGGAAAAGGATTGTATCAATTATGTTAGGAAGTGTCATAAGTACTAGATATATGCCAACAAAGCTAATGCTCCTCCAACTATGATGCATAGTCTTGTATCTCCATGGCCCTTTTCCATATGGGGAATTGATGTCATCGAGCCGATTAACCCAAAAGCTTTGAATGATCATCATTTTATCCTCGTTGCTATCGACTACTTTACTAAGTGGCTGGAAGCCAATTCCTTTGCTAGTATTACTCAGAAGGCCTTTATCAAATTCTTAAAGGCCAATAACATCTGCAAATATGGGTTACCGGAGAGGATCATAACTGACAATGCACCAAACCTTAACAGGACAGCAGTTAAAGAATTATGCGATCAGTTCAAGATCAAACATCATAGTTCTGTACCATACAGGCCACAAATGAATGGTGCAGTTGAGACAGCCAATAAAAACATTAAGAAGATCATCGGTAAAATGACAATGACCTATAAGGACTGGTATGAAATGCTTCCATATGCATTACATGGATATTGTACCATAATGCGTACTTCAACTGGGGTAACCCCTTACTCTTTAGTTTATGGCATGGAGGCTATTACTCCAATTGAGGTGGAAATACCATCCCTGAGAATCTTGGCTGAATCAAACCTAGATGAAAGTGAATGGATACGTTCTTGATTTAAACAATTAAATATGATTGAAGAAAAGAGGCTCATAGCAATATATCATGGGCAGTTATATCAGTCACGAGTGGCAAGGGCCTTTAATAAGAAACTACGACTCATGGGGTTTAAAGTAGGAGATCTAGTCCTCAAGAAGATCCTACCAAATCAAGAAGATGACAGAGGTAAATAGGCTCCAAATTATGAAGGCCCATATATTGTTAAGTAGGCTTTCTCTGGAGGGGCATTGATATTGACAACATGAATGGCTAAGATTTACCAAGACCAATCAATTTAGATGTTGTAAAGAAATACTATGCGTAAATATATATATATATATATATAGCTCGCTAAGTTGAAAACCTGAAAGGGAAGCTTAGGCAAAAGTTAGAACAAAACAAAAGAAAGGAGGCTCGCTAAGTTGAAAACCCGAAAGGGCGGCTTAGGCAAAAGTTAGAGCAAAAAGAAAAAAAGGGGACTCGCTAAGTTTAAAACCCGAAAGGGCGGCTTAAGTAAAAGTTAGAGCAAAGAGAAAAAAAGGGGCTCACTAAGTTGAAAACCTGAAAGGGCGACTTAGGCAAAAGTTAGAGCAAAAAGAAAAAAGGTCTCACTAAGTTGAAAACCCGAAAGGGTGGCTTAGGTAGAAGTTAGAGCCAAACAAAAAAAAAGCTCGCTAAGTTGAGAATCTGAAAGAGCAGCTTAGGCAAAAGTTAGAGCAAAAAAAAAAAAGCTTGCTAAGTTGAAAACCTGAAAGGGAGGCTTAAGCAAATATTAGAGCACCAAATTGGGAGCTGTTGAGTCAAAAAAAAACCTGAAAGGGCGGGTTAAACAAATATTAAAGAAGGTTATTAGTCCTAGCCCCATGACTCTCTTTACATTGTCTATTTGGAAGACTCCGTAATCATTCATCGAAAAGTGCATATCTCTGGCAATTAAGCAAGGCACCATCAGGGGGACTACATGGAACTGAAAGCGAAGGACCTCCTAATAGCATAACACCTACACCAATATGTGCTCATTATTACGCATCCACTTGAATATTGGAAGATCATTTCCTTTAAATGAATTTTCATCCTTAGTATATATTTCCCTTCCATTAAATCGCATGTCAAACTTTGTGTCATGATTTGTATAAGGGTAACTCTTTTTAATGAAAGCACAACTTTTGGCTGGATAAACACTCACAATGATATACATGGTGTCTTCTACTCCCATTTAACTTGTGTAATTTCAAGATCATTAGCGAAGGTCCCAACTAGAATTTTTGTTGTGGGGTTAAACAGTTGACAAAGGGACACAATCTAAATTGAGGGTTCTAGGCTGTGGCATCTATGTGAATCTCATTATACACATATTCATACCTCCGACAAGACTACACGAGTAAGGGGGTACTAGTTAGGAACCTGGACGAAGAAGGAGCAATATCACCTGCTAGGCTATTCTTTAACACTACCACTAATGCAGCCATTCTCATTAGCATGTCATCACCTCCATTATCAACATCACCATTAACATCATCATCATCACTACTATCATCATCATCATCAGCATTTTCATTGTATTCATCATCCTCATTATGATTCTATCATCACTGTCATCACCATTATCATGAATTCACCATTTTGATATTCCCCTCATTATCATGGCCATTATCATGCTCTTCATCATCATTAGGATTTCATCATCATTGTCATCATCATTATCAATGTCATCATCTTCATAAGCACTACTCCAAGGGGCATCACATGTTTATGGCACCCTTTCAAAGGCCTGTACTGGCAAGCAACTCTAAAGCCCTGTACCGGCAGGCACCCTTTCAAAGCCCTGTATTGGCAGGCACCCTCAAAGCCCAGTAACGGCAGGCACCCTTTTAAAGCCCAGTACTGGCAGGCACCCTCAAAGCCCAGTAATGGCTGTCACCCTTTCAAAGCCCTGTACCGGCAGGCACCCTCAAAGCCGAGTAATGGCTGTCACCCTTTCAAAGCCCTGTACCGGCAGGCACCCTCAAAGCCCAGTAACGGCTGGCATCCTTTCAAAGCCCTGTACCGGCAGGCACCCTCAAAGCCCAGTAATGGCTGGCACCCTTTTCAAAGCCCTGACCCGGTAGGCACCCTTTCAAAGCCCTGTATTGGCAGGCACCCTCAAAACCCAGTAATGGCTAGCACCCTTTCAAAGCCCTGTACCGGTAGGCACCCTTTCAAAGCCCTATACCAACATGCACCTTTTCAAAGCCCTGTATCGGCAGGCACCCTCAAAGCCCAGTAACGGCTGGCACCCTTTTCAAAGCCCTGTATCGGTAGGCACCCTTTCAAAGCCCTATACCGGCAGGCATCCTCAAAGCCCAATAACGGCTAGCACTCTTTCAAAGCTCTGTACCGGCAAGCACTCTTAAAGCCCAGTATCGGCTAGCACCCTTTCAAAACCCTGTACCGGTAGGCACCCTTAAAGCCCAGTAACGGCTGACACCCTTTCAAATTAGAAGTTACTTGTGGGGAGAATAATAAAAAAATCTCATTTATGTTGATAGGTTTAAATTAGGAAGTTACTTGTGGGGAGAATAATAAAAAAAATTAAAAACGAAAAAATCTCCACTAATGGTGATTAGGTCAAGCTAGGAAGTTTTATCAATAGAAAATACAAAAAAAATAAAAAACAAAAATTTAAAAAAAAATCTCCATGGATGGTGATTGGGTCAAGTTAGGTAGTTCTCAACATAAAATACGAAAAAACTCAAAAAACGAAAATTAAAAAAAAAGAAGAAGGTGCATTTATGAAGAAAACCCTACCTTGAGACTATAAATAAGAGTATAAGGGCTAAAGCAAGACAGACAAGAATTTTAGAAAGAATTTCTGAGAGAAAGGAGGCAAGATAAAGAGCTATTATTCTTTTACATAATTCTTCTAAAATATGGGGTTTTTCTCTCGTGGGTGTAAGAGAGGGTGAAGCTGATGGAGAATTTGTTTGTATTCTTTTCTTCCCTCTTTTATCAGGTGTCTATATATTTTCCTGTGCCAATGAAATTGTCAATATGACAAGAGGCACAGACATATAAGATTCTTGCATCCACATACCATCTCATGTTCTCTTTCTTGCAATCAAACTCTTGCTTGTATTAATTTTTTTTGTGTCAGGGAAGGAGTACGTTTTTTTTTCTTCATGTGATTACTTGGCTTCTTGATGGCATATATGATGGTTCAGCGCATGATTTGAAGCACGGGTCTTAATGCTATGTTATATCATACATATTCCCATTATTTCTCTCCCTCAATTAGTTGTTTGGACAATTGACTAAGATTATGCATTAAGAGTTGTATGTGCTTCCACTTTAAATTTTGTTCCCATATTTCCACAAAAAAGGGGATTCTTATACTTTGATGATACAATTTTTCTTGGCTTCCTCACTTTGTCTCTTTTGTAGCAAGACTCAAAGTCAAAGCATCGAAGGTACATGCTCTCCCCACATCTTTCTTGATCTTCTTGTCATCTTGAATTTTCTACTATAAATGATATGATGAGAATGCACTTCTTTTCTTTTTCTTTGCAAATAAAAATGTTTCAACATAAAAAAAAAGATTCTTTTCTTCAAGTAAATGAATTTGGTCTCATATGAGATAATAAAAAAAGTGCCTTTTGAAAAAAAACGTAAAAACACAAACCGAAAAAAAAGAAGATATTTTTCTCAAATAAATTAAATAAACATTTTCTAAAAAGCACCAACCAAGTGACACGCTTTTCTACCCCCGAACTACGTGGGCTTTGATCCCTCTAAAGGGTACGTAGGCCCTAGGTTTTCATCTTAGGTCAAGTCCAAATTTGTAACTAAATATATTTTTTCTTATTTTCTTATTGTAAATAAATGTTCTTTTTTTAAATAAGTATATTTTTCCTTATTGTAAATAAGTGTTCTTTTTTTTCTTCTTCTTTTGCTTTCATTTCATTTAGTTTTGTAAATATTCTTTTTTTTTTAATTTTATTTGGTTAATTATAATATAATTTAAGGGCATAATATTTTTAAATAATTAACTTAGGGTAACCATTCTTATGAATGGGTGTTGTGGGGTGCCTAACACCTTCCCTATATACAGTCGACTCCCGAACCCTAAATGGTTTTTGTAGATCAGTTTCTATTTTTAAAGAGGTTTTCCAAAATTATCATTTTTCTAAAATTTTGGTAGCGGCTCCATGTTTTTCCAAATTTCGGGCTCTACAAAGCCAAATACGTAAAAACAGTGCTTCAAAGAAAGATGCAGTGGGTATGCAAAAGGCAATCCTCCAAGCACCTAATGTAAAAGTAAACAACGGAAAAACCTCCTACACTATCATCATTAATATTTATTGAGGTTTATACTTTGTTACTTGTTACCTTAGGTATAATTATTGCATATACGTTTTCAGAATCTTTAGAAAATTCATTCAAAAAGAACGCAATGTTCAATAGCATAACACTTTTTGCATATACTCATACTTCAAGAGAAAATATTTTTATGCATAAAGTCATGTTTAATTCATTATGTTCAATCTCTTTGAATTGACTATATTCTTAGAGCATGTGAATTATGATTCTTACAAGCTAACTGTGAGTGGATCCAAGTAAAATTTGATACCAAAGGAAGAAAAATGGTTATATGATTTTGTAGGAAGAAGAGAGGAATACTTTGTTTTCTGTCAGTAAAAAAGGGATGAATAGAGTATACATGAACTCTAAATGAAAAATCGCGTTCATATCAAGTGTAGACACAAAACTCGAGTACGTAACTTGAAGGTTCAATGGGAAATTCTAGTTTAGGAAGGAAATTGCCGAAAAGCTTGATTCAATGGCATGGGTTACTCAAGTGATCTTGGAGGACTTGAGTACAAAGACACAAGAAGATGGAAATTAACTTGGGTGTTTACAAATTACACTCAAGCCAAGTACGTTGTATCAGTATAAGCAATCTTATGCAGGACTCAAATGTCAAGACTTCATTTCAAAACTCATCCATTGCATTCGTTTTTTTTTCAACTCATTTTGAGTGGTAAATACCTGCTTATTATTGCATACCATTAGCAATCAATCCTTTATGGTTTTCAAATTATTTTCAGATTGCTAAATGTATTGGAAATAGAATTGTGCATAATCTTTCTATGCATTGGAAATTTGAAATGCACATTGTAAAAACTTGCTTAGATTTCAATCCAACTTATTAGTGTATACACATTATTTGAAAATTAGTTTGTCTGCATTCAAATCGTTTTCAAAATTGGAAGTTAATATTTTTGCATACTGAAAGTCAGAAATGCTTCAAATTCATCCACCAAAGTATTTTCTCATCGTTGACATATTGATCATTGATCTTAAATGTACAATCCAATGCTTGAACTCTTTAGTCTTTATTCTCTAACACATTAGACCTTACATCTAACAAGTTAACTATCTATATGAGGTTCAAGTATATTTCTCATAAAATAATTCAAAATGTGAATGCCTTATGACTAATGTCTAGAGTCTTATTTGGCTAAGTTATTCCAATAATTACAAATGTTCATTGATGTATTAAATACATTAACCATTACAGTGGAATAACTTTATAAGACAGCACTTTGGAACTCTAGTCATTTGGACCAACGAGCTTGAACTCCATAGTTTATAAATCTACATACTTGCTCTTATTGCTCGAATGTCTTAACAATTGACATTACCTATCTCTGAGCAACTAGCATTCAATCTTTGAGTAGAAGTTCTTATTCCTCAAAACATAACTCTAAGAGTCAAGACTATCTCTTGGGCAATAACAAAGTCATTATGCTCATGCATTCCTATTATGCTTAGCCTGTTTGGCTAATGCTGCACTCTTATGACTTTTGCTCTAAAAAAATGCTCTAATATGTTAAATTCAAGGTTCGACATGTTCATTAAAGTTGAAGTTTTCTGAAGATAAGTATGCATATATTGCTTCCACTAATTTTAGCATAAGGATTGATATTTAACAAACTTCATAATTGAGTTTTCATGTATTCAAAATCCTAATGTCATAATACATATTCATGATTCGAAAGAGCAATTGAGATTTTGAAACAATTTACATATTTCATTATCATTCCTGGAAAACTTGATTTCATTCATTATTTTTCAATTCATAAAAGTTGGTTATTATGGATAGAATTTCTAATCTCTTTGATTCGACTTACATGGATTGCATGAAAATATTGTCAATGACATATTTTCTATAGAAAGTGCATTTACATATTGTGATTGATCTTTAAGAATCATCATTCTTGGTATCACTTGTTCATTAAGCTTCATTATTCAATGGCTTGAATTTACTGGATAAAATTATATCTTGGCCTTTGTTTATGATACTCTTTGCTCAAATGTCATATGATTTAATTGTATAAGAGCATAAGAGTTATAATGTCTAATTTTGTATAAACCCAAGAGAAAGTTGGGTACTAAAGAGCATATATTTATACTTTTGCAGGAGTTGACCAAAATGCTCCGCTTTTGGATACAAAGATCAGAGGCTAACTGTAACCCCCTTCGTAATTATGATTTTAAATACGTATTTTAAAATGAAATAGAGACCAATAATAATAAAACTCATTTACTATCCCTTCCTTACGGTAGGGTTTTCACAAATATTTTCAAAATTTCTGCTTTACCCTGGTCTCAAATTTCATAATCTAAATATAATTACCTTGTGCAGTTAAATTACATTTATATATCATAGTGAATAACAAAAATCTTGGCAACCCCCAGGTTTCATATATAAACTATGGGTTTATAGCTTCTTGTTTAGGGGATTATACAACTGTACCCCAAAATAATATTTACAAAACATACAATGGTCTCCCAAAAAAATATGATAACCAACATCCAAAATATAATTCTCCCTAAGGAGTCCTATCTGGCCTTGGTCATCTCCTTCTCCTTGGAGCCACTTGCCCTGTCTGAAGGTTAGTCAAAGGAAATAATGAGATTCAAAAGAATCCCAGTAGTAACAAATCACTCATACCACACATAATTACAAAGCATGTAAGTAAATCATCAAGCAGCATCACAGCATAAAACATAGCACGCAGGCTACCACATATACATATAGTCACGTAATCTCATCCCCCATATTCCACCGCCCCAAAGGCACGGTCCTCCCACCATCAACACTGATGCGCCGCAGGTGAAGGTTTCAAAAATAGCCTTTTGGCTTTCACATAGTCTCATCCCTCGGATTCCACCGCCTCGAAGGTACAGGAAGTGATGCCTTCACGCTCACCCTAGTCCAACCGAGTGAGGCACAGGAAGTGACTACCCGTGAACAACAGATACCCTAGAATGAGAAGTGCACCCGAGTACTAGCTTTAGCACTCGAGTGATGGCTCAGCACTTGTAGGTGCTAGCACATACTCTTGAAAATGGCCTGCGAGTGTTAACCCAAGATGCGGCCTTATTATCTAAAACACCCTTGCACTCGAGTGAGATAGGTTCACTCGAGTAATGACCCATATCACTTGTAAGTGAAGAGGTGTACTCTTGCTTTCTGTTTGAGAACTCTATTGATATGCTGAAGAAAAAGAGGAAATTTACTGTTGCACTCGAGTGAGACCTTACCTCACTCGAGTAAGGCTTATCAGAAGCAAAAAACGCAGCAGTTGATATAATTTTCCAGACTTGCCCAATTTCTTTCTAATAGTTCCAAAACTCATACCAAAGTTCATTCCCATACAAAATTTCACAAGGAACCTATTGGTAACCTCAAAACAACCAAATTCCCTTTCTAACAAAAAGTTTGGGTTTTGACCTATATTGCATCACCACTACCAAAATCTCCCAACTTCCCAATTCAATTCCAAACTAATCACAATGGCTTAAAGACACATTATAACACTAATTCTATCACAGTACAGTAGGCTATTCATCTATTCCAAAATGGCTCAAAATTAGGGCAAAATCATAAATTCTCAAAACTCAAACTATGATCACAAAACTTAGATTAATAGAGAGTTCTTTCTTACCTCTTCCTTCTTCCCAAAGTGAATTCCTTGATTTCTCAACTTTCAAATTCCTTTCAATATTAAAACACCACCTTTCAAAAAATCTGAAATCATAGTAATAAAGCTCTTGTCACCATAAACAAAATTAAAGAAGAACACTTGAGCATTAGAAAGAATCTAGCAAGTCAAAATCTCACCTTTACACTTTCTCTTTCCTTCCCTTACTCAACGAAAATGGAGGATAGAGAGAGATGAGATGATGATGATTGAGATCATTTTTCTTGGCCTTCCCACGCTCCTAAACTGACTTTGAGGGAGAGAGGAGAGAGGGAAGAGTGTTTGAACTTTTGACTTAATCTATGGTTCACATTTTGACACTTGGCATGATCTTGTCCTATCTACCATTAACTCACATGAGTCTACATGCACATGATTTCGCCCCACTTGATTCTTTGATAAGTGAATCTCAACCACTGATCTTTAAGTTAATAATGAGTTTCCTCTTCGGTAATTGACCAATTGGTCGGTAGCTTTACCATTTTTCCCCTGATTATCACAATGCTTCACCAAATTCAATGTCAAATTACGAAAATGCCCTTGATAGCCCCTATTTAGGGATTTCAGTGGCATTTTCGTAATTATGCTTTTTCGACCTCTATCGAAAAAGTGCCCAACTGTAACCCCACCTATTTTTGCCAACTGAGTCCAATGGAATCATTTATTTCATGAAAATCAAACTCCTAGTACCAGTTCTGGTCCTAGCCGAAATTACTAGGGAAAAATAAAAAAAATGAGGTTTTGTGTTTTAGCTCCTAAAACTTATACTTTTCCACTTCTAATCCTTGATTAACTTACCTAAACACTTCTTAACCATGATCTAAAGGATTTTGGGCAGCATAACCCCTTAGGGTTATGAATTTTCTAATTTAACAACTCAACCCAAAAATCACAAAACCAAACAATCATTACCAACAACAACTTCAATATGCTAAGAAGTTGAGGTTTTGGAGATTACCTCTTGATCTTTGGCGTCTCTCTCTCTAGAACGTCCTCTCTCTCTCTCTCTCCTCAACATTGAAGAATAGCTTGCTAAACCATGATTTCCATGAAGAACAAATGATTAGGGGATGAACTACATAATATAAGAAGCTTATTCACTTGAAAACAAGCTCTTACCTTAGCTCTTGCTTCCTCTTGCTCTCTAAATCACCAAGAACTCTCAAACTCACTCACTCTCTCTTGTTTCCTTGATTTGTGCTTGAAGTGTATGAAGGAAAGGGAAAATAACATGTTTTATTAATTTCCTCATCTTTCCTCCTAGCCATTGATATAATCAAGGGTCAAGATTACACCACCTTGCATGCACACCATTCCTCCTCCCATACCTCCCACCATACCCTTTTCTTTATGCCATACCTTCTCATTATGACCACCATGCACATGTCTTCACTTAGAGTGCACTCCACCTTTGTCATCATTGAGAGATTCATGTATTAAACATTTTTTTCTTTTACAATCATGCATGGATGAAAAAAATGAGAGGGAGGGAAGAGAAAAATTGTTTTACTTAATTCCACAATTGACATAATTGGTTTTATGTATAATCCCCCTTAATTTCCCAATTCTTGATTTATTCCACCAAGAATAATCCCATTATGCATTTTCTTTTATTTTCCTTGATTAATTGAAATTAACTCCAATTAATTAAAAAATAATTAATCTTGGGCTAAATTGGCAAAATTATGATTTTGCTATCCTCTTTTGTAATTTAATTCAATTTTTGAATTAATTTGCCGATTTCCTTATGAATATGAATATTTCAAAATTCACAAGATCCAAATTCATGAATAATCACCATTTTATTGAATTACTCAAATAATTACAATATATTCTTAGTGAATATAAAATTTGGGGTGTTACAGTTCTCCCCCACTTAATTAAATTTCGTCCCCGAAATTTGCTACACTTATACATTCATGAATTCCGAGTAACGCTTCTTCATACTTTCTTCTGTTTCCCACATAGCCTCTCTAAGTGATAACCCTCTCCAGACGACCTTGACAAACAGAATGCTCTTATTTTTGAGCTGCTTTTCCTGCAGATCGATGATTCGGTCAGGCATGACTTCATAAGTCAAGTCTTCATGCATTTCCACATCTTCATACTCTATCACGTGCTCTGGATCAAGCTGATACTTCTTCATCTAAGAAACATGGAAAACGTCGTGTAGCCTGCTCAGACTTGGCGGCAAACCGATATGGTACGCTACAGACCCAATCTTCTCTAAGATCTCGAACGGAACAATATATCTTGGTTGCAGCTTTTTCACTTTCAATGCTCTGCCGATACCCGTAATAAGTGATACTTTTATGAACACGTGGTCACTGACTTCAAATTCCAGAGGTTTTCATCTCTTATCTGTATAACTTTTCTGCCAGCTCTGATCAGCTAACAATCTCTGCTTGATCAGCTTTATCTGCTCCGTTGTCTGATCAACAAGGTCTGGCCCTATCAATTCCCCCTCAGACAATTCAGTCCAGCATACAGGTGATTGACACTTCCTCCCGTAGAGCACCTCATACGAAGCTATCTACATGCTCGAATGGTAACTGTTGTTGTAGGCAAACTTTGCCAATGGAAGGAATTTGTCCCAGCTACCTTTAAAATCAAGCACACACATCCTTAGCATATCCTCAAGGGTTTGGATTGTTCGTTCTGACTGCCCATCAGTCTGAGGATGATATGCCATGCTGAATCAGAGCTTGGTACCTAAGGCTTCATGTATTACCTTCCAAAACTTGGAAGTGAATCGTGGGTCTCGATCGGAGATGATGTTCTTCAGAATACCATGTAATCTCATGATCTCCTTAATATAGATCTCCGCCAGTCAATCAGGCGAATAGTGAACACTAATCGGTAGGAAGTGAGATGTCTTTGTGAATCTGTCAACTATCACCCATATAGCGTCATGGTTTCTGACCTTAAGCAATCCTGTCATGAAATCCATGGTAATGCTTTCCCACTTCCACTCAGGTATCTCAGGATTCGTTAAAAGCCCCGGTGGTCATTGATGTTTGACCTTCACTTTCTGACATGTCAAGCAACGAGCAACGTACTCAATCACCTCTCTTTTCATCCCTGGCCAATTGTATTGAACCTTCAAGTCATGGTATATTTTTGTAGCTCCTGAATGTAGAGTATACTTACTCTTATGCGCCTCCTCTAAGATTTGTCATTTCAGTTCCGGTTGCGGTGGAACATAAATCCTCTTCTGGTACCTAACAAGCCTACTGGGAGACAAGTCATAATCTTGAGTCTCGCCCCTATCAATCATTCCTCTGATATAAAACGCTTCATCATCATGTTGTTGGGCTTCTTTAATTGCCACCCTCAGATCGTTGTATATCTGACTGACCCCATTGCCTAGTAAAATCTGACTGGAAAGATTTAGCTCTCTGAAGTCCTTGATCATTTTCTGCTCATTAATCATCATGGCTACCACCTGTATTGATTTTCGGCTTAATGTATCAGCAATGACATTAGCCTTACCGGGATGGTACTCGATTTCTAGATTGTAATCTTTCAGTAACTCCATCCATCTACGCCGCCTCATATTGATTTCTTTCTGATCGTATAAATATTTCAAACTCTTGTGGTCACAGTACAACTCTACGGTCTCACCATAGAGATAATGCCTCCAGATTGTCAAAGCAAACACGATTGCCGCAAGCTTAAGATCGGGGGTGGGATAGTTCAATTTATAAGTTTTCAGCTGACGCAATGCATATGCCACTACTCGGCCATGCTGCATCAATATGCATCCCAATCTATGCCTACTGGCATCTGTATACACAACATATGTAAACTCAGGATTTGGATCATCAACACTGGTGCTGTAGTTAACCTCTGCTTCAACTCCAGGAAGCTTTTCTCAATTCTCATCCCATACAAAATATTGAGCTTTCCGCATCAATTTCATCAACGGTAATGCAATTCTGGAGAAGTTTTGTATAAACCTCTGATAATAATCGGCTAGACCCAGAAAACTACGTACCTCAAATACTGTTTCTGGTCTCTTCCAGTTTAGTACTGCTTCCACCTTACCAGGATCAACAGAGACCCCTTGCTATGAGACAACGTGGCCGAGAAAATTTACCACTGAAAGCCAGAATTCACACTTGCTCAGCTTGGCATAGAGTTGCCTATCCCGTAATATGTTCAACACAGTTCTCAGATGTTGTTCGTGTTCAGCCTTACTCCGTGAATACACTAGTATATCATCAATAAAGACTACAACAAATTGGTCCAAGTACGGATGGAAAATTTGATTCATGTAGTCCATGAACACAGCAGGTGCATTAGTAAGCCCAAATGGCATCACTAGAAACTCATAATGCCCATATCTGGTCTTGAAAGCAGTCTTCGCTATATCTTCTGCTTTGACTTTCAACTGATGGTATCCCGATCGCAAGTCAATCTTTGAGAATACACAAGAACCAGACAATTGATTGAGCAAATCGTTAATTCGAGAAAGTGGATACTTGTTTTTAACGGTCACCTTGTTCAGCTCTCGGTAATCGATACAGAGACGCAGGCTTCCATCTTTCTTCTTCACGAAAAGCACTAGAGCACCCCAGGGTGATACGCTCGGTCGTATGAACCCTTTCTCAAGTAGTTCCTCTATTTTCTTCTTCAGTTCTGTCATCTCACTTGGAGCCATATGGTATGGGGTTTTAGAAATTGGACCCGCTCCAGGCTTCAAATCAACCGAGAACTCTACTTCCCTATCTGGAGGTAGTACATCGACATCCTTCAGAAAAACATCAGGGAACTCATTTGCTACAGGGATACTTTCTAAGGCTACACTGACCACTGATTGTATAGAGCAGAATACCATGTACCCCTGACAACCTTTCTGCAAATACCTCTCAACCTTAACCACAGATAGAAGGTTAAGAGTGATCTTGGTGTCAGCTTGTGGTTGTGGATTCAGATATAAGACTCTCTTCTGTTTACATTCCAACAACATACCATTTGTTGTTAGCTAATCAATCCCTAAAATTACTCCCAATCCTTGCAGTGGTAAACTGATCAAATTTACGGTCGATTTACGCCCCTCAACCATTACCATGCAATTTAGGTAAATATCAACCATTACAACTCGAGTACCCATAGGTGTAGATACAACCAAGTTATATGGGGATTTATGCATTGATAGACCTAACCGTCTCACGCAGTCGTATGCAATGAATGAATGGATTATACCAGAATCATACATAACATGCACTAAACTGCCGTTTAGAGAAATCATACCTTAAATCAATTCCGGAGACTTTCTGCCTTCTTCCTGTGTCAGTGTATATACCCTGCCAGAAGCTCTGGGTCTCATCTCCTCTTGTTGCCGCTTCTGTGAACAATCCTTGGCCATATGTCCTGGCTTGTTGCAAACAAAACAGACAGGTGGTTTAGTGGGATCGACTTTCAGTGGTGCACCATTACAGGCTCTGCCAGGATGGAATGGTTTACGACAAAACCAATATGTGCGGCTTCCTAAGGATCCCTGGCCTCCACAACCTCCCTTCTGGTTTAGCCTCTTTGCAGCTCCCCCAAAAGGTCCACCTTGCTCTTTCCGCTTCTGTGTTGAGCCAGTGCTTCCAGAAGCACCTCTATTTCCAGTCTGTGTTGACTAGCTCGATAGAAGTTTCTTGATGTATCGGCACTCTTCTGCCGCTTTACTAAATTCAGTGAAGTGATGGGAGATCAGTCTTTCCTTGAACTCAGGTCTCAGCCCTTCTATCATGATATCTGAATTCCACTCATCATTGTCGTTCAGCTTGGATATGATAAGTAACATGATAGTCAGATGTATCGGGCTAGATAGTCATCAAAACTCTCCCGGTCGTGCTGCTGCTTGTTGCTGAGGAATTCTTTCTCTTTCTCTCTCTTGACAGTCAGAGGAAAGTACTTCTTTTGAATTCTTCTTGGAATAGTTCCCATGTAATTAGAACATTCTTCCCCTTCAGGATAGGTCTATGCCTTTCCACCAGCGATCAGCATCCCCTTCCAGCTTGTATATGGCAAGTTGTGCCTTTACTTCATCTAGATATTACAGCAAACTGAAGATTTTGTCCAGACGAGCCAGCCAGTCTTCAGCTTGTTGAGGATCAAACTTCCCCTTAAACATGGGTGGTTGCTGTTTACTAAATCTGCTAAGCCATGCTTAAATATCCTCCTCAGGCAATTCGCTAGTGGAGGTTCCTCATGTATCTCTTCTTAATTCCCCCACATGAACTCATCCATGCAGTTTTCCAGGTGGTCTTGTCTCTGCTGTACTCCTTGAAGGTCAGTTCTTATCTCGTTCATGGTCTGTTGCTGTTGCTCCAACATCTCTAGTATTCACTGTTGGATAGGGTCAGGCCTCAGCTCACCCTCGTTGTCACCTTGTCTACCACACCCTCGGCCTCGACCCCTGCCTCGGCCTTTACCGCGGCCCCTACCACCTTCCTCGGGTTGTATCATTTCCATAATTTACTCTACATAAAATTTAAAGAAGAGTAAATTGTGATACACAAGCAAGGATATTATTGTCATTTCATAAAAAAAGCAGGGTACAAATATGTCATACAACATATATGACTATTCACAGTAGTGCAGAGAAATGGAAATATCACATGTCCTAAATACTACTGTACATGACATATTGTTTGATACATAACCAAAATATTAATTTATAGCTTCCTCTATACCCTTCCCAAAATACATCTTCCAACTAAAATTCCTTCTGTCTGCCAGTATCCTATGACTGCCCTAGCCCCAAAATACGTGCCGATACCTCCCGGTCACACAAAATATAGGTCGGTCCCAAATCACTACTCCCAGTTTTGGCACTCCCTCGTGTATGTGTCGATGTGGTCCCAAAATACGGGAAAGTTGCTGTTGGGTCCCTCCTCAATGATGCTGATCTTCTTTCGGTTCCAAAAAGTGATATCCGGAAAGAAGCTCATAGTAGTGCGAACCCAGGTCGAGTCCGATAAGTTGAGACCCAACAGACGTCGTTGGTCGTACAGCAACTCAACAGAACCTAAATAATACAAGTAGTAATCCTCCGGGTCAGACTACACTCGTCTCGCCTGCCTCAGCTTGTCCCACAAGAAATCAATTAACTCCTCATTTAGCTGCATGTTGTACGGGACATGAACTACCTCTATCCTCGAGAAGCCCTTACTCGGATCCAGCTCGACAGGGTCCTCCTCTGGGTCATACCCTAACGGATGCCCTAACTCCCCTACCTCCGATCTAGGTGGAATCTCCGGCCTCGGCTGTGGTATGTGGACGGGCAGTATTGGCATGGTCTTCTGTGCCGTATATCACAGCTTCATACCGTCGGTACCGAAATAGTCTATCATCGGTCCTCTCAATTCGTCTATGATATCCTGTCGACATATAAACAAAATCTTATCAGTATACATTTCTAATAATGTTAGAGTCACTTATTAGCTCTGATACCAAAAATGTCAACACACATTTCTATTTCGATAATCAAAGAGTAATAAAGACATAATTCAATCGGCATACAGAAAAGTACAATTATACTGATAAAAATATTTGTTTATAATCCCAATGTCGTTTGTCAAAGGAAAACATAAAAATACAACGGAAACTTAATATTTACAAATTTCACCAAAATATCACAAAAATAGACTAACTTTGACCACGGTCTTATCCTCACCTTGAGACACGTGCCGTTCACTTTCCGATGTCTACGTCTTTTCCTTTTGCCCCACTGGTACCCGCTAAGGTATTTGTTTAAAAAAATAGGGTGAGATTCCGAAGAGTCCCCGTAGAGACATAATATCGTTCATAGAGAATGCGAAAAGTAAATATGATATATGCCATGTATGCACCAATTAATGAACATTATAAACATATTATCTGCAAGTATATATGAGTAGGGCCCAGCCCCACTATTCTACACTGGTTGGGTTTTCACCAACTCCAGTGTAAGTACCTCTGACACTTCTGGCCCCTCTATGGGCAAATCGTGTTGATTAATAAAGCGCATTTACAAACATTGACATTCACACAATCATATAACTATGGCATAATGTATGAAGGATAATGTCTCTACCTCAATGCTTTATAATCCTTTATTTAATGTGTCTCGAAAAGCGTGCTGTCCTGGCATCCGACTCGGTCCTAAAATGTTAAATGTACCAGAAATAGGTCATAACCTATCCAAGTATCATTTTAGACTCTTCCATGGTATTTATTATGGTTATATTAGTCTATGGTGAAAATTTACAAAAATGCTCCCGGAAACTCGGCCCGGCCTTGCTGTACCTGGCTCGATGGCTCGTTTTCTCAAAATTTTGACCAAAGCTATTTTGATTTATTTTCGCCCAAGGAATCCATTTCCGGGCTCAAAATCACCAAATTTAGTGTCAAATTATGAAAATGCCCTTGACAGCCCCTATTTAGGGATTTCAGTGGCTTTTTTGTAATTATGCTTTTTCGACCTCTACCGAAAAAGTGCCCAACTATAACCCCACCTATTTTTGCCAATTGAGTCCAATGGAATCATTTATTTCATGAAAATCAAACTCCTAGTTCCAGTTCTGGTCCTGGTCGAAATTACTAGGGAAAAATAGAAAAAAAAATGAGGTTTTGTGTTTTAGCTCTTAAAACTTGTACTTTTCCACTTCTAATCCTTGATTAACTTACCTAAACACTTCTTAATTATGATCTAAAGGATTTTGGGCAGCATAACCCCTTAGGGTTATGACTTTTCTAATTTTACAACTCAACCCAAAAATCACAAAACCAAACAATAATTACCAACAACAACTTCAATACACTAAGTTGAGGTTTTGGAGATTACCTCTTAATGTTTGGTGTCTCTTTCTATAACGTCCTCTCTCTCTCCTCAATATTGAAGAATAGCTTGCTAAACCATGATTTCTATGAAGAGCAAAAGATTAGGGGATGAACTACATAATATATGAAGCTTAGTCACTTGAAAACAAGCTCTTACCTTAGCTCTTGCTTCCTCTTGCTCTCTAAATCACCAAGAACTCTCAAACTCACTCACTCTCTCTTGTTTCCTTGATTTGTACGTGAAGTGTATGAAGGAAAGGGAAAAGAACATGTTTTATTAATTTCCTCATCTTTCCTCCTAGCCATTGATATAATCAAGGGTCAAGATTACACCACCTTGCATGCACACCATTCCTCCTCCCATACCTCCCACCATACCGTCTTCTTTATGCCATACCTTCTCATTATGACCACCATGCACATGTCTTCACTTAGAGTGCACTCCACCTTTGTCATCATTGAGAGATTCATGTATTAAACATTTTTTTCTTTTTCTATCATGCATGGATGAAAATAATGAGAGGGAGGGAAGAGAAAAATTGTTTTACTTAATTCCACAATTGACATAATTGGTTTTATGTATAATCCCCCTTAATTTCCCAATTCTTGATTTATTCCACCAAGAATAATCCCATTATGCATTTTCTTTTATTTTCCTTGATTAATTGAAATTAACTCCAATTAATTGGAAAATAATTAATCTTGGGCTAAATTGGAAAAATTATGATTTTGCTAGCCTCTTTTGCAATTTAATTCAATTTTTGAATTAATTTGCTCATTTCCTTATGAATATGAATATTTCAAAATTCACAAGATCCAAATTCATGAATATTCACCATTTTATTGAATTACTCAAATAATTACAATATATTCTTGGTGAATATAAAATTTGAGGTGTTACAACAATTTTTCTAAACCATGCATCAATTAAGGGAGAGCTTCACATTCACATGTGTTTTATATCTTGAAAACTCATCTCTTATTTGAAAGAATTTTTTTACTCATGTGCATTCACTATCTTTTGATTAGTTTTTATGATGAGTTACTCTTATATTTTTCCTTTCCATGATCTTAAATTGCATATTCGTATAGAAAGGAAACATTTGACACTTGATTGTATAAACCATTCTCCTTAGAAGAATAATTTTAACTTATGCAAGAGAAATTGTTCTACGCCAAATTATTCCTCAGCATACTACAAAAATAAACTATCAAACTTGAGAAAAGATACTTTAACGTTCAATTAAGGGAAATATATTGGTTGCGACATTCAAAGCAACAAATACATATGCCAATATAAATAAGAATTACGCATGCTGAACAGAAGCTCAACTTAATTAGAGAATCCTGGCAACAACATGAATATACATTAGAGTTGCATAGCAAAAGTGTGGTGAACACAACATCATGAAGTAACATTGTCAAAGAATAAAGCAACGGACTTCATGGAGCTTTTCATCAGTTTTCAAAATCTATATGAGTATTTCTAAACCTTTTTCTTTTTACATTTCAAGAATTCGATTCATATCTTTAATTTCAATTTGCCTTATTTTCTTGAAAACCTCTCCAAATCTATTTTCAGTTCCATCACATTAAATATTGAAAAATACTTTCAAATAGGGGAAGGAAAAACTATTTTCTTGACACATTCATTAATAAAAAGAAAGGCATTTCTACTTTATTTTCAAATTTACTTCTACACAAGCCTTACTTCTTTGTATTTCAAACTCTTTGCTGATGTCAAATAGGGGGAGAGAAAGATAAGAAAAATATATTGCACTTAATTTTCTTTAATAATTCATACATATTTTTCTAAAAGGATTTGCCATCATCAAAAAGGGGGAGAATGTTAGATATGATTAGTTTTGATTATGTCAAATATAGATGTCAAGCATTAAGCGCAAAAAGTTTGCATAATATATTGATCTTCTACATTGACTAACTACTGTGTTTAATGTGAAATATCTTGTAGATTAGTTGAGCAAAGATTAGAAGATATCAAGTTGCATGATGGAGGAAGATTGAGAAGATATTGAAGATAGAAGTTATTAAATATGAGTAGAAATTAAGAAAAGAAAAGAGTTATTGAGTTTGATTACTGGGAATGATCAAAAAAGGATAAAAATAAGAACTTGGAAGATCACAAGCTCTTAGAATTGATATTGGAGATTTCTACGGTCAAATGGAAGTTGGAATGATTCAATCGGAAGTTAAAAGTGGCTAGGGCTTTCAAAATGTTGAGTTTTATTCGAATAGAAGAAGTTATATTCAAAAAAGAGCATTTATATTTGAATAAGAGGAGTTGTATCCAAATACAAGCAGTTTTATTTGAATAGAAGAAATATTATTCAAATAAATGGTAAACTCTGTTTCGTCCAGCATGAGCGAGATTCAGTAATTTGGTCATATCTCCCAAACCACAAGTCGGATTGAGGTGAAACTAGTAGTATATGAAACTAGACTCCTAATGCATCATTTTGACATTAAGATCAAGTTAAAAGGAGCTCAGATGAAGGAGATATGAATTTTGGAATATGACATTCAAATAACCATCATATTTCAAAACAGGGTTCAGTATTTTGAATATAACTTTCAAACTACAACTCTAATTGAGATGAAACTAGTGCCAAATGAAACTAGACTTAAAGAGATTTTTATGAATAGGTCATTAGGTCATATTTAGAGTTTATATTCAAAGAGATATGCCTTCTGGAAGTTGGTGATCAAAATCAACCTCTATTCCAGACCAGTCGATACACATTACATCATAACTTTTGAAAGACAAAGTATTTGTGATTGATTCCAATTGCTGTGCAAAGTAAACTTAAAGTGCTTTATAGGGATAGTTCATTTGCCATGGAATTATATCAAAATAGTTATGCCCTCAGAAGTTTATTCAAATATGGAGGTTGCATTATTCAAATATGAAGATTCATTTTCAAAGTGCATTATTCGAATACAGCTAGTTGTATTCAAATAGTATGACATATCTTGTGGGAGAGGCTATTCAAATAAGGATTGGTCTATTCGAACATGAAAGTTTGAGAGAATATTATTCGAATACAAATGGCATTGTTTGAATAAGATCATTTGTTTTACAAGGCAACTATTCGAATAAGGAATTCACTATTCGAACTGAAAGTTTATTCGAATAGAGGATGAAGTATTTGAATAAAAATGAATGTTTTACAAAGTGAGCTATTCAAATACACTTCATACTATTCAAATATTTAAGATTCCAAAAAATAGAGCATCACCTCGAAACTTCTGAAAATCATAGGAATGATGTGTAACCTATTCTTTTTACTTCTAATCACTCTAACACATCATCATGTTAGTGATTAGGCATTTTCCAGGTGATCAAACAAGGATTAACACAAGACTTAGAAAAAGTGACTTTCACAAAGTGTAAGGAGCGTCTAACGTAACAGTTAGTTTTTCAAACACTATAACGGTCAAGACGACCAACAGGACTTAACAGATAGGTTGAAATACTCACAACAGTCGTATCTTACTCAACTATAAATATAGGAGATTCAAGCAGAGTTCAACAACGGAACAACATGCCATAATCATGAATTATCCACTCTTACCCAAAAACCCTCTGTTTATCTACTTTGTATATTACTTACCATTGAGAGAGTGATTATTTCTATTGTACTTAAGTGAGCATTATATACACTCTATGAGAGAGTCTGTAAACGCTTTCAACCATATTTCTAAATTTATCTCAAGGTAGAGGGACCTTGAGAGATGTAACATCCCAAATTTTATATTCACCAAAAATATAATATAATTATTTGAGAAATTCAATAAAATGGTGAATATTCATGAAATTTGGATCTTATGAATTTTGAAATATTCATATTCATGATGAAATGGGCAAATTAATTCAAGAAAGGAATTAAATTACAAAGGTGATAGCAAAATCATAATTTTGCCAATTTAGCCCAAGATTAATTATTTTCCAATTAATTAGAGTTGATTTCAATTAATCAAGGAGAATAAAGAAAAATATATAATTGGATTATTCTTAATGGAATAAATAAAAAATTGTGAAATTAGAGGGAATTATACATAATTCATTTAATTGAATTATGGAATTATTGAAACACATTTTATTTTCCTTTCTCTTCTATAATTTCGCCTAGCATGAGGTATATGGAGGGAAAAATTGATTAATGAAATTTGATATGCCAAGTGTTATGATCATATGAGAAGGGGACTAAATCATAATTTATTTCCAAGAGCACATGTCAAAATGCTATATGAACATGGTAATGATGACAATGGTGGAGTGTATACTACATGAAGGCATGGACATAGTGATCATGATAATTTGAGGTAAGGGAATAGCTTGAGTGAGGGTTGGATGATCTTGAGTGTTTGGTTTAGTATGAAGTTATTCTAATTGGAAAAACACTTGGTTTAGTTGGAGCATAAGAGGGAGTACCTTTTTGGCCAACTAAGGGAGGAGAAAAAGCTAGTTCGATATTAAGGGAAACCAAATGGAGTAATTATGAAGGAAGTATGGGTGGAAGCATGGGTAGAGGTATGGTTGGAGACAAGTGTCTCCATAACACCCCTTGATGAAATCAATGGTGTAAGATGAAGGGAGAAATTTTTATGATGTCTTTTCCTTTCCTTTCCTATGCATATTTCGGCCAAGCAAGGGGGGGGGAGAGAGAGAGGGCTTTGAAGAGGTCTTGAGAATTAGAGAGAAGGAGGAAGAAGATTAAGGTAAGTGTTGTCTCTTAAAGCCTTTTCTTGTAAGCATGCATGAAAAATCCTTCTCTAAACCTTGTTCCTTCATGAATACATGATCTTTAAGACTCATTCTTGGCTCAAGGAGAAGAGAGAGGAGACATATAGAGTGAGAGGAATCAAGAAGCCTAAGAGGGAATTACACCAAACTCAAATATATACTTGTATGAAGTTGATTTTGAAGTTTGTTGTTAGTTTGGTGATTTTTTGTTGAGTTGTAAATTTAGAAAAGCCCTAATCCTAAGGGTTTATGCTGCCCAAATTTGTTTAAATCATGATTAAAAAGTGTTTAAATGAGTTAATAAAGGATTAGAAGTGAAAAAGTACAAGTTTTGGATGCTAAAACACAAAAGGACAATTTTTCCATTTTCTTTCCAATATTTTGGCCATCACTGTTATAAGGCCTAAGAGCTGGATTTTCATAAAATAGATGGTTCCATTGGATTCAGTGGGTAAAAATAGGTGGGGTTACAATTGGCCATTTTTTAGGAAAAGTCAAAAAAATCGTAATTACGAAAACGTCCCTAAAATCCCTAAACCAGGCTGTCAAGGGTATTTTCATAATTTGACAGTGAATTTGGTGATTTCAAGCCCAGAAATGGATTCTTTGGGCAAAAATATGTCAGGATAGCCCTAGTTAAAATTTTGAAAAAATGTGCCATCGGGCCAAGTACTGCAAGGTCGGGCCAGGGTCCCAGGGGCATTTTGGTAAATTTTCACCATAGACTAATATAACCATTAGAAACACTATTGAAGTGTCTAAATTGTACATTTGAAATTTTAGGACCGAGTAGAGAGTTTGAGGGACTGGGACGCAAATCGAGGCACGTTATTCGAGGATCAGGGAAGGGCGATTAAGGTAGGGAACTTTTCTCTCCTCTGTATTTGATATTTATAATGGTGTATTGGTGCATGTTATTGCTTTGCTTGATTATGTGAAACATATGGATAATTGAAGCTTTGTTCCTGTTTATGCTATGGTCATACATATGTTGTTTGAAACATTGAGCATGTAGATATGTCATTCTGTGAGCATGAATTATGTAATGTAAGAATGTCATGAATTAAGCACTTATCTTGCATGTATGTTAGTATTGCTTTCCTACTAAAATTCCCCAGAATCTCAACCTCTCCTACCAACAATTTAGACAGGTGAAGACAGAAGATATGTTGAGAGCAAAGAAGAAAACCGTATACAGGGAATGTTGTAGTGGAACAAAACGTATACATAGCACTGTGAGGCTACATTAATTGTAATTATCAAGTATGAACCCCTATCAGGAATTTTCGTAATCGTACACATAATATCAGTATATTTATGCTATTCATGTGTTGCCCACTGAACTACGTATCATTTTCTGTAAATACTCTGAAATAGGTGAAAATAAGATAAGGGTGTGACAAGAGGGTTTGACTTCCTTACGGGGGACGCTGTAGCGAGAATTGCCTGTAAGACTTTCTGCTCGTAAGACTTACAAGGTGCAAGCAGTAGAGAACATTGCTGCTAGTAAGACTGATAAATCACAATTTTAATATATTTCATCTCACCTTATTCATTTATTTTGGGAATTATTTTAGGCTAATTTGGATTTATTAGATAATATTTGGATAATTAGCCGATTTTGGGAAATAATATAAATCTGAATTGATTATGATATTATTGAGCTTAATTTATTATTATTTTGATTGATATCTTGTGAGTGGAAAATATTTCCAATTATATAATAAATCACGATTTTATCATATTCTTGCAGGATAAGGAAAAGGAGATTAAAAGATCCTACGGTGCAAAACTTTTCTTAGAAACTCAAAAAGAATCCAATGGTGGAATTTTATTGGGCTTTTGGAATTTTAATAGGCCCAAATTAGTACCCAAAACTCTTCCCTCCTTTCTTAAAAATACCCTAGCCGTCACATATACGGAGGAGAGAACGCGAACACGGGAATACGCTGGAGGAACTGAGACGCACGCCAGAACCCACTTCGATCAATTGCTATTCTTCAATTCAATTCCCCTTTTTCCATCCACATATATGCACGCGAGAAGGTGCTGGGATATTGATTCATTGAAGTTCTGCTTCTCCACGCGGGTCCCACGGCATTGATCAATCATCAATTAATATTTCACAAAGCATTTTGATGGCCGTGTCATGCTGTTCGAAGCTTTGTCATGCTGTTCGAAGCTTGGAGGAGAATGTGACGCGCTTATGGAAGCTTAACTCTCTTAGGAGACAACTCGGGAGGAGCATGGAGGAAGCTAGAGCCTATGAGCTTATATTTGAAGACTATAAGGGAGTGTCTTTCTTTTATCTTTTTGATTCAAGACTTAAGATTATTTAGTTTTAAATGATTTTGGGTTGTGTTAATTGAGAACAATCTAGTTTTAGATTGTAGACTTAATTTTTATTTGGATTGAATTGATATTTTGGATTTACTTTGTTCTTAAATGATTATTGGGATTTTTGTTTGCAAACCTTTGATTGTCAATTAGATTATTAATCGAGTTTTCATTATTAATTAAATTGTCAATTTGGGTTTAATCTCTTGATTGTTTAATTAAGGTGATTAATTGTCGAATTGTTTAATTAGGCAATTGTGAACATAATTTCCAAAATATCTTAAACAATTGTGATTGGTTTTTAATGGATTTAATTAACCACCATTTTTTCCATTATGAGTTTTCTAGTGGATTAGGTGTAATTGAGCATGAGGGTTTCCCATGTCTTAATTAGGTGATTAAGTTTATTAATTCCAACCTTTCATGAACCTCCCTTTGGTCTAATAGATTGAATGGCTAAGAAAGCTAAATCCATGTGAATCCTGAGTTGTCCCCTTTATCACCATAACTGAACGAAATCCTTGTTAATTGTCTTGCTTTTGACTATTTTCTTTGCTTAGTATCTTAATTCATTTTTCACTAAAAAAACCCAAATGTTGCATTCCAATTCATTTAGGTTAGTTTCATTCTCATATAGATTTTAGAGTCATTTGCATTTAGGTAGTAGAATCTTGCACTTTAGTTTAGGTCCATTCTATTGCATCTTTTGTTACTTAAAAATCAATCCTAAAGAAAACCCATAGCTTGCTCCTTGGGAGAATGACCTAGGTTGACCCTAAACTACATAATTAATTAGGACCTAGTTTAATTGATTGCTTTAGCGACAAAAGCACGCATCAATTTTGGTGCCGTTGCCGGGGAGCAGCGGTTAGGCTTTAGGTTTGAGTTTTTAGGCAACTTCTTAGGTAGTTGTTTATTGCATGACCCGATCCTCTTCTGAAAAATTGTTTGAATTTGATCTTGAGATTGAGAGGACACTTCACCAACGAAGAAGGACTAGAGCTAGTACTTTTGTAGGCAATAGTTCCTTTGTTGAGCCCATTGTTGATTCTTCTGATTCTAAGGTCAATATGGATGCTAATAATATTGCTATTAATGCTGATGGGAATGTTAATGTTAATGCAAAAGCAAATGCAATTGTAAATGCAAATGCTAATGCTAATATTGTTGATCCTGCTATGACTATTAGAGAATTGGTTTCACCTGATTTGCATTTTCAAAATTGGTGTATCAATTATCCTGATATTAATGCAAATTTTGAATTGAAATCTGGATTGATTCACTTACTTCCAAAATTTAATGGCCTTTCAGGTGAGGAAGCGTACAATCACTTGAAGATGTTTCATATGGTTTGCACTGCTATGAAACCTGTTGGTGTGACTGAAGATCAGATTAAGATGCGTGCCTTCCCATTCTCTTTAGAAAGATCTGCTAAAAATTGGTTGATTCGATTACCTCCTGGATTCATTACTTCATGGAACCAATTGAAGAAACTGTTCTTGGAAAAGTATTTCCCAGCTTCTCGCACTTCATCTATCAGGAAGGACATATGTGGATGTCGACAAGTGGTTGGAGAATCCTTATATGAATATCTAGAGCGTTTTAAAATGCTATGTTCTAGCTGTCCCTACCATCAGATTCCGGATACATTACTGATCCAATACTTCCATGAAGGTCTCTTGCCTCTAGAGAGAGATTTATTAGACTCAGCTGGTGGTGGTGCACTTCTACACTTGACTGTGGATCATGCTTGGGAATTGATTGAAAGGAAAGCTGAACATAGCCAACAATTTGGTACTAGACAACAGGTCAAAGTTAATGAAGTGGGACGAATTTCTTCTAATTCTGAATCTCGCCTAGAGAGCAAAATTGATAGACTCGCATCTGCTATGGAAAAAATGGTTATGTCTCAGATGCAAAATTCTTCTAATATGGCCACTCCTATGGGGTCCTCTACTTCTGTTACCCCACAGGCTAACTCTTCTGCTTTAGTAGGGCCATTCTGCTCTATTTTCTCTCTAGCTACTCATGGTACTGACTCTTGCCCCTACATGAATGATGGAGTTGAATCTTGTAATGCTATTTACCCTTCTAAGCCTTTGACTCAAGGCGGCCAAAGATATGATCCTTACTCCAATACATACAATCCTGGATGGCATGATCATCCAAACCTTCGATATGGAAATGGCCAAGCCCAGCAAGCACAATTCAATCAAAGTGGGAATTCTAGTGGCAAGATGTTTCAACAAGTTAGACAATCAATGCCAATCCAAGATGAAGATTCAATGTTAGAAAGCAAGATGGACGCTATGATGAAAATCCTGATGCAACAACAACAACTGATGCAACAACAACAACAGATACAACAACAACAACAACAGATTCAGGAATTTCAAGCTTTTCATACTCAAATGGGTCAATTTTCTAACGCACTCAGTAATGTACAGAGTCAAGATTCAGGAAAGCTTCCATCTCAAGTGGTAACCAATCCGAATATTGGACCTCAACAAAATCCTAATATTGGTGGAGTTAATGCTATATCTCTTCGACATGGAAAGAAATCCCTTCTGCAGATCCTGTTACCACCAATACTTCAAATGACAAGGAAGTTGTTGATGACTCTCCTTCTACTCTTCCTTCCACTTCCACATCACAGGATCAGTCTACTTTATTAAAAACATAAGTGGCACCTCATGAAGAACAAGAAAAGAATGAGGAAGGAAAGCAAGTGATTAAACCAGCCCTGCCATTTCCTACTGCAGTAGCTAAGGCTGAAAGGAGAAAGAAGGAAGCTGAGATGTTTAATGAAGTCTATGATATCTTCAAGAAAGTGGTGATCAATGTTCCACTAGTTGACTTAGTCGCACAAGTGCCTAAATATGCAAAATTCTTGAAGGAGTTATGTACTACAAAGAGAAAATTTAAGCATGAAGGCAAGGTTGACTTAGGAGCAGTTGTCTCCTCTCTTTATCAAATGCCAATGCCAGTAAAGTGCAAGGATCCTGGTAGCTTTCTCATCCCTTGTACTATTGGTGACATTGACTTCTCAGATGCCTTAGCAGACTTGGGAGCAGCTATCAACGTTATGCCAAAATCAGTCTTCAACCAACTCAAGGGTGTAGAGCTTAAGCCTACAAATCTCATTGCATCCCTTGCTGATAGACGTTGCACAGTCCCAGAAGGCGTCTTGGAGGACATCTTGGTCAAGGTAAAAGATTTCATATTCCCTGCAGACTTCTATGTTCTTGATATGGATGATGGTAGGTTTAGGCAGAAAGGACCTTCATCTTTGATTCTAGGTAGGCCTTTCCTTAAAACTGCTAGAGCTATGATAGATGTGCATGCTGGTAGCCTTACTCTGGAATTTGCTGGTGAAACTATTAGATTTAATGTGCTTGAATCCATGAGACATCCCCCTGATGATTGTGCTGAGATAGATGTTAATGCTATTGATGCTATTATGGATGATTCTATTGTAGATCTTAGAGATAGCATGCTTAATAGATCCGGTGATATTACCTGTTTAGATGATACTATCTCTTGTTCATGTGCTGAAATTGGTAGTTGTGATACGTGTGCTGATCTTGATAGTGCTGATATTGATATTTTCACGGAGGCTATTGAGATTATGAGACATTCTAGACATGATCATTCTGTGCCTAATTGTAGCATTAGCAATTCTAGTGATCACACATCTGCTACTTCTATTGATTCTAATGGACTTTCTCGGTTACTTAATGTGATTGATGCCATGAATAGAACTGATTTATCTCTACTACTTGACTCTGAATTATTGATTGACCTTGATCATATTTCTGATAGTGAGATTTCTGATTATGATTCTATCTCTGACATGAGTGCTACTGATGGCACTATTGTTGTTGATTGTGATGTGTTGCTTGATTCTACTGCACTTGTAGTTTCTACTAATACTCCCCAAGATGGGAAAGTTTGCTCTTCTGTTTGTGAATCAGTTGTGCAGGTTTCTAGTTTGACTGATATAGATTTGAAGCCGCTCATACCTTCAATTGAGCAAGCTCCATTTTTGGAGTTAAAGCCACTTCCTGACCCATTGAAATATGTCTATTTGGGGAAGAACGAGACACTTCCTATGATTATAGCTAGTGACATAACTGCTGATAAGGAACCCCGCCTCTTAGAGGTACTTAGGAGACGGATGAAAGCTATTGGATGGACTCTTGCTGATATCCCTGGAATCAGCCCAAATGTGTACATGCATCGGATCCTGCTAGAAGATGGTGCCAAAGCTGTGCGATAGCCACAAAGGCGACTCAATCCATTGATTCTTGATGTGGTAAAGAAAGAGGTCTCTAAACTTCTTTCTGCAGGTATAATCTACCCTATTTCTGATAGCCAGTGGGTAAGTCCAGTTCAGGTAGTACCTAAGAAAACTGGTATTACAGTTGTGCGTAATGACAAAGGTGAGCTAGTTCCGACTAGAGTCCAGAATAGTTGGAGAGTATGTATTGACTATAGAAAATTGAATTATGTGACTAGAAAGGATCACTACCCCCTTCCCTTCATAGATCAGATGTTAGAAAGACTGGCTGGTAGATCACATTACTGTTTTTTAGATGGTTTTTCTGGATATTTTCAGATTTCTATTGCCCCTGAGGATCAGGATAAAACCACATTCACATGTCCATTTGGAACCTTTGCATATAGACGCATGCCATTTGGCTTATGTAATGCACCAGGCACTTTTCAAAGTTGCATGGTTTCCATATTCTCTGATTTTCTTGAGCATTGCATGGATGATTTCACTGTTTACGGTGATTCTTTTGATGCATGCTTAGCTAGTTTGGACAATGTTTTGGAAAGATGCATTCAATATAATCTTGTGTTGAATTTTGAAAAATGTCATTTCATGGTTAATAAAGGAATTGTTTTGGGCCATGTTGTTTCACATGATGGTATTGAGGTTGATAAAGCTAAAGTTGATATTATTTCATCCCTTCCATATCCTTCTTGTGTGAAAGATGTACGTTCCTTTCTTGGGCATGCTGGATTTTATAGAAGGTTCATCCAGGATTTTAGTAAGATAGCACTGCCATTATCTCGTTTATTGCAGAAAGATGTGGGTTTTGTTTTTGATGATTCTTGCAGGTATGCATGGGATGAGTTAAAGAAGAAACTCACTACACCCCCAATCATTCAGCCACCTAATTGGAGCCTTCCATTTGAGCTCTTGTGTGATGCTTCAGATTATGCATTAGGTGATGTTCTTGCCCAGAGAGTAGAGAAGAGACAACATATCATAGCCTATGCCTCTCGAACACTAGATGTTGCTCAAGCTAATTACACTACCACAGAGAAAAAGCTATTTGCAATCGTCTTTGGGTTAGAGAAGTTTCGATCTTACATCCTTCACACCAAGGTGACCATCTTTACAGATCACTCAGCTATCAAATACTTGTTTAAAAAATTGGACTCCAAACCCCACCTCATTAGGTGGGTGATGCTGATACAAGAGTTCGATGTGGAGATTCGTGATAAGAGTGGTATAGAGAATATGGTAGCTGATCACTTGAGTAGGATTGAATCACCTCTGGTAACATCGTTACCCTTAGATGATTTTCCTGATCAAAGGCTCTGTGAGGTTGTTGTTTCTATCCCTTGGTAT
This sequence comes from Inga oerstediana, assembly GCA_963210345.1. Classification (NCBI taxonomy): domain Eukaryota; kingdom Viridiplantae; phylum Streptophyta; class Magnoliopsida; order Fabales; family Fabaceae; genus Inga; species Inga oerstediana. The sequence continues at coordinate 76,581,091 of OY723399.1, read as the reverse complement.
GCTAATATTGCAAATTATTTAGTTGCGTCTGTTTTGCCAGCTGACATGAATACACATCAATTGAATAAGTTTAAGAAAGACGTTAAATTCTATATATGGGATGATCCTTACTTGTGGCATATTTGTAGTGATCAAATTATTAGGCGATGCATTCCTGATGATGAATTTGAGTCTGTCTTAACTTTTTGCCATACTCTTGCATGTGGGGGACATTTTAGTGCCAAGCGTACTGCTATGAAAGTTTTGGAAAGTGGATTGTTTTGGCCTAGTCTATTTCGTGATGCCCATGAATTCTGTAAGAAGTGTTCCAGGTGTCAATTTGTGGGTACTATTTCTAGGAAACATGAGATGCCCCAACAACCCTTATTATTCTGTGAAGTCTTTGATATTTGGGGAATTGATTTCATAGGACCTTTTCCCACTTCATTTGGTTATCTGTATATCTTGCTAGCTGTGGATTATGTGTCCAAGTGGGTTGAGGCTATCCCCACTCGTACTAATGACTCTTTTGTAGTGGTTTCCTTTATTCGGTCTCACATTCTTTGCAGGTTTGGCATTCCCAGAGCTATCATTAGTGATCAAGGAACTCATTTTTGCAATCGGAGTTTGCTGAACTTGCTTAGCAAGTATGGTGTAATGCACAAGGTAGCCACCCCATACCATCCTTAGACGAATGGTCAAGCAGAACTCTCTAATAGAGAAATCAAGCTCATTTTAGAAAAGACAGTGCAACCCAACCGGAAGGACTGGAGTAAAAGGCTCGATGATGCACTTTGGGCGTATCGCACAGCATATAAAAGTCTCATTGGCATGTCTCCATACAGGATTGTCTATGGCAAAGCATGTCATTTGCCAGTAGAGGTGGAGCACAAGGCGTATTGGGCAATAAAAAGGTGCAACCTCGATCTTGCTAGTGCTAGTGCTGAAAGAAAGTTGCAATTGCAAGAGCTTGAAGAGTTAAGAAGGGAAGCTTATGAGAATGCGAGGATTTATAAGGAAAGAACTAAAGTAGCCCATGACAAACTCATTATGAAGAGAGAATTCCAAGTGGGCCAAAAAGTTCTACTCTACGTCTCCAGATTGAAACTCATGCCTGGAAAGCTCCGCTCTAGATGGGAGGGGCCCTTCATTGTCATTGATGTTTTCCCATATGGAGCTGTGAAGATCAAGAGGGAGCCGAATGGAAAATGCTTCACCGTCAATGGACACCGCTTGAAGCCGTTCTATGATGGATTCTCCACTCAAGCAGTGGAGGTTACCGCACTACGAGACACCACGTAGACCCCGGTTGTATTCCTTCCTTCACTCTTTTATTTTGCATTGTCATATTATTAAGTTGAGTAGTGCTGCATATTACCTGTCTTTGTGCTTTGCTATGACTGTTTTGCATTGAGGACAATGCATTGTTTAAGTGTGGGGGAGGGATCAACTGTTTTGAATGTGAAAATTGCAAGTTTTAAGTAACTTTAGTATGATTCATCCTTGATTTGAAAGGTGATTGATCATGTTTTGAGATAATAGACTAAGTGGCAATGAATTTGACTTAGGTGAATTTAGACTAGTAATCATATAGACCTAGTGAGATTTTGAGCCTGATGCATTTTTTTTCAGTGTGTACCCCCTATTTCTTTACTTGATCTAGAACTTGACTTGAATCTTATTTGAGGCCACATTTTATGCATATGTATTCACGAAGATGATAAAGGCATTCATTTCATTTTAGCCAGATAAGCCAAACAGCCTATCCTTTCCATACATATACCCTTTGTTTAGCCCCTTGAGCCTATATTTTATTTTATTTTCTCACCCCATACCACAAAAAAAAAAATCCTACCTTTTTGAATGTCTTAGGAATTGAAGAGCATTGCATTATATCTATTTTGGATGGAAGAACGTGTATAAAATTAGGAATTGGGTCATTGTGAAAAGTATGATATGTTATCTTGAAAAAAAAAGAAGGTAATAAGATTCCGCTCCGCTGGTTTAAGCTGTGTTTAGTAACTGGGGGTCTTCATCACCAATGTTGATCTTCACGTCAAACGGCCAGTAAGAGCTATGAGCGTGCTAGTAGCATATTAGTGCTATTGAGTTATAAATGTTTGAGTAACCGGGCCTTTGTATCACCAATACATAGGTTCGCGTCAAAAGAACATATATATAACAGCCCAAGAGAATTGCAAAAAGAAAAAAAGAAAAAAAAAGAAAAAGAAAAAAAAGAGAAAGGTAAAGTAATGACCCAGTTCAAGTGTGATTTGGTTTCTTTCATCCTGTTTCATCCTATTGCATCATTCTCTTCATCTTCTAGGATATTCAACTTTGTTTTTTCAAACACTATACCCTTTCTTTCTTAGCCTTAGCCCCATTACAACCTAATAAAAGTCCTTTGGATTTATGTTTGCATTTTCTTTGCTAGTGGTGGAGAACTTAGATTCTTGTCAAGCCTATGGAAAGAGAGTACTGGATAGGGTGGATTTGAGTGTAAACACAAGCCTATACACTTTTGAGTGATGAGAGACATACAAATATCCTTGGTGAGGGATTTCTAGCTTAGATATTCCTTTGTCAAGTAAATTGCCATGAAGTTTGTTTTCTTGAGTCATGAGAAAATCACTTGGATAAAAGAGGTGTTGAAATGCTTTTGTTTACTTTTTACTTGTGATTGGAACATTCACTTTTGAAGTTTTGTTTTATTTTGTCTTGTTATACTTCCTTGGTCTTGATTTGTTTTGCCCAGGAGTGCAAATGATAAGTATGGGGGAGTTGATAAATCACAATTTTAATATATTTCATCTCACCTTATTCATTTATTTTGGGAATTATTTTAGGCTAATTTGGATTTATTAGATAATATTTGGATAATTAGCCGATTTTGGGAAATAATATAAATCTGAATTGATTATGATATTATTGAGCTTAATTTATTATTATTTTGATTGATATCTTGTGAGTGGAAAATATTTCCAATTATATAATAAATCACGATTTTATCATATTCTTGCAGGATAAGGAAAAGGAGATTAAAAGATCCTACGGTGCAGAACTTTTCTTAGAAACTCAAAAAGAATCCAATAGTGGAATTTTATTGGGCTTTTGGAATTTTAATAGGCCCAAATTAGTACCCAAAACTCTTCCCTCCTTTCTTAAAAATACCCTAGCCGTCACATATACGGAGGAGAGAACGCGAACACGGGAATACGCTGGAGGAACTGAGACGCACGATAAAACCCACTTCGATCAATTGCTATTCTTCAGTTCAATTCCCCTTTTTCCATCCACATATACGCACGCGAGAAGGTGCTGGGATATTGATTCATTGAAGTTCTGCTTCTCCACGCGGGTCCCACGGCATTGATCAATCATCAATTAATATTTCACAAAGCATTTTGATGGCTGTGTCATGCTGTTCGAAGCTTGGAGGAGAATGTGACGTGCTTATGGAAGCTTAACTCTCTTAGGAGACAACTTGGAAGGAGCATGGAGGAAGCTAGAGCCTAGGAGCTTATATTTGAAGACTATAAGGGAGTGTCTTTCTTTTATCTTTTTAATTCAAGACTTAAGATTATTTAGTTTTAAATGATTTTGGGTTGTGTTAATTGAGAACAATCTAGTTTTAGATTGTAGACTTAATTTTTATTTGGATTGAATTGATATTTTGGATTTACTTTGTTCTTAAATGATTATTGGGATTTTTGTTTGCAAACCTTTGATTGTCAATTAGATTATTAATCGAGTTTTCATTATTAATTAAATTGTCAATTTGGGTTTAATCTCTTGATTGTTTAATTAAGGTGATTAATTGTCGAATTGTTTAATTAGGCAATTGTGAACATAATTTCCAAAATATCTTAAACAATTGTGATTGGTTTTTAATGGATTTAATTAACCACCATTTTTTCCATTATGAGTTTTCTAGTGGATTAGGTGTAATTGAGCATGAGGGTTTCCCATGTCTTAATTAGGTGATTAAGTTTATTAATTCCAACCTTTCATGAACCTCCCTTTGGTCTAATAGATTGAATGGCTAAGAAAGCTAAATCCATGTGAATCCTGAGTTGTCTCCTTTATCACCATAACTGAACGAAATCCTTGTTGATTGTCTTGCTTTTGACTATTTTCTTTGCTTAGTATCTTAATTCATTTTTCACTAAAAAAACCCAAATGTTGCATTCCAATTCATTTAGGTTAGTTTCATTCTCATATAGATTTTAGAGTCATTTGCATTTAGGTAGTAGAATCTTGCACTTTAGTTTAGGTCCATTGTATTGCATCTTTTGTTATTTAAAAATCAATCCTAAAGAAAACCCATAGCTTGCTCCTTGGGAGAATGACCTAGGTTGACCCTAAACTACATAATTAATTAGGACCTAGTTTAATTGATTACTTTAGCGACAAAAGCAAGCATCAATTTTGACTTCCTTACGGGGGACGCTATAGCGAGAATTGCCTGTAAAACTTTCTGCTCGTAAGACTTACAAGGTGCAAGCAGTAGAGAACATTGCTGCTAGTAAGACTTACAAGAGTGTAAGTAGGAGAGAACGTTACTGCTCGTAAGACTAACATAGGTAAGGAAGAGAGAAAAGTCTTCGGGATTGCTCTGCTCGTAAGACTTGCCATAAGGGGGAGAATCTCAATAAGAGATTTATAAAAGGCTTCACTGTCAACAGTCGTTTCCATTTTGACATATGCAGAGTAATAGAGACCAAGTTCCACAGTCAAACAGAAAACTACATATATACTGATAAAAGTATTTGTTTACAGTCTAGAATCAACCATACAAAATGTGACAATATATAGAACTATTACAAAATATCCCAAAAGCATTTTAGCCATAGATTATCTATAACCACGAACTTTGTCTTTGCCTCGAGACACATGTCAGTCACTTCCCTTGGTCTACATCCTTGCCTTTTGATCCACTGGCACCCACTGAGATGTTTTATTTAGAAAAAGGGGTGAGATTCTAAGGAATCTCAGTAGAAACATATTATCATTCACATAACATGCGATAAGTAGATATGATATGTACCATGAATACACCAATTAATGAACAATATAATGCATCATCAAGTACACACAAGTAAGGCTCTAACCCCACTACTTGTACACCAGTTGGATTCTCATCCAATCCCTCAGGTGTAAGTGCACTTCTGGCACTAACTGCCCTATCTAGACATACCATTTTAATTAATAAAAGCATAAACCATGGTAATTACACATTCATATAGACTAAGGCATGAAGTATGAAGAATAATGTCCCTACCTTAACCCTTTTTAATCTCGAGATGCTCGCCTCGTAGTACGTGCCAACTTCAAGCTCCTAACTCGGTCCTAAAATATCAAATGTATAGGAATTAGGTTATGACCTCTCCATGTATCATTTTAGACACTTCCATAGTGTTTATTGTGGTTATATTAGCTTATGGTGAAAATTTACCAAAATGCCCCCGAGACCCTGGCCCAGTTGTACTTTTTTCAAAATTTTGGCACAAGCTATTCTAGTATATTTTCATCCATAGAATCCATTTCAGGACTGGTAATTACCAAATTCATTGTCAAATTACAAAAGTACCCTTGACGGCCCCACTTTAAGGGTTTTAGGGACGTTTTCGTAATTTTTCTTTTTCGGCCTCTTTTGAAAAAGTGCCCAACAATAACCCAACCTAATTTTCCCTTTTGAATCCAATAGAATCATAAAATCATTAAAAATCAACCTCTAAGACCCATTTCTAGAGCTAGCTGAAATTATGGTATCCTCTGGGAAAAAATCAGGGTTTTGCGATTTCGGCTCCGTAAACGTGTTCCTTTCTACTCCTAACCACTTTATTAACTATTACATTAGGATATAACTACCATTTGAACCAAAATTGGCCAGCATAACCCTTAGGAAACTCAATTTCCAAAATTTAAAACCAACAATAATCCGGCGAAATTTCACCGATTAAATTGCTTACAACAGCTAGAATAGTTAATATACAAAGGTTTAGAAGTTACCTCAAGTTCCCACTAGTTTTTTCAAAATATGGCTAAAACCCTAGCTACCTAACACCAAATTTTGATCTTCACAACCTTAAAGAACAAAGAGGAGTAGCTTAGAGTCGGAGTTATACGCGTTAGGAGCTAAATTGTCAAAGAAATCAGCTTACCTTTCGAGATTTCTTCTCCTTTCTCTCTCTAAAATTCCACACGTTCTCTCTTAGTACAGCTACTGGTTTACGTCTGAAGTGAGGGCTGGAGAAGAGGATGATGATTTATCTTATATTATATAATATTACTTTATTCATTTGTCAATTTTCCAAAATTCCAAAAACTCACTTTATGTACATAAATCCTATGTACATGTATTCTTGTTCACTAAGCCTAACAAATATTTCATTCCTCATACTACATGAAAGAGACACCTAGGGGTCCCTCCCTATGGTCTCATTTGGCTTCACAACTTGTCCAAGTTACATATACACGTAAAGTCTCAATTTTTGTCAAATTGCGCTTTTGCCTAAAATTTCCATAAATTCATACTTAATTGACCAAAATATTCTAAATATGTTTTTCACTTTTATTTTCCTTAATTAATTGATATTAACTTCAATTAATTTAAAAATAATTATTTTGTGCTAAATTGGCAAAATTACGCTTTTGCTATTACCCTTTTAATCCTTTTTTTTTCTTTTTTTTCTTTGGCCAATTTCCACCCATTTTTGGACCAAATATTTTCTCCATTTTTTAGACCTTAATATTGGGCTTTTTAAATTACCCAAATTAATTCCATATTTATTTTTGGCCAATTTCCCATGAAATTGAACATTTATAAATTCCAAATTCATAAATATTCACTATTTTATTGAATTTATCAAATAATTACAATATATTTGGTGAATATAAAATTTAGGGTGTTACAGCTCTCCCCCACTTAAATAAATTTTGTCCCTAAAATTTGCTACACCTATACAACCATAAATTCCGGGCAAAGCTTCCTTACACTTTCCTCTGTTTCCCACGTAGCCTCTTTAGGTGATAACCCTTTCCAGACAATCTTGATGAATGGAATGACCTTGTTCCTAAGCTGCTTCTCCTGCCGGTCGATGATTCGGTCAGGTATAACTTCGTAAGTCAAATCATCACACATTTCCACGTTTCCATACTTTATTACATGTTCTAGATCAGGTTGATATTTTTTCAACTGGGAAACATAGAAAACATCGTATAGCCTACTCAGATTCAGTGGCAAAGCGATGTGGTAAAATCTGAGCAGTTAGCAACCTCCGCTTAATCAATTTATCTGCTTCGTTGTCTGGTCAACAAGATCTAGCCCCAGCAATTCCCTCTCAGACAACTCAGTCCAATATAAGGGTGATTGATACTTCCTCCTATAAGTGTCACATATGGAGCCATTTGAATGCTTGAATGATAGCTGTTGTTGTTTTCAAACTCTGTGACCAGAAGGAATTTGTCCCAATTACCTTTATAATCAAGTACACACGCATTTAGCATATCTTCAAGGGTTTAAATTATTCGCTCTATCTGCCCATCAGTTTAAGGATGATATATCGTGCTAAATTGAAGCTTGGTACCCAAAGCTTCATGTACCGCCTTCCAAAACTTGAAAGTGAATCATGGATCTCGATTGGAGATGATGTTCTTCGGAGTACCATGTAATCTCACAATCTCCTTGATGTAGATTTTCGCTAGTTTGTTAGGATAACAGTGAATACTAATAGGTAGAAAGTAAGCTGTCTTTATGAATCTATCGACTATTACCCATATAGTGTCATGGTTTCTGACTTTAGGAACCCTGTCATAAAATCCATAGTAACACTTTTCCACTTCTACTCAGGAATCGTAGGATTCATCAAAAGTCCTGACAGTCATTGATGTTCAACTTTCACTTTCTGGTATATTAGTCAATGAGCAATAAACTTGTCACCTCTCCTTTCATTCCTAGCCAATAATATTGAGCTTTAATGTCATGGTACATCTTTGTAGCCCCTGGATGTAGAGTATACTTATGCTTATATGCCTCCTCCAGGATTTACTGTTTCAACTCTAGTTACGGTGGAACCTAAATCCGCTTCTTGTACCTGACTAGTCCGCTAGGTGATAAGTCGTATTCCTGAGTTTTGCCCCTATCAATCATACCTCTGATCAATAGTGCTTGATCATTTTGCAGTTGAGCTTCTTCAATTGCTGCCCTCAAATCATTGTATATTTGACTAGCACCATTGTTTAACAGAATCTAACTAGACAGATTTAAATATCTAAAATCCTCAATCAGTTTTTGCTCATAGATCATCATGGCTGCCACCTACATTGATTTCCAGCTTAATGCATCAGAAACGACATTAGCCTTATCGGGAGGGTATTTGATTTCTAGATTGTAATCTTTCAATAACTCCATCCATCTGCGTTGTCTCATATTGAGCTTTTTCTAATCATATAAGTACTTCAAGCTCTTTTGGTCGCAGTACAACAATATAGTCTCACCATAAAGATAATGCCTCCAGATTTTCAAAGCAAACACAATTGCCGCCAACTTAAGATCGTGAGTGGGATAGTTAAGTTCATAAGGTTTCAGCTGACGAGATGCATATACCACCACTCGGCCATGCTACATCAACACGCATCCCAATTCCTGCCTACTGGCATTTGTATAAACAACATACGCAAACTACGAATCTGGGATCGTTAGCACTAGTGCTGTAGTTAACCTTTGCTTCAACTGCAGGAAGCTCTTTTCACAATTCTCATCCCACAAAAAATGTTGAGCTTTTCATGTCAATTTCGTCAATGGTAATGCAATTCTAGAGAAATTCTGTATAAACCCTCAATAATAGCCAGCTAGACCCAGAAAACTGCGCACTTTAAATACAGTCTCTGGTCTCTTCCAGTTTAATACTGCTTCCACCTTGCTAGGATCAATAAAGACCCCTTGTTGTGAGACAGCGTGGCCCAGAAACTTTACCTCTAAAAGCCAGAATTCATACTTGCTTAGCTTGGCATGGAGTTTCCTATCCCGCAATATGTTTAACACTGTTTTCAAATACTGCTCATGTTCAGCTTTACTCCGTGAATACACCAGTATATCGTTGATAAAGACTACAACAAATTGGTCCAGGTATGGATGGAAGATACGATTCATATAGTCCATGAACACAGCAGGTGCATTAGTTAGCCCGAATGGCATCACTAGAAACTCGTAATGCCCATATATGCTCTTGAAAGTAGTCTTCGATACATCTTTTGCTTTTACCTTCAACTGGTGGTATCCTGATCACAAATCGATATTTGAGAATACACAAGAACCAGACAACTGATCGAGCAAATAATCAATTCTAGGGAGTGGATACTTGTTCTTTACAGTCACCTTGTTCAACTCTCGATAATCAATACAGAGACGTAGACTTCTGTCTTTCTTCTTGACGAAGAGCACTAGAGCACCTAGGGTGTTACGCTAGGTCATATGAACCATTTCTCAAGTGGTTCCTCGATCTACTTCTTTAGTTCTGCCATTTCACTTGGAGCCATACGATATGGGTTTTGAAAATTGGACCTGCTCCAGGCCTCAGATCAATTGAGAACTCCACTTCTCTATCTGGAAGTAATCCACTGATATCCTCTAGAAAAACATCAGGAAGCTCACTTATTACAGGGATACTTTCCAAGGCTACACCAGCCTCTGATTGCATAGATCAGAATACCATGTACCCCTAACAACCTTTTTACAAATATCTCTTAACCTTAGCTGCGGAGAGAAGGTTGAGAGTGATTTATGTGTCAACTCGTAGTTGTGGATTCAGAAATATAACTCTCTTCTGTTTACAATCTAGTAACATACCATTCGTTGTCAACCTGTCAATCCCCAAAATTACTTTCAACCCTTGCGGTGGCAAACAAATAAGATTTATAGGTGAGTCGTGCCCCTCAGCATTTACTGCACAATTTAGACAAACGTCAGCCGTCACAATTTGTATGCCCATAGGTGTAGATACAACCAAATCATATAGGAATTTATGCACATGTAAATGTAAATGTCTCATGCAGTTATATGCAATGAATGAATGGCTTGCACCATAATCATACACAGCATGCACTAGACTGCCATTCAAAGAAATCATACCTTGAATTAGCTTTGGAGACTTTCTGGCTTCTTCCTGTGTTAGTGTGTAGACCCTTCCTGAAACCTTGGATCTAGTCTCCTCTGGTTGCTGCTTTTGTGGACAATCGTTGGCCATATGTCTAGGCTTGTTACAATGATAACTGGTAAGTGGCTTACTCTGATCTGGCCTAAATAGAATCCCGCTGCAAAGTCTACCAGGGTGAAGTGGATTTCAACAATGCCAACAGTTCTTGCTTCCAGAAAAACCTTGGCCTCCTCGGCCTCCAGATTGATTTGATCTCTTATGATCCCCTCAAAAAAATCCACTTTGTTCTTTTCACTTATGTGCTGAGCTACCACTTCTCGAAGCACCTCTATTACCAGTCTGGGTCACCAAGCTTGACATACACTTCTTAATATATCAGCACTCTTCTACCGCTTTGATGAACTCGGTAAAATATTGAGAAACCAGTTTTTCTTTGAATTCAGGTCTCAACCCTTCAATCATCATATCCGCATTCCAATCTTCATTATCATTCAGTTTGTGGTATGACAAGTATCACGATAGTCGAATGTACCAAGCTAAATAATTTTTAAAGCTCTCCTAGTCTTGTTGTTTAATGTACAGGAACTCTTTTTCCTTTTCTCTTCTGATAGTTGGGGGAAAGTACTTCTCGTTGAACTTTTCTTGGAATAATTCCCATATAATAGGAATATTCCTTCCCTTCAAGGTAAGATATGTGCCCTTCTACCAACGATCAGCATCACCTTCCAACTTGAAAATGGCTAACTGGGCTTTCACCTTATTTGGGCATTGCAACATATCAAAAATCTTGTCCAGACGTGCCAACCAATCTTCCGCTAGTTGAGAATCAAACTTCCCCCTAAACATAGGTGGCTGTTGTTTACTGAACGTTCTCAGCCAAGTTTGAATATCCACCTCAGGCTCTGGTGATAAATCCTCTAGTTGGGGTTCCTCTGGTATTTCTTCATAATTTCCCCACATAAATTCATCTAGACGATTCTCTAGATGATCCTTCCTTTGTTGTACTCACTGAATCTCACCTCTTATTTCATTAATTATAGTTTGTTGCTATTCTAACATATCCAGTATTCCTTGCTATACCAAATCAGGTCTTGGATCTTCCACGTTGTTACTATATCTAACACATCATTGGCCTCAACCTCTACCTTGGCCTTTACTACCTTCTCCTGTTTGTATCATCTCCATAATTCACTCTACATGAAATTCAAGAAGAATAAATTTTAGTACAAGAGCAAGGGCATTTTCATTATTTCATAAAAGTCAGGGTACACAGATAGGTCATACATAGCATACAACAACTATTTACAGTAGTTACATGGAAACCAAAACATCATATAACCTATAAACTACTGTACATGACATATTAATCTTTTATAATACATTTCACTAGGATATATGCACTTCCCAGGGAGTTACACATCCTAGATTACCCCAGGTCGAGCATGCTTAACTTTCTCTATATCCTCCTAAAATACCGACTCTAACAAACTCTTTCTTTGTCCGTCGGTTTCGCCTGTCCGCCCTTGTCTCATAATATATGCCGGTAGTCTCTGGTCACCTAAAATACACCACGTGAGTCCCATGTCAACCTATATACATATATTTTGCTACAAGAGTGTTCATGTGATCCAAGAACGCCCAAAAGTTCCTACTCAGACTTCTCTCTATAATATTATTCTTCTGTCTGTTCCTATATGCCGTATCTAGAAAGAAGCCCATGGTAGTATATGCCCATACCTCATTCGTGAACCCCACCCCTATATCCTCCTGAAGCCGATACATCATACCCACACCTCCCAAGAACTCAAGATACCAACTGCGGTGAGTGTTATATTCCAGTACAGCTCGAATATATCGGCCCCGTAGATAATGCCATAACTCGGGGTTTGGCTATAGGTTATACAGTACATGCACCGGCTCTGCCTGAGACTCATGATCACTCAACTCGTCCTTGAGGATCTCTTTTGGATCATCATCAGGATCCCACTCTGGATCCTCCTTAGAGCCCTCCTCAGGATACTCGCCAGTCTCTCCTACCCAAGATTGCCCTAGAGATGCTAGCCTGGGTTCCAGTCCATATACAAGTAGCACTGGCACACTCTTTCGTGCCGTCTATCGTATGACCAGACCTCCAAGTAGTTAGTACTCTCCAGACTACTGTTCGTCCGGTATCTTTTGTTCCAATGGACTCTGATTCACCGTTGCTCACCCTCGGACGACTTACTGGTATTGACGCTAATGATCATAGGCTCACTTGGATTACTCATGATGTCCTGTCACTATGCAAATAAAACCATATCAGTATACCATTCTGATAATGCCATAACCGATTATTAGCTCTGATACAAAAAATGTCAACACTCATTTCCATTTCGATATACGCAGAGTAATAAAGACCAAGTTCCACAGGCATGCAAAAAATATATATATGTACTGATAAAAGTATTTGTTTACAATCTAGAGTCAACCATACAGAATGCGACAATATGTACAACTATTACAAAATATCCCAAAAGTATTTTAGACATAGACTATCTATAACCACAAACTTTGTCTTTTCCTTGAGACACGTGCTAGTCACTTCCCTTAGTCTATATCCTGGCCTTTTGATTTACTAGCACGTGCTGAGATGTTTTATTTTGAAAACAGGGTGAGATTCCAAGGAATCTCAATAGAAACATATTATCATTCACATAACATGCGATAAGTAAATATGATATACAACATGAATACACCAATTAATGGACAATATAATGCATTGTCAAGTATACATGAGTAGGGCTTCAGCCCCACCACTAGTACACCAGTTGGATTCTCATCTAATCCTTCAGGTGTAAGTACACTTCTAGCACTAACTGCTATCTTTAGGCATTCCATGTTAATTAATAAAAGCATAAACCATGGTAACCACAAATTCATATAGACTAAGGCATGAAGTATGAAGGATAATGTCCCCACTTAATGTACTTTTCTGTTTGCCTATGGAACTTATTCATTATTGCCCTGTGCATATCAAAATGAAAACGGGTGTTGACATGTTTAGTATCAGAGCCCATAAGCGGTTCTGGCAGAGTTAATAAATAGTTTTGGCATTATCATAATTATATGTTGATATTGGTTTTATTTGTATGATGACAGGATCATGAGCGGTAGTTCGAGTTCATCATCCGAGGGTAAGACATCAGTAAACCAGAGTCCCCCATAGTAGCGTGTTCAGGATGGGCAGCTTTTTATAGAGTACTATGGACCCGGAGGTGTTTGTATGTTACGGATGGCACGAAAGAGTGTGACGCAGTTGCTTGTGTATGGCCCAGAGCCGAGGCCAGCGTCACCAGGATAGTCACAAGTTAGGGAAACCATAGATTATCCAGATGAGGACCCCAACGAGGATCTTGAGGAACACCTAGAGGAGAATCCGAAGGAGTACTCAGACGATAAGATGAGTGACTGTGAGTCTATAACAGAGCCAATACAAGTATGGCATAACTTGAGACCAGATTTTAAGCTGTGGCTTTATGTCTATGGTAGATATCATAGGGCATGCTGAACTCAGTCAACACTTGTGACACGATATTATTGCTTTTTGTCCAAAGTTCAATCTTTGTACGCTATCCGAGAGCAATTATAGGTTGGGGCACTAGTTGAGTTCTGGGTTCGTACTACAATAGATTTCTTCCCAAACTCCGCTTTTTGGAATTGGTAGAAGAATGATATTGTTGAGCAGGGCCTAAATAGCAACATGTACGCGTTTCTAAGGCATATGGATGACCTGGTTGAAAATATATGTACGATGACTGACGTGGAACACCTAAGTGGTATAGTTTAGAGACTGGAGCTAACCAACACATATTTTCAGACAGGGGCAGTTAGGGGGAACCGATAGACAGAAGAAGAATTAGCTAAAGTCGGTATTTTGGGAGGTTACATGAATGTTGAAAAATGTAATGTAAAAGACTAATATGTCATGTACAGTAGTTTATAGGATATCTGATGTCTCTGTTTCTCTATAACTACTGTAAATAGTTGTTGTGTGCTATGTATGACATATCCGTATACCTTGAATTTTATAAAATGATAAAAAAATGCCCTTGCTCTTATATGAAAAGTAATGCTTCTCCATTTTCATGTAGAGTGAACAACGGAAATGATACAACCAGGAGAAGGTGATTGAGGCTGAGGTAGATGCCGAGGTAGGGGAAGAGGAAGACATGGTAATAATGAGGAAATACCGCTTCCTGGACAATATCCATTTCAGCAGCAAATACTAGATATGCTGGCACAGCAGAAAATACAATGAATGAGATAAGAGCGGAACTTCAGGGAGTACAACAAAGGCAAGATTGCCTGGAGGATCGCCTGGACAAATACATGAGGGGTTATATTGAAGACATAACTTCGGAGGAACTTGAACCAAGGGATATTGTACTAGATCCTGAGGCAGAAGTCCAAAATTAGTTGAGTAGATTCAATAAATAGCAGCCACCTATCTTCTGGGGAAAGTTTGACCCACAACTGGCTGAGAATTGGCTAAAACGTCTGGATAAGATTTTTAACATGTTGTGATACCCAGACGAGATGAAAGCTCTTCTAGCCATCTATAAATTGGAGGGTGACGCAGACTGATAGTGGATAAACATAGATCTCACCTTAAGAGGGAGGAATGAAAAATATTTTCCCCCATCTATTAGCCGTGAGAAAGAGAAAGAGTTTCTCAATATCAGATAGCAAGATCGGGAAAGCTTCGATGATTATTTATCCCAGTGCATCCAAATTCCACAATATTCAGCCTATCTCAAACTTCATAATAATGAAGAGTAGAGTTCCGATATGATGATTGAGGGGTTGAGACCGGAGATGAAAGAAAAACTGGTTACACAGTACTTCACTGAGTTCAGTAAAGCAATAGAAGAATGCCGCTACATTGAGAAGCATATGTCGAGTTTGTCGACCCAAACTAATAACAAGGGTGCTTCTGGGAGTGGTAGTTTAGCACAAAAGTGAAAAGAATAGGGTGGACCTTTTGGGGGTGATACTAAAAGACCGAATCAGTCCGGGGGCTTAGCAGGCTAAGGTTCCTCAGGAAGCAGGAATTGTTGGCACTGTAAAAAGCCATTTTACCCTGGTAGATCATGTAGCTGGATTCCATTTAGACTAGATCCAAACAAGCCATTCACTTGCTTTAATTGTAATAAGCCGGGACATCTTGCCAAGGATTGTCCGCAAAAGCAGCAGCTAGAAGATACTAGACCCAGGGTTCCAGGTAGGGTCTATAGTCTGACACAAGAAGAAGCCAGAAAGTCTCTGGAGCTGATTCAAGGTATGATTTCTCTTAATGGCAATCTAGTGCATGTTATGTATGATTCAGGTGCCAGCCATTCATTCATTGCATATAACTGTGTGAGACGATTAAATTTGCATGTGTATAAATCCCCATATGATTTTGTTGTGTTTACGCCCATGGGCACTCAAATTGTTATAGTTGACGTTTGTTCGAATTGCGTGGTAAAACTGAGGGGCACAAATCAATAGTAAATTTGATATGTTTGCCACGTAGGGTTAGAGGTGATTTTAGGAATTGACTGGTTGATAGCAAATGGTGTGTTACTGGATTGCAAATAGAAGAGAGTTATATATCCCAATTCACAGCCATGAGCTGACACAGAAATCACTCTTAACCTTCTCTATGCTTCTAAGGTTGAGAGATATTTGCAGAAAGGGTGTCAGGGGTATATGGTGTTCTCCTCAACACAGTCAGAGGCCGGTGTAGCCTTAGAAAGTATCCCTATAGCGAATGAGTTCCCTGATGTGTTTTTGGAGGATGTTGGTGGATTACCTCCAGATAGAGAAGTGGAGTTATCAATTGATCTAAGGCCTGGAGCAAGTCCAATTTCTAAAACCAAATACTGTATGGCTCTGAGTGAAATGGCAGAGTTAAAGAAGCAAATTAAGGAGTTACTCGAAAAAGGGTTTATACGACCTAGTGTTTCACCTTAGGGAGCTCCAGTGCTTTTTGTTAGAAAGAAAGACGGAAGCTTGCGTCTCTGTATTGATTATCGAGAGCTGAACAAGGGACCGTTAAGAACAAGTATCTACTCCCTAGAATTGATGATCTAC
Organism: Inga oerstediana; assembly: GCA_963210345.1. Taxonomy (NCBI): domain Eukaryota; kingdom Viridiplantae; phylum Streptophyta; class Magnoliopsida; order Fabales; family Fabaceae; genus Inga; species Inga oerstediana. The sequence continues at coordinate 76,564,841 of OY723399.1, read as the reverse complement.
TCAATCAGTTATTTGGTTCCTGTGTATTCTCGAAGATTGACTTACGATCGAGATACACCAGTTGAAGGTAAAAGCAGATGTATCAAACACTGCTTTCAAGACCAGATATGGCCATTACGAGTTCCTTGTAATACCATTCGGGCTAACCAATGCACCTGCCGTGTTCATGGACTACATGAATTCAATTTTTTGTTTGTACTTGGACTGGGTCGTAGTAGTCTTTATCGATAATATGCTGGTGTATTCAAAAAGTAAAGCTGAGCACGAGTAGCACTTGAGAACTTTGTTGAACATATTGCGGGATAAGCAAATCTATGCCAAGTTGAGTAAGTGTGAATTTTGGCTTTCAAAAGTGAAGTTTCTGGGCCACGTTGTCTCACAGCATGGAGTCTCTATCGATCCTAGCAAGGTGGAAGCAGTATTGAGCTGGAAGAGGCTAGAGTCTATATCTAAAGTGTGCAGTTTTCTGGGTCTAGCTGGCTATTACAGAAGATTTATATAGAATTTCTCCAGAATTGCATTACCATTGACAAAATTGACGCAAAAAGCTCAACATTTTGTGTGGGATGAGAATTGTGAGAAAAGCTTCTTGAAGTTGAAGCAGAGGTTAACTAAAGCACCAGTCCTGACGATCCTAGATCCATAGTTTACATATGTTGTGTATACAGATGCCAGTGGGTAGGGATTGGGATGTGTATTGATGTAGCATGGTTAAGTGGTGGCATATGCATCTCATCAGCTGAAACCTCATGAACTGAACTATTCCATTCAAAATCTTGAGTTGGCGGCAATTGTGTTTGCTCTGAAAATCTGGAGACGTTATCTCTATAGTGAGATTGTAGAGTTGTACTGTGACTATAAGAGCTTGAAGTACCAGTATGATCAGAAAGAGCTTAATATGAGACAACGCAGATGGATGGAGTTGCTAAAAGACTATAATCTAGAAATTAAATACCATCTCAGTAAGGCTAATGTGGTTGCTAATGTATTAAGCCGGAAATCAGTGCAGGTGGCAGCCATGATGATCTATGAGTAGAAACTGATCAAGGATTTCAGAATTTAACTCTATCTAGTTAGATTTTGTTGAATAGTGGTATTAGCCTGATATACAACGATATGAGGGTACCAATTGAAGAAGCCCAACTACATGATGATGAAACATTATCCATCAAAGGTATGATTGATAGGGGTGAAACTTAGGATTACAACTTGTCACCTAGCAGACTAGTCAGGCACAAGAAGCGGATTTATGTTCCACCACAACCAGAGCTGAAATGACAAATCCTGGAGGAGGCACATAAGAGTAAGTATACTCTACATCCAGGGGCTACAAAGATGTACCATGACATGAAGGCTCAATATTATTGGCCAGGAATGAAAAAGGAAGTGACTGAGTTTGTCGCTCGTTGCTTAACTTGTCAGAAAGTGAAAGTTGAACATCAGCGACCATCGGGGCTTTTGACAAACCCTGAGATTCCTGAGTGGAAGTAGGAAAGTGTTACTATGGATTTCGTGACAGGGCTACCTAAGGTCAGAAACCAAGACGCTATATGGGTAATATTCGATAGATTCACGAAGACAGCTCACTTCCTGTCTATTAGTGTCCATTATTCTCCTAATAAACTGGTAGAAATTTACATTAAGGAGATTGTGCGACTACACAGTATTCCGAAGAACATCATCTCAGATAGAGATCCATGGTTTACTTCTAAGTTTTGGAAGGCAGTTCATGAAGCTTTGGGTACTAAGCTTTGATTCAACATGACATATCATCCTCAAACAAATGGGCAAACAGAGCGAATGATTCAAATCCTTAAGGATATGCTGAGGGCGTGTGTACTTGATTACAAAGGTAGTTGGGACAAATTCCTTCCGTTGGTAGAGTTCACCTACAACAACAGTTATCATTCGAGCATCCAGATGGCTCCATACGAGGCACTCTATTGGAGGAAGTGTCAATCGCCCTTATGCTGGATTGAGTTATCTGAGAGAGAATTGCTAGGGTCATATATTGTTGACCAGACAACGGAGCAGATAAAATTGATTAAGCAGAGGCTGCTAGCTGCTCAAAGCCGACACAAGATTATGCGGATAAGAGGTGAAAACCTCTAGAATTTGAAGTCGGTGACCACGTGTTTATGAAAATATCACCTATTACGGGTATTGACAGAGCGTTGAAAGTAGGGAAGCTACAACCAAGGTACATTGGTCCGTTTGAAATCTTGACAAATATTGGGCCCGTAGCATACTATATTGCTTGGCCACCGAATTTGAGCAGACTACATGATGTTTTTCATGTTTCCCAACTGAAAAAGTATCAACCTAATCCAGAACATATAACAGAGTATGAAGGCGTGGAAATGCGCGATGATTTGACTTATGAAGTCACACCTGACCAAATCATCGATCAGCAGGAAAAGAAACTCAGAAAAAAGAGCATTACATTCGTCAAGATTTTCTGGAAAGGGTTATCGCCTAGAGAGGCTACATAGGAAACGAAGGAAAGTGTAATGAAACGTTACCCAGAATTTATGGCTGTATAGGTGTAGCAAATTTCGGGGATGAAATTTATTAAGTGGGGGAGAACTGTAACACCCCAAATTTTATATTCACCAAATATATTGTAATTATTTGAGAAATTCAATAAAATGGTGAATATTCATGAATTTGGAATTTATTAATTTTATAAATGTTCATTTTCATGAGAAAATGGGCAAAATAATTATGGAATTAATTTGGGTAATTGAAAAAGCCCAATATTAAGGTCCAAAAATGTAGGAATATTAGAGAAAATATTTGGTCCAAAAATAGATGGAAAATGGCCAAAGAAAAAAATAAGAAAAGAAATTAGAATAAAAAAGTAAGGACAAAATCGTAATTTGGCCAATTTAGTACAAAATTAATTATTTTCCAATTAATTAAAGTTAATTTCAATTAATTAAGGAAAATGAAGGAGAAAAATATATTTGGAATATTTTGGTCAATTTAATATGAATTTATGAAAAATTTGAGCAAAAAGTGCAATTTTCACTAAAATTGAGACTTTACGTGTATACGTAACTTGGACAAGTTGTGAAGCCAATTGAGACCATAGGGAGGGACCTCTAGGTGTCTCCTACATGTGACATAAATAAGGAAATATTGGTTGGACATGATGGCATAGTTACATGAATGTAGGAAGTTATGTAATAAAAGTTAGTTTTGGAATTTTTGGAAAATTCCATAAATCATTAAAATAATATATGATATTAGAATATATCATCCTCACCTTCTTCCTTCAGCATTTCACGCACATAACAGATCTGAATAGAGAGAGAATGTGTGGAAACCCCAGAGAGAGAAAGGAGAAGAAATCTTGTAAGGTAAGCTGATTCCTTCAACGATTTAGCTCCTAACACGTATAACTCCGACCCTAAGCTACTCTTCTTTGCTCTTTAAGGTTTAGAGGCTCAAAAATATGTTTTATAAAGGTTATGGTTTCAGACATATTGGGGAAAAGCTAGTGGGAGCTTGAGGTAACTTCCAAAACTTCGTATATTAACTATTCTAGCTGCTGTGAGCAATTTAATCAGTGAAATTTCGCCGGATTGTCATTGGTTTTGAATTTTGGAAATGGGTGCGCCTAAGGGTTATGCTACCCAATTTTAGTTCAAATGGTTGTTATAACTCAATTAGATGGTTAATAGAGCGGTTTGGAGTAGAAAGGGATGCATTTACGGAGCCGAAATCGTAAAACTCAAATTTTTCCCCAAGGATCCCGTAAATTTGGTAAGGGCTAGATCTAGGGGTAGGAGTTATATTTTAAATGATTTGATGGATCCATTGCATTCAGGAGGGAAAATTAGGTCGGGTTATAGTTTTTCACTTTTTCGGAAAAGGCCGAAAAAGCATACTTACAAAAACGCCCCTGAAACCCTAAAATAGGGGCTGTCAAGGGTATTTTCGTAATTTGACAATGAATTTGATAATTTCAAATCTGGAAATGGATTCCTTGGATGAAAATATGTCAGAATAGATCAGGTTAAAATTTCAGGAAAAATACAACCGGACCGGGTATGGCGGGGCCGGGCCGGGGTCCCGGGTGCATTTTGGTAAATTTTCACCATAGGCTAATATAACCACAATAAACACTATGGAAGTGTATAAAATGATACATGAAGAGGTTATAACCTAATTCCTATACATTTTATGTTTTAGCACTGAGTTAGGACCCTGAAGTTGGCACGTTTTTCAAGGCACACCAAACGGGGAAAAGTGACTTGAAGTAGCAACATTATCCTTCATACTTCATGCCTTAGTCTATATGAATGTGTGGTTGCCATGGTTTGTGCTTTTATTAATTAACATTGTATGCCTAAAGAGGGCAGTTAGTGCCAGAAGTGCACTTACACCTGAGGGATTAGATGAGAATCCAACTGGTGTACGAGTAGTGGGGTTGGAGCCCTACTCATATATACATAAAGATGTGTTATATTGTTTATTAATTGGTGTATTCATGGTGCATATCATATTTAATTATTGCATGTTATATGAACGATAATATGTTTCTACTGAGATTCCTCAGAATCTCACCCCTTTTTCTAAATCAAAATGTCTCAGCAGGTGCCAGTGGTTCAAAAGGCAAGGACACAGTTACGGAAAATTGACAAGCACGTTTTGTAATACCCCGAAATTTGGGATTGGAGGCTTTGGAATAAGCCTAAATTGAGTGGACTACTAAGCCCCGATTTAGTAGATGTCCTAAATTTATCCCCTAATAATTCTAATATCTTTGGGGTATCAAGAAATTAAAATGGTGAATTTTGGAGAATATAATTACAATTTTGGTGAAATCTCTCATGAGGTAGTGAGCTTGTCATGTGATTTTTAATGATCAAATGATGAGAAAAAATTATGATATTTTACAGGATGAAATTAAACATCCTAAGCTTTAATGTGATAGGTATATGAATCAATTAGAGCTATACACAAAAAGATATGAATTTTTGAAGTCAGCACAGAAAAACTGTGAAATTTCTGAAACAATATGCAAAGATTGAAATTCTGGGAATTTTGTGATTCTAGAAAGCAAAATTCTATATTTTTCCTTGAAAATAGACTCAATAAGAGTTCTATAGGCTTTGGAATCATCTCATTTAGATTTTTCTAGAATTAGTTATGATTTTTCAAAGTTTGGGCAGAAATCTGCCAGAATTTTGCAAAAAAATCCGAAATTGAGAAAATGAATTAATTAAATTGATATATATTATAAATCAGCTCCTCCTTCCTCCAAGCCTCATTTCTGACGTGAAGTTCAGTATTTGGAGAGAGAGAAAGTTGAGATTTTAGAGAGAGAAGGAGAGGAGAAAACTCACAAAATAGGTCGATTTCTTCGGTGAATTCGTACCTAACGTGTATAATCCTTCTCCTAAGCTTATCTCCTATGTTGTTTGAGGTGTTTGAAGCAAGATTTTGGAGTTTGGAGGACTAGGGTTTTCAGCCATATTTGGGAAAAGTCAGAAGGAGCTTGAGGTAACTTCCAAACTTTCGTATATTGCTTATTCTGACTGCTGTGGACAATTTAATCGGTGAAATTTCGCCGGATTGTCTTTGTGTGTAAAAATGGAAAATGGGTTTTTCTAGGTGTTATGCTGCTCAAATTGATACTAAATGGTAGTTTTAACCTAATGGGATAGTCAATAAAGTGGTTAGGAGTAGAAAGGAACGCGTTTACGGAGCCGAAACCGAAAAACCCCGATTTTCCCCTTAAAACCTATATATTTCGGCCAGCATTGTAAATGGGTCTTAGAGTTGGATTTTCAATGATTTGATAATTCCATTGCATTCAGTGGCCGAAAATAGGTGGGGTTACAGTTGGGCACTTTTTCAGAAAAGGCTGAGAAAGCATAATTACGGAAACGCCCCTAAAACCCTAAAAGTAGGGCTGCCAAGGGCAATTTCATAATTTTACATTGAATTTGATAATTCCGAGTCCGGAAATGGATTCCTTGGGTGAAAATATGTAAGAATAGCCCATGTCAAAATTTCGGGAAAAGTGCAACCGGACCGGGTATAGCGGGGCCGGGCCGGGTCCCCGGGGGTATTTTAGTAATTTTTTAAGATAGACTCATATAACCCCCAGAAACACTATGGAAGTGTCTAAATAGTACATTTGACATTGTAGGATCGAATATGGAGCCCCGAGCTGTTTGCACGTAGATCGAGGCACGCATTTCGAGACGAAAAAGGGTTAAGGTAGGGGACTTACCTTACTTGCATGTATTTGATATATTTGTTTGTGTAATGATGTATGTGTTTGCTTTACTTGATTGTGTAGAGCATATGTGAATAAATGAAGCTCTGTTTCTGTTTTCGCTATGGCCATAGTCTTGTTGTATGAAACATTGAGCATGCAGAAATGTCATTATGGGGCATACATCTAGATAAAGCTAACATGTCATACACATAGCATCAATCATGCATGCATTATGGTATCTGTTTCCTATTGAGATTCTCTCGAATCTTACCCTCCCCTACCAACAATTTAGACAGGAAACGATAGAAGATATGCAAACAACAATGCAGAGTACTGTACGAGGGGATTACAGTAGTGGAACGAAGACGGGAAGAAGTCTCCGTTTCATTGGAATGAGTTTAGACACCCTAGTAGCCTTGTGCGGCTGCCTTGATCGTAAGTATCATATACAAACTCCTATGGGGAATTTATGTAATTATGCACTTATTATCAGTATATTCATGTTATTCTTGTGTTGCCCACTGAACCATATATCATCTTTCGCGAATACTCTGAAAAAGGTGAAAATTAGATAAGGGCGTGACACGTTTCTAGAAACACAGTCGGTGATTATATTGAGCCTGTACTTGGGATATTTTTGGGATATTCTGTACATATTTGTAATTATTAGTGAATTTTGCTCTGTTAATGTTTATCTGTAAAAAAAAATACTTATTATCAGTATAATTGTACTTTTTTGTTTGCTTGTGGAACTTGTTCATTATTATCCTGCGTATATCAAAATAGAAACGGGTGTTGACATGAAATCCCATCTCCATAAATATATGACAGCCCACATAATTCTTTTTTATTTTATTTTATTTCAATTATTTAAAAAAGATGAATTTAAAAGTAGTGGATGCATGCAAATTAACGAATTATTATTACAATTTCATTTGGAATTGGGAGCAAAGACAGACAAAGAATATGAATTCCCATGCTAGTCACTTGTGCAATGGGCCAAAAGAGACCGAGGGAGTGGGAAAGTTTAACTAATGGAAGTTGGCGCAGATGGTAGGTATTTGTACCACACCAATCTGTTCTTGAGTTTGATCCCAGAAAACAGAAAGTGTAAATAATTTCTGTTGGGAACTCTATCCCCTGGGGCGCCTCAAAGAGGTGGTTTCTTTTTGGATCTATTTGATATGGGTATCAAGACTAGTCGGTTGTCAGGGGCCCATGTTGGTAAATTCGACGTTAACCTTCACGTTAATGCAAAATACTTAGAAGGTGGGTGCATCAAAGATAAAAAATGATCCATTGCATAAACCATAAAAAAAAAAAAAAAGAGGGGGAAGGTTTAAGAATTTAGAAGCAAGGGATTTACTATTAATATTAGATGATTGTGGCCAGGATAACAAAGTGAAAGAGAAGGTCAACGCAACTTTATTTTATTTTGAACTTTAAAAGGAAATTCCATAAAAGTTGTTTTGGTTATTATTTGCCTATATTTAAAATTTTTTTATTTATTTTGAATTATTTAGATAATGATTTTCATTTTTTTAATATCTTTTTAAAATATAAATTTTAGCAAAGACAATTAGTAAGATCTTTTTGCAAAGATGTTCGCACTGCAAGTACACAGGTCGTACCAAATAATGAAATGAAAAGTAAATATCGTTCTTATGGAGATTTATGTAACAAAATGGTTAAGAGAGAGGATTAGTGAATTCAATTAAGATAAGCTAAAACAGTTTTCACTACAAAAAGATGATGTATTTCTGACGGACTTTCTGACAGTATTTTCACAAATTTCCCATGGAACTCTATTGGAAATTCTGTCTGTAAACTTTCTAACGGTATTCTGTTGGAAATTTCTGATAGACGTTTTACGTTGCAAAGTTCGCCGAAAAATTTAAATTTCTGACAGAATCTCTGTTGGGCACTTTCTGAAGAAAATCCAGACAGAATTTCGTAATTGGCAACGGAAAATTTCTATTAGAAATTCCATCACTAAATTTAATTACGTAGTTATTTTTAAAATTGTTCAGAAAACGTTACCGATGGAATTGTTCAGCTAGCTTTATGTTTTTATAGCAATTGTTTATTGTTTATCATAATATATTGAGTATATCCTATTGTAAAATAAATTAACAATGATAAATCTCATTATTATACACTTTTTTAAAAATAATTGAACTTCCTCTGCTGCTATTTTTTAAAATTTGATTTTTTTTTGAAAGTAAAACATATGAATATTTTTTTTTTTTGAGAATTTGATTGGTTATAGAATTAATTTTGATTTGTTAGACTAGTTTGCTTTCTTCCTCTATGTCAGTCTCAATTTTTTCAAAGAGAAATATTTTTATACTCCAAGAGTGCCACTTCATCTATGCTCTGACTATTTAAAATGCAACAACTCATCTTATTTTAATCTTACATGGCACATGAGTTATCTAAGAAATTCAAACTTATGATTTAAAAAAACAACATAAATTTCTTAATTTAAAAAAATAAAAAACGCAATTCCTTGTAAAATCATAAAATTTGAATTTTTCTATATGAATCTTCTATAATGTAGGATTAAAATAAAATGAGTTGTTACATTTTAATTAGTTATAATACAGATGAAGTGACCCTTCCTTGAGTATGTAACTATTTCACTTTATTAAAATATAATAGCATATATTTAGAGCAAGCTCTGAGGACAATTTATTTTTTTAAAAAAAAAATGAGTAGAAAGTGTAAAATGCAATTAATTTTCACCAACGGTCCAAAACAGCGTTACTTATTTTCTTTTAATTTTATTTAAATTTGTGGGTTTTCTCTTAAAATTTTTTTACTTTACAAGATATTACTAGGTTATTTCTATTAAAATTTCTAGTTATCCCTCCGGATATCTGCAGTTGGCATTTACTTTCCTTTTGTTTGTTCATACTCCTCCGTGTTATTTTTAATGTAGGATCTAATTGAGAAGTGTATTTTAATTTTAAATATAAGACTTATTTTTTATAGTTATCATTTTTTTTAATTTACTTTGATTAATATTTTCTCAATAATAATCAAGTAAAAGAAGGATAGAGGAAAATAAGGAAGGTAATTGGGGTGCTTTAAAAAAATATGTCATATTAATTAACTTAATTATTTTTTAATTGAATTAAATTAGATAAATAAAACTTATATTAAGAACGAGATGAAACATTTTGTAATAAAAAATATTTTTTATTTTAAAATAAATTAATAAAAATTTAATCTTTGTTTTTTCTATATTTGCTTGAAGGGAAAAGTGGTAGGAACAGAAATGTTGGGGAAAACATATCAAAAGAGGGACAAAATTTGCATTTTACTCGACTTTTTTTTAATCTTGATTTTACCCGAAAAACATCGAGAGAAAAGAAGAATGGATGGAAAACTGATGGGAAATAACATGTGAAGCCCATAAATGTTCAGCCGGTCCAGAACTTGGAAAAATGATTTTTTTTTTTTATCAAACACACAAGCTGAAGGTAAAACCACCTAATGCGGGTGGTAACCAACAACTCATGTGCAGACTATATATAACACACACACAACACACACACAACCGATGTGGGACTTGGAAGATCCCACAATCGGGACCCCCCAAGTAACGACGCATGCATCACCCACAACAGTATAAGCATACATGACAAGCATGGTTTTTTTGATCAAACACACAAGCTGAAGGTAAAACCACCTAACGCGGGTGGTAACCAACAACTCATGTGCAGACTATATATAACACACACACAACACACACACAACCGATGTGGGACTTGGAAGATCCCACAATCGGGACGGAAAAATGACTTCAATCACATGGTCTATAAGCTTTTTCTTTTTCCATAACTATATAAGTCAAAATTTTCAGTGAAAATTTGGAAAACGTCCCCACTTAGATTTTTTTACTAAAAAAGATCTAATAAATTTTTATTCAAAAAAATATAAAGCACTACTGATTTTAAATACAAGGCCTAATTGATTTTTTTTTTTGAAGAGGTTAAAAGAAGTTAAATAAGCTAAATAACTTATAATTAATTTTTATTTAAGACATAAACATCAAGATGGTATTTAGATTAACTTATTTTAAGTAACTAAAAAAAAGCTTTTTAAGCTATTAATTGTGGAGATTTGCCAAATAAGCATGGATATTTGAATATATCATCAAGCCGTACCTAACGTGGTCTTACAAGAAAATCCTAATACAAAATCGATCATAGAAAAATAAATGATCACCTAAATAGTGATCATACAAAATGATTGATCGTTCAAACTGTGATTGTACGAAAGTGATCTTATATATTAAAATGATCAAACAAAACAGTATGCATAATGCCTCATCAAACTTTATAACCAATATTTTAAAAACTGGGCTAGACATTAATCCAAGGCAGGTTATAGAAAATTTAATCTCCATTCCTTCTATGCTTGCTTAGAGACAAAAGTGGAAGGAACAGAAATGTTGGGGAAATAGGGAGAATAGTTGCATTTTACTCGACTTTTCTTTTTACCTTGATTTCATTTACCAGACTTTACCAGGGAGAGAAAAGTAGAATGCATGGAAAGCTGAGGGGAAATTCATTTATTTTTTCGGGCCAGTAAAGCTAGTTCATTTATTGCACACCTGGTAATGTATTATATGGATCCACTATAGGCCCCAATCAATCCCTTCAACAACTATACTTTTTATCTTTCTTTTTCTTATAAAGTTAGAGCGACATTACTAACAGCTTGAAATTACAACCAAAATCAACCATATGACCTCATCACTCACGAGAAAATTATCATGTCATTATTCGGAAAGCGCACGGAGAGACGAAACCTTTACATTCTTCAGTCCCAGAAGGAAAAACTGCAAGAACATGTTGGTGCCACGAGAACATATCTGATCCAATCTCAGCGAATGGGCCTTCGGGCTTTTTTTATTTCTTATCTTATTTTCAATTTATGAAATTTTTTGCAGGTCCTTATTCATAAAAAGCTTAATTATTTGGTCATTAGGTGTGATATAAGCTCATATTTGTTAAATAATTTTTCCTCTGACGAAGTTAAGTTGTATGACTGCTCAATGCTGTTTTCAACCAATCCAACATAACAAAACAAAAATCAAGCATAAAAATAGAATTCCATTGTGATTGAAAATAAGTGTCTTAATTAAATACTACTCCCTTCAGTCTTAAATATAGGACAAAGTTTATAATGTAATTTACATTACAAATTTTATCCTATATTTAGGACCGGAGATAGTATTAGTTTCCCCTTTAACAAATCGTAGTCCTTGCGTTTCCTGAAATTCACCTACCTAACATTGATCATTTACCATATTTTATTCCATTAATTATTCCCAACCCAACAAAATCATTCTGAACGAAAACTTTAGCCAAATTGAAAAATGACAACTGGATACACTTAATTTTTTTTTTTTTTTTTTTGCTCAGAAGGATACACTTAAATTAGACCTCCTCAGCAATATGTGGTTTTTTGCAGGAGAGACATGTTCATGTGGGAGCAGAGGTGAGGTAAAATTTCAAAGGGTGATAAAGCTAAAGTGCCTTATTTTTCTCATCGCTCAGACTTTTAGAGCCATGAGTGTGTAACATCCAAATTTTATATTAATTAAATATATTGTAATTATTTGAAATTCAATAAAATGGTGAATATTCATGAATTTGAAATTTAGAAATTTTATAAATGTTCAATTAAGATTAAAATAATGTTTCTTGTGTATGTAATTGGATGAATGGAATTAAAGCCCGATTGTGTGCATGGAGGGGACTCTTTTGCGTTTTGGACTAACCAAACAGGGGAAGAGGATTGGTTCAAATCCAAATGGACTTATGACAAAAGTTTGGAGTAGATAGGTAAGGGCAAGTGTGATGTCATCAAACCATTTCCTACCATTTATTAAATAAGAGAAAAGGTGAAAGATTTTATAAAACCATACTCTACCATTCCTCTTGTCATCTCACATCAAGTAAGAAGGGAAATTAGGTAGGATAATTTATGAAGCAAGGCTTCATTTTTCTCTTGCCTCCATTTCGTCCATAGCCACAAGAAAGAAGAGGGGGGGGGGGGAGAGCTTAAGAAAATCTCAAGCTTAGAGAGAAAGAGGTGCAAGGGAAGCAAAGATCTCAAGGTAAGATTTGTTGATTTGGTGTTTAAGCTTCCTTTTCTTGCTTAATAGTTTCTCTAATCTCCTCTTCTCCATAAAAATCATGTGTAGCAAGTAAATATTAAAGGTTTAAGAGAGAGTGAACAATAAATTCTAGAGAGAGAAAGCAAGAGAAGCTAAAGGTAACCTCTAAAACTTGCATTCTCTTGAGTTGTATGATGTTGTTGTGAATGTTGTTGTTGAGTTTGGTTTGATTTGGCATGTTTTGTGATTTTGATGATGAACCTTAGAAATGTGATGTTGCCAAAATCTTGCTCAAATCATGTTCATTTAGTGTTTAAATAGATAATCATGTGAATAAAAGTGAAAGTGAAGTGATTAAATAAGAGAAATCAAGGAAACACATTTTTCTCTTCCAAACCCTAAATTCATCCAGCTACTCTTCACCTAAGATAAAGTTGGAATTTTGAAATTTTGATAGTTCCATTGGATTTAAGAGGCAAAATTGTATGGGAATATAGGTGTTCATAATTTTTGGAGATTTGTATACAAGTGTGGAAATTTTTGAAATTGCAAATGCATGCTGTTTGGTTATTTCCTGACAGGCAGTGTTGCTTTTCCATGAATTTCATTGACCAAATCAAATCAAAATGAAATGAAACTTTCCAAAATTAAAGTAGACATCCGAAGCTTTAATTTGATAGGAATTATAAGCAATTTTGACTTATGGATTGAAAGTTATGGTTTTTAAAAAATTTTCCTTGTTTCTGGATTTAATTCTGGAGCAGCATGGGAATTTATGAGATTCTGGAATTTTGTGATTGTAGATGATGGTGTTTCACATTTTTCTATGAAACTACACTTAAAGAGCTTTCCATAGAATTTTAGAACACTTTATTTCAATTTTTGTGGAATTAGTTATGATTTTTGGAAGTTCAGCCAAGAAACAAGATAGCTTCTTGGCCGCAGCCCAAAACCTTTTGAGCTACTTTTGGCCGCAGCCAAGACCTTGTTTCATCATTTTTCACCTTTTTTGGTTGGTTTAACTATTTCAATCCTATGGGTACTTGTATGAACCTCCAATAACCATCTAAATAGCCCAAAATAGAGCAAATACCATGAGTGTAAGGTAGTATATGAATGGGTATCAACCTAATTCTTGTACATTTAACATTTTAGAACTGAGCCAGAAGCCGGAAGCAACACATTTTACAAAGCATATTAAAAAGAGGTTGAACGAACTTCGACGTAAGGACATTATCCTTCATATATCATGCCATAGTTATATGATTGTGTGGATGCTATTGTTTGTAAATGTACTTTATTAATTAACATGTTTTACCAAGAGAGGAGGAATTAGTGCCAAGGGCACTTACACTTGGAATTAGTGAGAATCCAACCGGCATAGATTAGTGGGGCTGGGCCTACTCATGTATACATGCAGATGATGTGTTTATATTATTTATTAATTGATGCATACATGGCATATATCATATTTACTTTTCATATTTTCTATGAACGAATAGCATGTTTCTACTGGGATTCCTTGGAATCTCACCCCTTTTTCTAAACAAACATCTCAGCGGGTGCCAATGGATTAAAAGGCGTAGACGCCGGGAAGTGACTGGCACGTGTCTCGCGGCAAGGTTGAAGACGGTGGTTATAATTATTTTATGCTTAAAGATATTTTGGGGAATCTTGTATATATGGAAGTTTCCGCTGTATTCTGTATTTTGTCTATGAACGACTTTGGGATTGTAAACAAATACTGTTATCAGTATATATGTGCTTTTCTGTATGCCCACGGAATTCTGTCTTTATTACTCTTCGATTATCGAAATGGAAACGATATTGACAGAGTGAGCTGGTGTGGGGCATTGTATGTTATTGTTCTCTTTAAAAAGCTATTACTTGCGCGTGGGAGGACTTTGAATTTTCTCCTCATGAGAATTATTAAAGGGGTTACAAAAATAAAGAAATATTGAATGAAATTATAATAGTTGTCCTTGTGTTTAGTGGTAACTTTTTTGTTTTCATCCAATCTTTTACAATATACTAACATCATTATTAATTATTTATGCTATTCTATAATAGGACATAGTTTAATTAAACCATTTGCCATGTGGATCATCTGAACCAAGGTGCTGGCCTACTTTTAGAGCCAAACATTCTTTCTAATTTTTCTTTAAATTTCTTTTGAAATATTTAGGATTTTTTTTTGACTCAAAGAAGCCTCACAAAAACAGAAAAAATTAAATGAAGTGAAGAAATTTTAGGGCCAAACCCATTAATACCCATCTAACTTGTACAAACCCACAATTAGGAGAAAGCATGCACTCAACAACTAAACTATAATGCCTACTTTAAGTATAGACGTGTTTGATTGGAATGACAGTTGGAGCTTCTAAATATAACTTTTCAATCATAATTTATGATATTTGATGCAAGTAGTTAAATCACTTTTGAGGTGCCTAATCATAATCCCAAACAAACATACCGGTGTGGCTTCAAATGCAATAATATACTTCCTTTCAAAAGAAGTTTTTTGTCAGGCATCATATCAAATAGAAACGAATTAAATGGGGAAACTCTAGAATAAGTTACTTGTAAAAATATTGTTTAGTAACTAATATTCACTCAAGTTTTTTGCAAAAAAAAAATAATAATTTG
The DNA here is from genome assembly GCA_963210345.1 of Inga oerstediana. NCBI lineage: Eukaryota > Viridiplantae > Streptophyta > Magnoliopsida > Fabales > Fabaceae > Inga > Inga oerstediana. The sequence continues at coordinate 76,549,827 of OY723399.1, read as the reverse complement.
TTTTTACAAATAAAAAATAAGAACAATTTTTATATGATTTTTTTATTTCATTCATTTTATTCTGTAAAATTATAAATTCAACATTAATCATGTCACATAAAATAGTCACAGAAAGCCACTTGTCAGCCATATGATAATCATATCCATAATAACTTGGAGATTTTTACTTATTAATCGCAATAACATATGGTTACACAAGTTTATATTAACAAGCTAAATCTCTCTGTATGTTGTACGAGAGAGTATTTTATTTGTTGATTGTGATAATAGTATATGTAAAGACATAATGTTAGACAAAATGATAATCAAAATATGTTGATGGAGTAATGAATATGTGACATTGACATTAAGAGTTAAATGGAATTAATTTGATTATCATTATAAAAAAATCTGAAATTGGTTTTGGATATGAAGGGAAAAACATTTACAACCCACGCATAATTGTTTTTGTAGCCTCCAAACGTCTATTAGATGATTATGATTTTTAATTCATTCAAATTGAATTCATGATTTAATGTGTCAATATCCGTTTCCATTTTGATATGTGCAGGACAATAATGAACAAGTTTTACATGCAAACAAAAAAGTACAGTTATAATGATAATAAGTATTTGTTAGTAGACTGTTATTAACAGAGCAAAATTCACTAATAATTACAAATATGTATAGAATATCCCCAAAATATTCTAAGTACAGGCTAAATATAACCATTGGCTGTGTCTCGAGAAACGTGCCTGTCAGGTTTCCATAACTGTGTCCTTGCCTTTTGAACCACCGGTACCCGCTGAGACATTTTGAGTTAGAAAAAGGAGGGAGATTCTGAGGAATCTCAGAAGAAATATATTATCATTTACATAACATGCGATAAGTGAATATGAATGCACCAATAAATAAACAATATAACACATTATCATGTATACATGAGTAGGGCTCCAGGCCCACTACTCGTACACCAGTTGGATTCTTATCCAATCCCTCAGGTGTAAGTGTACTTCTAGCACTAACTGCCCTCTCTAGGCTTACCGTGTTAATTAATAAAAGCACAAACCATGGTAACCACACATTCATATAGACTAAGGCATGAAGTATAAAGAATAATGTCCCTACTTCAACCCTTTTTAACCTCGAGATGCTCGCTTCATGGAAAGTGCCAACTCCAGGCTCCCAAGTTGGTCCTAAAATACCAAATGTACAAGAAATAGGTTATAACCTAATCATGTATCATTTTAGACACTTTCATAGTGTTTATTGTGGTTATATTAGCCTATGGTGAAAATTTACCAAAATGCCCCTGAGACCCCGACCCGGCTGTACTTTTCCTGAAATTTTGACTAGGGCTAGTTTGACATATTTCCACCCAAGGAATCTATTTTTCAGACTCGGAATTACCAAATTCATTATCAAATTATGAAAATACCCTTGACAGCCCCTATTTTAGGATTTCAAGGGCTTTTTCGTAATTATGCTTTTTCAACCTTTTATGAAAAAGTGCACAACTGTAACCCCACCTAATTTTCCCTCCTGAACCCAATGGAACCATAAAATAATTGAAAATCCAACTCTAAGACCCATTTCTAGAGCTCACCGAAATTATGGTATCCTCTGAGAAAAATAGAGGTTTCGCAATTTCGACTCCGTAAACGCGTACCTTTCTACTCCTAGCCACTTTATTAACTATTACATTACGTTATAACTACCATTTGAACCAAAATTGGGTAGCATAACCCTTAGGCAATTCAATTTCCAAAATTTAAAACAAATGGCAATCCAAAGAAATTTTACCGATTATATTGCTCACAGCAGCCAACATAGTTAATATATGAAAGTTAGAAAGTTACCTCAAGCTCCCACTAATTTTTCCTTAATATTGTTGAAACCCTAGCCTTTTTGCAACAGATTTTGTACCCTCCAAAACTTAAAGAACAAAGAGGAGTAGCTTAGGATCGAAGTTATACACGTTATGAGCTAAATTGTAAGAGAAATCGGCTTACCTTACGAGATTTCTTCCCTTGCTCTCTCTAAATGCTCTCAACTTTCTCTCTCTTATTTCAGGTCTGTTTAGACGTGATATGCTGAAGAAAGAAGGAAGATGATGATGTTTATGATATATTTTAACTTATTCTATTCATTTGTTTCTTTTTCCAAAATTCCAAAAATTATCTTATGTACATGTAACCATGCTCATTAAGCCCAACCAATATTTCCTTCTTTATACTACATGTAGGAGACTCCTAGGGGTCCTATCCTTTGTTCTTAATTGGCTTTACAACTTGTTCTGGTTACGTATACACGTAAAGTCTCAATTTTTGTCAAAATTGTATTTTTGCTCCAATTTTTCATAAATTCATATTAAATTGACCAAAATATTCCAAATATATTTTTCCCTTTTATTTTCCTTATTTAATTGAAATTAAATTCAATTAAATGGAAAATAATTAATTTTTTGCTAAATTGGCAAAATTACGATTTTGCCATTACATTTTTATTCCAATTTCTTTTCTTATTTTTCTTTGGCCATTTTCCATATATTTTTGGACCAACTATTTTTCTCTAATATTTCTTCATTTTTGGACCTTAATATTGGGTTTTTTTAAAATTACCCAAATTAATTCCATAATTATTTTGCCCATTTTCTCATGAAAATGAACATTTATAAAATTCATAAATTCCAAATTCATGAATATTCACCATTTTATTCAATTTCCTAAATAATTACAATATATTTGGTGAATATAAAATTTGAGGTGTTACCGTTCTCCCCCACTTAAATAAATTTCATCCCCGAATTTTGCTACGCTTATACAACCATAAATTCCAAGTAGCATTTCTTTACACTTTCCTTTGTCTCCCATGTAGCCTCTTTGGGTGATAACCCTTTCCAGACAATCTTGACGAATGGAATGCTCTTGTTTCTGAGCTTCTTTTCCTGTCGATCGATGATTCGGTTAGGTGTGACTTCATAAGTCAAATCATCGCGCATTTCCACATCTTCATACTCTATTAGGTGTTCTAGATCAGGTTGATACTTTTTCAGTTGGGAAACATAAAAAACATCATGTAGTTTGCTCAGATTCGGTGGCAAAGCAATGTGGTACGCTTTTGGCCCAATCATAAAAAACATCATGTAGTTTGCTCAGATACAGTAGGATTGACAGAGACTCCCTACTGTGAGACAACGTGGCCCAGAAACTTTACTTCTAAAAGCCAAAATTCATACTTGCTTAACTTGGCATAGAGTCGCTTATCCCGCAATATGTTCAACATGGTTCTCAAGTACTTCTCGTGCTCAGCTTTACTCTTCGAATACACCAGTATATCATCGATAAAGACATCTACGAGCTAGTCCAAGTACAGATAAAAGATTTGATTTATGTAGTCCATGAACACGGCAGGTGAATTGGTTGGCCCGAATGGCATTACAAGGAACTCGTAATGGCCATATTTGGTCCTGAAAGCAGTCTTCGATACATCTTTTGCTTTTACCTTTAATTGGTGGTATCCCGATCGTAAGTCGATCTTCGAGAATACACAGGAACCAGATAACTGATCAAGTAGATCATCAATTCTAGGGAGTGGATACTTGTTCTTGATGGTCACCTTATTCAGCTCTCGATAATCAATACAGAAACGCAGGCTTCCGTCTTTCTTTCTAACAAAAAGCACTGAAGCACCCCAAGGTGAAACATTGGGTCGTATAAATGCCTTTTCAAGTAACTCCTCAATTTGCTTCTTTAACTCCGTCATTTTACTCATAGCCATACGATATGGGGTTTTAGAAAGGCCTCAAATCAATTGAGAACTCTACTTCCCTATCTGGTGGTAATCAATTGAAATCCTTTGGAAACACATCTTAGAACTCATTTGCTACAAGGATACTTTCTAAGGCTATACCGGCCTCTGATTGCATTGAGTAGAACACCATGTACTCGTAACACCCTTTCTGTTGACATCTCTCAACCTTAGAAGTATAGAGAAGGTTAAGAGTGATTTCTGTGTCAATTCGCGATTGTAGATTTAGATATATAACTCTCTTCCGTTTGCAATCTAGTAACACACCGTTCACTGTCAACTAGTCAATTCCTAGAATCATCTCTAACCCTTGTAGTGGTAAATAGATCACATCTACAATCGACTCAAGCCCCTTGGTGTTTACTATGCAATTCAAACAAACGTCAACGTACCAATTAGATTGCCAGTGGGCGTAGATACAACCAAATCATATGGGGCTTTATATACATATAAATTTAACGATCTCACGCAGTCATCTGCAATGAATGAATGGATGGCACCTGAATCATACATAACATGCACTAGACTACCATTGAGAGAAATCATACCTTGAATCAGCTCCGAAGACTTCCTGGCCTCTTCTTGTGTCAGTGGGTAGACCCTACCTGGAACCCTGGGTCTAGTCTCGTCTGGCTGCTGCTTTTACGGACAATCTTTGGCAAGATGTACTGGCTTATTACAATTAAAGCAAGTGAATGGCTTGTTTGGATTTTGATCTAAATGGAATCCTACCATAGGGTATACCAGGGTGAAGTAGCTTTTTACAGTGCCAACAGTTCTTGCTTCCTGAGGAACCTTGGCCTCCTCGGCCCCCAGACTGATTTAGTCTTTTGGTATCTCCCTTAGAAGGTCCACCCTGTTCTTTTCGCTTATGTGCCAAACTACCATTCCTAGAAGCACCCTTATTACTAGTTTGGGTCACCAAACTCGACATACGCTTCTCAATGTAGCGGCATTCTTCCATTACTTTACTGAACTCGGTGAAGTGTTATGTAACCAGTTTATTCTTTCATCTCCGGTCTTAATCCCTCAATCATCATATCGGAACTCCACTCTTCATTATCATGAAGTTTGAGATAGGCTGAATATCGTGACAATAGGATGTACCGGGATAAATAATCATCAAAGCTTTCCTGATCTTGCTATCTGATACTCAGAAACTCTTTCTCTTTCTTACGCTTGATAGATGGGGGAAAATATTTCTCATTGAATTTCTCCTGGAATAATTCCCAAGTGATAGTAACATTCCTCCTCCTCAAGGTGAGCTATGTGTTTATCCACTATCGGTCTATGTCACCCTCCTATTTATAGATAGCTAGTAGAGCTTTCATCTTGCTGGGCATCGCAACATGTTGAAAATCTTATCTAGATGTGTTAGCCAATTCTCAGCCAGTTGTAGGTCAAACTTTCCCTATAAGATAGGTGGCTGCTGTTTACTGAATCTGCTTAACCAATTCTGGACTTCTGCCTTAGGATCTGGTAAGATATCCTCTGGTTCAGGTTCCTCTGGTGGTATGTCTTCACCATAACCCCTCATGTTTTCATCCAGGTAATCCTCTAGTCGATCTTGCCTTTGTTGTACTCCCTGAAGTTCCCCTCTTATATCATTCATTATATTTTACTGCTGTGCCAGCATATCTACTATTCATGCTGAAATGGATCTGGTCTAGGAAGCGGTATTTCCTCATGATTACCATGTCTTCCTCTTCCTCTACCTCGGCCTCGACCTCGACCACCTTCTCCTGGTTGTATAATTTACATAGTTCACTTTACATGAAAATTGAGAAGAATTACTTTTCATATAAGAGTAAGGGCATTTTTATTATTTCATAAAAGTCAGGGTACACAGATATGTCATACATAGCATACAAGAACTATTTACAGTAGTTATAGAGAAACAGAAATATTAGATATCCTATAAACTGCTGTACATGACATATTAGTCTTTTCACATAACGTTTTTCAACATTCATGTACCCTCCCAAAATACTGACTCCAGCTAATTCTTCTTCTGTCCGTCGGTTCCCCCTGATTGCCCTTGTCTCAAAATATGTGTAAGTCAACTATGGTCTCCAAAATATACCACCTAGGTGTTCCACGTCAGTCATCGTACATAAATTTATCAACTAGATCATTCATATGCCTCAGAAACGCGTATATGTTCCTATTTAGGCCCCACTTAACAATATCATTCTTCTGCCAATTCCAAAAAGCGGAGTATAGGAAGAAATCCAGTGTAGTACGAGCCCAGAACTCATCTGGCTCCCCAGGCTGCAATTGCTCCTGGATGGCATACAAAGACTGAACTCTGGACAAAACTTCATAGTAACATCCCACAAGTGTTGGCTGATCTCGCTGTGCCTTGTAATATCCGCAAAAGACATAATGCCACAGTTTGGGATCTGGCCACAAGTTATGCCGTACCTTCACCAGCTCTGTTTTGGACTCACGATCACTCATTGATAAGTAAAATATTTGCATATTTATTTTCCCTTATATGATGATTTTATGGACGATATTTGCCTTTAATATAATAAATTTAGGTGTGATTGATAAATAAATATTGTTTTTGGAATAAACAGTATTTAAAAAAATAAAAATAAAAGTACTTTAGCAATCAACGGCACTGTAGCAGCCGACAACACTGTAGCAGGTCAACGGCACTGTAGCAGGTCAACGAGCACTGCAGCAGCCGCCAGGGCACTGTAGCACCCGCCAGATCACTGTAGCAGTACTGTAGCACACGTTTTTTTCCCTATAAATAGAGATCAATGCCAAGCTCAAAGGGAGAAGAGAGGAAGAGAATCAGAGGTCTTTTTCTGACAATTATAGGCTCTTCTCTGACAAGGAGAGACCCTTTCTCTGACAGTTCTGAAAAAAGTGTGTTATTTTCTAGATTTAATTTCATACATTGTATCAATTCTTGCATGCCTCTATCTTGGAAGGCTTAGGATTTTATTACTTTTTGCATGCCTCCATCTTGGAAGGCTTAGGATTGTATTACATTTTGCATGCCGCCTACATGGAAGGTTTTACCTCCTAAATGGACGGCTTGATTTCTTCATTTTTCATGCATATTTTGGTTGTATATTTATGTTTGAGAATTTAATATTCAATTTTATACAGTATTTCTGAGGATTTCATTCTAGCTTTATATAATGTCAATTTATTTTGGTTTTGTTTTTAATTTTATCATGAGCTAAATTTTCATTTTCCTAGGGTGATGATGTAGCTTACTAATAACGGATTGAATCTTAACTTATTAAATCTAGTTTTAATTTCTCCTTCATGATTGAGTTTTAATTATTATTCTTAATGCTTTTGATTGACTGGCCATCTTTTGAATGATTTCAATATGCATGTTGAGACCGGAAGGAGATACAGGTGTGTAGACCCTATAATTAAAACCATGACTTGCATATGAAATAGGAATATATTCATATGAGTTGTGTAGTCTTACTGAGTTCCATAAATCTTAATGCATAATTAATTGCTTAAATTCATATAGGAATATATTGAATTAGCAATTGATTATAGAATTGCTTGACCTTGTAAGAGGCTGGTAATTAAATTAAGGAAACTCGACTATCAATCATGTGGAATAAATTGGGCTAGAATAGATAAGTGATTCAATCCGGAATTTGTGAAGTGAAATCTAATCCCTAGGACTTTTTCTCATATTTGCTTTCATATCATCTGCAATCATATTTAATTGTCTTTCTTTTATTTTGTACTCTCAATCACAAACTAATTGATCCACTAAATAGAGTTAAAATTGCTCATTTTGGTACTTACTGATCAATCCTCGTGGGAACGATACTCTACTTACTTCTATATTACTTGATTATGACAGTGTACACTTGCACTATTTAATTGATCATCTGAACTCGTATCAAGTTTTTGGCACCGTTGCCGGGGATTGTTGTCACTAATATCAATACCAAGTAATTTTAATACTAATTTGGTCTTCATATTACATTTGTTTTTCTTCTTGGTGTCTTGTGTTTCTTTTCAGGTTTTGCTTAGTGTATGACCAGATTGAAGGAGATTGAACTATTGCCTTTTGATTTAGAGATCAAAAGAACTTGTCAAAGAAATCGAAGAGTTCGGAAGCAGTCTATGTAACCCCCTTCACTATTAAAGCCGAGATTAAGTTTTTAAACATGTGATTAATGCGGAATTAGAGACTGTAATTGATTTGGGACTTATTAAAGAAATCTTTTGCCCAAAATCGGATTTGCAAAAACTTTTCTAAACTCAATTACAATGGTCTCATATTCCCATTTTAATACAATATGGCCTGTACAAGTTGATTTCATTTACAAATATCAGAGTACAAAATATATTCCCGACTCATTCGGGTTCCATTCAAAAATAAAAAGGGATTTACACAAGGCACGAAGCCTACAATTCATACCCTTTTTCTTGGGGATTACACAAAGTCTACAATATACAATTCCAAAATATACAATGATAACCATCCACTCCAAAAGATACTCCTAAACAGGAGCTTTAACTACTCTTCGTCGCCCGCTTGCCTTTTGAACCTTCAGCCCTGTCTAAAAGGGTTAATTTTTGGGAGAGTGAGATTCTAAAGAATCCCCGTAGTAACAAGTCAATCATATAATGTACAATAATAATGCATGTAATCAAATTACTATCCACACAAGCAACTACAATGGCAGTTACAACGGCAATGGTTAGTATGACACATGTCATCCCTGACGATTGCTCACGCTGAATTGCTCACGTTGTATTGCATCACAACAATCAACACAGTATAATTCACCATAGCTGGGATCCATATAAAGCATATCATAATCGCAAGCCACATAGGCAAGATACACACACGCAGCCCACGGCTGGTTTCACAAACGCCGCCCCCATGGGTCGGATTCACAAAGATCCATGTCGATTACGACGGCAGTCCAACGGCCGACCTAGAGATGATCACTGTCTCTCTCTATACGGCTCACGCTGACCTGCTCGCGCCGTAATGGACCATGGCACACAATTCACAAGTTCAATGATAAGATATGCATACCAAAACATCATACAAGATATGAGAGAAAAGTCACTACCTGAGTTCTTCCGGGCGTGTCCTAGCGCCGGTCTCTCCCGAGGAAGGCAAATATCAAATCCTATTTTCACAATTAGGGACGAAGAGTTATTCTCTATTCCAAGACTTAATTCACTTTATAATACTTAATTGGTTATCATTATTGCTCTTCTAGAGTCATTAAATACCCCTAACAAAACTCCTAAAGGGTAGGAAGAACTATCCCAAAGATCCCCTTTTTGGAAGCACAAAACTGAGATTTTACACTGTTTCACTCAAGCAGAGATGACCTTGCTCGAGTGAAGATGTACGGACACTCGAGTGAAGACGGCCTCACTCGAGTGATGATACAGACAGTACTCGGGCACAAGAGAGAGTGAGAACAGAAAGCACTTGCCCGAGAGCACAACACCTTTCAAGGAAACGGATCACTCGAGCATAAAATCCTCACTCAAGCACAAGTACGGAATTCACCTCAAGCACAAGGAAGTGAAGACAAAAAGCACATGCCTGAGAGCACAAGAACTTTCACAGAAACGGATCACTCGAGAACACACGGCTCACTTGAGCATGGTACCCATACCCGCGAGTGAGAAGGCACACTCGTGCACCTACTCGTGAGTGACAACCCGAGAAGCAAGTCCTTTGGTGTCAAATACACTCGTCACTCGAGCACAAGGAGGGTCACTTGAGTGATGTTCATCCCTCACTCGCGAGTGAGGCTATGCTTGCTATGAACCAAGAAGTGCAATAAGAACACAAAGAGCAAGAAATGAAACTTGCACTACCGCACTCGAGCAGAGTTCCTCCCTGCTCGGGTGACATTCATCCCGCACTCGAGCAGACCCATCTCTGCTCGAGTGAATCTATCAGATTCCAGAAAACGCAGAAAACAGAGGCACTTTCCCCAACCTTTGCCCAATTGATTCCTATGGACATAAAACTTAACCCAAAGCAATTCCCACACAAAAACACCCAATGAACTCAATGGAATCCTCAGAATCATAAAAATCCTACTCCATTATCATGCTTTGGGTTTTGGGCAACAATTTCAACAAAACACCCATCTTAACCAAACTTCACATTTCAATCACCAATCAATCTATCTATCCTAAACTCATTCCAAAACACCATTCTCATGCCAATAACATATCAAATGAACAGTGGCATCCAATTTTTGGATTCAAGCCAAAATTTCCAGAATTTATAAACTACCTCAAATGGTATGAAACATAGATAGATAGATTGGTTTTACTCACCTTATCAACTTCTCCAAAGAGAGTTCTTGATTCACCAACCACAACAAATGGCCAAACTATATGTAAGATCAAGCGTTTCACCCAAGAGGGGGGGTGAATTGGGTGATACTGAAATTTCTTTCGAAAATATAAAACTTTGACAAAAGAATTAGAACAGTAATGAGTAAGGAGAAATATCACCGAAGTGTACACTGGGAGTTATACTGGTTCGGTCACAATCACTTTGACCTACGTCCAGTCCTCAGAGCTTCTCTGAGAGTTTCACTATAACTTCCAAGATTCAGTGGGTTCTTGGCACCACAGTACAAGCAAGTTCCTTCACACCTGGACACTCGCTCCCCCTTACAGGTTGTAATCCAATCCCAACTCAAGGTTCCACAACCTTAAGTTATCTCAATAACAAATATTGAGTTTGAATGAAATATCTCTCACAAAGAGTAAATGATAATCACTGAAGCATATGAATATAATTTCAACGTGAAAACAGAGCAATGAACTCAATGAATCGTTTTTTGTGAATGCTTGGTTGTTCTTCTCTGTTTGAAGGTTCCCATATATATAGATATGATGGGGATGACCGTTGGAACGTTTTCCTTTCGTCCGTTGGTGAGTGCACAGCCACTATTGACTTTTCAAGTTTTTGAAAAATATCCGTTGGCGGTGGTTGGCATTTGAACGTTTGATTTGACTTTCATCTCTTGATATGATTTCTTCATTGTTTCTCTGTAAATATACTAAGAATGCTAATACAATGAAAGGTTAATCATATAGGAAACAAATCAATGAACGTTTGAATGATTTCTAAATTTCTGGGTATGCTTACTCGAGTAGCTCCTCGAGTAACTCTTGAAGTTTACTCGAGTAGCTCCTCGAGTAACGTCGTGAAATCACTGTTTGTTTGAAATTTAATGAAGACATACAAGATTACTCGGGTAGTGCATGGAGTAAACTAAATTTCAAACCTTTGTGAACAGTTACTTACTCGGGTAGTGCCTCCAGTAATGCTTCTGCAACTTTATGGATTACTGGGGTAATACCTCGAGTAATCCTATGGAAAACTTTTGATTACTCGATGCTCTACTCCAATAACGTTGGCAGGATTTCAAGGCCGAGAGCAATTACCTTGTTACTCGAGTAGCTCCTCGAGTAATACATTCATTTTTACATAAGTTACTCGGGTAGCTCCTCGAGTAACTGAGACTTCTGCATATGATTTACTCTGGTAATGCCTTGAAGTTTATCTTTAAAACATTTGCATATACTGGGGTACATACTCGAGGAAGATGATAAATAGAAATCAAGTTAATCGGGTACAAACCTCAAGGTTTCATTTACCTTAGTACATTACTCGAGTAGCTCCTCGAGTAACATTGGCAGTAGTACAAAGTGCCGAGAGCTTCACATTTTCAAATACACGGTTACTCGAGTAGCTCCTCGAGTATCATGAAAAACTTGAAGGCTGACTGGAAGTTTCTGACCTGGTTACTCGAGTAGCTCCTCGAGTAACATTAGCAGTGGTACAAAATGCCGAGAGGTCCACATTTTAGAATACAAAGGTACTCGAGTAGCTCCTCGAGTATCATGGGGAAAACTTGAAGGCAACTGGAAGTTTTCACATGGTTACTCGAGTAGCTCCTCGAGTAACATTGGCAGGCCGAGAGCAACCTTGAAGTTTTACCTGGTTACTCGAGTAGCGCCTCGAGTAATGGTGGCAGGTAACTGGAAGTTTTGCCTATTTACTTCAAGTTTTGGGTCATTACTCGAGTAGCTCCTCGAGTAATGCCTTAGAAAATGCACTTCAAATTAAGTTCCTTAGCATTTTCTCTTGGCCAATCTTCACTACTTCCATGCTTTCCTCAAGTAAAGCTTATTCCTGTCATTACTTAGTTCAAGCTTGATATTTAAACATTTCCTTTTCAAACCATTCTTTTGTTATCATCAAAACATGATATCTAACATTCTCCCCCTTTTTGATGATGACAAAACTTGGTGATTTTGAACATGGTTTTTCAAATTGGATTCTTAATTAATTATTTCTTATTAAAAGGATTATACCTTGCATACATAACAACTTCATTAGTCCAAACAATTAAACTTAAATGAAATCAAATGAAGTCATAATTAAAAACATACTTGCATTGAAATTTAAGAAATTCAAATTACAAGTTAAGTTCAAGAAGGATTAAAAAAAATGCACCCTAAAACCCATATACAACCAAATCCCCAAAGAAAAACAAGGACAAGTCCACAAAATCACTCTCAAATAATGTTGTATCAACTTTTCCTCGTACAAAACCTTGATCGATGAGAAACTTACTAAGCCTTTCATACCAGGCTCTAGGAGCTTGTTTTAAACCATACAAAGCCTTTTTAATTTTGAAAACATGGTCCGGTTTAGTGACATCTTCAAAACCAGGAGGTTGTTCTACATACACTTCTTCCATGATGTAACCATTTAGAAAGGCACTCTTAACATCCATTTGATAGAGTTTGAATCCTTTGATGCATGCAAAGGCTAAGAGTACACGTATAGCTTCCAATCTAGCCACTGGAGCATACGTTTCCTCATAATCAATTCCTTCTTCCTGATTATAGCCTTTGGCCACCAATCTTGCCTTGTTTCTGACAATAATTGCAGATTCATCAAGTTTGTTTTTGAATACCCATTTAGTACCAATGATCGTATGATCTTTGGGTCGGGGCACCAAATCCCAGACTTGACTTCTTTCAAATTGATTTAATTCTTCTTGCATTGCTATGACCCAATCATTGTCTGATAGGGCTTCATCAATGTTAGAAGGTTCAATCTCAGAAATAAATGCAGAAAAACTTACTTCATTGAAAACTCTATTTCTGGTTTTGATCCCTTCATTCACATCTCCTATGACTTGATCTAAGGGATGACTTCTATTGTATTTCCAGGCTTTAGGTTGACCTAGGGATTGCTCTTCATCCTTAGTTTCATCAACCTCTGGAATAAGAGACTTAGAAATAGATTGACCATTTTCTTGATTTAAAACAACTTCCTGTTCTTCATCAATGGTTTTGTCAGAAGTTTCAAATTCATCAAATACAACATGAATTGATTCTTCAACAACACAAGTTCTTTTATTGAAAATTCTATATGCTTTACTTCGGTTAGAATATCCTAGGAAAATTCCTTCATCAGTTTTAGAATCAAATTTTCCTAAGTTATCTTTACCATTATTATGAATGAAACACTTACAACCGAAGATGTGTAGATGAGCAATGTTTGGCTTCCTTCCTTTGTATAGCTCATATGGTGTCTTTCCAAGTTTCGTTCTGATATAGGCTCTATTTGAAATATAGCATGCTGTACTCATAGCATCAGCCCAGAAAACTTGAGACATGTTCTTTTCATTTAACATTGTTCTAGCCATTTCAGTAAGTACTCTATTCTTGCGTTCCACAACTCCATTTTGTTGGGGCGTCCTTGGAGCAGAGAAGTTGTGATCAATGCCATTAGTATCACAATATTCTTCAAAGGCTTGATTCTCAAATTCTCCACCATGATCAGTCCTAATACCTGCAATAGACATACCTTTCTCATTTTGCACTTTCTTGGCAAAAACAATAAATTCTTCAAAGGTTTCATCTTTTGATGATAGAAAAATAACCCATGTAAATCTAGAAAAATCATCAACAATGACCAATGAATACAAGTTGCCACCAAGACTCTTTACTCTTGCTGGACCAATTAAATCCATATGCAATAATTGTAATGGTCTATTTGTTGAGATCTCATTTTTCAATTTGAAAGATGATTTAGTTTGTTTACCCTTTTGACATGCGTCACAAATCAAATCGTTTTTGAAATTTACTTTGGGTAATCCAAGAACTAAATCCTTTTTGAGTAGTTTACCTAGTTGATGCATATTGACATGAGCCAATCTCTTATGCCATAGCCAACTTTCATCGGTATTACTCAGAAAACAATTTTCAGATTCATTTCTACTAATATCTAGAGTATAGCAGTTACCTTCCCTTTTTGCTCTGAGCTTAGCCTTGATATTTTTCTTATCAAGCTGTAAGTCATTCTTGTTGATAATTAGACATTCCTCTGAATCAAATATTATCCAGTTGTCTTTATCTGCACTTTGACTTACGCTCAGCAAATTATGACACAAGCCTTCAACGTAATATACATCTTTGATTTGTATGCCTTTGTCATTTTTGATTTCACCAATTCCTGCTATTTTTCCGGATTGATTTCCTCCAAATTTTACCTTTCCACCTTCCTTAGGTTGTAATGTGGTAAAACTTTCGAAATCTCCGGTCATATGTCTAGAGCATCCACTGTCTATGAACCATTTGTTATTTTTGGATGCTTTAAGACATACCTGCAATCAAATGACTAAGTTTTAGGTACCCACTTCTTTTTGGGTCCTTTTGGGTTAGTATAAATGATTTTCTGAATATATGTGCCTTTAGGTACCCATTTGTAGGTTCCTATGTTTCCTTTCTTCTTATGAATGCATGAGGAGGTATAATGACCTTTTCTATTACAGTAATTACAAAATGCAAAAGGATTTGATATATGTACAGAATGCTGGAAATAATTCAAATATGACTTACCTCCTGCTTTCTTTCTACCTTTCCTTTTATCTGATTTTGGATCATATCCAATACCAGATCGGTCATTTACAAATCGTTGTTCTTTTAAAATCACACTTAGCATCTCACTTCCTTTGGTAAACTTTTCAAGAGTTTTTGTGAGATCATTGTTTTTCTTTTTCAAAGAAGAACAATTTTCACAATTCTTTTCTGAACTTTCTTTAAGCTCAATTTCAAGAGCTTTGTTTTTCTTTTTGAAAACAATTAGTTCTTTAACTACTTTGATGAATTCAGAATGTAAAGCATTATATTCAGATAATAATTCATCATAGGTAGGGTCAGAATCATTTACCTCTTCTTCTGTCTCTTCTTGAGCAACAAGACATATGTTGGCTACTTCTTCCTCATCACTTTCTTCGTCTGAGGAACTATCTCCCCATATAGCAGATACAAAGGCCTTCTTTTTGTTAAAGAATTTGCCTTTTCTCTTTTCTTTGCTCTTTTGATTGAGCTCTGGACATTCTGATTTGATATGTCCTGGTTTACCACATTCATAACAAATGATATGGTCTTTGTTGCTAGTTCCTCCTTTTTGAAAGTGTTTGTAGCCTTGACCTTTCTTGTAGAACTTTCTGAATCGTTTTATGATTAAGCCCATTTCATCATCATCAAACTCCTCAACTTCATCTTGATTTTCTTCTTTTGCTTTTAGAGCTAGACCTTTCTTTCTTTTGTCACTGATGTCGTCTAGTTCCCGTTTGAACTTTAACTTGCTTTCATATTCAGAAAGACTTCCAAATAGAGAAGCAACTGATCTCATTGATTCTCCTTTTGCCTCTTCTATCGCAGTGACTTTAGCCTCCCACTCTTTAGAAAGAATATTCAAAATCTTTCGTACTTGGATATTTTGATCATATACTTTTCCAAGTGCTGCAAGTTGATTAACAAGATGAGTATATCTAAGTTCGAATTCAGAAATTGACTCACCTGTTTTCATTCGAAGTAGATCGAATTCTGTGATCAAGGTGTTGATTCGATTCTCCTTTATTCCCGAAGTTCCTTCATGAGCTATTTCCAGAGCTTCCCACATTTCCTTTGCTGTTGGGAGTGTGCAGATTCTGAAGTATTCATTTTGACTCAAGGAGCTTTGTAACATCAGAATTGCCTTGCTATTTAGAGTGATAAGTTTCTTGTCATTCTCATCATATTCCGCTGGCGTTTTTGGAATTTTCTGAGAATCTACAGTCTTTGCAGGTTGATAATTTCCACTCTCGATTACATCCAATAGCCCATATTCAGTAGCCATCACGAACACTCTGAATTTTGCTTTCCAGAAAGAAAAGTGTTCTCCATTGAAACCGGGAGGTCTAGTGATGGATGCTCCATCGGGAAGAATTCCTTCACCCATGCTTGCCATTGGATCCTTCTTAGGTTGTTATACCTTAACAAGAAGACCTACGCTCTGATACCAAATGTAAGATCAAGCGTTTCACCCAAGAGGGGGGGTGAATTGGGTGATACTGAAATTTCTTTCGAAAATATAAAACTTTGACAAAAGAATTAGAACAGTAATGAGTAAGGAGAAATATCACCGAAGTGTACACCGGGAGTTATACTGGTTCGGTCACAATCACTTTGACCTACGTCTAGTCCTCAGAGCTTCTCTGAGAGTTTCACTATAACTTCCAAGATTCAGTGGGTTCTTGGCACCACAGTACAAGCAAGTTCCTTCACACCTGGACACTCGCTCCCCCTTACAGGTTGTAATCCAATCCCAACTCAAGGTTCCACAACCTTAAGTTATCTCAATAACAAATATTGAGTTTGAATGAAATATCTCTCACAAAGAGTAAATGATAATCACTGAAGCATATGAATATAATTTCAACGTGAAAACAGAGCAATGAACTCAATGAATCGTTTTTTGTGAATGCTTGGTTGTTCTTCTCTGTTTGAAGGTTCCCATATATATAGATATGATGGGGATGACCGTTGGAACGTTTTCCTTTCGTCCGTTGGTGAGTGCGCAGCCACTGTTGACTTTTCAAGTTTTTGAAAAATATCCGTTGGCGGTGGTTGGCATTTGAACGTTTGATTTGACTTTCATCTCTTGATATGATTTCTTCATTGTTTCTCTGTAAATATACTAAGAATGCTAATACAATGAAAGGTTAATCATATAGGAAACAAATCAATGAACGTTTGAATGATTTCTAAATTTTTGGGTATGCTTACTCGAGTAGCTCCTCGAGTAACTCTTGAAGTTTACTCGAGTAGCTCCTCGAGTAACGTCGTGAAATCACTGTTTGTTTGAAATTTAATGAAGACATACAAGATTACTCGGGTAGTGCATGGAGTAAACTAAATTTCAAACCTTTGTGAACAGTTACTTACTCGGGTAGTGCCTCCAGTAATGCTTCTGCAACTTTATGGATTACTGGGGTAATACCTCGAGTAATCCTATGGAAAACTTTTGATTACTCGATGCTCTACTCCAATAACGTTGGCAGTATTTCAAGGCCGAGAGCAATTACCTTGTTACTCGAGTAGCTCCTCGAGTAATACATTCATTTTTGCATAAGTTACTCGGGTAGCTCCTCGAGTAACTGAGACTTCTGCATATGATTTACTCTGGTAATGCCTTGAAGTTTATCTTTAAAACATTTGGATATACTGGGGTACATACTCGAGGAAGATGATAAATAGAAATCAAGTTAATCGGGTACAAACCTCAAGGTTTCATTTACCTTAGTACATTCCTCGAGTAACTCCTCGAGTAACATTGGCAGTAGTACAAAGTGCCGAGAGCTTCACATTTTCAAATACACGGTTACTCGAGTAGCTCCTCGAGTATCATGAAAAACTTGAAGGCTGACTGGAAGTTTCTGACCTGGTTACTCGAGTAGCTCCTCGAGTAACATTAGCAGTGGTACAAAATGCCGAGAGGTCCACATTTTAGAATACAAAGGTACTCGAGTAGCTCCTCGAGTATCATGGGGAAAACTTGAAGGCAACTGGAAGTTTTCACATGGTTACTCGAGTAGCTCCTCGAGTAACATTGGCAGGCCGAGAGCAACCTTGAAGTTTTACCTGGTTACTCGAGTAGCGCCTCGAGTAATGGTGGCAGGTAACTGGAAGTTTTGCCTATTTACTTCAAGTTTTGGGTCATTACTCGAGTAGCTCCTCGAGTAATGCCTTAGAAAATGCACTTCAAATTAAGTTCCTTAGCATTTTCTCTTGGCCAATCTTCACTACTTCCATGCTTTCCTCAAGTAAAGCTTATTCCTGTCATTACTTAGTTCAAGCTTGATATTTAAACATTTCCTTTTCAAACCATTCTTTTGTTATCATCAAAACATGAGATCTAACACTATACACATCAAAATGAAGCACATCACTCAAGGATCAACATTTATAAAAGGAACTTGAGCAATGGAGGGCATTTACCTACCCAAAAATCAAGCTTTTCCTTCTTCCTTTCTCCCTTGCTTCAGTGAAATAGAGAGAGAGAAGAGAGAGAAAATGATGAGATGAAATGAGAACATACTCCCTCCATGCTTCCACAGAATAGGAGAGAGAGAAGAGAGGAAAAAGTAAACTTTTGTCCTCTTGTGACTTCATCCCACAACTCTTACAATGCCACTTGTCAACATCTCACTCATTCCCACAATGAGCTCACACAAGCTAAATACACTGGATTCCGACCCCTGTACAATGAATCTCAACCCTTGATTTTAATTACCACACACATGCACACCAACTTCATGTTACATTAATTCCATTCTTCCAATTTCCATTAATTATGACATTAATTAATATAGTCATAAATTACATAATAATCCCAATTTAGATCATAATTTTCCACCATAATCATGATTATCCCTTAATTAAAAATTGGAATATTACAGTCTACTTCAATCCTAAGCAATCCGATGGCAAATCCGGGGGGAGGAACAACATATACCAAAACACTCCGTGACTATGCAACACCAACAGTCATAGGGACAAATTCTGGAATCACAAGACCACCAGTAGCAGCTAACAACTTTGAAATCAAGCCGGCAATTATCCAGATGATGCAAGCAAATCAGTTTGGTGGTTTACCAACAGAAGATCCTAATGCACACATAGCCAACTTCCTAGAAATCTGTGACACATTCAAGTATAATGGTGTTACTGAAGATGCCATTAGACTTAGACTTTTCCCTTTCTCACTCAAGGATAAGGCTAAGAGTTGGCTACAATCACTACCAGTGGGAAGCATAACTCAATTGGAGATCATGGCGCAGAAATTTTTGAAGAAATACTTTCCTTCAGTAAAAACTGCTAAATTGAGGAATGAAATTGCCTCATTTACCCACCATGAACAAGAAAGCCTCTATAAAGCATGGGAAAGATACAAGGAGTTGCTACGGAGATGTCCTCATCATGGGTTACCGAATTGGTGGCAACTACAAACTTTCAATAGTGGGATGACGCACATCTCCAGAATTCTTGTAGATGCTGCAGATGGAGGATCTTTAATGGGAAAAAATATAGATGATGCTTACAATCTACTTGAGGAGATGGCCGCCAATGCATATCAATGGCCTTCTAAACGTAGCAATTCAAAGAAAGTACTTGGAGTACATGAGCTAGATGTCCTTACAACTTTGTCTTCTCAAGTTGTATCTATATCCAAGCAAGTAGGATCATTGACAACCCAAGCAAATGTAATCAACACTCTTACGGAAGCTTGTGATCAATATAAAGGACCTCATGTGAGTACGCAATGTCAAGAAGGACACTCATTCATGCCGGAGCAAGCTCAGTTCATCAGAAATCAAAGGAATGACCTATTTTCAAACACCTATAATCCAGGTTGGCGAAATCATCCCAACTTTAGTTGGAGGAATAATCAAAATGCATTCATGCCACAATGGAACCTAGCAGCAAGCTTTTCAACAACCAAATCCACCACAACAGAAAGTGAATTTAGAGGATGCACTAGCTCAACTAACCATGAATACATCTCAATTCATGGCTAGGATTGATACAACAATCAAAAGCCAAGATGCCTCAATAAAGAACTTGGAGATCCAGATGGGCCAAATTGCAAATATGCTGAATTCCAGGCAACCAGGAACTCTACCAAGTGACACTGAAAGAAACCCAAAAGAACATGTGAAGGCCGTTGCACTAAGAAGTGGGAAAGAATTGAAAGATCGTTTAATTAAAAAGAAGGATGACAGAGAAAAGAAAGAAGGTGGAGAAGAACAAAAGGAGGAAGTACAACAACAGAAGGAGGATGATGTGATACCAGGAAGAATCAGCTTTCTAGACAATCCTCCTCCATATGTACCACCAGTTCCATACCCTTAGAGACTCGCGAAGGCAAAGGTAGACAAGAAATTTGCAAAGTTTCTAGAGGTTTTCAAGAAGTTGCACATCAACATTCCTTTTGCAGACGCTCTTGCCCAAATGCCCAGTTATGCAAAATTCATGAAGGACATTCTTTCAAATAAGCGTAAGCTTGAGGAATTTGAAACAGTTGCACTTACTGAGGAGTGCAGCGCTATTCTCCAAAAGAAATTACCTCCAAAGCTGAAAGATCCAGGAAGCTTTTGCATACCTTGCACCATTGGTCAATGTCACTTTGAAAGAGCACTTTGTGATCTTGGAGCAAGTGTAAACCTCATGCCTCTATCTGTCTACAACAAACTTGGTCTTGGAGAGGTGAAGCCAACCACAGTTTCATTACTTCTGGTGGACCGATCAATAAACCATCCGAGGGGTGTCTTAGAAGATGTTCTAGTAAAGGTGGACAAACTCATATTCCCAGCTGATTTCATAATACTCGACATAGAAGAAGACCAAGAAATTCCTATCATTCTTGGGAGGCCATTCCTAGCAACTGGGAGAATGTTAATAAATGTGCAACAGGGGAAGTTAACCTTGCGAGTTCAAGATAATCAAGTATCCTTAAACATTTTCAAGGCTTTATCCTTCCCAGATGAAGGCGACACTTGCTACAGAGTCGATACATTGTCCAGTTGCACAAAAGACATGGTGAACGAAATCTGCATGGATCAACCATTAGCAACAGGAATGGTAGATGTATCAAAATCTACTAATCCTAAAGTCCTAGAGTAGATTAAGTACCTGGAAGTAAATTCCCCGATTTTTATCAAGAAACCATTTGAAGACCTGGGGGAAAGGCCGAGTAAGCCGGTACCATCAACGGAGAAACCACCAGTACTGGAGTTGAAAGTACTACCATCCCACTTGAAGTATGCTTATCTGGGAGAAAATTCAACATTACCAGTAATCGTCTCAGCAGCTCTTACTCTTGATGAAGAAGAAAAGTTATTAAGAGTTCTAAAGAAGTATAAAGCAGCGTTTAGATGGTCAATAGCTGATATAAGAGGGATTAGTCCTTCAATTTATATGCATAAGATCTTGATGGAGGACAACTACAAGCCAACAGTTGAGCACTAGAGAAGACTCAATCTAAATATGAAGGAGGTGGTGAGAAAGGAGGTAATAAAGTGGCTAGATGCTGGCATAATCTACCCAATCTCTGACAGTTAATGGGTAAGCCCAGTTCAAGTTGTGCCAAAGAAAGGTGGAATGATAGTAGTACCCAACGAGAAAAATGAACTGATTCCATAATACACGGTAACTGGATGGAGAGTGTGCATCGACTACAGAAAGCTCAACAAAGCCACCAGAAAAGATCACTTTCCTCTGCCATTTATAGATCAGATGCTTGACAGACTTGCTGGAAAAGCCTATTATTGTTTCTTGGATGGGTACACAGGATATAATCAAATTACAATTGCACCGGAGGATCAAGAGTAAACAACTTTTACATGTCTATATGGTACCTTTGCCTTCAGAAAGATGCCATTTGGTCTATGTAATGCACCAGCAACATTTCAAAGGAGTATGATGGCGATCTTCTCAGACATAGTGGAAAGGTTCATTAAGGTGTTTATGGATGATTTTTCAGTTTTTGGAGAATCATTCAATCATTGTCTTTCAAATCTGGCAAAAGTCTTGCAACGTTGTGTAGAGACAAACTTGGTTCTAAATTGGGAGAAATGTCATTTCATGGTAAAAGAAGGAATTGTGCTAGGCCATAAGTTATCTGATCAAGGCATTGAAGTGGACCGAGCCAAGATTGAAAAAATTCAAAAGCTACCACCTCCTTCCTCAATTAAGGGCATTCGGAGTTTTTTAGGACATGCTGGTTTCTATAGAAGATTCATCAAGGACTTCTCAAAAATCACAAAGCCACTTTGCATGTTGTTGGAAAAAAACACTCCCTTTGTGTTTAATAAGGAGTGCTTATTAGCCTTCCAAATTCTAAAAAGTGCCCTGACCACTGCACCAATTATCATAGCTCTAGATTGAAATCTTCCATTTGAGATGATGTGCGATGCAAGTGATTATGCAGTTGGAGCTGTTTTAGGCCAAAGAAGAGATAAGATCTTTCATGCTATCTATTATGCTAGCAGAACACTCTCAGAAGCACAGCTGAATTATGCAACAACAGAAAAAGAGCTCCTAGCAGTAGTGTTTACATTCAAAAAATTCAGAGCATACTTGATCGGGTCAAAGGTCATTGTCTGGACAGACCACTCAGCAATCAAATACTTGATTGAGAAGAAAGATACTAAGCCCAGACTGATCAGATGGGTGCTTTTACTACAAGAATTTGACTTGGAGAGAAACTTTTTATCATGCAGTCACAACCTACTCCGTAGTATGCTGATTTTGTGAATTATTTGGCAAGCGGAGTAATGCTTTATGAACTTTCTAAAGTGCAAAAGAAGAAGTTTCTAGCTGATGTAAGGCATTACTTTTGGGAGGATCCGTTCTTATACAAACAATGCCCAGATCGAATTATCAGGCGATGTGTTCCTAAAGAAGAAATGGTCAGCATCTTAAATCACTGCCATTCATCCTCATATAGTGGTCATTTTGGAGCAAATAGAACAGCTACTAAAGTCCTTCAATCAGGATTTTACTGGCCTACACTCTTCAAGGACGTTCACAAAATTGTGGCAACTTGTGACAGATGTCAAAGAACGGGAAATATCTCAAGGAGACATGAAGCCCCTTTAACAAACATCTTAGAAGTTGAACTTTTTGATGTATGGGGGATCGATTTTATGGGGCCTTTTCCATCCTTATTTAGCAATCAGTTCATTTTAGTAGCTGTTGATTATATCTCCAAATGGGTTGAAACAACTGCCTTTCCTACAAATGATTCTCGTGTGGTTGTGAAGTTCTTGTGGAAGAATATTTTTACAAGATTTAGAGTGCCTAGAGCTATTATCAATGATGGAGGAAGGCATTTTTGCAATCAGCAGCTTCAGTCGGTGTTGGCTAAATATAGAGTAATTTACAAGGTTGCAATTCCATATCATCCATAAACTAGCGGGCAGGTGGAAATCTCAAACAGAGAACTCAAGTGGATCTTAGAGAAGACAGTGAATTCCAATCGGAAGGACTGGGCTCAAAAGTTAGATGATGCACTCTAGGCTTATAGAACTGCCTTCAAGACAACAATTGGTACATCCCCATATCAATTGGTCTACGGAAAAGCATGTCATCTTCTAGTAGAAATGGAGTACAAAGCATATTAGGCAGTAAAAGCATTAAATTTTGACTTAAAGGTAGCTGGTGAGCAAAGTCTTCTCTAACTCAATGAGCTTGAAGAATTCAGACAACAATCTTATGAAAATGCAAAGTTATACAAGGAGAAGACAAAAATGTGGCATGACAGAAGAATTTTGAGGAGAGAGTTTTCACCAGAACAAAAGGTGCTTTTATACAACTCAAGGTTAAAGCTCTTTCCAGGAAAGCTGAGATCAAGATAGTCAGGTCCTTTTACTATGATTCAAGTATGGCCATATGGAATTGTGGAGATTCAAGATGGTGATTGAAAATTCAAAATGAATGGGCAAAGGCTCAAAGAATACAATGAAGGTGCACTCAACACTTTGAAATCTGTCATCACATTTGAAGAACCAACAGGTAAGTCCTCAATCTAGTAATTTTTTTAAAAAAAAAAGAGAAAAAAATTTTGGTTTAATCTTTGTCTAGCTAAAGACGTTAAAGAAGGGAGGCTTTTTGGGAGGCAACCCAAAACTTCTTTCCTACTCTCTCTCAATTTTCTTTCCTACTCACTTATTTCTTTCCTACTCTCTCAAAACTTCTTTACCACTCTCTCAATTTTCTTTCCTACTCTCATTTTTCTTTCCTACTCATCGAAACACACTACACTGCATTGAGCATTTTAGTTTTCATCATTTTCATTTTAAGTTGCCATGGAGGAATCTCTTGCAAAGCTTAAGAACAGGTTCCCCACTCTTCCTAAAGATGTGCTCAGGAAGATCTATAACAGTCGACTTGAAAGGATGATGATATTCAATCGTTTGGGCCTTCCTATAGATGTACGTTGGATCATTGAAGCTAAGGTACATTTAGCAGGTGCGATTCATAATTCATTTGTGAAACCTTTGCTAGGAATGGGAAGAAGTTCTTACTCCAAAAAGAGAAGAGCTAAAAGAATGAAGGTCTGCCATAAATGTGCAAGGTGAAATTGTGATCAGCGCTGTAGGAGTAAAGGTATGGTTTCTATAAATCGAGAAGATAAAATCAAGTTTATAAAGGATGGACTGAGTAAGGAGTCACTGGATGATATCATTCAAACTCTTGAGACGCATCCGAGTAGTGATGTTCATCGTATTCTTCTCGATTTAGCAGACATATTCAACAGAGAAAAAGAGCGCTATTGTCTTGGGAATCTAACATTAAAAGACCCTGTTTGCCAGTTTATAAGAAAACTGGATGGGAAGCAAATCCTCGATTCATAGAAAGCGTTTAAGCCGTTTCTGGACGTAAAACCAAAGGAAGATGTGAGCCAAAATCACAACTACTGTACATAATCATGCTTGTGTTTAATTTGTTTTGTCTTTTTCATAGCTTTTGTCTAATCTTTCTTATCTTTTCGACAGCTTTTGTCTACTCTACTGTATTTTTTGACTTTCTTTCCTCTTTTTGTTTAAATTCTTCACGCAGTGGCCCACCGGTCATTTGTGTCAGAAATTTTTTCAAACTTCTTTGAAAAATATGTGATTTGTGTGATTTTGTTGTCGTTGTTTTAGTATTATATATATGTACTCTTTCATTTTTAAATATGCACACTTCCATTTGTAAATATGAATTCTTCCTCTTGTAAGCGTACATGGTCCGAGAGAAACAAAGAGAAAAATGATATTTCACAAAAATGTAGATTTACATCTATTTGCATTTTTGGTGAAATTGATTTGGGCAAGAAAGAAGAGTTTATAACAGTAGCAATTGAACTTGGAATTGCATTAGCTGCCAGAAAAATTAACATTGTGTACGGGGGAGGCATCCAGGGCCTAAAGAGAAGTGTGGTCATTTCTGCATCCATGAATGGAAGCAAGGGTTTAAGTGTAAGGGTGAAGGAGTTACAAAATCATGCTTTTTCCTTAGGACAAGAGTTACAGGTTTCGAGCTTGCCTGAACAGATGGGAGTAATGTTCCACCATGCTCAAGCTTTTATTGCTCTACCCGGTGGTTTGGAGACATTGGATGGCATTTCTAGTGTTGCATATTGGGCCAAATTAAACTATCACAAAAAACCATTAAGATTGTTAAATGTTAATGGTTTTTATGATAATCTATTGTCTTTTCTTGATCATGCTGTGGAAACAGGATTTATACCCCAAGTGACTCGCCACTCCATAATTGCTGTACCAACTACTGATCAGCTGCTCGATCAAATGCAAACCTATGAACCTAAACCAGATCTACTCATCAAGCAAATAGGTGGGCCATCTTTAGATAGCAGTCAGAAGCAGAACCCAGATACCACTCTTAGGTTGTAACTTTCCTTAATATCTTGGTTTTACTTTATTGTGTGTTTATGTTAAAAAAAATACCTTCTCTAAGTTCTAGAAGACATTGGGGACAATGTCTGATTTAGGTTGGGGGAGGAGAAAAAAAATTTTATTTTCTTTTGTTTTTTTTTTGTTAGTTAGTAAAATCATTAGATGCATGGGGTGTGGGAAAAAATGGCAGAGTAAGGAGTTATTCTTAACTCTTGAGACACATTTCATTAGTTGCATTTTATTAGTTGCATGATTTTTTTTATCTTTTTCAAAAAAAAAAACATCTTTTTCAAGTGCTTTGTAATGATCCTAAGAAGTATATAAGTTTTAAGTATGGATCAATTGAATTTAGAGATTTTATAGCATGAATGAACAACTGATTGTTGCAAATGGTGATGAATTTTGAGATTGAATGAACTGAGTTTAAAAATTCCTAGCCGTGAGCTTCTGAGCCTATATGATTATTTCTCTTATGTGTGATATTCACCTATTAAGTTGTCACTCTAGAACTTACTTTAAATCTGGTTGATATTACATCTCACATGCACATTCAAAAATGAAAAAGGCATTCATTTTCTTTAGCCAGAGCCAAATAGCCAACCTTGCAATTATACCGTTGATAAGCCCTTTGAGCCTAATTGATTGTTTCTTTGTTCTCAATCCATTAACATGTGTTTTAATGATATATCAAGTGCTTTTACCTTATTCAGAAGATGAGTGGAGCATTTGAAATTTTTGTGAAATGGGCTTTTGACAAAGTGTGGGGGTGTATCTATCATCAACTTTACAATTGCAATTCAATAATAAAAAAAGAGAGAAAAAAATTTAAAAAAAAAAGAAGAAGGAAAAAATTATAAAAAAAGAAAAAGAAAAAAAATGTTAAGTGTTTGAATTGTGGGTTGTTGTGATAAGATAAATTTACAAGTAGCCCATTTTTCAATTGCTCTATTTCTTTAGCCTTTCATATCATATTTTACATTCCTTTACCTTAATCCCATTACAACCCTTAATAAGTCCTTTTGATTTGAATTATGCATGTGAATTAGGTAGTGGAGATTGAGATTTTTAGCAAGCCTATGGTAGTGCAATTTTTTCGGTTGAATTTGAGCGAAACACTTACCCTTGAACACTTGAGAGATTGAGAGAATAAGCTACAAGTATGAACTCAGTTTATTCATTTTCAATTAAAGTTACCAGTTTATATTTTCATTGATTCATTAATACTATGATCTCTTTATTTTTCAATTGTGTTCTTACTTATGACCTGACACTTCTGATTTTGTTGGATGCACTTATTATTTACTTCTTGTCCGAGGACGTCCAAGAGTCAAGTGTGGGGGAATTTGATAAGTAAAATATTTGCATATTTATTTTCCCTAATATGATGATTTTATGGACGATATTTGCGTTTAATATAATAAATTGTGGTATGATTGATAAATAAATATTGTTTTTGGAATAAACAGCATTTTTAAAAAATAAAAATATAAAAATAAAAGTACTGTAGTAGTCAATGGCACTGTAGCAGCCATCGGGCACTGTAGCAACCTCTAGGGGCATTGTAGCAGGTCAACGGGCACTGTAGCAGCCGCCAGATCACTGTAGCAGTACTGCAGCACACGTTTTTTTCCCTATAAATAGAGATCAATGCCAATCTCAAAGGGAGAAGAGAGGAAGAGAATCAGAGGTCTTTTTTTGACAATTATAGGCCCTCTCTGACAAGGAGAGACCCTTTCTCTGACAGTTTTGAAAAAATTGTGTTACTTTCTAGATTTAATTTCATGCATTGTATCAATTCTTACATGCCTCTATCTTGGAAGGCTTAGGATTTTATTACTTTTTGCATGCCTCCATCTTGGAAGGCTTAGGATTGTATTACATTTTGCATGCCGCCTACATGGAAGGTTTTACCTCCTAAATGGACGGCTTGATTTCTTCATTTTTCATGCATATTTTGGTTGTATATTTATGTTTGAGAATTTAATATTCAATTTTATATAGTATTTCAGAGGATTTCATTCTAGCTTTATATAATGTCAATTTATTTTAGTTTTGTTTTTAATTTTATCATGAGCTAAATTTTCATTTTCCTAAGGTGATGACGTAGCTTACTAATAACGGATTGAATCTTAACTTATTAAATCTAGTTTTAATTTCTCCTTCATGATTGAGTTTTAATTATTATTCTTAATGCTTTTGATTGACTGGCCATCTTTTGAATGATTTCAATATGCATGTTGAGACCGGAAGGAGATACAGGTGTGTAGACCCTATAATTAAAACCATGACTTGCATATGAAATAGGAATATATTCATATGAGTTGTGTAGTCTTACTGAGTTCCATAAATCTTAATGCATAATTAATTGCTTAAATTCATATAGGAATATATTGAATTAGCAATTGATTATAGAATTGCTTGACCTTGTAAGAGGCTGGTAATTAAATTAAGGAAACTCGACTATCAATCATGTGGAATAAATTGGGCTAGAATAGATAAGTGATTCAATCCGGAATTTGTGAAGTGAAATCTAATCCCTAGGACTTTTTCTCATATTTGCTTTCATATCATCTGCAATCATATTTAATTGTCTTTCTTTTATTTTGTACTCTCAATCACAAACTAATTGATCCACCAAATAGAGTTAAAATTGCTCATTTTGGTACTTACTGATCAATCCTCGTGGAAACGATACTCTACTCACTTCTATATTACTTGATTACGACAGTGTACACTTGCACTATTTAATTGATCATCTGAACTCGTATCAGTCATCTCATCATCTAAGTACTCCTCCGGATCATCCTCCGGGTCATCCTCAGGATCCTCGTCGAGGTCCTCATCTGGATAATCTAGGGTTTCCCCGACTAGTAACTGTCTTGGTGATGCTAGCCTCGGCTCCAGACCATATACAAGTAGTTGTGGCACACTCTTCCGTGCTGTCCGTAACATATGAACACCTCCAGGTCCATAGTATTCTATAAGAACTGCCCATCCTGAAGACACTGCTCTGGGGGACTCCTGTTTACTGATGTCTCACCCTCAGATGATGAACTTAAAGTACTACTCATGATCCTGTCGTAATACAAACAAAACCATATTAGTATATAATTCTGATAATGCCAGAACCGCTTATTAACTCTACCAAAACCACTTGGGTTCCTCCAGAACCGCTTTGGGCTCTGATACAAAAAAATGTCAACACCCATTTCCATTTTGATATGTGCAGGGCAATAATGAACAAATTTCACAGGCAAACAGAAAAGTACAGTTATACTGATAATAAGAATTTGTTTATAGATAGTCATTAACAGAGAAAAATTCGCTAATATTTATAAATATGTATAGAATATCTTAAAAATATTCCAAGTACAGGCTAAATATAACCACCAGCTGTGTATCGAGAAACATACCTGTCAGTTTTCCGTAACTATGTCCTTGCCTTTTGAACCGTTGGCACCCGCTGAGATATTTTGATTTAGAAAAAGGGGTGAGATTCCAAGGAATCTTAGTAGAAACATATTATCATTCACATAACATGCGATATGTAAATATGAATGCACCAATTAATAAATAATATAACACATCGTCATGTATACAAGAGTAGGGCTCCAGCCCCACTACTCGTACACCAGTTGGATTCTCATCCAATCCCTCAGGTGTAAGTCCACTTTCGGCACTAACTGCCCTCTCTAGGCTTACCCTGTTAATTAATAAAAGCACAAACCATGGCAACCACACATTCATATAAACTAAGGTATAAAGTATGAAGGATAATGTCCATACCTCAACCCTTTTTAACCTTGAGATGTTCGCCTCGTGGAATGTGCCAACTCCAGGCTCTTAACTCGGTCCTAAAATACCAAATGCATAAGAAATAGGTTATAACCTATCCATATATCATTTTAGACACTTCCATAGTGTTTATTGTGGTTATATTAGCCTATGGTGAAAATTTACCAAAATGCCCTCTGGACAGTGGCCCGGCCTTGCCGTACCCAGCCCAGCTGTACTTTTCCCGAAATATTAACTAGGGCTAGTCTGACATATTTCTACCTAAGGAATCCATTTCCGAACTCAAAATTACCAAATTCATTTTCAAATTATAAAAATACCCTTGACAGCCCCTATTTCAGGGTTTCATGGGCCTTTTCGTAATTATGTTTTTCGGCCTTTTCTGAAAAAGTGCCCAAATGTAACCCCACCTAATTTTCCCTCCTGAACCCAATGGAACCATCAAATCATTAAAAATCTAACTCTAAGACCCATTTCTAGAGATGGCCAAAATTTTGGTGTCCTCCAGGAAAAGTCGGGGTTTTGCGATTTCGGTTCCATAAACGTGTTCCTTTCTGCTCCTAATCACTTTATTAACTATTACATTAGGTTATAACTACTATTTGAACCAAAATTAGGTAGCATAACCCTTAGATAACTCAATTTCCAAAATTTAAAACCAACAGCAATTCGACGAAACTTTACCGATTAAATTGACCACAGCAGCCATAATAGTTAATATACGAAGGTTTGGAATTTACCTCAAGCTCGCACTAGCTTTTCCTCAATATTGCTGAAACCTAGCCTTTCTACAATAGGTGTTTGACCCTCCAAACCTTAAAGAACAAAGAGGAGTAGCTTAGGATCAGAGTTATACGCATTAAGAGCTAAATCGTCGGAGAAATCGGCTTATCTTAGAGATTTCTTCTCTTTCTCTCTCTAAATGCTCTCAAATTTATCTCTCTTGTTTCAGGTCTATTTGGATGTGATATGCTGAAGAAAGAAGGAAGCTGATGATATTTATGATATATTTTAACTTATTTTATTCATTTGTTTCATTTTCCAACATTCCAAAAATTATCTTATGTACATAAATCCTTATGTACGTGTAACCATGCTCATTAAGTCCCACAAATATTTCCTTCTTTATGCTACATGTAGGAGACTCCTAGGGGTCCTATTCTTTGGTCTCAATTGGATTTACTACTTGTTCCGGTTACGTATACACGTAAAGTCTCAATTTTTGTCAAAATTATATTTTTGCTCAAATTTTTCATAAATTCATATTAAATTGACCAAAATATTCCAAATATATTTTTTCCCTTTATTTTCCTTAATTATTTGAAATTAACTTCAATTAATTGAAAAATAATTAATTTTGTGCTAAATTGGCAAAATTACAATTTTGCCATTACCTTTTCATTCCAATTTATTTTCTTATTTTTCTTTGGCCATTTTCCATCTATTTTTGGACTAACTATTTTTCTCTAATATTTATCCATTTTTGGACCTTAATATTGGGCTTTTTAAATTACCCAAATTAATTCCATAATTATTTTTCCCATTTTCTCATGAAAATGAACATTTATAAAATTCATAAATTCTAAATTCATGAATATTCACCATTTTATTGAATTTCTCAAATAATTGCAATATATTTGGTGAATATAAAATTTATGGTGTTACATAATTTCTATTGTTAAATTCAATTTATTTTATTACCTTATCTTTAAACTCTAATAATAAAAAATGGGAATTAAATGAGAATAATATCCCAATAAATTCGAATAACTTGGAAACAGAATGCATAATTTTAGTCCACAATTATTATTGAAGAGGTCAAATTTTCTAGAATAAAGAAAAATTATCTATACCAGGGAATAAATTGTAATGGTGTTTTCAAAAACAAAAATTATTTTAATAGGGGTATTAACTGAATGAGTGTTAATGTAATTATGTATGGATTAATTTAATGATGTGATTATGCGACCCATTTTTGTTGAAGGGGTTTTTAAATAAATATTACAATATTTCATATATACAAGTTTCTGGCAAAAAAATAATAATAGTCATATATATGACTTATCATCCTAATTTTTTCTGAATATTAATATTCCTTTTAATATGATATTTGTCTTTGAAAAATATATACAATCTAATCACTTCGGACTTCCACTCCTATTTGGCGATTGTGCATCGTATGTAAACTACAGTAACATCAACAGTTATTAATTATGAATGAGTGCCATTTGCAAGTACCCAATTCCTTGTAAATAAGTGAAATGGACATATAAAAAATATAAAGTAAACAAATATCCTTTGCACGTACGTAATTTTTGTAAACAAATGAAATAAATATATAAAAAATATAAATTAATTTAAGGTGATCATATCTATGACAGTCTGGACAACACTGCAGCTTCAATGGCCGGCTGCCGGTATATGGGCGCCAGGGCCCCGACAGCATTGAACATTTTAAAAAATAATAAAGTCATTACATTATTGTGAAAAAGCAGGTGTTAGTGATTTCTTTTTAAAAATAGTTTTTAGCCTAAAAGCCTATTTAAAAAAATACCAACATAAACACCTTCTTTTACTTCCACCGTGCATTTTCCCTTCATACCATAGTTTTTTTAGCCCATACTGTCTTCCCAAACAAGCCTTAATAGCATGGGGAACCCATAAAAGTTTTGCTTTGTGGGACTGTGGACACAAAAGAAAAAGATAGGGGGTCCAAACTATTAACCTTGGAAAAGTAACTTTAATCGCACAGCCTATCTAGTATTCTACTTTTTATTTTTCCATGCCTATATAAGTCAAACTTTTTAGGAAAAATTTGGCAAAGTTCCCCATTAAAAATTTTATTACTAGAAAGGACCTAATAAATTTTTTTCACAAAAAGTATAAAGTGTTATAAAAGTATATGTGTTAAGAGAGCAAGAGAGAATTTTAAGAGAGAAGATTGATAGAATTTCTAGAGAGAATTTAAAGAGAATTTCTCATTTACTTCTATGTGTATAAAATGTTTAGCCTAAGACCTCTAATTATAGGCGCAAAATGAGGTGAATAGTGAATTTTCTGTGTTGCTACAGTACTTCTACAATAACTTTGTCCATGATGCTACATTAAAATACGTATGTACAGTACTTTGCTACAGTAACCGTATATGAACAGCTTTTTCGGTATTAACAGAAATGTCTAGTTTTAGAGATCGTGTAGCCTAGAAGAGCAAGTTGGTCTGAATATGACTCAATGAACATTCACATAATTAATATTCATAACACTCCTCCTTGGATGTTCATTATGAATGTGTTTCATTAAAAATTTTAACTAGGAAAAACCCAGTGGGATAAAAACCTAGCCAAAGAAAATAGTACATTATTCATTGAAACACTATGCAATGTTGCCTCATTAAAAACCTTTCTAGGAAAACCTAGTGGGATAAAACCTAGATAAGGAAAAAAAAGTACAGCGTGTATCAACTCCCTCTATTGACAACATCAGTTGAGATCTTTAAGTCTCCGAAGTCCAATTTCATGAAAAAGCTTTTCAAAAATTGTACTTGGAAGTGACTTGGTGAATAAATCTGCTAGATTTTCACTTGAACAGATTTACTGGATATCTATTTCACCATCCTTCTAAAGATCTCGTGTGAAGAAGAATTTTGGTGAAATATGCTTCGTTCTATCGCCCTTGATATAGCCTTCTTTAAGTTGGGCAATACATACAGCATTATCCTCATATAGAACTGTTGGGACCATTTTCCCTGAAGATGAACGACAAGTTGTTCATATATGATGTATCACTGACCTTAACCATACACATTCTCAACTTACTTCATGTATTGCTAGAATTTTTGCATGGTTTGATGATGTGGCTTATATAGTCTATTTCATAGATTGCCATGAAATAGCTGCATCTTCACATATAAACAGATAGCCCGTTTGTGATTTACTATCATTTGAATCAAACAAAAATCTAGCATCTGCATAACCAACCAGTTCATGCTTGGATACATTTGAGTAGTATAACCCCATGTCTATAGTACTTTTAAGATAACGAAGAATGTGCTTTACTCCATTTCAAAGCCTTCATGTTGTTGAAGAACTATATCTTGCTAATAAATTAAAAGCAAATGATATATCTGTCACGCCCTTATCTCAATTTCAACCTTCTTCTGAGTATTTGCGGAAAACGATATGCAGTTCGATAGGCAACACAGGAATAGTATAACTATACTGATAATATGTGCATGATTACATAAATTCTCCATAGGGGTTTTTACATGATACTTACGATTAAGGTAGCCGCACAAGGCTACTAAGGTGTCTAAACTCATCCCAGTGAAATGGAGACTTATTCCCGTCTTCGTTCCACTACTGTAATTCCTTCGTACGGTACTCTGCATTGTTGTTTGCATATCTTCTGTCGTCTCCTGTCTAAATTGTTGGTAGGGGAGGGTGAGATTCGAGAGAATCTCAGTAGGAAACAGATACCATAATGCATGCATGATTGATGCTATGTGTATGACATATTAGCTTTATCTAGATGTATGCCCTATAATGACATTTCTGCATGCTTAATGTTTCATACAACAAGACTATGGCCACAACAAAAACAGAAATAGAGCTTCATTTATTCAAATATGTTCTACACAATCAAGTAAAGCAATCACACACATCATTATACAAGCAAAGATATCAAATACATGCAAGTAAGGTAAGTCCCCTACCCTAACCCTTTTCCGCCTCAAAACATGTGCCTTGTAATGCGTGCCAACAACTCAGGCCCCATGTTCAATCCTACAATGCCAAAGGTACCGTTTAGATACTTCCATAGTGTTTCTCAGGGTTATATAAGTCTATTGCAAAAATTTACTAAAATGCCCCCGGGGACCCAGCCCCATCGTACCCGGTCCGGCTGTACATTTCTCGAAATTTTGACATTGGCTATTCTTACATATTTTCACCCACGGAATCCATTTCCAGATTTGAAATTACCAAATTCACTACCAAAAGATGAAATTGCCCTTGGCAGCCCTTATTTCAGTGTTTTAGGGGCATTTTCGTAATTATGCTTTCTCGGCGTTTTCCGAAAAAGTGCCCAAATGTAACCCCACCTAATTTTCCATCCTAAACTCAATGGAATCATCAAATCCTTGAAAATCCAACTCTAAGACCTATTTACAGCCCTGGCCGAATTATGAGTTTTCCGGGAAAAATTGGAGTTTTTCGGTTTCGGCTCCATAAACGTGTTCCTTTCTACTCCTAACCACTTTATTGACTATTCCTTTAGGTTACTACTATCATGCAGTATCAACTTTGGCAGCATAACAGCCCCACAAACCCATTTTCCATTTTTAGAACCAAAGACAATCCGGCGAAATTTCATCAATTAAATTGTCCACAACAGACAGAATAAGCAATATACGAAAGTTTGGAAGTTACCTCAAGCTCCTTATGACTTTTCCCAAATATGGCTGAAACCCTAGCTCTCTTAAACACCAAATTTTCTTCTCAAACACCTTAAATAACATAGAAGAGAAGCTTAGAAGTAGTATTATACGCGTTAGGTACGAATTCACCGAAGAAATCGACCTACCTCGCGAGTTTTCTTCCTCTTCTCTCCCTAATGCAAACACAAGCTTCTCTCTCTAATGGCTGACTTGCACGACAGAAAATGGAAGAAGATGAAGCCAAAAAGTGCTTTTATCATATATTACAATTTCCTTTATTTATTTTCCCATTTTTGGATTTTCCAGAAATTCTGGCAGATTTTCTACCCTAACTTTGAAAAATCATAACTAACTCTAGAAAAATCAAATCGAAGTGATTCCAAAGCCTATAGAACCCTTATTGAGTCTAGTTTCAAGGAAAAATATATAATTTTTCTGAATGGAATCACAAAATTCGCAGAATTTCATTCTTTGCATACTGTTCCAGAAACTTCACAGTTTTTCTATGCTGACTTCAAAAATTCATATCTTTTTGTATATAGCTCTAATGGATTCATATGACCTATAAAATTAAAGCTTAGGATGTCTTATTTCAGATTGTAAAATTTCATAATTTTTGCTCATCATTTGATCATTCAAAATCACATGACAAGCTTACTACCTCATAGGCAATTTCACCAAAAACATAATTATATTCTCCAAAATTCACCATTTTAATTTCTTAATACCCCAAAGATATTAGAGACATTAGAGAATAGATTTGGGGCACATGATAAACCGGGGCTTAGCAGTCTGCTTAATTTAGGCTTATTCTCAAGCCTCAAATCCCAAATTTTGGGGTATTACAATATCAGGACGTGTGTGATTAGCAAGATACATTAGTGCTCCAATAGCACTAAGATATGGTACTTCTGAACCAAGTTGTTCTTCATACCTTCTTCACTAATTTCTCGACATCGGAATGAGTCTTTATCCACCTTCAAAGACCTTATAACCATTAGGGTACATAATGGATGGGATTTATCCATGTAAAATCACTCTAGGACCTTCTTTGTATAAGTTCCTTGGTATACAAAGAACCCTTTCTTAAGGTACTCGATCTGTAATCTAAAATAGAATTTTGTTCTTCCCAAGTCCTTCATTTTATATTGAAGGACTTTGGAAGAACAAAATTTCTTCAAACAATTCATTGCCTTTTGAATCTCTTAAAGAGTTCTAATGATGTTGATATGATTAACATAAACAGCAATTATAGCAAACTCACCTTTAGATCTTTTCATAAAGATGCATGGGCATATCACCTCATTTTTGTATCCATCTTTCAACAAATATTCATTAAGATGATTATAATAGATGCGCCTTGATTGCTTCAAGCCATACAAGGATTTATTCAACTTAATTGAATATCGTTCTTGAGAACTTGAATCAGATGCTTATGGTATCTTAAGTCCTTCAGGAACTTTCAAATAAATATCATTATTAAGTAAGCCATACAAACAGGCAATCATGACATCCATTAGATGCAAATCAAGTTTTTCATTTACTGCTAGGCTAATCAAATAACAAAAAGTAGTCACATCCACTACTAGTGAATACGTTTCTTCAAAATCAGTGTCAGGTTTTTGTGTAAAGCCTTGGGCTACGAGACATGCCTATATCTTGTTTTTTCACCCTTTTCATTTCTCTTTCGTACAAAGACCTATTTGCATCCAACTGGTTTTACATCTTTAAGTGTAAGGACTACATTCCAAATACTTTTTTGTTTTGCCAATGATTTTAATTCTGCATTAATGACATCTTTCCATTGGAGCTAATCTTTTCTTTGTTGGCACTCGCTAATGGATTTTAGCTCATTATCATTCATTACATCATATGCTATATGATAAGTAAAGATGTCATCAATGTTGACTTTATTTCGATCCCATCGGATTCCATTCATAACATAGTTTATTGAGATCTCATTATTTTCATATATGTCAGGTACCTGAGTTTCTTCTGGGACTACAACATTCGCTTCTGGAGATATCTCTACTGGAGATAATAACTCTTCAGGAGATGACTCTTCTGGAGCTACTAACTTTTCTTGATTATCCTCGACTTGACCATCTATATTCTTTACTCTTTTTCTCTTTCAAGATTTTTTTATCTTTGGAATTGATAGGCCTGCCACCCTTCAAGCATGTCTTAAATTCATTCATAGTAGGTTGTCCTTTAGGGACATCAATTTTGATAGGAGCATTAGTAGCTGGGACACGTGACTTTGTCACTTTCTTTGTGTTATTAAATGCTTCTAGCATTTGATTAGCTAAATTCTGTAAATGAATTATTTTTTGAACTTCCAGTTCACACTGTTTTGTACGAGGATCAAAATGAGCTAACGATAATTCATTCCAGCTAATTTATTTACCCAACTGCTTATTTTCTCCCTCTAATATTGGGAAAAGTGATTAATTAAAATGACAATTGGCAAATCGTGCCATAAATAAATCTCCTGTAGATGGTTCTAAATATTTTATGATTGAAGGAGATTCATAGTCAATATATATTCCCATCCTTCTTTGAAGACCCATTTTGGTGCATTGTGGTGGTGCTACAAGCACATATATCGCACACCCAAAAGTTCTTATATGGGAAATATTAGGTTCCTGACCAAAAACTTCCGTAAGGGGGAAACTTTTAAATAACTTGTTGGCCTAATGTCAATTAACATTGCTGCATGTAAAATGGCATAGCCCCAACAGAAATTGGAAGATTAGATCTCATAAGTAAATGTCTTGCAATCAGTTGCAACTTTTTAACCAATGATTCTGCAAGTCCATTTTGTATATGAACATGAGCTTCAGAATGTTCAACGTCAATTCCAAGGGATATACAATATTCATTAAAAGCTTGTGAAGTAAATTCACAATATTATCAAGACGTATTTTTTTGATAGGATAATCAGGATAATATACTCTTAATCTAATCAATTGAGCAAGTAATCTCACAAATGCCAGGTTATGAGAAGATAATAAGCACACATGTGACTATTTAGTTGATGCATCAATTAAAACCATATGATACTTAAATGGTCCACATTGTGGGTGTATCGGCCCACAAACATCTTCCTTTATCCGTTCTAGAAATGTAAGAGACTGACTTTCTACTTTGCTTAGTGAGGGCCGAATAATTAACTTTCCCTTGGAACATGTAGTACATGAAAAATCATGGGATTGTGGCATTTGTTTACATTTAAGGGTATGTCCACATGAATTCCCAATTATTTATTGCATCATGATTGACTCGGGATGGTCTAATCGGTCATGCCAAACATTAAATTCATTAGCAAACTTCTGGTTCACATTGGTAGACTTCTGGTCTGCATTAGTGAACTTCTGGTTCTCAATAATATGTGTTTCAATTGTGTTTATAAATGTATAATACAATCCAGAAGAAAAGGCATGAAAATTTTCTAATATGCATTTTCTACTAGAAGCTGTATTTGTGATAGCAAGACATTCCTGATTATTTTTAATTGTTGTTTCTATATGATATCCATTTCTCCGGATATCTTTGAAACTCAATAAGTTTCTTTTAGATTTGGTAGAATAAAATGCATTATCAATGCATAATTTTATTCCTTCAAGTAACAAAATATTAGCTCTTTCGGTGCCTTCAATCAAATTTATACTACCAGATATAATCTAAACGTTGGCTTCTTGTATTACCAAGGAGGATAAATATTTATCATTTCCAAGTATGGTGTAGGTTGTTGCCCTATCAACGAGATATAAATCTTCATGATTGATGCTAATAAGATTCATTCTTCACTAAAAGAAACATAAAAACATAATTAAAGTCAATACATATGATATAAGCAACTTTAAATATACTAAAACATAGTAGTGTTCAATTAAATAAAGAAATCAGCAACATCTAAATGGCTAATATCCATGTCACCATATTCAGAATTTTCAGCCTGATCAACATGATTTATTTCAACTTTTGGTCATTTACCATTATTTTTAATTGATTCTTGGTAAAGGTCAACCAAGTGTCTTGGTGTACGACAAGTATAAGACCAATGGCCTTTACCGCCACAACGATAACATGGATTATCAACATATCTACTATGCTCACTGCTTTCCCCTTTTTGGTTCCTATCAGTCTTTTCCCACTTCTGGTAGGAATTTGAACCGCCATGATATCGACCACGACCACGACCACGCTCATGTCCACGTCCACGGCCACGGCCACAATTAAATTCATTTGTTACTACATTCACTTCATGGAATGGAGTTGAGCCTGTTGGACGGGATTCATGATTTTTTAATAAAAGCTCATTGTTCTGTTCAGCTACAAGGATATAAGAAATTAATTCAGCATATTTCTTGAAACCCTTGTCATGATATTGCTGCTGCAAGAGCAAATTGGATGCATGAAATGTGGAGAATGTTTTTTCTAATATATCTTCATCAGTAACATTTTCTCCACATAAATTTAATTTAGAAGTAATCTTGAACATGGATGAGTTATACTTGCTTACATATTTAAAATCTTGCAGTCGTAAATGTATCCAGTCATAACGAGTTTTGGGGAGGATGACCATCTTCTGGTGATCATGCATTTCTTTCAAATTGTTCCAAAGAACAAGTGGGTCCATTACTATCAAATATTCAATTTTTAAATCCTCATGCAAATGGTGACGAAGAAAAATCATAGATTTAGCTTTGTCTTGGTTGGATGCATGATTCCCTTCTTTGATCATGTTTTCCAAACCTTTAGTATTCGATAAATGTCAACATTCAACACCCAAGATAAATAATTTTTTCCAGTAATATCAAGAGCCACAATTTCAAGTTTTGCTAGGTTTGCCATGGTTCAAACTAATTAAAGAAATAAATGAAAATAATTAAAATATGAAATGTAAAAATGCAATATAATATCTTAAACAAAAATAACCATAAATTCATAAAGACAATAAATAATTCATAAAGCAAGGAAAGAAAATTAAAACTTGTATGGCTTCGGGCCATTAATCTCATGGCTTCAGGCCAATTAATCTCATGGTTTCAGTTTGGAGGTAAAACCTTCCATGTAGGTTACTTTAGGCCACTTAACTTCATACTTTCAGTTAGGAGGTAAGACCTTCCATATAAGTAACAACTTGTACCATCTATAAAGGAGGACTATAACCTAAGCCTTCTATAAAGGAGGCATGTACTATATCAGAATAAAAACAATGACTTCTGATCATATAATTTCAAGAATCAGACGTGTATGGCTTCTGGCCATAAAATAATAATATAAAAGAACTCATAAAGAACATATATATATATATATAATATAAGAACAATAACAATATCCAATCTTAGTCATAGAACCCGATGTTTATAACAATCAGTAAAAGTATTACTCTAATTCCATATAGTGGTTCAGATTATCCCA
Organism: Inga oerstediana; assembly: GCA_963210345.1. Lineage (NCBI taxonomy): Eukaryota > Viridiplantae > Streptophyta > Magnoliopsida > Fabales > Fabaceae > Inga > Inga oerstediana. The sequence goes on along the minus strand of OY723399.1, from coordinate 76,509,579 downwards.
AATCTATCAAATAAAACAAGGTAAATGAAATCATTAAAGAAATCATAAGAAGATCATACATTCATTCGTGCTGATAACATGTTATGAAAGTATATGTGTTAAGAAAGGAAGAAAGAATTTCAAGAGAGAATTTCTCATTTACTTTTATGTGTACAAAATGTTGAGCCCAAGACCTCTATTTATAGGCGCAAAATGAGGTGAATAATGAATTTTCCGTGTTGCTACAATACCGCTACAATAACTTGGTCCATGATGCTATAGTGATTAAAATACATATGTACAATACTTTGCTACAGTAACCATAGATAAATAATATTTTCCGTATGAACAAAAATCTCTAGTTTTAGAGATTGTGTTGCCTAGAAGAGCAAGATGGTGTGGATATGATTCAATAGATATCCATATAATTAATATTCATAACATAAAGTACTATTATTCTAAGTTAGTTTCTCACCAATAAAAATTTCCAGTGAGACTTTTCCTCAATTTTTTTTAGAACCATTGTATTGTACAATTAATAAATATAAATCTTCTTTTTTTGAGGCTTGGTTTTCCCTAAAATTCTCAACTTTGTGGATACGAAAGAAAAGGTGAGGGGTTCAGAAGACTTGCTTGGATATTGGGTGGTCATTGGAGCCAAACTTTGTATAGAGGGAGGCCAAATCTCCATGGCTGCTATATTTAGGATAGCTTATATTTGGGATATTAAGTGCTTTTCAATAAGTCAAGACAAAACTCCTCTCACATATTTATCTCATATACTGTAAATCATGATTTAAAAGAACTAATAAGTAAAAAAATATACTATCCCAAACAAGCACATGACTTTGTGCCTACACCAGCAGACATACATCTCTTTGTACATTTAGATACTGCTTGTAGATCTGACTTGTACATTCAATTATCATTAATATAATCAAGTTCCCATTCTTGTCCTTCATTCACTTTCAGGATATGATTCCATCGTTTTTAATGAATACCAGCATGAACTAAATTTTTATATGTTTTTATATTATTAAAGCTAGTTAGTTTTTGGTTGGCCCTGCCTTAACCAAGCCAGGTCAGTCGTAGACCACCTGAAAGAGGATATGACGTATTCCTACCACTAAGTATTCATGAAATAGGATTGGTTCCATTTTTTATACAAATTATACTTGACCAAAAAATTTGTATCAAGACAAGCAATAGTTTCATATTCAAATATGAGAGACGCTATTCAGAGTACTCAATATAATATGAGCTATTCCAAGTTGCAATCCAATCCAACAATACAATTGTCCCACCTTTGTGGAAAGGGCTGAACCCAACTAATTGTCACACAAATCTTTGATATTATCACACAAATCTTATTGTCAAATTCAGCCATTAACGCTAAAATGGAATAATAAAAATCTTTTCATCATTTATGTACTTAAGCTATGTTGATCTGTTTTGATGATATAAGTGCCTCCAGAAACATCTAGCCGTTTCCATGTCATAGCAAATTCATATGGAAACTTGTGCCATTCAATTCTAGACGTTTTTTGTTTTTTACATAAAAAGGAATTGTAAACTCTGATCTCATGTTTTCATAGATGATGTGTAAGAAATGATCTTGAAACAATTATTTTGAAAAGAATCGTTTTAATCATCATACCTCACCTTGTTCTTGAATTAGAATAATATTTTTCATATGCATATTTATGGTTGAAGATTTTACAAAAACCGAATATGAATGTTGCTGGAAGAGGTGTTTAATGCAAACAAAACTCATGGGATTGGGAAACTCAAAATCGTTAAGAAAAATTATAAGAAATATATGAAGGTAATCTTCAAAGAATAATAAGAAAAGGAAAATTGCATTTAAGTTCTTAGTAAGAGAAAATATGATAAAATAGTACATTAAAATCTTTAAATTGCATTTTAGTCTCATGATTTTTTTGCAATAAATTTCAGTTGTTAAATGCCTATTGACTTGTCAATGGATGTCCATGGATTTGTCAATGGAATTAGAATTTATTACAAACATGTCTTATGAAACTTAAATGCAATTTTGAGATTTCAATGGGTCATTTTATCTTATTTTCTCTTGTCTAGAACTTAAATGCAATTTTCCCAATAATAAATACTGACTTAATTTTCGTTCGAAAAGTAGATATTAATCATTGGACTTGATTAATAGATACTTGAAAGTTGAGAGCTAGTTTGAACGAAAAAAACGGTTGAGAGCTAGGATTCATAATATTACAATCTTAGAAAATATAGCAGCACGCAATATATAACATTTAGTCATTTACTCACTCATTTATTTCAAGAAATTTTATCTTCAATATAGACACTCCGTTTTGCCCAAAACGAAAAGACACTCTGTTTTAGAATCATGGATCGCTGCCAGCAATTTTAAGCTGGAAAAAAATTAGTGAGTACTCATGGTAAAAGAGGATTGCAGTAGAACAATACGAGTAATTAACTCTTTTATATTTCTTTTTTTAATATCCTGATACAATCAGAAACATTAGCATTTGCATGGATGTAAGAATAACTTTTTTTTTTAATGAAAACTGGAATCCATTAATAAACTTAAAAGATCAAGTACAAATACAAAAACAAGGATAAACAAACCCCAACCTACTATCCTTCACCAAGCATTATCTCCTGATGAAAGTGGTGGTGGTCAAGGATATAAAAATTCCATTCGATATTATGGGCTGACTTGGTTAAATGATCAGCTAAACTATTTTGTTCCCTAGGAATATGAATGATTAATACTTGTCAGTTTTTACATATTCACAATCAGACTTCCTCTATAATATCTCTAAAGGGGTGAGTAGTATCATCACCTTTAGTCAAAACATTCACAACATCAATACAATCTGATAATACAATGACCTTTTTATAGCCTTCTATTATAACATATTTGAAGACCTTGGATAACCATGATGATTTCTGCCATCGTCGGGGAACTATTGTAAGTTTACATTTAAATCCACATATCCATCAATCATCTTCTCTACTGATAGTGTCCCCACAACCACTCCTCCCAGAATCAAGAAGTGAAGCATCCACTGTTAGGGTGATATAGCCCTGTGTGAGAATAACTTTGAGTGTGAATACTTGGTAGAAGTAATTACCTTTCTACAAATTTTGAAATATGCAAAATAACTTCGTCTTCCATCCACTCAGGATCTCCTTTAAAGCGCTGTAAATTTTTCAATGCACTTTGACAACTAAATGGGAGCTTCTTCAAATTGGGGCACTTTATTACCTGAATCTCCTTAAAACATGGGAACTATAATGCCATTCTACAAATATTCCTTATGTTATGTAGAAATTGCAAACGAAGATAAGAGAGACTGCAAAAAAAATTACTTTTCACTCTCTCTCTCTCATCAATCCCAAAATCTTTGCTTATAACTTCAGTTAATGAATGACAATTGGCAAATTCAAGGACTTCAAGGTTTGGAGCATGTATAAGCCAACTCAATTCAAGTATATTTTGACACCCCTGAGAATCAACTCGCGAAGGACGATTATATATTCATGTCCCTGATATGAATCATTTTAGTATCACAAAGTCTCTGATTGCTGAAGGCAGATTTGTTCTTCCATCATTACAAGATTTGTTATTCCATCATTTCTATAGAGTTTTATTCGATTGAGTTAAAACAAAATTGTGATTTTTTTTTTTAAATCTTAAAACTCTGAGACTGAACAAGATATTACATATTTTAAAATAAATAAACTGATCATTTATTTTCCGTTTTTAATTACTTTTTGTGAAACTTGGCACAAAAATTAAATTATATTACTTTTGGTCACCTAGTTTACTAATTTAAACTAATTAAGGAAGCTACATAAATTAGCTAGTTATAGCTCATGTTTCATGATCTCTGTGAAATACTTATGTGTATCATTAGATTATAGAAAATATTTAGGTCAAATTTTCCATATCCATTATATCAAGTTCTCCAATCATACATGATCATATGTCTTATTTTTTTTAATATGAGTTTATAAATAAATGATAATATTTCTAAAATTGGACAAATAACCATGTGTGATTAGAGAATTTGACATAATGAATGTAAAGAACTTGATGGAAGCATTGTTTTTAGATTATATATTAGTTTATAAGTAAGACAAATTAGTTTGGAGAAAAACAAAAAATATAAATATTTAAAGTTAACTTATTTAACTTTCTTAAATCTCCAAATTCGTAAGCTAGATCTAGTACAATAGATTGAAAGCTGTTAATATATATGTATATGATTCTTTTAAATCACATTGACACGCGTTTTGTAAATTACTGCCATCTAAGATTATTCTCATTGTTTTACATTAGTTTTGGCTTATATTTATCTTGAAGTTTGAAGAACAATAGATGGGTAGGGATATCCTTACTAGCAGTCACTAATGGTGTGTAACACCCAAATTTTATATTCACCAAAAATATTGTAAATATTTGAGAAATTTAATAAAATAATGAATATTCATGAATTTGGAATTTATGAATTTATAAATGTTCAATTTCATGGGAAATTGGGCAAAAATAATTATGGAATTAATTTGGGTAATTGAAAAAGCCCAATATTAAGGTTCAAAAATGAAGGAATATTAGAGAAAATATTTGGTCCAAAAATAGGTAGAAATTGGCCAAAGAAAAATAAGAGAAGAAATTGTATTAGAAAGGCAATGGCAAAATCGTAATTTTGCCAAATTATCACAAAATTAATTATTTTCCAATTAATTGAAGTTAATTTCAATTAATTAAGGAAAATAAAGATGAAAAATATATTTAGAATATTTTGATCAATTTAATATGAATTTATAGAAAATTTGAGCAAAAATGCAATTTTGACTAAAATTGAGACTTTACGTGTATACATAACCGGAATAAGTTGTGAAGCCAATTGAGACCATAAAGAGGGACCCCTAGGTGTCTCTTACATGTTGTAAGAGGAAGGAAATATTGGTTAGGCTTAATGAGCTTGGTTACATGTACATAAGATTTATGTACATAAAATTGATTTTGGAATTTTTGGAAATTCCATAAATCATTAAAAAAATCATATAATATAATAAAAACACTTTTCCATCATATTCCTCAGCTCATTTTCGTGCCCTAACAGATCTGAACTAGTGAGAGAGAGTGTGAAATTCTAGAGAGAGAAAGAGAAGAAAAACTTGCAAAGGTAAGTGATTTCTTCAGTAAATCGGTTCCTAACACGTATAAATCCGTTCCTAAGCTACTCCTCTTTGTTCTTTAGGGTTTAGAGGCTCAAAAATCTGTTCTCTAAAGGTTAGGATTTCATCCATATTTAGGAAAAGCTTGTTGGAGCTTGAGGTAACTTCCAAACCTTCGTATATTAACTATTCTGACTACTGTGGGCAATTTAATCGGTGAAATTTCGTCGGATTGCCATTGGTTTTAAATTTTGGAAAACTGTGTGCCTAAGGGTTATGCTTCCCAATTTTAGTTCAAATGGTTATTATAACTCAATTAGATGGTTAATAAAGTGCTTAAGAGTAGAAATGAACGCGTTTATGGAGCCGAAACAGCAAAACCCTGATTTTTCCCGGAGGATACTATAATTTTGGCTAGGGCTGTTAGAGGGCCTTATAGTTGGATTTTCAATAATTTGATGGATCCATTGAATTCAGAAGGGAAAATTAGGTGGGGTTACAGTGTGACACTTTTTCAGAAAAGGCCGAGAAAGCATAATTATGAAAATGCCCCTAAAACCCTAAAAGTAGGGCTGCCAAGGGCAATTTCATAATTTGACATTTAATTTGGTAATTTTAAGCCCAAAAATGGATTTCTTGGACGAAAATATGATAGGATAGCCCTAGTCAAAAATTTGCAAAAACGTGTATTAAGCTGGGTACGGCGGGGCCAGGCCTGAGTCTCAGGGGCATTTTGGTAAATTTTCACCGTAGGCTAATATAATCACAAAAAACACTATAGAGGTTTCTAAAATGATACTTGGATAGGTTATGACCTATTTCTTATACATTTAATATTTTAGGACCGAATCGGGAGCCGAAAGTCGACACATTTCACGAGGCACATAAAAAGGGGTCGATAGAACTTCAAGGTAGGAACATTATCCTTCATATATCGTGCTATAGTTATATGATTGTGTAGTTGTCATTGTTGTAAATGTACTTTATTAATCAACATGTTTTACCCATAAAGGGGCCAGTAGTGCTAGAGGCACTTACACTGGAGTTGGTGAGAACCCAACCAGTGCATATTAGTGGAGCTGGGCCCTACTCCTGTATACATGCAGATCATATGTTTATATTGTTCATTAATTGGTGCATACATGACTCATATCATATTTACTTTTCACATTTTCTATGAACGATAGCATGTTTCTACTGAGATTCTTCGGAATCTCACCCTTTTTTCTAAATAAAACATCTCAGTGGGTGCCAGTAGATCAAAAGGCAAGGAAGTAGACCAAGGGAAGTAACTGGCATATGTCTTGAGGCAAATACAAAGTTCGTGGTTATAGATAGTCTTTGTCTGAATTCCTTTTAGATATTTTGTAATAGTGGTATATATTGTCGTATTCTGTATGGTTGACTTTAGACTGTAAACAAATACTTTTATCAATGTATATGTACTTTTTTGTATGCCTGTGGAACTTGGTCTCTATTACTCTATGAATATCGAAATGGAAACGGGTGTTGACATAGTGTCCGAAGAATATGACGAAGATGATAAAGAAAGATGTTGCCTAAAGCCATAATGTTTGTTTTGTGCAAAAAAAAAAAAAAAAAAAAGCCGTTTGTTTTGAGTATATAAATAATTCATGCTTCAGCTAAAAGAAAAATTTTGCCTATATCATAATCTTTCTTTAAGTAAAGAAATAATTATTTATCTAAATAATTCTTGCTTTTGCAAAAGAAAGAAGCGAAGCACTTGTCCTGCACTGCCGAAAGCATTTTCCACTCTATTTGGCGATCCAGCAAAACTGATTTAAAAACTCATTATTAAATAGAAAACCAAAAACTGCTAATTTTTATAAATATTAATTATGTAGATGTCTATTGACTCACATCAGAATTGCTCATAAAAAAGAAAAGAAAACCTTACATAAAAAAAAATTAGAAAAAGATATAAAGTAAAAGTAAAAGAAGACAATGACATAAAAAAAATATAAAGTAACTATAGTTTATATAAAGTAATTATTATCATGTAACCAGGGTTGGTTACCTGGCTCTATATAAAGTCCTGTAATTGATTGTTAGGACAAGTGAATGAGAACTCTCTAGAAATTTTATCTTAGCTCTTGCTCTCTTAACACACATACTTTTATAGCACGTTATCAGCACAAAGCTTTAATGAAGGCATGATCTTCTCATTGTTTCTTTGAAGATTTCATATACCTTGTTTTATTTGATAGATCTGGGGTAATCTAAGCCACTATATGGAATTAAAGTAATACTTTTACCGATTATTATAAACATCGGGTTCCATGGCTAAGATTGGAGATTATTATTATTTTTATATCATGTATATATTCTTTACAAGTTCTTTTATATTATTATCTTATGGTTAGAAGCCATACACGTCTGATTCTTAAAATTATATGACCAAAAGTCATATTGTTTTTATTTTTAGTTTGATATAGTACATGCCTCATTCATAGAAGACTTAGGTAGTCCACCTTCATGGATGATATAGGTTGTCATTTATATGGAAGGTTATACCTCCTCACTGACACCATAATTAAGTGGCCTGAAGCCACCTACATGAAAGGTTTTACCTCCTAACTGAAACCATGAGATTAATTGGCCTGAAGCCATACAAATTTTAATTTTATTTTATGGCCTTGTGAATTATTTATTATCTTTATGAATTTATAGTTATTTTCGTTTATGATATTATATTGCATTTTTATATTTCATATTTTAATGTCTTGTTTATTTCTTTAAATAGTTTGAACCATGTCGAACATTACAAAATTTGAGTTTGTGCCTCTTGATATTATTGGAAAAAACTATTTATCTTGGGTGTTCGATACGGAAATTCAGTTGAATGTCCTTGGTCTGGAAGACACAATCAAAGAAGGAAATCATGCATCCAACTAAGACAAAGTCAGATCCATGATTTTTTTTCGCCCCAATTTGCATGAGGATCTAAAAATTAAATATTTGACCGTAAAAGTCCCACTTATTCTTTGGAACAATTTAAAAGACAGGTATGATCACCAGAAGATGGTCATCCTCCCAAAAGCTCGTTATGACTGGATACATTTGCGCCTGCAAGATTTTAAATCTGTAAGAGAGTATAACTCAGCCATGTTTAGGATTACTTCTAGATTAAAATTATGTAGAGAAAATGTTACTGATGAAGATATGTTAGAAAAAACATTCTCCATATTTCATGCATCCAATTTGCTCCTGCAACAGTAATATTGTGAAAAGGGTTTCAAGAAATATGCTAAATTAATTTCTTGCTTCCTTGTAGTTGAATAGAATAATGAGTTGTTATTAAAAAACTATGAATCTCGTTCAATAGGCTCAACTCCATTCCCAGAAGCAAATGTAGTTACAAATGAATCTAATTATGACCGTGGCCGTGGTCAAAATCATGGTGATTTAAATTCCTACCAGAAGTGGGGAAAGACTTATAGGAACCAAAAAGAGGAAAGCAGTGGGCATAAATAAATATATTGATAATCCATGTTGTCGTTGTGATGGCAAGGGTCATTAATCTTGTACCTGTCGTACGTCAAGACACCTAGTTGACCTTTACCAAGAATCAATTAAAAATAATAGTAAATGATCAAATGTTGAGGTAGATTATGTTGATAAGGCTGAAAATTCTGAATATGGAGATATAGATATTACCCACTTGGATATTGCTGATTTCTTAATTTAATTTGAATTGTCATGTTTTAGTGTATTTAAAGTTGCTTCTATCATATGTATTAATTTTAATTATGTTTTTATGTTTCTTTTAATGAAGAATAAATCTTATTGGCATCAATCCTAAAGATTTATGTCTCATTGATAGCGCAACAACCCACAATATACTCATAAATGATAAATATTTTTCCTCATTGGTAATGCAAGAAACCAACGTTCAGACTATATCTGATAGTATAAATTTGATTGAACACTCCGGAAGAGCTAATATTTTGTTACTTGAAGGAATAAAATTATCACTAATAATACATTCTATTCTAACAAGTCTAAAAGAAACTTATTAAGTTTCAAAAATATCCGTAGAAATGGATATTATAGAGAAACAATAATTAAAAATAATCAGAAATATCTTGTCATCACAAATATAGTTGTTGGTAAAAAAATGCATATCAGAAAGTCTTTTTACTTTTTCTTCTGGTTTGTATTAGACATGTATAAGCATAATTAAAATACATGTTATTGAGAATCAGAAGTCCACCAATATAGACAAGAAGTCTACCAATATAAACCAACAATTTACCCACATAAATAAAAAATTTACTAATAAATTTAATGTTTAGTACGACATATCATACTTTCATTTCAGCCGGAAACCATTGAGAGAAAAGTAGGGTGGATAGAAAACTGCTAGAAAATAACATGTGGAGCTCACAAATGTTTAGGTTTGGGGAATGTGGACTATAAATCGTCAAGGGGTCCAGAACGGAAAAATGACTTTAATCACATGGCCTATTAGCTTTTTCTTTTTCCATGCTTATATAAGTCAAAAATTTCAATGAAAATTTGGAAAAGAGTGCCCAATTAGATATTCTTTTTAGGAAAAATTGTAAAAAAATACCTCATTGTCAACTTATTTATTAAATATGTCAACACCCGTTTTCATTTCGATAATCAAAGAGTAATAAAGACGAACTTTCATTGGCATACAGAAAAGTACAATTATACTGATAAAAATATTCGTTTATAGTCCCACGTCGTTCGTCAATGAAATACAGAAAATACAGCGGAAACTTAATATCTACAAAATTCTCCAAAATATTTAAACATAAACTAATTATAACAACGATCATGTCCTTGCCTCACGACACGTGTCAATCACTTCCCGGCGTTTACGCCTTTGCCCTTTGACCTAGTGGCACCCGTTGAGATGTTTGTTACGAGTGCATATGATCAATTAAATAGTGTAGTGTACACTGTCGTAATCAAATAATATAGAAGTAAGTAGAGTATCGTTCCCACGAGGATTGAGCACTAAGTACCAAAATAGGTCATTTTAATTCTATTTAGTCGATTGATTAGTTGGTGATTGATATTACAAAATAAAAGAAAAACAATTAAATATGAATGCAAATGATATGAAACTATTATGAGAAAAAGTCCTAGGGTTAGATGTCACTTAACAAATTCTGGATTGAATCACTTATCTATTCTAGCCCAATTTATTCCACATGACTGATAGTCGAGTTTCACTAATTTAATTACTAGCCTCTTCCAAGGTCAAGCAATTCTATAATCAATTGCTAATCCAATATATTCCTATATGAATTTAAGCAATTAATTATGCATTGAGATTTATAGAACTCAGTAAAACTACACAACTCATATGAATACATTCCTATTTCATATGCAAGTCATGGTTTTAATTATAGGGTCTACACACATGTATCTCCTTCTGATCTCAACATACATATTGAAATCATTCAAAAGATAGCCAATCAATCAAAAGCATTAAGAATAATAATTAAAACTCAATCATGAAGGAGAAATTAAAACTAGATTTAATAAGTTAAGATTCAATCCGTCATTAGTAAGCTACGTCATCACTCTAGGAAAAAGGAAGTTTAGCACATAATGAAATTAAAAACAAAACAAAAATAAATTAACATTACATAAAGCTTGAATGAAATCCTTATAAATAGTGCATAAACTTTAATATTAAATTCTCAAACATAAATATAAAACCAAAAGATGCATGAAAAATGGAGAAATCTAGCCGTCCATTTAGGAGGTAAAACCTTCCATATAGGCGGCATGCAAAATATAATACAATCCTAAGCCTTCCAAGATGGAGGCATGCAAAATGTAATACAATCTTAAACCTTCCAAGATGGAGGCATGCAATGCATGAAATTAAATCTAAAAATTAATACAATGAACTAAGAAATATTAGAGAAAGATCTTTCCTGGTCAGAGAAGGACCTCTCCCTGTCGAAGAAGGAAACCTTTGCTTCTCTTCCTCTCCTCCCCCTTTGAGCTTAGCCTTGATCTCTATTTATAGGGGAAAAACATGCGCTATAGTACTGCTACAGTGATTTGGTGGCTGCTACAGTGACCTAGCGGCTGCTACAGTTCCCTAACGGCTGCTATAGTGACTGTCGGCAACAGCTACGGTATCCGGCGGCTGCTACAGTGACTGTCGGCAAACAGCAACAATTTTGGCAGCTACTATAGTGCTTCCATTTTTTTATTTTTTATTTTTAAATACTATTTATTCCAAAAACATTATTTATTTATTAATTACATCCAAATTTATTATGTTAAGCTCAAATATCATCCATAAAATCATTATATAAGGGAAAATAAATATGCAAATATTTTACTTATCAATGTTTATTTAAAAATATGGTGAGATTCCGAAGAATTCTAGTAGAAACATGCTATCATTCATAAAAAATACAAAAAGTAAATATGGCATGCGCCAAGGTATATACCAATTAATGAAAAATATAAACACATCATCGTCATATATACATGAGTAGGGCCCAGCCCCACAATCTACACCGGTTGGTCTTCGGTCAACTCCCAGTGTAAGTGCACGCCGGCACTAACTGCCTCTCTTTAGGCAATCCATGTTCATTAATAAAGTGCATTTACAAACATTGGCATCTACACAAGCATATAGCTATGGTATGATGTATGAAGGATAATGTTCCTACCTTAATGCTTTATAAACCCCTTTTTAAATGTGCCTCGAAAAGCATGTCGTGTCCGGCCTCCAACTTGGTCCTAAAATATTAAATATACAAGAAATAGGTCATAACCTATTAAAGTATCATTTTAGAGTCTTTTGTAGTATTTTTTATGGTTATATTAGTCTATGGTGAAAATTTATCAAAATGCCCCCAGGACCCCGGCCCCGCAATACCCAGCCCGTTAGCACTTTTTTTCAAAATTTTAACTAGGGTTATTCTGACGTATTTTCACCCAAGGAATCCATTTCCGGACTCGAAATTACAAAATTCACTTTCAAATTATGAAAATACCCTTGACAGCTCCAATTTAGGGATTTTAGGGGTATTTTCGTAATTATGCTTTTTCGGCCTTTTCCGAAAGAGTGACCAACTGTAATCCCACCTATTTTTCCCCACTAAATCCAATGGAACCATTTATTTCATGAAAATTCAGCTCGTACCCCCTAAAATAGTGCTGGCCAAAAGTTTCAAGAAAAATGGAAAAATGGAGTTTTGTGTTTTAACTTCCAAAACTTGTACTTTTCCACTTCTAATCCTTCATTAACTTATTTAAAAACATCTTAACCATGATTCAAAGAAATTTGGGTAGCATAACCCCTTAGGGTTATAGCTTTTCCAATTTTACAACTCAACCAAAAATCACCAAACTAACAACAAACTTCAAAACCAACTTCATATAAGTGTAGATTTGAGTTTGGTATAGTTACCTCTTAGGCTTCTTGGTTCCTCTCTCCCTATGCATCCTCTCTCTCTCTTCTCCTTGAGCCAACAATGAGTCTTCAAGATCATAGATTCATAAAGAATCAAGGTTTAGAGAAGGATCTAGGGAAATGCTTCAAGAAAAACTAAAGAAACCAATACTTACCTTAGCTTCTTCTTCTTCCTTCTCTCTAACTCTTCAAAGTTTCTCCAAGTGCTCTCTCTCTCTCTCTCTCTATGTGAGACGAAAATACACAAAGGAAAGAGGAAGGAATGGCTTCATAAATTTTCCTCCCTTCATTCTACACCATTGATCTCATCAAGGGGTTCATGGTGACACTTGCCAATCACTATACTTCCACCCATACTTCTTCACTTTATGCCTTACTTGTTCCATTAGGTTTCACTTGCAATCGGACTAATTCTTCCCTTGGTTTGCTCACAAAAAACTGTCCCCCTCTCTCTTAATCTTACCAAACTAATTTTCTCTCTCAACTAACCAAACTAGCACTCATTTTCAACCCTTCCTTCACTCAAGCTACTCCCTTACCATCACCCATCATGATCACCATGTCCATACCTTCATGTAATGTACACCTTACCATTGTCATCATTGCTATCTTCATGTAGCATTTTGACATGTGCTCATGAAACTAAATCTTTCCCCCTCATTTTCATGTGTTTTGGACAAAAATATGGAGGATAAGGGAAGGAAAAATGTATTTCACTAATTACATAATTCCCTTAATTGATTTATGCCCAAGACCCTCTAATTCTACAATTCTTGAGCTAAATTGGCAAATTATGATTTTGCTATCACCTTCATTTTCCATTATGATTTATGCTCAAGAATATTCAATTTATACATTTTCCTTTATTTTCCTTGATTAATTGAAATCAACTCCAATTAAGTGGAAAATAATTAATCTTAAGCTAAATTGGCAAAATTATGATTTTGCTATCACCTTTGTAATTTAATTCCTTTCTTGAATTAATTTACCCATTTCCTTATGAATATGAATATTTCAAATTCATAAGATCCAAATTTCATGAATACTCATCATTTTATTGAATTTCTCAATTAATTACAATATATTTTTTGTGAATATAAAACTTGGGGTGTTACAAAATGGGACCTTCACGTGCAGAATATCTTCTAGGTGTGCAGAATATCTTCCCCTTTGTGCAGAATATCTTCCTTGTGTGCAATATTCTTCCCTATACATGTGCAAAAGTCTTCCCCTGTATGTACAAAATCTTTCCTCATGTGCATAATATCTTCCCTCCGTGTACATATATCTTCTCAGGTTCCATTTGGCAATTAAGTTACCAATGAAGTCTTTTTTTTTACAACAATTCTCCCTTTTTTTATTAAAAACGACCTAATAAATTTTTTATTCAAAAAAATAAAATACTTCCTCAGATCTTAAATATAAGGTTTTATTAACTTTCTTTTTAGAGAGATTAAAAACAAGATAAATAACTTAGAATTAATTTTTGTTTAAGACATATGTCGCGGATATCAAATTGGTTTTTTTTTTTGGTTGGCCAGCAAATTGATGTTCAGATTAACATATTTTAAGGGACTAAAAAAGAGCTTTTTAAGCTATTAATTGTGTAATACCCCAAAATTTGGGATTTGAGGCTTGGGAATAAGCCTAAATTAAGTGGACTGCTAAGCCCCAATTTAGTAGAAGTCCAAATTTATCCCCTAATGATTCTTATATCTTTTGGGTATTAAGAAAGTAAAATGGTAAACTTCGGAGAATATAATTATGTTTTCGGTGAAATCGCCTATGAGGTAGTGAGCTTGTCATGTAATTTTGAATAATCAAATGATGACCAAAAATTATGAAATTTTACAGAATGAAAGTAGACATCCTAAGCTTTAATTTGATATTTCATATGACTCAATTAGAGCCATATACAAAAAGATATGAATTTTTGAAGTCAGAACAGAAAAACTGTGAAATTTCTGGAACAGTATGCAAAGATTAAAATTCTGGGAATTTTGTGATTCCATTCAGCAAAGTTCTATATTTTTCCTTGAAACTAAACTCAATAAGGGTTCTATAGGCTTTGGAATCACTCCAATTCGATTTTTCTAGAATTAGTTATGATTTTTCAAATTTTGGGCAGAAATCTGCCAGAATTTTGTAAAAATCTGAAAATTGGGAAATTATCAAATAAATGAAATAAGATATTAGATATTAAAATAAAAAGTGATCATCTCCTTCCAGCAGCCATAACTGACGCCATTTTCAGTTTTAGAGAGAGAGAAGAGTTGAGATTATTAGAGAGAGAATGAGAGGAAAAAGCTTGTAAAGGTAAGTGATTTCTTCTGTAAATCGGTTCCTAATGTGTAGAACTCCACTCCTAAGCTATTCTCCGATGTGATTCAAGGGTTGGAAGCTCAAATTTGCTTGTTGAAGTGACCTAGGGTTCAGCTATATCAAGGGAGAGCCAGTGGGAGCTGGAGGTAACTTCCAAACTCTTGTATATTGACTATTTTGGCTATTGTCGACAATTTAATTAGTGAAATTTCGCCGGATTATCAATGGTTTTAAAAATGGAAAATGGGTGTGTGGGGCTATTATGCTGCCCAAATTGGTACTAAATGGTAGTTGAAACCTAATGGAATAGTCAATAAAGTGGTTAGGAGTAGAAAGGAACATGTTTACGGAGCCGAAACCGAAAAACCTCGATTTTCCCCGGAAAACCCATTTATTTCGGTCATAGCTGTAAATGGGTCTTAGAGTTGGATTTTCAATTATTTGATGGTTCCATTGAGTTCAGGAGCGAAAATTAGGTGGGGTTACAGTTGGTCGCTTTTCCGGAAAAGGCCGAGAAAGCATAATTACGGAAACGCCCCTAAAACCCTAAAAGTAGGGCTGCCAAGGGCAATTTCGTAATTTGACATTGAATTTGATAATTTCGAGTCAAGAAATGGATTCCTTAGGCGAAAATATATTAGGATAGCTCAGGTTAGAATTTCGAGAAAAGTACAGTCGGACCGGGTACGATGGGGTCGGGTCCCCAAGGGTATTTTAGTAATTTTTTAAGATAGACTCATATAACCCTCGAAACACTATGGAAGTGTCTAAATAGTACATTTGACATTGTAGGATTGAATATGGAGCCCCGAGCTGTTTGCACGTAGATCGAGGAACACGTTTCGAGGCAAAAAAGGGTTAAGGTAGGGGATTTACCTTACTTGCATGTATTTGATATCTTTGCTTGTATAATGATGTATGTGATTACTTTACTTGATTGTGTAGAGCATATTTGAATAAATGAAGCTCTATTTTTGTTTTCGCTGTGGCCATAATCTTGTTGTATGAAACATTGAGCATGTAGAGGGGTCATTATGGGGCATACATGTAGATAAAGCTAACATGTCATACACATAACATCAATCATGCATGCGTTATGGTATCTGTTTCCTATTGAGATTCTCTCGAATCTCACCCTCCCCTACCAACAATTTAGACAGGAGACGACAGAAGATATGCAAACAACAATGCAGAGTACCGTACGAGGGGATTACAGTAGTAGAATAAAGACGGGAAGAAGTCTCCATTTCACTGGGATGAGTTTAGACACCCTAGTACCCTTGTGCGGCTACCTTAATCGTAAGTATCATGTACAAACCCCTATGGGGAATTTATGTAATCATGCACTTATTATCAGTATATTTATGCTATTTCTGTGTTGCCTACCGAACCACATATCGTTTTCCGCAAATACTCTGAAAAAGGTTGAAATTGAGATAAAGGCGTGACAAATTGCAAGGGTTTGCAAAACAAGCACTAATATTTAAATAATCATTAAACCATACCTAACGTCCTCTTACAAGAAAAATCCTAATACAAAATCAATCATAGAAAAATAATTGGCAGCCTAAATAGCGATCATACAAAATGATTGATTGTTCAAACATGCAAGGAATTTAAAACAGCGAACCGGCGGTCCAACTGATCCTATCCGGAGGTTGAACTGTATAGACCGGTTCAACCGTTCTTAAATTAAAAAAATTAAATTAAATTATTTTTTATTAATTTTATTCAGAATTCATATAAATAAGCTTAAAATTTTTACTATCCCATCGGTCTAACCCAGGATTAGCTCTGATTTAATTCCGGTCTGACTCACTGACCTTTGACCCAGTATCCCAACCGGTTCAATGCTTGATCCGATTTTCAGGACCTTGCAAACTTGTGATTGTACCAAAGTGATAATATATATTAAACGATAAACCAAGCAGTATGCATATTGCCTCTTCAAGCTTTGTAACCAACATTTTAAAAGCCGAGCTTGGACATAAAACCAAAGAGGCCAGCAGGTTATAGATAATTTAATATTGGTTCTTTCTATGCTTACTTAGAGACAATGGTGGATGGAACAGAAATGTTGGAAAAATAGGGAGAATAGTTGCATTCTACTCGAATTTTCTTTTTACCTTGATTTTAGAGAGAATGATAGTAAGGTCCTAATGATCAAAGAAAATACTAATAAAGTCCTTACGGAAAAAATAATAATAACTTGTTAAGTGTGTTTTACAACTCAACATATTATAAAAATGACTCAATAAATTGTTATTTTTTTTATAGGGACTTTACTAATATTTTATTCAACACTGGATCTCACTATCATTTTCCCTTAATTTTATTTACCCGACTTTACTAGGGAGATCGAGAAAAAGTAGAATGGATAGAAAGTTGATGGAAACTAGCATGGGAACCCACAAATGTTCAGCCTTGTGGAATGTGGACACGAGAAAAAGTTAGGGGCCCCTCAAACTCCAAACCTTACCTTGAAAAAGTGACTTTAATGCAGGACCTATCTGCTTTTTATTGTTGGGAGAATGACACTGAGGTTTAAGGATTAAAAAAAATAGTAAAATCTTTATTAAAAAAATAACAGTTCATTAAGTGTGTTTTATAATTTAATATGTTGTAAAAATGATTTAAACAGCTGTTATTTTTTTTAGGGATTTTATTGATATTTTGTTCGTTCTATGGGATCTCACTATCATTCTCCCTTTTATTTTTTCATGCTTATATAAGTCAAACTTCTTAAGAAAAATTTGGAAAAGCTCCCAACTAAAAATTTTATTATTAAAAAGGATATGATAATTTTTTTTTTACAAGTACGAAGTACTAATATTCGGAGTTAGTCTCTCACCACTAAAAATTTACAGTGAGACTTTTCCCCAATTTTTTTAGAATCATACCATTGTACAGTTAATAAGTATAAATCTTCTTTTCTTGAGGCTTGGTTTTCCCAAAAATTCTCAGCTTTGTGGATACGAAGGAAAAGATGATGGGTTCAGAAGACTTGCTCGGATATTGGGTGGTCATTGGAGCCAAACTCCGCATAGACGGAGGCCAAATCTCCATCAAGGCTAGATATTCATTGTTAAATATGATATCACATGATTTTGTGCCTACATCAGCTGACATACATCTCTTTATACATTTGGATGCTACTTGTAAATCTGACTTGTACCTTCGTTTATCTCATTAATATATTCAAGTTCCCAGTTTGGTCCTTCATTCAATTTCAGGATATTATTTGTTCATTTTTAATGAATACCTGCATGAACTAAATTTTTATATTTTTTGTATATTATTGAAGCTAGTTGGTTTCTGCTTGGCATTGCCTTAACCAAGCCAAGTCAGGCCGTAGACCAGCTAATAGATTGATTCCATTTTTTATACAAATTATACTTGAGCCAAAAAAGTTGTATCAATTGTTGGACAAGCAATAGTTTCATATTCAAATATGAAAGACTATTCAGAGTACTCAATATAATGAGCTATTCCAAGTTACAATCCTCTCCAACAATACAATTGTCCCACCTTGTACCCAAAAAAAAAAAAAACAATTGTCCCACCTTTGTGGAAAGGGCTGAATCCAACCCATTGTCACACAAATCTTTGATATTATCACACAAATCTTATTGTCAAATTCAGCCATTAACGCAAAAATGGAGTAATAACAATCTTTTTCATCAATTATGTACTTAAGCTATGTTGACCTGTTTTGATGATATAAGTGCCTCCAGAAGCATGTAGCCGTTTCCATGGCATAGCAAATTCATATGGAAACTTGTGCCATTCATTTATATACGTTTTGTTTTTCATAAAAAGGAATTCTAAACTCTGATCTCATGTTTTCATAGATGATGTGTAAGAAATGATCTTGAAACAACTATTATTTTGAAAAGAATCGTTTTAATCATCATACCTCACCTTGTTCTTGAATTAGAATAATCTTTTTCATATGCATATTTATGGTTGAAGATTTTACAAAAGCTGAATATAAATGTTGCGCGAAGAGGTGTTTAATGCAAACAAAACTGAAGGGATTGGGAAACTCAAAATCGCTAAGAAAAATTATAAGAAAAATATGAAGGTAATCTTCAAAGAATAATAAATACTGAGTTAATTTTTGTTCGAAAAGTATATATTAAACATTGGATTTGATCAATATACAATCTTAGAAAATATAGCAGCACGCACTACATAACATTTAGTCATTTACTCAATCATTTATTTCCAGAAATTTTATCTTCAATATAGACACTCTGTTTTGGCCTAAAAGAAAAAAAAGGATACTCTGTTTTAGAATCATGGACCGATGCCAGCAATTTTTAGCGGGAAAAAATTAATTAGTCAGGGCTTATGATAAAAGAGGATCGCAGCAGAACAATACGAGTAATTAACTTTTTTATCTTTCTTTTTTTATGTTCTAATACGATCAGAAACAGTAGCATTTGCATGGATGTGAGAATAACTTTGATTGTGATTACTTGGCAGAAGTAATTGCATTTCACAAATTTTGAAAGAAGATGCAAAATAACTTCGTCTTCCTTTGCCAAAGTACTTTGAGAATTAAACGGGAGTTTCTTCAAATTGGGGCACTTTATTACTTGAATATCCTTCAAACATGTAAACTGTAAAGCCATTCTACAAATACTCTTTAAGTTACGTAAAAATCACAATCGAAGATAAGTGAGACTGCAAAAAAGATTACTTTTCATTCTCTTACTGTCAGCAGTACCAAAATCTTCGCTTATAACTTCCACCAATGAATGACAATTGGCTAATTCAATGACTTCAAGGTTTGGAGCATGTATAAGCCAATTCAATTCAAGTATATTTTGACACCCCCTGAGAATCAACTCGCAAAGGACGATTATATATTCATGTCCCCAAAACGAGCTCCTCGGAATATCCGCAACATTATAATCCTCTCCTCCCAAAACTTGTAATGTTTCAAGATGCGCCATTTCTCCAAGTGATGACAACAAGTCGTGAGGTAGTCGGCTAACTCCAACAAATATCTCACACATGCACCTTTTGCAATTTTGAGGAGGATATGCTAGAGACAGAAATTTGTATATCTTGAAGAAGATTCAAGCCTTTTAGATTTTGTAGCAGATTTTCAGTTATCACTGAAGCTTTGCACCTACCCACACTATAAGCTTGAAGAGATAATAAACTGGATATATAACCTTCGCTGGGAACCTAAGAGAATCAATTCCAGCTTCTTAAAATTCTTCAACTCCTCTGCCATTCTTGTTATTTTAGTATTAGATAGGTTCATGTGTTCTAGGTTTACAAAGTCTCCGATTGCTGTCATTTCTATAGAATTTTATTTGATTGAGTTAAACAAAATTGTGGATTTTTTTTTTTTTCTAAATCTCTTAAAACTCAGAGACTGAACAAGATATTATTTATTTTAAAATAAATAAACTGATAATTTATTTTCCGTTTTTAATTACTTTTTGTGAAACTTGGGCACAAAAATTAAATTATATTTTTTGTGGTCACCCAGTTTACCAATTTAGACCGGAAGCTAAATAAATTAGCTAGTTATAGCTCATATTTCATGATCTTTGTGCAATACTTATGTGTATCATTAGATTATATAGAAAATACTTAGGTCAAATTCTTCATATCTATTATGTCAAGTTTTCCAATCATACATGGCTATATGTCTTATTTTTTTTAATGTGAGTTTATAAATAAATGATAATATTTCAAAAATATAACAGATAGCCATGTGTAATTGGAGAATTTGACATAATGAATATAAAGAACTTGATAGAAGCATTGTTTTTAGATTATATATTAGTTTATAAGTAAGATAAATTAGTTTGGTTAAAAACAAGAAATATAAATATTTTAAAGTAACTTATTTAACTTTTTTAATACTCTAACTTAGTAAGCTAGGTTTACTACAATAAAGCTGTTAATATATAAATAGATATATGTATATAATTCTTTTAAATGACAATGACACGCGTTTTGTAAATTACCGCCATCTAAGATTATTCTCATTGTTTTAAATTAGTTTTGGCTTAGATTTATCTTGAAGTTTGAAGAACACGATAAGTAGGGATTTACCTCGCGTATTATGTCTTGGAATACCTGAGGTGCCGGTGGTGCCTCTTTTAACAGATTACTGAGTGATGTTGTTGTCAGACATGGTGTTAATTTCTTTTCTTTGTTAGAGCCTAGACAACAAGGGATAAAAGCCAAGCTCATTGCAAGGAAATTGGGATGGACGAATATGCACATTGTAGAAGCTCGAGGATTTAGTGGAGGTATATGGTTATTCTGGGATTCTACGTATCATTTTTCGGTGACTTGTTGTGGTGATCAATTTGTTCATGGTATAGTTAATAAAGGCACTAGTGCAAAGTGGTCTCTTACTGTGGTCTATGGGAATCCAAATATGGTTATTAGACGCCAGCTTTGGCCCATTCTTGAGGGTATTCAACAATCGATTGTTGGAGGCTGGGTGGTGATTGGAGATTTCAATGCTGTTTCATGCCCTGAGAAGCGCTGGAGTAAGAAACATAGGGAGAATACAGGTATTGATAGGTCCTTCCGAAATTGGTTATTGGGTAGTGAGTTACTTGATATTGGTTTTAGTGGTCCTCGATTTACTTGGGGGAATTCAATTACCCAAAGCAGAATTGATAGGGCCTTGGTGAATAATTGTTGGTTTACAGAGAATCCGAATGCAACTGTGACACACTTGCCTAAATATAAGTCCGATCATTGTCCAGTGCTTCTTGATACTGAATCTCATGTTCTTACTGCAAGGAATCGAAGGCCTTTTAGATTTTTTGCACCCTGGGTTATGCATGAAGATTTCAATAATTTTGTGCAGCGTCACTGGGAGGTGGGGGACGACTGGCGCAGTTCTGTTGATCAGTTCACAGAGGATTTGAAGTTATGGAATAAGGAAGTTTTCGGTAACATCTCCTATATAAAAGAAAGTTTATATCGACGATTAGATGGGATTAATGCAAAGATAGCTTCGGTTGGTATCTCCGAATCTCTTGAAAAGTTACGAGGGGAACTCTGGGGCGAGCTGGAGAAACTCTTGATTCAGGAAGAAGTCATGTGGCTGCAATATTCTCGAGTTAACTGGTATGTGGATGGGGATCGTAATACCAAATATTTCCATTCAGTGGCTAACAGCAGACGTAGAAGGAATAAAATAGAGGCTTTAAAGCTTGACTCTGGGGAGTGGACATATGATGAGGCTGAAATTATGAAATTGGAAAGACAGTTCTTTGAAAATTTATATACGGAGACCCAGATATATAGTGGATCTTTGGTTTTTGGATGCACTTATCTTGATATTGATGACGTAAATATGCGTACTCTGGGGAGATCGATTGAAGATCACGAGATTAGACGAGCTTTGTTTGATATGGGGCCTCTGAAAGCACCAGGACCAGACGGTTTCAACCCGTTATTTTATCAGAGCCAATGGGAAACGGTGGGACCGTCAGTGATTGACTTAGTTAAAAAAGTCTTTAATGATCCTATGTGGATACGACAAATCAATGCCACTCAAATTGTACTCATACCGAAAGTGGAACATCCTGAGACAATTAAAGATTTCCGTCCCATAAGTCTTTGTAATGTTGTGTACAAAATAGTTACGAAGGCTATATCAAATAGACTTAAGGCAGTCATGCCTTTAGTGATAGCCCCGAATCAGTACAGCTTTGTGAAAGGGCGCCAGAGCTCGGACAATATTATCCTAATTCAGGAGATCATTCACTCTATGAAGTCCTTAAAGAAGAATAAGGGTTTTATGGCCATTAAGATCGATTTGGAGAAAGCTTATGACCGGGTCAGATAGAGTTTTATTTCCGACTGCTTAAGAGAGCTAAAGATCCCTGATTATCTTCTTAGAGTTATTCAAGCTTGTATCTCAACGTCTCAAATGCAAATCAATTGGAACGGAAAAGTTACTAATATGTTTTGCCCTTCCCGTGGAGTTCGACAGGGTGACCCAATATCGCCGTATCTTTTTGTTATCATGATGGAAAGGTTGGGGCATCTCATCCAAACAGCGGTAGATGAGGGTGACTGGAAACATTTTAGGCTCTCCAAAAGAGGTACTCCTGTGTCTCATATTTTTTTCGCTGATGATCTCATTTTGTTTGCAGAAGCAGATCTTGATCACGCAGGGGTTGTGAAGGCCGTCCTAGATGACTTCTGCGACATTTCGAGCCAGAAAGTGAATCCTGGAAAGTCACGTATTTACTTCTCTAGAAATGTGAATCATATCAGAAGCAAAGAAATCAGTGAGTTTTTGAATTTTACTCCCACGTCGAATTTGGGAAAATACCTGGGAATGCCTATATTACATGAACGGAGCTCAAAGGCAACGTATAATTTTCTCCTGAATAAGATGGATGCTCGTCTGGCGAATTGGAAGTCCAACATGCTATCGATGGCAGCTAGGCATACTCTAGTGTCCTCTGTAATGTCAACTATGCTATCTTATGCTATGCAAACAGTGCCTCTACCTTTGGGAACTTGTGATGAAATTGACAAAAGATGCCGTAATTTCCTCTGGGGTAGTAGCTCAGTTTGTAGAAAACCCCATCTGGTCTCCTGGGACTTGGTGTGTGCACGTAAAGAAAATGGAGGCCTTGGTCTCAGGAAAGCTCGTCACCAGAACCAGGCATTCATGATGAAGCTTGGATGGAATATGATTATTAGACAAGACTCGCTCTGGATCAAGTTTTTACGTGGAGAGTAGTAAATGGAGAGAATATTTCTTTCTGGAATGATGTATGGGTGCCACATTTGGATAAGCTTCAGAATATAGTAACTCGAGAATTGCCTAGAGATGCTTCTGTATGGAGAGTAGCTGACTGCATCACTCCCTCCGGACAGTGGGATATGAGTAAGTTTGATCACCTACTCCCAGGACATGTATGTACCGCTATCAGAAGGGTTAATATCCGTCAGCTAAATGGGGAGGACTTCCCAGCATGGAGATGGTCTTCTGATGGAAATTTCTCCATTAGTTTTGCTTACAAATTCATGGTGGGTATCCCACGGGCTCACACTAAATACCGATGGAAATGTGTTTGGAAAATGAAGGTTCCTCAAAGGTATCGTACTTTCTTGTGGTTGTGCTTTCATGGTCGTTTAATGACGAACATGGAACGGTTTCATCGTAGTAGTCAACCGACGGGTAATTGTGAAGTATGCCATAATGCTCGTGAGTCAATACTCCACGTGCTACGGGATTGTCCGACCATTTCTGAATTCTGGAATAGTTTCTTATCGCCGGGTTGGCGGGATCTATTTTTTGGCATATTGGATAGAAATGACTGGCTTGCATGGTGTATGGAGAGAAAGGAGGTTATACAGGGTTTCGAATTTCGTCTTTGGTTTACCGTCTTATGCAGATATATATGGTTGGCTCGTAATGATCGATGTTTTAATAACAATACTTGGAGTACAAATGCCATTTTAGCCCGTGCTCGTGCATGCTTAACATGGGGTAATAAAAGCCTGTGTAAAAACCATATTGAGAAAGAGAGTTGTACACTTTGGAAAACACCTCCGCCTGGGTGGGTGAAGATTAATACTGATGGATCCAGGAGTGATAACTTAGGGATGTGCACTTGTGGTGGTGTACTGCGAGATCAAAATGGTGAGTTTTTGCTGGGGTTCATGTACCGAATTGGCCAAGGGACGGTGGTCTCTGCAGAAGCTTGGGGTGTATTGTGGGGTCTTAAAATTTCCTGGGATAAAGGTTACAGACAAATCTTGATTGAAAGTGATTGTAGTGAAGTTATAGAACTTATTCAATCAACGGTGTCTCAAGAACATCCAGATTTTCATCTTATCATGGAGATTCGAGCGTTGATGAATCGTGACTGGGAAGTTGAAATGTTACATTGTAATCGAGATGCCAATACAGTTGCAGACGCTATGGCAAAGGAAGCTTGGAATATGCCGATAGATCTCCATATCACTGAATCGCCTCCGTTTGTAGTTACGAGTTTATTACTTACTGATCATTATAACTCAAGATCTTATGTTGACTCAGGAGGATAGCTTCTGAGGTGTTTTGTAGTTTTTTCATGTACTATCCAAAAAAAAAAAGTAGGGATCCTTACCCGCTGTCACGAATAGTGTCCAAAGAATATGACGAATATGATAAAGAAAGATGTTTTCTAAAGCCATAATGTTTGTTTTAAGTATATAAATAATTCATGCTTTAGCTAAAAGAAAGATTTTGCCTTAAGCATAGTCTTTATCTAGTCAAAAGCATAATCCTTGGTTAACTAAAGAAATAATTATTTATTTAAATCATTCTTGCTTTTGCAAAAGAAAGAACCAAACCACTCGTCCTGTACCGCCACAAGCATTTTCTACTCTATTGGGCGATCCAGCAAAGCAGATGTGAAAACTCATTACCACACAGAAAACCAAAAACTGCTAATCTTCCATGCCGAGTTTAATCTTTATGTAAGAAGGTTCTGTCTGGTTTATTCAATACCATGTTTGACATGAGAAACAGTTGAAAGAAAGAACAGTTTTCTTAAAACAAGATTAAAAATCGTAATTATTTTTATAAATATATATAAATAATTTATTTATTTGACTTCTATTACTACTTTATATTGTTTTTTTTATTAAATATAGGTATTTTTCTATTGGAGGCAATTTGTTATTATTGTTACTTTTATTGTTGTTGTAGTAGGAAATTTTGTTTGAGTGAAAATATTTCTGATGTGACCATGGAATTATCTTTTTTGTGTAATCATGGAAATGCAGCTGTTTGATACCTTGACAGAATTTCTTGTTTATAGACCTGCAATACATTTCAAAATCTGACTGTAACAATTGATAAATTTTCTCAACCTTACATTACATGCACGAAAATTAATTAACTCTAAGCTCTTGCTAGAAAGAATAGCATCATGGACACACACACACACACATACACATATTCAAGTGGAACATGCTAGCAGTCTATATGAATGGTGTGTTGAATAAGGCATAATGCTTCAGGTTCATTGAAAAATATGGCACACGTATTGTTGTTGGGGTGCAGATGGGAGATAAGGGCGTGGTTCGTATGAAGCAGTTCAAAAATTCACATCTTCAACCACGGTGAAAATGAAATGAAGTTAAATTTAGAAGCTAGCCTCCGTTATTGTAAAGAATAAAAACCACTATTTCCAAAGCATACACTTTCATCTTTCATCTATTGCGGTAGAAATATGTCTACAATGGCGGGTAAGGTTTCAACCTGTACAAGTAATATTCAACAATAATAAATCCAGCGGAATGAAGAATTGGGATCCCAAACACAAGTGGGCTAGGGCATTCGAAGCCTAGTTCGCAATACCATAAGCCCAAAGAACAGAACAAACAGTTATAATCAATGGCTTTGCCCAATGACAATTTTTGAAACAATTATCAAAAGTCAAAACGTGCTCATAAAACCATTGTGTGTGTTTGGGTCCACGTTTTTTCTAATATAAGCCCGATTTCAACACAAAAAAGCCCAAAACAAAACATGATCCGATTGTGTGTATTTGGTTCATCAGTTTGAAATTGTGATCCGATTTAAATAAGATGCTTATTTTAAAAGTGGGCCGGTGGAGCTTATTATAAGGCAAATATCACGTTTTGACCGTTAGTAAATGCTGGCTCAGTTTTTTTTTATTTCTTTCTCTTTTTTCTCTTCTCTCTTCCTCCTTCGCTCATGTTCGCTGTTCTCATTCTTCTCTGCCAGCGGCTTGTTCATTGATTAGCTTGTTCAGAAACTCCATTCTCGTCCAGATCTTCCATCCGTCGGCACCCAGCTAAACCCGTGGAAGCTGGATCGTTGCTCTGCTTGTGTTTCGATGGTGTTGTTGTGCGGTGCGGTCTGCGGTGTTTAGTGATCGGCGGGAAGGTGGTCCTCATCTTCGACTCGGACTGATTCTGTGAAGGCCGGCGGGAATCTTGTGCGTCGACAGTTTCGGTGAGCAGATCTGTCCTTGGTGAGCAGTTTCGGTGATCTTGTGCGTCGACACTATGACTTCTCTTCCGGGTTCGAAGGTTGTAGATCTACTGTCACTTGTCGCCGGCCGGACATTGTGCGTCAACACTCTGATCTCCTGTGTTTGTTGGTGCGTGTGAGGTCCGGTGGAGTCTTCTTGTATGTGGTAAGGTTTGTTTCTCATTGTTTCTTCATATACTCTGTACTCCTGTCTTTGTTCGTGCCTCTGTCCGGTTGTTCATGAATTTTTGGCTGCAGATTCCGAAATGATGTATGTCTCTGCTTGTGTCTGTGTTGCTGCTTCTTAACTTAGAACTTGGGTTAGCTTTGAGTTTCCAATGTAATGTGAATTTTTTCATCTGATCTTCCCTTAATCAAATTATTAGTTGATATAGTCTTTACCTTAAATTGTTCCTTACTGACTTTATATGTAATAATGAACTTTGATCTCATAGCTGGTGCTTCACCTTCCAAGAGCCGTTCTGTGGCCAATTCAAAGCAGCAGCCTGCTGAATATGTTGTGTCCAAGCATCATAGAGCATCCCAACCTACCTGGTTGTTGGCTCTAGAAATAGCGACAGGAACCTTGGTTGGTTCTCTCTTTCTGGTTGCGATTCTCGCTGTACTTCTTAAATGGGACAACAAATCATCTATCATTTGGCCTTGGAAGAAATATGCAAGCCGGAAGGAGCATATGACTGTATATATAGGTTTGTTTCTTGCTTTCCACTGCCTCTGCCTGATTAGTTTTCAAAGTTCTAGGGCTGTATTCAACACATGATTGGCAAAACCAATGTACAGACTCTGAGATACTGAAGGATGTGAACAGTTTCAGCAGACAAGAACTTGAAGTGGCATGTGAAGACTTCAGCAACATTATTGGGTCCTCACCTGATAGTGTAGTCTACAAGGGAACCATGAAAGGTGGGCCTGAGATTGCTGTAATATCTCTCTGCATTAAGGAGGAGCATTGGATAGGATATCTTGAGCTCTATTTTCAGAGAGAGGTATTTGGAAATATTGTGTAGCCTATAGCATGCAAGAATTGAAAAACTAAGAACTGCACAAATTTTTTATTAATTGTAGTATCAATGTCATATAGGTGGCAGACTTGGCAAGACTAAATCATGAGAACACTGGAAAACTTCTGGGATATTGTAGAACAAGCTCTCCATTTAAGAATATACAAATACTTTTACTTTTAAAAACGCACTTATACAATCGCTAATCCAAACACATTTTCACTTATAAAAAATCACTTATTCAACCGCTCATCCAAACATAAATCACATTATAAATATTGACTTATTTATTAAGTCATTTTTAATAAGCCCGAATTATATAAGTCATTTTTCTTACCGCTATCCCAAACACACCCATTATCCCCAATTTGATCACCAAAACGCAAGTATTCAAAGTAATCATAAGGCAAAAAGAAAAAAAAAAGAAATCATAGGGTAAAAAAGGAATTAATGATATAAACATGTGAGTAGAGAGAGAAGCATTTAAGAGCCAACAAGACTGCTCGCCCCTCTGTCGCCCTCCCTTGCCTACAATAGGAACCTCACCTTCCTGAAAAATTGATGAGGTAAAATAGTAAGAACAAGTCTAAGTAACATATTACATCCCATGGTATACACTTGCAACTCCTTTGGTGATAATCACCCCAAATAGTTTCCCTTTGATGATTTCAAATTCATATTTACCAAGACCATTTCAAAAATCATTTGGCAAACAGTTCGCAAACATATTTGAGATCATCAAAGACGATAATGCTCGCAATCCTTTGGAAAATCATTGTTAGAAAAATCATCAAACCATACCAAACGTGATCTTACAAGAAAAATCCTCATACAAAAATAATTGATTGTCCAAACAGTGGACGTACAAAGTGATTGATAGTCCAAACAATGATCAAGTTTATAAAATAATCAAACAAAAGTTATGCATATTATCAATTTACTTCCTTTTAGAACATATGAATGAGAGAGAGAGAGAGAATATCCGGAGATTTATACATTTCATCACAATTTTCCTATACTTTTCACTACTATAGCTTTATGTATATATAACACTTAATAAATAATAGTTACAATGAATAAACGTTATGCATATTGAGATGTAAATCGCGTAAGGATATATAACTATAAAACTTAACTGTTAAATATGCACACCGTAATATATTGAGGGATAAAATTCACAAAAGATACAAACATAATAATTGTAGTTAAAAAATATCATTTATTTAGTGACAAAAATGACGATTCTTACGAAACACATATCATGTAACACTTACAAACGATTTATCTTCCGAGTTTTCCAACCTTATATCAGCAAAAATAAAAAGATAATTGTTATATCAATTGACCTTAAAATATGAATGACAAAAATGACCTTTTATAAAAAAAACCGTCATGTAAAGAATAATTCTAAAAAGCACCTTTTCATAACCTTATTCGGTTTGATACCATGTATTAGTTCTTCTAAGTCAAATAGGCTTTAGAGCGAAATACACTTAAACTCTATTTAAATTGACTTATTCTTTTTGTTCTTATTACTTTTGTTCATCGGCCTCATCCTTTTCTCCTTCATCATGATCAAATGCCAAAGAATTCTTTCCATTTGCCCTCCTCCTCCTCAAATAGAGGCTTTGCTATAGATGTTGCTAGTCTTGACTGCTCCACAAGGTGTCTCACAACATATGTTAAGAGTCTGAACAAGAAGTTGGACCTCATTCTTCATCACAATGAGGTTGAATATGAATTCTAATAAGACCTTTTATCTTCTTTCTATGACTTCAATGATGTGCTGAGCAAGGGAGAGAAGCAAGAAGAGGATGACAGTAGTAGTGGTGATGACTGAAAACCTCTATTTTCTTTTATACTAAAACATTAATTCTGAGGGTAAAGTAGCCCAAAAATACTTTTTTAAAAAAACCAATTGATACTTCACAATTAGTAACTGTATCAAATTACAAGGACATGTTCACAGTTATTAGTAAATGACCATTACTGATGTTAGTAATTGTGGCAATTTATAAGGATATGTTAGGCTTTATAATTCTTTCTATTCCAAAGGACATGTTTTTCTCGATAACCAACAAACCCTTTCCATTTCACTTCTATTTAAATTTTAACAAGAAATGATATTTAATACTAAAGGACACGTTCGGCAATAAAATAATCTATGAAACCCTTTCTATTTAAACGTTCAAAAATTGAACTCTACTTTTCCATTTCTATTTCAACTTCTCATATCCAATTCCCTGGGGTAAAACCAAAAGACGATTGCCATCCATCGACATGCATTGAAGAGCTTATCCATACGAACTATGACCTCCAACATGCAATCAAGATTTACATGAGAGAGCAAGGATGCATGGACAAGTGCTTGAAGGAATTGACATCTTTTGTTTGCTCTCCGAATGAGAAGGTAGACAACTTATTGGAAAAGGATGAATCTGATGATGCCGCATATCCTTCATTTCCATAAGTTTTTTATTTTTTTGATTTGTTTATTCACATTGTCATTTTCTTTTTTTAAATTTTCTTTGTAATATGGGGTTGAATAATCAACTTCAAAAATTATTTTTAAAAAACGTCCAATACATAACGGTTATTAAGTTAAATCCATCACTTTTTAGAATACCATGTAAAATACCTAACGATTATTAATAAAAAAAATGTCACTATTTATGAAACCTAATAATTGTAATGTAAACATGTGAACTTTCATTCATAGAATCATTATGGTTGTAAATTAAAAACCATAAGAAAATGTCATCTTTCATAATGGTTCTAAAATCATAATTGTGAGTAATTTTCGTCAAGTCATTTAAAACACCCGTTATCTCGCCCCTCTTCACATTCCTAAGTTATTATAGTCATCGGCAACCTATCAGAAATAAAAAAGATGAAAAAATTAAAAAGCTCGAGAAACAGTATGATGAAATGAAAAAACACATACATTTTCTAACACAAGATCAGATGAAAGAGTATAGTACAAAGCTACAAGTGGGAAATGGCAGCCTAAGTACTAAAGGCAGCTACACAGTCCCCCCTCATAATCTACCTCAGGGATTGGCAAATGTTGAATGTTTTGCCGATAGCCCTAGTTGTAACACCCCAAAATTGATTTTCACCAAAAATATTGTAAATATTTGGGGAAATTCAATAAAATGGTGAATATTCATAAATTTGAAATTTATGAATTTATAAATGTTCAATTTCATGAGAAATTGGGCAAAAATAATTATGGAACTAATTTGGGTAATTTAAAAAGCCCAATATTAAGGTCCAAAAATGAAGGAATATTAGAAAAAATATTTGGTCCAAAAATATATGGAAATTGGCCAAAGAAAAATAGGAGAAGAAATTAGACTAGAAAGGTAATTGCAAAATCATAATTTTGCCAAATTATCACAAAATTAATTATTTTCCAATTAATTGAAGTTAATTTCAATTAATTAAGGAAAATAACGGTGAAAAATATATTTAGAATATTTTTCTTAATTTAATATGAATTTATGAAAAATTTGAGCAAAAATGCAATTTTGACCAAAATTGAAACTTTACGTGTATACGTAACCGGAACAAGTTGTGAAGCCAATTGAGATCATAGGGAGGGACCCCTAGATGTCTCTTACATGTTGCAAGAGGAAGGAAATATTGGTTGGGCTTATTGAGTTTGGTTACATGTACATAGGATTTATGTACATAAAATTGATTTTGGAATTTTTGGAAATTCCATAAATCATTAAAAAAATCATATAATATAATAAAAAACCTTTACCATCATATTCCTCAGCTCATTTTCGTGCCCTAAAAGATCTGAACTAGTGAGAGAGAGTATGAAATTCTAGAGAGAGAAAGAGAAGAAAAACTTGCAAAGGTAAGTGATTTTTTTGGTGAATCGGCTTCTAACGCGTATAACTCTTATCCTAAGCTACTCCTCTTTGTTCTTTAGGGTTTGGAGGCTCACAAATCTGTTCTCTAAAGTTTAGGGTTTCATCCATATTTGGGAAAAGCTTGAGGGAGCTTGAGGTAACTTCCAAAGCTTCGTATATAAACTATTCTGGCTGCTGTGGACAATTTAATCGGTAAAATTTTGCCGGATTGTCATTAGTTTTAAATTTTGGAAATGGGTGTGCCTAAGGGTTATGCTGCCCAATTTTAGTTCAAATGGTTGTTATAACTCAATTAGATGGTTAATAAAGTAGTTGGGAGTAGAAAGGAACGCGTTTACGGAGCCGAAATCGTAAAACCCCGATTTTTCCCGGAGAACACCATAATTTTGGCTAGGGATGTTTGAGGGCCTTGAGGTTGGATTTTTAATGATTTGAGGAGGAAAAATTAGGTGGGGTTACAGTTGGGTACTTTTTCAGAAAAGGCCCAGAAAGCATAATTAAAGAAACGCCCCTGAAAATCCTTCAAGCGGGACTGCCAAAGGCAATTTTGTAAGTTTACATTGAATTTGCTAATTTTGAATCCGGAAATGGATTCCTCGGGTGGAAATGGACTCGCTTGACAAGAATCCAATGAAGAGACCATTCATGTAGGAGACATTCAACCAATTGAGCTTATCCATTTATCATCTTTTATAGTTCAATTGAGCTTGCTTGTTTCTTTATATATAATTTTTTATTATATCTTCTCAAAGTAGTGTACAGGTATCGCACAGAAAATAATTTTAACTACAGCAAATACAACCTCACTTGTGGCCACTTCAAATACGCCTTTCAATAGCTAAGATCAAAGGTAGGTATATTATTCATCAATGACTATAATATTAAATTGAAACACAAATATAGTTTATATATGACTGACAAACACTTTTTTCTTCTCATTTCTTTATAGTGCCCTGGTAACCAAAAAATAGCAAAGATTGTGGGCTGCATGATATGACTATATTTCTCACTAAATAAATTGAACTGGCAAATTTCTCACTAAATAAATTACAGTTATTAACTACAACCATTATTTTTGTATTTTCATGGATTTCACCTCTCAATACATGACAGTGCGGATATTTAACAGTTAGATTTTAGTGTTATATATTCTTAAGTGACATAGACCTCGGCATACATAATATTCATTCACTGTAACCATTATTTATTAAGCGTTATATATGCCAAAATCTATAGTTGTGTTATTATGGTTATTTTGGATTAAAAGGTGTTGCACTAATTGAATGGCAAAAAGGGTAGAATTTTCATATTTTTATTTCCTTATATTAAACTGATTTGCATGAAGGTATTTTTGTTGTGTTTATTGCATGGAAATTAAGGAATTAAAGTCAAAAAGACAATCAACCTTAGAAAGAGGATGAAGTATTATAGAAAATGTGGAAAAATTCGCATAGGCTAAAGGATCCATGAAAAAAAGGCCTTAAAGTGCTTTTGGGCCAAATTCAACATGATTAAGGCCTATATGTGATATCTTATGACTTGTACTTCTTAAATGGGCCTTGTGACCCTTATTTAAGCTCAATTGCATGTCTTCTATGACCCTTGAAGAGAAAAAACGTGGCCAATTACAATTAATGAAGGATAGAAGGTGATTTCACAAAGTTACCTCCTCTCCAAGTCCTAAGAAGGCACCACCTCATTAATGAAGGGCATGAGAGTAATTTTGTATGCTTTCTTCTTCCACAAGCTATCATATGATGCCACCTAAGAGGATGAAGACCAAGTCAATCAAGCCATGCACCTCAAGTTGCCTCATGTCACCATGAGAATTAATTAGGGATATTTCATGAAAATTGAAAAGATATCACAATCATGTCTCAATTCTCATGGTGCCACATGTCATCATCACAAAGGGAGTTGACCAAATCAATTCCTAAATATTTTTTTATTTGAATTCACCTTTTATTCACCTCCAAGCCACCAAAAACGTGTTCATACCCATATTTACAATATCTTCCCTTAACTCATTCAAACCCTAACCCTAATCCACCAACCATTGATTACCTAGCTTCTTTTCACCCTCACTTATCATCATATCCTATCCTTAACCTCATTCAATATATTTTCCCCTTTTTCTCCATTAATCAATTAATTTTTTATTTTATTTAACTCATATCTTCTTATGCATTCATATTTTCACAAACCTAAATCCTATCCTTTATTCTCTCTCCTAGATTTGAATGCAATATGTTATCTTTTCAATATGTTCAATTCAAGTGTTAACGTTGGTTATTTGCAGGCTTTATATTATTTTAATGTCTGTAAATATTATGTACAGGCCCCTATGGAAAATTCCTGTAATGTAATCATGTACTATATATCAGTATATTTATGTTATTCCTGTGTTGCCCACTGAACTTCTTTCAAGTACACCTGAAAAAAAAATGGAAGTAAGATAAGGGCGTAACACTAGTAAAAAGTAATTATGTCGTTACAAAATAGGTGCAAAAGTCACGATTTCCATTAATGTCAAAAAAACATCCGTTACTTTTCCATTAATGTCAGCTTCTGATTCTGTTTTCTTCTCCGCTCCACGGTCTTCTTCTTCTTCCTCTTAATTCCATTGATTTTAATATTATTCCTATTATGTACTCATATAAATAATATAATCATGCTATAATCTTCTTCTATTGCTAACGATTTTATTGTTACATAATGTGATCCGATTCAATGCCTTTTTTTTATGAATTAAAATCATATCCCACAAAAGTAAAAGCTTAGATCCATTATGGCATTCCAAGGGAGTGTCAAACTCTGGATTTTAGCTTTAGCTCTGCTTAACATCACTCTATTCTCTAAAAACTTCAGTACGCATCCACTAAACATTCTTTTTGATTAATTTTTTCATGGTTTTATTCATCAATAATCCTTTCACAGGTATTAATGTCGACGATGACGAGGCCACTAGAGTTAGAGGGTTTGGAGGGGCCAGATTCGATGGAATCGGAGGTGGTGGTGGCGCGGGGTTTGGTGGTGCTGCTGGAGCTGGTGGTGGCAGTAGGGCTGGATTTGGTGGTGGTCCTGGCGATGGCGCTGGCACTGGCGGAGGGGTTAGGATTGATAGGGGTCACAGAGGTTGGGCTGGGCTTGGCGTCGATCACGGAGGTGGAGTGGCAAATCCTGGCAAAATTTCTGCCGAAGCCTTGCTGTGTTTCAATGATAAATATGTAAGCACACAAGATGCTATACTGCGTATGTGTATATATATAAAAGACATAAGAAGACGATGACGACAAGGTAAACTAATTCACTGCAACTCAACATCGATTTTCCCTTACCATCCATGTTTGTTCTTGTCAAGAATCATCTAGTTCCTGAATTCCTTTTTTTTTTATTGCAGAAGAGAGAAAAACAATGATGGATTGTCAGAAAAACACCGAATCAGGACATAGCGATGAGTATCCAGTGTCATAGTTAAGGAAAAGTAACAAACATTTTTTAACATTAATGGAAACCGTGACTTTTGCACTTATTTTGTAACCACATAGTTACTTTTGCCCCTAAAAAAAGCATTTGGTGCTGGATACACTTTTGAGAAAACCTCATGTGTATTTTTGCACCTTAACCCAAAATTATACTTAAAGAATATTTCTAGAATTTTCTTTAACGGTGTTAATGGTTTGGACTAATGTGTATGTTTTGAAAATAGAGAGGAGCTCCATGTAATACAATTGAGACAAAATAAAAGGGTGGTTAGAGTATTTTACTTTTATATCTATTGCCATATAACAGTACATTTAAGGGTTACATACATTCCTATGTGATCAAACTTATGCTACATATAGGATGAGTGATTGAGTGTGTAATGTGTCACATCCCAAATTTTGGGCATAGAAACTCAATAATAAGTATAAATTAAATAGACTATTAAGCCCAATTAAGCCAAATGTACATCTGATGTATGACATAAGGAAAAGGCACAAGATAATTATTAAAATTATTTAAGGGCTCAGAAAAATTGAAGAAATAGTATGAAATGTTATTTTGGTGAGTTAGAAAATTATGAAGAGGCTTAGTTCCCCAAAAATGGCCCAAATAATTTTAAAGCTAATTTCTGGTAATTAAAGGCCTATTTTCCAAAACAAATCAGGAAAAATAGTTAGAGGTTAATGTTTTGCCTGAAAATTTTCGGAAAACTATTATAATGTAAAGAAGTTAATGAAGGTAAAAAGTCCTTATGATATATTAAGGATTAATTTCTAGCATTGATTTGGTAATTTCAATATCAATAGAGAGGGATAAAATGGTCCAATCACTACCCAAGCCCATAAATAGAAATTGGGCAATGTTTGGCTCAAATTGGAAGTTTTAGATGTGCTCCACTTGGCCGAAGAAGGAAGAGCACCAGATTTATAAATTAAGGTCTAAGAAATGCGAGTAGGCTTAAGTGATAAGTTCATGTTGGACCAAATGAATTAAATAATTCTCTCCCCATTTACTTGAACACTAGATCAACCTCCTCAGCCTCTTATTTTTGATTCACACAACAGAAAATAGAGAGAAAGAACACAGTTGAAGATAGAAGAGAAGGAAGAACACAAAGAGGAAGATGAGGTTGGTGGAGCAGCAATGTCCAAGATACAATCTTGTATCTAGACTAAGGTAAGTGTAATACCCGTATTTTATTTTCACATTTTTTAGAGTGCTTGAGCGCAGTTCAGTGAGCAATACAAGAATGACGTAAACAAATTGATAGATTGATATAATGTACTTAATTACATTACCGGTTTTCCCCTTGGGGTTTCATAATATGCAAATTTTGCCCCAAAATATCCCAAATATAAAGATTAAACTAATACAACTAAATAACTCCAATCTCGGGATCCACTCCCTTCAATTGCCTATATCTACCACTTTGCCTTTTGAGCCACTGGATACTGCTGGAATATTTATTCATTTATAACAAAAAGGGTGAGATTCCAAGGAATCTCAGTAGCAACATTTAATCAGTCATATAAAATGCGAAAAGTAAATATGTCATGCTCCATGTCATGCACAAATTAATGAACAATATAAAGGCATGTAATTTTAACTCTATTTAGTCGATTGATTAGTTGTTGATTGAGGTTACAAAATTAAAAATGATTAAATATGAATGCAAATGATATGAAACAACTATGAGAAAAAGTCATAGGGATCAGATTTCACTTAGCAAATTCTGGATTGAATCACCTATCTATTCTAGTCTAATTTATTCCACATGATTGGTAGCCGAGTTTTCCTCATTTAACTACTAGTCTCTTCCAAGGTCAAGAAATTCTATAATTAATTGCTAATCCAATATATTCCTATATGAATTTAAGCAATTAATCATGCATTAAGATTTGTAGAACTCATTAAGACTACACAACTTATATGAATATATTCTTATTTCATATGCAAGTTTTGGTTTTAATTATAGGATCTACACACATACATCTCCTTTCGGTATCAACATGCATATTGAAATTATTCAAAAGATGGCCAATCAATCATAAGCATTAAAAATAATAATTAAAATTCAATCATGAAGGAAAAATTAAAGCTAGATTTAATAAGTTAAGATTCAATCTATCATTAGTAAGCTACATCATTACCCTAGGAAAATAAAAATTTAGCTCATAATAAAATTAAAAACAAAACCAAAATAAATTGAAAACTTCATAAACAATGCATAAAAATTTATTATTAAATTCTAAAACATAAAATACAACCACTAGATGTATGAAAATAGAGAAATCTAGCTTCCCTTTAGGAGGTAAAACCTTCCATATAGGTGGCAACCTATACCATCTATAAAAGAGGACTAACTAAGCTTTCCATGAAGGAGGCATGCAAGAAGCAAATACAATACATTAAATTACTCTAAGATGGTGAATGTGGAGAAGAGAGAAAAGTAATGGATATGAAAATGTGTGTGTAATATGTGAGGGAGAGAATGGCTATATATAAGGAAGAATGGAGTTGGTGGGATGGTAAGTGAAATGGTAGATGGAATGGTAGATGAAATTGTAGATGGAATGGTAGATGGAATTTCACACTTTGATCTTCATGAAAGTTGTAACTCTAGATCTTAGCTTAAAGACGCAAGTGGAAACTCCTCATTTCAATATTTACAGCTCTAGTTATGGTCAAATTAGTGGGCAAAGGTCAGACTTGGTTAAATTCACGTTCTCAACTTCCAAGCAAAATTTGAAACTCTTGCAGATAGAACTAGGTTTTGGCCTATCAAATTAAAGCTTAGGATGTCTACTTTCATCCTGTAAAAATTCACAGTTTTTGGACATCATTTGCCTATTTAACAATGTCACACAAGACTGCTACACAAGGAAACTCATTGGTAACAAACATTTACTTGTACAATTTGTGTTCCCACATAATAATGTTGTGTGTGACCACTAATTGCCTTATTTTTGTCATTCCATATGATCTTAAATTTACCATTTTATTCCCTTGGATATAAGGAATTTTGATGACCAAAATTCGGGATGTTATATTTCTCACCCCGTTCAATAAATTTCGTTCTCGAAATTTGCTACACATACATAACCATGCATTCAGGGTAACGCTTTTGTGTATGTCCCACTGACATCAATACCACTGATCAAAATCTGCTTAAACAGGTTAAGATCTTTAAAACCCTCAATCAGTTTTTGCTTACCAATCATCATGGCTAGCACCTATATGGTTTACGACCCAATGTGTCAGCAACAACATGAGCCTCTCCTGGGTAATATTTACTCCCCAAGTCTTAATCTTTCAACAACTCTATCCACTTATATTGCCTTATATTCCGCTCTTTCTTATTATACACATATTTTAAACATTTGTGGTCGGAGTACAACTCTACAGTTACGCCACAAAGGCAACGTTTCCAGATTCAATACAACACTATTACCACCAACTCAAGATCATGGGTAGGATAGTTCAATTCATGAAGCTTTAGATGACAAGATACATATGCCTCACTCGGCTCGCATCAAATCACATCCCAATCCATGTCTACTCCATCTGAGATTCTCAATAATGGTACTGTAATAAATTTCCATCTCAACTCTCTAAAGCTCCTCTTACAATCCACATCCCATGAATAATGTTGAGTTTTTTTGGGTAAATTTGGTATAGACCCCTCACAATAATCAACAAGACATAGAACACTGCATATCACAACCACAGTTTCTGATCTTCCTAGTTCAATACTGCTTCCACTTTACCAAGGTCCATCAAGATCCCTTGCTATGAGACTACATGGCTTAGAAATATTATCTCTGAAAGCCAAAAATCACATTTATTCAACTTGGCATAGAGTTGTTTGTCCCTCACCATGTTCAATAC
Organism: Inga oerstediana; assembly: GCA_963210345.1. Classification (NCBI taxonomy): domain Eukaryota; kingdom Viridiplantae; phylum Streptophyta; class Magnoliopsida; order Fabales; family Fabaceae; genus Inga; species Inga oerstediana. The sequence goes on along the minus strand of OY723399.1, from coordinate 76,470,375 downwards.
TATTCACATCCCGTTTTACTTCGTGAGTTCACCAATATGTTATCAATAAAGACTACCACAAATTGGACTATGTACGAATGGAAAACTTGATTCATATGGTCCACAAACAGAGTAGGTGCATTTGACATCAGCCAACCAATTTCAAGGATTACTACTAAACCATCCAGCCATGCATCGGTAGACAATCAAATCCATTATTAATCTATAGCCCTCAATATTCACTATACCACTCATACATACATTGACTGTGGCAACCCTGACACCCATGGGTGTAGGCACAATCTATTCATAGGGGAATATATGCATACTTACCAATTCTACTTCCCTTTCCAGGATAGCCCATGCATATCCTCCAAAACAAATTATAAAGAATTTGTCAACCTACTAAGCTATTAAACCTCAATTCCTAACTACCCTTTATTCTATCAAATATTTACTCTCAATCATTCTTTCCACAGGAACATTTTATAATCGAGTCTTTCTGTCACACCCTTACCTTATTTTCATCATTTTCAAAGTATTTATGGAAAATGATACGTAGTTCGGTGGGCAACAGAGGAATGACATGGATATACTGATAATAAGTATATGATTACAGAAATTCCCCATAGGGGTTCATACATGATAATTACAATCAATGTAGCCGTACAGGGCTACTAGGGTATCTAAACTCGTCCCAGTGAAATAGAGACATCTTCTCATCTTTATTCCACCACTACAATCTTCTCGTATAGTTCTATTCTCTGATCTCTGCAAACCTTCCGTATTCACCTGTCTAAATTTATTAGTAGGGAAGGGTGAGATTCAAGAGAATCTCAGTAGAAAAACAGTACTAATATGCATGCAAAATAAGTGCTTAATGCATGACATGCTTGCATTACATAACTCATGCTCACACAATGACATATCTATGTGCTCAATGTTTCATGCAACAAAACTATGGCCACAGTATAAAAAAAAGAGCATCAATCATTCATATATGTTTCACATAATCAAGCAAAGCAATAACATATATCAATACACCAGCACAAATATCAAATATATGCAGGAGAGGTAAGTTCCCTACCTCTTGTCTTGGGTCCTCCTCTTGTATCTTTACTCCAACCATTGAAGACGCTCAATCCTTGTCACTCTATGACCGTAGATATCCAATCACATCTTTAGAGACATGTTAGAGAGTCATTGGAAGTGTATATTAGTGTCCAAGAAGTTAGAGAGGCTAAACACATCTTTTAGCCAATCACATCTTATTGATTATCTTTTAGCCACTTAGGTAGCTGTTGGAAGTCCAAAAAAGTACCCATAGGGTTGGAGAAGTGAAACCAATCAAAAGGGTGAAAATGCTGAAACAAGGGTTTTGGCCCCGGCCAAAAGTCCGCTGGCCACAGCCAGGAGAGGGCAGAAAGTTTTGGCCCGCAGCCAAGAAATTCTGTGTTCTTGGCCTAACTTCCAAAAATCATAACTAATCCCAAAAAAATCAAAATGGAGTGTTCTAAAATTCTATGGTAGTATATTTAAGTCCTCTACATAGGAAAAATATGAACCACCACTATCTACAACCACAAAATTAGAGAATTTCACAAATTCCCATGCTGCTTTAGAATTAAGTCTAAAAACAGGGCAAAAATTTGAAAATTCATAACTTTCAATCCAAAAGTTGAAATTGATTATAATACCTATCAAATTAAAGCCCAGGATGTCAACTTTGATCCTGGATAGTTTCATTACATTCTGACTTGATTTGGTCAATGAAATGCATGACAAAACAACACTGCCCTGCAGCCCTGCAGGAGATAACCTTTTACACTTCAATAGTTTCCATATTTGTGTACAAATTTCTAAAAATCATGAACACCTATATTCCCACACAATTTTCCCTTATAAATCTAATGGAATCATTAGATTTATGAAAATCTAACTCTTTCTCCCAGTTCTATTCCCTGAACGAAATCTGCCCCTCATACAACCAAAAGTCCAACTTTGTATATTTAACTACCAACAAGTCTATACTTCAACAACATCATATATCCCCTTAAACATAATTAAAAACATCTCCCTTCTTCAAAAACACACCTTGGTCAAAAATCAAGGGTGGCACCAAAGTCAAGAAATACTCAACGAAAACAAGAAGTCATCGGTTCAAAAAGTAGCCGAGGATTCCCTCTTCGTGTTCCTGCAAGTGATTCAGTATTCCGGCGGCACTCCGGCTAACTAATGGACACAAAACACTTCATATGAGAAATCTGAGATCATAGAATTGAAGCTTACAATGAGTAGAAGAAGTTTCCTAAAGGACTTACCGGACGATAACGGCGTTTCGGGGTCGAAATCAGCTCCGGAGCTCAAAAACTTTTACTATTCACTCTTTCTCTTTCTTCTAACCATTTTTATGAACTAAAATCATATTTCACTCCATCCCTCTCTATTTGGACGAAATTAGGCCCCTTAAAGGAGCATGGATGGCTTTGATTTAATCTTACAAAATGCTTCCATCATGTTGTGCCATATGTCTAAAGTTTGAAGTCTTAGATTGCCATGTGTCATTCTAACAACTCATCTTCTCTTTCTTTCCCTTAGGTGGTGTATAAATGGTCAGGTAAAAGGAAAGGCCTGACAATTTCCCCAGACTCCCGAAGCGATGTTCGAAAGAATTAGTCGTGTGACCGAAACAGAGACTGGTGGATTTCCCTGACTGAGGTCGCACGTGGCGCTTTCTAGGAATGCCAACACAAAAGGCATAAAGCAAGTGTAATGATAAAGGAATCTTGTCACCTCCTCATTTGACCAACACAAAAGTAACTTTGTTCTTAGTTATCATTAAAGGACACTTGTCAAACTCTCAACTTGCTAACACAAAAAGTATGTCATCATGAGCCATTATTACTTACTTTATTAAAGTTACTTTAATAAAGTTGTTTTATCGATGCATACTCGGAATTCTACTCGGGACCGTGACACGCATATCGGGGCCTACAAAATGACGCCAGGTCAAAGTATGTGTGTGGGCCCCATATGGCGCCACATAACAGTGTCTTCTTTAAAAACGCAGGGTACACATGTCTGCCTTGAAAATGCCATGTGCACACCTACACCGGCCTATTTCACCCAAAAAATCCGTCCCTTACCTCATGACATAGTTAGGTGGCGTCTTCTACCAACCCAATGGTACCATATATGTGTCCTGTGCATATTTGTACTAATATTTTGATCCTCCAGCCTATGCATAATAGGCCCTCTGCCCGGTAGGATCGGAACGCATAGTTCCCTAGAGTCTTTCTATCTCTTGACATTCTAGGGAACCTTCCCAAACTGGGCTTAGTCGTTCACCTTATTCAGGCTTATTCTCTAGCCTTAAGTCCCAAAATGCCGGATATTACACTTTCCTTATGCTAGACTAGTGACTAACAACCTTGAGAAACCCCATGCACATTTCAATACATTATAGTACCATGTTATAGTACCTCAGACCATCCAGGTCAATTCAAATTCCTAAAGAATCAGTTCAACTAGTGAGCCTGATTCTTAGATCACAATTCAGATCTTAGAACTTCAACATTAGTTGAACTGAGAAATCACTTTCCTCAATTCCACTGATCATCACTAGCCCTACACAATTCTAAATAAATTTGTCAGCCTAAGGACATATTAGTCCACTAGATCTTAGGGCTTCTAAACACACTGGTCCATTACAATATATCTGTCAGGTACAATTTTGCTATCTAGGGTCTCTAACCCAACTTTTAGGTTCATCATGAAATCTAGAACCTCACTATCATACAAATTGGAAATCATTTTCCTCAAATATACCCAATAGGTTCGCTAAAAATCAAAATCAATATCGCATATTCTAATCTTCACGGTATTTGGGTAATATCCTCAAAACATTACTGAAAGTTCAACACTATTCACAAGGTTTAAACTTTCATCATGAAACAGAACCATGGTGTAACAAATTCACATTTTGACCTAAGCATTATTTCAGCTTAGATCAAATTCAAGCCTATTTTTAACCTTCAGTATCATCAGATCAGATCCTCCAGGATCGATATACGACATAATCACCGCTAATCATTGTTAAGATAACATAACATATCATTCTTAACTATATTCTATGTGTCAAATAAGTCTGAGCCATTTCAGCATTCTTCGAACCTAAGGCTCAACATTGATTCTTGATTTACAATCCATCCTTTAATTTCATTTTGGATCTATAACCTCAAAATCAATTGATTCTACCTTAATCATACCAAACATACATACTAAAAATCATTATATAGTACTGTATGTCATAACTAAATAATATCGTCACTTAGTATAGAGAAACCTTAAAATAATTACTATACCTCGAGTTTCTATATGCTCATCAAGTGAGCAATAATTACTACAACAGAAACCGTTCGAATTAAAATTAATACTTACCTCGTCAACTGCTCCATGCTTCTAAATATCATTTAAATCATATAACTAAAATGATTATTAGTCATAGAGATACCTTAAGATAATAATTATTCCTCAAGTCTCCATGACTTTGATATCTTAACTTCCCAGGGAGTCACCTATCTTAAGATTTCTCTAGATTGAACACGCATAATTTTCATGCACCCAAGCCAAAATGTAGATACAAGCTCTATCTGCTTCTGACTACTGGTACCCTAAGACTACTCTCGCCTTAAAAGACTTATCGGCTTCCTCCTGTCACCTAAAATATAATGACTGGGCCCCATATCACCCTCTGTACATATACCGTTGTACCAGATCGGCTATATGCTCCATGAAGTCCTAAAAGCATTCAGTTAGACCTCTCTCGACAGTATCAAGCTTCTCCCGATATTGCACTATATGCAGCCCTCAAGTGTTCCCAAATCCTTTGGGGGCTGACTCACAGAAAAGGGGTAATTCACTTCCCTAGTGCCCCGTTTTGTGCGTATCTCCTTTTGCCGTATAATCATAGCCTTATCAATATACTATCTTGTTGCTAGAACCGCAGGCTCTGATACCAAAAGGTAACACCCTTATCTTATTTCACATTTTTCAAAGTGCTTGCAGGCAGTTTAGTGAATAACACAGGGATAACATAAACATACTGATAGATTGATACAATGTACTTGATTACATTACCGATTTTCCCCTCAGGGATTCATAATATATACAAATTTTTCCCCAAAATATCCAAAATATAGAAATTAAACTAATATAACCAAATAACTCTAATCTCAGGATCTGTACCCTTTAACTACTCATGTCTACCACTTTGCCCTTGGAGCCACTAGTTCCTGCTGGAATATTTATTCATTTACAAAAAAAAGGATGATATTCCAAGGAATCTTAGTAGTAACATTTAATCGGTCATATAAAATGAAAAAAAGTAAATATGTCATACTCCATATTATGCACCAATTAATGAACAATATAAAGGTATGTATACATAAGTAGGGCTCAAACCCCCTATCCATTCACCTTGGTTGGATTGTTAGTCAACAAGCAGGTAAAAGTGCACTTCTCGTACTAACTACCCCTTCTTGGCAAAACCATGTTGAATAATTAACATACACACAACGACATACATAAACATATAGATAGTGGCAAAATGTATGAAGGATAAAGTTAGTACCTTAAACCCCTTGTTGCTACTCGAAAAGCATTCCTCGAAATTCATGCCAACGGCTCGTGCTCTTAATCCAGTCCTAAAATTCCAAATATACAAGAATTAGGTTAAAACTCATTAATGTAATACTTTAGACACTTCTAAAGTGTTTTTAGTGGTTATATTAGTCTAAACTGAAAAATTACCAAAATGCCCTTAAGACCCAGCCCAGCCACACCTTACTAGATCTTACTATACTTTTTCCGAAATTTTGACCTGACCTATTCTGATATATTTTCACCCATAATGCTCTGTCATTCATATTTCTATGGAAAAGTTTGCACAACATTTATCAACAAGTTCACTAAATTTTCCAAAGTACAGGATACTACAGTACCAATTATTCTCCAAACTTTATTGCCTCGAGGAAAGAAAAATAGGTCCTTAATATTCAATATTCAAATATTTCACTAATATCAATTCCTCATAGCATTCAAACGGTTTAATTAGATCTAGCTTTGAAAAGGCAAAAAGCATAAAGTTAAAAACTTGCATACAGCAAGTGAAAGAACAATAACTATCTTATGCTTTGGTACATCTATAACTCAAACACAATTAATTGAAAATACCAATGTGACCACCTTAAAAAAAGTCATGTGTGTAACCCCCTGCTTTGATAACCTTAATTATAATTCGAAATTAGTAATTAAAATGAAATAGAGACCAAAAATCAACAAAAGTCATTTATAATCCCTTTCTTACGGGAGGGTTTTCACAAATTCTTGCAAAACTTTTGCCCTTATCCTGGTCTCAAATTCACATTTTGAATATAATTACCATGTGCAGTTAAATCACATTTATACATATCAGAGTGTGAGACAAAAATCCCGACAAACCCCGGGTCATGTATATACTAACTATCAGGTTTATAATTCCCAACTAGGGGATTACATACCATAATCTGAATATTATTTACATCCCAAAAATAATATACAGTAATCTCATTCTAAAAGAGATAACCAACAATCCAAACTAAAAGTCCCCACAAAGTCCTAGCCGCTCTGAGTCGTTCGTTTCTCCTTGGAGCCACTTGCCCTGTCTGAAGGTTAGTCATAGGAAAGAGTGAGATTCAAAAGAATCCCAGTAGTAACAAATCACTCATACAACATATAAACACAGCACGTAAGATCATGTTTAGTAACATCACAATGATGCATAGCTCACGCCACACACGACAGCTCTCACGGCTGCATACATAATGCAACAGCTTTCGCTATAAAAGCAGCACTATCTCAATGCATCACAATGCATGACAACATACATAGAATGTTTTACAACAGTATAAGAGAAAGAGTAACTACCTTGTTCTTTCCTGACTTGCTCCGGCACAGTTCGCTCACGACCAGGCAAATGTCGAACTCTATAACCAAATCAGGGACAACCGATTAATCTCTGCTCCAAGTTCTTAATTCCATAATACTTCAAGTTGGTTATCATTTGAACTTCTTAAGTGGCTATTAGAAGCCTGGACACACACCTAAAGGGTTGGGGAAAACTATCCTGACGATCCCTTTTTGGAAGCAAAAGCACTGATTTTTCACTTACTCACTCGAGTGAAGATGGCCTCACTCGAGTAATGCCCCCTATTCGCACTCGAGTCCCAGCAAGTGAGACACAGAAAATGTGTACCTGAGAGCACCAACACACCTTGGAGTGGCCAATTAACTCGAGCACTATCTTTGGCACTCGAATGATGACACATGTTCACCCGAGTCCCAGTTAGTGAGGTGCAGGAAGTGACAACCCGAGAGCAACTACACCCCAAAGTGACAAGTGCACTTGAGCACTAGCCCTAGCAATCGAGTAACCACCCAAAACCTGCGAGTGCCCACGCGCACTCTTGACAATTTGCCTGCGAGTGCTAACCCGAGACGCACTTTCATAGTGCTACATGCACATGCACTTGAGTAATACCATATCCACTCGAGTGATAACGCATGCTACTCGCAGATGAGGAAGTGCACTCTTGCCTTTCGCCTGAACACCCAACTGAAACGCTGAAGAGAAAGGGAAATATCATGCAACACTCGAGTGAGACCCTACCTTACTCGAGTGAGACTTATCAGAAGCAAAAACGCAACAACTGATATAACTTTCCAAACTTGCCCAATTTGCTTCCAATGACCTCAAAACTTATACCAAAACTCATTCCCCTACAAAATTTCATAAGGAACCTATTGGGAACACTAAAATAACCAAAATCTCACTACAATGACACATTCCACACTCCCAACCACATTGTTCACCAAAATCACCTAATGGTCACAACTTCCACCTCCCACATCCCATTTCTAACCTAATTCTAGTACCTCAAAGACACAATATGCCACTAATTCTACCTAATACACTAATCAATTGTCCCATTTCAATTTCACATGAAAATCAAGGCATAATTCCACAAATATCAAAACTTAACCAAAAATCACAATAAATATACCAAAATACTACAAATGCTCACCTCTTCAAATTCCAAAGACTAGTTTCTTGATTCTCTAGCTTTTAAACTTGTTTAAGCTTTAAAACGCCTTCTTTCAAAAATCTAAAACCATCAAGATGAAGTTCTCATCAAGGTGGTCAATATTAAAGAAAAGCATTTGAGCATTTGAAGCCAACTACAATGTGATAAATCTCTTCTTAGGTCTCCTCCTGGGTGGACGGACCTCGGTCTTCTCTATGTTTGCCTCTTTCAATTATGAGCTCTTCTCTTAACTCAGTGATCATGTCTCGTTGATCCTTTATTAGGCCTATTAACTCTCACATAAGATCTAGTGGATTGTCATTTACTAACTCCACCTCTGGGTCCACTTGTTGTACTCTGGGACGACACTTTGTCTTTTTCATTCTACAAATCATTCACTACGTCAGTTTCATATATAATGTACACACATTGTTCATAAATCTCATGTATATCCTCAATCACAGAGCATACATGTGTATACAATAACCAATCATAATCATCTTCTATCCCAAAAGGCAAGTATTAAGGGAGCTATCCTTGCAAACTCTACTCTTGCCAGGAACTATAGCTCTGATACAAAAAATGTAACTCCTTGCCTTGATAACCATAATTATAATTCAAAATTCGTAATTAAAATGAAATAAAGACCAATAATCAACAAAATTCATTTACAATTCCTTTCTTACAGGAGGGTTTTCACAAATTCTTTCAAAACTTTTGCCCTTATCTTAGTCTCAAATTCACGTTTTGAATATCATTACCCCGCGCAGTTAAATCACATTTATACATATCAGAGTGTGAGCCAAAAATCCCGACAACCCCCGGGTCATGTATATACTAACTATCAGGTTTATAATTATCAACTAGGGGATTACATACCATAATCCGAATATTATTTACATCCCAAAAATAATATACAATAATCTCATTCCAAAAAAGATAACCAACAATCCAAACTAAGTCCCCACAAAGTTCTAGCCGCTCCGGGTCGTTCATTTCTCCTTGGCACCACTTGCCCTGTCTGAAAGTTAGTCATAAGAAAGAGTAAGATTCAAAAGAATCTCAATAGTAACAAATCACTCATACAGCATATAAACACACAGTATGTAAAATCATGTTTAGTAACATCACAATAATGCATGGCTCACGCCACACACTACAGCTCTCACGGCTGTATATACAATGTGACATCTTTCGTTGTAATCTCTATGCTCAATGCGACAGATTTCGCTATAAAGGAAGCAGTATCTCAAAGCATCACAAAGTATCAATGCATGACAACATACATACAATGTTTTACATACAATATAAGAGAAAGAGTCGCTACCTTGTTCTTTCCTGACTTATCTGGCACAGTTCGCTCACGACCGGGCAAATGTCGAACTCTATAACCAAATCAAGGACAACCGATTAATCTTTGTTCCAAGTTTTTAATTCCATAACACTTCAAGTTGGTTATCATTTGAACTCCTTAGGTGGCTATTAGAAGCCTAGACACACATCTAAAGGGTTGGGGGAAACTATCCCGAGGATCCCTTTTTGGAAGCAAAAGCACTGACTTTTTGCTGACTCACTCAAGGGATGCCCCCCATTCACACTCGAGTCCCAGCAAGTGAGATGCAGAAAGTGTGTTCCCAAGAGCACCAACACACCTTGGAGTGGCCAATTCACTCGAGCACTATCCTTGACACTTGAGTGATGACACATATTCACTCGAGTCCCAGCGAGTGAGGTGCAGGAAGTGACAACCCATGAGCAACTACACCCCAAAGTGACAAGTGTACTTGAGCACTAGCCCTAGCACTCGAGTGACCACCCAACACCCGCAAGTGCCCACGGGCACTCTTGACAATTTGCCTGCGAGTGGTAACCCGAGACGCACGTCTATAGTGCTACATGCACATGCACTCGAGTGATACCATATGCACTCGAGTGATAACGCATGCCACTCACAGATGAGGAAGTGCACTCTTGCCTTTCGCATGAAGACATAACTGAAACGCTGAAGAGAAAGGGAAATATCATGCAGCACTCGAATGAGACCCTACCTCACTCAAGTGAGACTTATCAGAAGCCAAAACGCAGCAACTGATATAACTTTCCAGACTTGTCCAATTTGCTTCCAATGGCCCCAAAACTTATACCAAAGTTCATTCCTCCAAAAAATTTCATAAAAAACCTATTGGGAACACTAAAATAACCAAAATCTCACTACAATGACACATTCCACACTCCCAACCACATTGTTCACCAAAATCACCTAATGGTCACAACTTCCACCTCCCATTTCTAATCTAATTCTAGTACCTCAAAGACACAGTATGCCACTAATTCTACCATAATACACTAATCAATTGTCCCATTTCAATTTCACATGAAAATTAAGGCATAATTCCACAAATATCAAAACTTAACCAAAAATCACAACAAATATACCAATATACTACAAATGCTCACCTCTTCAAATTCCAAAGACTAGTTTCTTGATTCTCTAGCTTTCAAACTTGTTCAAGTTCTAAAGCACTTTCTTTCAAAAATCTAAAACCATCAAGATGAAGCTCTCATCAAGGTGATCAATATTAAAGAAAAGCATTTGAACATTTGAAGCCAACTACAATGTGATAAATCTCACCTTTGCTTTCTCTTTCTACCTTGATCTCAATGACAATGGAGTTGGAGAGAGAGAAAATGAGAGAATGATGATGATCAAAATTTTCCTGCCTCCCATGCTCACAACCGACTTTGAGATAGAGAGGGAAGAGAAAAGGCAAAGTTGCAAAGTTGAAAAGTTGACCTCATCTATGGCTTCCATAATGACACTTGTCATAATCCTATGTCATCTCCCAATATAACCATACCCATGCATACACATGATCACTCTACATAATCTCTTAAGCAACTAATCTCTTAAGCAACTAAACATGCCACAATGATTCCTACCAATTAGCAAACTCACTCATTGGTAGCTGACTAATTGGTTGGCCAATTTTCCATTTTGCCCTTGATTATCACAATGCTTACTAAATCGTCACCAAACACATCTTTATATCACAATGCACATCATATACTTCAAAAGATTTTATTCATTAATAATTACATCACTTTTGAAGTCATTAGCCATTCATTACCATTCAGGATATTACAATTCTACCCCCGTAAAATAAATTTCATCCTCGAAATTTGTTACATAAATTGAGCCATAAACTTCAAATATCGTCTTCGCATATCCTCTTCCGCTTCCCAAGTTGCTTCTCTTTGAGTCATTCCCTTCCAGATCACCTTCACATACGGAATGCTTCGGTGTCTGAGCCATTATTCCTCTTGATCAATGATCTGTTCTGGCTCTACCACATACGTGAACTTATCTTGCAACTCAACTTCTTCATGCTAAACAATATGAGACGGAGCCTGCTCAAGTTCGGGGGTAAGGCTACTCAATATGCAACAGGCTCAATCCTCTCAAGAATTTCAAAAGAACCTATATACCTCGGGGTCAGCTTTTTACGCTTGATAACTCTCCCGATGCTAGTAACTAGTGATACCTTCATAAAGACATGGTCACCAACCTCAAACTCTAGAGGTCTTCTCCTTTTGTCAGCGTAGCTTTTATGTCGACTCTGCGCTACAAGGAGCCTCTTTCGAATAATTCGAATCTATGCTAAGGTTTGACCAATAAGATCCAGCCTGCAAAGCTTTCTCTCAGATAGATCGTTCCAGTACAAGGGTGATTGGCACTTTCTCTCGTACAACGCTTCATACGGCGCCATTTGAATGCTCGCATGATAGCTATTGTTGTTGGCAAATTCTACAAGTGGAAGAAAGCGATCCCAATTCCCTTTAAAATCATTGACACATACCCGTAACATATCTTACAGCGTCTGAATAGTCCTCTTTGACTGCCCATCTGTTTGGGGATGATAGGTTGTACTGAATCTCAACTGAGTACTTAGTACCTCATGCAATGCTCTCCAGAATCTCGAGGTGAATCGGGGATCACGGTTGGAAATGATATTCTTCGGTAACCCATGGAGCTTCACAATCTCACGAATGTAAATATATGCTAGTTTGTCTAGAGAGTAACTAGCATTGATTGGTATGAAGTATGCCGACTTCGTTAATTGATCAACAATCACCCAAATCGCATCATAATTCTTGATTCTGGGCAATCCCACAACAAGATCCATGGTTACACTTTCCCATTTCCATTCCGGAATCTCAGGACTCTTCAACAAACCTGGCGGTCTCTGGTGCTCAATCTTTACCCTCGGGCAAGTAAGACACCGTGCCACATACTTCATCACATCATTCTTCAATCCCGGCAACCAATACACAGATTTCAAATTATGATACATTTTGTTCATACCAGGATGAAGAGTATACCGACTCTTATGCGCCTCATCCAGAATCTTCTACCTCAAATCCACCTTAAGTGGAACACAAATTCTCTTCTGATAGCAAACTAGTCTACCAGGCAACACATCATAGGCCTGAGCTTCTCCCCGTTCGATTCTAGCTAGATTACGCTGTATCAAGCCATCTTGCCTCTGATCTTCTTCAATCTCAGCTCTTAAGTCACTTTCCCTTTGGGAAACGGCATAATTGGCACAGATAATCTGGTTTGACAAGTTCAAGTCACGAAAATCTTCTATCAATTTTCCCTCTTGTATCATCATTATTGCCACCAGTACTGTCTTTCGACTAAGAGCATCCGCGACTACATTTGTCTTACCCGGATGGTATTTGATTTCCAGGTTGTAGTCTTTTTCAACAACTCCATCCAACGGTGCTGTCTCATATTTAACTCTTTCTGGTCATATAAATACTTGAGACTTTTGTGGTCGTAGTACAGTTCTACCGTCACACCATACAAATAATGTTGCCAAATCTTCAAAGCAAACACAATGGCCGCAAGCTCCAAATCATGAGTGGGATAGTTCATTTAATGAGGTTTGAGCTGTCGAGAGGCATAGGCTACCACACGTCCCTGCTGCATAAGGACATACCCTAATCCCTGCTTACTCGCATCATTATACACAACGTAGGTCAAGCTAGGATCAGGTATAATCAACACAGGTGCCATAGTCAACCTCTCCTTCAGCTCCAAAAAGCAATTTTCACATTTCTCATCCCACACAAATGGTTGATCCATTCTCATGAGCCTGGTCATCGGCAAAGCAATACGAGAGAAATTCTAAATAAATCTCCGGTAGTAACCAGCAAGACCCAAAAAACTGCGTACTTCAACAACAGTTTTTGGCCTCTTCCAGTGCAATACTGCTTCCACCTTACTGAGATCCACAAAGACCCTTTCTTGCGAGATAATATGGCCTAAGAATTTTACTTCTAGTAGCCAAAACTCGCACTTACTCAATTTAGCATAGAGTTGCTTCTCACGCAGGATGTTTAACACAATCCTCAAATGATGCTCATGTTCTTCTCTACTCTTAGAGTATATTAGAATATCATCAATAAACACAACGATAAATTGATCCAAATACTGTCGAAAGACACAATTCATGTAATCCATGAATATCACAGGTGCATTGGTTAGCCCAAATGGCATCACCAGGAACTCATGATGCCCATATCTCGTTCTGAAAGCAGTCTTCTGAACATCTTCTGCTTTCACTCGTAGCTGATGATAACCCGACCTTAGATCAATCTTCGAAAATACACAAGAACCAAACAATTGATCCAAAAGGTCATCGATTCTTAGGAGAGGATACTTATTCTTGACGGTAATTTTGTTCAATTCCCTATAGTCCACACACAACCGTAGACTTACGTCTTTCTTTTTAACAAACAGAACTGGAGCTCCCCACGGCGACACACTGGGTCTAATAAAGCCTTTCTAAAACAAATCCTGAATCTGCTTCTTTAACTCCACCATTTCATTTAAGGCCATAAGATATGGGGCTTTAGATATATAACCAGCTCCAGGCACAATGTCAATTGGAAATTGAACTTCCCTTTCCGGAGGCAATCCACTTAAATCATCTGGAAATAACTCAGGAAATTCATTTACCGCAGGTATACTACTCAAAGTTTCACTGGTCTCCCCTTACACGGAGAAGAATACCATATACCCCTGGCAACCCTTCTTCAAACACTTCTCAACTTTAGCTGTTGAAAGGAAGTTCAAACTAGCATTCATATTCTTAACACTCTGAGATGCAAAATACATGATCCTCTTGTTCCCACAATCGAGCAACACATTATTTGCCGTCAACCAATCAAAACCCAGAATGACTTCTAACTGATAGAGCGGTAGACAGATTAAATCAATAACAGATTCGTGTCCCTCCACCATTAACATACAGTTTAAACAAACTTCCGTGGTCAAAGCCTTAACACCCATCGGTGTTGACACAATCAGATCGAATAACAATTTATGCACATGTAATCTCAGGCGCTTTACACAATCATAGACAATAAAGGAGTAACTTGCACCCGAGTCAAGCAAAGCTTGCAACAAATAGCCATTAAGAAGGACTTTACCTTGTATCAATTCAGGGGATTTTCGAGCCTCCTCGTGGGTCATAGCAAATACTCAACCCTGAGTTCTCAGTCTCTGCTCTAGCTGGGGCTGTTTGCATTCAGAAGCAATATGGCCAATCTACTTACAGTTAAAACATATCAGCCAACCCTCACAAGTCTTGCCATGATGTGGCTGATTACAACGAAGGCATGTCCACAAAGTAGGAGTTCTCTGCTAATCACGACTCCCAGACTGATAGGACTTTTTGCCATTGCCCTTGGACAGAGAGAATCCTTGACCCTTCCGCTTTTGAGAAGCATTACTCTCATTGGGTTCACTACGACTACCAGCAGCCTTAGTCGGATACAACTCTTTCAAGTTATTCTCTGTGATTCTGCACTCTTCAACTGCCTTGTTGAACTTAGTGAATAAATGAGTGACTAATCTCTTTTTCATCTCCCACCTTAAGCCATAAATAAGCATATCTGAACTTCACTCTTTATCGTTCATATGTCGAAGATAGGAAGAATACCGGAACAAACAGATGAAACGAGACAAATAATCATCAAAGGTCTTCGTGTCCCTTTGTTTGATATTCAGGAATTCAGTTTCCTTCTCGAGCCACACCGATTTGGGAAACTATTTCTCATTAAATTCTTGTTGGAATGATTCCCAAGTCAATGGCACATTTCTACTACGCAAAGTAAGGAAGATATTCCTCCACCAATGATCCGCATCCTTTTTTAACTTGTAAACTCCAGGCGTGCCTTCACCTTAGACAGGCATTCAAGAACTTCAAAAATCTTCTCAAGACGGTTCAACCAATCTTCAGCCACTTGAGGATCTGAACACTGGAGGCAGATGTTTGTAGAATTTAGAGACCTAAAACTGAAGATCCCTTTCCTCTTTAGCTGGCACCCCGTATGATTCTTGATTCGAGGCAGTATAAGGTGGGGATTCTAGCGGTCTTGCTAACCCTTCAGCAGTTTCCTCATGACGAGTCTCTTCTTAGGTCTCCTCCTGGGTGGACGGACCTCGGTCTTCTCTATGTTTGCCTCTTTCAATTATGAGCTCTTCTCTTAACTCAGTGATCATGTCTCGTTGATCCTTTATTAGGCCTATTAACTCTCACATAAGATCTAGTGGATTGTCATTTACTAACTCCACCTCTGGGTCCACTTGTTGTACTCTGGGACGACACTTTGTCTTTTTCATTCTACAAATCATTCACTACGTCAGTTTCATATATAATGTACACACATTGTTCATAAATCTCATGTATATCCTCAATCACAGAGCATACATGTGTATACAATAACCAATCATAATCATCTTCTATCCCAAAAGGCAAGTATTAAGGGAGCTATCCTTGCAAACTCTACTCTTGCCAGGAACTATAGCTCTGATACAAAAAATGTAACTCCTTGCCTTGATAACCATAATTATAATTCAAAATTCGTAATTAAAATGAAATAAAGACCAATAATCAACAAAATTCATTTACAATTCCTTTCTTACAGGAGGGTTTTCACAAATTCTTTCAAAACTTTTGCCCTTATCTTAGTCTCAAATTCACGTTTTGAATATCATTACCCCGCGCAGTTAAATCACATTTATACATATCAGAGTGTGAGCCAAAAATCCCGACAACCCCCGGGTCATGTATATACTAACTATCAGGTTTATAATTATCAACTAGGGGATTACATACCATAATCCGAATATTATTTACATCCCAAAAATAATATACAATAATCTCATTCCAAAAAAGATAACCAACAATCCAAACTAAGTCCCCACAAAGTTCTAGCCGCTCCGGGTCGTTCATTTCTCCTTGGCACCACTTGCCCTGTCTGAAAGTTAGTCATAAGAAAGAGTAAGATTCAAAAGAATCTCAATAGTAACAAATCACTCATACAGCATATAAACACACAGTATGTAAAATCATGTTTAGTAACATCACAATAATGCATGGCTCACGCCACACACTACAGCTCTCACGGCTGTATATACAATGTGACATCTTTCGTTGTAATCTCTATGCTCAATGCGACAGATTTCGCTATAAAGGAAGCAGTATCTCAAAGCATCACAAAGTATCAATGCATGACAACATACATACAATGTTTTACATACAATATAAGAGAAAGAGTCGCTACCTTGTTCTTTCCTGACTTATCTGGCACAGTTCGCTCACGACCGGGCAAATGTCGAACTCTATAACCAAATCAAGGACAACCGATTAATCTTTGTTCCAAGTTTTTAATTCCATAACACTTCAAGTTGGTTATCATTTGAACTCCTTAGGTGGCTATTAGAAGCCTAAACACACATCTAAAGGGTTGGGGGAAACTATCCCGAGGATCCCTTTTTGGAAGCAAAAGCACTGACTTTTTGCTGACTCACTCGAGGGATGCCCCCCATTCACACTCGAGTCCCAGCAAGTGAGATGCAGAAAGTGTGTTCCCAAGAGCACCAACACACCTTGGAGTGGCCAATTCACTCGAGCACTATCCTTGACACTTGAGTGATGACACATATTCACTCGAGTCCCAGCGAGTGAGGTGCAGGAAGTGACAACCCATGAGCAACTACACCCCAAAGTGACAAGTGTACTTGAGCACTAGCCCTAGCACTCGAGTGACCACCCAACACCCGCAAGTGCCCACGGGCACTCTTGACAATTTGCCTGCGAGTGGTAACCCGAGACGCACGTCTATAGTGCTACATGCACATGCACTCGAGTGATACCATATGCACTCGAGTGATAACGCATGCCACTCACAGATGAGGAAGTGCACTCTTGCCTTTCGCATGAAGACATAACTGAAACGCTGAAGAGAAAGGGAAATATCATGCAGCACTCGAATGAGACCCTACCTCACTCAAGTGAGACTTATCAGAAGCCAAAACGCAGCAACTGATATAACTTTCCAGACTTGTCCAATTTGCTTCCAATGGCCCCAAAACTTATACCAAAGTTCATTCCTCCAAAAAATTTCATAAAAAACCTATTGGGAACACTAAAATAACCAAAATCTCACTACAATGACACATTCCACACTCCCAACCACATTGTTCACCAAAATCACCTAATGGTCACAACTTCCACCTCCCATTTCTAATCTAATTCTAGTACCTCAAAGACACAGTATGCCACTAATTCTACCATAATACACTAATCAATTGTCCCATTTCAATTTCACATGAAAATTAAGGCATAATTCCACAAATATCAAAACTTAACCAAAAATCACAACAAATATACCAATATACTACAAATGCTCACCTCTTCAAATTCCAAAGACTAGTTTCTTGATTCTCTAGCTTTCAAACTTGTTCAAGTTCTAAAGCACTTTCTTTCAAAAATCTAAAACCATCAAGATGAAGCTCTCATCAAGGTGATCAATATTAAAGAAAAGCATTTGAACATTTGAAGCCAACTACAATGTGATAAATCTCACCTTTGCTTTCTCTTTCTACCTTGATCTCAATGACAATGGAGTTGGAGAGAGAGAAAATGAGAGAATGATGATGATCAGAATTTTCCTTCCTCCCATGCTCACAACCAACTTTGAGAGAGAGAAGAGAAAAAGCAAAGTTGAAAAGTTGACCTCATCCATGGCTTCCATAATGACCCTTGTCATAATCCTATGTCATCTCCCAATACATCCATACCTATACATACACATGATCACTCTACATAATCTCTTAAGCAACTAAGCATGCCACAATGATTCGTACCAATTAGCAAACTCCCTCATTGGTAGCTGACTAATTGGTTGGCCAATTTCCCATTTTGCTCCTAATTATCACAATGCTTACTAAATCGTCACCAAGCACACCTTTATATTACAATGCACATCATATACTTCAAAAGTGTTTATTCATTAATAATTATATCACTTTTAAAGTCATTAACCCTTAATTACGATTCAGGATATTACAATGTGCAATATTATCACTCTCCACCTTAAAAAACATGCCCCAGCATCTCAACCAACATACATGTCATGTCCAATTGTTTCATGCGCATAGGAACTAGCAAACCAGTAAATGCTAACAACTTCGCAGTAAAAACTAAAAACCCACTGGAACCACGACACAAACATCACCAAATCAATCAATATAACCCGATTTGACCAAGCCTTAAGATCTTTAGAAAACAGGAAAATGAGCCTTTTGTTATCTTCATTACTAAATTCTCATATGCAAAACAAAACAACTCCTCCAACCTGGTCTGCAGTAAAAACTAAAAACCCACTGGAACCACGACACAAACATCACCAAATCAACCAATATAACCCGATTTGACCAAGCCTTAAGATCTTTAGAAAACAGGAAAATGAGCCTTTTGTTATCTTCATTACTAAATTCTCATATGCCAAACAAAACAACTCCTCCAACCTGGTCTGTGGTTCTAGGGGTCAGTCTGGTTAGATGGTGAAAAAATCACACCAAACCTCTTTCTCTGCATCTAGAGCATTATAAACCACTGCATATGTTAGCTTCTATAATATCGTTTGGTTTATGAAATTTAATTTAATTTAAGGAATCTCAAGTGTAAATGCCCATATAATAAGCAGTTGGCATAGCAGTTCTAAGAAGCATAACGCACGGACACTATGCATATATGGCTCAAGAACGCTCACATCGGTATTTCAAAACAATGAAACAGAACAATCCGAAGCTCAACTTATCAAAACAAAGGACCAGGAAAAACTAAGAAATTCATGGCCAACCACGGGCAGAGCATAAAAAACAGCTAAAGCTATCACTCACCGCTGGCTGCAGACTTAGGACCACCTACGGCTGAAGACGTCAGTTTTCGAGCTCGTGCCTCACACTGACACCTGAAGCAAACCACGGGCAGGTTCGACCAGTGGTGGCCACCGAGAGAGGGGAGATGGAGACAGAGGGGACGACGGACCTATGCAACAGAACAAAGATGCAGCTAGATCGAAGATGAAGATGAAGGCCCTGTTGAGGTTGAAAGCACGTCTGGCCGCCGAGAGAGGGAAGATGAAGATAGATCCGAGCCGGCAAAGCAGCTGTGGGACAGATCCGATGAAGATGCAGCGCTATTCAGCTTCAACCAGGTGTCGCCGCCGAGACTAGGAAGACTAAGACAGAGCTCCAATGGCGCCCGTGGCCGTCGAGAGAAAGAGAGAATGATGGAATCATTCGACCGGAGCTGAGGGCGGCAGTGAGGCACACATGTTGCAGGGCAGATTCGGTAGGTGGGGGAGTGAGGTTGGTGAGACAATTATTTACTTTAACAGTCAAATAATTTTTTTTGGTTGCACACCTGTTTATCCGAGTTTTATCTTGATTATATCTAGATCCAACTCACGTCGCGTATTAGATTATAGTGAAAGAGTCTCTTAATAAAAATTTTCTACACACAAAAATTTTAAATCCAAGATTTTGTTTAAGCGAAACCAAATATGTTTATCACTTAGACCAACTCTCTTTGATTAACAGTCAAATAATTGATATGCCATCTACAATAAGTATGAACCCGTGGCTTATTAGAAAAGCTGATCTAAAATGTATAAGCCCATTTTACAAATCGCCGTCCCAAACAAAAGAAGGAAAAAAAAACCAATTAATACAATCTCACTTTTTGCTCAAAATCATATGTTTTGGGCCCCAAAACTTCATGCCAAACACTGTCACAATCCGAGAGAATATAACTCACTCATTTATTTCCATAAATTTTATCTTCGACATAGACACTTCCTGCAAGATATTTTAGTGTGTGTGTTTGGTAACATCCCAAACCATGATTTTAAATCATGATTTACGTAATCCGAGACAAAACTCCTCTCATACATTTAAGTCGTAAAAGCTATTAAAAAAAGCTAATCCAAAAACAGCTATTAGAATGAACAATTTCGGATCCTCCCCTTGCATACAAAAACAGCATTAGTAAGTGAATGTCCCTGATAAAAAAGGATGTTGCGGCAGATGAACATGAGTAATTAATCGTTTATATTTTTATGTATATTTTATAAATAAATGAACCTGTTACTGAATATTATATGTGTTGCTTTTCAAATAAGATGTATTATCTTTGACAACAAAAAAAGACATATTATCATATTATTTTAATATATAATTTAATATAGATATGCTCCCTCTCCGATCAAGTAACTTTATCTTATATAAGGCTGATCCTATATAAGCAACTATTTGTGTTCGTCTAAAAATTCTTAATGCACATTTTTCATGACCCCAATCAATTACATGTTTCTCTAATATTTTTCCACTCATTTTCCCTCACAAATTGTATATTTGAAAAAAAAAATTATATCTCTTACATATTTTATTGGTTTTAACTAATTTTAACAAGGGAGAATGACAAAAAAATACCATTTAAACTTTAAAATCTCACTGACAAGAAGAGTAATGAGATTGACAACGTAAATATTTGTCAAAGGATTAATTTGGGATTTTGAAATTCAAGTGATATTTTTTTATCATTCTCCCTTCTAACAAACATAATTTGGTTAGCTGTCACTTATATATATATATATATAGATATATATATATATATATAATGGGAGGGATATCTTACCAAAAAAGAAATATATAATTGATAAGTAAAATATTTACATATTTATTTTTCCTTATATGATTATTTTCTGGATGATATTTGAGCTCAATTTAATAAATTTGGGTGTAATTGATAAATAAATAATGATTTAGGCATAAAATATAATTTCTTGAAAAATACTAAATCAGACCCTATTTCAATTTTCAGGCAATATCTAAAGCTCTAGATGTTGGATTACAACGTTCTCTATATGAATGAAAAGCTAATAAAGAGAGCTACAACTTTTATGTTGAAGTCAAAACCCAGTTTTATCTCCAAGAGTTTCGAATTTTGTTTGGAAGTTGATAATGTGATTTGTACAACTCTGACCTCTGCTCACTAATTTGATTATAACTAGAGCTATAAACATTAAAATGAGGAGTTTCCACTTGCATCTTCAAGCTAAGATCTAAAGCTACAACTTTTATGAAAATCAAACTGTGATGTGAAATTTCACCAACCATTCCATCAACTCTATTTCACCTACCATTTCATCTACCATCCCACCAACCATCCCACCAACTCCATTCGTCCCTATATGTAGTCATCCTCTACCTCACATATGACACACAATTTTATATCCATTACTTTCCTCTCTTCTCCACAAACATCATCTTAGAGTAGTTTAATGCATTGTATTTGTTTTTTGCATGCCTCCATCTTGAAAGGCTTAGGTGGACCTCCTTTATATACAGTATAGATTGCCACCTATATAGAAGGTTTTACCTCCTCAAGGGACGGCTAGATTTCTCCATTTTCATACATTTAGTTGTTGTATTTTTATTGTTTAGAATTTAATACTCAAGTTTTATATAATGTTTATGAAGTTTTCAATTTATTTTGATTTTATTTTTAATTTCATTAAGAGCTAAATTTTTATTTTCCTAGGGTGATAATGTAGCTTACTAATGACAGATTAAATCTTAACTTATTAAATCTAATTTTAATTTTTTCCTTCATGATTGAGTTTTAATTATTGTTCTTAATGCTTTCAATTGATTGGTCACCTTTTGAATGATTTCAATATATATGTTGAGACCGGAAGGAGATGCATGTGTGTAAACCTTATAATTAAAACCATAATTTACATATGAAATAGGAATATATTCAAATGGGTTGTGTAGTCTTAATGAGTTTCATAAATTTTAATTAATTGCTTTAATTCATATAGAAATATATTGAATTAGCAATTAATTATTGAATTACTTGACTTTGGAAGAGATTAGTAATTAAATTAGAAAAACTCGGCTATCAAACATGTGGAATAAATTGGACTAGAATAAATAGGAAAACTCATAGTTGTTTTCATATTATTTGCATTCATATTTAATCATTTTTTATTTTGTACTATTAATCATCAACTAATCGATCGACTAAATAAAATTAAAATTACTCATTTTGGTACTTAGTGATCAATCCTCGAGAAACGATACTCTACTCACTTTTGTATTTATTAGACCCTTATCTTATTTTTACCATTTTCAGAGTGCTTGTGCGCAGTTCAGTGAGTAACACAAGAATAGCATAAATATACGGATATATTGATACCAGTACTTGATTACATCTTAGGTTTTCCCTGTAGGGTTTACAAATATTTACTTATTTTTCCAAAATATTTAAAACAGAGGCCACATATAACTGCTTGCTAAGATCTCGGGTTCCGCACCCTCTTTTATCCGTATCAGCTGCCTTTCCCTTGGAGCCGCTAGCTCCTACTGAAATTTTGTTATTATGAAAAAGGGTGAGATTCAAACAAATCTCGGTAGTAACAAACAGTCAATCATATAAAATGCAATAAATAATTATGCTAGGTATTCACATAATGCAATAGAATAAATACACTGCAAACATGTTTCTCGGAATGTGCATATTTCAAGGCCAATCTCTATTAGAACCTGAGTCAAGATCGACTATTGTCAAAATCCAACTTCCATACCTCAATCTCCTAACTGGGCAATGTACCCTCTTGGTGCCAAATCCTCATAACTGGTCCCTTTTCAGGGCCATTGGGCTATTTGTGTGTTTCTCCCTTGGACAGTAGTTGTGATTTTCCCGCACCAGTTAGAGAGTGCATTATACATATCATAGAAAATGGCATACACGAAGCACATATAAGTTTACATATTGTATGAAGGAGAGAGTTACTACCTTAACCTTTTTCCACCTCGTAAAACGTGTGCCTTGTAAAGTGTACCAAACTCAGGCTCTCAACTCAGTCTTGAAATGTCAAATATACAATAATTAGGTTAAAACCTATTCATATACTATTTTAGGTACTTCCATAGTGTTTCTAGTGGTTATTTGAGTCTATTGTGAAATTTTACTGAAATTCCCCCAGGGACCTGCCCTGGCCCTGCCGCACCCGTCCGACTATACTTTTTCATAAATTTTGACATGGGCTATCCTAACTTATTTTCACCCAAGAAATCCATTTTCGGACTCAAAAATACCAAATTCATTGCCAAAATATTAGAATACCCTTGGCAGCCCTTACTTTAAGGTCTTAGGGGCATTTTGGTAATTATGTTTTTTCGGACTTTTTTAAAAAAGTGATTAACTATAACCCCACCTAATTTTCTCTCCTGAACTCAATGAAATTATCACAACATTAAAAAACCAACTCTAACCCCTTGAATTGGAGAGTGCATTATATATGACACCCTCAAATAAATAAATTGTGATTTATATGACTTTTGAAAATATAACTTGAAGATTTTGTTTTAGTTTATATATGCATATGTAAGGAAAGTCAATATATGTACGGAGGAAAGTGCAAAGAGTTACATTAAGAAAGAGAATGATACATAAAAGCAATTACTTTATTGAAAAGCCAATAGGTAACGTGGAGACAAGAAGGCAAATAAATATACTCTTCTAGAAAAAAAATATGACGTGGGGAAGAAACAAAGAATTGACATGGAGAAAAAGAAAATTTTGGATAAGAATATAAAAAATGAAAGGGATAAGGATAGCACACAATGGTAAAGTCGGTGCAGAGATGTTATATTAACAGGCATCTCCCTCTGTCTGCCAACAATAAAATCCGTACTATTTCAAAAAAATAAAAACGTAAACAAAGACCAGACACTTACCGCAAGCAAAGTAAGAAACTTTTTTTCCTGAGTAATAACATCCTATAGAGTATTATTTTCTGATTCAGCTTATTTTATTTTCTTTCTAAATTAATAAATTTTATTTATGTCATTATCATATTTTTTTAAACTAATATTATATTTTGAGAAAAGTGCCAGATATTGTTGTTGTGTGAAGATCTTGTGTTCACCCATTAGTACTATGTGATTAATTGTGGATCCACTCTAGGGGACACCCTAGCATATCTATGTGATGTAATTTGATAGGTGCTCAAGAAATCAATTTATCTGTGCTAGTTTTCTCACTACATGAAATCTGGTGTTTTTCCTGTTATTCTTTTTCTTGTACAAATTTTGAGACAGGGTTAAATATATTTTCTGTTTAAAAGCGGCTGAGTATTATTAGTTGAAAATTTTATTGTTATTACTCATCTTTGTTTACATAATGCCCAGATGCCAATTACTGAGATTTCAGTTAGTATCAAATGGGTCCAGATCGGGGATCTCCAAGTTATACGTAGCATCACTGTTCATACCACCAACCCTGTTTATCCTCCGCCTTTCAATCCGAGTCCACCACCACCTTTTGAGAATTTCTATGAGCCTAGTGACGACATCATTGTCATTTCTCCTGAAGAATTCATGCGTTCTGTGTATGGAAACTATCCCCAAGATTTCCTAGACCTCTGTTGGAAATTGTGCCCAAAGGGCCAATCATTGTACTTTGAACATTATTAATTTAATGAAATTTCTCCATTCTGTTATCATATTATTTGCATGTTAACTATAATAATTGTATCCTTGGATAAATCATAAAGATTGTCCTAAAATGTCCCTGGTCGATCATATATGCGGGAGCAGAGATGAAACAAGACCAGTATGACTTTGATAAGATATGGAGATACGAATTAAAGTCTTAGGCACTTGTAAGAGTGCAAGGTGCTGGATCGACCCACTATGAGAAAGCTATATGGATCAAGTCATAAGCTTTTCTCATGTATAACCACGTCACAATGCCCTTTGACTTGAGGTCATCATAGATTCCTACATGAGAGTTGCTAAGCTTTGAACTAGTCAAAAGTCACTTTTGACCGGGTGATGATAAAGGCTATGATCGGGCTTTGTGATTTTTCATGTAAAAGAATATGAATGATCAATATGGAATTTGTCCCTCACATTAATAGAGAGATATTACTGGGGCCCTCGATGAGTAAGTCTGAGAAATGTATGGTCATACTACAATAGAAAGGAGTTTCCATTTCTATTGTTAGATTACTCAGGAATCGAGAAAGTAATGGTCAGGAACAAGAGGATGACATCATCCATGCCTCATCCTTGACCGATATATCATGTGACAAAAGGGACGTGACATAGTTGTATGACAGGTTGCATCGTGTTAATGATCCTCATATAAATTGGGTAGTCGTTATGTCTTGCTAGAAACCGCTTGCGACTTGTGGGTTTGTACAGTTATTGGCCCACTGCCAACTTCATATAGGCCTACAGGGTCACACACAAGAATGGCCCAACACAAAATAATGTTTAATTTATGGTGGACGAATTTTATATTTATATATATATATAATATAAAAATTCGTTAATAATATTATATAGATATGTATTTTTGAAATACATATTATATGTATGTATGTATGTATGTATGTATGTATGTATGTATGTATGTATATTATATGATATTATTATATTGTGTTAGTTTTAAATTTAATTTATTAAGATATATTTAATTTAATAACTAACATGATAGAGATATAGTATCTCAGATTTAATTTATAAAGATAAATTAAATCTAATGGCTCTTTATTTAGATTAAATAAATTGGTTAAATTAAAACTGTTAGACAGATTTAATTTAAACTGAATTTATTTAATTAGCTCATCAAGATAATTAATTTCAAAATTAATAAAGATTAGTTTTGAAATTCAAATATAGCCCTCATAGGTTATAAACTTGATAGAGCAGATAGATTCATACGGGCATGAGAATCCAGAGCCACAAAGGGAAACCCTAGGAGACATTGGAGTCGTTAGTAGGCAGTCTTTGTTGGAGAATATTCGTGTGGATACCGGTAGAGGGAGCGGACCTTATGTGTTAGCTCCTAGAAATTGAAAACCCTGAATTCGAAAAGGTACGAATCTGTCTAACTCGGTTTAAACGCCGTTGATAGATCCTCGATTAGGATCGGTGAAAATTTTTAAAATTCTTCCACTGTTCCTGTCGATCATAACAACCTTCCAGTAGACATATTCAAGACCGAGGATCCTACCAACCAGTAGATTATTGAAAAGCACTACGTAGGGATAATATAGAATAAAGTGCTTAGTTTATTAGGAACTATGTTATATATATAGGAAGGTTACTTTAGCTTTATTACGTACCCTATGATATATTAAGGGGTGTATGTTTCCCAACTTTTATATGGACTGATAAGGAAAATATAATATAATGTCTAGTTTCATCTTCGTTGCAATTTATTTAATTAGTTTTATTATGGGTACATGTATAAAGACATTACCACATAGCGAGGCATGGGTGGACCGTAAATATTCTTATAATATATATATATATATATATATATTCAATAAGCAATAAACTCAACTCGTCAGAAGTAGTAGATAACGTTAGAATTGCAATACATATGAAGCGGGTTGCAAAGAAAGCAAATCAATGCTATTGTCTTTTTCTTACTTTTTCTGACCCAAAAAAAACAAATATATTAGAGCACTTGAAGTTATATGAGTTTTACTCAATATGTTACTTCCCTAGTTGTGAGGGAAATGTGAGGCTTAGCTTTTAGAAAAGTTCAGTTTTTTTTTAAGAATAAAAGTAATATATTTGACTACTTTTTAAGTCAGTCTAACTTCTCGGCACTATTTAAAATCAAGCAAAGCCTTTCAAGGATGTTGGTGAATATGGAAGTATTCTTTAGCATTTTTGCGTGCAAGAAGAGAATGGAGTCAATTTTTTTTTACTTGATCTGACAAACTTATCTTATTTTATTATAATTCCATGTAATAATATATATATATATATATATGTAACATATAGACCACTTGAAAATACTACTTGTTTTAGCATGATCATCTCATTGCGTGTAAAAAAAATCTATATTGCCAATAATTCCTTAATGAATTTTAGGGTTTTACATTATACATATCACAGAAAATGGCATACACGAAGCACATATAAGTTAACATAGTGTATGAAGGAGAGAGTTACTACCTTAACCCTTTTTTACCGCGCAAAACGTGTCCCTTGTAAAGCGTGCCAAACTCAGGATCTCAACTCGGTCCTGAAATGTCAAATATACAAGAATTAGATTAAAACCCATTTATGTACTATTTCAGGCACTTCCATAGTGTTTCTAATGGTTATATGAGTCTATTGTGAAATTTTACCAAAATGCCCTTGGGGACCCGGCCTGGCCTCACCGTACTAGGTCCGGTCGTACTTTTTCTAAAATTTTGACCTGGGGCTATTCTGACTTATTTTCACCCAAGGAATCCATTTCTAGATTCGAAATTAAAAAATTCTCTACCAAAAGACCAGAATGCCCTTGGTAGCCCTACTTTAGGGTCTTGGGGCGTTTTGATATTGCCACAACTTATACCAAGGTTTGAAGCTAACTGGATAATTGTAACACCCTTAATTTTATTCACCAAAAATATATTGTAATTATTTGAATAATTCAATAAAATGGTGAATATTCATGAATTTGGATCTTGTGAATTTTGAAATATTCATATTCATAAGGAAATGGGCAAATTAATTCAAAAATTGAATTAAATTACAAAGGGGATAGAAAAATCATAATTTTGCCAATTTAGCCCAAGATTAATTTTTTCCAATTAATTGGAGTTAATTTCAATTAATCAAGGAAAATAAAGGAAAATGCATAATGGGATTATTCTTTGTGGAATAAATCAAGAATTGGGAAATTAAGGGGGATTATACATAATTCAATTATGTGAATTATGGGATTGATGAAATGTAAATTTTCCTCCTCTTCCTCTCCTTAATTTCTGTCCATCATGAAAGAAAAAAAGAAAGAAATATTAAAATACATGATCACATGCCACAAGAAGGAAATGATGACCATGGTGGAGTGAGTTGGTAGACTAATGTTGAGTGTAAGAATGGAAAGGGAAGCTTGAGTGAAGGAGTGAAACACATGATTAGATAACAAGATGTAAGAGTATGGACATAGAGAAAGAAGCATGGCTAGTGGAGAAAAGAAAGGGAGAGGGACGGATTTGTTGGAGCAAGAAAATGGAGACAATGACTCAAGTTAATGACAAGTCAATGAAGAAATTAAGAGGAAGAATGAATTGTGACAAGTGTCACTTTAGGAGCCATTGATTAAATCAAGGGTTAAGAGTCAACAAGAGATAAAATAATAAAACATACTCATTCCTCTTTCCATGTCACATTCGGCCAAAGCAAGAGGAGAGAGAGAGAGAGAGAGAGAGAGAGAGAGAGAGAGAGAGAGAACTTGGAGAATTTCAAAGTGCTAGAGAGAAGGAAAAAGAAGAGGTCAAGGTAAGGTGGTTTCTTTGGTTTTTTCTTATGGCATTTCCTTATATTATTCTCTAAACTCTTGTTTTTCATGAATCCATGGTGGTGAAGACACACTTTGAGATCAAGAAGAGAGGGAGGAGGACCCTAGAGTAAGAGGAAACCAATAAGCCAAAGAGGGTAACTTCATGAATTTGCCTTCTTAAGTTGTTGTTGATAATTATTGTTTGGTTTTTGTGATTTTTGGGTTGAGTTGTAAAATTAGAAAAGTCATAACCTTAAAGGGTTATGCTGCCCAAAATCCTTTAAATCATGGTTAAGAAGTGTTTAAGTAATTTAATCAAGGATTAGAAGTAGAAAAGTACAAGTTTTGGGAGCTAAAACACAAAACCTCATTTTACCATTTTTCCCTAATAATTTCGGCCAGAACCAGAATTGGTATTAGGAGTTATATTTTCATGAAATAAATGGTTCCATTGGACTCAGTGGGCAAAAATAGGTGGGGTTACAGTTGGGCACTTTTTTGGTAAAGGCCGAAAAAGCATAATTACGAAAACGCCACTGAGATCACTAAATAGGGGCTGTCAAGGGTATTTTCGTAATTTGACAGTGAATTTGGTGATTTTGAGCCCGGAAATGGATTCCTTGGGCAAAAATAAGTCAGAATAGCCTTAGTCAAAATTTTGGGAAAACGTGCCATTAGGTCGGGTCGACGGAGCCGAGCCAGGGTTCCAGGGGCATTTCAGTAAATTTTCACCATAGACTAATATAACCACAAGAAACACTATGGAAGAGTCTAAAATGATACTTGGATAGGCTATGACCTATTTCTTGTACATTTAATATTTTAGGACCAAGTTGAGAGCCGGAACGACACGCTTTACGAGACATTGTTAAACAGAGGATTATAAAGCGTTGAGGTGGGGACATTATCCTTCATATATTATGCCATAGTTATATGATTGTGTGAATGTCAATGTTTGTAAATGTGCTTTATTAATCAACACGATTTGCCCAGAGAGGGGCCAGAAGTGTCAGAGGCACTTACACTGGAGTTGGTGAAAACCCAACTAGTGCAGAATAGTGGGGCTGGGCCCTACTCATGTATACATGCAGATGATATGTTTATAATGTTCATTAATTGGTGTATACATAGCATATATCATATTTACTTTTCGTATTTTCTATGAACGATAACATGTTTCTACTGGGGTTCTTCGGAATATCATCCTATTTTTAATAAATACCTCAGCGGGGACCAATGGGTCTAAGGGAAAAGATGTAGATGCTGGAAAGTGAGCGGCACGTGTCTCGAGGCGAGGATATGAACGTGGTTATATCTTAGTCTATACCTTAATATTTTTGAAAAAATTGTAAATATTAAATTTCCGCTGTATTTTTTGTTTTCCGTTGACAAACGACGTTGGGATTGTAAACAAATATTTTTATCAGTATAATTGTACTTTTCTGTATACCCATTGAATTCCGTCTTTATTACTCTTCGATTATCGAAATGAAAACAGGTGTTGACAATAATTAGCCTATGTTGAGTTTGTTAAGTAAGTAAAGATTTTAACATTTACCCTTTTCACTATTTATCCCCCATTTTATATTGAAGCCTTTAATTTTTCGTGCTGCCTGAGCAGGTGATTGAACCACTTAATTTTTATTCGCATTTCATGCCACCTAGTACACCAACTTTAGTTGTATAACTTCTCATATTAAATATATAAAAAAAATTATACTCAATTTTTAATTTGGTGCCCATGTATTTTTCTTTTTTTAATTTAATCCTTTAATTTTGGTGTGTTAGCGCTGTTGTAACTGTGCTTTGTTGGCATTGTTAGCCTTTGTACAAGAGATTAATTGTGCTGTGCTAACAGAACAACGTTAAGCATTTAATTAAAAGAAAAAATATATGGGTACTAAATTAGAAATTGAGAGAAAGTATATGTACGTACAAAATAATTCTCTTTGTAATTTTGAGACATGTTATGCTGTTCGACCAAAAAAAAAAAGACATGTTATGCTGTTTATTAATCTCTCTTAAATGAATTTACCCCTTTCATCAAAAGAAAAGGTGGTGGTCCAAAATCAAGTAGGGGCACATAAAGTCAAATCTTGTGAGGTTCTCTCGTAGAAGAAAACAAACTCTTGACTATTTTACTAACCTCACAGCTCATTTCGTTTCATGTGATCATTTCTTGAAATTTTTTATTTTTAATATTTCGTCGTAATTCTTCTTTAATATTGTGAAATACTAAATGCGAGCATTTCTTTTAATGAATATTTAAATATTGATTCGTCATGTTGTAAGTGACTATCTCTTTTCAATGCCTATAATGAAAATTGCACACTCTAGTTACCAAAAAAAAATTGCACGTCTATATTTAATTTATTGTAATTTATATATATATACACAAATTGCTAAATAAATATAATATTCAAAATATTATTTTCCCATAATAAAAAATAATGTAATCGCCTAAAAAATTTTAAATTACAAATCCAGATCATAAAAAATTGAAGTGTGCTACTCAATATATTTTAGGAATGCCTCTTTCAATATTCTCAAGGACATTGCGTGAAAAAAATATTTTTTTATGAAAGAGTTTCTGTTCAAGATTATTATTATTATTATTATTATTATTATTATTATTATTATTATTATTATTATTATTATTATTATTTATTCCGAAATATCCATGATACCTAAAGTGTCTTAATTCACATATATTGCCCTTTCCACAATGAATTCTATTTATGTTCATTTGATAGATGATATAAGATTTAATTATATAAATCATATAAAATAACAACATAATAGATAGAAATTTATTATTTATTATTCATATAATATCCTAACATTGTAGGGTAAAATTCTCAACCAAAAATTATTAGAAGGGGGGACAAGTCACTAGTGAGAGTTATGGAATCCAAGGTTTGTGAGAGAGAACAGGACACCAAAAACAGGACAAAAGACATGTTTACCTAAACACTGTTGCTAATGAATCAATTTGAAAATTTGATTTGATAGGGCAGCATGTGATCCATATTATTGGATTATTATTAAATTAATAATAATATAATTTTTTTAAATACAAAAACAGAGACATAATTCATGATCATTATGGGTCTAAAATAATGTTCCATCACATCTCATTACACTATTTGTAAACATGACAGTCCTGGAATCATACGACTTCTTTTCTTCATGTCTCTAAATTAACGCATTATTGTCCAAAAGTTCACTCTATTTTTCACATCTCATTGCTTTTTATTCCCTTGCTTGTTTATTACTTTTCAATCAACTCTTGAAAATGTCAAGAATGTTTTGGTCAAATTCGATTAATAAAAGATAACTAAGGGTCTCACTCTAAAGTCTAAACGTGTATGTGTACATATGTGTAATAAAACTTTTACTTCATGTCCCTTAAATTGGAAAAAAATCAAATTAGTAGCTATGCACTTGTTTAAATTTGATAATACTCCAATCTAATCCACTAATAACAATAGCTGACTCAAAACAAATGAATAATAATAAGCTACTACCTCCGGTCCTAATTATAAGACAAAGTTGACTTTATTTGGAGAAATTAAGGAAGCTAAATAAGTTACTTAATCACATAATATGTTATGTATCTTTAAATTATATATTAGTTTATTAGTCAAACTAATTAGTTTGGAGAAAAAAATAAAAATATAAATACTTTAGAGTAATTTAATTAGCTTCCTTAATTTCTCCAAAAAAGTCAACTTTATCTTATAATTAGGACCAAAGAGAGTATATTAGAACTATTGCTCATCCTCAAGTGTTAGTACTCATCAGGTTTTATTCATGAGGGAGAGAGTTTTTTTGTTCTTAATATAAGTCACCCCACATGATCTAGTCGTTTAGCCATAGCTCTTGTACAAAAAATGTCACACCTCACTCTAGGAGCACTTCTTAGAGATGTTTAACCGATTATGAACCACTAATAATTTAATTAGTACCCTAAAGAATCGAACTTTTTAATACTTATAAATAATTTAGAGTACCCTTTTTTTAAGAATGAAATTTTCTGATGAACCTGAAAATCCATAACTAATTTACTTTGAATCTAAATTCAATGGTTTAAACTCAATGTTTAACTCTTTAGAAACTTTTTGATAAAGAAGACTTTGTCCGTAAGAGTTACGTGAATGTTTTAGTTATGTTTGTTGATGTTCTGAATCGATGAAACATATTAATATACAATTTTACTTCTAATTTATTAGTATGTTGGCTGTTATTTTTTTAGACGTCTCATTAAAGTATATATAGTAGATATATGTAAAGTTGAAAAGTTATTAAATTATAGGACAGAGTTAATAAGATTTAAAACTTTTCTTATTTACCATGAAATATGGTAGATATTTCTTATCAATGTATTTGTTGGGAGAAGCAAAAATCATTATTGTCAAAACTTGCAAGCTCTCTCTCTCTCTCTCTCTCTCTCTCTCTCTCTCTCTCTCTCTCTCTCTCTCTCTCTCTCTCTCTCTCTCTCTCTCTCTCTCTCTCTCTCTCTCTCTCTCTCTCTCTCTCTCTCTCTCTCTCTCTCTCTCTCTCTCTCTCTCTCTCTCTCTCACACACACACACACACACACACACAGATATATATGAAGGCCAAGATGGCTTGGATATTACATACTATGATGCAAAAGAAACATAAAAAAGGTTGAAGAAAATCTCTCCTGAGGATATGATCACACCTAGAAGGGGGAATTGGTAAGACTACCAGACTTTGAACTAAGTGCTGGGTATCCTTTGCTCATAAATCAGTACACCTGATTGTATCCCATGTTACATATCGAAGTTCAATGTCCCATTCGGAGTAAAGCAAATCCCTAACTGCATTAATCTATAACCTCAATAGATGATTAGAACCTCCATCTCTCATGACCAAGTGATATGCCTCAAGGGAGTCTGTATAACTTTGTGATGTTTACTATTTTTACATTTCTAGCTGATAAAATCACGCGGAGCCACTCTTAAACACTTTCTAATTGTAAAGCTAGTTAAACTTGTGAGTTTACACACCGAGTTTACTGTTTTTATGTTTTTATATTATAAAATCATGTTAACTCACTATTAAACTCGTGTTAACTTTTCTGATTTAATTATGCTCAGTGGCTTTATATATGAATTTTTTAGAATTTTTTTTGTTGAGTATGATAAATTATGAATGTTGATGAATTTAATTTCAATTATTTGAATTTATAATATATTTAAATCAAATTATTGTAATTTTATAGTTTAATTATTTAATCATACACAATTAGTACATATTTATTGATAAAAGCAATAAAAAGAAACTCTTACAATTTTAAAATTCGAGTCAACAGTATAATTTTACATCGCTGTTAGTGTTAGGAGTTTCCTTAAACTAGTAAGGTTGACAACTTTTGGCGAACTCTAACTCTCAAAAGTGGTTATATCCCAAATGAAAAACAAAAAGAGAGAGACAAAGAAATGCGACCATGAAATAGGGAAAATTTCAGAAAAATATAATTAAAAATAGGAAAAGTAAATTAGAGCTGGAAATTTATCAAATCCCAAATTAAAACTGAAGTAGGAATATGGGATATCCAATTCTGATCAAATAACCAAAATGCTCTTAGTTTAGTTTATAAGTTTTAGGGGTCAATAACAACATCTACATCTATATTAACAACAACAGATTTTACATTAACGACTTTATTTTTATGTTTTACAACTTTATATCCCAAAAACCAGGAATAATTATGAGGGCACAGATTTCGAAGGCCAATAATAATATTTGATCTGTATCTTTTTTTTTTATACATATATTTGATCTGTATCTATATTAACAACATCGTATTTTACATTAACGACTTCACTTTCATGTTTCACAATTGAACTAAGGGCAATTGGTCAAAATTGGAAATCTCATATTCGTACTTCAGTTCTGACATGAAATTTTATAAATTTGCAGCATCAATTTGTCTTTTCCTATTTTTAAATATTTTTTTCTGGAATTTTCCCCATGAAACACCTACCAGTTAATTATACCAAAAAAAACAAAAGCTACCCAGTTATGATATAAATTTATAACTGTGAATGCGGGATTCCAGCTAAGAGGAAGGGAAGCTGGAGATGCTAAAATGACGGCAAAAAGGTTCAATCATGGGCATCTGATTGTAAAGATAAAAAAAAAAAAGTATCTTTGTGCCTTTCATAGATAAACACAAACACAAAAAGGCAAACCCCACATAATTATAGCTCGCTAGCTAAGAAAAATGTACAGTAGAACAGTCAGCCAAAGGAAAATTTTTAAAAAAAATACAAGATTCCCTAGAGCCACATTAAGTAAAACCACTATTAATGAAGTCCATATATCAAATATTATTATACATATAATAACATATCATATGTAATTAATTATAAGACATAGTAAAAGAGAACAACAACAATCAATCTAACCAGATCAAATTGAATAATGTTCCACATAGTGAGATTCTTCAAAATTTGTCAGACTCTGCATATAATAATGAAGCAGTAAGCTAGGGAACCTGCCAGAGCAGCAGCCATGGATGAAGAAGGTAGGGTTAATGCAGGAGGAGCCTTGGAAGCCGGCTGAACCGGGCCGGACGGCGAAAGCGTGGAGAGTGGACTGGGGGCGGCGGTGAGATCGTCGTCCGGGTTAGGAGGGCTTGGGCTTGAAGGAATGGTGGGGATGTCTGAACCGGCGGTTGGGGTGGACAAGACACCACCTGGGGAAGGCAAGAGAGGAGCAATGTCTGGTGATAGTTCTGTGAAAGGAGAAGAAGAAGAAGAAGGAGAGAGGAGAGAGAATGTGAGGAGGATGAAGGATATGAAGAGAAGAGGTTGATGATGATGAAGAAGAAGATGATGAACAGTAGTGAGTGATGAAGCCATTTGATTTGCCAATGATGAACTTATCAGAGAGTTTTAGAGTGAGTGGAGTTATGGCTTTTGATTACTTGCGATCCGGAGAGAGAGGGATATATATATATTTATATATCAATGTAATTTTTTATTAAAAAAATAATTTGAGAGTGATTATAGGTTATCTCAATTTTTTTTTAATGCGTAGGGTATCCACTATTGATAATAGTGATTAATCCCCTCACACCGCAAACTTCTCAAAAGGTTAAGTTTACTTCAATTTTGATTTAAATTCATGTAGTTTATTTTGTTTGAATTGGACCCCTGTATTTTGATTTGTTACAGGCATTCATCCTTTAGGTAAAAACCGTTAATTTTAATTTATAAATTTACATGAACTTTGTTTGTTTGTTTTTTTTTTTTTGTTTCATTTAACACTATTTTAACATGAGTGTGTTTCTCTTAATATAATTTCATAAGTGCTATAAATTAAAATTATTGGATGAAACAATAAGGGCTCATATTCAAACAAAATAAATTATAGATACTGATTGAACATTGAACTGAATTATAAGGACATTATTTTTTTTTTAAATTTCTTTTTTATGTTTTGCATATGACATCAATAATAATAGGTTTGTGAGTAATGATGAAAAAATTGAGGTAGATGATTAATATGCGTTGGTCTTAATAAAAGAAGCTTTAACCACTTAAAAATAAAATATTTAAATTTAAGTCCTCACAAATACAGAAAATGTCTTTAAAATAACTACTCACAATTAGACCTCGTAGTCCTCTAATCCAACTCAGGCAGATATCTATGTAAAAAAATTGAAAAGAGTGTAATTAGTGCATTGCTCTAGTTGGAATTGGTTTAGCCCCCTTTCAAATAAAGAATAGGTTAGGTAGGGTTTTCGAAGAGACTTTTTCTAAGATGATGTTATATCCTTAAGATTCGAACCGGATACAATGCTTAAATTAAAAGGGCCTTTGAGTCTATTATTTATTGACCTGCAGGTAATTTTATGATGATGACGGTGAGACGGTGAGACGGTGAGGCGGTGAGAGGGAAAAAGTTAAAATATTTCATACCCTTCTCTTTTCGATCATAAATATAAAATAAAATTATTTTTTTTAGAAAAATTAAATAAACTAATTAAATTATATTAGAGTATTTATATTTTTATTTCTTTCTCCAAACTAATAAGTTTGATTAATAAAATAATATATAATCTAATAATATATAATATATGAGATGATTAAATAATTTATTTAATTTTCTTAATTTCTCTAAAAAAAAAACTAATTTTATCTTATATTTAGATATGAAGGAGTATAGTTTTAAGGGAAATGACGTTATACATAACCATTGGGCAACAATGAACATGAATGAATGAATGAATGGTGAAAAAAATAAAATATTACGGAGTAGGTGGGGTCAGAGGAATCACCACGTGGCAGGTGTGTATTGGATGGTGACAAGGAGCTGGTAATTGTTTGTTTGGGAGAAGGAGCAAAAGAGCAAGTGGGTTATATGTTTTCATGTGATGTGTTTTTGGGATGGGTGTCTAAAGTATGGGAAAATTTCAAAAAACTATATTGGAAATAGTAAAAGGATAATTTAATATATTGAAATTGTAAAAGGATAGATCAGGCTGTGTCAGACGGGCAGAGGAATCTGGCATTTTGAAATTTCGGCCAAATGACAAAAATGCCCTTCAACCCTCAGTCGGAATAACAACATAGGAGTTGTTAATGACGAGATTGATGATGTTATTGGCCCTGAAATTTGTTAAGTGCAAAAGAAGAAAATGGAGTTGTTAATATTGAATCCGGAGTTGTTAATGGCGAGATCGGTGGTGTTATTAGCCCTGAAACTTGTGAATTGTAAAAAAAGAATTGAAGTTGTTAATAACGAATCCGGAAGTGTTAATTCCGAGGATCATGTTGTTATTCTGAAATGGGCCTGAAGTGCTGAAGGGCATTTTCGTAATTTGGCTGAAATTTCAAAATGTCAGATTCCTCCTTTTTCTAACACCCGCCTGATTCGTCTTTTTTGAATTTTGATGTACTGATTTGTCCTTTTTATATTTTGAGTGTAGTTTTTTGAAATTTTTCCTTAAAGTATCACGGTCTCAGATATTTTGATCCTGAGAATTTCTCATCCCGGCTGGGGCCGGGATCGGGACCGGTCACACACCTTGTGGTCCCGGTCCCAGTCCCAGTCCCAGTTTTTTTATTTTTTTAAAAAACTAAGTTATTATTTTATTTTTGTATTTTTTATCCCATAATTTAAGTTATCATTTAATAAAATATGTATCACATATTTAGCGTGTGTTCGGATGCAATGGTAAAAGCGCTTTTTTTGTGAAAACCTTGGTTTTGTAAAAATTCTGCCGAACACCCAAGAAAATGTCACAATCCCTTTTTGAGTCAAAACCAAGGTTTTGGCATAATCTATTCTTTTCCTCTTTTTCCATGTGGGCCCCACGCCAATCTCCCTCTTTCATTCTTTTTTTTTTTTTTAATTTCGATGTAACCCCTCTGTTCGCTCTCATCTGTTTTTTTTTTTAATTTTAAAATTTTTGTGTTCCCTCCTATTTTTAATATAAGATATATTTATCTAATTTGATTATATTAGAAAAATTAGTTAAATTAATTCAAATTATATATAGACATATTTATTTCATTTTTTGTATTAATTATGAAATTTAATATTAAATAATGGGTTAAGATGTATCTTTTTTAATGCCGTCAGGGGTTTTCTTCTTTTATAATTTAACGCCGTTAGGTCAAATTTAACGGTTTTGTTAAATTTACATCATTTTTAATTGTTTCTTATTATTGTTGCATCTTCCAGAACTTATTTATATCAGACGGCCCTCAGAAAAAACTTAACTGTTAAATTTGGACCTTAACCCTTAAATAATACATAAAATATAATTTTAGAAACTAGGCAGGAGTGGTAAAAAAAACCACAAATTAAAGACATGGACACACTTGCAAAAATCAAAACCATTCCAAAGAATTTAATGAAGAATAATGCAGTGGGTTTGGCAAGAGATAACCCAGGTTGTCAAAGGAGATGAAAATTAATATAGTGTACGCCTTCAATATGTACGTTTGATCTAATTTTGTAATTTACTACATAATTGACTAATTTTATAATTTTTGCATCTATTTTTTTATATTACATAATTGAAAAATGTTATAATTTAAAATTTTTGGACAAATTTATTTCATTTATTGTAATTATTATGCAATTTAATGTCAAATAATACTTAAAATATAATCTTATCCTTTATATGTAATTATCATAAAAGTTAATGTCCTTTTTAGTCATTTGACCATGAAAAAAGCTATTCTGATAAAATCATCCAAACACTCTCATTTTATCAAAATCACTTTTTCCCATAATCTATTTTCCTATAATCTATTCTGCAAAAGCTATTCTCTCAAGAATCTATTCTCCAAAAGCTAATAAGAACACACCCTTAGTTGGAGTTAAACTGTATATATCGTGATACTAATCCTACTATATAATATATACAAATAATAACAAAAATGATAAAGGTGATAATAATAATAATAATAAGATATTATTCTTCAATTCTAGATCAATTTGTGTGATTATTATGGCCTTATTAGATATTAAATAATTACTTTAAATACTATATTATAGAAAATTTACCTAAGATAATAATATTTTTTAAATTTAATTTTTTTTAAAAAAAAATCGGGATTTCCCGGTTTGATCCCAGTCCCGCCCAGGATTACCTGGACCGGTACAGGGATGCAATTTAAAAACCGGGACCGAGACCGGGAGTGGTGGATCCCGATCCCGATTCCGGATTTGAACACCCTTATGTTTTTGTTTGGCATGAGATATAATTGATGCCTCGATACACACCCCTCTTTGATTTTGGAGGCCGTCCAATATAGTCTCATTCTTTAATATATTTAGATTAGCTTTTAAGAATAGTAATTTTTATAATTTATGAGATAAGTATATAAAAGAAATTTTGTCTCGATTTATTGAAAAAGACTTATAAAACCATGATTTTGTGGTTTGCTAAACATACAGCTTATATTGGGTATGTTTGTTTTAGCAATTCGATTGCTTATAAGTTACTTTTTAATAGTGATTTACGGTATACGAAGTAAGTATGTGAGAGGAGTTGTATCTCGATTTACGTAAAAAACAACTTATAAGTTTTTATAAGCTCAGCCAAACATGCTTATTGCCTTTTGAACATTCCAATTGGGACAACTCTAGCCTTATGGCATATGTCATCACTATCATCCTCCAAAGCTAATTCAATATATAACCCCTAGAGGTTTTAACTTAATTAGTTGCGTTATTATCGGTTTATGATTCGTTA
The DNA here is from genome assembly GCA_963210345.1 of Inga oerstediana. Lineage (NCBI taxonomy): Eukaryota > Viridiplantae > Streptophyta > Magnoliopsida > Fabales > Fabaceae > Inga > Inga oerstediana. The sequence continues at coordinate 76,430,301 of OY723399.1, read as the reverse complement.
AACAGCATACTATGATGTGTCTCTTCAAAAGTGACTTGTATTTTCAAAAGTCAATTTGGGCCATTTCTTTTTATTTGGGATAGCTTTCAAAAATAAGAACTTCTGGCAAAAAAGTTACCCAAAACCCTTGTTCGGGATAAAACTAGTTTTTCTTCCCTTTCATCAGTGTAATTCTAATGTTTCTCTATACATTATCAAATTATGAATAGATGTCTATTATAAAACTTATATAGTGTTTTTCATTCATTTTACACTTAAACTTGCTTTTCAATTATCATGCAAAGAAGTTTTTTAATGTGTTCAGATTAGCTTTTGGAGAATAGTTTTTACAGTTTACGAGGTAAGTATGTGAGAGAAATTTTATCTCGATTTACAAAAACAGGATTTTAAAACCATGATTTTGCTAATACCCGAACACACAGTTGGTCAAATTATTTGTTTAACACACTCATCTCACACACATATACATTTATGTGGGCCATTTGGGGTGTAGAACCCACAATCTCCTTTCCAAGAGAATGAATAGGGTGTCATGCGAGTTGGAAACTCTTATAAAATATATCTGCCCTTGACAGAACTTCAATTGTAAAGTAAGAAACTGAGCAAACCATTGTGAGAGTAAACCTAATCAACTCTTATTAATAAACAATCAATATTAATAAGAACATGAACATAAAATATATATATATATATATATATATATTAACAAAAACCGCTACTCAAGGGTATTTGATCCAGTGGTGGATAAGTTAGACTACAAAATAAATAAACTGAGTTCAATCCTACATTGTTTAAAAAGATCTCTAGGGAGAGGCATCTTGGTTGCGAAACCTCAATCTAAATTAGTTGGTTGCTCAGATACCTGATAATAGGATTGTTGAAATATATTAGTCTATTCTTGGTGGATTAGGGCCCACACCCAAATCAAGAGAGATCATTATATAAATATGGACATGTATGGATTAATAAAGAGATATATCATTTATGGTTTAAAAGTTATATCTATTGTTATAAAATCGTATGTAGAAATCACATTTCACAATAATCTCCTTTCACGTTTAAATCACATTTTAAGACTTTTACATACAAATCACCATTAACTAACTAGGAAATTAACATCACAACTAATTAATTCAACTTTCCGACACACCTTCAGGTAAAAAAAAAAAAAAATCCAACACACCTATTTTTTGTTATATTTAAAGAATATAGCTTCCCACGCTTTTTATATTTTATATCGATGCTGATCTCAATGATATCATTTTCATGCTTTCTATCCTAAATCCTTTTTTTTTTTTTGGGCACAAAACTTTCTATCCTAAATCATGATGAAATCGATTGCACATCAATTAATCATAATTAGCATATTTATCACCATAGGTTAAACTTAAAGTAATGTTCTTTATCAAAAAAAAAAAAGGAAGTTAAAGTAATGAAAAGCAAAAAGGGTAAATTCTATCTTTCATGTTTCAGTTTTTCCTCCTTGGAAATCTTCTATTTAAGTGAACAAGCTATATATTCCCGCGTTGCATGAGAAGTGTTTTCCCACAAATATAATAATAGTATATATATGATGATGTTACCTATTTGAATTGGGTATGTAAGAACAAAATTTAGGTGGCATAATTAATGAAAGTGTGTTGAGAAGATAATCAACATGTGGCATTGAAGTTTAAGAAAAAGCTCATAAAATAGATCTTATACTAAGGATTAGATAGCAGCACATAATCCCAACTTGGACAACTTAAATATCAAATTGGATCCCGTCCCATAACAAAAAAAAAAAGCTTCAAAACTTAGTTTAAATCTATATTTAGATACCCTCCTTATCTTTTTCGCCTCTTCTTCTCCTCATCCTATCTTCACATTTAGTTTAAAAATTGAACTATTAATATTTAATATCTTATAAAATTATATTATAATATTACATAAAATTTTAAAAAAATTGGACACTTTACAACCATAGCCTATCCATACTTCTAAACTTATATTGTATAATGTCTTACTCTTATCTTCAATATGTCCAATTCAGTTTTGTGTTGCTTATTCTTGCCACATTGAAGAATTTGTTGTATATGAAGCCCTCTGTTGAATAATCAATTGTATAAAAGCCTGACACAAATGGGAACCAAGCAAACATTGCAACTAGTGCAAATATAACCAACCCCACTAGATAATTGCACCCTTTTGCTAGTGCTCTCACTGACAACCACATTCCAATGCTCTTCACCATAAGCCTACTTGCTTTTGCTATCTACTGATGCAACCAACTCATTTTTGACTATATAGTGATTTTTCAATATTGTTTAATTAAAATAACTAAAGTTTTTATTTATATATATGCACATGAAAAATGATAAATAGATAAATGTCACGTGACGAGTACCCCTGAACTGATATATTCTTCATCTTTAGGTTGAAGTACCACTGAGTATTATACTAATCTAGTGTCAAAGAAGAAGATTGCCTGAAACCACTATCCGTTCGCTTCCTCTTCTTCCCCGGCTCTTTTCCATCAACTGGTTTGCCTTTTCCATTTCAACTGAGCTTGAAATCTTCACAAAATGATTTAATAAGGAAATGGGTGAACGATCAATAATGCACCATGAACCACATTGAGCCCGGCACAATGATACATGCTGTCAGACCTTGATAAAATAATGCCTGAAAAAATAAAAGGGAACTTACTATCATTATCACTATTGACATGAAAGGGGATTATTCATGATTATGGCATATAAATAAAGGAAATAAGAGAATAATGATATTTAATGACTTTGAATGCATTTTGGAAATACAATTTCTGTCTATATTGCATGTTGTCATTAATCAATTAAATATCATTAAACATGATATTAAAAAATATCTGCATATTTTTATCAATCTATTAATTAGTGTTAGAAGTTTGATGAATTTCTAAAATGTCTATAAATTTTTAGCAATTCATTAAAAGTTTGATAATTATCCTTAATAATCTCCTAATTTTTCAGCTAGAAATTTTGAATGTTATAATTATGTATTACGAATCATTATGATTAGAAAATGTTTGAGCTGAAATGTAAGCTATTAGGAAAAAAATAAAATTACTATTTTTGAATTAAATTATTATAATTAGGACATAATTTATGAGGGTGAAAAAAACAGAATCCTCATTATTTATAGGGATGATATGCCATTGATAGGGAGATAATTTCCGCACATATGTTGCCGTTTTTAGAAAGTTTTATTTCGTGTCAAATGGAGAAGGTTATAAAATAAAGAAAATTAGGAAATTTAAAAATATCAAATCATTTCCAAATAAAATTGATTAACCAATCAAATATGAAATATATAAATAAATAAAATTAAGAAATATTATGAAATAATGATTAGAACAGTGTATTTAATGATGGATGTATCCGATCAATTTCTTATGGAACCGGCTATTATAAGTTTTTTAAAATAAAATGGACAATTAAGGTTATTGCAAATCCCGTCAAAGCATTACTGTTTTTATGACTACCTATATAAAATCTTTTTGACGCATGAAGTATGATGAGTATATAAAATTTATATGACTATTTTTGGCAAAAAAAAAAAAAAGAGAGAGACTATTTTAGCAATTTTTTTGCACCAGTAGACTACTTTAGCAAGTTGGATCTAACCGCCGAAGTCCGAGCAATAATATCATGCTTCCTCTAAATCCATAAGTGTGTGCGTGTATATGAAGGATATCGGGTAGACCCAAAATTTATTAGGGTCTGTTTGGTATGATGGAATTAATCTTGATGGAAATAGATATGGATATGGATATGGATATGGATATGGATATGGAAATGGAAATGAGGTGTAAAAGTATGTTTGGTATGTCATGAAAATGAGATATGATTTTTAGGTGAAAAGACCAAAATATTCTTCAATTTTTTTTTTCTAAAAAAAACATCATTCAGAGAAGCCCATAACCTTCTCCTCCCGAAAACCTGCACCATTTTATTTTTTTCAAATGTTTGGTATGTCATGGAAATGAATCCTAATTTATATGTAAAAAGATCAAAATGCCTTTATAATTGAAAAATAAAAACTCCCTCTCTTTTAAAAAGTTTAGGCTTATAGTGTGAAATTCTAAAAGAAAAATATAAATTTTTTTTTTTAAAAAAAAAATTGAAACCTGGATCGGACCGGTTCACCTGTTTCCGGGCCGGTCCGGTCTGGGTTCCTGAACTTGGGTCTCATCATAGAAAGGGCAAGGTTGAAATTGAAGACATGAAATTGCAAATCTTATCTATTTGGGTGGAATTGAGTTTGATGAAATTGGCCCCGTTTGGCTTCCATTTGGAATTAAATTCTATGAGCATTTCTTTATACCAAACATGCACTACTCATGGAATTAAATTCTAATTCCAATTCCATATCTTCAATTCCATCATACCCAAACAGAACAGGGCATTAGTTCTTGGGGGTTTATTACAGCTAATATTAACTGAGGTGGCTGACATAATGATGAGTTGGTGGCTGACAATGCACAGATGTGGACATCCACGTGGACTGTGACCTGTCTTCGTCTTTGTGCAGAATTAAGGGAAAAAAATCTCAGGCAGCACCATCTCCATCGACGAGGTCCTCTGCTTCCATTCGCCGATCCACCTCTTCACCAAACTCAACCTCATCGCCGCCGAATTCATGAACGCCGATCCCAGGAACAAGCGTCCCTCGTATTCACTTCATAGGATGAAATCCGAGGAATCAGGCCTGCAAGACACCCAGCCGTATTGCAGAATCATGAGCAACAACGAGCAGGCATTTCTCATTGCGTACAGTACTCCCCTGAACTGACATTTCATAGAGATATCAAGTTTCTGCTTTGTATCTAATGTTCTTGCTCAAGCAGTTACAGACTTGGTTTCCCCGTTAGGTACTGATGTCATCGGGAGAATTCAGGCCAAGGTTCATGACTGTTAATGAAAAATGTACCCTCTACTGATTTTGTCATGCGTTCTGATTTGTTCAAGACTACGTCTATGGTGGTGGGCTTAGCCAGGAGTGGAAGAATCTCTCATGCACGCAAATTGTTTGATGAAATGCCACATAGAGACTCTGTTGCTTGGAATGCCATGATAAGTGGCTATTCTCAATTGGGACTTTACCACGAAGCTTTGTCTCTCTTCGGTGACATGAGAGTCTCCCATTCTAGACCCGATAACTTCTCATTCTCTGCAACGCTGAATGCTTGTGCAGGTGCTTGCCATCTTCAAGCTGGAACAAGGGTTCACGCTTTGGTTGTTTTGTCAGGGTACTTATGGTATCTTCCTGTGCGTAATTCTCTGGTTGATATGTATGGGAAGTGTTCGAGTCCTGACGATGCAAGAAAAGTTTTTGATGAGATGAGCTGTAGGAATGAAGTGACATGGTGTTCACTTCTCTTTGCGTATGTAAATTCTGGTATGTTCAGTGTGGCCAATGAACTGTTTCATAAGATGCCTATAAAGGTTGAAATTGCTTGGAATGTAATGATTGTCGGATATGCTCAGGCTGGAAAAGTTGAAGCATGTCTACATATATTTAAAGAAATGTGTGAGAATTTTTATCATCCTGACCAATGTACATTCAGTGCTCTCATGAACGCTTGTGCTCATTCATCACATACTTTATATGGATGCATGAGTCATAGTTTCATTGTTAAGTCTGGTTGGACCTCAGCTTTAGAGGTAATGAACTCAATTTTAAGCTTTTACTCTAAATTAGGTTGTCATGATGATGCTATTAGAGTATTTGAATCCTTTGACATTGGTGCTTTCAATCAAGTATCCTGGAATGCCATCATCGATGCCCATATGAAAACGGGCAATACCCAGGAAGCTGTTCTTGCTTTCCAGAAAGCTCCAGAAAGGAATGTTGTTTCTTGGACTTCTATGATTGCAGGTTATACAAGAAATGGCAATGGGGAGCAAGGTCTTCATTTGTTTGTAGACATGGTGAGAGACTCATCAATCCAACTTGATGACCTAGTAGCTGGAGCAGTCCTTCATGCTTGTGCTAACTTAGCAATGCTAGAACACGGGAAAATGGTCCATAGTCAAATAATCCGATCCGGCTCACATGACTATGTATATGTCGGTAACAGCCTGGTTAACATGTATGCTAAATGTGGGGACTTAGAAAGTTCAAGGCTTGCATTTCACAGCATCATTGAGAAGGATCTGATTTCTTGGAACACAATGTTGTTTGCACTGGGACTACATGGGAGAGCTAGTGAAGCTCTTCAAATCTATCACAAAATGGTAGCATCTGGTGTAAAACCAGATGAAGTGACCTTCATAGGGATTCTAATGACTTGCAGCCACATGGGACTTATAGATCAGGGCCTCAAGTTTTTTGAATCAATGAGATTAGATTATGGGCTTCCTCATGGAACAGATCATGTAGCTTGCATAATAGACATGCTTGGAAGAAGTGGGTATGTTGCAGAAGCCAGAAAAATTGCCAATAAGTATTCAAAAACCATCACAGATAGGACCAACTCACAGGAAGTTCTGCTTGGTGCTTGCTGTTTTCATGGAGATATAGGCACTGGGAGTACAGTGGGAGAAGATTTGAAGAAGTTGGAGCCATTAAAAGAAGATGCTTATGTGTTACTGTCAAATTTGTACTGTGCAAGTGGGAAATGGAAGGAAGCAGAGAAATTGAGGAAGGAAATGGTGTATCACAGAGTGAAGAAGAAAGTGCCTGGAAGTAGTTGGATTGAAGTGAAAAATGAGGTTGCTGCTTTTGTTTCTGGAAATAATAATAATTCAAATCCTCATATGGTTGACATTTATGAGATGCTTTATCTTCTTGAATTAGAAATGAGACACCCCTCCCTGGCCTGTTCACGTTTTTTTTATTGAAGATTCTAACAACCTTGTCAGAGTCATGATAGAAAGATATTAACAAATTTGTCAGTTGTCGGAGTTATTTTACTTTTCAGAACAAAATAAAAAAGAGAATTATTTGCTTCAATTTTTTTACCTAGCGAATTCAGAAACTAAATTATTACTAGTATTAGTTTATTTGTTGAGTTGAAACAACAATTGCAAGTTGCAATAAAATTTTGTCAACTGTTGCCACTAAAATAATGGGGTTGGAAACTTAATAATTAGTAGTCCAATAAAATTCAAAGCAATTATTTTTTCCCCTATAGGCAATAACCAATTGGAAACCTATATTATCAAAATAGATTTGAATTCCATTCCACCACAATAAAGAGCAGAAAACGTGCTTATAAGGTAATTAGTTTTTACATAAAAAATTATATAAAATCACATTATTTATAAAGTTATAAAAGTATATCACTTATCTTTTTTAGTTAATCATAAAATAATATGACTTAATTTATAAATTCCATTATATAGCTAAGCCTGTGTTTGGCATAACTTATTTTTAGGCAATAAGTTCTTATTACGTAAGTCAAGATAAAACTCCTCTCACATACTTATTTCGTATATTGTAAATCACAATTTATAAATACTTATAAGTTAAAAATAAGCTATCCCAAACGAGCACTAAGACTCATTCATAAATTCCATTACATGGCTAAGACTCATTCTTATCCAAGTGGAATTCAACTTATTGAAATTTTAACCTAACAGTTGAGACGAAAAGTATTAAAATATTTCAGAAATAACCCTAACAAAATACTTTAAAAAATATTAAATCTAAATTATTGAAATTTTAACCTAACAGAGTAACAGTTGAGACGAAAAGTGAGGAAGAAGTGAACAATGAATGTGTGTACTTACAGGTGAGCACGCCACACCACTTGGTTTGGAATGTGATAAATGGTTTTTTACGGGGTTAATATAACTTTTGGTCCTTGAAGTTTGATTCAATTTTGGTTTTAGTTTCTTAAATTTGAAATCTATGGTTTTGGTCCCTGAAGTTTGAAATCGGTGGTTTTGGTCCCGGAAGTTTCACCCGATTTTGGTTTTGGTCCCTCAAATTTAAAAAGGACTTGGCGACCCAACTAAAAACCCCGACCCGACCTAGAAAAAAAACCAAGTCCTTTTCAAACTTGAGGGACCAAAACCAAAATCAGGTGAAACTTCAGAGACCAAAACCACCGATTTCAAACTTCATGGATCAAAACCAAAATTGGGTGAAACTTCAGGGACCAAAACCACCGATTTCAAACTTGAGGGACTAAAACCAAAATTAGATCAAACTTCAGGGACCAAAAGTTATATTAACCCTTTTTTATATGTTGGGAAAAAATAAAAATAAATAAAAAATTAATATCTTAATTATGAAAAGCAGCAGCAGCTAGAGGGGCTAATTCTGCAATCAAGTCAAAACAGTATTTTTTGCGTGTCCCTTGCAGAGCACTCAGTATGATTCCCTCTCTCCCTCTACGATTTGCGCGCCGCTCCTCCTCCTTCTACGGTTCCTCAGGTCCGTACAGTTCATATTCTCTTCCTCTTGAGCTCCTAAAGTTGATTCATCGCTTCACTTATTTGGAATTTCTCACTGAACTGGTTTTAGGGTTTAGCAAAATGTTTTTGTCGTTAAGAAATGATTACTGCATTTGTAAATTCATATTGCTAATGCTGCTCTTTCCTCTGCAAGAGGAAATTAATGTTCGGGTTGTGCTCGTTCCTTCATTATGATGCTATAATTATTAATTTCACCTGTTTACTTTCTTTTTTTTTTCAAATATATTGGCTTAGAGATTCATAAATTCTGGTATCTTCTTTCTTCTGCCGTTTATTTGGGGCATAGAAAACAATTAGTTTTTCCCCCCCCTGCCATTTGATTATTGTTTTTTGGGGTTATTTCTGATAAATGTATAGTCATACGCTGGTTATAATTTCTATGTCGGTTCGAATGTTGAATGCGGTGATCGGGTACTGCGATGAGATTACTTGGAAGCGACGATGGGGAGGATAGTAAATGAAGTTATTATTCTGTTTTGTAGCAACCAACAATTGATTATAAACTTTTGCTACCTCTAGCTAGCTATTCAAGATAAGCTTCCGGGGTTTGTTTCTCGTTGATGGAGACTTTTAAATGGTCGTCACTGTGCGTGTGCGTGTGCGTGAGTGTTTGTGTGTTTTTTGTGTGTGTGTGTAGTGGATTTCGCTCATGTTTTCTATGCTTTTGTTATATGCTTTAGAGTTTCTGATTGCTTAAAACAGTTGATATTTGGTTTTTGTGCGCAGAGAGAGGGGAAGGTGGTGTTCATTACTAACTCTACAATTGTGCCGCTAGTGTAATAATATGAAAGATTCAACCTACATATTATGAAAACTTTTGCGTTCGAAAAAGTGTTTGTTTATCAATTTGCCTATGTCATTTACATTCTTTTATTATTTTGGCAAGTGCAGGATGTCTTAACTGCAGGCTATACTGAGTCTGCATGCTCAATCTGAATGTGAGCATTGTACATCCTGGGGGGATTGGTGGGGAGCTAAGTTATAAGTGTACCCTGCTTTTTAATTTGGACAAGTTTTTCTCGGAGCAATTACAAATTAAATGTAGCTCTCTTCTCAATGCACTTGTCCTGAGCACTCACCATTAGGTTTAAGAATCTTGATTTCTGATGGACTGCAATAGAGAAGAGGCCCTAAGGGCCAAGAATGTTGCAGAAAAAAAGATGGAGAACAAAGAATTCACTGGGGCCCGTAAAACTGCTCTTAAGGCTCAGCAACTATTTCCTGATCTGGAGAATATAGCTCAGATGCTTATTGTTTGTGATGTCCACTGCTCTGCAGAGAAGAAATTTTGCAATGAAAAGGACTGGTATGGAATTCTTCAAGTAGAGCAGACAGCTGATGATGCAACAATAAGGAAGCAATACAGGAAGTTTGCTCTCCTACTTCATCCTGATAAAAACAAGTTTGCTGGTGCTGAAGCTGCGTTTAAGCTGATAGGTGAAGCTCAGGCAGTGCTTTTGGATAGACAGAAACGTGCTGCACATGATAGAAGCAGAAATTCGTATTATCCGTCACGGAATATTTATGTGAAAGTTGATACTGGGGTGCAAAACCATATCAGGACCAATTTCCCAAACTCAAATCCTCAGCAGCATCAGTCTAGTCAGTCAGTATCTCAGCAGGGATCTAATGATGGTTCCTCTACATTTTGGACTGTTTGCCCATTTTGTTCTATCAGATTTCAATATTATTTAGAAGTTCTAAATAGATCTCTGCGTTGTCAAAGTTGCAACAGGCCCTTTGTTGCATATGACATGAGTGCGCAAGGTACAGTTCCACCAGCCTATTCAAATCCGCAACCTTTTGTGCAGCCAAAAGATGGTCCGAATCATCAATCATTTAAGGTGGAGGTGGACATTGGATCTCTAGGTAAGTCACGTGGTAGGAATGTCAACACAAAGCCTTTTGATAAGAAAATCCGTACTTCCCATGTCTCTAGGAAGCTTAATGGAAAACGGCAGAGGGAGAAAGTAGTGGAAATTAGTGAAAGCTCTGACTCCATACACTCTGATTCTGAAAGTGATGTGGCTTCTGATGATATCATTTCTGATGATGATGTTGTTACTAGTGAAAGAAAGCGTGCCACTTTTAGAGAAGAGAATACACGTAGATCTACACGGAAAAAACAGCAGGTTTCCTACAAGGAAAATGTGAGTGATGATGACAATGATGGCATAGACATTTCAAAGAGGGAGAACGGCTTGGCTGATGATCCAGAACATCACGAGAAAGAGCTAAAGCAGAAGCAGAAGCATGGTCTTTATTCTGAAGAAATATTACTGAATAGAAAGGGGGAAACTAAGGAGATGCTGGGAAAAGCAGTAGAAGGTTCAAAGACAACTGCTGAAGTTAGTGAGCATTTTAAACCCAGTTCAGCCTGCAATGTAACGGAGCTGCCTAATATTATAGTCTGTCCTGATGCAGAGTTTAATGACTTTGATAAGGACAAGGAGAAAGATTGTTTTGCAGCTGGGCAGGTTTGGGCTGTTTATGATACACATGATGGCATGCCTAGATTCTATGCTGTAATTAAAAAAGTTTTCTCCTCTGGGTTCAAGCTGCGGATAACATGGTTTGAACCAGAACCGAGTGATGAGGATGAAATTAATTGGGTAAACAAGCAATTGCCAGTTGCTTGTGGAACATATGGGCTTAGACACTCTGAAATCACAGAAGATCATCCCATGTTTTCTCACCGAGTTCTGTGTGAAAAAATTGGAAGCAACACTTTTAAAGTTTATCCTAGAAAGGGAGAAACCTGGGCTCTCTATAAAAATTGGGATATCAAATGGTACATGGATGTGGAATCTCATCAGAAGTATGAATTTGAGTTCGTTGAAATCTTGACTGATTTTGTTGAAGGTGAGGGTGTATTTATTGCATACTTGGCTAAATTGACAGGCTTTGTGAGTCTCTTCTCTAGAGTTAAGAAGGAAGGCGCCTACCCAATTAAAGTTTCATCAGCAGAGTTATTCAGATTCTCTCACAGGGTTCCATCTTTTAAAATGACTGGTCAGGAAAGAGTTGGTGTTTCTGTAGGGTCTTGGGAACTTGATCCTGCGGCTTTGCCTTCGAGCCTCGAAGAGGTTGCTGTTCCAAATGATTTGAAAGTGAAGGTTGGTCATTCTCCATCCGATGGTGTGAGTAGAAGATCTTCAGATAGATTGAAGCCCATGATGGCACCTGATGGAGATTTACATGCTTTCCAGGCTAATTCTGAAACAAGCAATTTGACAAAGAACAATGGTTCAGTTAAGTCTGTTGAAGATTGTAGGGCTCCTTTGCCTTCGACCCCAGATCCTATGGAAGTTCCAGATCCTCAATTCTACAATTTTGATGATGGGAAGTCCCCAGAGAAGTTTCAGGTTGGTCAGATTTGGGCATTTTATAGTGATGAAGATGGCCTGCCAAGATACTATGGTGAGATTACGGAAATCAGAAGGAGCCCAGGTCTTGAATTGCATGTTATGTGGCTTGCTTCCTGCTGGCTACCAGATAACACTATCAGATGGGAAGACAACAACATGCTTATCTCTTGTGGCAGGTTTAAAACTAAAATTGGGAATTCAAATGTTTATAAGGACACCCTCTGCCTTTCACATCAGGTAAGTGTTAATTTTGACGTAGGGAGCAACGAATATTCCGTCTTTCCAAGGAAAGGTGAGGTTTGGGCATTATATAGGAAATGGTCATCTAAAATCAAATGCTCCGATCTGGTAAACTGGGAGTATGACGTAGTGGAAATTCTCGAAGAAAATGCCGCTTGGTTTGAAGTTTTATTCATGGAGATAGTTGGTGGATATAATTCAGTTTTCAAGCCAAAAACATTTGATGGATCACCCATCACCATGAGAGTTCCCCAGGCACAGTTGCTGAGGTTCTCCCACCAAATCCCAGAATTCAAACTAACAGAGAAGCATGGCGATCTGAAAGGCTTCTGGGAGCTTGATCCAGGGGCTGTACCCGTCCACTTTTGGACTTCCCTGTAGATTGATTGATTCACTGTGTGGCCAGCGAGCAAAAATATCGACTGAAACCTTGCGGTATGCCTGGACTCAACACCTTTTTGTAATTAGACAGACAGATTAATACAATATCTTTGTCTATTCAGTGGTAGGTCCTGTATAAATTCTATTTAACTTGTTCTGGCTACACTTGAAATGTTTACATTTTGCTATTACTCTAACTGCTTTCTTTAATGAAGTTTGTTTTGCTGGATCTTTGCTGCTTGTTTAGTTTCTGCACCCATCCAAATCCAGTTTTCCAGTGTACATTTGGATGTACATTTGTTATTCATGCTCTTAAGTATTTTGCCATGTTACCATATATAAAAGCATATTCATGCTGCTCAAGACACTTGTGCTTGGTATGGCAATTGACAGTTGTCTTCAGAATAATACTAGTGTATAATAAGAGTTAAACGAGATTATTAATCGGGTGCGTGTGTGTGTGGTGGTGCCAGATACTGTTCAAGGTGACATTATTTTGTATTAAGACAGTTGTTGTCTTGGATGAGTTATGCAACATAGCAGGTAAAGTCAGGAATACATATTTGTTAGTATTTCATCACGAACAATTTCATGACGTCTATTTGCTTCCAATTATATATGGTATAATTAAGTTTTGAAGGGTATAAAAGTAAATATTTTAAAAGAGTGCAGTTTTAACAATTCCGTTAAATTGATTCAAATGTTCAATACAAAGCTTGAAAGAGAACAAGTGGGTCCTATAGAAAAAAAGAGAGATGTTTGAGCCAATTTAATGAAATTGTTAAAATTACTCCATTTTTTTTAAAGATTAAGTCTATCTTTGCATCCTTAAAAACTTAATTGTATCAGATGCTCATGACGAAAAACTTTATTGCTAGGATTGCACTTTAACTTGAATTTAAATTGTTTGCTACTCAAGAGTTGAACTACATAAAATTCAATTCAATGCATCCTACTCAACGGAAATGGCTTCCGTCCTTTTCTCTCAAAGAAAAGGATGGTCCTTTTCTCTCTGTGGGCCGTCCGATTGAGATCTCAACGGTCCAGATTTAATATATTTTTATAATAATATTTTTAATAAATTAATATAATAATAATATTTTTATAATATATTAAATCTGGACTGTTGAGATCTCAATCGGACAGCCCACAGAGAGAAAAGGACCATCCTTTTCTTTGAGAGAAAAGGACGGAAGCCAAGTCCTCAACACTTACAATTTTCCTAGATTTTTCTCCAACCCATTTAGTTTCTTGGAAGCTTAAGGCTCTGTTTGGTTTAATTACCAAGTCCTTAAAGATGGTTGGAATGTAATACAATCTTCATTAGTCATTACCATCCATATGCTATCAAACTGTCTTCTAAATTCTAAATTATCACATTAAGTTTGATATTCATACTTTGATAGGTTGCAAGACAAAATTTAAAATGAGATCATTTTAAATTTTACGAGATAAAATAATGTTCTAGGGAAAATTAGAAAAAAAGACCTAAGAAAAATTATAGCTATGAGGAAGGACCAATTGAAATATTAAATTAAAAAGACTAAATTGTCCCCAGCCAAATTTCCAATCTTCTCTCTAATTGGCAATTGCATCTGAAGTATTCAATGATTAATAATAGATAGATATCAATTCAAATTACCTCATTCTCCATAAGCAATAGAGGATCAAAGAACCCAATCTAAATCAGTTGCTGTAGACTCATTAAGACAAAGGATTGAAGAAAAACACACTCTTTTATATAAGTTGGAATAGAAAACCTAGATTACAGGAGAAACAAAACTAGCAATAGTCATAAATTGAAATAGAAACTCTTTTTTTTTTTTTATAACTTCTTTGTTTTTAGAACTTATTTAATATTATTATATTTGGAATTTATTCATTAAGAAATTAGTTTAATAATATGATCATATGACAATTATCTCATAAATATTTTCTTGGTTAATTAAAAGTTCATTTGTTAGTAGAGTTTTGCTCTTGGAACTTATTTAATATTATTGTTTTTGAAATTCATTCTTCAAGAAATTGGTTAAGAATTCACATGTTTGTTTCTGAGTTTCCCCGTATGAAAATCATCCCCAATTTTGCCCAACTTTTATATTCACCTCATGCTTCCTCTAGGGAAATAAAGGATAAGGATTTTTCAAGGGGCTAAAAAGCTCTTCATCTAATATGTTTACATTAACTTCTATATTATCATATCAACTGAAAAGTGATGAAATCGCTTTATGTTACTGAAATACTAATTGATGGTAATAAGTTTTGTTTTCATAACTATTCTCTCAGCCATATAAGCAAAACTATACATTTAGATTGTTGAGACTAAATAATGCTTATCAGTTGAACTAAATCCAAAAATATAAATCAACGAAGCATAAAGGAAATACCTAAATATCGTTTGAACCACACTTAAATAAAAATTCCTTAGATGATATTTTAATAGTTGATTCTCTTTGGTGATTGCTCCGTAGCAGAGAAAACGCCATCAGCGAAAGATGACTTCACTTGAAAATGGCAACGACAAAGGAGGAAGAGGCGTAAGAGATAATGTAGGGGCAATTTGATCTTCTTAATTATGGTCCTTCCTAATTGATATTATTTTTCCCAAGCCATTTGCGCTAATTTTCCCAAGTTTTTATTCACTTTTTAACGAACATTTTAAAAAATGTCAGTACTCCATAAATTTAAGGAGAAGAAAAGTAAAATGTACGGGTATTAAAAAATTTCCCAACTTAGATATACAAAATTCTTAAATTCGTTACACAATGCTGGAGACTGAGGATAAATGTACTAGAAACCTCTGACAGTGAGGGCATTTGGTCTAGTGGTATGATTCTCGCTTTGGGTGCGAGAGGTCCCGAGTTCGATTCTCGGAATGCCCCTTTTATTTATCCTTTTTTCAAAATTTTATTTTGTTGGGTTTAAAAAGCCAATTTAGAAAATAAACAGTCAGAGAAGGTAGAACTCATTGTTAGTCGGTAATTAATTATTAATTAATTAATGATTTAGGGGGGAAAAACAGGAAAGCATCCAACGAAAGTGGCGGGTAAGCGCACTGTAAAAGTAATTAAGTATTCATTCTTCGAAAGAATTTCGTATGAAACGAGGGATGATGCATCAATTTTCCCTCCAAAAATGAGACGTCGGGTCCCGAAGGCCAGCCCAGGTTTTTGGCTCTCCGAAGTCCACGCGCCCCCCTTCCCCTCCGCCTCGCCACGATCATTCTGCGCTGGATTACCCTAACTCGTCTGTCATCTTCGATTCTTGATCATGTGCTTTTTTTTAGTTCATTCAGTGTAACAAGGTTCACTTCTTTGTTAGGGTTACTGCTAAAATCACATGCGGGCGTTTATCCGCCAATAAATCACAATGGGTTCTTGTGGCAGTGGTGATACTGATAGTATAACCACGTCAATCTACACGAACGAAGTTGCAAATGTTAATCTTGATGATACTGTGCCTTTTGAGAGCCAATTATCGCCGTCTTCTGTCTCTGGTGAGTGTTTTCCTGTCTTTACACTTTCCCTATTCATAATCTTGCATTCTATGTTCGGGATGCTATTAAAGTGTGTTTTTTTTCCCCGTATGAAGTAATTATTTCAGTTAAGTCTTGGTATTGGTTTTTTGTTATCACGGTTTTGAGGTCTTCTAATGCTTTGATTGTTTCATATCAAGCTCCTCAGTGTCTGTTTGTTCCAATGGTTTTCATTTTTGCTGTTATGCTTTGTCTTGACTTACTGATTAGTGATTTAGATAAGTTTCTAGCTTTGTCAAATTAGACTCACTTTTTAACAGGGTTGTTTGATTATTGAAACTTTAGGGGAAAACGATGATATTGGGATGGATAACGACTGGCGGTCTCTTGAAAACATAGTTGTTTTTGATGATGACGCTCCAGTTGATGACGATGCATTAGAAACCCAGCCAGTAAATCTTGCTGGCGAAACTCAAGCCTTGAGTACTGCTGGTGAAACTCAAGCCTTGAGTATTGCTGGTGAAACTCAAGTTTTGGATGACACTGATGACGAGGAGGATGATAACACCCAGTTATTGGACGACGTCAATGACGAAGTTTCCATTGACAGTCATAGTGACAGAACAGATGGAACTGGCATTTTAGAGAACGTAAATGAACCCTCGTGTGATCATCCTCCATGCATAGTTGGGGCACAATCAGCAGATTCCAAGCCGATTTCATGTGAACCTCTTAGTAGAGAGAAGAAACTATTGGAGAAGATTGATCCCGTCATCAATCAACAGATCAGTTCAGGTGATTCATTTATTGACTGTGTGGCTGTAATGTTATTTGGGCATTAAATAGTTTATATGTTAAATCCTGAGACGTAATCTACTTGATTTATCATGGCTTTTAGTTTGAGGCTTCAATAGAATTTTGCAAAGAGGAGAAAGGAGGAAGACAAGTGTTCCTGTTTTCTTGTGCATTTTTTAGCAAGTTACAACTGAATTGATGATTATGATATCTCTGTTCTTCATTTTTCTTCATTTGTTTGTGACTATTTTCATGGGAGAGTATTGTCCTTGATTGATCCTTTTCTAAAGGTATTTTATTTATACTTGACTGGTATGGGTCTTTCATCATTTTGATTATAGGATGAATTGTAATTTGAGGTTGGAATAATATGGTGAATCTAGTCCATAATTCTTTACAACAATCATGCACATATTCTCCTCCTCCTCCTTCTTGTTTTCTCCCTTTCTTTTTCTTTTGTTTCTTGTAAAATTTTGTTCCATGGTGCTTAGGTTCAATGCCTCCACGGTTTACTTCTGTCCGTGTTGAATCTTTGCGGGAAGCTGCTCGCAATATGAATTTGAAACGAAACAAGGATGGGACCAATCCTGTCGTGTGTCCGAGTCAGGCCCAGGAGCCACTTTCTGTGAAGAACAATGAGGAACCGCGGTTTACTTCCATCCGTATTGAATCTTTGCGTGAAGCTGCTCGGAAAATGGATCTGAAACAAAACAAGGATGGGACCAATCCTGTCACGGGTACAAGTCAGGCCCAGGAGCCGCTTTCTGTTAAGAACAATGAGGAACCTTTTCTTGGATGCACTGAGAAAACTAGGGAATATGATCATGGGGAACACGGAGGGAAAGCAAATGGAGATTTTCATAAAGATAAATCCAGAATTGCCAGCTCAGTAGTGAGAAAGCTATTCAACGATGATGTGCCTGCTGAAAAGGAAGGATGTCCTAATAACAGCAATGATGTTGATAGAGAAGAAAGCTTGACTAAGCTGTCTATTTGTGATGATGAGTTGGCTGGACTAAGCTATGTTAACTCTCAAGAACCCGGAGAGTTAACACAGGCTGCTGCTCTTGATGTTGTTGATAAGTTACTTAAAGACAATGATGTTCTGGAGTTTGATCAAGAAGATAACTTAGTTAATAGTGTTCAGGAAAGCAAAAAAAGTCTTCCCAGTTTAAAAGGTCAACAAAGTTTGGCCAAGAGAGTCAATGGTAGGGGCAATGTGGGAAAAACTGGTGTTTATGACTGGGATGACAGCCGTGAGGATGATCGTGGGGGAGATATATTTCTCAGGAGAAAGGATGAGCTTTTGGAGGGTGTGATGCCCAGGCGGAAATCCTTGCCAGCAGTCCAGAAAATTAAAGCTAGCAGACCAGATGACAGCTATAATAAAAGAACGAGGGAAGTTCAATCTGATTCAAGACTAGTGTTGCATAATCGAAAAGTAAGGGATGACACTGTAAAAAATGCTGCAAAAGAATCAAAAAGAAATATTATCAGTGACCTGGGTGAACTGCTTAACATTAATTACTCAGGACCACAGTTGGAACCTAATGCTACTGCAGCAGAAGCACAGGGAATGTTAGATGTAGGTTTAGATACTCAAATGGCTGCTGAAGCAATGGAAACCTTGGGTAACTGTGAGGGCAGTGATGATCATGTTGCTAATGAAGCCGCTAGAAGTAGTCTAGCAGATCAACCCAATAACTCTTGTCCAGGAACAAGGAGGGCAATTACTTCAAAGAAATGTTCAGAAACAAATGTCAGGACTCGGAGACGTGTTAAATCAGATTTGCAAAACTCAAGTTTATTGAAAGCACATAATGAAGAATCCAGGGAGCAATGCAAAACGAACAGTTTGGTGAAAAGATCAAAGAGAAGCATGATAAATGTGGAAGACAACCTAATCTCTGATGTTAGTGAAATCATTAGTAAAGGTCAAAGAAAGTCCGGAAGGACTTCTAAACGACACAAGGGTAATCAATTACTTGATTCCAATCGCAGTAAGGGAGAAAATGGAGGGAGCTTGGTCAACAAAAGGAATTTACAGGATCTAGTTTTTAATTTTTCACCAGTTGCTCGTAGAACTAGACGATCCTTGGTTTCAAATAAACTGAAGCCTGATAGACCATCTGCTAGTCATACAGAAGAGGATGGGAGGGTTGATTCCCCAGAGGGAAAAAATAGTGCTGGCTTCCAGACATCTAAGACTTTAGATCCTAAGTCTAAAAGGGATGCCTTGGACCATCCAAGGAGATCTCTTAGGAAGGTGTCCAGTCATGAAGGATCAGAGAGATTAGTTGGTTCCTCTAATTCGACTGTGCAGTCTGAAGATGTTGGGCGATCAGCTGCTAAGACGAGAAAAATGAGGACAGATGATTCACCAAGAGGGAGTTCTAAGTCATCTGACTTGACATCTGCAACACCAGATAAATGCAGAACTCCACTAAATGATGCATCACCTGTTTGTATGGGTGATAATTATTACAAGCAGTCATGCAATAGGGAACTCCGTAGGGAGCTCGGCAGCTTAAGTGCTACTGGACTTGAATTTACACCACCTAAGGATTCAAGGAAGAGAAGGGATATGACTGATGTTCTAATTCTCTACAGTCAACACCTGGATGAGGAAATAATTAAGCATCAAAAGAAGGTAATGTCTGGCTTTTCATAAAATCTCCTGAGCAAATACAGGCAACCCTAAATCTGATTTTAGTTATATCTTGATTCATGACCTTATTACAGATTTTAGCACGACTTGGAGTTTCTGTGGTAACTTCCATTCTAGATGCGACTCACTTCATTGCTGATCAGTTTGTGCGTACAAGGAATATGCTAGAGGCTATTGCTTCTGGCAAACCAGTGGTTACCCATTTATGGATTGAGAGCTGTGGACAAACTAGTTGTTTAATTGATGAGAAAAATTACATATTGAGGGATGCCAAAAAGGAAAAGGAGTTTGGCTTCAGTATGCCAGTGTCATTGGCACGTGCAACCCGGCATCCACTTTTAGCGGTATATATATACACTTGGGTTTTTGTGTGTGTGTGAACACAAACTCGTTAATTTTCTGCCTGGCTTATGATCAAGAATGATACTGTGTGTAGGGTCGCAGAGTATTGATCACCCCTAATACTAAACCTAGTAAAGAGACTGTTTCACATTTAGTCAAGGCAGTTCAGGGCCAGGTATGCAACTCTCTTGCTGTGCATTTCCTCATATATGCTCCATGTGTGATGGGTATCTTAAAATGGAAAAGTTTTTACTATCAATGTTGAGGGGATTGGTGATTTGTAATCTTGAAATTGGGAGCTTAACCCCCCGCGTGGCAAAATAATAATAATAATAATAATAAATAAAAAATAAAAGGAAAAGGAAAAAAATGAGAGGGAAATTCTTTGGTTTTCTAAGCCCCAAGATGTACTCTATGTGCATGTGGTGGAAAATAAATTCATTTCAGTAAAGATACATCCATTTTGCTAAATCCATCTCGTCATATATTTGTTAATATTGATTTGGAAAAGCTGATTACTTGTAAACATGCCCTTAGGCTATAGAGAGAATTGGCAGATCTTTGGTGAAAGATGACAAGACTCAAGATGATCTACTGATCCTCTCTTGTGAAGATGATTATGCCTTATGTGTGCCTTTTCTTGAAAAAGGTTAGAGTCCCTCTTCTTATTCTTAAATTATATCATTATCGTGTGATTCGTGTCCACAATACTTAAGAACACCATGTTTATAACCTACAGGGACAGCGGTATACAGTTCAGAGCTATTATTAAATGGAATAGTTACTCAGAAGCTGGAGTTTGAAAGGTTAGATTTTCTTTTCATCTTCTAATGATATTTCCATTACCTTGTGTAGACAATTCATTACAGAGGAGATTTCTGGTCTCTTCATAGTAAATTATTCTTCTATAATCCTCTTTAGTGTCATATACCCCACATAATGGTTTTAACCGATCTGTTTCCTTTAAGGACCATGCCCCTATAACGTTTTTCGCTTGTCATGTTTTTTTCTATTACAAAACTTCATGGCAAACACAAATGTAGAATGCTTAGGTTTTTGCCTTTTTGCATTGGGATTGAAATATAATTGTTTGATAAGATGGTGTTTCAGTGATGAGCATTTTTGTGTTGCAGGCATCGTCTTTTCACAGACAATGTGAAGAAAACCCGTTCCACCATATGGTTAAAAGATGGTGGAACCTACCGTGCTGTGAATAAATGCAAATAAACTTGTCTGTTTCCTTTTCTCCCCCAAATTTTCCTTTGTGATCTGTTCAAGTTTTTAGGTCTCTTTTATTATATCTTTTTTGATAGATAGATGTGCCTGCCATTTGTGTTCTACACGTATGTTTTAGTTGTACAGAAAATGTTTCTCCCTTCAGCCACTTTGGTTCCTGCCGTTTCTTTTGCGTCTTAAATTAAAGTTTTGATTAACTTTTTAATTCCAATACTTTGAAATTTAGATTGGGATGTGCAGCTTTATTATGTTTTTTGTGATTTCTTTAACAGGTTCTTAAGGGCGTGCATCCTAATATTTCTTACAATTTGGTTTAAGAAAAATAGACATATAACTCAGATTTTCAGTAAAAGAATAGAACTCTTAAAAAGAGAATAATAATAGGCATGATCAAAATTTGTAGTCCAAAGAAGAAAATGCTTGGGGAAAAAATCAGCGTAATCTATTTTGTTTTTCTGGCACACATGTTTGAACATTTGTGTCCGACATAGACATAGTTTTCATGTTAATAATTTAAATTTAATGTGAATAATTTTTAATATTTATATTTTTAATTTGAATCATGATTATTTGATAATTTAATGGTTTAACGCTTGCAATTATTTTACATCCTACTTTTTTAGGGGAAAAAAATAATATTTAATTGAAAAATAATAAAAATCTGCATTATTTAAATCAAATTGAGTAAAATATATAGATTTTCCTTTAACTTAGCTGAAATAATTATAGAGATCTCTTATTCTCTGTATTTTAGCCTTATTTTTAATTCAATTAAATATTTTGTTAAAAGATTCTAATTTTTTAATTAAAATAATTTTATACCACTAATTTTTTTTTTATCAATAGTATACCACTAATTTGTCCTTATACGTGGGAATATACAGTGATCTCAATCAAAAGGAGCATTTTCACATTGTCACATCAATTAAACAATTTTCTTCTTTTCCTAAGACGTCTCCCAACTACTAAAATTACTGAAAATGAAAATGCTTTGACCCTTTCGGAATCATGATAAGATAACTCCACTTATTTTGGTCGGCTTTGTTTGATTGGACCCAAACCAGAAGACCATTAGTGGTCCAGCTTCATCCTCACTTCCACTTTTTAGTAAGGCTAATTTTTAATGTATCATTACCATTTTATTTCTAATATTACATTATTAAAAATAAAATCATTGGGCCAATGGGTGTTGGTCCTAGGCTTCTAGCAGAAGGAGTTTTAGTTCCTTAAATAAGAGATCTCGAGTTTGAGACCGTGGAAATGCAAAAAAAAAATTTAAGAGTTTGTTTTTAAAGAAGTCTGACAATGCTTGAATATCATCTAGTTCGATAATCATATATATATATATATACACATATATTTTAATACCCACTTTTAATTAATCCTAAAAAGTTCGAATCAATCCTTTTTTTAATCAAAATACTCAAATCTAATTTAATAGGATCATTTATAAGATAAAAGTGGAAGCACTGAATTATGTTTAGTTGTCAACATCACATAAGCTTAATACTACGTGTGGAAACCATACTAACTTGAAATGACACTTGAAAAACACCAAAGCACAAAGTGCATTTGGCAACAATCTAACTTTAGTTATTGACTCATTTGTCACTTTTCTTATTCTGTGGTGCATAATGCCTCATTTGTCAACTCCAACCAAACAGGTTACTAAATGAATGGTGAGAACAAATCCCTCAACCAAAAATTGCTTCTAAATAATAAATTAGTCGGCCATGACTTACAAAATCCAAACTAGTTTTATACCCATGACTTGATGAAATTTCCATAGCATTAAAATTCAAACTAGTCGGCCAGTCAGACCAATAAATGAATAAACCAGTATTTTTGCCATTTCAATCAAGAGTTTTAGAAGAGTCGACTCAGTTAAAGTTTATATTTTTTTTCCCCTCTCGTTGTTAAGCATAAAGCAATGTCAAATGAAAAAATATTTCATCAAATTTTTGCTAACTATGTCTTGTTAGATAATGTGTGATTTATACCTGAATGTTTCATTTACTTATGAATTAGCGACTTTTTATTTAAATATTACTTTGTTCATAATATATATGAATATTTATATATTTTAATCATGATTTCATTGACTGAATCACCGTCTCAACTAGTTTAATATTCCGTCTAGTTTTTCTTATAGTTTTTATATTTTATATTGATGATATCCATTTCATTCTTAGAACTAATATAAGATTTAAATTTTATTGAAATATATCAATATCTAATTTATTTTTCAATTTTAAACGTCACTTAAAACAGAATAAATTGTAAAAACCTCTCGAGTCATTATAAAATTGTACGAAGTTCTTTATTTTCATCATATACACAACCATTAAAAATAGAAGACAGGCCTATGCATTTAATAAGAACATCACAAGAGGTCATATTTGTAGATAATGCTGATTGGTACTGAATATTGATACTCCTGGGTTCTAATGACAAAACTTAAGGCTTGAATACGATATGGGAAGAACACACACAAATACAGCTAAACTCTTGCGACCTTGTAGATATTTCATGACATATATTGATATTGATATCTGTATATACTGGTATTACTATTGATAAACCTCCATTTTCAACTTGCAAAACTCACATGTCTACGTTACTTCACAAGATTACCATATTACGAAGTTCTTTACATTGTGGGGAAGTAAGATTGAGAACTACAATAATTTTCTGTAATTTATTTTATGACATTGACATGACCTGTAGAGCCTCTCTTTTCTGTCCAAGTATATTGAATATTGTTGCTGCTATGTGAGATGGTGTGAGACCAGCTAAAGCCAATTGGTCAGAAGGTGATCCATGGTCTATATACTGATCTGGAAGAACCATTGGCCTCCACTGCACAAATATCACATACAATGCAAGTAAGTTTTTTCATCATTTAGTAAACAAAGTTCTTCACAGAAAGTTTAGATTTTGGATTTCTTTTGTTTTACCTTCAATTTCCCATCAAGGAGGCCATCAAGGGCCATGAACTGAGCAACATGGGACCCAAATCCTCCAATAGACCCTTCTTCTACGGTGATCAAGACCTCGTGTGATTTCGCTAGCCTGCGAATAAGGGAGTGATCCAGTGGCTTGCAGAATCGTGCATCGGCGACTGTTACTTGCAAGCCATGGTGCTCCAGTAAGGAAGCTGCAGCTAAGCAGTTCTGAACAGCATTTCCATAGCCTAGTAGGGCCACTCTTTCCCCATCAACCAGTACCCTTCCTCTTCCAATCTGTCAAGGTATCATGACATAAACACTAAGTTGATTTGCATGATTATTCCTCATATTTTCCTAAATGTTATGAAATAAAGCCATCACTCTAACTTGCCTCTAAAGGAATGCCTTTGTTCCCTGGTGGCAAAGCAACACCAATGCCATTTCCCCTTGGGTATCGGAAGCAACTAGGGCGATCGTCGATCGCAGCAGCGGTGGCAACCATGTGGAAAAGCTCAGCTTCATCAGAAGGGGCCATCACCACCATATTAGGGAGGCAGGCCATAAAAGTTACATCAAAAGCACCACAATGTGTGGGACCATCTGCTCCAACTAGTCCAGCTCTGTCCATTGCAAATCTTACTGGCAGTTTCTGCAAATCCACATCATGGACCACCTATGGAATGGAACACATACTTACACTTAGTGATAGGTAATTCGCAAGAATTGGTGAAGGTGATGTAGTTATAGAAAGACAAGAAATAGACAATTTGTAATCCTACCTGGTCATAAGCCCTTTGCATGAATGATGAGTAAATTGCGCAGAAAGGCTTGAGGCCTTCACAAGCCAGACCTGCAGCAAAAGTAACAGCATGCTGTTCTGCAATTCCCACATCAAAGCACCTTGTTGGGAAACGGCGAAGGAAGAGATTCATGCCAGTTCCACCTCCCATTGCAGCATGGATTGCAACAATGTTTTTGTCAGCTTCTGCTTCTGCAATCAAAGCCTCTGCAAAGTATGTTGTGTAAGCCTGGGTGGTAGCCTTAGCTTTGAATTGCTTGCCAGTAGCTGGATCAAACTTAGCAACTCCTGCGAAAATCAAAACCAAACCAAGTCAGACACCGGAGATATATTTAGTAAGCCAATACTTAAATATATGTGCTGTGAAATAATTGTGGCAACCATTTATTTTTACTTTTTTTTTTTCCTGCTTCTCAGAGTGCAGTGATGGGCAGTAGTTACGCAACATAACAGGTGAAGTTTTTACAGATGCAAAGTATAGGAGTAAGGTATTTGGTGCACTCAAATGACTAAATGACCATTACATGATAGATATATTCAATAATTCGATGTAAATGAAATTGTAAAGAAATTTGTGAGGCCACTTTTTACCATGGTATTTGTCTGCTGCTTTTTCTGCATATGGGTATCCACGGCCTTTCTCAGTGACCACGTGGATCAGGACAGGACCACTTGTTTTAGTACTCTTAACTTCTTTGAGAATGGCAACAAGATCATCTATATTATGACCATCAACAGGACCAATATAGTAGAGTCCAAGCTCTTCAAATAGTGTTGATCCAGAACCACTGATCATACCCCGAGCGTACTCATCAACTTTTGCAGCCAACTCATGCATAGGGCCACCAATTTGTTTAGTTACTCCCTGCAATAATGTCATTTTGTACAGAATTAATTTTAATTAGACTTCAAAGAAGTGTTTACCCATCATCAATATACTCAAACTCAAAATCTAATACTCACCTTGGCAACCTCTCTCAATTCTCTCAGAGGCCTGTTTGACTGCAACCTACTGAGAGCACTACTTAAGGCCCCAACTGGTGGGATGGGACCATCAAGAGTAGCAGTTGGTAAAGAGACCTGTTTGTTGTCATTAAGAATAACAATCATGTCAGAATCGAGATATCCAGCATTGTTCATGGCTTCATAGGCTTGCCCTGCTGTCATAGCACCATCTCCTATTACGGAAACCACACGATTTTTCCCTCCCTTCAGGTCCCTCCCAACAGCCATTCCTGGTTGATTAATGAGAATTCAATAAGCCAAACCACAAAAGAGAAAGAGGAATTGCAGCAACATAGATGATTAAATAAAAATTGCAATTTCAATTTCTGGACCTATACCAATAATTGCTAGTTATATCCAGGAGACACCTAGACATGAATGAGTTGAATTGAATTTCAGAATCAAACATTTTCAATCCTCTAGATAATTACAAAAGTATGGCAGTATTTATAAATGTTTTAGGAAACTTAGAACAGGTTTAATTCCGTAAACATGATGATAAGAACAGCCTTTAATTGATATAAACATGCTATAAACGGGAACAATAGAGCCCACAAGTCTTTTGATTCCAACACAAAAATATTGTTAGAGTTCATGAATCAACCTGTGACCAAAAATAAATCAATACATAAAGCTCCCAAACTCACAGCAGAGAAAGAGCTACCTAGTCCTGCTGATATAGTAGTTGAGCTGTGACCGGTGCCAAAGCAATCATATTCACTCTCAGAACGTTTAGTAAACCCACATAATCCGTCCGTCTGTCTCATCGTGTGCATCATATTCCTCCTACCAGTGAGTATCTTGTGTGGATACGACTGCGAAATTTACAAAAATTAACTTGTTCAGAACAAAGGCCATCATCTTCACCGCCAAGGAAAGCAACCAAACAATATATCAAACCCGACCTGATGACCAACATCCCACAAGATTTTGTCTCTTGGAGCATTGAAGACATAGTGGAGAGCAACAGTGAGCTCTACAACCCCAAGGCTTGAACCCAGATGGCCCCCAGTTTTAGAAACATTGAAAATAACATCAGAACGCACCTCATCAGCAAGTTGTTTTAGCTCCTGCACCAATACTGAGATCAGAATCCGAAAGAAACATAATCTTTAATTTTCTTTCTAAGTATCTATCTGTCATAGTATTCCTATAAGCTTTCATTTTATTATTGACGTACCTTGGTAGAGAGATTTTTCATGTGTATTGGATAGTTTATGGTATCTAGTAGTGGAGTTGGTGGTCTCTGGGAAGCATACTCTTCTCTTTCTGATAGCGAAGCATAAACCCGAGCTGGCCTTTTCTTGACCTATACATGTTGAATCAGGACAAAAACCAAGTCACATATCAATTTCCACACTTAAGAAAAACAAAAAAATGATGACCAAAATTACGTAAACCAAAAGAAACAGAAAAAGACCGAGCGAGATTATTCAAATTCAAACTTCGAAACAGAAATCGAAGCGAGAAAGAAACGAGCAAAACTCAAGCTCGCATTCCTTCATTGATGCACAGATGAGTCATTTCGCTTGTAATGAACTTTGCAAAAGGTTAAGCAAACCTGAATGTGCCTGTGTAAAGATTGCGAGAGCAGATCTACTCCGCGTTGAGAGTGAGTGGAACTCGAACCTAGAAGCGATCTTTGAGGAAATGAGAATGTAGAGAGGGCCATGAAAAACAAAATCAGCAGAAAAAGCACACCGAGAAAGATATTGAAGATGAGAGAAAAAGAATCAAAGGAAGAAACGAGATAAAACAAGAAGATAAACCAGAGTATAAATCCGGCTTAATGAAGAGAAACAGAGAAAGAAAGAGAGAAGGAGAGTGTGGAAATGGAGGGAAGTTAGAAAGCGAGAGACGATAGTGAACAATGAGGAAGAGAGATGAATAAATAAAGAAGCAGAAGTGGAGCGAAGGAGAAGAAGGAGATGGAGAATGATTTGTGGTAGGGACTAGGGACAGTGTTTGTTACAGGGACGATCTTCTTACAGGGAATGAATCGCTGTTTGTGGGAGAGGCGTTCAGCCATTGGACCACGTCACGCGAGATCACTAACGGATAGATTCACGGATAAATGCAGGAGCATAGGCACTTTCTAGGAAAATGCCCTGAAAAATCAAATTCTCATGCCAGTTTTATTTATTATACACTTAATTACCTATTTATTAATCCATCACATTCTTTAGGTAAGATGTATTAACCTTTTTTTTACGGATGATCTTCTTCTATTTCACGAGGCATCCTCAAACCAGATGGAATTGATAAAAGATTTTATGGCATATTTCTGCAGAGTGTCAGTGCATCATATTAGTCTTCAAAAATCCAAGCTTGGTCAAATAAAAGGTTGGTCAAATATAAAAGAAATACTGATGGTGGGTAAATAAAACAATAAAAAAAGGTTTGAAATGGGTTTATAGAGTAAACTATAATTAAGTGGAGCATTAGGACTAAGCTCTCATGTGTCAACCTAAACCTACCTATTGGCCTGCATACTTCTCAAAAATCACATTCTATAAATATTAGGGATATCTAGAGGTATCAAAAATAAACTTAATTATTAAAAAGTTTCAATAACAAATAAATAATATGGACTTATTGTTATTTCCTATATTAAAATATGTTATTGCATGCTATTTATTTATTTTAAACTTATTGTGTGATTGCTATTCTTTTATTTGGATTTTAAAGTGACTTTACCAATAAAATAATGTTTCCCTCCCTTTTGTCTATGTATTAGATCTAGGGAGAGGGAAAAAAATATGAATGTCTATTAATTTATGGATAGTACATGTATTAATTCACATTCTATAAATATTAGGGATATCTAGAGGTCTCAAAAAATAAACGTAATTATTAAAAAGTTTCAATAACAAATAAATAATATAGACTTATTGTTATTTCCTATATCAAAACTTGTTATTGCATGTTATTTATTTATTTTAAATTTGTTGTGTGATTGCTATTTTTTTATTTGGATTTTAAAGTGACTTTACCAATAGAATAATGTTTCCCTCCCTTTCGTCTATGTATTAGATCTAAGGGAGAAGGAAAATAAAATATGAATGTCTATTAATTTATGGATAGTACATGTATTAATTCACATTCTATAAATATTAGGGATATCTAGAGGTCTCAAAAAATAAACCTAATTATTAAAATGTTTCAATAATAAATAAATAATATAGACTTATTGTTATTTCCTATATCAAAACCTGTTATTGCATGTTATTTATTTATTTTAAATTTGTTGTGTGATTGCTATTCTTTTATTTGGATTTTAAAGTGACTTTACCAATAAAATAATGTTTCCCTCCCTTTCGTTTCGTCTATGTATTTTTTTTTTTTGATAGACATGCAATAAATAGAAAAAAACAACAACAAAACAAACAAAACTACAATTAACCCATATCTAAAAGTATCTTAGACCGAATACACACCGGTGGTTCACAAAACCAGACAAGCCCTGCAGCTATTCCCAGTGATTCCTTAGCTAAAATATCCACCACTTGATTGGATCTGCGGCCACACCATTCCATTGATACATCCCAGCTTCTACCCAGCATTTCCTGAATCTGTCTGAGTAACTGAGCTTCCATGTGATCTTCCTCCCAGCCACCCATTATCAGTTCCAAAGCCTCCAAACAGTCCGATTCTATCACTATTCGACGCTTCCCCGAATCCCAAGCCATCTTAAGCCCTATCATTATTGCCCACATCTCAGCATGGAGGCTAGATCCTCGTCCCAAACCATACATAAAGCCGGATAGCAATTTGCCTTCATGGTCCCTCACGATCCCTCCACATCCCGCACAATCTCCTCCCGAATTACACGCGCCATCCACATTTACTTTAACCCAACCAACATATGGAGGTTTCCATAATGTACTCTCTCCTGTCTCAACAAGGGACTTACATAACTTCATATCAGCCCATCTTGTTTGAGCTCTAACTTGATATATCAACTGGTTGGCTGCCAAGGTCTGACCTTGAAATACTCCTGAGTTTCTATTTAGCCAGAGCTGCCTACAGAATATTGCAAACCAAACCGGCCAACTCACCCCTTCATAATCTTTTCTCTGTACTAAATTCCATCTAATCCATGCGCTTATATCCGTAAACTCATAAAACTTGGTACTCTGTGCCGGAGAATCTGAAGTCTTCGCCCAATAACCCCTTGCTAGGCTGCAGTCACGAAGAACATGTAACACACTTTCAGGCACCGCTGCACACATAAAACAATCCTGCTGTACTTGCATTCCACACCCTGCTCTCCATGAATTCGTCATCAATCTTCCGCGAGCTGCCATCCACAGAAATGTTTTACACCTTTGTGGAGTTCGCAGTTTCCATATTCTTCTCCATAACCCACGATGAGGTGAATACTGCTCCCCCGCCACTAGTCCATATGCTGATTTAATAGTAAACTCACCACTATTCGAGACCCACCATATTGGTACATCATCCTCAGATCCTCGAGCAGACGGTGTGACCCTCCGTAAGGCATGAATCACCGAGAACGGTAAGAATGAATCAAACTTCGCCCAATCCCACCCACCTGACGAAGTGACATATGTACATACCGGATCTGCTAGCATGTCATCCGGAATATCTCTAACACAATACCTCAGAAGGCTATCATAATGCGGAAGCCATGGGTCTGTCCAAAAACGTACTCGATCACCCTTTCCAATCCGCCATCCCACACCATCCTGCACCCGATCCCAAACGTGCCGTATCCCCTTCCATGCTTGAGACCCCGTCCTCACTTTCTTTATGACTGGCAAGATATCTTCCCCACATTTATATTTCTCCCGCATAAACTTCACCCATAAAGTGTCCCGCCGCTTCACAAGGCCCCACCCTAACTTCATCATAAAAGCTTCGTTCTGTTTACGTGCGTGACGTAATCCCAGGCCTCCTGCATCCTTCGGCTTACATACTTCATCCCATGTGACCATTGATGGCTTCCTGCTAGTACTAGAACTTCCCCACAAAAAATCCCTACACTTCTTATCAATTTCGTCGCAGGTGGCTGATGGTAACCATGCTGATTGCATGGCGTAGCTCGGGATTGATGAAACAACTGAAGATACAAGAGTATGACGGGCAGCCATCGACAAAGTATTCGCCTTCCATCCCTTCAAACGATCTTCCATCTTATTGACTAGATACCGGTACGTGTGCTTTGACACCCTATCATGATGTACAGGGATATCCAGATATTTACCAAGATCCGCTGTTGGTGTAAATTCTAGAAAAGCACTGATCTCCGACCTTCTTGTATGACTCACGTTCCTTGAGAAAAAGATTCTGGACTTGGCTCCATTCACTCTTTCTCCTGATGCAGCGCAAAAATCATCTAAGCATGCTTTAATAATTGCTGCTTGATCAAGAGAAGCCTCAGCAAACAATAATAGATCATCAGCAAAAAATAAATGTGAGATTGCCACCCCATGCTTCTTTAACCTGAACGGAATCCAATTCTTTACATTCACCTCCGCTTGAATAAGATGGGCCAATTTTTCCATAACTAGTACAAACAGGTAAGGAGAAATTGGGTCACCTTGCCGAACACCACGGGACGGATTGAAAGTTGGTCCCGGCTTGCCATTCCACATAACCTGCATTTCGGGGGTAGTAAGGCAGGCAGAAATTAAATCTATAATTTGAGACGGGAATTGTAATTCATGTAATCGTGCCACCACAAACTCCCAACGCACATGGTCATACGCTTTCTCAAGATCAATTTTCAAAGCCATAAATCCCTGTTTCTTCTTTATCGTCTTCATCGAGTGCACAATTTCCTGAGCGAGGATAATATTATCAGAACTCTGTCTCCCAGGCACAAAACTACACTGATTTGGTGAAATAATCTGTGGCATAACCCGCTTCATCCTGGTCGCTAAGATTTTTGTAACCGCCTTATAAATAACGTTACACAAGCTAATAGGTCGAAAATCCCGAATGCTCTGTGGGATCTCAATCTTGGGGATCAAAACAATGTAAGTCCCATTAACCCTTCTAACCTCATCAGGTCTACAAAAGATATCTTGCACCATCTTCACCACCATCCCCTTTACAACATTCTATTGGTTCTGAAAAAACAACGGATTCAAGCCATCTGGACCAGGGGCTTTAAGAGGGCCCATGCTAAATATTGCTTGTTGCACTTCTTGTTCCGTAACCATTGCCCCCATCATTTGTAACAAACTCTCTGAGATCAACGGATATGTGCCACCAAAATTAACTTCTCCATTCTGATTATGCTCCTCCGTATATAGATTCTGAAAAAAATCCGTTCCTTCCCGTTTAAGGTCTTCCTCACTGTAGATCCATACCCCATCATCCTTCTTAAGCGCTTCCACTTGCTTCCTCCTTTGACGACTATTCGTAACTGTATGGAAATACTTTGTATTTTTATCCCCATGTGTATACCAGTTACATCGGGACCGCTGCAACCACATTAATTCCTCCTGAACCAAACACTGTTCTAGCTCCTCCCACACCAACTTCCGTTCATTATCCCCTTCTAGTCTTTCATTTAAATCTTCCAATGTATGAATCAATCGAGCTTTCCTGTGATTAATATTCCCAAAATTCTTCTGATTCCATTCTATTACTTCTGCCTTGAACCCTGCAATATTTTCCTCCCAAGACCTAGTTAACCTCCACGTATTCTCCACCACAGAAGAAAAAGAATCATCTGTAATCCATGGCGCGAAAAACCGGAATGGCTTCCGTTGCCTATCTCTAGGTCCTCTCACCCATCTCAATAAAAGCGGGCAATGATCAGACTTGTATTGTGGAAGGTGCAACAAAGATACGTTTGGAAACATATCAAACCACTGCTTCGTTGCTATAACCCTATCAATTCTGCTAGCCGATCCATTCCTCCTCCATGTAAACTTAGGTTCTTGAAACACCATTTCTTCCATCCCACTTTCCCTCAACCATTGAGCAAATAAATTGTCATGGCGACTTAGTACTTGTGATACCGACCTTCTATCCTCATCCCGTAGAGTCGCATTGAAATCACCACCCACACACCATTTCGTCACGCCACTCACCCTGATTAAATTAAGCTGCCGCCATAGTTCTCGACGTTTTAAATAATTCGGATGTCCATACACCACCGATAAATCCCAGCTCGAATCCTTACCGGCATTAAAGACCCCATGCAGAACCTGTGACTCTTTAAAAGTAACCTTGAAATTAACATTCTTATTCCAAAAACACCATATTCCACCACTAAACCCGTTTGCCTCGACTACCTCCACATTCTCCATTCCCAAGCGTCTGCCAAGTACTCGTGCCTTCTCTCCCTTCTGTCTTGGTTCAAGAATAGCTAAAAAATCAAATCTGTAAATCCTCTTTAACTCAGAGATCAATCCTGCAAATAATTTGCTCCCAGTACCACGAGAATTCCAAATTAAAATATTATAATCCATAAAAAACATTATTTAAGAATTTAAGCCCCACTACTGCTCCTGATCACCAGACTTCACCGCATCACTCATCTCTGTATCACCCAACTCATGTAAAATAGAAGTCTGACTTACACAGAATTTAGCTTTACTGCCTTCTCCAGGATCCCATTGATTAGTAGCCCCCATATTATCATCATTCTTCCCTTTTTGTATATTTAATTTCCCTTGCTCCTTTTCTCGTTTTTTCATTGTAAAATCACCTACTGGTAGCGCCTTGCTATTCGATATACTCGGTTTGGCGGACACAGGCCGAGACTTGGCATTCACATCGGTCTTGACCCCACCATTCAACTCCAAATTATTGCTCTTCACCAACCCCAATCTTGCTTTAGCCTCCATAATAAGACCCATGCCAGCTGGCCCCTCCACTTTGTTAATCATCTTCAATGGCGCATTCGGTGCTGAGTCCGCAATATCCAGCTTGGTCCCACCACAACTTTGACTATGCCTTTCTTTGCTAGGATCCGATGCTTCCTGCTTTTTTTCCACAATTCTCGCCTTCCTTTCCTCCTTCTTTGCACCTTGATTTGTTACCTCTTTTAACGGCTCTCTCCCCCCCAAAGTCTTTGTTGTCCGAAAATCACTCACCCTATCTTCCTTAATCAGCGCATCAAAGCGAGACCCACTTCTTTCCGACACAGAGGAACTCCGTTCACCTGAAGCAGAGTGTTTTCGTTCGTCCCTCTGTCCAGCTAACCCAGCCATAGCATTATACCGATACTGTCTTCTTGGTCGCTGTACTAAAGTCCAGCTATCAAAACCCACCCCTTCCATGTCCTTAGTCCCGCTACTCTCTCCATTCCCAGTTGCACTCCTATTTCCAACCCCGACCTCCGACTGATGCCGTTCTTCATTTCTATCAGCATTCTCACTCGACTTACTACCTACAACAGGCTCATTAGGATATTGATCGGTCTCTTTGTGCAGACACTGTTGAACGTCATGCCCATATCGACCGCATTTAAAACAAATACAATGTATACCTTCATACTGAACACGGGTGACTCTACCGTTAATCAAAATAAAAGGCCTCAAAGGTGCAGCGAGATTCAATTCCACGCATATCCGAGCAAACCTTCCTTTCTTTCTTTTTAGCGTGGCCACATCAACCTTGATCACTTTTCCAATCTGTGAGCCTAAAACAAACAACGCTCCTTTATCATAATAATCTAACGGAAGTTTAGCAAACCGAATCCACGCAGCAATCTTGGTCACCTCCGCTTCATCTGGATCAAAGTCTTGTTTCCATGGTTGCACCGACACATAGTGATCAAATAATAGCCATGGACCACCGGTGAGTGCAAGATCATAATCTCTTCTATCTTTAAATTGCACCACGAAGAAACCAGCACCCACATCAATTGATTCAACTTCCCCGTTCTTGGCCCAGAACTGTTGGATTTTTTTTTGCAAAATAAATTGGATCAACCATGCGCCCCAGAAGCTTTACTATCAGTGCACTATGCCATTGCTTAGCCAACCTGTCCCTTTCTTCCAGTGAAAAAATCACATTCGGACCCAAAGCAGTCATCTCTACCTTAATACGGTCCTTCCACCCATCTCCATTCCACCAGTCATCTTCCTCTTCTGTAACACACCGCTCCTGTAATACTGCTTCTTTAAAAGACCTCCATTTGGTCTCTGCATGAGTCTCTGTTACCTCCCCAGCTCTATCGGTGTTGATCTCGCCAATAACATGGTCTTCCTTCTCCGCGTCATGCATCCATTCTTCATCCCTGGACACCAGTTGATATCCTCCTGTGAAGCCACCATCACCCGGGTTAATCTTTTTCCTGCTACGATTCAGAGCATCACGCTCCTCCGTCGTCGGCGCCGTAGGACCTCTTTCTCGACTCCTTTCTCTCTCTCGCTCACTCATGATTTTTTTTTTACTTTGCGGGAAACATTTATGTTTCGTCTATGTATTAGATCTAGGGAGAAGGAAAAAAAAATGAATGTCTATTAATTCATGGACAGTACTTTTTGTAAAAAAAATTGACCTCGTTTTTTGCCGCTTTTTTTAACAACTTTTGAAATACAATTCTATTCATTGTCTTAGTATAATATATATAAATGACAATAATGTTTAGGGTGAATAAAAGGCATTTGATATCTGTTAAATACAATTATGGATTTTAACTAGAGAAAAAGATAAATAAATATTACTTTTTAAAATCTCAAATAAATGATTTCCCTAAAACCTAAGTTGTTAATTATCATATTTTTTTTTATCAATCCCATTATTTATATTATCAACAAAACCAATTTAAAATTTTAAAGTTTAAGCAGTATTTAAATATTTTTTCCCTTTTAACTATCTCAATAAAATATTAGGTATGTTAAAACTATTTTAGTGTATGTTTAGATTAGTTTTTAAAAAAATAATTTTTACATTTATGAAATAAATATATGATTTATCAAATGTACACAAGTTTAAGTTTGACAGAGTTTATTAATTTCAAGAGTTAATAACACTTTTTTAAAAATCATCACGTGCCCTCCCAAGGCACATCATCGTCACCGCCCACTAACCGCCTCCCCAAGGGCCACGCGTCCTTCATGCATCCCCTGCAACCATTCCATGTATCGGGTAAGAATTGGTCTGATTTTTTTTTTTTGATAACAACCGAAAGCCCACAATAGAGAACCAATCTATTCTCCTCTATTCTTTTTTATAAAAGTTCAAAATTTAAAGAATTAGTATAATTTTTAATCATTGAAGTTTGATTTAATTTTGATTTTGATATCTCAAATTTTAAATCGATGATTTTAATCCCTGAAGTTTGACCCTTTATCCCTCAAGTTTGAAAAGAACTTAGTTTTTTTTTTGTTCGATTCAATTTTCCACTAAGACCTTCTCAAACTTGAGGGACCAACAGTTATAAATGAAGTAAACTTGAGGGACCAAAACCAAAAATTTTAAACTTAAGAGACCAAAATCAAAATTGGATCAAACTTCAGGGATCAGAAATTATATTAACCCAAACTTAAATTATCTCAAGTTTTTGTATAAAAATTTGACAAGTTGTACCAAAAGAGAGTACTACAAAAGTTGTCCAGAGTAATTAATGAGTTTGTTTTTTTCCTTTATTACCCCCCATTAATTATATGTATGGCAATAATTGGAAAGTTAGTGGTGCTTATATTTATTCTATTTTTCTCTCTTATTTGTCTCTCATAAATATGGACATACTTGATAAAAAAATTTATTCTAGACATATTTATTATTGTTAACCAATTTTAACTGTTTCCTTAAATCGTGTAATTGAATTATTAAACTCTTATAAATAGGACCAGAGGTAATACATAAGACCTCAAAATAAGGCTAGAATCCTTAGGTGGAGTTGTAGGTAGCGTCAGAGCATGCTTAGTCTAAAACATAAGTCAATTGTAAGATAATTAATACTCCTTTTCAGTTTTGCCTACACAATTAATGTTTATTTTTAATTTTATCCACTCATTAAATTTTCAAACAAATTTTTTAATAAGGGTAAAAATGAAAAAAAATTAATTTATAACATATTTAATGAATTAACTGTCACTTCTTATTTCTTATGAATTAGTTAAAATACCCTACCTATTTATGGACCAAAGGGAGTACATTCTTGTCTTCCTCAATAAGCTGATGGTCTTTACGGAGTCACCGGCAAAGCAGTACCATTTGGTAGGCCCCATCCCTCGTCGATCTCAAGCCAAGAAGACATGCCCAGAGTTTCTGCAAATATGGTGCCCCCATCCCCAAGACTTTGCATGAAAGGGGTCCTTTATGATTTTTAATAGGGTTAAAGGTCCTTTTTGCCTCGGAAGTATTCACTTGGGGCCAATTTGGCCCAAAAGATTTTTGAGACCTAATTTTGCCCCGAAAGTTTCAAATTTGAAGCAATTTTGCCCTTACGTTAGTTGACCGTTAGCCAGGGCAAATTTGCTTCAAATTTGACACTTTCAGGGTAAAATTGCACCTTAACCCAATGACCATTAGTCAGGCCCATCGAATACCATATGACGTGTTGTGCTCTTCTAGCTGCTGGACCTTACCTCAGGCTAAGCCAAGAAGGGCAGACTGTTAAACAGAAAAGAGAACTCTTCCTGAGGCCTTTGTCAACGTCTCCAAACTCACTAACGTTACTGTTAGCTACCATGTCCCAGTTCAGGAATTTTGACTTGATTCCCTTTCAAAGTACACGTTCTGCACATTATCCGACGGGCTTCCTACGTCTCTTAGGATCGACTAACTCATGTGCAAGTACCGTTCATATGGAACATTTTCCCTCTTCGGCCTTCAAAGTTCTCATTTGAATATTTGCTACTACCACCAAGATCTGCAATGACGGCCGCTTCGCCCGAGTGCCAAAGTGCACGACTTATACTCGGCCGTCGGGGAAATTGCAAGGCCCTGATAAGTAGGAAGGCGCGGTGGTCATTGCAAAACCTAGAGCGCAAGTCCGGGCGAAGCAGTGGTCGAGGCAAGTGTGTCAACACCCATTTCCATTTCGATAATCGAAGAGTAATAAAGGCGGAATTCAATGGGCATACAGAAAAGTACAATTATACTGATAATAATATTCGTTTACAATTCTGATATCGTTCATCGACGAAAACAAAAAATACAGTGGAAGTTTTAATATTTACAATTTTTACCAAAATATCACAAAATAGACTAATTATGACCACGTTCTTGTCCTTGGCTCGAAACACGTGTCGTTCACTTTCCAGCATCTGTCTTTTCCAATTGCCCCACTGGTACCCGCTGAGGTGTTTATTTAAAAATAGGGTGAGATTCCGGAGAACCCCAGTAGAAACATGCTATCGTTCATAGAAAATGCGAAAAGTAAATATGATATATGCCATGTATGCACCAATTAATGAACATTATAAACATATCATCTGTATGTATACATGAGTAGGGCCCAACTCCACTATTCTGCACCGGTTGGGTTTTCACCAACTCCAGTGTAAGTGCCTATGACACTTCTGGCCCCTTTCTGGGCAAATCGTGTTGATTAATAAAGCGCATTTACAAACATTGGCATTCACACAATCATATAACTATGGCATAGTGTATGAGGGATAATGTCCCTACCTCCAAGCTTTATAATCCTCTATTTAATAGTGTCTCGTAAAGCGTGTTGTCCCAGCGTCCGACTAGGTCCTAAAATATTAAATGTACCAAAAATAGGTCATAACCTATCCAAGTATCATTTTATACTCTTCCATGGTGTTTATTGTGGTTACATTAGTCTATGGTGAAAATTTACAAAAATGCCTTGGGGAACCCGGCTTGGCCCGGCCGTACACGACCCGATGGTACGTTTTCCCAAAATTTTAACCAAAGCTATTTTGATTTATTTTCGTCCAAGGAATCCATTTCCAAGCTCGAAATTATCAAATTCAGTGTCAAATTACGAAAATGCCCTTGATAGCCCCTATTTAGGGATTTCAGTGGTGTTTTCGTAATTATGCTTTTTTGGCCTCTACCGAAAAAGTGCCCAACTGTAACCCCACCTATTTTTGCCCAATGAGTCCAATGGAACCATTTATTTCATGAAAATCCAACTCCTACTTCCAATTCTGGTCCTAGCCAAAATATTAGGGAAAATGGAAAAAAATGAGGTTTTGTGTTTTAGCTTTCAAAACTTGTATTTTTCCACTTCTAATCCTTAGTTAACTCATTTAAACACTTCGTAATCATGATTTAAAGGATTTTGGGCAGCATAAACCCTTAGGTTTATGGCTTTTCTAATTTTACAACTCATCCCAAAAATCACAAAACCAAACAATAATTACCAACAACTTTAATACACTAAGAAGTTGAGGTTTTTGGAGATTACCTCTTGATCCTTGGTGTCTCTCTCTCTAGAACGTCCTCTCTCTCTCCTCAACCTTGAAGAATAGCTTGCTAAACCATGATTTCTATGAAGGACAAAAGGTTAGAGGAGCTATTTGACAAAAAGGGAGGCTTAATCACAAGATCTATAAGACTTACCTTTGGATTTTGCTCCTTCTTCTTTCTAGCTTTCCTATGCTTCTCCAAGGCACTTTCTTTCTCTCCTTCTCTCATGTAATGCGTGAAGTGTATGAAGGGAAGAGAAGGGAAGGGAAGAGAAATGTTTCATAAACTTCCTCCCTTAATTTTACACCATTGATCTCATCAAGGAGCCATAATGTGACACTTGTCACAACCTTACATCCACCCATGCCTCCTTCCTATTTACTCATGATTACTCCTTTAGTTCCCTTTGACATTTGGGCAACATTTTCCTTCCTTGATTAGGCAAGAAAACCGTTCCTCCTCTCCTCTTACAAGACAAGTAAGTTCTCTTCCTACTAAGTCCAAGTTTGCACTCCTCTAAGCACTCAAGTTATTTCATTCCTTCACTAAAGCTATTCTCATCATGCACTTCACCATACTTCCCTCCATAATTGCTCCCTTTGACTCTCCTTAACATTGAACTAGCCTTCTCCCTTGGTTAGCTTTTAAAAAAACATGCTCCCCCTTCTCATGCTCCAACTAAACCATTACTCTTCCAACTAGACCAATTCTTGCACTCAAGGTAGCATACCATTTCATCATTATTTGTCCATGTAGCATTTTTTTAAAGCAATTTGACATGTGCTCATACAAATCCATTATA
This sequence comes from Inga oerstediana, assembly GCA_963210345.1. Classification (NCBI taxonomy): domain Eukaryota; kingdom Viridiplantae; phylum Streptophyta; class Magnoliopsida; order Fabales; family Fabaceae; genus Inga; species Inga oerstediana. The sequence continues at coordinate 76,390,481 of OY723399.1, read as the reverse complement.
ATTTAATCCTCTCCTCATATGATCATGACACTTGGCATTTTAATTCCATTAATCAATTTCTAACACCTTTTATTTTCAATTTTCGGAATAATGCCAATTCTGGCAGATTTTCTGCCTTAACTTTGAAAAATCATAACTAATTTTGTAGACATCATTTTGATGCAATTTCAAAGCCTATGGAACCCTTATTGAGTCTAGTTTCAAGGAAAAATATGGAATTTTACTGGCTGGGATCATATCATTCCCAGATTTTCAATCTTTGACCGCTACTCCAGAAATTAGTCAATTTTGCTGGGAAAACTTTAAAAATTCATAACTCTCAATACACAAGTCAAAATGGCTTATAATACCTATCAAATTAAAGCTTAGGATGTCTACTTTCACCTTGTAAAATTTCATAATTTTTGGTCATCATTTGGTCATCCAAAACTATATGACAATCTCATTGCCTTGCAGGCAATTTCACTGGAACCACTATTCCACTTTCAATTTTCAATATTTAATTCCTTTGGCCTTAAATATTCACTATTTTATTGAATATATAAAATAATTACAATATATTCTTGGTGAATAAAATTTGGGGTGTTACAAGTGCCAGGCCTCGATGAGTAGGAGGGTGCGGCGGTCGCTGCAAAACCTAGGGCCCGTCTGATAGAATGAAGTACGAGTACTTCAAAAGTGAATCAGGTCAAAATTCCTGAACCAGGACGTGGCAGCTGACAACAAAGTTAGTGAATTCGGAGACGTCGGCAGGGGCCTTGGGAAGAGTTCTCTTTTCTGTTTAACAGCCTGCCCACCCTGGCTCAGTTGGAGGTAGAGTCCAGCGGCTGGAAGAGCATAGCACGTTGTGCGGTGTTCGATGCGCTCAACTAACGGTCATTGAGTTAATGTGCAATTTTACTCCGGAAGTTTTAAATATGGAGCAAATTTGCCCCAGCTAATAGTCAACTAACGGTCAATTAACTTAAGGTCAAAATTGCTCCAAATTTGAAACTTCCGGGAAAAAATTGGACCTCGAAAAACTTCTAAGGCAAAATTGACCCAAAGAAAATACTTCCGAAGCGAAAATAACTTTTAACCCTTTTTAATAAGCCCAACACAAAAAAATTAGGGAAAATCATAGTGAGGTCCCAAAAACCATAAAAAATTATAAAGAAGTTGCAATATCTTGAATTTTGGGATCGGAAGCTTGGGAGTATGCCTGAATTAAGTGGATTGCTGAGCCCCAATTTAGTAGGTGCCCCAAATATATTCCCTAATGTTTCTTATATCTTTGGGGTATTAAAGAAAATAAAATGGTGAATTTTGAAGAAAGTGATTATGTTTCCAGTGAAATTATGATATAAGCATACTAAAAGATGACATCAGCATAAAGTATTAAACATTTCTATCTTCATATTCTTCTTATTTTCGACGTGAACCAACAGCCAAAAGTGAGAGAGAGTGTTGAGAGCTCTCAGAGAGAGAAGGAGAAAAGGCCCTGTACGGTAAGCCGATTGCTCTGATGATTTAGCTCCTAACGTATACAACTTCGCTCCTAAGCTTCTCTTTCATGTATTTGAAGGTTGTTGAAGCTCAATTTTCCTTGTTAGGAAGGGGTAGGGTTCAGCCATGTAAAGGATTTTTAATGATTTGATAATTCCTTTGAGTTCAGGGGGAAAATTATGTGAGGTTACAGTTGGTCTCTTTTTCAGAAAAGCCCAAAAAACATAATTACAAAAACGCTCTTGAAACTCTTAAAGCGGGGCTGCCAATGGCCTATATGTCTTTTAGCAATGAATTTAGTAATTTCTAGTCCGGATATGGATTTCTTGAGCGAAAATATATCAGAATAAACCCAGACTAAATTTCGAGAAAAGTGTAGTCAGACCAGATGCGGTGGGGCCGGGCCGGGGTCTCGGGGGCATTTTGATAAATTTTTACCATAGGCTAATATTACTATTAGAAACACTATGGAAGTGTCTAAATGGTACATTTGGAATTGTAGGACAGAGTTGAGAGCTCGAGGTGTCGGCACGCATTATGAGGCACACAAATCGAGGAGAAAAGACTTAAAGTAGGGGACTTACCTTATTTGCATGTATTTGATATCTCTGCTTGTGTATTGATGTATGTGATTGCTTTACTTGATTGTGTAGAGCATATTTGAATAAATGAAACTCTGTTTCTGTTTTTGTTGTGGCCATAGTTTTGTTGCATGAAACATTGAGCATGCAGAAATGTCATTATGAAGCATACGTCTAGTTAAAGCTAACATGTCATACACATAACATCTATCATGCATGAATTATGGTATTTGCTTCCTACTGAGATTCTCTCAAATCTCACCCTCCCCTACCAATAATATAGGCAGGCGAAGACAGAAGGTATGCAGAGAACAGAGAAGAGAACTGTATAAGGGGAATGCAGTGGTGGAACAAAGATGGGAAGGTGCCTGCGTTTCATTGGGATGGGTTTAGACACCCTGGTAGCCCTGTGTGACTACATTGATTATAATTCTCATGTACAAACCCTTATGGGGGAATTTATGTAATCATGCACTTATTATCAGTATATTCATGTTATTCCTATGTTGGCCACCAAACCACGCATTAATATTTCACTGCAAGTCAAAATAAGTAAGGGTGTGACAAAAGTCCATAGCAAGTTCCCCTATCAAAAAGGTTCTTAGGGACTACATTATGATTAATTTTGAATTAGAATTTACTTTATTGCCCACATGTGCTATTTGCACAAGCTTTTGTGTTAATTTTGACAAGTTTGTCAGCCTATTTTAACAATGTTATTTGCTTACTTTGACAAATTCATTTTCCTACTTCCACAAGTTATAAAATGGAAAGTTAATGTGGCTATTTTGACAAGCCTCTGTGCCAGTTTTGACAAGTTCGTCAGCCTATTTTGACAATCTTATTTGCCTACTTTGACAAGTTCATTTTCCTACTTCCACAAGTTATAAAATGGCAAGTTAATGTGCTATTTTAACAAGCCTCTTTGCCAATTTTGATAAGTTTATCTACCTATTTTGACAACCTTATTTGCCTACTTTGACAAAAGCGCCAACTCCTCTTGCTGCTCATTTCCTTTTTTATTCAATGGGGGCAACAAAGTAATTTGACATTCATAATTAATCACAATGCAGTCTCTAGGAACTGTTTTAATAGGAGAATTTACTATGAGACTTTTTTATAATTTTTTATGGTCCTTGGGACCTCACTATAATTTTCCCCAAAAAACTAAGAGAAGCTAATTAGTCTGGGCCCTAAACTAAAAATTAAAAAAAGCATATGACGGCCCCAAGCAATTGTAACTATGATGATGATATATTAGAATAGTCCCGCAACCAACGGGATTGAATCTAGCAGAAAGGATTAGTCTCTCACAACGCGGTGACTCAAGATTCAAATCCCCATTAGAGGAAGTGCTTACATTTAGTGTTCAACAGTGTGTTAAATAGAATTACCTCTAATAAGAGAATATCTATGCATAATCCACAAAAACACAAGAAGAAGAAGAATAGGCTTAGCCCAAAAAAAAAAAAAAAAAAACAAGCCAGCTAGTGATATTTTTTGGTCGAATGGTTAGTGTGGTTTGATTAAGTACATTAATCAAATTTCAAGCCTGAGGTTTTGTAATTAGAACCCAGGAAGGAGTACGAAGATTTTGTACCAATCAGAAGTATCTATAAATATGACCTCTTCTGATTTTCTTATAAATGCATAGGCATATCTTTTATTTTTAATGATTGTTTATATTATAATAATAAAGGACTTTGTTTCCATTTTTTTTGTTTTTGTTTTGGTAAATTTACCCTTGAAGTATATTGTCTAGGAGCAATTTCACCCTCCTCCTTTCAAAAACACTGCAAATTTAACCTTGCTATTAACTTTACAAAAAAGTATGTTAAATTAGGTTGCATGCTATAACCTAAAATATTTTCTTTTTTTCCATAACAACCACATTTTCATTATTTAGCTTCTTACTTTCGGTAGTCATCTTAAATGTTTTCAGTATTTATTACTTATCTTTCATATTTTCAGTACTACAAATAATTAAATATTAGGGTTGAAAACATGGAGGATAAGTCTTAAAAAATATTTAAGATGGTCATTGAGAAAATGATTATTGAAAATGTTAAAGATAAACATTAAAAATATGAAAGATGAGTATTACAAATATGAAAAAAAAAAGAGTGATTAAAAAGTTAACTCAAGAAATGCTTTGAGAAAAAAATTGCACTCAAAGAGTAATTTAGAATAATGGATGTTACTAAAAAAAAATATTTTAAGGTGATGAATGCAAGTTAGCTTAATGGGTTTTTTAAGTGAGTTAATGATGAGGCTAAAAGTATTCTTTTTTTAAAAAAAAGAGGAGCATGAAATTGCTCCAAAAAAATACTTGAAAAACAAAATTGTACCAAAAAATTAATTAGACAAAAACTTCTAAGAAAATATTTTAGGATGTTGAATACATCCCATTAGTTCAATGCCCCCATTTGTTGTCAAATCTATTTTACCCTGAGTGTGTTGTTACCTGATTACAAAATCCTTACAAACTTGTTCTCTCCAACATGGGACTTGGGCGTGTTACACATCACACATACTAAGTGTATGTTTCGATTGGCGTCACGATAGCTTATAAGCTGCTTTTCACATAAATCGAAACAAAACTCCTCTTACATAATTACCTCGTATACCATAAATCATAATTGAAAAGCTGATTTTAAACATTTCTATCATTGTTCCAAACACACTTAGTTTTCCAACTACAACACTAATTGTTTCCATCCAATGTTGATTTTGTAAAACTAGATAAGACTAGCAAAATATAAAAAGGTATATGAAAAAGTAAAATTGAATATGGACATAAATTGAGAAAAAACCTACAAAATATCCAGTCCACGATTTTTTTTCCTTCAAGAAGAAACTATCATTTTTTCCCCTAAGCATAGATACCTTCTAATTGAAAATAATCATATTTAAGGTATTGTCGGATATTAAAAGGTAGATATCTCTCCCAATATGGATTTAAATATTAATTTGTCACGTTATAAGGGACTAGCCATTTTTGCTATATTCTACACCCGTTGGTCAAGATGAACTCCCATTGAAATAATACCCATAAATACAAAGAGGTCTAGCAGAAAACAGATGTAAACCAAAACACTAAAAACATAGCTAAAGAACTCAAACCACTATCAATCATATAAAATTACTCCTTTTGGTCTTTAATATAAGATATATTTACCTAATTTGATTAGATGAAGGAAGTTAGTTAAGTTAGTTAATATGACATGTATTTTCTAAAAAAACACACTAGTCACTTTCTTAATTAGGAGAATTACACTGTAGTCCCATGAAAGACAATATACGAAGAAATGGTCCCAGGAAATTTTGAAATTACTCTCAAGTCCCATGGGACCATTTTGTAATAAATTCAAGTTGGGAAAAGACATAAACACCCTTAAGAATTGGGCAAAAAAATAGACATCCAATTTCCCTTCATTAAACCTCACTTCTTGTTGCAGTCAGATGAAATTCGCTTCGCTCTCTGGTTCCCAACAGGAGATAATCTTGGCAAATGGAAGTTGTCATCGTGAGCGGAGTTGGTCGCAGGTTATCACCGTCGAGGTTTAGTGGGTATTGCTTGAGTAAACCAAATCATCTACAAACGGAAGGTGTCAGTTCTGTGATCATTGACACGTGAAATTGTCAGCAAACGGATGCAACCTCATTTGACAAATCAAATATTCAGAATGCAACAGGAAGACATAATTAAGAATCTTTCAATTCTCCTTATCATTATCACTTTTGATCATCTGGTGCCTTGAGCGTTCACTTTGAGTAATTTCTTTTATGCTGTAGTTACTCAGGGAGATTATGCACGAAAATGTCGTGAAGCTTGTAAATGTTCACATCAATCATGCGGATATGTCTCTGTACCTAGCTTTTGATTATGCTAAACATGACCTTACTGTAAGTATAGTTGTAAAGGGTGCCTATGATTTAGAGCAAATTCAAATTTAAGCATTTAAATTAAAAATGTAATCTCACATGGAACTCTCTAAAAAGATCTGATGAAATAAGTATTCTTTGATATTTGACATGATGTCTGTCTCCTCACATTCTGATGTTCCTTGGAAACTAGATGTAGATTTTACTTTTAAAGACATGTGTTTTACTTTCTAGTCTCACTTAGATTTTATTTTTTACAAATAAATCAATTGCTCATTTTCCTATATCACACTAATGCTTAAAGTTGTAGCTCTACTATGGATTTTATATTTTATCATAGCCCTGGTTTTTTAAGTCAATATAGGAATAAATGTATAGTTGGAAAGAAATCTATTTTTCTTGTTGGACAAATTGAATGTAAAACTTTCTATTATGATTGCCAGTAAATCATTCGACATCATAGGGACAAATTCAACCATTCTATTAATCACTATACTGTTAAATCATTACTTTGGCAGTTGCTCAACGGACTAAACTATCTGCATAGGTGAGTATTCTTTTATGACATTGAAAATGATTCCTTTTCAATTTTTTTTTACATAAATGGGCTCAACATATTTCATTTATGCTGTAGTAATTGGATAATTCATCGAGACCTTAAGCCATCGAATATATTGGTATGCCTCCAACTGCCTTACCATTGTATACTTATATATTCTTTTACTGTTATATATAGCCATTTTCATTTCAACCCCCTTTTTGGTCCCCTTGTGTTTAGCACACTTGTTCATTTTGTTCTTTTGGTGTGTAAATATCTAAGTCTACTATTTCTATACTTGAACTTTCTATGACCAGGTTATGGGTAAAGGAAAGGAACACTGAGTTGTTAAAATTGCTGACTTTAGACTTGCAAGAATATATCAAGCTCCTTTAGAGCCTTTATATGAAAATAGAGTATGAGGCATCTTTTTTCAGCAGTTGAAGCTTTATGACAAGCTGAAACTGGGATGTAATGCTAAAATGGTGAGAATTGTTTTTTCTAAGGTAGCAATATGGACAAAGGAAAAGTTGTCAAAGACAAGTTTAGAATAGTTTAAAACAATGATATCCTCCATTAAGGGAAAAGAGAGCGGCGAACTTTTGATTTTGAAAAGTGCATGTCGTACTATTTTTGTAAATCTGGTTAGATCGAAAGCTAGACCACTTGATTTTTGGCCATGATCTATGAATTTGTTTTTAGTTCCTTTTATATGCATTTTCAGATGTAAATAAATGTTGGATATAATATGGTTTTGTATCCTACTTTCATTTATGAAAATTAGCAATCTGCTGTAAATTCAGTTATCAATGTATGGACCTAGAGTTGTCAATGGATGCTCATTGACTTGTCAATAAATGCTCATGTAGTTGTTAATATATTATATATATATATATATGTAGTTATGTTAACATATATGCATCCCACTGTCATTTATGGAAAGTTGTAATATGATGTAAATTCTGTTATCAATGTATAGACCTGGAGTTGTCAGTGGAGGCCTTGGAGTTGTCAATGTACGCCTATGAAGTTGTTAATATATATATATATACAGTTATGATCACATTAGAAAATGATAGTTTATGTGTATATATTTACAGATTACCTATGTGGTTAATATTCGATACTAATTAGGTGGTCATATTATATGACTTGTCAATGGATGCCCATTGAGTTGTCATTGGAGACCCATAGAATTGTTAGTAGAGACCATATGACTTGTTAACGAAGGCTCATTGAGTTATCAGTGGAGGCCCATTGAGTTATCAGTGAAGGCTCCTACATTTGTTAATGGACGGTCATTGAATTATCAATAGAGGTCCCTGGAGTTGTCAGTGGAGACCCTATGACTTGTCAATGAAGGTTCCTTGACTTGTTAATAAAAGGCCATTGAGTTGTCAGTGGAGGCCCTATGACTTGTCAATGAAGGCTCCTGCACTTGTTAATGGACGGCCGTTGAGTTACCAATAGAGGTCCCTAGAGTTGTCAGCGGAGGCCCTATAACTTGTCAATAAAGGCTCATTGACTTGTCAGTGGAAGGCTATTAAGTTGTCAGTGGATGCCCTATAACTTGTCAATGAAGGCTCATTGACTTGTTAATAAAAGGCCATTGAGTTGTCAGTAGAAGCCGAATGACTTGTCAATAAAGGTTCCTGTACTTGTCAATGGATAGCCATTGATTTATCAATAGAGGTCCATAGAGTTGTCAATGGAGGCCCTATGACTTGTCAATGAAGGCTCCTTGATTTGTCAATAGAAGATCATTGAGTTATCAGTGGAGGCCCTATGAGTTGTCAGTGGAAGGCCATTGAGTTGTCAGTGGAGGCCTATGGAATTGTCAGTGGATGCTCTTTGACTTATCAATGGATGCCCATTGAGTTGTCACTGGAGGCCCATGGAGTTGTTAGTGGAAGCCCTATTGCTTGTTAACGGAGGCTCATTGACTTGTCAATTGATGCCCATTAAGTTGTCAATGGAGGCCCTATGAATTGTCAATAGAGGTTTTTGGACTTACAAAGAAGGCCCTTGGAGTTGTCAGTTGAGGCCCATTGACTTGTCAATGGAGGCTCTTCCACTTATCAATGGATGTCCATTGACAACTATATTCAGGCCCAATGACTTGTCACCGAAGGCTCCTGGAGTTTTCAGCGGAGTCTCCTCGACTTGTTAATAGAGTTTCTTGCAGTTATCAATAGAGTCAAACAATGTGCAAGGAAAAGCATCATATGTGCATTACATAACTTTAGTACTAACGTTAACTCATGAAAATGACTCCGTAATTCATAATTACAACAAACGTCTTTAGTACAACTTGTTTAAAGTTGATCATAACCAAAAACATCACATCTATATAATGTCACTGCACTTGATTATTACAAAAAAGTAACCATATTTACAATGAGTATGCATATGGTCATTATAATCCCCTAATATGCTATCCATACAATCACATTTACAATGAATGGCCGCTTCCCCTTTTGTTTCTCCTTCTTCTTTTCCTTCTGCTTCTCCTCCTTGTGGTGATTCATAAAAAAATTTACCATCTAGTGGTGATTCATCAATCTATTGAATTAACTTCTTAAGCAACAGAATAATGAAGTTAAATGGAATAAACAATGTATTGAGTAAAGTAAAATTCTAACCTTCCAATCCCCAGTATAGAATTAGAATCCAAAATGGATAAGGTAATACCAATACAAACATTAAATACCACAGCATGACAGCAGCAACCACCAAAAAATAGAATCAGAAAGCTAAAGGTTACTTAATGACAACCTGAAATGGATTAGGTGTGGTCACTTTTTAAATTAGATCTATAAGCACATAAAAGATATTCAAATGCCTCATGATTGTTTATCTTTCTTGTAGACCCACAATACTTCCTCAAATCTAAGATTTAGTAAAATCCATTTAAAATTCAAGCAACTATCTTAAGTCGATCTAGGGGTAGATGAAACCAGGTACCTTGTCAACAACATAAAAGATATTCAAATGCCTCATGATTGTTTATCTTTCTTGTAAACCCTCAATACTTCCTCAAATATAAGATTTAGTAAAATTCATTTAAAATTCAAGCAACTATCTTAAGTCGATCTAGGGGTAGATGAAACCAGGTACCTTGTCAACAACAGATAGATTTAAAAACCCTTGATGTACGTCAATGAGAAAATAATGATTTTATTTTGATATAGAGAACATGATAATTTCGTTATGGTAACATTCTTAAGTTAACCATGAGATGCAACAGTATGACAGTTTAATAATCCGAATAGCAAACATTATAAAAGCATACAACTTCTCTGCTGGCTCCTTAACCACCTGGAATATTAAAAAATGAGAAAGTTAAACTAAAAGGATACCAACAGCACTGGTAGAATGTTCTTCCCCAAGAAGCAACTCGGGTGCAGGATACCATATGGTAAGAACAACCTGCACATTATTATTCTCTCGGTCTAGTAAAACAAAAAACATCACCCAAATGAGAGCTCAAAAGTAACACAAATGCACAGTTAATTAATGATTGATAGAAAACAGTTGGATAAAAACATAAAGGAAAAACTACTTACTCTCCTAAACTAAGGCATGCCAACAAAATTGGTACAAGAACACAAGCCAAAATAATGTTTTCATTTTATTTCAAAATTCAAGTAGCAAAGTGTATTTTGACTAATTTTTTGATGTAAAAAAGATGCCTCATACTCCATTTTCAGATAAAGGCTCTAAAGGAGCCTGATATATTCTTGCAATGTAGCATTTGGATAAATGATTTTTAATAGGTAGCATTTTAATGTTTTTTTCCCACTCTTTATAGCATAACAATTAAAAAGTTTCATTCTTTTGGATGAGAAGAAAACATTTGGAGAAAAGTAAAAGAGAGGAGTTGTTGACTCTTAGAAATTCATAACATTCCAACACATTTTCTTCTCTTTTTACATACTTTTGGGTTCAAAATGTATATTGAAAGAAGTGTATAGAAGAAAATGTGCATACCAAAGTACAAAGCAAACCATCAAAGAAATTCATGTTATATTTGTGAATTAATTGAGAATATTTATAAATCCTCTCTCTCTTTGGTAGGAGGATGAAGACAAGTTTTAAAGCTTTACAGAAAACCAAGAAACAAGAAAGGAGTGAAGGAGGTGAAGCAAAGATAGAAGGAGCTTATGCAACGTGCCTCAGCAAGTTGACCAACTGGCTGTGGCAAGTAACCATTCTCAAGAAATGTGCTCTCTGTGTAACTGGCTACAGCAAGTTGATGAAGTTGCTGTGGCAAGTGATCTTCGCATGCTCACTGTGTAACTGGCCACAGCAAGTTGACAAACTTGCTGTAGCAAGTGAAGAATCAAAAGAAGAATTGGCTCTCTGTGTAACTGGCTACGGCAAGTTGACAGACTTGCCGTAGCAAGTCCTGAAAAAGTGCAGCTGTGCGTTTTGATATCAGAAGCGAAAAAACCCTATTTAACCTAGGGAAGGGCGCCGAAATGAAGCATTCTACACTCTGGGAAGTTGGAGCACGCAAGGGAAGAGCTTGGGAGAGAGATTTGGAGCATTTTGGAGGCTTGGGTGCTCTTCTCAAAAGAGATTTTGGGATTTCTACCTTGGTTTTTCTTCTTTTCTCCCCTTTTTCCACTTAGCTTCTTATGTATTCAGCAACTATGTGTAGTATTTCTTTATATTTGAACATGAGTAGCTAGAACTCTAATTTAGGATTACTTTTACCCATTGTATGGATTGAAACTACTAGATTATTTTGCTTTTGTTGGTTAATGAGTATTATATGTTGATTTTTCTTTGAGCTTAATGCTATCTTGTGCTTGATCACCACATGATTAGAGTTGTTCAATTAGAAGATGCTTGAGAGAGCTATTTTGATTGTAGAACTTAAGAAAAATCATGCTAGACTTGAAGTTTAGGGATTAAATGGATGGTTTGTTGTTAGAATAGAGATATATCTAACAACCTAGCATAGTCAAGTTAAGGCTTGCTTTGGAAAGATGATTTTCATTAATTGTAAACAAGAGATTGAATATTTTTAATGAAGATTAAAAATCAATCTTGACTTGAGAGAGCTTGGTTGATGATTTTAGGATCTTCGACTAGCATATAGGCTCATTTAACTAGCATAAGCGAATATTTTCATAGTTTCATGAAATAAAATGGGGAAGAAGTTATCCTAAACCTTTAAACCTTGAAGTAGAATCAATTTTACATTCACCTTTATTTTACCTTATTGTTTTTAGCAAATTCTCTTAATTAACATACTCAATTCCACATGATTCCATTCAACCTAATTAAACATATGGTTACATTAGTTAGCTTACTTTCGTCATAGTCCTCGTGGGAACGATCTTTATTTATCACATCACTTTATTACTTGCGACCCGTGCGCTTGCGGAAGCTAAACGGCGAACAAGTTTTTGGCGCCGTTGCCGGGGACTATTGACTAAAGTCTTTTGAGTTAATTAGTGTAACTGTGTGCTTGGTTACGCTTGAATTCTTGTCTTCTTTTGTTTTACTTTCTTAATTTGCTTTGTTTTTTTTAGTATAGTTCTATTGGTTGATAAGTTTGATACTCGTTTTGGGATTCTTGACTTGTAGGTATTTGAGCTCCGTATGCAAACTGATTTGGAGATCGTTCTTGACGGTGCTCTTGAAGAATATTTTTCTGAAGACTTTGAAACTGAACCGGAGAATCCACCTCAAGTGCAACCTCTCCAAGGACCTGAACCTTTGCCCATACAAGAGCAACCGAGACCACCACCTCGTCCTCATCCATTTTACAATATGGCTAATCCTAATGATGATGACTTGGAGCGCACTTTGGATGAGTACATGGAGCAAGAAAACTCCACCTATCAATTTAGCATCCAGTTTCCTGCTATTCAAGCTCGGAATTTTGAGTTGAAGCCAATCATGCTTCAAATGCTCCAAATGATTGGTTTGTTTTCGGGAACTCAGAATGAAGACCCTACTGACCAATTGACACGCTTTGTACAAGTGTGTGAGAACTTCAAGTTTCAAGGAGTAACTGCAGATGCACTTAGATTGCGACTCTTCCCTCTATCACTTGACAAGAAGGCAAGGGCTTGGCTTACCGCTCTACCTCCTAATTCCATCACTACTTGGGATGAAATGGCATCCAAGTTCAAAGCAAGGTTCATTCCAAGGGGTAGACGGGCAGTTCAAAGAGCTGAACTCTTGGGTTTTCAACAACAACCCGGTGAACTTTTTCATGAAGCATGGGAGAGATTCAAGGAGCTATGGCGTAGTTGTCCTAACCATGAACAGAAGACCTATGTTTTGCTTGAAGCCTTTGCAGCCGGATTGGATGTGCCTACTTCCAATATGCTCAACAATGCCTCTAATGGTGGAATTGGTAAGATGAGAGTTTGTGATATATCTCAGTTGTATGAGGACATTGCCTCTAGTTCCTTGCAACAATCTGAAAAATCACGTTCTAGCTATAGAACATATAAGGACCCAAGTCCTTCAAGTAGTTCAAATGTGTCTAAAGAAATTACCGCTCAACTTGAAGCAATTGCCAAGAGGTTTGATCAACTTGAATTAAGAATGGAGAGAAACACCTCCAAGAATGTGAATGCTATCCAAGCTCCAAATCCTTCATGTGAAATATGTGAAGGCCACTCTTCTGAAGAATGTTATCATACTATGGAGTCGGTGAGTTATTTGAACAATACTCAAAGGTATCCACGTGGCAACCCTTATTCTAATACCTACAACAAGGGTATGAGGGATCACCCCAACTTCTCTTGGAGGAATGGACCTTGTGAGAATCCAATTAATCACTATGCTTCTTCTAGTAAGCCAATGCGTCCACCGGGTTTTGAGCAACCACTGAAGCCACAAGAGGGTGATTCTGAGACAAATAAACTCTTGAGGCAACTTATCAAGGGTCAAGAAGGCTTAGTTGGCACAGTTTCTCTTCATGACACGGCAATTAAAAACCTTGAGATACAAATGGGTCAAATTGCCTCACACTTGAGTGCCCAACCAAGAAATGGTCTTCCAAGTGATACTATTCCTAATCCTAAGCGAGAAGGTAAAGAAGAATGCAAGGCTCTTACTCTCCGAAGTGGTAAGAATTTACCCGATGTTCCAAGTATGAGTAAAACTACAACAAAGCCAAAAGACCATGTTGTGGAAGATCTTAACCTTGATAAAGAGGTTGTTGAAGACATTATGGTCGAAGAAGAGGACAACAAGAAGAGGAAGCAACTTGAGGTGAATCTAGATGATGTGGTGCAAAGCAAGCCCGTTGCTCCTGAAAATATGGAAGAGAAGAAGAGAAAAACCAATACTTCTCCTCCAAGATATGTCCCACCACCTCCTTTTCCACAAAGGCTCAAGAAACATCAAGACGATGGTCAATTCAAGAAATTCATTGAAATGTTCAAGCAACTTCACATTAATATACCCTTTGCTGAAGCTTTGGAGAAGATGCCTAAATATGCCAAATTTATGAAGGATTTCCTTTCTAAGAAAAGAAGGTTTAATGAATTTGAGATGGTTGCTGTAACCAAAAGCTTTACGGATGTTATCAAGAAGATTCCACCGAAGTTGAAGGATCCTGGAAGTTTTTCTATCCCTTGCCACATTGGGGATCAATTCTTAGGAAGAGGATTGTGTGATCTTGGCTCTAGCGTAAATCTTATGCCATTGTCTGTGTTCCACAAGTTGGGATTAGGTGATGCTAGACCTACCACGGTTACTTTGCAATTGGCCGATAGAAGCTTGTCGTATCCTAAAGGGATTATTGAAGATGTCTTAGTCAAGGTTGATAAGTTCATATTTCCGGCTGATTTTATTGTACTTGATTTTGACCCGGATAGAGAACTACCTTTGCTGCTAGGAAGACCATTTTTAGCTACGGCTAGAACTTTGATAGATGTGGAGAAAGGTGAGTTGACCTTGAGGGTGGCCGATGAGCAAGTTACTTTTAATATGAATCAATTGATGAAGACTCCTCATGTGCATGAAGACTGTTTCTTCCTTGATATGATTGGTCTGGTCATACAAGATGAATTTGAAACCTCTATGATTGAAGATCCACTTGAAGCCGCTCTTCTTGATATTGATTCTGAGGGTTTAGATGTAGTGGAATGCAAGGCTATTATGGATGCAACAACTCCTTATCCTAAAAGGAGGATACCATTTGAGTCACTTGACTTGGGTTCTAATGACCAACCAAAGTTAAAATCTTCTTTAGAGGAACCACCTTCACTTGAGTTGAAGGTATTGCCATCTCATCTACAATATGCTTATTTGGGTTCCAACAATACTCTTCCGGTGATTATTGCTTCGAATCTCACTATTCAACAAGAGGAGCAATTAGTTGAAGTCTTAAAAGCTCACAAAAGGGCTATTGGGTGGACAATTGCTGATATCAAGGGCATTAGCCCCTCTATGTGCATGCACAAGATCTTTTTGGAAGAGAATCATAAGCCTTCCATTGAACATCAACGAAGACTCAACCCCATTATGAAGGAAGTAGTGAAGAAAGAGCTTCTCAAATGGCTCGATGCTGGCATTGTGTATCCTATTTCTGATAGTTCTTGGGTGAGCCCAGTCCAATGCGTCCCCAAAAAGGGCGGTATGACTGTAGTGGCTAACACCCACAACGAACTTATTCCCACTCGCACTGTGACCGGGTGGAGGGTTTGCATAGATTACCGTAAGCTCAATACGGCTACTCGTAAGGATCACTTCCCATTGCCTTTCATTGATCAAATGTTGGACAAACTAGCTGGAAGGGAATTCTTTTGTTTTCTTGATGGTTATTCGGGATATAACCAAATAGCAATTGCTCCGGAAGACCAAGAGAAGACTACATTTACATGCCCATATGGCACCTTTGCTTTCAAGCGCATGCCCTTTGGCCTTTGCAATGCACCGGCTACATTCCAACGGTGTATGATGGCTATTTTCGCTGACATGATAGAGCACACCATGGAAGTGTTCATGGACGACTTCACTGTGTTTGGTGATTCATATGAAGAGTGCTTAGCCAACTTAGCTCGAGTTTTGAAGCGGTGTGAAGACACTAATCTTGTGCTTAATTGGGAGAAATGCCATTTTATGGTGAAGGAAGGCATTGTGTTGGGCCATCGTGTCTCCAAGAAAGGTTTAGAAGTTGACCGGGTAAAGTTAGAGGTGATTGAACAACTTCCTCCACCTATCAATGTTAAGGGTGTGAGGAGTTTTTTGGGCCATGCTGGATTCTATAGACGGTTCATAAAGGATTTCTCCAAAGTCACTAAGCCACTCTGTGCTTTACTTGAGAAGGATGTCGAGTTCAAGTTTGATGATGCATGCTTGAAAGCTTTTGAAGAGTTGAAGAGAAGACTTGTAACCGCTCCTATTATTATGGCTCCGGATTGGAGTTTACCCTTTATAGTCATGTGTGATGCTAGCGACTATGCCGTGGGAGCTGTACTTGGGCAGAAGAAGGATAAAGTCTTCCATCCTATCTACTACGCAAGCAAGACGCTAGATGATGCTCAAGAAAACTACACTACCACTGAGAAAGAACTTTTGGCCGTAGTGTATGCATTTGCCAAGTTTCGGCCTTACTTGATTGGTGCCAAGGTGGTTGTTCATACTGATCATTCCGCTCTTAGGTACCTCTTTAGTAAGAAGGACTCTAAAGCAAGGTTGATTCGATGGGTTTTGCTCTTGCAAGAATTTGATCTTGAGATTGTGGATAGAAAAGGGTCCGAAAATCAAGTTGCCGACCACTTGTCTAGGTTGAGTACTGAAGCTCAACATGATGGAGATTTACCTATTCATGAAACTTTTCCGGATGAGCAACTCTTTTTGGTGTGTCATTCTGAAACTCCTTGGTATGCCGACATAGTCAATTACCTTGTGAGTGGAATTATTTCTGAAGACTTGAGTTATCACCAACGGAAGAAGTTCTTACATGATGTCAAGTTCTATCATTGGGAAGAACCTTTCCTATTTCACTATTGTGCTGATCAGTTGATTCGAAGATGTGTTCCAGAAGGTGAGCAACAAGATGTATTGAAGTGTTGCCATTCCTCTGAATATGGAGGCCACTTTGGAGGTACCAAGACGGCTGCAAAAGTTTTACAATCTGGGTTTTTCTGGCCATCCTTGTTTAAGGATGCGTATGAGTTCACTCTATCTTGTGATCGGTGTCAAAGGGTTGGCAATATCTCTAGGAGGAATGAAATGCCACTCAACAGCATGTTGGAAGTGGAATTATTTGATGTATGGGGAATTGACTTTATGGGACCGTTTCCCAAGTCCTTCAACAATCAATACATTCTTGTAGCGGTAGATTATGTGTCTAAATGGGTTGAGGCCATTGCTTCTCCAACAAATGATGCTAAAGTAGTGGTCAAATTCATGAAAAAGAATATCTTCACTCGTTTCGGTGCTCCAAGGGCTGTTATTAGTGATGGAGGCACCCACTTTTGCAACCATCAATTTAAATCCCTTTTGAAGAAGTATGGAGTGAAGCACAAGGTGTCTTTAGCCTACCATCCTCAAACAAATGGTCAAGCTGAGATTTCCAATCGAGAAATCAAGAAAATCCTTGAGAAAACTGTGGGGATCACTCGAAAGGATTGGTCCATGAAGTTAGATGATGCATTATGGGCCTATCGCACCGCTTACAAAACACCCATCGGTATGTCTCCTTACCGGTTGGTTTTTGGGAAAGCTTGTCATCTTCCTGTGGAGTTGGAACACAATGCATATTGGGCTATTAAAAAGTTGAATTTTGATGAAAAAGAAGTCGGTGACAAGAGGCTTTTGCAGCTTAATGAGCTGGAAGAATTTCGTTTCCATGCTTATGAGAGTTCAAGTCTTTACAAGGAGAAAACAAAGCGGTGGCATGACAAGAAGATTGTCTCTAAGTCTTTTGAGCCGGGTCAACAAGTTCTCCTCTATAACTCTAAGCTGAAAATCTTTCCGGGAAAGTTAAAGTCTAGATGGTCTGGACCTTTCACTGTGGTTCAAGTCTTTGACAAGGGTGTTGTGGAGCTAGAAGGACAAGATGGTGAGAGATTCAAGGTCAATGGACAGCGGTTAAAGAACTATTGGGGTGGCACGGTGGAGAGGCAAACCATCACTCTACCGCTCACTGATTCCACTTAACAAAGAGAAGAGTCAGGCTGAAGACCATAAATCAAGCGCTTCTTGGGAGGCAACCCAAGTTCTAAACTCACTTTTGTCATTTTTCTGCTTTTGGTGTGTTTTTGGTAGATTTATGTTTGATCTTTGTGTTTTTGTAGGAAGGAAAGGTACCCCATCTTGGAACTTAACTTTTGAAGCTTGGAGAAATGTCAATGAGAGAGGAGGAATTTATAAGTTACAAGGGAAATGCATCTCAGGGAAGTTTATTTGACTTTAAGCTCATATATATGATTTTGGAATGCATTTACGATAATTAGTTAATTTGGAGTAAAACTGATGCTACTATGGACATTGGGTGAATTCTTTGTAATGAAATTCATTTTTGACCATTAATTGCTGGAATTTGAGTAGTGAGAGTGATATGTTGTGATATGCTCCATGAGTGTGCTTATGTTTGTGCCTTGTTGTCTAGGATGTTCTAAGTCTGGCTCCACTTTCATTTTGCTCATAAATGTTGGTATAGAGCATGTTTGATGGTCTTGAGGTTATGTGGGGATGTCTGATGTATGTAGACACATGACAGTAAAACTTGCCTTGGCTAGTGTGACTACTTGCTGTGGCAAGACTAGCTATTATTGGTACATTTGCTTTCTGTGTAACCAGCCTTGGCAAGTTTAAGAACTTGCCGTAGCCAGTGTTCCAGTGGTCTAGTACTTAATTCAATGTCAAAACTTGCCATGTTGTTCTGTTTTAGTGTTCAACTTGATGTGTGGTGAGATTGGTTGGTTCACAGTGCTTGATTTAGTATGATGTGGTTGATACTTGTTGGTTTGGAGCTCATTTGGTGGTCTATAAGGTATTTGGGAAGGTTTTATGTGTGTACAGGGCTGCTATTCTGTTTTGTTGTTGACAGCTGAAGTTGCCACGGCAAGTGTCAAAACTTGCCGTGGCAAGTGTTTTTTTTATGCTCTCTGTCAGACTGGCCGCAGCAAGTTTTGACACTTGCCGTGGCTAGTGACTTAGAGTTCTTCTCTGTCAGACTGGCCGCAGCAAGTTTTGACACTTGCCGTGGCCAGTGACTTAGAGTTCTTCTCTGTGAAACTGGCCGCAGCAAGTGTAAAAACTGGCTGAGGCCAGTGGTTTCTGAGCTTTATTTAAAAAAAAAAATCGTTTTATTTCTAAATATTAAAAAAAAAATTAATTTTAATTTTTGTTTTATCTCTAAAAAAAATTTTTAATAATAATAATAATAAAATAATTAAAATAATATGAAAATAAACAAATAAAAAAAAAAGTTTTAGACTTCCCTCTCTGTCCCTATTATTTTGTTTTATTCCCACATTATCCCTATGAACCTACCCCACATGTGGACCCAATCCATTTTTTTTTGAAACTCACAACTTTCCCCCTCTTTTTGTAAATTCCCCAAATCCTCCATTACCTATACCTTCATTTCCGAACCCTCAGCCACTCTCTACTTCAGCTGAACCTAAAACCCTAACTCAGATTCACCCTCAGCTCTCTCATCTTTTGGCCAGCTCCTCCACCGTCGACCTCCCCCACTTCCCAGCTTCTAAACTCCACTCCACCGTGCTTCCACTCCAGATCCGCCGCCGCTACACCCACAGCTCACCGTCGACCCAGCTATTAACCACACAACACTGTCATCTCCTTCATTCTCCCCAACTCCTCCGTCTCTCACTCTCGCCGCCACCACAGATCCATCACCCTCTTCTCACTCCACCTCCGCTCTCTTCTTCATCGCTCCCTCTCCCACCGTCCTCTTCTTCCTCCATCGATCCCCACCTCACCACAGCTCACTGTCGGCCAGCTCACCGTCGCTGCTCCCCCTCC
The DNA here is from genome assembly GCA_963210345.1 of Inga oerstediana. Lineage (NCBI taxonomy): Eukaryota > Viridiplantae > Streptophyta > Magnoliopsida > Fabales > Fabaceae > Inga > Inga oerstediana. Next base: position 76,371,017 of record OY723399.1, on the reverse strand, counting down.
CTCCTTCATCGTCTGAAGCCCAGCTCGATTTTCGGTCATCTCTGTCTTGGCTTGTTGCTGGTTAATTCATCTCCTGCTATCCTCGTCTATCTCTGTTATTCTCCAAGTGGTATATTCCTTTTACTCTTCCCCTGTCATTTTAGATTTCTGGGTAAAGTAGAAGATAGATTTGATTCTGGATTATTTGTGTTTGGTAAGTTAGAGGAGGTTGGGGTTTGAGAACTGACTTAGTTAAAGAAAAAAGAAAAAAAAAGAAAAGAAAAATACAAGCTTTGAGGTTTACACTTGGTATGGGATCTACGGTTTAGTCAAGAAAAATTGTTGCTGATTGTTTATTTAAATAAAAGAAAAAGAGGGAGGTGGTCCAAGAATTGCTGTCTCATTTTGCCACATGTTCCATATTGTTCCTAGTGTAATGGATTGTTTAATCATTTTCACATGCTCTTCAATGATGATGTTTTGAAATTTCTGGGTTGTTGAGCTTACATGGAACACTTGAATTTCAGTGTTGAACTATGTGTATACTAGGGAGGTGTACTTTTTGCTTGTGCAATCCAGATTGGGCTAAATTTTAAAAGATTTTGACCAATTTGGAATTTTGTGATTCATGCTTAAAAAAAATCTGTTGGTGCCCTTGGGATGTATTTGAGGAGTAGAGAATCACAATTGCTGATAATGGCTTGCTAACAGAGGTTCTCAATTTGCTGGTGCATGTTGTCACGATTTTCCATGTTATTTTAAACAAGATTTGTTAATTCAATATTGCCATGCTGCTGAATTTTTGAAGTGCTGGAATCTATGTGCTGATGATTTGGGTTTAAAAAGACGCACAGAAATTTGTGAAACATGAAAATAGTCCTTTACATACTGAAGTGTAAATGGATGTGCATCCTTTTGTGTTTTTGGACCTATCTTTCATTGTGGCCATTTGCCATTTCTTTGATGCTTTGAACATTCGTATGTGCATTTGTTCTCATGAGTTTGATAACTCTCAGTTCTGGAGTCTGCAATGCTGTACATTGACTTTTATCTTGAGGCAATGGAATCTCCACTGAGGTACCACAAAAAAAAAAACTTTTTGTTTGTTTAAATAAATTTATTTTAGGTACTTTCAGTGATTTTAATTTTACAGTTTCCTTTGGTTATCACCTTTTTGCACAAAAACAAAACAGACCTGGTTTTGCACTTTCACTTTATAGGCCTCAGTTATATTCCAAATGCCTCATACTAGAAGTGAATGTTTTCTGTCAAATTGCCACAATGAAATGGCTTACTTAGCTGAGCCTTCACTGTCTACAAGTTTCATTTTCATTAGTTCCAGATTAATTTTGAAGGTAGTAAGGAGTTAGGTTTAAGCTTGGAATACTGATTGAAAAGCTAGGGAATTAGATAGATCCTAAGTTTGGGGGTTCTTTCCTTCTTTTTCTTTTAGGATTAGAATAGGACAAATTAGTTTATTTTGCTCCTGTTTTCTGTGTTGATTGAGTGAGGTTTTTGTTTGGTTTGCTTGCCTGCCTCCTTTGTACAGATCATGAACAAGGTCGGAAAGAAGCACAAGACTAGGTCCCGTATGCCCCCTTCTGAAACCTCAGAAGATATTAAAAACAAGATCACTGGCAGACAGTTGCACCAAGAACGAGAGTTCAAGAAGACCACAAAATTTGTCTTCTACAAACAAGCCATTCGCCAAAAGCTAGGGAAACTGCTGGAAGAAAAGCAGAATGTGAATGTTGAGTTTGTAAGGCAGTACTACATTCAGCACATAATTTATCATGGGCGTGTTGACTTGCGTGGGCAGAAGATAATCATCAACGCTGACGCCATCAATCACTTTTACAAGTTGCCCAAGGTTTCAGATGATCAATGTATGTACCAAAAACTCACTGCCAACAAGGATGAATTCCCATATGAAGCTATAGCAAAGGAGCTGGTCATTGAGGGTGAGGATGCATGGTTTGTTCGCTTTAGTCAAAAGAAATATCTTGCTAGATGTGATCTCACGCCAGAGGCTAAATGTTGGCTGCATTTGGTAGCTAATAATATCAAGCCCACTACCCATCTCACATTTATTTCTAGCAAATTAGCCCTCCTCATCTACCTGTTGAAAACCAGCCAGCCTGTTAATATTGGGAACATTATGTACAACACGCTATACAAGTGTCGGGAAAAACATTACAAAAGCCTTATTTTCCCTCACTTCATTACCAAATTTTTCCTTGCAGCCAATGTTAAGGAATTGCCTGAAGATCCCCTCATTGCACCTACCCGCTCATTCACTTATACTAATCTGGGGTCACAGAAACACCCTGAACTGAGAAAGACAAAAAGGGCTAGGTATGAAGAACCTCGTTCTACACTTGCCTCACAGCTAGATGCACTTACTGGTCGAATTGATAAGTTGGAAAACACCCTATGCACTGCTATTGGACAGCTCACTTCCCTTGTTACTCGCCTCGCTTATCACCAGGGTTTGCCTATGGATGTTCTTGAACTACCGAGCCCTGATGTGGTTGAAACCCCTGCTGCTGCGGCTAAAAAGGACAACGCTCAGGGGCACTGTCGTAGGGAAGAGACGGAAACTGAGGATGATGCCCAGCAAGATGAGGGTGACACTGATGAAATCCGAAGCACAGATGCTGAGGTTAGTAGCAGTGACGATGAGGAGATGGGGGAGACGGGATCTAGTTCAAGAAAGGCGCCCACAGAGCACTCAGACTCAGACTATGAGCCTTCTGATGATGATGATTGATGCTTTTGTTCCTGAGGCTATTCTGATGTTTAGTTTGGCTTTATCTCATATTTTGGTGTTAGTTTTTGCCTTCATCTTGTAGGATTTCTACGTTCACATTAGGACTCCTGTGGTATAGCGTTGTGCATGATTTGCTTGTGTTTGATTCACTACTGATGGTTGGTCAACCATTCTTGTATGACTGTGCGGTGACTGCTGATGGTCATTGCGATTAGCAAGGATTTGTTTCACTTAATGACTTAGGGGTTCATTGACACGATTATTTTGATCTGCATGTTAATATGACTACTTGCCCTTTGGCCATTTTTTTTATGATTACATGTTTAGCCATGTTTTGGTAGCCTCTGATGGCTCGTTTGTGGGGTGATAGACATTTTAGCTGAGAATGCTTTCACAAAATCATGTATGCCACATTGATCGTTGACAGGTTGTGCACATCACTTTCCATCATGATAGTATTTCTGTGGGCTACTGATGGTTCCAGGTGACAGCATGTACAGGTTTTGCTTAGGCCACTGTGTGCCTTATTTTCTTTCTTATTGCAGTGGATGTGAGTCTATACAGGTGCTAGCTCTTTTATCTCCCTTCTTTTTAGTTGACAATGAGGACATTGTCGGTTGTAAGTTTGGGGGTGAGAATTTGCTGAACTTTTGAAAAGTTTGAGACTGTGATAAGTGCACTGAAAATTTTGACATTTTTTTTTTCTTGATAGAAGTTTTGGAATGTTTGGGATTTCTCATGCTTAAATGTTTGTTTGTGAAGAATGTTAAAAAAAAAACTGAATTGCCAGGTTATATGTCAAAGTTGCTTGGATAATCCAATGATATAAATTAATGCTCACTTTTTTATATTTGATAGGGAATTTTGTTTAATGTACATTGATGGATATATTATAGTGATAAATCATGTTATTCAGGAATTTTTAAGCTAAGAAAGCACTATTGGAGTTGATTTTATTTTGGATGTTCTTGTTGAAGGGCTGTGTGGCAATTTGAGTTATATACCTTTGTTTCAAATTTTTAATTTCAGAATAATCTTTGGAATTCTTCAAAGCTTTGATTTATGTCATGAGATTTAGAGAAATGATTAGGGCACTTCATAAAATGCGTTTGAGCCTTTCAAGCTTACCAAATGGATGTTATTTCCTTTTTGAACCCTTATCTTGAGCCTAATAGAAAAACCAATTAGTGATTCTCTTTTAAAAACCTAACATTTACCTACCTTATCCAATATGAAAAACCATGATTCCCTTGCTTTGAGATAGATGATAATTGATTGGGTAGTGGAATGTGGTGATGTGTAGAATATCGAATGATTGGAAAAAGGAGAGTAGAAAGTAAAAGGGTTCACAATGTATAAAAAAAAAAAAAGCAAAAAAAAAAAGAAAAGAAAAAAAAACACAACAAAAAGAAAAAGAAAAAGAAAAAGGAAAAGTACAAAAAGGCTGATATGGAAAAGATCAATTTAGTTCAAGTTGGGGGGAGTATGTTTAATGAGAAAAGGAAGAAACCCCTTGAGTGATTATCATCTATCTTGAGGTATTTGTTGATTATCCTTTATCTTTTCTTTTGAGAACCTAAACCCCTCGGCCCCATTACAAGCTGAAAAGTCCCTTTGATTTCTAAGTCAAGTGAAGTGAATTAGAAGAAAGAGGAAGGAATTGGAGAATGATGAAATTGATTGTTTGAATATGGGTATATGACTTGAAGTGTTGCTTTGAACTTTAGCAAGTGCAAAAAGGATTACATGTTAACTCCATTCATACCCACACACTTAGAAATTCTTGAAACACATGTTTTAAATCTATGAAATGTTCATCTTTGCATGTTTTCTTGGTTTCCTATTTCATATAACTTTTTGAGCAGCTAACATGCATCAATGACTGATACTTGAGAAATTTAGTGAAGATACAAGTTTTTGCTTGAGGACAAGCAAATGTTTAAGTTTGGGGGTGTGTTGACTCTTAGAAATTCATAACATTCCAACACATTTTCTTCTCTTTTTACATACTTTTGGGTTCAAAATGTACATTGAAAGAAGTGTATAGAAGAAAATGTGCATACCAAAGTACAAAGCAAACCATCAAAGAAATTCATGTTATATTTGTGAATTAATTGAGAATATTTATAAATCCTCTCTCTCTTTGGTAGGAGGATGAAGACAAGTTTTAAAGCTTTACAGAAAACCAAGAAACAAGAAAGGAGTGAAGGAGGTGAAGCAAAGATAGAAGGAGCTTATGCAACGTGCCTCAGCAAGTTGACCAACTGGCTGTGGCAAGTAACCATTCTCAAGAAATGTGCTCTCTGTGTAACTGGCTACAGCAAGTTGATGAAGTTGCTGTGGCAAGTGATCTTCGCATGCTCACTGTGTAACTGGCCACAGCAAGTTGACAAACTTGCTGTAGCAAGTGAAGAATCAAAAGAAGAATTGGCTCTCTGTGTAACTGGCTACGGCAAGTTGACAGACTTGCCGTAGCAAGTCCTGAAAAAGTGCAGCTGTGCGTTTTGATATCAGAAGCGAAAAAACCCTATTTAACCTAGGGAAGGGCGCCGAAATGAAGCATTCTACACTCTGGGAAGTTGGAGCACGCAAGGGAAGAGCTTGGGAGAGAGATTTGGAGCATTTTGGAGGCTTGGGTGCTCTTCTCAAAAGAGATTTTGGGATTTCTACCTTGGTTTTTCTTCTTTTCTCCCCTTTTTCCACTTAGCTTCTTATGTATTCAGCAACTATGTGTAGTATTTCTTTATATTTGAACATGAGTGGCTAGAACTCTAATTTAGGATTACTTTTACCCATTGTATGGATTGAAACTACTAGATTATTTTGCTTTTGTTGGTTAATGAGTATTATATGTTGATTTTTCTTTGAGCTTAATGCTATCTTGTGCTTGATCACCACATGATTAGAGTTGTTCAATTAGAAGATGCTTGAGAGAGCTATTTTGATTGTAGAACTTAAGAAAAATCATGCTAGACTTGAAGTTTAGGGATTAAATGGATGGTTTGTTGTTAGAATAGAGATATATCTAACAACCTAGCATAGTCAAGTTAAGGCTTGCTTTGGAAAGATGATTTTCATTAATTGTAAACAAGAGATTGAATATTTTTAATGAAGATTAAAAATCAATCTTGACTTGAGAGAGCTTGGTTGATGATTTTAGGATCTTCGACTAGCATATAGGCTCATTTAACTAGCATAAGCGAATATTTTCATAGTTTCATGAAATAAAATGGGGAAGAAGTAATCCTAAACCTTTAAACCTTGAAGTAGAATCAATTTTACATTCACCTTTATTTTACCTTATTGTTTTTAGCAAATTCTCTTAATTAACATACTCAATTCCACATGATTCCATTCAACCTAATTAAACATATGGTTACATTAGTTAGCTTACTTTCGTCATAGTCCTCGTGGGAACGATCTTTATTTATCACATCACTTTATTACTTGCGACCCGTGCGCTTGCGGAAGCTAAACGGCGAACAAGTTTTTGGCGCCGTTGCCGGGGACTATTGACTAAAGTCTTTTGAGTTAATTAGTGTAACTGTGTGCTTGGTTACGCTTGAATTCTTGTCTTCTTTTGTTTTACTTTCTTAATTTGCTTTGTTTTTTTTAGTATAGTTCTATTGGTTGATAAGTTTGATACTCGTTTTGGGATTCTTGACTTGTAGGTATTTGAGCTCCGTATGCAAACTGATTTGGAGATCGTTCTTGACGGTGCTCTTGAAGAATATTTTTCTGAAGACTTTGAAACTGAACCGGAGAATCCACCTCAAGTGCAACCTCTCCAAGGACCTGAACCTTTGCCCATACAAGAGCAACCGAGACCACCACCTCGTCCTCATCCATTTTACAATATGGCTAATCCTAATGATGATGACTTGGAGCGCACTTTGGATGAGTACATGGAGCAAGAAAACTCCACCTATCAATTTAGCATCCAGTTTCCTGCTATTCAAGCTCGGAATTTTGAGTTGAAGCCAATCATGCTTCAAATGCTCCAAATGATTGGTTTGTTTTCGGGAACTCAGAATGAAGACCCTACTGACCATTTGACACGCTTTGTACAAGTGTGTGAGAACTTCAAGTTTCAAGGAGTAACTGCAGATGCACTTAGATTGCGACTCTTCCCTCTATCACTTGACAAGAAGGCAAGGGCTTGGCTTACCGCTCTACCTCCTAATTCCATCACTACTTGGGATGAAATGGCATCCAAGTTCAAAGCAAGGTTCATTCCAAGGGGTAGACGGGCAGTTCAAAGAGCTGAACTCTTGGGTTTTCAACAACAACCCGGTGAACTTTTTCATGAAGCATGGGAGAGATTCAAGGAGCTATGGCGTAGTTGTCCTAACCATGAACAGAAGACCTATGTTTTGCTTGAAGCCTTTGCAGCCGGATTGGATGTGCCTACTTCCAATATGCTCAACAATGCCTCTAATGGTGGAATTGGTAAGATGAGAGTTTGTGATATATCTTAGTTGTATGAGGACATTGCCTCTAGTTCCTTGCAACAATCTGAAAAATCACGTTCTAGCTATAGAACATATAAAAATCACGTTCTAGCTATAGAACATGTTATTGCTTTGCTTGATTTTGTGAAACATATATGAATAATTGAAGCTCTGTTTCTATTTATGTTATGGCCATACGTATATTGTTTGAAATATTGAGCACGCAAATATGTCATTGTGTGAGCATGAATTATGGAATGTAAGCACGTCATGCATTAAGCACTTATCTTGCATGCATATTGGTATTGCTTTCCTACTGAGATTCCCCAGAATCTCACCCTCCCTTACCAACAATTTAGATAGGAGAAGACAGAACATATGCTGATAGCAAAGAAGAAAACTGTACGAGGGGATTGCAGTGGTGGAACGAAGACAGGATGATGTCTGTTTCACTGGGATGGATTTAGACACCCACGTAGTGTTGCAAGGCTATGTTAATTGTAATTATCAAGTACGAACCCCTATGAGGAATTTCCGTAATCGTACACATAATATCAGTATATTTAAGTTATTCCTGTGTTGCCCACCGAACTGTGTATCATTTTCCATAAATACTCTGAAATAGATGAAAATAAAATGAGGGTGTGACAGAACCTGTGATTTTGAACCCAAAAAAAAAAAGATTTTGATTAAATCAACGTTTTGGCCAAAAGAAAATTAAATCAAATTTAATCCATTTGATATTTTGGTATTAATTCATTGCAAAAGAGAGAAGAATTATGTTTTTGTGAAAGCATATATAGATAGCCCTAAGCCAATAGCAAACATAGATTTCTTACTAAGAAGCAACCCCAATCTTCACAAGCTTGGCCAAGGTCTTGGATGGCTTTGCACCTTTGATCCGAATCGCCTGTGAGAATGAGAGAGAAATCTACAACATAGTCCATGACACTAAGTTTATGCTATAAAGTATAAGCTTTTTAAAAGCTGGTATAGAAGATGCTTGCATAATACAAATGGCATAGCTGAACAATGTGGTTGAAAAAATATATATGCACACATTAATGTACACTGACACTGAGTAAGTTTCCATCTTACAACCAACAAAACAAATCTACAGTAAGGAAATCAAATGGAATGTGTTAAGAAACAAATTTCTTTTAGATTATCATTTTCAAAATATCATTTACTTCATTAAAGGATTTATTCACTATATTTTTCATATACATAGATAGAAGGACAATATAGTTAATGCTAAACTAAGGGGGATGTCAAAATATTGCATGCAAAGCTATCCATTTATCTGATGAAATTTGGCTATTCAATGTACTAAAATAAGGAAAGAAATCAAAAATTTACCAATCCAATAGTTGGCCCTGCTCAATCACATCTCTCAAGATCCTTAAATCTTTTGTCCCAATCACTAACCTCAAACTCTTGCTCAAATAAGTCTTTGTCAGTACAGTACAAAATTTGATCCTGTCCAATGACTATCTTTTGGGCCATGTCCTGGGCATTGAGAAGCTGAAAGCCATATAGAGAACTGCGTCTAAGGATGTAACCCCCTTCCGTAATTAATATTCGGAATACGCAATTAAAGTGAAATAGAGACCAATAACAATCAAATAACATTTATAAACCCATCTACCAGACGGGGTTTTCACAAATACCTTTCAAAATCATTTATAACCTGGTCTCACATTCACATTCCGAATACAATTACTACATAAAGATAAATCACATTTAATATATCAGAGTACGCAATGTAATAATTCCGGCAATTCTAGATTCCATTTATTAACTTAAGCTTTATAGGGCACATTCGCCCATTACAAGTCCTCATATGGGGATTACACAAATCCATCTCAAATACGTAACAAATCCTCATCCAAATCATATACAGTCATCCCAACTCATATTGATAACCAACTACCAACTCTTATCTCGAAGGAGTCCTAGACGTTCCCTCTACGAGCTACTTGCCCTGTCTAAATTATTGGTAGGGGAGAGTGAGATTCGAGAGAATCTCAGTAGAAAACAGATACCAATATGCATGAAAGATATGTGTTTAATACATGACATGCTTGCATTACATAACTCATACTCACACAATGACATATCTGCAAACTCAATGCTTCAAACAATATACTTATGGCCATAGCATAATAGAAACAAAGCTTCAATAGTTCATATATGTTTCACATAATCAAGCAAAGTAATAACATACATCAATACACCAACACAAATATCAAATACATGCAGGAGAGGTAAGTTCCCTACCTCCTGTCTTTTCTCCTCAATTTGTGTGCCAACAACTCAAGCCCTCAACTGGGTCCTACAATTCCAAATGTACCATTTAGAAACTTCCATAGTGTTTCTGGGGGTTAGATGAGGCTATATTGAAAAATTACTAAAATGCCCCTGGGGACCCGACCTGGCCTCGCTGTACCCGGTCCGGCTGTACTTTTCCCGAAATTTTGACATGGGCTATTCTAACATATTTCCACCCAAGAAATCCATTTCCGAACTCAGAATTATCAAATTCAATGTCAATTACAAAATTATCCTTGGCAGCCCCACTTTAAGGGTTTTAGGGGCGTTTTCGTAATTATGCCTTTTCGGCCTTTTCTGAAAAAGTGACCAACTGTAACCCTCCTAATTTTCACTCCTAAACTCAATGGAATCATCAAATCATTGAAAATTCATAACTAAGGCCCATTTATAGCCTTGGCCAAAATATATAAGTACTCCAGGAAAAATTGGGTTTTTCGGTTTCACTCTGTAAACACGTTCCTTTCTACTCCTAACCATTTTATTGACTATTCCATTAGGTTACAACTACCATTTAGTACCAATTTGGGCAGCATAACAGCCCCACACACCCATTTTCTATTTTTGAAACCAATGACAATCCGGCAAAATTTCACCGATTAAATTGTCCACAACAGCCAGAATAGTCAATACACAAGAGTTTGGAAGTTACCTCAAGCTCCCACTAACTTTTCTCAAGAGTGGCTGAAACCATAGTCCTTCTTAACCATGAAACTTGAGCTTCCAACACTTTAAAGAACATGAAAGAGAAGCTTAGGAGCAACGTTATACGCGTTAGGAGCTAGATCGTTGGAGAAATCGGCTTACCTTGTGAGATTTCTCCTTTTTCTCTCTCTAAGAGCTCTCAACACACACACACACACACTCTCTCTCCTTGGCTGCTGAACCTCACGACAGAAATGGGAGGAAGAAGAAGATGGGAAATATTTTAATTCCATGCTGATGTCATCTTTTATTTTGATGATGTCATAATTCCCATTTTCGGATTTTCTGGCAGATTTTCTGCCCAAACTTTGAAAAATCATAACTAATTTTAGAAAAATTGAAATGAGTTGGTCTCAAAGCCCATTAAAATATATTTAAGTATTATTCATAGGAAAAATATGATCCATTACCAGAAATCACCACAAAATTCCAGAATTACACGAAATTCCCTTGCTATTCCAGATTTGCACCCAGTTTTAACATCAAACTTTGGAAAATCATAAATCCCAGTTCAAAAAATGAAATGACACAAATTATATGTCTATTTTGAAGTTTGGAATGTGAAATTTAAGACTGAAAATTTTCAGAATTTGTAGAGACCATTTGCCCACTCAAAACATCAATACAAACAGACTGCACAGACAGAGTTTCACTGGACAAAATTTCAGATTCTGCATCTTTGCTTCCAATGGTCCCATTTTCATACCAAACATCATTCCCACATAAATTTTCACAAGGAATCCATTGGAAACACCAAATCAATCAAATTTACATTCCATTGACATGTTTCACCAATAATTACAACATGTCAACACAAGTCACAATTCAAACTCACATTGCAATTCTTTACTTTCCAAAGTTCCAAACCAATTCCAATGAATTCACATAAACTCATATACATGGGATTCCACCCACTCAATCTCACAACAAATCAACCCTAACCATTGATCTTCAAGTTACCAATTATTTTCCTCTTCGGTAACTGACCAATTGATCGGTAACTTTATCGTTTTGCCCCTGATTATGACAATTCCTCCTGAATCACCACTAAACACATCATACTTTTCCATTTAGCCATAATATGCGCCCTCCCTCTATTTTAAATCAATTTAGATATTAATTCATAATTGAACTTAAATATTGGGTTTTGGCACTGCTCACAACGCATACGTATCACAGTTCACATCATAATCTCCAAAAGGGTCTATTTATCACTAATCACATCCGTTTTTGGAGTCATTATCCCTTAATCACAATTTGGGATCTTGCTAAACCAGGGCTTAGCAATCCACTTATTTCAGGCTTATTCTCTAACCTCAAGTCTCAAAATTCGGGGTATTACAAAGGAGGATTATGCTGAGTAATCCACACACAAATAACCTTTTGCACGTAAGCTAGCATCTACTTCTATTAAATTAGCTCAATTCCTAGCCTCGGTGAATAGCTAGTATTATTTGTCACGTTTAAGCTTTAGGAATAAACACTCCACAGTAAAATTACAAGATGTAATTTCTCATATGGTAAAAAACTTAAATTATTTTAATACATCCTTATGATTAACATTGCTATTAAGAAAGCGGGGCAAAATGGCACACAATAGCATAACTCAGCATGTAATAGAGATAAACCTATCAGATGTCATCAAATCATGAGCAACACCCAACAAAACAAATTCACAGTAAGGAAATCAGATGAAATGCATTAAGAAACAAATTTCTTTCACATTATCATTTCCAAAATATGATGTGTTTAGATGATATCGTTAAAGATTAGTATTGATCGAAATCACTTCTAAAATAGGTTGATCATAACTTGCCCACGAACCTCGCCATAGCTGGCCGCCAAACCTCACTCGAGAAAACCCACGAATACTATGGCACACCATGCTAGCTTTCGTTGCCCAGAGCTATGTCGCCTTTCAGGTTCAATTTCGAATGAGGAAAGAAGCTCCTCACACTCTGTTTTTTGCTCAATTCTTAAGGGTGTTTATGTCTTTTCCCAACTTGAATTTATTTCAAAATGGTCCCATGAGACTTGAGAGTAATTTTAGAATTTCCTGTGACCATTTCTTCGTATATTGTCTTCTATGAGACTATAGTGTAATTCTCCCTTCTTAATTCCCTTATTCTTCTTTCTCCTTGATTATTGTTAAGGGGCATCATATGGGTAAATTAAGAAAACATTGACAAGAATTTAAAAAAAAAATTGTCTTATTTAAAATCAAAATCAACTCTCTAAATATGTTTATATTAAGAAAATAAGGAAGTATTAGCACAATTTTCCGGTTAGGTGTCTTTAAAGAAGTTTTAGCAACAAAGTCAAATACCAAATTTGCTTATATGGAGGGATATGATTAAGTCTAATTTAAATGTAGGATGCTGTTGGGTTTATTATTATTATTTGTAGAGTAAAATACCTTAACCATTCATTTGTTTTACATTAATTACACAGAGATTCCTTTTATTTTGAAAATCCATATAGACTTTCCTTAAAATTAAAATATATGTTACATAAACATTTCTTATATTTTGATATTCTATTTCCATCCACCCAAACCATTAGTTGATTATTAAGTTTGACTTTTAAACTTTTATTTTACTCTTTTTATTGTTGTTGTTATTAGGAATTAATTAATAAGCTCTGTCTACTCATTTTTCTTTTAAAATCAATTTCGTGTTCATAAATTTGTTGTAGAGTTTAGGATGCCCAAACTAAGACGAAAACAATAAAACAAAGAAAACAATTGCTTGTGCTGTGTGGTACGAAACTTAAGGTTCCGTATCAACCCCTCCTCTTTCATTCTCATCATCTTTCCTCCCTTTCATTTTCTAATAATTAGATCAATATTTGAATGGTTTAGATTTAGTTTTATATAAAAAAAAAAATTTTATTTTTTTTATTGTAGTATTGAATTATTCATATCAAAATTTAGTAATTTATATTTAATTAGTTATTTTTATTTTATAATTTAACATTTTAACAATAATTTTATAAAATATTAAATTTGAACGATTTAAATATTGATCTAATAGCTAAAAAAGAAGAAGAAGTGGGAAGAGAATGAGAAGGGGAAAGGAGAACAAGGTCTTATCTTTTTTAGGGTCAACTACATAAATTATATGATATCATTATGTTCTATCAATAACCAAATTTTAGATAAATTATTAATTAAAAGATCTAGTTTAATAATTTTATTAATTGTTATCTTCGATCATATTATCAAGAATATACGAGATGTATCATACAATTCTTTTAAAAATTTCATTCTGTCTTTGTCTTAACTTATAAATCAAAGACAAACATCTAAATTAGGCTCGTATGCAAATATTTTATATATCAATGTGCAAATTTCATTCTAGGCTACTTGGCTCCTAATTATTTTATAAATTAATTCATATAAAACATAAAATTTATAATAAAATATATTATTTATAAATTATGAATAATAAAACTTATTTATTAAAATATATATTTGATATGGTATAATGACCCATGTTGGAGTTGAATTGAGTGATGTATATACGCAGCTATATAATGATTAAAATATAAATATAAAAAGGAGAGGTGGGCTTGATACCTTGATTATAAAATATATGTATGTTTGGATTGGCGTCACGATAGCTTATAAGTTACTTTTTACGTAAATCGAGATAAAACTTCTCTCATATACTTATCTTATATACCGTAAATCACGATAAAAAAATTACTTTTAAGCATGGTTGCTGAACCCGGACCGGACAGGCCGGTCCGGCCTGGAAATCGGCGAACCGGTCCGGTTCCCGGTCCGGTCCGGGTTGACATTTTTTTTAAAAAAAATTTTACATTTTTCCTTTAGAATTTCATATTATAAGTCTAAAATTTTCAATTTCTCACCGGTTTGGTCCAGGTTTAACTCCGGTTTGGCTCCGGTTTGACCTACTGACCCTTAACCCAGTACCCTGACCGGTTCAATAATACCTTATAAATGTCATTACGCGCCAACATGCATGATTCACTAAGATTTTTTTTTTTTTTTTTAATTCCACGCCTTCCCTCTCTCAGCTGGGACAACTCTGCCTTACAAAACAAAATCCACCTACCCGATAAATTATCATCATCCACCTTCCACTCTCATATATATATATATATATATATATATATAATCGGATATTATATAGGTTTCTCTCTCAATTTTCTTTTAATTTAAGGGGCAATCATTGGTGGCTTGAAATAATGAACATGAACAAATCTACCTTTCAACGAATGAGCAAACTTTCTTATCACTAGACTATATGGTTATTGACAATTTTCTCTGTAAAGATAATAACAAATAATTAACAAGACAAACTACTTCTGAAAATGGGTTCAAATGGCATTAAAATTTTGTATTACTATCACTTATTAATAAGATTCAAATATTATTAGACAAATTATAAATTATCTTAACTATAAAATGCCACATGATTCTAATTAATTTGACGTGACAATTTCCATCATTAACTTAAAAAGGTAGTAAAATTAACGGCAAAAGATTTGTAGATTTTAGCCTAATTATAAAAGGGAAAATTAATGAAAAGTTTTTGCTTGAAAAGTTTTTTAGTCATAAGGATATGATATGTTTTTACACACAACAAAAGGTACGGGTGTTTTGTGGGATTTCATACCTAAAAGGTATCGGCATTTGAATTCAGGTATTTCTAACTAATCAAATTTTTTTGTATGGATTTTTCACCGATTTTTCATTATATAAAGGTAACATATATTTTGCCAATAAATAAAAAAAGATCAAATATATACATAGAAAAAGGTTTTTGTTTTCAATATATATATATATATATATGTTACAAAAATTTAATCTTGGATTCTTAGTGGGTGATAAGCTATCAACATGAATATATTAATGACAAAACATGAACAATATGCTTCCAACATTTATTTATTTAATAAACCATGTGATTCAAATATTGCATAATCTAATTGCCAAATTATTCAACACATAGTGCAGCTAACTACATCTATTCTTTTTTCCCCTGAAAAATGTGGAATCTTATAATTTTGTAGTGAGAGACTAACCCTTCTGCTAAACTGACCGGTTCCTAATCATTATCATATAAGTATTTAATATGTACATGTGCATGTACATATAGACATGATGCTTACATAACATGGAAAAATTACTCCTAGTTGGCAAGAGGGAAAAAAAATGTATTGTAGCTTCAATAACTAAAACTATGTGCACTAATTAAAATTTTTAGTTATATGAGCATTTTTCTTAATGAAAATTCAAATTTTCATTAGCTATACTGTGAAAGATTAGCCTCTTCTATTAGATTCAATTCCAGTCAGTTATGAGATACGTAGGGCTCATTTAGTACAATGGAATTGATTTTGATGGAAATAGAAATGAACATGAATATGGAAATGGAAATGGATATGGAAATAGAAATGAGGTTTAAAAGTATGTTTGGTATGTCATGGAAATGAGTCCTAATTTACATGTGAAAAGACCAAAATGCCTTTATAATTAAAAAATAAAAAATCCCTCTCCCTTGTAAAAAATTGAAAATTTTAGGCTTATAGTATGAAATTCTAAAGGAAAAATATAAATTTTTTTTTAAAAAAAATTGGAACTCGGACTGGACAGGGAACATGACCGGTTCACCGGTTTTCGGGCCAGACCGGCCGGTCCGGTCCGGGTTCCTGAACTTGGGTCTCATCATAGAAAGGGCAAGGTTGGAATTGAAAACATGTAATTGCAAATCTTAGCTATTTGAGTGAAATTGAGTTTGATGGAATTTGCCCCATTTGGCTTTCATATGGAATTAAATTCTATGAGCATTTCTTTTTATCAAATATGCACAACTCATGGAATTGAATTCCAATTACAATTCCATGCCTTCAATTCCACCATATTAAACAGGGCAGTATTTAATATGCACGTATGCATGTTTTACAATAGCCTTATAACATATTTTTATGCATATATAAATGATTTTCTTTATTTGAAATACTACTTATTATGAATGCACTTACATTATCTTCAAAATATTTGTTTGAAACGAAATTTTTTATAATATTTACAAAATAATCCAATAATTGATAGTACCAAGCTAGATTCCAACATTATAAGAATGCAAGCAGGTCAAGGCCAAGGCCATGGAGTCCTTCCACTTTACCCAACGAAATTCATTCCATTTTCATTTCTTCTCACTTCCTCTCTACTTCCATTTCTTCTTATTTAACTTTTAAATTAAAATTCGAGCTGTTCATTAATAAAATATTAAATTATTTATAAAATAAACAAATTCAAAACTGTTAAATATTAGTTATGATAGTTTAAAATTACACTCAAAATGGTTTTTAAAAATAGTGAAGAGGAAGGACCATGATTAAGGATAGCAGAGAAAAACCAAATACTTATGGAACCACCATTAGTTATAATATACTACTTACAATCCTTAAATATAAAACTTATTTGAGGAGATTAAATAAGTTAAGTAAATTACTTAATTATAGCATATGTTACATAATCAGTCTAAAATGCTTATGTGTATAATTATATTACATTATATATATATATATATAAATTAGACAAATTAGTTTGGAAAAAAACTAATAACAAATATAAATACTTTAAAGTAATTTATAGGAAAAATTCTAGAAACATACAATTAAAAATGGGAAAAGACATCGATACTGCAGATTTATCAAATCTCAAATCAGAATTGAAGTAGAAATATGGGATTTCCAACTTTGATCAAATGACTAAA
The DNA here is from genome assembly GCA_963210345.1 of Inga oerstediana. Classification (NCBI taxonomy): domain Eukaryota; kingdom Viridiplantae; phylum Streptophyta; class Magnoliopsida; order Fabales; family Fabaceae; genus Inga; species Inga oerstediana. The sequence continues at coordinate 76,354,032 of OY723399.1, read as the reverse complement.
ATGCCCTGACTTAAGGGCACAAGTTTTAGGAGTCAATAACAACATCCGTATCTGTATTAACAACATCATATTTTACATTAACGACTTTACTTTCATATTTTATAACTTAACTCAAGACAATTTGGTCGGAATTGAAAATCCCATATTCCTATTTCAATTTTAACTTGAAATTTTATAAATCCGTGACATCAATTTATCTTTTCTCATTTTTAATTATATATTTCTGGAATTTTCCCTCATTTATATAGCTTTCTTACTCTCCCCGAATTAGTGAATTAGGCCTCATATTAGGCGTTCAGAGTCAGTATATTTTTTTGTTGAACAATATAGATATTCTCGGGCCATAATATATAAATAAATAATGCAAGTGAAGGACTAAAATACCAATATCAAATGGGCTGACGCTGATCCTCATCATCAACCTTGTATTATAACCCACTCTCCCGCTTTCTCTGGCAGCAGCTAAGCTAACACGTCAGTGACAGCTTCGTTCTCACATGCCAATCCAAAATTCTCAAATCCATTTGCAACTTCCTCTCTATCCATTTACACAGACACAACACACTCTCTACGAAATATCTAGTCAACCATATGATTAATTAATTGAATCCTGCTGTGAAACATTATACTATAAATACCACCCTCCATTAGACATCATTTTCTTGTGCTCTCCATCTGTTTGTAGTATATTCCTTGAGAGCATTTTGTTCTCTGTTCTTCATCAGTACTGTTTTATTGGAGGAAGAAGATGACGATTGAACAGTGCAACGATGTTGAGAGTGGAGAAGCCATTAATGGGCTTCAGGATTTGGAGGTGCCCTTGGTTGTATCATCAGTGAAGGATGTTGATGAGTCTGATTCTGATCATGATATGGTCGAAAATGGTTCCATTGGAATGGTCCTGTTCAGTACATTTGTTGCTGTCTGTGGTTCCTTCGTTTTTGGAACTTGTGTAAGTTTCTTTATATACTTCTCTTTCTGTCTCAGTGGTTTTTATTATAGAAACTAACACAAGAAAAGAACTTCACTCTGTTTCTTCTTCTTGTTCTTCTGCCTTCGAAAACTTGGTGCATGGCTTGAGTAATGTTCTGAAAAATGGAAGTTAATAAAGTGTCATCTTCCCTTTTTGTTTTTGTGTTCTGGGTTAGGAACCAAACCAGAAAAATCACACCACTGTAACAAACAAAATGGTCTGTATGCTTTTAGCTTAAGTTATGATATTTTTGGCAGGTGGGCTATTCAGCACCCACTCAAGGAGCTATCAGAGCAGATCTAAATTTGTCTCTTGCTGAGGTTTGTATTCTGTTTTCCACTCTTTACTGAAACTTTCTTCATCCTACCTCTGGTCATTAATATAATATAAGATCTCATTCTACTGTAATTTTCACTAAGAATGAGATCTTATATTAAAGACCGAAGGTGGTGTTTTCTTATAGTCTTATTAATACTTGTTTTCTTTTCCTCTTTTATGGGATGGTAGTTTTCCATGTTTGGATCTTTAGTCACTATCGGTGCAATGCTTGGAGCTATAACAAGTGGCAGGATCACTGATTTAATTGGACGTAAAGGGGTATGATTTATATGCTAAATCTAAAAACACTCTCTAAATGCTTTTAGCCTCTTCTTCACTATGCTAAGTCTGATCTTTCTTGGGGAACAGGCAATGAGAATGTCTTCAGGCTTTTGCACTATAGGATGGCTAGCTATCTTCTTCTCCAAGGTATGATTTTCTGCACAATTCAAATCCATATGAAGTTTTTCATTTAGATTAATATAATATTTGGTCCCTCAAGTTTGCCCTAATTTTGGTTTTGGTCTCTGTTTTTATTAAATAAGAGAGACCAATGTTTTAAACAAAATAAAATTTGAAGGATCAAAACCAAAATGAAAGCAAACTTATGTAGTTGAAAATTGTATTAACCCTTTTTCTTTTCTGTCACTATGGAATTGTTGCAGAATGTTAAAAGACTCATGATTTTATGTGTTTCAGTGTTCTAGCATTCTTGATATGGGAAGATTATTCTCAGGATATGGAATTGGAGTAATCTCATACGCGGTAAGTAACCGCTAGGGCTTTACCAAAAGAAGCAAAAAAGATAAACCATGACGCTAAGCTCCTGCTAATTAACATAATGCATATGTTGACTTTTGATGACAATCTTACAAATTCTTTTTAACAATTATTAGCTGCATGAAACAGGTCCCAGTATATATAGCAGAAATAGCACCGAAGAACCTGCGAGGAGGACTTGCAACAACAAATCAGGTAAGAGAGGAGAAGTGATGATTGCTATCTTTCTGTTGTTTCTTAGAGTAAGTTTGGGTTTTAATTTTGGCCTCTGCAATCATTTCTGTTCAGCTTATGATTGTTATTGGAGCTTCAGTCTCCTTCTTATTAGGAAGCGTTATAACTTGGAGAACACTAGCTCTTGCTGGTAAGTTTCATAATTACCTTCCGATTGTCACTTTTAAAAAGCGTTCAAGTTATAAGAAACAAGTCTGAACTTTTCTGCTTGGCTTTAAACTTTGAAGGGCTTGTGCCATGCTTTTGTTTGCTGATTGGTTTGTGCTTTATACCTGAGTCACCCAGATGGCTTGTAAGCATTAAACTAGTGTGTATTTATATGATCCAAAGAGCTTTGTCTTTTAAGAAAGGAAGATGAAAATCTAATTAATAAACTGAATATCATTGTTTCCAGGCAAAAGTTGGCCAAGAAAAAGAATTTCAAGCAGCTTTAAGGAGACTTAGGGGAAAAGATGTTGATATCACTCATGAAACTTCTGAAATTCTGGTCATTTCCAAGCTCCTCAACACATTTGTTAACAGCACTTTTTAATGAATCTGGGACATTCATTGAGTTGATTCACTGATCTGTGTTCTCTTCTCTAACAGGAATATATTGAAACTCTTCAAAGCCTTCCCAAAGCCAAGTTTCTAGATTTGTTCCAAGGCAAACACGTGCGCTCTGTAGTTGTAAGGAACTCTCTTTTTTCAAAGATATTTAATTACAGGGTGTGCAACAATTTAAAGGATTCTAACTATGTTTTACAATTTCAGATTGGGGTAGGGCTAATGGTATGTCAACAACTTGTTGGAATCAATGGTATCGGATTCTACACGGCAGAGACTTTCGTAGCAGCCGGTAAACGAAAACATATAAGCTGATTTTAATACCCATAATAAAAGTGGGAATATAAGAGAGCGAGAAGAAAAATTAATACTTTCCATGTATAACTTGATTTGCAGGGTTTTCTTCAGGAAAAATTGGCACCATAGCTTATGCTTTTACTCAGGTGGTTGATCACTTCCTCTACTAATCTTTTTAGACAGACATATCAATCATATAACTATGGTTCTGCATAAGCTTAACATCTTTTTGTGAGTGGATGACAGGTTCCATTGACTGTTTTAGGAGCCATTTTGATGGATAAGTCTGGTAGAAGACCACTGATCATGGTAAATCTGATTTCAAGTTTTGTCTTTTTCTTTTTCCATCCATCATCTTATATAAAGCAAAGTGGAGTAGGAGGTGCTCATGGTCATGCATAATATGTGCAGATTTCTGCAGCTGGGACACTCTTAGGCTCCTTTATGACAGGATCTGCTTTCTTTCTCAAGGCAAGTCTAAAAGTATTAGATTATGAACTGCTTTTATGAGTTTCCAAAAACTTTTCCATATATTCATTAGTGAATCTAACAGCAAACAGTTGTGAAACTTTACCAAATTCTGGTCATTATATTATCATATACTCCTTTGGTCCTACTTATAAAACAGAGAGAAGAAATTTTGAGGTTCTATTTACTAGGTACCTCATTAAATTTTTCATATGAATGTATAATTTTACCCATTATTTATTATGGTGTTGACGTTATTCTCATTGGGTGTACTATACATTGAATAGGGATAAAGTTGAAAAGTTATTAAATTTTATAGCAGAGTTAATGAAGTTTAAAATTTTTCTTAGTATGTGTGAAACATACTAGAAATGTCTTGTAAATAGAACCAAAGGGGCAGGAATAGTGTTTCAAATCTAAACTTGTGCTATCTGATTTCATTGAACAGGGTCATAGCTTACTGCTTGGGTGGGTCCCAGTATTAGCTGTCACCGGCATACTGGTAAGTCTACTTCTGTCGCTACTGATAATTACTTACTGTACCCAGTGAACTTTGAAATGAATCTATGAGCTTAATGGCCACTTTGATCTGAAACTTTATCTTATCTTGTTGGCTCTGCTTGTAATCAGATGTATATAGCAGCATTCTCAGTTGGCTTGGGACCAGTTCCTTGGGTGATAATGTCTGAGGCATGTATCTCTTGCTTGACACAAGCACCTTGAAAGGCTTTTATTTTATAAATCATAATGAGGAAAATATAAACAGCAAAAAAAATATTCTAATACTAGTTTTTTTATCATGTGGCAGATCTTTCCCATACATGTGAAGGGAACTGCTGGGAGCTTGGTGGTTTTGGTGAACTGGTTAGGAGCTTGGATGGTTTCATACACATTCAACTTCCTCATGAATTGGAGTTCTCCTGGTAAGCACAAACTGCAAACTCAGTTGAATTACCCTTTTTATCTTATGAGATTTGTGTAGTGTTATCGATCACACATTAGTTTATTCAATGTAAAATAAATAAAATCTATAATAAGCTATGAAGGTTTTTAGGGCATACCTGAATTCCGATTGAGTATTTGAATTGCCCACACGAAACTAAGTCACAATGAAGGAAGAGGGAAGAGACCCGGGAGAGAAGTTCTTCAGGGAGTGATTATTCCACACGCAAAACTGAATCCCCTGTTGGTTACTTAGAATTTGAATTATAAATTCTTTTTCTTTATTTAAACAATTAATTAATAATTAAGGAAAAACTTCCGAACCCATTTACTCAACTGGGCTCGAGTTCTAATTCATCAAGAGTCGATATAACCCAACAAGTTGTTTTGCTAATAATTTATGGATAGTGCAACTCATTTCTAAGAATGCACGAAAAAAACGTGTACAAGTTGTATACTAAACATGGAATGGCTTGTTTAAGTTAGCTTATTTGTGTTTTGGGATAGCGGTAGGAAAAATGATTTATTATGATTCTGACTTATTAAAAATTACTTAATAGGAAAATCAATTTTTGTAATGTGATTTATATTTGGATTGGCGATTTATTTTTGGACAATAAACGCTTATAAATCATGATTTACGGTATACGAGGTAAGTATGTGAGAGGTGTTTTATCTCAACTTACGTAATAAGTGACTTAATAGAAAAACTGTAGTGTGTACTTGGGATATCGGTAGGAAAAAAGACTTATTATGATTCTGGCTTATTAAAAATGACTTAATAGAAAAGTCAGTTTTTGTAATGTGATTTATGTTTGGATGAGCGATTTATTTTTGGACAATAAGTGCTTATAAATCATGATTTACGGTATATGAGTTAAATATGTGAGAGGAGTTTTATCTCGACTTACGTAATAAGTGACTTAATAGAAAATTTGTTTACGTGTGTGTTTGTAATGGCTTATTTTTGTCCAAAACGTGCTTATAATTCGTGATTCACGGTATACGAAGTAAGTATGTGAGAGGAGTTTTTTCTCGGCTTGCGTAATAAGTGCGTTTTTACTGTGTAAAAAGCTTAAACAAACAAGCCTTATACTATTTTTGGTGAGGAGCTTATTTAATAAGTAGTTTATTCTACCCGTTATGCAATTAAAATAAGTTGAACCAAACACTGCAAAAACGCAACACATTTTTATTTGGGCTTATTACCCAAAAACAGGTTTATTTCTACCCAATAAGCTAAACCAAACACACCCGTAGTGGGGAGCTTATTTAATAAGTAGTTTATTCTATCCGTAATACAATTAAAATAAGTTGAACCAAACACTGCAAAAATGCAACACATTTTTATTTGGGCTTATTGTCCAAAAACGGGCTTATTTCTGCCCAATAAACGGTAGGGGTGAGCAAAACCGAACCAAAACCGAAGACCAAATCGAATCGAATCAATTTCGGCCTTTTCGGTTCAGTTTTTTCGGTTTTCGATGCATGTTCAGTTTTTTTGTTCGGTTTTCTTCGGTTTTTCGGTTCAGTTCAGTTTTTTTAAAAAAAATTCGGTTTAAACCGAAAATATTAAAATAGTATACCACAAACTAAAAAACCGGATGCAAGACAAAGAATGATATATCATTGGATATTCATCTTTTTGAATTTTTGTTATGCTTTCTTTGGATTAAGTAATATTGAATACAACTATTCTGCATCTCTCAAAAACCTTCCTATTTTTGGTTCCATTATTAGAATATTGGGTACTTCAAATACATTGATCATTTATATAATATGTTGTTTATACTTTGTTTTATATCATTTTTCTTTAGATCTTGATAAGGTTATTTAATTTTATAATTTGTATTAATTTTTGCTGGTTGAAAATTCAGATATTTGAAGTAAAAAATGAAGGCTAAAATAATTTCGGTTTTTTCTTACAAAACTGAAACCGAACCGAATAATTTTGGTTATTTCGGTTCGGTTTCATAATTTCCTTTAGTTCGGTAGTTTGGTTTTTTCGGTTTTTACCAAAAACCGAACCAGAAAACCGATGCTCACCCCTTTTTTCTCGATTCAGGTACTCTATTTCTGTACGCTGGATGTTCCCTTTTGACCATTCTATTTGTTGCAAAAATAGTCCCAGAAACCAAAGGGAAAACTCTAGAAGAAATTCAGGGATGCATCAATTCATAGAGGGAAATGACAATTAATTAAGGAAATATTCAAGATGGCTAAATTCACCAGGACTGTTGTGTGTACTGTGATACTGTCCAATGATCACACCTTCATGTATCAAAAGTTTTTGAGCTTCATTTGATGATAAAGATTGGAGGAGAGCTTCACATGGATTTTTTATAGGCTAGGAACCTAGAAAATAAGAAAATGTAGCTATTTCATTGATGTAATATTAGTTTATTATTAAGATTATTCTTTTTACATGGCTAGCTCATTGTGCATATCTCTCTCTCTCTCTCTCTCTCTCTCTCTCTATATATATATATATATAATTTATTACTATGCTGATAAGGTTGATGAATACAGAAACAATCCCATAAAAATGTGTTTAAGATAACTAAAAGGAGGGGATGAATATTTATGATTTCAAAAAGGTATCAACATAACAGGATATGATTGTGTGTAAAGTTTACCTTATAATGTCTGGCCAGAAAAAAAGAAATCTTATAATGAACGTTATCTCTTTCCAAATGCCTTGTATATAGTCAATTTTATGATGTTAGGGTACTTAGATTCATTGTATAATGGTTGGCTGCTGGATGGTAAGCAGAGGATTGTTGAAGCAGATTCTGTCTTTATGGCAGAATGTAAAGCTTTGTTAGAAGCATTTCAATTTGTCCAGTTCCATCAATTGGATGGTTTCATTTTTGAAACAGATAATCTATCTCTTGTTTAATGTTTGAATGATGATTTGAGTTATCCTAAATGGAGAATTGAACCTATTTTAGTGCTCGTTTGGAATAGCTTATTTTTGGGCAATAAGTGCTTATAAATCGTGATTCACGGTATATAAGGTAAATATGTGAGAGGAGTTTTATATCGGCTTGCGTAATAAAGACTAATTTTTTAAGAAAACGCTAAACCAAACAAGCCTAAACTACATCCTTTAAGAGAGGAAACTGACCAGGAATCATGTTTTTTAATGGATTCTCAGGGAAGCAAACAAGATAGCTTCTGTCAGATCTGATGGAATTATTAATATTAAATACGCAGGATGATGTATTAGATACTGTCTTGTTTTTAGACCTTGTAATATTTGGTTTTATTTTTTAATGAATATGGTATTTGCAGGCCAAAAAAAAATTCATTGTATATGCATTTTAGTTATATGGTGATTAGAAAATGCACAATCTATCTTTTATCTATCTATCTAATCTATTATAACTATAGAAAGCTTGTAGAAACTTTGCTACTAACAGCATCCATTGAAATATTGTTACTAAAAGAATTAGTATCAGCGTTATTAATTAGCGGTTTCCTCAAGTAAGGCTAAACAACAATTGACCACTAATAATAATAATAAAAACAACAAGAAATGAATGCCACAAGGAATCATAATATAGGCAATTAAAGGTTTGAGAAAGGTATTAGATTAGCCACACCCTTTCACATTCCCTTGAATAGTAGTGTCATATTTAAAAAGTCAATTATATGCTAATTATGAATTGTTCGGAAAATTAAAAGATAGTTCAATATTAACTATAAACAGTAAATGAAAAAGTGAAACAAGAACATTTGATTTTTCACTGTATACCTTTCATATTTCTGTTAATTGTAAATATTAATCTATATGTCATATGCTATAAATGGTACGATCCGTGTTTGTGGTCATATGTAAGCAATCTTTCAATTCATTTTGCTTTTGCTCTAGAAAATATTACAATATGAAAAATATTCTTTAAGATGATTTCAATAACATAGATGCCTGAAATGATATATGGCTGATTATATTACATGTATTTTGATGGAGTTTGTTTCCTACAAGAAGACTCTATCATATATTATTGACAAAAAAAATTATCATTTAAAAAATTTTTAGATACTTGACAAATGATCAATATAAAGTGACCCAAGACATTTGAAGCTCATATATTTCATAACAAAACATATTTCCAAGATTTTAACAAGGTATGGTCTCTCACATAGGGGCGATAGTAACATTTATTAGCTTAATAGTATTATGTCACATTGAACACAATAAACTTCAATTCCTACATCAAAACACAATCTTTGCATTGCCATCACTCTTACTTCCATCCTCATAATAGAAAAAATACACTACATGCTTCATTATAGACATGTATATCAAACAACTAAATGATAAACTAACAAAGACAAAAGGATAAATAAAAGAGAAAATGATACCAAGGTCCTAATTAAAAGAAATAATATCATAAAAATCTTATAAATTATCAATGACAAGTGAAAGAGCAACTATTGACAAGTGGAGGAATTACCATTAATAAGTTTTTGGACTTTTATGATATTATTTTTTTAATTGATACCTTAATGTCATTTTCTCTATGTAGAGTTCCCTTACTCAAACTGAATGTAATAATCTTATATAGGTCCAACACAGACCTTACATTTACTTACCAAAAACATCTAAACTTATGGGTGATAGCATAAATACCTTATAATAAATAACATAGTTCCCCAAAACCAAATCTTAAATATATTACTCCCTCTTGTCCTAATTATAGGACATATTTATCTAACTTTGGAGAAATTAAGGATAGTGGTTAAATCAGTTAATCATATGATTTTTTTTAAAATACCTTTATTTAAAATTTAAAATGGCATCCAATTACCCTATAATTATGACAGGAGGGAGTATCAAATGATGTACATCTGTCCGTACAACGCATGAGGGAGAATATCTAATCTATAACTCATAATGTGATTTCAACACACGCATTAATAGTTGGAAAAAAAAAAGAAAAGACAAAGACACACGCATTGATATATGTAGATAGGTGTGGATTTAATAATGAGAAAATTTTTTAAAAAACACTCTTAAAAATATTAAAATATCAGTTTCCATTACAGCACTTTAATAGTTATTTACTATACGTAATGAACATATGACAACACTTATTTATATATTATATTATATTTGAGGTTTTCAAAATTCTGACAATACTGAATTAGAATTTTTCTCTATTAATAATTTTTTCAGCCAAAATCCAATTCAAACGATTGTAAAATGAAACATGTCCAGCGAACAACCTACAAATAATGAAGAACGAAATTGAGGATGCAAAGGAAATCAACGTCAAAATCTCAGATCAATAAAAATTGAGAAAATTACATTCCCGGATAAGAAAAAATATGAAAAGATGATCCCTTAAAATTTTAAAATTATTAAAAAGCTTAGTGGACTTTTTTGTAATAAATTTCAATTCCGCTAATAAGTCAATTTGCATTCGCTGACAAGTCTATGGGCTGTCATTAACAAGTTTATGGGAGTATCATTGATAAATCCATGAGTGCGTCCATGATAAGTCTAGTCCATTGGCAAGTCCATGTGCGTTTATTGACAAGCTTATTATTGGAATTTATTGTAAAAAGGTCTCAATCACGGGACTTTTTGACAATTTTGAGATTTTAAATGATTATTTTTTATTTTCCTTTTATCTAGGACCTGAATGTAATTTTCACATAAAAATGACCTATATGATCTTAAATATAAGACAAAGTTGACCTTTTTTAGAGAAATTAAGGAAACTAATTAAATTATTTTAGAGTATTTATATTTTTATTTTTTTTCTCAAAACTAATTAATTTGACTATTAAATTGATATATAATCTAAAGATATATAATATATGATATAACTAAATAATTTATTGGGAAAATCGCTAGTAAATACTAAATAGTGAAGTTAATTGCTATTTGCCACCAATAACCACAGGGTACTGAATTGTCATTAATATTGAACATAAAAAAACCAAAAAACCCTTTGACAAGACGATTTTAGGCAGGAGTTTGGAGAAAATGCACGAATGCTCAGCGTTTTGCAACCTTAAGGCTATGTTGATCCCTTATTTGTTTGTTTGGTGAGAAATTTCAGGCAAAACCCTTCTTCCTCTTCGAACCTTCAGCGAATCCCTTCTTCCTCTTCCATTTTCGGACCTCTCTTCCATTTTCGGCATTGTTCAGCGTCTCCTCAGCCGTCTCGTTATGTCGTCTCCTCAGCTGGCCGTCAAGCTCGTGTCGTTCGGCAGTGTCGTCTTGGGCTTCTCCTCTAGCGGTAACCGCCGCCGCCGCCTAGTCCTCAAGCGACCGTCGCTTGCTCCTCCAACCTTACTGCCTCCCTCATTCAGGTAAGGTTACTTCCTTTTCCGGAGAAAGGTTTGATCGATGTTTATTCCAACATTAGGGATACATACTGGAGCAATTAGATAGATGTCTGGGAGCAATTAAAAATACCTGCAACTTGAACTTGATTTCTCTAACAATGTCAAAAAGTTCCTTATAGGCAGACCTCAGAATGTGAAAGGTCTAAAGCAATCAATGACTTGAAAACAGAACCTGAGAATGTGTTGTTTGTTATTTTGGGGGGAAAATTGGACAACTATTATTATGCAGGTTTATCACAAAAATAGAAAGATTACAGCAGCATATAGGAGATACGTCCTGGAAGTTTTATATAAATAGGAACATAAGGTGTGCCCGTGAAATAATTTCATGCACCCCAGAATGAATATCCTGCATAAATAAATTACATCATTAGTGGTTCTGGATAACATTTATTTGTACCAAGAAACAGTTTACTGAAATAAAGCAATATTCATTAATTCTCACTTCTCAGCCTAAAACTGCAAAAGTGCAAAATAAAATTAGACTTCTTACAGTTCAGGTGCAATATACAATTTATCTAAAGGATGTCAGTGTTGGAATTATCAAATTTTTACTAGAGACTTGTATTATCCCTAATTGTTGAGCTCAATCACTCTACTTTCAAAATGAGAGGATCGTACTGATTTTGAATACTAAACATACAAGTTTGGCATTTGAGTTCCACTGGATGGATTGTCTACTTGGGATTTCCTGAAAAATTTTGGCACTTCTGTGATTTCTACCTATTCATTGCTATCTTCATTGTTTCTTTGAGTTTGTAAGAGTGCTAAACTCTTGATTTGTTTGGAGCTTACTAGTGCATAGCATACTTCTCCAACTTGATACTTGAACTTGCTTTCTCACATCTATCCAATGCACTAAGCTTGTTATTTGTGACTTATAAATCTGAGTTGGGTTGCATTCATGCTTTCTGTTGCATATCTAACTCTTAGATGTTGAAGTAGTCTTGCAAAACTTTAAATTTCTGGAGTAGTCTCAATAATGATTAGGGACTGTAAAAAATGTGTTATTATTTTATAATTAGTTGCTAACTGTGTACAACATTTATGTTCAACTTATTAATTAGTTGCTAATTGTGTACAACATTTATTTTTTAGGAAATTCTGCTGTGTGGGAATTACTGCATATTACACATTCAAATAGATTCATAAACAAAGTTTTAGGTGTAGGCAGTTGTTGAGTGCATTTTCAAGTTCATGTGTTTTGATTTACCCCTATCACTTTAAAAATCTGTACAAAAACATGGTGAAAATAATAGGGGGGAAAGGAAGGAAGGCAGGGAAAGATGTGAAGCCAAGGTTGAATGGAGCACAAGTGTTTAAGTGAGAGTATTTGATTCACTGCTGCCTAACTACAATTTTCCAGGTGGCGCATATGCACTGCATGTACTACAGGATAAAGGACACAAAGTGGTTTTGAAACTTGCATCTTTTCAAACGATCCAATTGGTTTATTGTCATGCACAAACTTACTGGCTCTCAACTTTGCAATTTTTCAGAGCAAACATTTTTGTGATTTACTCGCACACCTGAATCATGATCTCTATGGACACAAGCCTGCATTTGATTTTAGATTTGGTGTTGTTCAACAGCAGAGCAATGGGTGAGTTAGTGAAATTGTTGGACACTCTTGTATGTATGGATGTATCCATCGTATGTTAATGTTTTGCTATTTTATTTCTGTGTAGATGGGACTGTGGAATGTATGTGATATCTTGGCTGCAAATGTGGGAAAATATTAGGAGGCCTAAGTGGAATGGTTTCACAATACCTAATGTGAGTAAATCTTTACATTAAATGTTACAATATGATTGGATCTAACTTAAATCTTTTATGTTCAGGAAGATATGGATCAAAAGAGGGTGGATGTGGTGTGGTGGCTAGTTACCTATACGAAGAACAAACAATGGGAAGCGATAATGCGTAGCATTGAAGCTTGGAGATCTAAGAAGAAGACAATGGTTTTTTCATTTATGCTGTAATTACAAAGTAGGGACATTTGTATTTTGTTTTGCAACAAAGTAAACTATGTCTATATATATGACTTTGTTAAACAAGAAGTTGCTGTGCAATGTACACGTTACGAACTATATCATCCAAATGTTGATAAACTCTTCCATACATGCAAAACATGTTCAATTAATCTTCCATGATATGTTATTCAACTTCCGTTGTGTGCGATTGATCTTCCATGATGTGCGATTGAGCTTCCATTGTGCGCAATGGATCTTCCGTGATGTGCGATTGAGCTTCCATTGTGTGCGATTGAGCTTCCGTTGTGTGCAATTGATCTTCCGTTTTATGCAATGGATCTTTTCCTTGTATTCCCAATGATCCGCGATATGTGCAATATATCTTCCATGACGTGCGATTGAGCTTTTGTTGTGTGCAATTGATCTTCCGTTTTGTGCAATGGATCTTTTCCTTGTATTTCCAATGATCTGCGATATGTGCAATGTATCTTCTATAACGTGCGATTGAGCTTCCGTTGTATGCAATTGATCTTCCATGATGTGCGATTGATCTTCCATTGTGTGCAATTGATCTTTCGTATGTGCAATAGATCTTTCCCTTGTATTCCCAATAATCCGGGATATGTGTAATGTATATTCCATGACGTGCGATTGAGCTTCCATTATGTGCAATTGATCTTCCGTTTTGTGCAATGGATCTTTTCCTTGTATTCTTAATGATCCACGATATGTGCAATGTATCTTCCATAACGTGTGATTGAGCTTCCATTGTGTGCGATTGATCTTCCATGATGTGCGATTGATCTTCCGTTGTGTGCAATTGATCTTCCGTTTTGTGCAATACATCTTTCCCTTGTATTCCCAATGATCCGCGATATGTGCAATGTATCTTCCATGACGTGCGATTGAGCTTCCGTTGTGTGCAATTGATCTTCCATGATGTGCGATTGATCTTCCATTGTGTGCAATTGATCTTCCGTTTTGTGCAATAGATCTTTCCCTTGTATTTCCAATGATCTGTAATATGTGCAATGTATCTTCCATGACATGCAAATGATCTTTCTTGTTGGACAATTCCTCTTCCATAATGTGCAATTGATCTTTCGTAAAAAGAGCGATGGATCTTTTCCATACGTGCCCAATGGTCATCCACGATATGTGCAAAGGATGATCCAGTATGTGCCAATGATATTTCTTTTTGTGCAATTAATCTTCCATCTTGTGTGATGAATTTTTTCCATACGTGCCCAATGGTCATCCACAAGGATGAGCTATTATGTGCCAATGAGCTTCCATTATGTGCAATTGATCTTCCATTTTGTGTATGGTGCAAAGAATGTTCTATGATGTGCAAACGATCTTCCCTGATATGCAAATAATCTACCCTTTGCACTATATCTTTGCCAATATTATTGAACACCCAATATTTCACACCTAATGTAAGTGACCATAATAATGCAAATTATGTTGACACCGTATGGTAGAAATATAAAGACGTTCATATTATGTCATATATAGTAGTTCTTTTATAGAGAGTGAGCACAAGCTATGGTGCTACTATATATGTATACAAGATTAATATTTACAATCACAACAAAAAATAAAGCAGATGGTACCCAATTACATCCAAAAATTAACAACATTTACAAAATGCATCAAACCACTGCATTGCGTTCCTAATTTAAAAATACTTGACAGGCCAGATAACGATATGAACATTTAGTCATTTAAAATTTAATTTACTCACTAATGATGCAAAGTCATTGGTATACTTGAAGAACGCGAGGTCAATATGGATTTGGGTTCCTACACCTTCTTCTAGTATGCCTTTCCTGCCCGCACCTAAAATGGTATTTTCATCTAATGTTGACAGTGTGCACCTTAAATGCAATGCTTTACCTTTAATACCAAGACATGAACATATTGTTCTTCTAAGCTTATTGAGCGACATTCCTTCTCTTACCATTCTTCCATTTACTCTCCCACTCACATATTGAGTCCTCCCTTGATTGGTGACAATCTTCCCACCTATGTGGAAGAAGCAATGTATTTCCTTTTGTACTCTATTCATCACATTAACTCTAGACCTGCAAAAATATGGCTTTAATGTCAACTAATCTGAATTTTACAATATGTTTGACCTATAATAAACTAATCAATATGTAATTATAATTTCACCTATACTAAACTAATATGCAATAAAACATGCACAATCGAACTGCTTCATTGAAGATTTTTTTTCCAAAACATTCAACATTGTAAAGACAATACTACACAATGCCTTTGAACTCAATTTCATCAAAACCAGCAAGCAATATTACCCAAACAAAGAAAAGAATTATTACTTCCAGCAATAATCGGGCAATAATACCATATATGAGATATCAAATGCACAAAACAGAAGATCATTGGCACATAATGGATCATCCTTTACACATTTCGTGGATGACCATTGGCCACGTATGGAAAAGATATATTGCACAAAAACGGAAGATTAACTGCACATAATGGCTATCATATGTGAATCTCCATTGCAGCATTATTACTTCCACCAACAATCAGGCAACAATACCTAATACGCAATACACAATACACCATATACAAATCCCCATCAACTCAAATAAAAAACTTCACAATAATGGTCAAACTCATAATATCTAGGGAACCCACAGTTATATTTACTATTTCCTTACTCACACACACAGCAATGCACAATACTAAGTTCCACAACTAATATATAAATCATCACCTCCATCAAAAACTAAAATATGAAGGGCTTCAGAGTGATCGACCGATTCCACCGTGATTGACCTCCGGCGGACTCCACAGTGATCGACGGCCACAACAGCAGACTCAAATCATTGCACTCTGCCAAACATGATAGCACAACAAGCCACTGCGATCAATTTTATCGTTTGCTTCTGCTTATAGTGTCAGCTTTCCAAACTAAACTAAGAGCTTTTTTGTCTTTTTATGTTTAATATTAATGACAGTTCAGTACCATGTGGCTTTTAGTGACAAATAGCAATTAACTTCACTATTTACTAGCGATTTTCCCTAATTTATTTAACTTCTTGATTTCTTAAAAAAAATCAATTCTATGGACGGGAGGATTAATTCACTGTGCTTTTCTTGTTGTTAGAGTTGGGAAAACGGGCCGACCCGGCCCTACAGGGCCGGCCCGTTTCCTAAAAAGTACCATATTTTTGAAGCCCGCGGCCCTACAAGGCTGGCCCTTCACGGGCTCGGGCCTAAACGGGCTTAAACTCATTTTAATTCAAAAAATTTTTTTAAAAGTTTTACAATTTATTTATTATTTTGCTTTAAATTGGTATACATTATTTTTAAAACTCATAAATTTTTAGTTAAAATAATTATCTAATGTCCAAATTAGCCTTTTTTTTTTTTAAGTTTAAATGAATAAAACATTATAGAAAATAAAATAAATCAAACCAATTAATAAGTGTTTGCTTGTTATTAATACTCTATTAGGAACTTAGGTGTCTCTCATATTGATAATTTGATATAATGATATTATATTTATTAATTTATTTTAAAAAAATATTAAATGGGCCTAAAAGGGCCTGCCCGCAGGGCTTGTAGGGCCGGCCCTTTTAGGCCTGCTTCCATTTTCAGCCTCTAAATCATAGGCCCGGCCCTTGACGGGCTCGGGCCTAAACGGGCTCGGCCCGAATTCCCGACTCTACTTGTTGTTCCCATCACGGTCTTCGCCTGCCACGTTTTGTTGACATCATCGATGACGTACGGACGTATGGTAGCCTTAAAATCGTGTGTGGTAGTCTACCATGCTTTATGATTTCCCTTCCCGTCATAGAAACTCTGTTATTATTGAAAAACATTACGTTTTTAATTATATTTCCTTGCGAAGAAAGATGATCACTGAATGAAATGAAGAGACTTTGACCATTCACCTATTTATTCATTATATACACTAAAGAGGCGCTTTGGAATTTCAGAACCTGATACTCACACACTCATTCTGGAGACGAAGCTAGGAAATCAGATATCTGAATCGTCGCTCCAGCCTGGGTTCGAATCAGAAGTAAGCCTTAATCTTTTCTGTTACCCGGTTGATATTTCTCCATGTCCTGTTTTGAAATTATTATACTTATTTGCTCAAACTGTTTCATAGGCTTGAGTGACGAGGATTTGAGCTTCATTAGGTTCCCAATCTTTTGTCGGCTTTAAATGCCCAAAATTGTGTTTAAGCTCACTTTTTTTTTTTTTTTAATTTTATTTTAGCGCCCTCATCGTCCGAAAAATCTCGCCTGAACAGTTTGCTAGTTGAGTTTTCGAGGTGGATGACTGATGCACGGAACCAATCTTGAAATTGAATTTACATCTCTGTTGTACTCAAATTGTTCACATTATCCAAAACGAATCTCAAATTTGTAGCAAGACGACTGTGTAATATGTGATTCTTGTGTAATATGGATGTCGGCGACAACTGTTGGAATCACACTGTATATGCTAACCCTTTCGTTATAGTGTATAAGGGGATCTCAATTAGCATTTTAACTTCAGTTTATAGTGTTTTGGTATATACAACTCAAAATGACTAAGAAATCTAATTACCTCGTGTTTCCCCTTTAAGCAACATATGTGGCTTGTGCACGTTTTCATGTGTTTTGATTCTGTTGCCAGGGTCTAAAACATGACTAAATTATTCTGTTGCAGGAGATAGACAGTAAGGAATAAAGACTAAATTATGAGTAGGTTCGGCAAAGAGATAGGCGCCTGTGATGACGGTAATGTCAGTAATGAATCTTCTGCTAGCGGATCAGCTGGAGAAAGAACAGTTCATCTTGATCATGAAATTGCACAACTCACGAAACTTAGGTCAAGCCCCCATAAACTTTTGGGGCGTGTTGAGCCTGGTAGGATGAGGTTGCCAGTATCGACTGTACGAATGTTAGCTGGCAGAGAAGCTAATTATTCTGGACTTGGGAGATTCTCATCAAGAGATGGTTGCCATGTTTTAAGCCGCTATTTGCCTACTAATGGTCCTTGGCTGGTGGATCGGATGAAAAGCCGTGCCTATGTTTCACAATTTTCTGCTGAAGGATCTCTATTTATTGCTGGGCTTCAGGTTTTTACTGTCATTATTAGAGTTGTAGTTACTAGTTTTTGTACCCAGACTCATATATGGATTATGAATCTTAAGATGATTCTGTTAGATTGAAGATGTGTACTTTTATTGTCACTTAGGAGTTTTGATTTTATCTAAAAATGATTGTTGCTTTAGAATTTAAACGAAGAATAAATTATTTTTAAGGATATTTCAGTTAAATGTCATTACATTTTGTTATAATTTAGATTATTTAATAGATTTTTAATCCGTATGTATAACCTTAAATGACTACTATTTTGAAACAGTGTCAGATTAATGAAATAATTTCCCTAAAAAATTTATGTTAAACTTAACTTCGGGGCTTTTTATGCATTCTTCTGAAACAGGGAAGCCACATTAGGGTCTATGATGTTGACAGGGACTGGAAGGTGCTGAAGGACATCTCTGCTAGAAATCTGAGGTGGACAATTACTGATACATCTCTTTCACCAGATCAATGCTTCCTTGTAAGTTTGAGTTGATCGGAAAATATTGTGATTATGTGCATTATTAGGATGATGATTCCCTCTTAGTGGAATGAATGACCAATGTTGAGTTGGTTTTCTAACCGTATAGAAGTTTCATCTGTTTATCATTATTTTTTTATTGCAAACAGTGAGTATTAATTTAAATTTAAATCTAATGTAATTATTGCAGGTTTATGCTAGTATGTCACCTATTGTCCATATTGTGAATGTTGGATCTGCTACAACACAATCAATAGCAAATGTCACAGTATGTTCTGGAACTGCTATTTTTCTGACTTCTAACTGTGATAGCTAGTGATTTCTGCTTTGTAATGTTAGTGTTTTATGTTTATTTGTATAGAAGCATATGAAGATGCTACTTCCCCAATATTTTTCCCAGTTGTGTTTTTTCTATTTAGTCCTTGGAATTTATAAGTGCTGAAGTTTGCCAATAAAATCTAGTAATGCGGAAAACGAACTGAGCAGATTCATATATTTTGCTCCTTGTTCATTTGGAGCTTTTCAAGCTTAAATATAAATGAAATGGTTCAGTTCAACGTTTGGATGCTTTGTTATGGGCAATTGGGCATACTCTTACTCTGGTAGTATTGATCATTGGATAAGGCTTGTCCAACTAAACAAGTTGGGAATATTTTTAATATTTTTTATAGCAGTTTTGCAATGCCTCTTTTAATGAAGAAGCGTACATTTTTTTGGTTCAATTTTCAACAATGAAATGGCTTAATGCGATCTTTGTTGCTGACCCCACCTAGTAAGATAAGGCTTCTTGTTGTTGTTTCAACAATACCTATTGTTCATCGAATAGTTATTTTATTTATACTCAGAAGGTTATCTTTTGTTGCAGGAAATTCATTGTGGTTTAGATTTATCTTCTGATGAAGATGAAGAGGAATTTGGGATTTTCTCTGTCAAGTTTTCAACAGATGGCCGAGAACTTGTTGCTGCTACTAGTGATTGCTCAATTTGTGTATATGATCTCCGAGCTGATAAACTCAGCCTTAGAATTCCCGCCCACATGGTATTATATATATTATCTTATAATTAGTTTCTAGTAATGAATAATTCAATAACCCTTTTCTAATTTATAAAGATGTTAAGTGATATTTGTTTGAGTTCACAATTTCGTTCTCAGAGCTTACTAATTTGTTAAATTGTGGCAGAATGAATGACTTTCTTCAATTAAGTCTTTGGAATGTCTGAAGTCCTTGGAAAGGAACTAAATAAATAAAGTAAATAGATTATATGATGACCAAATGGTATTCTTTCGTCAAAGTGCAATTAATTACTTTGAAATAGTTTTAGCCATAAGAGGCAAATGTTATTGTATATATTCGAAGTATTAAACTCTCCTACACTCTTATTTTCTTCTCTGACTTAATATGTTGTCAGTGTCTTGATATTTTTCAAAACTCGAGTCTGATCATAATATTGAGCTTGTGAGGAAACTTGAATACAATCAAATTTGGAGCCAGCCTACAAATATTCTCAATCTCTATTTCTGGTTTAGGGATTATTCGAATGTAGATGGTCATTTTTTTAATTGCATTCTTGTGGCGCATAGCAGCTAAGGTTTTTCTACTTCCCATTACGGCATGTAGCTTACATTTGAGATGAATTTTTACATTGCAGTCTGATGTTAACACTGTCTGCTTCGCTGATGAATCTGGCCATCTTATATATTCTGGAAGTGATGATGGTTTGTGCAAGGTAAACCTTTTATTCTAGTAATCGGAATTTGGTTTGGTGATAACCTCAATTGTCTGTGTTGGCAGTAATGGTTTCTGGCTACTGAGATGGGTTGGTAGGTGCAGCTTGATCAGCAGCTCATTGTAAAGCTGAACAATGTCCGTTTTTTTTTTATTTTTTCCACCCTCATTTTTAGGAGTGTATTGCTTCCTCCCTTATTTTTAGGATCTTGTTATGAGAGAAGGCAATATAATTTAAATGCAACATGCCGCATTATTACTTTCAAATGCATACATGATGAAATTTCAGATCTTTGGGGGAAGTATATTGATATTCTCTAACGGTTGTATGGATTGAGGAGGAGAGACGGAGGGAAAGATTTGATTTTTAGATTTAAACAAGGGGAAGATCTAAGCAAAACCTTACCTTCCCTTCCTAACCCCAAGGTGTTTTTTCTTGAAAATTTCTTTGAACTGATTATATTCCTTTGTGTCTTCCATAGCTTAACACATGCCTTTGATGAATATTCATTATGTTATGATATATGACATATTTGATTGCATAGGAAATCTATTTATTTATGAATATAGTTAGACTAAGCTGAGCAAATTTTCAAGCCTCATATTGCCATCATTGGGCTTCCGCCTTCCGGCTTGCTATTTTCAACTAAAGGAACTATTGGATTTTGTCTAGGTTTGGGATAGGCGTTGCTTTGTCTCGAAAGGACAATCGGCTGGAACATTAGTGGGCCATTTACAAGGCGTCACATTCATTGATAGCTGTGGAGATGGTCGTTATTTAATTTCTAATGGAAAAGATCAGACTACAAAATTATGGGACATAAGGAAGATGTCTTCTGATGTTATAAAGTAAGTCTTATTATCATTTATCCTCTTTTTTATCCTTTCATATGCTTCCTACCTAACTTTTTGGTGTTTGCTCTAGTTGTTAAGATATAAGAGTTGTACAAATTAAATTGGATTTCCTATTCAATATCCTATGTAATGAAATGCTATTGTTGTTGGAAAAATAGGATTTGACAAAGAAATGAGTGACTGAGATATTCAGTGGGAGACATGAGAAATGAGAACCAAACCTGCTCACCAATCGTGTATAAATTAATATGACCTTAAACTGATATCCTTACTGCCATAAGGCTCTTTCTGTAGGCAATCTGAAGCTAGCTCTGTCGGTAGTTTGAAAAAAGGATGCCAGTTATTTTAATTTAATTTTTTTTTTAAGATCCTTGTTTCCATTAGAGAATCAAAATCTTCTTTATAAGAGTGAAACAAGTTTATCTCATCCGCCTCCTGTAATTTTGATTTTTTCAGCGGAGCTGGATATTTGAAATATTACTGAAACCAAGTAGGGCATCAATTATGGTTTAAAAAAAAACACTGGAGTAATAATGTCTCATTTATTTTTCCTAACCTGTGATATATATGTTTGTGTGTGTGTGTACTTCACGCTGATGCTGGTTACTTTTATTCAACACAGTCCCAGGGTGCAAGATGAAGATTGGGATTACAGGTGGATGGACTACCCCCAATATGCTAGAACTTTAAAACATCCCCAAGACCAATCATTGGCAACATATAAAGGCCACTCAGTGTTGCGTACTTTAATCCGCTGCTACTTCTCACCATCATATAGGTAATTTAAAGTTACTTCATTATCCAAATTATTTTGGTTGGTTCTTAAATTGTGTATGACATTTCATAAAAAGGTTTTTTTTTTTTTTGTTTTTGGTAAATAAAGAGAGAACCAATTCCCCACCTAATGGGACTAAGGCTTTGTTGTTGTGAAGAGAGAACTCGAGTTCCGGACTTTTGATGAAACTTGCTCATCCTTTTTAACGTTCAATATGATATTGTAGATTTGCCGTTTTATTCTTTTTTTGTTTTGGTTATCAACTGATTGAAATATATCAATTTGCATATGAGCTCTGCCTTCATATGAAATTTAGGCTATTTGGTTTCGTTTGTCATGATATTGTATCCTCTCTTTTATGTGATAATGCGAATCGTATGAATAAATATTTCGTGTTCTGATTCTTGTTGCAGCACTGGACAAAAGTACATTTACACCGGCTCCAGTGATGGCTCTGTCTATATCTATGACCTGGTAAAAGCAAAAATGCTCTTACAAGCTAACTTTATTATCACTTTGTGTTCAGAACTGGGAAAATTCCATGTACCCTTAATGTACTAGAATCCTTTCTGATTGGCAGTAACATTGACCATTGGACGAAATAACCAGGTTAATCTAATGCAATATATTAATCGAGGAAAACCCTGTCATGTTTAAACGTATAGGTGGCCTGTATAGCAATTAATATAAATATTAATTACTCCCTCCGTTCCTAAATATAAACAAAGTTGACTTTTTTGGAGAGATTAAGGAAGCTAATTAAATTACTTTAAAGTATTTATATTTATCATTTTTTCTCCAAACTATTTTGTTTAACTTATAAATTGATATATAATCTAAGGATACACAATAAATGATATGATTAAGTAACTTATTTAGCTTCCTTAATTTCTCCAAAAAAAGTCAATTATGTCTTATATTTAAGACCAGAGGTAGTACTAAAATACGGAAGTCAACTTCACCAAGGATTAATAGTAATACCAGTGCCAGTTAGGGAGGCTCCAGGTACATTGTTTGCTGCCTAAGAAGCTTGGACATTTGATATGAAGATGGTTTACTATGAACATAGTAACATACCAAAAATATGCATGTTCAAGTATAACCAAGGTATTATGACATAAATGGCATGCCAGATTATGTTTGTTCAAGTATAAATATAGTACTACCTTTGGTTTCTAATATAAAAGCTAGTTGAGGGTTGAATTTAGTCCTAAAAATAAAACATCAATCCACTTTGTCTCCCATATTTATCATTTTTTTCTAAATTATCCCTATCAATTGTACATGTTAAGGGAGCTTGCATCAAAGGGTAGTTTCAATGCAAATGATTTAAGAGGGTATTATAGAGAAACTAACACACATTTTTAACAAATAAATAATTTAACTAATTTCCTTAATCTATCCTAATTAGTTTAATAGATCTTATGTAAAGAACCAGAGGTAGAACTATGTTATGTCTGATACCCATTTCGAAGATCCACATTCTGTTTTTGAAATGACAGTGTGTCAGAATATTAGCATATAGTTGTCTGCCTATAAATTACCTGGCAAACGTGGCTTGGTTGTGATTGTGATGATTCTTTGCAGGTGAGTGGAGCTCAAGTTGCAAAACTTGAACATCACGAAGGACCTGTGAGAGATTGCAGTTGGCACCCTGTGTACCCAATGTTGATCAGTTCTTCCTGGGATGGTGACATAGTCAGGTGGGAATTTCCGGGGCGTGGCGAGCCCACTGCTAGACCGAACAGGAGAGCATTAGCAGGTCGATTAACTCGGAGAAGAAATTTTTACATTTTGTAACTCATGATCTCTGTCCCATATATATGAGGCACTAGGCCTCCAGCAGCAGCTCATGGAATTGTGTGTTTTTACTTTTTACAGGAAGAGGTAGCAGAATTGCATTGCATGCCTTGCTTGCTCAAGCCTATTCTATTCCCTAGATGATGTGTGTGTGTGTGCGTGTATAAAGCCTTGGAAGGTGTAAATCTAGTTTTTTGTTTGCAATTGTTTTATGTTGTTCAATGCCTAATGCCTGTAAATGCTTTTCCTTGTATCCACTTGTTGGGAAGGCGAAGTATGATTTTGTATAGGAGTGCCATCAAACAAAGGAACAGGCTGACGGTGTGATCTAATAGTAATGATATGAAGTTGTCATAGGTTTATATTTCCCAAGTGACTCGCCAGTTTGGAAAGCTTAATGCCCTTCTAAATTTCATGGGAGAATCATATCTTTGCAGCGTAGATTCAAGTTCATGTATTCAAATCTCAGATGAGGTATTTGATGTGTGTGTGTGTGTGTGTGTGTTCAGCAACGCCTCATAAAAAGGAAGATAAAAAATGTGGAAAATCCCAAAAAAAATTCTTTTAAAATATAGAAAAGACAAATTAGGGATTCTGATAACACAAATCTTAAGTTAGGCTTACGAGAGGAATTTGGGACTAGCCAATGTGTTCAAAGGGTTGTTCTGCCCGAGTTATATGGTAAATAATGAATAAAAACAGATGGAGTAAGTAGTCAATATGGATACTGAAGTTATCAATTACAATTCTTAAGTAGTCATTATCTATACGTAAGTCGTTAATGGTGCACTATAGGTGTGACTTCAAAAATCTCTAAGGTTGTTTTCATTTGAGGCACCTAAATAGTCAATATTGATAATCAAATTGTCAATTGTGATTTTTAAATAGTCATTATCTATATGTAAGTTATAATGAAGTGTTGCAAGGGTGGTTTCAAAAATTTCTATAAGGTTATACACATTCTGGGCACCAAGTAGTCAATATGGATACTTAATTTATCAATTGTGATTCTTAAGTAGTCACTCTATACATAAGTTGTTAATGGTGCGTAGGTAACTGGTGAAAACTAAAGGGCAAGGGCATCTTTTGCAAGATTTCATAATCTCATATTCCTCCCACAAGTCTCACTTGGGATTTGTGATATTGGAATCCTTATTTTGTCTTTTCCATATAAGAAATTATATGGGCTTTTCCCTGAAAAAATAAGGGAGAATTACCAATAAGCTATTGGTTGAGGTGATAGTCTGTCTTGCCCCGTAAGGAGGAGAACACAAGTTCAAATTTTGGGAAATGCACTTATGGGGATGGGCAAAAACCGTTTGTGCTCTAAGCCTCAAAATTAATTAATATCAAGTTCAAAGTGATTTAGGGAAACTATTAACTTAATAACAAGTGAGCAATATAGACTTGTAAATTCTTTTTGATGATTACATACCTTCTATTGGACCTTGTAATATTTCTCCTAAAAAATAATTTCATTTTGACTGTGTTGGTATATATATAGATAGGGAGTACGGTGCATTATTCTCATCTCATCCAAGAGGTGGTTTAACTATGGGCTTATATCCTGCCGTAAAATGGGCCTAGGCCCATATATCTTTGAGTCCACTTAAACCATGATTAGAGTCGGATTAATTGAATTTGAAACATTGGTTTAGAATGCCCTTAGTCAATACTCATATATGCAAACAAGATAAATATATAAAATAAGTTTTGTCTTGAAAATATAAAAATATTTTTTCCCTTTTGGTTTCCAAACATCCACTTAGTCTGATGATTTAAACTCTATCGAACTAATGATAATTGATCACATCTTATGAAATTTCATATAACAAATAATTAGCACCAAATTTTAAATACCAATTCATTATTTTTATGTTTTTAAATATTTATAATAATTATTTGTATATTGTATCCATTACTAGACTTTGGGAATATTTATTAGTGGGAATTTAAAAATATATTAAGAACTAAACACACTAAAAAAATGAATGATTCTGTTCAAAGGCCTTAATAATAAATTAATGGGGCGACTTGGTTTTCAAGGTCACCAAACTTGAGATTTATTTAATTAAGAGATAAAGTACGATCAAGAATAAACACTAAAACTGACTTATTCACATCATCTATTTCACTTACATATCTTTTTAAATTCTTCTTTGACTCAACTTATCTTTATTTATATGTGTGTGTGTTTTGATTATAAATTCTTGAGCTAAATAAATAATTTTATATAAATAAAAAAATTATTTTAGAGACTAAAACGTAAATAATTTTGATCAAATGCCGTGATATGTTCAATAAATAAGGATAATTTAAAAAAAAAAATTAGGACAAAAAAAATTCTTCAACTTAACTCAAACATATACCGTTTGAGTCAGCTTTAAGTAGCATTTTATATTAGTTTATATTATTATTTTATAATTTATCCAAGGTGAATTTAACTGTTTATAGAAAACTTATTCAAAATAAAACCAATTGAACTCCTAAATAATCTGATTTTTTTTATTTTAAACAATTTTATTAATAAACTAGCTTTTTGGCAAAACCACATATACATACATCCAATCCAGACTAATCCTTTTAGAGAAAAGTGTCAACCCTTTCATACTTTGAAACGTGCTGATTCATAAGTCTTCGCTTGATGTCATTATTTTGGCTTTGAACTTTACAAGAGTTGGTGACTGAATTTATTTATTTATTTATTTTTCATTATGATGGAATTTATATTGGGATGGTAAAAAAGATTGTGATATTGTTTGAGAGATTTTTTTCTTCTTCTAAAAAGTACTTAAAAGAAATGAAAAAAAGTTTTCCCCCCTCTTCTATGGATAAACTCTCAATGCTATTAGTTATTTTAAATATAAAATAGTTCTCCCAACATTTTTTTTCCTAACTTATGTAAGTTAAATGAAAAAAAATAACTTAAAAACAAGAGCAACTAAACTCCTTCAACTAAACTCAATTATTATTTTTATTTTAGACGTACATATATATTCTCTAGTCAAAATATAAGTCATCTAAAAGATGATTCTGTTTTCCATAATATAAGTCACATTCTAGAAATATTCATTGGATTCAATAAGATGGTTAAAATTGACTTATATTTTGAATATAATGAATTATATATAGTATATTTCAAAGTTTCAATGCCGTAATTATTGATATACAACTTAGCTTAATTAAATAAACTCAAAGGAATTGACCTTAATTAACAAAGAAACGTGGAGTATTAGTGCTAACCCAACCATTTTGAATATATGCACCTTAATGATCCTACTATTAGTATTAATTAGTCAACACCATAATAGCTATTGGCTACGAGACTCTACTAAGCTTTTTGTGCAGCACGCTTCATTAATATTATCTGTTTTCGGGGTTCTGACAATATCAAGAACGAGATACTGGGATATTATATTTAGAAGAGCCAACTTACTTTTTGTTACCAATTTTTAATTAGTTTTACTACTTAATTTACTATTTTTGCAAATAAAATGAAGATTTAGATGCACTTTTAATTTTAATATCTTTATTGTCATTTAAAAAAATTAAAATTCATGTATAGACTGATAGACTTACGTGACCTCATCACTTAATTTGTTTCTTCTTTTGAAATTCAACTTGAGACTTGCGTTTCTAATTGAACAACCCCTTGAGAATAGTCATAAAGTCAGAGTGGAAAAAATAAGGGAAAATCACTGTCAGGTCCCATGGAAGCAAAATATTGTCAAAAAAGTCCCAGGAAAAACTGAAATATCTGAAAAGTCCCTAGGGACTTTTCTGATATTATTTTCCAATGTAAAAAGACACACATGCCCCTCTTGTTAATGTAAAAGTGGAAGCTTCAGAAAGAGGAGGGAAGGCGCAAGTTTTTTTCCGGAGACACAGAAACGACGCGAAAGGGACTGGTGTGAACTCCAACATTGAAGGGATCAAGTGTAATGTTGAAGTTCTTGGTAAAGGATCAAATTTGCAAGCTCCACGTACTGGAACCGAGGTAGAACACGAAACTGAATTTTTTGTTTTTGGTTCTGTGTGATATTTGGATAAAGTGAAATTGGATGATGGTGAAAGGTTGGTGCTTGGTGGCAATAGTGGACAAAGTGGTAGGAGGTAGATGAGTAATGACATGATTTAGGTAAAGTTATGAGCTTGAGCGTTGTAGTTGGGGTTTGAATGAGGTTGGGTAGTGTTAATGTGATAGTGCTCTGTTTTTTGGGGAGGTGACAGAGGAAATGATACCTTTAAAGTGGGAATAGCTGATTTTCAGGTTGGTGGGGTGCTGTAAAAATTGTGATATGGGAAGAAATTTAATTGTTGTTAATTCGTGCAGTTGGTGTTGTTAATATAACTGAAGTGGTTGTTAATACAGCAAATGGCTTTGGGTGTCATAATGCTCTGTTATTGTGGAACAAAACAGAGAAAGTTGGACGTTTGACGTGGGAAAAGTTGATTCTCATGGTGGTGGGTTGATGTGAAAAGGGTGATATGTAAATAGCTCAAGTAGTTGTTAATTCATGCAGTAGTAGTTGTGAATCTAACAGTTTTAGTTGTTAATTCATTCAGGTGTGCACTTTATAAAGTCTTGGGAGACTTACCATTCACTTGTGCATGTGTCTAACTTACTTCATACAATAGGCAAACAACTTGCCAACCACTTGATAAAATATGCTACAATTCAGCTCTTATGAAAATTTGCATCAGAAGTACTGCTGCAGTCACGCGATGAGGTTGTGAAAGGAACTGAAAGGGTTGTTAATGAACGCTTCACAGGTTGTAAATAGCTCAACTGGTAACAGTTACAGTGAGAAAACGATGGGAGGAGGTTGTTAATTGAACTCAAAGGGTTGTTAATGAACGCTTTAAGGGTTGTAAATAGCTCATTTTCCAACACTTAACATCAGATAACATTGTCAGAGAGAAACTAGGGGGAGGTTGTTAATTGAACTCACAGGGTTGTTAATTAACGCTTTAAGGGTTGTAAATAGCTCATTTGCCAACACTTAACGTCAGATAGCGTTATCAGAGAGAAACGAGGGGGAGGTTGTTAATTGAACTCAATAGGTAGTTAATGAACGCTTTAAGGGTTGTAAAGAGCTCATTTGCCAACACTTAACGTCAGATAACGTTGTCAGAGAGAAACGAGGGGGAGGTTGTTAATTGAACTCACAGGATTGTTAATGAACGCTTTAAGGGTTGTAAATAGCTCATTTGCCAACACTTAACGTCAGATAGCGTTATCAGAGAGAAACGAGGGGGAGGTTGTTAATTGAACTCAATAGGTAGTTAATGAACGCTTTAAGGGTTGTAAAGAGCTCATTTGCCAACACTTAACGTCAGATAACGTTGTCAGAGAGAAACGAGGGGGAGGTTGTTAATTGAACTCACAGGGTTGTTAATGAACGCTTTAAGGGTTGTAAATAGCTCATTTGCCAACACTTAACGTCAGATAGCGTTATCAGAGAGAAACGAGGGGGAGGTTGTTAATTGAACTCAATAGGTTATTAATGAACGCTTTAAGGGTTGTAAATAGCTCATTTGCCAACACTTAACGTTAGATAACGTTGTCAGAGAGAAACGAGGGGGAGGTTGTTAATTGAACTCACAGGGTTGTTAATGAACGCTTTAAGGGTTGTAAATAACTCATTTGCCAACACTTAACGTCAGATACCGTTGTCAGAGAGAAACGAGGGGGAGGTTGTTAATTGAACTCACAGGGTTGTTAATGAACGCTTTAAGGGTTGTAAATAGCTCATTTGCCAACACTTAACGTCAGATAGCGTTATCAGAGAGAAACGAGGGGGAGGTTGTTAATTGAACTCAATAGGTTATTAATGAACGCTTTAAGGGTTGTAAATAGCTCATTTGCCAACACTTAACGTTAGATAACGTTGTCAGAGAGAAACGAGGGGGAGGTTGTTAATTGAACTCACAGGGTTGTTAATGAACGCTTTAAGGGTTGTAAATAACTCATTTGCCAACACTTAACGTCAGATACCGTTGTCAGAGAGAAACGAGGGGGAGGTTGTTAATTGAACTCACATGGTTGTTAATGAACGCTTTAAGGGTTGTAAATAGCTCATTTGCCAACACTTAACGTCAGATAGCATTGTCAGAGAGAAACGAGGTGGAGGTTGTTAATTGAACTCAATAGGTTGTTAATGAACGCTTTAAGGGTTGTAAATAGCTCATTTGCCAACACTTAACGTCAGATAGCGTTATCAGAGAGAAACGAGGGGGAGGTTGTTAATTGAACTCAATAGGTTGTTAATGAACGCTTTAAGGGTTGTAAATAGCTCATTTGCCAACACTTAACGTTAGATAACGTTGTCAGAGAGAAACGAGGGGGAGGTTGTTAATTGAACTCACAGGGTTGTTAATGAACGCTTTAAGGGTTGTAAATAACTCATGTGCCAACACTTAACGTCAGATACCGTTGTCAGAGAGAAACGAGGGGGAGGTTGTTAATTGAACTCACAGGGTTGTT
The DNA here is from genome assembly GCA_963210345.1 of Inga oerstediana. Lineage (NCBI taxonomy): Eukaryota > Viridiplantae > Streptophyta > Magnoliopsida > Fabales > Fabaceae > Inga > Inga oerstediana. The sequence continues at coordinate 76,323,896 of OY723399.1, read as the reverse complement.
AATGAACGCTTTAAGGGTTGTAAATCAGCGCTTCAAGCATTATAAAACAGAAATCATGTGTTATCGCTGCTGGTTCGCTGGGGCGTACCAACAGCGAACGAGGTCAGAATAGGCCATTTTTGATGTCATTTTGCTGTTGTTTTGCTGTGGCGAAGCAAAAGCAAATCGTCTCACCTTGAAGTTGTAAAACGAACTCATCAGATTGTTAATACACACTTGAAGACTTGTAAACAACACATTAGTCATAACGTAAGAAAACATCATCTGCAGGAAAAACGTGTTGGAGGTTGTTAAACCCACATAACCTGTTGTGAATAAACGCTTGAAGACTTGTAAAAATCACCATTGTAATAATGCCCTATTACTTAAATGTTACAACTTGTACAAGAAGGCATATGCAGTTGTGCAATAGCCGTAAGAAGTTGTAAATATTTCCTTGTCACCTAAACATGGCAGTAAACAAAAAAGCATTGCATGATTGCCCTTCCTACAATTACAAAATAGTCACACAAAGACATAAGGTTCTCAAAGGACCCACAAAATAACAACATATGTACATAATAACATCACAAATGCTACTTGTCTCTAGTCCCCTGCATTTATTTCTTTCCACCTGCAATGGACAGCACCTTTTTGGCATGTATATTCCCGTCATGTGTCACAAGCCACCATAACAAATCGACCTTAATGATGCAATCTCTCTGCAAGAAGCAAATAATGTTGACATTACACAACACAGCAAGAACAACATTTACAAAATAAAGCATAAACTTAAGTTGGAGTGCTTACACACTGATTCAAATTATTTTCATGTGCAAATTAAAACTCAATATCAAAAACAATGATCTAAAATGACTCCAACACAACACTAGTTTGGTGCCACCAAGAGACTACTGCTTTGCATAGCTTATAACCAGTATATTCCACAGTCACAAATCAGATTCACCTCCAACATTGCCCAAAATTTTGAAATTTCAGTACATGCACCTAAAGTCACACAACTTACCTCAGCAGTCAATATGTATGTCAAATGCAAATTTGGACAAGTAAGCTCATATCAGAAATTTCACCAAACTCAACAAAGTGTACAGAATTTCAGCGATGGATGCAAAGCTTTGGAATATACCGTTCAGCAAACATCCACATTTTGACAACAAATTCAAGTCACTGCACCAAAACTCTAACCCAAGTCCACACAGTTCAGTTTTATCACAAAACAACTCAGTATTATGAGTGGAAGTCAACAAACGGTGCACAATAAAGCTGCAGAGACTATAAACAGTAAAGGCGCAATATAAACAAGTTAACATTGAAGAGGTATAGATTAATGCCATATGAACAAGCATCTATAAAAAAACCAAAACCAATTACTACCTACAATATGGAGCTAAAAGTACAAATTCTCTATCTTTATATCCCAGCTGTCTCATCATATCCAAAAGAAACTAATTCTTAATTCTGAGGGCAGGATGTAAAACATCAAAACATATCCTCTTCTAAAAGGCAATTAGGAATACACATCAAAACATTCTTTGTGGGGTTTATGTTCTAGAAAAAGAAAAATCTACTTCCCCCTAATAAGCTTTGTGTGCACCTGAGTTTTAGCCACATTGCAGAGCATAATGGTGAAAAAATGAAAAGAAACTTTCTAGTAATTTCTTGTACATGGTTTAACCCCTGATTAGATTAAAAAAACCTGCTAATTGTCATTTGATTGTGATACGACAAAATGCTTTAATCATGAACTTTGACCTTTTAAATCATGCAGCGCAACCAGCGATGTAGGCCGAACAACTGAGAACATTCTAGAAACAGAAATCTTTTAGTCCACGCCTGAAGAACAAAATGAGAAAGAATTTGAGCCTGCACAACACAATACAACCAACTTAATTCAGTTATAAACTCATGATTGTAAGTTCAACTGTTAGCATAAGGTTGAGAAGTGTAGAGTTTGTCACATCCCAAACTACTCTGCGCAAGGCATGTCAGTGAATCTAGGCATCACAACAATATAAAATTTAACATACAACAGTTAATTTGGTTGTGTAATTTGCTGCTAAACTATTGCTTCATTATATAGCAGACTAGAATGTCCAAGAGAAAAATGAAATACTGCTTACAGTTAGCAACATTTCTAGTAATGTAAAGAGAGTCAAATATACATACCGGTAAATTTATTGATCCAAAATGAAACATTGGTTTTCAAAAAGCCAAAACAATCAGAAAATTCACTGAAGTAATGATTCACGAGATGGGGATCCACTTAAACAACCATTTTGATAGGTTTTTATCAGTAATTTCACTAGGTGACACTGTGACAGAGCAAAGGAGTGTGTGTGTGTGTGTATTCCTCTAGCATGAACACAAAATTAGGAGTTCTAAAACGTAGTAGTGTTAGCCTCTTAGGTAGAAGAACGTTACAAAAGAGAATCAAAAGCTTTACAGTATACCTAGAAACCAAAATCAACTTTCAAAATTACTCATAAAAAACCTAGTGTCAACACTCAACAGTACCACAAGGCCTTCTAATTGAAACGCCAAATAGAATTCCTAGCCACCATTTTCATCAGGCTTCAAACTCGTTGATCATTGCACATGAATTATTATGAATTTTCAGGACATCAAAGATTGATCAGAACATACCCTAATTAGGATGAAGGCAATTCGTTCCAGAAGCCGTAATGATCTAACAAAATGCGTGAGCTTACCCGTCATTAATTCTGAGTATTTTTGGCGAAGATAGGAATTAAACAGAACAAAATTAGCACGACGACGACGCCGACCAGCAACGGACACGCACGGCGAACGAAGGGAGCACCGACGATGAGGCAGGGCAAACGGCGGACCACCAGCGACGGACACTCTCAGCGACTTACGGCACACCGACGGACACGCACCGCACGGCACCGGACGACAACGGAGACGACAGAAGTTTGTTTTTCAAATGCCTCTCTGGAACGCGATTTGGGGCTCTGCCGCTCTGCTCTCGTTCGATTGAAGAAGAAGAGTTTAAATTTTCATTAGGGCATGTGTGTCATTTTACATTGAAAAATAATATCTGAAAAGTCCCTAGGGACTTTTCAGATATTTCAGTTTTTCCTGGGACTTTTTTGATAATATTTTGCTTCCATGGGACCTGACAGTGATTTTCCCAAAAAATAATAACATTGAAACTACTACTTTCTATTCTAAATATAAGATAAAGTTGATATTTTTTTGGAGAAATTAAGGAAGCTAAATAAGTTATTTCATTATATTATATGTTATATATCCTTAGATTATATATTAGTTTATTAGATAAACTAATTAGTTTGGAGAAAAAAATATAAATATAAATACCATAAAGTAATTTAATTAGTTTCCTTAATCTCTCCAAAAAGATCAACTTTGTTTTATAATTAGGACCGAAGGGAGTATCTATTTTATAAGATTTCATACTTATATTTCAAAATTAATCACGTAAACAGTTATATGTTCTTATGTAAAAAGCTTATTGATAACTAATGGGGTTAAGTTTATTAAAATGAGATAATTACTCACAACATGACGAATTAAGGTTTGAATCCCTGTTATATGTTATGCCAACATTCAACAATCCAACAATACATCGAATGGGCCTCCAAGTGAATATATAACTGCTTACGTGATTAATGTTGAAACATATAACTTGAGTTTATTATTGTTTATTTATTTAAGGGTTTTATCACTCCGCCTTAAATTCAATTATTATCATTATTTTGGATTAAAATTGATTATATTAAATTAATGCTAATTAAAAATAGAACAATATATCTTCAAATTTCATTAAAGTATCCTTATATATATATATGACAATGAAATTAGAAATTAGAAATACCACACACGCACACACAGTTACATAGTTAATCAAAACAAAAAAAAGACCTAAACCTACCAGTCAATATCTCCAAACATTAAGGAAGTGGAAGTATATAGAAAAAGTAATCAAAGCCAAAGCTTGTATGGTATGCTTCATGCTTTTCCATAAATGGTACTAGGTTTTTTATATATAGCCTCCATTGTTGTAAAAGTTTCTTTCTTCTTTCTTTTTATATCAATCATGGCAGAATATATCAAACATTTAAATACTTGCTTATTAAGATATGAGAGCTTTTATCACTCTGGTTAATTACCCTGAGTTGGTTATCATAATAGTTTTATTTTAGGGAAGATTAAAGTGGTGAAGAACTTAATGTAGTCTCCTTTTCCTTCATAATAATAATAATAATAATTATTATTATTATTTTTGTTGTTGTTTTTGTTGTTGTTGTGTGTGTGTGTAATACACAGGTGTAAACGGTGATTAAAGTGGATGATTTATTATAATGATCAATGAATCAATTGGAAAGTGTTGGAAAATAACCTAGTCCATCCTTTGTGGATTGGGCCCAAGCCCAATAGGATTGGGGTCAAAGTATAAATAACATAAATTCTTGGGTACATATATGTAATATTTTCTAAAATGTTATGAGTCATGTTATTTATCAGATGTAATATGACTCTATATGAAGTATTATTTCACCGAAACAAAATGTCTCTCAATCAAAAGGATATCTTATCTCTCTGATGGAAGGATATGTTAGTAGAAGAGAAAGGGGTACATAGAATCCTATAAATATGCGTAAAGGGATTCAGTTGAAATAATATTGGAAATAACATGCAGAAACTCTGTCAAACTGATTCCTCATTCCCTCTACTATATTACTCTCTTCTTCTTCTTCTTCTTCTTCTTCTTGTCGGTGGTGTATTTGCTGTGCGTCATAATCGCTTCCACAACTATGATCCAATTAGTATGAGTACAAGAGATAAACGGTCGTACTCCAGTTACGTCCAATAATTCTTACAGAAAGGAATGGTGGTGTGAGTGAAGGAAACCAATCATTATCTCTTGTTGTTGCTAATGTTCTATTAGAAAACGCATTGAAAATAAAGTGCCTTCTATACATGTAACTATACATATCCCATTATTTTCTCCCATCTCATCATTAATCAAAACAATAAAACTATATATATATATATATATATATATATATAGTGTTCCGCACTGTGAACTAGATGCCTTGTATGCTCCTTTTTGTAGTGCCTATGTGTACAAAAGTTTCATTTTTTTTTTCTTTTACTTTCTTTATTGGATATATAATGGACTTATTAGTTTGGGAATACATAATTAAAATAATATGACAAAGAAATGGTCCATGTTATCAAGTTCTTTATAACCATCATAACCCGGACGAAATTAGAGAAAGTAGGGATGCGACCTTTTCATCAACTAATTAGGAGTTAATTAATTATTTTATTATACCTGCCCCTAAAAAATTAAGATATGAACTTTCAAGTACACAAATTAATTGCTGATATATATATATATATATCCCCTTTTGACAAAAGCCATAACACACTTCCATAATTGCTTTATTATTTAATTTTGTACGTGCTCGTTGAATGCTTTCACTTTGTTAGATTTCAAAAGGTAAGCTAGCTAGCTAGATGGGATGACCAAATTGGTTCAATTTTATTCATTGGCGATGAGATTATATTTTTCCTTTTTTGTCTTTTTATAGAAATTTTATATTTTCTACAAACAAAAATTTAGATGATTTTAATTTTGGGGTGTATAGAAAATGCTTATTTATTATGAAATCAATTTTTGTTGGCATATTTTGTCAATTTGCCCCATTCTTCATCATCACCATCATCTCACCACGCTTCTTATAAACTGAATTAATAAAAGTAACATATTTTTTTCTTGTTTTTTTAAATACAAGAGCAATATAATCTATTCAGTGTCGAATATAGAGAAAGTAAATCTCTCCTAACTAAGTTACTTCATACACAAAAAAGTTAATACTCCCTCCGATCCTAATTATAGGACAAAATTGATTTTTTTACAGAAATTAAAGAAACTAATTAAATTACTTTAGAATGTTTATATTTTTAGTATCCTTAGATTATATATTAATTTATTAGTCAAATTAATTAGTCTGAAGAAAAAAATAAAAATAAAAATATTTTAAAATAATTTAATTGACTTCCTTAATTTCTTCAAAAAAAATCAATTTTATTCTCTGTCACAACCATCACCATAATCTAAAAATTATTATTTTTCCTTATTATACGCACACATATATATAAATGGGGTGACGTGGCCAAAGAACGTCGACATATATAGATATAATTATATCAACGGAAAAACAAGAAAGGGAAGGTTTGACTAAGGAATAATATAGAGACAACAACTTTTTAGTGATGGGAAAGGATTATACCTTTTTGCTGCAAAAAAAAAAAAAAGAAAAAAGTTTTGATTAATTATTTTGGTGTTGTCTGTAAATTCTCTATCCAATAACACCAATGTGTGAGATTTCACTTTATATTACATTCCATTGACAAAACAACATCACCACGTGGGATGGGACGTTTCATCTTTCTACCAATTAACTTCAAATTCTAAACCCAATTATTGCTGCAAAATTTAGGAATTAAATTAAATTCAAAGTGCCCCAAATATATACTCCATTAACCCCTTCCTTTTGCACATTCAATAATGTAATGAAATAGAGTAATTATCTAGTTTGAAATGCTTGAAGTGGAGTATATATATTACCACTTTCTTTCTATCTTTTTTTTTAGTGGTAAGTTTTATGTTTATTTGTGGAATTTGCAAGCACATAGATAAAATTCATCATTATCTTTCTTTATCTCTTTATTTCATCACGATTAAATATACACACTTTAGAAGATTCTGATTTAAAATTATCTTTAATTGGAGAATAAGTTGGATAAATGTTCTTACACATACGCGCATTGGTGATGATGAGTGGGGCTGTTAGATTCAATTTCTTTTTATTTTTAATGATAACAAAACTAGATAAGACTTTGCTTTATATAGGGGAAGGGTTAATATAATTTTTCATCTTTGAAATTTGATTCGATTTTGGTTTTGGTTCCTTAAATTTGAAATCGGTGGTATTGGTTCATGAAGTTTGACCCGATTTTAGTTTTGGTCTCTCAAGTTTGAAATCGGTGGTTTTGATCTCTGAAGTTTGACCCGATTTTGGTTTTAATCCCTCAAGTTTGAAAAGGACTTAGTAACTTGATTATGAAACCCGAACCGGACCCCAAAAAAACCAAGACCTTTTCAAATTTAAGAGACCAAAACCAAAATCGGATCAAACTTCAAGTACCAAAACCATCGATTTCAAACTTGAGGAATCAAAAACAAAATTGGTTCAAACTTCAAGAACCAAAAGTTATATTAACTCATAGGAGAATCTTGTAATAAAATGAAATTATAAGATTTCGATTAAAATTAGAAAAAAAATCATGTTAATTATTCGGGTCAATATGGCTATTCGGGTTATAAGAGTTAATAAATATTACAAATGAGTACAAATGTTTCAAGTAAAAAATGCTCAAGTCCGATTATCCATTAGTTATAGTGCTCGTTTGGAAGAGCTTATTTTTAGGTGATAAGTGCTTATAATTCGTGATTTACGGTATACGAGGTAAGTATGTGAGAGGAGTTTTTTCTCGGCTTGCGTAATAAGGACTTATTTTTCAAATTTAAGCTCTTCCAAACACACCAATAATCTAATAGAGAAAATAACTTTTTTAACTCGAATATGAGGATAAGGATAGCGAGTCAAAAATGCCTCGAATATGGCTATAAATCTTGCAAGTCCAAAATGTCCCGAGCTAGGTACCTTGTATGAGTCATAGCATGAAAGCAAAACATGCAGCTTATAACTCAAAGAAGAGGATAAATAAGTCTTGCCAGTCAAAAATGCCTGAGTCAAAAGCTTATCCGAATCATAATTAAAGGCTAAAATGAAGGATTCATGTTGTCGAATATGAAAATGAAGCTTCATGGTCAAAATTGTCCCAAGTCTCAAGCCTTATTCAAGTCATAAGCTCTGAAATGTCTTCTTCGCATCAGATGTGTGATTATGAGATAAGAAAAGTTTAATATTTTTTAAAAAAGTGTCTTAAGTTTAAAATATGTTAGAAAATACAAGAACACTCTTTCAAGCATCAAATTAAGATATTTTATTTTTTACTGCTTGTTTGGTATGAGGAATTTGAACAGGAGGGGACAAGAGAAAAAAAATTTATGAGTTGAATTTAAAAAAAAAATTAGAGAAGTGGGGTTAAAAATTTTTAATTAATTAATTTTGCATACTACTTATCATACATATTCTCCTTATTAAAATTTTATAACCTCACTTATTCAATTTTTTTAAATTCAGCTCATAAAAATTTTACTTTCCCTCATACTTGATAGTCACTTAAGGTTTTTTTTTTAATGAAATAAATCATTAATATTAGTATTAATTAAAAGGTTTCCACAAAAAACTGGATAAATTGATCATAGGTGAGACAAATTGGCTTCAAATTTCAAAGCTAAAAGCTTCAAAAACTTTACATCACCTCAAGAGATTTACATGTCCAAAAGATGATAGGCCTAATCAGCAAATTAAAATTGATGTTTGATCTCTTTAAGTGATTAAATGCACTTTTATTTTTTAACTAGAAGCCAAGTGACATCAAATAGCTGTATTATAAAACTATATCCACTCAAATCTGCCACTTGTATCGTTTCTTTTATTGTTCATAAAGTCATCTTAATTATAAGATCCTAATTACCTTTCCCTTTTTATGTAATCTTCCCTTTTTACCGACACTTCTTTTTGCATTAGGTGCCAATTCATTTCAGTTAATTACCTATTTAAGGTCTTTTGGGTTAGCGGTGGCAGAAATAACTTTTTTTCAATACTGCTTTTACAAGTTTAAGATAAGATAAAAATTTAGATTGACAGTGATAGAAGTGACTTTTTTCAAACCAAAACTTAATTATTTGAAAAGTAAGTTTAGATGGAAAATAATTGAAAAAAGCATGAATCTTATTAAATAATACATATAAGATTTTTTTCCCTAATTAATGCCTTTTGTGTTTTCCCTATTATTTCTTAAACAAATTGCCAAATTTATATTTTGTAAGGTAATTTATACTAGTCATATTTTAACTAAAAATGTTAGTATTAATAACTTTGATTTTGATCAATCAAATATAAAATTAAATTGAAAATAAAATGTTACTACAATTATCAATTAGCAAATGGGAACTGTTAGGTGATAAAAATCATAGTGACTTACTGACTTTCTCCTGCCTCTATGAATGAATAATTATTGCCTTCATTTTTTTATCAAAAAAAAAAAATCATTGCCTTCATTTTTGTTTTTTGTTTTTTGCAAAAGATGCTAACTTGTGAGGTACAAGATGGGCATAATTGAATGTTTAATGCCCTATCGTCCTGCAGCAATGAAAAAAGCAACAAAAAGTTGCTTCTCAACTAAGGTAGCTTCTCAAATAAAAGCATAATTTGTGTACCGCTAACCCAGACACTCTTTATATATCAAAAGCAGCTTTTCAAGTGTAAAAGTGGCTTTTTTTCTTTCCACCGTGATCCCAAAAAGGCTATTAATCTTTAACTTCATGTTTAACATCAACAATTTATATGGGAAAAAAAAAATCTACATGCTTACTCCCTTCATCTCTTTATATAAGGTCTTTTTAATTGAACTGTAATTTTCATAAAACAGTTTAAAATAATAAATATGTATGATTTTTTTTTTGTTTGAAAAAATGCCCTTACTTATGAATGGGTAAAAGAAAGAAAGAGTAATAATAAGAAAATGATGGAAGAAAATGTACTAGGAAAGATAATGTGAAAGAATAAAGGAGATGTGTAATACCCCAAATTTTGGGATTGGAAACTAGTGAATAAACCTAAAATAAGTGGACTGTCAAGCCTCAGTTTAACAGGAGCTCCAAATTTATTCCCTAATATTTCTTATATCTTTGGGGTATTAAAGAAAGTGAAATGATTAATTTTGGAGAATGTGATTATAATTCTATTGAAATTTCCTGCGAGGCAGTGAAATTGTCTTGGGATTTTGGATGAACAAATGATAAGCAAAAATTATGATGTGCTTTGGTCAAACAAATGAAATATGGGAATGATGTGCTTCCAACTAGCTAAAGTTTATATTTTTTTTCTTGAAACTAGATTCAATAAGGGTTCCATAGCCTTTAAAATTTCTCCAAAATGATGTCTACAAATTTAGTTATGATTTTTCAAAGTTTGATCAAAAAATCTGCCAAAATTACTAATTGTTGCGAATTTGAAAAATAAAGATGTAATGGTGATTATATAAATTGTGAAATAAAGAGAATGAAGGGAAAAATTTATTAATGAAATTAAAATATGACAAGTGTCATTATCCTATGGAATGTGATTAGTTTATAATTTATTTTTCAAGAGCACATGTCTAAATGCAATTGAGTATTGCTTCTTAGACAAGGAATGGTGATAATGGTACACACTTGAGTGCATGGTAGAGTGCAAAGTTGGTTTAGTTGGAAGAAGCAATTTGTTTAGTTAGAGCATGAGAGGGGGACAGTTTTTGGAGGCCAACCAAGAGGGGGGAAATTAGTTCAAAGCCAACTAGAAGTCTAAAGACAAAGTTGGAAGAAGACAAGACCCATTTGCCAAGTGTCAACACAAGATTTAATCTTGAAAATCAAGGGCTAAAAGGAAAGAAGAGACACTTGATTAAAACACATTCGCCTTTCTCTTCCCTTCATATTTTCGGCCATCCAAGAGAAAGAAGAGAGAGAGAGAGAGAACTTTAAAGAGTTCTTGAAGATTTAGAGAGAAGAAGTTCAAGGTATGTATGGATCTCCTAGGCATTTTTCTTTGAATCTTTCCTTGAAAACCTTCTCTAAACCTTTCTCTTCATGGAATCCATGACTTTGAAGACACATTTGAGCTCAAGGAGAAAGAGAGAAGATGCCTAGAGAGAGAAAGTCCAAGATCTCAAGAGGTAACTTCATAAATCTTAGATCTATATAAGTATGAAGCTGTTGTTGAAGTGCATGGTTGGTTTTTGTGATTTTTGTCAAGTTTGTAAATTTGGAAAAGCCCTAATCCTAAGGGGTTATGCTGCCCAAATTTCTTTGAAACATAGTAAGGATTTGTTTAAATGAGTTAATAAGGGATTAGAAGTGGAAAAGTACAAGCCTTGGAAGCTAAAACACAAAAGTCTATTTTTCCATTTTTTTGACCAAGTTTCAGCCAAAACCAGATCTGGGGGAAGGATCTAGATTTTCATGAAATAGATAGTTCCATTAGATTTAATGGGTAAAAATAGATGGGGTTACAGTTGGTCACTTTTTCGGAAAATGCCAAAAAAACGTAATTACAAAAACGCCCATAAAATCCTAAATCGGGGATGTCAAGGGTATTTTTATAATTTGACACTGAATTTAGCAATTTCGAGCCCGAAAATGTATTCCTTAGGCGAAAATATGTCAGGATAGCCCTAGTCAAAATTTCCGCCATCTGAAGATCGAACTTCCCCTTGAACGTAGGCGGTTGTTGTTTACTAAATCTACTCAGCCAAACTTGAATATCCACATCAGGCTCTGGTGGTATATCCTCTGGTTGCTATTCCTCCAGTATCTCTTCATTATTAACTCTCATAAATTCATCCAAACGATTCTCCAGACGATCCTGTCTTTATTATACTCCTTGAAGGTCAACCCTTATTTCATTCATCATTTGTTGTTGTTGTTCCAGTATATCCAGTATTCGCTACTGTATTGGATATGCCTGAGACTCCAAGTCACTCGTCTCATCCAACGGAATCTCCTCTGGCTCGTAGTCAGAATCTCACTCCTCTAGCGCATATCCGGTCTCTCCTACCTCTGTTACTCCTGGGGACGCCGGCCTCGGCTCTGGACAATATACTGGCAATCTCAGCACGCTCTTCTGTGCTATGGAGGGCATACACATACCTCTGTGTTTGAAGTAATCGATTATCAGCCCTTTGTCTGGAACATGCTGGTTCACTGTCACCTTGCTGTCACTACTAATCATGATCACAAGCTCACTCGAACAGCTCATGATGTCCTGGCACCATGCAAACAGAACTGATACCATCCTGATACTACTGATACCATCCTGAAACTATCTTTAGATGCACCAATACCACCGATACTTTCATATAGGTACTGATATCACCTCTGAGTACCCTGATACCCCTATTCCCTGATACTGTCGTTACCGTCTTGATACCACTCCATCACGAACCTGCTCCTCTGGTATCCTTGTCTCTACGGACTGCTACTCCTCAGAAATGCTTTGACTAGGGGTACCCTGGTTCACCAATAAGGGTGATCCCTAATGTTTCTTGCTCGAACTACTTAAACTAAAATCGCTCACGGTTTCTATCACTATGCAAACAAACCATATCAGTATACTATCTTGTTGCCAGAACTGCCACTCTGTTATAATCACTTAAGCTCCTCCAGAACCGCTTTGGGCTCTGATACCAAAATGTCATACCCTTATCTTATTTTCACCTATTTCAGAGTATTTTACGGAAAACAATATGCAGTTTAGTGGGGTAACACAGAAATAGAATAAATATACTGATATTATGTGCATGATTATGGAAATTCCCCATAGGGGTTCGTACTTGATAATTACAATTAATATAGCCTAGCAATGCTAAGTGGGTGTCTAAACTCGTCCCAGGGAAAACGGAGACATCTTTCAGTTTTTGTTCCACCACGACATTTCCTTTATATGGTTTTCTTCGCTGCTCTTAGCATAAATTATGTCTTCATCTGTCTAAATTGTTGGTAGGGGAGGGTGAGATTTGAGAGAATCTCAGTAGGAAAACAATACTAATATGCATGCAAGATAAGTACTTAACGCATGACATGCTTGCATTATATAACTCATATTCACATCATATCTATGTGCTCAATGTTTTAAACAACATACGTATGGACATAGCATAAACAGAAACAAAGCTTCAATTAGTCATATACGTTTCACATAATCAAGAAAAGCAATAACATGCATCAATACACCAGCACAAATATCAAATACATACAGGAGAGGTAAGTTCCTTATCTTAATCGCCCTTCCCTAATCCTTGAATAACGTGCCTCGATTTGCGTGCCAATCCAACAGGCTCTCTACTCAGTCCTAAAATGTCAAATGTACATTTTAGACACTTCCATAGTGTTTCTGGGGGTTATATGAGTCTATATTGAAAAATGACCAAAATACCCCTGGGAACCTGATCTGGCCCCGCCGTACCCTGTCCGATCGAACTTTTTCTGAAATTTTGACTAGATCTATCCTGATGTATTTTCGCCCAAGGAATCCATTTTTGGGCTCGAAGTTGCCAAATTCAGTGTCAAATTATGAAAATACCCTCGACAACCCCGATTTAGAGTTTTAAGGGTGTCTTCATAATTACGCTTTTCTGGCCTTTTCCGAAAAAGTGACAAACTGTAACCCCACCTATTTTTGCCTACTAAATCCAATGGAATCATCTATTTCATGAAAATCCATCTCCTTCCTCCAAATCTGGTCTTGGCCGAAACATTGGTCAAGAAAAAGGTAAAATTGCTCTTTTGTGTTTTAACCTCCATTTAACTTCCCATTAGATTTGAACTAATTTTTCCTCCCCTTGGTTGGCCTCACAAAACCATCCCCCTCTTATGCTCACAAACCAAGTTACTTTCCTCCAACTAATCCAAACTTGCACTCAAGAAGTGAATTGAGTTTACTCCATCTAATTCCCATCATGCACTCAACCATGCCTTCATGTAGTGTACACTCAGCCTTGCACTCAAGCAAATTCCACCCTTTCACTCAAGGTAAATCCTTACCATCATCAATCATGATTGCTATATTCATATAGCATTATTTTAATGCAATTGGACATGTGCTCATCTTCATAAATCATAACCTACTCCCCTCTTCATATGATAATAACACTTGGCATCTTTAATTCCACAATTTACACAATGCTAACACATTTTATTTTCAATTTTTGGACTAATGCCAATTCTAGCAGATTTTCTATCCTAACTTTGGAAAATTATAATTAAATTTATAGACATAGTTTTGGAGTGATTCTAAAGGCTTTGGAACCCTTATTGAGTCTAGTTTTAAGGAAAAATATGGATTTTAGTTAGTTGAAAGCATAACATTCCCAGATTTCATTTCTCTGACCACTACTCTAGAGACTTTTCATATTTTCTGGGCTAAATTCAAAAATTCAAAACTCTTAATCCACTATTCAAAATGGCTTATAATACCTATCAAATTAAAGCTCTGAATGTCTACTTTCACCTTGTAAAATTTTATAATTTTTGGACATCATTTAGTCATCCAAAATCCCAAGACAATCTCATTGCCTCGTAGGAAATTTCAATAGAAGCATAATCACATTCTCCAAAATTCACCATTTCACTTTCTTTAATACCCCAAAGATATAAGAAACATTAGGGAATAAATTTGGGGCTCATGTTAAATCGGGGCTTGGCAGTCCATTTATTTCAGGCTTATTCACTAACCTCCAACCCCGAAATTCGGGGTATTGCATGGAGTTTAAAAGTATGCTTGGTATCTTATGAAAATGAGACCTGATTTTTATATGAAAAGTCCAAAATGCCCATATAATTAAAATTAAAAAAGTTTTTTTTTTAAAAAAAAAAGCCCTCTGCCTTTATCTTCTTTGAAACTTCTGACAACCCACTTAACATAAATAGGAAAAAAGAGACCACATATCTGCAAATGATCATGCTTCAGCATGATGAAGGAGAGGATGGGAAAATGGAGGATGGGAAAATGGAGGAGGAGAAAAAGGAGATATGGTGATGGACGAAGACGAAGCTCGAAAGATTGGAGAAGACGAAGATCTGACCATCATCATGCTTCAGCACGAAGACAAAGACGGGTCATCTTCGACCTTCAACCACCATTCTAGATCCAAGTTTTTTATCTACGTGGGGAAGAAAACAAAGCACATGAACCCAGCCAGTGTTGGCCATTGAAGTCATCGTCGCACAAGGGTTAGCCAACGATAGTCAGATCTCATATGAACGAAGAATGATATAGCTAGTTGTCATCGCCACCATTATCCTTGTTGTTGTCACTGTCCTTGTTGAGTTACTAGTCCGATGATGGCTTGGTGAAGGTAAGAGAGTGAAGTAAAGAGGAGGGTAATGGATGGAAAGATCACGGTGGAATTACAAAACTTGGCTTTTTGAATGGATTTCATTTGATAGAATTGGGTCATTTGGCTTGCATATAGAAATGGAATTAAGACCTAATTCCATCATACCAAACAAGTCTCTTCATGGAATTGAGACCCAATTCCATTATACCAAACGGACCGTAATTTATTCCTATTTATAAAGTACTTCTAACATATTTTAAAACTGTCAAAATTAAAGTAACTTTCTCTCATTGTTTGCTTTAATTTTAGCTTCTTTTTTTTTTTTGTATTTTGAACATTTTGAAACTAATTTTTAAATATATTATCTAAATAAATTTTAGTCAAAGTGATAGAATGGGAGTACCTATTAACAATTAAAAATACTCGGTGTCACGCCCTTATCTCAATTTTAACCTTTTTCAGAGTATATGCGGAAAATGATATGTGGTTCGGTAGGCAATACATGAATAGCATAACTATACTGATAACATAAATTCCCCATAGGGGTTTGTACATGATACTTACGATTAAGGTAGCTACACAAGGCTACTAGGGTGTCTAAACTTATCCTAGTGAAACTGAGACTTCTTCCCGTCTTTGTTCCACTACTGTAATCCCCTCGTACGGTACTCTGCATTATTGTTTGCATATCTTCTGTCGTCTCTTGTCTAAATTGTTACTACCTCATTGACGATTTCATCGAAAACATAATCACTTTCTTCAAAATTAACCATTTTATTTTCTTTAATGCCCCAAAGATATAAGAATCATTAGGGGATAAATTTGGGCTCCTGGTAAATTGGGGTTTAGTAGTTCACTTAATTTAAGCTTATTTCCATGTCTCAAATCCCAAATTTCGGGGTATTACACTTGACCTACTTTAAAATGAAGTTAGAAAACAGCACAAGGGGTAAGGATGAGATTATGGGAAAAAATTTAAAACATCAATTAATTAAAACTATCTTATAAATATACTGTGTAAGTTATGTAATTTTATGTTTAAAAAACAAAGAGTGTACTATTTTCTTATCCCCGTATTATACTGTTCATAATTGTTTTCAAAATTACACTTTAGTTTATCATGTGTCAATATTAATATTACTGTGTGGACAGTATTATTATACAATAGCTTGCATCTAGGACAAAGGTCGAAATACCCGAACACACGAGCAAGACCTTGTCAATGAAGCTTTGGCAATCCTCCCGACTACCAAATCAGCTTCCCTGGGAACACACCTGCAAGAGAGGTTCCTACCCAAATTCCTTAGTACAAAAATATACTCAAGGAGAGAAACATTCAATAAAATATTAGAGAGCGCACAGTCAAATAGACAAAAGGAAATGGAAATCCAGCTCTAAACTGAGGTTGAGCAAAAATGCCATACACACTGAACAGGCTCATGTCGTGTCCTATAATGAACAATGTTGATCACTCCACTGAACAGGCACATATTGAACCAAAAATGAACAATGCTTACAGGCATACTTTTGTAAGTTTCCACCCTCAAGAGTCAAATACTACCAATAAAATACCTTTAACCACATTTGTTCCGGTGCCTTGGAATCCTCAGAGCGTCAGAAGATCTGCAATTCCCACTAATCCACTGATTTCTCATCACCTGACCCTCCCCTGATAATCTGCCGGAAGAGAGGCCATCTAATCCCATGGATATGTCTCGTGTATTCACTGTGCTCGGATAGCGCAAATGCCTCATCTCCGCTGTGGATCTGCCCCCAGTTGCCGGAAAAACCACCCTCACAGCCCTCATATCCTCAATCGTTACCATCTGTGCACACAGAGAGGGAGAGAGCCGTCGCTTCAAGACCCCCAGCACACTTGAAGGCCAAGGGGGCACCCATCGGAGGTCATTGTCGGAATCCGCCAAAGGGGTTTGAGGTGTGAACCCCTCCTCATTTCCCTCCACCCGGCGATTTCGTCCCTTGCCGTCACCGGATTCTAAATCAACCACAACATCCACCGACCACAACAGAGGATATCGACCAATGAACCCCACTTGAAGGGGAGAGACAACCCTACAGACTTGGAGGAGCAGCCGACACTTGATCGGCTTTTGGTTTTGTTTGGTCGGCACACTCATCCTTTCAGAGGGAGAAAAAACCCTAGCACAGGGAAGTTCTCGCACCAAGGCGAACTTTTTTTTTTTTTAAAACTTTAGCAACTTAGAGTTACCTAATGAATATATATATATATATATATATATTCAATGCCTAACGAAATTAATAAACTATCACTGTGTTGGTCAAAAATCTTGAGTTTCCTTCCTGGGCATCAAATCAAGAAAAGAATATAGAAATAACTATTCATATCCATAAAATCCCATGATGTTTGTTTGTTTATGGAAGTCTATATATGCATGTCTATCACACACAAAATAATAAAATAGTGGGAGGAATATTCTAAGCAAAAATATATAAAAATGTTTATATTCACTTTTTTGACAAAAATCAGAGATTCTTTCTTAAAAAGGACCACTTGGCACGCCATTCCCTCTCAAAACACAAAAATGATTTTGTAAATAAACAAATAGAGAGAATCATCTGATCCTTCCTCATCCAATAACTAAAGCTTTTTCTACGAACACACAAATTTTAAATATTAATAATTTTCTTAATGTCTAATCATGAATATTTCCTTTAACGTGCCAATGCAATGCATTTTGAAACCACGAAAGGTGTAAAGTTTTAAACTTTATCGAGGTTAGGTCATTGAAATTTGTTGCTGAATCTTTATGGTCCAATTAAACAATTTTGTTAATCGAGGTTAGTTCATTTGATCACACTCTTTTTTTTTTTTGGCCAAAATTTAATCACTCTCTAATATATCCAATATGCACCAACATTAATATCAATATATAGCATGCCTGTGACTGAACAAAATATCTGTTGGCAAAAAAAAAAAAAAAAAGACTGAACAAAATATCTAGCCATGTGTATCATGAATTAAAAATAATGTATATTGTTATAATTATTGGCTGGATCAAATACAATTCAGTTCTTTTCCTCCGAGAAAGCATGGAGTGTTTAGACCTTTTTTTTATAGTGTTGTGAGACAAAAAAAATTATATGTTTAATTAATTAAGTTATATGATTCACAGAAAATATTTTTAAAAAATTATATATCAATAGGGCAATTTAATCCCTGAAGTTGTCACCGAAGGGCAATTTTGTTCTGAAAATGTGAAAAAGGGAGCAATTTTGCCCTGTCTGTTATCTCGGTTAATTTTGACCTTTAGTTGACCAAATATGCTGAGTTGACAGTCTATATGTCATCCATGCCATTTTTGTTAAAATGTAAATTTGCCCTAAAAGTCCATGTGCCATCTACTTCATTTTTCTTTCAAAGTTAGATTTAAAACTTTCGAGACAAATTTACATTTTAACAAAAATGACGTGAATGATATGTGAACTGCTAACTTAATATATTTAGTCAATTAATAGTTAAAATTAACTGAGATAACGATCAGGGTAAAATTAGCCCCAAAAAACTTCTAGGGCAAATTGCATAATCATTTAAATAATATGGGTGAATAAAGCATGGGTACTACCATTTAAAGGAAAGAACTAATTAAGATTGTATACTCATTTTGAGATAAATGGTTGAAACTGCAAATTAGGAAAAGTATGCATATACTTTCTCTAAAGAAGAAACACTAATTTTTTGGGCAATAAGTCCTTATTACATAAGTCGAGATAAAACTACTCTCACATACTCACCTCGTATACCGTAAATCACGATTTATAAGCACTTATAAGTTAAAAATAAGCTATTCCAAACAAGTACTAAATCAATGTCCCAGTGTGGTCATAGATTCAAAATTTTGCCAAAACAATTTTTATGAATGATATTATTTACTGTTTATAAATGGGAAAAAATAGAAAAATATCATTGAAATACGAGAACACCAATTCAGATGATCTCAAAATGTCCTTATTAGATAAATGGTTGAACTTGCAAATTAGGAAAATCATGAATAATTTTTCTAAAGAGGAAACACTAAATCGGAGTCCCAATTAGGCTACAGAATCAAGATTTTACCAAAATTGATAGGAATCACATTATCTTTATTTTTCTTATAAAAAGACAAATAATATTTTTCTAGCCCTATTTATAAGATAAAGAGAGAAAAACTTTTTGGTCCTATTTATAGGGAAGATAAAGAAATTTTTCATATAAATGCAAAATTTTATTTTTTATTTATTACTTATTGTATTAACTTTATTCTCATAGGATATAATATATATTAAATAAGGTTAAAGTTGGAAAGTTCTTAAATTTTAAGATAGAGTTAATAAAGTCCAAAACTTTTTTTTAATGGGTGAAAGATGCTGAAAGTCTTATGTAGAGTTATGTTCTGCATCATCCAAATAACATTAATGGCATTATTTATTATTTATAAATAAGAAAAAGATAGAAAAATGTCATTGAAATATGAAATGCCAATAATTTGAATTCTCAAAATAGCCTAACTATCTTGAACCTGAAGTCTCTAAGGGCTTATCTAAATTTAAATTATGAAGCCAAATTACTTACATGTCCTTCATTTAAAATCAGAAGAACAAACCAAACAAAAAAAAATCATAATAACAGTTTAACAAATAGTAACTTTAATTTATCAAATGACAACTATAATTTCACAAAATATTCTTACTAAATATTAATAATAATAATAATAATTTAATAAGTAACAATTTTAACTTATCAAATGAAAACAACAAATAAAGCACTAATAACTAATTCCACCGACAACAATTAAGTCATTTCACATAAACTTAATTTCAAAATAGGCTATAAAAATTTTATAGGAATTAAGTCATTTCAAAGGATGATTATGAAATTTTCATATTTAGGTCGATTTATGTTTTTGTTTCCTTTTATAAATAGTATGACTTTTTATAAATTTTATATTATACAAAATAAAATAAAATAAAATATTGATCTCATATAGTAGTAACTGTGGTTCTTATGGCTTAAGTTTCAAGATTAAAAATGGTCTAGGTAGAGTTGGGAATCAGGGCCGGCCCTTGAAGGGTCAGGGCCTAACAGGGCCGGCCCTAAAGGGCTCGGGGTTAGGAAAATTACAATTTTTCAAAGCCCGGCCCGAGAGCATCAGGGCCAGGGCCGGCCCGCAGGGCCGGGAAGTCCTTTTCATAATATTTAACTATTTTTCTTATGTATTTTCCCTAGAGAGATATAATTAATAAATAACAACGATTAAAGTTCTAATTTAATACATAAATATTGTCAACATTAAGGTTTAAATAACACGTCTCTTGTAACAAACAAACACAGTTACTAATATATAATCAAAGGTAAAATCATGTCCATAAATCACTCATACAAAAGCCAAAGTATAAGAAGGCAAGAAGCTCAATACTTTAATCTCTAAACAACATGAGTATGACGACTATCATTTTCACCTTCTTCACCACTATCATCAATTTCAAGGACATTTGATTGTGTTTTACTTTGAGGAGCAGGTTCAAGTAGTCAAATAATCACAACCTCCATAAAAAATCATACTCTATCAGGCAGAATAGTATATAATATGATTTTATTCTAAATAGGCAGAATAATATACTCAAAAATCATACTCAAAAATCACAATATGATTCAATTAGTCAAAACAATATACTCAAAAATCATACTCTATACAATATGAGGATAGAGTGACATATAGATTCAATAAAGTAATTCAAAAATGTAACATGGTTCCTATCCAAGCAAAAAAAATAAAAAATAAACGGGCTTAAAGGGCCGGCCCGAGGCCCTACAGGGCCAGCCCTTTTAAGCCCGAGGCCTTACAGGGCTGGCCCTTTTAGGCCCGACTTCCTTTTGAGACTACAATTTGCAAGCCCGGCCCTTGAAGGGCCAGGGCCTAAAAGGGCCGGCCCGACGGGCTCGGCCCATTTTCCCGGCTCTAGGTCTAGGGTAGTCAAGTTCGATTACTTGTATATCCAAAAATATCGAACTCATTTAATAATAATACAGAATATGGGAAATGTGCTGCAAGAACTTTCATGGTGATTAATTATAGATCGTACACTCATTAAACAAATGATACAATGGCAAGCTCCAAGATGAGTTTAGATCCTCACATATTATAAAAAAATGTACGAAGGAAAGAAAGCATTGAGATATATAATTCCAAATAAATAAATAAAAAGAGAATTTATTATCAGTTTTTTTTTTTTGATCAAGCAATTTATTATCAGGTTTGAAGGATGCAATTAGTTAAAAATGTCACAATAAATAAGTATCATATAATAACAAGTTCTAGTATAGAGAATAACAATGAGTATTTCTTATTTATTATTATGAATTTTTATTTATTACATTTCTTCCCTATGATCTCATAATAATTCTCCTAAATAAAATAAATATGATACCTCGCTATTTAATCTCTTTATCTTTATATTGCAAATTTTTATATTAATTCTAGATATAAAATTATATTTTCTCCAGTTTTTAATATAAAAGCTAGTTGACAAATTTAGTTAAATTAAAAAAATTAATTAAATTAGTTATTTATAATAAATATATATTTGTTTTACTAAAACATCATCTTTCATCATAACTATTATAACAAAAAACTCCTTAATCATTTCAATTAATATGGATGCGTTTTGAAAAAATTATAAATTTAAAAAATAAAATGGATTGAAATCTTACTTTTAGAACTAAATCTAACTCTTAATAAACTTTTATGTTAAGAAGATGAGATAAAGGTATCGCATGAATTATGAAGTATTCCGTAAGTAATAAGATTTCCAAACAGATAAATGTTGTTAAATTGTGATTGGCTTGCATTTTGTGGCCTATAAATTGTAGGGAGTGGGCACAAGTACGTAAGCTTCAGCTTCAGCTTCAGTTTTGGTGTACTTAAAAGGAAGAAAGAGTTATTCAACAATGGAATAAAAAAGCTCTGACTTTTAAAAGCTTTCCACCACTCATCATCCCCTTCTTCTCATCACAATCTTCTCTCTCCCTCTCTTTCCAAGCTCCAAGCTTTCATCGACACACACACACACAAACAAAAGAGCCAATGAAGACGTAATCTCTTAAAAGGGTCCATTTTCATCTCCCTTTGGGGCTCCTCGTGTGTCCTTTTTTTTTTTTTTTTTTATGGAATGAGACTGATATAACTCTCTTCTTCATCAAATTTGGTCCTTTTCAAGTCGTTTAGAGAGACAAGAGATTATTTCTGGGTTCTTTCAGAAGAATGTTAGTGACAGAGAGAAACAAGTTTTGGTTGGTTCTGTTATTGCTTCTTGGAGCTCTTGTTGGAGCAGTTCTGTGCAGTGTTGAAGATAGGCCACGTCGGATTCTTCTCGATACAGATGTTGATACTGATGATTTCTTTGGCCTTCTCTATCTTCTCAAGCTCAACAGATCAGAATTTGAATTGGAGGTAAAAACCAGAGTCATCTTCAGAACTTGGGTATTTGAAAATTGAAAACTTTATAACCATCCTCTGTTATTCACTTCCTCTGTTCAGTTCATCAAACAACACAACTCGCACAGTAAAAATAAAACAAAAAAGCAAGGTACTTTTTTTCTTTTTTAATAGTAAACAAGAATTAAAAGGGTATCAAATAAAAAGTATTGAACAGTACTTGGTCGTCCCTTCAACTTCATTTTCTGTAGTTGTGTGTGTTTTGAAGTGTTTCAACTTTGAACTTCATGTGCAGGGTATCACAATAAACACAAATTCTTGGACTAATGCAGGGCACGCAGTCAATCAAGTATATGACTTACTTTACATGATGAACAGAGATGATGTTTCAGTTGGGGTAGGAGGTGAAGGTGGAATACTTGAAAATGGTACTATATTACCAAATGTTGGTGGCTATCTTCCACTCATAGAACAGGTATATACGTATGTTCGCAGACAATTTTTTTTCTCTTCTTCTGTAGCTATCAGTTATGTTTTCTACTTCTTTTATAATCAGTGTTATTGTGTTTATTACATATTCGTCTCAGTTGCAATAAGCAATGTGAAGCACTGTAGAAAATGTAGGTGAATGAATAATCTGCTCTAGTATGTGACTCCTTGTAATTGAAAACAGGGGATGAATACAGTAGGAGGTTGCAGATATAGGCAGGCAATTCCTTTAGGAGTTGGAGGGAGATTAGATATTGATACAAACCTTGGTGTCAGGAAAGCCTTCCTTCCGCAGGTATAAATATAATAAAATAAATTATACCTTACTTACAATATTGCTCCAAATTGGATATTCGTTTGATATTTGTTTGGGATCCCACAACTGACTTTTAGAGCCTTACAAGTCAATTGGAGCCAAAAATGTTGTTTGGATTAGTGATTAGGTAAAATAACTGTGTCCAAAAACCACTTTAAAGTTGAAGCAACTTTTACTAACTTTTGCCTTTTGAATTTTGACTTTTCTTTATATTTTAACCTTCAAAAAACTTTTCAATATGTCATTTAAACCGGATTCTATCAAACTAATATTTTTATAAAAGTTTATTCATATATAATTCACATTACACTAATTGATTTTTACCCTCATCTTCAGTTTTCAAAAGTTAGCTGGGATTAAAGTCACTTTTGCAAAGGTTAATCCAAACAAGTCCTTCAATGTTGCATTGAGTCAGACCACTTAGTGTAATCACTAAAACCCATTTGGATTACTGATTCTGTGATGAAATTAGGGCAGAAGGAAGTATGAACCTTTAAGACAACCGAGCGCACAGCAAGTGATGATTAAGAAAATATCTCAAGGTCCCATAACTGTGTTTATGACTGGAGCTCAAACAAATTTTGCCATCTTCCTCATGAATAATCCTCACCTAAAGAAGAATGTGGAGCATATATACATAATGGGTGGTGGTGTAAGAGCAAGAAACCCTACTGGTTGTTGCCCCAAGAATGCTTCCTCTTCTTGTGTTCCCAAACAGTGTGGTGATGCTGGCAATTTGTTCAGTGATTATAACACAAACCCTTATGCAGAGTTCAATATTTTTGGAGACCCTTTTGCTGCTTACCAGGTCAGTCTTTAAAATAGTTCATTCCACAACTATAAAGGGTCTCTATGCTAAATGTATAAGCATGTTATTTTCTTTATATACCAAGTTTTGCACAAGAATCTTCTAAAAGAAATGCATGAAAATGGCTCTCATTGCTCAGGTTATTCATTCTGGTATTCCTATCACTCTTGTTCCTCTTGATGCAACAAACTCAATCCCAATCAGTAAACAATTCTTTGAGGCTTTTGAACAAAATCATGACACTTTTGAGTCTCAGTACTGTTTCAAGTCATTGAAAATGACTCGTGATACCTGGTTCGGTGATCCGTTCTACAAGGTAACTGGTCATTGAACTTGTGCTTGCCTATGATATTTTTTCTTAAATACAGAACCTTATCAGTTTCAATTCTTCTTGACAATGACTAAAAATTGGCAGAGTTATTTTATGTGGGATTCTTTCACATCTGGGGTAGCAGTATCAATAATGAGTAATTCCCATAAGTATAAACACAAAGGAGAAAATGAATTTGCAGAAATGGAGTATATGAACATCACTGTGATAACCTCAAACAAACCATATGGTATATCTGATGGCTCCAACCCTTTCTTTGATGGCCGCCAAGTCCCGAAGTTCGAATTACAGAGAGGTGGAGTTCATAGTGGTCATGTTCAACAAGGACTTAGAGATCCATTTTGCTTTGTCAATAATGGCAAAGGGAGATGTAAGGTATACACACACACACACACACACACACTTCAGTAAGAACTTATTATTACACTTTTAAATCCCAAACTTGTTTATCTTCCAACAAAGTTAATGTGTTGTATGTTCTTGTCAACATGATGTTTTAGGATGGTTTTACAGCAGAAGTAAATGGTTCAGACTCAGTTCGGGTGCTCGTTGCCACAAGAGCAAAACCTAACAAGGATCCTAGAAGCCCTCTTGACCGAGAATTTTTCACAAGCTTCTTGGAGGTGAGGGCCAAAAATGAAAATATCAAACACTTGTATTGAACATAGTCTCTGTGCATATTAGAACTCTTAATGAAATGATGTGAATATATCTGACAGGTTCTAAATAGGCCACAACAAGCTGGGAGATTCAACTTCACAACTCAGTTTCCTTATTACAGAGAAGAAACTTACAAGCCAGATTTTGGAAAGAAAAAGCTAGGGAAGCATGTTGTGTTTGACATGGATATGAGTGTAGGAGACTTTCTTGCACTGTTTTACCTCTTAAAAGTGCCTGTACAAGTGATGAACCTTGCTGCAATAATTGTGAGTCCAACTGGATGGGCAAATGCTGCAACTATAGATGTAGTGTATGACTTGCTTCATATGATGGGGCGTGATGATATTCCTGTGGGTCTTGGAGATATGTTTGCAACAAATGAGTCAGATCCTATAGTTTCAGCTGTTGGTGGCTGCAAATATGTTAAAGCAATCCCTCATGGAAGTGGTGGCTTTCTGGATTCTGACACTCTCTATGGACTTGCTCGCCTTCTTCCTCGTAGTCCCAGAAGGTACCCCTTACACCAAAATTGAAATGGGAGCCAATTGATAGAGACTCGGTGGCATGAGATACTAAGTCCCACATTGACTAACATGGGATGCTCGATGAGGTATTTAAATGGGTTGGTCCTCCCGCCTCAATAGCAGTTAGCTTTTGGGGTCGGGTTTCTCATCCTCTTTAAGTACCCATCTCTTTTGCTTTATCTCTCTCTGACTGAACCTTTTATATCCAAAGTAACCCTTTCACTTCTTTTTTATGATTGAAATGATGATGAAATGTGATGTTTTGTTTCATATCATATTGTGACAGGTATACAGCAGAGAATTCAGTAAAGTATGGAGCTCCAAGGAATACAGATCACCCTGAACTCAGACAACGACTAGCTATGGAAGTTTGGGCGTCTGTATTGCAAAAAGTTGAGCCGGGTTCTAAGGTTACTGTGTTAGCCAATGGACCCTTGACTAATCTTGCCAAGGTTGTATCAGTTAAAAACATGAGCTCTCGAATTCAGGTTAGTTCATATGGGCTCACATGCATACCCAATTGAGATATTCCCTCCGAAGAGCTAGTTGGAGGGTTGGATTTGATTCTAAATATAAGATTTCAATCTATTTTGTCTCTTATATTTATCATTTTCCTAGACTAATTTACCTGACTTATAAAGTGATATATATAATACTAGTATAATGTTACACATGAGTATTTTGGGGAAATCATATCACATTTGTTCGAATAAAGCAATTCATTTCATTTCCTTAATCTATTCAATTGGTTAAGTAGCTCTTAAATCAAGGACGGGAGGTAGTGTTAGAATGCAAGGAGACACATTGAGATTAACATGAATGGTTTAATATTCCATAACTTTTTCAGGAGATCTATGTAGTAGGAGGACACATGAGGAGGAATAATGGAAGTGAGAAAGGGAATGTGTTCACGGTTCCATCAAACAAATATGCAGAAATGAACATGTTTCTTGATCCTCTAGCAGCAAAGACAGTGTTTGAGTCTGCATGTAACATCACTCTCATTCCACTCTCCGTGCAACGCAGGACAACCTCATTTTTATCAATTCTAAGACAACTTCATATGACACAAGAACAAACACCAGAGGCTGTCTTTGTCAGCCGTTTGATCTCAAGGCTCCATCTCTTGAAGCAAAGCCACCACAGATATCACCATATGGTATCACTTCCCACTTCTATATTTGTTACAAAGAGATCAATCATTTCATTTCATATAGGGCATTTTCCCGTAATACTCAGTATTCTAAAGTAATTTTTTTATGTATCCAACATCTTAAAGTATTTTTTCAATAGCACTTAATATCCTAAAATAATTTATTATGCATTCAACACTCTAAAGTATTTTTCTAGTACCCTAGTATCCTAAAATTAAAAAAAAAAATTATTTTTGTTGCAAAATTGCACAAAAAATTACTTTTAAGATATTGTGTGCTACTAAAAAGCATTTTAAGATGCTAGATGCAACTTAACCCTTTTGTGTACACAAGCTACTTATCCCTTATGGATCAAAAGTGCGTGTTTGACTTCATTGTTGAAGACCAACAAAACCATGGTTTTGATAATTCTTAATGAGAAACCAAAAGAAACCAAACACGCTTCTCTTGACTTAAAAGTGTCAAAATCATGATTTTGGTGGTTTCTAACGTTAAACTAAACATGGTTTAAATCTCCTGACTTAAAAAGGCGTTGTTTCTTCTTCTTAAGGCATTAGTATTGATGCTATTGTATTGCAATTTGCAGGAGACATTCTTGGGGGAAATTCTAGGAGCAGTGGTGTTGGCAGACAGCAATTCAAACAGTCTCAATCCTAAATTTGAGGAAAAGAACATTAAAATCATAGCCAAAGGCAGAGAATCATGTGATGGGGAGACAATGGAGGATGAAAAACATGGGAAATCAGTGAAAATATTGCAACATGTTGATTCTAACACTTCGAATCATCTATACGCACATAGGCTTTGTGATAAGAATCAGTACTCAGCCAAAGTTGCAAGCTTTGCAGAACAGAGAAAAAGATGGAGCCACCCTATTTCTGGTACAGTCTGAGTAGAATCAAACAAAGAAACACAATCTTTTTCGTTGTTTCAATTTATATCGTCTTCTTTTATTTGGAGTTAAGGTTCATACGATTGGTGATATTCCATAAGATAGATTAAAAAGGCTATAGCGACTTTTCTTTGTACAAGATTACTTGGGGGGGGGGGGGGATTTTTCTTGTTACATATTGATATCTTTGGGGCCTTTTATAAAAAAAAAAAGGTTCACTTGGTCTTGCTTCAAAAGTTAATTGTTGACATTATAGAGCTAAATTCTCATAATTTTTATGCCAAACTTTATACAATTATCATTTGGGTTTTTCTTTTTTTTTGGGGGGGGGGGTGTTTTAGAGCTAGGAAACAGGGGCCCTTGATGGGTTAAGATCTAAAAGGGCTGGCCTTTTCAGGCCCGGGGTAAGAAAACCGTTGTTTTTCAAGGCCCAGCCCGTGAGCATAAAGGCCATGATTGGCCCTGTAAGGCCGAAAGCTTTTTTTAAAAACTTTAACTGCTTTTTCTGTGTTTTTTTCTAAAAAAATATAATTAGTAAATTACAACAATTAAGACTCTAATTTAACATATAAATATTGTCAACATTAAGGTCTAAACAACACGTATCATGCAAGTGAGACAGGTCAACAAATTAGGAGGAAGAAGAGGCCGACACTAGAGAGGGTTTGAGTAACAAAACAAGTGAGACTTCTACTTTGTCAAGTCGGAGATGTGAGAGGTGAGCGGTGAGTTGAGGAAGGGAAGGGTTTGAGGACCAGTCAAAGTGTCGAAATTGAACAGAAGAAGTGAGACTATGGTTCTGTGAGAGTGAGAGAGGCCGAGGAAAATCAGGCAATTTTAGAGTTAGGGAGGGGCACAAGCAAGGACAACCTGGTAAGTAAAAAAAAATCAACGTGCTTAAACTGGCCGGTTTTTTTAAGCCCACGGGCCTACAAGGCTGGCCCTTTTAGCTCGACTTCCTTTGAAGGCTCCAATTTATGAGCCTGGCCCTTGACTTAAAAGGGCTTAAGCGGACTCGGCGTAATTTCCTGACTCTAGGTGTTTATACTGAATAGTTAGATCATAAACGATTTTGTGTATTATGAAAGACATCAAAAATTGTTAAGAACTGAAATATGGGGAAAAAAGATTAAGAACAGTTGTAGTTAAAATAAACAACTTTATTATAAGGATTGACTTATATATTTGAGTCTTTATTTTTTTAACATGGTTTTAGACTTTCTATGTAACATCCCAAATTTTATATTCATCTAAAAAATAATGTAACTAATTGAGAAATTCAATGAAATGGTGAATATTTAAGACAAAAGGATTAAATATTGAAAATTGAAAGTTGAATAGTGTTTTCAGTGAAATTGCCTGCGAGACAGTGAATTTGTCATGTGATTTTGGGAAACTAAATGATGAGCAAAAATTATGAAATTTTATAAGATGAAAATAGACATCCTAAACTTTAATTTGATAGGTCATACAAATCAATTGAAGCTATGTACAAAAAGATATGACTTTTTGAATTTAGCCAAGAAAATCTGGAAAGTTTCTGGAGCAGCGGTCCAAGATTGAAAATTTGGGAATAATATGATCCCAGATAGTAAAATTCCATATTTTTTCTTGAAACTAGACTTAATAAGGGTTCCATATCCTTTGGAATCTCTCCAAAATGATATCTACAAAATTAGTTATGATTTTTCAAAGTTAGGATAGAAAATATGCCAGAATTGGCATTATTCCGAAAATTGAAAATAAAATGTGTTAGAAATTGATTAATGGAATTAAAAAGCCAAGTGTCATGAAGAGAGTAATGATAACAATGGTAAGATGTACATTACATGAAGGTGAAGTGCATGATGGTAAGCTAGGGTGAAGGAATGGGTGAACTTGATTGCTTGGTGGAATAGGAAGTTGGATTTAGTTGGAAAAACACTTGGATGGTTGGAGAAGAGAGAGAGCACTCTTTTTTAAGCTAACCAAGAGAAGAAAATCTAGTCCAATTCCAATTGAAGCCAATGATGAAGGAGATATGGCATAAAGTGGAGAGGTATGGTGAAAGCATAGAGGGAGGTATAGTGCAAGACAAGTATTGCTATCTCAACCTTAGATGAGATCAATGGTTTGGAATCAAGGGAGCATTTTTATGAAGGCTTTCTCTTCCCTTCCCTTCATGCATTTTCGTTCAACATAGTGAGAGAGAGAGAGTTTAGAGAAACTTTGAAGAGTTAGAGAGAAGAAGAAGAAGAAATCTTAATATAAGAGTTGATTCTTAAGCTTTCTTGTAACATTTCCCTATATCCTTCTATAAAGCTTGTTTCTTTATAAATCTATGATCTTGAAAACTCATTCTTAACTCAAGGAGAAGAGAGAGAGGGCACATATAGAGAGAGAAACCAAGAAGCCTAAGAGGTAACTACACCAAACTCAAATCTATACTATTATGAAGTTGGTTTTGAAGTTTGTTGTTAGTTTTGTGATTTTTGGTTGATTTGAAAAAATTGGAAGAGCTATGACCATAAGGGGTTATGTTGCCCAAATTTCTTTAAATCATGGTTAAGAAGTGTTTAAATGAATTAATAAGGGATTAGAAGTGAAAAAGTACAAGTTTTGGAAGCTAAAACACAAAACTACATTTTTCCATTTTTCTTGAAATATTTCGGCCAGCACTGTTTCAAGGGGTAGGATTTGAATTTTCATGAAATAAAAGGTTCCATTGGATTCAGTGGGCAAAAATAGGTGGGATTACAGTTTGGCACTTTTTCGGTAGAGGCTGAAAAAACATAATTATGAAAACGCCAGTGAAATCCCTAAATAGGGGCTGTCAAGGATATTTTTGTAATTTGACGGTGAATTTGATAATTTTAAGCTCGGAAATGGATTCCTTGGGTGAAAATACGTCAGAATAACTCTAGTCAATTTTTTGGGAAAACGTGCCATCAGGCCAGGTACGGCGGGGCCGGGCCGGGGTCCTGGGGACATTTTAGTAAAATTTTACCATAGACTAATATAACCACCAGAAATATTATGGAAGTGTCTAAACTATACATTTGACATTCTAGGATCGAGTAGAGAGCCTCATGTTATTCGATGATCGGGGAAGGGCGATTAAAGTAGGGAACTTACCTCTTTTGTATGTATTTGATATTTGTGTTGGTGTATTGATGCATGCTATTGCTTTGCTTGATTATGTGAAATATATATGAATAATTGAAGCTTTATTTCTATTTATATTGTGGCCATACGTATGTTCATTGAAACATTGAGCACGCAGATATGTCATTGTGTGAGTACAAGTTATGTAATTCAAGCATGTCATGCATTAAGCACTTATCTTGCATGCATATTGGTATTGCTTTCCTACTGAGATTCCCAAGAATCTCACCCTCCCCTACCAACAATTTAGACAGGAGAAGAAAGAACGCATGCTGAGAATAAAGAAGAGAACCATATGAGGGGATTGCAGTGGTAGAACGAAGATTGGAGGATGTCTCCGTTTCATTGGGATGGGTGTAGACACCCACCTAATGCTGCAAGTCTACATTAATTGTAATTATCAAGTACGAACCTCTTTTGAGAGTTTTCGTAATCGTGCACATAATATCAGTGTATTTATGTTATTCTTGTGTTGCCCACCGAACTATATATTATTTTCCGCAAATACTCTGAAATAGGTGAAAATAATATGAGGGTATGACATTCTAACTAAGCATATACAATAAGAAATCTTAAAGTGCATACCTTTTTTATTGATGATGTAGTTCTTGCGGCTAAATTATGAAAAGAAATTAATTTTAAACTTGAGTTATTTAGAAGAAGTTTGGAGTTAAAAGATTTTTGTCTGACTAGGAGTAAGAAAATATTTTGTGATTAATTGTATGAAAAACTAGGTGTGATTGTTGGAAATATTAACTATAGAATTCAAACTAAATGGTTAAAATGGATAAATGCTACTTTCGTTATTTCTAATCAAAAGGTATCCAATAAAGTAAAATAGAATTTTTATCAAACTGCTTTATATAAAACTAGCAATGTCATATGGCAATGAGTGTCGGGCTTTAAAGGGACAATAAGAGCATAAACTAGGGATAGTTGAGATGAGAATATTATAATGAATGTATTATCAAAAATAAAAGATAAAATTCATAATGAACATATGTAAAGAAAAGCCAAGGTACAAATATTAAAGAGAAAATGGTAGAAATTTATCTAAGGTGGTTTGGATACATTCAAGGAAGATCATCAAATGTACAAGCGACGTTAGCAGATCAAACTATAGTCTTTTAAAAAGAGGCAGGGGAGATAGAGGAGAATACTCAACGAAATTAATTAAGCAAGACCTCTTCATCAACAAATTTTCTAAAGATTTAGCTGCAGATAAAGTACAATAGTGTGTACGGTCCATGTAGCTAATTCCATCTAATGAGATAAGACTTTTTTGTCTCCTTGAAGAAGAGGCCTAAGGCTCAAAAGAGCAAAAATCAACTATACTTAGAAACCTCCACACACAATGCCAAACTCGTCATCCTCTTCACAAAAAGAGAGGGCTTGTTGTTGTTGTTGTTGGTGCTGTTTAATATTCTTTCCGGTGCCAAATATAAGATAAAGTTGACTTTTTTTTTGGAGAGATTTTTTGGAGAGATTAAGGAAGCTAAATAAATTACTTAGTCATATCATTGTTGCGTATCTTTAAATTATATATCAGTTTATAAGTCAGGCAAACTAGTGTGGAGAAAAAATAAAAATATAAATATTTTAAAGTAATTTAATTAGCTTCTTTAATCTCTCTAAAAAAATTAAATCTGTTTTATATTTAGAACCGGAGAGAATATCATTTATTTAGTTGATGAAAATCTGCCAACTATTTCATCTTCCCTTACTCTTTCCCCAAATAAATTCTCGAACTTAGGCTAATAATATTGAAGGGGGAAAATATTTTGATCCATGAACTGCAAATTATTATGATTTTTAAATTCATTCTTTAAGTTTTAAATATTTATATATTGTTTTTTCATGTTATTAATATCAATATAATACCAGTATAAAACATGAGATTTATAGCAATCTGCATTCTTTATTAATATTGTGCTGTACAACTAATTTCAAATGTTAAGCTACATGTTAAAACCTATCTTCTTCTTTTTTGTTTTTTGTAAAAAACCTATGTATTTTTATGTATACACAGTGTGTTACCTAAACTGAAGTTTCATTTCAAATAAAACATGGTTTCTTAGGTTTGAATTCTCACTGAAAGATATATTTATATTTAGTGCTTAATAATATCTTAAAAAGAATGAGCAAGTAAAACAAATGTTCCCTCCCAAAACATAAACATAGCCTAAACCAATACAGTTTTAAGTTTGTCTTTAAATTTTAAATGAGAAATTTAAACATAATACTACAGTTAATATAATGCGTGAAGAACTGAATAAAAAAAAACTAAAAACAAAATCAAAAGCCAGCTTGAGATTTGATTTGCCTCTATTATTGAATCCATCATGTTCTCACAGTTCAACGATACACTCTGTCTCTATGCATGTAGGGTTGGCATGTCTTATTCTGTCCTGTATCTCTAAAACACCCAGCAATTATTTTTCTTTTTGTAATTTTTTTTGGTTAAAATATACTTTTGGTCCTTTAAATTTACATCAATTATTATTTTAATCCTTTAAGTTTATAAAGTATAGTTTTAGTCCTTTAATATTAACATTGTCAACTCTCATTAACGGAAAATACTGACTCAGCCAATAAATGCTGAAAAGATGTGTTTTCATCTATTTAGTATAATTTTGATAAAAAAAAATTATTTAGCATAATGATATTTTATATTTTAAATTTAGTGTGTGTTTAGATTAGCTTTTGAGAATAATATTTATAATTTACGAGATAAGTGTGTGAGAGGAGTTTTATCTCAGGTCACACAAATCTAGATTTGATAATTTACCAAACACTCCTTAACCAGTGCTATCCTTTCTCTCTTTGGGGGCGAATTGTGCGTCCCCCTTATTATTGGCAGCTAGGTTTTTGGTGTGGGAGAGACAAGAAAGGCATCATTTGCATCTCTCAAATCAGCAATTGTTTTATCACAAAAAAAAAAAAAATCAGCAATTTTTTATGGAGAAGTTCCTAGAGAATTAGCTAGCCACTGCCACGTACCTTAACATGATCTGGAAGCGTTACATCCGTGATGGAGGGAGATGCCATTATCAAACAAGGGTGGAGGAGAGGAGAAGGCATATATTTTTTTGTTTTATTTTTAATTTAATTTTAAAATATAAATAATCATCATAATGAATAATTTAAAAAAAAAATGTTTTGTCAGCATTTAATTCCTGACTAAGCATTTTCCTTTAGTAGAAGTTAACGGTGTTAACATTAAAGGATTAAATCTTTACTTTACAAATTTAAGGGACTAAAATGATACTTAATGCAAACTTAAAGGACTAGTGAGTGTTTGGAATAGCGTATTTCTGGAAAATAAGTATTTATTACATAAGTCGAGATAAAACTCCTCTCACATCTTACCTCGTATACCGTGAATCACAATTTATAAACACTTATTGCCTAAAAATAAGCTATCCCAAATGAATACTAAGACTATACTTTAAGTTTTAGTCCTTTAAACTTGTAAAGGACTAAAACTTAAAGTATAACTATATAAATACTATTTATAGTTTATAGAGAGTAAATTAAGAAATTGATTAAAATAATTTATTTACATTAGATTTTTATTTTGAAAAAAATAAAATACTGTAAATTAAGTAAATGTCAACTAGAATTAAAATAAAAAAAGGTATTGTATGGCAAGTAGCCATCTTACTTTGTCAGCATTACGCAGGCATCACTTAACTTTGTTAAATTTATCTAGTCTGCATTTACCATTAGTAATATTAATGGTGTTAAGTTTTAAGAACTAAAAATGCACTTTACAAATTTAAGGGACTAACACAATACCTCAGTCCTCAAATAAACTTAAAAGACCAAAAGTATACTTTCACCCAATTTTATTTAATTAATTTTCTTTGGGATTTGCTCCCTTAAGAAGCACACAAAAATCGAATCTTCTCTTAATTTAATTAAGGCCATTTCTTATCTTCACAGCTTGTTATTAGATCCAAATTCATCGGCAGCTCAGTATCCTCTTTTTCTCCCTAGAAAATCAAAATACTCTAAAGTTTTAATTGGAAAAATAAAGTCACTTAATTCTTCTATCTTTTGTTCCTTGTTGGGGATAAATTGGATGGTGAACTTAATTTACTAAAATAAATAAGTTAATTAAATTAATTATAAATAACCACAACAATTATGTAAGGATTGGAAAGTCACCAACTAATCCGTCTGATTGATGTTATTTTATTCATCATGGCTAAAAGACTTACCTTTCTAAATAATATCCACACTTCAAATTAGCAGATGACTAATCTGAAATCAAATAATTCACATTATACTTTGTTTTTAAACAAAATAATCCTCTTAATTTGGGGGGGAAAACCAAAAGCTCAGCTAACTAGGAGTAGGAGTAAAAGTATTAGAAACATAAACACAATTCCCACAACTAGGGGGTTTCTCCAGGAGACTTAGCTGCAAAATGAGTTTTATGTAATGATTTTATTAAAACCTCTTGAAAATTTATGTGAAGAACTAAATATTTTGACGTAGAAATAAATTAACATTACTAACATAAGTTGGGATGAGTAAAAAGACCCTTGATGCCTTATAAAAATGACTCAAATTTATGTTTTCAGCTCAGCTCAAATTTGAATTAGTGGATAATATTAATATCAAATAATTTATATTTTTTAAAAAAAAAAGAGAAAGGAAAGCATGAATTGGGTATAAGGATTGTGTCAAAGTCGTTTTTTTTTTCCTCAAGACATTGAGCCCCTAATTTGGTCCTAACTCCTAACCTATGATCGGTTGGTTTGGCCCTAACCCATGATCAGTCAGTGGTTTTATATGTACTCCCTCCCGTCCTACTTATAAGATAAAGTTTACTTTTTTAGAGAAATTAAGGAAGCCAATTAAATTACTTTAGAATGTTTATACTTTTAATATCCTTGGATTATATATTAGTTTATTAGTCAAATTAATTAGTTTAGAGAAAAAAAATATAAATATAAATACTCTAAGGTAATTTAATTGGCTTCCTTAATTTCTCCAAAAAAGTCAACTTTGTCTTATAATTAGGACCGGAGGGAGTATCATTTTATCATTTTGTTAAAAAAAAAAAAAAAAGATTGTGCGACAGTAAAGCTCATTTGTGAAATAAACCTCCTTGAATGCAAGCAACAAGAGCTCACAAATCAAAACCTACATTCATTCATTAATTCATAACAACAATCACACAAAGAACAACAAAATAAAAACCTAAGACACAATCTTCCACCAAAAGGAGAAAACTGATCACCAAAACACGCTCACAAGCTTCTCCTCCAAATCCAAATCCATAACTCATCTCAGAAACCCAGTTCCACCATAGGGATTGAACCCCCAGCTCCAATAATCTGATGCTCAAGCTGCACCATAATATATATATATATAAATATTATAACCTACAAATCCAAAACATACCACACTCTTTTTCTTTATTTTTATTTTTCTGCTTAAAGTTTCTCTCAAGATTTAAGTAATTACCCTGAACATAGTCTCCAGCTTGTTTTTCACAAGGAAATATTCTTGCTTTACTTGTTGCAGACATCTAATGCACCTGCAATCACAACATTTTTCTATGATCAGAATGAAACTCCAGTGAGACCTTAAACTCAATCCAAAATTCCTATACAATAACATAATTTGGTCCAATGTTTGGTCTTTTGGGTACTAAATACTTCCTCCAATCCATATTATAAGTCACTTCTAACTGTCTCATCAAGAGGTTTACTCATTAACTTGTTTGAAAACGAAACACTTTTTCAACTTTGCTCATATTTAAAAAATGCAGATTTTTCTCATAAATTGTAATGGGAGTAATATTTGGAAAAGAACAAAACTTATCAAAATATTTATATCAACTAGGTCAAATTCATCGGTGGATTTACAAGTGTACATACGCATTTTAACATCTAACAATAGAAAAATAACAAGTATGATCAGAAAACTTGACTTAATAGATATAAACAACTTGATATAAGTTTTGTCCTGCTGAAAATAAATAATAATGACCCATCAAGTGACTTATATTATGGTGACTTAAGGCATGTTTGTTTTAGCGATTCGATTGCTTATAAGTAGTTTTTTAATAGTGATTTACAATATACGAAGTAAGTATGTGAGAGGAATTATGTCTCGATTTACGTAAAAAACAACTTATAAGCAATCGTAACGCCCATGCCCTTATATTATGGATGGATAAGGCGCCTTTTATTTGGGACAAGCGAAGCCTAAGAAGTAGCAAATGGATAACCACTGTTTGAGGCAGAAACTACTTACGAGTTTACGTTCTGTTCTTCACAGTAGCCACGGAAAGCAATGCAGGCATTTTTAACCCTTTGTGCACCAATGCTGTTGAACGAGGAACACAAATTTATCTCTCAAGCAGATAAAATACAAATCCATAACATGAAAAGGAATCAACTTTATCTGAAAAAGGAATCAACTTTGTTACTTTGCTCATCTCTCTCTCTCTCTCTAGTTAACTTTACAACTGGATTGAAAAAAGATCCCACCCGCCAAGAAGAACATAGTTTAGGAGGCTTGGAAGAACTTTGCTGGTTTTTTATGGTTAAAAAAATCTTAACTATGTTACCAGAATAAACAACCATGTTATCTGGTGAAATTGTTACCTTGAACTGCTACCCTTGAACTGATGAACATGAGCATCAACTTTCTTGAAGTCAATAATTTTCTGCTCTCTGCAGGAAAAAAAATGCATGGCCCCAAGGTCATCACAACCGCAATTAAATCTCCTACCACACACAGAGAGAGAGAGAGGTGAAAAAACTGGGATGGCATATACTCACAGTGCAAAGGTGAGATCTTTAAGAATCCTTTCAGAATCTTCAAAGAAGAGAGAAACCACTTCAGCCACAAAAGATGGGTTACTCTCATCTTGTAGTTGTTGAAGCTGTAAGAACTGACTGTCCAAATACCCCTTTTTTTATCTCACCAGAGAAACCACAAATCAACACAAACACAAGACAAAACAACAAAGAACAAACAAACCCGAATAAATAGATCCATCTAGGTGGTGGTGGTGGTGGTGTAGTACAGACAAGAAATGATTCAAAAGCCAGAAATGTAAAATCAGAGTAGTCGTATTAATTTGATGTTTGGCCTACCTCTATGAACAAGGATTTGGTGTATTCCACCAACTGTCTCTGCATCTGACCCACATCCATGATCTGTGTGTCCACTTTGATTCTTAGAGAGAGAGAGAGAGAGAGAGAGAGAGAGAGCCACTTGGGTCCAGAAAGAGTGAATGTTGGGGTTCAAGTTCAGATCTTTAGAAGGAATTATTGAAGAATGAGTGAAGGAATCAGAGCGATTTGTGTAATTTGGTGGGTGAATGAAAGAAGCAAAATCAAAAGGCCTTTATGGGGATAGCAGCTGGCAGTGGCGTTGCAGCACCATTAGTGGGGGCAGAGCCTTCTCTCTCTCCCTCTCCCCCCCCCCCCTCTCTCTCTCTCTGGGGATTTGTGCAATGCTTCGGCTTTTGAATTTGGCTCAGGGTCAATAACGAAAGACCCTATTATTGGATTTGGACCCTCGAAGATTGAAAATGGAAAGTTTGTTAATTGTGTAAGAAGGATTTGGAAACAAACAAAAAAATAATTCAGACATAAATCAATTCGTTTCCGTAATTTTACCAAGGGGTTAGGGACAGAAGGAATATACCTTTCGAAAATCTTGTTTACCAAAAGTATATTTTAGTTAATTTTTTTATTCCATTGAAGTAATTAAAATTTAATTATAGTTAACATTTTAAACCAAAAGGAGTAAATTGTACTCCCTCCAATTCCTAAATATAGGACCATCTAATTAACCCAATTTTATAGATTAAATAATTTAGTTAAAAATTGTTAATAACATTTATCTTTTTTAAAATTACACTCTGTTTTAAATCTATCCTTATTTAGTTTTTATTAAAAATGTGAGATAAGATGTAGACTCAATTTCTTTTACTCCCTCCAAAAGCTTATAGCCCAGGTAGCACGCCATGCCTTATCTCATGGATGAGGTCATGGGTCTCTATTAAAGAGGGTAATATGGTCCAGCCCATTAAGTTTGGGTCAATCCGTTATAGATTGAGATCATATGGGTTCAGGTCTAAAAGAACCGTATCAATATAGGTCAGTATTTAGCCAACCCAATCCATAAAATTGGGTTGGTGAGCTAGCCCACCCAACCCATATTATTATTTTTTTAAATTTTTTTAAACAATACTAAAATTATTTTTTCTACAAACTTAAACCATAAAAAAATTAAAAATACATTACAAATTAAATATTTATCACAAGTCTACACATGACAAAATAAACATAAATTCAAAAGCTATCAGTAGAACATAAAAATAATCAAAAATTAATCAATATTAATAGTGTTGGAATTTGAAGCATGAATGCATGATGTGAAGCTGTAAGATTTTCTTGAGCTCGATCACGTTGCTTTTTCCACAGGTAAATCCGCCACTACCACAAATAATAAAACAATATGCTCGTTTGAAATAGCGATTGGAGTCTTTAAAAGCAGTTTTTCAATCGTGATTACAGTATACGAGGTAAGTATGTAAGAGGAGTGTTGTCTCAACTTATATGCATAAGCACTTATAGAGTTGTCAATCACCCAACCAAACAAGCTTAAAGTGAAAGATAATATTATGCTAATTTTAAATAAATGAGTAAATGATAATGAGATAAATGAGTAAATATAATTAGGAGATAAATGTCAATAAGGACTGGAGTGACAATATGCTAGGGTAGGAAATTGGGTTTGGGGCTTTGGGTCTTTCAACTTGGGATTTCTAGACTTAGGTCTTGGGTTACATAATATATATATATATATATATGGGCCAACCTATCAATCCGCTGGTCCAACCCGTCATGGGTTAGGACCATATAGATTTAGGTTTAAAAGAACCGCTTCCAAACAATCTCAATTTTACAAAACCCAAATCATTTATTTTATTGGGTTCCACCTACTATCTAAACCCATATTATCAGTTTTAGTCCCAATGCTTGATGTTATGTCCATTAGACGTGGTTTGGTTTGTGTGAAGGGTTTAAATATCTATCTCCAAAAAAAAATAAAAAAATCTTTTAGTCACTTTTTTTTTTTGTTCGAAGTATTTTACTCACTTTTAATTAATTGAATTGGTGTATATTTAATAATTATAAATAAATACTACACTGCATATAAATGATTTTATATTTAGAATTAAGAACAGAGGTAGAAAAAAGGGTTATATATTTGTATCATACCATGATCAATTTTAAGTGAACAATCATATATTAAAAAATGATAGGTAACAAAAATAAAGGAATTATTTTAATATTCTTATTATTTATATAATTTAGTTATATATTTTACAGGTACTTTTTTAATTTAAAAAAATATTAATCATCATAGAAATAGGTTTGTGACACGTCTTTTAGATTTATGATTGAGATTCACTTTATTTATTTATTTATTTTTATGCAGAAATATTTACTACAAGTATAACATAATCATTTGCTGTCATAATAATTCTTTCTTATTTATAAGTAATTTAAATTACAAATTGGACTAACCTTCTAACAATAATTTATTGCACTCAATTTAAATTTGTGGATAGTCAATAGTCTTTGAAGATGAAAAAATGATAAATATAAAAAAAAAACAAAAACAAAAGCATAATTAAATGGAAATTTATTGATATTTAATTTGTTTTTCTCTTGCTTTATTCTTCAACTTCAGGATTAGACAGTATTGCCACATTACAAATTATGTTCCCTCTTCTTGTGCACATCCCACACATTATACTAATGTTTCTTGTATTCAACTTATTAACTTAAGAATTAATCTTAATTGATCATTTTCTTGCTGATTAAGTAGCTGATAATTGAAGTTCTTTAAAATTGAAGTTTTGGAGAAATAGGCAAACACTAATTCACTACTCAAGCGTATGTAATATTTTTTGCCAGCAACATGTGTATATGTACTATTTAATTACTCTATGAGATAAGGTATAATATGGATGGCATACTTGTTAGACAAGATAATCTTAATTAAACAAATGAATGTGACCCAAATACATTGAATCCTTTTCATCTGTAGCATGCAATGCACGTAGTACTTCTTTCTTTCTTTTTTTAAAAAAGGTTGTATTATTGTCCTATATTAATGTTATGCGCCGCAAGAAATTGAGCATCCATTCCAAATTCCCAATTGGGGAACAAAAAGGAAATATTAAAACACGAGGGGTACAAAGGTAATTTCGTTTTCATAACGTAGAAGTCATTTCACCACGGGGCCCAGAGGAGCATGAATGGCATCATTTTTTTACAAAATCATTGGGCTACCTGGATTTGTAAAATGAAATGAAATCGAAAAAAGGAAGTGAATGGGATTTTGTTAATAAAAGATTTAAATATTACATTAAAGGGTTAATGGGTAAAATGTTCTGAAAGTTTACATGAATAGCCATTAGCTATCAAGAAGTTTTTGAGGGGCAACTTTATCCTGAAAATTTTTAAAACCGAGTAATATTGTTCTCACCTAACAGATCTAAACCAACTATTTTGAAGCGAGATATCCAACTGACACCTACATCACCTTGATTAGAGGGTATTTTTACTCTGAAAGTTTCTATAAAAGAGTTGTAGGCACCATGAAGTTTTTCTAAAGTCACAAGTTTTTTTTTTAGGTTGATTAATTTCATATTTGGAATTCCGCCATCAAGCATCAAATGACCAAATAAGATGGAAAATCAACAAAACTCAAGAACCCATAAATCAAAAACTAAATATATAAGCAGAGAAACTCATAAAACCATAAAGTCAAATCAAAAGCAAAACAAAAAATCCTCAAGTCCAAAAAAGCAAACAAAAATTTTGGATTCAAGAAACTAAAAGATGTAACAAACAAAAATCTATCAATAAGACAGAAGAAAAGGAGGCCGCTTACTGAAAAACTCTTTACAAATTTGTTCAATGAAGCATGCCCTTATCTATCTTTGACGGGACAGAAGATATGGGTGTGCTTCGCGTAATAAATTTGTGAAGAGTTTCCCAATGAATGGTTTTCTCATCTTCTATGTTCTCAGTTTTCTTTTGTTGTAGCTTCTTAATTCCTAAACCTAAAATTTCTGTTTTCTTTTTCTAGTTTTGAGGATTGTTTGCTTTGCTTTTTATTTTGAATTTTCTTGTTTATGATTTATAGACTTCTTTGCTCATATATATATGTGTTTTGATTTATAGGTTTTTTTTTTTATTTTTGTCATATTATTTGATTGTTTGGTACTTAACAGCCGCGTCTCAAATATGAACAAAAAATATGTAACTTTTACGACATTATTGCTCCCCTCAAAAAAATTTCTAGTACCCATAGCTCTTCCATGGAAATTTTCAAGGCAAAGATACCCTTTAACCTGAAAAAGCTGACGCGGATGCCA
This sequence comes from Inga oerstediana, assembly GCA_963210345.1. Lineage (NCBI taxonomy): Eukaryota > Viridiplantae > Streptophyta > Magnoliopsida > Fabales > Fabaceae > Inga > Inga oerstediana. The sequence goes on along the minus strand of OY723399.1, from coordinate 76,281,633 downwards.
CGTGGATATACCACCTTAACATAATCAGTCAATTAACGGTTGACTGTTTAGATCCATTGTGTCAAGGTAATATTGTCTCATTTTTGAAACTTTCAGGATAAAATTGCCCCCTCAAAAACTTTCTAGTGCCCAGTGCCCATTTATGAATACTTCAAGAGCAATTTAGCCCTTTAACCCTATATTAAATTAAAGTGAAAAAAATACCAGTAAAAACCTACCAACAAGATATTGATTGAGGTGGTAAGCTGCTTCATCTCGTAAGGAAAAGAATACAAGTTCAAATCCCGAAAAACGCATTTGTTAAGAGAGGCAAAGTGTACTTATTGGGAAAGATAAAAACATTTTATCCTCTAAGTTTCTAAAGGGAAAACCCTTGATTAAATGAAAAAAAAAATACAAAAAACCAAATATGATTATATAATGTTGGGCCTAATATGCAAGATCCAACAGATAAATTGCTGGGTTTAGCCTCAAAAGGTTATATATGCAAACAAAGTGCTTGTGTTCTAGGGTTTGGATCAAGCAAACATAGCTAATCTATCACAATGTGATGAATTAAGGTTCAAATTCTCTATATAAGATGTGTTTATATTTAGTATCCGACGAAAAGAAGGATACCTATGCTTAAAAAGAAAAAAGAAAAACACAAAGAAAAAAGAAGTGTCTGTGCTCTCCATAACGCATCCTTTGACCGAGGAGCTGTGTTATAGACAGCACAGTTGAAGTTAATATGATGGGGAATGCCGAGACTATAGAATTTTGTATTAGGTATGAAATGTTATACTATACATGTTGCTAGATAAAAATTAATAATACTCCCTCCGGTCCTAATTATAGGACATATTTACCTAACTTTGGAAGAATTAAAAATAGTATTTAAATTAGTTAATCTTATTCATTTTCCTAAAATGCCCTTATTTAATAAAGGTGGTTTAGGAATACTATATGAGTCTACCTTAAGCAATGAAAAAGCGTGCTGGCGGCAACTAACAGTACTATGTTGCTTAAGGTAGGAGTATGAAGCAGATATACTCACATGAAGCGTGAAAAAACATAGATGTATTATAAAATTATTATTGTATTTCATTATTATTGAGAAAGTATTAATGAGAGTATTTTGGGAAGAAATTTGCAAAAATTAAAAGTGTCCTATAATTAGGATCAAAATCAACTCCCAAATGTTGTCCTATAATTAGGACCGGAGGGAGTAGTTGGCAAAAAAAAAAGAAGATAAAAACCAATAATAAAAAATAATAAATATTATTTAATAGAGAGTTCACATATTAATCATCATTAAAAAAACATTGCTTTTCCGTAGAGTAAACCAGCAGAAGCTGAAGGACCACAGACATAAACATATATGGCTGTCTTTTTCTTCCCTCTGGTATGGTGGGGTTCGTCCTCATGCTTCCTTCTGCATGCCTCTCTAGTCTCTACAATATTCAGTTTTATTCATTATTACGAAAATAGCGGATGCCTTTGATTGAACCACTCTGATTAAGAAATTAATTATAATTAAATATTTGATTACTCTATGAATTATGTTGGACACAGTGACGACAATTCTCGTGCCAGCTGTGAATAATTTGGACAAAGACTTGATTAATATATTGTGAATGAACTGTAAGGAAGCCCAAATCATGTGTACAGCTATAAAAGCAAACCTTCCTTCATCATCGTAATATATGATTTTTCATTATTTAGTCAATAAATATGTAGGGCTGGTCGTTTATGAAAGCAACAAAATATACATATGGTTGTTCCGATAATTGTCTTGGGAACATTCCAATATTATTCAATATGGGCCGAATACATAATAAGTTCGGTCGACTTTCTAGACCACACAAAGTTCCTATTCATTCATGATCAAAATATAAGATTCAAATAATTAAATTATGCATTTTGAAAAATCAATTAAAATTGGTTAAAAATAATAAACATGTAAAAAAAATATAATTTACTTTCCTAAAACAGCTTTATTTATGGAGAGGATAAATGGGAGAAAAAATGAGTTAAAAAAGAGATGAGAGAGAATGAGTGAAAAAAATAGATGGAGGATTGCGTACTCCCCGATGTTACCCAAATCCATGAGAGAGCGGAAAATGGAGTAAAGGTAAGAGGGAGATATGTGAGTGCTGCATAGAGATTTTTGTGAGTTACTTGCACATGGCCATTTAAGGGTGTGTTTGGATTAAAGGGAGGGGATGGAGGGGAATGGTAAGAGGTTACTTTGTTTGGTTTGATTGAAAGGGAGGGGATGGAATGGGTTTTTAATAATTCCTTGTTTGGTTTAAGAGGGGAGGGGAGGGGTGATATTAATCAAATTACCATTTTACCCTTCATCTTAATTTTATATTTTTATTTATACTTGTTGGTAAAAATATGTTTATATTTTAACAGGGGATATAAAAATACTACTATAATGATATTTTTAATTAGTAAAATAATATATTTTAAAAATTAAATTAACAATTTTATTATGAAGATAAAAAAATATACAAAAGTGATCTAGTAAATGGTGTTAGATACCATATGGAAAACCTGGGCAAAGGGGAAAAAAACATAGCATATAAGAAAGGAAGAACATACTCCATCGGAAAAAAAAACTTCATCCAAAAAAAAAAAAGGAAGAGGAAGAATGTATAGCAAGGAAAAGAACGAACTAATTGACAGGTGTGTTGAAGAGTAGAAATCCAATCAACTTCATCCTCTACGCATCTTTAGGCGTGACTTCATTTCTTCAAATAAGTTGCAATAGCGTTCATGGCAGAAAGCAGAGGGAGTTGTGGACGGATGACGTGAGAGCTTTGTAGCATTGGCATTGATGGGATATATAAAATATCATGGGGGTAAATTAGTTAAGATATTTTGCTCCCCTCCAAAAAGTCCCAATTTAGAGGGGACCAAAATGAGGGGAAGGAAGGGGAGAAAGGGCCAAATTTTAGTTCCCCTCCCATCTAAAAATTCAAATCAAATAAGGGGAGGGGCTTATTTTTCATCCCCTCTCATCCCCTCCCCTCCAACCAAACAGGCCCTAAGGGGAGGCTCCAACATGAGCCATGGAGAGAAGAGAAAAAAGAGAGAGAAGATATTGACTATTTGAGAGGGAGAAGCCATTGTCGCATAGGGTAGAAATTTAGAAGAGAAGGGTATTTTCAATTTTTGTCTTTATTTTAATTTTAGAATATAAAAATATTAAATTATCCAAATTTAAATATTTTTTTCAGCATTCTATTGTTGACTCAGCATTTTCTATTAGTGAAAATTGACGAGATTGGTATTTAGGGACTAAAAATACACTTTACAAACTTAAAGGATTAGATTGATACTTGATATAAACTTAAAAGACTAAATGTAAATTTTAGCCACAATGTAATTTACTTTCTTAAAACACCTTTGTTTATGGAGAGGGAGAGGGTGAGTGGGAGAAAGAATGAGTTAAAAAAGAGATAAGAGAGAATGAGTGAGAAAAAAGACATGAGAGAAACATAAAATTAAATAAACTTATGTTATAGGCTACATCATTGTTAAAGCTTGGTTTAGTTTTATCTAGAATTAAGCTGTACTCTATTTATGATTTGTGAATAGCATGACTTCCTATCATTTTTATAGATATATGATTATGAATTTTTTTTTTTTTTTGGGTAAAAACTAAAAAGAATGAGACCATAGAAGTGCCAGAGATGCATATTCCATTAAGATGAAGGTATGTTTGCAACATTTCCAAAAAATACTTTTACACAGTTATACAAAATTCTTCACATATTTACTTTATATAGCACAAAATCACATTTCTAAAAAAAAATAAAAAGCCTAACAACACCCTTCAAGATTTTTTGTTCCAATTTTTAAGTCCGTCCTAAAAATTTGTTCTAGCATGAAATTCTCTTGATGAGTGTCTTTCAAACTCGAACATAAACTAATTTCAAAACTGATTCTTGATCAGAGGACACAATGGCAATCTCCGGAGTTTCTTAGAAACTAATGGTAAAAACCCAGCACGATTAGTAATTTCAGCTTTACTACTGACACAAGTTCACCTATGGCAGTGTAGCCATTAACATACAAAGACAACCATTATTTTTTTTTAACAGAAACAAAGACAACCATTATAATGAGAGCAATTATAACTGCCAATCCAACGAGAATGATAAATATATCAATGAAGAAACAGATGACAAGGGTAATGGCATATAATTACGTGCGGAGCGTCTGTCAGCTGCAAATTCTAACATGCCTTACAACTCTTCCTACAGGAGCCAGGAAGATCTGGGGAACCAATCATATACTCCACATTATTAGTGCATTCTCCGAGGGCAGCCCATCTCTCGCAGTTCGCATGCTGATCGGTGCAATCTCCTATTAACTTATCGAATGAGTCGACATGAATCCACTTTGTTGCTGACCATTTTTCACCTTCAATTACAGGGCATCCAGCATGGAGACTCTTGGGATCTGGGATAGCAGTAGGGTGGAGACTGAAGAATAGAAGAGCATCCCCTCTACGTGGTTTCACTGCTCATTGCCATGGTGAGGATGGAAAGAAAAGAACAATAATTTAACATTAATCTGACAGCCATCGAATAAGATAATTCGTGAAAGAAAATACTCCATTCAAATGCACACCTGCTACTCCTTTCTTAGCGCACTCTGATAGATCATCGCTACTTTCAGAATGTCTGGGACGTGGAGGGTCCTGGGACCATAATGGAAATTTGTAAGTTACCAAAATTATCTACAAGTAGACATAATTTGTCTATGAACCTACAGACGGTCCTGACCATTCTGCTCAACCCCCAGCCCCCGGGCACGGCCAACTAAAATAAAACCAGAGTTAGAGACAGAGAGCTTATCCAAAGCTCATTCTCCAGGAAAGGTTGTGTCGGTCCGCCTCTCCATGCCCAAATCAATGAAAGTGTGATTAACATGCATCATTTATATTTGCTTTCCAAATAAAATACTGCCTGTCTGAGACTTAGCTCAATGGCAGCTTGAGTACTCATTTGATTCATTCAAAATTGTGAGCAACTGAGCTAAGTCAGGATTTGTAGCAATTTCTTTATTATTTTGACTTAGCTCAAGGCAGCTTGAGTATTAATTTGATTCATTCAAAATTGTGAGAAATTTACAATCTAGTTGAAACAAAAGCATGAAACAGAAACGAACAATGATAAAACAGACCTCAGCATTAGGGAACACTGTTTCACCGCCTTTGGTCACATCAGAGAGATACATGAGAACAGTTGCAACTCGATGTCCACCCCGAGCAATATTGACTTTATCAGAAAAGTAATCATGATGTGGTTCATATTTCTGCCCATGCTCATATCGCAATACCTGTATGTCTTCCCCATTTTCTGAAATTTAATGATTAAATATGATAAGGAAACTGAGACATTCTTGTTTCTATATTCTTCTTTCATTTGGGAGAGAAGGGAAATATAGAATCTAGAAATGCAATTCATCATTAGGGTCATGTAAGTTCTTCTAAAGGAGTCATCTTAGAACATTCTTGACATAGTTTAACACCCAGAGTTTCACAAAGTCATAGGTTGCACTAATCATTAAAACAAATAATGAAAATTTCCCATTTTCTAATGTCAAGCCAAGTGAGGGCATGCAACCTTCAGATTTTAGACAGAGAACCTCAATACTTCTAGTTTGCAAAACTGTCTGGTAGGTTGGAAGAGAAAGACAAAGAAAAGGAGAGGAAGATGGAAAGCGGTTTTTAAAAGGAAAATTGCTTCAAGTAATCAAAGAACTCACAACTTGGTAACAGGATACAGGTAGTTACCCCGTTGTGTTTCCCTATGTAAGCAAGCACAAAATTTGAACATTGGCATCTTAATAAAACACATTATCATAAATATGTGGAATATACAAAGACATGGATATCAGTAATCAGTTCCACAGGTCTCACAATGATGCCATGCAAATTTTCGAGATAGACCAATTGAAAGAAACTTTACTTTATATACGGCATACCTTTTGGAAGAAAGGTCCACGATGAAATCTTGTCCTCAATACCAGCAACAATAGGATCCTATAAAATAAAGATTAAAACATGTCCACTCAATGTACAAAACACACCTATATATATTGTGAAGAAACAATATCCACTCCTTTAAAAAGCAGAATAATCAAGCAAAGCCTACATTTCATTAACAGCCCATCTAAACACAAACAACTGATGATACAAACTCCAACCAGATTTTCTTCCAGGCTCTCCAGCTACAGACACCCTTTCTACAGCATCTCTTCTATAAAATGACTAAATAGATTTTCATCTTGCTAATAACTTCGCCCAGGCCAAGTAATAGCTATCGAAGATAATGAGTTTAAACCCATAAAATGACCTCACTCGCATGTTTTTCTGGTTTTCGTCCATAATTACACATACTTATTAAAGATAGGAAAGTGATTATGAATTGGGTGGGTTTCCTTAAAAGAGGGGCCTTATAAGGCCTTGGGTCCCCAACTCTAACAACTAGCTTTTGGGTTGTGGTTCTCCTAAGGACTTATGCTTATAATTGGAGCTTTCATTGAGAGATGTGGGACTCATTATATATTGTAGCTAATGCATTGATCGTAAAGATGTGAACCCAAAAAGAAAATAACGAATCCACAATCAAGGCAAAACTATACACACATAAGCAAACAAATTAGGAAATACATCAAGAAGCAACAGTGAAACCGACCTTATTCTTAGCAATAAACATCCCCGAGCTTGTTCGAACTTCACTTAGCATACTTTCTCCGGAATCGTTATCCGCTACTACTTCAGATCTCTTCAACTCTGATTTGGCCTAGTACAACGCAATGAACAGGCAATCGCTTCATTAATCGAAGAAATCGAATGAAACCACGTCAAATTTACATAGGCAAAAGCTTGGATTTCTACCGATACTCACTAAAGAGATCAAGTGGTCGCATTCTAAGTCTGTGAGGAAACCTTCGTAAACAAAAGCCCTGGACAAAATGAGATTCATTCATTTCACTCCCACTCAAAATGAAGTTAAAATGGAAATATTGACAAAATTATAGAGCCAAATTCGCATGAAATTGAAGAGGCGAAGAAAAGATACCTTGGCTTCCATGAAACCTGTTTGGCTTTAGAAGGGTCGACGATGGAACTAGCGGAACCAGCGTAGGAGCTGGAGACTTCACGAGTGATCAGGAAGAGTGAAATCAACACGAGGAACGAGGATGACCCGAACCTAAACATTGAGTCCAGCTTCGATCCGCACGGAAATTTCCCGGGAAAATGATTTTCGGGGTATATGTAGTTATCTCTTCTGCCCCAAGTGAATTGTTACCAGAAAGTCATGATCTGCTCCCCCTTCTTGGTTTTGAGGATCTGATCCAAACGAACGACACCGATTTACCAAAACCTGGAAAACGCGTGGAAGATTAGTCATTACTTATTAGCCACACATTAAACCGAATGTTTTGACTTTTGATACACCAGTGCACCATCTTTGCCTAAGTAGCCCCTAACCAATCAAATCCATATAATTATTGATCCTAATTTATAAGATAAAATTGATTTTTTTGGAAAAATTAAGGAAATTAATTTAGAGTATTTTTATTTTTATTTTTTTCTAAATTAATTAATTTGACTAATAAACTGATATAAGATCTAAAGATACTAAAAATATAAATACTCTAAAGTAATTTAATTGACTTCCTTAATTTCTCTAAAAAAATCAACTTTATCTTATAATTAGGACCGGAGGGAGTATTACGTTATATTATATTCTTTCTACTTTCGTGAACTAAATAGGCCATGAATATATTAAAATCACCTTAAATAGAATCACCATGAAGAGTTTAAATTTTTTACTATTTAATGATAGATTATCATACAATTTTATCACATATGGACCGTACCTTTATGCATATAACTATCATATTTTTTGGTTGATAAATTACAATTATCTTATAATTAATTATTATTCATGTTCGTGCATATAGATAATTAGATATTACTATATCCTGATTTTATCTTAAGTCAAACTGGAAAAAAGGGCTTAGCTTTTTAATGATGTACTATAAATTAAGAGGAGTAGATATATGTAGACGTCACCAAAGTATAGAACCTTCTCACCTTCTTAATGGAGATAGAGATTAATCCAATCTAATGATTCTTTTACATATATCCACTCTCTAGGACCTTCTCTTAAGAATCCGTTGTATACATTAAGTGTGGGTTTGCAAAAATCAGTTTTACACAAGAAAATAGACATTCACATAACAATTCCTCCAGAACATACAACTCCAATGGTCTTCCCTTGCAGGCTAATTAAGAGTCTGTTTGAGAAAGCGGTGGAAAAGCACGTTCACGTAAGTTGAGACAAAACTCTTTCCACAAACTTATCTCGTATACCGTAAATTATGTTGGAAAAGTAGCTTATACTGTTAATCCAAATAGACACTAACACTGGCAAACTTTATCACTGGTATAGTGGTCTAGGATGTTTTGGCTTGGATCCTAGCTTCTTTTTCCAGCCAAACTTTCAATGAGTGGTGCGGTGGTGCCTATAATTAAAATGGATTGGAGTTAGGCACTACTAATTAGAATATATAGAGCCTGTTTGGTATGATGAGATTGAGTGGTGTGGGAATAGAATTGGATCTCAGTTCCATAAAGAAGTTTGTTTGGTATGATAGAATTGGAATTGAGATTCAATTCAATCTGGAAGCCAAATAGACCAATTCCACCAAAATGGGTTCCATCTCTAAACTTCATATTTGTAATTCCATATCCATCACTCCCATTTTTACCCCTACCTTTGCCCCTCAAGCTTCATCCCACCATGTACCTCCTCCTTTCACTTTGCCATTGACAATCTCCCATGCCACTGCCGGCGACCTTCCCTTCCGCTGGTGATGACAATGACGGTGGCCTCCTCCAACAACTTCCTACTTGTGCGACGGCAATGACGAGGACATTACCAGCATCAATCGGCCACGACAGCGGAGGAATGGTGTCGACAATGATGATTCTAGTAGTGTGTGGTGGCTGATTGATTTTGAAGAGCGAAGAGCTTCGACGATAAAGGCTCCTCAAGCTTCATCAATAGCGGTGGTAAAGATGGGTCCTTTGGCTTCAGAATTCTTAATGACATCTCCCATGCTATTGAAGGAAGGAGGAACTTTATCAACAAAATCAAAGTCATCAATCATGGCTGCCACGCAAAATCTAATAGATCCAGCCACTTAAAATAACATATCTAACAGATCTAGCCATAGGAGGTGTCTGGTTTTCACAGCATAATGAGAAGAATCCAAAAATGGGTCCTTTTTTTTAGGATGAACAGATGGGTATTGTGGACGAAAAGATGGGTAAAGATAGTTCTTAGGAAGTTTAGGATTAAAAAATTATGAAGGGTATTGTGGACTTTTAACATACAACATATTTTAATTAAAAAATTAAGTTTCATTTCCATGACATACTAAACACACTTTTAATCCATCTCTATCAAAATCAATTATAGTGTATCAAACGGGCCCATAGGTAGCTAACCTAAGCTATGACTAACATTTCATAGCTATCTCTCTCTCTCTCCTCCTCTTTTCTAGCCATCTCCTCATATCAGCCCTGCCCTAAAATAATAATAAAATGTAATGCTATTTTACAAAACTCTTCCTCCTTTTTTCTTACCTTTAATATAAGACATATTTATCTAATTTGATTAGATTAAAAAAATTAATTAAATTAATTTATATGACATACATTTTCTAAAACATCATAGTGAACGTCATCCCAAAAATGGCTTTTATGGGTAGAAGCATGATGTGGTCATTTTGTCTATATTTGGTTGGCTTTTTTAAGTAAGCACTTCAATGAAAAAAACCATTAAAAGCTAGATTAATGAAAAGCCAATTTTTCTGGCTTAAAACTTCACGTTTCTACTGATTCAGCCTTCTTTTTTGGATTCGGCTGCGGTCCGCTGCCTAGCGGTCCGCTGCCTATCCTTTTCCTCCAAACTACACCGTTTTGGTGTAGTTTGGAGGTAAAAGGGTGGGTTTTTTTTAAAAAAAAATAGGATATAATATTTTAAAATAATTTTTTGGAAGTATCTGGTATCTTAAAATATTTTTTAAGTAACATGTAGTATGTTAAAATAATTTTTAGTACTTTAACCCCTTAAAATATGTTTTTAGTTGTATCCAGTGTGTTAGCAGACTGATTGTAATTTAATTCTTAATGTATTTTTTCAGTTTCAAAAATTACTTTAAAATAATTTTTTGATATTTTTAACCCTTTAAAATATTTTTTTGTGCTTTTAACTCTTTAAAATACATTAAGAGTTAAATTGTAATCAGTCTGCTAACACACTGGATACAACTGAAAACATATTTTAAGGGGTTAAAGTACTAAAAATTATTTTAACATACTACATGCTACTTAAAAAATATTTTAAAATACCAGATACTTCCAAAAAATTATTTTAAAATATTATATCCTATTTTTTTTTTAAAAAAAAAACCCACCCTTTTACCTCCAAACTACACCAAAACGGTGTAGTTTGGAGGAAAAGGATAGGCAGCGGACCGCTAGGCAGCGGACCGCAGCCGAATCCTTCTTTTTTATGCTTTTACACTTTTGTCTTTATTTGTCTCTCTCCATCAGACATTTTGTTGTCTCCTTATCCTCTATCCTTTTCTCCTTGCTTGCTTTTACACTTCAGCATTTACATTCCTTTAAATACATGAATATAATCTTTTAACATTGTTTACAATTTTTTAAATGTTTAAAGCTATTTATTTAATTTTCTGTTTACCTACACTTATATTTTTATTTATTCAATGCATCTAATTAAATGTTTTTAATAATTATAGATTTTTTTCCTAATAATATATTAACCTTATTTTTATTTTAATTAATTATTTTTCTTAAATTTATCAAATTATATTTATAATGTATAAGTTGGAATATAAACACTCATATTCTTTTCAATCATTTTACATTTAAACTTGCTTTTCCATTACTCATCTAAACTCGTTTCAATTTGTCAATTTGACTTTTTATAAAAGTTAATCCAAACATAAATCATATTAAGCAATCTAACTTTTACTCCATCTTAAGTTTATAAAAGTTAGATCGGAAAAAATTTACTTTTGTTACCGCTAATCCAAACACACCCTTAGGCCCTGTTTGGTACGTGGTATTTGAGGACAGGGAGTGGGATTGGATCAGGAATTGAGTCAGAATGTGTCGTTTGGTATGAGGGACTATGGGTAACCAGGGATTGGGAATACCACGAAAGTGGGATTGCTGCAAAGCCACCTCCCCCTGGTATTGTGTTTTGAATCCCGAGATTGCAAAATTGTAAAGACAAAAATACCCTTGAATAAAATATTTCTAGACAAAAATCACCCCAACCATAACCTAAAATCCCTCTCAAATATTCACTACCTCTTTTTTCCCCTCACCATCGACGTCTCAACTTCACACGGTTTCCCTCACCGCCGCTCACTCCGTCGCCCACTCCGTCGCCTCAGCACCGATCACTTTTCCCCTTTCTCTTCGTCGAAGATGTGCATTGTTGGCTATTAATTAGCGATTTGATTGTGATATCGAGATGTCTCTCATCTCTATATCAGAAGTCAAAGCCACGAACCTATTAGACGAGAGCTCTTTAATGTTCGTTAGCTTCGCAAATGGGTTTTTATTTTTGGTCACTTTGAATCCATAGCCTTCTGATTTCCTGTTTTGCTGATTTCACGATAATAAATATACCCTATTTACTTGGTTCTTCAGAAATATATTTGAAGTTTTTACTAGGTGAACCTTTCCAATTATTACGATCGCGACGATGAGTTCAACACTGATTTCCCTGAGGATTTGGTTGATCGATCAAGTTTGGGATTAGGACAGGGTATTTGAGTCTTTTTATAATTAGTACTAGTTTATTAAATAAGATTGGTAAAATCATTCCCTCCAATTAACACCTCATACCAAACATATTTTTAAAGCATCAATCCCAATCCCAATCCCAATCCATCAAAATTCAATACCACGTACCAAACAGGGCCTTAGTTTGTTTGGGATGGCGTTCAATGATTCCAAAAGCATCTATTCACGCAAATCGAGCTAAACCGCATCTCATATACTTATCTTGTACACTGTAAATTATGATTAAAAAATATATTTTTGAATGCTCCAATCGCCGTTCCAAACAAGTACTCATCTTCCTTAATTTTTCCATTCTTTCCTACTTGATTTTTGTTAAGATTTGAGAAAGCATTAATAGGGGTAAATTATGAAACATTGACAAATATGAAAACTATATAGTATATTTAAAACTAAGATCAACTCCTCAAATGTATTTTATATTCCCTTATGGCCCTAAATATAAGACATATTTTTCATATCTGTCAATTTTTCCTAATTTACCCATATTGATGCTTCCTCAACAATAATCAATAAAGAGAGGGAAAGAGGAAATTAAGGAAGATGACTAAGGTGTGTTAGAAAATACATATCATATTAACTAACTTAATGAACTACCTTAATCTAATCAAAATAATTAAATATATCTTATATTAAAGATATGAGGAGTATTAAGAGCCACATAGGGTATATTATTATATGAACTCGTGTAAATCTCTCCACATTCATTGGCCTCCTCATCGTCATCCCCATATTGATCATATATGTTCAATATGGACAAAAATGTTCACGAGGTTCTTGTTTGCCTCTTCGTCCTCCATTTCTGTAAGACATACCACCACATGCATCCAGTTATCATAGCTGCCAGTGGAGTCACCACATGTAACGTTCGTTCTACTTCTAAAATGGCTGCCTCAGAACAGATTCTTAGAATCACAGCCCTTGCTCTAGTTTTGAATGTTGCTGCAGATTTACCTCTTCATTCGAGTTATAGTTTCCAATAAGAATCTCCATATATATATGTGGATCCGTGTTCATATTATCTGAATCATTTTTTGTGTTATAGAGATGACTGCATTCTCTTAGTGTAGCCAAGTAAGTTAAGGTTGATCCATAAAAAATAGGGGAAATGACAACAAAGTCCCAATTAAGAAAAATAATATCAAAAAAATCACATAACTTATCAATGGTAGCTTCTTCACTTGTCAATAATTGTTTTTTTACTCGTCATTGATAAGTTGTGGAACTTTTCTGATACGATTTTCCTTAATTGACACCTTAGTATTTGGCCCCAAAAAAAAAATTGGGATCTTAATGTGATTTTTCCTAAAAAATACTTCATTCGGTTCTTAATACAAGAGTTAGATAACTAATTTATGGACATAAAAAAATTAGTTAAGTCAATTATTTTCAACAAATTAGCTAACCCACCAAATGAGATAAGGTTGCTTGTTGTTGTAGTTATTTGTAATAATTGTGTATTAGTTTTCCTAAAATACCATTTTCAATAATATGCTGTCGAAATTCGGGCGTACCTGAAGTGTCGTTTCGAGTTCTTCCGGTACCCACGCGAGTCGAATCACCAGGATTTCGACTATAACACACAGCAAATGCACACAGGAAGAGAAGAGTAGGAGAAGAGGTTCTCTGTATGAAACTTTTCTATCTGTTGAAAGTTTTTGATGTGCGTCCGTTTATTTACACACCGAAGCCAACTAACTTTTCCCCCCAAAACGTTCGGGAAAACTGTTCCCAACAGGTTTCTTATTCAAACCCTTGGGAAAATTACCTACAAATACCCCATATTATTTTGGGTATTTTATTTGACTCCAAAAACTTAAAACTTAATGGGTTTGGGCCTAATCCACCAAGGGTGGACTAAGCCCAATTCCCAACATCTCCCACTCACACTTGGTGGATTGGATGTCATAAGAATTGTCTCCCTCTCTTTCTTCTTTCATACTAGGTGCTTTGCCGTGACCGCATGGGCATGACGCCTCCTACGTGTTTGTATTAGAAATCCCTCTCATAGGACCAGCACAAGACAACCTTTCTTTGTGTAGCTTGAATTTTAATATTATGCCTCATATGTCCTAGATCTACCAATATACACTTCCACATGGCAGATCTAATCCCTCTCAAGTCAAGATAAAACTTAGATTGCCTTTTCATATGCTTAGTATCCACACTTATGAAATTACCAAATTTTAATATCATAAGGGACATGTCTCAGACACCAACATAGGTGTGTATATTTCAGGTAACCTTCCTTTCGCTCATTCATCATTTTGATATACGTCAACCGCTTTCCTAACATTATACCATGGATTGTATCAGTCGTAATCATAGGACTAATGTTAAGGTAGCAGTCGCTGAAGTATACCTCCATGATAATGTCAAAGTCAAAGGACATCACAGAAGTGTTTAACCTTCTTGGGACTCACACAGCAATGAAGCAGGGATCTATTCACTTGCTTCCTGTTTGCGGTTCTCATGCACATGTGGTATGAATCACATGCTACAGTGTTACTCTGCACTATAAGAGCGTACATCGTTTTTGAAAACTTATTATTAACACCGTACAGACATTAGTTTAGATGCTCCCAGTATCTAAACCCAAAATTCTTCTACTCCATTTATCTATCATGACGTCAATATTGAAGAATTTGTTATCTGGCAACAGGCATCATGGAAGTAGGTATCCATGATTCGATCCACATTTATATTATGTCTTATTGGATCTCATCTCGATATACTACACTCTTATCGAGGTGACATAATTTGTGTTTCTTCTCTACCATATCAGCATTCCTGCTGCTTTACTGGTGAACACAATTGTCTCATCTTTGCATACTCTTCCTGAGTATCAAAGGCGGTTGCTCGTGTGAGAGAGCCAACCTTACCTGCCTGTACGACATACTAGACATTGTATACCTTTATATAGACACATAAAATTTTATGAAGAAACATTTTCATTAATCATAAACATATTACATAGTGTCTACAAGTTTACATTTTATGCATCCCAATAGCCCTCACATGTTTGTCATACATTTCCTTGGCTATGGGTTTGGTTAAGGGGTCTGCGACCATACTCTTGGTCGAAATATGTTGTACAGTGACAACTTTCTGTGCTACATAATCTCTCACAAAATTATACTTTATATCTATGTGTTTGGTCTTGCTATGGTATTTGGGATCTTTCATATAGGCTATGGCCGCGGTATTGTCACAATACACTAACACCGGATTTGTGCTTTCATTTCCAAATCCAAGATGTTCAATGAATCTCTTCAGCCATATAGCCTCTTGCACTGCTGAAGTGCATGCCACGAATTCAGCTTCCATAGGATGTAGGGCAATGCACGTCTGCTTCTTGCTGCTCCAACATATGGCGCCATTATTTAGCAAGAAGGTGTATCCTGAAGTCGATCTTCGTTCAACTTCATCTCCACCCAAATCAGCGTCAGAATATCCAACTAATCGCAGATCGCTTCCTTGATAGCATAGTGCATAATCTGACGTGCCCTTCAAGTATCTCAAAATCCTTTTCACTGCTTTCCAATGTTGTTCACCGGGATTTGACTGGAATCTGCTAACCAGTCCAACTGCGAAACAAATATCTGGCCTTGTACACAACATTGCGTACATCAAACTTCCAACGGCACTAGCATAGGGAACCCTTTCCATTTTCTTCTTTGCTGACTCAGTTTTGGGACACATATCAAGACTTAAGGTTACACCTGAAGCTACTGGGGTATCTAAGGGATTGCAGTCTCTCATGTTGAATCGCTCAAGAATTTTCTTGATGTAATTCTCTTGTGAAAGAGAGAGAATTCTTTTAGAGCGATCCCTTTGGATTTTAACTCCAAGTATATATTCTGCTTCACCCATGTCTTTCATCTTAAAATTCGATGATAACCATTCTTTAATAGCTAAGACCGACTTCAGACTATTTCCAGCTAATAGTATGTCATCTACATATAAGGATAATATTACAAAATTACCCTCAAACCGCTTAATGTAGACGCAGTGGTCCTCTTCAATCATTTGAAAATCATAAGAGGTTATAGCTCTATGAAATCTCAAATACCACTGTCTGGATGATTGTTTCAGTCCATAAATGGACCTCTTGAGTTTACAAACTCTACTCTCCATTCCTTTCTTAATGAAACCTAATGGTTGTTCCATATAGATTTCTTCATCCAGATCACCGTTTAGAAATGCGGTTTTTACATCCATCTGATGCAGTTCCAGATCTAAACTATTTACTATTGCCAGAATAAGTCTTATAGAATTGAAACGTACAACAGGTGAAAAAGTATCCTCGTAATCTATACCTTCCTGTTGTGTGTACCCCTTTGCAACCAATCGAGCCTTATATTTGTCAATTGATCCATCAACTTTTCTTTTAATTTTGAGAACCCATTTGTTCCCAATGGCTTTTCGCCCTTTTGGTAGATCAACTAGTTCCCAAACTTGATTCTTCTTCATTGAATCAATTTCTTCCTCCATTGCATTCTTCCATTCATCCTTAGCAGGACCTGATAAGGCTACTTGTACAGAACGAGGCTCATCATCTCCGTCTGGAGTAACAATAAGTGCCTCTCCTTCTATGGAGAAGCGTCTTCTAGGTACATTTCCCCTGTCACTCCTTCTTGTGGGAACTTCTTGTCTCTTTCGCTTCTCTTGTCTAGGCCTTTGTAAAGGCCTTGCTGAGCTCCCACTCAAGTCAATATATTGAGATGATTGAGGATCATTAGACTGAGTTTGTTCTGTACTGCCTTGTTCTTGTGTTTCATAAAGAGATACTGTACGATCAATATCTCCCCTGCTAGGAAATTCATTTTCTAGAAATACGGTATCTCTTGATTCAATTTCAGTCACAGTGCCATCTTCGTTTTCACCTATGAAAACATATCCTTTTGATTGCTCAGAGTATCTTATAAAGATACACTTTTTTCCTTTAGGACCCAATTTCCCATACCTATGGGAATCATTATGAATATACGCAGCAGACCCCCAGGGTCTGAGGATGTTTAAATCTGGCTTGCGTTTTGTCCATAATTCATGGGGTGTAGACGCGACTGATTTTGAGGGCACACGGTTAAGAATGAAGGTAGCCGTTAGTAAAGCATCACCCCAATATGAAATTGGCAGATGTGCTTGAGCCATCATTGACCTAACTATGTCTAGAAGAGTTCTATTTCTTCTTTCAGCAACTCCGTTTTGTTGTGGAGTGCCAGGGATGGTTAGTTGCCTAATTATCCCTTTTTCTTCACAGAGCTCCTTAAACTGATCAGATAAGTATTCACGACCCCGATCAGTACGCAAAGCTTTAATTTTACAATCCATTTGATTCTCTACTTCTGTCATGTACCGTCTAAAGCATTCAAGAGCTTCAGACTTGTGTGAAATCAAATAGATGTGACCATATCGCGAATAGTCATCAATGAAGGTAATGAAATACCAAGCTCCGTGTCTCGCCCTAACACTCATTGGACCGCATATATCAGAATGGATTAATTGCAACGGAATCTCAGCTCTAGTTCCCTCACCGAAAGGTTTCCTAGTTGCCTTACCAGCTAGACAATTCTCACATAAAGACATTTCCATATTTGAAATTTCACCTAGCAAACCTTCTCTAGCTAGTTTAATCATTCTATTTTGATTAATGTGTCCTAGTCTAGAGTGCCAGATATTCATATCAACAGTAGTATTAGAGGAAATAACGAAAGAGTCATGCACTTTAAAATTACCAACAATATCCATAACAAAAGAACTTTCTAGAAAGGAAAGCTAAACCATAAAAGGTCTTGTTGGTAAAAATGTCTGCAACTTTGCCATGAAAGTTTACATCAAACCCATAATCCAATAAACAAAGTACTGAAACTAAATTCCGTCGGATGTCAGGTGCATGAAGAACATCATGTAGGATCAAAGTCTTCCCACCACGCAAAGGTAACTTGCAGGTGCCAATTCCTTTGACTTCGATCTTTGCATTGTTGCCCACGTAAAGCCATTTGCTTAGATGCGGCAACCGACGGTATTCCACGAAGGATCCCCGATCCCTCGTCACATGGTCTGTTGAGCCTGAATCCAAAATCCAAGAAGAACAAACAGGTTCTGTTAGAAAAGAAGTACTTAAAACAAAAGAAATGTGTGAATTCACATAATCCACTAGTACCTTTTCACGGTCGTTTCGCTCGGTACAGTCCCGTGCAAAGTGACCCATTTTCTGGCAGGCGTAACACTTGACCTTATTCAGGTCAACTTTCTTCTTCCCGCCCTTCTTTCCTTTCTTCTTGAATTGCTTTCTGCCCTTTTTGAAATTAGAGCCATCCTTCTTGCCTTTCTTTTGTGGTTTCTTGCCCTTTTTGAAATCGGGCTTTGCATTAGAAGGACCAGCATTTTCAGTGTAGTAGGCTTGACCAGAAGCCTTATACGCCGCAAGGCGTTCATCCTCAAGCTCAAGATGTTTGACTACATCATCAAAAGTGACGATGTTGTCATTATGAGTTAAGTTCACTTTCATGTGCTCCCAGCTAGAAGGAAGCGACCTGATTACAGCCTGAACTTGCTGTTCATCAGTCAAGGTGTGTCCAGCCTCCTGAAGTTCTCTGATCATGTTGGACATCTCTCTCAGTTGCTGCTTCATAGGAGTATTTGCTCTAAGCTTGTAGGTATCAAACTTGATTGTCAACCGTCTAAGCTTAGTGGTTGATGTGCCACCAAACCTATCCTTGAGTGCAGCCCACATAGCCTGAGCAGTTTGGTATTTCTCATATTGGCACATCAGGTCATTCTCCATTGTGCTCAATAAGGTGACTCTTGCAATGCTGTTCTTCTTCTTCCACGCTTGGTAAACTTCCAAGTTTCTCCTGTGCTGAATAGTAGTCCCAGCTTCAGGTTCCACTAAAATAGTGGTTAGTGGTTCAACAGCCTCCTGTTCCTCCAAAATGTATTGCACCTTACGATGCCAGATGTCCCAGTTGTCGCCATTCAGTTTCTCCCCCTTATTCAGTTCAGCAATGATCCCTTTCGTGGCCATTTTCGTCAATTCTGAAGTGACGTTTTTCACATTTAGAAACGTTGTTCTCTTTAAGAGAACGTAACAAAAAACGATTATGTAGCATAGAACGGTATACAACGTCTGTACTTATATCATTCTTGACCAGAAAATAAGTTCATTACTAGATCCATAATCAGGAGAATACGTTTGTACCTCCCATCATACAAATACTAGCAACTTATTATTTTCCAATAAAAAAATTATATAAGTACTATAAATAAATCATCAGCTTTTAGAAGTTTTACCTTCTAATAGCTCCCACTCATCAGGGATACATGGTATCATAATGCATAATTAAAAAATTAGCATTGTATAACAAACCTAATTCATTACATGAAAATAATACCATGTCCATACATAAAACATACAAACAGTAATTTTTAGAGTCATATTCTCAATACAAACAGCATAAACGGAAATAGTAATATAATACACCATTAGATATCGGAACAACAATAATCAATGATGGCTTTCCTTAATTTCCTAAAGAATCTTTTCTTTTTCTTCATGAATTTTGTTGTTTTCGTCACAGCATCAACCCAAGCAACAGTCATTGAAAATGTGCCCCTAGCCCTAACAGCCGCGCGGTACTTCATCATTACGCTCACGTAGAATTCTGCACTCTTTTTGTCTTTTATGCTTTCCACATAATTCGCAATGATTGAGTATATGATTTTTATATTATTTATTCTAGCTGTTTTGTCCGCGTCAAGTTCTGCTATCTTCTCAGCCATAGCAGCAGAATAGGGTTGATCGACCTCTTCTTCCAAATTTTGAGGTTCATCAGGACAGGAGGGCACAGACTTAGGTCCAGAGTCAGAGTAGACCACTTGAGGCTCCACTGGAACAGGCTCCAGAAAACCTTCTTCAGCATCTTCCTCAAAAAATTCTTCAGGATCTTCCTCAAAAACTTCATATTCTTCAGGTTCCTCTTCAGGATCCTCTTCAGGATCATCCATATGAGCATGATCATCCACATACTCAATGCTCAAAGACCCATACTCAAGTGTTTCAGTGCTGTTAGAAGCCTCTTGCTTCATCTTTGACCTACATAAACAAATGTAAGTCATTTTTATGATTTTAAATGTATAAAAAAACATTTAAATAAGCACTAGAACCTCACAAACAGATCCTGAATTGCCCTAAAAATAGGCAAATGGCATATCAACATGAAGATCTCGAATTTAGGGATTTTTAGGAACAAACCGCATCTCAAACGGAGCTCCCACGCGCCCACACGCGCCCCGAGAAGGAAAAATTCTGGAAAAATGAAAAATGGATAAAAACCCACTCTCACTGAAAGGCGCGTGAAGCGCACGCGCCACCCTGCTGACCTCCGATTGTCACACGCGCCGTCTTGCTGGATTCCACGCGCTACTCGCAGTCGGTCTATGTTCGCCACGTGTCAATCGGGTCTGCCACGTGGCTACACGCGCCACGTGGCTTGTCTGCCCCTTTTAATTTTTTTTTTTTTTTTGGTTGATGGATCGGGTTGGGCTTTTACCCACCGACCCGATCCAGGGTTTTTTTTTTGGTTCTGGGCCACGGATGGCCCAAAAAAATCCTTTTTTTTTTTGGGGTTTTTTTTTGTCTTTTGGGCCACTGTTGGCCCAAAAAGAACGGTTTTTTTTTTTTTAAATAACTGGACCGGATCGGGCTGGGCATACCCGATCCGGATTTTTTTTTTTTTTGAGGGCGCAAAACGGCGCCGTTTTGTGTCGCTGGAGGTTGTCTTCAACCTCCAGCCGGGTCGACCCGGACCCGATTTCATCCGCGGGTCGGGTCCGTTGACCCGTTACCTTCTCTCCTCCGTAATTTCACCGTCCGGCGTCCGTTTTGCGCGTTCTTGGTGTCCATCTTCATCGTTTTTTCGAGTTCTACGCAATGGGATTATTTTTAAACCCTAAAAAACTCGTTTTATTGAGACCCAATTCAATTCTCTTTTCTGTCTTATGCGTTTTTCTTTCGGATTTCGCACAATCTATCGGTATTCTTGTTCTATAGCCTTAGTTAATGTTTTATGATGCTTTTCAATCTTCTAATACTCATAGAACTAAGACATTATCATTCAACTGAACTATACCGACAAAACAGAATGCACAGTAGAGCACCGAAAAAAAAGAAAACGCAGAACGGATCTCAAGTTCTATTTCACATTTTTGTTTAAATACATGAAGTGAAATTCTCATACAGAAAAAGATATATTCATGAATTTCAAACGAAATAAACAGACGAAAAAAAATTTCATATATGCATTCATAAAACAAAACACAGACGCATGAGTATATTCACGAACGCACAGTATCGCAGAAGCATAACTCGGACAGATTGAAAAACCAGGCTCTGATACCAATGTCGAAATTCGGGCGTACCTGAAGTGTCGTTTCGAGTTCTTCCGGTACCCACGCGAGTCGAATCACCAGGATTTCGACTATAACACACAGCAAATGCACACAGGAAGAGAAGAGTAGGAGAAGAGGTTCTCTGTATGAAACTTTTCTATCTGTTGAAAGTTTTTGATGTGCGTCCGTTTATTTACACACCGAAGCCAACTAACTTTTCCCCCCAAAACGTTCGGGAAAACTGTTCCCAACAGGTTTCTTATTCAAACCCTTGGGAAAATTACCTACAAATACCCCATATTATTTTGGGTATTTTATTTGACCCCAAAAACTTAAAACTTAATGGGTTTGGGCCTAATCCACCAAGGGTGGACTAAGCCCAATTCCCAACATATGCATTGTAACTAATCATTAATGGAAATATACCCTTGTTATATGCAACCAATAGGGATGGTAATTTAGAGAGAAAATTATAAATTTAATAGACAAAATGGATTGAAGCCATATATTTATGATCAAAATAAATTCTTTATATAACTCTCATATTTAAGACGAGGTAGCGTATATATATTTCACTAAACTTCTCTGTGAGCTATCCAAAGCTTGTCGTCCATCAATGAGCTCCAATAATAATAGCAACCCATAAGCATAGACATCAGTCTTTTCTCGTCTACTAAACCATACAAGAAGAATTCTGCAGGAAAGGTAGCTGTTGTAACAGGCAAAGTGATTGGAAAACAAAACGTGGAAGGGCCAAATTGAAGAATGACTTGGGGCGAAAAAGGATTATAAATAGACACTTGAGAAATTTTGTGAATGTGTTGGATATACAAACCCGAACGTGCCTTCAATTTTGGATAATGTTTGGTGAGTCCATTGGTTAGGTAACCACTTTGAAGGCCCAAAATCAGATATATCTGGTATGATAATGAAGTTATCAACATTGTCCAAAGAAACATTTATATACAAAAACATACTATACAGTCCTTGATCAAATATAAGATCTGGTTTTCATATTTATCAACTTTTTCCTCATTTACTCTTATTAATGTTCTATTAACAATAATCAAGGAGGAGAAGAAAGAAATGAATTAAAGAAGATGACTAGGGTATTTTAGAAAATACATGTCATATTAACTAACTTCCTTATCTAATCAAATTAGATGAATAAGTCTTATACTAAGGACCAGGAGGAGTAATTTAGTTTAAATTGCTGTATTGGGCTTAACCATGAATGTCCTTAGATTGTGGATGGAAATATGAAAGTATTTAAAGGTAGTTTTTATTAGGGATAAAAATGAAAAATGATTCAAATTTATGACAAATCTTATTGCTATAACTAATTTTGATTTTAATTAGTTAAAAGCGACTTATAATTGACTTGGGGGAAAATAATTTATTGATACGTTGTATATGATGAAAGCAAAAAAAAAAAAAAAAAAGCACTTAGGTAATTTTGCTTCATAGTCAATGTATAGAATTAGAAACTCAAATTAGACCAGTCAAGTTGACCTAAAACCAGTGAATTGGTCACCTGATTGGTCTAGTCTTTCGTCTAAATTGGCCAAAATCTGACATGGATCAACCCAAATGACCCAGTCCCAACGCAGAGGAATTCAACCAACCTAGCAGACTGCATGGATTGGCCGGGTTAGCTTTGTTTTGGTTATTGCCCTTCCACAGTCAAAACAAAGTCTTTATGTGCATTAAAAAAATTGAACAGAAAGGAAGATCAAAATGTTAAAAAATGCAGCGTGCAATAGATCTTGACACTATGTATTTTTCATCGGGTTCTTATAATAAGACGTAGTTAACTAAGATTTAATATGTTAGTTAAATTAGTTGATATGATATATATTTTTTCTTCTAAAACTCTCTAACAATATTCTTTAATTCCCTTCCCGTTTATTTGATTGTTGTTGAGAGAATATCAATAAGGTTAATTTGAAAAAAAAAAAAACTAATAAACATGTGAAACATGTCTTATATTATATATAAGACCAATGACAATTTTTTAATTAGGTCTTATATTAAAGATCAGAAGAGTACCGTATAAATCATATATATATTTGTTTCACCTTGACACTACTAAATATAAATGTTGGGTTACCCTTGTTATTGAATTCGAAAGAGGAAGTAAATATCTTTACTTTTTTTTTTTTTTTTTGAAAAAGTAAATATCTTTACATGAAATAGATTTGATTGTATCTTTGTTAATTTCCTTTGTAGGGTAGAGATTTTTTTTATAACAAGGGAAAATAATATTAATAAAATGGGGTTGTAGGGTTGAAATTAATTGGAAGCATATTATATTTTTATTTAAATATTTCTTTTGTCACAGTAAAATATGAATATTTTTAATTTTTATATATTTTAACCCATAAACTATTGTCTCCGACTCTCTGATTAGTCCGCGCCCGAGGTGGTTTGCATTGTTTATATTTTATAGCCTTTTCTCTTCTTTTCTGGATTTCTTACGTAAAATTTTTTATGTGGAGCTTGATCAAGCATGCAAGGGCCCATCCTTAAAACCTCAGGTTGAGTGATTTGTTATGTTTAAAGTTAATTTAAATTATTAGATATTTCATAAATACAAAAATCCATCAATAACTTAATAGTGATGTGTTTCTCTATCTCTCTTTTTTGTAAATAAAAAAATAAAGGAAAACCAAACAGAAAGTACAAGATGATTTATCTAAATCAAAAGGTGTCTTATTGTGTGTTTGGGTAGAAAAAAAAGAAATGATTTTAGAACCAAAACGCAAGTTTTGAAAAAATTTATCCAAACACTTTATAAAATGTCATAATCTCGTTTTTATTCAAAACCATGGTTTTGAGGTGTAAAAACCATGGTTTGAACGAGCTATTTTTTTTAACCTTTTGAGTATTTGATAATTTGTTAAACCTAGATTTGTGCAAGTTGAGATAAAATTTTTTTTATACATTTATCTCGTAAATCATGAAAACTATTCTCAAAAGTTAATCCAAACACATACGTGGAGTGGTTGTCCAGCGAATAATTGGAGTAATAATTTTCTTATCCTTTCTCTCTTTCCCCTCCCCTGTTCCTTTTCTCTGTCTCTTTTCTTCTTCCAGTGGTGAGCTTTCGTGAAAACTCTGGCCTCTTGGAGGTTTGTAAACTAAAGCTTGCAAAGTTAACATCACTATCCTCACGTAGACATCTTTCTTCGCTCAGAATGATCATAAGAACCCATAAATGAAAAATCATATTTTTAAAATTAGCATCAAATGGTTTAAGCGCATGTTTGACATCACTTATGAAAAACTTATAAATGCTTATGTATATAAGTCGAAACAACACTCCTCTCACATACTTACCTCGTATACCGTAAATCACGATTAAAAAGCTATTTTTGAAGATTCTAATATATGTTCCAAACAATATATATATATATATATATATTAAAAGGGTTTGAACTTTATCCCTCTGCCTCGAATAATATTAATAAAAAGAAAGAGTAACATTACAAGTATATTAGAAAATAGTACAAGTGATTTGTTATCCAACCCTCTTGAATAAAATATTGAATTCAAGTATTATAAGTAAAAATTTCGTAAAAAACGTATTATAAGTAAAAAGCTGTTTTTTTAGGAAAAATGATAAAAAATGAATTTTGAAATTGTAAAATCCCAAATCAGTTATTTCTCAAAAAATAAGTTGTGAATTTATTTATCAAGTCTCGACATTCTCTTATCAATTCTTGATAACAAGCCTGATTTAAGATTTTACAATTTTAAGGTTCTTTTTTTGCCATCTTCCCTTTTTTTTTTATACACTAGAGTTCATGTAAAAACTAATCGTATTAAGAGACGTGAAAATAGGAGATTTGATATAGGAAAAACGAGTAAGACAAAGAGAGAATTAAAGAGAATGATGTAGAAAATTTTTGTTAGATGTTGTGCACTCATAAGAATTCATTTTGTTTAATGTGATTCTTGGTTGAAATTGGAGACCTATAAATAAAAGGCAGTATGAGGTAAAATGAATGGGAGGGGAGAAAAATTTTAATGAGTTTGATTTAATAAAAAAGAGTAAAGTGGTTAAAATTTTTTAATTAATTTTTCATTCTTTAACCTTACATATTTTCTTGGGTAAAAGAGCAAAAATGCTCATAATCTTTCCCAAATGAGCATCAGGCACCATAAACAAATTTTAAGTTAAAAAATGCCCAGGTTGATTGAAAAATGTAGCAAAAATGCTAGAGCCATTTAATAGAGGAAACTTTCGTTAAATTCTTCACGAACATGTCTTCAATTGCTGACTGAGAATTCGACATGCCAGGTGAGGATGATTAATGGTGTGGGTGAGGAGAGTTATTGTCGTCGCCTACATCTCTATTGTGACCTTCATTAAACGTGAAACCTATCCGTTGCAGATGAGAGACGCGAGATTTGAAGAGAGGAAGCTACACTATGAACATTCAAGTGAAATCCCTTTTGGGGCAATCAATTGTGAAAGCAAATACCTGGTTAGTACCTTAAGCAAATGGACTTCAATTTTCTGCAATTAACTATTGGACAAGCAATCCCCATGTCCGTTGTTGATTTACACCTCGTCAACCACAATTTCTCCAAATTCTTGGCCTTCCCTATTGCCTTGAGAGATGAATCAGTGAGGCTTGCCCGATTCGATGAATTAATCTCTAGTAAGGACAAGCAAGTTGTAGCCAAACTCGACAACCCCTTCTGGGTGAAAAATTTGGACCCAGAAAGATCAATGGTTTGTAAGGATGAATTCCAAGCTAGCGAGACTGAGCTCAGCATGTCCTCTAGCTTCAACTAAATCATGATTAAAAACATGAAAGAACACAATCAGACCTTGAATTTAGTTTCCTTAAAGTCCCTCTTTTATCAGAAATCAAGAGAGAAACTCAAATCTAGAAGAATGCGTGCTGAACAATGACAAGAAGAAGCACAGGGAGATGTACAACTTTGGCCACACATGGCCTCTCTCCTCTTCGTTGTTCTGATCCCTTGTATTACCTGCCTTCCTTTTCACCCATTCTATAACCCTAGATTCCCTCAATTCAGCACTTGTTCGATTTTCCCTATGTTCCTCTTGTGATTCGCCCTTGATCGCTCGACTGCTCAGGATTTTATTCTTTCGATTTAACCCTAGCATCCGTGTCACCCATACATAATTTCCCTATGTCCCTCAAGTCTGTCTTTTCTTTTTTTTTACAGATTGTATACTCTCCAGCCTAGCATCCGTGTCACCCATACATAATTTGCCAACTCACCGCCCATGTCAATGTATTTGGTCCATTTTTCACAACCCATGGTCAACATTCATATTGGGTATATTTGTTTTAGCGATCAGATTGCTTATAAGTTGATTTTCACGTAAATCGAGACATAATTTCTCTCACATATTTACCTCGTATACCTTAAATCAGATTGAAAGGCTGCTTTTAAGCATTCTAATTGCTAATCCAAACGAGCACATTATAAATGGCTATAGAATTTTTGCTACGTTTTTCAATAAACATGGGTATTTTTTAACCTACAATTTTTTTATGATGCCAGATGCTCCATTGAAAAAAGATCATGGGCATTTTTACTCCTTTACCCTAGTTTCTCTATTAAAATGTTATAACCACATTTATCCATTTCTTTCAAATTTAACTCATTATAATTTTTCCTCCCCTCCTGTTCATTCCCCTCATGCGAAACAAACCTTAAGGATATCTAAGTGAATAAGAATTACCCCACCATTTTCTCCAATTTTCTATTGTCTTGCTCATTTCTCTCATCCCAAATCTTAGTTTCATAACAAGAAATTATCTTTTGGTCTTTGTAATTTTGACTATAAGTATTTTAAAATATAAAATTAAAAAAAAAAATTCAAATAAATAATGTTATCTATCAAATTAATTAGTATTTTAAAAAAATATTTCAAATTAATTAGTATTAGGACTATTCAACTTGTTCATAACGCATAAGACACTTGCAAACTTGATCTTGATAAAAAAATAAATTTATCTTGTTAAAAAAAGATATTCCACTTGTTCATAAAGTACAAGACATTTGTAAATAAGTAATTGTTAAGAAATTAATTTATTTTGTTTATAAGACTATTCCATTTTTTTTTTGCCAACATAAGATTATTCCACTTGTTCATAGGACAATTCGACTTATTCATGATGTAGAAGATATTTGTAAATTTGATCTTATTAAGAAATTAATTTATCTTGTTAAAAAAAATATTCCACTTATTCATGAAGTGTAAGACACTTGTAAATAAGTAAGTGTTAAGAAATTAATCTATCTTATTTATAAGATTATTCCACTTGTTTGTAAAACTATTTCACTTAGCCATAGTATGTAAACCACTTGTTAACTATGATATGAAGTTGGTATGGATACAAAATTATTACATATATTTTTGGCTGCTTGCAACAGTTAAAAATTTTTGACAGCCTAGTGGTCATGCCTCTTTTTTGGTGCCAAGAGAGGGTGGGTTCAAACTCCAATTTGGCCCCCTATGCCGGAAAATACCGTCGGAGCTCCGACAGCAGGAGCCAAGATGCTGCTGGTGGTGACTTGAAAATGCTGACATTTTTTCAAATAAATATAGGGGCATTTATGTCTTTTTAGAAATTTTCCCAAAATTCTATTTTATTTTGAGGGGCTGGGCTGGTGCCTGGTGATTGGCGAAGTTTATCAAGTAGAACGGATGTCGCTTTTCAAAAAAGTTTGAAAGATTCTTGCTCTTGTGGAAAGGGATTTTGTCATTTAAGTGTTGGTTTGAAATAGTTTATTTTTAGGTAATAAGTGTTTATAATTTGTGATTCACGGTATATGAGATAAATATGTGAGAGGAGTTTTATCTCGGCTTGCATAATAAGGACTTATTTTCCAGTCACACTAAGATCAAGAATCATTAAAGAACAATATTATATAAATTATGTGGCCCGCTTCATTCCATTACCTAAAGAGTGAGATTACATTTGATTTTTCAGATTATTAAAATGAATAACAAATAAAAAATGTTGGGGAAGCATGATGACAATATATAATGTCGGGATATGATCTTTATATAATGATTAGATTATATGATAATAAATAATGAATTTAAACATTAACTTCCTTTATTTGTGTTTTATAATAACCAATCCATTAACTTCCTTTATTTGTGTTGTATAATAACCAATGGTATGGTTTAGAATTCCTCCCTCCAATCATTTATATAAGATATATTTAACTAATTTGATTAGATTAAGGAAGTTAGTTGATTTAATTAATATGACGTGAATTTCTAAAACACCTTAGTCATATTTTTTAATCCTTTCATTCACTCTCCCGTTTAATTATTGTTGATGAAGCATTAATTAATAAGGGTAAATTAGAAAAAATTGATAAATATGAAAATTATGTCTCATATTTAGGATCAAGATCAACTCCCCAAATATATCTTATATTAAGGATATGAGGGAGTATATTTTTATGATGTCATTTGTAATGAAAAATAGAGTTAAGAAACAAAACTACCCATTATCTTTTTCCAAAAGAGCCACTGGCACGGTAAATAATTTTTTAGTGCAAGAATAATTATGATGATTTTCAAAACAACCCTAAAAAGCCACTTCCGTCAAATTTCTCTATATTGACCTTTCGGTCAAACTTTTGACCAAATAAAGTGAGGGTAAATGAGCAAAAATACTCTTTATCCTTTTGAAAAAAAAGCTATTGGCACTATAAACAAATTTTGGATGTAAAAATGCCTATGATGATTTTTAAATGGTCCTAAAATGCTATTGCAATTAATTTCATTAGATGACCATTTATTTTGACTCTTTGACCTCACTATTTTTGCAGCTATACTCCACCTTGGTTATTTTGACCTATGACATGGACCTGTACCATTTTTAAAAGGGCAAGTGATGATTTTAAAAGGGCCATAAAATGTTATTGGCAAATGAACGGCGATCTAGTGGAACTAGTAGAGGCCCAGATAAAGACTTTTGTGAGTTTGTGATGGATATGGGGCTTAATGACATGGGGTTCTATGGTCCACCCTTTACCTGGCACCGAACAAATATGGAAAGTCGCATAGATAGAGTGATGGGTAGTACTACTTGGATGGAAGTGTTCCCCAATGCTACAGTGACCCACCTCCCATGGTATAAATCAGACCACCGTCCATTATTTATGAACTTAGAGGGCATAGCAAGTGCACATAAGGGAGTACGCCCGTTTAGGTTCTTAGCGGCTTGGGTGCTTCATGAAGAATTCACGCCTTTTGTAAATGAGAATTGGCGAGTGGATCTTCCATGGACTGAGAAAGTGGTCTACTTTACTGAAGCATGTCGAAAATGGAATAAAGATGTTTTCGGGTTCACTACAACGCGGAAGAAAATTTTGATCCAGAGGTTGAATGGAATTACAAGAGTTGAGTACAAGTATGGATTATCACAAGAACTCCTTGATCTTCAAGCCAAGCTGTGGGGTGAACTTGCGGAGGTATTTTACCAAGAGTCGTTGATCTGGGCTCAGAAAGCACGGTGTGAATGGGTGGTAAATGGGGATCGTAACACCCGCTTTTTTCATGGTCGAGCTAATAGCCGAAGGAAAAGGAACTATGTTGGTGCCATACGAAATGATGCTGGGGAGTGGGTGTACAACACAGAGGAAATCAAGAAGAAAGCCACTGATTATTTTTCATCGCTCTTCACTGATGAGGGTGTGCTACGAAGGCCTCTTGATTGTTCTGTTACATTTCCCAAAATTAGTGCTGAGGACTTAGAGTGGCTAGGACGTGGCTTAGACGTGGCAGAAATCAAAGCATCCCTATTTAGTATGGGAGCTCTAAAGGCTCCAGGTCCAGATGGGTTGAATGCTTTATTTTATCAAAGTCAATGGGATCTTGTCGGCCATTCTGTTTGTGATTTTGTGAGTAACTTGTGGCGGGAGCACTCTAGTATGGAAGTTATCAATAGCACTCGGATTGTTTTAATTCCGAAGAAAGATCATCCGGAAGAGTTAAAGGACCTAAGACCGATTAGTCTATGCAATGTTATATTCAAAATAATCACCAAGATTGTTGCAAACAGGTTGAAGAACATTATGCCTAAAGTGATTAGTCCCAATCAGTGTAGTTTTGTACCGGGCCGTCATAGCTCGGATAATATCATTATTGCCCAGGAGGTTATTCACTCGATGAGACAAATGCAAGGAAAAAAGGGATATATGGCAATCAAGATTGATCTTGAAAAGGCATATGATCGGGTTAACTGGGGGTTTTTACGGGACTGTCTTTTGGAGTTATACTTCCCAAAGCATCTTGTGGATCTTATTTATCAATGTGTTACTTCTCCAAAGATGGAACTTCTATGGAATGGTGAGATAGCGGGTTCTTTTACTCCAACGCGGGGGGTTCGGCAAGGGGATCCTCTCTCCCCATACCTATTTGTGATCTGTATGGAGCGGCTAGCCCACTTAATTAGTGAAAGGACAGATAATGGGGATTGGCACCCGATACGACTCTGTAAGTCTGGCCCTCCTATCTCTCATTTGTTTTTCGCTGATGACATTATTCTTTTTGCTAAGGCTTCAGTTGATCAAGCGGAGGTAGTCAAGCATTGCTTGGATGACTTCTGTCGTAGCTCCGGGTTGAAGGTTAATGCCAGCAAGACACGCATGTTTTTTTCTAAGAACGTGAATCATGTCAAACGTGCAGAGTTGAGCAGAATTACGGGGTTTCAAATGACTGCTGATTTGGGTAAGTATCTTGGTGTGCCCTTACATCATAAGAGGGTCACTAAGGATAGCTATCAAGGTGTGGTGGATAAAGTAAGGAAGAGGCTTTCTAGTTGGAAAGTGAATGCACTGTCTTTGGCTGGTAGAACGACTCTCGTGGCCTCTGTCACCTCCACAATTCCTGGATATACTATGCAGACTTCATCACTACCTATCGGTGTGTGTGATAAAATTGACCAAAGTAACAAACGGTTCCTCTGGGGTGCTACTGAGGACAAACGCAAGGCACATTTAGTCGACTGGGATACAGTCTGTACTTCAAAGAAGAATGGAGGGTTGGGTCTGAAACGATTACGAGGCCAAAACCAAGCTTACATGATGAAACTTGGTTGGAATCTCATGCATAAGAGAGAAGACCTATGGGTACAGGTGATCCGAAGCAAGTATAAGTGTGGCGATGATCGCCTTCCACGCATCAACATTAAACTGCCAGGATCTAACATATGGTCTGGTATTAAACAGTCATGGAAATATGTTCTTGATGGTTGTGATATTACTGACCCTTCGAGGCAAGTACGGTGGAGACATGATAGGAGTGGTGTGTTCACCATCCGGTCGGCGTACAGTACTGTGGTAAAAGAGCAGAAGAGGAGTGAACCGGTCTGGCAGAGAATCTGGAAGCTAGATACCATTCAACGATGTCGAACGTTTTTGTGGCTTGCTATACAGAACCGTTTGCTTACCAACGAGGAACGGGCAAGACGGGGGATGTGTTTTTCGAGTATTTGTACATGGTGTCTGAATGGGTCAGAGAATTTGTTACATGTTCTACGAGATTGCCCAGAGACTAAGAAGCTATGGTTAGAGATTGTGCCAATGACGAAACAAAGAACCTTTTTTGGTTTGGATTTGAGGAATTGGATTCAGGTGAATATTCGAAGCCAAAAGGATAGTGACCAGGAACGATGGAGTGCGAAGTTTGCGACACTGTGCTGGTTACTATGGAGAAGACGGAATGAGAGAATTTTCGAGAATCGAAGTGTGACGAATGCACATCTGAACCACCAAGCATCTGTGACTCTTTCTAGTATTAAATCTGCAAGACAATGTTTGCATGGAGTTAACATGAATGGCCAATTGATAGTTGATCGTGCAAGTCATTGGCACCCACCTCCTCCAGACTGGGTTAAGGTTAATGTTGATGGCGCATTCTCTGAGAGTAGCCGTGTTGGGTGTGGAGGGGTTTTCAGGAATGATGTGGGTGCATACATTGGAGGGTTCATGTTTCACGTTCCTCATGGTGACGCTTTAACAGCAGAATTATGGGCATCGGTTCTGGGGTTGAAATTAGCCTGGGACAGAGGTTTTCGCAAAATAATCTTAGAAGTCGATGCCACTGAAGTATTGCACCTTGTAAGGGGAGGAGGGGACAGCAGTCACCCTGATGATAATCTCATCACGGAAGCTAGGGAGATGATTAATCGAGACTGGGAAGTGGAGGTGTGTCATACTCCTAGGAATGCTAATAAGGCTGCAGACTTGTTAGCTCACCAAGCGCTTTCGACCATGCATGGTTTGCACCACGTGCCGAGTCCATATGGAGAATTAGCCAGGATTATTGAGTTAGATTGTAATAATAGCCTTGATACAGGCTAGTTGGTTTGCTTATGGATACCTATCTTTGTTATCAAAAAAAAAAAAATGTTATTGCCGTCAATGTCGTCACTCTTATTTGGTGGGGGTATGAATTTCGCCTGTGGTAGCGTCAAAGGCATAAGGGTGGCGTGAAAATTGATTGAAGATGAAGGTTAGTAGAAGACATTGCCATTAGATGGGGTGTAGATCTTGCTAGTGTAGATCTCGACTGTATGATTCTCACAAGGTGGGATCTCTTGCGTTGCAATGGTAAAGCCAAAAGACATTGTGTGAAAATTGAAAGGAAACTAGGCTAAAAAAAGGAGAGGTCCACATCATATGGTCAAAATAACTAGGATGAAGTGCAACTGGATAAATAGTGGGGCCCATAAGTCAAAGTAAATGTGTGTTTGACAAATTTAATGGCAATAGTATTTTAGGGCTTTTTTTAAAATCATCATAGATATTTTTGTATCCAAAATTTGTTTGTAGTGCCCGAAGGTCTTTTCGAAAAAGATAAAGGATAATTTTGCTCCTTTACTCACACTTTATTTCATCAAAAGTTTGACCAAACAATCAACGTAGAGAAATTTGACGAAGTAGCATTTTAGGGCTGTTTTAGAATCATTATAGGTATTTTTGCACTGAAAAATTGTTTACAGTGCCAATAGCTCTTCTAAACAAAAGATGATGGATAATTTTGCACCTTAACCTTAACAAATATATTTGTTCTTGTTGGGCGACCCAAAAAAAAAATCTCTATAAGTTTGTTAAATATTTGTCTACCATTTTTATATACTTGAAACTTAGTAAAAACATTATATTTCATTTTGATCTTAATTTTAAACATCATCTGAGTATTCAAAAAAATTAATTTTAGAACAATCGTAAACTAAAAAATGTGTTTAAATCAAAATTCAATGAAGTAAAAAAATTTAGAAAGTTCTACCAAAAAAATTAAAAGTAATTTTAATATGATTTAAATTATTCAAATAAAAAATTGAAATTAAAATTAAAATTGTACAATGGCCCCATACTTTTCTCAAAATAAAAATAAAAGGAAAAAATTTTATTTGGGTGACGGTATAGAAAATGCCAGCTTTACAAACCGATTTATATTAAGAAATAATTATTCTGGACCAAAATAAAAAACGAAAAAAAAGAACCCCTGATTACCATTGGACCTCAAACAAGTAATTTCAACGAGGGCCCCATGAAATGGAGTAATTGTCTAAGGGTCTCTTTGGAAACACGTTGGAGGAGGAAAAAGCCCATCTATCTGCTAAAAGCCCAGTTGAGACATTTAGCTCCATTTGGATTAGCATTTTGTTCCACTGAACTTATTCAAAAAAAGGAGGTTCTAACATAAGCTCATCCGAGTCGCTTCCAAAGCTGAAGAAGTAGCTTCTGCTACGTGTGGGACCATTGGGGATAAAACTCGTCCTGATCTGTACTCCCATCTTACCTCCGTAGACTTCCTTCCCCCGCGTGGTTCACTGGATTTCTTGTTCTTTTCCTGGTTTGTTGTTCCAAGGAAGAAGACTCAGCTTTGGTCAAATAGGAATTTGATCAGGGACTTAATTGCAAATTTTAAAAGTTTTCAAGGAGGGATTAGAGTGAAAATTTGTGAAATATATGTAGGATCAACTGTAATTTATGAAACATTTGGGTACTTTTCTGTTATTACCATGATCCCTATTCTTCATTCACTTATAATTTTCATAATTTTTAGGGACCTTTCTGTAATTTTCCCAATTTCCAAAATATTAATTCTGTCATTTTCCCCAGTTTTTTCAATAATAATTTCATCTTTTTTTATTTCATCAAATTTTTTAATATTTTTTTACTTCAATTATCACAATATATACAACTAATATATTTATATATATAATATTCAATAAGATTCATGCTCTTTTCAATCATTTCCCATTTAAACGGGTTTTTCAAACACTAATCCAAACAAGTTTAAGGTTAAAAAAAAGAAATTTCTGCCACCGTTAATCCAAACACAAATTATATATATAATCTGACTTTTTTTCTATCTAATTTTTCCAAAAACCCATCTAAAAAAAAAACTCTTTCTCCCTCACTAATTCAAACATCCACTAATTGACACCTTCTGACTTTAACTCCCACATGACGCCGTTATCTCGGCCTTTGCTCCCCGACAATATCTTGTGTTCTTAATTAAAAATTATTTAAATTAAAATTCTTAATAAATTATTGCACAAAAAATAATATAATAAAAAATTATTTAAATTTATATCGAATACTTATTGAAGAAAAACTATAGTTATCTAATATCAATCATGCTTCTTGCATTTAGAAAAAAACACATAACAGGAGGATAGATAATGCCTTTAATAATGTAACTATGTAAGAATTCACATTAAGGGTTATTTTTTAGTGGAAAAAACTATATTATATTGAGTATAAAGGTATAATGAGCAATTGAACATACGATTTATAAAGATTATATTATTATTTTTATTTTCATAAATCATTATATGATTATGGAAAATAATAAAATTCATTTTACATCTTTAATAAATAGTAATTTAGTTTTTGGCAAAAAATAGTAATTTAGTTTATTTTTTTACTTTATTGATACATTAACGGGCTTCATGTTATATTTTCAATTCAATAGTGTTAAGTGTTAACAGAAAAACTAAATTATCGTTTATCACATTATTAAGCTTTCCTCAAAATTTATGGCTACAACTTTTTCTTCATAGAGAAATTAATAGTAACTCAATAAAAAATGGCCCTAACCAAGCAAACTCACCCTCACATTTCCGTTCGAACAAACATGACGTCGATGGGTCCCACACCCCAGCCTCCAAAACTGAACCAACCAACGACTTGATCAGGTCAGCCATGAAGCTACAACGTGGCTTCCCCTCTCTCGTCATTTTCTCCCCAGCACTTATTCTCCTCACGCGCCAAGCAACGACGTGCGTTGAACTCGCCTACCCCTTCCATGTTTCGTTCAATTCATCCAACCCCTTTTCCTCAAATCCTCTAGCTATATATCTGTGTCCTCGTATAATCCATTCCACAACACACAAGTTCACGGCGAACGGTGAGGGAGAGGGATCTAATTCATCAAAATTCAACCTCCTCCTTCCTTCCATTCCCAGAAGGAAGAAGACGAGGTAGAAGAAGAAATAAAGAGAAAAAAAGAAGAAGAAGAAATCACTTTTCATGAGGGTTTCATTTCTCTCTGTTCATAATTCATTCCGAGTTTAAAGTCCTTCCCCAATTTCAATCTCTCCCTCTGTTTTGCTCCTTCTCTATCTCAAGATTTTTGTTTAATCTCTGAGAATTACGGTTCTTAACCATGGGAACGGAAGTTTTACAGCCTCGGGATTGTTTGATTGGAAGAATCAGACAGTCTCCGGTTTCGATTTACCGACAGAGTCATGTGAATTACAATAATCATTGTAAGAATTATGTACCGAACTCAAGATCCAGTCGAAAACCAGCCAAACGGCCTGAACGGTCAGAAAAAAGGAGGCCAGTTATTGTTCCAAGCCAACCGATTCCGGGGCCGTCGGTTCCGAGGAGATCTAGCTCCGATGATTTATTTAGCTCAGACAAAAGAAGACCCGTTGTTTCGAGCCAACCGATACCGGTGCCGTCGGTCCAGAGGAAATCTAGCTCCGATGATATGAGGATGGGAAGGAGCAGCGGGATAACGAGGGAGAAGGTTACAATTCTTCGAAGAGGCGAGTCGCTAGATTCGAAAATCATGAGCGAGGCGTTAAAGAATAAGGAAGGTGACAATCTCATGACTTGCTCGGCTCCGTCCATTTACGCCGGATCGGCGTTTGCGGTGTCTCCGTCACCGAGCGCACTTCCTCTGCCTTTTTTTCTAAAGAAGCAGCCGTCAGCAGCCGTCGATGACTTTGCAACGCAAGGTCTCCGGCGTCTGCTCAGACTCGAATGATTCGTTCGCGTGTTGAAAACTTGAAATTAGGGTTTGGATTGGATCGAGCTGGAAGGGATCTATAATCTAGTTCAACTTCCTTTATTATCTATTCGTTTTCACCTTAGAATCTTCTTCTTTTTCTTCTTCATGAATCTATCTTCTCCGTGCGTCGATGTGATCGCGTCCCTCCCGGTGTGAAGTTTGACCCAACCGTGATTTTTTGAAACGGAGGGGTAGAACTAAAACCGGGGTGAAAAAAAAGTTGGGATGAGCATGTCAACAGATTAGTTTGTCATAGACTCATAGTTGTATTTGTATGAGATGTGGGGTCATTTATTGTAATTAAGTTTGCAATCTAAGGTGAGAGTATATTTATAAGGACCAGAAAGAAAAGAAGTGAGGAAATGGGAGGTTGGATTTGTAAAATCCGGGAAGATATTGGGCTGGATAAGGTGGACCGTGAATTATTTCTTAGCTTTATGGCTTTATTAAGATGGGACTAGTGCCTTCTCTGTTTAATGTTGTAGAGTAAAAATATTTAAATCAGATATCTGTGCTTACTGAAAAAAGGTTCACAAAATTTATTTTTTACTTGTCTTTCTTAAATCAGTTTAATTTAGTTGCCATTAATTAATGGTCGGCAACTTTTAAGTATTAAGGTATTCAAGTTATGATTGAATAGT
The DNA here is from genome assembly GCA_963210345.1 of Inga oerstediana. Taxonomy (NCBI): domain Eukaryota; kingdom Viridiplantae; phylum Streptophyta; class Magnoliopsida; order Fabales; family Fabaceae; genus Inga; species Inga oerstediana. The sequence goes on along the minus strand of OY723399.1, from coordinate 76,244,351 downwards.
TTCAGCTTAGTGAATCAATTGGGAGCAAGTTGATCTTCTCTGTTCATGTCGAAGGCAACCATGTATTTTACAGGTTTAATAATGAATGAATCAGTTTATACTCGTTTCCGTTTTATATACAGGGCGTCTTATAAAAAGCCTGTTCAGCATGGGGCACTAAAATCTCCAAGACTGAATGACCTTAACGCTTTATTTTTCCAGAACCATTCGGGTGTTGTTTGGCAGCCGCCTGCCCGTGGTTCATCAAGTCTTCGAAGACCCCAGCAGAATAAAGGATTTAAATCGTACCTTTATTGGCCTCATTCCGAAAAAAGACCATCTAGAAACTATCAGACACTTGAGGCCTATTAGTTTGTACAACGTTATTTACAAGGTGATTATTAAAGTGGTTGTAAACTGTTTCAAGAGCATTTTACCACTGTTATTCTCTCCAAATTAGAGCAGTTTCATGCCGGGACGAACTAGCTCAGATAATATTATAGTTGCTCAGGAAGTTGTTCACTCTCTAAGAAACATGACGGGTAAAAAGGGTTTTATGGCCATTAAGATTGACTTAGAAAAAGCATTTGATCGACTCAAATGAAAATGCATTATGGAACATCTCAATGAGATTTAGGTCCTGGCTAATATAAGCGACGTCATTCAATCATGCACCTCCTCCCCCTCCATGCAAATTTTCTAGGTAGGGAGCAAAGGAGTTGCGTTTAGGGTCTATTTGGTTTTCTTGGGGGAGGGGGAGGGAGGGCAGGGATAAGGGAGTATGTTACCTTATTTGGTTTGTTAGAGAGGAGGGAAGATGATCTTTTATAATGAGAGCCAAAAATAAAGAGAGGGAAGAGACTTTCCTCCCATCCAAAAATTCAAACCAAATGAGGGAATGAGGATCCCTCCCATCCCCTCTCCCCAAACTAAACACACCCTATCATGAGGAATATGACAGGGAGATCCTCTTTCGCTAGGTGGTGAAAGCCCGTTAAATTGATTATGTATGGCCCCTATTTCCTATTATTTATTGTTTGTTGATCATCTATTGATTTTTACATAGGCAAGTTTGGAGAAGATGGACATCATTAAACGTTGCTTAGACCAATTTTGTGCTCTTTCAAGACAAAAGTGTCAATTAAGCAAAAGCCAAGGTCTACATTTTAAAAAGGGTGAACCATATTAGGGCAACTTAGATTAGTGAACATCTAGGTTTCTCCAATACTGTGAATGTTGGCAAATACTTGGGTGTTCCTTCCCATCATAATCATGTTTCAAAAGAGACTTATCAATTCATCATTGATAAAATTAAAAGCTGTTTGGGTAGCTAGAAAATAAATAACCTTTCTCTCGCAGAATGAGGGATACCGATTAAGTTAGTAATAAATGCCTTACCAACATATACCATACAAACTACTTACCTGCTGGATGGCACTTGTGAATCCATTGAGAAGGCTTCCTTTGGGATTGGTTGGAGCAACAATGAAGAATACCCCTCATAGCCTGGGATAATGTTTCCTTATATAAGCAAAAAAGGGGACTTAAAATGCACCAAATGAAGCAATAGAATAAAGTTCATGATGAAACTTGGATGGGGACTAATTAAAGAACGAGAGTCCCTTTGGGTAAAGATGATGCAAAGTAAATATGGATGTGGAGAAGATCTTATTTCATCTATCAACCCCAAAAGAGTAGGATCATATACATGGAGATGAATAAGAAACAATTGGGAACATGTGTCAGCAGGGTTGCATGAAGTGAGTAGCAAAGATTAGACTACTAATATTAGGTGAAAATAGGAGAATAGTGACTGATTCACTACTAAATCTGCACACACAGCTCTTAACTCGATAAATGATGCCCCCTCTAGAAGTTGGGAGACTATTTGGAAGTTAAAGATCCCTCAAAGATATAAAACTTTCTCTTGGTTATTGGGTCATGAACGACTTACTACAAACAAGCATAAATGAAAGAGTGGGCTTCATCAAGATGATCATTATGGTAAGTGCAAGGAGGCAATGGAGGATGAGCTCCACACCCTAAGAGATTGCCATGAGGCAAAACTATTTTGGATATGTTTCATTATACCTAAATTTCATGATGGTTTCTTTGTAGGTCACTCAAAGATTTGTTAAATTTCAACTTGAAAAACAAAGTGCGGCTTAGTAAAGATGATTGAAAATATCTTTTCTTCACTATATGCAGGCTTAAATGGCAAGACAAAAACGAACGTAGGGTATAACACTAAATTGAATATGGTTTTGGCTCGAGCATATGCACTTTTGGGATGCATGCTACACACATCTACAAAATTTCATGGAGTTAAGATTAACTCATAGCAACTCCATCCACTAGTTCTAAATGTGGAAGAGATAAATGAGGTATGTGGTCAAGGTCAATGGTGCATTTTGTAGTATTTTGGCAAAGCGGGGTGCAGTGGTGTTTTAAAAGAAGGCAATACCTCCTTGGTAGAAGGTTTTCTTTTCAGATTGGAAGAAGGTGACTACCTCACAGCTGAATGTGGGGTTGATTGATAGGGCTCAAAAGAACCTGGGATTCTAGTGCTCGCAACATAATCTTGAGAAGTGATTCTACATAAGCTATTCATATGATTCTTAATGAGGTTCTTGTAATGAAGATTGAGGATTAATTTTTGAAATTAAAGGTATGACACAATGATCTTGACAAGTGGAAATCCAACAGACAAGTAGAGGCACCAATTTTATGGCATATATTCTTGTAAAGAGGGTGCTAGATGAAGCCATCGGATTACAAATTCTTTGTCTAAAGCTGCTTATGGATATTTTATCTTCTGAGGGCGGGTATGTTTTAGTTTTTTTTTTCCTTTGTTTTTTATGTATAAAAAAGGTGCTTTTGATCTTTTTATAAGATATTTGATCATTTTAAGGAATACTAGATATTTTTTTAGACAGACAGACAGACAGACAGACAGACACACACACACACACACACACACACATTCACACTCATATTTAATAAATGTAGTGAAAGTGATTAGAAATTAATATGATATTAGAATTTAATGTAGTTAATATTCAAAACTAGTTAAAATGTATAATAAATTTAATGTTTTTTATTGTACATTTTTAATTATATGTATGAATTATAGTTAGAAACAACTCATATTCAAGAGAGACAAAAACCAACCAATTAAGCTATGTAGTGTAGACGAAAGATGTGGTTGTGCGTGAAAACATTGAACTTAAAAGAAAAAGAAGAAAGGAAGCCCAATAACTGCCCTCTCTTTAGCATGGCCTAGAGAGAGAAGCTCTACCCTCTCTTTAGAAACCCTGCTCCTCTATGATGCATCATACAACTTTCTAAAGCAACCTGAAGAGTGAATCACTGCCATATCCAAGTGAAGAACAAACGAAATACTAAGAAAGTTAAGCTGGGAGAAACTGATGAAGCCATGGAATCAGCCCTCTCTGTAATGCCCCAAATTTTGATTAAGGGCTAATGATGATTATTGAGAATGATTTGTGAAGTTAAATCTGAATTATTGTGTGTTTGTGTCAATTTCGTTAAATGCGCCATAATCAAGAAAATTGAAAGAATGAAAATTTTTGGTTAATTAGTCAGTGATTAATGAGAAAATTAATTAATAGCTAAGAGAAAATGAGAAGTGTGATTAAATGATTAATGGAGGGATTAGATAAGATGATTGTTGACTTATTGTGTGAGAGCCAATAGGAAGAGGACAAGTGGCAAGTTGGGGTTGTGTGAGGAGTAGAGGAAAAGTCAAAGAAAGATTTTTAAATATTTTCTCTCTCTCTCCTCTTCCCCCTTTTTGGTTGACATGAGAACTTGAGGGGGGATAGTGTGATCATTCCCTATCTTCTTCAACTTCTCTTCATCTCTCTCTTCTCTCTTTATCCACCGCCATTGTTGAAGGAAAGGGAAAAAGGAAAGATTGGGATTTGGGTAAGCAAATGGCTTCCATTGCTCAAACTCACTTCATTAATATTGTTCCTTGAGTTAAGAGCTTCATTTTGGTGGCCATGGGTGTTGATTCGTGACCACAAGGAATTGTGGAGATTGGAGAATCAAGAAACCTCTTTGGCACTGTTATCGGAAATTTTGGCCTTTAATCCAAAAATGATGACCACTGGGCTTTTGGCATGTTTTTGGCATAGTAATGGTATGTTAAGAATGGATATGGATAGATGGGATTGATTGGGAATTGAAGGATTGAGTTTAGTGATTTGCATTGCCCATAACCAAAGCATGATAATGGAATAGGATTTTAGTAATTCTGATGGTTCCATTGAATTCCTTGGGTACTTTTGTGTGAGAGTAGCCTTAAGTAAGAGTTTGGGATCATTAGACTCAATTGGGAAATGGTTGAGAAGTGTGGTCTGTTTTGCTATGTTTTCTGGGTTCTGATAAAATCACTCGAGTGAGAGTGAGTTCACGCGAGTGAGGGACGAACATCACTTGGGTGAGGGTGAGTTCACTCGAGTACGTTAGTGTGTTTTTCCTTTCTGCTTTTAGTTTCTGTTGTACTTCCGTGGATAAAGGCAAGAGTGTACCTTAACACTTGCGAGTGTTAAGCCATCACTCGAGTGCTTTGGGTTCCACTCAAGTGCTCCTGATCTTTGAAAACTTTTGTGCTCTCGGGTTATCACTTTCTAGTGCTCGAGTGAGCATTTGGCCATCACTCGAGTGTTGCTTTCTGTGCTCGAGTGTTGTAGTCTTCTGAAAGTTCTTGTTCTCTCGGGTATACACTCGTTATCCTTCACTCTTTAGTACCCGAGTGTAGATCGTACCATCACTCGAGTGAGGTCTCCTTCACTCGAGTATCTGTACAATATCACTCGAGTGAGGCCATCTTCACTCGAGTGTCATAGTGAAAAATTGTAGTTGTGTGCTTTCAAAAAGGGAGATCTTTGGGGATTGTTTTCCAACCCTTTAGAGTTATTGATAGAGTTGTTTATGGGTACTAAAGGAGCAATAATGATAACCAAACTAAGTATTAAGAAGTCATTGAGAATTGGAATAGAGAATTGATACTTCGTCCCTAATTATGAATATAGGATTTGACATTTGCCCTACTCGGGAGAGACCGGCGCTAGGACACACACGGAAGGATCAAGGTAGTGACTCTTCTCTCATGTTGTGTATGATACTTGGTATGCATGTTTATCATTGTAAATGTATTATCAGCCATAGGGTATTACAACGTGAGCAGTTCAGCGTGAGCCGTCATAGGGGGCAATGCTCATGATACCTACCCCGGCCGTTGTATCTGCCGTTGTAAGTGCAGAGGCTGCATTATGGAATAATGGATTCCTGTTTGAGTATCCAGCTCGTGGGGTTGCTTGTTGTGAAATGTTTTATATAGAACCCAACTGTGGTGATATATGTGATATGTTCATATGGATGTGCAATACAACAAGCAGTTCAGCGTGAGCCGTCGTAGGGGGCGATGCCCATGATACCTACCCTGCCCGTTGCAACTGTAGTTGTGATTGCTGTGTGTTGTATAGATGATTTACTTTCATGCTTTGATGTTGTGCATATTATGAGTGATTTGTTACTACGGGGATTCCTTAGAATCTCACTCTCCCAAAAACAAATTTTAAACAAGGCTAATGATCCAAAGGATAGCGGGCGACGAAGAGTGGATAAAGCTCATGGCTAAGAGTTTATTTTGGAAAATTGGTTATCATTTTGTAAATCAATTGGATAGTATTTGTGTAATCCCCTTATTATGGGAAACTCTATAGGCAGTTGTGCCTTGTAGATCCTTTATTAATCAATGGAACCTGAGTGTGTCAGGAATTTATGTTGTACTCTGATATGTATGAATGAAATCAACCTGTACAGGAAATATATGTTTGAAATGTGAGTATGAGACCATTATGAAACAGGCGTTATAAAAGTTTTTGAAAACCCTGATTTTGGGAAATTTTATTTTGTCTAAGTCCCAAATCATATATGGTCTCTAATTCAAACTTAATTACGTTTTTACGAACTAATATCAGCCTATGGTGGAAGGGGGTTACACTCTCCTCAATGACACTATTATCGGAAACCCATGTTTCCCAAACTCCCTTGATAGAGGTTGTCCCTGACTCTCAAGATGACACAGGGGCTATAAACAATATTGGTGTTAACAACATGAATATTGACACTGAACCTACAAACCAATCAGCCCCATCTTCTAAAGATAAGCTTCTTAATGCTGATAAGGGAGATACCAAAGAAGACAAAGAAGAAGAGGAACTTACTCTTCAATAAGGGTATGTGACCTTTGAACTAAAGGGTAATATTCCAACTATCAACTTTGCAACGCATATACTTGAGGTCCTCAACAAAAGTAGTGATTAAGCTCTCAGGACGCTCAATAGGGTATTGCCCCCTTAAGACCTTGCTTTACAACATATGGAAACTAACAGGACAGATTCAGTTCAACGACTTAGAAGATGACTGCTTCCTAGTAAAGTTCAAGGAAGAATTAGATTACCAGAGCGCTCTCATCAACGGCCTATAGACAATCTTTTGGCCACTATCTCACTGTCTAGGCTTGGACTCCCTCCTTCAAACCCCAGAATTACTCTATCAGTCAAGTGTTTTGTTAGGCCTGATTGCCCAAATTACCAGCTAGATATTACCATAAAACCATTATAAGGTCGATTGGTAGTATTTTTGGAGAATTTCTATGAATCGATTACAACACAGAATCTGAAGACAAGGGTAAATTCGCTCAGTTAGTGATCAATCTCGACCTAACCAAGCCATTAACCTTTAAGATTCAAGTTGATGGTGAAGTGATCTATGTTGAGTATGAAGGTTTCCCAACCATATGTTTTAATTATGGGCGATATTCGCACTTGGAAACCTCATGCCCGAAAAATATGGAAATTCAACTAGTAATGTTGCCAGAAAATGCACCAGCACAATTGGAGCATCCTCAACAGCCGGTGAATGATGAACGTGAAAAGTGCCAATTCAGTGCATGGATGCAGGTACAAAGAAAAAGACATCCGTACATTAGAGATAGCAGAAAGGATGAAGGTAATGGGAGCACAAAATTTGTCTCAACATCCAGATTTACCTTCTTGAGCGAATAATGAATTGGTGAAGAGGACAAGCATATCGCCTATGAGAATGTCAAAGAATACCTTAATGGAGACGCCACATTTTTGAAATGAAAAAGACAAGATAAAAAAAGCACAAAAAAGGTGGAACAACCTAGCAAGCAAAATGACAAACTACCTTTTAGGCATAACCACAGCTAGAGCTGGGAATCAGGGCCGGCCCGGCCCTACAGGGCTGGCCCTTGACGGGCCAGGGCCTAACAGGGCCGGCCCTAAAGGGTTCGGGGTCAGGAAAATTGCAGTTTTTCAAGGCCCGGCCCGCAGGGCCGGGAAATCCTTTTCACAATATTTAACTATTTTTCCTGCATATTTTCCCCAGAGAGATATAATTAGTAAATAACAACGATTAAAGTTCTAATTTAATACATAAATGTTGTCAACATTAAGGTTTAAATAACACGTCTCTTGCAACAAACAAACACATTTACTAATGTATAATCAAAGATAAAATCATGTCCATAAATAACTCACACAAAGGTCAAAGTATAAGAAGGCAAGAAGCTAAATACTCTAACATCTAAACAACATGAGTATGACGACTATCATTTTCACCTTCTTCGTCACTATCATCAATTTCAAGGACATTTGATTGTGTTTCACTTTGAGCAGTAGGTTAAGTAGTAAAATAATTACAACCTCCATAAAAAATCATACTCTATCAGGCAAAATAGTATATAATATGATTTTAGTCTAAATAGTCAGAACAATATATTCAAAAATCATACTCAAAAATCACAATATGATTCAATTAGACAAAACAATATACTCAAAAATCATACTCTATACAATATGAGGACAGAGTGACATATAGATTCAATAAGGTAATTCAAAAATGTAACATGGTTCCTTTCCAAATAAAAAAAATAAAAAATAAACGGGCCTAAAGGGCCGGCCCGAGGCCCTCCAGGGCCGGCCCTTTTAAGCCCGAGGCCCTACAGGGCCGGCCCTTTTAAACCTGACTTCTTTTTGAGGCTACAATTTATAAGCCCGGCCCTTGAAGGGCCAGGGCCTAAAAGGGCTGGCCCAACAGGCTCGGCCCGTTTTCTAGGCTCTAACTCCACAGCAGCATTTTCCAATCCCAGTCGTATAAGGTCAAGCAACAAGACACAACATTGGACAAAAATTACAATGCTGTCATTGTCATTTTAGATGAACAAAGCCTGCAATGGAAAAATAATCCACATAATCCTACCAAAAACTTGGGCCAATCCTCTTGCCACTAGGCCTAACTGATACTTATGGACCAAGCAATCTTCCATAAAAACCCCTTGATCTAGCTTCACTAGGCAAAGGAGTAAAAGTATCTCTTGGGCTAAATATTGTAAATTTTAGGCCCAACTCCCATGGAACTACCTCCGCCTCCAACTCTAACATGTCAGTGAAAACAATGAAAGAAATCACTAGAGGTGTTCAACAGGAGCTGAACAATGAAGACATTGCCATACGAGTATAGGGAGTTGAATTTATCCCTATAACATCTTCCTGATTATTATTAATATCTATAATAACTTGGAATGTCAAGGAGCCTTTTATAAAAGGCTCCCTTCTATTTTCAAATCTTGTGTTGCTAACTATAAGCTTGCTATCTTTCTTTTGGTAGAAACTAGAATATCTGGAATTAAAGCAGATAAAGTAATTAGAAGACTGGGATTCCTGCATTCTCATCATATCGAGGCTACAGGATTCTCAGGAGGCATTTGGATCCTCTAGTCCAATCAAGTGGAAATTAGCATTCTTGTTAATAACACCCAGTTTTTTCATATGGAAGTTACTCATTGTGAGCAAAATAAGCAATTTGTGTTTACTGCAATTTATAGGAGTCCTTATACCACATTTCACAAATATATATGGCAAGACCTTTCTAAAATTGCTCCTCCACTAAACTGGCCTTGGATTCTCTCAGGGGATTTTAATGCAACATTATGTAAAGAGATGAGGCTAGAACCTTAGGCCGTGTAAACCATGGGTGTCACCTGTTCAAGTCTTTCATTAATGAACATGGGCTTATAAACATGGGCTTCAACGAGCCCAAATACACTTGGCGAAGGGGAAAAATTATGGTCCAGCTTGATTGAGCCATATGCAACCCACTGTGGATGAGCATATTTCGGGATAGCTATGTTAATCATTTACCCAAACTCCTATCACACCATAAGCCAATCCAAATACATTTGGGCATTTCTAGACCCAATCCAACAGAAAGGCCTTTCAAATTTCTAGCACCATGGCTAAGTCACCTTAATTTCTCGCGATTGATGATGAAAACATGGCACGCCAATATTGATCTGCTACATAATATTCAATCCTTTACCTCCACATCCTAACGTTCAAATCTCAATGTGTTTGGTAGCTTTGGCAAATGAAAAAGAAGAATATTGGCAAGACTTGGAAGGGTACAATGCATTATTGAGGACCGTCTTTTCTCTGAATACTTTACCCATCTTGACCAATCTCTAAGAGATGGGTATGAGGAAATTTGTCTTTAAGAGGTGAGTTATGGCTACAAAAATCAACATCTGATTAGATTTATTTAGGGGATCGTAACAACTCTTTTTCCCATACTAAGGCCCTAATTTGTCAGAGACAAAATCGAATCTTGCAATTAAAGAACGAGCAATGAGATTAGATTGATCAAGAGCAACAATTAAAGAGGATGACACAGGAATATTTCAAAAATCTTTACTCACTAGGTGACTCTGTTTTCACACCGTTAATTACTAGAGATGTGTTTCCCTTTTTAACTCAAGCTGATCTGGAAAATTTGGACAATAGGGTCTAGATTGACGAAATCGACAGGTTTGAAATGAAACCCCTTGAGTTGCTTGGAATAGATGGCTTGCATGCTTTGTTTTACCAAAGTCATGGCACATTGTAGCTCCTAACTTCCTCTCTTTTTTACTCGAGTTTTGGGACAAGTAGTGGCTAAATCCTTATTTCAACAAAATTCTTATTGCCTTGATACCCAAAGTCAGCAAACCTAGTTGCCTTAGTGAATTTTTCCCCATAAGTTTGTGTAATGTGGTGTATAAAACCCTTACAAAATCTCTTGCAAATAGAATTAAGCCTCTTCCCCTAAGCTAATTGGTCCCTATCAAACAAGCTTTATCGAAGGCCGAAATATTGTTGATAATATTATAATTTCTCAAGAGGTGATTTACTCTATGAGGAATAAGCAAGATAAAAGGGGATGGGTTGATCTTGAGAAGGCATTTGATCGCCTCAAATGGGACTTTATTGTAGATACACTGAAGATTGCTTACTTTATAGAGAATTTCATTAATCTAATTATGTCCTGCATTACTACCTCATCGATGCAAGTGCTATGGAATAGCAAGCCTTTCGAGGTTTTTTACCCTTATCATGGCATAAGGCAAGGAGACCCTCTATCCCCTTATATCTTCGTACTATACATGGAGAGACTCTCACAGCTGATAAGAGATGAAGTTGCCAACACAAATTGGAAGCCTATTAAATTGGGAAGGAGGGGTCTCCCCCTTTCACATTTGTTCTTTTGTGGATGATCTAACCCTTTTCAGACAAGCATTCTTGGAACATGTAGTAATTATACAACAGATTCTCCTTTAGTTTTGTCAATCTTACGGGCATAAGATTAGTCAATCAAAAATGAAGATTTATTTTTCTAGGAATGTTCACCATTCTCTCAGGAAATCAATCTATGATACCATGGCCTATCAACAAACTCCAACAATTGAGAAATATCTAGGAGTACCTCTCATTACTGGTCGTGTCTCACTCAACACATATCAACATATCCTCAGTAGAATTCAAAGTAACCTTGCATCATAGAGGAGTCGATCCCTATCACTTGTAGGGCGAATAACTCTTGCTAAATTGATTCTCTCTACTATCCCATTTTATACGATGCAAAGTAACCTCTTGCCCACTAATTGCTGTAATGAGATTGAAAAGGTCATCAGAAAAGTTATATGGGGCTACTTTGACAACCGAAGAGGAGTTAGTTTCGTCAAGTGGAGTGATCTTTGTCAGCTACTAAAAAACGGAGGATGTGGCTTGTGTCAACACCCGTTTCCATTTCGATATACACAGAGTAATAGAGATTAAGTTCCATAGACATACAGACATAGTACAAATATACTGATATTGAATACATATTTACATACAAGATTTATCCTCGCAGGGTCTAATAATATTTACAATTCATCCAAATATGTCCAAAACAGAGGCCACATATAACCACTAGCCAAATTCTTGGGTTTCGTACCCTCATTTGCCCGTATCAGCTGATTTTCCCTTAGAGCCAATAGCTTCTGCTGGAATTTTGTCATTTTGAAAAAAGGTGAGATTCCAAGGAATCCCAGTAGCAACATATTATCATTCATAGAAAATGCGATAAATAAATATGTCAAATACCAGTTAAGGAAATATCATACTAACAAATAACTTAGTTTAGTCGGAAATGTGTTCAGAGCCAACCACAGTTGCAACCCCTATACATCCTGTACCTCAGTCCATGACTGGGTAGATCAGTGTACCTGTAGGCACTATTCATCAGTGTGCACTGTGTATCATACATATTACAGAAGATGGCATATACAAAGATATAAACATTGGCATAGTATATAAAGGATAGAGTCACTACCTTAACCCTTTTCTTGCCTTAAATCATCCGCTTAGTTAAACGTGTCAAGCTTAATGTCAACACCCGTTTCCATTTCGATAATCGAAGAGTAATAAAGACGGAATTTAATGGGCATACAGAAAAGTACAATTATACTGATAACAATATTCGTTTACAATCCCAACGTCGTTCGTTTACAATTCTGATATTATTCGTCGATGGAAACAGAAAATACAGCGGAAGCTTAATATTTATAAATTATCCAAAATATTAAGGCATAGACTAAGGCATAACTACGTTCATATCCTCGCCTCGAGACACGTGCCACTCACTCTTCGACGTCAACGTCTTTGCCCTTTGGCCCACTGGTACCCGCTAAGGTATTTGTTTAAAAATAGGGTGAGATTCCGAAGAATCCCCATAGAGACATAATATCGTTCATAGAAAATGCGAAAGGTAAATATGACATGCGCCAAGGTATGCACAAATTAATGAACAATATAAACACATCATCGTCATGTATACATGAGTAGGGCCTAGCCCCACAATCTACACCGTTGGACTTCTGCCAACTCCCAGTGTAAGTGCACCTATGGCACTAACTGCCCCTCTCTAGGCAAATCATGTTAATTAATAAAGTGCATTTACAAAACAATGGTATCCACACAATCACATAACTTATGGCATAGTGTATGAAGGATAATGTCCCTACCTTAAAGCTTTAATATCCCTTATTTAATAGTGTCTCGAAAAGCGTGCTGTCCCGGCGTCTAACTCGGTTCTAAAATATTAAATGTACCAGAAATAGGTCATAACCTATCCAAGTATCATTTTAAACTCTTCCATAGTGTTTATTGTGGTTATATTAGTCTATGGTGAAAATTTACAAAAATGCCCCCGGGAACCTGGCCCGGCCCCGCCGTACCCGGCCCGATGGCACGTTTTCCCAAAATTTGGACTATGACTATTCTAACTTATTTTCGCCCAAGGAATCCATTTCCGGGCTCGAAATCACCAAATCCACTGTCAAATTATGAAAATACCCTTGACAGCCCCTATTTAGGGATTTCAGTGGCGTTTTCGTAATTATGCTTTTCCGGCCTCTACCGAAAAAGTGCCCAACTATAACCCCACATATTTTTGCCCACTGAGTCCAATGGAACCATTTATTTTATGAAAATCCAACTCCTACTACCAGTTCTGATCCTGGCCGAAATATTATGGAAATAATGGGAAAATGAGGTTTTGTATTTTAGTTTCCCAAACTTGTACTTTTTCACTTCTAATTCTTGATTAACTCATTTAAACACTTTATAATCATGATTTAAAGGATTTTGGGCAGCATAACCCCTTAGGGTTATGGCTTTTCTAATTTTACAACTCAACCCAAAAATCACAAAACCAAACAATAATCACCAACAACTCCAATACACTAAGAAGTTGAGATTTTGGAGATTACCTCTTGATCTTTGATGTCTCTCTCTCTAGGATATCCTCTCTCTCTCTCTTCTCAACCTTGAAGATTAGCTTGCTAATCCATGATTTCCATGAAGAATAAGAGATTAGAGAATGAACTACACAAAATAAGAAGCTTAAATCACCTTGGAACATAAGCCCTTACCTTGATTTTTCTTCCTCTCTCTCTTTAGCTTCAAGAGCTCCACAAACTTACTTTTTTCTCTTTTCTCTATGGTTTGTGCGTGAGGTGCATGAAGGAGGAAGGGAAAATATGTACTAATCTTGTCATCTTTCATCTTAGCCATTGATTTGATCAAGGGCTTCTAATGTGACACTTGTCACACTCTTCTCTTCCTCATAATTCCTTCATTGACTTGGCCATTACTTGAATCATTGTCTTCCCTTGCTTGCTCCTAAAAAAAACGTCCTCTCCCCCCTTTTGCTCCAACAACCCATGCTTCTTTCATTAAGTCCATCCTTACACTCCTCTTATGTAATCATGTGTCCTCTTCCAACCACCCAAGTATTCCCCTCCTACACTCAAGCTTCTCTTCATGCATTCACCATACTCCCCTTTTGTGTGCACTCCAACTTTGCTATCATTGAGTTATGCATGTAGTTTTGTCAACATCACCTTCATCTTGCTTCTTGAATTTACAATTTCCCTCTTCTTTCCATGTGTTGGACGAAAATTATAAGGGGAAGGGAAGGAAAAATTATTTGTCACTCATTCCATAATCACATAATTGAATTATGTATAATCCCCCTTAATTTCACAATTCTTGATTTATTCCACCAAGAATAATCACATTATGCATTTTCCTTGATTAATTGAAATTAACTCCAATTAATTGGAAAATAATAAATCTTGGGCTAAATTGGCAAAATTATGATTTTGCTATCCCCTTTGTAATTTAATTCAATTCTTGAATTAATTTGCCCATTTCCTTATGAATATGAACATTTCAAAATTCACAAGATTCAAAATTCATGAATATTCACCATTTTATTGAATTATTCAAATAATTACAATATATTTTTGGTGAATAAAATTTGGGATGTTACACTTAGGCTTCCAACTCGGTCATAAAATATTAAATGTACAGGAATTAGGTTAAAACTCATTCATGTACCATTTTAGGCACTTTCATAGTTTTTATAGTGGTTATATTAGCCTATGGTGAAAATTTACCAAAATGCGACCTGACCCCACCGTACCCTGTCCGGCTACACTTTTTCTGAAATTTTGACATAGGCTATCCAGACATATTTTCCCCCAAGGAATCCATTTCCGAGCTTGAAATTATCAAATTCAATGTCAAATTATGAAATTTCCCTTGGCAACCCCACTTTAAGGGTTTTAGGGGTTTTTGGTAATTATGTTTTTTCGGCCTTTTCCGAAAAAGTGACCAATTGTAACCCCACCTAATTTTTACTCCTGAACATAATGGAACCATCAAATCATTGAAAATCTAACTCTAAGGCCCTCTAATAGCTTTGACCAAAATTATGGTATCCTCCAGGAAAAATCGGGGTTTTGCGATTTCGGCTCCTTGACCGCGTTCCTTTCTACTCCTAACCACTTTATTGACTATTCCATTAGGATACAAATACCATTAAGACCCAATTTTGGCAGCATGTCCCCTAGGCCATGCCATTTCCAAGCATTTAAACCAATGACAATTCGGTGAAATTTCACCGATTAAATTGTCCACAGTAACTAGAATAGTCAATATATGAAGGTTTGGAAGTTACCCCAAGCTCCCACTAGCATTTTCCTCTTCTTGGCTGAAACCCTAACTCCTCCACACCAAAATATGAGCTTCACAACCTTCAAGAATACCAAATAGAAGCTCAGGAGCAGAGTTATACACGTTAGGTAAGGATTTACCGGAGAAATTGGCTTACCGTACAAGATCTCTTCTCCTTCTCTCTCAAGAAGCTCAACTACTCTCCCTCCCTCTCTCTCTCTTCAGGTCTGTTTGGACATGCAAATGGCTGAACAAGGAGGAAGGAGATGATATAATAATATATCTTATGCTACTTTTATGATTTATGGAATTTAAAAAAATTCCAAAACTTAACTTGTGTACATAAATCCTTATGTACATATAACCATGTTCATTAAGCCCAACCAATATTTCCTTCCTCATGCCACATGTAGAAGACACCTAGGGGTCCCCTCCTATGATCTCAATTGGCTTCAACACTTGTTTCGGTTACGTATATACGAAAAATCTCTATTTTGGTTAAAATTTCACTTTTTACTCAAATTTTCCATAAATTCATATTAAATTGACCAAAATATTCTAAATATATTTTTCCCTTTTATTTACCTTAATTAATTGAAATTAACTTCAATTAATCAGAAAATAATTACTTTTGTGATAATTTGGCAAAATTACGATTTTGCCATTACCTTTTTAATCCAATTTCTTTTCTCATTTTTCTTTAGCCAATTCCCATATATTTTTGGACCAAATATTTTCTCTACTACTTCTCTATTTTTGGACCTTAATATTGGGCATTTTAAATTACCCAAATTAATTCTATAATTATTTTGCCCATTTTCTCATGAATATGAACATTTATAAAATTTATAAATTTCCAAATTCATGAATATTCACCATTTTATTGAATTTCTCAAATAATTACAATATATTTGCTGAATATAAAATTTAGGGGGTGTTGTAGCTTGCTTCGCCTTGAATAACAGAACAAGGCTTTCCTTTCCAAGCTAATTTATAAGATATACACACAACCAGAGGCCTGTGGGTTCGTGTATTGAGTGGATTATATAGATTTCAACGTAGAATTGATGAATCGATTGGGACATGATGCTTTCACTTTTGGAAGAACAATTTACAAACATGTGAGGAAGCATCCTTTCACATCAAATGGACCCCGGGTGATGGCCGACAAATTAGATTTTGGTCTGAGTTTTGGGTTGGTGATTACTGGCCCTTAAAGAACATTGGTTTTTTGCCCATTCCTTAGTCTAAGATCAATAGGCCTATACATTACTTTCTTGATGACAATGGTAACTAGAAAAGGGCTATGTTTAACTACCTTCTTCCGAATGATGTTCTCATAGCTATATTGGACACAGCAATCAACAGGGGACATACAATGTCACACCCTTATCTTATTTTCACTTATTTCAGAATATTTGCAGAAAATGATACGAAATTCGGTGGGCAACCCAGGAATAGCATAAATATACTGATATTATATGCATGATTATGGAAATTCCCCATAGGGGTTCGTACTTGATAATTATAATTAATATAGCCTCGTAGTGCTACGTGGGTGTCTAAACCCGTCCCAGGGAAAATGGAGACATCTTCCAGTCTTTGTTCCACCACGGCATTCCCCTCATACGGTTCTTTTCGCTGCTCTTAGCATAGCTTATGTCTTCACCTGTCTAAATTGTTGGTAGGGGAGGGTGAGATTTGAGAGAATCTCAGTAGAAAAATAATACCAATATGCATGTAAGATAAGTGCTTAATGCATGACATGCTTGCATTACGTAACTCATGTTCACACAATGACATATCTACGTGCTCAATGTTTCAAACAACATACTTATGGCCATAACATAACCAGAAACAGAGCCTCAATTATTCATATACGTTTCACATAATCAAGCAAAGCAATAACATGCATCAATACACCAGCACAAATATCAAATACATGCAGAAGAGGTAAGTTCCTTACCTTAACCGCCCTTCCCTGATCCTTAAATAATGTGTCTCAATTTATGTGCCTATCCCTCGGGCTCTCTACTCGGTCCTAAAATGTTAAATGCATAATTTAGACACTTCCATGGTATTTCTGGGGGTTATATGAGTCTATATTGAAAAATAACTAAATGCCCCCGGGAACTTGACTTGGCCTTGCTGTACCCGGTCCGACCGTACTTTTCCCAAAATTTTGATTAGGGCTATGCTGACATATTTTCGCCCAAGAAATCCATTTCAAGGCTCAAAATTGCCAAATTCAGTGTCAAATTACAAAAATACCCTTGACATCCCTGATTTAGGGTTTTATGGGTGTTTTCGTAATTACGTTTTTCCGGCCTTTTCCGAAAAATTAACCAACTGTAACCCCACCTATTTTTGCCTACTGAATCCAATGGAACCATCTATTTTATGAAAATCCAGATCCTTCCCCCAGGTCTTGGCCAAAACATTGGTCAAGAAAAAAGGTAAAATTGCTCTTTTGTGTTTTAGCTTCAAAAGCTTGTACTTTTCCACTTTTAATCCCTTATTAACTCATTTAAACACATTTTAACCATGATTTAAAGAAATTTGGGCAACATAACCCCTTAGGGTTAGGACTTACAAATTTACAAACTTGACAAAAATCACCAAAACCAACCATAAACCTCAACAACAATACCATGCTAGAATAGATATAAGGTTTGTGATGTTACCTCTTGAGATCTTGAATCCTCTCTCTCTAGGCGTCTCCTCTCTCTCTCCTTGAGCTCAAAATGTGTCTTCAAAATCACAGATTCTATGAAGAAGAAAGGTTTAGAGAAGATTTCTAAGTAAAATCACAAGAAGAATGCTTAAGGAATCGATTTCTTACCTTGATCTTCTTATTCTTCTCTCTAGAACTCAAGAGCTCTTCAAGCTATCTCTCACTCTTCTTTCTTTAGCTTAGGATGAAAATGTGAAGGGAAGAGGAAGGGAAAATGTGCTTCATAAGATATCTCCAATTGCTCCCATCCCTTGATTTTTAAGATGCTTTCTTGTGTTAACACATGACAAGTAGTCTCATTTTCTTCTAACTATGTCATTAGGCTTCTAGTTGAATTTGAACTAACTTCTTCCTCTTGTAGTTAGCATAAAGAACCACCCCCTTCTTGTTCTTCTAACTAAATGAGTTTTTTCCAATTAAAACACTATGCACTCAAGTTAGTTCAACCTTACACTCAAGCAAATTCCACCCTTACACTCAAGATAATCCTTACCATCATCAATCATGATTGCTATGTTCATGTAGCATTATTTTAATGTAATTGGACATGTGCTCATCTTCATAAATCATAACCTACTCCCCTCTTCATATGATAATGACACTTGGCATCTTTAATCCCACAATTTACACAATTGCTATACATTTTATTTTCAATTTTCGGAATAATGCCAATTTTAGCAGATTTTCTGCCATAACTTTGAAAAATCATAATTAAATTTGTAGACATCGTTTTGGAGTGATTCCAACGGCTATGTAACCCTTATTGAGTTTAGTTTCAAGGAAAAATATGGACTTTAGTCAATTGGAAGCATATCATTCCTAGATTTCATTTCCTTGACTACTACTCCAGAGACTTTCTAGATCTTCTGGGCTAACTTCAAAAATGTATAACTCTTAATCCACTAGTCAAAATGGCTTATAATACCTATCAAATTAAAGCCCAGGATGTCTACTTTCACCCTGTATAATTTCATAATTTTTGGATATCATTTGGTCATCCAAAATCTCAAGACAATCTCACCGCCTCACAGGAAATTTCAATAAAAGCATAATCACATTCTCCAAAATTCACCATTTCACTTTCTTTAATACTCCAAAAATATAAGAAATATTAGAGAATAAATCTGGCGCTCTTGCTAAACAGGGGTTCGGCAGTTCACTTATTTCAGGCTTATTCACTAGCCTCCAATCCCGAAATTCAAGGTATTACATACAGAGCCCACATGCTTCTGGAATTTAACTCAAGATGGAGAGTTCACTACAAAATCAGCTTATAGAGCCATCGAGTCTATAAGTTTGAACAATACAGAGGGTAAGTGGACTAAAGTTTGGAAGCTTCTGATTGCATAGAGAATACACACATTTTCTTGGTTATTATTGAAAGGAAAATTGCTCACAAATGGTGAACGGTAGAGGAGGGGAATGACAGACGATGCAAGATGCTCCCTTTGTCTTGGAGGCATAGAGGATATTAACCACGTCTTTAAGTATTGCCCGATAGCATTAGCAGTTTGAAAAAAAGGTTCTCCCCACTGATATATGTACAGATTTCTTCCAAACTGATGTCTCATCATCGGGCTCACACGATGGACACATCCTGGAGAATTGGCTTCTTCATTACATGTTGGAAGCTTTGGGAGGTCAGAAATCATCGGCTTTTCCAACACTGTGAATATACTCCAGATACCATACTGGCGCTGATTAGACGAATAGTTAAGCACACTTTGAATAGTTTTATAGCTATTCGTCCTTTGCTGTAAATCAGAGTCTAAGATTTTGTTCTTTGATGTCATTGTAAATCCGTTGAGGATATAGTACTTGTACAGTTTACATTGAGGCAGTATAAAACTCCTTTTCACTCAAACAAGGAAAAAAAAAAAAAAAGGATGTGGTTGTGCTAGATTGAATAACAATGAGTTGAAGTTACTGGTTTGATTGTGAGTGTTTGAGAAATACCTAAACCACAGTTTTAGAAGTTATTTTTCGTAAATCGAAATAAAACTCTTCTCACATACTTATCTCGTAAATCGTAAAAATTATTCTCAAAAACTAATACAAATACAAACTTACAAATGTGGTTATAAAAGGTTTGGGTCTGGATATTTTGCACAAGCAAGTCTTTTTTCCTCTAAATCTGTCACATGACAGAGTATTATGAAATGCAGAAAAACATATTATTACGAAATTGAATCTAAAACTATTACTTCTACAAGCATAAATATTTTTCCCTTTAGTTTATTATATTTATCATTTTTCTCTAAATTAATTTGCTTAACTTATAAACTGATATATAATATAATATCATTAAAAATATTTTAAAGTAATCATGTAACATATGATGTAATTATTAAATAATTTATTTAGTTTCTTTAATTTTTTCAAATTAAACAAATAGATCTTACATTAAGGATAAGAGATCAGGAGTACTAAGCTATTATTCGTGCGGTATTGAACAAGACTTTGAATGATACATCGCCCATGCTTCTCCGTCCTCAAAGGTTTCATTTTCCGCCCAAAATTTCAGTTGTAACTAAAATATTGTCCTAATCTTCCTTTAATAAAAGCATTTTGAAAAGGAGATATATAATATGGTTCATTATTACTTGAAGGCGATCACACAAAGTCTTGGAGATTATATCTTGTAAAGCACATTACAAAGACTACCCGGACGAAAATTATTCATTGACTGTGCTGATTTTGCTTTCTGAATCAAAGATATGAATGCATTATTTGGCAAGCCGGGGAAGGTCATCCTATATTCCTGTGGTGGATAAACTGGACAAAAGGTGAATATAATTATTCTGATTTTTTTTATAAGTCCAGTTTGAAAAAAAAAATTTGGTTCTTATTATAAGTCCACTTAGAGAGTAATTAATAAAAATTTTATAATTTTGCCCTATTAAATATAGAAAGAGAAGAAAGAGGTAAAACACCATGTATAAAATATTTTGAGATAATTAATCTGTAAGTCCTTATAGTTTCAACTAATTTTTAATTAAGCCCTTATAGTTTTACATGATTTTTACTTAGGTCCCTATACTTTTTTTATTATTAATTCAATAAATTATAATAATATTATTATATAAATATAAAATATAATATTATTAAGTATAATATTATTCTAATAAAGAATAAATTATTGTGATTTTATTTTAAAATTCTTTTTTATGAATTATTCTAATATTCTTCATACCTTTTTTTAATAAACATATATTTATATTATTTATTTTTAAATTATAATTTTTATTTATTTTTATAATTATAAATTTTGAATTATAATAATACATTTTACTAAAAATAGAATATAATTAAATTTAATTAATTAATAATTAATAATTAATTATATTAATTATTTATATACTTATAGAATTTATTTTAATATTATTAATTTATTTAATGTTTAATTAAATTAATAAATTAAAATCCAAAAAATCTACAAGGACCTGATTAAAAATCCTGTGCAAGTATAAGGACTTGATAAAAAGGGCAAAAAAACTAAAGGGACGTGATTAAAAATATGTGAAAGTATAAAGACCTGATAAAAAGAAAAAAATTATAGGGACCAAATTAAAAATTGGTTGAAACTATAAGGATTTACAGATTAATTATTTCAAATATTTTTTATACCAATTCATAGACGAGGATAAATTGAGAAAATTTATCAATGTAGTATATATTAACTAAATTTTCTTGATATGTGAGAATTAGATAAAATGGATTTATAAAAAGGATCAGAGTAGTACTCCCTTCGGTCCTATTTATAAGAGTTTAATAACTGAATTATGCAGTTTAAAAAAGCAGTTAAAATTAGCTAAAAATAATAAGTATATACGAAAAAAAAACTTTGTTTCCAAATGTATCGTTATTTATAATAGGGCAAGTAAGAGAGAGAAATAAAGTAAATATAAGCATTACCAATTTTTTAATTAATGTAATACATATAATTAATGAGGGGTAAAATGAAAAAAAAAACTCATTCAATATTCAAATAACTCCTATTTGGTTTTTATAAAAATGATTAAGATAATTTAAATTTTGAGCTTTTATATATATATATATATATATATATTTGACCGCTGGTTCAGTCTATTGAATGGAAAAGGGCGAGAGAAGTGTTTGGATTCAATTTTTTTAATTGATTCTCAGTTCAAACCATGGTTTCCCTAAAATATATCCAAACATCACTCTTTTTGCCATAATCCCGTTTTGCCTCAAACCTTGGTTTATCAAGAATCTATTTTTTTCTCAATTCTGCAGTAATTTTTGACTGATGGGTCATTATTACTTTTCTCTCTCTTCCTTTTCTCTTTCTTACGTAACTTTCTTTTTCTTCTTCTTCGATATTCCATTATTCCTTCAATCCCATCGGCATTTTTTCGTTTTTTTTTCCTGATTTGCGTGAACAGAACACGCAAAATTTTTTTCTTTATTCATTCACTATGAAAAAATGAAACTTTTTATTATAGTTAGATGATATTGAGAAAATAGCCAAATTACCTGCTGGGCTTCTATTCTAAATTCAATTGCACTGATTTAATTTTGGTTGTTGGCGTCATTTTAATTTTGATTAGATAACATTTTCTGAAAAAATATGTAAATACCTGCTGATCTGTTAAAATTTTTTCATCCATTTTTTTTATATTACATAATTGACAAATGTTATGATTTTACAATTTTTTGACAAATTTATTTCATTTTTTGTATTTATTATGCAATTTAATGTTAAATAATACTTAAAATATAATATTATCATTTATATGTAATTATAGCAAAAGTTAATGTCATTTTTAGTAATTTGATCATGAAAAAAGCTATTCTGATCAAAATATCCAAACACTCTCTTAGTCAATTTAGGGAGAGGAAAGTTGATCCAAAAGACCACTAACACTATTCTCAAAACCACTAGCCTCACCAGTCACCCCTTTATAAACATCACGAAAACGCTCAACCACCGCTCTATTATAATCCGTTTTGTTTGATTTTGTGAGAGATAATTATTTATAATCTTGATATAATATATAGTATAAAAAATTAGACCGGACTGGCCGGTTCGACCGATTGAACCGGGAACCGGTTCCTGGTCTGGTCCGGTTTGATCAGTAAACCGGTCAGAACTGGTTGGACCGGTCAGAACCGGTTAAAACCGGTAAAACCGGTGGTCCAACCAGTTGACCCGGTTTCTTCCTTTTTTTTTTTTTTAAATTTTCCAAATTTTAATTTTTTGTTTTTTGAGGGTAAAATGGAAAGTTGAAGACTAAAATGAAGAGAAAAATAGATAAAGAAAGAAAAAATCTAAAAAAATGAAGAAAATAATGAACTAAATTATTTAAAAAGATATAATAATTATAGGAAATGAGATATCTTTGCATAAGTATAGGTATTATAACTAACACTAATAGATTTTAAACATTTTTTTTCTAAAAATATTTATTTTTATCTATAGAAGTTTAAAAATATATTAATATATATTATCACTAATAAATTGTAATATTTTAATATGACCGGTTATGACCGGTTCAACTACCGGTTAGACCCCGGTTGACCCATTAACCTTTGAACCTGTGCTGTGACTGGTTCATTACCCGGTCCGATTTTTTGTTCCTTGATATAATAGATTGATTATGATATTTGGTTGTGTTTATATAATGTAAAAATGATTACATTTTGTAATCCTAATTATATCATATGAATAAGACTGATGAATGTGGATATAAACATCTTATAATTAAATGAAAAAGAAATAATTGCCATTATAATTTTTTAAATTGACCAAAGCTCCCACCATAAATGTTATTAAATATTAAATAATTATCATGGTTAAATATTAAAAAATTATTTGATAATATAGAAATTTAAAAAATATTCCCCTATAAAAAAATTAAAAAGATTATATTCCACCGTTACAAAATAAGAAAATATCTTATTAAATAATATTCTCACCATTAAATAATAAAAAATTGCCAGGACCTCAGCCTATACCCTATATAATATTTCAACTATTAAATATTAAAAAATTATTTTGAACCCAACATATACGCGACATAAAATGAAAAAGTTACCATGAACGCAATGTGTAGAAAAATGCTATATAGCCCATATTATAAATTTTAAAAAAATCTATTTCAACTATTTTTCTATTCTTATAAATTAAAAAAGTATATATAATTAATCACTGTCAATATTGCATCTTGTTCATTACTTAATTTTCTTGACTAAATTATACAAGACCCTATAAATTTTGGGTCAGTTGCATATAACCCTTGACAATTTCTACAATATATGGCAATTTCTACAAGTTTTGCGTGGGGTATGGTGCTTATAACTTTTTTTCCCATCAATTACCCCCTTTAGTTCACTAACAAATTTTGACAAGGGAAAATTTCATATAAAGCTACTTAAAATAGAAAAATTATAAATTAGGTTAGTAAATACAATAAATCCTTAATTAAGTCATTAACCCAATTTAGGATTTTAAAATATAGGTAAGATAACTTTAATACCCTCCCTTTTCTTCTCTCACCTCTTAAAAGAGTTTTATTGCTATATAACTTTATTGCTCTATATTTATATCAATATTAATATATAATCAAAAAAATATTTTCTAAATCAAAGGAATTTTTTATGCTCTATAAGGATCATAAAAAATAATTCAAGCCAAAAAAAAAAAAAAAAAGAACCATGATACATACCAACTAAAAATCATTTAATTGATATTAAAAATCAATTAAAAAATTGATTTTTCCAACAAAAAATAATTCAATTGATATTAAAAACAAATTTGAGTTTTCTTAAAAAAATAATGTAATTATTTTTATCAAGTGAGATAAAAGAAAAAGAAAAGGATAATACTTGCTAACTTCAATTTATAAAAATCAATTGAAATAAAAACTACTTTTACCAACAGTAATCCAAACAAACTCTAAATAATTTTCCCTAATGCATAAATATGAATTTCTTAAAAATAATTTAGTTAAGATTTCACTTTTTTAAAATGAATTATTCATTTCTGTTAGAAAAGCGAGAAACTTTGATATACTTCTAAGAATATTTAGATAAAAATATTAAATGCACTTAAAATTTCATAAAATGCTTATTGAAATATATAACTTTCCAAGAAAAAATTTATATATGAAATAAATATAGTAAAATTTATAATTAATATATTTATTTAAAAAATAATTTTTTATTATGACATATATTCTTTTTGTTTTTTTGAAAAATTTGTTCGTATTAATAAAATGAACTCCTTGCTTAAAAATACTGTAAGCTTTTGTTCTTACGATGATAATTAATATATTTAAACTATAGATGAATCATATTTTATTTTATTAAATATTAATATTGATATATATAGAGCAATAATTACATATAGCAATAAAACTCTTTTAAAAGGGGAGAGAAGAAGGGGGAGGACATTAAAATTATTTTACCCATATTTTAAAATCTTAAATTAGGTTAATGACTTAGTTAAGGATTTGTTGAATTTATTAGCTTAATTTAAAATTTCCCTATTTTAAATAGATTTATATGAGATTTTCCCTTTTGACAATGGCAAAATAATTAACATTGCCTAATATTATGATTTAACGACTTTTTTTTTTTTTTTTTTGCCAATATGATGTAACGACTTAAGAGTATAAGTTTAATTGAATCAACCACCTTTTATTTATAGGGGGGAACTTTCAGGGTATTTGTGCTTGGTATATTTTTGGGGTTAAAGTGTAAAATTAGCAACGAATTATTTTTTTATAGACACCCAACAGAAATAATTATTTTGAGTATAAAAGTAGACATCATCAATTTTTTTGTAGCATATATAGTAACACCATTAACCTTGATTAATTTCTATTATTTTTTGCACTATGGGTCCCACCATTCTCTTCACTCTATTATTTTAGTATATTTTTAGAAAGGCAAAGGTGCAAATGTAGCAAATAAACTATTTTGCTATGAGCACCATGTTGGAAATTGTGCCCAAAAGGTCAATTATTGTATTTTTGAACATTATTAATTTAATGAAATTTCTCCATTCTGTTATCATATTATTTGCATGTTAACTGTGATAATTATATCTTTGGATAAATCATAAAGATTATCCTAAAATGTCCATGGTCAGTCATTTATGCGGGAGTAAAGATGAAACAAAACCAGTATAACTTTGATAAGATATAGAGATACGAATTAAAATCTTAGGCACTTGTAAGAATATAAGGTGCTGGATCGACCCACTATGAGAAAGCTATATGAATCAAGTCATAAGCTTTTTTCATGTACAACCATGTCACAATGCCCTTAGACTTGAAGTCATCATGGATTTCTACATGAGAGTTGCTAAGCTTTGAACTAGTCAAAAGTTACTTTTAACCGGGTGATGATAAAAGCTACGATCGGGCTTGGTGGTTTTTTATGCAGAGGAATATGAATGATCAATCAAGATGGACTCACATTAGTAGAGAGATATTACTGGGCCCCTCGATGAGTGAATCTGAGAAATGTATGGCCATACTACGATGGAAAGAAGTTTCCATTTCTGTTGTCAGGCTACTCAGAAATCGAGAAAGTAATAGTCAAGAACAAGAGGATGACATTATCCATGCCTTATCCTTGACCGATATATCATGTCACTACTACAAAAAAATAAAGTTGTGGCGCTTATAATTGCATTAATCGTGGCGCTAGAGAAGTACCACATATCTGGACACCACTAAAAGAAGCTGTGGCGCTTTCAAGCGCCACAACATTTAAATTTTTTTTTTTAAAAAATACCCTCCTGTGGCGTTTGTTGGAAGAAGTGCCACAGGAGGGGGGTCTCCTGTGGCGCTTGCTGATAGAGACCCCCCTCCTGTGGCACTTCCTCCACCAAGCGCCACAGGAGACCCCCCTCCTGTGGCACTTCCTCCAACAAGCGTCATAGGAAGGTATTTTTTTAAAAAAAAATTTAGCAAAAGAAATTTTTTTATTTTAATTTACAAAATAATATTACTTGTCCAGATTTATTTTCAAAATTGAAGATATTGAGGCCAGTGTTAAACTAGAAACTGTTGGCAAAAAAATTAAGGCTGTTAAGCTAAAGAAACTTATATTATGATACAAATATTATATTTTTCTTAATCATGCGTATGAACTAGACTATTTTCTTTTAAATTATTAAAATAATATTTTTTGAAATTAAAAATTTTTTCAGGCAAAAAATGTTAAAATTGCTTAAGCCTAATCTGAAATTAAGTACTCCGGATATGTAAAGATATATTTTATCAACATGTTAAAGGCATCACGAGACATGGTCCACTTTTGGTTTTTCTTTTCTTTTGAAATATTATTTTTTTGGATAACTTCTTTTGAAATATTATATATATTCTCCACTTTTTAAACACAGATTAGAACATAGATATCAATTTGAAATAAAAAATTACAGAAATTATATGCCAATTAAAAAAAAAAAGGAAGAAGCACGTTGAACTTACAAACTTAATTGATTAGTGTAATGGAGTGGGGGACCACGTTACCGTTGGTGTCGTAATCTTGAGTGAGGAGGAGGAGGAGTGTGGATGGCAGTTGAAAAAAAATAAAGAAGTAGATTCGATGATGAATACGTGTGTGTATGTGGCTATATTTTTAAGTGTGAAGATGATAGGAAATGGAGGGAGGGGGCGACGGACGTCCACTGCAAGAAGCTGTAGTGTAAATGATAAGGGAAAGTGAGAGAGGAGGGAATAATTAAAGTGGGATGAGTCAAAATAAATTAAAAGAGAAGGAAGGAGGCCACTGCGCAGGAAGGGGAAAAAAGATAAGGGTGGAAATAGGGGGAATTGTGATTGGTAGGAAGTGGATAGTGTAATCCATTAAAAAAGGTCAAAAATTTTTTTTTTATATAAGTTGAACATTTTGACAAATTTTTTTTTTAATTTACTAGGATCAACTGTGGCGCCTGGAGGTCCATTTTTTATTTTTTATTTATTTTTTTTGGGAATACCTACGCCAATTTTTTTTTATTTAATAGGATCAGTTGTGGCGCCTGGATTCCAAGGGCCACAGCTGGTCCATTTTTTTTATTTTTTTTTTTGGAATACTTGTACCTAAAACTACAAGGGTTTAGAACCATAAAGGCACGAGGCAGCTAGTCTTCTTCTTGTTTTTTTTAATATAGAAGAAGCCGTGGCGCCTAGTTTTCGAGGCACCACAGCTGGTAAAGTGTTTTTTTTATTTATTATACAACCAGCTGTGGCGCCTGATTTTCCAAGCGCCACAGCTGATAGCATGCACCCAATTGTGGTGTCTGCCTTGGCAGGCGCCACAGTTGGGCCTACCAGCTGTGGCATCTAGTCCATTAGGCGCCATAGTTAGTACTCAAAATTTAAAAAAAAATAAAATAGAAAAAGAAAAAGAAAAAAAAGGCAGTTGTGACACTTCTTTAAAGAAATGTCATAAAATGTGCGTCACCTTTCAACTTTTTTATAGTAGTGTGTGATAAAAGGGACGTGATATGGTTGTTTGACAGGTTGTATCGTGTTAACGATCCTTATATAAATTGGGTAGTCGTAATGTCTTGCTAAAGGCCGCTTGCGACTTTTGGGTTAGTACAATTATTGGCCCACTACCAACTTCATATGGGCCTACAGGGTCGCACACAAGAATGGTCCAACACGAGATAATGTTTAATTTAGGGTGGATGAATTTTATATATATATATATATATATATAAAATATAAAATTCATTAATAATATTATATAGATATATATATTTTCAAAATACATATCTTATATGTGTGTGTATTATATGATATTATTATATTATGTTAGTTTTAAATTTAATCTATTAAGATATATTAAATTTAATAACTAAAATGATAGAGATATAGTATCTCAGATTTAATTTATGAAGATAACTTAAATATAATGGCTCTTTATTTGGATTAAATAAATATGTTAAATTAAAACTGTTGAACATATTTAATTTAAATTGAATTTATTTAATTAGCTCATCAAGATAATTAATTGTTAATTAATTTTGAAATTAATGAAGATTAATTTTGAAATTTGAATATAGCCCTCATAGGTTATAAACTTGATAGAGCAAATACACTCATACATGCATAAGAATTCAGAGCCGCAAGGGAACCCCTAGGAGACATTTGGAGGCGCTAGCACGTAGTCTCTGTTGGAGAGCATTCATGTGGATACCGATAGAGGGAGCAGACCTGAGGTGTTGGCTCCTAGAGATCATAAAAACCCTAAGTTGAAAAAGATACGAATCTTTCTAACTTGATTCAAACGCTGTTGATAGATTCTCAATTAGGATCGGTAAAAATCCTAAAATTCTTCCGCTGTGTCTGCCGATCCTAACACACCAAACACAAATTTTTTTGTTGGGTTCAAAAGTAGAAATAAATATTTTTTTTATTTTATAAACGCCCATTTTGTCTTTAAATTCTCTTATTTGTTTTGTGAATGACTATATTTATCTTGTATAGGGGTTTAAAAGAATCCAGAGAGTTAAAAAAATTAGAAGAATGCAAAAAAAGAAATTTGAAACTGCAAAATCTCAAATCAAGTATTTTCCATAAAATGAGTTGTGAGTCGCATATCAAGTCTCATCATTACTTTATCAATTCTTGATAATAAACCTGAATTGAGATTTTACAATTTCAAAGTTCTTTTTTGTCATTCTCTCGAAAAAATTTTGGTCATTCACATATTTTATTTGTAAATGCTCATATTTGTCATGTAAAATTTTTTTAAAACTCCTTTAATTCTTTTAAATCCATTTATTTGTCTTGTAAATGCTTTTATGAAAAAAACAAAGTAAAGGCATTAATGTCTTTTTATTTACAAAACTTAATTTCATTTTGACCTAAGAGGTGAAGTAAAATTTCAGAATCTTTTGGGGGTCGACTAAAATAAAATTTTTTTCATGAGGTCTAAGTGATATTTTCTATTAAAAAACGCACATATTTTTAAAAATATATTTAAATAATAAAGAGTTAGAAGACTGGTGAGACCCACATTGAAAAAGCAACAGAAGTTAACCCAAAGATAATGATGTTGCAATATATGCTATCAAAAAAATTGATTATGTCTACTTTTACATAAAAAATAGTTAATTTGTTAGGTACTCATAGAAAAATAATTCATTACTAAGTTTGCACGCCCTATTTTTTTTTTCATTATTGCATTAATGGTTTATGCTTCAAATTTTCTTCAAGAAATGATGAAAACGTAATAAATACTAACACCAACCTGGCTATTTTAGTTAACTTGACAAATCAAATAAGTCACTGATTAAATATTAAAGTCTAAACTTCTGACCAAAAAAAGCGTTGAACATACCAGAAAATTGTGAAGTGAAAGGATAATCTTAAATATTAAAGTCTTTTCGATTTCCAATCATAAGAGCTTTCTTCCGTCCCGGATTGAAATGATATTTTATTTGAATAATTGCGGATTCAATTTCTTGGAAGTTGGAAGTTGGAAGTTGGAAGTTGGAAGTCAAAATGACATCTAAGGTGGGAAAAAGACTTGTCTTTTTTTTTTTTTTGATAAAGAATGAATCAAAACAACAACCTCAAGGGCTCTACCCTAATCATTACAAAAATTATGATTAACAACATCTTCTATAAGCAAATGCTTAGCTTCAGTGGGCTCAGTGTGAACTATAAGGAAATCAACCGCCATATTCCATGCTCTCCTAGCGAAACAATCTGTGACCCTATTCGACTCCCGACAACAATGAAGCATCTCCATTTCCCACTCACGTTCCAGCATCGATTGAATTTCCAAAATTAACGTAGCATCAGGATGTTCATCAGAGACTGCTCCTTGTATAAGCTCCAATACTTCGGTGCAATCACTTTCAACAATAATATTTCTAAATCCTCCTTCCCAAGCCAGCTTTATACCCCACAGGATTCCCCAGGCTTCTGCTGTGATCACAGACCCACTTCCAATTTGAAACATAAAACCCTGAACAAATCGGCCCTGATCATCCCGTATCACTCCACAACATGTACAGCTTCCCGATGCTTCATTCCTAGACCCATCTGTATTAACCTTAACCATCCCAGCGGGTGGAGGGCGCCAAGCCATAGTTGATGTGATATAGGCCTTCGGTTGTATGGAGCTAGAGAAACCCCAAGACAACACTGAACTAGTACGAACTAGTAAATTCTGTTTACACCATTGAATATTATTGAAAATACGGTCATTCCTCGCCAACCAGGTGTGTCGACATAAATCAGTAAACCAAATGCGAAACTCGTATCCATATACTTTATCCCAACGCCTTAAGCACCATGTTAACCAAATGTTTCTATCGGTTGAGTCAAAAAATTGATGATACCATTGACTAGGCAGCAACTCATTCCATAGTTCTTTAACCACAGCACAATCTCTAATAGCATGTAGAATTGATTCTGTCTTGTCTTCACAAAAAGGGCACATCTCATTTGTGTGGATTCTCCGTTTAGTCCTTTCCAAATTTGTCATTAAACGACCGTGGGCGCATAACCACATAAACATTTTATATCGTTGAGGAACTTTTAGCTTCTATATGAGCCTCCATTGGAACAAAATTTGATTATCTCCGTGACCCGCTAATCTGTTGTACGCCTCTTTTAAAGCAAATTTACCATCAGCTGCCCAACGCCAACTCGGAATATCACTACAAGTATTGCGGTTAATATTCACTTTTTGAATTGCTAACACAACCTGAATTGGTAATAAATGGCCAAACTTATTAAGATCCCATTGACCTGATGGAGTAATACAATCTGCTACCTTCCAATCTCGGATATCATTTGATAATGGGTGAGTCATCAAGGTCTCCAATCTATCCAAATGGGGAACCCATATATTATGCCAAAAGGACACCAAAGCTCCATCTGTAATCCTCCAGAGAATACTCTCACTTACACTTTCCCAATTTTGTCTAATTCCCTTCCATATGCTCGATTCATTACGTCTTTTTTCCACTTTCGGCACCACATCACTACCTGTCTTGTTCTTTTCTAGAAGGAAACGAACCCACAATGCATCTCGTTTATGAATCAAGTTCCATCCCAGTTTATTCATGTAAGCCTGGTTCTGAATCCTTGCCTTCCTTAATCCCAATCCGCCATCCTTTTTTGAGGAATAAACCAAACCCCAAGCCACCATATGAGGTTTACGATTTATGGATGTACTTCCCCAGAGAAAATTCCTGCACTTCCTGTCTATCTCATCACAGGTACTTAGAGGAAGAGGCACAGACTGCATGGCATAGGATGGCATGGCTGACACCACTGACGATACAAGGGTGTGTCTTGCCGCCATAGATAACATGTTAGGCTTCCAGCTTGCTAATCTAGCATCAATCTTGTCAAGAATAAACCTATATGAAGACTTGGTGCTTCGTTCACATAAGACTGGCATTCCTAAATATTTTCCCAAATTGGAAGACTGGGAAAAATTTAAGAACTCACTAATCTCTTGGCTTCTCGTGCGTCCCACATTCTTTGAGAAGTAAATTCGTGATTTTGCCGCATTTATTTTCTGGCCGAATATCTCACAAAAATCATCCAGTACAGCTTTCACCACTCCAGCTTGTTCCATATCTGCTTCTGTAAACAAAATAAGATCATCAGCGAAAAAGATATGTGAGATAGGCGTACCTTGTCTCGACAATCTAAATGGTTTCCAATCTCCGTCTTCTACAGCAGTCTGAATTAAGTGTCCCAATCTCTCCATCATAATGACAAAGAGATACGGTGAGATAGGATCGCCCTGACGAACTCCTCTAGAAGGGTGGAAAACATTTGCAGTACACCAATTCCAAAGTAGTTCCATTTGCGGTGTAGATACACAAGCCTCGATCACATCACAAAGATACTTAGGAATTTTAAGCTCATTCAAGCATTCAAATAGAAAACTCCATCTGACTCGATCATATGCTTTCTCCAAGTCAATCTTTATTGCCATAAATCCCTTCTTCTTTTTCATGTTCCGCATAAAGTGAATTATTTCCTGCACTAGAATAACATTATCAGTACTTTGGCGCCCCTTCACAAAACTACATTGGTTCGGGGCCACAACCAATGGCATAATAGATTTAAGCCTGAAAGAAATAATCTTTGTAACAATCTTATACACTACATTACAGAGACTTATTGGGCGAAAATCTCGGAAAGATTGAGGATGATCAATTTTTGGAATAAGCACAATTAAAGTACCATTAATATTCTGAACTGATTGAGGATAAGAGAATACCCGTTTAACCAAAGATATCACCGAAAGACCAACCGTATCCCATTGGCTTTGATAAAAAAGAGGATTGAATCCATCCGGTCTCGGAGCTTTGAGTGATCCCATATCGAATAAAGCTCATTTAATCTCCATATCATCAACCTGTCTTCCCAAATTGCTTCTATTCGTTGCATCAATCTCAGGGTAGGTGCACCCAAAAACCAAATTCCCCTGATGTATGCTAGTATCCGTATATAATTCTTCAAAATATTTACTGCCAATATCCCGTATTTCCTTTTCATCATACAGCCATTCCCCTGAATCACGTTTAATAGCTAAAATCTGATTCCGTCTTCTTCGAGCATTTGCCTTTGAGTGAAAATACCTGGTATTACGGTCACCCTGGACATACCAAGTAGACCGAGAGTATTGTAGCCACATAATTTCCTCCTGTGACAGGATTTTTTCAAGATCCTTCTACAAATCACGTTGCAAATTCTCCAAAGCCACCGAAGGTCCAGCTATAGCAATTTTGTTGTTAATTCCATCAAGACGTCTGTAGATCTTATTTTTCATGAACTTCAAATTCCCGAACACCCTTTTGTTCCAATTTCTCAGTTGCTCAGTAAAAACCTCTAAAGATCCACACCAATCTTGCTTCACATTCCATTGATCCTTAACAAAACCTGAGAAATTATCATGCATAACCCAGGGAGCGAAGAATCGAAAAGGCCTCTGTTTGTTCTCAACATGCGACAACTTATCAGTATTGACCAAAATAGGACAATGATCTGATTTGTATTTTGGTAAATGAATCACCGATGCATTAGGAAACTGTACATGCCACCTGGCATCCACCAAAGCTCTATCAATCCTGCTCTGACTAGACGAATTCCCCCAAGTAAACTTAGGGCCACTGAACCCGATATCAATCAAATCAGTATCAGCAATCCATTCCTTAAAAAATTTGTCTACTCCATTTCTTTCCCTAACTTTCAAACTCCATCTATCCTCAGGACATGAAACAGCATTGAAATCACCAACCATCAACCAACCCCCCCGAACAAGCTGACGAATGTCTCTTAAGGAAGACCACAGCAATCGTCTCGAGTTTATATTAGGATTTCCATAAACCACAGTGATGGACCATTCATTATCATTTCCTGTATTAAAAATTCCGTGCTCAAATTGTTCCCCAGCAGAGATTACTGAAAAATTACAACCAGAGTCCCAAAAAAGCCAAATACCACCACTGAAACCTCTTGCTTCTACAACGTACATATTAGGCCATCCAAGCTTCCGAGCTAATAATGAAGCCTTTGTGCCAATCTGTCTAGGCTCCAACAGTGCAAAGAAATTTACTCCTTGTTTCTCTACAATGTCACAGATTAAACGTCGAGATGAGGCACCACCGGCACCCCTAGTATTCCATGTCATAACTATCATAAAGATAAAATAAGGGTAAAAGATTCCCAAACATGGGCAAACTACTGGGACATAGTCCCATATTCATCTTCACTTGACTCCTTCATAACGACATTACCTTCCTCTCCCAGAGGACTTATACATGTTGAAAATTTAATCTCCCGACGCGCACCAGGATCTATAGGGTCAGAAGCACTGTTTTGAATAGATTTTGGAAGTTGTGTTTTCTCGCCTGTAGATTTTGAAGACAAACACAAACTCCCCTTTATTGGCTGAAAATTCGAGGAACCCGCCACAACGTTTCCTCCTTTATGAATCCCCTGTGACAAATCCCCCGCATTCTGCACTTGACCACATTCTTTGTTCGAACTAGAATTACCCTGGTCAACCATTTTATTTTTAACTTGTTGATAATGATCCATTGAGTTCACCAAATCAATCTTACGACCCACCACAATTGCTGCATTCCCAGATTTAGTCTCCACTTGCTTCTTCTTACTAATTAAATGCCCGCGTGATTTAATTGTATTGGTCATTGAAGATTCCTGCTTTGTAGTATCAAGAGCCAAATTATAAGGCACCATCAAAGGGATTTCATTCCTCTTTATTTCCCTATTCTCGTCTGACAATACCGCAAATCTTGATCCTCCAGCATTATGTTGACTATGCAAATGTCGCCCTCCTTCCCGACTACTATTCAATTCTCCTCCAGGACCTCCTTGAACCCGACGCCTCCTTGGTGCTACCATCCATTCACCATTTGTTGTTTTTACTGGGTTTTGACTAGTTTGTGTCGGATCCACTGTTTGTTCTTCACACTCATTATCTGGCATTTGAACACCTGAAGCCCCAGACTCTTTCTTGTGTGGACAGTGTTCTGACCCATGCCCATATCTCCCACATGAGAAACATATCAAATGTAAACCCTCGTAGACTATTTGTTTTTCCTTGCCATTAATCATTAATGATGGAAGCAAAGGAGAATTCAGATCTACCTCAACACATATTCGAGCGAAGCGACCCTTAGTTTGTTTCAATGTATTATTATCCACCTTAAGAACCTTTCCTACTTGACTACCGACCACATATAAGATACCCTTATCATAAAAGTCAACAGGGAATTTAGGAATACGTACCCATGCAGCGATCTTCGGCACTTCTCCAGCATCAGGATCAAACTCCGGTTTCCAAGGTTGCACAGCTAAGTAATGTTCCATAAATAACCATGGTCCACCAGTCAAAGCAAACGCATAATCCTCTTCGTTAGTTAGCCGAACCAAGAAATATCCAGAGCCGATTTCTATCGTAGTTACCTCGCCTCTCCGACCCCATAGTTGCTGCAACTTTCTACCAAGTTGTTCCTCACGAACCATGCGCCCTAGGAGCCTTACAATCAGGGAAGTACTCCATTTCTTTGCTAATTTTTGACGGAACTCCGGTGAAACTATTATATTTGGACCCCTCGGAGTAGACTCAACTTCAATTCTAGATTTCCATCCATCTCCACTCCACCAATCGTCCTCCTTATCAGACAAATCTTCATGCATTGGCATATCTACACATGCTTCCTTGTATGATTTCTTCTGTTGTGAAGAAGCCTCTTTTCCCTCCTCTTCATTGGTCATCCAATCTTCCACCCTCGGTACCAGCGATTGGTGTCCAGAAAACTTATCCCCCTCTTCTCTAACTTTCTTACGACTCCGTAGCATAGCATCCTGTTCCTCCGAGGTCGGCGCCGGAGGCACTCTCTCACGGCTTCTATCCCATTCCCTCACCATCATCTTATCCATCAGTTTATCAGCAAAAAAAAAACCAATAGACAGGATAAACGAGGACAGAAAAACCGATCAAAACAGAATAAAACAGAGCACCACGTTTTAACACCTTCGAATTTGCAATGAAAAGCAATGAATAAAAAAGAAGGCAGGCACCACGTTGAAACTAGACCAGATCACCCGTCGGATAGGATGAATGAATCACCACCCAGATCCATCGAAGCAAAACGGTCTTAGGTTCACAGTAAAACTCCTTCAGAATCAGAATAAAAACAGAACCCACAGTCGAACAAAGATCGCCTAAAAAAATGGGAGACACTCAAACGTCGACGCAACACTCTGATCTGAAAATATCAGAAACAAACTGCAGCGTCCCCAAACTTCACCGAACCACCGTCAGAATCAGAGAGAAAAACAGAGCTCACCGTCAAAAGCTAATGCCGTCGACGATGAAAATAAAGCACAACTAGTTTCAGATCCGTCTCCACCGGCGTACTGACCGTTGAAGGCCGAACTGACCACCAGCAGAGATTAGCTCCGTCGCTCGTCGCAGATTCCGTCGCCTGTTCAGATGTCCGTTGTAGGAACAACGGTAAAAAAAACAGAGAGAGTTTCGAATGTTCACTGTTCACTATTTTAAAACACAAACTCGCGCGTATTTGGGAGAGAAAAGGTCAGTGTTAAATTGTTGTTATAAATGAAAAAGTATATATAATTAATCACTATCAGCTCATTAACATCATTAAGCCATTTACTAGTAGTATGGCTTTATTCTTATTTTGGTAATACTTGCACTCACCTTGCCGTTTCCATTATACATGATTGGATGCTGATTATTTTATATCATCATTATACGCAAGAACTAGCTAGAAGTGCCATTAGACTTCCAAAATTATAGTTTTGGGACATATCTGATTTGCATGCCTCAAATGGAACATGCATTTGTAAATTAAATTACACTCACTCTAGTGCTAATTATAGGTGTTAAATTGGGGTTTACTTTTATCCTAAATATAATGTCTCAATTGATCTTTTATCCCAAAATGATAATTTTTTCTAAAATATTCTTATTGATTTATGCATATTAAATGGGTTTTTATCAAAAGTAGTTTCAATGCAAATCATTAAAGATGATACTCCATTTTAAATTAGTTATCTAACTTCTATATTTAGCATCATATAGATGGAGTGCATAATATTATATTGAGTAAAATATTCTAACTTCCCTTGCATTTTGCCATAATTACACAGATCTCCCCTCCATTTTGAAAATATACATTTAAGTTCAAATCGTTAAGTCCGTTAAGGATTTTTATTTTTAATTACAATTTACATTAAAATAAATTTTATTTACTAATTTATCCTTCATCCTTACTAATTTCTAATTTTGACTAAAAGTGTTTAAGTAATTTAAGAGTTTCTTTTTCTTTTCTTAACTTATTTTTTATTTTTGTAAATAGTCATCTGTTAAATTTTTTTCATATTAAGATAAATATTTAATTAATTTAAGTAATGTTGACATAGAAAACTTAATTAAAAATATGATTAATCCTATTAATAGATACATACTAAAATAAACATGTTTATAAATGTTTGTGCAAAAAATGTATTTAAAAAATTAAGATTTAAAATTAATATAAGTCATGTACTGTATCAGATTTACATTATTAATAACATATTGTGAATAAAACATATTTCTTTCTTATTCTTTTTGCCTTTCGTTTGAAAGGCATATTTTTTAAGTCATTTAAAAGAATACTAAATAACTAATTTTCAATAAATATGATAAAAATTTAAAATTTATAATATGATAAAAATTAAAAGATTTTATAATATATTGGAAATTTTGAACATACATGTATTAGAATTATTTTTTTGTATAAAAATTTATTCTTAGGCAAATATAAATGCTTATTCGTTTGTTGAAAGAGTGGTATTTTGTCAACACCCGTTTCCATTTCGATAATCGAAAAATAATAAAGACGGAATTCAATGGGCATACAGAAAAGTATAATTATACTGATAAAAATATTCGTTTACAATCTCAACGTCGTTTGTCAACGAAATACAGAAAATACAGCAGAAAATTTAATATTTATAGAATTTCCCAAAATAGCTAAACATAAACTAATTATAACTACTATCTTGTCCTCGTCTTGAAACATGTGCCAATTACTTTTCGGCGTCTACGTCTTTGCCTTTCGATCCACTGGCACCCCCTGAGATGTTTATTTAAAAATAGGGTGAGATTTTGAAGAATCCCAGTAGAAACATATTATTGTTCATAGAAAATGCGAAAAGTAAATATGACATGCGCTAAGGTATGCACCAATTAATAAACAATATAAACACATTATCGTCATGTATACATGAATAGGGTCCAGCCCCACAAGCTACATCGGTTGGTCTTTCACCAACTCCCAGTTTAAGTGCACACTGGCACTAATAGCCTCTCTCTAGGCAATTCATGTTAATTAATAAGGTGCATTTACAAACAATGGCATCCACATAATCACATAACTATGGCATAGTGTATAAAGGATAATGTTCCTACCTCGAAGCTTTATAAACCCCTATTTAGATGTGTCTCGAAATACGTGTCGTGTCCGGCCTCCGTGTTGGTCCTAAAATATTAAATGTACAAGAAATATGTCATAACATATTCAAGTATCATTTTAGACTCTTCCATAGTGTTTCTTGTGGTTATATTAGTCTATGATGAAAATTTACTAAAATGCCCCTAGGATCCCGGCCCCGCCATACCTGGCCTGTGGCATGTTTTCCCAAAATTTTGACTAAGGCTATTCTAACTAATTTTCGCCCAAGGAATCCATTATCGGGCTCAAAATCACCAAATTCACTATCAAATTACGAAAATACCATTGACAGCCCCTATTTAGGGATTTTAGTGGCATTTTCGTAATTATGTTTTTTGGTCTTTACCGAAAAAGTGCTCAACTGTAACCCCACCTATTTTTGCCCACTGAATCCAATGGAACTATTTATTTCATAAAAAGCCAACTCTTACCCCTTGAAACAGTGTTGGCTGAAATACTTCAAGAAAAATGGAAAAATGTAGTTTTATGTTTTAGCTTCTAAAACTTGTACTTTTCCACTTTTAATCCTTGATTAACTCATTTAAACACTTCTTAATCATGAATTAAAGAAATTTGGGCAGCATAACCCCTTAGGGTTATAGCTTTTCCAATTTTCCAAATCAACCAAAAATTACCAAACTAACAACAAACTTCAAAACCAACTTCATACAAGTATAGATTTCATAAAAATGCTCCCTTGATTCCAAACCATTGATCTCATCAAGGGTTGAGATTTCACCACTTGTTCTTGCCTATCCCTCCTCCCATACCTCTAACCATGCCTTATACTTTATGCCATACCTTCACTTATCATGACCACCATGCACATCTCTTCACTTGGTGTACACTCTACCCTTGTCATCATTGAAATGTTCATGTGGCATTTGACTTGTGTTTTTTGGAAATTAATCATCATTTATCTCTTCGTGTAGCCTTTGGACATGTGTCCATGAAATTAAATTATTCCCCTCATTCTTAGGTGTTTGGACGAAAATATGGAGGAGAAGAAAAGAAAAATATGTTTCTCTAATTTTATAATTCCCTTAATTGATTTATACCCAAGTCATTCTAATTTTACCATTTTTTATTTATTCCATCAAGAATAATCTCATTATGCATTTTCCTTTATTTTCCTTGATTAATTGAAATCAACTTCAATTAATTGAAAAATAATTAATCTTGGGCTAAATTGGCAAAATTATGATTTTGCTATCACTTTTATAATTTAATTCATTTCTTGAATTTATTTGCCCATTTCCTTGTGAATATGAACATTTCAAAATTCATAAGATCCAAATTCATAAATATTCACCATTTTTATTGAATTTCTCAATTAATTATAATATATTTTTTATGAATATAAAATTTGGGGTGTTACATATTTTGGTCAAAGTAAATGTTTAATGTCAAACCTAACGATCAACTAACAGTTGGGTGGATGGAAATGAAATATCAAATATGTAAGGGAGGTTTCTGTAACTTGTATTTTAATTTCAAGGGAGGTCTATATACTTT
The DNA here is from genome assembly GCA_963210345.1 of Inga oerstediana. Taxonomy (NCBI): domain Eukaryota; kingdom Viridiplantae; phylum Streptophyta; class Magnoliopsida; order Fabales; family Fabaceae; genus Inga; species Inga oerstediana. The sequence goes on along the minus strand of OY723399.1, from coordinate 76,204,174 downwards.
TTCAAAATAGATGAAAGGTTTATGTAATTTAGGTAAAATGAAGGGGTAGTCAATGTATTTTACTCTATTATATTTATATTTGTGGGCCTATTCATAAGAAGTAAGTATATGACTTATTTTCATAGATAAATTCGAAAGTAGTACATTACATTAGTCCTAGGCAAGCAAGATTATGTCACATTGTTTTATGTATATACATATTGGGTTATGTTGAAATAAAAAATTTACATCAGATAACCAATAAGGTATAATAGGTATAACTGGCAAATGGTTGAATTTTTTAAATATATTGTTAGGCGTTTCAACAATATTTGGCTATATATATATATATATACACGTAATTACGTATGCAAAAAAAATCATGGCAAGATTCATTTCTGTAAAATTCCTTTATCAACTTGTACGCGCGCGCACATGTCACGTTTTAATCGAACAACATGACATTAAAGAGATATAAACAAATATAAGTCTGATCCATTGTTGATATAATTGCTTATATTTAACTCTACCTATCCATTTTAGAACAAACTTATATTATACATATATTGACCGGTCATTTGACAAAAAATTAAAAAGATGACGTTATCATATACTCTATCCCGTCCTTAATATAAGATATATTTATCTAATTTAATTAGATTAAGGAAGTTAATTAAGTTAGTTAATATAACATATATTTTCTTATACGTCCTAACTATCTTTTTTAATTCTCTCATATCCTCTCCTCTTTGATTATTGTAAAATGAGCATCAATAGGGACAAAATAGGAAGAGATTGATAAATATAAAAATTATGTCTTATGTTTAGAACCAAAATAAACTCCCTAAATATATCTTATATTAAGGACTGAAGAGAGTATATTTTTTGTTAAAAAAATATAGTCTGGTGTTTGAAGCTTGGAAACAAAATCAGAAGACTTATCTACCTAATTTAAGTAGATTAAGGAAGTCAGTTACTATGATATGTTTTTTCTAAAACATCTTAATCATCTTCCTTAATCAATTTATCTCTCTCTTATTTGTTTATTGTTGAGACCTTAAGGAAATATCAATAAAAGTAAATTATGAAAAAACTGACAAATATGCTGAAAAATAGATATTATATTTAAGACCAATATCGACTTTCTGACGAATTAGGTCCTAAATTAAGTACCAAAGGAGTAAATAATTAGACAAACTTCTCTGTTTTAATCCTACTTCTTACAATTTAATTTGCCTATGATCATATCTGTTATTTTTCTAAACTTTCCTTCGTTTGGACCAAGTCCCCCTCCACTTAATTATTGCACTTTAATTTCGTTTTTGTATCAACCTTCTTAATTATTCTAATACCATTTGTACCTACCTTCCTTTTATTTTAAAAAATAAGCAAATAATGTCATACACATCAGCTGCACACACGCAAACACTTGCGTATTTAGAGTCAGGATTTAAACCAAAACTGATCCTACTAAACATTGAGGGTGCATTCAAATCTGAACTAGTCCAACCATAATTTTTTTTTTAAAAAAATGTCAGTTATAAAATTATCTCTATTTTAAATTTTGTATCTAATAAAATAAAAAAAATTTTAAAATATAAAAAAAATTGAATTTGGGCCATTATAAAACGATATAGATGGTTAGATTAAGATGAGTACTCCATGACCATCTTTTTGATGAGCATGAAATATGTGCTCCCCTAATTGAAAAGGTTTACTTTAATTCTAAATATAAAATATTTCAATTTACTTTATTTCTTAAATTTATAACTTTTTCTCCCAGCATGCCTATGTTGAGTGCACATAGCAAAGAGATTTCCATCCATGGGGTAATTTTAATACAAATAATGATTACAAAAAGTATTTTGAGAAAATCAACACATTTTTTCTTACAAATAAGAAATTTAACTATTTTTTTAATCTATACAAATTAGTTATCCAATTCCATATTAACATAGTAAAGCTAAAAGTTCATTCAAACTCAACCTATAAAAATTGGGTTGGGTTTCTCTCCTTTTTTTTTTTTTTTTTTGCTTTCTCACTTTTTTTTTGGAATCTCTCATATCCATTCTTAAATTAAATAAATATATGGTTCAAATTTAATATTTTAAAAATTTATTATCACAAACATAAATAAATAAATTTAAATTGTTAAAATTTATATAAAAAATAAAATATAATAATAATTTTATAAAATATTCAATTTAAAGTCTAAACCATCCACTTTTTTTTATATAAGGGCAGTAGAGATGAGATACTTAGAAGAAAAGAAGAAAGAAAGAAAAGGAAAGTATCTCCTTCCATGAAAATCACACTACTTTTATCCCACGTACCCTATATAATTCCTGTGTAATACATCGGGAGTGAACTGATCTTTTTTTTTTCTAACCAAACCAAACAGCAAAACTAACTAACGCGGTTGGCAAGCTGAGTGAACTGATCTTTGAGATATATATATATATATATATATATTTACTCACACAGATACCTCTACATATACAGTATATATAGCTTGAATTAGAAATGAAGGTGATATCGTCATGTCCAAAGGCACAAGCAAAAGCAAACCTAAGCCGTCACACATACTGCAGCCATAGATAAAGAACACCCCATATTTGCGTACAAGCAATGAACTCTCTCTCTCTGCTTCCATTTATATACCCCTCTTGTTTCTTCCATCTATAAAATCAACCATACACTATCCTCATATATACATAACCTTGTGTGATTATTATTATTATCAGTTGAAAGAGTGCTACACTCAAACCTCAAAATCATCATGGGTGCAAAAAGCTCCAAGAACAACAACAACAACAACAACGACAAGGACACATCCATCTCCGGCAAAGGTTTCAACGGCCTCGGCAACCTCATCAGACTCCTCCCTACCGGCACCGTCTTCGCCTTCCAATTCCTTAATCCGATCTTCACCAACGACGGCCGCTGTGGGACTCTCCTCAACAAGTACCTCACCGGCGCCCTCCTCGTCATCTGTGCCTTCAACTGTGTCTTCGCCAGCTTCACCGATAGCTACACTGGCAGCGACGGCAGCCGCCACTACGGCGTCGTCACCACGAAGGGGATATGGCCGGCTCCGGCCTCGGACAACGTCGACATGAAGGCCTATAGGCTGAGGTTTGGAGACTTTGTGCATGCTTTGTTCTCGTTGTTAGTGTTCGCCGTGTTGGCACTTTTGGACAACAACGCTGTTCACTGTTTCTACCCCAAGTTTGAGACGCAGCAGAAGTTGCTGTTGCAGGTTCTGCGACCGGTGATCGGGGCTATTTCAGGTGGGGTGTTCGTCATGTTCCCTAATAACCGCCATGGTATTGGGTACCCTGCAAGTCCCGACGATAATGTTACTGGAGGTGGATCCTCCCAAAAGCTCTAGTATGGGTAAAGTGTGTGTCTACACACACACACACACATATATATGATGCTTCTGTTTCGTTTGCTTTGATCGATATTGATGTGTATTGAAGTTTGGTGACTATTTTCTTTTTTATACAAAAACGGTGACTATTTAACAAGTTGATGCCAAAAAAAGCAAGTTAATTACTAATTTTGTCCGTAAGAATTCAATAAAAAGAATAATAATACGCCCGCGCGCGCATATCTGTGAGACTTTTGATCGTCTCTCTTGTTGCTTCCGTTACTCTTTCAAAGATATAGCCTACAGGTCCCGTTCGGTTGGGTCGATGAGAGCAGGGTGCGATTCAAATAAAAATGGGGTTTCAAAATTTTCTTTATTACTCTATTATTTGATCAGTTATTATTTTTAAGAATAAGTATATTTTTCATCTATGAAATTGCTTTTTTAAATTTTTCATATTAATTTAAAGATAGCTACACTCAAAATTTTAAATATGAATAGAAAACAACCTTTATAGTAATGCCCCTTTTTTATGCAATAATTTAACTTTTTTTTTAAAAGAATTACTGTGGAGTCCCACCTAAATAATTTAATCACTTAAAAGAGTAATAGAGACCAAGTTCGATATTCACAGAGTAACAGAGACCAAGTTCCACAGGCATACAGAAAAGTACATATATACTGATAAAAGTATTTGTTTCTAGTCCAAAGTTAAGATACAAAAGGCGACAATATTTACAACATAAGCTATCTATAACCACAAACTTTAACTTTGCCTCATACGTGCCAGTCACTTTCCTTTATCTACGTCATTGCCTTTTGATCCGCTAGCCCCACTGAGATGTTTGGTTTTGAAAAAAGAGGTGAGATTCCTAAGAATCCCAGTAGAAACATACTATCGTTCATAGAAAATGCGGAAAGTAAATATGATATATGCCATGTATGCACCAATTAATGAATAATATAAATATATCATCTGTATGTATACATGAGCAGGGCCTAGCCCCACTAATTTGCACCGGTTGGGTTTTCACCAACTCCAGTGTAAGTGCCTCTGACACTTCTGGCCCCTCTCTGGGCAAATCATGTTGATTAATAAAGTGCATTTACAAACATTGGCATCCACACAATCATATTACTATAGCATAATGTATGAAGGATAATGTCCCTACATCGAAGTTCTATCGACCCCTTTTTGTGTGTCTCGTGAAATGTGTCGACTTTCGGCTCCCGATTCGGTCCTAAAATATTAAATGTACAAGAAATAGGTCATAACCTATACAAGTATCATTTTAGACACTTCCATAGTGTTTCTTGTGGTTATATTAGCCTATGGTGAAAATTTACCAAAATACCCCCGAGACCCAGACCCGGCCCTGCCGTACTCGGCCCGATGCACTTTTTTCCAAATTTTTGACTAGGGCTATCCTGCCATATTTTCGTTCAAGGAATCCATTTCTGGACTCAAAATTACCAAATTCAATGTCGAATTATGAAATTGCCCTTGGTAGCCCTACTTTTAGGGTTTTAGGGGCGTTTCCGTTATTATGCTTTCTCGGCCTTTTTTGAAAAAGTGCCCAACTGTAACCCAACCTATTTTTGCCCACTGAATCCAATGAAATCATCAAATCATTGAAAATCCAACTCTAAGGCCCTCAAACAACCCTGGCCAAAATTATGGTGTTCTCTGGGAAAAATCGGAGTTTTACGATTTCGGCTCCGTAAACGCGTTTCTTTATACTCCTAACCACTTTATTAACCATTTAATTGAGTTATAACAACCATTTGAACTAAACTTGGGCCTTAGGCACACACTTTTCCAAAATTTAAAACCAATGGCAATCCAGCAAAATTTCATAGATTAAATTACCCACATCAGCCAGAATAGTTAATATACGAAGGTTTGAAAGTTACCTCGGGCTCCCACAAGCTTTTCCCCAAAGATGGCTAAAACCCTAACCCTTGGACAACAAATTTTTGAGCCTCTAAACCTTAAAGAATAAAGAGGAGTAGCTTAGGGTCAGAGTTATACACGTTAGGGGCTAAATCGTTGGAGAAATCGGCTTACCTTGCGAGATTTCTTCCCTTTCTCTCTCTAAACTCTCAACTTTCTCTCTCTTATTTCAGGTATGTTGCAGCATGAAAATGGGCTGAAGAGGAAGATGATGATATATTTATCATATATTTTGCATTATTTTATTCATTTATTTTATTTTCCAAAATTTCAAAAATGAACTTATGTACATAAATCCTTATGTACATGTAACCATGCTCATTAAGCCCAATCAATATTTCCTTATTTATGCCATATATAGGAGACACCTAGGGGTCCCTCCCTATGGTCTCAATTGGCTTCACAACTTGTTCCGGTTACGTATATACGTAAAGTCTCAATTTTGGTCAAAATTGCACTTTTTGCTCAAATTTTCCATAAATTCATATTAAATTGACTAAAATATTATAAATATATTTTTTAACCTTTATTTTTCTTAATTAATTGAAATTAACTTCAATTAATTGGAAAATAACTTATTTTGTGCTATTTTAGCAAAATTACGATTTTGCTATTACCTTTTTAATCCAATTTATTCTCTTATTTTTCTTTGGCCAATTTCCATATATTTCTGGACCAAATATTTTCTCTAATATTCCTTTATTTTTGGACCTTAACATTGGGCTTTTTAAATTACCCAAATTAATTCCATAATTATTTTGCCCATTTTCTCATGAAAATGAATATTTATAAAATTCATAAATTCCAAATTTATGAATATTCACCATTTTATTGAAATTTTCAAATATTTACAATATTTTTTGTGAATATAAATTTTGGAGTGTTACATCTATCAACTTGCATACTTTGGAGCAGTCATTAAATAGGACCACCTTCCTATTACCCAAGTCCCATGCTCTCTTCAAACCCATGAGACATTCCCAGATTTCAGCCGTTAAAGCATCTCTCTGATAGAGCCTCATCATAAACACTTCCTGAACATTTCCATGGTGATCCCATAGCATGCCACCACAGCTAGCTTTATTCATATTACGAGTTGCTGCCCCATCTACACATATCCTTGACCACCCGCTTGGCACTATTTGTTGGTTAAGGTTCGATTTAACTGCACCTCCATACAGGCTTGTGTGTTTTAGAGAAAGGTTCCCCTTCTTCATCGAATTAAGTATGGCACTTGCATGAGGTTCCAACGAGGATATTTGGGACACAATATTTTCAAAGATGCGCTCATTCCTGTGTTTCCACATACTAGCCAGCAAATCACAGTAAAAAATTCTTCCCATACCAAGCCTATTTTGACGCCAACTGATTTATTCAAATTTAATGTGCACTACTCCCACAGGTTCATGCTAAAGAATTTCTCTCTATATTCTATCCTAATTGAGTTGTTCCAGAATTCTTTGATTTTTGGGCAATCTCTCAAGACATGCAAAGTATCTTCATATTTATTATGACATTCCGAGCAACTTGCATCAGTCCCCATACCACGAGATGTTCTCAACACATTAGTGAGGAGACTATTGTGTAGAATCACCCACATACATGTTTTACACCTTTGTGGAGTCTTCAACTTCCACAATTTTGTCCAAACTGGAGAAAAAGGTGTCTTATCATTACAAAAAAGACCATAAGCTAATTTCACCGAATAAATACCATGAGGTTCCGGCTTCCACCTCACAGTAGTTGTTCCATCTAAGTTTTGGATATGTTCAAGACCCTCTTCTAGCTGCTCCTAGTTCTTTTTAATTCCTTTCCATAAGCGAGAGCCCGGCCGATTCTTTTCAATCCTTGGGATAACATCAGAACCGCATTTATACTTACTTCTAATTACCCTTGCCCATAAATCATCCTTCTTCTTAATTAAACCCCATCATGTTTTCAATAAGAGTGCTTGGTTTTGGGCGTTCATGTGGTGAAGACCAAGTCCACCTCTCTTCTTCTCTTTACACACTTTATCCCATGCTACTAGGTGAACCTTTCTTTTCTCATCAGTTGTTCCCCATAAAAAACGTTTGGCACTCTTCTCAACTTCTTCACACATAGCAGGTAAAATAGCGGTTTGCATTGAGTATGTCAGAAGTGCAGTAACAACCGAAGACACCAAGGTATGCCTTCCAGCTAGAGAGATAAGATTTGCCTTCCAATTACTCAGCCGAATCTTAACTTTATCTACTACAAAATGATACGTGATCTTACTCACTCTTTGATGATGAAGAAGAACACCTAAATACTTTCCTAAATCGGCTGCCAAAGTGAACCCCAGCAATTCACTTAGCTGTCCAGACCGATTGTGATTTACATTACTTGAGAAGAAAGTATGAGATTTAGAATGACTCACCTTCTATCCCGAAGCATTACAAAACTTTGTAAGACACCTCTTGATAACATCTACCTGATCAACTGATGCCTCTGAGAGAAGAATGAGATCATCTGCAAAGAATAAGTGTGTCAGTGGAGGGCCATCTTTAGTTAGTCTAATAGGTCGCCAATTGCCCTGATCAATCTCATCTTGTATCAAGTGAGCAAGCTTTTCAATACAAATCACAAATAAATAAGGTGATAGAGGATCCCCTTGTCTAACTCCCCTGGATGGTAGGAATGTATCTGTCTTACACCCTTCCCATAAAATTTGCATTTGAGAAGATGATATGCACACTCCAATAAGCTTAATGATATGAGAGGGAAAATTTAACTCTTGGAGACATGCCATCACAAAATCCCACCGTAAGTGATCATAAGCCTTTTCTAAATCAACCTTAACAGCCATAAAACCTTTCTTCCCTTTCATGTTGCGCATTGTATGAATAACCTCTTGAGCAATAATGATATTATCTGAACTAACCCTTCCTGGAATAAAACTGCATTGGTTAGGAGCAACGACATCAGAGAGAAAGCTTTTAATTCTAGAAGATAACACTTTCATCAGGGTCTTATATATCACGTTACACAAACTGATAGGACAAATATCTCTGATAGTTTCAAGATTATCAGATTTTGGAATAAGAACAATTAGAGAGTCATTGATCTCCTTCATCCTTGTAGGATCTTGAAAAATACTGTTTAACAAATCATAGACTGATTGACACACGTGTGCCCATTGACTTTGAAAAAACAAAGCATTTAAACCATCCAGACTTGGTGATTTAAGAGCCCCTATAGATGAAATTGCCTAGTTCATTTCCATCTCCTTCAAAGAACCACCTAACATATGCAAGTAGCATTGCTTAATGGCTGGGTAAGTCATATTGCAATCCATAAGTTTCACATAATCTCCTTCGTCATTAAAGAGAGATTGAAAATAATTAGTGGCCATTTTTTTATTTCTCTAACGTCATATATCCAATTTCCACAGCCATCACTAATAGATTCAATCTTCTTCCTCTTCCGGTGTCCATTTGCTCTTAAATGAAAATATTTCATATTTCTATCGCCCAAAGCAAACCAATCGTACTTTGCTTTTTCAGCCCAAAGGAGATCCTCCTGTAAAAGAATTTCCTCAAGTTCCTGCCACAACTTACGCTGGGATTGTTCCTGTGCAGGCAAGTTACGACAAGACATAGGCATATTTGAAAGTCCATCAAGGCGATTAAGAAGATGCCTTTTTTTCCTACTCAAGTATGGTAGCTACAAGCTAAGAGAAATCATTTTGACACCAATATGATTAATTTACGTACACATCAAGTTAGTGTTTATAAGATGAAATTAGCTAAACTATGAATGAAAGTAGAATTAAATGAGCCCATCCTTATATTCCCTTTTCACACATACTTTTCTAATTTTCTATGCACGCCACACTGTTTACTCACCCGATCCTATAGCCTCAACTTTATATTCCATAAAAAACATTAAGCAAGGAGAGGGGAGAAGGGGTGTCTTTATTATACTGACCTCCTTCTTTATTTAATGTCTTTATCATTAGATTAACTTTTAATGGTTGATAATATATATCGATAATTAAAAGTTGATCTAATAGTAGAGACATTAAATGAAGAATAAATAAAAAGGGAGGTCAATTGAGACACCTCTCTCTCTTGAGAGGGAGTTGCATTAATTACATCTTTAGTATCGGGTTTTTTCTTTCTTAGTACAATCAAATACTGGGAATTTATATGAGGAACACATTTAGCTCCGGTTTGATACGAGAGATCTGGAGGGTAATTTAGAGGGTAATGATATTTTTTTTTTGAGTTTGATTTAAAAAATTGGAGAAGAAGGATTATAAAATTTTAATAAAGAGAAGATGTAAGATAAAGTACTAAAAAAATTTATTAACAACTTTTAACCCCATTTTTTTAATTTTTTAAAATTCAGCTCAAAAATTTTTTCCTCCTCCTCACCTCATATCAAACAACTCCTAAGATTCATTCATGAGACGGATCCTTTTTTTTTTTTTAAATGGAAAAGGAGTACTATTACTTATCAATATAAATCAAAGTTCACCAAAGGCCAAAGTCTTATATCAAGACATCAAGCAATTAATTAGACATGTCAATATGATTAATCAAATGCATATAGCTTTCATGGCATGGTTAACCATATATATCTTCTGTAGCACCAATGATGTTGCTGGGTTTGAAAGATTCTCCGGCGAAGAGACGTTTGTTCCGAGCGGCCCAGAGCTTCCATTTGAGGATGCCAAAAGTCTCGTACACTTAGGATCGAGGTTATGAAGCCACCAATCCTTGATCGTATGAGACCGACCAACCGATCCTTTTCATAAATCACAAGGGATGATATTATTGCAAAACAGAGTTTTCGAAGTAAAAAACGAATGACTCTTGAATATGTTAGGATATCACGCCTTACAAACTAATGTCTTAAAATCTTTATTCCCACGTTGAAATAAAAAAAAAACCAACATAGTGCTCTCTTACCCTACTCTCGTTTACACATGACAATGAATTAAATAATACAATGAAGTTAATTATATTAGTTATTTGTAACAAATATATACTAGATTTCCTAAAATATTATCTTTCATTATGACTATCCTTAGATATAAACTCCTTATAGTATGTAATCAATAAGAATATTTTGAGAAAATAAACTTGGGAGTCAAAGTGGATTGAGACCTTATAAGTAGAACTAAATCTAATTCTCAACTAGCTTTTATATTAAGAACGAGAGGTGCACTACTACAAGATATAGATTTTACTATCTCAAAGAACGTCCGTTTTTGAAAAAGGAAAGTAAAAAATAAAGACGGTGACATTTTTGTAATTATCTGCATCAATTTTAACATATTAGGTGTCTCAATTCCAAAAACGGATGCCAAAGGTGAAGTCCCTAATATTAGGTTTAATTAGGAATGCCCAAGGTGGCATCCCATATTTTCTAATATGAGGGATGCCACCTTTGGTGTCCCTAATTAATTAGGGACGCTAAAGGTGACATCCTATATTCTCTAATATTAGGTGGTGTCCTTTATTCTTTAATATTCTCCTATATTTGAACTCAAATATATATATTGCCAAAAAATTCCATTGCAACACACACCGCCCTCCTTGCTCTTCTCTCTCTCTCTCTCTCTCTCACCCCATGAGACATTTCTCAGTTTCCCTGAGAGTAGTTGTAGAGAGAGACCTACACTCCATAGATTCAAATGGCTTCTTCCAGTTCTTCCTTCGGTGTTCTTGCCATCCTCCCCACTATCATCCTCACTCTTGTCATGCCCTTCAGTGCCCCTATCTATGATGGTAATCTCTCTCTTTATCACTTCTCAAATCTAACATGCAAGCCTCTATTTACATTCTCTTTACATTTGGATTTGACTCTCCTGTCTATTTATTATTATTATTATTATTATTATTATATAATTTTCTTTCCTTTTTCACAATCAGATCTAGTATGGTGCATACGGGGATGAAGAGAATGGATTTTTGAATTCAGAAGTTTGAATTCAAAAAAGAGAGATGCACTATTAACAATCACTGTTTACGCGTCACTGTTCACCATCATTGTTCATGCTACTGTTCACGCGTCTCTTTCAAAAGAGATTGGTTAGTTACTATGAGTTTGTTTTGTGTGAATTTTTTTGATTAAAAATGATTCATTTCTGTATTTGTTTGCAAGGAATCAATTTATAGAGACATTTTTTTTGGATTGGAGGTGATTCCAATCGAAAAAAAAAGCCACCTTTTTTTTTTAAAAATGAACTTATGGTGCCCCTTTTTTCATAAACGGATGTCGTAAGTGCCTTTATGGCATCCGTTTTTTAACAAACGTCATTTCCAAACTTTCTACGTTCCTCACATACGCGTAGACGTTGAAAGGGCCTACAAATGGATATTAAAAGTGTTATTTGTAGTGGTGGTAGTGTTATTAGAATTGGATTTCATGATACCACAATTACATTTCTTTTGGAACCTATTTATTGATATTACTCTAAATCTTGATTTTCAAACTACTGCCTTCCCGCCATCCACTTACTTAACCCTGAATCCCCTAATATATAACACTATTATTTACCACAAATATAGTCGGGAATATGGGCAAAACCGACCCTGTTCACGGGCTAGGGTCTAAACGGGCGGCCCGTTTAGGCCCGCTCCCGTATAAAACCCCTAATTTTTGAAGTCTACGGTCCTACAAGGCTGGGCCTTCTTGAGCTAGGGCCTAAATGACCCTAAACTCATTTTAATTCAAATAAAATTCACTTTCAAGTTTTATATTTTATTTATTATTTTGCTTTAAATTAAGATACATTATTTTTAAAACTCATAAATTTCTAGTTAAAATAATTATCCAATGTCTAATTAGCCTTTTTTTAAAAGTTTAAATGAATAAACCATTGTAGAAAACCAAATAAATCAAATCATTTAATAAGTGTTAGCCTATTATTAATACTCTATTAGGTACTTAGGTGTCTCTCCTATTGATAATTTGATAGAATGATATTACATATATTAATTTATTTTTAAAAAATATTAAACGGGTCTAAAAGGCTGGCTCTATAGGGCCTGCGGTCCTAAAAGGTAGGGCCAGCCCTTTTAGGCCCGACTCCTTCTAGAGTCTCTAACCACAGAACTTTTAAAAAGTTTGCATGTTGTATATGAATATTTTATGAACAAATTCATAAAGTTTAAATTTTCATAGATTTATTTGATTATTTTATTGTGAAATGGAACATCCTCTATCACATTTATTAATACATGTCAAACTCAATTATGAATCCAAAATTATGACTATCTCATAAGTTACCAAACATTCTTAATAAAGACAAAATTCATGATTATCTCTTAAGTTACTATTATATGCTTTTCAATTATATATTTGTCTAAAAATGGATTTGAATGCTTTATTTTGAATAGATATATTATGCTTATAAATCCATTTTGAGAAGCATTATTGATGATCTCATAATTAATTTTAATCAAAATATAAGTGTTTTGTTGAGTGTATCATAATTGCTGGTAAAAAAAAAGTTGAGTGTATCATAATTAATTTAATCAAAATATGAGTGTCAGGAAAAAAATTTTAGAAAGCACGGGTTTAATTTGATTTTCAAAATTGATTATTAGCTTTATCCAAACAAGCCTAAGTATGAAATATTTCCATTAATCTTTCGTATAAAACCAATAATTTGTTATAAATTAAAGGAAGAAGATGATAAGAGAAAGAGAGAATATGAGAGTGCAAGAAAGAATATTCTTATTCACTATTAAGGTGTCTACAGCACATAACACATGCCCTCTATTTATATGCATAACTTTATAATCTTAAGAGAAACGATATCTATAGATTTGATAATAATAAGAGATAATTGTGAGATATTGAAGATAATAGAGGTAATGGGAGATTTTGTGAGATAATGGAGATATATGGACACCCACTTAAATATTATATTCATAACATTGCCCCTTAGATATCCATTATATACGAATGTACCTCATTAAAAAACCCCAACTAGGAAAAACTTAGTGGGACAAAAATCCAGCAAAAGAAAAAGACTGTCATTTTTTTAATGAAAGGATAATTCATTTCATCAAAAAAATATTTACAAAGTGGTCGGCTATACAAATAAACATCTTAATCTATACAAGTAAGCCTATGAAACTATACTGAGCTAAGAAGCCTATGAGAAGATTTACAATATGTTTCTATAAACTGAGAAACTTTGTAATGTATGATTAACAATAATTCTAATGTGAGACAAAATTCCATAAGCTGTGTATGTTTCCTATGTAAAAATGTTGTGATTGCTCACATCCCATGATTTGCAACAGGTAAGACAAATGCCAATCTTCCATGATGTTAGTCACAGATAGCGTCTGTCGACACACACATATTTACACATGAATTGATGAAATTGTACAGTATTAGAGATAGGTTTCATATTACGTTGATTGTATATAAATATGTAGTTTTGCATTTCATAAATAAGAGAGAGAAGTTTCAGTTTATAACATGGTACCAGAGCCTCTGTAACTTCAGAAATTATTTTTGTTTTTCCGGCGAAGAACTCCATTTTTTTCGGCTAACTAGTTTTTGTTCAACATTCAGATCTGTCATCGCCAACACCTCCGCTGCAGACACACGCCAGATCCCCAGGTCCCCTGTGTCTAGATCGGCCAGCCACCAAAATTTGAGGCCATTCCGACGGCGCGTGTGTCCTCACGCGCCGCCTGAAGCTCCGTTGCCATCTACACGCGCCGGTGCGTGAAGCTCTTTCTGGTGGCCATTTGTGACACCGTTTGCGGCGTTCTGATCGTCTCTCCAACCTCTACCTCCCTCTGAAGTTTCGTGGTCATCCGAAACGTTTGAAATTTTGAGCTATTGTTCTTCGCTTTCGTTTCCACATTCGTAAGTTCAATTTGTCACTACATTCAGCATTTTTGAGTGAGGGTCTTAAGTCTCTGCGGGTCCCTTATCTTGTTTGGAGTAGTTTATCTCTTTACATGCGCATTTGATTGAATCTCTGTGGGTCCTGTTGGTTGCAACTTGATTAAGTTGATATTGTGGATCTATCTTCTTGATTGTTCGTGACTCTTGCTATTTTTGAGAAGGTTGTTCGTATACTACTACGTTGATTGTTCAAAATGGCTGATTCTAAAAACTCTGATATGTTACCTATATCTGCTAAAATTACTGCTTCACAGTTGAATTGGACAAATTACAGTGATTGGAACAAAACTGTTAGAGTTTATATTCTAGGAATTGAGATGGACACCCATTTAATTGAGGATCCTCCCTCTAGTGATGAAACTAAACTTTCAACTTGGAAAAGAGCAGATGCTCGTCTTTTGTTTCAAATTCGAAACTCTATTGAACCAAGGATTTTGTCTTCAGTTAGTCACTGCAATTCTGTTAAAGAAATTATGCAGTACCTTGAATTTATGTTTTCTGGCAAAGGAAATATCACTCGGATTCATGAGATCTGTAAAGGCTTTTATCACTCTCAACAACAGGGCCGTCCCTTAAAGGACTTCTTTCTCGACTTCAAGCGGTTGTATGAAGAAATGAAAGTACTTATGTCTCCACAGGCAGATCTTTCAACTCGTGTTAAGAATCTAGAACTTCAGGCGATTATCAGCTTTCTTGAAGCTCTTGACCCTTCATATGAAACGATTCGTTCCTAGATTTTGTCTAGTCAAGAGCTTCCTTCTCTTGAAGATGTTTTCTCCCGGGTTCTTCGTGCTAATAGCTTGATTCACTCTTCTGTAGATCCAACTGCAGGTGCTCTAGCTGGACGTGGTCCCTTTGAGAACAGGAATTATGGGTACAAACAAAATACTCATTCTCCTACAATGACTTCTGGCAGTATTATTTGCAATTATTGCAAGAAACCTGGACACATTAAGAAAAATTGTCGAAAATTGCAAAATAAACAGCAGCGTGATCAACAGCGTGGCCTTGCTCATGTTGCCCATACACCTGGTCTCCCTGATTCTCGATCTTCTTCTGCCGGGGCACTAGCCACAGGTACTCTGTCCTCTGGTCTTACTACTACTTCCACTAAGTGGATCATTGATTCTGGTGCCACCGATCACATGACAGGTAATCATCACTTATTCTCTTCATATGCCCCCTATACCAACCCATCATCCATATTTGTTGCCAATGGTTCTCCCGTACGTGTTACTGGCTCAGGAACTGTTCAACCAACTACCTCCCTCTCATTATCCTCTGTTCTTAACATTCCAGATCTCACCTTTAACCTTTTATCTCCCAGTAAACTCACTCGTAAGTTAAACTGTTTTATCTCATTTTTCCCTGATCATTGTTTAATTCAGGATCTATCGACGAAGCAGATTATTGGTAGAGGCTATGAATCTGGTGGACATTACATCCTTGATGATCAGGTTCCATGTTCTGTTGCTTGTTCTGGTGGGTCGTCTCTGTTTGAAGTTCATTGTCGTTTAGGTCATATGTCACTTTCGTCTCTCCGAAAAGTGTATCCTCAATATTCTTCTATGTCTACTTTAGAATGTGAGTCCTGTCAGTTTGCAAAACATCATCGTATTCATTTGGCACCTCGTGTCAATAAACGGGATGCGTCCCCCTTTGAGTTAGTACATTCTGATGTTTGGGGTCCTTGTTCAGTTATGTCTCAAACTGGTTATCATTATTTTGTCACTTTTGTTGATGATTTTTCCCGCACCACCTAACTTTACTTAATGAAACAGCGTTCTGAATTGTTTACTCATTTTCGTAATTTTTGTGCTAAAATTCAAACCCAGTTTAACACATCTGTGAAAATCTTACGAAGTGATAATGCAAAAGAATATTTTTCCGCCCAATTCACGGATTACATGCAAAATCATGGTATTCTTCACCAATCCTTTTGTGCTTATAACCCTGCTCAAAATGGTGTTGCTGAAAGAAAGAACTGACATCTCTTAGAGACTGCTCGAGCTTTCATGTTTCATTCCTCAATCCTTAAACGTTTTTGGGCTGATGCTGTCTCTACTGCTTGTTTTCTCATCAATCGCATGCCTTCAACTGTTCTTGGTGGGGATATTCCATATTCTGTTCTGTTTCCCACATCTAAGTTGTTTCCTGTTGATCCTAAAATCTTTGGCTGTGTTTGTTTTGTTCGGGATGTCCGTCCTAGTGTTAGCAAACTTGATCCCAAGTCCCTAAGATGTGTTTTTCTTGGTTATTCTAGAATTCAGAAAGGTTATCGGTGTTACTCTCAGGATCTCTGTCGTTACCTTGTATCTACCGATGTTATGTTTCATGAGTCCTCTTCTTTCTTCAAGACTTTGTCCGTCTCTGAGTCTCCCTCTGTCATGGATAATTCAGATGATATCCTAGTTTATCCTGTTCTTCTTTCACCAGTATCGGCTGCTGTTTCGGAACCTGACATCGTCAATGATGCTGATGTTACTAATGATTCACCTCCGCCACCTCCTGCTTCGCCAATTGATCCTGTTGATGTCTCCCTCGTTCCTGCTTCTATTGATACTACTTCTGATGACCAACCCATTGCACTTCGTAAAGGTACACGTCCTCATTGTCTTCCCAAACGATATGCTGACTGTGTCTATCCTATATCATCTTTTGTCTCTTATCAGTTTTTATCACCTGTTTCATCTTCTCTTGTGGCCACTCTTGATTCCATTTCCACACCTACTAGCCTTCAACAAGCTCTAGCTCACCCTGGTTGGCGTGCCGCAATGGAAGAAGAACTCTTGGCATTAGAAACAGCTGGTACCTGGACTCTTGTTGATCTCCCTCCTGGAAAGAAAGTTATTGGATGTAAATGGGTATTTGTTGTTAAGACTAAGGCAGATGGTTCCTTGGAACGACTCAAAGCTCGCCTTGTTGCCAAAGGATATGCCCAAACTTACGGTCTTGATTACTCCGAGACTTTCTCTCCTGTAGCCAAACTCACTTCAGTTCGTCTTCTTGTTTCTTTAGCGGCTACATATCATTGGGAACTACATCAATTAGATGTTAAAAATGCTTTTTTAAATGGTGATCTTCTGGAAGAAGTTTATATTAAGCAACCACCTGGGTTAGTTGCTCAGGGGGAGAATAGGAAAGTGTGCTACCTCCGGAAGTCATTGTATGGTCTAAAGCAAAGTCCTCGAGCCTGGTTTGATAAATTCTGTAATGTGGTCAAGAAGTTTGGGTTACATCAAAGCAAGTGTGATCACTCTGTGTTCTACCAACAATCTGATACAGGCATGATTCTTCTTGTAATATATGTTGATGATATTGTGATTACAGGAAGTAATTGTTCTGGAATCTCAGAACTTAAAATCTTTCTAAACTCTCACTTCCAGACAAAAGATTGGGGATCATTAAAGTACTTCCTTGGTATTGCGGTTTTGAGCAGTAAGAAATGTATTCTTTTGACTCAAAGAAAGTATGTTCTCGATCTCTTAAAGGAGACTGGAAAACTTGGAGCTGCACCAAGCAGCATCCCCATGATTCCAAATCCTTTTCTAGATCTTGATGCTAGTATGTTTGATAAGCTTCCTGATGATTTGAAGAAGAAGATTGATCCAGAGAAATTAAAGCCATTTCCATTTCCTGAGAGATATAGAAGACTTATTGGGAAACTGAATTATCTAACAGTAACTCGTCCTGATATAACCTTCTCAGTTAGTAGGCTCAGCCAATTCATGGCATCACCAACAGTGGCACAATGGGAAGCTTTAGAACATATCTTGCATTATTTGAAAGGCTCTCCAGGTTTTGGTATTCTCTATACAGATTATGGGCACACTAAAGTTGAGTGTTTTTGTGATGTGGATCATGCAGGATCAAAGGCCACAAGACGATCTACTACAGGTTACTATGTGTTTGTTGGTGGAAATTTGATATCTTGGAGAAGTAAGAAGCAAGGAGTTGTGTCAAAGTCAAGTGCCGAAGCGGAATACAGAGCCATGTCACAATCAGTACAAGAAATTGTGTGGGTA
Source organism: Inga oerstediana (assembly GCA_963210345.1). Lineage (NCBI taxonomy): Eukaryota > Viridiplantae > Streptophyta > Magnoliopsida > Fabales > Fabaceae > Inga > Inga oerstediana. The sequence goes on along the minus strand of OY723399.1, from coordinate 76,185,939 downwards.
CTTCAGCTTTTGAAAGAAATTAGCATCGTCACAACATTACCTGCAAAACTATGGTGCGACAATAAAGCAGCACTTCATATAGCATCGAACTCTGTGTTTCATGAAAGAACAAAACATATTGAGATTGATTGTCATTTTATTCGTGATAAGATTAAAGAAAATATTGTGTCTACAGGGCACATACGGTCTGACGATCAACTGGCAGATCTTCTAACAAAAGCCTTAAATGGAACATGGGTTCAATATCTTTGTAACAAGTTGAGCATGATTAATATATATGCTCCAACTTGAGGGGGAGTGTTAGTCACAGATAGCGTCTGTCGACACACACATATTCACACATGAATTGATGAAATTGTACAGTATTAGAGATATGTTTCATATTACGTTGATTGTATATAAATATGTAGTTTTGCATTTCATAAATAAGAGAGAGAAGTTTCAGTTTATAACACATGAAATATCTAGAGTTCTGGTTTTGAGGGTGGCACATATCCAATCAACTATATCCATCCTAAAGAAGTCTCTGCACATATATCAGTGGGGAGGATTTTTTCCAAACAGACAATGCCAAGGGGCAATTCTTAAATGCATTCCAATTCAACGATTTATAGGTTTGATAAGCATATTTAACTGAGAATTCTCCTAAAGACGTTAAAGTTCAATAACAAGAAGGTTCTTGGGGAAGATGCAAGATATTAGTTTCAGATATAGCCTTCAAAACGTCTGGTGGAAGAGGAGAGTGGAATAAATCCCATCTCCAGTAGTCATTAGTGTCAATAAAATCAATTATATATGGGCTTGGACAAGTCAGATTCTAGTATGGCAGCATAAGATATATTCTTTAAAGGACCATGATTACCCACCCAATAATCTGAAAAATATCTCACCATAGAATTCGGTCTCCATTTGATGTGAAGCGAAGCTTCCTCCCAAAGTTTAACCAGATTTTGCCATAAATGAGAAGAATGCGCCCTGAATATTCCTTCCACTCTATCCGGAATAGCAAATTTATCTTTCATCACACAGACCCACAGTGCATTCGGCTTGGAGTGCATTTGAAAAATTAATTTCAGAAGAAATGACTTGTTTTGAGACTCCATTCTCAAAGTTCCACATCCTCCGTTCTTCAGGGGCTGACATAAAGCGTCCCATTTGACGAGACTAATCCCTTAGCGATCTTCTGAGTAACCCCATATAAATTTCCATATTAGATTCTCAATTTTCTTACAGGCAGTAGATGCCAAGAGGGTGCTTTGCATTATGTAAAGATGTACCAAACATAAGACTGATTTAGCTAATGTAATGCGCCCAGCTAGAGATAGGGAATGACTCTTCCACCCAGCTAACTTTGATTGTCTTCTTTCCAGAATATATTTATAAGTGGATGTGGATACCTTGCCATTAATTAGAGGAACTCCTAAGTATTTACCTAGTGATTCGGCTTGTCTGTAACCCAACTATTGGCTAATATTCCTACGCCTCATTGCCTCAACATTTTTAGAGAAATAAACTTTGGTTTTTGAGTGACTAACCTTGTGTCTAGAGAAGGTGCAATATTCATGAAGAATCTTCTTGATTAAATCAACTTGAGAGTCAATAGCATGCCCAAAAATAATCAAATCATCTACAAAAAATAGGTGAGAAAGGGGAACACCTTTACGACCCAATTTGATTGGTTTCCAGAAACCATTGTTGACAGCCATTAAGATAGCCTGAGATAAACGCTCCATACAAAGCACAAAAATGTATGGTGAAAGCGGATCATCTTGCCTTATGTCTCTCCTTGGAACAAAAGGGGTTGAGGGGATTCCATTCCACAAAACTTGCATTGTTGGGTTGAAATACATTGCAAAATAAGCTGGATCATCTCCTCCGATAAGTGAACATCATATAAAGTATCTTCTATAAATTCCTATCACTTGCCATCCACCCACCTTTCCATGTTTTGTTTTGCATAGAGTGGACCACTTCTTGAGCTATAATAATGTTATCAGTGATACTTCTCCCTTAGATAAAGCTAGTTTGATAGGGACCAATAATACTCAGGAGGATGGTTCTCAGTCTATTTGCAGTGACCTTGGTGAGTGTTTTATAGAAGACTAGGCACAAGCTAATTGGACGAAACTGACTCAATGCCCTTGGTTTGGTAACCTTGGGAATTAGAGCAATAAGAGTATTGTTAAAAGCAGGGTCTAATGGTGAACCATCCCATAGCTTTTGGAATAGAGATAGCATACTTTGTCTAACATTGCTCCATTGACTTTGGAAAAATAGTGCATGTAGACCATCAATTCTTGGAGATTTTAAAGGCTTCATTTTGAACAATGGATGTTTAACCTCTTCCAAAGTAAAGAGCTTCCCTAATATAAGCTGATCAGCTTCAGAGATTATGGGGAAAGCCTTGCAAGTCGCTAAAGCAGTGAATGCAACATCCTCTAGAGAATATAGATTCCTAAAAAATTGGCATGCCATACCTAAGAGCTCTTTTTCATTAGTGATCCATTCACCATCTGGGTTTTTTAATTGAGTAATACGATTGAGATGCCTCCTTATCAGGGCCTTTGTGTGATAGAAAGAAGTGTTGGGATCCCCTAAACAAAGCCAATCTGATGATGATTTCTGAATCCATAAGAGTTCTTCATGAAGGCAAACCTCTTCAAACTCTGATTTGAGATTTTTTTCTAGATCGCATAAGAAATCAGAAAAAGAATTAGTCTCGATGCTTTTTTGGATGCACCGAAGGTATGCCAGAATGCGTATTTTATGTTCGCTGACATTCCCGGACACTTCATTGTTCTATCTCTAGGTAATTATTTGAAACAAAAAATATGGTCCACTATATTATCCCCCGAGGCCCAAGCTCACTGAACCAGTGAGGGAAAATTTAGGTTAGTGAGCCAAGCAACTAGAAACTTGAAGGGTCTTTCTTTGGATATATGACTAGACCAAGAGCCCATGTTTATTAAAATAGGTCTATGATCCAAAAGGATTTTTGGCAAGCTATCCACCCAACAATTTTTCAAAAGGCTAAACCATGTAGGATTACATATAGCCCGATCCAACCTGACAAAAAGAATGCCCCTTTTCCATGCGTATTTGGGCACGTTAGAACCCAAATCTAGCAGTCCTTAATTATGAACAAAATTCTTGAACAGAGCACAACCATGAACTAGCCTAGAAAATCCCCTACAACGTTCCTCAAGACTTAAGATGGCGTTAAAATCTCCCGCCAATAACCAAGGGGTAGAAACATAAGGAGCTATTAAGGGAAGGTCTTGCCAGAGGTATTTCCTGAAGCATGGTTGCAGGCTACCGTAGGTGGCAGTGAACTAGAACTTTTTATTGGCTTCGGCGTATGTAACTTCCATGTGAATGAATTGAAAATGATTTGTAAGGATATCTACTTCAATTTTAGTTGACCAAAGGACCTAAATGCCTCTAGAAAAACCCGAAGCTTCAACTCTGAGAGAAAAGGAAGCCAAGTTTTCTTATTACTTTATCAGCTTTAGCTCCAGATATGCGGGGCTCTAAAAGGACAAAAATATCAGGTTTATTATTAGCAACAATAGATCTAAAAATAGATGGAAACCTCTTATCAAAGCCTCCTTGGTAATTCCATGTAATAATGGACATAAGGAGAGGTATTTAATTTGTTGTATTAAAATTACTCCCTCAACAAGTATGGATGAGCAAAAACCCGGTGGTCCGGTTCAGTCTGGTCTGACTCGAGCTGGTCCGGTCCAAATAAGTAATATAATGAAATCGGACTAGACTGGACTAGACTAACTGGTCGGGTTGGGCCGGGTTCCAGACCAGGGGACCAAACCACCTAGACCGGTCCGGTCTAGTCCAGATCAATTTCTTAAAAAAATATTTTTATAATTTAGATGTTATTTTTTATTTTTTATTTAATGTTGTTAGAGTTTTTTAAGGATTTATAATCAAGTTTTATTTTTTATGATGATTTTTATACGTTTATAGGTATTTTTATTATCTTAATTATATATGTCATGTTTAAATCTTTTTTCTCAACATATTTTTTTGTTGTTGTTGGATATTCTTATAGATTTATTATGTTTTAATTTTTTGTGACATATTTTATATTATTAAAGGTATTTTTGTAGTCCTAATTATGTTTAATAGGTTCAAATTTTGCCTTCCAAAGAGGAAAAAATTTTAAAAAAAATATTAAATTTAGGTCATGGACTACCTGGACCAGTCCAGGTAGTCCATCAGACTCGGTCTAGTCCAACCCGACCTCGGGTTGGTGCTGGACTAGACTAGATCACGGACTGCTTTGTGCAACCCGAGATCTTCTCAATACCAGACCTTGGGTTGATGTCAAACCCGGTCCAGTCCAGTCCATGCTCATCCTTATCAACAAGCATAGCTGCATCATTATCATCAAAATCTTGTTGCAATCCTCTAGCAATCTCCTTCATGGTCTTCACTGAGGGCCCTGTTGCATTTATGTTGGGCTTCGCACCAAGGTTATGAAAGGAGATTCTTGAAGCAATCTTAATACCCCTACTTGTTGCTTCTGGGTTCAATGGTTTAGATAGTGTTAGTCCTTGTCCCAATGGCAATTGGGCTTTTGAATGTTGGGGGACCAATTTGGAGGAGCTTCCTTGGTTACTTGTTGTCTTACTGGAAAATGCTCATCAGCAATATAAACAACCGAATTATTATTCTTGTCCAAAGAGGTTGGGCCAGCCTTGGTCATATAAGCCTGTGAGTTGAAAATGGAATCCTTATTGTATGACGGTGTGGCCTGTTGCTTTTGTTTGCCTCCCATTTCAAACTTTATGTGGCTTTTTGGTTCATTAGCTTTTTGTTTTAGGACTACAATATCACCCAAAGGGATATTCCTGACATTCTCGTACACCTTTATCCCCTCCTCCTCCATATTCACCATTTTATTGAGCATACTGAATCTGGAGGCCATTGTTATAGCTCTGTTCCTATGACCACTACCCCCTCTTTCAAAGGTGTGGCTCCTACATTGTACCTGTAAACATAATCCGTACTGTACTGTTTCATGCACTTATGGTTAAGGGTCGCTTCCACATGCCGGTTGTGGCTGAGGTTGGATCTCATCTGTCATCGTCATTTTGTCTGAGCATGTTTCGTGAAGCTGGCTATTGAAAACAAATTGTTGGAAGACCTTCATATTCAATGTAATTAGTCTCACCATCAACCTAAATTGATGTCAATGGCTTAGTGAGATCTATGAGCATTGCAAGTCTTGCAAATTTTCCTCTATCCTTGAATCGGTATTGTAATCCACTTTAATAACTTCTCCAAACACACTACCAATAGAGCGAATAATACTCTTATGATAATATGTTGTCGCAAATGAGGTAACCGCACCCACCCAATAACTTGATTGATAACATAATTTTGGGGCTTGAAAGAGGGAGCCCATGATTGGACAGTAAGATAGTGCCCAAAAATATGTCAGGGACCATCAACAAGCGCATGTTGAAAATCAATGTCCTCTTTAAACTTCACTAAGAAACAATCATCATCTAGATCTGTTACCTTGAATTTCCTCGATGGTTTCCAAATATTTTGGAGTTGGTTTTTGAGTTGTTTGTACCTAATTATGTGACCCAGAAGCTTAACGATAACGATAACGATAACGATAACTACAAAACCCATCCTTTTGTTAAGCATATTGAGAATATGGTCAGCAAAGTTCACTATTGGGATCATGCCATTCATTTCAATTGTGACATCACCGTGACGAATGGGCACATATTTATCACCTTCTTCATCTTCGGGTTGATCTCTGTTAGTATACAAGAGTTTATCCTTAAAGGAGGGAGCTGGTATTTCAGGCATAGCATTAAATATGTTCATTCCAGCAGATTGTTCCTCAGAAGGTGTCGGCAAAGTCACTGGTGTTTCAAGAATAGCTTGTGTGAATTGGGTTATAGAAATGTGAGATTCAAGGGATGATAAGGAAGGAGAATTTTCTTCATCCATGACAACATTGGTCTTTGTTGCATCATTAAATTTCACTTTCTTAGAATTACGGGCTTCTCCAAGATGTGGAGGGGGTCAGATTTAGAAGCACTTTCGAAAGATGTAGATTAGGGCTATATAGCAGTGGGCAAAGTCTAAAGAGAAGGAGGTGCTTCTCTCTCTAGGTTATTTTAAGTACCAATCTAGCCTGTTTTTAGTTATAAAGCAAATAGCATATCGTTTGTTAATACACTATCCAATACTGCATTATTAAAAACCTTATTAGGAAAACCTAGTAAGATAAAACCATAAACAAGGGGAAAAGAGTACAGCGCCTATAAGCCCCCCCTTTTGGCAACGTGAGTTGATACTTTTGAATCTGTGAAGTCCGATATCACGAACAAGCTTTTCAAATATTGTTGCAGGATATGACTTGGTGAACAAATTTGCTAGATTTCATCATAACGGATTTGCTGGATGCTAATTTCACTCTCATATGTTGATGTAGTCCATTGCAATGTCTTCATGTTGGTGAATAACTATATCATGCTAATAAACAAATGATATATCAAGTCATATGAGACGAACTATATACACATAAATGCTCCAACTGAACTAAGATATGATACTTTTGAACCAAGTATTTCTTCACCACCTCCTCAAAGTCTAAAGATATGGTACTTTCAGATTAAGAATTTCTCCATAGAAAAACACTTTATTCTTGTCAAATCCTTTATTTCAAATGCTCACTTTATGCAATTATAGTTTTAGCAAGCTCTTTAAGAGTGTAAGCATTTTGTAGCTTTGCAAGCTCTTATGCAGTTCAAACAAATCGTAGTTTTATATATAAACTCTTCAAGAGTTTTAAAGATATTTTAACACATGAACATAAATTGCGATTATAGAAAACTCACTTTCAGATCTTTTCGAAAAAGTTCATTGGCGTAATAGATATTTTATATTCTTCTTTCAACAGATATCTACAGAGTCAGCGATATCACATACGCCCTAATTGCTTTGAATCATATAGAGATCTTGGATTGAATTGTGTGCTTCTAGCAACTTGAATCCTTTAGAGAGTTTCATATACTTTGACCATATGCTTTTGGCAACTTGAATCCTTTAGGGATTTTATAAGTATAACAATTTTTCAGATATATACTCTTGTTTTAAATCCTTAAGAGATTTATATGTAATTCACAATATAGTAAGTATTAGAATACACAGCCAGACTTCCAAATTAACAAGACATGAATATTTAATCCACCACAAGATAATGTCTATCAATATTGAACCTTTTGCAAAGAGTATTGTGACTATATTCTCCCTTTTTCGCACAAGAATCCCCTTTATATAATACTAACATTGCACTTCAGGCGTTTAGGCTAGAAATTCATAAATTCACCTTATGATGTTGTATATTGTGCCTTTTCTTTTCTGTTGGCCAACTATCTTTATATCTATATTTCATAACATATTTGTATACAAGATCCTCATTTGATCACGTGATATTTTCATTAAAACTATTGTCGGTAACTTTATTTTTTTGGTTCCTTCTTCTTTTATGACATAGTTAATTAAGATATCTTTATTGTTTTCAGGTACCTAACCCTCTCCAGGGGTCTTTCAAACAGTTATGTGTCTCAATTCTTGCCTTCTCAATATAATCATCTTAATTATTTGCTCCCTTTTCTTTTCTTTTGGAATTGATCATTTTCTCATGCTTGAGGCATATTTCATTTTTCATTTATATATTGATTGAAGCATTTTTCATCTGGAATATGAGATATAAGAATTTTCATTTAGATAAGTAACTGCATCTGGCAGATATTTTATAATACATTAAGAATGTAGTAAGAGTAATGCAGAGAAATAAAGAACAAGAAGAGTAAACTTCCTTTACTACTCCAAATCAGAGCAGTATAGAGATATAAATAAGAAAAAGAAGAACAGACATTACCTTAAACGGATTTAATCGATGACCAAAATAGTACGTCAGTGAACTAATATAGATGTTGCCGGAAGATTAGCGGAACTGACTCTACTCCGGTGACTGCCAACTCAGACCTCTAGCAGGTCCACTTTAACCTAAGTCCTCCCCCTTTTCCTTTTCAAACCCTTGATGCTGCCCGTGTACTATGTTGTAAGTCTTTGACCCCATGCGATTTATGTTTTATAAAGGGCTTGTTTCCTTTTTTATTTATAAAAAAAATCATATATAAAGAAAATAAAGCCACATCATATCCTTAATCCCAGGTCATATTGCCTAATCATCATGCCATGTAAGCAAAATTAACAAAGTTAAATTGGAATTAACAAAGTTAGTGACACATAAGTGCAATTAACACAGTTAAATTGGAATTTAGGTCCTTTTAAAACTATATTGACAAACAGTTTTAGATGAAGAAAACTGCAGGATCAAAACCACACTTTTAAATTTATAGGGACCAAAACCTAAATTAAAGTAAACTATAAGATTCAAAAGTAAATTTAACCCTTTTAAACCATGCGTTCGTGAATGACCGAGTGTGATATTGTGATGGCAAAAAATCAATATAAACTATTAATATAAAATTTATAAAAAATTTGCATTATTCATGAAATTACAAACAATAAGATCATGATGAGATGTACCTCAAACACTTTCTGAATCAAGTTACAATATAATCTAGTATAGTGGTTTAAGGGTGTGTTTGGTTTGAGGGGAGGGGAGCCAAAATTTTAGCTTTAATTCCCTCCCTCCTTTTAAATAAGACAGAAGATCCTCTCCTCTTTCTTACATTCTAACAAATCAAACAAGGTAATATATCATCCTTTGTCCTTAAACTAAACACAGCCTAATGAACTGTTTAGTATGAAAGGAAGGGAGAAGAGGGGAGGGAAAGGAAAGTATGTGGAAGGAAAATTTTTTTGAGTTAGATTTTAAAAAAATTAGAGAAGTGGGATTGGGATTTTTTAATTAATTTTTTTTATTTTTTTTATCTTACATCTTCTCTTAATTATGACCTTATTTTTCCAATTTTTTAAAATATCCCTCATAGAAATTCTCTCTCATCTCCTCATCCCTCTAAGTCCCCGTACCAAACAGCCCTAAGTTTTGGTGTATATATCCATGACAAAAGTAAACATTTTATCATTTAACTATTTTTTTTTATATTTGGATTCCTCAATTTTATAAAATATTTTTTAATCCTTTAATTCTAATATGTTAGCAATAAATGTTAATATTGATATTTAAATGTTGAAAATCAGTTTCATAGTGTGACATATTTAATTTAATTTTTAAAATAAAAATAATCGTTAAAAAATCATCATTTGAAATTAGTGATATTAGGGCTAAAAGACTGAAATTACATTTTTTAAAAAATTAAAAGACAAAATTAAAACTTTGTAGCAGTACAAAGTTAAAGGATTAAATGCATTTTTTTTTTCATTATACCCACCATACAAAAAAATTTTAAGATCTGTTTAGGTTAGCGGTAACAGAAGTGACTTTTTTTAATATGATTTTTATAAATTTAAGATAGGATAAAAGTCATATTGTAAATGTGATTTGTGTTTGAATTAATGGTGGCAGAAGTGACTTTTTTTTCAAAAAGTCACACTTTTGAACTTTTTCTCAAAAATCATTTTTGAAAAAAAAAATTATTTGCCAAAACACCAATCCAAATATTTCAATTTTTAAAAAATTAGAAGCTAACGTGATTTTTTTTTTAAAAAATCCGGTTTCTGCCATCCCACGGGCACTTATAAAATTTATGTTCAGCCCAGGAAAAAATAAAATTTAAAAAAGAAAAACTAATGTCCTGTTTGGTATGGTGGAATTGAAGACATGAAAATAGAATTGGAATTGAATTCTATGAGTAGTGCATGTTTGGTACAAAGAAATGCTCATAGAATTTAATTCCATATGGAAGCCAAATGGGGCCAATTCCATCAAACTCAATTCCACCAAAATAGCTAAGATTTGCAATTCCATGTCTTCAATTCCAACTTTGCCCTTTCTGTGATGAGACCCAGGTTCAGGAACTCGGATTGGACCAGTCGGTCCGGCCCGGAAACCGGCGAACCGGTCCGGTCAGTGTTCCAATTTTTTTAAAATTTTTTTTTTTTATATTTTTCTTTTAGAATTTCATACTATAAACCTAAAATTTTCAAAGAAAAGGGATTTTTTATTTTTCAATTATAAAGGCATTTTGGTCTTTTCATATATAAATTAGGACTCATTTCTATAACATACCAAATATTTGAAAAAAATAAAATGGTGCAGGTTTTCGGGAGGAGAAGGTTCTAGGCTTCTCTGAATGATGTTTTTTTGGGAAAAAAAAAATTTGAAGGACATTTTGGTCTTTTTACCTAAAAATTATACCTCATTTCCATGGCATATCAAACATACTTTTACACCTCATTTCCATATCCATATCCATATCCATATCCATTTCCATTTCCATCAAGATGGATCCATCGTACCAAACGCGCCCTAAATCCTGGTCATCAGCTATTCTTCCTCCAAGGGCATATAATCATTGCTCATGTGCTAGCGAGGAATGGGGGTCCATCTTGAAATGCCATAGGCGTGCAACGAGCAAGGGAAAGGCTTTCGTTTGTACTCAGAAAGGATTCTGTGAATTACTAACTGTGATTCAGAGAACGAAGTTATACGAGCTGAACACGAAGTGGTATTAGAAGGAGCTTGTCCCACTGAAGAGTGGCTTACAGCGAGGCCTCTCTTTTACTGGAACAAATGCGATAGAGGAAAAGGAAGAGGAGGAGGAGGAAGAAGAAGTATAATGTCGTATCCGGGATTTGGGAAGGAATCAGGGCCCTCTGTGCCACCCAAATCACAGCCACTCTTTGGTGGCCATACTGACACTTTTCTCCGTCCGCCATCTTCTTCTCTCGCATCTCCAGCCTATGCCACTTCGGCGTCACCTCCCAGACCCAGGTATTTCGTCCATTCCGTTACTTCTTCCTTGTCTGCCTGAAATCTTTAAGATCGTTTCATCTTGGGATTTGATTAATTTTCCGTCAATTTGTGGTAAAATTCAGGAGAAATCGAGTTTCCTTTTTTGAATTATTGAAAGACATTAGGTAGTGAAACAGAGTTTGCGCTTTGAACAGAAACACAGTAGGAAATTTGAGGATTTCGTGTTGTGATTTCTCGTTTAAATGGTGACATTATGTCAACTCTGAGAACTACCCTAATTTCATTATACTGCAAGAGATTGTGATTCCGCGAACGGGATTTATATAGGGATCACTCGTTTTTTATATGTTGCAAGCATTGTCTTGAAAGCTCAATTTATGTCCATATGTCAACTAGTATTATGGTATATGATCAAGTGTTTTTCTTTAGCAGTTGCTTTATTTTCTGAAAGAACCATTCTTTATTCCTTCTTTGGGCCAAATACTATTAGAGTGGATATATTTTGTCACTAAATGTTGCGTTATTGATGATATGTGTTGTCTTTAATATCCACTGTGTCTTTTGGTTTCAGTATTGGGCAGAAACTATTTTATAGAGATTTGGATGCCCCCGCTCCAGAAAAGCCCGCAGCAATTACAACACTTGCTGCCTCACGGGGTCCCACCACTGCTATTACAGCCAGAGTTTCTAGATCTCAAAACCCAGAAAAAACCAGATCTCCTCCCTTACCATATGCAGGCAATGATGCATCCAATTACCCCGGTCAAGCTGTTCTGAGAAAGTGAGATCATTGTGTCTTTTAATACCGTTATTTTTCTCTATATTATGCATCTGGGCTTTTTCCTTCATATCCTTCATTTAAATCTGAACTGTGGTTGTCAGATTGTGTAGACTGACGGGCTGTTCCTTAAGTATAAAAAAGGAAAGGAAATGAGGATTTGATTAGAAAATGATCCCTGTGCCCTAATTAAAATAATAAACAAAGTCAATTGATGCTATATATATACTCCCTCCAGTCCTATTTACAGGCAACATTCTCTCTCATGAGGCTAGTCCTTTTTATAAGCAACTTTCACTTTTTGTTTGAAAATATAATTTTCTTTTTCCTATTTTATTCTTATTAAATACTCATTCTTTCTCATTTTTAATACTCATTAGTCATTATCTCTCATACTTTTTATCTATTCTGTCTCCTTTACTCTTTTCATAAATAGAGGTATATATCGAAAAAAATTTGACATTTTTGACACACTTATTGCTTTTAACTACCAGTTCGTTTTGCGCAATTAAGGGGAAAGTTGCTTATAAATAGGACCGGAGGGAGTATATCTCTTATATCTTGTTCGTGGTAAGCGGGCTTTATTGCCTATTCCTTTTTGGTAATCCTTACATCGGGAAAATCTTATAGGAAGTAATTTTTCCATATGTAATGTGCTAATCATGGATGTATAAATCCATCATTCATGCCAAAAAAAAACAACAACAACAACAACAATAAGAAGTTTCATCACTAATGTTGTTTATCATCTGTTGAGGTCTGTTCTCTTTATGCTTCCTTTTTGTACATTTCGGCATGCATGGTATTATGGGGATAACAGATTCTGTCATATTATCTTCCAGAAAGCCATTTTGTATCGACATTCTTCGGCTCATATCCTTTCAGTTATGGGCTCTTATGTTTACCAAACGTGTCTTTAGTTAATGACTTTATCTCATATTCCTTTCTAATATACTCGAGGCCTTAACTCGTGCTTTACTGCTGATTGCAGCAGCCCCACAAATTTGATTACTGATGACCACAACCAGTTACTTCATCTAAAATCACAATCACCTCCTTTCGTACCCGTAAATTATCAATCTGTTCGGAGTTTTCGGCCTTCTATTCCTGTTCAACAGTAAGTTTTAGGTTTTTTATTTCATCTCCCCGCTTTTATCGTATCTTTGGTTGTCTCTGTTTATATTTATACATGATTTACAAAGTCAATATTGAAATCTTGTCTTGTATTTTGACAATTTGGCACTCTCAATGTGCGGTAAATTGTCAAAAGACGCATCTGTAAAATTTTGCTAGTGCTTCATGGGCATTTATTCTGTATGGTGAAATGCTCTCTTTCAATAGCTCGTTGAACCCTTGTTTTGTCATTATTTATCCTGTTGAAATATGACAATTCTTAATGCCGTGGTCAATATTGTATTTGCATGATCTAGGACAGACATTGAGTGGACTGGGGTGAATTTCAGTTGAGGATTGTTGAAATCTTCCTTTGAGTGAAAGAAAGGGAGAGAAGAGAAGCATGGGTGGGATTAATGATCAACTTTGTTGGGTTCCTTGTGCGTCTGTTTATATTAATATATCTAGGTTAATACAGACTAGATAGTATGAGATGCCTAAGCCCCATATCGAGTTGAGTGGTGTGGGATGCTTTAGTGTGGTACGTAAGGACAATCTTTTGTTTTGTTTTGTTTTTTTTGTTTTTGTTGAAACATAAGGGTAATCTTTCTCTGCTTTTGATAATGTGTGTTTATCGGTGGGTTCTCCATAGCTCCTGGGGCCCCTGTAATAAGTAAAGAATAATACAATAAACACAAGGCCAGCTCACTAGTGATGATATGCCAATATCTATCCCACCCATCACAATATTGTAACACTGCCCCTAAAGTTGAAGATTAGAGAAGCTTCATTTTGTTGCAAATAGAAACAAATTAAATAATAAAGAAATCCCACAATCGGGCACCTAGACACTTTCACCATGATTCAAGAACAGCAGTTAGTAATTCCTCTAACAATATTCACCTGTCTGAAACAACTTTGAGAATTACTGAACATGCTTACTGTAGGTGGCTCCCATGTTGTCTTACTCATTTGTAGAGCTCTTCAAAACTTTCAATTTACTTTCCCTGGGTAGTCCTCTCAGCCTATGATAACAGTGTTACAGGGTAAGACAAAGTGTGTTGAAGAATCAGATATATATTATTGTTTAAGAATATTGAAGTTTATTATTGTCTAGAAGTTGTATGGTAATCTCTTAAGATTATTAGACGAGTAAAAGGGAAGGGAGTGTTAAAAACAATAACTTTGCATTATTGTGTTATGGTATAAAGCGGAGTGGGGAACCCACCCTCAAAAGGCCCCTCTGTTTCCTCTTCTCTATCTCTCTTTCCCTCTTTCTCTTTCATATAGAATATCAATTCTATAACATATTGCCTCATATGGAGCATGAGTGATAGAATCTAAATAGCTGGATTTTTTTAGAAGGCAGGAGAAAGACTAGAATCGGTTTCTTTGGCTACCTATATAGCCTGCTAGTCACAGATCATTGATCAATGACTCCTCATGGTTCCAACTGATATCAGGGTTTTATGGTCTCTGTGAATCGTCTTGCAGAACTATAAAAGAAAAGTGGGGCAACCCTTGTTTTGGGCTCTTGTCATGTTATAAGACTAAATCACACAAGCATTGGGGAGGAGTGGTGTTCTAAATTGGTCTAACGATAGTCCTATTTTATATTGACTTAAATGTTGTCTCAAGACATGCTTATGCTGTTCATGTTTTTCCATATAGTTTATAAATTTATATAGGTTGCCTGCCATTTGCAGGTTTGCTTGCATGGATGATACTTTCTTAGCGCCTCCGCTGTCTTAAATGTCTGCATTTTCTTTTCCTGAAGTTGTTCTTGTTATGTATGTAGGCCAGCTTTAGCTTCCAGTACATTGGGTAACCCAGTCAGTCTATCAGGCAGTTATACCAGCTCACCAGAACATCAAGTCCAATCCTTGGTCTCACCCCAGGCTGTTTCTCATAATCCTCAGGGTTTTGTGAGTGAACTTAATGATTCTCAAGTCTCAAAAAGAACTAGGTCTCCTCCTTTGCCGTTTGTCAAACCTAATGATGCTTTGCAGGATAATCATACTGCTGCTCATAAAGATTTGATGAGGTAAATTACATAATTTTTGTGATCGTACATGATTATTGTCTATAACATACTAGCATAAGTTGTCAGAGTTCTAAATGTATCTGACTTGTGTAGATTTGTGACCCCAGTACATTTGATCTTTAATCTAGATTCCTTATAGCAGTATGAACTATGAAATCCTAAAGAATATTCACATGCCTGTAAATTTCTAGGAAGCATTTACTTTTATATATGGATCCAAAGATGTGAACAATAAATTTCAATTTATTTAAGGTGCTTTGGTATGGGTTTGATTATGTGTTGGAGTTCTTTCAGTTTCTATAGGTCTTTGATTGAAATGGACTTGTTTTCTGACATGGTCATTTGTGCTCAAGGAGAAAGTGAAAAGAATTTTTTCGAGCTAAAAACTCCTTAACAGATATAATTTCTAAATATGATCAATGTCCATCAATGCAGACTCTATTGGCTTCATTAAAAGTTATTGGTGCTATCATTGGAAAAAAAAATTGTTAAGTATGCATCATAAAGGCCCTGCAATGCAATGTAGATTAAGATAGCTTGTGAGAGAGAACTTGAACTTGTACACAGGAACATTGCGGCTACTTTATGAGAACTATCAAGCTTATGAGAGTTGGTGTTTAAAGGAAAATGATAAAAATGAACTTTCTTGAGTTGAAATGCTTGTTAGCATATATTATTATTTATATCTCACTTGTAAAGAGTAAAAAAGTATGTACATGTAGGTAAACCTGTTCTGTGGTTTCCACTGCAGGCCTTTATCTCCTCCTAAATTGGGAAATACATCTAGCATTCTAAGGAGTGGCCCTCGTGCACTTGTCTATAAAAGATCTCCTCCACGTACCACTGTTTCTGAAGCCACATTAAACAGGTCCATCAGTTCCTCTACTCCTAAAAGAACAAGATCACCTCCTCGAATATCTTCAACTGATAAAACTCTTGAAGGAAAAATCGTTTCCTCAGATGACAATTCTGAACGGTAAGTTATTATTTATGCTGGTGCCATTGTTTGTCAATTCTTTCTCATCAAATTATGTCTTTGATGCTCTCCATTATTATTGTTTCTTTTAGTGAAATGTTAGCCAAGGCAAAGCGTGCAGCTCGGTTCAAGGTGGATCTAAGCAAATCTGAGTGGAATGATTCTGATAGTGCAGACAGGAAGGCTTCTGCAAGTAGAAATGAACAGTCTCTGTTGGAGCAAAAATATGATGGTGGCCATTTTATACAATCATCTGTCAACGATGCCAATGGCCATGCTTTTTCTGATTCTGAAGCTCTTAAGACGTCCAATATAATTATTGGCTTATGTCCAGATATGTGTCCTGGTATATTTCTCAGGTTTTATGTCTAAGAAAATTTGTTAGGGCTGTTATATGTTGGTTCTATTTCATATTTCAAGTCTGCAAATGAAACAAATTTCATGCATTTGGATTCTTTTTTGAATTTGTTGTCAGAAAGTTCATATTGGAGAGAGTTCCTAGTTCATTTTGTTGAATTTTGAAGCCAAAAAATGTACTGTTCTACGGGGAGAAGAAATGAATGTTTATTTATTTATTTGTTCATTTCTCAGAGTCAGAGAGGGCAGAGCGTGAAAGGAAAGGGGATCTTGATCAGTATGAACGCTTGGATGGGGATAGAAATGTAACCAGCAGAGTTCTTGCAGTTAAGAAGGTAATTATCATGTTACTGTCATTTCCTATGAAGCACTCATTGCACTTTTTGAGAGGTTATTTTGAAATATTCATTAATGAGGTGAATCATGGCAGTATAATAGGACAGCAGAGAGAGAAGCAAGCTTGATTCGGCCTATGCCTGTTCTCCAGAAAACAATCGATTACCTGCTCAATTTGCTAGATCAGCCATATGATGAAGGGTTTCTTGGCTTATATAACTTTTTGTGGGACCGCATGAGGGCAATTAGGATGGACCTGAGGATGCAGCACATTTTCAATCAAGGGGCTATTGCTATGATGGAACAAATGGTGCTTTCTTCTTTGAATAATATTAGTGCCATTTTGTTGCATACATGCCCATTGATCTTTGGTTCTAGTGGCAATTATTATTATTGCCAGAAGGTTCTATTGGCAATTAATTCATTTAATATATATTAGATTGCAGTTTATAGATCATGGGTTCAATATCCATTTGCTGTACTGCTTATTACTAACAAAATAAGTCATTCACTTGATGTAAAATGGCCAATCAAATGGTAGGACCACAAAATGCACGTGGATTTTGTGGGAGAGGCTAGTTGTGGATTATGAAATTACTCTTTTATTATCAATCTAAGCTATTTATTCTAAATTATGCGTGCATATGTTTGATTTGGCTTCAAATTTGGTCCCTCCAGAGTCTGGGTTTTATTTCCATCTTGGCTCTGTACAGTTTTTGTGTTTCTGGGGTCTCAGATTGTTCCTGAATCTCTATTTATTGTACCAATTATGGACCTTTTGTTATTTTCTTCAGACGTGTGCAAATCTTGTATTGGCCAAAACAAATTATTGTGCAAATCTTGGTCTTTTTCTGAATTGTGATGAAGTTTTTTCTTTTGGTGTACTCCTGCTTGGGTCGTTTATGGGTTTTTAGAATTATTGTGGCATTCCTTTCCTTTTTGGATTTCAATAGTATCATTAAGATAACGCCTGCCGCAAAGGTCATTCATTTATTGGAAATTATGTTAGTTTAATCAATAAAATGCATCTGCTAGGTAATATGTGTATCTTTGATTTTTAATATTAATGAAGCTGGTGATTGCTCTGATTTCAGATAAGACTACACATACTTGCAATGCATGAATTATGTGAATACATGAAAGGAGAGGGCTTTTCAGAAGGATTTGATGCTCACCTCAACATTGAACAGATGAACAAAACTTCAGTAGAATTGTTTCAGATGTATGATGATCACAGAAAGAAGGGAATAAATGTGCCCACAGAGAAGGAGTTTCGAGGCTATTATGCTCTTCTTAAATTGGACAAGCATCCTGGTTATAAAGTAAGTGATCTATATAGTAAATCATCTTTAATGTTTTTTTATGATAATAGATTGGTGAAAACAAGTTAGTTCTGATAGGTTGAACCTGCGGAGCTCTCTCTTGATCTTGCCAAGATGACTCCTGGGACAAGGCAGACTCCAGAAGTGCTGTTTGCTCGCAAAGTAGCAAGGTTGTAATTTCTACTAAAGTTAATTTTCTTGAGCTGTCATGGTTCCAGTCTGATAATTTTTTTCCTTTGCCTATGCAGAGCTTGCCGAACAGGTAATTTTATTGCCTTCTTTCGGCTGGCTAGAAAGGCAAGTTATCTTCAAGCCTGTCTGATGCATGCTCACTTTGCAAAGGTATGGATCATTGTTACTTTTTTAATTTGTGTTTAGTGAATTGCACAATATTATGTGTTTTCATGGGATTCAAAACAAACTATGCATCGATCCATGTAATCCTAGGGTAATATTTGTTGACTGTGCATGCACTTACCCAAGTGGATGAATATGTACATGTGTTTCTTTGAAAGCGCTAATTAATTGAATGCAAATTAGTGCATTTTCTTTTTCTAGGATGAGATGAATATGTTTTAGCTTCTCTACAAAATCAATCACTTAATGTATGAACTATGCAAAACAAACTAAACCTTTACCTAATTAATTCTAAGCATGAAATCCCCCCAGTTAAGTTTATTGAATTCACTTTGTGCATTGTTTAAATAGCTGTTACTCATTTTTTCTTATGGTAAATCGAACTAATTTTTTCTGTATGCTTTGTCATCTTTACCAGTTGCGTACTCAGGCACTTGCTTCTTTACATGCTGGTTTGCAAAATAACCAAGGTCTCCCTGTTTCACATGTTGCTAACTGGCTTGCTATGGAGGTACATCTCTTGGTTTGACTTGGACAAATACTCTTTTCTTTCTTTCATCTTGTCTTGAGGAGGGTGTTGGGTGGAAGGATTTCTTAACATCCTCTTACATGTGACTTTTTCATCAAACGTAGGATGAGGACATAGAAGGTCTGCTAGAATATCATGGATTCTTTGTGAAAGCATTTGAAGAACCATATATGGTGAGGGAAGGCCCATTTCTCAATATCGATAATGATTATCCCACTAAGCGTTCCAAACTTGTCCACAATAAAAGGTCAGAAATGATAATAGAAGATGTTTCACCATCAGATCAAGTTGTATCACCACCTGTTGAGACAACAAACAAGATCCAGATACAGAAGAAATATGAGAATGAGCAACAATCTGTCCTAGAAGTTAGTTCAGTTGAGAAGGTTGATGAAGAAATGCTTGACTCTGAAGCTATTTTGTCCCCAAAGGATGGTAGATCTGGAAGGAAATTTAAGGAAATGCCTATTGCAGTTCAACGTAGTGAAACTGATCATAATATTACTTTGCCTTTTTCATCACCAATTGGTTTCTTTCATCATGGTATACCTGAACCGCAACCAACCAGATCTGTACTTTCTAAGCGTGCTAACTCCGATGCTATATTCACAAGCACTCCTAAGAGAATCTTTCATTCAGAGCAGAATGGAAGGCTCCTTGAAAGTATGCCAAAACCATCTCCACCAGAAAGTTCAAAAGGGCATGACTTTCATTTTTCTGTGGCTGATCCTGTGCTCCCAAGTGCATCTCAAGATGAATCTCTACTTGTTATCCAAGTAAACGAAGATGAAATTGATCAAGCTGAAGAAAATGATTTAGATGAAGAAATTGCTGTAGCTAAGCTCAAGCTATTCCTAAGGTTTTCTAGCCTTGTTTTGTTACCTAGCTTGCATTTATGTTTGTAACTTGTTTGAAGTCAATATATTTTAACAAAGGCATCATTCTTATGTCTATCCTGTTAGGTTATGGAGGAGACGGGCATCAAAGTTGAGGATGTTACGTGAACAAAGGCAATCTGCAGCAAATGCTGCACTGGATTCATTGTCACTGGGACCACCAATCCGGCACTACATAGATGTAAGATTGCTAAGCGTGAATTTAATATTTAATTTTGATGTGCACTTTCGATTTTCCTTAGCTGTAGGGCTAGTGAGAGTTTTCTTGTAGGCCTGATTATGATTTAGTGACCTCTTATGTTGGCACTTCTTCCCTCTACAAGTTTGCTCCAATTTGTGTCTGTGTGTATGTATAACTTCATAAATATCAAACCTATATCAATCCTTAACTCAGTTCATTATCTTATTTACCCTGTGTGCAGCAACCAAGCAACTTTGACAAATTTGACATTGATAAAGCCATGAGAGAGCGATATGAAAAGCAGGAAAAATCCTGGGCAAGACTTAATCTTTCAGAAATGGTTGGTGACATACTAAGTAGACGAAACTCAGGTGTTAAATGTTTGTGCTGGAAAATTATTCTTTGTTCTCAGACGGACAGTGGACATAAAATGGGCTCACTAGGGTCATGGTTGATCTCAAAGCTCATGCCTTCCAGTGATGAGGATGTGGTTATTTCTTCTCCTGGTCTGACAATATGGAAGAAATGGGTTCCTGGTCAATGTGGCGCTGATCCTACTTGCTGCTTCTCTGTAATTAGGGACACATCTTCCTGTGGTGGAGAAGAAACCGTACCTGGGGCAAGTGCCATTTTATTTCTTGTATCCGAGAGCATCCCATGGAAATTTCAAAGAGCTCAACTCCATAATCTTCTGATGTCAATTCCCACTGGTGCTCACTTACCCCTTCTGTTCTTATGTGGCTCATATGGTAAAGGATACTCTCCTGTTATAATTAATGAATTGGGCCTTCATGATATCGATAAATCCCGAGTTAGTGGCTTTCAGCTTGTCTTCCTTGTTGAGAATCAGCAGATGGAACACTTGGGTGGATTTTTCAGCGACAGCCGTTTAAGAGAGGGGCTGGAGTGGTTGGCAGGAGAATCACCCTTGCAGCCTACCCTACAGTATGTGAAAGTGCGAGAACTTGTTCATACCTACCTTAGCTCCTTGTTGATGTTTGTGTATAGCTCCAATAACTTGAGTTTGGGTCCGATTAACTGTATCTCAGTATTTAATGAAGCTTTAGATTGCTCATTACACGATATTGTTGCTGCCGCCAATTCAAATCCTGCTGGTTGGCCGTGTCCTGAGATTGGCGTGCTTGACCAGTCTAGTTATGAGGATAGATTGCTGAAAAACTGCTTGCCACCATCAGGTTGGAGCTCCAACCCAAAACTAGAACAAATCATTAGGGCTTTCCAAGACTGTAAGCTCCCCCCGTTTCCGGATGATTTATCCTGGTTGGCCCCTGGTTCTAAAGCTAAACATGACATTGAGAATCTCAGATCAAGGCTTGAAGGTAGCTTGATTCATTACCTGACTGATACTAGTAAAATGATGGGAGTCCCATTGGCAACAAAAGAGGCACACGTCATGCTACAATCATGTGCTATGCTCGAGCTACGTGGCTCAAGTTACTACATAGTTCCGCAGTGGACCATGATCTTTCGCCGAATCTTCAATTGGAGATTAATGAGTTTATCCAGCGGCGAAGTCTCTTCAGCTTACATCTCAAGACAGACCCGTTTTTCTTGTCCTAGTTCAGATCTGGACGTGGACTTTGAAGCTAATTTGCCTTCATCAAATTATCAATGTGCATCATTGGATGAGATAATTGAAGTTGGGTGTGATTCTCCTATCTTCATCAAGAGCCAACCAAGGCAACTTCATCTTCCACATGACACAGATGATGATGTGATGGATGAAGCTGTGAGCCCAGGTGATGTGAAGGATTCTGCAATGGATGAATTGCCTAGGGTTGATGACACAGTTTTCTCATATGATGGATTAGACAATGCTAGAAGTGAAGTAGTCCTAACAAATGGCAAAGCAAACAGTGAAGCCGACAAGTTAAGCAAACTTTTGGAGCAATGCAATTTGCTGCAGAATGTTATAGATGAGAAGCTTTCTGTGTACTTCTGATCTGCTGCTTAATTACTTTGTTATGCTTGTATTTTTATATTACTCTCAATCAATATATAGAGAGGGAATTGTAACAGGAGGAAAAAATAGAAAAAAGAGGGAGGATAAGAATATATGCCAACCCGTAGTGTGTTTTTAGGCAATTTTGTACAGCAAACGAGAATATCTTTTGTGTTGTTTATCCAACCTTCCTGTCTGTCTCATGTACAAAATGCAACTATAATACAAATGATAACAACTAATTCTTGATTCACATGAACCTAAATTGAGATGAAAATGTGCAAGCAAGCTGCATTCAGCCTTCAGAGTCTATGGTTACTCTTGGGGAACCAACGGTTGTAGCTTGTATGGTAATTAAAACTAACGAAACTACCCCCACCGGTCCTTACTATATGACTAATTTGGGGAGTTAGTTTTGATTTTAAATGAGACATTTTTTTTCTATTTGTCAATTTTTTTAATTTATTTCTATTAATACTCCCTCAACCATAATCAAGGAAGAGAAGGAATGAAGAAATTATGAAAGATGATCATATGTTTTAGAAAATATATGTCATATTATTAAACTTAATTAACTTGATCTAATTAAATCAGATAAATATATCTTATAGTAAGAATCGAAGGGAGTAATATACTAAATTCCATGTGAGGTAGATGTTTGTTAGTCATATGCAGGGAACGAATCACTAATTCAACTGTTCAATCATTAGTGAAACCGACTAGTGTTGTTAGTCAAAAAGTATGAACAAATCATTCTAATGAAATATAAGAATTAATGCAGAGTATTTTGAGAAAAGCAAACATGGAAAATTTTATTCGAGAAAGAAATGAATTTACTTTTTGGTATTTATTTTTTATTATATTAGCAAATTGTGAGTTTCATTCTTGATTAAGGAAACCTCTAGAGTAATTGGGAGAGTATTTTTAGTTGTGCTATTAACCTTTTAGAGTAACTTGGGGTAGGTTTACTTTACAAGTAGTTTTACTTGTGACAGTAGATTTACTTCCTAGTTAAAAAATCTAGGATAGTCTCTTATAAATGGACATATTAGTATTTTTGTATGAATGGATATTTTGAAGCCCTTGTAATCTCTCCCTCCTTCATTTGTTTCTCTCAAATTTTTGTTGTCTCCCTTCCCCCCTTTGTACCTTTACATCTCTTTCTCCTAAACTATTAGAACGTGTGTGTGTTGCATCGCATTGAATTATAAATTGAATTTCTTTCATTCCATATTTGCAGCATAGAATAATCTGGAATGCTTTTTCAATATGTCCCCGTCCTATTTATAAGAATTTAAATTTTCAATTACCTTTTTATAAAATCTTATTTGAAGTTGTCTAAGTATTTGAAATTGTCTTAGTATTTAATGTGTTTTTAGTTTTCACCATTTGAGTATTTAATGTTTTTTATCATTTCTGCCCCAAATTTATTCTATTCTCTCTTTATCTTTTTCTCATAATACATTTTGTTAGTCGTATTACTACTTTATTTCTCTCTTACATGCGTCCTTGTGACCAAAGAGAGTATTAAGTTTCACTGCTTCATTGAGAATCGTTATTACGCAATATCACTGATTGATTATATATAAATTATACAAGACTTTTCGAAATCTAAAATAAACCACAATATACAAGAGGGACAAATCTATAATTTCTGATATACTGATGAACACTGAACCATTCATATTTTGGAAAACTTTAAGGCATATCAATGAATCTGGTAGACGTGGAAAATATCCAAAGTTTTCTTGGATTGAAAACTTGATTCCTACACCTACCCAAGGAAAATTAATAGAATTGATCTTGCAATGCAAAAATAAAAAAAGCAGATATTTTTTTCTGATTCATACTCTGCAACCAATCCAGCATCTGCATTGACAGAACGAGGATCTGCTTTGGAGGCCAAACCCCATCATTTCCAAGATTCTGAGTTTCTTCTTCACAGTTAGTCAGCACCCAATGTGTTGCACAACACGAGTTCCTTTCCCCAGAAAATTTCTATGCCATTTCTACATGTTTTGTTTGTTCTTATCAAGTTTTCCAATGACAACATCACAAGTAAATTCTATTACAGCTTTCAGCATCACATGAATCATTTTTCCCCAAACGAAAAGGAAGACTTGGATTAGTATTTTCATTGGAGAACTTGACGTGAAACACTTCAAATACTTTATACCTTGATCTGACCCTTCCTTGTCATCCTGGAATCGTCTTTAGATTCCCTTTGAATGTTGAAATCTGGAGTGGAGGTACAGAGCCATCCCAGGAAACTAAAGTGCCTTTGTGTGATTCTTCTGACGAGGTTCTGTAATCTGAATTAGAAGAAGAAAATTGACCATTAACCAGTTCAGCTCCCTGCATTCCGAAATCAGAACCCTTCAGCTGCTTAAGATATGCTCCTCAAAGCAGGAACCTTCAGTCGCCTTTTTTGGAAATAAATAAATCATGTTAAAACTAGAAATGAATACATACATTAAAAAAAGCGTCTTTCAAAGAGGGCAAGATCACTTTTGACAACATAGTATCCCTAATATCCATATTCGTGTCAACGGAAGAATCAAGCCACCATTTGAAACTTGCAATATGACTCATTTAAAACCCCGTGAAAATATCACCAAAAATTACTTTGGGATATTCATGCTACTGGAAAATTACTTTGGGGTGCTAAATGCACAAAAAGTTTAGGATACTAAGTGCTATCGGAAAAATATTTCAAGGTGCTAGATGCAACTTAACCCAATGTACAACAGTAATATAAAGGACTAAAACAGAATGAAGAAACCTACCACTTGGAAGAAATTACAACAAAACTTGATGAAGTTTCCATGAAGCCTCTCTTCAATGACTGAAAAATGGAAAAGGAAGGACTTATTGTTGGGGAGATTATAATAAACCGTTTCTAAGTAATTGAAATGGTCATCCACACTTATACTATGGTGGATCATTATCAGAAGACACCAAAAACCAACAAGGCACCAACCTATTCAACCGGACTTTGACATGATGGAGATGGGACAACTATAGATGGGCTTCTCACTGAAACTGTGTTCAGACAGGACTGCTGATCAGAGGGCTCACTCATTGCAGAACAATAAACATCCGATGAAGTGGTAGCAGATATTTCAGAAATTCCTCTCCTCGACCGTGTTGCCGTACTAATATTAATACCATCTAGTCCAACTCCAGATGTACCTGCCTAAATGATCAAAACAAATATTAGATAAACAAGTCAACAAAGATCTTAGATACAAAAATATCATTGCAAATCGCCATACATTTTCATATCACTTTTTTGTACAGTGGATGCAGACTCCAATATAGCAGTCACTAGCAAACAAAACTGACCACATCATTCATACATCTACCAATCATTAATATACAATAAATGCATGAAAATCATCATATGAACAAAGACTAGCTTACAATAACTGCCCAAGAGAATGTTCACAATAAATGTCATTTTCTTGCCACCTACATTTTCTTAGGTGTCATAAATATTAATGGGCATACAAGACTTATTTAACATCTTCATAAAAATCTATATGCAAAAGTAAGAACATTAAAATTAAAAGAAGCCCTTAAATTGTTCAAGTAATCCATACATTAGATAGGCCTTTGATCCAAACAATGATAATTGTTATATCATCTGTTCGGTTTTCATGTTCCAACCATAGTCTATATGCTTCTCCAGCAATGGCAGCACATGCTTCACCAGGATCTGTATAGCTTGCTGCCTACATTATAAAAGTATCAGAATTTATCAAGAGAAATTATGAAGGTAACACCAAAGCATTTATTAAAAGGCAATTTAAAATATTTTGTTGTGCCATTAAGCCTAATGAGCAAAACTACATTCAGATAACAGAATATGCATCAAGGTTTCCAAGTTTAGGCCTTTAACAATGAGCCATTAACAAATGTCACAAGATTTCCACTGAAAGTAGACAAGTCAAATTCAGACACTATCCCAACGTAAATACTTAGTACTCCTTCGGTCTACATTTAAAAGTAGGATGTAGTTGGGGAGTTGACATTGGTTCTAAATGTAGAAACTATTTCACATATTTATCATTTTTTTCCCAAATTAGCCCTATTAATATTCCCTCTATAATAATCAAGTAAATGAGAGGGGGAGGAAATTAAAAAAGATGATTAGGGTGTTAAAATATCATATTAACTAACTTCCTTAATCTAGTCAAATTAGTTAATTAGGTGGACCAGAGAAGTAACTTGAAAACATTGAAAGGACCAATAAAAGAACTAAAACAGAAAACAAGTTTGGATGATGTCTTACCATGTCAACAACAGTTTGGCTTGATAGGAACTCAAATATGCCATCACTTGCCACAATAAAGAAAAGATGATTAGATGTAAGCTGAACCACTGAAAATTCTGGAGTAGCAATGACACCAATAGTCTCTGCCAAACTATCCCCTAAACTCCTTGTAAATGCAGTTCCAGGATACATCCCATTTGGGACCCACAACCTTGGAGGATCGCTTCCCTGACTCTCTTCATCACCCCATGTTTGAACATCTGGATCCTTAAGCCCTTCCACCTGATCAACACTTAACACCCTTGCACCACAAAGCTTCACTCTCTCATATTCATCTCTCCGAAACGGTGTCTGATCAGAAGATAAGTTCTCAGCAACGACGCAATTCCCATCCTTCACTGCCAGCACCGCTCTGGAATCACCAACATTAGCAACATAAAGTGTGTCTCCGACGACAAGCACCGTAATTGCAGTGGTGCCACTCATAGAATCATCAATCTCACTGTTGTGTAATTGGTAATTCGTTGCCAAGAATGCTGAAGTATAAGCTTTAACAGGGTCCTCCAACAATGCAGGGTCATTAGATAAGGTTTCTATCAATGTATCCCTAACAAAAATCGAGCACTGGCTACCACATTGACCATGCCCATCATAGACACCGAAAAAATGGATGTTTGGGTTACCTTGAACCTGAGTCCTAATACAGAAAGTATCTTGGTTTTCTTTATCAGGTGAATCAGGGTAGTAACCTTGCTGGGTGAGAAACGAGTATTCTAAAACGTAGTCGTGGGAAGGAACAGGAGCAAACTTCAATGAACTCTGAGAAAATTTGTGTTTCCTTTGGCGACGGCGCGGGCCGAGTCCGCGGCAGCTGCCAGCACCACCGCACTCCGACGGCGGAATGTAGCGGCGACAACACTTGCAATGGACACAACCCATATGATTCAAAGCGAAAGCACGAACGAGACCAGCAATCCCCACAACCTAAAGCTTACAACATTGGTGGCTCATATACAGGCAAGCTGATTCTGGGTATGAAGAAAAGGTTCTGAAATTCAACATTCCTAGAAACAAGAACAAACCCTAGACATAGAAATCACGAAAAGAATAACCAATCCGTGAAGAAAGCTGTCCTGACAGATTGAGATAAACAAGGAATTGTTCGAAAAATTAAGGAGATATCAGACACCAAAAGAAGCCTATCACTCTAGGATCAGAAAACCCTAAAGTAACCCCTCACCAAACGAAGGCAATCCAAAAAAGAAAAGGACCTTTCGCATGAAGAAAAAGTGGAGGTGGGGCAATCCAAAAAGAAAATAAGAACCGTACTTTTGCGCGGAGGCAGAGACAAGACACAAGACTCAGGAATATAGAGAGAAAAGCAAAGCAAGATGAAATTTTTTTTTCCCCCTTCCCCAAAGAACAAGAGAGAGAAATTGATTGAGATTGGGCGTGGGTATGTGCATGGACGAGGGGTTTTGTCTCCGAGGGAAGACAAACCACAGGCCAAGAAAACACCCACACCCAAAAAAAAAAAACTTGCAACGCAGAAAAGTGGGCAAGAGGAGGGAAAAAAAATAGAGAGGAAATCAACGAAGGGGAAAAGTTTTTTGTTTGTTTCTTGCGAAAGGGCCTGAAAAAGACAAGCACAAATTTAATTAATTGGTGATAAACTAATAATAGAACTCAAGTGGGAGCATTTCCCTTTAAATGACATTTCCAGGTCAATTATCATTATTGTTAGAGTTTTTGACCTGTCCGCACGCCGTTGCAAAGTTGCAATGCTCACATCACATGCGCGCAGGTGCTGTCACACCTTTCCTTTTTTAAAAAAAATAATAAATTAAATAAATTCACTCCCTCCGTTTTTCTTTTCTCACAAAAAAGCATGAGAAAATATCAATTGAATTTTAAGATTATAATTCAGTTTTATTATTTACAAGAGTATAAATATTAACTACACTTTAATAATAATTCACAACCATTTTGAGAAAGTCACTTATTTAGGATTTTAAAGTTTAAATAGTATTTTCTTTTTTTTTCCTTTCTTTTTTTCCTCTAAACTCGAACCTTCCAATATTTTTAAGAGAACTTTTGTAACCCCCTTCACGATTAAGGCTGAGATTTAGTTCATAAACACGTAATTGATGTAGAATTAGAGACCTTAAATGATTTTGGGACTTAAACAAAATCAAACTTCCCAAAATCATGGCTTACAAAAAAATTTTACAAAATATGTTCATGACGGTCTTATATTCACATTTCAATACTAAATGGCCTGTACAGGTTGATTTCATTCACAAATATCAGAGTATAAAGCAAATTCCCGACACACTCAGGTTCCATTCATTAATAAGGGTTTTACAAAGGCACAAAGCCCACAATTCATTACCTTTAACTTGGGGATTACACAAAACTATACTACCAATCCCATTATATACAATTGTTTCCCAAAAACATCCAAAAGATATACATGATAACCAATAACCCAAAATATACTTCTAAATCAGAGCTCTATCCGCTCTTCGTCACCCGCTTTCCCTTTGATCCTTCTGCCCTGTCTAAAACATGGTTTTTGGGAGAGTGAGATTCTAAGGAATCCCTGTAATGTCAAATTAATCATAGTATGTACAACAATAAGACATGAAATCAAATCATTATCCACACAAGCAACTACAACGGCAATGGTTAGTATGACACATGTCATCCCTTACGATTGCTCACGCTGTATTGCATCACAACAATCCACACAATATATTTCACCACAGCTGGGATTCATATAAAGCATTTCATCACACAAGCTATACAGGCAAGATTCAAAACTCACAGCCCACGGCTGGATTAACAAACGCCGCCCCACGGGTCGGATTCACAAAGTTCCATGTCGATTACAACGGCAGTTCAATGGCCGACCTAGAGATGACCAGCGTCAATCCCTACACGACTCACGCTGACCTGCTCGCGCTGTAATGGACCATGGCACATTCACAATTCACAGTTCAATGATAAGTTATGCATACTAAAACATCATACACAACATGAGAGAAAAGTCACTACCTTGATCCTTCCGGGCGTACTCTGACACCGGTCTCTCCCGCCTAGGGCAAATGTCGTATCCTAGAATCATGATTAGGGACGAAGAGTTATATTCTATTCCAAGACTTATTTAACTTGAAATACTTAAATTTGGTTATCATAATTGACCCTTGAGAGGCCACAAATGCCTCTAATAAAAGCCCTAAAAGGTTGGGAAACAATAGGTTAAAGATCTCCTTTCGAAAACTCAAAGTGCTGGAACACAGGGGTTGGCCGCGGCCAGCCATTCCTTGGGCCGGGGCCAAAATATGGTCAGAAGGCCACTGGCCGCGGCCAGCCACTCATGGGCCGCGGCCAGAATCAGGCCAGAAAGGTTTAGGCCGCGGCCAAGAAATTCCCTGATTCTTGGCTGAACTTCCAAAATTCATAACTAATCCTAGAAAAATTGAAACGAGGTGGTTCCAAAGCCAAATAAAAGGTATATAAGTCCTCTTTCAAGGAAAAATATGGCCCATCACTACATAAATACAGAATCACCAAAAACTAAACACTACTCCAAAACAGAGTTCTGTTTCAATCCCAAACTTTGGACAACCATATCTCACAGAATACTAAACGAAATGACACAAAATATATGTCCATTTTGAAGCTTGGGATGTGAACTTTAAGACTGGAAAGTTTCATAATTTTCCAACACCATTTGGTCATTCAAAACAGAGCTCAAACCTGACAGATTTCCAACTTTTCCCAAGTGATCCAAATGAACCCAAAACCCCAACCAAAAGCTATCCCCACACAAAATCACTCAAGGAATCCAATGGAAATGTTAAAATCACCAAAATCCTATTCCATTACCATGCTTTGGTTTTGGGTAACATTAAACACTAAAATCTCAAATTCTCCAAACTTAACAATTTCAAACCCAATCAATTCTATCTATGCAAAATGCATTCCAAACATACAAATTCCATACCAAACACATACCAAACTCCCAATGGCCCTCATTTTCGAAAATGGGCCCAAAATTCCAGAAAATTCAAACTATTTCAAATGATATGAAACTTAGATAGATAGATTGGTTTTACTCACCTTATCAACTTTTCCAAAGAGGGTTCTTGATTCACTACTTTCCAAAATTTCGTGTGATCACAAACCACAACCAATGGACAAGCTACAACCACCAAAATGAAGCTCATCACTCAAGGATCAATATTAGAGAAGGAAGTTTGAGCAATAGAAGCCATTTTCCTTACCTTTTTCAAGCTTTCTTCTTCTTCCTTTGGGCCACAATAACTGACGAGAGAGAGAGAGCAAGAATGAGAGAGAGAGATGGTGAGAAGAGATGAAAGAAATGATGACATACTCCCTCCATACTTCCACCAGCGAAAATGAGGGAGAGGAAGAGAGAGAAATTAATTAAAATACTCTCTCATTTGACTTTTCTCCACATCACTCACCATACACACTTTTGCCACATGTCCACATGCCATTGGTTTACACCAAATATGTCACCAATTAACTTATCTAATCTCTCCATTAGCCATTTTAATCACACATCCCATTTTCTCTTAGTTAGTAATTAATTTCTCCCTTAATTACCAACTCATGACCAATAATTCCATTCTTCCAATTTTTCAATAATTATGACATATTAATTAATATTGCCATAAAACGCATAATAATTCAAATTAAATTCATAATTATCCACAATAATCATGATTTGCCCTTAATAAAAAATTGGGATATTACAATTCTCCCCCCGTTCAATAAATTTCGCCCTCGAAATTTCTTACACATCATGGGGCATAAAATCAGGAAATCTTTTCCTCATGTCCGCTTCCGCCTCCCAAGTCGCTTCCCTTGGAGACATACTCTTCCAGGCCACCTTCAAAAACGGTAAGCTTTGATGCCTGAGCCGCCGCTCTTCTCGATCAATAATGCGCTCTGGCTCTACCGCATAAGTGAAATTATCTTGCAACTCAACCTCTTCATACTCAATGATATGCTCAGGGTCTGGTTGGTACTTCTTTAGCTGCGAGACATGGAATACATCATGCAGTCTACTCAAACTCGGGGGTAGGGCTATCCGATATGCTACAGGTCCGATTCGTGCCAGAATCTCAAATAGACCAATGTATCTCGGACTCAGCTTCTTCCGCTTGATCGCTCTCCCGATGCTTGTGATCGGAGACACTTTCAAGAAAATATGATCCCCCACTTCAAACTCAAGAGGTCTTCTCCTCTTGTCAGCATAGCTCTTCTGACGACTCTGTGCTGTAAGGAGCCTCTTCCTGATAACTCGGATCTGCTCAGTGGTTTGATCAACAAGATCCGGCCCATACAACTTCCTCTCAGACAACTCTGACCAGCACAACGGTGACTGGCACTTTCTCCCATACAGTGCTTCATACGGAGCCATTTGAATGCTCGCATGGTAACTGTTGTTATAAGCAAACTCAGCAATGGAAGATAGTAGTCCCACTTTCCTTTGAAGTCTAGGACACACGCTCTCAGCATATCTTCTAAAGTCTGGATAGTCCTCTCTGACTGTCCGTCTGTCTGAGGATGGTAGGCCGTGCTAAACCTCAATTGAGTACCCATAGCTTCGTGTAGAGCCCTCCAGAATCTCGAAGTAAACCGAGGATCTCTATCGGAGATAATATTCTTCAGTGTACCATGGAGTCTCGCAACCTCTTTGATATAGATCTCAGCAAGCCTATCAGGAGAATAGCTAGCGTTGATAGGTATGAAGTACGCAGACTTCGTGAGTCGATCAACAATCACCCAGATCGCATCGTAATTCTTGATCCTGGGCAGACCCACCACTAGATCCATGGTCACACTTTCCCACTTCCATTCTGGAATTTCTGGACTCTGAAGCAAACCTGGCGGTTTTTGGTGCTCAATCTTCACCTTTTGACAGGTAAGACATCGCGCCACATACTTTGTCACATCACTCTTCAACCCTGGCCACCAATACATAGACTTTAAGTTGTGATACATCTTGGTCATACCGGGGTGAAGAATATACTGACTCTTATGAGCCTCATCAAGAATTCTCAATCTCAACTCCGCCTTCAGTGGTACATAGATTCTCTTCTGATAACGCACCAGTCCACTTGGTGACAAGTCATAGTCTCGAGTCTCTCCTTGCTCAATCATAGCTCGGATCGACTGGGCTAGCTCATCATGCATTTGAGCCTCTTCAATCTCAGTCCTCAGGTCATTCTCCCCTTAGACTACACCATAACTGGCACACAGGATTTCCTTCGAGAGATTCAAATCCCGAAAATCCTCTATCAGTTTCTTCTCTTGAATCATCATCATTGCCACTAGCACCACCTTCCGACTCAAAGCATCCACGACAACATTAGCCTTACTCGGATGATATTTGATCTCCAGGTTGTAATCTTTCAGCAACTCCATCCACCGACACTATCTCATGTTCAACTCTTTCTGATCATACAGATATTTAAGATTTTTGTGGTCGCAGTACAGTTCCACTATCACACCATATAGGTAATGACGCCAAATTTTCAATGCAAACACAATTGCCTCAAGCTCTAGATCATGAGTGGGGTAGTTCATCTCATGCGATTTCAGCTGTCGAGAGGCATAGGCCACCACACGTCCCTGCTGCATCAGGACACACCCTAACCCCTGCTTACTCGCATCACTGTACACGACGTAAACCTCACTGGGATCATGTATAATCAACACTGATGCCGTAGTCAATCTCTCCTTCAGCTCAGTGAAACTCCGCTCACAACGTTCATCCTACAAAAACGGTTGATCCTTCCTCGTGAGCTTGGTCATTGGCAATGCAATACGCGAGAAGTTCTGAATGAACCTCCGGTAATAACCAGCAAGACCCAGAAAGCTGCGAATCTCAGAAACAGTTTCTAGTCTTTTCCAATCAAGTACTGCTTCCACCTTACTGGGATCCACCGATACCCCATCTCGAGATATCACATGGCCAAGGAACTTCACTTCTATAAGCCAAAACTCACATTTTCTCAGTTTGGCATAGAGTTGCTTTTCCCGCAGAATTCTCAACACAATTCTCAAGTGTTGCTCATGATCCTCTATACTCTTGGAGTAGATCAAGATGTCGTCGATAAACACAACCACAAACTGATCAAGATACTGTCGGAAGATACGATTCATATAATCCATGAATACCGCCGGTGCATTTGTCAAACCGAAGGGCATCACAAGGAACTCATAGTGACCATATCTTGTTCTGAAAGCAGTCTTCGGAATGTCCGCTGCCTTCACACGCAACTAATGATATCCCGACCTTAGATCAATTTTGGAGAATACGCACGAGCCAGACAATTGATCTAATAGGTCATCAAACCTTAGGAGTAGATACTTATTCTTAACAGTTACCTTGTTAAGTTCTCGATAATCGATACAAAGCCTCAAGCTTCCATCTTTCTTTTTCACAAATAACACCGGAGCTCCCCACGGCGATACACTGGGTCGGATGAATCCTTTCTTAAGCAATTCTTCAATTTGCTTCTTCAACTCCGCCATTTCATTTGGGGCCATACGATATGGGGCTTTCGATATCGAACCAGCTCCAGGCACAATCTCAATTGGAAATTCCACTTCCCTTTCCGGAGGCAATCCACTAAGATCGTCCGGAAATACTTCAGGGAATTCTTTCACAACAGGTATACTCTCTAGAGCTTCACCTGACTCTCCCTGAACAGAGAAAAACACCATATACCCTTGACATCCTTTCTCAAGATATCTCTCAGCTTTAGCCGTTAAAAGTAAATTCAAACTGGCATTTACATTGCTATCCCGCTGTGCACTGTGGAAAGTGATCCTCTTATTACCACAATCAAGCAATACATCATTTGCTGCCAACCAGTCAAAGCCCAAAATAACTTCCAATTGTTGGAGTGATAAACGGATTAAATCTACTGTAGACTCACGACCTCAACAACTATCACACAATTTAAACAGGCTTCGGCCGTCACAGCCTTGACACCCATCGGCGTCGACACAACCAAATCAAATAGTAGTCTATGCACATACAATCCCAGGCGCTTTACACAGTCATAAGCTATAAATGAATGACTTGCACCCGAGTTGAACAAAGTATCTAACTCATTATCACCAAGAAGAATTTTACCTTGGTTCAATTCAGGCGACTTCCGGGCTTCCTCATGTGTCATCGCGAACACTAGACCCTAATTCCTGGGCCTTTGCTCTGCCGGTTGTCATGGGCACTTAGAAGAAATGTGACCCACTTGCTTGCAATTGAAACAGATCACCTCTCCAGCAAAGGTTCTGCCCGGATGGTACTTTTTACACTGATTACACATTGGTCCCGCTGGAGGTCTTTGATCACTACGACCCCCAGGTTGGTAGGGCTTCTTCCTACCACCCCCATATGAGGATCCTTACCCCTTCCGCTTCTGGGAAGTATTAGCCTTGCTAGGCTCACTCCGGCTACCACTACCCTTAGATGGGTACAATTCCCTCAAGTTATACTCAACAATTCTACACTCTTCCACGGCTTTATTAAAGTTAGTAAACTGATGAGCAGCTAACCTCTTCTTCAATTCACGCCTCAATCCCCGGATTAGCATAGCGGAACTCCACTCCTCATTATCTCTTTCCCGAAGATAGGTAGAATACCGTGACAATCGAGTGAAACGGGAAAGATACTCGTCAAAGCTCTCCGTATCACCCTGCTTGATAGCCAGGAACTCGAACTCTTTCTCAAGCCTCACTGACTTGGGGAAATACTTCTCATTGAATTTTTCTTCAAATACCTCCCAAGTCAATGGTACATTCCGGTTCTTCAATGATGTGGCGATGTTCCTCCACCACCGGTCGGCGTCCCCTTCTAGGTTTGCCTTCACCTCTGTAGGGCACTCGAGAACTTCGAAAATCTTCTCTAACCGATTCAACCAGTCCTCAGCAGCTTGGGGATCAAACCTCCCTCTGAACATCGGAGGCATATGCTTGCAAAACTTGGAGACCCAAGAATGCAAGTCCCTTCCCTCGCGAACCGGCACCCCCTGAGACTCTTGATTAGGCACCGTGTGAGGTGGGGATTCTTGAGATCCATTGGACCCCTCAGCTGTCTCCTCATGACGAGTCTCTGGTTGAGTCTCCTCATGAGTTGACTGGGCCCTTCCCTCATTTCGCTTGGCCCTTTCCTCTCTGAGCTCTTCTCTCAGCTCAGCTATCATGTCCCTTTGTTCCCGTACGAGATCCATCATCTCTCGCATCGGATCTGGAGCATTATCATTCAACTCCTCCACCTCTGGATCCGGCCTGACTCTAGTAAGAGGGCGAACCATTTCATCTTTATCACTACAAATGATTCACCACGTCAATACCTTAGTCAATGTATACACATAATCCATAAAATTCATCTCAATCCACAATTAGTAGAAATACTTATGTGTATACAAGCACTTATTAATCATTAAGCTACCCTAAACTCAAAGGATTAAGGTCAACTAAGGAGCTATCCTAGCAAATCCTCATCTTGCCAGGAACTACTGCTCTAATACCACAAATGTAACCCCCTTCACGATTAAGGCCGAGATTTAGTTCATAAACACGTAATTGATGTAGAATTAGAGACCTTAAATGATTTTGGGACTTAAACAAAATCAAACTTCCTAAAATCATGGCTTACAAAAAAATTTTACAAAATCTATTCATGACGGTCTCATATTCACATTTCAATACTAAATGGCCTGTACAGGTTGATTTCATTCACAAATATCAAAGTATAAAGCAAATTCCCGACATACTCGGGTTTCATTCATTAATAAGGGTTTTACAAAGGCACAAAGCCCATAATTCATTACCCTTAACTTGGGGATTACACAAAACTATACTACCAATCCCATTATATACAATTGTTTCCCAAAAACATCCAAAAGATATACATGATAACCAATAACCTAAAATATACTTCTAAATCAGAGCTCTATCCGCTCTTCGTCGCCCGCTTTCCCTTTGATCCTTCTGCCCTATCTAAAACATGATTTTTGGGAGAGTGAGATTCTAAGGAATCCCCGTAGTGTCAAATTAATCATAGTATGTACAACAATAAGGCATGAAATCAAATCATTATCCACACAAGCAACTACAAAGGCAGTTACAACGGCAATGGTTAGTATGACACATGTCATCCCTTACAATTGCTCACGCTGTATTGCATCACAACAATCCACACAATATATTTCACCACAGCTTGGATTCATATAAAGCATTTCATCACACAAGCCGTACAAGCAAGATTCAAAACTCACAGCCCACGGCTGGATTAACAAACGCCGCCCCACGGGTCGGATTCACAAAGTTCCATGTCGATTACAACGGCAGTTCAACGGCCGACCTAGAGATGACCAGCGTCAATCCCTACACATCTCACGCTGTAATGGACCATGGCACATTCACAATTCACAGTTCAATGATAAGTCATGCATACCAAAACATCATACACAACATGAGAGAAAAGTCACTACCTTGATCCTTCCAGGCGTACTCTGACACCGGTCTCTCCCGCCTAGGGCAAATGTCGTATCCTAGAATCATGATTAGGGACGAAGAGTTATATTCTATTCCAAGACTTATTTAACTTGAAATACTTAAATTTGGTTATCATAATTGACCCTTGAGAGGCCACAAATGCCTCTAATAAAAGCTCTAAAAGGTTGGGAAATAATAGGTTAAAGATCTCCTTTCGAAAACTCAAAGTGCTAGAACACAGGGGTTGGCCGCGGCCAAAATATGGTCAGAAGGTCACTCGCTGCGGCCAGCCACTCATGGGTCACGGCCAGAATCAGGCCAGAAAGGTTTGGGCCACGGCCAACCACCTTGGGCCGCGGCCAAGAAATTCCCTGATTATTGGCTGAACTTCCAAAATTCATAACTAATCCTAGAAAAATCGAAACGAGGTGATTCCAAAGCCAAATGAAAGGTATATAAGTCCTCTTTCAAGGAAAAATATGGACCATTACTGGAAATTACTACACAAATACAGAATCACCAAAAACTAAACACTACTCCAAAACAAAGTTCTGTTTCAATCTCAAATTTTGGACAACCATATCTCAAAGAATACTAAACGAAATGACACAAAATATATGTCCATTTTGAAGCTTGGGATGTGAACTTTAAGACTGGAAAGTTTTATAATTTTCTAACACCATTTGGTCATTCAAAACACTTGTCCAAACTGACTGCGCAAAACAGAGCTCAAACCAGACAGATTTCCAACTTTTCCCAAGTGATCCAAATGAACCCAAAACCCCTACCAAAGCTATCCCCACACAAAATCACTTAAGGAATCCAATGGAAATGTCAAAATCACCAAAATCCTATTCCATTACCATGCTTTGGTTTTGGGTAACATTAAATACTAAAATCTCAAATTCTCCAAACTTAACAATTTCAAACCCAATCAATTCTATCTATGCAAAATGCATTCCAAACATACAAATTCCATACCAAACACATACCAAACTCCCAATGGCCCTCATTTTCGAAAATGGGCCCAAAATTCCAGAAAATTCAAACTATTTCAAATGGTATGAAACTTAGATAGATAGATTGGTTTCACTCACCTTATCAACTTCTCCAAAGAGAGTTCTTGATTCACTACTTTCCAAAATTTCGTGTGATCACAAACCACAACCAATGGACAAGCTACAACCACCAAAATGAAGCTCATCACTCAAGGATCAATATTAGAGAAGGAAGTTTGAGCAATAGAAGCCATTTTCCTTACCTTTTTCAAGCTTTCTTCTTCTTCCTTTGGGCCACAATGGCTGACGAGAGAGAGAGAGAGCAAGAATGAGAGAGAGAGATGGTGAGAAGAGATGAAAGAAATGATGACATACTCCCTCCATGCTTCCACCAGCGAAAATGAGGGAGAGGAAGAGAGAGAAATTAATTAAAATACTCTCCCATTTGACTTTTCTCCACATCACTCACCATACACACTTTTGCCACATGTCCACATGCCATTGGTTTACACCAAATATGTCACCAATTAACTTATCTAATCTCTCCATTAGCCATTTTAATCACACATCCCATTTTCTCTTAGTTAGTAATTAATTTCTCCCTTAATTACCAACTCATGACCAATAATTCCATTCTTCCAATTTTTCAATAATTATGACATATTAATTAATATTGCCATAAAACGCATAATAATTCAAATTAAATTCATAATTATCCACAATAATCATGATTTGCCCTTAATCAAAAATTGGGATATTACAACTTTTTTGTTGTAATTCATGCACTCATTATATCCTTCACATTGAATTCAAACTCACAACTTTACACTTAAAAGAACTTAAGGGAGTGTAAAGTCATTAATTTTACTTTAAAATTGAACAACTTTCAAACTTTTTTTTACTTGGTCAATGTTTCTTTTTAGAGTTTAGAGTGCAAAGAGTTTCAAAAAATGTGCTTCTCAAAATTCAAACATATGTTCTCCTATGTACAAAAGTGAGACCTCTTATCACTTCCAATTTGGGGTTTGTGGCTACCCCTCCCATCCTAAATATCTCTTCTGCGACTAGAATTTGAGATTTAAAGGGATCTAGCAGGGTTATACACCGCTAGACCAACTCTATGTTGGTTGATAACAACTTTTTAATTTTACTTATATTTAATATATGTTATATTTTATGACAACAAAGTCTACACAATAATAAATAAAGAGTAAAATTGTATGTTATATAAAAAAAATTTAATGATAAGACCAAATGAGTATATGAAAATGAGAAGATACTATCTTGTTCATGGAAGGCGACCTCTTCAAATTAGATTCACCATAAAGGAGAAGAAAATTCAGTTAGTTAGTTACAGTAATGCTCAGGAGAATCAATGTTGGATACTACTAGATCAAGAATATTCGCTCATGTATGCTGGATGCTATGGACAACTAGATGCAAATAGAGCTTTCTTTGATAAGGACCCCCACAAAATCAACATTTTTTTTTTTTTTTTGTGTTTGGATGCTCATAGAAAGTGATTGAGGAGGATATGAAATTAGAAGCATTGACAGGCAAATTAGAAGCTTAATTAACTGTGGGTGTTTAGTGTCTCTATTAAAGAATTGAACCTTTGAGCAAAAAAAAAAAAAAAAAGATTAAAGAATTGAACCTCATTACCCACCATGTAAGCACTATTATTGGAGCAATTTAAGACTATAACCTTGAGATGTGGGAGTGTGGGAGTCAATGTGCTGACATGTGGCACTTGCTAGACCCACAAATTAAAAAGTAATGGCAGTTTATAGGAGTTAAGGGAAGTGGTATTTTTATTCCTTTTTGAAAAGTTTATGGGTATTTTTATATTAAAAAAAAGCTTAGGGTGTTAAAAGCATATTAGGAAAAAGTTTATGAGTATTTTTATTTTATTTTTTTAGCGAAAAAACATATATAATCACCTTTTTGTGCAAGGGGTCAGACTCTTGGAATCAAAGAAATGGGGTCAAGAGACATTGTGGGACAGAAAGAAGCCAATAAAGGGTCCAGCCCATCTAAACATGGGCCCATTTTAGTTTAAAAGCATTTCTCTTGATAAAAAGCCCAATTACTTTTCTGATTACAATACCTCTTTTTTCCTGGAATTATCCTGCACACAATATCTTGTTCATTTTTTTATTCAACTAAACATGGGCCCATTTTAGTTTAAAAGCATTTTTCTTGATAAAGCCCAATTACTTTTCTTAATACAATATCTTTTTTTTCCCGGAAATATCCTGCACACAATATCTTGTTCATTTTTTTATTTGCAATTTGATTGAACTCCATGAAATGAAAAATGTTTATAAAGTATAAAATTATCAATTTAATCGTAAAAAGATAGTCAGCACACTTAGCTTACATCCTTCTAGGGGTGTTCAAAGTGTCCCGGTTGTCCCGACCCGGTCCCGAACATTTTATCTTGAGAATTTTCCATCCCGGTCGGGACCGGGACCGGGACCCGAATCGGGATCACACCTTGTGATCCTAGTCCCAACCCGGTCTCGGTTTTTTTATTTTTTTCCTTAAAAAATAAGTTATTCTTTTATTTTTGTATTTTTTACCTCATAAATTAAATTTTCATTTGATAAAATGTATATCGCATATTTAATTAGAGTTAAATCGTATATAACATGATATTAATCCTAACTATATAATGTATAAAGATAATAACAAAAATGATGAATGTGATAATAATAATAATAATAAAATAGTATTCTTCAATTTTAGATCAATGTGTGATTATTATGACCTTATTAGGTGTTAAATAATCACTTTAAATATTAGATTATAGAAAATTTAATTAATATAATAATATATTTTAAATTTAATTTTTTTTTAAAAACCGGGATTTCCCAGTTTGGTCCCGGTCTCGGGATATCGGGACTGGGACCAAACCGGAACCGGGACCTGGATACAAGGCCAAAAACCGGAACCAGGGCCGGGATTGGGGGATACCGGTCCCGTCCCAAGATTTGAACACCCTACATCCTTCAATGCTTTTATTATGAAAAGTGAATTGTAACTAAAAGTATATATTGTATTATTTTTTTCACTGGAAAGTATAGAGCATTGTATTTAATGTATTGATAAAATATAAA
This sequence comes from Inga oerstediana, assembly GCA_963210345.1. Taxonomy (NCBI): domain Eukaryota; kingdom Viridiplantae; phylum Streptophyta; class Magnoliopsida; order Fabales; family Fabaceae; genus Inga; species Inga oerstediana. The sequence continues at coordinate 76,145,249 of OY723399.1, read as the reverse complement.
AAAAAATTAGTTAAATTTCAATTTTATGAAGATAAAATTCATAATCAATCAAATTTTTAATTGTCGGTGAATTCTAAAAATATAAATAAACTAAAAAGTTTTTAATGTTATGAAAACTGACGAGGCTTTGTGAGTTGATCCAATTGTCCATTCATGGAGAAAAAACAATTAATGTAATTTCATTATTATTTGAATTTATTTATGGGGCAATTCTAGATCATGGGGTGCTAACAATATCTTAATTAATTATTTGATTTGATTAAAATAACTAGAGAAATGGGGGTTGTGAAGACAAACTAAAACATCATGGAAGTTAGCCACGGATGGAATCAGTTGTAGCACTTGTCGAAATGATGAACACCAAGAACTAATCTATATGGTAAGATCTACGCAGTTCAAATAGAATTTTCATGATTCAAATTTAATAGTATTTTTAAATGATGATTTTTAAATGGAAAAAAATTATATTTTGAAAAACTAGTAGTTAAGATAGTACCTTTATATTAGATTATGTACACATTAAAATAATTTGTTTCTAAAAGCAACAAAAGTAAAAAATATTCAATTTGATCTATACAAATTTGATCTGAAAGATTTACGGTGGTGATTATCTCTTTGTGCTTATCATTGTCATTAGCACTGAAACTGGTTTTGATTCCACATAGGGGAGTTTGCTAAAAAGATTTTTCAAAAATGGAAACATGGAAGAGAATATGAATGTGCTTTTAAAACATGTTTGATACATGCTACCTCCCTCCCTTAACATAAAATCTACTTAATTAATTTGGGCAGATTAAAAAATTAGCTAAATTAATTATTTATTAAAAACATGTATTGGTTTTGCATTAAAATTACCCCTTAATATAAATTCTTTTAATATGTACAATTAATATGAATATTTTAGAAACAAAATGATAAAAAGGAAATAAAATGAATTGAGGTTTTATATTTAAAATTCAATTCAATCTCCAGTTAGCTCTTATATCACGGCCCAAAAGATGGAGGCAGTACAAAATTTTTACACCATAAATCACTTTTCATAAAATTTCTAAAAATTACTATCTTCGGTTCTAAATATAGAATAACGTTTGTAGTGTAATTTGTACTACAAACTTTATCCTATATTTAAGACCGAAGGGAATACTTCTTTTTTTTAAGTTTGGACAAAGGGTAGCCTAATTTCTCCCTTCCATTCAATGCTCGTTCTCTCCTTTTTCCGGCCGAAGTACTAAGGCACTCCCACATCCATTCTCTGTGTGCGAGACAAATGGAAAAGGAAATATTCTCTTTTCCTAGTGGTGTCAGATTATGCCAATCGTACACCACAAGGAAAAGAGAATTTTAACATACATAATTATGGTTAATAATCAAAATTATATAAATAAATTTACCTTCACCTGCCTTTGTATGAATCGGACCTATAAGCTCAATATTAGATAGATTTCTTTACATTTTTGAATAAGTTTCTCCCGTTGAGTTCACCTAAAAAAAACAAATATATAAAAAGATAAATTTAATTATCTTCTATACTTAGTAATGGTGAATAACAAAACAAATATAATTTTTTTTTTGAATGAAATCTGGAATTCATTAAGTTTCAACCAGGAAGACTTAATACAAACTCAAACTAGAAACAAGGGAAAAAAACCTTATCCCTCATCAACAACCGCCTCCAGTAATGTAGGTGGTGGTTGATCAAACAAAACTAAAACCCTCGCATTAGTGTGACCCAACCTAGCAAGGTGGTCAGCATCCCTGTTATGCTCCCTAGGAATATAGCTCAACAAAACATTCCAATTCTTAGACAACCAAAGCCTAGCTTCAACAATGATATCCCTAAAGGGGTGATTTTGCTCTCCCCCTCTAGTTAACAAGTTAATAGCCTCAATACAATCAGAACGAATCAAAACATTCCTGTCTTGATTTGTTCTGATTGTATTGAGGCTAAACAAATATAATTTTCGAATGTAAAATTTGGAACTTTCCCTCCCCTAACTTCGCATTTTATTTTAGGAGGAATTCATTTTACCAAGTTCCACTAATTTGGGGTCTAGATCATCCGTCTTCCCATTGAACATACACAATTATATATAGGATCAATGTGCATTTTTGCCTTAGAAGCAACCATTCAGGAGCGCTTAGTATTTGAAAGTATTTTAAGAAGCAATTTTGTTATGAAAATAACCAAAACATAACAATTTTTCCTCTTGCCTCTAAAAATGTTAATGATCAACGTTTAATTTTTTAACGGTGAGAGTGAATTTGCTACTTTTTTTAACACTTTCAAAGTGAAATTGCTTCATTAAAAACTTCCGACTAGCACTCCTAGGTAGGTATTTCTTGGATAAAATTGCACCTTAGCCCATTACATACATACAAACCAAAACGTGGGGAAGAACGATATGCATCCATGTAAGATTTTTCTTTACTCTGTTTTCAAAATCCTTCAAATACTGTACAATCTAAGCCCCGTTTGGTATACTAGAATTAGCCTCATGGAAATAGAATTGGAGGCCAATTCCATGCTTTTGTCCTGTTTGGTACAAATCTAGGGGCATGGAATTGGCTTCCATGTGGAGGCCAATTCCATCAAGATTGATGGAAATAATTTCCATACCAAAAACTGAGATTTGCCAATTCCACCTTTAAAAAAATCATTTTTGTCGTTCCTTTTTCATCATGCCCCAACTCCATCACATCATCATTCATCTTCACCCACGAAAGCGACCTTCTTCCCCACCCACCATCAACCTTCTTCTCCACCCATCGCACCCCACCATTGACCTTCTTCGACATCGTCTTCTTCATCTTTTCCCCCAACCTCCATTGACGAACCATGGCCGACCTTCATCTTCAACCACACAAGATTGATTGCAAGATCGATGTCGTCTCCAACCTCCTCCTCATGTTTTCTGCACATGGCCAGATCAACAACAAGATCGACAATAACATAATCGACTTCCATCTCTAATCAACAAATGCAATAACTCAAGCATGTCAGGGATCAGAACATCATAAATACGTGAGCACAAATCAAATAAAAGAAAATCAAGCCAGATCGATTTATCTAGCCAGATCATGTTCTTCGGCAAGTTTTGGAAGAGGAAGGAAGAGGGCTTTTTTTAAAAAATATATATATATATGGGCATTTTGGTCTTTTCATATAAAAATGAGGTCTCATTTCCATGATATACCAAACATACTTTTAAACCTTATTTCCATATTCATTTCCATATCTATCTTCATTTTCATATCTATCAAAATCAATTCCAACATACCAAACAGGCCCCTAGGCTCTATCTCCATTAAATAAAAAGGGTAAATATAACTTTTAGTCCCTCAAATTTGGCCTAGTTTTGATATTGGTCCCTCAAGTTTAAAATTGGTGTTTTTGGTCCCTTAAGTTTGGTCCGTTTATAACCGTTAGTCCTTGAAGTATGAAAAGGACTTGGTGGCTGCTTTAACGACATTAAATCGTCATTTGTGGCATTAACAGTGTTAAAGTATGCTATGTGTAATGCTTATTAGGACACCTGATGTGTCAACTTCAATGTATGAAATTGGTCTTAAAAAAAATGCTGATGCAAACAAAACAAATCAAAACGCACGCACGCACGCTTGCTTCAGGCAGAAGTAGAAGACAGCAAACAAAAAAGCTTGAAGTTGAAAAAGAAAAGGAGGAAGGGTTAGGTCAAAGAGGACCCATGCTCGGCAAAGTCTGACGTGGTTGTTAGTAATCATTGACGGCAACCCACCGTCAAGTACATTATATTTTGCTTATAATGCCTCATAAATTGATTTACCTCATGTGCACTTCTTGGACTGAGTTAAACTCACCGTCGGGTTCATTATATTTTGCTTGTAATGCCTTATAAATCTTGCTGTGATAAATAAATCAATTTACGTAAAGCATAATTCGATTTGCTCCTGGAGCAAATCGATTTATGTAAGGCATAAATCGATTTGCCTCATGTACACTTCTTGGACTGAGTAAAACCCAAAAACCCACTGTCGGGTACATTATATTTTGCTTATAATGCCTCATAAATCTATTTGCATCATGTGCACTTTTTGTACTGAGTTAAACCCACCGTCAGGTTCATTTTATTTTGCTTATAATGCCTTATAAATCATGCTGTTATATGTAAATCAATTTATGTAAGGCATAAATCGATTTACTCCTTGAGCAAATCGATTTATTCAGTCCAAGAAGTATGATTGACAGATTGCTTGTTAACGATTACTCCTCCAGTGATGACCACATCAGACTTCGCCGACCGTGGGTCCTCTTTGACCTAACCCTTCCTCCTTTTCTTTTTCAACTTCAATCTTTTTTGTTTGTCGTCCTCCACTTCTGGCTGAAGCAAGCGTATGTGCGTTTGATTTGTTATGTTTACATCAACATTTTTTTCAGATCTATATTATATATTAAAGTTGCCACATCAGGTGTCTTAATAAGCATTACACATAGGATACTTTAACGCCGTTAGCACCACATATGACAATTTAACACTGTTAAAGGGGCCACCAAGTCCTTTTCATATTTCAGGGATTAATGGTTATAAACAGACCAAACTTGAGGGACCAAAAACACCAATTTTAAACTTGAGGGACCAAAACCGAAACCAAAACCGGGCCAAACTTAAGAGACCAAAAGTTATATTTACTGCTTTGAATATCTCAGATCTACTATTTTTTCCTAAAAATTTCAATGACTTTTCGGCCACTTAGAAAATCAACACCACTACACTGCTTCTGCAATGGAAGTTTTTTTCTGGTTTGATTTTTGACTTGAAGTGGTTCAATAGTTGAGTAGTTCGATTTTGGTTCCTGTGTTTCCGGTGGCGGAGATGGAGGAAGAGGAAATGGTTCTCCACTAGTAGTTCATGGTCGGTGACTGATTTTTTTTTGTTGGCCTGTGGTGTTCTCCGGCATTGGTTTTTTCAAGGGAGAATGCTATTTCTTTTTCCAGAGGCCAGGGCATTTTGGCCTTTTAATAATAAAAATACACATTAAATAAAAAATATATCTCATTTTTATTGATATACCAAATATACTTTAAAATCTAATTCCACTTCCACTTCCTCGTTCACTTCTGTTTCTATTTCTATTTCCACTTTCCTTGTATTTTCATTTCCACTCCCATGAACACTCTTCTATGGTACCAAATGGGGAAATAGGGTTATTATGAACCTTTTTGGTTTAGATCTCCCTTGTTTATCAAAAAGGCAAACTCTCATATATATATATATATATATATATATAGAGACTTTGGGACAAATTATTGTTGCTTCTCTACCTGTCTCCTACTTTTGTGTCTTTTGTCATCTATTTCCCTTATTCTACATGGCTTGCCTGTCACCCAAATTCAATTATGGCCACGTGCATGTTAAGTTACATATATACCACCCCCACCAACAACACTAACACCATTTTTTATCTGCAAAATCCAGAAGGGAAGGGAAGGTAGAAAGGGTTGATTAATTATAAGCTTAAACATAGTAACACATTCCCCTAAAACTGGCATACCCACTTTCTTTTAAGCACTAACTAGCTAAAAGGATATTTATCTGTGAAGTGAAAAGCCCATGCAAAAAGAAAGTGTGATATGACCTGTCCAAATTTCACATACATAATAACTAGTTTGGGATATTGCTTCATGCACCTATATTCTTTTTCATTGCAGGGCTCCCATAACTTGGTATAACAGATCAATAATGAAGATATATAATATAGCAAAAGCAAGATTTTGTTCCTTTAATCATCTAGAAAGTAGAAACAGAGCATAAAAGACAAGAGAGGTAGATGTGAGAGAGAGAGAGAGAGATGAATATAGCCTTCTCAAACAAGAGCACTTTAAAAAACCCACTACACAAACTCAAAAATCTTAGGCGTGACAAGCCTAAGTGGGGTGCATTATCATGATCATCCAGTAAACACCTTCCCCCACCCTACATTCCCACCACCTTCCCCTTCTTTTTTTTTAACTATTTTAAAATAGACAAAATTTAACTACAGTTTTTTTAAGTACTTGTGGTTATTAAATTTTTTAATAAAGATATGATAAGTGGGAAATTTTTTTTTTTATATAATTCAAAGCCACATAAGTATAAATGTTTCAAAAGAATTTATCCACATATCATATATTTATTAAAAAACTCAATAACAAAACGCCTAATTAAGAAAAAAAAACTTAACTCAGACCCCTTCCCCTTCCTTCCCCAAAAACCAATACCTTCTTCCTCATCTCTCTCTGTTCTTCAAACATTTGATTACCATTTTTTTTTTTTTGTATCTTTCTAAAAAAGTCAGCCCCCAACATATTCATCATCCACAAAAATCACATTTAACCATGTCATCCAACATACACCCCGCTAGAATTTCCAACTAATTCTAACTCCCTATCTACTATGTCTCCCCTCCGCCGCTACTTCAGGCTGTTGTTGCCGCCGCCATTCTTGTCGCTGTTTGTTGTCACCCCTTTTATATCTTGAAGGCTTTAAGTGCTTTTCCGGCGAGATGTGAACGTTTGAAACACAACACTTCCAGCTGCAGGAAACTGGTCCATTGCACAACTCCGGCGTTTCAAACCCAGAGGCTCAACGGCACTTGCCACACGCGTCCATATGTCGTTTTTATAGTCACCGCACGTGATGGACACAGACATAGTACCTGGTCGGAAAATATGAACCACCTTCCTAAGTACATGCACTATATCATTATCGTTGATGGAGCCTATACATTCAAAGCTTGCATAACTGTAACCATCCTCTGGAGTGACATGAATGGTGGAGTACCAAATCCCATCCATGCCATTCATTGAATACCCACATGGATCAAATGCAAAGTCACAGATAAGTGCTTCAGGGTTGATCTCATTGATGCCTGTGAGCTGTGTCATGTCCTTCCCAGCAGAGTCCCCTGTTTTCCCATCCTCCGGTGGCCGGAAGAACTTGCGAGCGAGGACTGGATCGAGCTCTGTCATACAGATCTCCATGGTATATGGTGATGACAATTCATTGTCACAGAGGTAAGGTGCGTCAGAATCATCACTAGCTGTGAAAACATGCCAAGAATGAGAAGAAGATTTAGAGGGCATGATTGAAGCTTTTCTGTAGCAGAGATTCACAGGGATGGTCTCTTCCAAATACATAACTTCATCTTTGAAGCTAGTGTGAGGGAAAGGTTGAGACTTTGGGAAGATGAAGCTGCCTCTGGTGTATCGGCAAGAACAGAGGGTGAGGCCTAAGTGATGCTGAGCATAGTAGATCAAGGGACGGATGGATTTGAGAAGTTGAGTGGTCCCACAAGTCTTGATGATGATCTTGGTTGGGTAGACAAAGAGGCTTGATTCTGATAACACATAAGCATCAAAGTAGGAGTTACCAACTGCTGAAACTACAGTGCATTGAACAGCTTCTAGGACTTGTTGGAGTGATTCAAATTCAAGTTTCCTAAGACCCAGTTGGTGAAAAACTGGATCATCACCAAAGAAATGGAGCTCCAAGCGCTTCTCAAACCCTTCAAAACCAGAAACAGCCATTTGGGGTTGAGTGTGTATTAGAGCTATGTGGGGAAACGGGGATGTAACAGAGTAAAACAGAACAAAACGTAGGATTTAGGAGGTGAAGAGATAAAGATGAGAGAGAGAGAGAGAGAAAAGTGTGACTGGAATGTAGAAGAAGAGGTGAGAGAAAAGATTGGGGTCAATGGGATTTATAGGTGTGAATATGAATAAGAGTGAGTGTATAGGAAGCAGTAGGGAGGGTTTAGAAGAGAGCATGCGGGTGACGGAACCAAGAATCATGATTGTAGGCATAATGAAGTGAAAGGATGATGATATACAACAGTTTCTTGTGTTTTCTTTTTTTTTTAAAAAAATATATATACATGAAATCTTCTCTTCCGTCAGAGACAGCAATAGGAAACAGAATATATACTCAAACACATCAATTCCTTGTTCCTTTGTCCCTGCCTATTCTGTGTATCTACACTGTTGAGATGTTTGATCATGACATGTGAATTAGCAAAACCAACATGTAATTGAAATTCGCTCTACACAAATCGCTTGTCACTAAATTTCCAGTGTCCAAGCAAGTTTATCCTTTAACTCTTTACCCTTCAAGGACAATTTGACTTGAAACCAATATATAATATAAAAAATTACAGTAAGTGCTACCCTATTCATAAATCATAAATATTACAAATCAACCCATCCACTATATTCTATGTAATGCATGAGACTCATTTATTTTTATGTTGATGGGACCAAACTTATCCAGTGTTGGGGGAAAAACTAGTTACCAACTATATCCATGTTCTTGGATGGTGTAGTTATTATTATTTTTTTTAAGCAAGAACTTTATACCATTCAATAGTATAATAAGGATCTTCAGTCTTGATTTTAATTTTTATCAACTTGCATAAATTTTATAGGTTGTATCATTCTTTTAATAGATTTGATATCTTTATGTGTTCATGTATATCTATCTAAGATATCCATAAATATCCAAAAACTCTCCATTTCTTTTACTTTTCCCCCCTTTTATCCAAAGATTTTTGGATTAAGGACAGGGGGCCCTATTTTGACTAGAAGACCAGGTTGACCTGATGCAAGGAAATGACAGACATAATTGTTTTGAAACCATATCGTTAAAACTTCTTTTCACAATCACAGAGGAAATTAAAATCCAGTATATGTGTCCAAGACATGGGTTATTCAAAGGAATTTGATTTAAAATCAGTCAAAATTCAAAACATTCAGCATAACTATCTGAATGATGGTTCAAATAAAGCAGAAACACATTCAACAAAAACTATTCAGAATGATAGTTCAAATAAAGCAGAAACATAATCATAAAACCGAGCTAGATGTTGTTCCGCAAGACAACAATGATAAAACCAGGGCTAACTGCTGTGCAATACAATTATTAAGTTGCTATAGGTAATCAACCTTTTCAATTAGAGCTATAATATTACCAGCAATAGAGGTTATGAACAGAGCACAACACAGTTAAAATTTTGCAACAAAAAAAAAGTAAAAAACTATAAGTGAAAGGATCCAATTGCTTGGGACTGCGTGTAATATGAGCACCCTGTAATACTGATAATGGCTACTGCATAATGGAAAAAGGAGAAAACAACTCAGCTGATGGAGACAGCATTGTCTATTCCAAGGAGTGCAGGTGTTAAACTGACGTGCCCAAAATGCCATCCATTTTTGAGTTAGAATGATAATAATTGTTATTATGCAGTGGAAAGATTATTAAAGAAAAAAAACAATACAAAAGGAATCAGGCGTGGCAGAGAAAAATAATGAGAATATCCATGAATTAGGGGGAGGCCCGTACGTGAAATGAAAAGCACTCACATCATTTTTATTCTTCATGCAATTTCATGTTGCTAGGTGGCATTATCATTATATTTATTTATTTTAGTGCCTTTCTTTTTTCTGTATTTACCAAGGCATGCATGCACTGTTGTTAACCATGTCAGATTTCAAAATTAAAAAGGGGATTCTCTTTTATCTTCCAAGTGATTAGTCCTAAAAGTATAGGGGTTTAGAAAGTAATCAAACAACACTTTATCATTATGTTACCCGGGAAGGTTTAACTTTTTTCGTTTGACAAGATCTTATGTTAATTAATAATACGAATACATATGATTCTAACTGCTAAACATATAGCATATTACATTTTCTTCTTTGACGAAACCCCAGCACAAACTTACAACTTTCTTCTAATTTGGTCAGACATCAAGTTGATTTGGATCATAATGTTGAATTTAACAAGGCTATGAGGAATGGGGAACAGTAACTTTGAAGTAAAAGGGAGTAATTAGTGCTGCATCGTCTTTTAGAGGAAGTTTTGGCAGCTGGTCTGCCTACAGCTAAAACGACCTTCTCTCCATCATATTTGTAATCTTCTTGGCTTTCAATTTAAGAGAATAGTCAAGATTATATTAATAATTCTACACAATCAACATTGGAGAAGCTTCCCCTTTTTTCAGCATATATAGATATGAGTAGTAGTAGTAGTGGACATAATTATTTGGAAAGAAAAAAAGAGCTAGGTAGAAAGAAGGCTAACCAAATGGTAGAAGAAGGGACTGTATAAATTAAACTAAAATTTTTGGGGTTTAGAAAAAGAAGGGGAGAGCAATGATGAAAATTTGTGAGTTCAGAATCAAATTTTGGAGTTTTAAGAGGTAGAAATGATGCAGAATGTATGGCGTCATGAATAAATCTGATGGGTGTGGCTGGCAACCTCCATTATGACCACAATCCCACCTCTTTGTGATGCACGCGCACCACCAAACTCAAACCCTATCTCCTAAGCCACACAATACTTTTGCTATCTTACTCTCACACGCAAGCCAACACAGGATAACACTCCCACTATTTGCATATTAAACTCATCACAAGGAGAAAATTTTAAAAGAAAATGGTCAACCACTACTTTGCAGAATCAAATCTCACTTAAAAAGTCTCAAACCAACCAACTCTCAACGAAATCCCAATTCCCACATACCTTTTCACATCAAAAGTATCAAGCCAAAACCTTAATTGCTGGCTATTTTGAAGAGACAACAGAAATGGATTTTCAAAAAAGAGTGTAAATTGAAATCCTAAGTTCAGGTCCCACTAAAAGTGGCCACCTTTCTAAAACCCAACAAGCCTGAAAGCCACGTCCTCCTTCCTCATTCCATAGCTTAAATCATAATAATAATGCAAACCACAAACCCATGATTGGTCCCACTATGCGCCCCCCGACAACCACCGTGGACGGCCCCACCGGAATACACATCATCTAGCATGTGTCCCAACTTCATGGCACACTAGGACCCATCTCTGTTTGAGAACTTAACTAGATTTGAGGGACATATTGTCCCCACAAAGTCCATAGCTGCAAGACAATAGCAATAGTTGGTGAGGAGTGAAAGCGGGATTTAGCCGCCATACTTTGCTCCCACGCGCATCAATACTTTGGCACACATGTGCAATTTGGTGTATTTTGGGTCAGTAAGGAAGAATTTTTAGTAGTGTGCACTATGAACACCCCCAGAAGTAAGTGCTACTGTATCATGCGCACAACCCAAAGAGGAAAAAAAAAATGGCAAAATGCTAGGATTGGAGCCCACCATGGTTGCCAGCTCTTGTTTGGGAAAGGAAAAAAAGGGTTCTTTATCATGTTTTTAATATGAGTTAGTGCTTACAATCCATGAAGATTTTGGCTTCATTTGATATGTCTTTCTCAAGTTTGTCAGAGTCAGAGAGGCGTATGTATGGCTGTGGCTTATGGCTAAGTTTAAATCAAATGGATGTGGTCTCTGATGTGTCCTAGTCTTTATTTTAAAAAAGATAATGAGCAGTGCAAGTGCAACACAAACAGGACTTTAATCCCGTGCACTTAGTGATGGTAGCTATTGGAGGAAAATGAACAAACATGTGGTGGGCAAAGAGACCCCGCTCATAATGTGTCTTGTTCATATTTTAATTCTATTTACAGGACTCGGGGTATTAATTGATTGGAAGACTTGGATATATAGCATGGGCAAGCAAGCATGTATAAATCTAAAAGAATCTTGATGATTATATAGACACGCTTGATAAAAGGAAATCTCATCAGAAGGGGGATGAACCATTTCTTTATGGTTTTTATCAATACATGAACTTCAAATCTAAAATCTAAAAAACTATAATAAAAAAATATGCTCCCGTGACACTGATTCTTCATAGTTGTGCCAATATTTTTAGAAGCAAAACATGTAGACACGTTTTAAAACCTTTTTAAGCGGCCAATCTCTTAGAAAGTCCCCACAATCACAAAAACAAATTCCGATACAGAGAAGAGAGAGAGAAACAGAGAGGTACCTCTCAAGCCTCAAGGTGACCAAATAATTTTAGTTTCGTAGCAATTTTGAACGTGATGCCTCGAGCCCTGCCAATGCCATAGCTAAATCTATCTCGAAAGATGGAGATCCAGTGAGGAAGAAAGGAAAAAGGCACATTTCTATATGATAATACACTCAAAACATCATTTCTGTCTTGCTTTTTTGCCCCCAAGTTCTTTTCTCACAATTCGAATACAAACACTCTCAGCTCTCTCTCTCTCTCTCTCTGCCTGCAAAATTCGAATTGATCTTTGAATATTGAAATTGATTGCTCCACGCAAGCATCATTCTGGTGCGTGATCTTGTGTTTGCAGCCTTTTTTTCCCTTACAAGAATGCTATCAGCTTACAAAATTGAAAATTGCCAATTTCCCACCATATCCATCATGCCCACTATCGGCTTACCCACTAATTCCAACCCGCCTCACACTTGTGATACTTTGCGTTTTTATTTCAAAAATATTCTGGTCAATGCCAAAACTTCTTCAAATATATTGAACGGAATAATACTCATTTTGTGACTAATATAACATATATTTATCTAATTTAAAAATATTAAATAAATTAAATAAATTACATGATTCTAATACATGTGATATGATATCTTTAAAATAATTTCATGTGACATTATGTTATATATAAATTTATAAATTAGATAAATTAGTTTGAAAAAATGATAAATATAAGAAAAAAAATTAAAAAACTCTTATATTTAAGATCAAAATTCACCCACAAACCAAGTTTCTGCATTTTGGATTAGAGGAGTTTTAATTATGAATAAACATATATTCAATTGCCCCTTCTTAATAAAGATAACATATTCCTTAAAAAATATGTTACAAGTTCTTGTTTTAAAATTTTATTGGCCACAATGCCTAGGAAGACTTGACATAATTTTATACACTAAAAGTATGGGTACTCTGCAAAATTTCATACACAAAAAATAAGGTTGTTCATATAACCCAGTAGCTCATCTGAGCTCTAAAAAAAATACCCCACCATGCCCAAAAAGAATAGCTCGAAAAAAAAATTGGGCATTTCTGGGTAGGGCAACTCTTTAGGCAAAGTAAGGCATTGGGCGTGGTATGTTGCCTTGCCTTGAATATATAATTATTTTAAAAAATATAACACACATATTATTATGTCATTATTTGTTGTCTTACTTTTAATGGAGTATGGATAATTGGATATTATTTTATTAAAGATATTGTGTTAAGAGCCACTGTAATGCAAAAAGTTTCTGAAGAAAAAATTTATATACACTAAAAATGCGGGTACTCTACAAAAGTTCATACGCAAAAAATATAAGGGTGTTCATGTAGTCTAGTACCCCACCCGTGCCCACTAGAAAAATGCCCCACCTTGCCTAAAAAGAATAGCTTGAAAAACCAATTAGGCATTTTCAGACAAGGCAACTCTTTAGACAAGGTAAGACATTGAGCACAGTATGTTGCCTTGCTTAGAGAATATATATAATTTTATTTTAAAAAATATAATACACACACATTATCATGTCATTATATATTCTTTTTATTGTCTTGCTTTTAATGGATTATGGGTGATTGCATATTATTTATTAAAGATATTGTCTTAAGAGCTATTGTGTTGTTTTTATATTTGATTAATTGTTTCTCCTTTTAAAGATTAGAGTGCAAAGAGTTTTTACATCCACGAACAAGTGTGCTTCCAAGATTTGAGTTTGTATTTCCTCTGTATGAAGTGAGGCCATTAACCACTTCAACCAACAGTTTATTGGTTATTGTACTGTTTTTTAATTATGGAATTATTGTGAAATTATGTACACTACTTATATTTATATTCCGAATATGTCAAGTTATGGAATTATAAGATATAGTTATATTCAAAATATTGTTTATCATGTCTTAGTTGGATTTTTATTCATATTTAATATTATGGGCAGGATGTCCCTACTTAGGGAGGAAAACCTGCCCTTACCCAATCTGAAATGACTTGAGCTTTTTACAAGCAGGGCCGGATAGTAGGGTGAAAATTTAATCCATTCATCCTTTGGGCTTGGTTTTTGGCAAGGATGATGCCCTACCCAATCTTACCTATGTATAACTTAACAAAAAGTACACATTCAAATTCATATATTTCTACCCAATAAAAATTTTTAAACAAGAACTTTCTACCTATTTTTTATAAGCTAGATTCATTGTATGTTTTTCTCAATATATCAAACTTCTTGATTCAAAGCCTCAACACGATTGAGTTGTGAAATAGTTTATAAGCTTATGTTTGGAATAACTTTTTTTTTTTGGAAAATAAGTACTTATTACGTAAGTCGAGATAAAACTCCTCTCATATACTTACCTCGTATACCGTAAATCACGATATATAAGTACTAATAAGTAAAAAATAAACTATCCCAAACAAACATTTAGACTTTATACAAAAGGTAGGCCTACAATCTAATCTAATTAGACGAAAATATCATAACATTTGAAAATTCATTTGACATGTTGATCCATATATTGTTGGCAATATATATAATACATAAAATATGATAAATAAATAGTACTATAGTTTATAATTTATGAATAGTATTTTTTTATGAATTTTTTATTTTATATCTATATATTTGATAAGAATGGATTTATATTACTTAAGTAAAAAATAGTGTAATTAAAATTTGTGTTTAATTTTTTTTATCAAAGGTGTTAGCTTTAATATAACGAATAAGAACTTTTTAAGCACAACGTTTTTGACTTTAAATATGTGTGAATACATAATTTATCATTGGAAAGATCCTACCAATTAGATTTAACAATATTGGAATATAACCCAATTGTAACATCCCGAATTTCGGTCACCAAAATTCTTTATATCCAAGGGATAAAATGGTAAATTAAAAAACATATGGAATGACAAAAATAAGATAATTACTGGTCATACACAACATTATTATGTGAGAATACAAGTTGTACAAGTTGATGTTTGCTACCAGTGAGTTTTCCTATGTAGCAATCTTGTTGTGTGACATTTTTAAATAGGAAAATAATACCTAAAAATTGTAAAATTTTTCAGAATTAAAGTAGACATCCTAAGCTTTAATTTGATAGGTCATATAAATCATTTAAAACTACATACATGGAGTTATGAATTTTTGAAGTTAGCCCATAAAAACTATTAATTTTCTAGAACAGCGTTCAAAAACTTAAATTCTGAGACTTTTGTGCTTGCAATTGGCAAAATGCTATATTTTTTCTTGAAACTAGACTCAATAAAGGTTCTATAGCCTTTATAATCACTTCAATACAATGTCTACAAATTTAGTTATGATTTTTCAAAATTTGGACGGAAAATCTACCAGAATTTTCAATTACTCCTTAAATGAAGGAAAATTATGGGATAAATTCATATCAGCTTATTTCTCTTTCTCCTATGGACTTGGACGTGTTTGAGAGCTGACTAAAAAGGAGGGAATATTAGACACATGCTATGGGCCTTGAGTCAAAAAATTACATGAAAAGAGGTCCATGTGCACAAAAGTCAAAATTTTTAAACTTTGGTTAATTAAATAAATGGAGGGATAAAGGAAAAATAAAATAGAACAATTTTCATCCTCTTCCCTCCCCCAAACCGTCGGTTTAGAGAGAGAGAGAGAGAGAGAGAGCTTGTGTGAATTTTTAGAGAGAAGGAGGAAGAGAACTCACAAGATAAGTTGATTTCTTCGGTGATTTAGCTTCTAACTTGTGTAATCCTTTCTTTAAGTTATTCTTCTACATGATTCAAGGTGTTTTGAAGCAAAAATTTTAGTGTTGAGAGGGCTAGGGTTTCGGCCAAAGAGGAAAGAGCAAGAAGGAAGCAAATGTGACTTCCTAAACTTCAATTTATGGTTGTTATGGCTGGTACATTTGACGTTTTAGGACCAAGTTGAAAGGTCGAGGGATTGGGACGCGAATTGAAGCACACGTTTTGAGGTGGAAAAGGTCTAAGGTAGGGAACTCACCTCTCTTGCATGTATTTGATATTTGTGCTGGTGTATTGATGCATGTTATTGCTTTGCTTAATTATGTGAAACATATATGAATGATTGAAGCTCTATTTCTGTTTATACTGTGACCATAGTTTTGTTACATAAAACATTGAGCACGCAGATATATCTTTGTGTTAGCATGAGTTTATGTAATACAAGCATATCATGCATTAAGTACTTATTTTGCATGCACATTGGTACTGTTTTCCTACTGAGATTCTCTCGAATCTCACCCTCCTCTACCAACAATTTAGACAAGAGGAGATAGAAGATATGTTGAGAACAAAGAAAAGAACCGTACGAGGGGATTGTGGCAGTGGAACGAAGACGGGAAGATGTCTCCGTTTCACTCGGATGGGTTTAGACACCCTGGTAGCCCTATATGGCTACATTGATGTTAATTATTATATACGAAACCCTATGGGGAATTTCTGTAATCGAGCACTTTTTATCAGTATATTTATGCTATTCCTATGTTACCCACCGAACTGCATATCATTTTTCACGAATACTCTAGTAAAGGTGAAATTAAAATAAGGGTGAGACATTATGGCTGTTGTGGTTAGTTTAATTGGTGAGTTTCTGGTTGATTTGCTATGATTGTTAAATTTGGGAAATGCTAAACCCTAAACGTTATGCTACCCAAATTTAGTCTAAATGGTGATTAGAATGTAATTAAATATTTAATTAAGTGAGTAGGAGTAGAAAGGAGCAAGTCTGTGGAGTCAGAATTGGAAAACCCCAACTTTTTCCGGAGAACTGTAGGTTTCGGCCAAAGCTAGATCAGGGGGTTAGGGCTGGATTTTTGAGCATTTGATGGTTCCATTATGTTTAGGAGGGAAAATTAGGTAGGGTTACAGTTGAACACTTTTCCAAAAAAGCCCTAGAAAGCATAATGACCAAAACGCCCCTGAAACCTTAAATTATGGCTGCCAAGGGCATTTTTGTCTTTTGGCAGTGAATTTGGTAATTTCGAAGCTGGAAACGGATTCTATAGGCAAAAATGTGTAAGAATAGCTGGGTCAAAATTTCAGAAAAAGTACAGTCGGATCGGGTACAGTAGGGCCCGGACTGGGTCCCCAAGGGCATTTTGGTAATTTTTCAATATAGACTCATATAACCACCAAAAACACTTAAGAAGTATCTAAAATAGTACACGAATGGATTTTAACCTAATTATTGTACATTTGACATTCTAGGATCGAGTTGAGAGCATGATTTGCTGACACACATTTCGAGGCCCAAAAGGCTTAAGGTGTCAACACCCGTTTCCATTTTGATATGTGCAGGGCAATAATGAACAAGTTCAATAGGCAAACAGAAAAGTACAGTTATACTGATAATAAATATTTGTTTACAGACAGTCCTTAACAGAGCAGAAGTCGATAATAATGACAAATATGTACAGAATGTCCCAAAACTATTTCACATACAGACTATATACAACCACTGTATTTATCTTGGGAAACGTGCATGTCAGTTTCCCTTCTCTGCATCCTTGGCTTTCGAGCCGCTAGCACCCGCTGAGACATTTTGATTAGAAAAAGGGGTGAGATTCCAAGGAATTTCAGTAGAAACATACGATTAACATATAAAATGCGAAAATTAAATATGCAATGCACCGTATCAAGTACAATGAAAACTCATATCATCCGTGTGTGTACAAAAAAATTCAGGGCCAACTAACCCGTTGAAACCCCTACATGTATCTCAGCTGAGTCCTTGACTACAGCTAGGCAAGACTAGTGTACCTCAGCTAGGTCCTGGACCACAGCTAGGTAATGTGCCTTCAGCACGTGTTCAAGTCACAAAATACAGTAACACGCATTATACAAATAGTCATATAGTATATGAGAGATAGTAGTCCCTACCTTAACCTCTTTCCTGTCTCAAAGGGTCCGCCTCGTAAAATGTGTCAACTATAAGCGTCCAACTCGGTCCTAAAACATCAAATGTACAAAAAATAGGTCATAACCTATCCAAGTATCATTTTAGACACTTCCATAGTGTTTCTTGTGGTTATATTAGCCTATGGTGAAAATTTACCAAAATGCCCCCGGGACCCCGGCCCGGCCCGCCGTACCGGGCCCGATGGCACGTTTTCCCAAAATTTTGACTAGGGCTATCCTGAGATATTTTCATCCAAGGAATCCATTTCTGGACTCAAAATTACCAAATTCAATGTCAAATTATGAAATTGCCCTTGGCAACCCTACTTTTAGGGTTTTAGGGGCGTTTCCGTAATTATGCTTTCTCAGCCTTTTCTAAAAAAGTGCCCAACTGTAACCCCACCTAATTTTCCCTCCTGAACCCAATGGAACCATCAAATCATTTAAAATCCAAATCTAAGGCCCTCAAACATCCCTGGCCGAAATAATGGTGTTCTCCGGGAAAAATCGGGGTTTTACGATTTCGGCTCCGTAAACACGTTCCTTTCTACTCCTGACCACTTTATTAACAATCTAATTGAGTTATACTAATTGAGTTATAACAACCATTTGAACTAAAATTGGGCAGCATAACCCTTAGATATTCACTTTTCCAAACTTTAAAACCAATGGCAATCCGGCGAAATTTCACCGATTAAATTGCCCACAGCAGCCAAAATAGTTAATATACGAAGATTTGGAAGTTACTTCAAGCTCCCACAAGTTTTTCCCAACTATGGCTGAAACCCTAGGTCCTTGAACACCCAAATTTGAGCTCCACAAACCTTGAAGAACATAGAAGAATAGTTTAAGAGCGGAGTTATACACGTTAGGAGCGAAATCGTCGGAGAAATCGGCTTACCTTGTGATTTTTCTTCTATTTCTCTCTCTAAACTTCTCAACTTTCTCTCACTAGTTCAGACCTGTTGCAACACGAAAATGAGCTGAAGAGGATGATAATATATTTATTTATCACATATTTTGCAATATTTTATTTATTTGTTTTATTTTCCAAAATTTCAAAAATGAACTTATGTACATAAATCCTTATGTACATATAACCATGCCAATTAAGCCCAATCAATATTTCCTTATTTATGCCACATGTAGGAGACACCTAGAAGTCCCTCCCTATGGTCTCAATTGGCTTCACAACTTGTTCCAGTTACGTATACACGTAAAGTCTCAATTTTGGTCAAAATTGCACTTTTTGCTCAAATTTTCCATAAATTCGTATTAAATTGACCAAAATATTTAAAATATATTTTTAACCTTTATTTTCCTTAATTAATTGAAATTAACTTCAATTAATTGGAAAATAATTTATTTTGTGCTATTTTGGCAAAATTACGATTTTGCCATTACCTTTCTAATCCAATTTCTTTTCTTATTTTTCTTCGGCCAATTTCCATCTATTTTTGGACCAAATATTTTCTATAATATTCCTTCATTTTTGGACCTTAATATTGGGCTTTTTAAATTACCCAAGTTAATTCCTTAATTATTTTTTCCCAATTTCTCATGAAATTGAACATTTATAAATTCATAAATTCCAAATTCATGAATATTCACCATTTTATTGAATTTCTAAAATATTTACAATACTTTTGGTGAATATAAATTTTGGGATGTTACATAAGGTAGTGACATTATCCTTTATACATCATGCCCTTGTTCATATGATTGTGTATGCCATTGTTTATGCTTTCATTAATCAACATGGTTTGTCAAGAAATGCAGTTAGTGCGAGACGGGCACTATAACAGATTGTTGAATAACAATCCAACTAAGGTACATGGATAGTGGTGGTTGAGCCATATCCCATGTATACATGTTATTATATTGTTCATTAATTGGTGTATATCATATCTACTTTCCGCATTTTATATGAACGATAGTATGTTACTACTGGGATTCCTTGGAATCTCATTTTTTTTCATAAATGATAAATGTGCCAGCAGGAACTAGCGGATCCAAAGGCAAGATGGTAGACAAGGAGAACTGATGGTGAGGATCTTGAGGTAGGGATAGTGGTTATATGTAGTCTATTTTATTCAAATATTTTGTATATTTTGGAAAATTGTGTATGTATTATCACACCCTATTGAAATTTATGTAATATAAATAAGCTTAATGTATCAACATATCAATATGTTTATGCTATTCCTATATTACTCACCGAATTGCACTCCAGACTCCAGTACTTTGATTAATATCAATGGTAAGTGATATGTAAGTCGGGGTCTTACACCAATAGTACAAAATATCATATAACTATGTCAAAAAAAAATATTTAACTAAAATTAAAAGAAAAGATGAAATTTTTAGTGAGATGAGTTTTGAGTGTTGCTAGGACAACACTCATGAGAGAGGTACTGAATTATTGTCTACTAATAAAGACTCATATACCAATTTTTAAAATCACAGTTAATTACTAATAGCATGATACTTTTATATTTTTTTATAATTTTGTGTGCTTGGAATTGGATGAAGTGAATTTTCGATTTTAAATATTTTACAATTATTTATTATAAATTTTTTAACGATTTGATTTTGAACATCATGATTTTATTTTATTAGGATTTTCATGTACAGTTGCATTTGGTCCTATTTATTAGTTTAAATCAAGGTTTTGAAACTCGAACCGGTCACAGGACTGATCAAGGTACTGGGTCAAAGATTAGTGGGTCAGACCGAAATCAAATCGGAGCTAACCCAGGGCCAAACCGAAGAGAAATTGAATATTTTAGGCTTATTAATATAAAATTCTAAAGAAAAATTAAAAATTTGATTTTGTTTAAAAAGGTTATTGCACCGAACCGGTTCCGATGCTTCAAAACATTGGTTTAAATTAACTAACTTTCACATACCAAGGAAAGTTTGTTAACTCATGAATTATGGGCTAAATTTTCAATGTTGCCCTTATCTATAAGTAGTTCTAAAAGTTAACATGAATAATTTTTTATTTATTTATTGCAATTAATATGGGTAAAAATATAAAAAAAAATGTATTTATTACTAAAACTAGACTCATAGTAAGGATACAAAATTTTCGTCAAAATGAACTTATAAATAGGATTAGAGTGGTATGATTTATGAACTTGAAACTTTTAGCTGTGACCAAGTGCCTTAGAAATACTTTAATGTAATGAATAGAGTTTATTCAAGAAATTGTGATTTTGTGGCATATTGGTGGGAATTGTGATTCTCTCTTTTATTATTACATTGATTGTGTTTTCTTTGCTTTTAATATTTTAGTTGTCCTTCTTGAGAATTCTCTTGTCTCAAGAAATTTAATCAAAAACCTTTTTACATATGGATTCTCATGGAAGCAGATTTGGTGAGCGAGTGGGTCACCAAAATTTCAATGGATGATGTTACCTTATGGATTGGGTTTCTCAACCTCCACAGTTGCAAGCTTTTTTGACTTCAGGCGTTTAGGATGTTTCTTTTGATAGTGTTCTATGTTACATTGAAGATCACTTGTGTTTCTTACTCTAATTTTTATGTCTTGAGTTTATCTAGTATTTTCAATTTGTCGGTTGTGTTTATTTGCTTATAAGACCTTGTAATTTTGGTTGATCTTAATAAAATGAGTTTATTTACTAGGGGGAAAAACAGATTTTATGGCGTATTGTGGGCTTATTGTTGTACTAGTACGTCTTGAGCCTTAAATGTGCCCAAAGCCTATCTGTGGTGCATTGATAAATATGATTTTTTTAGGGTTAAAGGTTAATTTTACCCTGGAAATATTCATTATGGGCCAATTTTGCCTGAAACATTTTCGGGAAGCAATTTTACCCTGATCATTATCCTAGTTAAGTTTGACTGTTAGTTGATCAAATATGTTGAGTTGGTAGCCCACGTGTCATCTACATCATTTTTTTTGGTTTAGGTGTAAATTTGCCCCGAAAATTTTCCCTAAGGAGTAATATTGCTCTGGAGGTTTTTAAGTTATAGCATTTTCACCCTTATTGTTATTTAGGTTAAGCTTGCCTGTTAGTTGACCAAATATGCTCGATTGACAAGTCCATGTGTTATCTACTTCATTTTTTTTCAAAGTTAGATTTTAAAACAAGTAATTTAAAAAAAATGCATTCCATCTGAAGAATTAAAGACAATCAGAGAGGTAAAAACATCTTGTGCGATAAAGAGAAAATCAAAGAGGTACTTCCCTATCTCAGCGTTTTTGGGGTATGGCGGCAAAGAGTTTTCGATGACCTTGTTCTCGGCAATCTTTCTTAGTGTGTTATGCGTTTAGTGATTGAATCTTTTTCTTTATTACTCTCTGACGAATGTGAGCTCCTCTTCCATAGGTAACTTTTTCTTCTTTAATGTTGTTTATTCTACTAGATTAACATATTCGGTCAACTAATAGTCAAACTTAATATAGATTACTGTAAGGGCGACATTGCTATGATTTAGAAACTTCCAAGGTAGCATTGCTCCAAAGTGAAAACTTCCAAAGCAAATTTGCACCTTAACAAAAATGATGTGGACAACAACTGGATGACATATGAACTATTAGCTCAATATATTTGGCCCTTGAAAAACTTCCTAGGCACAATTGACCCTAAGTGAATACTTCGACGGCAAAATTAAGTATGTCATTCATTAAGCGCTTATCTTACATGCATATTGGTACTATTTTCCTTCTGAGATTCTCCCAAATCTCACCCTCCCATATCAACAAATTAGACAGGTGAAAACAAGAGATGTACTAAAAGCAGAGAAGAGAACTACACGGGAAGAATACAGTGGTGGAACGAAGACGGAAAGATGTCTCCATTTCACTAAGACGGGTTTTGACGCCCTAGTAGCCCTGTGTGGCTATATAATTTGTAATTGTTATATATAATCCCTGAGGGGAATTTCTGTAATCATGCACATATCATCAGTATATTTATGTTATTCCTGTATTGCTTACCAAACCACACAATAATATTTCGCTGCAAATCAAAATAAGATAAGGGGGTGACATTTATCTAATTTCCTTTAACTTATTTCTCTTCAACCTTTTTCCCATGTGATTGAAGAGTTGCATATTTGTATCCAATGAAAAACGATGTCATTATAAAACACTCTTTTTGTACAAGTCAATAAAATAAGAAAACATTAAATTAATAAAAAGGTTGGACCTTGCGTAAAATTATAATTTATCATTACTAAAAATTAAAGTAATAATTATAAATTATATTAAAAAAATGATCAACACATTATATTTTAGTTAACGTAATGCTCTCCTATTTTCCACCACTCTATCAGCAATGCTCTCCTAAATTCCAGCGCATGACATACAGAATTACAGACAAAGAAGGAACACTTTTGTTACACTCTTGGTTCTAAATTTGTCTATCCTTAAATATGATAATCACCATTAATATTAAAAAACTTAAATGTTAACAAAAATATCAATCCTACTATAAAGGCATTTAATAATATTTAAATTTAAACATATGGTCTCATATTTTTCAGCACTGTATCAACAATGCTGAGTAAGAACGGATGGAAGGGAGTAAGTTAGATTTAAAGATAGAGGTTAAATTAGGAATCATGATTATATTAATTATGTTAATAATTATTTTATGTGTTCCATGTATAAATGAGAAATTCAACTTTCATGTTTGTAGGAATCTTCATAACTAAATTGTGTTTAACGGATTAATGCCTTTTTTATTGTCAGGGCAGAAAATCATACTATCAAAACTGTCCATACGTAATTATTGGGGTTTGAATATAATAAAAACAGTAAATTGAATTTTAAATTAGGATTTCAATCAAAAAATCATAATTATAATAACGATTATATAATCACAATTGAATTTTAAATTAGGCTTTCAATCAAAAAATCATAATTATAATAACGATTATATAATCACCATTAATTTCAAATTTGTCCCTTACATTGAATATAATAACTACCATTAATATTACAAGTTAACTTAAATAATATTCATGATTTAACCTCTCCAATTTTTCAGCACTTTATCAGCAATGCTGATTAAAAACGGAAGGAAGAGATTAAGTTGGATTTGAAGTTAGACGTTAAATTAAAAATCATAATTATATTAATTATATTTATGTGTTCCATGCATAAACAAGAAATTCACCTTCCATGATTGTAGGATCTCCATAACTAATTTGGGTTTAAGGGGTTAAAAATCACACCATTAATTTCAAATTTGTCCACCTTTAAATATGATATCACCACTAATAATAAATGTGTTCGTAAATGTTAATAAAAAATATTAATTCATCTATAAAGGCATTTAATAATATTCAAATTTACACTTTCCTATTTTTCAGCACTTTATTAATAATGCTGATTAAAAACGGAAGGAACGGAGTAACTTGGATTTGAAGTTAGATGTTAAATTAGGAATCATAACTATATTAAAAATTATATTTATGTATTCCATGTATAAACGAGAAATTCATTTTCTATGATTATAGGGATCTCCATAACTAATTTGGGTTTAATGGATTGAAAATCACACAATCAAAATTGCCCACGCGTAATTATTGAGGTTTGAATATAATAAAGGAAGTAAATTACCTTCCATGATTATGGGATCTCCATAAAATACATTAACAATAAATAATTTATATAAAAGATTAAAACCTTGGTTATTAATGCTAAATCACGTAAAAACGCATTTTGTGAAAATTACTCTTATTTTGGTTTTCACAACATCAATCACTTGCTTTGTTTTAATTCCTTATTTTCATAATACCACATTTGACAACACAAATAATTGATTATTATTAAATGGATATTTTCCCATTAATTTTTCACTTTCCACCTTTTAAGGACTTTTATATTTGATGCCCAGTTTTTAACAACAATATAATATACTCCCTCCGGTCCTAATTATAAGTTAAAGTTGACTTCTTTAGAGAAATTAAGAAAACTAATTAAATTACTTTAGAGTATTTATATTTATATTTTTTCTTCAAACTAATTAGTTTAACTAATAAACTAATATATAATCTAATGATACATATGATATGATTAAGTAACTTATTTTGCTTCCTTAATCTTTCCAAAAAAAAAGTCAACTTTATCTTATAATTAGGACTAAAGATAGTAATACGAGTCTTATTCAATGCCCAAATTTCAGTGATTACATATCTCTATTTCTCTTTCTACCAATGCCATGTTGGAAATTTCAAAAATTCTATTTATCGGAATATTAGTACCATTACGAATCATTTTTAAATTTCATCAATATATTAATTACAAGGTCAGCATAAAACAATAAATACAGAAGCCAGTTGATACACTGAAAAACATTCATCATTCACAACGGTGACAAACTTGAACAATTAACCAAAAGGAGCAAGTGCAAGTGGAATAACATTCATCATTCAAAACGGTGACAAAATTTGAACAATTAACCAAAAGGAGCAAGTGCAAGTGGAATAGTGGCCTTACAATTGAATCGGGAGTGCAATCTAGTATGTAAATATATAGAGATATAATGAAGTGCAATCGTCCCTTTGGAGATAAATGTATTGTTATAGGAGGGGACTTCAAATAAATATTGCATGTGATCCTAAGAGCTAGCCGCACAGATATTGTCAACTTGAGCATAAACTCTTCTCATTTATAGGGTCATTGCAAGTTGTTCCAACTTACCAAGAACATGTGGTTATGTTCAAGTTTAGCAGCAGATAATTTAAAGTTGAAACAATTTTCAAATTGGCTTCTGGATGTTGGTGATGGTCGGATTGGTTTGCCACATGATGCAATAGCAGAGATAGAAATACCAATAGATTTTTTAATTTTGGACTGTCATGATCCTCTACAATCGATGATTGAATCAACATATCCTGATATCCTCCATCATCTGTCTAATTCTAAATATCTTACTAATAATCTCTTTTGTTACTAACGATAGAAGTTGTAGAGCTAATCAATGACTCAATGTGTGCCTTATTGTCTGGTAATGGTGATGTTGTTGAATAGTTTAGCTCTAATTCTGTGAGTTCAGCAGACAGAGGTTGTGCATCATTTCAAGAGTTGTACACTATATAATTCTTGATCACAATAAAATGCTCTGGCTTACCTCCACATAGCCTTGCATTGAAAGTCGGAGTACCCATAACGCTCGAGAGAAATATAGATCAAGTTGTGGGACTCTGCAATGGAACCAGGCTGAAGGTCACATTTCTTGGAAAACACTTTATTAAAACAATCGCACTCAATGGTACAAGTGTAGGTCAAGAGGTTCTAATCCATCGAATGATATATGAATCCATCAGAGTCTAAACTCCCATTTACATTGACATATAGGCAATCTCCCATTATACTATTGTTTGCTATTGTAATATTCCAAAATACATCCAAGGGCTAAATGTAATAGACAGTGACATAAAAGGATTTAACGGCACTCTAATTAATTTTGCCATGATCAAGAGTTAATTGCTACTTGATCTTGAGGATAGATTTGGGAAACAAAATGAAGGATCAAGATTTACTCTTATAAAGTAGAAGTAATGATGAAGATATTTAAAGCAATTTCCTTATCTTTTCCTCTTATTTGGACACAAGGCACATGCAAGATCAAGTATAAGGCCCAGTCAACACACTCTCTTCCCTTTTTCCACAAGAAAATCGTCCTCTCCTTGCTTTATTTCATGCAAGAATAAAATAATATATAGGTATCCCTTTACTCCAATATTTCGTCCAAGCATCAAAGAGCAAATGAGAGGAAGAGTTAATGCATATATTCCTTCCTTATCTAGTCAACATAATCGGCCAAGACCAAAAAGAGAAAGGGAGAGAATTGCATCAAATAAATTCCTCACCTTTTTGCTCAATCAAATTGACCAACATGTAATATTGTAAGAAAGGAATTGGTTAACAAAGTTGGTGCCTTTGTGAAGGAGAATTTTGGATGGCATAAAAGGGAGGAAGGAAAGAGAAAACTTGTAGAAATTTCATTTAGTTAAGTTATCATAAATATGTGACCAAAGGAGTAATATTAACCATAACTTTTGCCACCTTTTGGAACATATTTTCGGCCAGCCCTTTAAGTGATAAGGGAAAGGAAAAAACTGATCATTTATTACTATCTCTCCCCATGTTTAAGTCGGCTTGCAGTTGGACCAAAAGAGAAATTGAAGAACCAAGTGTAGGTGAGTTCTTTCCTCTTGAGTTTCACCTCATTAACCTCATTTATGGCTCAAGTGTCCTTCACAAACTTTGTTCCTCTTGATGAGAGCTTCATTTCTATGATTTTAGAATTTCAGGAGGTGTTTTGAGCCATCACCCAAGAACAAAAGCTGAAAAACCCAAGAAATGAGCTCAGGAGAAGCAAGAGGTGAGAATTGGCTTCAATTTAAGCTATTGGTTGTGTAGGTTGAATGAGTATTTTGACATATATAATTCTACCCTAATTTTGTGCAATTTAGGGTTTAGAGAAGTCATGATGTTTTGGTTATGTATTTGGTGTTTTATGATGATTAGAAACCATATGACACAAGTTTGATGCTCAAATTGGGAGTTTGGTAATTTCTGAAATTTTGTTGATTTTTCTGTCAAAATAGGACATGGGGAACGAGTGAGAATTTGCTCATTTTGATGTTACCATTGTGTTCTACACAAAAAATTGTGTGGGTATAGCCCTGGGTTGTGAATTTGGGTTCACTGAAACTCAAAATACAAAACTAGATTTTTTACTGAACATAATTCCAACGAGTTACCCTGATTGTGTGGTGTTTTTGGATAACCAAATGATATCTAAAAATTCTGAAACTTTCCAGTTAAATACAAGACATATCAAGCTTTAATTTGATAGTTCATTTGTATTATTTCAATTTGTACATTGGGAGTTATGAATTTTTGAAGTTAAGTTATAAAAATTGGGTTGAATTCTGACAGTGTGTAATCACCCCATTTTGATTTTTATAGATTTAGTTATGATTTTTCAAATTTGATGAAAAATTCTGACAGATTTGGTCACTTATGCTAAAATTGAAGATGTAATGGCATAATGTAATATTGTTGAATTCTGAGGTTAGAAATTGGCCTTTTAGGTTAATTGACAACTTTAACTCCTTAGTTGACTTGATTAAATGTCCCTAATGATAACCAACTTGAGTGTTTGAATTAAAGAATTGGATTAAGTAATAACCTGCCGCCTGTAATTCTAATTATAGGATTTGACATTTTCCCTATACGTGATAAACCGGTGCCAGTGCATTAGCGGAAAGAACAAGGTATTGACTCTTTCTCTTATATGGTGTATGATACATTGCATGCATGTCTTATCATTGAATATGTCATGATGAAACATTGCCGTTGTGTAACATTGCTGTTGTGAAACATTGCCGTTGTGAAATATGCCTTTGTGAAATATTGCCGTTGTGTAACATTGCCATTGTGAAATATGCCATTGTGTAACATTGTCGTTGTGAAACAATGCTGTTGTGTAACATTGCCATTATGAAACATGCCGATGTGGAATATGCTGTTTGTGAAGCCAATTGAGACCATAGGGAGGGACCCCTAGGTGTCTCCTACATGTGGCATAAATAAGGAAATATTGATTGGGCTTAATGAGCATGGTTATATGTACATAAGGATTTATGTACATAAGTTCATTTTTGAAATTTTGGAAAATAAAACAAATAAATAAAATATTGCAAAATATGTGATAAATAAATATATCATCATCCTTTTCAGCCCATTTTCGTGCTACAACAGATATGAACTAGTGAGAGAAAGTTGAGAGAGTTTAGAGAGAGAAATAGAAGAAAAATCACAAGGTAAGCCGATTTCTCCGACGATTTCGCTTCTAACGCATATAACTCCGACTCTAAGCTACTCCTCTTTGTTCTTTACGGTTTGGAAAGCTCAAATTTGGTGTTCTAAAAGTTAGGGTTTTCAGCCAAGAGCAAGAAAAGCTTGTGGGAGCTTGAGGTAACTTCCAAACCTTCGTATATTAACTATTCTAGCTGCTGTGGGCAATTTAATTGGTGAAATTTCGCCGGATTGCCATTGATTTTAAATTTTGGAAAAGTGTGTGCCTAAGGGTTATGCTGCCCAATTTTAGTTCAAATGGTTGTTATAACTCAATTAGATGGTTAATAAAGTGGTTAGGAGTAGAAATGAACGCGTTTACGGAGCCGAAATCGTGAAACCCCGATTTTTCCCGGAGAACACCATTATTTCGTCCATGGATGTTTGAGGGCCTTAGATTTGGATTTTCAATGATTTGATGGTTCCATTGGGTTCAGGAGGGAAAATTAGGTGGGGTTACAGTTGGGCACTTTTTTTAGAAAAGGCTGAAAAAGCATAATTACGGAAACGCTCCTAAAACCCTAAAAGTAGGGCTGCCAAGGGCAATTTCAAAATTTGACATTGAATTTAATAATTCCGAGTCTGGAAATGGATTTTTTGGGTGAAAATATGTAAGAATAGCCTAGGTTAGAATTTCGAGAAAAGTACAGTCGGACCGGGTACGATCAGGCCGGGTCCCCGGAGGTATTTTAGTAATTTTTCAAGATAGGCTCATATAACCCCCATAAACACTATGGAAGTGTCTAAATAGTACATTTGACATTGTAAGATCAAATATGGAACCCCGAGCTGTTTGCACGTAGATCGAGGCACGCGTTTCGAGGCGGAAACAGGTTAAGGTAGGGGACTTACCTTACTTGCATGTATTTGATATCTTTGCTTGTGTAATGATGTATGTGATTGCTTTACTTGATTGTGTAGAGCATATTTGAATAAATGAAGCTCTGTTTCTGTTTTCGCTGTGGCCATAGTCTTGTTGTATAAAATATTGAGCATGCAGAAATGTCATTATGGGGCATACGTCTAAATAAAGCTAACATGTCATACACATAGCATCAATCATGCATGTATTATGGTATATGTTTCCTACTGAGATTCTCTCAAATCTCACCCTCCCCTACCAACAATTTAGACAGGAGACGACAGAAGATATGCAAACAACAATGTAAAGTACCATACGAGGGGATTGCATTGATGGAACGAAGATGGGAAGAAGTCTCTATTTCACTGGGATGAGTTTAGACACCCTAGTAGCCTTGTGCAGCTACCTTAATCGTAAGTATCATGTACAAACTCTTATGGGGAATTTATATAATCATGCACATATTATCAGTATATTTATGCTATTCCTTTATTGCCTACCGAACCGCATATCGTTTTCCGTAAATACTTTGAAAAAGGTTGAAATTGAGATAAGGGCGTGACACTGTTGTGAACTATGCTGTTGTGAAATGCCGTTGTTGTTCTACTATGTTGTGATTTGCTTATATGCTTTGTGATTGTACATGTTATAAGTGAACTGTTACTACTGGGATTCTTGTGAATCTCATTCTTTTCATTGACTAACCTACAGCTAGGGCAAGCAGTTCAAAGGAAAAACAAGTGACAAAGGGCGGTTAGAGCTCCTAGCTAGGAGTTTTACTTTTGGTAGTTGGTTATCATATTTTATTGGGGATTAGTTGCACATGTTGTATATGTGGAATAGTGTTGTGTAATCCCCTGTATGGGAACTGAGAATAGGCAATATGCCCTATAAACCCTTCATTAAATGAATAAAACCCGAGTGTTGTCGGGAATTTTTATTACACTCTGATATGTATAAATGAAACCGAACTGCACAGGCCAAATATATATTTGAAATATGAATGTGAGACTGCATCAAACAGGTTTTGGAAAAGTTTGTGAAAACCCTGTCTTGAAGATGAGATTTTTAATAAGTTTTACATTTTTCATTGGTCTCTATTTCAACTTAATGACGCATTTTCGAACTATAATTTTGACTATTAAGGTAGGGGGTTACAGCTATAATGATCAATAAGAGCCAGAGACAATTAATGACTAACGTTGGATTATACCTACCTAACTCTGTCTTCACACATGGTCAATTATACATTGCTTTGTTGAGGGTCAAATCAATGGACATCATCAAGATTTTAATACTTGATTCAAACAAAAAACCCACCAACAAGACAACTAATGTGGTTTATAGAGAAATTTTTCAAAATATCATTTAAGACTTATTTTTGGTTGGAAGACTCTTTCAATGATATATTTAGTGAAAATTGTAGTCATTTTATCTCTGCTTTATCAAATTTTGTATTGCACATAGCCTTCCATTTTTTAATTTATCGACATTCTGTCGATATAGCATGATGATAATAAGTTCCCCACAAAAAATGATCCCTAATAAGTTGATATATAAGTATGCACTTAAACAATCTTTTATGCATTTTTGAGCTAAAAATTCAGTTTTAAAGATATATAAATAAATACATTATAGCAACAAAAAAAAAAAATTAATTCTACAATGTATCATTAACTGAATTCACGTATCCGTGTGACGCACAGGAGTTAATACTATTATAAAAGAAATTACTGCTCCAATAATCACTCAATAAAATTAACTTCCACATCTTTTGGTTAAGTCATTTAACATTCTCCATTTCGAAATATCTTTTGCTTCGGAGTTTTTCCTCTCTCAAGCTAATTGTTTGTTTCTTACTTTAAAATTTCAGCGAGTATTTTAATTATTTTAGTGCAATTTTACCCCTAACAAGTGAGAATAACAATCATTAGTCAAACCGCATGTTAAATAGACTCTCTTTAATTTCTTCATTAACTAATGGATATGTTTGGATTAGCGGTAGTAAAAGTGACATTTTTTTCAAGCTGACTTTTATAAAGGTAAGATTGGTTAAAAGTTATATTGTATAATGTGATTTATATTTAGATTGACTTTTTGACTTTTGAAAAAGTCAGTTTGATAAAATTAAACTTATTGGGATGATTGATGTAAAAGTAAGTTTAGATATGAAATAGCGGAAAAGGACATAAATTTAATAAAAATAAAAATAGTTAATGTACTATTAAGAAAAAATTGAAAAATATTAAATTACATAAATTTTAGAGAAAAGTCCTCCTTTGAAAATTTAATTGATGAAAATGACCTCAATCAGAGTATTGTCATTTTTTTGTATAGATAAATTTATCAGATTGTTCACGCCAATTAAATTTCTAATTGAAGAGTTTTTCCCGATTTCTCTTAAATTTTATTATTTATTTTTTTTCCTTGGATACTTTAATAAATAAGTAGACTTATATTTATGACCAAAATTTTCATGGACTTATAATAAGGTCCAAAATATTATTTTAATAAAAGAATGTGAGACTAGTATCTTTTCTTAATGAGGCAATAAATTTCTCTTTCCCCATGATAGAAACTTCTCTTTCCACTATGAAAAAACCAAGAGCAAGAAATTTTAGCCTATAGTTTAAAGCAACTTTTTCTTCAAAAGCTTAATTGTTATATCGCCAATCCAAATACTATCTTAAGTCAAAAGCTATTTTTTGGGGTGGAAAAGCCATTTTTGGGATCACAAATGCGATACCAAACACAATATAAATGTTACAATAATCTAGGCTATTATACACGTTGTCTTATTTATAAGACACAAATAACTTAATTATGCACGTAGATAAAAGTTTTGGTTCAAATTAAGTTAATAATTTATTTTCTGTTTTTTGTTCTCACAAAAAATTTTATAAAACAATTTTTGGAAACAAGTTTTAAAAATAAAAAAGAAAAGAAAATTGTTTGGATAGATTATTGTGAAAAATCTATTTTTGAAGTGACGTGGCAGTGCGGTTGCCAATTGTGATATGGCGGTGGTCATCATTGGTATATAGTGTCAATAGGGGATAAGTGGCGACCTCAAAAAATAAGAAAACAAAAATAAAAAAACAATTAAAAATTATTTTTGTTTTTTAGTTTTTAAAAACAGCTTTTTTTATTTGCAAAAACAATTTTTTGAAAACATTTTACCAAACAATTTTTATTAACAAAATCAAACAGCCTCGTTATTTTCTAAAAACATCCTTATTTAGGGAGGAAAAAGTGAGTGTGTGAGATAGTGAGAATAAGCAAATAATTAATTAATTCACTAAGATTAGCCAATAATTAATGGGTAAAAATGAAAACATGATACTAAAAATAGGTATAAGACATTTCTAAAAACTTTCTTACATATAAGACCAAAAGAGAGTAGTTTTTCAGACTATATATATAAAATCAAAAGAGAGACAGATACTTTTCAAGATTTAGAACGTAAAAGTTTTCACATTTTCTAATAAATGGATTTCTTGCTGTAACACCCCAAATTTTATATTTACTAAATATATTATAATTATTTGAGAAATTCAATAAAGTGGTGAATATTCATGAATTTGGAATTTATGAATTTTATAAATGTTCATTTTCATGAGAAAATGGGCAAAATAATTATGGAATTAGTTTGGGTAATTTAAAAAGCCCAATATTAAGGTCCAAAAAAGAATAATTATTATAGAAAATATTTGGTTCAAAAATATATGGAAATTGGCCAAAAAAAAATAAGAGAAGAAATTAGATTAAAAAGGTAATTGCAAAATCGTAATTTTGCCAAAATAGCACAAAATAAATTATTTTCCAATTAATTGAAGTTAATTTCAATTAATTAAGAAAAATAAAAGGGAAAAATATATTTAGAATATTTTGGTCAATTTAATATGAATTTATAGAAAATTTAAGCAAAAAGTGCAAATTTGACCAAAATTTGAATTTTACGTGTATACGTAGCCGAAACAAGTTGTGAAGCCAATTAAGACTATAGGGAGGGACCTCTAGGTGTCTCCTACATGTGGCATAAATAAGAAAATATTGATTGGACATGATGGCATGGTTACATGAATATAGGAAGTTATGTAATAAAAATTAGTTTTGGAATTTTTGGAAAATTCCATAAATAATTAAAATGATATATGATATTCATGCTCATCTTCTTCCTTCAGCATTTCACGCACATATCATACCTGAATAGAGAGAGAATGTCTGGAAAACCCTAGAGAGAGAAAGGAGAAGAAATCTTACAAGGTAAGCGGATTCCTCCGACTATTTAGCTCCTAACGCGTATAACTTCGATCCTAAGCTACTCTTCTTTGTTCTTTAAGGTTTGGAGACTCAAAAATCTTTTCTCTAAAGGTTAGGGTTTCAGCCATATTTGGGAAAAGCTTGTAGGAGCTTGAGGTAACTTCCAAACCTTCGTATATTAATTATTCTGGCTGCTGTGGGCAATTTAATCAGTACAATTTCGCCGGATTGCCACTGATTTTAAATTTTGGAAAAGTGTGTGCCTAAGGGTTATGCTGCCCAATTTTAGTTCAAATGGTTGTTATAACTCAATAAATACTATGGAAGTGTCTAAAATGATACATGGATAGGTTATGACCTATTTCTTGTACATTTGATATTTTAGGACTGAGTTGGATGCCTATAGTTGACACATTTTATGAGGCAGACCCTTTGAGACAGGAAAGAGGTTAAGGTAGGGACTACTATCTCTCATATACTATGTGACTATTTGTATGATACGTGTTACTGTATTTTGTGATTTGAACACGTACTAGAGGCACATTACCTAGCTGAGGTACACTAGTCTTACCTAGTTGTAGTCAAGGACTCGGCTGAGGTATATGTAGGGGTTTCAACAGGTTAGTTGGCCCTAAATTTTGTGTACACACACGGATGATATGATTTTTCATTTTACTTAATACGGTGCATTGCATATTTAATTTTCGCATTTTATATGTTGATCGTATGTTTATACTGAGATTCCTTGGAATCTCACCCCTTTTTCTAATCAAATGTCTCAGCAGGTGCCAACGGCTCGAAAGCTAAGGATGCAGAGAAGGGAAACTGATGGGCACATTTCCCAAGATGAATACAGTGGTTGTTTATAGTCTGTATGTGAAATAGTTTTGGAACATTATGTACATATTTGTCATTATTATTGATTTCTGCTCTGTTAATGACTATCTATAAACAAATACTTATTATCACTATAACTATATTTTTCTGTTTACTTATAAAATTTGGTCATTATTACCCTGCGCATATCAAAATAAAAACGGGCGTTGACCACCGTCATTCTCTAGAAGGGAAAAATTAAACATGGGACGGGCTTCAAGTACATGAACAAGAGTAATGGTCTTCAGATTTGTAAAGATCAAGGTTTCAAGAAAAGTCATAATTTACTGACTTATTACTCTCTCTTGTTTTTAACTTTTTATTACAAACACGTCCAACATATTTTGTAATATAACATGTTTTATTTAAATATTAATTTTTTTCCTACATTTTTTTTTGCCTTCTAATTTTTTCCATATATAGTATACCTAGTTCAGTATAAAACTTCTTAACTAATTAATCTAACTCTTCTAACAACTAATGACTCTTATTGAGGGTAATCTTGATATTTTATATAAAAATAATAATTTTATCAATTTATATAAATTAATTATTATTATTGAGGGAAACTAAGGGGAGAGAATATATTACGTAATCCACGTTCGGATCTAGATCAAACCTCTAAAACTCCATGAGTTGAACAGATGATGTTAATGCAAGGTTTAGGCCACTGATGTCTATATTTAAGTAGCAAAGCATATCACCACATAAGAGAAATAATGAGAGAAAAAGAGAGACAAAAAACTCAATAGCTAGGGGAAGTAGCAACTAAAGGAGGCGCATCTTATTTATAAGATTAGGATGTCCTATATATTAATTAAAAAGGTGTAATCACATCTTGCTCGTCCTCTAAAAAAATTAATTGCCAACATAATTTCCTAATATGAGGTTGATTTATCTCTCTTCACTTGAGTAGAAAGCTTTCTTTCTTAATCAAATAATATACCCCCATCAAAGGTGGAATTAGACCCAAAATCGAACAATTATTAATGAAATAAATCGATACAAGCTATAAAAGAAATAAATTAAATTGATGAATAAGGGAAGCAAAAGTGGGGAAAATCTAAGTTGTTTGACTGCTAGGACCAAAATGTGTCCATTCTTAGACCAAAAGAATATTCCGACAATTTCTCTTTTCCATCAACCCTCTTTCTCCTAAACCCCTGAGATATCACATTACCTCTTTATCATCAGATTTGGGAATCAATCTCCATCTCTCATTACACACCATTTTACATTCATTCTTAAATATCCCAAAACCTTAATCCTCCTTTAGAAAAACAATAAAGAAAACACCAACACCAAAACCAATAAAAAGAAACAGAAAGAGGAGGACAAAAAGCAGGAGACAAAAAAAGATCTCTCGGAGACAGGATGGCCTCTCTTCCTCTACTCGTTGGCCTCCTGTCCCTCGTCCTCCTCCGTCTCATTACCAGCGCCACCGCCACCCGCCTCGTCGGCATCCGCCACCACCGCCCCTCCTCCTCATCATACCTCCCTCTCTTCCGGGAAGCGCCCGCCTTCCGAAACGGCGACGAATGCGGCTCCACCGACTCCGACCGCATCCACGTGGCCATGACCCTCGACGAAAACTACCTCCGAGGCACCATGGCCGCCGTGCAATCCATGCTACAACACTCGACATGCCCGGAAAACCTTTCCTTCTACTTCCTCTCCGCCCACGATAACCCTGAGCTTTACAACAGCATCAAAACCACCTTCCCTTACCTCAAATTCAACATCTTCCGCTTCGATTCGACCCGAGTTCAAGGAAAAATCTCAAAATCCATCCGACTAGCCCTAGACCAACCATTAAACTACGCAAGAATCTACCTAGCAGACATTTTACCAAAACAAGTAAGCCGTGTAATATACCTAGACTCAGACCTCATCATTGTCGACGACATCGCCAAGCTCTGGGGCGTAGACATGGAAGGTAAAGTCGTCGCCGCGCCGGAATATTGTCGGGCAAACTTCACGGTATATTTCACGTCAAACTTCTGGTCAGATTCTAAGCTAGCAAAGACATTTGAAGGTAGAAAAGCGTGTTACTTCAACACGGGCGTGATGGTGATGGACGTAGAGAAATGGAGGAAAGAAGGGTTTACGCGAAAAGTGGAGGGGTGGATGAGAGTGCAGAAGGAGAAGAAGATATATAACTTAGGTTCGCTACCGCCGTTTTTGCTGGTGTTGGCCGGAAATATAAAAGCGGTGGATCACCGGTGGAATCAGCATGGACTAGGTGGTGACAATTTTGAAGGTAAGTGTAGAAGTTTGCACCCTGGTCCGATCAGTTTGTTGCATTGGAGTGGCAAAGGTAAGCCATGGCTCAGGCTTGATTCTAGAAAGCCATGCATTGTTGACCACCTTTGGGCTCCTTACGATCTGTACCAGTCGTCCAGACACTTTCTCGAAGAATGAAGAAGAAACATATGTAATGGTCAGGATTTAATCTTGTAGAGAAAGGTTGGGTTTTTGGCTAGGGTATGTGTGTTTGTGATTGTGTGTGTGGGAGGGGGAGGACAGTTTTGTAATTTCAAATGACGTCGTTGAGTAGAGGAGAAAATGATGCTGTGTAGGTTTTTATGCTGTAATGAGACTTGGATGATCTATATGTATACGTCCTCTTCTTAGAGATGCAGCAGTACTGTAAATTTGTAGGAAAGGAGAGAGAAGTTGTAAATCCTTTTTCATTTAGTTTTGGGAGTGCTGTAGATATATATATATGATGAAGAAAAATAATAATAATAATAATAATAATAATAATAATGTTGAACGTGAATCTTTATCAAACTTCTCCAACCTTGAAATAAATTAGGCTTATATTGGATGATCTTTTTGTATGTAGAAATATTCTTATATTGGAAGCAATGGAAGTAATTCTGTATGAGTACTTTTAGATACTAATTGCAGGCATATTTAGATTTGAGTTTTAATTGATTCACCACATTGTGACGGATCATATCCTTCCCTTATACCCGTTGTATTACTTATATTCTTAATATAAGACATTAATAACTACTCTCCCCCAAGCCCGATGTATTACTCATATTCTTAATATAAGATATTTCTAATAACTACTCTCACTTGTCCTTTTTATAAACGCAACAACTATTGAAATCATCCAAATCATATTATTGGTTAGAATTAGTTAAAAGTAATAAATATTTCAAAAATATCTTTTTTTAAAACATATCCTTATTTGTGAAAATGGTGAGTGAGAGAGAATGAGTGAAAGCAATGAGAGGGAGTGAGTTAAAAAAATAGATGAGAGAGACAAGTAATTAATTGAGAGAAAAAAAAAAGAAATAAGTGCATCAAATTTTTAAATAAATACAAATTGTTGCTTATATATAGAACCAAACATATATGAGGTAATGTTGCTTATAAAAAGGAACAAAGGAATACTTCGAAAGGATTAAGAAAAGTAGTTAAAATTAGTTTATATCATTAATGGTAAATTTTATTATTACTTTTCATGATTAAGTTGCAATTAAAATTAAAGTATCCTAATTATTTTGACTTCTTTCTTACATAATCTCCCTTTACAATATATACAATTAATAAGCATATTTATTATGAAAAAGAAGAATTTAATACTATGGTTGATTTTAGAAGCTAGAACTATAAAAACTCTCTTTTTTTAATCGGAACCATACAAAATTTATAGAAGATGTTCTATTTTTTTTTATATTGTTATCCGTTATTCAATTTGAGGTTTGTGGCTGCCTCTCTTAACCTAATTGTTTTTTCTGAGACTCGAATTTGAGACCCAAAAGGTCCAGCAGGGCCCAGTAGGCCAACTCTATATTCTTTACTATACATAGTATTAAAGATTGGAGATACTCATATTAGTATGAGAAGTTGTTAATTTACTTGATAACTGCTTTTGTCACCACCCTCGTTATTCTATTGTTGGGGAATATTCATGTCTTGCAATCTCTCAGGGTTTGTTTGATATGAGGTGAGGGGAGGGAAAGTGGATGGAGGAAAAATTTTTTTGAGTTGGATTTAAAAAAAATGAGAGAAGTGGGGTATAAAGTTTTTAATTAAATTTTCTTACTCTTTTATTTTACATATTCTCTATATTAAAATGTTGTAATCCCATTTTTCTAATTTTCTTAAATCCAACTCAAAAAATTTTTTTCCTCCCCTCTCTTTCCCTTCAAGTCCCTCATACCAAACATACCTCCAAAGTCAACATAAAGGATAGGTTTATGTTATATTGATATGAACATTAACGGAAAAACCAAAGTACCAAACCCTATGATTTGAAGTCTTTAGGAGCTCTTTGGTACGAGGAGGGGAGAGAAAGTAAGTGGAAGAAAATTTTTTATTGATATGGATTTAAAAAATTAAAGAAGTTTGGTTAAAATTTTTTAATTAATTTTTTTTATCTTTTATTAAAATTTTATAACCTCATTTTTCCGTAATTTCTCCATTCTCTTTTCTTTAATTTATTTCTCTTGTTCATCGGTATAAAAGAATTAGATGATTTATGCTTATAATAATGCTTAAAATGTTTTATGCTTATAATGTTTTGGAGAATTTAAATATTTGATTCTTGGATTCTCAATAATGTATTTCAATAGTTTAAGCTTTTGTGAAAAACTGATTTCATCATATTGTTATGTACCTTGTATAAGAAAAAAAAAAGATAAATAAAAAAAACCAAAAAGGCTAAACCGGCTCAATAGAGCCATTTTTAAATAGCCCTATTTCTATTTTTTTTATACAAATAGCGGTACTTTTTTTTATAGCATAAACCCATCATTTTTTGGGAGTTGGGTCCATGAGCCCAACACATATTACTGGCTCTAGGCGAGCCTATGGTAGAAGCATGTTCTATCTATGTTACTTGAAAGGTTTTTATTTCATTATAGATGGGTTAAATCAATTATTTGTAAACACTTCATTTTCTTGCGACATCAAACAGTTAAGTTACTTTTAAGTTAATGCCGTAAATTAGTTAATGTTTCTCCAGTTTTTGCGGAACTAACTGGATGTATTCAGAGACTAGAATTGTGCAGGTCTAAAGGATATAGAAAGATTGTTTTGATTACTGATTGTATAGAGGCTATAAACTATATATTGAGAGAGTGTGATAGGGACCATCCCTTCAAGGATATTATTGAAGATGTTTAACAGAGAATATTTTGTTATATTAATTCAGATGAGAAGAAGTCCCTATTTATACTATCATAAGGGGACATTAGTGGAGGAATTCACGGGATTACAATTCTAGAGCCAGTGGGTTGTTAGAATGATAGGTGTTAGAATATTAGTTGTCAGTGGGTTGTTAGAATGATTATGGGTTGTTAGAGTGGGTCAACAGAATTTTTTCTTTATTAAGTCATTGATTGTAATCCCATGAATTCCTCCACTAATGTCCCCTTATGATAGTATAAATAGGGACTTCTTCTCATCTGAATTAATATAACAAAATATTCTCTGTTAAACATCTTCAATTATGGATGATGTTAGGTCTTTAGTTCATGGCGATTGACAGGTTGTGGTTCAACATAATTATCGAAAGACTAAAACTATTGCTGACCAGTTGGCTAAATATTTGCATAGGATAGAAGATAATTTTTGTTTCCTTGATCAACCTCTTCCTTTTGTGCAAGAGGTGAATGTTGATAAACGCTATGACTCTTTTTGAAGGAGATGTTTTAAAGTCTCTTTTGAAATAATGAATCTAGTTGATTCAAAAAAAAAAAAAAGAGTTAATGCCTTTAGAATGAAATATTAAATTAGGAATAACTATCTTTTGAGAGAAGTCAGCCATACTTCTTGTAAAACAGGTTCCAGGCTTTCTTTCTTAACAAGTCAACTCGTTTGTGCGATTTAAGTGGAGTATAAAATTGCACGTTCAAACCTGCCAAATCTTTAGACAGATTACCCATAAAATCATACCTCGTGCTGACAGAAATACCGGACCACTTTTTTTAAAAAATCACACATTAGTGGGAAAATTTTAAGTAAATACCATTATAAAACTCCAAAAAGTCTATTACTTCATGAAAATGACATAAATGTGACATGTATTAAATTGAGGTTTTAAAGTATTGATGATTTTATCATATCTCTCAATTTTTTTTAAAAAAGAAAAGAAAAGAAAAGAAAAGGAGCCTTTGCCAAAGCACCATCGCTGGCCAACCGTAGGAGCTCCGGCTCTAGCCGGCTTGCACTTGCCTGAACTCCGGGCCGGGGGCTGTTTTTGGAGAGGTGGGGTTTGATTTTTTTTAAAATGGAAGCAAGGGGGCAAGGGGTGGGAATTGAACCCACCCCACCACTTTGCCAGAGGGGCTCCCCTATGTTATTTATATGTATTAGTGTATATATATATATATATATATAATATAAATAAAGGCATAATCACCTTGACAAAGTAAGTGATGAAAATGACTAAATACGTAATAGTATTGACTAGAGGCATAATTGTATTAACTAAGTGAGTGATGACATTAACTAAAGACGTAATGATATTCACTAAATGAGTAATGATATTCATTTAAGGTGTAAATAAACTGACCAAAGGCATAATTATTAGACGTGGCCAAAAACCTGGTGGTCTGGTCCATGCTCATCCCTAATAATGGTATTGATTAAACGAG
This sequence comes from Inga oerstediana, assembly GCA_963210345.1. Taxonomy (NCBI): domain Eukaryota; kingdom Viridiplantae; phylum Streptophyta; class Magnoliopsida; order Fabales; family Fabaceae; genus Inga; species Inga oerstediana. Next base: position 76,104,005 of record OY723399.1, on the reverse strand, counting down.
TAATGAGATTGACAAAAGGCATAATGATATTAATTAAATGAGTAATGTTATTGACTAAATGAGTAGTAAAATTGACTAAATGTGTAATGACATTGATTTAATAAGTAATGGTATTGACTAAATGAATAATGATATTGACTAAACAAGTAATGTGATTGGCTAAATGAGTAATGACATTGACTAAATGAGTAATGAGATTGACTAAAGGAATAAATGTCACTAAGCCTTTAGTCAATCTCATTACTCGTTTAGTCAATATCATTACTCATTTAATCAAAATCATTACTTGTTTAGTCAATATCATTATTCATTTAGTCAATGTCATTAAGCCTTTAGTCAAATCCCATTACTCATTTAGTCGATGTCACTACGCCTTTAGTGAAATACCATTACTTATTTAGTGAAATACCATTACTTATTTAGTTAATGTTATTGCCAAGGTAATTAAACTCGGATCGGTCAGTGAACCGGCCGAGGTACTGAGTCAAGGGTTAGTAGGTCAGACCGGAGTTAACCCGGGACAAAACCAGTGAGAAATTGAAGATTTTAGGTTTTTTAGTACGAAATTCTAAAGAAAAAAAAATAAAAAAAGTGATTTTTAAAAATAAAAAAATAAAAAAGTTGACTCGGACCAGACCAGTCTACCGGCCGGTAGGCCGGTTTCTGGTCCGGGTCTGATAAACCTGGTTATTTCACCTTTAGTCAATACCATTACTCATTAATTCAATGTCATTACACCTTTAGTCAATCTTACTATTCATTTAATCAATACCATTACTCATTTAGCCAATGTCATTACGCTTTTAGTCAATCCCATTACTCGTTCAGTCAATACCATTATTAGCGATATGTATGGGCCGGACCACCGTGTTTTTGGCCACACCTAACCATTATGCCTTTAGTCAGTTTATTTACACCTTAAATGATATTATTACGCCTTTAGTTAATGTCATCACTTATTTAGTCAATACAATTATACCTCTAGTTAATACCATTACGCATTTAGTCATTTCTATTACTTATTTTGTTAATACCATTATACCTTTATTTATATTATACATACATACATACATATATATATATATATATTAATACATATATATAACAGAGGCCACCTAGCCCCTCTGACAAAGTGGTGGGGTGGGTTTGAATCCCACCCGTTGCCCCCTTGCTTCCATTTAAAAAAATATATATTAAACCCTACCCCCGAAAAATAGCCCTCATTGCTAGAGCTCCGACGGCTGGCTGCCAGAGTTCAGGGTGCCCAACAGGCGGTGGTGCTCTGGCAAGGGCACCTTTTCTTTTTTCCTTTTCCTTTTTAAATTGAGGGGCATCATGGTAAAATCATTAACATTTAAAATCCCAATTTGATACCTGTTACCTTTATGTCATTTCTATGTATTAACAGACTTTTTGGGGTTTTATAAATTCAAATGATATTTATTTGGAATTTTCCCTTAATTAATCCATTATCTATCCCTATATTTATATGCAATAAATTAAAAATCTATAAACAACTACACCCACAATATAATTACTTGTCAATTTTGAAATTTTCAATAAATAATAATTTTATATCCTAGTAGTAGTAGTAATAATTTTGTTTTATGCAACTGGATGCATGGAAGCTTGTCAAATTAGAAAATGGAAAATCCTTTGTCCATTTGCTTATATTTAAGTCTAGTTCTCCAATTAAATTTTGTCACGTGCACTTTTTTTAATAATAAAAATTTATATTTGTAAAATTTTAAAATTCTATTATATTATTATTTAACAATAGAAACCAGGCATGATAAGATTTAATGTGAGTATTGGACCTAATAGATATAAGTAAATGTACATGAGATTTGTGATATGTATAAATTAGACTAGGCTCATGCTTTGCATAGTTTTTGTTGTTTTGACCTTTAAAGATTTGTTCCCTTTGCCGAGTTTGACCTTAGTGTATTGGTTTATAATTTATGTAATTGATAATTATAACTAGGGTGAAGATATAAAAATGCCCATAATCTTTTTCTAAAAGAGTACCTGATACCATAAATAATTTTGTTGTGCAAAAAATACCTATGAATTTTTTCAAATGGAGCAAAAATACTATCTCTACTAAATATTTTAAACGCTATCATTTTTCTTTTTATGGGTCCCACTTATAGTGTTTAGGTGTCCATCATCGTATGCCAACTCACTCCACCCCAACTATACAAAACACCACGTCATCAAGCAATTAAAAATGAGTTCTCTTCCAACTCCCTACAACCCTCTTAAGGCAACTCCACACCTTCCGTGGCCGTCCTTGCCAATCAATTATCACCCACCTCTTAGGCTTTGTTTGGTTTGAGGGGAAGGGAGGGGAATGGGAGGGAGGGAAGGGATTTCGTCCCCTCCTCTTAATTGGTAAGATTAAAAATTTAGGAGGGGAGGAGAAATTTTTTGAAATTTTCCCCTCCCTCTCCTCAAAACCTCTCCCTCCAACTTAGGGGGATTTGGAGGGGAGGCAAAAAACATATAATCTGTTGGACTAAAATACCTATAGCATTTTGTCATTAACCCAAAAATACTCTTTGCCATTTTTGACTCTATATATATATAACTATAATTATAAAATATAATTATAAATATATATATATATATATATAGATATAATTGTATTAAATGTTATTTATAATTTATGGAATAAAAATATTATTTATAATTAAGCTTCATTAAACATTTAATAGAGTTTGTAAAAAAAAAACACTAATAACATAAGGATAAAGTTGTCCATGTGAAAATAATTTCCCTCCCCTCCCCTTCTGAACCAAACAAGGTAACATTAAAATCCCTCCTCGCCCCTCCCTTCTTATCAATCCAAACAAGGTAATATTAAAATTCCTCCTATGCCCTCCCCTCCGTTAAAATCTCTCCCATCCCCCCTCCGTGGAACCAAACAGACCCTTAAAGTGACCCATCTCCATGCCATTGCCCTTTACGTCTCCCCCTTGTCTCCTTGGTTCTTGTTTTTGCCTATTCCCACAAGCCATGTTTGGGTTTGGCGCTTCTTCAGCCACTGTCGCTGCCTCCTTCGTCCCAACCCCTGCCCTGTGAACGGTCTCATTCTAGGTGCTTTGCTTTACACCCTTTCCCTTCGCTTGAATACTTATTATTTCACTTCAAACTTAGTTTGCTGGCAAGAATGGAGGTTTTATTTTTTTTTTTTTGGTAATTTGGCCTTAAAGTTTACATCTTTTTCTATTTCTGTTTTCCTTATTTGACTCTTAAGCTTTTACCCGACTTTGTTGTTTTTCAATGGTTTTTGTTTTCTGGGTATGTTCACAACCTAGATGGGAAAGGGGTTTTTTTTGGAGAATCTGGTTCCACGAATCATCTCTGTATAGCCGAAGATATTTAATTCACCTCCTAGATGGGAAAGGGGTTTTTTGGGAGATGATCTAAGTGAAGAATCTCATTCCAATAATCCCATTGTGGGCTTTTTTGGGTACAGTTTTTTGCGTTTTCTCGGTTTGATCCATGTTTTCGCAGGAAGGATAAAGACACGATGGAAGCCGGTGATGATACCGGTAACGATCTGGTGGTGGGAAGGGCGATGGTCATGGAGAAGGATGAATTTTTGTAATGGTTATATTTTTTGTCCAGTCAGGATATTATTATGTCACATAGGCATTTTCAGTCAAAATTTTTTCTCTAAACAGTTAGCAATGGTCAAATAAATGGTTATGGCATTTTTGGTCTTCGATAAAGACTAACGGTTGGTCTTTGATAAGGATTGTATTATTTATTTATTTATTGTTGTAAATATTATATAATGTGGATGTCCATAAACTATCCAACTCTTGACCTTTCATATGCCCTTCACTCCATAACCTCTCACTCTTAGAATTCCATGTGTTCAATGCTATAATCTTATAACTTTCATAATGAATGACTTATGGAAGTTTCTTATGATTAATACTATTATGCTCATCTTTATTTCTTTGTAACCATATGTATAGAATTCAATGGTTAGAGGTCTATAAATAGAGATAATGTACAATATATTGGTACCAATAACAATGAAGTGAATGAGAACTCCTTTTTACTTTCTCTCCAACTTTCTCTCATCTCCTTCATCCTTTATATTTTCCCGATTTTCATAATATTTATTTATTTTTTTAATGCTTTTTTTCTTTTTTGGCCAGAAGTAAGGCATGTATTTTATTTCGGAATCCTCTTAAACTAATGTGTTTGGCAAACCTCCAAACCATGGTTTGCGCAACTCGAGGCAAAACTCCTCTCACACACTTACCTCGTAAGTCGTAAAAACTATTAAAAAAGTTAATCCAAACACACACTAAATCTCTATGCATCAGTAGCTGAGCCGAGCCATATTCTACTGTACTCATTTCACTGTTCATATGAACAGTATCGGCTTGCATAAGGCTTCGTGACAGAGCTCCATCTCATGAATTGTCTCGAGGCTGCATTTACCTATTGCCTTAAGGTCCCATGTGCACTAAATGGACGGCTGTCCACAAACACTGCCTCAAATAGTCATATCTCCCTCCCTTGCTTTCTATATCTCATTTTAAAATTCAAATTTCAAATTCGCTTTTCAAAAAGCTACCTTTTTTAAAACACTTTTCCTCAGTTTGTCGTCATCACTCTCACTTCCTTCGTCCCATTTTTCTTCATTTTCCACTTTTGCCTGGAAGTGGACGAACGACGGGATGGGCAGATCTGGATTAAGCTACCATAACGAAGGCGCCGACGGAGTGGGCGCAGATATGAGGATGCGATGGTGATGCCAAGAATTTGAGACGGTTTTCCACTTATCTTCAGTCTCCACTTTTCGCTTCCCCCACGTCTCTCTCGTCATCTAATCTCCCATGCTCTCTTCAATGTATTTCCAATCATTTCTTCTTTGTTGAATTGGGGATTTACTTACTTCTAATGATTCAAAGCTCTCTCACCTAATGTGTTTCATTTTTTACCCGATTAAGAAGCAACGTGTAAGCAAGGGTAGTATAGTAATTCTGTATATTGGCTTAATAGCACGGGCTGTGTGCTATATATGTTAGGACCCTGATTATCATTTCAGTTCAGTCTGTGATTATATGAAAGAAGACTCTTGTGTGTGCGTTTTCATCTTTAGATGAATAACAGAAGATTTTTGGGTCAGGTTTGCTAGCCTCTTGGGCTGGTCCAAAAGTTCACATGGTACCAGAGCCCCTGGTTCGACCCGCCAGTGCCGACCCAAGATTTAGTCTTGAATCTCCGTGTGCAGCCTTATATCTTGAATCTCCGTTCTTCTTCGTGACGCCCTAACATGAGCGGCGACAAGAATTCCTTCACTACTGCAACGCTACTGTTCACTCATCCCCTCTATCTTCATCCATCGGACATGACGAAAACCTCGCTCATTACTCATGTTCTTATTGGTACGGAGAATTATACGGTGTGGAGCCGTGGGATGAGAATCGCGCTTAAGGGCCACCAGAAGCTAGGGTTCATCGATGGCAGCTGCGTGAAAGATTCATTCGAAGCAACCTTACACGCTCAGTGGGAACGTTGCAACGCGGTGGTGCTTTCCTGGCTGATCGGTTCAATCTCGAAGGAGTTAGCCAACGGGATTGTTTTCTTTGATAATGCGTATCTGGTATGGACTGATCTCCGTGAGAGATTCGGCAAGAAGAATGGGACCAGAATTTTTGCCTTGCACCGTGAGCTTAGTTCCCTTCGGCAAGGTGGTTCTTCAGTATCCGTGTATTTTTCTCGACTCAGAGAGCTCTGGGAAGAACAATCAGCGTTGCTCTCTCTTCCACCTTGTACGTGTGCTGCGTCTAGGGCTCATAGTGATATGATCCAAGAACAACGCCTTCTTCAGTTCTTGTTAGGTCTTGATGATTCGTACACCCAAGCCCGAAGCCAGATTTTGTTAATGGCTCCGTTGCCTTTTGTCAATGACGCATACGGTATGATCGTCCAAGATGAGACGCAACATTCTATTACTACTTCTAAAAAATTCTCCTCCTCCTCAGAAGGGATTGCTATGGCAGCAAGGGGGAGAGGACAAGGAAGGGGGAGAGATCGTGGGGAAAACGCTCCAGAATGCTGTCATTGTCACAAGAAAGGGCATGTGAGGGATAATTGCTACCAACTTTTCGAATATCCCCCAAATTTCAAAGGAAGACAGAATAAAGAAGCTAATCAGGGAGTTAAAGATTCTCCTCAATGTTCTGATGAAGCATTGGCAGGAACAACTAGTGTGGCAGCTCCCACATTCACACAAGTCCAGTATGAACGATTATTGGAATTACTGAAGCGTGATAAGGAGTCGACAGTGCACGCTTTATCTGGTACAGGTTTGACTATTTCTCAACGTTTTTAGAACCGGACGGTCCGACCGGTCCGACCGTCGATCGGAGAAGAGGGCGGTCCGTTTTCCAACATTGGCTCGCTTTATTGATCAAACCGGATCTAGCCGTTCAGAGCTGGCTTTTGGGCCGAAAACCGGAAAAAACCCAGGAATCGGAGCAGGTAACAGAAAGCCGGACGGTTGAGGAACAAGCCAAAAACATCCAAAGAACTCTCCAGAAGAAGACGTAGAGAGAGGAAGAAGAGAAAGTAAAATCAAACCCAATATTTAACCATAAAAGGAGTTGATTTATACATAAGAATAACAAAAAAAATAGAGTTTCATACCTTCTTTCATGCCAGTTGATTTGATCCATTTCGCCTTGATTTGAAAACGCCGGCAAGTTTTGGACTCAACAGAGGAAAGAAGTGAGAAACAGTATTTTCATAAGGAAAAGGAAGGCTTCAATTTCAAACCCCGATGCCGGCTTCGGATGGTTTTTAAAAAAAATAAATAACCTTACTTTTGCCATTTTCCCAGAGGCTCACATATCTATGAAGTTGATTTTTTGTGTGGTCAAATCAATATAAAAGAAATAAATGTAGTTGCCCACATGCCTATGCTTTGTCAGATAATTCTAGTAACTTGTACGTTTTCTTTTCCTTTTTTTAATTATATATAAATATGAGTTTGTCTTTTAAAAAAAAACTGACCCCACCATATAACACAAAAAGAGAATGGATGTAATTTTTTAATTGCAATTATTGTAATATATATATATATATATATATAATATTTTTAAATTTAATTATTACGTCACCGGTCCGGTTCAACGGCTCAACCATTCCAACCGGTTGAACCTTGACCCGCTGACATTTCTGGATTAACGTCCGATCCGGCTTTTAAAACATTGCTATTTCTAACTCTTCTATAGCATACAATAGTTGGATTATAGACTCTGGAGCCACCACTCACATGGTAGGAAATTTAGCCTTATTGCATGAGTATATGACATATAATGGCCCTATTAAAACCATAAAGATACCCAATGGAAAGCATGTCACTGTTACTCATACAGGTAGTGCTAGAATTGTCGATAACATAATTGTGCATGATGTTCTGTATGCCCTTCAACTACAATTTAATCTGATAGCTGTCTCTAAATTCACCAAAGAACATAATTGTATGGCTTCGTTCTTCCCCCATCTCTGTTTAATGCAGGGCCTACAGGATGGGAAGACGAAGCTGATTGGTAAAGAAATTGGACGACTTTACATGTTGAAAATTGAAAAGAGATGTAATAGTGCCAATATAGTTCATACTTTTGAGAACAATAGTGGTATAGAGAAATTGTCTAGTCTTGATTTGTGCCACCAAAGATTAGGACATGCCCCAATTTCTGTAATGAAACATCTGGATGTCATAAATAGTAAAGAACTACATATGAATAAAGAATGCTCAGTTTGTGTTCAATCCAAACAAACTAAGTTTCCTTTTAATCGTAGTCATATTAAAACCAAAGGATGTTTTGAGTTGATTCATGTTGATGTATGGGGACCATATAGAACCCCAACGCATCAAGTTTATCGGTTCTTCTTGACTATTGTAGACGATTTTTCTCGATCTACTTAGATATTTCTCATGAGTTCTAAATCCAACACTATTACTTGTATGAAGAATTTCTGTGCATATGTATTGACTCAATTTTCTGTTTCAATCAAACGTGTTCATAGTGATAATGGAACTGAATTCACAAATAATGAATTGAAATCTTATTTTCAATAAAAAGGAATTGTACATGAGATGACATGTCCCTATACCCCTGAGCAAAATGGGGTTGTAGAAAGGAAACATAGAACTATTATACAAGTAACTAGGAACTTAATAATACAATCTGTTGTTCCTGTGGATTTCTGGGGGGAATGTGTAAAGATGGCATGTTATTTAGTCAATAGGATTCCCTCTATGGTCCTAGGATATAAAACCCCATTTGAAGTGGTATATAGATATAAACCTGATTTATCTAACTTGAAGACATTTGGTTGTGCTGCTTTTGCAACAGATTTAGTAACCCAAGATAAATTGGAGCCTAGGGCAATACCTTGTGTATTCCTTAGATATCCAGAGAATAAGAAAGGTTATCTATTGCTTAATACTAAGAATAATAATTTGTTTGTGAGTAGGCATGTGAGTTTTATGGAAGACAAATATCCATTTAAGAATAATGCTAACTAGAATCATTTGGGAGTCTCTAGAGATTTAAAGAGCATGTTTTGGTTTGATCTTGAGTATCCTATTGCTGCTATTAATAATCAAAATCTGAACAGTGGATAACCAATCAGCATAACGAATAGAAGTGTTTTGTCTAATTCCCCAGAAAATATAAGTGATGAATAGATTTCTGAGCATAATGGGCTACGGCCTGTTAGAGATAGAAAACCTCCTATATGGTCTACAGATTATGTTTGTTCTACTTTAACTACAGGAAATCAGCACAAACAAAAGGGTAAGTGTAAATATCCTATTGATAACTATATCTCCTATGACAATGTTTCTTCTCATCATATGTCTTTTCTTTGCAATATTGATTCTGTAACAGAACCAGTTAGCTATGATGAGGCAGTCCTGAACCCAGAATGGGTAAAGACCATGAAAGCTAAGGTAAGTGCACTTAAGAACAATCACTCCTGGGAGATTGTTCCACTCCCTAAGGGAAAGAGGCCTATAGGGTGTAAGTGGGTGTACAAAATTAAGTATAATTCAGATGTAAAATAGATAAATATAAAGCTAGATTAGTGGTAAAAGGATATAGTCAAAGGGAAGGCATTAATTATTATGAAACTTTTTCACCGGTTGTTAAGATGCTTACTATTCGTTTTGTTCTTAAATTAGCTGTTGTTAACAAATGGAAATTGCTTCAAATGGATGTGCAAAATGCTTTTTGCAAGGTGATTTAAACAAGGAGGTATACATGCATATACCTCCAGGATTTGATAGTAAGGGGGAGGGAATGGTATGTAGATTAAGAAAATCCCTCTATGGTTTGAAACAAGCCTCAAGACAGTGGAATCGCAAACTGTCTAAAACTTCAAGACAAGGAGGTTTTACACAGAGAAAAAATGATTATTCTTTGTTTATTAAAGAATTTGATGATGGTATAGTGTATGTTCTTGCTTATGTAGATGATATATTAATCACAGGAAGTTCTGAGAAAGGTATATCTCAAACAAAAATCTTGCTGCACAACAGTTTTAAAATCAAGGATTTAGGACAAATGAAATACTTTCTTGGAATTGAAATGGCTAGGTCAAATAAGGGAATTATTCTATGTCAAAGGAAATATATACTTCACTTGTTATCTGAAACAGGAATGAGTGGATGCAAACCACATACTGTACTAATGGCGCATAATGTGAAACTGATAGCGTACCAGGAAGGAAAGGATAAGAAAGAAGATTTGTATAAATATCCAGATCGGTATAGAAAATTAGTAGGTAAGCTCATATATTTGACCTTGACTAGGCATGATATCTCATTTTCTGTGCAGACCTTTAGCCAATTCATGCAACAACCAATGAAAGCGCATTATGCAGCAGCTATAAATGTGATCCGGTATCTAAAGGGCAGTCCTGGATTTGGTATACTAATAAGTGTAGAAGGTGGCTTAGCACTTGAGTGCTATTGTGATGCTGATTGGGCAAGTTGCAGGACCACCAGGAGATCAGTAACTGGTTATTTACTGAAGTTTGGAGGTTCACTTGTCATGTGGAAGACAAAGAAGCAAAGCACAATATTAAAGTCATCAGCATAGGCAGAATATAGGGCCCTTAGCATGGCAATATCAGAAATTGTTTGGGCACTTGGGGTACTAAAGGATTTGTATGTTCAGCATGAAAATCCCGTGAGGGGTTTCTGTGATAATAAGGTGGCAATACATATTGCTGCAAATCCTGTGTATCACGAGCGTACCAAACATATCAAAATTGATTGCCATTTCATAAGGGAAAAATGGGAAAACCAGCTGATAAACTTGCAGCATGTTAGATCAAAGGAACAACAAGCAGATCTCTTGACAAAAGCAGTAAGTAGAGATGTCCAAAGAAGGCTGCTGTACAAGTTAGGGACTATTGATTTGTTTAGTCCACAAACTTGAGGGGGAGAGTAAGCAAGGGTAGTATAGTAATTCTGTATATTGGCTTAATAGCACGGGCTGTGTGCTATATATGTTAGGACCCTGATTGTCATTTCAGTTCAGTCTGTGATTATATGAAAGAAGACTCTTGTGTGTGCGTTTTCATTTTAGATGAATAAAGGAAGATTTTTGGGTTAGGTTTGCTAGCCTCTTGGGCTGGTCCAAGAGTTTACACAACGCATCAGTGTGTAATTTTTTACCCGATTAGGAACCAACGGTGGGAAGGCATCTTCTGGTTTTATATTGACTAATTTCTAGAGATTGATGCTGCAGATGGCAGCGTTGCCCATGGTTTCTTAGGTCCTGAATGTGATGGGTTTGAAGAAGGCAAGCTTGTAAGAAGAAAGCTATATTTGTTCTTCAACTGGTATGATTCCTCTCTTGCTTTATATTTTTATCTCTTGACTGTTTTTTTTTTCTTCGTTCGTTGCTTCCACTTTTTCGTTCCCAGATTCTTCCCTCTTCTGATATTCCCTTCTTCACTCTTTTAATTTGAAAACAAAAGTAAAAACCCAAATCAGAGGAAACCACAATTTCAGGATCCAGGGTCCAAGTTTATAGTCATGGGGACGTGTATGACGCATAACATGGAAAGTGTTAGGGGATGCATAGGCAGGGCTTAAGGCATGGAATAGGCAATTAGGCATCTATAAATTTTATACTGGTGATGTGTATGCAGGAAACTGGTGCAATGATGGCAGCCACTATATTAGAGAATTTAAATGGGGCTTGAAACATGGACTCGGCCATTACCATTCCAGGTATGTTTCAGTTCTTTTATCTGCTATAGCAATTGTGAGAATGGAATTGTACTCTATGTTCTACACAATTTACATTTTCAAAGTTTATCATTTTGGTATAGCTGAGGTAGATATGTTTTAGCAGGGTACAGCGTAGCGTTTAATAAGGTTCTTTGCTGAAGCACTTTACTATTAATCCTTACTTGAAGTGCTTGGTTTGAGGAGGGAATATATGTATTTCAATGAAAACAATGTATATTGCAGCCCCTTTTACTTGCACAGCATCCCTGTTATGCCTCATTAACAGCATCACATTATGTATTTGTTTATGAGTTACATGCTTAGATTGGATTTGTGTAAAATGCTGTACATCTTTGCCTATTACATCTTCTAATTGAAATGTAAAAATGGGTGGTTTCCAGTTAAGAGATGAGTGCAAAATTTGGTTGGGAACCATACATTTATGTACCAAAGTAATGGGATCTCATACTACTATTTAAACCATACATTTGTCATAGAAAATCTGATAATGAGCATACAAGTAACTGCATATCAAACCAATTAATATGATTATGTTTTTTTAAAGAAAAAAGATTATATAAATTATTATTTATAAAATGTATAATTTTCTATATTTCAACCAAACTTTACTTAGATGGAGTGATTTTCATAATTTATGGGATCTTTAATTAATCTGTAGCAAGGCAAGTTGATTGATTAAAAGCCGTTTCAAATTTTAAAATCATTTTAAATTTGGTGACCTTGTATGCATAAATCTGTATTAATCATAAGCTACTTCATTGAACAAGCAAAAAGTTTTATGAAGACCCAATGTCTGCAGCTTTCATGTAAATTGCCCAGCAAAGAACCATATTGAATGTTTGCCTTTCTTTTTAGAGGATTGGCTACATATGTGATCCAGCAATTTATTCATCACTTTTCTGTATTCTTACGGATTGAATGCCTACCTTTCAGTTTAGAGTATTGGTTTTCAGGTAGAATTTGTCAAGAAACTAATAGTGAAAGTAGGGGTGGTGGCCGTACCAGGACAAGGATTTTTTCACCCCAAATTAGAAGCTTCTAATCAAGACTTTTACTACCAGAAGAGATACATTAGGTTTGCTTTTTACAAGAGCAATGCCACTTTAGGGATAGTTGTAGAAAGATTTGGTAAGATTTTAGATGCTGGGTGACTTAGTGTAATTCATTGATTTGATTGAAGAGATAATTGATGATATATAGGATGGTCCAAGTGAAGTCTGTAAATTAGTATGAGACTATAACTAAGGACTGATCAAGCATCCTTCTTCAATGAAGTACAATGTATAAAAGTATATTGGGAATGATAGAGTTATGGTGTTATTCCTCATGTATGTCCCTTATTCTATTGATAGTTATTTAGTGCTTTCTTACTTGCGACTGATTCTTCTAACTAATGCTTTCTTACTTGCGAGTGCTATTTCTAACTAATGGCTAAAGTTTGCCTTTGTGTTATTAGTTGTAGCATAGATTACAATGTCCATAGGCATCACATAGCTATTTTCATAGGTACTTCTATACCACTTAACTTAATGCTAGAACTATGTTTTTTTTTTTGGGTAACTTTGACTGTTGTTTTTAATATTCATGAAACTATGTAGCATATAGTTTTCTATTGAATCTGTATCATTTCCACATGACGGTAGAATCATTTTTTCTTTCCCAGGCTTTATTTTTCTGATTTGATTTGGCAACAAAGGGGAGCAAGTATTTCTTTACATCTAAACAGGTTTTTCTAGCTATTTCGTTCAATGTATAATATATTAAATGTCTTATTCAGAAAACAAAGCAACATAAGGGTAAAAAAGTATTGGTCAATTATGTTTGCCCTTGCATAAATCTTTGACATCGAAGGAAGTAGGTGGATGAATGATCTTTTATAGACTTTTTATCACCTCGCGTTTCTGATAATTTAATAGTATGAGAATCATATTGTAGTTGCTAACTTCATAGATTATTTTTCCTGTTAATTGCATTCAAAAAATTTTGGCAGAGTCATCAGAAAGCATGCTGGTTTAAACACATGCTTGGACAATGTAGTGCGTATGAGGTTGAAGAATTGCCTTTCCTTGAAGGCCTTAGATCGGCTTGGGAGATGGGCTTCAAAAAGGTTGTCATCGAATCGGATGCCAATGTATTAGTTGATATGCTAGTAATGGAAGAGAACAATCACAATTGCAACATGGTATCTATGCAATTACAAATATGCTGCATTTCAATTGGGATCTCAAAGCATGTTTCAAAACTACCATTGTAGTAGTACGGAAATTTTTTTTAAATTGATGTTGCTAAAATATTGAACCTATAGTTGCACAAAAAACATTTTTACTTGATATTTCATTAGTTTGATGATGCCATGGTTTAATATTTAATTAAATGATGAAAAGTTATTCCTTCATAAAAATTTTATCAAGTATTAAATTGTTTCCTTAATAACTTTCCCTTGCACATCACACGGGGAATAAATGCTAGATCATAAGAAGAGGTGTTTTGTTCATAAATATAATAAGATGATGTTTGTTCATAATATTTGCATGGCATCTTGCCGTGCTTATTTATGTGTCGGTAGGTTAGTAGCAACAAACTTTATGTAATTTTCCTTATATCATATAGTAGTTGTTTATGTTTTCCTATGTTTCTAATTTAATACTTTGAAGTGGAATTTTTTTCCCTTAAACTTAAACTTTGCTCCCACACGAATTTAATACTTTGAAGTGAAATTTTTTCCCTTAAACTTAAACTTTGCTCCCCGTGCAATGAGCGGGGGATTTCAACTGGGCAATTTTTTAAAAATAATTTATTATGGAGCGAGTCTTAGGCTAAAAATGTAACAAAGTTTCATTTCAAAAGTTTACCAAATTTTAGTAATATGTACTGAATTGATAAAATTTACTTATTTTATACTTATAAAAGAGTTTAATATTTAAATTTATATTTATTATATGTCACCTCTAACTCTATTCTGCAAAGGAGTAAAAGTGAAAAACAACTCTTAATTACTATGTTAAGCTCTTATATAAGACCGAATATATATACATACATATATATATATATATATATTTTTTTTTTTTAAAAAGACTTCTCATATTTTGGACGCCAGGAAGTATTTCAATAACCAAATGTTTTTAAAAAAAAATGGAAAGGCTAATCAGATCATCTCCAAAAGGTTGTTTAATCAACGGCCAAAACTAAACATTTGTATCTGTCAAAACAAAAAATACAAACATATAAATTAGTTTTAAATGATATAGACAAATATTAAATATAAACTACTTTTTCATTAAATATAGATAAAATATATCTAATTTAAGGTCATTCACTTCCTGTATAAAACATAAGCGCATTATAACGATGAAGAAATTGAGAAAACAGTTATGAAAATAGATATTGATCCAATAAGTAAATGATTAAAAAAAACTAATAATAGCAAAATAGCACGTGTTAACAACTATTAAGGGTTTATCCTTTGAGACCGAGACTTAAAGATAAAGAGTTTTCATTTGAGAGATTTAAACTAGTATTCTTCTTTTCATAGGGGTTGGAGGTGAGGTATCTTACCAAGTCAATTAATAACTTATTGATGACTATCAATATTACTTTATTTGATGAAAAATGCATGATGTTAAAATATGAATTTATAAAAGGCTAAAATTTAAATTTGTTTGACTTAAATATAAATAATTTATATTTAGATTTATTAAACTGTTTTTTTAACAACCAATCAAACTCTTCTTAGTGAGCGATGCAGGGAATTGATATGGTGGTAAAAAAGATTTTAAATTATAGGTTTTTTTTTTAAAAAAAAAAGGAAGCCACGAAAATAGTGCTTGTTTGGACACAATAATAAGAAGCGGCGAGTCATGAGCCACAACTACTGAGTCATGTTTACGAGTTGAAAAGTCATATTGAGAAGCTTTCGAACATTCATCTACCTCTTTGAATCGAAGCTCGCAAGAATCGACAATGGCGATGAGTAATTGATGATTACGATCGGAAAAATTCGAAAGAAGAAGCAATTTCATCAACATCAGCTTCATATTTCACCCCGAAGATCACCAGGCAAGGAAGAAGCAAGCGAAAAGGGAAAGCGAAAAGAGAACGAGAGGGGAGTTCATTGCGGAACCGATCATCATGTCGTTCTCGTTCTTTAAGGCGAGGCCTAAAACGCCACAGGAGGTGGCCAAGTCTATCAAGGATAGTCTTAATGCCCTCGATACCAAGACTGTTGTTGAAGTTAAAGCTCTTGAGAAGGTTTTGCTTCTATTCTGTTTTCTGCTTTTACTTTTTTCGCACAACAATTTCATTCGTGTTCACGTTGATTGACTCGCTCAATCAAGGCATTATTTCGATCCGAATCCTTATTGCTGTTTTTACACTTTCATTTCTTAGCTAAATGTGCGGACTTGATTTGCTGATGGTTATAAATTTGTTAGAGGACAGTGTTTTGTCACCACTATGTGTTGTGCTATGAATATTCTGTTTTACATGCGGACGTGATTCTTTCTTTTCCCTTTTTTTTTTTAATAATGGAATATTAATGTAACTTTCTGTAATGTCTTAATTGTTTATTTTAATTTTTGTGATCACTTCAATTGTTTTATTTGAGTGGCAATATTGGCGGAGCACTACTCTACAGAAAGGATTTCAAGCGATCAGCTTTCCTTTGTAAATGTTTTCTAAACAGCGGATGCTCTGATTTAAGCTCATAGAAGCTTCCTAATAGAAATTGTCTGGTTTCTTTTTTGTATTGCTTATTGTCAGAAAACAAGCCCAACACTTACAAATGAGGTTTTCTTGGTAAGTCCCTTGTTTATCCAAAGGGAGTATGAAGTCTGTAAACAAGCAGCTCCTATTGCAAAGGCAAAGTCAGAATCAAGGGAGACTTCACTTTCCCATCCCAGAAAAGGCACTCATTCATTAGACTAGGAACCCAATAAACCTGCTAAGGAAATAAAAGAAGGCACATAGAATTTCACTTGACAATCGAAGAATGTATTACTTCTTTCTATTAATATTTTTGTAACATCATTGGTAATAGTACATATGGTGGTTGCTAGCTCGCACTGTGTAAACTTGCAAACTTAACACTTTAAGTTAGAGAGCATGCACAAAAGAAACAACTATATTAAGCCGAAAAGAAGTTATTATATGTTGGGTGGTAAATAACTGGTTTATATCTGGTTCTTAATCACCTCAAAGGATACCAGAGACGTGGCTGTTTAGCTTCCATCTTAGAAATGCTTCTAATTACTGCCATCTTGCTCTGAGAAGTAAATGAAGAAATATGTCCGAGAGGTGCAAACATTTTATTGACTGTAGTTAATTTTATATTAGATGATTGATTGATTTATTTTTGATCAAAGGCTTTAGAGGAAGTTGAGAAGAATTTTGTGACAATGAGATGCATGCTTTCTGGAGATGGGGAATCCGAACCAAACATGGATCAGGTTACACAGCTAGCAGTTGAATTTTGCAAAGAGGATGTTATTGATCTTCTAATTCACAAGCTGCCAACTCTGGGATGGGAAGTAAGATTTCGATTGATACCAAGTGCTAAAATGTGCAGTTGGCTAAAATGGTTTCTCAATATAGTAATGTGAATTCTGATACAGGCAAGAAAAGATTTAGTCCATTGCTGGTCCATATTGTTGAAACAAAAGGTTGATTCCAAATACTGTTGCGTAGAATACCTTGAACAACACACTGAGTTACTAGACTTTCTTGTGGTATGGTAAGTTACTTGGTGCATCACATCCTTTTTTCCGTAAAATTTGAACTACCTTGAACAACACACTGAGTTACTAGACTTTCTTATGGTATGTAAGTTATTTGGTGCATCACCTCTTTTTTCCCCTAAAATTTGAACTTCTTTTTTCCCTCTTTGATTTCCTCTTCTCCCAAATGTGAACTTTTCCAAGTTATAGAGTTCTCCTCTTTTTTCCCCTAAAATTTGAACTTCTTTTTTCCCTCTTTGATTTCCTCTTCTCCCAAATGTGAACTTTTCCAAGTTATAGAGTTCTCATGTGAAATTCTAGGCTTGTAAAGTTGGAAGGTACAAAATCAATAACTCATGCCTAATGGAAGCAATTTGTTTCTTTCATCTTGTTTTGTATTTTTTATGGACTATGATGTTGCAAGAAGTTGTGAAGGAGAACATGCGATCATGTTAGAGTTTGTGAAACTACCATGGGGACAATGAAACTAAACTGCCATTTTTTAACCCATAAAATAGTTTCTACACTATAATAGTCATAAAATAAATGTCAAGCGCAATGTCAGACCTACTGTGGCTTGCTCACTCTTAGAAAATATGTATATATTTCCAGTACTTTTAGAATGTAAAATCGATTGATAGGATAGAGTTTTGCTTCCATGTGGAAAGATTTTGTTACATATTGATAACTTTTTTCTTACTGTTCTAGTCTATTCTATTACTATATTTACATTACTTAAAAGAATTCATTAGCAGTGCACTTATGGTAATGTAATATTCACATTAGTATATCTGTAATGATGTAAATTTGCTGCTAAGACCCCTAATTAAAGTCTGTTCTGCTCTAGAAATTTTGGAGGAAAACTAGGATTGGCTGACCTCATTTGCCTTACAAGCAAACCAATGGATAAAATTTGATTATGTTCCTTGTTATTGTTAAAGGTGGTCTAAAATTACATTTTAGCATCCCAAAATAATTGGTTTGGTCCCCAATAGTTATTCTTGTTTTCTTTATTTTTGTGGAATCTAAGGTAATCTTTATTCAAGCATTTCTTTGTTTCAGATTTGAACAAAAATGCTTTTCCTCCATTATTTTCTTATCCATTCTCCTCAATCAATACTTATTCTAAAGGAAAGAAAGGTTTGATTAAATCTAAACTAATGAGTTATCTAAATTAAATTTCCTCTATCCTCCTCTTATGCAAATTCCCCCTCAATCCCAACACACCTAAAGGATTCTAATAAAATTGACTGTGGAAAAATTGTTTTAGGAGGTTGAACCTTCTTTTGACTCTTGCCTAAGTCATTTTCCCCTGTATTATACACAGAAAGTTCGGCTTAAATACCCCAAATGTGTTGATTTTAGACACAACGTCCCAATGCTATGCTCATTTTCTGTGATTAAATGTTAGAAATTGTTTTCTCTTATGCTTAAACAAAAACAATTTCACCCAAAAACAATTTCACTTACAACGCTTTAAGTATGATAATACTCTCAAAAATCAATTTATTTCAGAATTCTGTCTAAACCAATTATAGTGAAAGTGACATTTATTAATATGGATAATCTCTTAGCATTCCCGAACACTTTAAGATTCATGGCTACTTAAAGAAATTATATCCTTACTAAATGCTATTATTATAAATCCAAATAGCTGCTCATGCATCTTGTATGTATCTTCATCCAAGCAGCTATGACAACAAGGAAATTGCTTTGACCTGTGGACTGATGTTGCGTGAATGTGCCAAATTTCCAACACTTACAAGGTAGGATATTTCTACATTGTCATTTTTTACTCCCTTCAACTTTTTATGTTTTTCTCCTTTCTGGTATCTTCATATCCATTGTAGGCTCGCACCAATCTTGCTGGAAATTTGTGTGCACTTTCTGTTTTTTGAACAAGAAAATTTTTTAGCATCACAGGAAGACAAATTAATTGAATTATAACAATGAATTTTCTTGAGGTCATGTTTGAGTGTCGTGAAATTCATTCTTGAGAATACTATGTAATTAGGATTAGGAGTGAGTGAATGCTGGTAAGGAAGGGGGGATCTATCTAGGACATTCCTATTCCGTGCTCACAAAAATGTGTTGCTAAAAACTACACATTTTTTATTTGAATTGTTTTATGTTTTTTAAGATCATTGAAAGAATTCCCAAGTTCTGTTATATTAAAAGATTAAGTGTACATAATTCGATTAACTATCATAACCAAAGAGTTTGAGTAAAATATAACTGGACGTGCTTAATAATTTTGAAAGGTATTTGTTAGGGATAAACTCAATTTGAAAGCTGGAGCTGTTAAGTGAAGCCCATGAATAGTTTTTGTAAGCTTAGGTTGTTAAGTGAGGACTCATGAATAGTTTCTATTGTAATCGACAACATGCTCCCTCATATAAAAACCTGGGCTTGTGGTATGAATCAAACATAGGCCCACTAAACCCTGTGTTTAGATTTAATTGTAATTTATATATTAATGTCCAAAAACAATTCAGAAAATGGGCGATGGCAGGGGTTGGACCTCTGACCATGGGTGAAGAAGTTGATACCAAGTTAAAGGCCACTTCAACTAGCTCAAACTATCAAGTGAAGGTCCATGAATAGTTGTTATTATACATCTCTAGTATTTCCTTTGTTTCAAAATTATTATCACCTTAGAATTTCAATGAAGCATTAAATATTTTTGTACTATTTTACCCTTCATTAATGAAAATTATGTTTGGGGGAGCTCAGGTGCTGCAATATTTTACTTCAAGGGTATTTTAATCAAAGGCCAGTTAGATTTTGCCACAATCTTCATTCTAGGCTATTTAATAGGTTTTTTAAATTTATATACATAGCCTTAAATGATAATTATTTTCTAAGGGAGCGAATGATATGCATATAGCTTGTAATAATCACTGTTGTCATATCCTTCTTTCTTCTTAATTTTCGTAATGGTTAATAATTATTCAGATAGTAAAAATTGATTGATGATTTTAACCATCAATGTGCTTTTTTGAGATTGGTGCTTGACATGCAGTCTATCTGGAAGGCTAGCCGGCTACTCCATTTCACAATGTTAATTTGTATTTTTCCAGATACATATTGGAGTCCCCAAGCTTTGTATTGTTCTTTAAATTTGTAGAGTCGCCTACCTTTGATGTTGCTTCAGATGCTTTCTCTACTCTTAAGGTGAGATCTGAACTCTTCCCATTTTCCCTTTTTATTGTACTTGCTCCGTTTTATATCTCTAAGGATTTGTTTTGCAGGATCTTCTTACTAAACATCAAAAAGTGGTCTCTGAATTTTTGACAGCTCATTACGATGAGGTTTGTGTCCTCCTCATTTCATTTATTTGAACACATCAAGGCAGCACATTATGCTGCGATAGCTAAATTCATGCACATTGATTGAATATTGATACCCGGGAGATCAAGCCTCTTTCTTGGAGAATGTTTTAACCATGTGGATAACTATTCTTTGGGAGATAGTAAAGTGCACCTAGATGGCTATATCATCTTTGAGCGTTTGCATGATGCAGACTCATTACTGGGTTGTTTTTATTGCCCATATTATATTACAGCTTTCCTAATAGGACTTCTTGTTCCAGTTCTTTGATTTATATGAGAAACTGTTGACATCTCCTAATTATGTCACAAGGAGGCAGTCTTTAAAGGTTAGTTCTGATATTGATTTTCCATATTTTGGTTTCTGATACTGTGATGAACGGGATTTTTTACAGTTATATGTATTTGGATTTTAGCTTCTCGCGGAATTTCTATTGGAGACTCCAAATTCCCACATAATGAAACGCTACGTCTTAGAAGTTCGTTACCTGAAAGTCATGATGACATTGTTGAGGGTATAGTTGTTAGTTCTTCTGTATGCCTGCAGCTTTATTTTATAGGTGTTAGTTTTTAATTCTTTGATTTTTGACTGGGCAGGACTCGAGTAAAAACATTCAGTTATCTGCTTTCCACATTTTCAAGGTGATTTCTACCCTTCATGTTCAACTTTACTTGATGAGCTCATCATGGTTTAGTTGAAAATTCTAAGTAACATTCAGTTACAGCACTTGGTTAAAAATTTCTCAACTGAGTTAGATCACGAATTGTTTTAACACAATTATCTAGACGACAAAAGAGACTTTATGTAAGCATTATCTGTTTTGTTTTCTTAACATGCACATTTTTTTTTTTTTAACAATTCATTTGCTAACTTTTGGGAACTGCATTTCTGACAAAGATCATTATAGTTGTGATTTGTAATTAGTAGACTTATTATGTGTGTGCATCATAAAAAAGAATATACTATTGATTTGCAAGATTATTGTGTTTTTTTATTGACTTTTGAAAGTATGTGCTGCAACATAAAATGTTTGCTGAAGGGATGATGATTATGGACAAAATTTCCGCCATGTTAAGCAGGTTTTCGTTGCTAATCCTAATAAACCACGAGAAGTAAAAATTATACTGTCAAAGAACCGGGAGAAGCTTCTGGAATTGCTGCGTGATCTGTCTCCTGGAAAAGGTTATTGTGCTTTTGAGTAAATGAATTGCTCTGAAATCTATACGAACTTTCCTTGTTGATGAGTCTATATTACCACTCTCAATTCCTGTGTATCTGACTGCTATTTATATATTTCATGTTATATTCAGGTTCAGAAGATGAGCAATTTGAGGAGGAAAAGGAGCTTATCATGAAGGAAATTGAAACAGTATCATGCTGAGTTATGCTTTGATCTGCCACCTGCCCACCTACATTTGACATATTTTTTTGCTCAATTTGATGTAACTGACTTCATATTGCTGCTTGTGATCAACTAATGTGTTTAAATAGTCCAAAAGTCCAGAAGTTTTCAGTGGTAAAGGTAAAAAATGAGCGTGTATTTTTGTGATGTGTAACCTGAATTAGAAGCATTAATCAAGCAATTCCAGGGATTAATTCTTTTTCTTGGTATGCATTCCAGATAAATGTTCTAGTTGCATGTTTGTGTTGAAGATTTGCATCATTCATATAGTATAAGCATACTCATTGTTGTTAATTTAAAAAAAAAAAATCATGTCTAAGGGACCAAAGCATCAACAAGTCTCTTACTAGAAACCCAAATGTCTCCCTCTTTTTTTCTTTCAATGAAAGTAATTAAGAAAATGTGAATGGTGTTATGCATTGTATAAAAATATGTGCAAAATGCTAGTAAAATGTTTGTTGAAATATATACAGGGAAGGAGATAGCTTATAAGTTATAACACAAAGGGGCGGCTGCCTCGGTGCCTCCCTCTAGACTTTTGTTTCCTTTGTAATTTGCATTATATATCTTCAGAAAGTTTTTAATTCTATCCCTCTTGGAATTTCACCTCCTTATACAAGTTTAAAGAAAACTTTTATCGTATTGCTCTAAGGCTAGCAATATAGAGCAATATTATATAATAGTGAATGTTGAGTTTTAAAAGTACAACGATCATATAAGAGGAATATTAGGAATGACGGCTACTGAAGAGAAAATGGTAAAAAAAATTATTTGAAGTGGTTTTGGCATGTACAAAGAAGTTCAATAAAATCATTGGATGAGACATCTTGGTTAACAATATATCTAAATACTTGGTTATTGATGGAGCACATTAGTATCACCACGTGCTGGAATTAGACTTATTGTTATTATATATATTTGCATTTTCAAATGATCAAACTTTGGACATGACTCCATTTGGGTTTATGGGGCAACAGCTGCATTTTTTTAATCTTAAACAAAGTTATTGAGTCATAATAAGTCACTCTTAACCCCACTAAAAATGTTAATACTTTCTCTAATTCTAAATATAAAACATATCTATCTAATCTGGGGAGATTAAAAAAACTAAATAAATTATTTAATTATAGCATGTGATATGATATCTCTTAACTACTTTCATGTAACATTAGATGATATATCAATTTATAAGTCTAACAAATTAATTTAAAGAAAAGTGATAAGTATAAGAGATAAAAAAAAATCTTATATTTAGAACCAATTTTTTTTTATAAACTAGATCTTATATTTAAAATTAGAGGAGTAACAAGTCATTGGGTAAGCTTTCATTTGAATATTTTTATGGTAATGTTTTACCATAAAACTCTAAGACAAAAAAAAAAAAAAAAAAATTTACCACAAGACTTTGGCGGGTTTCATCAAACAAAGATGAGTTTCATGTTATTAGTTCATAATGATATTGGCCCCCAATAATTTTAAACACTCTTGTACCTGCACATGGTACTCTGTCCTAGTGACAAATAAATGTCTCCACACTGATGCAGCAGTTGTGGGATCAATCTCACAGGGCTAGTTGAGCCATCTTCCAAACTTTAAAAAAATACCTAGTAGTCATCGCAAGAAAAAAAAAAACATGGAAAGAAACGATCCTTATAGCCAACTGCCAAGTCATTTCACATAATTTTTTATGCCACATCATCAACATGAACGACTTTATCACTTTTTACAAGGTAGGATAATTTTGCCAATAGATTTCATTTTGGAGTTGTTCAAAAAAATTGGAGAATTGGTATTATAAAATTTTAATAAGGAGAAGTTGTAAGATAAAAAGATAAGAAAAATTAATTAGTGTTATGAACATCATATTTGTGTGGATGTCCATATATCTTCATTATCTGTATTATCTCCAGTATCCCACAATTATCTCTTATTATCATCAAATCTGTATATATTGATTATATTAAGATTATAAAGTTATGCCTATAAATAAAGGACATACATTATGTCTTATATACACCTTGAATGGTAAATAAGAATTACTTTCTCCTCCTCCTCTCATATTCTTTCTTATCTTTCTCTTTATTTATAACATGTTAGCGCACGAGACTCTACCGGATGAGCTTATGACATCTTGTTCTTGTTTATATCTACTTATTCTTTTTTTTTTTTATGTGGCTTTAGCTGCGTTGAGTTTTTCTTTCTTTATGGGATGCAGAATTTAATTATTAGGATTAGAGACCTTTTCATTGTTTTGGGAGGAAAAATCGATATACTACTAACCAGAGTAATCTAAAGGGTTTCGATTCTACAAGTCTCCTCATGTCAATTATTCCATCAATTTTGCAAATCAATTTTGCAAACTTTTATATACTCCTAGCAGAAAGGCAAATTGCTGACTTAGAAATTTATAATGGTTGATCATGTTTATTAATTAACTGAATATTTTAAAAGTTAATATATTCACATCTCAAGGAATATAAAAAATTATTGTACTTAAAAAATGGTTATATTATTCATAATAGGACATATTCATTCTACATCTATATGTTGGGTAGATATGTTTTTGTATAATCATTAACAACAACCGATCTTTTATTCTAAACACAATTGAAACTTTTATGATTTATCTTGAAGATTTATCATGGACTTGATGCTAGTGTAGTTTGATTTAATTTAGCTTTCTAAGGTTTAAGAAATTTTACCCTTTCAAAATTTGCTCTACATGATGAAAATAGATATTTATTATATTACCATGTATTAGCTTTGATTCTTTAAAAGTTCCCTCTCTGTTTTCTTAATTATGAAGGATAATTTGATACATTTTATAAAATTAAAACGATACTTTACCATAGACATCAAGTCCAATGGCTAACATCTTAAATCATTATTGATTTTCTATC
Organism: Inga oerstediana; assembly: GCA_963210345.1. Lineage (NCBI taxonomy): Eukaryota > Viridiplantae > Streptophyta > Magnoliopsida > Fabales > Fabaceae > Inga > Inga oerstediana. The sequence continues at coordinate 76,079,357 of OY723399.1, read as the reverse complement.
TCATCTTAATCTCCTCCAAAAGTATTTTTTTCCTATGCTAGGGATATTGTTACTTTTAGTATGACCATATGCTATATAATTTCTATTTTCTATCTTATGGCTAGAAGTCTTATACTTTGATTTCATATTTTGAAATTATATGACCAGAAGTCATACAAATTTTGTTTTCTATCTTATTAAATGGTCAGAAGTTATACAACTTTTATTTTTTATCTTAATAAATAGCTCAAAGCCATAGAACTTTTATTTTCTACCTTATTATATGGTTAGCAACCATAAAGCTTTAATTTTATCTTAACATTAAATGACTATATGTTTATGATATTGGGTTTGTATATTTATTAATATTATAATCTCAAAGCCAGCACCCATTATAGTCTCAATTTCTTGATTAGATGGCTAGAAGTCTCATCACTTTTAATAATGGTTAATTTGTAAAAATCCACTTTATGTCATTTTAATAAATGGCATGAGTAAGAAAATTGTGGTACATTAATTAAAGTCCTGAAGGCTTATGCCTCAAATATTGAATGATATAAAAGAGCTTTGCAACTCTAAAAAATATTTGTACTATATAGTGTCATGAAGAGTGAAGACTACTTACCCAAAGAAAATTATATCACTAGAAGTAATACTCCGAAAACTAATTAGCATATTTATTTTGTTATGATCATGTTAAAAAATTATACCACTCACGAGCTCAACTGAATTTATATGAAATAATGGCTACTTGATGAAAGACATAAATAACATAGCCCAAAGGATCAATGATTAAAATATCTTATATTACAAGAAGTTTGAGTACAATCTATGTTAATTCATGAATTTATGAGTAAATGTCAATATTTCATAGCACAAAATGTTTTGGATGATATTTTTATTATGGCCCTGTGGACTTGAAATTTGCATTTCCAAAAGAAGAGATAAAATTTCTAAATTTAATATGCTTATGAGCAATATATAACCACATATATATTACAAAAAAAATATAGCCTTCAATAGTTCATACCAAATTACTAGTGGTTCAAGCATATCACAATATATTTGAAGAGATTCTTGTAATGGTCCTAAAGACTAACGTTTATGGAGATTAATATCAAGGGCAAAGTAATATAAATTCTCCAAACTTATAAAGTTTGATTATGTTATAATCATCTATTGTCAACTCCTAAAGTAATATATAAAGGCAATAATGTTTTGCAATATATAATAAAATAATGAGTATTGAATAAGGTCCTAGAAGAACTAGAGGCATTTAGCTCGATTAATACTAAATAAATATCTATATGCCCAAAAAGCTACATAACATTTATATCTTATTAGTTTAAGTAATTTACTTTATTATGACATTTATATGCTTTTGCAAGTGTCTTAATACTTGCCGTAGTAATATTGGAGTATAAAGTTGATATGGTATGTCCTCGCATTCCCCTCAAAATTTTTTTATTGCACTTTAGCCTTTAAATATCATATTTCATTATAGCATGATCTTTATGTAGTTTGTTTTTAACCTTTATGAACTCTTTAAAATTTTATTGAATTTATAAATTCAGTAAATATCTTTTGTGATGTTATAGAGCGTGTGCATGAGTGGGTGCGTGTGTGTAGTAGTGTTTTTCCATAAAAATGTATTAAATATACAAAGAAGACTGTTCCTAGAGAATAGAGATATAACAATATATAGTAGTTTCTGAAGAATCATGTGCAGTTCCTGGAGAACTCTACATAACAAAAAATGAAATATTATTAATATGGTTCTTGAAGAACTAATATAGAAATTAGAAAAATATGTATAACTCACACTTGAGAGGAAGATTATTGGAATACAAGTGTGATATTGGATGAAGATTTAAATTTTGTGATATATTATAGAAACTGAAAAGTGGTTACAATAAACTAGAAGTTTACTGATCTAGACAAATTTATTATTGGGTGACTAGTTTAATCATCCAAGTCACATAAATTATGCAACAACTTATCAAATATTATGTATTAACATTCATTAAAGAGCCAAAATATTTATTATGAATAGTCAATATATTTATTTGCTGCTTGTTCTCAAATAATATTGACTATGATAATATCACCGGCTGTGATTTGGGATGGATCTCTGAAATTCTAGAAATATATCAAACTCATATATATGAGCCCATTCAAATAGCATGTAAACTATACAAGTATTAATAAATTTGATAGATGTATATATGAGATGGTTACATGTTTGCAACATGAAGTTTGCAAAGTTGTTTGAATAAATTATTATAGTGCATAATTTTCATAGTATATGATCCATAAAATGATCTAACAAAATTATTTATCAAATCCTCCATATGTAACTAGATCAAAATTTATGAGAACAAAAATTCCCATTTTAGTGTTGGGATTATTAACTTTATATACTGCAGTATATATAGGCATCAAGCTTACAAGGTACTATGAATTCTTCCATTATAATTAGCTTTTGGTCAGGAGCTAGGCATTTTCTATTTTAGAATTTTGAATATGTAAATCTATTTTTATTATTCCACCTCAATATTGCATATAGATGGATATTCAAAGAAAGTTGGGATAAATTTTAGGTAAGAACCTTCTTCCTCTTGTTTGTCTCTAAATGAAACAAAATGATGTTTCTCAAGGAAACAAATGGGTTTAGGAGACATATACTGCATGGTTAGTTTATTGTCATTCAACAAAGTTTTTCCGACATGAGAGGGAGAAAATGAATAGCTGGAAAAGAGAATACATTGAATGCATAAAAATAAATCCTAAAATATAATAGTTTGAACAAGAAGTTAATTAAATACTGCATTCTTAATGTATTGTGAAATATTTGTCAGATGCAATTACTGACCTAAATGAGAATTATTATATCTCAAGTTCCAGCTTAAAAATGCTCCTATAGGTACAAATGAAAAATGAGACACGTCTGAAGCATGAGAAAATGAACGCTTCCAAAAAAAAATATGGAGCAAATAATCAAGATGATCGCATTGATAAGGCAAGAATTGAGATATAACTATTTTTGTAAGACCCCAGAATAGGTTCAAGTATTTAAAAACAATAAAGAGATATCAATTAGTTATGCCATAAAAGAAAAAGGAACCGAAAAGATAAAGTTGCTGATAACAGTTTTGATGATAATATAATGTGATCAAATGGGGACCTTGTATACAAATATGTAATGATATATAGACATAAAGATATTGGCCAATAGAAAAGAAAAGGTGCAACATTCAATATCATAACCTGAATTGTGTATTTCTAGCTTGAGCACCCGAAGTGCTATGTTAGCATTTTAGAAATGGGCCTAGCTTTTTGTACGAAAATTGGAAATATAGTTATAACACTTTTTGCAAAAGATGAATATTGATAGACAATATCTTATGGTGGATTAAATTTTTATATGTCTTTTTAATTGAAAGTCTAGCAGTATATAAAATTTGGATATACGTTTTGAGAACATGATTGTAGCATGTGACTCACTATATTGTGAATTATATATGAAATCGCAGAAGGATTTAAAATGCTAAGAGTATATGTTTTAAAAAAATGATGTATTTATAAAATACCTAAAGGATAAGATAGATGTATGTATTTATATCTAAATATATGATAGTCCCTGAAGGATTCAAGTTGCCATAAGTGTATGGTCAAAGTATATGAAACTTCTTAAAGGATTCAAGTTGTCAGAAGCATATAATTCAATCAAGGCCTCTTTATGGTTTGAAACAGCCAAAGCATATGTGGTTTTACCAACTCAGTAAATATCTATTGAAAGAAGGAAACAAAATATTCAATTTGCCCATATGAAAAATATAGGGAAATAAGTCTACAATAGTTGTTGACATATATTATTAGAACTCTTGAAGAGTTTTGTGAGTTTGCAAAACTCTGAATTGCTTGACTTCCAAAAAAGCTTGCAAAAGGTGTGAATTACTTAAATTCTTGAAGAGCTTTCTAAAGTTAAAAATTACTTAAAGAAAGCATTTGAGAAGAATAAAGTGTTTTTTCATGGAGAAATGTTTTGTTCAGAAGTACCATATCTTTAAACCTTGAGAAGGTGATGAAGAAATACTTAGTCCAGAAGTATTATATCTTAGTATAATTAAAGCGCTTATGTGTATCTAATTCGTCACATGTGACTTGATATATCATTTTTTATTAGCATGATACAGTTATTCATCAATACAAAGATATTGCAGTGAACCGCATTAAAAGAAGAGTGAAATTAGTATCTAGCAAATCCATTGAAATGAAATATAGCACATTTATTCACCAAATCACTTCCTACAATAATATTTGGAAAGCTTGTTTATGATATCAAACTTCGCAGATTCAAAGGTATCAACTCAGGTTGCTAAGAGGGGGAGCTGATACACGCTATACTATTTTCCCCTTTTCTATGACTTTATCCCACTGGGTTATCTTAGCAAGGTTTTTAATAAGGTATCATTGAATAGTATGTCAATGAATGATGTACTCTGTTTCTTCCGCTAGGCTTTTGTCTCACCGGGTGTTTTCTAGTTGAAATTTTTTAATGAGAAGCATCCATATATAATGGACATCCAAGGGGGAAAGTTATGAATATCATATTTGTGTGGATGTCCATATATCTTCATTATCTCTAATATCTTCACTATCTCACAATTATCTTCTATTGTCATCAAAACTGTAGATATCGGTAGAGATTATAAAATTATGCCAATAAACAGAGGGTATGTATTATGTACTATATACACCTTGAATAGTGAATAAGAATTACTCTTTCCTCTTCCTTTCATACTCTCTCTTATCTTTCTCTTTATTTATAACAATTAGAAAATTTTAACTCCACTTTTATAATTTTTTTAAAATCTAACTCAAAAAAATTTCTTTCCCTCAAATCTCAGGTACCAAACAATCCCTAAATCTTAAGCTATGATGATTAATTATAAAAAATGATTTTTAATAATTTAAATTTAAAGTATGAAGAATAAATTCAAAATAAATTTGAAATATAATGACTGATTAATTACATAAAAAAATATTAAAAGACGAAACGAATATATATAAATTATCGTTCGGACAAAAAAAAAAAGGTCATTAGGGTTCAGCCCATTGGACTTCAGCCCACTGTTCTTAGGGTTTTACAATGGTATATTTATTGTAAACTAAGCTAGGGTTTTCTTCTCCATAGAGTGTGAGGCGGAGGGGAACTCAGAGCTCAGAGAGTCGACAACATGGTTAAATTTCTGAAGCCTAACAAGGCCGTGATCCTCCTTCAAGGGCGATATGCCGGTCGCAAGGCCGTGATTGTGCGCACTTTCGACGACGGCACTCGCGACCGCGCATACGGCCACTGCTTGGTTGCCGGCATTAAGAAGTATCCAAGTAAAGTCATCAAGAAGGATTCCGCCAAGAAGACGGCGAAGAAGTCCAGGGTTAAGGCCTTCGTCAAGCTCGTGAACTACCAGCACCTCATGCCTACGCGTTACACCCTCGATGTGGATCTGAAGGATGTAGTGACGATCGATTCTCTTCAATCGAAGGACAAGAAGGTGACTGCCTTGAAGGAGACAAAGAAGAGGTTTGAGGAGAGGTTCAAGACCGGCAAGAACAGGTGGTTCTTCACCAAGCTTAGGTTTTGATTGTTGCTTTACTGTAACAATGGGGTCATTTTCTGTCGTGAGGACTGTGGACTTAAAAAAATGCTTGTTTCTTTCATGCTTTAGTATTTCCTTCGAAGGAAATTTTGATTCTTCTTTAGTGCTTTACGATCTATCATTAGAACTATTTGGATTGTATGCCTATTTCGTGATTTAACCTGCGAAACATGTCATTTTTAATGGAGATATGATGATTACTCGATCATTTGATGGTTTGATGATTTCTGTTTAGTATTTCAGTAATGAGATGAACGATCATTAAGATGTTCTTTATGCTGAAGTGATTTTGGTTGGAGTGAATTTAATCTTTACTAACGCGAATGAGTAGGATTACAAGGCTATTTTAACAAGTTTGTTTTTTGGAACAATTTGGGATCTGGATAGTGTTTCCTGCTTCTTTTATCTCCGGATTTTGCAATTGATCTTTTCAAGTTTCAATTTGTTAATCTCGCGTGGTGATGTAGATTTTTTGGGGGTTTTTAATCTCCAAATTTTGTCATTAGAGAATTTCTTCTAACTCAAACTATTCAAAAAGGGGAAAATATGACTTTTAATAACGAAGCTTGAATACTAATTCACTGAAGAATTTTATTCTTTCTAAACTGTCATTTTCTCCCTAGCATTGTGTTAGGTATTGATCAGATTGCATTTGACTTGAAGAACATTGCTCTCAGCCTGCGTTTAGTGCAACAATGGTGTTGAAGTTGAAAACATTTCCTATGAAAGCTATTTGCTTACTCCACATTTTGGAGTAACTTAAATATTTTGATTAGATTTCCCTTGTGACAACGTATCTAAGTTGTGAATGTTCTCTCCATTGTGTTGATGGAATTTGCAAGATTCTAACTGTTTTTTCTTGTTAGTGATGGTACTTTAGTGCATTGTGGCTGCTGTGATAGTATGATTTATGACTTATGAGTTTATGATCATCCCATCTGTATTTTGATTGCTGCTGTGAGTTGCAACTCATCCTCTGGATTTCATGTTTGCTTGTTGGGTTAAATCATGTAGGGAGAAAAACAACACATGGACCTAAATTTGGGAATCTCAAAATGGCTCAAGGGAAAATCGCACATGAATACTAGTTTGAAAATTTTATTTCTTATAAGTACTTGAATTAGAGTACCTCTTCATTATGTGTGAAATTCTTCAGAGTAGTATTAAAACATAGAGGGTACTTATGAGTAATAAAATTTTCAAACAAGTACTTACAGGCAATTTCCCCTAATTTTTATGTGGTCTTTAGAATCTATCTTGAAATTAAGTTTTTTTATGAAATAATCTAATTAGTTGGTGATATTAAGCCATATCAGATTGTAACTATGATTTCTGTTTTCTTGGTGTGCTTTCTATTCAGTAAGATGCGTGGTTTTTTTTCCGAACGACGATGCGTGGCTTGTTTCTTGGATTTCCCTTCCTTCCATATGTGAAAATATTTGAGTAAACCCTTGCTACACTCGATGCTTTCAATATTCAGCCTTATAGGGACTTGCAGCAATGTTGGTCAAGCGTGGCTGCATTCAAAGTTTGGCATGTCTTTTTTTTTTTTTGCCATCAAAAGTTTGGTATGTCAGTTCTTGAAAACAATACTCCCTCTATTCTAAATATTAGATATATTTATTTAATTTGATTAGATTAAAAAAATTAATTTAATTAGTTAATACTACTTCCGGTTTGAAATATAAGAGTCAAATAATTAAAAAATTGATTGAAGACAATAAATATGTGAAAAATATATTACTTTGGTCCTATTTATAAATCTTTTTTAATTAAATTTTACATACCAAGGAGAGATAATTAACTCAATAATTATAGGGTAAATTTTGAACTATGTCTTCATTTATAAATGGGTGTTTTTCAATTCTTTCTTTTTTATGTATTTTTAAATTATTTCTTTATTGGTATAATAAATAAGAGTAAAATTATCACAATCTCATTTACTATACTGAAATTAGATATATAAATAGGATCAAATTTTTTGATAAAAAAATATTTATAAATAGGACATTTATAAATAGGACCCGGTGGTAACTTATTTTCCTAAAATGTCTTTGTTTATGGGGAGGGTGAGTGGGAGGGAGAACCGAGAATGACTGGAAATAGATAAGAGAGAGGAGTGGAAAAAAAAATGAAAGAGACATAATTAATTAGGGGTAAAATTGAAAATAGCATTAAATAATGAGACAAAAGCAAAGTGGCTTTTATGTAAAAGACCACACATTTTCACAATTTTGGCTCTTATATTTTGATCTAGAGGAAGTATGATATGTATTTTCTAAAATATCAAGTAATCTTTTTTAATTCCCTCTTCCTTCTCTTGATTATTGTTGAAGCATTAATAGGGATAAATTAGGAAGAGTTGGACAAATAAAAAAATCATGTCTTATATTGAGGATTAAGATTAACTTTTTAAATGTATCTTATATCAAGGACAATATTACATAAAATAAACAAAATGTTCAATAAAAATCTTATAATCAGGTGGGTCAAAATATAAAGAATTACCAAGTCTAAATATATATATATATATATATATATGATGGTTTATAAATTTTGCTCGTTACCAGTGTAACCAAATGGACTTGTAACATGGCCGTATGGATCCAGCTTGTATAAGTGGGAGGTTGTGGGAGCTTGTATAACCAATGGCCTTGTAACCCATGCCCTATTTGTATATGAAAACGGGCTTTTTTTTTGTTACAATGGAACACAATGGGCTTTTACAGTTTCCTTTTCTCTTTTCTTTATGGGCTTGAGCCCAATTACATTTGGGTACAAATACAAATAAAACAACACAAGAAACCAAGAATAATTTCGTATTTCCATGGGTAGATTGTGAATCTTCTCCACTTACATATATTTGCTTCATTTATAAATGTCATTTTACTTTATCGCCGGTTTGGTTGGATTCAATAAGGGTGGATTAAGTTGATTGAAAAAAAAAAGGGGTCGATTATATGTAATTTTGATGGCAAAAAAGAAAATAAAAATTACATGTAATTTTTATGCAATACAATAGGTAGATTTTGTCATTTTAGTTGGACATGTGTAATTTAAAAGGGTGACATTGTTAATAGTGATGAATGTGGATGCATATTTCTTTTAATTAGGTGGAAAAGACATTATAACCATCATAATTTCTGAAATTGACTAGATTGCCCTTAATTCATGAACCCTACCCATTCTCTTCAATCTAAGGCCCTATTTGGTACGTGGTATTTGAGGACAGGGAGTGGGATTGGATCAGGGATTGAGTCAGAATGTGTCGTTTGGTATGAGGGACTATGGGTAACCAGGGATTGGGAATATCACGAAAGTGGGATTGCTGCAAAGCCACCTCCCCCCTGGTATTGTGTTTTGAATCCCGGGATTGCAAAATTGTGAAGACAAAAATATCCTTGAATAAAATATTTCTAGACAAAAATCACCCCAATCATAACCTAAAATCCCTCTCAAATATTCACTACCTCTTTTTCCCCCCTCACGATCGACGTCTCAACTTCACACGGTTTCCCTCACCGCCGCTCACTCCGTCGCCTCAGCACCGATCACTTTTCCCCTTTCTCTCCGTCGAAGATGTGCATTATTGGCTATTAATTAGCGATTTGATTGTGATATCGAGATGTCTCTCATCTCTATATCAGAAGTCAAAGCCACGAACCTATTAGACGAGAGCTCTTTAATGTTCTTTAGCTTCGCAAATGGGTTTTTATTTTTTGTCACTTTGAATCCATAGCCTTCTGATTTCTTGTTTTGCTGATTTCACTATAATAAATATACCTTGTTTACTTGGTTCTGCAGAAATATATTTGAAGTTTTTACTAGGTGAACCTTTCCAATTATGACGATCGCGACGATAAGTTCAACACTGATTTCCCTGAGGATTTGGTTGATCGATCAAGTTTGGGATTAGGACAGGGTATTTGAGTCTTTTTATAATTAGTACTTGTTTATTAAATAAGATTGGTAAAATCATTCCCTCCAATTAACACCTCATACCAAACATATTTTTAAAGCATCAATCCCAATCCCAATCCTAATCCCAATCCCTATCCCTATCCCAATCCATCAAAATTCAATACCACGTACCAAACAGGGCCTAAATGTTATCGTTCGGAACTGGTTTCCTGACAAGCGCTTGGACGGCCTAATTCTGATATGGATTGGATTTGATTTCTTAAAAAGTCTAATTTTGTAAATAAAAAAATCATTTTTTTGAAAAAGTAATATTCAAGAAATTATTTTTATTTTAGATTCTATACCATTAAATGAGTTTTTTTTTTAAAAAAATATGAACGTTTTAAAAAAAATCAAACTGGAACTATTCAAAGTAGAACTAGGCAATTGAGATATGATTAGCTTTAGCTTTCAGAGCAAAGAGGCTGTTGCTACTGCAGCTACCCTAGAACAGGGGTCCGAGCTTTTCTTCGAGAGGGTCGTGCTCCACAATCTATTTTGCTCTTCACCCTGCTTAAAACATTTTGCATCTCTTTTAAGGTATGTGTAGGTCAAAAATATATATATAGCCAGGGTTAATTTTATCTCTTAATATTTATTTATACATATACTCATATCCTTTGTAATCCAAACATTTTTTTTACGTCTGTGCATCATTTTCGCTTGATGTCGTACCAAACAAAATCATATGAACATCATTGCATTACATTTCATTACATTTTCTAGGACTTGCTGGACCAAATGGGCCATTAATTTATCCAACTATTTGATAATAAATTTATTCAAAATAAACCCTTACAAAAAAGTTTACAATAATGAGCATTTACAAATTATATTTATATGTTCTTAATCATCACAAAACCTTCACATATATGTAGGATAAACCGGGGCAGGATCCATACACTATCTGTATAGTATCAGTTCAATTTGTAAGACCTAGCCTTATAAATTCTAATCATTCAAGTGATACTTACTCTTGGAATACATTATAGTGCGTAGAAATTTATTATGGCACACCTACAAAAAGATACCTTGAGGTATGTTGAGTAAAAAAAAATTCTATGTTTTTTTTAAAATAGTAGTATGCAATGTAAGAGCGAGGAAGGGATAAATAAAATACTTTAGAGCTGAGGGTCGGCTCGTTTATGCTCATAATAAATTTTAGAGCTGAGGGTCGGCTTGTTTAATATTATTGATATTTTTGTGGTTCAGAAAGTTGGGGATCTAGAATGAAGTGAGGGGAAAAAAATACCTAGAAAGGTTCATGTTTAAGTAATAAAAGAGAAAAATTTGATTATGAATAAGTGAGAAGTGTAAATTGAACATCCATATCAATATTTTGTTTCTTATCATTTCTCATCCATTCTTACCTACTCTTTAATTCTGAATTTTAAAAAGCAAACAAATAAATTCTTACACAAAACTTGTGTTCCTTTTGTTTCTAGTACCAGACAAACAACAGTTGTTTCATTTGTGTTTTTTAGCCTTTTGTTCTATGGTTAGTATGATTTTTTTTATTTAGTTTCTGTTCTTTTGGAGTTTGTGCAATAGTTTTTTAACACAAGTGTTAAAGACAATTATTTCATTTGGTTTAGTTTTATAAGTTTGAACATTATATTTGTTAATATTTATAATTTAAACTAGCAAGAACATCAAATTTAGTGTTTTATTTTTTTAGATATTTTTAAGTATAAAAAATTGAAGATTAATATAAGAACGTTAAAACTCGCAGGCCGGCCTTGAGCATGAATCAATTGATAAGTCCAATACCAATATCTTGATTTTGAATAGCAATGCATCATGAACACACACATATATATATATATATATATATATATCATCTATTAATATATACATGACCAATTATTGTTTGTATCAAAATTCTTTCTGACATCATCCCATTCCAAGGGCACATAGAAATCCTTTGACTGATGCCGTAATCCATTCTATGTACAACAAATGTTCGTATAGTAGTATCCACAACTCCTTTATGGACTCCATATAAAGAAATGATACATTCCGTTAAAGACAATCCTTCACATAAATTGCTTCAAATGGGTAAATCAATCATTTATCTTGTTGATCTCACATTGATCCTCTCATATCTACTAATTGGTGTACTTGAGATGTATTTCCTCTAGGTCCCAAAAAAGAAATTATTTGGATTGGATTAAAAGGGTCAATCATCTTAAAATTAGGATTCATTTCTTTTCACAAATTGGGATTAAAATAACAGGATTTTAGATAGATGGACTTTTTAGGTCCAACTCTTTTAAACTTGAACCGTCAAGGGCTAGCCCTTTAGGGCCTAGTTGGTCTTATTGACAGCTCTAAAGGTGTGGGATTTAGATCATCTCAGAATCTCTCCCCCTACATTTTATTTTAAAATCTTATCTTCACCCTTAGATCAACAAATGGATGACAAGACAAATATTTTACAAAATATTATTATAGTATTGCAACAAATAATTAAATAAATTTAAAGTGTTAAAATTTGATCTAGACAGTTCACACCTCTTGAATAGAATAATTTTATTCAATAAAATATTTTAATAGTAGTTTTATAAAATATTAAATTTGAATCATCTATTTTTATCTAATAGTGTGTGTGTGTGAGATTATGATAATAAAAAGAAAATGATAATCATCCGAGGATATAGAAAGGTGGGGAACCAATTTCCCTGTTTATTCTTTGGATAGGTAGGGGGAGCTTGGCCCATCTGGGCCATTCATATTTAATTTTTTTATTTGGTGATTTTTAAATAAAAAAATCATTTTTAAAAAAATATTAGATAAGAGATTATCTTTATTTTAAATTCTCCTCCCATCAAAATATTTTTTTTTTAAAAAAAAGCCAAAAGTAAACAAAAATTAAATTTGAACCGTTTAGATCTCATTTGAACGATTCAGATGGGTTGAGCTCCCTCTGAGTATCCTTTGGATAGGCAGAAAAACTGGTTCCGAAAGATGGAGTCCACAAATGGATGGTTGACACCATGTCCAAGGTACGTACAAGACCAACACTAATCCTTGACCAGGGTATCTAACTTCCTAACCCGTGCTCTTAGTGGATCATGAATTGCATTAATCTGTATCTTTATCACAGCGAGGATATATAATATATCTGGTAAAAACAGAGAGGATAATATATATATATATATATATATATATGGCAGATTTTTGTAGTCATTTCACAATAACGATTAGCATTTGCTTTAACCATTGTTGTCAAAGTAGTAAGTTAGTCTTTTAAGTTTCCTATTTTCACATTCTTCCTAATAAGATCGTGTGAACTCGCTCTTAAATTCTAGCTAGTGATAAATTTGGCTGGACTTGTAAGTTCACAAAATGAGTTTAGGCTTGTTTGAAATGACAATTAGAGCATTTAAAAATGGCTCTTCAATCATGGAGTTTGAGACAAGTAAGTGAGAGCAATTTTGTCTTGTTTTACATGAACATGCTTATGATAAGAGGCTCCAAATAAGGACTTTACCTTTTTTGTATTATTCTAGCTCATAAAATTATGTCAACTCGCTCTTAAACTTGTTATAACCCTTTCAATTTGATCATGTCACTAGTATAAAAAAGGGCTTTTAGACCGGCATATTTAGACCGGTTATAATGGATAAGGTTTTAAAAATATGACCCGTGGCATTTTTGTAATTATAATCAATTTTTAAGACAGTTATATTGAAATAAGGTCTAAAAAGAAAAACAACTGGTCCTAAAATATAAATAATTAAAAAATATAAATATATGCAATATATTTTCTAGATCGGTTCTAAATATAACAGGTCTAATATATTATCTGAATTAAAGGAAATTAAAAAAAATAATATGTTTATTATTTTTTAGACCGGTTGTAAAGAACAACTGATCTCAAATATTAAAACTTCAAGATCGGTTGTTATTAAAAACCGGTCTAAAAAAAGTGAAAATTTTTTATTATTTTTAAGATCGGTTATTTATAATAACCAGTCTAAAATATTACTTTTAAGACCGGTTTTTTGTAGAACAACCGGTCTTAAAAGTGACCTAAATTTTCCTTTTCAGCTCGCTCCTAATTTCAACTCTGAAATCTAATACTCAAGTACATCTTGTAAACCCCTCCCTCGGTTCGCAGCAGCTCCTCCTTTCCACTTCTCTCCTTCATCCTTAACCTTCACCGCCGTTGACGCAGATGTACGATTGAATACATTATCGTAAGGATTGACGTTTGTTCCCTCCGATTGGTTTCTTTCTCAACTTTGTTTTCTTGCCTCCCCTAGATTTCTTCCTCAAACTCCTCCTTCCCACGTCTCTCCTCCGTTCTTTACCAATGCCACCAGTTGACGTAGGGGTACAGTGGATTGCATTCCTTTATTATCGTTGCTTGCCTCCCCTAGGTTTGTTCCTCAAGCTCGAACTCCAGGTATTTATGAGATAAGTTTGGCTTTTTCTGTTGCTTGCTTTGAGGCATTGTTCTCCCTTTTGAATTATCTTAACTTGTGAGCATTAATGTGAACCGTGTGAGCATTAACTTGTGAGCATTATTTATGAGATAATTTCTCTTAGAATTCATGTGGTATCTGAGACATGCCCAACAACATCATTAATTTTGTTAATTGCAACCTTTTCCCCTGTATGAGCATCAATTGTAGAACCTACGACACCATAACTTCCTTTTCCAATAACTTCTTGGACCTGATATCGACTTGTCTCTCCATACTCAATGAAGAACTGTGTTTTTGATATTTGTAAAAACTCATTTACAAACATAATGCATTGTAGAAATATAAAGATAGTAAGGAGTACTCAAACATTACTAGTTTAAACTATAGTGATTCCTATGGTGTAATATGCAAAACACACTCAATAAGAGCAATTAGTAGCATAAACTACAAAGTAAGTACATCTAAGATACCCTGTCAGAGAAAACCTAGCACATTCAATGCTAAGATCTTGAAAATTTATACATCTTCATTAGAGATGTCACTAATGATTAATAGGTAGCAAAGAAGGTAAGTCAAATGCTAACAACATTACTGTTATAACATAGGTGCATATGAATTAGAATTAGGCTAAACCCATGCCTGTGGTCCTTTACTGGTAAATAGCTACAAAGGATTATCTGTTTATATTTTTCACTTCTTTTTGTATAGTTTGTTTCGTGAAAATAGTGAAACTGTTTTCTTAGTGACTTGGGACACTTCTGTAGCTAAGTGTAAGTAATTTATGATAACTTCAATGTAAATATGTGCAAAAATGTATACATTCATTTTCTTCTTTTTCTATATAGAGATATATTTGTAGATGTGAGTATATATATTATATATATTCTCCTGAGTCTTATTGGGATAGCATTGAGGACATAAATTATTTACTATCCTTAAACCATCCTACCCTTTGCAAATTTTCCTTAAACCATCACTGTCCTTAAAGTAAGGATAATGAGTCATCCTAGTGATGGTACTCCAGATCCAACTAATGTTAATCAGAGCGAGCCTAGCCATGCTCTGAGCCAGGGTCAAAATGATCCACGTAACCAAACCATATGAAGGGGTAGAAGAGGCACATGATTGAGAGACATTCTCCTCAATCGGAATACTGGGGAAAAGATTTTGATTGAGTTTGATAGATATTGGAACCAATCAGGCCTAATGCAAGCTGGTATAGGAGTTTTGTCGGCCTCTTAGCACACAACAAGCCTAGCATCTTGATAGAGGAGTGGAGAAATGTGGATGAATGTGTGAAGCAACATATTTAGGAAACTATCCAAGTATAAAATGATTGCCTTCCCTAACTATAAAATTTGTATGGTTGAATTATCAAATTTGTTACTAACTATCCAATATGCATTGCAACTCACTTATGACGTTCCTCAGAGTGACATCTTATATAAAAAGACATTGACATATTGTGATGAACGTTGGAGGAAATTTAAGACAACTCTAGCCAACAATTACGTGCATATTGAGGTGAAAGAAGGTCAGCCTCGTCCTAATCCGTGTGACAAGTATTCTTTTATTGACGGACACACTTGGCAAGAAGTTAGACGGCTTCGGACTACTCCAGAAGCATTGGTGAGTTGACTTATTTTGCATTTGATTTACTTATGAATTGTCTTTATTGATTATAACCTTAATTTTGATTTCTTATTCGTAGGAAAAAAGGTAAAAGGCCTAAAAGAGTGGTAGAAAGAATGATTGCCCCCATATAATGTCTCATGGGGGTTATGCGAAGGTTGAAAAAGACTTGTTGGCAGCTAAATGGAAGAGATTGGAAGAAGCAGATCCATTCGATCCTTCCATTCTTCTTTCTCTACCATATCTGATACGTCACGAAGAGAAGTGGTTGTTCGCTTACCAAAAGAGGAGTGGGTCTTATACAAGTGAACAATCCTGTATAGTTGGTGAAACAATTGTAAATATTTTTGTTGTTATTAATTATTTATTAAACAAATTTCATTACTAACATTTGTCATCTGTGTCTTATAAGAGGAGCTTAAAAAAACAAGCCGAGGGACCGTTTAGGTCAGATGGGAGGAATGATATCCTGACTGTTGTTATAGAAAAACATGAGCATCTCGGCCGTATCAGGGGGGTTGGAGGAGGGGTAGGCATAAGGGACTACTTTGGAGTACCCCCTGCCATTTCTCAAGTACGGTAACTAGGGAGGAGATGGAGCATATGTTGGCCACTGTGAGGGCGGAAGCAAGGGCTGAGGCAAAAGTATCATTTAATGCACGATTTGAAGAAAGGTTCAACAAGATAAAGGAGGAATGGATTGTCATGGCGAGCACAAGACAAGACACTTGTGCTCCCCAGGCACATTCCCTAAACCCTAAACAAAGCACTAAAGGGAGTTGTATTGGTTAGTCATCATAGTGTCCTGGAAAAGAAATTGGTGAGCCTTGTGACCTGTTTGTGGAGGATCCTCTGAGACAATTAGTTGCATGAGAGAGTATGTACAACTTGGGATCAACTGTCCACCACCAACAAATAAAAGATGATCAAGTCAGAGTGGCAGTTGAAGAGGTGATCGTTGCAGATGAACCTCTCCCTATACCCGCTGATGACTTCAAGATTGTGAGTGATGTCCTCAACTCTTTCATCTTGTGGCCAAAGAATCTTGTTTCTGATCGAGCTGAGGAAGCCCTGATCACAGCCTTGCTACTTGCACCTCCCTCTACTCAAGAAGTTTCATAGCCTCCATTAAATGTCATGTAGCAAGTGATTCTGATGGCATATGATACGTCCTTTCAATCAAGAGATTGGCCTACTGATTCAGCTGTTGGCAAGTCAAGGGAGCAATACTATCTTGAGAGGGATGATTTAATGTCCCTAGTAGCTCCTCGACAACAGCTTACAGTTTCGATTGTCCAACTATTTTTAATGTAAGTATCTTCTTCAATTGGAAGTAAATATTTTACAAATTACGCCGTTAAACTTTGATTTGTGTGGTCACATTATTGTAGGCATATGAATCATAGGTTGGTTTCCTCTGGCAAAAGTGATAAATTTGGATTCCTATGCCCAGTTCAACTCCATGACAAAGGGACTACTGCTACTATCAAACATACATACTTACCGGAGAGGCTTAGTGAAACCCCAATGAAGTGTTTCTTGGCTCCATATATGTATGGGTAAGAAACAAATATATATTTTATAATAAATATAATGCTTTATATTTGCTTAATATATAGTCATCCTTTTTTTTTCAGAGATAATTGGTAATTGGTTCTTCTATGCAAGAAGAGTTATACAATCATCTTCTTGTGCTCCCTTCACCTCAAACCAGGGAATGAATTGAAGAAGGCCATGAACTCGTAAGTTTTCTCGCATTGCCTATTGTTGGAAATTCATGGAATTTGTGCAAAATAAGTAATCTTTGTGATTTTGATGATAGGACTATGAGGACATTCCGACACGCTGGTTGTGATCTAAAAAACCCTATATGGATCATGCTAAAGGTTAGTACGTAGTGGCTTGTTTCAAAAATGTATTCAATAAGCCATACTTTTAAACTTGTTACAATGATATCATGTTATTTTTCAGAGCCGGAGGCAACCACCGGGGTCCAACTTATGTGCGTTGTATGTTTTGAGACACATTTATAACATTACCACCCTAGGCATGACAGAATTTACTCAAGAGGTAAATGTATATTTCAAAAATTTTGTATTACTTTTATTCTTTTTTAAGTTAGAAAGTTAATGTTTTGTCTGACTTTAGTGTTACAGATGTTTGATCTTGCTGACCCCTTTTCGAACGAAGATATTGATTTCATCCTCAATTGTTGTGCTGAATTCATTTATGAGCTTTTACTACAATAGTGAGTTTTTGTAAAACAAAGGAATTTTCTGTATATACTGAGAAATTTTTCTTCCCTCAGTTTTTTTGCAAAACTTATTGGTTGCATGAATTGACATGTTTTTTGTTTTTGTGATTATGTGACATCATGCATTTATCTATGTGAACTTGGTTGAGACATCCATTAGCCTATGTTATGTTACAAGTTCCTAACGAGTAAGCTACAGAAAAAGGAAATGGTAAGTGGAAGGAAAATGAACACACTTTATGGCAACATTTATTTTGTTACAAGTTAGTTGTTGATTGCATAACAAATTCCATATATATATATGGCAAGTATAAATTGAATTTGGGAACTTGTCACTTAAATCTCAACTTTACACTTAATAAGTATGGCCTTGGAAGCAGCTTCTAGGATATATGTTCTGGTATACAAACATAATCAAAGACAAAAAAAAAAAAAAATCATAAAGCAAACTTTTAAGACCGGGTTTAAGGACAACCGGTCTTAAAAGTGTTAACGTAGCTCTTAAAAGAGGTATTTTAAGACTAGTGGTTATAACAACCGGTCTTAAATAATGTATTTTTAAGACTGGTTTCCATTACAACCGGTCTTAAAACATTTTCTTTAGGACCGGTTCCTTAATTAGTCTAAAAAGTATCAGACTTTTCAGACCGGCTGTATCAAGACCTCATCTTGAACTAGTCTAAAAAGTCATTTTTAACCGGTCTTAAAAGTCATTTTTGTACTAATGTGAGTAGTGGCTTTATATATGAACTTTAAAGATTTTTTTAAGTATGATAAACAATCATGAATTAATGTTGATGGATTTAATTTTACTATTTGAAATTAAAATATGATTAAATTAAATTGTTGACATTGTTAATATTTTAATTATTTAATCCATATTTAGATCCTTGTTATGAATTTGGTTTAAACCCATTTTGTATTGAATGTCTATGTACAAGTTAAATTATTGGAAGTGAACACAAGCGCACCTGTGTTCATTGTTGCACATATAAATATTGAACGATCCTTATACTATAAAGGCAAATTCAAGCCACCTCCAAGTCCACAATATCATCATGAACTCGTCTTCTTCTTCTTCCCCTATGAAAGTCTACACCATCTCCTTCTTCATCCCTAGCCGCATGTTTCCTTATTTGAGCTCTCTTGTCTGTTCATCTCACGCGCTATCATGTGACCATCCTTACCAACCCCGTCAACTCTCATTCTCTTCAGTATTCCATTTCTGACCAGCCTCCTCCTCTAGACCTTTTTCATTTTCACAGTGTTCCATTCCCTTTCGGTGAGGTTGGTTTGTTGGACGGCCATAAGAACCTCTTCCACACCGACTTCGATACCGCTCTCAAGTTCTCCCAAGCCTTCCCCATTCTCTAGCATCGTATAGAGCAATTCATGGAGTCTGACCTGTAATGCCCCAAATTCTATTTAAGGGCTAATGAATTCATATGAGACTGTAAAGAATGCTTGATGAATGCTTTCGGGAAATAAAGTATGGGTTATGACCGAATTAGCAGTAGAAAATGCTCAAACCCTGCATTTTAGTTTAATTATGTGGCAAAGATATTATTGGATTAAAATAGAAGTGGAATGGCACATGGATGGAGGAAAAGAAGTTAAATCACGTGTTAAGTGGCAATTCAAGTGAATTTGCCATAATCAGGGGCAAAACACGAAGAATAAAATCTACTGGCCAATTAGTTAGCAACTGATGAAGAAATTAATTATTAGCTAAAGAAATGAGAAGTATGACTAAATGGCTAATGGAATTAGTTTGAGTAACTATGTAGTTACATGCTTTATGGTGAGCTATGGGATTTTTGACAAGTGGCAAGATTTGGATTAAGGGAGAGGAGTTGGAAAAGTCAAATAGAAATTTTTAATCCATTTCTCTTCCCTCTCTCCTTGTATTTCCAATCAAAGGTATGGGAAGGATCGAAATTTGATCATTTCATCATCTTATCCTCTCTCTCTTGCTCTCTCTATTTCGGCCATGGTGATGGAAGAAAGAGGAAGAAGATTTTAGTGAAGGTAAGCCATTTTAGCCTTAAAGATGACCTTGAATGCCAAAAATTTCTTCTTTAACCTTGTTCCTCTTGTTAAAAGCTTTAATTGTATGGTTTTAGATTTTTAAGAGGTGGTGATTTGAAAACTCAAGAAAACTAGAGGTTGGTGAAGCAAGGGACAAGTTAGAGAAATTGATAAAGGTGAGTAAGAGCAACCTTTTGATATGAATATTGTGGCCATTGATTGAGATTTTAATTTCTGGAATTTTTACCCTCATTTTTGTGTGAATTGAGGTTTTGAGAGGTTGTGATGTTTTAATGGTTAAAATGGTGCCTTGTGTTGAGTTTTGGATAAATAGAATTGAATTGAACCTTGAATGTGAAGTTTAAAGTTTTAGGGTTTTGTGTTAATTGTAGCCCCAAAACAAAACATATGAATGGAGTGAGAATTTTGTTGTTTTGATGTTTCTATTGGTTTCCTTGTGAAAAATTGTGTGGGAATGGTGTTGGTTGTGAAAATTGGATCATGAAAACATATGTTGGAAAAATTGGAAGTTTTGTCAATAAAATCTCTGTGCTAGGTAGTTGGCTTGCATAGACGTTTTGAATGGGTAAATAGTGACTAAAAATTCTGAAAATTTCTAGTATAGTAGTTCACATGCCAAGATTCAAAATGGATATATAATGGATGTCATTTTGATGTGTGTACTGGAAGTTATGTATTTCAAAAGTTTGAGGTTGAAACCATATTTAATTTTGGAGCAGTATGGACATTTGTTGAATTCTGTATTTTTGTGGTTGTAGATGGTAGTGATTCATATTTTTCCTGTAAATAAGACTTGAAAATATTTCCATAGGACTTGAGATCACTCCATTTCGATTTTTGTAGATTTAGTTATGATTTTTGGAAGTTCAGTTAAGAAACAAAAATTTCCTTAGTCACAGCCAAAGGTTCTTGGCTGTAGTCCAAAAGCTTCTGATCTACTTTTGGCGTAGCCAAAAGACTATTGGCCTTAGCCAAAAACCCATGGAAAAAAAACCGGACCGGACCAGCCGGTCGGACCGGAAAACCGGCCGACCGGTCCCAGGCCCGGTCTGGTTACCTATATGTGAGGGGAGGGGGGTCGACTAGGTCAAAACCGAGTCGACCCAGCCAGTTCTCTTGTGACTCGGAAAAACCGCCGAGTCAGGTGGTTTGACCGGGTCACAAAAAACAATAAAATTTTGTCCCAAAATGATGATGTTTTGGGACATCAAAAAAAAAAAAAATTTCACAGATCAGAACTGCGTGAGATGCGAGAGTGAGGTGAGTTTCATTTGATCATTTCAGAATCAGATCCCTCATCCCTTTCCTTCCCTCTCGAGTTCCGACCTTGTGCCCTAGCTCCAATCGGCGGTGGCTGCTTGAACGACGGCGAAGACGGTGAGCGGCGAGGAGCAAGCGGCGACGGCGAGCGACGAAGATCATCGAAGGTATTTCACTCTTTTGACTATTTTCGTTTTTAGATTTTCAGATTTTCTGATTACTTGAGATTTGGCCATTTGGTTTATGTTGGTTACTTGATTTACTGCCTAGCTTTCTGAAATGGCTTGATTCATTGTTGTTGCATTACTTGATTCACTATTGTTGCATTACCTCTCACTCTCGCTCTCGGTGAATCATCCAAGTTGGTGGTCCTGATTAGTGATTAGGGACATTGATGCCCATTTCTTCTTTTCATTGTCCTTGTAGTGTTCGAAAGTTGGGGGTCCTGATTAGTGATTAGGGACATTGATAATCACTGTTGTTGCATTTATTCTTTCATTGTCCTTGTAGTGTTCGAAGGTATATATAATTATTGATATTAATTATTGTTGTGCATTTCGATAGGTGACGAAGATAGGGACATTCCCGATCCCCCGGCTTTGAATGATGATGTCACTACTACTTACCCTTTCCCAAATCCAGCACCTATTGACACATCTCCAATAGATCAGCTTGATGAGTTGTAGAGTTTGTTAAGTGATGAATGATGATTTACTCATTTGACTGTGGTTGATGGATGATGTTATTGGCTATTTCTGTGACTATTTTGATGCTATTGGCTTGTTTGATGAATGATGATTGATATTGTTATGTTTTGATTATATTTTAATGTTAGTTATGGGTTTGCTTTGAAGAACTAACTAGGTATTTTAACTATTTTGATGTTGGTGATGACTTATGAGTTATGAATGTTGATTATTTTGTTATTGTCAATTAAATTATAATATTTTAATATGGCCGGTTCGACCACTGGTTCGACCACTGGTCCGACCCCGGTTGACCCATTAACCCTTGAACCTGTGCCGTGACCGGTTCATTGACCGGTCCAGTTTTTCGTTCCTTGCAAAAACCCTCTAAGCCACTTCATTATCCATATCATAACAATAACAATACAAAGATGACCAATAAGAAAAAAAGACTAAGAACCGTGTGTGACGGGTAGAAAAATCTAATCATAATAAATACGTATGAGAGTAATTAAAAGTCTAGGTCAAGAACATGAGCTTGAATAGGAGTTAACATTGCACGTATATAACACGCAAAAGTAGGTTCCTCTCATTGTCTTTATTTTGGAAAATTTAAAGAATCCCAATGGATGACTTTAATGGACAAGTGAGTCTAAGAACCATATAGCACGCAATGTTGTTTTATATGTGGACCATAATAATGTACAAGTCACACCCTTACATGAATTGAAATAAATCGGCAATGGCTTTCATTGTTGACAGCAATTTGCAAGAACCGGACATGGAAATTACATAGAAAAGCATGGCAGGAAAATGTTGCTCAAGCAGACAAAAGTGACAAACTTGAAAACAAGGGTATGGAGAGTCGTTGTGAAAAGTTCAAAGAAGCCAAATATACACTTAATGGGGTGCTGAGGTCTTAATTATGTCTTTTTGAAAATCTTGTCACACAAAAATCTACATTTCCTTACTATAAAAGTTTGTAGCTAGAGGCAATCAAACGGGTAAAGAAGGGGCTGGGCTAAATTGGAATATCAAAAGAGTGGCATGGGTAATTTTGTCCAGATATGGCAGATTATTTCTCTTTCTTCCCACAAAACCTCAATTTTTGTAAATTTCTATTCTTTTTGCTTTCAATTTATTTAAGATACGTGCAGGCTATTACTGTTTACTGTTAGAACTCCAACTTACAGCATATATGTTGCCCTTGTGGCTACCCTCTGCAAACAACTCGCCAAGTTTGTCCCCACTCTTACCATCATATATGATGCATGCCCTTTCCATCAGAACTCACAGTTATGAATTTGGTTCCATCAGGGGAAAATCTAACACAATTCACAAAATTTGAATGGTCCCTGCAAATCAACAACACCTTCCATTATCAGTACACACATTTCTGTCAACATGTGTACTGTTTTTAGGGAAACTGACTGACAAGTTTGAATGATTGGGCCAAGAAAAAAACATACGTAGTCATATATGCTAGATCAATTATCATTCAGTGACATTCAAGCTAATCAACGATAAGCCGTTTGCTTTACAGTTCAATGATCAATTGAACTTATAGAACGTTTAGTTTGAATAATGCATTTATATCCACATATAGCTTCTAATATATGATCAAAATATAGCATTCTCAGAGATTCCAACAATGTATTGTGTGAACAAAAGGATAGATGGACAATTAGATGCAAACTCTAGGTACAAGAACAAGATCATTTGTCCAACGTAGTCAAAACAGCACCTCTTCTTGAATCATTCCAAGATGAAGGTTACACTGCCTCTGTTGCCAACAGAAATGCAACAACCAGAATTGGGGAGAAACAATGACAAAGAAAGATTTATCAAACAGAAATTCAAGGTCTTATCAATCCTTTCCACTTACTTCAACTAAAAACTTAATTGATTGCCAGTTCTTTCATAACTATTTTCACCTTAAAGATTAAGTTGTTACATGAATGTTTATTACTTATATTATAATATCTAACACCCGTTGGATATATGGAAGTGTGTTTCAAAAGAAAAGCTTAATCTCACATTGGATCTGGCGGTCTGTTACGTTGGTTTGATGATTATATTTTAATTAAATCAAAATTTTCATATGTAGCCACCAATTCATTACTAGACATAAATCCAACCATATATAACAATAATTATCACCTGATGGACATGTTGAACTTGAATGGAGGACCATCATAAAAATTTACTAAAAAGTCTTCTCCACATGTGACAATACGGAAAGGCCTAGTTGGTTTGAAAGCACAACTCAAAACTTACCGTGAATGACCATCAAAATCCCCAACAGTGTTGCCTGAATCCCACAGAATCACAAAATACTACAAAATGAAATAAATAAGGTACAACGGGAGAAGGAGAAAATTAAATGCTCATCACAAAAGGTATCCATGCTCACCATAAACGGAAACCTAAAGCGGGTTATCTAGGTTACAGATTATGATGGATCGTCAAGTGCAGTATAAAATGTTGTTGGTTTTCGGGTCGCCGGGAAATGAGGATGCCCCGACCATGTTCGGTGGAGGGTACATAAGCATAGGTCTCTGAGAGGTTCACCATTGTCGATGGTATCGGAATCATGGATCTTGAAGTGCGTGATCATTCATGTTTGAAGGTGATTAGGAATAGGGTAGAGAAAGAGTCCTAATGGTCCAATACTTGAGGAAGAGAATTTTGAACAAGTTCACGGCTTGCGCAGTTTTTTGTTCGCATTGATGGGCTTTATATAGTAAGGGTGTTATAGTTATTTCACCTTACTTATTTACATTGGTTATAGATTATACTTTTTTCTCCGGCCATCTACTATAAAATTAAATTATCCACTCATGTTAAACCTATTATAAAAAATGTATCGATACTATTTAAATTTTGTACCAAGTCTTTATCACTAATAAACTTTTTACTGAGGGACCTTTTTCCTATTTTTCCTATCATATATCAAAATTAATTTACACAAAAGTTTAAAATTTATATGTAAGAAAACATGTAAGCTTTTGTATTAAATTGATAAAAAATTTTAATTTTAACTCTATAAATAAGATTTTGAAGGAAAGAAAAAAAAAATGAAAATTCACATTACATTTCACAAAACTTAACATTTATATTTTTTTGGCTCTCTGCAATCCAAGAGGAAACCATTACATTACACAAAAACTTAACATTTATATGTAAAAAAAAAAATCTAAGATTTTATATTAAATTGATAAGATTTTTCAGTTTTAACTCTGGAAATACGGTTTTGAAGTAAAGAAAAAAATATGAAAAGTCACGTTAAAGAATTAATTACAGAAATAAAATTGACAAATAAATAATAAAAACTCTCCAAATAATATAGACTAAAGAATCCTTTTAAAATGCGCCATATAATAAAGACACGAGTATAATATAAGAAAAAATCTTGGCCTTTTTGCAAAGATCAAGTCAAAGATATTATATTTTTTCAATTCATTGGTAATCTTATTTTAATTTAATCCGTAAAAATTTAAAATATGCATGAAACGATTTCTTTAATTTATATTTGTTTGATACAATTTCTTTTAATTTATATATTTTTTTAAAAATATGCATGTATATGACTATTTTTCTAAGCTCTCATTTTCCATTAACTCGTCAACTAGAGTCTTAACTGGCTAAAAAGGTTAGTAAACAATATTGACATTATAATAAACTCATGCAAAAGTTTATCAATATTATAACATGTCAACAAACATAAATTTTGAGTAATTTAAAAAAGATTCTAAACATACTCGACGTGAAATTTTTTTAGATACACCAATATATCTTTTATGTATATAGTAGCCTAAAATATTTTCTAAGTAGCTTTATGAACTTAAGTACTAATTTGTGATTCATCCAATACATTGAAGTATTTTTTCAGTAACATTCGGTATCCTAAACTATTTTTCTAACAAATTTTTTTTTTGGTGATCATCTTGTGATTCATTGGAATTGTATTATATTGAATTTTTATGGCTTGGTTTAATGGTTGTCAAGATTTACCTCTCAATTTTCACTTTTCCATAGGCAATTACACCAAGAGGAATGATAATATCTCTCAAGGATCTCAATCGGTGCAATAATAACTAGACCTCATCTTAGCTCGAATGGAGAATCCAAAAAGAGGACAAGATTGTCAAGGACATTCACCCTTTCAATCTCATTCTTTTGATAGATTGTTAATTAGAAAGAAAGGTCCTATCTTCCAATCCATTGATTCCATTCAATATAGTTTGTCAAATTGTGTTAAAATAATGTTACTTTTACAAAGTAATCATGATTATAGTACAACAATTGAGTGCATGGTTGGATTAGTTGTAAGAAACCATTTGGTTAGTGGAGACATAAGGGGGGATGGTTTTGAGCTAACCAAAGGGAGAGGAAAATTAGTTCAAGGCTAATTGAAGCCTTATGACATCAATTGAAAAGAGGTGAAGCTAATGCCATGTGTCAACTAAAGATGAAATCTTGGAAATAAAGCAAATAAAGGAAAGATCAATTATAAACTAATTCCTTCGCCGTGGGATAATGACACTTGGCATATTTAATCCCATTAATCATTTTTCCCTCCAATTTTTCTTGTGCTAGGCGAAAATTTACAAGAAAAAGGGAAATAGGAATTGCTTAAATATTTCCACAATGCCTTTAGTTGAATTATGCACAAGTCCTTCCAGTTTCACAATTC
Source organism: Inga oerstediana (assembly GCA_963210345.1). Taxonomy (NCBI): domain Eukaryota; kingdom Viridiplantae; phylum Streptophyta; class Magnoliopsida; order Fabales; family Fabaceae; genus Inga; species Inga oerstediana. The sequence goes on along the minus strand of OY723399.1, from coordinate 76,052,745 downwards.
TTGGTTTATTCTTGGTGGAATATTCCAAATATACATTCTCCTTTATTTTCCTTAATTAATTGAAATCAACTTCCATTAATTGGAAAATAACTAATCTTGTGCTAAATTGGCAAAGTTTCGATTTTGCCACTAACTTTGTAATCTAATTTCCTTTCCTGAATTATTTTGCTCATTTTCTCATGAATATTCACCATTTTATTGAATTTCTCGAATAATTACAATATACTTGGTAAATATAAAATTTGGGGTGTTACAGTTCTCCCCCACTTAATTAAATTTCATCCCAAAAATTTACTAGACTTATACATTCATAAACTTCGGGTAACATTTCTTCATACTTTCTTCTGTTTCCCACGTAGCCTCTCTAGGTGATAACCCTTTCCAAACGATCTTGACGAACATAATGCTCTTGTTCCTAAGTTGCTTTTCCTGTCGATCGATGATTCGGTCAGGCGTGACTTCGTACGTCAAATCTTCACAAATTTCTACATCTTCATACTCTATTACGTGTTCTGGATCCGGTTATACTTTTTCAAATGGGAAACATGAAAAATATCATGTAGCCTACTCAGATTCGGTGGCAAAGTGATATGGTATGCTACAGGCCCAATCTTCTCCAAGATCTCGAATGGACCAATGTACCTTGGTTGCAGCATCTTTACTTTCAATGCTCTACTAATACCCGTAACATGTGATACTTTAATGAACACGTGGCCACCACCTTCAAATTTCAAAGGTTTTCGCCTCTTATCTGCATAACTTTTCTGTCGGTTCTCAATAGCTAGCAATCTCTACTTAATCAATTTTATCTGCTCCATTGTTTTATCAACTAGATTTGGCCCCAGTAATTCCCTCTCAGATAACTCAGTCCAGCATAAGGGAGATTGACACTTCCTCCCATAAAGTGCCTTATATGATCCATCTGGATGCTCGAATGATAACTATTGTTGTAGGCAAACTTTGCCAACGGAAGGAATTTGTCCCAACTACCTTTATAATCAAGCACACACGCCCTTAGCATGTTCTCAAGGGTTTGAATCGTTTGTTCTGTCTGCCCATCAGTTTGAGGATGATATGTTCTGCTGAATCAGAGCTTGGCACCCAAAGCTTCATGTACCGCCTTCCAAAACTTGGAAGTGAACTGTGAATCTCGATCGGAGATAATGTTCTTCGGAGTACCATGTAATCTCACAATCTCCTTAACGTAGATTTCCGCCAGTTTATCAAGAGAATAGTGAATCCTAATTGATAGGAAGTGAGCTGTCTTTGTGAATCTGTCAATTATCACCCATATAGCGTCATGGTTTCTGAGCTTAAGCAACCCTGTCAAGAAATCTATAGTAATGCTTTCCCACTTCCACTCAGGAATCGTAGGGTTTGTCAAAAGCCTTGATGGTCGCTGATATTCAACTTTCACTTTCTGACATGTCAAGCAATGAGCGACGAACTCAGTCACCTCTCTTTTCATTCCTGGCCAATAGTATTGGGCCTTCATGTCATAGTACATCTTTGTAGTCCCTGGTTGTAAAGTATACTTACTCTTACGTGCTTCCTCCAGGATTTGCTGTTTCAATTCTGGTTGTGGTGGAACATAAATCTACTTCTTGTACCTGACTAATCCGCTGGGTGACAAGTCTTAATCCTAATTTTCGCCCCTATCAATCATACCTCTGATAGATAGTGCTTCATCATCATGCAATTAGGCTTCTTCAATCGCTGCCCTCAAATCGTTGTATATTTGGCTAACACCACTACCTAACAGAATCAAACTAGATAGATTTAAGTCTCTAAAATCTTTGATTAGTTTCTGCTTATAGATCATCATGGCTGCTACTTGCACTGATTTTTGGCTTAATGCATCAATGACGACATTAGCCTTACTGGGATGATACTTGATTTTTAAATTCTAATCTTTCAGCAACTCCATCCATCTGCGCTGTCTCATGTTAAGCTCTTTCTAATCATACAAGTACTTCAAGCTCTTGTAGTCACAATACAACTCTGCAGTCTCACCATAGAGATAATGTCTCCAGATCTTCAAAGCAAACACAATTACCCCTAACTCAAAATCTTGGGTGGGATAGTTCAGTTCATGAGGTTTCAGCTGATGAGATGCATATGCCACCACTCGGCTATACTGCATCAATATGCATCCCAATCCATGCCCACTGGCATATGTATAAACAACATACAAAAACTGCGAATATGGGATCGTTAACACTGATACTATAGTTAACCTATACTTTAACTCTAGGAAGCTCTTCTCATAATTCTCATCCCATACAAAATGTTGAGCTTTTCTCGTCAATTTCGTCAACGGTAATGCAATTCTGGAGAAATTACGTATAAACTATTGATATTAACCAGCTAGACCCAGAAAGCTGCATACTTCAAATACGATCTTTGGTCTTTTCCAGTTCAGTACTGCTTCCACCTTACTAGGATCAACAGAGACCTCTTGTTATGAAACAACATGGCCCAGAAAATTTACCTCTGAAAGCCAGAATTCACACTTGCTTAGCTTGGCATAATGTTGCCTGTCCTGTAATATGTTGAACACAATTCTCAGATGTTTTTCGTGTTCAGCTTTACTCTGAGAATACACCAGTATATCATCGATAAAGACTACTATAAACTGATCCAAATACAGACAGAAAATTCAATTCATGTAGTCCATGAACATAGCAGGTGCATTGGTAAGCCCAAATGGCATCACTAGGAACTCATAATGCCCATATCTAGTACTAAAAGTAGTCTTTAATACATCTTTTGCTTTTACCTAAAACTGATGGTATCCTGATCGCAAATCAATCTTTGAGAATACACAGGAACCAGAAAATTGATCGAGCAAATCGTCAATTCTAGGGAGTGGATACTTGTTCTTAACGGTCACCTTGTTCAACTCTCGGTAATCAATACAGAGACGCAGGCTTCCGTCTTTTTTCTTTATGAAGAACACTGGAGCACCCCCAGGGTGATACATTGGGTGGTATGAACCCTTTCTCAAGTAGTTCCTCAATATGCTTATTTAGCTCTGCCATTTCACTTGGAGCTATACGGTATGGGGTTTTGGAAATTGGACCCACTCTATGTCTTAAATCAATCGAGAACTCTACTTCCCTATCTGGATGTAATCCACCGACATCCTCCAAAAAAATATCAGGGAACTCACTCACTACAGGGGTACTTTCCAAGGCTACACCAGCCTCTGATTGCTTAGAGTAAAATATCATATACCCTTGACAACCTTTCTTTAGATATTTCTCAACCTTAGCCACGGAAAGAAGGTTAAGAGTGATTTCTATGTCAGCTTGTGATTGTGGATTCAGATATATTACTCTCTTCTGCTTACAATCCAACAACACATCATTCACTATCAACCAATTAATTCCCAAAATTACTTCCAACCCTTGCAGTGGCAAACAAATTAGATTTACAGTCGATTCATGTCCCTTAGCATTTACCACGTAATTTAGACAAACGTTGGCCGTCACAATTCATTTGCCCATAGGTATAGATACAACCAAATCATATGGGGATTTATGCACAGGTAAAAGTAACCGTCTCACGTAGTGGTATACAATAAATGAATGGCTTGCACCAGAATCATACATAACATGTACTAAACTACCATTCAGGGAAATCATACCTTGAATCAGCTCGGAGACTTTCTGGCTTCTTCTTGTGTCAGTGTGTAGACCCTGCCTGAAACCCTGGATCTAGTCTCCTCCTGCTGCTGCTTTTATGGACAATCCCTAGCCATATGTCCCTGCTTGTTGCAAACATAACAGACAAGTAGTTTACTCGGGTCTAGCCTAAACGAAATCCCGTTGCAAGATCTACTAGGGTAAAGTGGCTTTCAACAACGCCAACAACTCTTGCTTCCCGAAGAACTCTGGCCTCCACGGCACCCAAATTGATTAGATCTCTTAGGATCCCATCCGAAAAATCCACTCTATTTCTTTCATTTCTATGTTGAGCTACCACTTCCAGAAGCATCTTTGTTCCCAGTTTGTATTGCCTAATTAGCCTTACGCTTCTCAATGTATCAATACTCTTTTGCTGCTTTACTGAATTCAGTAAAGTGTTGAAAAATCAGTCTTTCTTTGAACTCGGGTCGTAACCCTTCAATCATGATGTCTGTGTTCCACTCTTCATTATCATTTATCTTGTGATATGATGAGTATCGTGACAATCGAATATATCAGGATAAACAATCATCAAAGCTCTCCGTGTCTTGATGTTTGATACAGAGAAATTCTTTCTCCTTTTCTCTTCTGACAGTCGGGTAAAAATATTTCTCGTTAAACTTTTCCTGGAATAATTCCCATGTGATAGGAACATTACTCTTCTTCAGGATGAGATCTATGCCCTTCCACCAGCAATCCGTATCACCTTCTAGTTTGTATATAGCTAATCGAGCTTTCACTTCGTCTGGGCATTGCAGCATATCAAATATCTTGTCCAAACGAGCTAACCAGTCCTCCGTTAGTTAAGGATCAAACTTCCCCCTGAACATAGGCGGCTGTGATTTGCTGAACTTGCTTAGCCAAGTTTGAATATCTACTTTAGGCTTAGGAATATCACCCTCTGGTGGCGTTCCTCATATATTTCTTCATAATTGCCCCTCATAAACTCATCCAGAAGATTCTCTATATGATCCTGCCTTTACTGTACTCCCTGAAGGTCAACTCTTATTTCATTCATTATTTGTTGCTGTTGTACTGAATCAGGTCGTGGCTCAAGCGTGACATGATTATGCCCTGCACGTGGCTTGCCACGAGGTCTACCAGGTTGAACCATCTCTATATTCCAAACTACATGACAATATAGAAGAATTACATTTTATATAAGAGTAAGGACATTTTTGTCATTTCATTATAGTCATAGTACATAGATATGTCATACATAACACATAACAACTATGTACAGTAATTATGGAGAAATGGAAACATCACATATCATAAATACTACTGTATATGACATATTGTATTTTACATAACCAAAATACTGAGTTCATGTAACTTCCCAGGGGTCACACATCCTATACTACCTCGGGTCGAGCACGCTTAACCTTCTATGTACCCCTCCCAAAAACTACCGACTTTGGCTAACTCTCTCTATTTGTCGGTTCTGCATAACTGCCCTTAACTCGTAATACTTTCCGGTCAGCTCTGGTCAACAAAATAGCTCATGTAGGCCCCACATAACAACTCGGTATACATGAAATCCCACACTAACCCTATGATGTACCTTCAGAAAACCCACACTAACGATGAGGTTCTTCTGTCAATTCCAGAATGCTAAGTCTTAGAAGAAGTGCATCGTGGAACAAACCCAGCACTCGTCGGTCATCGTAACCCCCAACAGTATCTGCAGTCGATACAATATCTTTACACTATCAAGGAATGCGAAGTACCGGCCTCTCGAGGTATCATCTCCTACAGTGCCCTTGATACTTGGCCTTGAAAAGGTATGACATCTCTATATCTGGCTGTAAATCGTACGGCATATGTACCAGCTCTACCTGAGACTCACTATCACTCAGCTCGTCCTCTGACATCTCCTCCGGCTTATAGTTAGAATTCTACTCTGGGTACTCATCTAGTGTATCTCTGGTGTCTTTAATCTCTATCACTCCTGGGGACGCCAGCCTTGGCTCTGGACCATACATAAGTAGCCTCGGTATGCTCTTCCGTGCTGCATATCTCATACACATACCACCATACCCGAAATAGTCTATCATCGGTCGTATGTCAAGAACACACTGGTTCACCATCGTGATCCTCCAAATGACTCACTGCTACTGCTAATCACTACTATGGGCTCTCTCAGAATACCCATGAGCAGTCCTGTCGTCATGCAAAGAAAACCATACCAGTATACCATTTTGATAATGTCAGTACGCTTATTAGCTCTGATACCAAAAATATCAACACCCGTTTCTATTTCAATATTCGAAAAGTAATAAAGACTAGATTCCATGGGCATACAGAAAATATATATATATATATATATACTAATAAAAGTATTTATTTACAATCCAAAGCCATTTATCGACAAAATACAGAATACTATAGTATTTCCAATATTTACAGGATTTCCTAAAATATCTTAAGCATAAACTAACTGTAACCACTGACTTTAACCTTGCCTCGAGACACGTGCCAATCACTTCTCGACATCGATGCCTTTGCCTTTCGATCCACTGGCACCTGCTAAGATGTTTGTTTAGAAAAAAAGGGTGAGATTCCAAGGAATCCCAGTAGAAATATGCTATCGTTCATATAAAATGCGAAAAGTAAATATGATATACGCCATGTATGCACCAATTAATGAACAATATAAACACATTATCATCATGTATACATAAGTAGGGCCCAGCCTTACTAATCTACACCGATTGGATTCTCACCAACTCCTAGTGCAAATACACCTCTGGCACAACTGCCTCTATCTTGCCAAAACATGTTGATTAATAAAGCACATTTACAAACAATAGAATCCACACAATCATATAACTATGGCATGATGTATAAAGGATAATGTCCTTACCTTAAAGTTCTTTCAACCCCTTTATAGAGTGCTTCGTAAAACGTATCGCTCCAGCTTCTAACTCGGTCCTAAAATATTAAATGTACAAGAAATTTGTCATAACCTATCAAAGTATCATTTTAGACACTTCCATAGTGTTTCTTATCATTATATTAGTCTATGGTGAAAATTTACCAAAATGCCCCCAGGCCCCCCGCTCGGCTCCGTCATATCCGACCTAATAACACGTTTTCCCAAAATTTTGACAAGAGCTATCCTGATGGATTGTCGCCCAAGGAATCCATTCTTGTGCTCAAAATTACCAAATTCAGCGTCAAATTATGAAATTTCTCTTGACAGCCCCGTTTTAGGGTTTTATGGGTATTTCATAATTATGCTTTTTCGGGCTTTTCCTAAAAAGTGACCAACTGTAACCCCATTTATTTTCCCCTCCTGAATCCAATGAAACCATTGTTAGATCCCAAGTTTTGATGATAACAATAATTCAATTATGATTAAAACATGTTTTTAGAAGGTTAGGAAAAGATTCCAAGTTACCAAATGCATATTTGAAGTTTGCTGATATCTGCTGTGAAATTGCACTTGAGTGCTCGAGCATGAAATCTGCACTCGAGCACAAATCACTTCTGTACTCGAGCAGGTGTGAGAGAAATCCAGGAAGTGAGTACCCGAGAGGCATTCTCTCTTTGTATTCAATGGATCACTCGAAGCACAAGATATGCACTCGAGCAGAGAAGTCATTCTCACTCGAGCACGTATGCGAGTGAGGGCATGCGAGCACTTGGCCGAGAGCAAGTAATGGCATGCTTCCTCCTCCATTCACTCGAGCAAGGCACTGCGAGCACTTAGCCGAGAACAAGTAATGGCATGCTTCCTCTATTCACTCGAGAAAGGCACTGCGAGTACTTGGCCGAGAGTCTTGAATTTCAGAAATGAGTAAGTGTGCTCGAGCACACCCATTCATGCTTGGAGTGACACGTCCATGCTTGCGAGTAATATTTCCATCCCTCTCCAGATCAGTTGCGAGTGCTTGTTCAAGAGAGCATATTCCTTGGGAATATGCTTCTCACTCGAGCAGAGGTAAGTGTGCTCGAGTGAGGGCCCACATCACTCGCGAGTGAAAATTCTATCCCTCTGAAATTCTGATGCGAGTGATGGTTTAGAGAGCATATTCCTTAAGAATATGCTTCTCACTCGAGCAGAGGTAAGTGTGCTCGAGTGAGAGTCCATATCACCCGCGAGTGCAAATTCTCACTCTTGTCAAAATGGTATGCGAGTGATGACCCGAGAAGACTTTCCCTGTGTAAAGTGCAAAGATCACTCGAGCAGAGATTTTGTGCTCGAGTGAGACCTCTCTTCACCCGCGAGTGAAGATATTTTCTCTCTGATTTTCCATGCAAGCACAACCCGATAACAGAGGTATATGAAGGAAAATAGGAGATCACTCGAGGTGAGACTTTCATGCTCGAGTGATGCCCTGTTTGACCACCGAAAATGATAAGTATCACAACGTTCATTACGAATATGGTTTATTGTTATTAATTCATATCATCATTACTTATTATTATTATTTAACATTGTTTTGATTGTTTTAAAAGTATAATACAGGATGATGAACGTTTCAAATTGGTTGTTACGGAGAAAAGTCAAACATCGGCAGACAACATGATTACAGACACGTTCGCACCTACCACATTCAGATTATTCAAACATGCGCGTGTTCTTCTACAGTTGCAAGTGTCCAGCTCCTCCAATGATGATTTCTCAAACGGGCAAAAACTGAAGCAACTATATATATATACAGAGACTCAAAGAGAAACTACAACAACGTAACACAAAAATTCACAAGCTTATGCCAATTCTCTGTTATTCATCTGTTTTCTCTGTATACACTTTAATCTTCAGTGTTTATTCATTTACTCTGTAAGAGAGTCCTCATACAAACTCAAAATTCTATGTTTATGTGTTCTCAAGGTATTGGGACCTTGAGAGGGTAGTTTTTCCTTACGAGAGAAGCAGTTGAGAGAATTCCTTGAAGTGTCTTCCACTCATAAGTCTTGTATACATAAGCAAGTGAGAAGGGTCATAGGTTGTTTTCTCTGCACATAAGACTTGTCGTAAGGGGGAGAGAAGTTTCTTGTTGAGAGAATATTTCTGCTCATAGTCCATTCAAGGACGACTGTTGTTTTGTGGCGTTCTAAGAGCCCATTGAATCTTGGAGGTATAGTGAAAAGCTCAGTAGATCTTGATCTCTGAGGACTGGACGTAGGCATTGTTGTTAAGCCGAACCAGTATAACTCTCTGTGTTCAAATCTTCTCTACTCTACTCTATCTACTATATTTTCATATCACCGCTTCAAACGAAAAATTTATAACATCACCCAATTCACCCCCCTCTTGGGTGAAGCTTGCCTCTTACATTTGGTATCAGAGCCTTGTCTTCTCCGAAGAGCCTAACAGCTTGAGAAGGATCCGACAAATGGCAACAATGGGTGAAAATATCCTTCCAGATGGTGCTTCAATCACTAGACCTCCTGGTTTTGCTGGAGAACATTTTTCGTTCTGGAAAGCCAAATTCAGAGTGTTCGTAATGGCCAACGAGTACGGATTATGGAATGTTATACAAGACGGTGACTATGTTCCAATGAAGAAAATCGAAGATAGAGCAGTTAGAAAGAGTCCAGATGAGTTTGACTAAAATGACAAGAGGTTAGTAACATTAAATAGCAAAGCCATTTTAATGATACAGAGTGCTCTTAGTCAAAAAGAATATTTTCGTATATGTACTCTACCTACTGCCAAAGATATGTGGGATGCTCTTGAAATTGCTCACGAAGGTACATCTGGAATCAAAGAGAATAGGATCAATACTTTAATTACAGAGTATGATTTATTTCGTATGAAAACTGGAGAGAGTATATCAGAATTTGAACTAAGGTATACTCATCTTGTTAATCAATTATCTGCTCTTGGAAAGTCGTTTGATCAAAATTCCCAGGTAAGAAAGATTCTTAATATTCTTACGAAAGAATGGGAAGCAAAGGTGACAGCCATCGAAGAAGCCAAAGGAGAGTCTATGAGATCCGTAGCTGCTCTCTTTGGAAGCCTTTCTGAATATGAAGGTAAGCTGAAATTCAAAAAGGAACTTGAAGAATTCGATGATAAAAAGAAAAAGGGAGTTGCATTTAAAGTTATTCAAGAAGAAGAAGGAACTTCCGAAAATGAAAATGTTCCTAGTGATGATGAAATGGGAATGATCGTGAGAAAGTTCAAGAAATTCTACAGAAGAGGACAAAGGAATTTCAAGAATTATCAAGGTGGACCAAGCAAGAAAGAAAACAAAGAACACCAAATAGTATGCTATGAATGTGAAAAACCAGGACACATCAAATCTGAATGCTTCAGAAACAAAGACAAAAAGAAGCAGAAAAAGAAAGCATATATATCATCTATTTGGGGTGATAGTTCGTCAGACGAAGAAAATGACAACGACGAAGTAGCCAATCTATGCTTGGTAGCTAAGGAAGAAGAATCAGACTCTGAGGTAAGTGACTCTGAACCCTCTTATAATGAATTATTATCTGAATATAATGCATTGCATACAGAGTTCATTAAAGTTGCTAAAGAAATGGTTAGTTATAAGAAGAAAGTAAAAGAATTAGAAAGTAATGTCATATCATCATATGAAATGTGTAAAGAGAAAGATAAGAAAATAGAGGACTTAACAAAGATTGTTGAAAAATTTACTAAAGGAAGTGAAACTCTCAAAGTTATCTTAAGCTCTCAGAAAGTTTCCTTTGATAAAACTGGAATTGGATATAATGCTGAGCATGATAAGAGTAAGAAGAGTAGTAGAAACTATCTTAAATATTTCAGGAATTCTGTGCATACATCAAATCCATTTGTATCATGCAATTTTTGTAATAGAAAAGGACATTATACTTCATCATGTTATTTCAAAAAGGGAAAGGTCGTTGGAACATATAAATGGGTTCCGAAAGGGACACATATTCCAAATACTAACCACAAAGGACCCAAGAAAGTGTGGGTACCTAAAACTTGATCATCTTATTCTAGGTATGTTTCAAAGCATCTCGAGCGAACAAATGGTATATTGATAGTGGATGTTCGAGACACATGACTGGTGACAAAAATAAGTTCACCATGTTTGAACCTAGAGAAGGAGGAAAGGTGACTTTTGGAGGAAATCAATCCGGACGTATTGCTGGAATTGGAGAAGTGGGAAGAACAGATGGCTTTCAAATCAACGGAGTATATTATGTTGAAGGTTTATGCCACAATCTCTTAAGCGTAAGCCAAAGTACTGACAAAGATAACTGGGTGATTTTTGACTCAAAAGAATGCTTGATAGTAAGTAAGAAAGATCTACTTCTAAACAAAGAAACTATCAAGGAAAAAATCCGAGCTCAAAGGGACGGTAATTGTTATACAATTGATTTAAATTCAAATTCTTCTGAAAACTGTTTTCTTAGTCGATCAGAGGAAAGTTGGTTATGGCATAAGCGTTTGGCTCATGTCAATATGAATCAACTTGACAAATTGATCAGAAAAGATTTAGTTGTTGGCCTTCCCAAACTTAAATTCAAAGATAACATGATTTGTGAAGCATGTCAAAAAGGCAAACAAACTAAATCTTCTTTTAAAACAAAATATGAAATTTCTACTTCAAAACCTTTACAATTACTTCATATGGACTTGGTAGGACCTGCAAGAGTAAAAAGTTTTGGAGGAAATTTATATACGTTAGTAATTGTAGATGATTTTACAAGATTTGCTTGGACTATATTCATTGCCTCAAAAGATGAAACTTTTGCTGAATTTATTATGTTTGCCAAAAAGGTTCAAAATGAGAAAGGTATTTCTATTGTCTCTATTAGAACAGATCATGGAGGAGAATTTGATAACCAATTGTTTGAAGATTACTGCAACAACGAGGGGATAGATCACAACTTCTCAGCCCCTAGAACACCTCAACAAAATGGAGTAGTGGAAAGGAAGAACAGAGTGCTTACAGAAATGGCAAGAGCTTTACTTAATGAAAAAGAAATGTCACAAGTGTTCTGGGCAGATGCAATGAGTACTGCATGCTATATTTCAAACAGAGCATATATTCGCAAATCTCTTGGAAAGACACCATATGAACTCTACAAAGGAAGAAAGCCAAATATTGCTCATCTTCATATCTTCGGGTGTAAGTGTTTCATTCACAACAATGGTAAGGAAAATTTAGGTAAATTTGATTCAAAGTCTGATGAAGGTATTTTTCTAGGATATTCTAATAGAAGTAATGCTTATAGAGTTTTCAATAAAAGAACATGTATTATTGAAGAATCTATTCATGTTGTGTTTGATGAAATTGAATCTCAGACAAAACTTAATGATGAAGAAGAAATGGATTCAATCAAGAAAAACAAATCTATTTCAAAGCAAGATGATTTTGAAACAAATGATTTTCAAAATTTAGAAGATGTTGATGATCATGATCAACCTAAAGCATGGAGACATATGAAGGATCATCCAATTGATCAAGTTATAGGAGATATTCATGAAGGTGTCAAAACCAGAAATAGAATCCTCAATGAGGTAACATTTTCTGCTTTTATTTCTGAGATTGAACCTTCTAATATAGAAGAAGCTTTATCTGACAATGATTGGGTGATTGCTATGCAAGAAGAACTAAATCAATTTCAAAGAAATCAAGTTTGGGATTTGGTTCCTCGACCTAAAGACCATACGGTTATAGGGACCAAATGGGTTTTCAAAAACAAACTTGATGAATCAGCAATCATTGTGAGAAACAAAGCAAGATTGGTTGCCAAAGGCTATAATCAAGAAGAAGGTATTGATTATGAGGAAACATATGCTCCAGTAGTAAGATTGGAAGCAATACGAGTACTCTTAGCCTTTGCTTGCATCAAAAGTTTTAAACTTTATCAAATGGATGTAAAAAGCGCTTTTCTAAATGGTTATATTATGGAGGAAGTTTATGTCGAACAACCTCCTGGTTTTGAAGATGAAACAAAACCTGATTATGTCTTCAAACTTAAGAAAGCATTATATGGTTTGAAACAAGCACCAGTGGATGACCAACTCACTAGTCCTCCTGAGGGATTCAATGTGACAGAGCTTAAGGCTTTACCACAGAAGTGATGATGAATTTAAGCATAGACATTTCTGCCCTGTAGTATATGTGGATTTGGATTACCTGAAAAAGAACTGTCATTTGGACTTATACCCTTATCTTCAATACTATGCTCCTTGGTTAGAAATTCATTTGCCATATTCCCCCACTGTTGTAAAGACATTTTATTCCAACATGAAAACTCATAATATCATGTCTAGATCCGGGGATTTGATTGAAGAAGCTGTATCTACAACCATTAGAGGGAAATTCATTATGATTTCTGCCAAAATCATAAATGATTTACTTGGTTATGTGGCACCTCCTACTGATCCACCCTCATTCTCTGCCAATGAAACTTTTAACATTTTGAGACCAAAAGACCCTATTGGCCCCCTCACTTTCAAGCCTATTGATATGCCTGACCATCACAGAATCCTTCATTACATTTATTCCCGGAGCATAGTCAATAAATCCAGAAATTTTACCCACTTTGCACAAAAGGATTACTATCTATTGGCTTCATTGGTTGCTGGGCAACAAAGGAATGTAGGGGAGATCATTTTTAGTGAGATGAGAAGGTTTCGATTTTCTTTAACAAGATCCACAACCATACCTTACCCTCAACTTGTTTCCTTCATTTTGATGAAAAACAAAATCTGGTATTTGGAAGGAAAAGAAAGGGTTCTCATCTCAAGGTTTGGAAAGACTCAATTAACTCACATGGGTATCAATCTTCCGGTGAGTCGGACCAAAGCCACATCAAAGAGGGAAGCCACTCCATCCAGAGGAGATGAGGCACAATCATCTGCACAAGGCCCTATTCCTCCTCCTTCATTTCTCAATGCCTCTCTATCCAATCATCTGTCTGAGGTAATTAATCAAGCTGTATCAAGTTTGAAGAAGGAGTTAGTGACTGAATATGAGAAACTTGTGGAGAAGATGGAAACACAAGTCATTAAATTGGTAGACCAGGCCAATCTTAACTTTGAACTGATGTTCAAAACACAAGATGAGATGTCACAGAGGATCACTAATATGGAGACTTTCCTGCATTCACATTTTCCCTCCTCATCTTCAGGGGTGCCTCCAGAGACCACTCATACCTCACCCCCTCATCCAGAGACTCATGTACTTTTCACTGATCCTGAGTCTAATGTAGATGTTACATTTGTCCCACAACCACCATCTCCTCCTGACCAGCCCATTGACCCTCTCTCTGCCATGATATCTTTTGTTCCACCTCCAGAACCCCCTTCTGATGTTGACAAAATGGGGGAGAAGGATGTGTGATGTTTTCTGAGCTTCTGTAGGGTGTATAAGGGTGTTTGGGTAGTTTTCTGTATTGGGTAGGATTTTAATATGTATGTCATTTTACTATTTTGAAGTTATATTCTGAAATTATCTTGTTGTTCAAGTTTGTTATAATTAATAACATGGTTCAAGTTTTTTTTTATTATCAAACTTTCAATGTTTCAAGTTATTAAAATTCTTGTTAAGTTATTTACCTCATACTATACTTATCTTGGCTGTTAAGTGTCTAAAGGAAACATTGCAGGAAAACTTGAATTTGGAACTTAAACTTGATATGCATTTTGGAAACTTTGAAGAAATTTCAAAACTTTTCAATTTCATTCAATTTCTTTTAAACCTTCATCACAAAGAGTTTTGTCATCATCAAAAAGGGGGAGAATGTTAGATCTCAAGTTTTGATGATAACAATAATTCAATTATGATTAAAACATGTTTTTAGAAGGTTAGGAAAAGATTCCAAGTTACCAAATGCATATTTGAAGTTTGCTGATATCTGCTGTGAAATTGCACTTGAGTGCTCGAGCATGAAATCTGCACTCGAGCACAAATCACTTCTGTACTCGAGCAGGTGTGAGAGAAAGCCAGGAAGTGAGTACCCGAGAGGCATTCTCTCTTTGTATTCAATGGATCACTCGAAGCACAAGATATGCACTCGAGCAGAGAAGTCATTCTCACTCGAGCACGTATGCGAGTGAGGGCATGCGAGCACTTGGCCGAGAGCAAGTAATGGCATGCTTCCTCCATTCACTCGAGCAAGGCACTGCGAGCACTTGGCCGAGAGCAAGTAATGGCATGCTTCCTCTATTCACTCGAGAAAGGCACTGCGAGTACTTGGCCGAGAGTCTTGAATTTCAGAAATGAGTAAGTGTGCTCGAGCACACCCATTCATGCTTGGAGTGACACGTCCATGCTTGCGAGTAATATTTCCATCCCTCTCCAGATCAGATGCGAGTGCTTGTTCAAGAGAGCATATTCCTTGAGAATATGCTTCTCACTCGAGCAGAGGTAAGTGTGCTCGAGTGAGGGCCCACATCACTCGCGAGTGAAAATTCTATCCCTCTGAAATTCTGATGCGAGTGATGGTTTAGAGAGCATATTCCTTGAGAATATGCTTCTCACTCGAGCAGAGGTAAGTGTGCTCGAGTGAGAGTCCATATCACCCGTGAGTGCAAATTCTCACTCTTGTCAAAATGGTATGCGAGTGATGACCCGAGAAGACTTTCCCTGTGTAAAGTGCAAAGATCACTCGAGCAGAGATTTTATGCTCGAGTGAGACCTCTCTTCACCCGCGAGTGAAGATATTTTCTCTCTGATTTTCCATGCAAGCACAACCCGATAACAGAGGTATATGAAGGAAAATAGGAGATCACTCGAGGTGAGACTTTCATGCTCGAGTGATGCCCTGTTTGACCACCGAAAATGATAAGTATCACAACGTTCATTACGAATATGGTTTATTGTTATTAATTCATATCATCATTACTTATTATTATTATTTAACATTGTTTTGATTATTTTAAAAGTATAATACAGGATGATGAACGTTTCAAATTGGTTGTTACGGAGAAAAGTCAAACATCGGCAGACAACATGATTACAGACACGTTCGCACCTACCACATTCAGATTATTCAAACATGCGCGTGTTCTTCTACAGTTGCAAGTGTCCAGCTCCTCCAATGATGATTTCTCAAACGGGCAAAAACTGAAGCAACTATATATATATACAGAGACTCAAAGAGAAACTACAACAACGTAACACAAAAATTCACAAGCTTATACCAATTCTCTGTTATTCATCTGTTTTCTCTGTATACACTTTAATCTTCAGTGTTTATTCATTTGCTCTGTAAGAGAGTCCTCATACAAACTCAAAATTCTATGTTTATGTGTTCTCAAGGTATTGGGACCTTGAGAGGGTAGTTATTCCTTACGAGAGAAGCAGTTGAGAGAATTCCTTGAAGTGTCTTCCACTCATAAGTCTTGTATACATAAGCAAGTGAGAAGGGTCATAGGTTGTTTTCTCTGCACATAAGACTTGTCGTAAGGGGGAGAGAAGTTTCTTGTTGAGAGAATATTTCTGCTCATAGTCCATTCAAGGACGACTGTTGTTTTGTGGCGTTCTAAGAGCCCATTGAATCTTGGAGGTATAGTGAAAAGCTCAGTAGATCTTGATCTCTGAGGACTGGACGTAGGCATTGTTGTTAAGCCGAACCAGTATAACTCTCTGTGTTCAAATCTTCTCTACTCTACTCTATCTACTATATTTTCATATCACCGCTTCAAACGAAAAATTTATAACATCACCCAATTCACCCCCCTCTTGGGTGAAGCTTGCCTCTTACAACCATAAAATCATTGAAAATCCAATTCCTTCCCCCAGATATGTGCTTGGTCGAAACATATGCCAAGAAAAGGGAAAAATTGGAGTTTTGTGTTTTAACTTCCAAAACTTATAATTTTTTACTTCTAATCCCTTATCAAGTCATTTAAACACATACTAACCATGATTTAAAGAATTTTGGGCAGCATAACCCCTTAGGATTAGGACTTTCCAAATTTACAACTTAACCAAAAATCATCAAATCCAACCACAAACCTCAACAACATCATACTAGTATAGATCTAAGGTTTGTGAGGTTACCTCTTAAGTTCTTGAGTTCTCTCTCTCCTTGAGCTCAAGATGTGTCTTCTAAACCATGATTCCATAGAGAAGAAGACTTTAGAGAAGATTACAAGAACTCTTAAGAAATCAACACTTACCTTAAGCTTTCTCTTCTTCCTTCTCTCTAGATCTCTAAGCTCTCTTGAACTCTCTCTCTCTCTCTCTCTCTCTTCTTTCTCTTATGTTGGACGAAATGAGGAAGGGAAGAGGAAGAAAGAGTGTTTTATAAAATATCTCTCCTTTCCTTTATTTGCTTTATTTCCAAGACTTCATCTCATGTTGACACATGGCATTAGCTTCATCTCTTTCCAATTGATGTCATAAAGCTTCAATTAGCCTTGAACCAATTTTCCTCTCCCTTTGGTTAGCTCAAAACCGTCCCCCCTTATGTCTCCACTAACCAAATGGTTTCTTCCAACTAATCCAACCATGCACCCAATTGTTGTACCAAAATCACGATTACTTTGTAAAAGTAACATTATTTTAACACAATTTGACATGTGCTTACCTTAATCAATTATAAACTAATCCTTTCACCATAGGATAATGACACTTGGCATATTTAATCCCATTAATCATTTTTCACTCCCATTTTTCTTGTGCTAGGCGAAAATTTACAAGAAAAAGGAAAATAGGAATTGTTTAAATATTTCCACAATGCCTTTAGTTGAATTATGCACAAGTCCTTTCAGTTTCACAATTCTTGATTTATTCTTGATGGAATATTCCAAATATACATTCTTCTTTATTTTCCTTAACTAATTGAAATCAACTTCAATTAATTGGAAAATAACTAATCTTATGCTAAATTGGCAATGTTTCAATTTTGCCACTACCTTTGTAATCTAATTTACTTTCCTGAATTATTTTGCTCATTTTCTCATGAACATTCACCATTTTATTGAATTTCTCGAATAATTTCAATATAATTGGTGAATATAAAATTTGGGGTGTTACAGAGAAAACATTAAAATTGATTAGGATGATAGTATCTGGTAAGCCTTAAATCGCGGTTTCAAAAGCCCTTTTTCGTAAATCGAGACAAAATTTCTCTCACATACTTACCTCATAATCGTAAAAGTTATTCTTCAAAAGTTAATCCAATTACTAAAACAACAAAAATGATCGATTACCTCCAGTGAGACACAAAAGCTTTACATGATCAAGTGATAATTGTCACCATGTTGAAGTGTGTGCACACAAGCTGAAAGCTTGAAAGGTAAAGTAATATTTTAAAAATAATGAGTGTGTTTGGATTGGCAATTGGATAAGTGGCTTATTTTTACTTTGACTTATGAAATCTTAAGATTGGGTAAAATGATGAATGTTTGGATTGACGATTGGATAAGTGCTTTTGTAAAAGTAAAAGGTGTTTGGTTTGGCTTTTGCATACGTGGCTTTTGTGATATTTAAGAGAAAAAATTTTAAAATTTATGAAAAATGAAAAAATTAAGGGAGAATTGTGAAAACAAGACCTCATTGGTAACTTAATTGTCAAATGGGACAAAAAAACCTCATTTGACAAATAAATTGCCAATGAGGGATTTTTTCACAATTTTTCCAAAAATTAACTTTGAAAATTTGACAATGGTAAAATTCTAAATAAAATGCTTAAGAGTTATGACTATCATGACAAGCAATGCAAAAGGCATATATCAAGACAGCCGTTTCCACCTCCTTCTCATTTGTAAAGTGGCATTCTTGGTGATAAATTGATCCAAACATACCATGGCAACAAAGTTACCACAAGGCACATACTCAAAAGTTTCCTGCCTCTTACCCATCCAGATAACAGTTCTTTGCACACTCTTCACATACAAATCTTTCTTTTCTCCGGGCACATAATTGGGTCCCATAATTCTAACCTTCAAACCAGTAGAGACCTTATCGGAAAAGACACGGCCAAAGGCATAAAAACTTCCCTTATAAGATGAATCTGCCTTAGTTTCATGTATATTAGCAAAATACCAAATACATAATTTTGAGCTTGACTCATACCAATCAAACAGCAGAGCATTCTAACGGACCAAATTTGGCAATAGTAAAATAAATAATAAAATTATAATTAAAATGTGAATAAATTAGAAATTATACAAACTTAAATTTTTTGATAAAGTAAAATATAACATAACTAATCATATCAACGGTCCCGTACAATTTGGTCCTTGATGGTGTCATGAACATGATTCATTTGGGATTCATTTGGGTTGAATATGTCTGAGCATCATTTGACAGTGATGGCTCTTGATCTTGACTATTATTTACATCAAGTATATTATTCTCATTTTCTGCTTCCGTAAAGTCCACATCAATTTAGGAATTTCTTCTAATGAAATTATGTATAGCCATTGTGGCACAAACAGTGTGGACTTGTGTTTCGAAGTTGTACTTGCACATATGTTGTAATATTTCGAACCTATTTTTCCATACTCCAAATGTCCTTTTTATTGTGCACCTCAAGCTTGAATGATAAAAATTGAAGGCCTCATTAGGATTCCGAAAGCACCGGTGATTCCTAGATTCTGGGAGGTAGTAACGTTCACATCTGTATGGACCAAGAAAC
This sequence comes from Inga oerstediana, assembly GCA_963210345.1. Classification (NCBI taxonomy): domain Eukaryota; kingdom Viridiplantae; phylum Streptophyta; class Magnoliopsida; order Fabales; family Fabaceae; genus Inga; species Inga oerstediana. The sequence continues at coordinate 76,033,507 of OY723399.1, read as the reverse complement.
CCAATTGATGTTGGGTAGCCAGAATCAACCAAATAATATTTGCCTAACATGTGTTAAAATCATTGTAAATGTGAGATTATGTAAAAAGTGAAATGAAGACAAAGAAATGTAATTGAAGTATACAAAAGTATACCTTGTGGTGGATATGGGAAATTCATGGTTGGATCTGAGACAACAGAGTGAAAAACACGAGCATCATGTGCTGAACCTTCACATCCCGTTAACACAAACCTGAAGTACATATCCCAATCACAAACAGTCATAACATTCTGTGTAAGATATTCCTTTCTCCCATAAATTTATCTCGACCTAGACCAGTTATGACACACCTGATATGAGTACTATCAATAGCTCAATGGCATCCTGAAATATGGGAAATATCGGTTATCATTTGCGATTTTTGGATGGCATTGACGAAATTCTGGATCGCATGGCATAATAATTTCGGTTGTGAGATTAAGGCAAGCCTTCAAAACGATGTGTAGAAGCCTACTTACAGTTTCGCCTGAATGTTGAAATATTTGTTGTACTAGCCTATTTCCTATTCCATGTTCAATAGTGAGCACGAACATCGCAATCATTTCTTCAACACCGATATTCCTAGAATCTCTTAACCCATGCTTACACAACTTAATGCATAAACTTCGAATACATGTTTTTCCATTCTAAACATTTGATGGCATTTTAAACCTTCATTTGCCAACATTTCTTGTACCCAATGTGACCTCTTCGCTGACTCGTTCTACGCGGTTGTCTGCACACATATGGCATTAAATAATGACAAAGCAACACGCATAATTGTTCGTATTCATCCAACTCAGACTCAATAATTGAGGCATCGTCGCTATCTTCATCTTCCTCCATCTCTTGCAACCTATTTTGGTTGTTATGATTTGCCATTGATGTACATGTAAGTGTGGTGAAATTATGGTTTGAGCAGGATAATTAACAAACATAACATATAATACAAATAGCAACATGATAAAACCGTTCTAAAAGACAGGTCAAGTAATCCGAAATGAAAAAAAAAGAGAAATGTCTTAATTCAAGTGTCCAAACATCAAATGCAACTACAGCTACTACTACTCGATATAATGCAATCGTGTAATCAAGTACTCAGGGTCTCCTTTCAATGACATAAACACTTCCCGACGTGCCTTGCTTTCCAGAGTGCGCATACACCGGACACCAAAGGCTTTGTCGTCCTTTACGTCATTAAGGGAAGTAGAGATTTCATAACCTCTAGCATGCTGCTAGTTTCTTGATTTGCCATTAAAGCCGCAGCTCTATCCATAGAAATATTAGCAATGACATAGACAACATCAGCTATTTGCTTTGTAGCCGGAAGTTTCTATTTTTTGCTTTTACTAGACCCTTCACCTCTCTTTCTTTTCTGTTCACTTCCAGATGCGCTAGGACCAGTGCCTGATGGTGTTGATGATGTTAATCCAACGCTTGCCATTTCATCTGTCACCCCTGTACTAACTGCAAGGTCAGTACTGAAATGCTCATCCTCGCTATCCCCAGAGCCTTCCTCTTCATCCATCGTGGGTCTGTAAACATCATCCTCATCTTCCTCATTTGTTTGTGGTTGTGTGTGAGAGGGTGAGAAAATGTGGTTTCCCAACGCGATGACATCCTTGAATATTATTCTTAACTCCCTTTCATGCTTTAGGCTTGAGTTCCTAAACTTCTTATATCCAGGATTCTCCTACATGCATACAAGTAAAATGAATAACAATAAACGTTAAAATGAATTACATACCCACTATCAAGTAGGCACACAGAAAAGCGAACTAATGAAACTTCTACATTACACAACAAAATTTTTACCCGTATTTTCTACTCCTACCACTTAGGCGATGCAATGACATTGTTTGTAACAGGGTCTCGGCCAACACCGGTCTCCTTGATTAAGGACTCCCAAGTCTTTAGATCTTTCCTTAAGATATCTAACTGGTTCTTTAATTGTTTCTTCTGATAATGTTTTCCAGTGTTCTCATTGAACATGGCAACATTATTCTTCCAACCTATTTTTGTGAACGACTGCATGTGCCGTTCTTTTTGGTATATTTGTTCCACGCTTACGTTGATAAAGATCTCTGTTGACTGTGCATCCCAAACCGCTTTTGTGTCCATATTTCTTTAGGAAGAATGTCAAAATAACAAGAGACATGATTTATGACCAAAAACCCAAACTTAACAGAACAAGAGAAATTACCCAAGGTAAGTGACGCTTGACCAATTTTTTCATGTTTTGTAACATGGACATAAAAAACAATTCTAGATCAGCAAAGCAAAGGCATTCAAAGTGCATACATAATTGCTAAGATGATTCTTAGTTAATACAGAAAAAACAAGGTAGTTAAAATTTCCTTTCACCAATCAAAAAGAATTAAATGCTTTTTGTGATCATTTTCACACAAAACATAATACCTCCTAATTATATCGGGTGTAAAGACACATGAGCTGAAAGCAACCAAATAAATTAGTGCAATGATTCAACATGTGGTCGAATTAGAGAGTGGTTAGAGAAGCGGATGAAGAAATAAGCCCACAAGTTTGCTTCGTGAAGTGAAACAAACAAATCCAATTAAAACCAAAATAATGCATGCTTGTATTAAGAAAATCTAACAAAAACCGAAAGTCTTGTCTTTTAGCATTTCTACCTCATCAAGAGCCAGCTTCATTTGTGGGTCTTATCGGGGTTTTTACCTCTATTTGAGTTTGACAAATATTCGCTCTTACAATATAAGAACGCACATTTCTCATGATCTATGCCTTTTGATGGCTACTTGAGCCATAATTAATTTAAACAAAAAACGCATAAACTATATTAATTTAAACAAAAAACGCATAAACTATGGAAGGAAATATTATTATCCCTTGTATCAGTATGGTAACTCATAGCCCAGAGCATGTTACTTTCACAGCCCACAGCATGTTATCCCTCGGATTTCAATTATAGTTTCACATAACAGCAAGAGCAACAATCGCCAATCCAAAAACGCATTTACTTTGTGTTTCTTTTTTCAACAAATGAAAAGGGAAAACCAACCCAGAATTCAGAAAATGGTGTAAATCAATCATTACATTCCTCCAATAACATTACAAAACAAGATTAGAAGTACTGAGTGAATTAAAAGACTAAAGTGAATTCAATAAGGGGAAGAGCCAGAGAGAAAATCCTAACCAGTACTGAGTGAACAGGGCGAGTTCCAGAGCCAGCAGAGGATGATCAACGTCGGAGAAGATGGAAACTTCGAATACTTTGCCCAGAAATATGAACGTAAAATTTGAAACAGAGAACGCAAAATATGAAACAGAGAACACAAATCTTGCAGAAAATCCAGTACAAAATAAACGAAAGCCAAATCACATTTTGGACAGTAGAGCAAAACCCAGTAGATCAACAGGAAAAAGAAACCACCCAGTCCTGAACACTCAGGTGGTGCCTGGCTTCAATTCTTCCGACGGCGAGAGTGCAACTGACAGCAAACAACACCCATCGGCGAAACCACACCACAACTCTCTCGAATGATGTAGCTTATACCACAATGGGAAGAAACCGGGTGTGAAGGTTCCATATCTCGGTGCCGCCAGAGGGCGGACAACCAGCTTTGGGGTTCCGCTGCTCCACCGATTACAAGATAGGGAGAAGAGAGAGAAAAGGAATGGGTTGGTGAGTTTTTTAAATGGTATTAAATGCATTGCAACGGTAAAAAACCAATTTGGTGTCTTGATAACCCATATGCGTTTGTTTGGTAAAGTCGTAGGAAAAATAATTTATTATGGTTTTGATTTATTAAAAATGATTTAATAAAAAAGTCAATTTTTATAATGTGATTTATGTTTGGATGAATAATTTATTTTTAGATAATAAATGCTTATAAATCGTGATTTACGGTATACGAGATAAGTATGTAAGAGGAGTTTTATCTCGACTTACGTAATAAGTGACTTAATAGAAAAGCTGTAGCTAGGAGATTATTTAATAAATAGCTTATTCTACCCGTTATACAATTAAAAAATGTGATACTAAACACTGCAAAACCACAACCCATTTTTATTTGAGCTTATTACCTAAAAACGAGCTTATTTTTATCTAAAACATGATACCAAACTCACCCCATAAATTGTGGCTCAAAAGAAAAGCAACTTACATATTAAAAGCCCAATGGATCAAATGCTGAAACAAACATCCCCCAAAAGCTAAAATCTAGGTCACCGTTCTTATTGGGGCAAAAAGTCAAGATGGGGCTGGTTAAACGCGCAAACAAACACGCTGAATATTTTTGTAGTAGTCATTTTTTATTGAAAAAATCCCTAAAAAAATATCAAACAAATTATAAAATCCCTAAAATACCATTTGAACATGTAAAACGGTAAATAGGTGAGAGGGTATGGATCTAGAATTTTAAAGTGTTGATGATTTTACAAACTACCACTCAGGTTTTTAAAAAATAGAAAAATCTACTCTCGCTGGCTCCATTTGTAAAGGTACTTACCATTTTAATAACATAATTAATACTACTTTTAACAAGTTCCACATTTTGGGAAGCTCAACTAGTTGCACTATCATAGAAAATCGTGATATATGACGGTTATTAACTGCCATACATAACGGTTCTAAACTGTCATATATGCTGGTATTATAAAAGCTTTGCGCAAATACATTACGGTTCCAAGCCGTTATTTATTTCAGACCTATTATAATAGTTATAATATAACATCCGTTATATATTAAGGTTCGATGAGGTCATGATATGCCCATTGCTGTAATAATAATTAATAAGCACACGTAAATAACCTTCATAATATATAGTAATACTTACATAATATATAATGGTTCCAATTTAACAACCGTTATATATCTACTAACATATATAACGGTTCTTCCCAAATAACCGTTATATATAATTGACATAAATAACGAATAACGGTTGTTAGGTAACAACTGCTCATTACTACAAAATTATGATATAACCACCCCAATAAACGTCTCAATTTTAAAATTGGGTGGTTAAAAAGGAAGGCGGTGGCATTTTCGTCATTATGTATACATAGGAAAACTCTTAGACGTCCCAAATTTGAATTTGGGATGCTTAAAGTTGAGTTTAGAATTTGGGACGCCTAAAGATTTCCACTGACGCCAAAAAAGTAAATTAAAAAAATTTAACTTACTTTAGGCGTCCCAAATGGGATTTGGGACTCCTAAAGTATTGACTTTAGGCGTCCCAAATCCTATTTGGGACATCTAAAGTAGAGACTTTAGACCTCCCAAATGGGATTTGGGACGCCTAAAGTCACGCTTTAGAAACCCATCCCTCTTTTTCCATCTTTCCCATCGCCATGACTTCTCTTCCCTTTTTTCTGCATTTCCTTTTTTCTTTCATTCTCGTGACTTCGTCTTCCTCAATCTTCTTCCTCTCTTCCTTTTCTTCATTCCCTTTTCCTCCACCTCCTTCCATTCTCATAACACCTTCTTTGCTCTCACCCTCTGGCGTACACCTCCTCCACCTCTTTTGCCCCTTCCACCCTCTGGCGTAGACCTCCCACTCTCTTCGTTGCTTTCAGCCTCCGGCGTACCTCTCCTCTCCATTGTGCATACACAACTCCTCCAATATCTTCTCTCCACCTTGGAAGCACATAGACACCGTTGGCTGCCCTCTCCCCTGCTTTCATCAAGTTTGTTTTTTTAAATATAAATTTACATGAAGAATTAAGTTAAACTTGCAATATGAAATTATTATAATGCTTTCAATTTATTTACATAATTCTAGTTATTGGAGTGTTTTTCCTTTGATTTTTTTTTTTGCCAAAATCATAAACTAGTTATTAGTAGTTATACAATACTAATAATGTTTTTATTCTATACATTTGGAGCTTGGAAATCGAGGAAAATACATATGTATATTTATTTTGATGAAATGAACAACAATTAGTTTGTAGTTGTGTGGTGACAAATATTTTGACACTTTCTAGTTGTTGTTATACATATATGATATTAGGTTGTATGGGTTGTTGTTATTATAAATATATATATATATATATATATAGTAAAAAAATTGCAGTACTAGATATCCTTACCATTTCGTAAGGGACATTTTGTGGTTTATGAATCCATCTTCAATTCTGTTTCTGCAATTTTAATTTGCTGGGTAATGAAGAATATAAATAATCATTTTAAAAAAAATAAAACCTTTAAATGTCCCAAATTAAGAATTGGGAGGTCTAAAGTCCCACTGTGAAGGACTTTAGACGTCCCAAATCTTTGGGACGTCTAAAGTCCTCCACGGGGGGACTTTAGACGTCCTAAATTGAGAATTGGGATGTCTAAAGTCCTCAATTTGGGACGTCTAAAGTCTCACTTTAGACGTCCCAACTTTTTGGGACGTCTTTTCTAAAAATATACTACGCCCCCTACATAGACATCCCCCAGTTTTTGGACGTTAAAAGTGCCAAAATAGGGACGTTAAAACCTCTTTTTGTAGTAGTGGCTATTCATATAAGCTAATTTTTAAAACAAAGGGGGGGTCCTGCTTTCGAGATCCCCTTATATATACATTTATAGAACAAATCACAATATATATTTATATTTTCATTGATACACAGAACAATACAATAAATCAGAATATATTTACAATCATTTATATATATGTAAACACTATTAAAACCAAAATATTAAAACAAATTAAACAAATTATCAGTATTTATAAATTTATGGTCATACTATATATTATTTACGCTCCACTGACGTTGCACAAATGCCGCCAACTCTTCAGCCATTTCTTCTTTTTTTGAGTTGTTAAACATTGTGCAGGAGGCTTTTAAAATGTACTTTTTAGATTTATACTTTACATAATGGTCGTTTATTATGAAATGTTGTTTTGTCATTCATACTTTATTGTCAATTGATATAACTGTTATATTTGTGTTTTCGCTAATGTAAGGTTCGAAAATAAATTGTTTGTATGTGTTCCATGACAATTGTTACAAAAAATCCGTCACTTTTTCACTAAATAAATTACGATTATTAACTTCAACCGTTTCTTTTGTATTTTCGCGAATTCCATTTCGCAATACATGACGGTGCGTACAATTTACCGTTATTTTTAAGCATTATGTATCATTGTGTAATCTTCATCTCAACATATATGACATTTATTAATTGTAACCGTTATGTATTATACGTTATAATGTCCAAATTTGTAGTAATGTTAGGTGAGGAAGGAAAAAATAATTGACAATTAAAAAATTGAAGCTACTTTTAAGTTAAAAAGGACTTATAAATCTTATTTATTACACTGAAACTAGACTTATAAATAGGACCAAATTTTTTTGTCAAAAATGACTTATAAATAGGATTAGAGTGGTATGATCCAAATGCCTTTCAAGAAACTCATACTTTGATCAATCAAGAGCCACCAATATTTGATAAATCATGAAATCATTATTGTTAGTACATTTAGTTAGGTTGATGATTGACTTAATGTTCTTACTTAAATAGTATTTTGTGACTTTATTAACTTCCTATGAAATTAGACTTAAGACCAATTGTAATATATATATATATATATATATATATTATATTTTTAAATTTAATTATTAAGTCATCGGATCGACCAAATAGCTTAACCATTCCAACCATTTGATCTATGACCCGCTAACCTTTCTGACTCGACGTTCGATCCGGTTTTTAAAACATTGCTTTTAACAATTCCCACTCCCAAAATGTTATTATATATTTCCCTTTTCATATAATATTCTATATCTACACTTTTTTCATTGCAGAAGAAAAAATAATTGACAATTAAAAAATTGTGCAAGTTGATTCTGTTAATAATTATTAGTGGAGGAAAGTTTAGATATATAAACAGCGTATCACGCTTTTAATATCAATTATATGTCAGATGCAAGTTTATTTGTTATCGATTTGATTAATCTATGTTTTGTAAACTAAATTTAATTAACATTCTCTTGGACCATATTTTCTCTCTTCTAAAATACGCATGTCAGAACAGCCACCAAACCTTTATACATCCTCCAATAGTATGAAAGCTATTCTTTAGCCTGTTTAATTTATAAAATGAATAAGCCGGACAATAATATTAACTTGATTTAACCAAGCTTTTCTACTTGTCTTGGTTGTTTTGTGATGTAAGTATTTGTGTTCATCATAGAAGATACAATTTTTTAATTGTCAATTATTTTTTCTTCCTATCCCAATTTGTTGAGTTTCCTAAATGGGGAAGTTGTTAAAAATAGTATTCTTTCCATTTCTTTTTATAAGAAATAATTGCCACACATACTCAATTCTTTTTTATAAGAAACATTAAGAGAATATCTTACATTTTTTCTTGTTCCTTTCTTAGCTTCCCCTTAATTAATTACCCTATTTAATGTTGATATAATAAATTTTCACAGCTTCAAAGGCCTATTACTTCTACCATACTTGTTTTTTTATTCTCTTTCTTCTACAATTCTTTTTATTATAATAATTTTATTATTCTCTCTCTTATTTTATATCTCCTCATAAATAAGGGTATTTTAATAAGAAAATGTTGCAATTTGTTACATTTATTGTTCTTAATCGATATTTTGAACTGCAAGATCCGATTAAATGTTCCTTATAAAAAGGAATGGAGAGATAGTAAATAACGTTAATAAACTAATAAATACCTTTACAAATACTATCATTCGCGTTATAAATGTAATCAATGATCAAACATTACATTATTATTTGCAAAAATTGACAAATGTTGTCAAATTCAAACATTCCTCTCCTAATTAGTTGAGTTTCCCTAAACATGGAATTTTTTAAATGTAGTAGTATATGACATTATTAAAATGATAAATATCTTTACAAATGTTATTATTCATGTTGTTAGTGCAGTCAATGATTTTAAACGTGACACTTATATATGTATTATATATTATTGGGAACCACAATGGGGTGGGATCAAATCCTACCTTCACTACCTTGGCACAAAATAAAAAATATTATTGGCCCCCAAAAAAGCCATCACCACCTTGTTCAAGTCACATTGGATCCGTTAGGTTCGATCCCATTGCACCTTGTAGTATAGTGCAATGCGGTGAAATGGTAATGCAATATAGTATTAATTATAGAGCTAGTGTTTCATTTGATTTTTAAGCATTTTTTTAATAATTATTTAAAACTAGTATATCACACAAATTTTCTTTTACCCTTAATATAATATTTGTTGAAAAAACTATTAAGAGCCATCGCGCTACCTCATCATAACTGTCACGCTACCTTGCCAAGGATCGTTCAATGACAATGGTGACAGTGACAATGGTGGAGAAAGAGGCAGCGGTGACAGTGGAGGTGGCGTCAGTTGTGGGTGGTGGTAATGGTGGAGGAGGAGGAGGTAGTGGTGGAAAGGGTGGTGATGGCATATGGTGACAACAACAATAGTGGAGGCGGAGGTAGGGATGACGACGACAACGATGGAGGTGGTTGCGGTGGGGGGTGGTGGCAGCGGTGGCTGAGGAAGAGGAGGTAGTAATGGTGACAGTGGTGATGGTAGGTAGCGACAGCGATAACAATGGAAGAGGAGGTAGGAGGAGTGGCAGCAAAGGAGGATAAGATAGTGGTGGTTGTGGTAGTGATGGCAGGTGGTGACAGAAACAATGGTGAAGGAGGAGGTAGCGGCAATGGCTATCATGATGACGGCAACAACAATGGTGGAGGTGCCGGTGAAGGGGATAGCGGTGACGGAAGTGGCAGGAAAGGAGGTAATGGTGGCAACGGTTTTGGCGCGACATGGCGTGACGAGTAAAATGAGACAAGTGAAAATAAACAAATGAGATTAAAGGGCAAATTAGACTTTTCAACCATCCAATGAGGTGGTAATGAGAATTCATAGGGAGGAGGTATGAATGAGGATTACATATTTTTTGGTAATCATCAATATCATGGTAAACTCTTTTACCATGTTAAAGAGCAACCAAACACTCTTCTCTTCGTAATACAATAATTATTATCATTGGAGGCATGCAATGGGTTGAACCTGTTAGATCTCATGTTTTGATGATAACAAAGAATATTATGAAAAAGATTTGATTAATAAATAAGTTTGAATAAAGTAATAACAGGGAAAAGCATCACTTGAAGTAAGCATTGGAGTAATGAAGAAAGGCCAAGAGAAAAAGCTGAGAAACTTGATCAGAAGCAAGTTTTCTAAGGCATTACCCGAGTATGTACTCTAGAAATGAGACAAAACTTGAAGTAACTAGAGAAACCTTCAAGTAACCTGCCAACGTTACTTGAGTAAGTACTCGAGTAATAGTGTAAATGATTTCAAGTTGCTCTCGGCCTGCCAATGTTACTCGAGTAGATACTCGAGTAACCAGGTAAATACTTGGAGTTGCTCTCGGCCTGCCAACGTTACTCGAGTAGGTACTCGAGTAACCATGTAAAAGTCTTCCAGTTGCTCTCGGCCTGCCAATGATACTCGAGTATTTACTCGAGTCCCCTGTTTCAAGAAATATGTTGCTCTCGACATTTTCAACCCTGCCAACGTTACTCGAGGAGCTACTCGAGTAACTCACTGTGGTAAGCAAAAACCTGAAGGTAGTACTCGAATAACTTGTTCTATTTTTATTACACTTCATTCGAGGCATTATTCAAGTATGCAGGTATTCAATGACTCATTTTAAGTAGATTACTTGAGTAAGCACCCGAGTATGTAGAATTATTTTTGAAGAAAAACTTCAAGTCATTACCTGAGTAAGCTATGCAAATAAATTGAGTTTACTCGAGTATGAGGTAATCAAACTTGAAGTGCTCTTGGCCTTGAAATCCTACCAACATTACTGGAGTAAAGCATCGAGTAACCAAAAGTTTATTTGAAGGTTTATTCGAGTTGGTACCCAAGTAACCTATGAAGAAAAGAATGCATTACTCAAGTAGGTACCTAAGTAAACATGCATTTCCAAAGGTTTGATATTTTGGTTATTCCATGCACTACCCGAGTAATCTTATATTTATTTGTTGACTTGCAGTTCATCAAAGTTTTCCCGATGATACTCGAGTATATACTCGAGTAAACTTTAATGGATACTCGAGTAGCTACTCGAGTATGGAAATCCAGAAATTTAGAAATCATTCAAACATTCATTAATTTGTTTCCTATATGATTAACCTTTCATTATATTAGTATTCCTAGCATATTTACAGATAAACAATGAAGAAATCATATCAAATAAGGAAAGTCAAATGAGAAGTTCAAATGCCACCTACTGCCAACGGATATTTTTCAAATACTGGAAAAGTCAATAGTGGCTGTGCACTCTCCAACGGACGAGTAGAAAAATGTTCCAACGGTCATCACCAACATATCTATATAATGAGAACATCCAAACAGAGATAGAACAACAAGAACACACACGAACGTATCATCAAGTTCATTACTCTGTTTTTACTCATTTTAGTATTTATGTACTTCAGTGATTCTTATTCACTCTGAGAGAGAGATATTTCATTCAAACTCAATATTTGTTATTGAGATAACTTAAGGTTGTGGAACCTTGAGTTGGGATTGAATTGCAACTTGTAAGGGGGAGCGAGTGTCCAGGTGAAGGAACTTGCTTGTACTGAGGTGCCAAGAACCCACTGAATCTTGGAAATTATAGTGAAACTCTCAGAGAAGCTCTGAGGACTGGACGTAGGTCAAAGTGGTTATGGCCGAACCAGTATAACTCCCGGTGTACATTTCGGTGATATTTCTCCTTACTCTTTACTGTTTTAATTTCACCGTCAAGTTTTATATTTGCAACTAAATTTTTAGTATCACCCAATTCATCCCCCTCTTGGGTGAAACACTTGTTCTAACAGAACCAAACAAGCTCATTATATTTTGGGGATTTTATAGTTCATTTGGTATTATTTAGGGATTTTCTCTTTTTATAAATCACAATTTTTTTTTTTTTAAAAAAATAAGTTTGTTCTTTTTCATTAGTTAAAATTTGGAAATGTCTCAAATTTTAATTTACTTTTTTCTATTTTATCCTTAATTAATCTCATACACACACACACACACATATTAATTTCTCTACTCACCTTCTCCATAATTAAGAATAACTTTAAAACACAATATTTCTTGTAATCAATTTTAATTCACTTCTTAATCTAATGTCCTTTCATTATTTATTATTTATATATAAAAAGGATGGAGGGAGTAACAATATGAAAATTTTTATTTTAATCTAGTTCTTCCAATCAAATATCTTTTTGGATATGATTGTTAATTTATTACAAAGTTCAATAGAGAAACATGATTTTGAAGCTGTGCTAAACTGAAAACACATTTAACTTCATACAAGATTTTATTTTTATCCATTAGTTTTGTCAAATGCTTTTTTTCAGTTATCTAACCCTAACGTGGTTAAAAAAAGTTCAAACACTCGAATATTATATTTTATTTTTTAAAATAATAATGATTCCCAAAAAAAAAAAAAAGTCACTTGAATATTAAAAAATTAAAAAATATCTTATAAACTTAAGGGAAACTAATCTGGAGGTCCTTATAATTTTCGTTGATTTTGAATGAGGTCCCTAAGCTTTTCTTCTTCTTCTTATTAGATCCCTAGGCTTTCGACAGTTAAAATCTTTACTCCCTGAGCCTTCAAAACTGTTAAATAATACTCACAACATTAAATATTACTGTTATTAGAAAGTGCTATCCCACGTCTCCTCCTTCCATCATCCGCCACTACCCATATACAAGCTCTCCTCTATCCTTCGTTCATTCCTCACCAGTTCCTTCTCCACCATTCTCCTAATCTGTAAATGTTTCACTGTTGCTTCCCACCTCTCTATAATGCCTTTCCTCAGTCGTAAAGTCAATGGGACTGTCTTTGGCCATCCCCGTAGTCACATCGCGTTCGGTCGAGCTTGACCCCAGTTCGAAGAATTATGGTAACAAGAATAACATGAAAAGAAAAGGATAGTCTAGAAACTTCGCAGATCTTAGAGTGAGGAATTAGAGAATGATGAAACCAAGAGGCACCAAGCTCAATATATATCACAGAGGAGTGGTCAGCACAAAGATGTAAGATATAAAAAAGCAACATGAGATATGATTCGAATTCAATATATATATCACCTTTGTAACATTATATATTACTATATGTACACAGATACATAAAGGAAAGCATAAGTTTTAGAGAAAATTGCAGTTAGGTCCCAATTAATGGATTTAATGATAAACAGATCTATTGAAATTATCAAATTACAGTGAAGTTCTAAAGGACATGGGTATTATTAATTCTAAATGTGAAAATGCAATTTCCCCCTTCTTCATTTAAAATTGAAAATACCAATCAATAAAGATTCTGACCCTATCTCTCACACGTAATCTAGTATCAAGAGAAATATTATAATATTGTGTTCTTCTCTTTCTCTTGATACTAGATTACACATGAGAAACAGGGTCAAAATCTCTACTAATCGTTTTTTTCCATTTTAAATGAAAAGGGGAAAAATTTTATTTTCTCATTTGAAATTAATAACACACAGGTTCTTTGGAACTTCACTGCAATTTGTTAATTTCAAGGGACTTAATTGTCATTAAATCTGTTAATTGGGATCTGGTTGCAATCTTCCCTAAGTTTTAGTAAGAGTTTGTATTATAAATAAAAGTTAAGGGTTAAGGGTAAAAAATACCTATGATTTTTTATCCAAAGTTTATCCAGCATTATATACTTTTAAGAGGTTAAAAAATATCCATAAACTGCAAAAATGGATGCAAAATTGCCAATTCTGTCAAAGCATGTCATGTTAACCATTAATGGGCTAAAGTTTGACTAAAAATTGTGATGTGGACGCTGAGATGAATAAGTAATGTTCGATGTAGCAGTCCACCTCTAAAGAAAAATGCAAGGTGGAAAAGAATGGAAAAATAAAAATAGAAAAAAAACGTGGAAAATGTTAAGTATTTTTGCCATGTCAAGTTGCATTTTTTTAAAATGTTAAAAAAAACAGGGAAAATAGATTTAGGGCACATAATCAAAATCGGGGAAAAAAGAAAAGGAGAGGCACAAAATCAATGGAAGGAATCAGAAACACAATCAAAATTTAAGGCACGCAAAAGAGAAATTGAGATCCAGACGAAGAGCATATGAGGCGAGGAGGAAGGTAGTGTTTGCGAGTGAGCAATCGAGGATGAATCGAGAAGAACTAAGGAATCGAATCAGGAAGGATGGATAAAGCAACAAAGGGCGACTGAGCCAAACAATATAGTGACGAAGTCGAGCTGGCAAAAAAGTATTGGGAAGCAACTAAAGCTTGGTTGCCAAGGGGTGATGGTACTGCTGTGGGTAGTAGTCAAACTAGTGAGGCAAAGGAGCGAACTGAAACTGAGCTTAAAGGGATAGAAGATACTCCCTCCGATCCTAAATATAGGACATAATTTATAGTACAATTTACAGTACAAATTATGTAGTATTGATCTAGAATTAAGAAGGCTGCATGTTTTCTTTATCTTCTCGCTAATCGTCCCTTTCGGGTTCATCATCTTCTTTTGATAATCCTCCCTTTCCCCTTCGTCCCCTTCCTCTTCATCTGTTTCGTAAGAAAGAGAGACAGTGATTTAAGTCAGATAAGGAGGTAGGTTTCGGATTCGATGAAAAGAGAAACACATTTACTCAACCCCCCCCCCCTCCTGCCACGTCTTTTCCCGTCAACCCTTTCTTCAGTTACACATGCACAGCAGCTGTCAAACAGTTAACGGCCGTTAGCTATTCATAATGGAATTGGTAATTTTACACCCATTTTTTAAGTTTAAAGGCATTTCTGAACCTCCGAAGAACATATAATACTGGATGAATTTTAGGTAAAAACCTATAGATATTTTTAACCCTTTAACCTATAAATAATATTGTCACATTGAGGAAGAGATTGAAGTAGCTTTCTAAGCATATGAATTGAAAAATAAAAAGTGAATGATGGATAAAATAATTTTCCCAAGGTGGACCTATACACAAAAATTATAAGAACTTAAAGAAACAACGCCTAATGGGAGGGCGTCCCCTGTTCTTAGTAGTGAAAAAACGGGGCTAGCCATATTAAGGGATTTTTTATATCTTATTCAAATGTTATTTGTACCACACACAATTTAATTCTTAATGCCTTATTATTTCTTTTCAGTGAGGGAAGCAAGAACTTCAATAACACCATAAAGAACATGACAAGATTGAAAAGAAAAGAAAAAAAAAATCGCGTGTTTGATTCATTTCCCTTTACTAATAAACTATTTAGAAGTGTATTTTTTGTTACAGACTACTTTTGGCCATTTGAACACCACTGCCATAATTTTCAGAAGCATCCTCAAGCATTGCTTAGAAGTCCAGGGCCAAAGCGTCTTTCACAGCCAAAATGAAGACCGACCCAATGAAAATGGAAGACCAAACAATTTTTATTTAATTGACCAAAGAAAAAGTAGACATAGTGAGCTCAAGCATCAAAGAGGCTCCGAACTATCAAGGAGACATGACTGCTCCGTCTAACAGCAATATTTGATGTTGTTAATATTATCCAACAGTTTTGAAGGCTTAGGGTGTGTTTGGTTTAGGGGGTAAAGGAGAGTAAATTACCTTTTTGAGTAGGTTCCTTCCAACATTTACCCTCTCATAGGTAATTTACCCTCTTCTCTTCCCTCCTCAAACCAAACACACCCGAATTTGATTCAAAATCAATAAAATTATAAGGACTTTTAAATCAATTTTTCCTAAAATTAAGATACCAACAAAAATATTGTTATTGTATAAAGTCATATGGCTAAAGGTGTACTTTTAACTTAAATAATTAATTAGTTAATTAAATAAAAAACAAATGAAGAGACCTTATGAAAAAATGAAGAGACATTAATATTGGGATAAGGTGTATCCAACTATTGAAATATTTTTGTTGTGTAATTTTTCCTCTATTTTATTAAAAATGGATCAATTTTACGTCCCAACAAACTTCAGCTGCTTCCGTCTTCTTCCACATAAAATGTACTGTAGTATACGTTTAACAGGATATCATTTTAAAAAAAATCATAAATTAAAAATTACCCAAATCGTCACGCAAGGCACGCCTTCACCCCTTTTATGTACCAACCAAGGAACTTTTCCCTTTGAAAATTCTCCTCGCATCCCTCGCGTCCCGGAGTTTTGTCTTCTTCTTTGTTTTGGACTAGCTTTTCTCTTCTTTTTGCTAACAGTTGTCAACTTCTAAGAGATCCTGTTAATTTATTTATTTACTCTTTTGCCCCCAGAAGCTATTATAAATTACTAATAGTTCCAAAACCACAACCGCACAAGAGGCTCCACCCTCCATCTCCTTGCTTCACCATGGAATCTCATTCAGCTTCTTTGAAAGTTTACTTCATACCCAGCGTGTTTACAAGTCACCTTGTTCATCTCTTTGAACTCTGTCGTTGCTTGGCTTCACGTGGCGTGCATGTGATCTTCTTCTCCACCCCTTCCACCACTAACCTCCTCCACAAATCCTTACTCAAGGCCGAGGCTGCGGGCCATCGCATCCATGTGCACAACCTCAAGTTCCCTTCTCGGGAGGTTGGTCTCCCTGAAGGCGTCGAGAATCTCGTCGGCGTCGATGACTTGGGTGCCGTCGCCAAAGTCGGCGAGGGAATGGGCCTCCTCCGCCTTCAAATGGAGCAGTTCATGGAGCAAAATCCGCCCGACTGTATCGTCGCGGACATGTTTCACCCTTGGACCTCCGACTTCGCGAACCAGTTGGGAATCCCACGGCTGATATTCGATGCGTCCGGCGTGTTTCCTGCCTGCTGTAAGGAGAGCATAAGAAAACTACCTAACTTCCCGAACTTGGTAAACTCCAACTCTGACCCGTTTATCCTTCCGGGTCTTCCCCACCCGATCACATTGACTTTTTCTCGACTTCCAGAGTACATCCAAAATACGACCCCACTAACCCAGCTCATGGAATCGGTCTACGACTCAGAATCCAAGTGCTATGGCCGTATAATCAATGGCTTCGCCGAGCTTGAAGAGGAATACATAGAGCACTACAAGAAAACCACGGGGAAAACCGTGTGGCACTTGGGCCCCACTTCTCTTCTGAACAGTTCATCGGAGGACAAGGCGGAGAGGAATTTGAAGGCGGCGGTGAGTGAGGATGAGATCCTGAGTTGGCTCAACTCGAAGCAACCAAACTCGGTGCTTTACCTCTGCTTCGGAAGCGCCGCCCACTTCGCCGACGAACAGTTGCTGGAATTAGCAAGTGCACTCGAATCCTCCGGCCATAATTTCATCTGGGTGGTTGACAAAAAACAGCGTACGGAGCACGAGACTGAAGAAGACAGACTGAAATGGATGCCGAGAGGGTTCGAGGACAGAATGAAGCGAGAAGGTAGGGGAGTGGTCATACGAGGATGGGCCCCACAAACACTTATACTGGACCACGGGGCCGTCGGAGGGTTCATGACGCACTGTGGGTGGAACTCAATGCTGGAAGCGATCAGTAGCGGAGTTCCGATGATTACGTGGCCATTGCACAGCGAGCAATTTTTCAACGAGCAGCTTATACTGCGGGTGCTTGGGATTGGGGTGGAGGTGGGAGCAGATAATTGCGGGGTTTTCAATGTTCTTATGGGCGTTGCCACGAAGAATCTGGTGAAACGGCACCGTATAGAGAGTGCTATAAGAAAATTAGTGGGCGGTGGAGATGAAGCGATGGAAATGAGGAGGCGTGTTAGAGAGCTCGCGGAAAAGGCTAAGGCAGCAGTAGGAGAAGGTGGGTCCTCACAACGGAATCTGACGGCTCTGATTCAAGATCTTCATGAGATGAAATCCGCCAGAACAAAGGCTCAAATTGATAACAAAAATAAAGGAGGGAATTAATTACTAGCTCTATAGTAAGTTCTATTTGAGTCTGAATGCATGTCTTGGTTCGAATGCTTTTGGCTTCTCTAGTTTTCATCAACTCGGATTTAATTATGTGCGCTTTCTTGTTTGGGTCAGTTGATTGATTCCTCTCCTTTAAAATTTAAAAAGTTTATTAGCTAGTTTAATTTGTTGGAGAAACTAAGTATGAAGCATGCCTCGGGCTCTATTATATTCTACTTAGTCATGCTCCTATGTCTTTCAAAAGATAATCAGAAAGCGTTAAAATTTATTAAGACGAAACTATCTACCGCCATGAACACATTCGATCGTTCCTTTTGCAGCAACCAGGTTCAAAGCTTCAAAAGTCAAGTGATTGCAATACCCCCCATTAGTTCAAGAGAACCAAACTGGAATTTTTATGTTATGAAATAATACCAAAGTACCCAGTACCCACTTATAACTCTGTTGTCTCTTCACCTCACGCGTGCTGCACGTGATCTTCTTTTCCACCCCTTCAGGCTGTCCCCACCACCCACACCCACATATTCCACAAAGAAAGCAAACCGGACAAAATATTGAAACGGGAGCCGATAATTATTGCTCTACCCTTATTCTTTTAATACAAAAGGTCGTCTGCCCTAATAGAGTATCCTACAGAATATTACACGTGCTGCACTCATCATTTTACACGTGTACAGTTGAGGGACCACATTTGATCTTATCTCTAATGATATTACAAATATGCTAATCATACACAAATCTGTATTGTCTATCACACAAACACAACTACACTTGAAATGAATTTTATAACATATCAATTTTTTAATTTATGATTTAAATTGTTAAGATGAAAAGTAATAGGAAAAATCCCATTAAAATACAATTAAAATTGGAAAAGGATAAAATGGTACTGTAAATTTTTGAAACCCTAAATCAAAGCGTCAAAAGGAATTTGGGATTTGAAATTATGGTTAAAAGACAAAAATGCCCTTACTTAACTTTTAAAAAAAAAAACAAAATGCCCCAAATCGCATCATGTTTTGAATGGTGAAATTAACAACATTACTTTCTTAGTTCACAACTTCTTATCTGACAGTCCAAAACATGCTCAGGAAAAAGTGTGAAATTAACAAGTTGGAGGGCCAATAACAACACACGTCTCTATATTAACACTATCATATTTTATATTAACAACTTTATATTCTTAATTCACAACAATCCAAAACATGCCCTGGGAAAAGTGTGATATTAACAAGTTGAGGGGCGAATAACAACACTATATTTTATATTAATGACTTCACTTTCTTAATTCACAACTTCCTATCTAACAATCTAAGACATGCCCAAAAAAAAGTGTGAAATTAACAAGTTGAGGGGTCAATAACAACACCCATATCTATATTAACAACACCATATTTTACATTAACGACTTCAGATTCTTGGTTCACAACTTCTTATCTAACAATCCAAAACATGTCCAAAGAAAAATGTGAAATTAACTAGTTAGAGGGCGAATAACAACACCTATTTCTATATTAATAACACCATATTTTATATTAACAACTTCATATTCTTGGTTCACAATTTCCTATATGACAATCCAAAACATGACTAGGAAAAAATGTGAAATTAATAAGTTGGGTGGGGGGGGGGGGAACAACATTTGTCTCTATATTAACACTTGTCTCCCATGCGTGTGCCTTTTTATTTCTTTTGCCTGTCACTTAACTCAAGACATTTTTGTCTTTTCATCATAATTTTCAATCCCAAATTCCTACTGACGCTCTGATTTGGGATTTCAGAAATTCACAGCACAATTTTATTCTTTTCCAATTTTAATTGTATTTTAATGGGATTTTCCCAAAGTAATATGTGAATTAGAAGTCTAAAAAAACATATATGATTTAAATAATTAATTAATTAAAAAAAATAAATGAAGAGAGATTATATTGGGTTAAGGTTTATACAATATGCTGAATTTTTTTATGTGCATTTAGTATCCTAGAGTATTTAATTTATTAGGGTTAAGGGACAATTTTGCTTCGAAAATTTTTTCTAAGGGTCAACTTTGTGCCGGAAGTGTCATAAAAGGGGCAATTTTGTCATTGTCATTATCTCAGTTAATTTTGACCATTAGGTGATCAAATATGTTAAGCTGACAGTCTATATGTTATCCACGTCATTTTTGTTAAGTTACAAATTTACCCCGGAAGTTTTAAACCCAACTTTAAAAAAAATATGAAGTAGATGACTCATTAATATCACAGATTATTTAATTTATTTGGGTCAGTGGGCAATTTTGCCCCGAAAGTGTCAAAAAGGGAGACAATTTTGCCCTGCCATTATCCCAGTTAATTTTAACAGTTTGTTGACTAACTATGCTGAGCTGAAAGTCTATATATGATCTACTTCATTTTTGTTAAGATCCAAATTTACCTTGGAAGTTTGAAAAAATATGAAGTAAATAACACATGGATTTTCAGGGCAAATTTACACCTTAACAAAAATAACGTGGATAACATGTGGGCCGCCAACTTAACATATTTGATCAATTAATGATCAAAATTAACTGAGATAATGGTCAAAGTAAAATTACCCTTTTTTGACATTTCTAAGTCAAAATTGGCCTCATTGCCCTTAACCCAATTTGTTATGTAATTTTATTTGTTAAAATTAAAAATGGACCAATTTTAACCCAAGCTGTAACGCCCACAAACGTCCATTTGCTTCCATTAGGCTCATGCACAGGCCTCACAAACTTCAGCCGTTGAACTCCATCATCTTTCACAGTAACTATACTCTAGCATTAAAAGGGTTATGTGCCCTTTTGTGAATAACTGAATATAATACTCTTATGGTTCATTTTATTATGGAGGAAGAGGGGCAAATTTTGGATTTCAGATAGTAACTTGAGAAGTCATTATGTGAATATTATCATGAATTTTGGAGCTATTTTGTACCCTTTTATATTTAAGTCACTTTCAACTAACTCATTGAAACCAATAAATAATATTTAACTCATTAAATTTATTTTAAATTAAAAAAAATTTCCTTTACTGAAATTAAATGATATTTTCAAGTAAAAAAAACAAATACATTGACCAACTTTTAAACATTAGTTGTAGGGACAAAATTGATAAATAAGCATTAATTAATTACTCTACAAATGACTCATATTATAGAAAAAAAATCTTCCGAAAAGTTTATGAAATATACTTTAACGTGATTTATATTATGGATGGGATAGAGGATATGATACTATAGCATATGTTTGTGTGTGTGTGTGTGTGTGTGTGGGGTCAATGCTCTATATCATGGACAACTATGCATGTTATTATCTTGCAAACAGGCCAACAGTTTTATAGCCTAACGGTGTAAAAGCTCGTTTCATTATTACAAAAATCGAGATATATGATAGTTATTAACTACCATATATAATGGTTCTGAACTGTCATATATGCGGGTATTATAAAAAGCTCGGCACAGATACATTACAATTCCAGACTATTATTTATTCGAACTTATTATAATGGTTATAATATAAAACCCGTTATATATTGAGGTTTGATGAGGCCATAATATGCCCATTGCTGTAATAATAATTAACGGATACACGTAAACAACCGTCATAATATATTGTAATACTTGCATGATACAAAAAAGCATCATTTTACAACTATTATTTATTCAGTAACATACATATCTATTACTGCCTCCAATCAAGCCTTTTAACTATAAACATATTATTCTCTATATACCTATTACATTTTGGCTTTAGAGCTAGTGGCTTAATAGCCCTAATTTAGAATCTCACTCTTTTCCAAGTATGAGCAAAACTTATATATACACATTTTCAATGAATGCCTAATATCCATGCATGTACTCATGAAAAGTAGTAATGGCTCATGAGATAAAAAAAACTAATGATTTCTTCCACCAAAATTAATGAAGGCATCTTACCCTATTATGGAGAATCACTTTATAGTCAACAAAAAAAAAAAATAATAGTAACAATTATGAGAATTTTTAATTCGTCCTTTAACCTATAAGCAACATTTGACTTTGCTCTATCCATTATATCCTTGATGACCAGGTCTTAGTTGAGATTAATTTAATAAGACAATCATGTCTGATAATGTTGTCTCATCTTTTATGCTAGCATCATTAAGTACTAGAACTTTCATGATATCATTTTTATCTTAATGGAAGGAGTAATATTTATCTCCTTATAAGCTCAACAATTATTTGTAATAAATTATATTAAACTAAACAATTAAATAGATAACAATAAGATGCTACAAAGTCAAAATAAAAAATTAATCATGCTTACAACATAAATATAAGAGGCAAAGGGAAAAAAAACCATCACGAATAAGTGTATGTTTATCAATGTAAATCATACAATTATAACTTCATATCACTAAGATCTACCTATGGGTAAAGATAATAGCAGAGAATGAATTTATCTCGAATTGATGAATCTAAAATGCAGTTATATTTTCTAATACATGTGGGCTATTTAAAAAATATAATGTCATTTTATTCCATCCAAATTAAATATCCAGTTATAATTATCTACCTGTGGAAAAAGACTAATTATAACTATATATTTAATTACAATTGATAATATTCTATAGTGCTATATGTGATTATAAATGTCCATGCAACAAAATTAAGGATGTCATGGCTACTCCCTAGGACACAAGCATGCTAACTACGAATATCATGTGTATTTAAAACATAAATATGCACAAGTAACCTAATGAGAATTTAAACAATGTAATCAATAAAAAGTGACTAAATAACTGAAATTCTCTCACTTTGATTAAATTAATTAATCACTAATTAGAGTTGATGTTTGAAAAATTCTACAAGCAATTATTTATAAATGCAATATTGAGCATAATGTAGCTACTTCTCAAGATGCATGCTAATTGCAAATATCAACTATGTGCACCTAAATTCCAAATATGCACAAATCTTTAATGGGAATTTAATTGACTTATTTAGTCAACAAAATGTGACCAAATAATCATTATAACTAAATTTTTCCACTATTTTGTGCATCCAAATTAAATATAATATATGAACTTCTTAATGGAGGGATTAATATCAAATAATTAAATTAATAACCCACTAATTCATGTATCCAAAAATTTTTTAAACTATTAATTTCAGCATATCTCAACTCAAATATAATTTTTGCAAAATTCAAAAATTTGAAAAATTGTCCAAAATTGCATACATATTACGGTAATAATACCAAAATTTTTTTTTGCAAATTATGCAAAATAGCCAAACTTAATTTTTCCTTATTGAAACAATTAAAATGGTACTAAAAAAAGTCAGCATTCAATTATTTTGATCAAGTAAGCCATTTATGGGATGAAATATAAACTAAACTTAAACAATTGATTAGATATTTAATTTCTTCAGAAGAAGGGAAAATGCCAAAGAATTGTGCTCAAAATGGAGTTAAGGAAACTTTATTGAACCAAAATAATATCTAGAAATCAAACTTAAAGGCTTCAATATCAATAGCCCTATACATTGAATAACAACGATTGTCCAGAATTAAAATAAGGGCTAAGGTGCAAAAATAGCCTTGAACTTTTACTCAAAGTTAGCCAACCACCATATGCTTTTCAGAGGTGCAAAAGTGCCTATTAGCTTTCAAAACATGAGGAAAAATACCATCTTTGTTAATCTCGGTTAGTTGACCGTTAGTTTGATTGAAAATGTTGACATTGAAGATGATGCGGCGGTCATAATGTCCAGTGGAGGGAAAAAATAATGATAAAATAATTCAACTATGTTATAAATATTAACTTATTATTTAAACAATAAAAAATCTCAACCCACCCCATCCAAACTCACGCACTCCTTCGTTGAATCCCCTCAGCTGCAACCACTCCCTTCTTGATTCCTCTTCAATTGATGGTTTTGGGTTCAATTTTTTCTTGTGGGTTTTGAATTCTGAGTTTGTTGATCTCATGGGTGATGTGTTCTTTGAATTGAATGGGTTTTGATTTCTTCAGTAATGCTAAGAAGTTTTATGTGGGTTGCATGAGTGGAGGTACAATGCCATATGAACTGATGAGTGTTTTCTTTCTTCCCTCCACTGCCAACTTAGATTAAAATTAGCTAACTCATCATCCATGTCAGTGTTCTAGGTCAAACTAACGATCAACATAACAAAGATTATATTTTTGCTCCCATTTTGAAAGCTTATACATACTTTTGCACCTTTAAAAAGCATATAATGCTAGGTGCACTTTGGATAAAACCTCATGGGTATTTTTGTACCTTAACCTTTAAAATAAATCCATACCTGGCCCAAAGTGCAAATCAAAACGTGACTGGGAAAATATATCCTCCCTTCTAGTTGTCAACTTAATGGCCCAAATGATTGAAAATGTAGTAGAGCCCATAAAGAAATTTTTCTAGAAAAAAATTGAAATAATTTCAATATGCCTCAGCTCAGAATGTTAACAAATATATCCGACAATTATATAAATGTCCAAAATTATCAATATAAACATTTAGACAATAATTCACAATGGAATTTGAAGAATATATTTGAGCAATAGTATATGCCAGAAATTATGCAAACAAATATAATGCTAAATAAATAAATCAGAATAATAGCTCAAGGAAGAATGTTTGTTTAACTCTAGTAATCTCTGAGAAAATAAAGCATATGGCTTAAATAGTTAAATAAAGGCCAACAGAAAAATCTAGAAAATTAAACAAAAAAATAAAACTTTATCCGCAAAGTAAAATAATTTAGGCGTGAATAAAATAAATTCATGCAACTTCAGAAAATTCATCCAACTTTAGCCCGCAAAGTAAAATGATTCAGGATGACGTTGTTTAAGGCATCTCCTTCAACTCAACTAGAGCCCTAACCCCACCCAGTTACCTTTGTCTGACCCGATCCCAACTCGAATCCACCAGCCGGACTTGCAAATGCAGGTGACTCCTTTTCTGGTGATTTAAGAGCTCAGAATGCAACGGTTCTGACAGTGAAAATCATGAAAATCAATACAGAATGCAACATACAAGATTATTCAATAGTTATGCATCAAGATTAATCATAGATTTCAAGATTCAAAACATAAAGGAATACCAAAGGGAGCGCGGTGATTACCGAAAAAGGTGTGATTGGCAACCATGAAAGAAATAAGGAAAGATTCAAAACCAAAAAAATATATAATCTAAAATCAATCTCAAATTCCTTTCTCTATTAAAAATGATTACAGATCTAGAGCATATATTGACATATTTCATACGCATCAGACTTTCACAACATCCATGAATAGAATCTTTAATTATATTTAAAAAAGGAGGAAACAAGATTTCAATCCACTAACATATTAATAGTGATTCAAAACAATATTCATGGATAAAATATAATTAAGAGTCTCACAAGATTAACAGGAAAAAATTCGTAGATATCATGTTTTTTTAATATAGATAGCAGATATCATGTTATTCATGAAAGAATGGAAAAGACAGAATAATAACATGCATAAGACACCAGGCAGAGGAGAATCGATCTAGCTCTGATACTACATGTTGGAATAAATACATAAATAATTCCCCAATACATAAAATGTAAACTCTAAAATTAAGAGTAACAGGGGAAGACTTTATCAGTAGTACCTCTAACCAT
Organism: Inga oerstediana; assembly: GCA_963210345.1. Lineage (NCBI taxonomy): Eukaryota > Viridiplantae > Streptophyta > Magnoliopsida > Fabales > Fabaceae > Inga > Inga oerstediana. The sequence continues at coordinate 76,007,955 of OY723399.1, read as the reverse complement.
AGTAACTCTGATCCCTTTATCTCTTAACATGAGAACTGAAAAAAGAGAAAAGGATATTAGAAGAAAATAACTTTGGATCTTTCTAAAGGGAAGATGAGGCATAATGATGTTATGAGAATGGTCGTCACCCGTCAGTGTTACTACTTTAAGATCTGGCCTACACTATTTATAACCTCCCATCAAGACTTGTAATAACTTACCAGCCAAGCAGGTACATGGGTGACATGCGTCACCAACTTCTCTTTTTGCTTGTACATCATCATCTCATGTTCCGCACACCCCACCTCTGCACTATAGCCATAGATATGAGTCACAAGCTTCATGTGATAGCAATGGTCAAAGTATAATGGCCACTTGATCATCAAAACGCTATTGATCACACTCTACATAATGGAGTTTAATCCACAATAGGTCATCAACCCTCTGACCGCCAGGTGGCCTAGAATCAGCAGCTGTGAGACCCACTCTCTTATGATTATACCCTTATTCTCTCTCTTCATCCTTTCTTTGAACCCCTTTGGTATCCATTTCTCCTACTATTGCTCTATTTCATTCTCTCCCTTTCTGAACACCACCCAGATGAAATCGTGGCCTGAGGATTCTATCCCACACACTATCTTGTAGAGTTGGTTGTCTGAGAAGCTCCACATGCTTCCAAACGTGATGTACACCACCGAGTTGGGTTTCTTCAAGTTTAAGAAACTCAGACACCCTTGCTCTCCGATCACGATCTTATGGCTCCTTTGGGTTTTCTTTTCAGTGGTTCTGTGAATAAGCAACAGTGGCCCATTGAGCTAGAGCTTCTTCCCTGTGAGTTTCTCGTACATCTCTATGTACTCAACGTCAATCTTAGCAAAACTATTGAAGACAATGCGATGGCTGTTCAACTTTGCTTCTTTAATTTCATAACTTAACCAAATTCACCACCATGCTTCGGTAATTTCATAGGATTTAGAAGCTGAGACAATGTTGTGGTGACCGGGTGGGGTAAGCCTGGCACGATAAATGAGTTGGAGTCAAATTTAGTCTTTTCTTGATGTCATCATCATTGATGAGTTCTTTTGTGGAATCTAAGGGTGAGCAACAGGTGGGCAGTGTAATGCCCCAAAGTATGATTAAGGGCTAATGACTCCAAATGTGAATGTAATTAATATTAAACAAACACCTTTAGAGAATACAATGTGAATTATGACCGACATGGTAGTAACTAGTGCCCTACCCTGTATTTAATCTTAATTGTGGTATTAAAACCTAAATTGAATCAAAAGAGAAGGGAGGGCGCATGGCATGAAGAAATGGAAGAAAGAATGTGTTAAGTAGTAATCCAATAAGAATTGACATAGTCATGGGAAAAATGGGAAGAAAAGAAATTTACCGGCTAATTAGTCAGCAACCGAAGAGGGAATCTACTAATAACTTAAAGATTAAGTGGTGTGACTAATTGCCAAGTGAACAAGAGAGAATAATCACATGGTTGCATGCACATGGAAGAAGCTATAAGATTTGGACACATGGCATAATCGAATGCTATTGATTAAAGTCAAAATTTTCAACTCAACTCTCTTCTCTCTCTCTCTCTCTCTCTCTCTCTCTAAGTTGGCCAAGGAGCATGGATGGAGTAAAATCCGATCTCATCTCATCATTTCTCTTTCTCACTTCAGCCCCATTGACGTCCAAGCAATAGGAGTAAAGAGAAAGAATAAAAATCAAGGTATGTGAGCCTATTTGACCTAGTGAATGACCTCAAATGCCAAAACCCTCTTCTTTAATCTTGATAATCTTGATGAGGGCTTCATGTGTATGGTTTTAGATTTTCAAGAGGAGGTGTTTGAGTGCTCAAAGGAAGTTAGTGGTTGATGAATCAAAGAACAAGTAAGAGATTGTGAAAGAGGTGAGCAAAAGCTACCTTTTGGTATATATGTTGTAGTCATTAGTTGAGCGACTTGAATGCTAGATTTTGCCCTGATTTTTGCGAACACTAGGGTTGTAGAGTGTCATGGTGGTTCGTTGATGTTTATGGTGTCTTGGGTTGCGTTTTGGATAATGGAATTGGCTTGGAGTCTTGAATGTGAAATGTTAGTAATTGTGAGTTTTATGTTGAAATGTGGTCAAAATAGAACATGAGAAAGTAATGAGAATTCGGATGTTTTGATGTTTCCATTAGATTCCTTCTGGAAAATTGTGAGTGAGTAGTGTTAGTTGTGAATTTTTGACCATTTGAAACATTTGTGCAAAAAATGGAAATTCTGGAAAATTCAGTTAAGATTCTGTGTAGGGGACCAACTTTTTATGGTGTTATGAAATAGAAAATAGTGTCAAAATGTTGTGAAACTTTCCAGTTTTGTAGTAGACATATTAAGATTTAAAATGGTATATAGTTTGTGTCATTTGAAGTTGTGTGCTAAGATTTATGGTCAGTTGAAATCAGCCAAGAATCAGGCCAGCTTTTGGCTATGGCAAGGCATTGTTGGCTGCAGCCAAAAAGTTTGGGACCAGTTCTTGGCCGCGGCCTAAAAGTTTCTGATATGCTCTTGGCCATAGCCAGTAGTTCCTGGCTGCAACCCAAACCTTTCTAACCTTCTCTTGGCTATGGCCAGAGAAGGTCTTAGCTGCGGCCATCCCTCAAAATCTTGCATTTTAAATTTTTGAAAGGTGGTTTCCGGTAGTTCTTCCTAACCCTTTAGAATTTTGTTTGAGCTTTTAGCAGCCACCTAAAGGTCTCAAATGATAACCAACCCTAGGGGTTTTAGAATTAAGAATTTGAATAGGAAATAACTCGTCATCCTTGATTATGATTTATAGGATTTGACATTTGCCTTGTGCATGATAAACTGGTGCCAGAGCACGAGCGGAAAGAATAAGGTGGTGACCCTTTCTCTTATATCATGTATATTGCATTGTATGTTTGTGCTTATCATTGAATTGCCGTGAAAGAGAATGTCGTTGTTGTACCGCTGTTGTGAATGCCGTTGTTGTATTATGGTTGAAAAGGCCTTTAAATGCCATTGTTATATTGTGGTTAAAAATGTCTTTATAGTACTGTTGTTGTGAATGCCGTTGTTGTATCACTATTGTGAATGTTGTTGTTGTATTATTGCTCTATAATAATTGCTTACATGCTTTGTTAGTATATATCATATGAGTGAACTGTTACTACTGAGATTCTTTTGAATCTCACTCTTTCTAATGACTAACCTATAGCCTGGGCAAGCGGGACGAAGGAGAAACAAGTGAATAAGGGCGGTTAGTGCTCCTAGCTAGGAGATTTGTATTTTGTTAGTTGGTTATCATATTTTGGAATTATCGTACATATTATAAATGTTGTAAATTTGGTTAGTGTTATGTAATGCCCTGTATGGGAAAACTGTAATGCCCTAAAAATGGGTTTAAGGGCTAATGACTTCAAATATGAACGTAATTAGTGTTGAATAAACATTTTTGAAGAATAAGATGTGAATTTCGATTTAAATGTGTTGCAATTAGTGCCTAAACCTTGCATCTGAGCTTAATTATGTGATAAAGCTTAAAATGAACCCTAGTATAGGGGAGGCACATAGTTGAGAGAAATGAATGATAAAACGTGTTTAGTGGTGATTCGATAAGACTTGCCATAATTAGGGGAAAATGGGAAAAAAGAAAGTTACTGACCAATTGGGCAAGAGGGTGGAAAAAAGAAAGTTATTGAAGAGGAAACTCATTTGTAATTTAAAGATCAATAGTTGTGATTAGTGCTTAATTGGGCAAGAAGGTGGAATCATGTGCTTTAGAGTTCATGTGTAATCATAGGTAAGGGAACAAGATCATTACAAGTGGCATGGTATGGACCATATGATCAAAGTCAAATTTTCAACTCTTTTCCTCTCTTCTCTCCCCCCTCAAGGTCGGCTATCATGTATGGGGAAGGCCAAAAATCTACACCTTTATCATCATCTCATCTTCTCTCTCTCAAGACTCCATTTTCATGTAAGGTGAAGGAAGAAAGAGAAAGGAAAGGTGAGATTTTGTCATTGTTGTTGACTTCTAATGCTCAAATTCTCTTCATTAATTTTGTTCATGGTGATGAGAGCTTTATTGCTAAGGTTTTAGATTTTTGAAAGAAGGTGTTTGAGTGATTGAGCAAATTTGAAAGTTAAGGAATCAAGAAACCAACCTTGGGAAGAGGAAGAAGTGAGTATTTGATGCATTTTGACCTAACTATTGTGATGATTGGTTGGGTTTCGAGAATTGAGAATTTTGCCTTGATTATAGTATGATTTTGAAATGGATGAATTGGATAGTGTATTGTGGTGGAATTAGTGTTATATTATGTCTTTGTGCCATTGGAGTTCGTTTGGAATTGGGATAGAGAGTTTGACAAATTGGTGGTTTGGGATGTATTTTGGTTTAAAACTAAATAGGTGGGGATATGATGAGAATTTGGTTGTTTTAGTGATTCCAATGGGTTCTTTGTGAAAATTTGGTAGGGATAGGGTTGTTTGTGGATTTTGGGAGCTATTAGACACATTGGTCAGAAATTTGGAAAATTCTGTCATCTGTTGCGTTTTGGCTTTTGATGAACATCACTCGAGTGCATAGGGGCATCATTCGAGTGCAACATCATATTTTCTCTTTCCCTTCAGTTTTAATTGCACTCCTCCCCCCGCAAAGAAAGCAGAAGTGCATGTTCTTACTTGTGAGTGATTTAGGTTCTCACCTGAGTGCATATGGTATCACTCGAGTGCCTGTGTGTAACACCCCAATTTTCGATTAAGGGCTAATGATAATTATTGAGGATAATTATCGAGTGAAAGTGGAATAATTATGTGTTTTGGTGGCAATATTAATTAATATGCCATAATTAGTGGAAATTGAGAGAATGAAATTGTTGGGCAATTAGTTAGTGATTCATTGAGAAATTAACTACTAACTAAGAGAAAATGAGAAGTGTAATTAAAATGGCTAATGGAGGGATTAGATATGCTAATTGGATATTTACTTATGAGAGCCAATAGAAATGTGACAAGTGGCAAGCTCATAGGTTAGGAGAGTGAGGGAAAAAGTCAAATGGGATAAAATATTTTATTTTCTCTCTCTCTTCCCCTCATTTTCGCTAGATAGCATAGAGGGATCATCATCATTTTTCATCTCTCTCTCATCTCTCCTTCTTTCTATCTCTTATGTGCCTTAAAGACCAAAGAAGGGAGGAAGAAAAGCTATAATTTGGGTAAGTAAATGGCCTCTAATGCTTAAGTGCTCTTCCTTAATGTTGTTTCTTGGAGTGAGAACTTCAATTTGATGGTTGTAGCTTCTCCATTAGTGGTGATTTGAGGAATCACAAAAATCTGAAGTTTGGAGAATCAAAAACTGTTTTTGAGAAAGTTGTTAAGGTAAGTGAGACCAATCTTTCTATCTATGTTTCATGCCATTGTAGGAAGTTTGGAATTTTTGGTAATTATGGCCTTAAATTCTAAAATAAGTATCATTGGGTATTTGGTATGGTATTGGCATAAAAATGGTACATTGTGGTGAGTTTGGGATAGATAGATTGATTTGGGGATTGAAATGTTTTGTTTGGATGATTTTAGAATTTGATGATTATGTTGCCCAAAACCAAAGCATGATAATGGAATATGATTTTAGTAATTCTATTGATTCCATTGAATTCCTTGGGTGTTTTTGTGTGGGAGTAGCTTTGAGTAAGAGTTTGGGACCATTAGAATCATTTGGGCAAAGGTTGGGATGAATGGTTAGTTGTGCTATGTTTTCTGGTTTTGATAGAATCACTTGAGTGATTTTGGATTCACTCGAGTGTGGGATGAATATCACTCGAGTGAGGTTGAGTATCACTTGAGTGCTATGTATATATTCATTGTTCTCTTCAGTTTTTCTGTTGTGCTTTCTGGAAAATCTCAAGAGTGTATAGTCTCACTTGCAAGTGTTAATCTATCAGTCGAGTGCAAAGTCCTGTGCTTGAGTGCTCCTCTTTGTGGAAAACTCTTGTGCTCCCAGGTTCTCACTTTCTGGACTTCACTCTCTAGTGCTCGGGTGAGGCATTTGGCTATCACTCGAGTGAGGTCCAGTATGCTCGAGTGTTATAGTCTCTGAAAAGTCCTTGTGCTCTCGGGTGTTCACTTGTTATCCTTCACTCTCTAGTACTCGAGTGCAGACTGTACCATCACCTGAGGGATGCCTTTTTCACTCGAGTATCCATACAATCTCACTCGAGTGAGGTCATCTTCACTCGAGTGTCGCAGAGAAAAATGTCAGTTTGGAGCTTCAAAAAGGGGATCTTTGGGGATAGTCTTCCAACCCTTTAGAGTATTGATAGAGTGATTCGTGGGTACTTAAAGAGCAATAATGATAACCAATTAAGTGTGAGAAGTCATTGAGAATTGGAATAGAGAATTGATACTTCGTCACTCATTATGAATTATAGGATACGACGTGTGCCCTACTCAGGAGAAAATAATGCCAGAGCGTGCACAGAAGGAACGAGCAGGTAGTGATTTCTCTCTTATATTGTGTATGATGTCTGGTATGTATGATTTATCATAGTATTTGTGAAATGTGAATTTGTGCTAGTGAATTGTGAAGGAAAATGTGTCATAGTCCATTACAGCATGAGCACTTCAGCGGGAGCCGTCGTAGGGGGTTAATGCCCATCACACCTACCTCGACAGTTGTAATCGACATGGATCGATTGTGAATTGTAAATTGGCCAGTATGGCTGTGCATTGTAAACTATTAAATGAAACCCAGCTGTGGTGAAATATATACATTGTTGTGAATTGTGATGTGTGCGATACAGCGTGAACAATTCAGTGTGAGCAAATGTAAGGGTGGCGTTTGTCACACCTGCCTTTGCTGCTGTAACTGCCGTTGTAGTTGCAATATCTGTGTGTTATGATTGCTTTCATGCCTTACTGTTGTGCACATTCTGAGTGATTTGACACTACGGGGATTCTTTAGAATCTCACTCTCCCAAAAATCATGTTTTAGACAGGGCTGAAGGATCAAAAGGAAAGCGGGTGACAAAAAGCGGATGAGTTCCAGTTTAGGAGTTTATATTTTGTTAATGGTTATCATATATAATATCATTTGGATATTTTGGGAACAAGTGTATGTATATTGAGATGTGTGACTAGTTTTATGTAATCCCCAAGTTAAGGGAATAAATTATGGGCTTTGTGCCTTTGTATAAACCCTTGTTTAATTAATGGAACCCGAGTGTGTTGGGAATTTATGCTGTACTCTGATATGTATGAATGGAATCAACCTGTACAGGCCATTTTGTATTTGTAATGTGAATATGAGACCTTGTGAACAGGCTTTGTAAAGGTTTTTGTAAACCCTGATTTCGGGAAGTTTGATTTTACTTAAGTCCCAAATCAGTTAAGGTCTTTAATTTATTTAATTACTTGATTATAAACGTAATCTCGGCCTATGGTTGGAAGGGGGTTACACCGTGCATTTGGTACTATGAACTCGCATCTCGGGTTAGCACTCACAGCCAATTTTTTGAGAGTGTGTCTTAGCACTCGCAAGTGTTGTGCTATCACTCGAGTGCCAGAGTCAATGCTCGAGTGTACTTATCACTTCAGGATTTTCTTTGTTCTCAGGTAGTCACTTTCTGTGCCTTACTTGGTTAGACTTGGGTAAGCATGAGGCTACCACTTGAGTGTTGAGTTCAGGACGTGCAGTGATCATTTTCTATTTTGTTGTTGCTCTCGGCCAAGCACTCACACGAGTGAGTTGTTCTCACTCGAGTGCAAATCATCTCATCACTTGAGTGTATCATCCATTACTCGAGTGCATAAGTTAAAATTAGTGTTTATACTCCTAAAAAAGGGATCTTTGGTGTAGTTCTTCCAACCCTTTAGACATGTGTCTAGGCTTCTAGTAGCCACCTAAAGAGTTTAAATGATAACCAACTATAAATGTTATGAAAGTGAGAATTTGGAATAGAGAATAACTCGTCGCCCTTGATTTTGGTTTTTAAGATTTCATATTTGCCCTGCCCGTGAGCAAACTGTGCCAGAGCATGCTTAGAAAGAACAAGGTAGTGACACTTTCTCTTATACTATATGTAATGCATTGCATGTTTGATTTATCATTATTTGTGAGACCTTCACTTGCGGCCCATCGGTGGTTCCGGTGGGAGGACTGTACCTTCGAGCGGTGGAGATATAGGGGATGTACTATGTGGAAGTAGTAAGGCTATATGTGAAAGCCGAAAGGCTATTTGTGAATCCTTCACTTCGGCCCATCGGTGGTTCCGATGGGAGGACCGTGCATTCAGGGTGGTGGAGATACGGGGGATGTGACTATGTGATTATGTATTTATGTGACAGCTTGTATGTTGTGTTTCGTGCTGCCATACAGCTTGATGATGTCATTGCATGCTTTGTGATTATGTATAGTATGAGCGATTTGTTACTATTGGGATTCTTTTGAATCTTATTCTTTCCATTGACTAACTCTCAGATAAGGCAAGTGGTTAAAAAGGGAAGGAGATGGCCAAGGGTGGCTAGAACTTCTGTAGGGTCATTTGATTTTAGGATATTGGTTATCGAATTTTGATTAGGGATCAGTGTATATTTTGTAAATATTGTTCTGGATACGGTTGTGTAATCCCCTAAATAAGAATTTATAAACCCTTAGTAGATATATATGAAACCCAGGGTTGCAGGGAATTTTGGTTGTACACTTTGATATGTATGAATGTGATTTAACTGCAAAGGTAGTTATATTCGAAATATGAATAGGAGACCAAGTTAAACCGATTTCAAAAGAAATTTGTAAAACCCTATCTCAAGGATGGGATTAAAAACGAAATTTTATCATCCGTTGGTTTCTAATTCATCTTAATTACTTATTTTCGAATCATAATTATTGTTTATAAGGTAGGGGTTACAAAAACTGATTGGGCAATTATGCCTTGTAAACCCTTGTAGTAAATAGATGAAACTCGAGAGTCATTAGGAATTTTGATATACACTCTGATATTCACGAATAGAACTGAACTCCACAAGTTTATAGACTCAAAAAGTAAATGTGAGATCGCATTTAACATATTTTTAGAAAACGTTTTTTGAAAATCCACTTTATCCTAGGGTCAAACCCTGTCTTAAAGTTAGGACCTTTAATAAGTTTGAATTATCCGTTGGTCTCTAATTTAACTTCATGATATATTTCTGAACTATAATTACGGTTTTTAAGGTAGGGGTCACATTTTTCGTATCAAAGCTATAATTCCTGGCAATGGTAGGTTTTGCTAGGATAATTGCCATAGTTCCTTGGCTTAGTGATGATAGATAACCCATAAATGTTTGTGGTATACACATGAATATTCCTGTTATTACTGGTATATGAGTTTTAAGGAATATGTGTATATATTTACTGTGATATTGACATGATGAATCATTTATAGAGTGAAAAGGAACAATGGTTAATCCAAAGGTTTGACCTGTAGAACCAGAGGTAGAAGAGGTTCATGACAACCCACCTGATCCCATGCAACTGATGATGGGCATGATAATGGAATAGCAGGATATGATGAACGAGCTAAGGGAAGAGCTCCAAGAGGAGAAGGAAAACGTAATGTGGATAGAGTCCAATCGACTTGAGAAGAGACGTAAGAGGAGACACATCATGAAGAAACAGCAGAAGGGTCAATTCGATCTCAAGAGTCCCCACCTCATATAGCACCGATCCAAGAGTCACATGGGGTACCAACCCGAGATGAGAGACATCTGTAGTATTGGGTCTCTAAATTCTACAAACATCTATCTCCAATGTTTAGGGGAAGGTTTGATCCCCAAGTGGCTGAAGATTGGCTAATTCGATTGGAGAAGATTTTTGATGTACTAAACTACCCAACCGAGGTGAAGGCACGATTAGCCGTTTACAAACTGCAGGGGGATGTTGACCGGTGGCGGCAAAATATTGCTATGACATTGCACAACCGGAATAAGCCTTTGACCTGGGAGCTGTTCCTGGAACAGTTTAATGACAAGTACTTCCCAACGTCTGTGAGAATAGAGAAAGAATCAAAATTCCTGTCCATTAAGTAGGGTAATGTAAAGACATTTTATAACTACCTTTCTCACTTTATCCGGCTGGCCTGATACTCTTCTTATCTACAACGCATGGATGATAAGGAGTGGAGTTCCGATATACTGATCTGAGGCTTACGGTGTGAGTTGAGGAAAAGATTAGCCACCAACCAATTTACTGTATTAAATAAGGCTGTGGAGGAGTGTAGAATCACAGAAAATAATTTAAGATTTTTGAACCCAACTAAGGGTGGTGGTCGTGGTGAGCCTAGTAAGGGAAGTGCTCCTCAGAAGCGGAAGGGCTAGGGATCCTTGTAACCCCCTACCTTATAATTCATAATTATAATTCAAAAATGCATAATTAAGATGAATTAGAAACTTATGATTACTACAAAATCTAATTAAGTTCCCGCTTCAAGACAAGGACCCGCCCTGAAATAAAGCGGGTTTTCAAAATTTCTTTCAAAACCTATTCGATCAGGTCTCATACTCACATTTTGAATATAATTAACTTGTGCAGTTAAGTTGCATTCATACAAATCAGACTGTAAACCAAAATTCCCGACAACCCTCGTGTTTTCATATATTAACTAAAGGGTTTACGGGACATATTCGTCCCTTACAAATTCTCATTCAGGGGATTACATATCCTTATCCAAAACAATATTTATAAAAGGTACAGTAATCCTAACCAACATATGATAACCAACCAACAAACAAAAATAAAGAACTAGCCGCCCTTGGTTGTCTGCTTCTCCTTCGAGCCACTTGCCTTAGTTGTAGGCTAGTCAATAGAAAGAATGAGATTCAAGAGAATCCTAGCAGTAACAAATCACGCATACAATATATAATCACATCGCATGCAAGCAAATCACCAAGGATTAGCAACATACACATGGCCTTCACGGCATACAAATGGTCTTTGCAGCAAACACATAGCCTTCATAGCTTACATAATTATAATGGCAGGGGTAGGTGTGACTTGCCTTACCTCCACGACTACTCACGATGTAATACACATAGTGTTTATGGCTTACATAATATTTCACAGCATACACATAGCCTTATGGCTTTCACATAGCCTTTACAGCTGTTATATAGCCTTTCGGATTTCAATAGCCTTACAAATTTCATATCTACAACGAATTTATTGGCACACCCCACCCTCATCCTCTTTCACCTACTGTCACCATGGCTATTGTTAGCTACCGAAGAACTCTTGGCATGGTTGTGCATCTCAAAGGAATATACACATGATGCATGACTGAAGTCACAATATACACATAGCTTCACAGCATACACACAGTAACAAGCTTCGCAGCATTAGCAATACACAATTTAATGATATCACATACATACAATGTATTACATACAGTATAAGAGGAAGTGTCACTACCTTGTTCTTTCCGAGTGTGCTCTGGCATAGGTTGCTCATGTTCAGGGCAAATATCGAATCCTATCAATCAAAATCAAGGACATAGTATTATTCCCTTTTCCAATTTCTTAACTTTAAACACTTAAGGTTGGTTGTCATTTGAGTCCCTTAGGTGGCTATGGTAAGCTCAACGAAAGCCTAAAAAGATTGGGAAGTACTAGGTTAGAAACCACTTTTCAAAATCACAAAGTGCTGAAAATAGGGGCTAGCTATAGTCAAGAAATCTCTAGCTGTGGCAAAAAATAGCACAAAGAGTTTTTGACTGCAGCCAAGATCTTTTGGCTGCAGCCAAAGATTGCCCAGAAAGGTTTGGGTTGCAGCCAAGGAAATTTTCTATTTCTTGCTAAACTTTGAAAAATCATAACTAATTCTAGAAAAATTGAAATGGGGTGATTCCAAAGCCAATGGAAAGATATTTAAGTCCTCTTTATAGGAAAATAATTAATTAATGTTGTTCATAACCACAAAATACAGAATTATATGAAATCCCATACTGCTCCAGAATAGCTTCCAGTTTCAACCCCAAACTTTGGAAAATCATAACTCCCAGCACACACATTGAAATGACATCTATTATTTGTCCATTTTAAAGTTTAGCATGTGAACTATTAGACTAAAAAGTTTCAGAATTATTAGACACCATTTTCCTATTCAAAATATCCATGCAAACAAATTGCCCAGTATAGAGTTTACACTTGACAGAATTTCAAATTTTTAACCAATGTGTCCAATGGCTCCAAAACCAACAACCAAATCTATTCCCACACAATTTTTCACAAGGAAACCATTGGAATCACTAAAAACAACCAAATTCACATCACAATGACACATGTTCTATTTCTAAACACATTGCAATACAACCCACCAAATTGCCAAATTTTCCATTTAATGTTCCAAACCAATTTCATTGCTCAAGACATATAACAAAATACCAATTCCACCATCAAAACACCATGCAAATCACAAGACCCTAATGACACAAAAATAGGGCTAAAATCCAGAAATTAAAAAGTTCAATCAATGATCACATTATATATACCAAAAGGAAGCTATTTCTCACCTCTTTCACTTCCTCAAGCTAGTTCCTTGATTCCACAACTTTCAACTTTTCACAAGCTCTCAAACTTCTTTCAAAAATATAAAACCATGGAGATGAAGCTCTCATCAAGGTAGTCAAGATTAGTGAAAAGGATTTAAGCATTCAACACCATTTACAAGGCCAAAACCTTACCTTTCACTTTCTTTTTCTTCCTTGAGTTGGAACGAAAATGGAGGCTTGGGAGAGAGAGAAGATGAGATTATGATGATGATGAATTCAATTTTCTCTTCCCTCTTTAGCCTATACATAATCGACTATGAGAGAGGAAAAGTAGGAAAATGAATTAAAAATTCATGGCGGACTATTTGACCATGATCAAAGGTGCACTTGTTAACACTTGTCATCATCTCTCCACTTCCTCCATACACATGCAAGCATAGGATCACTCTCTCATAATCTCTTTAACAATTAAACACTCCATAATAGCTCCAAGTAATTAGTAAACTCCCTTTTCGGTAGTTGACTGATTGGTCGATAACTTTTCTTTTTCCCATTTTACCCTTGACTATGGTAATTTCTCTTGAATCACTACTAAACACATTTTATATTTCCATTTCACAATACTATACGCCCTCCCTCTATCTAATTTCAATTTAGGTGTTAATCCATAATTGATTTTAAATACAGGGTTTGAGCACTAATTAAAACACATCCAGTTCACAATTCGCATTGCACTCTCTGAAAGTATTTGTTTAACAATAATTATATTCAATAAATCAGTATCCTATGTTTTGAGTGCTCGTTACTACTGAGAAAAATACATTAAAGGTAAAATTGTAGTCAATATCTTAAGACACAATGAACAAAAAACCGGACGGGGCAATGAACCGGTCATGGAACAAGTTCAAGGGTTAATGGTTCAACCGTGGTCTAACCTGTGGTCGAACCAGTCATATTAAAATATTACAATTTATTAGTAACATATTAATTATATATTGATAGTAATACAGTAGAAACGCATAGATTTAATTATATATTAATTAATTTAAATAAAAATAAAATGAAAAGATGAAAATGTATAAATAAATAATAAACTTAAAAAGTTATCAGTTTTTTGGTACAAAAAAATAAAGAGAAATCTTTTGTTTTTTATCTAAAGAAAATATATTTTTCTTCCACTTTCCATGCCTCGAGCGGTGTGAATGGCAGAAAAAATAGTACTAGCAAGTAGCAATAAATTAATTTTATTTGTATTGAAAAACTCAAAAAAATAGTGTAGAAGACTAAAAGTGATTGCGAGAGTGACAAGCAAGGATGGAGTGCAGTAATTTTACATTTTGACATTGGTTCTATCTTCTTCTTTCCTCTCTACGTTTCATTTCCAGCAAGGTCTTAACCTTCTTTCTTCTTCAACCTAACTTCACTTCGGCATATCAAAGTTTATGATCAGCAAGTGTTTAGATTTCATCTTTTAATTTTTGTCGTCGTAGCTCACCGTTGCCGCTCGCCATCTTCGCTGTCGTCACTCGTCGTTCAAGTAGCCTCCGTCGATTAGAGCTAGGGCACAAGGTCAGGATTCGGGAGGGAAGGGGATCTGATTCTGAAACTTTGCCCCATTCTCGTGCTCTGCTTCAATTTTTTTCCTGATCTCTTCCAATTTTTTTTTATTTTTTGGGTGACTCGGTCAAACCGCCTGACTCGACAGTTTGCCGAGTCACAAGCAAACCGGCTAGGTTGACTCAGTTTTGACTAAGTTGACTCTCTTCCCCTCACTGATAGCTAACCGGATTAGGCATGGGACCGGTTCGCCTGTTTTCCAATCCGACCAGCCGGTCTGGTCTGGTTTTTCTTTTATTGCTAAGATACTAGGTACAAATGAAAAAATATTTTAAGGGGTTAAACGCATCAAAAATTATTTTAAGATATTGTATGCTACTTAAAAATATTTTAAGATACTAGATATTTTTAAAAAAATATTTCAAAATACTGGACACCATTTTTTTTAAAAAAAAGTTTAACGCATCATTTTACATCACAGTGTAGTTTTGAGAAAAGTACGTAGCGAACCAAAAGGGGTAGCGGAGAGAAGCCAGCTTCGTGATGATGGTTATGTGGTGTGCCTATTAGCAAAGAAACGGCCAACTTGTAGAGAGGCACCATGTAACCTGGTCCTAGATATGGTAGGACGAAGAAGTTGAGAGGACGATTGGAGGGAAATATCATGGTGGGTAGTTGGTGGATTCAGCCACACAAGTTGCTTTCAAACTTGGAGGACAAGGGATTGATTTTATACTTATGATTTTTTTTTTCTTTTACAAAAAAGTAAAATAACTCCCAAGGACCGCACTTTTGTGTTGCACTGTTTTGTGGGGTTACTAGGAGCACAAATGCATAGTGTGATCATTACTAATTTGGATAATTTAGATTAATTTTGAACCATCTAAATTTAATTTAATTTTTATATTTTAAATGAATTTTTATGTCAATATATGTAAAATTAAGAATAAAAACAATCTTATAACTATCACTTCTTAATATAATAAATTTATCATTTAAAAATCACATATTAAAAATTTTAAATTTGAATAGTTAAGATTAGATATGAACAGTATAGGTATCACTATTGCAATGAGCCCTAAGGGTCTGCTTGGTATAAGGTGATGATGGAAGGGAATTTTTTTTAAGTTGGATATAAAGCAATTAGATAAGTGAGGTTAAAAGATTTTAATTAATTTTTTGTTAAATTATATTTTTAATCCTTTAAATTTTACTTAAGCTATACTTTTGGTCCCTTAACTTTATAAAGTATACTTTTGATCCTATATTTCTAACATGGTTAATGTTGCAACAGAAAATATTGATACAGTAAACTCAAGTGATGATTGTATAGCCGACAAAGCATATTTAAGTTTTAATGTTTCAATATAATATATTTAGATGATTGAACTAAAATAAACTGACAAATCTCTGCAAATGAAATCGAGGTTTAGATATTTAGATTTTTAAACTAATATATTTATATTATTAAACTAAATTATTTTTTGCAATCAAGGTTTTGTTATTTACAACCTTATTAGGTTTTTATATATTTTTTATCTTACACATATTTTAAATTTAAGATTAATATTATTTAATTATACAATCATCACTTGAGTTTGTTGTTGCATCAGTGTTTTTTATTAGTAATATTAACAATGTTAGGATTATAGGACCAAAAGTATACTTTTTAAAGTTAAGGGACCAAAAGTATACCTTATGTAAACTTAAATGACTAAAAATATACTTTAACCTTAATTTTTTTAGTCTTTAATCTTAATATTAAAATTTTATAACCCCACTTTTTCACTATTTTTAGATTCAATTCATAAAAATTTTCCCCTCCCCTGTCCAAAAGCATTGTACCAGTCAAACTCTAAATGAGAAACCCTATTTGTGGTTCGGTTTCTGATAAATAGGAGAGGAAATAGACTTGGTTAGGCTAGGCTTTACCTAAATATGTTTGCGCCTGCAACAAAAATTTGAAGCCTAAGCTTGAGCTTATATGTAGGGTTTTTTTAAAGCCTGAGCCTAGGTTTTCAAAATGCCTGATAAGGCCTGAAGCCTATTTAAAGGCCTACTTAAAATGTAGACCTTTTAAATGTCATATAAAGTCTAAGTCTCTAAATTCTTATATAACCCTTCATACTTTTTTACAATTCTACATTATGTTTTAAAACTTAAAAAGCCTAAACATCCATTCTTGTTGTAATATAAGGGTTTAGTAAGGGGAAAAAAGAATGTCTAGTGACAATAATTGCCAAAGCATGTAGGAATAAAAAAACAATCATCTGATAATTAATGAACTATATTTTTTAAAATTGACCAAGCATAAAAAGTAGCATGTAAAACTGGATTTTACCTCTTACTTTTCCCAAATAAATTGGAACAAACTCCTCTTACTAATATTATAGTATTTCATTTGGCATTAAAATAAACTCAGCAATTATTATACTTTAGTGGACAATGCAAATCAGGGAGAGAGAATGAGTTAGCACTGTCATCTCGAGCGATCAAAGAGAAGAGAGTTAGGGGTGAATGATTAATGTGAATGCAAGGGTTTGGGGATGTAAAACTTAGGATTGAGGCTAAATTGGTAAATCGGTAAATTATTTAGATGATATTATATATAATCATATATTAGTATAAATTACAAAAAAGTTAAATTGGTCATACATGTGAGTTTGTAGGCTATACCTTATAAAAAAACAAGCCTGACTTATTTATCTAAATAGGTCTAACAATAAGTCTGAACTTAAACATGACTTATTTAGTCAATAGGTTAGGATAGGCTAAGTCATAGCAAGGGCCTAATCTATTTCCCCTCCTACTAAGAAGGCAATGTATGAGTCTATGAGATAAATCAATGTTTTTGGCATCAAACCTGGAGGACGAGGGTCTTTACACTGATGATTTCATTTTTTACCAAAAAAAAGGCACTCAGGTTCATATATTTTTTTTCATAAAATTAAAAAATAACCCATGAAGAGCATGCTCTGGCAATTTCATAGTGGCACTGTTTGTGTTCGTGTTGAAACTTGAAAGGCTGAAAGGTGGTTTGGGTCATTTGATTGATCTCCCCCCCTCTCTCTCTCTCTCTCTTTTTTGGCAAAAAAAAAAGATCCCTCTCTTTTTAAATAACAAAAATTGATTAGACTGGTTTCTTGGAGAAATTAAGTGTAAAGCATTCTTTGTGCTCTAATATATTCTACATACGACGTACGTCTTACGTAATACTCTTTTCGGTCCTAAATACAAGACAAAGTTGATTTTTTTTTGGGAGATTAAGAAAGTCAAATAAGTTACTTAATTATATCATATGTTGTGTATCCATAGATTATACATCAGTTTATTAGTCAAACTAATTAGTTTGGAGAAAAAAATAAAAATAAAAATATTTTGAAATAATTTCATTAGCTTCCTTAAGCTCTACAAAAAAGTCAACTTTATCTTATACTCCCTCCGGTCCTAAATATAAGACAAAGTTGACTTTTTTTGGAGAGATTAAGGAAGCTAAATAAGTTACTTAATCATATCATATTATATGTATCCTTAGATAATATATCAATTTATATGTTAGGCAACATAGTTTTGAGAAAAAATGACAAATATAAATATTTTAAAATAATTTAATTCATTCTTTAATTTCTCCAAAAGATTTTATTGTGTCTTATATTTAGGACCGGAGGTAGTAATAAAGATGAAACTATCTGCCACTATGCACACATTCATTCATTTTAATTTAGGTCAGGTCAAAATTAAAAGGGCAAGAAGGTAGAAGTAGAGAGGATAGTTGAAACCCAATGGGAAAAAAGGGAAAATCACTCTCAGGTGCCAAGCAACAGACATTTTCATAGAAAAGTCCCAAGAAAAACTCAAATATCAGAAAAGTCTTTAGGGACTTTTCTAATATTATTTCCCAAAATAAAATGTCACACATGCCCCCAATTGTAATTATAAAAATTGAAGCTTCAGAAAGAGGAGGGAAGGCGCAACTTTTCCCATTAATGAGACAGAGAAACAAGGCGAATAGGACGGGTTAGAACTCCAACATTAAAGGGATCAAGTGCAGTGTTGAAGTTGTTTGCAAAGGATCGAATTTGCAAGCTCCACCTACTGGTACAGAGGTAGAATAGGAAACTAAATTTTTTTGTTCTGTGTGAATGTTGGATGAAGTGAGATTGAAGGTTGGTGAAAGGTTGGTGCTTGGGGTCAATAGTTGATAAAGTGGTAGGAGGTAGATAAGTAATGGCATTATTTAGGTAAATATATGATCTTGAGCATTGTAGTTGGGGTTTCAATGAAGTTGGGTAGTGTTAATGCCATAGTGCTCTATTTTTTGGGAAGGTTACAAAGAAAGTGATACGTTTAAAGTGGGAATGGTTGATTGTCATCTTGGTGGGGTGCTGTGAAAATGTTGATATGGGAAAAAATTAAATTGTTGTTAATTCATGTAATTATAGTTGTTAATATAACTGTAGTAGCTGTTAATACAGAAAATAAGGTTGGGTGTCATAGTGTTGTGTTTTTGGGAAAGGTAACAGAGGAAGTGGTATGTTTGAAGTGGGAATGGTTGATTCTCATAGTGGTGGGGTGATGTGAAAAGGTTGATATGGAGAAAAAAACAAATTGTTGTTAATTCATGTAGTAGTAGTTGTTAATATAACAGTTGTAGTTGTTAATACAGAAAATGAGGTTGGGTGCCATAGTGCTGTGTTTTTGGGAAAGGTAACAGAGGAAGTGGTACGTTTGAAGTGGGAATGGTTGATTGTCATGGTGGTGGGTGTTGTGAAAACCCTGATATGGGAAAAAATGTGTTGTTAATTCGTGCATTAGTAGTTGTTAATATAACTTTTGTAGTTGTTAATACAAAAGTTATGCTATGTTTTTAGGCAATGTAATGGGAGAATGCCCTATTGTTTAGAAACCTAATAGAGGTATGTCTTTGTTTAAAGTGGGAGTGATTGAATGTGATTGTACTTTGTTTGGTTCCAAAAAGCTGATATGATTGTAAAAGAAGGGTTGTTAATATGTCCATATACAGTTGTTATTATTACTTTAGAAGTTGTTAATACGAACTTCATGTTGCAGATTGTCATAAAAGATAGGAGCTAGTTTTAGAAAGAATCTATTGTGTTTCATTCATATGGGGAGATGTTTTTAAATGGCAAAGCAGATGAAATACAATATGTTGGTGGTTTGGTAAGAACAAGATGCTTAAAGGAAGGCATAACATATGAGGAGTTGCGACGAATCATATTATCTATAACGGGAAATGAAAGTAATGAAATTCAGTTGAAATTCAAACTTTCCCTTGATACATCAACATTTGTGGATCTTGTAGACGATGAAGGGTGGATCATTTAATGAAATATAATGAACAATATGGTCATGTGTACATTGAAGAGGATGGTGATAATGAAAATACAGTCCCAACAATGAAAGGTCAAATGGAAGAGCAAGAAGTGTAAGTCGAGTTGTCTTAAGAAAAGGAATTTGTTGTAACTTAATTATGTGGAAGAGTAGTCTAACTTGTCATTTATTGCAAGATTGATCAAATGTTTGTAGGTGCTGGAGGATTGTGTACGTCCCGACCTCCTTTGTTAAATGAAAGTCAAGAGGTCCCATCGTTAGCATGTTGTACTCAAATGGTGCCAACACCCATATCGGAAATGACTCATACCAAATGGAAGGATTTGATTAAGGACAAATATTTTTGAATGATGTGGACCTTCATCAGACATTATACAAATACAGCATTTCACACAAGTTTTCATACCAATTTGTGAAGAGCAATCAATAAAAGATAATTGTGAAGTGCAAGGTTGATAGTTACCTTGTGAAAATAACTCATTATGTTGTGAAAACATACATTAGGAGTTGTGAAAATTGGCATCAATTGCTGTCAAATTTTGTAATAGGATTTGTAATAAAATAGGCATAAAAATTAGTTAAAATTATGGGTTTCTTCTGTGACAGTGGAAAGGTGTGCAATTTATAAAGTTATGGGAGACTTACAATTTACTTGTGCATGTGACTAATGTACTTGATACAATAGGACAAGAAGTTGTCAACCACTTAATCAATGATGACCAATTCAACTGTTGTGAGCAGCCTAATGGGAACTATTGATACAGTCAAAAGAGCAGGTTGTAAAACACACAAAACCTAATATAAATACACGCTTTAAGAGTTGTAAACATACCATTCGTCATACTTAATGTGAGAAAACATTGTGTTAAAGAGAAACATGTAGGAGGTTGTGAAACACACTCAACAAGTTCTAAATACACGCTTTAAGAGTTGTAAACATCACATTTGTCATACTTAACATGAGAAAACATCGTGTCAAAGAGAAACGTGTTGGAGGTTGTGAAACACACTCAACAGGTTGTGAATACATCCTTTAAGAGTTGTAAACATCACATTTGTCATACTTAACATGAGAAAACATCATGTCAAAGAGAAACATGTTGGAGGTTGTGAAACACACTCAACAGGTTATGAATACACGCTTTAAGAGTTGTAAACAGCATAATTGGTCATGCTTAACGTGAGAAAACAAGTTGTAAAGCAGAAACATGTGGGAAGTTGTAAAGCACACTGGACCTATTGTAAATACATGCTTTGAGCATTGTAAAACGAATATGAGGTGTTTTGCTTTTGCTTCACTGGGGCGTAGCAAAAGCGAACGCGGTCAGAAGGTCCTATTTTTTACGTGATTTCTCTTTTTGTTTCGCTGTGACAAAGCAAAAGCAACTGGGCACACCTTCAAGTTGTAAAACACACTCAACAGGTTATGAATACACACTTTCAAAATTGTAAACAGAATATTTTCCAAACTTAACTTGAGAAAAGATCGTTTAAAGCAAAAACGTGTAGGCGGTTGTCAAACGCACTCAACATGTTGTTAATAAATGCTTTAAGACTTGTAAACAGAATAATTTCCATACTTAACATGGCAGATAATAGTTTGAAGCAGAAATGTGTGGGAGGTTGTAAAACGCACTCAACATGTTGTTAATAAACGCTTTAACAATTGTTAACAGAACAATATCCATACTTAATGTGACAGAAGACAATTTGAAGAAACGTGTGGGAGGTTGTAAAACGCACTCAACATGTTGTTAATAAATGCTTTAACAGTTGTAAACAGAACATTTTCCATACTTAACGTGAGAAAAGATTGTTTCAAGCTAAAAGGTGTAGGAGGTTGTAAAACACACTGAACTTGTTATGAATACATGCTTTAGCAGTTGTAAACAGAACATTTTCCATATTTAATGTGAGAAAAGATCGTTTCAAGCTGAAAGGTGTGGGAGGTTGTAAAACACACAAAACCTATTATGAATATACGCTTTAACAATTGTAAACAGAACATTTTCCATACTTAAATGTAACCACTTGTACAACAAGGCATATGTAGTTGTCAAATTTCCTAAAGAAGTTGTAAATATGAACTTGTCACCTAAACATGGCAGTGAATAAAAAGCATTGCATCATTGCCCTTCCTATAACTAGAAAATAGCCATACAAGGACATAAGGTTCTCAAAGGACCAACAAAATAGCAACATATCTACATAACATAACACATTGCCTACATAATAACATCACAAATACTACTTGTCTCTCTTCCTCTTCATTTGTTTCTTGCCAACTACAATGGACAGCACCTTTTGGGCATGTTTGTTCTTGTCATGTGTCACAAGCCACCATAACGAATCGACCTTTATCTGCCGAATTTGGTCAAGAGACAACTTAGGCATCATATACCACCCTTTGTCCTGTGCTAAGCCATCCCAACAGTATAGCCATGAAAGAACATGGACACCACACGAACCGCTGCAAACAAAATGCAACATACATAGTTGTACATTTAAACAAACGATATCAAACAGACAACCAACCATTTCAAAGTCATGAGAAACAAAAAATAAGTAATACTAAGGTATCAAATCGGATATGCACTTTTGACCAATTGACGTCATTAGGTATTTCTCTTCTTGTGCCAAATAATTCGGGTTTAATCCTGCAAAGTATGCTAACAATGCAATCTCTCTGCATGAAGAAATTACTTTTGTCATGACACAACACAGCAAGGACAACATATACAAAAGAATGCTTTAAAGCCTGAAATTTGGAAAATATAAAGCTGCCACCAAAATTTTGAAAAAGGATAATTTTGGAAACCTTTTTAAAAATGGAAACTGGTCTATAAAAATAATTTAAGGTTCGGGAGTCGATTGCGTATGGGGAAGGTACTAGGCACCCCACAACACCCATTCATAAGAATAGTTACCCTAAGTTAATTATTTAAAAATATTATGGCCTTTAATTTTATTATAATTACACAAATAAAAAAAGAGAATATTTACAAAAACGAATGAAATGAAAACTAAAGAAGAAAAAACAAAGAACATTTATTTACAACAAGAATATGTTGCAGTCTCAAGAACCGCTACAAAGTCCACAACTATAAAAGGCCGCCTCCCCTTCCATTTTCTCATTTGGCCATTTTGTTTTATGACATTTCTGTGAGAGTTTTCCTTCAGATCTGAGTGTTCTGACGTCTGTCGGAGATTTTTCACTGCAGCATTTCTCATTATTCTCACTTGAGGTACAGAAAATACAAAATTTATTTTTATTTCTATTATAATTTTACATATAAATGTGATTAATTGGTTTTTTTATTTTTTGATTTTTGCAGTTGATATGGTTTCAAGGATGGACAAGGGGAAGAAGCTCGAGGTCCCCAGACCGATTATGTAGGGTAGCAGAGCAAATGAAGGGTAATAGGAGGGGGCAGAGCGGAGGGAGTGTGACCGCGCCATTTCAACCTATCTCCTTATAGTAGCCACAGGAGTCGGCTCTACCACAGCCACTGCAGACGGTACCAGAGGTGCCTGATCTGGGAGAGACATATCAGTGTCAATGATTATGATGCAAATGAGGACTTCAAGATCCCAATTCTAATCAAAGACATGGAGCAGTTTCTGGATGAGGAGGAGGCGTGGGATCAGAACAACCCACGAAGGTCGTCTTCTCGGTCTACTAGGTTTAAGGTGCAGGTCCAAGGTAAATATATTTTTTTATTTAATAAATTAAATATTTAAGATTGAGATGTTAAATTTGAATTGTAATTTATCTAACGTGCGATAAATTGTGTGGATGAGCAGGGGAACGTGTCCATAAGGAGGCTGCACGTAGCTGGTGTGAACAGCTTGGACCGAACACTACGAGTTTTAGTTCCGTGGAATGAGGCCACGGACCAGCCCAAAGACAATAGGGATCACCTATTCAACCGCTTTCTGAACTAGCTAGGTAGGAATTAGATGCGGTTCCCTCTTCACTTCAGGACGTGGAGAAAAGTTCTAAAGGGGTCGAAGGACCTGGCATGGGACGAGATGGTGCAGGTAATTAATAGTATTTACTTACATTATATTTTCTATAATTAATTATATTTAATTAATATTTTTTAATTGTCTTATTTGTAATTATTCATAGTTAAATAATTTTTTTCAATGTTGTTACAGCTTAGGTTTACTGTTCGGGACAACCGGAAGACGTACACGCTGATGAAGATAGGCGATGGCTGGAGGAAAAAGAGGAATCATTTCTTCCACAATATGGATAAGGATAGGATGATTTCTTTGCAGCAGCTGATCAAAAACATCCCAGACGGTGTACCGCCAAACTACTGTACGAGTTTTGTCTAGTTCAGGAGGAGCGTAAAAGGCCAGGTAATGTATTATTAGATAATTTTGATTATTAGAATTAAATTAGATTATATAAAAAAGTAATATAAAAAATTATTATTAATAAATATTAATATGAATTATAAAATATTAATTAATTATATATAACTTTTTAATTTATAATTTAATTTATAATTATTAAATTATAATTTAAATTATAAATTTAATAAATTTTATGTTTTTATTAATTATAAGTGTTTTCTATTGTTTTAATACTTTTAATATTGTTTTTCTCCGGGTGCTTTCTCAGAGGAATATGAGGTGCTGAGGGCAGCAAACGATCCACCACAAGGCAAGATTGAAGATCTTTGTTGTCACTTACAGCGAGCTGGTAACTTTTCTCGTTATCAATTAATTTTAGCTAGTTATTTCATATTATAAATTTAGTATATTGTTGTTTATAATACTAATTTAATTTTGTAATTATTTTAGGAGATGAAGGCACAGTAGGAGAACCGTCAGACGGACTATGGGGAGTTATTTGCTATCACCCATAGACACTGTGACGGGACTCTAACCTCTCAGCAGTTAATGGTGGCCATTGTAAGTTAATTCATTATTATATTGTTTATAAAATTAAACCAACTTTATTATGAAAAATAATTTATAATTAATTGTTTCATAAAATGGCAGGAGAGGATGCAGAAGTCGCAGGCTGAGCTGCGAGAGACAAAAACCAAGGAGTCACAAGGGTCTGTAGACCACACAGCTCCTTTGAAGGTGGGTCTAGGTCAAGTTGAGAACCCTGGACGCGTGGGGGGTGGGGATAGGCGCCAAACCTAGCATGGTCTTTGGCAAGAGCGCCACCTCTGAGGCTGGCATCTTTAGAGCATAGACGTTCGAGGTCAAACGTCTGAGGGATGAGTCTGTTGAGGAGCTGCACTCAGATTTGGCCAGGACACAGGCTGCAGTGGCTCAGCAACAACAGTAGATACACCAGTAGGCCAATTTTTACTATACTCAGCATGCGCAATAGCGTGATATCACGAACTACATGCTCAAGCGGTTGTGGAGTCGCCTGTTCCCGGACGAGGAGTATCCCAGGTTCCCCCTGTCCCTTGGTTTGTCATCTAGCCTCCTCCTCTTTCTAATGATGATGGTGTTGTTAACTCTGCACCTGAGGGAGCCCCACCTGAGGGAGGACCAAATGATCAACCTCCTGCTAGTTAGTTTAGGACATTTATTTTTTTTTTTTGAAACATTTGTAAATAAAGCTGGATATTTTATTTTCAGAACTTAAGTTCTTGTTGGGTTTACAATATTATATTTATATTTTCATAGCCTTGTTAAATTCTTGTTGCATTTATGACAGTTATATTTATATTTCTAAAACTAACAAAAAATAATAATAAATTAACATATATTTGTAGCGGTTTTATTGTAAAACCGCTACAAATATTCAAATTTCAAAATTTTTGTAGCGGTTAAATTTTTCAAACCACTACAAAAATAAATTTCAGAATTTTTGTAGCGGTTAAATTTGCCAAACCGTTAGAAGAAATTCAAATATTCAAAAAAAATAAATTTTAGTATTTTTGTACTGGTTAATTTTCCAAACCGCTACGAAAGTTTTTAGAGGGGAGTGGAGGGAAATTTAAAATTCAAATGTTGAATATTGGTAGCAGTTACAGTAATAACGCTACAAATATTCAGTATTTGAATTTTGAATTTCCCTCCCACTGTCTTCTAATTTTTTAGCGGTTGCATTAATAACCACTATAGAGTGAAAACTAAATTTTTCCAATAGTCATGAACATTTGTAGCGATCTTTTTCTTATAACCGCTACAAGGTGAAAAAAATTTGAAATTTGAATTTCTTCTAGCGCCGAAAGTTGTAGGATTGATAAAATAAAATCGCTACAAATATATATATTATTAGCGGTTACACTAATTAAACCGCTACAAGTATGACATAAATTTTTCTAAATCCTACCAACGGGTTGAAATGTTGTAGCATTTATATGCATAGAACCGCTACAAATATTGAATTCAGTAGCGGTTTTGTAACTGGTACAAAATGTTAAATATTGGAAAAGCTTTATATAAGTTTTCAGGCATTCATAATTCTCTATTCACTCATCTCCTTTACTATACTTTCTTCTCTATCACTAGTATCTATGGATAAATCATAGATCAGGTTGCCATGCAATTCTCCGGAATATTTATACAGATTTAACAATTTCTTGGATTTCGCATTCACTCACGCTAGCTGTAATGGCAAGATCGTCTGTCCATGTCAGAGTTGCAAGTTCAAGAAGTGGCATGCACGACAAGTTGTTAAGGAACATTTGCTTATGAAGCCTTTCCCGGAAGATTATACATTCTAGGTAGTTCATAGTGAGAAGGCCAGTATGAGATATTATGATGTTTTTCTTCGAACTTCACAAGTTGGAGTTCAACTAGATGAAGATGATCCAGTTAATGATCATAAGCCTTTTGGATTTCAAGGAGACAACTTTAATGCCTTTTGGATTTCAAGGCGACAACTTCACAAGCTTAATGCCTTTTGGATTTCAAGGCGACAACTTTAACGAAGAAGTGCACGGTTCAGAGCCGGTGTTCATGAGGAATGAAGCAGCTCGGGATATTTTCAGCTTGATGGATGAAGCAGATCGTCCTTTATATCAAGGTTGTCGAAAATACAGTAAATTATCTTTCTTGATCAAGTTGTATCATATCAAGTGCTTGTGTGGAATCATAGATAAGGGAATGTTAGTGTTGTTCGAATTATTCCAAGATGTGTTCCCCGACGCGGAGATTCCCACAACATTCTACGAGGCCAAGAAGATTATCAACAGGTTGGGGTTGAACTATCAAAAAAATTGATGTATGCCCGAACGATTGTATGCTGTATAGGGAAGATGATTCCAGTGGGGAGACTTGTAAGAGATGTCACACATCAAGGTACAAGATAGTTCAAAAGGGGAAAAAGCAGAAGAAGAAACCTACAAAGATTCTCAAGTACTTCCCTTTGAAGCAACGCCTACAAAGATTGTTTATGTCATCCAAAAAGGTAGAGCATATGAGGTGGCATAATGTTGATAAGAATGAAAATGGTAAATTAAGACATTTCCAGGATGCAGATGCCTAGAAAACGTTTGGCAACAACTTTTCATCTTTCACGACTAACCCCAGAAATGTTCTGCTTTCTTTAGCGACCGATGATGTCAATCCATTTGGGAATCTTAGCATAAGTTATAGTATTTGACCGGTAGTCTTAGTTCCCTACAACTTGCCCCCTGGATATATATGAAACAACTCTCCTTCATTATGTCTATGATTATTCCAGGCAAAAAGACATCGGGTAATGATATCGGTGTGTATCTCCTACCGCTTATTGAGGAATTGCATGACCTGTGGAATGTCGGCATCGAGACATACGACACTTATGGGAAAACATTGTTCAACTTGTGTGCAACCTTGATATGGACAATTAGAGACTTTCTTGGCCTTGGCACATTATCTGGTTGGAATGTGCATACTAGATTGGCTTGTCCAGCTTGTAATTTTGACTCTGATGCAATGAGCCTTCCCCACAGCCAAAAGTGGTACTTTATGGGGCATCGAAGGTTTCTCGATGGAAGACATAAGTTCAGATTGCAACGGAATCGCTTCAATGGGAAACCAAGAAAAAGAGGACTACCTCAGACTTTGTCCGATACAGATATCTTATAGTAGCTTGAGAATGTTGAATTCGAGTTCGGAAAAAGCGACGATTCACCACAAGCTCTCCAAAAGACGGGTAGGACTTTAGCGCCTCAGTAATGGAAGAAGATAAGTATTTTCTTCACTCTTCCATATTGGAAATCTAATTTACTTCGCCATAGTATTGATGTCATGCACATTGAAAAAAATGTTTGCGATAATGTGCTATATACGCTGCTTAACGAACCCGGTAAGACAAAAGATCATCTTTAAGCGAGGAAAGATTTATGCACCATGGGAGTTCATGAAATGCTTGGCTAGATGAGCATGACAAATTTCAACTGTCAAAGTTTACCCTCACAAAATCGAACAAGGAAGTCTTCCTCGCAACATTGAAGAAATTAAAAGTTCCTGATAGGTATTCAAGCAACATTTCTCGATGTATTGACTTGTAGGCTCGAAAGATTGCTAGCCTAAAGATTCATGACTCACATGTTCTTATGCAATAGTTACTCCCTCTGGCTATAAAGAATGCACTTCCTCCCAACATGTCCATCGTTTTGGTGGAACTTTGTTCTTTCTTTCGGAAATTATGTTCCAAGGTTTTGATTGTTGAAGCTGCAGTTCAAAATCATTCTTAGGCTTTGTCATTTAGAAATGATCTTTCCTCCTTCCTTTTTCACTGTGATGGTTCACTTTACAGTCCACCTCGTTCATTAAACAAAGCTCGCTAGTCCCGTTCAATATCAATGGATGTATCCGATTAAGAGGTACTCATTTTAAATATGTGCTTCATTGTTAGTTCCTATGTTTGTTAGTCGCCCTTTTCAGAATTTAGTATCATTTTTTCCTTCTTTACTTCATAGGTTTCTTGTGAAATTAAAATCTTACGTAAGGAATAAGGCGTGGCTAGAAGGTTCTATAGCTGAAGGCTATATAGGGGATGAGGTGCTGTATTTTTGTTTAAGGTACTTTGATGACCTTGAGACGGCTTTCAACAGCTCACCTCGTGTTAACGATTGTCCTGAACCTGCGCCAACATCAGGAGAATTTATCCCTCATGTTGGTAAACCAGTTGGAGGAACTGAGAACTTAAAACTAACGGCAACTAAGAAGTTGCAAGCACATAGACATGTCTTGATTAATTGCACTCAAGTTGAACCTTTCATACAGTAAAAATTGTACACTCACATGTTATTCTATATCCTTCGTAACATTTTTCACTTTCATTGCACTATCGCCTTCCCATGATTAATTGCATGGAATTCAGAAGCCATATTAAACGTCAACTCAAAATCCATACACAAACATCCTCCAAAGTTGACGAAAAGGTCCACAGAGAATTCTCAAGCTGGTTTGCGTACAAAATACTAAAGGACCACAACCCACACTTACCAAATTTCAGAGCTCTCGCAATCAGCCCTCTTGACCATGCAAAAAGGTTTACAGCATACAATGTCAATGGCTTCAAGTTTTGCACAGTCTCACAGGATCAAGAATTGCAAACTCAAAATTTGGGTGTTTATGGCACCTTTGGGATAAGGAGTTATATGAGCAGCAGTGACGTCAACATGCAGTTCCGAGGCATCCCTTACTATGGAAAGCTTCTTGATGTTGTCAAACTAAATTACCAAGGCCGTTTCACCATGACGCTATTCAAGTGTTTGTGGGCAAATACCACTACTTCTCGGGAACTGACAACTTAGGCATCACATCAGTTAATTTCTCACGGCCAATTCATACTAGTAATTATCAAGATGATGAGCCATATATTCTTGCCTTAGAGGCACACCAGGTTGATTATGTCGAGGACGAGAGGCACATAGATTGTCATATGGTCGTTTATTTAAAACCACGAGACCTTTATGACATAGGTGAAGGTGATAACATCGCCTACGAGAGCGAGCCATTTCAGCCTACCAATTTCGAAAACTTCTTCCCTGAAGGCGATGACAATTTACCTCTACTTCGATGTGTTTTTTTAAGTTCACATCATTTAAATTAAATTTTTTTAACAAAATAATACATCACTAACAATTTTTCTACACAATTTCTGTAGGGATGGCGAGGATGAATGATCAAACAAATTATGTTTTTGTCTTAAAAAATATTGAAAATAAATAAATAAAATATTTGTAGCGGTTTATAAACCGCTACAAAAACAAAAATAACCGCTACTAATAAAAACCACTTCAAAACACGATACACTAACTGCTACAAGTGCTACGCAGATCCCTATAAATACCCCCACCATATCTCATCTCAAACACTCCCCTATTTCTTTCCAGCTAACCCCTCTTTCATTTTCTCTCATTTACAAATTTTTTTCTATGAGTTAAGGAGCTGAACAAGGTGCTCAAATATGGTACTAAGTTTTTAAATTTTTTATTTCAATACTTTTTTCCTTCACATAAAATTTATTCTCACTATTTTTTTTGCAGATATTTAAGAGCTTTTTCTCATTTTCACCTATTTTTCTTACACAATCATAATCACATTGTAGTAGACAACATAATAGTTTCTTGTTATCTAGGTATCCTCAATAATATTATCAATACAATCTTCATACTTATCCAAGTAAATTAAATCATTCCTTTTAAATTATAAATGAGCTAAACTATTGAATAATAAGCTAATTAAATTAGCTAAGCTACTAAAATAATAAACTATTTAATTTCATATCATAATAGTTTCTTGTATTTTTTTTACGTACTTTTATAGCGGTTATTCAACCGCAACTAATTAACGGCGCCATTTTAAAACGAAAATTATTTTTTTTGTGCAAAATTTGAATTTTAATGAAATTAGTATCGATTAAATAACCGCCACTAATTAATGGCGCCATTTTTAAAATCCATATTAGTAGCGGTTTTTGAACCACTACAAAATGGAGTCAAGTTTTTATTTTTCATTTCCCGCCTTCCAAATTTTAGGGTTTGAGATTTGTATTGGTTATATAACTACTACAAAGTTCAGAGAAAATGATTATTACTCTTGGGAATGTTGTAGCGGTGGGTTTTAACCACTACAAATATAGTAGCAGTTATTCTGCATGAGTAGCGATTTAAATAACTGCTATAAATCTGCTTGCAACAATAGATTTAGTAGTGATTTCATGAATCGCTACTAATAATGTTGGTAGCGGTTAAAACCGCTATGAATACCCCTTTTTAACCACTACGTAGTGTCATGACATATAGATCATGTTAACATACAACACCAAATCCTATTCTTATTCTTATTATGACTGATACTTTAGGGTATGTTACAAAGTACAACATCATCCAATCCAGGCTATTTTTCATCTTAATCATTCTAATACATTGAAGTTCTACACACGAATTTTGTAGCTTCTATTAATAACGCATTTATATTTGCAAATATGGTTGGATTTGGTACACAAACTGTGTTATTTTTCAAGTGAAAAGTGCTTTCAAGTGCTTCAAATCGAGACAATAGAATTTTTCAGCCTTATTTATCTAATCTATTAAAGTAACAATCACATAACCCCGACAATTAGATGAGATGGCAATGTCTTTTCTAGCTTAACCAAGAGTCTCAAGTTCTAGGCATGGGAATGTAGCATCTTAGGGGCTAGGGGCACCAACCTTAATGGTTCCTGTCATGCCTCGAACCGAATTAGTTTGAGGCCGTTGTTGTGCTTGAAAGATGGCCTGCCCTAGGATACCAGGTGCACACACAAAAAAGTAATGATCACCTACCATTCCATCAATAGGAACAGTCTTGGAAATTTCTTTAAGGTCCTTATCAGAAGTTTCACTGCTAAGGAACCTGACAGTTTGATCTAGGTTCCTAATCTTTGTCGTTCCTATTACATCAGATGTCAAAAACACGTAAGAATATTGTGACTCATAAACATAACTTTGCCATAAACCTTATGCTGCAAGTAACCATATTGAATACTCGTATTTGACATACAACTTCAACACCATGAAATTGTATATATTCTTTCATGCTCTGAGTTTGCAGGATAATTAAAAGAATCTCGCTCCTTTCCCATCCATCATTAAGTTTGGCTTTCATCTTTCATTTAAAGAGGAGTACGTTGGCGAATTTTGCAAAAATTCAATAAAATATTTGGTTCGAGTCACACCCAATAACACTATCTTTAAGAGATATTTTGCAGCTCCCTCAATAAATAGGAAACAACATAAACGTAATCTTCTTGCAAGGATATAGGATTACAGAACTAACGAAAGATAAAGTAATGTAGCAAGAGGTTATAGAAGCCTCCTATTCTCTTCTACAAATGGTGTCACTATTTGGGCATTTATAGACAATGAATATATATATTGAAGTGGTGTCTCTTGAAGACTACACCTCTTCAATTAAAGGGTTATAACTATATGTTAAATTCAGAAACCATATTTATTTATGAACCAATATAAATTCTTTAATTTATAAGGACATGACTTCTTATAAGCAGTCAAACTTGCCTACAATTGTGTCATCTATCAACTGACTCAATGACACATGTCGCACAGTAGGGCACTCTAAATTTTGCTTACTTGTCAGTCAAAGAACCATTCACTGCTCTACTTTTAAATAGCTAAGATAAAATTAACTAGCTGGAAAGGAGAAATTAAAGGACATATTTGAATCATTATTAAGTCTCTAACTCTTACATGTATAATTGTAATAGACAGGGATTGTATTGTAAAAGAAAGAAATTAAAGGTAATTAAGGTAAATTTACCCACATACTACAAACAATAAAGGAATTAGGAGAAATCCCATATAAAGTCACTTGAAATAATGAGATTTAAAATCAGGTTGGTATTTTGCCTTTCATTTTTAATAATTAATTTTATTCTTTTTTTTGAAAGGTTTTTAATATTGAAGTGTGATTGTTTTGTAAATTTTTTTTTATTATTCTTAGATCCTAAGGAAGGAAATTTGGGGGCAAGAAAAAAGAACACACAAGTAGAATAAATATAAAAAAGTGGCAGAGAGAGAGCGACTTCAAAAGACCCTTCCTCACAAACAACAATTATTCATAATGTTCTGACAAATTAATTAACTAGTAATAATTAAAAACCATTTCTTTCAAGAAAACATATCGGAGTCCTAAGCACAAATCCCGCCTACAAAGCCACTACGGAAAATCCGTCATTCAGGGCACAATTAACAAATAGAAGAAAACATAGCCCTGAGTTTTTCCAACAATGAACCACACAACAAAATATTTACACAAAATAATTTCCAACATAAGATATGATTGTGGATCCATCAAAATATCAAAGTATATAAAATAAGGCCTCGAGCCCAACAATATTTAACAGCTATAAAAAACAACAAATATAGTATTTCAAAAAAAAGACGCCATAGAATGGCAATATAGAAATTAATACAATACCAATACCAACAGAGTCCAATAAGGCTCTCGGTGCCTACGCCTATGACTGCTTCCCTTGATCTCTAGTAGAATTAGAGGCTTCACCTAAAAAATATTAACAACAGGTGAGACATAAAGTCTCAGTAACTAAAATTAATTTACAACATATGTAGTGTCACGCCCTTATTTTAATTTCACATTTATCAGAGTATTCGCGGAAAACGATATGCGGTTCGGTAGGCAACACAGGAATAGCATAACTATACTGATAATATATGCATGATTACATAAATTCCCTATAGGGGTTTGTACCTGATAATTACAATTAGTGTAGCCGCACAGGGCTACTTAGGTGTCTAAACTCGCCCTAGTGAAACGGAGACATATTCCTGACTTCATTCCGCACTGCAATCCTCTCGTGTAGTTCTCTTCTTTGCCCTCAACATATCTTTTGTCTTCTCCTGTCTAAATTGTTGGTAGGGGAGGGTGAGATTCGAGAGAATCTCAGTAGGAAACAGATACCATAATGCATGCATGATTGATGCTATGTGTATGACATGTTAGCTTTATCTAGATGTATGCCCCATAATGACATTTCTGCATGCTCAATGTTTCATACAACAAGACTATGGCCACAGCGAAAACAGAAACAGAGCTTCATTTATTCAAATATGCTCTACACAATCAAGTAAAGCAATCACATACATCATTACACAAGCAAAGATATCAAATACATGCAAGTAAGGTAAGTCCCCTACCTTAACCCGTTTCCGCCTCGAAACGCGTGCCTCGATCTACGTGCAATCAGCTCGGGGCTCTATATTCGATCCTACAATGCCAAATGTACTATTTAGACACTTCCATAGTGTTTTTGGGGGTTATATGAGTCTATCTTGAAAGTTTACCAAAATGCCCCTGGGACCTCGGCCCGGCCCCGCCGTACCCGGTCCGGCTGTACTTTTCCCGAAATTTTGACATGGGCTATTCTTACATATTTTCACCCAAGGAATCCATTTCCGGACTCATAATTATCAAATTCAATGTCAAATTACGAAAATGCCCTTGGCAGCCCTACTTTTAGGGTTTTAGGGGCGTTTCCGTAATTATGCTTTCTCGGCCTTTTCTGAAAAAGTGCCCAACTGTAACCCCACCTATTTTCGCCCACTGAATCCAATGGAATCATCAAATCATTGAAAATCCAACTCTAAGACCCATTTCTAGATATGGCTGAAACTTATAGGAATTTAGGGAAAATTGGGGTTTTTCGGTTTCGGCTGCGTAAACGCATTCCTTTCTACTCCTAACCACTTTATTGACTATTCCATTAGGTTAAAACTACCATTTAGTATCAATTTGGGCAGCATAACAGCCCCCACAACCCATTTTCCATTTTTACAACCAATGGCAATCCGGCGAAATTTCACCGATTAAATTGCCCACAGCAGCTAGAATAGTCAATATATGAAGATTTGGAAGTTACCTCAAGCTCCTTCTAGCTTTTCTTGACTTGGCTGAAACCCTAGCTACTCCAACAAGAGATTTTGAGCTTCCAACCCTTGAATCACATAGAAGAATAGCTTAGGAACGGAGTTATACGCATTAGGAACCGATTTACCGAAGAAATCACTTACCTTTGCAAGTTTTTTCCTCTCCTTCTCTCTCTCTAAAATTTCACACTTCCTCTCTCTTAGGGTCTGTTATGGCGTCAGTTTTGGTGCTGAGGGAAGAAGAAGATGATTTTAATAATATGTCCCCATTTAATTAACTAATTTTCCCAATTTTCGGATTTTTGTAAAATTCTGGCAGATTTCTGCCCAAACTTTGAAAAATCATAACTAATTATATAAAAATCAAAATGAGGTGATTCCAAAGCCTATAGAACTCTTATTGAGTCTATTTTCAAGGAAAAATATAGAATTTTACTTTATGGAATCACAAAATTCCCAGAATTTCATTCTTTGCATGTTGTTTCAGAAACTTTCCAGTTTTTCTGGGCTAACTTCAAAAATTCATATCTTTTTGTGTATAGCTCTTATTGAGTCATATGACCTATCAAATTAAAGCTTAGGATGTCTACTTTCATCCTGTAAAATTTCATAATTTTTACTTATCATTTAGTCTTCCAAAACCTTATGATAAGCTCACTGCCTCATAGGCGATTTTATCGAAAACATAATTATATTCTCCAAAATTCACCATTTTACTTTCTTAATACCCCAAAGATATTAGAATCATTAGGGGATAAATTTGAGCTCCTGCTAAATTGGGGCTTAGCAGTCCACTTAATTTAGGCTTATTCCCAAGCCTCCAATCCCAAAATTCGGGGTATTACATGTAGGATATGAATGCAAGTTAGAGAAGCAGGTTTATTATTATATCTATAAATATAAATTTAACTATCCTCAGCAAACAATATATCATATTACATGTATAAATATATTTATATATATATATATATATATATCATCTCACCCATCCACCATACTCCACCTTATTGCCTCATTGGACGTGGCACAAGCGATCAATGATAATATACCTAGCCAAAAGTTAGCT
Source organism: Inga oerstediana (assembly GCA_963210345.1). NCBI lineage: Eukaryota > Viridiplantae > Streptophyta > Magnoliopsida > Fabales > Fabaceae > Inga > Inga oerstediana. Next base: position 75,972,602 of record OY723399.1, on the reverse strand, counting down.
GTTACTTCAAGAATACTGCCTCCTCTCATATCACCACCAATATATTGTAACAGGGGGATGTCCACCAAAAACACTCAACTCAAATCCGGGCTAGGAATGAGAGAGCCAATGGGCACACAGATTCTCCACAACCCCTACCACACAGTCCCCAAAATAGTGAATATAATATATACACACTTTTCAAAAAATTTCACATCAATACAACACCTCAATACAATTTGAAAGTACACTCCTTCACTGATATGAGTTCATATACAAAAGTACATAGGATTTTTCAAATCACAATTAAATTTCGTAAAGGTAATGCTTAGGAAATACCTTATAGTCCAAAACAAGTATATAATATAAATTAATTCCAATTACCTCAACTCCAAGCTTAATCTTATAAGCTTTGAGAAATAAAGGCACCAATCACAATCCGATCACAAATCAATCTACACAATAATGTAGGCACAAATTTAATAGATAAATTAAAGGGATAATGACAGAAAAATACCATTTGAACTTCAAAATCCCGCTGACAAGAATGGTAATGGGATTGACAAGAATAGTAATGGGATTGACAACGCAAATCTTTGTCAAAGGACTAATTGGGGATTTTGAAGTTCAAGTGGTATTTTGTTGTCATCCTCCCTAAATTAAACACTTAACGATTAATTATATAATCTTAAAGTTTTGAATTACCCAAAAATTACTATTACACACTTTAATCCCAATTATTCATTTTAGTACTAATTCAAATATTTACCTTAACCTAATCAACTCATTTGAAACCCATATACCCTCCATTTCATTCTATGGGACAAAATGTCCAATTTAAAGTTTAGGGTTTTCAAGAATAAAAATGTTAAATTATAAATCTTCAATTTATCCAACAATCTAAACCGATTAAAACTTCAATAATACCTCCAATAACCTAAATAAGTTGTTTAACCCAAATTTAATTTACAAAAACGTTTTATAGAAAATAATTTATGATATATTTATAAAAGAAATTAATTATAGAATCATCAAATAGCCAAATAATAAATTTAAACCAAATAAAATTAACCATTAGCTTTTCTTTACCTATCTATAGTTATATGTTTTCAAAACTCAAAACTCTCCTAAGACCTTAACCCAAAATTATCTATAATCAGTATGATATTACCTTCATTAGAAAGATAAAATTATTTAAAACAGTATTATGAAAATAGTTTAGGAGAAAAGAGTATATTTAATTACCCATTTGATCTCAAATGAGCAACCTAGACTGAAGATAAAAGACACGGCTGCCACGAAGGGACTCAAATCGCGCATCTCTGTAGCTCCTATTTAATAAAAAGCCCATCACGTGAGACATTTAAAATATTGGCTGAAGGGCCAAGTTACTTTTTTTGTTTTTTTTATAACTTCAACTTTATTAGTATATTTATAGTCATTTTTTAATTCATTTTTTTCCACCTTTTTTATTATAATAATATACTAATGTTATCATTATTTTTTTTATTTCTATTATTTTTATAATATTTTTTTACAATCATAAATCATATTTTAAATAAACTATTTTTATTTCAATAATTACATGATAAATCCGCTTTTCATAAATAATCCTTTTTTAATTGTAATAAAATCATAAACTAAAAATTAGGATGTTACACAATTAGATATAGAGAATGAAAGGGGAAATATCCAGAGAAAAGAATAGAGATGAGAGGGTAGTAATATCATTCTACCCATTTTCTGAAATCTAAAATGGAGTTTATGATGTAATTAGGGATATGTTGAATTTATCAATCTAATTTTGACTTTTATTATTTTAAGTAACTTTATATAAAATTTTCTTTAAAAAATTATTAAAATACTACATGATAAAAAATATTGACAAAAAATCTAAAATATTATATTTAAAATTGTTCTTGACAAAAACGATTTTAAAATTATACTTCCTAAAGAACGATTTTACTTTATTGTTGCTCATCCCTCTATCACATCACTGACACCTCCTTTCACTTCTCTCTCTCCCATTTCTACCCCTCTCCCACACTTCAATGTTTAAAAGGCTAGTGCAGACATACAATGATATATGGATATAGTGATTGGAAACTCGTTTTTTTTTTTTCACAAAATTAAATATATAAATGTAAAAATCAGGAATTTTTTAAAATATAATCAATTAAATTACACACTTCACAATTTTTAAATTAAATAATAGATCTTCTAAATTACTCCTTTTGATCCTTAATATAAGACCCAACTAAATTTCTGAAAAAGATTAAAGAAGCTAAATAATTTATTTAATCATAGCATATATTGTGTACTACTAAATTATATATCAATTTATAAGTCAACTGGGTCTTATATTAAAGATTGAAGAGACTATAACTTTTTTTGAAAATTTGATCTATAAGATTTATTAGAAAATGAAATACTTTTGCCGATTATATTTTGTTAAATCATGATTCATTAGAGGAGATGTTTATTTTTTCTTTACAAATATTTTTAAAAAAATGCTTAGATGCAACTAAACACAATACGATATACCTTATTAAATCTAATAAGAAAATGAAATATCATTATCAAAATCTTATAGATCAAATTTTCAAAAAAATTATAACTTAGAAGATCTACTATCAAATTTAAAATTATAAAGTATTCAATTTAATTAATCATATTTAATTTTTTTCCTTGATTTTTACATCGTATATTTAATTTTGTGGGGGGGGGGGGGGGGGGGTTGGGGGGGACAAGTTTTCAATCACTGTATGTGTCATTGTGTGTTTACCTTGGCCTTTTAGACATTGAGAGTGAGAGAGGGTTAGAAGTGGGAGAGAGGAAAAAAGAAGTGGGTGAGAGATAGAAGTAAGAGAAGGTGTCACTGATTGGATGGAGAAGAGAAGGGTGATAATAAAATAAGATTGTTTTTTTTTGTAAGGAATGACTTCCTCACAATTTTAAAATTGTTCTCTGGAAATATTTTTTATCTTATAGTATTTTGATAATTTTTTAATTGTTTGTAGTATGTAGGTAAATTGGCTGGTAATTAAGATATGTTGATTTCAATTGGAGGAAAGTATTACAATATAGTTATGATTTTTTATTATTTGAATAATACAAAGTACAAACTACCTTTAACTACTTTTTTTTTGGGAGAATTACACTATAGTCCCATGGAAGCTATAATAAGAAGAAATGGTCCCGGAAAAATCTGAAATTACCCTCAAGTCCCAAGGGACCATTTTGTAATAAAATCTAGGTGAGAAAAGTCACAATTGTCCCTGTCAGACAAACAGTAAAATATGTGATTAAATGCTGTGAATCACACATATTACGTCTGGAAGAAGTCTGGAGAAGGCGGGAAAAACTCAGCGAAGATCATCATCCATGGTTGAAGATTAAGGTAGGGAATTCATGGCATCCACTCTCTTGTCTTGATTATTGCATCTGACTCACATATTCTGTTTAGTTGGTAAACATAGCTTTAGGTTTTGTTGAGTCATGTTCGTTTTGATCATGAAAATGAAAAAAGTTATCTACTTTTGATGGGTATTGTCCTGTATATGCTTGCAAATTAACAAGGAAGATCTATTAAATGCAATGGATATGGTTTGACAAAGTTTGCATTGTATTTGGGTATGGTTTTGTATGCTCTGTTTTTTGTGTTATTAGCTCTGTTTTCTGGTGTATGGTGCTGTGTTTCTGCAATATAAGAAGCAAGGAATGAAGATGTGGGTCAAAGGTTTGGGGCTACATGACATGATTTGCGTAGGAAAAAAAGAGTTGTTAATGTAAGCAGCGATAGTTGTCAATGGAGGCGCCTTAGGTTGTTAATGACAACTAGAGGTCATATTTAAATGATTTTTGTGACAACTAAAGGTTTTTTTATTGATATTTGTTTTGGTCAAGATTTTTATGGGAATTGTCCTCCATATGCTTGCAAGCTATAAAGGAAGGTCTTGTAAATACAAGGGATATGTTATGGCTAAGGTTTCAATGCGTTTTGGTATGATTTTGTGTGCTCTGTTTTTTTAATCATTATGCTCTGTTTTCTGGTTCATGGTGGTGTGTTTTTGCAATAGAAGAGGTAAAGAATGAAGATGAGGGTCAAAGGTTAGGGGCTACATAACCTTATTTGCGTAGGGAAAAAAAAGTTGTTAATAGCAGCAGCGATAGTTGTCAATGGAGGCTCCATAACTTGTTAATAACAACTAGAGGTCATATTTAAATGTTCCTTCCTTGTGGTGTAATGGTCTTTGGAATGGGGTTGAAAAGTTTGGAATGTTTTTCAGTATTTTGTGCCGTTTTCAATCATTATAAGTGAGATTTGATGAACAAGGTGTGAAATATGTGTGGTTGGCGGTGTTGATTATGTAGTAAGAAAGTGTTGTTAATAGGGGCTGTGTCATTTGTTACTAAGGCTGCTGACATTGTTAATGACAACTTTTTTGTGCAGTAGACAGCAGAGATGGCTACGACGTCCGGCAAGAATCTACTATGTTTCCTTCATATAAGTGGAAGGTTTGAAGTCAGTAGAGATAGTGATTTAACATATGTTGGTGGAGGCGTCAGATCTAGAATCATTAAGGAAGGAACAAGTTTAGAAGAGTTTAAAATAATGATATCCTCCATTGTAGGAAAAGAGAATAGTGGACTTGTTATGAAGTTCACATTGCCGTGTGATAGAACAACATTTGTGGACATACTAGATGATGAAGCAATTGAACATTTAATCAATTAAAGTGGAGAAAGTGGGCATGTCTATGTAGATGAAGGACAAAATGAAGATGATAATACAACGGCAATAAGGATGATCGAAGTGATGAGCAATATGTGTAAGTGTAAAATCGTTATAAGAAAAAGCTTGTGAACGAATGCAAATGAGCTTGTCATTAGTAACATGTTTTACTTTGCAATGTGGTGCAGGTTTGATAACTTGTCAGAAGGTTGGGATGGAGGATCAACCACTATGTCTATTGAAGATTCACCTGCATTGCAATGCGCTGTCCAAATGGTGCCAATAGGAACACCTGAAATGAACTCTATAAAGTGGAAGGATCTTATAATCGGGGAGGGACAAGTTTTTGTCAATGCGGATGGCCTTCGACAAACATTATACAAGTATGGCATTGCCCACAAGTTTGCATATAAATGTGTAAAAAACAACAAGGAAAAGATCATCGCCAAATGCATGGTTGATGGATGTCCATGGTACTTGGGAGCATATTCAATGGGTGAACGACAAGATACAGAATTCCTCACTATAAGGACTTTCAAAGGTGACTACAAACATGACGCACAGGATAATCTACTTGTACCTCACTTGAAGAGATCCAAATTAACCTCATCAATAATCGCAGACAGTTTCAGGTGTAACATAGACGAATACAAATGAGGTTATGAGAGATATGTATAGAGATTACGGGATGCGTCTAAATTATAGTCAAGCATACAGGGGAAACGAAAGAGCATTGATGGAAATACATAGCCGCGTCGAAGATTCATACATGACTCTTCCTTGGATATATGATAGGCTTATAGAGACCGATCCAAACACGGTAGCCCGATGTGAATTCTCTGAGGGTGACAGATTTGAGAGGCTATTCATTGCTTATGGATGCTCGATTAAAGGCTTCTTACAAGGGTGTTGAGGCATACTGTATATAGATGGATGTCACCTCAGTAGTCCTTAAGTTGTCAGTGAAGGCCCCTAGAGTTGTCAGTGAAGGCCCCTTGAGTTGTTAATTAACGCCCCTTTAGTTGTCAGTGAAGGCCCCTAGAGTTGTTAATTAACGCCCCTTTAGTTGTCACTGATGGCCCCTTCAGTTGTCAGTGGGGCCCCTTCAGTTGTTAATGAACGCCCCTAGAGTTGTCAGTGAATGCCCCTAGAGTTGTCGGTGAAGGCCCCTAGAGTTGTTATTGAACGCCCCTTTAATTGTCAGTGAATGCCCCTAGAGTTGTTAATGAACGCCCCTTTAGTTGTCACTGATGGCCCCTTCAGTTGTCAGTGGATGCCCCTAGAGTTGTCAGTGGAGGCCCCTAGAATTGTTAATGAACGCCCCTTTAGTTGTTACTGATGGCCCCTTCAGTTGTCAGTAGAGGCCCTTTCAGTTATTAATGAACGCCCCTAGAGTTGTCAGTGAATGCCCCAAGAGTTGTCAGTGGAGGCCCCTTGAGTTGTCAGTGAAGGCCCCTAGAGTTGTTACTGAACGCCTCTTTAGCTGTCAGTGAATGCCCCTAGAGTTGTTAATGAACGCCCCTTTAGTTGTTACTGATGGCCCCTTCAGTTGTCAGTGGAGGCCCCTAGAGTTGTTAATGAACGCCCCTTCAGTTATCAGTGAAGGCCCCTAGAGTTGTTAATGAACGGCCCTTGAGTTATCAGTGAAGGCCCTTAGAGTTGTCAGTGGAGGCTCCTTGAGTTGTCAGTGGAGCCCCTCCAGTTGTTAACACACTTATGCTGTTATGAATTGTCAAGTGAGTCTCGGTGTATGTTTGGTTTACCTTTACAACTTACAAGGTGAAACCTAGGTTTGGGAAATTCCGAAACACGCATGCAATGGGTTGGTTCGATGGCAAGCGATGCAATACGATATGGTGCTAATTGAAGAAAAGCTGCTGAGATAATGAAAAACGTGCATAAGCAAATTGTTAACACACCAGTGCCACGACACTTGGCCCAAGTGCCATGGCACCTGACAAGTGTGTACAGCATTGAATTCTCTGGTGTGACGGCACTTGGCCCAATTGCGGAGGCACCAGGGCATGCTTATATGAATAAACTAGAATCATCTCTTGTATTTGAACGAATAAAGTATCACCTTCTTCTTCATTTCATAAACTAGAAATTCAACAAGGCTACAAAGTTTCAACAACATACTAGGACGCGACCATTACAGAGAAAAACATTACAAAGCTTCCTTTTCCTTTCACTAAATAAACAAGTAGCTTCTTTGTGTACATAAATTGCCAATTCAAATAAGGCTACAAAGTTTCTACAACATACTAGGAGGCGACCATTACAGAGGAAAACAATATAGAGCTTCTTTTTCCTTTCACTGAATAAACAAGTAGCTTCTTCAGTGCATAAATGGCAAAATGAACATGACTACAAAGGTTAATGTTAATGATTGTAGCTCCAGATAACAAGGCATGTTCTTCAGAGAGGTGACTGCTAACTTCTGCCCAAGGGATGTCTTGTTTAAAAGTCACATATTCCAGCTTTATTTGGCTTCAAATTTACAGGTCATGTACAATGGACAGGGCCAGACTTAGCACTTGAAATGGAGCTTTCTTTGCTATATCAGTTGTCAGTAAGAGGAGAAGAATCAGTCATCCAGAACTGGAGTCAAATGCATTCGTGCCTGCTAAAATTAAATTTAATGCTTACTATCAGATATGTCAAAACATAGGAATTCCATAATTTGCAACATCAAGCAGAGACTCGCCAACACCAAAAGTATGCATTGCTAATACAATTCTCATACACATTATAATTGCTGCTTATTTGAATTGGCAATAAACCAGCCAAAAAATGTCACCAAAATAATTCATCTACTGAATAAGACCTCAACATGAAAACTAAAACATACAAAGGGAATGAAAACTTCAGACCTAAAATAATTTGCCAGTAGCCATTATGTAAAATCATCAAACATCAGAATGGAAAGGAATGAACAATAATTTAATATGTTAAAATCCAGATTTCAAAACCATAAACCAAATGAGTACCCAAAAAATTCTTCCACAAAAAAATAATAAACATAACCTGGAAATGGAATTTGTGCATGCATTATAAGAACAGTAACATGGATCGGAGCTGACAAATAGGTTCAATAATTACCTAATTGGTTCTGCTCCTCTTATGCATGCCTCGAACCAAAGACATAACCTTGTCTACATGTTTGTTCAGCGGATGAGTAATGAGCTACCACAAGAACCCCATCTTCATTTCTTGGAGCTCCTCGGCGGTATAGTACGACATGGTGTATCCGTCTTGACCTTGCTCAGTGCCGTCTCACATCTGTAGCCATGATAGTACATGTACACCATGAGAATCTCTACACAAACACATTAACAGGTAACAAACCACAGCAGTAATTTTTCATATAATGTAAAACTATGAACAAAAACCACAAAGGCAACTCACGTGTCATGTTGTACATGTACTTTTGCCCAGGTAAAACTCGGCTCTAATTTTTTCTCATCGGCAAACAGTTGTGGCTTCACTCTCCGCAGAATTTGGAATAAGCAATTCCGCTGAAAAAAGAAATACAACATCAGTAAGGGATATGAAGTCAAAGCTGGGAGAGAAGTCAAAGCACTTCTTCCTGTTGCAATATGTTTGCCATTGATTAGTCAAGTTAGGCACTGCATCAACAATTAATTTCGTACAAATTGTATTATGTAATTAGTGTATATATAATAGAGACTAGCAAGTAAAAGAATAAAAAGAAACTCAGCTAGAAGTAAATGCATAGTTTTGAGAACACAGAGAGCAAAGAACAGGAGCTTGATTATCAGTAGCTCTAAAAGTATGAAATACTTGTAAGTTTAATGATCAGTCTCATCACATATCAGCAACTGTATGATATATATAATAACAGAGGAATTTGCTTCTTCTTCATCTTAATAAAAAGTTAAACAAAAGGATGAAACTAGGAAGCAAATATGAGATAAAAAAAAAGCTCAGGAACTTGCAAAGCTCAGACAGAAACGAATTTGAAGTTTGAAGGAACTTGCAAAGTGGAAAAACAAAGTTAATTAAAAGACAATTATCATAGGAAGCACGATAGTTGGCTCGAATAATAAGCTAATCCCAATTTGGAGGCATCCAAGCTTTAAAAGCAAAACTTCATAAACAAAATGTTACTCACTTTAAACAAGCACAACAATCAAACCACAAGAAATAGCAATTGTACGGTTACCAACAAAAATCACTTACTACCAGAAAACCACATTCACAATAACATCATTACCCACCGTTTATGGAGAAGGCAACCGAGTAGTAGATCAATCTCAAAAAGTTCACTTCTACTAAGACTCAGCATTGCTCTGCAAAGACTCCACTGATTGCCACGGTCTTCCAACAAAACAATCTCAAATAGCACTACAAAAAAACATGTTATTACCGACGGAATTACCCACGGAATTATTTCCGTCGGTAATTTCCTACGATTTACCGACGGATTTTCCGTCGGAAAAATTACCGACGGAAAAAAATTCCGTGGGTAATTACCGACGGATTACCCACGGAATTTTTTCCGTCGGTAATTACCCACGCTTTACCCACGGAATTCCGTGGGTAATTTGAATGAGAAATTACCCACGGAATTCCGTGGGTAAAGCGTGGGTGATTACCGACGGAAAAATTTTCCGTGGGTAATTACCGACGGAAAATTTTCCGTAGGTAATTTCCGTGGGTAATTACCCACGGAATTTTTTCCGTGGGTAATCCGTCGGTAATTTCCGACGGAATCAAAATTCCGTCGGTAAATTTGACTTTTACCCACGGAATTTTTTCCGTTGGTAATTACTCACGCCTTACCCACGGAATTCCGTGGGTAATTTGAATGAGAAATTACCGACGGAATTCCGTGGGTAATCCGTCGGTAAAACTAATAAATTTTTTATCATATTTTAATAATTTATATAAAATAAAAAAAATAATCTAAAACAAATAAAAATTTAAATATTATAAAATTAATATTTAATATAATATATTAAATATATATAATATTAATAATAAAAATTTTAAATGAAATAAAAAAATTAAATATTTTAAACTTTACATCATAAAAACAAAATATATAATTATATATAAATATATATTTAATATTATATATATTAATATTAAATATTTAAATGAAATAAGAAATTAATAAAATTTAAATTTATATTATAAAAAACGAAATATATAATTATTTATAAGTATATATGTAATTTTGTATATATTTATATTAATATTAAATATTTAAACGAAATTAGAAATTAAAAAATTTTATATTAAAAAAAATGAAAAATATAATTATATATAAATATATATATTTAATTATATATATTTATCTTAATATTATATTTGTTTTTAAATTATTACATTATATATATTATTACGTGAATAAATAACGCAAGGTTAAAGCAGCTCAACTGGCAAAGGCATCAGAACACATACCAAAAGGTCCAAGGTTCAAATCCCACATTCATCACAAAATGCAACAATTATCTCACAGAGACATGTGGCACAATGTTAGAGGGACACATGGCCCTTGCTCAGGGGCTGACGGGGCCAGATGTAGGGGCGGGCGGTGGGGGGCTTTCGGTGATGTCCACGTGGCCTTTTTTAAGATCGCCACGTGGATTTTTTTTTAAAAAAAATAATATTAAATTACCGACGGATTACCCACGGAAAAAATTCCGTTGGTAATTACCCACGGAATTTTTCCGTGGGTAAATTCCGTGGGTAATCACCGACGGAATTTTTTCCGTGGGTAATCGCCGACGGAATTTTTTCCGTGGGTAATTACCGACAGAAAATTTTCCGTGGGTAATTTCCGTCGGTAATTACTGACGGAATTTTTTCCGTGGGTAATTTCCGACGGAATAAAAATTCCGTCGGTAAATCAATTTGTCACGGATTTTTTAGAGACGGAAAAAATTCCGTCGGTGATCCGTCGGTAATTCCGTTTCCGTCCCTAATCCGTGGGTAATTTGATTTCAGAGACGGAATTCTGTGGGTAATTTCCGTGGGTAATTTGCTGTTTTTTTGTAGTGTAGGGTTTTCAAAATCTAAGAGAAAATAAAATTCAAAGAAAAATAAATAACCATAAAATAAGAAGAAACAATTCAGATGGACTCGGTGATATGAACGCAAGCATATGACTTTTATGCCTCTAACTTGCTAAGTATAAGATGAACTCAGTGATATGAACGCAAGCATATGAACATGGATATGAACGCAAGCATCAAACTTTTATGCCTCTAACTTGCTAACCAATTAGGTCACAAATTAAAAACCACATTTTGTGAATGAGGTCGCTGAAAAAAGGGAATTTATACTTGGGTCTGACATCTATTTGCATCCACATCTTATAGAAGCTTACCGATTTTCACAATGCCGCTCGTCGGAGGCCAACCACGGAAGAGGGAAGATCGGAGTTTGTTTAATCGGCGGACCGTGCCTGAACTACACCGGAGATATCCTACCAATACCGTCGCACACGCTGCTACCTTCTGTCGCACATCATCGAGTCTCGGGTTTCACAAATTAGACAAGGAATGCGTTCTGATTTCGAATGAGGAAAAGAAGGAAAATAACCTGATTTCGAATGATGAAAAGAATGAGGAGAAGAAGCTTATTTCGAATGAAGAAAAGAAGCCCGGTGTGTCTCCGTTTTTCCCCCCTTCCTTAAGGGTGTTTCAGACATTTCTCACCTGGATTTTACTACAAAATGGTCCCTTGGGACTTGAGAGTAATTTCAGATTTTCCTGGGACCATTTCTTCGTATTTTAGCTTCCATGGGACTACAGTGTAATTCTCCCTTTTTTTTAATCTTTGTGAGATAGTTAAAAGAATCCTATGACATGGACAAAAGGAAGTAATATTGGCAAAAAAGGAAGTACAATCTCACTTACTACTTTTTTTTGTTTTTGAATTAAAGGGGTAAGCACCCACAATCTAGGTTTTAAGCAAAATTAGTGTGTTTGGGATCATTTAATTTTAAAGAATAAGTCCTTATTACGCAAGCCGAGATAAAACTTCTCTCACATACTTACCTCGTATACAGTGAATCACGATTTATAAGCATTTATTATAAAAAAAAATAAGCTATTCCAAACGAGCACTTAAACATACAGCCCCTCATAGGAGCTCTCATGCTATTAGGCCATCAGGTCATCAGCTTACAACTTATTCATAAATATCATTATACATATTTATATTGGCAAAAAAATATCATTATTTCCACAAAAAAAGTATCATTATACTAAAGAAAAAATTATAAATTTAAAAGACAAAGTTGATTAAAACCACATATTTAGAACCAAATCTATTTCCTAGCCAGCTACTGTATTAAATATTGGAAGTTGTATTTGACAAGGTATTAAAACCCGGACCGGGTATTGAACCGGTCGGGGTACTGGGTTAAGGGTTAGTGGGTCAGACCGGGGCCAAACCGGGACCAAACTGGTGAAAAATTGAAAATTTTAGACTTATAGTATAAAAATCTAAAGGAAAAATAAATTTTTTTTTAAAAATAGTAACCCGGACTGGACCGGAAACCGAACCGGTCTACCGGCGGGTTAGCCGGTTTCCGGGTCGGACCGGCCGATCCGATCCGGATTACAGAACCATGGTATTTGATAATCACTTAATAATTTCCATGCAACTTTTTTTTTTTTTTTGCCAACTATAATTTCCATGCATCGCGTGATGGAATCGTGGTAATTTTTTTTTTTTTTGGACTGGGGAATCGTGGTAATTAACTTTACCTCAACTGTGACAATTTTGGTCATCAACGTAGGGCCCACGATTATTTATTTTTATATGTTGTCCCCACGGGTCAAAAGAATATTATAAAATATTTTCAAGTGAGACACTCGCTATCCACGAGTAACTTGTCACAGGAAACACACACACACACACACACCCCCCCCCCCCCCCCCAAGCTATAGGGTTTTAATATTATCTGGCACATCAAAGAATCTTTGCAGATAGAATTTTTGCAGATGGGTCAACAATATGGAATGTTAATAATAAAAATATAAAAAAAAGAGTGATAAAAACATTAACTGAGAAAATATTTAAAGACAAAATGGTATCATTAAATACTTTAGAATAAAATACATGATGATTGAACAAACCCTATATTAGAAGTCATGGGACAAAATTTATAAGGGAAAATCATCCATAGATCCCAAACAAACAACATATTATCAGATCTCTATTTATAACTTTTATATATGTATTCACAATCTATTGAGTGCGTTTTACAACCTCTAAAGACTTTTTTGATAATATATTATTTGTTTGGGAGCTAAGAGTAATTTTCCCAATTTATAATCAATTATAAATATACGATTTATTTTTTTTTTCTGAGTACAAATGTAATTTTTTAATATTATCAATGGATGTCTGACACTTTTTTAATATTTTATTATCAGATGTCCAAACAATTCATTATTGAGTTTTAGGGCTCATAACCGCCCCCACTGCATATGTCTCTGTCTAGAAATTAAATGTAAGATTTAAAGAAATCTAACGAAGTTCCCCCCCCCCCCCCCCCCCCCCCCCCCGGGCACACCACACACTAACTATCTATGTGTTGATTTTAAGGCCCTTATTTATTCTTGATTATAAGAGGCGGCGTCGTGGTCTGACTTCGTGGTCCTCGCTCACTTAAAACTTAAAAGAGTGCTAGTTTCACTAAATCGTGGTGTTCAGATTCACCATGGGTTCTTTCCAAGCACCACTCAAACTTTACTTCGTTCCATTTCTCACACCTGGCCACATGATCCCACTCTTCGAACTCGCTCGTTTATTCGCTGCACGTGGTATCCACGTGACCTTCTTCACCACCCCCTCCAACGCCCTCCTCCTCCGCAAACACGTCGACAAGGAGGTCGCCGCCGGCCACAGTATCACCCTCCAAGTCTTCGACTTCCCTTCCGAACAAGCCGGCACCCCCGACGGCATCGAGAACCTCCTTGACGGCGCCATCGATCACCCAACTCTCACGGGAGTCTTCAAAGGCATTTACATCCTCGCGCAACACTTCCAAGACTTCATTCTCCAAAACCCACCGGACTGTCTCGTCGCCGACTTCGTATTCTCGTGGACCTCCGATTTGGCGGCCCGACTTGGCATCCTCTCCATCGCCTTCAACAGCTTCTGCCTCTTCACCGTATCCGCTATCCTTGCCATGAAGTCTGTTGCCATTCCGGATTCGGGTCATTTTATGATACCGGATCTACCCCACCGGATATCCATGATTGTTAAACCTCCGCCGGGATTCAGTGCAGCTATGGTCTCCAATATAGAAGCTTCGTTTAAGACCAACGGAATCATCATGAATAACTTCGCGGAGCTTGACGGAAAGTACGTTGAACACTACGCGAAAATCAGTGGCCACCGTGTTTGGCATATTGGGCCGGCTGCGCTTATTCACAGAACGGCGGAGGAGAAAACAGAGAGATGCCATAAGAACGTGGTGAAGGAACATGAGTGCTTGAATTGGCTCGGCTCGAAGAAACCCAACTCAGTGTTCTACATCTGCTTCGGAAGCTCATGTCGTTTTCCCGACGCTCAGCTCTACGAGATCGCGAGCGGGCTCGAATCCTCTGGGTGCGACTTCATATGGGTGGTTTCAGGGAAGGACGAAACAGAGGACGAAACAGAGGAAGAGAGAGAGAAATGGATGCCGAAAGGGTTCGAAGAGAGGGCGAAGCGGAAGAACAAGGGGATGGTGGTGAGAGGGTGGGCCCCACAGCTGTTAATACTGGGTCACGAGGCGGTGGGCGGGTTCATGACTCACTGTGGGTGGAACTCGGTGGTGGAGGGCATAAGTGCAGGAGTTCCGATGGTGACGTGGCCGTTTCACGGCGATCAGTTTTACAATGAGAAGCTGGTGACGGAGGTGCACAGGATTGGGGTGGAGGTGGGAGCAGAGGAGTGGAGCAGGTGGGTGTTCGACGGTGGGAACAAGTTGGTGACAAGAGATCGCGTAGAGAAAGCAGTGCGGAAGGTGATGGACGGTGGGGATGAAGTTTTAGCGATGAGAAGACGCGTGGAGGCGCTGGGGAAGAAGGCAAAAGAAGCAGTGGAACAAGGAGGGTCATCGCACACTAACTTAACAGCACTAATCGATGATCTTAAGCGTTGGAGAGAGAGAGTCTAAACTAGTTGATCAAATAGGGGCACAAGGCATGTTAGTGCCCTTTATTAATTTGGCAGCTTAATAAGCTTCTTCATCTCTTTTTTTGTTGTTGTTCTTATTGGGTTTAATTAAGACACTAAATGACCTTACTATACATAAGGTTTGAGAGGTCTACCTTTATTATGCCATAGGTGTGTTAGAGAGATCAGATATGTGGCTGTCCCTATGGGAAAACAAAAACAGAGCATAGTGAGAAACAAGCGTCTGGCATTCCTTCCCCTGTTATAAGTTTTAAACTAATGAATGTGTGATTCAAAATACATGCTTTATTTTTTATTTTTTTTTTTGATTACATGCTTTATTTTAGGTTTGTCTAATCCATTTATTTTTTAAAAAGCGACGCAAAAAGCATTTCTTGTAATACTGACAATAAAGACAAAATAACAGTCAACAGATACGTACCTCTCAACTCGTGAAGGCATCACGAAAGTGCGCAAGGTTCCGGATTCGATTCTTCCCTTCATCAAAAAATGCTACCAATATATGATGTGAGGCTGGCCACCGTGATGTGCGTGTCATTTTCTATTTATAAAAAAAAAATAAATTACCGACAGAATTTTCTATCTGTCAGTAAATCAATTTGTCATGTAAAATATAGTGAAAGGATAGATTCCGTTGGTAATTCTATTTTTGTTGCTAATCTGTCGATAATTTTATCGGTAAATCAAAATTCCTTCAATAATTCTGTTTTCGTCGATTATTTGTCAGTAAATTGAAATTCCTTTTTTTTGTAGTTACTTACCAAGTTCTTGAACCTGGATCGGGCCGGCCCGGAAACCGGCGACCCGGCCGGTAAACCAATCCGGTCCGGGTTCATATTTTTTAAAAAAAAATTTTAAAATTTTCCTTTAGAATTTCATACTATAAGTTTAAAATTTTCAATTTCTCACCGGTTTGGTCCCGGTTTTGCCTCGGTTTAATTCACTGACCCTTAACCTAGTACCTCGACCGATTCAATACCCGATCTGAGTTTTATTACCTTAATTACTCAAGATCACAAATAGTGTGTTGCATGAGAATCTATGAAGTGAGCGTCAATTGAAGGAGACATACAGTAGATAAATCGAAGAAAAGCAAGGGGGTGGGCAACAAGGAGAAGTACGCTGGTGATGGACATTTGCAATAGGAGGTATTCAACGATCTTGCTAGTTTGAACGAAAAGGTCCAAAGATGATTCTGTCAATAGTTTATTAGGGAAAATTCTTTTATAGAACTATTAATAAGAACTAAATGAAAGATTTTTAAACAATTGAGTAATTTTTTTAAAAAAATCAATTAGAAGACTTAACAAAATGAATACCTTGAATCCACAAACAAGTATTGGTGGCTGCAAAACAGAGAAAAACCGAATGTACCATTAGTTCCATTACTTAAAAAATTGAACCAAAGCAAAGCGTAACAAAATCATCGTTCAATAATATGTGGTAAAAATGTAAAATTTTGAAAAAAAAACTTTAAGTGTTAAAGAAGAGTTTCATGCATTCAAAATTAACACGTTTCCAAATTTGGGCAAAAAACCTTGAGTTCCTAGATGCGCCCAAAATGAAATTGGTCAATACCTATCACACCCTTATCTTATTTTATTAATACGTAGTTCGGTGGGTAATACAGGAATAATATAATTATACTGATAATATGTGCATGATTACAGAAATTCCCTATAGGAATTTGCATAGAATATTTACAAACCTTGTAGCCGCACAAGGCTCTAGGGTATCTAAACCTACACTAATGAAACAGAGACATCTTCTCATCTTCGTTTCACCACTGCGATTCCCTCATACGGGTCTCTTTTTTGTTCTCAACATATCTTCTGTCTCTTCCTGTCTAAATTGTTGGTATAAGAGGGTCATATTCGAGAGAATCTTAATAGGAAACCAATACCAATATGCGTACAAGATAAGTGCTTAATGCATGACATGCTTGCATTACAAAAACTCATGCTAACATAATGACATATCTGAGTGCTCAATGTTTCATGCAACAGAACTATGGCCATAGTATAAATAGAAACAGAGCTTCAATCATTCATATATGTTTCACATAATCAAGCAAAGCAATAACATGCATCAATACACCAGAACAAATATCAAATACACGCAGGAGAGGTAAGTTCCCTACCTCCAGTCTTTTCTCCTCGATTTATGTGCCAGCAACTCAGGCTCTCAACTCGGTCATACAATTCCAAAGGTACCATTTAGACACTTCCATAGTGTTTATGGGGGTTATATGAGTCTATTATGAAAATTTACCAAAATGCCTCCGGGACCTCGACCTGGTCCCGCCGTGCCTGGTCCGACTGTACTTTTCCCGAAATTTTAACATGGGCTATCCTGACATATGTTTTCCCAAAGAATCCATTTCCAAACTTAGAATTACTAAATTCATTGTAAAATTACAAAATACCATTGACTGCCTCTATTTAAGGGTTTCAAGGGCGTTTTTGTAATTATACTTTTTCGGCATTTTCCGAAAAAGTGACCAACTGTTACCCCACCTAATTTTCCCTCTTAAACTCAATGGAACCATCAAATCATTAAAAATCCAAATCTAACCCCTCCAAACTTAGCCTTGGCCGAAATTCTTACTCCTAATCGCTTTATTAACTATTTAATTAAGTTATAACTACCACTTAGACTCAATTTTGGCAGCATAAGGCCAACTCCTTTACCAAATTTGAAATCAAAGCAAATCAATCAGAATTTCACCGATTAAACTACTCATAGTAGTCAGAACAATCAAAGATTGAAGTTTCGAAGGTTACCTTAAGCTCCTTCTGGCTCCCCCTTGATATAGATGAACCCTAGCCTTCTCCACATTGAAATTCAAGCTTCCAACACCTTAAATAACATAGAAGAGGAGCTTAGGAGAAGAGTTAGACGCGTTAGGTACGAATTCACCGAAGAAATAGACCTACCTTATGAGTTCTCTTCTCCTTCTCTCTCTAAAATCTCTCAAGCTTTCTGTCTCTATTTTCAGCAAAAATATGTCAGTTCTGGGCTGATGGAAGGAAGATGATGATATTTTATAATATTTCCTCTTTTCCTTTAATTAATTTTCAAATTTCTGATGTTTACAAAATTCAGACAGATTTTCTGCCCAAACTTTGAAAAATCATAACTAATTCTAGAAAACTCGCATTGAAGTGATTCCAAAGGCTATGGAACCCTTATTGAGTCTACTTTCAAGGAAAAATATATACTTTTTCTAGTTGAAAGCACAATATTCCTAGAATTTTAATATTTGTTTGCTATTCCAGAAACTTTCCAGTTTTTCTGGGCTAATTTTAAAAATTCATAAATTTTTATATATAGCTCTAATTGAGTGATATAACATGTCAAATTAAAGCTTAGGATGTCTACTTTTACCTTGTAAAATTTCATAATTTACGGATATCATTTGGTCATCCAAAATCAAATTACAATATCACTGCCTCACGGAAAATTTCTCAGGAAGCATAATCACTTTCCCCAAAATTCACTATTTTACTTTTTTTAATACCCCAAAGATATAATAATGATTAGGAAATAAATTTGAGGCTCTTGCTAAACCGGGGCTTAGTATTCTACTTATTTCAAGCTTATTCTCTAGCCACTAATCCCAAAATTCGAGGTATTACAATACCAACGGTGCATTAAAAAAATGAAGCTATAAAAAATTACAAGATGGACGATGGGTTTAAAATTCAAGAGAAGGAATTACCTTTTTCAACGATTAATTAACTATAATATCATCAAAAACCTTCTCTTAGCTTTTATATATGAATAAAATCAATTTTCGTCTTTAAAAAATGTTTAAATAGCAGCAGTATATGACCTGGGAAATCATTTCCAATTTTCAAAAATCATTACCTTCACGCAAAACTGAACTTGCAACATATAAAAAAAAAAAGGGCAGCCCGTTTAAGCTCCAAGCCTTATAGAGTTGACTCATTTAAACCTGACTCTTTATAGAGGTCTTAAATCATGCGCCTGACTAATGCGCTCCGCAAATACACAGGTCGTGCCAAGTAATAAAATGATAAGTAGAGTATCGTCCTACAAGGAATCCATCAATTAATTTTTAAGTGTTAAAATCTCAATTTCTTTTAAGTTAAATGAATCTAGTTATAAGTAAATTCTAACAAAAACTACTAATATCAAACATAACCTAGAGTCACTAATCCCTTATTAGCTCCGTAAATCTTATTTCCACTTAATTAGTTAGTCTAAAATGTTAATTTTGTCAATATCAAGTATTAATAACTATAAGTGCTTGTCGATTTACCTATAACCCTCTCTCAAATATAAAATGCTATGTCTAGCATAATTACTCAAGAGGCAAAACAATTCAAACACACACATCATTATTTATATGCGTTCATTAGGTATACATCTATCCTAACGGAAAATTAGATTATAATTTAATAACATATTATTTAATCCCGTAGCTTAATTAAAATTTTCCTCATGAAGACAAATCCTAATTCTATAATTCATATTTAATGGTGGTCAATCATCAAACGGACATATCAACATAAGAGTAAGTAACCAAAATTAATATCACTACAAAAAAAATAATAATTTAATAGTGGTTAAAAATAGTTATGAGTAGCGATTTTAACCGCTACAAACAACATTAGTAGCAATTTATAAAACCGCTACAAAATTATATATTGCAAGTGGTTTTATAGCGGTTATTTAAAACCGCTTTTCAAGCAAAATAATCGCTACTTTTTTTGTAGCGGTTCAATCTCACCTCTACAAAATCGCCATAAGCAATAATCTTTTTCTATGACATTTGTAGCCGTTATATAACCGCTACAAATATCAAAAAGTGAAATTTTTAAGGCGGGAAAAGAAAAATCAATTTTTTTGTGCTATTTTGTATAGGTTCATGAACCGCTACTAATATGCATTTCCTTTAATTAGTAGCGGCTATATAACTGCTACTAATTTGTAGCGGTCTAATGAACTGTTACTAATATGCATTTCCGTTAATTAGTAGCGGTTATATAACCACTATTAATTTTATCAAAATTCAAAGGTCACGCTAATAAATTAATTTTAGTTTGAAAAATGCGCGTTAATTAATAGCGGTTTAGTAAGTACTACAAAAATAAAAAAATTTAAAAAAATACAATCATTTGTTTCAGTTTTTTTGATATAAAATTAAATAGTTTATTTTTTTAGTAGTTTAGCTAATTTAATTAACTTATTATTCAATACTTTAGCTCATTTATAAATGAAAAGGAATAATTTAATTTAGTTGGATAAGTATAAAGATTGTATTGATAATATTATTAAGGATACGTAGGTAACAAAGGAACTATTATGTTGTCTACTACAATGTGATAGTATATGAAAAATAGATGAAAATGAGATAAAGTTCTAAAATATTTGAAAAAAAAATTGTGAGAATAAATTTTATGCGAAGGAAAGAAGTATTCAAATAAAAAATTTTAAAATTTGTTACCATATTTGATCGTATTGTTAAGCTCCTCAACTCATACAAACAAATTTGAAAATAAGAGAAAATGAAAGAGGGGTAAGATGAAAAAACTAGGGAAGTGTTTGAAATGAGATGTGGTGGGGGTATTTATAGGGATCCGCGTAGCATTTGTAGCGGTTTTTAATTAGTAGAGATTAATTTTATTTTTGTAGCGGTTTAAAAATTTGTTTTTATGGAATTGTGCTTTCATAATATGTAGCTTAAAAATTTGTTTTTTTTTTTTATAATACTCCCTCTTGTCTTTAATACAGAATATATTTGGGGAGTTGATCTTGTTCCTAAATATAAGACTTATTTTTCATATTCTTAATTTACTTATATTAATGCTCCTTTAGCAATAATCAATAAGGAGAGGGAATGAAGGAATTAAAGAATATAAGTAAGGTATTTTAGAAAATACATGTCATATGAACTAATTTGATTAACTTCCTTAATCTAATTAAGTTAGGTGAATATGTTTTATATTAAGGACCAGATGAAGTACTTAAAAATTTGGTTAGAATTGGTTAAAGATAGTACATATGTAAAAAAATGTAACTGATTTTTTCTAAAATATCCTTATTTATATGGAGAGAGTGAGTGAGAGAGAAAATGAGTAGAAAAAGAAATGAGTAAGAGATATAATTAATTATGAAAAAACGATTCCATAACTCGGTCATTACTCATTACAAATATTAGAAAAATACAAAATTTAAAATAAAAATGAAAAAAAAAATTCGTTAATTTTTTTTTTGGGGGGTCAGCTGAAGCTAATTCCTTTATTTATTCTTCAAACAGTGCTTTGTTTATCTTGCCATTTTCCTCCCCAAACGACCACATTTTAAAGAAAAGGATAGAACTGAAGATCCCAAATAGTGTGTAGCATGAGAATCTGTGAAGTGAGCCTCAATTGAAGGAGACAGTAGATAAGTCAAAGGAAAGCAATGGGAAAACGTTGGTGATGGACTTCTGCGAACGATCTTACCGTTTTGAACCAAAAGGTCCAAAATAAGGGCAGAAGAAAAAAGATAAATTAGAAAAGTGCAGAGGTAATTTTTTTCCTTCTATTTTTTATTGCTGTAACACTTGATTTATTCAGCTTGATTATGCTGATAATGATCTAACAAACTGATTTAACAATCAATTATCTGAAAATAAAGAAAATTCTAATTAAATCTGCCCGAAATACCAAAATCTAAATTTATACCCATACTGTTAACAAATTCTTAATAAAGTTAAGAGGCCTTATTAAGGATTTACAAATATTGTTAAAAAACCAAAATGCCCATCTAAAATTAAGAAGAAAAATTGAAGATACCTTTGACCAAAATTCAAATTTAGACGTAGGTCCAAAAAAATAAATAAATTTAGACATATTCTTTTAACAATTTCCTAAAAATTTTATTTATTAAACGATATTTTAATCCTTTCATTTCGTTTTGTTTATTTAAATGAAAATTTAATCTTTTTATTTCGTCTCGCTATTTACAGTACCTCTTAAATTCATAAGTTCCTTAAGCAGTTAAAAAATGATTTATTTTTCAAAACGAAAGAAAATAAAAAGATTAAATTGTCATTTAAAAACAATTAGAAAATTGTTAAAAGTGTAGGTTTGAATTTGAATTGCGATTAAAGGTACCTTCAATTTTCTTTTTAACTATATATAGGTATTATAGTCTTTTAATAAGATTCATAAATCCTTTATGAAGCCTCTTAACCTTATTAGGAATTTGTTAAAAATGTAGGTCTAAATTTAGATTTTTACATTTTAGTTGGATTTAATGGGGATTCTCCCCAAATAAATAGAAAAATAAGGAAAATCAACAATAAATATTTATTTCAGAATGTTCAGTTGTTCACAACCTATAATCTGCTAATTGCTGAAGTTATTTTCAACAATATATATTTATTCCATATCTTTCGCAACCCTTGATTTGCTAAACGTTAAAGTTGTTTTTAAGATTTGTTTAGGTTGCTAGATCGATCTGATTTTAAATATGTTTCCAACATAATCTGAGATGAAGATTGTTGCGGAGAGGGAGGACCATGGAGAAAAGGGAGGTGATGGATACTTGCAATTGAAAGGAAGCTAAAAGGGAATATCTGGTTCTAAATCTGTGAATGAAGGGAAGCAAGAAGTGATCATCTGATTACATATCTACGATGAAAAGAATCAGCATCAATATCGGTTCTTTGCAGGTTTTTTGAATTATCACCTTCAACGTCTTTTTTTTTTTTTTTTTCTGACCTAGAAATACGATTTTCTATGTCACCCGACGCTTAGAAAACGGATGTCAAAAGCATTTACAACTGATGTAAAAAGTATTTTTTATAGAAGTGTTACTTTCAGTTATCCTCTATACAAATAAAATTATGGTTAAAAAAATATATTTATTTACATATTTATTGTTTTTAATTAATTTTAACTGTTTTTTTAATCAACACAAATAAATCTTTTGAAATTTATAATAAGGGATGAGGGAGTATTACCTCCTCTCTTTAATATAAGAGTTACAAAACTAATTTACAAATATTAAAATAATTAGCTAAGTTAGTTATTCCTCTATATTAAATAGGTGTTTGTTTCCCTATCATTCATTTGATGCATTGGAAAGGTTTGAATCCCCATTGGGAGATGTGCCCATATTTAGTATTCAACAATGTCGCAAACAGAATTGATTTTAATAGGAGGAAACATGTGCCTAACAAAAAAAGAAAAACAAGAAAGAAAAGAAAAGGAAAAAGAAACCAGTTAATACTATGTGTAGACAATAAATATATGCTTTGCGGCAAACACTATAAATTTGAAAGAAAAATTGGATTTTCTACCAGAAATATTGTATTTTATTAATCACGAAACGTAACATTAATTCAAATACATCAACAAATCAAAGTATGTCTCAGCAAACACAGATGAACTCAAAAACTAAAGAAACAGAAGGTCTATAAGTAAACTAACTAAACGGATCCATATTTTAATACAAAAGCTAATCCAAACACACCCTTAGATTAACTTTTAGAGAAAACTTGAAAAAAAAATGTTTGAGAGAATAGATTTTTGAGATTAGCTTATAAAAAAGTAAAAAAAAAAAAAAGGGCTTTTGGAAAACCATGGTTTTGAACCATAGATTTAATAGCCTCACTTGAATCCTTGGCTATTGTAGACACACGTGGGGGCAGTTTGCTACGCCTTTAGTGCTGGCCCAAAAAAAAAAATCCCCCTTTTCCAAGTATTTTTTTTTGTTTCTTTTGATTATTAGATTCAATATAAAATAAGTGATATTTTAATATCTTATGAGATGAGAATAATGTTGTTTTCAATTTTGTATTATTTTTCAATGATTTAACATACTAAAGTTGTGTTGTTTCATTGAAACCTCTCCCCTAGTGAGAGAAAAACCTTTTCATTTAGAGTGAGAGTGAAAACCCATTTCGCTGTGCAGAGGTAATGGTATAGGCGAGTGTGGGTGTGTGCATTTTGTTTGTTTCTTTTCTCTTCTACTATATTCTTCTAGTTTTCTTTGGGAGGGTTTGCTGTTTCTTCTTTCCTTTACTCTGATTTCTTCTATTTCTTTGTGCTTTGGGTATATTTTGGCCAAATCTAGTTTGAAGCAGTGATTTAGGGGTTTGCCCAATTGGGATTTTTGTTGCAAAGATCCTGTGTTTGTGCAATGGAGATCGTGATGGAAGAGAATCTTGAAGTTAAACTAGATTAGGACGATGCAAAGGCAAAGATTGGAGGTGGATGGCTCTTAGTTGGAAAGCTAATTTTGACTCAGGCGATGAAAAAAGGTGCATTTGAAGAGCTAGTTCAGTGAGCTTGGTTACCGAGAAGTAAGGTTGAAATTAGTGTCGCAGGAAATAATTGCTATGTCTTTGCTTTTGAATCTCAGAAGGACTATGATAGAGTACTGAGAAATAGTCTATAGACTATTTCTGGTTTTCTACTGAATTTACAGAGTTGGGCACCGTGGTTGACAATGAAGGAGATTGATATGTCGAAATGCCTATTTTGGATGCAAGTGCACAATTTTCCTCGAGCTGCAGTGACAAAGAGGAATATCCTCCAACTTGGTGAAAAAATTGGAGAGGTAGTATGTTTTGAAGACCTTAAGCTTAATGATTCACTGCTTAGAAGTTTTGTTTGAATTAGAGTTAAGGTTGATATTACTAAGCCTTTAGTGGCTGGTTTGTAGATTCCAAGGCCGGATTATAAGTGTGTTTGGGTTCATGTACGATATGAGAAACTTCAATCATTCTATTTTTCCTATGGTATTATTGGTCATGATCAAAATAATTGTGAGCAGGATTCGGTAATGGCAGATTTTGATGCAGCTCAACAGTTGTATAATGTTGGTTTGGGTGTCAGGTTGATGAGAGTAGTGGCTGCAATTTTGAGTACCAATAAAGGATTAGGAGGTACGGTGGAGTTGGAGGTGGCACATGAAAATTCTTTATCACATCAGAGCGTGGGTGATAATCAAACGAGGAGCGTGGTGGGCATGTTGTTTGTTGGTAATGGCCAGAATCCTCATGATTTGAAAATTTCAATAGAGCAAGGACACATGGAAGGCATGTATATCTCATATGGACAACAAATTAGTGAGGCCTAGAAGAATATTGAGGCTCAATTAGATGGTGAAGAAGTTAACAGTCCAATCAAGGCTGAAGACATAAGAGATGACAAGGATAAGGTAGTTAATATTATTTCAGTGGGCCAATCTAGTGGGGTTGATAGTGAAAAAGGAAAAAGCCCAATGATGGAATTAGTACCAATGCAAGCTAAAAGAGTTAGCACAGTAAAGATATCGGAGCCTAGCTTAAGTAACTCTGATGAAATAAGAGGTAAGGGTACTTTGGTAGATGTACAAGTTGTTAAACGAGCTTTGTTTCAAGTAAGAGTGCAAGAAGTAGGTGAGAAGGACTCCTATTTTATGGATTTGCTCCCTGAAGAAGAGAGTACTACAGTAAAGGCTTTAGTAGCTGTCAAGCCAATCTATGAAGACATCCTTATTGAAGAATTAGAGGTGTCACTGAAACAAAGCATGGGTGAAGATTGGGATCTAGCGACTGCAAAAAAGACTTAAGCAACCTATGTTAGCAAAGGAGGAGAACCTGAAGCTAAAGCAAAATGATGATAAAAGGAAAAAAGGAAAAAAAAAAGAAGAGTTGCAAAGGTAAGGTGCGCTTGAATTAGTTGGTTTATGTGCCTATTAAAGAGGTAAAAGAGGGATCTTGGTTTAGTTTGCTATCTTCCCCTTCTGAGGATTGTGTTTGCTGTTGAAACTGGGTTTGGTAGTCGTCCATCAATGACCACCTAGGAGCCATGAGTCTATTAGGATGGAACTATCAGGGGCTAGGGTCGACTCTAACAGGCAGGAATCTACGGTTCCTGTGTAATAAATTTCGACCAGCTTTAGTTTTTCTCTCGGAAACTAGAGCAAACTTTAATAAAGTGGATCGATTGAGGCACATGCTACACTATCAGAATGCTGAATATGTCCCTCCTATTGGTTTGGGAAGTGGTCTAGCTTTATGGTGGAAGGATGGAGTTTCTATTGAAGTTATAAAGGCTTATCAAAATCTCATTCATGTAAAAATCTTGAAGGGGATGAAACCAATGTTTGGCTATATAACTTTGGTGTATAGTCCTCTTAAAGAACAGGATCGTAGAGATTGGTGGAGACAGCTGACTCGATTGAATCCAAGAGAAACTGTACCATGGCTTTGTTTTGGTGATTTTAATGAGCGGCTATTTTCCTTTGAGAAGTGGGAGGGAGGGCTCTGTAACCCCCTTCGTAATTATATCCGAAATTCGTGATTAAAGTGAAATAAAGACCGATAATAAACAAAGCACAATTTCAAACCCATCTACCAGACGGGGTTTTCACAAATACTTTTTGAAATCCAAACAATCTGGTCTCAGATTCAGATTTCGAATACAATTACTACACGAAGATAAATCACATTCATTACAATCAGAGTGCACAACATAATAATCCCAGCAATCCCGAGTTCATACCTTTACAAAAGGGTACACAAAATCCCTTATAGGGGATTACACAAATCTATCTCGAATACATAATCGAATCTTCATCCACATATACACATCCCAATTATGATAACCAACTACCAATATCTCATCCCGAAGGAGACATCGCCGCCCTGGGTGCCAGCTTCATCCTCGATCTACAACCCTCTCTGAAAGGTTAGTAGGGGAGGGTGAGATTCTAGAAAATCTCAGTAGGAAAACATTATCAATATGCATGTATGATAAATGTTATACTTGATAAACTGGTGGGTGGCTAACCTCTTTCTCAGTTCTCGCCGCAACCCACGTATCAACATATCTGAACTCCACTCCTCATCATCTATTTTCCGCAGATATGAGGAGTATCTGGACAACCGGATGAAGCAAGACAAATAATCGTCAAAAGACTTCGAGTCACCCTGCTTGATTGAAAGGAATTCAGTCTCCTTCTCAAGTCGTACTGGCTTGGGAAAATATTTTCCATTGAATTTTTGTTGAAACAACTCCCAGGTCAATGGTATATTTCGACTACTATTTGATTATTCAAAACATCAATACAAACAAATTGCCCCGAATAGAATTCACACTGGACAGAATTTCAGCTTGTGCACCTTTGTTCCCAATGGTTCCAATTTCACAACAAACACCATTCTCACACCAATTTTGTAACCCCCTTCTGTAATCATATCCAAAATTTGTGATTAAAGTGAAATAGAGACCAATAGTAAACAAAGCAAAATTTCAATCCCATCTACCAGACGGGATTTTCACAAATATTTTTTGAAATCCAAATAACTTGATCTCAGATTCACATTTCGAATACAATTGCTACACAAAGATAAATCACATTCATTATAATCAGAGTGCACAACAATAATTCCGGCAATCCCGGGTTCATACCTTTACAAAGATGTCATAGGGCACATTCGCCCTTTACAAGTTCTCATACGGAGATTACATGTAATCCCCTTCATAATTATGATCCGAAATTTGTAATTTAAGTGAAATAGAGACCAATAATCATCAAAATTTATTTAATATTTTTTCTTTATGGAAGGGTGTTCTTAACTTCTTTCAAAACTTTGCCCTTAACTTGGTCTCAAATTCACGTTTCAAATATAATTGCCCTATGCAATTTAAATCACATTTATACATATTAGAGTGTAAAACAAAAATGCCGGCAACCCTCGAGTTTCATTCATATATACTAAGGGTTTACAAATTGCTATTTAGGGGATTACACAAAATCATATCCAAATTTACATCCCAATTTACCTACAGTAATCCCAATACCAAAACTGATAACCAACAACCAAAATATAAATCTCCCGAAGGAGTCCTACCTGCCCTTGGTCGTCTCCTTCTCCTTAGAGCTACTTGCCCTGTTTGAAGGTTAGTCAAAGGAAAGAATGAGATTCAAAAGAATCCCAGTAGTAACAAATTACTCATACAATACATAATCACAAAGCATGTAAGTAAATCATCAAGCAGCATCACAGCATAAAACACAGCACACAGGCTGCCACATATGCACATAATCACATAATCTCATCCCTATATTCCACCGCCCCGAAGGCACGGTCCTCCCACTATCAACACCGATGGGCCACGGGTGAAGGTTTCACAAATAGCCTTTCAGCTTTCACACATATAGCCTTACGGCTTTCACATAGTTTCATCCCCCGGATTCCACTACCTTGAATGTACGATCCTTCCACCGTCAACACCGATGGGCCGCAGGTGATAGACCCACAAACAATGATCAATCAAACATACCATGTATCACATATAGTATAAGGAAAAGAGTAACTACCTTGTTCTTTCCTAGTGTACACTGGCACCGGTTGCTCACGATCAGGGCAAATATCAAAGCCTATAAACCAAAGTCAAGGACGATAGGTTATTCTCTATTCCAAATTCTTATCTTCATAACACTTAAGATTGATTATCATTCAAACTCTTTAGTTAGCTATTAGAATCCTAGACATATGCCTAAAGGGTTGGAAGAAACTACTCTAAAGACCCCTTTTCAAAAATGAACACACTGATTTTTGACTCAGATACTTGAGTGAAGAAGACCTCACTCGAGTGATGGAGCAACTTGCACTCGAGCACTGAAGATCATTCGTGCGAATGTTTGGCCGAGAGCACAAACTAAGATAGAAAGTTATCACAATACTTAAGTTCGTACCTCAACTCTTGAGTGATAGCCTTGTACTCACTCGAGTCCTACCGAGTGAGGCACAAGAAGTGACTACCCAAGAGCAACAAAAAACCTAGAATGGGAAGTGCACTCGAGCTCTGGCTCTGGCACTCGAGTGATAGCCCAGCACTTGCAAGTGTTAGCACACACTCTTGACAATTTGGACGTAAGTAACAACCCGAGAAGCGGCCTAAAGGTGCAAAATACATACTCACCCAAGTGAGACTCGACGCACTCGAGTGATAACCCATATTACTCGCAGGTGAGGAAGTGCACTTCTGCTTTCTTGGCAAGGAAGTGCGACCAAAACCGAATGAAAAAGGGAAACAGGATGCTGCACTCGAGTGACACCCATATGCACTCGAATGAGGCTTATCAGTAGCAAAACACAACAACTGACAGAATTTTCCAATCTTTCTACCAAAGTATCCAATGGTTCCTAAAACTCACAAACAGCTTTATCCCTACCAAATTTTCATAAAGAACACATTGGAATACCCAAAACATCCACATTCCCTTCACAATGTCATATTCTACATTTCTAACCACATTGAACTCCAAAACCACAAAATGACCAATTTGGTTTCCAAAATTGTAAACTAATCTCAACGGCTCAAAGATACAATATGCCACAAATTCCACCACTATACATTAGCCAATTCATTCATTTCAAGTTTGCACCAAAATCAGGGCAAAATCCACAACTGTCAACACTTAACAAAAAATCACAACATATGTGTCAAAATACTACAAATGCTCACCTCTTAAACTTGCTAAGGTTAGATCCTTAATTCCTTAACTCTCAAACTTGATCAAGCTCTAAAACACTTTCTTTCAAAAATCTAAAACCATCAAGATGAAGCTTTCATCAAGGTGGCCAATATTAAAGAAGAGCATTTGAGCATTTGAGAATCATAATAACATCAAAATCTTACCTTTCACTTTCTCTTTCCTCTTCTTGTTGAGCGAAAATGGAGGTTAGGGTGAGAGAAGATGAAATGATGATGAAGTACAGATGTTTCCCTTATTTCCATGCCTTTAGCCGACTTGAAGGGAGAGAGAAGAGAGGAAAAAGGGTTTGAACATTTGACCATCACCTATAGTCCAACACATGCCACTTGTCATGATCTTGGTTCACCTTCCATGATCATACATGAGTTCACACACACTTGATTTTACTCTCTCGTTCAATGAATCTCTACCGTTGGTCTTTGAATTACCAAGGAGTTCCCCCTTCGGTAACTTATCAATCGGTTGGTAATTTTCCGTTTTACTCATTTTACCTCTGATTATGGCAATTTCACTTGATTTCCCACTAAGCGCATTTATATCATTCCTATCACCTTACCATACACCCTCCTTCTTATTAAATTCAATTTAGATGTTAATCTATAATTAAACTTAAATACAGGGTTTAAGTATTGATCTGGACACATTCAGATCGTAATTCACATCACATTCTTCAAAAAATTTTATTTAATAATAATTATTTTCACTTTTGAAGTCATTAGCCTTTAAGCCCAAGTTGGGGCATTACATTACACAAGTCCATCTCAACTACATATCTGAATACTCATCCACATATACACATCCAAATCTAAATACGAATATCCAATACATAATACTCCTAACTTTGATAACCAACTACCAAAATAAAAACTCAAAGGAGTCCTCATCGCCCTTGGATGCTTGCCCCATCCTCGATCCACCTATCCTGTCTACATGGTTAGTTGGGGGGTGAGATTTGAGAGAATATCAATAGGAAAACATTACCAATATGCATGTATGATAAATGTATAATGCATGACATGCTTGCATTACATAACTTATGCCTTCACAATGACATATTTGCAAGCTCAATGTTTCAAACAACATACTTATAGCCATAGCATAAATAGAAACATAGCTTCAAACATTCATATATATTACACATAATCATGCAAAGCAATAACATGCATCAACACATCAATATAAATATCAAATACATGTAGGAGATGTAAGTTCCCTACTCTTGTTCTTCCACGTATGCTCCAGCACCAGCAACTCTCGATCAAGGCGAACATCAAACCCTATAACCAAAGCAAGGACATAGGGTTAATCCCTTTTCCAATTCCTTAACTTTCAAACACCTAAGTTGGTTATCATTTAAGACCCTTAGGTGGCTACTTAAAGCCTAAACACTTGCCTAAAGGGTTAGGATAAACTTGACCAAAGACCATCTTCCGAAACCTCAAAATCCCATTTTTGGCTACATCACTCTAGTGATGGATAACGCACTCGAGTGATGGACGACTCATACCTGAGTGAGGACGGCTCACTCGTGTGAGTGCTTGGCCGAAAGCACAGACAGAAACAAGAAATACTCACTACACTCAAGTGATACTCCCATACTCACTCGAGTCCTATAAAGTGAAGCCCAGAAAGTGACCACTTGAGAGCAATAGAAAACCCAGAGCCAGAAGTGCACTCGAGCACTAGCTCTGGCACTTGAGTGAGGGCACAAAAATTGAGAGTGCTAGCTCACACTCTTAACCAATCAACTACGAGTGACAACCTGAGAAGCGGGCTCATAGTGCAGAAGCACATGATCACTTGAGTGAGACCACCATCACTCGAGTGATAACCTACATCACTCGCAGGTGAGGAAGTGTAATATCCCAATTTTTAATTATAGGCTAATCATGATTATTGTAGATAATTATGCATTAAATTGAAATTATTATGTGTTTTATAGAAATATTAATTAATATGCCATAATTATTGAAAATTGGAAGAATGGAATTATTGGTCATAAGTTAGTGATTAAGGGAGAAATTAATTACTAGCAAAGAGAAAATGAGATGTGAAATTAAAATAGTTAATGGAGGGATTAAGTGATTAATTGGTGGTTTACTTTACAAGAACCAATAAAGAGGTGACATGTGGCAAAAGTTGGTGTGAAGGTTGAGGAGTTGAGAAAGTCAAATGGGTAATATTTTAATGATTTTCTCTTCTCTCTCTCTCTCTCCCTCTTTTCGTCTGGACATGGAGGGAGTACCATCATCATGATTTCGCATTCATCTCTCACACTCTTCTCCCTCTTTCTTCTTCCATTTTCGACGCCATTGGAGCTTTGGAGAGAGAAAGAAAAAGCTTGTGAAAAAGGTAAGTAAATGGCCTCCATTGATCAAGTTCTCTTCTTTAATGTTGATCCTTGAAGTGAGAGCTTCATTTTGATGTTTATAGTATGCCCATTGGTGTTAGTTTGTGCCCATACGAAATTTTGGAGATTTGTGAATCAAGAAGTCTCTTTGGCAAAGTGAAAGAGGTAAGTGAGTCTAATCTATCTATCTAAGTTTCATGCCAAATGAATAAGTTTAGAATTTTTGGGATTATTGCCCTATTTTTGAAAATATGGGTCATTGGGTAGTTTGGCATGATCTAGTTATGGAAATGGTGTTTTGATATAAGTTTGAGATAGATAGATTGATTTGGAATTGTAATGATTGAGTTTAGTGATTTTGGAAAATTGATGATTTGTGTTGATTCAAACTAAAGCATGATAATGGAGTAGGATTTGGAAAATTCTGCTGTTTCCATTGAATTCCTTGGGTATTTTTGTATTGGAGTAGCTTTGGTTTGGTATTTGGTTTTATTTGGATCACTTGGTAGAAGATTCTGGAAGTGCTGTTATACCTTTTGCGTTTTCTAGTTTCTGATAAAATCACTCGAGTGAGAGTGAGTTCACTCGAGTGAGGGTGGGATCACTCGAGTGCATTAGTGTATTTTCCCCTCTGGCCTTCGGTTTTCATGTTGCACTTCCGCGTGAGAGGCAAGAGTGTTGCCTTACTTACAAGTGTTGTGGGTTCTTACTCAAGTGCAGGTGTATTTTTCTGCTGATCTATCGTCTCGGGTTGTCACTCGCATCCAAAATTCAAGATTGCACTTTAACACTTGTGAGTGTTAAGTCGTCACTCGAGTGAGGTCTTCTTCACTCGAGTGCTCCACTTCTTTGAAAATTTTTGTGCTCTCAGGCAAACACTTTCTGACCTCACTTTCTAACACTTGAGGTGCAGTCCGTACCATTACTCGAGTGAGGCCTTCTTCACTCGAGTGTCTGTACCAACACTCGAGTAAGACCATTTTTACTCGAAGTGCAGTAGTGAAAAATCAGTTTTTATGCTTCCAAAAGAGGATCTTTATGATAGTTCTTTCAACCCCTTAGGGCTATTGTTAGAGGTATTCTTGAGTACTAAAAGAGCAATAATGATAACCAATTAAGTATTAAGAAGCTATTGAGAATTGGAATAGGGAAATAACTCTTTGTCACTGATTATAATTATAGGATACGATATTTGCCCTCCTCGGGAGCGACTAGTGCCAGAGCGTGCACGGAAGGACTCAGGTAGTGACTCTTCTCTCATGTTGTGTATGATGTTTTGGTATGCATGACTTGTCATTGTGTTTGAGAAATGTATGTGCCATAGTCCATTATAGCGTGAACACTTCAGCGTGAGCTATTTAGGGAGTGATAGTGGTCATCTCTAGTTCGGCCGTTGAACTGCCATTGTAATCAACATGGATCTTTGTGAATCCAACTCGTGGGGTGGCGTTTGTGAATCTAGCCATGGGCTGTGTTTGTATCTTGCCTGTATGGCTTGTGTTATGAAATACTTTATATGAATCCCAGCTGTGGTGAAATATATTGTGTGGATTATTGTGATGCAATGTAGCATGAGCAATTCAACATGAGCAAACGTAAGGGTGACATGAGTCATACCTGCCTTTGTCGTTGTAACTACCGTTGTAGTTGCAATGTGTGTATAATGACTGATTTCATGCCTTATTGTTGTGCATACTATGATTGATTTGACACTATGGGGATTCCTTAGAATCTCACTCTCCCAAAAACCATGTTTTAGACAGGGCAGAAGGATCGAAAAGCAAGCGGGTGACGAAGAGCGGATAAAGCTCCGGTTTAGAAATATGTTTTGGGTTATTGGTTATCATGTAAATTATTTGGATGTTTTTGGGAAACAATTGTATATATTGGGATTGATAGTATAGTTTTGTGTAATCCCTAAGTTAAGGGTAATGAATTGTGGGCTTTGTGCCTTTGTAAAACCCTTATTAATGAATGGAACCCGAGTGTGTCTGGAATTTGCATTATACTCTGATATTTGTGAATGGAATCAACCTGTGCAGGCCATTTATGTATTTGTACTGTGAATATGATACCATTGATGAACAATTTTAGAAAAGTTTTTGAAAATCCAGTTTTGGGCAAAAGATTATTTCAATAAGCCCTAAATCATTTATAGTCTCTAATTTCACACTTAATTACGTATTTATGAACTTAATCTCAGCCTGTGGTGGAAGGGGGTTACAGGAAGTGCACTCTTGCTTCTTCCACATACAAGTGTAACCAAAACCGAAGGGGAAAGGGAAAACATAACATTGCACTCGAGTAAGACCTTTGTTCACTCGGGTGAGGCTCTATCAGAAGCCAGAACACATCAGATATCAGAATTTTCCTAACTCAACCAATATGTTTCCAATGGTCCTAAAATTCTTATTTAAGACTATTCCCACACACTTTTACACAAAGAACCCATTAAAAACCTCAAAACACCTAAAATCACATCACAATGACATTTCCCCCTTAGTCACACTTATAACCCACTTTACCCAATTCACACCAATTTCCCTTCCAAAGTTCCAAACAATCCCAATGACACCAAAACACATCCAAATACCATTTCCAATATAAAGCAACATGCAATTCATACAATTACATGTGACACAAAATCAAGGCAAAATCCACAATTCACATAACTTAACCAAAAATCACAAAATTTAGATCAAAAGGTAATAAATACTCACCTCTTCCTCTTCCTCAAGCGTGTTTCTTGATTCTTCATTGTTCCAAATTTCCTCAAGCTTCAAAACACCTTCTTTCACAAATCTAAAACCATAGTAATGAAGCTCTCATCACTATGAACAACATTATAGAAGAGTGTTTAAGCTAAAAGGACAAGAACAAGGCTAAAACATCACCTTTCACTTTCTCTTTCTTCCCTTGCCTTTAGCGTCCATGGCAGATGAAGAAAGAGAAAATGAGATCAGTTTTAGAGCATTAGAACTAACCTAGAAGGAAGAGTTGAAATCTTGACCATGTCCAATGGTCCACATTGTGCCAAGTGTCACCATCTTGCTCCATCTTCCATGAGCTCATATAGGCACACACACACATGATTCCACCCCTTTTGATTTCACAACAATCAATCTCAACCATTGATCTTCAAGCTACCAAGGAGTTTCCTCTTCGGTAACTGACCAATTGGTCGGTAACTTTACTATTTTGCCCCTGATTATGGCAATTCCTCTTGAATCACCACCAAACACATTTTCTCATTCTTTTAGCCATAATATGCGCCCTCCCTAAATTTTAAGTCAATTTAGATGTGAATCACAATTGAGCTTAAATACAGGGTTTTAGTACTGCTCACAACGCATACGAATTACAATTCACATTATAATCTCCAAAAGGGTCCACTTATCACTAATCACATCCACTTTTGGAGTCATTAAACCCTTAATCAACATTTGGGATCCTGCTAAACTGAGGCTTAGCAGTCCACTTATTTTAGGCTTATTCACTAGCCTCAAATCTCAAAATTTGGGGTTTTACAAATTTTCATAAGGAATTCATTGGAAACACCAAGTCAACCAAATTCACATCACATTGACATGTTTCACCAACAATCACAACATGTCAACACAAGTCACAATTCAAACTCAACATTGCAATTGCTTTCCAATCAAAGTTCTAAACCAATTCTAATGAAACTAAACACAATATAAAACCATTTCCACATAATACACCATTCAATTCTTGCAATCCAAAATCACATGAAAATCAGGGTAAAATTCGAAATTCATAAAACTTAATCAATAACCATAATACTTAGGTCAAAATGCTTCAAATACTTACCTCTTCTTCTTCCCAAGGCCAATTCTTTGATTCCTCTTCTTTCCAATTTCTTCAAGCTCTCAAACACCCTATTTCACAAATCTAAAATGATAGCAATGAAGCTCTCATCACTATGAACAACATTAAAGAAGGACATTTGAGCTAAAGAGGACATTTACCAAGCCAAAACTCACCTTTTCCCTTTCTCTTTCCTCCCTTGAGCTCATGAAAATGGAGATGAGAAGAGAGATGAAGATGATGAAAAAGAGATCAGTATTTTGGCCCTTCAATACCCACTTGGCTTACCTAAATGGAAGAGAGGAGAGAGAGAAGAGTTGTTGAAACTTTGACCCAATCCTAGGGCTCAAATGTTGCCACTTGTCACACTCTTGCAACATCTTCATGAGTTCACATGAGCGCACACACATGGGATTCCACCCTTTGATCTCTTGAAAAAATCAATCCTAACCATTGATCTTGAAGTTACTAATAAGTTTCCTCTTCGGTAACTGACCAATTGGTCGGTAACCTTACCATTTTGCCCCTGATTATGGCAATTCCTCTTGAATCACCACCAAACACATTGTATATCACATTTCCTCATGCCATGCGCCCTACCCTTCCCTTATGATACATTTTAAGCTTTGGCATACAACTATGCTTAAATGCAGGGCTTGGGCAGTGGCTACAACACATTTGAATCATAACGTATATCGTATTCTCCAAAATTCACCATTTTACTTTCTTTAATACCCTAAAGATAGAAGAATCATTAGAGAATAAATTTGGGCTCCTGCTAAACCTGGGCTTGGCAGTCCACTTATTTTAGGCTTATTCTCTAGCCTCAAATCTCAAAATATCATTCAAACCCATAAAAAACTGTAGCAATTTCTGCTGTTAAACTATTCAGTTCTAGTCTTAGACGCTCCACAAGTGCAGCAACTACAATTCGGCCCTCCAGCCATAAGGGAAGACTATTCTTCCCAAAGCTCCATTAACCGGGAATAATATGCTGCAATTGACAAATCCCCTTGCTGAAGCAAATTGATTTCTCAGTGAAGAGCAAAAATCTGTGTGCTTATGACCTTGTTGAACATCTCTTGCAGGTCCAGCCACACCATTCTTGAGTCACTAAAATATACCACACTATTCGCTAATTCTCGGGATAAAGAGTTGATTATCCAAGATAGTACAACCACATTACAACGCTCCTATTGATCCTCAAGTGATTTTTCTTGTGATTCCTTTGTGCAACGCCCATCGATAAATTCGAGCTTATGTTTCCCTCTGAGAGCGATCTTCATCGCCTTACTCTAAACTAAGTAGTTCTCGTTTCTCGTGAGTATTTGAGACACAATCGTTGTGTAATACCCAAAAATTTTGAGATTTGAGGCTAGGGAATGAGCCTGAAATAAGTGGACTTCTAAGCCCCAGTTTAGCAGGAGCCCAAATTTATTCCCTAATGATTCTTATATCTTTGGGGTATTAAAGAAAGTAAAATGGTAAATTTTGGAGAAAGTAATTATGTCCTTGGTGAAATCACCTATGAGATAGTGAGCTTGTCATGTGATTTTGTATGACCAAATTATGAGCAAAAATTATGAAATTTTACAAGGTCAAAGTATACATCCTAAGCTTTAATTTGATAGTCATAAGACTCAATTAGAGCCATATACAAAAAGTTATGAATTTTTGAAGTCAACATAGAAAAATTGTGAAATTTCTGGAACAGTATGCAAAGATTAAAATTATGGGAATTTTGTGATTCCATCTAGCAAAAATCTATATTTTTCCTTGAAAATAGACTCAATAATAGTTCTATAGGCTTTGGAATCACTCCAATTCTATTTTTCTAGAATTAGTTATGATTTTTCAAAGTTTGGGCATAAAATCTGCCAGAATTTCTGAAAAATCCGAAAATGGGAATTATGAAATAAGCAATTAAGGAGATGACATAAGCATGGAGTATTAAACATTTCTATCTTCATCTTCTTCTTATTTCTGACGTGAAGAGAAGTTGAAATAGAGAGAGAAAGTGAGAGAAAATCTAGAGAGAGAAAGGGAAGAAATCTCACAAGGTTTGGAAGCTCAAAATATGTTGTTAAACACCTAGGGTTTTAGCCAAGTCAAGGAAAAGCTATTGGTAGCTTGAGGATCGAATATGGAGCCCGAGTTGTTGTCAGCTTTACGAGGTACACATTTCGAGGCGGAAAAGGGTTAAGGTAGGGAACTTACCTCTCCTGCATGTATTTGATATTTGTGCTGTATATTGATGCATGTTATTGCTTTGCTTGATTATATGAAACATATATGAATGATTAAAGCTTTGTTTCTGTTTATACTGTGTTCATAGTTTTGTTGCACGAAACATTGAGCACGCAGATATGTCATTGTGTTAACATGAGTTTATACAATATAAGCATGTCATCATTAAGCACTTATCTTGCATGCATATTGGTATCTGTTTCCTACTGAGATTCTCTCACATCTCACCCTCCCCTACCAACAATTTAGATAGGAGGAGATAGAAGATATGATGAGAATAAAGAATAGAACAGTACGAGGGGATTGCGGTGGTGGAACGAAGGCGAGAAGATGTCTCTATTTCCCTGAGACAGGTTTAGATACCCAAGTAGCTCTATGTGGCTACATTGATGGTAATGATCATGTACGAACCCCTATGGGGAATTTATGTAATCATGCACATATTATCAGTATAATTATGCTATTTCTGTGTTGCCTATCGAACCGCATTTCATTTTCTGCAAATACTCTGAAAAAGGTTAAAATGAGATAAGGGTGTGACATGTTACGCCTTGAGTGTTAGATGAATAAGATAGAGTAATCAACAGAAGTCATTACTTGATGAAGTTGAGTCATTCTTCTTGGAGTCGGCCATCGCAATATTTCTTGACTTGCGCCCTAACTGAAATCGATGCGAAACACGATCTTGTTATGTGTCGTGGGTACTGTTCTTGATTCAGATAGAAGAGCATGATCGCCTGACGCGTTGGAAGGTGAACTTCATATCAGAATCACGACACTGATTTCAAAAAGCTGAGAAGCGAGATTGATTTTGGATGAGATCTTTGATATTGATTTCTAAAAAAAATAAGGCCATTCTTGATTACATCATCTCTGGGTCAGGTCTTGGGTACCTGATTAGATGTAAAACGCAATTCTTCTACTCAACTGGAAAAGCCAAACTGACCAGAGTCATGAGCGGGTCTTAGTTACCCGATCAAGCCTTCACTTTCTGACTTGAATTGGACCGGTGTCTTGAAAATACACTGGTTTCTTGGTAAGCCCAATTGGCTTCTTGAATATCCAATGGATCATCTACCCAGCCTAGCGCTCTGATGCCATGTTGACAACTGTACTAGCCCAGAAACAATTCTGAATATTATTGAAATAATAATGAATGGGTAGAATTCATACAACAACTAGTATCTAGGCCATGTATTTATATACATATTATAGGCTTAAAGAGTATTAGGCCCAATTCATTAACACTAAGCAATATGCACTAATACAATAACTAAACATTTTCTACAATAATAAGGACCAAAGGGAGTATTATCTTGTCCCAAAACATGGTAGTAATATGTATTTAAATTGTTAATCTAAGAATTATTTCAAGATACGTCCAAAAGCTGAGAAAGGATAGCCCTAGAGATGAGAGACAAAGCTCAAGAGCACATGTTTAATTCTATTGTTTCCTTTGCTTTATGGACTAATAGTTCTTTATTATGATATTGTAATTTGCTGATTAAGTGAAAAGAAGGAGTGGGTATTTCATGCTCTTCTTCCTTTTATAGTTTGGCAAAGCTCTTTGGATTCAAGTATTTAAGATTCCCTTTCTTGTTTTTTTTCCCCTTAAATTAAAAAAAGAGAGAGAGATCTAAAAAATAGGTTACTGTCCAGGATTGTGTTTATTACCATTTGGGCCATCCAGTGTCCGACTTTTTTTTGGGATCCTATTACCAGATGTCTAGATTAAGGCTTCACAATCAGGAGGATGCCTCTTCCTATGGGTCTTTTTTTGTTTTGTTTTTTGGTTTTTTTTGGCTAGGAGCAGGTACCTCCTATTGGAGGTAATCTGGTTCGAGGCACTGTCGAGCACTAACTGTAGGCACATCTTCCAGCAGGAAATTCAAACCTTAGTTTGCTAAGTTGCGAGGAACTAGACCCGTGGCACGGGGTGTCTCCACTATATAGATCTCTCCATTGCGCCTCCACTAAATAAAAATGACGTGGTTTAGAATTTAGGCTGAATCTCAGCCATTGATTTTGAAGTGTATTCTTAGCCGTTGCTTGAGTATCTTGGAGAGAAGAAACTAAACCATACTATTAGCATCTTTCCTTTCTCCACTCTATGGATGTTCGTCACAGCCACCAACTTTTCTTTCGCCATCGCCACCTCCATTACTTCGTTGCCACCGCCTCTGTTCTTCTGCTGTCTTCCACCATCACTAGCAGGTTCTTTAAAACATGGATCTCTTTCCTCGATTTCACAGTATATGGGCGTATTCCAATACCCACCACAACCATGTCTTTATATAGCTTGCCTCCATCTCTTAGATTAACGACTGTAACCTTTTCAAAAAATCAACCAGATAATTTATCTTCACTGATATCACTGTAAATTAGTAGTGATACCATAAATTAATATGATAGTAGAGGATCATACTCAACAATCGAATTCATACTTAATAATTTATCTCTTCCAATGTGTGCTAGCCAAATAAAAAGACGCCATGGTCTGAATCTTCAGAAATATTATAATCGTCGTTTCCCCCCTTAGTATTTGAGGGTTTCTTACTCACATAACTTATCAAATTTTTTTTTTTCCGGCAAAAGGATGAAAGCACTGTAGCACATGAGAGTATGAAATATTAGGTTTTTTTTTAAACATCAACGGTTGAAATTAGAAGTAAAAATGAATGGTTAAGATTGTATTTTTTAATGCAAAATGATGTCACTTTGTCTAAGTGGAGGCAAAGTGGAGAGGCCCTTCCCTTAGCCGTTCCGCTAGACCCAATTCTTGTTGGCTCCAATAAGTCTTTTGAATTATGAAGGATTCTAGCTTGGAGGAGAAACCTAAGTTATTTTTTTGGCTCTAACTTTGGGCCTTTCTCCATATATTAGGCTTTCTTACTAATAAGGATTCAGCCTAGTTAAAAACTCGAGTTCAAACGATTTGAAGGGAAACGCAATGATTTTGTTGTATCATGACCAATATACCCATGGACTATTTTGATAATCCAAACTACCCTCCCTTTACAACAAAACCCAAGTCCACCATTTCTGTCGATTGCAGAGGCCGCTCTTGCTTGCTGCCTTTCGTCTCACTCCGGAGAAGCCATCATCCGCAGCATAAACCGTCGTCGTAGCCGCCCTCACCATCACCGTCATCTGCAGCGTCCATTAGCGCCGTAGCTATCCTCTTCTTTTCCACCGTAGGTTCCACCGTTACCTCTGCTTCCTCATCTACGTCGCTTCCTGTTTTTCCTTTGATTTTTTTCCTGCTTCTCCCTTTTATTTTTCTACGTTGTTCTTCATCTGTTTTTCTTAATACTTTGTTACCCTCCCTCGCATATGAGCGCTCCGATATGCTTCCTGTTCTTTCTTTCAAATTTGTCTTTCCCACATAAGCAGATTTTTTTGTTATATAACTAAAAATCACTTTGTGCTTAGATTAGTTTGTTAATGATTGTCGATTAAATTATTTTTTTGTTAAGTTTTTAGCACTCATTGTTGCACTCCTTCTAATGCTGGAAGTTTGATGTGCCCTTTATAGAAGCTGGAAGTTTGCGAGCTTCTGAATTTATGAATCTTGTTCTAGTGTGTGTGACCAATTGAGTGGTTATGTGCCCGTTCTTGTGTATTTTTCTTGAATATTTTTTTTTTATTATTGTGTTTTATTTTTCCAATGATTACAACGTGTGGACAATTCATGGAATGGAAAAGCGTTAATATAATATTTGTTTCCTTCCTTCGTTCAGGTGTCAAACTATAGGTCTTGGTTCTTTAACTATAGGTTTCATGTCGCTCGTGAAAACCCTAATTGATATGAGGGCGTGAATATGAACCATGGAAAACCCTAATTGATATGTGGCTCGTGAAAACCCTAATTTAGAAGGGCATCCGAGCCTAGTCAATGTTTTGCCGACTCTGGCATACCGAGGGATATTATCCGTATCATCAGTTGAGGGAAGGAGATTCCATTAGCTCAGCCAATACCTTGGTTTAATTATTTGTATTAAACAATCGCTGCCTCTATATCAAGTAGTGGAAGGTGACCAGGGAAGTTAAGATCTTGTAATTAGCATGTTTGTGTTCTGTTGTAGGTTTTTGTGTTAAATTAATCGTATTTTGTACCTTTACCCAAATTTATTGTTAAATTGATATAATACTACTTCATGTCAAATAACTAAATTATGGACATAAAAAAGTCTTTAAAAATTGGAGAAAGACATTAAATATGTAAAACGTTAAGGTCCATTTTTGTTTTAAAATTATTCGTTAAGGAGTCATGGGTATCCATAATTCATTATCCCTAATTTTTTTAAAAATAATGTCACCCTTGAAATTTACAAAATATAGCAATATCGTCTTATCATTTTCCAATGTTAAGTTTGACTGATTAAATCAATCAAACATCCCACATGTTACTCCACCACATCATCCATGTCAGCCACACCATTATGCTGAGGTGGCATCATCTCTCCCTTCCTCTCTTCTTCATTCATTCTTTCTGAAAAAAAAAATTCCTTCAACAATGGCCTCTGATCCCTCAACAAAAAAGAATAAGAAAAAAGTTTCTTATTCTGTCTTCTAACCCAGATTTATAATTAAAATGAATGCAAAGTTGCAATCATCCTTGTCTCTCATATCCAATCATGGTGAGATAAAGCAACACCGCTATTCCCATGGTTGACTGAATCAAAACTTGGTCTACTTCATACGAAGCGTCTTACTCCTTGTCTCTTATAACACCCATATGATAAAATGGTTGCGATTGACAGATTCATGAACCCAAAGCAGCATCGAGCTTAGAAAGAAGACTCAGATCAGAACAATAACCTATTTGATTAAGCGGCTATGATGGAGTTAGGGATTGAATCACTGTGAGAGAGGACAAATACCCACCACCACCCCATTCACCCATCATGACGGCAGCGACCGTGGTTTTTGGGGGGGGGGGGGGGGTGAGAGGCAAAGGAACAAGGAAGGAGTTTTCTCCCCAAAGAGTGGACGTGGATGAGGAAAAGGTTAAATGATGCCACCTCAGCATTATGGGCTGGCTGATCTGGATGTTGAGTGGCGTGCCATATGGGGTGTTGGACTGATTTATCAATCAAACTTACAATTGATAAATAGTAGCACAAAATTGCAACATTTTATAAACTTCTAAGATGACATTGCTCCTAAATAAAACATGTGGGTGCCCATTGCGCATTAGCAAAAACTTTCAGAACAAAAATGGACCTTAACCCATATGTAAAAAATGTAACTTATCTTCTTATAACACCCTTATTTGTGGAAATGGAGAGTGGGAAAGAGAATGAGTGGGGAAAAAAGATATGGGAGAGATAAATTGTAACCCCCTGATTTTAAACATGTAATTATAATTCGATAACGGATAATTAAATCGGTTTAGAGACCAACGGATGATTTAAACTCATTTTAACTTTCTACCTTACAGTAGGATTTTCACAAAACCTTTTTCCTCCCCTGGTCTTCATTTCGACGCTCGAATATAATTACCTGTGCAGTTAATATACATTCATGCATATCAGAGTGTATAACCGAAACCCTGGCAACTCCCGAGTTCTATACATATATAATCTGAGGGATAATAAGTCTCCCCTAGGGGATTACACAACCAAAATCAAATATAGTATTCACATCTCAAAATATACAGTAATCCCAAGTTCAAAATGGATAACCAACAGCTCCAAATCAAATATACCCCTAAGGGTCCTAATTGCTCTGGGTTGGCTGCTTCTCTTTTGAGCCACACGCTCTGTCTGAAAGGTTAGTTATTGGAAAGAATGAGATTCGAGAGAATCCCAGTAGTAACAAATCACTCATACAATGCATAAACACAAAGCATGTACAT
The DNA here is from genome assembly GCA_963210345.1 of Inga oerstediana. Lineage (NCBI taxonomy): Eukaryota > Viridiplantae > Streptophyta > Magnoliopsida > Fabales > Fabaceae > Inga > Inga oerstediana. The sequence goes on along the minus strand of OY723399.1, from coordinate 75,928,919 downwards.
AAATCACAAACAGCAACAACAGCAGCAACTCAAAGATACATGGCTTTCACCACAAACGACAGCACTCACGGTTGTATACATAATACGACAGCTCTCACTGTAATCATCATCACGACAGCTTACGCTGTAATCACAATCACGACAACTTACGCTGTAATCACAATAACGACAGCTTACGCTGTAAACGACAGCTATCACCAGCTGTAACCACAGCAGCATCAGAGATCATCACAAGACAGTGATACAACACACATACAGTGTATTACACATAGTATAAAAGAGAGAGTCACTACCTGATTCTTTCCTAATGTTTCTCGGCACTGCGGCCTCTCGAGGATGGCAAATATCAAATCCTGTAAATCAAGTTAGGAACAACCCGTCAATCTCTTTTCCAAGTCCTTAATTCTACAACACTTTACGTTGGTTATCATTTAAACTCTTTAGGTGACTATTATAGGTCTAAACATATGCCTAAAGGGTTAGGAAAAACTACCCCGAAGATCCTCCTTCTTGGAAGAATTTCTGAATTTGGGCTGGCTCACTCGAGTAAAAAGAGTCTCACTCGAGTGACACCCCTAATTGTACTCGAGCACCAGTGAGTGAAACATAGAAAGTGTTTGCCCGAGAGCAAATATCACTTCCAGGCAAGACCTCACTCGAGCACAGGGAGCCACTAGAGCAATAACTTCAGGTGCACCCAAGCACCAAGAAGTGAGGCTCAGCGAGTGACTATCCGAGAGCAACCATAAATTCCAAAGTCTTAAACTTACTCCCTCACTCGAGCATGCCCATGCTCACTCGAGTGGGATCATATCTCACTCGCAAGTCAGGAAGTATGCTCGCGGTTTCTGCCTGAAGACTTAACTAAAATACTCAGAATTTCATATCGTGCTCGAGTGAGACCCTCCCTCACTCGAGTGATGCCTATCAGATGCCAAATCACAGCAACTGATATGGTTTTTCAGAATTGACTAATTTGCTACCAATGGTCCAAAAACTTATACCACAACTCATTCTTACTTATTTTAACACAAAGAACTCATTGGTGACCCAAAACAACCAAACTTTCACTCAAACAACACATTCCCATCTCTAGGTCACTAGATCACCCAAAACCACAATTTGCCAAACTTCCTCTTTACAAATCCAAACCAAAACTATTAACTCCCATACATTATTTAGCATCTATTCCACCACATTACATCACTTAATTCATATCTTCTAAAATCACAAGAAATCAGGGCAAAAATCCAGAATTAATAAAACCAAACCAATGGCCAAAACAATTATACCAAACTTCTTCAAAAACTCACCTCTTAAGCTTGCTGAAATCAAAACTTTGATTCTTCCACTTTCAAATTTCCTCAAGTTTCCACACACCACAAATCAAAAGTCTGAAAACATTGAAATAAAGCTCTTGACCATTTGAACAAAATCAATGAAGGTGAAGTGAGCATCTAGAGTCAAATACTCACCTAGAATTTAAGCCCTTTCTTTCTCTTTCTTACTTCAACTGCACCGAATGGAGAGAATGGGGAGAGAGAAATAAGATATTGATGAAGTGCAGATTTTTCATGCTCCCCATGTACATAGCCGACTTGGAAGGGAGAGAGAATGAGTGTTTGAAAATTTGACCTTATCTATGGCTCATATTTTGCCACTTGGCACCATCTCCTTTTTCCTACCATGATTTCACATGAACTTGCATGCATAGGATTTCACCCCTTGTTCCCTCAATCCTAGCCATTAATCTTGATTACTAAGGAGTTTTCTCATCGGTAACTGACCAATCGGTCGGTAAATTTACCGTTTTTCCCCTGATTATCACAATACCCATTAAACCATTACTGAGCACCTTTACATCACATTGCATAACACATACTTCAAAAGTGCTTAATTATCATTAATTACATCACTTTGAAGTTATCAATCCCTGATTACAATTTAGGATATTACATAAATACTCCTCCTGTCCTATTTAGAAATCACTTTCAACTTATTTTAGTATGTGTTCGCCTACCTCCAAAACTATGGTTTCAGAAACATTTTTCTGTAAATCGAGATAAAACTCCTCTCACATACTTACCTCGTAAACTGTAAAAGCTATTCTCCAAAAGCTAATCCGAACACACACCATATAAAACTTTAAATTTCATTAAAACTTTCAAAATGCAACAACTTTTAAATTTTGTTTTTATTTAATATACATTATACTATCTGAGAACAAAATCAACACAATAATAAATTAAGGGTAAAATTGTACATCAACATGAAAAATTTAATAATATGATTTGTATATAAGACCATAAAATTTCTTCTCTTTTTTTAAATGAAACAAGAAGAGTAATTAATTAGAGGTGAAAATGAATTATGCATTAAATGACTAGACAAATTCAAATGGAAGCTAATAAGAAAAATCAAACCTTTAAAAAATTTGAAGCTTATATTTTAACCTAAATTGTGCATATTTTAAAAAAGTTATTATTGTAGTTTGTGAAATTTAGTATTAGCATTCTTGAAACAATTATTTGAATAGTCTTGTTCAGCCTACTTTACAACCCCTTCACAACATGTTTTTAAAAACTGGACCGGACAGTCTGGCAGGCCAGACCGTGACCCGGAGTCGACAACTTCTTGTTTATGTTATAAGGGCCGTTTTCCATGTTAGGCCGTTTCAAACCGGAGAAAAGCCATTTTTTGGCTGGAACCCGCTTTTTAGTCGGAAGCTGGAACGGCTATGCAATAACTAGACGGCTAAGTTTGTGGTAAGAAATGGGCTTGAAAAACAAAAATCACTGAGAGATGCATGAATGAGTGTCTCGCAGCGCAAGGAGAGAGAAAAATCAAAAAGAAGAGAGATCAGATCCTTGAGAAGATGAAGAAAGGAGATGCAGAGAGAAAGAGAGAGCTGAACAACATACTGTGTTTTCTCCTTCTTCATCAAGAGAAAAAACATGAGTTACAGAGATGGGAGGAGATGTTTTGAAAATCAAAGAGAAAAGAAACACATAGGGAATGAGAAAACGAAAAAGTGATGAAAGGTGAAAAATTATTGTCCTCTTGTGGGGTGAGCACAAATACATCCAATCCAAGTGAGAAATTATTATCCTCTAATCTGAAGGGTGAAAAGTTATTAAAATAAATAAAAAAATTACTAAAAAACATAAAGATGAAAGAGTCTAGTTACTAGATTAGTAGATTGCATTAATTTGTTTCATGCTTTCAGCTTTTTTGTGTTTTGTGAGATGTGACTTTGTGTTTACTGCTTAAGCTGAACATAAAAAGAGTTATTATTTCTTGCCAATTCATCTTCATTTCCCTCTTAGAAATAAAAACACCACTATATTTATATATTTAAAATTAATTTCTTCCATATTTAATTTTATGATTTTTTATCTTAAATTTTATAATATTTATTTTAAAATATATAAAAATTTATAATGTTGCCAATGTTATATAGTGTTATTACCTCCGGTCCTAATTATAAGACAAAGTTGATTTTTTTTTTTGGAGAAATTAAGGAAGCTAAATAAGTTACTTAATCATATCATATGTTATGTATCCTTAGATTATATATTAATTTATTAGTCAAACTAATTAGTTTGAAGAAAAAATACAAATATAAATACTCTAAAGTAATTTAATTAGCTTCCTTAATTTCTTCAAAAAAAGTCAACTTTATCTTATAATTAGGATCGAAGGGAGTATTTTGTTATAACTCTAATATATTAAGGTGTTATTATGTTAATAATTAGACTTATTATGAATTAATGAGATTCATCATCAAGCTAAGGATGGAATTGGAAGCTCTGGTATTAGAGTTGGAGGTTTTGATTTTAAATCTTTTCCTCAAGTAGATGATAATATTTATGGTCCAAATGCTTATCAAGAAACTCATGCTTGAATAAATCAAGAGCCACTAATGTTTGACAAGTCATAAAATCATTATGGTCCAATGAATTTTATTAGGTTGATTGTTGACTTAATGTTCTTCCTTCAACCATATTTTGTGACCTATATAGTTAACTTCCTATCAAATTAGACCACTAAATATTAATTGTATATAAATATATATATATATATATATAATTATAAATAATATACATATAATATTTTAAAATTTAATTATTATGTCACCAGTCTGACCGAATGGTCCAACCGTTCCAACCAGTTAAACCTTGATCAGCTGACCTTTCCGGCTCAACGTCCGATCCAACTTTTAAAATATTACTTCATAGGTATTTTTATCAAAACACTACAGTAAAAAAATTTCTCAAAATACTATAGGGTAGGAAGGATTTACCACAGCATAAAAAATCCTTTTTCTGAAAAATGAGTTTAGATTTTCAAAGAAGTTGTTGGGTCCGTATTCCTTGCTGATCAAAAAGATGAATAGAGTCTGCTCATCACCCCAATTTTGGTATGGATTGTTTTTATACATTCTTATTTATTTGGATTAAATTGTATGCTGCATTCTGAAATATTTTTGTCATCCAGTATCTCAAATTAATTAATTTATAGTCCTACATTCAGAAATATTTTTCCTACAACACCAAAATCCTAAAATATTGTTCCAGTAGCACCTAATATTTAAAATATTTTTAAACACCCAATATCTTAAATTAATTACTTTTTAATGTATGGAATATTTTTTAAAAAAAACCCAACAATTGGAGGGATGAGCCTTCACTTGCTCGTCTTTTTTTCAGAGCAGGGGATGTGGATCCGCGGTTGTTTACCTAAAGAACGCCGTATGCGCCCTGACAACTTTTTTAAAAAAATAATAAAAAAACGATTTCAACACTCTTGCTTTTTCTTTCCTTAATTCCTTATGACTTTTAGAGAAAATTACAATTGGTCTCCATCCCTGAGGTCGATGCTTGTCTGCTATTATCTATGGTTCCCACTCCCCATGAGTCATAAGAATTTTTTTTTTTTTATTGGCGAGTCATAAGAATATGATATAATATTTTTGAACGATGCCCTTGCTCTCCACGGGTCCTTTGTTTATAATTATATATAAAATATTTGTTTTTATTTGACACATTATTTTATCTCTTTCAACAAGTCCGTTAAAAAATTGCGTTTCCTTATATTTAAATTTGTATTTTTTTTCTTTTATTAGATGATACTACTTAACACCTCAACCAAAAACTTATTTATATACATACATATATATATATATATAATATTATATGGGTTAGGTATATCTATCAGTTTAGCATTCTAAATCATTTTTTCAAATACATTCAATATTTTAAAATATTTTATGATTCATCTTGCATCCTAAATATTTTTTAAGGTGTATTCAATATGTTGAAAGTAATTTTTTTTTTCAAGAGCATTTTTTTGAGTTAAAGAAACAGACTCTAATAACATGTGGTTACAAGCAGAATTGAACTCACGATCTCCCACTTATAATAAAGCATATATGTGTTCGTTTGGGATAGTTTATTTTTAACTTATAAGTGCTTATAAATCGTGATTTACAGTATACGAGGTAAATATGTGAGAGGAGTTTCATCTTAACTTACGTAATAAACACTTAGTTTCCAAAAAAAATGCTATTCCAAACAAAGCTTATGTCATTAGGTTAAAACGCCAATGATTGATTTGGAGAGCAATTTGTTTTCTTTCTTTTGTGGATCTCAACAGCAATTTCAACCTTGCGGGATAACTCCGAAAAGGTCTTTGGGCTCGGATACCGTCCACAACTGCGAGTAAACGTGCTCATTTTCCATGTTTCTTTCTTGTGAGCAGCACGTTAAGGTGATTATTAAAGTCTGGATAATATTTAAGATCTAAAAAAAATTTCAAAACTGATTATTATAAGTGTTAAAGATGAGTACTAAAAATATGGAAGATTAATATTGAAAATATGAAAAAGAGTGATAAAAAATCAACTCAGAAAATACTTTAAAGACAAAATTGTATCACAAAATATTTTATGATACTTGACGTAACTAAAAATTATTTCAAAGTGTTGAATGAATCTTAACCCTACATTATAATATGTCACATGATCTGATTTATACCCACTTATAAATAAGGACTAATATTTTTAAAAAAAATGAAAATTGAATGACTAAAACTTTTAGTTTGAAAATTAAGGGATTAACACTAAAATGTGGACAAATTTAAGGGTCCGCATTCCCTGTTCATCAAAAAGATGAGCAACGCATGCTCATCACCCCAAATTTGGGTGGAGGCCATTTTTTTTTATTTTTTATGTATTTTTATTTATTTGGATTAAATTGTATACTGTATTCTGAAATATTTTTACTACCCGATATCTCAAATGAATTAATTTCTAGTTCTGCATTCAGAAATATTTCTTCCTGCAACACCAGCAACCTGAAATATTTTTTTGGGAACGCTCAATATCTGAAATATTCTTTTAACGTCTAGTATCTTAAGCTAATTAATTTTTAGTGCATGGAGTATTTTTTTCAAAAAATATAAAATAAAAAAATCCCAAAATTAGGGTGATGTACACTCCTGCTCATCTTTTTTATGAGCAGGGAATGTGGATCCCAAATTTAAGGGATTAAAAATTATGTGAACCCTAAAAATTGTAAGTGAGAAATACTTTTTTAAAAAAATATTGTCTTTTTTAAGGCTATGGTTTCATGAAATCTTGGATATAAGAGGCATCATCGTCCTCGCTCACTTGGACATTGAAGAGTGCTAGTTTCAATAATATCCTACGTTGATTGTATTGATACAGCATGGGTTCTCTCCTTCAACCACCACTCAAACTTTACTTCGTTCCATTTATCACACCTAGCCACATGACCCCGCTCTTCGAACTGGCTCGCTTATTCGCTGCACGTGGTATCGACGTGACCTTCTTCACCACCCCCGGCAACGCTCTCGGCCTCCGTAAAGCCGTCGACAAGGACGTCGCCGCCGGCCACTCAATCTCCCTCGAGGTCTTCGAATTCCCCTCGAAACAAGCTGGCACCCCCGAGGGCATCGAGAACCTCCTTGACACCGCCATCGATCGCCCAACTTTCATGGCAGTCTACAAAGGCATTGCCATCCTCGCTCAACGCTTCCAGGACTTCATTCTCCAAAACCCGCCGGACTGTCTCGTCGTCGACTTTGTATACCCGTGGACCTCCGATTTGGCGACCCGACTCGGCATCCCCTCCATCGCCTTCAACACCTTCTGCCTCTTCACCGTATGTGCTATGCTGTCCTTGAATTCTTTCAACATTCCGGATTCGGGTCCTTATGTGATCCCGGATCTACCCCACAGGATATCCATGACTGCTAAACCTCCAGAGGCATTCAACACGCCTATGGCTATGCGTATGGAAGCTTCGTTTAAGAACAACGGAATCATCATGAACAACTTCGCGGAGCTTGACGGAGAGTACGTTGAACACTACGGGAAAATCAGTGGCCACCGAGTTTGGCATATTGGGCCGGCCGCTCTTATTCACAGAACGGCGGAGGAGAAAACAGAGAGGTGCCATGAGAACGTGGTGAATGAACATGAGTGCTTGAAGTGGCTTGACTCGAAGAAACCCAACTCAGTGGTGTACGTCTGCTTCGGAAGCGCCACTCGTTTTACCGACGCCCAGCTGTATGAGATGGCGAGCGGGCTCGAATCCTCTGGGTGCGACTTCATATGGGTGGTGTCAGTGAAGGGAAAAACGGAGAACGAAACAGAGGAAGAGAAGGAGAAATGGATGCCGAAAGGATTCGAAGAGAGGGTGAAGCGGGAGAACAAGGGCATGGTGCTGAGGGGGTGGGCCCCACAGCTGTTGATCCTCGGCCACGAGGCGGTGGGCGCGTTCATGACTCACTGTGGGTGGAACTCGGTGGTGGAGGGCATAAGTGCAGGGGTTCCGATGGTGACGTGGCCGATGCACGCGGATCAGTTTTACAATGAGAAGCTGATAACGGAGGTGCACAGGATTGGGGTGGAGGTGGGCTCAGAGGAGTGGCGCCATTTGGTGTTCGACGGTTTGGAGAAGTTGGTGAAAAGAGATCGTATAGAGAGAGCAGTGAGAAAGGTCATGGACGGTGGGGATGAAGTGCTAGGGATGAGAAGACGTGTGAGGGAGCTGGGGAAGAAGGCAAAAGAAGCAGTGGAACAAGGAGGGTCATCGCATACAAACTTAACAGCACTAATCCATGATATTAAGCGTTGGAGAGACTCTAAACTACTGCGTGATCAAATCCAAAACAAGGTTAAAATTGTCAATTAATTATTTGTTCCAAGTGTCCAACTTCTTGTTCCAACCGCTACCGGAGTCAAGCGTCGTCCATCTACGTGCATGAGCTCTTAGCTCCGTTAGGATTTTAATTTGTTGGTCCATGATTCTAAGATTTTATATTCAGAGCTCTTAGTTTATTGTGTAAGTGTGGAGGAAGAGAGAGAGAGACTAACGTAGGTCCTCTCTTTACAAGTCCCCCGAAGTTTTATGTTTGCTAGTCACCTTTAATGCATATTAATAAAGCTTCATCAAAATGGAGCATGGAAGAAGAATAGGTTATCAATCAAGGATGTTTAATAAGGATTGTTATTCATTAGGGCTAAGGATTTATCCTATGATTTAGATTTTGGATTTAGATTCGAATTTGAATTGTTATTTTATTATTTCTTAAGCTTTCTAAATAAAGTTAGAGTTCTCAATTGTAATAAGATTTTGATGAATGAATTTCTTATTATTGAGTTCCTCTTCTTATACCTCTCTCTCCTCATTTTATTGTCTGATTTATGCCTCTTCTTCTAACTGTCCTCCTTCCTCTAGTCTCTCTTTCTCTCTACCCCCCTTATGGGAATGAGTTTCGAATACGCACCAAAATCTGAACTGTTTGATGAGATTTGAATGATATAAATATAATTTTTTTACTTTTTATTTATTTATTTTTTGAAAAAATTATTTTAATAGATACAGAATCTAAAATAAAGATAATCTCTTAACTAACATTTTTTCAAAAAATAATTTTTTATTCAAAAATCACAAATTTTAAAACTACAGTGGTTCCTAAACTGGTTCCCTCCTTCTTGTCTCTCTTGCATCATTTTTGTTCTTCTTAATGGGTTTAATAATGACACTACATGATAAGATAATTAGGATAGATATGTAGCTGTCCCTTGAAGGGAAACAGAGAAAAGCGAGAAACAACCGTTTGGATATAATATCATACACTATATCTGATCCTTTCAAAACAACCGCCTAGCTGTCCCACAATAATGATCCAATCCATACGATGAGGTTTACCAAGAGAGGCAGAACTTGATTGAAAGTAGCTGATCAAGGGCGTTTTCTTCGACTAATCTTTGTTAATTTCCTCATTTCCATATATACATTCACAATCTATTTTATGTATAAACACCAAAAATATAACAGTTTAGGAATTTTGATTAATTCCATTCATCCATTTGCATTGCCACCCACTTGCTAATTCTACCCATATTAAATGAGAAAGAAAAATACAAAAAATAAAACATTTAAGCATTACTTACATAAAAAAAGTTGGGAAATAAGCATTAATTATTTTTCAAAGTGAATTATATTGTAAACCAAATGACCACTCTTTTAAAAGTGATGATTTATATATTGAATGGGATATGAAGGAATTATGATGAGGACACACGAAATTAATTCATTGGTTAGATGAAGGAAATAATTCAAGTTGAAAATTCAACGGTTATAAATGCTTCTCTTCTTTCAAACCTCTCTTTTCTTAACAAAAGTAATTATATGCTCCATTTATTGGAAGACACCGAGTACTAATTCTTACATACTATTAAAAATAGTTAGATGCATAAAATTTATCTTAGATTTAAGTGTTTTCTAATATTATTCTTATTAATTATACTAAACTTTAATATCTCTCTTTTTTTTAGTAAAACTCTAATATCATGTTAATTATTGTTCTCTTTTATTATCCTTATTAAATATGAACATACATGTAAAAAATATTTAATGCTCCTCAAAAACTAATAAATGCCTTATAAAAAGGATCAATAATATTTGTTAGGTATTAGGGCATTAATAATAAGGACTGAGGGAGTAAATAATTAAGAAATGGTGTAGTCAAAAGTAATGAGACGTATATTTTTTATGCATAGAAGAGGTGTACATTCATCTTGATGGTTTTAATAAACAGGTTAACTTTAAAAATAATATATTTGATGGTTTTAATATCTTAGCCGTCAAATTTATCCTTTCAAATTAATCCCTCTAACCCTTAATATAAGACTTATTTACCTAATTTGATTAGATTAAGAAAATTAATTAAATTAGTTAATATCATATATTTTATCTAAAACACTCTGATATAATCATCTTCTTTAATTCTCTCATTCTCTTTCTTATTTGCTTATTGTTGAAGGAGGAGAGTAAATTAGGAAAATATTAATAAATATGAGAAATGGTTCTTACATTAAAGATAAAGATCAACTCCTCAATTAATTAGGTTCTACATTAATAGGGATTAACATTTTACCCTCACCAAACCACTCCTCCCCCTCAGTCCCATGACATTTCTCCCTCCTCTCACTGTAACATCCTTGTTTTTTTTTTTTTTTTGGACAATGTAACATCCTTGTTCTAACAGCACTTAGAATTAGTTGTCGTTTAGGGTTTATATATTCAAAGAGTACACGGTAAATTAGTAATTTGAAAGAAGCATTGAGTTTTAAATATTTATTATATGAAAAATACAAAAGAAATACCTTTGTAAAATGATTACTTAAAATATATGGGTGTGTGTATGGAAATACATCTTATAACTAACATAAACTCCCCTTCTCGTTGCACAGGGAGCAAATCTTCACGGAAAAATATATCTTCACAATAAAATATCTAAAAAAAAAAAAGGGAAACAAAAGCAACCCTACTCCTACATAACAAAAAAACATTATATTTTCGAGGGGGAGGTGGTTGATGAAAGAGATTAGGATTTGTTTTGTTGGAGGTCTCTTTTGTGAGATTATGTATCCAGTTTTTTGTACTTAAAAAAAAAATTACTCGGAGTGCTTACTAATATCAACTAAAACCACAAAATTATTCATGACAACCACACAAGCTTCAAAACTGAAATGTGTACATTACATAAACATAAAGAAAAATATAATAACTATCAGTCAAAGTCTCTGATACAAATAGATCTACAAAGAAAGTTTTACTGCCCGCCATAAAGACATAAAGGTTAAATAAAGGCAGCCCAACATGGCGCAATATGGGAGCCAAGGAACTGCAATAAAAAAGCACGTGTGAAGGAGGTCACCAACAATTCCATTAGCCACATTAGCTACCATAATTAATTATTGTCGATGTGATGGTCAATAAATGCTACTGACTATTGAATATTGATGACAAAAGGTAATGTGGCTTAAAAAAAAAAAAAAAACTTTGTTAGAAAAACCCCATGCGCTGCACGATGAATGGGACATATTAATATTATTTGATGATGCATCAAGATCAAGATTCTTTAAGCATCTCCTCATATTACAAAGGATATTTATGTGATTCCGTGATCGGTGAGATTTAATCATCAAGATTTTACTACTAGCATTCTGGATATTACTGCTATTATTTATTTATGAGTTAAGGGACAATTTTGCCTCCAAAGTTATTCGGGAGACAATTTTATCCTGAAAGTTTTAAAACATGAGCGATTTTATCTTAACCGTTATCTCAATTTATTTTAACCAGTAGTTGATTAAATATACTGAGCTAGAAGTTAACATATTATCTACATCATTTTTGTTATGATATAAATTTACCCCATAAATTCATATGTCATCTACTTCATATTTTTTGAAAGTTAGATTTAAAACTTTCGAGGTAAATTTATATTTTAACAAAAAATAATATAGATGACATATAGACTACCGGCTCAGTATATTTAGTTAACTAATAGTTAAAATTAACTAAAATAATAGTCAAGAAAAAATTGCTCCCATTTTAAAACCTCCGATATAAAATTGCCTTTTAAAAAACTTTTAAGATAAAATTATCTTGGATGAAAACTTCTGAACAAAATTGCCGTTAAATGCTTCATTTCTTTGCCGCCACTTGCCACACAGAGCTTACTATCTCTCTTTTCCTCTCCTTTTTTTCTTCCTTTCAGTCCTGTCAAAATTTTCACTTTCCATCCTTCTTCTTTCCTTGGCTTTCCATTTTGTCTTGTGTGTATCTTGTCTTGTCTTGGCTTTTCTTTTCGTTTGCTGCACCAAACCAGCAGCTCGCTGTTCCTCCGCCAAATTGCTCGAAGTAGAGTTTGGAATGCGGGCCAACCCGTGGGTTGTGGGCTGGTCCGCACCAACCGACGGGCCATACGGTGTGAGCCTGTACGGCCCGTACTTCTGTAGGTTGACAAACCCGCAGTGTGCGGATTGCGAGTCAGCCCATGGACCCGTATTTTTTTTTTTGGAAAAAAAATTTCTTATTTTTTAAAGAAGTTCAAAATTATGAAACACATACATATAAGTCATTAAATTTACTTTCCTAGCATCAATAATTTCTTTTATAAAAATTTAAAAACATAATCAACAATTCAAGAGATAAAGTTATTAAATTTGCCAAAGTTTATAAACAAAACATATACTCATCTTTAAGCAACTAAGATATAATAATTTTGTTTAAAGAAGAAGGGAACATGCTAAGATTTTTTCTCTTTGGATTGGGAGGTACCAAGATAGGAGTGAAAAACTTATAAGTTTTGTAAAATTATTATATATAAAAAAAAAATTTGCGGGCCAACCTGCCAACTCGCGGGCTAGCCCCCATCAACCCGCTGGTTATGCAGTGCGGTCCTGTGCGGTCAGAATTTTTGCGGGTTGGGATTTTTCCAACTCTAACCCGTCAAAACCCGCGGGCTCGCGGGTTTGGCCCGTATTACCGGCTCTAGCTCAAAGCATAATATGTGGGTTGATAATTAAGGAAAAATCACTCCTAGATCCAAAACAAATAATATATTATCAGAAAGGTTCCTAATTACAATCTAAAAACATGTATTCACAATTTATATAATGTGTTTTATAACCTCCAAAGACTTTTATGATAATATCTTATTTGTTTGGGACTTAGGAATAATTTTCCCTTAAATTAATCTTTCTGGCATCCCGCCGTCCTTTCTGGTGTGAAGGCGGGGGTATCTTTTCTAAATAGTATATTCACTCTTTCACGGGATCTCTTCTTCATATCTTTGTGTGGGTATATAAATTCACCATTTTTCATTTCCCGCCTTTCCATCATGTGCTTATAAGAGACATTCTTTCTTGCTGTGTTTATTTTACTGTGAGTGTCTGTATACATTTATTACCTCACTTCATGACTTGCTTTTATAAAAATGCGTCAAGCACGGTATATATTTTTCAGAAATGTAAAAATACACATGAATATTTAAAATAAGAGTAAAAATATCAACATTGTTAAATACTCCCTCCGGTCCTAATTATAAGATAAAGTTGATTTTTTTAGAGAAATTAAGGAAGCCGATTAAATTATTTTAGAGTGTTTATATTTTTAGTATCCTTAGATTATATATTAGTTTATTAGTCAAATTAATTATTTTGAAGAAAAAAATAAAAATAAAAATACCCTAAAGTAGTTTAATCGGCTTCCTTAATTTCTCCAAAAAAGTCAAATTTATCTTATAATTAGGACCGAAGAGAGTATGTTCTAACATTATTACATATGCATATATAAAATGAGTGTGGGCCCCACTAAAAAATATAATATTGTTAGGTTATATTTAACGGTGTTGACATTTTTCTCCACTTTTGAATGTTCAAAGATATTTTTATATTTTTAAAAAATATATGATGCTGGATACACTTTTGATATAAGTTTATGAGTATTTGTACCATTTTAACCCTTTATTTTATTTTGTTTGTTTATCTCGTGGGTTTGCCGTATGCAATGTCAAGTCTTCACCTTTTGCCTTCTTTTTTTTCAATTCATTCCTTATGTAGTGTCAGGTTTTGGGAGGTGTTTTCTGTAAGATAAAATAGTGCGTAATCCATTCAATACAGCCAAAACCCTTCTTTTCCTCATTCTATATATATGTATATATATATATATATATTCACCAAACTCTTCATACGTCCTTGCCTTCACCATTTTGTAGTGTGTGCCTATATAACAATAGGGGTTTTTAGAGGGTAACTTTTAAAACCTATAGTATCTTTAAGGCAGTGTTTGAGTAATTTTAGAATAGATTTAATTAGTATATTAACAGAGACTTATGTGTGTGATTTTATAAACTCTTGTTGAAAGTTTTGAAATAATTTTATGTGATTATTTTTGAGTTAGGGAGTAATAAGTAATTCTGAAAATTCTATAATATGCTTATAAATTGTGTATGAATGAATTGTGGATGACTATATTTTATTTTAAAATTATAAGGATTGAATTATATGTATATATCCTGAATTCGCAAGTGATGTTATAATTAAATTTCTTTTATAACTTATTTTATTTATACGTTTAATGTATTAATTATTATTATTAATATATTGTTGGATTATTTATTTTCAAGAATGTTTATATATGTAATGATATTTAATATAAATGAAAGCACATGATTTATTGTACTTTGAATTTTAGTGATATTATATTTATTAGTGATTGGATAAAACTGTCATGACACTTGTATATGTAATGGGTTGAAGTAAAGATGAGGAGTTTGTATGGTGAATTCTTTTATCACGTGGTAAGTCATCACTAGGTGCATAGTAGATGATACGCACAATGAATAATACTTGTTATAGCCCCTTCTTCTATGTTTTCTTTTGGCCTTTATTGCATTGAAGTTGTGGGACATATGTCTCTTCCTGAATTTTGTTCTTTTAAAGAGGGAAGCCATAGTCCAAATTTGAGCTTTACACTTTTGGCCCGGTACATCTTAGGAACTGATGAGTTTGGGACAATCCAGTTAAATTGATGAGTTTCTGTTGGATTACATATTAGCCTATGACTCCAGTCAGCTGAATAAGGATAAACTGTGATATAAGAGAGGTTGCATATTGCGTAATTTTTAATATTTATTGAGATGTAGAATCTAATCCCTTTATATTAATATTTTTTAGGTTATTGTTCTTGAAGGCTCTTTTGTACTCCGCAAGCTTATGTTATGTTGTGTTATGTTGTTTTTATTTGGCATGACCCTAAGATTTCAATATTTTTCTTTTGTTTACTAAAATATTTTGAGGATTTAAATTGACATTATGATATGATTTTTACTAGGATTGATTATGCATTTTGATGATTTGAAAGCTAAACATCCTTATTGGCTCTTTTAAACACTTTTGTTAAGTATTTGACTATTTGTTTTTAAGGTGTTAAACATCTTTATTGGTCCCTGAGCCCAGCCTTCGTCTCCTGTCCTCCGCTTTCTTTTCCTCTCTTATAGGCTACGCCCCCTTTCTTCATAATGACCCCCTCATTCAACAGACAACAATTGAAGCACTAGATATAGCATTCGGCTCTATTGATAAAAAAAAAAAAAAAAACAAAGAAAGATATAACATTCAGCTGAACACCGTACCGTAAGAGATTTTGACCCTCTACCACTTCTAAATACCAGGTTCCTGAACTCAGACCGGACTGGCCAATCCGGCTCGGAAACCGGTCTGGTTCTCGGTTAGGTCCGGATTCTTATTTTTTTAAAAAAAAATTTAAATTTTTTTTAGAATTTCATATTAATAAATCAAAAATTTTCAATTTCTGACCGGTTTGGCCCCGGTTTAGTTTCGATTTGACCCACTGACCCTTAACCCAGTACCCCAACCGGTCAGTACCAGATCCGGGTTCAAGAACCTTACTAAATACTACTTTCTGTCCTAGTTATATGATTTTGTTGGTACTGTATTTACTCTCACACTATCGACGTGATTTTATATTAAAGAAAGGAGGCAGTGTTAATAATTATTTTGTCCCAAAACATGATACTCTTTCTGTTTTTAATATAAGATATATTTGAAGAGTTGATCTTGATCCTAAATATAAAACAAAATTTTCATATTTGTCAATATTATCCTAATTTACCCATATTTATGTTCCCTCAACAATAATTAAAGAAAAGAGAGAATAAAGGAATTGAGGAAGATGACTAGGACATTTTAGAAAATACATGCGATATTAACTAACTCAACTAACTCCCTTAATCTAATTAAATTAGATAAATATGTCTTATATTAAGGATCGGAGGAAGTAATATTTACTCCATTTGGTACTTTTATAAATAATACTCTCTTTTATAAGAGCAATGTTTTAAAAGCCGGACCGGAAGTTGAGCCGGAAAAATCAATGGGTCATGGTTCAACCAATTGGAACGGTTGAGCCGTTCGGTCCGACCGGTGACGTAATAATTAAATTTAAAAATAATATATATATTATATATTACAATTAATCTTCAGTCCAATTTCATATGAAGTTAATAAAGTCACAAAATACTATTTAAGGAAGACCATTAAACCAATCATCAACCTAACAAAATGTATTAACAATAATGATTTCATGACTTGTCAAATATTGGTGGCTCTTGATTGATCCAAACAAGAGTTTCTTGAAAGAGATTTAGACCATACAACTCTGTCCTATTTATAAATTTTTTTTTACAAAAAAAAAAATGGTCCTAGTTATCAGTCTAGTTTCAGTGTAATAAATGAGACTGTGATAATTTTACCCCTATTTATTGTACATATAAAGAAATAATTTAAAGACAGATAGAGAAGAAAGAGTTGAAAAGTACTCATTCATAAATGAGGGCATAGTCATAAATTTACTCCATAATCATTGAGTTAACTACCTCTATTTGGTATGTGAAATTTAGTTAAAATGAACTTATAAATACGACTAGAGTGGTAAATGTCATCAATATCTTGAGGAAATGACCTAAAATTAAGACCTTCAATTCAATCTCAGTGTTTCTAATTTCATCATTAGCTTGAGGATAAACCTCATTGCCTTTTTCTTTAAAAGCATTTTTATCAAATAGTTTGCAACAAACCAAATTATTAAAATTAGTAACATATAATATACTTGGCAAAAAAAAATAGTAACATATAATATAAATAAAATAAAATAAAATAACATGTCTAAAATTTATATGCCATTTTTTAATTTTTTTTTCAGCATCAAATATAAAAAAAAAATTGTAGAAAAAAAAATTCCTGCTTTTTTATTGGACTGGACGGTTTTTGAAAAACCAGTCCAGTTTCCTGCTCAATAGCAGTTGACAGCTCAAAATCGGCTCCCTTAGAAAAACAACTCAACACATACATCCGGTCCGCTTTAATGACCAGCCAACGGTCCAACAGCCCGGTCCAGTCCGGTTCTCTAAACAGTGCATATGAGTGGTTATTAATATAAGGAATAAATCCTATTTTTCTGAAAAATTTAAAGTTATCTTTTCATTTTTACTCTTATTAAATATATATCACTTATTATTATCTCACTGTAATAAATTACTACTCATTATCTCTCATGTACACTTTTTCTAAATAAGGGTATAGTATAATTGGAAAAAAAGTACATAAGTTACACATTTATTACTTTTAACTAACATTTAGAACCATATGATTTTAGTAGTTGTTCCTTATAAAAAGGATACGAGAGAGTATTGAAATTGTTAATTTAAGAATTATTTCAAGATGTGTCCAAAAGCTGAGATGGATGAAGCTGAGAAGGAAAGCCCTAGAGGTGATAGACAAATCTAAGAATTTAACAGCCATGATTGATCGAGATCTTATGCTCATTGCAATGAATCTGGCAGCCTCAAAAAACTAGACATATAGGTATCAAGTGATGCTTCAAGAGCACGTGTGAATTCCATTGCTTCCTTTGTTTTATGATCAATGGTTTCATTATTCGGATATGGTTATTTGCTGATTAAGTCGAATGGGGAGTCTACATTTCGTGCTCTTCTTCCTTTTGTAGTTTGGCAAAAGCTCTTTGGACTAAGGTAATTAAACTCAGATCAGTCACTGAATCAATTGGGGTACTAGGTCAAGGGTCAGCGAGTCAGATCGGAGTCAACCTAGGCCCAGACCGGTGAGGGGTAAAAAAATTAAAAATAATGTCATTTCTCATCCCAAAATCCAAATTATGAATACTATATATCCAAATTCAAAATGCTAACAAAATACTAAAAATAACAAAATAATCATATAGTCAGCAAATGTTTTTTATAATTTCCATGACAAAATGACATGACTGTATCATATATATACCATCTAATGACACTTGCTGTAACTTATACTCCCAAAACATTCATCATAACAAAATATCAAAACATATTTATGATACCAAAATATTCCCACCTTTAATCACTAAACTAGTAAACTAATAATTATCATCATTAAAATAAGCATCAACTACATCATTCAACTCTTTAGGTACTGAGACATTAAGAGGTGGAGCTATAGGAGGTAAAGTTAAGGTACTAGGAGCAACATAGTCAACATTTAAAGATGGAGCCCCAACAATATCGTCATCACCTATATATATGAATAAAATTAGTAATAGTTATGCTAAAAATATGGCTATATTCTTTTATGTAAGAAATAAGAATATAATCTTAGATAATAGAAAAGATGGTTAGAAACCTCCATAATCTTTCATCATTTGTTCAAATTGAAGATCTGTCACTTCTACATTATCAAATTCAGGAGTTGGATCTTCTTTAAGCATCCAAAAGTCTAGTCTATCAATTGATTCATAATCAATGGGATCATAATTATCTTTCTTCTTCTTTAATTGATTTCTATAATGCCAACACAATAGAAGATCAATATTTAATAAAACTATATATCAACCATTCAAGAGTCATGACATTTTAGATTACCTAAACTTTAACTTCAGATTGTAGTTTGTGAAAACCAAATTATTAAGCCTTTGGTACTCTAATATGTTTCTTCTTCTAGTATGGATACGTTCAAATAAACTCTAATTTCTTTCATAGCCAGAAGAAGAAGTTTGACTAAGAACACGTATAGCAATTTGTTGCAATTCTGGTACTGAACCCCATAGTACAACCACAACTCATATTCAAAATAAAATAAAAGACATTTAGTATGTATTAATAAATATTAAATACTAATCATAATATGTGCTTTCAAATATAAAACTTAATATACTTACGGGGGACTACAAAATGATCATTATTATCAGGTGAGAGTGCCTCAAACAAATTGATCACATAGAATATACAAGAATGTAGGATTCAAGAGATAAGCTGCTGCATGTAGTTCATTTTTCAAATGCTTATCCTAGCGACTTTGAATAATATCCGTGCAAGGCTTGTATAGTTCCTTCTTCCTTTGAAACATGTCCTTGATTACATTTTTAGCTCTCTGCATGCCTTCATAGAATAAGGCATTGGAGGTTTCTAATCGAATCCACAATCCTCAACAACCTTATCAACGGAGACACAGGTCTCACAACTTGAAAGCAATCATCCCAAAATTGATTATTTAGAACGATTGCCATGAAATTTTTCCAAGGTTTAGTGCTTGCTAATTTGTGCTACATAAAATGCTGATTAACAACCAAAGCTTGTAAATCACGTTTGTGCGAATATATGCTATAAAGGGTGATGAATGTGGTGGCGAATCTCGTTGTACCAGGACGTACAATTTCCTTCCAACTTGGTCTATTCTTTAACCATGACAAGAAGACCATATGATTATATGCAAATACAGTGATTTTAGATGCATTCTTTGCAAGTTTTGACATATGAGGCATGGCTGTAATGTCTTTCGAAATAAGATTCAAATAGTGAGTTGCACAAGGTGACCAATATATGTTTTTATATTTTTTAAATCAATCTACCACATGCTACATAATTAGCATCATTGTCAATCACACATGAACTACATTTTTAAGACCAACCCACTCAATAACTTCTATGAACAGTGAGAATAAAGTATTGGCATCTTTAATTAAATCCGAGGCATCAACTGATTTCACAAATACCATGCCATGTAATGAATAAACTAAGAAATTAATCAAATTTCTCTATCTAACATTTGTCCAACCATCAACCATGAGGGTGCAACTATTTTCTTTCCATTTAGCCTGATGGCTATCAATCAATAGTTGAAGTTCTTTTTTGCAATCTCTCAATATTCTAACTCTATACTCATGAAAACTAGGGACTTAAACCCAGGCCCAATTGCAGTAGCAGCATAAACAACTTTCTGAAATAAGGGACAAGTCATTGCAGTAAATGGAACACAATTCATATAAGCCCAACAAGCAAAAGCCATTTTTACATTATATTGTGCTTCTTGACTTACCCATACACTCTTTATGCTTGGTTGGGCACAAGGAGTTGTCCTAGGTGCAAAATAAGTGTCAACCTTCCCAGCCAAATGAGCTTTCCTCTTTGAAGCAATTGGTTCCTTGTAACACCTTAAATTTTATTCACCAAGAATATATTGTGATTATTTTATATATTCAATAAAATGGTGAATATTTAAGGCCAAAGGAATTAAATATTGAAAGGTGAACAGTGTTTTAAGTGAAATCGCCTGTGAAGCAGTGAGTTTGTCATGTGGTTTTGGAAGACCAAATGATGAGCAAAAATTATGAAATTTTACAGGGTGAAAGTAGACATCCTAATATTGAATTTGATAGGTTATATGAATCAATTGAAGCTATGTACAAAGAGTTATGAATTTTTGAATTTTGCCCAGCGAAATTGACTATTTTCTGGAACAGCATTCAAAGATTGAAAATATGGAAATGATATGCTTCTAGCTAGCAAAATACTATATTTTTCCTTGAAACTAGACTTAATAAGGGTTATATAGCCTTTGAAATCACTCCAAAACGATGTCAATAAATTTAGTTATGAGTTTTCAAAATTTGGTCAGAAAATCTGCCAAAATTGCTAATTGTTGCAAAATTGAAAAAGAAAGATGTAATGGTAATTGTATAAATTGTGAAATAAAGAAATAGGAGGAAAAAATAATTATTTGACTCATAAGTATGCCAAGTGTCATTATTCTAAGGTAAAAAATTAGTTTATAATTGTTAAAGTTGAGCACATGCTTAATTATGTTAAAATAATATTTCTTGTATATGGTAATTATCACTATGGTACAACACTTGAGTATATAGTTGGATAAGTTGGATGAAGCCCATTTGGTTTGTGAGGGCTTGAGTTTGGACGTTTTGGGCTAACCAAATAGGGGAAGACAATGGTTCACACTCAACTAGACCATATGACACAAATTTGGAAGAGATAAGATCAAGTACCAAATGATGTCATAAACTAATTTTGCTACCATTTATTAATTAAGGGAAATTAGATAGGATTTTATGAATTAAGGCTTCATCTTTCTCTTGTCATTTTCGTTCAAGCTCAAGAAAGGGGGGGGGGGAGAGAGAGAGAGAGAGAGAGAGAGAGAAGCTTAAGAAATATCAAGTTCTAGAGAGAAGGAAGAAGAGAAAGTTTAAAGTAAGTGTTGATTTCTTAAGATTTTCTTGTAACATTACATAAGATCTTCTCTAAACTCTTCTCCTCTATGGAATCAATGGTTTAGAAAGCTCATCCTAAGCTCAAGGAGAGAGAGAGAGAGGAGGACGCCTAGAGAGTGAAAGCTCAAGAACTCAAGAAGTAACTTCACAAATCTCAAATCCATACTAGTATGTTCTTATTGTTAAAGTGTATGGTTGGATTTGGTGATTTTTACTGAGTTGTAAATTTGGAAAGTTTTAACCCTAAGTGGTTATGCTAGCCAAATTTCTTTGAATCATGGTTAAAATGTGTTTAAATGTCTTGATAATGGATTAGAAGTGGAAAGGCATAAGCTTTGGAGGTTAAAACACAAAAGTGCAATTTTCCTTTTTCTTGAGCCATATTTTAGTCAGCTCTGTTCTAGGGGGAAAGAGTTGGATTTTCAATGATTTGATGATTCCATTGGGTTTAGGAGACAAAATTAGGTAGGGTTACAGTTGGTCACTTTTTTCAGAAAAGCCAAAAAAAGCATAATTATGAAAACACCCTTAAAACCCTAAAAGTAGAACTGTCAAGGGCAATTTTATAATTTGACATTGAATTTGGTAATTATGAGCCCATAAATGGATTCCTTGGGCAAAAATATATTTGGATAGCCCATGTCAAAATTTTGAAAAAAAATACAGTGGGGTCGGGTACGGTATGGCCGGGCTGGGGTCCTAGGGACATTTTAGTAAATTTTTATCATAGGCTAATATAATCACAAGAAATACTACGGAAGTATCTAAAATGATACCTGGATAGTGTAATACCCCAAAAATTGATTAAGGGTTAATGACTTCAAAAGTGAAGGTAATTAAGGTTAAACCAACACTTTTGGAGAATACGATGTGAAATGTGATTCGAATATGTTATGAGCAGTACCTAAACCCTGTATCTAAGTTTAATTATGGATTAACATCTAAATTGAATTAGAATAGAGGGAGGGTGCATATTGTGGTGAAATGGAATGATAAAAGGGTGTTTGGTGGTGATTCAGTAAGAATTTACCATAATTAGGGGCAAAATGGGAAAAAGGAAAGTTACTGACCAAATAGTCAGCAACCGAAGAAGGAACTCAGTAGTAACATAAGAGATTAAGAAGTGTGACAATGGTCTAAGTGTTATAGAGGGAATTCTCTCATGTTTGCTTGTACATGGAAAGAGTTGAGGAGTGGCTTAAGATCTTGACACTTGGCATCTTGTGAGCCATAGATGAGGGTCAAATTGTCAACACAAAATTCTATTCCCTCTCCCCTCAATTAAGTCGGCCAAGAGGTGTAGGAGAGGCCAAAAATCTGATCTTATTTCCTCACCTCTCTCTCTCACTTCAGCTGCCATTTTCGCCCAACCAAGAAGATGAAAGAGAAAGAAAGAGGTAGGGTTTTGGCCTTGTAAATGGTCTTGTATGTTCAAACACTCTTCATTAATGTTGTTCACCTTTATGAAAGCTTCCTCTCCATGGTTTTAGATTTTTGAAAGAAGGTGTTTGAGAACTTGTGGAAAAAGTGGAAGTGGTGGGATCAAAGAACAAGACTTGGAAAGTGAAAGAGGTAAGAAATAGCTATCTTTTGGTATATATGTTGAGCTCATTGGTTGGACCTTAAAATTTCTGGATTTTAGCCCTAATTTTTGTGCTATTAGGGTCTTGTGTATTGCATGGTAAATTGGTATTGAAATAGGTGTCTTGTTGTATGTTTTGAACAATGAAATTGGTTTGAATTGGTTTCGAACATTGATTGGAAAGTTTGGAAAAATTCTGTATTGTGTGTTCATGGCTGCCCAAAACAAAACATGTGTATGTGTAATGGGAATTGGGTTGTTTTAGGGATTCCAATGGGTTCCTTGTGAAAAATTGTGTGGGAATAGGTTTGGTTGTTAATTTTTGAGTCACTGGACATATTGGTTGAAAATCGGGAAAAACTGCCAAGTGAAACTCTTTGCTGGGCAGTCTGTTTGTATTGGCGTTTTGAATGGGCAAATGGTGTCTAAAAATTCTGAAACTTTACATTCTTAAATTTCACATTCCAAGCTTCAAAATGGATATATAATTTGTGTCATTTCATTTTTTGAGCTGGGAGTTCTGGTTGCTCAAAGTTTGATGTCGAAACTGAACTTGGAGCAGTGTGGAATTTCGTGTAATACTGAAATTCTGTGGTGATTTCTGGTGATGATTCATATTTTTCCTATAAAGAGGACTTCAATATCTTTCATTTGGATTTGAGATCATCTCATTTTGATTTTTCTAGAATTAATTATGATTTTTTGAAGTTTCCTTGGCTGCAGCGCAAAACTTTCTGTGCACGTTTTGACCGCAGATAGACTGCAGCCAAAAACCTTCTGTTCTCGTTTTGGCTATAGCCAGAGGATTCTTGGCTACAGCCAACCCCTATTTTCAGCTTTTTGTGATTTTTAAAAGTAGTTTCCAATCTAGTACTTCCCAATTCCTCTAGGTTTTCGTTGAGCCTATTATAGTCACTTAAGAGACTTAGGTGATAACTAACTTTAAGTGCTTGGAAGTTAGAAATTGGAATAGAGTTTTAATCCGTTGCTCTTTACATTGGTTTATAGAATTTGACATTTGCTATACTCGCGAGCCCACTGTGCCGGAGAACGTCAGGAAAGAACAAGGTAGTGACTCTTCCCTTATACTATGTGTAAATGCGTTGTATGTGTGTTTGTCATTTTTTTGTGATGGCAGATAGAGCAATGTGGAAGCTGAAAGGCTATATGTAAGCTATAAGGCAATGTGGAAGCCGAAAGGCTAATTGTGAGCCGTAAGGCTATGTATATGCACTGCCATGCCAATAGTCCTTGAGTCGCTAACAATAGTTCGGGTAAGGATTGCGAGCCTTCCCGACGGTAAGAAGGGATGAGGATGGGGTGTAATTTGTATTAGTGCTACTATGTGATGATTTACTTACATGCTATGTGATTGTATATTGTATGAGTGATTTGTTACTATTGGGATTCTTTTGAATCTTATTCTTTCCTTTGACTAACCTTTAGACAGGGCAAGTGGCTCCAAGGAGAAACGAGCGACTAGGAGTGGCTAGGATCCTGTAAGGATGATAATTTGGATTGTTGGTTATCTATTTTGGAATAGGATTACTGTATATTCTTTTTGGGATATAAATAATATTTTGGAAGCAGTTATGTAATCCCCTATATGGGAATGTGAAAACCCTTAGCAAATATATATGAATCCCGGGGGTTACCGGGACTTTTTCTATATACTCTGATATATTGAAATGTGATTCATTGTATAGGTAATTATATTTGGAATATGAAAACTGAGACCAGGGAAGGAATGAAGTTTTGAAAGAATTTGTGAAAAACCCTATCGAAAGGAGGGGATTAGAAAGGAAATTTAATGATCCACCAGTCTCAAGCTCGTTTAAATTATGCATTTTCGAGTTATAATTACGCGAATTAAGGCAAGGGGTTATAGATAGGTTATGACTTATTTCTTGTACATTTAATATTTTAGGACTGAGTCGAGAGCTGAAAGTTGACACGTTTTACGAGGCACACAAAAAGGGGTTGATAGAGCTTTGAGGTAGGAACATTATCCTTCATATATCATGTCATAGGTATATGATTGTGTGGATGCCATTGTTTGTAAATGTGCTTTATTAATCAACATGGTTTGCCTAGAAAGTGGCAGTTAGTGCCATAGGTGCACTTACATTGGGAGTTTGTGAGAATCCAACCGGTATATGATTAGTGAGGATGGCCTTACTCATGTATACATGATGATGATGTGTTTATATTGTTCATTAATTGGTGCATACATGACACATATCATATTTACTTTTCGCATTTTATATGAACGATAGCTTGTTTCTACTGGAGTTCCTTGAAATCTCACCCCTTTTTCTAAACAAACATCTCAGCAGGTACCAGTGGATCAAAAGGAAAAGGCGTAGATGCCGAGAAGTGATTGGCACGTGTCTCAAGATGAAATCAAAGTTGGTGGTTATAGTTAGTTTATGTTTAGCATATTTTTGGGATATCATGTAATATTGGAAATACTTCCGCATTTTGTATTTTGTCTATGGACGACTCTAGATTGTAAATGAATACTATTATCAGTATATACATACTTTTCTATATGCCTGTGGAACTTAGTATTTATTACTCTTTGAATATCAAAATAGAAATGGGTGTTGACATTCCTCAACCTCTATAGCTTCAATGTCATATTTTACTTTATCATTGTGAACATTTTTTTTTTCTTTGAACCTTCTAATAAAGATTCTTTCATTCTAGCTCTAACATAATGGGAAACCTTCTTGCAAGAACTCACTTGATCACTCACACTGGCTAAATGTTGTTTTAGCCTATTAATCCCACCCTCACTGTAATAACTTGAACTATATAAAAGACATGTAAAAACATTTACTTTCCCCTCTTTCTTAACTGAAACATATTGCCAAGTTGGGTCTTTTTTTTCACACCTCCTGATGATGACTGTGGTGTGGGCATACCACTGATAGGATAAGGAGGATTGGTAGAATTAATATTCGGGGTGGTTTCTTTCTCAGCTCCTTCATTATGTTCTTCCATTAACAAATTAGAATGACACAAGTACATAACTAGACTTCTAGACCCTTTCAATCTTTAATTTGACACAGAGAATGAGATGATATCAAATAAAAGCCTGTAACATTATAAATCAAATATAAAATACACATATTTAAGTGGAAAATTCAGGGTTAGACATAACATACCAAAGACAAGCAATAGAACAAAACATATTTCACATTAGAAGAAAACTCAATTTAAATTAACTGTCCAAGCAAGGATCACATGAGCATGTGGATACATTTAAGAAGAATCTATATTTTCAAGAAAAGACACGGCATCATTGAAAAAATACAGATTGTAGGCCTGCTATGAATATAGAATAACTATCCCATGATATTTCAAGTATGTCCATATCCATGTATCATTGGCAAAGAGGATGAATTCAGCAAAACTATAAAGTATTTCTTGATAAGAATGCCTATTTTATAATGTGGATTAATTTATGTAAACTTAATTGACTTAAAATCCCATTTAAGTTACCATACTAATTAATGTGAGGGGAGAAAAGGAGAAGAGGTATATATGATAATCCTTATCAAATATCAAGCTATCTCATTCCACTGCATACATCAAGGTAAGTGTTAAGAAAAACATGCTTCAATCTCATCCACATGCACCAAAGAACAGAACATTATTAACCCACAATGCCATATTGTTTGATGATATTCATATTCTTCACATGTTAGTTGTTGCTTTTATAAGTATATATGGAAGTTGTAATATAAATTTTTATATCACATCTTATTGCCCAATATCATGTGGTTTCTATTGCCTCACATTTATGTTTGCCTTACAAAATAGCAGGAATTTGCAAGGCTAAACTAAAGAGCTAAGAATTTTATATGAAACGCCTATGTTTCCTTTAAAAAAAGTTTGGTAGTTTAGTTTTCAAAACAACTAATAACACCAGCCAGTAACACCAGTAAGTCAACAACACAAATGAAATAACATAAACCAAAAAATAGAGCATCGGCCATGGAGTTGGACAATCAATTTTGAAGCAAAAGAACACAATGAAAAATTCATAAATATAGGAAATAGAAATAGAGGTTAAAGAACAAAGAAAGCAAACCGTAAAGCTCAAACGTTGCAACCGTCCATGGCTCACTGCGTTGCCCATACCCAATTGGCCAAACCTTTCATTGCCGAAGATCGCTTAATCGGCTGAAGAATCGAGAATTCTGAACTTGGCTGAGAAACAATGAAAAAGTAAAGCCGACGCCTTTATGAACCCAAAGCTTAGACCTTGCAACCGGCCACGGCGTGTCGCCGTCGACAACGAGAAGAGCAACACCAGCTAATGATGGCAACTCAATCGACGGGGAAGATAAATGGAGAAGGCGAACTCTGGTGAGGAAAACGGTGACCCAACATTGGCAAAAAATGGCTCAAGCTCTGCCAAAGACTCTCATGGCTTTCGACAGCTTGAGAGCAGAGTTCAGAGCGAGAAGAAGAAGGTGTGATTGGGACTACTCGACTAAATGAAATGACATCACTTAATGAATAGACTAAATAATTAAAAAAATTAAAAAAGGTGAAACGACGTCGTTTTACCCTTTTGATAGTTAAAAAATTATTAACTTGGGTGACTCACTTGACCCGCTGAGTCAGCCGAGTTCATACCAGGTCACACTGGTTTGGTTTGAGTTGATTGAGTCAGTGTGACCTCAGTTCATACGGCCACCCAGACCGGTTTTTTGGTCAGTACATAGGTTTCTGATCTGATCCGGGTTTAATCACCATGCTTAGGACTAATCATTTCTCATAAATTAATAAGCAATTGGTAAAAAAAATTTAAGAAAACAGGTTACCGGGCGGGAGTTTTTCTTTTTTTGGGTTATGAACATGGATTCTTTGTTTTTTATACAAAGTTGTTTTGGGCTAACTTTGGGCCTTTCTTCATATTGGGCTTTCTTACTAAAAAGCCCAGTTAGAAACTAGAGATTGTGAGATTTGGAGGGAAAGACGATGACTTTGTTGTATCATGACCGATATACCCATAGGCTATTTTTATAATCCAAAACTACCCTCTCAATTTCAACAAAACCTAACTCCATTTCTGTCGATCGCAGAGGCCGCTCCTGACTTCGTCTCGCTCCGGAGAAGCCATAATCTGCAGCATAAATTGTCGCCGTCGCCTTCGCCTTCTCCTCGCCGTCATCTTCAGCGTCATTAGCGCCATCCTCTGCTTTTCCTCCACAGGTTTCGCCGTTACCTCTGCTTTCTCATCTGCGTCGTTTCTTGTCTCCCCCTGATTTTTCTGCATCATATCTGCTGCTTCTCCCTTTTATTTTTCTACTTTGTTCTTCACCTCTCTTGTTTTTATGTTACGCTATTACCCTCCTTAGCATATGAGCGCTCCGATCTGCTTTCTGTTCTTCCTTTC
The DNA here is from genome assembly GCA_963210345.1 of Inga oerstediana. NCBI lineage: Eukaryota > Viridiplantae > Streptophyta > Magnoliopsida > Fabales > Fabaceae > Inga > Inga oerstediana. The sequence goes on along the minus strand of OY723399.1, from coordinate 75,900,466 downwards.
AAATTTGTCATTCCCGAATAACTAATTTTTTTTGTTATATAATATAACTACAAATCACTTTGTACTGAAATTAGTTTGCTCATGATTGTTGACTAAATGATTTTCTTTTGTTAAATTTTTCGAGCACTCTGATTGTTGCACTCCAACTCGAAGCTTTTTTTCTGTCATGTTGATTGAATATATGTAGTTTTAGAACATTGAATCCCATTTACTGATTCATCCTGTTTTAATTGGCAAGTGAAAAGCACTCGACAGTTGTATGCTTCCTCGATACCAATTTTAAATCTTTGAAATTGGCTCCATTCTGAGTACCTCGTTAGGGTTTTTTTCAAAAACCAGCTCTGGAGATAAGTTTTTAGGAACTTCATCCTTGTGTTTGAAGTGCCAATGGATAGAATCTGGAAGTTTGCGAGCTACCGAATATATGAAATTTGCTCTAGTGTGAGGCCAATTGAGTGGTTATGTGTTTCTTCTTCTTAAGCATTTTTCTTCAATATTTTTTTGATCATCGTTTTTTATTTGTCCCATGTTTACAGCGGGTGGATACTTCATGGAATGAAAAATGTGGCTCGTGAAAACCCTAATCGATATGTGGGCTTGAATATGAACCGTGGAGGAAGAGCTGCAGGTGATGACTTTGGGCGAGCAGTGTCGAAGGTGGCGGTTGCACAGATATGCGAAAATGCGGGGTATCATAGCATCAAAGAGTCTGCACTAGAGGCTTTTGCTGACATTGCAATCCGATACCTCTTTGACTTGGGAAAGATGGCAGAGTTCTATGCTAACTTAGCTGGTAGATCAGAATGTAATGTGTTTGATTTGATTGGAGCGCTAGAAGATTTAGGAGCGACTCAAGGGTTTCCCGGTGCATCAGAGCCCAGTCAATGTCTTGCCGGCTCTGGCATACTGAGGGATATTGTCCGCATCATCAGTTCAGAGGAGATTCCATTAGCTCAGCCAATACCTCGATTTCCAGTGATTAAGGACCGAAGTGCCATCCTAAGCTTTATACAAATGGCTGAGACACCACCTTCCAAGCATATACCAGCTTGGTTGCCTGCTTTCCCTGATCCCCACACCTACATTTACACACCCATGTGGAATGAGAGGACCACAGATCCCCGGGAAGATAAGATTGAACAAGCAAGGCAGCGGAGGAAGGCCGAAAGGTCTTTGTTGAGTTTGCAGCAGCGGCTGCTATGTCAGGGTTCAGCAGAAACACCGGCCTCAAATACACGAGGTGGTGCTGCACAAGATCCAGAGGGAGTTGTAAAAAATCCATTCCTTCAGGCTCCTTTGCCATCAGGGAATGGAGATGTTTCTCCCATTGTCTTACCCTCGAAGCTTTCAGATGAAATTGCTGGTGCAAATCATGTTTCTGTGCTGGAGGCATTTGCTCCTGCAATTGAGATGGTGAAGAGCGATATGACCGATGGGCAGGAAGACAAAACCATTCTTTCTGGGGTAAGGCCTACTGTGCATTTCAAGTTCAGGATTGGGAAGAAGCTTATCGGCGAGTCTTTGGATACCAGACAGCAGAGGAAGAATGCTGAGCAACAGCAAATGGCATCTTTAATGGGCCGAGAAGAAGAGAGAGACGAAAAAAAGAGGAGAGCTGAGTATATCCTCAAACAGTCCATGGAAAATCCACAAGAACTCACTCTTCTGTAGATTAGTTTATAAACTGGCTTGCTTGATAAGAGCCCATGGGATGAATTAATTAAGGTCTTCTATGTTCTGGTGGGGATTTTATAACAATGTGACAGTGACTTGTAGAACATTCTAAACAGGCTGTTAGATCAGTTAATTTGTTTCTTGCCGTTTAGCATTGATTTGGTTATAGATATTGTATTTGTACATGAAAGCCTTCTGTTTACATCCTGTATCTAAACTGTTAATTGAATTACTGAATTCATTTAGTGAATGCTTTTTGTCTTGTGATCTTTTTCTTTTTTTTAATGTAATGATGCACTTGCACATTTTTTCCACCATGCATATCAGTTGGGAAGGGAAATACGTAAAGTCACAAAATTGCGTTTTAGACTTTTAGTGGTTCGGAGGTTGTGAAGGGAGAATCATCTTAATCTTTTTGACTGCCTGCTGGGAATTCTTGGTCGAAGGTTTGAAGCAAACTGTTGCGCTAGCTTTAAAAAAATAATTTTTGTTAAACAAAGCATATTTTATGCTACTTTGGGTTTATAATATGAAATCTAGTTTGTAGTGCGTGCCATTTGTACTATAAACTAAATTTATACTACAAACTAAATTTTATAACAAGGGCTCAAGGGAGGTAGTATTACAAAGCTGTTTGTAGTAGCCGAAACAACTATGTCATCTACCAAGCAGAAAACCGACAACACAATGGTGCATCAGCAAAACTTACATCCACAGTGAACTAAGCAAAGGTCACATCAAGATAGATAGGTCAGTTGCTTTCATTTTATACACATACACACATATATATACACTTTGTCAGCCTCATTAAAGCATGTGTATGGTTTCAGTGCAGGCTGGATTTTCAAAAACGGTTCCTGTCAAAATAATAAGGATAAGTGGGTAGTACAGAAATATTAGTATGAAGCTACAATAGCAGTGTGGCTTGTGAAGATTGCCAATTGCGCCACCAAAATGCTTTAAAATGTATACTAGATTTTTAATTCTTCGAATAAAAAGAAGGGTACTTGCTTGATCCAAAAATCATGTCTCAGCTTCACATCCATTTCCACAGGAAATATCTTCTCTCTATGGTTGAAGATCATAAAATCCAGGTTGGCAGGTGAAGAAAAAAACTTGAATCCGAAAACACACTTTACTATAAAAAAACACACACTTACTCTAATGATTTTTTTTTTTTTTTTTTTTGATAATGAGACAATTATATTAAGCTATACAAAAGTACCTGAGATAAGGGGCCTACCAAGGTAGCAAGTAACTTGAGAAGCCCATTATCTAATATAGCAGTAATAGGGTAAAAAAAAAAGACAAGGCATCAGCAATAAAAAAAAGACTAGATCTCGCAATAGGCTAACAATCTAGTCAATGGTGGTGAGACAGCCCAAGGCATATGTCTCATGACGTTGGCACCCGTGGGGGTTTAGATATAATAAATCACAAAAACATACTCTAGGAAGTGAAAAGTGGAGCCACTCATGAGTAGAACATGATGAAGCCAGGCCAGAGCTAATGGGATTCGCTGACTAGAATCAAAGCAGCTGTTGCAAGCTAAAAACCATCTAGCAGAAAAACAAATGGAAACCAACAGTTAGGGGTGGAAATAAACTCATAACAGTTATTATGCTTTAAGAGATGACACAAATTAGGGGAGATGGAGTGAGTTAATATTGTCATCTCGAGCGATCGAAGAAAAATAGGGGTAGGGGTGAATGATTGATGCAAAAGCAAAAATTGAGTGTAACGACGATGAAATGTGAAACTTAAGATTAAGGTTAAAGTAAGAAAACTTAGGATTAAGGTTAAGTTAGTTAATTTATAAAATTATTTAGATGATATCTATTCCTTGCTTGGCGGCATATAGCATGCTCATGGTGCACTTCTTCCAGACTTACTCTAATGATCCAAGTAATTTCATAGCCAAAAATATTGCCAGCAGATTCAAAACAATTATTCTATGTTATCAAGTTACCTACAGAAAACTGGTTTATCAAACATAGAATTGCTTTGACAACATACAATTAAATTGAAATAAAGAGGATAAGGAACAATCATGCATTCAACAAGATAAATGCTCTAATGATTATGATGATCCAAGCAACTATTTAGCAAAAGATATTGTCAGCAGAGTCGGACGATCATTATAGTATCAACTTCTGTCAACTGTCACTTGCATCAGCCATTGATGAATTAAATCAACAGTAACAAGTGAGTAGAAGATAAACATCAATGGCAAAAGGGGTATAAGAGTGGTGTTAGCTAACCATAGTTGTATGAAAGGTGCAACTAACCCTCACATGACCTGGCAAAAATTTAGACCTTGTATATTCAATAATAAGCCTTATAAAGTAAATGGAAGAAACCTAATGATTCAATAATCCTGATTCTCCGCATTTGACCAACAAATCATATATCAATATTTCATTGATGGGTCAGGGTCTTATAGCCCAAATGACACCAAGCACCTGTCTTAAGGTTTTCTTAAACGTGAGGTTGTAAGTTCGAATCCGTAAAGGGTATATCATAGGTGTGTGAGTTGTGGCAAAACAAAAAGAAAAAAAACAAATATTTCACAGATGGAGTTGCTTGGCAGGGATGAAACATGAGAATAGTTAAAATGTTGACCAATTTGCCAATCCTCATGGTTGCTTAGCATCTATCCATTTTATACCATTAACTTCATACAGCATGATAGGAAACCATGGCTTACCTGGTCTTTAGATGAAAGAGGGAGAATCAGAATGGAATAACGGAATATTATCATAAGCCAAATGCGCCTAATAATATATTCCACACATTTGAATTTTGGATTAAAACAATGTGATCTTATTTAGAATAAGAGAAAGTTCTATTTCTCTCTATGTATTATCACTCCTTTTTATCGATTCTGTTCTTAGACAAAAAGACCTATAAATGACGGAACCATATCAAGGCAGATCAAGCTTATAAGGACAATGTGAAGAATCAAGGAGAGGGTAAGGATAAGAGCAATCCAGCTTCATAAACTATAGCACAACTTAACTTAGAAACATCACTATTTGAAGCTACATTTTTCAGTTTAATTGACCTCTAATACCATTCCTGCTACTAACTTTGATGTGTATTCTATTTTCATTACTAAATGGTTTGACCCTTCTCAGCCATGTAAAGCCTAATACAGAATGAGCAACGTCTAATCCTACCCGCTGGCCAGAACTATCCAGACTTCTCTTTAAGCTAGAAAGACATTCTGTCTGAAGTTCGTAGTTATCCTCAAAATAGAATGATTACATGATTATATTTTCATAATTACTTTATTTATAAAATAACAAAATGATAGAGGATTTTCTATGTTTTTAGACTATTTACTTAACATCTATATTTAGTTATTGTTCAGAGTTCCAAAATATCAGAAGCAAAACTGGTTTTGTATGATGTCTCTAAAATTGTTGTTATCTTTCTAAAGCTAAAATTGAGGACAAAGCTCCATAGTTCTTGGCAATGCATTCTGAGAATCAAGCCATGATAATGGTGGTTGTGTGCTTGTGGCCTCTGTTATATTATTATTTTTCTGTGAATTTTTCTCCAAAACTAATTGACAATACTAAAAGTATTTGAATCTGAGGGTATATGGTTCTAGTACTCGTTTTTACTCTCTTCAAGTAATAGTCTTCCATCAGCAATAGTCTTATAACAAGGCAGGTGAGCTCCTACTCATTTATCTGTATCTTTATTTTGAAAGTGATAACGAGGGTCTGCTGTTTTATTTGTTAATTTGGTTCACATTTTTGCAGGTAATGAATATCCTTATCACACATTTATTTTAAAAAATATTGTTGTTCTATCAAACTAAAGTCAGTCTCGCACTTTTCTTTGATTTATTGCAGAAAGTCATATATGGATGGTTCCGGTGAGATTTATTAGTTCAAGTAAATGCACAATTGGAGATGCAAATTTGGCGAAAATGCTTGATCACCTTAGAAACTGTGAAATAACTGTTGTCTGTTTTATTTCTGATTGAAAATGCTTCAGTTGTATCCCTTTGGTCCTATTGAATGTGTCAACAATTTGTGATAGCTTTGCGAAAATACCCTACGTTTCATTTGATTGTTGGATTTACTAATTTCCTTTGCAGTGAAAATTTGTGCAATAGGGGTAATTGTTAGAGTATCAAAATAATTATATAATTCTGTAGATAATATCAAGATTTAAGGTGCAAAAATACCTATAAATATATTTCAGAAAAGCACCTAACATAATAAACTTTTTTTTGATGTAAAAATGCTTATGAAATTTGTTGAAATGAGGGCAAAAATGCCATCATCATTAGAGGAAGGTAATTGTCGTTCCTTTTTGGCTGAGCGGATCCCACATGTTACTTTTTGGGTGTAAAAATATCTATTAATTTTTATCAAAAGTGCATCAAACACCGTTTGGATATGTATATGCAAATGTAAACTGCCGGCATTTTTTGTCCCTTCATGTTCAGGGATGACGTCAACTTTACGACATGCCATCAATGCGTCGTTAATGCAACTCAACGATTATCTTCCAGGTACAAAGTTTCGAAGGAGGCAATAATCTGATACGATGAGTGCTTGCTCTGCTATTTTAATCGTTCCATCTTCTCCATTGTCGACACAAGGCCTGGAGTCGCCCTCTTGAACACTGGAAATGTCTCAAACTAGGCAAGCTTCATGAGAACATTGTACAATGCAAAGAACAAGACGGCAGATGAGACGGCTAAAGCTACTGTGGGGAAAAGAAGTATACAGTCAAAACAACGAAATTTTCAGCTTTTCAAACCATGTATACTCTAGCTCAGTGCACGTCAAACCTTTTGTTGTCAGATTGCAAAATTTGCCTAAGTGGTACAATTGGGGGAATTGATCCGTGTTGTTATAGGAAGCAAGGAGGAAGAGTTTTGTATGAGAGGAATCACAAAGGAGGTGGGGGGGGGGGGGGGGGGGAGTGAGTTAGAGCTTTTTAAAGGGTTAAGGGAAAAAAATGCTAGCAGTTTACATATGCATTTGCATATGTAAAAAATATATGGTGTTGGACGTACTTATAATAAAAGATAATGATATTTTTGCACCTAAAAAGTAATGTGTGAGGTCCACACAACCAAAAAGTAGTGGCAGTTTCCTTCCTCTAATAGTGATGGTATTTTTGCCCCCATTTAGAAAAGTTCATAAGCACTTTTGTACAAAAAAAAATTAGTGGAGCCAGATGCTCTTTTAAAATAAGTTTATGAGTATTTTTATACTTTAATGCTAATATCAAAGGATATCTATATGCTTGTGGTCCATACTAGTTCTGTTAGGGTCTGTTTGGTGTGAGGGATTTAGAGGGGAAGGGAGGGGAGGAAAAATTTTTATGAATTGAATTTTAAAAGATTGAAGAAGTGGGGTAATAAAATTTTAATAAAGAGAATATATAAGATAAAAGAGGAAGAAAAATTAATTGAAAATTTTTAATCCCACTTCTCTAATTTTTTTAAATTCAATGCAAAAAAATTTTCCCTCCACCCACTTTTCCTCCCCTTTCCTCTTACCAAACAAGCCCTTATGATATTCTCTTTGGTGGGACCACCATGTTGTTCTATTCCATGTTATATATAATATATATAAGGCCTAACAGAATTGGCATGAACCACCCATGTTTTGAAAATCGGACCGGACCAGTCAGTTTAAGCTAGAAACCGGCCAACCGGTGGTCTAACCGGTCAGGTCCTTTGGTTGACCTCGGTTTGATTGGGTTTGTGCGGTTGACCGGTTTCTAGGCAGTTCAACCGGTTTTTTGAGTTCTTTAATATTTTATTCAGAATTTTATATAAATAACTCTAAAATCTTCACTTCCTCACATGTCTAGCCCCGGGTTAGCCCCGGTTAGGCTCCGATCTGACCCACTGACCCTTGATCCAGTACCCTGGCCGATTCAGTGACCAGTCCGAGTTTCAGAACCTTATGAACCACATATGTATACAACTACAACTGTACATATATCATTTAATATTATCTATAAAATTATACAATTATTTTAATACTCTAACAGTAATCAAGGAAAAACAATAATTAATATGTGAGAGATAAAAAAGATTGAAATTTTATATTACTGACTAAAACAAACTGTTTAATTAGCTTCTAAATTTAGGAATGAAGGAAGATAATTTCTCGAAGGAAGAAAGCTACCTAGTCTCAGACTAGAGCTGGGAATCAGGGCCGGCCCGGCCCTACAGGGCTGGCCCTTGACGGGCCAGGGCCTAACAGGGCCAGCCCTAAAGGGCTCGGGGTCAGGAAAATTGCAATTTTTCAAGGCCCGGCCCGAGAGCATCAGGGCCAGGGCCTGGAAATCCTTTTCACAATATTTAACTATTTTTCCTGCATATTTTCCCTAGAAAGATATAATTAGTAAATAACAACGATTAAAGTTCTAATTTAATACATAAATGTTGTCAACATTAAGGTTTAAATAACATGTCTCTTGCAACAAACAAACACAGTTACTAATGTATAATCAAAGGTAAAATCATGTCTATAAATAACTCACACAAAGGCCAAAGTATAAGTAGGCAAGAAGCTAAATACTCTAACCTCTAAACAACATAAGTATGACGACTATCATTTTCACCTTCTTCGCCACTATCATCAATTTCAAGGACATTTGATTGTGTTTCACTTTGAGCAGTAGGTTCAAATAGTCAAATAATCACAACCTCCATAACAAATCGTACTCTGTCAGGCAGAATAGTATATAATATGATTTTAGTCTAAATAGGCAGAACAATATACTCAAAAATCACAATATAATTCAATTAGACAAAAAAATATACTCAAAAATCATACTCTATACAATATGAAGACAGAGTGACATATAGATTCAATAAGGTAATTCAAAAATATAACATGGTTCCTTTCCAAGTAAAAAAATAAAAGGGCCTAAAGGGCCGGCCCTTTTAAGCCCGAGGCCCTACAGGGCTGGCCCTTTTAGGCCCGACTTCCTTTTGAAGCTACAATTCACAATCCCGGCCCTTGAAGGGCCAGGGCCTAAAAGGGCCGGCCCGACGGGCTAGGCCCGTTTTCCCGGCTCTATCTCAGACCATTCTAAGACTACAATTGGGACAGAAGGAGGTCAAAATAGTACTCCCTTCCTTCCTTCCTTCTTATAAGCAGCCCTGCATATTTTATAATATAACATGTTTTGTCGAATGCTTTTATTTTTTTCATCTCGTATCCACAATTACATATAAAATTTCCTAATTAATTAACTAAACTTTGCTAACTAATACTCCCTTTGGTCCTTTTTCATAAAATAAAATTTTTGAATTGGTCTGATCCTCTTTATAAGTTTTAGTTTGGGTTGTCTAAACATTAAATGTATTTTTACCATTTTTATCTCTATATAAAGGTAAAGTTGGGGAAAAAAGTATATTTTTGTATATTTATTACTTTTAATTAACTTTAATTGATTACTTAAATTATGTAATTCAATTATTTGTATATTATAAAAAGGATCGAAGGGGTAACTTTTAATTCATTGGGAGTAATTATGATATTTTACCATAAATAACTAATTTTAACTAATTAAATTATTTTTTACAAAATGTTTTATATAAACATTCGTGTAAAAAAGAATTGACCATTCGAGTATTTCAAATTGCAAGAGAAACACACTAGTCCTCCGGTTCTTAATATAAGATATATCTAGGGAGTTGATCTTGGTCCTAAATATAAGACGTATTTTTTATATTTGTCAATCTTCTTCTAATTTATCCCTATTAATACTTCATCAACAATAATCAGAGAGGAGAGGGTATGAAGTACTTAAGGAAGATGACTATGATATTTTAGAAAATACATATCATATTAACTAACTCAACTAATCTCTTTAATATAATCAAAATAGGTAAATAAGTCTTAAATTAAGTACCAGAGGGAGTAGAAGGAAAGGTATTGTTGCTCCTATTTTTTATGGGTATTTTTCTTGTTATTAAGGATTGTTTACTTATTGTAAATGATTAAATTAAAACTGAACCCCTACACTAGCAGTAGCTTTTTGGTGGTTTTTCTGGTGGTGAGTGGTGGCTTTGTTTTAGTGTTTTCCAAGTTAGATATAGTTTAATTAATAAATTTTCATATTTTTTATTGCATAGATGGATTGAGGTAATTTTGTATATTAATTTATTATTATACATGTATGGACATAATTATTGTACATATTGTCTTGAATACACAATTTAAATTCATTATATATATATATATATATATGGACAGTAGGATAGGGGTAATTTTATCTTTTGATTTATTATTCCTATCTATTCCAATGTTTGTTGTAATCCAACAAAACATTTTATATCTTTTAATCACCTTTTTTTTTTTTATGTTGAATCTTTGAATCACTTTTCCTTAAGAATGCATCAAACAAATTGATGTAATGATCATTATATTCTATTTCATTACATTATGTTACATTCTTTACTATTCAATGAACTAAACGAGCTATTACTTTTCAGTGTTATGATTTTTATAATAATCCAAAGTAATAATATGCCCACAAAAAATGCCTCAAAAATCGATGATACTACCTTTGGCATTCAACAAAAGATTTTGTTAGAGTGCAATTTACACTACCTATAAATGAGATCTTATATTAAAAATGAGGTAGTATTATTTATTGGGATCAGAAAATCAAAAGCAATATACATCCTTTTTCATTCGATAGTTTGTTTTTTAATGTTGATAAATCTTTAAACTTTGAGTAATCACAACTACATATTTGCGCATGTATAACGCTTAACAAATAACTGTTACAGCTAACAAACTTCATCTATGTCAAAACGGAGGTCACGCAAGGATATATATAATGCTTAAAAGTAACTACTTAAAAGTAACGGTTAATTATGCGCACTGTCAAATTAATAACTATAATATTAATAAATTAATGAAGCACACAATATAGTTTATATATATATATGACTGGCTGACAAAATTTTCTTCTCATTTCTTTATAGTGCCCAAAGCAACCGGACAACTGCAATAATTGTAAGTACTTCATGATGCAGTACATGAAGGACATAATCATACACGGTCTTGAAAATATTGATACAACTAAGATATATTATATACTCAATTTGTTTATATATACATTCGGCCAGTTATATATTACAATATCTAACTTCAATTCCATCTATTGTTTCCTTTTGCACACAGTATTTTAATGCCTCCTACATAATGTTTAACAACTCACAAATGGAAGAAGTAACTGAAGAGTTAGCGATATCTGTGCAACATCAATGGGAGAGTAAATTAAATACATATATAATGACTGTAAATTTCTAGATATTGATGATTTGTTTATTTTAAAGTTTTGGTTTTGATAGTGTATACATGCACATGAATAACGGTAAATATATTTTGATTTATTGCATTGTTCTGTATATAAATGAATATAAATATATATTGTGAGTCCTTCTGTACAAATGTATATGAAAGGGAGATATTGAAAGCAAAAACCCCTGCCACCCCCCGGCAATTTTTTTTAAAAAATTTAGCTTCGATAAATCATAGTATGCCAACTATATATAACAGTTGTTAAAATAAATCCATTAGCATTACTATCAATATATAATGGTTGTTTTAAAAAGCTGTTATATATGTTTAATATATATAACTGTTGTTAAAGCGGAACCGTTATGTATTATGCATGCATTACCATATATTATGACGGTTGTTTACGTGTGCCTGTTAATCATTATCACAGCAATGGGCATGTCATGGTCTCATCAAGCTTCAATACATAACATGTGTTATGTTATAACCGCTATAATATGTCTAAAATAAATAACGGTTCTGAACTGTAATATATCTGAGCCAAGCTTTTATAGCACCCGTATATATGACATTTTTGAACCGTTATATATGACAAATAATAGTTGTTGTATATCGTGATTTCTGTAGCAGTGAATGAAATAATACATAATACAAAATAATGGACAAAATAGAATTTTCACACCTTAATACAAAGGATAAATAAAAAATATCCAATTATGCATATGAATATAGAGTAACAAATAACTTCCTTCGAAATTGCAAGATTATCACTCCCCTTGTAGTTATCCGAACATGTGTTGGAGAATATATCATGATAGAACTTGGACAAAATCATCTTCACTCAATGAATAAGAAACTCCTACAATATATAATTCACCCCTATGCAAATTTGGTAAGAAATTCATGCTGGTAACATGTTTTAAAGCTAATGAATCTTGATATATATAGACATACATACACACACACACACACACATATATATATATATATATATATATTCTCCGGCAATGATGAAGTTCATATGAATGTCCCAGTATTTGGTAATTTGACTCAAACATTCATTAACGGGGGAGAACTTAAAGATGAATGATTCATGAAAGTAATGCTAGCTAGGTTCTTTGAATCATGAGAGATTGTGAACACCCTTAAAATATGATAATATTTATAACAACATTGATATTTAAATGAAAGCATAATGTTAGGTTTCGATATCTCTCTTTATTCTCAGCCATCCGCCATGGCCGATCCCAAGCCCTTGAAGGTTTACTTTCTCCCGTTCCTGGCACAGGGCCACTTGATTCCTTTCTCTCAGTTCGCTAGGCTTTTTGCTGCACGTGGCCTCCACGTGACCATCATCACCACTCCCTTGAACGCCCTCTTCCTTCAGAAATTCATCGACCACGACAAGAGCTCCGGCCACCACCACGTCGTCATCGACATCCACACCGTCAGCTTCCCTTCCCATGAGGCCGGTCTTCCCGAAGGAACCGAGAACTTCTTCAACGTCAATGATCTAGACACTTCTCGCAAAATGCGTACCGCCATCGCCATGCTCCGACTGCAAATCGAGTCCTTCATCGAGCATAACCCGCCAGACTGCATCGTCTCCGACTTCGTCTTCACTTGGAGCAGTGACGTGGCCTCATGTCTGAGAATCCCCAGACTCACCTTCAACCCCTTCTGTACTTTCTCAGTCTGCATGATAGACGCTGTACACAAACACTTTAATCACAATAACTCTTCAGAATCTCTCGATGACGATCACAAAACCGACCCGTTTGGGGCTGTATCCAGACCTTCAAACCCTAACGATGATGATAATCATCAGTCGGATGATCCGTTTGTGTTTCCGGGTTTTCCACACCCAATTTCCCTCGCCCTCCAACCTCCGAGAAGGTTCTTCAAGGATCTCAAATGTGCACTGGACGCTGCTATGAAAACAAGCTATGGGCTCATTGTCAATAATTTCAATGATCTGGACTGTGAAGAGTACGTCGATTATTACCGGAAAATTAGTGGGCACAAGGTGTGGCACATCGGACCAGCTTCTTTGATGCTACGAAGCACGCTACCACAAACAACTGAAGATCATGAACACATAAGACCATGGCTTGATTCCAAGAAACCAAACTCTGTTGTCTTCGTTGGATTCGGAACCTTATGTTATTTCCCAGATACTCAGCTTTTTGAAATAGCATGTGCGCTGGAATCTTCTGGGCATTCGTTCATATGGATGGTTCGTAAGGAAGAAGATAAAGGAAGTAAAGCATGGCTGCCTCAAGGCTTTGGAGAGAGAATGAAGGAGAAAAACAGAGGGTTGATACTAACAAAATGGGCCCCACAGGAGCTGACACTGAACCATCCGGCGACCGGCGGGTTTCTGACGCATTGTGGGTGGACGTCGGTGACGGAGGCGGTGAGCGCAGGGGTGCCGTTGATCACGTGGCCAATTTTTGCGGAGCAGTTTTACAATGAGAAGCTGATAACACAGGTGCACGGGTTTGGGGTGGAGGTGGGGGCAGAGGAGTGGAAGTGGGGCCCATATGAGAGAATGAAGAAGGTACTAAGTAGGGTGAAGATACAGAATGGTGTGAGGAGGTTGATGGACGGTGGGGATGAAGCTGAGAAGGTGAGAAGGAAAGCCAGAGAGATGAGAGATAAAGCTCAAAAGGCTGTGGACAAAACAAAGGAATTTGACGGCCTTGATTGAAGATCTTGAAGAACTTACGGTGAGTCGGGGAGTTGATCGCGAGCATAGTAATTGTTGACTTGAAAGTTGAAACTACAGTCTTGAGAGCCAAATGATAAATAAATGGATTTAGATTGAATAAATTTGCCGTATGTACTACTGTATGTATTGTGTTTTGGATTATGCTTTTGCTTGGCCATATGTGTGCTTTATAGTCTCAGTATTGGGACTAGGTTATAAAAGTTGAGACCCTGAAACCAGGCAGTGTTCAAATTAACTTTTGGTGGCATGTTCAAATTTCCAAAAGTTACAAATCGTCTCAACAAGATGGAGTTGAGAATCTAGTTGGTGGGATCTCTGGGGCAATGATCAGTTGTTCTCGGTTTTGGATCATGTAAATTGATACTGAAATTAAGTACAATTGGTATCAATTTGGTTGGATCGAATTTGGTTGGATCGAGTAGAAGGTTAATTTCTCACAATATAATAAATTAATGTTTGAATCCCTATTAAAAGAAATGTATATATATATTGTCTAATAATATTTTGAACATAATTATTTTTAATAGAAGGTTATCTATTCTTATAAAAGTACAATTTGGTACCAATAATTTTATTGGTTAGTGGTATGTTATCTTCCTTATAAACAATAAGTCATAAGTTCGATCATTCTTCTTAGCACGTGTATCCTAGATCAAATTTTTTTTTAAAATATTATGATTTACGTCACTACTCACTAGATACCATACCGATAGGATGAGGCTCCAACTCCAAAAGGGTTTTATTTTTTTAGCAATGTTATATTCTGATTTTTAATATAAGATCTCATTTATATTATAAATTTAATTATAAATGAGATTTATATTTAAAATTGGAGGTAATAATTTGAAAGACGAAAAAAGAGAAATTAAAACAATATTTTTTTATTATTCATTGTAAATATAATTTTTTATTTTCCTTGCTATCATATTTTAAAAATGATAATCAAAATATTTTTTTTATTTATTGATATTTATGTTATAATAAAAATAGAATTAAAAAATTGTAGGAAGGAATAAACTACAAATCATTTCAAACTTTGCACCAGTAAATTATAATTAAGATAATTGAATGTGTGAGAACCAAAATTATTTGGGAAAATTTCAGAAAAATACAATTAAAAATTAGAAAAATATATATTGGTGTTGCAAATTTATAAAATCTCATATCAGAATTGAAGTGGAATATGGGAATTCCCTAAATGACCAAATTGCCCTGAGTTAAGCTGTAAAACATAAAAGTGAAGTCGTTAATGTAAAATCTAATACTGTTAATATAGATACAGATGCTGTTATTAACTATTGAAATTTGTGCCCTCAAAACTATCCCTGGTTTTTAGGATATGAAGTCGTGAAACCTAAAAGTAAAGTTATTAATGTAAAATATGATATTGTTAATATAGATATAAATGCTCTTATTGACCCTTAAAACTTGTGCCCTCAAAATTATCCCTCGTTCTTGGGATGTGAAGTTGTGAAACATGAAAATAAAGTTGTTAAAGTAAAATATTATGTTAATATAGATACATATGTTGTTATTGACTCTTGAAACTTATGCTATTAAAATGATCCCTGGTTTTTGGGGTATGATATTGTAAAACAGGAAAGTAAAGTCGTTAATATAAAATCTGATGTTGTTACTATAAATACGGATGTTGTTATTGACCCCTGAAACTTGTACCCTCAAGTTAGAGCATTTTGATCATTTGATCAAAATTGAAAATCTCATATTTTTACTTCAATTCTTATTTAGGATTTGATAAATTTACCATACTAATTTATGTTTTCTCATTTTTAATTGTATTTGTCTGAATTTTTTCTAAATTATTTTCTCTTGGGGGTAATTGCTGGAAGCTTCTGTGAATTGGCAAGAAAAGGGAGAAAGAGGGCACCATTCATTTTGTTTGAATGGGAGTGCATGGGAGGTTGTTAGAGCCGGGAAAACGGGCCGAGCCCGTCGGGTCGGCCCTTTTAGGCCCTGGCCCTTCAAGGGCCGGGCTTGTAAATTATAGCCTCAAAAGGAAGTCGGGCTCAAAAGGGCTGGCCCTGTAGGGCCTCGGGCTTAAAAGGGCCGGCCCTGGAGGGCCTCGGGCCGGCCCTTTAGGTCCGTTTATTTTTTAGTTTTTTTACTTAGAAAGGAACCATGTTACATTTTTGAATTACCTTATTGAATCTATATATCACTCTGTCCTCATATTGTATAGAGTATGATTTTTGAGAATATTGTTTTGTCTAATTGAATCATATTGTGATTTTTGAGTATATTGTTCTGCCTATTTAGACTAAAATCATATTATATACTATTCTGCCTGATAGAGTATGATTTTTTATGGAGGTTGTAATTATTTTACTACTTGAACCTACTGCTCAAAGTGAAACACAATCAAATGTCCTTGAAATTGATGATAGTGGCGAAGAAGGTGAAAATGATAGTCGTCATACTCATGTTGTTTAGATTTTAGAGTATTTAGCTTCTTGGCTTCTTATACTTTGGCCTTTGTGTGAGTTATTTATAGACATGATTTTACCTTTGATTATACATTAGTAACTGTGTTTGTTTGTTGTAAGAGACGTGTTATTTAAACCTTAATGTTGACAACATTTATATATTAAATTAGAACTTTAATCGTTGTTATTTACTAATTATATCTCTCTAAAAAAAATATGCAGGAAAAATAATTAAATATTATGAAAAGGATTTCCCGGCCCTGCGGGCCGGCCCTGGCCCTGATGCTCTCGGGCCGGGCCTTGAAAAACTGCAATTTTCTGACCCCGAGCCTTTTATGGCCGGCCCTGTTAGGCCCTGACCCGTCAAGGGCCTGTCCTGTAGGGCCGGGCCGGCCTTGATTCCCAACTCTAGAGGTTGTGGACCAAATTCTCAGCGACGGGCAGTTAGAGGGTCTCATTCTTGGGAGGAGTGTTAAGTTGATGTCCAGACTTTTATCGGCAAAACGACGTCACTTGCGTCATACAAATTCCAAAATAAGAAGATTCTCTCTCTCTCTCTCTCTCTTTTTTGTTTCTGTGGTCTCGTTCCCGCCATCTGTTTTCTCTCTTTTTCTTGGCTGAACATTGATTTCCCTCTTCCCTTTTTTTTTTTTTGATTACACCCTCTTCCCTTTTCCATCCCCGTGTTTGCTTTTATTTAATTAAAGACAATTAATCCATGGGCGAAAGCAAAAATCAACATAATTGACCCCACCCTTACAGAATAATATTTCATCATTTCCTGTGTGCAACTAATTTGATATGTTCGTTCTTTAGTTTACGATAAAAAATTATTATTATTATTATTATGGGGAAGGGATCGAATTGATGCCTTCTATGTAATTTTATTAATTAAAAAATAAAAATTAGCTCAAAAATCTTCTTTCTAAAATTTATTATTCAAAGGTTCATGAAATTTGGTTAAAGACACAAATGTTACCTATTTTTTGAGAATGCAAAACCTATTTTCAACTAGTCTTAAAATTAAAATATTTTGATATAACTAAAAATATGTTACATATTGGGGGGGGGGGGGATTGCATAAGCCAAAAATGAGTTGCACTTATTCAAGCACTTTTTTTTTTTTTTTTTTTGTGGCCAATTCACTCATTCAAGCACCTAGATCTTTAGATATCTTCGGATTCCCGTGATGAGCACTAAGTATTTATTATTATAATGAGATAGGAACTGCTCAAATTTAATATGGACAGTCTAAATTTAGGATTTTTAAATAGTATTTTTTAAATGATAAATTCATTTTTAATGAGAAATGCTACTTATAAGATTATATTTATTTTTAATTTTTAAGAATATTAAAATAAAAAGTTATTTAAAATATAAAAATTTAATAAATCACATCTGAACAGTCCAAAATCTACCTAGAGGATCCAAATGGGTGATGTTCACAGGGAAATGTGCTCTGGATATCTTCAGGGAAACACAGAACAAAGCATATTCTACTTCCAGTGTTGTGCTGCAGAATCAGGTTCTAAGCTATTTGCATATTTCACTTTATACCATTCTCAACTTTTTAGCTAAGGTGAAGCAAGGCATTTATCTTTCCTTTTAAGAAATAATTCAACAGGTTTTTATTTGCACCTCCTTCCAAAAGCTGTGTGAACTCAGTTCCCTTTTATTTCCCTGATACTTGTGATCTTCTTCACACATAGGTAATGAATTATCTTTTAACCAGATAAAAATCAATCCTGATTCCCCCAAAAAAAGGCTCTTTCTGCCCCACAGTTTCATAATAAAATACTCACCAAAAACTTATGATCACATCACAAGAGAAAGAAACTTCATTAACTATATTATCAACATAAGAACACATCTTTGCTCCTCAGTTCTGCACATATAATTTACACATTTCATATGAAAACTCAAAATACATTACAAAATATCAACAGAAGATGAGAGTCAGCAGAATTAAGTAAGCCAAAAGGTTTTAAAGCACTAAAAACGTTTACAACCTTTTACTCTTACTTTACACATACATACACATGACTTTGACATTGACATGGAGAAATCTTTAGCCCTTAACTGGTGAAACCAAAGTCTCAACATAGACTTCTGCATCAAACCAACCCTTTCCACCTTCAATCCTGGGAAACTTAAATGACTGGTCCTTTAGGTCATACAGAACCAAGTCAAACTCAAACATTAACAGGACTTTACCATTCTTTGAGATGCAATATGGCACTGAGTATGAAAAATCTTCAGGATTAGGAAGATATGGAATGCTTACCAGTTTCATCCAGGATTCTCTAACACCATAGTCCTTCATTAGCCACACAACAAAATGAGTCTTCTTGTGGTCATAGTTCATGCAAAGGCAGCCTTTAAGAACACCTAAAGTTGGTGTTGAACACTCCTCTTTCTCATACTCAGGAGGATGAACTTCCCTGTATTTTTCACTATGAAGATCCAAAGATACAATTACCCACAAAGAAGTTGGACCAGATGAGTAATTTGCCGCCCAATTCAGAGACCCACTCACGAATTTCCCAGAATTCTGATATGGTGTGACACCAAAAGGGAAATCCTGAATCTTCCTCCATGAATTAGAAGCCATACTGTAAATTTTGACCTTAGTTTCACTGGAGTACACATTGGGGTCACAGAACACAGCAACGACCTTGTAATCGTCTGTGACATGATCATAACCGAGCCCAAAAGCAGTGTAACATCCAGGTCTCCAATTATTACCCAAAGGCGGAGATTTCTTCGATACTCTAATAGATGGGTTCCAGAGAAGCACAGACTCAGCTTTAATGGCGAAACAGAGTAATCCATTGCACGAACCTATGATACCATCATGGCGAAACTTGTTCTTTACTGGGTAATTAAGGTCCTCAGAAATGGTGGATGGATTGTTGAACAGAGAACTCACATGACAAGATTTGAGATTGAATTCTGCAGTTGTGCAACTTAGGATGATCCTATGGTGTGTGAAATTGGGGCTCTGAGTTGATAAGCGAAGGTGCTTCCTCACAAAGTAAGAATCAGAAATTAACGAGTTCCATCGCTTGCAAACGCACCTGAATCTCAGAAGCGATTTCACGGGAAGCCGCGAGAGAATTTCTTCGATGAGCTCGTCGGGAAGGAAGGGCAGAAATGGAATCAAACCCAGCGAAACGGCGTCATTTCCACGCGGAGCTCGATACTGATCCTGATGATTATGAGTCGAAGAAGAAGGTGGAAGCAGCTCGAAACTTTGAGTCTCGTGATTAAAGAGTCGCTCTCGTTTACGAGCAGAATCGGGGGTTCGCAGGAAGGGAGGGCCTCTGCAGTGGCTACCGTGATCGCCGTCGTCTCCCGACGACATAATGGTGACGGAGGAGATTTTTGTGCAGGGAAAAAGGAATTTCTTCGGAGAATCAGTGATGAGGAAGAGTGAGCGACCGATTCTGATTCTGCTCTTCTTCTTCTCGTTGTTCTTGGTGATGGGTGTTTCTGGTTCTTCTTCAACCTCTCGCTGTCACAGATTCATTGTGGCTTAGGACGATTAATACATTACCATGATTGCGCGCCACAAACACGCCACGAGAGCATTGTCCTTTTTATTTTCTCAATTTAATAATCTTAATATAATTTCCTTTTTTCCCCCTTCTTCTTTCTCTTTTTTCCCCTTTCCCTCCTTCGGATAATACGACATGAAGTTGTATTGTAGTTGCGCAAAGCCACAAAAATCATAAAATGTTTTATGAAAACAAAAAATGAACATATAATTTTTTTTCCCAGTAAAAAATAACATATAATTTGAATCAGTTAAAAATAAATTATCCAGTTGTGATCTAAAACTGAGGGAGTCCGGAACCTTCCTTCAGTACATATAACAATAATATAAATTCATCAAATTAATATTTTAATATTATAATACTCCTTTCTATCTTTAATATAAGATATAGTTGATTTTTTTGGAGAAGTTAAGAAAGCGAAATAAATAACTTAATTATAATATATATTGTATATCATTGAATTATATATTATTTTATAAGTTACACAAATTAATTTAAAAAAAAAATTAAAATATAAATATTTTAAAGTAATTTATTTAATTTTTATAAAAAAATCAATTATATCTTATATTTTGTATGTGTTTGGCAAATTTTAAATCATGATTTACGTAACTCCAAATAAAACTCCTCTCATACACTTACCTCATAAATTATAAAAACTATTAAAAAAAACTAATTCAAACTCGCACTTTTGACGCAAGTGGTTAATAATTACTACGACGTGTTTAACAACATTCTTTTCATTTGGAAAGGAACTTTTAACAATAACCTGTGTTTTTTTTTTTTCCTCCAAAAACAAGTTTAGGGAAATTTATTGGAGTCAGTTCACAGAGGAAGTCAGTAAAAGTACAATACAACAATAAACCCATAAATTCCGACGTCGTTTTCAACCTCATTCGTACTTTTTCAGCACCCTCAGCTTATTCAACTTTGGAAATTTATCAGAGATGGTACATGCTTGCACATAAATTGAAAATAAAATTAAGGCGAAAAGTCTTAACGAAAAGTTTCAATTATCAAAACAAATTCTAATAATAAGTGAAAATGTTATTTCATGATCTTAAAAATAAATATTTCTTATATTCAGGAAGTAACATAGATTAAACAACTTTTAGGGGATAGTACGAACCTGACGATCAAGTGTGGGGGGCGGGGGATCAGGTCTTACTTCGGGATCATCACCGTCTAATAGCGGCGGCCGGCATCGGTAAAGAAAATTTTTGGTGGCGGCGCGTGGGTTTTCGTCGTCGTCGTGATCGTCATCATCTTCTGATCCGTATGAGAGAGCTTGAGGTTCATCTTTTAGAGAAAAAGATGATAATGATGAGCTTGTATTTATTATCACTTTAGCCACACAACACCACACAACAGTCGTGCGGCCCCAGCTTTCTTTATTTTCTTTTGTAGTCTATCTCTTCATTCTCTGAACAAAGACATGGTCATGTTCAAAGGATTGAATTCTGGTGTGAGTCACTCAAAAGCAAGGTAATTAAATTCGGATCGGTCAGTGAACCGATTGGGGTACTGGGTTAAGGGTCAGTGGGTCAGACCGGAGTCAAACTGGAGCTAAACCGGGACCAAACTGGTGAAAAATAGAATATTTTAGACTTATAGTATGAAATTCTAAAGGAATTTTTTTAAAAAAAATTAAAAATTAAAAAAAATAATAAAAAAGTTGACCCGGACCGGGTCACCGGTTTCCGGGCCGGTCCGGGTTAGAAAACATGACTCAAAAGTTTATCAGTAAAACATCAAAAAATGTTTGATGAAAATAATCATTTAAATTTTAAAATCTCATTGATAAGAAAAATAATAAGATTGATAAGAATAATAATAAAATTGATAACGTAAATCTTTATAAAAAAATTAATTTAAGATTTTAAAATTCAAATTATATTTTTCTATCCTCCTCTCTTAATTTAATTATGTGATGATATGGACTTATCCCTTTCATGTTGTGTACATCATTTTCAAGCTTGTGTAGTGCATAGGAATTAGCATTCCAATAATTGTTTGATTGGAATTAATAATTTGTTTCTCTGTAGCTATGTCAACTTGTTTTATGACTATTGGTTGGTTTTTTTTAATGTTTATCTTCATGGGAGATTCTTATGGGTTATGGCCGTGACTCTTCTGGCCACTTTTTTTATTTCAATTTTTAATTTTATTAAAATAACATGAAATGACCTATGGAGGTTAGATCTAATCTCTCATGATGGATTAAGGTTTCATTTTTTTTATTGAGAGAATTATCCATATTTAATGTTTAATAATACCTCAAAATATAATTGAGTATAATCTAGGGAATATCGTGTGTCTTAAAAAAGCATGGAATGATTAGTTTAGTTCTTTAATTAGTGACTTTCTTCTCTTCTTTTAATTTATATCATATCATCTTGTACCTCGTGATAGTAGTTAGTCAAGTATTATCGCTACTAGGTTCTTCCTTAACGTACGGCTTACCAATTCTAATTTGGATTCTATTCTGTGATGTGAAATAACGTTGTCGATGATGTTAAAACAGAAATAAAAAATCAACTTGAAAATCATTTTTAAACTCATTAATTCCACCAGACTCAAGAAGAATTATAAGGATAATAGAACCTTTTTTCAATATCTTGTTTTGTTTTTTTGATTTGGATAATTTAAAAATCCTTCCTCCATTGAGGAGAGGACCCACAACACCCCCACTTTTTTTTTTTTTTTTTTCCGTTCACCACACTCCTATTTGGCAATATAGGGTATGGGCTACGGGGTGCTAATTAAGGTACAAGCTCTTGAACAATATCTTGTTTTGTTGAGTTATACAAATTCATGAAATTGTCGATTTTTCTAGAAATTAATAAACAAGTTGTTTGATTGATTTTGTAATTTTCAAAAAACTTACAATTACTTATTCTTTTTTATTTGAAGCAGAACTTACTTGAGTTATGTTTAAAAAATTATTTCTCTTTTTTCTTTCTTACAATGTTGCTTCTCTAGTTGGATGCGAGGCACAACTTTCCAAGAAGTAAACCCTTTTGGGGCATGTTTGGATATGTGTTAGGAAGAGGCCGATAAACATATTATGAACAAAACAAAAGTTAGATTGAGTTATTATGGAATGTTTGTATTGGCGGTTGGGCAATTTAACTTTTGTATAAAAAGCCGCCGTTAGGTGGAAGTAGAATTTCTTTGTTCATGGCTTCTATGTGGGAGAGAAGGCATGGAAACTGAAGAAATTAAATGCTCAATAGAGGAAAGAAGTTGGATCCCTTCTCAAATTCTCAAATCCACGGACGGACTCGAGTTTCTAATTTAAAAACTCAAGTTATCCTAATCACTGTAGGGTAACCGAATAGTGATATTGTGTAGCAGAACCAAACTCGAGTTCCACAGAACTCACTCCAGTGCGTTCCTGTGTTCAATCCTTGTATGGACTCGAGTTGGCCTATTAGAAACTCGAGGTTTCCGCATTACTGGAAGGTAACCAGAGAGTTATCATGTCAATATACACAGAACTCGAGTTGTAACTAACACACTCCAGTTAGGCGGTACTATCAATCCACGGTTGAACTCGAGTTTACCAATTAAAACTCGAGTGAAGATCATCACTAGAGGGTAACTGGAACATCAGGAACAAAAAGGGGAAGAAGGACTCGAGTGGATTGACTATAACTCGAGTTAAGCAGCCCTCCACATTTTAGATCCCTCAATCCCCAAACATTTCTGTTGACTCCACTCAACCTCCAACTTCTATAGCCCTTAAGTTAACTGAAGGGAAACTTACTATTAG
This sequence comes from Inga oerstediana, assembly GCA_963210345.1. Taxonomy (NCBI): domain Eukaryota; kingdom Viridiplantae; phylum Streptophyta; class Magnoliopsida; order Fabales; family Fabaceae; genus Inga; species Inga oerstediana. The sequence continues at coordinate 75,876,980 of OY723399.1, read as the reverse complement.
TCTGTTGTTGTCTGTGTAAGCGTCAAAATCCAATCGTGCCGTAAAAGCTCCATTCCCAGTAATCGTCAACGAATTGAGAAGTAGAGTTTCGACTAGTCCTAGCATCGCACTCTTTCATCTAATCGACCCCAAAAATTACTCCTGACCATTTCAAATAGCTCGTGTCACTAAAATTTGTCTGTTCTGTCTCATAAGTTATCACTGTCATCTTCGTCTTCTTCTTCACCATCGCCGCTAACAACTCTGACTCCATCACCCCCAACAACTTGCCATCTTCTTTTTCATCGTTATCACTGGCATGTGCTTCATCATCGAGATAAGTCTTAATTTTCATCATTGACATGAATCCCAAATCGAGATTAAGCTTTATTAACATAGTATTACATTTTCACAACATCCTATAAGACTTTCACAGGTTCAATAACTCAAGTTCCACATCTATCACTCGAGTTCCATATCATCACTTGCTGGTTACCAGCAAGTGCGCACCGTCACTCAAGTGATAGATGTGGAACTTAAGGTATTGAACCTGTGAAAGTCTTATAGGATGTTGTGAAAATGTAACACTGTGTTGGTAAATCCTAATTTCGATTTGGGACTCATGTCAATAATGAAGCAGATGTCGATGATAACCGTGAAGAAGATGACGAGTTGTTGGTGGTGATGGTCGATAGCTGCGATTATTACTAAATTTTCTTAGGAAGTGATTGGGTCAAGACTCAGACAATTCGAGTGATTTTCCTAACTTATTCACTACTTCTTATGATCACTCGAGTATTCTTAGCAGTTATCTCTCTCTGTTTATCCTTGTTTTTTAGCGCATATACAGAGGATCCTACAAAACAAGTAATTAAACACCCTGATGCTTAAGTTAGTAAACAAGAAACTCCCACTCACTCTTTGACCAACTCATGTAGATGTCGGTGATAACGGTGAAGAAGAAGATGGCGAGTTGTTGGGGGTGATGGCATCGGAGTTGTTGGTATCCGAGAAGAAGATGACGAGTGCTCAAGATTTCACTCTGTTTTCTTTCTAGTTTGTATGAGTCTTGACCCAATCACTTCCTGAGAAAATTTAATAATGATCGCAGCTACCGACCATCACCGCTAACAACTCGTCATCTTCTTCACGGTTATCATCGACATCTGCTTCATCATTGACATGAGTCCCAAATCGAGATTAGGCTTTACCAACACAGTGTTACATTTTCACAACATCCTATAAGACTTTCATAAGTTCAATAACTTGAGTTCCACATCTATCACTCGAGTTACGGGTGCACACTTGCTGGTTACCAGCAAGTGATGATGTGGAACTCAAGTGATAGATATGGAACTCAAGTTATTGAACCTGTGAAAATCTTATAGGATGTTATGAAAATGTAACATTGTATTGGTAAAGCCTAATCTCGATTTGGGACTCATGTCAATGATGAAAATTAAGACTCATCTTGATGATGAAGCACATATCGGTGATAACGATGAAGAAGAAGATAATAAGTTATTGGGGGTGATGGAGTCGGAGTTGTTGGCAGTGATGGCGAAGAAGAAGATGTTGTGTTAGAAGACCAATGTTGCGTCCGCACACCAATATCTCTGCAACCGATGACTCCCTTTCACCACAACCTCTCCCTGCCTTCTCTCCTCCTCAAATCCGCCCAAAATTCAAAACCAAAACTCCACCCCCTGCTGCATTCGCTACTCCTTATATTCACCCAAATGTCGACCGCTGCACTGCCTTCGCTTCTCCTCAAATCTACAACATCAACTACTGAGTATTCACAATGGAGTATAATGCCTCCCTCAACGCTTTTCAGTTTAAAAACTCCCAGAGTTACTTGAGTCATTTCCTTTCAATTTGTAATATTTTAATTTAGGCAATCGCACTTAAGTCGAATATGGAATTTCAGAGCACCTTTTTGTTTTTTTTTTCAATTTTAAAGTTTTTTTTAGGGATTTTTCCTTTTTTAATTATAAGCACTTCAAAGATATTTTATTTAAAAACATATTATTGCTTTGATCAGCACAAACAAACTGACACACGATAAATATTAAATAATACAGGCCACATAGTCTTAATTAAATAATCATCATTCAGTTTTTTAGCATTATTAATTAGTGAAAAATCAGAATATCCCACCGGAAAGATTGTTTCAAAAATGAAATGATTACATGATAAAATAATGTGCAAAGCAATAATTTAATTCTTGAATTGAATTATTAATCATATGGCTCGGTGTTTAAAAATCTACAAGGTTGTCGGCCCAAAGAAAAACAACAAATCAGAAGGGTGGGTTGGGAATTCAGATATGGTTTAGCGTTGGATTAACTTTTTCCAAAGCATGTTTGGCCGATCCAAATTTCCATACATAAATAATGAACACTCTTGTTTCTATTATTAGCTTTATAATAATAAAAGAAACATTACATACATATTTAACTGCATAAGAATAAATAATGTTCAAATTTAAAACAAATACTTAATAGGCACAGAAATTATTGCCCATATATAAATACCTGAATAACTCATTATAATTTCGACCAAAAAAAAAAAATCATTATAAAATTTATGAAATGTAAAAATAACTTAAAGCTTTATATTTTTGGGCTTGAATTTAAAGTTTTATATTTGATAAATATGTAAATGTCTTCGTCGTTCATTTGTCTTTACTAAATTATACTTAGGACTTTTTTTTAAAAGAAAATCATATTCAACTAGTTAAATATTATAAACCTTATGTTAGAGTTTAATTACTTTTAAGGCCATATATGACATATAAAATTATAATATCAAGTTTTGAAAATAAAGTATTATTAGGGAAAAATAAATTGAGGTTTGTAATACATATATATTAGAAAGCTTTGTGTAATTTTTGAAACAATGAAATTAATTTAATTCGTGATCATTTTTAATATATATATATATATATATATATTTTCCCATCCAACAATACGACGGTTTCAGATTTAGATAGCTCTAAGTGCTAAATTTTCATGTTGAGTTTTCTCTTCCAAGTGGAGCTTCATGCATATCTAAATCTCTAGGTTTTGCTAAGAGACCGGCCATTAGAGAACCTTTTACTTTAACCAATCAGGGACAACTATTCCTTGGGCACTCGTAATTTCTTTTAATTTTTAATTAGATACTTGTGTTTTTTTTTCTCCTTATTAAATTTGTTAACCTTACTTTCTTTACACAAATAATTTTCTCATAAAAAAATTAATATCAATTAAGTCCTGCAAAATTATAAATAAATGAAAAGGGACTAATATTGTTTCTTACTCATAAAAAAGACCAATATACTATTTCTCACTAGTAAATTGGATGTCCATGGAGCAGGCAGGGAATTCACTAAAAACCTCAAATGGGCTAGGTTATTTAGATATATCTACTAGGATATATGGGTGGATCATTGCAAGAAATTGTTTGAAAAGGATAGTGATATTGATTATATATAGGAATGCTCACTTTAGCTTATTATAGTCCGGTTGGGATCAAGACCCGTTTGGACATTGCCAATTCTATAATGGCAAGCCATCTGCAAGTAGGGACGACACCAATCGAAGGACCGGATTCGTTAATCTTTGAGTTGATGGTTCTGCTATAAGATCAAGAAGCATCGGGTATGGTGGAGTCATGCGTGGAGAAGATGGTAGTTGGCTGGGTGGATACAATTGCTATAAAGTGCTTGGAAATGGTTGAATAAGAGGATCATTATGACTATAGCTGTTGGTAAATTTACCAAAGATGAAAATGATTTATTTAATATTGTAGATGACTGGTTACAGTGGGATTGTTTCGTTTTTGTAGGCTGGTCTGATCTATTGCTCTTTCATTGTGCTTGTTTCCCCTTGGGAGGTTGGTTTACAAGTACAATCTTTATAAGTTCATGGTATACTCATAGGTTGATAAGCTCCTATTTAGAAGGTTGCAACTTCTTAACTATTGTAGTCTTTACTCCTGCTAATAGTTTAGTACACTCTTTATTCTTGTTACTATGGGGTCCTGAAGCACAGGGAGATTTTACCCGTTGGTCTCTATTAGGTGGTATGTGGACTTTTGTTGCTTTACACGGTGCTTTCGAACTAATAGGTGTCATGTTACGTCAATTTGAACTTGCTCGATCTATTCAATTGTATCTTTATAATGCAATTGCCTTTTCTGGTTCAATTGGTTTTTGTTTTTGCATTTTTTATTTATCCACTGCATTAGCTTGGTTGGTTATTTACACCTAGGTTTGGGTGCAACATCTATATTTTAATTCATCCTCTTTTTTCAAAGATTTTATAGTTGGACATTGAACCCATTTCGTATGATGGGAGTTGTTGGTGTATTGGACACTGCTACACTATGTGCTATTAATAGTACTACTGTGAAAAATACTCCATTTGAAGATGGTGATTGTGCAAATACATTATGTCCTTTTAAACCGACTCAAGTTGAAGAAACTTATTCATTGTTACCTCTAACTGATTTTGTGTCCCAAATCTTTGAGATTGCTTTTCAAACAAACATTGGTTACATTTCTTTATATTATTTGTACTAGTAACTAGTTTATGAATGAGTGTTCTTGGATTAGTCAGTTGAAGAAATTTATTCAATGTTACCTCTAACCGCTTTTTTGTCCCAAATCTTTGAGGTTGCTTTTTCAAACAAACGTTTGTTACATTTCTTTTATTATTTGTACCAATAATTGGTTTGTGGATGAGTGTTTGAAGGAATAAGGTGTTGTCGGCTTTTATGCCTTGATAACCTCTTTAAAAATTAAATAAAGAATTGCAATATAGGGTAAAATCACGGGTCGTCTCTCGAAGAACCTTTTATTAATTACTTAGAAACTAAGTGTGATGATTGGCATAAAACAAGTTAAAAATGATTTTTACCTTTTTTATCTAATAACTAAATTGTAATTAAACTAAAATGCTTTTAAAACTAATATTTTTGAATTTTCGGAATAAGATTGAAATGGAATGGAAATTGGTTTAGAATATAAATGATGAAAATGCTCTTGGAAATGGTTTTCAATGGCTATCCTTGCTCAATTAAAATATTTGGAGAGTTAATATGCTAAACTTCTAAAATATCAAACCTCATTAACCAATGAGTATAGCATCACAAGAGAGGAACTCATACCCTTGAAATGCTATTAAGCCCTCTTAGTATAATGAGTTTTTCTAAGTTTTCTAATATACCAAATCCCAATTACCATTGAGTCTAATATTCAAACTCATAAACCCATTTATTTAAGCATTATTAAAACCCCTTAAAGAGTGACTATAGAATAAACAATACATTTAGGTTCAGCTATAATTCTATTTCAATCAAACTATTCAACAATACCATATTAAATAGATAAAAGGGAAAATCCCTTAAAAATGCGCCCGAAATAGCGAAATCCCGTTTTAGTGCAGCGAATTCCAAAATGCCGAATCAGTCGTGTGTCAGTACGGAATGAACAGTGCAGGGGTGCTAAAAGACGATTTTGCCCTTCAGCCCTCATTCTCATCACTTTCAGAATAACAACACGAGCCTTTTAATTAACAACTTTGTCTTCTTGATTAACAACTCCAATTTCATCTTTTTACTTTCACAATAACAATACCGGTCTTGTTATTAACAACACCATATTCTATATTAACAACTCTCATTTCTTATTTCACAACTTCGTAATTTTAGTTTCAGAGTCAATAACAACACCTCTTTCTTTATTAAGAAGATGAAATTGAAGTTGTTAATCAAGAAGACAAAGTTGTTAATTAAGAGGCTCGTGTTGTTATTCTGAAAGTGATGAGAATGAGGGCTAAAGGGCAAAATCGTCTTTTAGCACCCTGCACTGTTCATTCCGTACTGACACACGACTGATTCGGCATTTTGGAATTCGCTGCACTGAAACGGGATTTAGCTATTTCAAGCGCATTTTTTAGGGATTTTCCCTAGATAAAAATCAATAAAATCATAGAGAAACATATATATAACCATATATATTGATGAGTACAAATTCTCATTATAAATTCCAAGAACTCAATCCATAGAAATCATAACTAAAATCATAACATTAATAAATTTCTAAACCTAAGAAATCACAAATATAATGAACTATAAATAAAATAAACTCTCCTTTAAAACACATGTGAGCTCAAACCATCTCAAATTCATCTCCAAAAGCAAAAGCAAAAGAAATTAGTCACTGCAATAATTTGTCATCACAAAGTCATGAAATGTCTTCACAGCTTCAGCCATATCAATTAATGAAGAGAGGAAGTGCTCAGCAAAGAATTAAAGGCAGGGGAATTAGGCGAAGGTTCGGTGAAACAGGGAGTATGAGATAGAGAATATGAATATGACGGTGGGAATAACTGAAGGCGAGGTGAAGTGGTGAAGAAAATGGAAGTAGGCAATAGCTTTGGAGTTGTGTAGAAGAAGATGATGATAGATCATGTAAGGCGAATGGTGAAGGTGAGGCGTGAGGGAATTCCATGGAGGCCGAGAATCAGATCTGGAGCTGCTCTCTCTCCTTCCTAAAGCACGTGGCTGAAGAGGACAAAGGTAATGGCGGACGGTGATGGAAAGAAGCTCGCCGGCGACCGTGAAGGTGAACGTCGCCGCCGGCGAGGAAGAAGAAAGGCGAAGGTGATGGTCAAGCTCCCTCTCCTCTGTTGGCGGCTCTGCTCCCCCTTCTTGATGCTCACTGGTTCTGTTCTATATCCAGCGAAAAACAGATCTGACCTAAAGATGCCAAAACGCTGTGTTTTGTTGATGGACCAAACTGACATTTTCAAACTTCATGGGACTAGACTGACATTTTTCAAATTTAAACCCCAAACTGTCATTTTCAGTTTTAATCCCATTTTTCAAGTAACTACAATTGAAAACAATTAACCCAATATCAAATCTTGTTAAAAATAAATTGATTAAGAGTAATTACAATTTTTTTTTGACAATTTTACCTTTTTAGTCTTAATTCAAGGTATTTACTCTTAATCTCAATTAAACACAAAGAAACCATTTTAAGCTCAATTATCATGACAAAATCCCCAAATAAAATATGAAAATATATAATAAAATAGGGATTTGTCGGTGTTCTTGGAGTACTGGGTTTGTCCGTGAACCTACGTGCTTATGACTTCATTTCTTAAGAAATCCGCGTAACGGAAGATCCTGAACCTGAGACTTTCTACACAAAAAATATTCTCTTAAATGAAGGTATTCATGCTTGGATGGTGGCTCAAGACCAGCCTCATGACAAACTTAGATTCCTTGTGGAGGTTCTACAACGTGGAAACACTCTTTAATGCTACTTAATTTTAAGTAGTTATGACGAAGAAGCTACCGATTTCGCTTGGTGAGCCAAGCTTGACTTACCAATTTATCCAATAAACAATTGGGGGCTCATGTAGCCCATGTTGAATTAACAATTTTCTAAACCGGAGCAATAAACCTATTTGAAGTGGCTTATTTTTTCCCAAAGAAGCCCATGTGTGAATAAGGCTTAATCTTACTTCCCTCTCTAGCTACTCTAGGTTAAGGGCAGGTCTTAGTGGGGAAGTTATACACATTCCATACTGTGTGTTTGGAGTGCTTCACTTAATAATTGCCTTTGAAGTATTGGGCTTTAACGATATTTATCATGCACTTCTGGGACTTAAGACTCTTAAATAATCTTTTTCATTTTTTGGTTATGTATGGAAAGATAGAGATGAAATGAATGTATATATAAAAAAAAGAAATGAAATGACTATAATTTTGGGTATTCACTTAATCTTGTTAAGTATAGGTTCTTTTCGTCTAGTATTTAAGGCTCTTTTTTTTGGGGTGTAAATGATACCTGGGCTGGGGGGCAGATGTAAGAAAAATTACCAACTTAACACCCTTAGTTGAAGCATTATATTAGGTTATTTACTAAAATCACCTTTTAGAGGGGTAGAGCAGATTGTTAGCGTAGACGATTTAGAAGATATAATTGGAGGATATGTATGGTTGGGTTCCATTTGAATACTTGGTGGAATCTGGCATATCTTAACCAAAACCTTTTGCATAGGCTTATTGTGCACTTGTATGGTTTGGAGAGAAGCTTACTTGTCTTATAGTTTATATTTTTTATCTGTTTTTGGTTTATTACTTGCTGCTTTGTCTAGTTTAATAATCTCCAACTCAAGCATTTACTTTTCCAGCTAAAGACCAACATCTTAGGGCTAATGTAGGATCTGCTCAAGGACTTACCGGTTTAGGTAAAATATAATGTGTTCCCCAATTGAAGAAGTTATTTTTGGGGGAGAAACTATGCAATTTTTTGGGATGTATGTGCTCCTTGGTTATAACCTCTAAGGGGTCCCAATGGTTTGGACTTGAGTATACTGAAACTAGACATATAGCCTTGGTAAGAACATTGCTTTGCCAAATATATATGACTCATGCTCCTGTAGGTTCTTTAAATTGTGCGGGTGGCGTAGTTTCATAGATTAATGCTATAAATTATGTATCTCCTAGAAGTTAGTTAGCTACCTCTCATTTTGTTATAGGATTATTCTTTTTCATTTATGGCACGCAAGACTTGAAAAAGACATTGATCGGGATTTTAAATCTATTCTTTCTATGACTCTTCTTAATTGAGACATGAGAAAAGGATCACACCAAAAGAAGGGCCGGATTCATTAAGCTTGAGCTTGATGGCTCTGTTATAAGATCGGGAAGTATCAGGTGTGGTGGAGTCATACGTGGAGAAGATGGTAGCAGGTTGGGTGGATACAATTGCACGCTTACGTCATCCTCTCAGCTATTGCGGAAATCTTTGAAGTGACACAAGGTTTACATATTAGTTGGAATAGAGGTTATAGAAAAGTTGAGGTCTTTAGTGATTGTGTAAAGGAAATTAATTTGTTAATAAGAGGACATGACAATCGTCATCCTCTTAAAGATATCATGGAGTATGCTAGACTCTTGATAGCTAGAAATTGGCATATTTTGTTTCATCGTGTTTCCAGGGATAAGAATACCGTGCTGATCATCTTGTCAAGATGGCTCATGATCTTGTAGGAAGCTTTTTCTTTTTTGCTCAGCCACCACCTTCTTTTTAGGACGTAGTTGGTGATGAAGGTTTGTAATTTTTAGCTTTGTTAGCTAGTGTATAATGCTCTCTTGTGCTATTGACTTTCAATAGTATTAAGGAAAAAGGTCGTCCTTGGCCGGTCAACATTAGTCTAATGAGGGTGGGTCAAGGGGCATTTGTGTAATTTTTTAGGTGTAATTAATTACAATTAAGACCTAATCAGTTGGCAGGATATTAACATATTCATGAGATTTACTTATACAAGTTTGTTATTTGAGTCTTTTATGTGGGATATATACATAATTTAGGTTAGTGTGACTTCTTAAACAAAGAGTTACTCCTTCCGTGTCACGCCCTTATCTCAATTTCACCTTTACCAGAGTATTCGCGAAAAACGGTATACGGTTCGGTAGGCAACACAGGAATAGCATAACTATACTGATAATATGTGCATGATTACATAAATTCCCCCCATAGGGGTTTGTACATGATCATTACCATCAAGGTAGCCACACAGGGCTACTGGGGTATCTAAACCAGTCCCAGTGAAACGGAGACATCTTCTTATCTTCGTTCCACCATTGCAATCCCCTCATATGGTTCTCTGCATTGTTCTCAGCATATCTTCTGTATTCTCCTGTCTAAATTGTTAGTAGGGGAGGGTGAGATTCGAGAGAATCTCAGTAGGAAACAGATACCATAATGCATGCATGATTGATGCTATGTGTATGACATGTTAGCTTTATCTAGATGTATGCTCCATAATGACATTTCTGCATGCTCAATGTTTCATACAACAAGACTATGGCCACAGTGAAAACAGAAACAGAGCTTCATTTATTCAAATATGCTCTACACAATCAAGTAAAGCAATCACATACATCATTACACAAGCAAAGATATCAAATACATGCAAGTAAGGTAAGTCCCCTACCTTAACCCTTTCCCGCCTTGAAACGCGTGCCTCGTAAAGCGTGCCATCAGCTCAGGGCTCCATATTCGATCCTACAATGCCAAATGTACTATTTAGACACTTTCATAGTGTTTCTGGGGGTTATATGAGGCTATTATGAAAATTTACTAAAATACCCCCGGGGACCCGGCCCCATCATACCCGGTCCGGCTGTACTTTTCTCGAAATTCTAACTTGGGCTATCCTGACATATTTTCACCCAAGGAATCCATATCCGGACTCAGAATTGTCAAATTCAATGTAAAATTACGAAATTGCCCTTGACGGCCCTACTTTTAGGGTTTTAGGGGCGTTTCCGTAATTATGCTTTCTCGGCCTTTTCCGAAAAAGTGCCCAACTGTAACCCCACCTAATTTTCCCTCCTGAATCCAATGGAACCATCAAATCATTGAAAATCCAACTCTAAGACCCATTTAGACCCCTGACCGAAATATATGGGTTTTTCAGGGAAAATCGGGGTTTTTCTGTTTCGGCTCCGTAAACACGTTCCTTTCTACTCCTAACCACTTTATTGACTATTCCATTAGGTTACAACTACCATTTAGTACCAATTTGGGCAGCATAACCCCTAGGCAACTCAATTTCCAAACTTTAAAATCAATGGCAATCCGGCGAAATTTCACCGATTAAATTGCCCACAACAGCCAGAATAAGCAATATACGAAAGTTTGGAAGTTACCTCAAGCTCCCACTAGCTTTTTCTCTTCTTGGCTGAAACCCTAACCTTTGAAATACCAAAAGATGAGCTTCCAAACCTTGAATCACATAGAAGAATAGCTTAGGAACGGAGTTATACGCATTAAGAACCGATTTACCGAAGAAATCACTTACCTTTGCAAGTTTTTTCCTCTCCTTCTCTCTCTCTAAAATTTCACACTTCCTCTCTCTTAGGGTCTGTTATGGCGTCAGTTTCATCTGAATAAAGGAGGAAGATGGTGTTTTATTTTAATATCTTAAATCATATTTCATTTATTTGATAATTTCCAAATTTTCGGATTTTACAAAATTCTGGCAGATTTCTGCCCAAACTTTGAAAAATCATAACTAATTCTAGAAAACTTGAAATGAGGTGATTCCAAAGCCTATAGAACTCTTATTGAGTCTATTTTCAAGGAAAAATATATACTTTTACTTTATGGAATCACAAAATTCCCAGAATTTCATTCTTTACATGTTGTTTCAGAAATTTCACAGTTTTTCTGTGCTGACTTCAAAAATTCATATCTTTTTGTGTATAGCTCTAATTGATTCATATGACCTATCAAATTAAAGCTTAGGATGTCTACTTTCATCTTGTAAAATGTCATAATTTTTTATTATCATTTAGTCTTCCAAAACCTTATGATAAGCTCACTGCCTCATAGGTGATTTTACCGAAAACATAATTATATTCTCCAAAATTCACCATTTTACTTTCTTAATACCCCAAAGATATTAGAATCATTAGGGAATATATTTGGGACATATACTAAACTGGGGCTTAGCAGTCCACTTAATTTAGGCTTATTCCCAAGCCTCCAATCCCAAAATTCGGGATATTACATTCCGTCCTTAAATATAAGCTTCAAATATGAGAATAGGTTTGTCCTAAGATAGAAGTTTCGTTTCAGTTTTGTCTCAACATTTATTACTTTTTTTGTTGCATTTATTGTCTTTCTCACTTATCTTCTTTACTAATAAGGGGATAGTTGGAAAAAAATGCATATTTATTGTTCTTAATTAATTTTAACTAATTTTTTTAATAAACGTAAATCAGTTATTTGAAACTTATATTTAGAAACGAAGATAGTATAAGTTGTTTTGATAACAGATTCAAACCTTCAATTTTTTTTTGAAACAATGTAAGTGGGTTGGGTTCAAGGAACTCACAAAGGTTTGAACCAGCCGCACAATTTATAAATGGGAGAATCCTTGAAAAAGTAATGGGAAATTAAGAAATGATAGATCAAGTTTTTTTACTAAAAGTTGATTAAAAAATATCAAAAGATGATAAGCAATTCTCAACTTTTTTCTTGAGAAATGCCTGATCCGTTATTTTCCAATTTTCAAATTCTTTTTTTAAGGATTCTCCCTTTATAAATTGCTCACAAAGGTAATTATAAATTTAAAATAAATTATAACCTCATATCACCTTAGATGTTTAAAACAGGATTTGTTATATCTGGCCCAAAAAAAAAAAAAAAATTAAAACAAGATTCGTTATGGGTGAACTTAGTACAAGTTTTTATTCGGCTCGTGAGAAATGTTAACTTTCAAAGTTTCGTTTCACATTTGGAAAATATTCTCCCTTGCCCACTTATTAAAAGTCCTGCGCCTCCTATGATTAATTTAAGAATTAGTTGAAAATTAGATTTAATTTTAAATATAAGACCTTAATTTATTTTATTTCTCAAATTTATACATTTTTTTAAAATATCTCTGTTAATTGCAAACATTAAAGAGCTTTTATTTAAAGTTACTCATGATAAATAATATATATTTATTAAAAATAACTAACTCCCTTAATCTATTTAAATTAGTGAACTAGAATTAGACGTAGGACTATTAAATAATGTATTAAGATTAAGAGCAAGGTTGAAACAGGACAGTTGCAAGTGATTGACTTTTATTGATTGAAACTCTGAAAGAGATTGAAAACCATAGAGAAAGGATTCTGCAGAACAATTTTCATCCTTCAGAATTCAACACAAGAAAGGAAAATTTATATAATTGGAAAAAAAACAGAGAACATATTCCTTATAATCCTAACAAACCCCACGCAAACCCCACGCCTCAGTCATTCTTCTTGCTCGTCTCCTCCTCCTCCTTCTCCCACTGGCACAAGGTAGTGAAAGCAAACTCTCTGTATATATGATGGCGTTACGCTCATGCACATTATAGTCGTACTCACGGTACTCCAGCACTTTCCCTTTGTCGTTGCATTTCACTATCCCATTGCCACCATCTGAACAATCTGAGCCCATAATTTCACCACTTTTGGTCAAGCATAATGGGAAGAAGTAGTTACCTCTAGGAATCTCAATTGACACAACCATGGATTTTGTCCAAGATGACTTCATTCCATATTCCTTCATCAACCATATTTCAACTTCGTTGTTGTCAACAAGTTCAGATAGGCTGAGATATCCTCCCAGTGTCCCCAGATAAGTAAATTCCAGGCTTTGGCAGAAATCATCGGGCAGAGAAATGTCAATTAACTTCCTCTGTGTTACATTAAAGGAAAGAATCAATTCAACATTTGTATCGTGGCGAAAGGCCAGCCAGTGAATAGCTCCATTCAAAAACAGCCCAGCTCTAGGTTCATCCATAGCATTCATATAGGGAAAATTATTGGTGCCTTCAATTTTTTTCCATGAATTGGCTTTCATGGAGAAAAACTGGAAATCGGATTCGAAGTCAGAATTGTGTGGATCATACGCTCCGACAGCTACCAAGTAGTCATCATCGGCGGCGTCATAGCCTAGACCATGAATGAAAGGGAAAAATTGTGAAGACATAGGGAAGTACGGTACTCGCTTGTGGGAACCAGTTGATGGATTCCACACAAAAAAGTGATAATCAGGACCTAGAAGCACGAAGCCTCTGCAAGAACCCCTAATATTCGCCCCAAGGGCAGGTGGCCAAATCGGAAAATTTAGGTTTACAATCGCAGAATGGTCATCGAGAGATGAGTGGAAATCTATGGATCGAGGTCCAGAATCAGCTAGGTGAACAATTTTATCGGCGATCGAGGAAGACATTTCAAAATGGGATTGGGCAAAACGAGGATCGGAAATCAGAGAACGCCATAACTTACATACAGATTTGAAACGGAGCAGAGATTTGACCGGCAATCTTAAGAGGATAGCGACGATCAGCTGCTCAGGGAGGCTCCCCATGCTCGCAACACACACTCAAGCAAGATACGATCGGAAGGTTGGAAGAACAATTAATGGGGAGGGGAAACGAATGCAGACATTTGCCTGTCTGGTTGGTTGGTTGAACGCTTTTAAACGCGGAAACTGCGTGACAATTCAACTTGTGGGGAAGGAAAAATCAATCGTTCATCGCCCGTGGGGCACAAGGATGAGAGGAAAACGTCAATCTGCAGGGTTGGCTTCCGCAGCAAGTTTCAACGACACTACAGACCCCATCTCCATACGCAGGACAGCTTCTTGGGGAAGAAACCAGTGATCATCAGTCATCAGTTACGATCAAGGTATTAAAACCGGTCCTGGTACTGAACCGGTCGGGATACTGGGTTAAGGGTCAGTGGGTCAGATCGGGGCTAAATTGGAGCTAAACCGGGACCAAATCGGTGAGAAATTGAAGATTTTAGGCTTATTGGTATAAAATTCCAAGGTATTAAAACTCGGACCGGGCATTGAACCGGTCGGGGTACTGGGTTAAGGGTCAGTGGGTCAAACCGAGACCAAACCGGTGAGAAATTGAAAATTTTAGACTTATAGTATGAAATTCTAAAGGAAAAATTTAAAATTTTTTTTTGTTTTTTAAAAGTGAACCCGGACCGGGAACCGGACCAGTTTCCCGGCCGGTTCGCCGGTTCCTGGGCCGGACCGGCCGGTCCGGTCCGGGTTCACTAACACTGTAAAATTCTAAAGAAAATTTAAATTTTTTTTTTTAAAAAAAAGTGGAAACCGGACCGGCCAACCGGCCGGTTCGCCGATTACCGGGCCGGACCGGCCGGTCCGATCTGGTTTCCATAACATTGGTTACTATAGTAGTCGCCACTGTACAGCCGGTAATTCGGGCCGGGCCAACCCGGCTGGAATAGACGGGCTCGAGCTGTCATTTACAAGCTAAATGGGGCGGGCTGATGCAGGTCAGCCCGCATAATTTTTTTTTTTAAAGTTTTGTCTCAAATGCATTTCTCCCTGATCTTCTTTCTTTTGATAATGTGTTTAATTAATTCCCCATATTTTTTATTTGACACTTATTTTTATATTATATTTATTTATTTTACTATTATTAAATTTAAAAGAGATGTGTTTATATAGTTTTGTGATGTGAATAGATTGAAAAAAGGAAAGTAAGAATGAAATTGACTTCATAACACAAATATATAAAATAAAAGAAGTGTGATATGAGAGGGTGAAAGAGAAAAAGAGTAATTTTTTTTAAAAATATGAAATTAAAAAAAAAAATTTGGCGGTCTGGTAGGCTACACCGGCCCGCCCCATCTTAGCCCTCAGCCCGCATTACCACCACTATCAATGACAGACGACAGTGATATGCTGGTCCAGCGTTGTAAAAATGGTATCAACCCGAATAGATGATTTTTTAAATAAAAATTATTTTTTAAAGATGGATCTTTATTTTAAATTTTGCGTATGTTTTAAAAAGTTAAACCTAAAAAAATAAATCTAAATGGGTTATATTAAAGGAAAAAATGCCATAAAATACCTCATTAACATAATATTTGCTGAATAGGACTCATCCTGAACTAGCATTATCTTCTTAATAGTAAAAGACTCAAATGCCCTTAATGAGAAAAAAGAGGGCAAATGAAAGGAAACAAAAACAGAACCAGCAAATTCCCATTAATAAACAGAGCAAGTGATTGACGTGGAAAGTGAAGGCTTTTTCTTCTTGCTTGTGCAGAGATAAAAGTTCTCCCTTCTGGCCGTCATTCACTGTGGATGCTGCCGGAGGTTCGATATATCCGAAAGGCTAGAGAAGTAAGTTGTGTCAAGACCCTTATTCAAAGTTCAAAATTTGGTGGAGTTGATGATTTGCATTTTCACTCCAAAGTTAGGGTTTTTCATTATTGTTTTACTGAGTAAGGAAGTAGTAAATAAATTAAATTGTGGCTTCATTAGGTTTTCTGATTTTCTCCATAATCATCAAGGTTACATTTACTTTGTAGCAGATAGATGCTTTCCACTTCAGGGTAGATAATTGCACACAGGAAATAGTTTTTGCACATTGGGAAGGGTTCTTGCACAGAAGGGAAGATGTGTTGAACGTGGGGGAAGATTTTTCACACATGGTTAAGTGGCACTTGTGAACACTAAATGAACCCAAGTGGAAGACATATTGAACCAACAGAACATGTTTTGCACGTTGTGGAAGATAATTGCACACATGGAAGAGTTTTTGCACACATAGGGAAGAGTTTTTGCACATATGGAAGAGTTTTCGCTCATAGGGAAGGCATCTTGAACTTTGGGAAGATCGTTCGTACATGGTTATATAACACCTATGAAGATTGAAAAGGAACTCAAGTGGAAGACATTTTGTAACCACAGAAGATGTTTTGCATGTAATGGTAGAACGTTACACACGGGGAAGATATCTTGCACACATGGAAGAGTTTTTGCACGCGAGGAAAAGTATTCGCACATGGTTATATGACACTTGCGAAGACTAATGAACCCAAGTGGAATACATTTTGCAACTACGGAAGAAGTTTTGCTCTTGGTTATATAGTAGATCGTTGGTCATGGGGAAGATATCTTACACATATGGAAGAGTTTTTGCACATAGGGAAGAGTTCTTGCACATAAGGAAGAGTTTTTGCGTGTATGGGAAGAGTTTTCGCACATGTTATATGACTCTTGGGAATGAAAATGAACCCAAGTGGGAAATCTTTTGCACACAGAAGAAGTTTTGCATATAGTGGTAGATCGTTGCACATAGGGTCACATCTTACACACATGGAAGAGTTTTTGCACATAGGAAAGAGTTCCTGCACATAGAGAGAGTTTTTACATGTAGGGAAGAGTTTTTGTACTTGGGTATATGACTCTTGCGAATACTAACGAACCCAAGTAGAAGACATTTTGCAACCACGGAAGACGTTTTACACATAGGGGTGGATCGTTCGCACAAACGGAATGCATCTTCCACACAGGGATGAAAGTTGATTACATGGAAGACATATTGCATGCGGGGAAGAGTTTTTGCACATAGGAAAGAAGTGTTGCACGTAGGGAAGAGTGTTTGTAGACCACACGTGATATACAAAACAAGTACTTGTATACCAAAGTTCTATATAAATGTAACATCGACTAGTTTTTCCTCTTCTTCGTATCTTTCCAACCTTCAATGCTATGAATGACCATGTCTCGATGGTTATTCTTCTCATGGGCTACTAACCACCAGACTACATCAACCCGCTTTTGATCCATGTATTCCTGTAAAAACACGTTCCCAGTCAAATAAAGTGCAATTGTAACAAGTAATATACCAATATACTCACATTAGTAGGCGTATCGGTGCACTAAGATGAACTTCCAGGAGTTCTAGCAAAATTTAGAAAACTACTAATTCTGAAATCAAGTGAATGACCAAGATTTATTACAATGCACTTCCAAAATCTCACATCAGAGCTTTAATTTGTTTTTATACTTAAAATCTAGGAATTCAATAATTAGAGTGCTTTGTTCTAGTATAGTAGGAAAATTCCAAGATTTTAACTCTTAATCAATTTTAGTCCACCAAGACAGAAGTGTAAGTTATATATGAACAAAATGGATAATAACATTTGGATTTAACAAATACTGTATATAAGCATTTGAACAACCATAATCACATTTGTTTTTATACTTAAAATCTAGGAATTCAACAGTGTTTTATTAAATTGTTTGTATGGGTGTTACTTTAGAATACCACCATAGAATTGCACCATAAAGAAAACAATGACTTACAATACTTTAAGGCTTTTAACATCAGCAAGTTTTCTAGGGAGTGGACTAGTTAACTGATTGTCATTCAACCGCCTACAAAGAAAATATTGGTTTCTTGAGAGCAATGAAAGTAATATAACTATGGAGAACAAGGAATTTTCTAACAACAAAAAGCAAAACCAAAAACAAAGTATAATAGTCGACAAAAACCTAGGTATCAATGAATACTTTTGAATAGAGCCAAGTTGTGGCCCTTTAGATTGTTCTTAGAGTTTTATATTAGTCATGAATTCTTGTGTTCTTTAGTAATTTAAATAGAATTACAATATCACATTATTGATCAAGGTATGTTCCAGGCTCCCAAGTTCAGGTACCAAATGTCCAGATAGGTTTGAATTGCCAAGATCATTGCAAAAAATATTATAACATCACCAACACAATCATCAAGGAAGAGAATAAAGACTGTTTTAAATCAACTAAATCCTTCAAATTCCTCTTCCAATAAAAAAGATTGTGAAACTGAATGAACAAGCAATCCATGGACTCAAAACTTAAAATTGCAACCACACTAACTCAATTAATGGAGATTTTTGTCAACAATTTTAGAAATGTTCTTCTTGCAAAGAAAAGGCATTATGATTCGTTTAATTATACAAAGATCTTGAATATTTAATAGGGGAACACCACAAAGAATTCTATAGCAGAAAAACAACATATGCTATCATAGCAGAAAAACAACATATGCTGCCTCTTAAGAGCTTAAGAAGATTGAATCGCCCAATTGTGCCATTCACTTCCCCCACCCCCATACCCCAAAAATGAAGATAAAGAACTAAAGCAACAACTTTGAAGTGAATGGATATAGCAGAATTACACAGCAACATCCCTGAGTAAGTAATTTATCACAGCAACTCAAATTTATACCAGGCTCTTTAAGAAAAGATTTTTCTTAACAAAACTTGTAATTAAGTTTAAGGATTACGCAGGTGCAACAATAGGAGAATTCACATTCACTGAGGACAAAATGAGCTATCTAGCAACAGTTTTATGCCCACAATGATGCAAAACTGAAGAAAGAGATATAAGTGGATTAATAATGGTGATGATAAAATGAAGAAAGAGAAAAACAGGAAAACAAAGCTCGGATGTTAGGTGTTCTTCACCACCTTCTGTCCATGCTATTACATGGAGAGGCCGCTATGCCGCCACCATACCCAACACCTCCTCGACGTTGCAAAGACCCACACACCTCCCCGTCGCAGCAAAAACCCATACACCTCGCCTCATCGCTACCGCAGAGACCAATCGTGCACCGCCGCCACCCAGACCCACACTCCGCCACCCTTGCAAAACCCCACACTCCGTCCCTACCACCAACTCCTACACCCTTGTCAAATTCTTTCCGCCGAATCTGCTCTTCCCTCTTCAACTTCACGCGTCTTCTGAATCAAAAATATTTGAGACCTTCTTTCCCTTCTTTTTTCAATAATCCACTAAAGGTATTTGAGTATTTTACTATTACAAAGATAATGCTAGTTCAGGATAGGTCCCATTCAGAAAATATTAGGTTAATAAGGTATTTTATGGCAATTTTCCGTATATTAAAGGGTTAAGGTTCATATAACATTCTAAAATATTTTTTCAATTGCATCAAGCATCTAAAGTAATTTGTGGTGCGTTCAGTATACGAAAATATTTGTTAAGGTATATCCAACATTATAAAGCATTTTGTGGTGCGTTTAACACGCTAAAATATTTTTTCATGTACGTCTAAAACTTAAAGTATTTTTGCAAGTACTTTTAATACCCTAAAAATACTTAAAGGTACGAACAAGGGTTGGGTCTAGTGGAAGGAGCTAGTCACTCATAACGCGACAAACTAAGGTTCGAATCCTCATTGGGAGATGTGCCCACATTTAGTGCTTAACAATGTCATGAACAATATTGCCTTCAATAAGAAGATACTTGTAACTTGCAAAAAAAAAAAAAAAAAAGGTGATGAATACACCTTCACCTAAATGACTTTTTGGAAGTTCATAAGGAGATTTAAATTGCTCCTTAATCAAATACTTTATGAGCAAATTTTCTTTTGAGAATTAAAGAGTTTAAGTGCAAAATTGAGCAACAAAATACTTTAAGTGTTAAACATACCAAAACAAATACTTCAGCGAACTGGATGCACCTAAAAAAAAACTTCAAGGTATTGGATGCATTTAAAAAATATTTTAGAGTGTTAGTCACACCACAAATTATTTTAGAATATTGGATACATCTAAAAAAATACTTCTAGATGCTAGGTGCACCTTAATCCTAAATTAAACTTAGACGCTTCAAATTTGAAGTTTATCCCAAAATTTCAAATTTGAATGTTTATCCCCAGTAATGAGCACCCAAACTACTTCCTCTTGCATAATATTGCATTTGGAGTCTTCTCCAAAGTTTTTTTTAGATAAAATAATTTTATTGTCATAATTGAAAAAGGGTATTTTAGTGAGAAAAAATGATAGTTATCGAATGGGAAAATCCCTAAAAAAAATTTAAAAATACTAAAAAATAAAAAAGGTGTGCAAAATATTTATAATGTCAGAGAGATGTGAGAGCTTGATTTGTCATTTTCAAAATTAAATAGAAATGACCGAAATGCCCCTATGAGTTTAAAAAGCGTGCTCCCATTTTTTATAAGAGTTTAACAAATTCATATAAGATTTTAACAAGTTCTGATAAGATTTTCACAAACTTCAATTCAAAAATTACAATTTGCTACATTGACAAGTTATTGATTGCCATTTCTGATAAGGGTTTAACAAGTTTAAATAAGGTTGTAACAAATTCTGATAAGATTTATATAAATTCCAATTCAAATATCACCACTTGCGACAATGTTAATGTATTGATTCCCACTTCCAATTAAATTTTATCAGAACTTGTTAAAAATTTTACCTGAACTTGTGAAACTCTTATCAGAAATTGGAATCAATACTTAGCCATTATAGCAAGTGGTGAATTTTGAATTGAAATTTCTAAAAATCTTATTGGAACTTATTAAAATCTTATCTGAACTTGTAAAATTCTTATCAGAAGTAGGAATCAATACCTTATCATTGTAGCAAACGAAGAATTTTGAATTGGAATTTGTGAAAGTTTTATCAGAACTTGTTAAAATCTTATATGAAATTATTAAACCAATATGGAAATGGAATCACGTTTTTTTGACTCAGAGAGACATTTCTGTCATTTCCATCTAGTTTTGAAAAGGCCAAATTAGACCCTTACATCTCTCTAATATTATGAACATTCATAATACATTTTTGTCCTTTAACATTTTTAAAGTTCTTTTTCAGAAAGTTTCCCTTATCATTGGATTGCCATAAATATCATAGGTATGAAGATCGAAATGCCATTTACATACATTATATATTGAAAAAAAAGAATTATTAGAAGAAAAAGCATGAAAAAGAAGTAGGAAAAAAATAAAAGAAAAGAAGAAATACAAAAATAAGGCCTTTGTTTTGATTGGCAAGGAGATGTGGTTATTTGAGCCTAAAGTTAAGAAAAAAAAAGGGTGCCATTGTACATATTTGTGTATGTATAGTACTTGTTATTTCATTATCCCTTTCATGAGATTATTTCCATCATTACAACTCTTTTAAAAGTCCCATTGATTCACGAGTCAAGCTATTATATAGCGGTGGAGAGAGTAGAATTTCTACAAGCATATGGTAGGACTTAGTTTATGTGGTATTGAACGAAATTTTCTATACTTGTGAGATGAGTTAAACATTTAAATCCTTAAGTGTTCTCTTGCATATATTTCTTTGATAAATTGTGTATTAATCTAGTCCATTAGCATTATCTCATGCTAAGACTTGTGTTAGCTTGATTAGTAATAAATGATTAATTCAATGACTCAAATCTTGAGCATTTGAAGGTTTCATTTGTGATTAGTTTTGAATTGATTATTGTTTTACTCAGGAGTGCAAAAGTTTAAGTGTGGGGGAATTACAAATCCCTATTTTTATTATATATTTTTATACTTTAATTTGGAATTGTGTCATAATTATTGAGCTTAAAATATCTTTCTTAAGATAAATTGAGATTAAGAGTAAATATATTAAATTATGACAAAAAATGGTAAAATTATCAAAATAATTATAATTACTCTTGAACATTGATTTCTTGAGAATATTTGATGTTGATTTAATTGTTTTCAATTATAGGAACTTGAAAACTTGGATTACATCTGAAAATAGCAATTTGGGGCTTGAATGTCAGAAATAACAGTTTAGTCCTGCGAATTTAAAAAATGACAGAATGGTCCTATTGAAACAACAGCATTTTTGTCTAACTAATGTCTGAAATTGCAGAAGAGGAACGGGATTCATAAACTAGAGAGCAGCGACACCATAGGAGCTTCTTTTTTCTCTCTCGACTCTCGCCTTCATCACCTTCGACTTCTTCTTCCTCATTGTCGCCGGCGGCAATCATCCACCACCATAGTCGTCGGTGACCTCCATCCTTCGTCTTCGCCACTGTTTTTTCCATCTCCGGTGACCTAGTTTTGGAAAACTCAGAGGTCGACAATTGCAGAGATTCAGACGAGACCATAATGCCGTGGGAGAGACGATTTGGAGCTTCTTCACCAACGCCGGCGACCTTCTTCCCTCTACACCGGCGAACCTTCTCTGTTTCATTTTTTTATGGTGTTCTTTAATTGCTGAAGCTTTGAAAGTGTTTGGTGAAGCGCTGTTGATGAATTACAGTGGCTAAATCCTTATTCTCTTACAGCAATGAGTTGATTGTTGAGCTTGGAGCTTCACAGGAGTATTTTACCATCTAATTTCTATATTTAATCTTTAGCAGTATTAGTTAAATTATAGGTTTATATTTTAATTAGTATATTGGATTGAATGTTCTCCATTAGGCTTCCATCCATTTCTTGATATTAGACGTGTATTTGGATTTTAGTGTATGTATTTGACATTTGTACTTCATTAATAGTAATTTCATGTAATTGACTTAATATAGCTTTTACTTGAATTTGCTATGAATATATAATTGTGATTGTAATGTAAAGATTTTTGGTTATTTATGTATTGCATATTGTTAATTTTAATTGCCAGTTTTTTAATTGGGTTTCGGTTAGTGGAATTAATTTCTATCCGATGGAAAAATTAATTCACCTAATTCAAGCTAGCTCAAAGGATCTTTTGAACAAATTTGTCAAATTAGCATATGCCAATTATCTTTTGAAGCAAGGATTGATGAAATTCATTATTCTAGGAGGTTTTTATCATATCTTTCAAAATCAATTTCTATTCTATTTCACTTTTATTACAAAAATCCAAAAATATTAGTTTTTAATGTATTTTAGTTTAATTAAAATTTAGTTGTTAGATAAAAAGCTAAAACCCTTTTTATTGCCTCATATAACTGATTGCACTTAGTTTTAGTTTTTAGATAATTAATAAAATACTTCCCAATAGACAATCCGAGATTACACCTTGTATTATAATTCTTGATTATTTTTGAAGTGGTTATCACGTCACAAAGTAAATTCTTCTCATCACAGGGGTTGATTCTCACTTTCATGATGGCGGAGTTTACATATTGAAGCCTATACTTTTAACAAATACCTAATCAGGTCAGAATCAAAAGATCTCATTAGCTATTTCTGAATATTGTTAAACCTTGTTTCTAGGCCTGTTTGGATACTTGGTTCCCAGATAATTGATTATATATCAAACATGAATTGCTAGAAGATGATTTGTCAAAAGTTAAGATCAATCTCAAACATGAGCTTGAAAACTTGAACGCGGCCAACTACAGGAGAACAAGAAAACAATTCAATCTCAAGCCAACATCGCAGAATTAGTTGGAGCAAATGATGTTTTGAATGTAAGACTTGAATCCAATAAGCCAATGAACTA
The DNA here is from genome assembly GCA_963210345.1 of Inga oerstediana. Classification (NCBI taxonomy): domain Eukaryota; kingdom Viridiplantae; phylum Streptophyta; class Magnoliopsida; order Fabales; family Fabaceae; genus Inga; species Inga oerstediana. The sequence continues at coordinate 75,853,406 of OY723399.1, read as the reverse complement.
GAACATCAGAATGGAAGGCTTAGCCTGCGCTAATATCATTTGACAGGTAAGAATTTGGACCACTTGTTTATAAGTCTCTGTTTCAGGGAGACTTAATGTTCTACTGACTGATCTTCAGGAATCCAAAGTTTCTGTCATGGTTTTGATTTATTTGGCAGACTCAAAAGTAGAGTATATTGTTATGTAATTTTGGAGTTTATTTATGAGGCCAAAGTAATATGTGGATTAAGATTTAATTTATGAGCAATTAGAATATACTCTGTTTTTTGGAATAGAAAAACAGAGGTAAACCAAGTAACAGGTGGAAGCATTGCTGAAACAGAGGTAACAATTGAAAACAAATTGATTGGGCTGCAATGTGCAGACAACATAGTAATATTCAAATCAGTAGGTTTATTATCATATAAGAGTTATTAATATTTTAACTTTTTTGTATCCATGTCAATTAATTATTTGATACCGAAACAATACACAAAAAAGGGGAAAGAAACTCACTGTCAACTCTAAAGTGGCTGACTTCCTCAACAAATCAACCTCTTGGCTTTTGAAAAAATATAATAACAAGGCTTATTATTAAGAAATTTTAAATAAAATAACCCACTTGTACAAGTTCCATACAAATACAATAATACATAATAACGTGTCTAGCAATGCACAGAACAACATTAATTTGGATAATTCATGTATAGCTAGCAAATACTAGTTTAAAATTGACTTTTAGTTCACGTTTAATTTGAAATATAACTGTTTAAGAATAAAAAAATTAGTAGCATTTAAGTGGCAATTACTTTGAACAATCCTCAATAGCATTAGTCTCATCACAAGAGCCGTAGATTTTAATAACGCGCTCTTCACATCCAGGCACATTCTCAACAATCTTAATTTTTTATTTAGTTTCTATCCTTAATTCCTTAACATTGACCAAAGAAAGATAGTCAGAAACCCTATAAATGTTCGCAAATTATGTACAAGGAAGTTCATAAAGATATTTACCATTGCTAAGACATGAAACATAATTCTATTCTGATGAGAGAAATTAAAGATGATGTTGCCAAGACTTGCTTACAAGAACTTGCATTTAAACAAAATAACATTTGCACAGGCCATTTAAACGTCATTCTAAGAGAAGACTTAGATCAATCACATACGACATACTCCATCGCCTTCCACTTTCCAAGAGTAGTTATTAAGCTTTGAAAAATATCAGTCCAAATATATCATTCTGATAAAGTGAAGAATGTGAATGCAAAAATGCTTGCAACAGACAAAATACATGCTTCAAGATTCATTTAATAGCTCAACCTTGATCACCACCACGTTATGTGTGTGTATTCAAATAATAACTATACCCTTTTAAGTTTCAACAGAGTTGAACAATTTTAATCCAACCAAATTCCTCTTCTACACATTTTCACAAACACATTGTGTGCATCAAAATTCAAACAAGTTCATCAAATCTCTTGTCTAACAATTTCGAAACGCCCGAGTATAGAATTACTATGCTTTTCATTCTTATTAAAAAAAAGGAATTAATATCCTTTCCAAATTCAATTCATCACCAAGAATCAGTTCAAATCCAAGAAAACAGAACCTAAATCCATCTTCTTCCTATTACAACAAGCAAAACAATTAGAATTAAATTTCCTATTACGCACAGGCCACAGAACAACAGCAGGAAAAAAAACGAGCTCAAAACACACCCAAACACACGGCAGCTGGAAGAAGATCACCTCAACAAGTTGGAGTGTTGCGCGTGCACCTGGAAGAAGACCTACGGGAATAATGGACTGAGGAGAAATATCTGAAGGCATATTATTATTTTATTATATTATTCATTTATTTTATATATATTACATATCGTTAAAATCCAAGAAAAATACTTGAAAATATCAAAATAACCAATCTTAATAATCCTGCATTAGTACATTTGTGCTAATATGAAATCTGATATTTAATATTTCTAAAGTATTTTTTAAAGATTTGTCTTTTTGATATTTCTAAAGTATTTTTTTATCATTCTCCCTTACATATTTCCTGCCACATATTATGAGATTATGAAATTTACGATATAAAGATTGAGAATCTGAACTTAATTTTTGTCAACCAAGCAATTATTCTTTTATAACTACTTTATTAAATTTCTGACCATCCTTTTTAAAATTTATTGGTCAATTATATTAACCTGGCTTTTTTAAGTGAAAGATTAACTGGGTTTCTTTTTCTTTAAATGAAACAAATCCATTTACAATATCCCTTTTAAAATTCACAACAATATATATCATATCATATTTATAACCTTCTATATATTTCAAATTTACAAATAAAAGAATCAATCCATCAACTTAATTCCTATCAATAAGACAATTCCATTTCTAACTGCTGTATTAGAATTTACAACTTTATTATAATAAATTCAATTTTTTCCTATTTTATGTCAAAGTAACTTTTTCTTTAAAAAAGTACTAACCAAGTGACCTGTGCTTCTACCCTCCAACTAAGGCCCCAGAGTCTTTTCTTAGGTCAAGTTCGATTTGAAAATAAATAAATATTTTCCTTTGATTTCCTTTTTTATTTCATTTATTTGTTTTAGCTAATATTACATTATATTGAAGTCCATATCAATTTTATATATTTAGCTTCGGATAAACTTTCTTACGAGTTATAAATAGGTGATGGAAGTTTCTAACACCTTTTCTATGCATAACCAGCTCCCAAATTCTGTTCTCTTTTTTTGACCTTGTTTTACCAAATGGTTTTCTAAAATTCTCCTTTTAAAATTTTTGGTAGCGACTCTGTTATCATTTTATTTTCCTTATATTTAAAAATTCAAAATTTTGGCACCACATGCCTACTTGATTGTCTTATTTATTTTTATTTTAAAGTATAAACATGTTAAAGAATTAAAATATATACAAGTATGTTTTGTCATGTTTAATCATCACTTAAAATTGTTGAATTAACATTTTCCACTAAATGAGACAAACGGCGTTGACATTAAGGTACTACAAATAGAACTGGATAAATTTAAGGTACTAAATGGAAATGTGATGTAAACTTAATGGGCTAAACGTATACTTTAACTTCTAAATAATAGGCTACTAAGAATATTCTAGTGATATTTGTGTATTTTGTAAAATTGATAATGAATGAGCAGGTCATCTATTTTTTCGCTGTGAGATTCTATAGATATCATATGATGACCCATTCCCATTAAATGATTGATGTTAAGATATATGGTTATGGTACAAATTTACCCATAAATCTTTACCAAATGTCCACCCAACACCATAAACTTTTCTTGAATGCAAAGATACTAATAAACAGTCAAAATCAAAATCAAAGCTAAAATGACATAATAATATTAACAATGAAATAATAATATTATGTTATGATGATTTAAATATTTATATATTATTGATAGATTATGTGCAAGTAAATAGATTAAATTTTGAAACAACACTCAACCACTAATTTTAATTTTGCAGGGTTGTGTATAAAAGACATGCCCGACTTTGATGCAGTACCTTTTGATATTGTCAATTTTCCACAGAGAAAGGAAAACTTGGAACACCTTGATGAGGGTCTGCAGCTGCTTAAATACGGGAATGGTAATGACAACGTGCTATGGAAATGGGATAAGCGAGGCATTTTCACCGGTCGTCGGTCAGCTTGCAAAGCTCTAAACGAGGACAATGAAAGTTCCCCTATAAACTGAGTTGGAAGCTTAAAATTCCTTAGGGATGTAAGACTTTTGCTTGGCTGCTATTACATAACCGTCTTTTTACAATAACAAGCCTTATTCCACTAAATAGGGTCGATATTCACATTTAACAAATGAGGGTAAATAGAAAGGGGTTTGCGTTCGAATGGCCATTGTGATATTTATGGAGACAAGATTGAAGATGAACTTCATGCCCTCCGTGATTGCTGGGTTTCTTTTTTTTTTTTCTTCTCTTTTCTGCTAGGCATAGGTTTCCTCCTAATAGAGGCAATCATGTTCGAGGCACTGTCAAATATTAAATATGGATATCTCTCTCAATGGGGATTCAAACCTTAGTTCGCTATGTTGTTAATTACCAGGCTTCTAGGAAGTCCCTATTTTGTACGTCTTAATTTGTGTTGTTAACACCTTAATCGGGCTTTAAGAGAATGAATTAGGAGTAGTGAATTGGTTCAAGATATAACTGTGTGAATTAATGATTATTTGGACAGATTTAATCATAGTTAATTACCTAGGTGCTCTTGTTTTTTAGTTACATATGATATTACATATCGCTTCCTTTCAAAGGGATTTGTTTTCTGTTAATCTACAGGATTAGGTCCACTTAATATGAAACGGAGTATTGTATATGGTGATTGCTATTGGAAAGGCCTATTTATCATTATTAGCTGGTTAAATTAGAGGGTTCGTAATGCCTATGTTCATTTAGGCATCGACATATATACAGCTTAATATAAGATTGGTCGAAGTTTTCTCTCTTAGCTATGGGTTTGCTTGATGGGTCTTGAGAGACCTTGGGAAAATGGCTTCAGGGAAATATATTGAGAAATAAAACATAAAAGAATATATCATGTGCAGATATGATAGTTGCTTGGGTTTCGTTCAGCTGGACGGTGAATGAATAAAATCAAATATACAAAAATGTGAATATGTATGTAATACGAATTCATAGTACAATACCTATTCTATTCTTAATTATATGCTCCCTCCATTCATAAAAAGTGTTGCAAAAAAAAAAAAAAAAATCACATGAATCAAAGAAATTATTAAATAATCTATGTTCTAGTAAAATCAATGTATTACGTACTTTCTTAACAAACACCTAGTGCTCTTTAAAATAAATCTTATTTGACCACTAATAGTGCATTAATAAGGTGCAAAATATGAAACAAATCATTTAATATGTTCTTGAAATATGAGAATGACACTAATTATGAAACATACATTGTAAAAGAATTTTTTTTTTTTTTTTGTAAAATTTATTACGAAACGGATGGAGTAACTCAGTAGCAAAAAAATGCAACTTAAAATAGTACTCTGACATTGAAAATGGCTGCATTTCTATGGCTCAAACTCGAGACCTACAAATTAAAGTTGGTAGAACTCCTTGTCAGTTCAACCAAGCTACTTTCCACATGTATTAAATTGTGGGGAAAATTAGAATGAAAGACCTAAAGCACATGATCTTTATTGGAAGGATCGTAAAAGTTGTAATTATTCAAAATGATCAATCACAAAAATAAAAATTTTAAAATACTAAATTGCCCATGATTAAACCTCCTACACTTTCCCCACATTCAATTTTTAAAACTAATATGAATTTTTAACTTTCATTAAATTAAATGTAATTTCTCTATTTTTTTACATCTTACGTAGCTATCAATTGAAAAAATAACACAAACATCTTTCAATTTTTGCAAAATTATAACTCTTAAAATTGACACAATCTTTAATTGAAAATAAAATTTATATAATTTTACGAAAACTCAAAATGTTTTATAATTTATTATTGATATTAAAGAAAGGTTATATACATCTGATTTTTTTTTAAAAAAAATATGCAATTTTCAACAATTCATAGGAGGTTTGCGTGAAAATAATTTTGTGTTAGACTAGTTTTATGGGAGTTTTAAAAATAAAAATCCATGTAATGGCTTTTTTTTTTTTTGGAAAACCATATAATGATGGCATACTTAAAAATAAGTCTAGATAATGTATTATATTTTTTTTTATTTAAGAACGGTATACAGAATTGCCTCCCTAGAGAATACTCAAGTGTAAACCAAAAATTTAATGTTAAAAAAATTAATATAATCAATAAGTTCTATAATATAAACAAATAATAAATTTTTTTTTTTTGGAATTAAGCTTTGTTAACAGCTAAGATATTAGATAGAAAATTTAATATATTCTAAATTATCTATTTTACTTATTTTAATCAAGAAAAAACTTACTAATTTAAATGGGTCAATATCTATGTTAATAATTAAAGGATATATTGATTATATGATTAGGTAGAAGTTAGTTAAAGTTTCAAAAGTGATGATTTTGGCTGTTGTAATTTTTGTAGAAAATAAAATTTAAATTACTTTTAAAATATAATGTGGGAGAGAATATAGAAAATTTAATCCATGGCAATTTAGTATTTCTATTTTTGGTTATTAATTCTTCTAAATGATTACAACTTTTACGATCCTTTCCAATAAATATCTTTTGGTTTAGGTCCTTGGATCTAATTTTCCCTAAATTGTCTGAAAGATACAAAGAGCTATACTAGAAGTTGATAATGAACCACTCTAAATTTAATCTCGATTTGACTTTATTTTGTACAACTAAATGGAATGTAAAAATGTTGAAGATAGAACATTTTTATTTAATATTTATATTTTTTAATTTAATTTATTTTTATCACAAAAATAATATGTTAGATATTAATATATGGTTTCACTTTGCATATATATTTTTTTAGTCAATATAAAAGTTATGAAAAACATTAAAAATTTAAATTAGTAATGCATGTATTAGGTCAAAAAATTAGCATGTGTGCGTGCCCGGCATAAGCTAAAAAAAAATTAATGTAACATCCCAAATTTTATAATCACCTAAAATATAATGTAATTAATTGAGAAATTCAATGAAATGGTGAATATTTAAGGGCAAAAGAATTAAATATTGAAAATTGAAAGTTGAATAGTGTTTTAAGTGAAATCACTTGTGAGGCAGTGAGCTGAGTTTGTCATGTGGTTTTGGAAGATCAAATGATAAGAAAAAATTATGAAATTTTACAGAATGAAAATAGACATTCTAAGCTTTAATTTGATAGTTCATACGAATCAATTGAAGCTATGTACAAAAAGATATGAATTTTTGAAGTTAGCCCAGAAAAAATCTAAAAAGTTTCTGGAGCAGAGGTCAAAGATTTAAAATATGGGAATAATATGATCTCAGTTATTAAAATTCTATATTTTTCCTTGAAACTAGACTCAATAAGGGTTCCATAACCTTTGGAATCACTCTAAAACGATGTCTACAAAATTAGTTATAATTTTTCAAAGTTAGGGCATAAAATCCGCCAGAATTGGCATTCTTCCGAAAATTGAAAATAAAATGTGTTAGAAATTGATTAATGGAATAAAAAAATTCCAAGTGTCATGATCATATAAGGAGGGGATTAAATTATAATGGATTTGTATGGGCATATATCAAATTGCATTAAAATAATGCTACATGGACAAATAATGATGAATTGAGTGCATGGAGGAGTGTAAGATTGGACTTAGTTGGAAAAAGCAATTAGTTTAGTTAGGGTATAGGAGGGAGCACGTTTTTGTGTAACAAGAAGGGAATCTAGTCCAATTCCAATTGAAGCCAAATGATGAGGAGGCATGGCATAAAGTGGAAGGCATGGGTGAAAGTATGGAGGGAGGTATGGTGTAAGAACAAGTGGTGAAATCTCAACCCTTGATGAGATCAAAGGCTAGGAGGAAAGAAGAGGCAAAATGATAAACACATTCTCTTCCCTTTCTTATGCATATTTCGTCCAAGCCACCAAGAGAAGAGAGAGAGTGATCTTGAGAGTTCTTTGAAGATTTAGAGAGAAGGAGGAAGAAGATTAAGGTAAGTGTTGATTTAGTGATTTGGTTACCTATTCTTGTGTAACGCTTCCTCTAAGGTTCTCTTCTTCATGTATTCATGTGTTTAGCAAGACAAATCTCCAAGGAAGAGAAGGAGTTAAGGTGCCAAGGTTGGAAGCAAGAGAGTAATTTCATAAACTTACTCTCTTGTGGTTGTGGTGTTGTTGTTAGTGATATTTCTTGACTTTTCAAGTTTCTTGGTTGAGTTGAAAAATTAGAAAAGCTATAACCCTAAGGGGTTATGCTGCCCAAATTTCTTTAAATCATGATTAAGAAGTTTTTAAATGAGTTAATTAAGGATTAGAAGTGGAAAAGTACAAGTTTTGGGAACTAAAACACAAACCTACATTTTTCCATTTTTTTTGAAATATTTCGGCCAGCACTGTTTCAAGGGGTAGGAGTTGGATTTTCATGAAATAAATGGTTCCATTGGATTCAATGGGCAAAATTAGGTGGGGTTACAGTTAGGCATTTTTTTGGTCGAGGCCGAAAAAGCATAATTACGAAAACGCCACTGAAATCCCTAAATAAGGGCTGTTAAGGGTATTTTCGTAATTTTATAGTAAATTTGATGATTTTGAGCCTTGAAATAGATTCCTTGAGCAAAAATATGTCGGAATAGCCTTAGTCAAATTTTTGGGAAAACGTGCATCGAGCCGGGTACGGAGGGCCGGGCCGGGCTCTCGGGGGCATTTTGGTAAAATTTCACCATAAACTAATATAACCACAAGAAAACACTATAGAAGAGTCTAAAATGATACTTGGATAGGTTATGACTTATTTCTGGTACATTTAATATTTTAGGATCGAGTCGGACTCCAGAAACGACACGTTTTACGAGGCACACTGAAAAGGGATTTAACAAACTTCGAGGTAGGAACTACCATCTTTCATACACTATATGAATAATTATATGTATTTGTTACTGTATTTCGTGATATGATTGCATGCTAGAGGCATAGTACCTAGTTGTGGTTCGCTACCCAACAACGATATATCGGAAAATCCTAGCTGTGGTCGATGACTCAGTTAAGGTATATTATTGGAAATTCTAACTGTAGTCGGTGACTCGGCTGAGGTAAATATATATGAATCGAATCAAACTTTCATTTTTGCCTAATATAGTGCATTGCATATTTAATTTTCACATTTTATATGTCGATCGTATGTCTCTACTGGGATTCTTCGAAATCTCACCCTATTTTTAAATAAACATCTCAGCGAGTGCCAGTGAATCGAAAGGCAAAGGCGTAGACGCTGAGAAGTAATCGGCTCGTGTCTCGAGGCGAGGACAATATAGTGATTATAATTCATTTATGCTTAGATATTTTGGAGAGTTCTGTAAATATTAAGTTTTCACTGTATTTTTTGTTTTTCGTTGACGAACAATGTTGGGATTGTAAATGAATATTTTTATCAGTATAATTGTATTTTTTTGTATGTCCATGGAATTCCGCCTCTATTACTCTTCAAATATCGAAATGGAAACGGGTGTTGACAATTAATATAAAGCTGCCTTTTTTTTTTTCAATGCCCTCCTTTTTTTTTTTTTTTGGCCAATTCAATGCCCTCCTTTTACTCATTCGTTATTCTAAAATAATATGAATTTTGGAGGTTCGAACCAAAGGACCCCCTTTACATCATAAGCCCATTCAAAATTGGAAAACACTTGGAAATGGATTGGGCTGCACTGGCGAAGACAACGTAGTAATCTTCATAACGATAGGTTTATTATTACGAGTTAAATTTTAACTTCTATGCGTGTGTCAATTATTTGATACAATTGTTAAAAATTAGGGGAAAAACAGAAAAAAAACTTTAAATTTATAAAATCCTAAATCAGATTTGTTACCAAGAATTGATAAGGGAATAACAAAACTTGCATAAGCAATTCACAACATATTTTTTGGGAAATACCTGATTTAAAATTTTGCAATCCCTAAAAACTATACACAAAAAAGGAGAAAGAACCTACTTTAAATTCTAAAGCGACCATCATGGCATCATCCACAACAAATCAACCTCCTGCCTTTTTTTTCTTTTATAAATTTAATGACAAGCTGTATTATTTACAAATTATAAATAGTATAACCCACTTTTGCAAGTGTCTTACAATATACAAATAACGTGTCTAGCAATGCACAGAACAACATTAATTTTGATAATACATGTATAGCTAATAGCTAGTCAACACTAGTTTAAAATTGCCTTAGGCAAGTCTCTCTAGGGGTGAGCTCTCCTGGTGCTTATATTATGTCTACTACTTACGCTCCTTCCTTTTTTTGAGTACAGGGCTAAGCGGAGACCATATAACCACTCACTCACCCTACGTCAAACACCCGTTCACGCCCCATACCCATGAGTCACTCAATGCAGAACATAAGAGTAAATTTAGTAGCATTTCAGTGGTAATTAGTATGAAACTAAAAGTGTAAAGGTAATTTAATGGCGGAAACAATCTTAAATGGAGGTAATGGTGTGGGTAGAAACAACTCCAATTATTAATAACAAACTTATAAACCACGACCATAAGACCAAAAGACGCATTTAGTATTTGAATGTGAGAGTATGATGTTTTTCTTCTTCACAATTACGAAAAAAAATAAAAATATCAGTACCCTTATTATGTCTGTCCCTCCTAATATCGATAGTCATTGTTAACATGTAAATAAATAAGATGCAAAAATATACTCATATGGTTCTATTTATAAGAAAGAGAGAGAATGTTTTTGTAGTCCTATTTATAAGTCACATCTATCATTACGTTTTTCCTATGATGGTACAACTTTACCTTTCATTTATTTTTGTGTAGACTTTGTTCTTGTAGGGGTACTATAATATATATTAAATAGGAATAAAATTGGAATGTTGTTAAATTTATAGGTAAAGTTAATGAAATTTAAGATTTTTCTTAATTTCCGTGAAATAAATTAGAAATGTCCTATATAAATGGAGTAATTGATTATTCTCAGCTGGATTTTTCTTCTCAAATGGAGTAAGTCCAATATTGCATGTTTCACGGCAACTAGCTAGCATGAAAAATATCTATCAAAAGTCTTCAGACTTTCATTGGTTGGGTGCATTATATATATAAACCTTTACTTATAGGCACATGACGTGCTTGACTTGTGAGTGGACCTACAGACATTGAATGAAATAAATTAAAGGGACAAATTAAAGATTCCTCTCATTACTAACGTGCTTTATGGGGTTGCTTTATGATCCATACAACACGATGATAATGAATATATGGTCCTTGGTGCATGTGATAAAATATAGATCACTGTTAGCTAGGATCAAGCTTTTCTTCATCACTAACGTAATTTTCTTTCCCTTTCGATGCATCAAATTGTTTTGAGAACAACTTAATGTTTGAGAAGTCTACCATGTCATGTGCCTATATAGCAGGTGCTCTTTTTTGTTTTCAAATAAAAAAAAAAAGCAAGTGCTCTTTAAATAAATATTTAACCACTAATACGTTTAATAAGCGGTAAAATAGAAAACAAATAATTTAATTTCTTCTTGAAATATGAAAATGGCACTTATTCTGAAACACGCCCTATAAAGGTTGAAACTTCGCCCATTGATGTATTATCTTTTCTTTGTTAATCTATAATTAAATGTTCACTTGAGGATACTTTTTGAAAATTGGTAATTATATAAAAATTTAATCATATAAAAAAAAGTTATATATTCTGGCTTTCCACCGTGACCAAGTAAATATTAAAGCTTTTTTGCCTATTTCATTTACACTTGCTTTTTGTTTAGTTGTAACCGGAATATTACTTTAGACTTAAAGATAAATTAGCGTTATTGGAGTAAATAAGCGTATGATAGAAAAATAAAATGAGATCAAATCTTTTTTAAAATGTAGAAAGTATTTATTATATGACCTTTTCAACAATGCCACTTTGAATCCGGACTTATGATTAGACAAAAAGGATATAATTTTAGAAAACTGATTGAGAGCTATGGATCTTATTATTCATAATGGACAAGAATTTTTTATCTATTTTTCTGAATGCATATACATTCATTTTTGTGGATGTATTTCCATTTTGAAAATTCCCCAAATTTAAATAAATTGAAATCAACATTTTATTAAATGGATGGCACACTCGATCGCTCAGCAATTGCAAATTGAAACTACATCGAAATTAATATTCAAAACAATAATATCGGTTTCCAGTCCAAATATTGAAATTGCAGTTTAATCTGTTCCGATTTATGTTGTGGTATAGTATGGTGACAAAAGATATTATTAGTATGCTCTTTTTTTTTTTTTTTTTTTAGCAACAAGAATATCTTCTCAAGTATATAAGGTATCGAAGATGACAAAATCACACTGCCTCGAGTAAATATAAAAGATTGACAGTTTTGTTTCATTTTTTTAATCATAATATGTTAGTACCCATCAAACTTCTATTAAATGTTCTAACATCAGAAACAATCTTGGATGGAGGCAATGGTGTCGGTAGAAATAACTCCAATTATTAATAACAAACTTACAAACGACAACCATAAGACTAAAAGACGCATTTAGTTTTTGAATGTGAGAGTATGATATTTTTCTTCGTCACAATTATGGAAAAAAAATAAAAATATTAGTGCCCTTATGATGTGTGTCCTTACAAATGTCGATAGTCTTTGTTAACATGCAAATAAATAATAAGCAAAAATATACTCATATGATCCTATTTATAAGATAGAGATAGAATGTCTTTTCTAGTCTTATTTAAAAGTCACATATATTGTTAAATTTTTCATATGATTGTATAGCTTTACCTTTCATTTATTATTGTGTAGATTTTATTCTTGTAGGGGTACTATAATATATATTAAGTAGGAATAAAGTCAGAATGTTGTTAAATTTATACGTAAAGTTAATGAAATTTTATATTTTCTTAATTTCAGTGAAATAAATTAGAAATGTCCTATATAAAAGGAGTAATTAATTATTCTCAGCTGGATTTTTCTTCTCAAATGCAGTAAGTCCAATATTGCATGTTTCACGGCAACTAGTATTAAAAATATCTGTCAAAAGTCTTCAGACTTTCATTGATTGGGCGTATTATATATATCAACCTTTACTTATAGGCACATGATGTGCTTGACTTGTGAGTGGGCCTACAGACAATGAATGAAATAAATTAAAGGGACAAATTAAAGATTCATCACATAGTAACGTGCTATATGAGGTTACTCTATGAACCATACAACACGATGATAATGAATATCTGGTCCTTGGTGCATGTGATAACATATCGATCACTGTTAGCTTGGATCAAGCTTTTCTTCATCACTAACGTAATTTTCTTTCTCTTTCGTTGCATCAACTTGTTTTGAGGACAACTTAATGTTTGAGAAGTCTACCATATCATGTGCCTATATAGCAGGTGCCCTTTAAATAAATATTGTTTAACCACTAATACGTTTAATAAGGGGTAAATAGAAAACAAATCATTTAATTTCTTCTTGAAATATGAAAATGGCACTTATTCTGAAACACGCCCTATAAAGGTTGAAGCTTCTCCCATTGATGTATTATCTTTTCTTTGTTGATCTATAATTAAATGTTTACTTGAGGATACTTTTTGAAAATTGGTAATTATATAAAAATTTAATCATATAAAATAAAGTTATATATTCTGTCTTTCCACCATGACCAAGTAAATATTAAAGCTTTTTTGCCTATTTCATTTAAACTTGCGTTTTGTTTTGTTGTAACCGGAATATTACTTTAGACTTGAAAGATAAATGAGCGTTATTGGAGTAAATAGGCGTATGATAGAAAAATAAAATGAGATGAAATCTTTTTTAAATGGAGAAAGTATTTATTATATGACATTTTCAACAATGCCACTTTGAATCCGGACTTATGATTAGACAAAAAGGATATAATTTTTTTTTTTTAAAAAAATGATTGTGGGCTATGCATCTTATTATTCATTATGTACAAGTATTTTTTTATCTATTTTCTGAATGCATAAAAATTCATTTTTGTGGATGTATTTCTAGTTTGAAAATTTCCTAATTTAAATAAATTGAAGTTAACATTTTATTAAATGGATGATACGCTCGATCGCTCAACAATTGCAAATTGAAACTACATCGAAATTAATATTTTAAAAAATAATATCGGTTTCCAGTCCTAATATTAAAATTGCAGGTTAATCTGTTCTGATTTATGTTGTGGTATATTATGGTGACAGAAGATATTATTTATATGCTCTTTTTATTTTAGCAACAACAATATCATCTCAAGTACATAAGGTATCGAAGATGACAAAAACACAATGCCTCGCCCTCGAGTAAAAATACAAGATTGACAGTTTTGTTTCATTTTTTAATCATAATATGTAAGTACTCATCAAACTTCTGATAAATGTTCTAACAACAGCAACAAACTTCGTATTTAACTTGAGTATTAAGTCGTATTCTCGAACTAAATCAACCTCTTAATTTTGTTACGATATTATCCTTCAGTATAATTTTTCATTTTTTTCCTTTAATACTGCAGAAAGCAATTCCTATTGGTCTCGAGCTTAAAAATGGATTATCAGATTGATAATTGTTCTCTTTGAAATATACAGACAAAAAGGTACATAACTTTTGTGGCCAAAGACAAGAAATCATATTTTAAAAAATCCTGCCATAAGTATTTTTTTCAAACGTCCCCAACAATACTATAGGAAACGGATATTCTTAACACCTTTTCCTTGTGGTGAATATTTATAGATTGATTATGTAGTGAATGTATCATATGGCATTAATTTTATGCAACTCTTCTGCTTTTTGGTGCATAACAATTATACAGAGAGTTGCTTTAATTCTTTTCATGTTGATTAGGTGATACGTTTTACTTCCATTTAAATTTATTGTATACACATTTCTTATTTCTTCTTTATAGCTAGAGACTATATCAATACCCATAATCAATAATATATATATATATATATATATATAATACACACACACACACACACACATATATATAATTTATAGAAAGTGGCATGTTTACGTGTGCCAAAATAAAATATTCATACAAGAGGAGATATTTCGAAGCATGCAGTTTCTATCTTATGAAATGGATTGTGAATTTGAGGTCTACTCACAAGTCAAGGACGCCATGTACCTACATGAAAAGAGGATTTAAAGTAAAATGATGAAATAAATTTTATTTATCATCAAAATAATGATAAAAACTTATTATGCTCATAATCGTCTCCTTGCATCTATAATATATATATATATATATATATATATATGAACTGGTAGGTATTGATTTTATTTAGTCCATGTAGGTATATGTTGAGTTAGAGCCATGTCACCAATTACTAAAGTTGTTTGTATAGTCCATGTAGGTATATAATGTTGAGTTATATATGTTCATGCTTATTTACAAACGTACGTTATGTTTTACAAGCCTAGGATTCATTCTCAACATAATATAAGGGTTTAACAAGAAAAATAAAAGAGTTCCTAGTGATAATAGTTGCCCAAGCAAGTCGGTATAAGAAAAACTAAACATCTGCTGTCTAATGAGATATATTTTCTAATATCGATCAAGCATAACAATTAAGAGCCAATGTGGAGGTTCAGTCTGTTCTTTTCAGCCCAAAGTACATGGAGATGATTCTTTCATAAATTTACAATATACAAATGACGTGCCTAGCAATGCATTGAACAACATTCACTTCGATAATGTATAGCTAGAAAATACTAATTTAAAATTGCCTTTCAGTTCACAGAGATGTATGTAATATAACTGTTCAAGAATAAAAAATTAATTAGTAGCATTTATGCGGCAATTATTTCCCTTATTATAAGTTTCAAATTAAATTTGTGAATGAGCGTGTCTCAAAATATAAGCTTCATTTTAGGTTTGTTTAAACATTTATTTATTTTTTCAACTTTATCCGCGGACTTTTTTTCATTCCATTTATTTTCTTTATAACATCACAGCATCTTGCTCTCGATATTGTTCTCTTTGGGGCCATCGCCCCTCACAATTTTAAAATGTGTCTTCCCCTCCTCAACTGATGTGGGATCTAACACTCCACACACCTTTGGGACTAGTGTCCTCGCTGGCACATTAGCCCACATTGACTCGAACATAGCTCTTATACCAATTGTAACATCCATGTGCCTTGCTCTCGATATTGTCTGCTTTAGTGATCCATCCTCCTCTCAATGCGTTTTAAAGCCATGAGGGATGATGAGGGCTCCAAAGCAGACAATATTTAGAACAAGACACTTGAATGTTACAATTGGTATCAGAGCTAGACTTGGGTCGATGTGTTTTGATGTGGCAGCAAGAATGCTTGGCCCAAAGGTGGGTGGAGTCTTATATCCTACATCAGCTGGGGAGGGGAATGAAAAACGCCTTATAAGGGTTTAGATACCTCCCCTCTTGTCGTGTTTTAAAACCATCAGGGGTGACGGCACCTAAAAGTGGACAATATTAAGAACGAGGGGATGTTACATTTTCTCTCACTTATCCTCTTTACAAATATGTGTATAGTTGGAAAAAATATATATTTATTGCTTTTAACTATTTTGTTGATCAATGCAAATCATTTATTTGAAGCCTACAAGAAGGGACTGAAGGAGTATGAAAGTGAAACTATAAAAGTAATATAATGGTGGTAACAATCTTGGATGGAGGTAATAGCGTTGGTAAAAACAACTCCATTTATCAAATATAAACTTATAAACTACACGTGCAGCCATATGGCCAAAAGACAGAACATTTAGTATTTGAAAACCAAGTAAAATATTAGCACTCTTATTTATCTCTCCTTCCCTCCTCATCTAGTTATATATTTAACTATTCTCGTCTAAAAACTCTTCTTCAGCTAGATTTTACTTCTCAAATACATTGGGTCCAACTACTGTAGATTAGAGTTCAATTTCTTCACTAAAGTAGATCTTATATTAGGGACTAGAGGTAGTACATATCAACCTTTACTTATACATAGGTACATGACGTGCTTGACTTGTGAGCAGACCTAGACTTTGATATATCACTACAAAAAAAAACGTGATTTAGTAACGGTTAAAAATGGGTATTAGTAGCGGTTTTAACCGCTACAAACAAGGTTAGTAGCGGTTACTAGAACCGCTACTAAATCGTATGTTGCAAGCAGTTTTGTAGCGGTTATATAAAACCGCTACTCAATCAAAAATAACCGCTACATCCTTTGTAGCGGTTCAACTTAACCGCTACAACACCCACATGGACGAAATTTTTTTCAGAGATATTTGTAGCGGTTATATAACCGCTACAAATATAAAAAATTGAAATTTTGAGAGCGAAAAAAAATGACATTTTTTTTATTTTGTAGCGGTTAACAAACCGCTACAAATATAAAAAATTGAAATTTTGTTGGCGAAAAAAAATGACATTTTTTTTATTTTGTAGCGGTTAACAAACCGCTACTAATTTTGAATTTCATAAAATTTGTAGCGGTTATGAAAACCGCTACTAATTTCATGAATTCAAAATTAGCACCAAAAAATTTAATTTGAGTTGTAAAAAGGCGCGTTATTTAGTAGCGGTTTAATAACCGCTACAAATATTTAAATTTTTTTTTAAAAAATATACGATTATTTGTTTCTGTTTTTTCAATATTAAATTAAATAGTTTATTTTGTTATTATTTTATCTATTTCAATTAGCTTATTATTCAATAGTTTAACTTATTAATAAATAAAAAGGAAAAATGTAATTGAATTGGATTAGTATAAAATTTATATTAATAATATTATTAAGGATAGGTAGGTAATAAGGAATTATTATGTTATCTAATATAATGTAATTGTGTATGAAAAATAGATGAAAATGAGATACAGTTTGATATATCTAGAAAAAAAAAATGGTTAGAATAAATTTTATAGAAAGGAAAGAAGTATTCTAAAAAAAATTAAAAATCTTGTTACCATATTTGATCGTATTATTCAGCTCCTCTACTCATACGAAAGAAGTTGTAAATGAGAGAAAATGAAAGAAAGGTAAGGTGAAAAGAAATTGGGGAGTGTTTGAAATGAGTTGTGGTAAGGGTATTTATAGGGATCCACGTACTATTTGTAGCGGTTAATGTAGCGGTTATTTATATTTTTGTAGCGGTTTAATATTTATAGTGATCCACGTACTATTTGTAGCGGTTAATGTATCCATTTTATAGCGGTTAATTTTTTATTTGTAGCGGTTCAATAACCGCTACAAATATTATTTTATTTTTTTTAAAATTTTTTTTTACATTTTATTTTAAAATTTTTTTTGCATTTTTTGTAAAGACAAAAGCATAATTTGAATTTGATTACTCATCGTCGCCATCCCTACAGAAATTTTGTAGAAAAATTATTGTTATGGATGTATTATTAAATTTAAAAAATTTAATTCAAATGACGTGGACTTAAAAAAACTCACCGCAGTAGAGGTAAATTGTCATCGCCTTCAGGGAAGTAGTTTTCAAAATCAGCTGGCTGAAATGGCTCACTCTCGTAGGCGATGTTATCGCCTTCACCCATGTCGTAAAGGTCTCTTGGCTTTAAATGAACGACCATGTGCCAATCCCTATGCCTTTCGTCCTCGACATAATAAACCTGATGTGCCTCTGAAGCTAGAATATACGGCTCATCATCTTCAGAGGCACATAATAAACCTGATGTGCCTCTGACAACTGACGGCCGTGAGAAATTGACTGATGTGATCCCTAAGTCGTCAGTTGTCAGTCCCCGAGAAGTAGTGGTATTTGCCCACAAACACTTGAACAGCGTCACAGTGAAACGGCCTTGATAATTAAGTTCGACCACATCAAGAAGCTTGCTATAGTAAGGACGCCTCCGAACTGCATGTTGGCATCACTGCTGCTCGCATAACTCCTTGTCCCAAATGTGCCATAAACACCCGAATTCTGTGTTTGCAATCCTTGATCCCGTGAAACCGTGCAAAACTTAAAACCATTGACATTGTATGCTGTAAACCGTTTTGCATGATCAAGAGGGCCGATTGCGAGAGCTCTGAAATCTAGTGAGTGTGGGTTGTGGTCATTTAGTATTCTGCGCGCAAACCAGCTCGGGAATTCTCTGTGGACCCTCCTATCAACTTCCGAGGATGTCTATGTACGGATCCTGAGTTGAATCTTAACATGACTTCTGAATTCCCTGCAATTAATAATGGAAAGGCGTTAGTGAAATGAAAGTGAGAAATGTTACGAAAGATATAGATCGAATAACATGTGAGTGTACAATTCTTACCATATGAAAGGTTCAACTTGAGTGCAATTAATCAAGCCATGTCTATGTGCTTGGAACTTCTCAGTTGCCATTAGTTTGAAGTTCTCAGTTGCTCCAACTGGTTTACCAACACGAGGGATAAATTCTCCTGATGTCGGCGCAGGTTCAGGACAATCGTCAACACGAGGCGGGCGGTTGAAAGCCTTCTCAAGATCATCAAAGTACCTTGAACAAAAATATAGCACCTCATCCCCTATATAGCCTTCAGCTATAGAACCTTCTGACCACGCCTTATTCCTCACGTAAGATTTTAATTTCCCAAGGAACCTACGAAGTACAGAAGAGAAAATTGATATAAAATGATGAAAAGGACGACTAGCAAACATTAAATACGGAGAATAAATTAAAGCACATATTTAAAATGAGTACCTCTCAATCGGATACATCCAACGATATTGTACTGGTCCAGCGAGCTTTGTTTCATGAACGAGGTGGACTGTGAGGTGAACCATCACAGTAAAAAAGGACGGAGGAAAGATCATCTCCAAATGACAAAGCGTAAGAATGATTTTCGACTGCAGCTGATCGAACTCCTCAACGATCAAAACCTTAGAACACAACTTCCGAAAGAAAGAACAAAGTTCCACCAAAACAATGGAAACATCGGGAGGAAATGTATTCTTTATAGCCAGAGGGAGTAACTGCTGCATAAGAACATGTGAGTCATGACTCTTCAGGCCAGCAACCTTTCGAGCCTGCAAGTCGACACATCGAGAAATGTTGCTTGAATACCCATCAGGAACTTTTAATTTCTTCAACGTTGCGAGGAACACTTCCTTGTTCGGTTTTGTGAGGGTAAACTTTGCCGGTGGAAATCTGTCATGCTCATCTGGCCAAGCGTCTTCACGAACTCCCATGTCGCGTAAATCTTTCCTCGCTTGAAGGTGATCTTTTGTCTTGTCGGGTTCGTTAAGCAGCGTATACAGCACATTGTCACAAACATTTTTTTCAATGTGCATTACATCAAGACTGTGGTGAAGTAAATTAGATCTCCAATATGGAAGCGTGAAGAAAATACTTATCTTCTTCCACTGCTGAGGCGCCGAAGTCTTGCGCGTCTGTTGGCGAGTTTGTGCTGAATCATCGCTTTTTCCAAACTCGAAGTCAACATGCTCAAGCTGCTGTAAGATATCTGTACCGGACAAAGTCTGAGGTGGTCCTCTTTTTTCTGGTTTCCCATTGAAGCGATTCCATTGCAATCTGAACTTATGCGTTCCATCGAGAAACCTCCGATGCCCCATAAAGCACCACTTTCGGCTATGGGGAAGGCGCAATGCGTCAGAGTCAAAATTGCAAGCTGCACACGCCGACCCAGTATGAACATTCCAACCAGATAATGTGCCAAGGCCAGGAAAGTCACTAATCGTCCACATCAAGGCTGCACATATGTTGAACAAAGTCTTGCTATAAGCGTCGTACGTCTCCAAGCTGACATTCCACAGGTTAAACAATTCCGCAATAAGCAGTTGGAGATACACATCGATGTCATTGCCCGGTGCCTTTTTGCCTGGAATGATCATAGACATAATGAAAGAGCTTTGTTTCATACACATCCAGGGGGTAAGTTGTAGGGAACTAAGACTACCGGCCAAATACTGTAACTTGTGCTAAGATTCCCGAAAGGATTGAAACCGTCGGTCGCCAACGCAAGCCGAACATTTCTGGGGTCAGTCGCAAAATCTGGAAAGTCGTTGTCAAACGTTTTCCAAGCAGCTGTATCCCGCGGATGTCTTAATTTACCATCTTCATTTTTATCAACGGCATGCCACCTCATGTGCTCAGCAGTTTTAGACGACATAAATAATCTTTGTAGATGAGGTTTCAAAGGGAAGTACCTGAGAATCTTTGCAGGTTTCTTCTTTTGCTTTTTCCCCTTCCGAATTGTCTTGTACCTCGATGTGTGACATCTCTTACACGTCTCCCTGCTGGAATCGTCTCCCCAATACAGCATACAATCATTTGGGCATGCATCAATTTTTTGATAATTCAACCCCAACCTGTTGATAATCTTCTTGGCCTCGTAGAACGTTGTGGGAATCTCAGAGTCGGGGAATGCATCTTGTAATAAGTCGAGCAACATCGACATTCCCTTATCTGTGATCCCATACAAGCACTTGATATGATACAATTTGATCAAGAAAGATAATTTAGAATATTTGCGACAACCTTGATATAAAGGACGATCTGCTTCATCCATCAAGCTAAAAAAATCCCGAGCTGCTTCATTCCTCATAAAAACCGGCTCAGAGCCGTGCACTTCTTCGTTGAAGTTGTCGCCTTAAAATCCAAATGCATCACGCACGGCATCATTCACAGGATCATCTTCATCTACTTGAACGCCTACTTGAGAACTTCGAGGAAGAGCATCGTCATATCTAATGCCGGCCTTCTCACCATGAACTGCCCAGAACGTATAGTCCTTAGGGAAAGGCTTCACAAGCAAATGTTCCTTCACAACATTTCATGCATGCCACTTCTTGAACTTGCATTTCCGACACGAATAGACGATCTTGCCATTACAGCTGGCGTGAGTGAATGCAAAATCCAAGAAACTGTTTAATCCGTACAAATATACAGGAGAATTGCGCGGCAACCTGATCCATGATTTATCTATAGCTACAAGTGAGAGAGAAGAAAGTATAGAGAAGAAGATGAGTGAGAAGATAATGACGAATGCCAAGAACCTTATATTCTGAAATTCCAACGTTTATAATTTTGTAGCGGTTCTAAAACCGCTACACTAACCGCTACAGTTATAAAATATTAGTAGCGGTTATATATATAAAACCGCTACTAATTTTCAAGCCGTTACACATTGGTGGGAAATTCAAAATTTATATGTTGAGTTTTTGTAGCGGTTATATATATAACACCGCTACTAATTTTCAAGCCGTTAACATTGGTGGGAAATTCAAAATTTACTTGTTGAGTATTTGTAGCGGTTATATATATAAAACCGCTACTAACATTAAAGCCGTTGGACAGCAAATTTAAAAATAATTTTTAATTTGTAGCGGTTATACATAACATAACCGCTACAAATGTGCACAAAGGCGGCAAATTTCAAAATTCAAATGATGAGTATTTGTAGCGGTTCTTATTGTAAAACCGCTACAAATATATATGCTTTTTTTTTTAATTTAGAAATATAAATAATATTATTGCAATTAATTTATAAATTCAACAACGCGATCTAATAATATAAATATAATTATATTAAACACAATAAGAAAGTTCTGAAATACAAACTCATATATATATATATATATATATTTACAAATGTTTCAACAAAAAAAAAATGTCCTAAACTAAGTAGCTGGGGGCTTATCATCTGGTGCTCCCTCAGGTGGGGCTCCCTCAGGTGCTGCTGGATCGGGCCACTGCGCAGAGTGAATCGCACCATCGTCATCAGCAGGAGGAGGAGGAGGAGTAGTACTCGGGACAACGTAGCGAGGGACAGGGGGAACCTCTGGATGCTGCTCGTCCGGGAACAGGCGACTCCATGACCGCTCGAGCATGTTGTTCGCGATTTCACGCCACTGCGTCTGCTGAGCGTAGATCAAATCAGCGTGCAGCTGCATCTGCTGCACCTGCATATGCTGCTGCTGCTCCAAATCTGACCGCAGCTGGTCAATAGACTCGTCCCTCGGACGTCTGACCCCTCTAGAGCTGCCAGCCTCAGAGGCGGCGCTCCTGCCGTAGACCATGCTAGGTCTGGCGCCTATCCCCATCCCCCGCACGCGTCCAGGGTGCTCAGCCTGAGCCAGACCCACCTTCAAAGGAGCCATCGGGTCCACTGACCCTTGTAACTCCTCAGGCTGGGTCTGTTGCAGCTCAGCCTGCGACTGCTGCATCCGCTCCTGCCATTTTATGAAACAATTACTAATTAGCATTTTTCATTATTAACTTGGTTTTATAAAAATTATAATAATAAAATTACTTACAATGGCCGCCTCTGCCTGCTGAGAGGTCGCAGTCCCGTCACGGTGTCTGTGTGTGATGGTGTACAACTCCCATAGTCCGTTTGACGGTTCTCCTGCTGTGCCTTCGTCTCCTAAAACAATTACAAAATTCAATTAGTATTATGAAATAATCAGCTAAAAGTAAGTGATATTTTGAAAAGTTACCAGCTCGCTATAGGTCACAGCAAAGGTCTTCGATCCTACTGTGTGGTGGATCGTCTGCTGCGTACGGATCTCGGTGTTCCTCTGAGAAAGCTCCTGGAAAAAAAAATATTAAATACAAATTAAATTGAAATTATAATTTAATATTTAACAATTATAAAATTATATATAAAAAATCTAATAAATACATTACCTGCGCCTCAGGGCTCCTCCTGAACTAGACGAAACTTGCCCAGTCGTTTGGTGGCACGCCGTCCGGGACATTGTCGATCAGCTGCTTCAGAGGCATCGTCCCGTCCTTGTTCACCTTGTGGAAGAGACGGTTCCTCCTGTTACTCCAAGCGTCACCCATCTTCACGAGGGCGTACCTCTTCCTGTTGGCCCGGACGGGAAACCGCAATTGAAAAAAAATTATTTAAATATCAATAATTACAAAAAACATAATTTAAAAAATATTAATTAAATAGAATTAATTACAAAAAATATTAATTAAATAATTTTAATTACCTGAACCACCTCCTCCCAAGCCTGGTCCTTCGGCCCCCTCGGAACGTGCCTCCACATCTTGAAGTGAAGGGGGAACCGCATCCAATTCGCGCCCAGGTCGTTCAGAAAGTGGTTGAGCGGGTGACCCCCATTGTGGATGGGCTAGTCAGTGCCCTCATTCCACGGCACTATAACTCGCAGGCTCCGGTCCAAGCTGTTCACACAGGCCACGTCTAGCCTCCTCGTCGAAACGTTCCCCTGCTCGTCTGCACAGTTTACCGCACATTAGATAAATTGTAATTCAAAGTTAACATTTCTAATTTAAATAAATAATTTACTAAATTAAAAAATTAATTTACCTTGGACCTGCACCTCAAACCCAGTGGACTGCGAAGACGACCCTCGTGGGTTGTTCTGCTCCCGAGCCTCCTCCTCATCGAGGAACTGCTCCATCTCCTTGATCCCAATCGGGATCTCGAACTCCTCCTCGTCAAGGAAGTCCTCGACGCTAATATCTGGCCCCCCAACCTCAGGCACCTCTGGTGCGGTCGTCTCCTGTGGGATCGTCTGCGGTGCATGTGGTAGGGCCGACTCCTGTGGGGGGATGGGCTGAGATGCCGCGGTCGCCCTGCCTCCACGCTGCTCCCTCCCTCTGCCCCCTACCCGGCTGCTGCCACCCCGTAAAATCGGTCTGGGGACTTCAGGGGCCTTCCCCTTATCCTCTCTTGAAGCCATATCAACTGTACAAATCAAAAAAAAAAAAAAATTAGTCACATTATTATGCAAAAATCTAATAAAAATACAAATACAAATAAAATATGTGTTATATATGTACCTCAAGTGCAAATACTGAGAAATACTGTAGCAAAAACTCCTACACAGACGTCTGAACGCTCAAATCTTGAAGAAATCACTCAGAGAAATCCCAGGAAACAAAATGAGCAAAAGGAGAAATGAGGGAGGCGGTGGCTTAAATAGGCTAGATATTAGTAGCGGTTATTCCAATAACCGCTACTGTAACCGCTATAAATAATTAAATTTGTAGCGGTTCTACAATAACCGCCACAAATGATAACAACGTTTGAAATTCTGTAGCGGTTATTGCCCAGAACCGCTACAAAAGTCGAGACTCTTGAAATTCTGTAGCGGTTATACCCCTATAACCACTACAAACTGCTGACCTTTGGTATTTTGTAGCGGTTTGGTTGCTGTAACCGTTACAAATAACCGCTACACTGTTGGCGGGGCTTGGTTGCGCCAAGTGGCGGGAATATTGTAGCGGTTTCTGTGCATTAACCACTACAAAATCACCACTACAAGTTTTGGCGGGAATTTCACGCCAAATTTTTAGCGGTTTTGTCTACCCAACCGCTACAAAAAACGCGGCTAATCTATCGCGCCACTTGGCGCGTAGCTTGCCGCTACAAATTTGTAGCGGTTTAGGTGAAAACCGCTACAAATACTATAATTTGTAGTGGTTTAATATAACCGCTACAATTGCACCGCTACAAAATACCTTTTTTTTTGTAGTGTGTGTATATATATATATATCAAATATATATATATGTCTGTGTGTGTGGTGAAGGGTAACGACAACATATGCATGCAAGTTTCTTCCCACTAGTAACGTTGTTTTGGAAGTACTCTCTCTATGTATGGCCCATGAGAGTGTCCATAAATGAAATAATGCAACGAAGATGAAAATGTAGTTCCTCAAGGGACAAAGATTCTTCTCATTACTAACGTATTTATGGGGTTACTCTATGATCCATACAATACGATGATAATGAATATATGGTCCTTGGTGCATGTAATAACAGATCGATCACTATTTAGGATCAAAGGTTTTTCTCATCATCACCGTAATTTTCTTTCTCTTTCGTTGCATCAACTTCTTTTGAGGATGACATAATGTTTGAAAAGTCTACCGTGCCTAGTGAATTCTTTTTATATAAATATTGTTTTACCACTAATGAGTACACTAACAAGGGGCGAAATAGAAAACAAATCATTTAATAAAAATTTACATTATGAAAAATAAATATATTCTCGCCATCAGCCATGACAAATTTTATTAATAAGAAAGATACCCAAAAGAAAAAACAAGCTTTGTTTTCTTTAGTTGAATTGTCCTCAGTTTCTAGAGAAATGAACTGTGAAAAATATATTAATATATATGCAATTAGAGAAGCATAATATATATATATATATATATATGTGCGCAATTAGCTAATCTAATTGCAAATTGTGTTATTTACAAATTGTGAATAGTATAACCATTAAAGCATTCCTAATTGTCCATTATATTCTTTGCAAGTTTTCCAAATATGGCAGGAAAAGCTTCCATCTATATATAATTGGCAAAAAGGTAAAATAGAAATTAGTCATTTTTTTAAAAAAAAAGTTGTTATCTTTTTATTATTTTGATGTACAAAATAATGCAAAATTTCCATATTAGGATTAATCTTATTGTTAAAGAAAAATAAATTTCATAATTAAAATTTGTCATATGGACTTGTGTTCAAACAATTTTTAAAGCTTCACAAGCATTCTAAGATTTTTAAAGTTATGCTTTACTTCATTGTTTTACTTGAGAATTCCTTTTTTCAGTAAGATATTAGGGAAAGTGCTTTTGTTTTTAGCTTCTCAAAATTGAATCTTAAATAGTAAGGTAACAAGAAAATTCTAAATGAAATAAATCCTAACAAATTATAATTATGTGTTATATACTATTACATTATTTAGGGTTAAGGTGCACATTTTGCCCTAAAAGTTTTCCCTGAAGAGTAATATTGCCTTGAAAGTTTTTTTTAGAGTCAGTGTCACCCCAGAAGTTTCAAAATATAGCAATTTTGCCATATACCATTAAAAAACTAACGTTGACCATTAAAAAATTGATGCTAACTATGGTAACATTGCTCCTCAGCAAAAACTTCCGGGGCAAATGCCTTTCCCGTCCCCCTCTTATATCATCCTTGTATGCATCTGACAAAAGTCTACTCCACTCCACAAGTTAATTAAATTTCTATTAATTGCATAATCATGAATTCAATACAAAAATATGAAAATAAAAAGGCTAGCTAGAAAGATAAACACAAAGCAAATGTCCATAAAAAAGATAAACACAGGTCAATTTTGAGGAGTTTGGTTATTTTTATAAATGAAAAAGATATAAAAATAAATATGATTTCTTTATATTTAAATTTTAAATTTTTGGAATGTTTAAAATATATCATGACATCAAAATCCATAAAAAAAGAACATCTAAATATATTAATAAGTATTAAACCTCAGAAAACATTTTCCCCAGAAAATGAAAAATAATTATACATCATAATAAGATGTAGTTATATACTTTGCGGAAAATGAAGTTTGTTTTGGAATAACCGGAGAGATCTGGTTGGATAATAACCGGAGAGATCTGGTTGGATATAATTTATATTTATACAATAGAATATCTCAGTAATTTCACAATATTATTTCTAAAATTTTAAATTTAATTATTATCTAACGTATAACTTTATTTTCTTTTAATGTATTTATTTCTCTTTCTTTTATTTGATCAAGGGTTTCCTCATTCTTGATATTTGAACTTGTATTCTCTTCGTTATAGTGTGAGGCCGTTTACCATCTCAATTAATTGCTTGTTGGTTGTCTCATTTTCTTTTATTATTCTTTTTGTATTATCATAATTTAATCAATGAATAGTGAGACGTTCAAAATATATTTATTTAATTTTCAGACTTATCATTTGTTCCGGAGGAGCAATGCTTCAAGATCATTTATGTAAAAATCAAAGCTTTTTATTTCACCAAAAAAAAAAATAATCAGAGCTTTTTCGCCAATTCCATCTATGTTTGCTCGGTGTGGTTGTTAACCTTACAAACATAATGTCACACCCACCACCTAAGGGGCACGGCCTACTCACCAGCTTTGGTGTGGGGGCGGACTCACAGGAATATCAGTGGTCCCCCGTGATACCGTATTTCTTTTGCCTACCCAGCCTCAAATGCTCGACCTGGGGGCCAAGTACATACATCATGTGAGAGCTGGTACCATCAGGGGCATGGGTACTTGGCCCCTAGGTCGTGCGTTCGAGGCTGGGGAGGCAAAAGAAATACGGTATCACGGGGGACCGTAGATATTCCTGTGATTCCGTCGCCACGCCACAGTCGGCGTGTAGACCGTGCCCCTCGGGTGGTGGGTGTGACACATAACCCGCAAGTTAAGAAGTTAAGGAAAAGTGATAGATATAGTTTGAATAATATAGTAATAATATTGTCCTCAGACATAAAGTCATAGCTGAAGAAATTGAAACCCAGAGAATTTTAAATGAGAATGAGATATCACAAAACAAAAAGTAAGTTATAGCAAAGCATTTTGTATATGGTAAAATGTCCGATTAATAACTGTTTAACATCCTAGTCCTAGTTGCTCTTGATATTGTTCCCTTGGGGTTCGCCACTCTTCACAGTTTTAAAACGTGTCAAGATTGGGAGATATCCAGACCCTTATAAGATATCTTTTGTTCCCCATCTTAGCTGATGTGGGACTTCATACTCCACCTTATTAGGGCCCAGCATCTTCGTTGGCACATCGACCCAGAATGACCTGAACCTGACTCTGATATCCACAAGATTCTAAGTGTCTAGTAATGAAGAAAGGAATAACTGTTTCACCCAAAATAAAAAATAAATAAAAAATAAAAATGCATATTTAATTGAAAGAACAATGCATCCAACGCAAGGATCAATTAAAAAAAGTCCTTGTACTGTTTACTCTTTATAGCCTACTAGACTCGACCATAAATGAAAATGTGGTCCCAGCTGAAGTGACATTGTTCAACACGTAATCAAATCAAGGGACGAAGCTTCTTCTCATTCATCACCATACTTGACCGTTAATAAAATAATGCAGCAAAAAAGTATCTTGAAATATATGTGAAAACAATTTAATACACCCGACATGCTAATTAATGTTTTAGTTCAATTTCTTCAATCTTATCACAAAAGATGTCCTTTTGCAACTCCGCATTTTGTTAGTAAGACTTGACTTGATATCAAGCCGGAGAAGTATAAAACGACGTGTGTGTTAATTGCTCGATGCACAAGACTTGAAATTCGGATAAGTCTGTTATGCTCCTCATGGGAAAGCCTTCTTCCTTTGTTTTCCTGCAGTTACTTCATTGCTTCACGGCCTCCTTAGCTTGGACCGAAATAAACATCAGTACTGATAAATCTGCACTTCTTGCCCTTAAATCCTTTATCACTTCAGATCCATATGATTTCTTAGCTAATTGGTCTGTCTCTTCTTCTCCATGCAATTGGACTGGTGTCACATGCAATACTCGTCATAGAAGGGTCTATTCCTTGAATCTTCACGGCATGGTTCTTAAGGGCTCCATATCTCCACAACTAGGAAATCTCTCATTCCTTGTTGAACTTGATCTCAGTGACAACAATTTCTATGGTCAAATACCAGAAGAGTTGGTTCGATTGCATAGATTGAAACTACTCAATTTGAGCTTCAACGACTTTGATGGGCAAGTTCCAGTGTGGATAGGATATTTAACTTCACTGCAGAAACTAAATCTTCGAAATAATAGTCTTAATGGAATTATTCCACTATCTCTATTCAATTTGTCAATGTTGGAGATTTTAGATTGGAATAATAATTTTATAGAAGAGGCCATTCCGTTAGAGGTGGGTAGACTTGAGCGATTGAAGATTTTACGACTTAGCGGTAACAAACTTTCAGGAATCATTCCACAAACAATTTTCAACTTATCTTCACTCGAGTTATTAAGTTTGTCCTACAACAATTTGTCAGGTATGTTTTAAATTATTGTCAACATTTATATTAGTCTTCATTCTAAACTAGTGTATTTGGTAAGTAGGATCTCATCCTCAAGGAATAAGAGTTTGTCTCAATTATTTATTTATTTATTTCTGGCATTTTTATGAATTTTCTTCTATATTTTTGTCATAATTTTCGTACTTTTTTTCAATGGGAAAAAACATTCATCATCAAAAATTTGAAACAAATTATATAGTCACACCATGGGGAAAAAATTACTGTCAAAATATTAATTAGTCCAGGCTCATCATCAATCTTTGAAAATAAATATATATTATTCTGTCAATAAAACTTTTTTGAAGGGCTTTTTCATAGGAAAAAAACTTAGTTCAAGTTCATTATATCTATTATATCAAGATCTCTAATTATACATGGATGTGTGTCCGATTTATTTCGTGTGGCTTTATATATAGTTAAATAATAAAATTTTAAAAATATGATACATGGTCACATGTGATTGGAGGATTTGACATAATGGATATAAAAAACTTGTATTGTCCTTTTTCATATTGAATAATCCTTGCAATGAACATGTCCGAAATGTTTGATTTTGATTTGGACAATCTACATTATATTTCAATTATATTTCAATTTCATTATTTATTAGTAATTATTATTTTTAAAAAGTGTGTAGAGTCAACAAAAAGATTTTTTCTAGGAGTCTTCCAAGAAATATGTGTTTTGATAGGAATGATGAAAAGAAAGGGCCAATTGGATTTCAATTTGTCTCCTAGATTTAATCATCTAGAATCCATCAAAATTTCTCAACCAAACACAACCAAATGATTTAATCTATGGTTATTAGCCCACCCAAATTAAAAGGGTTATACCTGTTATTGTGTTTTATCATGTGGTAATATATGTGTCATTTCTTAAAAAATGTGCAAGTCTTATTACATGTGTTTCTATAGAATATTAATTTATCTCATGTATATAATAACTTGTGACACATAACAAATTGTTACTGACATTATTTTCTTTCCCAACCCCTTGATATTTGAAGGAGGCATCCCAAATGAAATTGGTGATCTTTCACAACTGAAGATATTGTATCTTGGAGTAAATCAACTCACTGGTTCTATACCATCTTCATTATTTAACAATTCAGCGTTACGTGAGATTGCTCTTGGAATAAATCAATTATTTGGTACTCTCCCAAAAAATGTGTGTTTTGGGCTTCCAAAACTTGAATTATTTTATGTGAATGGAAATGATTTGTCTGGCGAAATACCCTCCATTTGGCATCAATGCAAAGAATTAGAAAAATTACAATTGGGTGATAATATATTCAACGGAGGAGAGATACCAAGTGACATTGGAAATTTGACCAAACTCCAGTTGCTCTATCTTAAGAACAGCAACTTGCAAGGTAAGAGTTTTAATTGTATATATCATTGTCTTAACTTCTATTCCATTATTTCATAAGACATTACTGAATAATGATTTTGCTATATTACTTTTAAAGACATAGAACGTGTTGCTTTCTTTTAATCCCAAAGTGAATATGAATAAAATGGTAATATTTTCTCAATCATTAAAGAAACAAGGAGCCTGAGGGAAAATAACCTGATAAAAGGACCCCATACAACACTACTTAGAGTCAGATTGGATTAAAAGGGTGGAGTATAACTTTTACCATTGATATCTCTATCTGAGCCGCAATCATCTGTATTTAGCTATTTATATTTAGGGATATGATATTTTTAAATCTGAATAAACTTTTTATTCGCATATTTAGTTTAGCTTCGCAAAGTTTAGAAAAAAACTTCAAATATTGAAAACAAATATAAAATAGCAAACACTCGAATTAATCTTTATTTGAAATTTTTTAATGCAATAACGAGAGATGTCATTTTTGAATTTGGAATGATTTTGCATGCCTTTGACTTTAGTTTGGGATTGGAGAAATATAAAATGACGTGTTTGTAAACAAAATGAGATTTTGTTTTTCGCCACTTCATTCATTCATAAGACATTAATGAACAATGATTTTACTAGATTACTTTTAAAGACATAGAACCCGATACTTTCTTTTAATCCCAAAATGAACATGAATAAAATGGTATACTTTTCACAATATATGAGTTCGATGTGGCATAATAATTTTATAGATGACAACATCTCCATATGTGTCGATGGGAGGGTGTACGTGTTGAGACTGTGCATTTTTTTTTTTAAAAAAATCCTTTTTACTTTATGAAATAGAAATAAATTTGAAATGAGATTTTGCTTCCCATAATTTAGTTGGAATCTGTATCTATATAATTTTCACACATGTGATCATCAGTTGCTTAAAATTCTTCCAAAAAATGAAATAAAATATTTAATCATTAAAAAACATGGGAGCCCATTGGAAAATAAACAAACTGATAAGTATGATGATAAAAAAAGACTAGTTGGGATTTCAATGTTTCTTTCTACCCTTGGTCGTTCATTTGATACATGTTAAATTAATTCCATAATCTCTCCTTAGCATATCTTTTTTTAAAAGAATTCAATGTCTAATTAACAAAATTCCATGTATTATTTATATGGCTGTGTGTGAATCAACGAAATTCCTATACTTACTACCAACAAACAAATATTCTGTATTTTTTGCATAGGTGGAATTCCTTCTTTTCTTTGGAACATGTCTTCTTTGACCTATGTTGACGTTGGCATGAATCATTTAAAGGGTAATTTGCCAGAAGAAATGTGTCATCAACTCCTTTTACTTGAAGTCTTCTCTATTGGTGTTAATCAATTAGAGGGAAGCATTCCAAAATCAATAAGCAACTGCACATCTTTGAAAGTGTTATATTTGGATGGCAACTCATTTACAGGTATGCACTTTACTTGTTTGTTTTCTTTTTCTTTTTTAATTTTTCTCTCAAAAATTAAATTATATTTATGTTAGATAGCAAATAAAGTGAAGATCAAGAGCAGATGGAACCTCATGAGTTTTGTAAACACAAAACCCCAAACCATACAGAGTGGCCACCATGTGTTATGCCAATGGTTTTTTTTCTAAAAGCTTTTATCTATCTCTTAATATCTTTAATTTTACGTTTTTCCTATCCCCTTAATATTAAAATAATTATAATACTATTAAAATACAGACAAGTTTGGAGTTGTTTTTTTCCTTGATTATTATCTGTATAAATTGTAACAATTCAATATTTTTAATTGAAATTAAAATTATACTTAATAATTTTTCTTTAAAAAATTATAACTTAAGAATTAACAAATGTGCAATAAACTAAAAAATTAGTTATATATGCATAAAAAAGCAAGGGAAAATGAAATACCAAAAATCAATTCAAGGACCTACACTTTTAACAATTTCCTAATCAAGCCTTTTATTAACGTTGTTAAAAGACCATAATGCACCTTTGTAACTAAAAAGGAAAATTAAAGGCAGATGTGTGCCTGATTTTGGTTTTTATTATTTCAGTTGGATTTAACTGATATTTTCCTTTGTTTATAGTTTATTTATTTGTTTATTATTTGATTGTGATTGATTTTGAGAAGTAATTTGAAAACAGGCAAAGATGGAAAAAACAAAACAAAAACAAGATCTAAATTATTGTAAATAAACAAAAACAAACAACATATTTTCATTAGGTTTTAGCAACTTGTAATTTTTTTTATGAGTAAACAAAAACTATTAGAACCTAATCAAATGTGAATGACATGAGCATATGAATTTTTTCTGTAAACATGAAAGTTATTAAAACATAATAAAATGTCGTGAATTCTTTAACAAAATTTGTAAATGATATAAGTGATAGCGTAAATGTTTTACTTGGTAAACAAAAATTGTTAAAACTTAATCAAAAATCATGAATTTCATAACAAAACTTGTCAATGATTCATTAGGAAGTTTTTGTATGTCATCCTTGGGATCCGCAACAAAACAATTAACCAAAGATTGTGTATAGACAAACCGAGGATTATTTATGATGCTAAAAAAAGACTAGTTGGTATTTCAATGTTTCTTTCTACCCTTTTTTTCCGTCTTTTCCTCTGTTTTCTTTCAATGGCAAGTTTTTTTTTTTTAAAAAAAAAAAATTATCGACAATCTCACATGCATCCTAAAAAAATTCCTTGCATGGAAAATAATTTATATATATCATTTAAGGACAGTGGCTTTTTTGAAATAATTGATTGCGATGAGTTAATGCTCTGAAATGATTCAGGATTAATAATCTAAGCAGCATTATTAAATTTGGAATTGAATTTGAACGTCTTGAGTTTGATTTGGAATTGGACAACACTTGCAAATTTTAATCTTCATTTTTTGGACATGGATCTAAAGACTCAGTCCTTAAAATAAATGTTTATTATTATTTCTACGTTGTTAAAAAAAACTTAGAAGGATTTTTTTTCCAATAATACTAAGCAATACAGACATGTTTGGAACATTTTATTTTAATTTGGTTATTTTTTATCAATTTATTTTTTTAAAAAGTTTATAGTTAACAAAACTAATTTTTCTGGGAGTCTTCCAACAAATATATGTGTTTCACCATGAATAGGCTATTTCTTTTTTTAAAACAAGTTCAGTCGTATTTTATCATTTCTAATATATTTGTGTTATTATTTCTAAAAAAAATGTGCAAGTTGTGCCATATATGTTTTCAAAAATAAAAATTTGTTTTATTAAAAAAAATACAAATTTGTCTCATGTACATACAAATTTATTATGCATAAAAATTGTTACTGACATTACTCTCTTTTTTCCACCTATTTGAAGGAGATATTTCAAATGAGATTAGCAATCATGTACAACTAAAAACACTGTATCTTGAAAATAATCAACTTGTCGTTCATATACCTTTTCGTTATTTAACAGTTCAGTGTACAATAAATTGATGTTGGAATAAATAATT
Source organism: Inga oerstediana (assembly GCA_963210345.1). Lineage (NCBI taxonomy): Eukaryota > Viridiplantae > Streptophyta > Magnoliopsida > Fabales > Fabaceae > Inga > Inga oerstediana. The sequence goes on along the minus strand of OY723399.1, from coordinate 75,819,134 downwards.
CATCTAGTGGTCTCCCAACAAATGTGTGTTTTGAGTAATGTTATAATTGTCTGGTGTGACAATTTTTGTGTGCTACACTTTATATATAATTTTGCTAGTTCTTTCTAGCCTCTTATTTTTCTTTTTTCCCTGTGTTCTATCTAATACAATTCCTTTACAAATATTTCATTTATTATTTATGCTTATTTGATATTTCTTGCCAATTTTTTAACTGAAAATGATTGAAACTTGTACGTTAGGAAAAGTTACGCTGCTACACCTCCATAAAAGGCTTTTTTGTTATTATAAAAACTAAAAATTTAGTTTTTTGGCCAATGATGAATTCATCATATTGTTTTTGAATTTAGAGCCTTGTAAATATTTAATTAATATAATGCAAAATATAAATAATTTGATTGTTGAAAATTAATTCCATAATCTCAATTCAGCATTTCTTCTTTAAAAAGGAATTTTAATGCATGTCCAATTGGTAATTGATTTAATCCACGACAATTGGCCCACCCGAATGAGATTAATTGGCAATCTTTCACAACTAAAAATATTCTATCTCGGAAGAAATCAACTTGCTGGTTCTATGCCATCTTTCTTTCCCTTATTAATTTTCCTTTTTCAATATTTTTAATCATTTATTTCTTATTTCACAAATTTATAAAATCCTATTAAATAATTATTCAACAATTACAACATAAAACACTTATCTCAGTAGCTATATAACCATTAAAAGTTAGGCAATTTGATGGTTAGAATATATTTGATTTCTCCCTTTTTAATATTTATACATGGATTAATCAGCATAAAACAAATATTCAAGTTTTTTTATATAGTCTATATATGTAAATTATATGCAAATGATATCACCTATTTAAGTCTATGATGAATTCGTAGCAAGATTTCAAAGTTAGAGCCTTGTGAATAATGTTGTAAATATATGCATATGAGTGTGGGTGTGTCAAAGTAACTAGTCCCATATTGCTTGAGAATAAGAGAGTATAGGCGTTTTTTTTTTTTTGCCAGTAAGTATAAGCCTATATATATCATCATGTTATCATGGGATTGTAAAGAGGTCTAGAGGAGTGGTGGTTCGTCGCGCGCACAATAACGGGCCATTGAAAGGCAAACGCGCTGGAAATCCAGTGATTCCCTCCTATACACGATTAAATACGTGGTACCAGCACTTCTTGTGAAAATATTTTGCTCCTCAGAAATATTATTTTTGGTTCTCTAGGATAATGATTTATTTTGGCTTACCAAAAAGTCTCCATATTTTGAGGTTTGAATATTATAACTCTTCACGACCGAAACGCTTCTCCGAACATTTCTTCCATTGTCAACGTACATGCCTTCCTATCCGGTGGTGTCTGTTCAATCTCGAGGGATGCATTGTCCTGATTGTTTTGTGATCGTTGGCTCTTCCTAGAGAATACCTATAAAAGGGACATAAACAAAGTGCTCAAGACTACTTTATGATTTCTCTTCCTCTACATTATTGTTTCCTGCTGTGATTACAATTATCTTTGCCAATTCTGCCACCTTGACATGTTCAAGAAGGGTCTGTTTAATCCTGGGGAGTGCCGCTTTCTCTCAGCTGGTGGTCGCGGAATAACTCTATAGGACAGTGTGCTCGGAAGTGACTCAGATCATCCGTCTCTTCATTCTTCCAGATTGCTCGTGATCGTCTACAAATAATAAATAGCTTTAATGCAAAATATAAGTAACTTGGTTGTTCATTTTATATTGGTAAAATTAATTCCATAATCTCTCTTTAGCATGTCTTTTTTAAACGAGTTTTAATGTCCAATCAGTAATTGATATTATATTGGAAGAGTCCCTTTCAAATTGATTTCCTACAAAAGTTAAATTCATATAATGTGGTTTATCTTTTTTTTTTTTTTTAATGTTAAAGATGTAAGCCAAAGCCTTTTAACTATTAGCTTACTTTGATATATCTTGTTCATTTTGTGAATCGAAACAGGTGAAATTCCATCATCTCTCTTCACCATTTCTTCTTTAAGAATTGTGCATTTAGGGAAGAACAATTTGAAAGGTAGTCTTCCAATATCAATTGGTAACGACACGTTGTTGGAAAAAATAAATCTGGCATGGAATTTTTTTACAGGTACGTTCAATCTACACATCACTTAATTGTATGATTTAACAAAAATCTTATTTTTATTTACGCTATATTACCTCCAGAATGTGTAACTAAAAGTATTTTAATTCCTTAAATAAAAAATAAAATTTTAGTCTTTTAATTCTATGATGAATTCATAGCAAGATTTCATAGTTAGAGCCTTGTAAATAATAAAAAACTTTAATTTAATGCAAAATATAAATAACTTGGTTGTTCATTTGATATATGTTAAATTAATTCCATAATCTCTCCTTAGCATATCTTTTTTTAAAAAGAATTTAATGTCTAATTAACAAAATTCCATGTATTATTTATATGGCTGTGTGTGAATCAACGAAATTCCTATACTTACTACCAACAAACAAATATTCTGTATTTTTTGTATAGGTGGAATTCCTTCTTTTCTTTGGAACATGTCTTCTTTGACCTATGTTGACGTTGGCATAAATCATTTAAAGGGTAATTTGCCAGAAGAAATGTGTCATCAACTCCCTTTACTTGAAGTCTTCTCTATTGGTGTTAATCAATTAGAGGGAAGCATTCCAAAATCAATAAGCAACTGCACATCTTTGAAAGAGTTATATTTGGATGGCAACTCATTTACAGGTATGTACTTTACTTGTTTGTTTTCGTTTTCTTTTTTAATTTTTCTCTCAAAAATTAAATTATATTTATGTTAGATAGCAAATAAAGTGAAGATCAAGAGCAGATGGAACCTCATGAGTTTTGTAAACACAAAACCCCAAACCATACAGAGTGGCCACCATGTGTTATGCCAATGGTTTTTTTTTAAAAGCTTTTATCTATCTCTTAATAACTTTAATTTTACGTTTTTTCTATCCCCTTAATATTAAAATAATTATAATAATATTAAAATACAGACAAGTTTGGAGTTGTTTTTCCCCTTATTTATTATCCGTATAAATTGTAACAATTCAATATGTTTAATTGAAATTAAAATTATACTTAATAATTTTTTTAAAAAAATTATAACTTAAGAATTAACAAATGTGCAATAAACTAAAAAATTAGTTATATATGCATAAAAAAGCAAGGGAAAATGAAATACCAAAAATCAATTCAAGGACCTACACTTTTAACAATTTCCTAATCAAGCCTTTTATGAATGTTGTTAAAAGACCATAATGCACCTTTGTAACTAAAAAGGAAAATTAAAGGCAGATCAATGTGAGCCTGATTTTGGTTTTTATTATTTCAGTTGGATTTAATTGATATTTTTCTTTGTTTATAGTTTATTTATTTGTTTATTATTTGACTGTGATTGATTTTGAAAAGTAATTAGAAAACAGGAAAAGATGGGAAAACAAAACAAAAAAAAGATCTAAATTATTGTAAATAAACAAAAAACAACAACATATATTCTCATTAGGTTTTAGCAACTTGTAATTTTTTTATGAGAAAACGAAAATTATTAGAACCTCATCAAATGTTAATGACATGATAGTATGAGTTTTTTCTGGAAACATGAAAGTTGTTAAAACCTAATAAAATGTCGTGAATTCTTTAACAAAACTTGTAAATGATATGATAGCGTAAATTTTTTACTTGATAAATAAAAGTTATTAAAACTTAATGAAATGTCATGAATTTCATAACAAAACTTGTCAATGATTCATTAGGACGTATTTGTACATTACCCTTGGGGTCTACAATAAAAAAATTAACCAACGATTGCGTATAGACAAACTGAGGATTATTTTCTCTTCTGGAGGAGCCTTTTATTGATTCATAAATAACCTAAATGTTATGCAAATGCAATAAAACAAGGGGAAAAGGGTTTTGGATTTTGTTGAAAATAAGAAAATGCAAACTTAATTAAAATCCTAAAGCTATTATTTTTGGTGTTTTCTTTATAAAATGGAATGGGGTATGAAAATGGGTGTGTAATGTATAATGAATGCTCTTTGAATTGGAGTAGTAGCTATCATAGTTCAATTAAATATTGGGGTAAATTTTCTCTAAGTCTTGATGAAAAACCCCAAGCAAACACTTGAGTCTAATATTCTTGATTAGTGATCACTCCTACTAACATAGCTAGCAATCACCTCTTAAGGCACTATTGAAGTGCACTTAGTGTGTGATTAGGATTAGATTAATGCAACTTGCTTTCTTTTGATATGAATACGATAATACAATACTTAATTGATCCAATTCAATCATACAACCTAATAACAACACGTAGAAAGCACAATATCTTTGAATCTATATCAATCCCACAATCTACAAAAGTCCAATCCAATCACATATGTTCAATCCACAATGTTATCCAACCGGGATAAAGTAAGTCTCAACAATACAAAACAATATTCCTAAAACTCAAAAATCCAAATACAAATAAAGAAAATAGATTGAACAAAATAAACTCCCCCACTTTAAGCTCTGAAACTCAAGCTATGGTCCACCCCCAAGAAGCAAAACGAACTCAGCCACTCATTGCCTTAGAATAATCACAACTTAGAATTTGAGCACTCACCGGAAAAATCATGATCTCGCTGACATCTGGAAGTGTTCGCTAGAAAACTCATAGACTCGCTGAAAAACTCAAAGATTCCTCGGAATCTGGAAATAGAGCTCTAAAGAGAGAAGCTGAAGGCGATGGTGGTCAGGGGATGAAGAAGACAGAGACACAGTGATGAGGGAGAATCTGACGGAGAACAATGTTAGATAGACAGAACCAAATTTGTCTTGCCAAAAATCTGGAGGTAGAAGGATGGAGCTCAGAATAGAGACACCGGCGATGGCACTGTGGTGAGAGAGTCTGAGAGATATAGATAGGGAACAGCAGTGGTCTTCTTTCCAGAACACTCTCTCTGGTTCTCCGAGTTTCTGCCTTCTCTCAGGTTTGAGTTTCTCAAAGACACGGCCTAAGGTTGGCCGGTGATGGTTGTATGGAGAAGAAGACAGCTAAACGGTTGTGACAACGAAGAATGGTGACCGGTGGTGGTGCGTGGTGGTCCTCTTCTCCAATATATCTCTCTTCTTACCTCTGTCTCGGTCTCTCTTCAAGCTCCCAAGATGCCGCTCTTCCACGGTGAGGAAGGGAGGTCGTCGGCGGCAATGGTGGTATGGGTGAAGGCCGCCGGTGACTATGAAGAAGAAGATGGAGGTGAGAGATCAAAGTAAGATAAAGGTAATGAGATGATGATTCAAGGTCCGTGGTGCTGCTGTCCTCTAAAACTCCCTCTCTCCTGTCTCTTTTCCTGAAGAAGGCCCTGCTCAAAATAGGTTTTGACCAGGGACCTATTTGAAAACTTGTAAGAGTTCTGCAGGAGGAACCAAAGTGCCACTTTTTAAATTATATGTAGGGTAGAACTAGAATTTCTGGAATGTCTGGGTAATTTTCTCTCATTTTCCCTCGTCCCTTTTCTTCATTCACTTGTAATTTCTAGAAATTTTAGGGACTTCTCTGTAATTTTTCCCAGACATCAAAATATTAATTCTTTTTTTGAAATACAAAGGCAAGCAAAGCTTGAAAGTTTACAAAATCAACGGGCTAAGTCCCACCGAATATTCGTGTGGCAGCCACCACACTCCAATACAGAAAGATGAATACATTGCATAGGGGATGTCCCCAATTCGACAGAAGCCTGATGATTCATATGAGCCATTCGTGCAAGATAATCAGCACAGCGAGTATTCTCCCTATGTGTATGGGAAATCTTCAGATCCCAGTTAGCGTAAATGAGGGACCTGGTTTCGAGGATAACATCATATAAAGGGTGGTCAATCCCACATTGTGTGGATAATAAGTGGATGGCCTGTAGAGAGTCTATGAACAGTCTGACTTTTTTAAGGCCCATCTGCATACATAACCGGAGTCCTCGTTGGATTGCATGGATTTCCGCAGCAGTTGGGAAAGAGTGACCCAACTTCTGTTGAAAACCGCGAATCCAATTGCCTCGGTGGTCTCGGATGACCCCTCCACAGGCTGATTGACCATCACAAGCAGTCGAACCGTCAACGTCAATATGGAAAGAGTCCTCCTCTGGGGGTTGCCAATGAAGTAGACCTCGCTCAGGGACGTGAAATATTTGATGATGAAAGTGCCCACTCTCCACACTCTCCGATAGGTGATAGATGCATCTGTGAACTAAGTCCTCTGGTTTGCTAGCTCTACCTTCAAAAGCCTGGCAACACCGATTCTTCCAAAGGAGCCAACATGTGGTGCTAAAAACTCTCTGCCACGACCATCTTGCCATCTTCTTGTTTCCCGGAGAATGCTGTGAATTCCATTTAAGCCAATCCTGCAAACTACCAGAAGAAAACATAGTAAAGTATAGATGGTTAGTTAAAGAAAACCAGACTCTCTGGGCCTGCTCACAGTCTCTCAAAACATGGAGGATACTCTCTTCGACCTCACACTGAAAAGGGCAAGTGTTTGGGATATTCGGGTTATGTCTCGCTCTAATCAAAATATTAATTCTGACCCTCCAAAATTTCCAATTTCCTTCCAAAACACCTACGATGTAAGATTCAGCACACCGTAGCATCAAAAGTTCAAGAAATCATTTGTATGAACAATTAACAAATTATGAACATTTTACCACTGATTCCACTTAATTCAATACAAATATTTCTAATTGAAATTAGTGCTTAATCATATAATAATGTCCTAGAAAATGTATTAAAGATCCCAATTTAATTAGAAGAAATCATATAAAAATATGGTTCAATCAATAATGTGATAGTGTGAAGTTTTTGCTTGGTAAACAAAAGTTGTCAAAACCTAATAAAAAGGTGGCGAATTCCTTAACTAAACTTGTCAATGAGCGTGGGTTAAAGAACAAAAGTTAACATAAATATTTGTTTGTATAATATATGTTGAAAATCATTTGGGCCACAAATCATTTTGGAAAACAAAGTGGCGGTGGTTCAAACCTCACCCCCACCACTTTAGGCATATTTATTCCTATTGGAGCTCTAGTGACCAGCCACTTCTAGCATATTTATTCTCACTGGAGCTTGGCTCCTAGCCGGCAGGCAACCGGAGCTCCGGCATTAATGGGGTATTCGCTAGTCGCCGGTGGTGGAGCGTCAATGCTGTTTTTTTAAAAAATAAGTGTAAGGGCATTTTTGCTATTTCCATTTAATTTCAAAAGGGACAAATTGAGCTTAACACTTCTTTGGTATTATGAATATTACAAACACCTTTTTATCTTTTAAAAATTTTAAGGTAATTTTAATTGAATTTTCGCAAAATTAAAAATAGGTGTAGGCCTGATTTTAGTCTTGATTATTTCAATTGGATTTGATTGATATTTTCCTTTTTTTATAGTTTATTTGTTTGTTTGTTATTTGATTGTGATTGATTTTGAAGCGTAATTAGAAAACAAGCAAAGATGGAAAAACAAAACAAAAACATAATCTAAATTATTGTAAATAAACAACAACAAAAAACAACATATATGCTTGTGAGAAGGGTCCTCTTAGGAGATTCACTGACACTATGCATTGAGAAGAAGGCGAGAATTGTAGAAATTGCGGATGTTCACTGACACAGGGTGTTTACGTGACAAAACTTAAAATTTGAAACAATTTGATTCTGAAAAGTAATTGACAGGGAAAGATAAAACATAAATCATAAACATAAAAAAAACAAAGAAACAAGTTAAAAATAAAGTGAAAATTTTAATTAAATATATCTAAATTAATCAAAATCAAAATCACGTCTTTTACAAATATTAGATTATTATATCTCTTTTTTTTCGTTGTTTTTTAATCATTTTCTCTACTAGAATGATGAATTTAAAATGAGATTTTGTTTTTCATCATTTCAATAATCATATAGTGGGGGTTTAAATATAGCTACAAATTTACAATCGCAAAATATCAAAAGATCAAATCATGAATTGATGGTAAAACTAAAATGAAAGAATGATAGGATCACACATGATATTTAAATCTTGGAAAACAATTTTTTAAGTACTCTGTGCCATGTCGATCATTACCCTGTCCAACAAAAAAAATGCGCAACATAATATATAATATAATGTGCCCACATGTTAGACACACATTTGGATATTCTATCAAATTAAACTCTTTTCTTTTATCTGCCATCTTTTCCTGTTTAATTTTCTTTTATCAATTTTTGTTGTTGTTCCTTTTCTATTTTACAAATTTATTACTCCCTCCGGTCCTATTTATAAGCAACTTTCCGCTTGATTGTGTAAAACGAATTGGTAGTTAAAAACAATAAGTTTGTCAAAAATGTTATGTTTTTTTCCATATATGCCCCTATTTATTAAAAGAGTATAGGAGAGAGAATAGATAAAAAGTATGAGAGATAATGAATATAAGATATGAGAGAGAATGAGTATTTTATAAAGGTAAAATAGAAAAAAGAATATTACATTTTCAGACAAAAAGTGAAAGTTGCTTACAAAAGGGACCAGCCCTATAAGAGAGAAAGTTGCTTATAAATAGGACTGGAGAGAGTAGTTTCCTATTAAATAGTTATTAAAAAATTACAACATAAAAAACTTTACATTTTCAAACAAATCTTCTATAACCATGGCATCTCACGTGTAGTTTGTGATTTCTCTAACATTTTTGCTTTAAAAGTTTTACAAAGACTTAAAAAATTACAGAAATAAGTTTATTTGTATATATTCTTTGTGTATGGAAGTCATGGTTTCCATCAACTTTTCTTTTTCCGTCCAGGTTTTGTACCCAAAGGAATAGGCAATCTTGATAAACTTAATGTCTTAAGCATGGCTATTAATCATTTGAAAGGACCTATTCCTTCCAACCTATTCAATATTTCAACATTGACAGACTTGCGCCTTGATGGTAATTCCCTCTCTGGCCTTCTCCCATGTTATTTAGGAATTGGCCTTCCCAGCTTGAAGAGGTTATGGTTGGGAGAAAATGAACTAACTGGACAAATACCAAACAGCATATCAAATGCTTCTAAGCTCATTAGTTTAGATTTTTCATCAAATAAATTTAATGGAGCTACACCCAATGTGCTTGGAAATTTAACAAACTTGGTGGAATTAGATTTGGATGAGAATCATTTGAGTGGGTTGATTCCTAAAACAGTTAACAAATTACACAGCCTTCAGCGTTTGAGTCTTAGCAATAACAGATTGCAAGGTTTCATTATAAAGGAACTTTGCCAACTTAAAAGTCTAAGTGAGTTGTATCTTGCAAACAATATGTTGTCAGGAGTGGTTCCAGAATGTCTTTGGAATACTTCTTTGCGGAAGTTGGACTTCAGCTCTAACAAATTGATTTCTCATATACCCTCTTCTCTATGGAAACTTGAAGATATCTTGGTTTTAGACATATCCTCCAATGAACTAAGCGGGAAAATTTCACTAGAGGTATCTAACTTGAGAACAATTATATTGTTGAACTTGTCAAGAAATCAAATTTCAGGACACATCCCTACAACTATGGGTGGCTTGCGAACTTTGCAAACCCTATCTTTGGCTGAAAACAAATTACAAGGGCCTATTCCTGAATCGCTTAGTGGCATGATAAGCATAGAGTCCCTGGATCTTTCCCATAATAATTTGTCTAGTGTGATTCCGAAGTCCTTAGAGTCATTACTCTATCTTAAATACATCAATCTTTCTTACAATTTATTGCATGGAGAAATTCCAAATGGTGGGCCTTTCCAAAATTTTACTGCTCAATCTTTTATGATGAATAAAGATCTTTGTGGGAAATCCCAACTACAAGTCCAACCATGTTGGAAAGGAAACAAGCACATATCAAATAAAGTGATGCTGATAATAAAATGCTCATTGCCTATCATACTTGCCATTTTGATTGTTTCAGTCATTGTCTTTCTAAAGAATAAGAGAGATGATGATAATAATTCAACAAAGAGGGATTTAATAAATTTGGATACACCAACCAGGATATCCTATTATGAGCTTCTACGAGGAACAAATGGATTTGATGAGAGTAATCTTGTTGGTTTTGGAAGTTTTGGTTCAGTATACAAAGTAGTTCTTCCAAATGAAAAGATAGTTGCTGTCAAAGTGTTTGACTTGGACATGGAACAATCATCAAGAAGTTTTGATGTTGAATGTTCTACCATGTGCCATTTACGCCACCGCAATCTCATTAAGATCATCAGTAGTTGCTCAAATGATCATTTCAAAGCTCTAATAATGGAATTCATGGAAAATGGGAGTCTTGACAAATGGTTGTACTCTCATAACAATTATTTAGATGTCTTGCAAAGGTTGAACATAATGATTGATGTGGCAGCTGCTTTGGAGTATCTTCATCATGGTTCTTCTACACTAGTTGTTCATCGTGATGTGAAACCAAGCAATGTTTTGTTGGACAAAGATATGGTGGCTCATCTTAGTGATTTTGGTATTTCTAAATTGTTTGGTGAACAGCAATTGGAAATTTATACCAACACTTTGGCTACAATTGGCTATATGGCACCAGGTAATAGTTTAATAATGATATTTTGAATTTATTTTTATATTCAATTCCTAGCCAATATTTGACATCTTCATGTGCAAAGATTTAAATTAATGATTTAAAAGAAGGCTTAACCACAAACCTTACATTATTGGCATAATGACTTCTATACTAATCATTCAATATGACATAGAGTTTGGATCGAAAGGAGTTATTTCCGCCAAAGGAGATGTGTATAGTTATGGGATTTTGCTAATGGAAATGTTTACAAGGAAGAAGCCAACAGATGAGATGTTTGTTCAAGGATTGAATTTGAAAGATTGGGTGAGCAGCTCCACACCACATTCGATCATGAATATTATAGATGCCAATTTGCTACACAGTGAAAATCAAAATACTGATAATATATTACCTTATATGTCATCAGTTTTTGAGTTAGCATTAAATTGCTCCATTGACTTACCAAAGGCACGACTTTCTATGATTGATGTTGCAGTATCATTGAAAAAAATCAAGGCTTCATTTTTGGAAAATGCTTGAGACCCCAGTAGTTGGATAAATGTTAAATCACATGTTAGCTACTGTTTGTTTAACCTTTTTATCAATTAATCTTGTAAATTTCAGTGTTTTTACATATGCTGTAATAATATATAATGCATTTGAAATTTTCTGAGTTGACTATATTGGTTTTGGATTTCTTCATATTTTGTTCTTCTGTTTTAACATTTTGGTTTTGAATTATAAGAAACCTGAATCCACTCTTTTTCTTAAAGTAACTTTGTACAATTGGAACTTAATTTGGAAGAAAAGGATTTCAAAATTAATGAAAATGAGCCCTACATTTTTCTTTTCCTCCTCTATGCTATACTTATGTTTTTGAAACGTCTTGATATTGGAGAAAAATCCCACTTAAATTGTATCACGTTTGAGAAATTAGATAACTTTTTTCTGTCATACCTTCTAAGATTTGTAAGCGAAATATTTTACAATTTAGATGTAGATATATCATACCTTCTAATTACTCATAAATTAAGTTTTTCCAAATGACATACAAGGTAGTTTTTCATTTTACAAGTTTTTTTTTTTCCTTTTAAACTACAGAAAGCAATTCCTGTTGGTCTCGAGCTTAAAACTGGATTTTCATATTGATAATTGTGCCTTTTGAGATACTCCCTCCGGTCCTAAATATAGGACATAGTTTGTAGTACAAATTGCACTACAAACTATGTCCAGTATTTAGGACCGGAGGTAGTATAAATTAAGCACGCCATGAACCTAAACAAATATGATATAGAAAGATACAATATAACACATCCAAACAAATTAAGGCTAAAGAGTTTTGAGATATGTTTGTGAACCGACAATGTATCCACATAAGCTGCCTCTCACTGACGTTCTTTTGGAGTATTCTCTCTATTAGACTAATACAATGAAAATGAAAATGTGGTCCAAGAATTGAAATTACACTTATAGTCCTTGATGCGATAACAGACGTCTTGTAGGGTCAAAACTTCTGCTCATCACTAACGCAATTTTCTTTCTCTTTCGTTGCATCAACTTCTTTTGGGGACAACTTAATGTTTGAAAATTCAACCATACCAAGTGCCCACGCTTTTGAAGTGAATGGATGAGTCCTTTTTATTAATGAAAAATAACTTCATAATTAAAATATGTCATATGGATTGATTGTTGGCAATCAATTTTTCTAAGCTCCATGTTCAGCTTTACACCAGCGCTATTCTATACTAATTATCAATAATAAGAAAGAAGCCAAAGTATAAGTTTGATCCTTTATATTTGCATAAAGTATCATTTTGGTTCTTTATCTTTATAACTCGAGTGATACTTGTGTCACTTGCAAGGTACCTAATGATGAATCTTGAAAAACTACTTAACCACTCGAGTTATATAAGACGCACTCGAGTGATGCCCAAATATTCCGTAGGGTACCTGAAGGTACCTAAGGGAAAGAAGGCTAGTCACTCGAGTTACTAAGGTAGCACTCGAGTAATACACAAGAATTGCAAATTAGCTTTTGGTAACTAGGAGGAGATAACATGGGAAAGTTTTTAAAAAGTTAAAATAATCTGAGTGCAAATTATTCACTCGAGTGACACATGTAAAATCATGTTATCACTCTTTAGTTACCCGCTAGTAATCAACCAATGTTTTTAAAAAACTAAGAGAGGCACTCGAGTGATCTAAAGCAACTCAAGTGATAGAGTATAGTTACTAACAAGTAACTTGCAAAGATATTCACTTTCCTTCTAGATACCACTTGGAATTTCTTGTGATAGAGCATCACTCGTGTGATAAATTGTCACTCTGGTGATAGTGATAGCACACTTTTGAAACAACGTCTTGGAAGTTTTGATACCTATTCTAAGTGTGATAGAATCTAGTTACAATACTTCCTACTGTTTCTAAACATTACTAATTATACTTATGTCTAAGTTTTAGGTGATTACATTTGGATTAGAGCTCATGATCAATGGCCAAAAAGCATTTTTGTGTCAGAAGATTCAATGGCTACTTCCAACAGACATCCAACGATCATATTCTAAGATGCTCAATGAGAAGAATGTGCTCAACGGTCAAATGCTTTTCATCAACTATAAATAGAAGATCATTTAAAACAGAAGTAAGAGAGAGCCTATACTTACAATGTCGATATGCTGATACTCTGAATCTTACCCAATCGAGGATCAATAATCATACTCCCACATTGTACTTCAATGTTAAACATTATCTACATTTAATGTGTTCTTGAAATATGAGAATGACACTAATTATGAAACATGCATTGTAAAAGAATTTTCTTTGTAAACTTTATTATGAAACGGATGGAGTAACTCAGTAGCAAAAAAGTGCAACTTAAACCACTACTCTGACATTGAAAATGGTTGCATTTCTAGGGCTCAAACTTGAGACCTACAAATTAAAGTTGGTAGAACTCCTTGTCAGTTGAACCAAGCTACTCTCCACATGTACTAAATTGTGGGGAAAATTAGAATGAAAGACCTAAAGTATATGATATTTATTGGAAGGATCCCAAAAGTTGTAATTATTCAAAATGATCAATCGCAATAAAAAAAAAAAAAAATTAAAATACTAAATTGCCCCTGATTAAACCTCCTACATTTTCTCCACATTCAATTTTTAAAAGTAATATGAATTTTTTAATTGCATTAAATTAAATGCAACTTCTCTATTTTTTTTACATCTTACGTAGCTATCAATTGAAAAAATAACACAAACATCTTTCAATTTTTGAAAAATTATAACTCTTAAAATTGACACAAACTTTAATTGAAAATAAAATTTATATAATTTTACGAAAACTCAAAATTTTTAATAATTTATTATAGATATTAAAGAAAGGTTATGTACATCTGATTTTTTTAAAAAAAAAATATGCAATTTTAAACAATTCATAGGAGGTTTGCGTCAAAATAATTGTATGTTAGACTAGTTTTATGTGAGTTTTAAAAATAAAAATCCAAGTAGTGGCTTTTTTTTTTGGAAAACCATATAGTGATAGCATACTTAAAAATAAGTCTCGATAATGTATTATATTTTTTTATTTAAGAACGGTATACAGAATTGCCTCCCTAGAGAATACTCATGTGTAAACCAAAAATTTAATGTTAAAAAAATTAATATAATCAATAAGTTCTATAATATAAACAAATAATAAATTTTTTTTTTTGGAATTAAGCATTGTTAACAACTAAGATATTAGATAGAAAATTTAATATATTCTAATTTATCTATTTTACTTATTTTATACAAGATTATATAAATCAAGAAAAAACTTAATAATTTAAATGGGTCAATATCTATGTTAATAATTAAATGATATATTGATTATATGATTAGGTAGATGTTAGTTAAAGTTAAAAAAGTGATGATTTTGGCTGTTGTAATTTTTGTAGAAAATAAATTTTAAATTACTTTTAAAATAATATGTGGGAGAGAATATAGGAAATTTAATCCAAGGCAATTTAGTATTTCTATTTTTGATTATTGATTCTTCTAAATGATTACAACTTTTACGATCCTTCCCAATAAATATCTTTTGGTTTAGGTCCTTGGATCTAATTTTTCCTAAATTGTTTGAAAGATACAAAGAGCTATACTAGAAGTTGATAATGAACCATTCTAAATTTAATCTTGATTTGACTTTATTTTGTACAACTAAATGGAATGTAAAAATGTTGAAGATAGAACATTTTTATTTAGTATTTATATTTTTTAATTTAATTTATTTTTATCACAAAAATAATATGTTAGATATTAATATATGGTTTCACTTTGCATATATATATATATATATATATATATTTTAGTCAATATAAAAGTTATGAAAAACATTGAAAATTTAAATTAGTAATGCATGTATTAGGTCAAAATATTAACATGCGGGCGTGCGCTAGCTGCGCAAGCTAAAAAAAATTAACATAAAGCTGCCCTTTTTTTTCAATGCCCTCCTTTTACTCATTAATATTCGTTATTCTAAAATAACGAGAATTTTGGAGGCTCCAACCAAAGGACCCACTCTATATCATAAGCCCATTCAAAATTGGAAAACAGTTGAAAATGGATTGGGTTGCACTGGCGAAGACAACATAGTAATCTTCATAACGATAGGTTTATTATTACGAGTTAAATTTTAACTTCTATGTGTGTCAATTATTTGATACAATTGTTAAAAACTAGGGAAAAAGACGGAACTTACATAAGCAATTCACAACATATTTTTTGTGAAATACCTGATTTAAATTAGAAATGTCCTATATAAATGGAGTAATTAATTATTCTCAGCTGGATTTTTCTTCTCAAATGCAGTAAGTCCAAAATTGCATGCTTCACGGCAACTAGCTAGCATGAAAAATATCTATCAAATGTCTTCAGACTTTCATTGGTTGAGCGCATTATATATATAAACCTTTACTTACAGGCACATGACGTGCTTGACTTGTGAGTGGACCTACAGACATTGAATGAAATAAATTAAAGGGACAAATTAAAGATTCCTCTCATTACTAACGTGCTTTATGGGGTTGCTCCATGATCCAATCAACACGATGATAATGAATATATGGTCCTTGGTGCATGTGATAACATATCGATCACTGTTAGCTAGGATCAAGCTTTTCTTCATCACTAACGTAATTTTATTTCCCTTTCGATGCATCAACTTGTTTTGAGAACAACTTAATGTTTGAGAAGTCTACCATGTCATGTGCCTATAGAGCAGGTGCTCTTTTTTGTTTTAAAAAAAAAAAAAAAAAAAGCAAGGGCTCTTTAAATAAATATTTAACCACTAATACGTTTAATAAGGGGTAAAATAGAAAACAAATCATTTAATTTCGTCTTAAAATTTGAAAATGGCACTTATTCACGCCCTATAAAGGTTGAAACTTCGACCATTGATATATGTATTATATTTTCTTTGTTAATTTATAATTAAATGTTCACTTGAGGATACTTTTTGAAAATTGGTAATTATATAAAAATTTAATCACATAAAATAAATTTATATATTCTGGCTTTCCACCATGACCAAGTAAATATTAAATCTTTTTTGCCTATTTCATTTACACTTGCGTTTTGTTTTGTTGTAACCGGAATATTACTTTAGACTTGAAAGATAAATGAGCGTTATTGGAGTAAATAGGCGTATGATAGAAAATAAAATGAAATTAAATATTTTTTAAATGGAGAAAATATTTATTATATGACCTTTTCAACAATGCCACTTCGCATCTGGACTTATGATTAGACAAAAAGGATATAATTTTAAAAAAATGATTGTGAGCTATGCATCTTATTATTCATTATGGATAAGTATTTTTTATCTATTTTCTGAATGCATATACATTCATTTTTGTGGATGTATTTCCATTTTGAAAATTCCCTAATTTAAATAAATTGAAGCCAACATTTTATTAAATGGATGATACACTCGATCTCTCAACAATTGCAAATTGAAACTACATCGAAATTAATATTTAAAAAAATAATATCGGTTTCCAGTCCTAATATTGAAATTGCAGGTCAATCTGTTCTGATTTACGTTGTGGTATATTATGGTGACAAAAGATATTATTAGTATGCTCTTTTGTTTTTTTAAGCAACAATAATATCTTCTCAAGTATATAAGGTATCGAAGATGACAAAATCACACTGAATAGAAAATATAAAAGATTGACAGTTTTGTTTCATTTTTTTAATCATAATATGTAAGTACCCATCAAACTTCTATTAAATGTTCTAACATCAGCATCAATCTTGGATGGAGGTAATGGTGTCGGTAGAAACAACTCCAATTATTAATAACGAACTTATAAACGACAACCATAAGACCAAAAGACGCATTTAGTTTTTGAATGTGAGAGTATGATATTTTTCTTCGTCACAATTATGGAAAAAAAATAAAAATATTAGCGCCCTTATGATGTGTGTCCTTCCAAATGTCGATAGTCTTTGTTAACATGCAAATAAATAATACGCAAAAATATATTCATATGATCCTATTTATAAGATAGAGATAGAATGTCTTTTCTAGTCTTATTAAAAAGTCACATATATTCTTACATTTTTCATATGATTGTACTGCTTTACCTTTCATTTATTATTGTATAGACTTTATTCTTGTAGGGGTACTATGTCATACCCTTATTTTATTTTCCATATTTATAGAGTGCTTGCGCACAGTTCGGTGGGCAACACATGAATAGTATAAAAATACCGATATATAGTACATGATTACATTGAGGAATTCCCTTAAATCTTAGATAATATGTACAATTTCTCTAAATATTCACAATTAAAGACTAGATATAATCACAATATTCGTCTTAGGAAACGTGCCCATCACTTTCCCGTATCCTCGTCTTTGCCTTTCGAGTCGCTGGCACCTGTTGTGGTATTTTATTTAGAAAAAGGGGCGAGATTCCAAGGAAACTCAGTAAAAAAACATATTATCATTTACATAACATGCGATAAATAAATATGATATGCACCATGAATGCACCAATTAATAAACAATATAACACATCGTCATGTATACATGAGTAGGGCTCCAGCCCCACTACTCGTACACCAGTTGGATTCTCATCCAATCAGTCAGGTGTAAGTGCACTTCCCGCACTAACTACCTCTAAAACCAAGTAAAATATTAGCACTCTTATTTATCTCCCCTTCCCTCCTCATCTAGTTATATATTTAACTATTCTCGTCTAAAAACTCTTCTTCAGCTAGATTTTACTTCTCAAATACATTGGGTCCAACTACAGTAGATTAGAGTTCAAGTTCTTCACTAAAGTAGATCTTATATTAGGGACTAGAGGTAGTACATATCAACCTTTACTTATACATAGGTACATGACGTGCTCGACTTGTGAGTAGACCTAGACTTTGATATACATACATATATATATATATATATATATGTCTGTGTGTGTGGTGAAGGGTAACGACAACATATGCATGCAAGTTTCTTCCCACTAGTAACGTACGTTGTTTTGGAAGTACTCTCTCTATGTATGGCCCATGAGAGTGTCCATAAGTAAAATAATGCAACGAAGCTGAAAATGCAGTTCCTCAAGGGACAAGATTCTTCTCATTACTAACGTATTTATGGGGTTACTCTATGATCTATACAATACGATGATAATGAATATATGGTCCTTGGTGCATGTAACAACAGATCGATCACTATTTAGGATCAAAGGTTTTTCTCATCATTACCGTAATTTTCTTTCTCTTTCGTTGCATCAACTTCTTTTGCGGATGACATAATGTTTGAAAAGTCTACCGTGCCTAGTGAGTTCTTTTTATATAAATATTGTTTTACCACTAACGAGTACACTAACAAGGGGCGAAATAGAAAACAAATCATTTAATAAAAATCTACATTATGAAAAATAAAATATATTCTCGCCATCAACCATGACAAATTTTATTAATAACAAGCTTTGTTTTCTTTAGTTGAATTGTCCTCAGTTTCTAGAGGAATGAATCTGTGAAAAATACATTAATATATAGAGGAGCAGAATATATATATATATATATATATGCAATTAGCTAATCTAATTGCAAATTGTGTAATCACAATATTCGTCTTGGGAAACATGCCCATCACTTTCCCGTATCCTCGTCTTTGCCTTTCGAGTCGCTGGCATCTGTTGTGGTATTTTATTTAGAAAAAGGGGCGAGATTCCAAGGAATCTCAGTAAAAAACATATTATCATTCACATAACATGCGATAAATAAATATGATATGCACCATGAATGCACCAATTAATAAACAATATAACACATCGTCATATATACATGAGTAGGGCTCCAGCCCCACTACTCGTACACCAGTTGGATTCTCATCCAATCAGTCAGGTGTAAGTGCACTTCCCTCACTAAATGTCTCTAAAACCAAGTAAAATATTAGCACTCTTATTTATCTCCCCTTCCCTCCTCATCTAGTTATATATTTAACTATTCTCGTCTAAAAACTCTTCTTCAGCTAGATTTTACTTCTCAAATACATTGGTTCCAACTACAGTAGATTAGAGTTCAATTTCTTCACTAAAGTAGATCTTATATTAGGGACTAGAGGTAGTACATATCAACCTTTACTTATACATAGGTACATGACGTGCTTGACTTGTGAGTAGACCTAGACTTTGATATACATATGTATATATATATATATATGTCTGTGTGTGTGGTGAAGGGTAACGACAACATATGCATGCAAGTTTCTTCCCACTAGTAACGTACGTTGTTTTGGAAGTACTCTCTCTATGTATGGCCCATGAGACTGTCCATAAATGAAATAATGCAACGAAGCTGAAAATGCAGTTCCTCAAGGGACAAGATTCTTCTCATTACTAACGTATTTATGGGGTTACTCTATGATCTATACAATACGATGATAATGAATATATGGTCCTTGGTGCATGTAACAACAGATCGATCACTATTTAGGATCAAAGGTTTTTCTCATCATTACCGTAATTTTCTTTCTCTTTCGTTGCATCAACTTCTTTTGCGGATGACATAATGTTTGAAAAGTCTACCGTGCCTAGTGAGTTCTTTTTATATAAATATTGTTTTACCACTAATGAGTACACTAACAAGGGGCGAAATAGAAAGAAAATCATTTAATAAAAATCTACATTATGAAAAATAAAATATATTCTCGCCATCAACCATGACAAATTTTATTAATAAGAAAGATACAGAAAAAAAAAAAAAACAAGCTTTGTTTTCTTTATTTGAATTGTCCTCAGTTTCTAGAGGAATGAACTGTGAAAAATATATTAATATATAGAGGAGCAGAATATATATATATATATATGTATATATTAATGCAATTAGCTAATCTAATTGCAAATTGTGTTATTTACAAATTGTGAATAGTATAACCATTAAAGCATTCCTAATTGTCCATTATATTCTTTGCAAGATTTCCAAATATGGCAGGAAAAGCTTTCATCTATATATAATTGGCAAAAAGGTAAAATATAAATTAGTCTTTTTGTTTTTAAAAAAATTGTTATCTTTTTTATATTTTGATAGACAAAATCACGCAAAATTTCCATATTAGGATTAATCTTATTATTATAGAAAAATAAATTTCATAATTAAAATTTGTCATATGGCCTGGTGTTCCATCAATTTTTAAAGCTTCAAAAGCATTCTAAGATTTTTAAAGTTATGCTTTACTTCATTGTTTTACTTGAGAATTCCTTTTTTCAGTAAGATATTAGGGAAAGTGCTTTTGTTTTTAGCTTCTCAAAATTGAATCTTAAATAGTAAGGTAACAAGAAAATTCTAAATGAAATAAATCCTAAAAAATTATAATTATGTGTTATATGCTATTATATTATTTAGGGTTAAGATGTACATTTTGCCCTAAAAGTTTTCCTTGAAAAGTAATATTGTCCTGAAAGTTTTTTTAGATTCAGTGTCACCCTAAAAGTTTCAAAATATAGCAATTCTACCATATACCATTAAAAAACTAATGTTGACCATTAAAAAATTAATGTTGACCATGATAACATTGCTCTTCAGCGAAAACTTCCAGGGCAAATGCCTTTCCTGACCCCCTCTTAAATCAAGCTTGTATGCATCTGACAAAAGTCTTCTCCACTCCACAAGTTAATTAAATTTCTATTAGTTGCATAATCATGAATTCAATACAAAATTATGAAAATAAAAAGGCTAGCTAGAAAGATAAACACACAGCAAATGTCCATAAAAAAGATAAACACAGGTCAATTTTGAAGAGTTTGGTTATTTTTATAAATGAAAAAGATATAAAAATAAATATGATTTCTTTATATTTAAATTTTAAATTTTTAGAATGTTTAAAATATATCATGACATCAAAATCCATAAAAAAGAACATCTAAATATATTAATGAGTATTAAACCTCAGAAAACATTTTCCCTAGAAAATGAAAAATAATTATACATCACAATAAGATGTAGTTATATACTTTGCGGAAAATGAAGTTTGTTTTGGAATAACCGGATATCTCAGTAATTTCACAATATTTAAATTTAATTATTATCTAATATATAACTTTATTTTCTTTTAATGTATTTATTTCTCTTTCTTTTATTTGATTAAGGGTTTCCTCATTCTTAATATTTGAACTTGTATTCTCTTCGTTACAGTATGATGAGGCCGTTTATCACATCAATTAATAGCTTGTTGGTTGTCTCATTTTCTTTTATTATTCTTTTTGGATTATCATAATTTAATCAATGAATAGTGAGACGTTCAAAATATATTTATTTAATTTTCAGACTTATCATCTGTTCCGGAGGAGCAATGCTTCAAGATCATTTATGTAAAAATCAAGGCTTTTTATTTCACCAAAAAAAAAAATCAGAACTTTTTTGCCAATTCCATCTATGTTTGCTCCGTGTGTGGTTGTTAACCTGACAAACATAATGTCACACCCACCACCCAAGGGGCATGACCTACTCACCGGCTGTGGCGTGGCAGTGGACTCACAAGAATATCAGCGGTTCCCCATAATACCGTATTTCTTTCGCCTTCCCAGCCTCAAACGCATGACCTAGAGGCCAAGTACATACACCATGTGAGAGCTGGTACCATCATGGGGCATGCGTACTTGGCCCCCAGGTCATGTGTTTGAGCTGGGGAGGCCAAAAAAATACGGTATCATGGGGGACCGCAGATATTCCTGTGAGTCCGTCACCATGCCACAGTCGGCGAGTAAGCCGTGCCCCTCAGGTGGTGGGTGTAACACATAACCCACAAGGAGTGATAGATATAGTTTGAATAATATAGTAATAATATTGTCCTCAGACATAAAGTCATAGCTGAAGAAATTGAAATCCAGAGAATTTTAAATGAGAATGAGAGATATCACAAAACAAAGAGTAAGCTATAGCAAAGCATTTTATATATGGTAAAATGTCCGGTTAATAACTGTGTAACATCACAATTGCTCTAGATATTGTTCCCTTGGGGTTCGCCACTCCTCACGGTTTTAAAATGTGTCGAGATGGGGATATATCAAGACTCTTATAAGACGTCTTCCGTTCCCCATCCCAGCTGATGTGAGACTTCATACTCCACCCTATTAGGGCATAGCGTCCTCGTTGGCACATCGACCCAGATTGATTTGAACCTGACTCTGATATCCATAAGATTCTAAGTGTCCAGTAATGAAGAAAGGAATAACTGTTTCACCCTAAATAAAAAAAATAAAAAATAAAAATTCTTATATAATTGAAGGAACAATGCATCCAACGCAAGGCTCAATTAAAAAAAGTCCTTGTACTGTTTACTCTTTATAGCCTACTAGACTCGACCATAGATGAACATGTGGTCCCAGCAGAAGTGAAATTGTTCAACACGTAATCAAATCAAGCGACGAAGCTTCTTCTCATTCACCACCATACTTGATCGTTAATAAAATAATGCTGCAAAAAAGTATCTTGAAATATATGTGAAAACAATTTAATACACCCGACATGCTAATTAATGTTTTAGTTCAATTTCTTCAATCTTATCACAAAAGATGTCCTTTTGCAACTCCGCATTTTGTTAGTAGGACTTGACTTGATTTCGAGCCCGAGAAGTATAAAACGACGTGTGTGTTAATTGCTCGATGCAGAAGACTTGAAATTCCGATAAGTCTGTTATGCTCCTCATGGGAAAGCCTTCTTCCTTTGTTTTCCTGCTGTTACTTCATTGCTTCACGGCCTCCTTAGCTTGGACTGAAATAAACATCAGTACTGATAAATCTGCACTTCTTGCCCTTAAATCCTTTATCACTTCAGATCCATATGATTTCTTAGCTACTTGGTCTGTCTCTTCTTCTCCATGCAATTGGACTGGTGTCACATGCAATACTCGTCATAGAAGGGTCTATTCCTTGAATCTTCATGGCATGGTTCTTAAGGGCTCCATATCTCCACAACTAGGAAATCTCTCATTCCTTGTTGAACTTGATCTCAGTGACAACAATTTCTATGGTCAAATACCAGAAGAGTTGGTTCGATTGCATAGATTGAAACCATTCAACGTGAGCTTCAATGACTTTGATGGGCAAGTTCCAGTGTGGATAGGATATTTAACTTCACTGCAGAAACTAAATCGTCAAAATAATAGTCTTAATGGAGTTATTCCACTATCTCTATTCAATCTGTCAATGTTGGAGATCTTAGATTGGAATAATAACTTTATAGAAGAGGCCATTCCGTTAGAGGTGGGTAGACTTGAGTGATTGAAGATTTTACGACTTAGCGGTAACAAACTTTCAGGAATCATTCCACAAACAATTTTCAACTTATCTTCACTCGAGTTATTGAGTTTGTCCTATAACAATTTGTCAGGTATGTTTTAAATTATTGTCAACATTTATATTAGTCTTCATTCTAAACTAGTGTATTGGTAAGTAGGATCTCATCCTTGAGGAACAAGAGTTTGTCTCAATTATTTATTTATTTGTTTCTGGCATTTTTATGAATTTTCTTCTATATATTTGTCATAATTTTTCTACTCTTTTGCAATGGGAAAAAACATTCATCATCAAAAATTTGAAACAAATTATATAGTCACACCATGGGGTAAAAATTACTGTCATAATATTAATTAGTCCAGGCTCATCATCAATCTTTGAAAATAAATGTATATTATTCTGTCAATAAAAAATTTTTGAAGTGTTTTTTCATAGGAAAAAAACTAATTAAGTTCAAGTTCATTATATATATTATATCAAGATCTCCAATCATACATGGATGTGTGTCCAATTTATTTCATGTGGCTTTATATATAGTTAAATAATAATATTTTAACAATATGATACATGGTCATATGTGATTGGAGGATTTGACATAATGGATATAAAAAACTTGTATTGTACTTTTTCATATTGAATAATCCCTGCAATGAACATGTCCGAAATTTTTTATTTTGATTTGGACAATCCACATTATATTTCAATTTCATTATTTATTAGTAATTATTATTTTTAAAAAGTGTGTAGAGTCAACAAAAAGATTTTTTCTAGGAGTCTCCCAAGAAATATGTGTTTTGATAGGAATGATGAAAAGGAAGGGCCAATTGGATTTCAATTTGTCTCCTAGATTTAATCATCTTGAATCCATCAAAATTTCTCAACCAAACACAACCAAATGATTTAATCTATGGTTATTAGCCCACCCAAATTAAAAGGGTTATACCTGTTGTTGCGTTTTATCATTTGCTAATATATGTGTCATTTCTTAAAAAATGTTCATGTCTTATTACATGTGTTTCTATAGAATATTACTTTATCTCAAGTAGATAATAACTTGTGACATGTAACAAATTGTTACTGACATTATTTTCTTTCCCAACCCCTTAATATTTGAAGGAGGCATCCCAAATGAAATTGGTTATCTTTCACAACTGAAGATATTGCATCTTGAAGTAAATCAACTCACTGGTTCTATACCATCTTCATTATTTAACAATTCAGCGTTACATGAGATTGCTCTTGGAATAAATCAATTATCTGGTACTCTCCCAAAAAATGTGTGTTTTGGGCTTCCAAAACTAGAATTATTTTCTGTGAATGGAAATAATTTATCTGGTGAAATACCCTCCATTTGGCATCAATGCAAAGAATTAGAAAATTTACAATTGGGTGATAACATATTCGACGGAGGAGAGATACCAAGTGACATTGGAAATTTAACCAAGCTCCAGTTGCTATATCTTACAAATAGCAACTTGCAAGGTAAGAGTTTTAATTGTATATATCATTGTCATAACTTCTATTCCATTATTTCATAAGACATTATTGAATAATGATTTTGCTATAATACTTTTAAAGACATAGAACGCGATGCTTTCTTTTAATCCCAAAGTGAATATGAATAAAATGGTAATATTTTCTCAATCATTAAAAAACAGGGAGCCCGAGGGAAAATAACCTGATAAAAGGGCCCCATACAACATTACTTAGAGTCAGATTGGATTAAAAGGGTGGAGTATAACTTTTACTATTGATATTTCTATCTGAGCAATCATTTGTATTTAGCTATTTATATTTAGGGATATGATATTTTTAAATCTCAATAAAATTTTTATTTGCTTATTTAGTTTAGCTTAGCAAAGTTTAGAAAAAAAACTTCAAATATTGAAAACAAATATAAAATACCAAACACTCGAATTAATCTTTATTTGAAATTTTTTAATGTAATAACGAGAGATGTCATTTTTGAATTTGGAATGATTTTGCATGCCTTTGACTTTAGTTTGGGATTGGAGAAATATAAAATGAGCGTTTGTTTGTACACAAAATGAGATTTTGCTTTTTGCCATTTCATTCATTCATATTCATTCATAAGACATTAATGAATAATGATTTTCCCAGATTACTTTTAAAGACATAGAACGTGATGCTTTCTTTTAATCCCAAAATGAACATGAATAAAATGGTATACTTTTCACAATCTATGAGTTCGATGTGGCATAATAATTTTATAGATGAAAATATCTCCATATATGTAGATGGGAG
The DNA here is from genome assembly GCA_963210345.1 of Inga oerstediana. Lineage (NCBI taxonomy): Eukaryota > Viridiplantae > Streptophyta > Magnoliopsida > Fabales > Fabaceae > Inga > Inga oerstediana. The sequence continues at coordinate 75,793,538 of OY723399.1, read as the reverse complement.
GGTGTGTTGAGACTGTGCATTTTTTTAAAAAAAAATCCTTTTTACTATATGAAATAGAAATAAATCTGAAATGAGATTTTGCTTCCCATAATTTAGTAGGAATTTGTATATATATAATTTTCACACATGTGATAATCAGTTGCTTGAAAATTCTTCCAAAAAATGAAATAAAATATTTAATCATTAAAAAAACATGGGAGCCTATTGGAAAATAAACAAACTGATAAGTATGATGATAAAAAAAAAGACTAGTTGGGATTTCAATGTTTCTTTCTACCCTTTTATTTTTCGTCTTTTCCTCTTTTTTCTTTTCAATGGCAAGTTTTTAAAAAAAAAAAAAAAAAATTATCGACAATCTCACATGCATCCTAAAAAAATTCCTTGCATGGAAAATAATTTATATATATCATTTAAGGGCAGTGGCTTTTTTGAAATAATTTAAGGCGATGACTTAATGCTCTGAAATGATTCAGGATTAATAATCTAAGAAGCATTATTCAATTTGGAATTGAGTTTGAACCTCTTGAGTTTGATTTGGAATTGGACAACACTTGCAAATTTTAATCTTGATTTGTTGTAAATGGATCTAAAGACTCATTATCAGTCCTTAAAATAAATGTTTATTATTATTTCTACGTTGTTAAAAAAATTTTGAAGGATTTTTTTCCCCAAAATTACTAAGCAATACAGACATGTTTGGAACATTTAATTTTAATTTGGTTATTTATTATTAATTTATATTTTTAAAAAGTTTGTAGTTAACAAAACTAATTTTTCTGGGAGTCTTCCATCAAATATATGTGTTTTACCATGAATAGGCTATTTCTTTTTTAAAGCAAGTGCAGTTGTATTTCATCATTTCTAATATATTTGTGTTATTATTTCTAAAAAAAATGTGCAAGTTGTGCCATATATGTTTTCAAAAATAAAAATTTTTTTTATTAAAAAAAAATACAAATTTATCTCATGTACATAATAATTTATTATGCATAAAATTGTTACTGACATTACTCTCTTTTTTCCACTTATTTGAAGGAGATATTTCAAATGAGATTGGCAATTATGTACAACTAAAATCATTTTATCTTGAAAATAATCAGCTTGTCGTTCATATACCTTTTCGTTATTTAACAGTTCAATCTACAATAAATTGATGTTGGAATAAATAATTCATCTAGTAGTCTTCCAACAAATGTGTGTTTTGAGTAATGTTGTAACTGTTTGGTGTGGCAATTTTTGTGTTCTACACTTTATATATAATTTTGTTAGTTCTTTTTAGCCTCTTATTTTTCTTTTTTCCCTGTATTCTATCTAATACAACTCTTTTACAAATATTTCATTTATTATTTATGCTTATTTGATATTTCTTACAAATTTTTTAACTGAAAATGCTTGAAACTTGTACGTTAGGAAAAGGTACGCTGCTAAACCTCCATACAAGGCTTTTTTGTTATTATAAAAACTAAAAATTTAGTTTTTTGGCCAATGATGAATTCATCATATTGTTTTTGAAGTTAGAGCCTTGTAAATATTTAATTAATATAATGCAAAATATAAATAATTTGATTGTTGAAAATTAATTCCATGATCTCAATTTCTTCTTTAAAAAGGAATGTTAATGCATGTCCAATTGCTAATTGATTTAATCCACGACAATTGGCCCATCCGATTGAGATTGGCAAGCTTTCACATAAAAATATTGTCAAAGAAATCAACTTGCTGGTTCTTTTTTTTTTTTTTGCTTACAAAGGCAAGCAAAGCTTGAAGAATTACAAGAATGCTAAGAAGTCTGCATCACCGAATGATCTTGTAGTATTCCACCACAATCCATCGCAAATAGTTGGTTGCATTCCACCGGGCATGTTTCTATCACCAAAAAATCCTGATTGCTCAACTGAGCTTTCCTAGCTAAATAGTCAGCGCATCGGATAGTCTCAATGTGGGCATGAGTGATTGCCAAGTCCCAGTCCCTATAAATGAGGGATCTAGTCTCTAAGAGAACATCAAATAGAGGGTGAGCAGTGCCGCCATCTATAGATAATAGATGAATAGCCTGCGAAGAATCTGTAAAGAGCCTGATCTTGGTAAAACCCAACTGTTTACATAACTGAAATCCGCTGTGAATCGCATGAATTTCCGTAGCGGCCGAGTTATTATGCCCTAGCTTCTGTTGGAATCCACACATCCAGTTGCCCTGGTGGTCCCTTATGACCCCACCACAGGCCGCCTGTCCGTTGTTGTCTCTAGACCAATCTACATCCACACATACATAACTCGGATCTGGAGGTTGCCAGCGGTCAGTTTCCCTATCTGGTGTTTGAAAAATCTGATGACAGAAGCTGCCATTTTCCACTTATTCAAAGAGATGATACAAACATTTGTAAACTATCTGACTCAGGTTGTCAGCTTTCCCTTCTAGTGCCCAGCTGCATCGGTTCTTCCATAGGAGCCAGCATACGGTGCTGAACACTCTTTGCCATGGCCATCTAGTTGTCCTCCTGTTTCCAGGGGAATTTTGCAAATTCCATTTAAGCCATTCCTGTAAATTACCAGAAAAGAACATAGTATAGTATATATTATTAGTTATAAGAAACCACACTCTCTTGGCTTGCTCACAGTCTCTCAGTATATGGAGGATACTCTCTTCACTCTCACATTCAAATGGACAAGTGTTTAGGACATTCGGATTATGCCTTGCTCTCAATTGATTCGTTGGTAATCTCTCATGGAATACTTGCCACATAAACATTTTAACTCTTTCAGGACCTCCCCATTGCCATAAAGTTCGCCAGTGAGAATGTCGGTTTTGCTCAGGCTTATGGTACATATTGTCATAAGCTGACTTAACACTAAAATTCCCATCAGAAGCCGATCTCCAACAGATAACATCCTCCTCAAATCCCGAAGGAGGAGGGACCAACATGATTTTCTCCACTACCCAGTTAGGGAGAAAGCTCTCCCATCTTACTCTGTCCCATTCCCCTTCCTGAGAAATGAAGGAACTGACACTGGCATCCATATCCACCAACTCTTCATTCTTATCAACATAGGCCTTCAGTGGTCTATCCAGAGGAGACCAGTAGTCCTGCCATGCCTGCGTGGATCTCCCACTTTTCAGGATCCTACCTAGCCCCTGAGTAAACTCTTCCCAAACTGCAACTATTCCACTCCATACGGCTGATTGATCCCGTCTTCTTCACACTTAAGGAACTTTAGTCGACCCGCATGAGTATTTTGAACGAAGGCATCTTACCCACATAGCTTCCGGCTTCATGATCAATCCCCAACATAGCTTCATGAGGAAAGCTTGATTCTGGCACCGAAGGTCCTTTATCCCTAAACCTCCCTCAGTCTTCGCTTTCTTCAACACATCCCAGGCTATCAGATGAAGTTTCTTAGATTCGTCCTGCTGGTTCCAAAAAAAATCCCTGCTTAATTTCTCAATAGTTGCTAAAACTCCTTTAGGAATCAAAGTTGATTGCATTTGATACTGCGGTATTGCTAATAGAACCGATTTGATTAAGACCGTTCTCCCAGCCATACTCAAGTATCTCCCTTTCCAGCTTGCCAACTTTGATTTAACCTTCTGAATCAGAGGAGCAAAAGTCACTTTGACCATTCTCTTATGTAGGAGTGGGACTCCCAGGTATTTCCCAAGGTCCACTGTCAACCCAATCCCTACACTCTGGCTCATCTCATATGCCCTATTAAAATGGACATTTCTAGATACAAACATTTTTTATTTTTGAAGATTGATCTTATGCCCAGATACCCTGCAAAATACTTCCATTACATTCTTCATCTCATCCATCTGTTGAGATGTGGCCTCACCAAATAGCATCAAGTCGTCTGCAAAGAATAAGTGAGATATAGGTGGCCCAGTGGTACTCAGACTCAAAGGTTTCCAGTTCCCCGACTGTACTTCCTGGTGTATAAGTTGCCCCAGCAGCTCCATGCAAAGAACAAATAAATAAGGGATCAACAGATCTCCCTGTCTCACCCCCATCGAGGGTTTAAAGCTCTCAGAAGCCACACCATTCCACATGATACTTATAGTGGTGGTTAAGACACAATGTATGATCAGATTAACAAATTCATCCCTCAACCCTAAGCTATGCAGAGTAAATTCCAGGAAACGCCAGTCAAGCCTATCATAAGCCTTTTCCATATCTATCTTCAATGCTACAAACCCCTTTTTACCTCTCTTGTTTCTTATAGTGTGAATCGCTTCCTGAGCCATTATAATGTTGTCCACACCCTGTCTTCCTGAGATGAAGCTGCACTGATTTTCAGCCACAAGGAAGTTCATCACGTTTTTCAGCCTATTAGCAATCACCTTACTCACAATTTTGAAACTCACATTACACAAGGAAATAGGCCTAAAATCCTTCAAGGCTGTAGGAGAGTCAACCTTGGGGATTAGGACTATATTAGTTTGATTCACCCCCTGGGTCTCCTCCGGGTACTCAAAAATCCTGATCACCAAGTCACATACCTTCTGACCAATCAAATTCCATTGTGTTTGGAAGAAGTGAGGGTTGAGACCATCAGGCCCTGGTGCCTTGAATGCTCCCATCGCAAAAGTAGCATTTTTTATCTCAATATGGGAAACTGGTCCTTGAAGAAACTCAAGTTGGCTAGAATCTAAGGATGGAAATCGGGCTGGCCAAGGGGAAAAGGGAGTTGATAAGTTCTCTGCTGTGAATAAGTTTTTGAAATACTCAAAAGCCATCCTTCTAAGCTGCTTTTCCTCTATGATCCAAATGCCGTCCTCATTCTGAAGAGCTTTAACTTTTTTCCTTTTCTTCCTAACAGATGCACAGGCATGGAAAAATCTAGTATTCCTGTCACCCCCACTTAACCACTTGCATCTTGACTTCTGAAACCAGATTAACTCCTCTTGCAAAGCAAATTTGTGATACCTGGCCCAAAGTTGATTTTCCAGTCTAAATAAACCATTCTGGCTACCATTAGATCGCCTGGCATGGTCGATACCTTCTAATCTTCGGACGATCTCTCTTTTCTTTCTTGCCACGTTCCCTACCACATTATCATTCCAATTTGTTACCTCATTTACAAAACCTAGCCTTCCTTAAAGCTAGTTCTTTCCTTCCCAAGAAGACTAGACAATCTCATTAAAGCCCTCTTCCAAAACCCACGCCGCTTGATATTGAAACCTTTTCCCGCTATTCCTGTCTATACACCGAGGTCTATCCGCCACCACAATTACACGGTGGTCAGACTTGAACTTTATGTTGTGGTGAGCTTTGGCTTGGGGATTATTTAATTCCTATTCAAAGTTACAGAAGACCCAGTCCAACCTCTCCTTAACCCCTGTTTTCTCCCAAGTAAAGCGGTCCCCCACTACTGGAACAACACTTAGATTACAACCATTGATACAACTTTGGAAGTCATGCATAGACCTGGAAACAGGCGTTGCTCCTCCCTCCTTATCTCTGGGATCAAGTAAAGCATTAAAATCCCCAAGGACAAGCCAAGGAATAGTGACATTCTTACTAATATCCAGAAGAGATGACCACAACTCCCTCCTTTTCGAAACACTGGTGTCCCCATAAACAAAAGTCACCAACAATGGATCCTGGTTATTTTTCCCGGTGATTTTACAATGAATGAATTGGGTATTAGAAGAAATATAATGAACCTGGGCATCCCCACTATTCCATAATACCCATATACCTCCGGCATACCCGGTAGCTTCGATCCTCAACCAATCAGTAAAACCCAGACCTCTCACAATTTTATCCGCCCTATTGCCACTGACCCTAGGCTCTAATAACCCCATGACATTAACATCATACTTCTTAACAATATCTTTAAAAATACGTGGAAAGGCTCTACCACAAGCTCCACGACAATTCCAAGAAGACACTATCATAGGAAAATAAATAAAATTTTTCTTCTTGGAATAAACATGGGAACTTACCCGTCAGGAGGTTTATTTTCTAGCATCACCTCCACTACAAGCTGAGACGCTGGTTGCTTCAAGGAATTCATCGCTAGCTGATCAAAGGAACTCACCACGTGCTTGGATGAATTAAGCACCAAATCAACATGCTTTTTGTTACCATCGGAAGTGGCGTTGTTTCTTATCCCTTCAGCAACCAACAAGGACCCTTTTCCTCCTTCCCCACGTGAACCTTCCTCTTTCTCCAACACTATTTTCTTTTTGACTTCAGCAACCAACAAGGACCCTTTTCCTCCTTCACCATGTGAACCTTCCTCTTTCTCCAACACTATTTTATTTTTGACTTCACCAAACCCATTATTCTCAATGTTCCCTCTTGCAATTCGATGCTCTCTATGGGACCCTCTAACCTTGTCTTTTTCCCTTTTATGACTCCCCAGCATTTTTTCCTTTCTCCAATCCATACCAGAAATAATGGCCTCCTTTCCTTGACTAATAGCAATAGGCTAGCACTTCCCATTACTACAGCCCACTTTTTCCCTTCAACCAGCTTTTTCTTAGATTTATTAATTTTATCCTTTCCTTTAGCCGCAGACACCTCCTGCACAAGGAATTTCCCCTCCTCTGCCAAACCCATATCCTGAACAAAAGTAGCCTCCTCCCTTTTCCTCTCAGAATTCAAAAACCTCTCGAAGTCCTCACCCACACCTTGATCTATCTCATCCAACGCAGCAAACCGTGTCTGAAGATCACTGCCATCAGCCCTACCCTCTGCAAACTTGAACTGCCCTCTATCACCCACTCTGCTCCTGCTTCCCTCCTTCCTTGGAAAACGAGCTCTACTTGGTTTGTGAACCAGCATCCACGGCCCAAACAGGTCTTCCTTCGCCGGGAAATATTTTTCTGATGACATCTTCAGATTCGCTCCCTTCCCCTGGCCTGAAACTTCCATCGTGCTTGCATCTTGTTTCAACAGACTCCATTGACACTTCTCCTTCCTATGGCCATATCTACCACATGAAAAACAAATAAGACCAAGCCCCTCATATTCAATGTTGAAGAGTGCATCTGCTGAGATAATCCGTGGGATAAGCTTCTTCTGCAGATCCAACTCAACACATATCCTGGCATAGCGTCCTCTGCGAATTTTAGCTTCCTCATCCTCCATGTTAGCAATAGAGTTCAGATCCACCTTGATGGTCTTTCCTATCATATCCCCCAATCTCCACATACACTCTTTGTTGTAGAATAATAAAGATACATGGGGAATTCTAACCCAAGAAGCAACTCTGCCTAGAGGATTATTGAAGGGGTCAAAGTAAGGCGACCACCTCTGCACAAGAATGGAGTGTTGAGCTACTGTCCAGGGACCATCGAACAAGACCTTTCTGTAATGCTTTTCCCAGCTCTCAGAGTCTTTGAATTTCACCACAAAATAATTATTAGGCAGATCGATTAACTCAAAGCAATTAATTTTCCAAATCCTTACTAAATGCTCTTTCAGTCTATAACAATTCATTCTAATACCCAAAGTAGTAATAATCAGGGCATTGTTCCAAGGCTTCGCCCATCTGTTATACTCATCCTGAGACATGTGGAACGTTGGGTAAATCTCCATAAGTTGCTTTAAAGCATCAGAAGGCTCAGGAATGTTCCAAGATTAGTCCACCAAGTCAGAGATATTCGCATCCCCCTCCACACTTATGCTTCCATAAGCAACTCCATTGTACTCTGATCCCTTAAATCCTAACAATGATTCCTTATAAGATACACCAGAGCCTGCCATGCCAGACAGGGAATCCTTCCTCTTACCCACATCAGCCTCTGAATGTTCTTTCGCAACAAGCCTCCTATCTGACTTTGAAGCCTCCTCAACATTACCGTTCTTAGATTTCTTTCCTCGCCCAGAAGCCAAAACTGGTTCGGACACTCTGTCCGGCAGAATATTTCTGGCGCTGGAATAGACCATTGGAGTCAAAACGGAAAGTGGCACGTATTCCAAGTCACTCCTTCTCTCTCTCCCCCCCCCTCTCTCTCTTATCTCTGTGTTAGATTTGTCCTTTTTGAAATAACTTGCTGGTTCTATGCCTTCTTTCTTTCCCTGATTAATTTTCTTTTTTCAATATTTTGAATAATTTATTTCTTATTTCACAAATTTATAAAATCCTATTAAATAATTATTCAACAATTACAACATAAAACACTTATCTCATTAGCTATATAACTATTAAAAGTTAGGCAATTTGATGGTTAGAATATATTTGATTTCTCCCTTTTTAATATTTATACATGAATTAATCATCAGCATAAAACAAATATTCAAGGTTTTTTTATATAGTCTATATATGTGAATTATATGAAAATAATATCACCTATTTAAGTCTATGATGAATTCGTAGCCAGATTTCAAAGTTAGAGCCTTGTGAATAATGTTGTAAGTATATGCATATGTGTGTGGGTGTGTCAAAGAAACTAGTCCCACATTGCTTGGGAATAAGAGAGTATAAGCCTATATATATCATCATGTTATCATGGGATTGTAAAGAGGCCTAGAGGAGTGGTGGTTCATCGCCCTCGCAACAACAGACCACCGAAAGGCAAACACATTGGAAATGGAAATCCAGTGATTCCCTAAACCAGTACTACTAGTGAAAATATTTTGCTCCCCAAAAATATTATTTTTGGTTCTCTAAGATAATGATTTATTTTGGCTTACCAACAAGTCTCTATATTTTGAGGTTTGAATATTGTAACCCTTCTCGCACTACAAAAAAACAACCGATTTCCGACGGAACTTTTCCGTGGCAAATTCTAATGGAATTTTTGTCCGAAAATTTTTCAACGGAATTTTCCATGCCGACGGAATTTTTTTCGTGGCAAATTCTGATGGAATTTTCGAAGACAAATTTCAACGGAATTTCTGACAGAAATTTCTATGGCAATTTGCCACGGAAAATTCCATAGGAAATTCCTTCAAAAAAATTAAAATTTATAATTTTTAAAAAATAATATTTATAAAATTAAAATATTAATTATTAAATAATTATATTTAAACTTAATTATTAAAATTATAGTATTATTTATTAATATTATATTTAAAATTTTCTAATAAATTAATGTTTATGATATTATTATGATATTATTTATTATTTTATTTTATTTAAAAATAATATATATTTTATTAATATTATATTTATAATTTTATATTAAAAATAATATTTATAATATTAAATTATTATTTATTAAGTAATTTAATTAACAAATTTTTTAGTTTAAATATATAAATATTTTTTACGTTTCTATTAAATTTTTCATTATTTTTAACAATATTATATTTAATTAATAATCAATTATATGTATATATGTTTATATATATATATATATATGATAATATTATATATATATATAATACTATATAATAATATGACACAAGTTCATTTCGGCGTAATTGGCAAATACTCGCACGCGAAAGTGTCGGTAGCTTAAGGTCTCGGGTTCGAATGGGAGGAGAGGCACTTGGAGGAATTATGAGGTGCCGACACGTGGCGCTCTGAGGAGCAAACATGTGGCATTTGTAAATTAAAAAAAATCAAATTTTTTTTAAAAAATAATTTTCGAAATTAAAAAAAAAATTGCAACAGAAATGAATTCTGTATGAAATTTCTGACGGAATTTCAAATTTGTTTAAAACGCACCTATTAGCGACGGAACGGCTTCCGTTGGAAATGTGGTCCGTCAGAAATTCCATTGGGAAAGCTGATTCCATGGCAAATTAGTCGAAAATCGGGTGGTTTTTTGTAGTGACAACCAAAACACTTCTCCGAACATTTCTTCCATTGTCAACGTACATGCCTTCCTATCCGGTGGTGCTTGTTCTGTCTCGAGGGATGCATTGTCCAGATTGTTTTGTGACCGTTGGCTCTTCCTAGATCATGGCAATAAAAGGGACATAAACAAAGTGCTCGAGACTACTTTACGATTTCTCTTGCTCTACATAAATTTTTCCTACTGTGATTACAATTATCTTTCCACTACTAGAAAAAATGGTTTTAACGTCCCTTTTTTTGGCCTTTTAACGTCTGAAAAAAGAGGGACATCTATCTGAGGGTCGTGGAAAAAAATATCAATAACGTCCGTAAAATAGGGGACGTGAAAGGCAGACTTTAGACGTCCCCAGTTGGTACTAGGGACGTGTAAAGTCTACCTTAGACATCCTCAGTTCCAATTGGGGACGTCTAAAGGCCACCTTAGACGTCCCCAGTTTTAATTGGGGACGTCTAAAATGTCGCCACCCACTCTACCACGTCCCTTTTTATTTAAGGACGTTGAAAGTTTTTTTTTAAATGGCCTTTTTATATATTGCACTGTTTGAAAAATGTAAACTGTAGAAATAGGATTCCAACAACAGAATAAAACAACAGCAGTTCAACAGAATGGAAACAACAACTTGAAACACAGTGATCAACCTAAGGCTCTACTACATGCAATAATTTTAAGGAGTAGCATACTAATTAACTAACAAACCACACAAACTACACAACAATCTATATTCAAGTCTGTTATTGCACTAAAAAGACTATATCCAAGTCCCCAGTTTGTACAATAACCAAGACTAAATCCAATCTATATCCAACAACAATAACGCTAATTATATGTACAATATATAGAACTACCACAAAAGTATGTCCTACACAAACTACTAAAGACTTTACTCTAGTATACGTTGAAGAAGATGTCCAGCCAAAAATTCTCTGATCATATTTAGGTCTTCATATGAGTAGGCATCTTCATTGTCAAAAATCTATAAATTAGAAAATAAGCTTAGATTAAATAATGAATCAAGTGAATGAATTGCCATTGAATTACAACACCAAGAATATTATCCTCTGAGAATAAAGAAGTAATTACTTGTTCAAAATCTGTCGTAATGCCACTTTGAATGATGATAAACATATAAAGTAAGACATAATATCTACATTCCCAGCCGCCAGGTTGTCGAGGGCACTATAAATCAAAAGCAAATGGTTAAAATCAATAAAGGCATATCTAAAACGACCGTCAATCAAAAGAACTTGATTTGAAACTACGTACCTTTGGAAACAACCATCTCGGTTCTTTGCTACCTTTACATTCGCGTGGCCCACCAAGTGCTCGATATGTCGTGCATGCCCTATCATTAAAATGAAAATCAACATAAATTAGAATAATTCATTTAAGTCAAGAATCAAGAAGCAATGAAATACAAAAAAATAACTTACGTGTTGAAGACGCTTTTAGTTTCTTTGTCTGGTCTTCTTAAGGAATCAAACCAGTAAACAACGTGGGACCGAGGATAGAGAACACACAAACTCCAGTGATAACTATCACAACATATACAGATTAAAAAGAAGTTAGATGGCAAGGCAATTATTTATTAAAAATCTCAAATACACAAATTTAAAATGCGTACCCTTGAACAATCAGTGCTAGATAACAACGATAGTCGTTCTCTACCACTGTGAAGCCCACATAGTTCGTCCTTCTTTTCAATGTATTCCCAGTCCTTGTTGTATGTGCAGGAGACAAGAATCCATATAAATCAACTCTTTGAGAGTCAATGCATATATGACGGAAGGAGCTATAATAGAATTAAAATGATGAATATATTAGCTAGTTAAAATCAATTTAACTAAATGAAGGGAAAAATGGGAAATAAAAAACTTACAGGATTACAAATTTGCCTCATCCAATATCTAGCTCCTCCAACTTAATGAACTGTTTAAGATCTTCTTTATTAATTGTGAAGTGATACTCTAATTCCTGGCTCACAATCCCTGTAGGCATATGCAAATCAATCTGGCGAATGCCTTTATAGATATGCTGCAGTTGTGCTAAGAAGGGCCATTTTTCTGCTTCCTGCTCGTTCTTTTAGAACATAAAAAAACATATTGTTAGTAGGATGTCAACACATCTCAAGTAAAAGTGAGGTAGTTTCGGACCATTGGAGGTGTTGGTGGTAACAAGCCAATAAGATGTACAGGCCAAAGGATGAAAGATCCTCTCACCTGAGCTATCGTGGCAACCTCGTCATCAGGAATAGGGATGGTTGTACCTTCTTCCCCCTCTCGAACACACGTCACAGTCACCTTACGCAAATACTGTGGAATTTGCTGATTATGGTGGGTAGTAGCTTCTGTGTGAACGAGAGCATCTGCAACTACACGCAGTACTGGGGCATCTAAAGAGAGGATGGCAGGTTCTCCTTGCACTGGAGTGGGAGAAGGGTCGCCAAGTGGTTCCTTCACAGGGTTGTAACTTCCTTTGGTGCTGTGGAAGGCCAGGGATGAATGGGTTCTACGCTCGGTAGTTGCCATCTGCGATTCAAACATCTTCATCATTTCAGCTCATAGCTCAGGCATCAGCTCAAGACGTAGCTCTAGCAACAGCACTTGTTAGAGCTTGTCGCGAAGTTTGGCCTCGAGCTCTTGTGAGACTTCCTGACGAATCTTGGCCACAAGCTCCTTACTGGGTTCAGCTTGTGACGAATAAGAATGTGAGGCTCGGCCAAAATACTTCGCGACACGAACTCCCCCTGCCTCCCCTCGAACATGACCAAGGTGATCTGCCTTCCCAATCACCATTGACAAGATGTCCATCCGTCCACTTGGAGTGAACGAACCTTGGTTACTATGATCCTCCAGTTCATTCTGCAGCATAAAAGTTATTATAAATGAAAATTAAGCACTCCCAATATGAAAAGATAACTTTGTACTTATGCTCTAACTACTTACAATTCTTGCGGCAACCTCAGCAACAGTTGGATTTACGTACTTCCCACCCTTAAGCCTCCCTGCTTTCCATTTTTTGTGACGTGGAGGAGGTGGCGGGGGCTGGACCACAACGGTAAGATCTGATGTGGCTGCTTCCTTCAATTTCTCCAACTCTTCTGCCATCATCTTTCGCTCAAGCTTCCGATAACCACCACGAGACATGTAATGTTGATAGTTATTAGCTGCTTGCCTCTCTGCATTTGCTGCACTTAATGCCTGTGAAAGGAAAACAACGAACACTGAATCAATAATGTCAACTATATTCAAATAAAACACTATGGTGACAGAAATCTTACCAAAAAGTTTGGATCTTCTCGTGATGCCATAAACAACCTCCAGTCCTCTGGAGACAAAAACGTATACTCCTGACATGGATCCTGACCCCTCAGGTCCCCTCGAATGTAATCTTGTGTAAGCCTATTCTTGAAATATTTCCATCGTAGACGAACCTCCGTCATCCACTCCTTGTACATCTCCACGGTGTCAGGGACATCATAGGTTTACTACAAGGTAAAAACATAAGTTAATTATCTTTGAAGCAATAGAAATAAAGATATATATGCAGATTTATCAAAATTTATATACCAAAAGTTGTTGCCAAATCAAGTCTTTAGTTTTTGGTAGAACCAACTTCCAATTATCATAGGTAATGCGAACTTTGCTTCGAGCCAAAAAACCTAAGTAGCTAATGAAATGGTCTTCCTCCGGACCAATTGGTTTCATATTTTTATCAAAGTCAATATGTAACCTCTCCTGTTGATGGTGATGACGTGCTACCAATGCAGGCATTTTTGTACTGCCTTTAACCCTTCTTCTCGCAACCGGTTCAGGTCTCGAATCAGGTTCAGGCCTATTCATTTCATTGTCCCTATCACTTTGTGAGTCACCATAATTGTCCATATTCCTATAAGCACAAAAATCATTGTCAGATAGGTGAATAAATTGTAAGTAAATGAATAAACTAACTAGTTATAAAACAAACATCACACATTACTATTTTCTAAGTTAAGCTCTTACTCTAGATTGTTTCCCATATTCCTTCACCATGATCTTACAGCATATTCTTCATCATCTACCAATTCTACTTCACTTGTTGTAGGTGGATTAATTGTAAAAGGTGGTGTGTCGTCATGGTTGAAGGTTGGATCACCATGCTTTTGTTTTTTACTTTGAAGTATAATGGAAATTTTTTTATTTGCGGGATCTGTGACATAAAACACTTGTTTCGCCTGGCTTGCTAGAATTAAGGGCTCATCCCTATAACCTACTCTTTCAAGATCAACTGAGACAAATCCAAATTGTTGATCTATTACCACAGTATTATTGCTAACCCACTTACCTTTGAATAAAGCAACTTTGAACTTGTTGTAAGTGATTACCCTACTATTTTGCATGGTACTTCTGTCATCTTGGTCTTTTGTGTAGAAAGAATACCCGTTTATATCATAACCGCTCCAAGTAATGTTCTGAAACGAAGGCCCCCAAGCTAGCCACTCTGTTGTCTCAAACACACCGGTCTCATGCAAAACCTTTTCCTCAAACCACTGAATGAATGTCTTGTTTTGCTCAATAGTAATCTACATGTCATTCTTCCTAGGATTCATGTTCTTCAATCTCTTTCTGTATTCATCTATGTACGGTTGAACTTCTGCCATGTTATTCAGGATATAAAGGTGTGCTTGCAACACCTCTTCACGAGGCATAGTCTTCACTTTCAGTCCTCGTGTTCCCTTGCTTCTCCCTTCTTCATGCCTAGATTGTTCCTTCTTCTCTGATAGATAATCGCTACAGAAGTCCATAGCCTCTTCAACAACATACCTTTCAACTATTACGGCTTCTGGTCGATAGGGATTTTTAGAGTACCCTTTTAAGATCTTCATGTATCGCTCGAAAGGGTACATCCACCTCAGGTAAACTGGACCGCAGAGCCTTACCTCCCTTACCAAATGAACTATCAAATGCACCATTATATCAAAAAATGAGGAGGAAAGTGCATCTCTAATTAGAATAATATAATATAACTCTCAGCTTCCAGTTCATCCAGCTTTTCAGTGTCAATGACTTTGTTACAGATAGCATTAAAGAAAGTACACAATCTTGTCACAGTGCTTCGAACTTCATCTTTCATAATGCCTCTAATAGCTACTGGTAACAATTGTTGCATCAACACATGATAATCATGGGACTTCATTCCTACTAACTTCAAATCGTCCATTGACACACACCTCCTCACATTCGAAGAATATCCTTGTGGTCCCTTAATTTCATGCAAACACCCACACAAACTTGTTTTCTCCATTTTTGATAGTGTATGCGCTGCTGGCTCCATATATGCCCTCCTACCATTATCTCTTAGCTGTGGATGTAACCGTTCTCTTATTCCTATATCAACAAGATCTAGTCTCGCACTAATCCCATCCTTGGTCTTCCCTGGAATGTGCAAAAGCGTACTAACAAGGCTATCACAAATGTTTTTCTCCACATGCATTACATCAATACTGTGTCTCACGTCAAGACTATGCCAATATGGAAGATCAAAGAAAATTGATCTCTTCTTCCATATACTCTTCTCACCCACAGTCTTCTGATTCTTACAGAGTAAGACATTGATACGTTCAACCCGACTGTAAACTTCCTCTCTGGTTAATGCCTTTGGAGCCATTCCATGCTTCGACAAGCCGTTCAAATGCTTTCTTAACCTACGATACGGGTGGAACCTAGGAAGAAACCTCCTGTGACCAAGGTAGACCGTTTTTCTTCCATGTTTAAGTTGGTGGAAGTGAGTGTCTGCTTCACAGATCAGACATACTTTATGCCCCTTCACACTGTATCCTGAAAGGTTTCCGTACGCAGGGAAGTCATTTATCATGGTGAAAATCATTGCACGTAGCTTGAAGGGCTTATTCTTATATGCATCAAACACATCAACGCCTTCCTCCTACAACTTCTTCAGGTCCTCAATCAAAGGCACCAAGTAGACATCGATATCGTTTCCTGGCTGTTTTGGTCCAAAAATCATCATAGAAAGCATCACATACTTGCGTTTCATACAAAGCCAGGGAGGCAAGTTGTATATTACAAGGAGTACTGGCCACGCACTATGTGTGCTATTAAGAGTTCCATACGGATTGATGCCATCTGTACAAAGCCCAAGCCGAAGGTTTCTCGGCTCGTTGCCAAATTCAGGGAACATTTCATCTATTTTCTTCCATTGTGAAGAGTCAGCTGGGTGCCGAAGATATTTTCCGTCGGATATTCTGTCATCCGAGTGCCATCTCAACTTCTTCACTTTTTTTGTAGTGCCAAACAAACGCTTAAAGCGCGGTATTATTGGAAGATACCACAAAAATTTTACAGGTTGCCTTTTAGTTGTCCCATCACCACAACCACTATCTTTCTTCACTTTGTATCATGCAGTTTGACACTTAGGGCACTCACTCAGACCTTCATACTCCTTTCTGTACAGTACACAATCATTAGGGCAAGCGTGTATCTTTTTAAACTCCATACCCATTGTAGATAGGATTTTCTTGGCCTCATACATACGATTTGGAAGTACATTATCGTCTGGAAACATATCACACAATAGTTCAAGAAGCAATGTGAAACTACTATCGGTCCACCTATAAGTTGCTTTTAAGTTAACCAAATGTAATGTTCCTGTCAGCCGTGTGTACTTACTCCCAGGGTACAACGGTGTCTCTGCATCACTCCGCAGGCTGTCATATTCATGCGACTGCGCAAAGGATTCTACCTCAACATCATGAATCATTCTCTCCATTTTATCTTCATCTATGACACCCACAGCTTCCTTCTTGTGCGACGGACAATTAGTTACTTCCTCACCATGCCATATCCACCTTGTGTATCAAAGATTTATTCCATCACAAAGTAGGTGATCCCTTATAACTTCAACATCCCGTTTTCTCTCATTTAAACAATTGACACAAGGACAAAAATACATCCCATTTTTGGCTGGAGCGTTCCTTCTAGCAAATTCAATAAACTCTTCAACCCCATTCTCATATTCTTCACTTGTTCTCAAAGCATTCATCCAACTATGATCCATTTTATTACCACCTATACCATTTTCATTTACACTCAAGTTTAGAATAATTGTCAACACGGGGAATTGCCTTTTACATGCATGTTTTTCAAAATTTTGGCAGCATTTCCTCTTAAAAGTGAGACATCCCAAAATCAAAATAACAAACCATCTCAGCTTAATTTAAACGAAACTAAACTTTAGCTTCTAGCACCAAGCACAAACAGAATACACTTATATTTTAGAAACCAAAATATTAAATCAGATATGTACCATAAGTGAGATATATGGGAATTTACAAATCAACTATGTGTATTTACAAGAGACACATGTGGGAATTTATAAGACCGTCTCGACCATATATAAGACAAGGGCCTAAATGTCTTTTTAACAAAAATAAATTAATTTCTGTTTAGACCTAAGGGTATAATGAAGTTTCAAAAAGTTTTAGAAACTGTTTGATAATAATTTGCTAGAGAGGGTGTAGTGATCTTTTCCCTATAGAAATTGAATAATCATGTCAAAGAGAATGACTTGTAGTTATGATTGCTGAAATTAGGGCGTATTTGATTGTTCATTTAGAAACATTTGCTAATCATAGATTAATCCTCCTTTAAGTCTGACTTAAGATTCGTAATATTGGATTCCCTTATTTTTCCCCCCTATTCGTAAGAGTATTTTGGATGATTCTGACATATGTGGCAGTGGTTAAAGTTTATTTGAACGTAAAACATCTTCTATATGTATATATATATATATAACCTATTCATCCATAAATTATAATTTTGAAACAAACAATTTATATACAAATCAGTATTTTAATTTGAAAATGACTTCTTTCATTTTAGGTTTAAAATATCTTGTCATGGATAATAATACTAAATTATTATACTGTATAAAATTAAAACTAATTCATATCAATATATATGGAACATACTAAGGATATTCTATATACATCCCAAACCCAAATTCTGATGATGATGATAAAGATGGAGGGTTTTGTAAACTCATCAAAATGCGTGGGTCCTGAATTATCCTTAGCAAGTAAAACAATCTAAATTTATAACAATTGTCTCTCGTCCTTATTATTACAACAATTGTCTCAGCAAGCTAAGTCTACCACTAAAATAGCAAAGATAAAGCTCAAGCACAAATCACACTTAAATTCCAGCCGAGAATCAAATGCATTTTGCTAAGCATTCACAAGTTTAGTTAGCTAACCTGTTGCTGAAACTTTAGAGGGAGATGACCCACGATGGTAAGAGGAGGCCGACGGTGGCGAGAATGAGAGAGAACAGTGCAAACCCAGCAGAGCAAAGACGGCGACGAGCAACGCTATGGATGAAATAGAGGGTAAGAAGGACCAAGAAGAAACAGGGGATAGCCGTATTTGATTTAGAGAAAGAAGAAAAAAAAACAAGAAGCCCAGGGGAGAGGAGACGGAAGTGATGAAGATGGGAGGAGTGAAAGAGTAAAGTAAAGAAACTTATTCTGACACTGCACATGCACCGGTCATGTCGACCAGTGCATGTGAGGTAGCTTAAGACGTCCCCAGCTGGGCTGGGGACATCTAAAGGTCCCTTTAGACGTCCCTAGACCAGCTGGGGACATCTAATGTAAAGCTTTAGACGTCCCCAGACCATCTGGGGACGTCTAAAGTCAGTTCTTTAGGCGTCCCCAACTCTTCTGGGGACGTCTAAATGTGTTCTAATTTGTTTTTACTCTATATGATATGCTGGGTGGAAATGGGGGTCTTT
Organism: Inga oerstediana; assembly: GCA_963210345.1. Classification (NCBI taxonomy): domain Eukaryota; kingdom Viridiplantae; phylum Streptophyta; class Magnoliopsida; order Fabales; family Fabaceae; genus Inga; species Inga oerstediana. The sequence goes on along the minus strand of OY723399.1, from coordinate 75,775,001 downwards.
AGACGTCCCCATTTTGATTGGGGACGTCTAAAACACATTCAGGCGCGAGATTCAATTATATTTGACGCTCCAACCTTTCCAATTTTCATCTATAATTACACATATGACACCGCCCAATATTTTGGGCGTCCCTTTTTCAAAAAGGGACGTCCTTTAGGGTAGTTATAAGTATATTAAATGTTCGTCAATTCTGCAGCCTTGACTTGTTTCAAGAAGGGTCTGCATAATCATGGGGAGTGCTGCTTTCTCTTATCTAGTGGTCACGGAATAACTCTATAGGACAGTATCATCGGATGTGACTCAGATCATCCGTCTCTTCGTTCTTCCAGATTGCTCGTGATCATCTACAAATAATAAATAGCTTTAATGCAAAATATAAGTAACTTGGTTGTTATTTTATATTGGTGAAATTAATTCCATAATCTCTCTTTAGCATGTCTTTTTTAAACGAGTTTTAATGTCCAATTGGTAATTGATATTATATTGGAAGAGTCCCTTTCAAATTGATTTCCTATAAAAGTTAAATTCATATAATGTGGTTTATCTATTTTTTTTAATGTTAAAAATGTATGCCAAAGCCTTTTAACTATTAGCTTACTTTGATATATCGAAACTGGTGAAATTCCATCATCTCTCTTCACCATTTCTTCTTTAAGAATAGTGCATTTAAGGAAGAACAATTTGAAAGGTAGTCTTCCAATATTAATTGGTAACGAGACGTTGTTGGAAGAAATAGATCTATGTGTAACTAAAAGTATTTTAATTCCTTAAATAAAAAATCAAATTTTAGCCTTTTAATTCTATGATGAATTCATAGCTAGATTTCATAGTTGGAGCCTTGTAAATAATAAAAAAATTTAATTTAAAGAAAAATATAAATAACTTGGTTGTTCATTTGATATATGTTAAATTAATTCCGTAATCTCTCCTTAGCATATCTTTTTTAAAAAGAATTTTAATGTCTAATTAACAAAATTCCATGTATTATTTATATGGCTGTGTGTGAATCAACGAAATTCCTATACTTACTACCAAAAAACAAATATTCTGTATTTTTTGCATAGGTGGAATTCCTTCTTTTCTTTGGAACATGCCTTCTTTGAGCTATGTTGATGTTAGCATAAATCATTTAAAGGGTAATTTGCCAAAAGAAATGTGTCATCAACTCCCTTTACTTGAAGTCTTCTCTATTGGTGTTAATCAATTAGAGGGAAGCATTCCAAAATCAATAAGCAATTGCACATCTTTGAAAGAGTTATATTTGGATGGCAACTCATTTACAGGTATGTACTTTACTTGTTTGTTTTCTTTTTCTTTTTTTATTTTTCTCTCAAAAATTAAATTATATTTATGTTAAATAACAAATAAAGTGAAGATCAAGAGCAGATGGAACCTCATGAGTTTTGTAAACACAAAACCCTAAACCATATAGAGTGGCCACCATGTGTTATGCCAATAGTTTTTTTAAAAAGATTTTATCTATCTCTTAATAACTTTAATTTTACGTTTTTTCCATCCCCTTAATATTAAAATAATTATAATAATATTAAAATACAGACAAGTTTGGAGTTTTTTTTTTCTTATTTATTATCCGTATAAATTGTAACAATTCAATATTTTTAATTGAAATTAAAATTATACTTAATAATATTTTTTTAAAAAATTATTACTTAAGAATTAACAAATGTGCAATAAACTAAAAAAATTATTTATATATGCATAAAAAAGCAAGGGAAAATGAAATACCAAAAATCAATTCAAGGACCTACACTTTTAACAATTTCCTAATCAAGCTTTTTATAAACGTTGTTAAAAGACCATAATGCACCTTTGTAACTAAAAAGGAAAATTAAAGGCAGATGCAAGCCTGATTTTGGTTTTTATTATTTAAGTTGGATTTAATTGATATTTTCCTTTGTTATAGTTTATTTATTTGTTTATTATTTGATTGTGATTGATTTTGAAAAGTAATTAGAAAACAGGCAAAGATGGAAAAAACAAAACAAAAACAAGATCTGAATTATTGTAAATAAACAAAAACGAACAACATATTTTTTCATTAGGTTTTAGCAACTTGTAATTTTTTTATAAGAAAAAAAAAATTATTAGAACCTAATCAAATATGAATGACATGATAGTATGAATTTTTTCTGGAAACATGAAAGTTGTTAAAACCTAATAAAATGTCATGAATTATTTAACAAAACTTTTAAATGATATGATAGCATAAATTTTTTACTTGGTAAACAAAAGCTGTTAAAACTTAATGAAATGTCATGAATTTTATAACAAAACTTGTCAATGCTTCAGTAGGTTACCCTTAGGGCCCACAAAAAAAAAAAAACCAACGATTGCTTATAGACAAACTGAGGATTATTTTTTTTTTCTCGAGAAGCCTTTTATTGATTCATAAATAACCTAAATATCATGCAAATGCAATAAAACAAGGGGAAAAGGGTTTTGGATTTTGTTGAAAATAAGTAAATGCAAACTTAATTAAAATCCTAAAGCTATTATTTTTTGTGTTTTCTTTATAAAATGAAATGGGTATGAAAATGGGTGTGTAATGTATAATGAATGCTCTTAGAAATGGACTAGTAGCTATCATAGTTCAATTAAATGTAGGAGTAAATTTTCTCTCAGTCTTGATAAAAACCCCAAGCAAACGCTTGAGTCTAGTATTCTTGATTAGTGATCACTCTTACTAACATAGCTAGCAATCACCTCTTAAGACACTGTTGAAGTGCACTTAGTGTGTGATTATGATTAGATTAATGCAACTTACTTTCTTTTGATATAAATACGATAATACAATACTTAATTGATCCAATTCAATCATACAGTTTAATAATAATACGTAGAAAGTACAATATCTTTAAATCTATATAAATCCCACAATCTACAAAAATTCAATCCAATCACATATGTTCAATCCACAATGTTATCCAATCGGGGTAAAGTAATTAAGTCTCAACAATACAAAACAACATTCCTAAAACTCAAAAATCCAAATACAAATAGAGAAAATATATTGAACAAAATAAACTCCCCCAGTTTAAGCTCTGAAACTCAAGCTATGGTCCACCCCCAAGAAGCAAAACGAACTCAGCCACTCATTGCCTTAGAATAATAACAGCTTAGAATTTGAGCACTCACCGGAAAAATCATGATCTCGCTGACATCTGGAAGTGTTCGCCGGAAAACTCATAGACTCGCCGAAAAACTCAAAGATTCCTCGGAATCTGGAAATAGAGCTCTAAAGAGAGAAGCTGAAGGCGATGGTAGTCAGGGGATGAAGAAGACGGAGACACAGTGATGAGATAGAATCTGACGGAGAACAACGTTAGATAGACAGAACCAAGTTTGTCTCGCCAAAAATCTGGAGGTTGAAGGATGGAGCTCAGAACAGAGACACCGGCGATGGCACTGTGGTGAGAGAGAGAGAGAGTCTGAGAGATACAGATAGGGAACAGCGGTGGTCTTCTTCCCAGAACACTCTCTCTAGTTCTCCGAGTTTCTGCCTTCTCTCAGGTTTGAGTTTCTCAAAGACACGGCCTAAGGTTGGCCGGTGATGGTTGTATGGAGAAGAAGACAGCTAAACGGCTGTGACAGCTAAGAATGGTGACCGGTGGTGGTGCGTTGTGGTCCTCTTCTCCAATCTATCTCTCTGCTTACCTCTGTCTCGGTCTCTCTTCAAGCTCCCAAGATGCCGCTCTTCCACGGTGAGGAAGGAGGGAGGTCGTTGGCGGCAATGGTGATATGGGTGAAGGCCGCCGGCGACCATGAAGAAGAAGATGAAGGTGAGAGATCAAAGTAAGATAAAGGTAATGAGATGATGATTCAAGGTCCGTGGTGCTGCTGTCCTCTAAAACTCCCTCTATCGTGTCTCTTTTCCTGAAGAAGGCCCTGGTCCTGGTCCAAATAGGTTTTGACCAGGATCTAATTGAAAACTTGTAAAAGCTCTGCAGGAGGAACCCAAGTGCCACTTTTTAAATAATTTGTAGGGCAGAACTAGAATTTCTGGAATGTCTGGGTAATTTTCTGTCATTTTCCCTCGTCCCTTTTCTTCATTCACTTATAATTTTCAGAAATTTTAGGGACTTTCTGTAATTTTTCCAGACATTAAAATATTAATTCTGACCCTCTAAAATCTCCAATCTCCTTCCAAAACACCTACGATGTAAGATTCAGCACACCGTAGCATCAAAAGTTCAAGAAATCATTTGTATGAACAATTAACAAATTATGACCATTTTACCCCTGATTACACTTAATTCAATAAAAATGTCTCTAATTAAAATTAGTGCTTAATCATGTAATAATATTCTAAAAAATACATTAAAGATCCCAATTTAATTATAAGAAATCATATAAAAATATGGTTCAATCAATAATGTTATAGTGTGAAGTTTTTGCTTGGTAAACAAAAGTTATCAAAACCTAATGAAAAGTGGTGAATTCCTTAACTAAACTTGTCAATCAACTTGGGTTAAAGAATAAAAGTTAACATATATATTTGTTTGTTTAATATATGTTGAAAACCATTTGTGGCCCAATGGCCACAAATCTTTTTGTAAAACAAAGTGGCGGTGGTTCAAATCTCACCCCCACCACTTTGGGCATATTTATTCTTGTTAGAGCTCTAGTGACCAATCACTTCTGGCATATTTATTCCCATCGGAGCTTTGGAGCCTAGCCGGCCGGCCACCAGAGCTCTGGCATCAACGAGGTATTCGTTGGTCGCTGGTGGTGGGGCATTAATGCTGTTTTTTTTAAAAATAAGTGTAAGGGCATTTTTGCTATTTCTATTTAATTTCAAAAAGGATAAATTGAGCTTAACACTTCTCTGGTATTATGAATATTACAAACACTTTTTTGGCTTTTAACATTTTTAAAGTAATTTTAATTGAATTTTTGAAAAATTAAAAATAGGTGTAGGCCTGATTTTAGTCTTGATTTTTTCAATTGGATTTGATTGATATTTTCCTTTTTTTATAAGTTATTTGTTTGTTTGTTATTTGATTGTGATTGATTTTGAAGCGTAATTAGAAAACAAGCAAAGATGGAAAAACAAAACAAAAACATAATCTAAATTATTGTAAATAAACCAAAAAAAAAAAAACAACATATATGCTTATGACAAGGGTCCTCTTAGGAGATTCACTGACACTATGCATTGAGAAGAAGACGAGAATTGTAGAAATTGCGGATGTTCACTGACACAGGGTGTTTACGCGACATAACTTAAAATTTGAAACAATTTGATTCTGAAAAGTATTTGACAGGAAAAGATAAAACATAAATCATAAACATAAAACAAACAAAGAAACAAGTTAAAAATAAAGTGAAAATTTTAATTAAATATAGCTAAATTAATCAAAATCAAAATCACGTCTTTTACAAGTATTAGATTATTATATCTCTTTTTTTTTTTCGTTGTTTTTTAATCATTTTCTCAACTAGAATGATGAATTCAAAATGAGATTTTGTTTTTCATCATTTCAATAATCATATAGTGGGGGTTTAAATATAGCTACAAATTTACAATCGCAAAATATCAAAAGAGCAAATCATGAATTGATGGTAAAACTAAAATGAAAGAATGATAGGATCACACATGATATTTAAATCTTGGAAAACAATTTTTTAAGTACTCTGTGCCATGTCGATCATTACCCTGTCCAACAAAAATAAAGCGCAACATTTTATATAATGTGCCCACATGCTAGACACACATTTGGATATTCTATCTAATTAAACTCTTTTCTTTTATCTGCCATCTTTTCCTGTTTAATTTTCTTTTATCAATTTTTGTTGTTGTTCCTTTTCTATTTTACAAATTTATTAGTTTCCTGTTAAATAGTTATTAAAAAATTACAAAATAAAAAACTTTACATTTTCAAACAAATCTTCTATAACCATGGCATCTCACGTGTAGTTTGTGATTTCTCTAACATTTTTGCTTTACAAATTTTACAAAGACTTAAAAAATTACAGAAAGAAGTTTATTTGTATATATTCTTTGTATATGGAAGTCATGGTTTCCATCAACTTTTCTTTTTCTGTCCAGGTTTTGTACCCAAAGGAATAGGCAATCTTGATAAACTTAATGTCTTAAGCATGGCTATTAATCATTTGAGAGGAACTATTCCTTCCAACCTATTCAACATTTCAACATTGACAGACTTGCGCCTTGATGGTAATTCCCTCTCTGGCCTTCTCCCATCTTATTTAGGAATTGGCCTTCCCAACTTGAAGAGGTTATGGTTGGGAGAAAATGAACTAGCTGGACAAATACCAAACAGCATATCAAATGCTTCTAAGCTCATTAGTTTAGATTTTTCATCAAATAAATTTAATGGAGCTACTCCCAATGTGCTTGGAAATTTAACAAACTTGGTGGAATTAGATTTGGATGAGAATCATTTGAGTGGGTTGATTCCTGATACAGTTAACATATTACACAGCCTTCAGCGTTTAAGTCTTGGCAATAACAGATTGCAAGGTTTAATTATAAAGGAACTTTGCCAACTTAGAAGTCTAAGTGAGTTGTATATTGCAAACAATATGTTGTCAGGAGTGGTTCCAGACTGTCTTTGGAATACTTCTTTGCGGAAGTTGAACTTCAGCTCTAACAAATTGATTTCTCATATACCCTCTTCTCTATGGAATCTTCAAGATATCTTGGTTTTAGACATATCCTCCAATGAACTAAGCGGGATAATTTTACCAAAGGTATCTAACTTGAGAGCAATTATATTGTTGAACTTGTCAAGAAATCAAATTTCAGGAAGCATCCCTACAACTATGGGTGACTTGCAAACTTTGCAAATCCTATCTTTGGCTGAAAACAAATTACAAGGGCCTATTCCTGAATCGCTTAGTGGCATGATAAGCATAGAGTCCCTGGATCTTTTCCATAATAATTTGTCTAGTGTGATTCCGAAGTCCTTAGAGTCATTACTCTATCTTAAATACATCAATCTTTCTTACAATTTATTGCATGGAGAAATTCCAAATGGGGGCCCTTTCCAAAATTTTACTGCTCAATCATTTATGAAGAATAAAGATCTTTGTGGGAAATCCCAACTACAAGTCCAACCATGTCGTAAAGGAAACAAGCACATATCAAAAAAAGTGATGCTGATAATAAAATGCTCATTGCCTATCATAGTTGCCATTTTGATTGTTTCAGTCATTATCTTTCTAAAGAATAAGAGAGATGATGATGATAATTCAACAGAGGGATTTAATAAATTTGGATACACCAACCAAGATATCCTATTATGAGCTTCTACAAGGAACAAATGGATTTGATGAGGGGAATCTTGTTGGTTTCGGATGTTTTGGATCAGTATACAAAGTAGTTCTTCCAAATGAAAAGATAGTTGCTGTCAAAGTGTTTGACTTGGACATGGAACAATCATCAAAGAGTTTTGATGTTGAATGTTCTACCATGTGTCATTTACGCCATCGCAATCTCATTAAGATCATCAGTAGTTGCTCAAATGATCATTTCAAATATCTAATAATGGAATTCATGGGAAATGGGAGTCTTGACAAATGGTTGTACTCTCATAACAATTATTTAGATGTCTGGCAAAGGTTGAACATAATGATTGATGTGGCAGCTGCTTTGGAGTATCTTCATCATGGTTCTTCTACACTAGTTGTTCATTGTGATGTGAAACCAAGCAATGTTTTGTTGGATGAAGATATGGTGGCTCATCTTAGTGATTTTGGTATTTCTAAATTGTTTGGTGAAAAGCAATCGGAAATTTATACCAACACTTTGGCTACAATTGGCTATATGGCACCAGGTAATAGTTTAATAATGATATTTTGAATTTATTTTTATATTCAATTTCTAGCCAATATTTGACATCTTCATGTGCAAAGATTTAAATTAATGATTTAAAAGAAGGCTTAACCACAAACCTTTCATTATTGACATAATGACTTCTATACTACTCATTCAATATGACATAGAGTTTGGATCGAAAGGAGTTGTTTCCGTCAAAGGAGATGTGTACAGTTATGGGATTTTGCTAATGGAAATGTTTACAAGGAAGAAACCAACAGATGAGATGTTTGTTCAAGGATTGAGTTTGAAATATTGGGTGAGCAATTCCACACCACATTCGATCATGAATATTATAGATGACAATTTGCTACACAGTGAAAATCAAAATACTGAAAATATACTACCTTACATGTCATCAGTTTTTGAGTTAGCATCAAACACTACTACAGAATATACATATAAAGTCCCTAAAGGACGTCCCTTTTTCAAAAAGGGACGCCCAAAATATGGGGCAGTGGCATATGTGTAATTATAGATCAAAGTTGAAAAGGTTGGCTCATAAAAAAGAATTGAATCTCGCGCTTGAATTAGTTTTAGACGTCCCCATGTTCATTGGGGACGTCTAAAGACTGTTTTAGACGTCCCCAACAAACATGGGGACGTCTAAACACTCCAGAAATGCATATGAACTTCGGGGGAAAAAAAAATAACACACTTTAGACGTCCCCAGATGTCCTGGGGACGTCTAAAGCTTGAACATTAGACGTCCCCAGCCATCTGGGGACGTCTAAAGATGAACATTAGACGTCCCCAGACCAGCTGGGGACGTCTAAAGCTTATATTAGACGTCCCCAGCTGGTCTGGGGACGTCTAAAGTTGCCTTTAGACGTCCCCAGCTGGGCTGGGGACGTGTAAAGGGTGACTTTAGACGTCCCCAGACCAGCTGGGGACGTCTTAGGCTGGCGACCATTGCATGTGAAGTGTCAGATTTTTCTGTCACTCTCCCTCTCCTTCATCACTTCCGTCCCCTCTCCCCTGCTTCTTGTTTTTTTTTACTTTACTCTTTCACTTCCGTCCCCTCTCCCCTGCTTGTTGCTTTATTCTCCTACCTTCATCACTTCTGAATATGCGAGGCCATTTCTCCTCTCCCCTGTTTCTTCTTGTTCCTTCTTAGCCTCTATTTCATCCAGACCGTTGCATCTTTGCTCTGCTGGTTCTGCACTGTTCTCTATCATTCTCTCCACAGTCGGGCTCCTCTTACCACCGTGGGTCATCTGCTCTAAAGTTCTGTGCTTCAGGTTAGCTAAAACTAAACTTGTGAATGAATTTGTGAATGATTAGGAAAATGCCTTTGTTCTGTGCTGGAATTTAAGTGTGGGTTGAATGAATTTGTGAATGATTAGGAAAAATGCGTTTGTTCTGTGCTGGAATTTAAGTGTGGTTTGAATGAATTTGTGAATGATTAGGAAAATGCCTTTGTTCTGTGCTGGAATTAAAGTGTGGTTTGAATGAATTTGTGAATGATTAGAATTTAATCTTTTGCTTTTTTCCATTGTTTTGAGAAACATGAAATTCTCATTAACTAAAAAATCAACCCATAAATTATTGAGGCATCTTCAAGCTAGGCCAAGTACTAAGCAAGACCAGACACTAGGCAAAATGTATACTGCCCTGCGTATTTGGGGCTGCTGAAGTGTATATATAATTTGTATTTAATATATATATATATATATATTCATTATTTGACAAAATGTATTTGGGGCTGCTGAAGTGTATATATAATTTGTATTTAATATATATATATATATATATTCATTATTTGACAAAATTGAATAAGCATATTTACTTATCATTCAATTAGAATATAATGAATAAACATATTTTTTATTTACTTAGTAGATATTCATATTTTTCATAAAGCATATTTAATTAAGAAATTGGTAAATTGAGATCTTAAGAAATAAATTATTATTATTATAATTATTGTTCTTATTGTTGTTGTAGATGTTGTTGTTAAATAGTAAGAAAATAATCTCTAGTGAATTAATTTTCATTGGCTCAAAAATTGAATCTAAATTGAGATCTTAAGAAATAAATTATTATTATTATAATTATTGTTCTTATTGTTGTTGTAGATGTTGTTGTTAAATAGTAAGAAAATAATCTCTAGTGAATTAATTTTCATTGGCTCAAAAATTGAATCTAATCAATAAAATCTAAACAGGATTATTGCATAGAATATGTTTTTGAAATATTAAGTTGAGAGGGTTTGTTATTTTGATTTTGGGATGTCTCAATTTTAAGGGAAAATGCTGCCAAAATTTTGAAAAACATGCTTGTAAAAGGCAATTCCCCGTGTTTTCAATTATTATAAACTTGAGTGTAAATGGAAATGGCATAGGTGGTAATAAAATGGATCATAGTTGGATGAATGCTCTGAGAACAAGTGAAGAATATGAGAATGGGGTTGAAAACTTTATTGAATTTGCTAGGAGGAACGTTCCAGCAAAAAATGGGATGTATTTTTGTCCCTGTGTCAATTGTTTAAATGAGAGAAAACGGGATGTTGAAGTTATAAGGGATCACCTACTTTGTGATGGAATAAATCTTCGATACACAAGGTGGATATGGCATGGTGAGGAAGTCACTGATTGTCCGTCACACAAGAAGGAAGCTGTGGATGTCATAGATGAAGATAGAATGGAGAGAATGATTAACGATGTTGAGGCAGAATCCTTTGCGCAGTCGCAGGAGTATGACAGCCTGCGGAGTGATGCAGAGACACCATTGTACAGTGGTAGTAAGTACACGCGGCTGACAGGAACATTACATTTGGTTAACTTAAAAGCAACTTGTGGGTGGACCGATAGTAGTTTCACATTGCTGCTTGAACTGTTGTGTGATATGTTTCCAGACGATAATGTACTTCCAAATCGTATGTATGAGGCCAAGAAAATCCTAACGACAATGGGTATGGAGTATAAAAAGATACACGCTTGCCTTAATGACTGTGTACTGTACAGAAAGGAGTATGAAGGCCTGAGTGAGTGCCCTAAGTGTCAAACCGCACGATACAAAGTGAAGAAAGATGGTGGTTGTGGCGATGGGAAGACTAAAAGGCAACCTGTAAAAGTTTTGTGGTATCTTCCAATAATATCGCGCTTTAAACGTTTATTTGGCACTGCAAAAAAGGCGAAGAAGTTGAGATGGCATTCGGATGACAGAATATCCGACGGAAAATATCTTCGGCACCCGGCTGACTCTCCACAGTGGAAGAAAATAGATGAAATGTTCCCTGAATTTGGCAGCGAGCCGATAAACCTTCGGCTTGGGCTCTGTACAGATGGCATCAATCCGTATGGAACTCTTAATAGCACACACAGTGCGTGGCTAGTACTCCTTGTAATATACAACTTGCCTCCCTGGCTTTGTATGAAACGCAAGTATGTGATGCTTTCTATTATGATTTCTGGACCAAAACAGCCAGGAAACGATATCGATGTCTACCTGGCGCCTTTGATTGAGGACTTGAAGAAGTTGTGGGAGGAAGGCGTAGATGTGTTTGATGCGTATAAGAATGAGTCATTCAAGCTACGTGCAATGCTGTTCACCACCATAAATGACTTCCCTGCCTACGGAAACCTCTCAGGGTACAGTGTGAAGGGGCATAAAGCATGTCCGATCTGTGAAGCAGACACTCACTTCCACCAACTGAAACATGGAAGAAAAACGGTCTACCTAGGTCACAGGAGGTTCCTTCCTAGATTCCACCCGTATCGTAGGTTAAGAAAGCGTTTTAACGGCTTGCCGGAGCATGGAATGGCTCCAAAGGCATTAACCGGAGAGGAAGTTTACAGTCGGGTTGAACGTATCAATGTCTTACTCGGTAAGAATCATAAGACTTCGGGTGAGAAGAACATATGGAAGAAGAGATCAATTTTCTTTGATCTTCCATATTGGCGTAGTCTTGACGTGAGGCACAGTATTGATGTAATGCACGTGGAGAAAAACGTTTGTGATAGCCTTGTCAGTACACTTTTGCACATTCCAGGGAAGACCAAGGATGGGATTAATGCGAGACTAGACCTTATTGATATGGGAATAAGAGAACGGTTACATCCACAGCTAAGAGATGATGGTAGGAGGGCATATGTCACACCCCACCGCCGTCTCACCCCACTGGGCCACAACGGTTGGTGCCCTCTCCCACCAACCGGGTGCGGGAGAGGCTGGGTACACTACGTCGACCCAGGACTCACAAGAGTCCCTCGCTCCCCAAGCGAGATTTTTCGCCTCCGTGGGAATCGAAGCCACTACCTGGGGGTAAGTAGCGCCTCAATGCATTCCCACTACCACTTGAGCTAGTAGCTCAAGTGGTAGTGGGAATGCATTGAGGCGCTACTTACCCCCAGGTAGTGGCTTCGATTCCCACGGAGGCGAAAAATCTCGCTTGGGGAGCGAGGGACTCTTGTGAGTCCTGGGTCGACGTAGTGTACCCAGCCTCTCCGCACCCGGTTGGTGGGAGAGGGCACCAACCGTTGTGGCCCAGTGGGGTGAGACGGCGGTGGGGTGTGACAATAAAAAGGCGCCTTTTTATTGTCACACCCCACCGCCGTCTCACCCCACTGGGCCACAACGGTTGGTGCCCTCTCCCACCAACCGGGTGCGGAGAGGCTGGGTACACTACGTCGACCCAGGACTCACAAGAGTCCCTCGCTCCCCAAGCGAGATTTTTCGCCTCCGTGGGAATCGAAGCCACTACCTGGGGGTAAGTAGCGCCTCAATGCATTCCCACTACCACTTGAGCTACTAGCTCAAGTGGTAGTGGGAATGCATTGAGGCGCTACTTACCCCCAGGTAGTGGCTTCGATTCCCACGGAGGCGAAAAATCTCGCTTGGGGAGCGAGGGACTCTTGTGAGTCCTGGGTCGACGTAGTGTACCCAGCCTCTCCGCACCCGGTTGGTGGGAGAGGGCACCAACCGTTGTGGCCCAGTGGGGTGAGACGGCGGTGGGGTGTGACAGCATACATGGAGCCAGCAGCGCATACACTATCAAAAGCGAAGAAAAGAAGTTTGTGTGGGTGTTTGCATGAAATTATGGTACCACAAGGATATTCTTCGAATGTGAGAAGGTGTGTGTCAATGGACGATTTGAAGTTAGTGGGAATGAAGTCCCATGATTATCATGTGTTGATGCAACAACTGTTACCAGTAGCTATTAGAGGGATTATGAAAGATGAAGTTCGAACCACTGTGACAAGATTGTGTGTTTTCTTTAATGCTATCTGTAACAAAGTCATTGACACTGAAAAGCTGGATGAACTGGAAGCTGAGGGTTATATCATATTGTCCCAATTAGAGATGCACTTTCCTCCTTCTTTTTTTGATATAATGGTCCATTTGATAGTTCATTTGGTAAGGGAGGTAAGGCTCTGCGGTCCAGTTTACCTGAGGTGGATGTACCCTTTCGAGCGATACATGAAGATCTTAAAAGGGTACTCTAAAAATCCCTATCGACCAGAAGCCTCAATAGTTGAAAGGTATGTTGTTGAAGAGGCTATGGACTTCTGCAGCGATTATCTATCAGGGAAGAAGGAACAATCTCGGCATGAAGAGGGGAGGAGCAAGGGAACACGAGGACTGAAAGTGAAGACTATGCCTCGTGAAGAGGTGTTGCAAGCACACCTTTATATCCTGAATAACATGGCAGAAGTGCAACCGTACATAGAGGAACACAGAAACAGATTGAAGAAAGAGAATCCGAGGAAGAATGACATGCAGATTACTATTGAGCAAAACAAGACATTCATTCAGTGGTTTGAGGAAAAGGTTTTGCATGAGTCCGGTGTGTCTGGGACAATAGAGTGGCTAGCCTGGGGGCCTTCGTTTCAGATCATTACTTGGAGCGGTTATGATATAAACGGGTATTCTTTCTACACAAAAGACCAAGATGACAGGAGTACCATGCAAAATAGTGGGGTGATGGTAGAAGCTGAATCCATGCACTTTTCTAGTTCGAAAGACAAAAACCCCATATTAGCATCCATGGCCTATTATGGAGTGATAGAAGAAATATGGGAAATCACTTACAACAAGTTCAAAGTTGCTTTATTCAAATGTAAGTGGGTTAGCAATAATGCTGTGGTAATAGATCAACAATTTGGATTTGTCTCAGTTGATCTTGAAAGAGTAGGTTATAGGGATGAGCCCTTCATTCTAGCAAGCCAGGCGAAACAAGTGTTCTATGTCACAGATCCCGCAAATAAGAAAATGTCCATTGTACTTCAGAGTAAAAAACAGAAGCATGGTGATCCGACCTTCAACCTTGACGACACACCACCTTTCACAATTAATCCACCTACAACAATTGAAGAAAGAGAATTGGTAGATGATGAAGAATATGCTGTGAGACATGATCATGGTGAAGGAATATGGGAAACAATCTAGAGTAAGAGCTTAACTTAGAAAATAGTAATGTGTGCTGTTTGTTTTATTACGTCTCAGTTTATTCATTTACTTACAATTTATTCACCTATCTGACAATGATTTTTGTGCTTACAGGAATATGGACAACTCTGGTGACTCTCCAAGTGATAGGGACAATGAAATGAATAGGCCTGAACGTGATGCGACACGTGAACCGGTTGCGAGACGAAGGGTTAGAGGCAGTACAAAAATGCCTGCATTGGTAGCACGTCATAACCATCAACAGGAGAGGTTGCATATTGACTTTGATCAAGATATGAAACCAATTGGTCCGGAGGAAGACCATTTCATTAGCTACGTAGGTTTTTTGGCTCGAAGCAAAGTTCACATTACCTATGCTAATTGGAAGTTGGTTCCACCAAAAACCAAAGACTTGATTTGGCAACAACTTTTGGTATATAAGTTTCAATACATCTGCATTATATCTTTATTCCTATCGCTTCAAATATAATTAACGTATGTTTTTACCTTGCAGCAAACCTATGATGTCCCTGACACCGCGGAGATGTACAAGGAGTGGATGACGGAGGTTCGTCTACGATGGAAAGATTTCAAGAACAGGCTCACACGAGATTACATTCGAGGGGACTTGAGGGGTCAGGATCCATGTCATGAGTATCCATTTTTGTCTCCAGAGGACTGGAGGTTGTTTATGGCATCACGAGAAGATCCAAACTTTTTGGTAAGATTTCTGTAATCATAGTGTTTTATTTGAATATAGTTGACATTATTGATTCGGTGTTCGTTGTTTTCCTTTAAAAGGCATTAAGTGCAGCAAATGCAGAGAGGCAAGCAGCTAATAACTATCAACATTGCATGTCTCGTGGTGGTTATCGGAAGCTTCAGCGACAGATGATGGCAGAAGAGTTGGAGAAATTGAAGGAAGCAGCCACATTAGATCCTACCGTTGTGGTCCAGCCCCCGCCACCTCCACCACGTCACAAAAAATGGAAAGCAGGGAGGCTTAAGGGTGGGAAGTACGTAAATCCGACTGTTGCTGAGGTTGCCGCAAGAATTGTAAGTAGTTAGAGCATAATTACAAACTTATTTTTTCATATTGGGAGTGCTTACGATAACTTTTATGCTGCAGGATGAACTGGAAGATCATAGTAGCCAAGGTTCGTTTACTCCAAGTGGACGGATGGACATCTTGTCAACGGTGATTGGGAAGCCAGATCACCCTGGTCATGTTCGAGGGGAGGCAGTGGGAGTTCGTGTCACGAAGTATTTTGGCCCAGCCTCACATTACTATTCGTCACAAGCTGAACCCAGTAGGGAGCTTGTGGCCAAGATTCGTCAGGAAGTCTCACAAGAGCTCGAGGCCAACCTTCGCGACAAGCTCTGACAAGAGCTGTTGCCAGAGCTACGTCTTGAGCTGATGCCTGAGCTACGAGCTGAAATGCAGAAGATGTTTGACTCGCAGATGGCAACTACCGAGCGTAGAACCCATTCATCCCCGGCCTTCCACAGCACCAAAGGAAGTTACAACTCGGCGGAGGAACCACTTGGCGACCCTTCTCCCCCTCCAGCGCAGGGAGAACCTGCCATCCTCTCTTTGGATGCCCCAGTGCTGCGTGTAGTTGCAGATGCTCTCGTTCACATACAAGCTACCACCCACCACCATCAGCAAATTCCACAGCATTTGTGTAGGGTGACTGTGACGTATGTTCGAGAGGGGGAAGAAGGTACAGCCATCCCTATTCCTGATGACGAGGTTGCCACGATAGCTCAGGCGAGAGGATCTTTCATCCTTTGGCCTGTACATCTTATTGGCTTGTTACCACAAACACCTCCAATGGTATGCAACTACCTCACTTTTACTTGAGATGTGTTGACATCCTACTAACAGTATGTGTTTTTATGTTCTAAAAGAACGAGCAGGAAGCAGAGAAATGGCCCTTCTTAGCACGATTGTAGCATATCTATAAAGGCATTCGCCAGATTGATTTGCATATGCCTCCAGGGATTGTGGGCCAGAATACAGAGTATCACTTCACAATTGATAAACAAGATCTTAAACAGTTCATGAAGTTCGAGGAGCTAGATATTGGATGGGGCAAATTTGCAATCCTGTAAGTTTTTTATTTCCCATTTTTTGATTCATTTAGTTAAGTTGATTTTAACTAGCTAATACATTCATCATTTTAATTCTATTATAGCTCCTTCCGTCGTATATGCATTGACTCTCAGAAAGTTGATTTATATGGATTCTTGTCTCCTGCACATACGACAAGGGTTGAGAATACATTGAAACGAAGGACGAACTATGTGGGCTTTACATTGTCAGAGGACGAGTATAGTTGTTATCTAGCACCGATTGTTCAAGGGTACTCATTTTAATTTTGTGTATTTGAGATTTTTAGTAAATAATTGCCTTGCCATCTAACTTCATTTTAATCTGTATATGTTGTGATAGTTATCACTGGAGTTTGTGTGTTGTCTGTCCTCGGTCGCATGTTGTTTACTGGTTTGATTCCTTAAATAGAAGACTAGACAAAGAAACTAAAAGCGTCTTCAACCAGGAAGTTATTTTTTTGAATTTCATTGCTTCTTGATTCTTGACTTAATGAATTATTCTAATTTATGTTGATTTTCATTTTCATGATAGCGCATGCACGACGTATCGAGCGCTTGGCGGGCCACGCGAACGTAGAGGTGGCAAAGATCCAAGATGGTTGTTTCCAAAGGTACGTAGTTTCAAATCAAGTTCTTTTGATTGACGGTCGTTTTAGATATGCCTTTATTGATTTTAACCATTTGCTTTTGATTTATAGTGCCCTCGACAACCTGGCGGCTGAGAATGTGGATATTATGTCTTGCTTTATATGTTTAACATCATTCAGAGTGGCATTACGACAGATTTTGAACAAGTAATCGCTTCTTCATTCTCAGAGGATAATATTCTTGGTGTTGTGATTCAATGGGAATTCATTCACTTCATTCATTATTTCATCTAAGCTTATTTTCTAATTTACAGATTTTTGACAATGAAGATGCCTACTCATATGAAGACTTAAATATGATCAGAGACTTTATGGCTGGACATCTTCTTCAACGTGTACCAGAAGAGTAAAGTCTTTAGTAGTTTGTGTAGGACATACTTTTGTGGTAGTACATATAATTAGCGTTATTGTTGTTGGATATGGATTGGATTTGAGTCTTGGTTATTGTACAAACTGGGGACTTGGATATAGATTGCTGTGTAGTTTGTCTGGTTTGAAAGTTTGTGTGGCATGTAGTAGACTTGGATATAGATTGTTGTGTAGTTTGTGTGGCATGTAGTAGCCTTGGGTTGATCACTGTGTTTGTTGTTGTTTTCATTCTGCTGAACTGCTGTTGTTTTACTCTGTTGTTGGAATTCTATTTCTGCAGTTTACATATTTTCCAGACAGTGCAATATGTATAAAAGGTCCATTTTAAAAAAAAAAAACTTTCAACGTCCTTAATAAAAAAGGGACGTGGATAGCACTGCTGTCGACACCTTAGACGTCCCCAGTTGAACCTGGGGACATCTAAGGTCCCACTTTAGACGTCCCCAGTGAACTGGGGACGTCTAAAGTCTGCCTTCTACGTCCCCTTTTTTACGAACGTTAATGACGTTTTTTTCTACGACTCTCACATAGACGTCCCTCTGTTTTCAGACGTTGAAAGGCCAAAAAAAAGGGACGTTAAAGCCCCTTTTTGTAGTAGTGAAAATTGCTCCATTGACTTACCAGAGGCACGACTTTCTATGATTGATGTTGTAGTATCATTGAAAAAAATCAAAGCTTCATTTCTGGAAAATGCTTGAGACCCCAGTAGTTGGATAAATGTTAAATCACATATTAGCTACTGTTTCTCTAACCTCTTTATCAAGTAATCTTGTAAATTTCAGTGTTTTTACATATGCTATAACAATATATAATGCATTTGAAATTTTCTGAGTTGACTATATTGGTTTTGGATTTCTTCATATTTTGTTCTTCTGTTTTAACATTTTGGTTTTGAATTATAAGAAACCTGAATCCACTCTTTTTCTTAAAGTAACTTTATACAATTGGAACTTAATTTTGGAAGAAAAGGATTTTAAAATTAATGAAAATGAGCCCTACATTTTTCTTTTCCTCCTCTATCCTATACTTATGTTTTTGAAACGTCTTGATATTGGAGAAAAATCCCACTTAAATTGTATCATGTTTGATAAATTAAATAACTTTTTTCTGTCATACCTTCTAAGATTTGTAAGTCAAATTTTCCAAATGGCGTATTGATCATTTTAGATGTAGATATATCATACCTTCTAATTGCTCATAAATTAAGTTTTTCCAAATGACATACAAGGTAGTTTTTCATTTTACAGGGTTTTTTATTTTAAACTACAGAAAGCAATTCCTATTGGTCTCGAGCTTAAAACTGGATTATCATATTGATAATTGTGCCTTTTGAGATATAAATTAAGCACGCCATGAACCTAAACAAATATGATATAGAAAGATACAATATAACACATCCAAACAAATTAAGGCTAAGGAGTTTTGGGATATGTTTGTGAACCGACAATGTATCCACATAAGCTACCTCTCACTGACGTTCTTTTGGAGTATTCTCTCTATTAGACTAATACAATGAAAATGAAAATGTGGTCCAAGAAGTGAAATTACACTACTTATAGTCCTTGATGCGATAACAGACGTCTTGTAGGATCAAAACTTCTGCTCATCACTAACGCAATTTTCTTTCTCTTTCGTTGCATCAACTTCTTTTGGGGACTACTTAATGTTTGAAAATTCAACCATACCATGTGCCCACGCTTTTGAAGTGAATGGATGAGTCCTTTTTATTAATGAAAAATAACTTCATAATTAAAATAAGTCATATGGATTGATTGTTGGCAATCAATTTTTCTAAGCTCCATGTTCAGCTTTACACCAGCGCTATTCTATACTAATTATTAATAATAAGAAAGAAGCCAAAGTATAAGTTTGATCCTTTATATTTACATAAAGTATCATTGTAGTTCTTTATGTTTATAACTCAGTGATACTTGAGTCACTTGCAAGGTACCTAATGGTGAATCTTGAAAAACTACTTAAGCACTCGAGTTATATATAAGATGCACTTGAGTTAACTCGAGTGATGCCCAAATATTTCGCAGGGTAGGGAAAGAAGGCTAGTCACTTGAGTAAGTAATACACAAGAATTGCAAGTTAGCTCCTGGTAAACTGGGAGGAGATAACATGGGAAAGTTTTTAAAATGTTAAAATAATCTGAGTGCAAATTATTCACTCGAGTGACACATGTAAAATCATGTTATCACTCTTTAGTCACCCGCTAGTGATCAACCAATGTTTTTGAAAAATTAAGAGAGGCACTCAAGTGATCTAAAGCAACTTGAGTGATAGAGTATGGTTACTAACAAGTAACTTGCAAAGATCTTCACTTTCCTTCTAGTTACCACTTGGTATCTCTTGTGATAGAGCATCACTAGAGTGATAAATTGTCACTCTAGTGATAGTGGTAGCACACTTTTGAAACAATGTCTCGGAAGTTTTGGTACCTATTCTAAGTGTGATAGAATCTAGCTACAATACTTCCTACTATTTCTAAATATTACTAATTATACTTATGTCTAAGTTTTAGGTGATTAAATTTGGATTAGAGCTCAATGGCCAAAAAGCATTTTTGTGTCGGAAGATTCAATGGCTACTTCCAACAAACATCCAACAATCATATTCTAAGATGCTCAATGAGAAGAATGTGCTCAACGGTCAAATGCTCTTCATCAACTATAAATAGAAGATCATTTAAAACAGAAGTAAGAGAGAGCCTATGCCTACAATGTCGATATGCTGATACTATGAATCTTACCCAACTGAGGATCTATAATCATACTCCCACATTGTGCTTCAATGTTAAACATTATCTACTTCATAGAGAGAAGTATGCTTTTATTGTAATCACTTTATCCTTGTGAGAGTTATTCAATATTGGGATTTTGAATGGGAAGCAGATTGTAACTGTACAAGTTGTAAGGGGGAATGATTCTCAAATACGAGATTAAGCTTGAGGTTGTTAAGGTTCTCAAAAACTTGTCAAACTTGAGGGATTGCAAAGGCTTTCCTGTGCTCAGATTAAACAAGAACATAGTGGATTGAAAATCTTGGGTGGAGCCTAGGGACTGTACTTAGTTCAAAGATTGGACTGAACCAGAATAAATCACAGTCTGCATCTTCTTTTTCCTCAGCTCTTATATTTCCAACATATATGATTTGAATATTTGTCTATGGATTTATAATTCATTACTTTCATACTTATTGATTTCACTAAGATGAAAAAAGACTTTCAAAGTTCTTAAGTTTTTATCTTACACCTAATTCACCCCCTCTTGGATGGCAGCAGGTTTTAACAATTGGTATCAGAGCAGGGCTGTTGAAAACTTGAAAGCGGCCAAGTAAAAGGTGGAATATACTCTGTTTTTTGGAACAGAAAAATAGAGGTAAACCAAGTAAAGGTGGAAGCATTGCTTGAACAAAGGTAACAATTGAAAATAAATTGATTGGGCTGCATAGGTGCAAAAAACATAACAATCTTCATATCAGTAGGTTTATTATCATATAAGAGTTATTAAGATTTTAACTTTTATTGTATCCATGCCAACTAATTATTTGATACCATTGTTAGAAACAATGCACAAAATAGGGGGAAAGAAACCCACTGTCAATTCTAAAGTGGCTGACTTCCTCAACAAATCAACCTCGTGGCTTTTGAAAAAATATAATAACAAGTCTTATTATTAAGAAATATTAAATAAAATAACCCACTTTTACAAGTGCCATACAAATACAATAATATAGAATAACGTGTCTAGCAATGCACAGACAAACATTAATTTGGATAATTCATGTATAGCTAGCAAATACTAGTTTAAAATTGCCATTCAGTTCGTGGAGATGTATGAAATATAACTGTTCAAGAATTAAAAACACAGGTAACATTTAAGTGGCAATTACCATGAACATCCTCAAAAGCATTAGTCTCATCACAAGAGCTGTGGATTGTAACAACACGGTCTTCACATCTGGGCATATTCAACACGGTCTTCACATCTGGGCATATTCTCAACAATCCTAATTTTTGATTAGCTCCTATCCTTAATTCCTTAACATGGACCAAAGAAAGATAGTGAGAAACCCTACAAAGGTTCAAAAATTATTTACAAGGAAGTTCATAAAGGTATTTACCATGGC
The DNA here is from genome assembly GCA_963210345.1 of Inga oerstediana. NCBI lineage: Eukaryota > Viridiplantae > Streptophyta > Magnoliopsida > Fabales > Fabaceae > Inga > Inga oerstediana. The sequence continues at coordinate 75,753,485 of OY723399.1, read as the reverse complement.
TAAGACATGAAACATAATTCTATTGTGATGGGAGAAATTAATGATGATGTTGTCAAGACTTGCTTGCAAGAATTTGCATTTAAACAAAATAACACTTGTACAGGTCAATTTAACGTCGTTCTAAGAGAAGACTTAGATCAATCGCACATGACATTCTCCATCTCCTTCTTCTTCCCAAGAGTTATTAAGTTTTGAAAAATATCAGTCCAAATAACACATTCTGATTAAGTGAAGAATGTGAATGCAAAAATGCTTGCAACAGACAAAATACATGCTTCAAGATTCATTTAATAACTCAACCTTCACCATAGAGTTGAACAATCTTAACCAACAAAATTCCTCCTCTACACATTTTCACAAACACCTTGTGTGCTTCAACATTCAAACAAGTTCATCAAATCTCTTGTCTAACAATTTCGAAACACCCTAGTGTAGAATTACTCTGCTTTTCTTATTAAGAAAAAGGAATTAATATCCTTTCCAAATTCAGTTCATCACCAATAATCAGTTCAAATGCAAGAAAACAGAACCTAAGTCTATCTTCTTCCTATTACAACAAGCAAAACAATTAGAATTAAATTTCCTATTACGCACGGACCACAGAAGAACACGAGGAGAAAAAACGACTTAAAGCCCAAAACACACCCAAATACACGGCAGCTGGAAGAAGATCACCTCAACGAATTGAAGTGTTTTGCGTGCACCTAGATGAAGACCTCTAAATATTGAATACCCAGATGAGTACTCCAAATTCACACAATATCAAACAAACTCGAAGGCACTCATTTGGGATTTCAAAATTTGGTGAATTGAACCAATGGGCGCTCGGTCGAGATGGAAAGGTCTACGGCCGGCATCCCTCAGGACGAGGTTTCGAATCCTGGGGGGTGACAGACGCGATAATTAACGCAGCCTCAAAGAGGTTGTCCCATCGGTACCAACCAACCCGCGTAAGTGCTCCTCGGTTGGGTCCGGATTAGTTGGGGGGCGGGCAATGAACCCAGAATACCCTCCAGATACCGGATGGTTTAACCATAAAAAAAAAAAAAAAAATTTGGTGAATTGACTTTCGCGACAAATAAGAGAAATATACGATCAAACCAAGATCATGCTCAACTTTGACACCTGAAGTTAACATATAGAGCAAAAGACTCTGACTACCCCTGCGTTTTGCTTTAATTATACATACCCTCATCTCTATTTTAAAAATCTACATTTAAGTCCAAGCTATCAACCCTGTTAAGAATATTCTAAAATGATTCTAAAAATATATTTTTTAATTATAATTTATATTATAATAATTTTTTATTGACTAAATTACCCTTTATCATCTCAAACAAATATAATGAAAAATTAAAATTATAAATTTTATATACCAAAAAATTATAAAATTTAATAATATAATAAAAATTAATAAATTCTATAATATAGTAGATATTTTGAAAAAAAAAATATATCTTAGAATTATTTCTTGGTTGTATAATGTTTTTAGTCAATATAAATGTTTAAATAATTCTTATGTTAAATAGGGATATTTTGGTCAAAAAAGTGTTTATAAGTCAAAGTTAACGGTCAACTAACGATTGAATGGATGTACATGGATTTTTCAAAAATCCAAGGGAGGTTTGTGTAACATATATTTTGATATTAAGGGAGGTTTATATGAGTTTTCAAAATAGAATAGAGGTCTGTATAATTAAGATAAATTACAGGGGTGGTTAGAATATTTTACTCTAACATATAACATATACTTGCTCCGGTTGTTAATATATAATAAATTTGAGGAATTGATTTTAGTCCTAAATATAATACATATATTTTATATTTGTCAATATTTTTTTATTTATTTCTATTAATACTTCCTTAATAATGGCAATAAAGAAGAAATTAGATAATCTCCGCTAGGATGGATGCAACCAATAGTACATATAAAAAGGAAAAACAACAGACTTACAAGATTGACATTCAAGTAGGGCTGAGTAATGGGCTGGCTGGGCTAACCCGAAGGTTAGCCCGTTACCCGCCCGTCTATGTCTTAATGGGTACGGACTAGCCCGTACCCGTTAAGTATCCGAGATAGCCCGGTAATAAACGGGCTGGATATACCCGTCCAAATTCGGGCGGGTAATGGGCAGCCCATTTAGCATATGATATTAAAAAAATCCCTACTATTACAAAGTGCAAAACAATTTATTGCCATACTTAATACTTTAAGTCCTACAGTACTATGCTTTTACATTTAACAAACATATAATACTCATATAATTGTCTGCAATGTACCTTTTAATTTAAATTAAAACATCACATAATAACATTAACAATCACAATCAAAAATTCAGAATTTAAGTCACAACTAAAAAGAGTATTCAAACTTTGAATCTAAAGGAACAAAAGTTACAAAACTGTTAACAAAAGGTATTCAACAAAAGCATTAGCATCTTTCCATAATCAATCCTCTTAACATGCATCATCCTTGCATTTCTATTGAATCTTCATCATCAATATCACCTTCAATTGGAATGGTTGAATTTGGAGTTGATAACTCTTGATCTACAAAACAAAGATAAATTATGTTTATTAATATGTGATAATAAAAAGATCAAAGATGAAACAATATAAATTGAAATTGATTTAGAAATTACCAATAACATTTGTACTCTCATCAATATTATCAATATCCAAGTCATTCAATTTAGTGGGACTTGTACGTAGCCAATTTTGAGCACATATGAGTGCCTCAGCTATCTTTGGAGATAGAGAACTTCTAAAGGTATATAGTACTCGACCACCGGTACTAAAAGCAGATTCTGAAGACACTGTAGAGACCGGTACAGCCAACAAATCACGAGCAATGAGATGTAGAACTTTATATGTCGAAGCATTAGCTTTCCACCAAGCAAGAGGGTCAAATTTTGGATCATTGTATCCAGTTAATTCAGAACGAAGATAATCATCAATCTCAGAGACTTGCTCAGGTTTCTTACACACTGTGTTTGCAGTGGCTAAAAACTTTTGAAAGGTAGGATCAATGGTGGACAAGGATACCTACTCAGTTTCAACCTCAGGAAATAACACATTATTTCTTTCAACACTAGCATCTACTTGCTCTTCTGCTGGCAGAGATCCAGATGCATAATTAGATGTTTTGCCTATTCCAATATTGATTGCATACTCATCATATAGACCGTGCAATACATTGATAACCTTCTTTAATGTGGCCTCTCTCTTTGAGACATCGGGAAAAATCTTTTCAAAAGAAATTTCCACATATGTGACTTTGTATCTAGGGTCTAGTATCACAGCTACAACCAACAATGGATTCATTCTTTCTATATCCCCCCAGTACTTATCATATTTTGATTGCATCCTAATGGTCACATCAGTCAACAGAGAGTGTGAGTTATTTTCACTTGCATGAAGGCTTGTTTGGATTGCAACTATATGTTGAAAGCATGTATTTGTAGTCACATAGTTGGAGCCAGAAAATTTTAAAGTCATTGAGTAGAACAACTTCAAGAAAACGAGAAACTCTTTTACAACACCCCAATCATAAGCACTAGGAGGTTGAGCTACATTGTCATCATAATAATACTCATCATTGTCTTTGTCATCATCTGGGGCTTGGCTTGAATCAAGTCTAACCTTCTTTTTAAAGTAATTCTTGTAATCTACATCATCTTCCCCCATTCTATTAAAAACTCTGATAAACTTGACAGCACTCTCCAACATAAGATAAGTTGAATTCCATCTAATAACATAAACACAATTTTATTAGGATAAAGGAAATGAATATCATACATGTGTAAGTAAAACAAATATAGAGTAATGTAGATTTAAGTTACCTTGTAGGACAATCAAAGCAAAGTAGACTCTTCGATTCAATTCTCTCCTTTACAACAAGCTCCTTGAATCTATTCAACCTTGATGGAGAGGATTTGACAAATTTAATAGCATGTCGAATAAGCTCAATCGACCTATTCATCTCTTTCAATCCTTCAAAAACAATTAGATTTAAAATGTGAGCAGCACATCGCATGTGCATAAACTCACCATCAAGCACTAGACCATCCCAACTCTTCAAGCGTTTATTCAAATATGCAACTGCAGAATTATTGGCAGAGGCATTGTCAACTGTAATTGTAAAGACTTTGTCAATACCCCAATTCAATAAGCATGTCTCAATTGAATCGCCAATTGTATCCCTTTTATGATTTTCAATGACACAGAAATTCAAAATTCGCTTTTGTAGTTTCCAATCATCATCAATCCAATGAGCAGTCAAGCACATGTAGTTGGCATTTTGGATTGAAGTCCAACAATCTGTTGTAAGGGATACGCGAATTTTAGACTGATTGAAATATTTTTTCAATTGTTTTGCTTCTTCCAAATATAATTGCTAGCAATCCCTAGCAATCGTCCATCGTGAAGGGACTTTAAACCTTGGTTCAAGCTCCTGCAACATCTCTCTAAAACCCTCCCCTTCAACAATTCGAAAAGGCATCTCATCCTTTATGATGAACCTTGCAATAGATTTTTTGCATCGCTCTTCATTGTACACACCATGTGTCAATTTTTTATTAGAATTAAGCGAGAACAAGGATTGTGACTTGCCCGCTTTATTTGGATTTCTCGAGCAGCTTTCAAGATGTCGCAACAAAGACTTCGTCCCACAATTAGTTGGGTCGCTTGCGTAATCTCGAGAACAATAGTTGCATTTTGCCCGATGTTTCCCTTTCGTCTCAGCTAGGGGCATCCTAGTGACATGCTTCCATACTTCAGATGTTTGCTTCCTTTTTCTTGGTTGCACAGGTTTAGGTGCTTCTCCCTTATTAACTGTGGTATCATCTACTTGATTTGTAGCAATTTGATTAACCTTAGTTATATCCATAGCATCCACAGTAGTTGTAATTTTTTGGTTGCTCATTTCTTTTCCAATAAATTGCACATAGCCACACAATTGAAAATTAAAAATAACATTTACATATGTATCAAATCTTAGACCTATAGTTACTAGTTCTAGCAAGTAGCAGCAAGTATATGTTCTAAGTTCTAACTTATGAGACTAAAATTGGTCAAGTCAATCAGATAGAGAATATGGAGAAAATAATTAAAGTCAAGACATTTAAAGGAATATAATCCATAAAGAAATAATAATGATGATGAAGCTTACTGGACTATTCACTCATGGGTGATATTCAAACATGTTCTTTGTCATTCTTAAGATGGGTTTCATAATATTTAAATTTTATTGGAATTCAAACACATAATATATAATTATTAAGGAAGTTGTTATTAGTCCAGGAGCTTCTTCGTTAGTTCACCTCCATTCATCTATTCCTAGGATTCTAGGAAGACCAACTCCGATCCTAAAACTCCTCTTCATCCTCTGTCGAGACTCACCACGGTCCACTTAGCTTCATGTGAAACAACTCCATATCTAATTTAGTTCAAAAAACAAGGTTCTTAATAGTTTAAAGAAATAGATCTGAGTTTGAAGGTGATGAAAGAGGGCAGTAAGCCAGTAACGTTCATAGACTTCTAGTATGTAACGGAGGCTTGTTCAAAAACCCAGATATGGAGATTTTTTTCCTGTGACACAGACTTCTGCAGTTCATATATATTCATAGTTTATTTCTAGACAAATTTTTCTGATAAATAAGATCAAGTGTGTGGAATTCTTAGAAGAGATTATCGGTTATATACTTATATATTATATATATATATGAAATTCTGCAACTTTTACTGGAAGATGAGAATGATGATTGCTTGGTCTAAATCGTATATTGATTTTCATTCCTCAATAATGTCACTTTTCCCTCAAGAAAATCAAGCATAGAAAAGTTGAAAAAAATAAACAAACAAACTTGGCCAGATCTATTTTTTTGTTCCTTCTCGGACTTGCGAGTTACGAAGAAGATGAAGAACGATGTCAGTGAGGGGTTAATGATCTGACTAGCCAAAGCAGTGAAAGCACAAATGACAGTGAGACATACTCACTGTCATCTCTCTCTGTATCTCCCCCCCACCTCTCTCTCTCGCATGTATATGAAACACACAAAGGAATGAAAACAGAGTACCCTCCCTCTCACTTTCATCTCTCTCTGTATCTCCCCCTCTCTCTCTCGCATGTATATGAAACAAACAAAGGAATGAAAATAGAGCACCCTCTCTCTCTCTCTCTTGCATGTATATGAAGCAAACAAAGGAATGAAAACAGAGCACCGTGTTGCTGTTAAAAAAAGTCGATGAAATACTCAAGAAGAAGAGGAAGAAGAACGAACCGATAAGGCGATGACAATGGCCAATGCTCTTTCATTGTTTTTTCTCAAGTTTGAAGCTTCGACTCACGTTGCTGCCTCGCTGGAGATCAAGAGCAAACATGCGGACTGAGGCGAGGACTGGAAAATGTTCAGTCCGTTTGTGTGTGTGCGAACAGGCGGACTGAGGATGAGGTTTGCGTGCTGCTGGCTAGGGTTAGACGTTTAGTGGTGAGTAGTGACAGGGTGAGGACGACTAAGGACAAGAGGGTTTATTATCTGAGATTCTAAGACGTGGGAAGCGGGATTCTTGAACGTGATTTACATGATGGACGTGAGAATGAGATGAATGAGTGAATCTGTGGATGAGTGATATTAGGCATTAGTTTAATTAAATAAAACCAATAAATAATAAAAAAAATAAACAGGCGGGTATGGGCAGACCGAAGGGGTACCCATAGCCCGACCGTTTAATGCTTAAATGGGCGGGTAATTTGCCCGCCCGTTACGGGTCTGTTTTGGGCGGGCCCAAAATGGGTAAATTTATTACTGGTGCGGGCGGGGCTTATCGGGTTGTGGGCTCCTTACTCAGGCCTACATTCAAGGACTGGTTATTTCTTCTGATGAGATGTTGAAGCAGTAGGGATGAGTTAGGGATGGAGGGATCGAAGCCGTAGGGATGAGTTAGGGATAGAGGGATCGTTAATGAAAAGCGGTAAACCAATCCGTAAAGATTAAATCTTTTTCAATTTATAGGTTTTTAAAAAATTAATTTATTAAAATACTAACATACATGTGTGCTTAATCAGCACTTAGTTGCACAGTCATCGCTTAAATTTGTTGAGTCGGTATTTTCCGTTAAGCCAGACTAACGGTGTTAAGGTTAAGGGATCAAAAGTGCACTTTATAAACTTAAGGGACTAAAATGATACCTGAAACATTCATAAAGGATCAAATGTATATTTTAGCCTTTAATTAAATAAAACCAATAAATAATAAAAAAAATAAACAGGCGGGTATGGGCAGACCGAAGGGGTACCCATAGCCCGACCGTTTAATGCTTAAATGGGCGGGTAATTTGCCCGCCCGTTACGGGTCTGTTTTGGGCGGGCCCAAAATGGGTAAATTTATTACTGGTGCGGGCGGGGCTTATCGGGTTGTGGGCTCCTTGCTCAGGCCTACATTCAAGGACTGGTTATTTCTTCGGATGAGATGTTGAAGCAGTAGGGATGAGTTAGGGATGGAGGGATCGAAGCCGTAGGGATGAGTTAGGGATAGAGGGATCGTTAATGAAAAGCGGTAAACCAATCCGTAAAGATTAAATCTTTTTCAATTTATAGGTTTTTAAAAAATTAATTTATTAAAATACTAACATACATGTGTGCTTAATCAGCACTTAGTTGCACAGTCATCGCTTAAATTTGTTGAGTCGGTATTTTCCGTTAAGCCAGACTAACGGTGTTAAGGTTAAGGGATCAAAAGTGCACTTTATAAACTTAAGGGACTAAAATGATACCTGAAACATTCATAAAGGATCAAATGTATATTTTAGCCTTTAATTAAATAAAACCAATAAATAATTAAAAAAAATAAACAGGCGGGTATGGGCAGACCGAAGGGGTACCCATAGCCCGCCCGTTTAATGCTTAAATGGGCGGGTAATTTGCCTGCCCGTTACGGGTCTGTTTTGGGCGGGCCCAAAATGGGTAAATTTATTACTGGTGCGGGCGGGGCTTATCGGGTTGTGGGCTCCTTGCTCAGGCCTACATTCAAGGACTGGTTATTTCTTCGGATGAGATGTTGAAGCAGTAGGGATGAGTTAGGGATGGAGGGATCGAAGCCGTAGGGATGAGTTAGGGATAGAGGGATCGTTAATGAAAAGCGGTAAACCAATCCGTAAAGATTAAATCTTTTTCAATTTATAGGTTTTTAAAAAATTAATTTATTAAAATACTAACATACATGTGTGCTTAATCAGCACTTAGTTGCACAGTCATCGCTTAAATTTGTTGAGTCGGTATTTTCCGTTAAGCCAGACTAACGGTGTTAAGGTTAAGAGATCAAAAGTGCACTTTATAAACTTAAGGGACTAAAATGATACCTGAAACATTCATAAAGGATCAAATGTATATTTTAGCCAAAAAAAAAAAACTCCTGTATCTATTATTTTACTCCATAGGAATAAATAATTTTCAAATTTTAAAACAAACACTTAATAGGCATAGAAATTGCTCACATATAAATACATGAATAATTCATTATAAATATATAAAATGCAAAACCGGAATTCAAAGTTTTATAATTGGTAAATGTGTAAATGTGTCCGTCGTTCCATTTGTTTTCACTAAATTATACTTAGTACTTTTCTTACAAAAACATATTCATCTAGTTAAATATTATAGGGTAAAGGTAATTAAAATTTTAACAGCAATGTTTCTTGTTAAGGACATCTAGCACCATTAAATTTTTAAGGGTGTTAAAATACATATAAATTTTATAAATTGGGGCAATTTTATCAACTTGTTAACAGAAAGTGACAAGTAAAATATTTTTTTATTTATTTTCCCTTATATGATGATTTTGTGGATGATATTTGAGCTCAATATAATAAATTTGGGTGTAATTGATAAATAAATAATATTTTTGGAATAAATATTATTGATATTATAATATTAGTTTGTTCTTGTTTTTCTTTTGATAGTCATGAACAACACAATGTTAAGAAGAAAACAAAAGAAAGGAGATCCAAAAATAAACCAAGATTGAAATAAGATAAGGATGTGTAGTAATTGAAAAAAAAAAAAGAAATTCACAATAGCAAACGAAAGTATTGTAGTAGACAGAAGCACTCTAGCCGACGGAATCACTATAAAAGACACTGTAGAAAATCACTGTAGCATTGTGTCCGACAAGGTATTGTACTAGTGGGAGAAAAATTATTGTTTATTGTGTAAAAATTTGTGTGGGTACTGTTCACGCATTGAAGAAAATGACATTTTACTATTCATTTGACGGACAGGGTGCTGTTCATTCATGGAAAAATATGATGGTCACTGATTAAAACCTATCTATAAATACATCTCATTGCAGAGGAAGAAAAATCATCTTTCGCTAATAGTGTGTGTGGCATTCTTTTCTGACAATTCTAAATACATTATATTAAATCTTAGATTTACTTTCATGCATTGTATTATTTTTTACATATCTCTATATTAGAAGGTTTAGGTAGACCTCCTATATGAGCGGTATAGATATTCCTCCTTTATAGATGGTATAGGTTGCCACATACATGGAAGATTTTATCTCCTATAAGGAAGGTTAGATTTCTTCATTTTCATGCATCTTGTGGTTGTACCTTTTTGTTTTAGAATTTAATATTCAAGTTTTATACAATATTTATGAAGTTTTCAATTTATTTTGGTTTTTTTTAATTTCATCATGAGCTAAACTTTTATTTACCTAGGGTGATGATGTAGTTTACTAATATCGGATTGAATTTTAACTTATTAAATCTAGTTTTAATTTTTTCTTCATAATTGAGTTTTAATTATTGTTTTTAATGCTTTCAATTCACTGGCCATCTTTTGAATGATTTAAATATGTATATTGAAACCGGAAGGAGATGCATATGTGTAGTTCCTTTAATTAAAGCCATGACTTGCATATGAAATAGAAATATATTTATATGAGTTTTATAGTCCTATTGAGTTACATAATCTTAATGCATAATTAATTGCTTAAATTCATATAGGAATATATTGGATTAGCAATTAACTATAGAATTGCTTAACTTTAGAGAGGCTAGTAATTAAATTAAGGAAATTCGACTATCAAACATGTGAAATAAATTGAACTAGAATAGATAAGTGATTCAATCCAAAATTTATTAAGCGAAATCTGACCTCTAGGCTTTTTTCTCATAATTGCTTTCGTATTATTTACACTCATATTTAATTATTTATTTTGTACTCTCAATTACCAACTAATCGATCGACTAAATAGAATTAAAATTACCCATTTTGATACTCAGTGATTATGAGCTAAACTTTTATTTTTCCTTCATTAAATCTAGTTTTAATTAGTGATCGTGAGCTAACTAAATAAATTGAAGTTTTCAATTAAGGAAATTTGACTATCAATCATGTGGAATAAATTGGGCTAGAATAGATAAGTGATTCAATCCGAAATTTGTTAAGCGAAATATGACCCCTAGAGCTTTTTTTCATAATTGCTTTCATATTATTTGTACTAATATTTAATTATTGTATTTTATCCTCTCAATCACCAATTAATCAATCAACTAAATAGAATTAAAATTACCCATTTTGATATTTAATGATCAATCCTCATGGAAACGATACTCTACTCACTTCTGTATTACTTGATTATGACAATGTACACTTACACTGTTTAATAAATCATTTATACTCATGACAAAAAGCAATCGGATATTATGTTTGGGTACTACGTAAGTGATTTTTCCGCTTCTTACTCCTGCGGCCCTCTGCAATTTCTAGAAACCTACACTCTCACACCTCCCATCTCTCTTCCCCCACCATGTGGCTTTCCTCTTACGATTTTGTACGTTAATTACTAGTTTGCATATAAACTAAAAAACTATAAAGCCTCAGAATTCATCCGCACTTGTAAAGGAGTTTGTAGCTTTGACAAAGTAAACATTGTTTTAGATAAAGATGGCAATCTGAAAGTCTCAGAGACTGGCTGCTCCAAATAGACTGCGGTACTCTACTTTAACCACACCGTCGAGCTAGCCGGATATCTGCCGTTCAACAACGACAGCATCCCGGTGATGTGCAGGAAGATGGGCATGTACGATTATAAGTTCCCAGAGTGGATTTGATATAATATCAATGTTTCAAGGTTTGGATTTAATTTGAGAACTCTATTTGAAATGAGGTTGGGGAAGGGTTCACATCTGGGGTGAAGGAGGTGGTGGTGATGGAGAAAGTCACTACAAAACATAAAAAATTAATGAAGGAATTTAGTGACGGAATGACATTTCATCGTTAATCCATCACTAATTCCTCACAAATTTCATCACTAAAATTATCGACGGAATTTTTTCATCACTAGGATTAACGATTCCGTCGCTAAATTATGCCACTAATTCGTCTTTAATTCCATTATAAAAAATTAGTGACGGAAAATTACTAATTTCCGATACTAATTGTCAAAAATATTTTGTGACGGAATTAGCGACGGATTTTTTTTGTCACTAATTTCTGTTGTTAATCTGTCCCTAATTTCTGTCACTAATAGTTAACTATTTCAATAATTATATTTTTTTCATAATTATAAATTTTTTAAATAATTTAAATTTAAAATATTAATTATTATACAATTATAATATAACTATTAAAATAAATAAAAATTATTAATTCATATTTATTATTGAAACTGGAATTATAATATAATATATTTGCATTTTTAATAATATATTATATATAAATTAAAATTAAAATGTTATATTATAAATTTGTTAAATAATTTAAATTTAAAATATTAAATTATTATAAAATTATAATATAAATATTAAAATAAATAAAAATTATTAATTCATATTTATTATTGAAACTGGAATTATAATATAATATATTTGCATTTTTAATAATATATTATATATAAATAAAATAAAAATTTTATAAAGACAAACAAAAAATAAAAGATATAATAAAATGAATAAAAAATGATATTAATAATAAAAAATTAGGGAGAATATTTACATAAAATAAGATAAGAAAACTAAATTGAAATATATATATATATATATATATATATGATTTTGCATTTAAATTACACAAGTTCTTCTTAGCTTAATTGGCAAAGACACTGGCATGCGCGTGAGAAGTCATGGCTTCAAATCCCAACTTAGTAACAAAATGTAACCAATTTGTGACTTAGACACGTGGCAAGTGATGGAGGGTGACATGTGGCGCGCGATGGAGGGTGACACGTGGTGGCCAGAGGTGAGGTGGTGGAGGTTGACGAGGACACATGGCAGCCGCGGGGATTAGCGACGGAAAAATTCCTTCGCTAATTAGTGATGGAAAATTTCGTCTCTAATTTGTGAATTCTGTCACTAATTAGCGACGGAATTTAAAATTTTGTCACTAATCAATTAGTAACGCTATATTTACTGACGGAACAAATTCTGTCAATAATTCCGTCACTAATCTGATTTAGTCGCTAATTTCTGTTGCTAACTAATTAGTGATGAAATTTCCGTTACTAAATTCCCTCCCTAATTTGATGTTTTTTTTTTGTAGTGAGTGAAAGATAATGGGGTGGGATAAGGGTTTAAGGTTGAAGAAGGGAAGAATAGTGCAATTGGATTCGAGGAAGGGGAAAGTGGGTATGATCGCAAAAAAGTTTGCAAAGGAGAGTAGGAGAGAGTGAAAGTTCATGTTGACTTTTCTCCTCCAAGTAGCTTCATGCATATTGTAACACCTCAAATTTTATTCACAAAAAATATATTGTAATTATTTGAATAATTCAATAAAGTGGTAAATATTCATGAAGTTGGATCTTGTGAATTTTCAAATATTCATATTCATAAGGAAATGGCCAAATTAATTCAAAAATTGAATTAAATTATAAAGGGGATATAGCAAAATCATAATTTTGCCAATTTAGCCTAAGATTTATTATTTCCAATTAATTGGAGTTAATTTCAATTAATCAAGGAAAGTAAAGGAAAATGCATAATGTGATTATTCTTGGTGGAATAAATCAAGAATTGTGAAATTAAGGGGAAATTATACTTCATACAATTATAGGAATTTTGGAAATTATGAAAAAAACATTTTTCCTCTTTTTCCTCCCTAAGCTTCGGCCACACATGGAAAGAAGAGGGAAATTGTAAATCCAAGAAGCAAGATGAAGGTGATGTTGACAAAACTACATGCACAACTCAATGATGGCAAAGTTGGAGTGCACACTAGGTGAAAGACATATGCATGGTGGTCATAATGAGAGAGTATCGTGGGAGGCATGGTTGGAGGGATGGTGTACATGAAAGGTGGAGAGATCTCAACCATTGGCTAGATCAAGGGCTAAGAAGAAAGATGATAAGTTAATACATATTTTCCCTTCCTCCCTTCATGCACTTCACGCACAAAGCAAAGAGAAAAGAGAGAGAGAGAGAGCTTGGGAGTTCTTGGTGATTTAGAGAGCAAAAGGAAGCAAGAGCTAAGGTATGAGCTTGTTTTCAAGTGAATAAGCTTCCTATATTATGTAGTTCATCCCCTAATCTTTTGTTCTTCATGGGAATCATGGTTTAGCAAGCTATTCTTCAAGGTTGAGGAGAGACAGAGAGAGATGACATCCTAGAGAGAGAAACATCAAGGATCAAGAGGTAATCTCTAAAATCTCAATTTCTTAGTGAAGTTGTTGTTGGTGATTGTTGTTTGGTTTTGTGATTTTTGGGTTGAGTTGTAAAATTAGAAAAGCCATAACCCTAAGGGGTTATATTGCCCAAAATCCTTTAAATCATGGTTAAGAAGTGTTTAAATAAGTTAATCAAGGATTAGAAATGAAAAAGTATAAGTTTTGGGAGCTAAAACACAAAACCTCATTTTTTCCCATTTTTTTCCTAATATTTGAGTCCACCCTACCTTGGTTCCTTCCAAAAGCCTTGCCCTTGGCTCCTTTGATATATATATATATATATATATATGCATAAGAATATATATGTATTATACATATAAATGCGTAATGATATTTAACTAAATGAGTAATGGAAATGATTAAAGGCATAAATGTATTAACTAAATGAATAATGATATTAATCAAAGGCATAAATGTATTAACTAAATGATTAATCAAAGGCATAAATGTATTAACTAAATGTGTAATGATATTGATTAAATGAGTAATGAAAATGACTAAAATCGTAATAGTATTGACTAGAGGTGTAATTGTATTAATTAAATGAGTAATGATATTTACAAAAAATGTAATGTATTAACTAATTGATTAGTCATAGCTATGTAATCCTTTTTACATTGCTCACTTTAAACAATCAATCCTAACTGTATAATATTCTTTATATTACATAAGTCTAACTATAAAATCGAACTAAACAGGCTATCTAGGTTTTTTTTAAAGAAACTTGTTGCAAATAGTTTTCCAAACAACTTTTATTGTTTTTGTTTTCAAAAATTTAAAAAAAAAAAATTGTTTTTGAAAACAGAAACAAACAGCTCCTTAATTTTTCTTATTAAGACAAGTTTGAAAATAATTTGAGTTGATAGTATCCTTGATCACCCTTCTTCTATGCAAAGTTAGAGGTGGAAGTTGATGATGAAGGAATAGTGTTAGTTTGCTTTCTCTTTGTATATCTCTTTTTTTAGTTTATAGGATCCAGTTTTCTACTTCAAAAAAACAAAATACAATTTGCGTGGATTGGGTTCAATGAACTCAAAAAGGTAAGAACCAGCCGCACGATTTATAAATTGCTAACAAAGGTAATCATAAATTACAAAATAATTATAACCTCACATCACCATAGATGTTTAAAACAGGGCTTATTATAGTTGACCTTAGTCCTTTTTGCTTTGCCTGGCGGGAAATGTTACTTCTTCCCGTTTGTAATATAAGATTTATTTATTTAATTTGATTAGATTAAGAAAATTAATTAAATTAATTGATATAAAATATATTTTCTAAAATATCATAATAATATTTCTTAATTCTATCATTCCCTCTTTCTTGATTATTATTGAGTTAGCATCAATAGAGGTAAATTAAGAAAAGATTGACAAATATTAAAAATATATATTATATATATGATCAAGATCAACTTCTAAAATATGCTTATATAAAGGAGTGGGGAGAGTAATTTATACCGATTCTTTTCACATTTGGAAAATAAACTCTCTTGCCCACTTATAAATAATATTACTCCGGTTATTAATATAAGAGGTAGTTAGGGATTAAATTTGAATTTTGATTTTAAATATAAGGTTTCAATCCATTTTATCTCCTAAATTTATAATTATTTTTTTCTCAAAGCATTCTATTAATTTCATACATTAAAAAGTTTTTATCTAATAATAGTTCTTATGAAAAAAGAAATTCTAGGTAAATCAACCTCTATTTGTTAAATTTTTTTTTCAATCTACTTAAATTAGTGAACTAACTCTTATATTAAGAATGAATAATGATACTATTCAATATCGGATTAGGTTGAAACAGGACAGTTGCCAATGATTCAATTTTATTGATTGGTAGTCCGAAAGAGATTGGAGACCGTACAGAAAGCAGCAGGGGAATGGAAAACGATGGATTCTGAGGGAAAAAATGAACACAGAATATATTTCTTAAACCTTATAATCCTTGCACACGCCAAGCTTCCTTGTTCATTCATGTTGGTACTCTCCTCCTCCTCCTTCTCCTCCTCCTTTTCTTTCGGTGATAACTCCCTCCTCCTTCTTCACTGTCACAAGGGAGTGAAAGTAAACTCTATGTATATATAATAGCGTTTTCCTCATGCACTCCATAGTTGTCCTCGCGATACTCTAGCACTTTCCCTTTGTCGTTGCATTTCAATATCCCTTTGCCACCATCTGAATAATCTGATCCAACAATCTCACCACTTTTGATCAAGCATAATGGGGTGAAGTAGTGACCTCTTGGAATCTCAACTGACACAGCCATGGATTTTGTCCATGATGACTTCATTCCATATTCCTTCATCAACCATATTTCAGCTTCATTGTCTCCAACAACAGATAGACTGAGATATCCTCCTAGTGTCCCCAGATAAGTACATTTCAGGCTTTGGAAGAAATCATCAGGCAGAGAAATGTCAATTAACTTCCTCTGTGTTACATTAAAGGCAAGAATCAATTCAACATTACTGTCGTGGCGAAAGGCCAGCCAGTGAATAGCTCCATTAAAAAACAAGCTAGCTCTAGGTTCATCAATGGCGTTCATATAGGGGAAATTATTGGTGCCCTCAATTTTTTTCCATGAATTGGCTTTCATGGAGAAAAACTGGAAATCGGGTTCAACGTCAGCACTCTCTGTATCAAACGCTCCGAGAAACACCAAGTAGTCATCATCGGCGGCGTCATAGCCGAGACCATGAAATAAAAGGAAAAATCCTGACGGCATAGGGAAGTACGGCAGTCGCTTGTAGAAACCAGTTGATGGATTCCACACAAAGAAGTGATAATCAGGATCTAGAAGCACGAAGCCTCTGCAAGAACCCCTAATATTCGCAGCAAGAGGAGGTGGCGTAATCGGAAAATTTAGGTTTACAATCGCAGATCGTCATGGAGAGATGAGTGGAAATCTATGGATCGAGGTCCAGAATCAGCTAGGCGAACAATTTTATCGGCGATCAAAGAAGACATTTCAAAATGGGATTGGGCAAAACGAGGATCGGAAATCATAGAACGCCATAACTTACATACAGATTTGAAACGGAGCAGAGATTTGACCGGCAATCTCAAAAGGATAGCGACGATCAACTGCTCAGGGAGGATCGCCATGCTCGCCACACACACTAAAGCAAGCTAAGATCGGAAGGTAGGAAGAACAGTTAATGAAAGGGGAAACGCATTCAGAGAACTGCTTGCTTGCAAGCATGCCCGGTTGAATGATTTTAAGCGCGGAAACTGCGAGAAAATTCAACTTGTGGCCCAAAGCGGAAAGAAAAATCAATCGGCCACCGGCCGGTGGGGCACAAGGATGAGAGGAAAACGTCAACGCCGTTTGTACCATACCTATGTAGCAACTTGCAATATGCAACGAAGTTTCAACGACAAATAGTGCTCAGCTTCGGCTTCTTGGAGGAGGAACTAGCGGTCATCAGGGACAGCGATGGACTGGTCCTGCGGTGTAAATGCAGTTTCAACCTCAGTAGATGATTTTTTTTTTAAAATAAAAATTACGAGTATTTTTTAACGACTGATATTTATTTTAAATTCTGTGTATTTTTTTAAAAATGAAACTAAAAAAAATAATAAATCTGAATGGTTTAGGACTTTAGGTTAGATCGAGACAAATTAAATTTTAGTATTTTGCACACGTGATGAATGTCCAAACTACTTTTTCTTCCTTGTAAACTAATAAATGTGTTTTATGTTTTGATAAATATTAACTTCTCATTTAGTTCATATATTAAGGATTAAAAAAGCATAGTATAAGAAAAAAAGCAAAATTACTATTATACAACAAAATATATAGAATGCAATATTCAATTGAATTTTTTGAAAGGGTACAAAATAAATGTGTTGATGTACTATTTATAAGTCTCATCAACCTGACCTTAGAAATTTTGACATAACATTCTAGAATACAATTATAATACTCCCTCTAGTCCTAATTATAAGACAAAGTTGATTTTTTTGGAGAAATTAAGGAAGCCAATTAAATCACTTTAGAGTATTTATATTTTTAGTATCCTTGGATTATATATCAGTTTGTTAGTTAAATTAATTAGTTTGGAGAAAAAAATAAAAATAAAAATACTCTAAAGTGATTTAATTGGCTTCCTTAATTTCTCCAAAAAAGTCAATTTTGTCTTATAATTAGGACCGGAGGGAGTATGTGGGATGGTTGACAATCTCTA
The DNA here is from genome assembly GCA_963210345.1 of Inga oerstediana. Lineage (NCBI taxonomy): Eukaryota > Viridiplantae > Streptophyta > Magnoliopsida > Fabales > Fabaceae > Inga > Inga oerstediana. The sequence goes on along the minus strand of OY723399.1, from coordinate 75,735,629 downwards.
CTCTAATCTTCAATTTGTGTCCGTGTCTGTTTCTTTCTTTTGCAATTCCCCTCAGAATGGCTATTAGGTTTCAAATGAAACTGGAACTTGCCCCTTTAATGTACGTACTTCCAGAGGTCTATTGCTTGCCTTATTGAACAGTTTCCAAATATATAAGTAAGATCTTGTATTTCAGTTTTTATCATGATCCATTTCTTGTAAAGAGAGAATTATTATTTGTAATTTTCATTGGGTTGAAGGGTTATTTAGCACGGTGGGATCATGAGTGCCGTTAACTTACAAGTAGTGAGCGTAACTATTCTCAAGTACTTGAAGACATTCTAAGTCTAGGGACGGGTTTGGATTGAGTTCAAACATGTGGACCAAAAAGTCGTAAGAAGCTGTTAGACCCAAAAATCTGATATAGGTTAAAAGGAATTGGGTATGTCTCTATTAATAGTTTGATGTCAAAGCTAACACGGGTTCCACCCCTACCAAGCAAGTTTGACGACGAACATTATTAAAAGAGATAAGAATGATACGTCTCGTGTCAAGAAATGGAGAGGGGTGTACTCCACTCAACTAGTTGGAACACAATCATAGAAAACTATTGAGCCCATGTCTAATATAGATTAAAGGAATTGGAGTGTACCAAAACTATTAGCTCTATTAGCTGAAGCTTTTGAGCATGATAGTTGTGAGCCATAGATATAACCTTAGTCCAAGATGGATTTCACTTCATACCCTTTCATCTCCCACATAATTTCATGTCTCTTGACATTAATTAGAGCGAGCGATTATCTCAATGGTCGCATGTAATAATAATATAATGAGAAAATCGCTCTAAGGTCCCAACTAAAAAAAATAATATCTAAAAAGTTCCGTATCATTTTAAAACAATTATAAAGTCCCAAAGGACCTTAGGGTAAGAGATGAAAAATAGCCAATTACCATTTTGTCTTGATTGATTAATAACAAAAAGAGAAGAAGGAGAGTTCGCGTGCATCCTCAACAGTTTCATGTAACTGAAAAACTTACGGAGAAAGGAAACAGAGTCGTGCGATCATCTTCCTCATCATCATTATTCAAGTCGACTGGGTTCTTGACTTCATCTCGACAGATTTTTAGGTTTTTCGAACCATCCTTTGCTCCTCGCATAGGTTGATGGTCAATTGAATTCGGGTGTGTTATGATGTTCTCACCATTCATCTTCGGGCTTTCATCAAAGGTTGTGGCTTGAGATTATCTATGAAACATCTAACCTTGACTAGATAAATAATGAAAAGCTTGTATGTAATGTGTGCTGTCTTGATTGTGTTAATCATTTAGGTTGGGCTTTCTCATTGTGTGTGAGCAACATGTTAATACAAATTACAACCCATTTGAGTTATCTCTAATCTACTCTCACTTGAGGGAGATAATCTCTAGAGAGGTTCAAATTATCCTCTCTCTAAACATGGTAAGGATCTTAACTATCCTAACACATTCTAAATACAAGTAAGACCTTTTATATAGACTAGGGCCTTAACCAACTAAATAATCAGTTTATTTCACCTTAATATCTCTAACACGCTTAAACTCATAAAAGTGTCAACTTGCAACCCAAAAATACAGGGGTTAGGTGAATTAAACTGAACAATTTTCAATTGACAATGAAATATTAACACACTTCTCTTTTTGTTCTTCTCTTAAAGTATTATCTTTGACTTCATGTCTTCAAGCTTAGCTCTTAATGCAGTACCCTCTTCTTTCTTCTTATAACCAAATGCCATCCATCGTGTTGAAGAATGTAATTTGCCCATCTTCATTAGAAGTTGATAATTATTAGAACGAGTTTAACCAATTGTCAAAATAAATCATGCAATAGACCAAAATGTTCACCCCAGACTTTTCCTGTGTGAGCACCAGGACAAGCCGAAACAAATGTATTTGGATGGTAAGAAAGACAGCACAATCTCCTAGGATCAATTAAGGTATCAAGCATGACGTTGTAAACATAAATCTTGTGCTCAAGAGCTTTTCTTCCTCTTTCTTTCTCAATGACTGATGCAGGCTTTATTAGTGTCTTGGTTCCCAGTAGCAAAATCAAAACCTTGAAGATGCCATGCTGATGCAAATGAGTAATCCTATGTGAGAGTCTCCCTGTTTGGGAGTCCACCACTAACCTTTCTGGCTGAAATCTCTCCATATCAGTCTCAAACTCCAAAGTCATATCTGAAGCCATGAAATTAATAGCTCCACTTCAATCCCCAAAAATCACCTCATGCACGCATGAATCCAGCAGTCTGAACTCTGCTACAAAAAGCCAAACAATTCCAAGGCCACAAATTGCTACAATTGAACCCGGAAATCTTCATCTAACAATCTAGGATTTGAATACTGCTGCCTCAAACTCCTCATACATGTAAAGCACATTCAATAAACAGAATGAACCATATCTCTAATTCGCAACATTCTGTACGTGAAACGAGAGGGACATGATGGAATCCGGCCCTTATAAAATTTGCCACCTGTTCGTGAATCTGTATTACAATATCTATGCATACTTCTTTTCAACAAGAATAGCAACCCAAAATAAATGCATGAACTTCAGCCCAACTGGAGACTCTGTAAAGAAAGCCTGACAAAGCCTTCCAAACGGAAGAGCTTTCATCAATGTATTCCTTCTGCTTCTTAACCAAGCCAGGAAACAATGGGACAAATGAAATACCAAAATGTGTCCCTACTCTCCTAAGGCTAGATTTTGAACCAATCACAATTCCAATATCTGCTTCAAGTAGACATAGCAAATGATAGAGGCCGATTTTTTAAGAAAGGATAAAATAATACAATTAAAAGGATAAATCTAACACAAAAAAAATCAGAGTAAGCATCTCACTCTTGTATTTTCTACTAGCCAACGATAAAATCTGCTAACCAACACTCAAGTAAGAATCTCACTTCAGTGAAGTTTAGGAGTCAAGGAGAATCTCCACAAAATTATAATTAATCTCAAATAAATGTCATACCTTTATTATTGGGGTCGCTGGCCTATTTATAACCGTGGGTTACAAAGGAAATAATCCAATTAAATCAAATAATAATCAGCAAAACATTTGGAACTAGTCCTAACAATTAATCCTGACTTTATAGTGGGCAATCGCACTTATTTCTCAATAATAATAATAACAGCAAAAACTCCAAGAAAATAGCAACTTATTTAGCCGTTAATCATCTTTGAGATTTGCGTGAATTCAGAAGGCTCATGGAGAACAGTTATGTGACGGCCGTCTTACAAGAATGCTGAAGTCATAGGTGACGCAGTCTTTGTCGACAAGCAAATGGGATTCAATCTTGGAGGACTATTTGCAGAAATGACGTCTCGGATGTGGGGAATCGACAAATAGGCAGAAGCGATGGCAATCGGATCTGAAGATTCAAGAATAGAAAGAAATACCAGCAAGATTCGTTCTAAACTGTGGAAAACGACGATCGAATCGAGCAATCGAGCCCTCCAACTTCACCGTCGGAACACCTAAAAGAAAAATCCTGAACTGATCAAAACAAGTCAACAAGATCACAGATTTTGTTTTCAGCAATGTCGAAGCAACGAAACTGATATGTGCTTGAGCCATGCCACAGTTTGACCTTTGAAATATGAAGGTGGGCACAAAACCTAGATTCCGGCGACCCTTGAACGTGTATTGTGGAAAGAAAGTGTGCGTTTAGAATTGCGGTTCGAAAAATGGAGTTTGTCAATTTAGCTTTTGGTAATTTTATTTTTAGTAAAAGTCTGATTGTGTAATGTGATTTATGTTTGGATTGGCGATTGAAAAAATGGAGTTTGTCAATTTAACTTTTACAAACTTGTTTGGATTGCCTTAAGCATAAGTAATTTTTGTGAGAATAGTAAGAGAGAAATTAAATTTGAAATTGAAAAAAAAAATTATAAAAGTTAAAGTTGGGAAATTTGGAAACTAAAAATAACACAATTTGATGAAAAAATATTACATAACAAATTGGATTACATGTCTCGTACAATGTGGTCTCTAATTGAGTCACGCAACTAATTCATTTAAATGGAAGATCGCCTACCATAATTTGACGCTGAAGGTTGTTAATTTATCTACGCTATTATTATCTACATCAACGAGATTCCCAGCTTCACCTTGGCAAAACACCACGTCTTCAATATCATTTCTCATAATAAAATTATGTAGGGCCATTGTTGCACAAACAATGCGAACTTGTGAACTATGGGTTGCTAATACCTCTTGCATCCATAAACGACCAGTGCGTACACTTGTTTTACGGGGTTCTTTGCACATGAAAGGCAACCAATATTGACATATCAAAGCGGTCATTCGTTCATACTCATCGCATTCCCCGTTTATAAGAGATATAAGTCGAGACTGGTCATCTTCCTCCACCATATCAGGCAAGTGTTGATTGTTCGAATTTGCCAATGATTATGGACCCTGTGAGTGTGATTAAAAATTCAATTATGAGTAATGGAAGAAATAAAATACCAAATAAGGACTGAAAGGCATACAGTAAACAGATTCAAGTGATAATGGCATAAAATAGCTTTCATAAAGCATATTTTCATGAAGTCACAAACATAATAAAATATAATTTAGGTACATCTAGGAGTCATAAATCTTATAGTGCAACCACGGAACCACAAACTCCATGTTCTATTTACTGATTGACACAAACGTTTCCCAGTTTGTCTTATCCTGTACTAGGTTGATATAGTGGTGATGAAAGTCCTCATCACATATGACTTCGTCAATGTCAAGCAGCTGATTCAAAGCAGCATCGACACTAACTTCTTTAATAGCATCTAATGTTGCCGCTCTGTCCTTGGATGCATTTGCCATAACACTAACTGCATTCGCGATCCATCTTGAAGCTGGCCCTTTCTTCTTCTTCCTCTGCTCAAACCCTTCACCCATCTTTCTCTTACCTCGACTTCCTGACGTAGTACCACCAGTTGATGGATCGCTTGTTGTTAGACCAATGCTAGCAAGCTCATCAGTCACTCCGGTACTAGGCACAGGGTTAGTATCGAACATATAATCTTCACTATCCCCTGACCCTTCTTCTTCATGCATTGTTGGTCTGTACACATCTTCATTCTCAGCATCTTCTGTTTGTGTCTGTGGATAAGCAAAAGGCAGTGCAAAAACATCCTTGCCGGACGCCATAGCATCCTTGAATATAATTCTTAGTTCGCTTTCAAACTTGAGGCTTGTGTATCTAAACTTTCGATATGTTGAATTCTCCTGCAAGCACCAAGTAACAAAAAACTAATTAATTAAACAAAACGAATTAGTCGAGAGGAAAACAATTAATTGTATAAGCTGCTAAATTTTCTGCTACCTGTATTTTCCGCTGCCACCACTCTTTTGATGCGAGGACTTTACCTATAAGATCTCTACTCACACCGGTCTCTTTGATAAAGGATTCTTAAGTCTTGAAATCTTTCCTAAGGATATCAAACCTATTCTTCAACTGTGCCCTTGTATATTCTTTCCCAGTCTTCTCATTAAATGTAGTGATGATACCCTTCCATTCATCCTTTGTAAAATGCAACCCCTAGTGTTCTTTTTTGTAAATTTGCTCTAGGCAGGCGTACACAAAAGTCTCCGTTGTCGCATCATCCCAAACAGCTTTATCCATATTTCTATGCCACTATTTCAACAATACTTGCACCTTAAAAAAGCAAATTTAAAACAACCATTCAAGAAACGTACAAATGTAGCATTACACACACACAAGAATAAATGCATGATTTCATTCGATTCAATTAATATGAAGGCTAAAACACAACCTCAGTGAATAAGAATTAATATGAAGGCTAAAGAGGAAATCAATTCATAGGGTCAGTATATTCTTCATCACTCCAAACTCACCAAGCATTTTCACTAAATGAATTCAGCATGAAATTGTAGAAAAGTATAATTCATTTCATCAAATCAATACCAAAAAAAAAAGGAACAAATCATCGTAAGCAAGACTCAAGCCTCATAGAGGAATATTTCAGACATAAGTTTCCATTAACTAACCAGCAATTTTATTTTAAAAAAACAAAATAGGTGCCAAACTACAAAAGGAAAACCATCTAACAGCTGCTTTTAAATTTGTTTGTGTATATTCACTTTCATTTATACAGAGAGAATCTAAATTATTTGAGATTAAATGCAGAATAATGATTGGCTGGGAGTCTTTTTCATTCAAAAATGGAATTTGTGATCATGTGATTGGCATTGTTTCATTGTTTTTATTTGTTTGTTTCGGAGAAGGAAAGGAAGGTTCTATCTCAGACCATAAGCTGGCCATCTGATCTAAAGTAGTACTGAGTGCCATCAAATTTTCACAGTACCAGAAAAAATCAATTGCTCTTCTCTCATTTCCACACACATCATTAATTAATGCAAAAAAACAAATACTAACAAGCTAAGCAATTCAATTTCGCAATCTCTTTCACAAGTCATCGATATTCTCAAGCTAAGCAGATGAATGAGAGTTATGAATGTTCAAGTTCTATATGAAGAAAAATGCCAGAGCCATCGATATTCTCAAGTCTCTCTACCATTAAGCAAGACGAAGCAGGCATTTCGGTTAGGCATAGGTGTAATTCCACATTATAACAATACTCCAAAATAAATCAGAATGTTATCCTGGGTCAAAAAATTAACTAACCGAAACTAGAATCAAAGATGAATAATGTTGGTGCTCATTCTCAACCCACTGAAACGTCTATTTTGCTATTTTTTAACAAAAAAAAAAAAAATACCATCACAGCGATGAAAACAGAGATCGCAAACAATGTGTGTGCATGTGTTATACCCAAACCAGGTCAGAGCAAAGCAGAGGATGCCAGAGCCATTGATATTCTCAAATCTCTCTACCATTAAGCAAGAGGAAGTAGGCATTTCGGTTAGGCACAGGTGTAATTCCACATTACAACAATACTCCAAAATAAATCAGAATGTTATCCTGGGTCAAAAATTTAACTAACCGAAACAAGAATCAAAGATGAACAATGTTGGTGCTCATTCTCAACCGACTGAAACGTCTATTTTGCTGTTTTTTAACAAAAAAATACCATCACAGCGTACAGATCGCATATCGCAAACAATGTGTGTGTGTGTGTGTGTGTTACACCCAAACCAGGCCAAATCAAAGCAGAGGATGAACAGCCACAAACCACCTGAGAACAACCATAACAAATCTTTAATGAATGAAGTTAAACCTTACCTCCAAAACGGAAACACTGCCGGAGACTAGATCCACAGTGAGAGAGAGAGTGAACGGCGACGCCGGCACCAAAGTAAGCACCGTCAGACTTCAAGTCGGAGATGACAGATCGAAGATGAAGAAGGACAGATCAAAGTTGAAGATGAATCAGCTCTTCACCTTGAAACTGGGTGGATGCTAAGAGAGGGAACGGAGGGAACGGCACTCAGACTGCAAGAAACCAGACGGAACAACGAAGGAGGAGGACGAAAATGAAGAAGAGCTATGAGGAGTGTGAGGAGGACGACAGGGAAAGAGATAGAAAAGAATAAAATGTTGGTGAGAGAAGTTGGAACATCATTATTACCTAACGGTAATAATAAAAGCTCGCTCGCTGACCGGTTGGAAAAGCTCCAGATGTGAGCTTAAGGCAAAAGCTTGTTTTCAAATCACAAGCTCAATGATCAATTGGGCTCACCAAACACACATTTTTTTTCCCAATTGGTTATTAGCTTTTGGGTCAGCTGCTGAGCTTTTGGGGGCCCAAACACACACAAAGATGCTACAAACTCTTTTCTCAAATTCGGGTATGAACCAAGAAGAAAACGGACCCATCTTGGAAAGGAAAGAAATGTGGGCTCAGACACTATCAACCCCATCCCCGAACGTGGGCTCTAGTGTCACGTAAATGATAGCAATTAGAGAAATATTATAAAAAAGATGAAGATTAATTTATTAACCACGTAAGGACAATATGCTGATATAAGCTATAACCCACTTGGGTTATCTCTAATATACCCTCACTTAAGAGAGCTAACCAACATCGTTTGAGAAAAAAACTTTTTTTCTCTCTTGATATTTTCAAAGAAGAAAGAGAGATACACAATTGGAAAACTTAGGGTGTGTTTGGGATAGTGATAGAAAAAATGACTTATATAATTCGGATTTATTAAAAATGACTTAATAAATAAGTTAATATTTGTAATGTGATTTATGTTTGGATAAGCGGTTGAATAAGTGATTTTTCATAAGTCAAAACGTGTTTGGATTAGCGATTGTATAAGTATATTTTTAAAAGTAAAAACTTGAAGGGCATTTGTATATTCTTCAAATTTAAGATAGATCATATATGTGATATCCAACAGTAACATATCATTTGGCCCAAGAAGATATCTGAAAATGCAACAATTATAACTTCTTCACCTGAGTGATTGAGAAAAGGAACAGAAAGTCAATTAACCTTAACCATGTAAAATACAAACTTGTAACTCCAGAGATAAAGCCCAAACTAAGAATGGAATTAAGGAAGCTAAATAAGTTACTTAATCATATCATATGTTATGTTTCCTTAAATTATATATCCATTTATTAGTTAAACTAATTAGTTTGAAGAAAGAAATAAAAATATAAATACTTTAAAGTAATGTAATCAGCTTCTTTAATTTCTCCAAAAAAATCAACTTTGTCTTATAATTAGAATAAGAGGGAGTATTAAATATTAGTATATATTAGTATGGACTATATATGAAGTTTTAAATAACCGGTACTATTTACAAACATATTTTTCTATATATTTCTCAATTTTTTTATCTCTCATTAACCACCAGCTCAGCAGAAGGCTTTTGTGGATTTTCGTACATGCACATAACGGTAATAAATTCAACATGCCAGGTTTAGACAAAAAAAAAAAAACGTTGCAGCTTTTTTCAAAAAAAAAAAAGTGGGTATCTCAGGTTTAATAAATAAGCTGCGTTCTCGAGCTTTTTGTTTTTTTCAAAAAGCTGTCTCAAACACTCAAAAAGGGGTTGCATTTTCAGTTGGGCTTTTTTATCTAAAATCAGGCTTATTTGGGCAAAATAAGCCCAACCAAACACACACTTAACAGCAACAAAACATCAACAAAAGCCGAATATTCTCTTCTTGTTTCCTTTTACTCTCTCTTTGTTATTTTATGGTTTTCAAGAAAATGGTCGCCACTGGTCAAGAACATCCCCAATCTCTCTTTTTTCTTCTTGGGCTACTTCAATTTTTCTATTTTTTGGGACAATATTCATGATGTATTTATTTTGAAGATATATATTATCTTGAAGAGCTGAAAGACATCATCTTGACAGTTTGAGTCTATGGAACAACTTGTGAACTTCATCATCCGGCCGGCAAAGCGGAATATGACCCAAAAAGTGATTTATTGGAACGAGAGTTCATGCTGAGAAGAGAATGGTATCAGCTTAGAGATATAAAATAGCCGGGGAGATACTCTTCCATGTAGTAATTACTTGTCCATTGTTAGTCCTAAAGAAAAGTCTCTGTCATGCGTAATATATTGCCATGGGATCTGTGGATGCAGGGCAGATGGAAGTGAAGTTGCTATAATTCTGCTTCCTTCAAATATTATAGTTTTCACTTTGGATTTATCAGGATTTGGACTTTCTGGAAGGGAGCATATGTTACTCTAGGATGGAATGAAAAAGATGATTTGAAGGCTGTGGTTGATTATCTACGGGCTGATTGAAGTGTCTCTTTGATTGACTTATGGGGTCGTTTCACGGGTGCGGTCACTAGCCTAATGTATGGAGCTGAGGTTGGTTGATTTAATGATAGAATTGGTTGATACATACAAAGTCCATTTGCTAAAGTTCACTGTGAAATTTGCAATCCAATACATAAGAAAAGTAATCTAGAAGCAGGCAAAATTTGATATAACGGTCTTGAACACCATTAAGGTGGCATAGTGTTGTTTTGTTCCTGCTCTACTAGGGCATGTGATTGATGATGATTTTATATGTCCTCATCATTCAGATCGTATATTTGAGGCTACATGAGAGACAAAAACATAATTAAATTTGCGGAAGATAACCAACCCCATTTTGGGACTAAGAGGGACTTCCCTCTCTAGAGAGACTCAAATTATCCTCTCTCTAAACATGGAGAGGATCTTAACTATCCTAACACAGTCTAAACACATTAACTAAGACCCTTTATATAAACTAGGGTTTTAACCATTTAATTAATCATTTAATTTCACTTTAATATCTCTAATATAAAGTTTGGTATTAGAGCTTGCTTGATGGTTAAGCTAGTATTAGAAGCTATTCAATGGTTGTTAGATTTGAACTCGTGCAGTCTCTGATATCAAATTGCTTAAACTATTTTTTTCATCCAATTGATGTAAGAGAGCGAAGGGAAAAATGAAGAAGAGTGAGATAATGGAAAGAGAGGTAGGGAGAGTGGAGAATAACAAGAAAGGTTAGGAGAAAACTCAATATTCAATTGCATTTATTAAAAGGCATACAAAGCAAAGCCTCATCCTAAACCACCTAGGAATTATAACAAAATATTCAAGAATGTAGATGTAATTACAATAAAAGGTAATGAAGGATAAAACCATGGTAGGGTTGACAATATGTATTTGTGCAAGTCTAGTATCTACTGCTTGCCATATTGAATGGTCTCCAAGTATGTAAATATTTTGGTTTATGCAGACATTGGAAGCCAACCCAATCATCAATTAAAGGCAATGATAAAGTGGGGAGTATGATATACTCGGACGGATGACATTGAGGTCAGATATGCATCACCTAGCAAGGGAAGATCATCACCTTAGTACTGTTGGCATCAGTATAGTGCACTGTACAAATTATTGGTAGCAACCCCTACAGAAACTCAATAAAAGAATAGTTTGAGTCGTGTTCAAATGCATTGTTCTTAGAAGATATTCTGCAGCCCCCTAATAAATTAGGAAGTGACACTTCCCAGGATAAAACGAACCCTTCCTGTAGTAGGGTTATAGAACAATAGAAAGATAACAGTGTAACTTAGAAGAAAAGAATGAAGAAAAGCTCAAGGATAAATCATAGTGTCACTTGACTTTGGTGCTCTAACCTTGATTCTACTTACCCTTACACTGAACATTGCCTTTTATAGGCAGAGAAGATATGACCGTTGAACAACCATAATGACGGCTTATTAACAATTAATATGGCAGTTACAAAACAAGAATTAATAAAGATTTAATACAATAGGACCATTTAAATGTCGCTAAAATAGGTTAATTAAAACTCCAACTGTCAATTTGAAAACTCCTCTTATCAACCTTTTACTAATTCAAGTTTATATTTAATTGTAAATCAGGGTATTCCCAATCTTAACTTATATGAGACTTCTTCTTTTGACACACCCTCATACAATATTTACAACAAGTACAAAGCAAAAAGCACATCCTAGATAATTAGGAGAGCAATCTGCTTTGTCTTTGTAATGCAGTCTTCAAGTTCTGAACTCAAACTTTTTATTAAAAAAATCTAAATTGAAGTCAAAAGAAGTCGATCAAGGAAGGGAGAGTAAAGTTTCAGCATATATAATTGCAGCTGCCAACCAAGAGTTGAGATAACCATGATATTGGCGATGTTGTAGCAGTTCCCCACTTTCAGCCCACTTTGGTAATTTTACTCCATGATGCAGTGTAACAAGTTGGCCATCTTTGGTGAAGCATAATGGTGAAGAAAAAAAATCAGAATTAATTTCACCGTGAGACATAGATATAACCCAAGTCTAGGATGATTTCATTCCATACTCTTTCAATTTCCCACACATTAATTTCATGTTTCTGGACATTAATTAGAGCGAGCGGTTTTTCAAATGGTCGCAAATAACAATATAATCGTCTTAAGTCAAGATCATTCGGCTCTTCTACTTGTCGTAAATTCTTTATTCTTATCTCAAACGCGATAGTTTTCTTTTGGCTTTGTGGTGACTCAAAGAACCAAACTACCCAATGAATAGCACCGTTTGCCACTGAACCAAGTCCCAGAAAGCGTGTTACAGTACAGTAGGGAAATCGATATCAAGTTTTTGCCATGAATTTGTTTTAATAGAAAAACTATGAGAGCCTGACATCGAATAAGATAATGGAAATGGAAGAGATGATGCCAGCACAATTAAGTAGCCATCAGTGTATTCATCATAACAAAAGCTATACAGATCAAAACGAATTAGGAACTGTTTGTGCTCACCGGTTGAAGGGTTCTACATAATAAGTTTTTCTTATTTCATTTGCTGTAGAAGCAAAAACCCTCGACAAGAGCATACGATAGCAACCTTGTAGTCTGATGGGAAATCGAGGTTTACCGTGGCAGAATCGTCATGAAGGGATGCATCTAGATCTATTGATCTTATTTTCTATATATGTTCTATAATACTCGTAGTAAGTAGTAACACTGTCAAATTCCGTTTTGTTTTTAATTAACACGGTGAATTTCATTAAGTAACACTAACACCACTTTGTTTTTATATTTTTTCGAAATTGAATTTTGTTTTATCTCTATAAATCAAGGAGTTATCATAATTTAAAATTATATTTTTTGGCCAAAAAACATAATAAATATTAGGGGATATAGTTTGAATCCATTAATCAATAAATATAATTTATTGATGATTATTTCATAATTTATTTTTTTATATTTCTTGTAATTGAAAGTTTTTATCTCCATATTAATCAATAAAAATTATTTATTGATGATTATGTTTTTTTTTTGGCTGAAAAATATAATAAACACTAGGAGATTCAGTTTGGTAATAAATGGTAGTGGATTTAGTTTGGATCCATTGATCAATAAATATAATTTATTGATGATTATTTTCTAATTTTGTTTTTATATTCCTAATTTAGTTCTGATTTGTTTGGACAATGTTTTTGTATTGTGTTTCATTATAGGCATATGAGCTTGAGTACAAAAATATTAATTTGAATTTAAATAATTTGAATTAATATGAACACTGAAATACAATACAAATAATCTTTCTCTCTCTCTCTCTCTCTCAAGTAGATTATATGAGCATAGAGAAACAGAGAGTATATGAGATGGAGATGGATTCAAATTTTCAGCATTTTGATCTTGTACGCACTTGCTCGTCTTCTTCGGTTTTGAGTGCTCTATTATGTATAGTTGATGGTAGCTATTTGACTGTTGAGCTTTTCTTCCCATTGATAAATATGACTGTAAACACCCTATTTTGACATATATAACTTAATAAGTAAATAACATTGATGGTGATTGTGTTGAACTTGGGGTTTTGTAGTAAATGGAAACAAATTTCAAAATAATTCATCTTATTAATGTTATTTGATATTCGGATTAGGAAATTTAGTGTAAAGTCATTGTGGAGGAAAAAAATAGAAATTAAAAAAATGTAGAAAATATCTCTCATTTATGTTGATAGGTTTAAATTAGGAAATTACTTGTAGGGAAAATATAAAAAAATAAATAAAAAATAAAAAATAAAAATAAAAATATATCTCTCATTTATGTTGATAGGTTTTTAAATTAGGAAATTACTTGTGAAAAAAATAATTAAAAAATTAAAAAAAATCTCTCATTGATGATGATTAGATTAAGCTAGGAAGTTTTATTAATAGAAAATACAAAAATAAAATAAAATAAAAAGGATGAAAAAAGAAATCTCTCATTGATGGTGATTGGGTTAAGTTAGGTAGTTTTATTAACATAAAATACAAAAATAAAATAAAATAAAATAAATGAAATTCAAAAAAGAAGGAGCATTGATGAACAAAACCCTACCTTGAGACTATAAATAAGGGAGCAAGGGTTGAAACAATACACACCAAAAATTGGAAGAGCAAAGACAAAAAACAATTGGGAGCAAAGACAAAAGAAAGGAGGAGAGTGAAGTCTATTATTCATCTTTTTTATCTTGTTTTTCCTCATACCTCCAAGGAAAGCCTATGCTCTTATGGTTGTTGTCACATATGTGATGCTTCAACACTAATGGCTAGAGGGAGGAATCTAATATGATAAGGATTAATTCATTTTCTTATTGTTTTTCATTTTCCTTCTCTCTTCTTTTCCTTTTCTTATCTTTTTTTAAAAACCCAAGGAAAGCCTATACTCTTGTGATATGATTATTACATATGAAAGCCTAAGCATCAGTGACTAGAGGGTGCAATTCAATATGATTTGGATTATTTTATCTTGTTTTTCTTTTCCCTTCTTTTTCTCCTTATATCTTTCCTCTCTTTATTTTTTTTCCTTTTTGTTATTTTTTCTATTTAATCTTTTTAGTTTTATGTGATTGAACCACTGATCCCTCTTTCTTTTTATTTCTTTCACTCCACCACTCCAACAATATTTATGCTCCAAATTTAAACATTGTTTTAAAAAACTTTGGTGGGGATTCCATATTTTCCAAATTTCGGGCACTATAATGACTGTTGGAGTTTTGGAGCTTTTCTGACACAAAGTGATTTTTACCCTTTGAAGCTCTAATCAAGTTTAATCATCTGTAATTTTTATATAAACTTGATTAGTAATTATTAGGAATGATATAATCAAGGTTTATATGAGTTTGGAAGAAAATCATGAAATCCGAGACAGTGATTAAAACTATGAAGACTCATCACTTTCATATCACTATATTGATCCTGCCAGTAATGGGTCATCACTTGAGCGCTTAATCAAGTGATCCTTTACGATCTTCAAAGTGAACAGTGTATCACTAGAAGCGGCACTAGAAGTGATGTACATCACTTTCACATCACTTTAGTGATAAACTCATTTTAACTCCAAATTTGGCAAATAAGATATCCAAAGAAAGATCTTGAAGTCTATGTTCCAATGCAAAAAGAATTAGCTCAAAATTCATTATATTCAGAAAGCTATGATCAAATCCATAGCAGTTGGTCTGGATAGTGTTTGAATTTCGCTCGTCAACTTATGAAATTTACATCTATTTCATCCAAACCTCTTTAAACTTGATCCTGGCGTCTTTGAATCTTTTAAGTCTAGTTTCATATGCAACAAGTTTCATCTCAATTGAAGTTGTTGTTTAGGAATGTCCAAATTACTGAACTTGGTCTAGAATAACGTGAGAAATTCCAGCGTCAACTTTTGAAATTCATATCTTTTTCATTTGAAACTCATTGAGCTTGATCTCAGTGTATATGTGTTGCTTGTGGAGTTTAGTTTCATATGAAACAAGTTTCACCTCAATCATAGTTGTTTTATGGGAGATATGACTAAAATGCTAGACCTCTATCGAGCTAAATGAAAACAGAGTATAACAGAGTGGTCATCGCTTGAGTGGTCACTCAAGTGATCATTAAAAATTCATCTCTGGAGATGCCACCTAAGTGATCATTCAAGTGAAGTTGGTATAACTTTCATTAAGGCATCTTAACTTCAAATTATGCTATTCCAACTTCCATTTAACCATAGAGACATGCAATATCACATGTGTAATACCTCGAATTTTGGGATTGGAGGCTTGGGAATAAGGCTAAATTGAGTGGACTACTAAGCCCCAATTTAGTAGATGTCCCAAATATATTCTTTAATGTTCCTTATATCTTTGGGGCATTAAAGAAAATAAAATGGTTAATTTTGAAGAAAGTGATTATGCTTTCGGTGAAATCGCCTGTGAGGTAGTGAGCTTGTCATGTGATTTTAAATGATCAAATGATGAGCAAAAATTATGAAATTTTACAAGATGAAAGTAGACATCCTAAGCTTTAATTTGATAGGTCATATGAATCAATTAGAGCTATATACAAAAAGATATTAATTTTTGAAGTCAACATAGAAAAACTGTGAAATTTCTGGAATAATATGCAAAGAATGAAATTCTGGAACTTTTGTAATTCCATTCAGAAAAATTATATATTTTTCCTTGACAATAGACTCAATAAGGGTTCTATAGGCTTTGGAATCACTCTAATTCGATTTTTCTAGGATTAGTTATGATATTTCAAATTTTGAGCAGAAATCTGCTAGAATTTTGTAAAATCCGAATTTTGGAAAAATGGTGTAATAAAGTAAATATCATATAATAAATATAATTCTTCTCCTTCGTTCAGCCAAAACCGTGCAGCACAGGTCTGAAATAGAGAGAGAAGAGTTGAGATTTTTGGAGAGAGAAGGAGAAGAAAAAGCTTGTAAAGGTAAGTGATTTCTTCGGTAAATTAGTTCCTAATGCGTATAACTCCGCTCCTAAGCTATTCTTCTATGTGGATTAAGGTTTTGAAGCTCAAACTTCACTCTTGAAAGCTTAGGGTTTTCAGCCAAGAAGAGGAAAAGATTGTGGGAGCTTGAGGTAACTTTCAAACCTTCATATATTGACTATTCTGGCTGCTGTGGACAATTTAATCGGTGAAATTTCATTGGATTGTCATTGGTTTCAAAAATGGAAAATTGGTAGGTGGGGCTGTTATGCTGCCAAAATTGGTACTAAATGGTAGTTTTAACCTAATAGAATAGTCAATAAAGTGGTTAGGAGTAGAAAGGAACGCATTTACGTAGCCAAAACCGAAAAACCCCGATTTTCCTCTGAAAACCCATATATTTCGGCCAGCACTATAAATGGGTCTTAGAGTTGGATTTTCAATGATTTGATGGTTCCATTGGATTTAGGAGGGAAAATTAGGTGGGGTTACAGTTGGGAACTTTTTCGGAAAAAGCCTAGAAAGCATAATTACGGAAATGCCCCTAAAACCCTAAAAGTAGGGCTGCCAAGGGCAATTTCATAATTTTGCATTGAATTTGATAATTCCGAGTTCGTAAATGGATTCCTTGGGTGAAAATATGTAAGAATAGCCTATGTCAAAATTTCAGGAAAAGTACAGCTGGACCGGGTACAGCGGGGTGGGGCCGAGTCCCTGGGGGTATTTTAGTAATTTTTCAAGATAGACTCATATAACCCCCAGAAACACAATGGAAGTGTCTAAATAGTACATTTGACATTGTAGGATTGAATATGGAGCCCCGAGCTGTTTACACGTAGATCGAGGCACACGTTTCGAGGTGGAAAAGGGTTAATGTAGGGGACTTACCTTACTTGCATGTATTTGATATATTTGCTTGTGTAATGATGTATGTGTTTTCTTTACTTGATTGTGTAGAGCATATTTGAATAAATGAAGCTCTGTTTCTGTTTTTGCTGTGGCCATAGTCTTGTTGTATGAAACATTGAGCATGCATAAATGTCATTATGGGGCATACATCTATATAAAGCTAACATGTCATACACATAGTATCAATCATGCATGCATTATGGAATCTGTTTCCTACTGAGAGAATCTCACCCTCCCCTACCAATAATTTAGACAGGAGACGACAGAAGATATGCAAACAACAATGCAGAATACCGTACGAGGGGATTACAGTAGTAGAACGAAGAAGGGAAGAAGTTTCCGTTTCACTGGAATGAGTTTAGATACCCTAGTAGCCTTGTGCGGCTACCTTAATCATAAGTATCATATACAAACTCCTATGGGGAATTTATGTAATCATGCATATATTATCAGTATAGTTATGTTATTCCTATGTTGCCTATCGAACCGCATATCGTTTTCCGTGAATACTCTGAAAAAAAAAGGTTGAAATTGAGATAAGGGCGTGACAACATGTAAGACGAACTTGACTATTGATATTCTCATTATATCTTCCAAGTTTCTCTTTCTTCAATCTCTTCTCTTCTTCTTCATGATTCTTCTCCATAATCCTTTTGATAGCTCCTTACTTTTCTTGAGTAATATTTTCAATCTCTTCTTCTTGTTCTTCATTCTCCATAATATCCTTTCCTCAATAGATAGCTTCTTGCTTTTCTTTGCACTACTACAGACAGTGCTTTTCAGGTCCGTTTTTCAGCCTCTTTAACGAATGAAAATAGGGGGGATGTCTATGCCGGGGACGTAGTAAAGTAAGGATACGGCGTTCATTAAAAAAGGGACGGGGTAAGTGATTTTAGGTGTCCTTTTTTAAAAGGAATGCCTAAAGTGAATACTTTAGGCATCCATTTTTTAAAAAAGGTACGTCTAAAGGTTATTAAAAAAAATTATTTTTATTACAGATATGGACTAAACACTATTTGAAATCAGAAATTACATATCATAGTTAATAAAATTACAGATATAGTATCTAAACTCTAAATCCAAAATTTACACAATATTAACTCAAAAGCTGAAAGCTCACAGGCTGAAGATGATAACAATAAAAGGAATCAGTTGGAAAGAACTCATCTGCTTCTATTATTGAAATTCATTTTCTCGTAATAGCGAATAGAGAGGAGCGATAGGGATAGATGAACCTTGTCTTTTTGGTAGGAACATGGGCCAAGACACATGTTTCAGAATCTTGATTTGCAAGCCATAACAACACAAGTTAGAAGATAAAATAGAAGGGAAACCCAAAAAGAGTGAGAGAGAAGATAAAATAATAAAAAAGTCATGAGAATGCATAACAGATTTGGAGGCAAAAAAAGAGAGAGAAGAGGAAGAAGCAAGAAGTCTTAGATTAGAGTTAAAAGAGAAAGAATTGATAGTGCCAAGGGAGGTGGTAGTGGTAGTGTCTTGTAGCGGCGACAATTGAAGGGGTCTTCCATTTGAATCAAGAAGAAGAGAAAGATGAGCGTGAGAGTGTGAAACTGACAAATAAAGATTGTCAATTTAAATTCAAACTATTTTTGGCGTCCCAAATTTAATATAGAGATGCCAAAGTTGGACCTTTTTCCTAATTTAATTAGGGACGCCAAGACCTTTTGCATCCCTTGTAACCCCCGCCGTCATCCAGGTCATAATTTTTGTCTAAAACATGGTTTACAATTGAATAAGAGATCAAGGATAATTAAAAGCCTTTTATAAAACATGTACTATGAGATCTCCATTCATTTTGAAGTAAAATAATTGGTCTGTTTGGTTTGTCACCTATACAATATCATAGTACTAGCAAAATTCCAGACATTCACTAGGGATGATATCATTAATCCAAGAGTTTTACAGGGCATCATTGCCTATTTCAATTTCCCAAACCGGGGATTACACAACAATTATCATTCTAGGGGAACAAATATATACAATTGTCTAAAATGATAACCAAAAACCAAAAACTAAGACTACCACCAGCAATCCTAGTCGCCCTTATCCACTTGCTTGCCTCTCGGTTCACTTGCCCTAGCTAAAATTGTTAATTGAAAAGAGTGAGATTTAAAAGAATCTCAATAACAACAGTTTACGTATATGCACACTCAAACAATGCCACATGTCCAAACATCCTTATTTCTCACCAAATAAGTAACCACATGATTACACTAACTAGTCCATTAGTCATTTAGTCACACACACCTCAATTCTTTTAGTTAGTAATTAATTTCTCCATTAATCACTGACTAATTGACCCGGTAATTTTCCATTCTTCAATTTTTCCCTTGATTATGGAAATTCTTACTAAATTGCCACATAATACATTTTCCCATTTCTTTCTCTATTCCATACACCCTTCCCTCATTTTAGTCCCAAAAAATTACTTTGTCACATAATTATGCTAAAATATAGGGCGTTGGGCATTTCCAATAACTAATTCATTTTTTAGATTATCTTTAATTCACAAATTATTCTCAATAAATGCAATTAGCCCTTAATCAAAATTTGGGGCATTACATCCCTTATATTAGGGACGGCTTGTGTCCCTCATTAGGGTCGCCAAGTGGCTTTGGTGTCCCTAATATTAGGTGTCCCTTATCAGGGACGCCAAGTACCTTATTAGGGACGCCAAACTAATTTAAATTTGGAAATTCAAAAGTGGGCATTTGGCGTCCATTTTTGAAATTGAGACGTCTAATATGTCAAACTTGACGCACAGAATTACAAAAATGTCACCACCTTTATTTTTTACTTTCCTTTTTGAAAAACGGATATCCTTTGGGTAGTAAAATCTATATTTTATAGTAGTGTTGATTAATATATATGATGAATTCAATCTTTCTTCTCTTCTTTTTCCTCTTGATCATTCTCAATAACTTCTTTCTTTCTTGATTTCCTTTCCCTCTATTTGATTACTTCTTTCTTTAATATCTTATTAATCTTCTTGATCATTCATCATAATATAACTTGATATCTTCTTCATTTGCTTAACTAATCTACAAGATAGGCTAGCCTCCTGAAATAATATGTTAAAATATCAAAATGTTTAGAGGATTAGTCTGTACTACCAGTTATGGATACCCTGGGCTCACCTAAAATATATATAGTCAAAAGGCTAATTTTTATAGGTTTTTTAATTGATTTATAAAATAGTATATGTTTCATATGCTTTGAACTAATTTACCGATCACACTCTCATATTAATCAATTAAATTATGAGTTTTATGAAAATGGAAGTGTGATAGACAAAATGAATTAGAAATTAAATAACAAGAAGCAAAATCAATTTTTAAGTTCTCACGCCACTATAACTCCAGAGCTCTCATCCATTCGTTAGAAGCACTAGTTTTTGGCTGGTGGTGTTCTTTAATATCCTTTGTACACATTAGTTTAATATATATCTTTCCATTAAAAAAATAATTTTTAAGTAATCAATTAAATTATGAGTTTTATAAAATCGATACTAAAATATATTTTAGATAAATGCTATTTTATATAATTGTTAAAAAATAAAAAAAATGTATGATTGTATTAATATAAATATTTAAACTTGTAATTAAGAGGAATGGTAGGAGGGAATGTAGGGAATCTGGTTTGTGCAGCTAGGAAATGCATTTGTTGTGAGGATGGGGTTGGTGCGACAAACAACGGGGGATTGTGTGTTAATTTGTGCTGTTTACCCACGGTCTGTGCTCGTTTATAGAAATAATAGATGTTACGAATATATTAATTATGTCGATGTTTATTAATTATTGACCTCTCACATCCTAGTCACCATTAATGAATACTAGTTAGGAAACTAAAAGGCTATATTTTAATTTATATATATTTAAATGCATGAATGATAAGAATGGTCATATAGTGTATATTTATTTGTATTAATTGTACCGTTCATTGTATCTTAGTAATGATCCTTGGTGGTGACTTTTGGAGACTTATAAATAGAGGTAATGTATAAAGCATTGCAATCATATAGAACTTACAAGACACTGAATGAGAATTGCTTCCCCTTTCTCTCTCTCGAATTTTCTCTTCTAATATTTTTTCCTCTTTTATCCTAGATTTATTTTATTTTCATAACATTAGGATAATCAATGGATTTTTCTAAAACACATTATTGTTAGGATAAAAAGATATCATTATCTACGTTGATATATCAGCATCATTGGTTATTTTTTTTTATTTGGAAAGACAAAATATCAAAATATAAATTTAAAAAACTGATTGCTCCCGATTAAATTGAATGTATTCTCTCCCTCAGTATTTCCCACATTCTATTTTTTTTTTAATATAACACTGAATCATTACATCAATCCCCGATACAAAAACAACACCCTTAATAAACTAATCTCTTTCATCTTCACCACCTCTTGTTGGAGAGATGGGGGATGATCAAAGATATAAAAGT
The DNA here is from genome assembly GCA_963210345.1 of Inga oerstediana. Classification (NCBI taxonomy): domain Eukaryota; kingdom Viridiplantae; phylum Streptophyta; class Magnoliopsida; order Fabales; family Fabaceae; genus Inga; species Inga oerstediana. Next base: position 75,714,090 of record OY723399.1, on the reverse strand, counting down.
TCCCCGTGATACTATGGGCAATTTTTGCCAATCTGTTAGCTAGTATTAGATCCTCCCTAGGTACATTAATAAATTTCACCTGCCAATCTCTATTAATAAGTGTTCTAATTTCATTGACAATATCCCTAAAAGGATAGTCTACCTGACAATCTCTAATCGCTAGGTTCAGAACCTCTATATAGTCTGAGCACAACTATAAAAAAATAAAGCTGCGACGCTTATACTTGAACTAGTTATGACACTTAAGAAGTGCCATAAATCAGGACACCACTAAAAGAAGCTGTGATGCTTCCAAGAGTTACAACATATATATATATATATATATTAAAAAAACTCCTCCTGTGGCGCTTTTTGGAGGAAGGGCCATAGGAGAGCCTTCCTCCAAAAAGCGACACAGGAGGTGCCACCTTCCTGTGACCCTTTCTCAAGAAAGTGCCACAGGAAGGTGGCTGGATTTTGTTTTTTGTTTTTTTGTATTCTTCTTATGACCCTTTTTTAAGGAAGTGCCACATGAAGTAATATTTTTAATATATATTTTGTATTTTTAATTCATAACCCTATAATTTCAATAGTGGACTGCTTTAAACACTTTCTATATCCACAGCAAAATGAAGAAAAGCATTACGACAATGAAATAACTTTAGAATGATACAAACAAATGACTAATTAACTAAATTAGTACTAAATATATTTACACAATTATGAATGAAACACAACAAATTCAACTTAAATAAATGATACAATAATGGGCAAGAAACAACACAAAGGCTAGCTAATTAATTAAATAGTAGATACCTAGAGGTTTGCCTAAACATATATTCACACCATTCCTCGATCACTTCATTGACTTGATGGTCAGTCAAACTGTCAAAACATTGATCTTCATAAGACTACATATATATATATACATATATATACATATATATACATACATATACATATATATATACATATATATACATATACATACATATACATATATATATATACATATACATATATATATATATATATATATAAACATGCACAAATTAAAACAAATGAAAATCACTAAAACTTAATTATCAGACACTAATTAAGTTTAAAACACAATATGAATTGCAACTAAATGACTTACTTTTTGAGAAATAAATAGTTGCTTTCATATCATTTGCACTCATATTTAATAATCTTTTATTTCATACTCTCAATCACCAACTAATCGATCGACTAAATAGAGTTAAAATTACTCATTTTGGTACTTAGTGATTAATCCTCATGGGAACGATACTCTACTCACTTTTGTATTATTTGATTACGACAGTGTATACTTGCATTATTTAATAGATCTTTTACACACTTAACAGTTCTCACAAACTCATCCCACATTTCTTGAGTGATGATTCCTTCGTACAATTTCGATGGTGTAGTGATGATAATCTCATTATCATCCCTCAAGAAGTATTTTAGAAGATCATAACGAAACTTTCTCATAAGTTTACCTTCTTTTCTTAGCACAAAGTTCTTTTGATGTTCATCACTACCCTTAATACTAAAACAGCTCTATAATAATAAAAAAACATAATATGTTATATTGAAATTAAATGAAACAAAACAAATCGAACAATAAAGTAATTAATGTGTTACCTGTACTTCATCCCATATTTCATCCCTATAATGTTGCTTTACCCGTTTTCAATCTTGAATAGTAATAGGGACTCTGTCTCAAACTGTAGTCCCAATGAAGTATTTAATGATGTACTGTTTGGGCCGGTTAGGTTTCCCTTTTCATTCCACTCCAGTTCTAACTTAATTCCCTTACTTCTCAATTTAATCAACCTTGCCATAATGGTCCTGCCACGGGTTACGTTCTCCGCAAATCTTTGTCTAGCAATGTTCATGGGAACATCATCAGTTTTCATCATATGGTGAGTCCATACTCTTGCAAGTGTAATAAACCAAACAAAACATCAGTGTACAATGTCAACCATGTCAACGAAAGTAAATTATTTTGAAATATATAAAAACATATAAGACATACAAGTAAAAAGGTCAAGGCACTCATTATCTTTTCCTTTTTCTCATTTGATTTAAAATTTTGTTGTTAAGAATTCATGTTGGATTGAGAGTTATGTTTCTCTTGAACCAAGTCCCCTATTCATGATCATGTCTCATGTATACGGGTCCATCTTCATCTTCATTTATACCAATATCTTCTGACCACAAATTCTCAAACGAATGATCATCCTCATCGATATTCAAATATTCATTACTTTCAATATCAACTTGTTCTTGATGATTCTTGTTGGATGGGAGTACAATAAACTAATTCTTCTTAGCAGGATTTAGAATGAAAAACACTTATTATGCTTGTGCTGCTAAAATAAAAGGATCATCTTCATACCAAACTTTAGAAAGGTCCACTTGAATAAAGCCTAAGTCATCTATCGACAATCCACTGTTGTTGTTAACCCACTTGTATCTAAAGACAGGGATCCTGAACATAGAGTTATCTAACTCCCATATACATTCAATGACACCAAAGTATGATATTGATGCATAGATAGGGTATATGTCTTTAGCACTGGATCTATGCCAAGAATCAGTAACAAGTGTTACCCCACTATTCTGCATAGTGCTTTGTGTATCATGGTCTTATGTATAAAATGTGCAATTATTGATTGCATAACCATCATAAGATAATATATTTAAGCTCAGTCCCTTTGACAACTATTTCAATTTTTCAGAAATAGAATCAGGATTCTGCTCCATCTCATCATTAAACCACTTTTTCAACCAACCTAAAAAATGTTTATTGTGTTTTTTTGTTAACAAATTTTCAATCCTATCACCACGTACCAATCGAAGAGCATCCTTGTATTTTTCAACATACGGTTCGACCTTATCAGTGTTATGTAGCACATATAAGTGGGCTTGCTTCCATTCAGTTACTGATATCATTATTACGTCCCTCCTACTTGTTCCTTTCCCTGATCTGTGCCCATTATGATAAGATTTTGGGATCCCTATAGGTTCAACATTTGGTAGAAAATCGGCACACAAGTCACTTGATTCTTCAACCATGTACCTTTTTGCAATACAACCCTTTGGGCAATATCTATTTTTCACGTATCCTTTTAAGATTTTTATGAATCGCTCATTCGGGTACATCCATCTCAAGTACACTGGACTGTACAATTGAACGTCTTTAACTAAGTGTACGGTTAGATGTATCATAATGTCAAAAAAAGAAGGTGGAAAATACATTTCAAGTTCACACAGAGTACATACAATTAGCCTTTGCAAATCTTGCAACTTGGTTGAATCAACCACTTTACACCAAATCAATTTAAAAAACATGCAAAGTTTAGTGATGGTGTTTCTTAAATTTTTAGGTAAAATGGATCGTATACCAACCGGTAGGAAATTCTGCATGAGCACATGACAATCATGAGATTTAAGGTTCTTTAACTTCAATTCTTTCACTGATACAAGGTTCTTTATATTTGAAGAGTAGCCCTTAGGAACTTTAATTTCTTGTAGAAACTCAAAAAACAATTTTTTCTCTTTCCTCGATAGAATGTATGCTGCTGGAGGTAGATAAGTAAGATGCCCTTGCTCAATCAGTGCCAACTCTTCTCTGATTCCCAAGTTCACCAAATCGAATCTCGAATTGACACTATCCTTGCTTTTTTCCTTGGATAATGAGCAATGTGCCAATTAGGCTATCACAAATATTTTTTTCTATGTGCATAACATCAAGAAAATGTCTCACATATAAAGACTTCCAATATGAAAGTTCAAAGAAAAGGGACTTTTTCTTCCAACTACTTGTCTCGATTTGTTTTACAAAAGGCTTGCCAAAATTGTTATCCAAGTTTTTTATCTTTACAAAACCTGGGTACTAGTCAACATCTTTGGTGAGCTACCTTTTTTTGAGTCACCATTGAAAGCCTTTTTGCACTTCCTCCAACGATATTGTGATGGTAAGAATCTTCGATGTCCCATGTAAAAATTTTTCTTACAATGATCTAGTCACACTGAATGATCGAGTGTCATCTTCACATATAGAGCATGCACCATATCCTTTGACGTTGTATCTGGACAAATTACCATAAGCAGAAAAATCATTAATTGTGCCAAACAACATGATTTTCAAAGTGAAACTTTCTTACCTATACCCATCATATACATTGACACCTTCTTCCTAAAGCAGCTTCAAGTCATCAATTAAAAGAGCCAAGTATACATCTATATCATTCCCATGTTGCCTTGGCCCAAAAATTAACATGGACAACATCATAAACTTATGTTTCATGATCAAGTGTGGAGGAAGGTTATAAATAATCAATATCACTAGTCACGTGCTGTGTGTACTACTCTAAACATCGTGCAGATTAATTCCATCAGTTGATAGTGCAAGACGTTGATTCCTTACTTCATTCGCAAAGTCAGGGTACTCATGATCAATTTTTTTCCATTGAGGAGCATTTGCAGGATGCCTAATCTTCGTGTCTTTAATCATTTCAAAGGACTTTTTCCTGTCTTCTTCCTATATCGAGATGCGTTGCATTTAGGTCACTTCCTCAACGTTGCATACTAATTTTGAAATAATATGAAATCATTAGGACATACATGTATCTTCCCATATCCCATACAGATTGTAGAGCAAGGAATTTGCTTTGCCTCATATGTTTTGGTAGGAAGTACATTTTCTTTTGGAAGCATATCTTGCAAAAGTTCAAGCAGTGCGGTGAAACCCGAATTATTCAATCCATAGTGAGATTTAAAGTTGTATAATTTCAACACTACTAGCAATCTTGTGTATTTAGTACTACCGGCATATAATGGTTTCTCTGCATTACCTTTCAACTTCTCAAATTTGTTAGGGTAGTTATGAAGCACTCCTTCAACTGCATTTAGCATTTCTTCAAGACCATCATCTTCATCAAACATGCTTTGGTCAAATTCAATCAAACCACCACTCGTGGTATGCACTTAATCACTACATGCATCATTTGTCTCACCATGCCTTGTCCATCATGTATATATTTGATCAATTCCATCATACACTAAATGATCTGCCAAACCAAGTGGACTAATCCGCTTTTTGTAACAACAAGATAAGTAAGGACACAAGATTTTGTCAGGATCATTTGTATGCTCGATTGCAAATGTAATAAACTCTTTCACCCTATATATATTCCCTTAGACACCGATGAGATGATATCCATTTATGATCCATCTATACCTTCAATCTATTTTTAAAAAGTAGTTAGTTGCATGACTATTGCATTTACTAATTACTTTTATATTCTCTAATTTATTTTAAAATAAAATTGGAAGCATAACATCTTAAATTACAAAATAATCATATTTATTGATTAGTGGATCCAAACTAAATCCCCTAGTATTTACAAATTACATGATTTGTAAAAATATGTAAGTACAGATTTTAAGGCTCAAATGACACTTACAAAACTACCTACAATTTATAAATATGAAATAATGAGAATTATGAGCCTTGTTCACAGCTTCTGCATCCAATTTAGAATATGTTTCCATAAAGAAATGAAAAATAGTGGTACATGTACAAGCATTTCCACTAACGGTATAGGATAAGCCAATGTTACAAGCATAAAACAACAAGGACCTATTTGGTATGAGAGATTTGGAGGGGATGGGAGAGAAAATTATTATGAGTTGTATTTACAAAAATTAATTGGAGTGAGATTTTAAAAAAGTGAATTTTGAAATTTTTAAAATGACTTTTTAAAGAAATGGGATTTTTTTAAAAAAATTAAGTGGGGTTAAACCTTTTGCAAAATTATACATTTATGTGTCTTTCTATTTAATTTGTATATGGATTCCCAAAAAGATAGTCAGGCATTGGGCTACAATTAAAAAATTCTTTATAATATATATAATGTAAAACATTATATGAGATAACTATTAAGCTTTAAGATATACGAAATAACTAGAATAACTAAACGAATAACAACTTTCGCATGATAATGACAAAATAAAGCAGCTTAGCTTGTGACATGTTATTTGTGTATGTGTAGCAAATGACAAGAATAGCTTAAATGAGTAAAGTTAATCCGGTGTGTAATAACAAGTTTTAGAGTTCTGCATACATGAATGACAAATTAATTTTTTGAATTTCAAAATGGAAAGCAAGAATTTAGCTCAATTAAGCTGGCATGTACAATTCAACCGTTTGGTATACGGTCCATCATCTACTTTTTATCCTTCATCCATTTCTATTGCATAATAATGAGTAAGTAGAATGGGGAAATATTCTAAATTATCTAAATAAAACAAACATTATAGATTGAAAAATACAAAATACTTTATATCTATTTATTTAGTTACTCAATTTTCTTAATTATAATTTCAATATTGATGAAGATCTATTATAACTGATTGTAACTGCCATCACTATCTTTGAAATTTTCAATTATGCATGTCCTAAAAGTAGTTACTTTTAAGGGGAAATCCCTATAAAATACCCTTGAAATAGGGAAATCTCTAATCAGTACATTGAAATCAAAAAATCTGGATCAGTTACACGTCAGTATGGATGAACAGTGCGGGCGGCACCAAAAGACGATTTTGCCCTTCAGCCCTCATTCTCGCCACTTCAAAAATAACAACACGCAGTTCTTAATTAGCAACTCCGGATTCTTGATTAACAACTCCGTATTCTTAATTAACAACTCCAGTTTCATCGTTTTACTTTCACAATAACAACACCGGTCTTGTTATTAGCAACTCCGAATTCTTGATTAACAACTCCGCTTTATGCTTCCACATATTCGCATATAAAAAATATAGTGTTGTTAATGTAAAATACGGTGTTGTTAATAAAGAAAGAGGTATTGTTATTGGCCCTGAAACTCAAATTACAAAGTTGTGAAACAAGAAATGAGAGTTGTTAATGTAGAATATGGTATTGTTAATAACAACACCGGTGTTGTTATTGTGAAAGTAAAAAGATGAAATGGAGTTGTTAATCAAGAATTCGGAGTTGTTAATTAAGAGGGCGTGTTGTTAATAAAAAAAGATGTGTTGTTATTGGCCTTGAAATTTAAATGAGGAAGTTGTGAAATAAGAATACGGAGTTGTTAATCAAGAATCCAGAGTTGTTAATTAAGAACTGCATATTGTTATTTTTGAAGTGGCGAGAATGAGGGCTGAAGGGCAAAATCATTTTTTGGCGCCACCCGCACTGTTCATCCGTACTGACGCGTGACTGATTCGGATTTTTTGATTTCAATGTACTGATTAGGGATTTCCCTATTTCAAGGGTATTTTATAGGGATTTTCCCTACTTTTAACCGCATGTTACATATAACGTGTGAAATACGGTGAAGAAAAAGCCTTTGTAGTCATTAAAGCCATCTATTTCTTTATATAAGTTCTCTTTTAAGAATTTAAAATGGAAAAGGTTTAGACAAACTCAGTGAGTAGTGAAAACTACACCTACGTATGGTTAAAGGAGGAGTCCCACTTGCCCAACCTCATCTTTACAAATTAAATAAGAAACAACCTATCAAACTAGCTATTTCCACTACAAACTAGCAAAATCATTAATTATGTAAAAGCTAACACTTACTTTGGCGCAAAAAAAAAAGCTAACACTTACAAATTTGCTCCAGTACAGTGAAGGACAAAGCAAAAGAATGCGGGACCATGACGTATGACGTTGGCGATGCTTGAGTGAGGATAGAGTAGTGGGGACCAAAAGAGGAAGAGTATAGGAAGAAAAGGGAACAAATAATGGGGACAAGTGGGGATGCTGGGGACACGGGTTGTGGGCAAGAATGAGAACCATGGGGAAGGAGAGGGAGCAGGGGACTTGCAGCGTGTGTGTGTGTGTGTACAGAGGAGGGAAGGATAATGGTATTAAAGTGTGGAAGAGGGAAGGTAGATGATTGCCTAGAAGTGGATTTATTATCCACTTCCAACCTAGGAAAGCACCACACATGCATAGGACACCAGTTGTGGCGCTTGGCCAACCAAGGGCCTCAGTTGGTCTTATTTATGCTTATGTGGCACTTAATTAATCAAGTGCCACGTAAGCCATCCCACAATCTGTGGTCCTTACTTAAATAAGCGCCATAGCTTGTATATTCATTAAAAAAAATAGAAGTTGTGCCCATTTTTTAAAGAAGTGCCACAAAATATGGGCTACTATTCCCTTTTTTTGTAGTAGTAGAGAGAAGGCAAACTTTGTGAAAGCCTTTACTCCTGCACAAGTAAAGCCCATGAATCATTCCTATCAGTTCAGCCATGGCTGGAGGAACTCCAATAAGCTTGCAAGTAAAACCACATAGCCATTGTTTATTAGGATCCTTTATGATTCCTCCACATGCACTTCAATCGTTCCTTAATATCGATCTGTCCACCTCCAAGATGAAAAATCCTGCAATGTTGTTGGTGAGGTTGCCCTAGTTAGTAGAAACCATGTTACAAAGAACCCTATTTCGTTTGATCCGCACACTACTGGAAAAAACCCTTTTTAGACCGCCATATTTAGACCTGTTATAAATAAAACCGGTCTTAAAAGTCTTAAAATTTTATGCATTTAAAATTTTTTTAACATTCAAGACCGGTTTATATGTAAACCGGCCTTAAATGTTAAAAATTTTAAATTCAAAATGCGATAACTTTTAAGACCGGTTGTGTGAAAAATCGGTCTTAAATATGTTACATTTAAGACCTGTTGTGGTAAGAACCGGTCTTAAATGTAACACATTTAAGACTGGTTTTCACACAACCGGTCTTAAATGTGGGTCTTAAATGTAACACATTTAAGACCGGTTATGTGTTACATTTAAGACCGGTTTTTGTTCAAACCGGTCTTAAATGTGAATTTTCCCTCTTTTAAGTCCGGTTTTTAATAAAAACCGGTTTTGAAGGTAAGATTTTTCACACTTATTTTTCCTCCCGTGCCCAGATCGCATGCTCTGTGAACTCTTTCTTCTCTCTTTGCCATTTCTCTATGACCTCTGTCCGTGTGCTTGTTCTGAACTCGTCCATGGCGTCCCGTCCCTCATTTGCTCAAGTCTTCTCCATCATTACCGCTTCCGTTGCTGTGTTCGTCATCACTGTTCTTTGATTATCGTCAGTCTTCTCCGCCACCACCTCTAATCTCTGCAGCACAGTGACCATTCTCCTCTGACTTAACTTCCCTTTGTCAGTGCCGTGAATTTGAGGACTTCATTTTAACCTCAGTCGACGCCATCGTGACTTTGGGTTGAATCTCACTCCTTGGTCTTCATTCAGGTTAGGGTTCGATCGATCTGTTATTTAGTTGTACATTGTTTTATAATTAATAATGTTCAATGAAAAGTTCTTGTTGTTGCTTTAATTTGAGCACTTAAACGTAATCTGGAAAAAATTAAATCTACACATTTTTGTTAGATATATGCTCTGACTTTTAATTATATCCCTGTGATATTTGGCTTGAATTAATACCACTTTATGTTCTGTTTTAGTTTAGTGCGGTTGTTTGATTATTGTCAGTGTTATTGGTTTGTTAAAACAATACTAGTTTCAAATGGTGCCTGTTAATTTCGTTGAAATATCTAAAACTCTATTGTTGTTGTTTTTTTGTCTATCCTTTTGTTGTTGGATATAGGGTGCTAGAAGTGTTGAGATATATATGGATCATAGTTGGATAAACGCTAAACGGACAAGTGTTGAATATGATAATGGGGTGAGGGGTTTTTTAGACTTCGCTAGTAGACATGCCGATGATGGTAGTGGAAAGTTTTATTGCCCTTATGTAGTATGTTTGAATGAGAAGCGACTAAGTACTGCAGATATATATACACATTTAATTGTAAGAGTTATACAGTGTGGGTATGGCATGGTGAAGAATTAGAAATGCCAAGTTCATCTCAACAGGGGGAGTGAACTTTGATGATAATGACATGGATACGGATGATCGAATAGAGGATATTATTCATGATGTAGGAGAAGAGAGTTTTGAGCAATTACATGCATATGGTAATATGTGTAGTGATGCTGAGACACTGTTGTACTCGGGGTGTAAAAAGTACCAATTGTTCAAAGTAGTATTGAAATTGGTAAGCTTGAAAGCACGACATGGATGGAGCGACAAGAGTTTTTCAGAAACGCTTGAGGCTTTTAAGGACATGCTTCTAGATGATAATGTGTTGCCTTCTCGATACTATGATGCTAAGAAAATATTGTGTCCACTAGGGATGAAATATAAAAAGATCCATGCATGCCCTAATGATTGTATATTGTATAGAAAAGAGCATGAAGAGGAACAACAATTTCCAATATGTGAAACCCCGAGGTACAAATCAAATAACGCTCTTGGAAAAGTATTGTGGTACCTTCCAATCATACCAAGGTTCAAGCACTTGTTTGCTAATGAAAACGAAGCAAGAAATTTGAGATGGCATGTGGATGAGAGGATATCCGATGGAAAGCTTCGACATCCGGTTGATTCTTCTCAATGGAAGAAAATCGATCAATTATTTCCTGCCTTCGGTGAAGAGCCTAGGAACCTTAGGCTTGGACTTAGCACGGATGGCATGAATCCTTTTGGTAGCCTGAGTAGTATACATAGTTAATGGCCTGTTCTATTGGTAATTTACAACTTATCTCCTCTGTTATGCATGAAACGAAAGTGCTTCATGTTATCTATGTTGATTTCGGGACCAAAACAACCCAGAAATGATATAGATGTTTACCTGGAGCCCTTGATCGAAGACTTGAAAGAGTTGTGGGACGAAGGTGTTGATGTTTTTGACACGAACAAGAAGGAGGTTTTTAAAATGCGAGCCATGATCTTTTGTACTATAAATGACTTCCCTGCATATGGAAACTTGTCAGGCTATAGTGTTAAAGGCCATAAAGCATGTCCGATTTGTGAAGAAGGAACATGCTACCATCAACTTCAACATGGAAGAAAGACAGTTTATCTTGGCCATAAGAGATTTCTTAGACGAGGCCTCCTGTATCACAGATTAAAGAAAGCTTTTTTGGTGGACAAGAGTTTGAAGATGCTCCGAAGGCATTGACTGGGGAGCAAGTTTATGAAAAGGTGAAAAATATGAATGTTATCTTTGGTAAGACTACAAAGAAAAGTAATGAGAAAAGTAAATGGAAAAAGAGGTCTGTCTTCTTCAATCTTCCATATTGGCCGAAGTTTGATGTAAGACACTGTATTGATTTCATGCATGTGGAGAAAAACGTTTGTGATAGTATTGTTGAGACACTGCTTAACATACAAGGTAGTTCTAAGGATAGTGTGAAGGCAAGATTAGATTTGCAAGAAATAGGGATACGAGAAGACTTGCATCCAAAGCCATATGGTAAGAGAACTTTTTGTCCTCCAACTGCTCATACTTTGTCTAAGGATGAGAAAAGAATCTTTTGTCAGTGTTTACATGGCATCAAAGTTCCTTTAGGGTATTCTTCAAATGTTAGGAAGGTTGTGTCGATGAAAGACTTGAAGTTAGTAGGGCTAAAGTCTCATGATTGTCATGTCTTAATGCAACAACTGCTCCCAGTAGCTATTCGAGGCATTGCCGAATATGATCTTCAACATATTTTGACTAGACTTTGTTTCTTCTTCAATGCTAGTTGTAGTAAAGTCATTGAGACATAAAAATTGGATGAACTAGAGAATGAAGGATATATGATCTTGTGCCAGCTTGAGAAGCTTTTTCTTCCTTCTTTTTTTGACATCATGGTACATCTAATTATTCATCTAGTCAGGGAGATCAAGTTGTATGGCCCTATCTATTTACGATGGATGTACCCAATTGAAAGAACTATGAAAATCCTAAAAGGGTATGTGAAGAACCCTAATCGGCTTGAAGCATCTATTGTTCAGAAATATGTTTCTGAAGAAGCCATGGGGTTTTGTCAAGATTACTTGTCAAATGTAGGACACATTGGACTTCCTGAACGTCATGACGAAGAAGGCGGTAGACGCGGGGCTTCAGTAAAGAGCATGGATCCTGATGAATTGCAACAAGTCCACTTGTACATCTTGAATAATGTTGATGAAGTTCAAGATTACATTAATGCTCATAAAGAAATTGTACATAAAGGAAATAGTCGAATGACTGAACAAAGGTTAATTAGAGAGCATAACAAAACTTTTGCACATTGGTTCAAACAAAAGGTTGATGGCGAAGAATGTGTTTCTGATACAATTAAATGGTTAGCACGTGGTCCTGAGGCTGATGTCATAAGTTGGACTTCATTTGTGATCAATGGTTATACATTTTACACAAAGTCCCTTGATGGTAGAAGCACCATCCAAAACAGTGGGGTTATGTTAGTGGCTGAATCTATGCACTTCTCTAGTTCAAAAGATAAGAATCCTAGATTGGCAGCAATACCTTATTATGGGGTGATTGAAGAGATTTGGGTGGTTGATTATGTTAAAGTTAAACTTCCCATTTTCAAATGCAACTGGGTTGATGTCAACAATGGTGTGATGATTGATCAGTTGGGATTTACATTAGTTGATTTGAATAGTAGAAGTTTTAGAGATGAACCTTTTATTATGGCATATCAAGCAAAACAAGTGTTCTATGTTACTGATCAGGAAAACAAAATGTGGTCTGTAGCTCTCCAAGGAAAAAGGGTTGTTGATATTAATCAGGAAAGTCATTCAATGAATGATCTGCTTGAGACTCCTTCTTTTTCTAGAGGTTTACCAGAATTGAACGAAGAAGATGAAGCAAACAATGAACACGGCATAAGAAACGATCATCATGAAGGGATATGGGAGGATATCCCTTTATAAAACTACATTGAAGGTTAGTTAGCTAAAATAATTATCATGAACTATATTTGAATTATGTATATTGTTATTGGTGTATATATATAACTACTTTTTTTGTTGTCGTCACAGAAAAATGAAGGATATGAGGTGTACGTCTTAGTGTAGATTCTCCGAAGCCAGGTCAGCTAGTGATCATCAGCCTGAGCAGAGTGTGTATGTATAAAGTATTTTGGCCCTAATGAATAACAGAATTGTCATTAATGTAATTTAATCTTTAATGTATGTATGTAAGTGAAAAGATAAGGAACTTGTTCAAAACGGCATTGTCATGGTTGTATGATTATATTTCCTTGCATTATGATTCTGTCTATGGTTGTGAGTTTATTATTCATGGTTGTTTTCCTTTGCTTCTATTTCAGCCAGCACTATTTAAGCACAAGGGAGTTGAGTTTTAATATGTTCCAATGAGTTTTAAGTCTCTCACATGTCATTAAGATGTTAGTTATATAATCTGTAAGAGAAGATTTATTTATTTCAATGTCGTTGAACTGGCTGCTGCTTGTTGAGTGAAATGTTTTAACAGGGGAAATGACTTGCTAGGTATATAACTTTTAAACGAAAATTTTTTTAAAAAAGAAATTCAACTTTTAAGGTCGGTTATATCCAAAACCGATCTGAAAAGTAAATTTAAGACCGGTTTTGGATAAAAGTGGTCTGAAAATTTGACTTTTTAGACCGGTTTGTAAAGAACCGGTCTAAAATTTTATTAATTTAGACCGGTTCCTATTATAACCGGTCTAAAAATATTTATTTTTAGACCGGTTTTATAATAACCGGTCTTAAAAAGTTTTTTTAAGACCAGTTCCATAACCGGTCTAAAAAGGAGAAGACTTTTTAGACCGGCTGTATCAAGACCAGATACAGAACCGGTCTAAAATGTCTTTTTTAACCGGTCTTAAAAGTGATTTTTCCAGTAGTGGCAATAGCTCTAAAGAAAGTAGAGGCCAAATTAAAGCTCTCCTCTTGGCTGTCTCCTCCCATTAGTTTGTTGCATCTAGCCACCCAGATGTCCCAACATGTGTATCCAAATAAAATAGACCATGGGACCTTCTTGGTATAACCTTTTCCAGCTTCATGAGTCAAGTTCCACTTTACCCAATCCATGCCCTGGAGAGACACAAACATATTCCATTGATCCTTTGGGGCCACCTCCTTCCATCTATCCTCGGTATTCAAACAATCTCTTAGTAGGTGCATTGAGTCTTTTGTTAGGTTGCATGAAAATGGGCACAAGTCAGACTGTTGGACTCCTTTGCTCGCTCTTAGTTTTACTGTGTGGGCTCTTCCATGCGAGAATAACCACATAAAGGACTTTATCTTCTCTGGAACACACCATCTCCATAACAGCTTCCATATGTTGTCCGTATGAACACTGGTACCTACAAAAAGAAAATAATAGGCAAATTTGATAGAGAAGCAACCATCCAAGGATGGTTTCCAAAAGAACATATCCTCTCCTCTTTCTTCACAGGGTGGGTGAGAACAGGTAATACGGTCTATTATCTCCCGTGAGAACCATCTCTATAACTTATTCCTGTCCACATTCTATTTTAAAACTATTTGAATTTTATTTTCAACCAAAATTAAAACTGCTAAAATATTCAGGATTCTTTTAATTACCGTTAAAATCATGCATTCAGGATTTTTTTTTACTGTTATTTTCCACTAACATCCATATGATCATATGATCAATATATCATTTATACCAATAAAAAAAATTAAACACTCTTCCTATCTTATACCGGAACTAGTTGTATGAGCACAAATGTTACTTCGTATTACATAGGGTCAAAAATTGAAACATACTAATATATTAATAAAAATTTGGAAAAATCCTAATTAAATCTGCAAAAATATCAAAATCCAGATTCAGGTTGACACTATTAACAAATTTCTAATTCTAATAAGGTCTAGAGGTCTAATTAGGGATTTTAAAATCTTATTAAATGACCACTTTACCCTTAAATGTTCACTAGACCCCTCCTCAATCAGAGTCCCTCTTTCTCTCACATTCTTCTCTCTTTCTACGGCGGCATCCCTAGTAACGACGACCTCCCTTAGCATTAGCTAGGGCTTCCCCTTAATCAATGTTAAATTACCCAAGAAAATCTGAAAGTTTTCTCCGTAAAGTGCTTTTCATACTCTCTTTCGGGGCCAAAACATAAAGTAATGTCAATTTTTCACGGGTACTTCTATTGAGAAAGTTGTTTATTGCTATGTAGAGTCGGTCATGACTAAGTCTATTAAACAAGAACAAATTAAGAAAGTATATTCCATATTTCTAAAACTAGTTTTCTTTTCTGCAATCTGAAAGCATCCATTCAATTATGAAGCTGTAGGATGGAAAATTGATTTTTTTTTTTCTTTGTTCGCCAATGTGCACTAGTCTCTAAATGCTTCTACTGATTTTGAAGAAGATGTGTAATATATATGCTGATGGTTTATCAAAGCCTACATTTATGTCGGCTTTGGTAAGTTTCAAAGCTTAATTATATACTTTTTTTTTTGGGCCACCAAAGCTTATACACATATATACACACAAATTATAGTTTATATTAAATTAAAATGAAACTTGATTTAATTACAAATTTCATGCTACCTATGGTGAACTAGTTGAAGATAAAATTAAGAAGCTATTATGATATTTATTTTCCCTATCAATCCATGTTTTCTTCCCAATCCTTTTCCATCAGCTGCACCGGCTCACAGTCTTCTAGCTTGAAGCTGGTATCGAAGAAGATTTCAGACCCGGGCATTATCTTTTTAGTAGTAGGGCAATACCAAGGCTCAGGAAAGCCACAAAAAGGAAATCTGCCCCTTCTTTGACAAAGTAACCGTTAAGGGTTTTGAAGTAGGGGCGAACTAGTTAAAAACTAAGAAGCTGTTTTGATATTCATTTTCTCTATGTAGATAGAATTCTAATTCTTGTAATTCTTAACTCATTAAATATATTTTACTTTTTTTTTCAAAATTATAGTAAAATCTTCAAATTATATGACTTGAATTCATTATCTAATTAACTTGATAGACATACACAAGTATATTTGAAAAGAGCAAACGAATAGTATGAAATTTCTAATTATATAGCATTTCGGAGGAAAAAAGAGGAAAAAAGTTGCAATATATATATATTTCAGTTGATAAAAAGATACTTCCTCTGATTCTAATTATAAGATAAAGTTGACATTTTTTGAGAAATTAAGGAAACTAATTAAATTACTTTAGAGTATTTATATTTTATTTTTTTTCTTCAAACTAATTAGTTTGACTAATAAATTAATATATAATCTAAGGATATATAACATATGACATGATTAAGTAACTTATTTAGCTTCCTTGATTTCTCCAAAAAAAAGTTAATTTTATCTTATAATTAGGACCGGAAGTAGTATTAATTTAGATAACCTTTACCACTCATATTATACATTTAAAATTATTTGATTTTTTTGACATATTATCTCCCTAACTCTTTAAGACAAGAATAGTGGAAATACTTTATTTCTTCATGAAAACTATATTAATGAACAAAATTATTCTATAAATATGATAGTATTTAAAAAAATTTAAAATCGTTAAAAACTAGAAAAAGACCTTCTGCCTATGCAGCCGTAATTATTTGAGGGTAGGGAGGTTACTCTCATTGTGGATCTATAGTCGCGTCAACAGATAGTGGATTGCCATGGTAGCAGCGTGAATTAAAACAGAAAAAAAGTCACAGTTGAAACTTTTTTCGGAAACTGTTTGTATCGTGGGACTTATGAGTGACTTTCCTATAATTTATCGATTCTCCTAATATCAAAGCAATTAAATATCATTTGGCCCTACAAATATGAAAAATGCGGAATATGATAAATTAAAGCAAAAGATCAACAACTGCAATATAGTGAAATAATATATAATTCTCAGCAGTTAAAATATCTAAAAATTTATAGGGAAGAAGAAACAAAAACATACCAGAAATACTTAGTGCCATCTTATCTATACTATGACTTATTAAAAAACACAAACTTCATACTTTAGGAAAACAAAAAAAGGCAATTCCCTCCCATTAATTGTTATTTTTTAAAATTGTAAAATTTTAATTCTTCTAAATGGTTTAGAGATGAGGTGACGTTTCTAGAGTATTTAGTTGCATAGATATCTAAAGATCTAAAATATTAATTCCAAAATAAGATCCACAAACCATAAATATTGTAGAATGTAATTAAATTAAAGTCAAAAGTCCCTGATAGATAAAATTAGGCGTTCTGTGTGGAGGGAAGGGAGAGCAAGGTCTCAGTATATACAGGTGTAGATGCGAAGTAGCAGTACTTCAGATTTACCATTACAGGTTCTATCTTCTTCCAGTTTTCCTTGTTCGCTACTCCATGTTGATAATGTTAAAGGAGGAGAATGTAGTGTAACAAGTTGACCATCTTTGGTCAAACATAATGGTGAAAAATAATCTCTCCCCGCTCGACTGCGAGGTATAGACATACGTTTAGTCCAAGATAACTTCCCTTCACACTCTTCCATCACCCACACCTTAATTTCTTCATAATAGGTGAGAACAATTAGAGCCAGAGATTCTCCCAACGGTCTCAAATGACAAAGTGTTAGCTCAATATCATCGATGTTAGGCACTAGCTACTCGTCTTACTTGGTTTGTTTTGATGTCCAATGCAAGAATATTGACTTCAGGGAGTCCTCGTTCCTCTATGAAAGCAACTAACCAATAAATAACACCGTTTACCACTGAACCAGAAACCACCGGACAAGGTGGTACCATAGTTTCTCGACGACTAATAGCAAATTCTTTATTCCATGAATTGTTTCTAATAGAGAAGATCCGGAAAGCTGGACAATCCATTAATGATACGATCACAATTAAGTAGTCATCAGTGGATTCATCGTAACAAAAGCCATGCAGTTCAAAATTGATGTGTGTTTTGGGTAGAAGGATCTGTTTATGCTCACTGGTCGAAGGATTCCACACAAGAAGCTTGTCTCTTTTCTTATGTAATAGTAGAAGAAACCCTCGACAAGAAGCTAACATAACTTTGTAGTCAGAGGGAAACTCGAAGCTTATTGCAGAAGAATCGTCACAAGGCGATGCGTTGAAATCTATGGCTCGGATTCGCTGATGAGTATGATCATGATCAGCATGAACAAAGTAAGGGAATCGATAGGTGTAAAGCAGGGGAGATCGTTGAAAATGCAGTTTTGGGAAGTTGGGGTCGGAGATGAGAGAGAGCCATGACTTGGACACACACTTTAAACATGCCAGAGATTTGATAGGCAAGAGAAGAAGGATTTCGGTTCTCAGTTCATCGGGAAGGTTCTCCATGGTGGCCGGAAGGAGGAGGAGAGATCGACGAATATATATATATATATATATATGCGAGTGCTGATATATTGTTGAAGGTTAAGTTCAGAACTAATTTTAGAAATAACAGATGGCGCCAGTAGGGGTAAATGGGTAATCAATGGATTTCTCTGAAACAGATTGTTGGTTGGATAAATGATATCTATCCATATTTTATCCAAATACACCTCCAACGATCTCTCCTTCAATATCTCCACACTATATTTTAAAACTAATTTAAATTTTATTTTCCACCAAAAGTAAAACCGTCAAAATCATCCCGGAATTCTTTTTTTAATAACTATTTTTTATTTGATCATGGTTTATAATCCCTTTTGCTTTTTGTAATTCAAACTCGTGTTCTTCCATATGAATGAGGTGAAGACATTTACCATATCAACTGATAACTTTTTTTTTTTAGCTTTTATTTTCCACAAACATTATATATGATTATTATATCATTTAATTATTAAAAAAATCCTATTTAAATCTATTTAAAATGCCTAATTCATATCCAGACCTGTACTTTCATTAAAATACTTTCATCAAATCCCTAATCAGGCCAAGAGGCCTTATTAGGGATTTCTGAATTTGTAAATTTACCAATATGTCCTATTTCTATTTTCTCCATGTCTTCTCTTTCCGCAAATGTCCGTCTCAATTTTCAGTCCCGTCAATTCCTTTCCTTTCCTCTACCCATCTTTAGATTTATCCAGCTGGCCATCTGATTTAAGAAGAAGAAAAGAAAATAAAGCTGAGAAACCCAGGTGGTCAGGGTCCTTTTGTTCCTTTCTCATAACCATCATCATTTCACGATTATATTCCACGATCTCTCTCTTCTTTGAGTTCTCAAATCTACCATCATAACGTGAAAAACAAAAAAAACAAAATTATCAGTTTTTCTACTGTAGCTCGCCGGGTTTGTCCCAGATTTCCACTTTATCCTTTTTTTTTTATTGATTTTTCCATTTTTATCGATTTTTAAATTTTCCTATTCCATTTTGATTCCCATCTTGAGGCTTTCACTAAAATTTCTACGGCCAATTCATTGCTTTTCCTGTATTTTTTTTTGCTACTACTCATGTGCTTGTGGAATATAAAAATATATAGACTCAGTTATCATTTTAGTTAGAGGAGCATTATGGTCTTTTAACAATATTCTCAAATCTCCAATAAGGTTTCTTGGCCTAATTAGGGATTTGTTAAAAGTACATACCTAAATATGAATTTAATTATTTCAAATGGATTTAAATGGGATTCTCCCATTAATTACTTACATCAATATTTATCTATTTATATCCTTAATTTTTCCCAATGTATATAATATGATATAAAATAAAATTTTTTCATCAAAACAAAAAAGTTAAACACTTTTCATATCTTATATCACAACGAGTTGGATAAGCTCACATGACAAAAACAAAATTTTATTAGATTGTGTCAAAAATTGAAACATCTCAATATAATAATGAAAACTTGATATGATCTCAATATCAATTTTAAAATTTATAACATGCCAAATTACAAAAAAAAAAAAAAAAAATTAATGTGTATTATAAGACTTACTCCTCCAGATATGTTACACCGAGATATCAATATAGATATGAAGTAAATTTTCTATCTTATATATCTTAGTAATTAATATATTCAGATGCTAAAAAAGCTTTTTAAGTAACAAAAATAATAAACCTTTTATCATTTGTTTATATTGAAATTTTGAGGAAATTAACTATTTAGTGCTTATAGTTTCAGTAAAGTTGTAACTCATTCTTTATAATTCAACAAATCACAACTGAGTTTTTACTGAGTTTTAATTAAACTCAATCCTTGTTAATGCTACATAAGATGAAGTCGCCACTATCACCATCATCAAGTTGATTTCACCCCTCAGCAAGTTCTCCACCCCCTTCACTGTAACCATTACTCTCATCCTCCAGCCTCACCCACTCCCACACCAAACCCGGTTTCCATGCTCAGCAGATTTGATGAGCATGGAGAGCTATGAGATTTTGAACCGTCGGATCTGATCTGGACGGCCTAGATTTGTTTAATTAAAAAATATAGATTTTTTAATAAAACAGATATGGGCCATCCAGATCAGATCAAACGGCCCAGAATCTCCTAGCTCTCCATGCTCATCAAATTTACTGAGCATGGAAACCAATTCCCTCCCGCACCTCCACCAATTAACTCACTTCGATCTTTGCCCTTATAAACCAAGAGAAACCATGTGAAGAAGAGAGGGAATAACATGCTTATCTAGAACAATAATAATAGAGACCCAAATTCACGCACCGCCTGAGCTGCGACAAGCACGAGAAAACCGAGATGCTGTCACGGTCACTAGCGAAATCTGAAAACTCTAGGAGGAAGAAGAGAACGAGACAAAAAAAGATCAAGGAAGACGTGGAGAATCAACACATGATCCCGTGCAACACGACCATCACCCTCAAATGAACAACCATGTTACTATTGTCAAATCACTCATGGAATCAAACTAAACTGGCTATAGCACATTTAATTACATAGTCCTCAATCAGAGTGCCTCTTCCTTCGCCATCCTTCTCTCTTTCTATTGCGGCCTCCATAGTAATGACGACCTCCTCTAGCATTATCTATGGCTTCCCCTTCGTCAATGTTAAATTATCCAAGAAAATCTGGAAATTTACGTGGCAAAGTGCTTTTTCATACTCTCTTTTGGGGCCAAAGCATATAGTCACTCAATTTTTCACGGGTAGTTCGATTGAGAAACTCGTTTATTGCTATGTAGAGTCGGTCATGATTGTGTCTATAAATCAAGAACAAATTAAGAAGTATATTCCATATTTCTAAAACAAGTTTTATTTTCGGCAATCTGAAAGCATCCATTCAATTATTGAATTTATATATATCAATGATGAAACTGTAGGAGGGCAAATTGATTTTTTCTTTGTTGGCCAATATGTTCTAGTGTGTGTTTGAGTAAGCCCCAAACCGTGGTTTCAAAAGCCCATTTCTACAAATCGAGACAAAACTCCTCTTACATACATACATCATAAATCGTAAAAGCTATTATCCAAAAACTAATCCAAACACACACCTAGTCTATAAATGATTCTACTGATTTGAACGAAGATGTGTAATATGTTTATGGTTATAATAATTGAAGAATTGAATTGTTGCTGTTGAGGAAAAAGGAAATACCACCTATTTCCTTCAAATATTTAGAAATCCTTAATGGCCTCATTAGAAATTTGTTAAAAGTATTGGCTTAAATTTAGACTTTAGTATTTACACTACAAAAAAACAGAGAATTAGATACGGAAATTAGCGATGGAATTAATACCGTTGCTATTCTGTCTCTAAACCGTCAATAAATCCGTCGCTAACGTTAGAGACAGAATTAGAGACGGATTAGTGACAGAATAATTTCGTCGCTAATTTTCATCGCTAAATTCATTTAGGGCCGGGTCAGAGACGGAAAATATTCCATCTCTAATTTCTGTCGCTAATCCGTCTCAAAGCCGTCACAAAATTCCGTCCCTAAATTTCATCGCAAATTCCTTCACAATTCCATCACAAATTCCGTTGCTAATTTTAGGGATAATTTATTCCAAATTTTTGACAAAAAATTAGTGATGGAAAAAAATTCCGTCTCTAAATTTTGTTGCTATTCCATCACAAATTCCGTCACTAATTTTGGGGATAATTTTTTCCATATTTTTGACAAAAAATTAGCGACGGAAAATAATTCTGTCTCTAAATTCCATCGCTATTCCGTCTCTAATGTCCGTCAATAATTATTTATGTCTCTAATCTGTCACTATTTCCGTCTCTAATTGAAAATTTCAAAATTTCATCATTTAGAGAATAAATGATAATATAATCATTTAAAACTTGTTGAGACATCATGGACACAAATTCTTAGGAAACACATTCGTATATCATTAAAATGGATTCATCATGTGACTTCGTATTAGCTAAACAACTAAATAAATAATATATGAAGTAATATTTTTAAAATTTAACATAATAAATGAAGAAAGAATAATTGTGTAATGAACAATATGCTGATGGAACAAGACATGATAGAAGCCATAAATTGTCAAATGGATGTAAATGCATGTATCCAAGTGAATTGATCATTACATTTTTTAAACTTTTTTGTCATTAGTTTCTTTAAGTGCAAATAAATAGGGTCAAAGTGGTAATCAATGGGTCTGGGTTCTCTTAGAATCCTTTTTCTCTTAGAATCACATCTCCATCATCAGATTAAAAAAAAATAGATAGCCTAGATTTAATATTTTATAAAACTATCATTTTAAACATAAATAAATAAATTTAATCTATGAAAATCTGATTTACACCATTTATAATTGCAATACAAACAAAATTAATACAAAAATTAATTTATAAAACACTGTAATAATATTTTTACAAAATATTAAATCTGAACAATCTATTTTTTGATCTAAGAGTGCAAATGGGATTCTGAGAAGAAAATGAGAGAAATGATTCTAAGGAAATCTGCTCCTTATAATCAATAGGCCAAAACAAATAACAAAGTCAATGACTAATGAATTTTAAAAAGAAAAATGTTCCTGAGAGAGAGAGAGAGAGAGAGAGAGAGAGAGAGAGAGAGAGAGAGAGAGAGAGAGAGAGAGAGAGAGAGAGAGAGAGAGAGAGAGAGAGAGAGAGAGAGAGAGAGAGAGAGAGAGAGAGAGAGAGTGTGAACTTTTTTGAATATAACCATTCATTGCTTTAAAAAAACAACTAGATAGTAGTAGTAGTACTAATTTCTCGAACTTTATTAGATTGGTAATCAATTTATTCTTACACTCATTTACCAATGTTACTAATATGATTTTGTTAACGAAATAAAACTACAATAATTGTTTTGGATACTATATATAGTTATGAAATCCATAAATTAAAATTAAACAAAATTAAAAACAAAGAACACTAATATGTAAAAGATAAAATTCATAACAACTCATGTTACAATTTCTAAAATATAAACAGCACAACTTATTTCTTGAGTTTTATGCTAATTAAAGCACAAGATTTTATTTATAAAATATAAAATTTGTGACAAATTGCAATAATGCATTATACGATTTCAAAAAATACATAAAAACACGTGAATAATTACTACTACATCTATTTATCAATGTGCAATTAAATACTCATTTGATTTACAGTATAAGTTCGATCTTACAATTATATTGGAAAAAAGTTCAATCTTGCAACTTGACCTAGCTATTTCAAAATATTGGTCTAGTCTAATATTTAATGTTTAAAAATTAACATAATAAATGGACTACACTTGTTTAAAAATTAGCATAATAAATGAAGAAAGAATTGTATAATGAACAATATGTTAATAGAATAAGAACTGATAGAAACCATTAATCAATGGATGGACGTAAAGGGCCTAAAGGCATACATGCAAGTGAATTGATGGTTAATTTTAAACCTTTCTTGTCATTAGTTTTTTCTAGTGCATGTCTAGATTTTTTTTTACTTATATAGGACATTCTTTATTTTCAATACCTATAAAAGTTTTGTAATTATTCATTCTCATGCCACCCAAGATTTAGTTTTCCAATATCCTTCAATTAATTTATGACTCCTTCACTTTCAACCATTTTTTGTTCACATAAGAAAAACGAGCAATTACTCCCCCGCTCGTTGCGCGGGGAGCAGAATGTACAACACCACTCCATATATGGCAACATTTTTCCAAAAAACCAACCTCAAACTTTATATCCAACAAATGAACACATTAACATATTGGTTACACAATGTTACTTGTACAAAGATTTCACGTGGACGACACACATTCCAAAAGATAAACCTCGACAATTGTCAATTCAAATTATGGAAGATCTCCTTGTAAACAACATTTTTTGTTGTTCTCCGAGCATCTTCTCCTTTGGCAGGAACGTATAATTTTAACCCACCTATGCTTCAAACTCGAGATAGTGCTACATATAATTGTCCATGTGTGAATATGGGCTTTGAGAGATATATCCCTACATGACGAAGAGATTGTCCTTGACTTTTGTTGATGGTCATTGCAAAGCTTAATTGGATTGGGAATTGTCTTCTTGTCATATGAAAGGGCCACCTACTTTCAGAAGGATTCATATCCATCCTATGGATCAATACCTTCTTATTAGGACTTGAACCATTCAATGTTATAGCCTCAATAACATTCGTTTTGAGCTTTGATATACGCAATCTTGTCCCATTGCATAGCCCACCTGATTGATCTACATTTCTTAACAACATTACTGGGGATCCAACCTTCAATGTCAGTCTATGAGGTGGCAACCCTGAGCTAGTAATAGTGTTTAGGAATTCAATTGTGTAAAGATGCTCAAAACAGTCACTATATATCATCCGTGGACTTGCATACAGAGTCATAACTTAGGAAGTCATGTGATTCACCAGGCAACTTGGAGCACATGTATTCATTTATCTGACTAACCATTTCAATTGTTGGTGCTAGTATTGCTCTATCATTGAAGTAATGATTGTTGTCTAGATTAGCTTCCAAATCGTTGTAAGTTTCTCCCACAATAGATTCAATTGGATTTCCATTGTCATGGACCAACAATTCAGGTGGAATCTCAATATCAGCAACACCATCATGTGGTTCACCTAATTTACCGTCACCAACATCTAGCAACCATTGACTAAACCATTGTATTTTTTGAATTTCCTCTGTTGATCTTCCTGAAGTTAGTCTCATGTTTTTTGTCAGGTGAAAGATGTTGCAGTGGTCCCAAATACGTGAGGAACTTATTGCCACATTGACAATTGTTGCTCTTGAACCTTTAGGCACAACTGGAAGAATTTGACGAAAATCACCACCCATAAGTATGCATTTCCCCCCGAAAACCTTATTGGAATGCATGATGTCTTTGAGACTACGATCAAAAGCTTCAATACAATAGTGTTGAACCATTGGAGCTTCATCCCAAATTATTAACTTTGTGTTGATGATCAACTCTGCAAGTGCTGTATTTTGTCTTATGGCGCAAACTGAATACTCATTTATTTGTATAGGAATTGTAAAGCGTGAATGAGCAGTTCTACCGGAAGGTAGTAAAGTAGCTGTAATGCCACTTGATGCTACAGTCAGGACAATATCTCCTTTAGATCGTATTGATGATGTTAGTGCATTCCACAAGAAAGTTTTGCCAGTGCCTCCATAACCATGAACAAAGAAGAATGCTGATGAATTTGAATTTAGTGAGGAAATAACCTTATCAAAGATCACCTTTTGCTCTGTATTCAAGGACTTTATTAGCTTTGTCGCTTCCTCACGGAGGGCATTGCGATCATAGCTCATCTCTTGTAGTATGAGATTGTTTGTAACATCAAAATTAGGTGATGTTGTAGGAAATGGTAACATCGGGTAATCATGTAATGACTTACCATTTTGATTTAGTAAGTTTTCAATCTCTATCAAAGCAGTATTCTCTTTATCATTGTCAGATATAGTAACACCTGCTTGGATAAAAATTACGACGAACTTAGCTATTGTATCAATATTGAAAAAACATAATTGAGTAATTAATGAGAAGTGAGATAGTGTGGTATATATAATAAATCCTCGGATAGGATCTTGTGACATTGGTTACATAGCAAGTCTGGCCGTTGCAAGCAATTGGACAAAAGCATGATAACGAACAATTTACGCAATGAAACACCGGTTGCCCACACGGATGCTTTCCTAACAGCACTAACAAATTCTTGATCATTATCTAATAATCCTAGAGCATCACAAGCGGCTCTAAATGATGTGTACATGGTTCCATGCACTGTTTTGATGTCTTTAAATGATTTTAGACCTCTAACTTTGGTTAGCAATATACGCAAGTAGTATAATTCACCAGAGCTTGGTAAAGCATTTGCTATCCTGCCCACTACAAATCCTCTCTGCCTCTTCTTCCATAAACTTTATCCTTTTGATAAACATAATGATGTGGAAACTCAACATAGGTTAGCCATGCAGTAAAATCATCTTCTACATTCATTTTCATCCATGCTAAGAATTGGGACTCACATACTCTAGGTTTATCCAACAAATCAGAAACATCATTAGTATTAGAATAGATCACATATTGTTGGTTGGGCAAGTGGAAGCTTAATCGTTCAACAGCAGGAGATCTATGATGTACATCAAAGCCAAATATCCGCCATGAACCTTCACATACAGATATATATCTGTAATTGTAGTAATGTTGTATCTCGTCAAGCAGGCCTTGACCATCTCTATTCTTCGTAGTATCAAAAATTCCAGCAACAACTTTGTCATTTCCTTTGCTAATATACTTAAATACGTACTTAATAGCCGTGGATTGATTGCATTTCTCAACATTAATATGTGCTTGAAACATATGAAGCAGTGATGGATTGTATGGAACAACAAAACGATTGTCCAATGGTGTACCTTTAACTTCAATCATTCTACTATCATCTCTCCTTCGATATGTAGGGTAGCCATCATCATCCATGGTTGTGAAGTCATTAAATTTTTTCAGAAAGTGCTTGTTGCATTTTTTGTCTTTCATGCATTGTGGTTGGGGATTGTATGTGCCGTAAGGACCATGGACCATAAATTTCCTGACTAATTCATATAGCTCAGGTGAAGAACTTTTCTCTGGAATTTCTGTAGTGATGACTTGATCAATAGCTTCGGGAGTTGTTATCTTGTCATATGGTTGAAGGAATAAAAGTATATGAGCATGTGGAAGACCCCGCTTTTGGAATTCTATGGTATATACCTCTGCAATGGTAGGAGTTAATTTGTAAGTATGACAAATAAAGTATGCAATAACAGACAGGCTAAAAATATATTCAAAATTATATATGCTAAGTACCTACGCGTATAGTCCCAAAAATTTTCTTTTTTCTTAGCGTTCTCATTAGAGATTGCAATTTGATTTTGAATATTCTGCATAGAATGTCTGGCCTGTCTGCAAGATTTAGAGAGTGCTTCTTGCAGTACCTTGATATTTCTGGCCATGCAGGATTACAAGTGAAAGTTAGGAAGATATCTGGATAGTTTGCCTATCGGCATATCGCCATTGCATCTTGATAATTCTGTAGCATATATCTAGCCCCTCCAGTAAAAGTTGCTGGTAGTATTATTCGCTTTCCAATTGATGAAGCGTCTGTTTCACCTCTTGTTAGTGCATCAGATAAGCCTTGGTACAAATCAACCATTAGTTTCTTCTGGTGTGTTCGAATCCAATGAAGTCTTTGGGCTTCCATCATTGTATAACCATCAACAATAAACTGTTGTAGTAATCTGTTGGCATGAAGCAACATGGATATTTCATTGTCCCTTGTCATCAGTCTGTATGCAAAACATTCCCTGGTGCTAAGTTTCTTTCTTTTCTTTGTTGAAGAGAGTGTCTCTTGTCTGTGTTGAATGTCATCTCTATAACCATCTTCACCAAAAGGGAATAAAATTGGATATTGTAGTGGTAAATAAGAAGCATGCAATTCATTGATTCTTTTAGGGGTGCCAGATTGCTGCTCAATAATGATGTCTCTCACATTGAAGGTCATATCTATGTCACCAACTACTAAAGCTGCAACTTCTGAAGTAGTTGGAAGATTATGTGTATGACCATCATGGTGTCTTGTGCTAATCAAGCATAATTTCATGCTATTTGAATATTGGTGCATTATCTGAGATGAGGCGAATCGGTATTGTTGAACAAAAGGGTTGATCTCATCAAGCAAGTGTTTAATCTCTTCAACTATTTTAGGGTCAATAGTTGACTCTTTTTGATGTTTACTGCGTAAAAATGAAAGTGGAGAAACATAATTACATCAACATAGTGTTACTTGTCAACTATAAGCGAACTACTCAAAACATGTACATGACAATGACAAAATTACCTGACAGCTTCTATTCTGTTCTTGACTTCATTTTCAGTATCGTAAACATATAATTGAGAATAGACTGGTCTTGCACCTTGAGGTGGTAATAAACTACCAATGCTATGGTAGTTCATACCAGAAAGGACAAAGCAATATAGGCCTCCACCATTGTTCTTTGAGTGATCAATACTACCACCCATAGAAGTGAAAGAAAACATATTGTTGTATTGCCATATGTTTGCATGGAAGTTCTTTGAAGCAATTGAATTCTCGTCAAAGAATAATGAGTGCATAAGCGATGGAGGTGTCTGAAGATAAGGTAACTGGACCTTCCCTTTGAGGCAGCACATTGAGAATGTATTTGCATTTCGTTTCTTTGTGTCTTTTTGAGCTCTTTCATTGTACCAGAATAGTGCACCGTAGTGTTTACATTCATGTATTGGATCTCCCTCATCCAAATAATCTAATAGTTTGTAAAATATAATGGAATTAACTTATGCAAGTCATAATGAACACAATATTTTTGTAGTTTAATTTCAAATTTGCATACACAAATAATACCTTCAACTACTGTGTCATTATGTCTGGGGAATTCAACAACGCTTTGTTCTGTAATCCCTTTGGAAATTGCAGCATGTGTGAACTCATCTGAAATGGATGTCATGATAGTCTTTAAATGTAGTAGGAGGAATACTTTTAAAGTTAGTTAGTAATTGGAGTAAGAATTTAATTACCGTCGTCCTCTTCTAAGCTTGATGACAAACCATCATTATAATTACCATCGTGGTAGTCCAGGTTAAAATGGATGTCTTTGTAGTTAATTCCATCAACTGTCATCAGATTCAAAAATAAACTTAACATGCTAAGCATGCTAATAATAGTGAAACTATGACATTACAACAAGTTGACACTTAAAGAAATCTTAAAAGCAGGTGTATAAAATTCCATGTTGATGTCAGGCCACTATTTATTATAAAAGGATGTGCAATCCAAGGTTATTCATCATTTGAACTAATCAAGGGAGATGTATTTTGAAAAGTATAATACGGTACATGTCAGGATATGCAAAGTGATCCAGACGAACTTTTTGACTGGGCAAATATGAAGATACATAAAATGGGTAAAGTCTCATTTCAATGTTTTTAAATAATCTTAACATAGTAAGCATGATAATAATAGTGAAAACCAAGTGCAACAAACGGTGATGAATCCTCAATTTTTGGGGATACCATGGCAATATACTTTAGCCAATGATTACTTGAACAATTCTTTGAATGAATATCATACGGCCGCTGTTTGAAAAAAGATGCTTATGTTGCTAGTGATTTGTACAAACGATACGACAATGGTCTTTATTTATCAATATGATGACAATATGGTTGTGACAAAAACTTTATTGTCATAGTAATGTAAGTAGACCTTAAGGGAAGTAAAATTCAGAGAATAGTTTCCTTAACAAAATCTGTATATAGTCATTATCTAATTCCACATGTGAGGTATGTTGGGAAAAACTCCAGTAGTTTTGAAGATAAGAAAGAAAATGGTAGTAATAGTAAGGTAGGCAAAATTCATAATGGGATGTAAAAAAAACCTGATCTTGTTGGATCTGATGTAGACCAAATGTTAGGCTGTTGACCACCTGAAGTTGGTGTTTTTACAAATGTATGTAAAGTTGAATTACTGAATTCGTTTGTTTTAAAGTCTGGATTGTTTCTTTCTACAAAGGGTGATTGAGCATGAGCTGAAATAAACAAAGGTAGAAGATGTTAACATCTGCACAATATGGTTTTACGTCTAACAATATTGAAGATCAGATATTAATTGTAGGAATATTAAGGTGGGCAAAATGCAAGGTCAAATGTTAAAATAAGTACCTGACTTCATTGGATCTGAAGTAGACCATAATTTATTCTGTTGCCAAGATGCAGTTGTTTTTCCTTGAGAGGCATATACATCTGATTTACTGAACTTCTTAGTGGGAAAGCATGGATTGTTTGCGGTGTTAAGTTGTGCATGACTGATTCTATCCATAAAAGGGGGTTGAGTGGGAGCTAAAATAAACCAAGGGAGAAGATGTTACAATCAATACATATTGGTTTTAAGAGTTCAAACAGTTTTCTTGATATAAAATGGATAAACCTGTGAATGTGTAGTTTTCTTTAAACCTATGAATATTCAAGTTACTATATTGTGTGTAGGTGACATTCGTTGCCATGCTAACATCTGATGAGTTATTAAGGATGGCCTTCAACCTAGCACTCTTTCTTTTGAAGACTTCCTCAATGGGAGGAAGGTCATTCTTTAAACTATGTACTATAGTCACACCTATATTAAAATGATAGTAAGAAGGTTAAGATATACATACTTGCAGAAAGCAATATTGGAAAAGTGTATGCAAGATTACCTGAAGAAGTATCATGTCCAAAGTGGTTTGACAAGTCTGAAGCAACATTTGTTAAGACCTGCAAAATCCTTCTTTTACTTGGATATTTCCTTTTCATGTTCATCTCAGCAGGGGTAACAACTTCAGAAGGTTGGGTGAAGGCATCCAGGGGTATTTCAGTCGCAGAGTGAACAAAAGGACTGTTAGCGTTTGATAAGTCTATTGTAGGTGAGAAAGAAGCCATGTTCGGAGATTCGTTATGACCACAACTGAACAATGATGCATGCTGGTTGGTGCCTACAAATGAGAGATCTTTATAATATGAGAAGGTAAAAAAACTAATAATGATTGTCAGTAGTTAAGAGTGAACATTGTGGGTAACAGTATGCCTATGAGACACACCTGATAGAAGATTCTATTGATGGTTCATGGAAGTGGGAGGAGGAACAGATTTTTTGTTTTTTAAGATTGAAACTCCACTGTTGTTGTTGATGTTCTCTTCCATCAGAAAGTAATGAAACAATGAGTTATTCGAACTTCTTCGGTGAAGGAGCTTTATACGTTTTATCAGGAAGCCTCTTATAAAGAAAGATGACAAAGTTGGGTTGTCTAAGGGGGGAGGTATATTTGTGCCAGCTAATATGATCGAAAATAAAATAATAACTGAGATAGTTATGTTTTTTTATGGGTTTCCTTCTGCCATGACCATTGACCAGCAAGGAAAAATACAGATGGAAACATGGTTATGAGAAAAGCCAAAGCCCATGATGATGTCGCATATCCCGACGCATAAGGCTACTATTTTTTAATAGAATATTTGTAGAAGTTTGTTTACCAGTTGCTTTTAGCATAAGACAAAAATTGGAATTAAATAAAGGCTTCTGTTTACAGTATATTTGTTTGGATACTGACTAACCATTTACAGCTTGACTTCACTTGTTCTGCGTGATGGTAATTATGCATGTTCCAATATCATTTAATTTTAGAGGTTTATTTACGCATTACGTACGTTGTACTGTATGTATTGTTAAGTGAAGCTGTATTATACTCATGCCTTAAGTATGTTATATGTTGCTGTTTGAGCAAGCCATAAATCATCATAGTTATTAAGGTAGTGGATACAGGTGTGAAAAGGCAGCAAATGAAATAAGTAGGTTGACATATATGGAGAAGAAATTGCCTTCAGAATTTCTAGGCATATGCAACCTTTCAAACCTTGACACTAAATATTGAAAAAGAAGAAGCCTTTATGGGAGTGAACTGCCAAAACATGCACTAATTTTAGCTTTGTCAATTTGTCACGAAGAAGGAATCTTCCTAATGTCTTGAGATGAGGGGAAAAATGCATCAATTTTAGCTAAATATATAGGTATGTCAGAAGCCTGAATTCATAGATAATTTTGTGAACATGATAAAAGATTTGTAGGAAAGAAACGTCGCTCATTCAATTTAGAAGGTAATACTCAAGTAAATACACCACTGAAAAGACAAAGGAACTTAAAACTTGGAAGGCACAACTGGAATTAAAAAGGAACTGAAGCAACAGGTGGATGTGAATAAGGTGTTCACAACACAGAAGTTAAATACTAAAGCAACAGGTCAAACAGTGACCAATTCCAAAAAAACATGACAGAAAAGTAATCTAATTCTTTTCTTGCTTCACAGCCTTCAGCAAGCGATCATTGGGAGGTGGCACAGGTGAAGTGTTGGATTCAATAGGTCGATCATAATCAACATTAGTTCTCTTCACGTAAGCCTTCCTTTTCCCTTTGGATGGAACAACAGTTGCAGGCTGAGGAGGTAGGGATTTGAATACATTATCAGAGGCAACACTGGGTTTACTCAGAGGCTCTTCAGAAGAGTTTCCTTGACTAGGTTGAACAATGCTTGGAGTACGTTCAACTTCAACAGAAGGCTGCATATGAAGATATAAAGATTGAGTAGATGTCATTAACAGTTATTAATCAAATTTACCAGGGACTGATCTATGAAGCTAACCTCAGACATGATAGAAGTGGAGGTTAAGTTCGGTGTAGCAGTCTGAAAAATTAATGAAGGAGTGAGTATAGGAACACAGGGGGAAAAGATATTTGATAATAATAGTATGAGAACAGAGTAGTAACCTCATTAGAAGAAGCTGCATTGAATTGCTCAGTTAAGTCCTCACAAAGGGTGAACTGTTGGACACTAATGCTAGAGCCGGTGTGCTTGGCATTAAACTCATTACGCTTGAGCTTAAGAAGCATCCTTTTGCCAACAATTAAATCACATTCGTCAGGAAAATCATATTCACGTTCTGTCTGGCAAAGAATGCATTAAGTAAAGTAAATAGTGTGAGGGACAATGGGAATTCTATGGTTAAACTATTGCAATAACAATATTAGATAGTGTACAGTTATATGGATCTATTTTAACTCCGCAGCAAATTTTTTGAGTATTTGGGAAGCAAGCTTGTCCCAAAAAATAATAGAGGCAGTCCCAATGTCATCACCAACTGTATAGTGTACCTTAAGCCTGGAGGAAGATAAAATGTTGTTAGACATTAACTTAAACAAAATGACTGTGATCAGATAAGATTCTTGGTAAATAGGACGAAGTAAAAATGAAGATTGTAACATGTATAACCATACTTTGGTTCAATGATTTCGGGCTTCTTCTTACAAGTAGGATAGAACAATGTATTACCCTCATCCCTAGGCTTTGTGGCATACTTAGCACAGCCATCGTATGTCCAGCCATGTCGTGTCTCAAGTTTTTGCACCAGACAGTTAACAACGAAATTTACTCCCTGTTATCGAATGTGACAGTAAATATGGATGGAGGAAGAGAAGAATGCGTAAGAGAACAAATGGTTAGAGGGTTTACAATTTTCTATTGGGGGATCTCTGAAATAGGAATCCTATAATTATTAAGCAAGATACGGGATGAAGATTGTTGGATTGATTGTGATGGCATGATTTGGCTTAAACCTATTGTGATAGGGGTAGATCGATCTTTTGCCCTGCCATATTATTTTTTGAATATTAGGAGGATTAGGTAACTAGATGAGTAAAAGAAAGTCAACTTGGTTGGAGTTAGTAAACGAAATT
This sequence comes from Inga oerstediana, assembly GCA_963210345.1. Taxonomy (NCBI): domain Eukaryota; kingdom Viridiplantae; phylum Streptophyta; class Magnoliopsida; order Fabales; family Fabaceae; genus Inga; species Inga oerstediana. Next base: position 75,680,566 of record OY723399.1, on the reverse strand, counting down.
ATTATTTATACAACCTTACAACTAATTCCTTAACTTATGGAGTAGGGGGATTGAAAAGAACACGTGTTGCACTAAATAAACTACAGACTTGTGGTCGACTTATAATTGACAGTCAGTAATTTATGTTAAAGTGAAGACAAACAAATAAACACAAAACAGATTTGATGCATAAAAGACATCATCAAACCATTATCGGCAAATGCAATTCTGGCAAGGTTTAACACAACAACAACCGGTGTGTCCATGTTCTCCAACTGAGCCATGTAAGCATTGGTGGAACATTCGTCGAACAGTACACATTCAATGTCATTGTCACTGTGGAAATGTAAACGATGCCAGGAAAAAAATGATGACAATATTTACAAAGTATTAGAACGAAAACCATATGGAATCCGAAATCAAGATAAGAAAGAAAGACGGTACTCCAAGTCAGTAAGTATCATGCGAAGCTTGTTTTTTGTCTCATTTTCTCTGTGATATTCCTCGAGAGTGCCCATAGTTTTGACAAAAGCAACAACATCTGGGATATCACAGACAATGTTAAATTAGGCATGATAGACTAAGATAAAATCAAATGAACTATAGTATAGCAATTCATTAGGGTGTCACCAATCAAGTAGTCAGTGAAGTTTCATTCTTGAGATTTGATAATATCTAGAATAGGCATGAAAGTGTATGCATCTAGTGGAATATTAGCAGCTTCCTCACGTGCAAAAGTCTGTTGAGTCAAAATGATTTTGAACTAATGCATGGTGGCCCTGTACTGGTTTAAGTTATGGGAGACAACAAAGTTAGCAAGAAAGTAAACCTTCCTTTCACTCAAAGTTTGGCAAATATATCATGAGGTTTGCTAGGAATGATAGTGGCTTAGATCTTGGTGCCCTGTAACAAATTGAATCAAGGACAGAAAAAACATAAGTTGAAAGACAAAAGCATTTCAAGCTAATACTGTCATAATGTGGTTATTATTGAAGTAGGAATAGTAATGGAATGAAGAAAAACCTCCTCATCAACTAATATCATTGCAGTACAGAATAATTCAGTAGGGGCTGATTTTTGGTACACATTCCACTTCCTCCAAACAAGAACAACGATCGACCACCGATCAGTACCATCATGGACTTCACTTAGGAGGGAACGACGAGACATTGTTGTGGTGGAAATGGAAGGAAAACTGGATGAAAATGTAGAAGTTGAAGAGATTTGGGTGGAGTTGGAGGACAGATGTAGATATCTTATAGGAGGAATGTAGCTTTGAATGTGGAAATAGGCGGTTGCATACTACAGATGTTAGCAAATAAGTTCCCTCCAAGGAATTTCCAATTTCCTTCCTGCCATAAGAAATAATGAAAACAATTTATAATTCAGTTTAAGGAAAACAATTAACATATTTAACAAAGTGTTCATATTATTATTATTATTAGTCAAATAATAGAAGTCAAAAGGCATCTGTGAACAAAAGAATAAAAGAGGACAATGTGAAATACTCATATAGAGATGCAGAAGTTGTAGGCACAAGAGATAAAGGGCATAATAGTGTCAGGCTAATGGGCAAACAAGTTCCAGGGAAATGACAAAAGGGTAAAAGTTGTGGTCAACAATTATCAAAACACATACTCTAATGTTTGTAGGCCCAAGGCTGAACATACCTTAAATGGGTAAAGTCAGATTTTCTTTTCTGCAGCAGGTGAACATGAAACACGAAAGAAGAAAAAGATTGTAAGAAAAGCAAACTTGACAGATCAAATAGATATGACAACATGTAAATGATGATAGGCATAGATATCACAAATAGATATGACAAACAAATTTGAATAGATCAACTAAATGACTTTTAAATGCCAGCATAGACATATGTATGACGTGATGATCAATGTGACATCCATTTGTTTTTTTTTGAGATATCTTAAAAACCAAAAAAGGCAATATGAAGGAAGAAGTATATGACCTATAAAATATGAGAAACTGACTGATAGGCAAAATGGGCTCCTTCGTTCAATGCAGTAGAACCTGTGATGGACGAGATTTAATTGCCATCATTTAAAATCTGTAATGGCTAAACAAAAGGCTATGACAATCTGGTGTGAATTTGGGGCTGGTAATGCAAAAAAGCAGAAAACTCGAGGTCTAATGCTTAAACTAAAACAGGTTGACCATTAAAGAAATCAGTAAAGTATGTGAAGAAAGAACCATATTGATGTAAGGTCACTATTCATTTTAAAAGGAAGTGAAATTCAACATCATTCTTTTTTTTTATGTTTTTAAATCAATGGAGGTGCATTTTAGAAAGTATAATATGGCACACAATGGCAGGAATTGCATTCTGATGGCAAAGTTAGATTTGTTTTTTTATAGCAGGTGAAATTTCAACACAAAAGAAGGTAACAATTGTAGGGAAAGGCAACTTGAAAGATCAAAGCTCTATATACCAGGCCCAGTCATTATAGTATTAGGTCTGCCATTAGAGTGAGCTAAATTCAGATCTGTTGATGCATCTGATAAAAAATCTTGACATCCTATGCTTACATTAAGATAGGTTGACATTTAAAGAAATCTGAAAAGTATGTGTACAAAATACCATATTGCTGCAAGGTCACTACTTATTTTAAAAGGATGTGCATTTTTGAAATGTAGAATATGGTACATATCAGGATATGCAAAGTAATGTAGACTAACTTTTTGACTGGGCAAATTTAAAGATACATAAAATGGGGAAAATCTCTTTTCGAAGTTTTTTAACAGGTGACTATCAAACACAAAAGAAGAAAAGCATTGTAGGAAAATGCACCTTGAAAGATCAAATCAATATAACCAAAACCAATGACACCTTGTGTGCAATCGCAACTATTGATTAGTCTAAATCCATGAGTCTAAGGCTTCCATGAAAAGCTGTATACAATTAAAGAAACTTAAAAAGTGTGTGAATCACATTCCTTGTTGATATAACTTTTGCATAACTGGTATGTAACTTTTGAATCTGATTAAAAAATCATATACCCATGAGCAAAAAACAGTGCCATTATAACCACCAAGCATTATATATACCAACTAGTCTACTCTGCAGGGGTCTTAAGAAATGATAACCACCAAACTTAGTGTAAAGTTAAGAGACATGAGTGACTTCGTTGAATTCTCAAACACCACATTATATAGGACTCTCCATCATTGGAGGGAGAGTGATGTTACTTATATCCGAATAACATGTGGTCCCCTGGAGGTGTTTGAAGAAATCACTAATGAAGAAGACAAAGTTAATCTAGTGACAGTGAAAGAGGTGTGGTAAAGGCAGGAACTTACCGTTTTTATGACTCAATGTACTTACTTTTCCGCTGCTTGTATGGTATTATCAGGAATCATGGACTTACTAATCATGAGTGTGAATCAGCGGACGACCACCATTTCAGCTTTAATAGGAAATATCAAAGAATAATTGAATCCTACAATCCATACATGAGGGTTCAGATTAAAGAGGGGGACACCGAACGCATTATATTTCTGAACTTTTGGTGCGACGCTTACATGAGGATAACTCCGATTGCTCTAAGACGTCGTCCTCGTCGCATTGTCACCATATATCGACGCCCTTCAGTAATTGAAGTCCCAAGGATCGAATATAGGCTGAACTTACCGACGAGTGCTTCTATAGGGTTAGAACTTGGCTTTGTTAATGATCATAACGATGACACAAATTGATATGCATGTCACTTTATTGTGAGTGTGTTGTTGTATTAATCTGTCGTGTCTTTATAATTATTGATGTTTTGATCTTATATATTTAGTAGGACCCATATGGTTGATTCTGCTAACAATGTTTTTGGGTACCAGCCTTGTAGTCCTCTTTATATTTGCACTGCTGGAAAAACACCTCCCCTGAGGTGTTAATCACAGTTATGAAATGTGATTAATGACTTAAAAGTATCAACCCAAGTATCCCATAACAACAAATATATCTGTTTCATAAAAATAACATTGTTACATGAATTTAGTTGACGTTAAGACTTCATCAAAGAAGAAAATATGAACTTCACAATTAAACATGACATATTAAAACAACAATGATAACAACCGTTGGATAACAAAGGTGAGTAAAAAAGCATTGACCCACTACATAGACCTAAATTCTTGAAGGCAAAAAATTAAACAAAATAAACTAAACATCAACAGGTACTCCTCATACAAGGGGGAGAGAAGCAGAGTTAGGATTTGGGAGAAAACGATACAACATGGATATCCTTTGCTCTTGCACCTCTGGGTATGTAGGATTAAAGAACACCCTTGTGGCATTGTGAAATGAGGTTAATGTTAGTCCATTGTGTGGTGTCCCTTTGACCATAGCATATTGAATTACCACAAACACATTTTCATGGTTTGAAAGGGATTCATAAGCTCTGACTGTTGTATCTGCACATTCTCCAATAAGACTACAACATAATATCTTGTCTGACCTGCAAGAGAGAATACGTTTTTAAATAGTACAGTGCAACTTGATTTCATTGTGTATCTGTTAAGCATTCTTACCCAACAGCTAACACACCATTATCTTCCATAATTACTACCACTTCCTTGCTGTATATACCATTGGATTGCCCCAGTCCTGGCTCGACGAACGCCTTCAGAATTCCACAAACATCTACACATGAAATATATAAGACATGAATAAGGTTTTAGGCCATAGTGAGATATTCTAAAGGACTGATATATCTGTACACGTCATACCAAGTAATCCCTAAGGACTGTTAACACCACTTAGAATATGAGACACGGTTCGTAGGACAAAACAATGTGTTGGCAAGTCAATCGAAGTGAATTCAACATGGGTAGTGGGAAGCAACTTCATATAGAGCTTAAGCCGACAACCCTCACCACTCCTACAGACCATGAAATTGGATATTCGGTAGCATTTGCCTTCGCCGAAGATTGGACCAATTCGCTCTATAACAGCATCTTCATCCATTACAGCTATATTGCGTGACATCTAGAAAGCTGAGTTAACTTAGGAGAAGTCGCAAACATAATAAATCATAACTACAACATAAATGAGAAGAAATGTGCAGTCCATCGTCCTTACCAACTGGTCGAAGATGATAAGTTGTACAGTGGTCAACTCCCTCATTGGGCGAGGATGTCCGAGGGGATAACGCACGATCTCTTTGTTATATATCCTATCGACCTTAATGACAACAGCACCATCACAGATTCCCTCATGCAAGTCTGCAAGATGAATAACATTACTGGGTTTTCCCATGACAGATAGGCCCTATTTGCAAAAGGAAAAAACAGAGTATAAGTTGCATTACGAGGAAGTCCCATTCGAAGGGGGGATGAAGTGTGATATATATACGATGATGGTATTGCTGTTTATCATTTATGGCGACACCAACCTAAGGTCTGAAATTAATAGGAAAGAGAGTCACATTTATGTCAACTTGGTTTCGATGCTAACAGGTTGTTATTAGGCACAAGAAACTAAAATGAAGTAACAACATATCTCACACCAATAACGAAATGACGTGGAGTCAAAACATCAATGGCTTGCACACGTATTGGAGGTTTTGCATCGTCGAATCACTCATCGTAGCGTATAAGCAGGACCTAAGCTCTGAATAAAGAATCAGGAGAGTGAGCAAGTGGAATCACAGAGAATAAAGGAATTTGGTTATGCTATGAACCAAAGAGAATAGATCAGATATATAGTACCTGGGAAAATAGGTTCAAAAGTTTGAAATTACTTCGCAAAATTCATAGTGCATAGCCTAACATGCAGAGACTATCATCGTTCTATATGAAGAATTAGGATACTGTGCAAGCGGAGTAACAGGGAATGAAGGAATTTGGTCAGGCTATAAATCGTAGAGAATAGATTGGATATATAGTACCCGGGAAAAGAGGTTCGAAAGTTTGAAATTTGAACGCAAAATTCAATTCGCGGGACTCCACTTGCAGAGCCCGTAGTGACTCGTGTGTGAAGCAGAAAACAATTTGGACTGTTGCATTCATTGTGAACAGTAGACTGTGTGAGGAAAAAGCAATCTGGACCGTTGATTCCTTGTGAACAGTAAATGGTGGAACAGTATTTTTATATATATATATATATATATATAAATTCATAAAAAATCTTACCATATTTTTCCTCTCGTATTGGGTATAGTTTATAGGTTAGTGTACACACACATATCAGTATTAGTATTTAATAAAACAAAATTTATTTTTGATGCACAATAAAAAAATATTTAATTCTTGTATAATTTAAATATATTAACTATCATTTTCTGGTTAAAAAATATATTAACGACTACCATAACAACAAAAATGTACCATAGTTTTAAACAATAGTTCCTTTTATTAACCTGCACAATTTTCTTAATAAATATATTAAGTATAAATTTTACTATATTTATTCCATATATATTCAATTTTTGGAAAGTCCTATTTTTTCTACTTTGTTGTTGAATTCATTTTTGAAATTCAAAATTCTTTTCTATTTAGTGATTTCCCTCCAACCCTAATTTCCTCCTAATTCCTTTTCACTTATATCCTCATTCACCTTCATTTGATCTAGCTCAAACTCTCTACACTCTCTGTCGTCAAACCCTAGCCCATACACCGTCACCGCCAGCTTCCTTCTTCTCCATCTAGATCACCGAGCAACACCTCCGGCAATCCTCTCCTTTACTGTCGAAACCTTATTCTCCATCCTCCTCTTCGTTCTTCGTCCTCTATTATGCATTAACATGCCTTAAGTCCCTGCTTCAGTCACTGAAACTGTCCACCCCTTATCTCCACCTTCGAACCCTAAATCCTCCTTTCTCACCGCTAGTTTAAATTGTATTCTGAGATCATTTATAGCTTTCATCTATTTCGTTGCTCTTCCACAGTCGCCAGTTATCCACCTCGGGTCTCTCCCCTCTTTCTCTTGTTTAACACTATTTTATCTCGTTTATTAATTTTTTTACTGTCTTTTCTGGGCTTTAGTTATGTTCTTTTTACTTGCTGATGAGCATACTTCTGTTTAGTATAGTACTAAATATCACACTATATCATCTTTGGTTCTACAATTAGCAATGGCACTTTCTATAAATTTATTGAGTCCTCTGTTTTTTTAGTGCTTGTCTTACATGGTTCAAATATTAAAAGATCTATGGGATCAATTACATGCCTTTCTCTGTGCTAAGGGGTGCGTTCACTTGAATTAGTAGCTAATGTTGTCAGAATATCAAGAAAAAAGGAAAGGAAATTGAAAAATAAGTTGGGAACTATTACATGCCAGTTGCAACTGCTATTCATGGTTTTAATGTTAAAAGAGTTCTTGTCCCCCAGAAGGTGTTCTCACTTGAACAAAATATTCTTTATTCCAGCGTTGGATATATATATCCACAATCATAACTTTATATCTTATGTTGTCATCTTCAAATTGTTGGTGAAAGATGCGTGATAAACAAAGTGGCTGGCTTTATCCAATATTCGTCCTAATCTTGGATCTTAGATAAGTATCTCAGTGAAGGGAATGTATGGGATAGTCATTGAGATGCCAAAAATTTTTCTTGACACTTAATTGATGTGGGGAAAATAATGGCCATATGTTGTGCTCAAGTCCAAAGAGCGGAGAGCATTATAGGAGCTACTTTTGTTTTTGTTTGGCTTATTGCAAGTGCAGTTCCAGTATTAGCTGCTTTATTGCTACTGTGATATTTGTTTTGAAATGATACATGTCTAATACTATACAAAAATGGACAGATTGGGACATAGGGATATATCTTGATGGGATAAGACATGATAAAAACCATTAATTGACAAATTGATGTAAAGGCATACATGCTGTTAGGAAATAATGTATGATTAGGAAATAATGTAGATATCCCACATAATCAGGGATCGTTAGTATCCTACTAAATTAGGGATTATAGTATCAATCATCATAATGAGCCATTAATTCAGAGGCTCTTCCTTTGTATATAAATACCCTTATACATGAATGAAAGAATAGACTTCAGTGAATATTTGAGTAACATGGTATCAGAGCCATAGTGCTCTCTGTTTTCCATTTTTCGGCGCTGTTTCCTTTGGTTTCTGGCTTCTATCCGCACTGCTTACTATGCAAGGAGCTCCGGTGCAGGGCGAGTCAGCCCACATGCGCCACACCGCTGGCCTCACCGTCGCCCGATCAGCCATTCCCCAGAGTTTCGCCGCCATCCGACGTACGCGTGGCCCTCACGTGCCACCCCCTCTCTTGCCGGACTTCCACGTGCCAGCGCGTGATGCTGTTTTCTTGCAACTTTTCTAACGCCGTTTGCTGTGCTGGGTCGACTCACTGCCGTTGTTCTTCCCCTTGTGGTTTTTTGTTATGGGTACCTACAGTTTGTCATCCCGTTGTTGATTTCACCCTTTGCTGCTGTTGGGAGTGCACTGTTGCTTCTGTTTTTGGTTTGTTGCTTCTGTTTCTGGTTTGTTCCTATCGTATTTGCTCGTTGAGCCACCTTTGGGAGTGTTTCATTCATCTTGTTGGTGATTTCGTCCTTTGCTACTGTTGCCTTTGCTGCTAGTGGCTTTGCTCGATTCGTATTGGGGCTGTTCTTTTGTGTGTAAGTATGCTTGTAAAGTTCCTTTCATCAGTAGATCCTTTGTTGTGTGTGTTTTGGTCTTGCATTGATGGCTGATTCCAAGACTATTGTCACTACTGAAATTATTCCTGTGACTAACAAAATCACTTAGCACAAATTGACCTGGACAAATTATATGGATTGGAGCAAAACTGTTCGCATGTACTTACTTAGTATTGAGAAGGAGGGCCATTTGACTGAGACGCCTCCCACGGATGACCCGAAGATGGCTTGGGCTCACGCTGATGCCCGTTTATTCTTGCAAATCCAGAATTCCATTGGCAGCAAAATCCTTCCCTCGGTTAGTCACTGTAATACTGTTAAGGAACTTATAGGTTGCTTGGAATTTCTGTATTCTGGAAAAGGCAATATTACTCGCATTCATGATGTCTGTAAGGGATTTTATCGTGCTGAATAGCAGGGCCACTCTTTAAAGAGCTTTTATGTGGAGTTTAAGAAAATGTATGAGGAATTGAAGATGTTGATGCCGCCTACCACTGACCTTAAGGTACAGGTTGATAATATAGAGAAATTGGCGATTATTAGCTTTCTTGCTGCCCTTGACCCGGCCTATGAGACAGTTCGTTCCCAGGTTCTGTCTAGTTCTGAACTTCCTTTGCTTCAGGATGTGTACTCTTGTGTGCTACGTGCAGATAGTCTCTTACACTCGATCTCTACTCCTACTACTAGTGCTCTGGCCGGCTGTGGTCCCACTGATAACCGCCACCAGAACTTCTTGAACTCTGGACCTAGTACACCATCCTTAACCTCTGTTGATTTGCGGAACCAAAGTCTTCCACGTTCAGGCAACAATCCTCCGACTCCTAGTCCTATTGTCTGCTACTATTGTAAGGAACCGGGTCATACCAAACACTACTGTCGTAAGTTGCAAAACAAGCTGCAACGTACTGGAGCTGCTCATATGGCCCAATCCACAGATCAACCTGCCACTGTTCCATCCACTTTGAGTGCGCTTGCTACAAGTAACGGTGACTCATGCCTTGCTACTTCTTCCTCAAGGTGGATCATCGATTCTGGTGCCACTGACCACATGACAGGTAACCATCGTTTGTTCTCTACGTATGCACCTTATGCCAACCCCTCTTCTATCACTATTGCAAATGGTTCTGCTTCCCGTGTCCTTGGCCCTGGCACGGTTACACCTACATCCTCTGTTCCTCTATCGTCAGTCCTTAATGTTCCTGACCTTGCTTTTAATCTTCTGTCTCCCAGCAAGCTTACTCCTCAATTGAACTGTTTTATCTCACTATTTCCTGACCATTGTGTGATTCAGGATCTTACGACGAAGCGGATTATTGGTAGGGGTTATGAATCAGGCGGCCATTACTTTCTTGACGATCAAGTGCCGCGTTCCATTGCTTGCTCTAGTAGTTCCTCTCCTTTTGATGTTCATTGTCGTTTAGGTCATGTGTCCTTATCATCCTTGAAGAGGTTGTATCCTCAATTTCATCATTTGTCATCCTTAGAGTGTGAGTCATGTCAGTTTGCCAAACACCATCGTGTTCACCTGGCACCTCGCGTCAATAAACGGGCTGCGTCCCCCTTTGATTTGGTTCATTATGATGTTTGGGGTCCTTGTCCTGTTGTGTCCACGTCTGGTTTTAAGTACTTTGTCACTTTCGTTGATGATTTTTCTCGAACCACCTGGCTTTATTTAATGAAAAGTCGTTTCGAGTTGTTTTCTCACTTCTTGCAATTTTTGTGTTGAGATCAAAACTCAATTTGGTGTCTCTGTGAAAACCTTACGCAGTGATAATGCTAAAGAGTATTTTTCTACCCAGTTTCACGACTATATGCTTACCCATGGCATGCTTCATCAGTCCTCGTGTGCCGATACCCCTGCTCAGAATGGTGTTGCCGAAAGAAAAAATTGGCATTTATTAGAAGTTGCCCGAGCTCTAATGTTTCAAATGCATGTTCCTAAATCCTTTTGGGCTGATGCTGTGTCCACCGCCTGCTTTCTTATTAATCATATGCCATCTCTTGTTCTCAGTGGCGATGTTCCATACACCACTTTGTTTCCTTCCAAACCATTGTTTCCCATTGATCCAAAAATTTTTGGGTGTGTCTGTTTTGTTCAAGACATTCATCCCGGTCTCACTAAACGTGATCCAAAATCTCTCAAGTGTGTCTTCCTTGGTTATTCTAGGGTTCAGAAGGGCTATCGGTGCTACTCTCCCGGCCTTCGGCATTATCTTGTGTCTACAGATGTCACTTTCCATGAATCCACTTCGTTCTTCTTTGTCCCTACTCTGCCTTTATCTTCTGCCCCTAATCCAGATCTTGATCATATCTTAGTGTATGAGGTTCGTTCCCCACCAGTGCAAGCATCTGTGCCGGCCCCTGCTCCACCTCCTATCCACCATGTTTATCAACAACGTCCTAAGGAAAGTAATATTGCTGCTCGTCTTCCTGACCTACCCATGTCCGCCTCGGCGCCTGATCCAAACTTAGCCCCCTCGCCTTCCCTTGCCCCTGACCCTGAACCAGTGCCTGAACCAGTGTCTAAACACGTGCCTACTAATCTCGATCCTACTGTCCCTTTTGCTGACCTGCCTATTGCCCTCCGTAAAGGTAAACGCACTTGTACATACCCTATTTCCTCGTTTGTTTCCTATCATCACCTGTCACCCACATCCTATTCCTTCATAGCCTCCATAGACTCTATTCCCCTTCCCACCCATCTCTCCTAAGCCTTGGCCCATCCTGGTTGGCGTACTGCGATGAATGAGGAAATGATGGCCCTTGATAAGGCAGGTACCTGGACACTCGTTGATTTACCACCTGGAAAGAAGGCTATTGGATGTAAGTGGGTGTTTGCCGTTAAGACCAAAGCTGATGGCACCTTGGAACGATTGAAAGCTCGATTAGTGGCTAAGGGTTATGCTCAGACATATGGTGTTGACTATTCTGAAACTTTCTCTTCTGTGGCCAAGTTATCCTCTGTTCGTCTCTTCATTTCTATGGTAGATACCCATGGTTGGGATCTTCATCAGTTGGATGTTAAGAACGCTTTTTTAAATGGTGATCTTCTTGAGGAAGTTTACATGGAGCAACCGCCTGGCTTTGTTGCTTAGGGGGAGCATGGCAAGGTATGTCACCTCCAGAAGTCTTTATATGGTTTGAAACAGAGCCATCGTGCTTGGTTTAACAGATTTTGTTCTGTGGTTAAGAAGTTTGGTCTGAATCAGAGTAAATGTGATCATTCTATGTTTTATCAACGGATGGATGCTGGCCTGATTCTCTTAGTAGTCTATGTCGATGACATTGTTATTACAGGCAGTGATACGTCAGGGATCTCATCACTTAAGGACTTTCTGAATTCTCATTTTCAAACGAAGGATTTAGGTCCGTTAAAGTACTTTCTTGGGATTTAAGTTATAAGAAGCAAGAAGGGCATTCTCCTAACCCAGCGGAAATATGTCCTTGATCTACTGAAAGAAACCGGGAAACTTAGAGCAACACCTAGTAGCTGTCCCATGATTCATAATCCATTTTTGGACATTGATGATAGTGTGCCATTTGATGAGCTACCCGAGGATGTGAAAAAACGAATTGATCCTGAGAAGATTAAACCGTTTGCCTATCCTGAGCGATACCGAAGGTTGATTGGAAAATTGAACTATCTCATGGTAACTCGCCCTGATGTAACCTTTCCTGTCAGTAGACTTAGCCAATTCATGGTATCACCGACCGTTGCTCAATGGGAGGCTTTGGAGCATGTCCTACATTATTTGAAGGGATCACCTGGTCGTGGTATACTCTATATGAATCATGGTCACACAAAGATTGAGTGTTTCTGTGATGCAGATCATGCAGGGTCAAAAATGACTAGGAGGTCCACTATAGGCTATTGCGTTCTTGTAGGAGGAAACTTGATATCTTGGAGAAGCAAGAAGCAGGATGTGGTGGCAAAGTCTAGTGCAGAAGCTGAGTATCAAGCCATGTCTCAGTCCGTACAGGAGATTGTGTGGATCCACCAATTAATGAAGGAGGTCGGTCTTGCCACGTCATTGCCTGCGAAATTGTGGTGTGACAATAAAGCCGCCTTACACATAGCCTCCAACTCCGTGTTCCATGAACGTACGAAACATATTGAGATTAATTGTCACTTTGTACGTGATAAGATCAAGGAGAATTTTATCTCTACAGGACATGTACCGTCTAGTGATCAGTTAGGTGATTTTTTGACTAAGGCCTTGGATGGCACTCGGGTTGACTATCTTTGTAACAAGTTGGGCATGATTAACATCTATCCTCCAACTTGAGGGGGATTGTTAGGAAATAATATATGATTAGGAAATAATGTAGATATCCCACATAATCAGGGATAGTTAGTATCCCACTAAATTAAAGATTATAGTATCAATAATCATAATGAGCCATTAATTCAGAGGCTCCTCTTTTGTATATAAATACCCTTATACATGAATGAAAGAATAGACTTCAGTGAATATTTGAGTAACACATGCAAATAAATTGATGGTTAAATTTTAAAAATTTCTTGTCATTAGTTTCTTTTAGTGCATGTGTGGATTTTTTACTTATATAGGACATTCTTTGTTTCCACTGCCTATATGGTTAAATGGTAACCTTATCATTTATTTGTGTTTTGTTTGAAATGGACAGATTCTAAGATGGTGATCAATAGTTAGAGTTGAAGAATTTAGGAGGAAACAATAGAAATCAGAAGCTGGGAACACCACATGATCTACTTACTACTGGTATTTGAGTTATCCTCCTCCTTTTGATGTTTTTTGTCTTTTCTTTTTACTAATTTTCGTCAATGTGCATTATATGGATTTGGATTTATACAAGTCTTCTCATTCAGTTTCCTCAACTAAATTTTTACTTGAGAAGTCTTCTCATTTGGTTTAATAAAAAATTTCATCTTTCACTCAAGAAAAGAAACATTAAATGTGAAATTTCTCAATGATTCTTTGGGAGCAGGCCTACTTGTTGAGATTTTTTTGAGACCATCATTACCAGTTGGCAAGTTTGGAGCAGAGTGGTATCAATATGGCTAGGGAATTAACAGAAAAGGAAGAAGAAGCCTGCCATACAAAAAAGGTACATGTGTGTATATGTTGTTGTATTCTGCGTTATGCACTTTTCAAAATGTTGTTGTTTGCTAGTTTTAGATGTGTGTATTTTATATATAAAATGCAAAAAATTTCTTCTTTACATGTAATTATAAGGAGTTTGATACAAACAGATAACCAGTTTTAGATAGCTGGTAGTAAGTTAATTATAAGGAGGTTTGATACATGTAATATAATAAAGGGAATTAGGAACTGATACATCAGTATGATTGTGCTATAAAAAAAATGGGTTAATATAGATATTAGATGTTGATATCATTTATGTTATGTGGTAATAGCTTTTCCAAGTTCAAGCAATTGTGAGAAGGTTGGTAAGAATTTATTTTGAAATGTACTCATTGTTTTTTTAATAAATGATTTAATACTTCTTTATAAATTGCTATAGGTGAAGCAGTGGGGAAGAAACACTTGAGCAACAGAATGAAATTATCTTAATTATGTTGGGAGCACTTGAGAAAAAATTCTCTGTAGCTATCAACAATTGAAGCATTGAAGCTCACGACACTAATGATAGCACACCGTAAAATAGGATAGTTATTAGGTTGTTTGATTACATTGTAACATTTGTGGTTTGTTTAGATACATTATATACATTTTTACTTGAGTACTTTTGTTGCTTTATAGTTTTTAACTTGCTATCATTTTATAAATTGGTTTGAAATTGTTTTTATTTGCAATCCATTTAATTAAATTATTTTTCTCTAATTCTCTAAATTCCAGATTTATGGATAATTAAATTATTTTTTAAAAAAATATTTCACGTTGCAACGGATTAGCGATGGAATTTAGCAATGGAAATTCCATCGTTAATCTGTCTCAAAAATTAATAACGGAATTAAATTATTTTTTTGCCTTGTGACGGATCAGGGACGGAAATTCCGTCGCTAATCTTAGACAAATTAAGGATGGAATTTCAGTCTCAAAAATTAGTGACAGAAATTCTGTCGCTAATCTGTCACAAAAATGTCATTAGGCTATTCCACAAATTAGTAACGGAATTTATCATTAAAGATGGAATTTCCATCACAAATTAGAGACGAAATTTTCATTGCTAATCTGTCTCTATATTAGCGACAAAATTGAAAATTCAGTCGCTAACAGAATTAGTAACGCCCTTTTTAGAGACAGAACATTTTCCATCGCTAAACTGTCTCTAACAGTTTAGAGATGGAATTAGCGATGGAAATTCTGTCGCTAACATTCCGTCTCTAATATTTGTTTTTTTTGTAGTGTTAACCAGATCTAATCGAGAATTCTCCAAAAAATTGTTATTATCTCAATATCAATTTAAAATTTATAACAGGTCAAATCATGAACAAATTAAAGTGGATATCATGAATACATGATATTATGAAAAATGAATCATATTATTTATGATTTATTAGAACAAAGGACCAAGAGAAAAATATTTATTAGGAAGAACCTTAAAAAGTGTATTTAGTTGTAAGGACCAAATACCTAAATCAAAAACAAAAATTATTAAATTGCCCTTATCCTCTTGCACACCATTCTTCCAATTTCTTTCCCTCTTCCGTTTGCTAGCTCTCACACCAAGACACCGTCATTTTTATTGTCAAAGATGCAAAATCAACATTAAAATGTAGAGTCATATAACAAGAGTCAACCAACTCTAACAAAAATGCAAAACAGAAAAATCAAACAATATTCAACAAATAAAAAGGAGCGCTTGATGTTTGTGTGAGGGCGAGGGAGATCGGAAATTCCAGAACAGAGATGAAGTCACCAGTACCGACGACAAGGAGTAGCTTTCACAGTCACTGTCAATGTTGGCTTCCATGGCCAAAGTCGAACCATCACCCCTTCAAAACCCATCTACTTTTAACATCATATACATTCTTATGACGCCTCTTAGCTAAATCCCAACCTCTAACTATAGACCATAGGATGGTGGTGCAGATCTATGTAGTCCAACGCTAAACAGAGCCAGTAACATTCCT
Source organism: Inga oerstediana (assembly GCA_963210345.1). NCBI lineage: Eukaryota > Viridiplantae > Streptophyta > Magnoliopsida > Fabales > Fabaceae > Inga > Inga oerstediana. The sequence continues at coordinate 75,664,888 of OY723399.1, read as the reverse complement.
CAATCTTAAGGCCAGATCTGGACGTCGAAGAGCAAGTGGTTGGATAGGGGCAATCTAGTATTTGTCAATTTATAATGTAATATTTGGTCTCTCTAAATAATTAGAGTTTTTGTGGTCCTCCTAAATAATATCACATGGTCCTTTATTCTAATTCTCCCTTATACATAGATGATGTGATTTGTTAGAGTTATATATTATATATGTGTTTTATAAGACTTACTCCTACTGCCTGCCGGTGCTGGAGCTACGACAGAATAATTATTGGCAAAGTGACAATATTTATTAAAGAGTTTCTTAGTGGATCAATTGTCTCATAGTTTAACAAGAAGCAAAATATAGTGTCTCTATCATCTATTGAAGCTAAGTACATAGTTATTTCTAGTTGTTGTACACAAGTCCTATGGTTAAAGCAATAACAACAAGATTTGGGGCTCAATCTCAAAGAGATAACCAATCTATAGTGACAATACAAGCACAATAAGTCTAGAGAAGAATCTAGTCTACCACTCATGGACCAAGCACATTGATATTAGACATCATTTTATAAGATATCATGTGCAAAATAAGGATGCCAAATTAGTTTTCATTTCTACTCATCTCCAATTAGATGACATCTTCACCAAATTTGTATTTAAGTAGAGAATTGATAATGGTAAATCCTAATGAATTGTAAGAAAATTATTTCATTCTTTTCATTTTAATTGATTATTATATATGTTTTGATGATTTATGAACTTAAGCATCATAGAATTTAGAAATTTGTTTTGCAATAGTTGGCCGATTAGCTCTACTCTAGGGTATAAGAAATAGAGGCTAATAAAGGAGGGTTCACTGTCATATCACTTGAGTGTGATTTCTAGTGATGACCAAAGCCACTCGAGTGATAACTCCAGTGAGGGAAGTAGAAGGGTCAATAGGCAGTGATAGGATGGTAATCCTCTAGGTAGAAGAAAAATTTGTGGCACACTTGAGTGAACCCACTTTCACTAGCTAGCAAGTACCTGGCCAGTAATGAAGTAATAGAAGAAGCATAATGAAACATCACTTAAGTGATCATCATCACTGTGCAATGCTTGCCCAATGATTAGAAAAGAAGGAAGACTTGGAAAAAGCTCCACTCAAGTGATTAGACAAAGGTGCACGAATAGACGGCAAGGGATTATGCCTCAAGTGATTATGAGACTTACTAGTGAGGCATTGTATTCTAACCTAGTCAATTTTTCTAAAGTGTAGTACTCAAATGATGGTTGAGTATGATCACTCAAGTGACAACTTGAGTGATATCAGGTTTTAGCTGCTAAAACCCCTAAACAACATCATCATTTTCATATCCCCACTTAAGTAATCCATTAAGTCACTTCCAATGACCAAACTTATTTTTCCCAATATCATTTCCAAACATCTTAACAACAAAAACCATAACTCTAAGCTCAATTTTAACTCTTAATTCCTTCAAATTCTCAAAAATTCTTCCTTGACAAACCCTAATAGCCAAAAAAAGTTTTGAGTTCTGTGAGCAATGGCACTCACTAAGGAGGTTAACATTGATCTAAAGAAGGCTCCTCCACCCAAGATATAAGCTTCCAAGAGTTCTAAGAAGTCTAAGGCCTCCAAATCACCAAAGCACCCAAGGCTAAGATGCAAGAAGCTAGTTTACCAGAGCACAGGCCCAGGGCAAAAGGGATTGTGATATAAGAGCCTTAAGAGACTTGTTAAAGCTGCTTCCACGGGTCCATTGGATAAGGTAAAGGTCCTGATCCACCTTTTCTAGCTCCACATAGCTATAACTCCACTGAGTGGATAAATACAAATATACAGGAAGCATAACTTGAAGCCAAAGTCTCTAAGTTCATGGTACAAATACTTAATGAAGCTTTAAACTCCCAAGTTTCTAAGAAATCAAGACAGGGGAAGAGGAAAGAGCCAAAGGATAAGAGTCAATTATTACCTTCAGTGCTACCCCCTAAAGTTGAAGAAGAGAAAGATCTTCTAGTAGCTCCTGTTGAGTTGAATTCCAAGAAGCTCAAGGTAAAGAATAAGTCTAGGTATGAGGATGATTATGCTAAAATACCATTTTGTCTAGTTTTCTACTTAGACTTAAAGACATATGGATATTTATAGATTGGAGTTACATCCATATTTTAGACACTATGAACCTTGGCTGTCCATCCATCTTCCGTATTGTCCAAAAGTAGTCAAACATTTTTATTGTGACTTGAAGCTAGTTGAGATATGTTCTGAGTAAGGCATAGTGATTAAGGAGACTTTAGAGACCACTATCAGAGATTATAAGTTGGTCATTTCAGCTAGAAAGATTAAGTAGTGGTTGGGCATCAATAATCCTCCCACTTGATTGTTTAAAGAGTTTTTCTAAGCCTGAGATGTACCAACTTATTAAGCCTGGTGAGCCACTTGGGATCCTTAACTTCAATCCAAGTTCTAAGAATGATTTACATAGGATCATTTGGTATATCTACACTTAGACCATGGTGACAAGTTCAACAACTTCACTCATGTTTTTGAGAAGGATTACCATACAATAAATGGCCTTGATTTTCAGAAAAGAGAAGAGGAATATTGGAGAGATCATATTTTTTTAGATTAAGAGATTCATATTCTCTTCCACCAAGCACACTCCAATTCTTTATCCTCACTTTCTCAAAGTGAACAAGATTTAGTACTTGGAGCCAAATAAGCAGCTAGTAAGGATTCCCATGTTTGACAAGTTGTATGCGAATAGAATGAAAATTTTCCTTTGGCTGGTGCACCGAGCCCTATGAGGAAGAGGCAAATAGTAGAAGCTAAGGTTTCAAGGGCAGATGAGGCACAATCCTTAACCAGAGTTCGATTACTTAGACCTTCTTTAATTGGTTCCACCTTTCACACTTACATTGAGATTGAGCTTATAGAGTTTTCACTTGAGATTACTGTATAGGAGCCTAGTGAATTTTGAATTTTGACATAAAAAGCATGATTTCCACAAGCTGAGAGGGGTGCTTCTTTGACTTCACTGTTGACAATCTTCTTCATTGGCTTCCTAGGGAGAGAACACAACTTTAAGAGATAATTGGTTTTGAGAGAGACTATTGATCACTTTAAAGTGAATCAGAAGGGGGGCTGAGCTTCACTTTGAAGCCACCATCATCATCGAGCTTGAGAGAAAGAGAGCAGGAAACATTGCTTTCTAATTATAAAATATTTGATGAGGGCCTTTTTGTATGTTAGCTTGAGGACCACAATAAAAAATTAACCAAATATTACGTATAGGCAAACCTAGGATCATTCTCTCTTCTCAAGAAGCCTTTTATTGGTTCTTAAGTAATCTAAATGCCATGCAAATATAATGAAAACAAGGGAAAATAGGATTTAGGTTTTGCAAATTAATAACTTAAAGAGTAATACAATTTAATTAGAAAGCTAAACTATTATTATTGATCTTTTCTATAAAAATAGTGAAGGAGTGAATGGAATTGGATTTGAGAATATGAATGATGAAATGAGCCTTGATAGCAAAGTTAATGACTTTCCTTGCTTCTTAAAATAATTTGAGAGTTAATTTTGCATCAAGTCAAATTGAAAACCTTAAGCAATCACATTAAGTCTAATCTACCTAATTAATGACTAATCCTACGATTGTATTTATAGTCATCTCTTAGATAAAAATTGTTAAAAATCACTTAATGTGTGTTTAAAAATCATTTTTATTCACTTGCTTCCTCTTAAATAAAAGCATTATCATGACACTCAATATGAATGAATTCAACTACACACCATAGTAATCATATACAATGCATAATCTCATTAAGACATAAGGAAATAAGTTTAAGACATAGTCCAAGAGCATCAAAGCAAAATTCAACACAAATGTTAACCAACGAGAACACATGAACACTCATCCAAGTCTCATACACATATACCAACTACAAAAATCAAACCCAACATATCATAATACATATAATGAGCTAATGTATCACTAATAAACTCCCCTTTGTAACACATTGAAGCTATAGCCACCTTCTCAAGCATCAAGAATCAAGTAAAATCAGCCACTCATGATTGCAATAGTCACATCAACTTGATCAAAACGTTGGAAAGCCATGGAAACTGAGCTCGCGGAAAATAACAAAGCTTCGCCGGAAACTACAAAAACTCATTAGAAACTACAAAAGGTGGCTGATGTTGGAGTAGAGTGTGAGATATAGAGGTGTGATCAGAAAGGTAAGGTGAAGGTAAGACGAAGGTAGCTAGCAAGGATGATGAGGTGTGATATGATCTGAAGCTTAAACTCTAGTATATCTGAGGTCTCATGGCGCCATATCAAATTTGAAATTGTCAAGCCTCAAAGAAAGAGAAGGCTCGGTCAAAACCTATTTTGACCAAGGAGCAATCTGTGAACTTTAAAAGTTTATTGAGGGACTAAAGAATTGTAATTTCCAAAATATTTGGGTCTTTTCTGTAATTTTCTCTGGTCCTTTTTCTTCTTTGATTTGCAATTTCCAAAAATTCTAGGGATATTTTCTATAAATTTTCTTAGTACTCAAAATATTAATTCTGACCCTTTAAAATCTCAAAATTTCGTTTTAAACACCTACAATATAATATTAAGCACAAGATAGCATCAAAAGTATAAGAAATCATTTGCATGAATAATTAACAAATTATGATCATTTTGCCCCTAATTAGACTTAATTCAATATCAATGTCCTTAACTCAAATTGGTGCTTAATCATGCAATAATGTCCTAGGAAATGCATTAAAAATTCAAAATTAATCATGAAAAAGTCTATACAAATATGGTTCAATCAGACATGGTTGAAGCTTCTTCCTCACTAGAGGCGGATGAGAGAACGATTGAAAGAGAGATACCGCGTGAAGATGTTTTTCTTTTTCCTCTTGAAGCATTTGATGGTGACTAGCTAAGAAGAGGAGAGGATCGAACGTCATTTGGGACTGAATCTATTCCATCTTCAACGATGAAGAGGTGATCCAGACTAGGGGATGAGTTTGAAGGGACTAGTGGTGACGTTGTTGACTAGGAAGGAGATGAGTTGTGATGTAGGTTGTAAGCTGGGAGGCTTAATCACTGTTCATCTTCTTCTTCACTGGACTAAAGCCACCATTGTTGACCAAGAGAAACATATGAGGAGCAGAGGTGAGAGGAACACAACTGCAAGATAGAAATCAAAGAAGAAACACAAATAAAATACATCTATGGTGTTTTGTTCTTAGTTCATTTTCCATTTTATTATGAATTTTAATTCTAAACTCTTTGTTCCTATGATGGGATAGATTAAAACCATGTGAGGATTTCTGAGTATTGGACGTAGATCAAGTAGTTAGACCGAGTTCGTATAAATCTTAGGTATTCATTTTACTTACTCCCCTTTGATGATATCTCTCTAACTTTAACTCTTTTAGTTACTTTTATTTAAATGTCTACATTTTGTAATATAACCTAATTCAACCCTCCCTCTTGGCTGAAAGACTTGTCTAACATATACCACATAGTAAAGTTGATAATTATTCAACTAACAATCTTGCATTGGTAGACAATTCTACTTTCTCTGTGATTTTTCCTTTTAGATAATGTCGATTGGCCCTCTTCCATCACCTTGATCCTTGATCAGCAAGCTCCTGTTATAAAAATGGAATTTTTGGAAAAAATGAAAACTTACAAGAGAAAGAATCCACAGTGAGAGGAAGTAACTGCAAAGTAAAGCCTCCTCTTGGCAGTGGTGGAGGATGAGTGTAACATCCTAAACTTTAGACCTCAAAACTTAGCGTTATTGCACTTTTTGATTGGGAAATGAGTAGGAGGGTAATTGTAGGGATGGGCTGAGTGCTAGGGACACAGAAACTAAATTAAGTGCGAATCTGTTTAACTATTGTTCTCTTTGCACCATTCGCCATGACGAAGGGCACTGTCACTATATCAAACACCTTACTCTAAGGCCTCTTAAGAGTTGTTCAAACTTTCAAGAACCTAATGTGACCTAATTAGTGCTAGACCTAGTGTTTTGATGGAAACAAACTAGAGAAGAGTTTATTTTGTAGGATGATATATTAATTTCGGTTAATATAATAAGATTAGATTATGAAAATAAACTTTAAAATACTTTACCCATGGTTATAATCATGTGTACATTGAGTCATGTTTATTTTGTTATTGACTCTGAGTTAACCTTGATATCATCCAAGACATAAGAAATCTCTCGAGTTGATTTACAAATTAAATACATTTTACGCATCTAGTTATCCCAGCTTTCATGAGAGTAAGACTTATGCCTAGAGTCATATGTCTGCCTCGAGTCAAAGCTACAAAAGACATCTATTTATACCTTAAGTCACTAATGCAAAAATCACTTTTTAGACTACGTAAAAATGACTTTTTAGACCGGTTTTGGATGAGATCTTGATACAATCGATCAAAAAAATCTGTTTCTTTTTAGACCGGTTAAGGAACTAGTCTTAAAAATAACTTTTTAGATCGGTTGTGGGGACAAACGGTCTGAAAACACATATTTTTTAGACCAGTTGTGCCCACAACCAGTCTAAAAAGTTATTTTTAAAATGTCCCTTTTCTTTGTTTTCATATTATCAAACAAACATTACTATACTATATTGTGAGAGTAATCTAATATAGGTGGCCATGATTACACATCCTGAAAGTACGCTTCCATTGAGGCATATAATTACTTGTCACTCATACTTACAAATCCAAATATACATGCTAAGTCCACATATTTACCACTCAAACATACATGGAAAAGCTTTGCAGTACAACTAACATGCTTACAACTTAACTCATGCACCTTTATCATGTAATGACATGTTTAAAACTATCATGCATTAACTGTAAAATACAAAGGCCTGTGAAGAACCAATAATCAAATAAAATTAAGCTTAAACTTCTCTTCCTTTCTTTGTTTTCCTCTCTTTCCATACTCTGATGAGTTTAATTGTACAAGCCTCCAATTCCACTTCCATAACATACAAATGGCCCTAAGTAAACATAAGATATAAATTGCTAAACTTATTATGACCATTGAAATGTCCTTCCCCTTCAATTACTAAAAACAAAACATAAACTATACTCTGAGAATTCATGCGTTCTTGTTATTCTTAACTAAATTGAAACACTACAACAATAATGACATAACCTCATAAGTTTTGCAAAAAATGAGAGGGAAGAAAAATTCCTAATTATATACAGAAAATTCCTCAGTTTTACAGAAAATTAGATGGAAGAGAAGCAAAAGTCAAAGGTAAATCTTTCAAATCCCATGCTTATATCAACATCAAGCCTGTATCACACATCTGCCAGAAATTGTCCTATGTAGAGATATAAACCTAGTTAGATATGAAAGCCACAAGTTGTCTTATGCAGATCATCAACAAACAATAATCCAGCACATAACATATAATTGAAATGCAACTTGTGACAGTGACGAGTTCAAAAATTACAACTAAAGCAAAACGTATTAGTACAACATTGGATTCAAAAACTCACTATTATTGTAAAAACTCATAAATAAATTCAGCATAACATTTATGGATGAAATCAATATCTTCTCCAAAAAAGGGATTAGTATGATCAAACATCTGTAAAATACCAAAGTCAGACAAAACATTAACTAGCTAACTTAAAAAAAATTAATACAAAATTTTTGAAATATACATTTATCTATTGAGTAGATTCAATTATGCCTAAGGTGATAATATTATAAATGTTTCTCAAAACATACAACCCACATAATTTGGACCCTGATGGTTGCCTACAGCTCTGAAGCAGAACAAGAGATCATTAAAACATGGATAAAGCATAGTTTATTGAACACTTTCTTAAAGCAAACAAATATATACTAACCTTTGGGATGATCCATTTAGGATCTTTAACCTCATGAACAAGCTTACCACAAGCAGTGTGTAGGAATGTCCTTATAGCCCTATTATCAAAATCATAAAGGTTACTTATTTTGCACAAATTCCATGAACTACCAACAATAGGTAATGCAAGAAATTTAACGAGTTCATTGTCTTCTTCAATTCATTCCCTTGTTTGTAGTGGAGGGGGCACAAGAGGATGATAGTATAACTCTTCTTGCATAGTATAACCAATTGCCAATAATAACTGAAAAAAGGGATGACTATTAAGCAAATATAAAGCATTATATATATTATGAAATATATATTTGTTTCTTACCCGTGCACGTATGGAGCTAAAAAACACTCAGTTGCGGTTTCGCTCAGTCTCTCTATAAGTATGTATGTCTGATAGCAACAGTGGTCCCTTTGTCATGGATTTGAACTGGACATACGAATCCAAATTTGAATGGCAGAATTTGTCCTAGGATTTTTCACTTAAATATTCCAAAAACACATCTCCTATATCAAAATCAATTGAAATACAGACCAAAGTACCAGGAAAAATTGAAATATGAAAGGGATTTGGAACACTCACCTGGACTAGAATCTATAGCTTCTTGTAGGGCTTTGTTACCTTCTTCCTTTGCAGTGACAATGGAGGAGCGATGTGCGACAAAGGAAGAGAGAAGCGACATTGGTAATGACGGAGGAATGGAGTAGTTTACAATGGAGGAGCGATATTGGTAATGATAGAGGACGAGAGGAGCTTCACATTCAGAGAGAAAGAGGGCGGCATATTTTAGAAGAAGATCAACATTCATAGAGAAATTAAGCAAGGAAGAATGTTTCAGATTCAGAGAGCAAGAATTAGGCTCGAAGAAGAGGATTCAGAAATTAGGGCATTGAAACATCTTTAAGATCAGTTTTACAAAACAACAAGTCTTAAAAGAATCTTTTAGACCAGTTCCCATGAATAACTGATCTAAAAAGTTTCACCTTTTAGATCGGTTACAAGGGACAACCGGTCTAAATGGTAGTGAACTTCATAGAGAGAACCGGTCTAGAAAATATATGTTTTTAGACTGGTTCTCCATAAATGCGGTCTAAATAATATATTTTAGACCTTATATTAAAGGAACTAGTCTAAAAAGTTATCTATAATTATAAAATTGCTACCAGTCATATCTTTTAGACTTTATCCTTTATAATCGGTCTAAATGTGCTGGTCTAAAATGCCTTTTTTGTACTGGTGAGTCTGCTCAGGTTCTTCATGGTCATGCTATAAATCTCAATTTTATCCAAGTTGAGTTGTTTATTCAAGTCATAATGCTATTCATCATTGAGAAACATATTAGTTATGTCTTGAATAAGCTGAGAATAAGCTCATGGTTATTATTGCCCTGAATATTACCTAAGTAAAAGCTACAAAGTTATCATTATCTTATGGAATGAGGAAAACAATTGAGTAAGTGACCGGAGGGACTATATAATGAAGAAACAGTTGAGGGTCTATATAATAATGAGAAAACAATTGAGTATACAAAGTTATCAATATGTTAATTTTGCGCCACCTAATAACCCAAAAGCTTTGCTAATTCATTTGCTGCCGCCTAGTCCCTCTCACTACTATAAAAAAAGGAAAATAGTAACGCACATTTTGTGGTACTTCTTTAAAAATGTGCTACGGTTTCTTTTTATTTTTTTATTTTTAAAAAATATAAAGATGCTGTAGCGCTTATTTAAGTAAGTGCCACAACTTATAGGTGCATTATGTGGAGCTTGGTCAACAAAATGACACATAAGATATATTAGAGCAGCTATGGCACTTCTTCTAATAAGTGCCACAACTGTTTATGGAGCTTGTGTGGCACTTGTTCAACCAAGCTTCACACAAGCTATTATCATTACTTTCTCCATCTCTCTCTTTCTCTCCTTCTCCTTTTATATTAGTTCACGTGCTCACACACCAAAAGGAAAATAACATGGGTTTATTCTCCGACTCTCTCTCTCTCCTCCTCCTTTTACATACCCTCCCGATGTTAGCTCACAGGAAAATAACATGGGTTTATTTGTCTCTCTAGCTGCCATGGAAGTAAGTCTCTTTCTTTGTCACTCTGGTTTTATTTTGCACTGTCCCTTTTTTAAAAAATTTTCATTTTTCTTGTGAATTTGAAGGTTTTTTATTAATGGGTTTTTTTGATTTTTTTTTGTTTTTGTTAGGAGAATTATTTCTACAAGAGGACTCAATTTCCTACATTTGGAAGCTGAGATAGGGATGAAAGTCTTCAATTCACACAGTGCTTTGAATCTACAAGGCAAGCTGGTTTGTTCTTTCTCTTCAAATAATCTGTTTACTATTTATAATTTTGGTTCTCTCTAGTATTGTTTTGTTCAAGACTTCAATTGATCTTCCCCCTTTCTTTACTATTTGTTTTTCTTTTTTTTTACCTCTATTCATTTTCATGTGCTTGTATCTGAACCATGAACAAGGGTACTCTATCGTTTTTCTTTTCTGAATTTAACAGAGAAATTATTGAAAAGTGGTTTTGTTTCACTCGTTCAGAACTTGAATATCTTATTTCAAATGGGTCTAAAGTTTTCAGCTTTAGACAAAACATATTAGAAATTAGTCCATTATATTACCCCGATAACCTGATTTAGCGTGAAATTCACATTTGTGTTTTTTTTTTAAAATACCACTTCTTGTGGCCCTTCCTTGAGGAAGTGCCACAGGAAGCCATCCCTCTTGTGGTCATCCTCCAAAAAGCGCCACAAGAGGGGCTTTTTTTTTTAAAAAAATTATGTTGTCGCGCTTGGAAGCGCCACAACTTCTTTTAGTGGTGTCTTAATATGTGGTACTTACTGAGCGCTACAGCTAGTTCAAATATAAGTGCCACTGCTTTGTTTTTTTGTAGTAGTGTCTAATTTGTTTTTGTTTTCTTTTGTTTTTTGGACCTGAACTCTAATTTGTTTTTCGTACATTACTACTTAGCAAGACTCCATTTATTCTCATATTTATCCTTCTAATATAAAGTGCCGAGAATAACGGAGGTGGAGGTCCCTTCGGGGACATCCGATAAGAGACTATGGAGAGCATAACCCATCGGGACTTCACTATATTGCCACCTAATATAATTTAATTCCATTACATCATTTCTAACCTTGTACGTCTCCTATTTGCAATATCATTCAAGGCCTTAAGAATACATTTAGAACCAAGTTGTCATGTTCCTTAATGCATTTCCAAATATTTTTGGAGCATTCTATGTGTACTCATTTACCAATACTTTTTAATCCAATTAATGATTATTAGAATCATGTAAATTTCCCCGCAAATTCCTTAATTGTTGGAATTCTCGCTTTCCCGTTTCCTCATCCTATAGTTTCCTAAAAGCATTCTCTTTGTTCATATCCAATTAGGAAAAATAACACACATATTAATCAAAACTTGTTTCTTACACCTACAAGCAGTCAGGTTTAGTTTTTGGGATTTTACATGAAAAATTTTAATCTATAAAAACGGCATTTTCTTTTTATCCGGTGAAATAATATATCGATTTTTATTTCAAATGGATCGGAGCAACATTTGAATAGAGTTATTGAATACGAGCTTGAATTTGTGACATCAGTTGAGGACATTGTGCCATCTGCTATTCATCATTGCATGATTGATAGTTTCAATTAATTAAACACGGAACATATCGACCCATTATGAGAAGTATCAAGATAATGCCAAAAGCAGTATAATTGTGCCAACTCTAAAGTTGTCAAACTCATGAGTTTAAAAACTTGTGACAATGATATAAAATTTTATCGTGAACTCGAATAGTAAACTCAAAAATGAGAGTAATTTGGTTTAAATATATTTTAAATACAAATAATAGAAATTAAATCCATCAACTTTCATAATTTATTATACTAAATAAAGAAATTCCAATAAAATTTGTCAGACCCCTTATTTATTTTGACACTTTGCAGAATAACAAAGCGCAGCTTGGTAGGTATACATGAATAGCATAAATATACTGACACATAGTACATGATTACATTACAGAAATTCCCCACAGAGATTATACACAATACTTATAGACTTAAAATAATAATAAGCCTTTAGATAACCATCAGTCTTGTTTGATCAGCACCGAAACCTTCAGTTGCCGGTAATTACGCTTTTACCCCTTTGAGCCACTTCTTGATGCTAAAAACTTTATACATTTATAGAAAAACTGAGATTTAAAAGAATCTCAGTAGTAACAGGCTATGTTTCATTTAAAATGTAATAAATAGATATTCAATGCATCACTTATTATAAATATAACAACAACATTGTAAACCGAAGTATGCACACTATTCAGGGCCAAATCCCCTAATTGTTTATGTACCTTAGCTGAGTCCCAAACCACAACTAGGTAATGTGTCCCAGGCACTATGTATCATAGCTGGGCCCTCACTAGGCCGAATGCTACTTGTGTTTTTCCTATTAGGATGGTACTTGTGCTTTTCCCACACCACAGCTAGATAATATGTGTTCATTAGTCATATAACATAATATAGCAACATACAACATATATACCACCACATAGTTTATGAGAGATAGAATTACTACTTGGACTGCCCTCTCCTTGCCTGTCTATCTGTCCAATACTTTTGTCCGACTTGGGCTACTGTCCGATCCTAAAATCCCAAATTTACAATAAATGAGTTATTACTCATTCATGTATTATTCTAAACTCATATTGTTGATTATCTTGACTCAAAATCGCTAAATGACCAAAATGCCCTTAGGAACCCGGTCTAAGCCCTTTTATACCTGATCCAACTGTACTTTACCAAAAAGTATGACCCAGGCTATTCCTACAAAATTTCCCTTGTATAATCCATTTTTAACCTTAGATTAGTCAAATTCAGGCCTGAATTATAGATTTACCCTTGGCAGCCACTATGTTAGGGTTTTTAGGGTAAAATTGTCATTTTACACCCTAAAACCTTCACACTTTATATTATACATTTTCCCTACACATTTTTCCATTCTAAACACAATGGGAACATCACATTAACCAAATTCCAACTCTAAACCTGTGAACAACTGCTGGCCAAAAGTTTAGGGAAAATTAGGGAAAATGATGTTTTCTTGTTTTATCCCTTTAAACACTTTCCTTTCCTCTTGTAATCACATGATTAACTACTTAAACACTTATTAATCATGATTAGTGTTACTTTGGATAGCATAACCCCTTAGGATTTAAGCATCCCAAATTACAAAACCAAGCAAATCAAGCCAATAAATCAACAACTTCCACCAACAACAAACATAATACACAAGAGAAACAGGGTTCTTGGGATTACCTTTGACTCTCTCTCTCTCTCTCTCTCTAAAAACCATCCTTTCTCTCCTCCTTGTTGCTCTTGATTTTGTTTGCTTCATGTGTTATTCAAGATGGCATACATATTAGAGAGAGTCTTGCATGAATTTGGAAGCTAAACCACATGAATTTCACAACTAACATACCTTGATTACTTCTTGTTTCTCTTGAGCTCTCTCTTTGTCTTGCTTCTTCAAATAGCTCTCCCCCCTCCCCCTCTTTCTATTTTGGACGACATATAGCCCTTTTGGAGGAGCAAAATTGGCTTCTTAAAGAAGTTATTTTAACCTCCTCAAATAATATTTTTTAATTGCAATTGAACACATGATTTTTGACTTTTGGCTTCATCTTTTTAAACTTAGTAAAAAATGCTTCCATTTGCTCTGTTTTGGACCAAGTGTTTATTTTTCCCCTTGATTTCTTTTTTTGACCGAAATATGCTTCTTGAAAAGGGAATGAGAGCTCTTAAAAAGATATCATCATCCATCTCCTTAGTTAATATTACTTAATTGTGAATTATGACATGTTTTTACTTTTTGACTTTTCTATCTTCTTTTACTTGGCTCAAATTACTTCATCTTTTGATTAATTTGGACCAAGTATTCAATTCCCTTCTTGCTTCTCTTTTTGGACATCCCAAGCCATAAATAAAGGGAAAATATTGGTTTTTAATTTTTGTTGAGACAAATAATTATTTTACTCTTACATTTTTGTAATTAAATTAGGCGTTCTTCGTTTTCTTCATTGTTGGCCGAAATTCACTATTATTTGGGCTCAAAATTGTGTTCTTCCATTATCCAATTTAGGCTACAAGAATGGGCTTTTATCAAGACAAATTAAATTTTATGTCTTATTATGGCCCAATTTCGTGTGGTCACTATTTGGCCATTCAAAGTGTGCCAATGTTCACCATTTTATTCCCTTTAACGCCACAAAGGTGTAAAGGAATTTTGGTGACTGAAATTTTAAATGTTACATTTCTCCCCTGTTAATAAAATTTCATCCTCAAAATTGTGGATATCATATAGAATGTTTATCTGTGGGAAAATCCCATCTTAATATGCACTATCCATGTCTTATGCATACTCTTAAAGCATGCATCACAGATTATCTAATAAGAGAGAGAGAGAGAGTGTGTGTGTGTGTGTGTGTGTTAAATGCCTATCAGCATTCACACATTAGCCTGTTTAATACTCACATATTATGCCTATTTGATATTTATAGGACACGTAGTCCAATACTGTATTGATTTTCCATTAGGTCTTACTGCCTATATGATAAGCATTCAGATTGTTCATATTGCAAATATATATGTCTGTTGGCGTTCAAGATTAACTATATGTTTATCCTTACTAGCCTTATTGTGTATACTATTCAATATAACACAACATGTTTGTCAGGTCTTACTGCCTAGGGACACATCCCCATGCAACCATGCACATCGGGTCTTACTCCTCTGTCATTGTTCGGCATACTATGATTGTATACCAATCTACTAGCATGTAGATGCACCGGTCCAACAAGTCTTATGATATGTGGACACAGCCTAACATCCATACTAAATGCATATTAGGACTTACAGCCTCAGGACACTCAGTCTACTAGTACTTTATGCCTTATTGCCTTGTCGGGACATTGCTTAGTGTGTTTAGCCTTACGGCTCCTGTTATTTTATTCTTACAACATTGAATATTTTGGTCTTAATGCTTGGTACAAACATGTACACTAGGACTTACTGCCACTATGCCTGTTTGTAAACAAGATTTGTCTGTAAGTATACCTGTCTACTCATATGTTTGTTTATAGCCATGTCTGTCTGTACATGTGATTGTCTGTAACTATGCCTATCCTGTTAGGCATTCTGGATCAAATGACTATTTGATCCTTACTGGCCATACTTTGTGCTCTGCTTAGGATCAAATGACTATTTGACCCTTTATTGATCATACTTATGCACTATTCAAGATCAAATGATTATTTGACCCTTACTGATCATACTGTGTGCATTGTTCACTATGTGCACTATTACATGACTGTGTAATTGATTTTGTGAGGCTACACTACGGAGAGGTATTCCTCACCATTATGCCCTACTATACTAGGGCTTATTCCAATTTCTGTTTACGTGTCACCACAGACCATATAGGTTGTGTGACTGTTGAATACACGGGAAATGTTACTATAAACCATACAGGTTTATGTTATTATACACCACACAAGATGTAATATTGTTGGCCACACTGCCTTAAGAGCATGTTTTATGCACCATCTTTCTGCCTTAGGTTACTTGTGACTTTTACTGATGCAACCGAGACACTTCCTGACCATGTCAGGGTTGTACCCTAATCATGGGGTTGTTTAACATGCTCTGATAGGATTGGCTTACTATTGTACTATATCACTGTATAGCATATACTTGTACTTTTCACCAGTGCAACCAGGGCTTTCCTAGGCATGACAGGGGTGTATCCTGATCATAGGGCTGATTAACATGCTCTAATGGGGCTGCCTTACCACTGATCACATAGGGCAAATTACTGTATGCCACACAAGCTGTGTCACTGTACACCATACGGCTCTAATCATAGTTTCAAATAAGCAATAGTGGTGCGAATGTTAACATCTCATATTGTCCTACACATAAATTTACCATCCCACTCAAATGATTTATTGTCTTATAGTGGCTTCCGCTGCACCACTCTGATGTTTTATCTCCTTATCGGAACTTTAATAATGTCAATATGACTTGATAGGAGTTCTGCTGAAACCTTCTATAACACCTAACTGAACCCAAAATCTGTGTACCTCTGTAACAATTCCTGGGCTCTTTCACTTAATACTATGTCTATTTTGTTATGATATGATAAATCCCATATTGTGAGAAATCACCACCCAGCAAGATAAGCTCTGAAAGCCAAAGCTTATATGAGATTTCCCCAACACCACTCATAGGTGCATCTCACGTTCTTCTCTACTCCTTGAGTATATCAAAATGTTGACACTAAGTCTATAGCCCATCCCTTGTTGACTGAACTGTGTTGCTCATGTTTGCAAATTGTTTCCCTCAGGAACCTCCTATAACAGCTGACTAAACCCAAAATCTGTATACCTCTACAACAGTTCCTGAGCTCTTTCACTCAATATTATGCCTATTTTGTTAGGATATGATAAATCCCATCTTGTGATAAATCACTACCCAACAAGATAAGCTCTGAAAGCCAAAGCTTATATGTGATTTCCCCAACACCACTCATAGGTGCATCTTATGTTCTTCTCTACTCCTTGAGTATATCAAAATGTTGACACTAAGTCTATAACCAATCCCCTGTTGACTGAACTGTATTGCTTATGTCTGTAAACTATCCCCCTCAAGAGCATGTGTAAGCAGAGGATCCTATTTATGTTCCTCATACTATATAGGTTTATGTATAGGTTCATTTTCCTATCCACAAGGATTATTTTATATTTCCCTGTCTGTGTTATATTTCTACTGCACTTCTCACAGTTCATTACTATACTTATTGATCATTATTTGATGTTCTGTTAACATGCCTAGTATGTGCTATATTGGGTCAAGTCTAACTTCTTGTCCCTGCCTAGAATCTGTACCTCTTGGTCTCATCGTCTTTGTGTTTCACTATATGGAAACAAGGAAGAGGTAAATGTCACATAGTCACAAGGGCATATCTATCATTTCACAAAGTTGTGGGTACATAGGTACTCCAAAAATACCATATAACAGGCATTTACAGTAGTTAAGGAAAGCCTTTAACAACATACTGCCTCTGAACTACTGTACAACATGTTATTACCTACTTTACATAACTTAACATAACATGTACATGTCACTTCCTAGGAGGTCACCTATCCCGAGATTTTCCTAAGTTAAGCACGCTTAACCTTTGTGTATCTGGGCAAAAATGTTGATATCGGCTCCAACTACTTCTGAGAATCAGTACCTTATGACTGCCCTTATTCCAAAGAGTCATGCCGACTGTCTCTGGCTGACTAAATAATGTGTATGGACTATATATCGGCATCGATACACGTACTTAAACACGTATCCTATGATATGCTTATGAAGTCCACAAAGTTTTCTGTTGGACCCCCTCTATAATCTTATTCTTTTTTTGACCCATAATACTGTGTTCGGAAAGAAGTACAGTTTTGTGTGGATCTAAATATCATTTGGGAACTCTAATTCCAAAACACCCTGATCACATTATACTGGGATCAGACTGTTTGAGTAACCTAGATGTTGATCTATAGGGGTGTCATGCTCTCAGAAAGCTCATAGATGTGTACTCTGGACGTCCCCCTAACTCCTGAATTGGTTGTAAATCATGCATCACGTATACCATTCCAGCTCTGGAATTGGTAATGGAATCCGGATCTGAATTTGATTCCTCTGTCTATGATTGATCCCTACCCCCTACTGATGAGCTCACTGATGATACCAATCCCGAGTAAGGCCGATCTACTGGCCTTGATTGACCCACTTCCTCGGGTGTCACAATATCCTTAAACCGGTATGGTAATACTCACTACCTTTGGGTATTCGCTGTTTCTCTTGGGCTAGTTCATAAAAGGGGTGATTCACTTCTCTAATGCCCTTTTCTGTGCATATGTCATATTACTGTATAATCAAGACCATATCAATATACTATTCTATTGGTAGAACCGCTTGCTCTGATACCAAAATTGTCAGACCCCTTATTTATTTTGACAATGCGTGAAATAACAATGCATAGTTCAGTGGGTACATAGGAATAGAATAAATATATTGATAAATAGTACATGATTACATTATAGGAACTCCCCACAGAGATTATACATAATAATTACAGACTTAAAATAATAATCTTGCAGATAACTTTTAGTCTTGTTTGATCAACACCGAAACCTTCAATTGTCGGTAATTATGCTTTTGCCCCTTTGAGTGGCTGCCTACTATTGAAACTTTATAAGGGAAAATGGTAAGATTCAAAAGAATCTCAGTAGTAATAGGCTATCAATAATATAAAATTCGATAAATAGATATGTAATGCACCACATAGTGTAAATATAACAATAACACTGTAAATCAGAGTGTGCACACTATTCAAGGCCAAATCCCCTACTTGTCCATATACCTCATCTGAGTCCTAGACTATATCAAGGTAATGTGCCCCAGGCACTATGTATCATAGCTGCGTCCTCACTAGACCGAATGGTACTTGTGCTTTTCCCATTAGGATGATACTTGTGCTTTTCCCACACCACAGCTAGATAGTGTGTGTTCATTATTCATGTCACATAATATAACAACATACAATATATATACCACCACATAGTTTATGAGAGACAGAGTTACTACATGGATTACCCTTTCCTTTCCTGTCTATCTATCAAATACTTTTTATCCGGCTCGGGCTACTATCCGATCCTAAAATCCCAAATTTACAATAAATAAGTTATTACTCATTCATGTATTATTCTAAACTCATATCGTTAGTTATCTTGACTCAAAATTGCTAAATGACCAAAATGCCCTTGGGAACCCAGTCTAAGCCCCTTTTATTCCCGGTCCAACTGTACTTTACCAAAAATTATGACCCGGCCTATTCCTGCACAATTTCGCATGTAGAATCCATTTTTAACCTCATATTAGTCAAATTCAGGCCCAAATTACAGATTTACCCTTGGCAGCCACTATGTTAAGGTTTTAGGGGTTAAATTGTCATTTCACACCCTAAAGCCTTCACACTTTATATTATTCATGTTCCCTACACAATTTTCCATTCTAAACCCAATGGCAACATCACATTAATCAAATTCTAGCTCTAACCCTATGAACAGCTGCTGGCCAAAAGTTTAGGGAAAATTAAGGAAAATGATGTTTTCTTGTTTTAACCCTTCAAAACACCTTTCTTTCCTCTTATAATCACATGATTAACTACTTAAACACTTATTAATCATGATTAGTATTAATTTTGGCAGCATAACCCCTTAAGGTTTGAGCATCCCAAATTATAAAACCAAGCAAATCGGCCAATAAATCAACAACTTCCACCAACAACAAACATAATTCACAAGAGGAACAAGGTTCTTGATGTAACCCCCTTCACGATCAAGGCTGTGTTTAAGTGCATAAAACATGATTAAGTGAAATTAAAGACCATAATACAAATTGGGACTTATAAAATAATCCTTTGCCCAAAATAATGGTTTACAAAACTTTTCCAAAACCTATTCACAATGGTCTCATATTCACATCGCGAATACATAAATGACCTATACTGGTTGATTCCATTCATAAATGTCAGAGTACAGTGCAAATTCCCAACACATTCGGGTTCCATTAATTAATAAAAGGGATTATACAAAGACACAAAGCCAATAATTCTTTTCCCTTATCTTGGGGATTACACAAAACTATCTAAATATCACCAATTCATATATAGGCAATTCCCAACAAAGCATCCATATGGTATACATGATAACCAAATAACCAAAACAAAAATCCCAATCCGGAGCTCTACCTGCTCTTCGTCACCCGCTTCCCTTTTGATCATTCGACCCTGTCTAAAATTATTTTGTGAGAAAGTGAGATTCTAAGGAATCCCTGTAGTGTCAAGTCACTCATAGTATACACAACAATAAGGCATGAAAGCAAATCATAACCCACACATAACAACTACAACGACAGTTACAGCGGCAAGGGCATGTATGACTTGCATCACCCTTATGTTTGCTTACGCTGTATTGCACCACAACAGTTCACACAATATATTTCACCACAGCTGGGATTCATATAAAACATTTCATATGCAAGCCATATAGGCAAGATATATAACACAACCCACGGCTGGATTCACAACACACCGCCCCACGGGTCGGATTCACAAAGATATATGTCAATTATAACGGCAGTTCAACGGCTGAGCTAGAGATGACCGGCGTCAATACCTAAATGGCTCACGCTGAAGTGCTAATGCTGTAATGGACTATGGCATATACAGTTCACAAAGCTCAATGACAAGTCATTCATACCAAAACATCATACACAACATGAGAGAAGAGTCACTACCTTGATCCTTCTGTGCACGTTCTGGCACTGGTTGCTCCTGAGTAGGGCAAATATCGTATCCTATAATTATAATCAGTGACGAAAAGTTATTTCTCTATTCCAATTCTCAATAACTTCTTAATACTTAATTGGTTATCATTATTGCTCTTTAAGCACTCATAAACTCCTCTAACAGAAGCCTTAAAGGGTTGGAAGAACTATCTCAAAGATCCCCTTTTTAGAACACCAAACGGATATTTCCCACTGAGACACTTGAGTGAAGATGGCCTCACTCGAGTGATATTGTACGGACACTCGAGTCATGGTAGCAACACTCGAGTGATAGCCCAATGCTCACTCGAGTCCTAAGAAGTACAGTGCAGAGAGTGCTCACCCGAGAGCAGAAAGGGAATGACAGCAACTAGAATTGCTCGTTGCACTCGAGCATGACCTCTATCACTCGAGTGGAAGCCTAATGCTCACTCGAGTACCCCAAAGTGAGGTTCAGGAAGTGCTCACCCGAGAGCACAAGAAACTTTCAGAGAAGGACATCACTCGAGCAGGAATAAAAGCACTCGAGTGATGGCTTAGTACTCACGAGTGCTAAGACACACTTTTGAAAAACGGACGTGAGTGACAACTCGAGACACGAGTTCACAGTGTCTCATATACCCACACTCGAGTGGGACGAGGCTCACTCGAGTGGGACGAGGCTCACTCGAGTGGGAACTCTCAACACACGCAAGTGAGGCAACACTATTGCCTTAACACGCGAAAGTGCAGCATGAAACTGGAAGCAAAAAGGGAAGGAATACACTGCAGCACTCAAGTGGAACCCATCCTTACTCGAGTGATGTTCATCCCGCACTCAAGTGAACCCCTGATCACTCGAGTGATGCTATCAGAAACCTGAAAATGCAGCAAAATAGACCACACTTCCTAACCTTTGCCCAATTGATTCCAATATAACCAAAACCTCTACCAAAGCTACTCCCACACAAAAACATCTAAGGAATCTAATGGAATCATCAAAATTAAAAAAATCCTACTCCATTATCTTGCTTTGGTTTTAGGCAACATAAAAATCCAAATTCAAAAATCATCCCAACTAAACATTTCAACCTCCAATCAATCTATCTATCCAAAATACATACCAAAACACACATTTCTATACTAAAAACATGCCAGATACCCAATGACCCTTATTTTCGAATTCTAGGGCAAAAATACCATAATTCCAAACTTTATCCAATGGCATGAAACATAGATAGAAAGATTGGTTTCACTTACCTCTTCAATTTTACCAAAGACACTTCTTGATTCTTCAACCTCCAAAATCCTTTGGGAGCTCAAACTAACACCAATGGCCAATCTATAACCATTAAAATGAAGCTCTTAACTCAAGGAGCAACATTAAAGAAAAGAATTTGAGCAAAGGAGGCCATTTACTCACCTTAAATGCAAGCTTTTCCTCTTCCTTTCTTCTTCTACAATGGACGAACAAGAGAGAGAAAGATGAGAGAGATGAAGAGTGTTGGAGAAGATGAAGAAATCATCACCTCTCTATGCCCATACCATTTCAGTGGAAAGGAGGGAAGAGGATAGAGAAAATATTATTTAATATGCCTATTTGACTTTTCTCTTCTCTCTTGTTTCATATAAGCTTGCCACATGTCAGAATCTTATTGGTCCTCAGACAATAAGCAACCAATTAGCTTCTCTAATCCCTTCATTAGTCATTCAATTACACATCTCATTTTCCTCTTAGTTAGTAATAATTCCTCCCTTAATCACTAACTTATGGCCATTAATTCCATTCTTTCCATTTTCCATCAATTATGACATATTAGTTAATATTGCCATAAAACCCATAATAATTCCAATTAAATTTGTAAATATCCACAATAATCCACATTAGCCCTTAATCAAAAATTGGGATATTACACTTGAGATTACCTTTGATTCTCTCTCTCTCTCTCTCTCTAAAAACCATCCTCTCTCTCCTCCTTCTTGCTCTTGATTTTGTTTGCTTCATGTGTTATTCAAGATAGCATATAGAGAGAGTCTTGCATGAATTTGGAAGCTAAACCACACAAATTTCACAACTAACATACCTTGATTAATTCTTGTTTCAATTGAACTCTCTCTTTGTCTTGCTTCTTCAAATAACTCTTTCTCTCTTACCTCTTTCTATTTTGGACGACATATGGCCCTTTTAAAGGAGCAAAATTGGCTTCTTAAAGAAGTTGTTTCCACCTCCTCGGATAATACTTTTTGATTGCAATTGAACACGTGAATTTTAACGTTTGGCTTCATCTTTTTAAACTTAGTCAAAAATGTTTTCATTTGCTTTATTTTGGACAAGTGTTTCTTTTTCCCCTTAATTTCTCTTGTTGACCGAAATATGCTTCTTGAAAAGGGAATGAGAGCTCTGAAAAAGATATAATCATCCACCTCCTTAGTTAATATTATTTAATTGTGAATTATCACATATTTTTACTTTTTGACTTTTCTACCTTCTTTTACTTGGCTCAAATTACTTAATCTTTTACTTAATTTGGACCAAGTATTCAATTCCCTTCTTGCTTATCTTTTTGGACGTCCCAATCCATAAAGAAAGGGAAAATATTGGCTTTGAACTTTTGTTTAGCCAAATGACTATTTTGCTATTATATTTTTGTAATTAAATTGTGCCTCCTTCTTTTCCTTCATTGTTGGCCAAAATTCACTATTACTTGGGCCCATAAATTGTGTTCTTCCATTATCCAATTTAGGCTACAAGAATGGGCTTTTATCAAGACGCAACTTAAATTTTTATGTCTTATTATGGAACAATTTTGTGTGGTCACTATCTAGCCATTTAAAGTGTGCCAATATGCACCATTTTAATCCCTTTAATGCCACAAAGGTGTAAAGGAATTTTGGTGATTGAAATTTGGGATGTTACAAAATTCATATATGAAGCCAATGACTATGATCAAAACGAAAAAGTTATCATGAGTTTAAGGGCGAATTAACACAATTTTATAAATTAGAAATATAAAAACAGTAAAATCAGTGTGTGAAATTGCGAATTTAATTAACTAAGTTTACTACTAGCACAAGTTTAAGAGCATCTCAATATATTTTATAAATTAGAAATTTAAAAACGGCTAATTCAAAGAGTCAACTGGTGAGTTTATCAACTATAGTCTATTCATATTAATAACATGAAAGCCACTTGTTGCCTACCGTTTTATTCATTTGACTACGTAACTACAAATAAATGGCTCTTAATTTGATCATTTGATAAATAAAAAAATCATAGGTGAACTTTGATTGACTTTGAATTACTAATAAAAGAAAACTTACATTTTTATTTCTTACTAAAATTTTAAAAAATTACATAAATTCAGAAAGAGTACTAAAAACTACGAATCAATAAATTGTCTACAATAAAACAATTTTAATGTAGTTTCTTAATAAATATAAATTTTATACATGAATTTAATAAGAGTGAGACATCCACATCAGTTTTTTTTTTTAAAAAAAAAAAACGGAATACAGATGTGGTTAATTTTGAACCAGACTTTGTTGCAGTAGTCTTTCACAGTACAAGAGGGAGTGACCGGAAATCGTAGTCTTCATGGCTTGGCTTGGATCTCCAGGTCTTAAAGGTCCCAAGTTCGATACAATTACCTCTTGAGTCAGAGTATAAGAGGGAAGGATACACATTAATAAGTTACGTTTAACTTTCTTACAATGAATGAATCAGAAAAATGCTTCAATTTCTTCTTTCTTTATTATGATGTTTCATAGTAAATTTGAAGCATGAAAAGTTTTAAAAATACATTTTCCCCCCTGTTTAAGTTGAATCATGGTAAAATTAAAGCATCATTAGCCTTCGCACTTTTCTGATTTTACTGCTTCAGTTTACCAAGACATTCGTGTGCGCATTTGTTCATTATTGTTTTTAGTGTTAGTCTTAGTGCGTATTTGGATTAGCGGCGGAAAAAGAGCTCTCTTTGCAAATGGATTTTTGGAAAAGTTAGATTATAGATGTGATTTGTGTTTAGATTGGCGGTGGCAGGAGTGATTTTTTTTCTAACCTGAAACCTGTTTGAATTAGCATTTGAAAAGCCCATTTAGATGGAAAATGACTGAAAATAGCATAAATTTTATTGAATACTATATATATATATATATTAGTTGTATATATTATGATAATCGAAATGAACATTTTTTTTAAAAATTGATAAAATAAAAAAGGAGCAATTATTATTAAAAAAAATACATGAATGGGCTTTTGGAGTATGAGAAGCTACTTGGATCAGCTTCTCCCAAAAACTCCATTTTTTACATAAACCCAGCCAACCCAAAAGCTTTCCCAAACACCCCAAATGTGTTTTTGGAGCTTTTGGTGGTCAGATGGGCTTTTTTTATCTCCAAAAGTTTTCCCAAACTGACCCTTACTATTACTATTATTTTGGGATGAGGAAAAGTCAGACATCATTGTCGAGTAATTAAAGAAATTCGATAATAAAGTCGTGCAACGTTACAAGGATAAGATCGGGTCAAGAAAGGCTTTGAAAAATAACACGCGAAAAGACACAAAGTCAACACACATTGTTTGAAATCGGCCAAAAAGACTTTGAAAAATAGCACACCACAAGACACGAAGTCAACATACATTGTTTGGAAGTTGCAAACCATAGAAGAGTCATGAAAGAAGATTTATTCACAGCATTGGCTTCTAAAACCCACCATTCTGATAACAAGTACACGTCTCTATAATGGAACTCTTCTCTGTTCACGCTAGACTGTTCCATGTGGTAATCGTATTATATCTCTCTTTGGAATTTGGAAGTGCCACAGACAACATAACAGCGTCTCAATTCATAAAGGACCCTGAAACTCTTAGCTCCAATGGGAGTTTGTTCACACTAGGGTTCTTCAGTCCTAAAAATTCAACAAATCGGTATGTGGGAATTTGGTACATGTCCGAATCAAGTATTGTATGGGTGGCAAACAGAAATCAGCCATTGAAGGACTCTGCAAGCATTGTTACAATATCTGAGGACGGCAATCTAGTTGTACAAAATGGACAAAAGCAAATCATTTGGTCTTCAAATGTATCAGATATTGCATCACATAGTACTTGCCAGCTTTTAGATTCTGGAAACCTTGTCCTGCTTGATAACAATGGAGAAAACATCATGTGGCAAAGTTTTGAGCATCCTTCAGATACATTCCTACCGAACATGAAAATTACAAGCAACAAAATAACAGGTAAGAGACTGAAATATATATCATGGAGAAGTCCATTAGATCCATCTCTTGGGAATTTCTATTTGAGTCTTGAACGACTAGATCTTTATGAATTGTTTGTATGGAATGGAACTCGCCCTTACTGGCGCAGTGGTCCATGGAATCGCAAAATCTTCACAGGGGTTCCTCAGATGAATTCTGAGTATCATAATGGAGCCTATATAATGGCTGAGATGGATGGGACTGTTTATTTCAAATGTAACATACCAAATGGGAATCCCTACAAAGGATTCCTTGTCCTGAGTTCTAAAGGCAAGCTGCTGTATAAAATATGGCATGATGCAAAGAAGATATGGGGGGAAGGACCCAATCTAATTCAACAATCAGACTGTGATATTTATGGTATGTGCGGGCCATTTGGAAGCTGCAATAAAGAGAGCTCACCAATCTGTGATTGTTTGAGAGGATTTGAACCAAGCAGTAGAGAGGAGTGGAAGAGACAAAATTGGGATGGTGGCTGTGTTAGAAGAACCGCTCTACAATGTGAGAGAGTAAAAAATGGGATCGTAGATGGGAAGAAAGATGGGTTTTTGCATCTGCAAAACAATAAACCACCAGATTTTGGAGAGTGGTCATCAGCTTCAGAAGATGCTTGCAAAAGCCAGTGCTTGGAAAATTGCTCTTGTGTTGCATATTCTTATGATAGTGAGATTGGTTGCATTTCTTGGAGAGGAACACTTACAGATATTCAACAATTCTCAATGGGAGGAAGTGACCTATATATTCGGTTAGCTTACACAGAACTTGGTAATTTATATATATCTATATTATGCTTATGAATATTTATTAATTACCAAGCCATTAAACATAGCAGTTCTCTTATTTTTCTTTGAATGCAGGAGATGAGAGTAATGTAAGCAAAAGTAAGAAGAGAGTCATCATAATCGTCATTGCACTAATAGGACCCATCACAATTGCCACTTGCACATATTTTGCATTGAAATGGAAAGCTAAACACTCAGGTACTCTGACATTTTCTTCATCTCAGTGATTTCCAACGGAGCCATATCTATTGGATTTTATACTTTATAAGCATAAATAATTTAAATCTTAACTAACCCCTACAACAAGATGTTGCAGAGGCAATGTTGCTATGAGTATCAAGTTTTGGTAATTCACGTTTCTCATATTTCATACTTCCTCCTTAACTATTTATAACTGCTTATTTGGATTTCCATTTGTCCCTAACTATGAGTCTTATCCAAATTTCAAGATATAATTAATACTTGTTTCTATTAATACCCCTTTTAGAAAGTAAAAGTAATCTAAAATAATGTGGCACCAAATGAAAAGAAAAACTACTTCTTACGTAATACTTAGATTTTGGTTCTTCATTAGTTTATTTTTTCATATGAGGACTTGTAAATAGGAATAGAGGATGTACACCACAATTTCATGTCTTTCACAGCTGTAAACTTTATTTCATTGTCTTCAATCAATAACAAAATGGGATCGCACATAATTCTTGTAATTAAGCACGCCTTTTATTTGTAGAAAAAACAAGTGATAAGATTATGCGAGAATTGTCACATGTTAGACTCCAGGAGCTACTGGCATTTGATTATGAAAAGGTTGCAATTGCTACCAACAATTTTCACTTGTCTAATAAGCTTGGCCAAGGTGGTTTCGGCCCAGTGTACAAGGTAAAATCAATCATTCATTAAATCATAATCAATTTCAAATAAGGGAAAATTAATTATTTAGTCCTTTTAGTTTCACCGAGTTTGTAATTCAGTCCTTATTGTTTGACTTCTCGCGATTCAGTCCTTATAGTCTCACTCCGCCACCAAAAATGTCCAGCAGTGAATCTGGATGCAGGGAACAAGTGCATAACAGAGGGGAGAGCGTCAGCACCACACTCATCAGTTTCATTCAGAAATATACCTGCATCACTTTAATGGGATCCAAATTTCCCAAGGATTTTGAGATCTTGCGGAGCATCTCGAATCATTTGATGCAAATATGCATCTACTTCTTTTTCTTCATACATTAATTTTTTCTCTCCTCAACTCCAACCTTTATACCTCTGATTCATTTTTTTCTGCAATGCAAGTGCTTTCTTGTCCTCTTCTCCTTCTTGCTCCCATCGTCATATCATCGTGTATGGGCGACCCCAGATGCGTGGTACATCCAGATTCACTGCTGGATTTTTTCAGTGGCGGAGTGAGAGAAGGAGAGGAGCTGAAGGTTCGACAAGGTGCTCTGATATGACAAGGAACAGCCAGGGAGAAGAAAATGACAGCGTGGATGTAGTAAAAGTGATTTTTCTCTCTTTTAAAAAAACAAAAATGACAGCATGGAGCCTTGCATTAACTCGATGATTGAGTTGCAGAGACAATGAAACCATAAGGACTGAGTCGCGACTAGTTAAACTATATGGACTAAGTTACAAACTCGGTGAAACTATAAGGATTAAATAATTAATTCTCCCTTCAAATAATTAGCATATAACCATAATTTCTCTCAATTTTTGTGAAGGGGAAATTGCAAGATGGCCAAGAAATAGCAGTTAAAAGACTTTCTAGAGCATCCAGACAAGGAGTGGAGGAATTTATGAATGAAGTGATTGTTATATCAAAGCTTCAACACCGTAATCTTGTAAGACTTGTAGGCTGTTGTATTGAAGGAGAAGAAAAGATGTTGATCTATGAATACATGCCAAATAGAAGTTTGGATGCGTTTATTTTTGGTTGGTTTTTCTGATCCCTCGTGCTCTAGCTCTTTCTAGTCATATATATAATAAAAGGAAACAAACAAAACAAACAATTTGTTTGTAGGAGTCTTTCTTATATATATTTGAGCTTTCTTTATGGTATGGACAACACTTATACAACTCTGCCCTCTGCTATTGTAGATCCACCAAAAAATAAGCTTCTAGATTGGGGAAAGCGCTTTGTCATAATCAAAGGAATAGCTAGAGGAGTACTTTATCTTCACAGTGATTCTAGACTAAAAATTATACATAGAGACCTAAAGGCAAGTAATATCTTGCTAGATGAAAACATGATTCCAAAAATATCAGATTTTGGTATGGCTAGGATTTTCAAAGGAAATGAAGATCATGCTAATACAAGAAGAATTGTTGGAACCTAGTAAGTTTTTTATCCCTATCTAATTTTATAGTGACATACTAAGTAATGAGTATTCTAACAATTGTTTTACTCAACAATACAGTGGCTATATGTCTCCAGAATACGCAATGGAAGGATTATTTTCAGAGAAATCGGATGTGTTTAGCTTTGGAGTTTTACTTTTAGAAATTATATGTGGAAGAAGAAACTCAAGCTTTTATAATAATGAGCACTCTCTTAGTCTTATAGGATTTGTAAGTATCTACTATTATTAACTTCCTAAATACCCAATTGCCTAGTTCTATTATTAATTGTTGATCTAACATTTAGCTCTCAATCTTCTAAAGCCAATAATTGTATATGCTTCTTTTGTTGTGTTTTCTAGGCATGGAAATTATGGAATGAAGAAAACATTATACAGCTAATAGATCCTGAAATATCAAATCAAAACCTGGAGAACGATATATTGAGGTGCATACACATTGGACTTCTTTGTGTACAAGACCTTGCAATAGAGAGGCCAAGTCTGAGCACTGTAGTTTCTATGCTTAACAGTGAGATTGTCAATCTCCCTCGTCCAAGGCAGCCTGCATTCATCCAATGGCAAAGTATATTGAATCAATTGACACCAGAAGAAAATCAAAGATTATTTTCCAACAACGAAGCTAGTATTAGTGACATACAGGGCAGATAGCTATATTACAAATCTATCATTAAAATGACAGTTTTGGATACCTTCCTAGTTATTATATTCTTGGTGGTATATAGTATCCATCGTTGTTCGTTTTTTTATTTCATCGTTGTTTTGATGAGGATTCCATTTGAAATCATGTTAATTGTAATATTTAGCAATCTTAAATCCATTCAAGTTTTAGTCAATAGTTTCACTAACAAAACTAACGTTCACAGTGGAAATGTGGGCATATAATATAACTCCTAATGCACACCCAAAATTTGTTGATTCATGTAAGCATGTTTTGTTGACATTTTTGTGTACTAATTGTTACCGGTCTAGGTCTGGTTCATAGTCTAGAGGACAACCATATATAATGGTTATACTCACATGTGTAACTCAGTTAATGGTGCTTCCTTTGGCACATGTGGGAGATTGTTGTAAATAATGTGTGTGGATGTGTCAAAAGAAGAGTCCCACATTGTATGGGGATTGTGGGGTTCAAGTCATACCAAGTGATCTTGGGTTAGTAAATGGGCCAAGAGGAGGAATAGGCTTGCTCGCACAGCTATGGGTGTAAACCCCGCTTTGATAATCAGGCAGAGATTAGCATTTGAACGCGTTTAATAATTGGATAAGAGATCCGAAGTAAATAAAAACTTTTTAAAACACTTGTAAAAATAGATCTCCGTTCATTCATTTATAAAATCAATAGGCCTATTTGGTTTGTCACATATATAATATCAGAGTATCAGCACAATTCCCGACGTTCACCCGGGATAATAACATTAATCCAACAGTTTATACAAGGCATCACTGCCCAACTCAATATCCATACCGGGGATTACGCAAAACTATAATACTATAAATCTATTCAATATATACATTTGTCCAAAATGATAACCAATTCAGTATAAAACCAAAATATCTAATTAAGACTACCGCCGGCAGTCATAATCGTCCATTACCACTTGCTTGCTCTTCGATCCACTTGCCCTGTCTAAAAATGTTATTTGGAAAGAATGAGATTTTAGAGAATCTCAGTAGTAACAGTTTACGTATATGATGCATATATACAAAGAAAATAAACATATATCACAATGCAGCAATCAATATTCGAGACTGGGCTTCCGCCACGTTCCCTTCACTATATACGAGGTCGGGCTTACGCCACGCCCCTTCACTTTATCTATATTCGAGTCCGGGCTTTCACCACGTTCTTTCATTGTAACTGTATTCAATGACTAATGCAAACAAGCAATGCAATATACATGATATAGGATAAAGTGTCACTACCTTGTTCTTTCTGTCCTTGATCAGGCGTAGGCCTTCTACGATCTGGGCAAATATTGAATCCTATAGTCATAATTAAAGACGACGCGTTATCACTTATTCCAATACTCAAATGACTTCAAAACACTTAGTTTTGGTTATCATTAAAGTCCCTTAAGTAGCTATGAAAGTCTCTAACAATCGCCTAAAAGGATTGGGAAGTACTATCTCAAAGACCACCTTTTTAGTGTGCCTTGTAAAACATGCCGCTTCCGGCTTCCGATTCGGTCCTAAAATATTAAATGTACAAGAAATAGGGCATAACCTATCCAAGTATCATTTTAGACTCTTCCATAGTGTTTCTTATGGTTATATTAGCCTATGGTGGAAATTTACCAAAATGCCCCCGGGACCCCGGCCCGATGACACGTTTTCCCAAAATTTAGAACAAGGCTACTCTGATGTATTTTCGCCCAAGGAATCCATTTCCGGGCTTAAAATCACCAAAATCATTGTCAAATTACGAAAATATCCTTGACAGCCCCTATCTAGGGATTTCAGTGGCGTTTTTGTAATTATGCTTTTTTGGCCTCTACCGAAAAAGTGCCCAACTATTACCCCACCTATTTTTGCCCACTGAGTCCAATGGAACCATTTATTTCATGAAAATCCAACTCCTACTACCAAATCTGGTCCTGGCTGAAATATTGTAGGAAGAATAGAAAAATGGAGCTTTGTGTTTTAGCTTCCAAAACTTGTACTTTTCCACTTCTAATCCTTGATTAACTCACTTAAACACTTCTTAATCATGATTCAAAGAAATTTGGGCAACATAACCCCTTAGGATTAGGACTTTCCAAATTTACAAAATCAATCAACAAATACCAAACCAAGCCAAGAACAACAATAGCAACAACAATAAACCACAAGAGTTGATGTTCTTGAGATTACCTTGGTTTGCTTCACTTTCTCTCTCTAAAAATCATCCTCCCTTTCTCCCCTAAACCTTGAGATTTTGCTTGCTACACCATGTTTTCCATGAAGATCAAAAGGTTAGAGGAGCTATTTGACAAAAAGGGAAGCTTAATCACAAGACTTACCTTTGGATTTTGCTCCATCTTCTCTCTAGCTTTCCTAAACTTCTTCTTGAAGTCTCTCTCTCTCTCTCTCTCTCTCTCTATGTTTGGTCATGTAATGTGAATGAGAAAGATGAAGCATTAGCTTCATAAATATCTTCCTATTTTTACTCAATTTATTTTACTTCCAAAATTAAGTTTTATGATCTCACCTTGTACTTTGATCTTATCCTCTTCCAACTTTAGCAATTATAATTGTAATCTCTTGGCTTTGGATGATGCCACTTGGCATATTTATCTTCCAAATAAATATTTCCCTTCTCCTAAATATCCACCAATAAAAATATGTGCTTTTACTTTATTCCACAAATCTTAATTTATTCCACCAAGAAAATTCAATTTATACATTTTCCTTTATTTTCCTTAATTAATTGAAATTAACTCCAATTAATTGGAAAATAATTAATCTTGGGCTAAATTGGCAAAATTATGATTTTGCTATCACCTTTGTAATTTAATTCAATTCTTGAATTAATTTGCCCATTTCCTTATGAATGTGAATATTTCAAAATTCACAAGATCTAATTTCCATGAATATTCACTATTCTATTGAATTACAATATATTCTCAATAATTATCATTAGCCCTTAATCAAAATTTGGGATATTACAATAGGCCTCTGAAAACACAATTGAAATTCAGCAATTCCCCCCTCCATCATGTGCAAGTTAAATGCGACACTATACACTCTTTATAAGAAATATCCATCTAATTAATTTATCACTCTAATAACCATTATGAGTCTTCTGTGTTTGTAATTGACATCTTTAATCATTATTAAGTATGTTAATGATTATGTAACCACCCATTTAATTGCATTTATGTGCATTAACTAACGAGTTAATTGTCATTAAATGTGTTTAAGTGTGCACAATGTTATGATGATCCACGGACTATAAAGGGGCATGACATCAAAGTTCTGGGTACCTCGACTCTGAACTTTCAAGCAACTCTCTCTCCTCCTCTGGTGTTTTATCTTGCTAAGTTCTATTATCTTCCGTAGTTCTGCTTACTCTGCTTTTGTAGGAATGATTCGTTTAATCCTGGGGAGTGTCGTTTCTTATCCGCTAGTAGTTAAGGAATAGCCCTTAAGGACGGTGTCCTTAGGTACAACTCAAATCAACTCTGTTATTTGTAAGTGCTGATGCCAATAGGATCTGCATGGCACTAGAGAGGACTTGGAGGATCCATTGAGTTGCATGACAATTTAGGATATGCTACTAACAATTTCTTGACAAGTTCAATGATGAAATATAACTTGATTACTTGAATGGTAATTGTTTGCTACTGCTAGTGGGATTCTTTGAATCTCAAACAACCCCCCTCGGCCCTACAAATAACTAACAATATGAGGTTATGTGCCTCCAAAAGAAGAGCAAGAGCAAAGTGCAAATGTAAATAGAAGAAATGAACTTTCTATGGCGCTAGTTGGATAGAAGCAGAAAATGTATAACTAATTCCATGAGCAATGAGGATTCATGGAGTGATCTCAGCATGTACAAATGATGTGTTAAGATTGATAGTAATTAATAAGGAGTCATAGACCAACCTTGAAACTATGAATGTAATATGCATATTGACTTATTAGTTTAGGCTGTATTTTTTGAATGGAAACTCGATTACACTAATTCAGATCAGAACTAGTACAAAGAAAGAACAAAACACATCAACAATACTAATCATCCCTCCTCACCGATCGCCTCACGCAAGAAAGGTGGTGGGTGAGCAAGGAGAACAAAAATTTCGATCATAGTATGGGTAGCCTTGGCAAGGTGATCTGCTAACAGATTGTATTCTCTGGGAATATAGCGCATGAGGACCTGCCAATTCCTAGATAACCAGAGTCTTGCATCATCAATAATATCCTTAAAGGGGTAGGACACATCGCATCCTCGAGTAAGAAGATTTATGGCCTAAAGACAATTAGTAAGGACCAAGACCATTGTAATATTTCGATTCCAGCAAATTTGGAGCCCTTGGATGATTGCAATGACCTCAGCCACCACCGGGGGAACTCGAGTGAGCTTACTCATATAGCCACAGAGCCATCTTCTATCTTCCAGCTTTATAGCCCCAGCACAACCGCTCTGACCAGATTCTAGAACAGAGCCATCCGTTTCTAAGGTGACGAAGCCCGGCCGGCTGCGAGTGATGTCTTCTCTTGCAGTCGATGAATAGAACTGGCAATTGGATGCTAATTCCATATCCCAGCTGGCCCGAAATAAACTAGCATGAGCATTTTGAAAATCAATTCCTGAATCGTCT
This sequence comes from Inga oerstediana, assembly GCA_963210345.1. Taxonomy (NCBI): domain Eukaryota; kingdom Viridiplantae; phylum Streptophyta; class Magnoliopsida; order Fabales; family Fabaceae; genus Inga; species Inga oerstediana. The sequence continues at coordinate 75,630,887 of OY723399.1, read as the reverse complement.
CCAAAAAGCTTCCTGCAACGAGCTACCCAAATGTCCCAACACACATATCCAAATAGAGTAGCCTAGTTAATCTTCTTTGTGAAACTCCTGCCTGCTTCATGATTCAAGTTCCATTTAATCCAATCCATTCCTTGCAAGGTTGAAAAGGTACTCCACAGGACTGGGTTGACAATGGAAATCCACCGCTCTCGAGCATTGGAACAGTCTCTTAAGAGGTGCATGGTATCTTCTTCCTGAACACAGTTGAACGGACAATTTGCTTGGTCAGTTAAACCTCTACTTGCTCTAAGATGAGTAGTATGAGCTTTCCCGTGAGCGACGAGCCACATGAAAGTCTTGATCTTTTCAGGAACCGGCCATCTCCATAACTTCCTCTAAAATGGATCATCAGAGCTGTGAGAACCTGCACAAAGAAAACAGTATGCAGAGCTAACAGAAAATGAACCATCAGAAGAAGGTTTCCAAAAATGCTTATCTTCTCCTCTTTCATAACAGGGAGGATGAGAAAAAAGGATATGATCTATGGCCTCTCGCTGAAACCACCTTCCTAGCTTAGCAGAATCCCATTCGCCCCAGGGAAGCACATACTCCTAAACCCTTTCTGTGCTATCAACAAAAGCTTCATACCCAGGAACTAACTCGATCAATGGTCTGTTTAAGCCAGACCAATTGTCATACCAGAAGGAAGTTGAAGCTCCATCTCCAATTTAGACTCCCACACCACGTCTGAACTTATCACATATAGTGCAAATCCCTTTCCAGTTAAAGGATGAGTTCCATTGATTTATTGGTCCATTAGTCTGATCCTAGCGATATTTAGATTTAAGAATTCTGACCTATAGCGTATCCTTATCGTTTAGTAACATCCAGCAGAGTTTCATTATGAAGGCTTCATTCTGTTTACGCATGTCACGAATTCCAAGACCACCACTTTTCTTTTCTCTGGTAATCTGATCCCATAAGATGAGATGCAATTTTTTCTGATCCTCATTCTTCCCCCACAAGAAGTCCCTGCTTTTCCTCTCAAGCTCTCGGGTCACACCTTTAGGAATCAACATCGTTTGCATATGGTAAGAGGGCAAAGCAGATAGAACAGCTTTAATAAGGGTGGCTCTGCCTGTAAGGTTTAAACAGCCCCGCTTCCAACCTGATAGTCTCTTCTGGGTTTTTTCTAAAATAGGAGCAAAAGTAATCTTAAAGACTCTTTTATGGAGTAAAGGAATCCCAAGATATTTCCCTAAGTCTCCAGTCAAGCGAACTCCCATGCTTCGGCTAAGACTACAAGCTCTTGAACCATTCACATTCCTTGAGAAGCATACTCTAGTCTTGTCTCTATTCAATTTCTGACCAGAAGCACTATAGAAAAGCTGAATACAACGAAGCATCTCCTCTGCCTGGCTCTCAGAACCCTCTCCGAAAAGAATGAGATCATTAGCAAAGAACAGATGAGAGATGTTTGGGCCATTTCTATTAAGACGAATGGGCTTCCACGTCCCATTATTAACAGCATCCCGGATTATATGGTTGAGCCTTTCCATACATAAGGTGAAGATATAGGGGGAGAGGGGGTCTCCCTATCTAATGCCACGAGATGCCCCAAAGGTGTGAAAGGGTTCTCCATTCCAAAGGACTTAGAAGGAGGGACTTGAGATACAAGCCATAATAAGAGAACGGATTTTCCCATCGATACCAATAGCGCCCAAGGTCTCTTCTATGAAAGATCATTCTAGCCGGTCGAAGGCCTTTTCCAAATCCACTTTAACTGCCATCCACCCCTTCCTACCGGTTTTAGTCTTCATGGAATGAATAATCTCCTGAGCAACAATTATGTTATCGCTACTCTGCCGACCAGCGATAAAGCTGCACTGGTGGTCACCCACGAGTTTACTTATAATGTCCCGAAGACGGTTACTCAAAATCTTAGTAATGATCTTGTAACTGACATTGCATAGAGAGATTGGTCTGAAGTCCTTTATAGATTCTGGATTTTCTTTTTTGGGGATGAGAACAATATTAGTATTATTTATGGCTTTCACCCCAATAGGATTTCCAAAGGCCTCAGAAACCAGCTGAATAAGATGATCTTCCACTATCGGCCAGTATTCCTGATAGAAGATTGCTTGAAGGCCATCTGGCCCTGGTGCCTTAAAAGCCCCCAGAGCGAAGGTTGCAGACTTGATTTCTTCCCTGGTTACCTCAGCATGAATCCTGCTGTAATCCATAGCATCTAACTGAGGAAAATGTGTATAGGTTACGAAAGGATTAAAGTAATCGCTCTCACTACGAAAAAGTTGTGTAATAGTTGGTAGCCATCAGCTTCAATTCGCATTGGTCGAAAGTCCAGACACCATTTCATTTGAGACCATCAATTCTGTTTCGCCGTCTGCGGATAACAGCAGTAGTATGGAAAAATTTACTATTTTTATCTCCCCATTTCAGCCAATTGCAGCGAGATTTCTGGTACCAGACAAGCTCCTCTTGAGCAAGGATTTTCAAATATTGTTTCCACAGTTCATTCTCAGTTTGAATAAGATATTGGTTATCGCGGCGAGATCTTGCCCTTTCAACACCCTCAATCCTTTGTAAGATAGCTTTATTTTTACTATTAAGGTTACCCACCTTTCTTTTATTCTACTCACAGGATTTTCTGGAGAAAGCATTGATTTTATCATTCCATGCACCTCAGCCCCAAGTTTCCTTCACCAAGTCACTAAAACCATCTTCAATAAACCAGGCAGCTTGACAACGAAATAGTGTTTTTGTTTTGATGGATTTTGATGGCTCAATTTTTAGCAAGATTGGCCTATGATCAAAACCAAATTTACTCAAGTGATACACCTTGGTTAGGGGATAAGATTTATTCCATTCAGAATTCATAAAAGCCCAATCAATTCTTTCTTTAAGCGAACCCCGCTCCCAAGTGAATTTGTCACCAACCATATCCGTTTCAATGAGTTGAGAGTGGGAGATGCAGTCTTGAAACTGTTTCATTGATCGAGCATTAGGATTGGATCCACCTTTTTTATCTTCACTATAGAGATAGGCATTGAAATCACCCAATACAATCCATGGGAGATTAACTGTAGCACTGAAATTGTTGAGCTCCTCCCATAGATTTTGTCGGAGAATATGATTAGGCTCAGCATATATGCCAGAGAGGATATAGTCAGAATTTTCATTAGTAACCACCACTTTGACATGAATAGCTTGAGTAGATGAGGAAATATAATGCAGCAAAACTTCTTCCACATTCCACATAATCCAGATTCCGCCGGCATAACCAGTAGCTTCCAGACGGAGCCAAGTATTAAAACCCAATTTCCTGATAATCCTATCAGCCTTAGAGCCACTAACACGAGTTTCAGTAAGAATGAGAATTTTGATGTCTTTGCCATGAATTACATCCCTGACTCTTCTAGGAAACGATCTTGAGGCTGCACCTCTACAATTCCAAGATAAAATATTTAAAGGAATCATAAAAACAAATAATAAGAAAGAATAAAAACCTGAATCGATAGGCATCACTGGTCAGAGACGGTTACTTCCCTGTTGCTTTCCTCACCAAAATTCCCTTCATTTATTTCATTGATGGGTTCCTGGAAACTTTGTGAAGCTGGAGCTTGAACATTATAAATTTCCTGGTTCGTTTGTAGATCTTGAGGAACCGTCAAGCATGTTTGAGCAGTGGGGGGATGGTCACTTCCAATATGTGAGTCCAAAGCCATATGTTGCGGAGCATCAAGCTTTTTGGCCTTATTAGAGTCAATCACAATACTATCTCCCATGCTATTAGCATTCTCCATAAGGTGTTGTAAGTTAATGGGTCCATTTTGAGATAAGGATCCAAAGACAAGGTTATGTCCTCTGCCACTATGCTTGCGCTTGAATTGAGAGGTGTGGACTTTGACATTAATATTCTTTTTGCCCTTTTCTTTGTTAATCACGTTTTCACAGTCCATACAGACTTTCGGCTCATTTACCACGTCCGCCTGTTGATTAGCTGGTCCATCATGCGTTGTTTGACCCAGCCCATACTGGCCTTCGGTTGCCAATTGCTGGCCCATAAACACGCTCCCGTCCGAAGCCATATTCTGGCCCAATTTTGTTTGACTGTCGGGTCCCACCTGCTTGGTTTTAGTGTTGTCAATATCTGCTGTACACACCGACTCCACTTGTGCTTTAGAATTCTTTCGGGTTGACTTAGCCTCCCTCCTACTTTTGCCTGTCTTATCCATATCAGATCCCTTTTCAATAGCTCTTGCTTTGCTGCAGCTAGGATCGCCGTTTTCGAACATGGATATTAGATTATCTATCCGTTGGTTTTGCTCTGGTTCTCTGCCAGTAGAAGATTTTTGGCCCGTTTCCTTTCTTTTCCAAAGCTGCTCCGCTGCCCCCTTCCTTCTAGCTGACTTAGATTGCTCACGGGAAGGGACCTCTGGATCCGTTTGTTGAAGGACCTCGAATCGTGAGCCAGCTCCTTTCTCTCTGCTCCTTAGGCTTGATCGGACAGGGGAAGGCGTTGTAGTTGGCTGTTTTCGCTCCAAATCCATGACAAGATGGTGTGATCTGACTCTGGGCTTGACTTTCATCCACGCGCCGTATTCCTCTTCCACTGCTATGCCAGGTACGGACAGCAGAGGCCTCTTCTCTTCTAATTGTTTACCGTTTACCGTCGCCGGAGCTTGGCTGGACATAATTTCCGATGATGTCTGTGTATTCCATTAAACCATGAGAATTGGTTAAACACGTTTCCAAGGTATGACCATAAAGACCACACTTAAAGCAAATGACATTTAGTCCCTCATATTCAATCGTGTAGACATGGTTGCGGAGAATAAAACGAGATTGAAGTTTGTTGTTTAAGTCGACCTCCACACTAACTCTGGCATATTTACCCCTTTCCACGGTATTTCTGTTATTCTCTTGATGGGCTAGGGTATTCATATCCATTTTGAAAGTACGACCAATCAGATTTCCTATCTCAAACATACACTCTTCAGATTGCCCATACAATAACTCATGAGGCGTGACCTTAGTAGATGAATGGTAGCTGGTATTATACCACCATTCTGCAGGTGACAACCAGCGACTCCAATCCTTAGGAACCTCCCAACACATACACCTAAGGTATGTCTCCAAACACCGATTAACCACTTCCGATTGCCCATCGGTTTGAGGATGATAAGAAGAGGTCAACTTTTGATTGATCTTAAGTATCTTAAGAAATTCATGCCAAAAATTACCAACAAATATAGGGTCCCGATCACTAATGATTTCTATAGGTGCCCCATGCAACCTATAGACTCCTTCTAGAAATTGCTGAGCCAAAACTGAAGCAGAAAAAGGATGAGAAAGAGCAAGAAAATGTGCATACTTACTAAGCCGATCCACAATGACCCAAATAGTATCCTTGCCATTGGACTTAGGCAAACCTTCAATAAAGTCCATTGTGACACTCTCCCACACTCTACTAGGAATAGGAAGAGGTTGTAACAACCCGGGATAGGCTGCTGCATCATATTTACAGCGAGCACACACATCACAGTGACGAATAAAATCTTTGACCTCTTGAAATATATGCTTCCAACAAAAGAGAGATTTAACCCGTTGGTAAGTTGCATGAATTCCTGAATGCCCTCCTTGAGCACTAGCATGCAGCCATTCTAAAATTTTATTTCGAGTAGTTACCCCCTTCCCTACCACAATTCTGCCACTCTTCCTCAGCAAACCCTCCTTCCAAGTATACTTTCCAACTATTCCCTCATTATTCTGCAATTGCTGCAACAGATTTTTCAATTCCTCATCAGATTCCCAGCTGTTCTTAATATCTTGCAACAATTCCTCTGAACATGTGGATAGAGTCATCTGCATGATTTCCATCTGTGGCTTACGAGAGAGAGCATCTGCCACATTATTGTTGGCCCCCTTTTTGTAATGGATTTCATAGTCAAATCCCATCAATTTAGAGACCCAATACATTTGAAAGGAAGTTTTTAATTTCTGATCCAACAAATACTTCAAACTTTGTTGATCTGTCCTTATAATGAAGCGCCTCCCTTCAAGGTACTGATGCCAGTGTTCAACAGCCTGCACTACTGCCAAGAGTTCCTTTTCATAGATTGATAATGCATGATGTCTTGGAGCCAATGCCTTGCTAAAAAATGCTAAAGGCTGACCTCCCTGCATCAGAACCGCACCAATTCCCCCTCTACACGCATCAGTCTCAACAACAAATGTCTTGGAGAAATCAGGCAGTTCCAAAACGGGGGCTAAACTTAAAGTTTCCTTTAGCCTTTTAAATGCTTGAGCAGCCCCAGGAGTCCATAAAAAACTATCTTTCTTTAACAGATTAGTTAAAGGTCGAGCCAACTCACCATAAGATTTGATAAACCTCCTATAGTAGCCAGCTAGCCCAAGGAAGGATCGGAGCTGCTTAACGGTGGCTGGTTCGGGCCATTCCAATACTGCCTTAATCTTCTGGGGATCAGTAGACACGCCCCTATTCTGAATAATATGACCCAAATATTCCACCCTAGTGGCTGCAAACGTACATTTACTTTCCTTGACAAAATACTGATGTTTCTGCAATAATTCCAACACAATTCTGAGGTGTTCTATATGCAGAATCATACTAGGACTATATACCAAGATATCGTCAAAAAATACCAAAACGAATTTTCTCAGATATTCACGAAAAATAGAGTTCATGGCCCCTTGAAAAGTGGCTGGGGCATTAGTAAGCCCAAAAGGCATTACCAACCACTCATAATGGCCAGCATGAGTGCGAAATGCAGTCTTATATGCATCCCCTGGTTCCATCCTGATTTGATGATACCCAGCCCTAAGATCAAATTTTGTAAACCATCGCGCTTCCCTAAGTTCATCCAACAGCTCTTCGACCAAAGGAATTAGGTATTTGTTCTTAATCGTCCTCTTGTTAAGTTCCCTAAAGTCAATACACATTCGCCATGTTCCGTCCTTCTTTTTAACCAACACTATAGGTGACGCAAATGGAGAGGAGCTCTCCTGTATCACCCCATTTTCTAACAAACCCTTGACCTGTCGTTCAATCTCATCTTTTTGAATCGATGGGTAACGGTAAGGGCGAAGATTAACCGGATCAGCTTCCTCACTAAGAGTGATTGGATGATTATGCCCCGGTTGCAAAGGTGGCAGTGAATGTGGTTCATTAAATACTGTACTAAACTCCTTCAATAACCCCTTAATTCCTACACTCATCTCTGCTGAACCTTTAGTCAAAATACAGCTAGGATGGTGCTGTGCCTCTACTGCTTGTAATAGGAAAAATTGACTGCCACCCTCCTCCACCTCATCAAGGTGACGTACTAACTTGCAATCGGCCTTGGGAGTGGCTCGCAAAGTGCACACTGAATTATTATACCAGAATGTCATTGCTAAATCATCATAATTCCATGAAGCATGATGAACAACTTGCTGTAACCATTGCAACCCAAGTACAATATCATAGGTTTTTATTTCCATAATCCTCAAGTCAAACTAAAATTCTTCACCCTGCATCTTCCATTTGAAGTTACGCCACAGACCATACAACTTCAAATGACCTCCCCCAGCGACCTCAACTTCCCCACAAGGTGTTGCAGCACCCTTCCAGCCTAATTTATTGGCTAATGTCACGTCTAGGTACCCGTGAGAAGCACCATTGTCAATCAGGATCTGCACAGGACGCCTTCCAACATACCCTTGAATTCTCATCGAATCCACTCCAACTCTTCCCTGAATGGCATGTAGAGAAATCTGCAAACACTCTGCCCCATCACTGTTGGACAAATCTTCCACAGAATCCTCGTGTTGCGGTGCGTCAAGCCCTTCAAAATCTTCTACCAAGGAATCCATTTCAATCAATTGGATTTGCATCCTCTGTTTTTTAGCGCAGTTATGGCCCCTAAAATAAGGTTGATGACAATAAAAGCACATATTTTTAGTTCTATGCTCCTCCACTTCTTCTGGAGTCATACGTTGTGGGATTCAACCTGTAGCGGCTCTGGAGTCATACGTTGTGGGATTGAACCTGTAGCGGCTGTTGATTTTAATGGTGCACCAGAAGATGTCACAGAGGCTAAGGAAGAAATACCACGGTTTGAAACATTGCTGGGTTTGGCCCCAAATGAAGATTTACCCATCACCGCGTGGGCCCCATACCTCCCAGTCAAAGATTGGGTCCCACCAACCGTAGACCCACCAGTCGCAGAAGGGAACTTCGGAGTCTTCTACCTGTCCGAAGCTGCGTCTACTTGCCACGCTCCCTTGCGCTGAGTCAGTTGAAGGCCATTAACGTTTCTGGAATTAACTTCGTGAATCTTGGCTATACTCCTGGCTTCCAACATCGTGCGGGGTCTCATGATCCGAACCTGGTTGGCGAAATCGGGTCGAAGCCCTTCAATGAATGCTTGAATCGCTTGCTCCTTTGGAATCCGCAACTTACAACGCAAGGTATCAAATTCATCCGTATAATCCTCCAAGGAATCTGATTGGTATAACTTCTTGAAATCACCCATCGTGATTCATACGGATTTCCGAAGTACATCTTGAGAGCATATTTGTATTCACTCCAAGATATAGCTTGATCGTCGTCACCGTCAACAAAGGCTTGGTGCCAAATATAAGCTTTTTCATCAAGATGAATACTTGCCATTCGGACCTTCCAATCTTCGGGCGTACCATCAAGGTCGAAATATCTCTCACATTTGCTAATCCAGCCTGTGATATCCGACCGTTGGAAATGGGGAAAATCCATCTTTGCCAGCCGCGTCGGGGGTGTATAACGGTCATTGGTCAGTCTGGGTCGATGGTAATCAAAATGATCGGCCGGTCGCTCTCGACGTGCGTCTCGGTGACTGTCGAAAAGAAGAGTTCTTGGGTGGCGATAGGACCCCAATTCTGGAGCCGACCCAGTACGACGAACCTTGCCACACTCATTGTCTTGAATAGCCAACGACCGATCTTGCTGAAGGAAGGCCAATTCAGCCGACAATTGCCGAACCACCTCCGGTAAACCCGACAGTTCTTGAACCACCGCCGACAACCCACGTAATTCTTGAACCACCGCCGGCAACCCTCGCAGTTCTTGAAGTTCGGATTCAATGGCCTGTAATCTTGCATCTGACGCAGCGGGAACGGCATCGTGAGAGCCACTAGCACGTGTGATCACCATCGCAGGAACGAAACGTGTGTATGCCGAGGAGTGTCTTCTCTGATACCACTGATGTAATTGTTGTAGAAATAGAGGAGAGGAATAGAGTAGAGAGAAGGAAGAACCAGAACAGGGCGAGAGAGAAGAAGAGAGAGACAGAGAAGGATAGAGGAGACTGAATCGCAATTCTCATTCATGTACAGGTAAAAGACAAGACTGACTGTGCTCAAGTCCTTATTTATATATCATATGAATATCAGCCTCATAGACTTAATTCGCTGACTACTTATTATTCCTAAGACAATTACCTACTTACCCCTCACCTAATTAATGTTTTACACCTTACACATCAAATAATGACATAAACATTATTAGGAGTCTATATACTATGGACTAAACTTCAAATAAAGTTGCTAAATTCTTAAGAGGCAGCAACCAAGAAGCTTAATTGTAAATTTCCAGCTGCTGAAAAAGATTCTGTTACAGCAACTTACAGATAGATATATGTATTCTCCCACCATTATAGCTACTTAAATCATACCATATAATTAGATTGAAAACACTTTCTTCCACAGAATTTTCGGGCAGCACCAATTTCCATATACCCTTCAATTCCAGCAACTTAGTTTCATTTTAACACACCCTCTTCTTTCCTTATTTAAGCCACGTAGTTCAATCCATTCATTTCTTCTTTAAACAGCCACTATTTTTAAGTTGCAGGAATATTTCCAGCAACTTATCATGTCAATTTAATCATTCTAATGAAACCTTTAACATGCTTGACAATCCAAATACTTATTTAGTTTCAAAGAGTATCAAACAGCAAGTTCCTTATCAATTTTCAGCCTTAAAATATCATCCCAAACTTTAAACTTGTACACTCACATATATTCATATAGTTACTCCAGTACCCCTCATATTTCAATAATCAATTATCTCCATGAAGTTTTGATAAGATGGTACGAGTAACACCTCTCTGATCAGTATAACAGGCTCACAACATCACTTGTACTATCCTTCTAATCCTCAAATATCAATCAAGTAGTATCCCTACAGCATCTCTAAAGATTCGGTATTTGATAATGCTTTAAAAAATTTAGAACCCATCAAGCTTCCTACCACGTACATGTATAAACACTTATATCATAACCTTCATTAGCATATAAAGAGTCTAGCCTTCTCAAAACATCCGAACAACAGCCCCTATTAACCCAAATTTTCCAGATTTTAGAATGCTTTATTGAGAATGAGAAATCAACATGCATTTAATCAAACTAGCTTTTAACTTTGAAAACATTTCGTAGTAGCAAAGTTGGGCATTTTTTTATAAGTTATATATAACATTTCTAGGAGTTATCCACAAGAAAATTCAAACGATTCCTCTGGTTAGAGAGCCACATATTTGAATTTTATTCCCAAAATCAAACTCATCATACAGTCAAACCATCTTCATATATACATAGTATTTAAACCTTTTTTTCCCTTATATAGAACCAGACGTCTAACATCAGAACAGCAACCACCAGATTTGGGAATCACAAACCAAAGACAATCAGACACTTGCAACACCCATTATAATGATTATAAGTCTAAATCTATCTTTAGCCACCATTGGAACTATTAATCGGTGGTTTTTTTTTTTTTCCTTTAAGAACTAAATTCGATCTCTCCTCTCACTCCCAATCTAACCCAACTAAAGAATCTGAAGATGGGAGGACGCTTACGGGACTTACCTTGGTTCAAAGATCGGTTTGTATGTGGATTTCAATCTTTACTTCTCCCTTTCTTCGGCAATGGTCTCCAATTGCTCTTCGTCAGTCTCTCTTGCACGATCACTCACTCTTCTCTCACAGTCTCACTCTCTCTTGTTTCTGATGGAGAAAAATGAAGAGGAGAGGTGAACAAATGGGTTTAACATGCCCATTTGACCATTTTGCCCTCCTAATTTCTTTGTTTGCAGTTTCATCCTTGGAGACACCAAAAAATTCCTATAAAATTTAATCCTTGGTACTTCATAGTTCATAGGTATTTTCTTCCTTAATTAACTTCTTTAAACCATAAGGTAATTTTTCTAAAACTTTCAATTTAAACAACAACCTCTAACTATTTTTCTTTAATCATTTCAACAAAAAAAAAAAATAGGCCCCTAATTCCCAAAATTAGCTTTACAATTATTTGAAACTCTTTTGGGAAACAAATTTTTCATATAATCCTTTATTTCCCAAAATACTCATCTATAGTTTTTTCCTTAATTATTATGGGCCTTTATATATATTAACTTTCCTAAAATTGTGGCGTGAAAGTAATCTTTTAACCAAATAATTTATTTTCAAGGATATTTAATTTTCATATAACATCCCTGATTGAGGCCTCAAGTAAGCCTAATAAATCTCTTCTTAAATTTTTGGGATGTTACTGTAAACAACATGAAATGCTCATGAGAACTTTTATGTGTGAAGTAGATAAATAGAAATTTCCAAAAAGTCCTAATTCAAGCCAGTTAGATGTATGAAACAATCATTATGAATTTTAAAAGTTAAGGCACAAAATTTGTTCAAGAAGCAAAGCAAGTCTAGGAAATGAATGAATTGCATTAATCCAAGCATGATCATGATAAAAAGATATTTTTCTTATGTGAAAGACTTCAAGAGCTTTCAATAGAATTTTAGAGCACCCTTATTTTGATTTTGTCAAAATGGGACCATTAAATTGGAAATACCAAATGAATAATAATCCAAGGATCAAAATACAATGTCTCAATTTATGGGCTTCAATATATGATTTGCCTGAACCATAGTGCTTTCAGACGCATAGTAAAGGTGTATGTTAAAATGATGGATGTGAGATCAACAATGAACCATAACTGGTCACCTGCAGCCAATCACATAATGGCGAGGAAAGTATCCACGTTTCTTCTTTATGAGCGATTACTAAAAAGTACTTATAAAAAATTCATGATTTCAAAGTAAAATAAGCAAGGGATTCAATTAAATTTGTCTTTAATTTAAGCACAGTGAGAAATGCTCTAAAAACTACTTAGTCCACGATATAGTAACCCCAAAATATGCAATGAAAAGATTGTTTTTAGAAAAATCAAACGTATTTGTCTTTAGAATCTTAATGTTAGAAATTAATGCAGGAGGAATAAACTCTAGCATTTATGAAAAAGAAAATTCTCTCAGCATTTTAAGATTTGAACTTGAAAGTATCTACCAATCATTGCCCTCCTCAATGGATGTATAATTACAAGTTTTGGTTGTTGTTCAGCCAACTCTCGAATTACATTACTATAGAAAAGGTTATATTTAACGGTTTTTTTTGCATGTGTGACACCCTAATATCCATAGTTATCATATAAGCTTTTATATAATGAATTTGAACCACTATGTCAGTTTTGATCCTGGGAAGAAAATACCTTTAAAAATAATTGAAAACACATCCCAAACATAGAGTGCAAACCGGTAATTGACATGGGCTTTTCTAAAAAAAAAAAAATTGAACTTTCAAAAACAGTTATATAATGATTCACAACTTTAATATGACTCATCAATCCTTAGCTTCATTTATTATTATCAGAGTGCTTCTTTGCTCTTATACTTGTGTGTTGGTGATTAAACTATGGGCCCTTAACATACAATTGCCCAATTCAATTCAATTATCGAGCTTGTTGTAATTACCGTTTCATTATATAAAATTGATCAACTAAGATTACCCGGTACTACACATGCCATACTACTACTTTTACAACTACAAATACTAACTTCATTGTGATTATAAATATACATATATATACAAACCACATAGCCAAATGAGGCTACCAAAATACATAAGTCTAATACAAAATAGTATACATATACCCAATGTAAATTAAAATCTTCTTCTCCACCTTCTTATTTATCTGAAATCACTTCCTGCTTGCCCCTTAAGCTGCTTTCTTTCACTGTATATTATTAATGGAAAGGGTGAGATTCATGAGAATTTCAGTAGTAATAACAGTTAATCATAACATATGCAAGTTCACAAAGTATGCTAAACAACCAAGACATAACTAATCAGTATTTATTTTTTTAAGAAAATAAATCCTATTTCAATTATAACAAAAATTATTAGTATATGTAAACCCTAGAACATAAATTGTTACACAGATATTATCTAATCGGGTATTTTATCTGTATATAATGCCTATAAGATAATTTTCAAGAAATTCTCATACTTGCATTTTTTTCTACAATTTTTCATTAAATAGATTTTGAATAGATTGAATAGAAAATAAAAATTTAACACGACATGTGCTGTTCCGAATGAATAGGACTGTAATAAAAAAAGAAACATCTATATAGGTAACTATAGCTAGACTAGAGTTATATCTGCACATGTTTAATAAATCCAAGCCTTATTACGCACCTCAATCCTATTCTACAGATTCTACTAAAAAATTAGGCAAAATTTTCTCTCTTCTTTGCAAATTTGAATTCTTTTTTGAATAATTGAATCGGTGAAAAGGTTGAGTGCTAAAAAAAAATCTATATTGTTTCTGATTATTAGGTCTTTATCTCATCGAATAGATCAAATTCCCAATTCATTTATTTTGCTAGTATCCAATCGAATTGGCTTGGAATATGGAATATCATAATACTGGTAGAAATGGAATCTATTTTTTGTTCGGATATAAGATCACATTCAGTAATGAGTTTCTTTAACATTCATCTCAGCATTTGATCCCTTTATTACATTAATAATATATCCATGTTGAAATACATGGATGAAGAAATATCACCAAACTTGTGTGGAAAATGGAACCTATAAAAAATGTAAGTTGCTACCTCCAGTCCTAAATATAGGACATAGCTTGTAGTGCAATTTGCACTACAAATTATGTCCTATATTTAGGACCGGAGGGAGTACCATATAGAAAACTGACCTCTTTTTTGTTGGTTCATTGAATAAAAAGTAGTATAGTAGGTTGTTCAATATAGAACATTATTTTAACAGCTTTTTGCAAGCAATATGGTTGAAATGCAATGGTTGCTTTGTAACAGGATTTATTTGATGCCGACATGGATTAATATAATTCATATATAGAAGATAAGAAAAACTTTGGCTACAAATGATATGGAAGAAAGGAATATTGTTTAGTGGAGCCTCAAGATTTCGTACTTTTAAACCAGGACTCTAAATCTTGCTTTTCTAATAGTTGATAACAGGAGTTCCATTTGCACCTTCAGACAATATCAACTATAACTGTACCATTCATGTACTAATATGGAAGAAAAGACAAATATGACTCTGTCCTCCTTACCCTCATACCTAGGCAAATCTGATGTGTCGCAAAAGAAAAAAAAACTTTTGCTATAATTGACACAAGACTTGGCATCTAATTCTAATAACAAAAAAACAAAAACTTTTGCTGCAATTGACACAAGACTTGATATCTAATTCTATTAAGTATATTATTAGCATCCACATACTTGGTTAATGGTTCTACTAAGTTTAATAACCTTAATGGATTAATAAATGTAGAAAATCAAAGTTAATTAAGGTCTTCCATGCTGCTTTACTTAGTTATCTTTTAAGGTTAATTTGATACCATACTCACATATATATAGGTGAAACATAGGTCTCGAGCAACATTAGAGAGACCTGATAGCCTTTAGAAAACACAGATGAAGCTAAAAGGTACACATTTCTGATCTCTGTAGTGAATTTTTTGTTTTCAATGTTTCCATTCTAAAAGTGACATGGTTGGGAGGTTTTTGTGTTTATAATGACAATTGTGTAGCCTTGTGGCATTTGTTAATTAGTCTATAATGTATATTATAAACTTGAGCCAATTGAAAATGTTACATCATAGGCTTCTCAACTCTGCCAAATTTTCCTAAAGTTGCTTAGGCATGTGATCTGATAATCTATGTCGGATCCTTCAAGTACATGGCCCTTTATAGGTGTAATTTTAGACATGTACTTAAAAGCTTTTTTGTTTAACTGCTTTTATAGCTTGATTGTTCAATAGCTTTTCTAAATCCTTAGTAGATTGTGTAAGAATGTACAACTTAGAACATGGGAAAGAAGTTTTGCAGCTATGATATAGACAAATAAAATTTGACTACACTTTGGTAATATCCTGTATTCATAGTAGATATTTAAATTTAAAATATTCTAAAAGATAAAGTATTTTAATTGAAACCATGACTGTATTTGAGTTTTGTAAATGAGTATATTGTGTTACTGCATAATTAATAGACAAATATATTGTAGAGGCACGCATATTGCGTCTGTTAATACTATCATTAACTGTGGCAAATGATCAGCAAGTGATAGTAATGCCAACATAAAACTATAAAAAGGATATTATAGAGGCAAGTAAGAGGTTCACATTGGATTTTTCATAATTTATTTTTATTAAGAATACCAAGAAGTATTGGATTGTTCGGTTCATTTCAATGGAACATTTTTAAGCTGTAAATGATAGCTATGTCTATAATAAAAGATAGGTACGTTTGCATTTTTATTTACCCACGTGTATTTGCATTCTTAAACATTAGATGAAGAAGAACTCTATAAACACTTGCAAAGTTTCAATTTTTATTCTTTAGTATATTTCTAGGCTCGGCAATATTTTATTGGTGCTACTTAAAGTGGACTTCTTTATTTGGTGCAAATCATCAAACTCTTTAAACACTTACATGGACTCTGTTTATATATATGTTGCAGAACATCCTTTGAAACCCTTACCTGCATTTTTTTAAAAAAATTCTCTTACCATATCCTTCAATTGCAACCCTTCAATTGATGTGCATGGATATTTTTGTACATGTTTTGTCATTTAGAGGTATGGATATGTAAATGACTGAGAGCTTTAACATGTGTATTCCGATGTTGGCTTTCTTTGTCTTTTAATAGGATGTCTTCAGAGAGCCATAAATTGACTGCTCTCAAAACTGAAATGTTCACAGCACAGGAGGCATTGGAGGTTGTAAAGTAATGGGGTGGTGTGAGGTGTAGCATTGAGACTTGTGTGTGTGTGTGTGTGTGTGTGTGTGTGAGTGAGAGAGAGAGAGAGAGAGAGAGAGAGAAGGTAATGAGGTAAGTTGGTCAAAAAAAGAGGACAAGCATTTAGCATTATCTGTGTGTGAGAGAGAAAGATGCTTGAGATTTTTCATAAGAAAATGCATTCATGGGAGTTTTGTCTTATTATCATACTTGTCCATCGAACAATGTTCAGATCTTAACTCATGTATTTATTTTCTTGTACGTTGTTTTATGAATATATATCTTGATGTATTCTTTTCTTCTCCTACAGAAATTTATTGATCATATTTATATAACAATAGATGGTTTTGGAAAACTTATGTTAGAAAAGAGAATACTCTTGACATAGGAATGATCTGCAGGTTGGTGTGAAAATCCTATGACATCTTACGTCAATATTCTTGAAGGCTATTAGGGAAGTGTAGATATCCAACGTTATTGTAAATGCCAGTGTGATAGGTAATTGTAGATATCCAACGTCAATACTCTTGTATTCTTTTTTTTTTCTTGCAAGCTGTTTCAAGAATATATCTTGATCTTACACTGGCTAATTCATGGGTTGAAGAGGCTTTATAATAACAATCGCTGATGATGGATTTCTTTTTCGTTCATTGATATTGGATTGAAGTTATTATGGGTTTATTTTTCTTCTCTTATAGAAAGTTCTTGACCACATTTTACTTTTTGTTCATTGACGATGAATATGTGAGTGTTATGCTTTCTATGAATATGTCCATTAATTTCTACTAGTATGGAGCCAATTAGGAGAAAAGAAATAAAACATCCAAGTAGTTGTTGTTTTCTTTTCAGTTTTTACTCAATAAAATGTGGTAAAGGTCCTATCAATAACACAAGATAACTGATATAGAAGTGCACTAATGTGATGTTTGGCACAACGATTTGGTGGCCCAATCGTGCGATTGGGAGCTGATTGCAAAATGCAACATGTTTGGTTGAGGTGATTGGCAACATGGGCTTTTACTTTATTTGCACAATTTGTAATAAGCCATCAGTTAGAGCTTTTAGCTTTTGGAATAAGCCCAAATTGACACTTGCATTAAATAGGTTTTAAAAATTCACACCAACCCTCGGCTACTTTTTCTCCTTCTTCACCCTCTATTACTCTGTCTTTTCTTCATTTTGTCAAAGCTTAGAAAGCATCTCTATATAGTGCCGCCTACCCCAGTTGGTGTTACCAGCAAAGTTTGGTTTATAGCGTCGTTTTGCGCTGCGTGTTGTGTACTCTTCTCCAGCGATCACTTTGCTTTTGTTCTTTGTCTCTATCAGAGTCGCCATGCGTCTTGAAGTCCAGCAGTCATATTGAAGTTTGACGGTGTGTTACAGTTTGGTATGAATGACTTTGTGAATGAAAAGCTAACTCGTAAATGAAAAGCAAAACTAAAATGGAAGTAGTACTTCATATTATGCAGTAGCAGTACTGATGCACCTGAAGGAACTACTAGTGTTGGATTTATGGAAGATCAGGTCATGTGATACTATGCCTACATACACATATAGTCGCCTACTTGTTCCGCTCATTTTGTGAAGAAGAAGAAGAGAAATGGACAAGAGGAAGGCATTAATAGGGTGGTATCACCTTCTGGTCTGGAAGAGGAATGGCAGTAAGGGCTGTGATGAGATCGAGGATAAGAGAAAAGAGAATGAAAAGGAAAATGGTATGGATAGTAGAAGTGGAGAGTGATTTGGTGCTAGTGGAAGTAGAGAGACCCTGATTTCTGCTAAAAGGAGGAGCTTCTCGTTCAAGCACAAGGGACACATGTAATATACCAAATTTTGTATCGCTGAAAATGTGTAAATATGGAAATAGTGGAATAAAATAAATACTGATATTTACAAATAAAGATAGGGTCACTTTCAAAATTCCCAGATATCCATTATGTTATTCAAGGAAATCGAGAAGTCAGGATTGTAAAATACAAGTGTAAGTAGTTGGAGGAAAATTTGTCAGTGGTTGCAGGGCATAAAGTCGCCATTTTTTAGATTGGAGGGATCCGGACGTCGCGTGCCTTGATATGCATGCCACGGTGTCAAGTAGATCCTGAGTATGCACTGATAAACCAACTTTACTAAAGTAACTTTAAAAAAGTAAGTAATGATGACTCATGTTGACATATCTTTTGCGTTGGCCAAGTAAGAAAATGACAAGTGTCTCATAATCATTACAAAGTATAAGGCTACTTTTGGTTTGACCAAATGAGGAGGTGATAAGTGTCCCTCATCATTACACCTACTTTATACCTTTTGTGTTGGCGTATTTGGAGTGCACCACCTAGCAGCTGTGTCTGGGAAATCCATCGGTCTCCAGCCAGGTTGCGTACTTGACGTTTCGAACACCGAACCCAAGAGTCTGGGAAAATTGTCAGGCCTTTCCCTTCCCCTGACCATTTATGTGCTACCTAAGTGAGAGAAAATGGAAGACCAATGGCTGCATGACACATGGCACTCTTAAGCCTTAATCTTGTGACACTTGGCAAGATGAGATGAGATCATTTTGTGAGATTAAATCACAACCATCCATGCATAATTAAAGGCCAAATTTTTAGCTAAGTGAGGAAAGAGAAAGAGAAATCTAATTTCTTAACTCAAGAACACAAGAAGAGAGAAGGAGGAGTGAATAGTGATTTCTCCTGACTACCGGAGCTGATTCAACCCTAAATCATCGTTATCACTCTTTAAGCCCTTCAGGAAACTTCTTCTACTCACTGTAAGCTTCAATTCTATGTTCTCAGAATTCTCATCTGAGGTGTTTTGTGTCATTTTAAAATGATTACTTCATGTTTTTGTTGAGTATTTATTAACTCTTGTACCACCTTGATTTTAGGCCAAGAGAATTTTTGAAGCAAGAAGATGTTTTTATTCATATATCTGGTGGTATATGATGCTTATTGATGTATTAGCCTTGTTGGTGGTCAAAAACACAAACTTGATTTTTATTGTTTTGGGAAGCAAATTTTGCTCGGGCCAAAACTAGGAGAAAGAATTTGATTTTGGAATTTTTAAGCTTTCCATTAGATTATACATGAAAATTTGTGTAGGAATAGGCTCTGATTATAATTTTGGAAGACCGGTTAAAAAACTCAAATACTAGAAACTTAGTTCACTAAGCTGCCAATGTGCATTTTTTCCAACTAGTTTTGTTGTGGCGAAAATTTCACTATCCAAACTTCATCTAATGATGATGAGATTTTTCAAAATTAAAGTACACTTAACCTTTAATTTGATAGGTATTATGAAGGATTTGGATAAGTACACTAAGAGTTATGAGTGTTTGAAGTTAGACCATTAAAACTAGTCAGATTTTCTGACAATAGGGGAAAAGGGAAACTGGGAAGTGTGTAAGGTTAGGTGGCTACTTAAAGTACTTTTTCCTTAAAATAAACTTAATAAGTGACACATGGGATTTGGAATCACCTTAATTGGATTTTCCTAGCTCAAGTTATGAATTTTCAAATATTAATGAAAATTCTGCCAGCTTTTTGGTAATTGTGCGAAAATTTAAAGTAAAGTGTTTTTTGTAATAGAATTGGACCTTTAAGGGTTAAGTTAAGCATTTTGGGTTAGCTTGGGCCCATTAGCTACACATTGGGCCTAATATAGTGTGTAATACCCCGAATTTTGAAACTTGAGGCTAGAGAATAAGCCTGAGATAAGTGGACTGCTAAGCCCCTGTTTAGCAAGATCCTAAATTGTGATTAAGAGATAATGACTCCAAAAGTGGATGTGGTTAGTGATAAATAACCCTTTTGGAGAATTCGATGTGATTTGAGTTTCGGAATGTGATTCGTATGTGCTGTGAGCAGCGCCGAAACCCTGTATTTTAGTTCAATTATGGATTAACCTCTAAATTGACTTAAAATAGAGGGAGGGCGCATAATGTGGTGATATGGAAAGATATGAAGTGTTTGGTGGTGATCCAAGAGAGATTACCATAATCAGGGGCAAAACGGTAAGTTACCAACCAATTAATCTGTTACCGAAGAGGAAACTCATTGGTAACTTCAAGATCAATGGTTAGGATTGATTTGTGCAAGAGATCAAGGGGTGAAATCACATGTGTGTGAGCTTATGTGAGCTCATGTGAGGTTTGTCAGGATGGTGACACTTGGCACCTTGTGGACTTTTAGATCTTGGTCAAATGTCCAAAGTGCTTTTTCTCTTCCCTCTCCTTTATTTTGGTCGGCCAACACATGAGAAAAAGGGGAAAATCTGATCACTATCTTCATCATCTTCATCTCTCCAAAGTCTCCATTTGCGCCTAGCTCAAGGGAGGAAAGAGAAATCAAAAGGTGAGATTTTGGTTGGCTTCTTGTCCTCTAATGCTCTAATCACCTTCTATAAAGTTGTTCATAGTGATGAGAGCTTCATCTCTATGGTTTTATATTCTTGATTGAAGGTGTTTGATGGCTTGAGGAAATTTGGAAAGATGAAGAATCAAGAAATTGGTTTGGGAAAGAGGAAGAGGTGAGTATTTGAAGCCTTTTGATCTAAGTTTTGTAAATTATGGTTGAGTATTGTGAATTATGAATTTTGCCCTGATTTTATGGTATTTTCGTGTGGAATGTGAATGGTGGAATTGGATGTTGTTTTGTGTTGAAAATAGTGTCATGTTGTGGTATTTAATCATTGGAATTGGTTTGAATTGGATTGAACACAATGGTTGAAAAATTAGAAATTCTGTCCAGTGAGAATTCTGTCTGGGTAGTCTGTTTGTGTTGCCGTTTTGAATGGGCAAATGATGTTGGAAAATTATGAAACTTTCAGTCTTAATGTTCACATCTCAAGCTTCAAAATGGACATAAATTTTGTGTCATTTCGCTTGGTGAGCTGGGAGTTTGAACTGACCAAAGTTTGGCATCCAAACTGGACCCTGTTTTGGCAAGTCTGTTCTGGACAGTCAGATGACGTGGATGTTTTGACTGGGCAAATGATGTTCAAAAATTATGAAACTTTCCAGTCTTAAAGTTCACATCTCAAGCTTCAAAATGGACATAAAGTTTGTGTCATTTTGCTTTTTGAGCTGGGAGTTTGAACTGACCAAAGTTTGGTATCCAAACTGGACTCTGTTTTGGCACAACGTTAGATTTTTGGTAAATCTGGACTTTTGTGGTGATTTCTAGTAATGGCTAATATTTTTCCTTGACAGAGGACTTAAATAGCTTTCATTTGGCTTTGGAATCACCTTATTTCGATTTTTCCTGAATTAGTTATGATTTTTGGAAGTTCAGCCAAGAAACTAGATTTTCTGGGCCGCAGCCAACCCCCATTTTCAGCATTTTGAGATTTTGAAAGGGTTCAGTATTCGTTTAGTTCGCGAGTAAGCGGAGCTGGAGCATACGTGGAAAGAAAAGTGTAGGGAACTTACCTCTCCTGCATGTATTGATATTTGTGTTTGTGTATTGATGCATGTTATTGCTTTGCTTGATTATGTGAAACATATATGAATGATTGAAGCTCTGTTTCTATTTATGCTATGGCCATGAGTATGTTGTTGAAACATTGGGCATGCGAATATATCATTATGTGAACATGAGTTATTGTGATGCAAGCATGTCATGCATTAAACACTTATCTTGCATGCATATTGGTATCTGTTTCCTACTGGGATTCTCTAGAATATCACCCTCCCCTACCAACATTTTAGACAGGTCAAGTGGCTCAAGGAAGGAGCAAGTGACTAGGGGCGGCGAGAATCCCTTATAGGTATTTGTATTTGGTAGTTGGTTATCATTATATGCTGGGATAATTGTATATGTTCGGATGATAGTTGGGATGTATATTTGGATATTGTATTTGTATATTGGATGAGTATTGAGTATGCATGTATGGAGTTGAGATTTGTGTAATCCCCGTTTGAGGAATTGTAAAAGGGCGAATGTGCCCTATGAATTCTATGTAAAGGTATGAACCCGGGAGTTGCCGGGAAGTTATTGTTGTACACTCTGATATTTTTATAAATGTGATATTCCGCGTAATGTAATTGTATTCAAAATTGAATATGAGACCAGGTAAATTATATTTCGAAAGTTATCTGTGAAAACCCTGTCGTGAAGATGGGATTTTAAATAAGTTTTGTTTCTTATTGGTCTCTATTTCATTTTAATTGAGTATTTCGGATATAATTACGTAAGGGGGTTACATAGTGACCCTAATGATAACTAACATGAGAGAATGACTTATGAAAGAATTGGACTAATTAAGTAATAACCCATTGCTTGTAAATTATAAATTATATGATTCTACATTTTCCTGGGACGCCTGAAGCATGTCATCCAAGGTCAAGAATTGGAAAAATTGTCAGGTAGTAATTTATCCCTCACATACTATGTGATATGTTATATACATATTTATCCCATCTTGAATTTAAAGCATTCAGATGAGAAAGGCTCAGGCCCAGTAGAATTTCCCAGTGCTGTGGCAAGGGATGAAAGTCCTTGAGGTACTCAAACTTTATGCTTACTACATAACGTGAATTGGTAACTTTATGCTTTCCGCATATTATGAATTTATCTCTGAATGTTGAATATGCTGATTATACTGAAACTATGGTTGATATGACATGTTATATGTATGCATCTTATCTGAGTGATATATGTTGCTACTGAGATTCATTGAATCTCACCCTATTTTTCCCAAAACAATTTTTCAGCTAGTTCCTCAAGCAAGAAGGTAATCACAAGTGAATGAAGTGAAGGATTTAGAATTTAATTTTCCCGTTGGTTATCTATTTTGAAAATTGTACTTAATTTGTATCTAAGTCAAGTCAGTCCTGCACTGGCAAGTCAGTAGACATGTAAATAAGCGCCTGTACATAAGCAAACGCATATTGGCATCCGAACCAATAGTGGACAACCGTCCATCTAAGGTCCTTAATCAATCATAGTAGTTTGGGTTCTAGCAGAGAACGTATTGGTAAAAACTCTGATATGAAGAAATGAACCTAAAACGGATGGCTTAAAATGAATCGCAAAATAATATAAGACCAAATTTGAAAACGATTTTCAAAAAGATTTTTGAAAACCCACTCAAGGAAGCTCCATACTCTGCTTGAAGTTGGAACTTCCGTTGTTTACAAAAGATTGCCGGTCTCCCTTTTTAAAGACATTACTACACTTAAGCCATCCATACGCTTTGAAAATGAGGGTTTCACAACACACACCCACAACACTCTGTTTTGGGTGTAAATAGTAGCAACAACCTTCTTCTGATCTCTTATCATTTTGATTCATCTTACGCCAAAGAGAGTGCTCAAAAGAGGAATGGAAGCAGACTGAAAATCCAATGTGAGTGAAGAATGAAATATAAAATGATGATGTGTGTATATATAATGGGGAACTAAAATCGGAAATTATGTGTGCATACATTTAGTTATGTAACATTTTTTTATCAAATTATGTATTTTGGCACCACATTTTCTAACTTCAAATTTTTTCACTTGTTTATAATATTAAATATATTTTTTATTTTACAATTATCACAAAAGCACTTATGCAATCACCAATTCAAACAAGTTTTCATTTTCACAAAAGCACTTATGCAACTGCCAATCCATACATAAATCATATAACACACTCTGACTTTTGATTAAAAGTGAGATTGCAAAAAACCCACTTTTGCAATCACTATTCCAAACACACACTAAGTGATGTAAAGGATTAACATTTGATATACTTAGAAATCATTATAATAATAGCAATATATAATTCATATGGCAAGACCAGTCATAAGGGTAAAAAAGTATTGGTCAATTATGTTTGCCCATGCATAAACCTTTGACATTGAAGAAAGTAGAGATAGGATTTTATAAGGGAATTTTTTTGAATGTCTATATAATCAATATAGGTGGATGAATGATCTTTTATAGGTCTTTATCAAAAAAATTTTAACAGAAGACTATGGGATTTTTTTGCATCACTTTTCGTCAGAGATTATCTTCTCATCACATTAATGAAATGTCTTCACGACCTTTGAAGCTAAGTTCTTTCATATTGTTCACTCTCTTCCTTTTTTGCAGGTGAAGTTGTCAAAGCTTTATAGGTATTGTATAGGTTTTTTCACATACTCCAAATCTGTAGATTTATTCATTTATATAGGAGTTGTATAGATAAAGCATATTGGAGTATATATGTATTTAGATATGGTCCTTTTTAAAAGTGGTTATTGGAGTAGCTTTGGTAATAGAATTTCAGCTTTGGTTGTCTTTTCCGCTACATTGGGAGTTGTTGAGCTTGATATAATTGAGAAATATTTTTACTTGTTCCTCAATCTTTTTTACCTGTAAGTTATATTAAAAATATGTTCTTTTACCATTTTTGGTACTATGCATATCACCTTTTTGGATCTGGCTTCCCTCCGCTACCCATCCTTTTCTCAAAACTATACCGTTTTGGTGCAGTTTTAAGAGAAGGACGAGGCTATTTTTTTTTGTCTAAACAAATGATATCTAGTATTTTGAAATATTTTTCTGGACGTATCTTATATCTTAAAATATTTTTTAAGTAGCATGCAGTATCCTAAAATAATTTTTAGTTCTTTTAATCGGTTAAAATATTTTTTTAGTTGTACATAGTGTATTAGCCAGCTGATTGCAATTTTACCCTTAATATATTTTTTCAGCTCCAAAAATTACTTTAAAATATTTTTGGTACTTTTAACCCTTTAAAATATTTTTTCAGTTGTACCTAGTGTCTTAGAAGACTTACTACAATTTTACCATTAATGTATTTTTCTTAGTAGTAACGAGCACCCAAAACTTATGATACTGGTTTATTGATTTTCATCCACTCTAAAATATTTTTCCAGTAGCACCTAATAATTTAAAGTAATTTTTGGAGCTGAAAAAATATATTAAGGGTAAAATTGTAATTAGTCTACTAACACATTGGGTGCCACTGAAAAAATATTTTAAGGGGTTAAAAACACTAAAAATTATTTTAGGATATTGCATGCTACTAAAAAAATATTCTAAGATATTAGATACGTCCAGAACAATACTTCAAAATACTAGATACCATTTTTTAAGGGGAAAAAAGTTCAGCCCTATCATTTTCTCAAAACTACACCAAAACGATGTAGTTTTATTAAGAAAAGGATGGGCAGTAGACGGACCTAGCAGCGGAGGGAAGCCAAGTCCCACCTTTTTACTGTGAGGTTGGTGTAGTAGGTATAGTTTATCTTTCCAACTTTGTTTTATTCTCTACTACTTTGTTGTTATGTGACTTGCTAAGGATTATTTAAGATGACAAAAAACAAAGCGGGATTTGTATGGATTTAAAATTGTTTTGGTGTGGTAAGTGGCAATAATGTAGGTGCTATTCTTTGAGGAGAGCTTTGCTGTCAATGAATTGTTGGCAATAAAGGTGGATCACTGTTTTAAATTGCAAAAACAGGCTATAGTATCATGCATTAATTGTCATGTGATATTTCCATGACATCCGTAGTTATTGGTATAAAGTATTCCATGGTTTTCATAGAGTTGTCAATCCAAACAAATGCATAAAAATTTTCTTTTGTTTTAACTATTGGATTAAGTAATTCTCAAATTTCAATATAAAGCATTATTTAGATTCTTATTTTATGGAGTTACATTTCAGGGTCAGTGAAGATTCCATCAGATTTCCCTCATTTTTTGGTGTGAATTTTCTTATAATGTATTTTCTTCGAGAATTTGATTGTAAATGCTACTAATTTTATTAGTGTCTTATTACCAAACATATTTTAGTTAATTATGGTGGGGCTTTTTTTTTCTTAACTATACATATATTCATGTTTACCTGCTGTTTGTGCAACTTCAAGAAAATTATCTTATGTTTGTGCGTAAGAAAACAAATTTAGGAGTTCATTATCAACATAGGCAAGCAGGGAAGAATTTGTAACCATATTAGTAGAGCTACATGTTTATCATAAAGTGTAAAAATAACCGTTGTCATATTATACATAGATTAATGTTTTAAATACACTATTGTAATAACTATTATTATTCAATACATTTGAGTGAAGGCACCTCATGGAACTCACGGGATGGTAACTAGAGGAATATTTTTCATGGGCAATTAGTTGGATCCTTTCATATATTCAATTCTCACTCACATGTTTTAAAATCTCTCAAGTTCTTTTTAACTGGATCCTTTCATATATCATTACAAAAAAATACCCAATTTTTGACGGAATCTTTTCCGTAGCAAGTTCCGACAGAATTTCTGATGGAATTTTCTGTGGCAAATTTAGCTACGGAATTTCCAACGGAATTTTTTCCATGGCAAATTCCGACAGAAATTTCTATCAGAAATTTTTCTGACGGAATTTCTGACGGACATTTCCATCAAAATTTGTCTTCTAAAATTTTCCGACAGAATATTTTTCATGGAAAATTCTGAAGGAAATTTTCGTCGCAATTTGCCATGGAAACTTCAGTATGAAAATTTTAAATTTTTTAATTTTTTTAAAAAATAATATGGGAGAATTACACTCAAGTCCCAAGAAAGAAGAGAAATTAAAAAATGGTCCATGGAGATTGCAAAATGAAGAAATAGTCCCATGGAGTTATTAATACAGGCTCATGGAGTTGTTAACAAGTTGTCAATATATGCTCATGAAGTTGTTAATGGGACCATTTTTTCATTTTGCAATCTCTAGGGACCATTTATTTATTTATTTTCTTCTTTAGGACCTAAGTGTAATTCTCCCAAATAATATTTATAAAATTAAAATATTAATTATTAAATAATTCTATTTAACCTTAATTATTAAAATTATATTATTATTTATTAATATATATGTTATTAATATTATATTTATAATTTTATATTAAAAATAATATTTATAATATTAAATTATTATTTATTATGTAATTTTAATTAAAAAAATATTTAATTTAAATATATAAATATTTTTTCGTTTTTATTAAATTTTTTATTATTTTTAATAATATTATATTTAATTAATAATTAATTATATGTATGTATGTTTATATATATATATATATATATAATAATATGACACAGATTCATTTCAGCGCAACTGGTAAAGACTCGCGCGCGAAGGCATTGGCAGCCTGAGGTCGCGGGTTCGAACTAGAGGAGAGACACTTGGAGGAATTAAGAGGTGCCGACACGTGGCAGCAGGAGGAGGAGACAAGTGGCAGCTAGGAGAGAGGGACATGTGGCGCTATGTTCTAACAGAAAATGCCATTGGAATTTCCAATAGAATGGATTCCATTAGAAATTCCTGATGGAATTGAAATTCCGTCACAAATTTGTTTAAAACGCACCTATTAGCGACAGAACAGAATCCGTCAGAAACACGGTCCGTCAAATATTCCGTCGGAAAAGCTGAATCCGTGGCAAATTTCGTCGGAAATTGGGTGCTTTTTTATAGTGTATTCAATTACTGTGATAGTAGTTGCATGATGTTGATATCAAATAATTGGATAACATACAATAAAGTTAAGTCATAGGGGGAGTTAATGCTTATTCGACAAAACTATAAGAATGGGAGGGTAGTTAATATGTTTTCTTCAATTATTTTTTGGAAGTTAGGCTCTTAAAGAAGTTCATTGGGGTAGTAAATGAATTTGTTGGACAAGATTAATGTAATATAATATGGTTAAGTTGATTCTCCTGTGCAACACACGGAAGACTAAATGCTCGTTTGATGCAGAATAGTGATTGAACGTTTGAAGAGTTGGGAGAGAGAATGTTGGACACTAAAAGATGAGGATGAGATGACAACTGAACACGAGTGGGACTCACTAAAAAAAGATAACAGATGTAATGTATAGTTAACAGTAACGACATTTTTGTACTCTTTTATAATGTTCATGGGCACTTTTGTAATCAAGGTTTTAATATGGTGCAAGTATGCAAGACGTACTTTTGACAAACTAACATAGGTATTTTTGCATCTTTACCCTATTTAAAATGACCAAAATTTAAAATATAAATGTATAAATGCTGCATTATCCCTAACTAACTCCCTGCATTTTCTTAAATCACATCTTAAATATTCGATTTTCTTCTATGAATAAAATAAACATCATAAGTATTTGACAATAACCACAAACATCGATTAAATTTCTAGCTAGTTTTTGTTAATCATTGCAATTAACTTCAATATCTGCTTGCCCTTCAATATCTTCTCGTGTTTTTATCACTAGCCTTAAAACGAAAGGCACATGCAAGTTTTAAACCAAAAAAATTAAAATTGTCTTCAACCACTGAAGTTTGCTCAGTTTATCTCTATTTGCAGTTCTTTCTTTAGTTCCTGAAGGAGTCCGTCCTATTAAATATAACGTAATAAAAAATATACTTTTATAATTAATTTTAAGAATTGGTTGTAGTAATATCTAAAAATAATACGACATGGTGGATGAGCGAGAATGATAATAAAAATATATAGACAGACAGATATATTTAAAATTTACAAAAAAAAAAAGTACTAATAAATTATTTTTATGACTTTAATTAAAACTCAAAAGCAAAAAAAAAAAATACTTTCATAAAATATCTTGACATGCATAACTTATGATGAAAATTTTGAATTAATTTAATTTTTAGCTTAAAAATTAGAACGGGCTTCTGCATTAATTTGACTCTTTCCGATTTTAATATTTTAAAAAAAATATGATTAAAGTCGCATATACAATTTAATTTTTTTGCTAAAAAAAGGAAGGGAAAAGGACAAAAAAAAAACCACTTGAACTTCAAAATCCCAAATTAGTTTTGTTGACAATAATAATAATGTGATTGCTAAAAAGAATATAGCAATTGACAATAAGAGTAATGTGATTGCTAAAAAGAATATAGCAATTGACAACTCAAGTTTTTAAAAAATCAATGATTTGTGATTTTGAAGTTTAAGTGGTATTTATTTATCTTTTTCCCAAAAAGGAATTATGCACCCATAGAAATATTAAGAATGGACGCATAATTCAAATTTGGTTGTACATTTGTATATATAATTATTTTGTAAGGTTTTTTTATACAAATTTTGTAAATTTTTATAATGTATGGATTAAATAAAAAATCAAAGAAAATTGAAGGAAATGGTATACTCTCCCCCTATTTTTAAGTTAATAACATTCAAATACTTAAAGATCTGGTTGGGGGGGGGGGGACGTAGGGGGCTTGATTAGGAGTAATTTAGTATTTTTCTCAATTTATATTTTGATTTTTTGTCATTTTAATTAATTACAAGTTTTAATATCCTTTCAAATAAATATTACTTTCTCTAGGTCTTTTGTTCAAATTTTCTCAAAATGTCACTCCGTATTAGATTATTATGATCTCAATATCAATTTAAAATTTGTAATATGTCAAATCATGATCAAATTAATGTGGATATCATGATATTATGAAAAATGAGTCATATTATTTACAATTTATAGTTTTATAAATATATGGTGTGATTTGTTAGAATTATATATTATGTATGTGTATTGTAAGACTTAGTCGTCAAAATCATTTAACAAAAACCATCTAATACATATATGATATATCGATATAAATATGAGAGGAAATTTTCTATCTAATATCTTGGTAATTAGTGTATTAAGATGTTAAAAAAACTTTATACCTCACAGAAAAAGAAACTTTATTATCATTTGTTTATATTATGATTCATTATAGATTTTATTGGTTATATTTAAATTTTTATTGACAATATTTTTTGTTTGGCTTACAAACTTGCATTATGCCCAATGATTTAATTGTTGATAAAGCTCAACAATTGTGTAATCCATGCCATATGGTCTGTGAAGGAAAGAACATGCGCATGACGGCGTAGAGGAACCATATGATCTTGTTTTTTTTCTTCTTCTTCTTCTTTTCTTTGTTTTGAAGTTTTTCTCCTAATCCAATATAGGGTGCAATTTCAGATCGTCTCTTTAAAAGTCTTTTATTAACTAGCTAGCAACTAAATATAATGATTGGCATGAAACAAGTAAAAGGTTTATTATGAAAGATATCAAATATAAGGTGGGATTCTGGAAAAAAAATTATTTGACAATACATTACAGTTTTTCACTAAGAACTATTGAGTATTCCTTATTATAAAAAGGAAGAATTCTAAAAAATATCAAATATTAGGAGGTGTGATTCTGAAAGAAATTTATTAAATGCAACTCTTCAAACTCCTACTCAAACGTTTTTTGAGTTTCCCTAGTGAGTCTCATACTCTTTCTTTCATATGTTTTGTTTTACCGTGGTAAATCTTGTCCTCCACCACTAAAATTGGTCTTCACTTTACAGCTTCTTCCTGTTATGATTCTTCCTCATGTGAGCTATCATTTTTTTTCAATTAATGTTTTTAGTTTCATTTTATTTTTTTATATAACAAGAGAGCTCATTAGTTGATGCTCAAGGTCGCTAGTTGGGATTACGATATCTAATCTAATTATGGCTATTGGTTTAAAGATTAAAGAGAGAAAAAACATAGAAGAAAAGTAACGAATGTGGAAAAAACAGAGGTAAAATGCTGAAGTTTTTTTTATTGTTGAGCATCTTACCTTCCTAAACTTTAGAAACTCAAACTATAGGTTGAAATCAGGTTTGTTGAATTAGGTTCAGAGATTTGCTCAAGTTTTTATACTTGCCAAGTTTTTACTATATTATGGATTTCATAGTTATATTTCAAGATTTGTTTAAGTTTTTATATTTGCTTATTTTTGCTATATATATATATATATATATTCTTATTTTCATATTCATTTTTACAGTTAAAGGATATGTGATGGGAACTCTTGGCACACTGATATTTAATCTATGGACAATCTACAACAACGGCATTAGAGAATATTTTGAAATTTTTTATTAATTGATTTTATTTTAGAATTCAATAAATTACTGTAGCATAAGAGAATATTCTATTTGAGAGTGTTTCAGTTAGTACTAGGAATACGGGCCAGCTTGAGCCTGACGGGCTGGCCCGCTACCGGTTACTGGCTAATCAATCAGCCTGTCCCCCAAACGGGCTGCTGAATTGCAGCCCGAGCCCGATTGGTCAGGTGTTTTTTTTTTTTTTTGCTGCCTATATAGCCCCCAAGGCCCAGCCCAACCAATTTATTTTTCTGCCTATACCCTTTTTTTTGGGCTATACCGAACTAAAACACTATAGCCTTTTTTCTGCCTATAATTATACCCTTGTTTGGGCTATATATGTACCGATCTCAAACAAATAATAGTGGTGCAGATATGATTGGGATATGGCGTTTTATTGGAGCTGAAGGAGTGAAGGGGGACGGTGGTTGATAGATAGTGTTGTAGAGACAAAAAGTAAAAGATCAACTCCTTATGTCCTTCACGCATAGTGGCATATAAATGAATTTCATTCATCACTCAACACGCAGGAGTCAGGACATGGCATAATTATATTCGAAGGGAAAGGGAATGAGTCAATGAGGGATACAACATAATAACAATTAGCAAGGAAGTTGTAATCTTCCTGGTTCCAATTCTTACAATACAACAAAAAAGCTTCTAATCTTCCTTCCTCATTCTTCAATCAGTAATAATAATATTTGAAGCATTATCTGAAGCTGCAAAAACAGGAATAGGAGCAGTTTCCCTTTTCTCCATCTCAGAATCATCTGCCACACGTAAAGTCATAAACATAAAAGGTTTATTAAATAGATATATAAAAAAAGATAAATGAACAAATATGATTATAAATATTACCATCCCATGGAAAACCAAGAAGCCAATTTCTAGTGCAAATGAGAGCTTTAACATTATTAGGAAGAAGACAAGATCGATACTTTGTGAGAACTCGAGATCCGATGCTAAAAGCTGATTCACTGGCAACGGTAGTAATTTGAATGCTAAGAATATCACATGCCATTTTAGAAAGACAAGGAAATCGAGCTGAGTTAGCTTTCCAATAATCCAAGACATTAAATCTTGTAGCTAATCTATTGTCAAGTGTTGGTTCTTCCAGATAGTAGTCCAATTCAGACTTTTCAATTGTTGACTCATCTTGACACTTGTATAGAAAAAAATCCTGAACCATTGAAGAATTAATAAAGGGTCAACAAAAATCAACAAAGGAAAGTGCCAATGAAAATTCAAATTAAATATGAACATTTAACTATTTTAAAATGTCAAACTTACATCAAAAACTTCATAGTCATCCACTTCATTCGTGCTACTGATAGCAATCAGCTCTGTGATTAACATTCGAGCTTGAAGCAGCTCTACCAATTGGGGTGGAAGATGAAGATGATCCCATATTTTTATACTAATTGAAAACATAGTACAACTTGCTCCTTATATTTTCAATCTTCTCTTGAGAATTGATGGGATCTATTTTCGCAAAAGTAAACCTTATGACATCAAGTTTTATTCAAGGATCAAGGACAATGGCCAATGCAAGAATGACACTATATTCCATCCAATATTTGTCAAACTTGTCAAGCATACTCTGAGCCATATCCTGAATCACAGAATCCATATTATTCAAATGTCCTTTCAACAGCAACTTAATCTTTGATATCTGTTTGAAGTACATGTTAGAAGTGGGATATGATGATCTAGACATCAAGTTTGTAGTCACTACAAAAGGCTTCAAGAATGTACACATGGCCTTTGCTCTTGACCACTCTTCATTTGTTGGACAGTGATTGTAATTTGTGTCATTCAAGGCTAAGCTAGCAAAAGCACGATGATATTTCAGTCTACTTTCAAGCATTGCATGCGTTGAATTCCATCTAGTTGGGACATCATACCTCAAACCCACAGAAGTGTCAATGCCCCCAACTTGTTCAACCCTTTTCCTGAATTCTATCATCCTTGCTTCTGATTTCCTTACATACATAATACTGCTCATAATCTTATTCAAAGCACCTTCTGCTACTCTTAAGCCATCCTAAACTATGAGATTCAAGATATGGGCAAAACATCTTATATGGAAAAACTCCCCATTGCATATCAAGCTATTACTCAAATTCAAATTCTCTTTGAGTATTCTTTGCATATGAAAATTTGCTGAAGCATTGTCAAGAGTGATAGAGAAAACCTTCTTGTCAATCCCCTAATCGACCAATATCTCATGCGCCCTTTTTGCTAATTCAGATCCCGTGTGAGGAGGCTCCATCTTGGAAAAGGAAAGTATTTTGCTTTGAAGATTATATTTCTCATCAACAAAGTGAGCAGTCAAGCAAAGATATTCTTTTGCAGTAATTGATGTCCAACAATCAGAAGTCAAACAGATTCTACTCTGACTCATTGCTAGTTTTCTCTTTAGGTTCTCCTTTTGATGAAGATAGAAATTCTAGACATCCACCACAACAGTTTTTCTTCTAATAGTTCTATAATCAGGATTTAGATATGTGAGCAACTACCTAATTCCATTATACTCAATAAAGGAGTATGGAAGATTGTGCTTAATGATGGAATAAGCCAGGAGTTCTTGCACCTTGTTCGGGTCAATCTTTCTAGCTCTAACGATCCCTGCTTGGTCTATCATCATGGCACCAACATCCTTGTATTTGGGGAGTGCTCGACAACTTTTAATATGACGGCCAAGGTGTGAAGTCCCACTATCCTTGCTTCCCACAACATATGGCTTCCCACACCCATTACAGTTAGTTTTTTCTTTGCCATCAACAACGCCAACTTTGGTAAAGCATCTCCAAACATCATATATGGTACACCTCACCTTTTTATTTGGAGTAAGAGCATCTTTATGTTGTGTTTGTACAGAAGAAGCTTCAGGTTCAGCAAGTTGTTCAGATTGTGTTGCCAAATTGTCAACATCCATTGCAGAAGCTGTAGTACTGTCAACATTCTTCGTTTTATTATCTTTATCCTCATCATTGATATTTGTAATGGTAGCCATCTTTTTATAACAACAAAAGCATAATTGTAGACAAAATCCAGCAACAACCACAATCATAGACATAGTACAAAATAGAAATCAAGATTAGTAACAGAATTGGAACAAAACCTGGCAACAACCACAACACAAACATACATTATAGCATCAATACAACTAAGCGCACGGTGAAATCAAACACAATCACAGTACAAACATACCTGAGTGTCTGAGAGTGAGAGAACAGATTCCGAAGGAGATAAGAGTGTCAGGGAATCAATGCCACAGTGGAGAAACCCACTCATTCAGTGCTTAAACTCAAAGCCTTAATGATAATAACAACAGCAAGTGATAAGGTCAAGAAGATATTCCCTCCTCTTTATATACACACACACACACATAATTTTGAAGAACATGAGATATTGCAAAATCCACCAATCCAAATTCTCAATCACATCAAAATCAAGCATTAGTCATTACCAATCCAAATTCAATGAGTTATGCAAGAACCTTAACCAATAACACAAATATGAAAGCAATGAACAAAATTCAAAAGTCAAAAATTAAGCTATAGGCCCATACAACACACCTTCACAGCTTCAACAATATCCTTATCTGCCTCTTTAATATAACAGCCACTAAAGTCAGTGATTTTGGTAGTAAAGCAGCCATCTTCATCAACAATGACAGTTAGGTTCTCCTACAGACAAACAAGAGTGATATGGTACTAAGAATATCATATAAGAAAACATACTAATTGTATAAAAAGAAAAACATAATAGTAGAAATAATCAATGAAAAAGACTTCAGCCACTTGCATGAACAGCGAAACAAGCATCAGTAGGGACAGCGCAGAGAATAATTGAACACAGAGCAACAAGATAACTACAAACATCTAAAAAATTTAAACCATAACTCAAACTCAGAATTGAAAATAGAGCAACAAGATAACCACAACTCAGAATTCATTGGTTTGGTTCGGCTTTTAGTTTACTTCAATTGAAACCAAATCAAATCCCAAGAAGATATCTACAAAACTCAAACAAGCAGAAAAAACAGTACCTCTTGCGGACTTGGGCTGTCTCTTTTTTCTCTCAACTCTTGAACGCAGGACGGAATGATGGATCAGGGCAAATTGGAGAAGGGAAATAATCATCTTCTACTCTTGCGTGAAGCTCGACTGTGTCTGTGTTGACTATTGAGAGCAGAGGAGACGAGAGGGGGGTTAGGCCGTTACGGTTCGGGTTTGGTTTCAGATGGGTCACCACCGTAATACACCGCCACCACTCCACCACCACGCCAATCACTGGATGGCCGGACGCATAAGTCGCCACTCCTCTCACGACTGAAGATGAGAGACACGAGATGAAGAGGGAGACAGGGAGTGGGAGAGTCTGAGTGATAGGAATTTAGACGGGTTTAGAGGGAAGAGATCAAGAAAGATAGGAAGGGCAGGAAAACAGAGAAGGGAGATTGCAGGGAAACTTCATAATATTCAAATCATGCTGAATAAATAGTACAATGCGGTTTAAATAAACCAAGATGCTAACCACGTCCAGATCATGCAGAACATGCAGTAACTGACAAAAGTAATGGGAAAATGGAGAAAAGAGAAAGACTACCCTGCCCCTGTCCAATGGCTTAATAACAGAGTGCCTAATAACAGAGTGATAAAATGAAATCTTTTAATGACGTATCAACACCCCCCTTAAATTCATCCTTGTCCTCAAGGATGGCTATGGCTGGCGAAATCTGGGAAACGTGAAGTGATGTCAGACCAGTATTCCCAGGTGGCTTCCTCCTGACTCCCGTTGGACCATTGTATGAGCACTTGGGTGGCAGCCCTGTTATTCCTCAGCACCACTCGTCGGTCAAGTATTGCAGCAGGTGTTCTGATATTCTCAAGTACTTGCTCATCTTCTGGTAAAGGCACCAATGGGATCGCAGGGTCTAGGCAAGGCTTGAGGAGGGACACATGAAAGGTTGGGTGCACCTTCGAACTTGGTGGCAGCTCAAGCGTGTAAGCAACATCACTAACCTTAGCAGCAATGCGGAAAGGTCCGAAGAATCGAGGAGCTAACTTCTCTGACGGTCTTGCAGCTACACTTGATTGTCTGTATGGTTGCAACTTCAAAAACACATAATTGCCTACTTCGAACGTGCGCTCAGTCCTGTGGCGATCTGCAATTTGTTTCATGCGGTTGCTCGCAGACGCAAGGTGTTGCTTCAACTCGTCTAACAATGCTTCTCTGGTGCTGAACGAACGATCAATGCTCTCCATGGATGAATCATGTGGGATATATGGAAGCTGTAAGGGTGGTGGCTGCCCGTACATGATCTCAAATGGTGTCGTTTTTATGGCAGTGTGATAGGAGGTGTTGTACCACCACTCCGCTAACGGCAACCAGCGGGTCCACTCTGTTAGGTGCTGCCAAGAGAAGCAACGGAGATATTGCTCCAGACATCTATTCAAGACCTCGCTCTGACCATCACTCTATGGGTGGTATGCCGTGGATAGTTTTTGTTCGACGCCCAGTTGGATAAGGAACTCTTTCCAGAATTGGCTTGTGAAGAGTGCATCACGATCACTGACGATATTGGCAGGTGCACCATGGAGACGATATATTTGGTCAATAAACACTTGAGCCAAGTCACTAGCCGTGAAGGGGTGAGCTAAAGCCACAAAGTGCGCATATTTGCTGAGGCGATTGACTATTACCCATATAGTATCCTTACCCTTGGATTTCGGCAGTTTCTCTATGAAGTCCATGGCGATGCTTTGCCAAACACCATCGGGAATTGGTAACGGTTGAAGAAGCCCGAGGTAAGCTACATTCTCTGTTTTGCACCGTAAGCATGTCTCACACCCCTTGATAAACGCCTTAATATTCTTCATCATATGCTTCCAATAAAAAAGAGATTTAATGCGTTGGTATGTGGCACGAACCCCAGAGTGTCCCCCCTGTGCACTTGCATGAAGCCATTAGATTATCTATTGCTGCAACTCCTTCTGTGAGTGTCCAATGACCAAGCGGTTCTTTCGTAACAAAATGCCCTCATGCCATCGATACTTAGGATGTGCTTCGGGATTCTATTCAATTTCAGCAATCAATCTAACCAAATCCGGGTCTTGCTGCCATTGATTACAAATTTGCACCCATAATTCTGTTGAAACCGAAGACACAGACAAGTGCAGCAACTCACCATGAGTGGCACGGGAAAGTGCGTCGGCGGCGCCATTGTCAACCCCCTTCCGGAACTTAATATCATATTGCAGCCCCATTAATTTTGTGATCCAAGTATATTGAGATGGCGTTGATAGGCATTGTTCTAAGAGGAACTTCAGACTTCGCTGATCTATTAAGATAGTGAAGGGTTGAATACATAAATATTGATGCCACCGAGACACCGCATGGACTATTGCTAACAGCTCCTTGTCATAGACTGACAGTAAGCGATTTTTTGGGGATAACACCTTGCTCACGTAGGCCACCGGATGTCCATTTTGGGAAAGGACAGCACCTATACCAATGCTGGAGGCATCGGTCTCAAGAATGAATGGCTGGGTGAGGTCTGGCAATACGAGAACTGGTGCTTCAGTCAATGCCTTCTGTAATTGAAGGAATGCTGTAGTTGCTGCTGGGGTCCAATTAAAATTGTCCTTCTTGAGTAACTCCGTAAGCGGGAAAGCTATGGTTCCAAATGAGCGAATAAACCGCCTGTAATACCCACATAGCCCCAAAAATGCCCGTACATCCTTCACTGTCCTGGGTGTAGGCCATTGCCTCAATGCCTCTAATTTGGATTGGTCCGTTGCTACCTGGCCATTAAAAATGACATGACCGAGATACTCAATGCTAGGTGTGGCAAAGGCACATTTAGCTAGCTTAACAAAAAATTGATTCTTGGATAAAATCTCAAACACAACCTTCAAATGAGAAACATGTGAATCTATGTCAGGATTGTAAATTAAAATATAATCAAAAAAAACCAAAACAAATTTTCTCAGTAGGCCATCAAAAATCCGATTCATTATGGATTGAAATGTTGAAGGTGCATTGGTTAAACCAAAGGGCATCACCAAATATTCATAGTGGCCCGCATGCGTTTGAAATGCTGTCTTATATATATCCTCCTCCCTCAGCCTTATTTGATGATAACCAGATCGCAGATCAAGTTTAGAAAATACCCGTGCCATGCCAAGCTCATCCAATAGGTCTTCAATCAATGGAATAAGGAAGCTATCCCTGACTGTGGCTTTATTCAAAGCTCGATAGTCTACACACATCCGCCAACTTCCATCCTTTTTCTTTACTAACACCACTGGAGATGCAAAAGGTGAGTTACTATGTTGTATAATTCCTTGCTCCAACATGTCTTTAACTATAGAGTCTATTGCGTCCTTTTGCAAGGTGGGGTACCTGTAGGGACGAATTTTAATGGGTTCCACTCCTTCTTTAAGGATAATCCTATGGTCTTGCCCTCCTCTTTTTGGTGGTAAAGATCTGGGCTCCTCGAAAAGTGCATGGTGTGCATCAATAAGATCTTGTATTTCTCTAGGTATCTGTGAGTGTGATTCCACCACAATCGAGCAACAAGTTTCAGCTACCACCTGTATAGCAAGGATATTGTGAGACTGATGGAGCAATTTTCTCATCTTCGACTCTGATACAATTCTACTTCGGAGTGGCCTCATCCCTTCTAACCTTACTTGTGCACCCTTCCATATGAATCTCATGGTCA
The DNA here is from genome assembly GCA_963210345.1 of Inga oerstediana. Taxonomy (NCBI): domain Eukaryota; kingdom Viridiplantae; phylum Streptophyta; class Magnoliopsida; order Fabales; family Fabaceae; genus Inga; species Inga oerstediana. The sequence goes on along the minus strand of OY723399.1, from coordinate 75,592,120 downwards.
GCTCTTTGCAATTTAATTGGATGGTGCCCAGCTCCCTTAACCATTGCATCCCTAGTATCATGTCATACCCTGCCAAGGGAACCAACATCGCTTCAGCTTCAAACTCCGTTCCACACGATAGCCACTTGACACCATCACACCTAGTAGTGGACCAGATTTGTCCTCCTCCTGCCACCGTGATTTTCCTTGGTGCCGTTTTATGTAGCACTAAGTCACCTTCTTTCCATAATGTTGCATCTAGGAAATTATGTGAACTCCCAGTATCCACTAGTATGTAGATAATTCTCCTCCCCAACCTGCCTTCAATCCGAATAGTGTCATAGGTGGTGGTGCCTTGAATGGCATTCAAGGAAATGACGGGTTCGGTGTTGTCAATTCTGTGAATGGCATTTAATGCTATAACTGCATTCTCGGAGTTATCTTCTTCCCCCCCAGCATCGACCTCGTCTGCCACCGTTCCCTCCATTTGAGCATCATCCAACACTTCCATCAAGAAAATCTGCATTTTTTTCTTATTCTCGCATGAATGGCCTGGTGTATATCGACCCTTACAGTAGTAGCATAAGTTCTTGGCACGACACTCTTCTAAATGTTCCGCCAAGAGTTTTTGCTTAAAGGTCACATTGGGCCATCCCAGTACGCCCTTCTCATTTGACATCGGTGCTGCAGGATGCTTCGATTCCATGTTCTCAGTTTTGACACCCGCATACGAGCTTCCACCACGTGAATAGCCAGCCGTGCTTGCACCCTTGTACGCAGCGGTGTACGTTCGGTTGGAGTGACCTCCACCCGTATATTTCTGCATGGAGTCCAGGTTGATTTCATGTAACCGTGCGAGCTTGATGGCCTCCAATAGTGTTTGGGGTTGTAGTAGTTTAACGCCATTAGCTAACTCGGGCTTAAGGCCTCCCAAGAAACAGCTAGTGCGCTTCGCTTCCAATAGGTCTAGCTTGCACATGAGTAAGTCAAACTCTCGTTGATACTCGTCTAAGGTTCCTATCTGTCTTAACCTCATCAACTCCTCCATAGGATCGTCATTCAAGGGTCCAAAACGAATCTTCACGGCCTCTACAAACACCCGCCAGGGAATGATTCCATTTCGACCACGTTCGAAATGCTGGAACCAGTGATACGCATCACTATCAAGGGCGATGCTTGCTAAAACTGTCTTCCTTGCTTCCGGTGTTCCATCCAAATCAAAGTACCGCTCACACCTTCCCACCCAAGCCTCTACGTCGGTTGCCGTAAAAGAAGGGAAGTCAAGCTTGGTGAATTTGGTGGGCATTTGGTACTCCCCACCTCGGTCCTCGCCTCTGTACCTCGCTGGGTGATTCTGGAGGTCAGCAACCTGCAAAGACAATCGTCGGAGAAGGTCCTGAAGGCCATTCATTTGGCCCCTCATCTCCCCCATGCCTTCAACTTGGCTCTGCAGCAATTCCCACCACTGCTCGAGCTCCGTTCGTAACCTATCTTCCATCTCCTTAAACTGTGTTTGAGTCCTTGTACCATCAGCCATTAGTTCGGATAGCAACTGCTCGGATACCAGTGATAGGAATTTAGACGGGTTTAGAGGGAAGAGATCAAGAAAGATAGGAAGGGCAGGAAAACAGAGAAGGGAGATTGCAGGGAAACTTCATAATATTCAAATCATGCTGAATAAAGAGTACAATGCGGTTTAAATAAACTAAGATGCTAACCACGTCCAGATCATGCAGAACATGCAGTAACTGACAAAAGTAATGGGAAAATGGAGAAAAGAGAAAGACTACCCTGCCCCTGTCCAATGGCTTAATAACAGAGTGCCTAATAACAGAGTGATAAAATGAAATCTTTTAATGACGTATCACCGAGAGTCGGAGTCCGGAATGACACATTCACACTGAATGTTGAGCGAGTGTGTGTCAGTGTGTGCGTTTGTTCTACAAATTTTTTTAATTATTAAGCGGGTTAGCCCGTTTAACCTACGGGTTAACCCGTTTAACCCATGGGCTAAACGGGTCCAACCCGTTTAGCCCGAATATAAACGGGTCGCATATTTCTGGGCCTGAACCAGTTTAAATTTGCGGGCTGGCAGGTTGCTAGTTATAGTTTAAGTGATTAATTTTTTTAAAAAAAATTGTATGATGTTTATCTATAATGTATTGAATTTTGAATATAAATATAAGCTTTTTATTTAATATTATTATCTTGTTATTAATAAAGAACCGCTATATGTACCTTCAATATATTATGGTTTGAAACAGTTATATACCTACACCAAGCATATATAGCGCCTTCACATATGAACCATCATGTATGGTCGATAATAATAGTCATATACGTGAGATTCTGTACTAGTGTGTATTCTTTTATTTCTTTTGGCTTTATGCTATTTTGAAATCATAATGTATCACTCATCGGGGGAAAAAAAAGAGAAATCATATTATATCGGGTCCAGATTCTTGTGTAGAGAAATCTTTCAATTGTAAGAGCGACAAAGAACAGTATTTTGAGGGCAGGACAAAGAACAAATGTACAATGGGCTTTGTTTTAAAAAAAATCAACGTCAATCAAATATATTAAGCAGTAGATTGCAGCGGATAAAATGCACAGAAAAGAGAAGCCAGTCGCGAATGAGAAAGCGAGGGATCAGAATAGAGAATTAAAATCAGGGAGGTAAGGTAAAATGATCAAATTAAGAAATCCTATTATGTAACCTGATTGTTACATTTAATGATCCACTTTTTTTTTGGGAGTGTAGACAGCAGGCACACATCTTGTACCACTTTTTTTTTTTGCCATACACATCTTGTACCACTATATCCTATTTTAATGATCCAATTTAGAATTTGAGTAATTCAGCTATCCTTTAAAAAGATTTTTCCTGAATATAAATTATTAAATTCAACTTGTAAATATGAAAATTTTGGAACATGTTTCTATGTGGGACTTTAAGTAACCTATCATTTATTGATAATTCCAAATGCAAACCAATGACTAAAGTATATTTTTAGTAATTTAAGTTTGTATGAGGTTTCATTTTAATCTTTTAACTTTATTACATGTAATTTTAGTTCTATCACATTACTCCTGACTAGATGTTTAAGGAACTCGAACCCTTGACTAGATACTTATGAACCTAGCCAAGTGCCAATTATGTTAGCTTTCATGGTTAAATTTAAGCATACTTTGTCAGTGGTACAATTAAAGTTGCCAAGGCAGTATTTTCCATTAATCACATTAATGGTGTTAAGATTATATATGGGACTAGTACACTTTATAAATTAAAGAGACTAAAATGATACCTCATATAAATATAAAGAACTAAAAGTATACTTTCTCAAAAAAAAAAAAAAAGACTAAAACTCTAAAAGCATACTTTTCCAAAACAATCATAGATTAGCACTCGATAAAAATCTTGAAGTCTCTATTTTCAAATTCAAAAAATCTTAATAAAAATATAGTCCGCCCTCCAAGGCTCCAAATACCAAATAGACTGAATATAATTATAAAAAAAATAGTGATACTAATCGTAGTGGAGTTTATAGCCGCTACGACAGGCAAAAGTAAGAAGAAGTAAAGGAGCAACAACTGCGATGCGGAATAAGAAGCAAACACATATAGCACGTCCATATATATCTAAAGGTCTAAAATTAAATATTGATTCCAAAACAAAAAACAAGCAATAAATATTGCAGAATCTAACTAAAACAAAGTGAAAATCCCCTGATTGATTAAATCAGGACTGCTGTGAAGGAAGGGAGAGCAAGGTTTGAGTATATACAGGTGTACCTGCAAAGCAACAGTAGCCCTTCAGAGAACTATTACATATTCTATCTCCTTCCTGTTTTCCTTGCTCACTACTCCATTTTGATAATGTCAAAGGTGTCAAATAAGAATGTAGTGTAACAAGTTGACCATCTTTGGTCAAACATAACGGTGAAATTAAATCTCTCACCTCTGGACTGCGAGGTATAGACATATATAACTTTAGTCCAACATGACTTCCCTCCACACTCTTTCATCTCCCACACATTAATTTCATTATAATCGATAGTGGCATCAATTAGAGCCAGCGATTCTCCAAACACTCTCAAATAACAAACTATATATTGTCTCAAAATCATCGAGCTTGGGTGCTATTTGTCTTACTTTGTCTGTTTTGAGGTCGAGTGCAAGAATATTTTGTTCAGGGATTTGCCCCTCATGGAAAAGAACTTACCAATGAATAACACCGTTCATCACTGAGACGGCAAGAACAGGATAAAGAGGCGTGATACTTGCTAGATGATTAAAAGAAAATTCCTTATTCCATGAATTGGTTCTAATAGAGAAGACCCGAAAAGTTATACCATCCCCTAATGATGCGAGCACTATTAAGCAGTCATCAGTGGATTCATCGTAACAAAAGTCATGCAGTTCAGAATTGATGTGTGTTTCAGTCATCAGGATCTGTTTGTGCTCACCGGTCGAAGGATTCCATACAAGAAGCTTGTCTCTTTCCATATGCAGTAGAAGCAGAAACCCTCGACAAGAAGCTAAAATGACGTCGCAGTCAGAGGGAAAATCGAAGCTTATAGCAGCAGAATCGTCATGAAGCAATGCATTGAGATCTATAACTCGCATTTGATCAGCATGAACAAGGTAAGGGAATCGATGGGTGTCATGTAGGAGAGATCTTTGAAAATGCAGTTTTGGGAAATTGGGGTCGGAGATGAAAGAGAGCCATGACTAGGGGTGGGCGTGGGCAGGGCTGGGCAGGGTGAGACCCCTGCCCAATGCCCAGGCCGAAGGATGAACGGGCTGCATTTTGCAGCCCGATGCCCGGCCCTATCCGCTAAAAGCCCTAACCATTTTGGGTTGGGTAAGGGTGGGTTGGGCAGGGTGGGCTTCCCTGCCTAAGTGATAACGCCTTATCTTGTCCACATATGAAAAAAATAATTCAGTGCAAATTTCATGAACATTCTTGTAGTTACCAATTACATGTCTTAACTTCGCCCTAAGTAATATAAACTTCAAATACATTCGATGATTCCACATCCTGGGATATTTCAAAATAAGTCTACAACTTGAGTCTTGAAATTTAAAAACAACCATATGTCTTAACAAATATTCATACTGTAAAAATTAAACAACATCCATAATTCATTATAAATAAGAAAACAAAATGATTGTAATTAAAGCTGTGAAGTCAAAGTAATTTGCATTAATTCAATGTCCCAAAAGTTGATCAAATGATAAAGCATCTGGAAAAAAATAAATAAAAAACAACTATAATTTAATACATCACAAAGTAAAGAAGAAAAAAAGAAATCTATTTGTAAATAGTGTTTAGTGGCTAGGGCAAAAAAAAGAGAACCAGGAGAGTATTATACAATAGACAATATATATTTTAAATAAAAAAAATATATGAAATAATATTTAATTGATATAAAATTTTATATTTTAAATAAATGAAAATAATTTTCCGGGTAGGGCCAAATGGCACCCCTTGCCCGATGCCCGGCTCTGTGCGGTTATTAGCCCCCCAAAATTGCCCAAAATTTTTTCAAGCCACTTTCTTAGGACTGAACTGGACAATTTTTTACAAGGTCAAGGTGGGCGCACCAGGCTACTGGGCTCCATGCTCACCGCTAGCCATGACTTGGACACACACTTTAAACGAGCCAGAGATTTGATTGGCAAGCGGAGAAGGATTTCGATTCTCAGATCATCGGGAAGGTTCTCCATGGTGGCCGGAAGGAGAAGGAGAAGGATCGACGAAGCTATATATATATATGCGAGTGACTATTATTGCCGGAGGTTTGATACTTTCATTTCCCAGTTTGATAATATCTTTTATTATCTTTTACCATAAGCCTTTTGCCCGGCTTTTTTTTTTTTTATTAATATATGATATATGATATTTTTGCCAGATTTTGTTAATATATGATATATTTTACTAACTCCCCATATATGCAGTAACACCAGAGTAATTTCTTTACGTGATATTATTATTAAAAATCTATATCGTAACTACCTTGAATTATCTAAATTAATATATTTATGTAATATCATAATATCTTAATTTCTTAACGAATATGCTAATATTCTTAAATATCTCTTAGAGTAATATAATTAACTTATCATATTAAGTATGAACTTTTATACTGTAAAAGATATTCCAATTACAACATGAAAGTTTCCTCTCCTACATTTGTTATTTGTTAGATTCGTTCTTGTGTTGGTTGAGAACTTCGCAAACTATTTATTAATTTGTGTCTGTTATTTCATGTGTGGTTGCAATCCAATATGGAAGGATGAACATTATAATGCTTTATTATTTTTATGATTTATATTGAGAAAATAATAGTAACAATGCAGTATTAGCGCAGCTACATGTTGGGTTTTTTTTAAAAAAAAAAACCCAATGCACTAACAGGCTACTGATTCCCATTCAGACCTGGGTCTATCTCAGTCCATTTGTCATGGGCTTTCCATCAAGTCTGTTACCCAGCCATAAAACTGCGCACGTATTGGTATGATTTTGTATACAAAATTGAATGGCATAGCCACTTGAACCATGCTCTTTTTTTTTTTAATGAAAAGAGATATAACGTTAAATGTAATACCTCAAATTTTATTTACCAATATATATTGTAACTATTTGAAATATTCAAAAAAATGATGAATATTCATGAATTTAAAATTTATTAAGTTTGTAAATTTTCATTTTCATGAGAATTGGGATAGATAAATTATGGAATAAATCTTGAGTAATTTGAAAAGCCCAATATTGAGGCCAAAAAATGGAGGAATAATAGAAAATAATATTTGGTCCAATAATAAAGGGAAATTGGCCAAAGAAAAGAAGAAAAGGGATTAATTTAAAAACATAGTGGCAAAATTGTAATTTTACTAATAAAGCATAAAATAAATTATTTTCCTATTAATTGAAGTTAATGCCAATTAATTAAGGAAAACAAAGGGGCACTATATATTTGTAATATTTTGATCAAATAAATATGAATTTATGAAAAATTGAAGCACATGTATGAATTTGACCAAAATGTGACATCATGTGTACATGAAACTTGAAGCCAATTTGGGCATAAAAGAAGGACCCTTGGGACGCCATCTCATGTAACAAGAGAAGGGAAATATTAGTTACATGTTAATTGGGCTTATGGCACCACTACTTAGGGATAAAGTCCAATTACTTTATGTACACAAAAAGTCAAAATTACTAAATTTTGGCTTATCAAATAAATCAATGGATAAATGCAACATATTTTTAAAAACTTAATCTTCCCCTTCTGTGCTCATTTCTGTCGGCCAAGGTGAGAGCTAGAGAGAGAGAGAGAGTGATTTTTGAGATTTTTAGAGAGAAGTGAGAGCAAAGTTACAAGGTAGGTTGATTTACTTAGTGTTTTGGTTTCCAATTGGTCAAATCCTTCCTCTAAGCTTCCTTTCTACATGATTCAAGGTGATTTGGAAGCAAAATCTTAGGGTTTGAAGAGGCTAAAGTTTCAGTCAAATGAGAGGAAGGAGAAGAAATCAAAGGTAGATTCCTAAACTCCAAATACTTCTTGTTGTTGTTGGTTTGATCGGTGGTTTTGTGGTTGATTTGTGCTATTTGTAAAATTTGGGAAAAAAGAAACCCTAGCTATTATGATGCCCAAATTTAGTTTAAATCATGATTAGAATGTAATTAAGTAGTTGATCAAGTGATTATGAGTAAAAAGGAGTAAGGATTTGAGGACGAAAATCAAAAACAACATTTTCCCTTTTAGTTTCCCAATTTTCGGTCAAGAGGGGAAAATGGGCTAGGAGCTGGATTTTCATGAAATTGATGGTTCCATTGTGAACAAGAGGGAAAATTAGGTGGGGTTAGTGTTGAACACCTTTTCGGAAAAGCCCCAGAAAGTTAAATTATGAAAACGCCCCTGAAAACCCTAATTAGAGGCTGCCAAGGGCAAAGTGGTCATTTAGCAGTGATTTTGTGAAAACTAAGTACGGAAATAGATTCTTTTAGTGAAAATATGTCAAAATAGCCTGGGTCAAAATTTCAAGAAAAGTACGGTCGGACTGGGTACGGTGGGGCCGGAACCGGGTTCCTAGGGGCATTTGGGTAATTTTCCAATGTATAACCACCAAAATACTTTGGAAGTTTCTAAAGTGGTACATGAATGGGTTTTAACCTAATTCGTGTACGTTTGCAATTTTAGGACCGAATTGAGAGCCCAGTCGTTGACATGCATTACGATGCACATTATTCGGGGTGAAAAAGGTTTAAGGTTGTAACTATTATCTCTCATATACTATGTGAATATTGATATGTTGTGTGTTACTGTATTCTGTGATATGAACACGTGCCTGAGGCATATTACCTAGCTGTGGTCTCGGACTCAGCTGAGGTACACGGGTATTACCTAGTTGTAGTCAAGGACTCAGCTGAGGTACACGTAGGGGATTCAAACAGTCATTGGGCCCTGAGCATTGTGTATACACACGTTATGATATAGATTTTCATTTTATATTATATAGTGTATTGCATACTTAATTCTTGCATTTTATATATTTGATTGTATATTGCTACTGGGATTCCTTGGAATCTCATCCTTTTTCATAAATGATAAATGTGCCAGCAGGAGCCAGTGGATTGAAAGGCAAGGTGGTAGACGCGGGGAACTGATGGTGCGAATCTTGTGATAGGGATAGTGGTTATATGTAGTCTTTATTTTTTAATATTTTGGACAAATCTATAAATATTATCAAACTCTGCGGGGATGATTCCTGTATGTAAACAATCACTTTTATCAGTATATTTGTACTTTTTTGTATGCCTGTGGAACTTGGTCTTTATTATTCTGTGAATATCGAAATGTAAACAGGTGTTGACATTAAAACGATTGGGAAGGGGTGCAACAGATGTTAAACCTTCATATTACTTGCAAGAGTCCGAGAGAAAATAAATAAACAAATATATAGCAAAAATTAAATGGCGGAAGATACACCAAAATTAGTAATATGGAAAACCACTCAAGTCAAGGGTAAAAACTATGGGTCATCTAGACCAATGAAAATATGATCCACTATAATCAAAACAAGGTACAAGAGAGTCTCAAATAAATACATAACATGTGCAACTGCCCAGCCAAACAACTAAAGCTGTAAGCTTGTAATAGAGAATAAAGAAATTAAAAATACCCAAAAAAATGTCCCTGACCACGAACAATATTTCTCTCACACCAGGCTTCCCAACGACAATCCAACTGTTGAAAATGACAAACTACATGCACCAAACCCTTTGACCAAATTCTAGCCTAATCCAAAGGTTAACAAGTGCACAAATATCGATTTACCAAGACTGTCTTATGAATGTGTTTCTCGCTTTCTCTCTTCTTTTTACTCACATGGCTATATAGACATCTCAGACCACTTTGGTCTACCTCAGCCTCATCAAAATTTAAGGTTTAAATTTTCTTATGGGTTCATTTCATTCTATTAATTCTTTTAATTTCAATGACAAAGTCTAAGGATAAAAAAAATTAAAGTTCAATTTAGCCCTGAAATTTTTTTACGAAGGAGTTGTGAGTATCCAAATATTTTCTTGAAATCAATATTGCCTTGGAAGTATTTCAATTTCTGCAACTTATGCTAGTGCTGGCTTATTTATTAAAACAATCAGGAGCCTAAATAGGTGGTTTGATTTTTGTTTCCATGTTTTTACATTTTCTTGCCTTTAATTTTATACTCTCTTTAACTTTAATTTTCATATACATATAACCCTTCAAAGTTTGAGTTATACTAATAGATAAACTCTTTAAATTGAAGTCATTTACAAGCAGGGTTAAGGGGCAAAAATACCTTAGAAGTTCTTTTAATGGGCATTAGGTGTCTGGAAGTTTTCGAGGGTGTAATTTTTGCCCCAAAAGTTTTTAAAATGGTGCAATTTTACCCCTATTATTTAAGTGTTAATTAATTTTGACCGTCAAAGTTGACTTATTTATCCACATGGGACTTTATAGTTGTCACCTCATCACTCTATGAATGCCACCTCATCTCCAACTAACCCTTCCTTACCCCTCTCTTTGGCTCCTTCCACCATTCATTCCAATTTCACTAATATCTCCCTCAAACTCAGACAATCGAATCCTCCTACCTCCCTACAGGACCTTGCTTGCAGAGCTCATTGTGGTAGGATAATTTACTATCCTTTTGCTAATTGCTTGAGGCTGAATCAGAAGAAGGACCCAACGATAGAGGTGCGACGTGACAGAATTAGTGGTCGAGTTCATTAAAGAAACAGTTTGTGGTGGCGACATCATCACCAATGAACACGACTGGCAAGATGAGTACAACTCAAAAGAAGAGCTGAAACTCCATCATTGGATGCTGTGGATCTCTACTCCCCTACGTGGAGCCAAAGAAACATACATACATGAAATTAGAGGTGTTCTCAGGATGGGAATTCCCCTATCCCGATCTCGAGAAGTGTTTGGGAAGGATTTTGATTCCCGATCCCGAATTCCCTTTCTTTTTTTTCATTTTTCCTTGTATTGAATTTTTTGCTCTGTTACAAATATATAATTTGTCCAATACAAATATTTAGAGGGAATTAGAAGGAACGATGGATTTCATTGGCCTGAATCACTGAATCTAAATGGATGAATCTATTTAGAAGTTGTTGTCACCATCAGTATAGGCCTCCTCTACCCCACAATCTATGCTTATGTAACATATAAATGTTGAATAAAGGTACCAAAACCATTTGGTTCAAAGGAAAACAGAATAGAAACACACCCACATAAACATGACTTGCACTTATTTTGACATCCTTGCATGGTCTGATTATTATAGAAGAAAGTAAATAAAAAAAAAAAGAAACATGGAAGAAAGTTGTGATGAAGCTACAATTACTATGCTTGTGTAATCATGAAAATTGGAAGATATTATGTAATGTTGGAAAAGAAAATTTAGTCATTGGATTTTGACATGAATAGGTATGATATATCGTTATATTCAATATGTCTTCATCTTTCTCCTTGTATCATATAGTTCATCTTGTAAAGTATCCACATTGGAATAAAAGCTCATTTCATTAAAAAGTTTTTTTTTTTTGCTAAACAATGTGGCCTTTGACAAGATTCAATTCATTCACCATTCAAGATCTATCAAACAAGTGGGCAGTGGATTACAATGAAAATATTTGCTTTAAAAGTTGACATAAATGCTAAGAAATACAACCAAATATTGCCGAAAAGTAGAAATGCTTGGAGCATAGCCAGAAATGGGTGAGATACAGCTAAAAAGAGAACAAAAAAATATTTTCATGTTATATGTAATCATTTATGTACACATCTGTTTTGTAACATATATTCCATGTCCTTAAGACCTTAACTTTCAAAACAGATATGTACATGAAAGAACAAGAAAACTAACCATTAATTAGTTGTCTAGTGCTTGCTCTTCATGTGACATGCATGCTTAAAGTTGCCAATTCAGCTGCAAAAAGCACAAGAAAAAGAAAAAAAATTACAAAAAAATTAATAAATAATAAATGAAATGAAATAAATAAACCAAAAGAATAGATATTACCTTGTTGTACAACAATAGTGTCATTAAAGTTATCAATTTGAAGTCCTCTATAAGTTGATTACACAAAGTGAAAGTAGATGGCAATAACCAATTTTGCATACAAATGAGTGCCTCAATTATCTTTGGTGAGAGAGAATTTCTATATTTAGAAATGATACGACCCCCGTACTAAATGCAAATTCGGAAGAGACGGTGGAGATAGCTACAGCCAATACATCATGCGCAATATTACAACCATTTTCTTTCCACCATGCCAAAACATCAAACTCTTCATCTTTTAATATAGCTAACTTAGATTTAAGATACTTATCCACTTCTCCAAACTTATCTAGCCAATTATCAGCCTCAGATCTATCCATAAACTGCCTCATTATAGGCATTCTTCTGCACAACGAATATATGTGAGAATGAGTTGAAGAAGTACTACTAGTAGTACTTTGACTTTCACTTGATCCTTGTGTCTGAGTTTGGCTTAGAGTCTAAAATTGAGATGTGTCTAGCCCAATTCCATAATGATCATACAAACAATACAAAACATTTAAGACCATTTTGATCATTGTCTCACAATGTGCGGCCTCCTCCAAGATAGCCTCAAAAGCATATTGCAAATACTTTGTTTTATACCTAGGGTCAAGTAAAATCCATATCATCAACAAAGGATTAAAGTCACCAACATTTCCCATATACTTTTCATATACTTGGACAACATATTTTCAGCCATATTAGACAACAAACTCATACTATTAATGGCTACATCTTTGAGGATAATGTAAACTTCAGCTATTTGTTGGAAGCATTCATTTAAGGTAACATGAAGTGATCTTGAAATTTGCAAAGTCATGTCTAAAGAGAATTAGATGAGAGGATAATTGTTGTGTGTTTTAGTCAGTGAGGCAACGATTGCATTTATACACAAAGAGAGAATCGGATCATTTAATGAGATTCTGATTTGATGCTATACAATGACTATATAATCAAGAAAGAATCTGAAATAATAATTCTAATTATCAATCCCTATAATCATGGGATTCCTATAATTATAGGATTCTACACTCCCCCTCAAGTTGGACAATAGATATCAATCATGTTCAACTTGCCAATAAAATATTCAAACTTGTCCCTAGGTAGTCCTTTAGTAAGGATGTCTGTGGCCTATTCCTTGGATGATATATATCGTAGATTAACGATACCTTTATCAACCTTTTCTCTTACGAAATGTCTATCTAGCTCAATATGTTTGGTTATGTCATGTTGTACCGGATTGTGGGCAATATTGATTGTAGCCATGTCATCATAATAGACATTGATTGGCATATTTATGCATTTCCTAAAGTCTTCAAGAACACGTTTTATCCATATGCCTTCACAAATTCCAAGTGCTACAGCATGATATTCTGCCTCAGCTCTGCTTCTTGCAACTACACTTTCCTTTTTGCTTCTCCATGTGATCAAGTTACCCTACACATATGTACAGTATCCAGATGTAGATTTTCTTTCATCTTGATCAACTGCCCAATCAGTATCTATAACCAATTTTACATTCTGTTTATCAGACTTCTTGAACAGTAAGACACGTACTGGAGATCCCTTCAAACAACGAAGGATCTGGTATACTTCATTTAGATGCTGTTTTATTAGAAACGAGAGATGGAAATATTTGAGACATGTAATTAAAATTTGGATGACCTAAACGTTTGTGCAATAACTCCAAGTTACTAGTCCTAGGGAGAGACACGTTATTGCAAGACTTAATCTTACGACTATCACTTTCATCAATATAATAGAGACCATCATGCTCTTTAGCACTCCCAATCGTCATCCCCTTCAGCAGATCCTGAAAAAGATAGTAAGTAGCAAAGAAGTTAGCATGACATCGTTCATCATTTGCTAATTGACTCACAGATAGTAAGTTACACTTTAACTTTGGAACATGTAATACAGAGTGCAGAGTAATATAGCAAAGATTTTAATAGATCCAATTCCAATCATGATAGACTCAGTTTCTTACAATAATCACAAAATGGTTGAACTTTGGAGCCTTTTGATTTCATGGATTGAGTAGTAAGAGCCGAGGCCTCAGGAGGTACGGGAGTAGCAGCGGTGAGAGTAGCAACGAAATTATTTTGAAGCATGGATTTGCATCTATCTTCTTTATTGTGTAGTGTAATGCCCCAACTTGTGCTTAAGGGTTAATTATGATCTTAATGATGTAATTATTGTTAATATTGTTGTAAACAATGTTTAAGTTTATATTGGAGTCTAATTATGATTTGGCAAAGGTTATGGCAATCAGGGGTGAAATTGGAAATTTACACTGATTGGTCAGTTACCGAAGAAGAAACTCATTGGTAACTTGAAGATCAACTGTTGAGATTAAAAGTCAAAGGAATCCATTGCTAGGATTTAACCATGGGGTGGAATCCTATGCAAATGAAATCATGTGAAATCAAGGGGAAGGAACAAGATTGTGCCAAGTGTTATTATGAGGACCCTTAGATTAAATTCAACATTTCAAACTCATTTTCCCTTCCCTCTCTCCTCTAAGTCGGTTAAGTATGTATGGGCAAGAGAAAATCAGAGTTTCTATCTTCTCTCTCTATTCGGTGCAGCTGAACCAAGAAAGAGAAAGAGAAAAGCTTAATTTTTAGTAAGTGATTGCTTTCATATGCTCAAGTATTCTACATTAATGTTGTTCATGAGGTTGAGAGCTTCTTTGCTATGTTTTCAGAATTTTGAGGAGTGGTGTTTTGGTGCTTGAGTACATTTGAAAGTTGGAGAAATAGAGATTTGGTTGTGGCAAGTGAGAGAGGTAATGATTTGATACATTTTGATGGTTATGTTTTGAATGTTGGCTAAGTTTTGTAAATTCTGGAATTTTGCCCTGAGTTTGGTGTTAAATGAAAGTAGGAATTGGAGAGAGTATCACTGTTAAATTGGTAGCTTATGGTATTTTGAGTTGGCTGGGATTGATTTAGAAGTAGGAAATAAAAGTGTTGATGATTGAGTTCTTGAGTGGAATGTGGAGATCTAAGGGCAAATTGTATTTGGGGTGTGATTTTGGGTATTTTAAGGTTACCAATAGGTTTCTTATGGAATTTTAAGTGAGAATAAGCTTTGGTGCAAGTTTAGGACCTATTGGGATCAGTTTTGGTCACTTTGGAAAACCTTATCAGTTGATGCGATTTTGGCTTCTGATGTGCATCACTCGAGTGGAGAATGAGCTCACTCGAGTGCTGCAGTAAATTTCTATTTTCGTGGTTTTCTCAGTGGTGTTTTTTAGTGGAAATGCAAGAGTGCACTTCCTGACTTGCAAGTGAGATATGATCCCACTCGAGTGAGCATGGGCATGCTCGAGTGTGAGAGGGTTAGAGCCATGGGGTTACATCTCAGGTAGTCACTAGCCGGTGGATGTACAAGAGTGTGTCTTAGCACTCACAAGTGCTGGACCCTCACTCGGGTGCATTTGGCTATGCTCGAGTGAGGTTTTCCCTTGGAAGTGGTCTGTGCTCTCGGGCAAACACTCTTGGTGTTGCACTTCCTGGTGCTCAAGTGCAACGAGCACTTCTTAGTCAAAGATGTTGCTCTCGGCCAAACACTCGCGAGTGAGGACGCTTCTTACTCGAGTGAAGCGACCAAGATTCAATATTTTGCTTTCAAAGAGGGAACTTTGGGGTAGTGTCACCCAACCTTTTAGGCATATGTTAGGTTTCTAATAAGCACCTAAAGAAGTTTAAATGATAACCAACATCAAGTAAGATGAAATTAAGAACTTGGAAAAGGAATTAATCCAATGTCCTTACTTTTGGTTTTAGGCTTTGATATTTTACGTACCCGTGAGCTGACTGTGCCAGAGGACGTCAGGAAAGTACAAGGTAGTGACTTTTTCTTTATACCATATGTGATGCATTGTATGTGTGTTATGTCATTGATTTGCGATAGAATTCGTATGCTGCAACATTTGTGGATATGTGTAAGCATCGTCATACCAATAGTCCCTGAGTAGTTAACAACAGATAGGGTAAGGGTGGTGTGCCTTCCCAGCGGAGAAAGGGGATGAGGATGAGGTGTGACCTTGTGATTAGGTGAAAGTCTAATTGTGAAGGCCGGGTAGCTATGTGAGCTATAAGGCTATGTGTATGCACTGCCACGCCAACAGTCCCTGAGTAGCTAATAACAGTTCGGGTAGGGCGGTGTGCCTTCCCGGAGGAGAAAGGGGATGAGGGTGGAGTGTGATCTGTGTTGCTAATATATGATGATTTGCTTACATGCTATGTGTTTATGTTTGGTATGAATGATTTGTTACTACTGAGATTCTTTTGAATCTCACTCTTTCCTATGACTAACCTTTCAGTCAGGGCAAGTGGCTCCAGGGAGAAGCGAATAACCAAGAGCAGATAGGACTTCTTAGACATATTTGATCAAGACCATTGGGTATCTATTTTTGGAACAGGATTACTGTATATATTTGGGGTTGTAAATATTGTTTTGATTTTGTAATCCCTATTTTTGTGAAATGTTACACCCTATATATATATATATATGTAACCCAGGAGTTACCGGGATTTTAATTTCTATACCTTGATACGTATGAATGTGATTGAACTGCTCAGGCAATTATATTCGAATGTGACTTAGAGACCAGGTTACCTATGTTTTAAACCGTTTTTAGGAACACCCTATCTCCAAGATAGGTGATTCCAAATGATAATCGGTAATTATTGGTCTCTATTTCACTTTAATTTCATATTTCGGATGTAATTACGGTGAAGGGGTTACATGTAGGATAGAGTAGACTTCACTCACAGAAGGCAAGGGTTCTTAACTAAGAATTCGAGCCCGAACATCATCATAAATCACATTAAGACTAGCCAGTAGCTCATATACTCTCTCCTCTTCTTTCTCTTTATGATCTTCTGAAGCATCAGCTCAGTAATGATGAATTTTATCCTTTAGGGCATCAAACTCTTGCCAAAGAGCAGATTTTTCGAGATAGTAATCATCAAGTGACATGAGGTCTTGTTTCAACTGCCATAACTTTTTCTTAACATCAAAGATGCGAGACCTATTCCCAACAATACTGTATGTCTCTCGAAGAGCCTCCCAAATCTCTCAAGCTGAAGGAAGATACATAAAACTCTTCTTGATTGATGATGACATCGCATTAATCAACCAAGATGATACCAATGTATTCTCAAACTTCCAAACTCAAAATGCCTTAGTTTCTTATTTAGGCGGCTTTTTTGCTTTACCAGTGATATATTTAAGTTTATCCTTCCATCAAGAGTGATGATCATGGATTGAGACCACTCCCGATAATTTTCACTAGTAAGTTTCTCAGAGACAATAAGGACAGTAGAAATACCATTAGTCCATGAGATAGAGGAAGATCCTTCAGATGACATATTGGTATTAAAAAATGACAGATTGGTTCTTCAAATTTAAGAAATACCAATTCAGTCCTCCAAATTTCTAAAATGACATATTGGTTCTTTGAATTTCAGAAATACCTATTTAGTCCTTCGAATTGTAAAAATGACATATTGGTTCTTGATTTAGAAATACCACTTAAATAATTGAGAGTGAGAGACTGATCTCGAATCTCGTCTAAACGACGTCCTCTGTGTCTCGGCTGCGACGGCTTTGACGATGATGACAACGGAGGATGAGCGATAGTGGTGATTGCTCGACAATGGTGACAGCTCGACGGTAGTGACGGTTCGACTCTTAACCTCTGCTACGATGGTGGCGAGGATCAAGGATTGAAAGCTGAGTTGAGAGACTGAGAGTAGTTTGCTTTACGTCGTTGAATTTATAGGAGCTAAGGTACGGACGTTAGTGCTATAGACAAACGGCGAGCACATGTCGAATTCGTGGTGACCCTGATACGACGGTGGGATGGATGTCACTGGAGAGGCCTGAACTCGACAGTGGGAATTATAGGTGATACTCATCAGGGAAAAACTCTGGTAATTTTCTTCAACACTCTGATAGCATGAAGAGAATCAGATGACAGGATAATTGTTGTGTGTTTTATTTACTGAGGCAACGATTGAATTTATACATATATAGAGAATCAAATCATTTAATAAGATCCTGATTTGATGCTATACAATCACTATATAATCAGGAAAGAATCTAAAATAATAATCCTAATTATCAATCCCTATAATCATGGGATTCCTATAATTATAGGATTCTGCATGCCCTAAAAACTCAACAAATTCTGTAGCTTTTTAAAAATCCACTTTTGAAAGAGGACCAACTATTTTTTTTTCGTAAAGAACAGTTTGTAATCTTTATCATCGTCAATAATACTTTCAAAAACAGTGTTGAATTTAATGGTACTCTTCAACATGAGGTAAATTGAATTCCACCTAGTTGGACAATCCATTGTTGTAGGCTTTTCGAGTCAATTTTCATTTTCTCAACAAACTCTTTGGACTTTTTAAGCCTCAAAGGAGAAGATCTTACATATTTAACGGCATTTCTAATGCCTTTAACACTACTGTGCAATTCCTTCATACTATCAGAAATAATCAAATTCAAAATATGTGCACAACACCTCAAGTGCTAGAGGTCTCCATCACATACTAGACCATTTCAATGCCTTAAAACTTCTTTCAATATTGCCACTACATTGTCATTTGTAGCAGCATTTCAACCGTGATTGTATAAGGAGTGGGAAGGGGATTAGGGTTCAGAGTTTCATTCCATTGATCTATAGTCTACAGAGATTAGAGAATCTGGTAATTTTAGAAAAAACATATATCTATATATATTATTTCGGGATGGGGAAGTCCCAATCCCAATCATGGGACTTCACAATCCTGATTCTGAATACATTTTGTCGATCCCAAATTTTTCACATCCAAAATCCCATCTTAATATGCTTAGGATTAGGACAAAATGACCGGGAAGGGAAAACATTAAACACCCATAAGCTCTCTACTCCAAACCAGTCAGATTCCGCCAACCCAGAACTCATTCTGAGGTAAGTTTCAAGGCGTATTTCTCGTTCTCAGTCACCAACCTCAATCGAGCATCTATCGATGGCGGACTTGCTTTCCTAATCAAGTAGGATGATGACATTGTCGGTGATGTAGAGCTCAAAGACCTTAATGGAAACCATGTGGGATTAGACCTTAACAAAATGGTTTCAACGAAATTGATCTTGGAATACATTGGCATCGATCTCAAAAGTGGTGATCTCGTGAATGTATGGATTGAGTATGAAGGCTCAACCTTGGGCTTTAACATCTAGTTTTATACTCCAATATGAAATCGAAAGACCCTTTTTTGACATTTTAAGTTGTTAAGGAAATATTTTGTCATTAGTATTAAATCAATTAGTATAATTAGCACATAACTAGCGGGATTGGTTGACCGTTACGATTCCCTCATTTAAGAGCAATTAATAACTAGGCTCCTTGTAGTGCCCCAAATTTTGATTAAGGGCTAATGATAATTATTGGGAGTAATTTGTGAACTAAAGTTGAGTTATTATGTGTTATGTGGCAATTTTAATTAATATGCCATAATCAATGGGAAATTGAAAGAATGGCCATAAGTTAATGATTAATGGAGAAATTAATTACTAAGAGGGAAATGAGATGTGTAACTAAATGGCTAATGGAGGGGTTAGAGTAACTAACTAGTTACTTACTTTATGAGAACCAATTAGGGTTGGACATGTGTCAAGATGAGATGGTAGGTGAGTAGTTGAGAAAGTCAAATGTGCAATTAAAAAATCATTTTTCTCTCTCTTCCCTCCCATATTTTTGGCTGAAGTGGCAAAGAAGCATAGGCAAGCCATCATTTCATCTCCTTCATCACTCTTCTCTCTCATTTTCTCTCTCCCATTTTTGAGCATCTATGGCAGCTTAGAGAGAGGAGGAAAAGCTTGGTAAAAGGTGAGTATTTGACCATCTTAATGACCTATAATGGAAAAAGTCTCTTCTACAATCTTGTTCCTTGTGTTGAGAGCTTCGATTTCATGGCTTTAGATTTCCCATTTGGTAGTGTTTGAGCACTCAAGGAATTTTAGAGTTTGGAGAACCAAGAAACTCCTTTGGAAAAGTTGTAGAGTGAGTAAGACAAACCTTTCTATGTAGGTTTTGTAGCCATTAATTGAGTTTGAAATTTCTTGGATTTTGGCTTGATTTTCAAAATGAGGATCATGGTGTGTATGGCATGTTGTGGTCATGGATTTAGTGTCTTGTGATGTGTTTTGGATTGATAGAATGGATTTGAGATTGAATCATGAAATTTGGAGTTTTTGGAAATTGGCATTGTGTTGTTGTCTTGGGTTATATCTTGGAAAGTAATGTGAAATTGGTAAATTTGGTGTCTCCATTGGCTTCCTTGGGAAATTTTGTGTGGGAATGAGTTTTGGTATGAATTTTGGAACCATTGGAGACAAAGGTTGCAAGACTAAAAATTCTGGAAAATGCTAAGAGTAAATTGCTGTACAAGTGGCCAACTTTGCATGGTAATTTGAAATAGAAAATGGTTTTAGAATGAGGTGAAAATTTCCAGTTTTGTAATTCACATTTCAAGCTTTCCATTGATATAAATGTTGTTAGTCAATTTTGACTTCTGTGCTGAGAGTTATGATTTTCCAAATTTTGGTGTCGAAACTAGACTTAATTTTGGAACAATATGAATATTTATGGAATTCTAGATTTTTGTGGTTATGGACAGCATTGATCCATATTTTTCTAGTAAAGAGTACTTAAATATCTTTCATTAGGCTTTAGAATCACCTCATTTCGATTTTTTCTGGAATTAGTTATGATTTTTGAAAGTTCATCCAAGAAACAGGATTTTCTTGGCCGTGGCCCAAATGTTTCGGACATGTTTTTGGCCACGGCCAGGGGATTTTTGGGCTAAGGCCAACCCCCAAAAATCAGCATTTTACACTTCTGAAAAGTTGTTTTCAATCCAGTGTTTCCTAACCCTTTAGGGATTTTGTTAGAGACATTTGTAGCTTCCTAAAGGATATTAATAATAACCAAATCCAAGTGTTGTGAAGTTATTTAAGTGTTGGATAGAGAATAACACTTCGTCACTAATTATGAATTATAGGATTTGATATTTGCCTTGCTCTTAAGAGACCGGTGCCAGAGTAAGCACGGAAGGACCAAGGTAGTGACTTTTCTCTCATGTTGTGTATGATGCTTGGTATGCATGACTTATCATTGTGTTGTATGTGTTATCAGCTGTAGGGCACTACAACATGAGCAGTTCAACGTGAGCAGTCATAAGGGGTGATGGTTATCACACCTACCCCTGCCGTTGTAATTACCAAGGCTGCGTTGTGGAATTGTGAATTCTTGTTTGAGTATCCGGCCAATGTGGCTATGTGTTGTAAAATGCTTTATATGAAACCCAACTATGGTGAATTATATTGTTGTGAACCATGTTGTAGTGCAATATAGCATGAGCAAACGTAAGGGTGATGCACGTCATACATGCCCTTGTCGTTGTAACTGCTGTTGTGGTTGCTATGTGTTGTATGATGATTCGCTTTCATGCTTTGTGGTATGCATACTATGAGTGATTTATTACTACGGGGATTCCTTAGAATCTACTCTCCCAAAAATAATTTTTGGATAGGGCTAAAGGATATAAAGGAAAGTGGGTGACGAAGAGTGCATAAAGCTTCGGGCTAGGAGTTTATTTTGGATAAACTAGTTATCATACTTTTGTATTTTGGGCATTTTGTTGGGAAAATAATTGTATATGAATATTGGATAGTTTTGTGTAATCCCCTAGTTAAGGGAAATGGATTATGGGCAATTGTGCCTTGTAAAACCCTTATTTGATTAATGGAACTCGAGTGTGTCAGGAATTTCTATTGTACTCTGATATTTATGAATGAAATTGTACTATACAGGACATTTATGTATTTGAAATATGAATATGAGACCGTTGTTGAACAAGTTCTAGAAAGGTTTTTGTAAACCCTGGTTTGGTAAGTTTAAATTTTAATAAAGTCTTAAATCATCGTACGATCTCTAATTCGACATTATAATGTGTTTATGAACTTAATCTCGTTTTTGGTTGGAAGAGGGTTACACTCCTCACTATTTGTATATATATTCTACTTTCATGTGAATAATATACACAAAATTCTAAGCATTCTGAGCCTTATCTTACATGGTATCAAAGCTAATTGATCTCTGAAATTTTTTTCCAGCGCTGGGCTATCTTAAATTTGTTTTTTGGCGTGTATTGTTTATGACTGTGCGTCACTGTTCGACATTGTTTCGCCACTGTGGGTCATTATTCGGCACTGTTTCATCACTATTTGGCACTATTTTGGGTACTGTTCATCATACTTTTTTCCTACTGTTTAGTTTTATGACCCAATTTGGAGATTTTTCTGGTCGATTGGACTAATCTATTGTTATTATTCGCTTCTGGATTAAATGGTTGACGCTAAGATTCCTAGAATATTGCCCTTGTCTGCTAAGATTACTTTCTCACAATTGAACTGGACTAATTTTAGTGATTAGAGCTGAAAAACCCCTTTCTCATAAATAACAATTACCATAATGGTTTTACAAAATCTAGTTAACCAGTAATAATGAAAAAAAATTTCTCATTCAAGACATATCGAAGTTCAGGGCACAAAACCATCCCACAAACCAACTACAAAGAAATTCATTACTCTGGACACACATAACAATAGGAAAAATCTTAGCCCACGAGTCTTACAGTACTAAATCTCACAATAAGAATCCACACAAAATAATTTCCAACATGGATATGATTGTGAGTCCACTAAAATATCAGAGTACGTAAAATAAGGCTTCAGGCCTAACAAGGGTTAAAAAGTTATTCCAAAACAATTATCCAAATAGTAAATATGGTATCTCAAAAATATGAGTTGTCCTATAATGGCAATATAGAAAATGATACAACACCAATACTAAAAGAGGCCTACAAGGTTCTCAACGCCTATGCCTTGGTTGCTTCCCTTGACCTCTAATTGAATTAGAGGTCTCGCTTGAAAAATTATTTACAATGACGGGGTGAGACATAAAGTCTCAGTAACCAAAATCAATTTACAAAATATGTAGGAAAGAATTGTAATTCAGAGAAGCAGGTTTAACTAACATAATAATAATATTCTCTACAATTAAACTTCACATAATATGATCAACAATTAGAACCGTCCCCACTCATCCATCCTGCTCCTCCTTATAGCTTCTGGACGTTGTACAATCTATCAGTGCTAGTATACCCGGCTAAAGGTTAACTAGCCACTTCAAGAATACTGCCCCCTCCCATGCCACCACTGTTATACTATAATAAGGAGGTGTTCGCCTAAAACACTCAACTCAAAATCCGGACTAGGAATGAGAGAGATGATAGGCATAATTTCACTATATCTCTTCCACACAACCCAATACATCACATAATAGAAAAAAATAAATTAATATAGTTTTTGAAAACATTTACAAGATTATCATACCTTATACAACATTCCATCCCAAACAGCATAACCATTACAACAGTAACAATCTTAATAATACCTCTGATCCATCTGCCCCTAGTTCAGCATCTGTCGCAGCCTTATCTACAAGTACTTTGCCATTTGGTCTTGCTACTGTTAGATCTCACATGTTTTGATGATAACAAAGAATGGGTGTGAAAAAGTTTTGATAAACAAACAAGTTTGAACAAAGTAATGATAGAGCAAATCATCACTTGAAGTAAGCACTGGAGTAATGAAGAAAGGCCAAGAGAAAAAGCTGAGAAACTTCATCACTGGCAGAATTTCTAAAGGGCTACTCGAGTAAGACCTCGAGTAATGAGACAGAAACTTGAAGTAACCAGAGCACAGAACCTCAAGTAACTCACAGCCAGATACATTACTCGAGGGACGACTCGAGTAATGTGAAATAAAAAGAAGAGTTACTCAAGTCAACATTCGAGTAATGTGCCACAAGGAAATGAGTTGCTCTCGGCCTGCCAACGTTACTCGAGTAAGTACTCGAGTAATCAGAGAAATTACTTCCAGTTGCTCTCAGCCTGCCAACGTTACTCGAGTTAGTACTCGAGTCCCCTGCTTCAAGAAATATGTTGCTCTCGGCATTCCAATCCTGCCAACGTTTCTAGAGGAGCAACTCGAGTAAATCACTGTGGTAAACAAAACTTGAAGGTATTACTCGATTAATCTAAAATATTATTATCACACTTCACTCGAGGCACCACTCAAGTATGTAGGTATTAAATTGTTCTATGTCAAAGACTTGAACGAGATTACTCAAGTCAGTAATTGAGTAATCTACAGAATTATATACAAAGCACTTGAAGTATCTACCCGAGTAAGCTATGCAGAAAATAGATGTTTACTCGAGGCAGTACTCGAGTAAACAGGTAAGCAAAACTTGAAGTGCTCTCGGCCTGAAATCCTGCCAACACTACTGGAGTGAAGCATCGAGTAACCTGTGAAGAAAATTATAGTATACTCGAGTAAGTACTTAAGTAAACAGGTATTTCCAAGGTTTATAAATTTGTTTACTCCATGCACTACCCGAGTAATATGATGTTCATTTATTGACTTGCTCTCTATCAATGATTTCACGAAGATACTCGAGTAATTACTTGAGTAAACTTAATGAATACTCGAGGGACTACTAGAGTATCCAAGTCCAGAAATTCAGAAATCATTCCAATGTTCAATGATTTGTTTCCTATGTGATTAACCTTTCATTGTATCAATATTCTTAGCATGTTCACAGATAAACAATGAAGAGATCTTACCAAATAAGGAAAGTCAAATGCAACATTCAAATGCTACCTACCGCCACCTACCGCAAACGGATATTTTTCAAAAACTGGAAGAGTCAACAGTGGCTACGCACACTCTAACGGGCATGAAGAAAATGTTCCAACGGTCATTATCAACACATTTATATATATGGGAATATCCAAACAGAGATAACAACAAGGAACACACAGGAACGCATTATCAAGTTCACGTTCAATACTCTGTTGTTACACATACTTGTAATTCTGTACTTCAGTGATTCTTATTCACTCTGTAAGAGAGATATTTCATTCAAACTCAATATTTGTTATTGAGGTAACTTAAGGTTATGGAACCTTGAGTTGGGATTGGATTACAACTTGTAAGGGGGAGCTAGTGTCCAGGCGAAGGAACTTGCTTGTACCGAGGTGCCAAGAACCCACTGAATCTTGGAAATTATAGTGAAACTCTCAGAGTTGCTCTGAAGACTGGATGTAGGTCAAAGTGGTTGTGGCCGAACCAGTATAACTCCCGGTGTACACTTCGGTGATATTTCTCCTTACTCTTTACTGCTTTATATTCACCGTCAAGTTTTATATTTGCAACAAAATTTTTAGTATCACTTAATTCACCCCCCTCTTAGGTGAAACGCTTGCTCTAACAGCTACCACTTCCTTGAAGTGGTTCATTGGTTCCAGTGTTACCGACCACATGGTAGGTAACCATAATTTATTTTCATCGTATACCACTTATGCTAACCCATCTTATATCGCCGTTGCCAATGGTTCCCCTGTCCATGTAGTTGGATCAGGCACTATTAACCTAACCCCCTCCATTTCGTTATCTTCTATCTTAATATTCTTGACTTCACATTTAATCTTCTATCTCCCAGTAAACTGACTCGTCATTTGAACTGTTTCATCTCACTATTCCCTTGTTTGATCCAGGATCTGTCTATAAAGTATATTATTGGTAGAAGTTATGAATCTAGTGGACATTACATTCTGGATGATCAAGTGCCACAGTCCGTTGCATGTTCTGGTGGATTATCTCCCTTTGAAGTTCATTTTCATCTTGATCATGTGTCAATTTTCTCTCTAAAGAGGTTATATCCTCAATTTTCTTTTGTGTCTGCTTTTTGATTATGAGTCGTGTCATTTTAGCAAACATCATCATGTTCATTTGGCACCTTGAGTCAATAAACGGGCTACGTTCCCCTTTGAGTTAATACATTCTGATGTTTAGGGTCCTTGTTTAGTTTTATCTCAGATATCATTTTTTGTCACTTTTATTGATGATTCCTCCCGAATAACTTGACTTTACTTAATGAAACAACACTCTGAATTGTTTACTCATGTTCAAAATTTCTGTGCTGAAATTCAAACTCAATTCAATACTCCTGTGAAAATCTTTCGAAGCGATAATGTGAAAGAATATTTTTTTCTCCTTTCACTGATTACATGCACAGCTATGGTATCCTTTACCAATCCTCATGTCTCGATACTCCTGCTCAAAATGGTATTGGCGAAAGAAAGAATCGCCACCTTTTAGAAACTGATCGAGCTCTCATATTTCATTCTAATGTTCCTATACCCTTTTGGGCTGATGCCGTGTCTACTACTTGTTTTCTTATCAATCGCATGCCTTCGACTATTCTCAGTAGTGACATTCCATATTTTGTTTTGTTCCCTACCACTAAGCTATTCCCTATTGATCCAAAAATCTTTGGTTGTGTTTTTTTTGTTCAAGATGTTTGTCCAAGTATCAGTAAACTTGATCCCAAGTCTCTAAAGTGTGTTTTCCTTGGTTATTCTCACATCCAGAAGGGTTATCGGTGTTACTCTCCTAATCTTCGTCATTATCTTGTGTCTACTGATGTCACATTCTATGAGTCCTCTTCTTTTTTTAAGTCGTCGGTCTTATCTGAGTCTCCCTCGATCGTTGATACGTCAGATGATTTCTGGGTTTATCGTGTCCCACCAGTTCAAGCTGCTGTTCCGGTTCCTGATATCATCACTAAAACTGATAATGCCAATTTTATGCCTCTGTCAGTAGATGCTTCATCATCATATTTTGTTACTTCATCCTCCCATTCCTGCCCTTGACACATTTATGCCTGATTCTGCCATTGACCTATCTAATGACCTGCCTATTACCCTCCAAAAAGGTACTCGTCCCCATTGTCTTCCCAAACGCTATGCTGATTAAACATATCCTATCTCTAACTTTGTGTCCTATAGACCAATGGGAGTTGGTCCAAGTAGTAAGTGGCTTGGTTCCGCTTAAGCAAGGTCTTAGGTTCGAGCCTTGTGTATGTAGAAAATTCCTATTAGGAGACTCTCCCACCATAACCAGGTGCGCGACGCAGGTCAGATCCGGATGTAGTTGTGGCAAAGCTCCGGTGAACTGGGTGGGCAACCAAAAAAAAACTTTATGTCCTACAGTAGTCATCATCTCCTATTTCCTCTTCTCTTGTGGCCACCCTTGAGTCCATCTCTACTCCTACCACCCTTCACTAAGCCTTAGCCCACCCTGGTTGGCATGCTGTGAAGGAAGAAGAAATGATGGCCATTGATAGGGCTAGTACCTGGACTCTTATCAATCTCCCTTCTAAGAAGAAGGCCATTGGGTGTCAATAAGTGTTTATAGTTAAGACTAAGGCTGATGGTTACTTAGAACGGCTGAAAGCTTAGCTTGTTGTAAAAGGATATGCTCAAACTTATGACATTGATTACTCAGAAACTTTCTCTCTGGTCACTAAGCTCACTTTCATTCATCTTCTTATCTCCCTGGCTGCTACCTATCATTGGGATTTGCATCAGTTGGATGTTAAGAATGCTTTTTTTCATGGTGACCTTCTTGAGAAAGTTTATATGGAGTAACCTCCTGGTTTTGTTGCTCAGGGGGAGTGTAGGAAAGTGTGCCATCTAAGAAAGTCATTATATAGTATGAAATAAGCTCAACGTGTCTAGTTTGATGGATTTTGTAATATGGTTTAGAAGTTTGGATTGAGGTAAAGCAAGAGTAATCATTATATGTTCTATCAGCAGTCTGATGCAGGCATGATTCTTCTTGTTGTATATGTTAATGACATTGTGATTATATGGAGTAACACTTCTGACATTTCAGATCTTAAAGTCTTTCTTAACTTCTACTTCCAGATGAAAGATTTAGGACCATTGAAGTACTTTTTGGGTATTGAAGTTATGAGAAACAAGAAAGGCATTATGTTGACTCAGAGGAAGTATGTTCTCGACCTTCTGAAGGAAACTGGGAAGCTTGGAGCTGCACCAAGTAGCCTTCCCATGATTCCAAATTCATACCTGGACTTGAATAATAGTATGTTTAATGAACTTCCTGATGACTTGAAAGCCAAGATTGATCTATAGAAATTGAAGCCATTTGCATTTCCTGAGAGATATAGAAGACTAGTTGGGAAGCTAAATTATTTGATAGTGACTTATCTTGACATAACCTTCTCATTCAGTGTACTTAGTCAATTCATGGCATCTTCGACAATGGCATAGTGGGAAGCATTAGAACATATATTGCATTATCTGAAAGGCTTCCCAGGTCGGGTCATCCTCTATTAGGATTACGGACACACTAAAGTTGAGTGCTTCTATGTACGGATCATGCAAGGTCCAAGGCCACAAGGTGATCCACTATGGGTTACTGTGTGTTTATTGGTGGCAACCTGATATCTTAGAGGAGTAAGAAACAAGGGTGTGTATCTAAATCCAGCGCAGAGGCAGAATACAGAGCTATGTCACAATCAGTACAAGAAGTTGTATAGGTACTTCAGCTTATGAAGAAAATTGGCATTATCACGACATTACCTGTAAAGCTTTGGTGTGACAATAAAGTAGCGCTTCATATAGCATCGAATTCTACATTCCATGAGCATACGAAGCATATTGAGATCGACTGTCATTTCATTCAGGACAAAATCAAAGAAAATGTTGTACCTACAGGACATGTGCGATCGAACGATCAGCTAGCAGACCTTCTGACAAAAGCGTTGACTATGATACGAGTTGAGTATCTTTGTAACATGTTGGGCATGATTAACATATATGCTCCAACTTAAGGAGGAGTGTTAAGGAAATATTTTGTCATTAGTATTAAATCAATTAGAATAATTAGCGTATAATTAGCGAGATTGGTTTACCTTTATGATTCCCTCATGTAAGAGCAATTTATACCTAGGCTCCTCACTATATATATATATATATATTGTACCTTCCTGTGAATAATATACACACAATTCTAAGCATTCAGAGCCTTGTCTTACATAAGTCAATACGTTATTGATTTTATGTAGGGGTGTTCAACTTTTTCCCGCCCCGATCTTCCCTTCCTGATCCCGAGAAAATTAGGACGGTAAAATTTCTGGACGAGAAAAAGTTGAGATCAGGAAAATGTATTCGGGACCAGGATCGGGATAGGAATGGGACTTCTTGATCCCAAATTTTTCCTGATCCTGAAATAATATGTGTGTGTGTGTATGTTTGTTTGTTTTTTTCCTAAAATGCCCAGATTCTCTAATCTCTATAAACTATAGATCAATGGAATGAAACTCTGAACCCTAATCCCCCTCCTCCTCCTCCAAGAACTCAATAAGGTCTCCAGACCATCGTCAAGCTCTTCGGCCTTGGCCCTCACCATCGATCCCTTCAGCCAGAAACTTGAGATCGTCGGTCTTACTCTCACAGGCCAGAGCCTCCTCAAGGCCTTGACCAACACTGGCCTTATTGATCCTGAGTCTCACCGCCTTGAAGAGATCGAAGCTTGTTGTACTAAGTGTGAGGTCAATATTACTCAAGAGTGGCTAGAAAAGCTACCTCCTCGATCCTACGATGAGGAGTATGTGCCTAAATGGAATACTAGGTCTAGGGTTTTGAATAAGCATTATCGCCTTAGTTGCCAGGTTGTGCTTACTTTGGAGCTTCAAGGTATGGTCGTTGAAGTCCCTGAACCAAAACTTAGGATATTCCATGAGTTTTGAGAAATTAGGCTTGTTAGGGGGGTTTCCTTTCTCGGTTTCAATAATATCTATCCAATTTGGTGAAATTAGAAAGACAGAAACTTGTTTTCTAGTTGTTATCGAATTCAATGGCTGTAAAAGTAAAAACTAGAATGACTGGTGTAGGAGGTTGAAGAGAGTGAGAGAGGAAAGTGATGTCGATGGGTTAGAAGAGAGGGAGAGAGATAGGGAAAGGAGGGGTTAGGTGGAGATGAGTTGGCATTCATGGAGTGCCATGTGGATAAATAAGTCAATTTTGATAGTCAAAATTAACACTTAAAACGGAAGGGGTAAAATTGCACCATTTTTAAAACTTATATGGTAATATTGCCCCCTCGAAAACTTTCAGATGCCCAGTGTCCATCAGTGAAAACTTCTAGGGCATTTTTGCCCTTAACCCTTACAAATAAATATTTATGTTTGAATAACTGAAATTTCACATCTAACCATATGTACCGTACCATGCATGGCAGCGAGCACATTTATATCTTATACTTGTATCACTATCAATGTTTATTTTCTATTTGTAAATTTGTAAATATCTAATAAATCACAAGCGTTCACTTTTAACAAAATACTGATAAGGCCAAGAGGCCTAATAAAGGATTTTTGTATAAGACCATAAAAACCCTTATATAATTAAAACGGAAAATTGAAGGTAGGCCTGATTTCAATTTTAATTATTTAAGCTGGATTTATTTACTATTTAATTGTAAATTCCTGAAGCTCTAGATAAAACCATGTCATTTTTCAACAAATTGGGATTGCATTTAAAGCAGCAAGCCTGCAATTTAAACTCTTGGATCATTCGATCGATTTAAGTAGTGGTGGTGGTGGTGGTCATATTGTGCCTATATAATGATAAATATTTAACGGCTATAGTGAATAAGCGTTATGTATGTGGAGGCAGAGTTCTGGCAAGAATATATAATGTTAATGCTTAACTATTAAATAAACCAACCGTTATGTACTATGAGACAGGATTCACGAAAGCTAAAAGATAACGGCTTTAATTAACCGTAAAGTATGATTATAAACATGACGGTTCTTACGATACTATCATCATCTAACACTTTCAAGTGATTTATCTTCCAACTTTATATTAACGAAAACAAAAAATAATGTTTATAACAATTAACCGTAAAGTAGGAATAATAAAAATGATTTTTCTTAAGAAACAACTGTCATATAATACTTTCAAACAATTTCTCTTCCCAACTTTGAACTCTAATAAAGTACATTTTCGTAACCTCATTCGATCTGACACCCAAGTACTAGTTTCTAAGCCATAACCCTTCGTAACATCATTTGAAGTAGACTTCCACTCTATTTAAACTCACATATTCCTTATTTTTTTCTTATTACTTTTCTTCATTAGCCCCCCTTCTTTCCGTCATCATGTTTAGATCCCTGAGACTAATTTGTTTTACTTTAGGGAAAGTTAATCATAGGTTCTTGGCGAGATTTCAATACAAATGTTCCAAGAAATCTAATTTTTTTCCAAGTTTGACTTGTTGTAAAAAAGTCAACTTGATTTACAAATATGAAAGTATAACTTATGAATATATATTATTAAATTTGAGTTATGAATAAGGCAATTTGACTTATAAATATGAAATTTTCGTTTGTATGACGTGGGAATTATGAATAATTTTTCCTATAATATATTGGTACTTCTAATTGTAGAAAGTCCAACCACAGATACACTTGGCCCATAGAGAAAAAGACCTTCTCATTAATTGAAAATAAAATGTTGACATACATGCATTACACCACTACACTAACTCATATATATACTGACAGAGGTGCCGTATCAAGGCAATATATGACAAGCCTTAAAATAACTAACCTATCTATATACACATATATTAAACGACAACATACAACACAGTAAAATTAAACAAATAAATCCCTTTATGAAAGTCTTATTTTCTACACTAATATCAAAACAATCATCGATTAGAATTCTACAAAAATATTGAAATCTCTATTTTCAAATGCAAAAGGTCTTATCTAAATAAAAACATCATTTGGCCTTCCAATAAAGCAGAGGAGCAACAACTGCAATTTATTGTAATAATATACCCCTTCCTTTCGGTCCTAAATATATGACTCAGTTAACTTTTTTTTGGAGAGATTAAGGAAGTCAAATATATAACTTAATCTAGTATATGTTGTGTATCATTATATTATATATCAGTTTATAAGTTAGGTTAATTAGTTTGAAAAAAAAAAGATATAGATATAAATAGTTTAAATTAATTTATTTAACTTTCTTAATCTTAAAAAAAAAAACCAACTATATTTTATATTTAGGACTCGATATAGTATATATAATTCTCTTCCGTTAAAATCTCAAAATCTATACGGAAGAAGCAAACACATAGTACGTTCGTACATAGATATCTACTCTAAAGGTCTTAAATAGATATTCCAAGACAGGGCACAAAGCCATAAATATTGTAAAGTCCCTGATGGGTAAAACTAGGCGTACTATTGTGTGGAAGGAAGGGAGAGCAAGGTTTCAGTATATACAGTTGTAGCTGCAAAGCGATTGTACATCAGATCATAACCATTACATTTTCTACCTTCTTCCTGTTTTCCTTGTTCACTCCATTTTGATAATATCGAAGGATTATGCAGTGTAACAAGTTTACCATCTTTGGTCAAACATGATGATGAAAAATAACCTCTCAGCCCTATTCCACAGAAAGGTTTAGACATACATAAGTTAAGTCCAAGGTGACTTCAGTCCATCCTCTTTCATCACCCACACCTTAATTTCTTTAAAACCCTTGACATCAAACAGAGCCAGCGATTCTCCAAACATCCTCAAATCACAAAGTGTTAAGTTAATAATAATATTGTCATGCTTAGGTACTACTTGACTTACGTTGTTTGCTTTGATGTCAAGTGCAATAATATTTGTTTCAGGCCGTGCTTCTTCCTCATAAAAATAAACTAACCAATATATAACACCATTGACCGCTGAACCAGCAAGCAGTCCTGGAAAACACGTCCTGATAATTTCTCCACAATTGAAAGCAATTTCTTTATTCCATGAATTGGTTCTAACAGAGAAGGCACGAAAACCTAATTAATACCATATCAAGATTTATATATATATGATGCGAGCGCTATTAAGTAGTCGTCAGTGGATTCATCGTAACAAAAGCCATGCAGTTCAAAACTGAGGTGCAGACGAGATAGTAGGATCTGTTTGTGCTCACTGGTCGTAGGATTCCACACAAGAAGCTTGTCTCTTTTGTTATGCTATAGATATTACCAAATGAGAGCTATTAAACTGAGAAAATAATATTGTATATTCCACTCTCATGAATGTACATTTGTCCTTATATATACACTAGTTACAACACATAACTTGACATGTCAGCTGTACACTTAATTGCCTAACTAAATTCTGTTATTTACAATGTAACTAATATACCCTAATACCACCCCTAAAACTGGAAAATGTATATCAATCATTCCCAACTTGGAAAGGAGTGTACAAAATGGAGAAGGAGCCAAAGGTTTTGCAAAAATATTGGTCAATTGGTCTTGAGACTTGATAGGAAGAAGACGTATCAAACCAAACTTGATCTTTTCTCTTACTATGTGACAATCGATCTTTATATGCTTAGTTCTCTTGTGAAAAGTAGGATTTGCTACTATATAACTTGCTGATTGACTATCATAGTAAAGAGAGTAAAGAGAGGCAGGAGATGTAAGAGGAATACCAAAATCCTGTAGTAAGAATTTAAACCACTGCAATTCACAAGTGGTAGAGGCAAGTGTACAATACTCTGCCTTAGAAGAGAAAGTGGAGACCATTTGTAATATCCCGAATTTTGGGATTGGTGGCTAGAGAATAAGCCTGAATTAAGTGAACTGCTAAGCCCTAGTTTAGCAGGTGTCCCAAATCTATTTCCTAACATTTCTTATATCTTTGAGGTATTAAAGGGAATAAAATAGTGAATTAAAGAGTATGAAAAGTTTATATAAAAAATGGAATTTGTTGGAGTTACAAGTGCATTCCATTTCATTGCTTCCAGTGAGGAAGTGTTGTTGTGCAATGTATTTCATTGACCAAATGATATTCAAAAATTATGAAACTTTACATGGTGAAAAGATATGAATTTTTGAAGTTAGCCCAGAAAAACTGGAAAGTTTCTAGAGCAGCGGTCAAAGAAATTAAATATGGGAATGATTTGCCTCCAACTGGCTAAAGCACATATTTTTCCTTGAAATTAGACTTAATAAGGGTTCCATAGCTTTTGGAATTGCTTCAAAACGATGTCTACAAATTTAGTTATGATTTTTCAAAGTTTGAGAAGAAAATCTACCAGAATTGGTATAAATCCGAAGATGAGAAAAAAAGGTGATGGAAATTTTGAAATTATGTGATAAATGAGAAAAACCATGTTGGGCAAATTGAAGACACCCTAGGACGCCTTTTGCATGGGCCAAGAGAAGAGGAAATATTGTGCACAAGTTATTTGGACCTATAACATTAAGTTACATGTACATGAAAAGTAAAAAATTTTGGAAATTAGGAAATAATTACCTAAGCAATTGAAAGATGGCATAAGCATAATGTATTAAGCAATGATTTGAAAGCCGGATAGGACCGGACTGTCCGGCCGGCCAGACCGTTGGCTGGAGACGGCAACGGCCCATCTTTATAGGTAGAGCCATTTTCGACTTTGAGCCATTTCTGACCGGAAAAGAGCCGTTTTTCAGTAGGAAAACGCTCTTGAGCTGGGATCCGAAACGGCTGTGTGACAATCAGATGGCTGAACTTGTTGGTGAGAAATAGGGTAGAAAAAATCAGAAAAAGATGAATGTGAGTTTGCTATGTCTGGTGCCTGCGGTTCGACGCAGCCACATCTTGCCCCAACTCCTCCTGCCTTTGCTCATCCGTGTCGTCTGATCACTGCTTTGGTTCTTTGTCTGAAAGTTCAAGTTGAAACACAGCTCCTATGGAAGACGAGAAGGGGTTGATGGCAAAGAAAGTTTGGGGGTGAGTTTTCACTTTTTAGAATTTAGACCGAAGGAGCTGAGTTGGTGGGCAATAGGAGTGTGAGGTGATAAGAAAATTAATGATGCACAATGCACAAGTTGTCAAATCTGTCAGAGAACACGTGATGGGGTAAAAGGCTTGATGCAACATATTTTGACTTGAAATTCAAGTTCCAATCAAATTATTATATGTTTGGCCCAAAAAAATCAAATTATTATATTTAAGTAAATACTAAATGTCCGGTTGATTTGAAACTGGGGGAGAGATTTTAGGTGAAAAAACTTAGAGATTTTATTCTACATTATAAAAAATATGAAAAATAGTTTAGTGTAATTATGTTGTTTTGTTTAAAAATTTGTGTTGATATTCGTAAAAATGAGAACAACTCTAATAAATTATTATAAAATAAAATGTTGTATTTAAAATTCATGTCATATGTTTATCTTATTTTTTATTTAAAACTATTAATATTAATATAAACTTTATATATATATATATATATATATATCTAATAACATTTATTTCTTATAAGGTAAATAATATTTTTTTTATTTAATTAATATGCACTGGCTCAACTGAACGGATGGACCGATTCGACCGATTGAACCATTACCCGCTAGCCTTTCCGGCTCGACGTCCGATCCGACTTTTAAAACATTGGTATTAAGACATATTGCCTCATCTTCTTCAGCCATTTTCCATCAACTTTCGTGCAACATGAGAGAGAGGAGTTGGTTTGATTTCTAGAGAGAGAAGGAGCAAGAAATTGCAAGGTAAGTAGATTCCTCTGAAGATTAGCTCCTAACCGGTGAAATACTTCTCCTAAGCTTATACTATATGTAATTTAAGGTGTTGAAGCAAGAATTTTGCTATTTGAAAGTGAGTTACGTTAGGGTTCAGCCATTTTAGGGAAAAGCCAGAGGGAGCTTAACGTAACTTTCGAAACTTTAATCTTTGATTGTTTTGACTGCTGTGGACAATTTAATCAGTGAAATTTCTCCAGATTGTCTTTAATTTAAAATTTGGAAATTGTAATGGCCTAAGGGTTATGCTATCAAAATTGGGTCCAAATGGTAGTTATAACCTAATGTAATAGCTAATAAAGTGGTTAAGAGTAGAAAGAAACACGTCTGCGGAGCCAAAACCGAAAAACCCCAATTTTTCCAGAGAACTGAGAATTTCGGCCAAGGCTAGTTTGGAGGGGTTAGAGTTGGATTTTCATGAAATTAATGGTTCCATTGTGTTCATGAGGGAAAATTAAGTGGGGTTATAGTTGGTCACTTTTTCGGAAACGGCACTAAAACCCTGAAATAAGGGTTGTCAAGGGTATTTTTATAATTTGAAAATTCTGAGTCCGGAAGTGATTTCCTTGGATGAAAATATGTAAGAATAGCCCATATCAAAATTTCAGGAAAAGTACAGTCGGACCTGGTACGGCGAGGCCGAATCGGGTCCCGGGGGCATTTTGGTAAATTTTTATGATAGACTTATATAACCACCAGAAACACTATGAAAATGTCTAAACTGGTACATTTGATGTTTTAAGACCAAGTTCAAAGCCCAAGGGATTGGCACGTGAATCAAAGCACACGGTTCGAGGTAGAAAAGGTCTAAGGTAGGGAACTTACCTCTCCTGCATATATTTGATATTTGTGCTGGTGTATTGATGCATGTTATTGCGTTGCTTGATTATGTGAAACATATATGAATTATTGAAGCTCTGTTTCTGTTTATACTGTGGCCATAGTTTTGTTGCACGAAACATTGAGCACGCATATATGTCATTGTGTTAGCATGAGTGTATGTAATGTAAACATGTCATGCATTAAGCACTTATCTTGCATGCATATTGGTATTGTTTTCCTACTGAAATTCTCTTGAATCTCACCCTCCCCTGCCAACAATTTAGACAAGATGAGATAGAAGATACGCTGAGAATAAAGAAAAGAATCGTACGAGGGGATTGTGGTGGTGGAACCAAGAAAGGAAGATGTCTCCATTTCACTCAGACGGGTTTAGACACCTTGGTAGCCTTGTGCAGCTATATTAATGGTAATCATTATGTACGAACCCCTATAGGAAATTTCTATAATCGAGCACGTATTATCAGTATATTTATGTTATTCCTGTGTTGTCTACCGAACCGCATATCATTTTCCATGAATACTCTAGTAAAGGTGAAATTAAAATAAGGGCATGATATTTTGGGATTAGAGCTTCAAGCGGTTCTAGAAAAGCCCAATAGGTTCTGGCAAAGGGACGGTTCTGGCAACAGGATGGTATACTGATATGGTCTTGATTACACAGTGCTAGGAAATATGCATAGATGGGAGGTACCAAAGGAGGGTATCTTCTCGATTTATGAATCATCCCTGAGAAACGGTGAGTACTGAAGGGCAGTTAATGTTGCAATACTAGACGAGAATGGTCTAAGGATGTTGTGAAACCCGAGGAGGCGGGTACGACAAAGGCCAAGTGCAATCCACACATAGTAGTTTGACAGCCGAAGATAGTCCACATGACTTATGAGACAAAGGCAATCATAGAGTATAGGTTGTCAGGAGCAGATAGAGCCAATATCTGCGTTGTGGCACGGGTACACGAAAGTTAAGCATGCTTGACCCAAGGTAATCTATAATGGATGACCCCTGAGAAGTTGAGTAGGTAAGGTCATAGAGACTTGAGGAATAGTGAATTGTCTTAAGGTTTCTCCATGACTAATGATCATCTTAATTAGAAGATATGAAGAATGTTTAAATGTATAATGTGATGATGTAAGTATTGATTTTAATACGAAACATTTCTATTGCAGTGAGTACTGCCAGAAAGGTTCATTTGATGAGGTTATGGGAACTCGAGGCATAGTAAATATTTTGAGGTTTCTCTATGTTAAGCGGTGATCCCTAAAAATACCGTTGTGATAAAGGAATGAAGGAATGATGTACGATGATATATGAGGCGTGATGATTATGCCGTATGTTGATCGTAGAGGATCCGATTTGATGATACTGAAGGTTAGCGATAGGCTTGAATCAGGTCTAAGATGAAATAGTGCTTAGGTCAAAATGTGAATCAGGTTGCACTATGGTTCTATTGCATGACAGAAGTTTGAACTTGTGGATAGTGTTGAACCTTCAGTAATGTTTTGAGGATGTTTTGGGTTAGAGAATCTAGGCTGTATGATCTTACAAGCCGTATATGTTGTAGTGTACCTGTGTGTCCAAAGGCCCTAAGACCTAGGGGACCAGTGTGCTCTTAGGTTGGCAAATATACTTAGATTTGTGTTGGGTTAGTAATGATCCGTAGAAATGAGGGAAGTGATTTCCCGGTTCAACTAATGTTGAGGTTCTAAGAGTTGAATTGTGATCCAATGATAAAACTCAATAGTTGAGCTGATTCTTAGGAATTTGACTTGACCTGGATAGTCTGAGGTACTAAGAAGGGATACTAAATGAATCAAAATGTGTATAAGGTCTCCCGAGATGGCTAGTTGTTAATCTAGCATAGAGAAAGAGTTATCTACTAAGGATTCGGATTGGAGAGGGCTACCTATAGAGAGTCTTGATTGGAGAGGGCTACCTACGGGGAGTTCTGGTCGGAGAGAGCTACCTACGGAGAGTTCTGATTGGAGAAAACTACCTATGAAGAATTCTGATCAGAGAGGGCTACGTATGGTGAAATCTGGTTGGAAAGGGCTATCTACGGAGAATTCTGACCAAAAGGGCAGACCAGTCAATTGACTGAGTGAAGTATCGAGTACAGTACCGTAGTGTGGAGCCACTGTGACAACTAACCCTAGTGTGAAGCCACCATGACAATAAACCCTAGTATGAAGCCACCATGACAACGAACCCTAGTGTGCAGCCGCCTTGACGATGAACCATAGAGTACAGCTACCGTGACATTGAATTGTAGAGTAGAGATATGGGAACGCAGGCTCTCAACGATGTGTTGATTATGGCTTCTGGAAGTAGAACTTCGAGGCCATGTTACCGTGACAATAAACCTTAGTATGGAGCCACCATGACGATGAACCCTAGTGTGCAGCCGCCTTGACGACGAACCATAGAGTACAGCTGCTGTGACATTGAATCGTAGAGTAGAGCTATGGGAATGCAGGCTCTCAACGATGTGTTAATTATGGCTTCTGGAAGTAGAACTTCAAGGCCATGTTATCGTGTGAGAGGGGGTCTTGGAGGATCCCAATATAGTGAAAGTAATGTTAGGTTGGCAGAGACCAAAAACTATTATTGAGATGTACAGTTTTCTGGATCTTGTGGGTTATTACCAAAAATTCATTCAGAATTCTTTCGGATGGTGTTGTCGATGACCTAGTTCACATGAAAGGATCAATTGTTGAGTGGGATGAATGCTGTGAATGATGTGTATATTCGTTTGAGTTGTATCGCTATTCCAATAGTCCTTCGGTAGCTAACAACAGTTCGGGTGAGAGCTGTGTGCATCCCCGATGGAGAAAGAGGATGAGGATGGGGTGTGACAATGAGTTCGTTGTGTGTGTGACCATTCTAATAGTCCTCCGTTAGCTAACAATGGTTCGGGTGAGAACTGCGTGCATCCCAGGTGGTGAAAGAGGATGAGGATGAGGTGTGTTGTGTTGTGTATATAATGTGACCATGCCAAGAGTCCTCCTGTAGCTAACAATAGCCGTGGTGACGGCCGATGAAAGAGGATGAGGGTAGGGTGTGGAGATTGAGAGTCCTGGCTAGCCGCCTGGATAGAAGAGATTGAGACTCCAGGTGGGAGTTATAATAGAGTGCTTTGGATAGAAGAGATTGAGATTCCAGTGTGGCCCGATATTATTGTTGATGCCCAAAAGTCCCGGTTACCACTAGCGGAGTTACTGGTGGGTGTATGGGTAAGGGTAACACAATGGAAGTTGATATGGTGAAGTGATATTGGCTGTGTTTGGAAAAGCGGTGACTAAGGCAAACCGTACGGTGAGTCTAAAAAAAGCACAGTGGGCATTTGGGTGGTGTTTGGGTTCACGTTGAAGCTACTGAGCTTTCAACCTACAAGCCGCTTCTGAGCAAAAGCCCAAAATTCCAGCTTCTTCATCGCGGAGGAGTCACGATTGCGGAGAGAAGACCTTTAGCTTTGGTGTTTGTTGTCTTGAGTCGCGATCTATGGGGCTTTGAAGTTTTATCCGTTGGTATATGTTGTCTTTTTCACTCATGATATGAGATCTGCCTTTATCAGTATTCGGCGATCAGACGTGGTTGTTGTCCGATCTCTTCCTTGTTCTGGGTTTTATCCTGTCACGATCTGTGGGCGTTCGAGTTTGTTGGGCAATCCGTTATTGGGGGCTGTGATCTGTGGTTGCTGGAGCTGCTGTGAGTCGCCGAAACAATGTAAGGTCTGTGGTTTTTGAGTGTTCACCTCCTCAGCCTGTGTCTGTCACTCTCAGTGTACAAGTACCCAGCAACCATCGCGTAAGTTCTTTCCTCACCTCATCTCACTCTAGCCTGCATGGCGATCTAAAACTGTGGTCTGAAACTTGTTTGACGATCTTGAGTTTGTGTTGAATATGTGATGCATC
Source organism: Inga oerstediana (assembly GCA_963210345.1). Classification (NCBI taxonomy): domain Eukaryota; kingdom Viridiplantae; phylum Streptophyta; class Magnoliopsida; order Fabales; family Fabaceae; genus Inga; species Inga oerstediana. Next base: position 75,552,195 of record OY723399.1, on the reverse strand, counting down.
GTTGTTGGCATTCTGCAGTTTTTGTGTGTGTGATTTTTCTCTGTAACAATATACCCTATTTTTGTTTTTTTTTACTCTGTTACAATATACTGATCAGAAAGAAAATAAAAAAGGTAAGCTCTATATGTCAGTGAACCTACAAGGCTACAGATTGCAAAATAAGCAATTAGATATGTTAAGAAACAATTAATCCAAATTACAATACTTCTTAGATATATAGAATGGAATTGGAGACTAGATTTATTAAAAGCTAGGCAGTCTCAGAAGTGGCATGGAAATTTATTTCATGTTTTTATTTGTTAAAGCCTACTAAGTTTATAGAAGAGGGCAAGGGTAGGTATGATGGTCTTTATCTGCAGAATTGTAAATATTTTGCATTTTAGATCAAATCCTGAAAATTTGAGCCTTATTAGGCAGAAAATATGGACTGCATTAAGAGATGTGAGAGGCCAAAAAGCAAGGTTACCAAAGCTCAATAGGTTTATTGCGAATTAATGCATCTTTGAACTATTGGTTTCTCTAACATAGATTCCTTCCCTTAACAACAATCTAAATATATAGCCATACAGGTTTATGAAGTTGGGGCATAATTAATGAAAACTTGTTCATTCTAAGACTTGGATTTGTGGATTAAATTTTTGTTGAAGGTAATAATGATCTCGTTGATGTAGCATTCACGTCAACTATCCGTAGATTATCTTCAACACAAATGAATCATATTCGTGACATAATCAGAGATCAACTTGTTAGGAAAAGATGGTTCAATAATGATCCACTTCATGTATGCATTCTAATTTAAATATAGATTTATCCATTTTTACTTGAGTACTTTAGCGAATTTTTCTTTTTCTTTTTTTAATAGTAATTGAACTTTTTTAATTTTATCAAATTTTATTTATATTTTTTCACTTCAATTATCACAATATATACAACTAATATATATATATATATATATTATTCAATAAGAATCATGCATTTTTCAGTCATTTTCCATCTAAACAGGCTTTTCAAATGCTAATCCAAACAGGTTTAAGGTTAGAAAAAAATTCACTTCTGCCACCACCAACCCAAACACAAATCACATCTACTATCTGACTTTCCTAAAAGCTCATCTACAAAAAAAAAAGCTCTTTCTCCACCGTTAATCCAAACAAGCATATTGTTGTTGATGCCCAAAAGTTTTGGTTACCACTAGCAAAGTCACTGGTGGGTGTACGAGTGAGGTTAATGCCTTGGAAGTTGATACGGTAAAGTGATTTTGTTGTTGATGCCCAAAAGTCCCAGTTACCACTAGCGAAGTCACTGGTGGGTGTATGGGTGAGGGTGATGCTGTAAAATGGATATGGCAAAAAGCTATCGTTTTATGACTTGTGGACATGTATTTATATGGAAGCTGCTCTGAATGTTGTTAATGCCCAAAAGTCCCGGTTACCACTAGTGGGGTCACTGGTGGGTGTACGAGTGAGGGTAATACTGTGAAAGTGGATACAGCAAAAGCTGAGGTATTGTTGCAAACGGCAAAAGCTGAGGTATTTTTGTAAACAACGAAAGCTGACGTACTTGTAGAAATAGCGAAAGAAGAGGTATATGTGAATAGAGTGGAAGCTATCATTAGGTGGGGTGAGGGACATCCAACAGACCTCTTAGGTAGGGTGAGGATTGGACCATTACGAAGGAAAAAAAGAGGCAGATATCCTTTGGGCTCCCAACTACCCCGGAGTGGGCCAGACTGGGAGTGCTACTAGTCACATGCCTAATTACCTAATGGGCTGGACTGGGATGTGACAATAAAAAGGTGATTATGTAAATTCGGGTGAAATCCCGAATAGGCTGTGAGGCCTATGGAACCAATCGCTGTGTGAAATGACCAATGGGTCCTGTGTTTGATTGCACGCTACATACTGCGTAGAGAATGGATGATGAATGCTGAATACTGTCTGAGATTAGTGAAGAGAATATGAATATGGTGTTAGCGTGCACATGATAATAGAATGAGATATGTTATAAGGCTAAGTATATTGGGGCAGTGTTCCAACAAGGCAATAAGGCCTAGGATAATATATTGAGTGTTCTCATGGATAATCAGTATAATAATGGGCACGGTGCCCCATGAGTACAAAACGTGCTGAATATGTAAGAGTTGATAGGTAGTTCAACCACACATATCAGGTAAATTGTGATACACGCTTTGTAAGTATGCATAACCTAGCGATGAATTACACAGTGAGATAGGATTAATCCCTAAATTGTAAATGTTCAAATTTTGAGGATGAAATTTATTGAACGGGGGGAGAAATGTAATACCCTAAATTTTAGGATTGGAGGCTAGAGAATAAGTCTGAATTAAGTGGACTGCTAAGCCCTAGTTTAGCAGGTGTCTCGAATCTATTCCCTAACATTTCTTATATCTTTGAAGTATTAAGGGGAATAAAATAGTGAATTAAAAAGTATGGGAAGTTTGAATATAAAAAATGGAATTTGTTGGAGTTGCAAGTGCATTCCGTTGCATTGCTTCAAGTGAAACAATGTTGTTGTGCAATGTATTTCATTGATCAAATGATATTCAAAAATTATGAAACTTTACAAGGTGAAAGTAGACATCTAAAGCTTTAATTTGATTGGTCATTTGATCATTTGAAGCTATATATAAAAATATATGAATTTTTTAATTTAGCCAAGAAAAACTGGAAAGTTTCTAGAGCAGCGGTCAAAGAAATTAAATCTGGGAATGATTTGCCTCTAATTGTCTAAGCACATATTTTTTCTTGAAACTAGACTCAATAAGGGTTCCATAGCTTTTGGAATTGCTCCGAAACAAAGTCCACAAATTTAGTTATGAATTTTCAAACTTTGGGAAGAAAATCTACCAGAATTGGTATAAATCCGAAAATGAGAAAAAAAAGGTGATGGAAATTATGTGATAAATGATAAAAACCATGTTGGGCTGATTGAAGACACCTTAGGACTCCTTTTGCATAGGCTAAGAGAAGAGGAAATATTGTGCACAAGTTATTTGGACCTATAACATTAAGTTACATGTACATAAAAAGTCAAAAATTTTGGAAATTAGGAAATTATGACCTAAGCAATTAAAAGATGACATAAGCATATTGTCTTAAGACATATTGTCTCATCTTCTTCAGCCATTTTCCGTCATTTTTCGTGCAACATGAGAGAGAAAGGAGCTGGTTTGATTTCTAGAGAGAGAAGGAGCAAGAAATTGCAAGGTAAGTCGATTCCTCCGATGATTTAGCTCTTAACCAGTGCAATACTTCTCCTAAGCTTCTACTCCATGTAATTTAAGGTGTTGAAGCAAGAATTTTGCTGTTTGAAAGTGAGTTAAGGTTCAGCTATTTTAAGGAAAAGCCAGAAGGAGCTTAAAATTTGATTGTCTTTGATTTAAAATTTGGAAATTGTAATGGCCTAAGGGTTATGCTATCAAAATTGGGTCCAAATGGTAGTTATAACCTAATATAATAGTTAATAAAGTGGTTAAGAGTAGAAAGAAACACGTTTGCGGAGCCGAAACTGAAAAACCCCAATTTTTCACGAAGAACTGAGAATTTCGGCCAAGGCTAGTTTAGAGGGGTTAGAGTTGGATTTTCATAAAATTAATGGTTCCATAGTGTTTAGGAGGGAAAATTAAGTGGTCTTACAGTTGGTCACTTTTTCGAAAAAGCCCAAAAAAGCATAATTACGAAAACGCCCCTAAAACCCTGAAATAAGGGTTGTCAAGGGTATTTTTATAATTTGACAATTCTGAGTCCGGAAGTGGATTCCTTGGGTGAAAATATGTAAGAATAGTCCATGTCAAAATTTCGGGAAAAGTACAGTCGGACCAGGTACGGCGAGGCCAGACGGGATCCCAGGGGGCATTTTGGTAAATTTTTATGATAGACTCGTATAACCACCAGAAACACTATGGAAGTGTCTAAACTGGTACATTTGACGTTTTAAGACCAAGTTGAAAGCCTAAGGGATTGGCACGCGAATCAAAGCACACGGTTCGAGGTTGAAAAGGTCTAAGGTAGGGAACTTACCTCTCCTGTATGTGTTTGATATTTGTGCTGATGTTTTGATGCATGTTATTGCTTTGTTGATTATGTGAAACATATATGAATGATTGAAGCTCTGTTTCTGTTTATACTGTGGCAATAGTTTTGTTGCACGAAACATTGAGCATGCAAATATGTCATTGTGTTAGCATGAGTTATGTAATGCAAGCATGTCATGCATTAAGTACTTATCTTTCATGCATATTGGTATTATTTTCCTACTAAGATTCTCTCGAATCTCGCCCTCACCTACCAACAATTTAGACAGGAGGAGATAGAAGATACGCTGAGAATAAAGAAAGGAATCATACGAGGGGATTGCAGTGGTGAAACGAAGACAGGAAGATATCTCCGTTTCACTCGGACGGGTTTAGAGACCCTGGTAGCCTTGTGCAGCTACATTGATGGTAATTATTATGTATGAACCCTTATGGGGAATTTTTGTAATTGAGCACTTTTTATCAATACGAACCCTTATGTGTTGCCCATTGAACCGCATATCATTTTCCGTAAATACTCTGGTATAGGTGAAATTAAAATAAGGGCATGACACCATTTCTTGCTTCTTGGAACACCAAGCAATGAGAGCTTGATCTAAGTAACCATAAAACCCTGTAATAGAGTTCTTAGTGTCAATGCAACCTACCCAATCTGAATCACTAAATGCACTGAGTTTCGTAGTAAAATGAGCAAGAAAAGACAAGCCTCAACCAAGAGCCCCCTTAATATACTGTAAGACCTTATAAGCTGCTTGTAAATATGTAGTGGTAGGATGCTGGACAAATTGGCTAAGCTGTTGAACAGCGAATGACAAATCTAACCAAGTATTAGTAAGATATAAGAGCCTACCAACCAAAGTCCTATACATAGAACAATCATTCAACAAAGTACCAGATTCTTTAGACAATTTGATATCCCTAGCCATTAGAGTTGAAACAGGTTTACAATCCAAAAAAACCATTATTAGAAAGTATATCTAAAGTAAATTTCCTTTGATACAAAGCTATGCCTTTAGAGCTCTCAGCAATTTCCAATCCCATATAGTATTTAAGATCACCAAGATCCTTAATTTTAAAGAAAGCATCAAGAAAGGCCTTCATACTATTAATTTCAGTCAAATTAGTACCACTAAGGATAATGTTATCGACATAGACAAGTATGACAGCAATGGATGCTCAGTATTCTTTATGAATAAAGAATGATCAACTTGAGAGTGGTGATAACCGTGTTCTCTATATAAGGTGAAGCCGTTTACCATATCAACCAAGAACCTTTTTTTTTCACTTTTATTTTCCACTAATATTACATATGATCAATATATAATTTAATTATGGGAAAATACTATTTAAATCTATTTGAAATGCCTAAATTCATATTCAGGCCTACACTTTCATCAAATCCCTAATCAAGCCAAGAGGCCTTATTAGGAATTTATAATTTGTAAATTTTACCAATATGTGTTAAAAACCTAAAACCACAGGCCAACTGAACTATAATTTTATTGATTATAACATTCTAAACCACACAATACAAAGAGTGTCCCTATTCGCATATATACAAGTATATCAGAAAAATGCAAATAGCACAACTAACATTGGGCCCTGTTACATATACTAGATATTGGGCCTATTACTATATCACTTATGCAGGCCCAAGTAATCACTTTACTCAAAACTCCCCTCAAGTTGGAAGTATATAGATTGTAGACTCCCAACTTGCATAACAGAGCATGAAAAATATCATTCCCAAGTGCTTTGGTTAATATATCAGCCAACTGTTGATGTGATCACACATGGTGTAAACTAATTAACTTAGCTTGAAGTTTTTCTCTAACAAAGTAACAATCCACTTCAATATGTTTCGTCCTTTCGTGAAATACTGGATTAGTTGCAATATTTATCGTAGCCTTGTTGTCACAGAAGACAAATTGATGCGTGCTTCTATCGCTAAAGCAATCAATTAATAACTAGGACAACCTACTAATGCAATATAGTGGCAACCTAGGTCATTCTCCCAAGGAGCAATATGTGGGTTTTCTCTAGAATTGAATTTAGGTGATAAAAAATGCAATGGAATGAACCTAAACTTAAATGCAAGACTCTACTACCTAAATGCAAAATGTAAAAGACTCTAAAACCTATATGAGAATGAAACTAACCTAAATAATGAACATGCAATTTTTGGGGTTTTTCTTATGAGAGGGAAATTAAAATCCTAAGGAAAAGAAATAAACTAATATCTAAGAAAATCAACAAAGGTTAGTTCAGTTATGATGGTGAAGGAGACAACTCAGGATTCACATGGATTTAGCTTTCTTAGCCATTTAATTTATTAGACCAAAGGGAGATTCATGAAAAATTGGAATTAATAAATTTAATCACCTAATTAAGACATGGGAAACCCTCAAGCTTAATAACACCTAATCCACTAGAAAACTCATAATGGAAAAAATGGTGGTTAATTAAATCCATTAAAAACCAATCACAATTGCTTAAGATATTTTGGAAATTATGTTTACAATTGCCTAATTAAACAATTTGACAATTAATCACCTAATTAAACAATCAAGAGATTAAACCCAAATTGACAATTAAATTAATAATGAAAACTCGATTAATAATTTAATTGACAATCAAAGGTTTGCAAACAAAAATCCCAATAATCATTTAAGAACAAAGCAAATCCTAAATATCAATTCAATCCAAATAAAAATAAGTTTACAATCTAAAACTAGATTGTTCTCAATTATTACAACTCAAAAATCATTTAAAACTAAATAATCTTAAGTCTTGAATCAAAAAGATAAAAGAAAGAGACTCCCTTATAGTCTTCAAGTGTAAGCTCCTAGGCTCTAGCTTTCTCCATGCTCCTCCCAAATTGTCTCCTAAAATAGCTTAAGCCTCCATGATATTTGTCCTCCTTCCAAGCCCCAAACACGTCACCACAGCCATGAGAATAGGAGAATGGACGTGGGACCCGCGGTGATTGGAGGTAATGAATCGCACAATCACTTTGCTGTGTGTGCGCGTCTGTGGTTCAGAGGAAGAATTGGAATGGAGATAAATGCTGCCAGGGTGTGTCTGTCCGTGCCTCCCTCTCCAGCCGCGTCCGTCCGTCTCAGCGTCTCCCCTTTGCGTCTGTGACGGCTAGGGTAATTAAAAGGGAGGAGAAGAGAGCTTTTTGGGTATCAAATTGGGCCTATTAAAATTCCAAAAGCCCAATAAAATTCCACAATTGGATTCTTTTTTAGTTTCTAAGAAAAGTTCTGCATCGTAGATCTTTTAATCTCCTTTTCCTTATCCTGCAAGAATATAATAAAATCGTGATTTATCATATAATTGGAAATATTTTCCAATCATAAGATAGCAATTAAAATAATAATAATTTAAGCTCAATAATATCATAATCAATTCAGATTTATATTATTTCCCAAAATCGGCTAATTATCCAAATATTATCTAATAAATCCAAATTAGCCTAAAATAATCTCCAAAATAAATGAATAAGGTGGGATAAAATATATTAAAATTGTGATTTATCAACAGCAGTAGGCCCTGTTCTTTTAACTCATAAATCTGATAGTAATCCAAGTAATCTCTAAAGTTGTCTTAGCAAGAGCCTGATATTCAGCTTCCGCAGATGATGTAGAGACCATGGATTGCTTCTTGGACTTCCATGACATAAGAGATCCTGCATGCTTAATAATATAGCCGGTAGCCAATCTTCTAAAGTCACCACATGTAGCCCAATCAGAGTCATAAAAAGCATTGTAGCTCCATGTCACTGGATGAAGACAAAAGAACTCCTAAACCGGGGGCGCCTTTTAGGCACCACACCACCCTCATGGTTGCTTCCATATGAGATTTCCTAGGCTACTGCATAAATTGGATAATACCTGTACAAGAAAACATACATCAGGCCTAGTTATAGTGAGATAGAGGAGTCTACCAACCAAGTGTTGATACATTTCTGGTTCTTTTAAAAATGGGTCTTCTTTCTTCTTCCTTTGTCGATCCTTCTTCCTCCCTTTCTTTGTGTTTGGATGCTAGCATAGTTTCAAAATTTCCTGCATTGGAGTACATTCAGGTTTGGCTGCTCTTAACCCTGTGTCTGCCAACAAATCTAAGACATACTTCCTTTGATTGAGAATAATGCCCTTCTCAGATTTCACCACTTCTAGACCCAGGAAATACTTTAAGGAACCTAGGTCTTTGATTTTGAAAGTCTTATGCAAATGTCCTTTGATTGTATTTATTCCTTCCAAACTATTTCTTATGATTAGAAGGTCATCCACATAAACCAGCATAATTATAAATTCTATTCCTTTCCTTCTTAAGAAAAGGGAATAATCATACTTACTCTGTTGAAAACCTCTATCAAGTAGAGCTTGTGTCAGCTTGATATTCCATTGATGGGAGGCTTGTTTTAGCCTATAAAGGGACTTTATCAACTTGCAAACCTTACTGGGACTAACATTTATGAAACCTTAGGGAACTTGCATATAGACATCCTCATTTAGGTCCCCTTGAAGAAATGCATTATGCACATCCATTTGAAAGTAAGCCCATTTATTCATTATAGCCAACTTAAGAACTACCCTAACTGTTACCATTTTACTACAGGAGAAAAGGTGTCATAATAGTCGATTCCTTCCCTCTAGTTTTATCTTTTGCTACTAGGCGTACCTTAAATTTATCTATGCTCCCATCAGCCATATATTTCACTTTATAATCCCATTTACACCCTATTGGTCTTTTCCTAGGGGGTAGGTCTATTATTTCCCATGTATGGTTTGTTTCCAATGCTTGAATTTCTTCGTTCATTGCCTCCACCCACCTAGTATCCTCCACGGCCTCATTGTATATAGCTAGCTCAATTACAGCATCAGTACATGAAAGATAATGCTAATAGGATAGAGAAATATGAGAATAACACAAGTAATGACATATTAGATAAGGAATATTCTTTCTATAATGTTGTCCCTTATTCTGTACAGTATTGATCTCATCAATTATAGGAGGATTAGAATTTTGCAAACCTATACAATCATAATCTGTTAGCCATGATGGTGGTTTCCTTATCTGTGTAGGTCTCTGTTTAGTTCTCCCCATGCTATGTTGTGCACCATTCCGTTTCTCTCTAAGTGGAGGCACATCATGACTCATATCAGCAAGTGGACGCCCCCTATTTGGGGATTCATGAACAGGTTGTGTATGCATGTCTTCACCACTAGATATCTGCGTACTCAAGTCTGCAGCATAGTCATCATTATACAGAAAAAATCCTTACTTTGTGATTGTGCTCCCCCTTGATTCGTATCCAGGTGATCTTTAAAAGGCATTTTGTTTTCAAAAAATGTTACATGTCTTTAACAATTATGTCTTTACTTCTCATATTATATAAAATGTACCCTTTGCTTGTAGTTGAGTAACCTAGAAAAACACAAGGATCAATCTTGGGTTTGAATTTATCAGTATTAGACAGATTAAAGGCAAAAGCAAGACATCCAAATATTCTCAAGTGACCTAAATTGGGGCTTTCCCCATGAATAAGCTCATAAGGATTTTTAAAATTCAAAACTTTACTACGTGTTCTGTTGATTAAGTAGGCAGTTGTTTTGATACATTCTCCCTAAAACATGACAGGAATTCTAGCTTAGAACATTAAACATCGAGCTACCTCAAGTAAATGTCTATGCTTATGCTCAACCAAACCATTTTGTTTAGGTGTATGAGGGCAAGAGGTTTGATGAATAATCCCTTTTCCTTTAAATAATATTTTATTTTCATTGTTTAGAAATTCAGATCCATTATCATTTCTTACTCCTTTAACCGAAAGTTGAAATTGGTTTTCTACATAAGCCAAAAAAGTTTTCAAATGTCCAGCCACTTCTGACTTATTTTTCATCAAAATAACCCATGTACCTCGAGAGAAATCATCGACAGTAGTCAAGAAATAACGAAATCCCTGATTTGTTAGTTCCCTATAGGGTCCCCACACATCTAAGTGTAATAGTTGAAAACAAACTGAACTTCTTTTATTGCTATTGGGGAAAGGCAGCCTTGGCTGCTTGGATTGCAAACAGACGTCACAGACAGTATCATCAACATTATCTTCAAACATATGTAAATGTCTAAGGATTTGAAACGATGGATGTCCTAATCGGTAATACATAGTCCTAATGTTGTCTAAATTTTTACTTTTGTGAGATACAAGACAAGTAGCAGATTTCACAGGCTTATTTCCTGTCAACATGTACAACCCATTATATATTCTACCAATCTCCATAAACTTCCCATTCAAGTTGTCCTGCACAGTACAAAACTTAGAATGGAATGATACAATACAATTATTATCACAGGTCAATTGGGAGATAGAAATCAAAGTAAAACACAAACCAGGAGCATATAGTATGTTCTTAAGAGTTATATAATCACATAATCTTGGGTCCCCTATATGTGTAACTGGAAGTAACTGCCCATTAGGAATTCTTATCTTCTTAATATCACCACTATATGTTAGAATGTGGCAAAGCAAGTGAGGGACCAAAGACGCCTACTGCGTGTCAAAAGGATGGAGATACAAGGGATTTTGAAAATCGATAGCATACTTCGAGGATTTGTCGCTGGTAGCCATAGGAGTCAAGAAACATAATCTTGACAGAAAACGGGCTAATGAGAAAAAAAACTTGGAAGGCTGTGAATCACGCTGGCGTAATCAAGAAACAGAGATGAAATCAGACTTGACAACCACCAAAATCACAGATCGTGGCGGAGGAACAGAGGTACTGTGGAAGAACGAACACTTTCAACAAGAAGAATCGAGAAACTGATGCCCAAAAACGTGGCAAGATTGACGACTGAAAAAAAAATAGAAGAACTAGAGCGTGGATTCAAGAAAAACTGGGTCGAAATAACTTGACCCGAACTGCTAAACCATACACCATGGGCTCTGGTACCATGTTAAACACCTAATAAACCACAGGCAACTGAACTATAATTTTATTGATTATAACATTCTGAACCACACAATACAAAGATTGTCACTGTTCGCATATATATAAGTATATCAGAAAAATGCAAGTAGCACAACTAATATTGGGTCCTGTTACATACACTATATATTGGGCCTATTACCATATCACTTACGTAGGCCCAAGTAATCACTTTACTCAACAATATGTCCCTCTGCTATTTTCTCTCTGTCTTCTCTTTCCGGAAAATTGAAGCTTATAGAAGCAGAATCATCACAAAGAGATGCGTTGAGATCCATGGCTCGCATTTGCAGATGACTATTACGGCCATGTTTAGCACGAACATGGTAAGGAATCGATAGGTGTAATGCTGGGGAGATTATTGAAAATGCAGTTTTGAGAATTGTTGGGGTCGGAGATGAGAGAGAGCCAAGACTTGGACACACACTTTAAACAAGCTAGAGATTTGATTGGCAAGTGAAGAAGAATTTTGATTCTCAGGTCATCGGGAAGCTTCTCTATGGTGGCCGGAAAAAGAAGGAAGAAGAAATTGATGTTGGAATACATCATGCTAATTGCCAATTACATCACAATAAACATAGCACAACATATTCTACAAGTTACAGCGGAAGACTTAATAAATACCTCTCGCCATAGATTTTCTCTGATCAAGAGAAGTTCACGAACACTGGGAAAATAAGACTGCAAAATAGAAAGAGTCAGAAGAAAGAATTGACAGGTAACTCTTCTGACTGACCGTAAGGCACAGTGATGGCAACTGTTGTGAGAGCCGTCGCCAGTCAGGGAACCTCAAATAGCAGCTAGGGTTTTCACTCGTACGCTCAGTTTAGACGGCTGTAATCCTTAATTATTTATTTCACCATCAGAAATAAATTAAATAGCCAATTATCTTTACCCTAATCCTGTAGTTGGGCCTAGATCTGACTAACGGGCCACACTCAGGATATTTTAATTAACCTAATTAATAACTAATAATTATATTAATAATAATTAAAATATCTCACATTCTCCCACTTGGCCCGTATCTTAATTTCAGTCGCCCTTTCCAGATTAAATTAAGGCTATGCTGCAAGAATCATGGCGATAAGTCCTCTTAGGCTGAGTATTACCTTCCATGCATTACATGCAACACCCTTACTTAATAGATATAACCTTATGAATAAAAGCCAATGTTTATTCGGTTCCAAACTTAGTGTTTATTAGTCTCATCAACAGAATGTACACAAATAATGATAGAGATAATAAATCATAAAGTCAATTTCATTGCATACCTCTTCTATATAAATGAAGGCTTAACCCCCATTTGAGGGACGTGTAACACAAAAGCATTCGGTTTCATTCCCTTAGTCAAAGGATCAGCTAGCATGTCCTTTGTATTGATATAATCAACCAAAATTTCACCATCTGCAATTCTCTCTTTTAAACTTAGGAATTTCAGTTCGACCCACCAGCTTCGACTTCCACTCCTTTTGTTGTTTGCAATAGCTACTGCGGCTATGTTATCACAGTACATCCTGATTGGCCTAGAGATTGAGTCCACAATCTTAAGACCAGCAATGAAATTCCTTATCCAGATCGCTTGTAAACTTGCCTCAAAACACGCTATGTACTCAGCATCACAAGTAGAGGGAGCTGTAAGTGTTTGTTTTATACTTTTCCATGATATAGCTCCATCTGCTAGTAGGAAGATGTAACTAGTAGTAGACTTGTTTGTGTCTAAACATCCTCCTAGATCAGAGTCTGAGTAACCAACCACTTCCAGGTCATCTGTTCTTCTGTATGTGAGCATATAGTGTTTAGTACCTTGTAGGTACCTAAACACTTTCTTTGCAGCTGTCCAGTGTGCTTCCCCTGGATCGCTTTGGTACCTTCCCCACATGCCAACAGCGAAAGCTATATCAGGTCTTGTGCAAACCTGTGCATACATCAAGCTTCCCACTGCTGATGCATATGGGACCCTTTCCATTTTCTTTCTTTGGAGCTCAATTTGGGGACATTGACCTAGACTAAACTTGTCCCCTTTCTCAAGAGGAGTTACGTTAGCTGAATAGTTTTGCATCCTGAATCGTTCAAGAACTTTGTTGATATAGGTTTGTTGAGACAAGCCTAAAATGCCTTGAGCTCTATCCCTGTGGATCTTGATGTCAATGACATAAGATGCCTCACCCATATCCTTCATATCAAAGTTCTTGCACAAAAACTATTTCACCTCACGTAATAGTCCTAGATCGCTGGTTGCAAGTAGTATGTCATTGACATATAAAACCAGAAATATGATCTTGCTCCCACTAACCTTGTGGTATATGCATTCATCCATGATGTTCTTATCAAATCCAAATGATGTGATTACTTCATGGAACTTCAAGTACCACTGTCGTGAGGCTTGCTTCAAGCCATAGATCGATTTCTTCAACTTGCATACCAGATGTTCCTTATCCTTTGCAACAAATCCCTCAGGTTGTTTCATGTAGACTTCTTCCTCAAGAACCCCATTGAGGAATGTAGTCTTAACATCCATTTGGTGCAACTCTAGATCAAAATGTGCAACTAATGCCATGATTATGAGGAAAAAATCTTTCGTTGATACAGGAGAAAAGGTTTCCCTATAGTCGACACCTTCCACTTATGTGAAACCCTTGGCAACCAACCTAGCTTTGTATCGATCAATGTTACCTTGTGAGTCTCTTTTGGTTTTGTAAACCCATTTACAGCCAATGGCTTTAGACCCACTTGGTAACTCCACAAGATCCCATACATTATTGTTTGCCATGGAATTCATTTCTTCAGTCATAGCATCATGCCACAACTTAGAGTTCTCACCCTTAACAGCCTGAGTAAATGTTAATGGATCATCTTCAATGCTAATATCACAATCAGTCTGAACAGAGTACACCACGTAGTTACTAGGCAATGCTGGCCTTCTTTCTCTAGTTGAGCTTCTTAATTCAACCTCTTGGGTTGGTTCAGATTGTTCATTCGGGACATCCTCCACCACAACTTGTCTTGGTTCTCCATGTGTGGGAGGTGGATAAATCTGAACAAAACCTTCACAGTGTAAATCAGGGGTTACTTCCATATGATCATTGTTTGTTTGATCACTCCTACTAATCACGTCATTCTCAAGAAAAACAGCATTCCTAGATTCTATAAAACGTGCAGAAGGTGAAGGACAATAGAACCTATAACCCTTAGTCATACATGGATAGCCTACAAAGTAAGCTCTAATGGTTTTAGGATCTAGTTTCTTTTCTTGTGGATTGTACACTCTTACTTCCATAGGACAGCCCCATACCCTAAGGTGTCTTAAGCTGGGTTTCCATCCTTTCCAGATTTCAAAGGGTGTTTTTGGCACTGCCTTTGTTGGAACCCTGTTTAATAAGTACACAGCTGTCTTAAGTGCCTCCTTCCACAAGGATGTTGGTAGTTTGGAGCCATTCATCATGCTCCTAACCATGTTTAGCAAGGTCCTATTTCTTCTTTCTGCTACACCATTCATGTCTGGTGAGCCAGGCATGGTGGTATATTGAGCAACTATACCATGCTCCCGAAGAAAATCAGCAAAGGGACCTGACACTTGTCCTTCACTAGTGTACCTACCGTAATACTCACCACCTCTATCAGATCTCACGATCTTTATTGGTTTCCCAACTTGTTTTTCTACTTCAGCTTTATATTCCTTAAAGGCATCTAGTGCCTCGCTTTTATTATCAAGCAAGTAGATATAAGTATATCGCGAGTAATCGTCAATAAAAGTGATAAAGTATTTTTTACTGTTTGCGGATAAGTCAGGACAACAAATATCGGTATGTATAATTTCAAGTAAATCAGAACTTCTTTTAGCTCCCGTTGTGACTTATTGGTCTGCTTTCCCCTTATGCAGTCCACACAAGTATCAAATTCTGAATGGTCTAAAGATGGAAGGATTCCATCTTTAGTTAACCTTTTGATCCTATCAACAGAGATATGTCCTAATCTCCTATGCCACAAGCTAATAGAATTCTCATCAATGATACTTTGTCTAATACCATGCGTAACAGAAAAAACTTCAGGCGGTTCAGGAATTATTTTAAACAAATCATCAATCATAATAACCCTTGCAATTGGAAAATAGTCCTTACTGAAATACATCAAGTCCTTTTGCAAATAAATACCATAATTCAAAGGAATGAGTTTTGACATAGAAATCAAGTTTCTCATATAACTAGGAATGTAAAAACAATTCAAAAGATCCAGCACGGTTTTATTTGGGAAAACAATTCTAAAAGTTCTAATTGCTTCGACCGGATCTCCTTTCCCACTTCCTGAAAGGACTCGTGCTTTATTGGGAAGTGGAGGCCTGGTGGTTAGAAACCCCTGCATGGTAGTAGAAATATGGATCATTGAACCCGTATCGATCCACCAAGTATCATTACTAGTGCTAATATGATGATCTTCTAAAGCTAAACTTGAAATATACATACCTTTACGCTCCAACCATGCCTTCCTCTTCAGGCACTCATCCTTCATGTGCCCTTTCTTCTTGCAGAAGAAGCAAATAGCTTCAGCTTTCTTAATGGATGGCACAGCAGGAATCTTTTTCTTCCTTTTCTGCTTGTCCTTGTTGCCCCTGGCACCATTCATGTTGGAACTTTCAGCCAAATGAGCTGCCCTAGGCGCCTCCCTACCACTCATTTGAAGCCTAGTTTCCTCCTGAACACACATGGACAGCAGTTCATCAATTGTCCATTTTTCCCTATGTGTGTTATAGGAGACCTTAAAGGCCTCATAATGAGAAGGAAGGGAGTTCAGTACCAGATGCACTAGGAACTGCTCTGTTGGTTCCATGTCAAAGGCCCTCAGCTGAGAGGAAAAGTCTCTCATCTTCATGATATGTTGTCTGACTCCATTACTCCCTGTCAGCTTCATGGCACACAGCTCTGACATGATGGAACCACCCATCTGTTTGTCAGTTGGCTTAAACTGTTTGTCCACAGCTTCCAGAAACTCCTTAGTAGTTTCACATTTGGGAATTGCTTCCCTAATGCTTCTTTGGATCCTGGTTTTAATATATGACATGCACATGCGATTGTAGTGCTCCCAGCGCTCCTGATAGTCAATTTCATCTTTAGTTGACTTGTCAGTTGGTTTGGGAGGTCTAGGTTTCTCCATAACAAAATGCATGTGCAGCATATCAATCTGCAAAGTTATGTCTTCTCTCCATTCAGGGTAATTAGTACCATCCAGCACAATTTTGCCAGTAGTGTCAGCAAAAAGATTAGGGAAAGTAGTAGGTACTGCAATTTAAAAACTTAAATTAGCTCACAAGATAAATATTTGAGACAATCACGAATTCTGTGCCTTTTGTATGCATGTTATGCACTAATGGAAACCTACAATATATATAAATGCGTATCACTAAATTCTACCTGTAGGCAAATAACCTAGCATTGCATGCATTTATCTCAAATTGGTGGGCCTAGAGTGTATAATTTACATTTCCTAATACCTGTGGGCAACTTAGAAAATATAAGACCAAACTATCCCACCCTAATTAAATATATAATCATAACCGTCTACCTGTGGGTAAAGAACAATTACAATTCTATATTTAATTACAATTAGATATTTTATAAGTTCCATATGTGATCAAGTTGCATGCAAAACTAAAGGATGATGTGGCTATTCCTTGAAAAAGTAGCATACTAGTCACCAATATCATATAAGCGCATTTAAATCAAAATATGCACATCATAATGGAGAGATTAATCAATTTAATAAATCTAGTAAATAATTAATTAAATCCCTCCCACTGTTTTATGTATTCAAAATTGTTTAGATAATTAATTTTGGCACCATTCAACTCAAATTTCAATTTTTGCAAAATTTTTTGAATTGTTAAATAATTGTTTAAAGCTATTTTCAAAATGTTAGACAATTAATTAACTGTGAAAACAATTTTACAAATTTTTCAGTATGTGAAAATGCCAAAATTAACTACTGTCGCTAATTTAAACAATTTAAAGTCATTAAACAGAAAAATACATAAAACAGAAAAGAATTTAATTAAACAGTGAAGAAATGGTTGAGAAAAGGCCCAAAATGTTTTCTAGAATTTCAAAAACCATAGCCCAGAAGAACAAAATATGAATAGGCCCAATAATATGTTTCTGGAAATTTTAAAACTAATGGTCCAGAAGCAACAAAAACGTGATAGGGCCCAGAATTCAACAAAAATACGTCACTGTGTAATTAAAAAGAAATGTTTTTTTTTGTTTCAGCCCAGAACTCATTATGCCTTTTAAAAAAAATTTACAGAAGCCCATACAATTTGGCCCAGTTGAGCATCAGCGAGGAAAAAAAAATTTAAACCGGCCCAGAGTGCAAGACCCAGCCCAAAATGCCTCAGCCCTTCGGTCTAGAAGAGTGAAACGCGTCGTTTCACTAAGGGCCGAGACGACGTCGTTTCGCGCGTGGAGGGAGGCTCTTCCGAATGCACGAAACGGCGACGTTTTGAGCAAGTCAGAAAGGCGCCGTTCCAGTCGTCTCCCCCACCCGTTTCCCTGAACCCTACCCGACCCGACCCGAGCGCAACCCGGTAAGGGTTGCCGCGACCCGCGAAACTCAGGCGATCCAGTCCGGTGATCGGAGGCTCAAAATGGCGTCCTTAATGGCAAATCTTGCCAGAAAATTCATCAAAATGCAATCCAAAACACAATACATACAATATATGTGCAAGAAGCATCGGTTAAACATAGAAATCTAATTCAAAATATTTCTTAGATTTGAAACCCAAAAGGAAAACGCAGATCCGACGGTGCTCTCAAGCGACGATCTCTCTCTTGGGTTTTACAGAAAATGAATCAATCGTAAACGAAACAAGGATATGCGAAGTAAATCAACAATCGCAATCACAACCTTTTCTAAAACAAAGTTCTCAGATTCGAAAATGAAACCCGGAGGTTCCTACGGTGATGACAGCGATGAATCATGAAATCCATTCGGAACAAACATATATCTCATAATACAGCAATTAAACACACGATTCAAAAATGAGAACCAGAGGTTCCGACGGTGATGATCATCAAAAAATAACAGAATCACAGATATAATTCCAGAGATAGTCGATGAACATGAACCATATACATCGAAAATTAAACAAAAGCTAGAATCATATCCTTCGAAATCGAAATGAAGGTAATATTAACAAGTCGTGATTTGTGATTTAAAATATGGAACCCGTATAAAATTATTACGGTAACTCATCAAATTCCATAAATAAATCATCCCCGATCAAAGAAAAAGAAGCAGAGGATCAGAGAGTGAGGCTCTGATACCACATGTTGGAATACATCATGCTAATTGCCAATTACATCACAATAAACATAGCACAACATATTCTACAAGTTACAGCGGAAGACTTAATAAATACCTCTCGCCATAGCTTTTCTCTGATCAGGAGAAGTTCACGAACACTGGGAAAATAAGACTGCAAAACAGAAAGAGTCAGAAGAAAGAATTGACAGGTAACTCTTCTGACTGACCGTAAGGCACAGTGATGGCAACTGGTGTGAGAGCCGTCGCCAGTCAGGGAACCTCAAAAAGCAGCTAGGGTTTTCACTCGTACGCTCAGTTTAGACGGCTATAATCCTTAATTATTTATTTCACCATCAGAAATAAATTAAATAGCCAATCCTCTTTACCCTAATCCTGTAGTTGGGCCTAGATCTGACTAACGGGCCTCACTCAAAATATTTTAATTAACCTAATTAATAACTAATAATTATATTAATAATAATTAAAATATCTCACAATTGAGAGATCGGAGAATATGTGCGTGTGTGTGACGATTACTGGTGAAGGTTTCATTTATAGAAATAATAGATGTAGACGTCAGGGTAATTAATGGATTTCTCTCAAAAAAAAATTATTATTGGGATAAAAAAAGATATCTATATCTACGTTGATATCACTATAGTTTTTTATCAACTTCTATTTAGGAAAAAGAAATAAAAATAACTTTGAATTTGTAAAATTTTAAATAAGATATTTTTAAAAAAATGAGTTGTTTATTGCTTATCAAGTTTTATCATTTCCTTATCACTTCTTGGTAACAAACCTGATTTAAGATTTTGCAAATTCAAAATTCTTTTTCTGTTTTTTTCCCTTATATTTATCTATCTAATATTAACGGGGAAAATTTATGTTTGATATTAAAATTATTATAAATAGATATTATTTAATTAGTAAAAATGATTTTTATTAAAAAATTAAAAAAACTTTGTATTGCTATTTGATATCTAAACACTGCTTATAGATCATATTCATATGAGCGTTTTTGGGATTATTAGAAAAATTACATAAGCTGTATCGAAAAAAAAAAGAAGAAAAATTACATAAGGTCTCAAATAAAAAAAAAATTATATATAAATAAGTTCCCCAAAATTTCATATCATATTACTAGGTTCTAAGGATAATTAATTATTACCTTTAAAAATCATTCATCTTTACAAGTGAAGTTATAAATACTAATTTACAAATCAAATTTAACATTTTATATTTATAAATTAAACTTTATATTTATAAGTTGAATTGTATTATTTATATGTCAAATTTTTAAATATCAAATTTATTGAGATTTATGAGTACTAAATAAGATTTGGTGGACCTACCTAATGTATAACTTTTTTTTTTATGGTTTATGCAATGGACCATTTTTGTCCTTCGGTGCACCCAACTTTCAGGTATCCGGCGTTAACCTGAAGGCCAACGCCGGATTTACCGACATGGGCCCCCGACAACCGACTAGTCCTGGCGCCCCCAATCTGATAGGCCCAACAGGAATTCACCTCTTTGAGGCGCCCCAACGGAAATTCTTTACACCTTCTGTTTCCTGGAATCGAACCCAGGAACGGATTGGTGTGGCGCAGATGCCTACCCATCTGCGCCAACTTCCGTTGGTACCTAATGTATAACTTTATAGGATGAAATGGTGAGACGCAGAGATAAAAAGACAAAATGATATATTAAACCGTGATCAAAGCATTACAAGTGAAAAAGAACAAAAAGAATATGGTTGATGATCTCATAGTTGATTTTAATCAAAGTATAGGTGTTTGGTTGATGGTCTCATAATTGTTTAATCAAAATAAGTTTCGTTTGCATTTAGGCCTTGTTTGGTTCAATGGAGAGGAGGAGAGAGGAGGTTAAATGAGGAAAGGTGGGAGGAGGTAAGGGGATGTTATAAGCTCTGTTTGGTTGGATGGGAGTGTTATAAGCTCTGTTTGGTTGGATGGGAGGGAAGGGGAAAAAAAGTTTCTTGTTTGGTTTACAAGGAAAAGAGAGATGAACTAATTAAATGTTGACAAATATGCCATTACTACATTATTTAGATATCAAAGTTATTATTTTCTAAGTTATAAATCGCAAAAAAAAAAAAAAAAAAAAAAAAAACCATGTACCTCACTTATATATGATAAACAACCTTATATATATTTGAAATGATGATTTTATTAATTTTAATATGTTAACCCATCAAATTTAACATGTTTTTTAAAATTTAAATTTAAATCTAAATCCTAAATCAAACTATAATCCTCAGATAACAAAGATAATTATGAAATCTAGATATCCTTTGTTATTGAGATACTTATGATTAAGTTCAAAACACACAAACGTCTATGAACAATAATGCTCAAGAAAAAGCAAATACTTAAAGGGAAAATAAAAGGAAATAGTAAGCACAACAAGAATATGAAAGAAGAGTTAAATAGCAGAATTCATTTACTTAAGGAGCCAGATAACTACATACTAGTTTAAATGGAATTTAACAGAACAATAGAACATACCTTACTCTGGAGATTGAGTGACAACTTGATGTTAGAACTAATAAGGAGAGCCGTCATCGCAATTTTCTTTCTTGTTTTGATATTGAGTTCAAAGTCAGATAAGATTTGATTAAATAAATTTAATTTGTAGTATTTTAGTAGAATAGGATTTGATTAGATAGATTTTATTAGATATATTTTTTGATTTATTCAGTTGATCCTGATAACAATCAGATTGATTTTATAATCATATGGGTAAATTTGAGATAATAAAAATTTAGCATTGACATTTTAGTCAGAATAGGACATAATATTTCTTACCCTTCCAAAAAATCCTAAATTTGGAGGGTCGTGGAAGGAGGGGAGGGGAACACTAAAAAACAAAATTTCTCCTCCCCCAATTTTTTCCAATCAAACATGCTAACCCCCTGGCACCCCTTCTCTCAAAAAACCTCAAACCAAACAATGTTTTAAAGTAGGTTGTAGTATGTATGTATTTTGTTCTTTGGATAAAGTAACAACCAATACTCTCATGTTATTCCCCGGTTTCATTCAGCACTTCATTTATGGTGCATTTAGCACCCCTAATGTTTACAAACTTTCTAGCTAGGAGCTTGTAACACACACCCAAGTGTTTTTAACCAAATTATATTAACCTTTATCATTGCGGCTGAACAGTTTTGCCACATCAATCACCTTATAACATAGCACATCACTAACCACTTTACCTGCCACATGTCACTAAAAAAAGTGAGATTTTCAGCGGAACTCTAGAAAGTTGCCACTAAAAGTAAGCCATTAAAAGTTGACTTTGAATGAGAATTTAAGCTGCACCTCTAGAAGATCACCGTGAGACTTTCAGCTGTGACTCTAAAAAGTCACGGCTGAAAGGCATCCTCATAGTGGCTAGAGCTGGGAATCAGGGCCGGCCCTTGACGGGCCAGGACCTAACAGGGCCGGCCCTAAAGGGCTTGGGGTTAGGAAAATTATAGTTTTTCAAAGCCCGGCTCGAGAGCATCAGGGCTAGGGCCGGCCCGCAGGGCTGAGAAGTTTTTTTCACAATATTTAACTATTTTTTTTGCGTATTTTCCCCAGAGAGATATAATTAATAAATAACAACGATTAACGTTCTAATTTAATACATAAATGTTGTCCAACATTAAGGTTTATTAAATAACACTTCTCTTGCAACAAACAAACACAATTACTAATATATAATCAAAGGTAAAATCATGTTCATAGATAACTCACACAAATGTCAAAGTATAAGAAGGCAAGAAGCTCAATACTCTAATCTCTAAACAATGAGTATGACAACTATCATTTTCACCTTCTTCGCCACTATCATTAATTTCAAGGACATTTGATTGTATTTCACTTTGAGTAGTAGGTTTAAGTAGTCAAATAATCACAACTTCCATCAAAAATCATACTCTATCAGGCAGAATAGTATATAATATGATTTTATTCTAAATAGGCAGAACAATATACTTAAAAATCATACTCAAAAATCACAATATGATTCAATTAGACAAAACAATATACTCAAAAATCATACTCTATACAATATGATGATAGAGTGACATATAGATTCAATAAAGCAATTCAAAAATATAATATAGTTTATGTCCAAGCAAAAAAAATAAAAAATAAACGGGCTTAAAGGGCCGGCCCGAGGCCCTCCAGGGCCGGCCCTTTTAAGCCCGAGGCCCTACAGGGCCTGCCCTTTTAGGCCCGACTTCCTTTTGAGGCTACAATTTACAAGCCCGGCCCTTGAAGGGCCAGGGCCTAAAAGAGCCGGCCTGATGGGCTCGGCCCGTTTTCCCGGCTCTAATATTAGTGGCAATGGTTAAAGTCGCCACTAAGGCAGACTTGCAGCTATGGCCTTTTAGAGTCATCACTAAAAGTCCTTCTTTGAAAAATCAAACCCATCGATCCAAAAGTTCCTTCATTCAAAGATAAAATATATACCAATTAAAGATACATACTATGATGGTATTATTACCGATACACACTTCCCTATAATGTGTATATAACTATATATATTAGGGGTTATATGTTGCTCCCTATAATGTGTACATATACTATATATATATATGTATGTATGTTTTTATAACTTCAAATTTCAAAAGATGGCTGTCATTTTTCTTTTCAGCGAAATGAATATGCCAGAAACAGTAGAGCATGCTTATTTCTGCCTCTCTAGAACTTGTTATACTTAAGGTAAAGATTCAGTATTCAAATTTCATATAGCAACTAACAGGAATATTGCTTATCAAAAGTTTGATATAAAATTGAATGTGACGTATATAAGATGGAGATATCTTAGACTAATTTTGGCAAAAAAAAGATATCTTGGACTAATAATTCCTAAAGCATGATCGATATGAAAACTGAAATTCTGTACAATTAGGGGTGGAAATAAGATAAACAACCTCTTAAGGGCTTATGACCTAACCTAATGAGCAAGTTCTGGCCTTTTAAGGCCTATTTGCCTTAACAGTCCAGGCTTGCTCAAAGGCCTGTTATAGATTTATAATATTATGTAAAATTGTGTAGAAAGTATATGTTAATGTAACATACCCTTATTTTTATTTTTATGATTTAGTCATCATTAAGAAATAACTATTTCATGATAAATGGATTTTACCATGTAATTAGTTGAGTAACAAAAATTTACCTGAAATATGATTTGTTAGAGTAAAAGAAATTATTTAAAAAAGCTTAGAAATGAAAATAATATAATGAACAAAGATTCAAAATTAAAAAAAAATGGGTCGAAAAATAAAAAGAGAAGAAATCGGAAAAAAATGAAAATTGAAAAAAGAAATATAATAAAAAAAGATTGAAAATTAAAAATGCAGACTTTTTTAACCGTCAGGCTTTTGTACAGGCCAAACTCCAGGCTAACTTGCATTGTTACAAGACAAGCCTATTTCCCGCCTATGCACAACATATCAGCGATAGACCTGCAAAACTAACAATTGAAACACACATATCATTGAAATAAATGATATGAAATATATGAAAACAAGCCTTGTATATATATAAGCATAAAATTGCAGGCAAAATGAAACGAAGTACCTGATCAAACTAGTCTCAAGTAAAAGAGAGTAAAGTTTCACTATATAGAATTGTAGATATGCTACGATCATACGGATCAAAATATCGACGATATTCAAGCAGTTGATCTCCTTTATGATTCCATTTTGATAACCCTAAATCACCATCTTCGGCAACAAGTTCACCATCTTTGTTGAAGCATAATGGCGAAAAAAAGTAATCAATAAATTCCCAATTACTACGACGGGACACATAAATTGGCTTAGGCACAGACATTAACTTAGTCCAAGACGACCACGATGATTCCTCTCCATGTTGTTGTCTCATCACCCATACCTTAACTTCATTGAAGTCCTTAGAATCAATGAGAGTAAGACAACCTTCAAGTACTCCCAAATTGCAAGATCGTAGTAAGTAAATATCATCGGACGGCATTGGTAGTTGTTCAAAATTCTTTGTTCTTGTATTTAATGCAAGAATATTCGCTTCAAGTGGAGGCTTTCTATTCGAAAGTAACAAATAAAAAACTCCGTTTAAGAATGAACAACTCGAGAGAGATAAACTAGTCATGAGATCGTGATTGGGAGGCAGTTTAACAACTTTTGCAGATGAATTGGTTCTCAGAGAGAAAACCTCAAAGCCTGTAAGGGAATGATAGTAATTATATAAAGAAAGCAGAAGTAAGTAATCACCATTGGATTCATCATAACAAAAGCTATGACGAACTATAGATTTTGACGAAGAACGACGAGGATCTGGAATCTGTTTGCAGAAACCAGTGGAGGGATTCCACAAGAAAAAGATTTGTTCTTTGGTGGTGAGAGAGAGAAGAAGAAGAAGAAGGCCTCGGCAAGAACCCAGGATTACAAAATGAGTGATAGGTTGAATATGAAGGGGAAAATGGAGCTTTACAGAAGCAGAATCGTCGTGGAAGGATGTGTGATTGAAGATATCTATGGATCTAAATTCTGAAGAAGAAATTGTGTGAAAAAGGAATCGATAGGTGAGTTGTTTTTGTTGAGATGTTCTCTGAAAATGGAGTTGTGCAAAATTAGGGTTAGAGATGCGAGAGAACCATGACTTGGACGAACACTTTAATCGGAGCAGAGATTTGACGGGCAAGCGAACAAGTATCTCGGTCTTCAAATCTTCAGGAAGCTTTTCCATGGTTGGATCCGAGGAAGAGAACAGGACACAGGCGTTATTAATATACACACACACACACGGAAATAGGGATTATGAGGGTATCAGTTTGGATTTTGGGAGAATCAGAGATTCTCCCAAAACAGATTTGGGGAGGGGATAAGATAAAGATTTAGGATTTGAACTGAAAATCATGACAAAAAAATATTTATTACTGATATTTCCTTTTTCAAATTTGTGAAAATTAACGAAAAGTCCTGTGTTCAGAATTTTGTTTGTGAAAATAACCTGATAAATTTTTATATATATATATATATATATATATATAAACGCTGATTTTTTAACAAAAATTATTTATTAATAATTAGTGCTGGACCATACTTACGTCTAAGGTTGTTAAACTCACATGTTGAAGCAAATTCGTGATAGTGACTTAAAATTTTATTGTAGACTCGAATCATAAATTTTTAAGTGTTTATTTTTATGAATAAATATGGATTAATAATGTATAATTAAATAATAAAAATATAAAAAAAATGATAATAGTTTGATTTGAATATATTTTAAATCTAAATAATTGAAATTAAATCTATCAAAATTCATACTTTATCATATTTAATAAAGAATTTTTTTTTTTTTTATAAAATTCATATATAAAGCCAATGAGCATCATCAAATCGAAAAAGTTAATATAAGTTTAAGAGCAAGTTGACACGAGACCCTCTCCATACACAACACCAAACATTGAACTCCTAACTAGATGCTTAAAGAACCCAGCTAAATAAGTTCCAACAGTGCTAAGCGTTATCGTTCTTCCTTTCCATTTTCCATGGGAGCTTGCTTAATTTTCTTTACGAAATCCAAGTAATCTAGAGCGTCTTCCATCAGCATCCAAGACTACT
This sequence comes from Inga oerstediana, assembly GCA_963210345.1. Lineage (NCBI taxonomy): Eukaryota > Viridiplantae > Streptophyta > Magnoliopsida > Fabales > Fabaceae > Inga > Inga oerstediana. The sequence continues at coordinate 75,526,235 of OY723399.1, read as the reverse complement.
TCTTCATCTGACCCACAGATTCATGTTGAGAATATGAAGTGAGTCCTGGATCCGTGAATGAGTTTCGACCTCAAGGTGCTTCTTCATTTTCAATGATTCAGGAATTTCTTATGGGAAAATCTCTTAAAAAGAACTTTAAAAATATCTAAAGACAAAAAGGTGTTTTGTATATTCATAATATCAAAGAGATGTTAGGGTCTGATTCGTCCATTTCAAAATTAAAAGAAAATGACAGAATAGTCCCTCGGAGTTTAATTTTCACTTTGAAATAATTATTTGTAAAAATCTTATCCAAACTTGTGAAACTCTTATAAGATCTTGTGAATTTTAATTTGCAACTTGTGAAATTTTTTAAGGAAGTTGTGGAAGTCTTTTGAAAACTTGTGAAACCTTTATCAAAACTTATGAAATCCTTATCAGATCTTGTGAATCAAAATTTACAACTTGTGAAAGTTTTTAAAGAAGTTGTGAGATACTTTCGAGAATTTGTATATGAAACCCTTATCAAATATTATTAATCAAAATTTGCAATTTGTAAAACTCTTTAAGAAAGTTGTGAAATTCTTCTGAGAACTTGTAAAAACTTTATCCGAACTTATAAAACTCTTATCTGATTTTGTGAATTTTGATTTGCAACTTATAAAATTTTTATGAGAAATTATGAAAACCTTATCTAACTTATGAAAACTTTTATCAAAACTTGTGAAATTGCACCTTCCTCTCTATTCTTAATTCTTTTTTTCTTTTTGCCAACTCTATTCTTAATTCTAAATTTAGAGGGACAATTCTGTTATTTCTTTATAATCTTAAAAAAGGCAAATCAAGTCGTAACACTTCTTTAATATTATGAATATTCATAACATCTTTTTGTCTTTTGACTTTTTTAAAGTTCTTTTTAAGAGATTTTCTCATTTCTCATATGCTATAGAATTGCTTCAAATATGATTTGCTAAAAAATTTATATGCATCTGTTTATGCTGACATTGGGTGTCACAAAAATTCAGTTGCAGCCTGCGTAATTGTGGTGTTACGGGGGTATACAGTGTGTGAAACTTGTTTGTGAAGGTTGTTTTTATTCTGGTTCGTGCTTCTTCATATTTAAATTTCTCCAGTCTCTGATTTGATAATGAAATATGTCCAAAAATGAGTTGTAAATTGCTATTCCTAAATGGGTAAATTCGATTGCAACGTGATTAATAACTTGTCAAGTTCTAACACTTTGCTATTGCAATAACAGGTCTAAGTGGCAATACAAAATGAGTGAAATCGATTGAAAAATGGTTTATGACTTCTCAAGTTTAGAAACTTTACAATTGCGATAATATGTCTAATTGGTAATCCAAAATGAGAAAAAGGCATGTTGTGGGAAACGCTTGATTCTTAAAAGTGAGAAGAGATTAACAACCTCTAAATCCATTTTACTAAATTCGAATTTGAAATTCACAATTCGCGATTTCAACTTCAACATCTGGGGAAAATGAGAAAAAGTCTTCTTGTGAGAAATGCTTTATTCCTAAAATTGAGAAGAGATTAACAACTAAATCCATTTTACCAAATTCGGATTTGAAATTCACAAATTGCGATTTCAACTTCAACAGTTGGAAAAAATAAGAAAAAGGCATGTTGTGGGAAATGCTTGATTCCTAAAATTGAGTAGAGATTAACAACTTCTAAATCCAATTTACCAACTTCAGACTTGAAATTCAAAACTAGCGATTTCAGCTTCAACACTTGGGGAAGGTGAGAAATATGCAGGTTGTGGGAAATATGTCATTCTTAAACTTCACACACATGTTTCTGTAAATGATTACTTCCTAGACTAGATACGTTATTAACAATGTTCCAATCCATTTTGCCAATATCATATTAGAAATGTACATAATTATGTCAATCTGAACATATTACGATTAACAATTGTTCAATAGCAAACGACAACTTCATCTTAGTCAATGTATTTTTTTTTTCCTGTTTAATGCTGATTTAATAATGGTAAAGGTTACTGCTATGTGATCAAAAGGTCATAAGCTCAAATTCTAGAAACATTCTCTTCAAGGTAAAACTGCGTACATCTGACACTCTTCAAACTCCACATGATGGAAACCTTATGCAAGCCGCCCTTTTTATCTCGTCATTACCTAAACTAGCAAGGCCACGGTAACTAATTTTCATATATTTAATGACAAGTGAGCAAGAAACTTGATCTGTAATTGATCTTGCCTTCTTGCCATCCGCACATAAATGCAAAGTCTCCCTCCAATATTCTTCAAATTTATATCAAGAAGAAAAAAGAATTGAGTCACCCACGTCTAAACCCAAAATAACTCGCACAATACATTACGGAATTGATTCAACAAGAGGTGATCAATGGAGCCGTTCAATGACAACGCTGGAAGACGCAGGGGAGCATGGTGTTGGGGCCAACAACGCATACATTAACCGCGACGAGGACGGCGCAATTAAAGGCAGAGATGGTGGAAAACGCTGGAGGTGACAGTCAGGGAAGAGGAGGGGGTGAAAGATTTGGCCATGGGATAACAAGAGGAGAGAATCAGAGAGGAGTAGATAAAGTGAAGGCTATTTTTGTCATTTCCACATGAATTCATAGAAGACAAGTGAAGTCCTCACACTTCTGCAGCATTACAAATATAAAGCACACTTCTTTATGCTATACTCCTATACTAATTTCTAAACTCTTGTTGTGGGATTTTCCCATTAATTTGTAGGATTTAGATGAATGATAAAAATAATATATTTTGCATTTAACTTTTTCAAAAAAAATAAAAATATCCAAATATATATTAGAGCACTGAGCAACCATATATGTACTAGAGTCACATTATATTAGTACTAAATTCATTATATTAACTATAACCTTGACAAACTATACCCGATGCATTATTAAAAACAAACAAGTATAACTCAGTCTAGGCCTTGGCAAACAAACAAAAAATCTGGCAGTCTGAGCCTCATATACGCATGTATGTATGTATGTATGTATAAATTTTGTCAAAAGTTTAAAAATATCCAAAAATATATTAGAGAACAGCATCCACATATAAATTAGTGTCGCATTATATATTAGTACTATATCCGATATATTAACCATAACTTTGATAAACCATATCAGATGCATTATTAGAAACAAAGTTAGTTTAACGGATCCTCTTTAGCCTTAAAACCAAGGTATTAAAGACCGGACCGGGTATTGAACCGGTCGGGATACTGGGTTAAGGGTCAGTGGGTCAAACCGGGACCAAACCGGAGCTAAACCGGGACCAAACCGGTGAGTAATTAAAAATTTTAGGCTTATAGTATGAAATTCTAAAGGAAAAAGTTAAAAAAATTTTTTTTTTTTTTTTAATTTGGGACCCGGACCGGACCGTGAACCGGACCGGTCTAGTGACCGGTTCAGCGGTTTCCGGTCCGGACCGGCCGGTCCGGTCCCGGTCCGGGAACCATGCTTAAAACAAAGGCCCAGAGTAGCGCTTTCTGCTTCTGCATTATCACTCCCACAAAACCCCGATACGTTCATGATTCAACATGACTTCATTGACATATTAAGACAACTTTTCTAGGAGCTTATAACACAATGGTTTGATTTTGACGTGTTTGTAGCCAAATTATTCACACTATATTGTGGATATTGTAGTATGAATTTTACTTATCTTAAATGATCATCAGTAGAAAAAGTCATCATTATATTTGATCAGATCAGCTCCTCTGCAACAGAAGCATAACAAACTACTAATACTATTTCTTCATAAAGAAGGAGTGATGTTGTGATATTCTACCAGCCTATTACAATGACCAATCCAAAACATTCTTAACCTTGAATAGAGCTACTACAGCATCACCAAAAAAACATTCATAAGCTGCTATGTATCTGTACTGTCCAGCTACTACAAGAATTAACCAAAAACAAAATAGCATAATCAAACTATAGTCAAGTGCTTTTCAATAGAAAAACATGTAAAAAATCAAGTGCTTTAGTTTCATTATCTAGCAGTGATGGATGCAAGTAATCCCAACAAATCATATTGCATCAGCATCCACATGCACAGTATTAGCGGCAATTAAATTTCCTCGAGTCCTTGAAAGTTCCAACAAATCATGTATTATTAGATTTTATATTTCCTTCGTTTGAAATTTTCAGATACTGAGTGGTGGCTGTTCGGTAAGAAATTGATGTCTCTGTATTAGCTTCAAGATTACTAAATTTCGAACCTTCAAAGATTGGAATTAGAGTTCAAAGGTGGAAACAATATTACACACATTTTTACCCAAAATAAAAATACAATATTACACGTATATATAATAACAGAGTTTGAGAATTTCTATTTGAACTGTACGAGATGAAAGTCTGTTATATAAACGGTATATGTCAGCATGTAATTTGGGTTGCACATTACTGCTATAAAGATATATAGACCTATCAGCTAAAGGTAAGGAGCCCTAGAATGTTCCTATAGTTTATTCTCATTCTGAACATTGAAGTGCAAATTCAAAAGTATTAGGACAAAGAAGTGAAGCCTTTCAAAGAAAACATAAGGATATAGGACATAATGGCTACCAACATGAAAAAGTTAACTCCAAGGTTGATATAGATTTTAATTTCATAGAGGGAACATGGTTTCAAAAGCACTTACAAAACTCCTCTTAACATACTGACCTCGTACACTATAAAATCACTTCTAGAATGCTAATCCAAAAAAATTAAATATCAATATTAAGTATTATCATTGTCAGACGTCTATAAGCTTGCAAGGTCTTTGTAACTCTTCATTTGATAATTTCAAAACTGCCATAACCATGTTATTCGATGGTCTAAAAAAATTTTGGATTTCAAAATTAATTCTTGCCATTGCCAGATCTCAATATTGGTTTTTTGCGATGTAATTCTTAGTATGAAATATAAGAACACAACCATAATAGTATCATTAACAAATGGTAAGAACACAGGTAGACCATTACGTACCTGAACCTTCTAATTGGTCACCATTACTCCTGAGCCTCCTCTAAATGATCGCATGATACTGATGGGAGGGAAAGCAAAGTTTCAGTGTATACGCTTGCACAATAAAACGAATATGGCTCAGGAAGGAACTTCCGATATTCTAGCAGTTCTCCTCTGCGATTCAATTTTGCCAATCCTAAAATACTATTTATTGCAACAAGATGACCGTCTTTGGTAAAGCATAATGGTGAAATGGCTTCCATGTGCACCTCATCAGGAGAGAGAGTGCCAAGATTTCTCCAAGATGACTCCACTTCATGCTTGTTCTTCACCCACATCTTAAGTACATCACAGTTCTCAGTTAGAGTTAGGTATCCTGCAACTGATCCCAAAATACCCAAATCATATTCGAAATCATCAGGCACAGGTATCTCCCTTAAAGTCTTTGATTTTATATCAAATGCAATGATTGTAAAACACTCTGGTTCCGGTTCTCGACAACGCAAGGCAAACCAATGAATAGCACCATTTAAGATCGAACCAGGGGTCGGCTCATCACTTTGATTGGTATATTCGCATTCCTCATCAAGAATTTCCCATGAATTGGTTTTGAGTGAGAAGAAAGCAAGGAATTCTGATACGATAACTGATATATAAATGTAATAAAGAGTTAAAAGTTGGTTTGTTAGGTTGTTGGGATATAGCCTTTAAAATTAGTTAGAGTTAGTACAAGGGATTAGAAGAGTTAGTTAGGAAGGGTGGTGGATATAAGCCTATAAATAAGAGTCTAATCCCTATTGTAAATCAGATTATGATTGATAACGGAAAATAGATTTCTCTTTGTCTCTCTCTTTCTCTCTTGGTTCTCAATTCTCTCTTGATCTCTCTGTCTTCTTCATCTTCTACCCCTCTATTTCTGGTTTCTTCCCCTTTCTCTCTCTCTTTCTTTCTATACAGAATTACAATTCTGTAACAGTGGTATCAGAGCTTTCAATCCTTGGCCCTTCCACTGCAATATTGGAAAAAAAGAAGAAGAAAAAGTTCGCCCAGCATGGCTTGTGCATATGCATCTCGATTTCTTTCAAGAAGCTTCGAAGAACGTCTCCAATAAACAGAAAGGCGACTTCAGCTATGGCACCTTCGACAAGAGGGGTCTATATCAGATTTTAATTATGCGTTTGATTCCCTCTCAGCCAATCTAGATGTACCAGAGGATTACCTGGTTGAGGCATATGTTTCTGGCTTGAAAGAAGAGGTTGCAGAGTCAGTTAAGTTGTTCAACCCCCTTACTATGCGTGAAGCCCGATCCTTGGCAAGAGTGCAAGAGATATCCTTGCAATGGCGAGCCAAGAAAGCAGAGCAAGCAAGAAAAGATTTGGAATATCAAAGCAAGACTCTGTTCTTCAAGAATGAGACCCAAGAAGCGTCTCCCTTACCGTCAACACAAGACCGTTTTGCTGATAAAGATGCTTCAGTCACTCAAGAAGATGGTGAAGTTCCTCTACCATCAATTCTAAAGCAGCCCACAATTATTCAAGAAGCCTCCAGAGTTCAAGAAAGTGGTGGGTCGTGTTTGACCAACGCCCAAGAAGAGGAAGTGAGGTGTGTTGCGCATTCCCAGTGGCAAATGGAAGCCAGAAACATTACAGAAATGTCAAGCTGGAGTCTTCTTGGACCTTCCCAGAGTACGTCGAGGGCAATGGACGCAAGTAAAGATGCAACCGAGGAGAATAAAGAGACGAAGGTGAATTCTGGTAGAAGTGGGTTTCCAACGCATGAACTTGTATCTAATTTTCGCACCCTACAAACGTGGAAGAATGCAAAAATGGCATCTGGAGTCAGTGGGTCATTTAGTTTCGTCTGTTTCTTGCCGCTAAGTTCTTTTTCTTCTTCTCTGGCCCTGTTTCTGTTGTTTGGCCGAAGGACTTTGTCTAGCAATAGTTATGCAAATGTTTTAAAAAGCATGGAACCAAGTTTGTGGAGTGTACATCAGTGTACGTGGCTGACTAAAGATGATTTAGAACAGTCAAACATACAGCTGGATGCCACTCTCTTTAAGCTGCAGAAGTATTTTGGAGGGTTACAGCTGGATAGCATTTCATCTCTGTGTCAAGAGTATTTTGGAGATACCTTGGGTTTGGCTTTATCGGATCAGAACATGGGCTTTAACTTTCAAGAAAATGGCCCAAGTTCATTGCAGCAGTGGGTGAATTCAGCCAAGCCCGTATACATGTCTATTCATTGGTCTTTTCATGTTAAACTCTCTTGTACAAGAACTCTTCTGCAATTATGGTTCAAGGGAAAGTTGATTGTAATGCTCTATGGAAGGTTTTGCTCTCTAAGAGTAAAAGACAAGAAAATGCCTAAAGGGTGAAGTGTGCAGCAGAATTAAACACACTCTGAAGGAAAAAGCTTCTGCTTCCCAGACTCCAAGTCACCAAACTTTCACTAGCTAGCAGCAGTTTTCAGAAGTTTCCTAGCTCAGTTTTTGGTTTCAGATTTTATATGTTTTGTTGTCAATCATCCTTGAGGGCAAGGATGTTTTTGGGAAGGGGGTATTGATATATAAATGTAATAAAGAGTTAAAAGTTGGTTTGTTAGGTTGTTGGGATATAGCCGTTAAAATTAGTTAGAGTTAGTACAAGGGATTAGAAGAGTTAGTTAGGAAGGGTGGTGGATATAAGCCTATAAATAAGAGTCTAATCCCTATTGTAAATCAGATTATGATTGATAACGGAAAATAGATTTCTCTTTGTCTCTCTCTTTCTCTCTTGGTTCTCAATTCTCTCTTGATCTCTCTGTCTTCTTCATCTTCTACCCCTCTATTTCTGGTTTCTTCCCCTTTCTCTCTCTCTTTCTTTCTATACAGAATTACAATTCTGTAACAATAACTATTATGTAGTCATCAGTGGACTCATCGTAAGCAAAGCCATACATGTATACAAATATATCCGGATCCAATGGTGGTATCTTTCTGCAGACACCGTTCGAGGGATTCCACAGAAAAATGTTTTCGTTTTTTTATCAGCAACTAGAAACAGAAACCCACGGCAAGAGCCCATGATCTCGAGATCAGGAGGGGTCGTAGGACAGGGGAAATTGAGCTTCACAATAGCAGAATCATCATGAAAGGGAGCGTTGAAATCTATGGATTGAAATTGCTGCTCAGCAGACACAAACACTCGATGAGAGTGTTTGGAAGGTCCTTGAAAATGCAATTCAGCAAAACGGGGACTGGAAATGAGGGAGAGCCACGACTTAGAAACACACCTGAAACGGAGGAGAGATTTGACTGGCAGGCGAAGAAGGATCTCCACTATCACTTCTTCGGGAAGGTAAATACTGCTTTCTTGCCGTGGCATTTTGTGTGAGTGAGCATTGGAGAGAGAGGGAGCGGCTTTTCTTCCTCTGAAATGAAGTGAAGCTGACCGGAAAAAAACGCTCGATCGTTTTAATCGGTTCTTCCTTAAACAAATTCGGAAGAGAAAAGATTTACGGCTTGAAAACAAAACCATGACGGGAAATAGTTCGCTCGCTCGATCGGTGGCTTGCTCTGGAGAAAATGGTTGTGTGTTGCGAGGAAGATGAATGGAACCTTAGATATAGGTTTCAAATTTTCAATCAATTCCTGAAAAAGGAATTATTTGGTTTTAAAATTATACAGTAGTCAGTAGTAGTAATTAACACATGGCGTGCGAAACGTCGGTGAAAAATTAGGGTTGTGCAAATGGAAAAGATTGGGCGGAGGGGTAAAAAAGTTACATAAATTTTGTTATGGTATTTGATGTTTTTTCCAATTCTAAATATAAGATAAATTTTATTATTTTTAGAGAAATTAAGAAAATTATGTAAGTGACTTAATTTTATATATATATATATATATATTATATATTATTAGATTATATATTAGTTTATAAATTATATAAAATAGTTTGAAGAAAAAATAATAAATATAAATATTTTAAAATAATTTAATTAACTTTTTAATATCTCTAAAATAAATCAATTATATTTTATATTTAGTACTGAAATAAGTTGTAGTAAATTGTAATAAAAATTGTCTTGAGTCTTTACAGTACTGGTGCTTGAAGCTCATATTATTATTTTTTTATAATCTCATTCTAAATAAAATTTAATTTAATTTACTCTTTATATATTATAAATTTTAAAGAAAGATAAATCCATGTATAACTTATTTAAGCGATAAATCTTATATAAATATGAAGATTTACTTGAATGAAAAAATTCATACTTTTTGTATTTATTGATTTTTTTAAGGGTAAAGTAACATCTAACATTTTTATGGTGTATCCCATTATTCTCTAACTCGGGCCGGACTGGCCCAATCGGACCGAAAACCAAACAACCGGCTAGTAAACTGGTCTGATTTGGGTCAAGTTTTTTATTTTTTAAAAGAAAAATCATTTTTTTTATATTTTTCTTTTAGAATTTCATGCAATAAGCTTAAATTTTTCATCTCTCATCGATTTGGTCTCGGTTTAACTTCAGTCTGATCCACTAATCCTTAACCCAATACCCTGATCGGTTCACTGACCGGTCCAAATTTAATTACCTTAGGGTATCCTAATATTAATTCTTCTTTTCTACTTCCAACATCCCAATTTTATTTAGGTGTATCTAACACATTAAACTATATTAATAAGATTAGGGTGAGGATAACTCGTGCTAGTTTCCCCATTTTTTAAAATTAATAAAAAAAATCCAAACTCCCAAATGCACATGAAATTAAAAACAGGATCAAACTCTCAGATGCTGTTTAATTGGCTAACAAATAAATAAGATCAATATAACTCCAACTAACCAGCAATTCAGCCATATTCATTAACATTATAGAAATAACATTTTCTTATTCAATCTTCTATCTAAAGAAACTTTTCACTGAACAAATTAAATAGAAATGGAGTCATATCTCGTTGATAAAACCAGAGCAGAGCTAGTGTTGCAAGTTTTCTTGCTGTTGATCACAGGGGAGGCAAAAAAGACTCTCAGAATACACTACAGCGTCTGCATCAAACCCATCCAAATCCAAATCCACACCACACCATTCTTTTACTTCTCCTTTCTCATCCAACTTCATCAATCTTGTTCCACCCAATGCAACTACTTCACCATCTTTGGTGAAGCTTATCGGTGAAATGTAGTAATCCAGAAATTCATCAGCGAGACACATACACATTTGCTTACTCCAAGATGATTCCACCCCATATTCCCTCATCATCCAAATCTCAATCTGGTTCGGATTATTATTATTATTCGTACCAATCACACTAAGAAATCCACTAAGTACTTTCAACTCACATGCTTCATGCTTAAAATCACCAGGCAAAGCCACAGGTTCACGTAATCTCTTTTCTGTTAAATCCATTGCAATTATTGCTGGTTCTGAAGAATCTAGCCCTGCTTCTTGAACACACGAAGCCAACCAATGAATTGCGCCTTTTAAGGTCGAACCTGCCGTTGAACCGGTTCGACAATTGGGCCGAACCATTGGACTGATATGTGTGAAACATCCGTCAAGTTTTTTCCATGAATCGGTTCTCACAGAGAAGATATGAATCTCAGTATTAGAAACAGATGCATTGGGGTTGTATGATGCCAACACTATTAAGTAATCATCAGTGGATGAATCATAACCAAAGCCATACAGAAACGCATAGAGCTTCGAACAAATCCGTGGGATATTTTTGCAGACGCGGGTTGAAGGATTCCATATGACGAGTTGGGAATCATAATCGAGCTCTAGAAACAAAAATCCTCTGCAACAACCCATAATATGCAATCCATAGGGAGGTAAGCTACGAGGAAAACGAAGGCTTACAAAAGCAGTATCGTCATGAAGCGATGCATTGAGATCCAGGGATTGAAATTTGGAAGAGAGTGTTTCTGGAGAATAAAAGTAAAAGATCCGAAGGTTGTATACGGAAGAGCGTTGAAAATGCAAATCAGCGAAATGAGGATTAGAGATCAGAGAGAGCCACGACTTGGAGACGCACCTGAAACGGAGGAGAGATTTGATGGGCAATCGCAGAAGGATCTCCCATATAACTTCTTCGGGAAGGCTCTCCATGCTTGTTTTTTATTTTCAGTTAGCTTTGTTCTGGGCAAGAGCTATATGGTACCAAAAAGGATAATGGGTGGGTGTGTCTCTCTCTCCCTTTTTTTCCATTTATCGAAGTTGTCATTAGTGGTTCAGAGAGTTGTTCAAGGGTGAGGTCTAAGTGTGTGTTCTTTTACCCCCAAAACCGTGGTTTCAGAAGTACTTTTCTGTAAATCGAGACAAAACTCCTCTCACATACTTACTTCGTAAATTGTAAAAGCTATTCTCCAAAAGCTAATCAGAACACACACTAAATATAGTTGAATCTTGGTCAACCCAGTCAAATCCATAATTAAAATAATATAATATTATTAAAATATTCAAAAATATTTAGGGTTAATATAAGGGAATACCTCACATAAAGACCATTATAAATACTAAATAATATAGAGGTGATTTCAATATTCATATTGTCAAAGAGATATGAGTACCTCAGTTGTCCTTTTCAAATTAAAAGATAATTATAAAAATATCCCTTAGTGAGTTCTAAAATTAGAGAGCAAAAGTTGCGATTTTTGACTCACTTCACACATTGCCTTCCATTTCCTTAGCGACTTTCTCTGGTTATTGTGGCTGAAAATTTTGTCATGAAGGGTGAGGAAGCTTGCAGTGAGAAAGAAAACTGGTTTAGAACTTGTTGTTGTGTAACTAAGGAGGATGGAAAGGATTGGCGAAGGGATTAGGTTCGTGACTTGCCCTGGCATGGCTATTGTTAAGGAAAATGACAAGTTCACTTAAGAAAATGACCACTTTAAAAAATGACAAGTTCAGTTATGAAAATGACAAGTTCACTTAAGGAAATAACCACTTAAGAAAATAAGAATGCAGGCTTCAAAGAATTCCAACACTAGATATGGGTTCACTACTAAAAAAAGGCTTTTAAAATTGGTTGAAATTGGCTTTTTAGACTGGGTTTAGGCCCGGTCATGTATCAACTGGTTTAAAAAGTTTGTCCTTATTAAGATCATACCTACAACCGTTTTAAAAGTTATTTGTCTATATCGGTTAGTTAGATAACCGATGTTAAAAAGTTTCCATTTATAATTAAAAAACGCCCACTCTTTATATCAAGTAATTTCATACCTGGTCTAAAAAGTGGACATTTATTTTTAACTGTATGATTTATTTTGTTTCACTGAAGCCCTATTGGATATTATTATATCTAAAAGCTAGATTATGCAATATAAATTATACAAACAACCCTAAAAATACAAATTTAATGGATATAAAAATAATTGCAACTAATAATCCTGCATCTAAGCCCTATACTATGTGATAATTACTTAATCTTATTTTGACATTTTTTTTCAAGGTTGACTTCTTTTTGCCAGCATTTTCCTCACCTTCAAAGGACTTAGATGACTTTTTAGTGTTGATTTAGTGGATGAAATTTTAGGCCCGACATCTGCATGTTGTTGATGCATGATTCATATTGTGAGCATCCCTAAAGTTGAATGTTGTTACCATAGATTAAATGCTAGGTTATCATACTTATATATTTTGACTCTTCTGGACCTCAAATATCAAACATGCTTCTGCTGTAATATCCCAAAAAGTGATTAAGGGCTAATGACTTCAAAAGTAGATGTAATTATTGTTTAATAAACACTTTTGAAGTATATGATATGGATTATGATCTAAATGTGTTCTGATTAGTGCCTAAACCCTACATTTAAGCTTAATTATGTGATAAAGCTTAAAATGAACCCTATGGGTAGGGGAGGGCGCATCAATAATGAAATGGAATGATAAAATATGTTTAGTGGTGATTTGGTAATAATTGCCATAATCAGGGGCAAAATGGGTAAAAAGGAAAGTTACTGACCGATTAGTCAGTTACCGAAGAGGAAACTCCTTGGTAATGTAAGGATCAATGGCTAGGATTGAGTGGTTAATGGGGTGGAATCATGTGCTTTAAGTTCATGTGTTTCCATATAATAAGATCTAAGATCTTGACAAGTGGCATTATGTGAACCATGGGATTAAGGTCAACTTTTCAAACTCTTTTCCTCTCTCCTCTCTCCCTCCAAGTCGGCTATTAGCATGGGAATAAGGGAAAAATCTAGTTCATCATCATCATCTCACCTTCTCTCACCTGCCTCTATTTTCGTGTGAACTTAAGAGGAAAGAGAAAGAAGAAATCTTGAGGTAGGTGTCTCATGTGGCCTTGAATGCTACTTTCATCTTCTTTAATGTTGTTCATGGTGTTAAGGGCTTCATGGCTATGGTTTCAGATTTTTGAAAAGTGGCGTTTGAATACTTGAAGAAATTTGAATGTTGAGGAATCAAGGATTTAATCTTGGGAAGAGGAAGAGGTAAGAAAGAGCTCTCTTTTGACATATTCATTGTGAGCATTGAATAAGTTTTGTAAATTTTAGACTTTTGCCCTGATTTTGGTGTCATTTTGAAATGGATGAATTGGTAGTATGTGGTGGTGAAATTAGTGTTATGTTTTGTCATTGGTACCATAAAAGTTATTTGGAACTTTAGAAGGAAAATTGGTGTCATTGGTTAATGTATGAGGATGTGATGACCAAAACTAAAACTTGTTGCTAGAATGAGAATTTGGTTGTTTTGGTGCTCTCAATGTGTTCCTTATGAAAATTTGGTAGGGATAGAGTTGTTTATGGATTTTACGAACCACTGGATACTTTGATAGAAAGTTTGGCAAATTCTATCAGCTGCTGTGGTTTTAGCTTCTAATAAGCCTCACTCGAGTACACTAGGGTGTCACTCGAGTGTAGCATCCTGTTTTCCCTTTTTCCTTCAGTTCTGGTCGCACTTCCTTGCCAAGAAAGCAGAAGTACACTTTCTCACCTGTGAGTGATATGGGTTATCTCTCAAGTACTTCGAGTCTTACTTGAGCGAGTATGTATTTTGCACCTTCAGGTTGCGTCTCAGGGAAACACTCGCGGTCAAATTGTCAAGAGTGTGTTCTAGCACTCGCAAGTATTGGGTAATCACTCAAGTGCTAGAGCTAGTGCTCGAGTGCACTTTTCATTCTAGGGTTTCTGTTGCTCTCGGGTAGTCACTTCTTGTGCCTCACTCAGTAGGACTCGAGTGAGTACAAGGCTATCACTGGAGTGTTGAAGTCAGAACTTGAGTGCTGTGATAACTTTTTGTCTCAGTGTGTGCTCTGGGCCAAACACTCACATGAGTGATCTTCAGTGCTCGAGTGCAAGTTGCTCTATCACTCGAGTGAGGTCTTCTTTACTCGAGTATTGAGTCAAAAATCAGTATGTTCACTACTGAAAAGGGATCTTCGGGGTAGTTTCTCCTAATCCTTTAAGCATATGTCTAGGCTTCCAGCAGCCACCTAAAGAGTTCAAATGATAACCAACTTTAAGTGAACTGAAGATAAGGATTTGGAATAGAGAATAACCTATCATCCTTGATTTTTGTTTATAGGCTTTGCCATTTGCCCTAATCGCGAGCAACTAGTACCAGTGCACATAAGGAAAGAACAAGGTAGTGACTATTTCCCTTATACTATATGTGATAAATGGTATGTTTGATTGATCATTGTTTGTGAGTTTATCACTTATGGCCCATCGGCGTTGACGGTGGGAGGATCGTGCCTTCGAGGCAGTGGAATTTGGGGGATGAGACTATATGAAAGCTGAAAGGCTATATGTGAAAGCCAAAAGGCTATTTGTGAAACATTCACCCGTGGCCTATCGGTGTTGACGGTGGGAGGACTATGCCTTCGAGGTGGTGGAATACAAGGGATGAGATTATGTGATTACATGCATATGTGGCAGCCTGCATGCTGTGTTTTATGATGTGATGTTGCTTGATGATTTACTTACATGCTTTATGATTATATATGGTATGAGTGATTTGTTACTATTGGGATTCTTTTGAATCTCATTCTTTCCTTTAACTAACCTTCAAACACGACAAGTGGCTCCAAGGAAACGAAGACGACTATGGGTAGATAGGACTCCTTAGGGAGATTTATATTTTGGTATTGGTTATCATATTTTGTTGGGAGGTCAATATATACCTTATAAATATTGTTTTGGAGACAGTTGTGTAATCCCCTAATGGGAATTTATAAACCTTTAGTTAATGCATGAAACCTAGGGGTTGCCAGGATTTTTGTTGTACATACTGATATATTAATGTGATTTAACTGCACAGGGTAATTATATTCGAATTGTAAAACTTTAAGACCAGGATAAGGCAAAAAATTTTGAAAGAATTTATAAAAAAACCCTACCGTAAGGAAGGGATACTAAATGAGTTCGATTATTATTGGTCTCTATTTCATTTTAATCACGTATTTCGAATCATAATTACGGTTTTCAAGGCATGGGATTACATTTTTGGTATCAGAGCTGTAGTTCCTGGCAAGGGTAAAAGTTGCTAGGATAGTTCCCTTAGTCTTGGCTATAGGGATAGAAGATGATTTGTGAATGATTATTGTATACACATGTCTGTTTTGCTAATGTGGATATATATGAGCTTTGTGAACATATATGTATACTTTATTTGTGAGATTAATGTGGTGAATTATTTGTAGAATGAAAAAGACAAAAGGTTACCCCAGAGTTTAGCAAGTAGACCCCGAGGTGGAAGAAGTTAACAACAATCCACCAGATCCTATGCAAGAATTGATGAGTCTGATTAAAGATCAAAGGGATATGATTGCTGAGCTGATAGAGGAGCTTAGAGAAGAGAAGGCTAAACAAAATGAGGGTTAGGGTCCGTCCACACAAGAAGAGACCCAGGAGGGGACTCATAGGGAAGAAACCGTAGAAGGGTTAGCACGACCATTAGAATCACCTCCTCATGCTAGACCAAATCAAGAATCACACGGGGTTCCAGTTAGAGAAGAAAGAGATCTGCAATACTGGGACTCCAAATTCTGTAAACACCTGCCTCCTATGTTTAGAGGTAGATTTGATCCCCAAGCAGCCGAAGATTGGTTGAACAGGCTGGAAAAGATCTTTGAGGTTCTTAAGTACCTGGATGAGGTGAAGGCATGATTGGCAGTTTACAAGCTCGAGGGTGATGTAGATCGTTGGTGGCAGAATATCGCCTTAACATTGAAGAGTCGAAATGTGCCATTGACCTGAGAGCTGTTTCAACAACAATTCAATGAGAAATATTTCCCCAAGTCAGTACAGCTGGAGAAGGAAACAGAATTCATGTCCATCAAGCAAGGGTACACAGAAACTTTTGATGATTATCTGTCCTATTTTATCCATTTGTCTCGGTATTCCTCTTATCTATGGAAAATGGATGATGAGGAATGGAGTTCAGATATGCTCATCCGTAGGTTGAGGTGAGAATTGAGGAAGAGATTAGCCACCTACCAGTTTACCAAGTTCAACAAGGAGGTTGAAGAATGCAGAATCACTGAAAACAACTTGAGAGATATGTATTCGGACAAGGGCACTGGTAGCCGCAATGAACCCAGTAAGGGTACAACTTCCCATAAGTATAAGGGCCAGGGATCCTCTTGGTCTGAGGGCAGTGAAAAGAAGCCCTACCAGTCCAGAGATCGTGAGCCTTAGAAATCTTCAACAGAGTGGGTGTATCCCCAGTACAATAAATCACATTATGGCAAACCTGTCAAGGTCTAATAATTTGTTTCAATTGCAAATGACCGGGGCATGTTTCTAGAGATTATCTGCTACCATAGGCAGAGCAGAGGCTGAACACTCAGGGTCGAGTATTTGCTATGACTCATGAAGAAGCCTAGAAGTCCCCTGACCTGATACATGGTAAATTCCTTCTTCATGGTTATTTGTTACAAGCGTTATTCGACTCGGGTGCAAGCCACTCCTTCATTGATTATGACTTCGTGAAGCGCCTAGGATTGCATGTACATAAGTTGCCATTCGATTTCGTTGTGTTGACACCAATGGGTGTCAAGGCTATGACTGCTGAAGCCTGTTTAAATTTTGTTATAACTGTAGAAGGGCTTGAGTCCACTGTGGATTTGATTTGTCTGCCGCTATATCAATTAGAAGTCATTTTGGGTTTTGATTGGTTAATGGCAAATAATGTGTTACTTGATTGTGGGAATAAGAGGATTATATATCTTGCATCTCAAAGAGTTTAGAATGTGAATGATGTGAATGGCAGTCTAAATTTCCTTTCGACGGCCAAAGCTGAGAAGTATTTAGAGAAAGGTTGCTAGGGATATATGGTGTTCTTTTATATCCAAGGAAAGACAGAAGAAACGTTGAATAATATACCTGTGGTACGAGAATTCCCTGAGGTATTTCCGGATGATCTTAGCGGATTGCCTCCTGAAAAGGAAGTTTAGTTCCTAATAGAGATTATGCCTGGGGCTGGTTCTATTTCGAAAGCCTCATACCGTATGGCCCCAAATGAAATGGCAAAATTAAATAAACAGATTGAAGACTTGCTTGAGAAAGGGTTTATTAGAACCAGCATGTCCCTGTGGGGAGCTCCAGTATTGTTTGTTAAAAAGAAGGACGGAAGTCTTCATTTGTGTGTGGATTATCGAAAACTAAACAAGATTACTGTGAAAAACAAGTACCTTCTCCCAAGAATTGATGACCTTTTAGATCAATTGTCTAGTTCATGTGTGTTTTCGAAAATTGATCTAAGGTCAGGATATCATCAGCTGCGAGTAAAAGCAGAAGATATTCCAAAAATTGCTTTCAAAACCCGATATGGACATTATGAATTTCTAGTAATGCCATTTGGGCTAACCAATGCACCGACGGTATTCATGGATTTCATAAACCATGTCTTTCGACAGCATCTAGATCAGTTCATTGTTGTGTTTATTGATGATATCTTGATATACTCCAAGAGTAAGGAAGAACACGAGTATCATTTGAGGATTGTGTTGAATATATTGCGTGAGAAGCAGCTCTATACCAAGTTGAGTAAGTGCGAGTTTTGGCTGTCAGAAGTAAAATTCTTAGGCCATGTTATCTCACAAGAAGGGGTCTCCATGGATCCCAGTAAGGTGGAAGCAGTACTAGACTAAAAGAGGCCAGAAACTGTTGCAGAGATACACAGTTTTCTGGGTCTTGCTGGTTACTACCGAAGATTTATTAAGAATTTCTCTCGTATTGCTTCGCCAATGACCAAGCTCACGAGAAAGGATCAGCCGTTTGTGTGGGATGAGAAATGTGAAAATTGCTTTGTGGAGCTAAACGAGAGATTAACTACGACACCTATGTTGATTATACCTGATCCCATTTTGACTTATGTTATATATAGTGATGCGAGTAAGCAGGGATTGGGGTGTGTCCTTATGCAGCAAGGACATGTGGTAGCCTATGCCTCTCGACAACTCAAACCTCATGAAATGAATTATCCCACTCATGATCTGAAGCTTGCGACAATCGTATTTGCTTTGAAAATTTGGCAACATTATTTGTATGGTGTAACGGTAGAACTTTACTACGACCACAAGAGTCTCAAGTATCTATATGATCAAAAAGAGTTGAATATGAGATAGCATCGTTTGATGGAGTTGTGGAAAGACTACAACCTAGAAATCAAATACCATCCAAGTAAGGCAAATGTAGTTGCGGATGCTCTTAGTCGAAAGACGGTACTTGTGGCAGCAATGATGATACAAGAAGGGAAGTTGATAGAAGGTTTTTTAGATTTGAATCTGTCAAACCAGATCGTTTATGCCAATTATACTGTTTCCCAAAGGGAAAGTGATTTAAGAGCTGAAATTGAAGAAGCTCAAAGGCAAGATGGTTTGATATAGTGTAATCTGGCTAAAATTGAACAGGGAAACGCTCAGGGCTATGATTTGTTGCCTAGTAGACTAGTTCGTTATCAGAAGAGAATTTGTGTTTCACTTAAGGTGGAGTTGAGGCAAAAGATTCTTGATAAGGCACATAAGAGCCGGTATACTCTTCACCCTGGTATAACCAAAATGTATCATAATCTGAAATTTGTGTATTGGTGGCAGGGATTGAAGAATGATGTGATGAAATATGTGGCACGGTGTCTTACTTGCCAGAGGGTAAAGATTGAGCACCAAAGGCCGCCAGGGTTGTTGCAGAGTCCTGAAATTTCGGAATGGAAATGGGAAAGTGTGACCATGTATCTTGTTGTAGGATTACCCAGGGTCAAGAATTATGATGCGATCTGGGTAATTGTGGACCGGTTAACGAAGTCAGTGCACTTCATACCTATCAATGCTAGTTACTCTCAGGAAAAACTAGCAAAGATTTATATTCAAGAGATTGTGAAGCTCCATAGTGTACCGAAGAATATCATTTTTGACTGAGATCCCCGATTCACTTCATGATTTTAGAGGGCTTTGCATGAGGCCCTGGGTACTCAATTGAGGTTCAGTACAGCCTACCACCCTCAGATAGACGGACGATCAGAGAGGACTATTCAGACACTGGAGGATATGTTGCGAGCTTGTGTCCTCGACTTCAAAGGGAATTGGGATCACTTTCTTCCACTTGTCGAGTTCGCCTACAATAATAGCTATTATGCAAGCATTCAGATGGCTCCATATTCAAACTATTAAAAAAGGCTCCTTGCAGGGTAGAGTAGACAAAAAAGCTACGCTGACAGAAGGAGAAGACCTCTAGAGTTTGAGGTTGGTGATCATATGTTTCTGAGAGTATCCCCAGTTACTGGTATCAGGATAGCTATCAAGTGAAAGAATCTGAGCCTAAGGTACATAGGTCCTTTTGAGATTCTTACAAGAATTGGGCCTGTTGCGTATCGAGTAGCACTATCCCCGAACTTGAGCAGGTTTCATGATTTGTTTCATATTTCCTAACTAAAGAAGTACCAACCAGATCCATCTCACATTGTTGAATATGAAGAGGTCGAGCTACAAGATAACTTCATATATATGGTAGAGCCAGAATAGATTATTGATTGAGAGGAATGACGGCTCAGACACCGGAGTATCACGTATGTGAAGGTGATCTGGAAGGGAATAACACAAAGAGAGGCAACTTGGGAAGCGGAAGCTGACATGCGTAAACGGTATTTGGAGTTTATGGCTCAATTTGTGTGACAAATTTTGAGGACGAAATTTATTTTTCGGGGGGAGAATATTAATATCCCAAAAAGTGATTAAGGGATAATGACTTCAAAAGTGGATGTAATTATTGTTGAATAAACACTTTTGAAGTATATGATGTGAATTATGTGTGTTCTGATCAGTGTCTAAACCCTACATTTAAGCTTAATTGTGTGATAAAGCTTAAAATGAACCCTATGGGTAGGGGAGGGCGTATGAATATGGAAATGGAATGATAAAATATGTTTAGCGGTGATATGGTAATAATTGTCATAATTAGGGGCAAAATGGGTAAAAAGGAAAGTTACCGACCGATTGGTCAGTTACCGAAGAGGAAATTCCTTGGTAATGTAAGGATCAATGGCTAGGATTGAGTGGTTAATGGGGTAGAATCATGTGCTTTGAGTTTATGTGTTTCCATATAATAAAATCAAAGATCTTGACAAGTGGCTTTATGTGGACCATGGGATTAAGGTCAACTTTCAAACTCTTTTCCTCTCTCCTCTCTCCCTCCAAGTGGGCTATTAGCATAGGAATAAGGGAAAAATCTGGTTCATCATCATCATCTCACCTTCTCTCACTTGCCTCCATTTTCGTGTGAGATTAAGAGGAAATAGAAAGAAGAAATCTTGAGGTATGTGTCTCATATGGCCTTGAATGATACTCTCATCTTCTTTAATATTGTTTATGGTGTTGAGGGCTTAATGGCTATGGTTTCAGATTTTTGAAAAGTGGTGTTTGAGTACTTGAAGAAATTTGGAAGTTGAGGAATCAAGGATTTAATCTTGGGAAGAGGAAGAAGTAAGAAAAAGCTCTCTTTTGACATATTCATTGTGAGCATTGAATAAGTTTTATAAATTTTAGATTTTTGCTGATTTTGGTGTCATTTTGAAATGGATGAATTGGTAGCGTGTGGTGGTGAAATTACTGCTATGTTGTGTCATTGGTACCATAAAAGTTATTTGGAACTTTATAAGGAAAATTGGGGTCACTGGTTAATGTATGAGGATGTGATGACCAAAACTAAAACTTGTTGCTAGAATGAGAATTTGATTGTTTTGGTGCTCTTAATGTGTTCCTTATGAAAATTTGGTAGGGATAGAACTGTTTGTGGATTTTGGGAACCACTGGATACTTTGGTAGAAAGTTTGGCAAATTCTATCAGTTGCTGCGGTTTGGCTTCTGATAAGCCTCACTCGAGTGCACTAGGGTGTCACTCGAGTGCAGCATCCTATTTTCCCTTTTTCCTTCAGTTCTAGTCGCACTTCCTCGCCAAGAAAGCAGAAGTGCATTTCCTCATCTGTGAGTGATATGGGTTATCACTCGAGTACGTTGGGTCTCACTTGAGTGAGTATGTATTTTGCACCTTCAGGCTGCGTCTCTGGGAAATACTCGCTGTCAAATTGTCAAGAGTATGTTTTGGTACTCACAAGTGTTGGGTAATCACTCAAGGGCACTTTTCATTCTAGGGTTTCTGTTGCACTCGGGTAGTCACTTATTGTGCCTCACTTGGTAGGACTCGGGTGAGTACAAGGCTATCACTCGAGTGTTAAGGTCAACACTTGAGTGCTATGACAAATTTTTGTCTTAGTGTGTGCTCTGGGCCAAACTCTCGCACGAGTGATCTTCAGTGCTCGAGTACAAGTCACTCCATCACTCGAGTGAGGTCTTCTTCACTCGAGTGTCTGAGTGAAAAATCAGTGTGTTCATTTCTAAAAAGGGATCTTCGGGGAAGTTTCTCCCAACCCTTTAGGCATATGTCTAGGCTTCCAGTAGCCACTTAAAGAGTTCAAATGATAACCAACTTTAAATGAAATGAAGATAAGGATTTAGAATAGAGAATAACCTATCGTCCTTGATTTTTATTTATAGGCTTTGACATTTGCCCTGATCGTTAGCAACCGGTGCCAGTGCACACCAGGAAAGAACAAGGTAGTAACTCTTTCCCTTGTACTATATGTGATACATGGTATGTTTGATTGATCATTATTTGTGGGTCTATCACCTATGGCCCATCGGCGTTGACAGTGGGAGGATCGTGCCTTCGGCACAGTGGAATTTAGGGGATGAGACTATGTTAAAGCCGTAAGGCTATATGTGAAATCCAAAAGGCTATTTGTGAAACCTTCACCCACGGCCCATCGGCGTTGACGGTGGGAGGACTGTGCCTTCAGGGTAGTGGAATACGGGGGATGAGATTATGTGATTACATGCTGTGTTTTATGCTGTGTTGCTGCTTGATGATTTACTTACAAGCTTTATGATTATGTATGGTATGAGTGATTTGTTACTACTGAGATTCTTTTGAATCTCAATCTTTCCTTTGATTAACCTTCAGACAGGGCAAGTGGCTCCAAGGAAAAGAAGACAACCATGGGTAGATAGGACTCCTTAGGGAGATTTATATTTTGGTATTGGTTATCATATTTTGTTGGGGGGTCACTGTATGCCTTGTAAATGTTGTTTTGGAGACATTTGTGTAATTCCTTAATGGGAATTTATAAACCTTTAAGTTAATGCATGAAACCTGGGGGTTGCCGAGATTTTTGTTGTACACTCTGATATATTAATGTGATTTAACTACACAGGGTAATTATATTCGAATTGTGAAACTTTGAGACCAGGATAAGGCAAAAAATTTTGAAAGAATTTATAAAAAAAAAACCCTACCGTAAGGAAGGGATACTAAATGAGTTCGATTATTATTGGTCTCTATTTCATTTTATTCACGTATTTTGAATCATAATTACAGTTTTCAAGGTAGGGGGTTACATTTGTGCTACCCCAGTATTATTTGACAAAGAAGAAGATTCTTATTTAATGAAGCTGAGTATAACAGAGTTAATTATACAAGTATGAGAACTAAGGTAGGCCAGAGCTATATTCTATCTGAACTCTTAAAAGAGCCAAAATGCCCAAGGTTAGTAAATTTAGCTCCCAATCCAAGGGTTGCAACAATTGACTATAAGGATGTCCCGTGATATAAACTAGGCATCAACAACACCTACATGTCAGTGGGTTAGAATTACAGTCGACATTCCTATCCAACACTCAATAATGATCGAAGCCCTTTCAAGGAGGGGCCATCTAAAAAAAATCTTAAAAAAACAAAGGCATGGCAAACAAGATTCAATATAATTCACATTCGTGTATGCAGATTTTTGTCCACGGAATTCACAATGTTAGGACTTGTGAAACTTGCTATTATGAGAATGATATAGTGAAATTGCATTATTTTCATAATCATAAGTTTCACAATCCCAACCATAATGAATTCCATTGACAAAAGTTTGCATATACTAACTATAACAACCACAAAGAATATACAGTCAGCAAAAAAATGTAAACTTTCATGTGTGATATCCTAAATTGTAATTAAGGGCTAATAACTTCAAAAGTGATGTAATTAATGTTAGTTAAACACTTTTGAAGTATATAATGTGCATTGTGCTATAAATATGTTTGAAGATGGTTTAATGAACATTGTGATAATCAGGGACAAAATGGTAAATTTACCTACTGATTGGTCAATTACCAACAAGGAAACTCATAGATAACTCAAGATCAATTGCTAGGATTGATTCTTGAATGACCAATGGGGCGGAATCTAGTGTAGATGAGTTATATGAACTTATGGTAGGGGAGAATGGGATTATGGCATATGGCAAAAGCTGGACCCTTGGATCAAGTCAAACATTCAAAGATCATTTTCTCTTCCCTCTTTCCCTCCAAGTAGGTTAAAGTATGGGGAAAAGGACAAAAATTGGATCATCATTATCCTCATCTCATTCTCTCACCATTCTCTATTTCCGGTGAAACCAAGGAAGAAAGAGAAGGGGAAAAGCTTGAGTTTTGGTAAGCAAATGTCCTCATATGCTCAAGTGCTCTTTATTAATCTTGTTCATAGTGTCAAGAGCTTCATTCTTATGGTTTCAGATTTTTGATTTGTGGTGTGTGGAAACTTGAGAAAACTTGGAAGTTGAAGAACTAATAAACCAACTTTGAGAAAAGGAGGAGGTGAGTATTTAATGTATTTTGGTGTAATTGTTTTGGCTATTGAATGAGTTTTGAGAAGCTTAGATTTTTGCCCTGATTTCTTGTGATTTTGGGAGATATGAATTGGTTAGTGTTTGGTGGTGGAAATGGTACCAAACTATGACCTTGGGCCATTAGAAGTGATTGGGAAATTATGGGAGTGAGATTGGTTATTGGTGTTTTGGGTTGCATTTTGGGTAAAAACAGGGCATGTGTTGATTGGGAAGGAATTTAGGTGTTTTGAGTTTACCAATAGGTTGATTATGACATTTTGTGTGGGAATGAACCTTAGTATAACTTTTAGAACCATTGGGATTAGTTTTGGTAAATTTGGAAAACCATATCAGTTGCTGCGACCTGGCTTCTAATAAGTATCACTCGAGTGAGGTAGGGTTTCACTCGAGTGCAGTATGATATTTTCCTTGTTTTGGGTTGAGTCCTCAGGCAGAAATCATGAGTGAACTTGTTTAATTGTGAGTGGCATACGTTTTCACTCGAGTGCATATGGTATCACTCGAGTCCAAGTGCATGTAGCACTATGGGCGTGCGTCTCGGGTTAACACTTGCAGTCAAATTGTCTCACAAGCATTGGAGAGTACTCGAGTGCTAGGGCTAGTGCTCGAGTGCACTTGTTGCCTTGGAGCCTTCATTGCTCTCGGGTCGTCACTTCCTATGCCCCACTCGTTGGGACTCGGGTGATTAGGTGTCATCACTCGAGTGCCCAAGTGAGTGCTCGAGTGCACTGACCACTCCTGGAGGTGTTGGTGCTCTCGGGTACACACTTCCTGCATCTCACTCGTTGGAACTCAAGTGTGATTGAGGGCAACATTCGAGTAAGGCCTTCTTCACTTGAGTGAGTGAGCCCAAAATTAGTGTTCTTCTTTTGGAAAAAAAAAGGGATCTTCGGGGTAGTTTCTCCCAACCCTTTAGGTATATGTCTAGGCCTATAATAGCCACCTAAAGAATTTAAATGATAACCAATTTAAAGTACTAAGAAATTAAGAACTTGGAAAAGAGATTGACGGGTTGTCCCTAACTTGGTTTATAGGATTTGACATTTGCCGCCTTTGAGAGCCCACGGTGCAGAACAACGTCAGGAAAGAACAAGGTAGTGACTCTTTGTCTTATATTGTGTATGAAGCATTGTACGTATGTTTGTCATGCATTGAGATACATTGAGATACTTTGAGATCGCAACGAAAGCTAACGCATAGAGTTTGCAACAAAAGCTGACGCATAGTGTTTACAGCTATGAGTGCTGTCGTTTGTGGCATGAGCCATGATACATTGTGATGTTGCTTAACATGATCATATATGCTATGTGTTTACGCATTGTATGAGTGATTTGTTACTACTAGGATTCTTTTAAATCTCATTCTTTCTAATGACTAACATTTCAGACAGGGCTGGTGGCTCAAAAGGGAAGCGGACAACCCAAAGTAGTTAAGATCTCTTAGAGACATTTTAATTTGGACCGTTGGTTATCTATTTTGATTTGGGATTACTGTATGTATATGGGATGTAAACATGATTTTTGGATATGTAATCCCCATTTTGGGAAACTATACACCTAATATATATATACATGTGTCCCGAGATTTTCCGGGATTTTAGTTTTGCACTCTGATATGTATCAATGTGATTTAATTTCTCAAGTAATTATATTCGAATGTGAATGTGAGACCATATTAGTGATATTTTGAACTGTTTTCTGAACACCCCATCTTGAAGGTGAGGAATTACAAATGTTGATTTTGTTTTATTGATATCTATTTCACTTAAATTTCATAAACCGGATATAATTACGGTGAGGGGGTTACATCATGTATCACACAAAGAAACATACAAGAAGCATGTGTATACATGTCTTTTCATAAGGAAAACTTTTTTTCGTCTTCTAAGTCCTAGTAGAAGGGCTTCCATGTATCTGCAACCTCAAACTATGTTCATCTGATCCCCTATTTTCAATTATAATAAGTTACATATTAGATTAGACTATTTAATGCTCTTCACATATGTACAAAAATATAAGTAATAGCTACAAAAAACCACTTAACTTGGCACTCTTCACATGTCTTTTCGGCGCTCTTCATACTCCTTTCCGTAATTAAAAAGAATAAATTTCTAATAAGAAAATTAAATACAAATCCACTATAAACAAATAAATATGATTGATAATCTCTAGAAATTCATACATTTCAACACATTTTCCCATATTTATATAGGTTTTTTTGGAATCAATTTATGCATAAAATATACATACATAAAGGAAAATGTGATTTGTTGAAACAATGTTCAAACTTTAGAAAATATTGAGCTAAATGTGAATAGTTTTTACTATTTAAAGAGTTTTAAGTAGCTTATCAAATCCTCCTTTTTGTAGGAGGATGGTAACCAAATGTGAAAGCTTGAAATGATCATGGGAAGATGAGGAAAGAGGGAAAAGAATGCAAGAATCAGATGAAAAAGGAAAAAGATTACGCATGCACTTGCCACAGGTTCGCCATAGCAATGGCACAACAAAAATCAATAATTGTTCTGTGCAAATTTAGTGTTATTTCACCACCCATTCGTCACAACAAAACCATGGCCAAAATCAATGATCTTTCAACCCAAAATCCAATGCAATTTTTGCCACCAGTTCGCCACGGTGAAGCAACAGCGAACTGCTGGCACTACTATAGAATATAGATACTGCTACCCTAAAAGACGTCCCTTTTTAAAATAGGGACGTCTAAAATATAGGCGGTGGCATTTTTGTAATTATGTGTGGGAACTTGGTAGCTTTAGACGTCCCAAATTCAATTTGGGACGTCTAAAGTTTAAAAAAAAAAATTTAATATTTTTTTTTTTACTTTAGACGTCACTTTAGACGTCCTAAATTGAATTTGGGACGTCTAAAGTGGGACTTTAGACGTCCCAAATTCAATTTGGGACGTCTAAAGTAAAAGAAATTTTTTTTTTTTTTTTTTTTACACTTTAGATGTCCCAAATTCCATTTGGGATGTCTAAAGTGGTACTTTAGACATCCCAAATTCAATTTGGGACCTCTAAAGTGATGTCTAAAATAAAAAAAAAAATTTACACTTTAGATGTCCCAAATTCCATTTGGGACATCTAAAGTGTAAAAAAAAAAAAAAAAATTTTTTTAACTTTAGACGTCCCAAATTGAATTGGGACGTCTAAAGTGGGACTTTAGACGTCCCAAATTCAATTTGGGACGTCTAAAGTAAAAAAAAAAAAAATTTGACTTTAGGCGTCCCAAATCCCATTTGGGACGTCTAAAGTAGAGACTTTAGGCCTCCCAAATGGGATTTGGGACTCCTAAAGTCATGTCAGAAATTCTGACATGTGTGAGACTTTTTTCCCCTTTTCTTCATTCCCATGTCAGAAACCCATACTTCTTTTTCCATCTTTCCCATCGCCATGACTTCTCTTCCCTTTTTTCTGCATTTCCTTTTTTCTTTCATCCCCGTGACTTCGTCTTCCTCAATCTTCTTCCTCTCTTTCTTTTCTTCATTCCCTTTTCCTCCACCTCCTTCCATTCTCATAACACCTTCTTTGCTCTCACCCTCCGGCGTACACCTCCTCCACCTTTTTTGCCCCCTCCACCCTCCGGTGTACACCTTCCACTCTCTTTGTTGCTTTCAGCCTCCGGCCTACATCTCCTCTCCACTGTGTATACACAACTCCTCCAACGTCTTCTCTCCACCTTGGAAGCACATAGACATTGTTGGCTGCCCTCTCCCCTGGTTTCATCAGGTTTGTTTTTTTTAAAATATAAATTTACATGAAGAATTAAGTTAAACTTGCAATATGAAATTATTATAATGCTTTCAATTTATTTACATGATTCTAGTTATTGGAGTGTTTTTCCCTTGATTGTTTTTTTTTTGCCAGAATCATAAACTAGTTGTTAGTAGTTATGCTATACTAATAATGTTTTTGTTTTATATCTTTGGAGCTTGGAAATCGAGGAAAATACATATGTATATTTATTTTGATGAAATGAATAACAATTAGTTTGTAGTTGTGTGGTGACAAATATTTTGACACTTTCTAGTTGTTGTTATACATATATGATATTAGGTTGTATGAGTTGTTGTTGTTATTATACATATATATATATAGTAAAAAGATTGCAGTGCTAGAAGTCCTTACCATTTCGTAAGGGACATTTTTTTGTTTATGAATCCATCTTCAATTCTGTTTCTGCAATTTTAATTTGCTGGGTAATGAAGAATATAAATAATTATTTTTAAAATAATAAAACTTTTTAACCTCCCAAATTAAGAATTTGGGAGGTCTAAAGTCCTGACTTTAGACATCCCAACTTTTTTGGGACGTCTTTTCTTAAAATATACTACGCCCCCTACATAGACGTCCCTTAGTTTTTGGACGTTAAAACCCCTTTTTGTAGTAGTGTGGAAAATGAAGCTATGCTTTTTGAATTACTGATGCAAAAAACCTATATAAATGCTAATAGAGGGGGCTGAAACTAGTGATTCTGACTTGGAGAGGCCGAAATTGAGCTAATGAGAGCTTGGTAAAGGATAGGCTTGAAGATTTGGAGCCTTGGGTTAGAGTTTTAAAGAGATCTGAGCCAACAATCTTGGGTTTTTCTTATTTTTCTCCCTTTTTCTCATGTTTGCTGATATGGATTATGTTTTTATGCTGAGATTTTGGCATGTACAGACCATGAGTGGCTAAAAAATCTCATTTAGGATTACATTTATCCTTTGTTTGGGTTTAAACTACTAGATTATCTTACTTTTGTTGGTTAATAAGTATATATGTTGATTTTTCTTTGAGCATAATGCTATCTTGTGCTTGATCACCACATGATTAGAGTGGTTCAATTGGAAGATGCTTGAGAGAGCTATTTTGATTGTAGAACTTAAGAAAAGTCATGTTAGACTTGAATTTTAGGGATTAAATGGATGGTTTGTTGTTAGAATAGAGAAATATCTAACAACCTAGCATAGTCTATTGAAGGATTGAATTGGAAAGATAGTGTTCAGTAATTATAAACAAGAGATTGACTATTTTTAATGAAAATCAAAAGTCAATCTTGACTTAAGAGAGCTTGGTTGATGATTTTAGAAACTTTAACTAGCATATAGACTCATTTAACTAACATAAGTGGATATTTGCATAGTTTCATGAAATATAATAGAGAAGAAGCAATCCTAAACTTATACCTCTTGAAGTTAGACCCAATTTCCCAATTTCTACTGTTTTACTTTGTTGTTTTTATAAAAAAATCTTTATTCAAATTGATCAAATTCAAATGATTCCATTCAACCTAATTAAGAACATGATTACATTAGTTAGCTTTCTTTCATCATAGTCCTTGTGAAACGATACTATTACTTTCAACCCGTGTGCTTACATGCGAACAAGTAAATGGTGTAGTTGTCAGGGACTATTGACTAAAGTATTTTTGAGTTAATTAGTGTAATTGTGTGGTTGATTATGCTTGAATCCTTCTCCTCTTCTTGTTTCACTTTCATAATTTGCTTTGTTTTTAAGTATAGTTATAGCTATAGTTCTTTTTCTTACTTTTATTAGTTTAGTCCTATTTGTTGATGAGTTGATACTCATTGTGGGATAGTTGAATTGCAGGTACACATGCTTTATATGCAAACTGATTTGGAAGTCATTCTTGACGGAGTTGTTGAAGAGTATTTTTCTGAAGATTTTGAAGTTGAATTGGAGACTCTACCTCCAGTTCAACCTATCCAAGGACCTGAACCTTTACATGTAACCCCCTCCGTAATTATTATTCAAAATATGTGATTAAAATGAATTAGAGACTTTCGGATAAACAAAACTCATTCAATAACCACAATACTTAGGTCAATAGAGAGCTATTACTCACCTCTTCCTCTTCCTCAAGCTTATTTCTTGATTCCACAACTTTCCAAACTCTTCAAGCTCTCAAACACCTTCTTTTATAAATCTAAAACCATAGAGATGAAGTTCTCATCACTATGAACAACATTATAGAAAAGTGTTTGAGCTAAAGAGATCACCAAGCAAGTTAAAAAACTCACCTCAAGCTTTCTCTTTCTTCCTTGAATTTGGACGACCATGGGAGCTTTGGAGAGAGAGAATAAGATCAATTTTTTGAGCTCCCAAGCCCCTCTTGGCCAACCTAAAGGGAGGGGAGAGGAGAGAGATGAAAAGCTTTGACAAATTGACCAAGATCCAAGGATCCAAAAAGTGCCATGTGTCATACCCTTATCACATCTCTTATAAGTTCACATAGGCACACACACACACAATTCCACCCTTTGATCTCTTGCACAAATCAATCCTAACATTGATCTTAAAGTTACCAATGAGTTTGCCCTTCGGTAACTGACCAATTGGTCAGTAACTTTACCATTTTGCCCCTGATTATGGTAATTATTACTAAATCACCACCAAACACATTTTCTCATTTCCTTTCACCAATCATGCGCCCTCCCTCTATTCCCTCAATGCATTTTAAGCTTTAACATACAATTAAGCTTAAATACAAGGTTTGGGCACTGATTGTAACACATTCGAATCACAATTTATATCGTATTCTCCAAAATTCACCATTTTACTTTCTTAATACCCAAAGATATAAGAATCATTAGGGAATAAATCTGGGCTTCTGCTAAACCGGGGCTTAGCAGTCCACTTATTTCAGGCTTATTCTCTAGCCTCAAATCTCAAAATTTGAGGTATTACATTACCGGCACTAGAGAAACCGAAACAACTCCTCATCCTTATCTATATTACAATATGACTTATCCTAATGATGATGATTTGGAGTGCATTTTGGATGAGTACATGGAGCAAGAAAGCTCCACCTATCAATTTAGCATCCAGTTCCCTGTTTTTCAGACTTGAAATTTTGAGTTGAAACTAATCATGCTTCAAGTGCTCTAGATGATTGGCTTATTTTCAGGAACTCAGAGTAAAGATCCTATTGACCATTTGACACAATTTATACAAGTAAGTGAGAACTTCAAATTTCAAGGAGAAATGGCATCCAAATTCAAGGCAAGGTTCATTCTAGGGGGTAGACGAGCGATTCAAAGAGCTGAACTCTTAGGTTTCCAAAAAGAGCTAGGCAAACTCTTCCATGAAGCATGGGAGATATTCAAGGAGATGTGGTGTAGTTATCCCAACCATGAACAGAAGACCTATGTTTTACTTGTTATGAGTTTAAATAGTCTATTAAATAGTGCAAGTGTACACTGTCGTAATCAAATAATACAGAAGTGAGTAGAGTATCTTTTCCATGAGGATTGATCACTAAATACCAAAATGAGTAATTTTAATTCTATTTAGTTGATAGATTAATTGGTGATTGAGAGTACAAAATAAAAGATGATTAAATCTGAGTGCAAATGATATAAAAACAAATATGAGAAAAAGCCCTATGGGTCAGATTTTACTTAACAAATTCTAGATTGAATCACTTATTTATTCTAGCCTAATTTATTCCAGATGATTGACAGTTGAGTTTTCTTAATTTAATTACTAGCCTCTTCCAAGGTCAAGCACTTCTATAATTAATTGTTAATCCAATATATTCCTATATGAATTTAAGCAATCAATTATGTATTAAGATTTATGCAACTTAATAAGACTATACAACTCATATGAATATATTCCTATTTCATATGCAAGTCATGGTTTTAATTATAGGATCTATACACATGCATCTCCTTCTTATCTCAACATGCATATTGAAATCATTCAAAAGATGGTCAGTCAATCAAAAACATTAAGAATAATAATTAAAACTCAATCATGAAGGAGAAATTCAAACTAGATTTAATAAGTTAAGATTCAATCCATTATTAGTAAGCTACGTCATCACCCTAGGAAAATAAAAATTTAGCTCATGATGAAATTAAAAACAAAAATAAAATAAATTGCAAACTTCATAAACATTGCTTAAAACGTGAATATTAAATTCTAAAACATAAATATACAACTAAAAGGTGCATGAAAATAGAGAAAATTTAGCTGTCCCTTTAGGAGATAAAACCTTCCATGTAAGTGGCAACCTATACCATCCATAAAGGAGGACTACCTAAGCCTTCCATGTAGAAGGCATGCAGAAATTAAATACAATGCATAAAATTAACTCTACGATGGTGTATGTGGAGAGGAGAAGAAAGTAATGAATGTGAAATGGTTGTAAGTGAAGAAGAGATGAGAGTAATGGATATGAATTGGTGTGTAAAATGTGAAAGAGATGATGGCTATATATAGGGAGGAATGGAGTATGGTAAATGAGGTAGTAGGTGAAAAGGAAGATGAGGTGGTAGATAAAATATGGCAGATGAAGTAGTAGATGAAAAGGAAGATGAAGTGGTAAATCAAATGTGGTAGATAGAATGGTTGATGGAATGGTAGATGATTCCCGCTTTCAAATTCCAAGAAAAATTCGAAACCCTTGGAGATAGAACTGGGTTTTGGTCTCGACATAAAAGTTGGAGAGCTCTTTCTTAGCTTTTAACCATATATAGAACGTCACAATCCGACATCTAGAGCTCCAGATATTGCCTGAAAATTGAAAAAGGATCTAATTTAGTATTTTTCAAGAAATTCTATTTCATGTCAAAATCATTATTTATTTATTAATTATACCCAAATTTATTAAATTGAACTCAAATATCATCCACAAAATCATCATATAAGGAAAAATTAATATGCAAATATTTTACTTATCATTGCTCGAAGCCTTTGAGTCAGGATTGGATATAGCCACCTCAAATATGCTCAACAATACCTCTAATGAAGGAATTGGCAAGATGAGAGTTTGTGATATATCAGAGTTGTATGAGGACATCGCCTCTAGTTCCTTGCAACAATATGAAAAATCATGTTCTAGCTATCGAACATATAAGGAATAAAGTCCTTCAAGTGGTTCAATCATATCTAAGGAAATTACCGCTCAACTTGAAGCAATGGCCAAAAGATTCGATCAACTCGAGTTAAAGATAGAGAGAAATACTTCCAAGCATGTGAATGCTATTCAAGCTCCAAGTCCTTCTTGTGAACTAAGTGGAAAGGCCTACTCCTATGAGGAATGTTATCATACTATGGAGTAGGTGAATTATTTGAACAATAATAAAAGGTATCCATATGGCAACCCCTACTCTACCACCTATAATAAGGGTATGAGGGACCACCCCAACTTCTCTTGAAAGACTGGTCCTAGTGAGAACCCACTTACTCACTATGCTTCTACTAACAAGACAATGAGTCCACCGGGCTTTGACCACTTACAAAAGCCACAAGAGAGTGATCCTGAGACAAGTCAACTCTTGAGGCAACTTCTCAAAAGTCAAGAAGGCTTAAGTCACATAGTTGCTCTTCATGATATGGCAATTGTAACCCCCTACCTTTATACACGTAATTATAATTCAAAATTCAGAATTTTAAATGAAATAGAGACCAATAATCATCAAAAGACATTTCCAATCCCTTCTTGCGGAAGGGTTTTTAACAAAACTTTCAAAATTCTTTCCCCGCTCTGGTCTCAATTGCATGTATCACATATAATTACCTGTGCAGTTAAATTACATTTATATATATCAGAGTGTGAGACAAAAAATCCCGGCAACCCCCGGGTATTGTATATACTAACTGTCAGGTTTATAATTCCCAACTAGGGGATTACATACCATAATCGAAATATTATATACATCCCAAAAATAATTTACAGTAATCCCAAACCCAGATTGATAGCTAACTATCAAAACCAAAATATCCCTGAAGGCCCTAACCACTCCGGGTTGTCCGCTTCTCCTTAGAGCCACTTGCCTTGACTGAAATATTAGTTATAGGAAAGAATGAGATTCAAAAGAATCACAGTAGTAACAAATCACTCATACAGTGCATAAACACATAGCATATAAGGTCATGTTAGCAGCATCACAATATATCATGGCTTACACCACATGCGACAGCACTCATGGCTATAAACTCTATGCATCAGCTTTCACTGCGTTCTCTATGTATTCACAAAGTATCACTATGCGTCAGCTTTCACTGTAATCTCAAAGATTCACAATGTATTCACAAAGTATTCTCAATGCATGACAAACATACATACAATATTTTACACACAGTATAAGAGAAAGAGTCACTACCTTGTTCTTTTCTGACGTCCTTTGGCACCGTTGGCTCATGAGGATAGAAAATGTCAAATCCTAAACACCAAAATCAAGATGGCGGATTAATTCTCTACGCCCAATTCTCACTTTCAAACATTTAAAATAGGTTACCACCTAAGTTCCTTAAGTGATTATAATAGGCACAATGAAAACCTAGAGGAATCGGGAAGTACTAGGTTGGAAAACACTTTTCAAAATCACAAAATTCTGAAAAATGAGGGTTCTACAGCCAAATCGGGCACAAAAGGTTTTTGGCTGTAGCCAAGAATTTCTGGCTGCGGCCAAAACGCGCACAGAAACTTTTGCGCTGCAGCCAAGATTTTCTACTGCAGCTAAGGCAACTTCAAAAAATCATAATTAATTCTAGAAAAATTGAAATGAGGTGATCTTAAAGCCAAATGAAATATTTTTAAGTCCTCTTCATAGGAAAAATATGAACCATTACCAGAAATCACCACAAAATTCCAATCTGCTCCAGAATTGAGTCCAATTTCGACATCAAACTTTGGGCAACCAGAACTCCCATTTCACAAAATGAAAGGACACAAATTATATGTCCATTTTGAAGCTTGGAATGTGATATTTAAGACTGAAAAGTTTCAGAATTTTCTGACATTATTAGGTCATTCAAAATGCCAATGCAAACATACTACCCAGAATAGACTTTCAATGGACAACATTTCAGTTTTGCACTAATGCTTCCATTAGTTCCCAAATTCACATCAAATACCATTCCCACATAAATTTGCACAAGGAATCCATTGAAATCATCAAAACAACCCAATTCAACCTCTATTGACATGTTACACAATGACCACCACATGTCTTACCAAGAACTCAATCAAACCACCATATTACAAACCAATCCAAACCAACATTCCAAGTCAATTTCAAATGCTGAAAGACACACTATGACACCAATTTCACACTAAACACTAACCAATTCACACATTTCGAAATTAAGCCAAAATCAGGGAAAAAATCTAAAATCCTCAAAGCTAAACCAATGACCACAATAAATATGTCAAAAGGTTCCAAAGGTTTACCTTAACTTCTTCCCAAGACTAATTCTTGATTTCCACCACTTCCAAATTATCTCAAGCTTCCAATCACCACTAATCAAAAATCTGAAACCATAGGAATAATGCTCTCAACACCTAGAACAATGTTAATAAAGAGTATTTGAGCATTCATAGTCATTTGGAGCACTAACCTTAGGTTTTTCTCTTTCTCTTTTCTTCTTTAGCTGAACGAAAATGGAGGAGAGGAGAGATGAGATGAGTTGGTAAAGATGATGATCTATTTTTGGCCCTTCATTTGATTATTAGACGTCCTAAATGAGAGAGGGAAGTGAAAAGCAAATTTTGACACTTTGACCTTGATCTATGGTTCACATGAAGCCAAGTGTCATGATCTTGTTCCTCCTCCCAACTCCTTCCATGTTCATGCAAGCATTGGATCACTCTCTCATAATCTCTTGACATGTAATCCCAACCATTGATCTACAATTTACCAATGAGTTGCCTCTTCGGTAATTGACCAATCAGTCGGTAACTTTTCAATTTTACCATTTTGCCCCTGATTATGGCAATTATACTCAAATCACTTCCAACTAATCCCTATCACTCTAATTATCTAATCATGCGCCCTTTCCCTATATTTAACCCAATTAGACATTATTCCAAACTTAATCATAAATTTAGGGTTTAGGCATTGATCAGAACACGTTTGAATCAAAATTCACATTGTATTCTTCAAAAGTGCTTAATTACAATAATTACAATCACTTTTGAAGTCATTAGCCCTTAATTGAAATTTGGGGCGTTACAACAATCAAGAACCTTGAGATCTAAATGGGACAAATTGCTTCGTATTTGAATACACAACAAAGAAATAGTCTTCCAAGTGATATTGTTCCAAATCTTAAGACATGTTATAGCAAAGTGTAAGGCACTTACTTTGAGAAGTGGGGAAAAGTTGTTGAACGTGCCAACTTCAAGTAAAATCAGTAAAGAGTTGAAAGACCATACTGTTACTAAGATTGATAACAATGAAGTTTTAGATGAAGAAATTGAAGTTGAAGAAGACAAGAACAAAAAGATAAAACAAGCTAAGGAAAACCTTGATAATGTGGTGGGAGGAAAACATGTTCCATCTAAAATTATAGATGAAAAGAAGAAGAAGAACCACACTTCTCCTTCAAAATATGTTTCACCGCCTCCTTTCCTTCAAATGCTTAAGAAGTATCAAGACAATGGTCATTTCAAGAAATTCATTGAAATGTTCAATCAACTTCACCTTAATATACCCTTCGTTGAAGCTTTGGAGAAGATGCCTAAATATGCCAAATTTATTAAGGATGTCCTTTCTAAGGAAAGAAGGTTTAGTGAATTTGAGATGGTAGCTATGCCCAAAAGCTTTACTGATGTTATCAAGAAGATTCCACCAAAGTTGAAGGATCTTAGAAGTTTCTCTATCCCTATGACATATTGGGGATAAATTCTTGGGAAGAGGATTGTGTGACCTTGGGGCAAGTGTGAACCTCATGCCTCTATCTGTTTTTAACAAGTTGGGATAAGGCGAAGCTCAATCAACTACCATTACATTACAACTTGCTGATAGGAGTATTTCTTACCCTGGAGGGATCATTATGGATGTACTTGTTAAAGTAGACAAGTTCATTTTTTTGGCGGACTTCAATGTTATTGATTGTGAGGAGGACCCAAGATACTCCTATTCTCTTTGGAAGACCTTTCTCATATGTCCCAATTTATTTTGAGAACGAAACCAATCGGAGGGAACAAATGACGATAGCCTTCCGACAATGTATTCAACAGTAAATCTCCGTTGACGGCGGCGAAGTTAAGGACGGAGGAGAGAAGGGGAAAGGAGGAGCTGCCGCAAGACGATGGAGAGGTTTTGCTGATGTGCTTGAGTTTTAGATTTCTTAGTCAAATTTAGGAGCCTTTTGAAATTCAGGTCAGTTTTAAGACCGGTTGTCAATTACAACATGTCTTAAAAGTAATATTTAAGACCGGTTCTATTTTGAAACCAATCTTAAAATATATATTTAAGACCGGTTATTAATTAATAACTGATTTTAAATTTTTAATATTTAAGACCGGTTTTCATTTACAACCGGTCTTAAAAATAATAAACATTTTATTTTTATAATTATCTTTAATTCAGATAATATTTTCTAGACCGATTATTTTTAGAATCGGTCTAGAAAATATATTACATATATTTATTTTTTTAATTGTATATATTCTAAGACCTGTTTTTGTGATAACCGGTCTTAAAATTATTTTCAAGACCGGTTTTAAATATAACCAGTCTTTATATTTCATCATAATTACAAAAATGCCACTGGTCATATTTTTAAGACCTTATCCGATATAACCGATCTAAATGTTCCGATCTAAAAACCCTTTTTCTGTACTAGTGATTTAACAAAACATGGTTATTAAATTACAATTTTTTCTATCTTTTAACTCAAAATGCAATTGTTTCAGGTTTAGTGAGGGGAGGAAAAAATATAACTTCAACCTGATCAACTTATCCTAAACACGACAAAAGCAGTTAAGATAATTTGGGTCAAGTTTTGATACCATGTATTTATTTGGAAGGAATAGAATGAATCCTACGAAGAATTTTCTCAGGAGATGCTTTGTCAAATGCAAGGGCAGCAACTGGTCAATACGTAGGGGTCGAAAAGGGATTTTTCAACCACTTGTTTGCTACGATAAAGTGAATCGTTACTATAGGCACTCCTTCTAATTGTTAATATAAGATATATTTATCTAATTGAATTAGATTAAGAAAATTAGATAGGCTAGTTAACATGACATATATTTTCTAAAATATCCTATTCATCTTCTTTAATTCCTTTATTCTCTCCCCTCATTGATTATTATTGAAGGAACATCAACAGGGGTAAATTAAAAAAAATGAGAAATAAGAAAATTATTTCTTATATTTAGGATAAAAAACAACTCCCTAAATATATCTTATATTAAAGATTGGAGGAGTAATTTATTTGAATTATTCAAATTGGTCAACAACATGAATATGTATACTATATATGTATCCCTCATGCTGAGATTTTCGGCTTACTTAATATGTATTCCAAGCCCAAAAAATTGTGCTCACTCCACTTTTTGATATTCTAATTTGAAGTTTAAAGATGAGATATATACTATATACTCCCTCCTATCTTTAATATAGAACTTAGTTGGAGAGTTATTCTTGATCCTAAATATAATATCTATTTTTCAAATTTATAATTTTTTTTCTAATTTACTCCTATTGACGCTCACTTAATAATAATTAAGGAAGAGGGGGAATGATGGAATTAGAAGCAAGGTAATTAAACCCGAACCGATCAGTGAACCAGTCGAGGTATTGGGTCAAGGGTCAGTGGGTCAGACCGGAGTTAAATCGGAGCTAAACCAGGACCAAACCAATAAGAAATGGAATATTTTAGGCTTATAGTATAAAATTCTAAAGGAAAAATAAAAAAAAGATTTAAAAAATATAAAAAATAAAAAATCTTGACCCAGACCGGGTCACCGGACCGGAACTGTTTAGTGACCGGGTCATCGGTTTCCGGTCCGGTTCAGCTGGTCTAGTCTGGGTTAGATAACCTGGATTAGAAGACAATTAGGGTTTTTTTGATAAAACAAATAATATTAACTAATTTAACTAATTTTTTTAATCTAATTAGATTAGATAAATATGCCTTATATTAAGGATAGGAGGGAATACCATATTTCGATGCAACTATAGTTGAATAGAAATGACTACTTATGAATTGTATCATATGATAATCAAATGTGAAATACATCCCTGCACGCACGCACGTCTGCACTGGCTGTTTGGGAAGCACAAAAAGTCCTTTTTCAAGCATTTTTCTACTAAGATAAAATTCCTTTCATGTACTTACTTCCAAAACTTAAAAAACACTTCTAAAAATCTAAAACAAACAGGAACCTGAAAATCCCATTCATGATGTTCCTTTGGATAATCTAGATTTAATTTATTTTTTATTTCAAAAGATTTAAAAGATACAAAATTTAAAATACCAAGATATTTTATAAGTTTCCATTTTTTGGGGAAAAAAATTATCATTAAAATTATAAATTAAAACTTAACATTTGAAAATTTAGAACGATCAATTTTTTTTTTGGCAAAGACAAGTTGATTGTGCTCATTGGTGCAATATGAGCTTAAAAAATATGGAAAAATTAGTTAAAGGTCCTGTAGAATCACCGAATGATTGATCACCGAATGTTGACTATCGAAATTGAAAGAGAAGCTAGATCCACAATCATAGGCAAGATTAGATAATTAGTTTTTTAATTTTTCCCTTGATTATACAGTAGTGTGTTGTGACTCATCTGTGTATATATATATATACGTAATCTGCCTGAATGAAAATCAATTCAGTTTTCATATTTTTCTTTATGGTATCAGAGAAATTGGAGAGAATACATACCCGTCTTCTTCACTATGCCCTTTGTGTTCTCCATATCTCTTAGAACTAGCATCGGCATCAGTGTTCTCAACTCCATCCAGTGTTGTCTCGGCGTGTTCCAACACCGACCCACTGTGATTTCCAATCTCCGTCTATATCATCAGTCATAATATCGGCCAGCCACAGACTCGCCATTTTTCAGTCTACCACTGACAGCCCATTCGACAAGAAGAAGGCAACCGCATCGACCTTCATCGGAGTCAGAACCTTGTGATTGTGATCTCACCGTCGTCTCGACTCAAGCAATCCGCCGATAATCGTTGTCCTCCAGAGCCTTCTCTGGCCACTCACTTAACTCTGTCACCCACTCAGATCACTTGTCTCCGGTGCTCTCAATTTCACGGTTAGTGTTCAATGTCGCCTCCTCTAACCTTTCTCACATCCGGTGACTCTGTTGAAGCACTCCAGACATCCGATGTAGTCCACGTGACACAGCCGGTGGCAAACCTTCATTATTGTCATTATCTCAAATTCTACACGTGACAAGTACATTGTTCACAATTCCCGTTCGAAAACCACTATATTATTTAGTTGGGTTGGGACTAATTTTTCATTTGCACAATTTAGAGGATCAAATTGTAATTTTACAATCAGGAAGATCAAACTGTCATTTTGCAAATTCGAAGAACTAAACTAGTATTTCTGAAATTTGAAAAACCACTTTGTCATCTTTTCCAGTCATTATGTCTATAGTTTTTGATGCCTCTTCCTCTGTGCCTCGATCTAATTCTAATGACCTCTCCACGGTCCTCCTTATCTCTGAGAAACTTACTGGTGATAATTATCGGGAGTGGTCTCAAGCCATAACTCTTGCCCTCGATGGACATGACAAACTCAAGTATATAACTGGTGAAGCAAAAAGGCCACCAACATCGGAAACCAAGGAGTTCCACAAATGGAAGTCTGAGAATGCATTGGTATCCTTTTGGTTAATCAATGCAATGTCTTCATCAATTGAGAAAATTTTTATGTATCTTTCCTCAGCTCAAGAAATTTGGGAAGCTCTTCGTGAAATATATAGTCCTGTGGGAAATAGGTCCTGCATATTTGATGTCAAGAAAAAGATATGGCAACTAAAACAGGACCACATGCCACTTGATGATTATTATCTAGAAAAATCCTCACTTTAGCAAGAGCTTGATGCCCTACAAAATCAAACTTATCATTGTGGGGCCGTTGCTTAAGAAGATCGCAAAGCAAAAGAAGCAAAGAGAGTATATGAGTTGCTTGCTGGTCTTAATGTGGTTTATGATGATGTTCGGGCTAGAATTCTTAGTCAAGAACCCTTACCGTCTGTGCATGAAGTATATACTTTCTTGCGAAATGAAGAGCATAAACGTAAATCAATGCTTCAAAATTTGAATAATTCCGCTGCTACTTCTGATGCCTCAGCACTTGCTGTTCGATCCACGGAACCAAAAGGTTCTAAAGGTCGCCCATTCTGTGATCATTGTAAGAAACAGGGGCACACTAAGGACACTTGGTAGAACCGCCAAGGTAAAACTGTTGACTGGAAGCCGAAGAAAGGAAGAGGTTACGTGTCTAAAACTTCCAAGGAATCATCCTAAAGTGATCCTCTGCACCAAATCATGGAAATTCTAGCCACACTATAGACTACGACAAAGCCTACTACCACAGTGGTCAATAGAGATAATTTCTTTCAAGCTTTGGCTGTGATAAAAGAACAATGTACAGGGAATTGTTGGATTGTTGACTCAGGTGCCTCAGATCATATGATTGACAATAAGGCTCTCTTTTCATCCTATACTCCTATCACCAAGGGTGTAACTGTACGAATTGCTGATGATTCTAAACATGTTGTTACTGGAATTGATTCCATCAAAATCTCTGTTGCACTTACTTTCCACTCCATATTACATGTTCTAAAGTTAAAGTGTAATTTACTATCCGTAAGCAAATTGGCTAATGATGAACATTGCCAAGCTAACTTCTTTACTACCTACTGTATTTTTCAGGATCTGCTAATGGGGACGATGATTGGGAGTGCGAAAGAGCTTGATGGTCTTTATTACCTTAATGAAAGTGATCGTCCTCAGACTAAATCTAGTAATAAAATGTCTCTCCCTAGCAGTAGTGACTTGGAGTTATGGCACAAACGTTTAGGTCATCCTAATTTAAATTACATGTCTCAAATGTTTTCATCCCTCGTTTCTAATAAAAGCACCTCTGATTTTAATCGTGATTCATGTGAAAAGGCTAAGCATCATCGTACTTCATTCCAAAAAATCTCATACCAAGCCTCAAAACCCTTTTCTACAATTCACAGTGACTTATGGGGACTATCCCGCACACCAAACCAATCAAAAACAAAATGGTTCATCACATTCATCGATGACCATACATGTTTCAGTTGGGTCTACTTGTTGAAAGATAAAACAGAGGTGTATCAAACGTTCCTTAACTTCCACTCCATGATCCGAACTCAATTCCAAACCCAAATCCAAATTCTGTACACCAATAACAGGACTGAATATTTCAATCATGCCCTCTCTACCTTCCTGGCTGAAAATGGCATTGTTCATAAAAGTACTTGTCCCAATACACCTCAACAGAATGGTATTGCTGAACAAAAGAATCACCATATTCTTGAGACTGCCAAAGCCATCATATTTAGTAGTACAGTTCTTAAATATCATTGGGATGATGTTGTCCTAACTGCCACATTTCTCATTAACCGAATGCCAAGCCGACCACTGTCTTACAAAACGGCACTTCAACTTCTCCACCAATACTATAACCTGCCATACCAAGAAAACACTCTGCCACTCTGGGTGTTTGGTTTCACATCATAAGTTTATCTCCATTACACCAACAAACTTGACCCTAGAGCCCTTCGGCGTGTCTTCCTTGGCTACTCTCATTCTCAAAAAAGATACAAGTGTTATGATCTGGTCACCAAACATTTATTTGTTACCTGTGATGTCACATTCCTTGAAAATACACCTTTTTATGCCTTGTCTGCAATTCAGGGGGAGAGAATTGGTGAATTTCAAACAAGTGAAACACCAAAGGATGACCAGCTAATTACAACTTATATACCTAACCATACAGAACCTGCTCCTGATACCTCTGATACTCCTGATAACAACTTTGAGATTCTTGATAATCCTGATAACCCTGATACCTCTGATAATGTGGCAATTCCAGGGGAGACACAAATATATGGGGTAATACGTACATGCGACGACACAAAAGAGGTAATATACCACAACTTATTAGCACTCACCAGGAGTCGGTCCCAGAAGCAGATCCAAGAAAAACATAAGGTTTTGATCTTAATCTTCCCATTACAATGTGGAAACAACCTAGACAACCTAGATCAAGCACTAGATATCCTATAGAGAAATTTGTCTCTTATAAGGTACTTTCATCTAAGTACAATGCATTTGTCTCTCATCTTGATAGAATAAGGATATCAAACACGATTGATGAGGCTATGGCTATACCTGAGTAGAGACAAGCTATCTTAGAAGAGATGGAGGCTCTCAAGCGAAATAAGACATGGGATGTAATAAATCTACCACAAGGGAAAAAGGTCACTGGATGCAAATGGGTATTTACTCCTAAGTATAGAGTAGATGGAACACTTGAAAAATATAAAGCTAGGCTGGTTGCACAAGGTTTTACACAAAAATATGGGGAGGACTACACAAAAACATTTGCTCCAATAGCCAAGCTGAATACCATCAGAATTCTATTATCTATTACAGTAAATTTAGATTGGAATCTACACTAACTCGATGTTAAAAATGCCTTCCTCAATAGAGAACTCAAGGAAGAAGTGTACATGAAGTTACCTCCAGGGTTCGCAGGAAAAAAAGGTGACCTAGTTTGCAAGTTAAAGAAGTCGTTATATGGGTTAAAGCAATCTCCGCATGCTTGGTTTGACAGATTCACCCAGGTTCTGAAGAGACATAGGTATACTCAAGGGCAGAGTGACCATACTTTGTTTGTCAAACATTATAAAGGTAAGATGACTGTTCTGGATGTATATTTTGATGATATAATCCTTACAGGAGATGATGAGGTGGAAATCAATCAAATCAAGACAGCCCACGCATGAGAATTCTAGATTAAAAATCTTGGAGAAATGAAGTATTTTCTTGGAATGGAAGTTGCCCGATCCAAGAAAGACATTTATATCTCTCAAAGGAAGTATGTACTTGATCTTCTAAAGAAACAGGGATGATAGGTTGTAGACCCAGTGACACACCTATATGGGTAGATAAAATAGATAAAGATGTAGATCTCGGTAAGGCAGTGGACTTAGGGAACTATCAATGGATGGTAGGTAAACTAATATACCTGTCTCATACTAGACTAGACATTGCATTTGCAGTAAGTGTGGTCAGCCAGCATTCTCATGATCCTAAACAGAAACATTTGAATGAAGTCTACAGGATCCTTCGTTACTTGAAAGGATCTCCAGGACGTGGCTTGCTGTTTAAGAAAACTGACAAAAGGATTGTAGAGTTATTTGCAGATGCTAATGGGCAGGTGATCGAGAAGACAGGAAATCCACATCTGGATATTGTACATATGTGTGGGGTAACCTAGTCACATGGAAAAGCAAAAAGTAAAGTGTAGTTGCAAGAAGCAGCGCTAAAACAGAATACAGGGCTGTAACACTAGGAATTTGTGAGGGTATATGGATAAAGCCTGTTCTTGAAGATTTGAAGAAGTCTATAAATCTACCAATCAATGTCTATTGTAATAACATGGCTGCAATCAATATTTCTCATAATCCAGTTCAATATGATAGAACTAAATATATCGAAATAGACAGAAATTTTATAAGAGAAAAAGTTGATGAGGGTATTGTTGATCTAATGTATATACCCTCTAAAGAACAAACCGCAGACATCCACATGAAAGGA
The DNA here is from genome assembly GCA_963210345.1 of Inga oerstediana. Lineage (NCBI taxonomy): Eukaryota > Viridiplantae > Streptophyta > Magnoliopsida > Fabales > Fabaceae > Inga > Inga oerstediana. The sequence goes on along the minus strand of OY723399.1, from coordinate 75,481,521 downwards.
CTACCCAAGGACAGGTTTGAGTATCTGATTGGCAAGTTGAACTTAATTGATATCTACATTCCAACTTGATGGGGAGTGTAGAATCACCGAATGATTGACCACCGAATGTTAACCACCGAAATTGAAAGAGAAGCCAGATCCACAATCATAGGCGAGATTAGATAATTAGTTTTTTAATTTTTTCCTTGATTATACAGTAGTGTGTCGGGACTCATCTGTGTATATATATACGTAATCTACCTGAATGAAAATCAATTCAGTCTTCATATTTCTCTTCAGGTCCCTCATTGAAAATTCTGGAATTTTATTAGTTAGAAGAAACTGACGAGCTTTTATACACAAAAAATATTAGTACTATAAATTTTTTTCATACAAAATATCGATCTTCTGATACAAGTCCTTCTCGATAATAAAATTTTTGGTGGGTGACTTTCCCCAAATCCATCCGAAAATTATTGAATACATAAGCTGAGTAAGCAGACGCTAAAAAACACTATCATAAATGCCGAGTAAATCATTGAATAAATTCACCTAACAAAAACCAAACTACCAAAGAGCTAATCCAAATTTCTCTCATCATCTATAAATTTATTTACCCCTCTGTATCAGTCTGCCCCTTTACTTAATATCTTCATAAGGCAACCAAATAATTAACTGGGGTGGCTCTGTCTCCGATCACACAGGAAAACTCCACTATCATTTTCCACCTGCTAATCCAGAAAATGAGGAATAAGAGTGACTTATGCATATATACATGCCTATACATATAACATTATATATATGCATATATATAATGCTCTTGCAAAACTCAAAAGATTAACGTTATATATACCTATACTAGACAAGGTAGCGCTCAGACAGGAGGGCTGCTCCTATGAGAACTGTCAAGCACAAGAGAGATAAGATATCAGCCGTGCCGAAAGATGGTTCCGACAAGAAGTAGATCTTATGAGAGCCACTGTCCCCTTTAAAACCTCTGACTATCATAGCCTGCAGTAATTTATTTGTTCAGCTATCAGAAAGACAACTCAAGAATCTTTCACCACTGATTTGCCTAAAGAACACATGAGCGAGACTGAGACATGAGTTTTTCTACATGTTCCTTAATTAGTTGAAATCAACCAACTAGGGAAAATGTTTAAACTGTTTTTGCAGCTTACAGTTTTAAGATATGAATCTGTACAAACTAGAGACAAGTTAAAATAATTATTACAGAAAGATAAAAAGGCTAAATGACGATGTTGATGATTGAAACAGATTAATGGCGAGTGAATTAAAAATATGATAAGCTAAAGATGTTCAAACAAAGATTAGCAGAGGGCAATGAGATGTAAATTTAACAAACCTGAGAAATTTGCTCTGCATGGCTGAAGATATTTTTGAATATGCGCCGGAAGTAGTTAAAAAAAACTGTAATCATGAACCCAAGAAGAAAAGGGGAAAGAAAAAAAATCATTACAATGAAGAAATATCTTCGTTAGATCATTTAAAAGTTGTGAATTGAAACTGCATTAAACATTAACCTAGCTTTTCTGACAGAAAGGAACACATAGACTTCAATTTTAGCTATTTTATTCAGCTTTAGCCATAGTAGGCCAGGATTACAAACCAGAGTATACTATTCCAGTTATTCAGTGCAGGATATCAAATCATGATCCAGTTACCTACGTATCAGTTGCTAATGCATACATGACAATGACGACGATGACAACAAGACTTATCCCACTATGTGGGGCTGGTGCTAATGCTTAGACATTCCATAAAAATCAAGGTTGAGCCTAGAGAATCTAAGGGTGTGTTCGGATTAGCCTTTGGAGAATAACTTTCGGAGAAAAAGTGGAGAATAGCTTCTGAAGAATAGATTTTGAGGAGAATAGATTATGGAAAAAAACGTGATTTTGATAAAATATGAGTGTTTGGGTATTGTGATCAAAATAGCTTTTTCTCATGGTGTGGGGCCCACATAATGAGAAAGAACCAATGAAAGAAAGAGGGTGGGGCCCACATAAGGAAAAAGGACCAATGAGAAAGAGAGGATGAGGCCCACACAAGAAAAAGCAGAAAAAATAGCTTTTCTCAAAACCTAGGTTTTGAGATCAAAACCTGGGTTTGGAAAAGTTTTGAGTGTTCGTCAACCAAACCTATGTTTTCATTCAAAACCTGGTTTTGAATAGATTGTCAAACTCACACTAAGTAAGATTAATGACAGGACAATTTTAGAGATGATACCCATCAATTGGTAAGGTGAAAAGTAAAACATTAAATTCCACTGTCTGCTGATGCATTGAACCAAGAGCAACAAGTATTTACTTACGATCAATTGTCTCCAAAACAGTTAGCTGTTTCCAATTTATCCTTCGAGATATAATCCCCAAAGCAACATTCCGGACCTGCAGCAAAATAGGGAAAGAAGGGAAATCCTATTTCATGAGTCTGGCCAAATCCTATTTTCAGCTTCCTTCTCTTGCAATGTGATAAAATTAGTGTTGATTATTAAATATTTTATCCTTTAGAAAGTCGAAACATCAAAACTCAAAACGCCGTTCCTTTGCACCAACTGAATCATTCATGATATTGAAAGCTAAAAGTTAAGACTAAACCTTACATTATCAAATAATATTGATGCAGAAATCTTCACTATTCTCTTACCTCATCAAAAACAAGACTGACAAACCTCAATGAGAGCAGAAGGGTAAGCACAATTTCTGACACAGAGACACCTATGTGCCTTAAAGGGAGCAAAAACCATCGGAGTGCGGACGCTAATTGTTCAGGGGTTGTGGTAGCAAGGCAGAGGCTCGCACTTTGAAATACCTTGCAAATAAATAAAGAGCCCGTTCTCATACACAAGTCATGACTTCCGTATAAAGAGCAAAACAAACGTGTACTAGCTTTCATTGTTTTGCAGTAACTGAATTCTAAAAGTTCATAATCTTTTCCAATCCAAATTCAATAAGCAAGAATAATTTAAGTGCCAAAGATGTTAAAAGTGAAAGAAAGGATAGACAGAAGTGAGGAAAGTCACTTACAATGAAAGTTAAACATGCCGCAGTGCTTGCAACAGATAACCCTTTCCTTGTAAAGGTTAGTGGACCTAACTTCATAATTACATAAGAATAACCTCTTAAAGATAGAGGAAGATCAGGAAGCCCCATCATGGCAGGAGGCGGGGTTCTTGACTGGACAAGTGGGGGTACACCATCTGCACCAAGCCCTAACATTATGAATAACAATCCTGAGAGTAAATACACTCTTCCCAATTGATCCTGCACAATTGTGGAATTAAGAAATTCCTTTAACTTAGCACATCATCCCAATATGGAAACAACTGTAAATATGTCGACAAGTATCAATGACAAGATAAAAGAGGGGAAGGGGAATGTTGTGGTTGATGCAAAAGGTCCTTCATTTACAATATACTAATTGAAGTAAAATCTCAAGGGCGTCCATCTTCAGGGACTAAGAGAAGTAATATTTCAAATGGGTTAAATTATTTCATGAAATAAGCAATCAACCATGAGAGCATACTGGAGTAGGGAACACAGGATAAATACCATTAATTAAGGCAAAGTGGGGAAAACAGTGAACATCATGTAGAGCATCAGACAACCCCATGAACCTCAAATTAATGATCAACTCACCAAATATACATTTTATAAAGCAGTAAACAAACCATCTACATAAGCATATGGCATTGTGGGTTATATCTCAGCTAGCACAGTGAACTTCCCTAAGCAAGATGAGTTAATAGTTTCAAATTACTTACCATCCAAACATCTTTTGGCAGAGTCCAAACTGATAGCAGAGTCAGATATATAACTAATCCAAATCGCATGACTACATGCGACCTTGCTGGCAGAACAACCAAAGCCAAAAGCCATACCTGTAAAACTAGCCAGATTTAATTATATATTAAAAAAAACCCACACACAGAACCAAACCAAAAAAAAAAAAAAAAACTGAGACATTCAAAGAAATTCAGTAAGACAAAGATTCTGAAATGTTAAACAATTGCTGATCATTCCACCATATTTTATGGATAATGAGAAATCTTCAACATTTATTTATAGAATATATCAAAATCAGTCCAGAATGTATCAAAGAAAACTTCATTACCATGTTCAAATAGCTTTATTTAAGACCTCAGCTAATCAAAAAGTTAATTGATGCATCGTCATTTCATATTTTATGAAACGGATGGAAACTGGTGTACTCATTGATTTATTCTTATGTTTCAATTTTGGTAATTACATTGTCCTCTATCAACGGCTTATAGGAGGATATCACAAATTATACTGGGCAGTAGCAAACCAAAGCTATACTTTTCTCAATAAACATAAAAGATAAAAATACTTAGTCGTCATTGCTAAGTATATAAAGGCATATGACAGGAAATTAAACTATTATTTTACACTTGCTATTATCCATTCATCTGCAACCTCAAAATCAAAGCGTTTTCATAAACAAGCTCGCCTCAATTCATTGCCAAAGCACCAGAATCCAGGATCCTATACTTAAAATCGAAGAATTGATTTCAAAGTCACTCACCAATTTGATTCGGGGGTCAACAGAATGGAGAAACGTGGTGGGTGAAGCTATGTACTGACCAATTGGGCTAGCTGTGGCACCCGCAATCAATCTGAGAACTTTATCAGCAGCTAGAGCGCTAGCGGGCACCCACTTAGACCAATTCGCTGTGTCACCATTTTCACCAGCTGAAGCTCTAATTTGAAGCCTCGCCTTCTTCACCAGCCAAAGGGTCGTTTTCGCCTGAAGGAACGCACAAGGGGTTGGGCGAAATTTTGGGTAAATTACACACTGAGGACCAGAATTTAGAGGTAGAGACGGTGGGGAAGCGACCAAAAGAAAAGCTCCATGCTTACAGTTCATGGGTGAGTGTGAAACTGTAAAGAAGAGGGAAATGAAACGAAGATAAAGAGTGTCGAGATAATCCAATCTGACAATTTCTACGATTTGTAGTGCAATTGATTGTTTCCCAGGGAACGCTTCGATGCATAGCTTCAATGTTTCATGCTTCCTTGTTAGCGTTTCTAACTTTCTATGTCCGCCGCTGAGGGTGGAGAGCTCCCAGGAATACTGCGCAACTTCAAACGGCGGATAATGATATTCTATTTTTCAAGCCAACGACGATTTGAAAATACTCAAAAATACTGAGAGTCACGCTCAGAGAACAAGTGAACAACTAAAAACGAAAAATATAGAAATTATTGCCCATGAATCATTCTCTGCTATGAGCTGTTTTTTACCATTATGGATTATGTAAATTATTTTAACAAGATTATGAATAGTATCCATTCTTTCCCAATAACCTTGTTTAACTTACTCATCTTGTTTTGTTGTACAGTATTATGGATCTGGGACCACATTATTCAAAAATTACAGGGAGAATTATATTGAAGTCCCAAGGAAGAGGAGAAATGAAGAAATGGTCCCTATAGATTACAAAATGAAAAAATGGTCCCATGGAGTTGTCAATACAGGCTCCTGGAGTTGTCATTAACAACTCCAGGAGCCTGTATTGACAACTCCATGGGACCATTTTTTCATTTTGCAATCTATAGGGACCATTTTTTTATTTTTTTCCTTGCATGGGACCTAAGTGTAATTCTCCCAAAATTATATTCATGGTAATCATATCATTAGGCAATAACCTAAAGCCCGTTTAGTTCAAATCTATTGCATGCCTGTAATGATAATTATGATTGTATTATCAAGAGAAGAGTATTTGATTGCTCTTTAGCATAGTAATAGGGTTTACCATGGTAATGATGATTACCAAAAAATTAGTAATCCTCATTCATACCTCCCCTCATATGAATCTTCATTACCATCCCATTGCATAGTTAAAAAAGTCCAATTTACCCTTTAGTTTTCAATGTCTTTATTTCACTTATCTCATTTCACTTACCACATCACACCATAACCGCCACCGCCACTACCTCCTCCTCCTCCTCCATGACTGTCACCTCCACCCTCTGCCACCACCACTACCTCCTCCATCGCCATCACCTCCACCCTTTGCTACCACTACTACCTCCTCTACCGCCATCACCTCCACCCGTTGCTGCCACCACCCACCACCACTACCACTACCTCCTTCGTTGTCGCCGCCGCCGCCCACCTAGTACCACCACCTCCACCCTCATTGCCGCCCATAGCCATCATTACTACCTCCTTCGTTGCCGTAACAGTCACCGTGGCAACCTGCCCACCACCACCACCTCCTTCGCCACCCCTGCCCACGCCATCGGCTCACCGCTCACCACTGCCACCACCACCTCCTCCTTTACCGCCACCCCCGACGTTGCCACCGCCACTGCCTCCTCCTCCATTCCCTCAGACTCTAGCTCTTAACTATTTTTTCTACAAAGATTATATTAAGGGTAAAATAGACTTTGTGTACTATATTAATTTTAAATAATTGTTACAATATTAACTCATTGCACCTTACTTAAAAATCAAACCAAATACTACCCCTATAATTAATATTTTATTATATTACCATTACATCGCACTGCGCTGCACTATAGGGTGTAATGGGATCGAACCAAACTGCTCCTAATTATCTAATGAAATTACATGCGTCATGTTTTTCTCATTTGATGTGAAAGACTTCTGTCACAAGTACAACAGCTAACCACTGGTTTGTTTAATTTTGGTTTGATTAAAAATTTGCTTTACGTTTTCTTTATCCTTTCGGTTTTCTCTCAAACTTTTACTTCGCATTGTGTTGCTGCTTTTGTGTTAACGAAATTATCTTTTTCTGATGGCAAGGAAAAAACCTAGTAACCTAATGAATTATAATGACTATTTCAATTATTTTGCTTTATAAATGGGATTAAAGTTTTGATGGTTATCCATTAAAATGGTTTTTTTTTGTTAAAAATGATAGGAAAATAATTTTAAAATTATAAAATCTTAAATTATGTTTGTTGTCAAGAATTGATAAGGAAATGATAAAACTTGATAAGTAATTTATAACTTATTTTTTAGGAAATACCTTATTTGAAATTTTATAGTTTCAAAATTCTTTTTCTGTTATGTTTTTTATTATTTTTGTTATTTTTCTAATTTTTGCAAAATATAAAATAATTAACTTAGGAGTTAAAATTCTATATATAGTTTTAACTCGCATTCAAGCCCAACAGTGGGCATTTGGTCTAGTGGTATGATTCTCGCTTTGGGTGCGAGAGGTCCCGAGTTCGATTCTCGGAATGCCCCCTTTTCCACGTGATCCTACGGACCCCAATGTTTTCCTTTTTCATTCATCGAATCACTGTCATGTGCAGTGCTTTTCTGATGGTCGTCCGTCTCACGGTCATCCTTTTGACTGCTTCACGCCTTCACCACACACACACACACTATCCATAGGTGAAATATGGCAATGACTGGTGGTGAAAATGTCCACAAACGAACTACAATATATCAATTCCAAATATACTGTCACTCATACATAAAATAAAAGAATAAAAAAAGGTGTAAAAGTAAAGCAATGGTGAAACCAAGGAATTAAAACCCAGACCGGGTATTGAATCGGTCAGGATATTGGGTTAAGGGTCAGACCGGAGCCAAACCATAGCTAAACCAGAGGGCAAACCGGTAAAAAATTGAAGATTTTAGGCTTATTGGTATAAAATTCTAATTAAAATATAAAAAAAAAAATTTAAAATTGGAATCCGGATCGGACCGGGAACAAGACCAGTCTACCGACCAATTCGTCGGTTTCTGAGCCGGACCGACCAGTCCGGTTCGGATTCCATAAGCTTGGGTGAAACTGTGAAAGTTAATTCTGCATGGTGCTTGGTTTGTAGAATCTTTTCCCAGGACTTGCTATATATGCCATCAATCTTGTTCATGCTGAACGTGTAAGGCAAAGCCAACACCCTTTAAGGCAAAGCCAACACGCTCTAACCCGAGAGCCACGAGTTCGATGAGCTATGTATGCCATCAATCTGTTGTATAGGTTACTTACTAGAATTAGCCAGAAACCCCACCATGTATAATATGCCCAAGTGCACATTTGTGTTCCACTCACAACTATTGTGATAATCTCCAAAGATCGCTGCAAAAAATTAATGCACATCTTTGTTATCTCTCTACCCAACTCTTAATTTGTTGTCAAGATCAGATTCATAAAGTAAATGCTCACTATAAGTTCTAGAGAGCTCATTGCAGATGAATGACCTTGAGAGATTCTTTTCTTTTCCCCTTTTTTTCTTTACAAATAAGTCTTGAATATATTGTTATATAAAAATGATCAATCTTTAACGCCTTTATCAAACAGTTTGAATTCTTATTGTTATATGAAGAGTAACTAAAGTGAAAAATTGGCCATCTCTTAATTTTAAATATTATATTCAATGTACAACTTAAAATCCAAACAAATATTATTTATAAGTCATAAATAATATGACATTTTTTTCAAACTTCCTGCGCCTGACTTAATGGGAGCTTTGTTCTACGTGCCATATATATATATAAAAAAAAAAAATTGTAACTATCCATTTATATATTATAAGGAAAAAATTTCATGCTTTTGAAAGTTGAGGAGGCTATTTTAAGGAGCTTACCAGATTAGAGTCAGTCCAGCCAAGTTGAATCTCTTTACAAGCGAATCTGCAAAATGATGAGAGTAATTGATTGAAGCATATGAAAATGACCTCAAGTGAATGAATATATATATATATATATATGGATACAATAAATAAGGGTGACAAGACTGACCCCATGGCAAGTAAAGTGAGAGCCCAAGTTATGAATGAAGAAGTGGCTGCTGCATATAAGTTAGAGATATCCCAAATGGAAACATTTTGCAATCCAATGAGGGAAGTGGTGAATCCCACCACACCAGCAATCAGAGAGAAGATTATGAACATCCCAGTTGCTGCATTCCCTATTGGGAAATATATCGGAAATAACTGTACTGGAGGCGACAGATTTGACGCTGCATTTCCACAACAAAAAATATCAATAGGTTATATTCAAGCATTATCAAGTTCAGTTGGGACTATAACTCAATAACAAAGTTCAAACCTTTTGGACTTTATTTAAAGGAAAATAAGTCTCACCACTATTGGTTAAACTTAACTCAATATCAATTATTAAAAATAATAAAATCTAGAGTCACAACAATAACTTGTGCAGCTCATTAATTTATCACATTTTTGTGAAATATACCAGCAGAGATGTGTGTAGGTGTGTGTAAATAAATAACAGTAAGATGTCATTGGGTGATGTAGATGAAGAACTTATGATTACCTGTTTCACGAGACCTTTGAATGCCATGGTTGACTGCCCAGGAAGCAATTGCTGTGACAATGAAGTACAGAACTAGGTTTAGGACCAAGAGGATGGAGGCTACTGATCTTTGTCCTCCAGGAGCCATGATCCTCTATGTATAAAAGCTTGAAGCTAAAAGCCCCACAAAATCTGAACTTGTTTATGTTTTTTTATGGAGTTCAATCGACAAGTATATAATAGACTGAGATTTTATGGACCCCTTTATTTTGACAGCCATGATATGTCAGATTCCTTGCGGTTACCATTGATATTATTTTTTTCAATAGGAAGAAAAGACTTAATTCCTTTCCTTCATTCTTTAGCTAGCCGCCTCAGAGGGAAAAGAATCTTCCTTCGCACTAAAGATTTATCCAGGCGTTCCCTTCCTTTTTAAGGAGTTCAGAATACAAATTTAATTTAATATTTTAAGTTATCCAGTGTGTAGGAGGATTTAGTATTTAAATTTGGGTTAAAGTGCAAAAATACCCATGAACTTTTCTCAAAAGTGCATCCAACACCATAAACTTTTTCTAGGTGCAAAAATACCCATGAACTTCTCAAAATTGGGGCAAAAATGTCAAACCGTTAATCGGTACAAACGTCCGTTTTGTGGGACCCACAATTTTATTTTTTGAGTTGCAAAAATACCCATGAACTTTTCTCAAACGTGCACCCAACACCATAAAATTTTTTCTGGGTGCAAAAATGCCCATGAACTTTTCAAAAGTTTATGGTGTTTGGTGCACTTTTTAAAAAAGTTCATGGGTATTTTTGCACCTTAAAAAATAAAATTGTGGGTCCCACAAAACGGTTTTGTACCAATTAACGGTTTGACATTTTTGCCCCATTTTGAGAAGTTCATGGGTATTTTTGTACCTAAAAAAAGTTTATGGTGTTGGTTGCACTTTTGAGAAAAGTTCATGGGTAATTTTGTACCTTAACCCTTTAAATTTTTATAATCGATTTTTAGCTTTAGATTTTAAGAAGGGTTAAAGTGCATCCAATACCCTAAAATATTTTTTTCAAATGTATTTAGTGCCCTAAAATATGTTGTGGTGCACACTGAAGTTTTTTTTTAAGTGTGTCTAGTGCATAAACTATTTTTTTGGTACATCTAATACCCTAAAGTATTTTTTTTAAGTGTATCCAACATCCTAAATTATCTAAATTGTTAAATGTAAAATTACACAAAAAAGTACTTTAGGGTGATGAACGCACTTACAAAAAATGTTTCAGGGTGTTGAGTGTCTGAACGCACTATGAATTATTTTAAAATACTAGATACACATGAAAATATATTTCAGGGTGTTGGTTGCACCATCATCCTTTTAAAAATGAATAAGAAAATTATGACTGTCACGTGTCTCAGGAAGTTATCAGCTATAGTTGAATGTCTAATATTTAAGTTTTGCATATCTCTGGATATTATTAGTAAGAAAATCACCGATGCAATTTTTTTTTTCATAGGTAATTTTTGACCGACCTCACTAACTTTTTTGTCGGTCGATAATTTTATCAACAAATCTTTGATGAAATTTATTGGCTGAAAAATTCCCTCGTTAAATACAACTGTCGACCGAAATAGTGACAGAATTAGTGATGAAATTTAATGATAGAATTTAGTGATGTAATTTCATAGTTGATAAATTTTCTATAAATTTTAATTATTTATATTATAATAATTTATAGGGAGAATTGCCCAAAAATATCTTAGAGGCAAATTAATTGCTGATTGCTACCAAGCGTGCAAGCGATCTTCCGTGTGTGCAAATGATCTTCCGTTTTGTGCAAATCATTTTCCGTGTGTACAAAAATCTTCCATATAAATGTACAAACAATCTTCCATTGTGTGCAATATATCTTCCGTTATGTGCAACAGATCTTCCATGGTAGCAATTCTCCCTAATTTATATAATATAATATTATAATAATTTATTAAAATAAAAAAACATATTATGAAGTTAATTTAATATTAAAAATAATACCTCTATAAAAATAAAAAATTGTAACATAAATAGAATAATAAGATAGCTATATAAAAAGTATTTTTATTTTTATTGAAATTATAATATAAAATATGTGAATTTTCCAATAGTATATATATAAAATACAAATAGTCAAATGCTATAAAATGATTAAAATGAGAAATCAGAAACATATGTGAAAGTTTTATCTCGTATTCCCCGACAACAAGCGGGCTTTTGGTCTGGTTTTATGATTCTCGCTTTGGGTGCGAGAGATCCCGAGTTTGATTTTCGGAATGCCCCTTTTTCCACGTGATCCTACTTCCTACCGTCCTCAATGATTTAGTGTGTGTTTGGAACAGTGATTGGTAATTGAGCTTGTTTCAATTGGGCTTGTTGTGATATTACTTTTGATAAAAGTTAAATTATGTAATGTGATTTATGTTTGGATTGACGATTGTCAATTGGGCTTTTACAAAAATAAAACTTATTTGGATTGACTTAAGCATAAGAGCTTTTGTGATAATGGTAAGAGAGAGAGGGTGGAAAAATATTTAAAAAATCAAGTAAATATTTAAAAATTACTTTAAAATATTAGGTGCTACTGGAAAAATATTTTAGAGTGGGTGGAAATCAACAAATCAATATTCTAAATGTTGGGTGCTCTTTGCTACTAAAAAAAATACATTAAAGGTAAAATTGTAGTCAGTCTCCTAAGACTGGGTATAATTGAAAAATTATTTTAAAGAGTTAAAAGCATCAAAAAATATTTTAAAATAATTTTTGGAGCTGAAAAAGTACATTAAGGGTAAAATTATAACAAGTCTGATAACACACTAGGTACAACTGAAAAAATATTTTAAGGGTTTAAAAACACCAAAAAAATATTTTAAAGTTATTTTTGGAGCAAAAAAATTACATTAAAGGTAAAATTGCAATCAGTCTGATAACACACTCAGTATAGTTGAAAAAATATTTTAAGTGGTTAAAAACACTCAAAAAATATTTTTTTGAGTGGTTACAACTAGAAAGTGGGTAAAATTACAATCAGTCTGATAGCACACTAGGTAGTGGGTATAACTAGAAAAATATTTTAAGAGGTTAAAAACACTCAAAAAATATTTTTTGATACTACATACTATTTAAAAAATATTTTATGGGAAAAGCCAATATCATATAACTAATTTCTAGACAACCTAATATAGCATAAGATGTCATTAGCTTTTAACAAAAGCTCCATTTTCTAGCTTCTCCCAATTGAGCTTTCACCAATTGGGTTTTGGCAAAAGCTCAATTATCAATTGGCCTCTCCAAACACTCAAAATTTGAGTTCTCAATTGACAATTGAGCTTATAGTGGTTAATTGGGCTTAAAGGGGGTCTCCAAACACACCCACTTTTTCATACATCGAATCACTGTTGTGTAGGGGTGTACATGGCTAAGGCGTGTTTCATGCCAGATGTCCACCCCAGAAAAAAGAACGGGTGGTATTTTGCGATTTGTTGTCCGCCCTTATCTAATGAAAGCCTAAATAATTTTAGGTTGGGTTGGGTGGGGTTGAGCTAGATAGGCTTGTGTGACTAAAAATCTTTTAAAAATTGAAAAATAATAAAATATTAAATAATAATAATATAAAAAATATATATAGTTTGGTATTTCAAAAACATATTTTATGTCATAGTCGTTTTAAGATTTTATTACTTAGGTTCAATTTATGGCCAATAAAATAAATTAATTCAATAGAAATTATTTTCTTATTATTTGAAAATAATTTACTTTTCAAAAACTCAATTTACCTGCTTCTTAATTAAAAATGTATATGAAAAATTATGCCCATATGCCTAATAAATATAAAATATTTTTATTTATTAAATTCTAATTGAATGATAAGTAAATATTTGTTTAATTATATATTTAATATATATATATATATATATATTTTAAATACAATGATACACACATATTGAGCAGGGTAGCACATCTTATCCGGTACCCAACCCTGCCCAGTATTTGACCCGACCCAAAGATACTCAAATAATTTATAAACGTATCTTTTAGGGTTGGATTGAGCATTTTTTTATCGGATTTGGGCGAATATTGCAGGCATTTGGCCTCATGAATGCCCCTTCTGTGGTGCAGTGCTTTTCCGATGGTCTTTCGTCTCACAGTCATCGTTTTGACTGCTTCACCCCACACACACAAACACAAACACAAACACAAAATACATAACTGAAATATGGCAGTGACTGGTGGTGAAAATGTTACGAATTACAATATATCAAATCCAGATATACTGTCACCCAGACATAAAATAAAAGAATAAAAGAAGGGGTAAAAGTAAAGCAAGTTAATTCTGTATGGTGATTGATTTGTAGAATATTTTCCCACGACTTGCTATATGCCATCAATCTGTATACTTTATTAGAATTAGCCAGAAACCTCAGCATGGACAACACAAGTGCACAACATTTGTGTTCCACTCACAACTATTGTGATAATCTCCAAAGATCGCTGCAAAAAATTAATGCACATCTTTGTTATCTCTCTACCCAACTCTTAATTTGTTGTCAAGATTCAAAAAGTAAATGCTTACTATAAGTTCTAGAGAGCTCATTGCAGACGAATGACCTTGAGAGATTCTTCCCCCCCCCCCCCCCCCTTTTTCTTTACAAATAAGTTTTGAATATATTGTTATATAAAAATGATGAACCTTTAACGCATTTATCAAACAGTTTGAATTCTTATTGTTATATGAAGAATAACTAAAGTGAAAAATTGTTCATCTCTTAATTTTAAATATTATATTCAATGTAAAACTTGAAATTCAAACAAATATTATTTATGAGTCATAAATAATATGAAAGTTTTTTCAAACTTCCCTTGCCCAACTTAATGGGAGCTTTGTGCTTCGCCCCATATATATATATATATATAAGTGTAACTAGCCATTTATATATTATAAGGAAAAAATTTCATGATTTTGAAAGTTGATCGAGGAGGCTATTTTAAGGAGCTTACCAGATTAGAGTCAGTCCAGCCAAGTTGAATCTCTTTACAAGCGAATCTGCAAAATGATGAGAGTAATTGATTGAAGCATGTGAAAATGACCTCAAGTGAATATATATATATATATATATATGGATACAATAAATAAGGGTGACAAGACTGACCCCATGGCAAGTAAAGTGAGAGCCCAAGATGTGAATGAAGAAGTGGCTGCTGCAGATAAGTTAGAGATATCCCAAATGGAAACATTTTGCAATCCCATGAGGGAACTGGTAAATCCTACCACACCAGCAATCAGAGAGAAGATTATGAACATCCCAGTTGCTGCATTCCCTATTGGGAAATATATCGGAAATAACTGTACTGGAGGCGACAGATTTGACGCTGCATTTCCACAACAAACAATAGGTTATTAGATTCAAGTATTGTGAGGTCTTATTAGGATAACTCTCAATGTAATTGTTTATGCCATATCAATAGGTTATATTCAAGCATTATCAAGTTCAGTTGGGACTATAACTCAATAACAAAGTTCAAACCTTTCGGACTTTATTTAAAGGAAAATAAGTCTCTTCTACTCGACCCGACCCAACCCAACCACTATTGATTAAACTCAACTCAATATCAATTAATAAAAATAATAAAATCTAGAGTCACAACAATAACTTGTGCAGCTCATTAATTTATCACATTTTTGTGAAATATACCAGCAGAGATGTGTGTAGGTGTGTGTATATATATAACAGTAAGATTTCATTGGGTGATGTAGATGAAGAACTTATGATTACCTGTTTCACGAGACCTTTGAATGCCATGGTTGACTGCCCAGGAAGCAATTGCTGTGACAATGAAGTACAGAACTAGGTTTAGTACCAAGAGGATGGAGGCTACTGATCTTTGTCCTCCGGGAGCCATGATCCTATATGTATAAAAGCTTGAAGCTAAAAGCCCCACAAAATCTGAACTTGTTTATGTTTTTTTATGGAGTTCAATCGACAAGTATATAATAGACTGAGATTTTATGGACCCCTTTATTTTGACAGCCATGATATGTCAGATTCCTTGCGGTTACCATTGATATTATTTTCTTCAATAGGAAGAAAAGACTTAATTCCTTTCCTTCATTCTTTAGGTAGCCGCCTGAAAGAGAAAAGAATCTTCCTTCGCATTAAAGATTTATCCAGGCGTTCCCTTCCTTTTTGAGGAGTTCAGATACAAATTTAATTTAATATTTTAAGTTATCCAGTGAGCAGGAGGATTTAGTATTTAAATTTTTATAATAGATTTTTAGCTTTAAATTTTAAGAAGGGTTAAGATGCATCCAGCACCCTAAAGTATTTTTCTAAATGTATCTAGTACCCAAAAATATTTTGTGGTGCACCTTGAAGTATTTTTGCAAATGCGTCTAGCACATAAACTGTTTTTTTGTACATCTAATAACTTGAAGCATTTTTTCAGAGTATTTAGCATTCTAAATTATCTAAATTGTTAAATAAAAAATTACACAAAAAAGTATTTTAAGGTAATGGACGTACCTAAATAAAATGCTTTTGGGTGTTGACTGTTGAGTGCTTGAGTGCACTATAAATTACTTTAAGGCACTAAGGGCTTGTTTGGTCTGAGGGGAGGTGAGGGAAAGTGAATGAAGGGAAAAAAATTTTTAGTTGAATTTAAAAAAATTAGAGAAGTGGGGTTAAAAATTTTTAATTAATTTTTCTTACTCTCTTATCTTATATATTCTCTTTATTAAAATTTTATTACCCCACTTCTTCAATCTTTTAAAATTCAACTCATAAAAATTTTCCCTTCCCTCCCTTCCCCTTCAAATCCCTCACACCAAACAAACCCTAAATGCAAATAAAAAATGGTTAAGGTGTAATTTTAACAACGAAATTTTATCCGATGAGCGTCTAGTAAAAAAAAATTTGGAAGGACAAAAATAACAATGAACAATTAAAAAGGATGCAAATTTAACAAAACCGTTAAATTTGACTTAACGGTGTTAAATTATAAGAATAGAAAATTCCTAACGGTGTTAGGTTAAATTTAACAAATTTATTAAATTTACACCATTTTAAATTATTTATTACAATTTTTATTATTTTTAAAATTTATTTATACTAGACGCAGCTCGAATAGAATTTAAATGCTAAATTTTCTCCTGACCCCATACAAAAATACTCCACTGTGTTGGTTGTACCATCAACCTTTTCAAAATGAATAAGAAATTTATGACTGTCACGTATCTCTAGATATTATTAGGTATAGCTGAGTGTTTAATATTATATTTAAGCTACGTCACATAAAATAAAATAAAAAATTCTGATGGAATTTTTTTTTATAGGTAATTTTTGACGGATGTCACTAATTTTTTTGTGGGTCGATAATTTTGTCAACAAATTAGTGATGAAATTTGTTGACGGAAAAATTTCCTCGGCAAGTACAACTTCCAGACTGAATTAGTGGCGGAGTTAGTGATGAAATTTAACGATATAATTTATCAATGCAATTTTTCGGTCAATAAAATTTTATATAAATTTTAATTATTTGTATTATAATAATTTATATAATATAATAATTGATTAAAATAAAAAAATAACATATAATGAAGTTAATTTAATATTTAAAAAATATCTCTATAAAAATAACAAATTGTTAGATAAATAGAATAATAAGATAAATATATAAAAAATATTTTATTTTTATTGACATTATAATATAAAATATGTGAATTTTCCAATATTATATATAAAAAATACAAATACTATAAATAAAAAGGATTAAAATGCAAAAAAACTCATGAACTTTTACTAACAGTGCGTCCAACACCTTATGTTTTTTGAAGGTACAAAAATACCTATAAAATTTTAAAATGAGGGCAAAATTACCATTTCCATTAATATTAGATAAACACGGTTAAAATTTTTAGGGAGAGGTGTCTCCATTGATTTCCCTCTACATTTACTTTCCATTGAGTGTATCTATCATTAGATCAACTTTCAATTGTTGAGATTTAATATAATATGTAAATAATACTCCTTCCGATCCTATTTATAAGAAACTTTTCCCTTGATTGTATAAAACAAACTGGTAGTTAAAAGTAATAAATGTATGAAAATGTCATATTTTTTCCATATTTATGAAAAGAATATAGGAAAGAGAATGTATAAAAAGTATGAAAGATAGTAACATGTACATTTTCCCAATGCTTTATTAACTTCATTCATCTAATCTCTTTCTTTCTCTCTCCTGAATATAACTTTTGGTGTGTGTGATAATTAATTATATATTACGTATATAATAAAGGTAAAATAGGAAAAATAAGTTTACATTTTCAGACATAAAGTGAAAGTTGCTTATAAGAAGGATCAGCATCATGAGAGAGAAAATAGCTTATAAATAAAATCAAAAAGAGTAACATTAAAATAAAAATCTATCATTGTAAATCCTAATCATTAAAAGTTAATCTAATAATAAAAATATTTAATAGAGAGTAAATAGAAAAAAAAATCAACAGGACGGGACATGTCCCTGAAATTTTTCCTGCTGGTTTCCATGTGGCATATGTAATTGATTCTTAGTTGACAAGTGAACACGTGGCATGAGTGTGAAGATACCCTCTTTCCCTTTCTTCCTTGACCTCAAGTTATGAAGCCCAGCCTTTATGTGTTTTGTTTTGCCGGCGACTACATAGGGGAGGATGGCTGGAAAATTCTCTCATACGTCGAACTCGCATTTTGGTGCCCTCCAACGTTGCCAGAGATTTCTTAAAGAAGCTGGCTAATTTGGAGCTGTAGACTGGAAAGGATGTAGACTATCATTGTTATAAATTGTTTCAACAAATTTATTTATCAAACCCTCTCTCTTCCTTTGATCTTCATCAAACCCACTTTCCTCCAAATCAATTTCTTTCATGCTCAGTTTCTCGCACCGATCGGTGCTTCTTCTTGGATGAAGATGCTCCACCGCAATGGTAAGTTTAAGTCGTGGGCATAAGATGACTTACTCGCAAGACATCGTCATCTTCTTGTCTTCTTCAAGGGTCGCCATTTCTGTCGACAAACAGCGTTTTTGTCAGAGTTTTGAAAATTGCAGATCTATAAGGGAGACTATAAGTTGAAGATTTCAAAATCTATATAAATATTTTGTTCCTAAATTTCTTTTTCTGGCTCTTGCATTTCTGCTTTAGTCTTTTTCTATATTTTTTTTGTTTATAAAGTCAAGAAGGTGCGGCGGTGAGGGGTGTAATTTTTGAGTGAAGAAGATGGGAGGGAGGGAGCCGAGGAGTGATGAAGAGGGAAGGAGGAGGAGAAAAGGGGTATAGGAGGCAGCAACTAGAAGAGAGGAAAGAGACCAGGTGCGGCGATGGACACGACGTTGAGACTGTCGGAAAGGAGGAGGGATAGCTGCGGACCCCGTTTCTCTCCTTTGCCTCAAAAGAAAAAGAGGTTTTTTTTATTTCCTATGGATCATTGGATTAAGATATTAATGGTTCAGATTTAATATATTATAAAAATATTATATTAAATCTGAACCGTTGAGATCTTAATCTAACGACCCACAGAAAAAAAAAAAATGACCTCTTTTCTTTTAAGATAAAGGACCAAAGCCTCTCTACTAATGTGAGTGTGGCTAATAGATCACGATAATGAGGGGGGCCGGATCTTCTTAATAATACAAATTTTTTCCCTCCACTATACGCCAGCTAAGAAATTATGAGGCTATATCAACTCCATGTAAGTATTTTCAGTCGACTGATAGTCGACGTAACAAAGATTTAATGGCAATGGTATTTTTGTTCTCATTTTAAAAGTTTATGGGTGTTTTTATATATTTTAAAAGTATAGGGTGTTGGGTGTATATTGA
The DNA here is from genome assembly GCA_963210345.1 of Inga oerstediana. Lineage (NCBI taxonomy): Eukaryota > Viridiplantae > Streptophyta > Magnoliopsida > Fabales > Fabaceae > Inga > Inga oerstediana. Next base: position 75,462,385 of record OY723399.1, on the reverse strand, counting down.
GTAAAAGTGTATGGATATTTTTGTACTTTAACACAAATAGAAATTATAATTTAAATATTTTTTTGTGAATTTTAAATAAATAATATAATAAATATTAATAAATATTTTCATGAAATAAGAAAATTAAAAAGAAATATTTAATAATATATCAAATTATATATAGGTGGGCGTTTTTGTATAATATAAATATTATATTTGCTTTTCTGATCAATTGAAATATTATATATATATATATATATATATAAAATTTTGCAAATAATATAGGATTCAGCACCCAAGCTCTTGTTTTCTACTTAGATAGATACTCCAATAGATAGAATGATAAAATAATATTCCGCTTTTAAATGAAACAAAACGACGAATTTTACATGATTCATTACTATGTATTGAACTGTATATGAAAATGTCCTTAGATCAGAATGAACTTTACTATTCTTTTTTTTTTGGACGAAAATGAACTTTACTGTTCAATTCAAATTTAATTTTAAATGATTATAAGTCAAAACTCAGCTAATTGAACTCGATTAATATCCGTACGTGGATGTATGCATGGGTATTCCGCAACACAAATCAGCACCACGAAAGGGCATGGGCAGCAAATTAAAAAGAATAAAGTTTAATTATATAAATGAGGCATAATCAGAGAAATTAGGAAAATAAAATTCCCGAAGAGACTAATACCACATACAATGATAGATGAAGAGGATGAAGGCTAGCCATTAATTAAGCTATCCTGCGTTGGCAAAATAATAATAATAATAATAATAATAATAATAATAATAATAAAGCTATCCTGCATAATTTTCATAATTAAGTTTGAAGATCAGAGAGTTCAGAAGTATAATGACAAAACACATGAAACTTTAATCAAGAATTTCGTGGATGATGATGGGCTCAAGAATTTCGTCATATCTTTGGGCTCAAGTTCACTGGCCTTATCTTCATGTAAGCACGCCTCCTGAAGTCGTGGATGATGATGGGCTCAAGAATTTCGTCAGGGTAGAACACACCTATGTCATACTGTGATGCCTGAATCATAGAACGATAGTGTTCACCATAGCACGGATCAAGCATTCCTTGCCACAAGTTGTTGGAGAATCCTTCTTCATGAAGTAGCCAATAGAAGCACCTGAACAAGTAGTATCGGCTCTCACTCCATCTTGGTGACCCCATTCTTATTGTCCTGCCTTCCGATGCATGTATAGACGACAACACCCTATACGTCGTCATAGGGACTACTTCAGCCACATTATCTGCGGTGAATACAGCAATGTGTTCTAATGCAGCTTCCAAACTCATGACATGTTCGTAATATAGTAGTCCACACTTGATGCTTACAATATGGAATAATAGTTTGCCACAGCCATAAGGGAGAGGGAGTCCATATTCAGGTTTGTTTTCCCCTAACCTCAATCACCCATGGGTCTTTATAGAAATGGCTATGTCATTTTCACTTGACAAAATCACAAGGACTTCATTTAATGGCCACACCGACTCATGCTTCAATTTAATTGCCTTTTATGCGTTTTATTATCTCAGTTCCTGCAGTAGTTATGCAAGTATAACATGATGTCATGTTTTGTCACATTTGAATGAATCATGATGTTCTTGTCATACTTAAAGTTTGAATAGCAATTTATGTTATCATGCGTCACAACTTAGCTTAAATGCTTTGAAATCCCCTATGTGCATACCTGTTACAAATATGCCAATTTAGACATATGACAAAACGGATGGATACTCGTACAGGCTGCAATTTCCAATGTTCTCTTATTGTCAACCATTCATGATTACACACTACTTTTTTTCCAATGACTCTCATCCCTACACTTCCTACCAACTCTCTCATTTATACAGCTTCTTCTGTTACAACATTGATGATGTTCCTTTGTTTGCAACTTTCTGTCAACTGTCAGTCTTTTAATATGCATATTTATCTTGAAGCATTGTGTAGTTGCTATGGTGTTACTCTTAGAGGGAGCATATTTATTTCATTCACTCAATTTGTACTACTTCAAGCCTTCAGTGCATTTTTTTACTTGTGTCTGAGGCTAGCACAAAATATCAGCATGTAGTATTTCAGACTTTAGTTTGTTCTGCTAGAAATGCTTATTAAAATGGGGCAGTTTATAGCTTTTATATCATACTGTCATTGATAACTCTTTACCCCCAAACCACACAACATACTCATTATTTTGTCTTGATGTAGTAGCCAAATTTGACTTACTTATACAATATAACTCCCAGTGAAGGGGCAATGATATTTCTTTTTCTTAATTAGCCATAACATTCAAAGGTACTACAACTCTTCTAATGCAAACTCATGTTTATATTACATACGCATATATAATGATATAAGGTGCACAACTCATACCGAGTCTGATCCCTCTTTGACTTTCTTAACTCAGGTGTGTAGCTGTGTACCCCAGGTGCATTTAACATAAGGTTTTGGATGTATACACTTAGGTATGTTGCTATATTAAGACAACCTATTTAATTATTGTACTAATTTTATCATAATCTGTCCCTTTTCAAATGCTTCTTTATTTCTTTTTTTAAGTTAAATATCTCTATGTAGCAATGTTAACATAAGTATTTATGGAAGTATAACATGATGTCATGTTTTTTCACATCTGAATGAATCATGAAATTCTTTTCATACTTCAAGTTTGAATATCAATTTATGTTACCATGCATCACAACTCAACTTAAATGCTTTGAAATCCCCTATGTGCATACCTGTTACAAATATGCCAATTTAGACATAAGACAAAAGGGATAGATACTATTACAAGCTGCAATTTCCAATGTTCTCTTATAGTCAAGCATTCAAGATTACACACTACTTTTTTTCCAATGACTTTCTTCCCTACACTTTATACCAACTCTCTCAATTATACAGCTTCTTCTGTTACAGCATTGATGATGTTTCTTGGTTTACAACTTACTGTCAAATGTCACTCTTTTAATATGCATACTTATCTTTAAGCATTGTTTAGTTGCTATGGTTACTCTTAGAAGGAGCATACTTATTTCATTCACTCAATTCGTACTACTTCAAGCCTTCAGTGCTTTTTTTTACTTCTGTTTGAGGTTAGCACAAAATATCAGCATGTAGTCTTTCGGACTTTAGTTTGTTCTGCTAGAAATGCTTACCAAAATTGGGCAGTTTTTAGCTTTTATATCCTACTGTCATTGATAACTCTTTACCCCCAAACCACACAACATACTCATTAATTTGACTTGATGTAGTAGCCAAATTTGACTACTATTAGGAAAAAATTAATTACAGTAGGATATAAAGTGTGAGTATCTAGCTAAATTGCTGTAAGTTATCCTAATTCATGGTCAATGCTATTCTACTCTAAATGACAGTAGGATATAAATTGTGAGTATCTAGCTAAATTACTTGAAGTGCTAATTTGTGAGTATCTAGCTAAATTAATGACACAACATACTCATTAAACAACTTGCTGAATTGCTGTATCTAGCTAAAAACACATTGCTCCTGTGTAAAAGCCATGTTTGAGCCAGATTGCATATCTTTGCCATTGCCAACACCTCACCTACTACATCAAGTGAAGCAAGTTATTCTCCTTTCACTCTGGTTTTTGGGATCTTCATCACATTACTTCTGTGTTAATGTGTTAAATATTACATCAATTAAATGCCTGTATTACAATTGTTCAGACCATCATGTATAACCGAAAATGTTCCCTTCATTTTTTAATTATGTTCTTTTGGCGGAATAAAAATAACTGCACGAAATAGCCATAAGCCGTGACTGCACTTTTGTGGTCTTCACTTAGTCATAGCAATCATAATGTCCATAAGTTTCACTTTTTCTATGCTTGTCTTTTTAAATCTTCCTACCTTACATGCTTCTGCTTGACATAAAGAAAGTCATTGTCATTGAATGGCAAGTTGTGCAAGGATGTGACTTTGAAAAATAATTGTGCAGTTAGATCAATTGAAAAACCATTCCCTAACTCAAAGGTAATAAATGAAATGAAGTTCACTACTCTGCCAATTAAGTAATGAAATGCCAGTGCTTGCTATGTCATTGACTTTGAAATGCAGCAATGTCAACAAAAGGGTAGGCTATCTGTTCATATACAATCTATCCATCACCTATTTTTTACCATCATTGATTTCATATCGTTACTTTATCCCCATACTCTTTTGTTCCTATGTTACAGTCATTTTTTCCTTTCCTTGGCCAAACTACCTAACCAGTCCTTCATCTTTTCAATGCCTTCAAGTACTAATTTTTTCTGACTTTTGTTCTTGAAGAAAGAGCCTCCTTTATCATGTTCATACTACATGCTCAGCAATACACAAACTCTCACATAATAGGTAACTTCTTCCACATATACCCATCTTCCTCTTCACTTTCATTTTCACATAATTCAAATATTTCCATACACAATCAAATCTACATGATGTCACCTCTTTAACCTAACATCTGTCCAAGCAATACCAAACAACCTAAAGCTATACAGTTGTAGAGTATGTCCTTTGTTGTCATAGCTCAAACCTATTCCTTGAATTTCTACCATATAAAAACAGACCAATTTTTCATTGCCGCCTCATAACTTATTAATAGTAGGTCAACCAGTTTGCATAATTAATGCATAGTTGGACTGATTACCTTATGCAATAATATGCCTCAACATCTCATACAGTTGCACCCATGCGTCTATGTTCATTTTTCTATTAGTCTTGCATTCTTATATTTTCTGATCTTCCCATACATAAGAAACCTCTATTTCCTAAAGCTCCTTTGCCTTATCATCTATCCAACCAGTCGAATATAACCCTACACATACTCTCCATTGTCTTACCATCCTTTCATTTCTGTCTCCCACCAAATCTTCATCACAATCTCCTTTAAATTCACTTCGCTTCTGTGTCTATTGCATCAACCCCATCTTCTGTGCCTACTCTCTCCTTCTCATACAGTTTCACATTAGTTTCTCCTTCCTCTCAACATACCTCAACATGTCTGACCACACTTTACTATCTCAGATCCATGATGCATCTAACCTTTGGACAATTGCTGTTAGGGTGTTAAAGAAATGGAATGTCTATAAAAAATTGGCCCCAACTGAGCTGTTCTGTGTATTTCTTTTGTTATGTGATGCTAAGGTTTGATGCAACTACCTATTATACCAACCTTCCTCACTGTTAAAACATATTCAGCAACATTCATTACATGAAATCCATACTAAATGTGTGCATCTTCTTGTAGGGGACAACGATTCAAGCAAGTGTTATTGTCAAGTCTCTCCATACCACTTTATGCGGCTCCATCCAAGAAGGCAAAACTTACGAATTCTCCAACTTCCTTGTGTTACCAAATCGTTTCAAATATAGACCAACAACTCATCAATTTAAGCTTACTTTTACTACTCATACCTCTTTCTCACCTATTGAAGCTAATATCCCAATTTCTTCTTACTCATTCAAATCCATATCTCATATCCTCTCCCTTCCACATAAAGAGGATATTGATTATCTCTTTAGTAATTCTTCAAACTTTATGCATGCTTCACATTACAATTGCCATTAAACCGTAAATTATATGTCTGCATCATGAAGTTTTTTATAATATTTACTGTAACTGTAAACTCAGTTGTCATTACGCATATGTGGTTGGCTTTCTTAAGTCCATTGGCTCTCTTGACGAAGAACATAAAGATGATCATACCAAATACTGGCTCAGGATGATAATATCTTACCTTGAGTAAAGTTCATTTCTCTATTAGTAAAGTTTTTTCCCCTCTCAAACTTATTTCTTTATCTTTAGTTAGTAACAACAATCCTGTTTTTTAATAGTGAAAATGAGATTGAATATGTTCTATTTGACCAATGTGCTGCCGATGCATATATGGATCAGCTAGGCAACTCTGAAATGCCAGTTGTGGTCCTCTTACATCTAGCTAAGCTCAGTTGGACACAAGATAGTAAATTCCTTACTCATACAATACTGCAATCATGTGAAACTGCTAAATTTTTTTTCCCCAATATCTGTTCCTCACCAGTAATTAAAAATTGATGTAACTCCACTTCTACACATATCAGAATTACGTCAGTTGTCAAGTTCTTTCAATGCCACAAGATTATACTTCAATCCTAAGGTCAAGGAGGTTGGAGATATAATTCAAAGGTTGTAATGAACAAACTTCTTTTTTCTGCAGTTCTGAATGCAATGCTTTTTTGTAACCAAACATTAATTACTTCCTCGGCTGAACATGTATTTAAATATTCATTCTCAATTGGTCTCAATTATATAGTTATCGTTTTATATCAGCTGAATAAAAGGGAAAGTCCTTCATAAATTGTAAAGTACATAGTTTATAATTTATATTCAAAGTTTAGTCACAGCTGGTAAGAAAGATTACTCCTTCAATAATCCAGATCAATGCAACTTTATTCAGTGCTTTAACATTTTCTTCCTTCCATTTTCCTATTCCAATTAGTTTTGCAGACCTTGTGTTAAATCTTTTTATTTACTTCTCTTACAGTGCTAAAGATCGAGGCTCCCCATTGCTCGAAGCTTTAACTCAATCAATGCCGACTCAGCTTACTCGTCCTTCTTGTGGAACATCACTTATTAGTCAAACAAAGATGAAGATAGCAAACATTCCAGAACTTTCACCAGTGCGTGTTACTTAAATATGAAAGTACAGAAAATTTTTCTTATCACTTATTAACCTTATTTATGGTCCTTTACAGGGAACTCCCTTTGTAATTGAATGTGAGATTGTGAAGTTTGAATCTAAACATGGCTGGACCTACCAAGGGTGTTCTAAGTGTTCTTGCAAGGCGAAACTGAAGGATGAAAATGACCCAAACAGTGTTTTAGTCTGTCATCATTATAAAGCCCCACCTCAATCAACCATACATAAACAAACTTTTGAAGCCAAGTGCGTTTACTTAGTTATTTTAAAGTATCATTGTTTTATATAACAACTAAACTATCACTTATGTGACTTCTCTTACATGGATTTACACAGAATGAAACTTCACTATATTGTGAAAGATGACTCTGGCACTACTTCTATTATATTTTGGGATAAGCTTGCCATACAGCTGCTGGACAAGACAGCATCACAGCTGAAGATGACACTTGCTGAGGCACAACATGACTTTGATATTAGTTTCTCCCATAATGAATCAATAATGTATTATAGTTTCAACTCATAACATATTGAATTTTATTGCTTGCAGGATAAACGAAATGATGGTTTCCCAAAAGGGCTTGAAGATGCTATTGGGAAGAAGCTATTATGTAAGCTCAAGGTCAATGAATATAATAAGAAGTTTCCAGGATCCAGTATAAGTGCCACAGATTTTACAGTGTGTGAAGATTTACTCAATCAATTTGATGCTGCTTATGCTGAGGTTAGCATTAGTTTTGCCATAAAAAATTTTTTCATACCAACGTTGAATTTGCTTACTGCAATTTTTTAGGTGCACCTCATTTCACATCACATTGTCTTATCTCCCAATCAGTCACAACATGTTATATAAGTAGACAGCAACACCTAACTATATCTACATAAAACCAAGTCTTAATGAGTTTTGATTGGGAGTTGTTGATATCTTTATCACTTAACTTGCAATAGGAAAATAAACCTACAAATGAGGAACCTCCAGAACAGCATGATGTGATCCCTGATGCACAACAATTTCCTTCTATTCCAATTGTCAAAGATGCAGTTAATCTTGAGGATGACACCTTGGCAACAATATCACAGCAAGTATCACAAAGGACAAGTAAAGGAAAATGCAAGAACTACATCAAAAGGACCGCCAATATTGGTCAACCTTCTAAGGATACCCAATCCTCAGCTAATTCAGTTAATGATGGTAGACTTATTAAAAATATCAAGCAAGAGAAGTAGTGATCCATTTGTCAGCACTGTTATGTCTCATGCGCCCTTAGTTATGTTTCTATCATATCCCTTTCACTATTTTGGCTAAGCTTTAGGAATAGTCAGTTATGCTAATTTAAGTTCCAAATGTTTGTAATAGTCCTATTATTGTATTTCCCTTCCTTTCATGCACTGTAATTGTCAAAGTTCGTTCGTTGTTATTTCTGCCAGTGTACTGTACCGTTCAACAAAGTTCATGTATTTCAGACTATGTAATTTCAGTTTCAGTAATTATAGCAAGTATGCTTCTGCTCACTGTATTTCACTTCATGTTCTTTAATTTACAATTTCTCTTCAAATTATGATGTGCTCCTTGTCTGCAAGTTCACATCAGTCAAGCTTTCTTAAATCCCTCCAATTTACCAGCTTAAGGTTCTACACAAAATCTTGGTTCTGTTTGTTGGCAGACCAAGAATATTTGAATGTGGTTTCGGCTTCATTGTATGCTTCCTAAAATAGCCTAAATACCAGTTTCAATAACTTAACTTGCTTCACCTTTTATAAGTGATTTCTGGAAAACTATCAAATACATGAAAGATACAATATGATAAAATGGAAGATAACATCAGTATAAGGCATTCTGCAATTCATTATTATAAATCGACAACAATGATGCTATCACTATCCACTTACATGCACACATAGATATGTTACACCTTTGACAACTCAGCTATTCACGACAATTTGTGCATGTTTAAAACATAAAAACCAAAATCTGAAGTTACACACCCACTTAGAAACTTTCCCATTCTTTATATAGGTTTGGATTTGTAAATTCACAAAATAATATAACACCTTAAACCTACGCATGAACTATCTGAACCTTCTATGTAAATATAACATGAACTTTTATGTCAAACCTACGTATGACCATAGACAGCAAATAACATGAACTTTTATGTCATGTTACCTCACATGTGACAGCATATGAGCCTCCAACAACTTTCAGCTACTGCAAATTCGGTTGACAAACCAGTTGAAAATAAAATTTCAAATTTCATGATTCCCGCCAAAGCAAAATATCTACTACTTATAACAACTTACATCTTCTACCTCACTTGCTACGTTCATTACCCCTCCTCATAAGTTTTTCAATCCTCCAACCATAAACTTCTTCATACATCTACAACCCTTGCTCATGTCCATGGTCTTCTGTCATCATTGGTGAGTCAACAAAACATTGCTCATGAATTTACTTCTATCAGGTACACAAATTTCATATATTCTTCCTATTGTTATATTACTTTCACATCCCATGCTATGTTTATTGAATTTCAAGTCGCCTTATCTATGCACAAACATCTGCACTCTTCTATAGATGCTTCTAAACTGCACTTGCATTGCCTTATCATTATCTTCTATTTTGTTTCCAGTTACACAAAAGTGCCTTTTTCACTTTATATGGTTTTAAAGTCATGCTCAGTGGAAGAGTGAATGAACCAACACAAGATGCTACATAACTTCACTCTCATACGCAACTACATTCACATTATGAGGAAACAACACCAACATCTTCTACCTCAATCTATACACAGCCGCCAGTATCTCAGTTTCAGTCTGTAAGCAGTGGTCAGTGTGCTACACGTAGAACAAGAAGGTCCTGAGCTTTAACAGATATTACTAATGTTAAGTAAAACTTGAACAACGCTTTCCAAGGTAAATCTATTTGTACTTTGGACCAAAGTTTGAAACTTTAAGACAAATTGATGTTGACAAGGTTGATATGCCAAATTTCAGATTCTACAGACTAATATGATGAGAATGCCTACACTTTGAACCATTTCTCAACATGAAAGAGCGCTAGGCTAAGAGGATTAGATATACGTGAGGATATCTCAACATACATACAAACTAGGAAGAGTCCATTTGGAGAAGATGGTTTATATCAAAACAATCAACGTATTTCTTTCCAACTTACATGTTACTTAACGCATCATACATATGAAGCATAATTTGCCCATGTCAATTTTAGGACATAATATATTAATTTTTTTTTCCATTAATTTACTTTAAAAGCTATTAGTTCACAAATTAGTGCACGCCCACGTTGTGTTTTTTATATTTTTTCTTTCAACATTTATCGTTGCACATTGAGTAGCACATTTCCCTCATTTTAAATACACTTCATAATGTGGGTGGATAAATTCCCCTAATACATTTTCACCAGAAATACTTGGAGATAATGACAACATACAATGTGCAACTTCTCAACGAACCTTGATTGACAAATTCACACACAAAGATGGTGATACACCAGAGGTTAGGAAGAGGAAGGGTTCAACAACTGAACAACGACCCTTTTGTTATAGTCATTATGAGTTCCCCCAATCGACACTAACTGGTATGTTTGCTATTAACCTCACAATTCAACATTTACATTTTATGTGCCATTGGGGCCAAGCTTCCTCATATATGATGCCTAAGAGTCATGTTTATCAATTACAACATTTTTCTTCAACTATTATTTCCTGTCTAAGGTCCTTTCTTTTTCTTTAATATGGTATTATCCACTATTCTTTTACAACCTCGGTAAGTTAGTTTAACTGTGTCACATAAACATAACTTTAACTATTGTGAAATTCATCATGATGAAGTTGTAGGAAATTGAACATAACAAGTTATAATAAATAGTTTAAAGCTCTCCCAGCAATTACTCCCCCCACCTTCTTTAATTCAATTCGGGGAAAATCCCATATAAAGTTGCTTGAAATACATAAATTATAAATTAGGTTGTTAAACTAAAAAAATCCATAATTAAGTTAGTGGCCCAATTTAGGATTTCAAGATATAATAAAATAACTTTATTGAATTCTCCTCTTCTCTATCCTATTTTCTCTCTTAAAAGATTTTTGTCGTACTGTCAGACTGTAATTTAGTTTTTTAATATAAAGACAAAAAAACTTAGTTTTTAAATAAATTCGTGTCTATTTATTAACATTAATATATATTACAAACATATTTGACTTGTCTAAATTAAAAGAAATTTCTAAAACATTTATCACAAATTATTCAAGCCACGGAATAAAAAGAAAAACAATACACCTATATCAATTAAATAATTTTTATTTCAATATTGTAAAGGATTACACTTAAATATGTTGTGTTAAAAAAGTAAACCAAACTTCTTTAATCACACAATTCTCACGTGTCAAGTGTTATATTTAGTTTGGTTTTTTACGTTAATGAAACGTCATTAAGATTAATGAAAATATTTGGTATTTTTTGTCCAAGGAGAAATATTTCATATATAATATCACACAAGTAAGCTTTTTTTATAATGGTTCTTAATTTTCTTCTCATACAAAAAAAAATAAAATCAAAAATAAAATTTTTCATTCTCAATATTCAGCTAAAAAACATTAATTGTTTTTCAGGCATGTTTTTATGTTGTACTCATTTGAATAAAATTTTCTAATCTCAATATTTTGCTACAATCAACTTCTAAGAACATTGAAACAATTCATACAGATGCTTTTAAGTTATTAGCCACACTAATTACAGTCGTATGAAAATTCATCCTTGAATATGGGTTAGGTGCAATTCTTTTATGAGACTACATTTATGTATTGGCCATTTGAAAACAACTTCCTTTACCACCTACATCTTCTTCTTTAGTTATATATATCTATAGCTTTTGGAACCAAATTGTTCAAAACAAAATAATTAGACATTATTTATGTGAAGACAATCTTTAATTAATTTGCTATTTTATATGAGCCTTTCCAACTTTGAACTGTTAACCATTATTGCATATTTTTTTCCACGTTTCACCACTTATCTCAATTTTTTTCTTATTTGACAATGTCTCTATTTCCTCATTAACCTCAATCAAGTACTATTATAATTATCCTCTCCTCCTCGACCCATTTTTTTCCTCACTTACTCATTAATAGAGGGGATGATTTATGATTTAATTGGGATGCAAATGAAGGTGTCCCACAAGAACAATATTACAAGAATATCGCTTTCAATTTTGATTCTAAACAATGTGAAGAGTTTAAAGGTGAGAGCAATGATGATCGATCAAGTGGAGGTTCGTATATGTTATCTTTATGGCAATTTCATTAACGTATACAATAAATTTTGAAAAAAAAAACTCAACCCAAAAGATATGCCAAAGAGTGATTCACTTCAGTAAACTACTAATACAAAGTTAACTTTACAGATGAGTCAGGAAAGCACTTTGTCAACGAGGCACAACCATTTATTGTCAATACAATTAAAAGCACTGCTGTTGACTTTTCTTACTAAGGTACCTACGCTATATAGCAATTTCCACTTTCACGATATTTTACTCCAATTCTCATTAAAAAGGATTAGTAATGCAAGAATTCAACAAAAAATGGTGACATTCCTTTCATACTGTGTGTGCATTTTTTTTAGATGAAGGAGATCAAATATACAAATGCAAGCATTGCAATGCAAAGCATTGGTTCAATGAAAGAGTTAATAAAGATACGAAGGGAAATAATGTAGACATATTCTCCTTATGTTGCTTGAAAGGGAAGGTTGTTCTGCCTCCTATCAAAATGGCCCCACCATTTATGCAGACTTTATTTTTCAATAAGAAGTCGACCTTCTCCCGCAATTTTCATGGAAACATCAGGCAATACAACAACATGTTCTCTTTCACATCCATGGGAGGGAAAATTGACCACTCAATCAACTCAGGTGGTGGACCTTACACATTCGCATTATTAGGGATGAATTATCACACCATTGGCACTTTAATGCCACAAGAAGGTGCCAAACCAGTTTATTCACAGCTCTACATTCATGACACCGATAATGAAATCTCCAACCGAACTGCAGCTGTCAGGTATACCTTATTGTGAACACAACCAACAATTTCTCATTCACGTTAAATTTTTATTGCATGCCTTTCATAATTTTTTTCCTCCAATGCAGCAAACACCAAAAAGAAGATTGTATTGATCCAATGATTGTTCACTAGATCAAGAATGAAATGGATAAGATTAATCCATATGTCAAACAATTTCGTTTGGCGTCATCACTTGTATCAAACAAGACCACAACTTCATTGAGAATGTGTTTGATTGGAAGCAGACATCATGATGGATGAACATATAATTTACTATCTGCATCAGAAGTTGCTGCATTAATTGTAAGTGACATTGATTTGGATTTTAATGTTCGTGATATCATGTTGGAAACACACACAGGTAGCCTACAACGAATAAATGAATTGCATCCTTCTTATTTGCCTCTTCAATATCCGTTACTTTTTCCCTATGGTGAAGATGGTTACTGTGATGATGTTCCACACAGAGAAGATACATTAATCATAAAAAAAACACATAAAAGGGTCAGCATTCGAGAGTTCCTTTATTACAGATTAATGGTAAGAGAAGGTGAGCTATCAACAATACAACATGCATCAAGGTTGCTACAACAGTTTATTGTTGATGGGTACACTATGATGGAGTCACAAAGATTGTTATGGATTAGGACGCATCAAAAAGACCTCAGAGCAGATTTGTATCAAGGCTTATCAGATGCAATTATAAGTAGGGGGAGAGATGCTGCTTCCATTGGAAAGTGATACGAGTTCAGATGATCAATTAAATAGTGCAAGTATACACTGTCGTAATCAAGTAATATAGAAGTGAGTAAAGTATCGTTCCCACGAGGATTGAGCACTAAGTACCAAAATGGGTAATATTAATTCTATTTAGTCTATCGATCAGTTGGTGATTGAGAATACAAAATAAAACAAAAACAATTAAATATGAATGCAGATGATATGAAAGCAAATATGAGAAAAAGCCCTAGGGATTAGATTTCACTTCACAAATTCTGGATTGAATCACTTATCTATTCTAGCCCAATTTATTCCACATGATTGATAGTCGAGTTTCCCTAATTTAATTACTAGCCTCTTCCAAGGTCAAGCAATTCTATAATCAATTGCTAATCCAATATATTCCTATATGAATTTAAGCAATTAATCATGCATTAAGATTTATGGAACTCAGTAAGACTACACAACTCATATGAATATATTCCTATTTCATATGCAAGTCATGGTTTTAATTATAGGGTCTACACACATGTATCTCCTTCCGGTCTCAACATGCATATTGAAATCATTTAAAAGATGGCCAATCAATCAAAAGCATTAAGAATAATAATTAAAACTCAATCATGAAGGAGAAATTCAAACTAGATTTAATAAGTTAAGATTCAATCCGTCATTAGTAAGCTACGTCATCACCCTAGGAAAATGAAAGTTTAGCACATGATGAAATTAAAAACAAAACCAAAATAAATTGACATTATATAAAACTAGAATGAAATCCTCAGAAATACTGCATAAACTTGAATATTAAATTCTCAAACAAAAATATACAACCAAAAGATGAATGAAAGATGAAGAAATCTAGCCGTCCATTTAGGAGGTAAAACCTTCCATGTAGGCGGTATGCAAAATGTAATAAAATCCTAAGCCTTCCAAGATAGAGGCATGAAGAAATCTATCCGTCCATTTAGGAGGTAAAACCTTCCATGTAGGCGGTATGCAAAATGTAATAAAATCCTAAGCCTTCCAAGATGGAGGCATGCAAAAGTAATACAATCCTAAGCCTTCCAAGATGGAGGCATGCAATACATGAAATTAAATCTAAGAAACAACACAAAGAACTCAGAAATGTTAGAGAAAGATCTCTCCCGGTCAGAGAAGGATCTCTCCCGGTCGGAGAAGGAAACCTCTGCTTCTCTTCCTCTCCTCCTTTGAGCTTGGCATTGATCTCTATTTATAGGGGAAAAAAAATGTGTGCTACAGTACTGCTACAGTGATCTGGCGGTTGCTACAGTGACGTTGACCTGCTACAGTACCCGATGGCTGCTACAGTACTTTTATTTTTTTATTTTTTTTATTATTTTTTTTTGTAAATGCTGTTTATTCCAAAAACAATATTTATTTATCAATCACACCCAAATTTATTATATTAAACGCAAATATCGTCCATAAAATCATCATATAAGGGAAAATAAATATGTAAATATTTTACTTATCAGAAAGCAAATTATTCTACCTGCATCTTTTATGGGCGGTGCAAGATATATGGTCCGAAGTTATCAAGATGCAATAGCTATATGCAAAACTATTGGTTATCCAGATCTGTTCATTACATTTACTTGTAACCCAGCATGACCAGAAATAAGTAGATATTGCGAACAATTTAATCTACATTCTTCAGATTGCCCATATCAACTATCCAGAATTTTTGAGCTGAAGTTGAGGTCGTTAATGAAAACTTTGAAGACCAAAAAGATATTTGGAAGAGTGCGTGCAGGTATAGTGTTTACTGACTTATTTTGCCAATATTATAAAATGCTGGTTATGACTTTCAATAATAACCTTACTGTAATGATTTGCTTTTCTTATCCATGAATCAGATATATACACCATTGAGTTCCAAAAAAGAGGTTTACCCCATGCACATATCCTCTTATTTCTAGATCAGAAAGACAAGATGTCAGATCCGGAGTCACTCGACAAGATCATTTCAGCAGAAATTCCAGATGAGGATTCCTCACCTTTGCTTTATGAATTAGTTAAAAAATTCATGATCCATGGACCTTGTGGAGCAAGCAAGCCAAATGCTCCATGCATGAAGGAGAAAAATTGCAGTAAGTACTTCCCAAAGCGGTTCAATCAACATACAACTATAGATGAAGATGGTTTTCCAACATATAGGCGCAGGGATGATGGAAGAATGATTCAGTTAAAGGGTATCCCCTTAGACAATCGTTATGTTGTTCCCTACAATGCTATTCTACTCCAAATGTTTCAGGCACATATAAATGTTGAGAAGTGCAACCATTCAACAGCTATTAAGTACTTATTCAAGTATATCAGCAAAGGGAACGATAGGGTTGTTGTCAGATTATTTGAAAACAACACTGGAAACACTGGTACAAAAATCACAGATGAGATAAAATAATATTATAATTGCCGGTATGTTTCTGCATGCGAAGCTTCTTGGAGAATTTTTGGATTCAACATCCATCATAGGTACCCGGCAGTTGAAAGACTAAGCTTCCATCTTCCAAATCAGCAATTTGTTATTTACTCAAGAACAGATGACGTCTCTGAATTGATGGACAAACCACGATTTTGTGAATCACAATTTCTATTATGGATGATGATTAATGCTGATGACACCTTTGCAGCAAGCCTGACATACTCTGAATTCCCAAACCATTATGTATATAAGAGGGCTAAACGGCAATGGAAAAGAAGGAAAAAAGGATTTGCAGTTGGAAGAATGGCTCACGTATCACCATCGGCAGGCGAGCTATATTACTTGAGAATGCTTCTAACACAAGTGCGTGGACCATGTTCCTTTGATCATATTAAAACAGTTGTTGGTATTACATATCAAACCTTTAAAGATGCATGCTTCGCACGTAGCTTATTAGATGATGATAGAGAATATGTTGATGCAATTAAAGAAGCATCTGTGTGGGCTTCCGGACATTCACTCAGGAAGCTGTTCGTCACAATGTTGCTTTGTGGTTTTATGCAACGACCAGATTATGTGTGGAAAGAATCATCTACATTCTTATTTGAAGATATGTTATACATTCCGCACAGAGATGATGTCACACCCTTATCTTTATTTCACCTTTACCAGAGTATTCACGGAAAACAACATGCGGTTCGCTAGGCAACACAGGAATAGCATAACTATACTGATAATATATGCATGATTACATAAATTCTCCATAGCGGTTTGTACATGATACTTACGATTAAGGTAGCCGCACAAGGCTACTAGGGTGTCTAAACTCATCCCAGTGAAACGGAGACTTCTTCCCGTCTTCGTTCCACTACTGTAATCCCCTCGTACGGTACTCTGCATTGTTGTTTGCATATCTTCTGTTGTCTCCTGTCTAAATTGTTGGTAGAGGAGGGTAAGATTCGAGAGAATCTCAGTAGGAAACAGATACCATAATGCATGCATGATTGATGCTATGTGTATGACATGTTAGCTTTATCTAGATGTATGCCCATAATGACATTTCTGCATGCTCAATGTTTCATACAACAAGACTATGGCCACAGCGAAAACAGAAACAGAGCTTCATTTATTCAAATATGCTCTACACAATCAAGTAAAGCAATCACATACATCATTACACAAGCAAAGATATCAAATACATGCAAGTAAGGTAAGTCCCCTATCTCTAGCTTTTCTCCTCGATTTGCGTGCCAGTAACTCAGGCTCCATATTCGATCCTACAATGTCAAATATACTATTTAGACACTTCCATAGTGTTTCTGGGGGTTATATGAGTCTATCGTGAAAAATTACTAAAATACCCCCGGGGACCCCGGCCCGGCCCAGTCCCGCCGTACCCGGTCCGGCTGTACTTTTCCCGAAATTTTGACATGGGCTATCCTGACATATTTTTGCCCAAGGAATCCATTTATGGACTTGGAATTACCAAATTCACTGCCAAAAGACGAAATTGCCCTTGGCAGCCCTTATTTCATAGTTTTAGGGGCATTTTCATAATTATGCTTTCTCGACCTTTGCCGAAAAAGTGCCCAACTATAACCCCACCTATTTTCGCCCACTGAATCCAATGGAATCATCAAATCATTGAAAATCCAACTCTAAGACCCATTTACAATGCTGACCGAAATATATAGGTTTTAAGGGGAAAATTGGGGTTTTTCGGTTTCGGCTCCATAAACACGTTCCTTTCTACTCCTAACCACTTTATTGACTATTCCATTAGGTTACAACTAACATTAAGACCCACTTTGGGCAGCATAACCCCTAGGCAACTCAATTTCCAAATTTTAAAATCAATGGCAATCCGATTAAAATCAATTTCCAAACTTTCACTGATTAAAATGCCCACAGCAGCTAGAATAGTCAATACACAAAGGTTTGGAAGTTACCTCAAGCTCCCTCTGACTTTTCCTCTTCTTTGATGAAACCCTAACCTCCTTAACCATGAAAACTGAGGTTCCAAGCCTTAAAGAACATAAAGGAGTAGCTTAGGATCGGAGTTATACGCGTTAGGAGCTAAATCATCGGAGAAATCGGCTTACCTTATGATTTTTCTTCCCCTTTCTCTCTCTAGACATCTCAAATGTTCTCTCACTCATTCAGCTGAATATGGCGTCGGTTTGGAGGAAGGAAGTTGAAGAAAAGGTGCTTTAATATTAGGATGATGTCATATTTCATTATTTAATAATTTTTCAAAATTTTCGGATTTTTACAAAGTTTTGGCAGATTTCTGCCCAAACTTTGAAAAATCATAACTAATTCTAGAAAAATCAAATTGGAGTGATTCCAAAGCCTATAGAACCCTTATTGAGTCTAGTTTCAAGGAAAAATATAGAATTTTGCTTTCTGGAATCACAAAATTCCCAGAATTTCAATCTTTGCATATTGTTCCAGAAATTTCACAGTTTATCTGTGCTGACTTCAAAAATTCATATCTTTTTGTGTATAGCTCTAATTGAGTCATATGACCTATCAAATTAAAGCTTAGGATGTCTAATTTCATTCTGTAAAATATCATAATTTTTTATCATCATTTGTTTATTCAAAATCACATGACAAGATTACCACCTCATAGGCGATTTCACCGAAAACGTAATTATATTCTCCAAAATTCACCATTTTACTTTCTTAATATCCCAAAGATATAAAAAACATTAGAGAATAGATTTGGGACATCTACTAAATCGGGGCTTAGCAGTCCACTTAATTTAGGCTTATTCCCATGCCTCTAATCCCAAAATTCGGGATATTACAGATGATAGTAATTCAAGTATGTTTGGTTACTAAATTTTTCACTTCAATGTTTTTAATGTATTGCATACATAAGTAATTATGTTGTATTGTTGTTATAACTATTGAGTTAAACATTTCGTAGGTGTCCATATACCTCCATGTCAAAAGGAAGAAGCTGCCCTCAAAGAGATTGATGCCTTGCTGCGTTCAAATGGAAAGAGTTTGCATGACTACAACACTCTTCCTCTTCCATCTGAACTATCTACCATTGATGTCACCAACCACTTGATACTACAAGAGTTGTCTTATGATAGAGAATCACTACGATCACAAGCAGAGTCATTGTTGACAGCTCTTAATTATGATCAACAGCGTGTGTATGATAAAGTTATGACGTCCTTGCAATTTCCTCATGGAGGCTTCTTCTTTGTTTATGGGTTTGGTGGCACCGGAAAAACATTATTGTGGAATGCACTGGCCTCCAGTCTTCGTTCAAAGGGACATATTGTGCTTACTATTACATCAAGTGGTATAGCAGCAATATTACTTCCATCAGGACGTACGGCACATTCACGATTTGCAATACCAATACAAATAACAGAATTTTCAGTCTGTTCCATATGGAAAAATTCACCATTAGCAAATTTGCTTAAGCAGACCAAGTTAATAATCTGGGATGAAGCACCTATGGTACAACGGTATTGTGTTGAAGCGCTTGATAGGACTCTAAAGGATATAATGCAGTGCAATCTACCATTTAGAGGCAAATGCTTGGTCATGGGCGGTGATTTCAGGCAAATACTTCCAGTCATTCCTAAAGGTACACGGGCGGCTATAGTTAATGCTTGTATAAGCTCTTCTCGGCTATGGCAACATTGTACTATTCTCCGCTTGACTAAAAACATGCGGTTGAATCAGTCTCATGATACTAATGCAAACAAAAGAATTGAATGGTTCTCACAATGGTTACTAGACATTGGTGATGGTAACTTAGGAGATCCTGTTGATGGTGTTGCTGACATAGAAATTCCACAAGAAGTGTTGATTCCAGGTTTAAATGATCCAATGAATGCAATTGTGTAGGCAACATATGAATTTCTTCTAGAGAATCTAACTTCCAATGACTACTTCAATGACAGATCCATCCTTGCACCAATGATTGAAATGGTTTCCAAGATCAACGATCACATATGTTCATTGCTCCCAGGCCAGGAATATGAGTTCTTAAGTTGCGACTCAGTGTGCAAGTCAACTG
Organism: Inga oerstediana; assembly: GCA_963210345.1. Classification (NCBI taxonomy): domain Eukaryota; kingdom Viridiplantae; phylum Streptophyta; class Magnoliopsida; order Fabales; family Fabaceae; genus Inga; species Inga oerstediana. The sequence goes on along the minus strand of OY723399.1, from coordinate 75,442,409 downwards.
AAGATTCTGACTCTTTTGACAACTTATACACAACAGAATTCCTCAACACCATCACTTCTTCTGGTATGCCACCTCATAAACTTGTCTTGAAAGTTGGAGCACCAATAATGGTACTAAGAAATATTGATCAAGTATCTGGATTGTGTAATAGAATACGTCTTCACATTACGATGTTGGGGCATAAGGTCATTAAGGCAGTCACTCTTAATGGTTCTAAATCAAATGTGAAGGTTTTGATACATAGAATGAATCTTAATCCTTCTGAGTCTAGATGGCCGTTTCGCATGCAAAGGAGACAATTCCCTATTACACTTTCATTTGCGATGACAATCAACAAAAGTCAAGGACAATCATTACGTCATGTCGGATTATTTTTATCTAAACCCGTTTTCACTCATGGACAATTATATGTTGCACTTTCTAGAGTGAGAAGCATAGATGGCCTGAAGATTGTTGTAGGGGCTAATGATTCACAGACATTCAACACTACAAAGAATGTTGTTTACAAAGAAGTGTTTACAAACTTAAATACGTAGGTATCCACTTATGCCGTGCAAAATTGAACTACCAACATGGTTTTAATGAAACCAACGTCATCATCTCCATTTTCGTTTCTTAATTGTTTTCTTGTACAATGCACTAAGATGGAAATAATTATCACGGAAATGGTAGGTGTGCATGTACTTAAGGAAACCTTACAGGAATCAAATCTTTCCGTGCAACGCACGGGCAATACTGGCTCGTTTGAGATATATCAAAAACAAAGGTCCACTTTAACAAAGAAAATGAATTACAGAGTAGATACTATATATTTTGTCCAAGATTTGCGTGGCGACCCAAAAATTTGAAATAATGTAGTTGTACTTTTCCATTCTTTTCACTCTATTGCTATTGCAAGAATTTCACCATCTTTGGTGAAGCATACATTACAAAAAAATAAAGTATTAGAAACCGAAATTAGCGACAGAATTAATTACGTCGGCTATTCCATCTCTAAACTGTGAATAATTTTGTCACTAATTTTAGAGATGGATTGTGTAATAGAATACGTCTTCGCATTACGATGTTGGGGCATAAGGTCATTGAGGCAATCACTCTTAATGGTTCTAAATCAAATGTGAAGGTTTTGATACATAGAATGAATCTTAATCCTTCTGAGTCTAGATGGCCGTTTCGCATGCAAAGGAGACAATTCCCTATTACACTTTCATTTGCGATGACAATCAACAAAAGTCAAGGACAATCATTACGTCATGTCGGATTATTTTTATCTAAACCCGTTTTCACTCATGGACAATTATATGTTGCACTTTCTAGAGTGAGAAGCATAAATGGCCTGAAGATTGTTGTAGGGGCTAATGATTCACAGACATTCAACACTACAAAGAATGTTGTTTACAAAGAAGTGTTTACAAACTTAAATACGTAGGTATCCACTTATGCCGTGCAAAATTGAACTACCAACATGGTTTTAATGAAACCAACGTCATCATCTCCATTTTCGTTTCTTAATTGTTTTCTTGTACAATGCACTAAGATGGAAATAATTATCACGGAAATGGTAGGTGTGCATGTACTTAAGGAAACCTTACAGGAATCAAATCTTTCCGTGCAACGCACGGGCAATACTGGCTCGTTTGAGATATATCAAAAACAAAGGTCCACTTTAACAAAGAAAATGAATTACAGAGTAGATACTATATATTTTGTCCAAGATTTGCGTGGCGACCCAAAAATTTGAAATAATGTAGTTGTACTTTTCCATTCTTTTCACTCTATTGCTATTGCAAGAATTTCACCATCTTTGGTGAAGCATACATTACAAAAAAATAAAGTATTAGAAACCAAAATTAGCGACAGAATTAATTACGTCGGCTATTCCATCTCTAAACTGTGAATAATTTTGTCACTAATTTTAGAGATGGATTAGCAACAGAAATTAGAGACGGAATTTTTCTGTCTCTAATTTCCGTCACTAATTTCATGTAGGGACGGATTAGCAATAGAATTTTTTTCGTCTCTAATTTCCGTCTCAAATCCGTCACTAAATTCTATTGCTAAATTTAGAAATGGAAATAGAGACGGATTATAGACGGAATTATTCCGTCTCTAATTTCTGTCGCTAATATGTATTTGCTTGTTTTCCTTGTGTCTGACTTAAAAAAAATTAATAAATATTATTTTGTGTTTAAAAAAAAGAAAATATAAATAAATAAAAATTAGTCTTCCCATTTTGCCCTTCATTATTTTACTCTATTCCTATTTTACTCGGCTGAACTTGGCCTATTTTTGGGGCCACATTCAATCCCAATATCAAATTCCAAAAACCAATTTGTAATTTCCCTTCTTCACTCAACTCCCTACTTCCAAAACCCTAGATTCACTATCTCCACCTTCTACATCACCGCATCATCCATCATCTTTCACCCTTTTCCCTATTCCTCTTCGATGTAACCCCAGCCACCACCATTTATCTCTGTTTCTTGTCCTCGTCGAAGCCACACTTATGTAACATTATCGCTGGAACTCCCTCCTCCTCCGTCATTCTCTCTCTCAGCCTTCGCCAGCCCTCTCTATTCACGATCTGTCAAGCTTCAATTCTTGGTGGCTCTACGTTGATTCTTGGTCATCTCTGCCATTTTAGTCAGTGAAACCTGGTGCTGTCGTGTCTGTGATGCTGTGTTCCTATTTCAGCTTTGAGGTAATTTTTGTTCCTTTCTTGTTTGTCTTTGCTATTTATTATGGGTTTTGGTTAAAGTAGAGTTGAGATTATGGTGAGCATTGATAAAGGCAGCATCTTTTATGTGAATCAAGGATGAACTTAGGCTTGAACTAACAATGGATCGGTATGAGGATTATTGTGGTCTATTGTGTGCGTTGGTAGTCTCTATAGTGCAAGTTTTCAAAGTCAAAATTTTGTTATGTCACTCCATTTTGCACTGCTTTCATTTTCCTTCTTAGTTAATTACTCTTGTTTTATCTGCGAGCCACAGTTGCTCTAGTAGAAACAAGTGAAAAAGAAAGTGAAATAATCCTAAGTGTGTGTGAGTACTATAATTGGATAGGGATGAGGCAGGAAAAAGGAGGATTGTTACAGTTCAAAATGCACCAAATGTAAAGATTTTTCATAGCCAAAAGATCAACATAGAGCAACTCCCACTATGAACAATGTAGCTCATATCACAACTTGTGTACTGCCCAGAAAAATATATCTAATTGTATAACTAAACCATGGGAAATTAGAATTAGTGAATTGAGCATCACCAGCATTTAAAAATCAAAACTTCATTTGGGAAATATCAGGAACAAGGCAAACGAGTCCAACCATAATCTAAGAAGTACAGCTCAAAACAGTCAATGATAACCACATAATGGCAGTCAAAAGCATAGGCACTGACATTAAAACCAAGAAACCCTCATCCTTCATATCAGTAAAAATAAGAAACTAGAACTCTACTTTCCTTTTTTTTTTTGCCATCGCAGAACTCTACTTTCCAACTCATCCATTAAGTCTTCAATTTCATGCCATGATTGTTACACTGCACAAGCACAAACTAGATGGACTTATATCAGAAGTCTGCCATTCTGGTCAATTTCAATGTTATTATTTGGCAAGGATTATATTTTATTACACAATGTTATTATCTTTGAAATTTGGCCAAGATTGTAACAAAGAAACAATATGACATTTTATTACAAAAATTATTTTTAAATGAAAAAGTCTCATGAATATTTTTAGAGCATAGAGTATGGTCATCGATTAAAGACATTAATAATTGAAAAAGGTTTATTAATTATTACTGTTCATTGTTTGAAGACTCAAAACTCCACTTCCTTGTTCTTTCTCTCCTCCACCTCCCTTCTTATTCAGTTTTTGGATAGTTTCGATCTTTTTTTTGTTTGGGTAAATGTCATCTAACCTTTAAATAATCAGATATTTTACCAAACTAACATGTGTTACATATGGAAATAAATTATGAGAAAATTGAGGTTCCAATGACTGTAACTCTTTAATACAAAGAAAATTAGCTAATGCCTCTATACCCCTTTCAAAGTGAGATTATTTTATAGAATTTTCTATTGGATAACTGAGAACTTCAGCTTAAACCTTAAAAAAAAGATAATTTTTTTGCAATTACATCTGCTGCTACTAGTTCTCTGATAAGCTTGAATGTGCCTTTGGGGGAAAAATTTTTTGCTACCAGTTCAACGATTATATACTATTGTTTTGCACTTTAATGTAAACATATCTGCATTATGCATGACAGCTAAATAAACTATTTTTATAATTTCAGAATCATGATTAAATGATGGCGATGGACATATGAGTAGATTATTGAATATAGTAATTGATGTTTTGTGGCTCCGCTGGGAACTTGAGTTTTTGTTTGCATATTCGATAAGCAATTTTCATGTTCTTGTTAATTAATTAAGTTCAATCATGTTCAGTTGGCCATATATCTGTAAATTGTGTTATGATCTAATAATATGTATTTTTTTATTCTTTTCAAGGTCTTGGAACAAGGGGAAATTATGTTAAAGATTTCCAATGAGATCTAATCCATTGACTCCTTTCTACCTAAAAGAGGAATATACGTTTCCTAGAGACTGAATGATATTCAAGTGTGCATTACTACTATCTTTAATAAAAAAAATCCAGACTTTAATTTTACAAAGTAGTAAAATATAAACAAATTTTATTTTTTAGACCTAGTGGCTAGTTGTAATTCCTACCTTTGCAATATTGTACACATGAACTTATTCTTTAGTTCAATTCAACATTAAAATGTGAAATTTTTCAATGGTTCTTTGGTAGCAGGCCTACTTGTTGCGCTTTTTGTGAGACCATAATTACCAATTGTCAAGTTTGAAGCTGAGTGGTATCAATATAGGTTGTGAATTAACAAAAAAAAGGTATGTGTGTATATGTTGTTGTGTTTTGCATTATGCAAATTTTTAATTAATTTTTTGATAATATATAGAAGAGTAGACTTAATTATAAGAAGGTTTGATACATGTAATATAATTAAGGGAATTTGAAACTAATACATCAGTTTGATTGTACTAACAATAAATGGGTTAATGTAGGATTTAGATGCTAATTTCATTTATGTTATGTGTTAATAATTTTGCAAGTTCAAGCAATTGTGACAAAAAAGCCCATAATTTTAGATACTAATATCATTTATGTTATGTGTAATTTTTTTGTTTGCCTTATATGCTTTCATGTATATACATATTTTCTATTCTACAATGCTTAAATCATGTAACGCAATGTAGAATGGAAGTTGCAGAAAATCATGGATGTATAATAGAGTAGATCGAACAACAAAATGGTATACAAAAGACTTCATAGAAGGTGTCGAGGAGTTTCTTGTTTATGCATTGAGAGCGTCATCTTATTCTCAAACCTTAAAGAATATTAGGTGTCCATATGTAAAATGTAAATGTAGGCCGTATCTAAATGTCGACGAGGTGAAGACACACATATATAAAGTTGGATTCATGCCAAACTACTATATATGGAATAGTCATGGGGAAATAGAAACTGAATTTCATCCACCTATGTCTCCATTACCAAGTGTCTTGCACTCCTCACATGGGCTACTAGGTAGTGAACAAAGTCAATATGAGACCATGGTGATGGATGCTGCGGGGCCAAGTTTTAGGGATAACTATAATGAAGATGTTGAAGAGATGCCTAACTCAAATGCTAGAGCATTTTATGACTTGTTACATGCTGCACAACAACCTCTATGGGAAGGTTGCAAAGAAGAATCTAAACTTTCAACAACTTTAAAATTATTAAGTATTAAGGCAACAACTAACATGTCACAACAAGGCTATAATTTCGTTTCTCAACTCATGAGAAGGACACAACCTCAAGACACTTGTATGCCTATAGACTTGTACCAAACAAAGAAGTTGGTGGCAAAGTTAGGTCTTAATTATAACAAGATTCACTGTTGTGTGAATAGGTGTATGTTGTACTATAAAGCTGATGATAGTGCAATCCAATGTAAGTTTTGTGGTGAGGAAAGATATTATATCAAAAAGTCTCATGGAAGGAAAAAAAAGGTTGCAAGGAAACAATTGTGGTTTCTACCTTTGATTCTAAGATTGCAACGATTGTATGCTTCTGAAAAATCGCAAAGGCCATGAGATGGGATTATGAGAATTGTCGAGGTGCCAATGTACTTTATCACCATTTAGGCAATCTGGGAAACAATATTCTTGTTGGCCTGTGATTATTACTCCATATAATTTCACCTGAAGTGTGCATGACACGGGAATATATGTTCTTGACTTTGATCATCCTTGATCCTAATAATCCCAAAGGAAAAATATATGTGTATTTACAACCATTAATAGATGAATTAAAGTTGTTGTGGGATGAAGATGTGTTGACTTATGATACCTTTTTGAGACAAAACTTTTATATGTGTGCTACATTATTATGGACAATCAATGATTTTCCTGCATATAGTATGTTGTCTAATTGGACAACAATGGGAAGATTATCATGTCCTATATGTATGGAGAACTCAAACGCATTCTAATTGAAGCATAGGAGGAAAACATCTTTCTTGACTGTCATCGTCAATTCCTTCCCATTGATCACCACTTCAGGAGAAATAAAAGCTCATCTTACAAGAACAGAGTTGAGAAATCAATGCCTCCACCCCGGTTAAGCGGAGAGGAAGTTTGGCAAAGAGTAAAAAATTTGTCAAAGGTCACTGATTATGGAAAAACTATACCAATTGAAGGCTATAATGACACTCATCATTGGACAAAACAAAGCATATTTTGGGAATTGCCATAATGGAAAAGTAACATTATTCGGCATAATCTTGATGTCATACATATTGAGAAGAATGTTTTTGACAATTTGTTTCACACTGTCATAGACACAAAGGGAAAAACAAAAGATAATATACAAGCTCGAATGGACTTGAAGGAATATTGTCAACGAAAATAAGATGAACTTGTTGAAAGAGGAGGAAAAATAATGAAACCAACTGCAAAATATGCTTTCAACATAGAAAAGAAATGAGCAATTTGTGAATTGGTAAAGAACTTAAAGGTCCCTAATGGATATGCATCTAATCTAGCTCGGTGTGTTGACATGAAGGAAGGAAAGTTGTATGGAATGAAGAGCCATGGTTGTCATGTGTTCATGGAATGCTTTCTTCCTATTACCTTTGCTAGTTTTGCCTGAAGATATATTCAATACTATAGCGAAGCTTAGTCAATTCTTTAGACAGCTTTATTCCACTTCCTTGATGATAGATCAACTAGAGTTGCTAGAGCAAAATATTGTTGTGACCTTGTGTAAGCTGGAGAAGGTCTTTCCACTAGGGTTCTTTAACTCAATGGATCATTTGCCCATCCACCTTCCTTATGAAGCTAAAGTTGGAGGACCGGTTCAATATTGATGGATATATCCATTTGAAAGGTAATTAAAGCTATGCATATGATTTGATAATGAATATATGATAAATACAATAATTAATCTTACCATTTACAACCATTTGTGTAGGTTCCTATATACCTTGAAACAAAAGGTAAAAAACAAAGCTCGGGTTGAAGCATCTATATATAAAGCTTATATAATTAAGGAGACCTCAATGTTTTGCTCACACTACTTTGACTCAAGTGCTCCACCAAGAGTAGCAAGACCTTTACGAAATGACTATGGGGGAGAATTTGATTTGCCAGCAATTTCTGTATTTAACTATCTAAGAAGATCTTCTGGGAAATGTATATGTCGTTACTTGACGGATGAGCAAGCAGAGGCTGCTATAAGATATGTTCTAATGAATTGTTATGAGGTGCAACCTTACATGACGTAAGTTAATTAGAAAAATGATAAACTTGAACATTATGTCAAATATATGTTTATAATTAATACATTGTTTGATATGCAATTTATTTGTACAAATATTAAAGGAAGAGAACTCTCAAATTATAGGGAATGATATAGAATCTCAAATCAATAAACGATTTCCCTCATGGTTTAAAAATTATGTAATTTGCTTATGGTTTTAATTTTGTATCACATAACAACCCTTATTTTACAAAATACTCATTAATAATTATTAACGTTGTGTAGGTGCACAACCCTAACAACAATATTGTGGATCCATTTTTGCAAGATATTTCTTAGGGGCCAAAGAGAAAAGTTAGAACATGGCCTATGTACTTCATTAATGGGTATAAGTTTCACAAACATTCATGGGCTGTTCAAAAATCAACGATAAATAGTGGTGTGTGTCACGCCCTTATTTTAATTTCACATTTACTAGAGTGTTCGCGGAAGACGACATGCGGTTCGGTAGGCAACACAGGAATAGCATAACTATACTGATAATATGTACATAATTACATAATATCCCCCGAGGGGTTCATACCTGATAAATTCAAATAATGTAGCCGCACAGGGTTACTTGGGTGTCTAAACTCGTCCCAGTGAAATGGAGACTTCTTCCCGTCTTCGTTCCACTACTATAATCCCCTCGTACAGTACTCTGCATTGTTGTTTGCATATCTTCTGTCGCCTCCTGTCTAATTTGTTGGTAGGGGAGGGTGAGATTCGAGAGAATCTCAGTAGGAAACAGATACCATAATGCATGCATGATTGATGCTATGTGTATGACATGTTAGCTTTATCTAGATGTATACCCCATAATGACATTTCTGCATGCTCAATGTTTCATGTAACAAAACTATGGCCACAGCAAAACAGAAACAAAGCTTCATTTATTCAAATATGCTCTACACAATCAAGTAAAGCAATCACATACATCACTACACAAGCAAAGATATCAAATACATGCAATTAAGGTAAGTCCCCTACCTTAACCTGTTTCCGCCTCGAAACGCGTGCCTCGATCTATGTGCAAACAGCTCGGGGCTCCATATTCGATCCTACAATGTCAAATGTACTATTTAGACACTTCCATAGTGTTTCTGGGGGTTATATGAGGCTATCTTGAAAAATTACTAAAATACCCCCGGGGACCCGGCCCCATCATACCCGGTCCGGCTGTACTTTTCTCGAAATTCTAACCTGGGCTATCCTGACATATTTTCGCCCAAGGAATCCATTTCCGGACTTATAATTATCAAATTCAATGTCAAATTACGAAAATGCCCTTGGCAGCCCTACTTTTAGGGTTTTAGGGGCGTTTCCGTAATTATGCTTTCTCGGCCTTTTCCGAAAAAGTGCCCAACTGTAACCCCACCTAATTTTCCCTCATGAACTCAATGGAATCATCAAATCATTGAAAATCCAACTCTAAGACCTATTTATAGCCCTGACCGAATTATATGGGTTTTCCAGGGAAAATTGGGGTTTTTCGGTTTCGGCTCCGTAAACACGTTCCTTTCTACTCCTAACCACTTTATTGACTATTCCATTAGGTTACAACTACCATTTAGTACCAATTTGGGCAGCATAACCCCTAGGCAACTCAATTTCCAAACTTTAAAACCAATGACAATCCGGTGAAATTTCACCGATTAAATTGCCCACAACAGCCAGAATAAACAATATACGAAAGTTTGGAAGTTACCTCAAGCTCCCACTAGCTTTTTCTCTTCTTGGCTGAAACCCTAACCTTTGAAATACCAAAAGATGAGCTTCTAAACCTTGAATCACATAGAAGAATAGCTTAGGAACGGAATTATATGCATTAAGAACCGATTTACCGATGAAATCACTTACCTTTGCAAGTTTTTTCCTCTCCTTCTCTCTCTCTAAAATTTCACACTTCCTCTCTCTTAGGGTCTGTTATGGCGTCAGTTTCATCTGAATAAAGGAGGAAGATGGTGTTTTATTTTAATATCTTATATCATATTTCATTTATTTGATAATTTCCAAATTTTCGGATTTTACAAAATTCTGGCAGATTTCTGCCCAAACTTTGAAAAATCATAACTAATTCTAGAAAAATCAAAATGAGGTGGTTCTAAAGCCTATAGAACTCTTATTGAGTCTATTTTCAAGGAAAAATATAGACTTTTACTTTATGGAATCACAAAATTCCCAGAATTTCATTCTTTGCATGTTGTTTCAGAAACTTTCCAGTTTTTCTGGGCTAACTTCAAAAATTCATATCTTTTTGTGTATAGCTCTTATTGAGTCATATGACCTATCAAATTAAAGCTTAGGATGTATACTTTCATCCTGTAAAATTTCATAATTTTTACTTATCATTAAGTCTTCCAAAACCTTATGATAAGCTCACTGCCTCATAGGCGATTTTATCGAAAACATAATTATATTCTCCAAAATTCACCATTTTACTTTCTTAATACCCCAAACATATTAGAATCATTAGGGAATATATTTAGGACATCTACTAAATTGGGGCTTAGTAGTCCACTCAATTTAGGCTTATTCCAAAGCTTCTAATCCCAAATTTCGGGGTATTACATTTCTCCCCCCGTTCAATAAATTTCGTCCTCGAAATTTGAACGTCTACAACTTAGGGATTTATCTTATCTCATTCTATTATCACATGCAGGCTCAAAAGCCATGTAACACCATAGTCATATTTCCATTACTAATCTTAGATAGTATTCAACATTCATTATCCATTCTGTATACAGTAGGTAGCATGCAATCAAATACAGGTTCCCATAGCGCTTGATTCTATAGGCCTCATAGCCTCTTCGGGACTTCACCCAGATTCACACAATCACTCTTTTTTGTAATGGTCCAATCCTCACCCCCTTAACGAGGCCTATTGGATGTCCCTCACCCTCTTAACGAGGTCTGTTGGGCATGTAAGCCGGCTATGGTTTGTAAGAGGCAAACTTCACCCAAGAGGGGGGTGAATTGGGTGATGTTATAAATTTTTCGTTTGAAGTGGTGATATGAAAATATAGTAGATAGAGTAGAGTAGAGAAGATTTGAACACAGAGAGTTATACTGGTTCGGCTTAACAATAATGCCTACGTCCAGTCCTCAGAGATCAAGATCTACTGAGCTTTTCACTATACCTCCAAGATTCAATGGGCTCTTAGAACGCCATAAAACAACAGTCGTCCTTGAATGGACTATGAGCAGAAATATTCTCTCAACAAGAAACTTCTCTCCCCCTTACGACAAGTCTTATGTGCAGAGAAAACAACCTATGACCCTTCTCACTTGCTTATGTATACAAGACTTATGAGTGGAAGACACTTCAAGGAATTCTCTCAACTGCTTCTCTCGTAAGGAATAACTACCCTCTCAAGGTCCCAATACCTTGAGAACACATAAACATAGAATTTTGAGTTTGTATGAGGACTCTCTTACAGAGCAAATGAATAAACACTGAAGATCAAAGTGTATACAGAGAAAACAGATGAATAACAGAGAATTGGTATAAGCTTGTGAATTTTTGTGTTACATTGTTGTAGTTTCTCTTTGAGTCTCTGTATATATATATATAGTTGCTTCAGTTTTTGCCCGTTTGAGAAATCATCATTGGAGGAGCTGGACACTTGCAACTGTAGAAGAACACGCGCATGTTTGAATAATCTGAATGTGGTAGGTGCGAACGTGTCTGTAATCATGTTGTCTGCCGATGTTTGACTTTTCTCCGTAACAACCAATTTGAAACGTTCTTCATCCTGTATTATACTTTTAAAACAATCAAAACAATGTTAAATAATAATAATAAGTAATGATGATATGAATTAATAACAATAAACCATATTCGTAATGAACGTTGTGATACTTATCATTTTCGGTGGTCAAACAGGGCATCACTCGAGCATGAAAGTCTCACCTCGAGTGATCTCCTATTTTCCTTCATATACCTCTGTTATCGGGTTGTGCTTGCATGGAAAATCAGAGAGAAAATATCTTCACTCGCGGGTGAAGAGAGGTCTCACTCGAGCACAAAATCTCTGCTCGAGTGATCTTTGCACTTTACCATTTTGACAAGAGTGAGAATTTACACTCGCGGGTGATATGGACTCTCACTCGAGCACACTTACCTCTGCTCGAGTGAGAAGCATATTCTCAAGGAATATGCTCTCTAAACCATCACTCGCATCAGAATTTCAGAGGGATAGAATTTTCACTCGCGAGTGATGTGGGCCCTCACTCGAGCACACTTACCTCTGCTTGAGTGAGAAGCATATTCTCAAGGAATATGCTCTCTTGAACAAGCACTCGCAACTGATCTGGAGAGGGATGGAAATATTACTCGCAAGCATGGACGTGTCACTCCAAGCATGAATGGGTGTGCTCGAGCACACTTACTCATTTCTGAAATTCAAGACTCTCGGCCAAGTACTCGCAGTGCCTTTCTCGAGTGAATAGAGGAAGCATGCCATTACTTGCTCTCGGCCAAGTGCTCACAGTGCCTTGCTCGAGTGAATAGAGGAAGCATGCCATTACTTGCTCTCAGCCAAGTGCTCGCATGCCCTCACTCGCATACGTGCTCGAGTGAGAATGACTTCTCTGCTCGAGTGCATATCTTGTGCTTCGAGTGATCTATTGAATACAAAGAGAGAATGCCTCTCGGGTACTCACTTCCTGGCTTTCTCTCACACCTGCTCGAGTACAGAAGTGATTTGTGCTCGAGTGCAGATTTCATGCTCGAGCACTCAAGTGCAATTTCACAGCAGATATCAGCAAACTTCAAATATGCATTTGGTAACTTGGAATCTTTTCCTAACCTTCTAAAAACATGTTTTAATCATAATTGAATTATTGTTATCATCAAAACTTGGGATTTAACATTCTCCCCCTTTTTGATGATGACAAAACTCTTTGTGATGAAGGTTTAAAAGAAATTGAATGAAATTGAAAAGTTTTGAAATTTCTTCAAAGTTTCCAAAATGCATATCAAGTTTAAGTTCCAAATTCAAGTTTTCCTGCAATGTTTCCTTTAGACACTTAACAGCCAAGATAAGTATAGTATGAGGTAAATAACTTAACAAGAATTTTAATAACTTGAAACATTGAGAGTTTGATAATAAAAAAAAAACTTGAACCATGTCATTAATTATAACAAACTTGAACAACAAGATAATTTCAGAATATAACTTCAAAATAGTAAAATGACATACATATCAAAATCCTACCCAATACAGAAAACTACCCAAACACCCTTATACACCCTACAGAAGCTCAGAAAACATCACACATCCTTCTCCCCCGTTTTGTCAATATCAGAAGGGGGTTCTGGAGGTGGAACAAAAGATATCATGGCAGAGAGAGGGTCAATGGGCTGGTCAGGAGGAGATGGTGGTTGTGGGACAAATGTAACATCTACATTAGACTCAGGATCAGTGAAAAGTACATGAGTCTCTGGATGAGGGGGTGAGGTATGAGTGGTCTCTGGAGGCACCCCTGAAGATGAGGAGGGAAAATATGAATGCAGGAAAGTCTCCATATTAGTGATCCTCTGTGACATCTCATCTTGTGTTTTGAACATCAGTTCAAAGTTAAGATTGGCCTGGTCTACCAATTTAATGACTTGTGTTTCCATCTTCTCCACAAGTTTCTCATACTCAGTCACTAACTCCTTCTTTAAACTTGATATAGCTTGATTAATTACCTCAGACAAATGATTGGATAGAGAGGCATTGAGAAAAGAAGGAGGAGGAATAGGGCCTTGTGCAGATGATTGTGCCTCATCTCCTCTGGATGGAGTGGCTTCCCTCTTTGATGTGGCTTTGGTCCGACTCACCGGAAGATTGATACCCATGTAAGTTAACTGAGTCTTTCCAAACCTTGAGATGAGAACCCTTTCTTTTCCTTCCAAATACCAGATGTTATTTTTCATCAAAATGAAGGAAACAAGTTGAGGGTAAGGTATGGTTGTGGATCTTGTTGAAGAAAATCGAAACCTTCTCATCTCACTAAAAATGATCTCCCCTATATTCCTTTGTTGCCCAGCAACCAATGAAGCCAATAGATAGTAATCCTTTTATGCAAAGTGGGTAAAATTTCTGGATTTATTGACTATGCTCCGGGAATAAATGTAATGAAGGATTCTGTGATGGTCAGGCATATCAATAGGCTTGAAAGTGAGGGGGCCAATAGGGTCTTTTGGTCTCAAAATGTTAAAAGTTTCATTGGCAGAGAATGAGGGTGGATCAGTAGGAGGTGCCACATAACCAAGTAAATCATTTATGATTTTGGCAGAAATCATAATGAATTTCCCTCTAATGGTTGTAGATACAGCTTCTTCAATCAAATCACCGGATCTAGACATGATATTATGAGTTTTCATGTTGGAATAAAATGTCTTTACAACAGTGGGGGAATATGGCAAATGAATTTCTAACCAAGGAGCATAGTATTGAAGATAAGGGTATAAGTCCAAATGACAGTTCTTTTTCAGGTAATCCAAATCCACATATACTACAGGGCAGAAATGTCTATGCTTAAATTCATCATCATATACCTTCTGTGATAAAGCCTTAAGCTCTGTCACATTGAATCCCTCAGGAGGACTAGTGAGTTGGTCATCCACTGGTGCTTGAGAGGCAGAAGGTGCTCCTGAAGCAGAGGCACTTGGTTGATGTGAACTTGAAACACCAGCTTGAGAAGCAATTTTCCCAACTATCTTGTCCAGTTTTGATTTCTCTATGGCTTCCCGGAGTTGTTTACTGAAAGTATCCCCAGAAGAAGAAGATGATTGGGGTTGTTCTCTATCCTTCTTCTTTCCCTTTCCTTGTACCTCTTTGGATTGAGACCGGGTGATTATGGGTTCCTTGAAGACCACACCTTTTGATTTCTTTTGAGGAGGTTGGTCTTTCTTGGAAACTTGAGGTTTTGGATGAGGTTTCTTAGCGGGAGTTCTCTTTTTGGTCTTAGGCTTTGGAGGAGGTGAAGGTGAGGGAGAGTTTTTGGGAGATGGAGGAGTAAGTTCAGGGGTTCCAGATTCACTGGCAGCAGAGTGAGTGGAAGAAGGAGAATGAGACTTTTGAGGAACAGAGGGTAACTTTGTTCTTGCCATTGGAAAAGTGGAAGAGAAACGAGAACTCTTATTTTTGAAAGAAGAGAGACAAATACAAGTAGAAATTAGGGCACAAGTGAAGAATGCAGAAGACAAAAATCACCTTTTATAGAAGATTGAGAGGTTGTAACGGCGATTTGAAGCAGAAGGACGTGATTAAATGATGAGAGAACGGTTGAAGATGAAGAGTTGTGACTTTTGAGTGAGAGAGCACTTCGAGTGAGAGGAGGAAGTGCGACGTTCTGAGCTCCCCAGAAACTGATATAAGTGACAGTGCTCGAGCATGAACCCTAGTGCTCGAGTGATGTTCATACTGTGCTCGAGAGTGTTCTAGCTGTGCTCGAGTGATGTTCTGGAAAAATAAAGAAACATGTAAAACATACCTGGATTGTGGATTCCTTGACATATTTTGCACCTTTGTAATCGAATCCTCCAAGATCATTTGAGTAATCATGAGTTTGATCATTTTTGCAAATAAATTCTTCTTCCTCACTCGCGAGTAGACATTCCTCACTTCAAGCATGTTCATACCATGCTCGAGTGAGAATTCCTCACTCGCGAGTGAGCCCAATTCTCACTGTAGTTTATGATATATTCCCTTGGTGTTTTTAACTCCTCTGTTAACCTCTGTTCTAACTATAAGAGAACAGAGCATCATAAATAGTGTTGTGCTCGAGCAGAGCTTCTTGTGCTCGAGTGACACAACTCCTCACTCGAGCAGTACCTCTAGTGCTTCGAGTGAGACTCCTGCAAAACAAGTTTTGGCCACTCCGATGACAAAGTTAGTATGGTTATCATCAAAATAAACATTTAATTAAATTTTTAACAAGAAAACTTACAACTCATTGGGATTAACCATTCCCAATTCTCTTCGAATATAGAGAAATTGCTCTTTTGCAATTGGTTTCGTGAAAATATCCGCAAGTTGAAGATGAGTTGGTATGAATTCCACTTTGACATCTTTCTTTTGAACATGATCTCGAATGAAATGATGTCGAATGTCTATATGCTTGGTTCTTGAATGTTGTACAGGATTCTTTGCCAAGCTTATCGTGCTAGTATTATCACAATAGATTGAGATTTCTTTTAAATAAATTCCCAAATCTTGAAGTTGTTGTTTTAACCAAAGCACTTGAGAACAGCAACTTGCCACAGCTATATACTCAGCTTCAGTCGAAGATAATGAAACTGTGTTCTGCTTCTTGCTGAACCATGATACTAGAGAACCTCCGAGAAATTGACATTGTCCACTGGTACTCTTTCTGTCAGTTTTATATCCACCGTGATCTGAATCTGAATATGCCATTAAGTATTCGTTCCCTCTCTTTGGATACCAAAGTCCAAGCTCTGAAGTATCTCCTAGATATTTGAAAATTCTTTTTACTGTCTCTGCATGAGATACTTTAGGATTGGATTGATACCTTGCACACATTCCTACACTGAACTGAATATCTGGCCTGCTTGCTGTAAGATAGAGTAATGAACCAATCATTCCTCTATACTTTGTGATGTTGAAGCTAGGTCCCTTTACATCAGCATCCAGCAATGTTGTAGAACTCATTGGAGTATCGGCTCCGTTAGCATTATCTAGACCATATTTCTTTAACAGCTCTTTCAAATACTTTGTCTGAGATATAAATATGCCATTCTTCTTTTGTTTGATCTGAAGTCCAAGAAAGAAGTTCAATTCTCCCATCATGGACATTTCAAATTCTCCCTGCATAATCTTAGAGAAATCTTGACACATAGATTCGTTAGTGGCACCGAAAATAATATCATCAACATAAATTTGAACTATTAGAATATCATTTTTGTTATGTTTGATGAATAAAGTTGTATCAACTTTCCCTCTGACAAAACCTTGATCAAGAAGAAATTTGCTTAGTCTTTCATACCAAGCTCTGGGTGCTTGTTTCAAACCATATAATGCTTTCTTAAGTTTGAAGACATAATCAGGTTTTGTTTCATCTTCAAAACCAGGAGGTTGTTCGACATAAACTTCCTCCATAATATAACCATTTAGAAAAGCGCTTTTTACATCCATTTGATAAAGTTTAAAACTTTTGATGCAAGCAAAGGCTAAGAGTACTCGTATTGCTTCCAATCTTGCTACTGGAGCATATGTTTCCTCATAATCAATACCTTCTTCTTGATTATAGCCTTTGGCAACCAATCTTGCTTTGTTTCTCACAATGATTGCTGATTCATCAAGTTTGTTTTTGAAAACCCATTTGGTCCCTATAACCGTATGGTCTTTAGGTCGAGGAACCAAATCCCAAACTTGATTTCTTTGAAATTGATTTAGTTCTTCTTGCATAGCAATCACCCAATCATTGTCAGATAAAGCTTCTTCTATATTAGAAGGTTCAATCTCAGAAATAAAAGCAGAAAATGTTACCTCATTGAGGATTCTATTTCTGGTTTTGACACCTTCATGAATATCTCCTATAACTTGATCAATTGGATGATCCTTCATATGTCTCCATGCTTTAGGTTGATCATGATCATCAACATCTTCTAAATTTTGAAAATCATTTGTTTCAAAATCATCCTGCTTTGAAATAGATTTGTTTTTCTTGATTGAATCCATTTCTTCTTCATCATTAAGTTTTGTCTGAGATTCAATTTCATCAAACACAACATGAATAGATTCTTCAATAGTACATGTTCTTTTATTGAAAACTCTATAAGCTTTACTTCTATTAGAATATCCTAGAAAAATACCTTCATCAGACTTTGAATCAAATTTACCTAAATTTTCCTTACCATTGTTGTGAATGAAACACTTACACCCGAAGATATGAAGATGAGCAATATTTGGCTTTCTTCCTTTGTAGAGTTCATATGGTGTCTTACCAAGAGATTTGTGAATATATGCTCTATTTGAAATATAGCATGCAGTACTCATTGCATCTGCCCAGAACACTTGTGACATTTCTTTTTCATTAAGTAAAGCTCTTGCCATTTCTGTAAGCACTCTGTTCTTCCTTTCCACTACTCCATTTTGTTGAGGTGTTCTAGGAGTTGAGAAGTTGTGATCTATCCCCTCGTTGTTGCAGTAATCTTCAAACAATTGGTTATCAAATTCTCCTCCATGATCTGTTCTAATAGAGACAATAGAAATACCTTTCTCATTTTGAATCTTTTTGGCAAACATAATAAATTCAGCAAAAGTTTCATCTTTTGAGGCAATGAATATAGTCCAAGCAAATCTTGTAAAATCATCTACAATTACTAACGTATATAAATTTCCTCCAAAACTTTTTACTCTTGCAGGTCCTACCAAATCCATATGAAGTAATTGTAAAGGTTTTGAAGTAGAAATTTCATATTTTGTTTTAAAAGAAGATTTAGTTTGTTTGCCTTTTTGACATGCTTCACAAATCATGTTATCTTTGAATTTAAGTTTGGGAAGGCCAACAACTAAATCTTTTCTGATCAATTTGTCAAGTTGATTCATATTGACATGAGCCAAACGCTTATGCCATAACCAACTTTCCTCTGATCTACTAAGAAAACAATTTTCAGAAGAATTTGAATTTAAATCAATTGTATAACAATTACCGTCCCTTTGAGCTCGGATTTTTGCCTTGATAGTTTCTTTGTTTAGAAGTAGATCTTTCTTACTTACTATCAAGCATTCTTTCGAGTCGAAAATCACCCAGTTATCTTTGTCAGTGCTTTGGCTTACGCTTAAGAGATTGTGGCATAAACCTTCAATATAATATACTCCGTTGATTTGAAAGCCATCTGTTCTTCCCACTTCTCCAATTCCAGCAATACGTCCGGATTGATTTCCTCCAAAAGTCACCTTTCCTCCTTCTCTAGGTTCAAACATGGTGAACTTATTTTTGTCACCAGTCATGTGTCTCGAACATCCACTATCAATATACCATTTGTTCGCTCGAGATGCTTTGAGACATACCTAGAATAAGATGATCAAGTTTTAGGTACCCACACTTTCTTGGGTCCTTTGTGGTTAGTATTTGGAATATGTGTCCCTTTCGGAACCCATTTATATGTTCCAACGACCTTTCCCTTTTTGAAATAACATGATGAAGTATAATGTCCTTTTCTATTACAAAAATTGCATGATACAAAAGGATTTGATGTATGCACAGAATTCCTGAAATATTTAAGATAGTTTCTACTATTCTTTTTACTCTTATCATGCACAGCATTATATCCAATTCCAGTTTTATCAAAGGAAACTTTCTGAGAGCTTAAAATAACCTTGAGAGTTTCACTTCCTTTAGTAAATTTTTCAACAATCTTTGTTAAGTCCTCTATTTTCTTATCTTTCTCTTTACACATTTCATATGATGATATGACATTACTTTCTAATTCTTTTACTTTCTTCTTATAACTAACCATTTCTTTAGCAACTTTAATGAACTCTGTATGCAATGCATTATATTCAGATAATAATTCATTATAAGAGGGTTCAGAGTCACTTACCTCAGAGTCTGATTCTTCTTCCTTAGCTACCAAGCATAGATTTGCTACTTCGTCGTTGTCATTTTCTTCGTCTGACGAACTATCACCCCAAATAGATGATATATATGCTTTCTTTTTCTGCTTCTTTTTGTCTTTGTTTCTGAAGCATTCAGATTTGATGTGTCCTGGTTTTCCACATTCATAGCATACTATTTGGTGTTCTTTGTTTTCTTTCTTGCTTGGTCCACCTTGATAATTCTTGAAATTCCTTTGTCCTCTTCTGTAGAATTTCTTGAACTTTCTCACGATCATTCCCATTTCATCATCACTAGGAACATTTTCATTTTCAGAAGTTCCTTCTTCTTCTTGAATAACTTTAAATGCAACTCCCTTTTTCTTTTTATCATCGAATTCTTCAAGTTCCTTTTTGAATTTCAACTTACCCTCATATTCAGAAAGGCTTCCAAAGAGAGCAGCTACGGATCTCATAGACTCTCCTTTGGCTTCTTCGATGGCTGTCACCTTTGCTTCCCATTCTTTCGTAAGAATATTAAGAATCTTTCTTACCTGGGAATTTTGATCAAACGACTTTCCAAGAGCAGATAATTGATTAACAAGATGAGTATACCTTAGTTCAAATTCTGATATACTCTCTCCAGTTTTCATACGAAATAAATCATACTCTGTAATTAAAGTATTGATCCTATTCTCTTTGATTCCAGATATACCTTCGTGAGCAATTTCAAGAGCATCCCACATATCTTTGGCAGTAGGTAGAGTACATATACGAAAATATTCTTTTTGACTAAGAGCACTCTGTATCATTAAAATGGCTTTGCTATTTAATGTTACTAACCTCTTGTCATTTTCGTCAAACTCATCTGGACTCTTTCTAACTGCTCTATCTTCAATTTTCTTCATTGGAACATAGTCACCGTCTTGTATAACATTCCATAATCCGTACTCGTTGGCCATTACGAACACTCTGAATTTGGCTTTCCAGAACGAAAAATGTTCTCCAGCAAAACCAGGAGGTCTAGTGATTGAAGCACCATCTGGAAGGATATTTTCACCCATTGTTGCCATTTGTCGGATCCTTCTCAAGCTGTTAGGCTCTTCGGAGAAGACAAGGCTCTAATACCAAATGTAAGAGGCAAGCTTCACCCAAGAGGGGGGTGAATTGGGTGATGTTATAAATTTTTAATTTGAAGCGGTGATATGAAAATATAATAGATAGAGTAGAGTAGAGAAGATTTGAACACAGAGAGTTATACTGGTTCGGCTTAACAACAATGCCTACGTCCAGTCCTCAGAGATCAAGATCTACTGAGCTTTTCACTATACCTCCAAGATTCAATGGGCTCTTAGAACGCCACAAAACAACAGTCGTCCTTGAATGGACTATGAGCAGAAATATTCTCTCAACAAGAAACTTCTCTCCCCCTTACGACATGTCTTATGTGCAGAGAAAACAACCTATGACCCTTCTCACTTGCTTATGTATACAAGACTTATAAGTGGAAGACACTTCAAGGAATTCTCTCAACTACTTCTCTCGTAAGGAATAACTACCCTCTCAAGGTCCCAATACCTTGAGAACACATAAACATAGAATTTTGAGTTTGTATGAGGACTCTCTTACAGAGCAAATGAATAAACACTGAAGATCAAAGTGTATACAGAGAAAACAGATGAATAACAGAGAATTGGTATAAGCTTGTGAATTTTTGTGTTACGTTGTTGTAGTTTCTCTTTGAGTCTCTGTATATATATATAGTTGCTTCAGTTTTTGCCCGTTTGAGAAATCATCATTGGAGGAGCTGGACACTTGCAACTGTAGAAGAACACGCGCATGTTTGAATAATCTGAATGTGGTAGGTGCGAACGTGTCTGTAATCATGTTGTCTGCCGATGTTTGACTTTTCTCCGTAACAACCAATTTGAAACGTTCATCATCCTGTATTATACTTTTAAAACAATCAAAACAATGTTAAATAATAATAATAAGTAATGATGATATGAATTAATAACAATAAACCATATTCGTAATGAACGTTGTGATACTTATCATTTTCGGTGGTCAAACAGGGCATCACTCGAGCATGAAAGTCTCACCTCGAGTGATCTCCTATTTTCCTTCATATACCTCTGTTATCGGGTTGTGCTTGCATGGAAAATCAGAGAGAAAATATCTTCACTCGCGGGTGAAGAGAGGTCTCACTCGAGCACAAAATCTCTGCTCGAGTGATCTTTGCACTTTACATAGGGAAAGTCTTCTCGGGTCATCACTCGCATACCATTTTGACAAGAGTGAGAATTTGCACTCGCGGGTGATATGGACTCTCACTCGAGCACACTTACCTCTGCTCGAGTGAGAAGCAAATTCTCAAGGAATATGCTCTCTAAACCATCACTCGCATCAGAATTTCAGAGGGATAGAATTTTCACTCGCGAGTGATGTGGGCCCTCACTCGAGCACACTTACCTCTGCTCGAGTGAGAAGCATATTCTCAAGGAATATGCTCTCTTGAACAAGCACTCGCAACTGATCTGGAGAGGGATGGAAATATTACTCGCAAGCATGGACGTGTCACTCCAAGCATGAATGGGTGTGCTCGAGCACACTTACTCATTTCTGAAATTCAAGACTCTCGGCCAAGTACTCGCAGTGCCTTTCTCGAGTGAATAGAGGAAGCATGCCATTACTTGCTCTCGGCCAAGTGCTCGTAGTGCCTTGCTCGAGTGAATAGAGGAAGCATGCCATTACTTGCTCTCGGCCAAGTGCTCGCATGCCCTCACTCGCATACGTGCTCGAGTGAGAATGACTTCTCTACTCGAGTGCATATCTTGTGCTTCGAGTGATCCATTGAATACAAAGAGAGAATGCCTCTCGGGTACTCACTTCCTGGCTTTCTCTCACACCTGCTCGAGTACAGAAGTGATTTGTGCTCGAGTGCAGATTTCATGCTCGAGCACTCAAGTGCAATTTCACAGCAGATATCAGCAAACTTCAAATATGCATTTGGTAACTTGGAATCTTTTCCTAACCTTCTAAAAACATGTTTTAATCATAATTGAATTATTGTTATCATCAAAACTTGGGATCTAACATGGTTCACTTCGTTAGGTTCCTCCCATGGTAGAATATCGCACCTCATGTGAGACATGGTACCATTGGACACCAAAACGTTTGGTCACACTGGTCTTACTGCCTCCACTACAACCTGGTATAGTTTGGATGTTCTGCCAACCTCAAAACATTACCTTGGACACATTGGTCCAATGTCATCGCACTAGGCATCAACCAAATTACTAGACACATAGGTCTTACAGCCCAGAGACACAGTCCTATGCAACCTTGCACATCGGGTCTTACCGCCTTGTACAAACCTGTACACTTTCTATAATTTATGCCTACCTATTCGGTGTTCAGGATCAAATGACTATTTGACCCTTATTGGTTGTACTGTGTGCACTATTCACTAGGCATACGATGTGCACTATTCACTATGTGACCATCCACTGTTTGCACTATATCACAAGTGGATGATTCATTCTGTGAGGCTATAGCTATGGAGACGCTCATGCCTCTACTCAACTTTATTGCATCAAAACACATCCCGATCCATGCCTACTTGTATCTGTGTAGACCATAAAGCTCGACTGTAGATCTGGGATTGTTATCACTGATGCTGTTGAGAGGTATTCGCCACCATTCTGCCCTACTACACTAGGGTTCATCCCAATTCCAATTCACATGTGTCACCACAAACTACAAAGGTTGTGCGACTGTTGACCATACAGGTCATCATACTGTACACCACGCAAGATGTAATAATGTACACCACACAGGATGTAATATTGTACACAACTCAGGGTGTAATACTGTTCATTACATATACTGTAATACTATTGACCTTCAAGGCCATAATATGTTTTAGGATAATCAACAATGGTGCTAACATCAACCCCTCCTGTAAGTTTCGAAATTGCACCTAGATTCATCACACTTTCGCTGCCCACTCTGAAGTCTATCTCCTCATATGAGCTTTAATATTATCAGGATGATTTAATAGGAGTCCTATAGGAACCTCCCATGACACTCAACAACACCCACAATCTATATTCCTCTGTGCCTACTCTTTACCCGTTTGAACTTGAATCATTATGATCCATATAAACTCTTATCTCAAGAAAACACATTCACTATGAGATTCATTACAATGCACCATCGTTAAGGGCCAATGTTTTCGTAGCCCTACTCTACGATTCAACTTCATGGCAGCTGTACTCTAGGATTAGTCATCACGGTGGCTGCACTCGCGGGTTAGTCGTCACGGTGACTCCACACTATGGTACTATACTCGGTGCTTCACACAGGAGCCCATACACCTGGTCAGCCCCCTTCCAGTTAGAACTTTCCTTAGGTAGCCCTCTCCGATCAAATTTCACCGTAGGTAGCCCTTTCCGATCAGAACTTTCAATCTTTGTGGTCGCAGTACAACTCCACAATTATGCCATAAAGACAACGTTTCTTGATTCAAGACAAACATTCTTATCATCAACTCAAGATTATGGATGGAATAGTTCAATTTCCGAAGCTTCAGCTGACAAGATGCGTATGCCCTCACTCGGCTCAATTATCATCTCGATCTATGCCTGCTCGCATCTGGGGATTCAATTCCCTTCCCAATCCATGCCATCTAGCATTAGTGAAGACAACAAAGGCCCTCTATGGATCAGGGATTATCAATGTTGGTACTTTAATAAATTTTCATCATCAGCTTTCTGAAGCTCCTCTCACAATCATCATCCCATACATAATGTTCAGTTCTGGGAAATTTCGATATAAACATCTCATCCCTTTTTTTTCATTATTGTCACACCCGTAGCCCTTCTTGCCCTCGTACCCGAGTCCCTTAGGACGTGGCTAACAGCCTCGTCAGGTAGGGTGCCTTTTTATTCACACCACATGGCCCTCCATAGTAACCCACAATCATCCATAGAAAATGTGATAGATAAATATGTCATGCACCATATAGTGTAAAATGGAAATCATATCAATCCGTGTGTGTACACAAAGTTCAGGGCCAAACACCCAGTTAAAACAACAATCCGTGTGTGTACACAAAGTTCAGGGCCAACCATCCAGTTGAAACCCTTACGTGTACCTCAGCCGAGTCACCGACTACAGCTAGGTAAGATCAATGTACCTCAGCTAGGTCCCAGACTACAGTTAGGTAATGTGCCCTAGGCACCTGTTCATTCATAGAATATAGAACATACAACATATTAATCATCACATAGTGTATGAGAGATTATAGTTACTATATTGGCCTTTCCAGAATAACCTTCCTGATGATCGTTGATCATTGTTTGCTATTCTATTCTCTTGCCTTGTGTTTGCTGTATTAGGCTAGGTCTAACTTCCTGACTTTGCCCAGCATCTAAACCTCTTAGTCTTACCACCTTTATGTTTCACTATATGAAGCAAGAAAGAGGTAAATTACGCATAAACACATGGGCTTATCTATCATTTCACAAATTTTTGGGTTCATAGGTACCCCAAAAACAACATATCACAGATGTTTACAGTAGTCAAGGAAAGCCTGCAACAACATACAACCTCTGAACTATTATACAACATGTCTTACTCTTTTTTCATAATATGACATAACATGTGCAACAACTTCCCAGGGGGTCACCCATCATGGCATTTCCCTGGGTTTAGCACGCTTAACTCTTTTGTACCCGTGCCCAAATGTGGATACCGGCTTCTACTGTTTCCGTCCACGGGTACCCCATGACTACCCTCGTCTCAAAAGACATGCCGGCTATCTCCGGTCACCAAAATATTGAGTGTGGACCGCACATTAGCCTTGGCCGTACACATATCCTTGGGTTCCGCAATATCCTTAGACCATTCTCGTCTAATATTGCACCACTAGCGGCCCTTCAATACTCGCCATTTCTCGGGGCAGATTCATAAATCGGAAAGATACCCTCCTTTGGTACTTTCTGTCCATGCATATTTCCTATCACTGTGTAATCAAGACCTTATCAGTATACCATCCTGTTGCCAGAACCACCGCACTTACTCTGAGCAGACAATTCTGTGGCCAGAATCCTTGCTCTGATACCAAAATGTCACGCCCTTATTTTAATTTCACATTTACCAGAGTGTTCGCGGAAGACGACATGCGGTTCGGTAGGCAACACAGGAATAGCATAACTATACTGATAATATGTACATAATTACATAATATCCCCCGAGGGGTTCATACCTGATAAATTCAAATAATGTAGCCGCACAGGGTTACTTGGGTGTCTAAACTCGTCCCAGTGAAATGGAGACTTCTTCCCGTCTTCGTTCCACTACTATAATCCCCTCGTACAGTACTCTGCATTGTTGTTTGCATATCTTCTGTCGCCTCCTGTCTAATTTGTTGGTAGGGGAGGGTGAGATTCGAGAGAATCTCAGTAGGAAATAGATACCATAATGCATGCATGATTGATGCTATGTGTATGACATGTTAGCTTTATCTAGATGTATACCCCATAATGACATTTCTGCATGCTCAATGTTTCATGTAACAAAACTATGGCCACAGCAAAACAGAAACAAAGCTTCATTTATTCAAATATGCTCTACACAATCAAGTAAAGCAATCACATACATCACTACACAAGCAAAGATATCAAATACATGCAATTAAGGTAAGTCCCCTACCTTAACCCGTTTCCGCCTCGAAACGCGTGCCTCGATCTATGTGCAAACAGCTCGGGGCTCCATATTCGATCCTACAATGTCAAATGTACTATTTAGACACTTCCATAGTGTTTCTGGGGGTTATATGAGGCTATCTTGAAAAATTACTAAAATACCCCCGGGGACCCGGCCCCATCATACCCGGTCCGGCTGTACTTTTCTCGAAATTCTAACCTGGGCTATCCTGACATATTTTCGCCCAAGGAATCCATTTCCGGACTTATAATTATCAAATTCAATGTCAAATTACGAAAATGCCCTTGGCAGCCCTACTTTTAGGGTTTTAGGGGCGTTTCCGTAATTATGCTTTCTCGGCCTTTTCCGAAAAAGTGCCCAACTGTAACCCCACCTAATTTTCCCTCATGAACTCAATGGAATCATCAAATCATTGAAAATCCAACTCTAAGACCCATTTATAGCCCTGACCGAATTATATGGGTTTTCCAGGGAAAATTGGGGTTTTTCGGTTTCGGCTCCGTAAACACGTTCCTTTCTACTCCTAACCACTTTATTGACTATTCTATTAGGTTACAACTACCATTTAGTACCAATTTGGGCAGCATAACCCCTAGGCAACTCAATTTCCAAACTTTAAAACCAATGACAATCCGGTGAAATTTCACCGATTAAATTGCCCACAACAGCCAGAATAAACAATATACGAAAGTTTGGAAGTTACCTCAAGCTCCCACTAGCTTTTTCTCTTCTTGGCTGAAACCCTAACCTTTGAAATACCAAAAGATGAGCTTCCAAACCTTGAATCACATAGAAGAATAGCTTAGGAACGGAGTTATACGCATTAAGAACCGATTTACCGATGAAATCACTTACCTTTGCAAGTTTTTTCCTCTCCTTCTCTCTCTCTAAAATTTCACACTTCCTCTCTCTTAGGGTCTGTTATGGCGTCAGTTTCATCTGAATAAAGGAGGAAGATGGTGTTTTATTTTAATATCTTATATCATATTTCATTTATTTGATAATTTCCAAATTTTCGGATTTTACAAAATTCTGGCAGATTTCTGCCCAAACTTTGAAAAATCATAACTAATTCTAGAAAAATCAAAATGAGGTGATTCTAAAGCCTATAAAACTCTTATTGAGTCTATTTTCAAGGAAAAATATAGACGTTTAGCTTATGGAACGACAAAATTCCCAGAATTTCATTCTTTGCATGTTGTTTCAGAAACTTTCCAGTTTTTCTGGGCTAACTTCAAAAATTCATATCTTTTTGTGTATAGCTCGTATTGAGTCATATGACCTATCAAATTAAATCTTAGGATGTATACTTTCATCCTGTAAAATTTCATAATTTTTCCTTATCATTAAGTCTTCCAAAACCTTATGATAAGCTCACTGCCTCATAGGCGATTTTATCGAAAACATAATTATATTCTCCAAAATTCACCATTTTACTTTCTTAATACCCCAAACATATTAGAATCATTAGGGAATATATTTGGGACATCTACTAAATTGGGGCTTAGTAGTCCACTCAATTTAGGCTTATTCCAAAGCTTCTAATCCCAAATTTCGGGGTATTACAGTGTGTGCATTGAGGGAGCTGATATGCATAATCAGAACATGACTTTTATGGTATTCTAAATGAGATTGTGGAGATTGAATATATGGGTCTTCCTCTGAAGAGATTAGTGTTATTCAATTGTGAGTATTTTGATCCAACTCCAAATCGTGGTACAAGGATTCATGAACAATGTAACCCCCTGCCTTAATTAACGTGATTAACTTTCGATAATGCATAATAAAAAGGGGTTTGAGACCGTCGGATAGTTCAAAACTTGTTAAATTACCCACTAAATAGTAGGAGCTTATAAAATTTCCAAAACTTCCTTCCTATCCGGGTCTCGTTTTCAATTACCGAATATAATCACCTGTGCAGTTAATTTACATTCACATATATCAGAGTTCGTAATTTAAACCCCGGCAACCCCCGGGTTCATCTATATATATATAGAGTTTCAAATTCCAAGTAGGGGATTACAAACCAAATATTCACACTATTTACATCTCAAAATGTAATACAGTAATCCCTATCCAAAATGATTAACCAACAAAAGCCATACTAATGTCCCTAGGAAGCTCTAACCGCTCCGGGTCGCTCGCTTCTCCTTAGAGCCAGTCGCCCTGTCTGAAAGGTTAGTTCAAAGGAAAGAATGAGATTCAAAAGAATCCCAGTAGTAACTAAGCATTTATACCACATATAAGCACACAGCATGTAAGCAAATCATCATACAGCAGCAGCAACCAATATCAAACTCCACCCTCATCCCCTTTCTCCGCCGGGAAGGCACACTGCCCTAACCCGAACCGTTGTTAGCTACTCAGGGACTATTGGTGTGGCATATCACACTCCACCCTCATCCCCTTTCTCCGTCGGGTAGGCACACTGCCTAAACCCGAACCGTTGTTAGCTACTCAGGGACTATTGGCGTGGCCGTGCATACATATAGCCTTATAGCTCATACAGCTAACCGGCTTTCACAAATGGCCCGTCGGCCTCACAAATAGCCTTTCGGCTCATAATCAGCCTTTCGGCCCACATATCACATAATCACACCTCATCCTCATCCCCTTTCTCCGCCGGGAAGGACCGTTGTTAGCTACTCAGGGACTATTGGACTGACGGTGCTAACACATATCCACATAAGTCGCAACATACGAACTTATCACAAAATCAATGATACTACGCACATACAATGCATCACATATGGTACAAAAGAAAAGTCACTACCTGATCCCTTCCTGATGTCTCTGGGCACAGTGGGCTCACGAGGATAGCAGATGTCAAATCCTATATTCAAAATAGGGACATTTGGTTAATTTCCTTTTCCAAATTCTTACTTCCATAACACTTTAAGTTGGTATTCATTTAGACTCTTTAGATGGCCATTAAATGCCTAAACATATGCCTAAAGGGTTGGGATAACTATCCCCAAAGATCCCTCTTCAGAAAACTAAACACTGATTTTTTTTGACCCCTCACTCGCACCCCTCACTCGAGCACAGAAGACCGTGCTCGAGCACAACTCCCACTTTCACCCGAGCACCTGCGAGTGAGACGCAGGAAGTGCTTGCCTGAGAGCAACTCCCGCAACAATTCTACACTCTCACTCGAGCACAAGAGGCTGTGCTCGAGCAGAGACCCCGAGCACACTCGAGCACCACGGAAGTGAGGCCTGCGAGTGACAACCCGAGAGCATCTCTCAACATCTTCTTCCATCTTCACTCGAGCACACACGCCTGTGCTCGAGCACTGACCCTCAGTGCTCGCAAGCACAAGGCAGCGAGTGTCTGCCCGAGAGCACCCCAACTCCCAGGCAACAGATTCACTCGAGCATAAACACCCGTGCTCGAGTGATCCCCCAATGCTCGCGAGTGCCAGGCGCACTCTTGGCAATCACTCTCGAGTGATACCCTGAGATACTCACCCGCAGCACCAAAAACACACCCTCACTCGAGCACAAACATGCTCACTCGAGCACGTTCATCCTGTGCTCGAGTGAGTTCTTCTCTCACTCGAGAAATCACACCAGAAACCAGAACGCAGCAACTGGTAAACTTCTCCAAAATTCACCAATTGAATTCCAATGGTCCTATAACTTGTGTCAAAGCTCATTATCACTTATTTCAACACAAGGAACCCATTGGCAACCAAAAACAACCCAAATTCAACCCATCCAACACATTCTCTCTCTAAATCATCAAACCTCTCAAAACCTCATTCTAACAATTTCCCTCATTCAACTTCTAATCAAATTCTAATCACTCCCAAATGTCAAAACTGACCAAATGAACAGTGACCCACTAATCAAAGCCTACCCTTCACTCAACATCATATTTAGGTCTAATTTCCAGAATTCTCATTGATTAGGCAAACATCTTGACATATATATCAAAATGCATCACAAACCCACCTCTTCAACTTGCTGAAATCAACACCTTGATTCCACCAACTTTCAGATTTATCCAACAATCAAACACCACCAATGGAAATTTTGAAATCATAGAAATCAAACTCTCAACCACTTGGTCAACATTAATGAAGGGTAACTAAGCATATAAGATCATTTACCTTCTCAAATTTCAAACCCTTCCTTTCTCTTTCTTGCCAAGCTCGCCGGAAATGGAGGAAATGGAGAGAGAAATGAGTTGGTGAAAATATGATCATTTGCTTCTCTTTTCCCCATGCATACCAACGAGTTGAAGAAAGAGAGGGAGGAGAGGAATATTTGACTTAATCCAATGGTCATTATTGTGCCACTTGGCACCATCCCATTCCTCCCACAATGATTTCACATATTCTCACATACACAAGATCCCACCCTTAGATCTTTCAATCTCAACCATTGATATTGATTACTAAGGGGGTTTTCTCATCAATGGCTAACCAGACGGTTGGTAAATTTACCGTTTTACCCCTGATTAGTACAATACTCATTAATTCACCACTAATGATCCTGATATCACATTACACAATATATACTTCAAATATGCTTAATTAACATTAATTACATCATTTGAAGTTATTTATCCCTTAATTAAAATCCAGGATGTTACAAACAATATGGGACTGTTGAAGTTCATGGGCAATGAAGGTACAACAAGTATGATCCATTTATTTTTGCTCAACAAGCTACGCAATTGTACTACGTGCCTTATCCTTGTTGTCGTCAGAAGGCAAATTGGTTATCTATTATTAAGGTCAAGGTTCATAGCATAATTGATGCTCCTATATATGAAACAAACATATGGGCATTCCAAGTAGATGACTTGGAAGTAATACTACCTGTAATTGTCCATGATGATGAATTAAATAACCAAAGAGACTTTGAAATTCAGTACGAAGAAGTACATATACCAATTAATGCCATGGTTGGTCAAGAAGATGAAGATGAAGAAGAGGATGATGAGAAGAAGATGAAGAAGTTGAAGATGATGAAGATATAGAAGATTCTTACTCCCTCCGGTCCTAATTATAAGACAAAGTTGACTTTTTTGGAGAAATTAAGGAAGCCAATTAAATTATTTTAGAGTGTTTGTATTTTTAGTATCCTTAGATTATATATTAGTTTATTAGTCAAATTAATTAGTTTGGAGAAAAAAATATAAATATAAATACTCTAAAGTAATTTAATTGGCTTCCTTAATTTTTCCAAAAAAGTCAACTTTATCTTATAATTAGGACCGGAGGGAGTATATAGAAGATGATGGTAATGGTGATGGTGATGACTATGATGATGACGACGATACATAAATGATGATTTTCTTATTATATTCTAATTCTATTTAACATTGAGTTTGACTTTGTGTGCATTTTTTTTTAATTTAGATTTAATTTTGTGATAATTTTAACACTATTTATTTCTAACCATATGTTCAAATTTGAATATGTAGATGTCAAATCGTCCTGTCAAGCATAAAGTCTTATTGAGCCCTATAGCACATGTGCACCATATTAAAGGTACATCTGCTCCTAATATGGGAGAACTATCCACTATACCTCTAAGGGAAGAATGATTTGCACCCCCATCTGCTCCTCATGTGCGAGAACTATCTACTAGACCTCCATTGGCACCATCATCTATACCTGCATCATCTCCAACCATGACTGAATCAATTAGGAGACCCTCAATATCACTTGCATCACCTCCTTCAATCCTGTCTATTGGAACAGAATTCTCGCATCCACCTACTCAACAAGGTCAGCCCAATGTTTGCAGACCATGGTGCCGTGATCCCTTAGATGGTCAAATATGGATATATCCTGAGAAAAACACGTAAGTAAACAATGTTATTTTATATGATTTTTTCATTTAGTACCTTAAAATTATATTTTAAAATTGTAATGATTTATGTGATTGTTATTAGGTTTCATCCTCCTGTTGCTATTGTACGCACTATTCGTCCTATCATTCAAGGAAAATTTGAACAAGCGTGTAGTACTTGGAAGGCAACACCCATTCGGCTGAAGGAATTATGGTTAAGGAATGGGCGGTATATCTTTATTATATTTGTGTCATGTCTTGATTTTTTTTCTCTTACTTTACTTTAGTTTTTATTCTTTTTTATTGTTTATGTAGAAATAATTTAAATGGCTTCCACAAGATAAAGTTGCTATTAAGAAAAACTATAATTCAAAGGGTTCGGATATCTATAGGCATGCAATGCATAAGGTTAGATATGACCTCTTTTATGAAGGAATTAGGCCTAATTAGATTCCTCCTAATGTGATGGAAGATTTGGAGAAATTTTGGACATCAAAAGGTTATGTGGCTAAGTGTGGCATAGCTAAACATAATCGGGCCTCTTCCACAGGAGGCACTCAATAAAAAGGAGGTAGCATTCCAGATATAGAGCATAAGAGAAGGCTGATAAGAATTTATTTTTAAATGTGTTCATTGTTTTTATACATGATTTAATACTTCTTTATAAATTACTATAGGTGGAGTAGTTGGGAAGAAACCCTACTCTATTTGAATTGTTTACAAAGACACATTATGATGAGAAAATTGGCAAATTTGTGGATCAGAGGTCGGATGAAGTATCTGTAATTATATGTTTTTTATAGTGTTGTATACTGGATTTGAGTTAAATCTCTCTCCCTACTCTACCATCATGAAGTATATGAATTAGTCTGGGTCCCGTTTAGTTCCCTAGTTGAAAGTGTACCGGATACCAGGTGGTCCAATCCAAAAAAAATCATATTATATATATTTTTTGTATTCTGTTCTAGTTTAGGTTAAAGAAACTTGACTTTAAGGAAAATTAGAAGTAGATGTTAATGACATTAGATGGCTAAAGTACCTTTTTCTATTTATGCATATATTGTTTGCCCTGTTTCCCTGGAAGTATGTAATGACTAGGGGTGGGCATGGGCAGGGCTGGGCAGGGCGAGACCCCTGCCCGATGCCCTGCCCGAAGGGTGAACGGGCTGCAAAATGCAGCTCGATGCTCGGCCCTGCCCACTAAAAGCCCTAACTATTTTAGGCTGGGCAAGGGTGGGCTAGGCAGGGTGGGCTTCCCTGCCCAAGTGATAACACCTTATCTTGTTCACATATGAAAAAAATAATTCTTTGTGAATTTCATAAACATTCATGTAGTTAATAATACCATATGTCTTAACTTCGCCCTAAGTAATATAAACTTCAAATGCATTCAATGATTTCACATCTTGGGATATTTCAAAATAAGTCTACAACTTGAGTCTTGAAATTTAAAAAAAATACCATATGTCTTAACAAATATCCATACTTTAAAAATTAAACAACATCCATAATCCATTATAAATAAGAAAAAATATGATTGTAATTAAAGCCGTGAAGTCAAAGTAGTTTGCATCAATTCAATGTCTCAAAAGTTGATCAAATGATGAAGCATCTGAAAAGAAAATAAAAAGCAACTATAATTTAATACATCACAAAGTAAAGAAGAAAGAAATCTACTTTTAAATAGTGTTTAGTGGTTAGGGCAAAAAAGAAATGATAAGAAGAGTATTATACAATAGACAAAATGTATTTCAAATAAAAATATATATATGAAATAATATTTAATTGATATGAAATTTTATATTTTAAATAAATGAAAATAATTTTCAGGGCAGGGCCAAATGGGCAGGGCAGCACCCCTTGCCCGATGCCTAGCCCTACCCGGTTATTAGCCCGCCCAAAGTTGCCCAAAAATTTTTCGGGCCACTTTTTTAGGACTGGGCTGGGCAATTTTTTGTAGGGCCAGGGTGGGCGCACCGGGCTACTGGGTACCATGGTTGTAATATCCCAAAAAGTGATTAAGGGCTAATGATTTCAAAAGTAGATGTAATTATTGTTGAATAAACACTTTTGGAGAATGTGTGATGAGAATTTGGATATTTTAATGATTCCAATGGCTTCCTTGTGAAAATTCGTGTGGGGAGAGTGTTTATTGTGAAATTGGAACCATTGGGAACAATTGTGCAAAAGTTGAAAACTCTGTCCATTTATTCTCTGTACAGGGCAGCCGATTTGTGTGGACGTTTTAAATAGGCAAATGGTGTCTAAAAATTATGAAACTTTCCAGTCTTAAAGTTCACATCCCAAGCTTCAAAATGGACATATAATTTGTACCATTTCGTTTTGGGAACTTGGAGATATGTCTGTCCAAAGTTTGGGATCAAAACTGGACTCTGTGTTGGAGCAGTGTTGAGTTTTGTGTAATTCTGTATTTTTGTGGTGATTTCTAATAATGGTCCATATTTTTCCTATGAAGAGGACTTAAATACCTTTTATTTGACTTTGGGATCACCTCATTTCAATTTTTCTAGAATTAGTTATGATTTTTCAAAGTTAGGGCAGAAAATCTGCCAGAATTTCTGAGAAATCCGAAAATGGGAAATTAAAAATTATGACATCATCATATTGTATGATGACATCAACATGGAATTAAAACCAATTACACCATCTTCATCAGCCATTCCCGACCCCATTCAGAAAACAAAAAGACGTGAGAGAGAGCTTGGAGAAAAGAGAGAAAAGAGGAAGAAATCTCGCAAGGTAAGCCGATTTCTCCGACGATCTAGCTCCTAACGCGTACAATCCTTCTCCTAAGCTATTCCTCTATGTGAATTAAGGTTTTGAAGCAAAGAATTTGGTGTTTCAAAGAGGCTAGGGTTCAGCCAAATTTGGGAAAAACTAGAAGGAGCTTGAGGTAACTTCCAAACTTTCGTATATTGCTTATTCTGGCTGCTGTGGGCAATTTAATCGGTGAAATTTCGCCGGATTGCCATTGGTTTTAAAGTTTGGAAATGATATGGCCTAGGGGTTATGCTGCCCAAATTGGGTCTTAATGTTAGCTGTAACCTAATGTAATGGTTAATAAAGTGGTTAGGAGTAGAAAGGAACGCGTTTACGGAGCCAAAATCGTAAAACCCCGATTTTCCCCGGAGAACTCATAAATTTCGGCCAGCCCTAGAAATGGGTCTTAGAGTTGGATTTTCAATGATTTGATGGTTCCATTGAGTTCAGGGGCGAAAATTAGGTGGGGTTACAGTTGGGCACTTTTTCAAAAAAGGCCGAAAAAGCATAATTACGAAAACGCCCCTAAAACCCTTAAAGTGGGGCTGCCAAGGGTAAATTTGTAATTTTACATTGAATTTGATAATTCCGAGTCCGGAAATGGATTCCTTGGGCGGAAATATGTTAGGATAGCCTAGATTAGAATTTCGAGAAAAGTGCAACCGGTCCGGGTATGGCGGGCCCAGGCCGGGTCCCCGGGGGTATTTTTGTAAATTTTCATTATAGACTCATATAACCCTAAGTAACACTATGGAAGTGTCTAAATAGTGCATTTGGAATTGTAGGATTCGATATTTGCCGCCCTCGTGAGCCAACTGCGCTGAAGGACGTCAGAAAAGGATCAGGTAGTGACTCTCTCTCTTATACTATGTGTAATGCTCTGTATGTGTGTGTTATCACTGTTCTGTGATGAATCTTTGATGTTGCTACGGTTACAGCTGGTGATAGCTGTCGTTTACAGCGCAAGCTGTCGTTATTGTGATTACAGCGTAAGCTGTCGTGATGGTGATTACAGCGTAAGCTGTCGTATTGTGTATACAGCCGTGAGTGCTGTCGTTTGTGGTGAAAACCATGTATCTTTGAGATTGATGTTGCTATTGTTGCTGGTTGTGATTTATATACATGCTTGGTATTTATACATTGTATGAGTGGTTTGTTACTACTGAGATTCTCTCGAATCTCATTCCTTCCTATGACTAACCTTTCAGACAGGGCATGTGGCTCAAAGGAGAAGAGGCCGACCCGGAGCACTTAGGACCCTTAGGGGTATAGTTGATTTTGGAATGTTGGTTATATCTTTTGAATTCGGGATTACTGTATAATCTGAAATATGAATAGTATATTCAATTTTGGATGTAATCCCCTAGTGGATACTTAAACCTCAGGTTATATATGTATAAAATCCGGAAGTTGCCGGGGAATTGGTTTTACACTCTGTCATACATGAATGTAGATAAACTGCACAGGTGATTATATTCGAATTTTGAAATGGAGACCAGGAACAGGAAAGAGATTTTGAATGATTTTGTGAAAACCCTAGCTACCACAAAGTAGGAGATTGAAACGAGTTTAAGTTATCCGAAGGTCTCTAATCTACTCTAATTATTTAATATCAAATTATAATCACATGATTAAAGGCAGGGTGTTACAATGGTCACCCCTAGTAATGACTGCTCCCTGGAAAATTAGAAGTAGATGTTAATGACATTAGATGGTTGATCTATTTTCCTCTTTGCTACTATAATTGTAGTTTATTGCATTCAACTTACCTCTTTCCTGTCTCCAATGGTTAGACATATTGCTAATTTTTCGGTCATTTGTCCATTACTTTTGCACTATGTGTTCCCATACATACTTCTTGATATTACTTCTGTACTATTTTGTTTTTTTGGGGACCAAGACTCTTTGCACTATAATATAACACCCCTTTTATAAGAATGTTTTGGCGCTTAATATAACGATTCATGCAAAATTTTGCAAAGCATTTACCACATTTTTTTCAAAGATGAGAGTAGTTTTGGAGTGTAAAGGTATTCAAAAAGAAAATCAAGACTATTAACTGAGTTATCAAAATATTTCATCACATTTTATGATATGTATTCTAAAAGGTATTTTTGGTAAGCTTTATAAGGTGTTTTGATAGTTTCAGTGAGTATTAAATATTCTTCTATATATGTCCATATTTAATAAGGGTAATTAGAGAGAGTAAATTAATATGATGTTGGAGTTTTGAATGTAGGCATTTGCCACTATAATGTCTTGCATATTCCAAATGCGTTAACTTCTTCTGCCAAGGCTTAATTAATTGAACTTATCTTCTGTTAATGGTTTTTGATGTTTTTAGATCACTCATTCTTACATACTCTGTAATCTAGAGGTAGTAATATGGTCCGGCTCAGTGGGTTCGGGATAACCCGCCACGGGTTGGGACCATATGGGTTCGAGCCCAAAAGGACCATATCAATATGGGTTGGCATTTAGCTAACCCAACCCATAATCGCTGGGTTGGCGGGTTGGGCGAGCCAACCCATATTTTTTTTTTCAATTTTTTTAACAATATATTAAGATTATTTTTTTATACAATAAGATTGTTTTTTCTACACACCTAAACATAACAAAATTAAAAATACATTGCAAATTAAATAGAGTTGAGACTGATTTCTGATTTCTTAGACTGAGAGCGTGAGTTGTGAGAGAGACAGGGAGTGAGAGACTGTTTCGATCAACAACAAAAGACGGTTGACCAGGCTGAGGAGTAAGGACTGAGGAGTGGGAGTACTGGGTTGGACTCTTGAGTAATGGTCTTGGACTGTTGGGGCTTGTGCCATCGCTAATAGCTCTTCCCTCTTGGTTTTTTTTAAAATATGGGCCAACACGCCAACCCGGTGGTCCAACCCATCGCGGGTTGGGACCATATGGGTTTAGGCCTAAAAGGACCACATCAATATAGTCCCAGTTTTGTAGAACTCAAACCGCCTATTTAGTTGGGTTGGGCGGGCTCGACCCACGGTCCCAACCCATATTACCACCTCTACTGTAATCCTTGGTTTTTCTTGCTTTTGTGTGAAGGATTCTTTTGGTTCATTTGTTCTTTTTTTCTACCTTAATTTCTCCCTTTGTTCAATTTTACTTTTTTATTTTAATAAAATAAATGTCACATCTAGAACTGAAATTGTTAGAACATATCACTTTTCCATTAAAAAGAAGATAAATGTGCTTTCTTTTAAATCCTAATTCAGTAATTTGTCTGTAATAGGAACAATTGCTAGGGCAATATATATCCTTTCAATAATTTGTTAGTTATTAGTTAGTTAGATAATAGCTGTTAGGGTAAATAGGGAATTACTGTTATGAATAAAGGCGGTAGTTAAAAGGGGATGAGGCAATAAATATACCTCTAGCCTATTGTATTCAGATCATTGCTATTGTTGTTCAGTCTAATGATAATATGGCATTACTTAGTCTCTCTTCTGTTTTTCTCCTGTTTCTAATCTTAATTCCCATATGTTTCTCTTCTTTTCCCTTTCTCTCTCATTTCTTATGTGAATACCATAACACAAGCAATAATGTTCTTGTACTGAGCTCACTAATTGCTTGAGGCATATTTAAGTTGATTTTGTCAAATAGCATATCCATGGTAAATGATAATATGCCCGTTGGGATTTTACCTTTGGATTCGGCTTATTGTGTTCATTAAGGAAAAGAATCAAAGCTCACTACTTTTATAGTCATAGATAATACAAGGCCTTTGAATTTACTCATGTTCTTGGCCAACGTTTTAGTAAAAATGGAGTTATTAGCAGATATACCCAATTAAATTGTTTGAATGGCTTTTTAGTATCATCAATATCTTTGCATATTTAAATCCTATCTTATAATAAAGTAAGGATTACCAAGGAGGGGCAACAATTAAGTTGTGCACTTTTAGCAAGACTACCTTAGACTAAATGAAATAACAAGCACAGAACAAATTCACAAAATGAGCAATGGAAAGGTACCCTAAACACCTATGTCTTTAGTGTCCAGTACTCTTGTTGTCTGTACACAATGAACAAGCAAAGGGTCAGAGGAGTAAAGGGTAAAACATAAGGTGCATTTTTATTTTTGACAAGTCAAGTTTAGAAGAAGTCATCAGAAGAATATAGTGATTTCAATGCTGCGTACAACTTGTTTTTTTTTGTTTAGGGGAATGCATTGGACTATTGACAACACTTTTGATAATCGTTTTCTATCAATAAATATTAGGGGGGAAATCTTAACGTGTTTTCTTTTTGTTTTTTGTTTGTCTGGAATTCAATTAATTATATTTCCAACATGATGCTATGATGGAATTCTATGTTATTTATCCTGCACTTGTATGTCGGAGATTTGATATTGCTAGAATATTAGGAAATAAATCAGGATACCTTGATTGTTGCTCCTTGATTTTAGGATCTTGATTATAGGGACATTATTATCTTCATCTTAATGGTTGCATACCATCCTTTATTTCATATATTTATTCATATCTTTTGATTTTTTTACTCGTTATTTTCTTTAATAAGATCATTACATGAGGATCAAGGCATCTAGAAGTTATAATACAGATTCTCCAAGTGATATGCAATCAAATTAGCTAGATGAAGAAGAAATGAACCTATATATAGAGGCTGCAGGTAGTAAGAATAGGAAGGTCGCATATTTGGCTTAGGATCTAAGGCAAAAAATGTTGATTCCTCAGCTTATTCTTATGGGTCTTCTCCTCCTTCCATCAACACAATGCTCCAACCTGATATTGAAAATGTTGTCACAGAGCTTAGACAAGAGAATCACAATCTTAAGCAACAGAATAAAATTATCTTAACTAGGTTGGAAGCACTTGAGCAAAAATTTTTTGGAGCTATCAATAATTCAAACTTTAAAGCTCATAATACTGATGATAGCCCACCATAAGATAGTTGTTACTAGGTTGTTTGACTACATTAAATATTTGTGTGGTTTGTTTGACACATTATATACATTTTCACACTTTTGTTGCTTTGTAGTTTCCTAACATGCAATCATTTTAGAATTTGGTTTGAACTTGATTTTATTTGCAATCAATTTAATTCCACTTTTAGTTCTTTAACCATTATAAGTCAACGGTTAAATTCAAAATAACAAAAAAAATTATTGGAAAAAAATTAAAAAAGAAATCTAGAAATTTATTCAAAAAATTAAATTTACCTTTTAAAAAATTTCACTTTGCGATGGATTAGCTACGGAATTTCCATAGCTAATCTTGACAATTTCATCACTAACTGTCACACTTTAGCGACGGAACATCAAAAATTCGTCTCATATTTAGCGATGGAGTTTCTGTCGCTAATCCGTTTCAAAAATTAGTGACGGAAATTCCGTCTCTAATCCGTGTCAAATATTAGCGATGGAAATTCCGTCTCTAATCTGTCTAAAAAAAATAGCGACAGAATTTGACATTAGCGACGGAATTTCTGTCTCAGATTAGAGATAGATTTTCATTGCTAATCCATCTCTAAATTATCGACAGAATTTAAAATTCCGCCGCTAATAGAATTAGTAACGCCTTTTTTAAGGACGGAATTTTTTCTGTCACTAATCCGTCACTAACAGATTAGCGACGGAATTAACGATGGAAATTTCGTCGCTAATATTATTAGCGACGGAATTCCTTCTCTAATACCCTTTTTTTTGTAGTGATAATGGCAAAAAATAACTGGTATGACTCTGATGACCAGGCAAAGAGATAAACTTGGTCCCAGATGACTCCACTCCATATTCTCTCATCCTCCATATGTCAACTTCACCATTATTGTTGTACTTGTGAAAACAAGTAAGAGTAAGAAATCCTCCAAGTACTCCTAAATCATAGGTCGTGTAATTATCATAATATGTTGTAGGTATTTCTCGTACATACTATATTGTTATATCGAACACAATGATTTTTGTTGTAAACAAAGGTTGTGCTGGATCAAAACCTGAGATTAACCAATGAATTGTACCGTTTAAGAAAGAATAGGCTGGCTCCAACCGAGGAAGGGTTTGTTATCTTAGGAATTTGGATGTTGAGAGAGTTTTTTTCCATAAATTTGCTCTTAGATTTTTTAATAGATTGTGAGGATAACCATGAGTGGAGGTTTTTAGAATTTGTTTGTGGTGACCTGTATAGGGATTCCATAGAAAGAGTTTTTGTTGTTGGACTAACCTGAGAAGAACAAAGCTTTCATGACAAAATTGCTCGTCAAAATTTTTTTCGATATATGTCCAACACTTCTAAGTGGTTGCTTTTGGGGTAAAATTGCATCTAAATTCTAAGATTAAAGCATATGGCAAAATATTGCAACAAAAACTTATATGAACTTGGTTCATGAAAATAAATTATCAATTTTCATTTGCATTAGCAAGTTTACTACTCATATCCTTAAATAAATTATCAACAACTTTTACATTTATTTTCATGACAGAGCTTTCCTGCTTATTGAATATGTTCTATCTTCTTGGTGAAGGGCTAATTGCAAAGATAGGATTTAATGGGGACCAGGGTTAACACATCATATATAACAAAAAGCAGGGTAGGGGTGTTCAAAGTTTTCATTCACATCCCAATCTTCTTGTCCTGATCGCTAGCAATTGGGACGGGAAAATCTCAGGTTTCGGGATTGGAAAAATCAGGGGGAAATTATATTCAAGATCGGGAATGGAACTTCCCAATCCCCGATCCCGTCCCTTCTCAAATATATATATATATACACACACACATATAATTAACTAAAATCCTAAAGGGGAATGGCTGTCAGCTGAACCAAGAAACAAAATTTAGAGCTTTCTAGTGAGGGTGTTGCACCAAAACCAAAAAAAACTCATTGGAAAGATGAAAGTGTAAAGTTGATTTGTTTGTCAATTTTGACTATTCAGTATTATAGTTTCACCACATCAAGTCTTTCTTGATATTGCTTTACAATGCAGTACGTATGGATTATTTCTTGCATCTCTGCTTTTAGTATTTTTCCCCTTTTCCTTTTGTGTGTTGGGGAACTGCTAAATATGTCATTTGAACTATAAATGTTCTTTTTTCTAGGCAAAATAATGTATTGAAGAAGAGATTGACACCCATTAGAATTTTATTTTTTTTATAATCCTTTTTTCCAGAATTTTCGGGAAATCCTGATCCCACCCCAAAAAATCACAATCCCGATTGAGACAGGAAATTTTTGAGATAAGGATCGGGACTGATTTCCCTTTCAAGCCCTTCTTCGGGACGGGACCAAGAACGGGATTTCTCGATCCTGTCCCGTCTCAAGAACACCTCTAAAGTAGGGTGATGAAGTATATGACAGAGCTTTCAATTATCCACAATCATTTACAGGGAAAAAAATTCTTGAAAACCAGAATCAATATAATCAAACACAAAAGTTTAATTAGAAGGATTGTAATAAAAAAACAATAAAACAAATATGAATACCAAAGTTGAAGATGGAAGATTTATCAAATAGGAACCACGAGGTCAAAGATCTTGAGCGGGAGAAGAAGTTGAAGATCTAGAGATTGACACCCATTAGAATTTTATTTTTTTTATAATCCTTTTTTCCAGAATTTTCAGGAAATCCTGATCCCAGCCCAAAAAATCACAATCCCGATTGAGACAGGAAATTTTTGAGATAGGGATCGGGACTGATTTCCCTTTCAAGCCCTTCTTTGGGACAGGACCAAGAACGGGATTTCTCGATCCTGTCCCGTCTCAAGAACACCTCTAAAGTAGGGTGATGAAGTATATGACAGAGCTTTCAATTGTCCACAATCATTTACAAGGAAAAAAATTCTTGAAAACCAGAATCAATATAATCAAACACAAAAGTTTAATTAGAAGGATTGTAATAAAAAAACAATAAAACAAATATGAATACCAAAGTTGAAGATGGAAGATTTATCAAACAGGAACCACGAGGTCAAAGATC
The DNA here is from genome assembly GCA_963210345.1 of Inga oerstediana. NCBI lineage: Eukaryota > Viridiplantae > Streptophyta > Magnoliopsida > Fabales > Fabaceae > Inga > Inga oerstediana. The sequence goes on along the minus strand of OY723399.1, from coordinate 75,399,718 downwards.
TTGAGCGGGAGAAGAATTTGAAGATCTAGAGATTGACACCCATTAGAATTTTATTTTTTTTATAATCCTTTTTTCCAGAATTTTCAGGAAATCCTGATCCTACCCCAAAAAATCACAATCCCGATCGAGACGGGAAATTTTTGAGATAGGGATCGGGACTGATTTCCCTTTCAAGCCCTTCTTCGGGACGGGACCAAGAACGGGATTTCTCGATCCTGTCCCTTCTCAAGAACACCTCTAAAGTAGGGTAATGAAGTATATGATAGAGCTTTCAATTGTCCACAATCATTTACAGGGAAAAAAATTCTTGAAAACCAGAATCAATATAATCAAACATAAAAGTTTAATTAGAAGGATTGTAATAAAAAAACAATAAAACAAATATGAATACCAAAGTTGAAGATGGAAGATTTATCAAACAGGAACCACGAGGTCAAAGATCTTGAGCGAGAGAAGAATTTGAAGATCTAGAGATTTGACACACGATATGGAGAAATTGAGGCTTGAAACATATGATTTGGAGAAACACAAATGTAGAGCTCATTGATTTGGAGAAACCCAAATGTTGACCTACCTCCTACTTCGATCTCTGATGAATGGAGGATAAAGAATGATGAGTTACAGACATGACTAATTGTAAGGAAGAGGAAGAAGAGAGGATAAGGGAGGTGAAGGAGTGGAAGAGGAAGGCGGAGGAGGTCACCTCTAAAAAAGGAGGAGGATGAGGAGGGGAGCCAATGGCAAGAAAAAGAGAGGGAGGGAGTGATGTGTATGATGAGGGGTTGTGCTAAGTGTGCTATACTAGTCAACCTAATGATCAAAGTTAACAATCAAGCAACACTATTTTGATTTAAACATTTTTAAGATAACATTGCTTCTGAAAAAATTTTGGGGGCAACATTGCTCCTATGTGATAATTTATAAGGAAAAATTGTATCTTAACTATGTATCAAAAAAAAATTGTATCTTAACTCAATTATATATGATGATTCCTCTCAGTTTCCATCAAAATAAAGAATGGACTTGGATCCCATTCTCCCATTCTTCAGCCAGCTTCCTGAAGGGGAAAAATACCCCCTCTCTCTATATATAGCACAAAACATTAGGTTTTTTTGTTTAAACTTGATTATCAAGGCATTTCCCTTTCCTTTTTTTAATGAAATTCTGTTCCTCTTCTGAATACTCAAACCCATGAATTTTACCTGATACATTACCACGTAAAGAATTAATCATGCATGAAAATGTAGTTAGAGAATGAACTTTAATTAGTATCCAATTAAAATTTAACTTTGGACGACTATAAGTCAAAACTCCAAATAATAAAAAGGGAAAATGATAGAAAAATACTATCAAAATATGTAAAAGACAAATAAGAGTGGTGGATTTCAATAATTCCAAATTGACTAATTTGAAATTTTGAACTGTTTACAAATGTGTTAAATTACATAAGTACCCTTACTTTTTTTTTAAAAAAATTCCTAAAACCCCTTGCCGTCCAGCGGTGGCCCATCAATGGAGCTCCGATGTCCTTGCTAGTGATTGGCAATCAGAGCTCGGGCACCATTTTTTTTAATTTCTTAAATAAAAGTTGTCAATATAGATACTTGAATTGTTAATAGCAATGCTAAAGTTGTTGCTATTAACAACTTACGTATCCATATTGATGACTTTTGCAAATTCAATTAAAATATTATGCCACCAGAGCTTCGATGAAAGTTATTAGGAAATATTCAAAATATCACTATTAACAAATCAAGTATCCATATTGACAACTTTTGTCTTAGAAATTCAATATATATATATATATATATTAGGCTGCCGAAGCTTTGGTCACTGGTCGTTGGTGCCAGAGCTCTAGTGGCTGGTCTCCGACAAGGACACCGGAGCTTTTGGGACCGATTGTCGCTGGAGCCCCAGCAGCCAGTAAGGGGTTTTAGGGATTTTTTTTAAAAAAAAATAAAAATTAAGGGCACTTATGTAATTTCACATATTTGTCAATATATCAAAATTTCAAATCAATCAATTTGAAATTATTAAAATTCACAATCATTATTTGTCTTTTACATATTTTGACAGTATTTTTCTGTCATTTTCCTCAATTAAAGCTCAATCAGTAGCAGATAAATTTATATATTAGTTTCCATCTTGATTTTCTATGGGATATTCTCCTTTCAGGTTGTCACTTAGACCTTCATATTCAAATGGGCAAATCCCTTTCTTATTCATTACTTAGAGAGTCATATTCTTGTAAGTAATTTTTTATTTGGATCAACATTTAAAAGTTTTAACAAAAAACTTGTTCCTCTTCTAAACCATTACTAATACGTTCATACTTAGGCTTAAATTTTTCAATAAAAACTTTGTTCAAAAGAAAAAAAAATTTTTAAGTGCTTTTAAATATCTCATAAATTATATATATATATATATATATATTTTAAGAAAAATAATATAGATCACTGCAAATATTTTAGAATTTTTTAAACATATAAAAATAACTATAATAGTAGAGCCGGGAAACCCGGCCTAGCCCAGCGGGGCGGCCTGTTTAGACAAGCCGGACTTATAATTTAGAGCCTCCTTCAGCCTAAATAGGCCAACCTTACCCCTTTTATGCCTGTTTAATATTTTTTTAAAATAACTAAATAAGGCCATAAGGGTAACTGGACAAGGCAGTGGGCAAACTTAATAACCTACCCTTAGACAGTCAGACGCTCTCATAGTTCACTCAGACCTCACACATCGATAATGTTTGTGTTTTGTTTTGGTTTGAACTTAAGTCTTAATATTTGTGTTTTATTAAATATCGATAATGTTTGATGTTTTAACTTAGTTTTGATAATATTTATTATGTTTAAAATTAGGTATTTTAGTCTTCGAGCATATATATAGAAATATAAAAGTTGTTAAACGGGCCTAGCCCGTAGGCTTCAACTAAACGAGTCGGGCCCAACAATTTTGTACTTTTTCAAGTTTCTCTTCTTTATTTTCTTTTTCTATATCTATATCTGTAGTTGGCAGACTCTAAGTTTAAATTTGTCCTTGAACATTTGTTAAATTTGTGCTTCGGTACATGATTTTTTTGTTTCATGAAGTTTGCTTGGATTGGACTTAGGTCTTAATATTTATGTTTTATTAAATATGGATAATATTTGATATTTTAACGTAGTTTTGATGATATTTATATTTAGTCTTTAGGCGCATAAGAAGTAAAAAAAAAATTAAACTGGCTCGAAGCCTGTGGGCCAGTCTGTGGGCTTTATTAAACTGGCCAGTCCTCGAAAATGAGGCCTTTTTTTTGGACTCGGGCCTAAATGGGCTGGTCCATTTAGGCCCGAGCAAGTAATGGGCAGGCCTTGTAGGGCCGGGCCGTTTTTCCAGTTGTATATAATAGCACTAAAAACATATAAAATAGATCCAAATAGAGCTGGTAACGAACTCAACCCACCAGCTCGCCAATTTTGGTGGGCTCGAGTTAGCTAAATGCCAGCCCGCCTTGCTTAACACGTGGGCTAAGCGGGCTGGCCTGCTTATTTATTTATTTTATTTTTATTATAAAATAAATCTAAATACCCTTATCATCTTTCCTTTGATGCCGTGTTCAACTAATTCCTCATACTTTTTATTTGATACTTTTATTTTCATATTATATTTATTTATTCTACTATTATTAAATTTAAAAGAGATGTGTTTATATGTTTTTATGATGTGAGTAGATGAAAAAAAAGGAAAGTAAGAAGAAAATTGGCTTCCTAACACAAATGTATAAAAGAAAAAAGTGTGATATAATTAGGTGAAAGAGAAAGAGAGTGAGAATTAAAAAAAAAGAGTGAAATAAAAAAAAAGACTGCCAACTCGCCTAGGTGGGCTCGGGGCGAAGAGGCAAGCTTGGCCTGCAACCTACGAGCTAGCCCGAATTACCAACACTAGATCCAAACATATTTTATGAATAATAAAATTATGTGTCAAAATTTAGATCATGAATTTAGGATTTTTTAGAAACAATGTCTCAATAGGAGCTAGATGCCCCTTCACAAAGCCTTAATAAGAGGAGGGATGAGAAATTCTAGGGAAAAATAAAAAAGAAAAAGCCCACTCTCGATCATGGAATGTGTAATACACGCGCCATAGTCTTTACAACCATAAGTGACACGTGCCTTTTCATAATATTCCACTATCCCACACGCCATCATTAACTCTTCCTTCTTTTATTTATTTTTATTTTGAATGCAAACTGGAATTCATTGCCCAATAAAAAGGCTACAAAAAAACACGCTCTCAGCGTGATACAAAACCAAAAAACAACAATCAATCTTGATCAATCGCCGCCTTCGTAAAAGAAGGCGGGGGTTGATCAAGAATAACAAAATTCTTAGATATACTATGCGCTAATATGGCTAAGTAATCAGCAAGAATATTATCCTCCCTAGGAACAAACGTAAGGAGGACTTGCCATTCTTTTGCCATCCAAAGACGTGCGTCTTCTATTACATCCCTGAATGGATGATCTCTATCAGCACCCCTCATAATTAAGTTAATGGCTTCCAGACAATCTGTGGAAATAATAATATGCTTTAAATTCATGTTCCAGCATATCTGAAGGCTCTGAATAATTGCAATGATCTCAGCAACCACTAGGGGCACCTGAACAAGTCTGCTAATATACCCACTAATCCAGTTACCGTCTTCATCCTTGATAGCTCCTGCGCATCCTATCGTGCCTGATTCCAGCATCGAGGCATCTGTCTCCAATGAAGCAAACCCAGGTCGACCCCTCAAGCCGATCTGTTCTTCAGCCATCACATTTTTGTAGAAGCGGCATGTGTTTTTTAAGTCCATATCCCAATTAGCTCTGAAGAAACTCAAATGACCATTCTGAACTCCAGCCTGCTAATCGTCTCTGAACAACTTAGAACATCGAGCAACCCATATGTCCCAGCACACATATCTAAACAAGATTGACCAGCTGACTTTTCTAGTGAAGTTTCTACCCGCCTCGTTCCTGAGATTCCATTGTATCCACTCCACTCCTTGTAAGGTAGAAAATTTATCATACATAATTGGATTAACTAAGGATATCCATCTTTCCTTTGCATTGACACATTCCTTTAGTAAGTGCATGATGTCTTCCTCAGCATTGCATCCAAATGAACATTCCGCATGCTCCAGCAATCCTCTTTGAACCCTCATATTTGCCGTATAGATCCTTCCATGTGCTACAAGCCATATAAAGGATTTAATCTTCTATGGTACCCATCATCTCTACAGCATTCTCCAGCCTGAATGATCCTAGTTCCGGGACCCTGCAAAACAAAAATGATATGCAGAATTAACAGAAAAATAACCATCAGCAACCAGTTTCCAAAAATATTTACCGTCACCTCTTTCCATGCAAGGTGGATAAGTGTTAACAATTCGCTCGATCACCGGCCACTGGAACCACATGCTTAATTTTCTAATATCCCAGTGACCCCATGGATTCACAAACTCCTGAACCTTCTCATTGATATCTATGAAAGCTCCCATGTGTGGAACTAATTCAATCACAGGTTTATTCAGTTCCGACCAGTTATCATGCCAAAAAGAAGCTAGAGCACCATCTCCAATTTTAATTCTCACCCTTTTTTGAAATTTCTCCCAAATAGAACAAACACCTTTCCATGTATAAGAAGCATTTCTCCTTGGCATAGGTATATTCATATGATCCCATTTATATTTACCCCTAAGCACTCTCATCCATAAAGCATCCTTATTAGTAAGAAGATTCAAGCACAGCTTCATCACGAACGCTTCATTCTGTTTACACATATCCCTTATGCCTAACCCACCATCCTTCTTATCCTTCTTAATCCGATCCCATGAGATAAGATGTAATTTCCTCTGATCATCTCTCTCATCCTATAAGAAGTTCCTGCTTTTTCTTTTCAAGTTCCCTCAGGATTCCTCTAAGCAGCAGCATGGTTTGTATATGATAAGCTGGAATAGCTGATATAACAGATTTAATAAGAGTAATTCTTTCGGCCATGTTCAAACACCCTTTCTTCCATCCTGATAATCTCTTCTACATTCTCTCAAGAATAGGATAAAACAAAACCTTGCATACCCTTTTATGAAATAAAGGTATCCCAAGATATTTACCCAAATCTCCAGTTAAACGCACTCCCATCACTCTATTAAGCCAATGTGCCCTGTTGAAATGAACATTTTTAGAAAAATAAACCCGAGTCTTACTTCTGTTTACTTTCTGTCTAGAGACATTGCAAAAGGCCTGTAAATAGTTCAGCATCCTATCAACCTGTTCCTCCGACGCCTCGCCAAATAGAATAAGATCATCCGCAAAGAATAAATGAGAAATCGAAGGACTACCTCTAATCAGACAAATTGGCTTCCATGATCCAGCATTAACTGTATCTTGAATAAGATGGCTCAACTGCTCCATACACAAGGTAAAGATATAAGGAGGGAGGGGATCTCCTTGTTTGATTCCACAGGAAGAACTGAAAGTAGTAGTAGTAGTATCTCCATTCCACGACACTTGAAAGGATGGACTCGATATGCATGCCATAATAAGATCACATATATTCCCTTCTATACCCACAACTTGAAGCGTATTCTGTATGAATGACCACTCTAGACGATCATATGCCTCCTCAAGATCCATTTTTACAGCCATCCAACTCTTCTTTCTCGTCTTGGATCTCATCGAATGAATTACTTCCTGCATAATAATTATATTATCACTGCTCTGTCGCCCTGCAATAAAGCTACATTAATGTTGTCCAACAAGTTTCCGCATAACCTCCCAAAGACGACAACTGAGAATTTTGGTGATAATTTTATAGCTAACATTACACAGCGAAATGGGCCTAAAGTCTGTAATACTCTCTGGTTTATCCATTTTCGGAATGAGCACCGTATTTGCATTATTAATGTCTTTAACCCCCTCCAGATTTTGAAAAATGTCATTAACCAAACCCACAATATGCTCCCCCACTACTGACCAATATTCTTGATAAAACACAGCTTGAATACCATCAGGCCCCGAGGCCTTGAAAGCCCCAATATCAAATGTTGCTCTTTTGATCTCCTCTTGTGACACCTCCGCATTGATCTTGGTAATTTTTGAGTCACTCAAGCTTTGAAATCCAGTACTGGTATTAATGCTATCACCATTTTGAATGCCACTTTGGAACAGGGTTTTATAGTAATCTACAGCCATACTCTTAAGCTCGTCCTGATCAAAAGTCCATTCATCATTAACCTTTTTCATACCTTCAACTCTATTACGCCTTTTCCTGACAGTCGCTGTAGTATGAAAGAATTTTCTATTTTGATCTCCCCACTTTAACCAATGACATCTCGATTTATGGTACCACACCAGTTCTTCCTGGGGTAGAAGTTTGTTGTACTCTTTCCATAACTCATTTTCAGTCTGGATCAAGTACTGGCTATCTCGCCTAGCCCTCACCCTCTCAATACCTTCAAGCCTTTAAAGAGTCTTCCGTTTTCTTCCATTAAGATTGCCCGCTCTTCTTTTATTCCATTCACTGGCCTTATTAGTAAAGTTAGCAAATTTTGCATTCCAGTGATCCCCCCTCCAAGCTTCCTCCACCAGATCGCGAAAACCTTCCTCTAAGAACCATGCTGCTTGGCAACGAAAAAGTGTTTTTGGCCTTCGGTAATCTGAAGAAAAGATTTCAATAGAATAAGACGATTATCCAATCCAAATTTACACAAGTGATGGACCCTTGTGAGAGGATAAGACTGATTCCACTCCGAGTTCATAAAGGCCCAATCAATTTTTTCTTTTACAAAACTACGATCCCAAGTGAAACTTTCACCAATGGTTTCGGTTTCAATGAGCTGACACTCCAGAATACAATCTTGAAATTGCCTCATGGATCTTACGTCTGGCTCAGAACCCCCACATTTATTTTTAATTTTTAATTTCACTAAAGTCTAAAACTTTGTGAAGCTCAGAAGAAATATTTTTTTTTTCTAAATTGATTAATAGCCCAATCCAGCCAGCCCAATTCTGTGTTTGTTTTTTTTATTAGTGAAACACACCGTTTCATTAAAACGAGATAGGTGACGAGTTGGTGCAAGTGAACGACTTGTGAGAGCAAAAACTGCTTGTCGTTTTGCTTCATATTCAACCTCCAACCGGATTTTCTTTGCCTGGATGGATCCTCTTCTTTCCTCCATAACCGACGTTTCCGACATTGATATTTCGTGTTCTTAGTGTCTATCTCTTTGTTTTGTTTTTTGAGATCTACACAATGAAACCAATTTTGTGGTCTAAAAATTTTAGTTTACTGGTGACCCAATCTCAAGAAACAAAATGTGTCTGTTTTGATTTTCTCATACAAGGGAGTTTCCTATTGTTTTTCCACTGACTTATGGGCCTAAACTTCGTTTTACAGATCTTTTTACTTTTTTGAATAGCATGCTTCACGAAAAAGAATATAATGAAACCAAAAAACAAAGGCATGCAAAAATTTCCAGATTCATATATGCAAGTCAGAAAACAAACTAGAATCACTGGAACCATTTTAGCCCAAGCATTTTAGTCCAAATAAAGTCCCGAAAAAAAAATATAAATTAAGGCATCCACGAATGATTGCATATAGCAGAGGCATATGAACAGTAAAGATACATCCGGCGATGCAAAAAACATATCGCCGAGGTGAAACAAAGAACAGCATCCGTTTTGATGCCAGGGAAAGATATATTAAAGAAGATAAATGAAACTAGAGATTATATATAATCAATCTGTATGTGTTTTTCTTTGAAGCAAAACATGTTCCAAATAATCATGTATATGCCCACCGAAGAAAGAAATAACATCTTGGGTTTGAAGAACAACAACACTTTTGAGTGTCACCGAAATATACATAAATAAGTCCCAAAAAAAAAAAAACAAAATGTAAACACAAAGTACTAATTTAAGGACATGTCCTCTCATACAGGGGAAGCAGAAATAACAATGGACTATTCCTGCCATCCACGCTTTTTTTGAAATCATACCGTGGAAGCAAAAATAAATAGCAAACGCAATTTACACATTCATGTGGAAAACAAACCTTGACTCAGAATATATGCCAATTGAAAATCTTGCTCCAATATCATATAAGAATTTTGGGTTACCTAACATCCAATTAACTTGCTAAAGTACCAACACGAAACTGGAATACCGATGCGGACCCCGATCACGTTACATAACAAATACACTAAAGAGAGGAAGAGAAGAGAACATTTTTATGAGAGAACCTTTTAGAGGGAAAAGGGCAATATTCTGTGTATGTTATTTAGATTGTCTACTCCCTCAATCTCATGTCCTATATATAGTGTACATATAGTTACATATGAATAGATGTAACTCTTAAGCGTACGGTTATATAAGAATAGACATAACTATTAAAACATATAGGGATATTTCCCCTTATAAACTCATGTCTCTCTATGATAACCCCTCTTAAATCAGGCTTGGGCCCTAATCCATTAAGGGTAAACTAATCTATTCCAACTTCCTGAACTCTAGTATAATTAAATTATTAATAATGTTTTAAGACCAAAAGATCCTTAAGATCTCAGCAGATTTGAATTTTAAAGTTTCAAGTATTATTTCCTTTATTTTAGCGACGGTAATCTCGGTGATTCTAGGGTTACCAAATAACCTACACACTAACTTATATGTATCGCCTACTATCAATTGAATAAAGAAGCTTTTCTGGGACCAAATTACACTAGTTCTTAATATCAGATATATTTAACTAATTTAATTAATTTAAGTGAGTTAGTTAATTTAGTCTAGCTAATTTAGTTAATATGACATATTTTTTTCTAAAACACTCTGTCCAGATCGGTATGTCCTCCCTTCCACTAGGGCCTAATGTGTATAAATAGAAGTCATAATCAATGTCACTTATTTTTCTATTTAGATTTTTTTTAAAAAAAAAAACTCATTAAACATTTTGTTTTTGTGGCATGATTTTCGCTCAAATTAAAAATCTAATCTAAAATAATAGTACCTACAATTCTGAATATAAGAGTTTGTTTACAACCGAAATATGGTCTCAAATATAAAACCTATTTTTTTCTCTTATATTTATCATTTTACCCCAAACTAATTTACCAAACTGAAAGTGATATAATATCCAATGATATGTATAAGTATTTCAGATAGATTAGGTGACATATGTTATAATTAAGTAATTTATTTAGCTCTTAATCTTCCAAAATTAGTCACTTTAAGTATCTCTAACAATAGTGGTTGTTGGAATATTAGATTTGTTATTTTGATTTACTTTAGAGTTTATATTGGACCTTAATACTTTGAATTGCTCATCAACTTGAATGAAAGTGTGACGTTAGTGCTTAATCGGGCTGTTTAAATTGCACACAAATCACCAATGAGAGTTGGTCCAAGTGGTAAACGGTATGATTCCGTTTAAGCAAGGTCTCGGGTTCGGGCCTTGTGTATGCAAAAAATTCCCATTGGAAGACTCTCCCACCATAGCTAGGTGCGCGATGCAAGTCGGATCCGGATATAGTCGGGGCAAAGTTCCGGTGAACCGGGTGGGCAACCAAAAAAAAAATTTGCACACAAATCAATTTGTTTGTATATTGACGAGAGAAATCTGATTTGCTTTTGGGATGATATGCATCTATCAATGCTACTCAATGAAACAAAAGCAATAGACTAAGAGCTTTTAAGACAACTATGCTTTTAACCTTGCAGGCATAATATTTCAAGCTTATTTAAAAACCTATATCTTTTGTCAAAAATAATATTTTAATATATTTAATTTCAATTTATATATACATCATATCAATGTGAGCCTTAGGGTGACATAAACAATAATAAGGCCAAATACAAGATCAAAGTTCATAATTTCTTAGAATTTAAGGCAAGAATGAAAACATTATTTGAAAAGTATTAATACTTCTAGTCCTTAATATAAAATGTCGTTTATAATGCACTAAAAATGAGATTTTATCACTATAAAAAAAGTTGAATTTCCGATGAAATTTGCCATGGAATCAGCTTTTCCGATGGAATTTTTGACTAAATCTATTCCGTCGCTACTAGATGTGTGACAAAAAAATTTGTGATGGAATTCCTTTCCATCACAATTTATTTTTTTTTGAATTTCCAAATGCCATGTGTCCCTCTCCCTTGGCCACCACATGTCTGCATCTCATAATTCCTGAAAATGCCTCTCCTCCCGTTCCAACACGTGACCTCAAGCTGCCGATGCCTTCGCGCACGAGTCTTTGCTAGTTGCGCCAAAATAAACCTATGTCATATTATTATATATATAATATTATCATATATATATATACATATATAATTAATTAATTAATTAATTATATACATATAATTAGTTATAAATTAAATATAATATTATTAAAAATAATGAAAAATTTAATAAAAACTTAAAAAATATTTATATATTTAATTAAACAATTTTTTATTTAAAATTAATTAATAAATAATAATTTAATATTATAAATATTATTTTTAATATAAAATTATAAATATAATATTGATAAAATATATATTATTTTTAAATAAAACGAAATAATAAATAATATAATAATATAATTTTAGTAATTAAGGTTAAATAGAATTATTTAATAATTAATATTTTAATTTTATAAATATTATTTTTTAAAAATTTTAAAAAGTTTAATTCTTTTCCGACTGAATTTCCAATGGAAAATTTCTGTGGCAATTTGCCACTGAATTTCCATCGGAACTTGGAGTCGGAAAATTTCCAACGGAATTTATCATGGAAAAAATTCCATCAGAAATTCCGTAGTTAAATTTGCAACAGAAAATTCTCTCTGAAATTCTATCGAAAGTTGCAACAAAAAAATTTCCATGACAAATTCTGTCGGAAATCGAGTGTTTTTTTGTAGTGTATATTTATGACTGGAACCATAACAAAGATGACAAACAGAAATTGTCTAAACTCATAATTCTTGCTGGACTCTTAGAAAGAGAATCAAGACGATTCAAATTTGAAACTCTTATAAAATAGACCGGAGGGAGTGAATAGTATGAGTGACTGTTTGGTTTAGTAATGGGAGCTCAAATAAGCAAATTTGAGCCAAAATATAATTGATTATAAGTCCTTAGACCCCATTTAGCAATTTTTTAAAATCCCAATTAATCGTGATTTTGAGTTCCTACTGCACATTTGACTAAGTGATTGAGGGACGATGCTTTGTAAAATTTCCATAAAACTTAAATTATATTTTATAATAATAATTATTAAATATAATTATGAAAATATAAACAAATTTATTAAATTCATATCATTTATGATAATTTTACATTCATAAGCGATTTTAATAAATAAAATTTAAACCTAATCAAATTTTTCAAAGCCACCTATGAAAAAAAATATCCGATGCATAACCATGGTTGTCAACCACTAACCAAACTATAGAGTCATAATGGATATAGGGTTGAAGTAGTACAAGTTTTCATTCCAAATTTTGAAGAGCAAGAAGTATAATGACAAACAATATAATGAAGCGTTAGTCTCATATTGATATGAAAAAAACCATATATATTAGGTGAAGATCAAGTACTTGATCAAACTGGTCTATCAAAGGGAGGGAAAGTAGAGTTTCAGTGTATACAATCCAGGGTTCACCTGGACGACTATAAAGTTCAAGATGGTCTAGCAGTTCTCCATTGTTGTCACTCCATTTTGATAATCGTACTGGTTTACAATGTATGCCAAGAATTTCACCATGTTTGGTCAAGCCACTACTACAAAAAAGCAAAGCTGTGGCACTTATAATTGCATTAGCTGTGGCGCTTGCGAAATGCCACCTATCTGGACGCTACTAAAAAACGTTGTGGTGCTTGGAAGCGCCACAGATTTTTAAATTTTTTTTTTAAAAATAACTTCCTGTGGCGCCTGGCCGGCCTGTGGCGCCTAGCTGGCCAGGCGCCACAGTAGGGTTTTTTTTTTAATTTTTCGTTCTGGTTTTTTTTAGCATATTTTTTGGGTTCTTCGTATTGGTCTTTTTTTTTTAGCATATTTTTTCCTCATATATATCTCCCATGCATATATAATTATAGTCTGCAAGGTTTAATAAGAACAATAATAGATAACTTTAAAATGATATCAACAAATGATTGATTAGCTAAAGTAGTAATGAAAATTGTTATACAATATACTGTAAACCTAGCTGAATGAAATATAATACAACAAATTCAACTTCAACAAAAATGTATGACACAACAAATGGCAATTAGAAACAACACAAAAAAACCAGCTAGTGAATTTAATAGTATATATAGCTATCTAGGGATTTGCCTAAACACGTATTCACACCATTCCTCGATCACTTCATTAACCTGATGGTCTGTCAAAGTGTCACAACGTTGATCTTCATAATACTACAGATATATACAATTAGACACAAGTTAGAACGAATTAAAATCAGTAAAACATAATTGTCAGGCACTAATTCAATTTCATTACAACACAATATGAAGTGCAACTAAATGACTTACTTTTTGAGGAATAAATGGTTGATCATGCATAATAACATCCTTCATAAATTTCATGATATAGTACCCACAATCATTGTCATTAGGTTGGAAAGGGCACTGCAAAAATATAATGCAATATTTTACTCTGTTCATAAATAAAAAGTGTTTACTAACAAAGTCTAAGTAAAGTCAAATATCAATACCTGTATTTTCTTCCAAGGATAGCTAAGGCGGGGGTTAGTAGCTTTAGAATAGTTTAACGAGACAGACGACCGATACGCAGTCAATGCGCTAACAAAAGAAACAGAAAATGATTACTTTAGGTTATTCAATCACGTTCGCAAATATTTATACATAGGCATGTATACTTACCTACTGATCAATAGCAACATATCAAAACGGTCTTGTGGAAGACCATTTTTTAGAGGATCCACATAATAAATGCGAGGGCCTGAAGGTTCCGCTGGATTGATAACGATCAATATCCAATAGCGCCTAAAATATATTTTAAAAATATTTTTTGAACAATCATGTTATGATAGAAGTTAAACAATAAAAACAAAAATTGTACCAATAATAACTTACCCCGTATTATACGGCACTAAAAATAATGTATTTGCTATCGCTTTCTTGCTAAAGTAGTCTTTCAGCTCATTAGACTGCGCAGTTACATCTAATTTACCCTCATGATGACCAACGAGAAAAGGGTTGACAAATGCGAATTGGACCCTGTGTGTATCCATTAAAACATCCTGGTCCAAATGCCTGGTATAAAACATACAGTGTCATGACAAACAAAAGAAATGGAACGAGATATATTAATAACAGTGATAAACGATGATAGTGAAGTACCTTATCCAGATGTTGATAGCCGAAGCACTAACCCAATCACGAGCACATATTTCCTGCACGACCTCGGCAGTAATATAATCAACTAGACCACCAACACTGTAGATATGTCTTGGAATACGTAATTGCACTACTCCTTCACCGATCAATTGTGGTGCAATCGATATTAATTGATCGAGATATGAGGTATGTCTTCTTCTGCTCTGTTGGCTGGCCGATGCTTTTGACTTGGGTTGTGTTGTTGAAGACTTTGAAATCTTACCCTGCGCAAATCAGAAAATTAAATCACAGTTTGAGATGAAAGTTTGAAGGAAAAGTACAGGGAATTTTGAATGAACGACCTTTCCACATGGCTCGATAAGACCTATTGGCCAAGCAACATAGCCACCTACAACATCTGCCACCTTATTTTGCTCATCTTGAGACGGGATCGGTAAGAGGGCGTCTTCGTTCGTGCAGACGTCAACCCTAACCCAGAGTGTGTTATCGGGCAACGGTAAATTGTGCAGTATGTCCTCACCAGTGTTGTAGGCAACACCTACTGCAACCGCGTGCTTGGATGCTTGCTCGAAATATAGCTTGCATTAAAATTCGCCCTACGGAAAATAGAGTTAATATGTTAAATTCGCTTAATTATAATTTAACATAAAGTTAAGTAGAAAAGAAATTAATTACCGAAGGAAAAGGGACTTTAGGCATGGAATTGCATCTATCTCTGAAACTTGGGCTATCACAGAATGGAACATTTGGTGTTGGCCTACCCTGGACCAACTGTTGTATTTGCGTTGTTAACAACGCATTCTGTTCTTACATCAAACGCATTTGTTCGGTGAATTGTTCTTCTCGTTGTTCCTTGTAGCGCATTTGTTGTTGAAGTTCTTGCATTTGATGCTTAAAGCTATCCATCTCGTCACGTAGGTGGGAAACATCACTTCTACTCGATAACTTCTGACGTCCGAAGTATGCTGATGGGGTGACTGCAAAACCAGTACCCCGAACACGACCATCATACTCGGGTACTGGTAACGCTCTGCTCAATAAATCGTCCCAACCAACATAGGTCGCCAACGCAGGATCCTCCTGTGTCATTTATCGTTTTCCCAAAAAGAATTACAATGAAAATTAGTTATTATAAATGGAGTTCATTTAAGTAAAGCCAATTATTTATTGAACGCATAATATAATTGAATACTTACACAATATTTGGCTACTCTTCTTGCTTCCTCACTACTAATTTCACCTTTCTTATTTGTGACATCGGCTACCCACAGATCATGTCGTGGAACCTGCGTAATATCTGAACCTGATTCTTGTATCTGCACATCAAAGTTAGTCAAAGTTAAATGATATTCATACAATTTTTATTACGAATGAAATAATCATCAGTTCGTACCATTTTTCTTTCTAACGGTGCGTATGAAACAGGTCCTTGTGTGTACCGGTATGGCATGTTGGTCGCGTTAGCTCGATTTTTCTTGCTCAACTCCTAATTAGATCAAAATGATTCATATAAATATATAAATGTTACTTACAAATACGTACATTACACGTAATAGGAAAAGACAAACAAATAAATGTTACCAGGAAATCAGGAGTTGTATGTGTTCTGATAAACTCATCCCACATTTCTTGAGTGATGATTCCTTCGTACAATGGATAAGGCGGTGTAGTAATGATATCATCATTATCATCCCTCAAGAAATATTTGACAAGATCAGAATGAAACTTTCGCATAAGTTTTCCGGCTTTTCTCATTACGAAGTTCTTCCGATCATCATCAATAATAAAAATACTCTATAAACAAGTCAAAAAACATATATAATATGTAAGATTGAAATGAAGTGAAACAAAGCAAACCGAATAAATATATAATTAAGGTGTTACCTGCACTTCATCCCAGATCACATTCTCATAACTTTTCTTTACCATTTTCCAATTTTGAACTGTAATAGGGACTCTGTCTCGAACCGTAGTCCCGATGAAGTTATTTAAGGAGGTACTGTTCTCGCCAAACGGGTTTCCATTTTCATTCCACTCCAGTTGTAACTTGATTCCGTTACTTCTCAGTCTGATCAACCTTGCCATAATTGTCCTGCCACGTCTGACGTTCTCCTCAAATCTTTGTCTACCAATGTGCCTGGGAACATTATCAACGTCATCATGTGGTGAGTCCATACTCCTGCAAGTGAAATAAACCAAATCAAAACATCAGTGCACAATGGTCTTGTATGTCAACAAAAGCAAATTATTTTGAAATTTATAAAAACATACATATAAGTAAACAAGTCAAGGCAATCATTATCTTTTCCTTTTTCTCGTCTGATTTAAAATTTTATTCTTCAGAATTCGTGTTGGATTGAGAAATGTGTTCCTCTTGACCCAAGTTCCCTCTTTATGATCATGTCTCACGTATAGGGGTCCATCTCCATCTTCATCTGCATCTCCATCTATATCAATCTCTGCTGACCATAAATTCTTAAACGAAGGATCATCATTATTAATGTTCAAATATTCATTACTTTCAAAATCAACTTCTTCTTGACGATTCTTGTTGGATGGAAGTACAATAGACCAATTCTTCTTAGCAAGATCAGGAATGTAAAATGCTTGTTCTGCCTGTGCTGCTAAAATAAAAGGATCATCTTCATACCAAACCTTAGAAAGGTCCACTTGCACAAAGCCTAAGTCATCTATCTGTAATCCACTGTTGTTGTTAACCCACTGACATTTGAAGACAGGGACCCTGAACATAGAGTAATCTAATTCCCATATTCATTCAATGACACCAAAGTACGACATTGATGCGTAGACAGGGTGTGTGTCTTTAGAACTGGATCTATGCCAAGAATCAGCAACAAGTGTTACCCCACTATTCTGCATCGTGCTCTGTTTATCATGGTCTTGTGTATAAAATGTGTAACCGTTGATTGCATAACCATTGTAAGATAATACATGTAAGCTCGGTCCCTTCGACAGGCACTTCAATTTTTCGGAAACTGAATCAGGATTCCTCTCCATCTCATCATTAATACGATTTTTCAACCAGCCTGCAAATTGTTTATTGTGTTCTGTTGTTAATAAATTTTCATTCCTATCACCATGTACCAATCGGAGAGCATCCTTGTGTTCTTCTACATACGGTTCGACCTCATCAGTGTTATGTAGGACATACAAGTGGGCTTAGTCCCGTTCAGTCGCTGATATCGTTATTACATCACTCCCTGTTGTTCCTTTCCCTGATCTTCGGCCATCATGACGGGACTTGGGGATACCTACAGGATCAACATTTGATAGAAAATCAGCACAGAAGTCACTTGCTTCTTCAACCATGTAACTTTCAGCGATACAACCCTCTGGACGGTATCTATTTTTCACATACCCCTTTAATATTTTCATGAATTGTTCATTTGGGTACATCCATCTCAAGTACACTGGACCGCACAATTGAGTTTCTTTGACCAAGTGTACAGTTAGATGTACCATAATGTCAAAAAAAGAAGGTGGAAAATACATTTCAAGTTCACACAGAGTACACACAATCAGCCATTGCAAATCTTGTAACTTGGTTGAATCAACCACTTTACTGCAGATCAACTTGAAAAACACGCAAAGTTTCGTGATAGTGTTCCTTAATTTTTTGGGTAAAATGGATCATATACCAACCAGTAGGAAATTTTGCATGAGCACATGACAATCATGAGATTTAAGGTTCTTTAACTTCAACTCTTTTACCGATACAAGGTTCTTTATATTTGAAGAGTAGCCCTCGGGAACTTTAATTCCTTGCAGAAACTCACAAAATAATTTCTTCTCTTTCCTCGACATAGTGTATGCCGCTGGCGGTAGATAGGTACGAGACCCTTGCTCAATCGGTGCCAACTCTTCCCTAATTCCCAAATTCACTAAATCCAACCTCGAATTGACATTGTCCTTGCTTTTTCCTTGGATATTAAGCAACGTGCCAATTAGACTATCACAAATATTTTTTTCTATGTGCATCACATCAAGAAAATGCCTCACATATAAAGACTTCCAATATGGAAGTTCAAAGAAAATAGACTTTTTCTTCCAACCGCTTGTCTCAATTTGTTTTGCAAAAGGTTTGCCAAAATTGTTCTCCAAGTCTTTTACCTTGGAATACACCTGGGAACCGGTCAACATCTTCGGCGGGCTACCTTCTTCTACATCACCATTGAAATGCTTTTTCCACTTCCTCCAACGATGTTGTCATGGTAAGAATTTTCAATGCCCCATGTAAACATTTTTCTTACAATGATGAAGTCGCATTGAATGAGTGTCATCTTCACATATAGGGCATGCACCATATCCTTTGACGCTGTATCCTGACAAATTTCCATAAGCAGGGAAATCATTAATTGTGCCAAACAACATGGCTTTCAAAGTGAAACTTTCTTCCATGTACCCGTCATACACACTAACGCCTTCATCCCAAAGCAGCTTCAAGTCATCAATTAAAGGAGCCAAGTATACATCTATATCATTCCCAGGTTGCCTTGGCCCAGAAATTAACATGGACAACATCATAAACTTGCGTTTCATGATTAAGTGTGGAGGAAGGTTATAAATCATCAATATCACCGGCCACGTGCTATGTGTGCTACTCTGAACACCGTGCGGATTAATTCCATCAGTTGACAGTGCAAGGCGAAGGTTCCTGACTTCATCAGCAAAGTTAGGGTACTCATGATCAATTTTTTTTCATTGAGGAGCGTTTGCAGGGTGCCTAAGCTTCGTGTCTTTAATCCTTTCATCTGCATGCCATGTCAACTGCTTAGCAATCTCTGCATTACAATACAGTCGCCTAAATCTTGGAACAATGGGAAAATACCATTGCACCTTCAAAGGACGTTTTCCTTTCTTCTTCCTATATCGAGATGCGTTGCATTTAGGGCACTTCTCCAACGTTGCATACTGATTTTGAAATAATACGCAATCGTTAGGACATGCATGTATCTTCTCATATCCCATACCGGTTGTAGAGCAAAGAATTCGCTTTGCCTCGTATGTCTTGGTAGGAAGTACATTTTCTTCTGGAAGCATATCTTGCAACAGTTCAAGCAATGCGGTGAAACCTGAATCACTCAATCCGTAGCGAGCTTTAAAGTTGTACAACTTCAACACTGCTAGCAATCTTGTGTATTTAGTACTTCCGACATATAATGGTTTCTCTGCATCACCTTTCAACTTCTCATATTCGTTAGGGCAGTTATGAAGCACCCCTTCAACCATATTTACCATTTCTTCAAGACCATCATCTTCATCAAACATGCTTTGATCAAATTCATCCGAGGCACCACCCGTGGTATGCACCCGATCACTATATGGATCGTTGGTCTCACCATGCCTTGTCCATCGTATATATGTTTGATCAATACCATAACACACTAAATGATCTAGCAAATCAAGTTGACTAATCCGCTTTCCAAAACAACAGGATAAGCAAGGACATAAGATTTTGCCAGGATCTTTTGTGTACTCAGTTGCAAATGTAATAAAATCCTTCACCCCATCTATATATTCCCTTAAACATCGATTAGATGACATCCATTTACGATCCATCTATGGGCTTCAATCTATTTTTAAAAAAAAATTACGTGGTTAGTTGTATGACTATTGCATTTACTAATTACTTTTATATTCTCTTACCAATTTTAATTTAAAATAACATACACCACATGAATCTTCATAATTGAAGCTTTCTAAGTCTTAAACTGAATGTTTAAATTGCCAAATAATTCATTAATTATTCGTAGGCATTATAATAATTTTTTACAACTCATAACAAAAGAAACCATATTTGCCACAATATATCATAGTTAATTAGAAAATATTACAAGTCAATAAATAAAATACAAGTGTTAAAAATATATAAATAATTATTTTGCTTATGCAATTAATCAATAACAATCATTAGAACACCTACAAATTATAACTATTAAATTCAACTAAAATCACATTTGTAAGCTCAAAATTTAAAAAACATACCGTAAATAGAAGCTTCAATAGACTGATGAACTGAAACTACAAACACAAATTAAACATAAAAAAATCAATAAAATATTTGAGGTTCTAAGTTATTTATTTTAATAATAATGTGTAATAAACATCAATATATAATAAAATCAAATATGATTAGCTTAAATCAAAAAATATGATTCAGAAAAAAAAAATAAAGAAAATAAAATAAAATGAAAAAGAAAGCTTAATCCCAACATTAATTATCTCCTTATTGTATGTTTTTCCCCTTACGGTTTTAGTTAATATATTTAAAGTTAAACAATATAGACAAATTTTATTTTATTTTATTAAATATTAACATTAATATATATTGATATATTAAAGTCATTTTATCCATATTTTAAAATCCTTAAATAAGTTAATGATTCAATTAACGAATTATTCAATTTATTATCCTGATTTCAATTTTTCCTATTTTCATTGGGTTTAGATGGGATTTTCTCTATTATAGTTTAATAAGATAATACAAAAAATTATTTTCTTACCTCTACAAAATAGCACTAACACAAATATATATTAAATACGTGAAATAATATTAATTAAATAAATGCTTTTGATTTTTGGAAAACAAATAATATGAAGAAGTTTTAAAAGAAATAGCAGTATTATTAAAAGTTAATTTGATTATCTAATTAAGTTTAAAAGTTAATTTCGGCAAGCTAAGTCCTATCATAATTTAATTGGCACTAGACATAATTTAAGGGGCACTCATTTTCTTTATTCACTAGACATAATTAAATTGTATCAGGTTTTTGAGTCATTACCCTTCTTTGGAACCAGTAATTGACCCAATAATCAAAGCTAGTACAGCAGGAATCTTATCTGCCACCAAAGGCCAAAAATAAAAGGTGGCAAGGTAACCAACAAGAACCAACATATAGACCAGACGTACAGTTATGTAAATTAAATAAGGAAAAAAGAAAACCCACCATAAACGCATCATGAACCAGAAGTCGGATGAGGAATGAATGATGTTTCGTTGTCATATATCTGATTTTCTAAAATGTTTTGAGGGGCAATTTAATCATGAAAAATTAAGAAATTTATAACGGATATATTTACATTCTTGGATATGTCCAACGGTCCATCTATAAAAAAACTTCCATTGATTAACCTTACAAATAAAACCTTACAAATAAGAACATACTTTTTACTCAAACCTCCCACTTTTCGTTACTACATCACTGTAGGTAAATGAGAAACTTTAATATTTTTACATCTTAATTGTTATCTAAATTATTCATCGTGGGAATCCAAAAGTATAGAATTTTTTTTACCAGAAAAAACATAGAATTGAACACCTGGTAAGGAAAATCTCCAATGTTGGTGTTTATCATTGCATGAGCAAATGCACCCCTATTGATGTATAGAAAGTGAAAGAGAAACTTACTAATGTAAAGTAAAACTAAAGTACATAATTCAAATGAGAAATACACGTAACAGGGAAAAAAAATATCATATCATATCGCAAGCATGCCATAAGAAAAAAAACAGAACAACCTAAAAAAAATATTAATAAAAAGAAAACGCAAATTGAACTTACAGGTTATCAGTGCAGTGGAGTGGGGGACCACGTAATTGCCGTTGGTGACTCAATCTTCAGTGAGGTAAGGAAGAAATTTGAGCTACCAAATGGAGTGGGGACCAAAAAGTTGTAGACAATACAAAGAAAAGGGAATAACAGGGACAGGAGTGGGGTTGGCAGTTAGGAAAAAACAAAGACATGTGCTCGTGTGGGTGTAGTTTTAAGATGTGATGAAGATAAGAAAATGGAAGGACGGGAAGAGCCACGCACAGATGAAAGTGAAAATAAGAGAGGGAATTGAATGATTAAAGATAGAGAAAAAGGTAAAGAAAGAGATGGGGGGTGCGGCGGGAAAGGAAAGTGATTGGGGAGGGGGGAAAACAAAAGGATAACGGGGTGGGGCGGGATGGGTTCTGATTGGTGGGGAAGGAATAGAATATCCAATTTTTTTTTTTAAAAAAAAGGATCAGGGGTGGCGCCTAACCAGGAAGGCGCCACCCCTGACAATATTTTTTTAATTTTTTTTATAAAAAAGGATCAGGGGTGGCGCCTAACCAGGCAGGCGCCACCCCTGACAAATTTTTTTTAAAAAAAAGGTTAGGGGTGGCGCCTGCATGGTCAGGCGCCACTCCTGACAAAAATAAATTTTTTTTAAAAAATGAGTTAGGTGTGGTGCCTGCCCTAACCTTATTTTAAAAAAAAAATGGTTCAGAAGCTAGTGTGGCGCCTGGCGTGTCAGGCGCCACATCTGGTACCTAGCTGCTCAAGTGTGGCGCCTGGCCAAGCCAGGCGCCATACTTGAACATACCAGCTGTGGCGCCTACCCTTCCAGGCGCCACAGCTGGTAAAAAAAACATAAAATATAAAAAAATAATAATAAATGAGCAGCTGTGGCACTTCATTAAGGAAGTGCCACAATATGTGCGCCACCTTTCAACCTTTTTGTAGTAGTGAGCATAATGGGACAATGGAACTGACAAAGCTCAAGATCAGGGTGGGTGATGCGCCCCCCGATGTGTTCCTTGCTGATGCGCCCCCATTCTGGGGGTCTTCCCAAATGTATTTTTCATGGTTCTTTGGATCATTAATGTAAGAATTATTTGGCGTACCTAGAGTGCGGTCGTTAATCCTTTGTATCTACGCTAATTGGATCACAATTGTGGAAGCAATTATGACGCACAACAAATACACCACTGACAGGAAGAAGAGAGAAATATAATAGAAGGAATAGGGAATCAAAGTGACAGAGTTTATGTATGTTATTTTCTAGTGTCTAACAACTGAATCCCCTATGTCTATTTATAGTGCTCTATGCACCTCTTCCTATCTATTGATGTATCCTTCCATCGGAGAGACAAAATATCCTTTCGATTGAGAGACATATTATTTCGGTGAAATAATACCACTTGTAGAGTCATATTCTATTGGTTAAACAATATGACTAATAATAGTTTGGGAAATATTACATATATTCACCCAAGCATTTATATTATTTATACTTTAACCTCAGTCTTATTGGGCTTGGGCCCAATCCACCAAGGATGGACTAGCCTATTTTCCTTATCCAGATCACCATTTAGAAATGCAGTTTTAACATCTATTTAATGTAATTCTAAGTCTAAACTGTTTACTATTGCTAGAATAATTCTTATAGAATTAAATCGTACCACGGGTGAAAAGGTATCTTCATAATCTATACCTTCCTGCTGTGTATACCCCTTTGCAACTAATCGTGCCTTATACTTATCAATTGACCCATATACTTTTCTTTTAATTTTGAGAACCCACTTGTTCCCAATGACTTTTCGCCCTTTCGGTAGGTCAACCAATTCCTAAACTTTATTCTTTTTCATTGAGTTCATTTCTTCTTCTATTGCCCTTTTCCATTCATCTTTAGCAAGACTCGATATGGCTTCTTGTACAGAACGTGGTTCATCATCCCCATTAAGAGTAACAATAAGTACTTCACTTTCTATTTGGAAGCGTCTTTTAGGTATACTTTCCCTGTTACTCTTTCTTGTAGGAGCTTCTTGTCTTTGTCTTTTCTTTTGTCTAGGTCTTTGCGTTGACCTTTCTAAGCTCCCACTTAGATCGACATTTTGGGATGATTCAGGCATACCAACATGTTCTATACTTGTTTGTTCTTGTGTCTCATAAACAGATACAGTGCGGTCAATGTCTCCCCTATTAGGGAATTCATTTTCTAGAAATGTAGCATCTCTAGATTTAATTTCAATCATTGTTCCATCTTCATTTTCAACTATGAAGACATATCCTTTGGATTGTTCAAAGTACCTTATAAAGATACATTTCTTTCCTCTAGGACCTAACTTTCCATACTTATGAGAATTATCATGAATGTATGCAGCTGACCCCATGGTCTAAGGATACTAAGATTCGGCTTGCATTTTGTCCATAACTCATAAGGTGTTGAAGTAACTGATTTTGAGGGCATATGATTAAGTATGAAGGTAGCAGTCATTAAAGCATCACCCCAATATGAAATTGGTAGATTTGCCTATACCATTATTGACCTAACCATGTCTAGAAGCGTTCTATTTCTTCTTTCAGCAACTCCGTTCTGTTATGGAGTGCCAGGGATAGTTAGCTACCTAATTATCCCTTTTTCTTCACAGAGCTCTTTAAATTGATTAGACAAATATTCACATCCTCGATCAATATGTAATACTTTAACTTTATTGTCCATTTTATTTTCAACTTCATTTACGTATCGTCTAAAGCACTAAAAGACCCTTAGACTTATATGAGATCAAATAGACATGACCGTATCATGAATAGTCATCAATAAAAGTGATAAAATACCAAGCTCTATGCCTTGACCTCACACTCATAAGACTGCAAATATCAGAATGAATTAATTGCAATGGTTGTTCTGATCTGGTTCCTTTACCAAAAGGTTTTCTAGTTGCCTTACCTGCTAGACAACTTTCACACAAGGACACTTCCATATTAGATATGGATCCTAGCAAACCTTCTTTTGCTAGTTTAATCATTTTATTTTGATTAATATACCCTAGTCTAGCATGCCAAATAGCCATATCAATAGTTGAATCAGAAGAAGTAGCAAAGCAATCATGTATATTATTATAATCATCAATAGTATCCATTACAAAGAACTTCTTTGAAAGGAAAGCTAAACCATAAAATACAAAATTATAAAATATGTCTGCAACTTTATCATGAAAGTTTACATTAAACCCATAATTTACAAGAAATTTTATAGAAACTAAATTCCATCGGATGTCAGGAGCATGAAGCACTTCATGAAGGATCAAAGTCTTTCCAGTACACAAAATCAGTTTGCAAGTTCCAATGCCTTTAACTTCAACCTTTGCATTATTGCCTACATAAAATCACTTACATCTATTAGGCAACCGACGGTATTCTACATAGGATCCTCGATCCTTGTCACGTGATCTGTTGAACCTGAGTCCAAAATCCTAGCAAAATAATGCTAGAAACATAGCAAAAATATGAATTTCCATAATCCATTAGTACCTTTTCACTCTTGTTTCGCTCAATGCAATCCCGTGTGAAATGACCCATCTTTGGGCAGGCAAAACATTTGACTTTCTTTAAGTCATTTTTCTTCTTCTTCCCGCCCTTTTTTCCTTTCTTCTTGAATTCCTTTTTGCCTTTTACAAATTTAGTCTTGTCCTTCTTTCCATTCTTTTGGAATTTATTCCCCTTCTTGAAATCGGGTTTTGTATTAGAAGGACCTACACCCTCTATGTAGTAGGCATGGCCAGAGGACTTGTATGCCTCCAAGCGCTCGTCCTCTAGTTCCAAGTGCTTAGCGATATCATTAAAATTTTTGATGCTTTCATTATGGGTTAGATTAACCTTCATGTGCTCTCAACTAGATGACAATGATCTTATCACTGCCTGAACTTGTTGTTCATTAGACACAGTATGCCCAGCTTCCTTCAATTCTCTAATCATATTTGCCATCTCTCTCAGATGTTGTTTCATGGAAGTATTTGGCCTAAGTTTATACGTATCAAACTTAATGGTTAATCATCTAAGCTTAGAGGTGGATGTACCGCCAAACCTGTCTTTCAATACTGCCCATATCGCTTGCGCTGTTTCATTTTTCTCATATTCAAACATGAGGTCATCTGCCATATATTGTACTCAGCAATGTAATTCTTGCAATGCTATTTTTCTTTTTCCAAGCCTCATAGACCTCTTGGTCCCTCCTGTGTTAGGCCGTATTCCTAGCAGCAGGTTGTACTACAACTGTTGTTAGATGTTCCATTACCTCTTGTTCCTCTAAAATATATTGCACTTTTTGGTGCCAGATATCTCAATTGTCACCATTTAATTTGTCCCCTTTATTTAACTCAGTGATGATGTTCTTAGTTGCCATTTTCAATTCTGTGACAAATCTATTTCACATTCAATATGTCTCTCTAAGGGAATCAAACTATTGAACATATCATCGACAATATATATATATATATATATATAGCACAATACAGTATACAATGTCATATACTTATATTATACTTAACTAGAAAAAATAGTAATACTACTAAATTAATGATCAGGAGTATACGTTTGTATCTCCTATCACATAAATATTAGCAACATCACTAAAATTCTATCAAAAATTATATATAGTACTTTTACAACTCTAACTTTTAGGACTAACAACTCTTAAAAAACTTCCACTTGTCAAAAACATATAATAATATAATGAATAATCAACTAAATCATGTTTCATTATAACATAAATTGAAACTTTATCCAAACTTTATAATCGAATAAATTATTGTTATATTCACAAAAAAAAAAATTGATATGCATTTTTTTTAATAACAAAACAAGATACATTATGTGTATATAATGGCATATATAAACATGATTTTCCTTGCCATGCACCCCCCACAACAAATAGCATAGCCCATGAATCAATTAATGAGTTAAAAATCAATTGAAATAAAGAGAGCAGGGACACCATGAAACCATGCATTAAATCCCAACTTTAAACTCAAAATGCATAGGCCCTAAGCGTTTTAAAACAGACCGAAAGAACAACAAAATAAATACCAAAAAAAATACACAGACCCAAAGTCACAAGTCGAATCTTCAGTAACTAACAAAATTAAGTCATCAATAAAAAAAAATTTGGTGTCTTAAAACAGAAGGAGAAAAAATAATTCTAGAAAACAAATCCAGAAAAACAAGATCCTTAGGCTAAAAAAAAATCAGATCCAAAACAAAACGCAGTCCAGCCCACTTGTCCAAGAGTGCATGAGCCAACTGTTTCCTCAAAATATAGATGACATCTTTTCCCTAAATAAGGAAGGCCTTTCTAGCAAACAGATCAACTACATGCCGTTCTGACTGAAATCAAAAGGCATGTCGTTCAGATATGGCGCAAACCAATTCGAACTAACGCAGAGCCGCCGCTCCCAGGGCCTTTGTTCGATAGTTTCTAGTGTTTCTAGCTTTTTTTTATTCCTGGTGGTTTTAACAAAGGCAGGCAGTTTTTATTGATCTCAATAGCGGAATGTTCGAAAGGAAAAACAAGATGAACAGTATATATAGGCACTGATTTTTGTGAAAAATTGTGGCAAAAGACAAATAAAAAATCCTTGACTTTGAATCCAAAACTAAAATGCGATAACAAGTTGAATTTGACAAGCCTCAAAATCAGTTTATTCAAAAACAATATCATGAACCAACAACAAGTTGATCTCTTGTTCTATGGTTCTAAATTTACATATACTATTTCTCTATATGCCTATATGAAGAACATATTTTCAAACTCAGAAACACAAAGGAAGCATTAAAAATATATTATTATGTTAATCTCAAGAACAAATATTAATAAGTCCCTACACGCATATATATATGTGACTACAGATAATATCATATAAATCTCTGAAAATAATAACATGCACGTCATATTAACGTAATATGGGGATTATAATCTCATACAGGCTAACCTGGCTCTGATACCATGTAAGAATTATAGGGCGTACCTGAAGTGCGGCCGTTAATCCTTTGTACCCACTCTAATCGGATCATAGTTGCGGAAGCGATTATGACGCACAACAAATACACCACTGACAGGAAGAAGAAGAGAGAAATATAATAGAGGGAATAGGAAATCAAAGTAACAGAGTTTCTGTATGTTATTTTCTAGTGTTTAACAACTGAATCCCCTATGTCCATTTATAGTGCTCTACGCACCCCTTCCTCTCTATTGATGTATCCTTTCATCGGAGAGACAAAATATCCTTTCGATTGACAGACATATTGTTTCGGTGAAACAATACCACTTGTAGAGTCATATTCTATAGGATAAATAATATGACTCATAATGGTTTGGGAAATATTATATATATCAACCCAAGCATTTATATTATTTATACTTTAATCCCAATCTTATTGGATTTGGGCCCAATCCACCAAGGGTGGACTAGCGTATTTTCTAACAATTAGATTCTATACGAAATGGGTGACATTTTGATGTTTTATGGGTAAAAAATGGAGCTATTTTCAATTTTTTATGCTTTTCTAAAGATATTTCAGAAAAATGGTAGAATTTTTTTTTCAGTTTAAACACTGAATTTTTAGAAAATTATAAAAAATTGAAAACAACTCCATTTTTTATCCATAAAATATCAAAATGTCACCCATTTCATATAGAATCTAATGATTTAAAGAACCATAAAAAATACATTTAGAAAGGCTTGCTCCCCAAAATGGGGACGCAGCAAGGAGCGCATCGGGGGGCGTATCACCCACCCCTGATCCCAAAGCTCCTTTGACAAGACAAAGAGACAAACTTGGTCCAAGATGACTTCACTCCATATTCTCTCATCCTCCATATCTCAACTCCACCGTTAATGTTGTCCTTGCGATGAGAAGTTAGAGTAAGGCATCCTCCAACTACTCCCAAATCAAAGTTTATGTAACTATCATCATCACGTGGTTTAGCTATTTCTCCTACATTCTTTGTTGTTATATCGAATGCAATGATTCTTGCTGCAATTGACATATCACCAGGCATAATCAACTAATGACTTGCCCCGTTTAACAAAGAACCGTTTCCAAGTGAGAAAGACATGGCAGCTATATCGGGAAGTTGGAAATTGAGAGAAAGATTTTGCCATGAATTGTTTCTTAGAGAGAAGATCTCCAACAAACCATATGGATCATCATAGCATCTAAATGCAACCACTAACACTAAGTAGTCATCTATGGATTCACCATAACAAAAGCCATACGAATTTGTATATATACATGGAAGTGGAGGTTTTGGGATCTGTTTGTGGTGACCTGTGGAGGGATTGCATAGAAAAAGTTGTTCTTGGACGAGCTTGAAAAGAACAAAGCCTCTGCAAGAAGTAATGATATCAACATGAGTGTTTGATTTGAGGAGGAGGGGAAAATCAAGCCTGATAACAGACGAACCATCACGGAAGGAGGCGTTGATATCTCTGGAACATATTTGTAGTGAAGGACTTGCCCAAAGGAATCGATGGGTGTATTGGAAAGAAGATCTCTGAAAATGAAGTTTTGGTGAAATTAGGGTTTGATATCAGTGAGAACCATGAGTGTACACACACTTGAAACGAAGGAGAGATTTGACAGGCAAGTGAAGAAGGATTTCTACCATCAAATCTTCTGGAAGCTTCTCCATGGTTTGGCCTTTTTTGGGGGAGAGGGAGGCTTGTGAAGGTGGCTGGGATATTAAGGAAGGCGAGTGATGGTGTTTAAAAACCAAAACTAGATATTTCACTATTTAATTGACCAAAAAACAGATATTGCATCCAAAGTTTATATTTTATTTATTTTTGCCAAGCACAGATGTCTCTTGTTGGAAGCAATCATGGTTGAGTGGCTACTAAATGTAGGCAAGGATCATATTGATGATTGGTATGGGGGGATCGGGCAGCTGCTGCGGCCTTGGGCCAAACCTTGCTATAAGTAAAGTATTAATTACGGTTTAAGTGGATGCTAAAAGATCCTAAGATCTCGTCAAATTTGAATTTTAAAGTTTTAGGTTATTTATTTACTTTATTTTAGTGGTTGTAATCTCGTTGATTCTAGGGTTCCTAAATAACCTAGACACTAACCTATATGTATAGCCTACCATCACTCGAATGAACAAGCTTTTCTGGTACCAAATTACATTAGTTCTTAACATAAAGACCTATTTGCCTAATTGATTAGATTAAGGGAATTAATTAAGTTACTTAATATGACATATTTTTTTCTAAGACACCATAATAAAGTATTTTCTTTGAATAAAACTTACATCCGATTCATTATATCCAGTCCATCCCATTCTCCAATTAATATGTGCCCCCAAGATTCACTAAACACCTCGTCAATTAACACCGTTTCTCTGCTTCATCCTTGTTGACGAGTCACAAGCGCGAATCACCCACTACCTATAACCTTATATTTGCCGCTGAGGAGCTTAAGCGGCAATCAATTGATTCCCATTTACTTGCTTCATTCCTTTTTTTCTAATTTTTTGGTCCATTATAACATATGAGTATTTGACTCAGAAAAATGCTGAGATTGCACCATCAACATGGAAATTGTCGTGAAGTTTTTCTTTCTGGTGCGTATCCATAGCATAATCAGCACTACCAACCGAACAAACCCAATATGATCAAAAGTAAATTCCGAAGCAACTAAACAATTTTTCTACACATCACAGGCAGAATTTCTTGAATGAACCTAAAAAATAGAATGACTCCACAGTTTTAAGGGTCAATAAAGCATCATTAATAAGCACATACCAAGGCAAACGAATAGTGCATCCTCTCCTCTCTTAGATCGCCACTACTCCTCTTTGATTGTGATTCCCAAGTGCAGATTGCCTCCGTCCTCTGTTTGTGTAACTTTCTTTGGCCGCCGATCGCACTGCCACCTTCCTCTTTTCATGATGGCCGCTGCAACTCCTTCTCCACTGCTTCTCCTTGGCCGCCGTCCTCTCTTCATATCGCTACTCATGAACTGAGAGCGGAAGGAGAGCTCCTTAGCACCAGGGACTGCTTAACGGAGATGAAGCATAGAAAAGGTGTTAATTGATGAGGTATCTAGTGGATCTAGGTGGCACATGTTGATCGGAGAACATGTTGATTGGATAACTAGATGGATGAGATATAATGAATGGAGGTAAGTTTTGTCCATTTTCTTTAATTCCCTTTATCTGATCTCTTACTTAATTATTGTTAAAGAAGTATTAATAAAAATAAATTAAAAAAAAGTTGATAAATATTAAAAATAAATTTTACATTTAGGATTAAGATTAATTGCCCAATTAACTCCTTCATGAAGAACTAGATGGAATATATATTATTTAAGGGAAAATTGCAATAAGGTCTCAAGTAACAAAAGTAATCACATTCAAGTCCCTTAAAATCATTAAATTGTGGTGTATGGCTCGCTAGATTCCTTTGAATCTAGAATTTGCCTCCCAGATGAAACACCAATGTTGAGAAAGGCAGTTGTTTGCATACTTAGTAATATGATGCAAAAAAAGCCTTACCCTGTAGTTGTTCATCCAGGGACTTTGACCACTGAAACATGAGTTTTCGATGTAGGTAAAATATAAATAAATATATATATATATACACACACACACACATTTGCCAATAAAAAAATATAAATATATATTTAAATATGTTTAATGACATTTTCTTTCAAATTTTGTGTTAGTTATACAAGGCTACTGCTCTTAAAGACTAATATTCTTGCATACTAAATCTAAGAACTAGTTTGGGAGTTAGTTTTGATCCCACCTTAGTCCATTTTTTATCTCTCCTGTTTATTATTTATCTCCAAACTAATTTATGTAACTTATTAAATTATATATAATACGTAATATAATGTTACAGATTGGCAAAAAAAATGTTACGCGGTAGTATTTCAAAGAGATCAAATCATCACATTTGTCAGAATCAAGTAATATCCAATCTACCAAATTAGTTAAATAGCTCCTAAATTAAATACCGGGGGACTATTATTAGAAGATTAAGTTTGAGATCATAAATAATAACGTTATTACTGATTATCATAATCGAATTAATTTGATCACTCTACCATTCCATTCCATTACCTCTAAAAGACTAAGAAATTCATAATATGAGGAATTAACATCAATCCATCATTCAACTAAATCTCACTTATTTAGATAAGTTAGATTATCCTAATTATCTATTCTATATATCCCTTTTCTTTCTTTAAATTTAATATGATCGACTGGCTGAGCCTGATTGATGAGAAGGCCAATAATATAATAATGAGTAATTTACAGAAAACGGAAATCTAGATATTGTGATCATAAAATAATTTTTATAATATACCAAAAATGAAAAAATAGCTATAAAGAGGATGGAAAAACTTTATAATCAACATCATATTTTCGGTTGCTAATTTTTCCGTTATGACCCAAGGCTTTGATAATCTTTACTTTTGGAAAGAGTAGTAAATTTCCTATTTCAAGACATCTGTTAGACTTTGGGTTTGAGTCCGTCATTGATGGGCTTGACTATTTGTTCAAAAAGTACCTGAATCAAATGAAGAAGAGATTATATCAGCAATTATTACTAGGGGTGGAAACAAGTCAAGCTAGGCTAGACTTCGGCCCTAACAAGCTTGGCCTATTTTGTAACAAGATGGCCTGTGCCTGGCCTGATAAAGGCTTTATTTTGAGCCTAAGCTTGTCCTGTATACAGGCCTGGCCTAGCTTGTGACATGTTAAGAAGGCCTGAAACTGGAATAGTGGTGAAAATAGGCTACAGGCCTCATAACAGGCCTACGTCAAACAGGCCGAAAATAGGCCAAATTAAAACAGGCTAAAATTAACCTAATGTGTCCTGAATCAATAAATTCCAGATCATTCAATGAATCAATTAATTCCAGAAATTAACCTAATGTGTCCTAAATATCACAAGACCATTTTCCAAATTTCACAAGATAGATAACTCAAAAAGAAGAGAAAAATTGCCCAGTAAGGAGATTCATACATAATAACACCAAACAAGAACAAAATACTATCCACTCCACAATGTCCAAATCTCACCCAGCAATGGTGAAAAGCCGAGTAAATAACTATATAACAAGATTCATACATAATAATTCAATTTATTCAAGATTGTCACAATAATAGATCTGCTCAGCTTTCTAATTGCATTTATATCTTCCAATTAGAAGTAAACCACACATTTTCCATCCCCCTTAGAAGAGCTGAATCATAAGAGGGTGATTTATATCTGTATAACAAGAGGGAAGAATGGAAGCAGAGAATGCAAATTGTCCAGTCAGATTGAATAACAAAATTAAGATAACGAAGCAAATCAAAATATTTCAAGTTGGATTGCAGACTCACGTAATGAAAAAGGCAAGCAGAGCAAATAAAAGAGCCACCTTCAAGTTAGATTTTTCAAATCTGTGGCTGCTCCCAAGTCCCAACGACCGGCCACCGAGGAAGAGAGACTTTAAGTTGGAGGAGGATGGAGTGACAGTGATCAACTAGTTAGGTCTTGGGATCAAGGCGAAGATGAAGAAAGGAAGAGGGCTGAGATCTGAAACTGAGAGTCCACTTGTCCAGTGTCGGCTAAGATCTAAGACTGAGAGTCGAGAGAGACGATCAGACGGAGTGACAATGATCGACTGAGAGAGCAAGAGTGGGTGTATATCGACAGTGATCGGCTGAGAATCTGAGATCTGAGACTGAGAGAGTGGGAGTCGAGAGAGATGGAGTGAGTGACAGTGAGAATGAGTGATTTTTTTTTTGACTTGGAGTGAGAGTAAGTGATTGAGACTTGAGAGTTTGAGGTTGAGTTGAGAGTATGAGATCGTGAGTCGTGACTCCGTGAGACTTGAGAGTTCTGAGAGAGAGTTAGAATTTAGAAATTAGAATGGGCGATTGAGAGTTGGGTCTTGAGAGTTGAGAGGGATTGGAAACGGCCCAATTTTAATTCAGATTGAGTGATTGAGAGTAAGTGAATTTGGGCTAGCCTAAATTTTTTTTATAAATAGTAATAGGCCTAAAAAGCCTACTAATAGGCCTGGGCCTGGCCTATTTAGAAAAATAGACCTTCAAACAGGCATAGGCCTGGCCTCTTTTTCTGACAGGCCAGGCCTGTGCAGGCCTGAAACAGGCCAGACCGTAGGCCCCTGATAGGCCGCCTGGCTTGTTTCCACCCCTAATTATTACCAATGGAATCATATTTATGTGTAACATTCCAACCTTTGCTCTTGATATTATCCATTTTGCGTCATATTATCCCTCACAATTTTAAAATGCATTGAGAAGGAAGGTATTTAGACCCTTATAAAAGTCTTTCGTCCCCTTCCCTAGCTCATGTGAGAAATAACACTCCACCCACATTTGAGCCCCGCATCCTAGTTGTCACATTAACCCAAGCCTAGCTAACTCTGATAAAAGGAGCCTCCTAATTAGGGAATTCAATCAAGGAGTTATTGCTGGAGTTAATGCTTCCTAGTGGGCAAGAAGGAGGAGCTCTCCATGAGTCTATAAATAGAAGCATCCACCAGCATTATTCCTCAAGAAAAGACCCTTTCTCACAACCAACAATTATTCATAATAGTTTTACAAAACTTGATTAACCAATGATAATTGAAAACTATTTCTTCCATCAAAACACATCGGGGTTCAGGGCACGAAACCCACCACAGAGAATTCATTACTCTGGGCACAAATAACAAACAGGAGAAATCATAGCTTACAAGTTTTACAACACTTAATCCCATAACAAAAGTCTATAAAAAACAATTTCCAATGCATATATGATTATGGATCCACCAAAATATTAGAATACACAAAATAAGGCCTCAGGCCAAGGGTTAAAAACAATCATCCCAAAACAGTTATCCAAATAGTAAATATAGTCTTTCAAAAACATGAGACCCTATAATGGCAATATAAAAATCAATACAACACTAATACCAAATAAGACTTACAAGGCTCTCAGCGCCTATGCCTGTGGTTGCTTCCCTTGGCCTCTAGCTAACTTAGAGGTCTTGCTTGAAAAATCATTTATAACGATAAGGTGAGACATAAAGTCCCAATAACCAAAATCAATTTACAAATTATGTAAGAAAGGATTGCAAGTTAGAAAAGCAGGTTTAACTGCAATAATATTTTCAATAATTAAATGTTACATAATAACTTTCAACATTTAGAACCATCTCCACTCATCCATCTTGCTCCTCCTTATATCTTCTAGACGTGGTACAACCTATCAGTGCTAGTATACATTATCAAATGTTAGCTAGTCACTTCAAGAATATTGCCCCCTCCCATGCCACCATTGATATATCGTAACGGGAGGTGTCCACCCAAAACACTCAACTCCAAATCCAGGCTAGGAATGAGAGAGTCGATGGGCATAATTTTACCGTATCTCTTCCACACAACCTAACCTATCTCATAACAGAAAAACAATATATCACTATAGTATTAAAAAACATTTACAGTTTTATTATTCCATATACAACATCCTACCATAAACATCATAACTATCATAATAATAATAATCTTAATAATAGTCCCACTCATATATACCAGTTAGAAAATATATTGCTTCACGTAACTAAGTTCACATTCAAACATATACATAAGTTTTCAAATCACATATAAGTAGTATAGATGAAAATAATGTTTAAAAATCAACTTACAACCCAAAACATGCATATAGAATAAATTAACCTTAATTATCTTAATTCTAAATTTATCTTTAATTTGAGGAGCAAGACACCAGAAATCACCGATCTTAAGGGGCCACTTACCCCTTAATATTAATGGCGCCTCACAATTCGTTGAGGGCCCACGTGCCCCTTAACAATTATATATAGCTTGTTTTTTTAGTATCCCCCTTCCTTCTTCCTCAACCGTTCCCTTTTTTTTTATATCCCCTTTCCTTCTTCCTCAATTGTTCCCTTTAAAAAAAAATCTTATAACATGTACACTAATATAAAATATTATTATTTCTACATTTTCATCCCTCTAATTTCTTAATTATAATTAAA
Source organism: Inga oerstediana (assembly GCA_963210345.1). NCBI lineage: Eukaryota > Viridiplantae > Streptophyta > Magnoliopsida > Fabales > Fabaceae > Inga > Inga oerstediana. Next base: position 75,363,740 of record OY723399.1, on the reverse strand, counting down.
TCCTAGAAATAAAAATAAGAATATTACACCTCACCTAGAGCAATTGAATCTTTTTGTGCTTTCTCTCCCTATCTTCCATCTTTCTCTGTTATGGTGCACTGTTGTGCAAACCAGATTACGCTCTTCTAATCTAATTCTTGCATGAACTCCGCCTACCCGGACTCAACCTGACCCAGTACGCATCCTTCCCCTCTTTATTTTCCTAACGATACCATAATTTTTTTTGCCCGAAACAATATCATAACATTAGATTGGACACTTTTTAGTTTTTAACATGTTTAAAGAAGGGATTCCTAAATAAATGAAGAAAAGCTACTGGAGTTATTTGTGATTGTAAAATATCTAATAAGGTAACAGAAAAGTTTTACTGCATTGCAATAAGACCAGCAATACTATATGGTAGTGAGTGTTAGGCTTTAAAGAAACAACATAAACATAAAATTAGGGTACCCGATATGAGGATGTTGAGATGGATGTATGGTTATATAAGAAAAGACAATATTTGTAATACTCATATACGCGAACAAGTTGGAGTGACCTTTATTGAAGAAAAAATGGTAAAAAGTTGTTTGTGTTAGAATCGGCAGGCACAACGGAAGAATTTTAAAATTTTACCGATCCTAATAGAGGATCTATCAACGGCGTTTAAATCGGGTTATAAAGAACTATGACCTTTTTTAACTTAGGGTTTTCACGATCTTTAGGAGCCAACACGTTAGGTCCACTCCCTCTACTGGTATCCAGACAAATGTTCTCCAACCGAGACTGCGTGCTAGCACCTCCAATGTTTTTTTAGGGTTTCCTTTGCGGCTCTGAATTCTCATGCGCGTATGAATATATATGCTCTATCAAGTTTATAACTTATGAGTGCTATATTCAAATTTTCAAAATTAATCATCATTAATTTTGAAATTAATCAACAATTAATTATCTTGATGAGCTAATTAAATAAATTCAGTTTAAATTAAATCTGTCCAACAGTTTTAATTTAACCTATTTATTTAATCCAAATAAAGAGCCATTAAATTTAATTTATCTTCATAAATTAAATCTGAGATACTATATCTCTATCATATTAGTTATTAAATTTAATATATCTTAATAAATTAAATTTAAAACTAACACAATATAATAATATCATAATATATATATATATATATATAAGATATGTATTTCGAAAATATATATCTATATAATATTATTAACGAATTTTATATTATATATATATATAATTCATCCACCATAAATTAAACATTATCTCGTGTTGGGCCATTCTTGTGTGCGACCCTATAGGCCCATATGAAGTTGGCAGTGGACCAATAACTGTACTAACCCAAAAGTCGCAAGCGGCCTCTAGCAAGACATTACAACTACCCAATTCATATGAGGATTGTTAACACGATGCAACCTATCATACAACAATGTCATATCCCTTTTGTCACACGATATATCGGTCAAGGATGAGGCATGGATAATATTATCCTCTTGTCTTGACCATTACTTTATCAATTCCTAAGTAGTCTAACAATAGAAATGGAAACTCCTTTCCATTGTAGTATGGCCATACATTTCTCAGACTCACTCATGGAGGGGCCAGTAATATCTCTCTACTAATGTAAGGGACAAATTCCATCTTGATCATTCATATTCCTCTTCATGAAAAACTACCAAGCTCGATGATAGCCTTTATCATCACCCGATCAAAAGTGAATTTTGACTAGTTCAAAGCTTAGCAACTCTCATGTAGGAATCCATAATGACCTCAGGTCTAAGGGCATTGTGACACGGTTATACATGAGAAAAGCTTATAACTTGATCCATGTAGCTTTCTCATAGTGGGTTGGTCCAGCATCTTGTACTCTTACAAGTGCCTAAAACTTTGATTTATATTTTCATATCTTATTAAAGTTATACTGGTCTTACTTCATCTTTGCTCTCGCATAGATGACCTACCAAGGACATTTTAGGATAATTTTTATGATTTATCCAAGGATACAATTATCATAGTTAACATGCAAATAATATGATAATAGAATGGAGAAATTTCATTAAATTAATAATGTTCAAAGTACAATGATTGGCCCTTTGGGCACAATTTCCAACAGTTTGAGATGGTTTGGACATGTTCAACGAAGGCCATTAAGTGCTTTGGTAATGAGGGTTGATCAAGCAGTATGAAATTCTGTAAAATGAGGTTGAAGAAGGCCAAAGCAACGCTTAATGAGGTCATAAAGAGGGAACTTTTTTGTTAATAATATATCAAAAGATATGCTTTTCGACAGAGCACAATGATGTTATGCGATCCATGTAGCCATTCCCACCTAGTGGGATAAAGACTTTGTTGTTGTTGTTGATTCTCTTCTTATTTTATTTATAAGTAACTTTCAACATATTTCATCCTAACCAAGAAAAACCTTAAATTTTATTAATTCCATTAAAATTTGAAAATTTTCTAATTTTATGGCCATTTACCCAAGAAAAAAATGTCTACGCAATAATATAAGAATGGTAAAATTGTAAGTTGGTATGAACAAATCAATGACTTAACTTATTAGGGCAAAAAAAAAAAAAAAAACTTCTGTTGTCCCTGTAAATAGAACTAGAAAAGTAATAATCAATGTCACTTATTTTCCTATTGAGAAATTATTTTAAGAGAAAACTCATAAAACATTTTGTTTTTGAAGGGTCAAGATTTAAATTTTTTAAAATAATGAATTTTTATATAAAAATTATTTTATATCGCCGAAGTAGTTTAGATTAGAATTCTAATTTGAAAGCCATACCAGCAATTAGCCGGACACTTTTCCGTCCTGCTTTGCAATTTTAGGCTGTTTGAAGAGTTGGGCTGTTTTGAGCCGTTTGAAGTCAACTTCTGAGCCGGGAGTCAGAATTTATTCGGGAACCGGCGAGGTTTGATGAAAGCCCGATGGGTTAGAGAAGAAGAAGGTGATCACGAAAGAGGGGGAAAAATAGAGCAGAAGAAAACGTCAAAGGATGGGATATGAAGGGGAAAAAAGAAAAACTTATGGGAAAAATACAATTGTTAATGCAGCAAAAATCACGACGTAGGAACCAGAAGGAGCTTCTTTAGAGGGAGGAGAGAGATAAAAAAGAATAGGTAGAAGGAGAAAGCAAGAAAGTTGTGTCTGATGTAACATTTGTTCTCACTCTTCAGCCTGCTCCACTAAAGAATTTGATATATATATATATATATATATATATATTTTTATTACATTTGGTACGGATCAAATCTTGAAAGGGTTCAGTGGCATAAGGCCACTCTAATGACCACTGCGTCACTTAGGTTTTGTTTGGTTTTACGGAGGGGAGGGGATATGAGGGATTTTAATGGAGGGGAGGGGATAGGAGGAAATAAGAGGGATTTTAATATTACCTTGTTTGGATTGATTAAAAGGGAGGGGAGGGGAGGGATTTTAATATTATTTTGTTTGGTTCAGGAGGGGAGGGGAGGGAAATGTTTTTGACATAGACAATTTTACCCTTGTTAAAAGGAAGGGGAGAGGAGGGATTTTAATGTTACTTTGTTTGGTTCAGGAGGGGAGAGAGGGGAAATTAGTTTGATATGGACAATTTTCACATGGACAATCATATTATAAGTGATTTTATCCAAACTCTATTAAATCTATAATTAAGTTTAAGTATCAATAAAATTTTTATATCCTAAATTGTAATTGAAATGGCAATCACATGACATGTAAAAAAAAAAAAAAAAAATGGACTGCATCTGAACAGCACATTTTAAATCTAGAATGACAGGATGCGATCTCATCTTTTATGTATAATATATATTTTGACTCTTTGAATTTATATGTTTTCTCTTATTCATGTTTCCTAAGCATTGAAAATATCCATTAGCACATTTTTCAATCACCCATTAAATTTAATTATCAATTATCAATATTACTCTTAGTTTAGTAGTTAATATTTTGTCGACAAAAAATACGTATTTAATATTTTAGAAAAAATATATATATTACTTAATACTTTAACAATACATTGTGTTCCCGTTTAGAAAAAAACAATGCATTTGTTTTTATTATATAAACTATATTCGTACCACTCGTATTATTTAATAAAAATATCGCCCCTGTTATACTTTTAATTTTTTATAATTCTTATAATAATATTTTACATAAATAATTGATATATATTAAAATATAATTCATAGTTTTATATTTAGCTTAAACAAAAAATAATAATAGCAATTTTTTTAATCAACTTTATTTTATCATATTCTCATTTAAATTATTTATCACATATTATTTAAGATATTTGAATTTAATGTATTATAATATTTTATTATAGATATTGGGATGTAATCTGATAATGTGAATTTTTAATATATTTATCTAATCAATATATATAAGTTTTTGTGATGACTATTTTACATTATTAAAGCTCCTTTCTTATTGTTTTGCATATATTTGTTACATTCATATCATTATATTTATATCTAATATTTTTTTTCTTTAATATTATATCACTGGTTCGATCAAACGATTTGATTGATCCGACCGTTTAAACCGTAACTCGCTATACTCTTCGATTCGTCTTCTGGTCCGACTTTGGAATATCTTTATTCTAGATTCTGTATCTATTAAAATAATTTCTTATAAAAGAATAACATTTTTTAAAAAAATAAATCTTGACTATCTTATTAAATCTAACCAGTACAGATTTGATTAGCTCTCCATTCTCAACCAAGTGCGTGAGGCCATGGAGAATAATAATCTTCCTACAGATGTGCTAATGGAGATTCTTCAGCTCTTGCCGGTGAAATCTCTCGTACGTTGTAAGTGTGTGTCTAAGTCATGGTTCTCTCTCATCTCCGACCCCTCCTTCACAAATCTGCATTATCAACGATCTTCTCAACAACGCAACCATCGAGTACTTTTCTCAGTCCGCGGATCTCTGCGATCTATAGATATCAACAAAACCCCTCATGACCATTCTGCTATTCTCAATCTTCATTGTCCCTTCTTCAAACCACGCGTTAATGTTAGGATCCTAACAGCTTCTTGCCGAGGATTTCTGCTTCTGAGGCCTCAAAATGAAGACAAACTTTATCTATGGAATCCCACAACAACACATGTCTGCAAAAAAATCCCTCTGCCTCGTCCACATTGGTGGATATTAGCATTTGGCTTTTGTTACGATGAGTCCACTGATGACTACTTAATAGTGATCGTATCATCATATCTTCCTGATTATCCGAAACAGCATAGACCTCTTGGCTTTGATCTCTTCTCTGTGAGAACCAATTCATGGGTAAAAGTTGCTCTCACTCGCCGACTAGCCATCGAAGGAACGCTTTCGAGGTTTGGTTCTGTAACAAACGGCGCAATTCATTGGTTAGCTCGGCCTGCAGAAGCTGCAGAAATTATTGCATTTGATATCAGAACAAGAAATCTTCGAGAGTTTATACCTATTCCTTGTGGTGTTGACTCATATCACTGTGAATTGGGAGCACTTGAAGGATGCCTCAGTCTCACTAAAACCAAGCGTGATAAAGTTAACATATGGGTGCTGAAAGAGTATGGAGTGGATAAGTCATGTTGGATCAAACTTTTCTCTTTGTATTGGTATAGGATAAGCTGGAAAGATTACTTGGTGCCATTATGCTTCAACAAAGATGGTCAACTTATTGCAGAAAATGGTATAGTAGAATTATCAAGATGGGGTAAAAATGGAGAATTGCTAGAACATTATCATCCATGCTCTTGGCGTTGGAATGATTTAGTTACATACACTTTTACTACATACACTGAATCTTTACTCTCCCTACCTTAATTATCAACGTAAATATGAAGTGAATTACAGCTCTTCAATGATTTTATCGATAGATAGTGTTGGTAAAAGTATTATGCTTCAAAAAGATTCCTTGTTATAACAAGTTGCAATCGCTTGTTCTCTCAAATTTTATGGTTGAAGATCTTATTGCATTAATTTTTTTTTTTTTATGGTTTTCAGTTATGTATTTCAGACATTATTTCTTTCCTTTTGACATTTGATGCCTCTTTCTATAAAATGAGATTCATTGCCTCTATCGTGGCATTTTTATGTTTCTTCTCTTTTGACATAGAATAATTGCTTGCATTCCATAATCATGGTTTCAAGATTCTCAGCCCCTTGCTCTAGGGACAACCTATCAATTTTTTTAGGAAATAATTATTTTTATTTATTTAATTCTAATTTTTTTAGGGACAACCCCAGGATGACATAAACAAAAGTAAGGCTAAGAAATACAAGATCTGAATTCATAATATTTGTAATACTTATATACGCGAACGAGTTGGAGTGGCTTTTATTAAAGAAAAAATGGTAGAAAGTTGTTTATATTAGAATCGGCAGGCACAACGGAAGAATTTTAAAATTTTACCGATCCTAATCGATGATCAATCAACGGCATTTAAATCGGGTTAGAAAGAACTCATACCTTTTTTAACTTAGGGTTTTCACGATCTCTAGGAGCCAACACGTTAGGTCTGCTGTAATATCCCAATTTTTTATTAAGGGCTAATCATGATTAGTGTGGATATTTATGAATTTAAAAGGGAATTATTATGTGTTTTATGGCAATATTAATTAATATGTCATAATTAGTGAAAAATTGGAAGAATGGAATTATAGGCCATAAATTAATAATTAATGGAGAAATTAATTACTAACTATGGGAAAAATGAGAAGTGTGATTAAATGGCTAATTGAGGGATTAAAGTGAAGCTAATTGGTGATATATTGTATGAGAACCAATGAGATTTAGACATGTGTCAAGAATGGGTGAAGAGAGAAGGAGTAAGAAAGGTCAAATATCAATTGTTTAATATTTTTCTCTCCTCCCTCTCCTTACTTTACGTTGGCAGCATGGGTTAGAGGGAAAATAATCATTTTCCCTTCATCTTCAAGCTCCCATATCCCTCTCATCTCTCTCATTCTTTCTCTCTCTCCATTGCGCTGAAACAAGCAAGAAAGGAAGAAGGAAAAGCTTGATCTTTGGGTAAGTAAATGACCTCTTTTGCTCAAACTCCCTTTATTAAAGTTAATCCTTGAGTTAAGAGCTACATTTCTATGGTTATAGTTTGTCATTTGGTGTTGGTTTGAGACTTCAAGAAATTGTGGAGGTTGGAGAATCAAGAAGTTACTTTGAGAAAGTTGTTAAAGTGAGTTCAAGAAACCTTTCTATATAAGTTTTGTGCCAAATAATTTAGCTTGGAAATTCTGGAAATTTGGCTTGGAATTTCGAAAATTAGGGTCTTGTGGTGTTTGAATTGTTGTTGTCATGGAATTAGTGCCTTGTTAAGTGTTTTGAATGAATGATATTGAATTGAAGCTTAAAGATGAAGTTTGGGAACTTTATGTTGGTTTTGTGCATTGGGCAAAAATAGGGCATGTAATTGGGTTGTGATTTTGGTCATTTTAAAGTCACCATTGTGTTCCTTGAGTGATTTTGTGTGGGAGAAGTATTGAATATGAATTTTGAACCATTGGGAACTTAGTGTTAAAAGTGGCAAGTTTTGGTTGTAAGAAACTCTGTTTTGGCAGTGATCTTACATGGACGTTTTAAAATAGCAAATGGTGTTGGAAAATTATGAAACTTTCCAGTCTTAAAGTTCACATCTCAAGCTTCAAAATGGTCATATGTTTTGTGTCATTTCGATTTTTGGGATAGGAGTTATGACTGTCCAAAGTTTGATGTTAAATCTGGGTGCAATTCTGGAATAGTGTAGACTTTTCTTGAAATCTGTATTTTTGTGGTGATTCCCAGTGAAGGGCTGTATTTTTCCTTGAAAGAGGACTTAAATACCTTTCATTTGGCTTTGGGATCACCTCATTTCGATTTTTTCAGAATTAGTTATGAATTTTCGAAGTTGTCTTGGCTGCAGCGCAAAAGCTTCTGTGAACGTTCTGGCCGCAGCCAGAAAATTCTCGGCTGCAGCCAGAAACTTTCTGTGCTGTTTCTGGCCGCAGCCAGAGGTTTTTGTGGCTGCAGCCAGCCCCTGTTTTCAGCACCTTGTGATTTTGAAAAGTGGTTTCTAACCTGATGTTTCCCAATCCTTTAGGGCTTTTATTAGAGCCAATTTTAACTACTTAAAGGACATAAATGATAACCAAATCTAAGTATTTCGAAGACAATTGAGTGTTGGAATAGAGAATAACTCTTCGTCCCTAATCATAATTATAGGATACGACATTTGCCCTCCTCGGGAGAGACCGGCGCTAGGACACGCCCGGAAGAACTCAGGTAGTGACTTTTCTCTCATATCTTGTATGATGTTTTGGCATGCATATCTTATCGTTAAATTTGTGAAATGTGTGCCATGGTCCATTGCGGCGTGAGCAGGTCAGCGTGAGCCGTGTAGGGATTGACGGTGGTTATCTCTAGGTCGGCCGTTGAACTGCCATCGTAATCGACATGGATATTGTGAATCCGACCCGTGGGGCGGCGTTTGTGAATCCAGCCGTGGGCTGTGTGTATTTTGCCTGTATGGCTTGTGTATGAAATGCATTATATGAATCCCAGCTGTGGTGAAATGTATTGTGTGGATTGCTGTGATGCAATGCAACGTGAGCAATTCAGCGTGAGCAATCGTAAGGGATGACATGTGTCATACTAACCATTGCCGTTGTAATTGCCGTTGTAGTTGCTTGTTGTGGTTAATGATTTGCTTACATGCACTATGATTGTACATTATATGATTGATTTGTTACTACGGGTATTCCTTAGAATCTCACTCTCCCAAAAACCATGTTTTAGACAGGGTAGAAGGATCGAAAGGCAAGCGGGCGACGAAGAATAGTTAGAGCTCCTGTTTAGGAGTATATTTTGGGGTTAATGGTTATCATGTATATCTTTTGGATATTTTTGGGAAACAATTGTGTATATTGGGATTGGTAGTAGATTTTGTGTAATCCCCAAGTTAAGGGTATCGAATTGTGGGCTTTGTGCCTTTGTAAATCCCTTATTTAATGAATGGAACCCGAGTGTGTCGGGAATTTGTTTATACTCTGATATTTGTGAATGAAATCAACTTGTACAGGCCATTTAGTATTGAAATGTGAATATGAGACCGTCATGAACATGTTTTGTAAAAGTTTTTGTAAGCCCTGATTTTGGGAAGTTTGACTTCGTTTAAGTCCCAAAATCTATTACGGTCTCTAATTCCACATTAATTACATTTTTACGAACTAATCTCGGCCTTAAGCGTGAATGGGGTTACATCTGCTCCCTCTACGGTATCCACACGAATGCTCTCCAACCGAGACTGCATGCTAGCGCCTCCAATGTTTTTTTAGGGTTTCCCTTGCGACTATAAATTTTCATGCGCGTATAAGTATATCTGCTCTATCAAGTTTATAACCTATGAGGGCTATATTCAAATTTCAAAATTAATCATCATTAATTTTGAAATTAATTAACAATTAATTATCTTGATGAGCTAATTAAATAAATTCAGTTTAAATTAAATCTGTCTAACAGTTTTAATTTAACCTATTTATTTAATCCAAATAAAGAGCCATTAAATTTAATTTATCTTCATAAATTAAATCTGAGATACTATATCTCTATCATGTTAAATTAGTTATTAAATTTAATATATCTTAATAAATTAAATTTAAAACTAACACAATATAATAATATAATATAATATATATATACACATATAATATATATATATATATATAAGATATATATTTCAAAAATATATATCTATATAATATTATTAACGAATTTTATATTATATATATATATAATTCGTCCACCCTAAATTAAATATTATCTAGTGTTGGGCCATTCTTGTGTGCGACTCTGTAGGCCCATATGAAGTTGGCAGTGGGCCAATAACTGTACTAACCTAAAAGTCGCAAGCGGCCTCTAGTAAGACATTACGACTATCCAATTCATATGAGGATCGTTAACACGATGCAATCTATCATACAACCATGTCACGTCCCTTTTGTCACACGATATATCGGTCAAGGATGAGGCATAGATAATGTCATCCTCTTATCCTGACCATTACTTTCTCGATTCCTGAGTAGTATAATAATAGAAATGGAAACCCATTTCCATTGTAGTATGGCCATATATTTCTCAGACTCACTCATCGAGGAGCCCAGTAATATCTCTCTACTAATGTGAGAGACAAATTCCATCTTGATCATTAATATTCCTCTACATGAAAAAACCACCAAGCCCGATTATAGCCTTTATCATCACCAGGTCAAAAGTGACATTTGATTAGTTCAAAGCTTAGCAACTCTTATGTAGAAATCTATGATGAACTCAGGTCTAAGGGCATTGTGACGTGATTATACATGAGAAAAGCTTATGACTTGATCCATGTAGCTTTCTCATAGTGGGTCGGTCCAGCATCTTGTATTCTTACAAGTGCCTAAAACTTTGATTCGTATCTCCATATTTTTTTAAAGTCATACTGGTCTTACTTCATAGTTGCTCTCGCATAAATGACCGACCAGGGACATTTTAGGATAATCTTTATGATTTATCCAATGATACAATTATCATAGTTAACATGCAAATAATATGATAACAGAATGGAGAAATTTCATTAAATTAATAATGTTTAAAGTACAATGATTGGCCTTTTGGGCACAATTTCCAACAGTTTGAGATGGTTTGGACATGTTCAACGAAAGCCATTAAGTGCTCTGGTGAGAAGGGTTGATCAAGCAGTATGGAGTCCTGTAAAATAAGGTTGAGGAAGGCCAAAACGAACGTTCAATGAGGTCATAGAGAGGGAACTTTTTTGTTAATAATATATCAAAAAATATGATTTTCGACAGAGCATAATGATGTTATGCGATCTATGTAGCCAACCCCACCTAGTGGAATAAAGATTTTGTTGTTGTTGTTGATTCTCTTCTTATTCTATTTATAAGTAACTTTCAACATATTTCATCCTAACCAAGAAAAACCTTAAATTTTATTAATTTCATTAAAATTTGAAAATTTTCTAATTTTATGCCCATTTACCCAAGAAAAAAATGTCTACGCAATAATATAAGAATGGTAAAATTGTAAGTTGGTATGAACAAATCAATGACTTCACTTATTAGGGCAAAAAAAAAAAACTTCTGTTGTCCCTGTAAATAGAACTAGAAAAGTAATAATCAATGTCAATTATTTTCCTATTGAGAAGTTATTTTTAGAGAAAACTCATAAAACATTTTGTTTTTGAGGCATATTTTCGCTTAGAATTCTAATCTAAACTACTTCGGCGATAGAAGCTTTATACGGACCCGTGAAATCAATTTCATATTGTTTTGCTGAGCAATGAAAGCTAATCAGGTATGTATGGACCATCCACGCCTAATCGTCCAGATTTAAGTTTTTTAAAATAATGAATTTTTATATAAAAATTATTTTATAAAAAATAATAGTTAAGAGATTATCTCAACAATCAGCCGGACACTTTTCCGTCCTGCTTTACAATTTTAGGCCGTTTGAAGAGTTGGGCTGTTTTGAGCCGTTTGAAGCCAACTTCTGAGCCGGGAGTCAGAATTTATCCGGGAACCGGCGTGGTTTGACGAAAGCCGATGGGTTAGAGAAGAAGAAGGTGATCAGGAAAGAGAGGGGAAAAAATAAAGCAGAAGAAAACGTCAAAGGATGGGATATGAAGGGGAAAAAAGAAAAACTTATGGGAAAAATACAATTGTTTTCCAGGCCATTAAGAGATGAACGATTGAACCTCCATTCCGGAGAAAATGCAGCGAAAATCATGACGTAGGAACCAGAAGGAGCTTCTTTAGAGGGAGGAGAGAGATAAAAAAGAATAGGTAGAAGGAGAAAGCAAAAAAGTTGTGGCTGATGTAACATTTGCTTTTGCCTTTCAGCCTGCTCTAGTAAAGAATTTGATGATATTATTACATTTAGTACAGGTCAAACCTTGAGGGCGTAAGTGGCCTAAGGCCAAGTCACTGCGTCACTAGGCCCTGATCAATTTAATATATATTTTGACTCTTTGAATTTACACATTTTCTTTTATTCATATTTCTTAGGCATATTCATATTTCCTATGTATTGAAAATAGGGAGAATGATAAAAAAATACCATTTAAATTTTAAAATCCCGTTGATAAGAATAGTAATGAGATTGACAAGAATAGTAATGGGATTGACAACACAAATCTTTGTCAAAAGCCTAATTGGGGTTTTTGAAGTTCAAGTGGTATTTTTTTGTCATTCTCCCTTAAAAATATCCGTCAGCACATTTTTTGATCACGCATTAAATTTAATTATCAATTATCAATATTACTCTCAGTTACTCTCAGTTTAGTAGTTAATATTTTGTCGACAAAATAAATGTATTTAATATTTTAGGAAAAAAAAAATTACTTAATATTTTAACAATACATTGTGTTCCCGTTAAAAAAAACAATGCATTTGTTTTTATTATATATACTATATTCGTATCACTCGTATTATTTAATAAAAATATCGCCCATGTTATACTTTTAATTTTTTATAATTCTTATAATAATATTTTACATAAATAATTGATATATAATAAAATATAATTCATAGTTTTATATTTAGCTTAAACAAAAAAAATAATAGCAATTTTTTTAATCAACTTTATTTTATCATATTCTCATTTAAATTATTTATCACATATTATTTAAGATATTTGAATTTAATGTATTATAATATTTTATTATAGATATTGGGATGTAATATGATAATGTGAATTTTTAATATATTTATCTAATCAATATATATAAGTTTTTGTGATGATTATTCTACATTATTAATGCTCCTTCCTTATTGTTCAGCATGTATTTGTTACATTCATATCATTATATTGTATCTAATATTATTTTTCTGTAATAATATTATGTTATTGGTTCGACCAAACAGTTTGACAGATCCGACCGTTTGAATTGTGATCCGCCATACTCTGATCTGGCTTTTAAAACATTAGATTATATTTATTTTAGATTTTGTGCCTATTAAAATAATTTCTTATAAAAATATAACATTTAAAAAAAATCTTGACCATTATATTAAATCTAAACAGTCCAAATTTGATTAGCTTTCTGTTCTCAGCAAAGTGTGTGAAGCCATGGAGAATAATAATCTTCCTAGCGATGTGATAATGGAGATTCTTCAGCACTTGCCGGTGAAATCTCTCGTACGTTTTAAGTGTGTCTCCAAGTCATGGCTCTCTCTCATCTCCGACCCCTCCTTCACAAATCTGCATTATTACCGATCTTCTCAACAACGCAACCATCGAGTACTTTTCTCAGTCCGCGGATCTCTGCGATCTATAGATATCAACAAAACCCCTCATGACCATTCTGCTATTCTCAATCTTCATTGTCCCTTCTTCAAACCACGCGTTAATGTTAGGATCCTAACAGCTTCTTGCCGAGGATTTCTGCTTCTGGGGCCTCAAAATGAAGAGAAACTTTATCTATGGAATCCCACAACAAAACATGTCAAAAAAATCCCTCTGCCTCGTTCACATTGGTGTATATTAGCATTTGGCTTTTGTTACGATGAGTCCACTGATGACTACTTAATAGTGATCGTATCATCATATCTTGGCTTTGATCTCTTCTCTGTGAGAACCAATTCATGGGTAAAAGTTGCTCTCACTCGCCGACTAGCCATCAAAGGAACGCTTTCGAGGTTTGGTTCTGTATCAAACGGCGCAATTCATTGGTTAGCTCGGCCTGCAGAAGCTGCAGAAATTATTGCATTTGATATCAGAACAAGAAATCTTCGAGAGTTTATACCTATTCCTTGTGGTGTTGACTCATATCACTGTGAATTGGGAGTACTTGAAGGATGCCTCAGTCTCACTAAAACCAAGCGTGATAAAGTTAACATATGGGTGCTGAAAGAGTATGGAGTGGATAAGTCATGTTGGACCAAACTTTTCTCGTTGTGTTGGTATAGGATAAGCTGGAAAGATTACTTGGTGCCATTATGCTTCAACAAAGATGGTCAACTTATTGCAGAAAATGGTATAGTAGAATTATCAAGATGGGGTAAAAAAGGTGAATTGCTAGAACATTATCATCCATGCTCTTGGCGTTGGAATGATTTAGTTACATACACTTTTACTGCATACACTGAATCTTTACTCTCCCTACCTTAATTATCAACGTAACTATCAAGTGAATTACAGCTCTTCAAGGATTTTATCGATAGATAGTGTTGGTAAAAGTATTATGCTTCAAAAAGATTCCTTGTTATAACAAGTTGCAATCGCTTGTTCTCTCAAATTTTATTGTTGAAGATCTTATTGCATTAATTAATTTTTTTATGGTTTTCAGTTATGTATTTCAGACAATATTTCTTTCCTTTTGACATTTGATGCCTCCTTATATGAAATGAGATTTATTGTCTCTATCGTGGCACTTTTATATTTCTTTTCTTTTGTCATAGAATAATTGCTTCCATTCCATATTCATGGTTTCAAGATTCTCAGCCCCGCTCAAGGGACAAGCTATCAATTCTTTTATCAAGAAGATAACAAAGGAAGTGGGAGGAGAAATAATTATTTTTATTTATTTAATTCCAATTTATTATATCATCACCCCAGGATGAACAAAATTAAGGCCAAGAAATACAAGATCTGAATTCATAATATCTACGAATTCAATATGAGAATGCGAACATTAGTGGGAACTTATTATTTAAATATATAATCAATCAGAATCCCAGTCCAACGAGGATTTCATCAGATAACACATAACAAAGACGACAAACTTTATACGTCCAGACAAAATCGCCTTCTACACCAATTCCAGCACTTTACAAACCAATATCAGCTAATTTGAGTCCACCCAATGTAATCAATCATCAAGCAATGGACTTACTTAGACCTTTAATGCTAACTTCTGAGCTGCAAGAGCTTCAGCCTCCAGGGTTGGTTCCCACAATAGTGTAGTTTCTGCCAGTAATGATGTCACAACATATGGGTCCATGTTTGAAGCCGGACGCCGGTCCTCCAAGTAACCTACAAGTCAAGAGGTTTGGCAAGGCAAAGAAATAAAAATCTAGAACACTGGTACATTTCAGAAGTTAAACAGCCTCAGTATGACGATTTCTGGACGTTATATAAGTTTAAAGCAAACGAATAGGAAGCTCGTGACAATTAGTAAACAGAATATGGCTTGTATTATGCTGACATGTTTTTTTTTGGAAAAATCAAAATATTTGGTAGAAATCAAGGCATGTGATTTTGCAAAGCATAGATGGTAAACTGTTTACAGAAAAGGGCGAGAACTAAGTGCCTCTCAATACAGGAGTAACCCAGAAATCCTTATGGTATGCTTAGTTAAAAGAGAACTACTTTGAAATAAATCACTTAAGTTGGACAAAAAAGCTGTGGAATTAGCAATCATTCAGAATCCTTAAGCTATTAAAAGTTAGATAATGCATATTAGTACATCTCATAACTGCTGACAGATTAAGGAGCCTAATTGTTCCTAGTGGCCTAATGGTAAGCAAGACCAACAACAAGTTGCAAAAATATGACCGGCAACTTTACCTTTGCCTTTCGCCTCAGTGTCTCTTCCCACACGAATTGAGCAACCCCGATTAGCAACTCCCTACAAGTTAGATTTTATGAGACAGCTTCAAAGAACATCAAATTTGCGCTGTTTTTACACTGTTAATTCAAAATATATTACTACCTCCGGTCCTAAATATAAGACCTAGTTTGTAGAGTAAATTGTACAAAAAACTAGGTATGATCAGAGGAGTAACAATTTAAGTCATACCCAGGAAAATGTGTTAATGTCGGCTGTCTCATGCTTTCCTGTCAACCTCCTCTCGTTTCCTTCTCCATATGCACTAATGTGATCGTTGTGACGAAGTGATAGGTTCAAAATTGCCTTCTTTATCACCTCAAAGCCTCCATCTTCCCTCATAGTCTTTGTACTGAAAAATGAAAGTTCAGCATTTTAGCAACCTAGCAAGTTACTAGGGCTCGATGTCACTATTCATGATAGGGACGCGGCCAAAAACCTGTAATTGGTGTGGCATCCTGCACCATTCCAGTCACCCTGACGTAAAATGCAAAAACATTAAGATGATTACCAGTGAAAAAGAGTTGCTATGAGTTATAGCAATATAGTACTAAGTACCTGTATTGGTTTTGGATCAAGCGAGAGAACAACTCCAGCTTGTTCAGTGATCCTCTGTCAGAACAGAGGAAAAAACAACACAACTTATCAGATGACACAGAGTAAATGGTGACTAGAACAGACACAAATAACTCTGTTCACAAAAGATCACAACAATGTCCAGCTACAAGCAAAGGGAGTATTCTTAGTCCATCAGAGATCTATCCAACCGGGAAAGAAGAGTAAAGACTTGAGTAAACAAAAATCACATTGCATATCATTTCTCAGACAAACTAGCACGCAAAAAACAAGACATCAAGCTTCCTTGACTCTAAAGAATTATTACATCATGACATCTTCAGCCAATTCATTAAAAACTTAACTTTCCAGTTTCAGATGGTCCAAAGGTGTATGTATAATTAAAAGTAGGTAAACTGAATTACCTCAAGGATGTACCTTGCGCACCAAATATGATCACCAGCATCAATACCTACACTAGGACCAACTTGGAACTCCCACTGGAATATTCATGAAAGAAAACGTAAGGCAAAGAATAAGCTCAAAAATTTCTTAAGCCATAAAAGAAAGAGAATGGTGGGAGAAAGACCTGCCCGGGCATAACCTCCCCATTGGTACCACTGATGTTAATTCCAGCATATAAGCAAGCCTTATAATGAGCATCTGATATATCACGACCGAATGATTTGTCTGCCCCAGCAGAACAATAATAGGGACCCTAATAGATTAAGGAGCAATTAGATCCTACTCATGTTAAAAATTATCAAAATTCCATAAATCACTATGAAAGTTGACAGTAGATGCAGGAAATGCATTACCTGAGGACCAGGATAACCTCCGACAGGCCAGCCTAAAGGCCAGTTTACATTTGTTTGAAGTAAAGTGTACTCTTGTTCTATTCCAAACCTTAGAACAATCAACAAAAATCATTAGCATGTTTTCTTATTCAAGATCATGATTCAACAGTTAACTACAAAGGTTCAGTTATCTAAGGTTCATAGAATTAACCAAGTAAAGGGAAAATCCCAAGCATACACAACTAGACATTGCCAGAAGGGGTATGCCGTATGCATTGGACTATAAATAATTAAATAGGTAATATCTAAGAACATGCCTTTAGTTTTATGCATGGAAGAGCTCCATGCTAAGCAGCAGGACTCTCAAATTAAAATAACAGTTGGTTGATATTTTTTTAAAAATTGCCCCATTTAAGCATACATTTCGTTACCACAATGGTATGCTTATCCTTTCCTCTATGCATGTAATGAAGTATTACAATGAAAACAAGAAGAATAAATACCATGGAACTTCAGCTATGACCTTTGGGTCACTAAAGACTTGAGCAGCTCGGTGCCGCTTGTTTGTGGGGATAGGCTTGCCTGCTGGGGTGTATGTATCACAAATTACCTATGCAAAACAGAATAATACAAATTACCTTAATGATATTTGAATTATATTTCAATAAATCAACATTGGACCCTTTGAGATGTCCAAGCTCTTACCAAAATATTGTTACCACCACGGAAAGGATCTCTGAAAATTGCTTGAGGACTGAAAAAAGTCAGAAATGTAAATGAAACTGTCATAGCATAGATTATAGAATAATGTCAAAAGGAGTCCAAGTTCAAAGAGTCGTACTATAGGATTACTTCACTGTCTTCGCCAGGTGCTTGTCCGGTGCTCGATCCATCATAATTCCACTTAGGAAGCTCAGAGGGATGTTCAACGGGCTTTGGTATAGTCTGAAATTGATATAAAATCCATAAAAGCATGAGATTGGGAAAATGTCAACTAAGATGAAATGTAGTATGTTCACAGCATTAGAAATAACATACTCTTGATTTGCTGCGCACATCAATTCCTGTCCCCCCAATCCTGTTCCACAAAATAATATGACATTGGCAAACACCAGTAATTCATACAGAAGCATAAAACTAGAAATGGTTATTCATGAGTGGATAGTTTTGTTATTAATAAAACTACCCATAACGTTTAATTCAAAGGCGAATATAAAGACAAAGAAAAGCATGTATAAGAGAGAGGGAGAGGAAGAAAGTGGTATGAAATACCAAATGTACTCCGCAATAATCTTATCAGTGAATGGAGTGAGGTCCAAATTAAGCAGATTCTCTAGCCTGTCGATAGTACCATTTTCAGACTTGATTGCCAACACTCTGAATTTAGAAGAGCTGGTAGATGCGCCTTTCTTATTTTGTCTAAACAGCAAAGAACGCCATGTTTTTGATGAAATGGGGCTTGCATTGGCAGAAGTTTTTGTGATTCTCATCTGCCATTGTGTGGAGGGAGCCAAAATCTGTGCCATGTTCTGCTCCTTACTGAACATAATGAAGCCATGAGATATATAATTATGATTTTATAATTACATATTATGATTTTATAATTGAGATTGAGCACAAGATATGTAGCATTTAGTTTGAAAGCATTATGTTTATTAGTTGTTCTTCAAATGAATACCAAACAAGATCATTCTCAAAAGCAATCACCAAATCCTGCTAAGATATTATTCATATGCAGAAGGTGGCTAAGTCTGCCATTTTCTGCTACTTAACATAGTATAGCCATCAGAACCCTCCACCCTCTCCCTCCAAAAGTAATGAATCAGATTTGACTTTAAAGACAACTTCACAATTGGCCTTTTAATATGCTCTTTAATATGCCATATTGCAAAACATCAGATTAGATGCATAAAACTAACACAAATAATTCTTTGAGAAAATGAGCTAAAATAATGATTAGCTAGCCAGGTCAAACCTCTTTATATAAACAACTTGATCAAGAGTTCACTTATATTTTTTTTCTTTTAAAAAAAAAAATGAGTTTAGGCTTAAATCAACATTTTTTAATATATAGATATAGCATAATCTTTCTATTTTTCGCCAGCAACTATAGATATAGCATGATAGAACCTTGTCCCTGGCCAAAATAACTGCTATTCTAATTTTTCAATTCTTCCTTGTTTACACTACTAACCACCTGGGTAAATTTTAAGAGATATCCAAAGAAGACATGATTATGCCCCTTTATTCGCTAGTATCTAATGAAGCTATGGAATCATACAGTTTTTTTCATGTTTGTTTCTATAAAATATCAAAAATCAAAATAATAGACCAAACAGTATCAGCACCTTTCGTCTATTATTAGAAATCATATATAAGGACAAAAGATTGTGTTGTTTCCCACGGTTTACAGACTTAACGAAAAAAACCGTTAAGCCTTAAAAGAGTTGACTTTTTTTTTTTTTTTTTTGCTGGGCAATAACCATATCTGGACTATCGCCGTTCATAGGACTCATTTCAAGCGTGCCTCTCGTGAACTAAGTTCTGCTAAAGCAACCAGCAACATCACAAAGCACCTCGTCATTTAAAATAACAAATGTAACCAACACAACATTTTGCCTTTTAAAAACATCATCAACCAACCAAGTAAAAAATGAGGGATTTGCTGAAATCAGTTATAATCGTGTTGCAAACAGTTTATCTGCCAGAAAGATCACTCGCGAACCGTCATATAGATCATACATTTCCATTTTAACCATGCCTTCTTTCAATAGAAAGAACAATGGTAGGTAATAGACAAAAGCAAAAACAAACACTAACCAGAACACAGTTGCAAAATGGCTAAAGCTGAGACGCTGGAAATGGGTTCAACCCGAATCGCAGATTGGGTCCTTTTTAGTGCAGTGAGCAGTAACTAAGAGAGAGAGGCTCGTGTGAAATAGAGGCTGACGACCAAAGCTAGTGGCTTTTCCAAAATAGATAGGGATGCCACATGAGTGGATGAAATTTGCTTTTGGTCCCTTGAGGGACCCCAAAAGAAGCATGGGCTCATATCATAACATTATACAGATAAGGTTCTAAATTTTCCGTTTGTAAAGACTTTGGAATTAGTGGTATAATCTATGTTCTTAGTGATTAAAAAATGAATTCACGGTGTTTTCAAAGCTTTTGCTTTGATGTTGATGACGTTTAGTTCATCAATAATTATAATTAGCCCTTTCTTAGGGTGTGTTTGGTTTGAGGGGAGGGGAGGAGTGGGAGGGAATGAGAGGGTGGGTAAATTACTTTTTTGGGTTGAAGGAATTTAAATTTTGGGCGGGAACCCAAAATTTAAAAAGAATGAGAAAGTAAATTTTGGGCGGGAAATCAAAATTTAAAAAAATGATAGGGTAAATTTTGGGTTTCTTTTATCCAAAATAGTAATTTCCCTCCCCTCCCCTACCCTCCCCTCAAACCAAACAATAAGAGATAGATAATAAATTGAACTCAAAAAGGAACAAACCAACTTCCTTGAACTTTTCATTTTCCTAACTGTATATCCTTCCCGCCTTTCTCTTCTTGTATTAAATTATCATAGTTGTCGTATTTGAGGATATTAAATTGTTTGAAGTCAATGGGATTATATCATAATTAACAAGCCAACAAAATAACGACAAACAAGCTGAGCATGGATTTAGAGTTTTGCAAGAAGTTTAAGAAGACAAAGCATACTAATTGTGATTTATAAATAATGCCACTTGTTAAAACTAAAAGTATGTATTACCTCCTGTTCTTTATATAAGAGATAGATAATTAATTAATGGATATTAAAAAATTTAATCAAGTTAGATATTTATAATAAATGGGTGTTGGCTAAACTAAGAACTCTCTTTTAATTGATCAAGCACATTAGAATTACTCGTTGATGGAAATCTTCTTAATAAAAGCAATTAATAGGAATATTTTGGGATAAAAACATAAATTTAGGAGATAGAATGAGTTGATGTATTATAATTATGATCAAAGTAAGTCTGTCGTCTAAATAATATATTTAAGACATGAGAGAGTATTTTAGATTATATTTATGTCATTTCTTTAGACCTGTCAATGGAAATATGAAGTAGTTTTCTCTTAGAATAATCACCAAAGAGCGATGTACGTAATTCTTTTATAAATCGATTTGATGATAAAATTTAAATAATGAGAAGATAACTCAAATGGTGTTTTCTATCTCAGTATATATTTTGTGTTGAAAAAGAGGCAGGTATGAGAAAGAGATGCAAGATGGTGTTGAGTCTGACTAATCTTAATTTTATTATGTACTGTGATTGCTTTAAAAGTTTGCAATATGACTATAAATTTAAATTTTAATGTCTTTCAACGTAAAATTAAATAATGTTTGAACTTTATGTATCTTGTATGAGGAATTAGTCATTATGGTGTTCAATTGTAACGTTTAGGTGATTAGTCTATGAATGGTTAGGCGGTTGATTTTAGATTAGCATTTGCATATGTACTTTAATTCAATTAGTGATATGATATTCTTGCCGGGATGATGTAAATATTAGCATGGTATTAAAACTCAAAATAGCCCATCAGCTAGACCAATGAACTAGTGAATCTGTCCTTTCACAAATTTGGTCAATAATTTTGGATGAATCAATTAGGTTATATTTTATATCTTTTTCTTTCCTTATTGACTCTAAAATGATATCATTTTTAAGTTTTTAATAAAAAAGTAATCCATCATTTTGTACTTTAGTTACTCTTTTTTTTATTTGTGATTTATATATAAATATTATATTTACTTATAGATTAATGCTTTTTATTCATATGATATTTTAATAATGACCTGTCTAATTCAAAATAACCCTGATTTGAACTACTACTAACTATTAGACTACTATCTCGACGAATTCATTGACCGGTTTTCTCGTTAACTTGAATGGCAATGAAGGTTGGTGAAGAAATAGAAGTCAAATTTGTTGGACATGAACAAAGGGTCTTGGCATTGGTGGAAATTGTGGTTGGTGGCTGGAGTGTGTGGGGCTAGTAGATAAGAGCAGCGAGGAAACGAATATCAACCCCATGTGCTTGAACCTTAGGGCTTATTTGGTATGAGGGAAGGGGAGGGAAAGTGGGCGGAGGGAAAATTTTTTTGAGTTGAATTTAAAAAAATTAGAGAAGTATGGTTAAAAATTTTTAATTAATTTTTCTTACTCTTTTATCTTTTATATTCTCTTTATTAAAATTTTATTACCCCACTTCTTCAATCTTTTAAAATTCAACTCATAAAAATTTTCCTTCCCCTCCCTTTCCCTCCAAATCCCTCACACCAAACAAACCCTTAGTAAACGTTTGATTCACATAATCGGACATAATGTAAAAGAATATAATGTAATATAATGATACGATGATTACATGAAATTATTTAATTCATAATTAAAAAAAGATTATACATATGCATAAAAATATTTGGTTAGATTATATTAAACATGACAATATATGGGAATAATATAGTAAGAGACAAAAATACCCCTTCTACACATATATGTTTAATGTATACATTTGGTTCATGGTTATTTTTTCAATTTGTGCAGTGTACAGGTTGGGTTTATAGTAATTTTTTAATATTTAATGGTGGAAATATTATGCAGTGTACAAGTTAGATTCATAGTAATTTTTTAATATTTAATGGTGAAAATATTATGCAATAGGTTCATGATAATTTTTTAATATTTAACGGTGGGAATATTATTTAATAAGATATTTTAACATTTTTTAATGGTGGAATATAATTTTTTTAATTTTTTAATGGGAGAATATTTTTTAAATTTTTATATTATTAATTAATTTGTAATATTTAATGGTTGTAATTATTTAATATTTAGCAACGTTTATGGGTAGACACTTTGGTCAATTTAAAAATTATGATGGTAATAGTGTAATTTTCGCTTGATTACAGGATTTCTGCATCCTCATTCATCAATCCTAGCAGTTTAATCCTGATTATATCAAATGATTTAATCCATATTATGAAATGTAATCCTCTTTACATTACATATGACCAACCAAGCGTGATAATTAGTCTGTTACATCATGATTACATGTAATCCTCTCCCATGGAAACAAATTAAACGGGCTATGTGGCCTTTTTTAGGTTAGTTGAATGCTTGGATTAGTTTTTAGAAAATAACTTTTATGATTTAGCAAGTAAGTATGTGAGAGGAGTTTTGTCAAGCCCTTATTTTATTTTGACTTGCAGCGGAATATTAATGCATGATTCGGTGAGCAATACAGGAATAGTATAGTTATACTGATCATATGTGCATGATTATAGAAATTCCCCATAGGGGTTCGTACATGATAATTACCATCAATGTAGCCGTACAGGGCTATTAGGTTGTCTAAACTCATCCTTAATGAAATAGAGACACCTTTTCGTCTTCATTCCCCTACTGCAATCCCGCTCATACGATTCTCTTCGTTGTTCTCAGCATATTTACTGTCTTCTCCTGGCTAAATTGTTGGTAGGGGAGGGTGAGATTCAAAAGAATCTCAGTAGGAAATAGATACCATAATGCATACATGATAGATCTATGTGTATGACATGTTAGCTTTAACTAAATGTATCCCCATAATGACATTTCTACTTGCTCAATATTTCATGTAACAAAACTATGGCCACAGTAAAAACAAAAATAGAGATTCATTTATTCAAATATGCTTTACATAATCAAGTAAAACAATCACATACATCACTACATAAGCAGAGATATCAAATACATGCAAATAAGGTAAGTCCCCTACCTTGTGTCCCTTTTGCTAAACAGAAATAGTTCCTTGATTTACGTGCAAATAGCTTGGGCTCCATATTCGATCCTACAATGTCAAATATACCGTTTAGATACTTCCATAGTGTTTCTGGGGGTTATATGAGTCTATAATGAAAAATTACTAAAATACCCCCGGGGACCTCGCCCGGCCTCGCCGTACCCGCTTCCTTGGATTTCGCAACATCCTTAGTCCGGTATCACACCAGTTGCTACCCTTCAAATATTCGCTGATCTCTTGCGGTTAGCTCACAGATTGGGAGGATACACTCCTTTGGTACCCTTATCCATGCATATTTCCTATCACTGTGTAATCAAGACCATATCAGTATGCTATTCTGGTGCCAGAACTGCTACTCTGCCAAAACTGCTTTGGGCTCCTCATCAATACACCAGCACAAATATCAAATACATATATGCAGGAGAGTTAAGTTCCCAACCTTGGACCTTTTCCACCTTGAACTGTGTACTTTGATTCACGTGTTGCAGCTTGGCTCTCCACTCGGTCCTACAATTTCAAATATACCATTTAGACACTTCCATAGTGTTTCTGGGGGTTATATAAGTCTATTGTGAAAATTTATCAAAATGCCCTCGGGACCTTGGCTCGGCCTCGCCGTACCCGGTCCGACTGTACTTTTTCTGAAATTCTAACTAGGTCTATTCTGATATATTTTCGTAAAAGGAATCTATTTTCAAACTTAGAATTACCAAATTAATTCTCAAATTACAAAAATATCCTTGACAGCCCCGCTTTAAAAGGTTTCATAGGCTTTTTCGTAATTATGATTTTTTGGGCTTTTCCGAAAAAGTGACCAACTGTAACCCCATCTAATTTTTCCTCCTGAACTCAATAAAATCATCAAATTATTGAAAATCCAACTCTAAGGCCCATTTCTAAAGCTAACTGAAACTTACAGGAACTCCGGGGGAAAATTAGGGTTTTTGAAATTCGACTCCGCAGATGTGTTCCTTTATACTCCTAACTACTTTATTAACTATTTAATTGAATTATAACTACCATTTAAACCCATTTTTGGTAGCATAACATTTCCAACACACATTTTCCAATTTTCAGAAACAAAGACAGTCCAGCGAAATTTCACCGATTAAATTGTCTACAGCTGTCAGAATAGTCAATATATGAAGGTTTGGAAGTTACCTCAAGCTCCCACTAGCTTTTCCTCTTCTTGGCTGAAACCCTAGGTCCTTGAACAAGAGAATTTAAGCTTTCCAAACCTGAATTGACAAAGAAGAGTAGCTTAGGATCAGAATTATACGCCTTAGGAACCAATTTAACAAAGAAATCGACCTACCGCACATGTTCTCTTCTTTTCTCTCTCTCTCTAGAAAATGGCTGCACTTCCTCTCTTATTTTTGTTGGTTCATGTCTTTTTTGGCTAAAGGAATGAGATGGAGAATTATTTTATAAGTCCATACTTATGTCATAATTCCATTTTCAGATTTTTTTTTTTTTGCAGATTTTTTGTCTAATCTTTGAAAAATCATAACTAATTTTGTAAATATCGTATCAGAGTGATTCTAAAGGGTGTGGAACCTTTATTGAGTCTAGTTTTAAGAAAAAATATGGAATTTAGCCTGTTGGAAGCACATCATTACCAGATTTAATTTCTTTGACCGCTACTCCAGAAAATAATCAATTTCGCTAGGCAAAATTCAAAAATTCATAACTCTTTGTATATAGCTTCAAATGAGTCATTTGACCTATCAATTTAAAGCTTAGGATGTCTACTTTGACCCATAAAATTGCATAATTTTTACTCATCATTTGGTCATATAAAATCAGATGATAAGCTCACTGCCTCACAGGAAATTTCACTAGAAGCATAATCATATTCTCCAAAATTCACCATTTTACTTTCTTAATATCCTAAAGATATAAGAAACATTAGAGAATAAGTTTGACACACTTGCTAAACTGGGGTTTAGCAGTCCGCTTAATTTAGGCTTATTCCCAAGCCTCCAATCCCAAAATTTGGGATATTATAAGTTTTGTTTCGGCTTGCAGAAAAGAGTTTCTGAAACAATAGTTTTGTGGTTTTCCAAACACTCACTAGATAATCTCAAAATGGAATTTGGTCACATTTAATTTCAACTTTTATGTTTACTTTTTTTATAGATAAACTTTTATGTTTATTAATATGTATATAGATGCATCAAATCTAATGCTTTATTATTTCAAATTCTTTTTAGTAAGAATGTCTATTTTTTATGCAATTACTCATAATTAATGGTAGATTTTGTGGTGCTACAGTTTTATTATTGCTTACAATATACTCCTTCCCTCCTTATACAAAAGGTCCCATTTTTTGAATGAGTTTGTCACTCTTTACAATGTCTCAATTGAATTGATTCGAGTAATAAATACATTTTAACCCATTTTGCCCTCAATTAATTTTATATATTATATTAATTAAAATGTAACTTCTTTCCTTTATTCTTTCTTATCATCCTTTTCTCATACATTTTCTATCATTATTACTCTCTCTTTTTCTCTTTTATACCTATTCAAAAATAAAGGCATTTTCAAAAAAAAAATTTCTTATATATTTATTAGCGCATATACTACAAACTGGCACTAATTAGGTTGATGGAAATTTTTGGGTCATGAAAAGTCGTGTCCTAGCCCACTTTAGGAAGGACCTCATGATTGATTGGGCCCGATCATACTATTATTATGTCCAACTTATACTAACACAAGTACTAACATTAAAAATTTATTCATTATTTGTACGGAGAAAATGTATTCATTATAATTATAAAATTAATTTATTACATCCATTATTTGACAAGAAATAATTTAATAAAATGAAGGGTTAAGATGTCTCCTGAAGGAATTTTTCAGATGTATCCAATGCTCTAAAGTATTATATAGCGTATCCAGTACCCTAAACTATTTTTTCAATGGCGCTCATCACCTTAAAATATTTTTTTGTGCAATTTTTTATTTAATAATTTATATAATTTAGGGTATTGGATACATCTTAAAAATTATTTTAGGGCGTTGAATGCAAAAAAAAAAAATTATGGTATTAGACGCATATGAAAAAATATTCCAAGGGGCTAGGTGTTCTAGAAAAAATACTTTAGAGTACTAGAAGCACCACAAAATACTTTAGGATATTAGATACACATGAAAAAAATATTTCAGGGTGCTAAATGCTTCTTAACCCAAAACAATTGATATTCATGGGTGTTTTTTTAAAAAAAAAGCGAGTCCATGACGCCTAGAGCCGGGAAAATTGGCTGGGCCCGTCGGACCGGCCCTGAATTTATAAGAGTCGGGCCTCAGATTTTTGCCTCAAAAATGAAAGCGGGCCTAAAAGGCCAGCCCTGTAGGGCTGAGGGTTTAAAAGGGCCGGCCCTGTAGGGCCACAGGCTAGCCCTTTTGGCCATGTATGCTTTTTTTAAAAAAATTATTTATATGATAATATTATTATTGATTTTTTATATTTTATTAATGATGTTACAAATATTTAGTTGATATTAACTTTTTTAGAATTAAGTTTCATAAGAATATATTGTATTAATAATTCTAAAAATTAAAAACTTATAAAAAATATTTCTTATTTCATAAGTATTCTTACCAATTTTGTATTTTTTGACTTATTTTCTTGTAATTGTTTTATTTATATCTTGTGTTGTTTATTTTATTGACTACTTATACTTTTCAAGACATATTTAGAAGAAGTATTTTTAACTTTGTTAAGTCTTCTCATTAATTATTTGCAATTATGGTATATAGACAATAGTTTAGCTTTGATTATGATTTAATGACCGTGTTTGTTTGTTGCATGATGAATATCATTTACACTCTAATTTTGACAATATTTATGTGTTAAATTAGGAATTCTATTGTTGTAATTTTTTTTAAAAAAATTGAAAAAAAAAAATTTATTCAATTTTGTGAAAATATCTTTAGCCCCTGCGGGCCGGCCCTGGCCCTTATGCTTTCGGGTCGGGCTTTGAAAAATAGCAATTTTTCTTACCCTGGGCCTAAAAGGGTCAGCCCTGTAGGGCCGGGCCAGCTTTGATTCCCAACTCTAATAACACCTAGATTAAATGGATAAGTATTAATAAGTCATATTCAAATATTGAGTCTGTAACTCTCAAAACAATTTAGGGAAAATCGCATTGAGGTTTCAAATTAGGTAAAATAAAATTCAAAAGTTTCTTAAACTCTCCAATTTGCAGGCAAGTCGTAAGACATTTGAGTAATATAATCCAATAGTGAAAATACCAAAATACCCTTGGCAAGGGTAATATACTCCCTATTCCTTCAATCACTTTTACAAAGGACCTGTTTGGTTCGACAGGAGAGGATGGAAGGGGAGGGGATGGAGGGGAACAGATGGAAGGGGAGGATATGAGGTTACTTTGTTTGGTTTGGTTGAAAGGGAAGGAAGGGGAAGGTTTTTTAATGATAATTTGTTTGGTTTAAAAGGGGATGAGAGGGGAGATAATATCTAATTTACCATTTTACCCTTATATATTTTTACTTATATAAATTATTTAAATTAATTTAAACCTCAATATAAATTATATAATTTATTAATTATTAATTATGTGCTCTCAAGATTCAAATTTAGAGGGAAGTTAATTGGAAATTTCTGAGGAATAGGTTAGAAACTAGCTACTGTCCCGCACTGGAAAATATTTATTAATTATGGAATTGGATTCAATCAAAACATCTCTAATATCTTAATGGAAGCTGCACATTAGTCTAATGCTTGCATCTGTAGCTGAACCAATAGAGGATGAGGAATGCAACTTGAATCTCCTGTTTGATGCAAAATCTAAGCTTTCCTTCTTTTTCCCCCTCCTCCTCCTCTTTCTTCTTGCCATTTCATAAGCAAAGAACAAACCATTTGTGGGTGTTAACATTGGAATCGACGTTTCGAATATGCTTTTGTCGTTGGACCTCGTTGCCGTTCTGCAACTTCAGAAGATAACCCATGCTCGTCTCTACGATGCTGACCTGAATATCCTCAAAGCCTTGGCCCGAACAAATATTCGGGTCATTGTCAGTGTACCCAACATCCAACTTCTCACAATCAGATCCTCCAACACCACTGCCTTCTGATATTGAGGACCAATCTAATGAAAAGATTCACCTTATTATGGTTTTCACCGGTGATGCTGTTGCAAAGAGAAGAAAGAGAATATGTAAGCTCACCGATAAGATTGGACAAATCATAAAAATATGAGGGTAAAACGATTATAAAATTTGGCTCCCTCCAAAAAACTCTAATTTGGAGGGGACCAAAATAAAGGAAGGGGAGAGGAGAAAAGGGTATATTTTTTCTCCTCTCCCCTCCCCTCCAACATTTCAAACCAAACAAGGGGAGGGGTTCATTTTTCCTCCCCTCTCATCCCCCTCCCCTCCTACCAAACAAGCCCTAAGGGTATTTTGATATTTTTACAATTGGATTATATTACCCAAATGTCTCATGGGACTTGCCTGCAAATTAGAGATTTCAAGGGACATTTGGGTCATATTTTATCTATGTTGGGATCTCAGTGTAATTTTTACAAAAATTTATGCATTTATAGATTGAGATAGAAAGTCTCGTACTTAGACCACTACAACCCCCTATATTAGGATCAAGATAAAAAAATACTACATATTCCTCTGACCCTATTTATAGGGCACTTTTTACATTTTTCACACAGACAAAGAATAACCTTAAACCTCATTAATTCTGCCATAAAAGTCAACAACTTTCCAACTCTACCTCTAGTTAATATACATAATACCAAATAAAAATAAAGTCAATACAATAATAAGTGAATGGTTAAATTGTTTATTCATATCAAAACTTTAATGAGGTGACTTATTGTAAAGAAAATTAGGAAGAATCTTCATATATAACAAATGATTGTTTACAAGATACAAATCAATATACTTGGGCTTAACAGTGATCATCCTTCACTTGAGGGTGCTTAACTACTAACCATAACTCTAGAGATCATAAAGGGAGATACAAATTATACTCCCCCTCTTTGGTGAGGACTCCTCATCCCACACTCTTAACACATTGACTTGAACCTCTATTTATAGGGTCTAATAACTAATTATAATCTTAACTAACAAGATAAGATCTTAACTATGATTCAATATTCCAATACACTTCCTCAAGTTGACACATCTTAGACTCATAAAAGTGTCAACTTGCAACACAAAACATAGGGTGGAGTGAAGTAAATTGAATCAATTATAATGACAATTACTGTGCTCATTTTCATTAACTTTGGATACAACTTATGTCATAGAGGCAAATTCTATTATGTGTTGTAGCCCATGGGTTCAATCAATGATTATAAATATGGTTGAGGGAGTTCTATGCATGATGAATTATTTCTTGAACTAGTATTATTTCTGGAAAAATTTTCATACTTTATATTATATGAATGTATATTTTTCCCGCTAACTATCTTATAATTATTCCAAGTGTAATATCCCGAATTTTGAGACTCTAGGTTAGAGAATAAGCCTGAAATAAGTGGACTGCTAAGCCCCGGTTTAACAAGATCATAAATTATGATTAAGGGTTAATGACTCCAAAAGTGGGGGTGATTATTGATAGATAAACCCTATTAAAGAATGTGATGTGATTTGGTACTCGAATGTTATTCGTATGTGTTGTGAGTGTCACGCCCTTATCTCAATTTCAACATCTTTCAGAGTATTTTTGGAAAACGATATGTGGTTCGGTAGACATCACAAGAATAGCATAACTATACTGATAATATGTTCATGATTACATAAATTCCATATAGGGGTTTGTACATGATAATTACGATTAAGGTAGCCGTACAAGGTTACTAGGATGTCTAAACTTATCCCAGTGAAACGGAGACTTCTTCCCGTCTTCGTTCCACTACTGTAATCCCCTCGTACGGTACTTTGCATTGTGGTTGACATATCTTCTGTCGTCTCATGTCTAAATTGTTGGTAGGAGAGGGTGAGATTCGAGAGAATCTCAGTAGAAAACAGATATCATAATGCATATATGATTGATGCAATGTGTATGACATGTTAGCTTTATCTAGATGTATGCCCCACAATGACATTTATGCATGCTCAATGTTTCATATAATAAGACTATGGCCACAGCGAAAATAGAAACATAGCTTCATTTATTCAAATATGCTCTACACAATAAAGTAAAGGAATCATATACATCATTACACAAGCAAAGATATCAAAAATACATGCAAGGTAAGTCCCCTACCTTCAATCTTTCTCCTCGATTTGCGTGCCAACAGCTCGGGGCTCCATATTCGATCCTACAATGTCAAATGTATTATTTAGACACTTCCATAGTGTTTCTGGATTTATATGAGTCTATCTTGAAAAATTACTAAAATACCCCCGGGGACCCGACCCCATCGTACCCGGTCCGGCTGTACTTTTCTTGAAATTCTAACATGGGCTATCCTGACATATTTTTGCCCAGAGAATCCATTTCCCGACTCAGAATTATGAAATTCACTGAAAAAGATGAAATTGCCCTTGGCAACCCTTATTTCAGTGTTTTAGGGGCATTTTCGTAATTATGCTTTCTCGGCCTTTTCCGAAAAAGTGCCCAACTGTAACCCCACCTAATTTTCCTTCCTGAACTCAATGGAATCATCAAATCATTAAAAATTCAAATCTAAGGCCCATTTACATCCCTGACCGAATTATATGGGTTTTCTGGGGAAAATTGGGGTTTTTCGGTTTCGGCTCCGTAAACACGTTCCTTTCTACTCCTAACCACTTTATTGACTATTCCATTAGGTTACAACTGCCATTTAGTACCAATTTGGGCAGCATAACCCCTAGGCCAACCCATTTCCAAGAATTAAAACCAATGGCAATCCGGTAAAATTTCACCGATTAAATTGCCCACAGTAGTCAGAATAGTCAATATACAAGAGTTTAGAAGTTACCTCAAGCTCCCACTAGCTTTTTCTCAAGGTGGCTGAAACCCTAGCTTCCCTAACACCAAATTGAGCTTCAAAACCTTAAATCACATGAATAGGAAGCTTAGGAACGGAGTTATACGCATTAGGAACCGATTTACCGAAGAAATCACTTACCTTTACAAGCTTTTTCCTCTCCTTCTCTCTCTAAAAATCTCAACTCTTCTCTCTCTCTAAAACTGAAATTCACGTCAGTTTTGAAGGAAGGAAGGAGATGATGACCTTTTATTTTAATATCTAATATCACATTTCATTTATTTGATAATTTCTCAATTTTCGGAGTTTTACAAAATTCTGGCAGATTTCTGCCTAAACTTTGAAAAATCATAACTAATTCTAGAAAAATTGAATTGGAGTGATTCCAAATCCTATAGAACCCTTATTGAGTCTAGTTTCAAGGAAAAATATAGAATTTTGCTGAATGGAATCAAAAAATTCCCAGAATTTCAATATTTACATACTGTTCCAGAAATTTCACAGTTTTTCTGTGCTGAATTCAAAAATTCATATATTTTTGTATATAACTATAATTGAGTCATATGACCTATCAAATTAAAGCTTAGGATGTCTACGTTCATCCTGTAAAATTTCATAGTTTTTTCTCATCATTGGTTCATTCAAAATCATATGACAAACTCACTACCTCATAAGCGATTTCACCGAAAACATAATTATATTCTCCAAAGTTCACCATTTTACTTTCTTAATACCCCAAAGATATAGGAATCATTAGGAGATAAATTTGGGCTCCTGCTAAATTGGGACTTAGCAGTCCACTTAATTTAGACTTATTCCCAAGCCTCCAATCCCAAATTCGGGGTATTACAGTGAGTAGTGTTGAAATCTTGTATTTAAGCTCAATTATGGATTAACATCTAAATTGACTTAAAATATAGGGAGGGCACATAAGGTGGTGATATAGAATGAGAAAATGTGTGTGGTGGTGATTCAGTGTGAATTGCCGTAATCAGGGGCGAAACGGTAAACTTACGGACCAATTGGTCAGTTACCGAAGAGGAAACTCATTGGTAATTTCAAGATCAATGGTAGAGATTGATTTGTGCAATAGATCAAGGGGTGGCATCATGTGTGTGTGCCTATGTGAACTCATGAGAGGTGATAAGGGTATGGCACATGACACTCTTTGGGCCCTTGGATCTTGGTCAGTTTGTCAAAGCTTTCCCTCTCTCCTCTCCTCTATATTTGGTCGTCCAAGAGGCCTTTATGCCTCCAAAAATCTGATCTCTTCTTCATCTCATCCCTTTCTCTCTAAAACCTCCATTTTCGCCAAGCTTGGGGAAGGAAAGAGAAAGAGAAAGGTGATGTTTTAGCCTTGTTCTTATCCTCTAATGCTCAAATACCCTTCTATAATATTGTTCATAGTGATGAGAGCTTCATCTCTATGATTTTATATTCTTGATTGGTGGTGTTTGATAGCTTGAGGAAAAGTGGAAAGATGAAGAATCAAGGGATTGGTTTGGGAAAGAGGAAGAGGTGAGTATTTGAAGCCTTTTGATCTAAGTTTTGTGATTTGTGGATGAGCTTTGTGAATTTTGAATTTTGCCCTGATTTTCTTGTGATTTTGGATTGGATGAATTGGGTTGTGTTTTATGTTGAAAATGGTTTCATGTTATGGTATTTAATCATTGAAATTGGTTTGGATTGAATTGGACACATTGGTTGCAAAACTGGAAATTCTGTCCATTGAAAGTATGTTCTGGGAAGCCCATTTGTGTTGATGTTTTGAATGGGCAAATGATGTCAGAAAAATATGAAACTTTCTAGTCTTAAATTCCACATTCCAAGCTTCAAAATGGACATATAATTTGTGTCATTTTGTTTTGTGAGTTGGGAGTTATGACTGTCCAAAGTTTGATGTCGAAACTGGACTTAATCCTGGAGCAGTGTTAGATTTTGTGTAATTCTGAAATTTTGTGATGATTTCTGGTAATGGGTCATATTTTTTCTATGAAAAGGACTTAAATAACTTTAAATAGAATTTGGGATCACCTCATTTCGATTTTTCTAGAATTAATTATGAATTTTTGAAGTTGCCTTGGCTGCAGCAGAAAATCTTGGCTGCAGCGTAAAAGTTTTTGTGTGCGTTTTGGCCGCAGCCAGAAATTCTTGGTTGTAGCCAAAAACTTTCTATGCACGTTTTGGCTGTAGCCAAAGGATTCTTGGCTGCAGCCAACCCCCATTTTTAGTATTTTGTGATTTTGAAAGGTGATTTCCAACCTAGTACTTTCCAATCCTTTAGGCTTTCATTGAGCTTATTATAGTCACCTAAAGGGTGTGAATGATAACCAACCTTAAGTGATATGAAAGTAAATATTTGGAATAGAGAATAACCCTATGTCCTTGCTTTGGTTATAGGGTTTGATATTTGCCCTGATCATGAGTAGCCGATGCTGGAGCATATGTGGCAAGAACAAGAGTAGGGAACTTACCTCTTCTGCATGTACTTGATATTTGTGTTGGTGTACTGATGCATGTATTGCTTTGCTTGATTATTTGAAACATATATGAATGATTGTAGCTCTGTTTCTATTTATGCTATAGCCATGAATATGTTGTTGAAACATTGAGCACGCAGATATGTCATTATGTGAGTATGTGTTATTGTGATGCAAGCATGTCATGCATTAAACACTTATCTTGCATGCATATGGTTATCTGTTTCCTACTGAGATTCTCTTGAATCTCACCCTCCCCTACCAACATTTTAGATAGGGTAGGAGGCTTGAGGAAGGGGCAAGCAACCAAGGGCGGCTTGGGCTCCCGTTGGAGTTTGATATTACTAGTTAGTTATCATAGATGGGAATATTGTTTAATTTGTATTCGTATTTGGATTTGGGAATGTGTATTTGGAATGTATATGTAGATTTGGAGATGATATTATGTAATCCCCGTATGAGAACTTATATATGGGCATATGTGCCCTTTGAAACCCATTAGTGAAGATATGAACCCGGGATTGCTGAGAGTTATGTTGTGTACTCTGATATTAATATGAATGTGATTTATCTTCGTGAAGTAATTGTATTCGAAATATGAATATGAGACCAGGTGAAATAGATTTCGAAAATATTTAAGAGAACCCTATCTCAAGGATGGGATTGTAAATGACGTTTAATTATTATTGGTCTCTATTTCATTTTAATCGCGTATTTAATATATAATTACAGTGGGGGTTACACCAAGCATACTTGTTAAATTAGAATTGTGGTTATTGGGTCTGTGTGATTCTCCTTGTTGTTTTTAACATCTTTCAGGCAAATTTCATTATGTGATATGTTTAGGTCAAGCTTTGGAGGTTTAGGTTTGCATTGTATCATTGTAAATCATCCTCTTTTGATAATTATGTGTTAACTTTGTATATTGCCACTTAAAGCTCATTTATACTATGATATAACTTATGAAATTGTTTTTGAGATTTGGATGACAGGTTTATTTTCATGTACTCTGGTGGTGTGTAGATAGAGGAGGCTTGAGGCTATAGGTTCTAAATTATCACTTTTGATCGTGGATCCACTTTTGTGAATCTTTTGAGAAAGTTGAGGTCATATATGAAAATGAAATTATTCAAGAAAGTTATGAATTGTGATGAATGAGATTATAGTTGTGGAGTTGGCCAAAAAAAAGATTATAGTTGTGGAAAATGATAATGGGCCAAATGGTGAATTATATAATTGGGCTTCAAAAGTGCCTAAATCCAATTATCATGTTGTGTTGTGTTTAATATTTTTCTTAACCATGATAAATTAACATCTTTCTTTTTATATCATAGCATTGTTGTTAAAACGATGTTGTTTTTTAATACTCATGATGGGTTTTGTGAATTCATATTCAATCTTTTTTTGTCATAGTTATCTTATTATTTTGAACTAGGTTTAATTCTTATAACCATGGTAGTCTTTCTATTTTGAGATGGTTAAATATACGGTATATGAGGAGACTGTTACTCCCTAATTCTAGAGATGTTGGAGGGAGACCCAAGTTATCATCTCTCTCTTTGTGGTGGGGACTCCACATCTCATACTCTTAACACATTAACTGGGTCACCTATTTATAGGGTTCAATCACTAATTATGATCTTAACTAACAAGATAATATCTTAACCATAATTTAATATTCCAACACTTATAAATTATAGGACCAAAAAAGTTTTTCTCTTTACTCTATAAATAAGATCAGAGGAGTATATTAAGACGAACCCTTATTATTTGAAAGCTACCTTTATAAATAACCCTTATCTTTGCGTCCGCGAATTTTAAACAAAAAAGGGGGGAAAAGCCACCTTATCGCCTTATCTATCCCTTTTTCATTAATTTAACTTTAACACTCATTAATTATCAACCATATCTTTTCAATATATATGTATACACCCTACATCATGTCCTTAATATAAAAGTTAGTTATAATAATGGATTTATTCTTAAATATAAAACCTCAATCAACTTTATCTTCTAAATTTATAATTCTTTCTTCGAACTCTAAAAGTGTCCCTACTGATATTTTATATATGACTGGGGAGTTGGTCTTACTTATAAATATAATACATATTTTTCATATTTATCAATCGTTTCTTAATTTGTTACTCTTATTGCTACTCCCTCAACAACCATTAAGTAAGAGAGATCAGATGGAGGGAATTAAGGAAGATTATTAATGTATTTTTTTAAAAAAAATGTCATATTAATTAATTCCATTAATTTAATCAAATTACGTAAATAAGTTTTATATTAAATAATAAATAAACTCATCACTAAAATTCGACTTTAAAATCCCCGTTCATAATACCTATATAATGGCCATGAGAAAGAAGCCAAGAAATTTTTTGAATTGGCAAAACCGACTTTAGGACTTCGTGACTTCTTATATATAAGTTAGTTTGGTAATAATAGGAATTTGGATAAGACCTTGGCTTATAAATTTATAACCAGAAGGTTTTTAGCGACGAAACCGTACATACAAGTTGAATCAATGTTCTACCTTAACTCAAAATTTTAAGATTTGAATTTATAGGTTGTTACGCATGTGTGTGTGTATTAATTCCAATTTTACCTGGTACGAGATTTATCACATCAAATCAGGTCTAATTTTTCTTTGACTGGGAAATCCGCGCTACTCACCCATGATATTCTAATATTAAAAATTTTGTTATACATATTATGTCAGGTTAAGCTCCGTCTCGGAACCTTGTGGGGTTAGAATATGATGCCATTTTTTTCCGGTTAATTCAACCCTTTCACCCAAGATGGGTGAATTAAGTGATATTTAAAAATTCAAAAAACTTAATGACAAGATAGGAGTTAGAAAGATATCACTGAAAAGAGGAATTAGAGGAATTGATAGACATAAGAGATTTATGTTGGTTCGGTTTAACCATTTGACCTACATCCAGTTCCTAAAAATCTTTCTGAGTGTTTCACTATTCTTTCAAGATTAGCTGGACTCTTGATACCTTGGTACAAGCAAGCTTCTCTTAGAAGAACACTCACTCCCCCTTATATTTTACAATAAATAATTAAATGCCCACACTCAATGTCCCATCGCCTTGAGTAACTAACCAAGTGTAATAAATGATATATAACAATCTCCCACAAAGAGTAAATTAAATAAGTACTGAAGTACAATGATCCTCTCAGAAAAGCCAAGCACAAGACTTGGCAAAGTTAAGTTCATTGAGAGTTGGTGCAACTTTGTTGGATCACTTATATGTTCACTCGAGTGATAATTTTGAAAACATTTTGACAAACTTCAGATCACTTTCAAGATTATTGTAGTGGTGTAGAAGTGATGACTAATTGATTCATTACTCAAGTGCTCACTTGAGTGATCTTATTGAAAAATAATGAATCACTTCCAGCGTTTGACAGGGTGAAAAGCAAATTTTCAGAGTACATCACTCAAGTGATATATGAGATTTTTCATAACTGGCTCACTCACTGACAGTGGGCTAAAAATGACAAAGTCTGGACACATCACTCGAGTGCTTAGCCATTGTTAACTTTAAAAATGGTTTCTCATTTTCAAATCCATATTTCTCTTACAAAACAATGTCCTTAATGTAATACCTCAAATTTTGGGATTGGAGGCTTAGAAATAAGCCTAAATTCAGCAGACTGCTAAGCCTCGGTTTATCAGGTGTCACGCCCTTATCTCAATTTCAACATTTTTCAGAGTATTTGCGGAAAACGATATGCGGTTCGGTGGGCAACACAGGAATAGCATAATTATACTGATAATATGTGCATGATTACATAAATTCCCCATAGGGGTTCGTACCTAATAAATTCAAATAATGTAGCCGCACAAGGCTACCAGGGTCTCTAAACTCATCCCAGTGAAACGGAGACTTCTTCTCGTCTTCATTCCACTACTGTAATCCCCTCGTACGGTACTCTGCATTGTTGTTTGCATATCTTCTGTCGTCTCCTATCTAAATTGTTGGTAGGGGAGGGTGAGATTCGAGAGAATCTCAGTAGGAAACATATACCATAATGCATGCATGATTGATGCTATGTGTATGACATGTTAGCTTTATCTAGATGTATGCTCCATAATGACATTTCTGCATGCTCAATGTTTCATACAACAAGACTATGGCCACAGTGAAAACAGAAACAGAGCTTCATTTATTCAAATATGCTTTACACAATCAAGTAAAGCAATCACATACATCATTACACAAGCAAAGATATCAAATACATGCAAGTAAGGTAAGTCCCCTACCTTAACCCGTTTCCGCCTCGAACCGCGTGCCTCGATCTACGTGTAAACAACTCGGGGCTCCATATTCGATCCTACAATGTCAAATGTACTATTTAGACACTTCCATAGTGTTTCTGGGGGTTATATGAGTCTATCTTGAAAATTTACCAAAATGCCCCCGGGACCCCGGCCCCGCCGTACCCGGCCCGATGGCACGTTTTCCCAAATTTTTGACTAGGGCTATCCTGACGTATTTTCATCCAAGGAATCCATTTCCGGACTCAAAATTATCAAATTCAATGTCAAATTACGAAATTGCCCTTGGCAGCCCTACTTTTAGGGTTTTAGGGGCGTTTCCGTAATTATGCTTTCTCGGCCTTTTCCGAAAAAGTGCCCAACTGTAACCCCACCTAATTTTCCCTCCTGAATCCAATGGAACCATCAAATCATTGAAAATCCAACTCTAAGGACCATTTCTAGATATGGCTGAAACTTATAGGAATTTAGGGAAAATTGGGGTTTTTCGGTTTCGGCTCCTTAAACACGTTCCTTTCTACTCCTAACCACTTTATTGACTATTCCATTAGGTTACAACTACCATTTAGTACCAATTTGGGCAGCATAACCCCTAGGGAAACCCATTTTCCATTTTTACAACCAATGGCAATCCGGCGAAATTTCACCGATTAAATTGCCCACAGCAGCCAGAATAGTCAATATACGAAAGTTTGGAAGTTACCTCAAGCTCCCACTGGCTTTTCTCAAAGTGGCTGAAACCCTAGCTCTTGAAAAATCAAAAGATGAGCTTCCAAACCTTGAATCACATAGAAGAATAGCTTAGGAGCGGAGTTATACGCATTAGGAACCGATTTACCGAAGAAATCACTTACCTTTGTAAGTTTTTTCCTCTCATTTTCTCTCTCTAAAAGACACAACTTCCTCTCTCT
The DNA here is from genome assembly GCA_963210345.1 of Inga oerstediana. NCBI lineage: Eukaryota > Viridiplantae > Streptophyta > Magnoliopsida > Fabales > Fabaceae > Inga > Inga oerstediana. The sequence goes on along the minus strand of OY723399.1, from coordinate 75,324,339 downwards.
ATGTTCAGCTTCTCACGTCTGAAATGGGCTGAAGAAGGAGGAGCTGATTTATAATAATATATCCCATTTATTTAATTAATTTTCCCAATTTCGGATTTTTACAAAATTCTGGCAGATTTCTGCCCAAACTTTGGAAAATCATAACTAATTCTAGAAAAATCGAAATGAGGTGATTCCAAAGCCTATAAAACCCTTATTGAGTCTAGATTCAAGGAAAAATATAGACTTTTGCTTTCTGGAATCACAAAATTCCCAGAATTTCAATCTTTGCTCATTGTTCCAGAAATTTCACAGTTTTTCTGTGTTGACTTCAAAAATTCATATCTTTTTTTGTATAGCTCTAATTGATTCATATGACCTATCAAATTAAAGCTTAGGATGTCTACTTTCATCCTGTAAAATCTCATAATTTTTACTTATCATTTAGTCTTCCAAAACCTTATGATAAGCTCACTGCCTCATAGGCGATTTTATCAAAAACATAATTATATTCTCCAAAATTCACCATTTTACTTTCTTAATACCCCAAAGATATTAGAATCATTAGGGGATAAATTTGGGCTCCTGCTAAATTGGGGCTTAGCAGTCCACTTAATTTAGGCTTATTCTCAAGCCTCTAATCCCAAAATTCGGGATATTACATCAGGTGTCCCAAATCTTTTCCCTAATATTTCTTATATCTTTGGGGTATTAAGTAACTAAAATGATGAATTTTGGAGAAAGTGATTATGCTTCCAGTGAAATCGATTGTGAGACAGTAAGCTTGTCATGTATTTTTTTATGACTAAATGATGAACAAAAATTATGATATTTTACATGATGAAATTATACATCCTAACATTTAATTTGATAGGTCATATGACTCAATTAGAGTTATATACAAAAAGTTATGAATTTTTGAATTTAGCCTAGAAAAACTGTGAATTTTCTAGAACAGCAAGTAAATATTAAAATTCTGGGAATTTTGTGCTTCCAACTAACAAAAAGCTATATTTTTTTCTTGAAACTAGACTCAATAAGGATTCTATAGCCTTTGGAATCACTCAAATTTGATTTTTCTAAAATTAGTTATGAGTTTTCAAAATTTGGACAGAAATCTACCAAAATTCTGTAAAAATCCGAAATTGGGAAAATGAATTAATTAAATTGGGAAATGTTACTAAAACATTTCATCCCCTTCCTCTAGCTCAAACCTAACGTGCTTCAGCCCTAAGAGAGAGGAGGTGCAGAATTTTTAGAGAGAGAGAAGGGGAGGAAAAAACTTACAAAGATTTAGAGGCTCAAATTTGGATGTTGAACACATAAGGTTCAGCCACCTTGAGAAAAAGCTATTAGGAGCTTGAGGATTAAATATGGAGCCCGAGCTGTCGGCACGCTTTACGAGACACAATTTTGAGGCAAAAAAGGGTTAAGGTAGAGGATTTACCTTACTTGCATGTATTTAATCAGTGTATTCCGTTTGGGTAGATGTATTGCATAAAAAATTTTCTCTTCTTCCTTTTTCCTCCTCATCACTTTTTGTCAGTATTAAATCACCACTTGAATGGTTGATATTTTCTCTCTTATAAAATTATTATCAAAATATTCAATTATAAAAAAATAGTTAATTAATTCAAATTATTAAATTTTGATATGAATAGTTTAATACTGCAAAAAAGAAAATAAAAAATATTTAATATAAAACCAAATCCCAATCATTCAAATACTGGTTTTGTAATTAGAAAACCAAAAGGATGGGAAGGAGGAAAAAAACAGAGAGAGAATCCTCCCCCAATCACACAAGCAGAAAACTTTCACATGAAGCCTACTGTGTTACATAAGGTAAATATGTCGATGAGTTTTGTGCCAGAAAGTGCAAAAATACTTATTTTAATTTAAGTGCTACCAAACAAGCATTAGTCTATTAAATAAATATTTAATTAATAAGTTTATTTGTAGTACTAGTTGTTCCATAATTTAATTGATTTTGTGATAAAATTTCTGTAATCCTTTGACAAAAATAATTTTAGCAGTTTAAATTTTGAGTAAATGATGATAATAAATTAATAATGAAATGGCGGTCGATTTAACTAGAAGTAACCCAATACCCTTTAAATAAGGCTATGAATTCATAACAAAACGTTAAGGTCATGAATTTAAATTTTACGAATACATTAAAGGAATTATATTTTTAGCTTTTACCAGCTAGGCAGCTACATTAAAAAAATGGTTGATATAATGTTTGGTCTATCAAATTTTAAATTATAGGACATCGACACCCCTCCTCAAATAGCTGATGGAGGGAGGGTGAGCATGGTCAATCAGAAAATTGAAGTAATTCTTTTATAGACATCTGGCAGCGGTTAATTAAGGGTGTGTTTGGTTTAATGATTGCTTAATCAAAGTTTTGATGCTGGGCTATTATAAAAAATAAACAAAAAATTAACACAGAATAAATAATGCACTCAGCTGGAAAGGGAAAAAACTGGAGAAAAAATGGGCTTTTAACGGGAAGCGAAAAACTGTAATATTAAAAAGTGACATGGGCAATTTAGTCACAACAAAATATGAAAAATATTTATATCAGATTTCTTATATCTATTTTTATCAAGTTGTCTGATCATATTTATCGAATCCCTTTTTGAATTCTTATCATTTAATTATAAATTCATATAAAAAGAATGAAACACATGATTTGAAAAACTTAACAAAATGGATATAAACTTGATGTCACATAATATTCTCACAACTCCAAAAACCTCACTTTGGAGGGGTAGCAAAATTTCTTTCCTCCCCTTCACCCTAACTTTTTGTGATACAAAAGTAAACCGGAGAAAATGAATTGTTACTTTATCATTGATAAGTGAGTCTATATATACAAAAATGAATTGACTTATAATAGTGTAATCCAATTGTACAACTAATATTAATCTTATAATCGAAAGTATAACAAATACAACAGAAATTAGTTACAATAATAATATTGTTATTCCCTTGACCCCAGGGGCAAACTGGAGCATGTATGTTATTCATGCCCAGTCTGGAAAGAAGATCATGAAACTGTGCTGGATGTAAAGGCTTTGTAAAAACATCAGCAAGTTGATCTGAAGACCGAATAGGGAGCAAATGAATAATTTTGGCTTGAAGCTTCTTGCGAACAAGGTGACAATCCAATTCAATGTGTTTAGTCCTTTCATGAAAGGTTGGATTAGTTGCAATTTGAATAGCAGATCTATTGTCACAGTAGATAAGAGCAGATCAATATGAGAGATATGAAAATCAGGTAAGAGGTAAATAAGCAATTGAGCTTCACATGTAGTAGCACTTAGAGCACGATATTCAGTCTCAGAGGAAGACTTAGACATAGTGACTTGCTTCTTTGCTTTCTAGGAAACAAGAGAAGAGCCTAAAAAGATTGCAAAACCAGTAACAGATCGCCTAGAATCAACACAGCTAGCGTAATCAAAATCACTGAAACATCGCAGCTGTAAATCAAAAGAAGAAGATAAAAATAAACCAGCACCAGGGGATGATTTAAGATAACGTAAACCCGAAGAGTAGCCTGAAGATGTATATCATGAGGAGCAGACTTGAATTAGCTGAGTTGTTGGGTAGCAAAACTCAAATCTGGTCTAGTAGTGGTTAAGTATTGTAGACGACCAACGAGATGGCGATAAACTTGAGGATCACTTAAAAGGGTGCCTTTATGTTGAGAAAGTTTTAAATGCGGTCCATAGGAGTAGTGGATGGTAGGGGTGTACATGGGCAGGGCTGGGCAGGGTATGGACCATGCCCGATGCCCAACCCAGAAAAATAATAGGTGGCATTTTGTGGCCCATTGCCTAGTGTTGCCTAATGAAAGCCCGAGTAATTTCGGGTTGGGCTCGGCAGGGCTGGCTTGTGTGCCCAAAAATCTCTCAAAAATTGAAAAATAATGAATTATTAAATAATAATAATGTAGAAAAAATATATAGTTTGGTATTTCAAAAACATATTTTATGTCATAGTTCTTTTAAGATTTTACTACTTAAATTTGATTCATGGGCCAATAAAACAAATTAATTCAATAGAGATTATTTTCGTATTATTTAAAAATAATTTACTTTTCAAAAGCTCAATTTACCCACTTCTTAATTAAATATGTATATGAAAAAATATGCCTATATGCCTAGTAAATACAAAAATATGTTTATTCATTAAATTCTAATTGAATGGTAAGTAAATATATACTTGTTCAATTGTATATACAATATATATATATATATATATATATTAAATACAATTATACATTGGGCAGGGCCAAATAGGCATGGCAGCACACCTTACTCAGTGCCCAGCCCTGCCCGGTATTTTTCCCGGCTCGAAAATGCCCAAATGATTTATAGGCGTATTTTTTAGGGCTGGGCTGGGCATTTTTTTTATCGGGCTCGGGATGGCATTACGGGCATTTGGGCCTCATGAACACCCCTAGTGAATGGTTTACATGCTAAGTAACCTAAATCTTCAAGAAGTTCAAGAGAAAACTTTCTTTGAGAAAGGAAAATACCATCTTGAGATCTTGTAAGCTCAAGACCAAGAAAATAACGCAATTCACCAAGATCTTTGATTGTAAGAGCTTGGTCTAGTTGCTGCTTGACAAAGTTAATCTCAGAAATATCATTCCCAGCTAGTACAACATCATCAACATAAACCAAGATGACAGTAAATGAAGTAGAAGAAGCTTTGAAAAACAAAGAATGATCAGGGGCAAATTGAGAATAGCCATAAGAGAGTAAAGCTGCAGAAAGCTTAAATACCACTGCCTACTAGCTTGTTTCAAACCATAAATGGACTTCTATAATTTGCAAATCATATTTGGTGTATGTGGGGTAAAACCAGGAGTAAGATCCATATAGACTTCTTCATTTAAATCGCCATGCAAAAAGGCATTATTAACATCTAGTTGATGTAAGAACCAACCCTTCGCAGTAGTAATAGAAAGAAGTAAACGAAGAGTGGTCATTTTTGCTACATGGGAAAAAGTATCAAAGTAGTCCATACCCTCAGTTTGAGTATAACCCTTTGAATTAATCATAAAAAAAGGTTTTGGTAATAAACAAAATGATTTGAACAAAGTAACTAAGTTCTTGGTGATAGGGAAAAGCATTGCTCAAAGTAGTTACTCAAGTAATGAAGAAGAAATGCAAGACAGAGATTAGGAGAAAACATCACCAGCTGAATTCTGAAGGCATTATTTGAGTAAGCCCTTAGGTAATGATCTTCATTACTCAAGGGATCACTTGAGTAATATGAGAAGAATTGCTCTCTGTCAAAAATTGCATAGGATTACTCGAAGGGTTTACTCAAGTAATCTACAAAGTTATTTGGAAAGCTTATTCATGGGATTACTCGAGTAACCATAGCAAAAATCATCCAGTAGCTCTCGGCCAAGAAATAACATACATTACTCGATTAGTTACTCGAGTAACCATATTTGAAAAGCACCATTACTCGAGTAATTACTTGAGTAACATGAAATGAAAAGATTGAATTACTCGAGTAATCAGGTAAGCAAAATAGAAGTTGTTCTTGGCCAAGATTTTAATGTCATTACTTGAGGGATCACTCGAGTAATTTCTAAAGTTATTTGAAGCATTACTCGAGGGATCACTCGAGTAATCAGAAGAAAAGGAACACTTACTCTGAGGAGTACTTGGGTAAGCAAGTTTGTCAAGTTTTATAAAACGACTTACTCAATGGTTTACTCGAGTAATCTGGTCAGACAATGTTGACTTACTCTCTGGCTTATTTTTAATGAAGTTACTCGAGGAACTACTCGAGTAATGAAGCATGATCACTCGAGTAGCCACTCAGAACGTATGATTTTAATCCAACATTCATTAATTTGTTATCTATATGATTAGCCTTTTATTGTATTAGTTTCTTAAGTATATTTACAGAGAAACAATGAAAAGATCATGCATTAAGAGAGAAGTCAAACATATCGTTCGTAACATTCGAAACGCCTACCTACCACAAATGGATAGTTTTCAAATTCGAAGAACGGTCAAACGAAGCTGTGCGACTCTAACGGACATGTTTGAAATGCTTCTGACAGATATCAGAATTCATCTATATATATGGAGCATTCAACAAAGAGCAGAACACAATAACTGAGAACAAGCAAACTCACATCGATCAATATATTCTTAGTGCTCTGTTTTTCTTATACTCACTCTTTGTACTTCAGTGATTATATATTTGCTCTGTGAGAGAGATTTTCATTACAAACTCAATATTTGTTATTGAGACAACTTAAGGTTGTGGAACCTTGAGTTGGGGATTTGATTACAATGTGTAAGGGGGAGCGAGTGTCCTGTGAAGGAACTTGTTGTGTACTAAGGTACCAAGAACCCCCTGAATCTTGGAAGATATAGTGAAACTCTCAGAGAATCTCTGAGGGCTAGACGTAGGTTAAAATGGTTGTGGCTAAACTAGTATAACTCTCGGTGTACACTTCGGTGATATTTCTCCTAGCTTTTAATTGCTTTAAATTTCCAGTCAATTTTTATAAACGCAACAAAATTTCTAGTATCACCCAATTCACTCCCCCTCTTGGGTGAAATGCTTGCACTAACATATTGGACACAAGTTGAAGAGAGGGTGCAATGATAGTCCTGCAAATATAAAGGGGGATGGTGGGAGCGAGTTGAGCGATGAAGAGAAGAGGAAGGAGGTAGAACAGAAGAAGAACAAGAAGAATCAAGTGGTGAAGAAGAGGAAGAAGGATGAGAAGGTGGAGAAGGAGACAAACTAGTAGAAGGATTAGAAGAAGACAAGCTGACTTCATCATCTAGAAAAGAGGGAAAAGACTGAATAGAAGGAAGAGAAGGTGGGGAAGAAGGTGAAATGATAATGCCATTAGTAAAAGGAAAAACCAATTCATGAAAAGCAACATCTCTAGAGAAAAGAAATTGATGAGAAGCTAAGTCAAGTAAAGTATAAGCTTTGGAACCAGAAGGTATCCCTATGAAAACACATTTCGTGCTCGAGAATCAAACTTGGAACGATTATGAGTCAAAGTAGATGCAAAACATAATGAACCAAAAACTTTGAGATTAGAAAACGAAGGTGGAAAAGTAAGCAATTTTTCAAAGGGAGTGAAATTGTGAAGTAGTGGAGTAGGAAGACAATTAATGATATAAGCAGCGTGCATAATGGCAAAAGACTAATAAACAATAGGAATATGTGATTGAAAAAGTAAAGCTCGAGCAACATTAAGAAGATGTTGATGTTTCCTTTCAACCAAACCATTTTGTTGAGAAGTTGCAACACAAGATATTTTATGAATGATATCCTTAGAAACAAAAAAAATCAGGCATAGAGAATTCTAGGCCATTATCAATGCGTAAAACCTTAAGAGAAGTAGAAAATTGATTTTCAATTAAGGCAATGAAATTTTGAAGTTGAAGACGAGCATCATACTTAGTTTTAAGAAAAAAATATCCAAGAATAATGAGAAAAATCGTCAACAGTAGTTAAAAAATATTGATAACCTTGAACAAAAGATACAGAAAAGGGACCTCAAATGTCAGCATGAAAGAGATCAAAAAATTTTTTACTAGAAGATGTGCTTACAGGGAATGGAATGTGTTTTTACCTAGCAAAATGGCAAGTATCACAGGGAAGGGGGCAGGGAGTACAAGTAATATCAAGAACCTATTTTTGTAATAAGAAAAAAAAAAACAGAATCTAAAATGTGGCCAAAACAGTGATGCCAGAGCGAAAAGGCCAAATCATTGGAAACACTAGCCAGGTGAATTTGTGAAGAGCTAGATAAACCTTGCATATTTGCAGTGTAAATGTATAACCCTCCAATGAGCTTAGTTGTACCAATCATTAGCGAAGGTTGAAGCGAGTGAATCTGACAAGAGGAAGAAGAAAAGGTGAGTGAATAATGAAAGGAAGAAGCAAGACAAGAGACTGAAATGATATTAAAAGCAAAAGACAGAATGTAGAGAACATTATGTAAAACTAATGAAGGTGAAAGAATGACTGTTCCTGAAAGAGTAGCAACGACATTAGTACCAGTAGGAAGACCAACAAAACTAGGTTCAATGGAATGATAAGAGGAAAACAGAGGAAAGGAAGAACAAACATGATCAGTTGCACCTGAATCAATGATCCAGGTAGAATATGGTGAGGAAAATAAATTACAAATACCTGTGAGAGGAGTAGATGTAGACACTTGATTAACAGTAGATGTAGGATCAGGAGTGAGCACAAACAGATTGATAGGAGGAGGAGCAGAAGAATTTAGCAGGGATAAGAGTCTGGTATATTGTTCGGTGGATAGCTGAGGAAAGACTAGAGAAGACAATCCACTTGGAGAATCCGTAATAGGTAATGGCACTTGAACATGAGCAGAATCTTGAGCAATCACATTATTCACCACAGGAGCATGACTAGAGGATGTACTAGACGAACGAAATCAGAAACCAGGTGGAAATCCATGCTTGAGATAGCAAGTTTCCTCTTTATGATGAGGTTTACCATAATATGTGTAGAGCTTGTAATTACGAGAGCCAAAAGGTATAGGGCGTGGAGATTTAGCCTCTAAAAGAACCTTGGCATCAGAAGAAATATGCAGTTCATGTTCTTGTTGAAGAACTAAAGAAAAGATCTTATGAATCAGAGGTAAGGGGTCGAGGAGCATGATTTGAGATTTGACAGAAGTGTACTGCTCATTTAAACCCTTCAGGAAGCGTATAACAGAATCTTCATCACAATGATGAAGAGCAACAGTAGTAGAACCACAATCACAAGCTTTAAGAGGTCTAATATTCAAAAGTTCATCCCATAAAATTTTCAATTGAGTGTAATAGTCACTTACAATAAGGTTGCCTTGCTTGAGATTATAAATTTCCTCTTGAAGCTCGGCGATACGAAAGAGATCAATTTGAGAAAATTGTGACCGAAGATCACTCCATATCTCAGAGGCACAATCAAACCACATAATGCTTTTGGCGATGCTAGGAGATAGAGATTTTGTAATCCATCCTTGAACCAAGTTGTTGCACCTTTCCCACGCCGGAAACAATGGATCACTGATCGATGGTGGAGAGATTGAACCATCGACGAATTTGAACTTGTTTTTCGAGAGAAGGGCCATCTTCATTGCCCTAGCCTAGGTAGAATAATTCGAACCATCGAGAGGAGGAGCAATGAGAACTAAAGCCGGATTCTCACTCGAATGAATGTAGAAAGGGCTACTCTGATCAGTGATGCAATCGGCTGCCATGGGAGAAGCAATTAGGGTTTGAAAAAGTGAGCAGAGGAAAAAGGGAGAAAGAGACGAAAGGAAGAGAGAGAAGATGTTTGAAAATAAAATATTAAATGGCTCTGGATACCATGATACAAAAGTAAACGATAGAAATGAATTGTTACTTTATCATTGATGATAAGTGAGTCTATACATACACAAATGAATTAACTCATAATAGTGTAATCCAACTGTACACTTTGACTCTATAGGGCTTGCCCTGATCCTTATGCTCAAGGGTCAGGCCTTGAAAAATAACTGTTTTTCTTTAGCCGGCCCTTTTAGGCTCTAGCCCGTGAAAGGCTGGCCTTTTTTACCAGCTCTACAAGGAACATACGGCAGAATGATGAAAATCTTTAATACTCCTTCTAGCCTACAATATAGGGCATTTTTAGAAGAATAGCTTGGTCTAAAACATAAACCACTTGTAAGATAAATATAGATAATTAATGTTCATTTTCCAGTATTGTCCCTATAATTAATACTCATCTCCAATTTTACTTACTCATCAAATTTTTAAACAAAGGTAAAAGTGGAAAAAAGTTTCAATTTAAGAAGTTTATTGTTGCTTCTTGTTTCCCTCAAATTAGGTAAACTACCCTATATTATGTACAGGAGAAAGTAACATCTCCTTATTTCACACAATGACATTATTATACAACTTTGTTACATGATGAACTTGTTCACTTCTCTCTAAAAGAACAAAATTCATTGTCCACTATTTGGAAGTTGAAGCGGAACCAACCTGATCATTCCTTGCTCTCAAGTAACAACTATCTAAATCAATTGTCCGTTTTTTTTATTTTTTGGAAAGTTGTCCTTTTACTTCCATCAACGCCAGATTCTGACTTTGTCCAAGCTGATGTTGCCTGTGTTCTTCCTGCATTACCTGAAAGGGTTTACTTCAAATTAAGGCCGGTGATGCTATAAATCATCATCAATATTCAGGAGGGGAACAACATCAAAGACCAGGATTCCTTTCTCCATAATCGTACGGGTCCCTGCAACGAAGCAGTATTTGCAGAACCTCTTTCATGGAAGGCCTACTAGCTGGCAGTATTGCAGTACACATCACCCCAAGTTTGAAGACAAGGCATATTTCATCCATATAGCATGCTTCCATAATTTCCTTGTCTAGAACTTCCTCTACATCTCCGCCTAGTTGCACATGTTGCCATGCCCATTCTGCAAGAGACGAGTGTTCATCTCCACGGTTCGCTTCCTTCCCAGTTGTAAGTTCCAGCAATACCACTCCAAAACTATACACATCAATCTTTTCATTGATTTTCGTTGTTTGAATATATTCTGCATTTCAAAGCCAGAATTGGCGTTAGATTGAAACTCATATATGCATATGAAAACTTGAAAGAGATGGAAATATGGTTGCAAGTAAATCACCTGGAGCAATATAGCCGAATGATCCAGCAACCCCTGACATGGTGAGTTCGCTTGGCTTGATCAATATTCTTGCTAGACCAAAGTCCGCAACTTTTGCATTGAATTCAGAATCCAAAAGGATGTTACTTGTTTTAATATCACGATGAACAACGGGATGTGGGCAATCATGGTGCATATAGGTCAGACCTTGTGCAGCTGCAATTGCTATCTGCAATCTTTTCGGCCAATCAAGGACAAAGTTATGATTTAACCTATTCTTCTTGTTCAGCCAGCGATCAAGGCTATTGTTTTCTAGATATTCATACACAAGAAGCAGGGAATCATCATTTGACATGCAACACAACAGCGTCACAATATTGTTGTGACGAATGTTGCTCAAAATCTTAACTTCAGCTAGGAATGCATCCTCAAGTTTCTGCTCCCACTTCTTGTTACTGAATATCTTCTTCACAGCGACATAGCCTAAACCATCTACGGGGACTTGGTATACCGTACCATACCCACCTCGGCCTATAATATTATGATCTGTCAAAGATGAAACAATGTTCATTTCTGAGAAACTTAGCCTCTGGAAGGAAGTCAACTTCCATGAATTATCCAATTCTTGCTTTCCCGATTTGTATAATCTAACAATCAAGAGTAAAACCAAGAAAGCTACTGAAGAGGCCACAATCACTAGGCCTATGATCAAAGCAAGAGAAGCAGATGATCTCTTGCTTAACCTTGGAAAGCCAGAGCCAGAATTGCATAAGGGAAGGTTTAGATAATTCGGTATTACCAGAATTGTTTAGAAAGCTATCAGAATAGACAAGATTTTCAAATTCACTAGGAATCTTCCCTGTGAAAAGATTGGAGGAGAGATTGAGGGTTTTGAGGGTCATTGACAATTTACCAAGTTGAGGTGGAACATGACCGGAGAGCTGATTATTTGACAAGTCTAATTGTGCTAGGACAGATAAATGATCAATTGAATATGGGATTTGTCCAGAGAGTTGATTGTGGCTCAAATTTAGAGCCTTGAGAGATTTCGAAGATATGATTTGTGATGGAAGTGGCCCTGTTAGCTGGTTTTGATCAAGCAACAATGTTGTTACCTTAGGAAGAGTCATTAGCTCTTGTGGAATACTTCCATTGAAAAGATTCTTGCTAGCTTCAAACACGACCAGATTCTTCCAGGTAGATACTCCTACTGGAATTCTGCCAGAGAATTGATTGTTGCTTATGGACAAACGTGAAAGATTCTTGGCCAATCTTTGAGGTAGTTGGCCGGTGAACTTGTTGTTGTTGATCATTACAGTCATCAAATTATATGACGTCCAAAGGCTGCCAGGGATTTTGCCAGAAAAACTATTATTTTGAAGAAACAAGTGTTCCAGGCTATTGCAGCGCCCAAGCAAATCTGAAAGCTCCCCACTTAGATTGTTGTCATTAGCACTTACTCCAACTAACTTGCCATTGTAACATAAATCCTCTGGCAATTTTCCTGTCAATCTATTGGTCGCAACCTGAAAGGTTTCGAGTGGCGAATAACGACCAAAGTAAGGAGCAAGAGTACCTGATAGACTGTTTTCAGAAACCATAAAAATTATTAGAGCTGGCAGATGAGCAAGGCTTTCAGGCATCTCTCCTGACAGTTGATTCATATCCAAACTCAAGCCTGTTAACCTTTTGAGCTTCCCTAAACCATCTGGAATTTTCCCGGTAAGAATATTATTTGAAACATCGAGAACGGTCAAATTCAAAGCTTCGATTTCTGTAGGTATTTCTCCAGATAGCCTATTTTTCAATAGATACAATAAGCTTAGATTCTTCAGAGCAAACAAACCACTAGGGATTTGCCCACTTATGCCGTTCTACGATAAATCCAATTCCTCCAAACTCACCATTTGTCCAATACTTTCTGGAATTTTCCCAATCAAATTCATAGAGGACATCCGAAGGCTCTTCACTTTTTTCAACTTGGTGAAGTTCAACGGAAACTGTGTAGGAGGTAGAGCTCTGTTTAGATCCAGGTGTAAGAATTCAAGATTGGACAAGTCGCCTATCTCATCTGGGATACTGCCGTTAAATCCACATCAGTAAAGTTGAAGATTTCTCAGCTCCTTCAACCCTCCAATGCTGGCCGGAATGTCGCCGGAGAAATTGTTGGCGCCAAGATTAAGGAACCGCAGGTTGCCCAATCGGTCAATGTCTTTAGGAATCGGACCCGCAAAGTTGTTCAGGGAGAGGTCAAGATGCTCAAGCTTGGGGCACTCATAGAGAGATTTTGGGAACTCCCCAGTAAAGTAATTAAGCTGAAAATCAATAAAGGTGAGATTTTTGAGGTCACAGATGAAAGGAGGCATGGTTTTGGTGATGTTCATGTTACCAAAATCTAGTTTTGTGACAGAGCCATCGGTGCAGTCGATCCCAGGCCAAGAACAATGAGAGGAATTCGGTGGGACCCACTGATTGAGGAATGGATGAAGGTGTTGTTTCATGTTAAGTAGGACTGTATGTTCTTGATCAGTCACAAGGGATTTGGGCCAAGGTGGGGGCCCAATGGGAAGCCCAAAAACAAGAACAAATGAGATTTGACAGTGGAGACAGTATAATAAGGATGAAAACGGTTATAGAAGGTGTGGAATGATTTCGGCTATTCTCCCTCTGCAGATTCTCTTCCCTTCTTTGGACCTTCTTCTGTCATCTTCTATTTCTCTTTTCTGATATATTTCCATTTGTATTGGAACTTTCCTATGGTTTCCCTGTATCTATGGGCTCTATGATTGCATAATATTGCTTATTTGAATCTACAACTGAGTATATTATATCATTATATTCCCTATCAATTTTAGAACATTACACTCAGCATCACTCAGTACAAAGAAGAAGAAGAAGAAAAAGAAGAAAATGGAGAATAAGTAATATGGCATCTTGGCAAGAAAGAGGGGTTTTTCTTTTCCCTTCAAGTTCTTACTTGATTTACTCACCAAATCATTGCTCAAGGAAGAAGAAGATATAGGTGATGTACTTACAGTGTACAATCTTCGAACATGCCTGAAGACTCAGAACAGAGAGTCAATGCCATTAGAGTGGCCCCGAAGAGAAAAGTGAAAGGCAAACCTGAGGTCCAAAACCATCTCTGCTCGCCTGAGTCATCTCTGGTAAATTGATAATGGCCATTCTAAATTCTTTGAAGGAAAGACTATGATAAAGTTTTTATATTTGTTGGGGGTTCAGCCTCTCCCCATTTCCCTTGTATTTCCCTCGTATTTGTTAGTGTGTTGGGGCTTGTTTGGTATGAGGGGAGGTGAGCAAATTGAAAAATTTTTTAGAGTTAGATTTAAAAAAATTAAAAAAATAGGATATAAAATTTTTAATTATATTTTTTTATTATTTTATCTTATATATTTTTTATATTAAAATTTTATAACTTATTTTTTTAATTTATTTAAATCTAACTCAAAAATTTTTTTGGTCCCACCCTTCTCCAAATCTCTTATATCAGATAGACAGTGATATAGAAGGATGGAAATTCAAATGGAATCTGATAATCTGACACACACCCAAGTTTGACTTCAAAGTGTCGTGGCACAAATTGATTGGATATTGCTTAATGATGTGACATGAATATATACTCCCTCTTTTCCTTATGTAATAATTGATGGGTTGATTTTGATTCTAAATTTAAGATATATTTTATAAAAGGATGGAAATTCAAATGGAATCTGATAATCTGACACACACCCAAGTTTGACTTCAAAGTGTCGTGGCACAAATTGATTGGATATTGCTTAATGATGTGACATGAATATATACTCCCTCTTTTCCTTATGTAATAATTGATGGGTTGATTTTGATTCTAAATTTAAGATATATTTTTTATATTTATTAATTTTTTTAAATTTTATTTTTATTAATGCGTATTTAATAATAATTAATAAGAAAAGAAAATGAGAGAATTAATATTAATTAATTTAACTAATTTCTTTAATCTAATCAAATTAAATAAATATATCTTATATTAACCTTATAGAGTAATTAATTACTGAAGCAAGTTGGAGTTCTTAATCGTTGTTTGTTTCAACTTCTAAGTCCAATGGGGGAAGCTGGAACCCGCCCACCATTGTCTATGTGTGTTTTTGGGGGGGGGGGGGGTGTTTTTTTTTTTTGGAACCCCAAACGTTCAATTGAACTTATAAGTTCAATGGGTAATTTGGGAAAAAAAAAAATTTAAGTGTTTGTTTCCCAAAACGAGCAATCGAGCTTAATTCTATCTTAATAGCTTTTGACATAAGCTCCACTTCTCAGCTTTTATTGATTTAGCTTTTGTGTCCAGTGTACTATCAGACTTATTGCAATTTTACCCTTAATGTATTTTTTTGCTACAAAAATTAATTTCAACTACTATTTGGTGCTTTTAACCCTTAAAATATTTTTTCAACTGTACCCAGCGTGTTATCAGACTGATTGCAATTTTATCTTTAATGTACTTTTTCAGTTCTAAAAATTATTTTAAACTATTTTTTGGTGTTTTTAACCCTTTAAAATATTTTTTCACCTACTCTCTCTTACTATTATCACAAAAGTCACTTGTGTTTAAGTCAATCCAAACAAGTTTTACTTTTTTAAAAGTCATTTCTACAATCGCTATTCTAAATATAAATTACATTACACAATCAAACTTTTATCAAAAATTAAATTATCAAAAATTAAATTAAAAAATTCGATTTTTCTTATCGATGTTACAAACACACTCGTTAGAACGCCACCTAGTGGTGCAACGGTCATGGAGTTGGCCTTAGGCCACTCATCCCCTTCCCCTCATGGGTTCGACCCATGCCTATGTAATAAAAAAAAAAAAAAAAGAGCGCCATTGTTGAAGGCTTGAACGCATCGCGTTCGAATAGGACAAAAGATGCCGACCTAAAGGCGGGCAGCGGAAGACCTTGACTTTACACAACAAAAGCCAACGACCCTTTTCTTGTCCTTCTTTTCTATGGATTTTGGATGTATTGTAGATTGTCGTTGTGGAGGTTTCGTGGCAGTAAATATGGTTCTGATATTTCACCTTAGTGTAACAGTCAAATAAATTATCTTGTATTTGATGGTGGTTTGTATGCCATTTTATGTTGTAGTGATTTTTGTTCGGGGAAAATCATTATTGAAACAAGTGGAGTTTCTTCCCATTTTCAATTTGATCCTTGTATAATTTTTTTCTCTTTAATTTTTTTTATCTTACTCTTATCATTAGCCCATGTAACTTTACTATGTTAGTATTGTTAACCCATATACAAAAGCTAATTGTGCAAGTAAAATTAAAGGATTTAATAAGGAGAAAAAAAGCACACTAATACTAAATTAAAAATTGACTAAAACTACAATTATCTCAATAATGGTTTTCCCAAATCTTTAATCCCAAATCAAAATTTAAGTGATGTATTGGTCTAAAGTGTCATTTCCCAAAAAAACAAAAAACAAAAACAAAAGGGAGAATGGTGGTTAGCTTAAGACCCATTTAATAATTATGATCAAGTTTCCAAACATCTTAAAATTCTAGTAAAGTCCCATAGATGTCATATTTCATCATAATTAATGTGAAATGACAAAATTACTCCTTAAAAATCATTCATCAAATTCTATTTGCAACTTAGCTCCATAGATATAGGAACCGGTGATTAAAGGCTCGTTTGATTCCATTTTTAAAATCTGTTAAAAACAAAAAAAAAAATTAGTTATTTAGTAAGTTATTGTCAATTGGTTGTGTGCTTTTGTAACTTATGTTTGTCAGTTACATGTTTTCTCTATTTATATTTTCTTTGTAAGACTGAAGAAAGATATGCATATATTCAGAAGTTATTGTCTCACCTTTGGTCAAGAATTCTAGATACTGGTTCTTGAATTACTTGGTTCATTATCTATTGATCCTAAACCTAAGGATCAATCATTTTGGTATCAAAGCGTGTTCTTTCTCTAGGCCATAATTTGATGAGATATGGGTAATAATAGAAAGAAACATCAATCATCCGATTCTGCTAATCTGAACAATGAAGCAGAATCATCCGAGGAACAAGAAAATTCTCCACAACTGTAATATCTTGAATTGTAATTAAGGACTAATGACTTCAAAAGTGATGTAATTATTAATGAATAAACACTTTTGAAGGATATGTTGTGCATTATGATATGAATATGTTTGAAGATGGTTTAGTAAACATTGTGATAATCAGGGGCAAAATGGTAATGCTACAGACCAATTGGTCAGTTACCAAAGAGGAAACTCATAGGTAACTTGAGATCAATGGCTAGGATTGAAAGAGCAAGAGGCGGAATCCTACGTGTGTGAGTATATGTGAATCCATGGTAGGGAGAATGAGATGGAGACACATGGTACTATATGGACCATGGGATCAAGTCAAAAAGTCAAAAGTTTTCCCTCTCTCCTCTTCTCTTTCAAGTCGGCTAGGAGCTTGGGAAAAAGGGAAAAATGTGTGATCATCTTCTTTATTATCATCTCCTCTATCTTCTCCTCCATTTTCGTTGAAACTAAGCAAGAAAGAGAAAGACAAAGGTGAGTGCTTGACCTTGAAATTGACTTTGAATTTTCAAGTGATCTTCTTTAATATTGCTCATGGTATTGAGGGCTTCATTGCCATGGTTTCAAAATTTTGAAAGGTGGTGTTTTAGTGTTTAAAGAAATTTGAAGGTTGAGAAATCCAAGAACCAACCTAGGGAGAAGGAAGAGGTAAGATTTAGTAGCATTTTGATCTAAATTGTGTAACCATTAAATGAGTTTTGGGAATTTCTGGAATTTTGCCCTGATTTCATAAGATTTTGGAATGAATGAATTAGGTGTTGTGTTAGGTGGGAAATGGTCTAAGATTGTGCCCTTGTGCCATTAGAGTTGGATAGGAATTGAATTAGGTAATTTGGTAATCTTGGTAGTTGTGAAGCAATTTGAGCCAAAACTGAATGTATATGGATAGGATGTGATTTTGGTTGTTTTGAGGTTCCTAGTGAAATTTTATGTGGGAATGAGCTTTAGTATGAGTTTTTGAACCATTGGGATCAGTTTGGGCAAGTTTGAAAAGTTATATCAGTTGCTGCGATTTGGCTTCTGATAAGCCTCACTCGAGTGAGGGGTAGGGTCTCACTTGAGTGCAGTATGATATTTCCAGTGTTTCAGTGAGTTTTTCAGGTGAGAGACAAGAGTGCTCATCCTTATCTGCGGGTGGCATGCGTTATCACTCGAGAGCATGGGGTATCACTCGAGTGCATGTGCATGTAGCACTATGGGCATGTGACTCGGGTTAACACTAGCAAGAAAATTGTCAAGATTGCGCGTGGGCACTCGCGAGTATTGGGAGGTCACTTGAGTGCTAGTGCTAGGGCTAGTGCTCGAGTGTACTTGTCACTTTGGGGTTTTAGTTGCTCTTGGGTTTTCACTTCTTGCACTTCACTCGATGGGACTCGGGTGAATATGTGTCATCACTCGAGTCCCAAGGATAGTGCTTGAGTGCACTGGCCACTCCAAGGTGTGTTGATGCTCTTAGGTACACACTTTCTGCGTCTCACTTGCTGGGACTCGAGTGTAAGTGGGGGCATCACTTGAGTGAGGCTTTCTTCACTCAAGTGACCTAGCCAAAAATCAGTGCTTTAACTTCCAAAAAGGGATCTTCAGGGTAGTTTTCCCCAACCCTTTGACATATGTCTAGGCTTCTAACACTCACCTAAAGAGTCAAATGATAACCAACTTTAAGTGTTATAGAATTAAGAATTTGGAAAAGAGATTGACCCGTTGTCCCTAATCTTGGTTATAGGGTTTGACATCTGCCGTACTTGTGAGCCCATTGTGCCAAGGAACATCAGGAAAGAATAAGGTAGTGACTCTTTCTCTTGTACTGTGTATAGAACATTATATGTATGTTGTCATACATTGAGATGCTTTGTGATGCTTTGAGATATTGCTGCCATTACAGCGTAAGCTGTCGCATTGAGCATAGTGATTACAGCATAAGCTGTCGCATTGTGTATACAGTCGTGAGTGCTGTCGTATGTGGTGGGAGCCATGTATCATTATGTTGCTGCTAAACGTGATCTTACATGCTGTGTTTATATATTGTATAAGTGATTTGTTACTACTGGGATTCTCTTGAATCTCATTCTTTCCATTGACTAACCTTTAGACAGGACAAGTGGCTCCAAGGAGAAACAGACGACCAGGAGCGGCTAGGACCTTATAGGGATATTACTTTTGGATTGTTGGTTATCCATTTGGATCTGAGATTACAGTATATTATTTTTGGGAATGTACATAATATTTTGAAAAGTTATTATAATCCCCTATATGGGAAACTTTAAACCCTTAGTGAATGAATCCCAGGAGTTGCTGGGACTTAATTATACACTCTGATATGTATAATGTGATATAACTGTACAGGTAATTATAGTCGATATTTGAACTTGAGACCAGGATGGGGAAGGAATTTTGAAAGATTTTGTGAAAATCCTCCCGTAAAGAATGGATTGTAAATAACTTTTGATGATTATTGGTCTCTATTTCATCTTAATTACGAATTTTGAATTATAATTACAGTTTTTAAGGTAGGGGTTACACCAACTGATGATTTGGCTTAGCAATTGGCATTCCTTGTCAGTAAAATTCAAGGTATTGAAATTGATATGAAGGAAATAAAGCATCAAAAGAAACCAACCATAGTCGTTGAAAATATGGAAAAAGAAGCAAGTCGACATCAAGAAGATTATGAGGAATATGAATATGAAAATCCCTACTGGAGTAAATTACCAAATAAAAGGCCTCATACAAAGGTAGAATTTCCCAGGTTTGAATGAGGAGACCCGAGTGGGTGGATTATGAAGGATGAAAAATATTTCCATTACTACCAAACTCTTGAAGACCTCAAGGTTGAAGTTGCAGCGATGAACTTGGAGGGAGATGCTCTTGATGTATTCACTTGGGTCACCTCTAGTCGATCAATTCGTTTCTGAGGTGAGTTGATACAAGTGTTTCAAGATAACTTTGGTCCAACCGAATTTCAGAACCCTGACATCTTCTTATATGACATCAAACAAATGGGAACAATGGAAGAATACAGAAAAGACTTTATTCGACAATCTTCAAGAGTTCACGGTTGGCCAAAACATTGCCTCTTAGCCATATTCATTCACGGGCTTAAAGAAGAGTTGAAGGCCAATGTTAAGATTCAAAAGCCATAGACTGTGTATAAAGCCACAAGTTTAGCCCTAGAATTTGAATCCAAAATTCAGAGTCAACCTATACAGCAGCCCCCACAGTGTTTTTCATTCTCTCTTGGCAACGATTGGGGCAATAATTTTAAAGATACTAAATCTCCAGCTCTACGTCAACACTGGAATTTCAATCCCGCAACTAATTAAGTAGTTGCATATTATGCTAAATCGCTGATCACAACAAGATCTTCCAATATCTCAAATTTTCCGCACTCCTCTTCCGTAACTGACGCTAATCAGCAACAAAGAAGAGAGAAGGGATTATGCTATCGTTGCAGTGACAAGTTCTCTCCAGGGCATTGGTACAAGGCATCTACCCTTTGTCTAATGGAATGCGTTATTGATTCACATATGGCCGAAATCTCTCTTTATGCCATTCTAGGTCGCACCACTGCCTCTACCATGAAAGTAAAGGGAATTCTGAAAAACAAATATGTCTTAATTCTTATTGACATTGGCTCAACCCATAATTTTGTGTCCACTAAACTGATTACAGCACTCAACATTTCGCCTCAAATTCTTCGTCCTTTCAGTGTTCAAATTGGTGATGGTTCAATGATTACTTGCAATTCTATTTGGAAGAATTTAGAGATCATAGATCAAAGTTTGACTATCAAAGATGATTTTTTCCCTTTCGAATTAGGCAGCATTGATGTGGTTCTGAGAATTAAATGGTTC
This sequence comes from Inga oerstediana, assembly GCA_963210345.1. Taxonomy (NCBI): domain Eukaryota; kingdom Viridiplantae; phylum Streptophyta; class Magnoliopsida; order Fabales; family Fabaceae; genus Inga; species Inga oerstediana. The sequence continues at coordinate 75,303,734 of OY723399.1, read as the reverse complement.
GCCTCACTTAATACAGTGGAGGCTAATTGGCAAAAGATGTTCATGATCTTTCAAGTTAATGGCCAGTGTTATAAGCTTTAAGGCATTCCTCAGTCTTCTGCCAAAGTTTCTTTATGAAGTTATGATGGTATGGAAATTGTGCGCTGGTTTGAAATTCTTCAAGACTAGTTTCAGCAATTTGTAGATATCTTCATTAAACCTCAATCTCTTCCTCTTGTATGAAACCGAAGCCATACTATTCATCTTTCCCTTGGAGCCATTCCTCCTAACATTCAGCCATATCACTATCCTCATTCTTAGAAGGATGAAATTGAAAACCAAGTGCCTGCCTTGCTTCAAAAAGGATTTATTTGCCCCAGTGTAAGTCCCTTTTCCACTCTTGTTTTATTAGTTCCAAAGAAAAATTCTTCTTGACATTTATGCATTGATTATAGAGAATTAAACAAGATTACTGTGCCAGATAAGTACCCTATTCATACTGTTGATGAACTGATTGATGAGCTTTATGGTACTACCTACTTCTCTAAGATTGACCTATGTTCTGGGTACCATCAAATACGTGTTTATCCTAAAGATATTCACAAGATAGCTTTTCATACTCACTCAGGACACTATGAGTTTACTGTCATGCCATTCGGCCTCACTAATGCCCCTTCAACATTTCAGGGCATCATAAATGACTTATTTTGGCCATATCTCAGAAAATTTATCCTGGTGTTCTTTGATGACATACTGGTCTACAACAAGTGTTTTCAAGATCATATTACTCATTTAAGTATTCTATTTGAACTTTTGCGTTTGAATGAGTTTTATGCCAATCCTGATAAATGTGACTTTCTACAACTTGATATTTCCTTTTTGGGGCACATTATTTCAGCCAAAGGAGTGGCAGTGGACTTTGATAAAATTACCGCCATTAATAAATGGCCTCTCCCAAAGAATATTTTTGAACTTTTTTTGGGCCTCTTTGGCTATTACCGTAGGTTTATCAAGCATTATGGCTAGATTTCTAAACCTTTAACTGATATGACTAAGAAAAACAGCTTCAAATAGGATGTTTCATCTTTAGCTGCTTTTCAGGATCTTCAAAAAGTGCTAATTAATGCACTGGTTTTACAATTACCAGATTTTTCAAGACCCTTTATTATTGAATGTGATGCCTCATCTATTGGTATTGGTGTTATTTTACATCAAGATGGACATCCTATAGCATTATATAGCAAAGGATTGTCTCTATCAAAGAAGAATACTTCAGTTTATAACAGGGAGTTATTGGCCTTAGTCTCTTCTTTGCAAAAATGGCAACATTATCTTTTGAGGCATAAATTTGAAGTTCTAATGGATCATTTTAGCCTCAAATATCTGTTAGAACAGCGTATAACAACCCCTGAACAGCAACGCTTGATTTTGAAGCTTCTTCTATTTGATTTTCACATTGTCTACAAGACTGGATCAACTAATCAAGCTGCTGATGCGTTATCCAGGATTCCTCATTCTGGTGTGTTCTTTTCATTAGTCATCCCTCATGCTTCTTTATTTGATGTCTACCTTCTTTATTGGATCAAGATCCTTATACATCCTCCATCAAAACATCTTTACAATCTGACCCTCAGTCAGCCCTTTACTGTTCACTCAATGATGGACGCTTGTATTACAAGGACAGACCGGTTTTACCTACTGCCTCTCCTCTTACTACTGTACTAATCACTGAAGTACACTCTACACCTATCGGTAATCATGGGGGAGTCTTAAAAAAGCTGCAACGCTTGCAGCAGTATTACTTTTGACAGCATATAAAATATGAAGTAACAACCTTGTTCAGAATTGTTCAGCTTTCCAGCTTGGGAAATATATTCCTTAAGCTCTAGGGGGCCTTCTACAACCTCTTCCTATCCCAGATCACATATGGGAGGATATCTCTATGGACTTCATTACTGGTTTGCCTCCTTCCCAAGGTTTGGAGTATGTATTGGTAGTTGTGGATAGGTTTAGTAAGGCTACAAATTTTCTGGGTATGCAACGATCCTTTTCAGCCAAATTTGATGCTTCTCTTTTTTGTAAGGAAGTGGTTCGTCTGCATGGTTTTCCTAAATCTATTATTTCTTATCGGGATCCTATTTTTCCTAAGTGCTTTTTAGTGGGAACTATTCCGTTTAAGCGGTACTACTTTAAAGATGAGCACTTCTTATCATCCTCAAACGGATAGGAAGACTGAGGTTGTCAATAGGTGTTTGGAGACTTATTTACGTTGTTTTTGTCAAGATTTTCCTAAGCATTGGGGTCAGTTCTTACATTAGGCAGATTTTTCTTACAACACTGGTTTTCATTCCTCCTCTGGCTATAATCCTTATAAAGTGGTTTATGGCAAGGAACCACCATCTTTGCTGCCTTTTGTTCGTGGTGATACTCGAATCAGTGCATTAGAGGATTTCTTTGAAGAACGAGATGCTGTTCTACATATAATTAAGGTAAATATGGAATCTGCACAGCTTCAGATGAAATCTCATGTAGATTCTCATCGCCAGTTCGTTACTTTTGATATTGGTGGTATGGTATTCTTAAAGGTGCAACCATACCAACAGAAATCTCTTTTATAGTAGAGGTTTACCAAGTTACCACCTCGATACTTTGGCCCTTATCCGGTTCTGCGTAAATTTGGGACAATGGCTTATGAGCTCCAGCTACCATCTAGGTCTCGGGTGCATCCTATTTTCCATGTTTCTCTCTTAAGGGCCGCTCACAGTTATGATGTTTCTGCTCCTTTGCCTCCTTTACCCATTTATAATGATTAGGAACTTCTTCTTGAACCTGAGAAGGTCATTGATCAAATGAGTTCTTGATCCTAATTGTAATATCCCAAAAAGTGATTAAGGGCTAATGACTTCAAAAGCGGATATAATTATTGTTGAATAAAAACTTTTGGAGAATGTGTGATGGGAATTTGGATATTTTAATGATTCCAATGGCTTCCTTGTGAAAATTCATGTGGGGAGAGTGTTTATTGTGAAATTGGAACCATTGGGAACAATTGTGCAAAAGTTGAAAACTCTGTCCATTGAAACTCTGTACAGGGCAGCCGATTTGTATGGACGTTTTAAATAGGCAAATGGTGTCTAAAAATTTTGAAATTTTCTAGTCTTAAATTTCACATGTCAAGCTTCAAAATGGACATATAATTTGTATCATTTTGATTTTTGAGCTAAGAGTTATGGATTTTTGAAGTTTGCCCAGCGAAATTAATTATTTTCTGGAACAATATGCAAAGATTGAAATTCTAGGAATTTTGTGATTCCATCCAGAAAAATTATATATTGTTTCTTAAAACTAGACTCAATAAGGGTTCCATAGGCTTTGGAATCACTCCAATTCAAGTTTTCTAGAATTAGTTATGATTTTTCAAAGTTTGGACAGAAATCTGCCAGAATTTTTGAAAAATCCGAAATTGTTGGAAATTAATCAATAATTAAATATCATATAATATATGATATTAAATACCATCAGCCTTCTTTCTCCAGCCATTTTCGTGTTGTTCCAGACCTGAAACAAGAGAGAGAAGGTGAGAGAGTTTAGAGAGAGAAAGGGAAGAAATCTCACAAGGTAAGCTGATTTCTTCGACGATTTAGCTCCTAACACGTATAACTCCGACTCTAAGCTACTCCTCTTTATTCTTTAAGGTTGTGAAGCTCAAAATTTGGTGTTCCAAGGGTTAGGGTTCAGCCACCTTGAGGAAAAGCTAGTGGGAGCTTAAGGTAACTTCCAAACCTTCGTATATTAACTATTCTGGCTGCTGTGGGCAATTTAATCGGTGAAATTTTGCCGGATTGCCATTGGTTTTAAATTTTGGAAATTGAGTTTCCCAAGGGTTATGCTGCCCAATTTTGGTTTAAATGGTAGTTATAACCTAATGTAATAGTTAATAAAGTGGTTAGGAGTAGAAAGGAACGCGTTTAAGGAGCCGAAATCGTAAAACCCCGATTTTCCCCGGAGAATTCATAAATTTCGGCCATCTCTAGAAATGGGTCTTAGAGTTAGATTTTCAATGATTTGATAGTTCCATTGCGTTCAAGAGTGAAAATTAGGTGGGGTTACAATTGGCCACTTTTTCGGAAAAGGCCGAAAAAACGTAATTACGAAAACTCCCCTAAAACACTTAAAGTGGGGCTGCCAAGGGTAAATTTGTAATTTGACATTGAATTTTATAATTTCGAGTCCGAAAATGGATTCCTTGGGAGGAAATTTGTTAGGATAGCCTAGGTTAGAATTTCGGGAAAAGTGCAGCCGGAACGGGTACGGCGGGCCCAGGCCAGGTCCCCGGGGCATTTTTGTAAATTTTCATGATAGACTTATATAACCCCCAGAAACATTATGGAAGTGTCTAAATGGTGCATTTGGAATTGTAGGATTCGACATTTGCCCTGATCGTAAACGACCCGTGCCAGAGCACGTTCGGAAAGAACCAGGTAGTGACTCTTTCTCTTATACTGTGCGTGAAACATTGTATGTATGTTTGTCATGCATTGAGAATACATTATGATACATTGTGATGCTTTGAGATTGCAGCGAAAGCTAACGCATAGTGATTACAGCGTAAGTTGTTGCATTGAGATCCTAGCGAAAGCTGACGCATAGTGTTTACAGCCATGAGTGCTGTCGTATGTGACGTGAGCCATATATCATTGTGATGCTGCTTAACATGATCATATATGCTATACATTTATACACTGTATGAGTAATTTGTTACTACAGAGATTCTTTTGAATCTCATTCTTTCTATTGACTAACATTTCAGACAGGGCAAGTGGCTCCAAGGAGAAACGAACCACCAGGAGCGGCTAGGATCTTATAGAGATGTGTTGTTAGGTTGTTGGTTAACTATTTTGGACTTGGGATTACTGTTTATTTTTGAAATGTAGATATTACGTTGATGTTGGTCATGTAATCCCCTAATTGGAACTTACAACCCTTAGTTTATACATGTATGAAACTCGGGAGTTGCGGGAATTTGGCTATGCACTCTGATGTGTATGAATGTGATTGAACTGCGCAAAGTAATTAGATTCAAAAGATGAATATGAGACCATGTTGAACGAATTTTAGAAAAGAGATTTGAGAAAAACATAATCGTTGGTCTCTAATTCCTTTAAATTACGCATTTTCGAATCTTAATTACGGTTATCAAGGTAGGGGATTACATTTTGCTAGCTCAAGTAGTAGTGGGGATGCATTGAGGCGCTACTTACCCCCAGGTAGTGGCTTCGATCCCCACGGAGGCAAAAAACCTCGCTTGGGGAGCGAGGGACTCTTATGAGTCCGGGAACCCAAGGCACCCATTGGACTGGTGTACATAGGACCCAGCCACCCAGCAGAAGGGTGGGCACCCAGCGGAGGGATGTGACAATAAAAAGGCGCCTTTTTATTACTAGGTTGCTGTATTTCTTCTTCAAAGTTTTATTGTCGATGTATTTGTTGCTTCTCTGTTGCAACATATTTGGTGATTTCTATAACCCCCGCCGTCATCAAGGCCGTGATTAGTGTTTAAATATGTTTTATAGTTGAATAAGAGACCCGAGATAATTAAAAACTTTTTGCAATGCTTGTACAACATGATCTCCATTCATTTTTAAATAAAAACAATTGGCATGTTCGGTTTATCACATATACAATATCAAAGTATTAACAAAATTCCCGACATTCATCTAGGATAATATCATTGACCCAAGAGTTTTATAGGGCATTATCGCCCATCTCAATTTCCCATACCGGGGATTACACAATAACTACAAACCTATGGTCAATCCAATATATACATACAGTTGTCCAAATGATAATCAAAAACCAAAAAGAAACTAAGACTACCACTGGCAATCCTAGTCGTCCTTATTCACTTGCTTGCCTCGAGATCCACTTGCCCTGGCTAAAAATGTTATTTGGAAAGAGTAAGATTCAAAAGAATCCCAGTAGCAACAGTTTACGAATATGATGTATAATTAAACAAAGCAAGTAAGCATACATCACTATGCAGCATAACAATATTCAAGGCCGGGCTAACCGCCACGTCCCCTAAACAATATTCAAGGCCGGGCTCACGCCACGTCCCCTCAACAATATTCAAGGCCGGGCTCATGCCACGTCCCCTATTCAAGGTCGGGCTTCCGCCACGTCCCCTCGCTTATTCAATGATTAATACAAACAAGCAATGCATTATATATGATATAGGATAAAGTGTCACTACCTTGTTCTTTCCGTCCTTGACCAGGCATAGGCCTTTTACAATCCGGGCGGATATCGAATCCTATAGTCATAATTAAGGGCGACGCGTTATCACTTATTCCAATACTCAAATGACTTCAAAACACTTAGTTTTGGTTATCATTAGAGTCCCTTAAGTGGCTATGAAAGTCTCTAACAATCGCCTAAAAGGATTGGGAAGTACTATATTGGAAATCACTTTTCAAAATCACAAGGTGCTGAAAACAAGGGTTGGCTGTAGCTAAGAAACCTCTGACTGCAGCCAGAAATAGCACAGAAAGTTTGTGGCTGCAGCCAAGAATTTTCTGGCTGCGGCCAGGAAATTCTGTTTCTTGGCTGAACTTCGAAAAATCATAACTAATTCTAGAAAAATAGAAATAAGGTGATCAAAAAGCCCATTGAAAGCTATTTAAGTGCTCTTTACCAGAAAAATATGGACCATTACCAGAAATCACTACACAATTACAGAATTTAAGAAATGTCCACACTGCTCCAGAATTGTTCCCAGATTTAACATCACACTTTGGACAATCATAAATCCTATCTCACAAATCTAAATGACATGAAATAATTGTCCATTTTGAATCTTGACAAGTGAACTTTAAGACTGGAAATTTTCAGAATTTTTCAACATCATTTGCTATTTTAAAACGTCCATGCAAATCCACTGCCAGAACAGAGTTTTTCACTAACCAAGACTTGCCACTTCTAAAACTAAATTCCCAATGGTTCAAAATTCATATCCAACACTACTCCCACACAATTTTCCATAAGGAACACAATGGAAACATCAAAATAACCAAATTCTCGTTCCATCTATATGTTCTGTTTTTGGCCTATGTTCAACAAAAATCCCTAAATTGTCAAACTTGGCATTTAAGCTTCAATCAAATTCTATCTATCCAAGATACATCTCAAAGCATCATATCCATGACAACAACAACTCAAACACCACAAGACCCTAATTTTCAAAAATAGGGTTAAATTCCCAAAAATTCCAACTTAACCAAATGACCACAAAACTTATATCAAAATGCTCAACTTACTCACCTCTTTAACTTTTCCAAAGGAGTTCCTTGGTTCACCAAAATCTATATTTCCTTGAGAGCTCAAATCACCACCAATGGCAAATCTAAAACCATAGAATTGAAGCTCTCAACACAAGGAATAAGATTGAAGAAGAGAGTTTTTCTATTAGGGGTCATTAAGAGGGTCAAATGGCTCACCCATTTCACCAAGTTCTTCCTCCTTCTTGGGCAGCCATGTAAGCACGCATGAGAGAGGGAGAGGAGAGATGAAGAGTGATGATGAAGATGAAGTTGAGGGCAGAAATTCTGCCTTCCCTTGTCTCATACGCATAAGAGAGAGGGGGAGAGAGAAAAATGAGAGAGGTTGAGTGTGTGGAGAGATATGAATGATGATTATTAGGCTCCCATGTTCTTTCATTCAGCTGAATTGGAGGAGAGAAGGAAGAGAGAAAAATGATGAGACCATGCTTGGTTGACTTCCTCAACAATTCTCATCATGCTTACACAACAATGCCACATGTCACTCTCTCATGCAATCTCCTCACAACTAATCCTCCACTTAGTTACACTAACCAATTCCATTAGTCATTTAATCACACATCTCATTTCCTCTTAGTTAATAATTAATTTCCCCATTAACTACTAACTTATAGCCAATATTTTCATTCTATCAATTTCCATCAATTATGACATATTAGATAATATTGTCACAAATACACATTAATTTAACTTTAATCCACAATTACATTTTCAATAATTCCCATTAGCTCTTAATCAAAATTTGGGGTGTTACAATTTCCAATTTGTTCATAGAATTGTGTTATTTTATTTGTTGCAGAATAAGGAGGAGGAATCTTCAGTAGGGCAAAAAAGTGATGGTGATGAGGTACAACAACTATGGAAACAGTAATGTCATTTAGATTCTGAGGTCTTGTTCTGCTTATCTTATAAATTATTATGTCAATTATGCATTTTAATTAATCATAAAGTAGGTTGTAAAGCAGTTTTGTTATTGGATGTTTAGCTTTTGTTAATCCTCATTGACACTCACTTTTAGTAGTTGGAACTATTTGTATTTATGTTTTCCATCTGCAGATGTAGGGCCTATTTTTGCTCTAATTGAATTGCGGACCTAGAAAATTGTGCGCCTGAAGAAGCTCACTGTTTCTTCATTTTTTATATGTCAGCACTCAGCGGCATGGGTTGTGTATAATTTTGTTTATGATTTGTTTTTCTAATCGTTCTTATTATCCAGTTTGTTATCAGTCATTTTCTCCTTTTGTTGTCCAGTGGGTTCCTCTCAAGTTCCATGGCTCCAAAAGTGATATCTCCTCTAGATATTTGCAGCAAATGGTGGCTCAAGAAAGTTCTCCCATAAACTTTACAATGAGCCCGTAAGAATTTGTATCCTATGGACTTAGTCCTCTCTTTGAACTTTATTTGGTTTGTAAAATTCTGTTAATGATTTAAAGGTATGATTATGTTACTTCACTTTGTCCTGGAGTGAGCAACAACATGTTATCCAAGGGTCCTTCTAGAAGGTATGATCTTCCTCTAACATTCAGCGTGTTTAGTTTCTTGGTATGTGATACTGACTCAGTAATCTGTTATGGATTGCATATGGTTGCTCAGTTCCCATATACCTTACACACATGCTTCCCTTGCTGTTTCGTTTGTCATATTTTTCTTTTATATTTTCTGCCCACCTCACTTTCCTTGTTGCGCCTATCTTGAGACCTCAGCTAGCCAGCAGATCTGGCAGAATTGTGTCAGTCAATTCAAACCTCAATAAAGATAAGAGGCCGTTGCACCAGGGAAAATTGCCTGGGAGTCAAGATTAATCACAAAATTATATATTTCTTTTATACATTGAGTAATAATCTCACTTTGTTGTTCATTCGATTGGCTATAATTAAATAGTTGATATTTTAAAATTGTCCTCATGTAGATGGATGGTTACTTTCCCCAAATTCTTGGGAATTGATCGGTTTTATTGTTTTCATATCCACCTAAGATGACCAAGAGAAAGGATCCTGGAAATCTTATTTACCTATTCAACATAAGTATATTTGCTTTCATCTTGATCGTGCTCATCCTTCTTCCGTGGAGCTATGTGTTACTTTTTTCTTAAGGTGCTTTGTTTTCCTATGTAACTAGTTGATTTGCCTTAGACCGTCCTTATTGCTTTGACTCCCTTTGTTGCTGATGTTGCAACAGCAATGAGTGGGTTTACTATTTTACTATTATGAATGTGTTAGTGAAGCGTTTCACCCAAGAGGGGGGGTGAATTGGGTGATATCAGAAATTTTATTGTGTATATAAAAATTGACTGGAAATTTAAAGCAATTAAGAGCTAGGAGAAATATCACCGAAGTGTACATCAGGAGTTATACTGGTTCGGCCACAACCACTTTGACCTACTCCAATCCTCAGAGCTTCTCTGAGAGTTTTACTATATCATCCAAGATTCAGTGGGTTCTTGGCACCTCAGTATACAGCAAGTCCTTCACTGGATACTCGCTCTCCCTTGTAATCAAAACCCCAACTCAAGGTTCCACAATCTTAAGTTGTCTCAATAACAAATATCCCTTTAAAATAACAAGCGAAAAATCCCCCCGCGCTTTGCGCGGGAACATCAACCACATGACATTCAAGCATAAAGTTGCATCTGACTCATCCGATGCATTAGGCACACAGTCAAACATGAATTTGAATAACCTTTCATTACGTACACATAACATCAATTAACAACACATTGTCCACTTAATACACGTAGCCAAACTATTCTTGCAAAACTTACGTAGAAAAAAAAGGGTAAACATTATGCACAAATTGCATTTACTTAGCACAGCATAATCTCGGACCCCCCCCCCCAGTTGCAAAAAAACTTAGCCAAATTATGCGCTTCACAACTAATTCGTCAACTTGAGATAAACATTCTACAACCAACAGTCAAAACAGAAACACAAAACACAATCCGACACAAAATATGTGTGCACATGTTCAAATGAATGCTACCCAATATTTATGAATATCTCTCTGTAAACCACATTGATGGTTGTGTTTTAGGAGGATTACTGCCATGATCTATAAGAATTTTCAAACCATCAATATTCTTAACCCTTGATAAGGCAACATATAATTGCCCATGTGTGAACACTGGGGTGGGCAGATATAAGCCTACGTTTTGCAGAGATTGGCCCTGACTCTTGTTAATTGTCATTGCAAAAGACAAAGCAATAGGAAACTGTCTTCTCTTCATCCGAAAGGGAAGCCTAATGTTAGAAGGATTCATATCCATTCTGTGTATTAAAACCTTTTGATATGGGTTTGACCCATTTAATGTAATAGCCTGAATAACATTTTTTCCAAGAAGTGTGATACGTAACCTAATACCGTTGCATAATCCATTGGCTTGATCGATATTCTGTAACAGCATTACAGGTACTCAAACCTTGAGGTTAAGACTGTGCCTAGGCAAACCTAAACAATTAATTATATTCAAAAACTCCGTTGTGTATAGATTTTCAAACCCATCAACCTCTTGTGATGACTTACAAATAGTATCACAACTATGATCTCTATCAGTTCACCTGACAATAAAGAGCACATGTACTCATTGACATGGTTGACACTCTCGATAGTAGGACATAAAATGGCTCGACTATTGAAATAGTAAGAGTTACATAAATTCGCTAGCAAACCTGGGTATGTGACCGACACAATAGCATGCATAGGATCATTATAACTCTGAATAAGAAATTCCTCAGGAATCTCAATATCCATAATACCATCATGTGGCAACCCCAACTTACCATCACCTATAGCTAGGAGCCATTGCGAAAACACTCGTAATTTGTGGTTATCTTGATTTAGTGTAGATGATAGTGTCATATTTTTTGTGAGATGGAAAATTGTACTTGAATCCCACAAATATGATGACTTGATGCAAGCATCGACTATAGTTGCTCTAGATCCCCTTGGAATAACAGGTAACAGCTGTCGAAAGTCACCACCCATCAAGACAGCCTTTCCACCAAATGGTTGATTGCAACTCATAATATCCTTCAAAGTCCTGTCAAATGCTTCAAAACAAAAACGTTGACCCATGGGTGCTTCATCCCATATAATCAATTTAGTGGCCTTAATTAACTCAGCTAGGATTGAATTTTGCTTTATATTGCACATAGAATCTTCATTCACTTCAATCGGTATTGCAAACCTCGAATGAGCTATCCTTCCAGCTTGTAGCAATATGGCCACAACCACTTTGACCTACGTCCAGTCCTTAGAGCTTCTCTGAGAGTTTTACTATATCATCCAAGATTCAGTGGGTTCTTGGCACCTCAGTACACAGCAAGTCCTTCACTGGACACTCGCTCCCCCTTGTAATAAAAACCCCAACTCAAGGTTCCACAACCTTAAGTTGTCTTAATAGCAAATATCCCTTTAAAATAATAAACCTATATGACAAATTAGCTGAGCCAAGCCATGTTCTGTTCTAGCTTCTCACTTATTTCACTGTTTATATAAACAGTGCCAGCTTGCCTTGGGCTTCGTGTCAGTGTAACATTCTCACCATACAGATCACCAATGAGACGGGGTCTAATTGCAAACACTTGTTGAGACATATTTAGTATCTGTGGTCAGCACGTGGGGGAAGCTTCGAGACATATATAGTATTTGTGGTTCAACACTTCAGCAAAGCCTAACTAAACAGAAGGTTCAAGGTCACGAGTTGCTATAATTAGTCAGTTTTTGGTTCAAAAGGAAAAGCAACCTTCCTTTTAAAGAAGAGCAACATTATAAATGTAACAAATTGAGCCAACTTGGCAGTGTAATGGGAAGCCTTGCAACATTATAACTGTATCATATATCATATGGCGTTTTTCAACTGTGTGGGCATTAATTATTACATATTATAATATATAAAAATATATTGAATATAATATTGCAGAACAGAAGGGTCGAAACCTAATCAGAATATTGCATTGGGCTTTGTTCGGCTTCCTTCCTACTGGTGCATTGCCTTGCCAGCCTAGTATTTATTTGTGACTGTCATCCACATGGGTTTCCTTGCCAAGGAAGTTCAAATTGTAGTTCAGTTTTAGGAAATCACAAGGAACTCAAAAGTCCTCATAAATGAAGAGGGTTTGAGGATGTCTAGCTCTGATCAATTAGTTCCCAAATTGTTTCCCTAGAAGAGGTGCTCGTCCATTCAGGTGCTTTTCCAATTATTCTCTCAATTCCCACTCTTCTTGACATTTATTGTGTTTATCTCTACTCCTATTCTACCATCCATTTATTGGGTTGGAAAGTTGTCATGCCCTTAATTGAATTTCACCTTTACCAGAGTATTCGAGGAAAACAACATGCGGTTCGGTAGACAACACAGGAATAGTATAACTATACTGATAATATGTACATGATTACATAAATTCCCCATAAGGGTTTGTACATGATACTTACGATTAAGGTAGCTGCACAAGGCTACTAGGGTGTCTAAACTCATCTCAGTGAAATGGAGACTTCTTCCCGTCTTCGTTCCACTACTGTAATCCCCTCGTACGGTACTCTGCATTGCTGTTTGCATATCTTCTATCGTCTCCTGTCTAAATTGTTGGTAGGGGAGGGTGAGATTCGAGAGAATCTCAGTAGGAAACAAATACCGTAATGCATGCATGATTGATGCTATGTGTATGACATATTGCTTTATCTAGATGTATGCCCCATAATGACATTTCTGCATGCTCAATGTTTCATACAACAAGACTATGGCCACAGCGAAAACAGAAACAGAGCTTCATTTATTCAAATATGCTCTACACAATCAAGTAAAGCAATCACATACATCATTACACAAGCAAAGATATCAAATACATGTAAGTAAGGTAAGTCCCCTACCTTAACCCTTTTCTGCCTCGAAACGCGTGCCTGCAACTTGAGCTCTCAGCTCGGTCCTACAATTCCAAATATATCATTTAGACACTTCCATAGTGTTTCTGGGGGTTATATGAGTTTATGTTGAAAAATTACTAAAATAACCCCGGGGACCCGGCCTGACCCCGCTGTACCTGGTCCGGCTATACTTTTCTCGAAATTCTAACCTGGGCTATCCTGACATATTTTCGTCCAAGGAATCCATTTCTGGACTTGGAATTATCAAATTCAATGTCAAATTACGAAATTGCCCTTGGCAGCCATACTTTTAGGGTTTTAGGGGCGTTTTCGTAATTATGCTTTTTCGGCCTTTTCCGAAAAAGTGCCCAACTGTAACCCCACCTAATTTTCCCTCCTAAATCCAATGGAACCATCAAATCATTGAAAATCCAACTCTAAGGCCCATTTACAGCCCTGACTGAAATATATGGGTTTTCCAGGGAAAATCGGGATTTTTCGGTTTCAGCTCCATAAACGTATTCCTTTCTACTCCTAACCACTTTATTGACTATTCCATTAGGTTACAACTTCCATTTAGTACCAATTTGGGTGGCATAACCCCTAGGGAAGCCCATTTTCCATTTTTACAACCAAGGACAATTCGGCGAAATTTCACCGATTAAATTGCCCACAACAACCAGAATAGTCAATACACAAAGGTTTGGAAGTTACCTCAAGCTCCCACTAGCTTTTCCTCTTCTTGGCTGAAAACTTTAAGCTCCCAAGACTGAAATTTGAGCTTCAAAACCTTAATCTACATAGAAGAATAGCTTAGGAGAGGAGTTATACGCATTAGGAACCGATTTACTAAAGAAATCACTTACCTTTGTAAGCTTTTTCCTCCCCTTCTCTCTCTCTAAAAATTCTGCATCTCCTCTCTCTAAATTTTGAACTTCACGTCAGTTTATGCTTGAGGAAGGAGATGAAATGTTTTAATAATATATCAGAAATTTAACTAATTCATTTTCCCAATTTTCGGATTTTTACAAAATTCTGGCAGATTTTTGCCCAAACTTTGAAAAATCATAACTAATTCTAGAAAAATTGAATTGGAGTGATTCCAAAGCCTATAGAACCCTTATTGAGTCTAGTTGCAAGTAAAAATATATAATTTTGCTGAATGGAATCACAAAATTCCCAGAATTTCAATCTTTGCATGTTGCTCCAGAAAATTTCCAGTTTTTCTGGGCTAACTTCAAAAATTCATATCTTTTTGTGTATAGCTCTAATTGATTCATATGACCTATCAAATTAAATCTTAGGATGTATAATTTCATCGTGTAAAATTTCATAATTTTTTCTCATCATTTGGTCATTAAAAATCACATGACAAGCTTACTACCTCATAGACGATTTCACCGAAAACATAATTATATTCTCCAAAGTTCACCATTTTACTTTCTTAATACCCCAAAGATATAAGAATCATTATGGGATAAATTTGGGCTCCTGCTAAATTGGGGCTTAATAGTCCACTTAATTTAGGCTTATTCCCAAGTCTCCAATCCCAAAATTCAGGATATTACAAAAGTTCTATGTTTATTGGTTAGAGTCTTTTTACAGGAAGTTTGATTTGCATTCACATTGGTTATATTACTTGCCTCATCAATATATAAACAAATACTCTTCACTTATATAGAGATAAAAGTTACTGTTCCCAAGCCATTTCTATCATTGGGCTGCGTGCCATCAGATAAAAAATTCGGCTGCTTTTCAAATTTTAAAAGTTCCACTGTACGTGTTTTTTTCTCTATATAAACCATATAAATCCCTTCCATATACCACTCTCTTCCTTTTCCCTCCATGTCCTCACTTTTGTTCTGCTCACTTCTCAAGGTCCGTCTGGAAGCAGGGAGATCATTACACTCATATATTACCATTACATCGTTGTGGTTAAGAGAAAGCTTACTTTCAATCATGTTGAACGAAGGAAGGAAGAAGGTCTCGGTGAGTTGTCTCATTCTTATGGTGTTCGAGTTGCAAGTTTTTGGAAATCTCCCACAGGGTTTGAATTTTCTTGCCATGTCCGCCTCCCTTCATAAAGCGTTCTACCATTGCAAACTCTACTACGAAGGTGTAGGCTGAAAATAGTGGGAGGCACTGGCAAGGATGACGCTGGGCAAGAAGGGATGATGATGCTCCAGTTAAAGGAGCGAGAGATTTTCGCATAGAACTTCCTCCCTTCCTTCTTCATCAATGCGCAGTGGTGTTGACAGATTTTTTTTAGTATTCAATTTTAATTATATGGGTTTGTGTTCGTTCTTCTGATAGTTTCTCTTACCTAATATTTTCTTTGATTTCCTTTTTCTTTTCATAGTTTGCGGTGGTTTTATTTTTTGTTCTCTGATTTAAGTGAGAGTCTTCATGCGTTTTCCACGACTAAATGATATATTTTTCTTTCTCTATTTTTTGACTAAAATAATATCAACCAAAGCATTAGAAGATAGATAGCTTGCTTTCCTTAAAATAAAGCAGAGATTACAAAAACCAAAAAGTAATAATTTAGCGATGCTTACGAAATAAATAGTTCGATGGGGGAATAAATCTCTTTTAATAGTTTCCAAAGGAGAAAAAAAAAGAACTGAAAAAAAAGTAACAGAAAAAGAATTGAAGAAGGGATCAAAAAGTTAGTGAAGCACATAATGATGAAGCGCAAGAAGCGGGTAATGTGGTGGCAAAAACGGCTTTAAGGAATGGGTCCAAAAAACTTTGATGAAGAAGCCGAAAGAATTCTTAACTCTACCAATACCTTTAACTTTAACTTTAATTATATGTATGTTCTTTTGGACCTTTTGTGATTAGAGATAAAATGATGAAAAGGAGAAGACGTAAGTAAGATAGATCATGAGAATGCTTTTTTTTTTTAAATACAAATAATGCTTTTAAAATTATATATCTATTCGGGTCATTGATAAGATTTAAGTTCTAATAAGATTTAAGTTCTTTTGTCAATGAGAAGATTTAATTTCTCACCTTAATCAATAGTTTTACCTTTTTCTTTTTTTTGCCAAGATCAACGATCACATGTGTTCATTGCTCCCTGGTCAGGAATATGAGTTCTTAAGTTGCGACTCAGTGTGTAAGTCAACTGAAGATTCTGACTCTTTTGACAACTTAGACACAACAGAATTCCTCAACACCATCACTTCTTTTGGTTTGCCACCTCATAAACTTGTCTTCAAAGTTGGAGCAGCAATAATGCAACCACCTCATAAACTTGTCTTCAAAGTTGGAGCAGCAATAATGCTATTAAGAAATATTGATCAAGCATCTGGATTGTGCAATGGAACACGTCTTCGTGTTACGATGTTAGGCCATAAGGTCATTTAGATAATAAGTGTTTATAAATTATGATTTATGGTATAAGATAAGTATGTAATAAGCATTTATATTCAAAAAATAAAAAAAAATAAGTATTCACAAACATACGCTAAGATGATTAACTTAATTTATCTAAGTAGGATGCAAATTAAAATTAAAACCGTGGTTTATGATTTTGGCTACAGAATTGACACAAGGTTAATGGCAAGGGGACTCCGTGTTAATTCCGTCCTAAAGTCATGAAAAATACCACCGCCCCTTTTAATATCTTTTAATATCATACCTAATTAACTAATTTAAAAAAAAATTAATAATGCTTAGTAAATTGTTTTAAAATATTTTTATTTATTGTTTTTCTTTAAATTAATTTATCTGGTTTATAAAACTAATATATAATCTAATGATATATATAAGTATTTTAAATAAATCACCTATATATGTTATAATTAAGGGAGAATGATAAAAAAATACCATTTGAATTTCAAAATTTCGCTGACAAAATGAGTAATGGGATTGACAAGAAGAATAATGAGATTGATAACGTAAATCTTTGTCAAATGACTAATTTGAGATTTTGAATATCAAGGGATAATTTTCTGTTATTCTCCCTATAATTAAATAATTTATTTAATTTTTTTAATATTCTTAAATTATTTAGTTAGATCTTATATAAAAAAATAGGAGATAATATAGCTCAGGGGACTTGACGTCTTGTGTGTTGAGCATCATGATGCTTTTGGCTTTTTGACGTTAAAGCAGTCGTAAAGTAAAAGGCAAAGGGTGTTTCCTGTCTTAAAAAAAGCGCCATGATAAATTCATAGAGATTAGAGAAGAAACCAAAAGAAAAATTATAAAAAACTTAACCATATTTTTGTGAATTTTGTTCTCCTTCAGTGTCATCTACTATAGTCGCTTGTCATTTACCCAAGAAGAAAAAACAATAAAAGAATGAATGAAAGAGTAATCCAGCACAAGTGGACAATTGATGTAGCATTTTGTTTACACTATTTTTCGTCTGTGTACTTTGTTTTGTTCCCTTTTTCAAAGATCTATAATTTTTTCATTTTTTTTCATAAACACAGGCATCCTCTTATATGAGACAATCCTGTTCGAGGTATTATCGAGCATTAAGTGTAGGCATCTCTCCTAATGGGAATTCGAATATTGATTCTTCATATTATGAGAGACCTAATTTTTAAGAGAATCTGATATATATTTTAGCATATTTTAAGAGTCATCAATATGAAATAAATAAAATTTGTTAAAGATTTTGATAAGATATCAATTTGATATATTATTCTTTTACGCATTGACTATCAATTGGACTTACCAATGTTATGATATAAAAAAATCACACAAATCATTCAACTGAAAATAAATTGATGTTCATCCAACAATTTTTTTTCAACGTATTCAAAATGCAATAAAAATAAATTGATTATAAAATCATGAAACAACAGAATAATAAATTTAAACTCATTAAAATTAATTATTAATTATTATCTACATTTCTACAGTTATATATTGACAAAACTCAAAACTTGCCTAAACTCTTACCCCAAAGTATTTTCTAATTAGCAGAAGATTACTATATAAAGAAAGAGAAAATTATTTAGAACACTGTTTATAAAAGAAACTTTGTGATTAGAAATGATTTTGAGTATCTAATTTATCCAAAAAATAAAAAAGTACTCCTCCAAACATAAGCCATCGCTCCCATAAGCTTCAATTCCTAGCTTTTTCGATATTCAAATGAAAAATTAATAATTTTCCTTTCTGACCAACAATTAAAAAAAATAAAAATCTCCCATCTTTGACTAAATATGAACGGAATATTTTTGCGTTTTCCTTTTGTCCTCACTTACCATTGCCAACATCTTTTCTTTCCCCAACTTTTAATCATCAAAACCATTGCAATTATATTCGCTTTGACCATTCTCATTCTTTTTTCAATTCTACTATCATATTTCCCCCCACTTTCGTTTTCACTAGCCACCACTTTTTCCTTCTTATTTTACTAAGAAAAGGTTCTAGAGTTCTCTATCCGAGACATTTAACTAATTGATTTGTTGCTTTGGGGCCACTCACTTGATGCAACAATTCATGGAAGTGACATTCAAAGATGATGTTAAGCCCCAAAATGACATTATTATTCAATGAGAAGACGTTGAAGCGTGTGATATATTCCAAGTGCTTTTTTTTTTTCCTAGGTGCCTCAAAATTTCTCTCATTACATCCCAAGAGTGATAATGAAACTCCCCAGTGTTATGTTGTAGAATGCGGCTCCCAATTGACAAATTCACTTTTGAAAAAAAAAATAAAAAAAAAATTGACAAATTCACTCGCCTTTTCATTTATCACTTTTTTCCAAAATATTAGCATATCCAGGACCTTAATATCAGTTTTCTCTAAAAGACTTGGTGGCTTCAACTATCGACTCTTTGGTATATCTTATTAGGTTATTAAATTCTGATTGTTCAAAAATGCCCGCTGCGCATGATACTGAAAAGAATATTGAGGTGTGGAAGATCAAGAAATTGATCAAAGCCTTGGAGGCTGCTCGAGGAAATGGGACAAGCATGATTTCTCTTATCATGCCTCCACGTGATCAGGTATCTCGTGTCACCAAGATGCTTGGTGATGAGTTTGGAACTGCGTCAAACATAAAAAGCAGAGTGAATAGGCAGTTTGTGCTAGGTGCAATCATGTGCTTGACATAAAAAATTTCCTTTCCTCTCCTTTTGAGGCAAGGATGGTAACATTTAAAGCATCACCAAAGGTTTATTTCATGAAAATGGTAATATTATTGTGTCTCCTTTGATTGATCATCATTTTAGGATCAGAAGCATGTAAAAATACTATAGAAAATAATATATCTTTGATGGTCGATTAAGTGAGAAGAATATGAAAGCTCATAATTAATAGCTAAATTTAAAATGGGTAAAACAATTTATATTCTGTAGTTTTAAAATCCCACAAAGTCAAGGTCACAGTATACCTTGGGCATTCACACCTTTCCATTCCTTTTGTTCATTTTTCTTCCACGTCCTCTCCTTCTCTTTCCTCTACTTTCTTTCTTATCGTTTTGCATGCTTTTTCTTTTGCCAAGACGCTGCCATATGTCTCCAGAAAAGTCTCATTAATCTATTAAGTATTTAAATTATTTAATTATATGTGAATGAAATAATTGATTTACTTAAAATCTGTTCACTCTGCACCACATACTTTCAATTGCGTTGGATCTACTTTAATGACTGGGTCTATCTTTAATTATTCTTTGTCAAAAAATATACAATAAAGTGTCTTTCATGATTGACAACAGTTTTTTTGTCAAGTCTAATAAAAAACATGACAATGGTATTAATAATAATAGTGGAGTTGCCTACAACCTTTCGTGGGTATGACCAAAACACTGTTGTCAAAAAGGAATCCCACAAGAAACTCATTATGGAATATTGTACTGTTCACTTTAATTTGTTTGAGGTTTAAATGTTTAAATGTAATGTTATAAAAAAAGTGAAAACAATTATTGCTGGGTTACAAGAGCTCATGTAGCAATCAGATCAGAGTGCATGAAAGGATAAAATAGCTCTGGTGGCAATTAGCTTTTTTAGGCGATGTGCATGCATATACCAAGAGACTTATCCTTTGGTAGGTGGAAAATTAAAGCTAAATTTCAATGTTCATCAAATTTTTATTAATTTAATTTAATATAATATCAAGTACTTTTCCACTTTTTGATTAAACAAAATTAATCCTCGATGCTTTAATTTGCATCTCTAATTGAGCAAACATGTTATATAATTAATATAACCAAGCAGATAAAGTTTAGCATGTCTTCGAGCTTTGTATGCGCCATTCCAGTGGGCACATTTATTATGATATTTCCAGCGTTATCATATAAAGTTACGAGTGGAAGGTGGAGTTTCGTAAAATAATTAAAATCAAATCAATGGGCCCATCCCATATCATGGGTAAAAAAACAAAAAAAAAAAGCATGAGTGTGCATTGAAAAACACAATATAACTTTTTTAACATTGAAACCCAATTGAGTATCTTCTAGCACCATGGTCTTATTTAATTATTAAATTCAACGTATTCAACTGAAAATAAATTGATGTTCATCCAACAATTTTTTTTCAACGTATTAAAAATGCAATAAAAATAAATTGATTATAAAATCATGAAACAACTGAATAATAAATTTAAATTCATTACAATTAATTATTAATTATTCTCTACATTTCTACAGTCATATATTGACAAAACTCAAAACTTGTCATTTGATGCTTTGCTGGTGTTCAGGTGCGAATTCTGTTTAGCTTTGCTGCATAATTTTGTTCTTCCCCTAACTGTCCCCCCATTTTTTAGCTCCGATCATCGAATCATTGTTTGCAATTCCTTTGATCAAATCAAAACAGTTGCTGGTGTTACATATAAAACCTTCAAGGAGGCATGCTTCGCACGGGGCTTATTAGATGATGATAGGGAATACGTTGCTGCAATTAAAGAAGCAGCTTATTGGGCTTCAGGCCATTCCTTGAGGAAGCTATTTGTGACAATGTTGCTGTGTGGTTCTATCCAGAGGCCTGATTACGTTTGGGCAGAAACATCACATCTCCTTTCAGAAGGTATATTATACATACCACGGCGTGATGAAGTTAATTCAGGTCAGTATGATGATTAATCATTTCACTTCCATAGTTGATCCAAATTGTTATATATCTAAGTTTATTGTTTTTTCATTTCATAGGAGTAGACGTCCCGTTATCTATAAAGGAACAAGCTACCTTTAAAGAGATTGATAAACTTCTTCGTTCTAATGGGAAGAGTTTACATGACTTCAACACACTTCCAATTCCATTTGAAGTACCCACCATTGATGTTACCAACCACTTGATCTTACAAGAATTGGCGTACGACAGAGAAGAACTAAAATCACAAGCAGAGAGTTTGTTGTCCGCTCTGAATGCCGATCAAAAGTATGTTTATGAGAACGTCATGTCAGCATTATATCTACAATATGGAGGATTCTTCTTCGTATATGGATATGGTGGGACAGGGAAAACCTTCTTGTGGAATGCATTGGCCTCCACTCTTCGGTCTGAAGGACATATTGTACTAACTGTTGCATCAAGTGGTATAGCAGCAACATTACTGCCCTCAGGACGAACAGCACATTCTCGGTTTGCAATCCCAATACAAGTAACAGAATTTTCAGTTTGTTCCATTTGGCAGAATTCACCATTAGCAAACCTTATCAAGTGCACAAAATTAATAATTTGGGATGAAGCACCTATGGTCCAACGCTACTGCGTCGAAGCTTTTGACAGGACTTTAAGGGACATAATGCACTCTAATCAACCTTTTGGGGGAAAATGCATTATGATGGGTGGTGATTTCAGGCAAATTCTCCCTGTGATTCCTAAGGGTACTAGGGCAGCAATTGTTAACGCTTGCATAAGTTCCTCTCATTTATGGCAACACTGCAAAATTTTCCGGTTGACGAAAAACATGCGCTTGGATCAATCAAATGACAAAAATGAGAAAAACAGGATTGAATGGTTCTCAAGATGGTTACTAGATGTTGGCGACGGAAAGTTAGGTGATGCAACAGACGGTGTTGCAGATATTGAGATCCCAAAGGAAATGCTGGTTGAAAGTTGTAATGATCCAATCAATGCAATTATTCATTCAACATATGCTAATTTACTTGACAACCTAAATTCCAACGAGTACTTCAATGCTAGAGCGATACTTGCACCAACAATTGAAATGGTTACAAAGATCAATGATCACATGTGTTCGTTACTGCCAGGTGAAGAACATGAATTCTTGAGTTGTGACACCGCTTGCAAGTCAACCGACGATGCTGACTCATTTGACAACTTATACACACAACTGAATTCTTGAACACCATCACATCATCCGGTTTGGCACCACATAAGCTTGTATTGAAAATAGGAGCACCCATAATGCTTTTGCGAAACATTGATCAAGTAACAGGTTTGTGCAATGGAACACGTCTTCGTGTTACTATGTTGGGGCAGAAGGTGATTGAGGCAATAACACTAAATGGTTCAAGACCAAACAAGAAGGTACTCATACATTGAATGGATTTGAATCCTTCTGAGTCTCGATGGCCATTCCGCATGCAACAGAGGCAATTCCCAATTACACTTTCATTTGCCATGACTATCAACAAAAGTCAAGGGCAATCTTTGCGTCATGTCGGCTTGTATTTGTTGAAACCAGTTTTCACCCATGGACAATTATATGTTGCATTGTCTAGAGTGAAATGCATGCATGGCCTAAAGATTGTTCTAGGTGTAGATGAGTATGGGTCAACAACCAGAACAAAGAATGTTGTGTACAAGGAAGTCTTTCAAAATGTTGATCCCTAGGTTGTGCATTTTTTTGTTTAACAAGTAACCTATCTTCATGTATTGAATCATGATGGCACAAGGTATGTTTAAACATATGTTTCATATCGATCGCACGTGGGGTGATCTAATAATATTATGGACTTCTACAATCAATGTAAATGTTTGACAATTATAGTGACGCTTAGAAAACAACATTCCCTTCATTAAGATAACAAAAAAAAGTGAGAGTATTAAAAATTTGCAGTAATTTATTCTCTCCGTGCAACGCACGGGGAGGACATGCTCGTTTAATGCAGTAGTTGGGTGCCTATAATCAATCATTAATGAGCCTTTTGAGTTTCTTTAAATACCTAGATGTTGTTGCACCATTCTCACCTCTTTAGTCATCATAACAGCCGTGTTTCTTTTCATCTTCTATATTCTTAGTCTTTTTATTCATCATTCAACAATAGCTAGTGCTCACAGTTGGTTGGACATTATCTCTCCCGAGTCGAACTCATGGATAGTTCTGGTGAAGGTAGACCATTATTATCCTCATATGGACCTTTATATTTTTGGTTTAGATTGTGGGTACCCGAAGAGTATGTTGGCTATTGATCTCATCCCCTTCGACTAGCAGGCATTATTTTCTCAATAAACTGTTTGTTTCAATTTAATGTGCGTGGAACATTGCTGGAGGTATGAGTGGTATGTTTCTTATTCTTCCATATATCAATTTCTTTTTTGTTTTTCCCGTTTAAATGTATGACCTTCTTCATTTTGTTTAGAGGTGTCTATGGTGAACTTTGCCTCTGCAACGAGGATTTTCTGGAACCCCACATTCAATGAGATGCTAACAGCCAAGAGGGAGGTGATTGCAACTGTCAGGAGGGTTTGAAGTCTAGGGTGGATTGCTAGTTACCAAAGGCGTTGCTGATCTTTTTTGTTGGGACAAAGTTTACATAATTTCCAAGGATTTTATGAGCGTCCATTGTGTATGGACATATGTTTTAGTTTTTTCTATGTTGGTAGGGATGGTGTTTATGATGGTTATGTCATCTGTCATTTGGTAACTTAGGATGTGTGTTAGGAGTTTCTGTATGTTTCCTGGAAATCTGTTGTAAGTTTGATCTTATGAACTCCTTAACCCTACCCATAGTTTACCATCAAAGGCATGTGGGTTTAAGTACTACTTAACACTATATAAAGACTTGCACATAATCACTTTTTGTTTAGAAAAATGCCATAACAAATATCAAGACTCATGAGATAAAATCTGAAACTAAAGCAATAAATTTCTAAAAACTTGATATATTTGAGTTTATATACCTCATATTTGGCGATCCACCCAAACAAAAGCACCCCAAAGCACTGCATTCACATGTATGGAAAACAAAAGTGGTCATAATAGGTACCTTTGAATGTAAATTAGTACCTATAATAAAAAATATGAGTCATTGCCGGTTACAATAGGAGGAAAAAAAGTCATCATATTAGGTAACTTTGATTAAAGTTTTACATGCAAACATGTGAAGGAAGCAAGCTGTTCTGATTTACCATGTGAAGATCAACACAATTCAAGTTCAATACCAGGTAGAATAACCCTATTTGGGTGATAACGTGGGAAGATGTTGGTTTTAATTTAAAATGTCGTGTAGTTAGACTTAAAAACAAGACCTGGTGGACTAAACACATAGTGGTTTTAATTCAAGTACGATTTTAAATGTTTGGAATCTATTATTGCTTCTGAATGAGTCCTTAGAAAAGAGTACAGCTTAGTTCAATAGTCTTATGAAACCTGTGTGTTATAGAATTACCCGATGGACTTCTTTGACATGCCTTTGGACAAAAGTGCCTAGATGTGGATCTTGTAGGGTGATGCTAAACAATAATGGAGATGTGTGTCATGATATAGGATTGGAGTGTTTTAGGATCTAGCTTCCCATTGGTTCAATTGTATGACATCAGGTTATATCTATTAACTTACATGTAAACAATATCATCACAGGTGAAACATGTTCAAGGTATCCTTTGAACCAAATCCTAAAGATTTGAACTATCAGTTTAGATCCTATATTTAGGCGATGCTAAGTTGGCTGAGGAGATTTGGATGAAACAACCAATCCTTTGAGTGTAGCAGGTTTAAGCAGTAACTGGATTTGACAGGTAAATCTTTGGGGTTTTGTAGAAATCTTTTCCTATTACAAGTTACATCCTCAATGATGTGGCGAACATGTCATGCTATGACATTTGTTTAAAGTCACTGTTGCTAGATGTTATCATTGCATAACGGATAATAAAAAAGCTCACAGGCTACTAAGATGTTAGAACAAAAACAAATAACAGACGGGTAAATGAGTCATTGCCACAAATAACGAGCAATTAAAGATGGCAGCTACACTTGCCATGTGGGTGGTGATGTGTAGTTTTTCTATGCTGGGAAAGTTGATAGGTGTCATGTTCAACTCAGATTGAAGGGGGTGAGAGGATTCATTCTGAAGGAGGGTAGCGTGTTTTATATGAAGGACAACAATAACACTCACTAGGTAATTAATGTGTTAGAATAAAAACAAATAACAACTACACTTGGCATGTTGGTGGTAATGAGTAGTTTTTCTATGCTTGGATGGTTGATAGGTGTGCTTACCATCTCAAATTGTTAAACATACAATTCTTTAGATTTACTACTGTTAGTTAGTTTAATTCCATTCACATCTATCATTTTTCAATGGAGGTATATACTGAGAATGGTTAATATTATAGAGTGTGAGGAGAATACTGACCTCTTTTTCATGAAGTCCATCATTTTGTGCACCTCCCTTCTGTTCTAAGTTTGTCACTAGGCAGTGACCTCTTTAGGTAGTGATGTTGAATGGGTCGAAATCTAATCAGAAGATTCTAATTCATAGGATGAATATGAATCCTTTAGACAGTCGATTGCCTGTTCAAATGAGAAGGAGGCAGTTTACTATATCGATTTCTTTTGCCATGACCATCAACAAAAGCCAGGGGCAATCATTACGATGTGTGGGTATTTATTTACCGAAGCTTGTGTTTACACATGGACAACTCTATGTGGCACTGTCAAGGGTTAGGAGTATGGGTGGATTAAAGATTCTATTACGTGGGGATGGTAGGACATCTGCAAATGGGACCACTAATGTTGTTTACAAGGAGGTGTTTAGGAATCTGACAAGTCCCAACTAATTCCTAGGTATTCAACACCAATGAATAAGTTAGTTGCTTTTTTGGGATGCATTGAACTACCCCTTTGTACTGTAGCTACATTTTGGATCCCCTTTGCGGATGGATTCGTAAGATCCTTTTTTTTTTTTTGTCAATTAAGCGTTTGTTTGTGGTGCGTTGCATGTGCATGCAAGGGGATGTGTATTTGGTTAATTTTTTCTTTTGCATTTCTTTTATGCAAGGAACGAAAAACCTGATCGGGCAATGAACCGGTCACAGCACAGGTTCAAGGGTTAATGGGTCAATTGGAGTCTAACCGGTAGTTGAACCGGTCATAACCGGTCATATTAAAATATTATAATTTATTAGTGATAATATATATTAATATATTTTTAAACTTCTATAAATAAAAATAAAGATTTTTAGAAAAAAAAATGTTTAAAATCTATTAGTATTAGTTATAATACCTATACTTATGCAAAGATATCTCATTTCCTATAATTATTATATCTTTTTAAATCATTTTTTTCATTATTTTCTTCATTTTTTTAGATTTGTTCTTTCTTTATCTATTTTTCTCTTCATTTTAGTCTTCAACTTTCCATTTTGCCCTCAAAAAACACAAAATAAAAATTTGAAAAATTAAAAAAAAAAAAAGAAACCGGGTCAACCGATTGGACCACTAGTTTTAACCGTTTCTGACCGGTCCAACCGATTCTGACCGGTTCAACCGGTTTGACCGGTTTACTGATCAAACCGGACAGGACCAGAGACCGGTTCCCGGTTCAACCGGTCGAACCGGCTGGTCCGGTCCGATTTTTTGTACTCTGCTTTTATGTCTCTAATTATTTTTTTCAACTCTGTTGTTTGATTACTTTTGAAGCCACTGCTTCTCGTGCAAAGCGCGGGGGAGATAATGCTAGTTGAGTTTGTAATAAAAAAATCTCTCACAAAGCAAATGTATAATTACTGAAGTACAAATAATGAATATAAGAAAACAAAGCATAAAGAATGTATTGATCGATGTGAGTTTGTGTTCTGTTCTTTGAATGCTTCATATATATAGATGATTTGTGATGTCCGTTGGAAGCATTTCAAAACATGTCCGTTAGAGTCGCGCAGCTTTGTTTAACCGTTCTTCAAATTTGAAAACTAGCCGTTTGCGGTAGGTAGGCATTTCAGACGTTGCGGACGATATGTTTGACTTCTCTCTCAATCCATGATCTCTTCATTGTTCTTCTGCAAATATACTTAGGAAATTAATACAATGAAAGGTTAATCATATAGATAACAAAACAATGAACGTTGGATTAAAATCATGCTTTATGTATTACGTTACTTGAGTAGCTACTCGAGTGATCATGCTTAATTACTCAAGTAGTCCCTCGAGTAACTTCATTAAAAATAAGCTAGAGAGTTAGTTAACGTTGTCTGACCAGATTACAACTTGGCAGCCTTGCTTACTCGAGTAATCCCTCGAGTAAGTGTTCCTTTTATTCTGATTACTCGAGTGGTCCCTTGAGTAATATTTCAAATAACTTTGGAGATTATTCGAGTGATCCCTCGAGTAATGGCATTAAAATCTTGGCCAAGAGCAAATTCTATTAGACTTACCTGATTACTCGAGTAATCTCTCGAGTAATGTTGCTTTTTCTAATGTGGTTACTCGAGTAATTACTCGAATAATGTCTGTCATTTCTTGGCCGAGAGCTACTGGATGATTTTTGATCTGGTTACTCTAGTAATCCCTCAAGTAAGCGTTCAAATAACTTTATAGATTACTCAAGTGATCCCTTCGAGTAGTCCCATGCAATTTTTGATAGAGAGTTTCTGGAACAATATTTCAAAAATTACTCGAGTGATCCCTCGAGTAATGAAGGTCACATTACCCGAGGGCTCCCTCGAGTAATCCTTCAAAAATTCTCACTGTTTTGTTCTCCTGTACTTTGTCATGCATTTCTTCTTCATTACTTGAGTAGTTACTCGAGTAATGCTTTTGCCTTTCACCAAGAACTTAGATACTTTGTTCAAAACTTTTTGTTTATCATCAAAATCTTTTGTATCATTAATCAAATCTTTGTTATCATCAAAACATATGGGATCTAACAGAATGGATGCAATTTCTGGTTGCTGCTATCATTACCTCCAGAAGAACGTCTTAAGAAATTACTTGTTGAGGTTTGTTCCAATTTAGTTTTAGTATGAACTCCATCTTTCTGCTGTAATGTAGCATTAAAAACCAAATTGATTGGGTATCATACTGTCTATGCTGGTTTTTAAGAGTAATTCTTGATTCTGTTGATTGCATTTATTTTAACTTTGCAGATATTCTTAAGGGGGAATTATATTTAATACCATTTTACGCCTGAGGGTTGAAAAAACAGGATTCCAATTTTGTTCTGAATATGAAGGTAGAGGGAGAAGAAACAAGAAGGAACAAACTTCAAATTTTTATTCAATATTCAATAATATGAAGAGTTTACCTCAAAAATTGACTAAACACGCATAAAGGAAATATATGGTCTAACCTGACCTTAGGCCTAATATGCAGACATAATCCAAAGCCCAAATGCTTTTTTTCAAATCCTCAGTTGAATATTTGAATCTGTAATTAAGTCTGAAGTTACCTAAATGTTGCATAATTAAATTAATGAAAGAAATGTCTTCAGTCCTGTATCATCACACTTTGTTGATTTTTCGGTCTTTAGTATAAAGACTTGACCGATCAGATCTTATTTACAATTCTAGCATTCATATTTAATATGACATTGTTTTTCTCAAAGAACAGTAAACACTATATGATAGGAACCAACGCCCTCTATTAGTATTATGTTTTTATGTCTATTATGTGACTCTGTATTAGCCATCATAAATGTCCTGTCAGTAATTTTAAGATAATGTCAGTTATTGTATGTTTAAGAAAGAGTAGTTATTTGTAGTTAGTGTATTAGGCTATAAATATCAGACTTGTACTCTATCAAAGATATGGATGAATAAATAAAGTATTGTTCAGTAAAATTGTTCCCTCTCCTCTCTGACTAGAGTTTTAAATTCTGGCTCTAGCCTTTTCTCCTCTTTCCCCCTAGAACTATATTTTGGTTCTAGCCTCTCTTTTCTTCCCTCTCCCCTCTTCTTTTCTCTTCTAACTCCCTATTCATCTAGAATTACAAATTCTGATTCCGTATTTCCTCTTCTTCTCTATTCTTCCTTTTCTCTCTCTTTCCCTTTCCCCTATTTCTATTCCTATTTTCCAGGTTCTAACACTATACAACACTTGGGACCATCAATTAATCAGTGGATTTAGTTCTGTTGATGTCATCTCTTTCCATTTCCTCCACTGAATATCTTTAACATCTTGAGCACCATTTGAATCTGCCTCTATTATCTTTAATGTTATGATGTGAATTTCGGCTTTTAGTTGACTTTGCTCTTTACTTCTCTCACAAGTACTATCATTACCATATTCGTCTATGTCTCTTTGCCAAAATCAATGTCATCAGCATCTCCATCAACTTAAATATTCAATATCCAGTTTTACCAACGAGCCATTCACCATCCTCTGAAAGGATGAAGTCAACATCTTTTTTACTGTAACCAGGTTTCAGCAATTGGCTTTGAAAGTTTGTTTGTCCTCATTTGGCAGTTGTGGAACATCATGATTGAGTAACCATATCTATTGGTGAATAAATCGACATATGCATGTAGTTCCACATTTATAACATGCCAAAGTCCAAAGCTTCTGCTTCCCCCCCTTAACAATAATTCTCAATTCAAATTACTATGTGGCTGCTATTTTTTATATTCCTCTCAAAGAATGCTGCTTGTGGCAGTATGAAAGAGAAGGAAGAAAGAAAAATTGAAGTGTGTATATTTTTAGTGTTCTCCGCAGAGATGTGTAATATTCCATCCATTTGCATGCGTTTTTACTGACAGAGCTCTTCACTACACCGTTTTAGTGCTATTAAGCACTTTGCTCCTGAATACTCTGAGGGGCAACTGCTGGAATTCCTGCAGCAACATGCATTATTAGTGCAAGGACTTTGGGCTCCAAAAGGTGCATTGCTATCTCTTCAGGGTGGTGTGGAAAATTTGGCCAGAGATTATGCACTGCTCCTGTTTAGTAAGAATTTGAAAGTTCAGCTTTCCCG
The DNA here is from genome assembly GCA_963210345.1 of Inga oerstediana. Classification (NCBI taxonomy): domain Eukaryota; kingdom Viridiplantae; phylum Streptophyta; class Magnoliopsida; order Fabales; family Fabaceae; genus Inga; species Inga oerstediana. The sequence continues at coordinate 75,273,497 of OY723399.1, read as the reverse complement.
ATTGAATCTTTGACCTGAACTTAGTAAACAAGAACGAAATAAGAGAAATAAGAGTGATTGAATAGGTTGAGTATCTGTGCCTCATACCTTTGCCCTTTATATAAGATAATTCTGTAACAGAATATTGTTACAAATACATCAAGACCATACACGTATAGAGAGAGAATCTGAAATGAAAATCTTTACAAGATTGTACAGCTGTATATCTAACAGAATAATGATGCTAAATACTAATTTACATTAACATTCCCCCTCAAACGAAAGGGTGTGGGACACAGACCGAGTTTGTTTCTGAATTGTATAAACTTCGTATGTGTCAGGGCTTTTGTCAAACAATCTGCTATTTGAGAAGAAGATGGAATATATCGAATATCCAATATACCAGACAATACTTGATCTCTCACAAAATGAATATCAATTTCTATATGCTTACTTCTAGCATGCTGTACTGGATTTGCTGCAAGAGCTCTTGCACTCAAATTATCACACCAAATCACTGATGGTTGTTTGAGAAATAATCCAAGCTCAGTTATCAAAGAACGCAACCATTGTAATTCAGAAGCACCATCAGCTATTGATCTATATTCAGATTCAGAACTAGATCTAGATACTACTTTCTGTTTTCTAGAACTCCATGAAATTAGTGTTCCTCCTAGATAAACACAACATCCAGCCATAGATTTCCTGTCATCAACATCAGTAGCCCAGTCTGCATCTGTAAATGCTGTTAATTGAACTGATTTCACTGGTTTGATATGTAAACCATAATGATATGTACCTTTAAGATATCTTAAGATCCTTTTAACTCCTTGATAGTGAACCTCTGTAGGCCTAGATAAAAATTGACTCAATTTGTTAACTGAAAAAGCTATATCTGGCCTAGTTGTTGTCAGATATTGCAATGATCCAATAGCTCTCCTATATAAAGAAGGATCTGCCATTACAGTACCATCTGAGACAGAAAATTGTCTACCAGTAACCATAGGAGTTGAGACAGGTGCACAATCATACATATTAAACTTCTTTAGCACGTCTAATGTATACTTGCCCTGATTAACATAAATTCCAGTAGCATCTCGATAGATCTCTAGCCCAAGAAAATAATATAAAGGACCCAAGTCCTTAAGAGAGAACACAGAATTCAGCTTATCTATAAATCTCTGAATCATCAAAAAAATTGTTGCCAGTGATTAGAATATCATCAACATAAATTAATATGAATACCGTGAAATTGCTGGTCTGAAGGAAGAATAACGAAATATCACTTCTGGCATTAGTAAATCCCCACTTCAGCAAAGTATATCGCAACCGATCAAACCAAGCTCTTGGGGCTTGCTTGAGCCCATAAATGGCTTTTACCAATTTGCAGATATGATTAGGTTTCCCTTTATTGTAGAAACCTTCAGGTTGGCGCATGAAGACATCCTCTTGAAGATATCCGTTCAGAAACGCATTATTTACATCTAGTTGTCTTAATTCCCACTTGAAAGTGACTGCAAGAGTAAGGATTAGACGAATTGTAGTAGGTTTTACAACTGGACTAAAAGTTTCTCCATAATCTAGACCAGCTGTTTGCTGAAAACCTTTTGCAACCAACCTTGCTTTGTGCTTGAGAATCGTCCCGTCTGCTTTAAATTTTGTTTTGAAAACCCATTTGCAATCTACCAATTTCTGAGTTCCATCATACGGCACTAAGACCCATGTGTGATTTCTTTGTAAAGCTTCAAATTCCTCTTTCATGGCTTGCCTCCATTGACGAGATGCAAGTGCTTCTGAAACATTCTGAGGTTCTGTAGCAAAACGAAGAGAAGAAGGAGTTTCAGATTGAAGAAGACCAATAAAAGGATATCTGGGTTTTGTGATCCCCGCCTTTGATCGGGTAACCATTGGATGAATATTGAGATCAGGATCAGATTCGGCTATTTGGGTGGAGGTGTTTTGATCAGGTACGTTGTCGACTTGGCTAGGTGAAAACGAGTTTGGAGAGAGAGATGGGATTTGTGATATGGATGAGACTGAATCTGGAGGTGAGGGTGTAGGCTGACGTTGTGAAGAATGTGGACTAGGTAAGGCTTGGGATAGACTTGGGCATTGGAATTGAATATGTGGATTTGGACTTTGTGGGCTTGGACATTGTGGGCTCAGTCTTGCGTTACTGGAAGTGGAAGTTGAATGAAATAATTGTTGATCAATTATTATTGGTGCTATGGATTGATTTGTTTCAGAAGCACCTCGTCGGTTGAGAAAGCCTGTCACAAAAGGGAATTTATTAGCATCAAAAACCACATGTCTAGAAATATAGATCCGTCCTGTTGAGCTTAAACACTTGTATCCTTTTTGATTTGTAGTAGGACCAAGATAAACACACTTTTGACTATGAAATTGAAACTTATGCTCATTATAAGGCTTCAAACATGGATAACAAGCACATCCAAAAGGTTGTAATGAAATATAATCTGGCTTGATCTTGAATAAACTCTTCAAAGGTGATTGATCATTCAAAATGGGAGTAGGTAATCTATTAATAAGAAAAACAGCAGTCTGAAAAGCTTCAACCCAATAAGCAAGTGGCATTGATGCTTGAGCTAATAGAGTCAAACCCATTTCAACTATATGACGATGTTTCCTTTCCGCTCTACCATTTTGAGAAGATGTGTAAGGACAAGTAAGACGTATAAAAATACCAGCTGATTCAGCTAAATGAATAATAGGCTTATATTCAGATCCATTGTCACATTGAATTGCCTTAATTTTTGTAGTAAATTGGTTTTCAACCAAATTCTTGAAATGAGTAAAAGCTCCAATAGCCTCTCCTTTATGTTTTAATGGATAAATCCAAGTAAATCTACTAAAATCATCAACAAAGTGAATGTAGAATCGATGTCCATGTATTGATTGTATAGGTGATGGTCCCCATAAATCAGTATGAATAAGTTCTAAAGGAGATGAAGCATGAGACTCAGATTTGGAGAATGGCAACTTCTTTGATTTTCCATATTGACAAGATTCACAAACATATTTCTCATTCACTCTAACATTGACATCACATTTATTCAAAACTTGTTTCAAAACTCTAGAATTTGGATGTCCTAGCTTATAATGCCATAAGATAAAATCTTCATCCTTCTCTGAGATTTCAGCTACATGTGCTTCCATAATTGAGTTGCCATTATTAATTGGATAGAGCCCCTGACTTGCTTTTCCCTTCATCAGTAGTTGTCCTGTTGCTTTGTCCTTCACCACACAACCATTATCAGAAAAAATCACAGCAACATGATTATCCTTGATTAGCCTATTTATACTTACTAAATTCTTAGTTGCATTAGGCACAAGAAGAACTTTATTTAACTTCATCTGTGACCCAAAAGAAGCAGTTCCAATTCCATGAACAGGAGTTTTATTTCCAGTACAAGTAAAAAGATTGAAATTCTTACCCACTGGAGTCACAGCATCTAAATTCGCAGAAGAAGAGGCGACATGGTGACTAGCACCGCTATCCATAAACCATTCAGAATCATTAACCATATACGGATCTGCAAAATAAGCTTGCGAGGAGAAATTCTGGTGTTGCGACGGTGGTGGATGCGACGGTGGACGAAACGACCGATCGAACCTCCGATAACAATTCTCAACCTTATGCCCTGGTTTCTCACATAGGTGACAGAATGGTCTACCGCCTCCTCCTCCATTCGAGTTCCAGCTGCCTCGACGTCCTTGACCGCGTCTGCCGCGATTTCCTCTACCGCCACGCCAAACACCACGATTTGCAGATGAGTGGCCAGATTCCGATGAATCCGTGTGTGTCGCGATATGAGCTGAAGGATGAATCGTTAAAGAGGCAAACTGATTCAATTGCTCAATGCGACTTTCGAAAGCAAGCAGTGCTGATTGGGCTTCGATCCAGGTAAGACCAACTTGATCAATTAATTTTACAACAATTGCGTTGTATTCTGAATCTAAGCCGTTGAGAGTATGAAGAATCAATTCATCAGTGGATATCGCAGCTCCAGCGAGAGCTAATTGATCAGAAATTGCTTTCATCTTGGATAGATAATCTTCCATCCGCATGGCGTTCTTCCGAGTGTGGTGAAGCTCAGATTTGTAGATCATGACTCGAGATTTGGATACCGCACAAGTGAGAGATCTAGCCCCATTCCAGAGATCTAGGGCCATTTTACAGTGCAAAAGCTGAGCTCCGACATCCTGAGTCATTGTATTTCGGAGCCAGCCGACCAACATACGATCTACCGCATACCATTCTTCAAATTCTGGATTAATCACAGGCGCACTGGCTCCAGGAGGCAGAATAGATGCTGCAGGAATTACACCAGTACCGTCAATATGGGCTTGAAGCCGATTGCCTTCAATCAGAGGTAACACAACTGATTCCCAGACTAAGAAATTTGTTCTGTCCAGCTTAACAGAAGTCGTCTGGCTTGATGAGTGAAATAGTGAGTAGGTTTTGGCCATAGGTGAGGAGGTAGTCTCGGTAGAGTTTAACGAGGAGGACGACATTTCTGATTAGTCGTGAAAGAGAGCACCGGAAACGTTTTGAGAGCGCTCTGATACCAAGAACGAAATAAGAGAAATAAGAGTGATTGAATAGGTTGAGTATCTGTGCCTCATACCTTTGCCCTTTATATAAGATAATTCTGTAACAGAATATTGTTACAAATACATCAAGACCATACACGTATAGAGAGAGAATCTGAAATGAAAATCTTTACAAGATTGTACAGCTGTATATCTAACAGAATAATGATGCTAAATACTAATTTACATTAACAAAACATATAAAAAACTTTCTGAATGTATTTGGTGAGGAAAGAATTGAAAATTGGAAATCTAGCGTGCAACCTGTTGTCTATTATAAATTCAGAGAGCATCCTAATAAATCATTCATAAAACTCTATCCCGTTATTGTTGCAAAGTATAAAAGTATTTTTGAAAGCATGGAAGAGCGGGTATATAGTGCTGTTTATAAAGTTGGAAAAGGTGAACCTGGTAAAAATGCTGTACCCAAGCTTGGCCGAAGCAGTAAGCCTAGACGGGTAGTGACTTCTGATAAACCTGCAACAAATGTGGGTGGAGTAGCTCCTGGGACGATGACCATGTCAAGTGACACCCGACAAGCTCTGCGAATTGCCCTTAAAAAACTCTTCCAAACTTACTCAGTTTGCAGGTATGGTTATAGCCTTGTAGAATCTTCTATCTTTAGATGTCTGCCTGGTGTACAGCAGTTTTGTTTTGGTTTTATTATTTTAGAAAATAATTTTATGAAATAATTTCCAAACACAATTCTTTTGTTTACATTTCCAAACATAATTTTAAAGCTGAAATGGTTCGAAGCCGAAATGGATCACCTTCTTAGCTTTCCCTTTGAAACTGAAATGCATCACCTTCTTGGCTTTCCCCTGCATCTATATTTAGGAAACTATGATGTATAATACTTGCTATAACTATGATGTATTTATAGCAAGTACTATTGTTCAATAACAACAACAACAACAAAGCCTTATCTCGTGTCGTTGGCTACATGAATCGTACGACGTCATTGTGCTCTATCAATAGTAAGTATTGTTGAAGTGGTCAAAAATAGTATGATGTTTTGCAACAATTTCTATCCGCTCGTTTTAGTAGTTTTGAATGGAGGAAGGAAGGCAAGGCCTTTGGCAGTGTGCTCTCATCACTAGTGCTATTTGCTTATGGGTGTAGTGTAATCACAGCAATGGTCCTTTTAACTGCATATTATTATTCTTGCATTTTTTGTAGAGTAGAATTTCAATCTTGACTTCATTTTGGATGTCAGCCCTTGGATCCTGCCTTCTTTAGGGATGTAAATTTCTCTTACTAAAAGGTTTCAATTTTCATCTTGTTGCTTGGGATGACAATTGAATTATCTCATTCTCATTTTTCTTGCTAGCTTTCAAACAATATGCAATGAATTGCGTGGAATGGCTCTATATAAATCTATGCGTCCGAAGTCAGGTGCTAAAATTGTTAGAGATGCAGTAGATGGACTTGATGCTCCACCAGAAGAATCGCAGGCTATCATAAGTGAAACTGCATGCAATATCCATGGTTATTATGCGCTGAAGTCATCACAAGATGATCATTTTAGGTTGCTCCTTTTCCTAACACCACCCCACAGGAAATAGAGAGAATCAATGTTGTTGATAATCTGCTGTATGCCGTAGAAGCTTTAACTGCGAAATTCATTTAAGTTGGTTCTTGCAGGGATTTTGTAATTGATATGCTGCTTGGAAGTGGGCCCAATGCCAAGCTGAAGAAAGCTGAGGTACTTAAAGCTGCCAGAAGAAAACTCAATAGGGAGGTCACTAACAGTGAGTATAGCAAGGTCTTAATATTATTTTCATGACTCGATTTTTTCCTGATTAAATAAAAACGATGGCTATAATATTATGCTAATTTGATTGCCAAGTTATTGGCTTTTGATTGAGCTTTATTTTCCCTTTTTTGGGGGTAAATGATTACAATAGTCTTTGACGTTTTAAACTAGGAAGTTTTGCGCCAAAAATATATGGATCCTTTGGTATCAGTGTGAACTATGCATCCATTGTGGCATATAATTCATAATGGCATGGAGAGCAGGAGCCACTGGAAAGGATGTAAGGAAGTTGTGAGGAAATTAAACATCTTGCACTGTTTAAAAGGCTTAAACTGGTTTTCAGGAGTGTTAATGACTAAGATCGCTCCTTGCTCTTGGATAAAACTGATGGCTTTAGACAAGATAATTAATTTGATTATATGCGTATGTAGCCGCATAGCCATATCCAGTGAAATATCGGCAAATCTCAAAATGTTCTGAATGCTCGCTAGAAGATGATATAAAATCCCTTAATAGAGCTGCTGGTCTTACTAAGACATACAAGAGGAAACCATAGAAGACACAAGGAGTGGAAGGGAATGATATTGCTGGTCAAGAGGATTATTTTGAGGGTCTGACTGCAAGGGAAATGAAGTGATGAACTAATGGGACTCTAGGCGCATGGGCATTGAGCTGTGTCTGGAGTAGTTGAGAGCCACATTTTGGTTTGTATTAGTGTTTCTTGTCTGTATGGGGAAAGTAAGATGCATTTTGGATTCCAAGTGTGGTGAGAGTTCGCATGTGTTGTCTTTCTGTGGTTTTTTGGTGTTTGACCATTGCTGATTTGGATGTATTGGGGAATGGGTTTTGGCTAGAATCAGTGTGAACTTTGTACATTGATTTGGTTTCCTTGGGATTTCAAATTACATTATCTCATTTAATTTCAACAATAACTATCTTAACAAGTCTTGTTTTCTTTCATTCGTTTGCCCCAGGTAATGACCGAGTTATGTGTCTCAAGTGGTTCTGCATGGGTCTTGAAAACAGATGATCGAACAAAGCAAAAATTGTAGGTCCATACTGATCAAGCATATTGAAATATATTATCGAGTTCTTGCGCTTCATTTGTTGGAAGAAGGGGAAAGATGGAGGAAATTTTTGGAGACATGGTGCTCAAGCTTGCACTTGTCTGTGGTCGTCTTTATTAAACTTTAGAATATTGACAGGAATACCTTTATGTCAATAAATTAAAACAGCAGAACCTAGGAGCATGTGAGTTAGTGGTGATGGATAACCATTTATCCCACCTATTTTTCTTAATTTCTTCTGTAGTTGCTTAGCGATGCGAGAAATGGTAATAATATTCGTTTAGTTATGCTCAGGTCTGTTGATTCATCCTTGTGAGATGGGGCAATTAGAGTTTGACCGTCTATTTGTCAAATATCAATTGGTCCAGTTACAGCAGGCACGATCTCCTAAATCTTTATCACTGGAATCCGTATGCCTTAAATAAATAAAAGTTTTGGGTCATGAAACATGGTGTGATAACCAAGATTCATGTACTCGGACGGGACACTGAACTGATCGGGGTATTGGGTTAAGGGTTAGATTGGGGTCAAAATAGAACTAATCCGGGACTAAATCAGTGAAAAATTGAATATATCAAGCTTATTAATATGAAATCTTAAAGGAAAAAAAAAGTGAACTGGATCCGATACCAACTAGACTGATTTACCGGCCGGTTCGCTAGTTTTCAAGCTGGATCAGCGGGTCCGGGTTCATGAACATTGGTGCTAACCCGCTTGAGGAATGACCTAATGATTGAATGGACCAAATCATATTATTATTAGGTCCAACTTGTACTAACACCAGATAGATAAAGCACTAATATGGAAAAAAAAAAATTTTGACCTGGCACTAATATTAAAAATTTACTCATTGTGAGTTGGTTTAATGATATAAAATTTTACTAGATCCTTTTGAATCTTAAATTTGAGTCTTAAAGAAGATATGCCTGCTTGGAGGAGTAGCTACAAACTCCAAAAAACTGGAGTAGTCCATTAGACAACCATACCTGACTACCTTCATGAAGAAACCCCCTCATCAGCATATATATCACTTTTTCATTTATTTAATTTTGACACTCATCAATTATCAACAATATATTTTCCATACACACACGCGCGCGCGCGTGTGACATCCATGACAAGTTACCAACAACTGTTCTTCTATTCGATAGTCAAATTTGAAATTAAATTTTGAAATACAAATAAGTCATCATGCGTTTTCATATATACTTGTAATCTATTGTTCAAAACTTTAATGATATATGGTCAAAAGCTGAAGCAGCCAACAACTTTGCCACACATCCGTTTCGATTTGCACTGAAATGCCCACTTCTTCTGCAGATTTTTTTTCACCAATAATATTTATTTCAGGATACATAATAAATAAACTTATCACTAATTAAAATTCAATTTTTTTAATGTTGAAATTCCAATTTAAAATACCCACAAATTAAGGGCCTATTTGATTTAGCAGTGACAGAATTGATTTTTTTTCAATATGACCTTGACAAACTTAAAATAGGAAAAAAGTCATATTATAAATGTGATTTATTTTTAGATTGGCGATGGCAGAAGTGACTTTTTTTCAAAAAGTTAAACTTTTGAGTTTCTTCTCATAAGCTACTTTTGGGGAAAAAAAAGACCAATTGCCAAAACGCCAACCCAAACACCCAGTTAAACACCACTAGACCTTTTTTTTCTATTTTATAAAAAAATGCCACGTTTGGGATGGCAAATCGCCATCCCAAACAGGCTCTAAATCCGATATTAATGGTGAATGGATCCCAATCCCCATGATGCATATAATGACTAAGAAAGAAGCCAAGATTTTTTTGAATTGGCAACCAAGTTTAAGTGCATGTTTGGATTAGCGGTGGAGAAGTAGCTTTTTTTATAATTTAACTTTTGAAAAAGTCAGATTGTAAATATAATTTGTGTTTGGATTGGCGGTGGCAGAAATGAATTTTTTTTTCTAACCTTAAATCTGTTTGGATAAGTGTTTGAAAAGCCTGTTTAGATAGAAAATGACTGAAAAGAGTATGAATCTTATTGTATACTACATATATATATATATATATATTATTTGTATATATTGTGAAAATTGAAGTGAAAAAAATAAATAAAATTTGATAAAATAAAAAAAGTTCAATTATTATTGAAAAATAAAAATAAAAAAACACTAAATTACTTAATTAAAAATGGATAAATTTATATTTAAATTAGAATGCATACATGAAATGGATCATTATTGGATCATCTACCCCTAACAAGTTGGTCTTTAATTATATCACGAATATGATTCATTTATGTTTAAGCAGTGGGGGTAATAAAAAAAACATGATTCACTAACAAGTTGGTTTAAGCTTACTGGGAAAAAAACCTATCCCTGCCTTTTTTTCCCCAAAAGAGAGAAAACAGAGCTGATTCAACGATGCACGGGGTAATCAAAAACTTTTTTTGGTTGAAGTGGTGGCTTTTGACTTTCTTTTACAAACTCTTGTTCTTTCACCATTAGTATTTCGTCGTACCTGCATTCTTCACTGCAGAAGGCTCTCTTGCCATTGGAATATACAATCGGAAACCTGTTTTGAACCATTAATACACATGTTGTCGCTTTCAATTCATAAATCAGATATGAATCAGATAGAAGTTACTACTAACTAAGCAATTACCTTAACATGAAGATTTCCTCGCTGTCAATTCTTTTGTTACAGAAAGAACAAAACCTTAGAAACCTTGTAAAATGATACAAAGGTTGATCATCTTCCTACGACGACGATCCGGAGGATTCAGATTCAAACAAGCTGTTGTGAAAATGCAGTTACTATATATATGAATGATTATCAGGTTCGGGCCATGAAAAGTGACCCAAGTGTACTCCTCCGACATCTCCATCTCACTGGCAAACAGAGAGCTTATGATGACTCGAGGAGGACTCTAAGCTTCGACGAAGCCGAGCCTGACGACCCCTTTCACTCAACGCCGCCAACCTGTGTTGAAGATCCAAGGATAATGAAAGAAGAATGCTCTCTGGCTCTGTGAGGTAGCTGGCAGTGATGGTTTCAGGAGGACGGGAAGAGATAAGAGGAGAGAGGAGTTTTGAATGCCGGTAATAAATGCTCCAACGGTCGCAGAAGTAGCTTCACCCAACCAAGAAGCACCTTCCATAAGCTTCTATAAGAAGAGACCTTTTTTTATTAGGCCCAGTGGGAGTAACCGTGAACCTAAATGGACGCTAAGCAAGGCAACTGGGCTTTTTTACCACCCAGTCGTGTTCTAAAACAGACCCTAAGACTTTGTTGTGAATTTTTGTTACATGGAAACCAAATTAGTTGAGTCACTTGGGTAGCAGATTAGTGATAAACAGTTGTAAAATAAAATGGTTAATTATAACTGATATAAGCTACAAGTATACCTGTCTTATTCTGTTGAATAGTATTTTTTCAATCCTGTTATTCTCTCTCTCTCCTAACTTTGTACCAACACTAGCCTTCAGGAGCGGTTTGACAAGGTTACTGGCTCCAGAATCTTCTCTATTCATCGAGAAATCTCTTCCTTACGGCAAGGCACTCTGACTATCTCACAATATCACTCGAAGATGAAGGAACTTTGGGAGGAGGAGTCAGTGCTGCTGCCAATTCCCTCATGTAAGTGTGCCACTTCACAACTCTATTCTCAACGTATACAACAACAGAAGCTACTGCAATTTTTGTTAGGACTTAATGATTCACATAGCACTGCTAGAGGACAAATCCTTATGATGAGTCAATTACCATCAGTAAATCAAGCCTTTGCTATGATCATGGAAAATGAGGCACACCGTAATTTGGGTAGCAACAGTAAGTTAGAACCTCTTGAGGGTGTTGCCATGGCCATACGAGGAAGAGGACGCGACAGAGGTAGGGGAAGAGGTACATCCCTGCCTAAATGTTCCTATTGTAATAAGAAGGGACACGTTAAAGACAATTGTTGGTATCTGGTTGGTTTTCCTGCTGATTTCAAGGGAAACCGATCAAAGCCCAACCAAACAACAGATCTGATCCCATCTGAAAAATCAACCTTAAGTGCTGCAGAAGACACCATTTCACCTAAGCTCACTAGAGAACAGTATGACAAGCTCATGGATCTCCTTAAGAAGGACACAGAGGCAAATTCAGGCATTCATGCACTTACCGGTACAGGTTTGATTAATTTTTCCAATCACAATTTCTCACACACTAATTGGGTTATTGATTCTGGTGCAGCTACACATTTAGTTTGTGATTTATCATTATTGCATTCATATAGAAATTATGTAGGACCAATTAAAACAATTACAATACCCAATGGTGACAAAGTACCGGTAACTCATATAGGACATGTTAAATTCTCAGATACTTTTGAGCTACATGATGTTTTGTATGCCCCCAAATTGAAATTTAATCTCATATCTGTTTCTAGGCTCACAAATGATGCACAATTACTTTCTTCCCTAACCATTGTGTTGTGCAGGGCCTTCAAGCTAGGAAATTGAGGGTGTCTGGTAGACTAATTCAAGGTCTTTATATTCTGCAAAATGCACACACATCTTATCTGAATGTTATAAATTTTGCTGATAATGATGCTAATAGTCATATGGATGACAATGTTTCCATTGATTTTTGGACATTACATGCTAGATTAGGTCATGCCCCTCCTTCAATATTAAAGCATTTGACCTTTGTAAAGGATAAAGACATTGACATGAATAAGAAATGTGCAATCTGTATTCAATCCAAATAGACCAAGCTGCCTTTTAACTCTAGTTTTATCATATCTCTCTATTATTTTGAATTACTACATACAGATGTGTGGGGTCCATATAAGACGCCTACTCATCAAGGTCATCACTACTTTCTTACCATTATTGATGACTATTCTAGGGGAACATGGATTTTTTTGATGAAGCATAAGTCTGAGACTGCTAATCACATACGGAATTTTCTTGCATATGTGTCTAACCAATTTTCTGTACGTGTAAAAAGGGTACGTAGTGATAATGGAACTGAATTTGTTAACAACCCTCTTCAAAACTACTTTCTTGAAAAGGGTATTATCCATGAAACATCTTGCCCATATACCCCATAACAAAATGGGATTGCTGAAAGGAAGCATAGAACTATTATGCAAATATCTAGGAGTCTTATACTTCAATCCAACATTCCTATTCGGTTATGGGGGAGTGTGTTAAAACCGCTGCTTTCTTAGTTAATCAGGTACCTACTAGAGTTCTTGGTTTCCAAACTCCGTATGAAAAGGTGTATAAGAAACAACCTCATTATTCCATTTTGAAAACTTTTGGTTGTTTGGCATATGCCAAGGATTTAAATAATTTGGATAAATTCCAGTCTCAAGCAATTCCTAGTGTTTTCCTTGGATATCCTAGTCATCAAAAGGGATTTTTGCTTCTTAATTTGAAAACTAACACTATTTTTGTTAGTAGACATGTAGTATTTGTAGAAGATGCATTTCCATTTCATAATGGCGCATCCACCACTTCGCCTGCTGAACATCTAGAATTAAAACAAATATTTCTGTTTGATGATGATCCTTCATTGCATAGTACATCTACCTTGCCTGTTATGCCACATGGTTCTGAGGCACAAACTGTGCAGTAGACCTATCAACCTGTTTATGAGAGTCAACCCATTTCGTGGATTCATCTTCCCCAACTATTCCAACTAGAACTACTAGGGATCGTCGACCACCTATTTGGGCAACCGATTATGTTTGTGGTCTTTTTCATTCTGAAACAGGGATTCCTCTCAATAGGCGTAGATGTTTGTATCCCATTGAATCATATCTATCTTATGCTAATGTTTCTAGTTCACATATGTGCTTCTTATGTAATATTGATTCAGTAGTTGAACCGGATTCCTATTATGAGGCTGTGAAGGATCCAAATTAGGTCTATGCCATGAAGTTGGAAATTGCAGCTTTGGAACGAAACCACACTTGGAGCATTGTGCCCTTACCTAAAGGCCAACGGCCTATTGGTTGTAAATGGGTCTACAAGGTTAAGTATAAGTCTGATGGTAGTATTGATAGGTATAAGGCATGCCTTATTGCTAAAGGCTATACACAATGAGAGGGAATAGACTATCATGAGACCTTCTCACCAGTTATCAAGATGATCACTATTCGAATTATTCTTAAATTGGCCGTTATGTATTATTGGAATCTATATCAAATGGATGTTGACAATGCTTTTTTACAGGGAGACTTATATGAAGAAGTTTACATGACCATTCCACAAGGATTCTATGGTCAAGGGGGGATGGTGTGTAAGCTTAATAAGTCTCTATATGGATTAAAACAAGCCTCTAGACATGTGAAGCATTGATTCGTGGAGGTTTTACTCATAGCAAGCATGATTATTCTCTTTTCTTTAGAACTTTTGTTGATGGAATTGTGATAGTATTAGTATATGTGGATGATATTATTGTCATAGGTAGTTCCGAGGCACGAGTTCAAGAGGTAAAGTATTTGTTGCATAGCAATTTTAAGATCAAGGATTTAGGAACTTTGAAGTATTTTCTTGGTATTGAAATTGCTAGGTCAACAAAGGGCATAATTTTGTCTCAACGAAAATATACATTGGACTTGCTTGCAGATACAGGAATGAGTGGATGTAAGCCACTGTCTATACCAATGGCAACAAACTTGAAATTGTCAGCCTATGATGAAGCCAAACACAAGAACTAGGATTTATTTCAGGATCCTGAGCGATATCATCGATTGGTTGGTAAGTTGATATACTTAACAGCAACAAGGCCTGATATCTGCTTCTCTGTGCAGGTCCTCAGTCAGTTTATGAATCTACCCATTAAGGGTCACATGACAGCGGCTCTGAATGTGTTGTGTTACCTAAAACAGAGCCCTGGAGTTGGAGTGCTCATTAGTGACGAGAGGACTACTACTCTGGATTGCTTCTGTGATGCGGATTAGGGAGCATGTGAAACTACTCGTCGATCTGTTACTGGCTACCTTTTGAAGCTTGGTGGTTCACTTGTTGTTTGGAAAACTAAGAAACAGCAGATTGTGTCAAAGTCTTCAACTGAAGCAGAATATCGAGCTTTGGGATCTGCTGTTTCAGAAGTTATGTGGGCTGTTGGTTTGCTCAAGGAGTTAGGATTTAGTGATTTAACTCCGGTCAATGTGTTTTGTGACAACAAAGCAGCTTTACACATAACCACCAATCCGGTTTTCCATGAGAGAACCAAACATATTGAGATTGATCTTCACTTTGTAAGGGAAAAGGTGTTGGAAAAACTAATTGTTTTGCAACATGTTCATTCTTATAACCAGGAGGCAGATGTATTAACCAAAGCTGTTGGAAAAGAAATTCTAGATCGCATGCTCAGTAAGTTAGGAGCTGTTGATTTGCTTAGCCCCTAACTTGAAGGGGGTGTTGAAATAAATAGGTTAAAATAGGAATGGTCATAAAGGCCCAATTTGTGTAGTAGAGAGTGGCCCAATCTATAGTGTATGGGCCAACTTGTATCTTAGGACATTAAGACTATTGCTATAAATAGGTGATGCTTGTAATGTTTTTAGATAGATCAGAACATTCTTGTGGTTCAATAATATGATGAATTCAGTTTATTACGTATCAACACTTAGAGTTGATATCTGGCTTCTATGGCACTGAAGACGCGATCCACCAATCAAATCCATGATATTGAGAAACGAATTGAGAAAAAGTCTGATGATATTGGAGACATGCAAAATTCTATCGCCTAAATTGAAGCTTGCCTCATTGATCTTACTGCTAAGACTACCACTGCTCCTTTGACAGTAGGTCACCATCAGGGTGAGGTTTTTTTAGTAAACCTACTCGACTTCAACAACCCATTCAATTTGGTTCTTTTGGTACCTCTTTTGGCTTGCATATTCCTCCTACTAAGAATAGCAGAATTGATTGTACAAATTTTCATGGTTAGGCTTACCATTGTCGCTAATTTTTTGCTGTTGACGACACACCAATGGCTCATCGAATTAGGCTACTGAGTATCCATTTGGAGAAGAAGGCCCTTAAATGGCATTTGAATTTCAAGAAGAAATGGTCCAAAACTGAGTTAACGTGAGATGAGTATTTTTGTGAGATAGAAGCTCAATTTTTGGAAGTTTGGTGTGTGAGTGGTATGGTTGAACAGAATAAGCTCTGTATGACTGGTATCATGGATGCCTATATTGAAGAGTTCAATGAGCTGTTGGCTGAGGTAGATATTTCGGATATTGTGGCTATGGATTGTTTCCTTGGGGGCTTGCATTTTGATATCCAATTATCGGTGAATGCTTTTAAGGCAACAACTTTGGCAAGCATGATCCTGATGGCTCGAATCCATGCAAGGACGATTGAAGTCATGTATGAGCATGCTCCTTCTACTTCTAATAGGCGATTCATTGCCTCATCTTTGTCACCTCCAACATCTACGATTTCTAAGCCCTCTAGTTTTTTGGCTTCGTTCGTACCTAATAAATCAATTACTCTTTCTGCTGTTAGTGTCTCATCGTCAGCTTCTCCTATTTCAACCAATAAAAAGCCATCCACCACCTTGAGCTGGAAGGATACAGAAGAGAGGCATCATAAAGGGTTGTGCTACTCGTGTAACTAAGTATACTAGTAGTTATCGATGTAAAGAATCACAAGTGATGATGTTAGTAATTCCAAAGGAATTTCTTGATGCTTCTGATAGGTTGGATTTAATGTCTTCCAATAAGACTGTGGATGTGTCTATCAATGTGGTTGCAGGGTAAGAGGGTTGTTCTACTCTCAAAATTAAAGGCCTCATTGAAAACCATAGGGTGTTGATTTTAATTGATACTAATAGTACTTACAATGTTATTGATGCTCATTTGGACAAGAAATTGCATCTACCAACACAGGAAGGGAGGGATATGTAAGTGGTGGCTGCTAGTGATCAGCAAGTAACAATTCATCTTTATTGTAAGCAATTACATTGGTTTGTAGTTAAGCATGAGTTTACAGATGATTTTCTCATTATGGATGTGTCTGTATTCGGTGTGATTCTTGGGGTGCAATAGCTTAAGAAGCTAGGTCACGTTATGTAGATAAGATGTGCCTCTCTAGGGAGCTAACTTATAGTTGTTATAAAGCCACCTTCAAAAAGCACAGCATAGAATGTTGCAGTAGGCAAACAAGCACAGGTTTGAAAGGGTGTTCCAAGAAGGTGACATGGTCTATCTCAAGCTACATCCCTTTAGGTCGCTTACAGACTGCAGTTGCTGGAGTATACTTGAATGCACCCTGTTTTCTATGCATCATTGTTGAAACAATATGTTGGTAAGGGAGTTCCCTTGCAGTCCACTCTTCCTGGGCAGAAAAATTGTCAAGCATGGTGATTTGCTTGTCACTCGGGTCGTTATGCAGTGGAAGCATACAAACCAAAGGATGCAAGTAGGGAAGATTTGCATGTTTACAGCAATAGTTCCCTGAATTCTCTATTGCGACACCTCCTTCCAAAACCATCCTTATGGACAAGGATATTTTTGTTTTTGGGGGGTAATTGTTGGAAATTATGCCCTAAGGGCCAATCATTGTACTTTGAACATTATTATTTTAATGAAATTTCTCTATTCTGTTATCATATTATTTGCATGTTAACTGTGATAATTGTATCCTTGGATAATTCATAAAGATTGTCCTAAAATGTCCCTGGTCAGTCATCTATGCGGGAGCAGAGATGAAACAAGATCAGTATGACTTTGATAAGATATGGAGATACGAATCAAAGTCTTAGGCACTTGTAAGAGTACAAGGTGCTGGACCGACCCACTATGAGAAAGCTACATGGATCAAGTCATAAACTTTTCTCATGTATAACCACGTCACAATGC
This sequence comes from Inga oerstediana, assembly GCA_963210345.1. Classification (NCBI taxonomy): domain Eukaryota; kingdom Viridiplantae; phylum Streptophyta; class Magnoliopsida; order Fabales; family Fabaceae; genus Inga; species Inga oerstediana. Next base: position 75,256,223 of record OY723399.1, on the reverse strand, counting down.
CCTTAGACCTGAGGTCATCATGGATTCCTACATGAGAGTTGCTAAGCTTTGAACTAGTCAAAAGTCACTTTTGACCGGGTGATGATAAAGGCTACGATCGGGCTTGGTGGTTTTTCATGCAGAGGAATATGAATGATCAAGATGAAATTTGTCCCTCACATTGGTAGAGAGATATTACTGGGCCCCTCGATGAGTGAGTCTGAGAAATGTATGGCCATACTATGATGAAAGGAGTTTCTGTCTCTGTTATCAGGCTACTCAGGAATCGAGAAAGTAATGGTCAGAAACAAGAGGATGACATTATCCATGCCTTATCCTTGATCGATATATCGTGTGACAAAAGGGATGTGACATGGTTGTATGACAGGTTGCATCGTGATAACGATCCTCATATGAATTGGGTAGTTGTAATGTCTTGCTAAAGGCCGCTTGCGACTTTTGGGTTAGTATAGTTATTGGCCCACTGCCAACTTCATATGGGCCTACAGGGTCGCACACAAGAATGGCCCAACACGAGATAATGTTTAATTTAGGATGGATGAATTTTATATATATATATATATAATATAAAATTCATTAATAATATTATATAGATATATTTTTTTTCGAAATATATATCTTATATATATATATATATATGTATATATATATTATATGATATTATTATATTGTGTTAGTTTTAAATTTAATTTATTAAGATATATTAAATTTAATAACTAATATGATAGAGATATAGTATCTCAGATTTAATTTATGAAGATAAATTAAATCTAATGGCTCTTTATTTGGATTAAATAAATAGGTTAAATTAAAACTGTTGGATAAATTTAATTTAAACTGAATTTATTTAATTAGCTCATTAAGATAATTAATTGTTAATTAATTTCAAAATTAATTATGATTAATTTTGAAATTTGAAAATAGCCCTTATAGGTTATAAACTTGATAGAGCAGATATATTCATATGCACATGAGAATTGAGAGCTGCAAGTGAAACCCTAGGAGACATTAGAGGCGCTAGAACGCAGTCTCGGTTGGAGAGCATTCGTGTGGATACCGGTAGAGGGAGCGGACCGACGTGTTGGCTCCTAGAGATCGTGAAAACTCTTAATCATTAAAAGGTATGAATCCTTCCAACTTGGTTTAAACGCCGTTGATAGATCCTCAATTAGGATCGGTGAAAATTTTTAAAATTCTTCTGTTGTGCCTACCAATTCTAACAGTAATTGGGACGTGGCAACCCAATTAGTTGAGTCATGTGGGTAGCTGATTAGTGATAAACAGCTGTAAACAAAATTGGTTAGAGATTAGGACTGATATAAGCTGCACGTGTATCCATCTTATTCTGTTGAATAATATTTCATCTCTCTCTCTCTCTCATAACTCTGTACCAACATTTACAAGTTAGTTTTGGTAATAAGAATTTAGATATAGGACCCTGGGTATAACCAAAAGGTTGTTAGCTATAAGTAGAGAATCTGTCACGCCCTTCTCTTATCTTTCACATTTTTCAAAGTCATTGTGGAAAAATGTTATGCAGTTCGGTAGTCAACACAAGAATAACATAAATATACTAATAATAACTGCATATTACAGAAATCCCCCATAGGGGTTCATACATAATAATTACCATCAATGTAGCCACACAGCGCTATTTGGATATTTAAACTCATCCCAGTGAAACAGAGACATCTTTTCGTCTTCATTTCACCACTGCAATCCCTTCGTACGATTCTCTTCGTTGTTCTCAGCATATCTACTATCTTCTCTTAGTTAAATTGTTGCTAGGGGAGGGTGAGATTTGAGATAATCTCAGTAGGAAAACAATACAAATATGCATGCAAGATAAGTACTTAATGCATAAGATGCTTGTATTACATAACTTATGCTCACACAATGACATATCTGTGTGCTTAATGTTTCAAACAACATATTTATGGCCATAGCATAAATAGAAACAGAGCTTCAATCATTAATATAAGTTTCACATAACCAAACAAAGCAATAACATGTATCAATACACTAGTACAAATATCAAATACATGCAGGAGAGGTAAGTTCCCTACCTTAATCGCCTTCCCTGATCCTCGAATAGTGTGCCTCATAATGCATGCCACCGACTAGCTCTTAACTCGTTCCTAAAAAGTCAAATGTGTAATTTAGACACTCTCATAGTGTTTCTGGGGGGTTATTTGAGTCTATATTGAATAATGACCAAAATGCCCCAAGACCCTGGCCTGCCCCCGCCGTACCCGGTCTGATCATACTTTTCCTGAAATTTTGACATGGGCTATTTTAACATATTTTGCCCAAAGAATCTATTTTTGACATCGGTTTTCTCAAATTCCATCCCCAATTATGAATTTACCCTTGGCAACCCCTATGTGAGGTTTTTAAGGCTATTTTTGTCATTTCACAATCTAAGGCTTTTCTCACTTTACATCCTACACAATTTTCCATTCTAAACACAACGGAATCATCAAAAATACCAAAATCCAGTCCAAACACAGCCCAAAACGGATCTAGACAAAATTCTATAAAAATTGGAGAAAATGAAGTTTTATGATTTCAATCCATAAAACACCTTCTTATCACCTTTAATCACTTGTTAACTACTTAATCACATTCTAAACATGATTAGACTAAATTTGGGAAGCACCTCCCCTTAGGGTTTCAACATTCCAAGTTTACAAAATCCATAATCATACCACAAATCAAGACAAGAACACTAACAACAACAATCATACACCAAAGGAAATAGAATTCTTGAAGTTACTTTGGTTTCTTCACTATCTCTCCCTAAAACATCACTTTCTCTCTCTTTTCCCTTGAAGATTAGCTTGGCTACACATGATTTCCATAGAGATCAAGAGTTTAGAAGAATAATTACACAAGTTGGAAGGCAAAATTACTTGCACACACAAGTTCTTACCTTAGTTTTTGCTTCCTTAAACTCTCCTTCTCAAAGTCTCGAAAGCTCTTGTCTTTCTCTTGCTCTTAGGCGTCCAAATGGGGTGGGAAGAGATGAAGCCACATGTTTAATAATATCTTCCATTTTCTCTTAATTAACTTTATCCAAAAATTAGGATTTTTATGACACAATTGTACTTGATCTTATCTACCATCAAGTATAACACTTTCTCTTTCTCCTCTCCTTATTGCCCAATGTAAATGAGAAAGAGAAATGAGATGATAAGGCTTAATATTATCTCTCATTTTCCCTTATTTAATAAATGGTAGTTTAATGAGTTATGACATCACCTTTGTACTTTGACCTTACCCCTCCACAATTATACCATAAACTTCATTTGATTTGGACCAACTTTCTCATATTTTCCTAGCCCATTTTCACGCCACTCAGGGTCCTTCAATTAACCCAATTGGTCTTCATCCATTTATTCCAACCAAATGCTTAAATATACTATTTTATTACATTTTACACATGTGCTCATCTTTTCACAAATTCATATTTAATTGTTTGGCTTAAGATGATGCCACTTGGCATGTTTATGAGCCAAATAATTATTTTCCCCTCTTATTTCCTTATTCCACAATTTACACAATTGCCAACACATTTTATTTTTCAATTTTCAGAATAGTTGGCCTTCTTGGCAAATTTTCTGTCATAACTTTGAAAAATCATAACTAAATTTGTGGACATTGTTTCACAGCGATTCCAAAGGCTATAGAACCTTTATTGAGTCTAGTTTTAAGAAAAAAAAATATAGACTTTAGCCAGTTGGAAGCACATCATTCCCAGATTTAATTTCTTTGATCGCTGCTTCATAAACTTTCCAATTTTTCTAGACTAACTTCAAAAATTCATAACTCTTTGTATATAGCTTCAATTGATTCATATTATCAAATTAAATCTTAGGATGTCTACTTTCACTCTATAAAATTTCAAAATTTTTGCTCATCATTTATTCTTCCAAAACCTCATGACAAGCTCACTGCCTCGTAGGAAATTTCACTGGAAGCATAATCAATTTCTTCAAAATTCACCATTTTATTTTCTTTAATGCCTCAAAGATATAAGAAACATTAGAGAATAGATTTGAGACACCTACTAAATTGGGGCTTAGTAGTTCACTTACTTCAGACTTATTCCCAAGCCTCCAATCCTAAAATTTGAGATATTACATTTCTATGGCGCACTTGGCTACCAAGTGGCTCTTAGGCTTTGGATTTATCCCTCAGGTCCAATGTTCGATCCTTGGGGAGGCGACTCTTGGAGAAATTGGAGCACCCAAGAGGAAAATCTCTAAGCCGTTGGGCGAAGGGAGGGACAAATCCTGCCGGGTTCTATGTGTAGTCTCGGTCAGTCACGAGTGTTGTGTGTGGTCTCGTGCTGTTACAGAATCAATGTTCACACTACTACAGAATTGCATATATACGATGGTTATTATCGACGATAAATGATGATTATGAACTGTCATATATGAAGGTGTTATATATGCTCGACTCACATACACAACGGTTCCAAACTATAATGTATTTTAGACATGCATAACGGTTTTTTGTTAATAATATTAATGTATTGGCTTTATTGTTTTATTTTATAATGTTATTTTTTATTATTATTTTTTATTTAGTTTTACTGTTAATATTTATTATATAAGGCACAATATAATCATTTATAATAACAAGATAATAACATTAAATAAAAAATTATATTTATTGTATTCAAAACTTAATACATTATAAATAAACATCATACAATTTAAAAGAAATTAATCACTTAAACACTATCACAATAAAACATTATTTTATAATTTTTTTAATTCTAAAAGAAGATATATTAATAAAAAATTCCACAATATTCTCCAATGCCTTTATTATACATTGTCCATAAATCACGTCTACTCCTAGAGTTCTTGTCGGTATGTCACAAATCCTTTAACTACAAAAAGATAATATAAATATGAAAATAAGAATATATATATATATATAGTAAAAATAAGCAAATATAAAAATTTACGCAAGTCTCAGAATATAAATATGAAAATTAGAATATATATATATATATATATAATAAAAATTGGTAAATATAAAAACTTGAACAAATCTTGAACCCGATTCAACAAACTAATTTGGTTGCTAAAGTTTAGGAATGTGAGATACTCAACATTCAAATAGATCGTGATTTAACTGCTAAAATTAGGAGAAAAATTTGTTATTGATTCTTAGTCAATATAATTCAGTGTAATCAAAACTATTTCATTGCAATAAAACCACAATAACAAATTCAGAATTTTACCTCATCATCTTTTCCATGCTTTCTACTTTTCTCCAACAGCTATCATTAGAAATTAGATACGTTCTTGGTTTGCGATTCCTCTTCTTAGATAATCCTAACCGGCGATCTTGAACCTCAATGAGCGAGCTCTTGCTATATAAAAAATAAAATAAAATGAAACAAAAAACGTTAATTGGAAAAAAATGAAAGCTTATACGAGGAAGAATCACAAGGGGAAGGAGCTACAGAGTGAAAAACCATGACAATGGTGGAGGATGGGACCCATAGCGATAAAGTAAAACCCATGAAAGAAGGACTATGAGATCCAAAGCAAGCTCAAAAAATATCTGAGTAGGAGTTAAAAGAGTTGCGTCAAATTAAATTTTTTTTTAGAATCCTGCCTTCTTATATTTGACAATTTTGTGGAATCCCGCCCTCTAATATTAAAGAATACATAACGATACTTTGTGAAGAACTGTCAAATGTTGTCAAATAAAATTTTTTAGAATCTCACCTCCTTATATTTGATACTTTTCATAATTCCGTCTTCTTATATATGACAATTATAATTTTTAACCGTTAAGTATTATTAAAGAATACACAACAATTTTTTATGAAGAACCGTCAAGTATGACAGTCATATTTAACCGTTAAGTATTAGCATTATATGTTCTTGTGTAAACTCCGTTCGACATTCATGATGATGAATTATTATAACAATCCTTTATTAAGTGTTATATATGCATGATTCTGTAGTAGTGTCATGATTAACCGTCCTTTATTAAGTGTTATATATACATGATTCTATAGTTGTGCCAACCTTAACTAAAAATTTTAAGATTTGAATATATAGGGTTTATATGCGTGGATATATATATATATATATATAAAGCCCAATTTTATTTGATGCGAGACTTCTCATATTAAATGAGGTCTGCTCCTTTTTTTGATAAAAATATTGTTACACATATTATAATATGATGCCATTTTTTTAATGTTAAATATCTCGATTAATTTTTTAACAAGTACATGTATTCTTTCATTGAAAACAATTTTATTAGAGGCGAACACAATGTGGGACATTTCTCCGCGCAAGAATTTAAATGTTGGTCCATAATGTTATGAGTGACTCCCTTTAATTAGATTCAGCTCATGTTGATTGTATTTCCGTTTGTTAGACCACTAGGTGGTAGGTGGTCCACGATTCTCTCGTGGAGCCCATTGTTGAGCTTCTACCTCATCCCCACCCTATTTCTTATTTATATTAATTTATTTTAAATGAGTTAAATATATAAGGAGAGTTTATTATCACACCTTTATCTTTATTTCACTTTTTTCAGAGTATTTACAGAAAATGATATGCAGTTCGGTAGGCAATATAGGAATAGTATAAATATATTGATATTAAATGCAAATTTACATACAGGAGTCTTCCCCGTAGGGTTTGATAATATGTACAAATTTTGTCCAAAATATCCAACGTATTAAAATTAAACTAATATAACCAAATAATTCTGATCTTGGGACCTGCACACCTCGATTGTCCGTGTCAATTACTTTGCCTTTAGAGCCACTGGTTCCCGTTGGAACATTTATTATTTATGAAAAAAGGGTGAGATTCCAAGGAATCTCAGCAGTAACACATAATCCATCATATAAAATGCGAAAATTAAATATGCAATGCATCATATAATGTAAAATGAAAATTCATACTATAACGTGTGTGTACACAATACTGAGGGCCAAATGACTGTTTGGATCCCCTACATGTCCGTGTACCACAGCTGAGTCTCATACCATAGCTAGGTAATGTGCCCAAGGCACGTGTTCATATCACAGAATATAACAACATATAACATATCAATATTCACATAGTGTATGAGAGATAGAGTTACTACCTTATGTCCCTTTTTGCTACATCAAAAATAGTTCCTCGAACTATGTGCCAACAGCTCAGGCGATTGATTCGGTCCTAAAATTTTAAATGTACAAGAATTAGGTTAAAACCCATTCGTGTACCTCTTTAGAGGCTTCCATAGTATTTTCGGTGGTTATATTAGTCTATATTGAAAATTTACCAAAATGCCCCTGGGACTCGGTCTCGGCCCCACCGTACCCGATCAACTATATTTTTTCAGGAATTTTGACCCGGGCTATTCTGATATATTTTCTCCCAAGGAATCCATTTTTTACCTCGATTTTTGCAAAGTCACAACCAAACAACAGTTTTATAATTTTTCAGAAACTGACAGATTTTCAATCAAATTTAAAAATTCATAACTAATTTTAGAAAATTTCAAATTGACTTATTCCAAAGCCTAAATGAAGGTCTTTAAATGTACTTTCATGGGAAAAAATCCAAAGATAATTTCTGATTACACATTTTACCCAGAAATTCGGCCAACTACTACTGTTCCAGATTGCATTCCAGAAAGAGAGCTCAAATTCAAAAATCCATAACTAATTCTACAAAATTCGAAATGGAGTGTTCTAAAATTATATGGAAAGCTATTTAAGTATAGTTTCATGGACAAATACACAAAACTACTAGATGTTATCTAAGTTTTCCCATAATTATCGAGAATCATAACTGCCAGACCTGAAAGTCCAAAATGTTCTCTGTTTTGACTTAAATTTCAAAAATCATAACTCTCTCTACAGATATCAAAATAATGCATTCTTGAACTCATTAGAAGCTATGAATGTCTACTAAATTCCATTAAAATTTCATAATTTTTCAATAAGGTTTGTCTTTCTAAAAATCAACATGAATTTGACTGACTCCCAAAAACGTTAGTTTTGACAGTCCACTTCAAAAATCAAGAATTCATTCATTTTCACTCCAAATTGTACATTTCTTGATTCTATCATTAACTACACATCCTAAAATATCTATACAAAAATACCCATTCGAAAATTCCATCTATAACCTCTGTTTAAGATTTTACAAGTTTCAAGTATGTACTCTGTTTTTTGGACAGCAAAACAGGGTGAAGAAAACTAATATGTAACCATGAGTTTATATTCTAAACCTCACAAATTTTCACTCTATACTCTCCTACACATATATACTAAGGTTATTGGGCAAATTTTAGAACCAAAGAACTCCAAAATTCGCCCCAAAATCATCACACAATCACTGGTTTAACAACTTTTCAGTGACAGAAACTTTCCGGCGAATTTTCTCTTATTCCAGCCACAAAACCACCATAGAAACCACTCAAATCCAACGTGAAAACAAAGATAAATTTATAGAAGACTCACCTAAATATGTTTATGATGTTGGATGTGGAATTTGGAGCTTCTTCTTCCTTCCTCAATTACACCGACCACTCTTGCTCGCTTGACTCTCTCTTTGTTCTCTCTTTCTCTATTCTGTTTTCTTTTTTTTGGCTTTGGATGCAGAACGTAAATGGACGTGTGAGGAGGCTGATATGATTTATTTAATAGGTGTGTATGTGTGTGTGCTGTCCATAATTAGCTGGAGAGTGTGTGTAGTTTATTGGTTTATCCTTATGTGTTGTCCAATCCTTTTGCGTTAAAGAAGCCTCCAGGTGTGCAAACAAAGAAGATGGAGTGATTAATGTTAGTGTGTGTGTGTCGGCAGCTTTTAATATACATATATATATATATATATATAGGTATATTTTTATGCTATTAATTATACACACTAAGCTCTAATTTTCTTCTTTATCTAATTTAAGATTCCTTAAATTTTATAGGTTCCATAATTTAACCTTCACTAAATTTCAAATATTACAGTTTAGTCTCTGTAAAGCACAAAAATATTTATTTTAGATGTATCCAAACTAGCATTAGTTTATTAATTAATTATGTAATAAGTTTATTTGTGATAGTAATTGTCAACACCCGTTTCCATTTCGATAATCGAAGAGTAATAAAGACGGAATTCAATGGGCATACAGAAAAATACAATTATACTGATAAAAATATTTGTTTACAATCCCAACGTTGTTTGTCAACAGAAAACAAAAAATACAACGGAAAATTAATATTTACAAATTTTCCAAAATAGTAAGGCATAGACTAAGGTATAACTACGTTCATGTCCTCGCCTCGAGACATGTGCCGCTCACTTTCCAGCATCTACGTCTTTTCCCTTAGACCTATTGGTCCCCGCTGAGGTGTTTATTAAAAATAGAGTGAGATTCCGGAGAACTCCAATAAAAACATGCTATCGTTAATAGAAAATGCGAAAAGTAAATATGATATATGCCATGTATGCACCAATTAATGAACATTATAAACATATCATCTATATGTATACATGAGTAGGGTCCAGCCCCACTATTATGCACCGGTTGGGTTCTCACCAACTCCAGTATAAGTGCCTCTGACACTTCTGGTCCCTCTCTGGGCAAATCATGTTGATTAATAAAGTACATTTACAACAATGACATCCACACAATCATATAACTATGGCATGATGTATGAAGCATAATGTCCTTACCTCAATGTTTTATAATCCTCTGTTTAACGGTGTCTCGTAAAGCATGTCGTTCCGGCTCTCGACTCGGTCCTAAAATATTAAATATACAAGAAATAGGTCATAACCTATCCAAGTATCATTTTAGACTCTTCCATAGTGTTTCTTGTGGTTATATTAGTCTATGGTGAAAATTTACTAAAATGCCCTCGAAACCTCGACCAGGTCCTGCCGTACCTGGCCCGATGGCACGTTTTTCCAAAATTTTGACTAAGGCTATTTTGATTTATTTTCACCCAAGAAATCCATTTCTGGGCTCGAAATTATCAAATTCACTGTCAAATTATGAAAATACCCTTGACAGCCCCTATTTAGTGATTTCAGTGGCGTTTTCGTAATTATACTTTTTCGGCCTCTACCGAAAAAGTGCTCAACTGTAACTCCACCTATTTTTGCCTACTGAGTCCACTGAAACTATTTATTTCATGAAAATCCAACTCCTAGTACCATTTCTGGTCTGGCCAAAAATATGAAAAAAATAGAAAAATGGAGCTTTGGGTTTTAGCTTCCAAAACTTGTACTTTCCACTTTTAATCCTTAGTTAACCCATTTAAACACTTCATAATCATGATTTAAAGGATTTTGGGCAGCATAACCCCTTAGAGTTATAGCTTTTCTAATTTTACAACTCAACCCAAAAATCATAAAAATCAACCAACAATTATCAACAACAACTCAAGAAGGCAAGTTCATGAAGTTACCCTCTTTGGTTTCTTAGTTTCCTCTTACTCTAGGCTCCTCCTCACTCTCTTCTTGATCTCAAAGTGTGTCTTCACCACCATGGATTCATGAGAAACAAGAGTTTAGAGAAGAATCTAAGGAAATGCCATAAGAAAAAAAACCAAAGAAACCATCTTACCTTGACCTCGTCTTCTTCCTTCTCTCTAACACTTTGAAATTCTCCAAGTTCACTCTCTCTCTCTCTCTCTCTCTCTCTTCTTTTGCTTTGGCCGAATGTGACATGGAAAGAGGAAGGGAAAAATGTTTATTAACTTAGTCTTCCATCTTCCTATCCATTGATTTGATCGAGGGCTTCTAATGTAACACTTGTCACCCTCTTCTCATAATTTCTTCATTGACTTGGCCATTAGTTGAATCATTATCTTCCTTTTCTTGCTCCAAAATTTCCGTCTTTACTTCCCTTTTTTCTCCAATTAGTCCATACTTCTTTATCTATATTCGCATTTACACTCTTCCATTTAATTAAGTCAAATGTCTTCCTTTGCTTGTCCCACAATTTCCGTCCCTCTCCTCTCTTCTTACAAGACAAGCAATCTCCTTCCCATATAATCATGTGTGTCATCTTCCAAGCACTCAAGTATTCCACTCCTTCACTCAAGCTTCTCCTCCCATTTTTACACTCAACCATAGTCATCATTTCCTTCTTGTTGTGGCATGTGATCATGTGTTTTAATATTTTCCCCCTTTAACTTCATGCTTTGGACGAAAATTAAAGAGAGGAAGAGATGGAAAATTTGCATTTCATTAATCCCATAATTCACATAATTGAATTATGTATAATCCCCCTTAATTTCCCAATTCTTGATTTATTCCATAAAGAATAATCTCATTATGCATTTTTTTTTATTTTTCTTGATTAATTGAAATTAACTCCAATTAATTGAAAAATAATTAATCTTGGGCAAAATTATAATTTTGCTATCCCCTTTGTAATTTAATTCAATTTTTGAATTAATTTGCCCATTTCCTTATGAATATAAATATTTCAAAATTCACAAGATCCAAATTCATGAATATTCTCCATTTTATTGAATTTCTCAAATAATTACAATATATTTTTGGTGAATAAAATTTGGGGTATTACAGTAGTTGCTTCATAATTCAATTAATCTTTTGTGATAAAATTTCTGTAATTTATTGTCAAAAAATAATTGATTTTGTGAAGAAATAAGTAAGGTTATGAATTTGCCAACAGGTTATTGATTAAGGTAGTAAGTGGTCACACCCCGTAAAGAAAAGAATACAAGTTCAAATTTTGAAAAGTGTACTAATTGGAAGAAGTTAAAATCCTTTTACGCTATAAATCTCAAAGATATACTCTTGATTAAATCAATAAATAAGGTTATGAATTCACATTTTACGAATAAAAAAACTTACTTTAACATGAATTAATGAAAACGTTGAAAATTAAATAACTGCAAGAAAAAAAAAATCAATCTAAATGACGAATCACCATACCCTGATGCGTCATGATATCAATCTTCTAACATAAAATAAAAAAGAATTTAAATTGAGGCATTTGAGGTGCTCACTATTTTAATAAATTAAATTAAAGTGTCTTTTGAAACATGTCCCTCTTTCAGCCTTTTGAAAAACAAAAATAAACCTTATGAATTTTAAAGCAAGAGAATCTAAAGATTTGTAATGACATCCAATGATTAAAGTTACCAATAAATTTTAGGAAAATTACATAAAATCATGAATTTGAATTTTCAAAACGTAACAGAAACTCTCTTAGAATTGGATAACAAAGCCCTGCGAACTTAGTAGTGACTCCTTTGATTCTAAAAATTAATCATAATTTTTTTTAGTATTTTTAACTTCAAAGTTATAACATTTGAGTCCTTAGATGTAATTTCATTCATTTAAAATTACATATTAAAATTAAACAAATAAAAAAATCTATGTGAATATGTGTGCCAAAAAATTATATATTTTCAAATTCAAATGAAACATGCAATGACATTCATCTCTTCATAAATGATCCGGAACAATGGCTTTGGAATGTCTTTAGTATATCCTTTGGTTTGTTCTTTTGTTGTTGCATTGATTGGTTTGTTTATTGCCTATTTGCTTTGGTTTCTAGGTTGTCTTTTATTTGCATGTTTGACTATTTACGCCAACATAATAGCATCTAGTATTTTTAATATAAAGGTTATATAACTAATTTATGGATATTAAGAACATTAATTAAGTTAGATATTTGTAATAAATGAATATGTTGATTTTTTTAAAATACACTCTTTAATTAAGTGCATTGAAGTATTGAAGGACCGTATCAAGGTAGAGATGACTGCCTTGGGTCTGAATGTGATCTTTTCGCTAGAAGAAAGGAACAGGTTGGCCAAGCAGTGGCACAGTGCACTGATAGTAAAGCTTCTAGGGCGCATGGTGGATCCAATTTATTTTGCAAAAAAAAATTCAACAGTTCTGGGCTAGGAACGGATATGTTGAACCCATTGATGTGGGTGCTGGTTTCTTCGTGGTGCAATTTAAGGATAGAAGAGATTATGATCTCGCACTCACCGGTGGTCCATGGCTATTATTTGATCACTATGTTTCGGTGCAACCATGGCAACAAGACTTTGATCCAGATGAAGCGGAGGTGACCAAGATTGCTGCGTGGATTCGGTTTGCTAAGCTTCCTTTAGATTATTATGATAAAGGAGCGCTGTTTGTTCTAGGTTCGCAGATTGGAAAAGTGATCAAAGTTGATGGGGCTACGCTGAAAAGGAAGAAGGGTAGGTTTGCTCGGATATGCGTGGAATTGAATCTCGCTGCACCGTTGAGGCCCTTCATTTTGATCAATGGCAGAGTCACCCGTGTTCAGTATGAAGGTATACATTTTATTTGTTTTAAATGCGGTCGTTATGGACATGATGTACAACATTGTCCGCACAAGGATGCAGATCCTTCTCCTAATGAGTCCGTAGTGGGTGGTAAGTCGGTTGAAAATGCTGATATAGTTGAAGAACGCCATGAGTCGAATGTCGAGGTTGGAGGCAGGAGTGTAACTGGTAATGGAGAGAGTAGTGGGAATAAGGATATGGAAGGGGTGGGTTTTGATAGCTGGACTTTAGTCCAGAGACCAAGAAGACAGAATCGGTATAATGGTTCTGCTGGTTTAGCTGGACAGAGGGATGAACGCAAACCATCTGCTTCAGGTGAACGAAGTTCCTCTATTCCGGAAAGGAGAGGCTCTCGGTTTGATGCGCTGATTAAGGAAGATATGAGGAGTGATTTTCGGAGGACAAGGACTTTTGGAGATAGAGAGCCGTTAAAGGAGATAACAAATCAAGGTGCAATGAAGGAGGAAAATATGGCGCAAATTGGGGAAAAACAGCCGGCTTCATCGAATTCTAGCAATGAGGGACAAATTAAAATCGGTGGTGGGTAGAGCCGGGAAAACGGGCCGAGCCCGTCGGGCCGGCCCGTTTAGGCCCTGAATTTACAAGGGCCGGGCCTCAGATTTTTGCCTAAAAAATGAAAGCGAGCCCTGAAGGGCCAGCCCTGTAGGGCCGAGGGCCTAAAAGGGCCGGCCCTGTAGAGCCACGGGCCGGCCCTTTAGGCCCTGTATGTTTTTGTTATTTTTTAAAATTATTTATATGATAATATTATTATTGCTTTTTTATATTTTGTTAATGATGTTTCATAAGAATATCTTGTATCAATAATCCTAAAAATTAAAAACTTATAAAAAAATATTTCTTATTTCATAAATATTCTTACCAATTTTGTATTTTTTGATTTATTTTCTTGTGATTGTTTAATTTATATCTTGTGTCGTTTATTTTATTGACTACTAGAGCAGGAAAATCAGGCCGAGCCCGTCGTCATACTAATGTTGCTTAGAGGTTAGAGTGTTTAGTTTCTTGTCATATGCTTTGGCCTTTATGTGAGTTATTTATGGACATGATTTTACCTTTAATCATGCATTAGTAACTGTGTTTGTTTGTTGCGCGAGACGTGTTTAAACTTTCATGTTGACAACTTTTATGTATTAAATTAGAACTTTGTATATCTCTCTGAAAGAAAATACGTAGGAAAAATAGTTAAATATTGTGAAAAAGACTTCCCGGCCCTGCGGGCCGGCCCTGGCCCGCATGCTCTCGGGCCGGGCTTTGAAAAACTGCAATTTTTCTGACCCCGAGCCCTTTAGGGCCGGCCCTGGCCCGTCAAGGGCCGGCCCTGTAGGGCCGGGCCGGCCCTGATTCCCAGCTCTAGTGGTGGGACCAAGCAAAGGATTGAAAGTCCAGCACCTATTACGCAAAAGACAAAAGATAATAAAGAGGAGGGGCCATCGAATATGGGATTTATATTGGAAGCAAAAACACGTTTGGGGTTGGTGAAGAGCAACACTTTGGAATTAAGTATGGGTAGGGCCATGTTCAATGATCAAGTCAAAGTTCATTTTATGACCGTGAAACCGAAAGCAAGTGTGAGTAATGCGCCTGGGACCGTGATTTATGCGCCTGGGACCGTGAACAATGCGCATGGGACCGTGAGCAATGCGCCTGGGACCGTGAGCAATGCGCCTGGGATTGTGAATAATGCTCCTGGGACCGTGAAGCCGAAAGCAATTATAAAGAATGTGCTGACAGTAGAGGAGTTAGCAATGGAAAAAAGAGAAAAGGAGCATCAGAATATGAATAGACAAAGAGGGAAGAAGGATGATACTATGGGGGCTACTAATCAATGGGATCCTGGAGAAGGTAGTGATGCACGGCTCAGTGCAAGTCAGAGTTCTGTATTGCATGAGTTGGGGGATACAGAGATGAGTGATGTGGTGAAGTCTAGTGCTAAGGAGCAGCAGCTCGGGGATTAATTTATTTATTAAAAATTTTTTTTTATGGATTACAATCTATTAATTTGGAATTCTCGGGGTACTGGGAGCAAAATTTTTCCAGGGTTGATCTCTGAGTTGAAGCAAAATTATAAATTTGATTTCTTAGCTCTGCTTGAACCAAGACAGAAGGGAGAGAAGGCACGAGTACTTGGCAGACGCTTGGGAATGGAGCATGTTGAGGTAGTCGAGGCAAACGGGTTCAGTGGTGGAATATGGTGTCTTTGGAAAAATAATGTTGATTTTAAGGTTATTTTTAAAGATTCACAGGTTCTGCATGGGGTCTTTAATGAAGGGAAAGATTCGAGCTGGGATTTATCGGTGGTATATGGACATCCAAACTTCTCAAAACGTCGAGATCTATGGAGGCAGCTTAATGTAATCCGGGAGAGAGGTGTGACGAAATGGTGTGTGGGTGGGGATTTCAATGCAACATTACGGGATGAGGATAGAAGATCGGTATCTCGTATACCAAGTCGTCATGATAATTTATTTGCTAAATGGATGAGGGAAAGTGGGATGGAAGAAATGGGTTTTCAAGGACCTAAATTTACCTGGAGGAGGAATGGATCGGCCAGCAGAATTGATAGAATTATAGCAACAAAGCAATGGTTTGATTTGTTTCCTAATGTATCTTTGTTGCATCTTCCACAATATAAGTCTGATCATTGCTCGCTTCTATTGAGATGGGTGAGAAGTCCTAGAGGTAGGCAACAGAAGCCATTCCGGTTTTTCGCGCCATGGGTTACAGATGAATCTTTTCCTTCTGTGGTGGAGAATGCGTGGAGGTTAAATATATCTTGGGAGGAAAATATTGCAGGGTTCAAGGCAAAGGTCATAGAATGGAATCAGAGGAGTTTTGGGAATATTAAATACAGAAAAGCTCGATTGCTTCAGAAATTGGAAAAATTAAATGAAAGTCTAGAAGGGGAAAATGAAAGGAAGTTGGTGTGGGAAAAACTAGAACAGTGTTTGGTTCAGGAGGAATTAATGTGGTTGCAGCGTTCCCGATGTAACTGGTATACACATGGGGATAAAAATACGAAGTATTTTCATACAGTTACAAATAGTCGTCAAAGGAGAAAGCAAGTGGAAGCACTTAAGAATGATGATGGGATATGGATCTATAGTGAGGAAGAACTTAAACGGGAAGGTACTAATTTTTTTCAGAATCTATATACTGAGGAACAGCATCAAAATGGAGAAGTTAATTTTGGTGGCACATATCCATTGATATCTGAGAGTTTGTTACAAATGATGGGGGCAGGGGTCACGGAACAAGAAGTGAAACAAGCAATATTCAGCATGGGCTCCCTTAAAGCCCCGGGCCCAGATGGATTGAATCCGTTATTTTATCAGAGCCAATGGAATATTGTAAAAGAGATGGTGGTAAAGATGGTTCAGGATATCTTTTGTACGCCTAATGAGGTTAGGAGGGTAAATGGGACTTACATCGTTTTGATCCCCAAGATTGAGATCCCACAGTGCATTCGGGATTTCCGACCTATTAGCTTGTGTAACGTTATTTATAAGGTCGTTACAAAAATCCTAGCGACTAGGATGAAGCGGGTTTTACCACAGATTATTTCACCAAATCAGTGTAGCTTTGTGCCTGGGAGACAGAGTTCTGATAATATTATCCTAGCTCAGGAAATTGTGCACTCGATGAAGACGATGAAGAAGAAACAGGGATTTATGGCTTTGAAAATTGATCTTGAGAAAGCGTATGATCGTGTGCGGTGGGATTTTGTGGTGGCACGATTGCATGAAATAAAACTCCCATCTCAAATTATAGATTTAATTTCTGCCTGTATTACTACCCCTGAAATGCAGGTTATGTGGAATGGCAAGCCTGGAATAAATTTCAATCCGTCTCGTGGGGTTCGGCAAGGGGACCCTATCTCTCCATACCTATTTGTCCTTGTTATGGAAAAATTGGCCCACCTGATTCAAGCGGAGGTGAATGCAAAGAATTGGATACCGTTCAGGTTAAAGAAGCATGGGGTGCCAATTTCACATTTATTTTTTGCTGATGATCTTTTACTGTTTGCTGAGGCTTCTCTTGATCAAGCAGCAATTATTAAAGCATGCTTGGATGATTTCTGTGCTGCATCAGGAGAAAGAGTGAATAGAGCTAAGTCAAGGATTTTCTTCTCAAAGAACGTCTGTCATACCAGGAGGTCGGAGATCAGCGCTTTTCTAGAATTTACACCAACAGCGGATCTTGGTAAATATCTGGGTATTCCTGTACATCATGATAGGGTGTCAAAGCACACTTATTAGTATCTACTTAATAAGATGGAAGACCGTTTGAAGGGATGGAAGGCGAATACCTTGTCAATAGCTGCCCGGCATACTCTTGTATCTTCAGTAGTTTCAACTATTCCCAGCTACGCCATGCAATCAGCATGGTTACCATCAGCCACCTGTGACGATATTGACAAGAAATGTAGGGGTTTTTTGTGGGGAAGTTCTGGTGCAAGTAGAAAGCCTTCAATGGTCACATGGGATGAAGTATGTAAGCCGAAGGAGGCAGGAGGCCTGGGACTACGTCATGCACGAAAACAAAACGAAGCTTTTATGATGAAATTAGGGTGGGGCCTTGTGAAGCGGAGGGATACCTTATGGGTGAAGTTTATGCGGGAAAAATATAAATGTGGTGAAGATATCTTGCCAGTCATAAAGAATATGAGGAGTGTTTCTCAAGCATGGAAGGGGATACGGAATGTTTGGGATCGAGTGCAGGAAGGGGTGGGATGGCGGATTGGAAAAGGTGATAGAGTACGTTTTTGGACAGACCCATGGCTTCCGCATTATGATAGCCTTTTGAGATATTGTGTTAGAGATATTCCGGATGGCATGTTAGCAGATCCGGTGTGTACATATGTAACCTCGTCAGGCGGGTGGGACTGGGTGAAGTTTGATTCGTTTTTACCTTTCACGGTGCTTCATGCCTTACGGAGGGTCATCCCGACTGCTCGTGGATCTGAGGATGATATACCTATATGGAGGGTCTCGAATAGTGGGGAGTTTACTATTAAATCTGCATATGATATTGTGGCGGGGGAGCAGTATTCATCTAATCGTGGTTTATGGAGAAGAATATGGAAACTACGTACTCCCCAAAGGTGCAAAACATTTCTGTGGATGGCAGCTCGCGGAAGATTGAAGACGAATTCATGGAGAGCAGGGTGTGGAATGCAAGCATAGCAGGATTGTTTTATGTGTGCGAGGTGCCTGAAAGGGTGCTACACGTTCTCCAGGATTGCAGGCTAGCAAGGGGTTATTGGGCGAAGACATCAGACTCTCCGGCACAGAGTACAAAGTTTTATGAGTGTACGGATGTAAGCTCTTGGATACGATGGAATTTAGTACAGAGAAAAGATTATGAAGGGGTGAGTTGGCCGGTATGGTTTGCAATCTTCTGTAGGCAGCTTTGGTTGAATAGAAACTCGGGAGTATTTCAAGGTCAGACCTTAGCAGCCAACCAGTTGATAGCTCAAGTCAGAGCTCAAACGAGATGGGCTGATATGAAGTTATGTAAGTCGTTGGTGGAGACAGGAGAGAGTACATTATGGAAACCTCCATATGTTAGTTGGGTCAAAGTAAATGTGGATGGCGCGTGTAGTTCGGGAGGGGATCGAGCGGGATGTGGAGGGATTGTGAGGGATCATGAAGGCAAATTGCTGTTTGGCTTCATGTATGGCTTGGGAAGAGGATCTAGCCTTCATGCTGAAGTGTGGGCAGTAATGATAGGGCTTAAGATGGCTTGGGATGCAGGGAAGCGGCAAATAGTGATAGAGTCGGATTGTTTGGAGGCGTTGGAATTGATATTGGGTGGTTGGGAGGAAGATCACATGGAAGCGCAGTTACTCGGTCAGATCCAGGAGATGTTGGATAGAAGCTGGGATGTATCAATGGAATGGTGTGGCCGCAGATCTAATCATGTGGCGGATAGTTTAGCAAAGGAATCACTGGGATCATCTGCAGGGCTTGTCTGGTTTCGTGACCCACCGGAGTGTATTCGTACTAAGATTCTGTTAGATACGGGTTAAATGTAGTTTCGTTTTGTTTTGTGTCTTGTTTTCTGTTGTTGTCATGGTATGTATATCAAAAAAAAAAAAAAGTATTGAACATAAACCTCTTGATGGAAATCCTTTAATATATACAATTAATAGGATATTTTGGGACAAATTTAAAACCAAAGTAAGCCTAGCTCTTGTCTAATTTTTATATTGATGGGACGGAGTATTTAGTATTATTTATAACTCTCTTTGATACTATAAATGTATAAGTCAGATAACCAATTTTTATTTATTTCTTCCTTAATTAGGAAAAGCCTAAAAGGCAAAACTCTGAATTGAAGCCCAAAATCTGGATTTTGTCTGGTCAGCGTTGACGTGGCTCAGGTCAAAACCCCAAAAATTTCTCCCATTCAGGAATCTTGAAATAGAATCAGATCATGTAAGCCGCTTTTCATTGTATTGTATAGCATCGTGCCTTCATAATTAGAATAATCCATCTTGGAGTGGGATGGGCTAGTGTGCCTTTTAGTTATTCGTAAAAAATGCGTTTTAAGTTTTTTTTTAAAAAAATACATATTTTAATCATTTGCATTGAAAGTCATTTCCACCAATGAAAAATCCCCTTAACATAAGCCATTAATAGGAAGAGTGGATGGAAAAATTATATACTAGTGAACTAGAATCTAACACCCTGATATTATTTTTTAACTGTATTTAACATCCTAATTTTTTTGTGATGCAATTTTTGCCTAAAAGTATTTTTTAGTATCAATTATGTCCTTAAAATATTTTTGAGGAGCAGTTTTTCCTTCGCCGTTAACTCTTAAAAAGTCTATTAAGTTAAAGTAACACTCTAAAATATTTTTCTCAGTAGCACTCAGCAACATAAAATAATTTTTGGCACAATTTTGTCCTTAAAGTATTTTCTAAGTTAATTTTTTTCATAACAATTTTTCATATTTTTAGTATTCATCCTCCATATTTATAGTAACCATCTTTAACTTTTTCAATAATTAGTTTTTCAATTTGTCAATAATTATCTTAAATATTGTATAGACTTATTTTTTATTTCCTCAACCATGATCTTTAATTATATTGAGTGCTAAAAACAGTTAAGATTACTAGTGAAAAGTTGAAAAGACAAATAATGAAAATGTGAAATATTTGTATTGAAAATATAGAAAATGATGGGTGAAAAAATAACTTAAGAACATTTTGATGGGATAATTTTAATTTTTGAAAAAATTATATATTTTTAGTAAACAATTTTTTCATATTTTTCCTAAATGTTTAAGTACTTATCTTTCATGTTTGAAGTACTTATTTTTTTGTAATACCCCGAATTTGAAGATTGGAGGCTTGGAAATAAGCTTAAATTAAGTGGACTGCTAAGCCCCAATTTAGCAAGAGCCCAAATTTATCCCCTAATGATTCTTATATCTTTGGGGTATTAAGAAAGTAAAATGGTGAATTTTGGAGAAAGTAATTATGTTTTCGGTGAAATTGCCTATAAGGTAGTGATATTGTCATATGATTTTGAATGATCAAATGATGAAAAAAAATTATGAAATTTTACAGGATGAAAGTAGACATCCTAAGATTTAATCTGATAGGTCATATGACTCAATTAGAGCTATATACAAAAAGATAGGAATTTTTGAAGTTAGCCCAGAAAAACTGAAAATTTTCTGGAACAACATGCAAAGATTGAAATTCTGAGAATTTTTTGATTCCATCTAGCAAAATTCTATATTTTTCCTTGAAACTAGACTCAATAAGGATTCTATAGGCTTTGGAATCACTCCAATTCGATTTTTCTATAATTAGTTATGATTTTTCAAAGTTTGGGCAGAAATCTGCCAAAACTTTGTAAAAATCCAAATTTTGGAAAATTAAACAATTGATTAAAATATTATAATATAAATGATAAAAAGAAAATCATCATCTTCCTCCCACCATTTCAGACGTGAGCAGCAGCCATAAGGAGAGAGAGAGTTGTGTTCTTTTAGAGAGAGAAGGAGAGGAGAAAACTCATGATATAGATCGATTTCTTCGATGAATTCGTACCTAACGTATATAATCCTTCTTCTAAGCTTCTCTTCTATGTTGTTTGAGGTATTTGAAGCAAGATTTGTGGTGTTAACAAGGTTAGGGTTTTGGTCACATTAAGAAAAAGCTATTAGGAGCTTCAGGTAACTTCCAAACTCTTGTATATTGACTATTCTGATTATTGTAGACAATTTAATTGGTGAAATTTTGCCGGATTGTCTTTGGTTCTAAAAATGGAAAATGGGTTTGTGGGGCTGTTATGCTGCCCAAATTGGGTCTTAATGTTATTTTTAATCTAATAGAATAGTCAATAAAGTGGTTAGAAGCAGAAAGGAATGCGTTTACGCAGTCAAAACCGAAAAACCCCGATTTTCCCCTTAAAACCCATATATTTCAGCCATCACTGTAAATGGGTCTTAGAGTTGGATTTTCAATGATTTGATGGTTCCATTGAGTTCAGGAGAGAAAATTAGGTGGGGTTATAGTTGGGCATTTTTTCGGAAAAGGCCGAAAAAGCATAATTACGAAAATGCCCCTAAAACACAGAAATAAGGGCTGCTAAGGGCAATTTTGTCTTTTGGAAGTGAATTTGGTAATTCCGAGTCCAGAAATGGATTCCTTGGGTGAAAATACATCAGGATAGCCCATGTTAGAATTTCAAGAAAAGTACAGCTGGACCGGGTATAATGGGGCTGGGTCCCCGGGGGTATTTTAGTAATTTTTCAAGATAGACTCATATAACCCCCAGAAATACTATGGAAGTGTCTAAATAGTACATTTAACATTGTAGGATCGAATATGGAGCCCCAGGCTATTTGCACGTAGATCGAGGCACGCGTTTCGAGACAGAAAAAGATTAAGGTAGGGGACTTACCTTACTTGCATGTATTTGATATCTTTGCTTGTGTAATGATGTATGTGATTGCTTTACTTGATTGTGTAGAGCATATTTGAATAAATGAAGCTCTATTTCTGTTTTCGCTGTGGCCATAGTTTTATTGTATGAAATATTGAGCATGCAGAAATGTCATTATGGGGCATACATCTAGATAAAGCTAATATGTCATACACATAGCACCAATCATGCATGCATTATGGTATCTGTTTCCTACTGAGATTCTCTCGAATCTCACCCTCCCCTACCAACAATTTAGACAGGAGAAGACAATAGATATGCTGAGAACAACAAAGAGAATCGTATGAGGGTATTGCTGTGGTGGAACGAAGACGAGAAGATGTCTCTGTTTCACTGGGATGAGTTTAGACACCCTAGTAGCCTTGTGCGACTACTTTAATCGTAAGTATCATGTACAAAACCCTATGGGGAATTTATGTAATCATGCACATATTATCAGTATAGTTATGCTATTTCTGTGTTGCCTACCAAACTGCATATCATTTTCCGCAAATACTCTGAAAAAGGTTGAAATTGTGATAAGGGCGTGACATTTTTCATTCGGTAAAAAAAGGACTTATTTTTCATGTTTTTGATACTTAACATAATTAAAGATTAAGGTCGAAAGCATGGGAGATGAGTCTATAAAATAGTTGATTATTAAAAAAGTTGAAAAAATAATTATTGAAAATGTTAAAAATGAGTACTAAAAATATGAAAAAGAGTTATGAAAAACTTTAAGGGCAAAATTGTATTAAAAAATTTACTTTAGAGTGATTAGTGTGATTTAAAAAATAAACTTTAATTAGGATGTTAGATGTACCATAACAGACTTTTAAAAGTTAACGCTGAGAGAAAAAATGCCCCTAAAAAATAATTTAAAAGCAAAATTACCTTTTAAAAAGTATTTTAAGGATGAAATTATATCATAAATAAGATTAGAACGTTGAATACAACTAATAAATAATATTGGAGTGTTTGAAGAAGAACGCCTACCCTCTCTTCTCATTATAAATTTAAGATAGAAGTAATATATATTAATCAATTATACTCATATATGTATATATATTGTGAGGTCATGTCAGTGAACTTACATTTCATCCAAAATAAAACCTTGTCAGTTTGGTTCGATCTCATTACATCTTACGGTGTAGTGCAATACGATGCAATGGTAATACAATGCAATATTAATTACAAGCGTAGTGTTTGGTTTTATTTTTAAACAACGTGCAATGAGTTAATATTTTAACAATTATTTAAAATTAATATATTATACAAAGTCTATTGTACCCCTTAATATAATCTTTGTAAAAAAAATAGTTACAAGCCGGCGACGGCAGGGATGGAGGAGGAGGAGGTAGTGGCAGCGGCAGGGGAGGAGGAAGTGGTGGTGGTGGTGGGCGGTGGGCAGCGGCAGGGGTGGAGGAGGAGGTGGTGGCAGTGGGAGGAAGGCCGGTGGCGGGGCTAGGGGTGGCAGAGGAGGAGGAGGTGGTGGGCCGCGGGGTGGTGGTAGTGGCGATGGGCGGCGGGGTTGGAAGAGGAGGTAATGGGGGTGTGCCAGTGGCAGGGGGCGGCGGGGATGACGGCGGCGGTGGAGAAGGAGGTGGTGGTAGTGGCTGTGGGCAGCAACAGGGGTGGAGGAGGCTGTGGCGACGGCGACAACGGGTGGAGGTGATGGCGATGGAGGAGGAGGAGGTTGTGGCGGTGGCAGTTGTGGCGTGATGCGGCAAGTGAAATGAGATAAATAAAACAAAAACAAAGGAAACTAAAGAGTAAATTTGACTTTTTAAACCATACAATGGGATGGTAATGAGGATTCATAGGGGAGATATGAATGAGGATTACCAATTTTTTGGTAATTATCATTACCATGGTAAACCCTTTTACCATACTAAAGAGCAACCAGACATTCTTCTCTTAGTAATGCAATCATGATTACCATTACAAGTATACAATGGAGTTGAACCAAACGGGCTCTTAACTTTTAATCATATATAGCGTTGGCGTTGATGTATGTCTTTTTTTTTTTCGCTCAAAGCCGTTGATGTATGTCTTTAGAAATATAAATTCAAGGATTTTAAGATTTATAGGATATATATATATATATTCCAAGGACAATCAAGTAAAATTGAACCAACTACCTCTAACTTATAAAAAAAACTTTCAGGCCCTTAGATTATAAAGTCATTGAGCAACTCATTGAATATTTTAAATTGAAAAATATGGCTAAATTTTGTAACATTTTTCTTTAATATTTTTTTTTTCATAAAACTAACGTTAAATTGCAAATAAGTATAATTAAGAATTATAATTGAAATTTCGAACGGAACATTAATGAACATTGGGGGAAGGCGGACAAGTTGTGGGGAGGGAAAAGATTATGCCGATAAAATTGAGTGGAGAACATGAGCGACGGAACAAAATTCAAAGCAGGCCTTGCTTGTCTTGTCCTCTCATTGTCCCACATTATCTCTACTGCTCCACCCTCGTTATCATCCATTACCCAACTTTACTGATTTTTCCCCATTTGTTTTTTAATAAATCAATGGATCTAATTCTAAACACACGAGCTGATTGACTAATTAGTATAGGTATGTTTGGGAGAGCTTATTTTGAGAAAATAAGCTCAATTTATGCAAGCCGAGAATAAACTCCTCTCACATACTTACCTCGTATACCGTGAATCACAAATTATAAGCACTTATTGCCCAAAAATAAGCTCTTCCAAACGCACACTAAGATTATAGAAACTATACTAATCCCTCCCCTATTTAATATAAGACATATTTACCTAATTTAATTATATTAAGAAAATTAGTTAATATGACATGTATTTCTTAAAACATCTCAAGTATCTTCCTTAATTCACTCATTCCATTTTCTTTTTGATTATTGTTGAAGAAGTATTAATAGATGTAAATTAAGAAAAATTGACGGACTAATGTTAACTCTCTAAATATGTCTTATATTAAGAATTAGGGGGAATATTTAATTATTTATAAAAAAATATGGATGTTTTTATAAAATACCATTCCTCTTAGCCATTTACTTTTGAGTATTAACAACTTAAATTAGCCTACATGTCATGTAAGAATCTAAATATAGGGATAACTTAGAAAAAAAATTATAAATAAATATGTGAAAAGAAGATTGAGTATTATACTTAAGATCAAATTAAAATAAACTTATAATTAACTCTTACATTTAAGACTAAAGATAATATTATTTCTTTAGGGATACAGTGGCTTATGATTAACGATAAGATTTGATATATATAGCTTATGTTGAATTTTGTGCCTTGATTGTTTCATTTTTTTTTGTATTTTATTATTAATTGTAATTATAATTGTCATATTAGCAGGTCCCATGTTTAGAAAATCATACAAGCCAATGCTTAAAGATATTTTGTACAATAGACATCTTAATAATTGAAGATTTATTTATGCAACAAGCCCGGACATATCTTAAGAATCTGATAATGCTTATAAAAGCACTTCAAATTATTCATCAATAAAATCCTCTCATCAACAGCAGGATTTAAACTTTGTTATCTATAGTCTGTAGTTGGTAAAAGAAAAAAAAAAAAACGATAATATATTCTTTTAAAAGAACACATTAACGTTGATTTTTATTTTTTGCCCAATATTAACGTTGATTATTACCATAACATATTTATCATATATATATATATATATATATTCCCAATTAGTGGTGGGTTATCATAAGTTTTTTCCTGATTAGAGATGGGATTCATGCGGATGACAAGTGATGTAATTCAGTTTCCTAAATATCAATATGGCTTTCAATGTCTTTATTAAATATAATGATATAGATGTCACTCCTCTCAAGCATTATTATTAGTACTAGTATCAATTAACATGCTCGGTCTCAAACTTTCTATATTAACCACGGTAAATTATTTAAGATTTAATTTTTTTTTTGGTCGAAATATTTAAGATTTAATGAATGGATATATGTTCAATTATGTGTTGTTGACACAACAATGTTAGTGTGGTGGGTAACACTCACATCAAATTCATTAGTATTTTGTAGTATTGGTGGAAAGTTGTCCCATCATTCTCATAATACACCTAATGTTTACCGTCCACATCCCCATTTAAATGCGCTATCATAAATATATAACTTTACTTTCTATAACTTTTGGATAAAATCAACTATAAACCTTAATAATGAACAAACAAAATGTAATTCCATCAATCAACTTTGGGCTCATATCCCTTTATTGGCTTAAAATTTAAAAGGCTAAAATGCAAATTTACCTTGAAAGTTTTTGTAGAGAAGCGATATTGTCTCAGAAGTTTTTTTTAGATTCAATGTTGCCCCGGAAGTTTCAAAACATAACAATGTTATTTCATACCGTTAAAAAACTAACATTGATAGTTAAAAATTGACGTTGAGTATTAAATTTTGAACAATAAGGGGCAACATTGCTTTGTTTTAACACTTTTGGGATAACATTACTCATGAGCGAAAAGTTGCGGGACAAATTAACACCTTAACCCAAATTTAATTTAATTTTTTTTTCTAATACTTTGATAGGTATTTTGTAAGGGTTAAAGGGTTATTTTGTCCCAAAAGTTGTCACGGAGGGGCATAATTTTACCCTGAAAGTATCAAATTTGGAGCAATTTTGCTTTGGCTGTATCCTAGTTAAGTTTGATAATTAGATAACCAAATATACTGAGTTGACAGTCTATGTGTCATCCATGTCTTTCTTGATAAAATGCAAATTTTCTCCTAAAGTTTTCACTTAAGAGTAATGCTTCCTTAGAAGTTTCCAAATCTAGCAATGTCGCCTTGATAATTATCTAAGTTAAATTTGACTATTAGTTGATCGAATATGTTGAGCTAGTAGTGTGAACAATATTGAAGAAGAAGAAATTATGCATGGAAAAGGAGCTCATATTCATTAGAGAGTGATGAAGAAAAAGATTCAATCACTGTATGCATAACACATTAAGGAAGATTGTTGAGAACAAAGCCATCAAAAACTTTCTGCCGTTGTACCTCAACGATGTCGTGATAGGCAAGTATCTTTTTGATTTTGCCTTCACCTCAAAATATGTGATTTAGTGATGTTAAAAAGATGTATTTATAGCGGTTTTAACCACTAAAAACGACGTTAGTAGCGGTTGACAAAATCGCTAAAAAATATACTATTGCAAATGTTTTTGAAACGGTTATAAATAACCGCTACTCAAGTAACAAAACCGCTACTACATTTGTAGTGGTTTTTACCAACCGTTACAATATTCTAATGCGATTACATATCATCTGTCAATTTATGCGCCACAATTTTGCGTGACGGGAAATAAAAAATGAAAATTTGGCTCCATTTTTGTGACGGTTACAAAATCGCTACTAAATTGAAGTAATAATTTTTTAAAAAATAGCGGTAAAAGTTAGTAGCGGTCTACAAACTGCTACTAATATCATATGAAATTTTAAAAGTGGCACCATAAATTTAATCCCATTTTGTTTTAAATTTTGTAGCAGTTGTAGCTCTTAAAATTGCTACAAATATTTTGTAAAATTTAAAAAAATTATACAATTATTTGTTTCTATTTTGATAATATTAGATTGAATAGTTTATTATTTAAGTAGTTTAGTTGATAGTAGTTATTATTTAAAAATAATCGTTAAATTAAGTTAGATAAGTATAAACTTTATATTGGTAATATTATTGAAGATATGTAGGTAATAAGAAATTATTATGTTGTTTGCTATAATGTGGTTATCATTATGTAAGGAAAATAGGAAATGGTAAGAAAATGTCCTTCAATATCTGCGAAAAAGAAAAAAGTGAGATTAAATATCTGGGAAAAAATATTGAAATGAAAGAATCAAAATTTTTTTTACCATATTTGATCACTTTGTGTAACCTCTCAGCTCTTAGAAAAAAATTTGTAAATGAGAGAAAACGAAAGAAAAGAAAGGTTGATAGATATGTTGGAATGTTTGAAATAAGGTGTGGTAGATGTATTTATAGGGATCTACGTAGTACTTGTATCGGTTAATGTGACGGGTGTTGTAGCCTTGTAGTGGTTTATTTTTGTAGCATTTATTGTAACCTTATTTGTAGCGGTTTTGTTTGATTTTGTAGCCATTATATAACCGTTATAAATATTGTTTTGAAATTTTTTAATAAAAATATACATTAAGGTTTACAAGAACAAAAAAAGCATAATTTGTTTAATCATTCTTCGTCGCCATCCCTACAAAAATTGTATAAAGGAATTGTTAGTGTGATATTATTTTACACAAAAATTAAATTTAAAAGATGTGAACTTAAAAAAACACACCGAACTATAGATAAATTATTATCGCCTTTAAGGAAGAAGCTTTCGAACTTGGCAGGCTGAAACGGCCCACTCTCGTAGGCATGTTATCAATATCACCTATGTCATAAAGGTCTCGAGCCTTTAAATGAACTATTATGTGCCAATCCTTGTGCCTCTCATCCTAGACATAATAAATCTGGTGTACCTCTAAGGCAAGAATATACAGCTCATCATCTTCGAAATGACCAGTGTGAATTGACAGTGAGAAATTTACCGATGTAATACCTAAGTCGTCAGTTGTGAGTCTCCGAGGAATAGTGGTATTTGCCCACAAACACTTGAACAATGTCATGGTGAAAACTGCCTTGGTAATTTAGTTCGATGACATCAAGAACCTTAGGGACGCCTCCGAATTACATGTTGGCGTCACTGTTGCTCGCATAACTCTTTATCCCAAAGGTGTCATAAACACCCGAATTTTGAGTTTGCAATCCTTGATTTCGTGAAACAGTACAAAACTTAAAATCATTGACATTGTATGCTGTAAACCTTTTTGTATGGTCAAGAGAGACGATTGCGAGAGCTCTGAAATCTGGTGAGTGTGGGTTGTGGTCATTTAGTATTCTGAGTGCAAACCGGCTTGGGAACATTTGTAAAAACCGCTACAAATGCACAAACCAGACCTCGGTTAACGTGAACATTTGTAGCGGTTACATATAACCCTACAATCTTGTAGACCCTTTGGATTTTATAACAGTTATAAGTTATAACCGCTACAGCTTTGTATCCTACTTTGTAGCGGTTTACCATAAACGCTACAAATATGTAGCTCTTTGCATTCCGTAGCGGTTATTTTGATCATAACCGCTGCAAAATAACAGTCACAATAGTCACACTAGCTTCACACCATTTGGCGCCAAGCTGATGTCAAATTTGTAGCTATTAATATATATATATATATATATATGAATCGCTACAAATGAACTGTGGCAAATTTCGCGCAACTTGGAGCAAAAAATTGTAGCGATTATATTTTGTAAACCGCTACAAAGTCCGTTCCCTAATCTGTGCACCACTTGGCGCGAGGTAGCTTGTTGCAGATTTGTAGTGGTTTTTACATACTCACATTTGTAGCGTTTATTTTGACCACTACAAATTGCCATTTTTTTCGTAGTGATTACTTATTTTTAAATTTAACTTTGAAAAAAAAAAATGAAATACATGACATATGGACTTGCCAAATAAACGTATGTGGTTAACTAATGGATAAACTTAACTTGAATAACAACCATAGGAAATTGCTAGGATTTAGAAACTTTCAGGGTAATATTGCTCCTGAGTGAAAACTTTCAAAACAAATTTGAATATAAACCCAAAACAAAAATGACATGAATGATGCGCGTGAACTGCCAACTCAACATATATATTTAATCAACTAACGGTCAAATTTAACTGAGACAATGACTACGATAAAATTACTTTAAATTTGACACTTTTGAAAACTTCTGAGGCAAAATTATCCCTTTGTGACAACCGTTATGTCTCACATTGGCTGGAGAATGGAGCGAAAGATTCCTAATGGGGTATGGATACCTTCCCTCTCGATGCATTTTAAAATCATGAGGGGTGATGGGATTCTAAAGCGGACAATATCGAGAATGAAACACTATGATTTTACAAATATATTAGGGTTAGATTTGGTTCAATGTGCCAACAAGGACGACATTGGGCCCACAACTTTTGAGGCAAAATAGCCATGTAGCCTTATTTTGTAACACCCTGCTGATGTAATTAAAACGTTTTACAAAACTATGGTGGGATAATTATTGAGAATTTGAAATTATTTATAATTAGGCTTAGGATACATTAAGGGTCAAACTATAGCAATAGTTCACAAGCCTTAGACAAAATACTGTTCACATTCTTAAATCAAGATTTTATTTTATTCAAGTCAACATGTGTTTACGAATAAATGGTTCAATCCAACCACTTCTTAAAAAAGTCAATCAACTTAATAAATCATCCTTTTAAAAAGTCTTCGAATCATTAAAAGAGACATGATAAGATAAATCAAGTTTCATATCTAACAATCTACTGTAATTTTTTTTAATTTATAAGTCACTTTCAACCTGTTTCACTAAAATTAAAGAAATTTTTAAATCTCATTAACTTTATTTTAAAATTTAATAACTTCACTTGACTACACTCTATCTCAAAAGTATATATTTTTACATAATAATAAATAAAGGGTAAAATTGTATATATTCATATGACAAATTTAATGATGTAACATATAAATATGATAAAAATCCCTCTCACTCTTCATTGTAAAAGTTCCAAATAACATCCCAGGCCGTGGCAACAAAACACTAACATAGGTGTCATAATCAAACATGTGCAATATCAACAAGGGAGAAGACACAGCCATCGAGCTCATTCCTCTACTGCCTTCTTTGCTTCCTAGATGACCACTCACTTGGCAATTGTAAGAGATAACATATGAGATATAAAGTCTCAATAGTAATTGGTAGTCAATCACACACTCAAAAATATTATAAAAGCCATTCAAATATTTTATAACCTAATCTTTTTCTCATATTGTTTCTCAAAACATCACTTAAAACCATAATGAAATTCGGTCAATCTTTTGGCAAACATTTAAGAGGTCATTTTCAAGACTTGGTTTTAAAAACATTTCACAAACCACAATGCATATATATAGACATACAAATGAGATGCAAAGGCTCGACCTCCCTTATAACTCCTTTCTAACGTGTATATATATAGCCAATTATATAAAACTAATAGGCAAATACATCAAACAATAAGGAATGAACTCATTCCCAAGGTTCCCCAGATCAAGAGATACATCTGGTCAGAGGTGTAGAACTCAGGATTGGATTATAACTTCCCTCCTTAAAAGAACAAACATAGCAATTATCTGAATGTCCCGCATTCTATTATAATCCTGATCAAAGGAAAATATAACAAGAAATATGACCCTTGATGAGCCATTTATTGTGCATAGTGATGTCATATCACATAATAGTGAAATATAAGAGATATGTATGTAAAATGATGATAATCTAAATGCCAACTCCAATGATCTAACCTCAACTCCGAGTGCACCACAATATCATGGGAATTACACGGGCAAGCTTATCAAAGCACCAAAACAATGTTATATAATTTCAAACACAAGTATACTTGAAAAGCTTCAAAGTACATAGCCGATAATTTCTGATGTCGATACATACAAGTATGCTTGAAAAAAGCTCTAAACTGAGATACAAAGTTATAACACCTACAAACGTACTTAAAAGTTCCAAAGGACAATTCACGTAGTTTCAACTCTTTTTCAACCCAAAACATGTCATTCCAAAACACATATATAATTCAAGTTCAATAGATCATTTCAAGCATTCAATGGGTAATGACAGCCTTGGAAAACCAGTTATATCGGTGGTAATTAAATTATATAAAACATATTATTAACAAGCATATATAAACAATTCATCAATATATATCTTTCCTTCAAACCTTAACACAAACACAAACTTGAGAGGTTAAGGTCTAAACACCTCCAACAATACTCAATCTACATATATAATTTCGGGCATACCTGGAATTTGCCCAACTCGCTGAAATACCATATGAAACCGAAACATCATTGTGGACTCTGATCATATTACATAGCAAATATACACTAAAGAGAGGAAGAAAAGAGATAACTCTTGTGAAATAACTTTTTAGAGGGAGGATTGTGTGTGATATTATTAATTAATTACTCTCTCAATCTCACATCCTATATACAATGTTAGGGTTACATAGGAATAGATGTAACATTTAAACGTACGATTATATGATAATAGATATAACTTTTCAACTATAAAAGGAACATATCTCATTATGAAGCTATATCTCTCTATATTTGTATAACAACCCCTCTTATTTTTGGCTTAGGCCCTAATTAACAAAAGGTGGACTAATATATTCCAACAAAGACCAATGGAGTTAATAAGAACTAATTACAAGTAAACCCCAAATAAAATAAAATGGAAAAAATCCTGTATAAATTGAAGAATTTATAATTCACTTTATTTTATATAAAACTATATAGTTATATTGCTAACAATATAATCATCCTATTTACTGTTCAAGTTAGTCGTTATATTTTGTAATATAATGGTATGGAGACTCTTATATAAGTAGAAGGTTGTAAATTAGATACCGCTGGTAACTTTACATCATTAATGTGCGCCATTTTAATTTTTAAAAGATGCTAGATGTAATTTTATTTTCCTTATTCGTTTTTCAGTCGATAACATTATTCTTTTGCTTGTCTTTTGCCAAACAAATGGTAAGTATTCAATTTCAAAAGTACATTATTGGTAAGCGATTCTTTATTTATTGATTTTTCTATTATTGCGATGAAGAATTGGAGAACAAATGCTATAATTTAACAATAGGAAAGGTAATGCAGGACCATCAGAATTGATCCGTAAAACAAACCTACATTTGATATGCAGATGAAAATTTCAATCTCTTCCAAACTAATTACCCTATAAAACTTATTTAAATGTAATTAAATTTTAATACTTTCTTTAGTCCTTAATATAAGACCCAATTGATTTTTTTGAAGAGATCAAGAGAGTTAAATAAAATTACTTTGAAATATTTATTTATATAATTTTTCTTTAACTAATTTGCCCGACTTATAAACTAATATATAATTTAATGATATATAATACATATTATAATTAAATAATTTATTTAACTTTTTTTGTCTTCCCAAAAAAATTTCTATTAGCCCTTAGCAGTGTTCATATGTAAATAAATTTTAATATAAATTACCATTTTTCTATAAAGTTTGGCTCGTATGAGGAGTCAGGATTCAGGAGGCTGCGAGGAAGCCAGGCGGAACCAGACAAGACATTAGCATGGTGGCAACTGGCAACAGTAATTTCTCTATCATTTCCTTTTTAACTTTTTTTCCAATTAATTTTGTTTGCTGATTTTTAGAAAATAATAAACAAATGAAAAAGAAAAACACCTACAAAACAAAAGCGGCCGGCCCATTCTGTTTCAGTTTCTCTTTACTTCTTCCTTTTGTCTCAGAAAACTGTCGTTACCCCCATCAAAACCCATCCCTGTATTTCTCCCTCCCTCCCTCTCTCTCTCTTGGTTATTCGCTTAGTTGTTGCTTTTCCTCTCTAATATAGAAAGTGATATATATGTTGAAGGCGTATTGCTGAAAGATTTGATTTTGATTCTTTGAATCTATGGAGCAGCTTATAAACTTCATTATTCGCCCACCAAGGTCTCTAATCTTCTTCCTACTCTCACTTGCTCTCGCCAATTATTACTTTCTTTTTTTTTTTCTAGGTAATACTGAAAACGTTATATGTGATTTGGTGTTCTTGGTATTGTTCAGTTGGAACCCGATGGAATTCAAAGTTTTGTTTTTTTAAAGTCTCTGTAAAGCCCCAACTCAAACTCAACTAAGAGTAATCAATTTGCGAATAATTAACTACATGTAGTTGTGAATAACTCAACTTCTTTTGGACGGGAAGGGCAAGAACTCAAAAAGTAGACGAAGAAACATCACGTCGTGTTTCATGTTTTAGTTTTAATTGTTCATGAGTTGAAATTCAAGATCTAGTTCGAAGTTACCATGAGGAAATTCTTGGTTTCTGATATGTTATTGTTCGTGGTTCATATTCACCACTTGACTTCTCAATTATATTATCTTGTTCTGATCTTGTTCTTCAGGGGATCAAACCAAACTAAGAAGATGAAGCACGTGCATATAGGCATAGCAAATATATTCTCTTATTCATGTTTATACTGGGTTATTTTTCTTTTGGGTTTTCCTTGAAATTATGATGCCTATGTGATGTGCTATTTGCCTCTTCTGTTACCACAGATGAAGCACTTGCATATGGGCATAGCAATATTACACTGTATCTTCTTTCAAAGAAAGAAACTAAAAAGCAGTGGTTGTTTAAACTGAATATAGTAGTTCATTATTTCCTTTTGTGGTCTAAAAGTGAGATATCAAAATCAAATGTTTTTTCAGAAGGAACAAGCTCCTGAATCATGACCACACCAGAATCCATATGCCTTAATTAAAAATTATTAATTTGGGCAACTCTATCTAGGTGTATAATTGAGTTCTGGTGGCATATTGAATACACAGTTTCTTACTTGTGAGAAGAATATTCAGGGAGAGGAATATTGTTTCTCAGAAAAGAATTGGGGTTTCCTTTTTTGTTGACTATATTGAATTAAGAGGAAGCTACAACAGGCACAAGCTAAGTTAAGAGAATATTAATCCCTCCGGTCTTTAATACAAGACATATTTATTTAATTTGATTAGATTAAGGAAGTTAGTTTAGTTAATATGACATGTTTTTTTTAAAATACCATAGTCATCTTCCTTAATTCCTTTCTTCCCTCTCCTCCTTGATTATTGTTGAGGGATCATCAATAGGAGTAAATTAGGAAAAGATTGACAAATATTAAAAATATGTCTTATATTTAGGGTCAAGACCAACTCTCCAAATATGTCCTACATTAAAAGGACCGGAGGGAGTATAAGATGCTCTGTCACAAAAGTCTTGAAAGGGAGAATTATGGATATCAAGCACTTTCTGCAGCGATTTTTAACACGTCTCATATCTGACTTCTTTTTTCTTTTCAAAATCTCACTTAAATCATTATGAAATGATGTCTGTATCCATCATTGGGATGCAGGGCTGAATATGACCCTAGTGATTTATTGGAGCAAGAGTTCATGCTGAGAGGGAAATGGTATCAAAGAAAGGATGTGGAGGTAGGATTCCAAAAACAAAATCCACTTTGTCTGTAAAATCTTTCCTGTTAGAGTTGAAGAGCTGATCTATCAGTCGTTCATGTGAAATTTATATCTCCAGATCAAAAACAGTCGAGGCGATGTTCTTCAATGCAGTCATTACATGCCTATTATCAGTCCTGAAGGAAAGCCCCTGCCATGTGTGATATATTGCCATGGAAATAGGTGACTGTGGGACTTATCTTTTGTCATTTAGCATTCTATTGTTAGATTTTGCTTAAGTTTTTTTTTTTTTTTTTTTTGACGTACGCATTCTCCTTTGCAAAACTTAAAATGCAATTACTGAAAAGTCAACTATGAGTGGGCTATTTTTACAATATATAACTATGAGGGGTGTTTTCATTGATTCAAGCTTGTGGGGTCATTGTAATTTACTCAACTATGCAACATATGGTAGTTGCAATTATAATATTTTTAGGCTCTTTCTTGGCATTCAATATACCATGCTACTTTCTCTTTTACTGTGAAAATCAATTCCTCTTAGATTTTAATATCTTTAAATGCATATGTTGATTGCTCATTGTTTAGTATAGAATATTCGTAACTTAACTAGGTTATGCTGCTGGGTACTGTGTTATATGACAGTGGATGCAGGGCTGATGGAAGTGAAGCTGCTATAATTTTGCTTCCTTCAAATATTACCGTTTTTACTCTGGATTTCTCTGGATCAGGGCTTTCTGGAGGGGAGCATGTCACTCTTGGATGGAATGAAGTATGTGTTTGCTCCATAACCATTTTAGAAATATCATATTTGTTTAGTCTTGTTTGTGTTTAATTTTATCCATTCTTATTTAATCTTTTTTCCTGTTTAAGAGGGAGTTAGAGGGATTTAGGAAAGGGGGATAAGTAGCATTAGTCCTGTGAGATTTAACGGAAGGTAGCATTTTATCTCATTGTTTAGTTTTAGATGAAACAATTTCAGAGTTTTTGTAGAGGATTTTTTTTTTTAAAAAAATGGAAAATGATTTATTGATGAGAAGAGAGAATACAAAAGGTAATGTAATAACCCTGGAAAAGGAAACTGCATTCAATTTTTGTCGTTCAACTGTTCTAAGTTAAATATGTTAAAATGGATAATCTAGCACCGCATATATCAATAGAAAGTATGAAGCTTACCATATACCTGAGTCTAAAAGGTATCATTCTGTTTTTTTAAGCTTGTTTATATCACGGTTGAACTATAAATACTCAATTCTAGTATCTTCTGCCACTGCATTTGGATCACCATCTTGCTCAGAGTTTGCATATGAATAGCCACCACTTGCTCTAACATTTTCTCAACTGTTTTCAGAAGGATGATCTCAGGGCTGTGGTTGATTATCTGCGGGCTGATGGAAATGTCTCTTTGATTGGCTTATGGGGTCGCTCCATGGGTGCTGTGACTTGGTATTCTTGATTCACTTTCTGTCTTATTTTTTGGTTGCTATAAGAATGAAATTACAGGAGCATTTACTAGTCATAGTTGGGGTTGTTGCAAGAGATGTAAGTTTTACTTTGTCATTGTAGTTGATTGCAGTTTAGACATTGACAGATTAGTTAAAGGAGCTACATAATTTTCCTTAATGTTGTGAATCTCTTGCATGCAAGCTATGGTGGTTTGAGATGAACATGAAAGCAGGGATTTTGACATAGAACTAGGAGCAAGAATAGAGACAAGGGAAGAAAAGGAGGAGGAGGGAGGTGTAGATAGAAACATGTAGGGAAGGAGAAGGGAGGAGGAGAGACAACTTACAAGCTAAGAGAACTTTATTCATAATCAGTTGAAACGCAACCGTAACCCTAATTGCTAAGCGCTTTATCTCTCGCGCGCGTGTGTGTGGGCAGGAGCCTAACGAGAGGATAATTAAGTTGAGTAAAACCCATTAAATAATATCTATTGCTTTTGCTTATCCTTAATCCCTAATTAACAAATAATTAATATCTCCCCTAATACTCTCTAGTCTCTTCTGATTCTCCATTAGACTTCCTCTCTATATCTTTTGGTAATGATCACTGGAAACAACAATGAAGGAACTATAGCCTCACATGGTGGCTGGAATGGCTTGTGAATGGAAGTGCATCTACTTGTGTCATGCTTGAATAATATTATGTCAGTGGTTTGTAGTCTGTATGTGTGGAGGTTCTTGGAAATTATTGTAATTGACATATTTTTCACATTTTCTGTTTAAGAAAATGCTTTTTAACAGTGTTAGACATGTCCTTTTTATTTTAAAAGAAAAAAAATTCTTTAACTCAGTTACTTAACTCTGACTGTGTAGCACTTCGTATTTCTATTTTTTTGCTTTGGTGACTTCGCATTCATTATGCTGACAAATGTTTTTGTGCAGCCTTATGTATGGAGCTGAGGATCCTTCAATTGCAGGGATGGTCTTAGACAGTCCCTTCTCTGATTTGGTTGACTTAATGATGGAATTGGTAGATACCTACAGAGTTCGTCTGCCAAAGTTCACTGTGGGTATATTCATTTTAGAAATATTATTATAAATAAATAAAAATCAGAAAATATAGATTTATATATGAATGATTATCCAAAATTTTGACTTAAATATGATCTTATATTTTAATATTTCTTTACATGGAGATTATATAATTTTAAATTAAGTCTGATTGGAAGACATGGGCTCCATGACAGTTGTTAGATGCTCACACTAGAAACTAGACAGAAGCCACACAGCCTATAGCACATCGACACACACTTAAGACCTTGTCGTGTTGCCTTATTCATGACATTTTCCATGCTTCTGAGGAAGCAACTATTTGATGTTTGCATTATTTGATAGTCTTTACTGTCTACTGGTTAGTCGCCTTACATATCTGGCCAGCTCTTGATTTCACACCATCCCTGTTTCATTTTTTTTTAAGAAGCATAAATTTTTATTGTACTAGGAGTGACCAATATAGTAACCCCCCCCCCCCCCCCCCCATGCTTGATTAACTTGTGGTGCTAATTAACGTTAGCTTTCTTTTCCTCTATACAGGTAAAGTTTGCAATCCAATACATGCGAAAAGCAATCCAGAAGAAGGCAAAGTTTGACATAACAAACTTGAACACAAAAAAGGTTATCTAGTCAAAGAATTTCCTTTTACTTGTTTGTAGCACGTATGCTTGATTAGTTTGACATAGAAAACTGTTGAACTTCTATCACTTTTCCCTTTACTATTGCAGGTGGCCAAGAGTTGTTTTGTTCCTGCTCTACTAGGGCATGCCACTGATGATGATTTTATACAGCCTCATCATTCAGATCGTATATTTGAGGCTTATATGGTAAGTTTGTCAATAATAATTGTTCATTACTATCTGATTTACATGGCTAAACTTTTTCCTGCTCTGTTGGGCTAGACAAGTACTTTATTCTAAGTTCATAAAAATTTGTCTTCTATAAATTCAAAGTTGCTTAGTCATTTGTATGTATTTCACTTCATGTTCCCTTTGTTTTATCATTGTTTCATTAGAGCCTGTGATTTGCAGGGGGACAAAAACATAATTAAATTTGAGGGAGACCACAACTCTCCCCGTCCACAGTTTTACTTTGATTCTATAAACATATTTTTTCACAATGTTTTGCAACCTCCCGAGGATGAGGTTGGGGGATCACTTTTTGACACAGTCACTGATTACTTCGGTAAGGTAAATTCTTTTGCCATGGCATCTTATTGGGCTCTGTTTCAATCAGACTTAAAGTTCTATTCTTCTAGTTTGCAAAAGCTGACTAATTTCACATTTAGGATGTTTGGAGATCGGTGCATGATTTAGCGTATGATGTTGAATCACCATCTATACACAAAGGCAAGATTCAAGTGTCTATTGTTCTTCAACTATTTCCACTTCATAGGTTTGTATTCAGATCTTACATTTGGTAACTTATATCTGAATCTTTTAATTATTTCTTCATTAGATACAGAACCATCAACAAGCAGTACAGTAGATGCCATTAAGCAAGTCCGTTCAAAAAGGCCTATGAGTAGGATGGAGGTTTGTATTTATTTTAATGAATTGCTAGAAAATCCTCAGAAGATTTCTTCACATAATGCTTTTGAGCTGCTATTACTTGAATCTAAATTAGTGGCATGATTTGTATGTTTCTATCATTTGTTTTTATTAGAAATATTATATGACTTCTCAGGTTCCATCTGATATTTCATCAAAAGATGAACATCCTGAACACAAGGTATCTCTTTTCTTCTGTTCCTTGATTTCTTTCTTTGTTCTGCGTATATTTCTCTACTGCCTCCGGTACTTAATGCAAGAGTTGGTTAGAGCTTGGATTTAGTTCTAAATATAAGATCTCAATACACTTTGTCTCCCAAATTTATAAAATTTTTCGACAAAGTATCCCTTTTGATTGCGCACACACATTAAGGGGTTTCTATCCGAGAGCAGTTATAATAAAAGATGGTATTTTAGGAAAAATATCCCATATTTGTTACAAATAACTAACATAACGAATTTCCTTAATCTATCAAACTAGTTATTTAGCTCTTATATTGAGGACTGGAGGTAGGATTTATTATTGAAACACTTGCTTATTTATGCTGTGTGGTAGCATGATGACTACTGAGGAATTGTTGGACAGAACATCCAAAGAACCTTCACAATATATCTGCATTGATTGGCATTTAGTTGAAGTGGAGATAAATATTCAACTATGTTCAAAATCTTCCATATTATATCAAAACATGTTCTGCAATATTTATGGAATGATTCAGATTGTCACTCATTTTAATGATGTTATGTACTGCAGGATGATAAATGCAATGATGATATTTCCTCTTCATCTTCTAAAATGATTAGCTTTGAGTTGTCGAATGGCAGTCCATATGGAGCCCATGTTCCGGCGACATTGGATGATGATCAATATGTGGAATATGCACTTGATGACCTGACAGGTTTTCCATCCAGTGCAGAGGAGGAAGAAAGAGTGAGTCATTTCATCGGATTTTTTCATATTCGAAATACCTTTTGATTATCAGCCACATTATTAGTTTTTATTTGCTTTTGTTTTTGTGCATATTACTCAGATGTTCATGGAAGCCGTGATGGAATCACTAAAGGACATGGAAATTAGCCATCCTCAAGGAGAACAAACACCACCCAGTGCCAGTACTGTGTCTGCAAAACCATCTGAAAATGGAGTTACCTTAGAGGAGCTCTCAAGGTCCTCAGAGACAAAACAAGCTTCTTCCTCCATAGTTGACTATGATAAGCATTCAAACGCTGAACCCATTTCTAGTGGAGCCGAAGTTCCCAAACCTTTGAAAGCTGAGTCAGGTTCCAATTCGGTTATCCAGAAAGAAAATTGTGTTCCTGAGACATGTCCAGAATTGAGCCCATCATCAAGAGAATCTCTGACAGACACTTCGTCAGTCACAGATATGAGCCAAACAAGTGCTTCTGCTCGTAGCGATAGCTCTGCTAGTGTGCGAAGTTCATCGGACACTGACATTTCACATAATACAAAAGCCACCGTGACTGTTGTTAAGAATCCAGCAAGCCATGTCATGGATGGCTTAATGCGTCGTTGGGATTTCAACTTTTTTCGGAACAGTCATGGACGATAAGACACAGGAGATTGCCTTTTATCCAAATAGTCATGCATTGTTTTTTTGGGGTGATAGATAGTGATGCATTGTTTCTATAACTGTCAAAAGGTCATAAAATTGTTGACCAAAGAAATAGGTTTCTGGTGTGTAAAGTTAGTATGCATAGATTTATAACTAACAAAACAGTTATAGTTATATTCTTTGACTGAAATATTGTGATATTTCATCATGGTATGATTGGTATCAGAATTTACATGGGAAAAAAAAATCATCTTACTCTTAATTGTGGATTATCAGGGGAGTGTTGGATTGTGGTTAAATGGATGAACTTTTACTTGGGATTTGGGTTGATGCGTGTATGAATGTGCCTATTTAAAAGCTGACAGACAATCATTTGCTGACATGATTTGATATTATATAGCTTGATATCTTAGTATTTGTTTGGATTGACGGTAGTAAAAGTGAATTTTTTTAATCAAACTTTTAGAAATTCAAGTTAGAGGATAAGTTAAATAGTGTAATAATGTGATTTATATTTAGGTTGGTGTGACAAAAATGGTTTTTTTTGAACTGAAATTTGTTTGATTAATTTTAAAAAGCAATTTTAGATGAAAAATGATTGAAAAGAATATAAATCTCATTAAATAATTTGTATATATTATATGTACATATTCTGATAATTTTAAGAGAAAAACTAAAATTATAGAAAAATAAAAATAGTTAATTTATTATTAAAGAAGTGTGTAAATACTTAAAAAATATTTCACTGGATATATTTAATAGACATATATCTCTGTGAGCATGTTTTTTTACCACCATCTATATAAATCACAAATTATAAGAATGTTAATTTTTTAATAGAAGAAAATGCATTTAATAGATATATTTGAAAATGAGAATTGATCATATATTGCAACCAAAAAAATAGAGAATTGGTCAGACGGCTGGCAAACATTTTCTTTTAGAAGAGAATTGATTAGAAGAAGAATAGACAAAAGGGCATGGCTATTGTAACAAAAAAAGAAAAAGAAAAAAAAGGCATGGCTAGGTATTGATCGTATAAGAACTATGGGACCGATGCATTTTTTTAACAATTTCTACTTTGATGTGCTGTGAAAAGTATATGAGAGTGACTTTATTTTAAAACTTTATTTTTGGACTGAAAACCTATCCAGTCGAAAGTTTATCAAAATAAATTCTTTTCAATTTAAAATCCTATTTGAAATGGCTGAAACGTCATCCCAAACATACTCTTACTCTAATAAACAGTTGAAAATTTAAGGCAAACAAAAGTATATGCTTGCTTCACAAATTCTTTGTGTACTCCTTGCAAGCTAAAACAAGGAAACAAGATATCAAAGCCTTGTGAAGTCTCAGCTAATTGCATTAAACCAGCTACCCTGTTAGTTTTGATATTGATGGTCCCATATTGATCTTAAATTGTCACAAAAACTCATCTTCTACAAGACTACTTTAACTACTTCATACTGTACTTTTGGTAAGTCATTTCCAAGTCATAAATATACAAAATAATGTTTTACCAAATTGTATCATTCATAAACTATGAACAATGCTGTTTATTTTAGACTTTATGCATTATACAAAGAAGCATGCCTTGTTTTATTGTAATTTTTGTTGATTAATGAAGCAGCAACCTAAAGATTATTCCAAACCATATCTCCATGAAGAAAAATCCCACTTTTTGTACAGTTATGGTCAAGACTTAAATGTCAAATTTGGGCTGAACTCATATTAGTATTTCCAATAAGTTAAATCAAGTATGACATTAAATCTGAAAAAACAATGAACAAATTGCCGCATGCCAGTGTCCAGAGCAAGCAAACATGTCTGCTTTCTTGAATTATCTATGACTGCTAAACCTTATTTATGTACAATATTACATAAAATGGTACTTCACAAGCTATGTTTTATGTCTCCAAGTAACTTCAATGCTGTCTCAACCAGTGAATGAACTGAAATATTGTGCCTGTTAAGTCCAAATGTACCAGAGAAAACGTTAAAGTTCTCAACCTCTGATGTGGTCTCTAAGACACCTTCCAGAACTTCCTCCATTCCCAGTTCCTTGAAGATACTTATGTTTTCTGCTTTGTCATTCATCATCCAAATTGACAACTCTATAGCAAACCTCCTTATTCTAGGAACCTTGGTTGGTGGATATTTGTGTTTCTTGAGAATCTGGATTAACTTGTTTGCCATTTCAGCCTCAGTAATTCCAGCTTCTTCAAAGAGAGTGCTTGATTCATGAGGATTCATGAATTTGAAAACATTTGCTGCTACTCCAACCATCACTTCCTGTAGTTTGCTTTCTTCTGACATGATTGCTTGAAGTATCTGCAAGGTTGAGAAGTGGCAGACATGATCAAGACTTTCTTCAAGATATAGAAACGTATTAAAAAGGGAAAAAAGTGTACTTTAAGTCATTTAACTTTATATAAAGTGTCAGTTTGATCCCTTAATTTCAAAAATAGGTCTTTCCATTCTTTTATCATTAATTATTGTTAATAAAAAAAATGCTGATATTGAAATTTTAATGCTGACAAAACATTATCAAATGCTAACATATAAGGTTTAATTTTCAAAATAATGATGATTGTTACAAAAAATCATCATTTGCTACCAATATGTTAGGGCTAAAGGACTAAAAAGATATTTTTGAAAATTAAGGGACCAAAGAGAAACCTTGTATAAAGTTAAAGGACCTATTGTATACTTCTTCCATAAAAAAGCTTATACCAAATTAGAACAGGAAGAAAAACACTTACTGTTGGTGCTGCAATGGTTACCAACTTCAGCTGGTTGAAGCATTCTGATCCACTGTAAGTGCATAAATTTCTTACAATTCTAGCAGCATTGATGCGAAGCAACGGGATTTTCAATGCTTCGACGAGCCTTTCGAGTACTTTCAGCTTCAAAATGCGATGACAATTGCTCTTGCTTTCTAGTGCCAACATTGCTAGGGTGTCACCAGAGGCAATTGTCACACCCTTCTGATTCTCTGATATGTTCGGTTTGAAGAATATGTTGAACAATTCTTTAAGTACTCCACCTGTTCCTCCAATTTTCTCTTTTGCTTCCTCTTCCAATGCCAAATTTGTTAAAATTTCCATGCACAGTTTTTGTAAGCAAGGGTGTTTATCTCCATACCTTAATATGTCTCTGAGATTGCTTATTGTAAAAACTATCTCAGAAATCTCTCTTCTTAGATGTTTCCCAGTGGTGCCTGTTGTGCTAGCCAGCAATTTCATTAGTTGCAAGGATTTCTTCACTGTAATGATTTGATATGGAGCAAAATTTTCAGTCTTCAATATTCTTTCTTCTGCATGTGTGAATTCTATGATCTTTGGAAGGAGGCCTCTTGTATGTCCAATCTTTCCACAATTATCATGGTTACAAGCAAGCTTTTTCAAGATGACAAGTCCCAAATGGTTAAATGTCCAAAACCCATAATATGGATGATCAAATACTAGTTTCTTTTCTCCGATTTCGTCGGCTGCAGGAATGTAATTCCGGTTAATATGAAGAAGAGAAGATATTGATTCCATAGCTCCTGGTATCACGGCTATCCGGAGAGAGTTCTGCTTCTTGCCGGCCAGTTTCAGTAAGATTTCTGCTGCTGACAGCCTAATTTCTTCCTCTTTGTGATCTGTCCAATTCAACATCTCAACTAGTCTCTCTAGCACAGACATGGCAATTCCAATCTTTTGAAGAGTATCCTCAGAAAACCGTTCACTATTGGCCAATCTGCGAAGAATCCTCGCCCCGATGAGTTGCTCATCATGAGAGTTTGAGGCCAAGAGATCCATAGCAAAACATACCAAATCCATATTCAGGCCATCAAATATGCTTCCATCGATACTTCTTGAATATGCATCATAAAAGAACCTTCTGATTG
Organism: Inga oerstediana; assembly: GCA_963210345.1. NCBI lineage: Eukaryota > Viridiplantae > Streptophyta > Magnoliopsida > Fabales > Fabaceae > Inga > Inga oerstediana. The sequence continues at coordinate 75,211,294 of OY723399.1, read as the reverse complement.
ACACCATTCCTAATGGCCCCAATTCACACTCATCTCTAACCTCCTCCAACATTTTCCGGTAGCTGATTTTCCATTCCCAGTAAGCTTTCTCCATAAGAAACAATAAAGCTTCGGCCAAAGCCAATGCATAGAAGATATTAAGAGCAAATTGCCTATTCCTCTTGTCAGTATCTCCCTTTGCAACTTCCCCATAGTTATGCTTGATAAGCTTTATGGATGACAGAACTACACAAGCTGTGGCAGAAAGAAGCTGAAGCCAATAGAGAAGCTTACTGATATGACTTGAAAGGAAAAGCCAATTAGCATATGGAAGAATCGGAACATCTGAACTTGTCCATGTTCGAGTCGATGCACTATCCGAATATGGAGGACTTACTGCACTAGCCTCTCTTGTTTCTTGCCCATGTTGGCTAAATTTCTTGACAGCAACAACTGGCCTCCAAAGGCAATTTTTTATACCTTGAAGGACATAGTTTGAAGCTGACCTTAAAACCTTGAAACTATTCGCTCCTGCATCAGTTATGGACCAGGTAGCTTGGTGCTGCCATTCTAGCTCATGGCTTCGGCTGAAAATTCTGGTCCCTTCAATTAGTAGTATGAAGGTGATGAACCAGAAATCAGTTGGGTCCAAGGTAATGGCAAAACCACCAAGAAGGACCACTGTAGCCCAGATAAATCCTAGTGTTCCCAACCCAGTTGCTGCTTTCTCAAACACAGCAAGTTGAAGAGCAAATAGGGTTAGCTTCTTTTCTGGTGCTTTAACTGCTAAACATGAAGAAGAAGAAGAGCCAGAATCAGCAGTAACAATGCTTTCTCTCTTCTCAATACTTCTTATTCCATGAGGCTCAAACATTGTAGTAGTTCCTGTACTGCTAGTTTGGCTAAGCCTTGTGAGTTTACCATCTTGTAGATCAGAGCTTCCTCCTCCTCCTTCCAATGAAATCCTATGATCCATGGGTACTGAAAAAAATGTTTTTTTTTTTCCCACTACGTATCTGTCAAAACAGAGGGAAAGAGATGAAGAGAATGATAAGTGATGCGGCAGGTTTTATAAAAAAAAAAAAAAACACTGAACTTAGGGAGCAAGTTAAGTTACTTTGAGGCATGTAGGAGAAAGAGTAACGCCAAGTTCTTTCTTTGACGATTTTCCATGAAGTTTGTTATGGTTGTTTTGGCACTTTTGTATTTATTGCTTATAAAGGTTGTTGCTTTCTCTTTCCAAAAAGTGTTTTCGATAGAATTACAAGGTCATGTGCCAAATTATGATATTTGTCTGTGTAATTATGATTTATGAGACACATTAGAACGGGCGCCAAGGAAAAGAAACACTGCCCAAAATGAAATTATTGAATCTTTTTACGTGGGTCCTTGCCAAAACTTGGGATATATCCACTTGAGCCTTCAAAGTCACAGAAACAACAAGGAAAGCAATAACTTTTGATAATTCTCTATGATTATATATTTCTTCAGTTCTGATAAAAACTTGTGCTGGAAGAATGTTGTGATATGGAACTAGTCCTCGTTCGTTTATGCAATTCTCTCAATTCAAAACGCATGAACTTGGGTAAAAGTGTTTTTGGTGGTAACTTTATGGTCTACCAGACAATAATGATCTTAGCAAAAAAACTTCTTTTTTTCCCTACCTAGTGCACAAGGCTTCAATTTGATTAGGTTTGAGGAGGAACATATGTACACAACCTTACCCCACAAGCGAGAAGATTATTTTTAGAGTTTGAACTCATGATTTGTATATCATATGACAGTAATTTTTACCATTTCTCTAAGGCACACGCTCTTATTTTATCAAAAACATAAATTAGGATTTTTTTTTTTTTTTTTTGCCCTAACGCCACAAAAGATAAACAAAAGCATAGTGTGGCATACTTTGACAAGACTTGGGATTTATTGTTTGTCTCTTTCTTAATTAATACTAATAAGGGCATGGTTCAAATTGCCTACCAAAGGCAAATCAACATGAATTAATACTAATGTCAAATTAATTAATACTCCTCCAATCCTTAATATAGGATTTAATTGGGAAGATGATTTTAGTCTTATTTCCCATATTTATCAATTTTTTTTCTAAGTTACTTTTATCGATGATCCTTCAACGATAATCAAGAGAGAGATTATGGGAATTAAGAAAGATGATTGAGATATTTCAAGAAAAAAAATGTCATTAACTAACTTAACTAACTTTTGTAATAAAATCAAATTAGGTAAATAAGTTTATGTTAAAGATGGGAGGGAGTAATAAGATAAAGGAAAAATTCTAGAAAAATACCACTTGAACTTTAAAATCATAAATTAGTGATTTGACAAGAACTTGTGTTGTCAATTTTATTACTCTTTTTATCAATCCCATTACGATTTTATCAAGAGGATTTTAAAATTCAAAGTAGTATTTTTTTGAAATTCCCCGTAAGATAAACTTATTAATGGAAGTTTCCTATTCTTTAAAGTTAAAAGAGTGTCATGTGATGGGTCCCAAACTCACAGGCACTGCTATGTATAAGCCTTGGAGTGCACGTTAGCAACGTATGTGCTTTGTCATCTGATTTAAATTGAAAACTTGAATGAAAAGGGTTTGGCGCCAATTACGTTGTTTGTTCGTAAGTGCTTCTTGGTAGCTTGTACGCTGAAGCTATGATCATTCTCATTGGTCCTGGATTAGTTAAGATGATCTTATATTTAGAATGGGAGAAAATTAAACAAATTAGAATTTGACAGTTGAGTTCATTATTAAGAGACGAAGCACTTGAAAACCAATAATAGTTGAGTTAAATAGTAAGGGGAAAACAATTGAAGTTATATGTATCTATTAGTGCGAAGAAATTTGGGTCTGTAAAAGTAGTAGGTAGAAAGTTTAACATCTATTTTTGTTTGATCTATTATCTTGTAACTCATCTTTTTTATTGGAATTAGCTTCTCTTTCGCATGTTGGGATTAGTTTTAGAGAATTAATTTTGTGGTATATAAAGTAAACATGTGAAATGTGTTATAACGGGTAAAGTGTAAAAGTGATTAAAAAGCTTATTTTTGTTGAGTGGAATATAATTCCTTTAAATACAATTAAGTTATTTTAAATGGTGTAAAAATAAACACAACTATTTAAAAACATAACAATTTTAACACTTACATTAAATTAGTCCACATTAACCATTAGAAAGGAGTGGGTCCCATGTTAAAAAAAAGAACCTTTGGACCAAATTTATGGGAGTGTTAAAATTGCTGCGATTTCAAATAACTGTGTTTGCTTTTACCTCCTTCAAAAATTAATTCTGTTACATGTTAATAAAAAAGAAAATTATTGTTGAAATTGCACATTAACTCAAAATTATATTATGAGAGATTCTCATTTTTGAGTTAATATGTGTCAAAATACTGAGTGCTATTAAAAAAAACAACGGCAGCTAAGGTGCATTTTAGCCTTTTAAGTACGTGTGAATGAATTTTTTTTTTTTTTTTTTTTGCCAACGTGTGAATGAATTGAACTAATGAAGTGGGACGGTGTGTTTTCTTTTGGGGATGGGAAAGAGAAAAAGTAGGGGAAAAAAGAAAGGAAGGAAGAAGGATGAAGAAATAATAAAAAAAGAATAAATACTACTCCCTCCGATCCTAAATATAAGACATAGCTGACTTTTTTGTGTGGAAAGAGTAAGGAAGCGAAATAAGTTACTTAATCATATCATATGTTATGTATCATTAGATTATATATTAGTTTATATGTTAAGCAAAATAGTTTGAAGAAAAAACGATAAATATAAATATTTTAAAATAATTTAATTAACTTTCTTAATATCTCCAAAAAAAAATCAATTTTATCTTATATTTAGGACCGGAGGGAGAAATAGGAGTTGGGTCCAACGAAAAGGGTTAATATCTCATATTATGATGAATTAAAGTTAGAATCCCTACCGAAAGAGGTTCTCACATTAGTGATCAAGAATACTTCGAATAGAATTGCCAAAATAGCTATGCTTAGGCGGGAAAGAGAACAAGTCATTCCTTTGTGAGTACGTTCACGGAGAAGTAGGCTTATTAGACTAAGCCATGTGTTATTTCTTGTGGAAATGTTCTTATTTCCTGCGTATACGAAATCTCACCACTACTATTTTTTTCGGTTAGTTATTACCTTACACGAGTATCTTACAAGCTTAAGCCAAGTATTTTTCACAAATAACGAACTTAATCTATGTAAATTAATTGTTGAGATTATACATTTACTAGAGGAAATAATACACTTCATTGAAAACAGAAATATACGGCTAACATAAATTTTAATTCCAAAAACAAAAATAAAGCAGGGAATAGTAGTTTGGGCAGTTTAAGCAAAAATGATTATGACCTATTGACCATATTGCATTACATGTAAATGCTACAAGTTTTGATATATACCTCAAATTCAAGCAAAGTTCCTGAACCTGGACTGGACCGGACTGGCCCGGAAACCGGTCAGGTCCGGGTTCATATTTAAAAAAAAAATTTTAATTTTTCCTTTAGAATTTCATATTATAAGTCTAAAATTTTCAATTTCTCACCGATTTGATCCTGATTTAGCTCCGGTTTGACCCCGGTCTGACCCACTGACTCTTAACCCAGTACCCCGACCGATTCAATACCCGGTCTGAGTTTTAATACCTTGAATTCAAGTTATCATACAACAAGTTTCATGCTTACAACATCTCTATTGATCTTATTATTTTACCATCGTTTAAAAGATTAAATCAAAGCAGTTGTTGAATAAAAATATCAGTGAAACTTTTACCAAAAAAAAATATCAGTGAAACAACTTTGAACCCAATTTAATTGACTTTAAAATTAACTGGATAGAGAGTATAAAAATTAACCCAAAAAATTATATATTTGCATAACTCTTAATTTTAACATTATATGTTAAACTTTATTTAACTCATGGGTATAAATTACTCCCTTTGATTCTATATTAGTCACATACTGAAATAAATTGATAATTCTATATATTAGTCACCTTTGCATAACATGGTGGAACATTAATTAGCTTTTTGCCTAAATTACCGTTATTTACAATTTCAGAATTTTTAAAAAGTTTTCCTTTTAGAATTCATAATGTAAAATTAAATTTTTTTTTAATTTTTAGATCATTTTAATAATAACTATTTCTTTTCACCAATACAAAGTTGGTCTACCGGTACAAAGATACTATAATAGATGTAAGGTTCGTCTGCGGGCAATTCTTCAGAAGACCCTTCGAAGTTTGGCCGAAGGAGCAACATAATAAGCGCACCCTTTCATAAATCTTTTATCCTGTTGGTTACTTTGTTATTTATGACCCTTTCACACATATTTAAGTATTAATAAATTCTTTTTTCACTAATAAAATTTATAAGATTTTGTATTATTCATCAGCTATAAAATATGAGCTTATTAGGATTAACCTCCCACAAAATATGCAAAAAGAAAACGAAATATTAAAAGAAAATTTTATATTGTTGTGATGGTTTAGTTTCTCTCCTCTTCTTCTTTCCCTCACTTATTTCTCTCTATCTCTCTACTGTCTTTCTGTTTTCTATCTCAATGTTTTATTTATCCCTTCTCTTCTCTATTTCCCTTTATATATCCGTGTCTGAATTATAATCTTGTGTCAAAACATATCTACATTGTCGTTACTTTCACAATGAATTTGTAAACCAGCGGTATCAACAAAAAACTAGGACTCCAAAGAAGACAGACTTGGAGCATTGTTGACTTTATATTATATCTCCGGTCCTAAATATAAGACAGAGTTGACTTTTTTAGAGAGGTTAAGGAAGCTAAGTAAGTTATTTAATCATATCATAGGTTGTATATCATTAGATTATATATCAATTTATATGTTAAGCAAAATACTTTAAAGAAAAAACGATAAATATAAATATTTTAAAGTAGTTTAATTAGCTTCCTTAAATTCCTAAAAAAGTTAACTATGTCTTATATTTAGGACCGGAGGGGTATTTTATTTTCTTACCCCATTATTTTTTCAAATATTTGTTTTTCTTTTATTTTCTTTTGACTTTTTTATTTTAAAGTCAGCTCACGCTTGAGTTTTAATCTGAAAAAAGTTTTAGAATTCAATAGAACATGTTATCAACACCAATAACCACAACATCCTCATGACCCATTTAATAAATAAGTTTAAAAAAAGAAAATAGGTGAATGCGCTAAAAATGGAGAGTTTAGCCAACATTGGAGTATGGTGCACTCTAGGGGTAAGCAAAGTGAAACCGAAACCGAAGACGTTTAGCCAACATTGGAGTATGGTGCACTCTAGGGGTAAGCAAAGTGAAACCGAAACCGAAGACTGAACCGAACTGAACCTAATTCAGTTTTTTTGGTTATTCGGTGATTTTCGGTTAGGAATTTCGGTTATTACGGTTTTCGGTGCGGTTAGTGAAAAAATATTTCGGTTAAAACCGAATAACCGAAATTTGGTAACTAATATGGACAAGTATTAGGAGGCCCAAATCATTGGTCCAAATTTGAAGAAAAAGGTAAAACCCTTAGCCCATTTAAGTATTTCGTTTTGGCCCATTTCCACCTAGAAGTCTAACCCAAACCCAGTAACTCTAACCTAACTTTGCCCTAAGCCCCTAACCCACCGACACTCACCAGTTACCACTCGCAGTCTCACACCTCGCAATCACCTCACCACTCATACTCTCTGTCGTCTCGCTCTGTCTCTTATCCTCACTTTGCGTCTTTGCCCTAACCCTCACCCTTCGTGGAAGTGGCGCCGTTCCATTCATGGCGGCGACATCATTCCTTGTCCGATCAACCTCACTTTGCCACACTTTGCCTAACCCTCAGTCGCTCGACTGTCTCTTAGCTGTCTAACCCTAGATCTGCCTTCGTTCCGATCGACCTTCGTCCCATTCACGGTGGCGACTGTCCTTCACTGTTGTTTGTGGAAACTTCTCATTCTGATCGGCGTCGACTATCCCTCGATATGCTCTCGACTAGGCCTCACTTTGCCTAACCCTCGGTCCTTCATCGTTGTTCGTGGAAGCGTCTCATTCCGATCAACCTTCAACCTTCGAGCTTCAATTTCTGGTAAGTAGCTTCCCTATTTTTTAGTAGGTTGGTTTGAATCTCTTCGTCCTCTACTTGATCTTTATGTCTGAACTAATTTTCCTTCTTCCCAGTCTTGAATCTCTATCTTTTTTGAATAAAAAAGGTACATTTCTGTCTACCATAGAAGCAAAGACAAAACCTTTCTGTCTGCCGTGGCCCTTGGAAGCGACACTGCCTCACTTTGCCGTGGCCTAACCCTGAACGACGTGTAACTCATCTTCAACCGTTGAGCTTTAATTTCTGGTAAGTGGGAACTGGGAAACCATACCAGAGTTCAATATCTCTGACTTCAATGGCTTTTTTGACATAAGACATTAATATGAAATGTTTGTCACCGTTTAAGAATTGCTTTCTGAGCATTATTCTCTTTGCTATTGGTATGCTTTGTACATTTGATAATGCCTAAATTTTATTTCACCCATTTGGATAAGGTTCACTTGTTCACTATATATTGCATATAATATGAAATGGAACTTATCACAAGAACCATCCCTTTCATGGTTTAGGTGATGATGATTCATGATTGCATCTATATGAAACCAAGTTATTGAACTTTTTGCAACCAAAAACTCTTGATACCTAGGAGCAATGTTTTCGGAGCTCATCCAAATAATGATTTCATTTTCACCTTCTTTTTTTTCCTAAACTTTTTTATCCGAACAGCATTGATAAACTTTTTTTTCCTAAACTTTTTTTTCGGAGCTAATCAAAAAGGGCCATTAGTATAATTAAAAAAATAGAAATATTAATTTATAGGCTTTGTGGATTCGTGATCTGTCATGGCTGCTACTAGGTGGTAAGGCCCTTGGCAATTTCACTGCTGCTACTGTTAATTACATCTTGCCATGTCATGATATTTTGATGTTAAAATGCCATCTCGGAAAGCAAAAGTAAAGGTAGCAACTTTTCATTTCTGAATCTTGATTATTATAAATTGTTCTTTGGTCAATGTATTGGTTTATTTTATAGTATAGGGAATTTTACAGAATCGAAAATATGGTAATAATATTGAGAATCAAAGTGCTGATAAAATTATTTTTTTCAAGAACAGGAGTTGAAACTATGCCTGAACAAACAATTGAACGAGGCTGCAATACTCAAACTGTTGGTGGTGCTCCTCAAACAAATCAACCTGCTGCTGCTGAGATTAATGAACAACCGACAGCTAGAGTTGGAAAAAGAAAAGCCATGAAACCGAGGTCCAAAGCTTGGGAACATTTCAGTAGATTTGTCAATGAGGCTGGTGAAGTTAAAGGTAAATGTAATTACTGTGGTGCTGAGATTGCATGTGATTCCAAACATAATGGCACAACTGCACTTAACAATCACTGTAGAGTCTATAGAAAGAGGCCCCCTCCTAAAGAATTTACACAATCACATTTGAATTTCAATATAGAGGGTGATAAAATGGGTCTTGCTAATTGGAAATTTGATCAAGATGCTGTTAGGAAAGCCTTGTCCTGCATGATAATAACTGATGAATTACCATTCAAGTTTGTTGAGGGGGCTGGATTTAAAAATTTTGTGTTTTGTGCTCAACCCAAATTTCAAATTCCATCAAGATGGATTGTAGCCCGTGACTGTTTTGGGATTTATATGGATGAAAAAGTTAAATTTAAAGATTTTTTGTCTTGTAAAAATCAGAGGGTGTGCCTCACTACTGACACTTGGACTTCCATACAAAGGGTGAATTACATGTGTCTTACTGAACATTTTATAGATGACTCATGGGCTTTGAAAAAGAGGATATTGAATTTCATTCCCATTTCTAGTCATAAGGGGAATGATATTGGAATGAAAATTGAAAAATGTCTTCTTGAATGGGGAATTGAAAGAGTGTTGACAATTATTGTAGATAATGCTAGTTTTAATGATGTGGCTGTGGGTTATTTGGAGGAAAAAAATCATAAAATGGGGCTATTCAGTTTTGAAATGCAAGTTTTTACACATGAGATGTGTAGCACACATTCTAAATTTAATTGTGACTGAAGGGCTAAAAGAAATAGGGAGTTCAGTGAAAAAAGTAAGAGTGGTTATTCGTTTTATTAGGCAATCTCTCATTAGGATGAGAAAGTTTAAAGAAAGTTGCGATGATGAGAAAATTCAGAGTAAGAAGATGTTGTGTTTGGATGTACCTACCAGGTGGAACTCCACCTATTTGATGCTGGAGACTGCCCAAAAATTTGAGGCAGCCTTTAATAGGTATAATCTTAAAGATCCTTACTTTTATTTTGATCTTGAACATGGAGTGGGGGCGCCTGAAAGTGATGATTGGAAGCATGTTAGAAGCTTAACTGTAATGTTAGGTCATTTCTATAATCTTACTTTGCACATTTCTGGTTCTTTGTTTGTGACACCCAACTGTTTTTTCCCTGAAATTTATAAGTTGCATTGGTTTTTGGATGAGTGGAGGAAGAGTGATGTTATAGAGACAACAAACATTGCAAACAAAATGAAAGAGAAGTATGATAAATCTTGGGGTGATCCTTTGAAAATGAACAAACTTCTTTATGTTGCTAATGTTCTTGATCCCCGGTATAAATTAAAATGGGTGCAATTTGCTTTGTCTAAGATGCATTCGCATATAGTTAGTAAACAATTGGTGATGCAGATTAAATAAGTTGTGATTTCTTTGTTTAATGAATATAATCAAAGTGTTCATCCATCAACACAATCTGAAAGTGAGTTGCTGCTGCATGACACACAAGATCTTCATTTTGATGAAGATCCTGATGCAAAAATAAGAAAATTGCTTCATATGGAAGAACAATCATTCATTGATGAGAATTTGGGTGAAAAGACAAATAGAATAGAGGTTGATAGGTATTTGAATGAAGAAATTGAAGTTAGAAAAGATTATTTTGATATTTTGGGTTGGTGGAAATTAAAGAGTCCCAGATTTCCTGTTCTTTCTCAAGTAGCAAGAGATGTCTTAGCTATGCCAATTTCAACGGTTGCCTCAGAATCCACATTCAGTACGGGAGGAAGAGTCCTAGATTCATTTAGGAGCTCTTTGACTCCTAAGGTTGTGCAATCTCTAATTTGTGCTCAAGATTGGCTTAGGCAATCATTAGAATATCTTGTTGAAGAAGGAGATGATGATATACAGAAGATAGAGCTTGGTAATGTTTTTTCATACTTCATGGAATACAACTTTATAGTTTATAGTGTTAATACTATATTTATTGTGATATATGAAGTCTGATCATTTTTTTTATTTCCTAGATTTGCAAAAAATTGCATTGGAGACAAATGTTGATATCTTCTAGCTGCAATATGGGAAACTTGAGATTTTTTTAGCAAATTTTCTTGTCATACTTGTAATATAATTATTGCAGTATTTCATTTTCTTCTGTTTTGTTTGATTTTTCTTCCTTTCTATCAGTTGTAGGTGCCATTCGGAGGCCATTCAGGGAGCAAGCCAGAATCTGATATATATATATATATATATATATAAAGCTTTTTGATGTTCCATATACTTTCTTTTGATAAAAAGATCAACTGTAAATTTTACTGACAGCAGCACAATTGAATTGATTCAACTTGTATTTTTTGAAGTTAGGCAATGTGATGCTTTAGACATCCAGTAAACTAATTGTTGATCATGTTAAGTACTTGTATTTTGATGTCAGGCAATTTGATGCTCCAGACCTCCAGTAAACTACTTGTAGATTCTGTCAAGTGCTTGTATTTTAAATGTTTGTGGCCGTGGGCAAATATGATAAAATGATTGAATGCTTGTAAATTTTGTTGTGGCTGAAATGTTTTCAAATATGAAATTTTTATCCGTGGGCAGATATGAAATTTTGATGCTCCAGACCTCCAGATTCTTGTTTGTTGGCTTTGTTGCAAAAAATTGGTCTGTATTAATTATCTTTAATGTTAGAATTTGTCCTTGGATAGCTGTTTGTTTTGCATTGGATGGGCTTACAGAGAAAGAGGCCTAAAAGGCCCAAAAACCGAATGTTACCACCGACAACTGAACCGAAATAAATCGGTTAGTTCGGTTTTGGTTATTTTAATGTTTCGGTTTCGGTTTGGTCATCAAAATAGCTTATATTCGGTTGTTCGGTTTTAACCGAAAACCGCACCGAACCCCGAATACTCACCCCTAGTGCACTCACTCCTTTAAAAAAAAGTTGGAAAAAAAAAAACTCACCGAAGAGACACTTGTATGTGAATTCACACAGCGGCCCAGACACTTGTATGTTTATGCAAAAAAGAAAGGAAAAAAAATAAATAATACACACCCACCAAGACACTTGTATGGATTAAAAAAATAATAATATTTTACTGTTCTAATTTAATTACCAATTTAATTTTTTGAAATATTGGTTAGCATAAATAAAAGGGACCTCTAATGAAATAATTTATCGGTGGCAAACAACACGAAAATTTTGCGATTAACCATAAGTAGTACAACTTCCATTCATTGTAAAAACTTTCTGAAAATGATACATCTGAGTTGATTTCATTGATTTGTAATCTTATATACGGTTAGTTGATTTGTTGTTTGTGACCCTTTTGTACATATCTGAGTATTAAAGTAAATTCTCTTTTTCTTAAAAAATTTATAAGATTTTGTATTAATTATTCATCAGTTATAAAGAATGAGTATAAGTGTTCGATTGGGATAGTTTATTTTTTACTTATAAGTGCTTATAAATCGTAATTTACGGTATATGAGGTAACTATGTGATAGGAGTTTTATCTCGACTTACGTAATAAGCACTTATTGTCTAAAAATAAACTATCCCAAACTCCCCTTAAGTCAACCTATATATAAAAACACGATGGATTCTAATTTCATATTTGTTTAGACAATATTTTATATAAAGCAAGGTAATCAAACTTGGATCGGTTATTGAACCGGCCGGGGTACTGGATTAAGGGTAAGTGGGTCAGATCGGAGTCAAACCAGAGCTAACCTAGGGCTACACTAGTAAGAAATGGACGATTTTAGGATTATTAATATGAAATTCTAAAAAAAAAATTTAAAAATTGATTTTTTTAAAAAAAAAAATCAAACCATACCGGGTCACCGGATTGGACCAATCTACTGCCCGGTTTGGCGGTTTCCAATCTGGATCGGCCAGTCCAGTCCGATCTGGGTCTAATAAGCATGATATAAAGTATGCTTCGTAGACACATGACAAACAGTTACAGGGCAAACATTGGACGGCTCAACAATGAAAAGTGACTACTCCCTCCAACTCGCAAATAAGTCGTTGATAGAAGAATAACTTAATCTATAATATAAATCACTTTGAAAGTAATTAATATTTATTTGTTAATTTTATCCTATAATTAATGTTTAAATATGTTTCATTGTATTTTTCTCTCTCCTTATTTGTCATTTAATATTGGTAAAGTTTGAAATTTCTTTCCATTTAAGATAAATTTAATAAGTTAATTATCATTTTTTAGTTTTGATAAATTCGTTGAAATGATCTGTATTATGGACCAGAGTATAATTATATGCTGACCCACCATAACAACAAGTTGAAATAAATGAACTCACAGTCACTTCATTTGCTTTTATTATCCTCACAACTCCTACTTAATTTTCCCCCCTAAAAAACAAAGACATGGAAAAAGATAAAACTATTTTTAATTTACAAAAACACCATTTATAGGTAAGTTTAAGGCTTAAAGCTTCTAGCATTTTATTACATTAGATACCCCTCAAGGTGTGGTGATGTCTGGGTGTGATTTTAAAAAATTAGATCCTCATGCCAAAGTATGACAAAAGAAACTAGTAGTCTAGTATTGACCATTTTCATTCCGTACAAAGCATAAATATATTTCCCCTAGATTAGCTGAAAAAAAAAGGGTTAAAGGCCAATTTTGCCCCGGAAGTATTCACTGGGGGCCAATTCGGGACCGGAAGTATTTTTGGGGCCATTTTTGCGCCGCAAGTTTCCATTTGGGACAATTTTGCCCCGGAAGTTTCAAATTTGGAGCAATTTTGCCCTAACGTTAGTTGACCATTAGTTGACCGTTAGCCTGGGCAAATTTGCTCCAAATTTGATACTTCCGGGGCAAAATTGTCCCAAAACCCAATGACCGTTAGTTGGGCACATCGAACACCAAGCGACGTGCTGTGCTCTTTCAGCCGCTGGACCCTACCTTCGGCTGAGCTAGGATGGGCAGACTGTTAAACAAAAAAGAGAACTCGAAGCCCATGCCGACGTTAAGGTGCTATTTTGCCCCGGAAGTATCAAATTTGGAGCAAATTTGCCCAAGCTAACGGTCAACTAACGGTCAACTAACGTTAGGGCAAAATTGCTCCAAATTTGAAACTTCCGGGGCAAAATTGTCGCAAGTGGAAACTTTCAGCGCAAAAATGGCCCCAAAAATACTTCCGGTCCCGAATTGGCCCCCAGTGAATACTTCCGGGGCAAAATTGGCCTTTAACCCAAAAAAAAATTAATGGATGGAAGAAGGCATATTAACTAAAACTTCAACTTGCAGCAGCAAGAGTGTGAGAACAATCACCATAATATCTCTTGTGGATTGATCAAACATTGCCTAGTGATTGTGATATTTTACGGGTTCATAGTAGACCTTTCATGCTTTAAAATGAGGCTATAAAGTGAACTAAATTCTTGTGATTGACAATGTCGTGCCCTTATCTTATCTTCACCTTTATTTCAGAGTAATAGAGGAAAACGATACGCAATGTGGTGGGCAACACAGAAATAACATAATTATACTGATAATATGTGTATGCTTACAAAAATAACCTATAGGGGTTCATACATGATAATTACCATACATAGCTACTTGGGCGTCTAAGCCTGTTCTAGTGAAACAGAGACATCTTCTCGTCTTCGTTCTACCACTGTAATCCTCTTACGTAGTTCTCTTCTCTGATCTCTGCATACCTTCCGTATTCACCTTTCTAAATTGTTGGTAGGGGAGGATGAGATTCGAGAGAATCTCAGTAGGAAAACAGTACTAATATGCATGCAAGATAAGTGCTTAATGCATGACATGCTTGCATTATGTAACCCCCCTCACGGTAATTATATGCGGACTATGAAATTTAAGTGAAATAGAGACCAATAAGACAAAAATCATTTTTATAATCACTCATCTCCAAGAGATGGGGTTAACAAACAAAACATTTAACACATAATTCATCTGGTCTCACATTCACTTTCGAATACAATTACTTGTGCAGTTATATCACATAATAAATATTAGAGTGCGTAATCAAAATCCCGACAAACTCGGGTTACTTATATATATATATATATAATGGGTTTAAAGGTTTCCCAAAATGGGGATTACATTGCCAAAAATTCATATTTACATCTCATATACAAAGTAATCCCAAAATCCAAAATCCAAAACAGATAACCAACGGTCCGAACTCCGGTATGTCCCTACTAGCCCTAACCACTCCTAGTTGGCCGCTTATCCTTGAAACCACTCGCCCTGTCTAAAAATGTTAGTCATTTGGAAAGAGTGAGATTCTAAAGAATCCCAGTAGTAACAAATCATTCATACCACACGTAATCACATAGCATGTAAGCAAATCATCACATAACAGCAACAACACAAATCACATTCCACCCTCATCCCCTTTTACCACCGGGAAGGCACACCGTCCTAACCCGAACCGTTGTTAGTGACTCAGGGACTGTTGGTATGGCAGTGCATACGAATAGCCTTACGGCTCACATATAGCCTTTCAACCCACAAATAGCCTTTCAGCTCACATAATCACAAATGTTACACCCTAACCTCATCCCCTTTTACCGCCGGAAAGGCACACAGCCCTTACCCGAACCATTGTTAGCGACTCAGGGACTATTGGTATAGCGGCGCATACACAATTTCACAAATATTGCAGCATATGAATCCATCACAAACCAATGATATAACACACATACAATGCATCACATACGATATAAAGGAAAAGTCACTACCTAAATCTTCCTGACTTTCTTTGGCTCCGCAGGATCACGAGGGCGACATATATCAAATCCTATACAAAATTAGGGACAACCTATCAATTTCTTTTCCAAGTGTATATTTTCATAATACTCTAAGTTGATTATTATTTAGGATTCTTTAGATGACTATTAGAGGCCTAAACATATGCCTAAAGGGTTGGGAGAACTAACCTGAAAACCCCTTTTTCGAAAGGTAAAACAGTGATTTTAAACTGGCTCACTCGAGTGAAGATGACCTCACTTGAGTGATGATGACCTCACTCGAGTGATGAGACACTCATGCCCGAGTGAGAACGGCTCTCACTCGCGAATGTTTGACAGTGAGCAACCATCATGGCTAGAAAGTGCTCACCGCACTCGAGCATATAGCTTTGCACTCGGGTGATGACTCCAAACTCACTCGAGTCACCGAAAGTGCAAGACAAGAAGTGAGAACCCGAGAGCACAAGCAACATCAGAAGGACAAGCTCATCGAGCATACCCCCCAGTGCTCAGGTGAGAGGCTTGCACTCGCGAGTGTCAGATCACACTCTTGAGCATTGGCCAGCGAGTGACAACCCGAGAGTAACCCTAACCTTGGACTCACACCATCACTCGAGCAATCCCTTGCTCACTCGAGTAACCACCAACTTCACTCGCGGTGACAGAAGTGTACTCGAGCTTCACTCATAGAACCCAGGCAAAACTCAAAGCAGAAAAGGGAAAATACACGCAGCACTCGAGCATGATCTTCCCTCACTCGAGTATTGCTATCAGAATGACCAGATCGCAGCACATGACAGAAATTTCCCAGATGGTTAAAACCAATCCCAATGGTTTCCAAACTTCTCACACAGTTCATACTCACTTACTCATGCCTAAGGAACACATTGGCAACTTCCAAAACACCCAAATACCATTCTAACAACAATCAAACACTTAGGTCTCTATGACACACCCAATGTCCAAATTTCACTCAACTCAATTCAAACTTTCCAAATTAACTCCAACAATTAAATAACTCCACAATAGACTAATTCCAACATCAATTACTATGAATTTCATTTATTCCAAAATAACCATAAATTAGGGCAAATTTTCCAGAATTTCTTAAACTTATCCAAAACTCATAACATATATATCAAAATGCATCAAATGCATACCTCTTCACTTTGCCAAATCCAGAATCTTGATTCTCCAACTTTCAGTTTTGTCTAACACCCAAATCAACACTATTCAAGATTCTAAAATCACCACAATGAAGCTCTTAATGAGGTGCACAACATTAGAGAAGAGGATTTTAACAAAGAAAGATCATTACTCACCCAAAATCAAAGCTTTCACTTTCTCTTTCCTTGCTTGAGTTCAGCGAAAATGGGGAAGGTAAAGAGAGAAAATGAGAGATGGAAGAGATGATGATGATGAAGCACACTCCCTCCCCTAGCCATACACATAAACCGCATAGGAGAGAGAAGGGAGAGAAAAAGTAATGTTTTGTCCTTTAGTGCCATCCAAGGGACTACACAATGCCACATGTCATCATCCTACATACTCTTACATGAGCTCACATATATGCAAAGCATGGGATTCCGACCCATGGTCAATAGATCTCAACCCTTGATCTCTAATCACCAAATACACTTATATCAAATTTACATCATATTTCTCTAAAAGTTTTTAATTACACTAATTACAATCAATATCAGAGTCATTAGCCCTTAATCCCAAATTAGGATATTACACATTACATAACGCATGCTTACATAATGACATATCTGTGTGCTCAATGTTTCAAACAACATACTTATGGCCATAACATAAACAAAAATAGAGCTTCAATCATTCATATATGTTTCACATAATCAAGTAAAGCAATAACATGCACTAATACACTAATATAATTATCAAATACATGCAGGAGAGGTAAGTTCTCTACCTTAATCGCCTTCCTTGATCTTTGAATAACATGCCTCGTAATGCGTGCCACCAACTGGCTCGCAACTCAATCCTAAAATGTAAAATGTACAATTTGGACACTTCCATAGTGTTTCTGAGGGTTATACGAGTCTATATGAAAAATGATCAAAATGCCCTCGGGACCTCGGCCTTGCCATACCCGGTCCGACTGTACTTTTCCCAAAATTTTGATCTGGGCTATTCTGACATATTTTTGCCCAAGGAATCCATTTTTTGACCTCGTTTTTCTCAAATTCCAGCCCAATTAAGAATTTACCCCTGACAGCCCCTATGTGACGGTTTTAAGGTCATTTTTGTCATTTCACTTTCTAGGGCTTTTCTTACTTCGCACCCAATATGAACCATACACAATTTTCCATTCTAAACACAATGAAATCATCAAAAACACCAAAATCCTGTCCAAACATAGAACAAAATAGATCGGGAAGAAATTCTACAAAATTTGGAGAAAATGGAGTTTTATTATTTCAATCCATAAAACACCTTCTTATTATCTTTAATCACTTGTTTAACTACTTAATCACATTCTAAACATGATTAGACTAAATTTGGGCAGCACCTCCCCATAGGTTTATCACTTCCCAAATTTACAAAATCAACAATAAACCACCAACCATGCCAAGAACAACAACAACTACAACAATATATCAAGAGATTTGATGTTCTTGAGGTTACCTTGGATTTCTTACTTTATCTCTCTAAAACCGTCCTCCCTCTCTCTCTCAACCTTAAGATTTTGCTTGCTACACCATGATTTCCATGAAGAGGGAAAGGTTAGAGGAGCTATTTCACAAGAAAGGAAGCTAAATCACAAGAACTACAAGCTGACCTTTGAGATTTTCTCCATCTTGTCTCTAGATTTTCTCTCAAGCTCACACACTCTCTCTCTTTGTTGGGTGTTTGGACTGAAATATGAGAAGAGAAGAGGAAGGAAGCTTTTAAAATATCTTAGCATTTTCCCTTGATTTTCTTTATGCTAAAAATAGGACTTTTATGACATAATTGGTACTTGGGGTTATCTACTACCAACTAGTGTCATTGTCCTCCATTATAGCTGAACTAATGTTTCCTCTTCTAGTTGCCCCAAGTTCACACCTAGATGTCCTTTATGCAACAATTGCGTTTTCTACAAATATCTCATTCCTTTGGTCAACATAATATATTTTATTGCAATTTAAACATGTGCTCCAATTTTAGTAATTATAATTTAATCTCTTGGCTTTAAATGATGTCACTTGGCATATTTATCTTTCAAGTAAATAGTTCCCTTCTCCCAAATATCCACCAATAAAAGGAAAATATGGAATTTTACTTTATTCCATAATTATAGTATTGCCATCACATTTATTTCCTAGTTTTCGGAATAGTGCCAATTCTTGGTAGATTTTCTGCCCTAACTTCGAAAAATCATAACTAAATTTGTAGATATCGAATCAGAGCAATTCCAAAGCCTATAGAACCGTTACTGAGTCTAGTTTCAATAAATTATATAGAATTTTGCCAATTGGGGGCACATAATTCCCAAATTTTTAATCTTTAACCGCTGCTCCAGAAACTTTCCAGTTTCGTTGTGCTAAATTCAAAAATGCATAACTCTCAATCCACTAATTAAAATGTCTTATCATACCCATCACATTAAAGCCCTAGATGTCTACTTTCACCCTGTAAAATTTCAGAATTGTTTCTCATCATTTGGTCTTCCAAAACCCCATGGCAAGCTCACTACCTCACAGGAAATTTCACTGGAAGCGTAATCACTTTCTTCAAATTCACCATTTTACTTTTTTAATACCCCAAAAATGTAAGAAAGATTAGGGAATATATTTGGGGGACCTGCTAAACTGAGGCTTAGTAATCCACTTAATTCAGGCTTATTCCCAAGCCTCCGATCCCAAAATTTAGGATATTACATTTCTCCCCACTTAAATAAATTTCGTTCCCAAAATTTGCTACACTTATATAGCCATAAACTTCGGGTAACACTTTCACATATTCAGTTCTTTTTAATTATATCAATACTTCAAATTTTGGTAGTTACAATATAGCACTACTGTTGCACCATAATGATACGTCTCCAAATTTTTAGTGCAACACAATTGCTGCTAACTCAAGATCATATGTGGTATAATAATTAAAATTTCAGTGAAGCTTCCATTCTCTAAATGCATATGCCAAAACATGGTCATGTCGTATTAAAACACTTCACAATCCTGCCTCTTGGCATCAACAAGGACAACAAAGGTCCACAGTAAATCTAGAATTATTAGTTTCAATGTTAACATTAATTTCAGTCTCTGTGAAGCTTTTCCCACATATAATGTTGACTTTTTCGAGTTAACCTTATTAAAGGAAAAACTATTCTAGATAAATTCAGCATGATTCTTCAGTAATATCCAGCAAGATCCAAAAAACTGTGCATTTTAGAAATAGTCTTTGGCCTTTTTCAATTTAGCATTGCTTCCACCTTGCAAGGATCCACCAAAACTCCTTGCTGAGACTATATGGCCCAGAAACTTAACCTCTGAAAGCTAAATCCCACATTTTCTTACCACCTTAGTTGGATCCCACTTGACCTTCGTAGTAACACGCAATCGTTCATAGAGAATGTAATAATATATATGGCTTGCACCATATAATGCAATATTATACTAACACATAACTCAGTTCAGTCGAAAATGTGTTCAGAGCTGCAACCCCTACATATTCCATACCTCAGTCCTCGACTAGGCATATCTGTGTACCTGAAGGCACTGCCGTAGGCATTATTCATCAGTGTACCCGAAGGCACTGTATATCATACATATTGCAGAAGATGGCATATAGAAAGCATATAAACATTCACATAGTGTATGAAGGATAAAGTTAGTATATTGGCCTTTCCTGGATAACATTGGATTTCTAATCTTCCCCTTGTCTGTGTTCTACTGCATCTCTTGTAATAATGCAAAAATGGGTTTAAGGGCTAATGACTTCAAAAGTGAATGTAATTATTGTTGAATAAACACTTTTGAAGAAAACGATGTGAATTGTGGTTTGAATGTGTTATGACCAGTGCCCAAACCCTGCATTTAAGCTTAATTGTGTGATAAAGCTTAAAATGAACCCTAGTGTAGGGGAGGGCTTATGGATGGTTGAGAGAAATGAATGATAAAATGTGTTTGGTGGTGATTTAATAAAGAATGCCATAATTAGGGGTAAAATGGGAAAAAGATTGTTACCGACCAATTGGTTAGTTACTGAAGAGGAAACTCATTGGTAACTCAAAGATCAATGGTTGGGATTCATTGTCAAGGGATTAAGAGGGTGGAATCATGTGCTTTAGAGTTCATGTGTGATCATAGGTAAGGGAACAAGATCATGACAAGTGGCATGATCATGACATGTGTGGTCATAGCCGAAAACGATACGCAATGTGATAGGTAACACAAGAATAGCATAATTGTATTGATAATATATGCATGATTACATAAATAACCCATAGGGGTTCGTACATGATAATTACCATTAATGTAGCCATACAGGGCTACTTGGGCGTTGAAGCCCGTTCTAGTAAAACAGAGACATCTTCTCGTATTCGTTCTACCACTGTAATCCTCTTATATAGTTCTCTTCTTTGATCTCTGCATACCTTCTATATTCACCTGTCTAAATTGTTGGTAGGGGATGGTGAAATTCGAGAGAATCTCAGTAGGAAAACAGTACTAATATGCATGCAAGGTAAGTTATTAATGCACGACATGCTTGCATTATATAACTCATGCTTACAAAATGACATATCTACGTGCTCAATATTTCAAACAACATACTTATGGCCATAGCATAAATAGAAACATAACTTCAATCATTCATATATGTTTCACATAATCAAATAAAGCAATAACATGTATCAATACGCCAGCACAAATATCAAATACATGCAGGAGAGGAAGTTCCCTACCTTAATCGCCTTCCCCGATCCTTGAATAAAGTAACCCATAATGCGTGCCATCGACTGGCTCTCAACTCAATCCTAAAATGTCAAATGTACAATTTGGACACTTCCATAGTGTTTCTGAGGGTTATACGAGTCTATATGAAAAATGATCAAAATGCCCCTGGGACCTCGACCTTGCCATACCCGATCCGACTATACTTTTCCCAAAATTTTGACCCGGGCTATTCTGACATATTTTCGCCCAAGGAATCCATTTTTTGACCTCATTTTTCTCAAATTCCAGCCCAATTATGAATTTACCCCTGACAGCCCCTATGTGATGGTTTTAAGGCTATTTTTGTCATTTCACTTTCTAGGGCTTTTCTCACCTCGCACCCAATATGAACCCTACACAATTTTCCATTCTAAACACAATGAAATCATTAAAAACACCAAAATCCAGTCCAAACATAGACCAAAACGGATCAGGAAGAAATTCTATAAAATTTGGAGAAAATAGAGTTTTATTATTTCAATCCATAAAACATCTTATAATCTTTAATCACTTGTTTAACTACTTAATCACATTCTAAACATGATTAGACTAAATTTGGGCAGCACCTCCCCATAGGTTTATCACTTTCCAAATTTACAAAATCAACAATAAACCACCAACCATGCCAAGAACAACAACAACTATAACAATATATCAAGAGATTTGATGTTCTTGAGGTTACCTTAGATTTCTTCACTTTATCTCTCTAAAATCGTCCTCCCTCTCTCTCTCAACCTTGAGATTTTGCTTGCTACACCATGATTTCCATGAAGAGGGAGAGGTTAGAGGAGCTATTTCACAAGAAAGGAAGCTAAATCACAAGAACTACAAGCTAACCCTTGAGATTTTATCTATCTTCTCTCTAGATTTTCTCTCAAGTCACTCTCTCCTTTGTTGGGTGTTTGGACAGAAATATGAAAAGGGAAGAGGAAGGAAGCTTTTAAAATATCTTAGCATTTTCCCTTGATTTTCTTTATTCCAAAAATAGGGCATTATGCCTTGTATAAACCCTTTATTAATCAATGGAACCCGAGTATGTCAGGAATTTACTGTATACTCTGATATTTATAAATGGAATCAAATTGTTTAGGCCATTTGTGTATTATAATGTGAATATGAGACCACTGTTGACAGGTTTTGGAAAGGTTTTGTAAACCCTGATTTTGAAAAATTTACTTTTATTAAGTCCCAGCAATGTATAATTGTTGGGATGGCGGGTTGGGCGAGTCAATCCTTTCTTTTTCAATTTTTTTTAACAATATACTAGGATTGTTTTTTTATACAATAAGATTGTTTTCTCTACACACTTAAACATAACAAAATTAAAATACATTACAAATTAAACATTCATCACAGGTCCATACATAACAAAATAAATATAAATCCACAAGTCATCAGTATAACTTAACAATAATCAATAATTAGTTAATATTAAAGGTGTTTCAATTTGAAGCACAATGTGAAGCCATATCTTGAGCTCGATCACTTTGTTTTTGCCCAGGTAAATCCGTCACTGCCATAGATAATAAAATAAAGTGAAAGATAATATTATGCTAATTTTAAATGGGCGAATAAATAACAATGAGTAAATATAATTATATTACCATCATTAATAACATCTTCCGTTGGGAAACCAAGCATCCAATTACGCGTACAGATAAGAGATTGAATATTATCAGGAAGAATAGAACTTCTATACTTTGTGAGAACTCGTGAATCAATACTGAAAGATGATTCACTAGCCACTATAGTTATTGGAATGCTTAAAATATCAGACGCCATCTTTGAAAGACAAGGAAAACGAGCAGAGTTAGTCTTCCAATAATCCAAAACTTCCATGTCTACATATAAGTTAGGATCCAGTGTTGGTTTTTCCCGATAGTAGTCTAGTTCAAACTTTTCCACTGATGCAATGTCTTTGCTCTTGCATTTAAGAAAAGTCTACAATATAGTAATAAAGTATTAGTAAGCTATCAATCAAAATAACATTAATAATTTAACTAATCAAGAGTTGTAAACTTACCCCAAAAGCTATATTGGATAAATGACCTTTTCTTCCACTGCTTGTAATCAAATGAAGAGGAGGTCAGCTAGATATTGTTGCTGAAACATTTTCATTGATAGTAGAAGTAGAACCTGAACCAACTGATGTAGCAATATCAAGGGCTGAAGATGATGATGATCTTACTCCTATCACACTCAAACTTTTGTATTCATTGAAAACACAATACAACTTCCTCTTAACATGTTCAATCTTCTCATTGTAATCTATGGGATCAAGTTAAGAATAAGTAAACCTTATTATATCAAACTTCATCCATAGATCAAGAATGATTGTAATTGCAAGGATAATGCTACAATCACTCCAATATTTGTCAAACTTTGCAATCATGTTCAGAGCCATTTATTGAATCACTAGGTCATCATTATGCACATGTTGCTTTAGCAATAACTCAATGGTTGATATTTGCACAAAATACATGTTAGCAGTTGGATATGATGACCCAGAAATCAACTCAGTTATCACTGCAAATGGAGCCAAGAAGTTGCACATCTCCACTGCTCTAGACTATACTTCATTTGTTAGAGAATGATTATAACCGGTGTCATGGAAAGCTAAAGTAGCAAAAGCATCTCGATATGTAATTGCACTTTTCAACATTGTATGTGTTGAATTTCAAACCCATAGAAGTTGTAATGCCAACTTGTTCCACACATTTCTTGAAATTGATAGCCCTTGCCTCTGATGCCCTTACATATCTAATGCTATCCCGAATCTTTTGCACAGATTCACTTGTTACCTTCAATCCCTCCTAAACTATGAGATTCAAGATATGGGCACAACATCTCACATGAAAAAACTCACCATTACATACCAAACCTTTACTCAAATTCAACCCATCTTTCAATATCTTTTGCATACTATCATTTGATGAAGCATTATCCAAAGAAATAGAAAACACTTTCTTTTCAATCTCCCAATCAACCATTAGACCATATACCTTTTTAGCCAATTCTACTCCAGAGTATGGAGGTTCCATGTGTGTGAATGCAAGTATTTTGCTATTAAGGTTCCATTTGTCATCAACAAAATGAGCAGTTAAACAAATATATCCTTTAGTAGTTATTGCAGTCTATAAATCAGTAGTTAAGCAAACTCTACTAGGACATTTTTTGTTTCAGCTTTTCCCTTTCTCTAAGATACAGATTCCAAACATCTACCACAGAAGTTTTCCTAGTAATAAACCTACACTCAGGATTCAAAAACTAATTTATTTCCCTAACAACATCATATTCAGCATAAGAATAGGGAAAATCATGTACAACAATTGCTTTAGCAACTAATTCCCAGAATTTTTTATGATCTAGATGTCTACTTCTCATCTTGGCAATTTGGTCTAACATCATTTTACCAATGTCACGATATTTTGGAATTTCATGACATAAATCCACATGACGCCAAATGGTTGAAGTGCCATTCTTACTACCCACAGCAAACTCTTTTCCACACCCTTTACATTTAGCCTTTTCTTTCCTATCTTGTATGCCAAGTTTAGCATAATACCTCCAAACATCATATGTGCATTTTTTGGCCCTCTTTGTGATAGTGTCATGTGCAGAAGAGTCAAGTTCAGAGCCTATTCCATCTCCTCCTTCTGTAAGATTAGTTTGACTCTCATTTGCAACATTCTTATCCATCTCAGTCTCAGACATATTATTTCTATAAATAAATAAGCAAAACAGGGCATCAACCACAATAACTATCAAATCACATTAAGCTACGGCTCTGACTAAGAAAATCAAATCACATTGTTTTAAACTTCAAGAAATAATTTGTCATTTCATATACACAAGACTTGATAGTTGATACTTCGCAAAAACAAGTACAAAAGCACTTGAGATAATTGTAATTGCCATTGGTAAGAGCAATATATTTCACATTACACAAACTCTTAACTTTTCACTCTAATCCATTATTGCTTTGTTTAAAACTAGATAACAAATAACATTAAAAAGTAAAGACAGGGCACAGAGTTCACTCAACAAAAAAAATAAAAAGAAAGATAGGCACAGAAATGTTTCAATTTGTCTAATTTTTATACTATGTAGTTTCAGAAAGAAACAAGATCCACAGAGTTCCTAATTTTTCCCAGAGTTCAGATTAAGAAAAAGCACCTGAGAGTGAAGAACGAATAGAACAGACTGAGTGAAGAACAGATTGAGTAAAGAACGACGACTTCACAGGCAGAACTTGATGAGTGAAGAACGTCACTGAGCTTCTAGACTGAGCACTGAGATCCGAGTATGAGTCAAGAGAGTGAGAGGTTGAGGCGTTGAGCACCAAGATCTAAGATTCACCGTCGGTTGAGTGTGAGTCGAGAGAGTGAGAGTGAGAATGTTGACTACCGAGGCAGAGCTCGGCGATTGGGGACTCAGGACTTGGCTAGTCAGAGACTCGGGGTCGAGGGTGCCGGAAAATGGGAATTGCTGAACTGGGTGGGAAGTGAGAACTAGGGCTTCATTTTGATTTTGCAGTGAGATAGACAGAGTGACTGAGTGAGAGACTGAGAGAGTGTTTCAATTCAAATTTCAAGCACAAAAAAAAACAAAGTTGACCAGGGCACCAGGTTGAGCCGTTGAGGAGAGTAAGGATTAAGGAGAAATAGGCTAGACCGCTGGACTTTAGACTTTAAAGTTATAGTTTTGGAGACTTGGACCTGTTGGCTTATGGCTCTTCCTTTTACCTCTTAGTTAAAAAAAATATGGGCCAACCCACTAACCCGATGGTCTAACCCGTGACGGGTTGGGATCATATGGGTTTGGGCAAAAAAGGACCGCATCAATATGGTCACAATTTTGTAGAACCCAAACCGCCCATTTTGTCGGGTTGGGCGGGCTCAGCCCATGGTCCCAACCCATATTACCACCTCTATTTATATAGCTATAAACTTCGGGTAACGCTTTCTCATATTCAATTCTTTTTAATTATATCAATACTTCAAATTTTGGTAGTTGCAGTGCAGCACTACAATTGCACCATCATGATACGTCTCCAAATTTTTAATACAAGACAATTGCTGCTAACTCAAGATCATATATGGGATAATAATTAAAATTTCAGTGAAGCTTCCATTCTCTAAATGCATATGCCAAAACATGGCCATGCCGTATTAAAACACTTCCCAATCCTACCTCTTGGCATCAACAAGGACAACAAAGGTCCACAATAAATCTAGAATTATCAGTATCGATGTTAACATTAATTTCAGTCTTAATGAAGCTTCTCCTACATATAATGTTGAGTTTTTCGGGTTAACCTTGTTAAAGGAAAAACTATTCTAGAGAAATTCAGCATGACTCTTCAGTAATATCTAGCAAGATCCAGAAAAATGCGCATTTTAGAAACAGTCTTTGGCCTTTTTCAATTCAGTACTGCTTCCACCTTACAAGGATCCACCAAAACTCCTTGCTGTGAGACTATATGGCCCAGAAACTTAACCTCTGAAAGCCAAATCCCATATTTGCTTACCACCTTTATCACCTTCCCTGATCCTTGAATAACGTGTCTTGTAATGCGTGCCACCGACTGGCTCTCAACTCAGTCCTAAAATGTCAAATGTACAATCTGGACACATTCATAGTGTTTTTTAGGGTTATACGAGTCTATATGAAAAATGATCAAAATGCCCCTAGGACCTCGGCCTTACCGTACCCAGTCTGATTGTACTTTTTTCGAAATTTTGACCTGGGCTATTCTGACATATTTTTGCCCAAGGAATCTATTTTTTGACCTCATTTTTCTCAAATTCCAGTCCAATTATGAATTTACCCCTGACAGCCCCTATGTGACGGTTTTAAGGCTATTTTTGTCATTTCACTTTCTATGGCTTTTCTCACTTCGCACCCAACATGAACCCTACACAATTTTCCAATTCTAAACACAATGAAATAATCAAAAACACCAAAATCCAATCCAAACATAGCCCAAAACAGATTTGGAAGAAATTCTATAAAATTTGGAGAAAATGGAGTTTTATTATTTCAATCCATAAAACACTTTCTTATCATCTTTAATCACTTGTTTAACTACTTAATCACATTCTAAACATGATTAGACTAAATTTGGGCAGCACCTCCCCATAGGTTTATCACTTTCTAAATTTACAAAATCAACAACAAACCACCAACCAAGCCATGAACAACAACAACCACAACAATATATCAAGAGATTTAATGTTCTTGAGGTTACCTTGAATTTCTTTACTTTCTCTCTCTAAAATCATCGTCCCTCTCTCTCTCTCTCAACCTTGAGATTTTGCTTGCTACACCCTGATTTCCATGAAGAGGGAAAGGTTAGAGGAGCTATTTCACAAGAAAGGAAGCTAAATCACAAGAACTACAAGCTGACCTTTGAGATTTTCTCCATCTTGTCTCTAGATTTTCTCTCAAGCTCACTCTCTCTCTATCTCTTTGTTGGGTGTTTGGACTGAAATATGAGAAGGGAAGAGGAAGGAAGCTTTTAAAATATCTTAGCATTTTCCCTTGATTTTCTTTATTCCAAAAATAGGACTTTTATGACATAATTGGTACTTGGGGTTATCTACTACCAACTAGTGTCATTGTCCTCCATTAAACTTGAACTAATCTTTCCTCTTCTAGTTGCCCCAAGTTCACACCTAGATGGGTCCTTCATGCAACAATTGGGTTTTCTACAATTATCTCATTCTTTTGGTCAACATAATATATTTTATTGCAATTTAAACATGTGTTCCAACTTTAGCAATTATAATTTAATTTCTTGGCTTTAGATTATGCCACTTAGAGCCGGAAAAACGGGTCGAGCCCGTCGGGCCGGCCCTTTTAGGCCCTGGCCCTTCAAGGGCTGGGCTTGCAAATTGTAGCCTCAAAAGGAAGTCGGGTCTAAAAGGGTCGTCCCTGTAAGGCCTCGGGCTTAAAAGGGCCGGCCCTATAAGCCCGTTTATTTTTTATTTTTTTTTCTTGAAAAGGAACCATGTTACATTTTTGAATTGCCTTATTGAATCTATATGTCACTCTGTCCTTATATTGTATAGAGTATGATTTTTGAGTATATTGTTTTGTCTAATTGAATCATATTGTGATTTTTGAGTATATTGTTCTGCCTATTTAGAATAAAATCATATTATATACTATGCTGCCTGATAGAGTATGATTTTTTATGGAGGTTGTGATTATTTGACTACTGGAACATACTGC
Organism: Inga oerstediana; assembly: GCA_963210345.1. Classification (NCBI taxonomy): domain Eukaryota; kingdom Viridiplantae; phylum Streptophyta; class Magnoliopsida; order Fabales; family Fabaceae; genus Inga; species Inga oerstediana. The sequence continues at coordinate 75,183,081 of OY723399.1, read as the reverse complement.
TCAAACTGAAACACAATCAAATATCCTTGAAATTGATGATAGTGGCGAAGAAGGTGAAAATGATAGTCGCAATACTCATGTTGTTTAGAGGTTAGAGTATTTAACTTATTGCCTTCTTATACTTTGGCTTTTGTGTGAGTTATTTATGGATATGATTTTACCTTTGATTAGACATTAGTAACTGTATTTGTTTGTTGCAAGAGACGTGTTATTTAAACTTTAATATTGACAATATTTATATATTAAATTAAAACTTTAATCGTTGTTATTTACTAATTATATCTCTCTAGGGAAAATACGCAGGAAAAATAGTTAAATATTGTGAAAAGGACTTACCGGCCCTGCGGACCAGCCCTGGCCCTGATACTCTTGGGCCGGGCCTAGAAAAATTGCAATTTTCTTAACCCTGAGCTCTTTAGGGCCGGCCCTGGCCCGTTAAGGGCCGGCCCTAATTCCCGACTCTAATGCCACTAGGCATATTTATCTTTCAAGTAAATATTTCCTAATCCCAAATATCCACCAATAAAAGGAAAATATGGACTTTTACTTTATTCCACAATTACTAAGGTATTAAAACCTGGACCGGGTATTGAACCGGGTATTGAACTGGTCGGGGTACTGGGTTATGGGTCAGTGGGTCAAACCGGGGCCAAACCGGAGCTAAACCGGGGCCAAACCGGAGCTAAACCGGGACCAAACCGGTGAATAATTGAAGATTTTAGGCTTATAGTATGAAATTCTAAAGGAAAAAGTTAAAAAAAAATTTTAATTGGGACTGGGAACCGGACCGGTCTACTGACCGGTCCAGTCTGGGTCTAAGAACCCTGACAATTACACAATTGCCATCACATTTATTTCCCAATTTTCGGAATAGTGCCAATTCTTGCCAGATTTTCTGCCATAACTTTGAAAAATCATAATTAAATTTGTAGACATCGAATCGGAGCAATGACAAAGCCTATAGAACCCTTACTGAGTATAGTTTTAAGAAAAAAAATATAGAATCTTACCAATTGAAGGTATATAATTCCCAGATTTTTAATCTTTGACTGCTACTTTAGAAACTTTCAAGTTTCGCTGGGCTAACTTCAAAAATGCATAACTCTCAATCCACTGATCAAAATGGCTTATAATCATCATATTAAAGCCCTAGATGTCTACTTTCACCTTGTAAAATTTCAGAATTTTTGCTCACCATTTATTCTTCCAAAACCCCATGACAAGCTCACTACCTCGAAGGAAATTTCACTAGAAGCATAATCACTTTCTTTAAAATTCACCATTTTACTTTCTTAATACCCCAAAGATGTAAGAAACATTAGGGAATAGATTTGGGGCACCTACTAAACTAGAACTTAGCAATCCACTTAATTTAGGTTTATTCTCAAGCCTCCGATCCCAAAATTCAAGATATTACAGACAGTGAACTCAGATTACAAAATGGGGTTTTATACTTTTATCACTTTATGTCTCCTAAGCTCTCGATTGATCACATCAAGCCTACAAGAAGAAATTTGGTGGTAATTAAAAGATCTTAATTTATTTTGTCTCCAAAATTTATGATTTTACCCCCAATAAAATATCTTTTGGGTGTGCATGTTAAACTTAAAAGGGTTTCCATCATGGGCTGATGCACATGATTAAAATATGTATTTTAGGGAAATTAACATATACTTATTATAAAAAATCTTACCCAACTAGTTTCCTTGAAATCCACAAATGAGTTTTCTAGCTTCCAAATTAGGGATTTGACCGGATAATACATTGAAAAATACAAGGGTTTTAAAATCAAATCTAATACCATAAATTGATAATCAATAGGAATATTATTCATTGATGAAATTCATATATTTTGTAAGTTGTTTGTTGAAGTTTAATTAAATTTTATTTTTGTCTATCTTGTGTCGTTTATTGAAGTGTACGCAGTCTCTTATGTACTTTCTTTTACATTAATGTGTTATTTATTTTGTGACGTTGGTGATTTATGGAAAACTTGGAAAAAGCCATTTTAACGTCATGGCAACATGAAACAATGAAGTATGTATCGTTATTTTCTTCACTTCAATATGTTATATTAATACTTTCTTGTTACTAACAGTAATGTTTTTAGTTTTTTGAATGTCTAGTTTATTTTAAAATTTAATGGAAACATAAGGTAGCACAACTATAGTCGGGCCTGATCTTTATGAACCTCTTCCAAGAAATATCTTCATTTTTGGAACAGTTGAATGAGACACAATGTTGTGTGATGCAGCCATAGACCAGAACAATATCTTCATTTTTATGATTATTTAAGAAATAAATCAAAACTACATATTTTTTGAAGATTTCTTTTTTTGGAAAATCATAAAAAAGTTTCAAAACTTCATTTCATACCCATGACAGGCCATGGGATATTAAAGTGTTACTTATTTTATATAGAATCTAATAGTCTAAAGAAAAGAGAATATATATTTGGGAAGTTCAGATATTACAAACAATATTAGAGAATGGATTACCAGAGTATCTAAGATGATGACGATAACAAAGACTTATCTCACTATGTGAGATCGGCTAAAATCCATTTTTCTTGTTTTTTCCCCATAAGAAAATGCACTACAACACACCAGTTAGCCAAAGAAAAATGGAACAAGTACTATCACTCTTTTGAAATACATGAACAGCATGATTGCAAAGGATCTCCAACAGGTTTCCACCAAAGTTTATAAACAAAGTAAAGTTCATTTTATTACTCCCTCCTATTCTTAATACAATATAAAACAAATTTATCTAATTTGATTAAATTAAAGAAGTTAGTTAATATGATATGTATCTTCTAGAATACTTGGGTCATCTTTCTTAATTCTTTTCTTACATCTCCTCCTTGCTTATTGTTGAAGGAATATCAATATGGGCAAATTAGAAAAAAATTAACAAATGTAAAAAATATGTCTTATATTTAGAATAGATATCAACATTTGAAATATGTGCTCCATACAGAAGGAGTACTGTCTTTTTAATTGGCAGAAAAAAAGAACACTATGTTTTGCATGTAGGAAAGATTGTTTGAACACAAACTAATACCACATAGGGAAGATATATTGAACATAGAGAAGATTGTTTGAACACAAGTAGGGGTGGAAATAGGCTAGGCTAGGCTTTGCAAAGCCTGAGCCTGGGCCTGTAACAAAGATTCAAAGCCTGAGCCTGTATGTAGGCTATTTTTTAGGCCTGAGCCTGGGCCTTCAGAAGGCCTGACAAGGCCTGAAGCCTATTTAAAAGCCTACTTAAAATGTAGGAATTTAAATAGCCTTTAAAACCTATGCCGCCAAATTCATATCTAACCCTTCATGCTTATATACAATCCTACATTATGTCTTAAAAACTAACATATATTCTGATCGTAATATTAAGGCTTAGTAAGGAAATGAAAATAATGTCTAGTGACAACACTTGTCCGAGCAAATAGAAATAAGAAAAACTAATCGTTTGATGACTAATGAGATATATTTTTTAAAATCGACTAAGCATAACAAATAACATGTAAAACTAGACTTTTACCTATTTTACTCTTTGCACGTAAATTGGGACAAACTCCCCTTGTTAAGATTATAATATTTAATTTGACACAAAAATAAACGCATAACAATTTTTATGCTTTAGTGGAGGGCACAAATTAGGGGAGAGAAAGTGAGTTAGTATTGCCATATCGAGCGATTGAAGAGAAGAGATGTAGAGGTGAATGATTTATGCGAAAACAAGGGTTGAGTATAATGACGATGAAATATGAAACTTAGAATTAAGATTAATTTGGTAAATTTATAAAATTATTTAGATGATATTATATATACTTATATAATAGTATATTTTTTTTTAAAAAAAATTAAATAGGCCAGGCTTGTAGGCTTGTAGGTTAGCCCTTATAAAAATAGGCCTGGCCTGTTTATTTAAATAGGCCTAGCAATATGCCTGAGCCTGAGCCTGGCCTATTTACTAAATAGGCTAGGCTAGGCTTTATGTAGGCTAGGCCGTAGGCCCCTGTTAGGGGGCCTGGCCTATTTCCATCCCTAAACACAAGGGAAGATATTTTGCACATGAGGAAGATTGTTTGAACATAAGGTCTCATTTGGCAAATAAATTTCTAATGAGGTATTTATGGACACTTTCTCTTTGGTTTTATCTTATTATTTAACAATTTTTTTCAATTTCACACCTAATTAATTAATTAATTAGGTGTCCTAATCTCTTTTTCCCCACTCATTCTCTCTTATCATTTTTCGTCACATTTACCCTCTCCATAAGGATGTTTTAGGAAAGTAAGTTATATTTTTTATATATATTTATTGTCTTTAACTAATTTTAACTAACATTTTGAATTAAGTAATTTAAATATTCTTATATTTTAAAAAAGATGGCAGTTATTCATTTATTGGAGGTGGGCAAAAACTTGGGGGGTGATCGAATTTTTTTTAGGGGCCTGATTAAGTATTTATTATTTGAAATGAGTACTGTTATATATAAACAGTTACACACACTTATATGAGATGATAAAACTTTTTGGTCTTTAAGTTTACCTCTGATTACGGGTCAAAAAAAAGTTTACCTCTGATTTAATTTCTGATGTTTAATGTTTTATTAATATTCGGTTCCTAAATTTTCATAATCATACATAAGTATTAAGACATAAAAATCCTAATGACAAACTCCGCGTGGATTGCAGAAATATTTGTTGGTTTGATGAGGTCAAATAAAATACTCCCTCCGGTCCTAATTATAAGATAAAATTGATTTTTTTGGAGAAATTAAGGAAGTCAATTAAATTATTTTAGAGTATTTTTATTTTTATTTTTTTCTCCAAACTAATTAATTTAACTAATAAACTAATATATAATCTAAAGATACTAAAAATATAAGCACTCTAAAGTAATTTAATTGGTTTCCTTAATTTCTCCAAAAAAAGTCAACTTTATCTTATAATTAGGACCGGAGGGAGTATAAAATTGTGTATAAAAAAAGTGTCATTATCCCCACACACACATCCCATTCTGGGAACAAGTTGTTAGAAAATTATGTCACCATATAGAAAGAATTTTAAGAAACTGGCAGAGTTATATATACTCCTCTCGCCCTATTTATAATTACTTCCATCAGGTTTCACACAATCATATTAAGAAAAAATATTTAACTTCACTAACTCTACTATAAAATTAAAAAAATTTCTAATTTTATCCATATTTAATATATATTATACTCCATAAAAACAATGTCGACATGATATATTGTTTTGGCTCTGTCCTAGATTGAAAACCAGAACAGGCTGTGGGCTGTGGTTTGTATATTAAAAAAAGAAAAAAGAAAATTAAAAGAAAACAAAAAGTCTAAACCATGTTTTTCCCCAACGAATTTGTAAACCAGCCATATCAAAACTAAACTGTAAAAAGTAACCGCAGACTTGGTGCCAAAAGGAACCATTCTTTTCATAAGAAACAAACCCATAGATTGCATTTTCCTTCATTTTCCCTTTTTATTTTAGGGAGAATTTAAGCCAAGATAAGGATCCTAAAAATTCAAATTATTTAAAAGGACTAAATATTATAATATAAATTTAAAAAGACCAAATTGTCCCTTACCATACTTCCTATTAGGGTTGAGCATGTCACCCACGCCCTAGTGAGTCCACCCATACCAAGTGAAAAATTGCCCATTTTGGCCCACCCAATAAAGACCCATAACGGGCTGGATTAAATGGACGGGCATGTGCACTAAACGGGACAGGCCACTTGCACATCCTCTGGCTACCCATGCCCACCCATTTATGTGTGTATGTGTGTGTGTATATATATATATATATAATATTTATTTAAGTATAAATATATAATAAATATTTTTGCCAATATATATAATATTTATTTAAGTATAAGAAATAATGTAATTCTAAAAGATAAATTTCCAATGGAGTCAAATGATATAATTATATTTATTTCATAAATCAATGATTATATATTATGATTATGCTTCATAAATCAGAATCATGATCATGACATAGAATTTTTATATATAAGTTATAATTCTAGATATAATATTATAAATTGCTCTTACTCTAAAGATTTTATCAACTATTAATTAAGGATTAATTACATTATTAAATAAATTATATCATGAGGAATGATGATGATTATGGTGCTTTAATAATTATTATCGTTTTTAGTAATTTACATTGAGAAATTAGTAGTAACAAAACAATAAGGTAGAAATGCAGTTTTTAGAACAGATCCACTACCGGGCAGCTCATATCTATTCCAGCCCACACGGATTTAGCCCAACTCATTTGTCACGGGCATGGGCATTAAAAATTAAATGAGCGGACGACGGACAGACCATCGGACTACCCATATAGCCCATTACTCAACCCTACTTCCTATATTCTCACAGAATTTGACAGTTAGAGATTTATGAACATAAACTAGGGTCACGTGTTATCTGTCGTCTACTTTATATAACTTATCGGCAGAAGTATCATCGCCCACTAAAGAAAGCCCCAATCCTAAAGCTATCGGTATGCCCTTGTTCCCTATCAAAAGGTATGCAGATTCAATGGAAGTGGGTTGTGAAACACTACGAATGAAGTTTCCTAAGGACTGTGACGGCAACATTTGTGAAAAAGTGATTGGATCATACAAACTATGAAGACACTGGGGGATTAATAATTATTCGATGGCGGAATATTTAACCATTGTCAATAGGCATTACAAGTAACAGACATTTGAAAAGAACAATATCCTTGGACATTTCATTTGAAAAGACATTAAGATTTTATATTGCTATTAAAAATTTGGAACTTCTTTTACAACGCAGATTTCACATCAACCTATATGAACAGATGCATTGTTTGATAGGGCATTAATAATTTTAAATTTACATTATGATATTTGGCCCTTCTTAATAACTACAACTTCTTGGATCCTTTAGAATTTTTTTTTCCCCCTCAAGGTCCTCGGCTCTAATTCTCCCTTTATTTTATATTTTAAAGTTAGCTGTCGCTTGGGTTTTAGTCTAAAGAAAATATTAGGATTCAATAGAATACGCTCTAAACAATGATTGCCTCAAAAACCTGATTCCATGAATAAGTTTAAAATAAGATGAAAATGCCCTAAAAATAGAGAGTTTAGCCGACATAGGAGTAGATTGCACTCGCCCCTTCAAATAAGTGGCAGACAAAAGAAATACACACAGAGAGGGGCACTTGTATTTGTATTCACACACAGACACTTGTATGTACCTGCAAAGAACAAGGTAAAAAAAAAAATAGAAATAATACACAACCATGCAGCCACTGCAATGAGCATGCAAAAGGAATCAAAGTAAAGTACTAAAGTTCATGGACACATGACAAACAGTTATAACACAAAAATTGGACAGCCTAACAATGAAAAGTGGCTTCTGTCATAGGCTTACTCACCATAACAACTGACTAAAATGAACTCACAGTCACTTCATTTGCTTCTGTTATCCTCACAATTCCTTCTTGATTTTCCCTCTTAAAAAAGAAGACATGGAAAGAGATGAACCTATTTTTGTATCAAAAAAGAGATAAAACTATTTTTAACAAAAAAATCACTATTTATAGGTAACTTTTAAGGATTTAAGCTCCTAGCATTTTTATCACAGAGTACATACCCCTCAAGGGGTGGTGGTGGTGGGTGTGATTTTCAAAAATTAGATCCTCAGGCCAAAGTGTAAGAAAAGAAAATAATATTGACAATTTTATTCAATACAAAGCATGCATGTATTTACCATATATCAGCTGGGGAAAAAAATTAATGTATGGAAGAAGACATATCAACTACAACTTCAACCTGCAGCAGTAAGAGTGTGAGAACAATCACCATAATATCTACCTACAGAGAAGTGAAATGAATGGTAGTAAAGCACCAAAAGGAACTACGTTTTTGTCATTGACAGTAAGCTCAAATTACAAATAGGGGTTTAATTGCATCTTCAGCTCAATTGTTCACAGAAATAATGAAATCTAAAAGCTTGCAGTAACTTCTGTTCAAAAAATAAAAAGAAACAGCTGCAGTAACTTGAGGAATGCCTTTTTCTTTTTCTTCTTTTTTTCCCCATTACACGCGGGTTAGCCAGAGAAAATGGAACAAGTTGCAGAGATAAAAGGAAAAATGATTATGGAACAAGTTGCAAAGAATCCAATTTTTTAAGTGCCTCAGCTTACTTTTTTTTTTTTTAATGGTCAGAAGGCATAGGCCATTGTTGTGAGTGTTTAAATTGGGGATAAAACTGCAAATCCTTTTATATAAATCACAGCCCATATACCACTCTTCAAAACATCTCATGAGAACTAGATTTGCCAAATGATTTTGGCTTATGTGTTTGCCAAAGTACTATACAATCTCTGTGCAAAGCCTTGTATTCTCCAAAATCCAAATTGCTTATACCCACAAAATTTGTAACTACATTAACTCATCAAAGGAGTACAAATTAAGAGATTCACAGAAACTCAGAGACTAAATAGTCAGCTCTTACTTAATGATATCGCAATGACAACTGATTAAGTATCTGAAAAAGCAGTTAATAAATATGGAGTAGCTTAAAAAATCTCAATCGTAACAGCTAAATGACCTATACTACAGCACTCCTTTGCCATACCTTAGCTTTCTCAGCATCAATTATGGAACTCACTAATGTTACTGCATTTTCAAGCTTCCCTTTAGCATTCACAACTACATAATCAAAATTCTTAAGATGCTTCACTTCCTCTCTAGCCGTAGCAATCCTCACAAGCAGTGATTCTACAGTTTCGGTCTTCCTATCAACCAATCTTTCCACCATTGCCATTTCACTCTCAGCCACAACGAAAATGAAAACTGCAGAATTACCAAGAATTTTCCTTAATGTTTGAGCCCCTTGAACATCCACCCTCAACACAATATCATACCCTTTACCCATGAATTCCCGAATTTGCTGTTTCGGGATTCCTTTATAATCTCCATACACAAGCGCGTACTCCAGAAGCTCGTCCCTCTCAACCATAGATTGAAACTCCTCTTTACTCACAAAGAAATAATCCTTTCCATCAACTTCACCTGGTCGTTTCGCTCGACTCGTTGCAGTGACCACAAAATGAAGACCCTCCCGAGCTTCCCTGAGTTTCTTGATTACAGCGTCCTTTCCTACGCCACTTGGTCCACTAATTACTATTATCAATGGCTTCGGATTTGGGATCGGAGGCTCTGAGCTAAACGAAGAACCTAGGGATGTTTCGAGAGCACGAAGTAGCTCAGACTTATCGGCTTGGTCGACGGCCGGAATGGGAACCGACAACGGCCGCCGGGAATCACCCATTCCGGAATAGGAAGAAGAAAATCGTGGGAAGGGGGTGATATTCTGAAATCTTGCGACAAAGCAAGATTCGGTGACCAAATTAGGAATGAAATTGGCGGGAGTGAAGGGTTTCTGAATGTTTGTGAGGGGAATCGGAAGAAGGTGACGATGGTGAAGATTGGATTGCGCCACAGAAGCGGAGAAGAGCTTGCGAAACATGGAGTAGAGATAGACACCCGATGAAAGCTGTGGAAGCAATCAGAGGATCGAAATTTTTTGGCGATAATGGTAACACAAGCTCACAAGTCACAACTTGCTCTTGCTTGCTTAATAATATTATTTATTATTATAAAAACCTGAACTTGTTATGTGACAAATGGATCATATGAGTTATGACTTATGACATCAATTTATTTATTTTTTTGGTTTAATGATTTCCCTCACTAGGCTTAGAGCCTGAGACACTATTTATCACATCAACTAACTAAGTAGTTATATCAACTTACTTTATGTTCCAAATTCATAATTTTTCTCCTAAAGTGTCTTTATCAATTGCATATAAGGGGCTTTCATAAGAGTTATAAGGCACATTATTAAAATTATTATTTTAGAAAAATCAACACACATTTATTCATATAACTAATATAATTAGTTTCTTTAATATCCAAAAATTAATTATCTAACTTTATACTCCTTTAATCCTTAATGTAGAACATAATTAAATAATTTGAGTAAATTAAGAACATTAGTTAAGTTAATTAATATATATTTGTTAAAAAAACACCATAATCATCATCTCTTTAAATTCCCTCCCTTTCCCATTTGATGGTTATTGCGAGAATATCAATAGGATTAATTTGAAAAAAAAAAAAAAATAACCATTTGGTGGTTATTGCGAGAATATCAATAGGATTAATTTGAAAAAAAAAAATTTGATAAACATATTAAACAAATCTTATATTTAAGATTAACATCAACTTTTCAATTAAATCCTACTTGGGAGGAGTATTAAATATAGGAGAGAGTGCTTTGTAATTGTAGAAAGTAATATTCAAGTATTCAACACAACAGAGAGCTTCCTCTAAATAACCAATTCCTACCTAGGAACTACCCTTGTGCAAGTGTTAACCAAATCCCTCAGATTTGATTTTTGTCATCAATCAAATATTCATTAGAATAATACACACATTGTAAACCTGGAAAGTAATATTAAGCAAACTAGGCATTTAACATTCCTATATATCCCTCCATGTACTAATAAAGAAAGGCCAACAAAAACAAAGAATCTCTGACTGCCCTTGACTAATTCCTAACTACCCTTTAATCTCCCCTGAAAAGTTCTAGAACCCTGCATCCTGGTGGATTGCAGCTTGAGCCTTGAGGTCTAGGGATTAATAATATAAGGAGGCAAAAAGAAAAGACAGAAGGTATCAGAATAACTCTCAGAATAATGAACAAGTAGAAGCAAAAATTCAAGTGAATCTACTTAAAAGTTAGTCTTTTACAGGTCAAAGTTCTTGTCTTGTTGGTCCTATTGCTACCATCAAAGATAGTTCTGGATTCAAAATACAGTTGCAAGAGGAGGAGATGATTATTTAGAATACAATACACATATCAGTGTGCTAGCCCAAAATAAAATTAGGACAAAAGTAAACTGCAGCTATTGTGGAATAAAGGGGACAGCACTATTTTGTAGGTATTAGTCTTTCCTCTTCCATAATATTAATGAATCAGTGACAGAAAATTACAAAGATGCAACTAAACTTCAGCCAAAGGCTTTTCTTCAATTTCATTCTCAACTTTTCTCCCTTTCTGAGTTCTCCATCCAGATGAAGGTTTTTCCATCAATTATAAAATTCAGATTATACTTCTGGGATTAGGTAGAAACATACCCAGATCCAAGAGCTGTAAGGCTGTGGCAGTTGTTAGCCAAGTTTTGGTATGCAAAACAAATAGCTCAATACCAATGGCTAGAAGCTCCACCTTGAGCAGCAGCAACTTTTCTGGGTATATATTGAGGCTTTGGTTGCAACCCATTAGAACCTTCCATTCCATCATCTTCTGCCCTCTCGTTTTTACAGCCTGGGTTTCTTCTGGGATATGAACAGCTCGAAGCAGCATATTGGGCCGAAACAGGTGGGTTTCTAGCCATCTGCCGCTGCTGTTCAAAAGCATCCGCTGTTGACGCTACCCCGCTGTTGTAACGCAATACGGAACCGACTACTTTCCCGGGCCTTGCACCTAAAGCAAGTGAGCAGTAAGTTAACATCCCGTATTCAAGCACATTTTTATGTCCTAACAATATATTAAGGAGAGGGACGGGGAAGAATAACAGTGTCAAAAAGGATATAATGTGATGCCTTGCATATCTGTTAAGTTATAAATTACTCTCTCCAGTCCTTAATATAAAATCTAGATAACTAATTTGTAGAAAACTAGTTAAGTTAGTTATTTGTAACAAATGTGTATTGGTTTCCCTAAGATAATTTTTTTAGTCATGTGCACTATAACTACCCTTGATGAAAACCTCATTACTCTATATGTGTAATCAATAGGGATACATTGTGGAAAAAATTATAAATTTACGAGGCCAAGTGGATCGAAGTCTTATATTTAAAACCAAGTAAGCCCCTTGCCTAGTTTCTATATTTAGAAGCAGGAATAGAAGTAATTTACCATCTTCCACAAGCATTGTCACCATAACTCCTTTGTGTGTTAAACTAGAAGTCTCATCAAAAGAATCAGAGAGAAAGATAAACTTCTATTTCTTTTCATACAAATTATGCTTCTTTGACCTATTCACACACAAAGGTTTCACTTTCATGCTGAAGGAGTGCAAATTAGAATGTGGAAATTAAGAAGTGAAAACTGAGATATTTAGATGCATTAAAGTGTAGATGTATCCCTCCTTTCAATTCCTTCATTTTCCATATTTTTACTTTGGCAACACCAAGCACACCCTAAGTTCACATCCAATACCAAAAGAAAGATGTATTAAACATGCACAGCAAAGCATACCACATACGATGATAGTTCAAAGAACGGCAAAAGAAAATTAAGCAAGCTCCAAGAACATACAGCACTCTTGCTGGATAATGTCATGTAAATAGCTAGGGAAGGGGGAATGGAGAGAGGAGAAAAATATATGCTCAAGTCAGTCATCACACCTTGCACATTTTGGGGAACCTGTTGGGGAAGCCGAGTCAAAGGGATGCCCCCGGTCCTCTCTATGGGTGGCGGCTTCTCAACTTCTTTGATGCGACATTTAGAGAGATCCTCTGCAACCTCAGCTGGACTCTGTATTGAGTTATCTGAATATAATACACATGGCCTGCACATGTGATCTCAAATCAGCAAAGTTTACATGGGCATGTCGATATGATCAATCACAAGTTAGTGACCAAAGAAGAAAGCTGCCTTACACAAAAAACAATAACAGTAATTAAAAGGATACCTAGGTAATGATGCATGCTGCCTCTCAGGCGCCACAACAGTTCCGCCCTTGCCATAATGCTCCTCAAGATAAGCAAATTGCTTTTTGAAGTGGTCTACAGCACTATTTAAAAGCGGTGTCAGTGACTAGAAGAAAAGAGGGGCCCAGAATGAAAGGCTGACAAACTACATTAAATAGTGTTACAAACCGGACAGAATAGAGCAGCATCTATCCACAAAAGCTTAAGAATTAAAGGTTCATCACAGTAATTCAAAAAAAATGTACATGCCCAGACAGAAAGAATTAAAATTCAACTTAAATTTCAGCAAACAGTCCAAAGAAAATTGTCAAACCCAGAGTATTCAAAAGAAACGGATAAATTCTGGACAGTCTACCGCAAAACTTCAACTTCAAGGCGAGCACTGATAGAGAATTAAAACTGCTAATCAAGTACCACATGGCTTCTTATTAGCAAAGATTATGATTTCTTTTCTTAAATAGATAGATATTTCATTTTAAGGACCAGAAAAAGATAAAGCAGAGGACAGGAAATCATCAAATAACAAGCCAAAATAACAAACAAAGCCATTTAAGAATAGAGGAGATAATATAATAGAAATCCAAAAGAGTTCTTCCAAATATATTGAGTTGCAACACAAAGGTCTCCAAATGTTTAAACCGTTAGGATCAACTATTATATGAAAGAAATCCCTATGTTGTAAATTTAAGGAATGCAACATGTGTGACAACCAAAAGAAAAATACCTTGGATACATAAAACTTGTGGGCTCTGCTCCCTCTAGGAACTCCTTTAACATCTTCGGATGGTACTCCAGAATTTCACGATATATGAGCTCTCGTATGTCCTCCTTTGTTATCCTACGTCTCTCGAATTCAAATTCCATCTTGCTAACTGGCTGTGCTGAAGGTTCTCTTTCAACCTTGGCCAAACCTTTAAAATATGGGTCTGCCAAAGCCTAGCAATATTCAAAAAAAATATGCCCTGTTAGACCAAGATGTAACAGAAAAGGCGAACTTGAGATGCATGAAAATTCAACCTCTTCAGCGTTAGGTCGATCCTTAGGGTCAAATGCCAGCATTCTTTCCAACAAGCGAAGAGCAAGCGGATCTGCATTAGGAAACTTTTGGGAGAAAGGAAGTGGCTTCTTCTTTCGCATGCTGCTTAAATATCTCCTAGCTTTCTCATTTCGTATCTGTATGTATATAATAAAAGTGTTGCTCAAAATCAATATCAATAGATTATAGTAAAACAGAATTACTGTTCACCTGTAATACAGGTTTCATGGGCCTCTTCCGCTTTTTTCTTTTTCAAGAGGTGAAACTTCCACATGTAATAGCACAAGGCTACTTCTGGTGACAAAAATTTAAAAGAAAGTGCTACAGGGATGGGTGCATGAATTACAGACCCTAGCAATGGCTTCAAGAGATGGTGTTCCAAGAAGTTCAGTCATGAGGTCCAACTGATGGACAACATTCTTCCCTGGGAAAAGAGGTTTTCCAGTTAAAAGTTCTGCAAAAATGCAGCCAATGCTCCATATATCTATAGCGGGTGTGTACTGAAAAAACATGGAAAAATCATATTAAAAGAAAGAAAAATATCGTACATACTATCTTGATTAAGTGACAGAAAAACAAATAAAACTACTATATTTATATACTTATCGTGCAGAAATAGATAGGTTGTCTAACCCTAATACATGGTCAAACAACAACAACAAAGCTTTATCCCACTAAGTGGGGTCGATTACATGAATCGCATGACGCCATTATGCTCTATCAAAAACCAGATCTTTGGATACATTATTAACCAAAAGATCCCACTCTACATTGAGTGTTCAATTCGGTCTTCGACAACCCTTTGTTAGAGGACTTAATACATGGCGAGATCTTCAAAGAATTTAAGATAGATGATAGTTTACCCAACCATAGACCACCAAAGTTACCAGCAAACCTTTCACACGTAAGTCCATTTATTGAGAATAGACACTTAGAAATCACAGTCAAGATAATGTCATAAGTTCTTATCAGCATTTCAAAAGGAGAAGAGAGCTAGACAACTTATTAACAAACATTTCTTTGGTAATTTTAATAGAAGTAAGATTCATAGAGAAGGGTATATTTCCCCAAGCACACAATTTTTTAAAATATATAAAAGTTCAAGAGGTTCCCTTCATGTGTAATTGAAGGAAAGAAACAGGATGGAAGGGGAAATAGAGAGGGACCTGCTCGTAATTTCAAAGTCCAAGCAGGGATGGGGATTTAACAAAGAAATCAAGGATCTAAAATAAATATGTGACAGAAATTGCATCAGAGCACCTTAGAGAAAAAGGATCCACACAGCTCAGGAGCCCTATACCACCTTGTTGCGACATAATCCTGTGAGCAGTCAAACAGAAATAAGCATAATGAAAAAAGACAACACTCTATGTTCAAGGCTGTGGTCTCAGGATAAAGAGATTCTTACCGTCCAGAATATGGCAGTGGGTGTATCATTAAATGCTACTCTGGCAAGACCAAAGTCACAAATCTTGAGTTTGCAGTCAGCATTTGCTAAGATGTTTTTTGGTTTTAGGTCTCGGTGAAAAACATTTGCTGAAACCATTCAGAAGTTTAAGATCATCCCAAATTAAAATCAGCAACAACTTTGACATGATCAAAACCTGAATAGGCGATAGAATTAAAGAATGCTAGAGCAAGCTATCTATGAAAAAAGCTTCTAATTACATAAAGATTATAACCTGTGTGTATGTACTTCAAGCCTCGAAGAAGCTGATACAGAAAAAACTGATAGTGCTCTGGAGTCAGATCATCATTTGCTTTGATGACCTGATGTAGATCAGATTCCATGAGTTCAAACACGACGTAAATATCTTTAAATTCTCTCCTAGAAGGTGGTAACAAGATATGTTTGATCTCCACAATATCAGGGTGACGCAAGAGCCTAAGAAGCTTAATCTCACGAAGAATGCGCGTGGCATCGGAGACATGTTCAAATATGTCATTAATTTTCTTTATTGCAACCTTTTCTCCAGTGTGTGTATCTAATGCAGAGCAAACAACACCATAGCTTCCTTTCCCAATTACTTCCTCTATTCGGTATCTGCTCCCTTCACCATATTCTGTGAAGAAGTTCACATCTACAGAGGACTGCACAAACATAAGTTATTAAACGATTCAGCAAAAAATAATTTAAGTCAAATCATGCATGTGGCCTAAATTATTTGAAACATGCGTGCACATGTGTGCATGTCCACATTGAGGGGAAAGATGGTGTAAATATATTTAACCAGAAAATTACAAGTTATTCGTCTAAGTTCCGCATCCATTCATGAAAAAAAAATGCTGAAATATGATCCCATGTTTTAGAGCATCAAGCATCACCGGATAGTTTACCCTCTTTTTTTCTCTCTTCGACTAAGAGAAGGTTTAATTAATCACCAAGAGCACACATAAGCTTATCTTCTCCAACAGTAATGAGATTATATTTTCCTGAGTACAAAATCCTATAACAAAAATTACTTCAATATTGTTAAATTTAAAAAGGATAACAGAAAGTTGAAGCATATAACATGATTGGCAATCAATAAAAAGGAAAACTGACAAAAAAAAAAAAGAAATGCCAATATAAATCGATTGCAATGGTCAGTGGATACAGAAGGATCTGCAAGAGCAGAAAAAATATCCTAAATGATGCAGAATGCTCTGCAGGACCTCATACAAACCAGAACTAGACATGTGAGAACCAAAGTGAAGCATAGACATTTGCATGACAAATCATTCATCCCAAACAAGACAGGTCAAATATGCATTCATGTACAATACCCAAAAGACAAAAAGGTAAGAGAATTAGGGCAACTCCATATCAAATGACACAGAATAAACAAGATCACAACAAGCATTAGGTGTAAATTGTGAGCAGTCCCAGAGATGCAGAAAACAACAAACCAACAAGCATTCATTGTCCTCAATAAGCATCCAATTTCTCCCCCAAAATGAATTAACACAGTTAAATATCTATACCTATACCACATAATCGAGCCCATATATCAGAAAAGAAGCTTTACCTTTTTTCTTTGATCAGGCAGCATCTGGGCAACTTAGCATAAAACCCGTCAATGGTTTAGGACAATATGTGCATCCAACAACCCCTTCCCTCAACTCAAATCCAGATCCCCCAACTCCTAAGACAAATTTCAAAACCCAGAAAAGCGAAAACTTCCAAGAAAAAAACGATGAACTGGTAATATAACGCTTAGGTAAGCGGTGATTGGAGTGCAAGGTAAAAAACAAATAAAAAGTTAGAAAACTTAACACATAAAAGAACAAAGAACAAAGCTCAAAACGAAACAAGACGCGGTTCAGTTTGGCAGCTACAGTAGCATCTAGGATTGAGAGGAAGGGGTCATAAAAGAAAAGACAACGGACCAAATTAAGGAACAAATCCTCTAATACTTCTATATTAAAATCAAAAAAGGGGGAGACTTTACCAAGCACAACATAATCAAGACAAGTTAAGTTGGCGGAAGTCACAAAATGCAGCTGGAAACTTCCAGGTTACAGATCACGTAGGAAAAAGTGCTCTGGTATGTTATTGAGCTAGAATAGGCGGAAAAAACTAATCTTGGGACGATCTGCTTTGGCGATAATCTCAGACGCGGCAAAAAAATAAATGAATATAATATAAGCAGGCAAAAAAGGGAAATGCTCCGGCTTTCAGAGCATAACAAGATTCTTTTGTTGTGTGTGAAGAAGATGGGAATCGAAGAAGAAAAAGGCTATGCAGATTTCAAAGGAAAAATTTTCCAAGTGAAAATCAGCTGCCCAGAGAGACCTTGTACTTCAAGTTGAAGGCTTTGTGGTGTGGAAACTCACAGAAACAAAAAGGTGCGAATAAAAATGATCACTAATTCGAAAAATTGTGATTTTAAAATAACGAGATTATGTTTGGAGGAAGAGAAGGGAAAATGGGCAAAGCAATCACCCAAAAAAAAAATACACACACACATAATTAACTATTTAATTAAATTCTTATTTTGTTTTTACGTAAGAATAAGACAACTATTGCTTTTCAAATTATGTTTCTGTTTTATTTATTATTTTTTATGTAATTTTTATTGCAAACCTAATATAGAATTCAAAATGAAATATAAAAAATATATTTATTAAAATTACCTTATTAAAAATAATACTCGTACATTGAATTTGTTCATTTGAAATTTAATTTCATACATTTCTAGGGCAAAAACTTGGAATTCACTATTTTGTATTTATCACTCTTTTCAGTTTTTTTAATGATTTTTTTCATTTTAGACAACTTTAAGATCTTTACTCTTCATGACATTGGTGCAAATAAAAATTTTATAATTTAAAACTCAAATATTAAAGGAGGAAAATAGATCAGTATCGACTTGGAAAAACTCAAGTAAATCGAATTACATAATCTCTTAATTATTGTAATTTTCATCAATTTAATGATCATAATGACCACTAATAACTCATACTTCTCGATTTAGCAGTATCATTAGTTATAACTTATAAACAATCCGTGAAATTATTAAATCAAATAAAGATTCTTTGTTTCAATCATTACTAGTTCATAGAAAATGAAAATTCGTTTTTCTAAAAAAATTGGCAATTTTATTTTCTTCCAAACACATGGGATTGTTTATCTATTTGAATAAAACTCATTAAAAGAAATTATTAGCATTAATTAATTCCACAAGAGCATGTGCGTCACATGGGTTCAAGAGTTCTCTAGCTGGGAAACGGTGGTATTTGTCAATTAGTTAAATAAAGGGGAATCTTCAATATAATACTATCTCGGTCCTAAATATAGACGGACCTGGCTTTCCTCCGCTGCCAGGTCCCGTCCGCTGCCCTCCTTTTCTCAAAACTACACCGTTTTGGTGTAGTTTTGAGATAAGGATGGGGTTGATTTTTTTTTTTTCTGAAAAAATTGGTATTGATGTATTTTTTTTAGACGTAACTAGTATTTTAAAATATTTTTTAAGTAGCATGCAGTATCCTAAAATAATTTTTAGTGTTTTAACAGCTTAAAATATATTTTTAGATGTATCCAATATGTTAGCAGACTGATTATAATTTTATCCTTAATGTATTTTTTCAGATGCAAAAATTACTTTAAAGTGTTAGATGCCACTGGAAAAATATTTTAGATATTTTTTCAGCTCCAAAAATTATGGAAATCAATAAATCAATATCCTATGTTTTGGGTGCTTATTCCTACCAAGAAAAATACATTAAAAATAAAATTATAATTAGTCTCCTAAGACACTAGATACAACTAAAAAAAATATTTTAAACGGTTAAAAGCACAAAAAAATATTTTAAAGTAATTTTTGCATATGAAAAAATACATTAAGAATAAAATTATAATCAGTCTGCTAACACATTGGGTACATTTAAAAATATATTTTAAGTTGTTAAAACACTAAAAATTATTTTAGAATATTGCATGTTACTTAAAAAATATTTTAAAATACTAGATACGTCTAAAAAAAATACATCAATACCAGTTTTTTCAGAAAAAAAAAAAAATCAACCCCATCCTTATCTCAAAACTACACCAAAACGGTGTAGTTTTGAGAAAAGGAGGGCAGCGGACGGGACCTGGCAGCGGAGGAAAGCCAGGTCCAATATAGACATAGTTTGTGAGTATCATCTTTTTCAGCCACACACTTTATTGCAGAATAATCATTTTTAATTAAAAAATAATTTATGTTATCTTTAGCGGAATTTGGGATGTGAAAATCTTTCTTTATTTGCGCTGGAAAATTTTCTCTTTTTTTCTTTTATTAAAGAAGTTGGTCACTTGGTCACAATACTGTTTTTCTAGATATAAAGAAGAAAATACTTTTTTTCCCTTTTGCTGCGGTCCCAGGAACAGATCATAAACAGAGAAAAATGTAACTTTCTTGAAAGAAAAATTTTAAAGAATTTAGAGAGAAAAATTCAAGATTTCTTCCAAAAGAAAATGTAATTAAGGTGTGGTGCGAAAATTAGAAAGAGCATTATCAAATAGATTCTAAAAAAACAACGAAAGAAAAGAAAAGAGAACACGTCTATTAATAACCCACTCATTGGGCTCAAATTAGTTGAAAAAGAGAATAATTTTCTATAAGAAAATCAAACTTATAGTCGAATAATTTTGTGCTCGTTTGGAATAGCTTATTTTTGGATAATAAGTGCTTATAAATCGTGATTCACGGTATACGAGGTAAGTATGTGGGATGAGTTTTATCTCGGCTTACGTAATAAGGACTTATTTTCTAAATTTAAGTGATCCCAAACACACACTTTAACTTAATTATAACTTGAACCAACATTGCATATCTGCAATGGTAATCATGATTGCATTATTAAGGGAAGAGTGTTTGATTGCTCTTTAGCATAGTAATAGGATTTCCCATAGTAATAATGATTACCAAAAAATTGGTAATTCACATTCATACCTAATCTTCATTACCATCCCATTGCATAGTTAAAAAAGTTCAATTTACCCTTTAGTTTCACATGTCTATTTCACTTATCTCATTTCATTTGCAATAATTGTCCCTCGCTACCGCTGCCGCCACCTCCTCCTCCTCCACCACCCCCTGCCACCGCCACCGCCACCACCTCATCCTCCTCCACCACCCCCCGCAATCACCGTCGCCGCCTGCTCCTCCTCCTCTACTCGCTGTTGCCACCACAAACTCCTCCTCCGTCACCCCCCACCTCCACCACGACCTCCTCCTCCCCCCCCCCCCCCCCGCCACCACCCCCACCACCCGCCACCCCCACTGTTGCCTTCGCCACCCGTCGTTGCCGCCGCTGCCACCACCTCCTCCTCCACCACCCCCCCAATTGTCGCCGCCACCTCCTCCTCATCCACCCTCCGCCGCCGCCACGACCTCCTCCTCCGCCACCCTCCACCACCGCCACAATCTCCTCCTCCTCCTTTGTCACCCCTTGCTGCCGCCACGATCTCCTCCACCCACCTCCTCTGCCACCACCTGCCGCTGCCACGACCTCCTCCTCCTCCACCCAGCACCTCCACTGTTGCCTCCGCCACTACATCCTCCTCTACCCCCGCTGTCGACACCTACCGCCATTGCCACTACTTCCTCCTGCTCCACCACCACCTCCTACCCCCACCATTACTGACGTCACCACCGCCACCGGCCACTCGCCCGTTGCCTCCACCACTATCTCTTCCTCCTCCATCTCTGTCACTATCGACTCTTAACTATTTTTTCTGCAAAGATTATATTAAAGGTAAAATAGACTTTATATAATATATTAATTTTAAATAATTGTTAAAATATTAACTCATTGCACCTTGCTTAAAAATCAAACCAAGCACTACCCCTATAATTAATATTGTATTGCATTGCCATTGCATCGCACTGCACTGTATTACAGTGTATAATGGGATCGAACCAAACGGGTCCTTAATCTTAAATTTTGACTCGTTGCAATTCAATTGTTATAGCTTTATCTTTTAGAACTTTGTAGCTAAGTTTCATGAAGAATATAATTTTATTTTTTTTAAAATATAAAAATCCATATTTTAAATGGTTAAAATTATTGGAAGTGAGTTGCATCAGGTTAGAACTCAAGGATTGAGTTGTACCCACTAGTAAGTCAGTAGCTAAAGGTGAATGATTAAGTTACAGCATAGTCAAAATTATAACCAACTAATTAAAATTGGGACCTATATAAGAACAAGTGAAGCATCAAGATAAAGTCGTGAAAAGTGGAATTGGACAAATGGATTTTTGCTGTTTTGGGGTAACGACACCCACGATGCTTATCAAGTCATTTTTGGCAAACAATAATAATTGCATGTTTGGAATAACTTTTGAAAATAGATTTTATGATTTACGAAATAAATATGTGAGAAAAATTTTATCTCAGCTTACAAAAAAGGGCTTCAAAAGCCAAACATGCACTGTCCTCACCCATTCCACTATTGAAAGAAAGACTTAGGAAACTTTGCTTAATTTTTTCTTTTTAACTTCCCAAAGTGCAGGAGATATCATATAATTCATAAGTATCGACTTTAGTGCCCAGCCTCATCTGTTTTTCATTGTTGATTTTGGCTCACAACAAGACATACGCACAATAACATTATTGAGATCAAAATTAAAAAAGAAAACAAAAGAAGCTTTATTAATGTTTGGTACATGTCTTTGTATTTAGGAGGGACCATTTCTCCTGCAACTTGAGCTGTGATTGACCAGTGAACGGTCACCACAAAGCCATAATCTAGACAACATAACCAGACAGACAAGCCAATCCATGCCTTCCAAGTATTTATTTATAAATATTTCACTTCTTTTAATTCCTGTGAAGAAACCTTATCCTTCTTTGAAAAACTCGTGGATATAGTATATCACGTACATATCATAATTCTGTTGAGTTTGACGGGGCCAGTACATCCTTCTCAAATTTACAAGTTCACTAATTTTATGCGTGCGTGAAATTGATTGGCGTTAGAATAAAACATTAACTTTAAATGTGTGTGAGATTATCTTTCAAGTCAAACTAGACATGGGCCCTTGTTTTACCCACCCTGAAAATAAGTCACATAATTCATGATTAATAAATAATACAACTTCCTATAGATTTTGCGTATCTATGGATATTGATGATTGATGATGATATTGACTTTGATATGAGGGGAGTCTTGTTAAAGTCCAATCAATGAATTAAATATTTACAAACACAAACACACAAACACATAATTGCTCGAAAAAGTCATGGTGGTTTCAAATCATTTCCACAGACCACACAATTTTTCTAGCCTCCGCCAATTATTGTGCCAACGTTAGTGAACTACTTATGTTAGCCAGGAAGGCCAAAATTACTGAAAACTCCATTCTATCAAAGGGTTATATGGATGACACACTTGTGCCAACATCATATTATAGCACACGTCATCTAAATTATCCATTAAACTTGAGTCAAAGTACTAGAGAGGTCAACTAGAACAAATATAGTATAGTAGACACCAAATATGCTTGGAACAATAAAATTATCCCTTTCTCACAAAACTGGAAAGAATAATTGAGGTGCAACTACGAGCAAGATAACACCAGAGTCGACGCTACCCTTCATGGTGCTTTACAATTGCTACAACATAATATCATATTTAGTCTAAAACACTCATCCAAAGAAAAAGGGGTTGAAGAAAAAGGCCAAAGGGATGTCATCATATTTTGGTAAAATAGGAATCAAAGTACATATTTTTGATTAATGATAAGGACCAAATTGTAATTGCAAAACAAACTAAAGCTCACAAGAAAACAACTCAGCCAAACTTGATACCACTTTGTCATTACAGTCGGTACGAGTCTCAAAAATTGGGTCCGCTCTCCTTAAACAAAAAAGCATGCCTAGTAAAAGAAACCCAACACTTTACCACCAACATTCTTTCTCCTAGCCTCTTCATGATCCATAATACCAGCAGAGGTAGTCAAGACAATATAGCCAAACTGCATTAATGTAATCAAAGATTAGGGCCAAAAGGGAAAACCATATGAAAAATAATAATATTACCAAGCCATCTAACGTAATTGACAAGTACTAAAATGATGCTAAGTGGAGACAATAACCAACTATAGACTAAGAGTTACCAAACGAGAAGATTTCAAATTATAAGCAAATGTACAGCAAGTTTTTTTGCGAACCTGTCTAGAGGGAAGTAGCCTTGCAGTCCAAGGTTCTATCTCCTTGACACCCACATCAAAACGGGGACTAATAACACCACATTTATTCAATCTTCCATTTAATTCAACAACAATTTTGCCAGCCCTGTGATCATCAACATACTCAAACTCGCCAATGTACCCTAGAAAGCAGCAGAATTAACCAGATCACAAAAAAATCAAAACAATCAAGATTTCAAAAGTGAAGTTCTATAAGAAATAAAGTTGAGACATACCATGCTTCTGCATCACCAAAAGAAATTTAATGATCACTTTAGAGGATGGCCTAATCATGACCTGACGTTTCCCCCGTTTCTCAGCATTGTACATGCTCTTTAGAGCATCGTTTAGGACACTAACTCTCACCATTGTTACTGTTAACAAGTTTGGCAAGGGTTAATAATCTCCAACATAAAGTAACAGAGCAATCCGAGACAGAGTGAACAATGAGTAGAAGGGAATTCATATTTAGAGGTTTAAATTGCTTTTCAAGATACAATCTAGATATTTTTATAAAACCAAATCCATTTCTCTTATTTCATTTGATGAAGGAGACATATAATTAATCAATAGCACAAGTTTAAAATGGAAGCTACAAGTCCGTCCATCCATGACTGAAAGAATAGCCATAAGTAACACTAACTCTTGAAAAAAATCGACATCTACACATTAGATATTTGGTAGTAATTCAAATTATCAAGAATAACATGTTTAAAAACCGAAAATCCAAAAATAGTGCAGATTCAGGCAACCTCTAACTTATGAATTAGCTCCACTTCCCCAAAAAAAAAATATAAACAAATAAAAATAACAAGCAGAATACTAAGTGCTGACCCAATAACCAGCTTAGCTTTGTTTTAAGTATGGCTGAACCTCAAATCCTTCGTATTATAAAGTCAGTAACGTAATTTCTAAAAGATCACTTGTTTCAGACATTCGTACATCAATCAAATACAGAAGAAAGTCCACCTAAAACCTTCAGTTAGAGAACAAATTACAAACCAATCCATTGTTGTTCACATTTCAAGAATAACAAGCTTAAAAACAGAAAACAAAAGACTCAGGTGACGCCTAACTTATGAACCCAAAAAAATGGAAAAAACAAGCAGAATACTAAGCTGACACAATAACCAATTGTGTTTTGTTGCCGAACTTCAAAACCTTCGTGTTATTAAATCATTCCCATTGTTTATAAAAAAATCGCTTGGTTCAGACATTTGCATTCCATTGGTCAAACTTATACGAAAGTACACCTAAAACTTCTTATCAAAGAAGAAATGTTAAACTACTCCGTTGTAGTTCCTCAAATTCACATACAGAATATGCAATATAGCATCGACAGGCATACAACAATAATACAAACAACCATCATACACCCACTCTCCGAACAACACAAGTAACACCAGGCGAGCGGATTAACAAGATCATGAATTACAATTCCACATAGTTTCCTCAAAGGAGGTCAGAGAGTTCGAAACTATGAAAGCCAGATCTTACCAACTCGGAACAGAAAATCTTCACTGAATCGGCGCGGGTGCTTGCGAGCTTCGTAACCGAGAGTGATCGCAAGATAGACGAATACCTATAAAGCGCCTTCCCGTCTAACTAGGGTTTTGAAATTTGGGCCCGGCATTAATTGAGCCTAAAGACCAATTTGTAGGCCTTACCGAATTCCGTCTTGGACTTTATTCTGTTTAGGCCCTTTTCATCAAAAGTAATAATATTTCAAACAGAAATTTTTAAATATTTGGGAAATTTTTTATTTTATGATTCCATTAAGAATTTAATGAAATTTTTATTCCAAAAAACATTTTAAGATGGTCAGTTTAATATTTATTGATATAAAAGGAGGGACGTTGGAGCCCCTCCTCCAGCATCTCAAATGTAGAAAATATAAAAGGAGGGATGTTGGTAGTCCCCTCTCCTGTCATTCTCAAATATAGAGATATCATAACAACTAAAATAATAAAGATAAAAAAATCATCATCATCAATATCAATATCATCAATATCAATATCAATATCATCAATATATATATAAAATCTGTTCCCGGAAGCTGATCTCCTATGCGGCTTATATGTGGCTCTAGACTCAATTTACTGTTCATAAGCTGATCCATGAATTTTCGGAATTAAATATTTTGCATCGGGCTGTGGGCAAGCGGACACCCTTTGAATTCAAATTTCAAAATTTATCTTTTTCTTTCTTCTCTCTCCTCATTAATATTCATACAGCAACTTCTAACCAAGAAAAACATCTGTCCAACTTTTACACCTTTTTGAAGCTAATCTCATTTTACTTTTATATTACTCTGTCCTTTTTCTTCTCATTTCAATTCGTTTCATCTCTCTCCTCTCCCTCTCTCTTCAATCTTCATAGTTCATACCTTCGCCTTCTCTTTCTTTCAAGCCGCAAGTTCACCTTATATAGGGGATTGTGGGCAAATCTGACCAGAGGAAGCAATGATAAGATGGCCGGAGGTAGAGATGAGGATGCCTTGAAGCAAGGTGGGGAGTTTGAGTCGGATTCGTGTCTGTTCTTTAAGGTAATCTTTCTCTTCATTTATTCATCCTACCTTTCCATCCATCTACTCAACATACTTCATTTCCATCTTACAAAGTTTTGGCTTTAATTGTTTCAGGATTTATGAATTTGATGCAGCTAAGAATCAACGAGATGCCATTAAAGTTGTTCAAAGATAAGTTAGAAAGACACGAACCAGGGACTACCCAAGATCAGGGACCGAGACAAGAATTGAGATCACCCTTGAGATCTCGGTCCCAATTTTTTAAACAAATTTTGTCTCATAAATTAAATTATCATTTTATTTTTGTATTTTTTATCCCATACATTAAGTTATCCTTTGATGACATGTATCACATTTTTAGTTGAAGTTAAACCGTATATATCATGATATTAATCTTAACTATATATTATATAAAGATAATAATGAATAATAATAATAATAATAATGCTAATGCTACTCTTCAACTATAAATCAATGTATGTAATTTTGATGGTTTTATTAGTTGTTAAATGATCACTTTAAACAATAGAATATGAAAATTTAAATAATATAATAATATTTTTTAAGTTTATAATTTTTTTTTAAAAAATAAACTAAGATTTCCCAGTCCCATCCCGGTACTATCGAGACCGAGATGCAAATTACAACCTGGCCAAAAACTAAGACCGGGAACTGGGATTGGGGGATCATGGTCCCGTCTCGGGGTTTGAACACCCCTATAGGAAGTGCTAGTAGTAGGGTGTGTTGAAGACCTTGTCTGGGAAGAGGAGTGTCTCCATTGACCTCCGTCTCCATTCACTATCTATTTTATGTCCCAACTATTAGATCAACTTTTAATGGTTAGGATTTAATGATGAACCACGTTTTAAATTTATGACATTTTTATTTTTTTTTTCACATTATGAATTTAAGATTTTAAAATATTTTCTAACTAACTTCTCACATCTCTTTTTAGAATATATTTATTTTGAAATTTTTTTATGTTATATCTTTATCTTATTTTTCATGTTTTGAATTGAAGATTTTGAAATATTTTATAACTAACTTCCCATTCTCCCCTCTTATCTCTATTATACCGATAATATATATGTTTTAATTTTCACTTTTCAAATTTCAAAATTATGAATCATTAACCCATAAAGGGAGGTAGGGGTGGGCAAAAACCCAATAGTCTAGTCCAGTATGGTTCAACCTGAGTTGGTCTGGTTTAGTCCAAATAAGCAACATAATGAAATCGGACCAGACTGGACTAGATTGACTGGTCGAGTTGGACTGGGTTTCGAACTAGAGGACCAAATGGCTTGGATTGGTCTGGTTTGGTCCAAGTCAATTTTTTAAAAAATATTTTTGCAATTTAGATGCTAATGTTTATTTTTTATTTAATGTTGTTGGAGATTTTTTTTTTAAGTATTTATAATTAATTTTTATTTTTTATGATGATTTGTATATGATTATAGGTATTTTTATTATCTTAATTGTATTTATCATGTTTAAGTCTTATTTTCCAACATATTTTTTTATTGTTGTTGAATGTTGTTGGATATTCTTATAGATTTATGATGTTTTAATTTTATATGACGCATTTTATTTTATTATAGGTATTTTTGTGGTTCTAAATATATATTTTATGGGTTCAAATTTTTCCTTCCAAAGAAGAAAAAACAAAAATAAAGACAATAAATTTAGTTCTTAGACTATCTGGACCAATCCACGAAGTCCACTAGACTCAGTCTGGTTCAACCCGGCCTTGGGTTGATGCTGGACTAGATTAGACCACAGGCTACCTTATGCAGCCCGAGGTCCTCTCCAGACCAGACCTTGGGTTGATGTCAAATCAGGTCCAGTTCAATCCATGCTCATCCCTAGATGGAGGGATTTTCGAGCTTCCTTATTTGCTACATATCGGAATTGCTTTTGGCAGCCCTACTTTTAGCGTTTTAGGAATGTTTCCGTAATTATGCTTTTTCAGGTTTTCTGAAAAAGTGCCAAGCTATAACCCCACCTAATTTTCCCTCCTGAACCCAATGGAATAATCAAATCATTGAAAATCCAACTCCTACCCCTAGATCTAGCCTTGACCAAAATTATGATATTTTCAGGGGAAAATGGGGTTTTGTGATTTCGGCTCCGTAAACGCGTTCCTTTCTACTCCTAACCACTTTATTAACCATCTACTTGCGTTATAACAACCATTTGAACTAAAATTGGGTACCATAACCCTTAGGCAAACCCATTTCCAAAATTTAAAACTAATGGCAATCCAACGAAATTTCACCGATTAAATTGCCCACAGCAGCCAGAATAGTTAATATATGAAGGTTTGGAAGTTACCTTTTGCTTCCTCTGGCTTTTCCCCAATATGGCTGAAACCCTAACCCTTCAACCACAGATTTTTGAGCCTCCAAACCTTCAAGAACAAAGAGGAGTAGCTTAGAGTCGGAGTTATATGCCTTAGGAGCTAAATCATCGGAGAAATCGGCTTACCTTGCGAGATTTCTTCTTTTTTCTCTCTCTAGGATTTTCACATGATCTCTCTCTATTTCAGGTCTATTCTGTGTGAGAAATGCTGAAGGAAGAGGATGAGGATGATATATTCTAATATCATATATTATTTTAATGATTTATGGAATTTTCCAAAAATTCCAAAGCTAATTTTTGTTACATAACTTCCTACATTCATGTAACCATGCCATCATGTCCAACCAATATTTCCTTATTTATGCCACATGTAGGAGACACCTAGAGGTCCCTCCCTATTGTCTCAATTGGCTTCACCACTTGTTTCAGGCTAGCACCGCATGGCCCGTAGGTTGATGGCCGCACAATTTTTTTTTTTTTTTTTGCATGTAAAAAATTCGCAAAACCTATAAGTTGCCACTCCTACCTTAATACCTCCTAATCCTAAAGAAAAAAAATTTTAGCCTACTCCCTTCTTCTTTAAACCAAATTATTACATCTTGATTGCTTAATGATGATTTGATGTTTTTTGTTCATAAACTTTGGCATATTTGATAACTTTATCTCTTAAACTGTGGATTATGTTTTTAAATTTTTATAAGTGGAATGATTGATGCTAGGAAAGTAAATTTAATGACTTGTGTGTGTGTGTGTGTGTGTGTGTGTGTGTGTGTGTGTGTGTGTGTATGATGATTTGATGTTTTTTGTTCATAAACTTTGGCATATTTGATAACTTTATCTCTTAAACTGTGGATTATGTTTTTAAATTTTTATAAGTGGAATGATTGATGCTAGGAAAGTAAATTTAATGACTTGTGTGTGTGTGTGTGTGTGTGTGTGTGTGTGTGTGTGTGTCTTAGACGTTCGACTGTCTTTAAAAGGTAGGAAAAAATTTTTCAAAAAAATGTGAGCCTGTGTGTGTGTGTCTTAGACGTTCGACTGTCTTTAAAAGGTAGGAAAAAATTTTTCAAAAAAATGTGAGCCTGCGGGCTGGCCTACGACCTGTACATTACGGGTTAGGGTTGGCTTTTTTACAGCTGTGGCCCGCACCGCGTAGCCCATGGGTTGATGCGGGGTTGGCCCGCATTCCCAACTCTAATTGTAGGTAGCCACGTTTGTGCTCTGTATGGGTTGTGGAAGACATGCATTTGGGCTTCAGTGGTGGTCATATGGCCTATTTAAAAGCATAATTGATAAGTTAACACATGGCTCCTGATCATATTGTAATTTGGCCTAAAAGTAGTCTTTAGGCTTTGTTTTTCATGGATTCTTTAACCTATGCGAATTTCTACCTTTTTTTATGAGTGATTGCCTTTTTAACTTTAATTCATCAATTTCCTGATAATAGCTAATATGCACTAATTGAAGTTATCTTTGTTAAATTATCCTCTCTCTATGTTATTTGCTTGAAGAACTATTCCCCTGAATGTCTGTGGCTCATCATGAGATTTGATGCCCTTTTTATTGTGTTTTAATTCTCATTTCTTAATTATTTGTAGTTTGTGCTTCCCTTGCAACACACGGGTTGCTTGTTTATTTAAAAGACAATGCAAACATGAGAGTGTGTGTATATGGAAAAAAACATAGGTCAAGTTCTTCATCACACTGATTATTATTAATTGTTAAAATTCACATGTACGCTTGTAAATATGACTGATGTAAACTTGTAAATTTTTGTTTAAGCTTTTATAATGTAAATTATAATTTGTAAATTTTCTTAGGGATACTTGTTATTTGGCTATCGGTAGTTATTAAAATGCATATTTACACATAAATTCATCTAATGAAATATGAACCGCTATTTTTCTATTTTTAGTTGTTAATTATGTATGTGCACATGTAAATTTACTTATGGACTTGACCTAATGGGTATAAACAACTTCTCCTTAAGTTTTGTCCAATATATATAACATATATGTACTATATCACTCCTTTTATATCATTTTGTTTGTAACTCCGACTCTTAATATAAATCCTATTGACCTAATTTGATTAAATTGAGGAGCTAATTATGTTAGTTAATATGACAGGTATTTTCTAAACACCCCAACCATCTTTTTTAATTTCCTAATTCCCTCTCATCTTTAATCATTATTGAGGAAGCATAAAAAAAGGTAAATTAAGAAAAAATTGACAAACATAAAAGATAGGTTTTATATTTATGATTAAAGTCAACTCTCAAATAGATCTTTAATTAAGGATGGAGCACTATCCATCTATAAATTGTCGGGCAAAAAAATAAAATGTATCTATAAGCTTCCTAATACAAATTCATATAATCTATGAGAATTCAAAATCTAATGTAAGGATAAAAAATTATTTGATTAATAAAAAAACACATTAAAAGAAGTAGTAATTTCATTTTAGTGAAGAAAAACAAAATAATCTCTCTTCTCATCCATAATAAGAAAGTGCATTAGTGCACATGAGTCTCAACTCAATCATCAAAATAGAGGAACACTCCCTTGGATATATTATAAAATGGAAAAAATTGAGTCTCGACTCAACTTATAAAATTAGAATTATATTATAAAATGGAAAAAATTGCTTTTTCTTTTTACCAAAAAGAGGAATCCAACTTTCGTACAACTCACTGAATTCTGTTCCACCGCCTGTGTTTTCAGATGTAAAAGGAACACTCCCTTGGATAATTTCAGGAAATAAAATAAACTTCCAATACATTTCACTGCATTCTGACTTCCTGAGTAGCAAGACGAGAATTGAAAATCCATTTTACCTTCCGGCCAATTCAACTAGATGGGCTTTCTCTGCTTCATCCGGAGCAATCATTAACACCTACTCCTTGGATACCTGGAAGAATTTATGTCCTTATTCATTATCCTTGTCGGCTGCTTCGTGTCAGATTTCATAAGTAAATAGTCAGACTTTCCTTACTTCAACTTCCCCAAGTGTTTTCAGGGGGAAAAAAAAATACTATATCAAGTTTCTAATTTTGACATGTACAAAAATAAATAAATTGATCGGACCCTGTCACCTACAAGGAAAAGGGCAGAAAATGGGGAACCACTGCTCTAGATGAAACAGAAAAGTAGAGGAGCAAAACTACATAGTCTGCTTGGCATGGCCTTTGTCATGCCAAAAATGACTTTTTCTTGGTATTTGAACCTAGGGGTGTTCAAAGTCCGGGCCGGGATTACCTATTCCCGGGTCCTTTCCCTGAAAGAGGTTAGGAGTGGAAAACTATTCCCGAGACCAGGACTAGGAATTCCCGATTTGTCAGAGTAAAAACCAGAAATTCGAAAAATATATCATTTTCAAAGTTACAAATCCACCATTAGGCTCCCACAAGCTACTTGTACGGTTCCTGTTCGTAATTTCCTAATAAAACAGTTTTAAAAATAGCAGGAGTGGAGAATAATAAAAGAAATGAGGCATTTCTCTCTTTTTAATCATCAGGAGATGACAACCTACAAAGGGAATAATATATTTGGACCAAAAGGGTAGCGACTGATTTGCCTCGATGGATAAAACACCATTGAGTCTTGATACAAAGTATGATATCCAGTTGGAAAACATTGTCATTACGACCTGTGCAAGAATTGTCTTCACAAAGAGATGCAAGCATGAATTTCTAAATGGAATGAAAAAGAATAAACTGTGAAGACATGATTGCTCAAAAATGCAAGCCAGTCTGTGGCCTTAGAGACAGACACTCTTCATAATCCAGATGTTGAGAGTCATAAAAAAGGATAAGAAAACAAGCCTGTCCTACAATTCTACTAAAGGAAACAAAGGATGAGATCTCTAGATAAGCACTCAACACAGTCGAGCCAAAAGAACAAAATTCCGAAGTCTTTTACCTTCCTCCCTAGTTTACAAACAGACTAGAAACTAATGGAGAATTGTTAGAATTTCTTTAGCATTTTCGGTCAGGGAACAGAGGACTTGGAGAGTATTAAATTGGGTGCGGTCTACTTAATTGGAAAAATAAAAAGGAAGAACCATGGAGAGGAATATAAAGGTTACAGGAGGAAGAGTGTTAGGATTCCACGTCCTATTCTGGTCTAGTCTAGGAGAAAGACATGTGGAGAAGAGGGAGGTTAGAAAGTTTAGAGCAGTTGTTATTGTCTTATCTGTTTAATAGTTTTTTATAGCAGTTATTTCTGTCTTGTTATTAGCAGTTATGTTGTTTAGATTCTATAAATATGTAACTTATGTTTTATGAAGGCGTGATGAAAGAATTATCAGAAAGTCTCATGTCTTGACTAGAGTTTTTTCAGATTCTGGCTCTAGAATTTATTCTCTTTTTGCTGTCCTAAACTTACAATCTGCAAGATCTAACATTTTGGTATCAGAGCCAAGGATTCTTGGACCTGTTTGTAAGAAGTCAGAAATATCAGCACCTAATTGTATGCCATTGTTGACACTCTCTACACCTCTGTCTACACTCACCTACACTCACCTACCCTCACCTACCATTGATTTCTGTCCCTCTGTTTTTCCTATATAAGCATTGTAATCCTAAGCATTTATATATCAATGAAGTAAGATCTTCTTATATGGTATCAGAGCTGAGACGCAAGAGTCCGGCGACCAGAAAGAGTGAGACGCGAGAGAGAGGCGCTGCAGATCGGAAAACAAGGGAGGAGACAATGTGCTCCGATCTCCGTTTTTCCGGCGCGTCTGAACACACCACCACCTCAGAGAGGTTCGGACAGCGCCGATCGGCGCAACCCCAGAGTGCGGCGTCGATCTGACCGGCGCGTGAACAGTACGCGCCGCCACTGTTCACCGGCGCGTGAACAGTACGCTCCGCCACTGTTCACCGGCGCGTGAACAGTACGCGCCACCGTCCAGAGTGCTTTCCGATCTCCGTTTTTCCAGAAACCAAACTACAGTTTCTACACCCACCATTTCCTCATGGATTCTCCTAAATTTCCTCCTCGTTTTGGTTCTTTTCTTGAAAATTCATCCATAACGGGAACAACACCAATTGCACTCATGACAGGCACAAATTCTGAGACCCAAGACTTATCTTCTTCTCACTCCTCCACTACTAGCAAAACGGTGATGGCTCCAGAACTCTCCGATAGTCAGATTATGGCTATCAACCACAGGTTCAATGGGCGAAACTACCTCCAATGGTCTCAAACCGTGCTAAGGTATCTTCGTGGCAAGCGAAAAGAGAAGTATATCAATGGAGGAGCATCCCTGCCTGCCCCTGATGACACTCATTTTGATACATGGTTTACTGAGAACAATCAAGTTATGAGTTGGTTGTGCAACTCTATGACTGATGACATCAGCGAAGGATATCTCCTCGCAACTACTGCAAAAGAAATTTGGGATGCAGCCAGAAGAACCTATTCCTCTCTTGACAATACAGCAGCCTTGATCCATTTGAAGCGCCAACTTCGCGATTTGAGACAAGGTACTCTGACTGTCACTGATTACTATAACGCATTGATCAAACTCTGGCAACAACAGGACCTGTTTGAAGTACATCCATGGAAAAATGTGGAAGATGCTCAGTTATATAAGAAAATAGTTGAAGAAGGACGAGTCTATGATTTTCTCCTTGGACTTAATGACTCATTTGAGGAGATACGTGGCAGAATAATGGGCCTAAAGCCTTTACCACATCTCTTTGATGTTGTCAACCATGTGCAGTTCGAAGAAAGCAGAAAGCTCTTGAATCAAGGTAACTTAGGCCCAATTGAAAGGTCAGCCCTGGCAGCAAACCAAGATAGTCCGAGCTCAATTGAAAGGACAACCGCGGCGGCAAAACGACCACAAGACGAACGAAGAAACAAATGGTGTAGTTACTGCAGGAAGAAGGGCCACACAAAAGAAGAATGCTGGAAGCTTCATGGAAAACCAGGAAGTAACAGACAAAGCCATATCTCTACTACTGAGTCAGAAGCTGAGGATAATCATTCTCTGACTAAAGAGGAACTGCAAATATTCCGCAGGATGATAGACAGACAAAATAAGTCTAATTCTACGCCAGGCATCAACCTTGCACAAACAGGTACCTCTATTATAGCTCTAAATACTGTACGAGCTAGTGAGAATGCTTGGATTATTGATTCAGGAGCAACTGATCACATGACTGGTAATCGCACATTGTTTTCAACTCTTAAACTGATTCATGAGAATCTTAGAGTCAAAGTTGCTAATGGGATATACACTTCAGTTGAAGGAATTGGCACAGTTATTCTCTCTAATTCCCTGAAACTTCATAATGTCTTGTTTGTGCCCACACTCACTGTCAATCTGATATCTGTGAGTAAGTTAACTAAGGGTCGACTGTGCCGAGTCATGTTTGATAATGATGTTTGTATTTTTCAGGATTTAAAATCGAGGAGGAGGATTGGAATTTCTAGAGAATGGGATGGACTGTTCTACCTTGAAGAGTCAAACTTGAGATCAGAAGATGCAAGGAAGGCAAGAAGAGCACTGGTTAGCTCTAATTCACAAAATCATGATGTAAACTTATGGCATTGTCGTTCAGGTCACCCTAGTGTTGATTATATGAAGCATTTGTTTCCAGATTTATTCAATAAAAATTCTGTTCCTTTTCATTGTGAAACTTGTCAAATTGCAAAACAAACCAGATCCTCTTATCCCAAACAACCCTACAAACCTTCCTCGCCATTCACATTAATCCATAGTGACATTTGGGGTCCTTCACGAATAAAAACTCTCACTAATGCTAGATGGTTTGTTACTTTCATAGATGATCACACTAGAACCACATGGGTTTATTTAATGAAAGACAAATCTGAAGTAGCCAAAATCTTTCAAAACTTCTATACCTTTGTGCGCACCCAATTTAATGTGTCTATTAAGGTACTACGAAGTGACAATGCCAAGGAATATATGAGTAACAGTTTTAGCCAATTTCTTGAACAACAAGGAATTCATCACCAAACCTCCTGCCCTTACACTCCTCAACAAAATGGAGTAGCTGAGCGAAAGAACCGTCACTTGTTGGAAGTAACCCGAACCTTACTAATGGAACGAAATGTTCCCAACATTTTTTGGGGTGATGCCGTACTCACTGCGGCTTATCTCATTAATCGTTTGCCTTCCAAAGTCCTCAAATATGACACACCTATCCAAAAATTGTTAGAAAATTTTCCCAGTTGCTCAATCCTCACTTCATTATCTCCTAAAGTATTTGGTTGTGTTGTCTATGTCCATAACAATGATGGAAACAAACTTGGTACTCGTGCTAACAAATGTCTCTTTCTTGGTTACTCTCCTACTCAAAAAGGGTATAAATGCTACTGTCCAGCTTCCAAGAAACTTATTATCTCCAAAGATACAGTCTTCTCGGAAGATGAAGCATATTACCCTAAATTACCCATTCAGGGGGAGTACACTGAAATTGAATGGCTAATCCTGAATAAACCTGAACCATCACCACCTCAACCTCATCTTGTGCCCATCATTGAATCTGTCCCTTCCACAAGCCAACTTACTCCTACCCAACTTGATCAGGAATCAGAACATCTTCCACCTCAACCTGAACTCATGCCTAATGAACTGGAAACAAATGTTGAAATCAATTCAGGGATAGATACTGAACTGCAACAAAATGAAGAGTCCAGACTACAAAATCAAGATGAACCAAACAATGGTAGAACTATCTCTCCCATTCAAAGGAATGACCATGACTCTAATTCGGGATTAAATCCAGAAGAATTTGGTTGGCCTATTGCATTGAGAAAAGGGGTAAGATCTTGTACTCAGCATCCAATTCAACGTTTTGTCTCATATGGTAACCTGTCTATGAAAATGCAAAGCTTTGTTGTAAACAGTGCGCAGATTAAAATTCCAAAAACATTTCAACAAGCTATAGCTGATCCAAATTGGAAACGAGCTACAGAAGAAGAGTTAAGGGCACTTAAGGAAAATAAAACATGGGAGATTACAACTCTTCCCAAGGGAAAGAGACCAGTAGGATGCAGGTGGATCTTCAACCCAAAATTCAATCCTGATGGTAGTATCAACAAATACAAGGCAAGACTGGTGGCAAAAGGATACACTCAGACATATGGAATTGATTACCAAGAGACCTTTGCTCCAGTTGCTAAGCTTAATACTGTTCAAATACTCCTATCAATCGCAGCCAACTTGGATTGGTCACTGCATCAACTAGATGTAAAGAATGCCTTTCTAAATGGAAACTTGGAAGAAGAAGTTTACATGGAGATTCCAGACGGAATTTTAGCTCCTAACAACTCTGTATGTAAACTCAACAAGTCATTGTACGGACTTAAGCAATCTCCTCGGGCATGGTTTGGTAGATTTACCAAAACAATGAAAAGATTGGGGTATACTCAGGGACAAGCAGATGACACATTGTTCGTCAAACGTGTCAATAGCAGAGTCACCATCTTGATCGTCTATGTTGATGACATGGTCATTACGGGAAACGATGAAGTATCTATTGCTCATTTAAAACAGGATTTGTCAACTGAGTTCCAGGTGAAAGACCTTGGACAAATGAGGTATTTCCTAGGCATGGAAGTAGCAAGAACTAAAAAGGGTATCAATGTATCCCAGCGGAAGTATACCCTAGATCTATTGCATGAAACTGGAATGTTAGGGGCACAACCCGAAGGAACACCGATGGAAGAAGGTTGTCACCTAGAAATTAAACCAAAAGGTGTCCCAGTCAACGCAGAACAGTACAGAAGACTCGTTGGCAAACTCATATACTTGACCCATACACGTCCAGACATTAGCTATGCAGTTGGAATAGCAAGTCAATTCATGCACCAACCACAAGAAGAACACATGGCAGCTGTATACAGAATCCTAAGCTATTTAAAGCTTAATCCTGGAAAAGGAATCTTCTTTAAGAAATGCATTACCAGAAATATCGTAATATACACTGATGCAGATCATGCAAGGGATAGAGAAACTAGAAGATCAGTCTCAGGATATTGCACATACGTGTGGGGAAATCTTGTTACATGGAGAAGCAAGAAACAAACTGTGGTATCACCAAGTAGTGCAGAAGCCGAACTAAGAGCTGTTAATCATGGAGTACGTGAAGGACTTTGGATCATTAGATTACTGAAGGAGTTGGGAATTCCATATGAGGGGCCAATGCAAATTTGGTGTGACAACAAAGCCAGCATTGAAATGGTCAAGAATCCAGTCTATCATGATAGAACAAAACATGTTGAGATAGACAGACACTTTGTTAAAGAGAAAATTGAAGCAGGCATTATGAATTTGTCTTACATCAGATCTGAAGACCAAATTGCAGACGTGCTGACAAAACCACTAAGCAGAACTACGTTTGAAAAGTTTCTGTGCAAGCTGGGTATGATTGACATATACTCTCCAGCTTGAGGGGGAGTGTAAGAAGTCAGAAATATCAGCACCTACTTGTATGCCATTGTTGACACTCTCTACACCTCTGTCTACACTCACCTACACTCACCTACCCTCACCTACCATTGATTTCTGTCCCTCTGTTTTTCCTATATAAGCATTGTAATCCTAAGCATTTATATATCAATGAAGTAAGATCTTCTTATACTGTTAAAATACCATGGTAAACACCTGAAACTCCTCTTATGAGAGTGATCCTCCATGGGACCCAGAACAGAACCCTACCCATCCAAATACCAACCCACAAAATGATGCAGTGCTACTTTGAGGACCCAACCCTAATTGAACTACAGGACTACTTTGAGGAACGTGATGCAGTGCTATCTACCATAAGAGACAATCTATCTCATGCTCAAACTTGCATGAAAAAGTTTGCAGATTCGCATAGAAGGGATGTTGAATTTCAACCAGGGGATATTGTCTTTCTCAAGATTCAGCCATACAAACAGCAATCTTTGGCCAAGCATCGATTTGAGAAGCCAGCACCTTGATTTTACGGGCCTTATCCAGTTCTTCGCAAAATAGGAGCAGCAGCTTACGAATTGTAGCTTCCAAGTGGTGCAAGGATCCATCCAGTCTTCCATGTTTCTTTACTCAAGCTTGCTCATGGCTCCACTTCCTCATCGTTGCCGCCACTTCCAATTAATGATGATTGGGAAGCACAGTTAGAACCAGAACTGATTCTATCCTCCTGTTTATCTGCTTCTACAGACTCTCATGGCCGCAATGAGGTTGAGCTTCTGGTAAAATGGAAGGGCCACCCTCAAGAGGAATGCAGCTGGGAACTTTATGACTCCATTGCTGCTCAATTTCCTTCTTTCCGCCTTGAGGACAAGGCTTATTTTCAAGGGGGGGTAATGTTAGGATTCCACGTCCTATTCTGGTTTATTCTAGGAGAAAGACACGTGGAGAAGAGGGAGGTTAGAAAGTTTAGAGCAGTTTTATTATCTTATCTGTTTGATAGTTTTTTACAGCAGTTATTTCTGTCTTGTTATCAGCAGTTATGTTGTTTAGATTCTATAAATATGTAACTTATGTTTTATGAAGGCATGATGAAAGAATTATCAGAAAGTTTTATGTCTTGACTAGAGTTTTTCCAGATTCTGGCTCTAGAATTTATTTTCTCTTTTTTCTGTCCTAAACTTACAATCTGCAAGATCTAATAAAGAGAGACAGAGACAAAGACTCATGGTAAGGACGAGCTGGCGACGGAGACACTGCATGCCAAAGAGCGATGGAGAAAGAAGAGAGAAAGCAAAGGACGGGATCTCGGTGGTGTTGTCGAAGGAGAAGAGAGGGAAGCTAGGTCAACAAATTGGGTAATTTGGAGCTGGGGTTACAAAATTAAAAAAAAATATTATAATTATATAAATACACTTATACCCCAGGACTGGGAATCTCGAGGGCTGACCGGATCCCATCCCAGTCCCGGGACATTCCTGGTCACGGTCTCGGACGGGAGAGGAATTTCTAGTCCCGACATTACCGGGACAGGGACAGGACCACCAAGACCGGAACTATTTGGACACCTTTATTTGAACCTTCTGAAATTGACTTTTCATGTATCATCAAAACAAGTTTATGTCGCTATAGAAGTCCATCCAAAAATAAGTCACATTAAACTAATTGAGTTTCATCCGAACTTCAGTTTTATGAAAGTCAGTCGGATTAAAAGTCAACTCTGCCAATGTTAATCCAAACAAGCAGTCATGATGAGAAGCAAAAGAGATGAATGGGGAAGGAGCAAGGCAGAGGAAGAAAATATGAGTCAGGCTTTGGTGGGCCTTCTTGTTATGTTTTTAGAGATCCTGCTTTCTACCAGTAAATGTTGAGTTTGTGGGCTGTGTGTGTGATTTGTCTCTTTTGCTCTGTTACCCTCATCTGAAACTGTAATCGCTATCCTTCCTCTATCAGTGTCATTTGTATCTGTGGCAAAAGCATCTGAGTGGGTTTTGTATGGTGCTCTATTTATCAGTGTATTGAATCTGTGCTTTATAGAGCCAAGGGTGATCTATTTTGGAAGCATTTGTTAAGATCCTATTATAGATCAAGTCAAATAATAGACTCGATATTTATTCCTTTAATAGAACCAGTTAGCTTGAGATATCAGTTTCTGGAACTCAAGACATCCAGCTTCACTGCAAAATTTGGAGGAAGTGAGAAAGCAAGCCTGGTTATGGCTATCAATGGAGGAAGTTCAAGGCCTGTGATTATTGTGGATCGATGCAAGCACAAGGTTGAAGTGTAAGCTGATAAATTGTTCTTTTAAAGGGATTTATGAGATTTCATCCAAGAACAAGCGTGTTATTTTATCAAGGCAATTAATTTTCAAGAGGACAAAATCCACACAACATTAAAAAGCTACATAGACAGAAGAAGCATATTAGATTTTTAACACCACCATAAAATGTGATATATTGATATCTCGAATGAAAATGTCACAAACTCTGATCACACAGAAAGAAGCATTGCTTCATTCATCCTAGCAATGGGATTCGTGTCCAACAAGTGATACCCCATCATTTATTTCCCGACAACTACTCCTACTATGCCTAGACACAATGCATAGCACTTGCTGCTCGGAACAAATCAGCAGCGAAATCAAAGGACATCTAGACATATTATGTAGTTACATGCATGCAGAATGAAAACTGATATCTTCTACCCTAATATGAGATATAATCCAGAGTATTTCCCCAGAACAAGATTTCTCACTTAATGTGCTTGCCAAACCAGTTCAGCAAGTCCTGATGTGCCTCTTCTGCTGCTGACACGGCTTTAGCATCTTCAGCATTGTACCTCACAGTCCAACCATGTGCAACTTGAGGAAATATCTTCACGAAACTCTGAACCTGCATGAAACAAA
The DNA here is from genome assembly GCA_963210345.1 of Inga oerstediana. NCBI lineage: Eukaryota > Viridiplantae > Streptophyta > Magnoliopsida > Fabales > Fabaceae > Inga > Inga oerstediana. The sequence goes on along the minus strand of OY723399.1, from coordinate 75,142,373 downwards.
GAAGTTAATCAGCAGCATATCAAATACAGATAGCCACACAAAAAAGAAAAAGGGCGAAAAGGATAGTCAAACTATTTTTATTATATAAAGCAGACAACTGCCCAAGATATGATTAACTGAAGGATAGAAGGACAGTGGTAACAAACAGCCAAAAGACAAAATAAATATAGGAGGTTAGCATCCCCCATGTATGTGCATGTAATCAATGAGGTGGAGGCGGCAATCAGTAACAAGATTTTCCAAAAACTGTAAAGAAATCATTTTCTTCCAATATTAGGATGTCAAATTAGACATTCAAATTGATTGTATGATTAGGGTGTTCAGGCTCTTCTTGTGTGCATGATCATGAAAGTGAGGATTTCCAAGAAGCGAAGACTGAGCCAAAGTGCCAAACATGCCAAATCCCATTGTCATGACAGTACCAAGTGCATGACTTTGCGCATTGATTTCTACCATACAAATATAATAGATCAATGCCAAGGTAATTTGAAAAGGAGAAAAAACAAACTCGTTTTCTACTGAATTTGATTAACAACTTTATTATTGCCAAATTTTAAATTAGGATTACAGCTACAGCACAAGAAGAGAAGATAAGACTAAAATATGTTCATGTTATTAATTACCCCAGAAAGGTGTGAATAGCATGATACTAAGCAGTGTTGCCGGAAAAAAGGCATGATACTAAGCAGTGCGGGCAAATTTAAAAAAAAAAAAAAGCATTATACTAAGCAGAATAAATCCAACCTGTCACCACCCACCTAAAATGGAAAAAGTACACAACATTTTCTAGCTGAAAAAAATTTGTACAATTTCAGCATATTTCATTATATCAACATGAAATTGACGTTAACAAATTATCAAAGTATAATCCAATTACATAAATTCTCTGAATAAAAAAAAACAAAAGAATAGTATCACCAAAAAAACAAAGGAATAGTATTTCATCACAAAGAGAGCGCAAAAATCATACCGCGGGCTTAGCAGATAGGATTTGTTCGAACTGTTTAACTAGTTCTGGAGGAGACATTTGGTCAGTCTCAGCTCCAAGTATAGCAATTGGAACTTCAACACCTGTAAGAGACTTCAATTATTGACTGGTGTGCCAAGTAAATATCAGTAACTGCTTTAAGAACTTCCTTTGCAATTTTCATTTGATATCTCAGAAATAAGACAATGAATCTGAATAGAAGAAGTTGCTAAAACCTAACAATATGACAATCATTGCATGAACAATTATAGATCACATATAGAAAAAGAGGTTTAATAAAAAAAAGTTCAAAATATCTGGATACAAAGCCAACGTAAATAACTCCTGTTCAGGAAATAACTGCCCTCCCAAAGCATATATCACATGAACAGATCTCCGTGTAATTTAAAAGCCTCGTGTGCAATATTCTGATAATTTCCTCCCTTAGCATACGCAGATGCTATATTTTCCACCGAAAAAAAAGAAGAGTATGCAACTTAACAAGAAAATAAAGCATTTAAAAAGCATACTCTTGATGTCATCCACAGTGACAAATGATGGGTGTAATAGCACAGCAGCATCGATAAGTCTGTGTCTCGCAACTTCAACCACAACCTTGGCTGAAAAAAGAAAAAATATGTCAGCATCACTCGAGACAGCTGAATATAGTCCACTTGTGATAAATAGATGCAATACATATACCTATGAAGATTTGAAACTGCTATATACACAAAATGAGAAGAAAAGACAGAGAGAGAGTGGGATGAGAGGCACTCACCACCCCAGCAAAAACCAGCAGCCCCAATTGCTGAAACACCTTTATCTTTTAAGGCTTCAATTACAGGTTTAGCAACCTCAATACCTTTTTCCTGATAGGACAATATGACAGAATCAGATGATAATGTATTACAGCTTGCAAATGAAGCATGATTATTAGACGTTTAATATTTTCAATCCACAATGTTGGATTCCAAAATCCAAAATAGAGATGGGAATACGGGCTCGGGCCTAAACGGGCCCACTTCCTAAACAACCCCCAATTTTTAAAGCCCATGGCCCTTCAAGGCTGGCCCTTCACAGGCTCGAGTCTAAACGGGTTTGAACTCATTTTAATTAAAAAAAAAAATCTTTTTACAAATTTTACAATTTATTTATTATTTTACCTTAAATTGAGATACATTATTTTTACAACAACAACAACAAAGCCTTTATCCTACTAGGTCGGGTCGGCTACATGGATCGCACGACACCATTGTGCTCTGTCGAAAACCATATCTTTAGACATATTATTAATCAAAAGGTCTCTTTCTATGACCTCATTAAGCGTTCGCTTCGGCCTTCTGCGACCTCGTTTTACAGGACTCCAAACTGCTTGATCAACCCTCCTTACCGGTGCATTCAACGGCCTTCGTTGAACATGTCCAAATCACCTTAAACGACTTTCTACCATTTTTCCTTCAATAGAGGCCACTCCAACTCTTTCACGTATATGATCATTACGAATCTTATCTTTTCTTGTATTTTTAAAGCTCATAAATTTTTAGTTAAAATAATCATTTAAAGTCCAAATTAGCCTCTTTTTTAACGTTTAAATGAATAAACCATTGAAGAAAATAAAATAAATCAAACCATTTAATAAGTGTTTACCTGTTATTAATACTTTATTAGGTACTTAGGTGTTTCTCATATTAATAATTTGATATAATGATATTATATATATTAATTTATTTTTAAAAAATATTAAACGGGCCTAAAAGGACGGGCCCTATAGGGTTGTAGGGCCGGCCCTGGATTTTTAAGCCCGCTTCCTATTTTAGCCTCTAAATCATAAGCCTGACCCCTTGAAGGGCTCGGGCCTAAATGGAACGGCCCGACGGGCTCAGCCCGAATTCCCGGCTCTAATCTAGAACATAACATTGAGAAGGAATTTTTCTAATAAGGATGCAAAAGATTTGATTAAGATGAATTTTTTAAAAAAAAAGTTGTTTTTTTAAATAAGACAAAAACAACGTACAAAATGTGTTCAAGTATCATAACAATAAACAAACACTAACCGGTGCATGATCTTTTATCCAAACAGAAAGTGGTCTGTCAGCTTTCTCACGAACAAAAGGATCACCATGTAAGAAATCAGGAACAACAACATAATACCCTGCCGCAGCAACCTTGTCCGCAAGCTTCCTTCACAACCAAAAACAAATGGTTTTACTTTCTAGGGGAACATATCTTATTAAGAACATCCAAAAAATAGCAATGAGAAAGACATCAGAGAAAGACCTGAAGAATATAGTCAAGCCAGATAATCACATCACCTATCATCATCTAAGAAAATTGACAACTAGTTTTATAACTACATATATCATAGACATCATACAGCATTACTTTCATAAATGGTGATCTCTAAAGTATACTAAGTGTGTCTATTTAGTGTGGGTTTAGGAGCACTTTAAATAAGCGGTTTTATGCTTTATGAGACAAAACTTCTGTACATATTTATCTCGTTCAGTGTAAAATCGCTTAAAATAAGCCAATCCAAATAATTTTGGCATGGTAAATGATAGATAGCCCTTTTATTATTTCTTCATCAAAATTAAATTCTGTCTGCCACCTGAAGCAGAAGCTGAGCTGATGGCATAAAGAGGACAAGTTAGTTCAACTACCATACCATGCAGATTATCTTCCAAAGTAACTTCATGAAATTCATGAATCCATAATAGAAGCAATTGGGTCCAAGAAAACAGGCATTTGAATTTTTATAGATAGAAATGCTCAGGGACTATATTATTAGCAGTGGTTGTCAATCACCCAAACTGTATATAAAAGAAAAAAATTTGAATAACTTAAGAGTAAAGACTATTCACTATTTTCATCCCTTTAATCGGAATTTTCATGTTCCGAATATAAGAAATAATGAAGCCCAGCTAAAATACAGCTTGATGCCAACAGGAGGCCAAATTCACTTACTACGAATCTAACTATACCAGCTCAAATAAGAAAAAAGAAAAGTTGACAGAAAAATTAGTCGCACCTCAAATTTGGTGCTTCATAACCTGCAGGACGAGTTGAACATGCGAAGTTAAAACATGATAATATATCTAGAGCTGTACTTGTTACTATCAAATCCTGGTAAATACCCCAGCCTCCAAAAAGATACTTTTAGTAATATTTAGCAGCATAAAAAATTATATCGTGCTTGCATACAGAAATACATGACTTTGCGGGTCTTAACTTTTAACCAAAGTAGTTATTCCAAAAAAACCAAAATATATCATGCACGTGCATTTGAACAGAGAAAAGCAAATAGCAAATATACAGTCAGCCCTAAAGCCAATTTGGAACCAAAAATAGACAAATCCTAAACTTCTACCCCATTCAGTCAAAAAGGCCGCTCTAAACAATTGTTTTATCATGCAATAACAGTATTCAGAATAGACTTCCAGAAGTAAAACCTTATGTCACAGGAATAAATGGCATCGGTAAATCAAAGCTGAAACATAGTAATTGAAATTTATTAGATCTTTTGAACAAAATCTTCTGTAAAACACCGAATAGGTCCCCAAGTCTATAAATTATAAATAACAACATTGATGTAAAATTAAATTACCATAAATATCGGCGATCAGAAGAACGGCAAGCTTGGAGTCGGCGGAGCCAGTGATATATGTATCAATGCCACCAACTTTCTCAACATGACCAGCGCCAGCATTAGGGTTGAGGGTTGGAGGGTTGGAGCAACACTGTGGGCCTGACATTTCTTGCTTCTTCTTCTTCTTCTTATTCAAGTAATCACCAACACAATGCACAGTGAAGGTCCAAGCTCGATAATGCGGGGTTTGGGGAGTATTTAATTATGCTGAACGGAACGAGCTAGGGCCTGATTCTTGTTCTTGATGATTGAGGCAAGAGGACCACAAACGGAAGTTCCATTTTCGTTAGCTGTGACGTTTAGGTTCATCTTTGAGAATACTTATTTTTTAAATATAAGTGTTTATCACGTAAATTGAGATAGAACTCCTTTCACATACTTCGTATACCGTGAATCACGATTTATAAGCACTTATTACTTAAAAATAAACTATTCCAAACCAACAGAGTGTTTATTACGTAAATTGAGATAGAACTCCTTTCACATACTTCGTATACCGTGAATCACGATTTATAAGCACTTATTACTTAAAAATAAACTATTCCAAACCAACAGAGGAGATGTCACATAAAAAAAGATTCTTCGTTAATTTCAAGGAGACGAACCAATTGGATTTGGCCAAATAAAGGGAGGGAGATGGACGTGGGAGGAGTTTGACTTGGGTAAAAGCACTTTTTTTAAGTGCTTCTGAGTTTCCCAAACAAGTAATTTTTTTGGACGTGATTTTACTGTATAGGAATATATAAAAGTAGTTTTGTTTGATAGCAAAAAGAAACCAGAACAACAATCTTTACCTTATGCTGTTTCTGTTGTATTGAAGCTTTCTGTTATTGCTGTAGGATATCAAATATGTAATTAGTCCATATTTTAGAAATAACACATTTATATTCATATTTCTCGTTCCTTTGATTTTTTTTTATTTTTCTAGTAACCTCTTTCGTCAATCATCATAATATTGGGTATGTTTGTTTTGGTGATTAGATAAGTAACTTATTTTTACTTAAACTTATGGATCTTAAGATTGAAAAAAAGTTAGATTGGGTAAAATGATGAGTGTTTGGATTAGCAATTGGATAAGTAACTTAAAGTAACTTATGTAAAAGTGAATGATGTTTGGTTTGACTTTTACATAAGTGACTTTTGTATTAATTAAGAGAAAAAAATTGAAAAAATTATGAAAAATGAAAAAATGAAGGACTAATTGTAGAAAAAGAACTCATTGGCAACTTAATTGCCAAATGGGACCTGAGAAGATATCTGCATTTGTTAAAGTAGCATTTTTTGTGATAAATTGATCCAAATCATCCAATGGCGATAGTGTTACCACAAATAAATTATTTAAACTAAATTTAATGGGTAAAAATACTATATGGAAATTAATTTATGACATGTTTATATAAAAAAAATTGATTATAAAATCATAAAACAACTAAATAATAAATCTAAACTAATTAAAATTAATTATTCATTATTCTCTACATTGCTACAGTCATATTTTAACAAAACTCAAAATTTGCTTAAACTCTTATCCCAAAGTATTCTCTAATTAGCAGAAAATTACTATCTAAAGAAAGAGAGAATTATTTAAAACATTTTTCATAAAAAAATTTTTATGATTGGAAGTAATTTTGAGTACTTCATTGATCCCCAAAAATATAAAAATACTCCTATCAATATTTTTTTTACACTTATAGGCACATAAGCTCCAATAAACTTCATTTTGAGGCTTATTACTTTTCCCAACTTATGACTTTTTTTACCTTAAATCCAATCATTGAAACAAACACCCATTTTAATACTTTTACTGTTTAAGTCCGTTTGTTACACTGTTTAAACCCGTTTCCCTACTTAAACGCTAAAACAAACACGCTGGTTGTCTCCACAGGCCGGGCACATTAGCCAAAGTATTGCCCACCATCAAACTAACTTCTTCTCCATTGAAAAAAAAGCCACTTTTGGTCTATGGGTAATGTTTCGGTTCGTGTCATTGGTTATTGTGCTTCAACTCAAAAGCTCAACTAACGCAGAAGCTATTTTATTTTGCTTTTCAGGCTGCGTCAGGGTGCATTGGTTGGCACACAACGGGCACATGAGACATATCACATGTGTGAGGAAGAAAGACTAATATTAAATGAAATAAATATTAATAAAAAGGTTTTAATCTGTAGAAAGTTAGAGATTGGAGTCTTAAAATGAGGAATTAATGGGTGCCATTTTTTATTTTTACAATTTTAATTTTAATATTTTCTTAAAATTAATAAATACATCTCATTAATTGTTTCTTAGTATTTATAATTTTTCCAATAATACCTGAACTATTTTTATAATTTTAATTTTAATATTTCTTTTAAAATTATCACATTAAGTGTAACACCCCAAAATTTATATTCACCAAAAGTATTGTAAATATTTGAAAAATTCAATAAAATGGTGAATATTCATGAATTTGGAATTTATGAATTTATAAATGTTCAATTTCATGAGAAATTGGGTAAAAATAATTAAGGAATTAATTTGGGTAATTTAAAAAGCCCAATATTAAGGTCCAAAAATGAAGGAATATTAGAGAAAATATTTGGTCCAAAACTAGATGGAAATTGGCCAAAAAAAAATAAGAAAAGAAATTGAATTAGAAAGGTAATGGCAAAATCGTAATTTTGCCAAAAAAGCACAAAATAAATTATTTTTCAATTAATTGAAGTTAATTTCAATTAATTAAGGAAAATAAAGGTTGCAAATATATTTAGAATATTTTAGTTAATTTAATATGAATTTATGGAAAATTTGAGCAAAAAGTGCAATTTTGACCAAAATTGAGACTTTACGTGTATACATAACCGGAACAAGTTGTGAAGCCAATTGAGACCATAGGGAGGGACCCCTAGGTGTCTCCTACACATTGCAAGAGGAAGGAAATATTGGTTAGGCTTAATGAGCGTAGTTACATATACATAGGATTTATGTACATAAAATGGATTTTGGAATTTTTGGAAATTCCATAAATCATTAAAAAAATCATATAATATAATTAAAACACTTTACCATCATCTTCCTCAGCTCATTTTATTGCCCAACTAGATCTGAACTAGTGAGAGAAATTGTGAAATTCTAGAGAGAGAGAAAGAAGAAAAACTTGCAAAGGTAAGTGATTTCTTCGGTAAAACGGTTCCGAATACGTATAATTCTGTTCCTAAGCTACTCTATTATGTTATTCAAGGTTTGGAAAGCTCAAATTTGGTGTTCTAAAAGTTAGGGTTTTCAGCCAAGAGCAAGAAAAGCTAGTAGGAGCTTGAGGTAACTTCCAAACCTTCGTATATTAACTATTCTGGCTGCTGTGGGCAATTTAATCGGTGAAATTTCGTCGGATTGCCATTTGTTTTAAATTTTGGAAAAGTGTGTGCCTAAGGGTTATGCTGCCCAATTTTAGTTCAAATGGTTGTTATAACTCAATTATATGGTTAATAAAGTAGTTAGGAGTAGAAAGGAACGCGTTTACGGAGCCGAAATCGTAAAACCCCGATTTTTCCCGGAAAACACCATAATTTTGGCCAGGGATGTTTGAGGGCCTTAGAGTTGGATTTTCAATGATTTGATTATTCCATTGGATTTAGTGGGCAAAAATAGGTGGGGTTACAGTTGGGCACTTTTTCAGAAAAGGCCGAGAAAGCATAATTACGGAAACGCCCCTAAAACCCTAAAAGTAGGGCTGCCAAGGGCAATTTCGTAATTTGACATTGAATTTGGTAATTTTGAGTCCTGAAATGGATTCCTTGGACGAAAATACGTTAGGATAGCCCTAGTCAAAAATTTTGGGAAAACGTGCCATCGGGCCGGGTACGGAAGGGCCGAGCCGGGGTCCCGGGGGCATTTTGGTAAATTTTCACCATTGGCTAATATAACCATAAGAAACACTATGGAAGTGTCTAAAATGATACTTGGATAGGTTATAACATATTTCTTGTACATTTATCGTTTTAGGACCAAGTTGAACGCCTATAGTTGACACGTTTTACAAGGCAGACCCTTTGAGACAGAAAAGAGGTTAAGGTAGGAATAGAGCCGGGAATAAGGGCCAACCCTTCAAGGGCTCAGGCCTAAACGGGCCGGCCCATTTGCTAAAAAGTACAATATTTTTTAGGCCCTAGGCCCTACAGGGTTGGCTCTTCACAGGCTCAGGCCTAAACGGGCTTAAACTCATTTTAATTCAAAAAAATTTATTTTTTAAGTTTTACAATTTATTTATTATTTTGCTTTAAATTGAGATACATTATTTTTAAAACTCATAAATTTTTAGTTAAAATAATCATCTAATGTCCAAATTAGCCTATTTTTTAAAGTTTAAATTAATAAATCATTGTAGAAAATAAAATAAATCAAAAAAATTAATAAGTGTTTGCCTGTTATTAATACTCTATTAGGTACTTAGGTGTCTCTCATATTGATAATTTGATATAATGATATTATATTTATTAATTTATTTAAAAAAATATTAAACGGGCCTAAAAGGGCCAGCCCTCAGGGCTGCTGTAGGGCTGGCCCTTTTAGGCCCACTTCTCTTTTTAGCCTCTAAATTATAAGCCCGGCCCTTGAAGGGCTCGACCCGAATTCCCGGCTGTAGGTAGGAACTACTATCTCTCATATACTATGTGATTATTTGTATAATACATGTTACTGTATTTTGTGACTTGAACAGGTGCTGAAGGCACATTACCTAGCTGAGGTCTAAGACCTAGCTGAGGTACACTAGTCTTACCTAGTTTTAGTCAAGGACTCAACTAAGGTACATGTAGGGGTTTCAACAGGTTAGTTGGCCCTGAATTTTGTGTGTACACATGGATGATATGAGTTTTCATTTTACTTGATACGGTGCATTGCATATTTAATTTTCGCATTTTATGTGTTGATCGTATGTTTCTACAGAGATTCCTTGAAATCTCACCCCTTTTTCTAATCCAAATGTCTCAGCGGGTGCCAATGGCTCGAAAGCCAAAGATGCAGAGAAGGGAAACTGACGGGCACGTTTCCTAAGATGAATACAGTGGTTGTATATAGTCTGTATGTGAAATAGTCTTGGAACATTATGTACATATTTGTTATTATTATCGATTTCTGCTCTGTTAATGACTGTCTGTAAACAAATACTTATTATCAGTATAACTGTACTTTTCTGTTTGCCTATAGAACTTGTTCATTATTGCCCTGCGCATATCAAAATGGAAACGGGTGTTGACATTAAGTATATGCATATATGTATGCATGCATGTAGGACCATAATTAAATCAATTTCTGTGTATAAAATTATGTCAAATTCTTCAATCTGACCATCTGTCCTACCCATCATTATTATTTCAAAAATAGAATATATTGTTACATGTGATTAGATAACTTGAGTCTCTTGACATAATGGATATAGTTAAAATTGTTGATGAGCCATCCTCAACAAATTTAACAACATGACATTATCGTTAACACAAATGAAATGTATTTGTGACACAATTAGAGATCAAATTATACCGGATATATGATTTCTAATTTATATACGTTTTTATCCATTAAATATATTTAATTAAGTATTTTAGTGTTTTCAAGTTTTTTTAGTACTTCTCCGATCCTTCATAGAAAATATATTTACCTAATTTAATTAAAGTAAGAAGTTAGTTAAGTTAGTTAATATGACATGTAGTCTCTAAAACACCATAATCACTTTCATTAATTCCTTCTTCTCTTTCTTCATTAATTATTGTTGAAAGTGCATCAATAGGAGTAAATTAGGAAAAAATTGACAAATGTGAAAACTATATCTTATATTTAGCACCAAGATTAACTTCCTAAACATGTCTTATATTAAAGACTAGAGGAGCAATAAATTAATAACATAACTATTTTATTTTATAGTACCTCCGGTCCTTAATACTCCTCTGATCCTTAATATAAGACATAGTTGACTTTGTTTTTGAGAGATTAAGGAAGCTAAATAAATTAGTTAATCATAGCATATATCGTGTATCATTTGATTATATATCAGTTCATAAGTCAGACAAATTAATTTAATATAAAAGAGATAAATATAAATACTTTAAAGTAATTTATTTAGCTTCCTTGATCTCTCCAAAAAAAAAAAAGTCAATTATGTCTTATATTAAGGATCGGAGGAGTATAAGATCTAGTTGATTTATTTTGGAAAGATTAAGGAAATTGAGTAAATTACTTTAAAATATTTATATTTATCATTTTTATACCAAACAAATTTGTCTGACTTAGAAATTAATATATAATCTAATATTATACAATATATACTATGATTAAGTTACTTATTCAACTTCCTTAATTTCTCTAAAAAAAAGTCAACTGCGTCTTATATTTGGAACGGGGAAGTATAATTTAAATTTAAAATTTTTTATTAAATTATCACTATATATATAGTATGTATTATTTAATAAGATATCATTTTCAGTCATTTTTCATTTAAACTTTCTTCTCAAATTATCATCCAAACAAGTTTCAGTTTGAAAAAGAGTCATTTCTGCCACCGTTAATCCAAACATAAATCATATTACACTATCTAACTTTTACCCTAACTTTAGTTTTCAAAAGTCATATTAAAAAAAAAAAAAGCTACTTCTGTCACCATCACTCCAAATAAGCAGCTAGTAGTAGCCATGATAGAGGTCTAAATGATCATATCTTGTGTTTCCTTAATGATTAATAACCGTAAAAAAATTGTTAGTTTTACTAAAATGTTCCCCTTAATCATTATAATGGGAAGTTACCTCTGTTGGGGCAAGAATATTCCCCTTAATCATTATAATGGAAAGTTACATCTGTTGGGGCAAGGGTCTTCAATGCCCTTTATAATGCCCCAGGCTTCTAAATAATTTTCTTTTTTCCCCCATTGATCACTAGATTTTATCTAAAATGAATATTATTTTCATATAAAAAAAAATCCTTTATAAAGAACTTGGAAAATACTAAAAGACAGAAATATACGTTCAATCTTCACAACACTAAAGAAGTTTGAATGCTGATTTATACTTTTTAAAATCAAAAAGGAAATAATAGAAATAGGCCTATTGAAACAATAATAAAAGAATCAATAAGAGGGGGAGAAAGCTTGTGCTTTACTTGAAACTCTCGGCTCCTAAAGCTAGGCGATTGTATAATGTTACTCTGTAAACTATTTGTACATATTAGAATAACTAGTATTTATTCCCCTACTCATTGCGCGGGGAGCATTTTAATTTTTTTAACCCATGTTAATCCATCATATAATTTAGTACAGCTTTAATAGTAAATAATGCTTATTTAGTTCATAATATAAAACAACGCGACTCAAATTTAAATAAAAATAGATACAATAGCTTCTTCAGTTTACTGAAGTATAGACAATTTGTATGACAACAAAGATAACATTGAATGGATATATGTTCATAGGTTCTATTTAAGAAATGAATATATCTACAATATATGTAAATTGGTTCTAATTATTCGAGTATAATTTTTTTAAATATAAGCAATTGATTATAATTATTTAAAAGTATGTTTTTATAGATATAAAATCAACATGACTTATTAATTATCCTTTCTTTCTTTCTTTTTTCAAATGACAGAAAATAAAATAATTGTTTTTTTCAAGAACTAAATTTTACATCAACCAAACTCAATTCAGTTCACAAATCTGTCTGTAATATGTTCACATGTTTTATGCCAAATAGATATCTAAAATTCCATATGTAGTTCGTTATTAAAATTTATCTTAATTGCAAGTAAAAAAACAATTATGAATTTGCAAGCAAAAATATTATCTTATAATGAAAGCTAATGTTCAAGTGTTTTAAATTTTATTTGAAGAAATAATATATATCAAATTGTTTATAATTTCATTTGAAATTCATTTTTATAGAACTAACAAACATTTTGAATTAATTATTCAATTTGGTTTGAAACGAATTTGCAAGTTTTAGGCTCAGATTTGAAAATCAATATTTAAAACTAACACTTTTTTTTTTTAATTTTATTTGAATAGGGGAAAGCCACTGCCACAATGAAAACCAAATGTCCACTGTATCTTGTCTAATCAAATGATCGAGTTGATCTATAAAAAATATCTGAAAACAGGTTGGTAGGATTTTTATTTTCGCTGTCTTATCTTTTCGCACTCTTTTTCCTTCTTTGGGATGCGAATTAGTTTCTTCCGGTGTAGAAGCTTGTAGGGATTTACAAACCTTAATCACCCTTGATTAAAACCGTAGAGTTGTGCTTTCCTGTCGCCGCCCTTCAACAGAGCCCCTAAACCTAAGCTTGCAGTAAAGGGGAACACAAAGAACAACCCGTGTGAAAATCATGACCCAAAATGCAAAACAGAAACTAACATAAAACATCACTAAAAATAACTCACACAAAACATGTAAAACCCGCGCACGGTGCAATTGACAAGTGAATTAACCAAAAGAATAGAATTAGAAGTAATATAATGGTGGAGAGTTGAAGAGTAATATGAGCAGTGTTAGTACCTAAAAGGATGTGTGGCTTCCTCGCGGACGAGCAAGAGGACGAGTTAGGGAGGTGATGTTGAAGAGGCTGACGAAGGGGGAAGGAGGTCTATTGCATAAGACCCTACACTTAAGTTGACCATTAAAATGAAAAACTCCAAGAGAGAGGACGCCATCGACTATAGTGATTATGCAGAGGAGATAATTGTGCCTCAAATCCTGCAAAGAAACACGAAAGCACGGAGCTCGACGCAGGAGCTGACACAGTTCATTGAAGCTATAGGAGCTATTACTGTTCAAATGAACAATAACACTAGGAGACAATGATGTAAGTGGCTTGGCTTTTGACTTGAGAGCTATTAACATTTATTAACATTAGTTGACCAAAATAATATGTCTCTGACTGGATAGGCTCGGCGCTATGTCTCTCTCCCACCATCAACATTAGCACCACTTTCTTCACCATCGCTGGTATCCTTGTCCCCCCACCACAGTCCTATCCAGTTGCCGATGAGTCTACTATCACCAGTGAGTTTTTGGTAGAGAGAGACATAGCGCCATGGACCACCGTCATCCTTTCACTCTCACCACGCCGGCAAACTTCAGCGAGATTTTGGGTTTCAGAGATTGGTGAGAGACATAACTACCACAAGAGACGATGAACCAGGCTCACTTTTTGTCTCTTCCGAACAATTTAGGAACAGTTCTTTTTCCCTTGTGAACAGTTTTTTTGTAGAAGAGATTTATATTATATATTGATATTGATTAATGATGATGATGACTGCTCCACCCCGTGCTTCCCATCCCCCGAGTTTTTTGTATTGGAACCTCTTCATAATAATTTTGACTGTTCCATCCACGTGATTCTCATTCCCCAAGCCACTAAGCCGTATCATGAAGGGAAGCAATGACACGAAGCCATATGGAAGCTGGTACTGTTCATATGAACAGTGAATTGTGAGAGAAATCACAATTGAACTTGGCTTGGTTTAGCTCATTTGTCATACACATTTATTATATTAAAGGGATATATAGTAATACTCCTTTTCATTAGAGAGAGAGAGAGAGAGAGTTGGCGTGAGGTGGGAAGAGAGAGAAGGAAGCAGACATGGATGAAGTTGGAGACATGAAAAGAAAGTGAGGGTAAGTGTGTGTTTGGTATTGCTTATTGGGGGTCAATAAGCACTTATTACGTAAATCGAGATAAAATCTCTCTCACATATTTACTTCGTATACCATAAATCACGATTTATAAGCATTTATTGTTAAAAAATAAGCTATCCCAAACAAGCATTAAATAATTTTTGACACTGCAATCGTCTTCTTTTCATCCCGTAATGTTGACCATGGTGTTCTTGTTCTTCATTTTGTTGGGTGTCATTTCTGGGCAACTAGCCTTTTAGCTTTAGGGAGGTGAATGTTGATGGGATGAAGGTGGTAGGAGGTTGAAATTGGAATAATACTGATTGTGAAATAATTTTAGCTTGGAGGGAGCTTAAGGTTGTGGGCTCAAGCTGTAACCTTTATCTATACATGTATATTATTATGCACTTGGTAGAGTGACTGAAGTTGGGGAATAGCCGATTGTTGTAGGGAAATTTGAAGGAGGAGTTCGGTGATTATTATAAGTTGTAACCTTTATCCACTTGTCATTGAATATTATAAAACTAGGTATTGTCATGGTCTTATTGGTTTTTGGGTAATGCCTAAGCTAAAGTTGTTATTTGCTTTTGAATAGTTGTTACATGTTCAGGTTGAGAATAACTCTGTAATTTCATATCTCATATTGGTGAATTGGATAAGAAAGGTGGATATAGCATATGAAGTGTTTAGGAATTAATCATATTCAGAAAACATGTCTTTTTCTCATTTTCACAAGTGTTTAATGTGCAATGGTGAGTTATGAATTTCAAACACAAACTTGATAAACTCAATTGAGAGATGGGCAATAGCTTACAGGGTTTAGGAATTACTGATTTTCAAATAACACTTGTGGGAGTAGCTATTTTCAAACCCGAACTTAGAAAAATCAAATTTGAAGTTGGTAATCTCATATTAAGTCTAATAATTAATTCATGAATGTTTTCTCATTTTCTCAAGTGTTTAATTTAAAATGGTGAATTATGAATTTCTTATCCAAACTATGTAAAATAAAATCCGATAATTTCATATCAAGCTTAGGAATTATGCAATTAATGTTATCTCATTTTCACAAGTTTTTAATTTTGAATGGTGAGTTGTGAATTTCTTATTCCAACCAGGTAAATTGAAATTTGAAATTGGTAATGTCGAGGAATTTTGTAATTATTGTTTTCTCATTTTCACAAGTGTTTAATTTTGAATGGTGAATTGCAAATTTCTTATCTAAACTAAAATTCAAATCGTAAAATCATATCAAGTTTAAGAATTAATGCATGCATGTTATTTCATTTTCACAAGTATTCAATTTTAAATAAAGAATTGTGAATTTCATATATGAACTTGGTAAAATCAAATTCCAAGTTGGTAAAATCATATCAAGTCTAAGAATATGAACACTATAGTAGTACAAATATTTTGAACTTTAGGAATTCTGCAATTAAAACCATATGCTTCCATAAATCCAACAAGAGTTCTAAATTAAATTTGTAATAACCTTATGGAGATAAATTAAACATGACAAGTGTTTACATATTAAAACCATTATCCAATTGTAATAACGACGGTTAAACTCCCCCCACCTAACTATTGAGACAGACGACGTCTTTAAGTCTTTGTGGTGTTCTCTATACATCGAATTAGCTCCAAAGCACTGTCAAAACTAGAATTTAGCTCATGATTAACTAACCCCCACATAAGGTCACGTCTTAATTGAGGAATTTGTTCTTACAAATAAGTAAAAGCTCAAACTGTGGTCAAACCGTCACAAAAAATTTCAAGTAACAAATTCAAGTATAACTCATTCATTGTACAACTCCCCCAGAAATTTCTTCTCCTACATATAGTATTTACATAATCCTTTCTACTCATTTCCCTATCATTTCTCGTCAATAACTACACTCATGTAATCAATTTGAATCATATTCCAAATCACAATATCTAATTCTAGTCAAAGTCTAAAGGATTCTTGTCTTTTTCCTAAACTAAATTTGTCAATCCCTCTGCTCAATCAACCAAACATGTCAACGGCCAACAAATATTCAAACCCACTATCTTACCCCATTAAATTGCCGAAGAGCAATAGCAACTGCAACAATCGGCCATTCCCCAGTTCCACAATAACAACATTTGACCTGTGCACGACGCCTAATGCCTTTCCTCCTCCTTAATTCCACAATAACAACTTCCGACCCAATCCGTTCTCCTCTCTCACTGTGTGCTTCCTTAGCCCTCACAATGAAAATTTTTTAGCCATAATATAGGAGTAAGTTAGAGAGAAACTGGGAGGATGATACTATGTGGGAAGTTAGCAAATTTATCGCACCTTCTTCTCTGTTTTTTAGACTAGCCGATGCCTATTTCTGTCATTTCCTTTTTTCTTTTTAATTTCCAAAAGAACAAATTAGGCCCTCATATTTCTCTGATATTATAAATATTCGATGCATCTTTCTATCAATTAGTATTTTCCAAATTCTTTATAAGGGATTTTCCCTTTCATACATTATGAATATGAAATGGTGCAATTTTGACTTTTGTTACTATTTTTGAAAGAAAAACTATGCAATTTTAATTTAGTTTTTTGAGGGGGGCTCAAACACCTCAAATACCTTCTTCTCTGTTTTTTAGACTTGCCGATGCCTATTTCTGTCATTTCTTTTTTTAAAAAAAAAATTTCCAGAAGAATAAATTAGGCCCTCACATTTCTCTGATATTATTTCTCTGGTTGAATGGAGCAATGTTTCTATTTGTTATTGGAGTTTGTGACATTCTCATTTAAGATATCAATCTATCATATTTTAAGGTGTTGTTTTGAAAATCTAGAGGGCGAGCTTTAACTAGTGCTGGGAAAACGGGTCGGCCTGTGACGGGCTCGGGCCTAAACGGGCCAGCTCGTTTAGGCCCGAGTCAAAATCCGTACCCTTTTAGGGAGGCTTGGCCCGTTTAAGTTAGGCCTGCGGGTCGGCCCGCAGGCTTTTGGCCCGTTTACATTTTTTTTTGTCATTCCTTTTTTGTTTCTTATTTTCATAAAGACTAAAATACCTAATTTAAAACATAAATATTATCCAAGTTTAATAGAACACAAATACTAAAACTTAAGTCCAAACCATAATTAATGTTCATAACCAATTAAATAAGTTCACAGCCACAATCAAACAAGCCTACAAGTTTCAAATGTCAGTAATAATATAATACTTGATTTGGATTTTGGCGTATACATGCACAAAAAGAAAAAAGAAAATCAAAGAAGAGAAGCTTCAAATGATGTTTGAATCAATGTGAGAGCATTTTTGATATGAGGGTTAGGTTAGATTAACTTTACCTCTGACCAATGCTTACTGCCCATTGTCTTGTGCCCATTTAAAAAAAAAAGTTAAACGGGCCTAAAAGGGCTGGTCCTCAGGGCTACAAGGCCGGCCCTTTTAGGCCCGCTTCCATTTTCAGCCTTCAAATCATAGGCCCGGCCCTTGACGGACTTGGGCCTAAACGGGCTCGACCCGAATTCCCGGCTCTAGCTTTAACATAGCGGTAAGATTACTGCCATGTCATCTAGAGGTTACTGATTCAAATCCTAAAAACAAGTTCTCCATCCAATTGTAGGGGTAAGATTGCGTATATCTATTACTCTTCAGACCCTACTTAGTGAGAGCCTTGTGTACTGGGCCTTTAAATGCTTCCATATCACCCTTGGCTATATAAAGTATAGATTTACTCCTGAAATTTTTTTTTTAAAAAAACAACTTAAATACACTACTTCATAATACAATGCACTGATACATAGAGCATTAAACAAAACCCACTTAGATGTTATTGCTACAGATACGAATGACACTAATATGAGATATAATCCACATAGAAGATTTTCGCAGAACAAGGTTTCTCATTTAACGTTCTTGCCAAACCAGGTCAACATGTCAACACTTGTTTCCATTTCGATATTCGAAGAGTAATAAAGACTAGATTCCATGGGCATACAGAAAAGTACATATATATACTGATAATAGTATTCATTTACAATCCAACGTCGTTTATTGACAAAATACAGAGTGCACAAAAATTCCAATATTTACAGGATTTCCCAAAATATCTTAAACATAAACTAACCATAACCACGATCTTTAACCCTATCTCGAGACACGTGCCAATTACTTCTCGGCGTCTACGCCTTTGCCTTTCATCCTACTGGCACCCGCTGAGATATTTGTTTAGAAAAAGGGGTGAGATTCCAAGGAATCTCAATACAATCATACTATCGTTCATAGAAAATGCAAAAAGTAAATATGATATATGCCATATATACACCAATTAGTGAACAATATAACACATCATCATGTAACATGAGTAAGGCCCAGCCCCACTAATCACACACCGGTTGGATTCTCATTAACTCCCTGTGCAAGTGCACTTCTAGCACTAACTGCCCCTCTCTAGGCAAAACATGTTGATTAATTAAGCACATTTACAAACAATGGTATCCACACAATTATATAACTATGGCATGATGTATGAAGGATAATGTCCCTACCCAAAGTTATGGAACCCGGACCAATCCTGCCCGGAAACCTGCGAACCAGCCTGTAAATCGATCCGATTCCCGGTCCGGTCTAGGTTCAAAATTTTTTAAAAAAAAATTTATATTTTTCCTTTAGAATTTCATACTATAAGCCTAAAATTTTCAATTTCTTACCGGTTTGGTCCCGGTTTAGCTCTGGTATGACCCACTGACCCTTAACCCAGTACTCCGATCAGTTCAATACCTGGTCCGAGTTTTAATGCCTTGTCCCTACCTCAAAGTTCTTTTAACCCCTTTTGATGTGCCTTGTAAAACGTGTTGTTTCCGGCTTCCGACTAGGTCCTAAAATATTAAATGTACAAGAAATAAGGCATAACTTATCCAAGTATCATTTTAGAATTTTCCTTAGTGTTTCTTTTAGTTATATTGCTTTATAGTGAAAATTTACCAAAATTGCCCCTGGGACCCCGGCCCAGCAGTACCCAACTCGACATCACGTTTTCCCAAAATTTTGACTAGGGCTATCTTGATGTAGTTTTGCCCAAGAAATCCATTTTCGAGCTCGAAATTATAAAATTTAATGTCAAATTATAAAATTGCCCTTGACTGCCCCATTTTAGGGAATTTAGGGACGTTTTCATAATTATGCTTTTTCGGGCTTTTCCGAAAAAGTGACCAACTATAACCCCACCTATTTTTGCCTCTTAAATCCAATAGAACCATCAATTTTATGAAAATCCAACTCCTTCCCCCCAGATCTGGTCTTGGCCAAAACATATGCCAATAAAAGGGAAAATTTGTAACTTTATGATTTAACCTCTAAAACTTATGTCTTTCCACTTCTAATCCCTTATTAAGTCATTTAAACACATCATAACTATGATTCAAAGAAATTTGGGCAGCATAACCTGTTAGGTTTAGGACTTTCCAAATTTACAAATTTAACCAAAAATCACCAAATCCAACCACAAAACTCAACAATAACATCATACTAGTATAGATCTAAGGTTTGTGAAATTACCTCTTGAGTTCTTGAGTCTTCTCTCTCTAGGAGTCCTCCTCTCTCTCTCCTTGAGCTCAAGATGTGTCTTCTAAGCCATTGATTCCATAGAGAAGAAGAGTTTAGAGAAGATTTCCAACCAAGTTTACAAGAACTCTTAAGAAATCAACACTTACCTTAAGCTTTCTCTTCTTCCTTCTCTCTAGATCTCCTTGATTTTCAAAGCTCTCTCTCTCTCTCTTCTTTTTATCTTCTTGGCTGAAATGAGGAAGGGAAAGAGGAAGGAAGAGTTTTTAGAGATAAAATATCCCTAATCTCCTTTAATCACTTTATTTCCATTAATGCATCATATGGTGACACTTGACATTAGTTTTCTCTCTTCCCAATTTGTGTCATAATGCTCTATTAGGCTTGGACTAATTTTCCTTCTCTTTTGGTTAGCTCAAAACCATCCCTTCTCATGCTCTCACTAACCAAATGGCTTCTTCCAACTAATCCAACCATGCACTCAATTGTTGTACCATAATCATGACTACTATGTAAAAGTAACATTATTTTAACTCAATTAGACATGTGCTCATCTTCATCAATTATAAACTAATCCCTTTACCATAGGATAGTGACACTTGGCATGTTTAATTCCAAAAATCAATTTTCCCTCTCATTTTCTTGTGCTAGGCGACAATTTACAAGAGAAAGGGAAATACAAATTGTTTTCAATATTTCTATAATTCAATTAAAGGAATTATGCACAAGTCCTTCCAATTTCACAACTCTTGATTTATTCTACCAAGAGTATTCAATGTATATATTCTCCTTTATTTTCCATGATTAATTGAAATCAACTTCAATTAATTGGAAAATAATTAATCTTGTGCTAAATTGGCAAAGTTTCGATTTTGTCAATACCTTGGTAATTCTAATTCCTTTCTTGAGTTAATTTGCTCATTTTCTCATGAATATTCACCATTTTATTGAATTTCTCGAATACTTATAATATATTCGGTGAATATAGAATTTGGGGTATTACACAACAAATCCTAATAAGCCTCTTCTACTGCCGACACGACTTTTACATCTTCGGTGTTCTACCTCATAGCCTAGCCATGAGCAACTTGAGGAAATATTTTCACGAAAATATGAATTTGCACCGAAAGGAAAAGCATGTTGATTAGGCAGAAAGGATGGTCAGACTACTTTTACTATATAATCAATGAGGTGGAGATGGCCATCAGTAATAAGAATTTTCAAAAACTGAAATCATTTTCTTCCAATATTAAGATGTCAAATTTGACATTAGAATTGCTTGCATGATTAGGGTGTTCAGGTTCTTCTTGTGCGTATGATCATAGAAAGTGAGAATTTCCAAAAGGTGAAGATTGAGCCATAGTGCCAAACATGCTAAATCCCATTGTCATGACAGTTCCAAATGCATGACTTTGTGCATTAATGGCTACCATACGAATATAATGAATCAATGCTAAGGTAATTTAGAAAAATAGTATAAGAGCAGAAGATAAGATTAAAATGTAATCATGTTATCAATTACCCTATAAAAGTGTGAATCGCATGATACTAAGCAGAATACAATGATAAAGATGGAATACACTCGTAGTTAAGATACAGATATATATATATACATGTATATGTGTGATAGAGCCCAAGCACAATGATGAAAAATATAATGCTGAATTTATATTAAATATCTCAAATAGATGGAAGAAAGAGATTTACAGGATAAATATAGCCTAAATAAGCCATTGGAAATGATAAAAACAACACTCTAAGCTTAAGTGACATAAAGGATAAATGATGAAGCAAGATGAACTTCACCCTCAACCGGGTATTCAAGAGACCAGGGCTCTCCCTCACTAAACTCACTGTCTACTTAAAAACCCTACCAAATTCCTCTGCCCAAATATATATCTCACTACATTGCACAGCCCCTCCTTCTCTTTCTTGCACACATGCTCACACCACACACATAAGCAGTTGATCTAAATGTTTCTTAATATTTACAAAAATGCCACTGGTCATACTTTTTGAACATCATCGTCTATAAGCGGCCCAAAAAGGGTTTAAAAATACTATTTTGTACTAGTTAGGTATGGTATAGAACTTTTAGATGTTACTTGTCATTTGTATGTACTACATATATAAAAATCCATCAAATCATAATAATTCCTTTTTGAAGCAAACTTTTAGATTGGTTCCACTCATACTTACCATATTGAAAGGAACAAAATTATTACATCAATATTGACTGAAATACCTATGACGTAGTATGTAATGAACCTAATACATTTTTTTTCTTTTTATTGACAGTATCCCTTTTGCAACATAATCTATCCAATTCTATAAACATAATAGTTCAAAAGAACAATTACATGGTAATGAGTAACGACTTCAAAGTACACAGTCTCAAGATTATTTTTGAGGCCACAAAAAATTAAAAGGAAATAACAAAATATTTTGAATTATACTCAAAGATATTATATATATGACTTCAATTCATTAAAAATTCATACCAATTTTAAGCCATGTGTTATACAAAGTTTTTGGCAAAAGAAAGGAACATATATATTTAAAACTAAGAAAAACCATGCATTGCGGACATAGGTGGCGCGTACCCAGTTTCTCTTTCTCCACTGGCGGCCACAATTCTCATCCTCTTTCCCGCCCTCTCTCTCATACCCTTATCTTATATTAACTTGTAGCGGACTATTAATGCAGGGTTCAGTGGGCAAAGCAGGAGTAACATAAATATACTGATAAAAAATGCTTGTTTACGAAAATTCCCCATAGGGGTTCGTATATAATAATTACCATCAATGTAGCCGCACAAGGCTACTAGGGTGTCTAAACTGTCTGAGTGAAACGGAGACATCTTCCCATCTTCGTTCCACCACCGCAATCCTCTCTCGTGCAATTCTCTTCTCTAATTTCCGCGTATCTTTTGTATTCACCTGTCTAAATTGTTGGTAGGGGAGGATAAGATTTGAGAGAATCTCAGTAGCAAAACAATATCAATATGCATGCAAGATAAGTATTTAATCCATAACATACTTGCATTACATAAACTAATGCTAGCACAATCTCATGTCTGCGTGCTCCATATTTCAAACAACATACTTATGCCCATAACATAAATAAAAACATAGCTTTAATCATTCATATATGTTTCACATAATCAAGCAAAGCAATAACATGTATCAATACACTAGCACAAATATTAAATACATGGAGGAGAGGTAAGTTTCCTACCTCCAGTCTTTTCTTCTCGATTTGCGTGCCAGCAACTCGGGCTCTCAACTTGGTCCTACAATTCCAAATGTACCATTTAGACACTTCTATAGTGTTTCTGGGGGTTATATGAGTCTATTGTGAAAATTTACCAAAATGCCCCTAAGACCCGGCTCGGCCTCGCCGTACCCATTCCGACTATACTTTTTCCGAAATTCTAACCTAGGCTATCTTGACATATTTTTAACCAAGGAATCCATTTTCAGACTTGGAATTACCAAATTCACTGCCAAAGTCGAAATTGCCCTTGGCAACCCTTATTTCAGTGTTTCAGGGGCGTTTTCGTAATTATGCTTTTTCGAACTTTTCCGAAAAGGTGACCAACTGTAACCCCACCTAATTTTCCCTCCTGAACTCAATAGAATCATCAAATCATTGAAAATCCAACTCTGAGGCCTATTTCTAAGGTTGGCTGAAACTTATTAGAACTCCGGTGAAAATTAGGGTTTTTGAAATTCGACTTTGCATACGTGTTCCTTTATACTCTTAACCACTTTATTAACTATTAAGTTAGGTTACAACTACCATTTGGCCCCAATTTTGGCAACATAACCCCTAGGCCAATTCAATTTCCAAATTTCAAATCAACGGCAATTCGGCGAAATTTCACTGATTAAATTACTCACAGGAGTCAGAATAGTTAATATACGAAGGCTTGGAAGTTACCTCTAGCTCCCTTTAGATTTTTCTCAAGGTGGCTGAAACCCTAACCCTTGAAACACCAATTTTTTGCTTCACAACACCTTTAATAACATAGAAGATAAGCTTAGGGGAAGGATTATACACGTTAGGTACGAATTCACCGAAGAAATCGACCTACCTTGTGAGATTTTTCTCTCCATCTCTGTCTAAAATCACACAACTCTCTCTCTCTCCCCCTCTTGGCTGCTGAAACATGTCAGTTTTGGGACTAGATGACGAGGATGATGATTTTATATTATATCCCTTTTTAATTACTTATTTTTTTCCCAATTTCGGATTTTTACAAAGCTTTAGCAGATTTCTTCCCAAAATTTGAAATATCATAACTAATTCTAGAAAAATTGAATTGGAGTGATTCCAAAGCCTATAGAACCCTGATTGAGTCTAGTTTCAAGAAAAAATATGGATTTTATCTAGTTAGAAGCACATCATTCCCAGCTTTAATTTCTTTGACCGCTGCTCCAGAAAATAATTAATTTTGCTGGGCAAACTTCAAAAATTCACAACTTTTTGTATATAGCTCTAATTGAGTCATATGACCTATCAAATTAAAGTTTAGGATGTCTACTTTCACCTTGTAAAATATCAAAAGTTGTGGACATCATTTTTTCATCCAAAATCCCAAGATATTCTCACTGCCTCACAAGAAATTTCACTAGAAGCATAATCACTTCCTTCAAAATTCACCATTTTATTTTATTTTATTTAATGCCCCAAAGATATAAGAAACATTAGGAAATAGATTCGGGACACTTGATAAACTAAGGCTTAGCAGTCCGCTTAATTTAGACTTGTTCCCAAGCCTCCAATCCTAAAATTCGGGGTATTACATTTCTCCCCCTGTTCAGTAAATTTAATCCACTAAATTTGCTAACATACATAGCCATAAATTCCAGGGAATGCTTTTTCATATTCAGTTCTTTGTGATTATACCAATACTTCAAATCCTAGTGGTCACAGTACAGCACCACAGTCGCACCATAATGGTACATCTCCAGATTTTCAATGCAACACAATTGCTGCTAACTCAAGATCATGTGTGGGATAATAATTAAAAAATATTTCATAAGGCTTCTATTCTCTAAATTCATAAGCCAATACATGGTCATGCCACATTAAAACGCTTCCTAATCCTGCCTACTGGCATCAACAAAGACAACAAAGGTCCATAGTGGATTTGTGATTATCAATATCAGTGCTGACGTTAATTTTTATGTCAACTCAATAAAGCTCTTCTTCTAATTACAGTCCCACATATAGTGTTGAGTTTTAAAACTATTTTGGAGAAATTCAGTATAAATTTTCAATAATATTCAGTAAGACCCAAAAAAATTACGTATTTCAGAAACAGTCTCTAGCCTTTTTCAGTTTAATACTTCTTCCACCCTGTAAGGATCTACCAAGACTCCTTACTGTGAGACTACATGGCACAGAAACTTAACTTCTGAAAGCCAAATCCCACATTTGCGTAGATTTTATTCTGTTCAATATAGTTCAGTTGGAAATATTCAGAGCCAACCACTGTTGCAACCCTTACTCATTCCGTGCCTCAGTTGAGTTCTACTTGACATTCGTAGTAACACCAATCATTCATAGAGAATGTGATAATGTATATGCATTGCACCATATAATGCAATATTATACTAACACATAACTCAATTCAGTCAGAAATGTGTTTAGAGCCAACAATTGTTGCAACCCCTACACATTCCGTACCATAGTCCTCGATTGGGCATATTAGTGTACCCGTAGGTACTGCCCAAAGGTATTATTCATCAGTGTACCCGGAGGTACTGCCCGTAGGTAATATTCATCATTGTACTCGCAAGCACTGCCTGTAGGCATGGTTCATCAGTGTACCCGAAGGTACTGCCTATAGGCATTGTTCATCAGTATACCCAAAGACACTGTGTATCATACATATTACAGAAGATGGCATATTCAAAGCATATAAACATTCACATAGTGTATGAAGGATAAAGTTACTACATTGGTCTTTCCTGGATAATATTGGATTTCTAATCTTCTCCTGGTCTATGTTCTGTTGCATCTCTCATAGGTCATTACTATGATCCTTGATCATTACATATCACTTGTTATCGATCTGAATTAGAATAACAATGCACAATTCGGTGTACCCGTAAGTACCATGCTCGGTCATGCTCAGTGTACCCATAGGCACTATGTTTGATGTACTTGTAGGCACTATGCATCATTTTCTGTAAGTCCACCCCCTGTCAGTAAGCCTAATCCAAGCCCAAGGGACATGGTTCTGGATTCATCAGTTTTGGTAAGTCCACCCCTTGTCAGTAAGCAGAATCCATGCCCAAGGGACATGGTTCTGGATTCATCAGTTTCACCTTTTTATTGTCACAATCGCACCAGCATCGCATCCTTCAGGGGTAAGCTGGGTAACTGGGTACCTGGACTTAATTGAATATCCTTACTCGCCTTTTTATTGTCATAGTCGCACCAGATCCCACCCTTCCGGGGTAAATTGGATAACTGGGTACCTGGACTCAATCAAATATCCTCGCTCCCCTTGCAAGTTTCTTTCGCCTCTAAAAGTATTGAACACTCGACCTGGGGGTAAGTACGAGTGCTTGGCGATACCTGCTACCATTAGGCCAATATTCATCAGTTTCAGTTTCAGTCTCAATTTTAGTTTCAGTTTAGTTTAACGTATCTAGCATGTAGGATTTTACAACCTAGGGTCTTTAACCCAACTTTTAGGTTCATCAAGAAATCTTGAATCTTAACATCACATACATTGGAAATCATTTTCCTCAATTATACCTAATAGGTTTTGTTAAGAATCAAGATCAATAACGCCTATTCTAACCTTCACGACATTTAGGTAATAACCTCAAAACATTATTGAATGTTTAACAATATTTATTAGGTTTACATGGTTTGAGCTTCTATCATACCTTAGAACCGTAGTGCAACAAATTCGCATTTCAACCAAAGCACTATTTCAGCTTAGATCTAATTCAGGCCTATCATCAACCTTCAGTATCATCAGATCAGATCCTCGAGGATTGACATAGGGCATAATTATCATACCTCGTATATCACTATACATCATTCGGACATTCTGTTATCACAACGGTGTTTCTAAGGATCATCGCTTAATATAGAGAAACCTTAAAACATTTACTACACCTTGAGTTCCCATAACCTCATCAAATGAACATTTCTGGTAGTATTTACTCCAACAAAAATGTTTCGATTTAAAATCAATACTTACATCATCATTATCTCCATGTGTTTAAGCACCCTTTAAATCATATAACATAAAAGATCATTAGTCATGGAGAAACCTTAAGACAATCACTATGTCTTAAGTCTCCATGACCCTATCAACTCACTTCCCAGGGGGTCACCCATTCTAGGATTTCCCTGGATTGAGCACGCTTAACATTCACGTACACATGCTCAAACGTAGATACTAGCTTCTACTGCTTCCGTCCACAGGTACCCTGTGACTACCCTCATCTCAAAAGACGTGCCGGCTGTCGCGCCTTTATTTTAATTTCACCTTTACCAGAGTATTCACGAAAAATGACATGCGGTTCGGTAGGCAACACAGTAATAGCATAACTATACTGATAATATGTGCATGATTACATAAATTCTCCATAGGGGTTTGTATATGATACTTATAATTAAGGTAGCCGCACAAGGCTACTAGAGTGTCTAAACTCATTCCAGTGAAACAGAGACTTCTTCTCGTCTTCATTCCACTACTGTAATCCCCTTGTACGGTACTCTGCATTGTTGTTTGCTTATCTTCTGTCGTCTCCTGTCTGATTGTTGGTAGGGGAGGGTGAGATTTGAGAGAATCTCAGTAGGAAACAGATACCATAATGCATGCATGATTGATGCTATGTGTATGACATGTTAGCTTTATTCAGATGTATGCCCCATAATGACATTTCTGCATGCTCAATGTTTCATACAACAAGACTATGGCCACAGCGAAAACAGAAACAGAGCTTCATTTATACAAATATGCTCTACACAATCAAGTAAAGCAATCACATACATCACTACACAAGCAAAGATATCAAATACATGCAAGTAAGGTAAGTCATCTACCTCCAATCTTTCTCCTCGATTTACGTGCCAATAGCTCGGGGCTCCATATTCGATCCTACAATGTCAAATGTACTATTTAGACACTTCCACAGTGTTTCTGGGGGTTATATGAGTGTATCTTGAACAATTACTAAAATACCCCGAGGACCTAGCCCCATTGTACCCGGTCTGGCTGTACTTTTCTCGAAATTCTAACCTGAGCTATCCTGACATATTTTCGCCCAAGGAATCTATTTCCAGACTCAGAATTACCAAATTCACTGCCAAAAGACGAAATTGCCCTTGGCAGCCCTTATTTCAGTGTTTTAGGGGCACTTTCGTAATTATGCTTTCTCGGCCTTTTCTGAAAAAGTGCACAACTGTAACCCCATCTAATTTTCCCTCCTGAACTCAATGGAACCATCAAATCATTGAAATTCCAACTCTAAGACCCATTTATAGTGCTGGCCGAAATATATGGGTTTTCAGAGGAAAATCGAGATTTTTCGGTTTCGGCTTCGTAAACACGTTCCTTTATACTCCTA
The DNA here is from genome assembly GCA_963210345.1 of Inga oerstediana. Classification (NCBI taxonomy): domain Eukaryota; kingdom Viridiplantae; phylum Streptophyta; class Magnoliopsida; order Fabales; family Fabaceae; genus Inga; species Inga oerstediana. Next base: position 75,113,991 of record OY723399.1, on the reverse strand, counting down.
ACCACTTTATTGACTATTCCATTAGGTTACAACTACCATTTAGTATAAATTTGGGCAGCATAACCCCTAGGGAAACCCATTTTCCATTTTTACAACCAATGGCAATCCGGAAAAATTTCACCGATTAAATTGCCCACAGCAGCTAGAATAGTCAATATACGAAGGTTTGGAGGTTACCTCAAGCTCCTTCTAGCTTTTCTTGACTTGGCTGAAACTCCAGCTACTCCAACAAGAGATTTTGAGCTTCACAAACCTTAAACACATAGGAGAGTAGCTTAGGAGTGGAGTTATACGCATTAGGAACCAATTTACCGAAGAAATCACTTACCTTTGCAAGTTTTTTCCTCCCCTTTTCTCTCTCTAAAATTTCACACTTCCTCTCTCTAAGTTCAGAAAAACTGACTAAAATGGGAGGAGGAAGATGATAAAATATGATTTTATAAAATATTATAATTATCCAATAATTTTTTTTCCATTTTTGGATTGTTACAAAATTTTGGCAGATTTCTGTCCAATTTTTTAAAAATCATAACTAATTCTAGAAAAATTGAATTGGAGTGATTTCAAAGCCTATAGAACTCTTATTGAGTCTAGTTTCAAGAAAAAATATATAATTTTTCTGAATGGAATCACAAAAATTCCCAGAATTTTAATCTTTACATACTGTTCCAGAAATTTCACAGTTTTTCTGTGCTGACTTCAAAAATTCATATCTTTTTGTGTATAGCTCTAATTGAGTCATATGACGATCAAATTAAATTTTAGGATGTCTACTTTCATCCTATAAAATTTCATAATTTTTGCTCATCATTTGGTCATTCAAAATCACATGACAAGATCACTACCTCATAGGCGATTTCACCAAAAACATAATTACTTTCTTCAAAATTAACCATTTTATTTTCTTTAATGCCCCAAAGATATAAGGAACATTAAAGAATAGATTTGGGACATATACTAAATCGGGGCTTAGTAGTCCACTTAATTTAGGCTTATTCCCAAGCTCTAATCCCAAAATTCGGGATATTACACCGGCTATCTCCAGTCACTAAAATATTAGGTGTAGATTGCACATTGGCCTTGGCCGTACCCACTTCCTTGGGTTCCGCAATATCCATAGACCATTCTCGCCTAGCATTGCACCACTAGCTGCCCTTCAGTACTCACCATTTCTCAGGGATGATTCACAAATCGAGAAGATACCCTCCTTTGATACCTCCCGTCCGTGCATATTTCCTAGCACTGTGTAATCAAGACCATATCAGTATACCATCTTGTTGCCTGAACTTCTTGGGCTCTTCTAGAACCGCTTAAAGCTCTGATACCAAAATGTCACACCCTTATCTTTTATTAACCTGCAGCGGACTATTAATGCAGGGTTCAATGGGCAACCCAGGAATAGCATAAATATACTGATAAAAAGTGCTCGATTACAAAAATTCCCCATAAGGGTTCGTACATAATAATTACCATCAATATGGCCGCACAGAGCTACTAAGGTGTCTAAACCCGTCCAAGTGAAACGGTGATATCTTCCCGTCTTTGTTCCACCACCGCAACCTTCTCTCGTGTAGTTCTCTTCTCTGATTTTTGCGTACCTTCTATATTCACATGTCTAAATTGTTGGTAGGGGATAATGAGATTCGAGAGAATCTTAGCAGAAAAATAGTACCAATATACATGCAAGATAAGTGCTTAATGCATAACATACTTGCATTACAAAAACTCATGCTAGCACAATGTCATATCTGCGTGCTCCATGTTTCAAACAACATACTTATGCCCATAGCATAAATAGAAACAAAGCTTCAATCATTCATATATGTTTCACATAATCAAGCAAAGCAATAACATGCATCAATACACCAGTATAAATATTAAATACATGCAGGAGAGGTAAGTTCCCTACCTCTAGTCTTTTCTTCTCGATTTGTGTGCCAGCAACTCGGGCTCTCAACTCGGTTCTACAGTCCCAAACATACCATTTAGACACTTCCATAGTGTTTCTAGGGGTTATATGATTCTATTGTGAAAATTTATCAAAATGCCCCCGAGACCTAGCCTGACCTCATCGTACCCAGTTCGATCGTACTTTTCCTGACATTCTAACCTGGGCTTTCCTAACATATTTTTGCCCAAGGAATCCATTTCTGGATTTGGAATTACCAAATTCACTTCCAAAAGACAAAATTGCCCATGGCAGCCCTTATTTCAGTGTTTCAGGGGCGTTTTCATAATTATGCTTTTTCGGACTTTTTCGAAAAAGTGACCAACTGTAACCCCACCTAATTTATCCTCCTGAACTCAATGGAATCATCAAATCATTGAAAATCCAACTCTAAGGCCCATTTCTAAGGCTAGCTGAAATTTATAGGAACTCTAGGGAAAATTGTGGTTTTTGAAATCCGACTCCGCAGGCGTGTTTCTTTCTACTTTTAACCACTTTATTAACTATTATATTAGGTTACAACTACCATTTGGCCCCAATTTTGGCAGCATAACCCTTAGGCCAATTCAATTTCCAAATTTCAAATTAACGGCAATCCGGCAAAATTTCATCGATTAAATTGCTCGCAGCAGCCAGAATAGTTAATATATGAAGGTTTGGAAGTTAACTTAAGCTCCCTTTAGATTTTATCAAGGTGGCTGAAACCCTTGAAACATCAAGTTTTTGCTTCACAACAACTTCAATAACATAGAAGATAAGCTTAGGAGAAGGATTATATACATTGGTGCGAATTCACCAAAGAAATCGACCTACCTTGTGAGATTTTTCTCTCCATCTCTCTCTAAAATCACACAACTCTCTCTCTCTCTCTCTCTCTCTCTCTCTCTCTCTCTCTCTCTCGGCTGCTGAAACACGTCAGTTTTGGGGCTGGATGAAGAGGATGATGATTTTATATTATATCCCTTTTTAATTAATTATTTTTTCCAATTTCGGATTTTTACAAAGTTTTGGCATATTTCTGCCCAAACTTTGAAAAATCATACCTAATTCTAAAAAAATTGAATTGGAGTGATTCTAAAGGCTATAGAACCCTTATTGAGTCTAGTTTCAAGAAAAAATATATATTTTAGCCAGTTAGAAGCACAGCATTCCCATATTTAATCTCTTTTACCGCTGCTCTAGAAAATAATCAATTTCGCTGGGCAAATTTCAAAAATTCACAAATTATTGCATATAGCTCTAATTGAGTTATATGATCTATCAAATTAAAGCCTAGGATATCTACGTTCACCCTATAAAATATCAAAAGTTTTGCACATCATTTGATTATCCAAAATCCCAATACATTCTCACTGCCTCGCAGAAAATTTCACTAGAAGCATAATCACTTCCTTCAAAATTCGCTATTTTATTTTTTTTAATGCCCCAAAGATATAAGAAACATTAGGGAATAGATTTGGGACACTTTCTAAACCGGGGCTTTACAGTCTGCTTAATTTAGGCTTATTTTCAAGCCTCTAATCCCAAAATTCGAGGTATTACACTCTCTTTCTCTTCATATGACAATGTATGATAGGATGGGCTATTAAATAAAGTTGCTATAACAAAGATCGGGCCCTCTGAGACCAAACTGCCAACCACCAACCCTCCAATGACATTGCCGTTCAGACTCGTGAGGCTAACGGTGAGTGCTTTAGGGGTGTAATTGGTAGTGGGGTATTGGTTAGGGCTGAATACAGTGGACATGGAGAGGATGGCATGATGACCTGTACAAACGATGTGAGGAGTAGGAGCCGTGTGTAAGAGACTAAGGGAGGCATTAGTGTCAGTGCTAGAAGCTGTGAGGACGCACAGGTCAGTGTTATTGCATATGCTAAACTGGGAAATAGTTCAGACGATGTCGTTGCCGTGAGGGACTTTGAGAATGTAAGGAGCCATAACGTCATATGCTAAATTGGGAAAGAGTGGCATTAGGCTTGTTCTTGGAGCCTCTAAGGCGGCCCCTTGATTTCTTGTCTATTCCAAGGCTGAACATTTGCGACTGATAGTTAACAAAATCGATGTTCATCTCCCCTAACTTTGGTTCAGAATCTCTCTGAGTAACAAAATCGCCGTTCATCTATCTGAACTCTTGTTCACCAGCCATCTCTCTGATCATCTCTTCAATTTCTTGTTCAAAATTTCTTAGATACGTTTGCGGCTGACAGTTAATGGAACCGCTGTTCATCTCTCTGAACTCTTCTTCAAAATCTTTTTGATATGTTTGTGGTTGACTGGTAGCGAAATCTCCATTCATCTTTAAGCTTTCTCTGAGTAAAGAACACCAATTAGTAACATCTAAAAAAATATTGCCAACCTTTAATATGAGAGGTAGTTGGAGTTGCATCTAGTCATGCATATAAGACTTCAATCCATTTCATCTTTATGAATGAATGAAGCAAAAATATTTTCTAAAGAGAAACATAAAGAGTCATTAATCTCATGGGATCAATCACACACTTCTCGTTCTATGATTCAAAGATGCTAATAGAAATGGCAAGATTACTTTCCCACCACTACAATAATCATCTTCCCAAACTTCAGATGTCAAAATATGGGTTAAATAACTTTATTACACTCTCCTTGTCTCCTCAATCATCTTAAAAGGGTTTTAGTGCTTTCTAACTTTTTTTTTCAATAATGGTATATATATAACAACATTAATGTATAATAAAACAAAATATATATGATTCACTTAAATCAAAGAATTTTTTTTTTAGTTTGGAAAGATCATCAAGAAAAATTCAAGCCAAAAGAAAGGAAAGCATAACCTAAAAACAATTAAATGATTTTTAGCTGAATATTGAGAATAGAAAATTTTATTTTTGACTTGAATTTTTTTGGTTGAGAAGAAAATTAAACTATATTAATAAAAAAAATTACTTGTGTGATATTATATATCAAATATTTTCATTAATGGAATTTTAAAACAAATTGCATTAACCTAATAAACCAAACTAAATATCTCACACGTGAGAATTCTATGATTAATGAAGTTTGGTTTAATTTTTATTAACGAAACAAATTTAAGTATAGCTCTCCCAAAAATAAATTTTTTTATTGACAATATTTAAATAAAAATAATTGAATTCTTAGTGAGGTTATGTTTTTCTTTTTCTTCTTTGGCTTGAATTGTTCATGATGATTCTTTCAGAAAATTTCTTTAATTTAGACAAATCATATTTTATTTTACTATATATCAATGTTAATATATATGCATGCAATTATTTCAAAACTATTTTTTTTTTGGCCTTCTTATGTATAAACTAAGTTACAGTTTTACTGAACGAATAAACTCTTTTAAGAGAGAAAATATGATAAAGGAGAGAAGAATGCAATAAAGTTATTTTACTCTTATTAAAATATTCTAAATTGGGTCACTAACTTAATTAGGAATTTGTTGAGTTTAACAACCTGATTTAGAATTTTCCTATTTCAGGCAACTTTATATGGGATTTTCCCAATAATAAAAGTATGTATGATATAGAACTTTTAGATGTTACTTGTCATTTGTATGCACAATCTAAAATCCATTCAAATTATAATAATTCTTTCTGAACCAAATTTTTAGATGTTACTATCATCCTTCCATGTTGAAAGGAATGAAATTATTAAATCAATATTGACCTAAATACCTATAACGTACTATGTAATGAACTAATACATTTTTCACCGTTTCATTGACAATATCCTTTTGGAACATAGTCTATCCCATTCTATAAACATAATAGTTAAAAAGAACAATAAAATACAAAAAATATGTTACCTTTGATTTCTCTCCTTCGTAGCAAAATCTCTCTAATACATTTGGGTTGTGGAGTTGGGAGGGAAGGGAGTGAGGATGGTGGAACTGTTGGACTTTGATGTTCGAAATGCAAGTTCAAGTCTGACCTGAATTTATATAGGAATTAATTATGATATGGGGCAAATTGGGATGTAAGGCTTGGCTGACTTAGTCTTCATCCTCCTTAGGTGGTGCCATAGGATAGCTTGTGGGAGAAGAAACCATGTGAAATGACCCTCATGTCCTTCATTAATGAGCTGGCGCCTTCCCAGGACTTGGAGAGGAGGTAACCGTGAGAAATCACCTTCCTATCTTTTTATCTAGGCCATAGTTTTTTTCAACTATTTATCCAATATTATTAAGTTATTTCTGTTAGAGATAGTTCCATTATTGAGTCATTCTTTTTATTGATCAAATATTATTGCAAAGGAATAGTACCTTGAACTCAATCTAAATACATTAAACATGCGATTTTAAAGTTTTTACAGATACAAAACCGAACGAATTATAAAAAGGCCAAAAAAAATTTTTAATAATATTTATTGATTCACATTAAATTCAAATTTCTAAAAGTTTATATAAGAATAAATTTAAACAATTCCTTGTTAAAAGTTAAGAATACCACTTAGTAAAATCGAAAAAATATTATCGATCTTTAATATGAGAGTTAGCTAGGTTGGATTTAGTCATGCATATAAAACTTCAACCCATTTTATCTTTTTGAAAGCATGAACCGAAAACTTTTACTAAACACAAACATAAAAATCTAACCTAATAAAACCTCCAACCAAACAAAACCAAGAGTCGTTAACATAAATCACACACTTCTCTTTCTATGATTCAAAGATATTAATAGAAATGGCAAAATTACTTTCCAACCAGTACTAATAATTATCTTCCAAAATTTATTATTTACACTCTTCAAAAATAATAAAAATATGTATGGCATAGAACTTTTAGATGTTTCTTGTCATTTGTGTACTATCTAAAATTCCATTCAAAATATAATTCTTTTTGAAGTAAACTTTTAGATGTTCCTGTCATCCTTACCATGTTTAAAGGAATGCAATTATTACATCAGTATTGACTAAAAAGCCTATGACTATGTAATGAAACCAATACATTTTTATAATTTTATTGGCAATATTCTTTTCCAACATAATCTATCTTATTCTATAAACATAATAGTTCAAAAGATGAATAAGAAGTTTATAATATTGTAACAGAGTGGCCACGTATTAGTATAATAATAATAAAAATAATAATAATAATAAATAGTTTAATTCATCCAACATGAGACACTGTTAAGTGGCATTGAAGTGGGCATTTTGCCTTGTCACATAGCTACCTACTACCAATGTCCCTTTTTCTACCGAACAAGTGGCTCTCCTATTATATCACATAGTCAATCCTACCAGTGTTACTCATATTATATAAGTAACAGATATAATACTATCTACTTATTGAATTAAATGTGAGAGTTTTAACTAACCCACGTGATCTTTTTAATTAGTTTCTTGGCTTTCAATCTATTTCATGACTATATCTCCCAAAATGGTGCTATAAAAAGCTTAATATATATATATATATATATAGATACACACACATTTGTAATTTGTTTCCAAACTATGTACTACCAAAAGACGCTCTAAAAAATTTTAGCACCAAAAATCTAAAATCATTTAAGAATATCATTTAGACCTCATATATAAGCGGTCGGTCTAAACGTTTCTTAATATTTATAAAAATGCCACCGGTCAAACTTTTTGAACATCATTCTTTATAAGCGGCCTAAAAATGGTTTAAAAATACTATTTTGTACTAGTTAGGTATGGTATATAACTTTTAGATGTTATTTGTCATTTGTATGTACTATAAAAAAATCCATCAAATCATAATAATTCCTTTTTGAAGCAAACTTTAAGATTGGTTCCAGTCATCCTTACCACATTCAAAGTAACGAAATTACCACATCAATATTGACTGAAATACCTATGATGTAGATTTATTTATTCCTTTTTTACACGCGGACGAAAAAAACTTAAATTTAGAAAACAATCAAGACAAAGTTACTTTACCCCTTTTTACTTTTTATGATGGATTGGCAAAACTAAGGAAAAATAAAAAAGAAATAGCATTGAAATCCATTTTTATTGACCAATTAGAATTGCCCGTAGTATGTAATGAACCTAATACATTTTTTTTCTTTTTAATGACATTATATATCCCTTTTGCAACATAATCTATCCTATTCTATAAACATCATAGTTCAAAAGAACAATTACATGGTAATGAGTAACAGCTTCAAAGTACACAATCTCAAGATTATTGATTTATTTCTAAGGCCATAGAAAATTAAAAGGAAATAACGAAATATTTAGAATTATACTCAAAGATATTATATATATGACTTCAATTCATTAAAAATTCATACCAGCTTTAAGCCATGTGTTATACAAAGTTTTTAGCAAAAGAAAGGACCACATATATATATATATATATATATATATATATATATAAAACTAAGCTAAATATTGAGGAGGCAGGTATGCTGGAGGCCTATTCACTAAAGTCGAAAAACCATGCATTGTGGACATAGGTGGCGCGTACCCAGTTTCTCCTTCTCCACCAGCAGCCGCAAATCTCACCCCCTTTCATGGCCTCTCTTCCTCTTCATATGACAATCTTTGATAGGATGGGCTATTAAATGAAGTTGTTATAACATAAACAGGGCCCTCTGAGACCAAACTGCCAACCACCAACCCTCCAATAATGGCCATTAGGGGTGGCGAGGCTAACAGTGAGTGCTTTGGGGGCATAATTGGTAGTGGGGTATTGGTTAGGGCCCGGACGATGTCGTAGCCATTAGGGACTTTGAGAAAGTAAGGAGCTATAACATTACCGTAGTTGCAGGGTACTAGGGGAAGAGCGGCCTTAGGCTTGTTCTTGGAACCTCTAAGGTGGCCCCTTGATTTCTTATCTATTCCGGGGCTAAAAATTTGCAACTGATAGTTAACGAAATCGATGTTTATCTCCCTCAATTCTGATTCAGAATCTCTCTGAGTAACAAAATCACCGTTTATCTCCCTGAACTCTTGTTCGCCTGTCATCCCTCCAATCATCTCTTTGATTTCTTGTTCAAAATTTCTTAGATATGTTTGCGGCTAATAGTTAACGGAACTGCCGTTCATGTCTCTGAACTCCTCTTCAGAATCTCTCTGATACATTTGTGGCTGATTGGTAGTGAAATCTCCGTTCATCCCTAAGCTTTCTTTGCGTAAAGAACACTAGTAAGTAACATCTAAAAAATATTGTTGGTCTTTAATCTAAGAGGTAGTTGGAGTTGCATCTAGTCATGCATATAAAACTTCAATCCATTTCATCTTTATGAATGAATGAAGAGAAAAGTTTTTTTTAAAGAGAAACATTAAGAGTCATTAATCTTATGGGATCAATCAGACACTTCTCATTCTATGATTCAAAGACACTAATAGAAATGGCAAGATTACTTTCCCACCACTACAATAATTATGTTCCCAAATTTATTAGTTACACTCCTCCAAAATATTAAAGGGAAAGTCCCATATCACGCTGTTTGAAATAGGGCAATTCTAAATCAGGTTGGTAAATTCAATAAATCCCTAATTAAGTTATCGACTCAATTTAGGATTTTAAAATATGGGTTAAATAACTTTATTACCCGCTCCTTGTCTCCTCCCTCATCTTAAAAGGGTTTTAGTGCTTTCTAACTTATTTTTTCAATAAGGGTATATATATAACAACATTAATGTATAATAAAACAAAATACATATGATTCGCTTAAATCAAAGAAATTTTTTTGTAGTTTAGAAAGATCATCATGAATAATTCAAGCCAAAAGAAAGGAAAGCATAACCCAAAAACAATTAAATGATTTTTAGTTAAATATTGAGAATAGAAAATTTTATTTTTGACTTGAAATTTTTTGGATGAGAAGAAAATTAACTATATTAATAAAAAAACCTTACTTGTGTGATATTATCTATCAAATATTTTCATTACTGGAATTTTAAAAAAAAAATTATTAACCTAAAAAACCAAACTAAATATTATAATATGCCAAATTTTGGGATTGGTGGCTTGAGAATAAGCCTAAATTAAGCGGACTGCTAAGCCCCAGTTTAATAGATGTCCCAAATCTATTCTCTAATAGTCCTTCTATCTTTGGGGCATTAAGGAAAATAAAATGGTGAATTTTGAAGGAAGTGATTATGCTTCCGGTGAAATTTCCTATGAGGCAGTGAGCATATCATAAGATTTTGTAAGATCGAATGATGAATAAAAATTATGAAATTTTACAGGGTGAAATTATACATCCTAAGCTTTAATTTGATAGGTCATATGACTTAATTAGAGCTATATACAAAAATATATGAATTTTTGAAGTCAGCACAGGAAAAATGGAAATTTTCTGGAACAACATGCAAAGATTGAAATTCTGAGAATTGTGATTTCATCTAGCAAAAGTCTATATTTTTCCTTGAAACTAGACTCAATAAAGATTCCATAGCCTTTAGAATCACTTCAATTATATTTTTCTAGAATTAGTTATGATTTTTCAAAGTTTGGACAGAAATTTGAAAAAATTTTGTAAAAATCTGAAAATTGATAGAATATAATATATTATATGATATAAGCTCTTTCTTTCTTCTTCAGCCCTGAAATCTGACGCCATAATAGACCCTAAAAGAGAGATAGGGAGAGAAGGGGAGGGAAAAACTTGCAAAGGTAAGTGATTTCTTCGGTAAATCGATTCCTAACGCGTATAACTCCGTTCCTAAACTACTCTTTTATGTTATTCAAGGTTTGGAAAGCTCAAAGTTGGTGTTCTAGAGTTAAGGTTTTCAGCCAAGAGTGAGAAAAGCCAGAGGGAGCTTGAGATAATTTCCAAACCTTCGTATATTGACTATTCTAGCTGCTGTAGGCAATTTAATCGGTGAAATTTTGCCAGATTGCCGTTGGTTTTAATTTTTGGAAATGGGTTAGCCTAGGGGTTATGCTGCCCAAATTGTAAATAAATGATAGTTGTAACCTAATGGAATGGTCAATGAATTAGTTAGGAGTATAAGGAACGTGTTTACGGAGCCGAAACCGAAAAACCCCAATTTTCCCTAGAGTTTCTTTAAGTTTCAGCCAGCTCTAGAAATGGACCTTAGCGTTGGATTTTCAATGATTTGATGATTCTATTGAGTTCGGGAGGGAAAATTAGGTGGGGTTACAGTTGGGCACTTTTTTGGAAAAAGCCGAAAAAGTATAATTACGAAAACGCCCCTGAAACCCTTAAAATGGGACTGTTAAGGGTAATTTTGTAATTTGACATTGAATTTGATAATTCTGAGTTTGGAAATGGATTCTTTGGGTGAAAATATATCAGAACAGCCAATATTAAAATTTCAGAAAATAGTACAGTCGGACCGGGTATGGTGGGGCCGGGCCAAGTCCCCAAGGGCAATTTAGTAATTTTTTAATATAAACTCATATAACCCCCAGAAACACTATGGAAGTGTCTAAATGGTATATTTGAAATTGTAGGACCGAGTTGAGAACCCGAGTTACTGACACGAAAATCGAGGAGAAAAGCTGAAGGTAGGGGACTTACCTTACTTGCATGTATTTGATATCTTTGCTTGTGTAATGATGTATATAATTGCTTTATTTGATTGTGTAGAGCATATTTGAATAAATGAAGCTCTGTTTCTGTTTTCCCTGTGGCCATAGTTTTGTTACATGAAACATTGAGCATGCAGAAATGTCATTATATGGCATACATCTAGTTAAAGCTAACATGTCATACACGTAGCATCTATCATGCATGCATTATGGTATATGTTTCCTACTGAGATTCTCTCAAATCTCACCCTCCCCTACCAACAATTTAGACAGACGAATACAGAAGGTACGCAGAAATCAGAGAAGAGAAATGTACAAGAGAGGATTGCAGTGGTGGATCGAAGACGAGAAGATGTCTCTGTTTCACTATGATGGGTTTAGATACCCTACAGCCCTGTACAGCTATAAGGTTTGTAAATATTCTGTGTGAACCACTATAGGGAATTTATGTAATCATGTACTTATTTTCAGTATATTCATGCTATTCATATGTTGCCCACCGAACCGCATATCGTTTTCCGTGAATACTCTGAGAAAAGGTTAAAACAAGGTAAGGGTGTGACATTTTTGTATCAGAGCCTCAAGCGGTTCTGGCAGTGGGGCGGTTCCGGCAACAGGATGATATACTAATATGGTCTTGTTTACACAGTACTAGGAAATATGCACAGACGGGAGGTACCAAAGGAGGGTATCTTCCCGATTTGTGAATCATCCCTAAGAAATGGCGAGTACCGAAGGGCAGCTAGTGGTGCAATACTAGACGAGAATGGTCTAAGGATATTCCGAAACCTGAGGAAATGGGTACAACCAAGGCCAATGTGCGGTCCACACCCAATATTTTGGTGACCGGAGATAGCCGGCACGTCTTTTGAGACGAGGGTAGTCACGGAGTACCCGTGGACGGTAGCAGTAGAAGCTGGTATCTACGTTTGGGTATGGGTACACAAAAGTTAAGCGTGTTCAACTTAAGGAAGTCCTAGGATGGGTGACCCCTGGGAAGTGAGTTGATGGGGTCATGAAGACTTGAGATATAGTGATTGCCTTAAGGTTTCTCCATGACTTATGATCATTTATGTTAAATGATTGAAAGGGTATGACAGGGGCATGGGGATATCCTTGTGAGTCCACCCTCGACCCCGAGGCAGGTGCCTCCAGGCCAGGCGATCTCTGCTTTTGAACAACCCATTCTCATCGATCGCTTCCCTCCCTTTCTTCTTTTCTTTTATTTCACTCCTTCGGCTTGGCTTTTCTCCCACCAATTTTTAGATTCTTCAATCTTTCAAGAGATGAGATAGTGTGAGAGAGAGAGAGAGAGAGAGAGAGAAAGGACACATATATGATATATATAATATAGAGACATTCAATCTTAAGTTTGAATCACATATATTTTCTTTTGATCTTGCATATCATATAATGATTGGTGTTGCAGTATATTATATTATCATCATGTATGATTTCTTTTAATTTTTAACTTTTCAATATTAAAAATACTTATAAAATACTCTAGGGACACCTTTAGATGTCCCCTTTCCAATTAGGGATGTCTAAAGGTTACCTTTAGACGTCCCCATCTGTTCTGGGGACGTCTAATGGGGCTTTAGGTTTCCCCAGTTTGACTGGGGACATCTAAATCCATCTTTTGGCACGAGATTCAATTATTTTAGAGTGTAAAGCTGTCCAATTCTAACCTATAATTACAACTATGCCAGCGGCTATATTTTGGACGTCTCCTTTTAAAAAAGGGACGTCCTTTATAGTAGTAATAAGTATATTCTGTAGTAATGAAACCTTTAGATGTTACTGTCATCCTTGCACGTTGAAAAGAACGAAATTATTGGATCAATATTGACCTAAATACCTATAATGTACTATGTAATGAACTAATACATTTTTCACCAATTTATTGAAAATATCCTTTTGGAACATAATCTATCCCATTCTATAAACATAATAGTTAAAAAAGAACAATACAATACAATACAAAATATATGTTACCTTTGATTTCTCTCCTTCATAGCAAAATCTCTCTGATACGTTTGGGCGGTGGAGTTAGGAGGGAAGAGAGTGAGGATGGTGGAACTATTGGACTTTAATGTTTGAAATGTAAGTTCAAGTCTGACCTAAATTTATATATGAATTAATTATGATATGGGGCAAATTGGGATGCAAGGCTTGGCTCACTTGATCTTCATCCTCCTTAGGTGGCGCCATAGGATAGCTTGTGGGAGAATAAACCATGTGAAATGACCCTCATGACCTTGATTAATGAGCTGGCATCTTCCAAGGACTTGGAGATGAGGTAACAGTGGGAAATCACCTTCCTATCTTTTTATCTATGCTGCAGTTTTTTTCAACTATTTATCCAATATTATTAAGTCATTTTTGTTAGAGATAGTTCCATTATTGAGTCATTCTTTTTTATTTATCAAATATTATTGAAAAGGAATAGCACCTTGAACTCAATCTAAATACATTAAACATGCTATTTTAAATTTTTTACAGATACAAAACCGAAAGAATTATAAAAAGGTGAAAAATTTTTTTTTAATAATATTTATTGATTCACATTAAATACAATTGGCATTAAATTCAAATTTCTAAAAGTTTATATAAGAATAAATTTAAACAATTCCTTGTTAAAAGTTAAGAATACCACTTAGTAAAATCTAAAACATATTATCGCTCTTTAATATGAGAGTTAGCTGGGTTGGATTTAGTCATGCATATAAAACTCCAACCCATTTCATCTTTTTGAAAGCATGAACCGAAAAATTACTAAACACAAACATAAAGTGTCATTAACATAAAGCACACACTTCTCATTCTATGATTCAAAGATACTAATAGAAATGGCAAAATTACTTTCCCACCCCTACTAATAATTATCTTCCAAAATTTATTATTTACACTCTTCAAAAATAATAAAAATATGTATGGCATAGAACTTTTAGATGTTACTTGTCATTTGTGTGTACCATCTAAAATTCCATTCAAAATATAATTCTTTTTGAAGTAAACTTTTAGATGTTCCTGTCATCCTTATCATGTTTATAGGAATGCAATTATTACATCAATATTGACTAAAAAGCCTATGACTATGTAATGAAACTAATACATTTTTATAATTTTATTGGCAATATTCTTTTCCAACATAATCTATCTTATTCTATAAACATAATAGTTCAAAAGATGAATAAGAACTTTATAATATTGTAACAAAGTGGCCACATATTAGTATAATAATAATAATAATAATAAATAGTTTAATTCATCCAACATGGGACACTGCTAAATGGCTATCAAGTGGGTATTTAACTTGTCAAATATCTACCTACTACCAATATCCCTTTTCTTATTGAATAAGTGACCCTCCTATTATGGCTCACTTGTCACACAACCAACCCTATTAGTATCGCTCATATTATATAAGTAGTAGATATTATACTATTTACTTATTCAATTAAATATGTGAATTTCAACTAACCCGCACCATCTTTTTTATTAGTTTCTTGGTTTTCAATCTATTTCCTGACCGTATTTTAAAAAATTTATAAACATTTATAATTTGTTTTTGGATTTTGTCCTCCCAAAAGACGCTCTAAAAAATTTTAACCCAAAAAATCTAAAATTAATTAAAAATATCGTTTATGCCTCATATATAAGCAATCGGTCTAAACATTTCTCTTTATTTAAAAAAAATGCCACCAGTCATAATTTTTTTGAACATCATCCTTTACAAGCGGCCTAAAAGGGGTGGTTTAAAAATACTATTTTGTAATGGTTAGGTATGGTATATAACTTTTAGATGTTGGTTGTCATTTATATGTACTATATAAAAATCCATTCAAATTATAATAATTATTTTTTAAGCAAACTTTTAGATCGGTTCTTGTCATCCTTATCATTTTGAAAGGAATGAAATTATTACATCAATATTGAATAAAACACCTACGATGTACTATGTAATGAACCTAACATATTTTTTACCATTTTATTGACATTATCCCTTAGTAACATAATCTATCATATTCTATAAACATAATAGTTCAAAAGAACAATTACATGGCAATGAGTAACAACTTCTAAGTAGACAACCTTAAGATTATTTCTAAGGCCATAGAAATTTAAAAGGAAATAACAAAATATTTTGAATTATACTCGAAGATACTATGTCTATGACTTCAATTCATTAAAATCCATACTAGTTTTAAGCCGTAATTTATATGAAGTTTTTGGTAAAAGGAAGAAACCTGTATATGTAAAACTAAGCTAAATACTAAGGAGGCGGGTAAGTAGGAGGCCTATTTATTGAAGCCGAAAAACCATGCACTGTGTACATAGGTGGCGTGTACCCTGTACAAGGAGACGGTGCGTACCCTGTTTCTTCTTCTCCACTGACGGCCGTGTTTCATGTAACATCCTAAATTGTAGGTTTAGAATATAAATAATTAGTCTAAATTAAGTAAACTACTAAGCCCAGTTGAGACAAATATCTTAAACGTATCATGAGAAAAATACTTAAGATAATTATAAATATTATTTAAAGGTCCAGATATATTGATGAAATAGTATAAAATGTTATTATAGGGGGTTAGAGAAATTATAAAGAGGCTTGGTTCCCCAAAAATGGCCCAAATAATTTTAAAGCTAATTTATGGGAATTTAAGAGCCTATTTTCCCGAGAATTTAAGAAAAAATAGTTAGAGGTTATGATTTGGCTTGAAAATTTCAGAAAAATTATTTTAAGACTTAAAAAAGTTAATTAAAGAAGAAAATCCTTGTAAGGTATTAAAGATTAATTTTTGCAAAATATATGGTGAGCCAATACCGATTTAGAAAAGGGGAAAATTAGTAATTTTACGGTACAGCCCCAAAATTCGGAATTAGGCTAAAGTTAAACCAAATTATGGCACCTAAGAAACTTAAGAGATTTTGGATTAGACAAATTAGGAAAATAAAAACCTTGTGAGTGAGACCAATAGGATAAAAACATGGTCACTCACATAAAAATACTCCTCTCTCTCTCACCTGATACACACACATGTGCCAATACATATACACACACACGGCACACTCACACACACACACACACTCAAAAATAAAACACTCAACACTCTCTCACCCTCTCATTTGCAATTCGAAAGACAGAAACAAAAAGAGAGAAAAGGGAAAGAGGGCCGAGAACTTTGTGTCGCCGGAAGAGGAAGAAGTAATCAGAGGAAGCCACATGCAACCTTAGATTCAGACTTAGGTGAGTCTCTTCTACCCTTTTCCAACTTCTGTTAGTCGATTTGGTGGTTTCTTTGGGCTTAATGGTGGCTGGAAGTTGAGGTTTGTTGGTAAAGTGTTGATGTCATCAAGGAAGTGTAAGAAGAGTTTTTGCATGTCAATTTTAGTTGAGTTTTTGAGGTCTTTTGTTTCTGTTATTTAAGCTCCGAAACAGAGCATGCATGTTGAGGTTTGTAGGGTTGAAATTCTTGAGGTTATGAGCCATGATTTGAGCTTACATGTCCTTTTTCTTCTTGATCTTCCCAAACGAAAAATACAGTGTTGCATGCATGAGTTTACAGAAGCTAAAACTTAAATTTTTAAGTGGGTTTTGTCAACATCCGTTTCCATTTCGATATAAACAGAGTAATAGAGACTAAATTCCACAAGCATACAAAAATAGTACAAATATATTGATACTGAGTACATGTTTACATACTGGATTTATCCCCGTAGGGTTTGATAATATTTACAATATATTTGGTGAATAAAATTTAGTGTGT
Source organism: Inga oerstediana (assembly GCA_963210345.1). Lineage (NCBI taxonomy): Eukaryota > Viridiplantae > Streptophyta > Magnoliopsida > Fabales > Fabaceae > Inga > Inga oerstediana. The sequence goes on along the minus strand of OY723399.1, from coordinate 75,096,800 downwards.
TACAGGTTTGATTCAGTTTCTTTGAGGTTTAGAGAGTTGAACATGTGTTTTATAAGATAGAATCAAGAAGAGTTCATATTAGGAAATGATATGAGGTGTGTTTGAGGTTTTGGTGACACGAGGTCAATTCTATAGTGTCACTAAGCCAGTCGAAATCGGTGAGGTTTTGACAGGACAAATGGTGTCCTCTGTTTGTGAAATTTGGTAAGGAAATAGTATACATCCTAAGCTTTAAAATGACTCTTAGAACACGTTAATTAGATGTCTAGAACAAAAGTTACGAGTTTTACAAGTTTGGACAAAAAACTGGAAACATTTTGTTTCCTAGATTTTAGGCAGTGAGCAATCATGCAAATTACACAAGGTTACTTTCGTAATTTGTCATTGTGGTTATTTTTCTTTAAAATAGACTTACAAAGCTGTAAATCAAGTACTAGAACATAGAAATTGGAAGTGTTTATTGTATAAGTTATGGATTTTCATACTTTGGGTAGGAAATCTGGAATATCCTATCTTACCAAAGGGACAGTCAGTTTACATGCAGGAATTTGGAAATTAGTTCCATGATTTAATATTGGACATTATTTTTATTTTGCAAAGAATTGAAAGAGCATTAAATAGGAACTTGAACCACCTCATTTAGATCTCCTTAGCTTAAGTTATGATTTTTCAAAGTTTCTTGAAAATTAGAGATAGATTTTCAGTTAAGGTCGAAAAATGACAGTATTTTTAGGAAATTGAAATTAATAATGGGCTGGAAGTTACAGATTTGAGAGGGATTAATTATGCTATGAAAGTATGTTAATATGAGTATTAATTTGTCCCTACATGAATAATCAATAGGGTTTGATCTTTGCCATCAAGATCAAAGAGGTGGCAAGGCAAAGGAAGCTCAAGCAAGGGGAGGTAACTTGGAATAGAAGAAGCACAAGATAGTAAAGCCTTACTCTTATATAGATTATGCTTAGTTGCTTGTATGTTTATTTGCCATGTATATGCCTTTGAACATGTAATATCCTTATTTGAGTTATGCCATAGTCATGTGTATATACTTGTAAGGTGCTGTTCTTATTTTGGCAATTTACATCCTATGCTTATTACCATTACACATTATATATTGAGTTCATGTTTTATGACAAAAATTTCCCCGAATCTCACACCTTTCTTCTATGACATACAGCAAGAGTAAATACTTCTAAGGGCAAGTGCATTGTTGTTGGTGAAGCCTGAAAAAGGTTGGAGATAAATGAGTTTAAAATAAATATTTTGTTTAAGTGTTGGCTATCTGTTTAGCCATACTTCCTTTTAATATCAGTTATATGTATGTATATATATGTTTTAGCATGTAAATACCCTCTACAAGGAGGAGATCTAAGGCTATGATTGTCTAAAGGTACATGTTATCTACGATGACAGAAGTATATTTATACATAGTTAATAGTAGAGGTTAAAGTATGCTTGAATAGTAGCTAATATATTTAAAAGATTGAGCAAATACATGAATTATGCCCTAGGATAACTACATGCCAAACTTATAGGTTATATGATTTTATAAAGATGAGAGCAGAGCAAAACTCTGATAAGACTAATTATGGTTAAAGGATTGATGAGCTAAAAATAAAGCTTTGAACCACTAAGTTTGGAAGATATATTGAATTAGTTATGAATTTCTAAAGATTCAAGAAAATTTATTATCTTATGGCAAAAAGAAAAAAGAAAATTTATTATCTCCCAGTACCTAATCTTAGAGAAAGAATTTTAAAATTTTAGCTTAATCAATGGTACCTTTGGGTCACATGTGGTTCGAAAATGACTAAAATGCTCTAATAAGTCACCCTATAGAGAGGTGTTACATTTCACGCCCTCTGTTCCTCTTCAAATGACAATCTATGATAGGATGGGCTGTTGAATGGAGTCGGCATAATGTAGACCGTGCCCTCCAAGACCAAATTGCCAACCACCAATCCTCCGATGACGTTGTTGTTCGGGGTGGCGAGGCTAACGGTGAGGGCTTTGGGGGCATAACTGGCAATGGAGTATTGCGTAAGGCTGAATGCAGCGAACATGGAGAGGATTTCATGATGACTGGTATAAACGATGTGAGCAGCAAAGCCGTGCACGAGAGACTGAGGGATACATTATCAACAGTGCCAGAAGCTGTGAGGACACACAGGCTGGTGTTATTGCAGATGTTAAACTAGGAAATAGCTCGGACTATATTGTTGCCATGAGGGACTTAGAGAAACTAAGGAGCCATAAAATCACCGGGGTCACGGGGTACTAGAGGAAAAGAGGCCCTAGGCTTGTTCTTGGATCCTCTAGGGCGGCCCCTTGCTTTCTTACTAACTCTGCAGTAGTTCTCGAGATGAACATTTACGGCTAATTGTTAACGAAATTACCTTTCATCTCCCACAACTCTGGTTCAGAATATCTCTGAGTAACAAAATCCCCATTTATCTCTTTGAACTCTTGTTCGCCTACGATCTCTCATATCAGCTCTTCGATTTCTTGCTCAAAATCTCTCGTATAAGTTTGCGGAGGATAGGTAATGGAATCATCATTAATCTCTTTGATCTCTTCTTTAGAATCACTCTGATAGTTTACGGCCAATTGGTAGCGAAATCTTCGTTCATCTCTAAGCTTTCTCTAAGTAAAGAATACCACTTAGTAACATCTAAAAAATATTACTTGTCATTAATAGAAGAGGTAGTTAGAGTTGGATTTGGTCATGCATATATATGCCTTCGATCCATTTCATCTTTTAGAAAGAATGAATCAAAAAATTTTAGTAAAGAGAAATATATAGAGTCATTAATCTTATGGGATAAATGAGATACTTCTCATTCTATGATTTAAAGAAACTAATAGAAATGGCAAAATTACTTTCCCACCGCTACATTAATTATTAGCCTAAATTTATTAGTTTCACTCTTCATAAATAATAAAAGTATCTATGATATAGAACTTTTAGATGTTACTTGTCATTTATATGGACAGTCTAAAAATCCATTCAAATTAGGGTTAACGTGATAAAGTAACCTTTAACTTTTTATCAAAAATACAAAAATAACCATAAACTATTTTTTAAAGCAAAAATAACCATAAATTTTCAAAAGTAGGGCAAAATCGTTAAACCCAACTAACTTCTATATATTAAAATGAAAAAAATTAATCTTTTAGCCTTTAAAGTTTTTGAATACTTATAACTCGCTTGCAACTCAGCTCTTATACTTTTAACTCGCTTGCAACTCAGCCCTTGATGTTTCTGAGTTATCCTGTAAGGCAAAAAAATATTAAAATACTGTTAAAAATTGCTTAGGTGGATTTTATATAAATTAAAAAATAAAAAATTAACATTCTTGTCCCCACCAACTCACATCCCTCTCCACCTTTATTTTCCAAAAACCTTGCTGGGTGACAAATCTCTATTTTATTATATATTTTCAAACTTTATTTAGGATTTTTTTTTCATAATTATTAAGCTTAAAATGTTTTTCTTTAAAAAACACCACGAAGTTATTCAGATAAAGAATTGTTCGCAGTGGCGAAGTATCATCCAATTTTGAAAACTTGTCTCACATTTCTATCTTATCAAAGGAACAATGTTCACCACAAAAGTATTTTTAAGTCAACAATAAAATGTGTAGTCCCATTTTTGTTCTCCTCTATTAGGAATTGGGACCCAATCTTGCAATTGGGGAAGGGGATGGGGACGCTGTTTTTTATTTTTTAATTTATGTAAAATCCACCTAAGAAATTTTTAACAATATTTTAGCATTTTTTGCCATATAGGATGACTTATAAGCATTAAGAACTGAATTGCAAGTGGAGTCAAAAGTTTAGGAACCTAGTTATAAGTGAATCAAAACTTCAAGGGTCAAGATTAATTACCCATTGTAATAGATGAAAATTAGTTGGGTTTAACAGTTTTGCCCCAATTTTAAAAATTTACCGTTACTTTTGTTCCAAAAAATAGTTTATAGTTACTTTTACACTTTTAATAAAAGTTAAAGATTATTTTAACACTTTTACCCTTCAAATTATAATAATTCTTTTTGAACCAAACTTTTAGATGTTCATGTTATTACCATGTTGAAAGGAACAAAATTATTACATCAATACCGACTAAAATACCTATGACTTTGTAATGAACCTAAGACATTTTTCACCATTTTATTGAGAATATCTTTTCTGCAATAAGATATATCCTATTCTATAAACCAAAGTATTAAAAACTGGACCAGTAAATAAACAGGCTAAGATAGTGTGTCAAGGGTCATTGGGTCAGAGGATCAACTCGTAGTCAGACCAATTACAATTAAAATAATACAATTTAATTAAAAATATTTGTATTTGACTATAAATATTTTTTAATTAACCTTGAGGTGTGCTTTTCATGGAGGACGTGGTGTCACATCTCAGTGAAGGATGAAGATACAAGAATCAGGCTGGAAAATGAGTATATGGAGGCGAGCATTTAGGAGTCATATACAATATATTTGAGTTTATCTTATACCAAAAAAGAAAAAAAGAAAAAAAAACACTTAAATACCATTTAAACTTCAAAATCTCAAATTGGTTTTATTGACAATAAGATTAATATGATTGACAAAAAAAGTATAACAATTAATAACTCAAGTTTTTGAGAAATCATTGATTTAGGATTTTGGAGTTTAAATAGTATTTAAGTGTCTTTTTAAAAAAAAACAAAGAAAAATGACTGCACTTTGAGTTTTTATTTTAATTTATATTATTGCTTTTAGTCGATGAGCAAGGGCCCAATGCCCAACACACTCAAACTTCCCTAATTTTATTATCAATCTCCCTACCATCGCCGCATTGCCTCTTACACAAAGGAGTTCCAGCTGCACCTCCCTCCATGTCTGCACTCTCTCTTGTATCCTAAAGCTAAACTTCGCCAAAGCTCGGAGTAAATCCTCTTCACTTTGATTTCCCACAACCTATTCTATAACTCAAAAATTTGCATCCAACAAAGGTAACGGCTTTATCTTTTTTCATGTAATCTTCACAAAATCTCTTCAATAAACCAGCCCTTATCTGATCTTCAAATCCCATCATCTCCCTTTCTCTCCTTAAAATGTCTGAAAATGTAACCCACCTAACCCAGTCAACTTGACAGGTTACTCGGTTCATTACCGGGTTACACCGATTCAAACCAAGCTACATGTTTTCCCCTAGTTCTTGCTACCAACCAGACCAGACAACTAGCAGGGTCATCAGTTCCGGGTCAAACCAACCAGTCCAGTTTTTAATACCATGATATAAACATAATAGTTCAAAAGAACATTACAAAAAATATGCTATATATGATAGGAGGAGGGAGGGAATAGAGTGAGGATGGCGAGACTGTTGGACTTCGGAGTTTGAAATGCAAGTACAAGTCTTCATCCATCTTAGGTTGCACCATAGGATAGGATAGCTTGTAGGAGAAAAAACTATATTAAATGACCCTCATGGTAGCACCTTCTTATGATTTGGAGAGAGAAAATTAGAAAAAGAATGATAAATATGAAAAATAAATCTTATACTAAAAAAAAAGAGGAAGGGAGTATCATTTTACTTACCATCAAAGGAAATAATTTCAAGATTGAAGAACAAAAATCTTTACAACATGTCGTCACAAATTTCTTTAAATTAGGCAATGTTACCGAATTTTACCGTATGGCTTCGTTACAAATTAAGACATTTAACAAAAATCTTCACACTACCATCGAGTCTGTAATTGGTTCATATTTCAGAGATAACACGTTTGGCAGTAAGCCAGTAACCATGATAGAGACCTAAAGACCCATACTTTTTGTTCATTTAATGATTAACTATAAAAATGAGTAAGTTATAACAAAATATTCCCTTTAATCATTTATATGGAAGTTACCTCTACCTTTTTAATGCCCCAACCTCCCAAATGATGCCCTACATGAAATAAATAGGACATATTGTCATGTATGATTAGAGAACATGACATAAAAGAAATAAGGAGCATGACGTAAATATTGTCCTAAAAAAGCCATTTACTCTCTGGCCAAAAAAAAAAAAAAAGTCATTCACTCTAACGAACATGGGAATAAGAATTTTTTGTCTTCCTGAGTTTAGCATCATCACATTAACTTGGCATCAGCATTCATTTTTTTAGCGCAACAGAAATGCCAACTGGACTTAAAAACCAATGCTAAGCTTCTTTCAGCTCTCTCTGTTCAGAAACGTAACTTTAGACAGTACAAGAAATCACTGCTCAGCCCCCTTATAAAAAAAAAAAAAACAAATCACAACTCACCTATGACTGAGAATCCACAACCGTCTTCACATTGTTAGTGGCTAAACTACAGTCTACAGGCAACGCCCAAGAAAGATAGCTTTACTATGACCTGCAAACAATACCCAACATTAAACATTTGTCAAGTCCAATGTTTCGAACATTTGTCAAGAAAATCAAAGCTCATCATTTCACGGTTCAAAAGAGAATCACTGGATCAACATTGCAACCGACACAGACAAATTGTCGATTGTTCCATTCTGTGAACCAAGAGGATTTGTGGGGAAGTAGGCTGAATCAATTGGCATTGCATTGCAATACCAGCTTTGTATCATCACGCACAGTAATTCAAGGGAAAGATGAGACAAGCTTTTACTTTTGTCAATCACTCAACTTTACTCCCAGTTCTGACCATCCCAAGATCAGGGAAAATAAACCAATTTAAAGGTTTCTTATATTTGCTTGCAACCAGCAGGAGGCTTTGTGTAAGCAAAAGAGCGCAGATTGAGCGGATCTGTGGACAGAGATTGATAATAGGTCAGGAATCTGGCGTCAAAGGTTGATGAGGATTGGGTTCAAATGATAGACTATTGCCAAATTTGCATTCAAACTGGTAACGCAAGTCCACCAAAATAATAAATAGCCTATAATAAATCATGCCAGAAAAATAATTTTAATGAAATTTCCCAAAGCACAAGTCAAATTTGTCACACTTAACACTTATCTAGGTCAAGCCTAGGAAAGGCCAACCACGAAACCTAGTTGGAAATAGCACAAGTCAAATTTGTGTTTTGAATGAATGGTTGCCACAGTTATAGCATTCAAACCACGGGAAATAAAGGGGGCTAATAACACTAGGCGCGCCTTCCCCTTAAATTGTCTTGTCTAAAGAATAAAAGATAACATTCATCTCCAGGTAACACTTAGAACTAAAAATAAAAATGGTGCTAGAGAAAGGCTAAAAAATTCACCAAAATGGGATATTTCACACCTTTTTGTTGATCTTCTTTCAAATAATTTTGTTCCGTACTTCCTCAAGCTTCTTCAGAATCTCTCCAGGGGTTCTGTCTAATTCATCAGCAATTTTTCTCTGCAAGTCCAGGGGCAATGTCGGGAATTGCTCACACAGATCCCCATCAATCACATCCTGCATCATCATGTAGACCTCTCAGAACATGTTACAGTTATTGCATTGAACAAGCTAAAGAATCTTAATATCAGCAGCAGACGCTAACAGTAGCATCCAGCAATCTCATCAGGAAGGGCCATGAAGATACAGAGTGGAAAACTTTCCAAATCCAGCATAGATGACATATGGTGTCATGTAACTTCAGAAAAAGGTTACAGGAATAATATAAATGAGGTCACAAAACTTGCCTTAACAGGAAAATAGGCAGATCTATAAGCCATGTGGTCTCTACCACACAAAGGCGGATGATCCTGCCTCATGTGCATCTCCAAATGAGAAAAGAAATCAACATCATCACGGGAAGTAAAAGCATGCAATGCACCAACACTTCCCATAACTGTTCCATATATGATGCTCTCTCCACCACCTGGTATAAGAGATGCTTTCTGCATACATGTAACCGCATCACCAACATGAAATTGTACAATTTCTTCCACCTTATTGGGAGCTCCATTCAGCCTTCCCTGCTCCCACTTAATCCTCCCACCAGTAGGATCTTCTTCTATCTCATCTGAAACGTCTTGTGGTAAACGGACAAAATAAATGTTTCCAAATTTGTCTGCTCCTGCCATGGTGTCAAAATCTACATGGTATGATGCAGTAAGCCATCTTGGAACGCAATCATCCGCGAATATATAGAGTTGATTTTCATCCCGCCTATACTTACAGTAATGGAAAGACTGGAGAGAAAACACAGAACAGAATTAGCAGAAAATTGGAGAATAAAAATGGCACATAGAAGATAATAGCACATTAGAGAAATTTATATCTCAATACATAAATTTAGTCAAGTTTTTATCTGATTTGAAACCCGCCACCCCCCCCCCCCCCAAACCAAAAAAAAAGGGTTTCGAACAAAATCATCAGCAGGAACATTTACCACACTCAAATTGGTGAGCACACTCATCCCTGCCAAAGGCCATAGCCACGTGATTGAAATACCTAAGCATCTAGATGTGTGCCAAATATAAATATGTAGAGCAGAAACATACCTCTTGAATGTCACCAACATAAATGCGATCACGGTATGCATGGATTGAGACAATTGTGTTGGGGAATAGTTTATTCTCACATTTCCTTAACAATCGTCTTTTCCCCAAATCATATAGCCTGAGCACTGGCCCTATTCCTGCAAGCAATCTTCCTTGAAATTGGCATAAAGCAAGTGGGACACCTTCAACCTGAGTTTTGTGCAGAAGTTCAAGGGACCTTCCATCTTCTACAAATCTATAAATATGAATAAATCCAGCACTTGTACTCCTTTTGGGCCAAAACTGCAGTCCCTTTGCTGTACCAACGGCTAAAAGAGTTCCATACTCCTTATCATGGAAATTCACTGTGCATACACTGAATGCAGCCTCATTATCCTGAAGCTCCAGAAGACAAGTAGTATTTCCTGTTCTAGGGTCAAGAACTCTAATGCAGGAAACCCATTTCTCTGATTCAGCTTTCGGATAACCATAATGCTCATCAGAAAGCGGATCATCTTTATCTTCGTCCTCACCGCCATTCCCCATTTGGTCCACATTACCATTTTCATTTTCCCCTGCTCCAGCAGCCTCAAAACATTCCTTTCTTGCAGCCTCTCGCTCCTCTGCCGTGAATGCCCCTTGATCACTCTCAATCATAACCAAAAGCTTTTTTTTGGGTTGCAGCACAAACTTTCTTGGTGTGTAACGTAGTGGAATTACCGTCTCATTAAATGTTTCCCCAAGCCTTTCAATTGTAAAAATTCTCAATGCCTCACCAGCCACAGCAACTACACCTTCCACACATTGGTCAGATGAAAATGATGCAGCATATTCAAGGGTTTCATATGAAAGGGGAGTTAAAAGGAAATGTCCCTGGTGGATGTAACCAAGCCAGGGTCGACTTGACAAGCAAAGCATTGCCTGCTTGCCTCTAACAATGATGGGAAATAGCTTTGGGGCTCTCAATCCTAAGAAACGAGAACGAGAATCAGAAAGCTGACCAGTAACCATATCCACAACAGTTCTAAACAAGACACCATTCTGTAAACCAGCATTCAGGAAAAGGCTAGCAGGATGATCTGCACCATCCTCACCACCAGTGGATGCCTGAACTTCAAGAAACAGAAGAGATTCTGGAGCTGAAGAAACACTTTGCACACTAAGAATCTGCATACAGTCATCAGGACTCAACGATAAGATACGGATGGTTTTATCATATGAACCAACAGCAAGAAAACGAGATTTTTGTCTGCCTTCAGGTATTGTTGCAATAGCCAGACATGCAACATCTCCTGACATTTCGTGCTTCTCAACCTCCATCAACTGACCTGTGACATCCACCTCAAAGTAAATCAGTTCACCTCCACTCAGTGCAATGACTACTTGAAGCCTATTTGAACCAACTTTTGCAATTGTCCTCTTTCCAGGAGTTCTCCACTCATTAATACGTCCATCCTCCCTGATATGTCTAATACCATTGGGGTGAACCTGCATGAGAGAATCATCACCTATCAAGGAAACAGCAAGAGAGGGTGTGGTATCAAGAAATCCACTGTCACTAACTTCTTCAACTGTCTCACCAATGGAAAGAACAAGTGTCGCATTTGTGAATGACACAACAATATATGCGTCAAACTCATCATTTACATTCTTCTTCACAGTCCAGACAGCACTAGGTATACCAGGAAGCTTTGACACTGCCATCTCACTGACTGCTAATCCAGTTCTCAAAATCCTCAAAGATGAACGAGGACCACGCCCACACAGTGTAAATATTTGAGGAGTTTCTTCTTCGAAGAGATTTGTCACCTTCATATCCATTATTGGCATCAAACTCTCAACCTGATCAATCCTAACAAGGTTCTTCAATCTTCTGGGCTGGAAAAACACTGGCTGAAAACCTTCATCAGTTTCCATTAGTGTTGCTGATGAAGCTTCAACATCAGCATCATCCCCTATCGCCTTAAACTGATATAAAGCATGATTTCCAAACTCCGAGGCTGCAAATAAAAATCCTGTTTTCAATACACACATTGAAGCAGTAACTGGGATAGTGTCAAAATATTTGATTTTCAATTCTGAGACACGATCACCATCATGTTCTAGAGTAACCTTGAAAATGTCTCCATATTCTGTCTGCAAAAGGAAGAAGAACATGGATTTCAACTTATGCATAGCTGCTGAAACTATAAGAACTCCACGCTCAGCAGGCAAGTCTGCTCGTCTTGGAATCACAGCCCGGACGTCTGGGTGTCCATGATTCTTATAAATAACAAAGTTTTCTGCACAAACCAGCACACCGCTAGGCCCGTCTCCACCCCCAGGAACGGTGACAAGTAGATTTGCACCATTATCAACCTGTTCTGACCACTTCCTAGACACATGGTTCAGCCCCAAATCAAGTTCATAAAATGTTAAATGTTTCTGAGCCTCACTAGCTGCCTGACCTGTTGAATCCTGATCAGCCTCTGAGTAATCCAATTCAATAGCAGCAAATATCGGGTTCTCAAACCCGCAGTCAACTCCACAAATAGAGTACACTAAAGTATGAGACTTATGCGCTTCTAAAGGAGACGATATTGTCAACCTAGCTGCAGTATCCCTATTTAACACATAAACAAGCTTTTGTTTCTCACAAGCCCCAATCATAGCCGCCCTACCCTTGGGATCTATGGCCAAGTATTGTCCTGGAACAATGCGACGGCAACCAGATTTACCAAAAGTCTCCTGGTGGATTTTATCAAAAACGTTTTTCTCCTTGTTGTACTCAAGAATTACAATTCTGCCAGAGTCAGAGCCCACAACAATATAGTCCTTCTGAGCCCCAGTAAGCCTAAATTGAGCTAAAGACCTTATAGCACCAAAAATTTCAACGGACAGTAAAGTTTGCATCCTACCATTATCGTCAGGGCGGAGAAGATCGAGAACTTTGCCTCTAGCAACGACGATTTCTTGGACTTTGCCACCAGAAAAGTTCCCATTAATGGCGCACACTATGCCAGTAGGTCGCTGGAGAGTAAGACTGTAGAGATACATGACTCAACCCAAAAGAAGCGAACACTGGGTTCGAGGAAATGAAGGAAAGAAGAAAAGAAGCAATAAATGGCTTTAAGGTCTCTTAGAAGCTTGGTCAAGCTCCGACAAGCTAATCTGTCAGTCGCGTCGCGTCTGCCGCTCAGCTGAAAGCTTGGAAACAAGTCTTCAATAGCTCAAAACTTCGAATTGGCACGATATCGCCGAAGTGGCCGCATTTGTTCAACTTGGGTCAGACCTTGATGCTTCAAGCCTCCGACTCAGGAATTACTCAACCAATATGCAAGGTTTACAGAAAAGTACCGAAACAACCACAATATGCAACCACTTCCAATTGAAAAAGAAAAGAAAGAGCGGGGTTTTGTTCGCCAGAGTATAAACCCTAGTTTTGTCTTACCGCCCCTGCTTCGCGGTCCCTTGGCTACAATATAAAAAAGAAACAAATAGCAATGTACTGAAAATCGAATTCATGTTTGAATCGGTTGAGGTATTGGATGTGGATTAGTTAGTACTACCTTATCGAATTTATATGACTTATTTATATAAAATTATGTATACAAATTAATTAAAAATATTTTTAAAAATAAAAAATAAAAAAATGGGTGAACCGATCCGTATGGTTCACCCACAAGATCAGACCGGTTAGACCACCGGTTTGTCGGTTCATAAATTGAACCGATCGATCCGATATGATTTTTAATATCCGACAAATAGCCTCCCATGATCCCATCGTTTTAAGTTTGGGTTAGTAGCCAATGTTATCCTAGAGTAACACTTGAGAGTATTAGATATTTGGAAATTCTGAGAAATTTTACATGGTTAAAAAGGTAGTAAATTTGTTCGGTTAAAAAAATTAACATTAACCGTTAACAAATAGACAAAATTGCAACAGTTTTGTTACTTTTAAGGTAAAATTGTACTTTAAAACACTTTCAGATGCCCCACATTCTTGAGTAGTTACTTCTAGAGGCAAATTACAACTCAATCCTTTAAATTTTACCTAACATTTAATTTTGAAGGTCATAAAAAATTATTTTAAAAACAAATATAAACCACCCATAAATTTAAAATGTATATTAAGAAAGGGTTAAGGGACAAAAATACTCATAAACTTTTTTAAAAAATGCACCCAGCACTATAAACTTCACTTAGGTGCAAAAATGCATATAAACTTTTCAAAATGAGGAAAAAATGTCACCTCCTATAATTCTTTGGTGGGGCCAGGTTATAATTTTAAAATGATTATTTTGTAAAAAAAAAACCTCCCCCTCTCTCTTAATTTCTTGTGTCTTGGACCTATCTTATTCTCTCTCCCTCTCACAAATTGTCATGAAAATATCTCCCATTTTAGCACTAGCTAGCTTCGGCCTCAAAATCCCTTTCTAGAAAGATCATCCATGGGTAATAAACCAAAGTCTAATCGAGATGTTCTCTTCATTGACTACCTCAACCCTAGCCCTCCTTCCATGGAAACTCATCACAACAATAGCACCACCATTATAATAAGCCCAAACTCACTCCCAGAGTGCAAGACCCTCAATTTCCTCAGTTTCTATTAGTGTGCTATACTCTCACGGATAAAAACAGAGCATTAAGAAGGCTACCCATTTATTTTATTGAAATAGATATATTTTACAGTCAGTTCTGGATCATAGGTTGATCCAACCATTTATACTAATTCTATTCATACAACTTAACTGTCCAAGCTACATTCATTGGGCCTAAGCCCAACAGTACTAACATACAAGCCCTAATTTAATATGTCACAAAAATATCCAGGTATTCCATCACTCCCCTTCAGCGTGGAGGGCAGAAAATATCTACTGCTCCTAACTTGCGTCGGATTCCATCTTGTGTATCTCTTGTAACAGCCTTGGTTAAGAAATCAGCCTACTATTCATTTGTTCTAACATGTTGCAACTTAATTAATTTTGCCTAAACCTTTTCACGAACAAAATGACAATCAATCTTGATACGCTTGGTTCGCTTGTGAAAAACAAGGTTGTTGGCTATGTGAATTACAACTTTACTATCACAATAAACATGTACAGGTCATGATTTGAGGCCGACCAAGCTCCTTAAGGAATCCTTCTAACCACAGAACCTCAAAAGTTGCCGCCCTATATTCAGCTTCTGCAGATGAGCGCGACGTTGTTGCCTGCCTCTTTGATTTACAATGAACCAATAATCCTCCCAACTTGAGCAAGTATCCCGTTACATATCTTCTAGTTGTACCATATGCACCCCAATCAGAATCACAATAGCAGCTCAGAGTGGTGTCTCCTTATGAGTTAATCAAGATCCCCATTCCAAGACTCTTCTTGATATATCTTACCATATTGAGAGCTGCTGCCATATAAACCTTCATTGGTTGTTGCATGAATTAACTTAAGACCTGTACCAAGAAACATATATCAGGGCATGTTATTATCAAGTAAAAAAGTCTACCAACCAACCTTTTATATCTGTCCGAATCTGTCAATAAATTAGAAGGTTTATCTTTTCCTTCTTGATAACCCGTTCGTTTTAAATTTTGTGGCACTGGCATTCTAAGGGGTTTACATCCACTCATTCGTAAATTAACTAACAAGTTTAGAGGCCCTAATATAATGTCACAATAATATCCAGGTATTCCATCAGTTTATCCAAACCGAATTCTCGCATCCAAGTATACAACCACCTACTTCTTTACACCAACTTTACTCTCTTCAAAGAAGCCCCAGACCTTGCCTGTTATTCTTCACCAACGATGAAAGGAATGATGATGACGGCAGCAACAGTGATAGAGAATAAGACCAGACTGGGGAGGACGGCCCCAAGTTCCATAAGAAAACCAAACGTTCATACTCTCTACACTAGCTTTTTCTTGCAACTCCTTGTACTTTATCATATTAATGAGCTTGGTCTCTTGCATTGCCAAAGCAAAGTATCTATGGGTTGAGCCGGGAATGTAGACCAACCTACAGGTTGTGGGCTGGCCTGCACCAACCCACGGGCTGTACTTTTACGGGTTGGCAAAATGACAACCCTAACCTGTAGTGTGTGGGTTGTAGGCCAGCATACAGGCCCACATTTTTATTTTTAAAAAATAATTTCCTATTTTTTAAAGATGGTCGAAAGTATGAAACACATATATATGAGTCATTAAATTTACCTTCATTGAATCAATCATTCCTATTATAAAAATTTAAAAATATAATCCATAATTCAATAAATAAAGTTATCAAATTTGTTTTTTTTCTCTTTGGATTGAGAGGTACCAAGGTGGGAGTAGGCAACTTCTAGGTTTTGCAAAATTATTATATGCAAAAGAAAAAAGAAAAGAAAATTATGTGGGCCAACCCGCCAACTTGTGGGCTGGCCTGCATCAACCTGCAGCCCACATGCCCTCATTTTTGCAAGTTGGGATTCCCTTCCCCATTTTACCGACTCTATTTATGAGGTGATAGTGTGCTGCTGAAGTATTGAGGGCAATGGAGTTAGAGAGTGTAACATCCTGATTTTTATTTTTAGAATATAATTATAGTCTAGAGATAATTATGAAATTAATAGTAATTTTTGGGTAAAAAGAAAAGAGGGATTTAGTTAAAATATGTTTTAAAAAAATTTAAAATATACATATGTATAATAAAAATTAATAATTATAAATATATATATACATATAAATTAAAAAAAATAATAATATAAATATTATAAAAAAATAATAATAATAATAATATATATTTAATTTTTTTAAATATGTGTGTGTGTGTGTGTGTGTGGACGTCGTTGCACCCACAGTTAAGAAAACTGGGGGAGGCACAAAAATGCCTCCCACCATCTAATATTGAGATTGTGGGCAGGCGCCCACAATCTTAAAAGAAAACAAGGGAAGGCACTTAGTGCCTCCCACAGTTTTCAAGAGAAGGGGGCATTATAAATATCCCCTTTCCCCCGTCCTCACTTCACACAACACAAGTGTGAAGAAAGGTGCAAAGTAAGGGACTAATAGGAGTATTTTCATATTTTCGGGGATCGATAAGGTACTCAATATTACTTCTCATCTAAAAACTTTCCTTATGAAAATGTTCTAAATAATTTTCTCTTCTTTATGATAATAATTTTGTAATGATTAGAGAAAATTTTAAGATTATGATTTTGGATAAATTTGAGTTTTATTAATATAAGGCTATAAGAATGTAAAGGATAATTAATAGTTAATTTTAATCAAATTACTTTTGTTACTTAGTTAGCATATAATTTTATAATGAAATCTTTATTTAATTAATCTATGAATAATTCTATATTAGGCTTCTTAACCAATTAAACTTAGGTTAAATAATTTATTTGGATTATTAGAGGTATTCTTGAGGTTTTAATTGGTTTAGATTTTTTTTAGGATGATGATTTATAATTTAGCCATTTTATAAATTGATTATTGTATATTGATTTTTGGCGTATATTTGAGCTCTTGGATTAGGAGCTTGTGATTATAATTTTGCTTTGGTGAAAGGTAACCACTTTCCACTTATTATGTGTACTGGTATGCTATTTATGAGTATTTTTGTAAAATGATTTAAGTTTGGAAATGATATGTTGATATTTACTCCAATGAGTAAAGGTTTATTGTGATTGAGAAAGTTATCATTATATTGTGAAGTTTTTTTTTATATAAACTAGCTTTGTGGAATTTTATGATTTGAAATGAAAAATATGTATATATTCGGGAAAATCCCATTGATAAATTATTGTGATAATGGGTTTGGGATAAGATGGAGTATATTATTTTACCACGTGGTATAGCCTCCATTGGTGCACGATGGTTGGCTGTCTATTGTCCCACCAGTTTCAATGAGGGACTGCCCCGCCAGTTCAATGAGGGGTTGCGACACCCCACTAGTTCAATAAGGGGAAAGACCCATGGTCCGGGGCACGTGCTCTGAGGGTTTAGCCGATCCTCATCACGTGACCGGTGAGCTTTTTGAGTGGCCAGTCACATGGTTAGTAACCTAGCCCATGGGTCTAGTCGGCGGAAATAAGGCGGTTCGGTTGGATTGATGGGAAGCAATGGGAATTGTAATAAGAAATTTATATATAAAACCGTGATATTGAATTTTTATCAATTATAATTTGCTATATAAATTGTTCCACTTAGCACCTCATGAACACATGTTAGCATGTGTAATGAGTCGGATAGCTGGTTACTGAGGCTTTTGTCTCACCCCGTTAATTTAACATTTTTCAGGTGAGTTTTCTCTTGCTGGGATGTTGGGAGGAGCTCCTGAGGCATAGATATATTTCCATCTATATCTGTATAGCCTCTTGTAGTTTATTATGTGTTGAATGAATGTATATTGCCACTTATTAGGGACCATATTTTGTAAACTCTAAATTCGTCTACATACTTTGTTTATCATATAAAGTTGGGGTGACTTAGGTTTTGAAATGAAAATTTTTGGTATGATAACGGTAGGATTAATTAATATGGGTTGTAATATTTTCTTTGTAGGGACTTAAATCCTTTATTACCATAGTAGAGTGTTCAAATAATTAGTTAAGTTTTTTTTTTCTACCATGGTAATCTTATGAAAGATGAATTGTATTCTTTTTATTACCATGGTAGAGTTTTCAAATAGTTAGTTGAACTTTTTTCTACCATGGTAATCTTAAAAAAAAGAGTAATTTTTAAAGATAAGTTATTATAAAAAAAATTAAGGAAAGGATTTTACAGCGAGAGAGTTGAGACATGAAGAGTTGAGAGAGAGAGAGAGAGAGAGAGAGAGAGAGAGAGAGGGGATGGTCGGAAGAGGAAGGCGTGGAGAAAAGAGCATGTAGAGAGTTTTCTTTAAAAAAAGTAGACATTTAAAAATTATAATGTGAGAGTTTTCTTTAAAAAAAGTAGTCATTTAAAAGTTAACGGAGGTGGTATTTTTACCTCATTTTAAAAAATTCATAGGCACTTTTGCATCAAAGTAAAGTTTATGGTACTGAGTGTACTTTTTTAAAAAAAAAATTATGGGTATATTTGCCCCTTAACTCATTAAAAAACTTTCGTATATATTTGTAATACCAATTTTTTCCATTCAACTATTAATTAATAGTTAAATTTCACTCTCATACTTTTATTTTAACCAAAATACGCCTATTTAATATAATAACTATTTAAGCATTTATATTTTCTAAAAAATAATTTTTACACAAGAAGAAAAAAAATTCAAATATATAGATATTTAGGGCTTGTTTGATTATATTCTCTATTTTTTGTTCTCAGAAACAGTTTTTGGAAACAAGTTTTAAAAACAAAAAACAAAAAACAAAAAAATTGTTTAAATAGTTGTTTTGAAAAATCTATTTTTGAAATGATGTGGTGGTGTGGTCGTCGATGGTGACTTGGTGGTGGTTGTCACTGATAGTGTAGTATCGATAATGGATAAGTGGCAGCCTTAAAAAATAAAAAATAGGAAAAAAAATAAGAAAACAATCAAAAATTGTTTTTGTTTTTAAATTTTTAGAAACAATTTACCAAATAGTTTTTATTCTTTTATTATTTTTAAAAGGGTTAATGTGCAAATCCGCCATGAAAGTATTCGCAAAAGAGCGTCCTGGAAGTTTTTTTTTTTGTCTCAATGTTGTCCAAAAGTTTCAAAACATAATAATATTGCCCTCCTCCATTAAAATGTTAATTTTAACTGTGAGTTAACTCAATTAAGCTGAAGTGGCCCTAACATATCAGATATAATGACACATATTATCCCACCTATTATCCCATTGCAGCATCGCTTCCTTCTTTGTGCTCGTTGAATCTCAACTTTGGTAACCATCGTCTTCTAAACATTTCGTCTGCTCCTTCATCCACTCCTTCCCCTCTCATGCTCGAGCCTCCTTCTCCCTCATTGTGAAGGCCGCCACCACATCACTTACCACAACTCCACTGCCCCCTCCTTCCACGGATAGCTCCACCATTGTATCCAAAAATATTGCATCTCGCTATGCGGATTTCCCAAATCACAACCCTATCGATGCCTCCGCCATGTACAGGTAAATCTAAGAAATTGTGAGAGGAAGGGGTAGTATATGAGATCTCGATTAAATTTTTGGATTTACTTCTTTTGCCCTGCCTCCGTCATCACCCACCAACCCATAGAAATCCATTTGATGAGATCAATTGTAGGGCGATATCGGAGTGTTCTACAGAGATTGCAAAGGAATGGTTGTGCAACAAAAATCATCGATGCATTAATGAAAGGCAGTCGAGACATTCTGCAACAAATCATCGATGCAACAAAAACCGTGTTCATGGCATAAGCTTTCGGCGATAAATACTCGGCATTTCTTTTTTATTTTTTATCTATGTCATTTCTTTAATTTCTGGATTTGATTCCATTAATTTTTGTATAGAATTTCACAAATTGAGCTCTAGGCGATGAAGTGGTGAACTTTAAAAAAAATCTGGATTTGATTCCATTAAAGCCTCATTGCTCATTTGAATTTTGTTTATAGATACATGGATTTGTTCATGTTTCTGGTCTACCTACTAGATTTTGTTTATCTTTCTTCTGGATTTTGATATTTTCTTCTTCTCAAAATCTCTCTTCTTCACCACGCTGGCTTCTCAAAATCGGTCTGTCATGGGTCCGAGTGGAAATAGGTTAGGTTAAGTTAGGTTTTACCCAAATAGGTCTAAGCCTGCAACAGAATTTCAAAAGGTTTAATAAGACCTAAAACCTGTTTAAAAGCCTACTTAAACTATAGGACTTTAAATAGCCTTTAAAACATGTGCATCAAAATTCATATATAATCGTCTTCACACTTATTCAAAATATTACGTTATGTCTTAAAAGCTTAGTATCCATTCTCATTGTAATATAAAGGCTTAGTAAGGAAAAGAAAAGAATATTTGGTGACAACAATTGTTCGAGCAAATGGGAATGAGAAAAACTAATGTATGCTGACTAATAAGATATATTTTCTAAAATCGATCAAGTATAACAAGTAACACGTAAAATTAGATTTTATCTCTTTTACTGTTCCCACGTAAATTGGGACAAACTCCTCCTACTAAGATTATAATATTTCATTTGGAATTAAAATAAACTCATACAAATTATTATGCTTTAGTGGATGGCATAAATCAAGGGAGAGGGAGTGAGTTAGCATTGTCATCTCGAGCAATCGGAGAGAAGAGAGGTGGGGGTTAATGATTGATGTAAAAATAAGGGTTGAGAGTAATAACGATGAAATATGAAACTTAGAATAAAGGTTCAGTTGATAAATTTATAAATAATTTATATAATTATTTAGATGACATTATATATTCTTATATTATAGTATAAATTAAAAAAGTTAAATAGGTCAGGCCTGTAGGCTTATAGGCTAGGCCTTATAAAAATCGGTCAGGCCTGTTTATCTAAATAGGCTTGACAATAAGCCTGAGTCAAAGCTAAAGCCTAGCCTATTTACCAAATAAGTTAGGCTAGGCCGTAGGCCCCTGTTAGGGATCTGACATATTTCCATCCCTAGTCATGGGCTGTCAATGGGGGATGAAGTTGGTGGTGACTGGTGTGGAAAAAGAATGGTCAAAGGATATTTGAGTGTTTTAACATGCTGTAATAATGAGGTGGCAATGACTTAGATTATCAATATATAATAAACAAGTGTTCACTTACGCATAGAAGCCAAACAACTGTTCATAAGCCAAAAACCTCACAGCTTCTCGGCTGAAGCCATAAACTTTGGGCTTTGTGCTGCGCAAACTTATGTTTCCATGACTAGATGATGAAAAAGGGAAAATAGGTGCCGCGAAAGTTCAGTTTGAATTTTGGTAATAGTTTCTCGTCCTCTATATAATGCGTGTCCACGGATGCACAACCATGAGTTAGCATATAGTGAGAAATGCAGCCACAGTGATCGCGCAACCACAATGAGACTCACTTGAAGGGGTAATGGCTTGACATAGCCTGGACGACCAGTGGTAGTTCAATGTTTTTAATGTTTGTTTTTCGCTGTGCAAATTTTTGGCCATTCAGTTGTTGCTACTCACATTGCAGCTCGTCGTTCCAACGATTTCTACAGCGATAAGGATAAAAGTGAAGATATGAGTGGGCCGTTTGCAAGGTTAGCCCTCCATTGTTTTCCGACTATACATAGATGTATGTTTTAGTTAAAGTGTGCTAATATGCTTCCTGCATATGACTTTGTTGCTAGATTTCTTTTAGAGGAGGAAGATACATGTATTGACATGCTGTTCAAAGAGGGGCCTGAGTTGGAAGCGAACTACAGGAGCTTGTAGTATCTCCATGTCAGAAGAGAACTGAATGATCCTCAGTTTCAATAGTTGACATATAGATATAATAGGAAAACTAAGTCCCAATGTGTTGACTTATAACTTTTAGGTGTTTATTATGCTTTTCTTTTATGTGTGGGTGTGTGAATATGTGCGCATGTATGTCTTCATCCATGGACTCCAAATATGTTTTTTTAGAGACAACTTTGATGCATCCCTCTGAACTGTCTTCGTTGCGATCTCTCTGTGTGAGAGAGTGATTACATCCTTCTTGAGATGTGAAGGAGTAGAGACAGAGGACTTGGCATTTGCGGAAGAAATTATAGACATTTATTCACGGATCTTGAAGCATTGATAGCATAAAGAGAGGGAGAGGACAAGTATGTTGACGCTGCAGCAAACAACAGTCCAACAATAATTTTTCATTTAATACTCCAATGGAAAGGAGAAAGGTCACCATTGACCACGTCAAATAGAGAGGTAGAGGAACAAAGAAAAACAATTATATCTTGAACTCAAATGCAACCTACTGGGATGTAAACTCAATCCAAATTTACCGATGCAGTGTTATGAAAAATTACACATATTGCGGACAAAAATTTACCAATCATAAGCTAATTTTTTTTATAATTATGACACACTTTTTGTAGGGATGTTTGCACTTTGTATTACAAATTTTGAAAAAATTCATTACGAAGTAAGTGTTGTAAACTTTGTTCATTGGATCGAAAAAATAGAAATGAACTGTCAGGTTAGTTCCTCCCAGTGAAAGTGGAATAAATCTCTGATATGTTAATATGTTATATTGCGTCCTTTTTTTTCTCACGTTGCCCTATTTTTCACTTGACATTATGGTCTACCAAAGACAAATGTAGACGTTGAACTCATTTATGGGTCCAAACTGACACCATGACATCACTCCAAATGCAAAGTGTATCTTGAAATTATTGTGGGCTCAGATTTAAGTCAACAAAGCAAAGTTATGTTTCTGTAGCAATCACCTCAATTTAATGAACTTACCTACTACTCTCATATTAGGTGACCTGCCCTGCAATAGATCTTTTGCCAAACTTATTTAAATTGTAACTTGCGAATAATATTCCCTACTTGACACTTTATTTGAAAAGGATGCCCTCTTTTACTGGAATAGTTTATACGGGAAAATAAATTATGTTTGGCCAGTGAAAAATTCAACCGTAGTAGACAAAGTCTAAATTTTCTACGCTTAACATGTCCCTTTCATAATGGAAGAACTACATTGAAAATAAGGCCCATTCAGATACTGTGCCTAATTTGCCCATAACAGGGGCCCCCATATACGGAAAGGAAATACGAAACTCACCCGAACACACCGAACACAACTAAGACACGATACCTAAATCAAAAAGAGGAAAACCTAAGTTAGCCACAACTATGAAAACGACGATATCAACACCCCCACCCCCGATCAACCTTGCTCCAATCTTTTTTCATTCAACTACATATCCTAATTCTGCTCCTAATTCCGAAGTTGCTGGTAGGAATTCATTCGAACTGTTATCTGCAATTTCGTCACTGCCCACCTGAAGTTCATTTTCGTTCTCCTGAATATTAAGTTCCGCTAATTTGCCTCAGACGGTATATCCGAAGATTCACAGGCGTTATCTTTATATACGCATGCTTCATCACATCATGAATAACAATTGGCTCCAGAATTTGGTCTGGGTAGAACATCGATATGTCCGATTGTGCAGCATTAATCATAGAACGGTAATGTTCATTGAACCGCTGATCATGCATTCCTTCCCACATGGTGTTAAAGAATCCTTCTTCCTTCAGTACAGAATAGAAGCACCTGAATAAGTAGTAACGGCTTTCACTCCACCTTGGCGACCGCATGCTTATTGGCCTCCCTTCCGAGCATAGAACGACTGGGTTTAGACTGTAAGTGGTTTTCGAAACAACATCTACCATGTTTTCTTTATTGTACACCCCCACTTCCTCTACTTCAGCTTCCCAACGCATTCGGTGTTGGAAGTCCATGAGACCACACTTGATGCTTACTATATGGAATCCCAACTCTCTCCATTGCTGCAGAAAATCACAGAATTCACTATCTGAATAACCATATGCCTCACTTATTAGGGAGTTAGGATGAAATTCTTCCTCAGTCAAAATTAAACGTGAGTTCATATTGACAATTGGTTTCCATGTGCTGTGTTGCAAGCGGTATTTATGCTTTTCACTTTGTCAATTTCACGTGTCAAAATCACCCTTGACATATACATTAAGGACTCTTTTTTGTCTGTTGGTCTGATTTTCACATTGTCATTCTCACATGTCAATATCACACATTTCATATTTTTTTCCCTATTATTCTGCTTTTCAATTAACGACTGACAAGCCCATTTGTTCATAAGCGACAATTATCTATTAAAGTTGCAAAACATTCCCATCTCACATTTTCATTTAAGATACTTTATTTATGAGGCTGAAGTGACTTTACTTTCCAATACTAAGAGAAAAATTCCACTGCACCTTCTGACTCTGACATTCATCATCTCACATTTTGTGCTAATCAGCTCTTCAACAGTCCTACTGATCATAACTATACATTTTCACTCTGTAGATCCAAGTTCATTGTTAAAAATTGCAATGTCATGTGTGTTATCAACAGAAAGCAATGGTGGTGCTGCTACACAACAATATTCAATTGCCTCTCACCCAGGTCAGATCTTAGACTATGTAACCAAAAAGTTGACTTCAACAAACTTTGCTACAACTATCACTACTTTCAACCAGTTTGCAAATAGCTACAATGATATGGCAAATGGGGGAAAATTCATTACCACATATGTATTCATCTTCGTAAGCTTTATATGGGAGGAATCATGAGATCACTGTAACTGGATATCCAGTCTTTGTTACTGGATATCTTCTTTATTACTGTGACGGTCACTATACAAATCACAAGTATAAACCATATCTATATGTAGTATGTACATCCCTTACTCTTTTACTCTTCTCTATCTTACCTGTCTCTTTCTTGCTTATTTCAACAATTGTTCACATTCACAAAGTCCTATCTCTATACTATAATATTCCAATCTGCGAATTTAATGTCCCTATACATATAGGTTTTCTCTCTTCTAGTTTCTGCAGAGGTTATTAGTACTTGAATTGCTATTTCGACCTAACCCAACTGCTCATCGTCCGTGAAAACCATGGTTTCAAGATGTTCATATCTTCAAACTGCTCACTCCACATCTCACCTACTATATCATATGCAGCAGGTTGTCATTTCTTCCCTCCAATTTTTTGTATCTTCCTCCTCTTAAGTCTCTGTGTCTATTTGTTTAAGATAGTATCACTACATTTATTTGGGCACTTTAAGGTGTTGTGATAATATGGTCATGTAGTAATCCATAAGTGCAATAATATTTTTTCCCCTCTGAATTTACTGCCTGGGGTATAACTTTTTTTCACTAATCAGCTTTTACTCCCCTTATTTATGTATTGTTTTGTGTGCTCACTCCCACTGCTACACATTTTGTCATTTTCCTTTTTACTTGCTTCATGTTACACATAATTTTGCATCAGTTCATGTTTCTGTAACCACTCCCTATAGCTTTCCCCTATTGATTATGCGTTTTCAAAACTTTGCTCTACATGTACAATGCATATCAGAGAAATCAGGCCTACATGTGCTATACATTTGGTTTTGTGTGTGTGTTTTTTTTCGTTCAGCCTATCCATATACCTTTTATTTATAATTATGCTAACCTAAACTGCTCATAGTCTATGAAAGCCATGGTTTCAAGATGGTCATATCTTTCACACTGCTCACCCTACATCTCACCTACTATATCATGTGCAGCAGGTTGTCATCTCTTTCCTCCAATTTCTTTTATCTTCCTCCTCTTAAGTCTCTGTGTTTATGTGTTAAAGATAGTATCACTAACTTTATTTGGCCGCTTTAAGGTGTTGTAATAATATGTTAATGTACTAATCCATAAGTGCAATAATCTTTTTGCCCCTTTAAACATTATGCTTGGGGTAAAACTTTCTTTCTGAAATCATCTTATACCCTCACTTATTTCTGTATTGTTCTGTGTCCTCCCTCCCACTGCTACACATTTTGTCATTTTCATTTTTACTTCCTTCATGTTACACATACTTTTGCATCAGTTTATGTTTCTTTAACATATCCTTATAGCTTTCCCCTATTCCTTATGCATTTTCAAAAGTTTGCTCTACATGTACAATGCGTGTCAGATAAATCAGTCCTACATGTGCTATACATTTGCTTCGTGTGTGTGTGGGTATTTTCGTTCAACCTATCCATATAGCTTTCCCCAGTTGAACTTTGGTCTCATGACTAAAATCACTACTTACTCTTTATTGGAATACTACACCTAAAGAACGATTTTGCATTTTAAAAGAAGTCGTTCACCACAAAAACGAGTTTTAGTTCGACAAAACACTGAAGTCATTCTGGTGAAGAACAATTTAAGAAATCGTTATTGGTGTGAATGATTTCATTATGATGTGATATTTTTTTAAATATTAAAACAAACTGTTACGAATATATTCTTCTTCATATATATTCCTCCTCCTTCCCAATGCATCTTCTCTTCCATCATATCAAACTCTTCCCCCCAACTCATGAATATACAGTGCAAGGGGTGTAATCCCCTACCTTGATAACCGTAATTAAGATTCAAAAATGTGTAATTTAAAGGAATTAGAGACCGACGGATATGTTTTTCTCAAAGCTCTTTTCTAAAATTCGTTCAACATGGTCTCATATTTATCTTCCGAATCTAATTACTCTGCGCAGTTCAATCACATTCATACATATCAGAGTGCATAGCCAAATTCCCGGCAACTCCCGGGTTTCATACATGTGTAAACTAAGGGTTGTAAGTTCCAACTAGGGGATTACATGACCAACATCAACGTAATATCTATATTTCAAAAATAAACAGTAATCCCAAGTCCAAAACAGATAACCAACAACCTAACAACACATTTCTACAAGATCCTAGCCGCTCCTAGTGGTTCGTTTCTCCTTGGAGCCACTTGCCCTGTCTGAAATGTTAGTAAATGGAAAGAATGAGATTCAAAAGAATCTATATAGTAACAAATCACTCATATAGTGTATAAACACATAGTATATATGATCATGTTAAGCAACATCATAATGTATCATGGCTTTCGCCACAAACGACAGCACTCATGGCTGTAATCTCTATGCATCAGCTTTCACTGCGATCTCTATGTATCACAAAGTATCACTATGCGTCAGCTTGCGCTGCGAACTCAAAGCATCACAATGTATTCACAAAGTATTCTCAATGCATAACAAACATACATACAATATTTCACACACAGTATAAGAGAAAGAGTCACTACCTTGTTCTTTCCGATTGTGCTTTAGCGCAGGTAGATCACGAACAGGGTAAATATCGAATCCTACAATTTCAAATGCACCATTTAGACACTTCCATAGTGTTTCTTGGGGTTATGAGTCTATAATGAAAATTTACAAAAATGCCCCCGGGGACCAGGCCCGGGCCTGTCGTACCCGGTCCGGTTGCACTTTTCTCGAAAATTCTAATTTAGGCTATCCTAACATAATTCTGCCCAAAGAATCCATTTCCGGACTCGAAATTATCAAATTCAATGTAAAATTACAAATTTACCCTTGGCAGCCCTCCTTCAAGGGTTTTAGGGGCGTTTTCGTAATTATGCTTTTTCGGCCTTTTCCGAAAAAGTGGCCAACTGTAACCCCACCTAATTTTGGCTCTTGAACTCAATGGAACCATCAAATCATTGAAAATCCAACTCTAAGACCCATTTCTAGAGCTGGCCTAAATTTATGAGCTTTCCAGAGAAAATTGGGGTTTTACGATTTCGGCTCCGTAAACGTGTTCCTTTCTACTTCTAACCACTTTATTAACCATTACATTAGGTTACAACTAACATTAAGACCCAATTTGGGCAGCATAACCCCTAGGCCATATCATTTCCAAACTTTAAAATCAATGGCAATCCGGCGAAATTTCACCGATTAAATTGCCCACAGCAGCCAGAATAAAGCAATATACGAAAGTTTGGAAGTTACCTCAAGCTCCTTCTGGCTTTTCTCAAGAGTGGCTGAAAACCCTAGTCCTTTGAACACCAAATTTGCTTCTCAAACACTTTAAATAACATAGAAGAGAAGCTTAGGAACAAGGTTATACTCATTAGGTACGAATTCACCGAAGAAATCGACCTACCTTGTAAGTTCTCTTCTCTTTCTCTCTTTAAAAGCTCTCAAACTTTCTCTCTCTCTTGGCTGCTGGTTCAACACGAAAATGAGCTAAGGAGGAAGATGGAAAAATGATTTTATAATATTTTATGTCTTACTTTAATTATTCATTAAAGTAAAATTCCAAAAATCACACTTTATGTATATAAACATAATGTTGTAAGCCCAAATAACATGTGCATAGTATTTTCTCTTCTTGGCCCATGATAAAGACGTCCAAGAAGGTCCTTCCATCAGCCCAAATGAGTTTTCCATGTACCTCATAATTTCAAAAATTGCCATCACATAATTTCTTTATTTTCAGACTTAATGAGATTTCTGGCAGATTTTCTGCCCTAACTTTGAAAAATCATAACTAATTCTAGAAAAATTGAATTGGAGTGATTCCAAAGCCTATGGAACCCTTATTGAGTGTAGTTTTAAGGAAAAATATAGAATTTTTCTGGATGGAATTAAAAAATTCTCAGAATTTCAATCTTTGCATACTGTTCCAGAAAATAATTAATTTCGCTGGGCAAACTTCAAAAATCCATAACTCTTAGCTCACAAATCAAAATGATACAAATTATATGTCCATTTTGAATCTTGACATGTGAACTTTAAGATTGAAAATTTTCAGAATTTTTAGACACAATTTGCCTATTTAGAATGTCCATACAAATCGGCTGCCCTGTATAGAATTTCAATGGACAGAGTTTTCAACTTTTGCACAATTGTTCCCAATGGTTTCAATTTCACAATAAACACTCTTCCCACACGAATTTTCAGAAGGAAGCCATTGGAATCATTAAAATATTCAAATTCCCATCACACATTCTCCAAAAGTGTTTATTCAACAATAATTACATCTATTTTTGAAGTCATTAGCCCTTAATCGCTTTTTGGGATATTACGAGGGGCCTTATAAATTTTGCTGAATGCTACTCTTTTATTCTCATCCATCTTTATCTTTTCCTCAATTTTGCCCCTAGCTCCTTGTTCTCTCACCTCTCTTCTCTTGCTCAATTTTTTTCCTCATCCACATCCTTCATATTTTGCCTTGTTGATCTATGGTTGGTCACTTACATCAGACTTTTTCCTTATTTAGTTATATACACTTAATTATTATTTATTATTAATTTTTTAATACTTTATTTAATCAATGTACTCCTTATCCTATTTTTGCAATCATTATTTATTTTATTATGTAATAATAATAATAATCATCATCATCATCATGTTGTTGTTATTATTATGTAAATTAATCATTATGTAATGATGAGGAAAGAGGGAATTAGGAAAGAGAAATACTTTGAAATCGTTCTTCAAGTGATGAAGTTTAGAAATCGTTCACCTGAAGAATGATTTTTATTTGCATAAAACTTATTTGCATAAAACTTCATGTCAATTCTGTGTTATTGAAGAAGTCGTTCTTCATGTGAACGATTTCTAAAATTCATCTTCTAGAGAATGATTTTAAGTATAGCATTTTAGTGAATATTTCCCACATTGTAGTATTTTGATATATATATTTATTGTTTATAGTATATTAATAAAAAAAGCCTACTAAGACCCTCAAGTATTGTGGCCTTGTGGGGTCAGGAAATAAAGCTCTGAAAGTTGGAACCCCTTTTAACTAAACCACATGCAACCTTATTTTGTTCATGAGAATTGAGAAATACGTTGGCAGTTAACTTGTGATCTGCATTTGCATTTCAGGATATGACGCCTAATAAGGTGGAAATCCATACTTTGTAACAATGTTGGGGTTAGGGGTGTTCAAAACCCAGACCGGGATCTCTCAATTTCGGTTCCCGATCTCTGTCCCGGTAATCCAGGGACCGGAATCGGGAAATCCCAGTTTTTTTAAAAGAAATTTAAATTTAAAAGATGTTATTATATAAGTTAAATTTTTTATAATCTAATATTTAAAGTGATCATTTAACACTTAATAAAGCCATAATAATAACATAAATTGATCTAAAATTGAAGAATAACATTTATTATTATTATTATTATTATTATTATTATTATTATTATTATTATTATCATCACCTTCATCATTTTTTTTATTATCTTTATACATTATATAGTTAGGATTAGTATCACGATATATACGGTTTAATTCTAATTAAAGATTTGATACACATTTTATCAAATGATAACTTAATTTATGGGATAAAAAATAAAAGAATAACTTAATTTATAAGGTAAAAAATTAAAAAAACTGGGATCAGGACCGAACTGGGATCACAAGGTGTGATCCCGATCCCGGTTTTCTCGAGCCGAGACAGGAAATTCCTAGAATCAAAATGTCCAAGACTGGGCCGGGATAACCGAGACCAGGATATTTTGAACACCCCTAGCTAGAGTTTTTATGACCTGATGATGGAAAGATTGATTATGTGTGTGTTTTGTGGGGGCGTTTGGGCCCCCAAAAGCTCAGTGATTGATCCAAACGTCAATGGGGTATTGGAAAAAGAAATTCAGTGTTTGGTGGCGTCAATTTCGAAAATAGCTTTTGAAAGATAAAATAGCTTTTGTTCAAAGCTCACTGAGGGAGCTTTTAATAAAGAGCGTTAGGGAGTTTATTACCGTTAGTTTTGCATTTAATGTGTCCGTCCTTGCTTTTTTCTCTCTCCTCTCCTCTCCTTCGATATCGCCTCTCATACACAGAAGAAACCAGTCACCCCTTCCTCTCCACGATCTTCCCTCTCTCGTGCGCAGTGGTCGGCGGTAGTTGGGCCTCTCGCTCTTCCTTGCGGTAGCTCGAGTTGTGAGTCGCCGATGTTGATGCACGACGGTGTTGTGGAGTCCGATGGGGAGCTTCTGAGCTGACATTGGCCAATCTGTCATTTTGCTCCGTGAAGAGTGGATCTGCTATCTGTCGATCTAAACCCATCGTCGTCTAGTCTCTTACCATGGACACGCCGCGATCCAGTCTCTGCTTCTCCCATTGATCTGCTCCAGTGCGTTCTTCACTATTATAAGGCCTCTTAACCAACCCGGATTTAAAAATGCTAACGAGACCTTTAATTTTTATCATTCTAGTTTGAGGTCAACTATAGAAAGGACTTTTGGAGTATGGAAGAATCGATTTGCATTGTTACAAAACATGCGTAAGTACAGCTACGAGACACAAGTTCGCATTGTTTGAGTAACAATGGCCCTACATAATTTTATAAGGAGAAATGATGTTGAAAACGTGGTGTTTCGCCAGGGTGAAGTTGAAAATCTCGTCGATGTAGATAATAATAGCGTAAATAAACAGCCTTCCACGTCAAATTATGATAGGCGATCTTCCATTCAAATGAATCATATTTGTGACTCAATTAACGACCATATTGTACGGAACATGTGATCCAATTTGTTATGTAATATTATTTCATCAAACTGTGTTAATTTTAGTTTCCAAATTTCCCAACTTTAACTTTTATAAATTTTTTTTAATTTCAAATTTAATTTCTCTCTTACCATTATCACAAAAATCACTTATGCTTAAGCCAATCCAAACAAGTTTGTAAAAGCTAAATTGACAAACTCAATTTTTTCAATCGTCAATCCAAACATAAATCACATTACACAATCAGGCTTTTACCAAAAATAAGATTACTAAAAGCTAAATTGAGAAACTCCATTTTTCCAATTACTATTCCAAACACACATTAAATAGAGCAAGCTTTTGAGTATATAAAACATTACTACATCAGATTTTTTTTTTATTATATACTAATAATCAAATTGAGTTGTTCAATGAGAGTTGAAAATAGTAAGGTATAATAAATATATATAAAAGGAAATTTGTTTTCCAAAATTGCCCCCATTTGTGTAGAAGAAAGAAAATATGTTATATTTAGTTCTTTAATCAAATATGGGAATTAAATGTAATAGTGGCATGAGTAATGTTTGTAATTAAGGATAAAATAGAGAGTTTACAAGAAACTTTTCATACGTCCTCTAACAATATCTTATAAAAAGGAATAAAGTATAGTCAAGAATTTTTATCTTATGAAAAAAAGGAACAGGGAGGGAGTAAATAATATCCTCAAACTTTTTTAATGTAAACTTTATGATAGTAGCGCCATATTTAAAATAATGAGTTAAGGTGCTAAAATAACTATTAACTTATACTAAAAGTGTAAAAGTAACCATAAATTTCTTTTTTTTTTTGTTGCAAAAGTAACTATAAACATTATAAAAGAGGGCAAAAGTGACCATGACGCAAATAATCCCAAATGTCTATTAATGCGAGCTTTTTAATGAAGGGTTATGGTGTTAAAATAGTCATTAATTTATACCTAAAGTGCAAAAATAACTATAAACTTTTTGGGTGCAAAAGTAACTAAAAGATGGCTTCTTGAAAAGAAAAATTTATGTATTAATGTTCAAAAGTCACCTTTTTTATTCTAGTAAGAATGACGAACTGAAAGAAACTTGTCACCGTAACTCCAAAAGCTGAAATCCCCAACACAAATCACTAGCTTTAGAAGTACTAGTACCGCAAATGTTGAAGCAATCCCATAACCAACCCTAAGAAGATTTTGAGGGAGGAGAGCTGAGAGGGAAATTGGGAGGCAATAGAAGATTGCATATGCATATGGTAGGGCTGGGAAAATCGACTTCACCTCTGATCATCTCATAATTAAAATCCACTTGGACTCTAGTTGGCACAAGTAAGAAAAAAACTTATCAATTAATGTTCAAGAAGTCATCTTTTAGTTACTTTTGTATCCAAAAAAGTTTATAGTTACTTTTATATTTTTGGTATAAGTTATGAATATTTTAGCACAATAACCCTTCATTAAAAAGCTCACAATAATGTACGTTCGGGATTCCTAACATCATATTTACTTTTACTCTCTTTTATAATGTTTATAGTTATTTTGGGGGGGGGGAGTTTATCGTTACTTACACATTTTTTGTGTAAGTTAATGACTATTTTAGCACATTAACTTTAAAATAAGGTTTCAATTCATAACTAGACTTTGATAGTTGGGCTATGATATTATTTATTATCTGTTAATAAAAAATAATTGAAAATTAAAGAGAAGTAAAAGTAAGCAAAGACAGTAAAGGAAGAAAAAATGATGGCACACAAGATTTAATATGAGAAAACCTGCAATTAATTTAATTAGGGAAAATTAAAGTAAAAATGAAGGATATGGAAGGAATGATATTTTTTTGGATATTGTTATTTGATATCTGAATTGGGGTTTATGGCCTTCACTTCCAACATAAGGGTCTAAAAAAATTTAAAAACTTTAATTATTTGAAAGACTAAATACTAAAATATAAATTTAAAAATACTAGATTACCTATTAGGCAACGTCCACTCGGATCCTGGACCCATATGAAGGAATGGTTTTTTGTTTTTTTTATTGCAATTCTAACTGAACTACCTAAGGTATTTCCTCAACACATAGATACTCAGCAAGAAATCCCGGAGGTATTGTAAACTGAATCACCCCTAAAGCCCTATTCATTGATTCCTTTGCAAGCATATCAGCTGCAGAATTTGCTTCACGAAAACACATATGAAGGATGGTATTGAATCAGTTTAGAGTGAGTAAAAACAAAAAGCGATGAACACATCTTCCTTGAGATGCACGAGGATTTTGGTCTCAGTTTGGAGCGAGGGAGACACTGTGGGGAGGGGGGGGGGGACCTAATCTCCAACTGTAAATATAAAATTTAATTGATTTTTTTTAATGATATTAAAGAAACTAATTAAATTATTTTAAAATATTTATATTTATCATTTTTTTCTTTAAACTAATTTGTCTGATTTATAAGATGATATATAATTTAATTATATACAATATATAATATAATTAAATAATTTATTTAATTTCCTTAATCTCTCTAAAAATCAACTACGTCTTATATTTAAAAACGGAGACGTCTTATATTTAAAAACGGAGACAGTAACTTACCATCATTGGCTCTGTGATTAGAAGGTTTGACTAGGAATAATTTAGTATTTTTCAAATCTACATTTTACTATATTTCTTCAACTAAATCGATGATCAATTAAATCATTGAATACTTCGTGGAGAGAAGTGGGTAATGGAGTAGAATATATATATATATATATATATTTATATGGTCTTACAGAGTAAATTGGTCATAGCAGAGAGAGCGAGCTATATATATATTACACAAGTTGCAAAGTGGCCTTGATCAAAGAAAGGTCCAACATAATCAGCAAATGCCTATAGGAGAGAATCACTTGGTGTGGGGGCTACACACTTTGCTCAAAAGAATATACCAAAAACCAAGAATTGATGATCCATTCTATTCTGTGCATCTCCAAGATTGCTTTTAAGCAAGAGACTTAAAAATCCTCGTCAAGCTTGAAGACAAAATTTTTGCCAGCATCTTGGAGGCTTGACATCACTGATGCCTTCTGATAATCACCCACTCTTCTCTCAAAGAAGTTTGCCTTGCCTCTGCTCAATCACAAAGCAATCAAAAATTTTAACTAACATCATTGTCATTATTAATAATCCAAATCCTAAAAAACTCACTGCAAGGAAATAAACTCCATCCAGTCAAATGGATTTTCCACATTGTACTTCCTCTCGTAACCCAAAGAAACCTGAACCCAACGAAGAAAAGGAAGTTAGCCGAACTTTTTGTTCAGGCAAGCAAGAGGAGGAAGGAAAAAAAGCACACTCATTCGGTCTGTAATAAGAAAATTAGATAAATTACTTAATTATAACGAATGTGATTAGATTTCTTTAACATATCTCTGTATAACGTTAGGTTATATATCACTTTATAAGTTAGATAAATTAGTTTGGTAGGAAAATAATAAAATATCAGAGATAAAATGGATTAAGGTCTTATATTTAGGACCAATACCAATCTCCTAACTAGCTCCAATAATTACGACCGGAGAAGTGCTTATTACTGTCATACCAGAAGCCTATCAGCAACAAATTTTATGTACTGGCTCATGAGTGTGGCGTTCATGCCGATCAAGGCACAAGGAAGCGCCTCACAGACAAATTCACTTTCAATCTCAACAGCTTCATGCACAATGCAATGAACCCGTTCGGAATCAAGTTTCCTCTGTAACAAGCTGCAGGCAAAGCAAACCCATAAACTAAACATTATTAACTAAATATCTCTATGTTGCTGCATCATTAATGGAAACCAAAATCAAATCAATCACACGATTTAAAAATCAATAGCGATTCATGTAAAAGAAATTATTATATATTTTACAGTACCTGTAAAGAAGGCAAGCAAAATCACAGTGAAGACCCTCATCTCTAGAGATTAGCTCATTAGAGAAAGTCAGACCTGGCATCAATCCTCTCTTTTTAAGCCAAAATATGGCACAGAAACTGACAGCAAAGCCAAATGAATTAACAAATATTATATATATATATAGTTCAGCACAAGATTCCATTATAAAGCAAAGACCCCAACGAATCAATTTTTCTTGTGATAACTACCTTCCTGAGAAAAAGATTCCTTCAACACAGGCAAAAGCAACAAGTCTTTCTGCAAATGAAGTAGAGCTGTAATTCATGGAATGAACAAGTTATTAGTAAGCAATTTCAATAATTCTCTGTATCAATATGGGCACAATATAAAGATCAGATAACTGCACAAAACATAAAAGAAATTATAAAATTTGAAAATAATGACAAAAAAATTGAAGCAAAGAGGTTTTAGAAATTGAAAGTTTCATCACAGATCCTACATTTCAGAAACCAAGTTATATAAACACCTAACATCTCTATTAAAGGATCCATTGGAAATTATAACCCCCATAAGATGACAGAACATGATACACACAATTAGGGAGGTTTGCACCTTTTACTCCTTGATAACCTTATGAATTACTTTATAGTAATGAAATCAAAAAGTTCAACAGAAAATAAATTGCCTACAAGCATGAAAGATATAGAGGGCTTCATATATCAAGTTCGATTATGTCTGCATGCAAAAAATGCCTACCCCAAATTGGCCCAACAATGCTCAAATCTAACCTAATCATATGACTATCAAAAATAAATAAATAAATAGCAAAGATGAACTATTCATCATCTCAAAATCCTAATGCGTCAATTTAGTGAAGGTATTAAAGGGCAGGAACACATGAATATCGGGCATAAATTCCATAAATGCCTGTGTGCCTTGCAGACTTGTCCGCAGATATGTAAAAATCCAGCAACTGCAAGTCCCCATACATGCATGTTGTGCTCCCTTATGGTGACACTATTGGAAAAATCATTTACCTTTGAATCCAATTTAATGCCCACTCAGCCTTCCTTGCTACACAAGGTAGATTATCAATCGCATTAAATAACCTATGCTTCTCTCTTGAATCCTTGATATAGGTCTCCAGCAGCAGGCTGTACATCTCTGACAAAATATAAACCTTAATCAGGAAGAAAGCAGTAAGGAAGGAGAGAAGACATCAATCACAATGCTATACCAGAATGAATGTTCTCCATTGCCATTTGAAAGCCATAAAATGCCCGAGCCTGCCATTAATAACACTGAAATGTAAATGATAGAGTATAATTAAACATAATAGGTGCCAACTTTTGCTTCGTGTGCGTGCAAAGGTGTCTATGCGAGTTCATGCACGATACTCGTGACATGTAATTGAACTACGCAGCCAAATGAGTATCTAGAGCGACACAATCAAAAGGTAAACAGGATAAAGAACTTCTAGATATTTAGAAACAGAAAAATAATTAAACTGCTCAGCCACTTAGCACTTAGCAGTGGTAAATACCACAGAATAATTAGAATGCAAGTAGGATGCAAGTTTACCTCAGGAATTTGAACATCCTTCAGAAACCTTGCGGCTAAATTTTCTAGTACTATGCCATCAGATGCAGCAAAAAAGGCAAGGATATGGGTTATGAAGTGCTTCTCAGAGTCGGTCAAGGTTTCCCAATGTTGAACATCATAAGAGAGATCAACCTCCTCAGCTGTAAATACATTCACAAATTGCCAGAATAAACAAGTAATCAATATCAAAATTCACCATGCTTAGTCCAGTTTGACATAAGGAATCAATGACTCAAGCATCGCTAAAAATTAGATGCCAAATGGCTGTATAAGGACGTTAATTCAACGATACCGACACAAAGGGTCACTCCGTTGCAGATGATATAACTGGAATAAATAAAAGTCTCCTTTATCGATATGATACTACGCATGTTACAGAAATTAGCTATATAATTGCCGAAACACGAAACCAGAGGCACCGACTCGCTCCAATTCAAAGTTCGAATAATTCGAAGAAAAGCATTGTGGGTATTGAGTGAATTCCAGGCACTCTTTGCCCGACGAAAAATTAAACCATGAAATTACTCAAATTTCAAATAATGTCAGTAATAACGTTCAATTCGTAACCCCAATTGTTAATCCAAAAAAACAGAGGGATGAAAGCATTATGCTTCAACCGTCAACACGTAAATAAGTGGGCATGACAGACGTAGGATAAAACAGTAAGAAAAATTAAATCTTTGTTATCCAACCAAGAAAAGCAACACAAGAGAAAGTAATACCCGTCCAAAAACTGGCTTCAGCCTTCTTATACATTTCCCAGAGTTGCTTGTACCGGATGGGGAACATACAAAACCTCTGGGTTTGCTCCCTTAATATGGGTTCTTGTTCTGCAAGTTCTTCTTGTTCATGTTTAGCTTTGTCAGCTTCGTTTTCCAGAGACCCCATTATCCTTGCGAGTACAATTTCGTAAGATGTGACCCTGAAGTTGAAGCCTTGATAGTGAATGTGTAAGGAAATAGAATAGAAAGATAAAAGGAAATCAGCAAAACCCTACAAAAACCCACTGCGCCCGATAGAAACACAAGGGCCGAAATTGCTGTCGAAGAAATCGCGGAACGAAATCATCAGCGACTTTAGGCCTTTTGTTTGTTAGCGTCCATGTTTATTGGGAATTGGGATTTTTCTTCCGGCCTTTTGGGGTTCCAGAATAAAGGAAGAGTACTTCACTTCACACGATTCAGTTTATGTAGGGTCCGGTTTTGGGCGCATCCTTTGAATTGAAAAGGTTGAGATTGATTTATAAAATTTTGAACAAAAAAAAAGAAGATTGATTTATAAAATTAATTTATAAGATTGTCTTTTAAAATAATTGAAAAGTAGAACTATTTAAAAACATCTAAACGCCCTTTAAATATATATATATGAATAGGATTAAATTACAGATTCGTTCTGAAAATATTCATAAAAAGGATAATATTACTTTAAAAGTTTTTTTATTCTCAATATCACTCCAAAAATTAAAAAACGTAGTAACGTTGACCATAAATTAACAGTTCAGACACAGAGGATCTAGCATCAGTTAACCTCATAATGCTGATGTGGGATGCCACATCAGATTTTTGTCTTAGGTAGATTCATACGTAAAAAGCAAAAAAAAAAAAAAAAAAAACATTCTCCCTCTTCTCTCCGCTGCGCTCTGTATGGCCGTGCAAGGCCCACTTGTGGGAGTTGGAGGAGGAAAGAAGCAGAACGACTCAACAGGGAGGGAGGAGCGAAGGCAGCAACGATCTGATGTGAGCGAACGTAGGACCAGTGTTGAAAGGAGAAGGCAAAGACTCGAAGCACGCATAAAGAACGACAAAGCGAAGACCCAAGCCCTCACAAAACGCAAACAAGAGGACGTAAGTCCAGGTCTGAAGATTTTGAAGTGTTTATAAAAGCACACAATCTAGTCTTTCAATTTCATGTTCATTCAATGCGTTGGCGTCATTTCTCCGTCTTCTAAATGAGGGAAATCGAAATTTGGGTGACTACGTGTGAGTTTGGATTAATTTTTTTTAATAGCTTTTACTACTTATAAGGTAAGTGTGTGAGAGAAATTTTATCTTGGCTATATAAATCTAAGTTTAAAACCTAGGTTTGGATGTTTGCCAAATACCCTACGTCAAAATGGGATTGGGTGAATAAAATATTCCCTGATGAGTCGTTCTACGTTCTTTCCTCCTCCGACTCCCACAAGTTGACCTTGGACGGCCACACAAAGCGCGGTGGAGAGAAGAGGGAAACTTTTTTTTTAAATTTTTTTTTTTTACTTATAAATCTGACTTAGCCAATAATCTGATGGGATGCCACATTAGCATTATGAGGTCAACTAATGTTTGACTATTTGGACTATTAATTTAGAGGCGATATTATTATGTTTTTAAACTTCTGAGATGATATTGAGACAAAAAAGCTTCAATGGCACATTGCTCCTTCGTGAATATTTTTAAAGTAAATTTACACTTTAATCCTATATAAATATATTTTTTAAAATAAATTATAGACGCAAAATCATGATTTTTCCGTAGACCATCAAAAACCTTCAGGTAGTATATGATAGGACAAAAATGAGATTTATTTATTTATATCCATTAATTATAATTATATTTAAAAAATTATTCAATCACGCTATTTTGATTATCTAAATCATATTTATAAATGAATTTTGAGATGATAGCATGGACACTAATGTTCTATAACAAATTAAAAAGGGTTGAAGCATATGTTTGATGCTCTAAATGTACATTAAATTTTAATTTAGTCTTTTAAATTTATAAAATGTATTTTTATAATTTTTTTTTTTCAACTTTCCTACATTTCACACATCAGGGAGAATCCGCCTGTGAGTTTGACCCTTGTTAACTTATTCGAAACCTTTTAACCCTAGAGTACTAGAGCTTTCTAGTAATAAATACCGTGCCCTTAATTTTTTTTAAAGAAAAAAAACCCGAGTGTTGCATGAGTTAAATACGTAAATGAGTTTTGTTAAGTAAAATGTAAAAGTGATTGTTTTAATACATCCCGAACACATCAATGATAATTATCATGATTGGGTCCTCTCTAAAATTGAGTCCTCTTTATGGTTCTGAGAGCTTTCGGCCAAAAAAACCCGCATAACTGAAGAATGTTGTAGTGTCATGGCTGATAATGGTATTCTTAAGCTACC
This sequence comes from Inga oerstediana, assembly GCA_963210345.1. Lineage (NCBI taxonomy): Eukaryota > Viridiplantae > Streptophyta > Magnoliopsida > Fabales > Fabaceae > Inga > Inga oerstediana. Next base: position 75,057,832 of record OY723399.1, on the reverse strand, counting down.
CTGGTTGTTTGTATTTTCCTTTTCTTAATATACTGTGCTTTGCTTTGTGGTTTTGTTTTGAACAGGGTTAATATAACTTTTGATTCCTGAAATTTGATCTAATTTTGGTTTTGGTCCCTAAAGTTTGAAATCGGTGGTTTTGGTCCCTGAAGTTTCACCCGATTTTGGTTTTGGCCCATCAAGTTTGAAAACGGTGAATTTGGTCCCTGAAGTTTCAGCCAATTTTGGTTTTGATCCCTCAAGTTTGAAAAGGACTTAGTGACCTAGTTATAAAACCCGACCCGACCCAGAAAAAAACCAAGTAATTTTCAAATTTGAGGGACCAAAACCAAAATTGGGTGAAACTTCAGGGATCAAAACCACTGATTCAAACTTGAGGGACCAAAACCAAAATCGAGTAAAACTTCAGGGACCAAAACCACTAATTTCAAATTTCAAATTCGATCAAACTTCAGGGATCAAAAGTTCTATTAACCCTTTTGAATAGTATTTATTTAGGATCACGTTTAGGACTCACAAAAGTGTTTATTCATATAAGTCGAGGTAAAACTCTTCTCAATATTTACCTCGTATATTACAAATCACGATTGAAAAATTACTTTTAAATATCCCAATCGTTATTTCAAACAACCATTTTTGTCATCTACCTGAACATGCTTTATTAGTTCCATAACTTCCATTCCTTGGTCCTTGGCACGTTCTCTCACCTGGACTTTAATGCCATACCCTGAATCTCTTGTTTGTTTAACCTAAGTTTTTATCAATCTCTCAAGGCACCCCACGTCCATAGTGGCGTTAATCAGTGACTCTCACTCCGCATTATTATAAATACGATGGGTCCTACTAATAATCTTGCCTCTCCGCAATGTTATGCATGTTGATAACACCATGACTAGCGTGGGCTTATATCTGTACTTTTGTGTCAAGTCTAACCTCTCAACTTTAGTTTGAGCTATAGTTCGGCTTGTGTTTAGATCTTATGTTTTAGTTCATGTGTACTATTATGCTTCAATGGGTTACTTTGTTACAACTGACTTGGGCTTTACTTTTTTGCATCGGTTCCATAATCTAATAGAAAGCCTACAATGAGTGTGTTTGGAACAACGAATGAAAAAATGGAATTTCTCAATTTAGCTTTTGGTAATTTTATTTTTAGTAAAAACCCGATTGTGTAATGTGATTTATGTTTGGAACAACGATTGTATAAATGACTTTTGAAAAAATAAAATTTATTTGGATTGACTTAAGCACAAATGACTTTTGTGATAATAGTAAGAGAGAGTGGGTGGAAAAATATTTTAAAGGGTTAAAAACACCAAAAAATATTTTAAAATAATTTTTGGAACTGAAAAAGTACATTAAGGATAAAATTGCAATCAGTCTGATAACACATTAGGCACAGTTGAAAAAAATATTTTAAGGGTTAAAAACACCAAAAAATAGTTTAAATTAATTTTTGTTGCCGAAAAAGCACATTAAGGGTAAAATTGTAATAAGTTTGATTGCACACTGGACACAACTGGAAAAATATTTTAATCATTCACACTCTCCCCAAACGCTAAATCAGTAAAAGCTAAGAAATGAAGTTTATGGCAAAAACTATTAAAATTAGAGAAAGCTCAATTGATCACTTGCATTACCAAACACTCACTTTTTTTTCTTCAAATTGCCAATTGGCGTTTAACACTCAATTGAGCGTTTGGGGGCCCAAACGCTCCCCCAAACACACAATATTATGTAGTTACTTAGTCATCTTGTCCTTAGTTGGTAAGTTGATTTTTATCCTAAATATAAGATATTTATCATATTTGTTAATCTTTTCAAAATTACTCTTATTGATGATTCTTCAACAATAATCAAATAAAAGATGAAAGGAGGTAATTAAGAAATTTGATTAAGGTATTTGATGAAAAAATGTAATATTAACTAACTTTTTTAATCTAATCAAATTAGGTAAATAACTAAGCTTGTTTGGCATGAGGGAAGGGGAGGGAAAGTGGTAGGAGGAGGGGAAATTTTTTTGAGTATGATCTAAGAAAATTAGAGAAATAGGGTTAAAAGTTTTTAATTATTTTTTATTACTATTTTATCATACATAAGTAGTATTGGGAAATCGGGTCAGCACGTTTATACCCAAGTCCCAAAAGGTACAATTGTTTTAGGCCCGCCTCGTTTAATGTAAGCCGCAGGCTTGGGATCCATTTAGCATCTTTTTGTTTCTTATATGCTTAAAGACTAAAATACCTAATTTAAAATATAAATATTATTAAAACTAAATTAAATCATCAAACATTATCGATGTTTAATAAAACACAAACACTAAGATTTAATTCCAAACCAAAACTAATATCTAAACACAACCACCAGTCAACCACAAGTGACTGTGAGTGAGTTGTGTGTGCGACGCACGCTGTGCTATCCGCCTATCTATTTGATTGGCGATCGGCCAGCGAAGCCGTGAAGTGACGAAGGCAATCCGTGACCTGTGACTCGTGATTGTGAGGGAGAGGGTCGAGGGACTGAGGATTACGTTAAGTCATAAATGTGTTATGTCATATGTGTAGTATTATGTTAATATCTTCCGGTCTTCCATTTCCAGAGCTAGTGCCCACTGCCGAGTTAGCCTTACTTTTTTTTTAAAAATAAATGGGCCTAAAAAGGTTGGCCCTGTAAGGTTGCAGAGCAAGCTCTTTTAAGCCCGCGGCCCTACAAGGCTGACCCTTTTAGGCCTGAATACTTCTGAAGGCTTTAAATTATAAGTCCGACCCTTAACGGGCTCATTCCTAAACGGGCTGGCCCGACCTGATTTCCCGACTCTATATATTCTTTATTAAATTTTTGTAACCCAACTTCTTCAATTGTTTTAAATTTTCTTTCCCCTTCAAATTCCTCACACCAAACAGACCCAAGGACTAGAGGAGTATCTTTTTACTTAATTTTGAATAAATTTTTTGTTGGCAAAAAAAAATGAAAAAGAATAAATTTGTCCTTTTATCTCCTCTTGGGAAAATTAATTATTTTCCCAGTTCCGCCCCCAGTAGGAAACTTCTGGGCCACTCAAAGTGGGCTTACACTCTGCTGGATTATTTTCACTGTCTGCTTTTTATGTTTGGGCTCAATATATTTTGGGCTTTGGGTCTGAATTGGCAAAGCTGGGCCATTATCCACATCCTTTCCTTTGTTGCTGTCGTTATCTACTTTACTAGGTGGTTCGTTTTTCCTGGTTATTCGCTCACCAACTTTATCTACTTTACTAGGTGGTTCGTTTTTTCTGGTTATGCGCTCACCAACTTTCGCCCATGAGATGACAAGAATCCGTTTAATCTCCCTTTTTTTTTTTGAATTCTTTTTGGGGCCAAATTGGTTCATCTTCTTTGAATAAACGGAAAATCGTTTTCATAGGGCATTTCAGTTCTCCATCCTTTTTTTTCCTATCCGGTTTATCAGAGTTTTACCCGGCTATATTCGGATCTGACTCACATTGTGTATCTGGTTATGGTGGGAGAGTCTCTCAATAAAAATTTTCTACATATATAAGGCTTGAATCCGAGACCTTACTTAAACGAAACCAAACCGCTTATCACTTAGACCAACTCTGTCCACCATTTCTTACCAACGCTACTAGAACTTCGTCCGTGATCCTCCTTCCTAAATCAATCAAGAACTAATAAATGGGAGTTGATTCAAGTGATAAGCGGTTTAGTTCTACTTAAGTAAGGTTTCAGGTTTGAGCTTTGTGTATGCAGAAAATTCTCATTCCTACCATAATTAGGTGCGTGATACGGATCGGATCCAAATATATTCGGGGCAAAAGTTCCGTTAAACGGGTCGGAAAAAAAAAATCAATCTAGAACCATGCTCCAGAAAGGCCTGTTCATCATATTTAAATACCCCTACTCGCTGTAATGGAGGAATGATCGACCTTTGACCTTCACTGCGCATCGTGTTTGTGATTACTGGAATCAGAAGAAGAGGCAAGAAATGTCAGGCCCGGAGTGTTGCTCAAACCCTCCAACCCTCAACCCGAATGCTGGAGCTGGCCGTGTTGAGAAAGTTGGTGGCATTGATACTTATGTCACTGGCGCCGCCAACTCCAAGCTCGCCGTTCTTCTGATCTCCGATGTTTTTGGTAATTTAATTTTACCACTTCTTTCACTTCGTCTTCTTTAAGGCATCTTTGTTTTTGTGATCAATGTTGTTATTTATAATTTTATAGGCTTGGGGACCTATTAGAGGGTTTTCAGAAGATTTTGTTCAAAAAGATCTGATAAATTCCAATTATCATGTTTCAGCTTTGAGTTGCCGTGCCGATGCCATGTATTTCTGTGACGTGTTGTTTTACTTATGGAAGTCTATTATGAATATGTTTGATCCATTCTAACGACAGCATGACAAACCTATTGTATAGAGACACCTTTTTTGGGCTGAATGTATTTGGTATTTGATTATTTCTTTACAATTTTTTGTGCGTTATATATTTACTTCTTTATGCATGCTCGATATCTTTCTTTCTTTTTTTAACACTTGGCTAAAGATTATTAAAGTCAGTATCCTCTGAAGACTGCGGTCTCTACATGCAAATATAATAACATGTATCCGCTCTAGATGTTAACCAATATCATCTTTTAACTTTCGCATGTTTAACTTGTTCCGCAGGTTATGAACCACCAAATTTGAGGTACGAGTGATTATCTTTTTGCTTTTCCTGTTTCTTATTTTAGTCGGTATAGTTATTTTCATAGGAACTTATTTATTTTGGACTCCTGTTTGCACCTAACTATACTATAGCTGGACTTCATTATTTGTCATGCTTGGAACCTGATAATTCTTTGAAAGTGATGTCTATTGTAATTAAAGGGATGAAAATAGTTAATATGATAGGTAGGGTGTAGGAATTAGGAAGAAGGGAGGAAGAGAAGAAAGAATCGAGAACAGAGAGGGGAAAGAATTCTTTTATTCACTGACCATCATATCATCATAAGCATCTAATAATAGCCTAATCCCTCCTTTATATAGGCCTAGGTAGCAACTAATACTAACTCCTTATTCCTATTACACGTGGCTCATAGACTTACCGGTATGCCACAATTAAAAATCCCTAAATCCCTAATTAATCCCTGATTACAAATAAAATCCCTAAATCCCTAATTTACAAATACATTTATATCCTACATATCAATACTCCCCCCTTAAAAACCCTTGTCCTCAAGGGTCAGCCACTGGAAAAGTAGGAAATTGCTGCTGTAACTGATATAGCAGAACCCATGAAGCTTCTTCTTCAGGTAACTGCTTCCATTGGACAAGAACTTCTGTCACAATTCGACCCTTCCTTCTGCCAATTCTTTTCTGCAGAATCCTTTCTGGTTCCTTACAAACTGGAGGGTCTGGCCAATTAAGGGGCGGATGATGCTGCTTAACAGATGGGTTTGGACACAATTTAAGTAGAGAAATGTGGAAAGTATCATGAATTCGAGATTCCACTGGCAACTCCAATTTATAAGCAACAGGCCCCACCCTTTGCTTAATCCTATAAGGACCAAAACACCGAGGAGCTAATTTCTGGTTGCTTCTAGCGGCTGCCGAAACCTGTCTATAGGGTTGAAGCTTAAGAAAAACCCACTGACCTTCTTGGAACTTTCGGTCAGTTCTATGAGAATCCGCCCTTTGCTTCATCATGTTAACAGCCCGAGCAAGATGATGTTTAGCTACTAAGAGGGTTGCCTCTCGCTCAACAAAAGACCTATCCACTGCATCAACAATAGCAGATCGTGGCAAATAAGGAACATACACAGATGGTTTCTGCCCATACAGAAGTTCATGAGGAGTAACTTTAGTAGATGAATGAAAAGTGGTATTGTACCACCATTCAGCCAAAGGCAGCCACCGAGACCATTCTTTTGGCAACTCCCAACACATGCAACGCAAATAGGTCTCCAAACATCGATTTAAAACCTCCGATTGGCCATCCGTTTGAGGATGATAGGAGGAAGTAAGTTTTTGATCAATCTTCAGCACCTTAAGAAATTCTTGCCAAAAATTACTGATAAAGATAGGATCCCGATCTGATATGATTTCTACTGGTGCCCCATGTAACCGATAGATACTGTCCATAAATTGCTGAGCTAAAGTAGATGCCGAAAATGGGTGTGCTAGGGCAATGAAGTGACCATACTTACTGAGCCTATCAACAATTACCCAAATAGTATCCCTTCCATTAGATTTTGGGAGACCCTCAATAAAGTCCATGGTGATACTTTCCCAAACCTTACTTGGAATCGGTAATGGTTGAAGCAAGCCTGGATAAGCCACTGTCTCATATTTACAACGAGCACACACATCACACTGTTTGATAAATTCCTTCACTTCCTCAAACAGATGCTTCCACCAGAATTGAGATCTTACACGCTGATATGTAGCATGTATTCCCGAATGGCCTCCCTGGGGAGAGGCGTGTAGCCATTCCAAAATCTTGTGACGAACCCTAGGCTCGTTACCCACCACAAGACGACTTCCTCTTCTCAACAAGGTTCCATCCCATTGAAATTTACTGTCAGCACCAGAATCAGAACCTTGCTGAAGTTTTGTAAGAAGAACAGCTACCTCAGAATCAGACTTCCAACTATCTTTAATGTCTTCCAATAAGTCGCCTGAACAAGTGGATAATGTGATCTGAAAAAACTGTAATTTTGGCATCCTGGACAAGGCATCAGCAACATTGTTATTGGAACCCTTTTTATAATGGATCTCATAATCATAACCCATCAATTTAGAGATCCAATACATCTGAAATGAAGTTTTCAGTTTTTGATCCAGCAAGTATTTTAGACTTTGCTGATCAGTTCGTATCACAAAGCGCCTTCCTTCTAAGTATTGATGCCAATGCTCAACAGCTTGGACAACGGCTAACAATTCCTTCTCATAAATGGATAACCCATGATGACGTGGTGCCAACCCTTTACTAAAAAATGCCAACGGCTGACCGCTCTGCATAAGAACAGCCCCAATACCGGAAGAACACGCATCTGTTTCCACCACAAAAGGCTTGGAAAAATCAGGAAGGGCAAGCACTGGTGCTGAACTTAAGGCGTCTTTTAATTTCTGAAAAGCAGTAGTAGCTTCTGTTGACCATTTGAACTGATCCTTCTGCAGTAAATTGGTCAATGGTTTGGCCAACACCCCATATCCTTTAATAAACTTCCTATAATAACCTGCCAACCCAAGAAAAGAACGTAATTGCTTGACCGTTGTGGGCTCGGGCCAAACTTGGACAGCCTCAATTTTCTGTGGATCAGTGGAAACAACCCCAGCATGTATAATGTGTCCTAAATATTCAACCTTAGTAGCAGCAAAGGTGCACTTGCTTTCCTTAACAAAGAATTGGTGTTTCCTCAAAAGTTCCAGAACTATTCTCAAGTGTTTTAAGTGCAAACACATGCTGGAAATATAAACAAGAATGTCATCGAAAAAGATAAGAACAAACCGGCGCAAGTGATCCCGAAAAATGCTATTCATGGCACCTTGAAAAGTGGTAGGGGCGTTGGTGAGTCCGAATGGCATAACCAACCATTCGTAATGCCCCGAGTGAGTCCTAAATGCCGTCTTGTAGGAGTCATGAGGTTCCATTCTTATTTGACGGTAACCCGTTCGCAGATCCAACTTGGTAAACCAACGAGCTTCCCTAAGTTCATCCAACAATTCCTCCACCAATGGTATAGGATATTTATTCTTAATTGTTCTCTTATTAAGTTCCCTATAGTCAATACACATACGCCAAGAGCCATCTTTTTTCTTAACTAGGACTATGGGAGAAGCAAAAGGAGAGGAGCTTTCTTGTATTACCCCTGTTTCTAGCAACCGCTTCACTTGCCTCTCAATTTCATCCTTCTGTGTAGCAGGGTATCGATAGGGTCGCAAGTTGACTGGGTCTGCACCCTCAAGTAAAACCACGGGATGGTTATGGCCCTCACGGAGAGGCGGTAACGACCTAGGCTCAGAAAGAACATCCTGAAATTCTTTCAGTAATTACATAATACTACCCGTGGTGTCTGGAGGTTTGTCCTTGAGAACACAAGTCTGGGTTGCGGATTCTTCAACAGAATGCAAGAGGAAGAGTTGACTATTTGCAGACACATGGTTATCGATTCGCCGCACCAACTTACAATCAGAAACAGGGGTGGGCCGCAAAGTGCACATTGATCCCTTATACCAAAACGTCATAGAGAGGTCATCGTAATTCCAGGAGGCATGGTGCACTATTTCCTGCAACCAATGAAGCCCAAGGACGATGTCATATGTCTTTATCTCCATCACTCGCAAGTCAAAAGCAAAATCTTGGCCCTGCATCTTCCATTTGAAATTTTTCCAAATGCCAAAAAGCTTCAGCCTTGAACCTCCTGCGACCTCCACCTCCCCACACGATTTAGCATCCTCTTGCCATCCAAGTTTCCTAGCGAGATTGTAGTCCAGATACCCGTGAGAAGCGCCGTTATCCACTAATATCTGCACTGGCCGTCTTCCCACGTACCCCTGAATTCTCATAGAGATGATGCCAACACTCCCCTGAATGGCATGCAGGGATATCTGCAGACATTCATCCTCCTCTGGAAGGGGTTCAACTTGCGGTCGCGCGCCCTCTTCACACGACGCGTCATCATCGTGCGCACATTCTTGGTCTAGTTCAATTAATTGCACCTGCATCCATTGACGCTGAGGGCAGGTGTGACCACGCGAAAACAGCTTATGGCAATAGAAACATAAGTTTCTTGCACGCAACTCATCCAAATCATCTTGACTGAAAGTCTTCGATCCTCGGGAATTCGAGAACGCTTTGCGTGCTGTCGAGGCCGTGGACGAAGCATGGCTGGAATTATTGTCAGAATTAGCCGAATACAAATTCGGTTTAACGGTAGTCACCGTTTTGGCGTCGGCAATATGGGGCCCATTGGAAAAAGATGGAGTCTTGGACTGCTTCCACCTGGAAAAAGACCCCGACACGTCACTGTTATTGCGTTTTGACACTGGTTTAAAAACAGAGTCCTCCTGGAGATTATATTCATAAATCTTTGCTATACTTCTGGCCTCCAACAAGGACCGAGGTCGTTGCAGCCGGACCTGTCGCGCACAGTTACCCCGAAGGCCTTCAATGTAAGCCTGAGTAGCATGGTCTTCCTGTAATCGAAGTTTACAACGGAGCGTATCAAACTCATCGTTATAGTCCTCAATTGACCCTGTCTGGTATAGGCGTTTAAAATCGCCCATTGGCGAGTCATATGGGGAGCCGAAGCGGACCCGAAGAGCATGTTTATATTCGAGCCAAGAAACCGCTCTACCCTGTTCTTCTTCCATGTACGCTCGGTGCCAGACATAGCCCTTCTCATCAAGGTTGACGCTGGCGAGTCGCACCTTCCAAGCATCTGGTGTCCCATCAAGGTCGAAATATCGCTCGCAATTGTAAATCCATCCCTCGATATCGGTACGGAGAAATCTTGGGAACTCCAATTTTGTTAATCTTGTAGGTGGGGTATATTCTCCCGCACGATGGTGCCCATTTCGATCATTCTGGCGTGGTCCTGTTGTGTCATGCGGACCTACGCCAGGGGTTAAGGACGCGATCCTGTCGGCAAGAGCCTGAACTGCCGCCGGCAACCCAGACAGGTGGTGCAAGGTGTCTTCGATAGCTTGGAAATGAGCCTCGGTAGGATCGGCCATGCCGGTGACAGAGACTTGGGAGCGGGTGGTAACCATGCAAGAAAAAGAATGAGAAAGCAAGAAGACAGCAGGCCGAGGAATCGTGGGCTCTGATACCACTGATAGGCAGGGTGTAGGAATTAGGAAGAAGGGAGGAAGAGAAGAAAGAATCGAGAACAGAGAGGGGAAAGAATTCTTTTATTCACTGACCATCATATCATCATAAGCATCTAATAATAGCCTAATCCCTCCTTTATATAGGCCTAGGTAGCAACTAATACTAACTCCTTATTCCTATTACACGTGGCTCATAGACTTACCGGTATGCCACAATTAAAAATCCCTAAATCCCTAATTAAAATCCCTAATTAATCCCTGATTACAAATAAAATCCCTAAATCCCTAATTTACAAATACATTTATATCCTACATATCATAATAGTCTTTACTCTTTAAAGTTATTCAATTTTTCTCTTTTATATGCATATGGGTGATTGACAGCCACTGCTAATAATATAATCCCTGTGCATTTCTATCTATCAAAATTCAAATCCATGTTTTCCTGGATTCAATTTCTCATTTCTGTTATGGATTCACGAATTTTATGAAGTTAGCTTGGAAGATAATCTGTGTTGTATGGTAGTCGAATCAACTTGTCCCCTTTATACCATTAGCTCAGCTTCTGCTTCGTGTGGCAGACAGAATTTAATTTTGATGAAGAAATAATAAACGGGCCATCTATCCCTTATCATTCCAAAATCAAACAGATGCACTAGAACTAGCCTATTGACTTTCTTAGAGATCATGGTTTATGAAAGCAAGGCTGTATGATTTCTGTGACATATGTAGGTATAGAACTAGGTTATTGATTTTTTTAGATGACAAGGGGTGATCTTATTATCTGGATCACTATATTTGTCAGCTCTTTCTTTGATTTCTTTCTTTTTCATTACAATTTTTAGATGTGTTTATGAAAGTAATATGATCTGTTTTCTATTGTGAAGGAAGCTTGCGGACAAGATTGCCGCTGCAGGGTATTATGTTGTTGTTCCTGATTTCCTCCATGGTGATCCTTTTGCTCCTGAGAGAGCTGACAGGCCACTATCTGTTTGGAAAAAAGATCATCCACCGGTTAGCTCTTATGTTAATTGTTATGATACTTGAACACATTTTATTTTACAACGTCTTGTTTTATTTTTAAAAATAACTTTTTTTTTTAATTTCATCTGAATAAAATGTTTTGCATCCTTCCAGAAAATTTCCTTCTCAAAGATATAATTTGGATATTGGGATCAAGCATTATGAATTAGAAAAAATAATAATCATGCTTCATTTGTAAACTAGAATACATTATTCTCTGATGCTGTCATGTTGTTTTATTAGGAAAAAGGTATTGAGGTTGCCAAACCTGTAATTGAAGCCTTGAAAGGCAAAGGTGTTTCAGCAATTGGAGCGGTTGCTTTTTGCTGGGGTGGTGAGTGCCTCTCATTTTACTGTTTTTGATGTGTGTGTGTGTGTTTGTTTCCCCTCTCATTTTGTGTATTTAGCAGTTTCAGATCTTCGTAGGTTTATGTATTGAATTAGCTGTTATACAATAATTTTATTCATCTTTCTTGAGTGATGCTGACATATTTTTTTCTTTTCTCAGCCAAGGTTGTAACTGATGTTGCAAGACACGGACTTATTAATGCTGCTGCGCTATTACACCCATCATTTGTCACTGTGGATGACGTCAAGAGTATGCTTTTAAAATGCTTTATTTTCTTTTCAAGTTACACAACCTGTTTTAGGGGGAAAAATCTAGTTTTTTCAAAGGGAGGGAAATTATCAGAACTTTGTTGCATCTTTTAGGTTAATGATCAGTTTAAGCATGTTGTGTACAAGTTTTTTAAATTACATGGAGATCTGTTCATATGGTATATGCTTTGGAAGGGTAATTATTTCCTGAACAGGAGTTGTTTAATTCGTTTTGTATCCAGTTCTTTTGAAGTTTTTTATTAAACTTCTTTTGCTATATTTGATAATTGATCTTGCAATGATTGTCATAATATTAGGATTTTGAAACTTCTTCCATTCTTATTCATTCTCTTATTTCTGGGATATCAATGTATCAAATGAAAATTGCAAAGGAAGTTCTTGAAGCAGTCATTGATATTTACATTGTATAGAAGTCAATAATTGAATTCTCTTTCAGGTGTTGAAATTCCAATTGTTATACTTGGAGCAGAGCATGACACAATTTCTCCTCCAGAACTCATTAGACAGTTCGAACAAATCCTATCTGCTAAACCTGCCGTAAGATTCCACCCCCTTCTGTGATGAAATACCATTCTTTTATTTTTCTTATTAAGAGGATTTACGTAATTCGGTCATACCTTTATAAACCTTTTTAAATCATACAACTTTTTTTAGTTATAAAATGTTGTGTTCTTTTTCCATTTTGGATGGGTGGGATAAAGGTGGATTTATTGCATATATCTGTATCTTAACTTTGAGTACATTCCGTATATATCGTGCTATTCAACCTTGCTGAGGTAATTGATAACATGATTGCGTTTTAATCTTATCTTCTGCATCTGAGCTGTAGCTTTCATTATAATTTATGTTCAAGAATAGTAAACTTGTCCATAAATTTGAGTAGAAAACAAGCTTTGTCTTTGTCTCTGTCTCTCCTAGTTTCAAGTTACGCTAGCATTGATTCATTGTATGGCATGCTTTAACTCACAAAGTCATGCATTTGGTACTGTCATGACTATGGAATTCAGCATGTTTGGTACTATGGCCCGGCCTTCACTTTTTTGAAATTCTCACTTCCATGATCATGCTCACAAGAAGAACCTGAACACCCTAATCATGCATTCTATTCAAATGTCTTATTCAACATCTGAATAAACAACAACAACAACAAAGCATTATCCTATTAGGTGGTGTCAGCCACATGAATTATATGACGTCATTAAGCTCGATCAAAAATCAAATTTCTGGATAAATTGTTAACGAAGAGGTCTCGATCAATAATCTTATTTAGTGTTCTCTTCCATCTTCCTCTACCTGTTTTTATTAGGCACTAAATAACTTGATCTACCCTCCTTATTGATGCGTAATGACCTTTTTTATATATATGTTTAAACCACCTTAAATGATTTTCTACCATTTTTTTTTCCCTCAGTTCTGGGAAAACCACATTACTAATTGTTGTCTCCATCTCTCATGTAGGGGAACGTCAACTTCCTGTCCTTTGTTTGAAAGATAATTTAGTCCTTGCTATGTTTTGGCTTTTTCTAAGTTTGTTACCATTATCCTTCTACCCTTCAGTTAAACATTCCTGGGGCAGTTGTTTGTTTTATATAGTATAGTAATTTTTTCCCTCTTTTTACGGCTATCTTTATTTGATATGTCGCTGATTAACATGTTCGTTTTTGTGCAGGTTCCTAGTTCAGTGAAAATATTTCCTCAAGTTGGGCATGGTTGGACTGTCAGGTATAACACTGAAGATGCTAAAGCGGTGTCGGCAGCAGAGGAGGCGCATCAGGACTTGTTGGCTTGGTTTGCCAAGCACCTGAAGTGAGAAATCTTGTTCTGTGCAAATCTTCTATGTGGATAATATCGCATATTACAGTAGAAGATATCATATTATCAGTATATACATTCTACATGCATGTAACTACATAAAATGCTCTTGGGTACAATGGGCACAATTTACTAATAGGTGTTGCTATTAGTATAAAAAGGACCAAGAGTCCCTTAAGCAGAGTTTCAGGTTTAAATCTGTGTGAATGTAAAAAGTTTATTTGGGAGAGTTACTTTCAATGGGGTTTGCAAATATTTGGATCTGACCCAAAAGCATGGGATGTTTGATAGCTAAATAATTTTTTACGAGTATTTGACAATTAGGGCTAGAAGCTTTAAATTTTCTATTTTTCTTAATAAAAAGAACTAATATGAAAATAAATGCAGCTAGTTTGATTCCCTAAATATTAAAACGGATCTTTCCAATCCTTTTTATTTTAACGAGTAATAGCATAGTGCGGAGTGTTGAGTATTAAAATTCCTTGAAACTGTTGTTATTGAAGTATTGAAATTATTCAAATAATTACTCATAATTACTTCATTATTTCGCCTATTGATATTGTTCATATTTCAAAATATGGGAGTTATCAATACAAATGAATGAAAAATTATAAAAATTGAACCGAATCATATTGTTCAGACAAATTTGCTATATAGTTTAACCAATATTTTTAATAAAATATTTACATCTAACTGGGCAACTTGGAGGAGAAGTTCAACAAAAGAACATAAAGTAAAAGGAAAATACTCACCTCCCTATTTATATGGACTTCCCATTTATTTTGAAAAATATATATTTAAATTCAAACAACTGAGATCATTAAAAGTATTTTAAAAATATATGTTTTATTAACTTTCACTTAGTTTATCATTCATCGCACTAAATTCCTAATCCTAGTGTTGACTAAAATTGTTTTGAAAAATTCAAGAGTTTTCCTTTTTTTTCCCCTTTTAATTTTATTTTTTGTTACAAACAATTATTTTTTTAATTTTTTTTATCATACTGGGATAGAAACGTAAATAATTTAGTTAACTTAAAATTACAAAATTTTTTATACAAAAAATTTATAATATAATCAAAATCAATAAATTTACAATATATTATAAACCTTAAGGGGCTGTTTGATTTTGTTTTTAATTTTTTTTTGTTTTTAAAAAGGGTTAAAGTGTAAATCTTCTTTACAAGTATTCACAAAGGAGCAATATTGCCCTAGAAATTTTTTTAGTCTCAATGCTAGCCCGAAAATTTAAAAACGTGGCAATGTTACCCCCCTCATTAACAATGTTAAGTTTAACTGTTTTGTTTGACTGAATATCTCACGTGGTACTCCCATTTGGAACCTAACGAGCAGGAGCTACCCGTGCATTGCACGGAGAGATGGGACAAAATGTTGACATTTTTTCCATTATGTATGTTATCATGTAGACAAATGTATTAGGTTATTGAAAAAGATGAATAACATAAGTTAGAGTGAAATAGCATATTGCAATAGGATTGGCCCACAAATAGAGGTTGCAAAAGATGACAACGGTTATATCAGAGAACCATGTTGTCAGGCATAAGTGTTTTTCTTTTATATAAGGATTTGTACAACATGGTTATCAATTGAGACCACAAAAAATGATAGCTAGGAACGAACATTTCGAAAAACTTTTGGGAACACAACATTCTTCGTACTACAACTTTGTCCTGAATCATTATCTTCTACAATGATCTTCAAACCATCAATGCATTTGACTCTGGAGAGTGCTACATATAATTGGCCATGGGTGAAAACTGGTTTGGACAAATAAAGTCCAACATGAGACAACGATTGCCCGTGACTTTTATTGATAGTCATGGCAAATGAAAGTGTAATTGGGAATTGCCGCCATTGCATACGGAATGGCCAGCGGGACTCTGAAGGATTTAGATCCATTCTATGTATAAGAACCTTCTGATTAGGATTGGAACCATTAAGTGTTACTGCCTCAATAACCTTGTGGCCTAACATTGTCGCACGAAGACGGGTTCCATTGCAAAGTCCTGATGATTGGTCAATGTTTCGCAAGAGCATAATGGGTGCTCCGACTTTTAATATAAGTTTATGTGGAGGCAAACCAGAAGATGAGATAGTGTTGAGGAATTCGGTGGTGTATAAGTTGTCAAAAGAGTTCAGGTCATCAGTTGACTTGCAAACTGTGTCACAACTTAAGAAAACATGTGCACCGAGAAGTAGTGAACACATGTGATCATTGATCTTGCCAACAATTTCAATCGTAGGTGCTAGGATTGCTCTGTCATTGAAGTACTCATTAGATGAGAGATTGTAAAGAAGGTCTTTATAAGTTGCATTAACAATGCCATTGATTGGATCATTGTAGCTTTAAATCAAAATTTCAGGTGGTATTTCGATATTTGCAACACCGTCTGAAGAATCTCCTAACTTTCCATCCCCAACATCTAGTAACAACTAACCATCTGGAAAACCATTGAATCCTTGTGTTTTTGATGGTGCCAGCACTATGAGATAACCGTATGTTTTTTGTCAATTGAAAAATCATGCAATGTTGCCATAGGTGAGAAGAATTAATGCAAGCATTGATAATTGTTGCCCTAGTGCCTTTAGGTATGACTGGTAGAATTTGTCTTAAATCGCCACCCATAACAATGCATTTACCACCAAAAGGCAAATTAGAGTGCATTATATCCTTTAATATCCTGTCAAAAGCTTCTATACAAAACCGTTGTACCATAGGTGCCTCGTCCCATATAATTAATTTTGTGAACTTGATGAAGTTAGCTAATGGTGAATTCTGGGAGATTGAACAAACAGAAAATTCATTTATTTGTATTGGTATTGTAAATCGAGAATGTGCTATGCGGCCAGATGGTAGCAAAGTTGCTGCTATGCCACTAGATGCAACGATAAGCACAATATGTCCCTTAGATTGAAGAGTTGAGGATAATGCATTCCATAAGAAGGTTTTTCCAGTTCCACCATACCCATAAACGAAGAAGAATCCTTCACTCGGCAAGTCAATAGTAGACATGACTTTATCATAGACCTCTTTTTGATTGGAATTCAAGGCTTTCAGTAATGACTCAGATTTTGACTTTAGTAATGCTCTGTCATATGATAACTCTTGTAAGATGAAGTGGTTAGAAACATCGATTGAGGGTCGTTCAAGTGGAAGATATAGTGTATTAAAGTCATGTAAACTTTTCCCACTACAACGAAGTAGGCGGTCGATCTCATTAAGGGCAGCTTGTTCTTTATCAAATGAAGAGATCAACATACCTATAGAATGAATACAACACGGTATGAGATTTGCATAATGCTTAATTCAACAAATAAATACACTACCCTATATTTGAAAGGGATAAATATACCTATAGTGTATTTCTACATGCTTTCATTAATGGTTAATGCAGCAAATATATAAGGAGCATGTAAAACATAATGTAGGTAGTTACAAGTACCTGAATTAATTTGATCTCGCTGCGGAATGCACAGCATATCTTCAGATAGCACATGTGATGTTTCTTTCCAAACATAATCATGCCTTTGAACAGAACCACAAAGCAACATTATTACAAATAGTTTCCTTAAAGAATGACCTGATGCCCAAAAAGAGGCTTCCTTAATTGCAGCAATGTATTCTTTGTCATCATCTAGTAAGCCACGTGCAAAGCATGCCTTCTTGAAGGTTTTATATGTAACTCCGAAGACTGATTTAATGTCATCAAATGAAGATGGTCCACAGACCTGTGTTAGTAAGATTCGCAAGTAGTATAATTCTCCAGCTGCTGCAGAGACATGAGCCATCCTTCCTACAGCAAAACCTTTTTCTCGTCTCTTCCATTGTCGTTTAGCTCTATTGTAAACATAATGGTTGGGGAATTCTGAGTAAGTTAATGTTGATGCAAAAATGTCATCAGTATTAATAAGCATCCATGACAAGAATTGTGACTCACAAACTCTAGGTTTGTCCAATAATTCCGAAACATCATCTGAGCTTCTGTAAATGAAAAATTGTTGATCTGGAAGATGGAAGCTTAGTCTTTCAACAGAAGGATACTTATGATGGATAGCAAAGCCAAAAATGTGCCAAGATGCTTCACATGCAGAAACATATCGGCAATTATAATATTGATGTATCTTATCTATTACTTGCCTATTGTTGGTGACATTGTTAGTATCGAATAAGCCCACAACAACCTTATCATTGCCTTTGTTGATATACTTGAATAAGTATTTTATTGCAGTTGAGTGGTTGCACTTTTCAACATTAATGTGCGCTTGAAACTTTTTATGTAGAATGGCATTATACGGCACGACGTACCGGTTGTCTAAAGGGATACCCTTTGTATGAATTTTGTTGCCATCATCTCTTCTACGATAGGTTGGAAAACCTTCTTCATCGATAGTGGTATGCTGATTGAACTTCTTTGGGAAATACTTACTGCACTTTTTGTCTTTCATGCATGGAGCGTTAGGCTTGATTGAACCGCAAGGGCCTGGATCATGAATTTTTGAACTAATTCGTGTAGACGTGGTGAAGAAAGCTGATCAGGGATTTTAGCTGAAATTAGCTTGTCAATTGTCTTTAGGTCTGAGATCTTGTTTGTTGAATCAAGGAAGAGAAGGATATGTGCATGGGGCAAGCCTCTTTTTTGAAATTCAATTGTGTACATTTCTGTGCGAAATTAATAAGAAAATTTAAGTAGTAATTGCAGAAAGGAAAAAATGGGGAATTAATAAGAGAACCTAGTAAGTCCATTGTTAAAAATGGTATGAAAAAAAATACCTGCACGAATTCTTCCAAATATCTGTTTCCGTTTGATAGTATGCATTAATGCCTTCAACTTAATCTGGAAAATTCGTGATAGCTGATGCGGGAAATCTGAAGGATGAAGCCTTAAGTCTTCACAATATCTTATTACTTCAGGCCATGCTGGATTACAGGTGAATGTGATGAAAAGGTCAGGATACCCAACAGCTTTACATATTGCCATAGCATCTTGGTAATTGCGAATCATATATCGGGCTCTACCGGTGAATGATGCTGGTAAGATAATCCGTTTGCCAATAGACGAAGCATCTCTCTCGCCATTGATAATTGCATCTGATAGGCCTTGATACAAATATGCTCTGAGGTCTTTTTGGTGAGTTCGGATCCATAATAGTCGTTGTGACTCCATTATAGTATACCCATTGACAATGAATTGTTGAAGCAATCGGGATGCGTGTTGCAGTGTGGAAAGTTCATTTTCTCTGACCATTAATTTGTAACTGAGGAACTCTCTAATACTGACTCTTTTTCGTGTCTTCGTTATAATTACGGTCTCTTCCCTATGTTGAACATCATCTTTATATCCATCTTCACCATATGGGAATAGTAAAGGATATTGTAGAGGCAAATAAGAGGGATGCAATTCATTGATGAGTTGAATGTTGCCTGTTTGTGTTTCCAATATGATGTCCCTCACAGTGAAGTTGAAATCAATGTCACCTACAATTAAGGCAGCAACTTCTGATGCAGATGCTAAATTGTATGTATGTCCATCATGATGTCTACTCCCAATTAAGCTCATTTTCAAAGTGCTTGGAGATGATGTGGAAAGAATATTCGATGCTAAATGGAATTGTTTAACAAAGGGATTGAATTCATCTAAGTGATCCATGATTTGTTGAACAATCAGTGGGTCAATCAAATCATTTTTTTGGTGTTTGCTGTATGAACAAAAGAAATTGATCAGTGAAATGAAGTAAAAGCTATAAGGACAAGTAGAGGTGTATGGTAGGTTGTTACAAAGTTGTACCTCACAGCGGAAATGCGATTCAATACTTCGTTATTAGTGTCATGTATATAGAGCTATGAATACACTGGTCTTGCCCCTTTAGGGGGCATTAAAGCACCTATGTTGTGGTAATTCATGCCTGATAGCACAAATGTGTACGGTCCACCACCAGAGTTAAGTGAATGATCAATTGTTCCGCCCATGGATGTGAAAGAGAACATGTTGTATTGTCTAATGTTTGCATGAAAGTTCTGGGAGAAAGTTGATTTCTTATTGAAGAATAAGGCCTGGAAGAATGGAGGAGGTATTTGTAAGGGAGGGAGCACAACTTTGCCTTTCAAGCAACATAGTGAGAATGTGTATGCAGTTCCTCCCTTGCTATTGTTCTTCACTATTTCATTAAACCAAAGCTTTGCGTGACAATACGTGCATATATGTATAGCATCCCCTTCATATAATAATGCAGTCCCATCAATCAGTAAAGTAGGGATAAGCTAGTGGTAAAAATTTCTATGTGAATATTAAAGATTGTAGACATGGCTGTATGGATAAACAGATGACATGTATGTACCTTCATAAAGAGAATCTTCTATTGTAATATTATTGTTGGTCACTGCTGTTGGGAAGACCACATCATTATCTGATATGTGGAACGATTGGTATAAATTAAAAAACAAAAAAAGATGAAGACCCTTTGAATGATATATATCAATAAAAAGTGGTTTTGTGTTATAGAATAGGAATCATGCAAACCTTCATCGGAGGCATCATTGTTGTTGATTGTGTCGTACAGTTGGTCTTCTTCACAGTTAAAAGTGAACTCAATGGTCTTGTAATGATCTTCTTGGGGGATTCCTTTATTAAGAGTTATTATAATGAAAGGGAAAAATAAGCATAATAACATACAAGGAAATGTTAAGGGGTTTTAATGGAATGGTATAGAAGAACAAATGAGGGTTTATATGTAAGATGTGTAATGTAGTGTATAAATGTATAATGTAAAAAGAATCGAATAAACAGACAAAAATTGAAAATGATGCAAGTAGTCATTATATGGTTCGAAGATATTGTGATTGTCATTGTCAGATGTACATATGAAAAAATAATTATAAGACATTATATACTGAACTACACATTTTAGATGTCCAGAATGGCACAAATTTATGAGTTGATGTTGCTTCCAGTACGTTGCAATGTTTATTTAATGTTGGTGTTTTTCTATGATTGGATAATCATAAAAGAAGGAAATGTTTAAAAAAACCAGTTATTGGTGATTAAAGAAAAATATATGGTTATTTTTTTCTATAGCATCGGTAATAACTTTATGCTTACCCTTATAAGTAAATATCAAGCAAAAGGGATTTATACTTAGTGGTAGTTATGATCACGTAATGTTGGTGTGAATAAAGTAGGCAAACATGAAGGTACAGAAAAAATGAAAGTTGTAAAGGTGGAA
Source organism: Inga oerstediana (assembly GCA_963210345.1). NCBI lineage: Eukaryota > Viridiplantae > Streptophyta > Magnoliopsida > Fabales > Fabaceae > Inga > Inga oerstediana. The sequence goes on along the minus strand of OY723399.1, from coordinate 75,037,334 downwards.
GTAGTGAGGAAAAAAAAGCACAAAATGTGAACTGAGATATTTATTTTTCCAGCAACAATAAATTTTTTTTAAAAAAAAACCAAATTACATATACCAAAGTAAAGTGGTATAGAAAAGGTAGAACCCAAACGATTTTTGACACTTTGTAAGAAGGGACAACATGCAAAAGGGGGGAATTAATGTAAGGTGGTTGTTTTTTTGTTTATTTGAAAGACAAACTACACTGGAACAAAAGAGGAAGATACAATAAAGGTGATTTGCATTGTTGTCAAATCTGTTTATGTTGATATGGTAGTAAAAAAAAAGACAGAAATATGGACAAAAAAAGGGTATCTGAGTTCCTCATATAAAAAACTGGCAGTATATGTTCAATGTTTTGATGCATGAACAAATGGAATTATATGTACAGTGAAATATTGATACATAAACGGATGGGATAATGCTGGCATTAATAATAATGTTATAAAAATGTGTAATGGTAAATGGTAATATGCAAATTTTTTTGGTTTGTTTTGACAAAGAATTTTCAGCGATGTTTTTGATTATGCATAATTGTGTAATGGTAACGACACGATTTATTTTGGAATTGTTATTCAATTTATCTTAATGATTTGTTATAATGTTTGTAATATAAAGGATAAGCATAAACAAATACCAATGGCACAAAAAAGGGAGCCACAAAGTAAGGTGGAAGTTTAACGAAATCATATAAAAAGAAATGGCGAGGTATAAGGTAATAAGCATATGAACCTGTTTGTGTATACTGGGGGAATGTACTATCTTTGTGCACGGATTCACTGTTCTTGGCCATAACGTCATGTGCATGTTCTTCAGATCGCGGAATGCCTCTTAGTCTAGCGCTTTTCCGTTTGAAGATATGAGTCGAATAATGATTATCAATATTAAGGTCATTGGAGTCTACAAAGAATTATTTTTAGTTAATAAAGGTTGGAAAAAGTAGATCATGTTGCTATTGTGTATTCAGAAATGAACCTGAGATGCATTTACCTGCAAAATGCGTGGATAAGTTAGTTTGGAGATTGGTGATATCTTCCAAAGCTCTGGGCCTGCGCGTTCTTTTGATAGCATTGTGAGCACCATTTGAAATATAGATGTTTGATAGTGATGGTTGTGTATGCAGTTGATTAGCTGAAAGGTTATCTACATGGAAGGGAAGTCCTTCAATCTGCTGTGTTGGTTCAGTCGGTGTTGTAACCACATTGACATAGCAAGAATTAAAGGGGTTGTTTGAGTTTTCTGTGTGTAAGAAATGGACATGAAGTAAACAGTTAATCATCAAATGCTGTAAAGGAATGAGGTTAGTAAATTCATAAAGGAGGAAGAATAAACCTTTGTTCATATTAAGGTGAAGAGAGGAGGCACAGGAACCGAAACGGAGTTTTTTTAAATGCAGACACAAGTGAAGGATGGTGAGGGTGTGCGATTGGAGCCAAAGTTTTGTGTGCAGTGAATTGTTAAATATAAAATCTAACGTGACAGGAAAAAATGTTGCAGTGAAAGTTTTTATTTGCAATACATGTGAGCGATAGCATCGTATTGAAAGACTTGCATAATAATGAAATTCATGTGCTGCGCGTCTGTGAAATATAATACTCTGAAGCTTTTTTAGGACTCTAAAAAATAGTGACATAAAAGCATATTGTCAAATTGCAGAGTCATTAATTAGCATAACTATGTTTTCTGAGTGGTTGTTTATCATCTCTTTTATAATGATTGATAAGCAAAAGTCTAATAACGTCTTTAATTCTTCAGTTCCTATGTTAATTAGGGAACGGTTATGAACAACTTGCCTATGTGTTTTCTAGGACCGTATGAGTGCTAATAGAACAAATGTCCCTCATTTTGAATGCTATGTATGCTTAAATTCCATTTGAATAGATGTAGATAACAGTATGAGTGTTGACAGTAAGGAAATTGAAACCTAATAGAAAATATATGCTAATGCCGACGGCACAGAAAAAGCGATGTTGGCAACGAAATGAGGGACATCTGAAATAAACACTAAGAAACATAAACACAGCTGGATGAACATTAAATTGTACTTGAAATTGATACAACAAAGTGGGAAAAATGAGGAAAGACAGATGAACTAGAATTCAACAGTAGTACAATGACAAACATACACATAAGGTGGAATCCAATAAGAGGAATGACATAATGTTAACAACTGGACATAAGGAAAGACAGGAATGAAATGTGGTTCATGTGGAGATCATCAAACTTTTTCTTGCTTGATGATCTTAATCAGTTTCCTGACATCATGAGGGTTGACTGAGGATTGAGTTTCCTTGGTAGATTCAGCCATTGTTGCAGTCCTCTTAGTGTAGCTTTTGCGTTTGCCTTTGGTGGGTGCTTGGGTTAATTGATGGGAGATTGAAGCGAGGGTGTCATCTTTGACATCTACAGCATTATTTTCAACTGGATTGGACTTCTGTTTATCAGGGTCAGCAAGAGCTGGCAGTTGGTTTGTAGTTGAGGTTGTCCCAGATCCATCGCCCTTGTTTGCAGAGAAATAAACATATGTGTTAGCACATATAAATAGCAATAAATCACAAGTATGTGGAAACTGAAACAAAGTATGTGGATGAAGTTTGCCTCAAAGGGCTGCAACTCAGAAAGACCAGCATCCTGTAAACTGAACTTATTAAGATACTTAATTAAGTAGAGGAAAGAGTGTTTGCTATTAATGGTTAGCAATGACAAGTAAAAAGTCATCCCAACCTCAGCGCACACAGAATTGAATTCGTTAAGAAGGTCTTCACAGATTGTGAATTCAAGGGCACTGATGCTTGATCTAGGGTACTTCTTATTAAACTCATTAAGTTTGAGCTTCAATAACAACTTCTTACCAACAGGATTTTCAAGGCCTTTAGGGAAACCATCTTTACGTTTGTCCTGAAGTTAGAAAGTGCAAAAAAATAGTAGATGTTAAATGAGTGTTTTTTTTAGATAAAAGAAATGAGTGAAGGGGATATTTGCCTCAGAAAGGGTCAGCTTCATCTGGAATGCTGTCTTATCCATCAATTGGACTGCAAGCTTGTCCCAAAAAATGATAGAAGTTGTACCACTGTCATCTTTGACGATATAGTGTAGCTTCATCCTTTGATAAGATAAGTTAGAGTGTGAAGGTAAATTATTTTTGAATAATGAGTCAGTAAAATGAGTCTAAAATGAAAGAGATTAAGAGGATGAGAAGCAAGAAGAATAGTAATGTATTGTACTTGGGTTGAAATGAGGGACCAGCATTGGAATGACTGGGGGGTTTTCAATTGGGGTAAATCAGTGGACTCAGTGGATCATTCTCATCCTTTAGTTTAGCCTTAGAAGAGCACTTGGTGTAGCCATCATACATCCATCCATGCTTAGATTCGAACTTGACGATCTCACAATCAAGTATGAAAGCACTGCCCTGTATTGTGTATGATATCAGTTTATTGTGTACATAAAGAGTAAACAACTATTATGAAAGAAACCGTTTTTTACCACTGACAAATCATTAATGTTTGATATGCTGATCTTAGGTTGATTCAGTAGGCAAGAGTTAGCCGAATGACGACTCAGTTGTGTAGGCATAGACTGACTGAGGGCTTCTAGCAATGGGGAACTTTGTTATTTAGCACTGAGACATGATGTACAGCTTCAATAAGGCAAAAAATTTAGAAATATATACTGGAACAAAATGCAATTTAGAGATGAGAAAATGTAGGCAAAAAACAACCTTTGAATCAGATAATTAACTTCCTTGATTTTAGGATTAAAGTTCACTCGGGTAGCAGTGAAGGAGCTTGACAGCTGACGTTTTTCTGCAAACAGGTTGTAATATAGTAAAATTAGGATAGACAGATGGAAATGATGTACACAAAGAAGACTTAATAACACATGGAAGGAGACGAATTTAAATAATGAGATAGTAACTATCTTCAGCCCAAGTGAGCTTGGCAAGATTTAAGAGGACGACAACTGGTGTATCAGTGTTTTAAACCTGATCCATATAGGCATCAGAAGCACATTGATCAAATAGGATGCATTCAATCTCGTTTTCACTGAAATGAAGCATATACAAAATAAATGATGAAGATAAATAAAGCAAGAGTTAGGAAAATGAACCGAGTGTTGGAGTAGTTACTGAATGTCAGTCAAGATCATTCGGAGCCAGTACTTAGTGTGATTATCTTTACATTGCTCCTCAAGAGAACCAATTGATTTAACAAAAGCAATCACATCTGCAAAGGGTATAGGTGAGAGTGCAGAAGAAAGTCCAGTGTACACTAATGTATGTGAACAGATTTGTTAACATTGAAGTGAAGAATAAAAAATTAACATAAATATGAAATAAGATGTGTGAATTGCGAAAATATTGATAGTCCGTATGTTACCAAATAGGTAATCAATATCATCTTCATGTGGCAGACAAATGAAATCAGAAATTAATTTGAATGCGTAAGATGAAGTTGGGAGATCAGCTTGTATTTGGGAGATAGATGTGTGAGTGATGAAAGTCAACTTGAAAGAATGTGTTGTTGGTCTATACTTGGAAGCGTTTGATGAGACTATAAAGTTTGCTATTTTATAAGTTTGTCCTTCTTTTATGTAAGCATAGAATGTGGAAGGCATGGACTTTATAATGGCACTTGCTTGAATGGTGGTTCCCTGTATGAAATGACGTAGGAGGAGGAAGGAAAATTTCAAATAGTGGGGAAAAACTGAAAAAGCGGAAACAGAAGAAGAGGTGGAATGATGAAGGAGACTTACCTTAGCATCAGCCAACAACATTGCAACACAAAAGAGTTCATGTGGATTTGTTTTCTGGTAGACATTCCATTTACGTAACACTCTAACAGCAATTGTCTATAGGTCAAAAGCATCATGAATTGTAGAGAGGAAAGTGTGGTCAGACATGGTGCAGAGTGATGAAGTAATGTAGAATGCAATTTTATGAGATATGTTGAAGGTTGGATCAGGTTTTGTTTAAGTAGATGGTGGCGGGTGTGAAGGGCGGTAGATGAAATAATGTAATGGAAGACAAGTTTTAAAGCTGAAGTAAAAGGGATCCTGCCGGGAGGGGGTTATCGAGAGAGAAGGAGATGGGGAAGGTGAAGGTGAAGGTACAGTAGAGGTAATGAAATGGAAATATGGACTGACAGCAGCAAGTATAGGAAGAAGTAGTATAAGCACGAATAATAGGAGGAACAGAAGTAGTTTTAATGGTTTGCTTAGGAAGAAGGGAGGGAAGAATAGTAGATACAGATGTGGAATATGTGTTATCAATGTATTTAATGTTGATATGAGTATGCACTGATTGATGTGGCAATCTTTTTTTTTTCCTACAGAATATGACATATTAGGATGTGAAGGGTGGTGAAAAAGATGTATGTAGAAATTAAAAGGAAGGAGAAAGGTGCTACAAGTTGTGACAGTAAGGATAAGTAAGATTGGAGAGGTGTATTAGAAAGATTTGAAATGGATACGATTGAGGGTGATTAGATGGTGGGACACTGGGTCTATGAAGGTTGATCTGTTGTGTCAATGTTAGTGTTGCGAAAATGCAGCAGTGAACTAGATCACGGTGCTTGGGTCTATGAGGTGCATTACATGTAACACAGTATAAAAACTAAATCCCCATGGTCGAATTAAAATACACACACAAACAGAAGCAATTGGATTACACAGCTAAGTCTAATTTCTCTGATATAGGAGCACATGTAGAGCCAACTTTTGAAAACACGGGAAGCTTTATGGGTAGGTTAAAGAAACATGAACTGATGCAAAAAAATGTGTAATATGAAGGAAGGAAAAGTAAAAAGATAAATTGCGTAACAGTGGGACTGAACAATACCTAATGAGTCAAGCCATAATCTATTTTGATGAAAGAGTTATACCCCAAGCATTAAAGTTAAAGGGTCCAAAATCTTTCAGAACTAATGAATTAGCACAATACCTTATTGTTGACATCGTTGCAGACCTGCGCAATAGTACAGCACCTGTGATTTTGTAGATTTGATTAAATGTGAGAATGTATCAATTACATGCATAATACTCTCCTATTTGACTCTATATTGAAGCATTAATGTATATGTTAAAGCAAAGTAGCTTTATGGTTTAGAATACATGCACAATATTTTTTCATGTCTCTATACAGTTAAGAAAGATTAAGCATGAAAGAAACTATGTTGCCATTAAGTGCTGACCCAATTGGTTTAGGGGCTCTTCTTCACAAGATGGAGGTATGAAATTAATAGAAACTTTATTCAGACTCTTACAAGGAAAACTGTGTTAGCCTTTAAAACAAAAAAAAAAAAATTTAGAGGCACTTGCCTGGGCAGTTGTTATAGGCTTAGCACCAGGGTGATCAACCAAATACTGCCTGTCTACCAGAAAAGCTGCAGTAATTACCACAATGTATAGTTGCATTACTAATTGAGCTCACTAAATTTGCAGCTCTAAATTGACACAAGTTTCAGTAAATCTTAGTATTAGCTGAAAATAGTATACCAAGCTTGGTTCCCACAAGTATAACTGTCACATTTGGGGCATAATGTCTTAGTTCAGGAACCCATTGCAAAAGAAAACCTAGTGTCAGATTATGTCATCTTGAAATATCTTGTGTTTGGTAAATTGAAGGAAAACCTTTTTACAAATGTTCTTATAGCTAGCTCTGCTGATGAGAGAGAAGGAAAGCAAAAACACATCTGCTCCTCTGTAGCTCAAAGGCCTTAGGCTGTTATAATGTTCGAAGCATTAATGAATGAAGCAACTTTGAACCATTAAACTATGCTAAATCCCACGATTTTCCACCTTGCTTAAATTAGACTCGTATTAACTTACCAGCGGTGTCCCAAAATCCTAGGTTTATTGTGCGGCCATCAACCACCACATTTGCACTGAAGTTGTCAAAAACTGTTGGTACATAGTCTGTCGCAAGGAAGAACTGTGTTTTTTTAATCAGTCATACTACTCAATTAAATTGACTATCAAACAAATTTTTTAGACAAATATGGAGGAGTGTCTTACCGTAGGGAAAGTTTTGCTGGTGTAGGAAATGAGCATGTGTGTTAGGTAGGAATAGAAATTCAGGTTTATATTTATATAAATAAAAAGAAAATAAGTATACAGTGGGCATCAGCTATCGCTGCTACTCATAGCAGCTAGGTAACCTCAGGGATGTATAAAATTGAAAGGGAAGGATGAGTGGGGAGAAAAATCAATTGTGGGAGATTGAACTGCCAGGAACAATGGACACTGCAAGTTTAAGAAATTGATGATTATACCTGTTGTAGTTGACTAAATGGACAGCTGTCATTATAGTGAAGGTGTAGTATTCCAATAAATATTTTCCATGGTGTAGCATTTTTTTTTTTTTTTTTATAGTATATTAGTAAAAAAGCCGGTGTTTGTTTAGGGCTTTTTTCATTATTTATCTTATATTTTTAATACTTTAGTTGGCCAATATACTCTTTATCCTATTTTTGCAATCATTATTTCTTTTATGATGTAATTATCATCATCATCATCATCAGGGTTTTGAAACCCGGACCGGATCGGCAAGTCCAGCTCGGGAACCGGCGTACAGGCCGGGAAATCGGTTGGGGTCAGCATTTTTTAACTATTATTTTTTTAAAAAAAATCAATTTTTAAAATTCTTTTCTTCAGAATTTCATATTAATAGGTTTAAAATATTTAATTTCAAACTGGTTTGGTTCTGATTTAGCTTCGGTTTGACTCCGATCTGACCCACTGATCTTTGACCTAATACCCCGACTAGTTCAATAATCGGTCCGGATTTCAGAACCTTGATTATTATTATGTAAATTAATAATTAGGTATATGATGATGAGAGAGGGAATTAGAAAAGAGAAACACATTAAAGTCGTTCTTTAGGTGACGCAGTTTAGAAATCATTCACCTGCAGAACGATTTTCATTTGCATAAAACTTCATGCTAATACTATGTTATTGAAGAAGTCGTTCTTCAGGTGAACGATTTCTAAAATTCAACACATGAAGAACGATTTTGAGTGTAGCATTTTAATAAATATTTCTCACGGTGTAGCATTTTGGTATATATGTTTTACTATTTATAGTATATTAGTAAAAAAGCCGGTCTTAGTGGAAAATGATTGTTTGGCATTTAACTCCCACACCATTACTTTTTAGGAAAAAAAGATAAATAAATATCACTTAAACTTCAAAATCTCAAATCAATAATTTTTCAAAAACCTTAGTTGTCAATTGCTATACTCTTTTTGTCAATTTTATTACTCTTATTGTCAACAGAACTCATATAGGATTTTGAAGTTCAAGTGATATTTTTTTATCTTTTTTTCTACTTTTTATAAGAGATAATTCGTGGGTAAGACATTTTCAGTTTTAAAAGTGATATTCTGAGGTTATCTCAACAATGTTTTTTTGTTGATTTTCCATTTTACCCTCATTTGATTATCCATATCATTGTATTTAGGGTTAAGGTGCATCTAGTAGCATGTAACATCCTCCTTTTTAATACTTAGAGTTAATTGTAGCTTAAGTTTTATTTAGTCAAAGAGTTAGAATTAATTACTAATTTAAAAAGAAGAACCAAGTTCCAAAAAAAATTATTGCTTTATAAAAAAATATATATATAGAAATAAAATACCCCTCAAAATAATTATTTTTAACATATGAATATGTGTTTGTAGAATTACCTTATTATTGGAATGTAATATAGAACAAAAAAAATTTACTGTCTGAAAAAAGAAATTATTGAAAAAAAAGGTAAACCCTAGCCCTCCCATATAAATAATCTCTTCTCCTTTTCTCCACTCTCAGCCGTCACTTCTCAGTACTGTAAATATCTTTCTCTTTTCCTCTCATTTCTTCTTCTTGTGCGGCGTGTTCTCTTATTTCTAGTCTTATAAAAAATTTTCATTGTTCATCGTCGCTCCCTGGAATCCTATTTTGTCTTGTGGTGCATTGTCTTTGTCTGTCTTTTCCTTTGCTTACTGTACGAAAAACTGGAATGGACCGGCCAGTTCGACCGGTTGAACCGGGAACTGGCCAGTAGTCCGATCTGGTTTGATGGTTAAACCGGAGAACCGGTCTGAAACCGGTTGAATCGGTTAGAACCGGTTAAAACCAGTGGTTCAACCGGTTGGACCGGTTTTATTATTGTTATTTTTTTTGCTTTTTTTAGGGGAAAATTGGAAGTTGAAAACCAAAACGAAGAGAAAAATAGGTAAAGAAAGAACAAATCTAAAAAAAATGAAAAAGATAATTAAAAAAAATTATTTAAAAAGATATATAATTATAGAAAAGGAGATATCATTACATAAGTATAGGTATTATAACTCATATTAATAGATTTTAAGTTTTTTTTTCTAAAAATCTTTATTTTTATCTATAGAAGTTTAAAAATATATTAATATATATTGCCACTAATAAATTATAATATTTTAATATAACCAGTTCAACTACCAGTTAGACCCCGATTGACTCATTAACCCTTAAACCTGTACTGTGACCAATTCATTACGCGATCCGATTTTTCGTTCATTGTCTTTACTCCATCAAACCAGCAGTGCACTATTCCTCCACAAAATCTCAATGCAACGATCTGTGGGCTGATAACTTGATTTTTAATTAATCTCCCTGACTCACATCTTGTTGTCCATTTTGGTGTTAGCGTATTTTTTTTATAATTATTTCTTTTCATAGCCTCTGCAACCTATCTTTGCGTGGCATATAAGAGACATTTTTCTTTCTTTCCTTTTTTCTTCGACTATTATAGTGTGTGTTTATGTACATTTATTTCCTTATCTCATGACCTGTCATGGAACCACTTAAACCCTTCCTTTCTTCTATTATTTATATTTTGTTTGTTTTTCTTGTGGGTTTGTTGTCTCTGAGGTCAAGATTCCACCTTTGTTATTCTTTTTCTCAATCAAGCCACTTGTAATGTCAGGTTTTGGGAAGTGTCTTCTGAGAAAAAATAAATAAATAAAAATAACATATATATTTCATTTAAAAGTCAAAACCCTTCTCTCCCATTAATGCTTTGTGACTGGGCATGCATAATTTATTAATTTGTTCTTTCTTTCACTCCCCTGTGAGCATGAACACACATATAAATGATGTTTCCTTCAATAAATAGAGATATATATATATATATATATATAGTTGTGAAATTTTGAGTCCTTCACTTTATAAAAAAAAATATTATATTTATTTACAAATAATACTTTCCCTCAAGAAAATATGGTTGGAATGGTGAGAGCTTATGTGAATATATATATTTGGAGTGTAGAGGGTAGTTTTAATTATTTAGAGTTTCTTGAGAGCAACTTTAAAGTAGTGTAGCGCCCAAAATTTGAAAAATATGGAGTCACTATCAAAATTTTGAAAAAAGATAATTTTAGAAACATTTCTAAAAATGGACGGAAACTAGTCTACAAAAATTATATAGGGCTCGGGATGTCACGCCCTTATTTTAATTTCACCTTTACCAGAGTATTCACGGAAAACGATAAGCGGTTCGGTGGGCAACACAGGAATAGTATAACTATACTGATAATAAGTACATGATTACTAAAATTCCCTTAAGGGATTGTAGATAACACTTACAAATTATGTAGCCGCGTAAGGCTACTTGGGTGTCTAAACTCGTCTCAGTGAAACGGAGACATATTCCTGACTTTGTTCCGCCACTGCAATCCTCTCGTGTAGTTATCTTCTTTGCTCTCAACATATCTTTTGTCTTCTCCTATCTAAATTGTTGGTAGTGGAGGGTGAGATTCGAGAGAATCTCAGTAGGAAACAGATACCATAATGCATGCATGATTGGTGCTATGTGTATGACATGTTAGCTTTATCTAGATGTATGCCCCATAATGACATTTCTGCATGCTCAATGTTTCATACAACAAGACTATGGCCACAGCGAAAACAGAAACAGAGCTTCATTTATTCAAATATGCTCTACACAATCAAGTAAAGCAATCACATACATCATCACACAAGCAAAGATATCAAATACATGCAAGTAAGGTAAGTCCCCTACCTTAACCTGTTTCCGCCTCGAAACGCATGCCTCGATCTATGTGCAAACAGCTCAGGGCTCCATATTCGATCCTACAATGTCAAATGTACCGTTTAGACACTTCCATAGTGTTTTTGGGGGTTATATGAGTCTATCTTGAAAAATTACTAAAATACCCCCGGGGACCCGGCCTGGCCCCGCTGTAACCGGTCCGGCTGTACTTTTCCCAAAATTTTGACATGGGCTATTCTTACATATTTTCACCCAAGGAATCCATTTCCGGAGTCAGAATTACCAAATTCACTGCCAAAAGACGAAATTACCCTTGGCAGCCCTTATTTCAGTGTTTTAGGGGCATTTTCGTAATTATGCTTTCTCGACCTTTTCCAAAAAAGTGCCCAACTGTAACCCCACCTAATTTTCCCTCCTGAATCCAATGGAACCATCAAATCATTGAAAATCCAACTCTAAGACCCATTTAGACCCCTGACCGAAATATATGGGTTTTCCAGGGAAAATCGGGGTTTTTCGGTTTCGGCTCCGTAAACACGTTCCTTTCTACTCCTAACCACTTTATTGACTATTCCATTAGGTTACAACTACCATTTAGTATCAATTTGGGCAGCATAACCCTAGGGAAACCCATTTTCCATTTTTACAACCAATGGCAATTCGGCGAAATTTCACCGATTAAATTGCCCACAGCAGCTAGAATAGTCAATATACGAAGGTTTGGAAGTTACCTCAAGCTCCTTCTGGATTTTCTTGACTTGGCTGAAACCCTAACTTCAAAACACCATGAATCTTGCTTCAAATACCTCAAACAACATAGAAGAGAAGCTTAGGAGAAGGATTATACACGTTAGGTACGAATTCACCGAAGAAATCGACCTATCTCGTGAGTTTTCTCCTCTCCTTCTCTCTCTAAACTCTCTCTCTATGTTCAGCTGATATTTGCGTCAGTTTAAGCTGAAGGAAGAAGAAGGAATATGCTTATATCATATTATATATTCTATTTTATTCATTTACTAATTTTCCAAAAATTTCGGATTTTACAAAATTCTGGCAGATTTCTGCCCAAACTTTGAAAAATCATAACTAATTCTAGAAAAATCGAAATGAGGTGATTCCAAAGCCTATAGAACTCTTATTGAGTCTATTTTCAAGGAAAAATATAGAATATTACTTTATGGAATCACAAAAGTCCCAGAATTTCATTCTTTGCATGTTGTTTCAGAAACTTTCCTGTTTTTCTGGGCTAACTTCAAAAATTCATATCTTTTTGTGTATAGCTCTAATTGATTCATATGACCTATAAAATTAAAGCTTAGGATGTCTACTTTCATCCTGTAAAATCTCATAATTTTTGTTCATCATTTGATCATTCAAATGAACATGACAAGCTTACTACCTCATAGGTGATTTTAACAAAAACATAATTACTTTCTCCAAAATTCATCATTTTACTTTCTTAATACCCTAAAGATATTAGAATCATTAGGGGATAAATTTGGGTTCCTGCTAAATTGGGGCTTAGCAGTCCACTTAATTTAGGCTTATTCCCAAGCCTTCAATCCCAAAATTCGGGGTATTACATTTCTCCCCCCGTTCAATAAATTTCGTCCTCAAAATTTGAACGTCTACAATTTAGGGATTAATCCTATCTCATTCTATTATCACATGCAGGCTCAAAAGCCATGTAACACTGTAGTCATACTTCCATTTTCTAATATCAGATAGTATTCAACATTCATCATCCATTCTGTACACAATATGTAACGTGCAATCAAACACAGGTTCCCACAACACTTGGTTCTATAGGCCTTACAGCCTCTTCGGAACTTCACCCGAATTCACACGATCACTTTTTTTTTGTAATGGCCCAATCCTCACCCGATTCCATGGTCTTTTGGATGTCCCACACCTCGAGTCAACGAGGTTGGGCTAGTGAGCCAGCCATGGTTCACTTCGTTAGGTTCCTCCCATGGTAGAATATCGCGCCTCATGTGAAACATGGTACTATTGGACACCAAAACGTTTGGTCACACTGGTCTTATTGCCTCCACTACAACCTGGTACAGTTTGGATGTTCTGTCAACCTCAAAAGATTAACTTGGACACACCAGTCCAATGTCATCGCACTAGGCATCAACCACAGTACTGGACACACAGGTCTTACAGCCCAGAGACACCACCCTATGCAACCTTGCACATCGGGTCTTACCGCCTCGAGCCTCGGCTCGTCACAATTTCAGTCACATCACATTTTGCCGACCTATTCGATGTTTAGGATCAAATGACTAGTTGACCCTTATTAGCCGTATTGTGTGCACTATTCACTATGTGACCATCCACTGTTTGCACTATATCACAAGTGGATGATTCATTCTGTGAGGCTATAGCTATGGAGATGCTCATGCCTCTACTCGACCTTGTTGTATCAGAACACATCCCAATCCATGCCTACTTGCATCTGTGTAGACCGTAAAGGTCGACTGTGGATCTGGGATTGTTATTACTGGTGCTGTTGAGAGGTATTCGCCACCATTCTACCCTACTACACTAGGGTTCATCCCAATTCCAATTCACATGTGTCACCACAAACTACAAAGGTTGTGTGACTGTTGACCATACAAGTCATCATACTGTACACCACGCAGGGTTTAATACTGTACACCACACAGGATGTAATATTGTACACCACTCAAGGTGTAATACTATTCATCACATACACTGTAACACTATTGACCATCAAGGCCATATTATGTTTTGGGATGATCAACAATGGTGCGAACATCAACCCCTCCTGTAAGTTTCAAAATTGCACCTAGATTCATCACACATTCGCTGCCCACTCTGAGGTCTATCTCCTCAAATGAGCTTTAATAATATCAGGATGATTTAATAGGAGTCCTACAGGAACCTCCCATGACACCTGACATCACCCACAATCTATATTCATCTGTGCCCACTCTTTACCCGTTTGAACTTGAATCATTCTGATCCATATAAACTCTTATCTCAAGAAAACCCATTTAATAAGGAACTCATTGCAACGCACCATCATTGAGAGCCAACGTTTCTGTAGCTCTACACTACAATTCAACGTCACGGCGGCTGCACTCTAGGGTTAGTCGTCACGGTGGCTGCACTCTAAGGTTCGTCGTCACGGTGGCTGCACTCTAAGGTTCGTCGTCACGGTGGCTGCACTCTAGGGTTCTGTACTCGGTGCTTCACACAGGCGCCCATACACCTGGTCAGCCCCCTTCCGGTCAGAACTTTCCTTAGGTAGCCCTCTCCGATCAGATTTCACCATAGGTAGCCCTCTCCGATCAGATTTAACCGTAGGTAGCCCTTTCCGATCAGATTTCACCGTAGGTAGCCCTTTCCGATCAGAACTTTCAATCTTTGTGGTCGCAGTACAACTCCACAATTATGCCATAAAGGCAACGTTTCTTGATTCAATACAAACATTCTTATCATCAACTCAAGATTATGGATGGAATAGTTCAATTTCTGAAGCTTCAGCTGACGAGATGCGTATGCCCTCACTCGGCTCAATTATCATCTCGATCTATGCCTGCTCGCATCTGGGAATTCAATTCCCTTCCCAATCCATGCCATCTGGCATCAGTGAAGACAACAAAGGCCCACTATGGATCTGGGATTATCAGTGTTGGTACTTTAATAAATTTTCATCATCAGCTCTCTGAAGCTCCTCTCACAATCATCATCCCATGCATAATGCTGAGTTCTGGGAAATTTCGATATAAACATCTCATCCCTTTTTTTTATTATTGTCACACCTGTAGCCCTTCTTGGCCTCGTACCCGAGTCCCTTAGGACGTGGCTAGCAGCCTCGTCAGGTAGGGTGCCTTTTTATTCACACCACATGGCCCTCCATAGTAACCCACAATCATTCATAGAAAATGTGATAGATAAATATGTCATGCATCATATAGTGTAAAATGAAAATCACATCAATCCGTGTGTGTACACAAAGTTCAGGGCCAAACACCCAGTTAAAACAACAATCCGTGTGTGTACACAAGGTTTAGGGCCAACCATCCAGTTGAAACCCTTACGTGTACCTCAGCCGAGTCACCGACTACAGCTAGGTAAATCGTGTATCATAGCTGGGTCCTTACTAGGCCGAATGGTACATATACACTTCCCATCGGACGGTACATATACACTTCCCGCACCACAGCTAGATAATATTCGTGTACCTCGGCTGGGCACCAACCACAACCAGGTAATGTTCGTGTACCTCAGCTAAGTCCCAGACTACAGCTAGGTAATGTGCCCTAGGCACCTGTTCATTCACAGAATATAGAACATACAACATATTAATCATCACATAGTGTACGAGAGATTATAGTTACTATATTGGCCTTTCCAGGATAACCTTCCTGATAATCGTTGATCATTACATACCACTTGTTATCGATCTAAATCAAAATAACAATATGCAGTTCAGTGTACCCGTAGGTACCATGCTCGATCATACTCAATGTACCTATATGTACTATATTCGATGTACCTGAAGGCACTATGTTCGATGTACCCATAGGCACTATTCATCAAATTTGGTAAATCCACCCCCTGTCACACCATTTAAATCATCTAACATAAATAATCATTAGTCATGGAGAAACCTTAAGACAATTATTATGTCTCAAATCTTCATGACCCTATAAAATCACTTCCCAGGGGGTCACCCATCCTGGGATTTCCCTGGGTTGAGCACGCTTAAATTTTGCGTACCTATGCCCAATGTAGATACTGGCTTCTACTGCTTCCGTCCACGGGTACCTCATGACTACCCTCGTCTCAAAAGACGTGCCGGTTATCTTCGGTCACCAAAATATTGAGTGTGGACCGCACATTAGCCTTGGCCGTACCCATATCCTTGGGTTCCGTAATATCCTTAGACCATTCTCGTCTAGTATTGCACCACTAGTGGCCCTTCAGTACTCGCCATTTCTCAGGGCAGATTCATAAATCGGAAAGATACCCTCCTTTGGTACTTTCTGTCCATGCATATTTCCTATCACTGTGTAATCAAGACCTTATCAGTATACCATCCTGTTGCCAGAACCACCGCACTTACTCTGAGCAGACAATTCTGTGGCCAGAATCCTTGCTCTGATACCAAAATGTCACGCCCTTATTTTAATTTCACCTTTACCAGAGTATTCACGGAAAACGATAAGCAGTTCGGTGGGCAACACAGGAATAGTATAACTATACTGATAATAAGTACATGATTACTAAAATTCCCTTAAGGGATTGTAGATAACACTTACAAATTATGTAGCCGCGTAAGGCTACTTGGGTGTCTAAACTCGTCTCAGTGAAACGGAGACATATTCCTGACTTTGTTCCGCCACTGCAATCCTCTCGTGTAGTTATCTTCTTTGCTCTCAACATATCTTTTGTCTTCTCCTATCTAAATTGTTGGTAGTGGAGGGTGAGATTCGAGAGAATCTCAGTAGGAAACAGATACCATAATGCATGCATGATTGGTGCTATGTGTATGACATGTTAGCTTTATCTAGATGTATGCCCCATAATGACATTTCTGCATGCTCAATGTTTCATACAACAAGACTATGGCCACAGCGAAAACAGAAACAGAGCTTCATTTATTCAAATATGCTCTACACAATCAAGTAAAGCAATCACATACATCATCACACAAGCAAAGATATCAAATACATGCAAGTAAGGTAAGTCCCCTACCTTAACCTGTTTCCGCCTCGAAACGCGTGCCTCGATCTATGTGCAAACAGCTCAGGGCTCCATATTCGATCCTACAATGTCAAATGTACCGTTTAGACACTTCCATAGTGTTTTTGGGGGTTATATGAGTCTATCTTGAAAAATTACTAAAATACCCCCGGGGACCCGGCCTGGCCCCGCTGTAACCGGTCCGGCTGTACTTTTCCCAAAATTTTGACATGGGCTATTCTTACATATTTTCACCCAAGGAATCCATTTCCGGAGTCAGAATTACCAAATTCACTGCCAAAAGACGAAATTACCCTTGGCAGCCCTTATTTCAGTGTTTTAGGGCATTTTCGTAATTATGCTTTCTCGACCTTTTCCGAAAAAGTGCCCAACTGTAACCCCACCTAATTTTCCCTCCTGAATCCAATGGAACCATCAAATCATTGAAAATCCAACTCTAAGACCCATTTAGACCCCTGACCGAAATATATGGGTTTTCCAGGGAAAATCGGGGTTTTTCGGTTTCGGCTCCGTAAACACGTTCCTTTCTACTCCTAACCACTTTATTGACTATTCCATTAGGTTACAACTACCATTTAGTATCAATTTGGGCAGCATAACCCTAGGGAAACCCATTTTCCATTTTTACAACCAATGGCAATCCGGCGAAATTTCACCGATTAAATTGCCCACAGCAGCTAGAATAGTCAATATACGAAGGTTTGGAAGTTACCTCAAGCTCCTTCTGGATTTTCTTGACTTGGCTGAAACCCTAACTTCAAAACACCATGAATCTTGCTTCAAATACCTCAAACAACATAGAAGAGAAGCTTAGGAGAAGGATTATACACGTTAGGTACGAATTCACCGAAGAAATCGACCTATCTCGTGAGTTTTCTCCTCTCCTTCTCTCTCTAAACTCTCTCTCTATGTTCAGCTGATATTTGCGTCAGTTTAAGCTGAAGGAAGAAGAAGGAATATGCTTATATCATATTATATATTCTATTTTATTCATTTACTAATTTTCCAAAAATTTCGGATTTTACAAAATTCTGGCAGATTTCTGCCCAAACTTTGAAAAATCATAACTAATTCTAGAAAAATCGAAATGAGGTGATTCCAAAGCCTATAGAACTCTTATTGAGTCTATTTTCAAGGAAAAATATAGACTTTTACTTTATGGAATCACAAAAGTCCCAGAATTTCATTCTTTGCATGTTGTTTCAGAAACTTTCCAGTTTTCCTGGGCTAACTTCAAAAATTCATATCTTTTTGTGTATAGCTCTAATTGATTCATATGACCTATCAAATTAAAGCTTAGGATGTCTACTTTCATCCTGTAAAATCTCATAATTTGTGTTCATCATTTGATCATTCAAATGAACATGACAAGCTTACTACCTCATAGGTGATTTTAACAAAAAAATAATTACTTTCTCCAAAATTCATCATTTTACTTTCTTAATACCCTAAAGATATTAGAATCATTAGGGGATAAATTTGGGCTCCTGCTAAATTGGGGCTTAGCAGTCCACTTAATTTAGGCTTATTCCCAAGCCTTCAATCCCAAAATTCGGGGTATTACACGGGAGTCGATAGTGGATGGGGAAGGAGTTAGGCACCCCATAACACCCGTTCATAAGAATGGTTACCCTAATTTAATTATTTAAAAATAAATATAACCTTTTAAAATTTCATCATCATTACCCAAAAATAAAATATTTACAAAATGAAAAAAATAGAATTAATTATTTACATTATTAGACTTGACCTAAGATGAAAATCTAGAGCCTACGTACCCTTTAGAGGAATCAAAACCCACGTAGTTCGTTAGGGGTAGAAAGATGTGACGCTTGGTTGGTATCTTTTAGGAAAATTTTATTCAACTTATTTGAGAAAAACAATTTTTTGTTTGGTTTGTGTTTTTTATTTTTTTTTAAAAAAGCATTTTCCTTATTTTCCTATTTTACTTTTATTTTAAAAAAGAACCATTTTATTTTATTTATGAAAATTGGGTCTAAGTTAACATCCCTTTATTTCAATAACCAATGTGCTTGTATGTCAAAAACCTCACATGAAATGAATTCCATTCTTCTCTATAAAATTGAATCTTCATTGTGCTTTAAAATGTTACTGACACAGGTAAACCAAAAGATTAGAAGGAGAGTTCATCCATCAAATAAAGACAAGATGGAGAAGGCATGGTTATCATACTATTTGCAATAGAGTTATTAATCACACTTATCAACTTGCATGGTGATGTAAGGAGACAATGTCAGACATACTTACCTCTCATCATTGTATATGCTTTTGTGGAACATAAAAAGAACCAAGAAGTCACTTCGGCACATAGATTAGATGTCACATAAGTAAAGAAAACGTACCATGCGTTTAGATTAGCTTTTGGAGAATATTTTTTATGATTTATAAGGTAAATATGTGAAAGGAGTTTTATCTTGATTTGTGAAAAATTTGAGGCTTACCCAAATACTGACGTAATCCAACAATTCAGATAAGAACCAAAGCCATACGTATTCAAATCCCAAGAAAGAAACTCATACCTTTTGAGGTGTATATGCATGCATTGAGGGAGGTGAGAAAGAAACAAAAGAAGAGGTCAGCTATAGATAAACCCAAAGCATTATTAACAGTCAACTAAAAGAAAAGGAACGAGTTTAAGAACCAATGAGATCATATGGAGATTTTCAGCGAGCCTCCATCTCATTATGGAGTTGTTCATTGGCTTAATTAAGAATCTCCATCTACCATTTGAACAAAGTAAGAGCAAGATGATCTTTTAGGTGCACTACCCTTCCCATAAAAATTTTTTGAGTGAAAAATGAGAAAATAGAATTGCCTCCCTACCTTGCCTCTTTTCTCTAAGAAGTTTTCCCAAATTCTTGTGTGTCTTATTTCAACTCTTACTCCCCTATTTATAGTCTAAAGGTAGGTTTTTTTTTTCTTCATAAATGCTCTTTCTAACTTGACTCAATCTGTCACACCCCTCAATCTCTGACTGGACCCCACTTACTGGTACCAGATCACCTGACTTGGAGGCAAGACTTGCCTCGGGGTCGAGGGATGGACTCACAAGGAGTATTTGCATACCCCTTGTGCATTTCTTTCGCCTCCGAAAGTATCGAACACTTGACCTGGGGGTAAATACAAGTGTTTGGTGATACTTGCTACCATTGAGCTAGTATCACCAAACACTTGTACTTACCCATAGTAGCTCAATGGTAGCAAGTATCACCAAACACTTGTACTTACCCCCAGGTCAAGTGTTCGATACTTGCGGAGGCGAAAGAAATGCACAAGAGGTGTGCAAATACTCCTTGTGAGTCCATCCCTCGACCCCGAGGCAGGTGCCTCCAAGCTAGGTAATCTGTTACCAGTAAGTGGGGTCCAGTCAGAGATTGAGGGGTGTGACACAATCACTATCCATCGATATTTTATTTTTATTTTTTTTATATTTTTTATATTTTCTATTAATAAAACTTCCTAACTTGACTCAATCACCATCAATAGATATTTTTTTAATTTTGGTTTTTATTTTTTTTTTACATTTTCCCCACAAGTAAATTCCTAATTAAATCTATCAAAATGAGAGATATTTTTTTGCATTTTTGTTTTTTTTATTTTCCCTTTGACAATGCCAATTTGGACAACAATCATCATCAATAAGAGAATTTTTTTTATTTTTTATTTTATTTTCCCCTTTAATAATGATTGCCAATTTAGACAACAATCATCATCAATGAGTGGATTTTCTTATTTTCCCTTTTTTTTATTTTTTCCTTTAATAATGATTGTCAATTCAGACACTAATCATATCAATGAGAGGATTTATTTGCTCCTTTTTTTTTCTGTAATGATAATTGCCAATTTAGACACTAATCATCATCAATGACGGGATTTTTATTTATTTTTGTTTTTTTAATATTTTTATTTTTTGAGTGGGGCCTGGGCAAAATATGGTGTTCACAAGTAGTTTGGAAAAATATATTAATTGACATTGATGTTGTGACTTTATAGATTCTCATTGAGAGCTTTGAAGTAGCTCTTTGTGTAATTACCTGTGAGCTAACGAGCAGCAGGTAACTCTGAATATTCTTCCATATACTTATGAATTGTGTATGATTGTGAATGACTATCTTTTATAAAAAAAAATGAACTGAATTATATGTATATGTGTATGTATTATAAATTTCCAAGTAAGTAATGTTACAAGTAAATTTATTTATAACTCACTTTATTCACATAATTAATAATTTAATTATAATCAATGTATTATTGGATTATTTTTTCCTTTTAGATATGTTTGAATATGTGATGATATTTTATATGAATGGAAGCATGATTTATTGTACTTGTCTTTTAATTATATTATTGGTGATTGAAAATAACTGTTATAACGGTTGCATTTGTGACGGGTTAGAGTAAAGATAAATTTGTATGTTAAGATCTTTTACCACATGGTATGCCATCACTCGATGCACAATGGATGGTACTTGTCTGGGCCCCTTCTTCCATGTTTTCCTTTCGTCGAGATTGCATTGGAGCTGTGAGATATGTGACATCTCCTTAATTATGTTCTTTTAAGGAGGGGAGCCATAGTCCAAACTTAAGCTCTACACCTTTGGCCAGGTGTATCTTAAGAACTTGTGAGCTTTGGACAATCCAGTCAAATGGATGGGTTTCTGTTGGACTATATGTTAGCCTATGGCTCTAGTCAGCGGTATATGGTTGGACAGTGATATAAGAAAGGCTACATATTGCATAATTATATATTACATGTTGTGATAAAAATGTAGCTTAACATAATGATAATTAAATTTGTAATTGTCTTGTATGAGAATTATAGTACATACAAATATACACGTAATTAATTTCTTCTTTTCATCATATGTGGTTTGCTTGTGTACGGTAGAAATTTTCAGTAGTTACTGAGACATGGAATCTCATCCCATTATATTAACAATTTTCAAGTGAATGTTCTAGTAGGAAGCAAGGGAAGACACTTGTGGAGCGAGCTTTGAAGGCTCTATTAGGCTTATCGTGCACCTTTATGCTATTTTATATTTAATTGTCATGACACTAGGATTATTTTTTGTCCTAAAATATTTCGGTTGATAAATATTTGTTTGAAACTAAAACTTTGAACTAATAGTTGAAAGTATTAAGTAAGTGTTGTTCAAGTTTTGTTAGGATAGAGTGAACGTTAAGGCACTGTTTGGTTCGACAGAGGGTAGAGGAAGGAAGGGATTTTAATGGAGGGGAATGGAAGGAAGGGGATAGGAGGAATTTTAATATTACCTTGTTTGGATTGATCAGAAGGAAGGGAAGATGAAAGATTTTAATGTTACCTTGTTTGATTTAGGAAAGGGAGGTAAATTATTTTCACGTGGATAACTTTATGCTTATGTTATAAGTGATTTTTTTCAAACTCTATTAAATATATAATAAAATTTAATTATAAATAACATTTGTATACTCTAAATTATAAATAACATTTAATACAATTATTCTAGTGGGTCAATTTCAAGTATTGTTGTGTCAAACTGTTATTATTCGGCATTGAATCTAAATCTAGCAAACCTCCTGCAGTCGGGGATGCAAATGACAATAACTGAACCCATATCCATGAAATTTTTAGAAAAACTAGGTGAGTCCCTGTACATTGCACAGTCTAATGAATCAAACCTATCAACTTAAATTCACCAATAAACTAAAATAGTTATCTAATCTATTGTGAAGTCTAGCATAAACGGGGACCAATAAAGAAATGGAAAAGAACAAATAATTTGTTCTAGCTACCAAGATAGAAGGTTTTCCCGTCACCAAGATTTCATAGCAAGTTAATGCACCTGCTCTAGAAACAACAAGGTCTGATGAGGGAGAGAGAGATTGAGAAAGTGTGATGAGAGAGCTTGAAAATGGCAAAGGATAGTTGTGAGTTATCATAAAATTGGATAGGTATTTTTATCCAATTCAACATATTTTTTTAGCCTCTCTTCTAAATCCCCTATTTGGGGGGGGGGGGGGTTTCCAAAAAAATCCCCCTCCCCTCCTAAATTCTTGGTCTTGCCAATTAAGGGGAGGGGGCCAAAATCCCTCCTCTGTCAACACCCGTTTCTATTTTGATATGCGTAGGGCAATAATGAACAAGTTCCATAGGCAAACAGAAAATTGCAGTTATACTGATAATAAATATTTGTTTACAAATAATCATTAACAGAGTAAAATTCACTAATAATTATAAATATGTACAAAATATCCCAAAATATTCCAAGTACAGGCTAAATATAACCACCGGTTGTGTCTTGAGAAACGTGCCTATCAGTTTTCCATAACTGTGTCTTTGCCTTTTGAACTGCTGGCACCCACTGAGATATTTTGATTTAGAAAAAGGGATGAGATTCCAAGGAATCTCAGTAGAAACATATTATCGTTCACATAACATGCGATAAACAAATATGATATGCACCATAAATGCACCAATTAATAAATAATATAACACATTGTCATGTATACATGGAGCCCTACTACTCGTACACCAGTTGGATTCTCATCAAATCCCTCTAGTGTAAATGCACTTCCGGCACTAACTGCCCTTTCTAGGCATACCATGTTAATTAATAAAAGCACAAACCATGGTAACCACACATTCATACAAACTAAGGCATGAAATATGAAGGATAATGTCCCTACCTCAAGTCACGTTTACCCCGTTTGGTGTGCTTTGAAACGTGTCAACTTCAGGGTCCTAACTTGGTCCTAAAACATAAAATGTACAGAAATTAGGTTATAACCTCTCCATGTATCATTTTAGACACTCACATAGTGTTTATTGTGATTATATTAGTTTATGGTAAAATTTACCAAAATGGCCCCAGGAGCCCAGCCGGCCCGACCCCGCCATATCCGGTCCTACTGTACTTTTTCCGAAGTTTTGACATGAGCTATTCTGACATATTTTCATCCAAAGAATCCATTTACGGACTTGAAACTACCAAATTCATTGTCAAATTATGAAAATACCCTTGACAGCCCCTATTTTAGGGTTTCAAGGGCGTTTTCGTAAGTATGTTTTTTTCGGCCTTTTACGAAAAAGCGCCCAACTATAACTTATATAATTTTTCCTCCTGAACCCAATGAAACCATCAAATCATTGAAAATTCAACTCTAAGACCTATTTACAGCCCTGGCCAAAATTTATGGGTTCTCTGGGGAAAATCAGGGTTTTGCGATTTCGGCTCCATCAACGTCTTGCTTTATATTCCTAACCACTTTATTAACCCTCTAATTGAGTTATAACTACCATTTGAACTAAAATTAGGCAGCATAACACTTCCAATGTCACATTTCCAAAATTTAAAACCAACGGCAATCCGGTAAAATTTCACCGATTAAATTGCCTACGACAGCCAGAATAGTCAATATACGAAGGTTTGGAAGTTACCTCAAGCTTCCACTAGCTTTTTCTCAATATGGCTGAAACCCTAGGTGTCCCATAACATATTTTTGAGCCTTCAAACCTTAAAGAACAAAGAGGAGTAACTTAGGGTCGGAGTTATAAGCGTTATGAGCTAAATCGTCGGAGAAATCGGCTTACCGTACAAGATATCTTCCCCTTTCTATCTCTAAGATTTCCACACGTTCTCTCTCTATTTCAGGTCTGTTATGGTGCGTGAAATGCTGAAGGAAGAAGGTGATGATGATATATTCTAATATCATATATTATTTTAATGATTTTATGGAATTTTCCAAAAATTCCAAACTAATTTTTATGACATAACTTCCTACATTCATGTAACCATGCTATCATTTCCAACCAATATTTTCTTCTTTATGCCACATGTAGGAGACACCTAGAGGTCTTTTCCTATAGTCTCAATTGACTTCACAACTTGTCCAAGTTACGTATACACGTAAAGTCTCAATTTTGGTTAAAATTGCACTTTTTGCTCAGATTTTTCATAAATTCGTATTTAATGGATCAAAATATTCTAGATATATTTTTTCCCTTTATTTTTCTTAATTAATTGAAAAATAATTAATTTTGTGCTTAAATTGGCAAAATTACGATTTTGCCGTTACCTTTTTAATCCAATTTCTTTTCTTCCTTTTATTTGGTCAATTTCCATCAATTTTTGGACCAACTATTTTCTTTATTATTTCTCCATTTTTGGACCTCAATATTGGGTTTTTTAAATTACCCAAATTAATTCCATAATAATTTCTCATGAAAATGAACATTTATAAAGTTCATAAATTTTAAATTCATGAATATTCACTATTTTATTGAATTTCTCAAATATTTACAATATATTTGGTAAATATAAAATTTTGGGTGTCTCATTCCCCTCCCCTCCCCTCAAACCAAACAAAGCCTAAGTATATATGTTGTTTTGATGAGGCATTACACAACACGCTCAAGTATTTTTCTAAGTGCATATAGTACTCTAGAGTATTTTTTATTGCATCCACCACTTTGAAGTATTTTTTGGTGCCCTAGCACCCTGAAATATTTTTTTAAATTTGTCTAGTATCATAAACTATTTTTTTGGCGCATCTACCACCCTAAAGTATTTTTTCAGATGTATCTAATATCTTAAATTATCTAAATTGTTCAGTGCAAAATTGCACAAAAAATACTTTAGCATGATGGATGCCGCTTAAAAAATACTTTAGTGTGCTTGATGTACCCCAAAATACTTTAAGACATTAGATGTATCTTAACCCATAGATTTAGTTCGTGCGCATTTTCTCATCACTACACATTATCTCTCTTATGTGAGTGCTTTTGGTAAACAACTAAATTTTTACCTTTGTATTGTCCAAAACCAACTTTAACAAACTTTTCAAACATGATTCGGTTAATTTTTTCTCATAAAAAAAATTAATGAAGTAATTTATAATGTATTTTTAGGCTTATCCCTCCTTTGTAAGTAATTTAAAATGGATGAAGCTAATCTTCCGGATTATATTGAACTGAGCTCACAAACTAAACTAAGGGTATGTTTGGTATGATGGAATTGGGGAGGATGGAAATGAAATTGGGTTTGAATTCCATGAAGATGCTTGTTTGGTATGATGGAATTGAGGCTCAATTCCATTTCCATGTGGAACTCAATTAGCCCAATTCCATCAAAATGGGTTCCACAAAAAAAGCCCTGATTTGTAAATCCATGTTCTCATTTCCCACATTACCCTCCCTCCCTTCTCAGTCACCAAGCTTGACCCCTCCTTTCTTAGTCACCATACTCGACCGGCCAACCACCTGGACTCACCACGCTCACATCATCTCACCCCACCACCGGCAATGACAATACCTTTGCTGATCCAGGTGAATGACGGTGGTGGCCGCCAGATCTACTCGTTCTTCATCCCCTTCGACAGAGGCACCAGATCTGAACTCCTTCTTCAAGTCCCTCCGTCGGTAAGCTTCTCACTCCACTTGCGACGACATGGTGCAGATGGAGGGGGCCGACGGATGCAAGCTTGAGTTGGAGAACCTGAGTGGAGACAATGGGTTGATGTGGTGATGAAGATGGGTTGATGCGCGGGTCCGTTTCTTTTTCGGATCAGTCTTGTGTGAAGTCTGAAGGTGAACTAATGAAGATTTACAAATCTCCACTTGGGGCTTGTTTTGGTGAAGATGAAGTAGGGTTGATATGTGAAGAAATTTAAAAAAAAAAAAAAAGGAGGGCATTTTGGACTTTTAATGTAAAAATTAAGTTTCATTTTCATAACATACCAAACATACTTTTAAATCTCATATCCATATTCATATCCATTTTCATTAAAATCAATTTTAATATACCAAACAGGCCTAAATTGGATTTGTTGAGGTTGACGTCGTCCAGAGATGCCAGTGCACATAGTTGAATAAGGAAATAATGATAATGAGAGATCCCATAGTTTTTCTACCAACCCAAATATTAAAAAGTGGATAAGCATTTCAAAGTGACGTCACAAGCACTGAATGTCACACAGGTGATGACGTGGCCCTCCAACTTCGCACAGGTAGAAGGTAGTGTGCTGCTTTGGTGTTTCCCACCAAAGTTAAAATAAATTGGACGTGCTTGTTAAAATTCCACACACAAAAATCCCCCTTTTCTCCCTGCGATCATTGCTCAACATTTTCTTTTAAAAATAAGTAATTAAGTCATGGATCTCATAAAAATTTGTTGATGCTTTTTTTAGGTGGCAACCTGACCTTTCTGTGGGTTTGTTAAAAGGGATATATCATTAATTTTATTGTGATTAAAAATAAATAAATAAATAAATACCATTTGAACTTGAAAATACTAAATCATTGATTTTCTAAAAATTTGAGTTGTCAATTACTATATTCTTTTTGTCAATCACATTATTATTATTGTCAACAAAACCAATTTAAAATTTTGAAGTTTAAATGGTATTTTTTTATTTTTTTCTATTAAAAAATGACATTCTTAATTTATAATTTTAGGATAAAATAGTACCTTGTAGGCGATTTCACAAAAAACATAATCACTTTCTTCAAAATTAACCATTTTATTTTCTTTAATGCTTTAAAGATATAAGAAATATTAAAGAATATATTTAAGACACCTGCTAAACCGGGGCTTAGCAGTCCGCTTAATTTAGACTTATTTTCAAGCCTCCAATCTCAAAATTCGGGGTATTACAATATGAATAATTGAAGCTCTGTTTCTGTTTATGCTATGGCTATACGTATATTGATTGAAACATTGAGCATGTAGATATATCATTGTGTGAGCATGAGTTATGTAATGCAAGCATGTTATGCATTAAACACTTATCTTGTATGCATATTAGTATTACTTTCTACTGAGATTCCCCATAACCTCACCCTCCCCTACCAACAATTTAGAGAAGAAAAGACAGAACGTATGCTGAAAACAATAAAGAGAACCGTATGAAGGGGATTGTGGTGGTGGAGTGAAGACGAGAAGATGTCTCTGTTCACTGAGACGTGTTTAGACACCCATGTAGCGCTGTGAGGCTACGTTAATTGTAATTATCAAGTACGAACCCGTATGGGAAATTTCCGTAATATCAGTATATCTATGTTATTCCCGTGTTGCCCGTTGAACTGCATATCGTTTGTGCAAATACTCTGAAATAGGTGAAAATAAAATGAGGGTGTGACAATAAACACTTATTTTTTTAAAAAAAAAAAAAACTATTCCAAACATAGCATAAAATGAATGAAGGTAATCTTTCAGACTATATTGAACTGGACTCACAAACTAGACTAAATTGGAATTTGTTGAAGTTGACGTCATCCTGAGATGCAAGTGCTGATAGATGAATAAGGCTATAAATAATACTCTCTTTAGTTCTTTTTATAAGAAATTTTTGTATAGGATTGGTCTCTTTTATAAGTAATTTTTATTTTTTATCTGAAAATATAAGTTTCTTTTTCTTATTTTATCCTTATTAAATAGTTATTTTCTCTCATTTCTTATACTCATGATCTCTCATACTTTTTATCTATTCTCTCTCCTATACTCTTTTCATAATATGGATATATATGAAAAAAATATAACATATTTGATATATTTATTATTTTTAACTATTAATTTATTTTATACAATAAAAAAAATTATTTATAAATAAGACAGGAGAAAATAATAGTAATAATGAGAGATCCCATACTTTTTCTACCGAACCCCAATATTAAAAAGTGGATAAGCAGTTTAAAGTGAAGTCACAAGCACTGAATGTCACACAGGTGATGACGTGGCCCTCCAACATCCCACAGGTAGTGGTATTGAGCTGCTTTGGTGTTTCCCACCGAAGTTAAAATAAATTGGACGTGTTTGTTAAAATTCCACACACAAAAAATCCCCCTTTTCTCCCTGTGATCATTACTCAACATTTTGTTTTTAAAATAAGTAATTTAGTCATGGATCTCATAAAAATTTGTTGATGCATTTTTTAGGTGGCAACCTGACCTTTCTGTGGGTTTGTTAAAAGGGATATATGATTAATTTTATTGTCATTAAAAAAAGGAAAATAAATAAATAAATATTACTTAAACTTGAAAATTCTAAATCAGTGATTTCCTAAAAACCTGAGTTGTCAATTGTTATATTCTTTTTTGTCAATCCTATTACTATTATTGTCAACAAAACCAATTTAAAAATTTGAAATTTAAATGGTATTTTTTTTATCTTTTTCCTATTAAAAATGACATTCTTGATTCATAATTTTAGGGTAAAATGGTACCATGTGTTATTTCTTAATACTCCCTCGTTGGCTTATTATAAGTTTTAAATTTGTGAATGTGTGTGTTTTAAAATATAAACTTTATTTTAAGTTTGTCCAAACATTTATTGTGTTTTTTCAACTTTACCCTGTTTTTCCAACTGTCCCTCATTAATATATATATATATATATAAAGTATATTTATTTCTAATATAGTTTAGGGAGAATTACATTTAAGTCCCGCCTAAAAAAAAATAAAAAAATGATCCTATTAACAACTCCAAGAGGGTGAAATGACAATTCTAGATGTGCGATTAACAACTCTGTGGGACCAATTTTTTATTTTTTCTCTTAAGCGGAATCTGAATATAATTCTCCCTATAGTTTATGAATCATGCAATTGAAAATTTGTCTTTGCATTCACTTCATCCTTTTTTTTTTGGCCAACCACTTTATGTTATTTGTTTTTCAACCACTTAATCTTTTAAGTTCCTGAATAAATATCCTAAATGAATGTCAAATATTTTGCTTTGATTGGCCATTACTTTCTTACTTTCAGGAGTATTGTCACAGGCGATGAGACCTGAAGAGAATAATAATTTAACCAGTATTTTTTCATAGCTATTAAAGAAGTGTACAATTTTTTATTATTTTTTATTCATTTCTCTCTCCATATGTTAATAGGATTTAGGTATTAAAAAAATAATACAATGTTCTGAAAATTTAAATTAATATCTACCACGTCCATCATGTTTTTTTAATAAAGAAATATGTAGTTATTAATTAACTTATTATAACAAGATAAACATAATATTTAGACAGCTAAAATAAAAGATATAGTTTTTATATGTTCCGACTTATTAAAAATGATACGGAGTATATAATTTTGGAAGAATTATAGCTAGGTCCCAAGTAAAAACGAAAATGAAGATATGGTCCCTTGAAATCTTAAAATGAAAAAATCTTAAGAAGTTGTCAATGGAGGCTCTTGGAGTTGTCAATAACCTACACCCGATGTTGTTTATGGGACCGTTTTTTCATCTTGAGATTCAATAGACCATTTCTTCATTTTCCTTCTGATCTGGGACTTGGCTGTAATTCTTGCTATAATTTTTAAGAGATTAAATTTAGTGAAATTATTATGGTAAGGTGCTGAGGTTGAATGTTCACCAATTCAATTATTGTTGCTTTTATTATAATCATAACACCAACATTTTTTTTTTATTATTTACGTCTTCTAATTTCAGCTACTTTCACAATTTCTTTTAAAATCTAACAAAGGATATCATTACTTATACTACTAAATTTACCCTTTTGGTATGACAACCGATTTAAATCTTCTTTCTTTCATTTGTTTAAGTGAACTTTCTTATCACAAAATTATGCCATCTCAAATTCCTTATCTATCTACTATTTGATTGCATCATAGACATTTCAACTAAATCTTATAGTCTATATCCGATGAGATCATATAAAATCCTTTGGAGATGTTAACTTCTAAAATTTAATATAGCCATGTCCTTGTCAAACTTGGTACATCTACTTCCTAAAGGATTATTTAAGTCAAAACAACCTTATCTTGGTTTTAGCCCACAATTTGAACTAATTAATATCCATAAGATAATCTCATCTTAATCTCAAACCTCCATGTACATCTTATTTTCAATATTACCATTCTTTTCAAACAAGTTAGGAGTTGAAAATTTCACTCTTTGAAAGTTTTCTTTGTACCTTAAAACTTAGTGAATTCAAAGATGTTAATTATACATAGAAATAATCATGTATGTAAGTTATTAAGGAAAGATAATAACTAAACAGTTTGATTCAAAATACACAATATGATAAACACAAAAAAAATAAGTTTCAAACCTTTTTCATTCGGTGAAGCGAAATATAAACAATATTTTCCTTCACAACCGGACAACAAACATGGATTTCACAAATGTAAATTTTAAACATTTCACATGGAAAGGACATTTTGGAAATATACGTAAGTCCTAATACATGCATACATTTTATCGTTCCATATCTTAAAGGAAAAATTGCCCATAAATACCTAATTGAAATTTTTTTTGTCAAGTGGGGCATTTTTCACATACGAAATATTGTTTGAATATAAAGGAAGATATATTACACATGGAGAAGATCTTTTGCACATAGGGGATATTATTTGAACACAAGAGAAAATATATTGCTTATAAGGGAAGATTTTTTGCATACGGGGAAGATTGTTTGAACACAAGGAAATATCTTTTTCATATAGAGAAAATTGTTTGAACATAAGCGAAGATTTTTTACACATAAGAAAGATTGTTTGAACACAAGGAAAGATCACATAAGGGCAATGTGGTTATTTTACTTCCTATTTTATTTCTCTTAAAGGACCCCGGTACTTCAGGTTCCATTTAACAATTAATTGTGTTCAAACAATCTTTCTTATATACAAAAGATATTTCCTTATGTTCAAATAATCTTCACTGTGTGTAAAAGATCTTTCCTTTTATTTAAATAATCTTCCCTATATGCAAAAGATCTCATTTAGCAAATAAATTTCCAATGAAGTATTTTATGCACAATTTTCCCTATCTTAAATTCATGTGAAAGTTAACTATATCATAAGTTTGTCTTCATTCACTTATCCTAAAGAAAGTTAGCTGTCACTGATAATAGTTTTTAAATTTTTTCAAAAAATGAAATATTTTGTACAAATTGTCATATATATTTACCAAAACGCTTTAAAATGACTTATTATATCTTTCAAAACAAAAGATTTGTACAAGGAATCATTAATGAAAAATAATTAACAATTCTAATTCTTATCCCAATATGCCTTCCTTTCAATCCCACTAAAAATTCCTATATCACAATTTTATTTTTTTTGGCATATATCATAAAGGATAATGTGACGCCCATATCTTATTTTCGTCTTTATCAGAGTATTCGTGAAAAATGATATGCGGTTCAATGGGCAACACATGAATAGTATAAATATACTGATAATAAGTGCATGATTACATAAATTCCCCATAGGGATTCGTACATGATCATTACCATCAATGTAGCCACACAGGGTTATTTGGGTATCTAAACCCGTCCTAGTGAAATGGATACATCTTCTCGTCTTCGTTCCACCACTGCAATCCCCTCATATGGTTCTTTGTATTGTTTTCAGCATATCTTCTGTCTTCTCCTGTCTAAATTGTTGGTAGGGGAGGGTGAGATTCGAGAGAATCTCAGTAGGAAAACAATACCAATATGCATGTACGATAAATGTTTAATGTATGACATACTTGCATTACATAACTCATGATCATAAAATGACATATCTGCATGCTCAATGTTTCAAACAACATACGTATGACCATAACATACACAAGAACAGAGCTTCAATTATTCATATATGTTTCACATAATCAAGCAAAACAATAACATGCATCAATACACCAGAACAAATATCAAATACATGCAGGAGAGGTAAATTCCCTACCTTAATCGCCCTTCTCTGATCCTGGAATAACGTGCCTCGATTTGCGTGCCAATCCCTTGGGCTCTCTACTTGGTCCTAGAGCGTCAATTGTACAGTTTAGACACTTCCATATTGTTTCTAATGGTTATATTAGTCCATGATAAAAATTTATCAAAATGCCCCCAGGACCTGGGCCCGGTCTCGCCTTACCCGGCCCGATGGCACGTTTTCTCAAAATTTTGACTAAGGCTATTCTGACTTGTTTTCTCCCAAAGAATCCATTTCTGGGCTCGAAATCACCAAATTCACTATAAAATTACCAAAATACCCTTAATAGCCCCAATTTAGGGATTTCAGGGGCATTTTCGTAATTATGCTTTTTTGGCCTCTACCGAAAAAGTGCCCAACTATAACCCCACCTATTTTTGCCCACTGAATCCAATGGAACCATTTATTCCGACTCCTACCCCTTGAAACAGTGCTAGCCAAAATATTTCAAGAAAATGGAAAAATATAGTTTTGCGTTTTAGCTTTCAAAACTTGTACTTTTCCACTTCTAATCCTTTATTAACTTATTTAAACATATCTTAACCATGATTTAAAGAAATTTGGGCAGCATAACCCCTTAGGGTTAGGGCTTTTCCAAATTTACAAACTTGACAAAAATCACCAAAACCAAATACAAACCTTAACAACAACACCGTACTAGTTTAGATCTAAGGTTTGTAAGATTACCTCTTGAGATCTTGAATTCTCTCTTTCTAGGCGTCTCCTCTCTCTCTTCTTGAGCTCAAAATGAGTCTTGAAGATCATGAATTCATGAAGAATCAGGGTTCAGAGAAGGATAACATGACAAAAATCACAAGAAATCACTTCTTACCTTAAATTTCTTCTTCCTTCTCTTTAAAGCTCTTAAGGTCTCCAAGCTCTCTCTCTCTCTCTCTCTCTCTCTCTCTCTCTCTTCTTTCTCTAGTGTTGGACTAAATGTTGCATGAAGAGGGAAGAGAATGTGTTTTATTAAATTCCTCTTCTTTCCTCCTAGCCATTGATTTCATCAAGGGTTGACATTGTGACACTTGTCAACCACAATGCTTCCCTCCATGCTTCCACCATATCTCTTTACTTTATGCCATACTTGCTCATAATTTGACTTACTTGCTCCCTTACCATCACCCTACCATGATCATCATGTCTATACTTCATGTCATACCCACCTTACTATTGTCATCATTATTCTTTTCTTGCCGCATTTTGGACATGTCTTCACGAAATTAATTTATTCCCCTTAATTTTATGTGTTGGCTGAAATTAGGGAGGAGAAGGGAAGGAAAAATGTGTTTCACTAATTCCATAATTTCCCTTAATTGATTTATGCCCAAGTCCTCTGATTCTACAATTCTTGATTTATTCCATTAAGAATATTCAATTTATACATTTTTCTTTATTTTCCTTGATTAATTGAAATTAGCTTCAATTAATTGGAAAATAGATAATCTTGGGTTAAATTGGCAAAATTATGATTTTGCTATCACTTTTGTATTTTAATTCCTTTCATGAATTAATATACCAATTTCCTTATGAATATGAATATTTCAAAATTCACAATAGGGGTGTTCATGAAGCCCAGAGCCCGGTACGCCCACCTCGGCCCAATAAAAAATTGCCCAGCCCAGCCCAAAAAAAAAACAGCCTGAAAAAAATTGGGCACAATCGGGCTGGGCATTTTAGCGGGCATGGCCAAATGGGCAGGGTGGCTGGCCCTGCCCAGTAGGTATATAATTATATATATTAAAATATGTGATGTAAATATTTTTTTGTATAACAGTTTATAACTTTATATAATTATATTATATATTTTGTTTTATTAGGCTCCTTTAGTATTATATATTATTTATGGTTTTGTTTTTCTTTCTTTGTCTAGATCCTTTCTTTCTCAGCTTGGTCTAGATCCTTAGGGTTCGAGGGTTCTATCTAGGGTAGTTTTAGAACTTAGTACTCGTTTTCTTTTCTTCTATTTTTTTTCCTGAGCTTGGTTTTGTTTTTGTTTTTTCTGGACAGCAGAAGATCGAAGGTTTTGTTTTCAGCATTTATTTGTTGCCTAAAGCTTGTGATTTCTCTCCATATGATTTTCTTTTTTTCTTCTTGAGCTTGGTTTTGTTAAGGTCAAGGGTTTTGTTTTCAACAGTTAGAGAAGGAAGAATGTAATGGGTATGATTGGCTAATGGTGATTGAAGAGGTTTTTTTTTTTTCCTGAGCTCTCCATATTGATTATTGTCATGGAAGCTGTTGTTTTTCCTGCATAAGGTGTGCGTAGGGCATCTTTGGTTGTAAACCTATTTGTGCTCCCTTGAAGAGTAACTTCAAAGTTGGGTTGATAAATGTTGGGCAAGGCGAAGCCCACCCTCGCCCAGCCCGCTCACGCCCAGCCCAAAAATGTCTGGGCTTCTACAGGCAGAGCTGGGCATCGGGCTATAAAATGCAGCCCAATGATTTTTCGGGCAAGGCATCGGGCAAGGGCTTCGCCCTACCCAGCCCTGCCCATGTACACCCCTAATTCACAATATCCAAATTCATGAATCTTCTTCATTTTATTGAATTTCTCAATTAATTATAATATATCTTTGGTGAATATAAAATTTGGGATGTTACAGGGTCGACCGGTTTGCTACAATACAGTTCACTAACCTCCAATCGGACCGATCCTACATCCGATTCACCAGTTTCTGGTTTGAATCGGTTGGTCCAGTCCGATTTTACATACATTGTTCACAACTCAACTCATTATGCCAATTTATAGTGTTCTATACACCTCTTCCTCTCTATTAACATATTCTTTCATCAGAGAGACAACATATCCTTTCAATTGAGAAATATATTATATCGGTGAAACAATATGACTTGTAAAGTCATATTATATCGCTCAAATAATATGACTCATAATAAATGGAAAATATCATATATATCGACCCAAGCTTTTACATTATTTATACTTTGACCTCAATTCTATTGGGCTTGGGCTTAATCCACTAATGATGGATTAGACTATTTTCCAACAGTTTAGTTGTCCACTCTCTCATCAAAATTAGTTATCAATCAACTCTAAAGAAGTTTCTAATTTCTATAGGAAAGTTTTTGATCAAAAGTTATGGGAGTTATTATGGAAACTGACAAGCAAACTTTTAAAGAATAACTGTGAATTACTCCATCCGATTCTGTTTATAAGCAATTTTCTCTTTCACGGGTTTGATTTTATATATAAGCAATAATTTTGTTTTGTCTAAAATTTTAATACATTTTTTTATCATTTTTATCCTCAATTAATTGTATGTCTCTCAACTTTTTTTTCACTCATTCCCTCTCATATTTTCCCCCACTCATTCTCTCTCTCACTCATAATCTTCATAAATAAGGGTATATTTGGAAAAAGAAACCTTAAACTTCATTAACATTATTTTAAAATTTAACAACTTTCCAACTTTATCTCGATATAATATATATTGTACGCGTAAGAATAAAGTTAATACATAATAAATAAAGAGTATAATTGTACTTTATATGAAAAATTTAAAGATGTAACTTATAAATTGGACAAAAAATTTCTTCCCTCTCTACCCTATAAAAAGGACGAGAGTAGCTGTCACCAAGGTAATTAAACCCGGACTGGTCAGTGAACCGGCCGGGGTACTGAGTCAAGGGTTAGTGGGTTAAACCGGAGTCAAACCGGAGCTAAATCAGGACCAAACCAGTGAGAGATGGAAAATTTTAGGCTTATAGTATGAAATTATAAAGGAAAAATATAAAAAAATGATTTTAAAAAAAATTGTATATTTAATGCCATCTTTAATACTCTCTCTAGTCCTAATTATAAGACAAAGTTAACTTTTTTGAAGAAATTAAGGAAGCCAATTAAATTACTTTAGATTATTTTTATTTTTATTTTTTTTCTCCAAACTAATTAATTTGACTAATGAACTAATATATAATCTAATGATACTAAAAATATAAACACTCTAAAGTAATTTAAT
Organism: Inga oerstediana; assembly: GCA_963210345.1. Lineage (NCBI taxonomy): Eukaryota > Viridiplantae > Streptophyta > Magnoliopsida > Fabales > Fabaceae > Inga > Inga oerstediana. Next base: position 75,000,857 of record OY723399.1, on the reverse strand, counting down.
TGACTTTCTTAATTTCTCTAAAAAAGTCAACTTTATCTTATAATTAGGACCGGAGGGAGTAATTAACTAGGTGTTTTGTCTATACACCTCTTCCTCTCTACGAGGAAATTATTAACTAGGTTAATATTTAATGCCATCCTTAATAATTGTATTATAATTACTTCATGGCTGAAAGTGTGTAACCATTTTTCATCTAATAATCGTTGTGATACCATATACAAGTCACTTTTAATTAATTCGCAGGTATCAATAAAAGCAATAGAAACCTTAAATATCGGCATAAATAAAAAATAGTTAATACTCTTTAAAATTAATAGAGGCTTTGTAAGAAGTATTAAAAACATTTTTTGCAAAGCGCCTTATAGTAGAGAATTGAGAAAAGAGAGAGTGCATGAAACAAAGACGAGGCATTTTTCTTAATCCAAGCCTTAATCATATATTTACTTTGCTGAATAATTTTAATACATAATCTAGTGTCATAATTTTTTTTAATCGTCATTCACTAGTAAGCCAAAAGCCTAAAACCAAAGCTGCACACCCTCTCTCTCCCACCAGTTCTACTCCCTCCGGTCCCAATTATAGGATAATATTTGGAAGTTGATCTTGGTCCTAATTATAGGATAAAATTTTAATTTTTGTCAATTTGTTCCCAAAATACCCTCATTGCTTTAGATAATGGTTGCATTGCCTCATGGTAGACTCATGTAATATTCCTAAATCACCCCTATTAAATAAGGGCATTTTTGGAAAATAAATAAAATTAATTAATTTAACTACTATCCTTAATTTCTCCAAAATTAGGTAAATATGTCCTATAATTAGAACCAGAACAAACACACACACAATCACTAATATTGGGCAATTGATTCAAAAAGTTTTTATATTGTTATCATGTTCTCCAACAATGAATCTTGCATCATTACCTGGAGAGCACTTGTTTTATAAGATAAGATGAGAGTCTTTAGAAATGCATAGATTATAAGATAAGAGTCTTTACACTTTCTCCCATTCATAAATAAAAAAAACTTTGTACCTGGACTACACATGAATCTACATTTATTTATTTTAATTAACTAATGTCCTTTTCTCTCTCATTTTTAATTAATTTTCAGAAGACGTGAAACTTTTTCAAGAACTTGATAAGAATTCAGAATTTAGGTATATGGTTCTAAATACTGTACTACCTTAAATTTTATATTCACTAAATATATTGTAATTATTTGAGAAATTCAATAAAATGATGAATATTCATGAATTTGGAATTTATGAATTTTATAAATGTTTATTTTCATGAGAAAATGGGCAAAATAATTATGAAATTAATTTGGGTAATTTAAAAAGCCCAATATTAAGGTCCAAAAATGAAGAAATATTAAAGAAAATATTTGATCAAAAAATATATGGAAATTGACCAAAGAAAAATAAGAGAAGAAATTGGATTGAAAGGTAATGGCAAAATCATAATTTTATCAAATTATCACAAAATTAATTATTTTCCAATTAATTGAATTTAATTTCAATTAATTAAGAAAAATAAAGGGGGAAAATATAATATTTTGGTCAATTTAATATGAATTTATGAAAAATTTGAGCAAAAAGTGTAATTTTGACCAAAATTAAGATTTTACATGTATACGTAACTTGGACAAGTTGTGAAGCCAACTGAGACCATAGGGAGGGACCTCTAGGTGTCTCCTACATGTGGCATAAATAAGAAAATATTGGTTGGATATGATGGCATGGTTACATAAATGTAGGAAGTTATATAACAAAAATTAGTTTTGGAATTTTTGGAAATTCCATAATCATTAAAAAAAATCATATAATATAATAAAAACACATCATCTCCTTCCTTCCTCCAGCCCATTTTTGTGCCATTTCAGATCTGAACTAGAGAGAGAGAGTGTGTGTGAAATTCTAGAGAGAGAAAGAGAAGAAAAACTTGCAAAGGTAAGTGATTTCTTCGGTAAATCGGTTCCTAATACGTATAAATCCATTCCTAAGCTACTCTTCTATGTGATTAAGGTTTGGGAAGCTCATCTTTGGGTGTGTTAAATCTAGGGTTTTAGCGTTGTTGAGAAAAGCTAGAGAGAAGTGAAAGGTAATTTCCAAACCTTCGTATATTATCTATTCTGGCTGATGTAGGCAATTTAATCGGTGAAATTTTGCCGGATTGCCATTGATTTTAAATTTTGGAAATGTGTGTGTTTAAGGGTTATGCTGCCCAATTTTAGTTCAAATGGTTGTTATAACTCAATTAGATGGTACATAAAGTGGTTAGGAGTATAAAGGAACGCATTTACGGAGCCGAAATCGCAAAACCCTGATTTTTCCCGGAGAATACCATAATTTTGGTCAGGGCTAGATCTAGGGGCAAGAGTTGGATTTTCAATGATTTGATGGTTCTATTGCATTCAAGAGGGAAAATTAGGTGGGGTTACAGTTGATCACTTTTTCGGAAAAGGTCAAAAATCATAGTTACGAAAACGCCCTTGAAATCTTGAAAGTAAGGCTATCAAGGGCAATTTCATAATTTGACAATGAATTTGACAAATTTGAGGTAGGAAATGGATTCCTTGGGCGAAAATACGTTAGGATAGTTGTAGTCAAAATTTTAGAAAAACGTGCAATCAGGCCTGGTACGGCGGGGCCAAGCCGAAGTCTTGGGGGTATTTTGGTAAATTTTCATCATAGATTAATATAACCACAAGAAACATTATGGAAGTGTCTAAAATGATACTTGGATAGGTTATGACATATTTCTTGTACATTTAATATTTTATGACCGAATCGGGAGCTAAAAGTTGACACGTTTCACGAGGCACACAAAAAGGAGTCGATAGAACTTCGAGATAGGGACATTATTCTTCATATATCATGCCATAGTTATATTCTTATGTGTATATCATTGTTTGTAAATGTGTTTTATTAATCAACATGAATTGCCCAGAGAGGGGCCAGTAGTGTCAGAGGCACTTACACTGGAGTTGGTAAAAGTCTAACTTGTGCATATTAGTGGGGCTGGGCCCTACTCATGTATACATGCAGATGATATGTTTATATTGTTCATTAATTGGTGCATACATGGCGCATACTTTTTGCATTTTTTATGAACGATAACATGTTTCTACTGGGATTCTTCGGAATCTCACTCCTTTTTCTAAATAAAACATCTCAGCGGGTGCCAGTGGATCAAAAGGCAAGGATGTAGAGCAAGGAAAGTGATTGGCATGTGTCTCGAGGCAAATACAAAGTTCGTAGTTATAAATAGTTTATGTCTAAAATACTTTTGGATATTTTGTAATAGTGGTATATATTATCGCATTCTGTATGGTTAACTTTAAACTGTAAACATATACTTTTATTAGTATGTATGTACTCTTTTGTATGCCTGTGGAACTTGGTCTTTATTACTCTTTGATTATCGAAAAGGAAACGGGTATTGACAAATACCCTATTATGCATCAGAATTACTTATTAATAGAGATATTTTGAGATAAAATTATAAATTTGAGAGATAAAACGAATTTAGGTCTTATATGCAAGTAAACCTCTTATCGAGCTATTGTATTATAAATTGGGAGTATTATTTATCAATTATGAATAGTGGCCCCCCATTCTTTTAATTTTGTGCAATGCAATGTATGAATCTAAAATCCAGTTCAGTCTTACACTTCTTCTTATCTTTAATATAGGAGTTAAATAATTAATTTGTAGATATTAAAAAATTAGTTAATTATTTGTGATAAATATATATTTGTTCCTCTAAAATACTCCCTTTAAATCATTTGCATGGGAAGAATTACCTTTTGATGAAAACCCTGTTAATATGTGTTTTTAATATGAATATTTTAAAAAACTTATAAAATTTGGAGACAACGTAGATTTTGATCTTATATTTATGATTAAAATAATTAAGTTAAGCTCATAAATTTGGGATGGGAGAGAGTACTTTTTTTTTGTTTACATTGGAGGGGTTTAAATTCTTAACCTCTGGACGCACCATTGCCCTTATATTTTGAATAGACTATGTAAATTTAGAATTGTTAGTATTATAGTATTAGCAATGGTATTGGTATCGTTGGAAAAAGGAAAGGGCGAAAAAAATATAAGAAATGGTATTGCCGTATTGGTATCAGTATTTCTTAAATAAAATTTAAAATAAAAAGGGGAAAATCTCACATAAAAACCATTACAAATGCTAAATGACATAGAGTTGATTAGAATATTTATATTGCCAGAGAAGTGTGGGTAAGGGTGTTCATCAATTTCCCGTCCCGACCTTCCCGTCCCGATCTCGAGCAAAATCCCGTCCCAAAAATTTCGGGATTGGGGATGTGATTTTGGGATCGGGATCGGGAATGAGACTTCCCGATTACGAAAATATATATATACACATATATATTTTTTAAAAATATTTAAGAAAATAAGACCAAATATAAAATAAAATGTGAAAATCCCTAACACTCTTAAGATAATATCCATTCTTTTAGTTTATTTAGTTAATTTCATTTATTATTTATTAAATAATTCTAATTTTTTGTTCTTGTCTTTATTCTTTTTGCAGCTGAATCGACAACTTTAAGCATGTATTGGACTAATTATATATTTATATTAGACTTATTTGGTACAATATGAAATTAGATAAATTATATATTTATACTAGACTAAAGAAAACACAACAAAAAATTTAACATAGAGATTTTTTTTAAAAAAAAAGCAAATCCGGGATCGGGAATTTCCTGATCCCAATCCTGAAATTTCCCGATATTCTGGATCGGGAATGAAAATCATTCTCGAACCCTTCTCGGGATCGGGATCGGGATCGGGAATGACATTTCTCGATCCCGAACACCCCTAAGTGTGGGTACCTTAGCTATCCTTTTTCACATTAAAGGGAAGTTATGAAAATGTCCCTGGGTGAGTTTTAAAATAAGAGAGAAGAAAGAGAGATTTTGGCTCATTTTACACATTGCTTGCATTTTCGCAGCGACTTTTTTTGGTTATTTTAGCTGAAAATTGTCATCATGAAGGGTGAGGAAGCTCGCAGTGAGAGAGGAAATTGGGTCGGAACTTGTTATTAAGTAACTAAGGAGGAGGGAAGGCATCGGTGGAGGGATTTGATTCGTGACTTTGGTCTGACGTGGTTGTTAAGGAAAATGATAGCCCACTTTAGAACATGACAAGTTTCGTTATGAAAATAATAAGTTTACTTAAGGAAATGATCACTTGAAAAAATGAGAATATAGACGGGAAGAATTATCACATTAGATATGTGTTTTCCAAATTCACCTTTAAAGATGACAAGTTTCAATATGAAAATGACAGTTGTAGTACTCACACCTTTTTTAAAAATAAGAATATTGGAATCACGTCCGCGTCATTTAATATTTGTAATGGTTTATATGGGAATTTTTTCAATAAAAAATAATAAAAAATATTGAGGAGTTTGGGGCCCATGTAGGTGGCGAAGACGCCAAGCAACCTAAGTCACCATCCCTACCTAACTTAACCACTCACAGAATGAAAGGCCCTCCACCGCCTACAACGTTAACCTCTTTCCCTATTTTGCTTACCTAAAAAATTCTATCAATTATCAATAAACATTTTTCTTTACTTAGTTTGTATAGCAAAATTTATCACATTTTCCACTAATTCATAGTTTAATTTGGAAACTAATGAAGAAATATGTGTCCGAAACCTTATTTCCTAATTCTAACGTCCTCATTTAGAATTTTTTGCCTGTTTCAAACCGTGCATGAAAAGTTGAAAGCACTGTTGCAAATGGAAACGGTCAAGTGTTTACTGGGCATACTCACACTTCATCCATCGCAGCATTTGTAGAAGATTCACTCAGTTTGCTTTCCACCGGCGAAGCCAAACAGTAGCCGAACTCCGGCTGTGGCGTGGTCATGGAGGTTTCCGCCGTAGGCGGCCGCTGGGACGTCGTCGTAGAGCTGACGAAAGCGGCACAAGAAAAAGGTACAGATCCTGTGGTTTGGGCAATGCATATAAGTTCGAATTTGAACTCGGCGGGAGAATCCTTGCCTTCGGTGGATTTCGCTAATGTATTAATCTCTCACATTTGCTGGGAAAATAATGTTCCCATCATGTGGAAGTTTCTAGAGAAAGCCTTCACGTTCAAGATCGTACCTCCTTTGCTTGTTCTTGCTCTGCTTTCTGTTAGGTTTGTTTTATTATCCTTCGGTTTCTCAATTTTCTTCTCCTTCTTGGCTTGGTTCTTCGCATTTGTAAATTGAAGGTAAATGCTGATAAGAGAGAACAATGAGTCAAATTGATGTCCCTATTTTATTGGCAGGGTTATTCCATGCAGAAATTTCCAGCCTGGGGCATATAGGTTATACATGGAACTCCTCAAAAGACCAGCATTTGAACTTAAATATCAGCTAAAGCTGCCGAACTATCTAAAGTGAGCTTTTTCTTGTATTTTACTTCTCTTCGTTTCCAATTGCTCTCTTGCTTCACCTTGTTTACATGTTTGAAATTTTCTTTTGCAATGATGTAAAGATTTTTATTCCTTCTGAGGTTGGCTGCATCATAGTTTATGAACGAGGTACTGAACCATCAGTATAGCTTTCTTAACTTCATCTTTCATGGAGCGTGCTAATGAGGCATAGGATGAGCCCAAGAGGATGTGATATATTTCGAGAGGATCATATGGTTATTATTTATCTTTTAAAGCAAAATATACTCTTACGGACATTGTTAAATTCAACAGCTCATGTCATTTTGTTTCACCATAATACACACTCAGTTTAATGTTCTTTGATTTGTTTAATGATGTGATTCGTTTCTTTGCTCAATGCCTCTGTTTCTGCTCTGAACAGGGTCATGAAATCTATAGATGCTGTTCTTCATCTTTCTCAGATATTTGACCTGTCACAAAGGGAACCTGGCGTTTTGGTGGTTGAATTTGTTTTCTCAATTGTCTGGCAGTTGCTTGATGCATCATTGGCAGATGAAGGGTTGTTGGAACTCACTCCTGAAAAGAATTCCAGATGGGAAATAACATACAGAGAAATGGATCTAGATAGGCACAGGGACAATGATGTTGATATTAAGAAGTCTGAGAAGTTTGAGAGAATGCAGAATGCAAATACTGTTATGGCTATTGAGATGATTGGTCAATTTCTTCAGGATAAAACATGTTCTAGGCTTCTTTACTTGGCCAGCAAAAATCTGTGAGTAATTGTTCTCAAATATTTATTTACAGTTAAACTTTTCCTTTGTTGGTTTAACAATTTCAGTGAAATCATGGATAATATTTATATGTCCTTTATGTGGATCTTCTTTCGTGATTGGAATTCAGCTTAGCACCTATTTGCTATTTTCATCAGGCCTAAGCAATGGCTAAGTTTTGTTCAACGGCTGAAGCTGTTGGTAGCTCATTCATTAATATTGAGAAACTCAAAAACTCTTAGTCCTGAGGCACTTCTCCAATTGACTTCAGATACTAGCATCATCTTGTCTCGAGAATGCAAAACAAGTTCACAACAAAAGTTCCATAAAGCTACGGCTTTTGAATGTCTTTCTTCCTCAGCATCTCTCTGCCACGGTTCCGCTCATTCTGCTCTCTGGATTCCCCTAGATCTGGTACTGGAAGATGCCATGGATGGCTATCAAGTTAATGCAACAAGTGCTATTGAAATAATTAGCAGTAAGAATGAGCACATCTTAGAGATCTGATTCAAATGGCAGATATTATCCCTTAAAAAGACACATACACACTAGATATTAAAGCTTATTATTTGTGCTGTGTAGGTTTGGTCAAAACTCTACGGGCAATAAATGACACCTCTTGGCATGACACGTTTTTAGGCCTTTGGTTAGCAGCTCTTCGTCTTGTTCAGAGGGTCTGAACTCTCTCACTTCCAATTAATTTTTTTTTATGTACTTTTGTTGCTTTACCCGTAATCAAATTTATTATATACTTCATACTTGTAGGAAAGAGATCCTATTGAGGGCCCAATGCCTCATCTTGATACCCGCTTATGCATGTTATTGTGTATCATGCCTCTTGTTGTTTCCAATCTTATTGAGGAGGAGGAAAGAACACCCAATGATGAAACAGAGAATGGCCCGACAGATCAATGGAAAGAGAAGATTCCAGGAAAATGCCAAAACGATCTTGTCTCGAGTCTACAGTCATTGGGGGATTATCAGAGTTTGCTTGCTCCCCCTCAATCTGTTGTTGCTGCTGCAAATCAGGCTGCTGCAAAAGCAATGCTATTTGTTTCAGGGATCACAATGGGAAGTGCTTATTTTGATTGCCTCAATATGACAGAAATGCCTATTGACTGCTGTAAGTAATGTTTACTTTCAGAGCCAATAAGGAATTATGGATGGAATGTCAGAAATTTTTAATTGACTTGATGTCTTGGTTTTCAGCTGGAAACTTGCGTCATCTGTTAGTTGAGTCTTGTATTGCCCATAACCTCCTGGACATGTCGGCTTATTTATGGCCGGGTTATGTGAATGGACGTATAAATCAAATGCCTCAAGGTGTGCCTGCTCAAGTACCTGGCTGGTCGTCTTTTATGAACGGAGCACCACTTGGTCCTGCAATGATACATGCTCTGATTTCAAATCCTGCTTCAAGGTATGATCTACCCTTTGCAACTTCTACATGAATTTGTTTGGGGTTAATCTGCCAAAATGGGTGAAATGAAAATTTTTTACTTAAATCTTCTGCATAAAGAGATCACGAGTTCAAATCCTGGAACAGTTTTTCTACTTATGGGATAAAGGCTGCATACATATATTTTTCTCCCAAACCTCACCTAGTAGCAGTCTTGTGCATTGGACCGCCCATATATATACTTAAATCTTCTGCCTAATGTTTCTGTCAGGATGAATTGATGTGTTGAAACATGATATAGTTATGTAGGTATAACAAGAATGTCCTTACTTCATTAGTTGAGGTTAAGTTCATGAACATCATGGCTGACAGTTAAACATAGATCAGAATAAGAATTAATAATCTTTTTTGGTTGGAGAAAAAAGATTTATATTAAGTTTGTTCTTTTTTGGGTTTTTGTTGTTTGGTGTTCAGTTTTTCTTTTTTCTTTACTGAAGCCAGGTATATCAGATGCTCTTTTTTGTAAATTTACCAAAAGGTAAACCAACTGAATTTCTGCTCCTGGATTTCATGGAAGCTTAGCAGAACTGGAAAAGATCTTTGAGATCGCAACCAGAGGATCAGAAGAGGATAAAATATCTGCTGCTAATATTCTTTGCGGGGCATCTTTGATTCGAGGATGGAATGTGCAGGTAATGAAATTTGATAATAACTTGGGGAAAGATTAGTAGTTAACTGTAGATTAGTATCAAGCATTTTCCTGTTCTAACTCCATCATACCTCTATTTCATGCAGGAGCACACTGTTCATTTCATTATTAGGTTATTATCTCCACCAACTCCTGTAGAGAACACTGGAGGCTACAGCCATTTGATTAATTATGCTCCAATTCTTAATGTACTCGTTGTTGGAATAGCATCTGTTGATTGTGTTCAAATTTTATCACTTCATGGCTTGGTAAGTTTGATCTGAAATCCTGATTAAAAGCATTATAATCCTAATTATAATTTATTTAGCTTCCTTAAACTCCCCAAATTAGTCAACCGGGGTCTTATATCAAGGACCAGAGGTAGTATTAGTTTTTCCACCAGGAATATATATCAGAAAATGATGCATGGACCTATATTTGTCCTTTCCATTATGTGATGAACTACTAAATTGAAGTTTTAAGCTAATGCAATAGCCAAATGTCTCACCAGGTTCCCCAGCTTGTGTGCTCATTGATGCCAATCTGTGAAGTTTTTGGATCTTGTGTTCCCAATGTGCCACGGACCGTAACATCAGGGGAAGACATATCTGCCCATGCTGTGTTTTCAAATGCATTTATTCTTCTTTTAAAATTATGGAGGTTCAACCATCCTCCTATTGAACACGGAGTTGGAGATGTACCCACTGTTGGTTCTCAACTAACTCCTGAATACCTCCTGTTAGTACGAAACTCCCACTTAGTTTCAGCAGGTAACATCCTCAAAGATCAAAACAGGAAGAGACTATCGGAAATAGCTAGTTTGTCATCACCAAATTCTGTATTTGTTGACTCGTTTCCAAAACTTAAAGTGTGGTATAGGCATCATCAAGCTTGTATAGCTTCACCATTGTCTGGTCTTGTTAATGGGACCCCTTTTCATCAGATTGTTGATGGGCTTCTTAACATGATGGTTAAAAAGATTAATAGAGGAAGCCAGGCTTCTGTTACATCTGGAAGCAGTAGCTCTTCTGGAACTGCAAATGAGGATGCGTCCATGAGACCAAAATTGCCTGCTTGGGATATTTTGAAAGCTGTTCCCTTTGTAGTTGATGCTGTTCTCACAGCCTATGCTCATGGAAGATTATCCCCCCGTGAATTGGCTACAGGTACATCACTACTAGCCTTGTGTTTAAATAAGATAAATCCAAGAGAACATTTGTAGAGTCCCACTTCTCAAAAATACAACCAACTTTTGGTAATTCTTGATGTTCAAATTTTGTTCTGTAGTCAAGTTTTCAAAATTCTCCTTCATTGATGTGTGCAGCAAAATCATGAATACCAGAATATTCTTACTTCTTGTTGCCAGGGCTTAAAGATTTGGCTGATTTTCTGCCTGCATCTTTGGCAACCATAGTTAGCTACTTCTCTGCTGAAGTAACTCGAGATGTTTGGAAACCTGTTCTTATGAATGGAACAGATTGGCCAAGTCCTGCTGCAAATCTATTGAATGTTGAGGAACAGATCAGGAAAATTTTGGCTGCAACAGGTGTTGACGTCCCAAGCCTTGCTCCAGGTTTCCTCTTGCTCTGAACCTAAATTCTGAATGGAATGCCTCTTTTCAAAATCTTGAATGGAAGGCACGTTCAAGAATGTAGATTTAATCGTAATTTCAATATATTAATACTAACTCCGGTCTTTAATATAAAAGTTAGTTGGCTAATTTAAGTAGATTAAGGAAGTTAGTTATATTAGTTATTTGTAACAAATATAGGTTAGTTTTCCTAAATTACTTTCTTTTATCATGATTACCCTTGGATAAAAACTCCTTAATGTGTATAATCAAATAGGGATACTTTAGGAAAAAATTATAAATTTGGGGGATAAAGTGAATTAAAGTCTTATATTTAGGACTAAATCCAATCCACAACTAACTTTTATATTAAGGACATGAGGTTGTAATTATAATTTTAGTCAATTAGTGTTTTGGGAGACGTGTACCTCCATCAAGCTTTTTCCTCCTACCAATATTATTGCTAACGCTTTTTGACAAAGGGTCACTCTTCCACAGGAGGAAGCTCTCCAGCCACACTTCCTTTGCCATTGGCTGCCTTTGTAAGCCTCACCATCACCTACAAAATTGACAAAGCTTCAGAGCGTTTTCTCAATCTGGCTGGCCCAGCTTTGGAGTCTCTTGCTGCAGGTTGTCCATGGCCTTGCATGCAAATAGTAGCTTCTTTATGGACCCAAAAGGCGAAGCGTTGGAGTGACTTCCTTATCTTCTCAGCATCTCGAACCGTATTCCTCCACAACAAGGAAGCAGTAGTTCAACTTCTTAAAAGCTGCTTCTCATCAACCCTTGGCATGAACATCTCTCTTATCTCACCCAATGGTGGTGTTGGAGCCCTCCTTGGCCATGGCTTTAAGTCCCATTTTTGTGGAGGGATTTGCCCAGTTGCCCCTGGAATTCTTTACCTTCGCGCTTATCGATCAATCAGAGATATTGTTTTCTTGACAGAAGAAATAGTTTCCATTATAATGCAGTCAATGAGAGAAATTGTATGTGGTGGGGTTCCAAGAGATGGACCAGAAAAGTTGAGAGCAGCCAAAGATGGCACAAAATATGGACAGGTTTCACTTGCTGAATCAATGACTCGGGTCAAACTCGCAGCTGCTCTAGGGGCTTCTCTAGTTTGGTTATCAGGAGGGTTGATGCTGGTTCAGTTATTGATAAAAGAAACTTTGCCCTCCTGGTTTATATCTGTTCACAGATCTGAGCAGGATAAGTGTGATGGGACGGTGGCAATGCTTGGAGGATATGCGCTTGCTTATTTTGCAGTTCTTTGTGGAGCTTTTGCCTGGGGGGTTGACTCATCATCTTCAGCTTCAAAGAGACGTCCAAAAATTCTGGGCATTCACATGGAGTTCCTGGCAAGTGCACTTGACGGCAAGATATCACTCGGCTGCGATTCCGCCACATGGCAAGCCTACGTGTCGGGGTTTGTAAGCCTAATGGTGGGATGTACACCAAATTGGGTGCTGGAAGTAGATGTAGAAGTGTTGCAGAGACTGAGCAATGGACTGAGGCAGATGAATGAAGAGGAGCTTGCTCTTGCTTTGTTGAGTGTAGGTGGGGTGGGTACTATGGGTGCAGCAGCTGAGCTTATAATTGACAATTAGATGTGATCATGTAATATGTAGGAAGCAGCACTTGTCATGTTCATTTGTTTGTTGCCCTAGAGTTGTGCAGAGATAACCTTCTTTCTGTAAAATCATCGCCCATAAGAATGAAATATTCTGTGACTATCGCTATCATGTTAATGTTGAAGTTGACAAGCCTATGACATCAATGTTCAATTGTCAACCAAAAATGGCAAGTACTCTTTATGAGACATTCCTATTTTCAAAGCAGGCACATAGTGAATCAAAGCCTTATGTTGTGCGTGTATTATTTTAGGAATGAGGACAATTATTATATCAACCACTTGAATAAAAATCATGAGAGGAGAGAACTGAGAACCAATGATCGACTAGTTGAGGTTGTTCCGGCTTAACCATTGGTCTTTTGTTTGAGCTTTGGGAATGCAGTCACCATAATTACTCAGAGGTAGCGAGATTCCGCCCATTGTGAGCATACATCCCCACAAATTGGACTAATCAGTTGCTAGTTGCTAGTTGCTAGTTGCACGGATACTGATGGAGAAATCCTAAAAAGGCTAATGGGGATGGATCAAACAGAGATTAAGAGATTTCATAAGTTTATTGCAATTAAATTGTATTATCCTTCCAATGCTATAGATAATATCTGTAAAGGTGTAAACATCGAGAATGATGGCTACCACCAGATCATAATTTTCTTTTTTCATACAAAAATGGTTCTGATGAAAAGTCTTCCACTAAAATGGGAACTGATGAAATGAAAACACTATAAATAAAGATGCCGGTGGGGTAAGCAAATATCAGTAGATCAGCGATGATCTCCTTGTCCGTTGGAAGGCACATTGATCAGAGATCTGCAAAAGCCAATATAATCATGTTAATGGGCCATCAAAAGCAGAACTCATATCCAGTAATATTCAAGTTCAATAACGTTCATTCTAAGAAAATCATTCAAGTTCATGGAAAATAACCATAACTACGTTGGACTAGCAAACACATCATTCAGTCCAAAAATAGGGGGAATTACAATAAAGTCCCAAAAAAGAGATTTAATTGCCCATAAGTCCAGTAACTGAGAAGCATACATTGACAAGTTTAAGTATAAGGAATGACAACAAACTTATACTCCTCACTTGTCATTGGGACTTCTTGATAATTAAGTCCTTTTCTAGGGATCTCACAGTAATTTAGCATTTGTGGATCACATAAGTTTGAACAAGTTTATGTGAAATGGATCGATGGTATGTATATTCCACAAACAGAGTAATTCATCAACAAAGGTTCACAATAGAGTTCACAACAAATAAACCATTTTGACAGTTTTCCAAGATAATGACTATCTGATGCCATTGCTTCATTATTCTTTGTTTTTCTTTTTAAGGGGGAAGATAGCAGTCAGCCTGCTGTGAAATTCACACGCCAGGATAGCAGAATGGCTGTTCAGATTTAAATCAGTAATCTTTCAAATAAAAGAAGCATTGAAGCCAAATGCAACAACAAATGCCCCAGAAACCATAGCCGGACCGTGGTTGATGCTGTATCAGTAGCCTTTTATTGTCCCTATTAGTTGAGTTGGGCAAGAGAAGTAAAGCTAGTTGGAAAAGTAAGGAGTGTAGAATGAAGCAAATTCCAACACACAAACTTCCAATTTAGTACATTGTTCTTTTTCTCACGATATCCCATATATAACACTCGTAGTATAGACGCTTTATATACATTAAAGTTCTCTTTCCAAAACATCTTAAAATATTTAAATAAGAACCTTAAGATTTTATTTACTGCAACAACTATAACTAGAATACATCAAGTAGAGAGCATTTTAAGTTCATTTTGAGAATATTCATAATTTTATTTATACTAATCCAGTTAACAGTTCAGATCATGATTCAATACATATATGAAATAATGAAAATATCATCTTTTTTTTGAAATATTTATATCATATATAAATAAATAAAGTACACGATCTTTTACAAATATACAAACACAATAATTATAGAAGGGCAAAAACTTAAACACAAATTTCATATTTTACATTGATATTAATTAAATTGTCTTGAAACAAATTTATGTTGACTTGAATAAAATTGAATTTAAAGATAAAAGCAAAAAAAAAAAAAAATTATGATAATACCACTTGTTATAAATTTACGGAGTTGCTACAAATTTAAAAAATCACTCGTAACATTTGAACGAAATTATGTTTTTATAAATATAATGAAATATTAAATCCTCAACCTCTATTTACACTGCATTTCACCCTTGTTCATGTAGAATTTCTCAATGTATGTGATGGAACCCACACAACCAAGTAAGAAATTGACAGCAAATGAATCTAAGGATTATATTTAATATCATATCAATATGTGAAGCCGACCCCACCTAGTGGGATAAAGGCTTTGTTGTTGTTGTTGTATCATATCAACATGTGAACTACTCAAAACAACATAAATCTCACGCACATTAATAAAACAAGTTACAAGGGAATAACTCGGCACACTCAGTAGCACACTGAAACAAAAGAAAATGATGAAGAAAGATTATCTTCCTCCACCCCGGCCTGGTTTTTGAAAGGCTAGAGCCTCTCGCTCACAAATACCCACTGTTTGTTTGCTTTCCCCCTAAACCATCACTCCCAACTACATACAACTGATAACTCTCTCTCACACACCCCTCATATAAAGTCCATTAGATACGGGCCTATTAGTATGTCACACAAATCACTACCATGTTATATAAGTCTCAATAATTTGGAGAATTAGCAGTTTGATACCTTATGACTCTATTGCTTTTGATTGTTTTGAGAGATTTATGAGTAGCGTGACTTACAAACCAATACCTAGATCCTAGACAATGAAGAAGGATTAAGTTACAATATCTATGAATACCTAGATTCCTAGACTATGAATAGGGGCACAAGTTACAATATCTATGAAAAGTAAGATATTGGAGCTTCGAAGTCCTAGTTGAGTGATATCAAACTTATTGTATAGTGTACAACATCAGTAAGATCAGTTTTCTTTCCTCTGTGAGTGCCAAAATATAAAATGCTTGCATTTAGTATGCACAATTTAGAAGAATGCACCTATATTGAAAGATGTATAAGCCTGATACTACATGGGATAGGATTCACTGATGGCTGAGTTGCCAGAGTCTACGAGCAAAAGTAATGTCAGCCTCACCAACAAGAATTTACCCACAACACCACCAAATAAGAGGGCATGGCTACATGGGAGATGGACCCTTTAATCAAGCCATGGGCTTTACAGCATGCCAGGCCAGCCCTATTGAAGGGCTAGACAATTGGCCATATAACTAAGAAATTATTCAACAGAACATAACACTGTAATTTCAAGACAGAAAAATTTATACAGTGCATCAACAACAAGGGCATATAGATTCACTGCCTAAACAGTTAAGAACCTTAAGCTACATTTCTGCATGAGTTTCTCTTAGGGTGTGTTTGGTTTGAGGGGAGGGTAGGGGAGAGAGGGGAGGAGAGGGGGTTAAATTATCTTTTAGGAGTTGAAGATATTTAAATTTTGGGCGGAACCTAAAATTTAAAAGGAATGAAAGGGTAAATTTTTGGGCGAGAATTCAAAATTTAAAAGAATGAGAGGATAAATTTTGGGTTTCTCTTGTCCAAAATTATAATTTACCAATCATCCTCTCCCCTCCCTCCCCTACCCTCCCCTTAAACCAAACACACCCTTATAGAAGAATGTTCTCCTAAGGACCTAGTTTTGTAGCTTTAGATCACCAGATAACTACTCTATGACTGTTCAACCATATTCTCATCTTCTCCAAGATGATTGATATAATTGAAAGAAGTTAATAAAAATTTCACACCTCCAAAACCGATTTAACACATGCACACGAACTCAAAGTGGCATGAGATTTGCAGCGTCCAATGCCCATCATAAAGAACCTAAAATCCGAAGATAAATGATGCCATTCTATCAATCGAGTAATCAATTATCAATCATGCCTACAAATGAATCCCCACAATCACAGAGAAAAAGAGTGCAGACTTGCAAGATTGAATTCAGAAACAACGTTATTAAACAAAGTCAAATTCACCACTACCAAGATTAATTCATGAACTCATCAAGCAGAAACCAGACTTACTTCTTCTGCCGCTTTCCCTTTTTGGGCGCCCAACCCACAAGCTTGGCATTGGGGCATCCACAGCGTGTTCGGAACAGCAAAACAGCCCGGCCATTGGGCGGCGCCATCCGCCTGAGCTCTGACCGGAGGCACTCATAATCGGGGTTGTCATCAGTTCCACCCTTCCATGGCAGCTTATCAAAGTCATCACACCCAGACTTGAGACTCTCCTCCGACTGCAGTTGCAGATCAAACTCCATCGCTTTCTTCAGCCCTCTGCATCCAGGTTTGCCGCACTTTCGCAAATACACACCGCAGCAATGTTGCGTCACTAGAGCCGAAACGATGAAGAGGGCCAAAAACCCTAGAACGTACGGGATCCGAGGGTACTGATAAATCTGTGGCGCCGATTGTGCGAGAAGGATGGAGAGGGAATTGAAGATGTAGGAGAAATAAGAAGAGAGAAGGAAAGCACCGGAGAAAATGACCAGAACGAATATAAGGAGATCGAGAGTCGCAGAAGGAGAGTGCTTGCAGGGAGAGAGATGAGAGTTAGTCGTTGAATTATGAGTATTGTTTGAGGATTTGGGTTTGGGATACGACGATGAAGACAAGAGGGAGGAAGAAGGAGAAAAGGAAGCGGAATGAGAAGAAGGGGCCATTGAAGTAGTGTCGGTGGCGGTGGTTGGGGCGGCGGGGTTCACGGTGCCGGAGCCGGTGGTGGTGGCGGCGGCGGCTAGAAGCTGGCACATGTTAGAGAAAGGTATATTATTTTTAGTAAAAATTATTACTCTCTTTAAAAGTAATAGCTATAGATTTGATTATATGTTACCGAAATTTATGGGATTTGGAAGCGCGAATGGACGATGATGATCGATGAAAACAGGAAAGAGACACCGTGTGCGTGGCGAAACTCACCGTCGGTGAAGTTGATTACGTAGTTATACGTATACAGCTTCTCTTCGTCTTCGTTATGTAATTAGTAATTACCAAAACACGGTGAGCGCAAGCAAATTGCTGTACAGATTGATGTTGAAATCATTGAACAAAATGTAAAAACTAAAAACTTATGTTAGATGATTATGAAATTGATGCATATGTTTTGGTCAGAGGGATTGAGAAAACGATGGAAAAGCACTATCATACAAATTGAAATAAAACTCCTCTCATAAATTTATCTCGTATTCTGTAAATCATATTGAAAAATTAGTTTCTACCGTTAATATAAACAAAGGTAAAGGTGCAAAAATACCTATCTACATATGTCGCATGTGTGTCTGGCATCATATACAATCCTTGAGTGCAAAAATACCCATGATTTTTACAAAAAGAGGCAAAAATACCAGCTCCGTCAATTAAGGCAAATGACCGTTAAGTTTTTTTTTGTGGGCCCCACTTTAATATTTTTTAATTAATTATTTTAAGGGCTAAGGTGCAAAATTACCTATCTACATATCCTTTGGGTGCAAAAATACCTATGATCATTAAAAAAGTGGACAAAAATGACAGCTTCATTAACAAAGGCAAACGACCGTTAATTTCTGATTTTGTGAGCCCACTTTAATCATTTTTAAATAATTATTTAAAAAACTCTCACCCTCTCTCTTTCTTCTTGCACCCATTTCCCTCTTACCCTCCTTTCTCTCTCCTCGTCCAAACTAGAGCCCAACCTTCACACCGGCAATAACTCTCTAAGGCCACCCACATGGTCACCGCCTTTATACTACCCGCTCCCTCCAAATGCCCTTTCATAGTTCATCATCGAAACTTTTCCCCTTATTAACGAAGCCAGAAATTAATGAATGTTTGTCTTCATTAATGGAGCTGGAATTTTTTCCTCATTTTTAATGATTATAGGTAATAATTAAAAGCTTATTGTAGAGAGGTATTTTATTCTTTTAATTAATACCTATGATGATTAAAAAAAGGGAACAAAATGTTGCTTTTAGTTAATGCATATTATCATTTTGTTCGCTTTTTTAATGATCATAGCTTTTAATTAATACCTATGATCATTAAAAAGGGGACAAAATGCCATCTCCATTAATAAAGATATATGTCCGTTAATTTCTAGTTTCGTTAATAAGGGAAAAAGTTTCGATGATGAACTATAGAAGAGCATTTGGAGGGAGTGGGTAGTATAAAGGCGGTGACCATGTGGGTGACCGGAGAGAGCTAGTACTGGTGTGAAGGTGGGGCTCTAGTTTGGATGGGGAGAGAAAAAGGAAGGTGAGAGGGAAAGGGGTGCAGGAAGAGAGAGAGAGAAGGTGAGAGTTTTTTAAATGATTATTTAAAAATGATTAAAGTGGGCTCATAAAATCAAAAATTAACGGGCGTTTGCCTTCGTTAACGAAGCTGGCATTTTTGTCCACATTTTAATGATCCTAGGTATTTTTGCACCCAAAGGATATATAGATAGGTAATTTTGCACCTTAACCCTTAAAATAATTAATTAAAAAAATTTTAAGTGGGGCCCACAAAAAAACTTAACAATCGTTTGCCTTAATTGACGGAGTTGGTATTTTTACCCCTTTTTGTAAAAATCATGGGTATTTTTGCACCCAAAAATTATATATGATACCAGACGCACATGCGACATATATAGATGGATATTGCCCTATAAACAAACACAAATACTTTTTATAGCACGTTTTATGCAGCTTTTTGTATTAAAAAATTTTGTGTCTTTGTGGAATTTGAATTGTCTTTATCATTTTTTTAAGATTTTATTTACAATTGTCTAGACATTTCGGTATTTTTACTAATTTTGCCCCCAAATAACTTTATTCTCCTTTATTATCTTTTTTTATACTACATTATCTTTAATATTTTTTCTCATTACTATTCTATTTCTCTCTTCCTTACTATATTATAAATAAAAGCATGCTTAAAAAAAGTTTAGTTTTTGATATATTTATTATTTTAACTAATCTTAACGGTTTAAGTGAGTGTTTGGAAAGATCCCAAATCTAGGTTTGTGCAACCCGAGACAAAACTCCTCTCACACACTTACCTTATAAATCGTAAAAGCTATTCTCAAAAGCTAATCCAAACACACACTAAATAAAAGGATAAGAGGAGTAATTATCAAAAGTCTACACACCAAAAGAGTCCTCGTTCTTTTAGCACTAGGGAAAAAATTCCTAATTTTCTAGGGTTAAGGTACAAATTTGTTTCAAAAATTTTCGTTGAGGAGTAATATTACTTTAGAAGTTTTTTTAGGTTTCATGTTGTCCAGAAAATATTAAAATGAAGCAATGTTACCCTTTACGGTTAAAAAGTTAACGGTTCGAGTCAATTTTTTAATGGTTGAAGTTAGTTTTTTAATATTATGGAACAAGATTGCTATGTTTTAAAACTTTTGATGTGACATTGAACTTGAAAAAACTTTCGGAGTAACATTGCTCCCCATCAAATACTTTCAGGATAAATTTACACCTTAACTCAATTTTCTTTCAGCAAGTTTATGTCTTTCTCTCATTTATTTACTGTTTATCATTTTTTTCCTTTGATAGGATCAAATGATAAGCACACAATGACACAATCATATTAGCACATAAAACCTGTTTGGATTAACGGTGGAAAAATAGTTTTTTTTACCATATGACTTTTAGAAAAGTAAGGTAGGATTAAAAGTGAAAATATAAATGTGATTTGTGTTTGGATTAGCGGTGGCAGAATTGACTTTTTTTCTAATCTTGAACCTGTTTGGATTAGAGTTTGAAAAGCCCGTTTAGATGGAAAATAATTGAAAAAGGGCATGAATCTTATTAAATATTACATATGTATATATATATTAGTTATATATATTGTGATAATTGAAGTAAAAAAATATTAAAAATTTTTGATAAAATAAAAAAGGTGAAATTATTATTGAAAAAATAAAATAAAAATATATTGTGATAATTATTATTGAACCTAAAAAAATCTTTAGGATAATATTGATTTTCAGCAAAAACTTTTGGAGCAAATTTGTACCTTAACCCTTTTTTTAATACCCAACTTTTCAAATGTTTTTACATTTTTCTTTTAATAATTCTAAAATAAGTGACATTTTGATATCTTATGAATATAAAATGGGATACTTAAATTTTTATGATTTTACATAAAAAATTTAAATTCATCAATTTTTATATATATAATTCAAACAAATTTTTGCTATACAAACCCCACAACATTGCATAAAGCGATCTGCATTTTGTCTTTTTCCTTTTTCATAAAATATAAACTGTTTTTAATATTTTTTGATGGCCCACACACTTACTGCACTAATCATTAGTCAACAATAATTCTCCACCGTGATGAATAATTCCCCACCGTTGTGTTTATGGGCTTCGGAAAAAAGCCACTTATTTTTAAAAAAGCACGGTGGTTATCATTGCTCTCCCAAACAATCTCAAATATGCCCACTGGGCTTTTTTCTAAAAAACGTGCGGCTGCCCTCTTGAAACGCTATGCCAAATAGACCCTAAAATGTTATTCTTACTTTTGCTACATAATACTCCCTTCAGTCCTAATTATAGGACAACATTTGAGAATTGATTTTGGTCCTAATTATAGGATAACGTTATAATTTTTGTCAATTTCTTCCCTAAATACCCCATATTGATACTTTCTCAATAATAATTAAACATATTAATAATTTAATAAGAGTAGATCGGAAATTGTTGAGGGAGATTGATGACATCGGATTCTGTGAGAGCTTGGAGAAGTCGTGTGTGAGGCAGGAGAAGTACAGGAAAAAACAGAGAATCAATCTAATTGGATACCATTTTAAATTTTAAAAAAGGGTATTTTAGGAAAATAAATATGATCAACTAATTTAACCACTATCCTTAATTTCTCCAAAGTTAGGTAAATATGTTCTATAATTAGGATCGGACGGAGTATAAAAACTAAATAATAGCAGTGAAAATAAGCTAGGCTAGGTTAGGTTAGATTTTACCTAAATTGGTAGAGACCTGCAATAGAGATTTACGGTTTGAGCTTGGACCTGAGCTTGATTCTTCAAAAGGCTTGACAAGGCCTAAAGCCTTTTTAAAGGCGTACATTTTAAATAGGCTTAAAGCCTATACCTCTAAATTCATCTATAACTCTTCAAACATATTTACAATTTTTTTTGATAGAGAATATAAATCAATATGAATCAAGAAAAAAGACTACCCTGCTCTCAAATCCTCGTGCAATATAGATCTAATACACTCTGGTGGGTCCTGAAACCGTATCAGTCCTGCAGACACTCTCATAGATTCCTTAGCTAAAACATCAGCCACACTATTTGATCTGCGTCCACACCATTCCATGGATATCTCCCAATTTCTGTCCAACATTAGCCTAACTTGCCCAAAAAGTTGAGCTTCTATATGATCCTCATCCCAGCCTGCTGCCATTAACTCCAACACCTCCAAGCAATCAGATTCCACTACTACTCGCCTCCACCCAGCATCCCAAGCCATCTTAAGCCCTAGCAATATTGCCCAAGCTTCTGCGTGCAGGCTAGTTCCTCGACCCAAACCGCACATAAAACCCATTAGTGGTTCACCTTCATTGTTCCTCACAATCCCGCCACACCCCGCAGTACCCTTCACCTGATTACATGCTCCATCCACATTCACTTTCACCCATCCAACATACAGAGGCTTCCATATACTAGACTCTTCCCTCTCGATACGTGTATGACATAAATTTACATCAGCCCATCTCGTCTGTGCTCTTACTTGGGCTAAGATCTGATTTACTCCCGATCGCTTCCCGTTAAACACTCCCGAATTCCTGTTCAGCCAGAGCTGCCGAAAGAGTATTGTAAACCACACCTGCCAGCTCACTTCTTCATGTTGTTTTGCCCGTGCTAAGTTCCAACGTATCCAAGAACAAGGATCCCTTAGTTCATAAAATCGAGTACTCTGTGCTGGAGAATTCCCTAATTTCGCCCAGCACCCTTTTGCAACTTGGCAGTCCCGGAGAACATGCAACACACTCTCTTTGACACCTGAGCACACAAAGCAATCCTGTTGCCAGTCTCCCTCGTGCCGCCATCCACAAGAAAGACTTACATCTTTGCGGCGTACGAAGCTTCCATATACTCCGCCATAATGTAGTAAGGGGAGAAGGACGTACATTCGCCACTAGCCCATAAGCTGACTTAAGCGTAAACTCCCCAATGTGCGATGCCTTCCAGATGGGTCTATCTTCCTCATGTCGTCTAGCCCCCGGAGAGACCTTCCGTATAGCCTGAAGTACCAAAGGAGGTAGTAATGAATAAAATTTCACCCAGTCCCATCCACCTGATGGTGTTACATACATAGTCACAAGGTCATCTAAGATACTTGCCGGAATGTCTCTAACACTGTACTTTACAAGACTGTCATGATGTGGAAGCCATGGGTCCTTCCAAAAGTTCACTCGGTCTCCCTTTCCTATACTCCATCCTACCCCTTCCTGAACCCGTTCCCAAACATTCCTAATTCCCTTCCATGCTTGAGATCCCCCTTTGATATTCCGAATGATTGGCAAAACATCCTCCCCACATTTGTATTTCTCGCGCATAAACTTGACCCATAAAGTATCCCTTCGTTTCACAAGACCCTATCCCAGCTTTATCATGAAAGCTTCGTTCTGTTTACGAGCATGCCGTAGACCCAGGAGTTGCAGGATACAGAGATGAGCGATGTTGGGATATCCAGAGCAAAGGTGCAATAGCTTGGGGCCTAGTTTTATATTAATAAATATTTTTATGGATTATAACATATTAATATGGAATTCTCGAGGTGCTAGGAGTACGTATTTTGCAGGTTTGTTGTTTGAGTTACGAAAAAGGTATAAAGTTGATTTTATAGCTATTCTTGAACCAAGACAGAAAATTGAAAAAGCGAATGTGCTTAGTAGACGTTTGGGTATGAGGAATGTGGAAGTTGTGGAGGCAAATGGGTTTAGTGGTGGTATTTGGTGAATGTGGGATGAGAATGTTGATTTTAGAGTTACTTTCAAAGCTTCGCAGGTGCTGCATGGGGTTTTTAATCAAGGCAAGGATTATAGCTGGGAATTGTCGGTGGTGTATGGGAACCCAAATAAAATAAAACGCCGTGACTTGTGGAAACAACTTGGTCATATTCATGCGACTGGGGTGACGAAATGGTGTGTGGGAGGTGATTTTAATGCAACCATAAGGGATTCTTAACGACGTTCAATATCCAGAGTCTTAACAAGGCATGATAATTTGTTTGCAGCTTAGATAAGGGAGTGTGGGATGATTGAGATGAAATTTCAAGGACCCGAATTCACCTGGAGGAGAAATGGAGTGGCAAGTAGAATTGATAGGGTTGTAGCTACAGAAGAATGGTTTGATCAGTTCCATGATGTCTCGTTGCTGCATCTTCCACAATATAAGTCTGATCATAGTCCGCTTCTCATAAGGTGGGCCCATGAACCAAGATATGGGCACTGAAAGTCTTTTCGGTTTTTTGCCCCATGGGTTACGGATGAATCGTTTTCGACGGTGGTGGAGAATGTCAACACCCGTTTCCATTTTGATATGCGCAGGGCAATAATGAACAAGTTCCATAGGCAAACAGAAAAGTACAGTTATACTGATAATAAGTATTTGTTTACAGACAGTCATTAACAGAGCAGAAGTCGATAATAATGACAAATATGTACAGTATGTTCCCAAAACTATTTCACATACAGACTATACAACCACTGTATTCATCTTGGGAAACGTGCCCGTCAGTTTCCCTTCTCTGCATCCTTGGCTTTCGAGCCACTGGTATCCGCTGAGACATTTTGATTAGAAAAAGGGGTGAAATTTCAAGGAATCTCAGTAGAAACATACGATCAACATATAAAATGCGAAAATTAAATATGCAATGCACCGTATCAAGTAAAATGAAAATTCATATCATCCGTGTGTGTACACAAAATTCAGGGTCAACTAACCCGTTGAAACCCCTGCATGTACCTCAGCCGAGTCCTTGACTACACCTAGGTAAGACCAGTGTACCTCAGCTAGGTCCTAGACCACAGCTAGGTAATGTGCCTCCAGCACGTGTTCAGATCACAAAATACAGTAACACGCATCATACAAATAGTCACATAGTATATGAGAGATAGTAGTCCCTACCTTAACCTCTTTCTTGTCTCAAAGGGCCCGCCTCGTAAAACGTGTCAACTAAAGGCGTTCAACTCAGTCCTAAAACATCAAATGTACAAGAAATAGGTTATAACCTATCCAAGTATCATTTTAGACATTTACATAGTGTTTCTTGTGGTTATATTAGCCTATGGTGAAAATTTACCAAAATGCCCTCGGCCCCGCCGTACCCGGCCTGATGGCACATTTTTCCAAATTTTTGACTAGGGCTATCCTGATGTATTTTTGTTCAAGGAATCCATTTCCGGACTCAAAATTACCAAATTCAATGTTAAATTACGAAATTGCCCTTGGCAGCACTACTTTTAGGGTTTTAGGGGCGTTTCCGTAATTATGCTTTCTCAAGCTTTTCTGAAAAAGTGCCCAACTGTAACCCCACCTATTTTCGCCCACTGAATCCAATGGAATCATCAAATTATTAAAAATCCAACTCTAAGACCCATTTACAATGCTGACCGAAATATATAGGTTTTAAGGGGAAAATTGGGGTTTTTCGGTTTCGGCTCCGTAAACACGTTCCTTTATACTCCTAACCACTTTATTGACTATTCCATTAGGTTACAACTACCATTTAGTACCAATTTGGGCAGCATAACAGCCCAACATACCCATTTCCAAAAATTAAAACCAATGGCAATTCGGCGAAATTTCACCGATTAAATTGCCCACAGCAGCTAGAATAGTCAATACACAAGAGTTTGGAAGTTATCTCAAGCTCCCACTAGCTTTTCTCAAAGATGGCTGAAAACCCTAACTTTCAAAACACCAAATTTGAGCTTTCCAAACCTTAAAGAACAAAGAGGAGTAGCTTAGGATCGGAGTTATACGCGTTAGGAGCGAAATCATCAGAGAAATCGGCTTACCTTGTGATTTTTCTTCTATTTCTCTCTCTAAACTCTCTCAACCTTCTCTCTCTATGGTTCAGGTTGCTGTGCGTGAATGAGCAGCTGAATGAGAAAGATGAACTTATATTCTAATATTTCATAATATTATAATAATTTGTTTAATTTTCCAAAATTACTAAAATCCAATTTTATGTACATAACTTCCTACATTCACGTAACCATGCCATCATGTCCAACCAATATTTTCTTCTTTATGCCACATGTAGGAGACACCTAGGGGTCCCTCCCTATGGTCTCAATTGGCTTCACAACTTGTTTCGGTTACGTATACACGTAAAGTCTCAATTTTGGTCAAAATTGCACTTTTTGCTCAAATTTTCCATAAATTCATATTAAATTGACCAAAATATTCTAAATATATTTTTAACCTTTATTTTTCTTAATTAATTGAAATTAACTTCAATTAATTGAAAAATAATTTATTTTGTGCTATTTTGGCAAAATTACGATTTTGCCATTACCTTTCTAATCCAATTTCTTTTCTTATTTTTCTTTGGCCAATTTCCATATATTTTTGGACCAAATATTTTCTCTAATATTCCTTCATTTTTGGACCTTAATATTGGGCTTTTTAAATTACCCAAATTAATTCCATAATTATTTGTGCCCAATTTCCCATGAAATTGAACATTTATGAAATTCATAAATTCCAAATTCATGAATATTCACCATTTTATTGAATTTCTCAAATAATTACAATATATTTGGTGAATATAAAATTTGGGGTGTTACAGAGAATACGTGGAGAGCATCTAGATCCTGGGAAGAGAATGTCGAAGATTTTCAGGAGCAGGTTAGGGAGTGGAATGCTAAGAGTTTTGGTAATATTAACCATAGGAAAGCTCTCTTACTACATAGATTGGAGCAGCTGAATGCAAATAGTAATAAATGGCGTGATGTTGAATTTCAAAGGAAGCTGGCTTGGGAGGAGCTAGAGAAATGTCTGGTTCAGGAGGAGCTAATGTGGATGCAGCGTTCTAGGTGTAACTGGTATACCAACGGCGACAAAAACACGAAGTATTTTCATGTGGCTACAAATACCAGAAGGCGAAGAAAGCAAGTGGAAGCACTACGGAAGGATGACGGGGAATGGATATATAGTGATGAAGAATTGAAACAAGAAGGTACCAGATTTTTTCAACATCTTTATACCGAAGAGCTTAATCAAAATGGCCATGTTAATTTTGGTGGTACATATCCTAGAGTTCCTGAAAATTTATTGCATATGATGGGGGTGATAGCTTCAGAGCAAGAGGTCAAACAAGCAGTTTTCAGTATGGGCCCTCTGAAGGCCCCTGGTCCTGACGGATTGAACCCTTTGTTTTATCAGAGTCAGTGGAATACGGTTAAAGACATGGTGGTAGAAATGGTCCAGGAGATTTTTCGCCGACCTGGCGAAGTTAAAAGAGTCAACGGGACACATATTGTTTTGATTCCTAAGATCGAGATCCCTCAGAGTATTCGTGATTTCCGCCCCATTAGTTTATGCAATGTCATCTATAAGACTATAACAAAAATCTTGGCTACTAGACTGAAGCGAGTAATCCCATTGATTATTGCACCAAACCAGTGTAGCTTTGTGCCAGGAAGACAAAGCTCTGATAATATTATTTTAGCCCAGGAAATTGTGCACTCGATGAAAACTACAAAGAAGAAACATGGTTTTATGGCTATGAAGATTGATCTGGAGAAAGCATATGATCGTGTTCGCTGGGATTTTGTGATGGAACGATTATATGAGTTGCACTTCCCGTCGTCATTTGTTGATTTGGTCCATGCATGCCTTACTCCCCAGAAATGCAGGTTATGTGGAATGGTAATTCTGGTCAAGCTTTTACACCGACCCGTGGTGTTCGACAAGGTGATCCTATATCTCCATATTTGTTTGTGCTGGTAATGGAAAAATTAGCTCATCTTATTCAAGCAGAAGTGAATTTGGAAAATTGGATTCCGTTCAGGTTAAAAAGGTGTGGTATAGCTATTTCATATTTGTTCTTTGCAGATGATCTTTTTCTATTTGCGGAAGCTTCACTTGACCAAGCAGCAATTATCAAAGCATGTTTGGATGATTTTTGTGCCGCTTCGGGAGCTACTTTACGTTTTAAAAGCCTAGTATCCATTCTCATTGTAATATAAGGGCTTAGTAAGAAAAGGAAAAGAATACTTAGGGTCAATAGTCGTCCAAGCAATTAGAAATATAAAAATCAATCGTTTGTTGATTAATTATATATATTTTCTAAAATTGATCAAGCATAATAAGTAACATTTAAAATTGGATTTTACCTCTTTTGGCTTTCCCACATAAATTACGACAAACTATTCCTACTAAGATTATAATATTTCATTTAGCACTAAAATAAACTTATAGTAATTATTATGCTTTAATGGACGATACAAATCAGGGGAGAGGGATTAAATCAATGTTGTCATCTCGAGTGATTGAAGAGAAGAAAGGTAGGAGTGAATTATTGATTAATGCAAAAGTTGAGTGTGTGTGATATGATAGGATGTGAAACTTAGGATTAAGGCTAAGTTGGTAAATTTATAAATAATTTATAAAATTATTTAGATAATATTATATAAAATTATATAATAGTATAAATTTAAAAAAAAAATAGGCCATGTCTGTAGGTTTGTATACTAGGCCTTATGAAAATAGGCCTGACAATATATAGGCCTGAACTTAAGCTTAACCTATTTACTAAATAAACTTAGTTAGGTTTTATGTAGGTTAAGCTGTATGTCTCTGATAGGGGCATAGCCTATTTCCACCTCTATTAAACAATGAGTTCACTAAGATCCTTAATATAATATCTCAATATACATTATTTTCTAAATTTATAATATTTGTCTCAAAGTATCCGTTTGATTGCACATATTAAATTATTTCCATCCAAGATAGTTCCTATATACATGATTAAATAGAATATTTTAGGAAAACTATCGCCTATATTATATATTAGGATTGCTCGCAACTAACTTAATTAATTTTATTAATATCCTCATAATTAGTTATCTAACTCTTTTTTTCCCCCTTAGTTATCATATCTTATATTAAGGATAAGTAAAGATTGCGTTTTGTAGATTTTTTTTTTTTTTTTTTTTACCAACATGCGTTTTGTAGATTTTATGGCATGGGGTAGGGATGAATTCTTGGCGGCATGTTCCATGTGAAGATATAGTATGTAACAACATCAAAATCAGGAAACCCCACAGAGAACTTTAACTCCACAGAGAACTTTAACTCCAACAAAGGCAGAGTTGTCAGAATCAGGGCAGAGACTTTTGGTGAATGAATGATCTCGTTTCTTTATTTGTCTTTGACGTTTTAGTATCCTCAATACTCATCCCACATTATTCTTCTCCCTCCTCATCTCTCCTTTCCTATCCACAGGAGTAGACAAGTTCCGTCTCAGAAACGCATCCTATCTAAGTAGGCTTTCCGCTTTCACATGTTTCTATTCGGAAAAAACTGTGAACAGCTCTTTTAGTTAATAAGCTTATTTGTTACAATATATAAGCATGTTTGGTTGAGTTTTTTTTTGCTTATAAGTTGCTTTTTACGTAAATCGAGACACAACTCCTCTCACATACTTACTTCGTATACCGTAAATCACTATTAAAAAGCAACTTATAAGCAATCGAATCGCTGAAACAAACATACCCATAATGGACTTCCAATTTGATTTGATTGTAATTCATTTTCTCCCTAAAATGATACCTATGCCACGTGGGCCTTTTGAGCCATCTTTTCACTCCAAGCAAACATGGTTGATGAAGGTAATAATCATCCACTTCCACTTGATGTAGCATTCTCATCACTATATACTTTATTATGTCCAACACAAAGAAACAGTATTCATGTGAGAATCAGAGACCAATTTATTAGGGATAGGTGATCTAAACGACAATTTACTATTATTTTTGTATCAACCTTTTAAAAGAGGATACTTTCATAATTCTTTTTTTCATTTTCTTTTTAGAATCTCATCTACACCCTCAAATAAAAAATGAATGGTTCAAATTTAATATTTGTTAAAGCTATTATTATAGTATTTTTTTTAAAATTTTGTTTGTGTTGCATTTATGAATTATATAGATCAGATTTTGACAGTTTAAATTTATTTATTTATGTTTAAAGTAATAGATGGCTAAATTATACTTTTAGTCATTTAAGTTTTACATGAGGTATACTTCTAGTCCCTTAACTCAATAAAGTATACATTTGGTCATATATTTCTAACACCATTAATGTTACTAATGGAAAATGTTGATGCAATAAACTCAAGTGATAATTGTGTAGCTAACAAAACATATTTAAATTCTAATTTTTTAATATAATATATTTATATTATTAAACTAAAATAAATAGACAAACAACTGCAAATGAAATCAATATTTTGATATTTAGATTATTAAACTAATATATTTGGATTATTAAACTGATTTTTTTATATTTAGATTATTAAACTAAAGTTTTTTAAAACAATTGAGGTTTTGAAATAAACTGCTTCATTAGGTTTTTCAACATTTTTCAATTTACATATTTTAAATTTAAGATTAATAGCATTTAATTATATAGTTATCAGTTGAATTTACTGTGTTAGCCTTTTTTGTTAGCATAAACAATGTTAGAATTATAAGACCAAAATGTACTTTATAAAGTAAAGAGACCAAAAGTATACCTCATATAAGCTTAAAGGACTAAAAGTATACTTTAGCCGAAATAGATTTATAAAGTATGAAATTTGAACAATCTATTTTTTATTTAAGGGTCAAGATGAGATTCTAAGGAAAAAAAGAGACAAAGAATTCTGAAAGAACCCAAACCCCAACGTTTCACATTTGTATGCATTCTAATTTATATGCAATTTTATCCATTAAATATATTTAATTAAGTACTTTAGGGTCTTCTAGTTTTTTTTAATAATAAATTTATTATTCTTGTTTTATCTAATTTTAATTTCATTTTTTCTCATAAATTATCACAATATATACCAATAATTAATTAATGTATGTATGTATGTATGTTTCATGTCATTTTCAGCCATTTTCCATCTAAACTTACTTTTCAAATTATCATCAAAACAAGTGTGAAGTTTGGAAAAAAGTCAATTCTGCCACCGCTAATCCAAACATAAATCACATCACACTACTTGACTTATACCCTAACTTAAGTTTCCAAAAGTTAGATATTAGAGGAGGGAGATGAAGGCCAGGTCAGAGTATTTCTCCCTCCTCCGATGGTGAGAATGATGATGAGGAAGAGGAAGAGGACACTACCGTTCTCGTTTTGTTCATCCTCCTATTTCTCATCCTTGTCCTCATCATCATTCTCATCATTAGAGGAGGGAGATGAAGGCTAGGTCAGAGTATTATCATTAGCATGGGAAAGGAGAAAGGTTTCAAATCATCATAGCATTTATTACTTCATGACTATTTTTGCTTAACAATCATCATTCTTGTGAGACAAAATATGACAGTTACTTATTACCACCATTATTTATTTGCTTGGACTTCTATTAAGTGATGAGTTTTACTTACTAACCGTTATGTATCTCAAAAACTAATCACGTCACCCCCTCTGCCAATCCATCTTTGAATCGAATGATGAGATGGCGCAAGAGAAAAGAGTATTGGGGAATAGTCTTATTGTCATGTAGGTAGCCGGTCTGGTTCAACGTAATTATTCATAATTCAATGTCTTTGTTTAAGTCAACATTTTAAATTTACAAATCTTTATAATTAAGAGCGAAAAAAGGCATCATACACTGATAAGTGATAACAACTCTACAAACAGCTAGCTAGCTAGCCAGCCAAGGCACACGCCCTGTCTCTGATCATTTCCACATGAAACTCTTTACAAGGGGATGTTGACATGCAGTTTCTGTGTGTATTCTCAGTTAGTCACATCCTGAACTAACACAGATCAGGTTTCTGTACTTCCGAAAAATCAAAAAGAAAGGCCATACAACCACCAGATTCAATCTTCACTCACTGTCACTGTATAGCACTTCCCCCCAGTTCACACCAGTATGGACCTTTCTTTTCTCTCATTTCAAGAGCCTATGCATAAAATCTCACAAACTTCCAACTCAGTTGAAACAACCTGTCCCCAAGTTGGCTTTCATGTGTCCCATCTTCATTGGCCATTGCTTTTCCTCTCGGGCGCTCAAATTATCTCTCTTTATATACGCTACTTTAATCCTTAATATAAGAATCATATAATTAATTTGCAAATATTAAAAAAATTAGTTACTCCTCTGGGCCAATTCACAAGGCAAAGACAGAAGGTTTTTTTGTCTTATTTACAAGTCACTTTATTAAACTTTTCATATGAATATACAATTTTATCATTCATTTGTTACTGTGTAAACTTTATTCTCATGTGGTGGGTTAAGGAGCAAATTTACCACCAAAGTTTTAAGAAAGGAGCGTATGGCACAATTATGTTTTAAAAGGGGAAAAATACACATAAGGTTTTAAAAGTAGAACATTCAGCACAAAACCGTTAAATTTAATCTAATGGCGTTAAATTATAACAGCAGAAAACCACTAACGGTGTTAGGTCAAATTTAACGGTTTTGTGCTGGGTGTTCCACTTTTAAAACCTTATGTGTATGTTTGCCCCCTTCAAAACATAATTGTGCTAGACGCTCATTCCTTAAAACTTCGTTGGTAAATTTGCTCCTTAACCCTTATGTATATTAAAAAGGGTAAAGTTGAAAAGTTGTTTAAATTTTAAGGTAAAGTTATTAAAGTTTAAGGTTTCCTTAGTCCCTGTGAAATATGCTGTAAATGACTCATAAATAGAATCAGAGGAATAAGTTAGTTATTTATAGTAAATGGGTATTGATTTTTCTTAAAATACCGTCTTCAATCATGTGTATTAGAACTACTTCTTGATAAAAAAAACCATTTACTATGTGCAATCAATAGATATGCTTTAAATCAAAAGTTATATATATTTTGGACTAAAGTAAACCCTTTATCTAGATCTCATATTAGGCATTTATATTAGGCCTAGGAGACTAATAATATGGGAGCATATCATAAGACTAATAATAAGTCCACTGGTCCACAAAGATTAGTTGGATGCTTAAAGATCTTATCTTTGATACTTTCTACTTTAAGATAAGGTGTATGGGCTTTTCCATGACAATCTTTTCAAAACAGTGGGACATTAGTTGACAAGCTTGTAAGTCACATGCTTGAGACATGGCTCAAAAGGGGGCTAACATTAGAGCTCACGTGAAGTTCTCGTTTTCCTTGTAGGGGTTAATCCCCCAAGGATTAAGTGATTAACTAAAAAACAAGCAACACCCTTGTCTGTTTCCCTTTAAACTCTTAAAACAAGTTAAGGTCACTCAGGTGGGATAAGGATTATGATGTGAGGTTTAAGGACTGTTTAAGATAAGGTTGGTGTGTTTTGTACTTGCAAAAACCACTTTAAGATATTTCAGACAATCACCAATGGCCGGCATGATTTGATAAAAACACTATGTCTGAGTTGAATTTTAAAAGAGAGAGCACATGAGGTTGATGTGAAACTCATGTACATGTGGAGCCTTAACATGATCCAAGATCAACATATATATACAAACACACACCCACACCCACACCCACACCCACACCCACGCACACATGTTTGTATATATAAATTCATGTTTTATAATTTGTGCCTGAATTGAAGCAACAAGCTTTAGGTGGTACTGCAATTAAGAGAGTCATGAGAAAAAAGGGCACGAGGTTTGCCAAGTGGAGGAAGATGATAAGGCAACAAAGAGGGAAGCTTTATATCATGCGGGTGTGTATCACTATGCTTCTTAATTGGCACAAGTACTCTGAGTCTTAAAACTAGAAGCACTCACAAGCAAGTACTCTCTCAAGCTCAAGGGGTCACCTTTTTTAATGCTGGCTACATCTCTGAGTTAGTTATTATTCTATTTGTTTTTTGTACTCCAGCTTGTATATTCACAGTTTTTCAATGTAAAATTGGGGTTTTCAAAAGAAAAGAAGAAGAAAACCCCAGAAATTGTTAGATCTCTCCCCCTCTCTCACGCTCTGTTTTTGTGTATGTTGTTTGTGTTGACTCAATTTTCAAACATGTGCTAAGTGAAAAATAATACTAGTATCAAACTAATCAGTTTGGTGAGATTCCTTACATGTGTTTGTGTTCTGATTTTGAAATTGAACTCGCTCAAGCTAAAGCAGGGTACTTCTCTGTAATATCACAGCCTTAATAGAACTTGTAACCACATTAAGTGATTATGCACGCTTCATGATAATAAAAATCCTATTTTGTTATGTAATCGTAAAAAGCTAAGTGAACCCATACAAAACATCCTGAAATTTGGGGACCCATGTGCGTGTTTAGGGGAATATTGTACATGGAGAGGGTGAGAAGGAAAATAATGTACCACACATATAGTTCAAAAGAGACAGGTTTGGCAAACATAGCTGTCAGGATGAGTCTTAAGTAAGTCCTTTCATGTGTTATTTGCCAGGGAAGCAATTTTGATTGGGACATCTTTGTCATCTTTGATCCTTCCAAGAAGCCACCCCACTTATAACCTCAAACACTTTCTCCATGTCCTCCTTCTCTGTGCGTGTCTTTGCCTCTACACAGACACACACACACACACACAATATTTGCATTAGTCATGGCAAGACACAGGTTAACAGTGAGAAGTCACAAACCTCAGTTATGGCACAGATGTTCAAGGCACTTCCAGGAGCAGAAAACTAGGTTCTATATCATTTGGAGGTGCACAGTGATGCTTGTAGTGTGGAAAGAGAAATTTTGATGGGAGGGCTAAGAGGTAAGAAGAGTGTACAAGGACTAAACTACAAGATATACTGCACCATGTGGCTCTGGTACTGAACATTCTTACTCTACTAGCATGTTTTTGCTTTTACTTTGGATTGTTTCTTTGGGTAAGATGTGTTGGTGGTTGTGGAGGAACCTAGGATGGTTTCATATTGCCAGGAAGCATGTACAGTAGACTTTTTTCCCCCTTAATCTTACATGGAACTTTAGCCTAGTCATGTAAATTTACTTTGTAGAAATATGTCTGTCCTATAGTCATGTGTTAGAAAAGGTTATTGATGGAAAATGAGAAACCATTCCAATAGCAGTCAACTATCTCTTTCTGCAGTTTTACTAGCTCACAGGAACGAGGTTCACAGCTAACAGAACCCGAAAAGGGGGGAAAAAGGGATTTATAGATAAATTACCATGAGTTTTCCATTAACATGGTACAAGAGTGAAAAACTAGGAAATTATATACTATAACTGTTTTTATGTTTTCCTTTTACCATGAGTTTTCCATTAACATGGTAAGTATGTATATACATTCACAGGAAATCAGATTCGTTTGGTTACATCTATTTCCAGATCAGAATAATTCCCTTCCTTGTTAATGTTGCCCAAAATGTTGTGTTGTGGTAATAAAAAATATATATACACTTGAATTTATTCCCTTCCAAAGAAAAAATAACAAAAATGAGATCAAACTGCTAACAAATGCTCCTAACTTGTGTTTTCCTCTCTCTCTCTCTCTCTCTCTGGAACATATGTCACCGAACCAAAAAGCAGCCCCAAAAATGATAGGAATCGGACCAAACCTCACTAATTGGAACAAACTCATCTCATCTCCTATTCTCAGGAGGCTCAGAAGAATTCCCCTGGAACCTTGAAACAATATTTTCATCTTCAGTGGATTTTCTTGGGGTACCCCCTTGTTTAGCTTGTCCTCCCTGGATGATCAAAACGCAGATTATTGATTCCGCAATTTATACCAGCCGCAGACTTGTATATAGAAATTAATTAAGGTCAGACCAAAAAAAAAAAAAAAAAACAAGAAGGAGAAGAATGTGATGCCGTAGTATTTGTTAATGCTTGAAGTTGTTTCAGCTAAAAGAACGAATATGATTCAATTCACGGCTTTGAGCCTCTATGACAGGGAAGAATGAAACAGAAAAAGGAGGTAGAAAACAGAATTAACCACCTGAAACTAATTCACTGGTCAACTTTCCTTCCACATCAATGATTGCTAAGTTATTAACAACTAAGTAATGTTATAATATCAATGAGACTAGTTCAGGTGGTAAGGATGAGGTTATAATATCAATTTGGGTAAAGATCCAGGGTTTTAACCTTACTGATGGAAAAAAGGAAGCAACAGTTATAACAACTGACAAGTAACGGCTAACCTCATGCTAATTTGCCCAACAAACTATGGCACAAAAGAAACACAGGGACACCATTAAAAATGTAAGAAAAGCAATCACTTACTGCTCCCTTGAGGGCAGTCAATCTCCGGATAGATGGACAGCGTGCCATCGAGGAAGCTGCAGCTGCGGCAACTACCCGTATCCTGGAAAATAAAATGTATAAAGCTTTTTAGTAACAAATCATGGAGCATTTTAATTCAGAGTTGCAGCAGTTTCATTCATCTCTCCAACATTTAAAAGTTTGAGCTCTCTATTACCTCTTGTGCACATCAACAAATTCATCGGTTTCATCCACAATCTCTTCCTGCATTGTTGGATTATGGTCAGTCTTGCAGGGGTGAAAGGGATGACTGCAGGAGGGTATGAAGGAAAATAAATGTGAAAGAGCTGTAAATTACTTGCAGAAGCTCTTCAAATACATCTTCCAATGTGATAATACCTATCACTTCATCTTCAGCATTCACTGAAAATAGATCATTTGTTGTGGCCTCACCCGAAGAAGTTTGGTAGGTATATGGAGAATTTGAGTGCTGGCCAATTTCTACAACAATTTCTGACTTCTGATTCATTAGTAAAGGAGTGGTCAGCTGTGAATCCCCAACATTACTCTTGTCTTCCTCACTCCCCTGTCCCTCAGATATTGCTGGAATCATCGGGCCTTTTCCTCTAACCTTTATAACAGCAGCCATGTGACTGCTACCCTTTTGGAATTCATTCAGTATATCATAAAGAGGCATATCTGATGGAACTCTGCAAATACATTCAAGTACACAAACTTCAGATATTTCACAATTTTTTCCAGAAAAGGAAATGGCATGATAAATTAATAAAGATAAGCACACCTTGGAACTCTTCGGATGGAAACAGCACTAACAGGGGTCTCTGTTTCTGGTCGTACAGTGAGAAGACTTTTGACCTAAACAAATTCAGAATGGGAAGAGAGAATCCATAACTTAATAAAAGGGAAATAAAAAAAATTAAGTCAAAATATGCAAAATGTGACACTTGCCAGCAGAAGCCCAATAATATTCTTTGGATGTCCCGAGTAGACAGGAACTCTGCTGTGTCCACGCGCAAGAATTTTTCCCATTACCTCCCTGCTTGTTTAGATAGAACCATAAGAGTTCGATAAAGAATATAACTAAGAGAGAAATTGAATCCATAAACATCTTGGAAGGAAGAAGCTCTGGTCCATATACCAGTTTTTTGTCAAGCCTACTTTGTGAGAATGACTTCAGATATTTTCCACACGTTCCAGTACATGGTGAAGTTGAAAATATCTTACCAGGGACAAAACATAATCCTCAAAGAAGAAGCAATGAATGCCTCTTCTAAATGATAGGAAAAAAATTTCTGGAAAAAATTTGAATTCCTGTTTACAATATACAAAAGGCTGCCACCTATAATCTGTCATAAAAAAAATGTTATTCAATTGTCAATTAATTAGTGTCAATTTTCAGTGGCAATTAATTAATCTTGGCAGGCTATTGGTCAAACACTGTTTAAGCCTTGTGTTTGGATTTCAAGAGATAAAAACTAAGAGGTAGAAGCGTACAGGAAACTTACCAGTCTAACTTTGAATTAACATCCAAGGAAAATGTCGATTCAATAGGAGTCATGGCCTCCAGAGCAGTCTGTTTATAGACAAAAATCAACTTCAAATACCTGCTGCAGCGACTATCATGTCTTACAAATTCTATTGAATTGATAACATAACGAAACAACAACTATGAAATTGATATAAGAAGTTGCAGGTTAATTGAAGTGCTCAGTGCTCACCTTTTCGGTCAAATCTAGAGCACCACTAATAATTGTTGTCTCATCATGCGTGAGTTCACCACCTTTCCCAGCCTAAAGAACAAAATTCAACATCTATACATTTATTTTTCAGATTTACAATGGTAATATCTAGGCAGCTTCATCATTCTTGACATATTGGCTCTACAGCACAATTATTAGAATTTAATTGATAAATATGTTGTTTCTTGCCTTACCGCCTTACTGTGGATGGAGACAAGAGCTTTTAACTGGGCACGCCTAAATAAAGCCTCATTATGTCCCAATAAGTGATCCAGGATCTGAAACACATGTCAGTGAGAAAAAGAAACCATTAGGGGCATGATTAAAATAAAATTCACTGTTTCTTATCTTAAGAGTAAGAGGAATTCTTCCCTCCCAGTGAAGCGATACAACTGTAAAGGAGTTTCTCCATAATTTTTTATGACTGAAGAAGCACTCTTAAGCTAACAATCAATTCAGAAAGCAAATCAAAAGGCTAGTGACCATAATTCCAG
Organism: Inga oerstediana; assembly: GCA_963210345.1. Taxonomy (NCBI): domain Eukaryota; kingdom Viridiplantae; phylum Streptophyta; class Magnoliopsida; order Fabales; family Fabaceae; genus Inga; species Inga oerstediana. The sequence continues at coordinate 74,962,723 of OY723399.1, read as the reverse complement.
CCAAAAGGCATGCCTGTAATATTGTTCAGTTACTGACATACTGAAGAGCTCTCCTATACCAAGTCACATATAGATATCACCACAAAGGAAATTATAGAAGATCTTAACTTGTATACATGTGAAATATCTTCATGACATATTTCCCTCTTCAAGTTTCATAAAAATATGTTGAGTCTGTTTAGTTATATAATACTGCCACATTAATTGTCCAAAAGACTGGTTCTTTAATCTCTTGAGGAAAAATTACCTTTCCAATGGGATAAGCAATGGGATAACAGATTATCATTAGAATTCGCACAAGCCAAATGACATTTGAACCTACAGCAAGACCATATCGAGTACAAATTGCTTGTGGGATAACCTGAAATTGAAGAGGCAAAGTTGATAACAAATTTAAAAAATATTAAGAAAAACATTCACAATGCCTTTATTAGCAACATCACATACCTCTCCAAAAAAAAGAACAAAAGTGACTGAGAGGATGATAGCAACGTATTCATTAAATATCCTATCTAGGTATATTGGAAGGGCCTGCAGATTGCAAGTGTCAAAGCCTTCAGGTGCTTGTAAATTAGGTAGGATGTATAAATCAGAAATAAATGAACAATAAATTACTCAGTAATATCTGACATGTCAAAAGCAGATTTAGTATTAAAGCAGTCAATTATCAAATGCCCAATGCAAGGGGATTATATAAACTGTTCCTAAACATAATATCCTTTCAAGAACCAAGAAGTCAGTAACTGTTTGCATTAAAGTGAAAGACCAGTCCGTATCAAACAAATTATATTGCAGAAACATAGAAAAACATAGATCAAAATTATGAGCATAATAATTTGACGATTCTGATACTATGCTACCAAGTTCTAATATCAGTTTCATACTTAACAACCTTTCCCAACGCATAAAACACGAGACATCACGCAACCGTAACATTGAAATTGGATTACCTCCATGGCTGCGGCATTGCAAAGCAGGAGAGTTACAAGAAGCTGGTGTTGCTTTTGAACCACAGGAAGGATCGTGGCTAAGTATATCAGAACCAAGAAAAGAAAAGAAAAGAAATCAACAAATCTTTATAATGCATTGATCTTGACAATCTTAAAATTCAAGACAGAAACCATATTGGAAAAGGGAAGAAAAAAACATATCAAGAATTGGAAACTATATGGGATTGAAGAAGAAAGGGGTAAAAGAGACGAGAGACCTGCTTGCATTTTCTCAGAGGCGGTACCGCAGCGCTGAAGAATCTCGAGGTCAACGACGCTGAGAGACATGAGACCGAGGGTGAGGCCGGACATGATTCCGGCGAAGAGGACGAGGAAACCGGAGAAACCAGCGTAGATGAACCACCAGAGAGTTCCAAAAGGTATGGATTCCGCGTGCAAAGCCACCACATTCAGCATATGCATCGCGTTCTTCATTTGTTAGCGTATTTTTCTTTGTCTCGTTGTTCTTCGTGATCGTCGACGACTTGTTTCCGAAGGAAAAAGTTTGAGGAGCAAATGTGGTAATTGGGTTAAGAGTAGCGACCCCATGGTTTCTGGGAGGAGCGAGGGGGTGGGATCGTCTCCTTCAAACACGTTGCTCATTTCTCTCCGCATTATGGACGGAGTACCTAACTGCAAATGCAATTATTGTCACCAGTCCGACCCACGGGGCATTGCTTGGTCGGGTTATTAATACGACACGTGTTCTAATTCTAAGTTTCGTTTGAATAGTTTATCTTTTACTTATAAATATTTATAAACTGTGATTTATAATATACGAGTTAAGTATCTGAGGGGAGTTTTATCTCGACTTATATAATAAGGACTTATTATTTAAAAATAAGTGATGTCAAATACACACTAAATATAAGAAAGTTAAGTAATACTCGATACTTAATATAAAATATATTTAGTTAATTTGATTGGATTAAGGAAATTAGCTAATATAAAATATATTTTTTAAAATACACTACTTATCTTCATTAATTCTTTCATTTCCGCTTGTAGTTTATTATTATTGAGAAAATATCAATATGGGTAAATTGAAAAAAAATTAATAAATATAAAAATTATATCTTATATTTAAAATTAAAATCAATTCTTTAAATATATATTATATTAAGAATCAGTGATGGATTTTTAACAAGATTACAACCACAATTCATACTACAACTTCTCACTAATCAGGGAAAGTGCAGTCCCATTAGTCGGTGACAAGGCTGTCGGCTATTAGATGCATTCTTGATACAACCCTTCACTCCTTTCTTTCAATTTCCATAATTTTTGTTTTTGTGATTTTTCATGTTTGATTATGTATACTATAGCATTTATTGGCTGATCAATTTTCAAAGCCCATTAAAAGGTGTGATGGATATTGCCCACAATCCAATTGCCTAGTGTGCCTATCAAAAAAAAAAAATCTAGTTATAGATAAAAAAAATAGGGACAATCTATTTGATATCTGTATATTTTTCTCTTATAATTAAATATTTTAATTTTATTTTATTAGTATTGATAACTCCTATATATATGCTAACAATGCTAATAGAGTAAAGTTGCAGGAGCTAACAATATGAATAAAACAAAATTAATGATTTAATTAAGAGAGAAAAATATAAAGATAACTGTAGCGCCCGGGATTTTGAAAAACATGGAGCCGCCACCAAAATTTTTGAAAAAGGATGATTTTGGAAACCTTTTTTAAAAATGGAAACTGGTCTATAAAAACCATTTAGGGTTCGGGAGTCGATTGTGTGTGGGGAAGGTGTTAGGCACCCCACAACACCCATTCATAAGAATGGTTACCCTAAGTTAATTATTTAAAAATAAAAATGGCCTTTAACATTATTATAATTACCCAAATAAAAAAAGAGAGAATATTTACAAAACTAAATGAAATGAAAACTAAAGAAGAAGAAGAAAGAACACTTATTTACAATAAGAAAAAAAAAATATTTATTAAAAAAAAGAACATTTGTTTACAACAAGAAATAAGAAAAAATATATTTATTTACAAAATTGGACTTGACCTAGGATGAAAACCTAGGGCCTACGTACCCTTTAGAGGGATCAAAGCCCACGTAGTTCGGGGGGGGTAGAAAAGCGTGTCGCTTGGTTGGTGATTTTTAGAAAAAATGTTCATTTAATTTATTTGAGAAAAATAAGTTTTTTGTTTGGTTTGTATTTTTTATTTTTTTAAAAAAACGTTTTTTCTTTATTTATGAAAGAACTTCTTTTATTTTTCATGAAAGAAAGTTTTGCCATTTTATTTTCATTTATAAAAATGTGTTAAAATATTTTTTTCTTTTTTTGAAAGAGGACCTAAGAAAGGAATAAAGAAAAAAAAACAAGAAGAAAAAGTAACACAAGTTAAACAAAAAGGAAGTCACATGTGAGGAGATTTATGCGTACCTTTTTCCTTTTGAGCCCCGCTACAACAAGAGATAGGGTGATAGAACAACATAATAAACGAGAGGCAAGTACAATCATATTATCTATATTTATCAAGCATGACACCTAGTATCATAAGAAGATAAGGCAGTACATACCTCTTGATCCCAAATGCAACAAGTCCAATAATGTCATGTAAAACAATTCAATGGGACAATGAAAACCCACGTAATTCTTTTAATGTATCATCCTAGCAGACCATACAAGCAATTAAGTGATGAAGCAAAATAGCAATGGGATGGATGCAGAAAATATGATTTACGCCCTCAGCACTGCACATTGAAGTCGAACAAATCACATGCGGAGATGCTTCTTGATCTTAGATGCTGCACAAGAAGTGTTATGGCAAGCAAAACAAATAATAAAACAAATACATACAGTCACACGTATCAAGAATGCATGCCATGTGGATATAGATTGAGGCAAAGTAACATCACTATCACTTTAAAGCAAATGAAAGACCCTAACGCAATTCCTAAGCTATTTTGTGGGTAATGGTATTGCTAGGCCAATGTGATAAATATGTGTCCAAAAAGACCCTGTCATTTTATCATAAGGACAAGAGAAGTAAAAAGTGTGGTATGTTCTTTCTACCTTTTCTCACTAGCCTTTTTTCCACTGAAGTTCTCCCAAAATTCTTGTCCAAAATCTTCTTTTTCTTTCTGCTTCAACCCTTACATTCCTATTTATAGTCTCAAGGTAGGGTTTTCTTCATAAATGCTCCCTTTTTTTTTTATTTTATTTTATTTTTCGTTTTTTTTGATTTTTTTATGTTAAAAACTACCTAACTTAACCCAATCACCATCAATGGAGATTTTTTTTTATTTTCATTTTTATTTTCGTTTTTTAATTTTTTTGTATTTTCTGTTGATAAAACTTCCTAACTTGACCTAATTATCATTAGTGGAGATTTTTTTTCGTTTTTAATTTTTTTTTTTCATTACTCTCCCCACAAGTAACTTCCTAATTTAAACCTATCAACATAAATGAGATTTTTTTATTTTTTATTTTTCGTTTTTTTTATTTATCATTTTCCCTTAATGAATGACAATGCCAATCATATCAATTAAGGGATTTATTTTAATTTTCGTTTTTTTTTTAAAATTTTTCCCTTTCAATGATGATTGCCTATTTAGACACCGATCATCATCAATAGGAGGATTTCCTCTCTTTTTTTCTTTCTTATTTTCGTTTTTTTTTTAATTTTTCCCTTTCAATGATGATTGCCTATTTAGACACCGATCATCATCAATAGGAGGATTTCCTTTTTTTTCTTTCTTATTTTTGTTTTTTTTTAATTTTTTCTTTCAATGATGATTGCCAATTTGGACACTAATCATCATCAATCTTTTTGTATTTTATTATTTTTTTTAGTGTGGCCCGGACAAAATAGGGTGTTCACAGTTGCCCCTCTTTACTTGTTTCGTATCTGAGAAAAGTGAGATTCTCGTCTATGAAGCAAGTAAAGATAAGAACACGTATTTTGTCCGGCCAGAGAATAAGGTGCCCCCTGGAACCAAAGAGGGTTTGGACAAAATACAGTGTCCATGCCCCTCTTTACTTGGTTCATAGGGGAGAAGAACGCCAGTGGAGATAGATGATTACCTGGAATGGAAGTAAAGCTCCTAGTAGCATAGGACTTTGGTGGGGCGTAAAAGAATTGTGCCAGCCGGTACTGGGCTTTGAGAGTGCCTGCTGATACAGGGCTTTGAAAGAATAGTGCCTGCTATTACAGGGCTTTAAAAGAATTGTGCCAGCCGTTACTGGGCTTTGAGGGTGCCTGTTGGTCAGGACTTTGAAAGAATAGTGCCTGCCGTTACAGGGCTTTAAAAGAATTGTGCCAGCCGTTACTGGGCTTTGAGGGTGCCTGCTGATACAGGACTTTGAAAGAATAGTGCCTGCCGTTACAGGGCTTTAAAAGAATTGTGCCAGCCGTTACTGGGCTTTGAGGGTGCCTGCCGATACAGGGCTTTGAAAGGGTGCCAGCCGTTACTGGGCTTTGAGGGTGCCTGCCGTTACAGGGCTTTGAAAGGGTGCCAGCCGTTACTGGGCTTTGAGGGTGCCTGCCGGTACAGGGCTTTGAAAGGGTGCCAGCCGTTACTGGGCTTTGAGGGTGCCTGCCGTTACAGGGCTTTGAAAAAGGTGCCAGCCGTTACTGGGCTTTGAGGGTGCCTGCCGGTACAGGGCTTGGAAAGGGTGCCAGCCGTTACTGGGCTTTGAGGGTGCCTGCCGGTACAGGGCTTTGAAAGGGTGCCAGCCGTTACTGGGCTTTGAGGGTGCCTGCCGGTACAGGGGTTTGAAAAAGGTGCCAGCCGTTACTGGGCTTTGAGGGTGCCTGCCGGTACAGGGCTTTGAAAGGGTGCCAGCCGTTACTGGGCTTTGAGGGTGCCTGCCGTTACAGGGCTTTGAAAAAGGTGCCAGCCGTTACTGGGCTTTGAGGGTGCCTGCCGGTACAGGGCTTGGAAAGGGTGCCAGCCGTTACTGGGCTTTGAGGGTGCCTGCCGGTACAGGGCTTTGAAAGGGTGCCAGCCGTTACTGGGCTTTGAGGGTGCCTGCCGGTACAGGGCTTTGAAAAAGGTGCCAGCCGTTACTGGGCTTTGAGGGTGCCTGCCGGTACAGGGCTTTGAAAGGGTGCCAGCCGTTACTGGGCTTTGAGGGTGCCTGCCGTTACAGGGCTTTGAAAGGGTGCCAGCCGTTACTGGGCTTTGAGGGTGCCTGCCGTTACAGGGCTTTGAAAAAGGTGCCAGCCGTTACTGGGCTTTGAGGGTGCCTGCCGGTACAGGGCTTGGAAAGGGTGCCAGCCGTTACTGGGCTTTGAGGGTGCCTGCCGGTACAGGGCTTTGAAAGGGTGCCAGCCGTTACTGGGCTTTGAGGGTGCCTGCCGGTACAGGGCTTTGAAAAAGGTGCCAGCCGTTACTGGGCTTTGAGGGTGCCTGCCGGTACAGGGCTTTGAAAAAGGTGCCAGCCGTTACTGGGCTTTGAGGGTGCCTGCCGGTACAGGGCTTGGAAAGGGTGCCAGCCGTTACTGGGCTTTGAGGGTGCCTGCCGGTACAGGGCTTTGAAAGGGTGCCAGCCGTTACTGGGCTTTGAGGGTGCCTGCCGGTACAGGGCTTTGAAAGGGTGCCAGCCGTTACTGGGCTTTGAGGGTGCCTGCCGTTACAGGGCTTTGAAAAGGGTGCTATGAACATATGGTGCCCCTTGGAGTAGTGCTTATGAAGATGATGACATTGATGATGACAGTGATGATGACAATCATGATGATAAAGAGGATGATAATGGCCATGATAATGAAGGGAATATCAGGATAGTGATGTCATGATGGAGGTGATGACACTAATAATGATGATGACAATGATGATGGAATCCTAATGAGGATGATGAATACAACAATCATGATGATAAAGAGGATGATAATGGCCATGATAATGAAGGGAATATCAGGATAGTGATGTCATGATGGAGGTGATGACACTAATGATGATGACAATGATGATGGAATCCTAATGAGGATGATGAATACAATAATAATGCTGATGATGATGATAGTAGTGATGATGATGATGATGATGATGTTGATAATGGAGGTGATGACATGCTAATGAGAATGAGTGCAATAATTGTGATGTTAAAGAATAGTCTGGCAGGTGATATTGCTCCTTCTTCGTCCAGGTGCCTAACCAGTACCCCGTTACTTGCGCAGTCTTGTCGGAGGTATGAAGATGTGTATAATGAGATTCACATAGATGCCACAGCCTAGAACCCTCAGTTTAGATTGTGTCCCTTTGTCAACTGTTTAACCCCACAACAAAAATTCCAGTTGGGATCTTCGCTAATGATCCTGAAATTACATAAGTTAAATGGGAGTAGAGGACACCATGTATATCAACGTGAGTGTTTATCCAAACAAAAGTTGTGCTTTCATTAAAAAGAGTTACCCTTATACAAATCATGACACAAAGTTTGACATGCGATTTAATAGAAGGGAAAGATATACTAAGGATGAAGATTCATTTAAAAGAAATGATCTTCCAATATTCAAGTGGATGCATGATGATGATCATATATTGGTGATGTTATTAGGAAGTCCTTCGCTTTTAGTTCTGTGTAGTCCCCCTGATGGTGCCTTGCTTAATTGCCAGAGATATGCACTTTTCGATGAATGATTATGGAGTCTTCCAAATAGACAAGTAGAGAGAGTCATGGGGCTAGGACTGATAACCTTGCCCTTCCAGGTTTTTGACTTAACAGCTCCTTTTTTTTTTTTTTTGCTCTAAATTTTGTCTAAGCCGCCCTTTCGGGTTTTCAACTTAGCGAGCCTTTTTTTCTTGCTCTAACTTTTGCCTAAGCCGCCTTTTCGGGTTTTCAACTTAGCGAGCTCTTTTTTTTTTTTTTTGCTCTAACTTTTGCCTAAGCCGCCCTTTCGGGTTTTCAACTTAGCGAGCTTCTTTTTTTTTTTTTTTATTGCTCTAACTTTTGCCTAGGCCGCCCTTTCGGGTTTTCAACTTAGCGAGCTTTTTTTTCTTGCTCTAACTTTTGCCTAAGCCGCCCTTTTCGGGATTTCAACTTAGCGAGCTTTTTTTTTTTTTTGCTCCAATTTCTGCCTAAGCCGCCCTTTCGGGTTTTCAACTTAGCGAGCCCCTTTTTTGTTTTGCTCAAACTTTTGCCTAAGCTGCCCTTTCGGGTTTTCAACTTAGCGAGCTTTTTTTCTTTACGCATAGTATTTCTTTACAGCATCTGAATTGATTGGCCTTGGCAGATCTTGGCCATTCATGTTTGTCAATATCAATGCCCCACCAGAGAAAGCTTTCTTAACAACATATGGGCCTTCATAGTTCGGAGCCCATTTACCTCTATCATCTTCTTGATTTGGGAGGATCTTCTTGAGGACTAGGTCTCCTACTTTAAACCACCTGGGTCGTAGTTTCTTATTAAAGGCCCTTGCCACTCGTGATTGATATAACTGCCCATGACATATGGCTGTGAGCCTTTTTTCTTCAATCATATTTAATTGTTCAAAGCGAGAACGTATCCATTCGCTTTCATCTAGGTCTGATTCAGCCAAGATTCTCAGGGATGGTATTTCCACCTCAATTGGAGTAACAGCCTCCATGCCATAAACTAAAGAGTAAGGGGTTGCCCCAGTTGAAGTACGCATTGTGGTACGGTATCCGTGTAATGCATATGGAAGCATTTCGTGCCAGTCCTTATAGGTCACTGTCATTTTGCTGAGGATCTTCTTAATATTCTTATTGGCTGCCTCAACTGCACCATTCATCTGTGGCCTATATGGTGCAGAATTATGATGTTTGATCTTGAATTGATCACATAATTCTTTAACTGCTGCCCCGTTGAGGTTTGGTGCATTGTCAGTTATGATCCTCTCTGGTAACCCATATCTACAGATGACATTGGCCTTTAAGAATTTGATGAAGGCCTTCTGAGTAATACTAGCAAAGGAATTGGCTTCTACCCACTTAGTGAAATAGTCAATAGCAACGAGGATGAAACGATGACCATTCGAAGCTTTTGGGTTAATCGGCCCAATGACATCTATTCCCCACATGGAGAACGGCCATGGAGATACGAGACTATGCATTATAGTCGGAGGGGCGTTAGCTTTGTTGGCATATATCTGGCACTTATGACACTTTCTAACATAATTGATACAATCCTTCTCCATAGTTATCCAGTAGTAACCAGATCTTTGAGCTTGTTTAGTTAATGAGTGGCCATTTGCATGTGTACCGCATACGCCTTCATGGATCTCTGCCATAATCTTGTGCGCCTCCCTCATGTCTACACAGCGTAGCAATATCCCATCAAAGCTTCTCTTATATAGGACGTTATTACTAATAAAAAAGCCCATGGCCAATCTCCGGATGGTCTTCTTTTCATTATGTGTTGCGTCTGGAGGGTAAGTACCATGCTCCATATACATCTTGATACTATGGTACCAAGGTTGCTCGTCGTGCTCTCTTCCAATATTGAAGCAAAATGCTGGCGATCTTCTAGTCTCAATCTGTATTGGTTGAACTTGGACCCCACAATCAAGTTGGATCATAGCTGCTAAAGTAGCTAACGCATCAGCGAAGCGATTCTTTTCTCTAGCCATGTGATGAAAATTGATTACTTCAAAATTTTTGATCAACTCTATCAAATACTCTTGATAAGGGATCAACTTTGGGTCTTTAGTACGCCATTCGCCAGTTACCTGATAAATTATGAGAGCTGAGTCACCATAGACTTTTAGGTTTTTTATCCCAAGATCTATGGCAGCCTAGAGACCATTAATACAAGCTTCATATTCTGTCATGTTATTGGTGCAGTCAAATCCTAATTTTATAGCAATTGGAAATTGCTTTCCGTCCGGGGATATTATTACTGCCCCTACACCATTGCCATGCATGTTTGCTGCCCCATCAAAATACATTTCCCACCCTTTTGATTTGCTTTCCTCGATCGGGTCTTCTGTAGCACATATGTCTTCATCTGGAAATTTGAAATCTAGTGGTTGGCATTCATCTATGGGGTTTTCCGCTAAGTGATCTGCTATCGTACCACCCTTGACAGATTTTTGAACAATGTATCTTATATCATATTCAGACAATATTACTTGCCACTTAGAGACTCTGCCAGCTACATGCGGGCTTTCAAAGATGTACTTGAGTGGGTCTACTCTTGAAATTAACCAAGTGGTGTAGTAAAGCATGTATTGCCTCAACCTCCTTGTAGCCCAGACTAAACCACAACAAGTTCGCTCGATCATCTGGTAACGTGACTCACAATCATTAAACTTCTTGCTCAAGTAATAGATCGCTTGTTCTCTTCGCTTAGAGGCGTCTTGTTGCCCCAGCATGGCTCCCATGGAATTTGGTCGTATTGTTAAATACAAAATTAAAGGTTGTCCTGGTACAGGAGGAACCAAAATTGGGGGATTTAACAAATAATCCTTGATTCTATCAAATGCCTGTTGGCAATCTTCATCCCACTTCCTGGTGCAGTTCTTCTTTAAAAGCTTGAATATCGGCTCACAAGTTGCAGTCAGGTTGGCAATGAATCGTGCAATGTAATTCAGTCGCCCCAAAAAGCTTCGAACCTCCTTTTCTGTTTGAGGAGGGGGCATTTCCCGTATTGCTTTTACTTTGTCTGGATCTACTGTAATCCCTTTTTGGCTTACAATGAAGCCCAACAATTTTCCAGATAAAGCTCCAAAGACGCATTTGTTAGGATTTAGTCGTAGCTTGTACTTGCGTAGCCTTTCAAATAGCTTTCTTAACACCACAACATGGCTTTCTCCCTCAGAAGATTTAGCTACCATATCATCCACGTATACTTCAAGTTCTTTATGCATCATATCATGGAAGAGTGCCACCATGGCACGCTGATAAGTTGCCCCAGCATTCTTTAGCCCGAATGGCATGACGCGGTAACAATAAGTTCCCCATTGTGTAATAAATGTGGTTTTTTCTTTGTCCTCTCTATCCATAGGGATTTGGTTATACCCTGAGTACCCATCCATGAACGAGTACCTATAGCTACGGGCTGTATTATCAACCAGGACATCAATATGAGGCAATGGAAAATCGTCTTTTGGGCTAGCTTTATTCAGATCTCGATAATCCACACACATTCGAATTCTGCCATCCTTCTTTGGGACAAGAACGACATTTGCTATCCATTGTGGGTATTTAGCTACTTCTAGGAAACCCGCTTCTAATTGCTTCATCACCTCATCTCGAACCACTAAGGACATATCGGAAGTAAGCCTCCTCAATTTCTGCTTTTTAGCCTTAGTGTCTGGGAATAAGGGGATCTTGTGAGAGGCAATCCCTGGATCAAGGCCTGGCATGTCCTGATAAGACCATGCGAATACATCTATGAATTCTTTGAAGAGTTCAACCATTTGCTCTCTTTCAGGGTTATCTACTATCTTTAGTTCTCTCTTTTCTTCCTCCGTGCCCATATTTATTACTTCAATTACGTCTTCATGTGGGCACATTCTATTGTCGTCGGATTCGAGGATTTTTTTGTATACTTGAATGATCTCATCATCATCATACTCGTAATCATGCATATCAATGGCAACAAGCGTATCATCATTCAGGGATTCAGGAACCTTTGCGTTGGACAAGAGTTCCGAGGAAATCGACTTCCTGGAGGGCGAAAAATGAACAACGAATGAATAGAAGGGAAAAAAAGGAATGGAATAAATAAGTGAATTTTATTCGCATATCATTCTTTATTCATGGTTCATATAGGAGCTCGCCTAAAGGCGTATACAAAGCATAAAAAGACAACTTTTAGCTAGACATGTTACTCTAAAATGATAGAATTGAAGGTGTCCTCGAACTCCCAATTTTCCAAAGCCCTTCCAGAATCATCAGCTGAAATCCATGTGCAGGTCTTTTTGCTTATTGTTGAAACCATTGCAATAGTCGGCTTGTTTAGCACTTCAGAGGATGTCGGGAATGTCTTCCTTATGTGGGGGATTTCAAGGTGCTCGTCATCCTTCTCTATCTTCAAGCTTGCTTTCTCTTTCAATTGCATTTCCAATGGTGGTTCGTATCCTAACCCTTGGCGCTTGTGATTCTCTTGCAGATTTATAGGGGATTTGATGCCTTGGAGGTGAGCGCCCAATCCTTTGCCCTGCTTAAACCCATTCTTCTCCATTATCTTGGTTACTATAGAGTTGACATTTTTAGATCCCTTGGGTCTTTCGACTTCAAAACCTTGGAAAACCATTCCTTCCTCGTGCTCGGCAGCCTCAATATATGGAAGAGAGCTTGGCTTGCTCACCATGATTTCTTCTTCGCCCTTGATTATCACTATCTTCCCGCTATCAACGAACTTTACCTTCTGGTGCAAGGTAGAAGGTACTGCCCCAGCTGAGTGTATCCACGGCCTCCCCAACAGCATAGAGTAGGACGGGTCAATGTTCATAAGCTGAAAGTCTACTGTGAATGAAGTTGGTCCAATCTGTAAAGGTAAACGGACCATTCCCAACACACCTCTCCGAGTACCATCGAATCCTCTAACCACCATGTTACTCTTTTCAACCTCTGACGCCTCTACTGACAATTGCTCAAATGTGGATAGCGGTAAAACATTCAACGCTGATCCTCCATCTATCAATACTTTGGCCACAATGAACCCTTTGCACTTCAGGGAAATGTAGAGGGCTTTATACTGATCAACGGTTGATTGAACAACTTCTTCTCCTGAAAATGAGATGGTAGAGAATGCCCTTGCCACATTCATAATGCTTGCAACCTTCTCCGGGGTCACACTGGACTGCACATATGCTTCATCTAGCGCCTTTTGTAGTGCATGACGATGCGGTTCAGAACTCAAGATCAAAGAGAGAATTGAGATCTTGGCCGGAGTTTTGTTCAATTGGTCTACTATGCTATATTCACTTTGCTTCATGATTTGAAGGAATTCTTCATCTTTATTTTCCATGCCTTTTAGACCAGAACTTGATGGAATATCAATATTGGTTTGTTTTCCCTTCTTCGACAATCCAATATTTTGTGGCAGATAAGATTTCCCACTTCGTGTTACTCCTGTTGGGTGAACCATTATTTCGTTGCTAGCCTCGGCATCCATTACTTGTCCTGAGGGATTTTTGACAATACCTTTATACCTCCATGGTACGGCATGATTACTCTGATATGGAAAAGGGGTCGGTACCTTAATGGTCACCGCAGGCTGTTGCAATGGAGTCAAGATGGTGAAAGAGACAACATGAGAATTTCTCTTTTCATATGGTTCCTTAATGACGAACTCGACATGTCTTTTCTCCACCATGCCTACTTCTTTCTCTACTCGAGGCATATAACCTGCTGCCTTTAAACAAGCATGGATATCTTCTCCTATTAGTAGAGGATCGTTGGAGAACTCAATTTCATCAACAACATTTACTTGGTTTTCATGACTTGGAAGAGGATTGGCGTTGATAGTGGAGTTGTCGTTCCTCTTCAATTGAATGTGATTAGAATCAATTAAGTCTAACACATTCCTTTTGAATGTTGCACAGTCCTCTATTGAGTGTCCCGGGGCGCCCATATGGTATTCACATCGGGCATTAGAGTCATACCAAGCGGGGAATGGTGGTTGAGGCTGTTTGTAAGTACGTGGCCCTAACAGCTGAGATTCCAAAAGTTGGCGATATAGCTCAGTATTTGTCATGCCGAAATCTGGCCACTGCCGACTATCTCGTTGCTGCCAATTCCTTCGTCCTCCAGCTTGACCTTGCCTATTTTGTGTCAGATCATTCTTCGTCTGTCGAAACCCATCATTACCACCTTGATGTATTGCTTGGGGTTGTCTAGTGGTTTGGATGAAACTAACATCGCCTTCCTTCTTCTTCCCATTGTTCCCCTTTTTGGTGATGCTCTCACTTTGAAGAATCCTACCGTCGCGTATGTCAGCATCGATTCGCTCACCAATCTCGATCAAACCAGAAAAATCGGTGACATGCGTCCCAACCATATATCTGTAATAAGGTTCTTGTAAAGTACGGATGAAATAAGAACTAAGCTCGGATGGTATAAGGGGAGGTTGAACTTGTGCTGCTACCGTCCTCCATCTTTGGGCATAATCTTTGAAAGCTTCAGTGGCTTTCTTGCTCATTGACTTCAGTTGTTCCCTGGTGGGGGCAGTGTCAAGATTGAACCTGTATTGTTTCATGAATACATCAGTCAAATCTCTCCATTTCTTGATCTTTGTCTGGTCAAGTTGCATGTACCATTCCAGTGCTGGCCCTTTCAAGCTCTCATGGAAGAAGAGTAGCAAAAAGTTTTCGTCTTGTGACCATACAAGCATCTTGGTGCAATAGGCCTTAAGATGGTATATCGGATTCCCTGTGCCGTTGTACTTATCAAAGTCTGGCATCTTGAATTTCTTGGGAATTGAGACATGTGGTGCCAAGCATAAATCTTTTAAATCAAGTGAACCCCAGGTGTTTGGACCTTGAAGGGCTTTTAGTTGGTCTTTTACTTCACCTAACTCTTCCTTCCACCCCTCCTTTTCAGCTGATAGGGAGGGAATGTTGAAAGTGTATGTTGAATCTTCACCTGGCTGTTCCTCCTTACCGCTCGGAATTTGAGGATTCTGTTTACTCTGAGGCTCTTCTATCATTTTTTCTTTCTCGCCATTTTCTGTTATGCTTATCTCAGCATTTTTCAATGGATTAGATGTTCCTGACTCTTTTTCATTATTCTGGGCTTGAAGAGCTATAGTCAAGGTGGAAATTATTTCTTTCAAATCTGCCATTTGTGCCTCCATGTGAGACATCCGATGATTCAGATTAGATTCAGCTTCACCGGGATTAGCTGCCATCTGACGACTACGTGAGCGCGTGTTGTATGAATGCGCAGGGGGTAGCTGGTTAGGACGTTTAGACGGAGCAATATTGTATCACCTGCTTAGGAAGGAACAAAATATCATTAGTTTATTTAAACCTACAATTTCGAGCGGGCATGGCGAGTTATCACGACGTATTGGCATAAAGGTCTTCTAGCACAAGTATCCTCTAGCTTCCTCAGGGAATCTATTATTCCACAGGGAGAATCTAGAGTTGATCATTAAATAGGAGGGACCTTAAGTCCCATCCTAATCAAGATCTTTTAATTTGGTGAGTGTTTTAGCCGGCACATGGTCTTCTGGAACGAGTGTCCTCTAGCCTCCTCAGAGAACCCATTATTCTACAGGGAGAACTAGAGTTGATCATTAGATAGAGGGGACCTTGAATCCCACCCTAGCCCAAGATCTTGTTATTGATCGTAGTAATAAGCATAAAAAAAATGACAGTAAAAGGAGATATGCTTTTATTTGATCATATCAAAATTTGGTTACAAGTTTGAGTTCCTCTACTATTTGATTACATAAGTTGAAGAATTCAACAATCTCTTCTGGCGGATTCAAAGGGATGATCATGCCTTCAGCGCGCTTGAATGTGCTAGCAAATTCTGGGATTCTGGTGTTAGCAAAGCTGATTAAGTTACCACATCTCTTTACCCATTCTTCTGTCACAACAACTTGTCTGTGGTAGAGGAGTTCCCAGTTGGCTAAAACTTTCCTTTCATGATTTAGCTTGTCCACGAGGCTCTGGATGGTTTCAGTGCTACTGGCCCTTACAGCAACCAATTCACCCTTCTTGTTTTCTAGGAGTTGAGTAAGAATATCAACTTCCCCTTGCAATTTCTTAAGAGGGGCATTGTCTTGCAGTTTCTCTTCAAGCAACTCTTTTGCTGTAGTCATCTTCAATAGTCGAACTCTATTATTCTTCATTTGCCTATCGTTCTCTTGCACAGCTCTTTTTAAGCTTTTGTTTTCTTCTTCCAGCTTCATGATCCTTGAGCGTTCTTCTAATTCTCTTCTCTTTCTCTTTTCTGTCAGTTTTTCTTGAAGGGATGCACATTTATCCTCTAGCTGACTCATCTTTCTCTTATTTTGTGATTCCATCATAGACAACTCCTCCAACTCCTTTTCTCTTGTTTCCAGGCGCCTTGCCAACTCTTTGTTTACTTCTTGGGCATCATTTCCTAACAAAGGATCTTGGGGGGAATAAGATGGATTGGCTCCTTTGATTCTGTCCTTGAGCCAATCCTTATAGCTTGGAGTTGCACCTATTTCTCGCTTCCCCAGCTCAGCCTTTCCCTTGTATGCTATCTTGCTCCAAGCTTCTTTGATTTCTCGACATGAGTCCTTCCCATTATCTTCTCCGTATGTGAAGTGTATGGCTTGCACTTCTTCCTGAGAGGGAACTTTTTGCCGAAATGCTAATTGCCTTAATGCTAAAGAAGGGTTGTAGTTAATACATCCTCTTGGTCCCATGAGAGGCACATTAGAAAAGTCCCCGCAGTGATGGATGATCTCTTCATCCTCCCACCATTCTATTTTCCATAAGAGAGAATCTTCTGTTAACTGTGAGAACTCCTTCCTCCAATCATTTTTGCTTAATTGAAGATGATTGAAAGCCATAAGCGGATTAGTAAACTTGTCATGCCTTTCTCGGAAGTACTTCTTCTTTCCATATACGTGACTCAGCATCCATACCTCAAGCAATGCAAGACAGCATTTTATTCGACCTTCCTTCTTTAAGTGGCATTGAGATAATGACATGTAGGTCTCTGCTAAAACTGCGGGTACCGGGTTAATTTGGTAGTGTTCGACTAATTGAAAGACACTGATAGCTCCCAAGTCGATTATTCCCGCTGATGAAGGAAAGAGGATCATGCCATAAATAGCCAAGGCAAAAACCCTACAAAAACTCTCCCAATCTTTATTTTCTGCAAATCTTGCTAAGCGAGCTTCCACCATGGTCCTTTTAATCCCCTTGACTTGTCCAGTGCCTACAATCTGTACTTCTTCCATGTGAACCCCTAACAGCTTCGCTATTCCTCCCTGAGAAGGTAGCCGGCCTGGATAATGGTAGATCTTATCACTCCTCTTAATTGGCATCCTAAGGATTTCCCCGTATTCTTCAAGGGTTGGGGCTAGTTGAAAATCGGAGAAAGTGAAGCATCTCAAAGAGGCATCCCAATACTGGCCCAGTTCTATGATAGCCTCATTATGCACAGGCACGTGTAATAAATCAATGATATTTCCATACTTCTTCATGAAACCCAATTTGACTGAACCTTGAATGTAGCGACTTAATCGAATTAGGCCTTCAAGTGGTTCTGCTCCAGTAGTCAGTCTGATGCCCTTCCCTCTATATACCTTTCCTGTAGGAACTTGATTTAAACTTGGTTTTTGTGCCATTTAACCTTTATGCCAAATTTTCGGTTGTCGGATAACTCGTTTGCCCTTCATTAAAGAAAAGAGAAGGCAGAGTCAGAAAGTATTTTCAAATGCATGCTATGCAGATGATTATATGTGCTTTCTAGCCTTGATATGAGTGATGGACATTAGGAAAAAGAATTTCACCTCCTCAAGAGATCTATTACCTCATAGGGAGAATGAAGTGCCCATTAACCTGCGAATGGCCCAAACCATCACGCGGTTAAGGTTTTTTTTTTTTTTTTAAATGATGATTATGTCCAAGGCCCATATCAAATGAAAAATGCTAATGGATGATGCAAGGCTACCTCATGAGACGTGAAAGAGTGACGACTTATACTTCAAGTTTTGATATGGGTGATGGACATTAAGAAAAAGAACTTCACCTCCTCAAGAGATCTATTACCTCATAGGGAGAATGAAGTGCCCATTAACCTGCGAATGGCCCAAACCATCACGCGGTTAAAGGTTTTTTTTTTTTAATGATGATTATGTCCAAGGCCCATATCAAATGAAGTTAAAATGCTAATGGATGATATAATGATGCCTTATGAGTCCTAAAGGGTTATCCCTCATCGAGATGTTTTCTAACATGATTAATGTGATGAGATCATGGTCTTTTAGGGTCATAGACCCTTAGACTAAGGTTAGCTATCTAATGCATACACCGTCCTTGTGATGTATATTTATGTGGAATGATGCTAGATACATACTCAGGTGAAGCGACAGTTAGTCACTTGATCCTAGGGGTTCCATTGATTATGCATGGATGACAATAAAGATTATTAACAATAAATAAATATATGCCCTCCAGTGTCCTATTTTAGGAATGACCCTAGGTTAGTAGTATCTATCCTAAGAAAGGCAGGTACTAACTAATTGGGCAGGTCTATAATTTCTACTAATAGGTGTAATGGTTTCAAGGTGGTTCTAATTCTCACAGATAAAGGTCTCCTAACTGCCCCCATCGTAAAGATGAAGACCCCATTTAATGAAGTTGACCTTCAGGGGGTTCTGAAAACCCCACAGGGATCAACCTCATCAAATGAGTAACAGCTAGGATGAAGTCTTCACAGTAACCTCAGGGGGTTCTTAAAACCCCACAGGGAGACCGCTAGAAACTTCCACTCACCTAAGGAACTCACAGACCCGGGTATAGGGCCCAAAATGTGTGTGAGGAGAATAGTGTATGTGTTTAGTATGTGTGGAGAGCATACCAACCTATGGGCCTAGGTTCTACCCAACCCTCATCTGCTAATCAAATCACAAGATAGATAGAAAAAAGGAAAAAAAAAAACAAACAAACAAATAGATGAATAAGGAATTTAATAAATAAAAACAACTATTCACAAAAAAACAAAAAATAAAAATAATAATAATAATAAGAAAAGGGTAATTAAAATAAAATTAAGGCCAAATTATTTTTAAACATTTAACTTAAATGGGCTTGACTCTCAAACTGTCCCCAGTGGAGTCGCCAAGCTGTAGCGCCCGGGATTTTGAAAAACATGGAGCCGCCACCAAAATTTTTGAAAAAGGATGATTTTGGAAACCTTTTTTAAAAATGGAAACTGGTCTATAAAAACCATTTAGGGTTCGGGAGTCGATTGTGTGTGGGGAAGGTGTTAGGCACCCCACAACACCCATTCATAAGAATGGTTACCCTAAGTTAATTATTTAAAAATAAAAATGGCCTTTAACATTATTATAATTACCCAAATAAAAAAAGAGAGAATATTTACAAAACTAAATGAAATGAAAACTAAAGAAGAAGAAGAAAGAACACTTATTTACAATAAGAAAAAAAAAATATTTATTAAAAAAAAGAACATTTGTTTACAACAAGAAATAAGAAAAAATATATTTATTTACAAAATTGGACTTGACCTAGGATGAAAACCTAGGGCCTACGTACCCTTTAGAGGGATCAAAGCCCACGTAGTTCGGGGGGGTAGAAAAGCGTGTCGCTTGGTTGGTGATTTTTAGAAAAAATGTTCATTTAATTTATTTGAGAAAAATAAGTTTTTTGTTTGGTTTGTATTTTTTATTTTTTTAAAAAAACGTTTTTTCTTTATTTATGAAAGAACTTCTTTTATTTTTCATGAAAGAAAGTTTTGCCATTTTATTTTCATTTATAAAAATGTGTTAAAATATTTTTTTCTTTTTTTGAAAGAGGACCTAAGAAAGGAATAAAGAAAAAAAAACAAGAAGAAAAAGTAACACAAGTTAAACAAAAAGGAAGTCACATGTGAGGAGATTTATGCGTACCTTTTTCCTTTTGAGCCCCGCTACAACAAGAGATAGGGTGATAGAACAACATAATAAACGAGAGGCAAGTACAATCATATTATCTATATTTATCAAGCATGACACCTAGTATCATAAGAAGATAAGGCAGTACATACCTCTTGATCCCAAATGCAACAAGTCCAATAATGTCATGTAAAACAATTCAATGGGACAATGAAAACCCACGTAATTCTTTTAATGTATCATCCTAGCAGACCATACAAGCAATTAAGTGATGAAGCAAAATAGCAATGGGATGGATGCAGAAAATATGATTTACGCCCTCAGCACTGCACATTGAAGTCGAACAAATCACATGCGGAGATGCTTCTTGATCTTAGATGCTGCACAAGAAGTGTTATGGCAAGCAAAACAAATAATAAAACAAATACATACAGTCACACGTATCAAGAATGCATGCCATGTGGATATAGATTGAGGCAAAGTAACATCACTATCACTTTAAAGCAAATGAAAGACCCTGACGCAATTCCTAAGCTATTTTGTGGGTAATGGTATTGCTAGGCCAATGTGATAAATATGTGTCCAAAAAGACCCTGTCATTTTATCATAAGGACAAGAGAAGTAAAAAGTGTGATATGTTCTTTCTACCTTTTCTCACTAGCCTTTTTTTCACTGAAGTTCTCCCAAAATTCTTGTCCAAAATCTTCTTTTTCTTTCTGCTTCAACCCTTACATTCCTATTTATAGTCTCAAGGTAGGGTTTTCTTCATAAATGCTCCCTTTTTTTTTTTTTATTTTATTTTTCGTTTTTTTTGATTTTTTTATGTTAAAAACTACCTAACTTAACCCAATCACCATCAATGGAGATTTTTTTTTATTTTCATTTTTATTTTCGTTTTTTTAATTTTTTTGTATTTTCTGTTGATAAAACTTCCTAACTTGACCTAATTATCATTAGTGGAGATTTTTTTTCGTTTTTAATTTTTTTTTTCATTACTCTCCCACAAGTAACTTCCTAATTTAAACCTATCAACATAAATGAGATTTTTTTATTTTTTATTTTTCGTTTTTTTTATTTATCATTTTCCCTTAATGAATGACAATGCCAATCATATCAATTAAGGGATTTATTTTAATTTTCGTTTTTTTTTAAAAATTTTTCCCTTTCAATGATGATTGCCTATTTAGACACCGATCATCATCAATAGGAGGATTTCCTCTTTTTTTTTCTTTCTTATTTTCGTTTTTTTTTTAATTTTTCCCTTTCAATGATGATTGCCTATTTAGACACCGATCATCATCAATAGGAGGATTTCCTTTTTTTTTTCTTATTTTTGTTTTTTTTTTAATTTTTTCTTTCAATGATGATTGCCAATTTGGACACTAATCATTATCAATCTTTTTGTATT
This sequence comes from Inga oerstediana, assembly GCA_963210345.1. Lineage (NCBI taxonomy): Eukaryota > Viridiplantae > Streptophyta > Magnoliopsida > Fabales > Fabaceae > Inga > Inga oerstediana. Next base: position 74,941,837 of record OY723399.1, on the reverse strand, counting down.
TTATTATTTTTTTTAGTGTGGCCCGGACAAAATAGGGTGTTCACAATAACAAATTAAAAACTGAATAAAACTATAGGTACATACAAATAATTGACAAAAAAAATAAAAGGTACATACAAATAGGTTTCCTGAAAAAAAAAATATCTAGCTGGAGAATGATATACTGATGGGGTGTCACTATCAAAATTTTAAAATTGAATTGTACCTTGACTCCAATGAGACAATAAAGAAGGAAAAGTATTTTATTTAAAGTATATGCAAAAAAATTTTATAACGTTATTTTTAGTTTTTTGGTTGCTTCAAGTTTCACACGCACATATTTTGAGTTTTGTTTTAATGCTTCAGTTTTATTAAGATTTTTTTTTTTTAAATCTTCAACTGCCCTTCTTTGTTTCTTTTTGTACTCTTCTTAACGAACTTGCACCGAATAATATAACAGCTAATAGTTAATGTCCTTAAAATGTTTCAATGTTTTAAATATATTCTTCATTAAATATAATTGACTCTTACATTTGGAAGTGAACCAAATTAATGGTGGGTCAAAAACGTTTTTGTATTTGTCAATAAAATTTTCAAGATCAATAAATTAGTTAGTCTTAACAATTTGTAAAATATTTACACAAACAAGTACTTTTCCCAATTTAAAACAAACATCCAAAATATGCTTCTAAAAAGATTACTTTTGAATTTCTTAAGGATAGTTGTTAGTGTGTTATGCTTCTTGTAATGGACGAAATTTAGAAAATATGGACCCGCCGTCAAAATTTTTAAATATGATGATTTTGGAAACCTTTTCAGAAAAGTGAAAAATTGTGGTCTACAAGAAAACTAAGTAAGAACAGAGAGTTGATTGTATATAAGGAAGGTGTTAGACACTCTACAACACTTGTTCATGAGAACGGTTACCCTACATTAATTATTTAAAATTAAGTATGACCTTTAAAAAATATTCTAATTACCCCAAAAAAGAAAAGAAATTAAGAACATATTTACAAAAAAATAAAAGAATAATAAAAGGGAAGATTGTTTATTTACAATTGTTGGACTTGACCTAGTAACATGACTTAGGGCCTACATACCCTTTATAGCGATCAAAGTTCAAGTAGTTCGAGGTAAAAATGAGTGTCAATGGATTGATGTCTTTTAGGAAAATGTTTATTTAACTCATCTAGGAAAACATTTTTTGATTGGTTTGTATTTCTTATATTATGAAAACAACTCTTTTTTTTTTTTTTAATTTGAGTAAAAGGTGACTTCTTGAAAGGATTTTGGATTAAACTTTCTGAGGAGATTCCCATAGTCTCACACGGAAGAATAATCGATTTGTGCTTTAGGAGGCTCTAAAAACCTAACACATCATAAATCCCTTTTGATATCAATTAAAGTTCATGCTTCAACCAACACATACAAGCTAAAAGATGAAGGATGCATACCTCCTGATCTTCTAGTTTACACAACACACAAGTGTTACTGGGTATATCATCACAACACCGATGGGAGAAGATCTTCATAATGGCAACAATATAACATCCTAGTAACAAGTGTAAGAGGGGCCAAAGAGAACAAATAAAAAAAAAATAGAGCAGTGATAGGAGGAGATGGAGCATAAGAAAAGAGAAACAAAATAAGAGAGGTTAGCATTACAAATCAAAGGAAAAAAATTGATAGGAGGAGTCAACACAAAGAAAGAGAAAGGGAAAAAAATAGAGGAATGAGGAAGGTAAAAAAAACCCAATAATCCAAATCACATTGGATTGTACTCTCTAGTCGTTAGCATTGAAGCATCATATGCATGACAATAACTATAGAACATTGGCTTTCCTTAGGTATAGAGAAGAAAAGAAAAATAGAAGAGAGAAGAAAAATGGAAAAAAAATATATATAAGAGAATGAATTAATCCTCATCATATTAGATTCCTCCATCTAACCATTGGTGTTGAAGCATCACATATATAACAACAACCATAAGAGCATAGGCTTTTATTGGGGTATGTGGAAAAACAAGATAAAAAAAATTAATAATATATTTCACTCTCTTTAGACACCTCTAACAATTCATTGCCTCTTTTCTCTCCCCAATTTTTTGTGTGTCTTGATTCAACCCTTACTCTCCTATTTATAACATCAAAGTAGGGTTTTCCTCGTAAATGTATCTTTTTTTAATTTTCATTAATATATCACTAAATACTCTTCCTCCAAGCCGCATCTAAAATTGGCTTATCATTGGCACACATATTACTGTTCATAAGCCACATCAAGTAAGCCTTGGGCTTCGTCTAAGCTGAAATAGCCATTCTTCTATATTGGGCTTTGTGAAAGAGTGGTCTTGTGATTGAAGATGATCGTACCCGCCCAATTCAAAAAACATAAGAAACTTTTTCTCTCTCCCTTCTCTATGCTCTCTCCTTTTCCTTTACCTGAGGGCCTACTCCTTTGTTTCTCTTCTTCTTCGGTCTCTCTCTTCAGCCCTAGGGATTTCAAATCTCTCCATGCGAATCTAATTTCGTCTTCCTCCACCCTTTCTCCCCTTGTCATCGGCACTCTGCAGCGATAAGAAGCAAACACAACTTTGTTGATTTCATACCTCTTGAAGAGATGGTGACAACGGTGGTGAAGAAGCAATGGCGAGAAAGCTAGGGCCTTTACTCTGCAGTGAAGAAGCAATGTCGAGAAAGCTTAGGCATTTTTCAAAAATAGAACTATTCCCTTCATTTGTTCCTTTGTTCTTGCTCTCTCACATGTGCGTTGTAACACCCCAAATTTTATATTCACCAAATATATTGTAAATATTTTAGAAATTCAATAAAATGGTGAATATTCATGAACTTGGAATTTATGAATTTTGTAAATGTTCATATTCATGAGAAAATGGGTAAAATAAATATGGAATTAATTTGGGTAATTTAAAAAGCACAATATTAAGGTCCAAAAATGAATAAATAATGGAGAAAATATTTGGTCCAAAAATTGATGGAAATTGGCCAAATAAAAATAAGAAAAGAAATTAGAATAAAAAAGTAATGACAAAATCGTAATTTTGCCAATTTATCACAACATTAATTATTTTCTGATTAATTGAAGTTAATTTCAATTAATTAAGGAAAATAAAAGGGAAAAATATATTCAGAATATTTTGGTCAATTTAATATGAATTTATGGAAATTTGAGTAAAAAGTGTAATTTGACCAAAATTGAGACTTTACGTGTATATGTAACCTGGACAAGTTGTGAAGCCAATTGAGACCATAGGGAGGAACCCCTAGGTGCGTCCTACATGTTGCAAGAGGAAGAAAATATTGGTTGGGCTTAATGAGCTTGGTTACATGTACATATGGTTTATGTGCATAAAATTGATTTTGGAATTTTTGGAAATTCCATAAATTATTAAAAAATCATATAATATAATAAAAACACATTTCCATCATCTTCTTCCAGCTCATTTCCTGCCCTAACAGATCTGAACTAGAGAGAGAGAGTGAAATTCTAGAGAGAGAAAGAGAAGAAAAACTTGCAAAGGTCAGTGATTTCTTCGGTAAATCGGTTCCTAACACGCATAACTCCGTTCCTAAGATACTCTTCTATGTATTTAGGGTTTGGGAAGCTCATCTTTTGGTGTGTGAAAGCTAGGGTTTTAGCCTTGTCGAGAAAATCCAGAGGGAAGCGAAAGGTAACTTCCAAACCTTCGTATATTGTCTATTCTGGCTGCTGTGGGCAATTTAATCGGTGAAGTTTCGCCGGATTGCCATTAGTTTTAAATTTTGGAAATGGGTGTGTCTAAGGGTTATGTTGCCCAATTTTAGTTCAAATGGTTGTTATAACTCAATTAGATGGTTAATAAAGTAATTAGAAGTAAAAAGGAACGTATTTATGGAGCCGAAACCGCAAAACTCCGATTTTTCCCTAAGGATACTATAATTTCGGCCAGGGCTGTTAGAGGGCCTTAGAGTTGGATTTTCTATGATTTTATGGTTCCATTGGGTTCAGGAGGGAAAATTAGATAGGGTTACAATTGGGCACTTTTTCGGAAAAGGCTGAGAAAGCATAATTACGGAAACACCGCTGAAACTCTTAAAGCGGGACTTGTAATATCCCAATTTGGGATTAAGGGCTAATGACTTTGAGATTAATTGTAAGTGTGTAATTAAGCACTTTTGGAATTAATGTAATATGAATTTGGTGTACATGTGTGTGGTATTTAAGATCAAGGGTTGAGATTCATTGCACATGGGATAGAATCCAGTGTATTAAGCTTGTGTGAGCTCATTGTGGGAGTGAATGAGATGTTGACATGTGGCATTATGGTGGCCATGGGATGTGGCATAAGAAGACAAAGGGCCACTTTTCTCTCTCTCTTTTCGGTGAGATGTAGGGGAAAAAGGGAAAAGTTGGTGTATCATCATCATCATCTCTTCCATCTCACAATTTCTCTCTCTTCCTTCCCCATTTTCGCTAAACAAGCTTGGAGAGAGAAAGAAAAGCTTTGATCTTTGGTAAGTTATGATCCTCTTAAGCTCAAATCCTCTTCTCTAATATTTTGCACCTCATTAAGGGCTTCATTGTGGTAATTTCAGAATCTTGAAATAGTGGAGGTTGTGTGTTGGTCGAAATTTGAAAGTGGGAGAATCAAGATTCTGAATTTGCCAAAGTGAAAAGGTAGGCATTTAGTGCATTTGGATATATTGTTTGTGAATTTTGGATAAGTTTAGTAAAATCTGAAAATTTGCCCTAGTTATACCAAATGTTGAAAGTATGGATTTCATTGTGTTAGATGTTGGAAATGATCTATTGTGAAGATATTCGAGTATTGGATTTAGTTTGGAATGTTGGAAATGTGTTAAGGGAAATTAGACCTTTGTTGTGTTATAGAGACCTAAGAGTATGATTGTGGTCAAATTGGTTTTGGGAGTGTTTTTGAAGTGGCAAATGTGTTCCCTAGTTAGTGCCAAGTGTGTATGAGCTTTTGGTAGAGTTTGGGAACCATTGGGTATAAATTTGACCATCTGGTGTTTTCTGATATTTTCTGCGTTTTTGTCTCTGATGCACAACACTCGAGCAGAGGAAGATCATGCTCGAGTGCTGTGTACATTTTCCCTCTTCTGCGTTGAGTTTTGATTGGACTCTTTGAATGAGGCTCGAGTACACTTCTTTGTTCTCGAGTGAGGGAAGAACATGCTCGAGTGAGCTTGGGCTTGTTCGAGTGATGGAGTGAATCCAGAGTTAGGGTTGCTCTCGGGTTGTCACTCGTTGGCCATTGTTCAAGAGTGTGCTCTGACACTCGCAAGCACAACTGTCTCACCCGAGCATTGAGGGTATGCTCGAGTGAGCTTGTGCCTCTGATGATTGCATGTGCTCTCGGGTTGTCACTCGTGGTGTTGCACTTTTAGGGACTCGAGCATAATTGGGGTCATCACCCGAGTGCAGAGCTTGGTGCTCGAGTGATGTGAGCACTTCCTGACCGTGAAAGTTGCTCTCTATCAAGTACTCGCGAGTGAGAGTCCTTCTCACCTGAGCACAAGTCTCTCATCACTCGAGTGAGGTCGTCTTCACTCGAGTGAGGCTGTCAAAAATTAGTGTTGTGCCTTCAAAAAAGGGGTCTTGAGGTAGTTTCTTCCAACCCTTTAGGCATATGTTTAGGCATCTTTTAGCCACCTAAAGAGTCCTAAATGATAACCAACTTAGAGTATTGTGAATTTAAGAACTTGTAAAAGAGATTGATTGGTTGTCCCAAATTTGGTATAGGATTTGACATCTATCGCTCTCGTGAGACCATGGTACCGGAGCCAGTCAGGAAAGATTCAGGTAGTGACTCTTGCTTTATACCTTATGTGATACATTGTATGTGTGCTATATCATTGTGTTGTGATGATTTCGCATGCTGCAAGATATGTGAAATTGTGGAAGCACTGCTATACCAATAGTCCCTGAGTTGCTAACAACAGTTCGGGTAAGGGCTGTGTGCCTTCCCGGCGGTAAAAGGGGATGAGGTTAGGGTGTGATATATGTGATTATGCTGGCCGAAAGGCTAATTGTGAGCCGAAAGGCTATTTGTGAAGGCCGACGGGCCAATTGTGAAAGCCGAAAGGCTATATGTGAGCCGTAAGGCTATTCGTATGCATTGCCACGCCAATAGTCCCTGAGTCGTTAACGATTCAGGTTAGGATGGTGTGCCTTCCCGGTGGTAAAAGGGGATGAGGGTGGAGTGTGATTTGTGTTGCTGATATGAGATGATTTGTTTACATGCTATGTGATTACGTATGGTATGAATAATTTGTTAATACTGGGATTCTTTAGAATCTCACTCTTTCCAAATGACTAACCTTTTCAGATAGGGCGAGTGGCTCGAAAGGGAAGCGGACAACCAGGAGTAGTTAAGATTACTCCGAGACTTTAGTGGTTGTTGGTTATCTTTGTTTTGGTTTTAGGATTACCAAGTGTATATGAGATGTAAATGAATATTTTGGACATGTAACCCCATTTTGGGAACCTTAAACCCATTATATGTATGTAAATAACCTGGGGTTTGCCGGGATTCTAGTTTCCGCACTTTGATATTTATTATGTGATTTGATTTCTCAAGTAGTTATATCCGCACGTGAATGTGAGACCAGGATTAATTACATTTTAAATTGATTTTTGAAATACCTTATCCCGCGTAGAGGGATTATAAATTGTTGATTTCATTTTATTGGTCTCTATTTCACTTAAATTTCGTAATCCGGATGTAATTACGATGAGGGGGTTAGAGGACTGCCAAGGGAAATTTTGTAATTTGACATTGAATTTGGTAATTTTGAATTTGGAAATGGATTCGTTGGGTGGAAATATGTCAGAATTGCCCTAGTCAAAATTTCAAGAAAAGTGCAGACAGGCCGGGTACGGTGGGACCGGGCCGGGGTCCTGTGGGCATTTTGGTAAATTTTAACCATAGGCTAATATAAGCACAATAATCACTATGGAAGTTTCTAAAATAATACATGGATAAGTTATGACCCATTTCTTGTACATTTGATGTTTTAGGACCGAGTTGGACGCCTATAGTCGACACATTTTACGAGGCGGACCCTTTGAGACAGGAAAGAGGTTAAGGTAGGGACTACTATCTCTCATATACTATGTGACTATTTGTATAATGTGTGTTACTATATTTTGTGATTTGAACATGTGCTAGAGGTACATTACCTAGCTGTGGTCTAGGACCTAACTGAGGTACACTAGTCTTACTTAGCTATAGTCAAGGACTCGACTGAGGTACATGTAGGGGTTTCAACGGGTTAGTTGGCCCTGAATTTTGTGTACACACGTGGATGATATGAATTTTCATTTTACTTGATACGGTGCATTGCATATGTAATTTTTACATTTTATTTGTTGATCGTATGTTTCTACTGAGATTCCTTAAAATCTCACCCTTTTTTCTAAACCAAATGTCTCAGCGGGTGCCAGGGGGCTTAAAAGCCAAGGACCCAGAGAAGGGAAACTGACGGGCATGTTTCCCAAGATGAATACAATGGTTGATATAGTCTGTATATGGAATAGTTTTGGGATATTCTGTACATATTTGTTATTATTATCGATTTCTGCTCTATTAATGACTGTCTATAAACAAATATTTATTATCAGTATAACTGTACTTTTCTGTTTGCCTATGGAATTTATTCATTATTGCCCTGCGCATTTTAAAATGGAAACGGGTGTTGACATGCATCTTGTAATACTTCAAACCAAACAACCAAGTACTTAACCAAAGTATTTCAAATATCGCCCATAAGGATATTTAACATCCTAATAATCAAGATAAACTCAAATAAAGCTCATATCTCAGTGTTAAATCAAATCCTCAGAATACTTCAGTAAATAAAATAAAATGTAGAAGTCTTAAGGTCATGGTAAATAAAACGATATAACATGTGCTCAAGGAGCACAAAGGAGCCTTTAAGATTCACTCCATAGGTGCCTTCCCTTGCTTCCTACTAGAACAATCTCTTGAAAGATGTTAATATATAGGGATGAGATTCCACATCTCAGTAACTACTGAAAGTTTCTACCGTACATATGCAAACTACATATGATTTAAAAGAAGGAACTATTACATATATATTTGCATATATTATAATCCTCATACAAAACAATGTCACATTTAATCATCATTATGCCAACCTCTATTTTCATCACATAGGTAATATACAATTATGCAGTATGCAATATACAGCCTCCCTTATATCACCATCCATCATTATTCCGCTGACTGGAGCCATAGGCTAACACATAATCTAACAGAAACCCATCCATTTGACTGGATTGTCCCAAGCTCACCAGTTCTTAAGATACACCTGACCAAAGGTGTAGAGCTTAAGTTTGGACTATGGCTCCCCTCATTAAAAGAACAAAACTAAGGAGGTGTCACATATCCCACAGCTCCAATGCAATCCCGGCCAAAGGAAAACATGGAAGAAGGGGTCTTGACAAGTGCCATCCACTGTGCACCGAGCAATGGCATACCATGTGGTAAAAGATCTCAATATACAAATTCCTCCTTACTCCAATCCATCACAAATGCAACCACCATTACAGTTATTTTCAATAATCAATAAGTGTAATATCATTAAAAGTCAAGTACAATAAATCATGTTTCTATCTGTATCAAATATCATCACATAATCAAACATACCTAAAAGAAAACAATAATCCAACCATACATTAAGTATAATTAAATTATTAACTATGTGAATAAAGTGAGTTATAAAGAAATTTACTTATAACATTACTTATTTGAAATTTACAATAGATACACATATACAAATAATTCGGTCCATTTTTTTTAAAAAAATAGTTATTCACAATCATACAAATTCACAAGTATATGAAAGAATATTCAGAGTTACCTGTCATTCCCTGACACTCATGGGTAATCAAGTAAAGTTACTCCAAAGCTCTCAATGAGTTCACAAAGTCACAAATATAAATATTTATCAATATATTACTCTAGAATTACTCCAAAGATATTCTAAACCTACTCTAAAACAATTCTAGAGGCTTAAAGCTACCCTATAGAATTCAATCCTTTAAATTAATCTGAGTCCATAAATAAATAAATAAATAAATAAATCTGTGTATGTGTTTATATGTAAAAACAAGTTACTACAAATTGATGGGAAATCACACATAAGGTACTGCATATGTGTGTGTAAATTAAAGGGGAAAGGATCAATTCAAATGAATTATGAAGTAGATAGGGGGACCCAAACTCTTCAATAAATATCAACATAAAAGATTAAAAAAATTCAGTCCTAATATGACGCTATAATAGAAGAGGATTTGCTTATAAGGTAATATTATAAAAAAAACTGAAAGAAGGAGGGAGAGAAAAATAATTGTGAAATAGGCTCAATAAAATGTTGAAAACACTGTGTAAACAGGTAGCTATGTGTGTATGTTCACAATCGGATATACCCAAAATAAATAAATAAATAAAACAGGTTCACAATATACACAAAGATATGTGAGAGAGCATGAAAGGTCATACAAAGGAGAGAAGTTAATAGATAGAAAAAAAAATGTAAATACACACCAAGAAAGGACAGAGGATGGGAATAATAAAGTAGCCATATAGGAAAGATGAAAGAATAGATGTGGGGTATGAACAAAATATGACCCACGCTCACTCAGACGCATTGTTGGAAATGGAGTAACTTGGAGAATATTAATATTTATACAAACTCCCTCTCATCACACATGGGTTACTGAGATAAATGGTGGGGTAATCGGGGGGAAGAACAAATAGTAGCATAGATAAGGGAATGAGCTTAAAGATAGAATGTTTTCATATATATAAGCCCACGCCATAGTTAAAAGAAATGGGAGTTGGTGTGAAGAATGACAATAAAATATACAGACGCACATATAGGAGAAAGAGATGATGGATTTGACAAAATATGACAGAATAGTAGGGAGGGAATGTAAAAGGCAATGACAAGACATTTTAGTTAAGTTTCATCTTCTAGATCCCTAGACTCATCCCTACCCTAAATCTTTTCACAAGCATGCTAATTAGACCAATCAAAACTTGGAGTTCTCACACTATTTTATGTTTTCAACTACTAATAAGAGATGGTTGTCCATGACATACATATAGATTATTATTTTTGAAATGTTTGATAAGCATTGTATGGTTTGTGATCATCACGCATTAATAATTAATCATTGTCATGATAATCATTCCCTTCTTCTATGCCTCTTCTTGATATTTTATAAATTACCAAAATTTACATTTCAAGAGTTTCAGATTGGTGGTTTTGGGGATGTTCTGAGTTAAAGTTTTATGTATGAAAGCAAAACACAACTTTCGGGACTATTTTGACATGAAAAGATCTATATTGGTGGTTTTGATATTCTCTGTATATAGTTGGGAATGAAGTCAAAAAGAGCCTTCTTGATCCCCCCTGTTTCATGATTTTTTTTTCTTGAACAGAAAAGAAGACACATTAATACTAAACATTCTCTCTATGCTTGATTTATTCTAGCTGCCAAATATGTGGAAGCATTTTATTGTGTATCTTTTTGTGGTATGTGATTATTGTTCTTCTTCTACCTTTTCTCCCTTCTTTACTTCTCTAAATTCCCTTTTCCTTTTATCGTTGTCGCTGTATTTATTTTTTGGGAAGTGGTGTTGAATTTAAGTTATGGGTTTATTTTTTAGCTTTCGAAGGAGCATCATTTAGCTATAGTTCTTATTTCAAAACCTCCTTCTCCTTTTATACTCACTATATTCTCAGGTTATGCATTTAGGTGCTTTTTAAGAAAAAAAATCTTATTTATTTGGCCTCTATCCACTTGGAGGTTGGGGTTGTGGGAAGTTATGTTGCTTCTTAAAGTTTTGAATATGAAGTTAGAAACTTCCTCACTGTTAGAACCGGTTGACACCCAAGAGGGGGGTGAATTGGGTGTAAGATAAAAACTTAAGAATTTTGAAAAAGTTTTTGTATCTTAATGAAAACAGTAAGTATGAAACTAATGAATCATAAATCAACAGTTAGATAAAATAATATATGTTGGAAATATAAGAGCTTAGGGAAGAGAATATGCAAACTTTGATTTATCCTAGTTTGGTTCAATCAGTGATGGCTTACGTCCAGTCCCCAGGCTCCTCCTGAGATTTTCAAATCCACTATCTTCTTGTTTAATTCGGGCATAAGAAAAGCCTTTACAAACCCACAAGTTTATCCGGGTACTTGTACAACCTTTCACAAATCTCTCACTGAAATACTCCCCCTTACGGTAAGTCTTACGAGCAGCAATGTTCTTTCCTGCTTATACCCCTGTAAGTCTTATGAGCAGCAACGTTCTCTACTTCTTGCAACTTGTAAGTCTTACGAGCAGAATGTCTTACTGGAAATTCTCTCTACAGCTTCTCCCGTAAGGAAATCAATCCTCTCAGGGTCCCTTTATCTTGAGATCAATTCAAAAATACAAATGAAGATGTTTACAGACTCTCTCATAGAGTGGATAAAATGATCATTGAAGTATAATACAAATAATCACTCTCTCACTGATAAGTAATATAGAAAAGAATATAGAGTGTTTGGGTCGAAGTGGATAACTCCTGATATTCTCATGTTGGCGTGTTGAGCTCGTCATTATTTTCTCTTCTCTGAATGCTACCATATTTATAGTAGTGTTGAAGAAGAAAACTATTGTAAGCATTCGCACGTTGGAGTCCCATTGCTTCATTTGACCGTTGTGTGCATTTGAACAACTAGCCATTGTCTGTTGCAGAGCAAAGCATCCCATAGAGGAGTGGGATGTGAGCGTTTGGATATCTGACCGTTTTTCATTATGAGTTGTATGTCACGTTGTGGAGCGGTATAAAGATGTTTGAATATTTGATAGTCTTTCATGGTGTGTCAGTTGCTTGTCGTTGTAGGTAGCTGCCATTCGGTGTGTAATGATAAAGTTCACCGTAATTGACTTTCTTATTTGAATATGCAATCCGAACGTCTAATTTCCTGTTTCACACTTGAAATATATGTTATTTAACATTTATATATGATAACAAGTGAAAACGTAAAGAATAAACAACATTTAATCATATTCAGATATTTCATTGAGTGACTCTGTTTTGTTTTGGTTTTTCAGAGTCTCACTCGAGTTCTTCAACTCTCACTCAAGTGCTTGTGTGTTTTGTACTATGGACTTCAACTTCTGTGTAACACTCACATCATTTTTATCAAGAGTGTGATTTCTCACTCGCTGGTGATGTGGGCCCTCACTTGAGTGCATTGATCATTACTCGAATGCATCAATATATCTCAGCTTCAGGCTTCGTTTCTAGACAATACTTGCAGCTAAATATTCAATAGTGCATTTTGCACTTCTGAAGTGTTACATTCCTACTCAAGTGCAGTATGGCTCACTCGGGTGAAATTCATATTTTCATGTTCTGGCTTCCTCTAGGGCCAACACTTCCTGCTCTTCACTCGCACAACTCGAGTGCTATCTTTCTCTTCACTCGAGTGTTACCAGTCATGCTCGAGTGCTCTTCAAGTTTCTGTGGTCATATTTCTTCTTGGGTTAATACTTTCATATCAACACTTGTATAACTCGGGTTCAAACCTTCAACTTACTCGAGTGCATTGTTATTCACTCGAGTGTAGCTCAAATACTTCCACTTCACATCCACTTCTGGACAATGTTCGCACCAAAATATCAAGAGTGCGTTTTATGCTCGTGAGTGATGTGGGGCCATGTCAGACTTGATTTATTCATTTGATTATAAATATGGAAAATGATGTATCATAAGAAAGCTCTTGTCATATGCATTCTAATGCAAAAAGAATCAGCTCCAAACTCCCTGTATTCTGCAAGTTATGATTGAAAGAGTGTCTATCGTACTATACTGCACAAGCGTCAACTTCCAAAAGGCATAGCTCCTAGAATATAACTTCAAATTAGAAATTAACTATCCATGGAAAGCTCTTTAAGTCTAGTTTTATATAGCATTGGTTTTGTCTCAATCCGATGTGTTGTTTATGAGTTATGTCCAAAATACCGAACATGTCTTTAAAAGTGATGGTGATTTTAGTGTTATCTTCCATGATTCATATCTCTTTCATATGAGCTTCTTTCAATGTGATCTTAGTGCACATTTTTCGTGTTGTGAGTATTCTTTCATATGCCACTGGTTTCAGGTCAATCGGACGTGTGATTTGAGAGATATGACCAAATACCGGACCTCTATCAGGCAAAACAAAAAATAGAGTAGAATAGAGTAGCCCCGACACTCGAGTGTGTTCATCCTACACTCGAGTGCAACACCTCTGGCACTCGAGCGTTAAGCTCACACTCGAGTTTAACTCCTCTAGAAGTGACATAATTCATATATAAGTCATCTTAGCTTTATATTAACCCATTCCAACCATTATTTAATCATAGAAACCTCCAGTATGACTTCTAACAGCTTAAATCTTGATATTCTCACTAGATCTTGTAATTTCTTCTTTCTCCAAAATCTTTTTTCTTGATTTCCTTTTTTATGATAATTCTCCATAACCTAATCAAGATATCTTCTTCATTTTCTTGACTACCTTCAATCTTCCTCTTTCTTTGCCTGGCTAATCTTCAATCTTCTTCTTTCTTTGCTTGACTAATCTACAAGATATGTAACATTAAACACAGTAATTAGTCAAAGAAACACATTATATAACCTTTTTGCTCTTATCATTTCACATCTATATTTACCATCATCAAAACTAACCATATCTAACACTCACAGTTTGAATTTAGGATTTAAGATTGAACTGCTATATTAATTTACAAATTAGGACTAAGAATAATTGTTCTTATGCTACTGGATATAAGAACATAACTAAAAGAATAATTGTTCTTATGCTACTGAATATAAGAACAGAATTAAGAGAAATTTGATGACATTCTTTATGCCTTATATAAAGATCATGAATATTGGCTCACATAATTTACTTATTGTTCCATGATTTTGTTCCATAATCTCTAGGTTCAAAGATTAATCATGTATGGACAAATAAGGCATAAGGAATATATGTGTAGACCATCAATCCCTTTGTGTTGCTTTGGATTTTTATATTACATTCATAAATTCACTGACATTCAATAAACTCAGTACATCTTTTCATGTTGTGAATGGCATTTTTACTTCTGGCACATTATTCTGATTAATCACATCTTTCTTATGTTGGACTTTATTTGGCATCATTGGTAAATTGTGTGTTAAGGAAAGCCCTTAACTACTATTGATTCTTCATATCCCTACTACACAACATCATGGAACTAATATCATAATTTCTTTTATTACTTTGTCAGTGCACTGCCTAATCACATAGTTATACTTTAAATATCTATGATGCACTCCCTTACTATGGCAATAATTTACATCCATAAAACATATTATTTTAAAAAGAAAACTAATTTATCATGCTCTGCCAATGAGACAGATGTGGCAGAAGCTGTAGGTGGCATTCTTTTTCCATATTTAATATACTGATGTAGCCTCTTCAATTTGAATCTTGTAGTTTATCCATCCAACAAATTTTTAAACTAATCTTATGAATGAAAAGAATATGATAAGATTACTTTTGTTGCCAATATGTAGAAAAGAAAACTTGGGCAGATTCATGAAAGTGGAACATTGCCCTTTGAGACTGGGAATGTTGACTTAGATATTCCTACCTATTTGGAGAAAGGAATAAACAACTACGTAGCTATAGGCTTGCTGTTAGCTGTTATGCTGAAAATGCTTTGGGGACTGTGACATGCACTTTTTGTAGTATAATGTCCATTTTGTAACTCTGATTATGTTTGAATATCTAATAGCTAACCTTAGTATCATTTAGTTGTATTTCTAGTGTCATATTTTTGGTATTTAAAGCAAGGTTTCATCAGAATACATTAACTATGTAACGATTTGGATGGTTTTCTCATATTGTCAAATAAGAAAATTCGCGGCACGGTCCAGAAATTATATTATATCATTAAACCATATGTGTGAAGCTTTTTTCATATGTTGAACCAGTGGAGTCTCTTTCAAAATCCATATAGGATAGATGGCATTAATGGCTCATGGTCTATCAACTTCCCATGACAAATGTAGAAGAGTAATTCACAGCTACCGAAAACAAGCTAAGGCCATGTTTGGTATGATGGAATTAGGGGTAATGAAAATGGAATTGAGGATCAATTCCATCATGATGCTTGTTTGGTATGATGGAATTGGAAAATTTTCCAATTCCATGTGGAAGCCAAATAGGCTCAATTCCACCTAATCAATTCCATCAAAATATCTAAGATTTACAATTCCATATGATCATTTCCATCTATTACCCTCCACTACCTTCAAAAAAAATAAAAAATAAAAAATTGAAGGACATTTTGGTATTTTTATACAAAAGTTAGATCTCATTTCCATGACATACCAAACATACTTTTAGTCCCCATTTCCATATCCATATCCATTTCCATCAAAATCAATTCCAGCGTACCAAACGGGCCCTAAGTGTACATGTTGTTCATTATTGTATTTCGTCTTTATCATTGTATTTTCCGATCATAAAGGCATTGCTTTGTAGTGTAACGGGGCCTTGTTCTAGCTTTAAATAATGATTTTTTTAGAATGATAGCTTCTTTCTATTTCATTTTATTGGTATATGTGATAATCTCAATTTTATGAATATAGTTTCTATTTTAAAACCATCATTTACGATTATCCATGGAGTGAACCTCTTGGCTTTATGATTGTTCTTTTATACTTTTTTTTTAATTATTTGCATTTATGATGATAATATTTTACTCTTTGTTCTAATTATTTGATATAATAAATTGTGACAGTATTTTTTTAGGGTAGATGCATGAAGGTTAAACTGCTTTACTATGTTTATATGACTATAGTTGTGGATATTAACTTCCTTATCTTTTGATAGGTTGTCTTTATTCCCTGTTGGAAAGCTAAATCTTGAATGGTGAGCCTATCGTGCTCTTTGAGTAGAAATGTTGACTGCATATAAGGCATTGAAGGTGGAACATCGAGACTTGAGCAGGGACAAGATCACAGGCTTAGTTGGTCAAAGAAAGAGCAAAAGCACTGCATCATTTCCATATTTAGGAAAAATGACACCTTAATGTTTTTCCTGCAATAAGGAGATGAGATGTTATATAGGGAAACAGAAGATATAAAGACAGAGATAGAGCATAGCAGTGAAAGTTTAAACAATACATATGGAGTATGATTTGCTCATTTAAATAATGAGAAGTATGAAATGCTGATTTAGGTTATTGCAAAAAAATCTTTGTGTGGTTATATATATCCAACTGTGATGAATAATACTATATAAATGAATTAGTTTTGCTATGATATTGTTTCCTTCCAAGATAGATTGAATATTTCTTTTGTAATTGAGTCAACTTTGGCATCATGCAATGTGAGGCATTTGCTAGCTTTGCTTCAAAGTTGTTACCTCTTTTGTATTTGTTGGCAGCTTGAGTTATTGGTCATTTTGTTTTCTATACAAGTATGTGTTTTAGTTCCCTGACAACTTTAAATATTGATGTTTTCATGGAATTATTTGGTCATTTAAATATTCATAGAAATACCATCTCAACTTGTAAACCTTTAAATTTCTATGATGAACTCCCTTACAGCTTGAATTAAAACACATGTTTTAGTTGTGACTGTTTTAAGTTAATAGTTACTGCCTCCAGTCCTAAATATAAGGTAGAGTAGACTTTTTTGGAGAGATTAAGGAAAGTAATTAAATTACTTTAAAATATCATGTTAAGCCCAATAATGTTAATAACATTTTTTACATGTGGATGCATTGTTTCTTTTTTCCCCCTTTGTGAAAGTGTTGTCATTTAGTTATGTACACAAGTATGTTCTATACACAAGTATTTCAAACACAATATGATTTAATCGGTCAACAATGTCTTGCTTTTGCTTTGGTCCATATAGCAGCATACATAGAAATGTTAATTGTAGACATTTGTCTCAGACTTCATTGACCGTGCCTTATAATGTTTATGGTAAGACCTTTTATTGCTTGTGGTGAATCATTACTTTTCTTTTCATGTGGTTGTTTTGTTTTTATTAAGTGTAAGGCAGTTTCATTTTATGTGTGTCTGATGGCCTAACCTTCTTCAAACTATTCTCTTTAATGGCAAATTTCTACATGCTTTATCATTATCAAAATTTGCCACTTTGTCATATCAGAATTTTATTACATGTTCTTAATTTTGTTTTGCCATTCTGTTGATTGTGGTTTGCCCTACAATATAGGAAATCTGTTGTTCCATGCTATATAATACTAGAAGTGGAAATAGTTAGAAGGGACAATACTATGCATGCAGAATTAGAAGGACAGTTGTATTTGGTGAAACATAACAAAGCTAAAGTATTAAAGGAGGTTCATAGCATTTTATCATTGCTCTGATTCATTGTCCTATATGAATAATACTATTGCAGATTCAATACCTATGCGAATAATATTTTTTACTCTTTTTTTTATAGATTTGATATTTATTATTAATATATATCATTCTTATTACGTAGATTGCTTATTACTCTCCAAAAAAAAAAAGACTTAAAAGGTATGATAAACCTTAAAAGAGGATTGGTTACACATTATGAAATGGTTACAAATATATATATATATATATATATATCACATCGGGACAGATTCAGCTTCAATTAAATTAACTAACTACAATACAAGTACATGCTTATTAATACTATATCAGGTATAAGTATAAACTTAAATTCCTATACATGCATCAGCATTCGCTAAATGTTGTTTTGTCCCTTCTTATTTTTGTGCTCTCCCTTTGCTTACATGTTATAGGAATATCACTATTTGATTTTCATTTTTTTTCAACATCATATACATGGAAATCCTTATTCAACTCTTCCTCATTGAGTCCAATGCTTTTCTCATATAATGCCTGGCCTGTCCATTCCAGCCTGTGCTTTCTCTATTCAGTCAATGTTAGCAATTAATGCTTATACGAAGTATGGACTGTTTAAAGATTGTTTTGGGAGACCATGATGTAACCCCCGCACTTTCCATGCCGTAATAGTGTTTGAACACGTGTCATAAATTAATTAAGAGATCGAGAATGAATAAAAACTTTTTCCAAAACCTGTATAATACAATCTCCATTCACTTTTAAAATCCATTTGGCCTATTCGGTTCTGTTACATACATCAATATCAGAGTGCATAGCAAAAATTCCCAACATTTGTAACACCCCAAATTTTATTCACCAAAAATATATTGTAATTATTTGAGAAATTCAATAAAATGGTGAATCTTCATGAATTTGAATCTTGTGAATTTTGAAATATTCATATTCATAAGGAAATGGGCAAATTAATTCAAGAATTGAATTAATTTACAAATGTGATCGAAAAATTCACAACTTTGTCAATTTAACCCAAGATTAATTATTTTCTAATTAATTGAAGTTAATTTCAATTAATTAAGGAAAATAAAGGAAAATGTATAATTGGATTATTCTTGATGGAATAAATCAAGAATTGGGAAATTAGAGGGAGTTATACATAATTCATTTAATTGAATTATGGAATTATTAAAACAAAATTTTAATTTCCTTTCTCTTCCATAATTTCGCCCCACACATGAAAATAAGGGAGAAAAATTAAATTCCAAGAGCCCATGCGAAAATGCTACATGAAAATTTAGTGTTAGTTGGTTAGATGGGAAAGGAATTGGTTTGGCTAACTAAAGGGAGAGGGGGACGGTTTTTGGAGGAGCAAGACAAGGGAAAATCTAGTTCAGACCCAATTGAAGACAAGTGATGAGAAGGCATAACATAAAGTTAAGAGAGTATGATATAAAGTAGAGGGTATGGTTGGAGGTATGGGAGGAGGAATAGTGTGCATGATAGGTGGTGTGATCTCAACCCTTGATGAGATCAAGGGCTAAGCGGCAAGAATACCAAGTTAACAAAACATTTTCTCCTTCCTCTTCCATGTACATTTCGTCCAAGGCAAGAAGCAAAAGAGAGAGAGTGAGTTGGTGAGTCCTTTGGAGTTTTAGAGAGCAAGAGGAAGCAAGATATAAGATAAGAACTTGTTGTTCAAGTGATTAAGCTTCCTATCTTGTGTAGTTCATCATCTAATCTATTATTCTTCATGGAAATCATGGATTAACAAGCTAATCTTCAAGGTTGAGGAGAGATAGGGAGGACTTTCTAGAGAGAGAAACACCAAGAATTAAGAGGTAATCTCCAAAACCTCAACTTCTTAGTGTATTGATGTTGTTGTTGTTGTTGTTGTTGTTGTTTCTTGACTTTTCAAGTTTCTTTGTTAAATTGAAAAGTTGGAAAAGCTATAACCCTAAAGGGTTATGCTGCCCAAATTCCATTGAATCATGGTTAAGAAGTGTTTAAATAAGTTAATAAAGGATTAGAAGTGGAAAAGTACAAGTTTTGGAAGCTAAAACACAAAACTACATTTTTCTATTTTTCCTTCAAAATTTCGGCCAGAACCAGAACTGGTGTTATAATTTGGATTTTCATGAAATAAATGGTTCCATTGGATTCAATGGGCAAAAATAGGTGAGGTTACAGTTGGGCACTTTTTCGGTAGAGGCTGACAAAGCATAATTATGAAAACGCCACTGAAATCCCTAAATAGGGGCTGTAAAGGGTATTTTTGTAATTTTACAGTGAATTTGGTAATTTTGAGCCCGAAAATGGATTCCTTGGGCAAAAATATGTCAGAATAGCCTTAGTCAAAATTTTAGAAAAACGTGCCGTCGGGCCGGGGTCCTGGGCATTTTGGTAAAATTTCAATATAGACTAATATAACAACAACAAAAAACACTATAAAAGAGTCTAAAATGATACTTGGATAGGTTATG
The DNA here is from genome assembly GCA_963210345.1 of Inga oerstediana. NCBI lineage: Eukaryota > Viridiplantae > Streptophyta > Magnoliopsida > Fabales > Fabaceae > Inga > Inga oerstediana. Next base: position 74,921,933 of record OY723399.1, on the reverse strand, counting down.
ATCTATTTCTGGTACATTTAATATTTTAGGATTGAGTCAGACGTCGGAAACGACACGTATTACGAGGCACACTGAAAAAGGGGTTTAACAAACTTTGAGGTAGGGACTACCATCTTTCATACACTATGTGAATAATTATATGTATTTATTACTGTATTTCATGATATGATTGCATGCTAGAGGCACAGTACCTAGTTGTGGTTCGCTACCCAACAACGGTATATCAGAAAATCCTAGCTGTGGTCGATGACTCAGTTGAGGTATATTATCAGAAATCCTAGCTGTAGTCGGTGACTCGGCTGAGGTAAATATATATGAATCAAATCAAACTTTCATTTTTGTCTAATATAGTGCATTGCATATTTAATTTTCACATTTTATATGTCGATTGTATGTTTCTACGGGGATCTTCGGAATCTCACCCTTCTTCAAAAACAAATATCTTAGTTGGTGCCAGTGGATCAAAGGGCAATGACGTAGACGTCGGGAAGTGATTGACACATGTCTCGAGGCGAGGACAAGATAGTGGTTATAATTTAGCATATGTTTCGATATTTTGGTGAAATATGTAAATATTAAATTTCCGCTGTATTTTCTGTTTTCCGTCAATGAACGATATTGGAATTATAAAAGAATATTTCTATCAGTATAATTATACTTTTCTGTATGCCCATTGAATTCCGTCTTTATTACTCTTCAATTATCGAAATGGAAAAGGGTATTGACAACTAAAAGGGTTTTATAGGGCATCATTGCCCATCTCAGTTTCCCTTGTCAAGGATTACAATAAAAAACTATTATGTGATCATTTTATATACATTTATCCGAAAGTGATAACCTAAAACCAAAAGCTAAAGACTACCACCGGTAATCCTAATCGCCCTTATGTACTTGCTTGTCCCTTACTCCACTTGCCTTGGTTAAAATTTGGTTAATGGAAAGAGTGAGATTCAAAAGAATCTCAGTAGTAACATTTCACGTATATGATGCATAATATAACAAAGTATGTAAGCAAATATCACAATACAGTAATACATCAGCATTTAATCAGCATAGCACTTGCAGTAACATTCAAGCATGACTATGATCACAAATGTGATAAGCATGACAATCACTAACAACAACATTCAATCATTACCATGATCACTTACGTGATAGGCATGAAAATCACTAATTGCACTTTCATGACCTTTGTCATATTCAAAGCCGGGACATTCTCCATGATTCAATCATTCATTCAAAGCCGGGACATTCGCCACGACTCAATTGTTCATTCAATGATAAGCATAAACATACGATGCATTAAACATGATATAGGAGAAAGTGTCACTACCTTATTCTTTCCATTCTTGTTCAGGAACAGGCCTCCTATGTTCAGGGCAAATATCAAATTCTATCATCATAGTTAAAGACGACAAGTTATCACTTATTCTAATTTTCAAATGATTATAAAACACTTAAGGTTTGGTTATCATTAAAGTCCATTTGGTAGATATAATAAGCTCAAATGAAACCCTAAGAGCCCATTTGATTCAACCCCATTACGTGCTTGCAATGGTAATCATGATTGCATTACCAAGATAAGAGTGTTTGGTTGCTCTTTAGCATGGTAACAAGCTTTACAATGGTAATGATGATTACCAAAAAATTGGTAATCCTCATTCATACCTCCCCCTATGAATCCTCATTACCATCCCATTGCATGGTTTAAAAAGTCCAATTTATCCTTGAGTTTACTGCATCTTTATTTTACTTATCTTATTTCACTTGCCGTATCATGCCACAACTGCCACCGCCACTACCTCCTCTTCCTTCACCGTTGCCGCCACCACCGTCACAAGCCCACCGCCGCCACCACTACCTCCTCCTCTGTCGCCGCCGCCGCCACCACTATTACCTCCTCTGCCCTTGCTACCTGCCTACAGCCAGCACCACCTCCTCCTCCTTAGCCGCCTCCGCCGTCGCCACCACCATCTCCTCCTCTACCACTGTAACCCCCTTCCACCATAGGCCGGGATTTAGTTCATAAACACGTAATTGATGTAGAATTAGAGACCTTACATGATTTTGGGACTTAAACAAAATAAAACTTCCCAAAATCATGGCTTACAAAAACTTTCACAAAACCTGTTCATATCAGAGTATAATACAAATTCCTGACACACTTGGGTTCCATTCATTAATAAGGGTTTTACAAAGGCACAAAGCCCACAATTCATTACCCTTAACTTGGGGAATACACAAAACTATACCACTAATTCTGATATATACAATTGTTTCCCAAAAACATCCAAATGATATACATGATAACCAATAACCCAAAATATACTTCTAAACCAGAGCTCTAACTACTCTTCGTCACCCGCTTTCCCTTCGATCCTTTTGCCTTGTCTAAAACATGATTTTTGGGAGAGTGAAATTCTAAGGAATCCCCGTAGTGTCAAATCAACCATAGTATGTACAACAATAAAGCATGAAATCAAATCATTATCTATATAAAGCAACTACAACGGCAGTTGCAACGGCAATGGTTAGTATGACACATGTCATCCTTTACGATTGCTCACGCTGCATTGCATCACAACAATCCACACAATATATTTCACCACAGCTGGGATTCATATAAAGCATTTCATAATGCAAGCCATACAGGCAAGATCAACACACAGCCCACGGCTGGATTCACAAACGCCACCCCACGGGTCGGATACACAAAAGTCCATGTCGATTACGACGGCAGTTCAACGGCCGACCTAGAGATGACCAGCGTCAATCCCTATACGGCTCACGCTGAAGTGCTCATGCCGTAATGGACCATGGCAGACAGTTCACAAAGTTCAATGATAAGTTATGTATTCCAAAACATCATACACAATATAAGAGAAAAGTCACTACCTTGGTCCTTCCGGGCGTGTCCTAGCGCTGGTCTCTCTCGAGTAGAGCAAATGTCAAATCCTAGAATCATAATTAAGGATGAAGAATTATACTCTATTCCAAGACTTAGTTTACTTCATAACAGTTAAATTTGGTTATCATAATTGACCCTTAAAAGGCCACAAATGCCTCTAATAAAAGCCCTAAAAGGTTGGGAAACAATAGGTTAGAGATCTCCTTTCGAAAACTCAAAGTACTGGAACACAGGGCTTAGCCGCGACCAGCCCTTTCTTGGGCCGTGGCCAAAATATGGTCAGAAGGTCACTGGCCGCGGCCAGCCACCCATGGGCCGTGGCTAGAATCAGGTCAAAAAGGTTTGGGTCGCGGCCAAGAAATTCCCTGATTATTGGCTGAACTTCCAAAATTCATAACTAATTCTAGAAAAATTGAAACAAGGTGATTCCAAATCCAAATGAAAGGTATTTAAGTCCTCTTTACTAGAAAAATATGGACTATAACCAGAAATCACCACAAAATTCCAGAATTACCCAAAACTCAACACTACTCCAAAACAGAGTCCAGTTTTTATTCCAAACTTTGGAAAAACATAACTCTAAGTTAACAAAGCGAAATGACACAAATTATATGTCAATTTTGAAGCTTGGGATGTGAAATTTAAGACTAGAAAGTTTCAGAATTTTCCAATACCATTTGGTCATTCAAAACGCTCGTGCAAACTGACTGCCCTGACATAATTCACACAAGACAGATTTTCCAATTTTCTACCAAAGTGTCCAATGGCTCCAAAATTAACAATCAAGCCTATTCCCACATAAATTTTCACAAGGAACACAATGATAACCTCAAAATGACCAAAATCACAACCCAATTATATACCCTGTTTTTGCCCAATGCACAAAACCAACACAAAGGTGCCAAACCTTACATTTAAGCTTCAATCAAATTCTATCTACCCAAGATACATCTCAAAGCATCATATCCATGACAACAACAATTCAAACACCACAAGACCCTAATTTTCGAAATTTCAAGCCAAATTTCCAGAATTTCCAAGTTAAAGCATTTGGCACAAAACTTATATAGAAAGGTCTCTTAAACTCACCTTAACAACTTTCTCAAAGGAGCTTCTTGATTCTCCAACCTCCATAGTTTCTTGAAGTCTCAAACCAACACCAAATGGCAAACTATAACCATAGAAATGTAGCTCTTAACTCAAAGAACAACTTTAAAGAAATGAGTTTGAGCAATGGAGGTCATTTTCCTTACCTTTTCTCAAGCTTTCCTTCCTCTATTTTCAGCAACAATGGTGCTGAACCAGGGGGAGAGAACGAGAGAGAGAAAATGAGAGAGGTTGAGTGATAGAGAAGATGAAGAATGATGATCTTACTCCATCCCATACTACTTCAGCGCACAAGAGGGAAGAGAGGAGATAGAAACTGATTTAAAATTTCATCTTGACTTTTCTCCCAATCCCTTCACATGTGATCTTGCCAAGTGTCCACTCCTCATTGGCTCACACACACTAAGTCTCCAATTAGCTTCTCTAATCCCTCTATTAGCTATTTTAATTACATTTCTCATTTCTCCCATAGTTAGTAATTAATTTCTCCATTAATTACTAATTTATGGCCCATAATTCCATTCTTTCAATTTTTTCAATAATGATGACGTATATATTAAAATAGTCATAAAACACATAATAATTCCCATTTAAATTCATAAATATCCACACTAATCCTCATTAACCCATAATCAAAAATTGGGATATTACAACCACTGCCACCGCCGCCACCACCCACCCACCGCCACCGCCACCGCCACCTCCTTTTCTTCTTCCACTACCATGGTCACAACTACCACCCGCCCTCTGCCACCTCCACCACCTCCTCCTCTACCGCCGCCGCCACCACCTCCTCCTCTATCTTTGCCACCGCCGACTCTTAACTTTCTTTTTACAAAGATTATATTAAGGGTAAAATAGACTTTGTGTAATATATTAATTTTAAATAATTGTTAAAATATTAACTCATTGCACCTTACTTAAAAATCAAACCAAACACTACCCCTATAATTAATATTGCATTGCATTATCATTGCACTGCACTGCAAAGTGTAATGGGATCGAACCAAACGGGCCGTAAAAGGTTTGGGAATGACTATATCAAAAACCACCTTCAAAAGTTCAAAATACTGATTTTTAAGGATTAACCGCGGCCAAAAACATGTCAGAAACTTTTAGGCCATGGCCAAGAAAATCCTGTTTCTTGGCTGAACTTCCAAAAAGCATAACTAATTCTACAAAAATCAAAATGAGGTGATTCTAAAGCCCATGGAAAGATATTTAAGTCCTCTATACAGGAAAAATATGAATCACTACAATCTACAACCACAGAATTACACAAAATTCCATACTGCTCCAGAGTAACTTCCAGTTTCAACCCAAACTTTGGAAATACATTACTCCCCACACACACATCAAAATGAAAGTCGTTATATATCAATTTAAAGATTGGAATGTGCAGTATTAGACTAGAAAGTTTCAGAATTTTTAACCACCATTTATCCATTCAAAACGTCCATGCAAACTAACTGCCTGTACAAGGTTTTTCACCAATAGCATTTTTCAGTTTTCAACAAATGTTTCCAAATGTTCCAAAATTCTCATCCAACACTACTCCCACACAATTTTTCACAAGGAATCCAATGGAAACATCAAAACAACCAAATTCTCATTCCATTATCAAGCTCTGTTTTAGGTAACAATTCAACACAAAACCCAAAATTGCCAAACTTTACATTCAAAGTTCAATTCACTTCTATTTATCCAAGACTCAATTCAAAATACCATTTCAATGACCACAATATACCAAACTCTCTAAAACCCTAATCCACAAAAAATAGGAAAAAATTTCAAGAAATTCAAGCTTCAAACAATGGCCACAATATACACATCAAAAGATTTCTTTTACTCACCTCTATCACTTTCTCTAACTTGTTATTTGCTTCACCAACTTCTAGATTTTCTTGAGTGCACAAACCACCACCTCTTGAAAATCTAGAACCATACAATTGAACCCCTCAACTCAAGGAACAAGATTAAAAAAAGAAGATTTTGGCATCCAAGGTCATTTTAATGGTCAAATGGCTTACCTTTTCATAAGCTTCTTCCTCTTTCTTCTTCTTCAATGGCTGTCGAATGAGAGAGAGCAAGAGAGAGATATGGAGATGATGAAATGATGATCTCTTAAACCTCCCATACCCCTTGATAGCCAAATGAGAGGGAGGGAGGGAAGAGAAATTAATAAAATAAGCTTATTTTGACTTTCCAACACACTCTCTCTTCATCCACTAATGCCACTTGTCAAAATCTCCTTGTTTCTCATAAAGTTAGTAACTACTTGGTTACTCTAACTACTTCATTAGTCATTTAGTTAACTCACTAGCTCTTTTAGTTAGTGATCAATTTCTACTTCAGTTACTGACTAATTAGCCGGTAAATTTTTCCTTCTTTCAATTTTGCCCCTGATTATGACACATTTACTTGAATCGACACATGACACATATGACACATTTACTTGAATCGCCACATGACACATTTAATTCTTTTTCCCTTCTCCATGAGCCATTCCCTCTCCTTTTAGCCCAATAATAACTTTGGCGTATAATTATACTAAAATACAGGGTTTTAGGCATTTCCAATAGCTAATTCGGGTCACAATTCAACTTTAATTCTCCAAAAATGTTTTCTCACATTAATTACATTCTCATTAGAAGTCATTGACCCTTAATCAAAATTTAGGGCATTACACATGACGATGGAGGGAAATCCACAACAAAAAATATGGTTTACAAAAAGGTTTTTTGGAGTGTAAATGTAATGCGGTAGGGTGTTGTTGCTCTTCTTATTGAACTTTTTATATGACGTATTTGTGTTTGTTTGTTTACATTAAGGCAAACTATTGTTTATGTTAATTTTTTCCATATTCATGTAAAGTACGTTTAAGTTTGAAGAATGCAATATTCTTTTTTTTTTTTTCAAGTTCATGACGCATAGTTTATTATTGGGTAGCACATGCTCGTTTTCTTTAAATAAAGTTTCCTAACTTAACCCAATCACTATCAATAAGATTTTTTTTTATATTTTCGTTTATTTTTTATTTTTCCCACAAGCAATTTTCTAATTTAAATCTATACAAAAATGAGAGATATTTTTTGTTTTTTTTATATTTTTCCCACAAGTAATTGTTTAATTTAAATCTATCAACATAAATGAGAGATATTTTTGTATATTTTAAATTTTCATTTTTGTCCTTCTCCATAATAACTCCACACTAAATTTCCTAGTCCAAACATCAATCAGCAACAATATGAAGAATTATTTTGAAATTTGTTACTATTTATTACAAACCTCAATTGAAAAAAAAAAAACCATCATTAATGATGATCATTTTTCAAATTTCAATTACAATCCAATCACCATCAATATAATTTACTTGTTAATTTAGATGTGCAAAGATTTTGGAGGATTTTTTTTTTCTTTCTTTCTTTTTTTTGTTATTTTTTAGTGGGACCTAGATAAAAGGTAAAATCCCTTTAAAAGATAGCTGAATTATTCAAATGCTAAATTGAGTTGTTAAATTCAACAAATTCTAAATTGGGACATGTGTCCTAAAATAGGATTTTAGAATTCGATAATTTTACCTTATTACCCCTCCTTTGAGTTGATTATCCAAATCTATTATTTCAATCTTTTTTTACAAAAATATGAATTCATTATATGTTTTAAAAGATTACATGTTCACACCTGCTCATTGTGCATGTCTCTAAGCTCGTTTACTGCAATGACGCAAAATTATTAGAAAACTAAAACACTTTAGACGCTAGTCTCTTAAAAGAAAAGATTATGTCAAACACACTTGCAAATCCCTCGATCTTCACATCTTTTTCTTTTTCTTTTTTTTTTTTGGTCAAAGCTAGATCTTCACATATGAAGTAAATGTAAATTCTTTAACTGAAATGGAGTTAACAATTCTTTGATATTCAAAGAAATCAAGTTTGTTGCTGCATTTTCCCATAGCATCAGTAGAGTCCAAATCTCCATTCAAATCCACTTGATGAATGAAAGAATCCTTATATACTCGTAACACATAAGCAGGAGCCAAGCCCCAAGCACCACCCATTAAGTGCAAGCACACAGACCGAAACAATACTTACAAATAGTTGGACGCAATTCCCAATTTGGTGCCTGCATTTATCACTGCAAACTGCATCCACGCATTTTGGCATAAGTTTGGATTCCAAATTGGAGGAGCCAAGGTGTCTGGCACTGATCCAAGGTGTCTGACACTGATCGCTTGAACTTGAATTAAATTCTCCACTTGAATGCCTATTTGAATAGATTACGTGCGGAGCGTCCAACAACTACAGAAATAGAGCCGGTCCCTGATGGTTGTGTAATGTGACCAATGAATATGAAAACTTATGAGACCCAGATATTTCGGAAATTTATTCCAAGCTATTGGGCAATTGATTCGAACCAAATTGCAAAAACTCTTTTAGCCTTTGTTATTCTAAAATTGATAATCTTGGAGGGATGTGAATAAGAGATTTGAATATAATTTAGAGGAGAGGACACTGATGGAGAAGGACGAGAGAGTAGATGAAAAATGGAGAGGGCATATAGGAAAAATTACTCAATTCTAAAATTCTTAATTAGGTTGCTTAACTTGATTTAAAATTTATTAAATTTAGAAGCCTAATTCAGGATTTAGATATTTCAATAGACTTTTAATGAGATTTTCCCTAGGGTGTTCACACCTCTATTTCCATTTATAATAAGATACTTAAAAATGGCGCCTCGTAATTTTACATAAAGAACATTCATATTCTTATGCGCTTGCATTTAAATATTTCAAAAGGTTAACTGCCAATATATTATGAACACATAATTATTATTTAAAAATAGGACAAAACTTAGGTCCAGTTCATTAGATACAGTTAGCCAATAACATGCTGCCAGATGAATTATTTTAACACATCACCATTACCCACTGAAATTCCTTCTTCTCTATTGTATCAACCCACTATTCCCTGGAAAAAAAAACCTCTTCAATCTTTGGAGAAGAGAGTGGCATTCTTGGGAATGGGGGGCATCTAAAAGGATTGGAGTAAGGAGAGGGGTGAAAGGCATGGGAAGCTACACAAGCCTTTTAAAGAAATTGATTGAAGGCCCATTTGGAAGCACTGCAATTCATTTCAGAGGAGGATTCATCCTTGACTGTGAGTAAAGGCAACAACCAAAACTGTTCAAATATGAACAATGGATCACTGTCCACCATCTTCGACCAACCAAAATTGTCCAGATATCTGGCTCCGACCACCCTCTTCCCTTGAGACTCATCCCACCGGATTGCCGACCTATGGAGAGAGAACCCAGATATGAAGCTTATGCTGAATTGAGAGAATCAAAGCTTCAACTCAAGTTCATTACACAGTAACAAGAAGAGGTTGATTGTTCAAATGGTGGACATAAAGAGTACTCTGTTCTCTATCAATCCATGCCAGATTTCTCAGCTATGGCTTTATGGAAGGAGAATCCTCATCGGCAGTCAAGAGTTTATTGAGAGCTGCAAGGGAGAAGAGGGGTGGTTGCGCTTTGATCGCAATGGAGCTACACTACCGAGGGTGGTGGGGGTTTTTCGGTGAAGTAAAAAATTCTTTAGGTTAACGATGAATAGAGAAGAAGAAATTTCAGTGAGTAACAGTGGCTTAAATGGTGGCAACATGTTATTGGCTGACTGAACCTAATGGACCGAAGAACAGGACCTAAGTTTTGTCCTTAAAAATAAACACTAGTTGCAATAGTTGTCATTTCTATTAGGGGGTACTTGAAGGTGGGATTGGACAGTTGACAAATAAAGTTCAAGACTCTTTGATGTTGCTTATAAAAGTCAATGGTTGCTGTGAACAAAAATTGGTGCAGTTACTAATGAGTTGACTCATTACCCACAAAGCAATATGAGTTTAAATTCAATTGCTGATGTGACGCCTTATTGATAAGCAATCTATAAATATCTCTATAAGAATTCTTTGAGCTTAGAGGTGTGCCATGGCCTTAAACTTCAAATAATCGGAAAAAAAAAAGGTCAAAGGTTGTTGCTAACGTGCTACCACCAACTAGTACATGATCAAAAGACAGTTGTGAATTTTTCCTTTGGCAACACTTTCAACATTTTTCTGATTTCGTTAATATTAAGCATGCATGCAAAAGGATAAAAGATGAATAATTAAAAAATAACTCCAATGACCTTCTACTTCTAGGGGAGTTGATGAAATTCTCCTATATGTGATTGTCACATAAGATCTGTTGAGGAACTGATTTATAATTGTAATAAGAAAATGAACTCATTGAGTTCCATAAAATATATAATAGAAAAGTACATACACATAAACATGAAGTATATATTCTACCAATTTTCATTCTTTTACTGCTCTAGTTAATATATCATCCAATGATCAGACAAAATTACATCAAAACTATAAAGGTGCCTCATATCAGCAATACACCAAAGTGAAAAGGCTAAAAATTTACCTCAAAAACTAAAGCTATTCTTCACATTTCATTTACACTAACTCTTGTGGGAATAGAAATGTAGTCCACAGGATCAAAACTTGTATGGAGCTGTGTTCCTCCGGTTGTTTGATGATCCAGCCTTCGAAATTCTAACATAAATAAACCTGCCATCAAAGAACTGTGCCACAACATGATGCTGTTTGGTTAGTCAAACAGGAAAGAAATCCTTTTTTCTTTAAATAAAATATGAAACGTATAATATCCATTATATTTATTCACTAATTTTTTATCTAAAGATACAAGAGACATTTTTCATTCACAAAATTACTTTTTGTTTCATTCCATTCTGTTCTTCATACCAAACAAATCCTTTGTTCAGATAACTAGTGTAGTTGGTAAGTTATTACAAGATGCATTGTACCTTCCCATTCATCTTTTCCACAGCCAAATGTGCAGACTGTTCCTTGGCAAACCAAATGTACGCAATGCCCAGGAACTGCCCAGATTCTTTATCCATGAGCAGCTTGACTGCAATATGATAATAAACATTCTAAATTGAACACACAGTTATCAACATTGTACTCTATAACAACAATATCAGAACAGCAATGAATTCAAATGAAGCTCAGCTCTTTTGGAGGCAGATAGATCTGGGGGGGGGGTGATTTTGACAATGGAAAATAAATCTTGTTCACCTACTTTAAAAGTAATAAAAAAATATATAGAAATTGTAAAGTAATGTTGCACAGACTACTTTTTTTTTTGGTTGTTGGGGGGGGGGGGGGATTAGTAAGGTGGTTAATTAGTTGGACTAATCACCTAGTTAATTTACCCCAAAAGTCCATGTATGAGTGGCCTTAGAATGTGTTTTAGTTGTGAGGGGAGATTAGAAGGTCACCCTCTCACCTCGTTTCCCATAGTTTGGGGTTTTACCATCACCCTCAAAGTCCTCTCATGTTAATAGATACTTCATCTGGTCCTTTTTATAAACAACAACTACCTAAATTACGCAAAATGACTTAGTGGTTAAAATTAGTTAAAAGCAATGAATGTGTAAAATGTATAATTTTTTTTCCAAACATACCCTTATTTATGAAAATGATGAGTGAGAGAGAATGGGTGGGAAAAAGGATGAGAAAAAATGAGTGGAAAAAAGAGATGAGAAAAACATGCAATTAATTGGGAAATGGAAAAAAATATGTTAAATTTTTAGACAAGGCAAAGTTGTTGTTTATATATAAGACCAAGCTCATGAGAGAGGATGTTGCTTATAAATAGGATAGGACGGAGTATGTTTTTCTTCATTGTATCCTTGTTATTCCTCTATCTTCAATATGTTAACACTTTCCTTTCATAAATCAAACGGCCTGTAGGAGTGTAGGTCCTTGGGAACTTTAAGGTATGTTCCGATTGACAAGGATGAAGAAGAGAACAGAAGGAAAATTTTCATTTAGACATATCCCATTAAATCAAACCTCCCTTGCCCTCTCCTTCACCACTCATCTCAATCCAGATGATACCATAAGACTTACGAACATTAAAAGTCGAATATTTGGGAAGCATTATATATCTGAAGCCAACATAACTTTAAAAGCAACCATCCAATAGAGGCAGCATGACAAAGTTTGCAGACTATAAAGCATGCCAGCAAAAGATGTTAACACCTTCACTGACTTCACCAAACTCTGAAAATGCCTTAACCAAACGTCCTCCAGAAGTTGACAGAGGAAGCCCTGCATAATCCCACCCTCAAGAGTTCAGTACTAAAATGACTTATCACTGCATGCATATAGAATTATAGATACAGAAAACTTCAATAAGACAATCCTTTCATGCCACTTAACTAAGAACGGTTATATATATATATATATATATAGACTGCGGACATGTAGATACTGTGTGTAATATGGTTAGTATATCATATATGTGGGCTCCGTCAGGTAGTTTGAGTAAGTTGTGACCCCTGACTATGAAAGGTAGGCGGTTAATTAACAGAATTTTTTCTTTTCCTACACTCTCTTGCTCTTTTTCCTTCTTGTCTCCATTCTTTCATATCAGACGGCTTACCACATCAATCTCATACGTATTTGAATTGAAACAGGGCAGTACTCATTCTTTTCGCTCTTTTAAAGGATCATTAATTTGACAACAGACATGCAAGATCATTATCACACATGGCACAGCCCATTAGATTAGCATAATTGCTAAATGCTAACATGTAGCTTTGAATTCCTAAGAAAAGAACAGTATTTAACCAACAAGTTCAAAACTATCCCTTTGCCTTTCACGGTAGAAACGTGCACAACGCTCACACGTGCTACACCAACGAAGCACTGCTAGAAAATCATTCTGATTTTTAAATGGAAAATATAGGTCCCTATAACTACAACAAGACCAATTTCCATTCAAGGACTTTAAAGTGCCTCGCCATTTCTAAACCCTTTTCGTGTGCCTTCAATATTCCGTATCAAAGTGTCGTTCAAAACTAAGGGGATTCACATTAAAATAAACAAACATAAACGAAGGGTTACCTTTAATGAAGACTTTGACTGGAGGAGGAGTACTGAATTCCGCCGAAGAATTGGAGCTGAAACTGCAGCTGCAGCAAAAACCTGAAATGGGGCCGCAGCGAAGAGTTGGGGATGAGGCAGGAATCGACATTGATAGTGAAGTAAACATATGATACAGTGGGATTTTTAGAAACAGAGTCTTGGAGATTGATGGTTTTGAAATTGCGAACCATCCGGGAAACACAACTTGTGAATTTTGCAGGAGTCCCATTTATTTGTTTCCAGCCAAGACTCACAGAAGTGTCGCTCAAACCACCAATTTCCTCCAAAAACCTAAACGGTGTAGACGTCGCTGAGAGCCTGGAATAGTAGCTAAAATCTTCACTATGATGCTACAGAATTTGAACACGGGAAGGGAATGTGGATTTTATCTTCTTCAGGATGACAATGAGCAAAAGGAGGAAGAAGTGAAGAACCATGAGGGGGGGAAATTATTGGGACAATAAAGTTGGGCTAAGGGGTAAAGAAATGTAACGATGAAAACAATAAAACGAGTCAATGCAAGACTTCAATGATGGACCAGCGTCAGGCCCAAAAGACCACATGGGCTGTGTTATATATTGTGTTACTCAACTCAAGCCTATTCATAACATTTACTTTTTTAGCTTATATTTGTATTAAAGTTTTAAAGAAAAGGAGATTTTTTTGTACCAATTTTTTGTTGGAAAAATTGGAGAAAAATAACCCATTAAAAAATTTTGCTAATGAGAAGGACTTGATAAGTTTTGTACATACAAAGTTTGTTAGTTCAAGCCTTTCACTCAAGAAGGGGGTGAATTGGGTAATATTAAAAATTTAAACTACTTAAAATCAAACTTAAAGATAAAGTCAAGGTTAGAATAATATCATGAAGGAGAGTAGAAAAGATGAACACAAGGGTTTATGCTAGTTTGGTCTGACCATTTGACCTACATTTAGTCCCCAAAAGACCTTCTAAGTGTTTTTCTATGATTCCAAAATTCCTTGGGCTCTTAATACCTCAGTATAAGCAAGTCTTTTTCTCTAAGACAACTTGTTCCCCTTTACACTTTACAATCAACACCCTCATTCAATGTCCCACTACCTTGAGCAACTCATAAAGAGTGTTTTAAGTAAGGTTTCAAAAACTCTCTTAAAGAATAAATGTAATGAACATTAAAACACAGAGAATATCAGAGAAGCATAGCGCAAGACTTAGAATTGAATGCAACAGTAAATGCTTGTTTGTAGGTTGTTGGCTCCGTCTTGAATGCTTCTATATTTATAGGTTGAAATCAATTAATGACTGTTGAAGCTTTTGAATATATCAGTTAAAGAGATGAGATAGTCATTGGTGAAAGAAGGCATTTGGATTGATTAGGCTTCATTGCATTTAATGCTTTTGACATAAAAGTGTTTTTTTGTTAATCTTGAGCATAATCCATGATTAAGCACCTATAACTTGTTTATAAGCTTGATTAGAAATGAATAAAATCAATTACAAGCATTGCTTTCTAGTTTTATCACACTTAGAATGAATATCAAAATCTCCAAGACGGTGTTTTCAAAAACTGGTATCAATATCACTCAATTAATTAAGTAGTTTTGTCTTTTTACTCAAGTGATAAGCCATTACTTGAGTGCACATATGTTAAAGAAACATTTTACTAGAGAGGCACTTGATAGTTATGCTATGAAAATGTAAAATCACTTGAGTGATTAATATTCGCTAGAGTGATCTTTGAAAGTACTTGAAAATTGCCTGAATCACTATACCAAGTGACTCTGTGGTGATGCTCTATATCACTCAAGTGGCTTAAAAGCACTCGAGTGCATTGCACTCTTCTCTTTGAAAAATATGTGAATCATTATCGAGTGACTACATAGTGATAAGGCAAAACCGGTCATCGCTTGAGTGACTAACATAGCACTCGAGTGATCCTTCCCAAAAATTCTGGTAAAGTGGCCCCATCACTATCGAATGACTCTGTAGTGACTTTCGTCACTCGAGTTAACCTTCTAGCTAGCACTTGAGTGATATGTTACAAAAGATCACAAAATTACTTCATCACTCTCAAGTGCCTTGATAGTAATATATATCACTCAAGTGAGCCTTTCAACACTCTAGTAATCTGTTACATATGATCACAAAGTTACTGCATCACTATCAAGTGCCTTGATAGTGATTTGGAAGAAATGAGATATCATTCGAGTGATCATTCCAATTTATGAAGCGATCACTATAAGGTGACTATGTAGTGATGAGATTTAAGACTATCACTCGATAATGGCATTATCATCACTCGAATGATCTGTTAAATCTTGATAGAAACACTCAATCACTATCTATTGACCTGCTAATGATGAGATGAATAGTTATATCACTCGAATGATTAAGTATCACTCGAGTGACTTGTATCAACAAGTCATCTAAGACTTAGTAGCTCTTTTCAAAAATTATTTTAACCTTGTAAAGCATTGATCTTAAGATTTGTTATCATCAAAACATAGATTCTAACAAAGTACTAGCATATTGACTTAAATCTTCCTCACCAATAAAATTTTCAATAGAGGATTTTCCCCATTGTTCCCTTTTTTGTAAAATTGATAAGAAATCCCCCGTAACAAAATTTATTACCTAAAGATATAGCAGAACATAGGCCCCTGAGCCGTTACAACTCATCCTTAGCCAAAGCAGCTCTTACATCAATTTTGTGCAACACATTTTTAACTATTTGTGTATGTTTTTTCTGTATTATACATAGTAAAACAAGAGTTATACCTACTAAAGAAATGTTGCACTTGGTTTTTTAAACAGATTTTAGATAATATTGAGCAATAAATTGTGCTATTAAACAATTTTCAGAAATTTTTCCTTTTTTTTGGGGGGGGGGGGAGAATTATTATTTTATCAATATCATGATATATTTAATAGTAGTTAGTTCTGGCAAAAAAACAAAACTCTAGTAGTATATAGTATCCATTATTTAAATTACATAGCAATTAATATTTTCCTCCTACAAGAGAGGTGTGGTCCTTCTTCACTTGGCCCCAAAAAGGGTGTTTCTTTCTACCATAAAAGAAAAATATATTACCAAATTTACCTTGAATTATAAAATGTTTTATCATTTTGCCAATTTTTATCTAAAATACACTAGTATTAAATTTTAGAATTTTAAATAAGTATGATTTTGTGTAAATATTTAAATGCTGTATATCTTAAAAATATTGGCCATGAAATTACGTTCTTAATTGTGAAGACTCAACACGGGTATTTTAATTAGAAGTCTTGATCTTGTCATTTAGTCACATTGACTTGTTCTTTTTATTTCTAATTTGCTTCATACCAAATTTTCAATACATATAAAAAAAATCATAATGTATCAAACATTCAAACACATTTCTAGTCCAAAAATCATCTTTTTGTATAGAAGCATCCTTGTTCTCTCTCTCGGATTCCATTTCCTTCAAAAATGATGCTATTCTACAAAATATATACCTTAGCCTTTACACTTCAAATTCTTACATCTGCTTAAGAAAAAAATCATTCTTACATTTAGTAATGGTGATTGAGTTGTTGGAAGGGTCTCAATTATCTATAAACAAATTTAAAAGTTTAAACATTATGAATGAAAAATATCACAATAAAAAAATTACTTTCACTTGACCCTAATAATTTTCAAATTTGACCTAATAGCTTGAGATACTAAATAGTTGGCCTTTCAGCAAAAATAACTTCTTAGTTCATATTCATTGATCAATACATACATATAAATATCTATTGTTATTAACTACCTCATCCACCTACTTTTTTTTGTTACAGCCTCATCCACCTAATTTTCATTCCCTAATATTCATTGACCAATACATACAAAAAGAATGAGACTAGATTAAGAAAAATTCATTGAAGTCAGCTAAATAGTAATGCAGAAAGAGACACCAATTTGATGGCAGGCCCTAGCTATGTCTTCTCGATCCAACATAGAGAGAGAGAGAGAGAGAGAGAGAGAGAGAGAGAGTGTGTGTGTGTGTGTGTTTGAAAATAATCAATGGTCATATGTTATGGAGAGTCACCAAGCACATATGTCCATATTTATTTAATTATACGATATAGGATACTAAAGGATTGCTGGCCAAAGACTAGGATCCCCAGGGCTTGAATTCCCCCGAAAGGAGAACATGTTTGAGTTAGAAGAGACAGAATTTTTCAAAAAAATAAGGGGAAATAAATAATTAATTAAGGCCTGCTAATTGTGATTAGCTCAAGGGCAGCATGAATGTATCCACGAACATATATAATAAAAAAAAAATCATATATGTCACAAATTAATTAAGCCATGCGTGCAGGCCAAAGCAAGGATAATGGACTTATATCTTCTCATGGATAATGGAACAAAACAAATATTGAGAAAACACACACATACACATTGTGGGATTTGAGGATAATTGAAAGGCATCTTAATTTTTTTTTTTTTAAAGTTTGGACATTGATGCTTCTCAAGTAGTGTTATTTGTCAATGCAATTTGTTCTCATGGCTAGTTTCATTGGTTGAGTAAGTGATTACCTGATTATCCTAGCTGCTGTTCAAAACATTTTTTTTAATCACATTATTACACTTCCCTAATTCTAAATGTAGCTAGGAGCTAGTTAAGAAGTTTATTAGTTTTAAATGTAATACTTTAATTCATTTTGTTTCTTAAATTTATAATTTTTTTTTCAAATAATTTACTTTAATTACACATATTAAGGAAGTTTTCATCGAAAGTATTCATCACATGCAAAAAATTAAAGATCAAAAAGAACATTTTAAAGAAACCAACACATTTTTTATAAATAACTAATTTAACTACTAATTTTTTAATTCTATAAATTAATGGTTTAGTTATTTTTTATTTAATTAATAAAAAATAATTAGATGTTTAATTTATAAAATTAAAAATTAGTTAATTTAACTCCTTTATACATATTTTAGAGGAAGTAATTACTTTGTCTACGTAATAAATTCTCCCCTTCAAAAGATAAGTGCGTGAGTTTGCAAAATGACACATGAGTTCCAACGTTTATAATTGTTAAAATAAAAAAAAAATCAAAGAAAATGCCCTTACTCCACCCACAACTACATATAGTAAATTTAAAATTTGGGAAAATTTTAGTTGAGTTCCACTGTAAAAATTTTATTTCAATCAACTCCCAAAGGATTCTATACACCCTATAAACTAAAATGAATAATAATTTTTGTGAGTAAAAAGACAATGATGCACTTGCTTTATTTTTTAAAAAAAACAAAAGGTTCAACTCTAGCGACTGGTCACTGGTAGTCACCAGGCCAGAGCGGCCTCTGGCAGCTGGCCATCACAGCTTCAGTGTCATTCGACCAGCCAAAGATACAACCATCGGAAAATAATTTATATGTTGTTTATATGTTTATTCCACTTGTTCATGAAGAGATACACAATTCCACCTGTTCACAAGGAGTTGAATACTTGCAAATAAGACCTGTTCATTAATTGGTTAATGAGAAAACATAGGATCATGAACAAGTTCTATTTGCGAGTGTCCAACTCTTCATGAACAAGTGGAATAAATATATAAATAACACAAATTAATTGGTTAACAATCCCTCTTGTTAACCAATTAATTTGTGTTGTTCTTTTCTTTATTCCAATTGTTCATGAGGAGTTGGAGACTCACAAATGGGATTTATTCGTGATCCTATGTTTTCTTATTAACCAATCAATTTATGTTATTAATATGTTTATTCCATTTATTCATGAGGAGTTGAATACTTGCAATTACAAATGGAACTTGTTCATATTAATTGGTGTTGTTCATATGTCTATTTCATTTATTGATGAGAAATTTAACACTTGCAAATGGGTATATATATAATACAAGAATTTCGATAAATTACATTTATGAGATATAAATAATGCATCTTGTCACATCGCCATTTTTAAGCTTTTAGTATGCATATGAGATCGCCGTGGTGGTTTAGGCGCATCGATAATTGAAACCTATAAACTGAAACCTGCATTTTACCCTTTGGGTTACTATTTATTTGGTATTTCCAAATTTTGGTCCAACTTTTATAAATGGAAATGGCCATGGCAATAAATCGAGCAAGGAATGACGTACAAGTTCTCATGCTAAACTACAAGAAGACTGCCACAAATAAACATGCAACAATCAATGTATAACAATATAAGACATAAATGATTGAGCTACCTTTAACTTTCTCCACTTCAATATAATTTGTATCTCTTCGTTGATTCCTTGCCCAGTGTCTTGTTAGAGGGGGTTGGACACAAATAAAAAATGATATAAACATATATATCTATATAGAGAGAGAGAGACACACACACACACATAATAAGATGAGATGATTTACTTAGATTCCCCTGAATCTCATCCCTTTTCTTTCATGAGCGAATAGTAGGTGTAAATGCATCTAAAATGAAGGCGAAGATCGTGGAGGATTAATTAATAGGGGTGGGGGTTTATGGAAGCATATATGTGTTTTGCTTGTTCTATCTATTTTATTATTTGGTTTTGTAACTGTTATATTAATTACCTATGGTTATGTAAATTAAAATGTGTAATGGTATATATTCAACCTCCATACGGAGGAGTAAGAGTGCTAAGTACACAAGCCTAAGGTAAGTGTCATCCTAAGTACATGATATGATAGAGATACATGTGGGTGGTATAGTAGTAGATAAATATTCTATTCTTTTATTTGAGCCACGAATTTGTAACTGCTTAGAGACAAAGCAAACATGTGAGTTAGCCAATGAGGTTTGACACAGTTGATTAAGGTCTTGCCACTCCGATCACAAGGGAGTGTGTTCGAACCCTCTGACCAATGGGGAGACCTCATTGGTAGGCGATCTCGTAAGTCCCTTATAAGCGCTCGAAGAGCCCTGGGGCCGTGCCCTGGCCTTGGTAGGGGACTGGTGCCGAACCTACCTAAACTTTTTATTATCAAAAAAAAAAAAAGCAAACATGTGAGTTAGATAATAAAATTTTGTAGGAAAATAATACACATCCAGAGCTTTGAAATGAGATTTCATAATTTTTGTATGTGTAGATTAAAAGATATGATTTTTCTAACATGATCCCGAAAGCTAAAAAATTGTTGCGAAAATATCCTATCCAACTTTAATAAATGATGTTTTTTTGGACAAAATGTGATAGAAGTTTACCAAGTCTTGTATATTTTTCAATCAAAGAGCTTTCTATGAGCTAAACATAGAGTTTTGAATCACTAATTTGGTATCTATATTAAATGGATTATGAATTTTTAAAGTTTAAAAAAAATTGATTATTTGATGATACCCAATCGTGAGGAAAGAGTTTTAAGTTTTTAAATTAACCAAGTGTATTATTTGAGTTACAAGTAGTTCAAAAATGACTAAACAATTCTGATAAGTAACCGACCTAAAATAAAGTGTGACTCATCCTACCTCTCAAAACTCTATCCAATATCATAACAAGATTGACATTATTTCATTACAATTTTTTAAGGTTGAGATTTTCTTTATGTATATAAATACCAACATAAGCATCCTAAAAAAAATAAAAACCTTGTTAATTGTTATTTTGTAAGGGTGTGCATTAGGGGTGGAAACAGGTCAGGCTTTTGCCTTAACAGGCCTGGCTTGTTAAGGCATAAACTGGCCTGAATTTTTGAAATTTTTTAAACAAACCAACAGGCCTACAGGCCACATTGCAAAACAGGCTAACAGGCCACAGGCCTAAAACATGCCTCCTTAAATAGGCCGAAATTTACATAAAATACTATCAATGATTCAAAATACATCAAAACATAAGAGAACAAGTGAGGAACACGCATTAGAACCAAGATAACTTGTTAGTCACATACTTTTACAGAAGAAATAACATACACTTGTTTGATACAGAGAATTAAAGTCTATCATAAAATCAAGGAACGATCTAGTAAGCCATCACACACTGTATTGACTCTTTGCTGATCTTTCCCTCTTCGAATCATCCTACACTAAGTAGAGAAAAGAAAATTACCCATATATTTTTTGATAGCCAATCTGAAAAGAAAAACAGAGTAGAACAGAGAAATATACATGAGCGCTGTAATCGATCTTATCATTGACGTCAATAATCTCCTTCCATTTCCTCCCAATACTCATCTACACCCATTTCATGAGTTACCATTTAATGATCCTGAATGAAATGGATCTTATGTAGCTGCTTGATAAAATATGTTCATTTATCTCATTCAATTTAAACAAGCATACTACATTCATAACCTTTAACTCATCTCATAGTAAAAGAAGGATAATGAAACATGAGAAATTCACTAATCTAATCAAGGTAGAATGATTCTATCCAAGAATCTCATATATCCAATTCAGCTGCATGTCTTTCCTAGAGTTGAAGATTGCTGGCTATAAACTAATGTATCATTAACCAAATAAAATTCCAGTTATAACAAAAGCATCATAGGCATATAGCTCCACAATGACAACATAATATACAAGCAACCCATAGACCACAATCATTTACATACATTTCACAACTTTATACCACAACTGTTGCAACAAGCATTTCACCAAAGACAAAACTTGACACAACTTGTAGTGATCAATTCTTAAAAAATAATGCCATCAATTGGACAAAACATATGAATTTATTGTTACGGATTACCAATTATGATTAAAGTTGGCACAAGTGGACCTTCTCACATTGACATCAAATCTTCAATATAATCTCTACTTCTCCTTTGAAAGCCTTGAAAGAAAGTAATCAAATGTATAGTATTAGAGCATAACACAATTTTACATGAAATATGCATATGAAATGATATTATTTTAACAATGCAAGATTTATACCTTTTGTTTCTTCTTTAAACCGTATTTGTTGCGAAGCCAATCCCCACCACAAATAAGTGCTTCAATTGATTCTTCATTCAATTTAGAACGATATTCATCAATAACTCTACCTCCAGCTCTGAATGTGGACTCTGATGCCACGGTTGAGATTGGAATAGCTAGTATGTCAGCAGCCATCTTAGATAAAATCTTATACTTCAGACTATTATTTTTCCACCAATCTAGGGCACTAAAAGAGTTAGAATTGCCATCAGGAATATAAACACCCTCCTCAAGATAAGCTTCCAATTCTGATTTCATAGGGGGAATTGCTTGCTTTTCACAAACAATCACTACTACAAAATATTGATTTTACGACCCTAAAGGATGTCCCTTTTTAAAAAAGGGACGTAAAAAATAAAGGCGGTGGCATTTTTGTAATTCTAAGTGAAATTTGAATAGTTTTAGATGTCCCAAATTTAAATAGGGACGTCTAAAGTCACTTTAGATTGGGGAAGTCTAAAGTTATTTTTTTTTAATCAGGGGCGCCTTTTGGTCACTTTAAACGTCCCCAATTAAATTAGGGATGTCTAAAGTTAAGTTTTTTTTTTTAATCAGGGACGCCTTTTGACGTCCCTAATATATATTAGGGACGCCAAAAGGCGTCCCTTAAATATCAGGGATGCCACTTTTGGCGTCCCTCATGTTATCAGGGATGCCTAAAGTAGCGTCCTAGATATAATATCAAGGACGCCACTTTAGGCGTCCCTTATTATAAAAAACAAAAAAAATTAACTTTAGACGTCCCCAATTAAATTGGAGACGTCTAAAGTTTGACTTTAGACGTCCCTTTTTGAATTGGGGACGTCTAAAGTAAAAAAAAATAAAAAAAAAATTAACTAAACAACTTTAGGCGTCCCTAAATTAAATTGGGGACGCCAAAAACAATTCAAATCTGTACTGACAGTCTTTATTTGTCAGTTTTATAGACCCACACTCGTCTTTCTCATCAACACAACCACTACCACCACATATTTAACTTTTGCTTCTTCTTTATATGCTTTTTTAAACTTGTTTCTTCTTTTCTCTCTCTTTTTTTCACCAGATCTGTAATGCTTACCACCACGCATTTAACTCTTGCTTCTTCTTTTTTATATACTGTTTTTAAACTTGCTTCTTCTTTTCTCTCTCTCTTTTTCATCAAATCTGTTATGTTTCTTACTATTTTTTATTATTTTATCTTCTTTCTCTTTTTTCTTTGGATTTCCCTTCTATTTTATCTTATAACTCGTGTTGTTATGGTTTGTAGATCGAGACTCCAAAACATGCTTCATGGCCACGTTCCCACTGAGAAAATGAGGTACATCTCTCCCTGTTGCTTTTCTCTATTCATTATTATGAGAAAATGAATTTTAATAATAGAAGGAGATAAGTTTTTCGCAACTGATTCATCTTATTGTTATCATCTTCTGTTTATGAGATTTCAGCTCTAGAGTTATTATTGTGTAGATTTTGGATTTAGAGTTCAGATACTAGATCTGTAATTTTATTGACGATGATATGTAATTTCTGATTTTAAATACTGTTTAGTTCGAATCTGTAATATAAATGATTTTTTTTTTTAAAAAAAAAAGCACTTTAGATGTCCCCATTTTACATTGGGGACATCTAAAGTGGGTTTAGAAGTCCCCAGTTTAAAATGGGGACGTCTAAAGTGCTACACTGACACTTTAGACGTCCCCATTTTAAACTGGGGACGTCTAAAGTCCAGACTTTAGACGTCCTTTTATTTACGGACGTTATTGTCATTTTTTTCTACGTCGCTCACATAGACGTCCCCTTGTTTTCAGACGTTAAAAGGCCTAAATAATGGACGTTAAAAATGTTTTTTGTAGTAGTGAATATTCATGATTTGATCAAATCCAGTAATGATAGAAGAACTAGGCACATGGGGAGAAGAGTTGTTGCCAACATTATCACTTTCATTACTTGTCTCTCCCTTGTACACGGCAACATAGGCATCATACATTGAGTTTAATGCTTTCACCACTTTATCTATATTCTCAGAAGCAATATAATCATGCTTGTAAATCAAAGGAGAGCAATAATTAATAACATAATTTGCACCTAGGATCCAGAATACTTGCAAGAGCCATTACCAAATTGCATTCCCCCCAATATTTGTCAAACTTCTCTTTCATTGCGATTGCCATTTCTATTATAAAGAAATCATCATCCTCTAAGGCATTGTCAATTACTTGTTTAACTCTCCAAACCTCAGGAAAGTACAAATTTGCATTAGGATACTCACTAGCTGATATGACATGAGTGGCTAGATTGAACACTTCTAAAAGTTTGCAAATCTTCTCAACCTTCTTCCAATCCCCTTCAGATGGTGCATAGTTGTAATGTGGTTCTCATTCCTTATATTTAGGAAAGAATGCCTTGAACTTCAAAGCAGTAGATAACATCCTATATGTAGAATTCCACCTTGTTGGACAATCAAGAATGAGCTTCCTTTCCTTCAAACATTTCTGCTCAACAATGTCACAAAATGCTTTTAGCCTCGAATCATTGTAGTTGATATATTTCACACTCTCACGAACATTATTTATGATGTCCTTAATTCTACCAAGGCTATCTTGTACCAACAAGTTCAATATATGCGCACAACATCTAATGTGAAACAAGTTACCCCCCAGAGGCAATGAAGTACTAAGTGATAAGGTGTCTCTAAGAGCCCTTAAACAAGAATCATTATAAGAAACATTGTCAACTGACACAGAAAACACTTTGTTTTCAATTCCCCAGGCCCTCAAACACTTGAAAATAGCATCAGCAACATCAATTCCTCGTCTAGGAGCAGGAACTTTGACAAAACTCAAAACCCTCTTTTGAAGATTCCACCCCGTATCAATGAAATTCCCAGTGATAACTATGTATTCAGTCACTTGATGACTTGATTTCCACATGTCTGTAGTTAAACTAATCTTGCTCACACCTTGTAATAAGGCTTTCAATTTTTTCTTCTCTGCTTCATATATAGCCAAACAATCACTTCTAGCTGTCTTGCGAGAAAATTTTTGAAATTCTGAATTAGCATATTGGAATCCCTACATCTATACTTCATCCTTAACAATGCTAAACGGATGCTCATGTACCATGATTGCAGTAGCAACTATTTCCCTCATCTTCTTATTAGAATATCTGGCACCCGATGCTTGAAATGGATTAATGCACAAATTTGAAGGTTGAAACGGAATAATGGATTGCTTATTTTGGGTAGCAAAGTGCAGCTTCCTTGAATCACAAGATTTGACATGTCTCCATAGATGGGAAGTGCTAGCTCCCTTGCCTGAATATGAAAATGGACTTTTGCAATACTTGCATTTAGCTTTAAGCCTATCATTAGTTTCAACTTGATCAAAATCATCTCAAATAGCTGAGGTTTTTCTCCTCTTCTTCTTAATGATATCACCATCACCATCATTTTTCTCATTGGTTTGTTCACTAGGTTGTTGACTAGTTTGTTGACTAAAATCTGTTGGTGCTTGTTGCTGGACCTCAATAGCATTAGGAGGAACTAAACTAGATGACATTGTTTCACTCTCAAATGGAGATGACATTAACTACAACTGAATCAGAATAGCATTCTTTAGTAGTTAAAGTGACAAGAACAACATAGAAAAGACAGGTTCTCTTTAGTAGTTAAAGCATTCTTTTATCAAGTTCACAGAAAAGGTTCAGGAAATCTCGATTATATCTTGTAATATTGATACAATAAAAATACACTGATAAGTCACTAAACTATGAAGCAAAAACAGAAAATCAAAAAATGAACCAGAAACAGAAAATCAGAACACAAACCAGAAACAGAAATTGAACCAGAACAGGACAGTGACGAAAATCAGGACAATGAACCAGAAAGCCAACCAGAACAGTGAAGAATCCGAAAATGAACCAGAACTAGAATCCAAAAATAAACCAGAATTAGAAAATTAGAAAAATGAACCAGAACTAGAAAATTAGAAAATGAACCTCAAACAAAAAATGAACCAGAACAGGAGAGATGAGGGAATGAAGGAGAGACGACGAAGGATAGGGAGGTCGACGGCTGGGGACGACGGATGGAATCAAGGAGCTGTCGTGCGCTTGTGCCGCTGTGCGAGCTGTGATGCTGGAAAGAGGAGATCTACAATGCCGGAAAGTGGAGCTGAGGATTGAGGGGGAGGAATGAGTGGATGACCGAGAGGCGAGATTCAAGAATGAAGATGAAAATTGAACAATAATAGGGTTAGGGATTTCAGAAGAAAGGAAGAAGATTTGAAGATGACGAAGTGAGAAAAAAAATTTCAATAGACTTGCATGTAATTAGTATCACTCACCCTCATTTGATTTTTTTTAAATACGTTAACAGGCTCAGGCCAGCTTGACAAGCCTATCAATAAGCCTTGGCCTGGCCTATTAAGCAAAACAGGCTTTTGATTCGGCATTGGCCTAGCCTTTTAGCCTGATAGGCCGGGCCACAGGCCCCTAATAGGCCGCCTGGCCTGTTTCCACCCCTAGTGTGCATGCTTACCCTTTTGTTGATTTGACGGCATTAATTATGATTCCTCGCACAATTTATTTTATGGGAAAACTCCATAAAAAGCTTTCTAAAATAGAGAAATTCTAAATTAGGTTGGTAAATTCAACAAATTTTTAATTGAGTCATTAACTCAATTTAGGATTTCAAAATTTGTATAAAATGACTTTAGTGCTCCTCCTCTCTTTTTTCTCCTCTTTTTTGCCCGCCTTTCTTTTATCCCCTCTTGAAAGAATATTATTGCTATATGACTTTATAGCTTTATATATCAACATTAATATATGCTAAATCAAATGATTTTTCTTTTTTTTTCTAAAAGGATAATCAAGAATAATTCAAGTATGTCATGCCATTATAGTATCATTGATATCAATTAAATAATCTTTAATTGAAAATCAATTAATTGATATTAATGACAAAAAATAAACGTGATTTCTTTTTTCAAATAAAATTTTTATTTTTATCAAGTGAGACAAAACCAAAAAAAAATTAAAAGAAAGAAAGCATAACCCATACCAACTTCACTTTGTAAAAATGAATTGAAATAAAAATCATTTTTACCAATATTAACATAAACTAGAATAATTTTCCTTAACACAAGTGTGTTTTTAAAAAAATAGTTTAGTTAATATTTCAATTTTTAAGTTTTTAATTCTTTAATATAAATTAGTAATATTAATTATTTGTTTTTAACAAGCGGTGCATAAATTTTCGTATACTTCTATGGATATTTTAGAAAAAAAGATGTAAAATGCACTTAAAATTTCATAAAATGGTTTACATCAATATAAAAAGTTCCAAAAAAACATTTATATGTGTGTGTGAAAAATATAGTAAAATTTATACTTAATTAATTTATTGACTAAAATATATCTTTTTTATAGAGACATAAAAAAAATTTGTTCATGTTAATAAAATGAACTCTTCGTTCAAAATATTTTAGGTTTTTGTTCTTTTGATGATAGTTAATATATTTGAACTATAGATGAATCATATTTTGTTGCATTAAAATTAATTTTGATATATACACGTATTGGGAAACATTGGGTAGGGAGTAATAAAAATCTTTAGAGTAAAATACTCTAACCTCCCCTCTGTTTTGCCTTAATTACACATACCTCCCCTTTATTTTGGAAATCCATATAAACCTCCCTTAAAACTAAAATATATGTTACACAAACCTCCCTTATATTTTGAGATTCTATTTCCATCCACCCAAACTGTTAGTTGACCGTTAAGTTTGACTTTTAAATTTTTTTTTAATCAAAATGCCCTTCTTTAGTATTAGAATTATTTATATATATATATATATAGGGGCTAATAAAAATTTATACGACCATAACTTTATTCTATTAGATTCTCTAACTTTCTAATTTGTTAAAAAATTAATTAATTTTGATATTATAAATTAATTTTGACTAAAAATATATATTAAACACATATTTTTATCAAATATAATAAACTATATAAGTATGAGATTGTATGTGTAATTTAAATTTATAATTTAATATTTTTTTCCACAAATATTTATAAACACATTTGATGAAGCATATTTTTATTTAAAATCTTACTTGAATATACAACGTTTGTGACATTTACATTAACCAATGCTAAAATCATCAAACAGATAACTACTTGTAATGATAAAAATAGAAATTAAGGAATAGAAAAAAAAACTCTTAAATTCTTTAAAACAACTTTAGTCAAAATGTGCAAGAAAAAATAAATTTAATTAAAAATATATATTTTTGGAATCTTTTTAGAATATTCTTAACGGAGTTAACTGTTTGGACTTAAATGTATGTTTTCAAAATAGAGGGGAGGTCTGTGTAATTAAGACAAAACTAGAGGGTGGTCAGAATATTTTACTCAAATCTTTAATGAGGAGAGAGGGGGGTATTAAATTTATTTTACCCATATTTTAAAATCATAAATTGGGTTAATGACTCAATTAGAGATTTATTGAATTTACTAACCTGACCTGAAATTTTTTTTATTTTAAGTGGCTTTATATGAGATTTTTCTTTATTTTTATATGAATAATTAGCATAAATTATCCTCCTCGCTGGGGACGAAGAGCATACTTAATTTACTTCATAATACTAAGACTAGTACTACTAGTATATTCTTAAATCAATAGTTTTGACTTTGAGGCCTACACCCAGTTCCTTTAATCAATATATATATAAATACTGTTCCACCAAATTACTATTCATAAGGAATCTATGGCTCAGATTTCTCCAAACCTCCTCACAATAATGCCTCAAGATCCTGAATAATATATCACTGAATCTCTTTTTATTTCCTTCCTCTCTCTTCATTTATATTTCTGTCTCGAGCTTTCTTCCTTTTCCGCAACCAAAAGTCTTGCCTTGCCATTCTGTATCAGTCTCACTCTCTCTGCCTAGCCTTTGCCCCCTTTTCTTCATTCCCTCACTTTGCCCTAAAATACCCTTTCGATTGGCAGATTTGGTGATGAAGCTGGCGGAGAAGTCCTCTTTGCCTAGCCTTCGCCGCCTTTTCTTCATTCCCTCACTTTGCCCTAAAATGGCCTTTCGATCAGCAGATTTGGTGATGACGCTGGCAGAGAAGCAAATATGAGGCTGCGAAGTTGATGATGGCGAGTTTGTGACGGATTTGTTTTTATCTTTAAGGTAATCTTTTTAGTTGTAAACCCATTCAAGAACCTTATTTAGATTTCCCTTTTCCTCTTTTTGTGTCATCTAGGTTGTATGAGGTCTCTGTCTTCTTTGTATGTGGGGCAAAGAGAGAGGGATAGAGAGGAATCCGGCTGAATGACTTTGTGGGCTTTGTTTTCATTGAATGTATGAGGTAGCTGTTTTCTCAGGGCCGTTTGTTTTCATTACAAACTCCAGTATTGTAGGGTTCCGATTCTGTCATTTTTGCTGAGCCTGCACCGCCCTCTACGGTTCAAAGAGGTTTGAGACTTTTTTGTTTCTATTTTTCCCTCTTCTTCTTTCATTCGGTTAGATTTGCAGATTCTTATTTGCTTTACTGATCTGTATGTGTCTCATTTCTTATTTTTTTTCCCATAAATATTGGTTCTTTCTACCTTTACATCTATTATAGTTTGATTTGGTTTGGTCCAATCTTCTTTAGTTTGAGAATTGTGCGTTCAGCGCGAATCAGAGTGCTTGCCGTTTTTTTTCATATAAATCGATTCATCTTCATCTCTTAACTTAGTTGATTAGTTCAATTTGTTTTTAGCATACACTTTAATTTTCATTAAGTTTCTTGGTTCTGATATCAAGCATATTCGCACAGTTATTCGTTTTGAAAGTTCTGCAATAGTTTGATTTGGTCTGGTCCAATCTTCTTTAGTTTGAGAATTGTGCACGTTCAGCGCGAATCAGAGTGCTTGCCGTTTTTTTTCATATAAATCGATTCATCTTCATCTCTTAACTTAGTTGATTAGTTCAATTTGTTTTTAGCATACACTTTAATTTTTAGTAAGTTTCTTGGTTCTGATATCAAGCATATTCGCATAGTTATGCTCAGAGCGCGTTATGCTTAATGCCTACTATATGATTTTTTTTAAAAGGAAAAAGAATAACAGAATCAAAACTTCATTTTCAAAAGTGTCTATTAGCTTAATTAAAAAATTTTCATCCTAATTCGGGAGTTCAATTGTTAAAAGATAGTACAATCCTATTAAAGGGAGCAAATTCGATCCGTGAGATGGTCGGGGCCCTTGGGGAGACATCCATATCCAAATAAAGCATGGAATTTGGACCTAATTTCCAAGTGGTTAGTGCTTTACCACCCTTGGCCAATAACCCAGACACAATGAGGTAAACTAAAAGACAGTGTGTGACTGTTATATAACTGGGTTGTATGTAACTGAGTATGCTCTTGATTTATGAGTGAGCCCAATCCCCTACCTAAAATCTTATCATAAAAAGAAAATATTTCAAAAACCTATAACTATTTGACCGTTTTCTAAACACAACAATCAAATAGATGAAGTTAATATTTGGCAGTCGTTTGCCAACAAAACCATCAAACACAATATTACTTGTCATATTTTAAATAATAAATATGAAAAATAAAATTAAAAAACAATCTATATTTAGGATTAAAATCCACCCTATTCCATTATATTTAGTGCCAGAGGGGTATTAATTAACGAGATCAAACCCATTTGTTCATGATCAGAAAACGTTGGCATCGCTTCATTTCTCTAGCTGGCTACAGGCTATTAAACTGAACTTGCATTGTCATGATCATAAACAGCACAAAACCAGACAAGATAACGTTCTCCGGAAAATCTTCACACTCACACTCACACACGAAAATATGAAATCGCTCCTTTAACACAAATATACTATTCTGTTCTTTACAAAATCATTAATTTAATCTGCGGCTGAAACAAAAAACGACAATTACATAGCTATAGATCGATAAGTTCTGTTTCAATATATATATATGTTTGTACTTGATTTTTTTGCGATCGAACGCACACAGATCACTCAATTATTATATATACCTGGCATGCAGCTGCCAACATAATGCTCATTATGTACTTGGGGCTTGCTTTGTAATGCCCTGAGACTGAGTATATAACTATATAAAATTGTGGGGTTGTCCTGGAATCAAAAGAAAGGGGCTCAAAAATCAAGAAGCATATCTTTGACAACAATCATGATATTAATTATTACTATTATCTATGAATTGATCAATTATGAATTTATTATCGTCAACTAAAATGGCGTCTTCAAAAAGTCATTCGAATATAATGGGTTCTCACGCACGGGTGGCTCATCATTCCTTTATGGTTATCATCACGATCCCTTTGATAAACCTGCCTGGTTGGTACTCACAATATTGTACTGGACTACTGGTTTCAAATCTAAAAAACACGCGCGCGGGGTAAAACCATTTCACTTAAATAATTTTTATTTTGGTACTTAGTGTAGTTTTCTCCATCAATTAAATCGTTAATTTTATTCGGCTAACACTCTTAACTCCGGTCACTTTTCCCTATTAGCATTGTTAGCCCAGATCCAGTACTAATTGAGCAAAATTAAAGTATTTTATTAGGAGAAAAAACACACAAATACCAAATTAAAAATTGAAGAAAAGCATAGATACATGTAAATGAGTTTCCCCTATATGTACTCATTAAATTATTCTACTTTTTTCTGTCCTTAATATAAGATCTAATTGAATTTTTTTTTTGTAGAGATTAAGAAAGCTAAATAAATTATTTAATCATAACATATGTTGTTTTACTTATTTATCATTAGATTATATATCAGTTTTTAAATCAAGTAAATTAGTTTGGACATTGGAGAAAACGATAAATATAAATATTTTAAAGTAATTTATTTAACTTTCTTGATTTCTTCAAAAAAATCAACTAGTATTATATTAAGGACCAGAGATGGTATAAAATAACAAAACATATATAATATAAGTAAGATAATTTAAATCACAACACTCATTAGAAGAAAAAACACTAATTTGCTCATAAACAATTCAGAAACAAAAATATACTCCATGAGAATATTTCACTCAGTCTCTTGCTAGTTAGAAGACTCCAATGGTAACTCTCACTATGAACAACCTCTCAATGCAAAACAAGGGCAAAAGTTTAAAGGAAGAAATCATCCCAAAAGACTAATATGGTAGTTAGGAACGGCTCCTTAAACTTATAAACTCTTATTATACTTTTGTGAAGCACCCTAGCGTATACTTGAAATACTCTAATACTGAATGTAGGAGTCAAATAATAAAAATTAGTTAACTTAATTTTTCGTAAAAAATGTTTGTTGATTTTTTTAAAATATTACTTTTAATCATTTGCATTAATTGGAAACTACTCCCTTAATGGAAAATTCCTTACTATGGGTAATCCATAAAGAGATCTTAGGAAAATTATAATTTCTTCATGTATTTCTCATTATTTTCATTATTGACAAGAGGAGGACGTCAATCAAACGGACCACAATTCCGTAATAAATTCTCACGGATTAAAAAAAAAATCAAGAGTCATTCTCATGAAACTATCGGTGAGACAGACACTACAAAAAAAAAAAAAAAAAAGACTTTCGGCTGTGACAAAAGTCGCTGCTAAAAGTCTAAAAGTCGCCGCTAAAAGTGTTTAAAAAAAAATTTTTAAAAATTTCAAACAAGACTTTCAGTGATGATACTAAAATCGCCACTGAAACATACTTTCGGTGGCGACAACACAATGTTACCGCTGAAAGTTAAACTTTCAGCGACGACAAAAGTGTCGCCGCTGCGGTAACATTAAAAGTCGCCGCTGAAAGTCTTTTTTTTTTTTTTGTAGTAAGAGTAGTCTTCTCTCATATTTTTCTTATGAGCAATGTATTTCTCACAAATTCA
Source organism: Inga oerstediana (assembly GCA_963210345.1). Lineage (NCBI taxonomy): Eukaryota > Viridiplantae > Streptophyta > Magnoliopsida > Fabales > Fabaceae > Inga > Inga oerstediana. Next base: position 74,889,136 of record OY723399.1, on the reverse strand, counting down.
CACATCTTCTCTCAGAAAGATATGTTATTGTTTTGGTGTAATGAGTAGTGACTATTAAGTTAGATTAGTCAACTGGGATTTCAACAAAAATAATTTTCTGATAGATTTACCCTTCCTCAAATCTCATCATTGACTGTATCATTGCCTTCCATCACATCAACTTTAATTATAAGTTGCTTAATATATATTATATCATGTAAGTTGTTTATTATTAATTAAAAAATGCAGCAGAAAGCCATAAAACTCAGAATGAGGGATAACGCATCGAATGTATATAATATAATAGATCTTGGAATTTCACGCTTGAAATAAAGTTTGAGGATTCATGATTGATTGATAGTGTTGGTGACTTTGAATATTAATTATGCGAAGTTTAGTTTAATTAAAGAATCAATTATTATTTCATTGTGTGATGGTATGATGAGACTTTGAATATTTTGCAAACCAGTGGAGAAAACAACCAAAAGGATCTTGGCATGATATCTCTTACATGGTATATTTTTTAATTAATATATATGTGTGTTAAAGTATACGATTTGGTACTCTAATTAAGCTTACATCAAGTTAGCACTACCAATAAGCTATTGGTTGAGATGATAAGCAGTCTCGTCCCATAAGAGGGAGAAAAAATTCTACAAAGCGCATTTGTTAGAAGATCTTTAATCTTAACACTCATGGTCTGACAGAAATTAGTTTCAAGTAATGTTTTAAAAGCCGGATCAGACGTCGAGTCAGAAAGATCAATGAGTTATGGTTCAAAGGGTTAGATTGGTTGGGCCGTCTAGTCAGGCCAGTGACATAATTATTAAATTAAAATAATATTATATAAGTATATAATGGTTAAAATATAAGGAATCCATAATTTAATATTTTTTTAATAATAAGGCAAAACGAGATATTGATGATAAAACAAAAACATTACAAAGGACTAGTTATAGTATAACATAAAGAAAAATTAACCATATCATTAAGTAGAATGGGGACCATAATCCAATTTCATAAAAAATTGAGTAAAGTCACAAAATATATCCAACAAGATGAAATAAAAAATATTTTTTAATTATATATTTCTTATTAAGAATAAAATCTAAATACCAAAAATACATTTGGAATTATATTAGTTCACACTATTGAAATTAAAAAAAATTAAAATTTTTAATTATATTATGACATATGTAATATAAAAAATAAGTAGTGTTAAAATATTTTGCATGTCAAAACATGTGGTGGGAGATTAACTTATTTATAATAAAATTATAAGAGTGAAATTTGAGTAAAAAAGCAAAGTTACAATATTTTATACATGTTTTTTTTTTTAAATTTTCAAATCCTTTTATGTTGATTTATCCGGTTTTTATAAAATCATTTCAGTTCCCGGCTTAATAGCGGCTTCCGGCCCAATGATGAAATAAAGGTAAAATCCAGGTCACTGTTGTGACAGGCTAACGGTTTGACCGTCCAGTCCGATCCGGCTCTGAAAACCTTGGTTTCAAGTCCAAAATAATTTGTTTTGATAATAAAATGCTAACATATTATTCTTTCATTATATTAAAGAATTAAAGTATAAACATACTTTATTGGCATTTTTTTGTTGAGTCAGCATTTTCTATTAATGAAATTTATAATAGTGTTAATACTAATAAAAAAACTGAAAATATGCTTTATGAATTTAATGGACTAAATTAAAATTTTTGATGTAAACTCAGATAACCCAACGTGTAATTTAGCCATATATAATTATATATACACGCACATTCATACATTGTGTGTGTGTAAGATTATTGTTGTGTCCTTTTTATCTTCTCGCCAAGCCACACACACGATCGTGTGCCACCACCATATTTTGAAATTTGATGCGGAAGAAAAGCAAGTTTTGTCTACTTCCACGCAGAATAAACCCACGATCATACAATTAAGAAAACAACAAACTCTTTAATTTATTTATTTATGAATGACCGTATGCTTTAGTTTCAACTAAATTCTCAGCTGAGTTTGACAATTAATATGTTATAGTCCACCACACAATCTTTCGCACAAAGCTTAATTTTATTTAACAAGTTGGTACCTCTAGATAATGTAAATTATTTCCTTCTAATGATTATAATTGGCATCGTATATCATTTCCATTAGTTTTGATTTAGTGCTTTACTTTAGATTATATATAGTGAACGGTGAACCCCATAATTTTATTTTATAGAATGGAAATCATTAAAAAGTCAAAATAAAGACAGAATGAAAAAATACAGCAGTAAAAAGAAGCTAAGTAATCCCGCTTGCATCCTGTTGAAGTTTGGTATATAAGATTCCTTCAACAGGATTTGCAATTCAAATCCAATATTTAAAGCCTTTTTCGCTAAGAGGTTTGCTATTTCATTTTTAGCGTGGTTGATATTCACCAACTCCACTTCCTAGTCGCGTCTCATCACATGTTGTAGTTCAAATATCAAGTTCATGTCTTAATGCATCTCCCGATGTTCAGCTCTACTCAGTAAGACCACCTCACTTGAATCACAATATAACCTCATCCCAAGCTCGATGACGTCTCCATATACACCCCAATATCTTTGCAACTAAGCAATCAGCTCCTTTAACTCGTCACATGAGCAATCCTACAAAGGAAAGCATCTGGGTTTTTTAGAATCACTACTACAAATAGGATAATTTATGACCCAAATTAACGACTGTTTTCAAATAACAGTAGTAGTAAAGCAACTTGGAATTTTGGGAAACATTTCAACTACTGTTCTTAAAAAAACAGTCATTGAAACTTGATATTCAACGACCGTTCTTAAGAACGGTCGTTGAAGACACTTTCAACGACTGTTCTTAAGAACAGTCGTTGAAAGTGCCAAAATTTAGCACCAGCAGGCTCGCTTTCTGATCAACTTTCAATGACTGTTCTTAAGAACAGTAGTTGAAAATGCCAAAATTTATTCCAATTTCGCTTTCTGATGACAATAAATCCCAGCGCATGCTTTTGAGACAGTCACTTTCCCTTTCCCGCCCCCGTCCGACCTTGCTTACAGCTAGAGCCCTGTCACTCGATCCCTTTGTTTCTATTTGCTGTGTCGCGCATCTCACTTCTCCTTGGGTCTCTCAGATAGCATTCTCTGGCCCCTAGCTCTCCGCCCCGTGAGCCTTTGTCGCGTCCTGCATCTCCGCCCCAGCTCGCGGCCTTCTCCTCTGTCAGTTCTGGCATACAACACTCCCTTCTTTTTCCTAGTAATTACCCGAATCTACTCTATACGTTCTTGGCCTGGTCTGTTCTATCTTTGTGATGGAAATTAAAGTTGAATGCTTGCATATATTTTGTTCACGGAGTTGAAATTTAGTGTTAACGGACTAGAGATTCACTTACATTAGAATGATTTGTAGAGGGCAAAACTTAAAGACAACAGCTAGGTGATGGAATTGTAAGTTTAAGAAGCAGAGATTCAGTTTTGATTTCATTTTTGGTGATGTCTATGTGATGGTCGTGGGTCTGTCTGAAGACTTCAGTTTAAGGCAGATAGGAAGTAAGGTAGGAAGTGGGACTATTTTGTCCTATCACACATCTTTAGCAACTGAATTAGACCTTCCTGACCTTACAACTATATATATGTGTGTGTGTAATGTATGAACTAACCTATTATCTCTCACCCATACTGCTTTTCCTTCATTCCTGTCTCTCTACTTTTGAATTCCCTTTTGGTGTTTTCACCATAAGTCTCCCTTCTACCAACTCACATTTATTATAAGTAAGTATAACATGCCATTAAGGGTATGTAGTGTGTGTGTGTGTGTGTGTATAAAATACTCACTTGAACTTTTAAATCAATTAAAACTTATGACAAAAAAATCGATTAAAACTTAATAATAAACTACGCCAAACTTTTAAATTCTCATTGAACTTTAAATTAAGTGCGTATATGCAATTAACAAAACTAATAACAAGAGTTATCTATATATATTTAAGATTTTATGAGGGATTCATTGAAAAATTTAAAAAATGAGAGGGAGGTTAATTAAATTTGTACATGACATACATTTTAGTGGAGTTGTGTATAAATTAGCTTTACAATTTTTTAGTAGAGGAATTGTTTTTTTTTTGGATAAAAGAGAAATTGAGGATTGGGTAAAATTAAACTTATTCTTCATTAATAGGAATATTATTAAAAAGATGTGATAATTTTAAAACCTTAAACTAATTTTATTAATTGATCTTGGTATATTGATAACAATTCGGTCCCAAAAGTGTTAAAATATGAGCAACGTTAGGCATACTCTAATGGTAGCCAAGCAAATGTGTGCCACGGTACCTTATAGCACGTAAGATTCTATGTGGGTATGACTATACTTTCATCTTTTACTATTTTTGTCCTGAAAGTTTTTCGAAAAGCATAATATTATCCTAAAAATGTTAAAAAATAAGCAGTGTCGTCTAAATTTAACAACAGAATGGAAAATAAAAAAAGTTGATGAATGGCCGTTGAACACACGGAATGAATTACACGACAAGGACGATCAATGACTCACCCTATGATTGGTATTAATCCATAATACTTTTGCACGCTCATATTTCATTCAGTCCAACCTGTTCCATTCTTATTACGTGCAGTAATTCAAATTTGGCATATTGGATGTGTTTTGAACTTGTTATCAATGTGTACACTTTCTTTTTCTATCTCGTATCATTTGAATTATAATTCAGTCGACGTGTACACTGTAAGTTATGTCCCCATAAGCTTTAATTTTTCCTTTTAAATTTTCTGAACAAGAATGTGTGTTTTGTTGTGATCACATAGAAATTAAAGTGGTATTCTCTTAGTGATGCGAGATGGGTGAATTAATAAGTGTTATTTGCAGGTAAACGTGTGAATTAAAAAGTGCAAGATTAGTGGCATACGTTTTCTAATTTGCATACAATCAACAAGGTCAGTTCAACAATGCCTTTGAGTTCATAAAAGATGTAGTAGTTTTGGGTAATATTATAATGTTTTGGGTAATAACTCTCTCATAAACCTGTAGGTATCACTACTGCCATCATTCTCCCTTGGGTTGCCGGCCTACTACATCCTTGCCTCAGTAGAATCTTCTTCCAAATCCTCAATCACAAACATAGTGTCCTAGGAAGCTAAAGATTTGCTGGTAAGTTATGTTAGTGCTTGTTGATGAAAGTTTTTGAAACCTGAGGATATCATGGTGCTACTATTTGTTGTAAGCGTGATAAATTTGAATTACTAAACTTTGAAAATGGTAGTTGAACTATTAGTTTTTACAGTGTGTCATGAGTATTTCATATAGCTGTTCTAAACTTGAGTGTTTGTGAAAATGGATTAGGTGGTAATAAAATGGATCACTGTTGGATGAATACTTTGAGAATTAGTGAAGAATATGAGAATGGGGTGGAAAAGTTTATTGAATTTGCTAAAATGAATGCACCTAGTAAAAATGGGAAGTATTTTTGTCCATGTATCAACTGTTTAAATGAGAGTCTACGGGAAATTGATGATATAAGGGATCACTTATTTTTTGATGGAATAAACCTTCGGTACACAAGGTGGATATGCCATGGTGAGGAAGTTACCGCTTGTGCGTCACATGAGAAGGAAGTTTTGGAGGTTGGAGATGATGATAGAATGGAAAACATGATTCACGATGTTGAGGTAGAATGTTTTGCACAAACGCCTGTATATGATAGCATGCGGAGTAATACAGAGACACCTTTGTACCCTGGGTGTACTAAGTATACACACTTGTCAGGCATTTTGCACTTAGTCAACTTAAAGGCAACTTATGGGTGGACTGACAGTAGTTTTACATTATTACTAGAATTGTTGTGTGATATGTTTCCAGAGGATAATGTACTTCCAAATCGTATGTATGAGGCCAAGAAAATATTATCTACGATGGGTATAGAGTATAAAATATACATGCTTGCCCTAATGACTGCGTATTGTACAGAAATGTGTATGAAGGCTTAAGTGAGTGTCTGAAATGTAAAACTTCCAGATACAAAGTGAAGAAAGGTAATAGGTGTGGTGATGAGACAAATAAAAAGTAACCTTTAAAGGTTTTGTGGTATCTTTCAATCATACCGCGGTTCAAACCAATGTTTGCTAATGCGAAAGAAGCAAAGAAGTTGAGATGGCATTATGATGACAGAGTTTGTGATAGAAAATTCCTTCGGCACCCGGCTGACTCTCCACAATAGAAGAAAGTAGATGAAATATATCCCGGATTTGGCAGCGAGCCTAGAAACCTTCGGCTTGGGCTTTTCACAGACGGGATCAATCCCTATGGTACTTTTAGCAGTACACATAGTGCATGGCCCGTTCTGCTGGTAATTTACAACTTACCTCCCTGGTTGTGTATGAAATGCAAGTATATGATGCTTTCTATGATAATTTCAGGATCAAAACAGCCAGGGAACGATATCAATGTCTACTTGGCACCTTTGATAGAGGACTTAAAGAAGTTGTGGGAGGATGATGTAGATGTGTTTGATGCATATAAGCAACAGTCGTTTAAGCTACGTGTAATGATTTTCACCACGATTAATGACTTCCCTGCATACGGTAACTTGTCAGGTTATAGTGTCAGGGGTCATAAAGCTTGTCCAATATGTGAAGCGATCACACAGTTCCATCAACTCAAGCACGGTAGAAAAACGGTCTACCTTGGTCATAGACGATTTCTTCCTCGGTTCCACCCGTACCATAGGCTAAAGAAGGCTTTTAACGGTTTGCCGGAGAATGAAATGGCTCCGAAGCCATTAACTGGAGACGAGGTTTATAGTCGGGTGGAAAGAATCAATGTCACTTTTGGTAAAAATCAAAAGACTACGGGTGAGAAGAACATATGGAAGAAGAGGTCAATTTTCTTTGATCTTTCATATTGGCGTAGTCTTGATGTGAGACATAGTATTGATGTGATGCATGTGGAAAAAAATATGTGATAGCCTTATTGGTACGCTTTTGCACAGCAGGGAAAACTAAAGATGGAATTAGTGTGAAAGTAGACTTGGTTGAAATGAGAATAAGAGAATGACTGCATCCACAACTAAGAGATGATGGTAAGAGAGTGTATATGGAGCCAGCAGCGCATACATTCTCAAAAGCCAAGAGAAGAAGTTTGTGTGGGTGTTTGCACAACATTAAGGTGCCACAAGGGTATTCTTCTAATGTGAGTCGGCTTGTGTCAATGGAAGATTTGAAGTTAGTTGAAATGAAGTCTCATGATTGTCATGTCTTGATGCAACAACTATTATCAGTAGCTATTAGAGGCATTATGAAAGATGATGTGCGAAGCACGATAACAAGGTTGTGCAGTTTCTTCAATGCTATTTGCAACAAGGTTGACATTGCAAGGTTAGACAAATTGGAAAATGAGGGTTATACTATTCTATCCCAACTAGAGATGCATTTTGCTCCTGCATTCTTTGATATAATGGTGCATTTAATTGTTCATCTGGTAAGGGAGGTAAGACTATGCGGCCCAGTTTATCTAAGGTGAATGTACACTTTCAAGCGATACATGAAGAACTTAAAAGGGTATTCTAAAAATCCTTATTGACCTGAAGCTTCAATTGTGGAAAGATATGTCGTTGAAGAGGTTATGGACTTTTGCAAAGAATATCTATCAAGGTCAAAGGCCGAATCTCATCATGAAAAGGTACAAGTAAGGGAACATGAGGGCTCAAAGTGAAGAGTATGCGTCGTGAAGAGGTGTTGCAAGCACACCTGTATATCTTGAATAATATGGAAGAAGTTCAGCCGTACTTAGTCGAACACAGAAAGAGTTTAAAGGAGATATATCCAAGGAAAAATGACATGAAGATAGCTAATGAGCAAAACAAGACTTTCATAGAGTGGTTCAAGGATAAGATAGCGCACGAGACCAATGTGTCTGAGACAATTAAATGGTTAGCTTGGGGGCCTTCTTTTGAGGTTATAACTTAGAGTGGTTTCGACATAAATGGGTATTCCTTCTATACAAAAAGCCAGGATAACATAAGTACTATACAAAATTGTGGGGTGATGGTGGTAGCCGAATCAATGCACTTTTCTAGTTCAAAAGACAAAAACCCCATTTTGGCCTCCATGGTCTATTATGGAGTTATTGAAGATATATGGGAGATAAGCTACACTAAGTTGAGGGTTCCTTTATTCAAATGCAAGTGGGTTAACAATAATGCTGTTGAAATAGATCAATTTGGATTTACCTCAGTTGATCTTGAAAGAGTCGGTTATAAAGATGAGTCATTCATTCTAGCAAGTTAGGCAAAACAAGTGTTTTATGTCATTGATCCAGCAAATGAAAAATTCTCTATTGTACTTCAAAGTAAAAAACAGAAGGATGGTGATCCGAATTTGAATCTTGACGACACGCCGCCTTTCACTATAAATTCGCCTATGCCATCTGAAGTGGAATTGGTAGATGATGATGAATATGCAGCTAGAGTTGATCATTGTAAAGGAATTTGGGAAAACACTTAACGTAAGATTTTAAATTGTTTAAAGTGTTCATGTAATTTCAATTTACTTATCATATGTCACATTTATTTCTTAGTAAGATTTTGAATTGTTTAAAGTATGAATGTAATTTCACTTTACTTATCATGTCACATTTATTTCTTATCAGGATCATGGCAAGGTCAAATTCGAGCGACTCTATTGGCTCACCGGTCAAGAAAAAGGTTAGAGGAAGTATGAAGCTGCGGTCGTTGGTGGCACGTCATGAGGAACAACAGGCGAGCAGGGTTCACGTGGAATTTAATGATGATTTGAAGCCACTCGGCCCAGACGGAGACAAGTTCATTAGCTACATTGGCTTTTTGGGTCGGAGCAAAGTTAGCGTTCTAATTCCTACCTGGAGGGAAGTTTCAAAGGACACGAAGGCTATGATTTGGGAACAACTTTTGGTATGTAAAGTTGTATTGTTATCTCAATCTCTATTTATTTGTTTTTATATATAACTATTATATATTTTGTTTTATAGCAAACCTACGATGTTCCCAATATGAGGCAGATGTACAAGCATTGGATGGGGGAAGTTCATGAGAGGTGGAAAGATTTCAAGTCCACGCTCACAACCAAGTATGTTCGAAGGCCAAGGAGTCATGAGGATCCTTGTAAAGAGTATTCGTTTCTTTCTCCAAATGACTGGAGGTCCTTTGTGGCATCGCGACAGGATCCCAATTTCTTGTTACATTTTGTTTATCTTAGTGTTAAACATTTTAGTTGAACTTACTTGACATCACTAACTCAGTTATCATTATTCTTTGTTTATATAGAAATTGAGTCAAGCAAATAAAGAGAGACGGGCGAAAAACAATTATCCTCATTACATGTCGCGTGGGGGTTATCAGAAGCTCGAGAAGAAGATGATGCAGGCTGAATTATAAAAATTGGAGGAAGCAGCCCGAACAGATCCTAGTATTGTCGTACAGGCGCTACCTCCTCCCCCATGTCACAAAAAATAGAAAGCAGGGAGGATAAAAGGGAGAAAAATATATAAATCCAGTCATTGCTGATGTCGCTAAAAGGATTGTGAGTATTTAATAACAAGTATATTTAAGTGTGTTTCATTTTCCTAACAAGATTGCATGTAATTACTTTCTATTTATCCATTGTATGCTACAGGATGAACTTGAAGAGCAGAGCAGCCAGGGTTCCTTCACTCAAACTGGAAGGATGGACATCTTAGCAACGGCACTTAGGAATCTAGATCACCCTGGTCAAGTTAGAGGGGAGTCAAGGGGAGTTGGTCTCTCTAAATACTTTGGACGAGGTTCACAAGCTTATGGATGAGGTGAAATGAGTCAAGAGTTTGTGGCCAGGGTTTGAGAGGAAATCCGAGCAGAGCTAGCGGTGCAAATGCATTAATCACTTTGAGACGAGCTTAAAGAAGGGTTGTTGAGTGAGCTGCGTGGTAAGATGAGTACGATGGTGTTGTCTCACATGCAATGAGGGATGTGTAACGTGGCGCCTAGCTCTAAGGTTTGTAACTAATTTCATTTAACATTACATTGTGTTTTTCCTTACGTTATTTTAATTAATTCTTTCATTTCTCTTACTCAGGAATCCTCGGCCTTTCCAAGCACCAAAGGCAGTTATAATCCGCCTAAGGTTGGACATGGCAACCCTGGTCCTTCGCTAGAGCCTGGAGAACCCTGCACTCTGTATTTAGAAGTCCCTTACCTGCGTCCTGTTACTGATGCTGTTGTATACAGCCATACTACCACCCACCATAATAACCAAATCCGGGACGATTAACGTAAGGTTAATGTGACAAGTGTTCGACTGAGGAAGGAAGATGTAGATGTCCCATTCCCCGATGGTGAGGTTACCAGACTAGGTCAGGCAACAGGATCTTTCATCTTGTGGCCTAGACATCTTGTTCAGACTGTGCCAGTCTGAACAATGGTAGGAAACACCTTATTGTTACTTGATCATTGACATTCTACTTATAATCTTTATTTTTTGTCTTACTAGGAAAAAGATGATGCGACAAAATTTCCCTTTTAAGCACGACTGCAAAATATTCATCAAGACATAAACAAGGTCGACTTGCAGATGCCTTGTGAGATTGTGGGTCGTAGAATCTCGTATAATTATGGACTTGATAACCAAGATATTAGAGAGTTCCTATGTTTGGAGGAGATAGACATAGGATGGGTCACATTTGCAATCATGTAAGTTTAGTTATAATTTTTAATTGTAATTAATGCACTAATATTTAGGAGTTTTAAGTTTCTACATTTACTGAGTCATTTCTTATTTCATTTATGTGGTAGCTGCTTCCACTAACTATGTGACGAACGAGGGCTCGCCACTACATATGGCTTCTTATGTCCTGACAATATGTCAGGGCGTAATAGCCAGAGGTTGGAAGATCGGATGAGCTATGTAGGCTATATAATAGGCGAGACTCAACTGCCTTGTTATCTAGCACCAATTGTTGAAGGGCAAGTAACTTAATTTCATATATTTATACACATTCGCTTTGCTAAGCAGTATCATGTTATCGAACCTCATTTTAATCTATATATGCATGTGATTATAGTTATCATTGGAGTCTCTGTGTTCCTTGTCCCTCGATCAACATCATCTTTTGGTTTGTCTCATTGGGTCGCAGGCCAAACGGAGATATAAAAAATATTTTCAACATGTAAGTAAATTTGTTTGTTAGTCATTGATTTTTGATTATACTCAATTGTTTTAATGTCTTCCGTTTATCATTTTAATTATTACAGTGCACTGAAGACATATTATATAATGGGTGGGAAGCATGAAGATAAAAGTGGTCCGACAAAGTGGTTCCAGCCAAAGGTAAGTTCTTTGCATTCAAGTTCTTCGATTAACTATTACTTTACATAGGCCTTTATTCTTTTTTACCGTTTGCTTTTGATGTATAGTGGCCTCAGCAAGCAGGGGCAACTGAGTGCGGCTTCTATGTTATACTATATATGTATAACATCATTTTTAGTGGCCTTACTACAAATTTTGAGCAGGTGATCATTTCTTGATTCTCAATTGAATTTCATTTCTTTTCATGTGCTTGAATTGTTAGTTATTTCATTCAATTTATTGATTTATGTTAACATATTCTCTATTTTGCGCAAAGATTTTTGGAAATCAGGACCCATACACAATCGAGGACATTAATTTGATCCGAGACCTTTTGTCAGGACATCTTCTACAACACATAGAGTGGTGATGATTTGTAGAGGTTTTTTCACATATTGCAGTGGTTTTGTACAGTGGAATATAAGTTTGCATATTTGAATACTTTTTCCAGTTTCTTATTTATGAGTACTTTGACTTCATTATACTTTATAACACTTTGGAAATTGATGATGAAGCATAGGAATTTCATGAAAGCATGTCATCTCTTTGGCTATATGATTGTCATGATTTAGTTTGAAAGTCCAAAAATGAAAATTAACTGATGATGAAGCATAGGAATTTCATGGAAGCATGTCATCTCTTTGGCTATATGATTGTCATGATTTAGTTTGAAAGTTTAAGTTTAAAAATTAACTGATGATGAAGCATCTATAGGAATTTCATGGAAACATAGGCATTTCTGGGTTACGTTGGTGCTTTTCTAATGGCATTATATTGGTGGTTGTATCCTGTAAAACGTGAATTTATAGGAATTTCATGGAAACAAAGGCATTTATGGGTTACGTTGGTGTTTTTCCAATGGCATTATATTGGTGGTTGTATCATGTAAAACGTGAATTTTAAAAAAAACATACAATAAAGATACAACGACTGTTTTTCACAAAACAGTCATTGTATCTAAGATACAACGACTATTTAATAACTGTCGTCGTTTCTTGAACTTTCAACGACACTCACTTATACATCCCCTTGGAAACAATCGTCTAAAGGGTATAAAAACAGTCGTTAAAAGTGTCCCCTGCAGTAGTGAATGCCACTAAGATACAACGACTGTTTAATAACAGTCGTCGTTTCTTGAACTTTCAACGACACTCACTTATACGTCCCCTTGGAAACAGTCGTCTAAAGGGTATAAAAACGGTTGTTAAAAGTGTCCCCTGCAGTAGTGAAGGCCACTAAAACCAGATGCTTTGATCTGTAAGAATATGCACCATTCACATAAACTTCAGTTCAATCGTTCACGGGAGTTCTTGACTCGATGCCACAAGATTTGTAATTACTACAAGATGTTTAATTTTTTTTTCAAAAAAGGCTTTTATAAGCTTATTAATGGAGATCAAGTGGTTACAACTGTAGTAGATGGAGACAATCTCTAGTGTAGGATGCTTTGTTTTTATAATGAGCATTTCAAAATGATGTTAAATTGAGTGCTCCATTTATTAATAGTACAAAAGAGGGGTCCATGCAACTTACCCATACAAGTATGTGTTTCTATAAAAGTGAATGAATCTGATTAACCACCTTTGATTTATATAATCATTGATAAACGTGTACCAAAAAAAGAAATTTATTGCAAATTATAATTAAGGAGAACACTCAAACTGATCACTATTATATACCCTTATACTTGGTAATGTGATGTTATCGTTAAGGGCAAAAAGGTTTTGTGATGAGGATGCATTATTAAAATCACTCTTGGGCATAAAATAGTCTTACTATAAACATAAACTAATATATTTAAGGATCATAGACTAATTAATGCGGTCAAAGGAGGGTATCTCATTCAACCAAGTGACATATGTGTGTGAGAGAGAGGAGGTATTTGAAGCAAGATATAGAATTTTGATACTACCTCCGATTTTTAATATAAGACCCAGTTGACTTAGAGAGATTAAGAAAACTACATGTGGTTCTTAATGTGTGTGAGAGAGGAGGATTTAAAGCAAGATATAGAATTTTGATACTACCTCCGATTCTTAAAATATAACCTAGTTGACTTGGAGAGATTAAGAAAATTAGATGCATTAGTTCATAAGAGCATATATTATGTATTATTAGATTATATATTAGTTTATAAGTTAGTCAAAATTAGTTTGGTGTAAAAAGGATAAATATAAATACTTTAAAATAATTTATTTATTTTCCTTAATGTTTTAAAACAAGCCAGACAGGTATATTAAGAACGGAGGTAGTACTTTTTTATATATTTACAATTTTGGTCTCTAATGGCTACATTTGTCAGTGAGTTATAAATATAACACTTCATACATATTTTAATAAGCTTGAAGAGAAAAATCATCATTTATGGAGCCATCAAATGTTATTATCTTCATCATTTGAGTGTTAATGTTTCATTGTACTCGTTCTGCTCTGAGAGTTTTATTGAGTTGAACCCTTTCTTCAATAATTCTTTGCTTTGTAATTAGGTTGAGGTGTGCCTTAAAAATTAAGGGCGTAGTATCCTTGAAATAGAGATTAAAGTGTGAGGTATCTTTTGAGAAAAGAGTGAGCCGAAAAAGAAAAGGATTGCAGTGGCTTTATAAGTGTTGAATTTAGAACATGTTTTGGGACGACTTTCAAAACTAACTTAAAAAATAACCATGATTTCAAAAGCAGAGTAGCCAAATAAAACTCAAAAACCCAAAATAACTTCTAACCCTCAAGACCATGGTTTTGATCCCAAAAAATAAGGTAGAGAGAATAGCTTTTCATCCAAATTAAACATGGAATTAAATCTCAAATAGTTTGATTGGGGAGTGGACAATGACTCAAGGTTAGAGCTAAACCAAGATAAATTGAGCAAAGCTACAGATTAAATCTACCCATGAAGTATTCCGCAAGGGGGACCAGACATCATAAACTTTTTTTTTCTGTGCAAATGATACAAAAATGTCAGGGTTGCTGGAAATTTTATGTGTATTATTTTTATACCATTTTAAAAACTTCGTGTATATTTTTGCACCATTTTCTTAATTGACAAGTTTTTTAAATGGTCAACATTAGTTGACTTAATAGTTATGATATTTTCACATCATTTTAAAAAATTTGTACTTTTGCACTCACTAAAAAAAGATTATGGTGTCATGCCCTACAAAACACTTTATAAGTATATTTGCTAGTTAACTCATAAACTTTTTGAATTCTCTTTATCTTTTAACTCTTTACATTCTCAATACACATCTTTTTTTCTTTTCCCAAAAACACTGTATTTGAAGCCTTTACTGCTATATACATATAATATTTTTTAGGAAAACAACTTCATGCTTCATTTACTCTTTGTTATTGTGAATGTTTAATTAAGCCTTTTTGCAAATAAGGCTCTAAACTATTCAACAAAAAAAATAACTTTCCAAACTATGATTGTATTAAAATACCCTTCGATCACTTTACAAATTTGTAAATATGGTTTGTTTTTAAAACCATGATTTGTTTTTAAAACTCTTAAATTTTTAAACGCTCAGTTAACCTCCGCCTCTTGCATGTGTTGTCATTTTCTATAACATATTTGAGGGGAATACAGGATAAAAGCTACATATATAATCACGACATTTTTTACAAAACAAAAAAACGATATATATTCACACACATACTTAACTTTATCCAAACGTGTATATATGTATAGATTTTGCCCAAAAACACACACACACTATATATTGAAGTCTATAAATAATAGATGGATTTGCCGGACAAAACCAAAGGAGCCAATAGTTGATAAGTGTCACTTTGTTTTGGCTTGGCTTTGATAATTAATTAATTCTGAACAAATAAAACTATAAAAGATAGAAACGATGCAGAGGTTGACTTCCAATGGCCATTGACCTATTATATGCATCCCAAGACAAACAGAATACGAGAGTTCCACACGTGGAAGCTTGTTAAGTTATCATCATAAACCCTAACTATATGGGGCAACTTTATTGCTTCTTTCAAGAGTCAAGACATATTCGAGGCATGGTCCAAAAAAAAAAAAGCCTTCGCTCTTGTCATTTTTAATCTACTTAAACATGCATAATGGCAACCCATTCATCTCTATAATTTTTTTTTTCCAAAAAAAAAAAAAAACACACACACACACACACGCTTTTCTTAAGAAAGGTGGTGCACCATAACACTATTATTTTTTAAAATTTAATTTTTAAATATATAAATATACATATATTCTAACTTATATTAGATCATATATATATTTTATAACCAGCCTATGCACTTCTATGTGAATACAATTTTTTGCTAAAAACTACACACAATTTTAAACTAAATTAATTATTCAAAATATATAAATAATAATATTAATTTTTAATAAATTCAAAATTCTTACTCATTATTATTCTAATTAAACGTGCATATAATGGCAACCCATTCGTCACTATGGTTTTTCAAAAACAACAATAACACACACAGAGGCATATTTTTCTTAAGGAAGGTGATGCACTATAAATCTTAACACAATATTATTTTTAAACTGTAATGTACATGCATATACACACACGTTTTCTAACTTTTTGGATAATACTTGTATTTTAACTAGCCTAGGTACTTGTATCTTAATACAATTTTTTTCAAATAAATATACACAATTTTAAACTAAATTAATTATAATAAATAAATAAATAATCATATTATTAATAAAGTCAAAATTCTTAATCATTTTATTTTTATATGAAACTAGACTAGATTAAAGGTCCGTGTCTTGCAGAGTAATACTATATACAACTTAAGAATAATATGGCTTTCTTTAAATTTTAGAAAATATTACAAGTCATATTATTTATAACTTATAAATAATATATCTTGGTACAGACTTTATAATATATGTAAACAATTGATGTTCCTCATTTGATCTTTAATATAAGAAACTGTAAAATTTAGTAAAACATTTATGAATTTTTTTTTAAAAAAAACGACCACATATTTAATTGGTCTATTTAAGTGTAATGTTTGATTTTAAGGTTTGATTGTAGAAATTAATAGTTTTAATTAAGAAAATTTGGGAATATCATTATAATTTTTGAAGAAAAAAAAAATAAGACTCTCTTAGCTAATTTTATCTACACTTATGTTTTTATCAAAGTAACTACACTTTTTAACTTATGATAAATAAGAATATATTTCGGAGGCGTTCAATTCCCCCATTCTAACTTTTGCAATTGCAAATTATGACATTTCCCCCCTCAGAAAACATCAGTTCCTAGTTTACTTCGAGAGAAATGAAGAAAAGGGAGAGTATATGAATTTTTTTATTAAAAAGAGTTTAGGTAAGTTTGGCAATGTGGACTTATAAGGGTTAGGGCATATCTGCACTCAAAGAGCGTTTAATTAAAGAGGTACTTATAAATCGTTTACCAACAAAATTCCACATGGGTAGGGGATGAATTATTTTGATGAGTTGCATTTAAAATATGGAGTAGTAGGATATGTTGGAATATTTTATATTGAAGAGATGTGCTCTTTTGAAAAGTCATGGTCTTATAAAATTAAATAAGGAATTTATATAAAGAGTTATATATGGAGTTATAATATTAAAGGTCACTAAGGTCATGTCTCTTTAGTTCCTAAAGACACATGTGAAATGTTATAGTCAAATGTGTTGTAACCACTACTTAACGAATGGTTGTGTTATTTATAAGAAAACTCTACATATTATAAAGGTATAACTCTTCATATGTCTATTCATGAATCAACATATAGTATTTATGAATCTAAATATCTAATAAATGGTTATAATTTTTAATTAAAGAGGTATTCCTTAACAGATAACACTTCAAAGCATATCACTTCTTGACCTATATACGTATTCTTAAAGAAAACACACACACACATTTATATTTATAACATTGCCCCAAACATTTGTATAAATAGCCCCCACCACCCAACTAAGCTTTACACTTCTCAATTATCTCTTCTTCACTTCCCTACAATTAGTCTCACGTCTCTTTTAATTTCACTGATTGACGGTATCATCTTCTTCAACTGTATGTATATATATATATGCTTAATTCTTGTTCGCTATAATTCGAATTCAAAACAGTTTCTAAGAACCAAATTTTCTGGTGTTGCAGGGTCTTAATTTTAATTTTTTTTGACGATGATGAATATCATTTCGGTACCAGTGTGCAGGGTCCAAGCTTCTTCAGTAGTGAATTTCGAAAGGGGACTAAGTAACGACCCTTTCTTCCACCACCACCACCGTAAGGACAAGGTGGTAGTCATCCTGGGCGCCACCGGCTCTGGCAAGTCAAAGCTTGCCATTGATCTAGCCACCCACTTTGCTCCGGCGGAAATCATCAACTCCGACAAAATGCAAGTTTATCAAGGCCTCGATATCACCACCAATAAGGTCACAGAAGCGGAGTGTATAGGTATTCCTCACCATTTGCTTGGCATAGCAGATCCCAACCTCGACTTCAACGCCAGCGACTTCATCCGCCACGCCTCCTCCGCCATGGATTCCATCGAAGACAGACATTGCCTTCCCATCATCGCCGGCGGCTCCAATTCCTACATCGAAGCCTTAGTGAACCACCACCACCACAACGCTGAGTTTCAAACTGACAGGCCGGTCGAGTTTTGCTTCCTCTGGGTCGACGTTTTGCTTCCGATTCTCCACTCTTTCTTGACGGATAGGGTGGACCGGATGGTGGAAGCCGGTCTGGTCGAGGAGGTTCAAAAAATGTTTAACCCTCGCGCTGATTACACAAAAGGGATAAGAAAAGCAATCGGAGTTCCAGAGTTGGACGAGTTTCTGGAGGCTGAGTTGTCGTCGACGGCCGACGAGAGGACGAGGAAGAAGCTTCTAGAAGCCGCCATTGCCAGGATGAAGATAAACAACTGCCGGCTTGCGAGCCGACAGTTGCAGAAGATTCACCGGCTTCACGGTCTATGGAAGCGGAATATGCATCGGCTGGACGCGACGGAGGTGTTCGTGATGAGGAAGAATGGTGAAGAATCTAAGGAGGTGTGGGAGAATCAAGTGATGAACAAGAGCCGAAGGATCGTTCACAAGTTCTTGCACGAGGAAAGCCATGTTGTTCCTGCCGCCGTGTCTTCCAAAACTGTGTTGTATGTGCCACCGCAGCCTCCGCTGTCTTGGTTGGTGGCCACGGTTACTGCAACTCATTAGAGGTGGTAGGGCCAGAGAATCTATGCAAAGGTCGCATTGACATGCCTCCGATGATACGGATATGTGTGTGCGACACACATACATGACATGAGTTACGGGTATTAATGTTTTTTTTAAAAAAAAAAAGTTTATTTAACATATACTCTATATTTATGTTCCTTAATGTATGGATTGAATTTATTATGCCCTTACAGAGTTTGTGGAAACTATATCCTTTCTAAATGATTATTGTTAATTTCTATTTATTTAGACTAATATAATCTTTGATCCTTAATTTTGACTTCTTCATTTTGGTTTTGGTCCTATAAGTTTCAAATCATGAGGGTTTTGAATCCTCATCGGACAAAATGATCTAGTTTCTTATTAAATTATAGGGATCAACATATTGAAGCCAATGAAACTTAAATGATCAAAATCTATGATTTGAACCTTAAGGAACCAAAACTAAAATGAGCGCCAATTTAAGGATCACATATTGTATTAGCCCTATTTATTTTTGGCATTGTTATATCAATTTAATAATCCATCTATTCCTTTTTATAAGATAAAATTAACCGGATTATGTTGTCAAAAAATTAGTTAAAATTAGTTAGGTGCAATAAACATGTAAAAAATGGATTGTTTTCCATAAATGCTCTCATTTATGTGGAAGAGAGAATATATGTTTTATTGAGTACTTTAGTCATACATGGCAATTAAATACAATAATTATATGAGTAATTGTTTATATTAAGTGAGGATAAAATGAAGAGTTTACAAAATATTTTTGAGACAGTTCATAAATCTATCTTGTAATTAAAAGGGAACACGACATATTCAGCAATTCTATTTTATAAAAAGGAACGAAGAGAGTACTTGAATTGATTTCCAAGGGATAGTGATATAAAAGTGAGGGATTTGCTTTGGTTTTAAATGCAAGATCTTAATCAGCTTTGTCTCATAAATTTATAATTATTATGAATGAGGTAGTTTCCAATACAAATAATTGAGTGGTATTAGAAAAACCAACACATTTAATTTATAAATAACTAATTTCTTAATTTCTATAATTTAGTTATAGTGCTCCTACATTTAAGTGTGGGAAGGAGTAAATTATAACAATCTTTACTTAAATTTTTAAAAAAATAATACTACGAACTAAATCTTAATATTATATTAAGGATAGAAGCTAGGATTATTTTTGCCAACAATAAATATGTATATTAACATCTACTTAAGGGTGATCATAAATACCACTCCTATATTGCCCATCCATATATGATATATGGTCCAATCCAAATTGATTCGACTTCAATTAATTGACATCCACTACAATTTTGAGAAGCTAGTTGGTATTAAAAAGAAAAGAAAAATCAAAAGAAATTTTTGGTCCGTAATATAGTTACCTAAAAAGTTACTCATATTAATTACCATTTTCCAATTTTATCCTTATTTATTGATGGTACCCATTGAAGATAGGGAAATGAGAAATACTTACATATTTCATGACTACCATGTCATCTGAACTCTATCCAATAAAAATATAACAACTCATATCATTTTAATCCTAGTTGGCTTATGACTCATCTGAAAAATTCAAAATTTATCTTGTTTATAAGAAAAAAAAATCTTAGTTTAAAAAAAACTAAAACAAAATAATCTATTAATATTTTCTTAAAAACAAGAAAAAATTGAAATTTTTTCAGAAGAGTCATTAGCCAGCTAGGATTAAAATGATCTGAGTTGTTATATTTTTATTGGACAGAATTCAAATGATGTGGTACTCTTTGAGCATATAAGTATTTCTCTAGGGAAATAAGAAAGAGGTAAGATAAGATAAGATAGATTTGAATAGGGGTAAAGTTGAAAAAAAAAATTCTTTTAATTTAAGATAGATTTAATGAATTAACTATTCTTTTAATTTTGATAATGAGAGGGTTAAAACATAAAAGTGACTTAATTATATTTTAAATTGGAATGAGCAGTGATGAGTAATAGATGAAGGATTTTTCACTTTGCCTGTTTCGATTATACGGATTATATGGCTAAAATGAAAACCTTCCATATACAGAATATGTATTGAAAATGGAAATAAATGGACCGAAAGGCAATCTATACCTTCATTGAAAGCTCAGTCTTCTTCATCCAACTATGATTCCATTAAATAGATAAAACACACTTTGCCTTTATACCTCCACTCACCACAAACCTTAATTAATTAAAATCACATATCTTTTAATTGTTCTCTAGCTAGCCATTTTCGTCCAAAGCCTTGTAATTTATTAACCATATTTTAATATCTTGGAGAATTACATTCAGATCCCGCACAAGAGAAAAAATGAAAAAATGGTCCTTTGAAGTTGTCAATGACACCCTTAAACTTATCAATTGAAACCCTTAGACTTGTCAATGAGGCCATTTTTTATTTTTTTCTCTTATGCGAGACCTGAATGTAATTCTCCCTAATATCTACTGTCTTCTGGTCCTTAATATAAAAGTCAGTTGGGTATTGGATTTAGTCGTAATATAAGATATAATCTATTTTGTCTCTCAAATTTATAATTCTTTTTCAAAGTAACCATATTGATTGATTGTACACGTTAAAGAGTTTTGATGTCAAGATAGTCATGATAAAATATGGTATTTCAGGAAAAAAAAAAACATGTATTTGTTGCAAATAACTATTATAACTAATTAATTTCCTTAATCTGTCTAAATTAGTTTACCGACTCTTATATTAAGAACTGAAAATAGTATTATATAGTAAAGTTAATGTCACTAATATAGTTTACAATAATTGCATGTATGGTCGAAATCACCTTTAATGAAGTGGCATTGTCTTAGCTTTGCATATTCCTTTATTTGTATATAAATACAAAAGAGAAAAGGATGAGACGAAAAAGAGTATTATCTCAAAGGTATATAGAATATAATAATTAATGTGACCCCAAATTTGCAAGTATACATTAAAAGTGAAGTATCTGTTCTTTTTTAAGACGTTTAACAACTAAATGTGATAGTGATTTAATGTATATTTTATGTCACTCATTTTTTTTTTTTTTGCCTGCACACTCATTTACTTGTGTGATCGCTATACAATGATTATCGTCCATCGTTATTCATCTCATTGTTCCTTTTGAATCGCAGATAAACTGTAAAACATAAGTTATTTAATTAACACAACGTGAATATAAATAAATAAAATTGTTAATGATCCATCACAATCATAATCTTCGAAAGAAACTTTCTTCGAATTGCAATCTGAATATAACTAGAAAGAAATAAATATATAGTGGTAGGTTCTAATAGATATTTTAATTATTTGATGAGATGTTATTGATTTTTGAATTGAAATTCGGATATTATTTTCAGATTTATATTTTTAATTTATAATTAATTAAATAATTGAAATATATGATCTGGTCATGTTAGTTGAGAAGTCTACTAGGTTTAAAATAAAATCAAATTAATTTATATTATTTAATATAATAACCTATTATAATTAGGTTATTAAATACGTGGTAAATTGGGGTCTAGGTAATTATACTTTCTAGTGTTCTAAGTTCTAACTAGTCACAACTCTATTCTCAGTCATCATCGTAGTACACATCATGCAACTAGTCACAAAAATTTCTCATAGGTCAATTTTATTTTACTCCTTTCTAGTTTCTTTTTAATTGTTGTAAGAAGTTTTATGTGCATAAATTGTTTAGAAGTATCTAATAGGCCATAATTAGTTTGAACTTGAATTGAATAGCCAAAAATTTGATTAGGAACCTTAATTAGTTGCAATGCTCGAGATGTTTGTCCTTATAACTATACTTGAATGAAATTTCTAAAGTGATTGATAGTTAATTTTCTATCAATCTATCTTTTTATTTTTCATATTTTGTTAGGATCAACTCATTAAAATTAATTCTACGTGATGGATAGTAATGATAATTATATATATATATATATATATATATAGGAATAATAATGTTTTGAACAACCTTTTTTTCTATTAAAAAGTTTAGGTGAGTTTGGGTCTCAAGGCTCACCAAGAATAGGCTATACCTCCAATTGGCTCCAAAAAAACTTATATAAGTACTTATAGATTGTTCACCAATAAAATCTTTATATCAGTAGTGAGATTTGAACTCATACTCTTTTGAGGTATGAGTCAATCTCTTATCAACTGAATCAATATTTCTTGACAATGTTTTGAACAACTTTATTTAAAGACTTGATTGTTGATATAGTACAATTACGTCGTGCAATTCATATAATTGATTATATCTTGTGAGATACTTTGTTATTATTATTATTATTATTATTATTATATTCTCAGCCTTGATAGATGAGTGGGTTTAATATATGAGATGCTTGATGGGAAATAAAGGTTAAAGAAGCCGCGTTCGTGGGTTTCAGCTATAGGGTACCTTACTTTAATTTGTATGGAAGTTGTATCCTTAATTAATTAGATCTAAAACCTAAAAAAGAAAAAGGAAAAAAAAGAAGCTTTGTGCCACTTGTCAAAGTCACACCAAATTTCCACTTCTTGCCTAAGAAGAATAAACATGGGTAGAATATTTAGTAGTTCGTGAATTCGGAATGGGATGAAACGGTGGCCACAAGCGAACAAAAGGGACTTTTTTTTTTAGAACAAAAAGAATAAACACGGGTAGACAGAAGCGGTTTCTCTCCTCTGCCTTTGGCATCCACTACCTTCCTTTACCATAGAACTGCGCCGTTTTGGTGCAAAAACCTGGAGCAGAAGACTTTTTTGGTTTTTGAAAAACAATATTCAACATCTTGAAGCATTTTTTTGTGATACCACCCAGTATCTTGAAATATTTTTTAAATAGTACTCAACATCCCACAAAAATTTTTAGTCCACTTAACACCCTAAAATATTGTTTAATACTATCACGCCCTTATTTTAATTTCATCTTTACTAGAGTATTCCCGGAAAATGATATGCGGTTCAGTGGGCAACACAGGAATAGCATAAATATACTGATAATATATGCATGATTACAGAAAATCCCCATAAGGTTCGTACATGATACTTACAATTAAGGTGGCCGCATAGGACTATTAGGGTGTCTAAACACATCCTAATGAAACGAATAATTCTTCCGGTCTTCGCTCCACCACTGCAACCCTCTCTCATGTAGTTCTCTTCTTTGATTTCCGCGTACCTTATGTATTCGCTTGTCTAAATTGTTGGTAGGGGGTGAGATTCAAAAGAATCTCACTAGGAAACAGATACCATAATGCATGCATGATAGATGCTATGTGTAATACCCCGAATTTTGAGATTGGAGGCTTGAGAATAAGCCTAAATTAAGCGGACTGCTAAGCCCCGGTTTAGCAGGTGTCCCAAATATATTCTCTAATATTTCTTATATCTTTGGAGTATTAAGAAAGTAAAATGGTGAATTTTGGAGAAAGTAATTATGTTTTCGGTGAAATCGCCTTTGAGGTAGTGAGCTTGTCATGTGATTTTGAATGATCAAATGATGAGCAAAAATTGTGAAATTTTACAGGATGAAATTAGACATACTAAGATTTAATTTGATAGGTTATATGACTCAATTAGAGTTATATACAAAAAGATATGAATTTTTGAAGTTAGCCCAGAAAAACTGGAAATTTTCTGGAATAGCATGTAAAGATTAAAATTTTGGGAATTTTTTGATTCCATTCAGCAAAAGTCTATATTTGTTCTTGAAACTAGACTCAATAAGGGTTCTATAGGCTTTGGAATCACTCCAATTCAATTTTTCTAGAATTATTTATGATTTTTCAAAGTTTGGGCAGAAATCTGCCAAAATTTTGTAAAAATCCGAAAATTGGGAAAATTAATTAATTAAATTGGATATATTATTATAATCATCCTCCTCCTCCTTCAGCCCCATTTATGACGTGAACCAGCTGAACATAGAGAGAGGAAGTGTGAAATTTTAGAGAGAGAAAAGGGGAGGAAAAAGCTTACAAAGGTAAGTGATTTCTTCGGTAAATCGGTTCCTAATGCGTATAACTCCGTTCCTAAGCTTCCTTTGGATATGATTTAAGGTTTGGAAGCTCATCTTTTGGTGTTTCAAGGGTTAGGGTTCAGCCATCTTGAGAAAAGCCAGTGGGAGCTTGAGGTAACTTCCAAACTCTTGCATATTGACTATTCTGACTGTTATAGACAATTTAATCGGTGAAATTTCGCCGGATAGTCTTTGTGTGTAAAAATGGAAAATGGGTTGTGGGGGCTGTTATACTGCCCAAATTGATACTAAATGGTAGTTGTAACCTAATGGAATAGTCAATAAAGTGGTTAGGAGTAGAAAGGAACGTGTTTACGGAGCCGAAACCGAAAAACCCCGATTTTCCCCTTAAAACCCATATATTTCGGCCATCACTGTAAATGGGTCTTAGAGTTGGATTTTCAATAATTTGATAGTTCCATTGAGTTCAGGAGCGAAAATTAGGTGGGGTTACAGTTGGGCACTTTTCCGGAAAAGGCTGAGAAAGCATAATTACGGAAACGCCCCTAAAACCCTAAAAGTAGGGTTGTCAAGGGCAATTTCATAATTTGACATTGAATTTGATAATTCCAAGTCTGAAAATGGATTCCTTGGGCGAAAATATGTTAGGATAGCCCAGGTTAGAATTTCGAGAAAAGTACAGCCGGACAGGTACGATGGGGCCAGGTCCCCAGGGGTATTTTAGTAATTTTTCAAGATAGACTCATATAACCCCCAAAAACACTATGGAAGTGTCTAAATAGTACATTTGACATTGTAGGATCGAATATGGAGCCCCGAGCTATTGGCACGCAAATCAAGGAGAAAGATTAGAGGTATGGGACTTACCTTACTTGCATGTATTTGATATCTTTGCTTGTGTAATGATGTATGTGATTGCTTTACTTGATTGTGTACAGCATATTTGAATAAATGAAGCTCTGTTTCTATTTTTGCTGTGGCCATAGTCTTGTTGTATGAAACATTGAGCATGCAGAAATGTCATTATGGGGCATACATCTAGATAAAGCTAACATGTCATACACATAGCATCAATCATGCATGCATTATGGTATCTGTTTTCTACTGAGATTCTCTTGAATCTCACCCTCCCCTACCAACAATTTAGACAGGAGACGACAGAAGATATGTAAACAACAATGCAGAGTACCGTACGAGGGGATTACAGTAGTGGAACGAAGACGGGAAGAAGTCCCCATTTTATTGGGATGAGTTTAGACACCCTAGTAGCTTTGTGTGGCTACCTTAATTGTAAGTATCATGTACAAACCCCTATGAAGAATTTATATAATCAACCACATATTATCAGTATAGTTATGCTATTCCTGTGTTGCCTACCGAACCGCATATCATTTTCCGCAAATACTCTGATAAAGGTGAAATTAAAATAAGGGCGTGACACTATGTGTATGACATGTTAGCTTTAACTAGATGTATACCTCATAATGACATTTCTGCATGCTCAATGTTTTATGTAATAAAACTATGGCCACAGAAAAATAGAAACAGAGCTTCATTTATTCAAATATGCTCTACACAATCAAGTAAAGCAATCGCATACATCACTACACAAGCAAAGATATTAAATACATGCAAGTAAGGTAAGTCTCCTGCCTCCAGTCTTTTCTCCTCGATTTACGTGTTAGCAACTCAGGCTCTCAACTCGGTCCTTTCACTTCCTCTGGTTCCACTTGAAGAGGCAGAAACCCTAGCCCTTTTCCAACAAAAAAATTGAGCTTCAACAACCGTACGAGTTTTCTTCCCTTTCTCTCTCTCTAAAAGCTCTCAACTCTTTCTCTCTCTTTTGTTTCAAAAAAAACCACTACTACAAAAATAGATATTAGTGGTGCACCTTTTGTGGCACTTATTTAGCTTCTTTCTAGATTTTTTAATTTTTATTTTTAAAAAAAAAAGCACTTTAGGTGGCGCTTCCTCAAGGAAGTGCCATAGTTGCTTGATGACATTAGGTGGTGCTTCCTTGAAGAAATGCCACCTAAGATGTTTTTTATTTTTTAAAAAAATGAAGTAGCAGTTGTAGCGCCTGCTTAAAGAAGTGTCACAGCTGCTATGTATTTTGTGTGGCACTTGGCTTAGGAAGCGCCACACAAAATAATTTTTTAAAATTTTTTTTTTCAAATTATTCTCTCTCCTACAATCTGCTTCTATCACATTTATCTTCTTAATCTCCACACCCCATCTAACACGTGCCTCACTCCTTATCCTCTTAGTCCCCACATTTTCTCCTTCTCTTGTTTTTGTCATTCATCACCGTCTCCACTTCGATCGGTACTTCACTTGTACATGTACTAAAGTTGATCAATAATATTTGTGCAAAAAGATATCCCCTCAGCTTTCGGTATCTACAAAACATTAAATTGGAAGGATTTTTAAGAGTTCAACAGAGGATCTTTTCTAGATTTGATGGCTTCTTTGCAATGAATACAATTGGATGCGAAAGCTCCAAAGGTAACACATTTAAATTATTATTCCCTGATTTTTTTTTTTCAATGGACTGTGTAGCATTCAAACTTGAACGTCAAGAACATATTTTCATGCCTAAAAAATTTGTCTTGTCAAGACATGAAATTTCTAAATTTTCATACATTTTCATTCAAAAAAATTGGGTTTGCGTCAACACACACACACACTCCTTTCCCAAATTATAATAGAATTTGTGGATCAAGTAAGTAGTGACCTAACAAAGTTAAAAATTTTTGATATATACTTTAAAAGAAAGATGCATCGTATGTTTATCAACTTCTAATGAATATAAACATTATATGATTTCAAGTGTATATAATTAAGCATAACCATGCGTGCATGTATGTCCTTAATTCGTAAGCATTCGAGGCATCTAGAGATAAAATTTCTCTTTTTATAAATCAATGCCTATTGAGGCATCCATTAATCATAGTATTAGGAATTTCACAATTTTTGTGAATGTGATAATTTGAATTCATGTTGAAATTTTGAATTGACTTATTTTTTTCAGGACTTGATGAAAATCGTCTAGGATGTGTAAAGGTTGACAAATCTTGAGGTAAGAGACTTCAAAATAGTAAGAGATTCTTAATTTGGAAGGAGTGGAAATAGACCGTCCAGAAGTGAGATTAAGATTAGAAGAAATGTGATTGGAAAATCTATTCGTGAGTTGAGGTACATATGGAGGGGTCCCAAAGATACTTTTAGGATCTACTATCTTCAAAATCTGAATATCAGAACATGTTAAAAACTAAGAACATGTCTCAATAGCATATAAATAAAATAATTATTTATTTTTAACACTTGTATTTTACTTAGTAGTGATTTTGTTAATTAGTTATTTATTAATTTATATCATTTTGGAGTTATTTGATTGTAGTTTGCCTTTTTTTCATTTTGTTTTGGATATGAAAATGTGTTTGAAGTGTGTTATCAACTATAATTATAAGGTTCTTTTGATAAAAAAAATAATTATAAGGTTCTAAAAGAAAAATATGAAAATAATTTTTTTAAAAAAAATAATACTTTAGGTGACACTTCTTTGAAGAAGTGCCACAGGAAGGGGCCCTCATGTGGCGTTTGCTGATGTAAGCGCCACAGGAGAGCCACCTCCTATGGCACTTCCTCCAAAAAGCGCCATAGGAGGGTATTTTTTAAAAAAAAATGTTAAATGGTCGCTTTTTTTAGTGGCGTCCTGATATGTGACACTTCTCTAACGTCACAGTAAATATAATTATAAGCGGCACAGTTTTTTTTTTTTTTTTTTGTAGTAGTGAATCATCGGGAATGGTATGAGGAAGATGAAAATTTGCTTTATAATGTCATGATGATATCATCTAATATCTTGATGATGTCATCTTTGTCCCATTTTCTCATTTTTGGATTTTAAGTAATTTCTGGTAGATTTTTTGTCCAATTTTGAAAAATTATAACTAATTCTAAAAAAATTGAATTGGAGTGATTCTAAAGGCTATGAAACACTCATTGAGTCTAGTTTCAAGAAAAAATATATTATTTAGCCAATTAGAAGCAATCATTCCCAGAAATTCCATCTTTAGATGCTGCCATATATAGAAACTTTCTAGTTTTGTTGGGTAAACTTCAAAAATTCATATCTTTTTACATAGAGCTTCAAATGATTCATATATATGACCTATCAAATTAAAGCTTAGGATGTCTACTTTCACCCTGTAAAATTTCATAATTTTTCTTCATCATTTGATCATACAAAATCACATGAAAAGCTCACTGCCTCATAGGTGATTCCGTTGAAAACATAATTATATTCTTCAAAATTCACCATTTCATATCATTGACTATTTCCAATAATTACAATATATTTAGTAAATAAAATTTGGGGTGTTACAAATACCACACAATATCTATCATTCAACACCCTAAAATATTTTTTCATTAACATTAACTCAGTATCCAAAACTAATTTTTATTTCATCTAGCACTCAAAATAACTTTGTGGTAACACTCTGTGTTTCAAACTAATTTTTGGTACCATATTTTAGGATGTCAAATGTACTAAAAATTAGTTTAGTATACTGAGTAAGTGTTTGGATAACTTTGAAACTAGATATTGGGTAGTATTAAAAAATATTTTAGGGTGGTAAGTGGATTAAAAAAAAAATTTCAAGCATCCAACATTCTAAAATATTATCTCGTATCCTGAACTAATTCTTAATGCATCAAACATCCTAAAATATTGCATCAAAAATATTTCGGAGTACTGACTGGCACTAAAAAATACTTCAGGATATACTGGATAATATTGAAAAAATATTTTAAGAACTTGAAAAAATATTTTAGGGAACTGACTGATATTAAAAAAATACTTCAGGATGTTGAATACTGTTTTTATTAAAAAAAAAAAATTCTTTTGCTTCATGTTTTTGAGCCAAAACGGTGCAGTTTTATAGTAAAGGAGGGAAGCGGATGCTAAGGGTAGAGGAGAGAAGCCGGTTCCAAACTAGACTGCATATGATGCATTTGTCCAGTCCTTCGCAGGCTTTAATGGGTTCTAACCCTCTGATTGGATTTCAAGAAAATTTGGGAAGAAGAATATTAGAAGAAAAAAACTCTCAAAAGTAATAAAATTTTTATTTTACTAATTTGAAAAATTTTGTTTCCTAATATTATCTTCCTCTATTTTTCTCGTTTTCCCCCATCCAAACAAAAGTTAAGTGTTTTTTTTATAACTGCGGAGATTACGAGGATCTTGAAAGACTTCACCAAGATTGAAATAAGAGTTATCGTAAACCCTAGAATTATCGTCTCAGTGACTCTAAAGAAGTATTGCAACTTACGAATAATGACCTAACTCAACGTCATCTTTTCAACGGCATGACAAGACAAATTCGCAACCTCCCAATGTGTTATTATATTGTTACTTTTAATTTCACGTCAAGGACTATTGTACTAATCTTCTCTCGCCTGTCAAGGTCACCAAATGAATGTTGAAACTCTTATCATAGATATTGTTCCAATGAAGTATAATTAAGACCATACTCTTGAAAAAATTTTGTTACAGCGTGTGTTTGGGAAATACTTAAAAAACACTTTTTGCCTATAAAACCATGGTTTGGGTGTAGGGTAGCCAAACAGGTGAAAAATTTAGAAAAGTGTTTTCTGATTCAAAACCATAGTTTGAGCCCTTGAAATCATGGTTTTAGAAACGGTGTTTTTTTTTTCCAGAAATGCTATTTGAAACCATCCAAATACTCTTATCAAAATTATTTTTTTTTACAAAATATATTCTACTTAGAATCCATTCTCTAAAATCACTTTTATATACTACACAAAAGAAAAGTGGATTAGCAATGAAAATGTACGATTCTGTCATAAAAAAGATGGTTACTAATTAGTTTCCATCACAAAGTCGGTTTAGTAACATAATTCTGTCACTAATTAACTTATTTTTGGAGTGCACTTTCAAGAAGTTATTCTTTCAAAGCTAATCTAAACAAGCTCATAGACTTTCTGTAGCTAGTTGGTCTAACACTCTATCTAAATATATGGCCTTTTATTCCTAAAAGATGTATTTAAAAACGGATTTTAAATGAGTAGTGTTGTTCTTGGCTAGACAGAACATCGTCAAGAGATGGGAGTTCTTGGCTAGACAGAATCTGAGAGCGAATGGTCTCATAAGAGGGATCAAGGGCTTCAAGAAAACCAATAATGGCCTGTAGTTCTAGATTGTTAATACGAGTTGCAAGATCTGCTTGTGGAGACATGAGGACTTTCATTTCCTCATACAACTGCTTATAGTCCAAAAAGAAGTCCTTCAATGGACGACCCTGTTGCTGAGAGCGATAAAAACCTTTACAAACTTCGTGAACACCAGTGAGATTCCCTTTACCAGAGAACATAAATTCCAAAGATAACTCATGATTTCCTTAACAGTAGTACAATGACTCACTGACGACAAGATCCGGGGTTCAATAGAATTTCTAATTTGAAATAAGATTTTAGCATCAGCCCTTTTCCAAGCAACCAGTTTCTCTTTGTCACTAGGGGGTTCATCAATTAAATGTTCTTCCTTCTCAATACCCATAATATAGATTTTAACAGTGGTGCTCCAATCACTATAATTAGTCCAGTTCAATTGTGAGAAAGTAATCTTAACCGACATGGATAACATTTCA
This sequence comes from Inga oerstediana, assembly GCA_963210345.1. Lineage (NCBI taxonomy): Eukaryota > Viridiplantae > Streptophyta > Magnoliopsida > Fabales > Fabaceae > Inga > Inga oerstediana. Next base: position 74,857,992 of record OY723399.1, on the reverse strand, counting down.
GGAGTCCTAGAGTCAGCCATAGAATCCAGAAACGAATAACAATAATAAAGAAGTCCAATCCAACGAGAAAATCCCCAAATTTGGGCACAAAACTGAACACTAAATAAGATACTATGAACAGTGCCTGAATAGTGCGAAAATAGGCCCCAAACAACACCCAAAACAGTGTCGCTGAACAGTCCAAAATAGTGTCGCTGAACAGTACCAAACAGTGTCTCGGACCGAACCTTGATCTACAGTGCGCCACAGTACCGAACAGTGCATATGAACAGTGATCCACAGCCCACCACAGTGCCGAACAGGACCGAGCAAACAGTGCTACAGCCCCCCGATGAATAGTGAGTTGGAAAAAAAAATCAGAAAACCCTATAACCACGCTTTGATACCATGTAACGAAAGTGATTGAATACTAAAAGAATTGTATGTTTTCTATTTACAGGAAGATACTATATATACAAAAGTGAGGAGCCTAAATATTAATTGCTCCTAAATGAGGGGATTGTAACAGTCAATCAATCCCGCTAATTATGCTAATTGATCTAATAATAATGATAGAATAATTCTAATAATGATAGAATATTTCCTTAACAAATTTAATAAATAAAAATTATTCTCAGTTCCACACAGAGAAGTCAAAGCAACACAAATTTTCTTAAAAATTATCAAAAATTTGTAAGCCTCATCATTTACTTAAATTAGTTTTCACATACATTTACCAAAATGTCTTAATTATAAAAGAATTCCCTCTCTCATGCATAACCGTCGAAGCCACCGCCGCCGGGAACCATTAAATATTAGCAAAGTGGCTTTGGTTTTTTTGGTCAAAAGCAAAGTGGCTTTGGTGAAAATTGAATATTGGACTGATTACCAAAAATTCTAATGATTATTGAGTCACTTAGTCCAAACTGATAATACAATATGAGCTCAAAAAATTTGATAACATAATTCAAATTAATACATACATACATAATAAACGTTTGGCCTCCAGGCCAACACATTTAATAAGAGTTATATCAATCTTTTTTAAAAAATTTAATTTCTTTTAATGAATTGTTAACGTAAAAAGGATAGTTATAAATGCAGTTGTTAAATTTGTTATCATTTAGTTTTGAATTTACTATATAAAAGTTTTCATTATTGTTGAATATTTGTCAGCAGAATTGCTTGATTAATTTTCAACTTCATAACATAGTAAAGTAGTTTCCTGTGTTATTCTTAACGGAAACACACAATAGAGAATGTCTAATATTTGGGGGGGGGGGTAATGGTCTCACTTTGCCCCGTATACATATTTATACATAGATATAGATATATATATATATATTTGTTTTCCAATTATTAAACTTTCTTTCATAGAATTAATTAAAAATTAATAAATTATATTCTTAGTGCTCGGAAGGTGGCTTGGAATTGGATCCAACAAGAAGTTGGAAGTGATCAAGGAGTTGATGGCCACAATTCTAATTCTAAGGTTAAGTGTGGTATAAGATTCAATTAATAAAATATCACTACATCAAATCAAACTTTGAGTCATATTCGTACGGAATGGGAATGAGAATGAGAATTCTGTGTTTCCTCAGTATTAAAATGAGACTTTAATCTTTCCTTAGATTTGCAATATTATATATAATTTCAAATGTAGAAATGATGCATGTTAATTTAGTTATATGTATGGTTATTAATATTATTTTGTCTTTTTATAGAAAAAAACTAATTCTGCATATGATGTTCATGTAGTGCCCCGTTTACACTACAAAAAAAAATGGTGTTCTGTAGCGGTTATATTAAACCGCTACAAATTGTAGTATTTGTAGCGGTTCTAAGCTAAACCGCTATAAATTTGTAGCCGCAAGCTACGCGCGGCAGATTAGCAGCATTTTTTCTAGCGGTTAGGTAGAACAAACCGCTACAAAAATGGCGCAAATTTCCTGCCAAAAATTGTAGCGGTTAATTTGTAGCGGTTAATTTGTAGCGGTTAATAAATACAAACCGCTACAATATTCCCGCCACTTGGCGCGACCAAGACCCGCCAACAGTGTAGCAGTTATAGCAATAAAACTGCTACAAAATGCCAAACGTCAGGTATTTGTAGCGGTTATAGGTCGATAACCGCTACAGAATTTCAGGAGTCTCCAAGTTTGTAGCGGTTGTGGGCTATAATCGCGACAGAATTTCAAAGGTTCTTGTAATTTGTAGCGGTTATTATAAAACTGCTACAAATTTAAGGCGACCTGGGTGCTTTGTAGCAGTTATGGTAGCGGTTATTGGAATAACCGCTACAAATATCTGGCTTATTTAAGGGGCTGCCTTCCTCATTTCTCCGTTTGCTCATTTTGTTTCCTGGGGTTTCTCTGAGTGGTTTCTTCAAGATTTGAGCGTTCAGACGTCTGTGAAGGAGTTTTTGCTACAGTATTTTCTCGGTATTTGCACTTGAGGTACGTATATAACACGTATTTTATTTGTATTTGTATTTTTATTAGATTTTTGCATAATAATGTGACTAAAATGTTTTTTTTATTTTTACAGTTGATATGGCTTCAAGAGAGGATAAGGGGAAGGCCCCTGAGGTCCCCAAAACGATTTTGCGGGGTGGCAGTAGCCGAGCAGGGGGCAGAGGGAGGGGGCAGCGTGGAGGCAGGGCGACCGCGGCATTTCAGCCCATCCCACCACAGGAGTCGGCCCTACCACAGGCACCGCAGACTATCCCACAGGAGACGACCGCACCAGAGGTGCTTGAGTTTGGGGGGCCAAATATCAGCGTTGAGGACTACGACGAGGAGGACTTCGAGATCCCGATTGCGCTCAGGGAGATAGAGCAGTTCCTCGATGAGGAGGAGGCTCGGGAGCAGAACAACCCACGAGGGTCGTCTTCGCGGTCCACTGGGTTTGAGGTGCAGGTCCAAGGTAAATAAATTTTTTAATTTAATAAATTATTTATTTAAATTTGAAATGTTAAATTTGAATTACAATTTATCTAACGTGCGGTAAACTGTGCAGATGAGCAGGGGAACGTGTCGACGAGGAGGCTGGACGTGGCCGGTCTGAACAGCATGGACCGGACCCTGCAAGTTATAGTGCCGTGGAATGAGGGCACTGACCAGCCCATCGACAATGGGGGTCACCTGTTCAACCGCTTCCTGAACGACCTGGGCGCGAATTGGATGCGGTTCCCCCTTCACTTCAAGACGTGGAGGCACGTTCCGAGGGGGCCGAAGGACCAGGCTTTTGAGGAGGTGGTTCAGGTAATTAATAGTATTTAATTAATATTTTTTGTGATTAATTCTATTTAATTAATACTTTTTAATATGATTTTTATAATTATTGATATTTAAATAATTTTTTTGCAGCTGCGGTTTGCCGTCCGGGCCAACCGGAAGAGGTATACCCTCGTGAAGATGGGTGACGGTTGGAGGAACAGGAGGAACCATCTCTTCCGCAGGATGGATAAGGATGGGACGATGCCTCTGGAGTAGCTGATTGAGAGAGTCTCGGACGGCGTGCCGCAGAACGACTGGGCGGGTTTCGTCCAGTTCAGGAGGAGCGCTGAGGGGCAGATAATGTATTTATTAGATTCTTTATATATAATTTTGTAATTGTTAATTACTAAATTATAATTTCAATTTAATTATTTTTAATTTTAAATTTATTAATTTTAAATGTTTTTTATTGTTTTAATACATTTAATATTATTTTTTTTCAGGAGCTTTCTCAGAGGAACACCAGGATCCGTGCGCAGCAGACAATCCACCACACAGCAAGATCGAAGACCTTTGCTGTCACCTATAGCGAGCTGGTAAGTTTTCAAAATATCACTGACTTTTAGCTGGTTATTTCATAATACTAATTAATTGAATTTTGTAATTGTTTTAGGAGAAGAAGGCACAGCAGTAGAACCGTCAGACGGACTATGGGGAGTTGTACGCCATCACACACAGACAATGTGACGGGACTACGGCCTCTCAGCAGGCAGAGGCGGCCATTGTAAGTAATTTTATTATTATAATTTTTATAAAACCAACTTAATAATGAAAAATGTTAATTAGTAATTATTTCATAAAATGGCAGGAGCAGATGTAGTAGTCGCAGGCTGAGCTGCGACAGACCCAGGCCGAGGAGTCACAGGGGTCAGTGGACCCGACGGCTCCTTTGAAGGCGGGTCTGGTTCAGGCTGAGCACCCCGGACGCGCGCGGGGGTTGGGGATAGGCGCCAGACCTAGCATGGTCTACGGCAGGAGCGCCACCTCTGAGGCTGGCAGCTCTAGAGGGGTCAGACGTCCGAAGGATGAGTCTATTGACCAGATGCGGTCAGATTTGGAGCAGCAGATGGCACAGCAGCAGCAGCAGATGCACCAGCTGCATCTGCAGCATATGCAGCATATGCAGCTGCAGGCTGATATGATCTACGCTCAGCAGACGCAGTGGTGTGATATCGCGAACAACATGCTCGAGCGGTCATGGAGTCGCCTGTTCCTGGAGGAACAGCATCCACAGGTTCCCCCTGTCCCTCGATACGTCGTCCAGACTACTACTACTACTCCTCCTCCTCCTCCTCCTGCTGATGATGATGATGGTGCGATTCACTCTGCCCAGCGGCCCGATCCAGCAGCACCTGAGGGAGCCCCAACTGAGGGAGCACCAGATGATCAGCCCCCTGCTACTTTGTTTAGGACATCTTTTTTTTTATTTGTTGTTGAAACTTTTGCAAATATATATATATATATAAGTTTGTATTTCAGAACTTAAATTCTTATTATGTTTACCATAATTATATTTATATTATTAGACCGCGTTGTTGAATTTGTGAATTAATTGCAACAATATTATCTATATTTCTAAAATAAAAAAAATAAAGCATATATGTACTTGTAACGGTTTTATAATAAAAACCGCTACAAATATAAACTATTGTCGCGGTTCAACAATAAAAACCGTTACAACCATATATATGGTTGTAGCGGTTCCACAACAAAAACCGCTACAACCATATATATTTTTGTAGCGGTTATACAATAGAAACCGCTACACCTATATATATGGTTGTAGCGGTTTTACAATAAAAACCGCTACAAATACTAATTATTTGAATTTTGAAATTTTCCGCCTTTGTCCACATTTATAGCGGTTATGTTATGTATAACCGCTACAAATTAAAAAATTAATTTTTTAATTTGCTGTCCAACGGCTTTAATATTAGTAGCGGTTATATACATATAATCGCTACTAATACTCAACGTTTAAATTTTGAATTTCCCACCAAGTGTGCAAAATTCCAACGGCTTGAAAATTAGTAGCGGTTTTATACATATAACCGCTACAAATATTTTAGAATTGTAACGGTTAGTGTAGCGGTTTAATAACCGCTACAAAATTTGAAACGTTGGAATTTCAGAATATAAGGTTCTTGGCATTCGTCATTCTCTACTCTCGCATCTTCTTCTCTATACTTTCTTCTCTCTCACTAATGGCTATGGATAAATCATGGATCAGGTTGCCGCGCAATTCTCCAGAATATTTATACGGATTAAACAGTTTCTTGGATTTCGCATTCACTCACGCCAGCTGTAACGGCAAGATCGTCTGTCCTTGTCGGAGATGCAAGTTTAAGAAGTGGCATGAACGAAATGTTGTGAAGGAACATTTGCTTATGAAGCCTTTCCCTGAGGACTATACGTTCTGGGCAGTTCATGGTGAAAAAGCCGGCATTAGATATGACGATGATCTTCCTCGAAGTTCTCAAGTAGGCATTCAAGTAGATGAAGATGATCCTGTGAATGATGTTGTGCATGATGTGTTTGGATTTCAAGGCGACAACTTCAACGAAAAAGTGCATAGTTCCGAGCCCGTTTTTATGAGGAATGAAGCAGCTCGGGATTTTTTCAGCTTGATGGATGAAGCAGATCGTCCTTTATATCAAGGTTGTCGCAAATATTCTAAATTATCTTTCTTGATTAAATTGTATCATATCAAGTGCTTGTGTGGGATCACGGATAAGGGAATGTCGATGTTGCTAGACTTATTACAAGATGCATTCCCGGACGCTGAGTTTCCCACAACGTTCTACGAGGCCAAGAAGATTATCAACAGGTTGGGGTTGAATTATCAAAAGATTGATGTATGCCCAAATGATTGTATGCTGTATTGGGGAGACGATTCCAGCAGGGAGACTTGTAAGACAAGTCACACATCGAGGTACAAGACAATTCGGAAGGGGAAAACGCAGAAGAAGAAACCTGCAAAGATTCTCAGGTACTTCCCTTTGAAACCTCGCCTACAAAGATTATTTATGTCGTCTAAAACTGCGGAGCACATGAGGTGGCATGCCGTTGATAACAATGAAGACGGTAAATTAAGACATCCCCGGGATGCAGCTGCTTGGAAAATGTTTGACAACGACTTTCCAGATTTTGCGACTGACCCCAGAAATATTCGGCTTGCGTTGGCGACCGACGGTTTCAATCCTTTCGGGAATCTTAGCACAAGTTACAGTATTTGGCCGGTAGTCTTAGTTCCCTACAACTTACCCCCTGGATGTGTATGAAACAAAGCTCTTTCATTATGTCTATGATCATTCCAGGCAAAAAGGCACCGGGTAATGACATCAATGTATATCTCCAACCGCTTATTGCGGAATTGCTTGACCTGTGGAATATCGGCTTGGAGACGTACGACGCTTACGGCAAGACTTTGTTCAACTTGCGTGCAACCTTGATGTGGACGATTAGTGACTTTCTTGGCCTTGGCACATTATCTGGTTGGAATGTGCATACTGGGTCGGCATGTCCAGCTTGCAATTTTGACTCTGACGCAGTGCGCCTTCCCCACAGTAGAAAGTGGTGCTTTATGGGACATCGGAGGTTTCTCGATGGAAGGCATAAGTTCATATTACAACGGAATCGCTTCAATGGGAAACCAAAAAAAAGAGGACCACCTCAGACTTTGTCTGGTATAGATATCTTACAGCAGCTTGAGCATGTTGACTTCGAGTTTGGAAAAAGTGACGATTCAGCACAAACTCGCCAAAAGACGCGCAGGACTTCGGCGCCTCAGCAGTGAAAGAAGATAAGTATTTTATTCACTCTTCCATATTGAAGATCTAATTTACTTCGCCACAGTCTTGATGTAATGCACATTGAAAAGAATGTTTGCGACAATGTGCTGTATACGCTGCTTAACGAACCCGGCAAGACAAAAGATCACCTTCAAGCGAGGAAAGACTTACGCGACATGGGAGTTCGTGAAGACGCTTGGCCAGATGAGCATGACAGATTTCAACCGACAAAGTTTACCCTCACAAAACCGAACAAGGAAGTCTTCCTCGCGACGTTGAAGAAATTAAAAGTTCATGATGGGTATTCAAGCAACATTTCTCGATGTGTTGACTTGCAGGCTTGAAAGGTTGCTGGCCTGAAGAGTCATGACTCACATGTTCTTATGCAGCAGTTACTCCCTCTGACTATAAAGAATACACTTCCTCCCGATGTTTCTATCATTTTGGTGGAACTTTGTTCTTTCTTTCGGAAGTTGTGTTCTAAGGTTTTAATCGTTGAGGAGCTCGATCAGCTGCAGTCGAAAATCATTCTTACGCTTTGTCATTTGGAGATGATCTTTCCTCCGTCCTTTTTTACTGTGATGGTTCACCTTACAGTCCACCTTGTTCATGAAACAAAGCTCGCTGGACCAGTACAATATCGTTGGATGTATCCCATTGAGAGGTACTCATTTTAAATATGTGCTTTAATTTATTCTCTGTATTTAATGTTTGCTAGTCGTCCTTTTTAGCTTTTTATATCAATTTTCTCTTCTGTACTTCGTAGGTTCCTTGGGAAATTAAAATCTTACGTAAGGAATAAGGCGTGGCCAGAAGGTTCTATAGTTGAAGGCTATATAGGGGATGAGGTGCTATATTTTTGCTCAAGGTACTTTGATGATCTTGAGACGGCTTTCAACCGCCCACCTCGTGTTGATGATTGTCCTGAACTTACGCCGACATCAGGAGAATTTATCCCTCGTGTTGGTAAACCAGTTGGAGCAACTGAGAACTTCAAACTAACGGCAACTGAGAAGTTGCAAGCACATAGACATGTCTTGATTAATTGCACTCAAGTTGAACCTTTCATACGGTAAGAATTGTACACTCACATGTTTTCGATCTATATCTTTCGTAACATTTCTCACTTTCATTTCACTATCGCCTTTCCATTATTAATTGTAGGGAATTCAGAAGTCATGTTAAGCGTCAACTCAGGATCCGTACACAGACATCCTCGGAAGTTGATAGGAGGGTCCACAGAGAATTCCTGAGCTGGTTTGCGCGCAGAATACTAAATGACCACAACCCACACTCACCAGATTTCAGAGCTCTCGCAATTGGCCCTCTTGATCATGCAAAAAGGTTTACAGCATACAATGTCAATGGTTTTAAGTTTTGCACGGTTTCACGGGATCAAGGATTGCAAACTCAGAATTCGGGTGTTTATGGCACATTTGGGACAAGGAGTTATGCGAGCAGCAGTGACGCCAACATGCAGTTCGGAGCCGTCCCTTACTATGGCAAACTTCTTGATGTGGTCGAACTTAATTATCATGGCCGTTTCACCGTGACGCTGTTCAAGTGTTTGTGGGCAAATACCACTACTTCTCGGGGACTGACAACTGACGACTTAGGGATCACATCAGTCAATTTCTCACGGCCGATTCATACTGGTATTTCTCAAGATGATAAGCCGTATATTCTAGCTTCAGAGGCACATCAGGTTTATTATGTCGAGGACGAGAGGCACATGGATTGGCACATGGTCGTTCATCTAAAGCCACGAGACCTTTACAACATGGGTGAAGGCGATAACATCGCCTACGAGAGTGAGCCATTTCAGCCAGCCGATTTTCAAAACTACTTCCCTGAAGGCAATGACAATTTACCTCTACTGCGGTGAGTTTTTTCAAGTCCACATAATTTAAATTAAATTTTTTAAGTTTAATAAAACATCTCTAACAATAATTTTTCTACATAATTTCTGTAGGGATGGCGACGATGAGTGATCAAATTCAAATTATGCTTTTCTCTTCAAAAAAAACTAGAAAAAATTTTTTAAAAAAAATTTTAAAAAAAAATTAAAATAATATTTGTAGCGGTTACTAAACCGCTACTAAATAAAAACCGCTACAAAATCGACACATTAACCCTACAAATAGTACGTGGATCCCTATAAATACCCTTACCACAACTCATTTCAAATACTCTCCAATTTCTTTTCACCTTACCTTTCTTTCATTTTCTCTCATTTACAACTTCTTTTGTATGAGTAGAGGAGCTGAATAATACGATCATATATGGTAACAAGTTTTTTTATTTTTTTTACAATACTTCTTTCCTTTATATAAAATTTATTCTCACGATTTATTTTTCAGATATATTAGAGCTGTATCTCATTTTCATCTATTTTTCATATACAATTACATTATATTAGACAACATAATAATTCCTTATTACCTACGTATCCTTAAAAATATTATTAATATAATTTTTATACTCAACCAATTAAATTAAATTTATCCTTCTAATTTATTAATAGGCTAATTAAATTAGATAAACTAATAAAAAAAGAAACTAATTAATTTAATATTAAAAGAACAGAAACAAATGATCGTATATTTTAAAAAAAAAAATTAAATATTTGTAGCGGTTATTAAACCGCTACTAACAAATGTGCCTTTTTAAACTCAAATTACAGTTTTTGGCGCTAAATTTGAATTTCATGAAATTAGTAGCGGTTTTATAACCGCTACAAATTTCATAAAAATTCAAAATTAGTAGCGGTTTATTAACAGCTACAAAATAAAAAAAAATGTCATTTTTCTTTTCCCGCCTTTAAATTTTCAATTTTTTATATTTGTAGCGGTTATATAACAGCTACAAATATGTCTGAAAAAAAATTTCATCCAGTGGGATGTTGTAGCGGTTTTTTGTAACCGCTAGAAAAGATGTAGCGGTTATGTTCCTTGAGTAGCGGTTTTATATAACCGCTACAAAACCGCTTGCAACATACGATTTAGTAGCAGTTTGCCTAACCGCTACTAATGTTGTTTGTAGCGGTTAAAACCGCTACTAATACCCATTTTTAATCGCTACTAAATCACTTTTTTTTGTAGTGTTAGTTTTACAACAAATAATCACTTTTATGTTTAACGAGAAATGACTTTCTCGCATATTTATTTGGTACAATATAAAATCAATTAAAATAAATGGATAAATAACCACAACATCACTACTTCAAAAATCGTCATATATGACGGTTATTATTTGTCACATATCACAGTTTTGAACCATCATATATGTGGGTGCTATATATGCTCCATGTAAATAAATTACGGTTCTGAACCATTATTTATTATAGACCTATTATAACGGTTTTAAAAAAATACCCGTTAAATATTGAGGCTTGGTGAGGCCATGATATGCGTATTACTGTGATAATAATTAACAAGCACACGTAAACAACCGTCATAATATATGGTAATACTTGCATGATATATAATGGCCTCATTTTGACAACCGTTATTTATTCAATAACATACATAATGATTCTTACGTAAGAACAGTGACATTTAAGAAAACTAAATAATGATTTCACGTAAACAACCATTATGTATTTAATACATAAATAATGGTTCCTAAATAAGAATTGTGAATGTTTATAATACATGACGGTTGTTATATAATAATCATGATGTATAGCTGTGAGACTTTTTAAGTAAGAGTTTCTGAGCTAGTTGGGTTAGACTGTATATAATAGAATGGTGCCTCCCACACCGAGTAGCTATGTAATATGGGATAGATCAAGACATTACAGGCTTTGTGGGAGAATCAATGGCAATTGTTGACCTATATAAGTGATAATATAACTATTTACCTATAATTGTGTCTCTTTACAGGAATTAACCCTCGAAAGCAATGGGTGGGGAGAAAACGTACGAATATCCGTATTGGAAAGGCTGCATGGGGTATACAAACCCTTGAGCAAATTTGTATATGCATATTCATGCTTTTTCACCTGGCCGTCATTTTCCTAACTTAATTGCTGAAGAGACACAAGGTATATGTCACTTACATTATGAGATATATATGTTCAGAGTGCAAATGATTCAAGCCACAAAGCCTAGTAAATCTTGATCCGTCCCATATTACATGGCTACTCAATATGAGAAGCACTACTATATTAGATAGAGTCGAGACCAAGTAGCTCAGAAACTCTCACATTGAAGAGTCTATGACTGATCACAATGTTGAATATTAGAGCTTTTAATTTGGTGCCACCTGCTTAATACAAAAACAGGAAAAGAACCTTCGATCAGAGCAATAACGGGTTTTCCAAAAAAAACATAATTTCAAAAAAGCAATTTAATATGTCACCTTGAATGTTTTATCACGTCTTGACTTTAAAAAATGCTGTATGTATTCATTTGTTCATATATGACTCTCGGTACAAGTGAACTAGTTTATTCATCACATCTCTATTAATCTTTTTGGAGTAACTTCTGAAGATATGGATATTTCCAAAAAAAAAAGGAGAGATATTTGCTTAGGATCTATATCTCATAAAGTTACTTTAAAAAAGATCAACAGAGTAGGAACCTTCAGTCAAAGCGATGGGGTTGAAAACTTCCTGTGACATGAGAGGAACTTTAGATTAGAGCAATAATAGGTTTTCCAAATAAAAAACATAACTTCACAAAATAATTTAATATGTTACCTTGAATGCTTTATCGCGTCATGACTTCACAAATGATGCAGGTATTCACTTATTCATGTATGACTCTTGGTACAATTGAACTACTTTATTCAACACATCCCTATTGATCTATTCGAAGTAATTTCCAGAGATATGGATACTTTAAAAAAAGGAGATATTTTCTTGGGGATCCATATCTCCTAAAGTCACTTCAAAAAAAAATCAACAAAGTAAGAACCTTCAGTCAATGCAATAGGGTTAGTGTCACCTTAAATGTTTTATTGTGTCATGACTTCATAAAGGCAACTCAATCGCACAGGTTGAACACAGCAAGCAACAAGAGAGGAACAATTAGAAGTGAATGTAGGAAGGATAATGCAAAATAGATGAGGAAAATCATAACTATAGCTAGCTAGGGCTCACGAACTGAAACTACTCATCCGACAGTTGCTAAAACAAGGGTCAAGTGTATTCACTAGTATGGTTGTAGCTAAGAAGTCGGACAAAGGGTTGTAATGGTGGGATTCGACTAAAAATGACTCCCAATAGTCAGAAAAGACAATAAAAGTTGTAGGTTTAAGACGCTTGTGAGTTTTTTTTTTTAACAAACTAAGTATCAAGTATATTATGTTTCAGGCATTTAAATAGAAGAGGAATGGTAAAGTTTTTTGGGTTATCTTGCCTAGACTTTACATCATGGCTTTTTCCGTAAAAACGGTTATTTATTTATTTACATTTATCATGGTTCTTTATTAATAATCATTTTATATTTCACTTATTTTTATATGGTATTCTAATAAATGACGGATTTTAATTAATAGCCGTAATGTATTTAATTTTAAAAAACAAATTTTGGTGGTTCATTATGCAACCACCATTTTACAAACAAAAAAAACAAAATGATAAAGTATATAAACAAACTAAAAATAAAAATTTATGAAGATGTTTTAAGAATATGATGCATCATCAGATTTTTCCTTCTCCAGTAACTTGTCTACCTTCTCATTCAAAGAGCGAACGAGAGTAGTAAGTTCCTTCAAGCATTGGTCCATCTGTCCTTGCTCTCATAGGTAAACCTGGACTACATGATAGAGCTCGTAGGTCACATGGATGAGCCCTTCAATGCTAGTTGGTGGAGGGAGTTCATCTTTCAGTTTGTTCCTGGATGATGAAGCAGAATTTCTCTTGCATTTGTCCATAATTTATGTGAAGAAGAACAAAAGCTTGCAATTGGCTATGATAAGTTGAAATGGAAGTAGAGAAGTGGAGTTCAGTTTTTGGACATTTATGTAGAGAGAGTTTCATGAAATATCAAACTGTCACGTCCTTTAGATTTACGGATTATTATATTTTATAAATGGTGATGGTTGGTTTAATAGAACTGTTATTTATTTTATTTCATGACTATTTTTCTATAAGAACTATTGGGTATATTCTTATTTTTACAAAATATTTAAGAAGAAAAAACAATAAAATGAAAAAAAGAATAGTAGCGAACAGCCTGATGAACTAATGAGATCATCACCAGGCTACTCATAACTGGAGGATTAGCCAGTATCATTGCTAGGATCATGGCCAATCCCATACTCATCAAGTATGAGATTGACCTTCTTGTTCATACTAGAGAGGTATCTATAAAGCCTCCTCAAGGTATGGTTAATCTGTTGTGCATGCCGTAACATTGTCTCCAGTCAAGGAAGAGCATAGGATGTGGAGGCAAAGGAGGAGGTGGCGGGGGCGGATATTGAGGAGGTGAAGTAGAAGGTGGAGGTTGAGGAGGAGGAGAAGGAGGCGGTGGAAGATGACACTAAGAGTTTTCTAGCATGTCTTTTACAAGACATTTCATCTTGGGAATTGAGCTAGAGAATAAAGAGAGAGACTATGAAGAAAATACGGGAAAACAAATGAAAATATAGAGTTTAAATACTGTAATAGACACATGGAAGGCATGTGATTAAACAATCATTGCATGCATTGGAAGTTGATTGGGGTGTAATGAAAGGGTGCTTGTGTTCTCCTGACGATCATTAGATAACAAAGAGGCATATATAGTCAGCACAAGGAAGATGAAAAGTTTTGAAAGCTTTAATTAATGTTTATTAAATTAGAACCATTAATTATGTTTGCAAAAATACTTTACTGTTTTTAATTAATAACCATGAATTATTAATTTTTTTTGTTAACTTTATTATTAACTTAACGTTTATTAAGTTAGAACTGTTAAGTATATTGGTAGGAATACTTTACGGTTCTTAGTTAATAATTGTGATTTTTTTTTTTTGTTAACTTCATCCCCCTTCTCCGATGATGAGAACTGAGATGAGGAAGAGGAAGAGAAAGAGGATGAGGACGGCATGCAAGAATAATTACAATTCTTAATTCATAACCATGAATTATTAAGTTGTCTTTTGTTGTTGTTAGCTTTCATTTTTAATATTTAAAAAAAACAATAATGATGTTTAGTCATCACCATCACTGTCGTCATTATCCTCCTCTTCCTCGTCCTCATTCTCATCACCGGAGGAGAGAGATGAAGGGTCTGATTACAAGTCATATTCAACATCATTATGATAAAGTATGTGATTCAACTTCCTGTTCAGTTTCTTGGTGTATGCCATGAGACACCTTTTGTGGCAGTCAAGGCTTGCCAACATCTGCATCAGAGTCTCCATTTCAGGAAGAGGCGGAGGAGGAGGTGGTGTTGGTGGAGGACGGGTGGCTGCGGCAGAGGAGCTCTATAGGAACTTAACAATGATGAAGGAGAGAAGAAGGAGGCCGATAAAGAGAAGTAGTAAAAATCACAAAGAATATGTGAGTTTAAATAGAGGTATAACGGATTACGAGGGGTTATGACTTATGACTTGTTATAGTCTAATGGATTATGAAGGGTTATAGGTTATGACTTATGAAGGGCTGATGATTTTACGAAGGGTTATGAAAGCGTTAGATGACGATTGGTTTTGAAAACCTTTTATGTTTTGTCTTTGCTGATATAAGAGGTTGAAAGATAAATCGTTTGTAAGTATTATATGAGAATATTTTTGTAAGAATCGTTATATTTGTCATTAAATAAATGACGATTGTTAACTGCAACTATTATTTTTGTGTTTTTGTGGATTTCGCCTCTCAATACATGACAGTGCGCATAATTAACCATTAGGCTTTAACATTATATATTCTTACTTAATCTCCACCTCGATGTATATGACGTTTATTCACTATAATTGTTATTTATTAAGTGTTATATATGCCCAAATCTATAGTAGCACATGTGATGTACAATTTGGAAGAACATGTGGTTCATTATGAAGTCCTAATGTTAATTTTTTTTAAAAATACATAACTCGTTTCTTGCATGAAGTTTAAGATGATTTTTTTTTTTATTTTATAGATAACGATTTTTTTTATAAATTTTGTACTACTATCTTGGTTTTTATTTTATACTACTATCTAATTTGGTGAGATTAAGGAAGTTAATTAAATTACTTAATTATAAATAGCATATATATAGTTTGGAGAAAAATGATAAATACAAATATAGTTTATCATTAGGTTATATATATATTTTATAAGTTAGTCAAATTAGTTTGGAGAAAAAAGATAAATATAAATATTTTAAAATAATTTATTTAGCTTCCTTAATCCCCCTAAATTAGTCAGCTGGCTCTTATACCGGATATAGTATATATAGATATAAATATATAATCTTGGAGAATTTAATGTGGAATAATTTTTCACTCCATTGCACTCCTCCTCTTTAAGCAAATTTTAAACGACTAATCCAATATACATTTTAGAGAAAAATACTCTTATCTCTCTTACGTTTTGCCTTAGTTACATGGACTTCTTCTCTGTTTTGAAAACATACACTCAAATCCAAATAGTTAACTCCGTTAAGGATTTTTACTTTTTAATTAAAATTTATATTAAAATATATTTTATTTACTAATATCCCTTCATCATTACTAATTCCCTAATTTTGGCTAAAATTGTTTAAGTAATTTAAGGGTTTTTTCTTTTTCTTAATTTATTTTTCACTTTTTCAAATAGTTATTTGTTAAATTTTTTTCCATATTGAGATAAAGACTTAATTACATTAATTAATGTAGATCTTTTTTTTTGACCAGTGAATTAAAAACATGATTAATTCTTTTAATAGATGAATACTTAAATAAATGTGTTTATTAATGTTTATGCAAAAATGTATTTAAGAAATTAAAATTTAAAATTAATATAAGTTATATAATATTTCAAATTTACATTATTAATAACATATGGTGAATAAAAATATATCTGTCAAATATGTTTTCACTCATGGTGTTGTAACAAAAAAAGAAAGAAAGAAATATGTTTTTGGTCATTTAAAAGAATACTAAATAAAAAAGTTTCAATAAATATGATAAAAAATTTAAAAATTTGCTAATAGAATAAAAATTAATGAATTTGATAATATATTGAAAATTTTTAACATATATATTATACTTATTTTTTATTTATATAAAAAATTATTTTTAAGCAAATATAAATACTTATTCATTTATTGAAAGAGGGATATTTGGGTCAAAGAAAATATGTAATAGTCAAACTTAACGGTTGGGTGGATGGAAATGGAATTTAAAAAATGTAAGGGATATTTTAATAACATGTATTTTAAATTCAAAGGAGGTCTATATATGTTTTCAAAATAAAAGGGAGGTTTGTGTAATTTTGGTAAAACATAGGGATAATCAATGTATTTTACTCTATATATTAAAAAGTGTGTATTTAGTGTATTTCTTTTATGAATTATCAAAATGAGATCTATATAATTTAAATTTCATTTTAGAAAGGTTGAATAACTTCTGATTATTTGAGTAATATCTAAAAGTTTTATATTAAATTTGAACAATTTAGATGAGATGATCACTGAAATTAGCTAATTAGTATGATTAGTCTGTTTATTTTAGTTAAGGGCCCAATCAAATGTTGGGCCGGCAATTAAATCTTCAAAACTGGGCCTTCTCGTCTTTGCTGAATCGGAAAAATAAAAACTCAATATCGGCTCGACCATTGTATTAGGGAAAAAAAAAAATCGGATCCAGCATATTCTAAATTTTTTCCCACTTCAGATAAAAAAAAAAGGACTTCACGCCCCCCCGAGCTGAGAGAGAAGCACACGCTCGACACGTCATCAGAAACCTCTGATTCAGATATCTGAATTCTAACGATAAAGTATTTCATTTTTCGATCGTAACGCCTTGCCGCTCTGATAATGATTCAATGAGTAACGGAGTCGAGGGTCACGCCGGGCCGTTTCATCACTCTGGGCTCGAAGGATCCACTATTATTCATGCTTAATTCTCTTGAACAATCCGACCTAGATCCCCTAAATTCTTTCAAATCATGTCTGTAACTTCGAGCCGATGTTGAGGAAATGAATCTTCCTCTGTCCTCGGCTACTTCTTCGTCCACCGTGTCTTCCTTGTCTTCATCATCGTCATCTTCATCTTCTACGTCGTGGTTCTCGGGAATTGTTCGAGGCCGTTCCGATAGATCAGGCAGTGTCAAAATGGTGAATAACTCCACTGCCGGAACAAGTGAGGCCTCCGGTCCCGTTGTCCGGAAGAATCAGTTTCGAGGGGTCTTGTTCAAGTACGGTCCGAATCCTATTCAGGTACTTCTCTTTTGCTTTGATGATTTATAGTTTGGGAAGTGAGGATTGAGAGTTGACACTTTGGATTTGATTTTAATTGTGCACGATTTGGTCGCAGCATTCTAAATGTAGCGTTCTGCTCATGTCAGTCATATTTGCGATCGCATTAGTAGCATTTTTCACTTACGTTGAAATGTGCGTGAACTTGAATCGCTGTTGATTCACTTGATTGTTAGCATCAACTTCTGCATTTGCATTGACTTCAAACTCTTTCGTTTCCCAGACATAGAGACATTCTGCTGCACCAATTTCATTTTATAGTCGCTTTGTTGGGAGCAATGGCACAAATAGAGGACATTTGGGGCATGTGGTTAGGCCTTGAGACAACAGAAGCTACTTTATAAAAGCATTGTCTGAATATAGTTTAAAGTATCCTGTTTACTATGACTGCATTTTGGTAATTTGTTGAAAGTAATGCGGAGTAAAATTCATGAATACCAGAACGCATCATTTTTGGGTTCTGAACAGTTGAATTCAACTCAACAATACTTCACATCTGGCACCATTTATAATATGAATATTGAGTATATATGTTTACATATGCGCGCGCACAGAGACACACACACAAGGGGAGTGGAATGATTGTAATATCTGCAAGATCAGAATTGTTGGCTTTAGTTTTTTTGAGGTTTTTTACATACCTCGTTGTCTAAAATTTTACTATTATTCATGAAGAAGTACACCACCCGAACTTCTTCCATATATTCTTGCAATAAGATGAACTTTTGCCTTCCCACCCCCCTCCTATGAGATTAAAACATTGTGCGGTAAAGTTGGGGTGTTCTTTACATTACTTTTTCACATGTGATTGGATTTTTTCTCTTTATAATGAAGATATCCTGCAGTTCATTGTTATAGCGGTAATGGTTTGCATTTCACACGTTTTTGCGTTTTTTGCAATGCATATTTGGATGCTCAATTTTAAATAAGATTTGTAGGTTTTTTTTCTCCTTTTTGAAGGGTGGTCTGTCTTAGCAAATCGTTAATCTTAATTTAGAAAGTTGAGGTGTGATTTTCTCCTAGAGAAGGAAAATTCATCTTCATTCTAGTTTGTCTTCCCTTGTGAGCCATGCACTTTGGTATATAAAATGTTTGACTGCTTTGTGACGATTCCTTTTATTTACAGGTTGCATTTAAGACTGGTGACTACAAACAACAAGTCATTTTCATTGGTGGATTGACTGATGGTTTTCTTGCCACAGCGTATGTTGAATGTTTTATAACCTCAGCATATTAAAAAATGTTTTCTGATCTCTCAGGGTTGGTCTAGTGAGGATTCTATCTTCTGTACCATTTGACTGATAACTTCTTTCAATCAAATCATCCAACGACCAAATTTTACTACTTGTAAATATGTGAACCAGTGAAAAGTATTCTTGTAACATCCATTCTTTGTCTTCTTGCAGATATTTGGAACCTCTAGCAATTGCTCTGGACCGTGAGAAATGGTCTCTAGTTCAATTTCTCATGTCATCTTCATATAGTGGATATGGCACCTCCAGTTTGCAACAAGTAAGCAATTAGATCCTTATCCTCTTATATAGCAGCAGTACTATAATACTCTACAAACAAATTCCTGCAAAGTGTAAACATGTTATGCTCATTTACCTCTTTTTGCATTATAAGCCAAAAATTCTGGTCTTTGTTAATATACTTAAAATTATTGTAGTGAAAAATTTTACCCTCTGTAACGTTTCTAACGTTCTGGTCAAGATGTACTCTGGACTCCAAAGTACGTTGCCCTTGTCTTTCAGGACTGTATTCTTTGGCACTTGAAACTATAGACTTGCAACAAAAGAAAAGACATGATTTATAAATTATACATGTTATCATTATTTAACATTAAGCATCCTTTTTATTACCTTTTTTTATTCAAAAACACAATATTTCTTATCCACAAAATCACTTTTTACTTTTATATATTCTTTTTTTCTTTCCATTCCTTTTTATTTTGTGTCAAATGACCTGTTAGTCTTTGATGAATGTGACCTGAGATGTTGTCACAATATTTTGTTGTTCTCCAATTTTGGATGTTTATTATCATTATCTAATTCTCAGTTTTAACGGCTGTTTTTAACAGTATCACATTGTGATTCTCTGGAGAGTTTAACTTGAAAGTGTATTGCTGGTATTTCCATCTTGTTGATGAGATCGATACCATGATGCTTGAATTTTAAGATATCTTGTTGAATTCATGTTGAAGGATGCCAAGGAGCTTGATCAGCTGATAAATTATTTAATTAACAAAGAAGATTCTGAAGGCGTGGTACTGCTCGGGCATAGTACTGGTTGTCAGGTCATTTATTATTGCATTTAAATCCCTAGCCATACTTTAACTGTTCTATTGCAAATACTATTTGGTGAGCAACTGAAATGAACTTATCTCGAATTTGAACATGTTGTCCAGGACATTGTGCATTATATGCGCACAAATGCTGCATGCTCCCGTGCCGTACGTGCTGCCATCCTTCAGGTACTTGCTCATTTATATTAGATCATATGTAAACACTTGACCTGTAATTGGTTGGAAGGATTTCATGGGGAGGAGAACAAGGGATTTTGCTTCCCTACACTTGTGCATGTTAGGTTGAGAAAAATGGAGGGAAGGCCCTTCCATCCTATCCCTCTCCTCCAAAATTGGGGGATTTGGAGTAGAAAGGAGCAGCCAATTGATATATAATTTCTGAAATATCATCTCTTATTTTCTTAATTCCAAACTTGCCCTTAAAATCCCTAAAAATCGGCTGTGTTCTCAGATTGCGAGCCCCTTCAAGGATGAAGAAGAGCCTGTTTGTGCTAGGAACACAGGTCCTCTCTTTTGAGAAAAGAAAAGGGGAGAGCGAGAGAGAGCGAGAGAGAACAAATGAACTTATACTTGATAGGGTTATAATATTCAATTCAAATACATTTCCCCTCCCGTCCCTCTCCTTCCAAACCAAAGGAGACATTGGAATCTCTCTCCTCTCTTTTCCAACTAAACTAAATAAGGGGACGTCCATCTAACCAAACTTACCCTTTGTGAGCACTGTGGCTGTGCTGTTCTGGTACTGAAACAATGATTCATTCATTCTGACACCATATATATTTTTTGGCTAATATTATTTGCTCGGAACTCTCAGTGAGCATTGGGTCTATTCTTTCATCTTGGAGCAGTTTCTCTGGATACATTTTACAGTTTTAATAAGAATACGTAAGCCATATTCTGTGGCATTGAGTCAATAGCAGCTTCCTTGTGTACTTGGAGTGGATGCCTACATATTCAAAGCTGTATTTTTTCCCTTAATTAATTATAGAATAAGACTGATATAAGTATTCGGTGGTTTGTCCGTGGTGTATTAGGGGAGGTTCCATTTCTGATATGCAGAGATTGGTTAGCTTTGTTGCTTTGAGCTATCTTGGCTCTTCCTTTTAACCAATGGAGGATATCTCATCCTCCTTCTAATTCTACTTTCTTTCTCTTCTTTTATCAGTTTCCTTATTTTATAGGGAAAAAAAGAGTTATGCCTTGAAATTGCCTCTGTTCTCTCACTTGAACCCTTTCGGTTATGCCAATAAAAATGACCAGGCTCCAGTCAGTGATAGGGAATATCGAGCTACATTGCCTGAGACAGCTTCTGTGATTGACTTAGCTGCTAATTTGATAAGAGAAGGGCGAGGTTCTGAATTGATGCCAAGAGAAGCAGATTCTTCTGCTCCAATAAATGCCTATAGGTGAGTTCGCTTCACATTAATGTTGTAAGAACAGAACAAATACTGAAATGGGCCTTGACCTGAACTTATAGAATTGTTAATAAATTCCAAAGTAGCATAATTCATAACATGTGGACATTAATATTTGTCATTTATAAAAGTAGGTTGTTGCTTTTCAGTTAGCAGTTTTCTATGCGACTCTAAACATGTACAAATTTTGATATCACCTCTTTTATAAAAATTTTGACATCACCTCTTTTATAACGAGCCCTTGTACTTCATTGACGTTTATAATTATCTGATAGTTGAAACAAATTTACTTGTGTGAGTTGATCCCTGAAAAGAATGCTTTTGGTTTTGAGAACAGAGAAAGGCAACCTTATGTCGTTCAAGATGGTATTTGGGGCACTGGGATTCTGGGACTGGCATTAAGAATTAGAATTTCACCTGCTAAAGTTCTAATGGGCAGGGTTGGTGGAGCTTTGGGGATGGGGTCTTAGTGCTGTGGTCCATGGTTAGGCCTACTTTTGTTTTGTTGCTCTTTTCTCCTTCCTTCATCTGCTTGGTCTTATCATTATTTGATATGCTAATACCTAAGAAATATGGACTGTTGTGCAAGATTAGGACAGCAAATGGATGATACAGAAAAGGTGATTGCCTTCTCATGCTATTGCTTCTTTGTAATGAACCAATACTTTTGTAGGTATCACTCCCTTTGTTCATATAATGGTGATGATGATTTATTCAGTTCCGACTTTAGTGAGGATCAGTTGAAAATGAAACTTGGGCACATGTCTTGCACACATTGCCAGGTGAGCACATCTGTCTAACTTAATTTTCTTTTTGCCCCCTTTATTTATTTTAAAGTATCTCTTTCTTGGGCGCTTGGTTATTCAAATTTCAAAAATTTACATCCATGAACTAAAATTTAACCTTTATCAAAATAAATAGAAGGATACAACATTTTTCTTTTCAAGTTTTAGTTGATGGATACAGAAGACTTTGGTAGAAGGCTATTATCAGCTCACGAGTGGCAGATCTATTTGTTGCCCTGAATGTAACTAAATATAGTTGATGTTACCTTAGTGGTAATGCCTTGAGTCCTTAAAATGTATGTCAGTGATTCCGTGCTAAGAAAATAATATAGAATTACTTGGCGAAGGGGGAATTGATCTTTTTGGACGCCATGGTGTTTTGCAGGTTATATTTTCGATGGGTGATGAATATGTGCCAGACTATGTTGATAAGAAAGCACTGGTTGAGAGGTAAATTCTCTAATCCTTTCTGGTGACACACATATGTAGTCCTTTTGTTCGAGCAATAATAGCCCTAGGACAGAGGAAGGACAATACTGAGTTTGTAGTCTACCACTTCAGTCTTATTTATAAAGTCATTTCTAAGATGTTTCACGAGGAAAACAAGGAAAAACTTAAACCTTGTTAACTTTGTCTAAAAATTTAATAGGATTTTCAACTTTGCTCCTATTAAATATACGTACTTTAAAAATTAAATAACATGCAACATTTAATGAGGGGTAAAAGGGGAAACTAATGTATTACCAAAAAGGGGGGGCTAATGATACAAATTGATAACATGCCTTATAAATAGAACAAAAAAATTTTCTCTATCTTATATATGGGATCAAAGTGGTATCTCAAGCCGTATATTTGTGTCGTTGGGGGTATAGAGGAATGAGTTATGAGATACTGCCTCCTGATGCTCCGGTCCATTTTACAAGTCTTCTAGAAGGTATTTTTTGTCATTTTTATAGGACATTTTAATAGTTTCAATGCCCATATTTAACAAGGGTAATGAGAAATAGTAGAAATTAATATGACATTGGAGTTTAGTGTATGAAGGGAGGGACTAGTATATGATTATTGTTGATGGTGATGGGGCGCGTTTATAAAAACATGCAGATTATGCAGAGCGTTGGGAGGCGCGGAAAAAGTAGAGATCGAACATGGGAATCATTCCCTCTCGAACAGAGTTGAAGAGGCTGTCCATGCTATTATTGACTTCATAAAAAGAGGGGGACCAAAAGGCTGGGATGATCCCTGGAATTAATCTGTTTTATCACTCTCTCAATTTACATTCACTCTATCACTGGTTTTCCCCCCTTTTTGGGTTGGTGGGTTGTTATTTTCAGCCTTTCTTTTTCTTTTTCAATTTGATACATGTTGATATATATTGTTTTTTCTACTGTTTGTAACAACTATGTGGTCCAGAATTTAATCTCAATAGCATTTTCTTGTTCCTTCATATCCTTTAAGAAGTTGGCTACCATCCCTCCCTATCACAATGATTATTTCGTAGAACTATGAAAAGTAATCTAATCTGTTTTGGACCTAACTAGAACATCCCCGGAAAAAAAAATAATCCGTGGGATAATGATTAATATAATCAGCATCACAAAATGTAATCATGTTTACATTACATAAATTCAATCAAATGTTTAAATCAGTTTGTAGCATCAGGTTTACTTGTCATTCCGTCTCGTGTAATTGAACAAAATGGGCCATTTGATCTTCCGTCTTGAAACAGGATCCGGATGGGGGAAATATAAACTCACCAAATCGAAAGAAAATGTGTACAGCTACAAGAGGATGACCGTTAGATTGAAGTAAAGCTTTATGGAATCAACAATGAAGGTTGAACAAGTAAAAGAAGTTGTATTATTAATGGCCTATGAATATAATTGGTTATGTTTACAAAAATGTATTCCAGGAAAGAAACACTTTGTACAATTGTATGCATCTTACTTACTCCCTCCGATCCTAATTATAAGACAAAGTTGACGTTTTTGGAGAAATTAAGAAAGCCAATTAAATTGTTTTAGAGTATTTATATTTATATTTTTTTTCCAAACTAATTACTTTGACTAATAAACTAATATATAATCTAAGGATACTAAAAATATAAACACTATAAAGTAATTTAAATGGCTTCCTTAATTTCTCCAAAAAAGTCAACTTTGTCTTATAATTAGGACCGGAGGGAGTATCATTTTTCTTTTTGAATTGACCATTCGATGCTCCCTAAGTGCTAATGATCAATCCGAATACTATAAGGCACTTCTAAAAAGAATGTGTGATCTAGAATATAAGTCATATTGAATTTAATTAATACTTTTTTTCTTATTTTGCTCATGTGATTAATATTCACTTTCTAACTTTACCTACTTATTATATATCTCTCTTTAAAATAATATTTCTAATACAATTAAACACATTTTGTAAGAAGAGTAAAAGTAAAAAAAATATTTTAAGATATATTAAATGACGTAACTATTATTTTTTATTTTTTATAATATAATTTAAATGTTCTGTATGGATCGGATGGAGTACTTGTCTTTTTCTTTCCACCGGCATCTTACGTTGCCATCAAAAGGTCCAAAATGATTTGTGGTCGCTGCTCGCTATTTTTTAAAAATTACATGATCACTCAGTGCCAACTAACTCACCCGGATAAAAATAAAAAGAGATTTCTTAAAGTTACATAACATTTAACATTTTGAACTAACAATAACTTATAGAAAATTCATTATGGTAGGAGGGAGTACTGGCACTCTCTACAACGCCGTTGAACAAGAAAGTTTATTCCCTTTTATCCTGAGGGGTGATGATGAGCGTAATAATATATAATTGTAATGTTTTTAATAATATTTTGATCCTCAATACTCTCCTCATTTTGATTTTGATTCCTCAAGGTTTAAATTAAAGGTTTTTGTCTCTCAAATTTCATTTAATTTAAAATGTCAATCCATATAATTAAATAAAAACCTACCACTCTAGTTCTATTTATAAATCCTTTTTAACTAATTCTCACATACTAAGGAGAGTTAGTTAACTCATTAATTATAGACTAAATTTTCAATTTCGCCCTTATCTATTATTGGTTCCAAAAATCAATATAAATAGATTCTTTTTGTTTTTTGCAATTAATAGCGGTAAAAAAGTACAAAATACATTTACTATTCTGAAACTACCCTTATAAATAGGATTAAATTTTTTTTGTCAAAAAGGACTTATAAATAGAATCAGAGTGATACACTATTTTGCCTCTTGAGGGACTGAAATCCATGATTTGAAATTTAAGGGATTAACACTAAAATGAGAGTAAATTTAATTAACTAAAGATTATATTCACCCTTTTTTAAACTAATTTGCCGCCAATATGATTTGTATGACGTATTAGTAGCGGTGAATGTTGTTATCATGTGATTTGAAAGTTATATGCTCATATCTTAAAAATAATCTCTCCATTTGTGGGATCAGGCTCTTGCATTGAACCGTGCTTTTATAATCGAAATTACGCATAAATCCATTTATTCTGTGTATACTTTTCAGCAGAAGCCATTTCATGGTTCCATTGTTGGTTCCAGTGAATGGTGATTATTTGGGGAGGATTCATTTGGTGACAACACGGGGAGTGGTCGGCGGCCACACATTTGAATGCCAGTTGTTGCCACGTGAATCAGCATAAATGCAATGCCTTAGCAGGTCCCCACCTCTGTTCCCATTTTCCACTGTGTCACGCTCTGTACTTGTTCTATTCTGTCGGTTCACTCTCTTGGCACTACTATCAAAACAAGATTAACCAATGTTCGATTGGTTTACAGGATGACACGTTACGTCTTTTAAGCAACGATTAGGGTTTAATTTTTGGGTTGTGCATAGAGTTGCTGGCATGAGGGAGTCACCCCCCGTTATGGGCCTCTACAGTACCTAAATCCAGATTAGTCTAGGCCCGTCAAATTTCCTGTGAGATCAGGAAGACAAAATTAAGATTAGATCAATGTAATTAAACCCGGACCAGTCAGTAAACCAGTCGGGATACTGGGTCAAGGGTTAGTGAGTCAGACCGGAGCTAAACTAGGATCAACCCAGTGAGAAATGGAATATTTTAGGCTTATAGTATGAAATTCTAAAGGAAAAATTTTTAAAAAAAAAGATTTAAAAAAAATTAAAAAAATTGACCCGAACCGGGTCACCAAACCAGACCGGTTTAGTGCTCGGGTCGCCGGTTTCCGGGTCGGTTCAGGCGGTCCGGCTCTGGTCAGATAACATTGGATTATATTGGTTTCTTTTTTTTTTTTTATAAATGGAACAATTTAAACGCAGCCTCTTTCTTGACTATAGATTTCTAGTGGGCAACACTAAAGATGTGTTTGGTTTGAAAGGAGGGAGGGTAAATTTTGGAGGGGAGCCACCTAAAAAGATAATTTACCCCTTCCCCCTCCCTTTTCCTTAAACCAAACACACCCTAAATGATTAAGAGGCCATTGGCAACATGTTTGACTTCTTATTTTTGAGAAAAACGGAAATTTTATTAAAGGATGAATTAAAAAGGGCAATGCGAACCAAAAAACCTTGTGCATCACTGGCTAATTATAACAAAAGAAAATATGAACCAGTTAGAGACATCAAAACGCCTTATTTATCTTTCTTGTGGTTTACAGGTTTAATTTTCATCATAAGTTAAAAGGGAGAGCCGTGAAAAAACCAATTCAAAAAATTCCTAAACTTATAGGCCTCACTTTTCAAGTGCATGAATAATGTAAAAAGCTCATGACAATTTAATCATGAAGTCAAACATGTTAATAAGTGAATTGAAAAAACAACAATATTACAAATACTTCACCTTAAAAATGAGTTGTAGGTGAGGATGATGAGAAACAACCTTAGCTTATCATGGGACTTCGAACAAGGTTGTGAGTGTGAAAACGCGTCTTAAAAGGCAAACAGCCAAGGTGGGTGTGGTGGTCGTGTGTTTTGAATAATCTTCTTCCCGCGTGATTAGTGAGCAGCTTCACATGTTAGATGCTCTAGTTACACTTTGAAATAAATATCACCTCTCGTGTTTGGTACAAGGGATTTAGAGGGGAGGGGAAGGGAAATTTTTATTAATTGGATTTAAAAAATTAAAAAAATGGGGTTATTAATTTTTAATAAAGAGAAGATGTAAGATAAGAAAGTAATAAAAATTAGGGAAAATCTTATTAAAGGATAGTTAAATTATCCAAATTATAATTTAGGTCACTAAATTTAATAAATTATAAATAAGGTTATATGACACAACTAGGGATTTTAAAATTTGATAAAATGTCCAGAATAACCCTATGTAAATGAGGAGGAGTGCCTTGGAAATTCCAAGCTCAAGAACCATGAACGGCAAAAACCATCTTGCTAGCTTCTAGAGATTACCGTACCGGGATCAACCTTAAGGATGGAAGCGGTGCTTTTGTTGTTGTCTAAACTATAGCACAGTGTCTCCTTGGTAAGGCGTGTGTTGTTGTCTCTTTCCCTTCTTCTTCTTGATCTTCCCTCCTGCCATTTTTGAAGCTTTCTTTCTACTAGTGGGAGGCAATATAATACTTGGGGGGAAATCCTGTTAAAAGAGTATTTGGTTCTGAGCTCTGCGCATCATCCCTCTCCTTGTACAACCTGAAAATTGTTTGTTAGTGAACTAAAATGAAAATGCCTCACAATGTGTCCATGCTCAGATCAGGCTGTACATGATCAAATATGGTTTTATCTAGTGTGTTTGTTCCTCACACATCTGCAACTCAAGCCCTGTGCGTGTCTGTGTGTTGCAAACTCGATAATCCATCATGGGTAAGGTGCACGGGGAATTTTTTGAGGTCAAACAAAAAGAATAAGCTTGAAGGATGGGGAGTGCGTACAAGTGAATGCAGTATTACAGCCGTTGTCGGTATCGAGAAAAGGTGAGGACCAAATTCTTCAGAGAAGGAATCAAAGGCTTGAAGGATGGGTTCTACTACTTTCTTTCTATTAGCTTAGGTTATGTATTAAACGGATGAATTTGAATCTCTTGTCAGGCTTTTTGAGCGATTTTTTTGTTAGTTTATTTGCACCTGTATGTGACATAGAGTAGTGGCTATGCTTATTTTTGCCTTGTTTTCATAACAATTAAAAAAATATGGTTTTGTTTTCAATTTTGTTTTTCTAATAACTAAAGGTTATGGAGGTAATTTAACCCAAATTCTAAATCCCTAATTAGGACATATAACCTTATTTATAATTTGTTAAGTTTAGTGACTATAATTATAATTTTAATAATTCAATCATCTTTTAATAGGATTTTCCCTAAAAATTAATTAAAAATATTTAACCACACTTCTCTTATTTTGTTAAATCCAATTCAAAATTTTTTCCTTCACTCATTTTCCCTTCCCTCCCCTTATAGCAAACAAGCCATTAATACATCTAACTTGGCCTATATGCAGTCCCTATTACCCTATATTTCTTCATGTCTTTAATATAAAACCTATTATAGAATTGATCTTGGGTCTAAATGTAAAATATAATTTTCATATTTGTTTATTTTCTTTTAATTTACTGCTATTGATACTCGATCAATAATTATCATGAAGAAGAGGAAAGAAGGGAATCATGGAAGATAATTAGGGTGTTTTAAAAAATATATATCATATTAACTACCTTGACTAACTTCTTTAATATAATCAAATTAGATAAATAATTCTTACAATAAAAACTAAAGAGAGTACAATATAAGGAGAAATTAACATGCATGCCCACCAACACACACATATCAACATATGCTGCAAACACATATAATTGTAATGATACTCATAAATTACCCATCAATAAAATCTTCACATCAATGGAGTTCAAATTCACAATCTTTTGATTATAAGTCAAATCCCTTATCAACTGGGCTACCCTTTATTGGCATAACTCATCTATATTGATGCTGGTATCAGATGTATTGAACTACAGTTTAAGAATGTTTTAGATGACAAGCAAATTTTTTTTTTTTTAGTGTTTGTTATGATTTGTACCTAGTATATATATATATACCTTTTCTTTTGAAGCATTTTGCTTGCCATTGTATATTTAAAAAATGTTTATACATGTGGAAGTTGAATAGTTGATGGCACAGTTTCTACTTTCTAGTCAAAGATTTCATCATTAGATTAATTAATAATAATAAATAAATATAACTACACGGATGATGCTGATGATGGCCCCAGTATTAGTGTAAATTAAGTTCCTTTTTTATGCGTGTTATGGATTGCAAGGTTTGTTTGGCAACGTTGTTACGCTATTATTCTCATGGCTAATCATGATTCTGGTATGGACCTATCATTGAAGTAAGCTCTACTCATTCTTCACAAAAAATGATTTTAATTTTTGTGGCTCAATCATATAAGAATGAATACACGTGCAATACACAAAGTTCCACCATTCTTAATTTTTTTTTTTTTTGGTCTTTAGTATCAAAATTTTCTGCATCCAAAGATTACATTAGACTCTAACTAATTCAGGTAAAATAGTTAAGATATGACAAAACCTTACTAGCTCAATTATGTGTTATTGGTTACTATGCCTTTTTATCTGAATATTAATACTTCTACCAAAATAGAAAAGTTAGTTTCACTCATTTCATTTTGAGGTTTCGAAATATTTTTTTTAGATAAGAAATTAAAATGAAAAGTATACAATTTATACCATCTAAAATTTTACGGGCAAAAAAAAAAATACCATATAAAATTTTAAGATGGGATAAAGTAAAAAAACAATTAAACCAATTAGTCAAATTACATTCAAAAAGAGATCTTTACCAGGTAATTAAACCCGGATCAGACTGGCTAGTTCAGCCCAAAACTGGTGAATCGGTCAGTAAACCAATCCGGTGGCCTGGGTATCAATCTGGTTCACCTTTTTTTAAAAAAAATTGATTTTTTAAATTTCTTTAGACTTTCATATTAATAACTCTGAAATCTTTACTTTCTTACTGGTTTGGCTTCGGGTTAGCTCCAGTTTAACTTTAATCTAACTCAGTAATTCAGCCAATTCAGTGGCTGATCCGGGTTTAATAAACTTAGATCTTCATCCATAAAATGTAGGGATAGGATGGGGAAAGAAAGGAAAAATCAGTTAATCAAAATTCAAAAGACAAATATACGTGTGTGTATAGTTTTGAATTTGAATTATGCCGTTTATCATCCTAATGTTTGTGAGCTGGAGCCTGGAGCTGCCAAAATCTCAAACATTAGATTTTTTCTTATTAAAAAAAGAGAAAAAAGTGAAGAAAATGAAATAAAACCACGGGTTGTTGTTAATGGAATCACCGTTAGATTTGATCCCTGCTTTTTTGGGTTTCATTTCAATCATGGAGGATTCTCCTCACTGAGATTATCATCTCCGATCATACTAATATTCCAAAAGACTTTACCTTTTTGTCACGAACCCGATTTCCATGGCGAATGATCCTGCAACTACGCTCATCTCTTTCTGTTTCTTCACACCCACCTTGTAAACATCGCCGAATCAACAACTTCTGTTCTTTCTTCTTCTTCTTGTTACCTTCTCCTGTTCCCATTAAAGCATTGTTCTTGTTTCTCGAGAGAATCGACAATTTTGTTTTACTTTATGCAGTCTTCTTTTTCTTTTTTAAATTCTTGTCGTCAAGAGTAGCGAAAATTTTTCGTGTTCACTGTGTTTGTTAGTTGCGGCGCTCTACCTGCGGCGGCGGTCTTGGGACTCTCCGATGGGTGGTGTTTCGCCGTCGAAGAATCAACGGTCATCTTTGCTCAGTCCGATATTGCATTGGCCTTCAGGCTTGCTTCTTGTGGCTTTAGTTTTAATTGGTTTGGCTACTGTTTGGAGAATCGATGGCACCATTGTAAGAAATTACGTTGAAGCTCGAGGGTTTCTTCTTTACCATGTTCGTTCATCTAATCTCTCCCAAACCTATCAAAATTCGACCTGTAAATCCCTACTTGTTCCTCCTAGTTCGATCCAAAATCACACAAATTCAACTTTGTTTGTTCCCGATGAACCAGTTCCTCTCAAGAATTCCACTTTGGGGTCTGAAATAATTGACAAGAACCCAATGCAGAACGTAGTTCAGCAAAGTCCTAGTTGGATTTCTTCTGAGTTAGAACCCAACTTGACATCAAATCTTTTAGCTCGATGGTTAGCGCCAGGAGGAGAACCTTGTAGAGATTCTTACACAGTACAAATTGCTATCCCTGGTTTGGATAATGGGAAAGAGATAGAGCTTTCAGCTGGTGAAATTCATGAATTTACTTTCCATGCATTGGATGAATCTGGAAACCCTCGTTGCTTAGGTGGGGATTACTTTGAAACTGATCTTTCGGGAGAAAACTGGAAATCACGGCCTTTAGTTAGAGATTTCAGCAATGGAACTTACTCCATTTCGCTTCAAGTTCATCCAGATTTCCAAGGTTTGTATAATCTCACCATCATTCTGCTTTACAGACACTTTGAAGGTCTCAAATTCACCCCTTGGAGATTTGCATACGATCGAGTGCTTCGAAATATCCCAGTCAGGTTCATCAGAAGCAGTGTTGATTTACCAACATTACAGACTTGTAATGCCTCTGATTTTACCAGAGATGTGTGGTGTGGAAGATGGACTAGGCTTGGGAAAAATGATGATTGTGAAATAAGTAATGATGGTAGATTTAGATGTTTAGCTCCTGAATTCCCTTGTAAATCTCCATGGTGTGATGGTTCTTTGGGGATTCTGGAGAGTAATGGATGGGTTTATTCAACTCACTGCTCATTTAAACTGTTCTCAGCTGATTCTGCTTGGAATTGCTTGAAGAATCGTTGGATCTTCTTCTGGGGTGACTCAAATCATGTTGACACGACACGTAACATGCTCAATTTCATCTTAGATTTGCCTCAAGTACATGCTGTACCCAGAAGATTTGACATGAACTTCTCAAACCCTAAAGACCCATCTCAAACAGTTAGGATCACAAGCATCTTCAATGGCCATTGGAATGAAACAAAAAACTATGAAGGTCTAAATTCCCTGAGAAACATAGGGTTTCAAGATCTTCTCAAGAAGTATTTCTCAGAACCCACAGTTCCTGACACCATGATCATCAACTCTGGCCTCCATGATGGTGTTCATTGGACTAGCATAAGATCATTCTCAAAAGGAGCAGATTTTGCAGCATCATTCTGGGAACAAGTTATGAACTCAGTGAAGCAAAGAGGGTTGGCTTGGCCAAGAGTTTTTTACAGAAGCACAGTGGCTACAGGTGGTTATGCAAGATCATTGGCCTATAATCCCAGCAAGATGGAGGTATTCAATGGCATATTGTTGGAGAAGTTGAAGCAAGCTGGTGTGGTTTCTGGTGTGATTGATAACTTTGATCTGACATATCCGTGGCATTTCGATAACCGGTGTAACGATGGAGTTCATTACGGAAGAGCTCCATTGAAGATGAAGTGGCGAGATGGACAAATTGGGCATCAATATTTTGTGGATCTCATGTTAGCTCATGTTCTGCTAAATGCAATCTGTGCAAGATAGGCCAGGCATGTTCATATAATCTATCATATACTGTATTTTTTTGTAATCACATCATAGGGATGCTTCATTCTTACTATCTGAGTTAACTCAGGTGGCCTGTTATATTGTTTACACTTTACATACGTACATAGACCATTGTTGGTAAATTTTTGTTGCATAAGGTTAGGATTTAGCATACTTTCTTGTTCATGCATGTGTCAGGAAATATGTGCAGGTTGCTTCACTTGTGTATCAACATAGGGTTTTAAATTCCAGAAAACCTTGTTGATTTATTAATAGTTGGATTGTAGAACAAAACATTCTTTTAGTTAGAAGAGGATGAAAAAAAAAAGGAAAAATCAAGTAATCTTGTCCATATTGAAGAGAGGAAGGGGGAAAATTAAAATAAGCAGGATCTCTTGTTTTGTGTAGTCTTGGATTGCTGGTGACAGGCTGAGAGCTCCTTTTAACATAAGCAAGGCCAAATATTACAAATAATAACTAATATTTTTTTAGCTATAACCTTGATTCTTTAATCCTAGTATTATAAATAATAACTTTTCTATAATTTTTAATTCTTTTTTGGTTTTGAGTGATAAAGTTATGAGTTGTTAGTTTCGGATTGGGATTCTCCCCACTTCTCCCTTTATTTCCTCTTATTTGGATTCTCTTCACTTCCATTCTCATCCACTTCCTCTCTACTTCTCATTTGGATTCTTACATTAAAATTCAAACATATCAGATTTAACGTTTCAAAAATAAAATTTAAATATATGAAGGCTCAAATTTCAATTTAAACTTTTGATGTGGAAAAAATGGAAAGAATGAGGAGGAAAATCTTATACAAAAGAAACTGAGTTGGCAATTCATGGGCTGGTCATGTGGGGAGATCTGTTTTTAGCAAGCAACTTGGGCCAGCCAGGCTGTATTGGACCTCATGGGGTTGGTTTCCACTTTTCCCTCATGAAATTTCAAATCATATCATTAGAGTGTACTAACTTGTAAGTAATATTAGTTATTATATTAATTAATAAATAATTCCTTAATTCAATTTACCTTTTTTTTTTGGTCAAAAATTCAATTTACCTTTGAAAATGTTCGTCTTCATGTCTTTCTCAAGGATAACGATCATGAACTGTTAAAAGATGTTCACTTCTTATTAAAAAGTTTTCGTATTCTTTTAAATATTTTGTGATGTGCTACAACTATAATAAGAAGTGCCATTACTTAGTTGGACTAATAATGTAATATTGCATTAGATTCCCTTGTGTTTCAAGGTTGAGTATAAGATCACATACTTTTGTGGAAAGGGACAACTATAATCTCTGAACTGGATTTTTTTTTTCATTTAATCAAGGTTTTCTCTTCGAAGCTTAAAAGGTAAAGAGTTTTCGCCTCTCCCAACAAGTAAGCTTCTTAAGATTTAAACTTATGTTCTCATTCTCATTTTCATAGTGAGACTCCTTATCACATCAACTAACAGCTTATTGATAATCCTAAATTGAATTAGTTAGTAGTTCGGATATTTAGTAATAAGACATAGGAAAAAAAATGTCAGAATGTTAGTATAAAAACAACAATAACAAGAAGTTACATGATCACACTAGGTCAATATACTCAAACACAAATGATCAGATCGGATAAGTTAAAATACACTATTTACAAAGCTAAGTCCCTTTTTTTTTTTAAACAACACAAAGTTAAATCTAATCTTTTGACTTTGGATTTTTATTTTTATTTTTATTTTTTTTTGGCCGACGACTTCTTAATTCTTATGGAATTGATATATTAGCATATTAGATTATTAGTACATAGCCAATAATAATAGAACATCACACTCTTTCAGCTCTAGCAACAGAAAAAAGAGGGAGACTACCTGTTTCAAAAAAAAAAGAATATAAAGGACAAATTGCAGTCCAAAACTCCAATCTATCACTACAGATCTAGTGCGAGAAGAAAAAAGGAGGAGAGAGACAGAAGAAGCCGGTAAGAAGAGTTTGAATTTGGAAGGTCCCTGTGAATCCGACTGATGATGATGAACTAATAAGACGACGCTGTCGCTTTCAGTGTGTTTTTGGTCAAATCCATCCAAATCTGGCTCATCATGGCGGATTGAGGGCTCGCTTATCTTTGAAACAATCGCTATCTGATTACGACGACGACGATAAGTGCAGGCCTTGGCGTCGCCGGATCACCATGGATTTCACCTGCGCCTCCGCCCTCAAGATCACTGTGCTGGTCCTTGTTATTGGCGCTGTTGTTGCTGCTTGTTTCACTCTCCCAATCGAAAAGGTTATTTCCCCCCCCTACTTTTTCAAACTCGAATTTTCTTCTCTCGAATCAGTACTCGGAAATGTTTCTTAGTTGAAATGAGATTGATGCATTTTCGTTTAATTGGTTAAGTGCACTATGCGCGTGCTTAAAATATTTTCTTGTCATTCAATATTTTCTGCGGGTTCGTTTTCTAGCGGTGGTTTTCCCCCTCTTCCCTAAGTTGAAATGGAGTTTAATATCAATCCTTGAAATTTGATGATCCTCTGATGGCCGTGTTGCACTAGCTTGAAAACTTTCTTCGGCCGTTTTTACTTAGCTTACTGAAATTTCAGCCAACGGATTTTATGTATGAATAACATGTCCAATGTCAGAAAGATAATGTTGGAGAGAAGACAATTTCACTAAATGCAATGAACAAATAAAGTCAAGAACTCTCCTAAATGGCTTATTCCTTATGTTGATTAGTTAAAATATGCCGTGTCTGTTATCTCATCTTTAACAACCCCATTTTGGTACCAACAAAAAAAAATCTTTAACTACCCCGAACATAAAGTTTAAGACATTGATTAGTTAAGTCAATTTTCCAGATGAAAATTCCCATCCTCTTATATATGCGTATGAGTAACAATGGTGCTTTTAAAAGTATTCATTATAATTCTACTATCCTTCATTACAAGCACTGCCTAGGGATTGTCATCCCTGAAAAGTTGCAACGTTTTGGCTGTAGACTGTTTTTTAATATTTTTTATGTTTGTTGCAGATGCTGAAGGATTTCTTAGTATGGGTTCATCGTGACCTTGGGCCCTGGGGTCCACTTGTCCTGTAAGTTATTGCAAGCTTTAGTTGCTTTATTTTCCCGTCTTAAGTATATTTCTTGGATTCTTACATTGTCATAATTGTGAAACTTCAACCAATGCATGTTATCACATTTTTGGGAATAGCTGCTTAAATATAATTTGTAATAGGAAATATTCTGGTCAGAACAAACCTGGCCAAAAGTGTGTTTCTAAAGCTGATGCTTTGTCTCAGTTGAGAAAAAGAATAACTAAAGTGTAACATCAATTCAACTTTCAGGTCATATTGAGAAAACCAAGGTACTTTATATGTATCAGATGGACCAAACTAGCTTTTGAAGCGTGACATTTAATATATTATAATATTTTTTTTTTTCAAAATGTCAACTTGAGGAGCATTAAGTTTTTACCCAATCCTATGATGAAGGCCTATGTTAAATTAAGATCATATAGAGATTTTATGCAATATTAGCTGTATAGGATAGATATAAGTATCCCTTTGAACAGATAATGGAAATTTGTTAGACGACTCTGCTATGTAAACACTTTAAGAAACTTATTGTTTTATCGATTAAAAAATTTAGTACATGTTTTATGTTCTTTCAGTTTTTTTTTTCTTATTCCTGTTGCAGTGAAAAAGATTAAATTTACTTAAATCAGTTGGCATATTAAAAGAGCCTTAAGTCAATAGTTTGAGAATGGACTTGAATGCATGAAGTCTCAACTTCACTTTTGTTTGGTGATTTTCAGGATGGTTGCTTACATACCCTTGACTGTCTTGGCAGTTCCAGCTTCTGTACTCACTGTAAGTGTCATTGGTACCCTCTCAATTTATGGTAGACATTATTGAATTGCTAGTAGAAAGTTTCTGTAAGTTGCGCGTAATGTTGCTTGGAATTGTTTCTCCAAACCATTGCTAGATATTTGTCCTGATAAGCTTTGGTTATTTATAAATTTCTAGATTCTAGATTAAATCTACATGGGGCCATCAGTTTAATTTTTAGGAATACAAATTCTACAAATTTGATGTCACTGTTAAATCATGTCATGTTTAAAACTTCAGCACGCTACTTATGTTTGATGTTATGGAATACTGATTCTTTCAACACCAATCACTTAAATGATTCATTTGTAACTTTTGCTTTGTGATATTGCTTGTGCTTTACAAACGGTCCATTCATGTCTCTGAGTATCTTTGTGTGCTGGAGAAGCATCAGTTGATTACTTAGATTTCCCCTGAAGAGTTTGGGGTATTAGATTTAGACTGAAGGCTGCTGCCTTTTTTTAACTTGAAATCCCAGATATCTGGCGTCTGCCTTTCAAAAGATAGAAAAATGAGAGATTGAGAAAGTATAAACCAAATTGAGAAAACCTATCTTGTCTTCACTGATTAGTCTGCTATCTGACTGCTCCTTTGTAAAGCAACATGCATGCACTCAACAAAGAAACTTGTACCTTGTACCTTTGTGACATAGTCTTTATATATGTAAATCAGTTGTAAGTCCTTCTTAATGAAATAGTACAGTAGTAAAAAGTAGAGAAGTCTAAATAGGAGGATAAGAACTTGTTGCAACAATTACTATTACAAAGTTTGACCCTTGTAGCTCGTCACTCCTTCCCACTCACTGGAGGAAGTAGACTATGTATAGTGTAAAGTATTCAAGTGACTGGATGCGTATGATAAGGAAGCAGAGATGCATGTACTGCCTATGTGGTTATGTCATGTCATTTATTTTGGGCAACATGCCTATGTGATATCTAATTTGACATAAATTTGTTAGCATTTGATCATTTTGAACATGATATTCTAGCTTGCAAAATAAGTATTTAATTTTTCTGACCTGGTGGCTGATCTGTGTCATTCTTTAAAAAGAGTTTTATATCTTATTGAAGTTTGCTTTAGGTTTTACTCAACTTGCTATTATCGTGTCTGCATTTTTGCTTTTCTTCCCTTCATCATCTCCATGCTTCTCTTCTTTAAAGAACCTGGTGGAGAACAAAAGCAACACCATGCCATTTAACTTGGTATAATGTTTTCAGCTTGGTGGCGGTTATCTTTTTGGACTTCCAGTGGGCTTTGTTGCTGACTCTGTTGGTGCAACTATTGGTGCTGGAGCTGCTTTTCTTGTTGGTAGAACAGTAAGTTTTCGAGAGTTTTATAATATTAAGTGCTTGGAGCATAAATATCGCCTTTGGACCACTTTTTATTGCTCCATAATTGAATACAACAACAACAAAGCCTTATTCCACTAAGTAGAGTCAGCTACATGAATCACACGATGCCATTTTGCTTCGGTCTTTCTTGATCTCTTTTTAGAAGACTCTATATTGCTTGATCAACCCTTCTCACCGGCGCACTCAATAGCCGTCTTTGAACATGTCCAAACCATATTAAACGATTTTCTACCATTTTCTCTTCAATAGATGCTACTCCAACTTGTTCACATATGTGATCATTGCAATAATTGTTGTTTTTATAGTAGTACCCAATGCCCTTTGTTTCTTGTTTTTCTCTAGATACCATAGTTCTTTTGATTTCTTTAGCCTTTGTTTTGGGCCACATTTTGGTCTATGTTTCTATTCTGTGATGTATGCATGTTTGTTGCCTTGAGGTTATTTATCCACACCTTTATCCATCTGTCTGTACAGATTGGGAAACCATTTGTCATTTCTAGGTTGAAGGATTATCCTCAGTTTAAATCAGTGGCAATTGCAATTCAGCGATCTGGCTTTAAGGTTAGTATGCTTCATAATGTTTTGAAATTCTTGAATCTTTTATGTGTAAGTGGCTAATATCATGGAAATTACTTGTGACTTCTGAAGAAACCTACTGTGTCTATTGTATTTTAATAGATCTTTTGTTATTGCTGTTTTGGTTGGTGCTACTTTCAGTTTTTATCTTTCAACTGTATATCTGATGTGTTTTGAATTTACTTGTCTGTCTTGCAGATTGTATTACTGCTTCGGCTTGTTCCGTTACTACCATTTAACATGTTAAATTATCTCCTGTCCGTTACTCCAGTTCCACTTGGGGAATACATGCTGGCTTCCTGGTTAGGCATGATGGTATCTTCTCCACCCTATCGTCAATTATTAATGACAAACTTATGCATAATAAAACTCTATTTCACACTTAGTGATTCTCTAATATGTGGAATTCCAAATGCCAATTAGATTTCTTATTGTTAGTTTTTGATCGTATATCCAACACCCTTGAAAGCCATCAGAACTGTTTGTTTTGATTGTCTGTATTGCCACATCGAACCCCTGGGTGCACCCTAGTTATCCGAACATTGTCAATGAATATGACTGTGATCAAAATGATTTGTGGGGGGATTGATTTCTGAAGGAATGTGGTTCCGAATGGCTTTTGTCTCTCTGCTAATAGTGTGATCTACGATATACTTTAAAAAACAAAAACAAGACAAAACATGGTCTACTAATGCATTCCAGCAACAATGAATTCTGTAACATGCATAGGCTAGCTGCTTCTGTTGTTATAACTTGCTAGATCCTTTCCAGTTACATTAGCAATGTAGCATGTTAACCCCTCCAAATTGTTACTGTTGCAGCCGATAACTCTGGCGCTTGTGTACCTTGGAACGACTCTCAAAGATCTATCAGATGTAACACATGGGTGGAGTGAATTTTCAAAGACTCGTTGGGTAAGAGATGCTAATTAATTGTCTATTCCTCTCTGAATCTGTGAATCAATACATGCAATGTATTCATTTTTCTTGACTGGATCATATAACAAATGTTTTACTTCTCTCGTGCATCATGCAGGCACTTATCATTTTGGGCCTTGCAATATCTGGTGAGTTAAAATTCCTTTTACACTGAATGCAAAAGCCGATTCTCTTTTCTCAGCGAATCAATGCTGTGTTTGAAGCAGCAAGTTCATTACTTGATCGCTAGATAGATGTTTATCTCAATTTATTTATTTATTTATTTTTTTGTGGGTGCAGTGATTTTGCTGATATGTGTAACTAAAGTTGCCAAGTCTGCTTTAGAAAAAGCTTTGGCTGAAAATGGAGATATTGATGGCTCTCTTCCTTCCCCAGACTTACCCATTACTTCTGAACATCCAACAGATCTCAACCAACCCCTCATAATCAAGATAGATGATGCTGCTGCTCCAGACAATAATCATGAAAATTTAAAAAAAATATAAGTCTGTGTAAATTCTTTTCTCCACTTTCTTAAGGCTATGTCTGTTTCTTAGTTATAAAAGCTCGAGCAGAAGCAGTGTTGATTCCTATTTTGTTTATGTATGGAGGGATATTTAATTATTTATATTTACACACACAGAACCCATATAAGAAAATTGATGTCTGAACCATTCTTGGTTCTCTGTATCAGTCTTTACTACTGTAATTTATGTTGTATCCAAAATTTTGATATAGGGGTTTTTTTATCAGTTCTTCAGTTCTTCTATGATGAGTATTTAGTATTTGGCATATACCTAATAATTGATAATGATTGTGTTTTTCTGAGTTAAAAATAGATATTGTGCGTGTGTTTTGGAGTTTGGTGTGGTGGTTAGCCGACAGGAATAATATCAAGCATTAGCTTTTTAACAAAATTATTCTTGTTCTTTTCTTTTTCCCTTTTAATGTGATCAAATGAAACTCTTGATGTTATATTTGAGCCATTTGATTCTTTTCTTTCAATCAAAACAATCAAGTTCATTATTCGGATGCAAAAACATTAAGGAGAATAATTAACATACTCCATATT
The DNA here is from genome assembly GCA_963210345.1 of Inga oerstediana. Lineage (NCBI taxonomy): Eukaryota > Viridiplantae > Streptophyta > Magnoliopsida > Fabales > Fabaceae > Inga > Inga oerstediana. Next base: position 74,817,754 of record OY723399.1, on the reverse strand, counting down.
GTCTTAAATATAAGACAAAATTGATAATTTTTTAGAGAGACTAGGAAATTAAATGGTAAGTTATTTAATCATATTATATATTATATATCTTTAAATTATATATGAGTTTATAACTTAGATTAAATAGTTTGAAGAAAAAATGATAAATATAAATATTTTAAAATAACATAATTAGTTTTCTTAGTATGTTCCAAAAAAAAAAAGATTAATTTTGCCTTATATTTAAAAGGGAGGAAGTAGTTGGTTTTCTTTAGTTAATGTTTTTGGATCATTTAATATTTTTAATTACTGTCTTTAATTGTTTTGGACTAGTCACTAAAATGATAACTTCAGTAACGTTGAATAAATATACTTAAAAGCTTATTTAGAGAGTAAATTATATTAGAGGGCATTCAAAAAAGTTTAAGTTAATATGACATTAAATAATGGTGACCTAAAGATTTTTGGGAAAATTACACTTAAGTTTTAAGGAAAAAGATAAATGAAAAAATGGTTATTTAAAATTATAAACTGAAAAGATGATAGATCATCGATAACTTCAGGAACCTGACAACTTCATAGGGTTATTTTTTTATTTTGTAATTTCAAAAGATCATTTCTTTATTTCTCTTTTTTTTTGGGATCTAAGTGTAATTCTCTCCAGATTTTTTAAAGTGGTTCTTTTTCCCTGACAATGCCATATAATATAGTTAGTGTAGAGGTGAGTCTTTAATATAAAACAACACAGAAATAAGTTATTGACATTTTTTAAAAAAAAAAGGGTTCCTAATATTTTTTTAATATTATGATTTTATTTTTTAATTTTATAAAAAATTTAAATATATTATTTTTATTATTAATTATGAATGCAAAAAATATTATGACAACTAAAATTAAATAGTACTCCCTCCGGTCCTAATTATAGGACAACATTTGGAAGTTGATCTTGGTCCTAATTATAAGACAAAATTTTAATTTTTATCAATTTGTTCCCAAAATACCCCCATTGCTTTAGATAATGGTTGGATTGCCTCATGGTAGACTCATGTAGTATTCCTAAATCACCCCAATTAAATAAGGGCATTTTTGAAAAATAAATAAAATTAACTAATTTAATTACTATCCTTAATTTCTTTAAAATTAGGTAAATATATCCTATAATTAAGAGGCGGAGGGAGTATAACTTATAAAACAAAAATATAGGAATATGGTGAATGCCGGGTAGGAAGGAGGAATATCTCACTTGACTTGGTTCTCTGAAAGTAATTCTTGGCTCTTCCATCATATCAGCATTCTCATTTCTCAATTCTGACTCTTCAACTTCCCTTTTCAATCTCATCCCTCTCTTCTTCTTCCGCCGTTTGAAAATGGGAATTTCTTCGAGTAGCGGAAGAAGTTTTCACAATCCACATCTTCCAGCACCTTTCTATTACTCGGCGGAATCTCCTCCTCCTCCGCCGCCGCCGCCGCCTCAAGGCTACTATTTCACCTCACCCATGCCTTATGCACTGCAAAGCAACAACTATGTGCCTACCCCTCCTCAAACCCATGTCTTCTGTTACTCAAATGCTTATAGCAATTGTTCCAATTATTCTAATTCTATGGTGGTTAGGTTTCAGTATCCCCCATCTTATTTTCTAAATCATGCTAATGGGTGGGCTCCAATTTATCCTTCGGTGGTTGGTCCTGTCGTCTCGCCACCGCCCTATGTTGATCATCGAACGGCTAAGAAGATCAGGAACGATGTGAACGTGCATAAGGATACATTGCGGCTGGAGGTAGATGAGCATTACCCTGATCAGCGCTTGGTTTCGTTCGTTTTCGATGCCTTGCATGATGGGAGGTTAGGACTAAGGACTTCCTTTGATACATCATCACTTTGTTTTGGATGATTTGAATTAGTTTAACTGCTAATTTGTTGCTGCATTCGTATGCATGTGGGTGGGGTGATTAGGATGACTATTACATTCGTATGTAATGTGGGTGGAGTTTTTGCTTCAAGAAATTTTTTTTTTTTAATTTTGACCTTATTGTTTTCACTGCTTAGAAAACCTTGGCCTTGAGGACATTCGATGCAGAAGAAATCTGTTATTTACAACTCCCTCTGTCCTAAATATAAGAACTAAAGTTAGTTGGGCTATTTGTTTTGGTACCATAATCATCTTGGTCTCCCTCATTTAATATTTTTTCCCACATTACCCTTATTAATTTGATGTCTCTGCCTATCCACATTTGATATCCTCAATAAAAATAGAGGTATTTAAGAGGAAGTGACATACACTTTTTGTATGATAATGATAAATAACCAATTTCTTAATTCCTATGAATTAGTTAACCGTATCTTATATCTAGTACTAGATGGAGTATCAATAAACTAATTCGACTATTGGGAAATTTTTATTTTTGTTTCCTTCACGTTTATATCAGTTTAGTATACCCATTATTGAGAATTTTTCCCCATACAATGAAATGCATAGATTTTAGAAAGGAATATTGGCATTACGTCAATGATTCTGTCCGTGAAAGTGAGGAAATTCAATGTTTTTGTTATTCATTAAAGAGTTAGGATACTTTGCAAACTTTCTAGCTAATACATATATCACCTATGCCTTTAATGCTTATCTTGAATCATGAAATCATAGTTAATATATCTTCCTGCAGATTGCTGGAAAATATGGTATTGTAGAGGGAGGGATCCATTACACCCATGTAAAGTATTTAAATCTAAATCATCAAAAAGATTGTTTAGAACAAAATATCAACTCTTAATATGAGAACTTTAAACATGCCAGTCATTCAAGTGAGCTTCTACTTGATAACGTAACTTTGATTTGTTTGAGGCTTAGGGAATGAACCTAAAAATAAGAAGACTTTGTTAACTGGATTACTAGAGTTGAATACTTATGCATGTCTAAAATTAGTACTCCTTGTATTTCTGATTGGCAGCATTACTATTATCTACTTTGCAAAGGAGGAGGAGAAATGTAGGTTTGTTCCATTGTTTCCCAATGTATTTGAGCCAATAAGAATTCCTTTTCAGAAAGGAATAGGCCAGAAATTTTGTCAGCCCTCAGGAACAGGCATTGACAAAGGGTTTTTCGAGTTGGATGATCTGTCAAAACGCTCACTTGGAGATGATGTCTTCCCCCTTGTGATATGTTCTGAAACATGTTTGATAACTTCATCAGTAGATGAAAATCTCGGCAATTCCGTGCTAGATTTTTCTCCTCACATGCAGATTACTCAAGCCTTCATAGAGAAAGGCAATGGTGATGGTCCTTTACAGGTAAAAGTAGACAGGCAGATTCTGTGGATTGATGGGGTTCGTTATGAGTTAAGAGAGTTATATGGAATAGGAGGCCCAGCAGCATCTGGTTTTGATGACAGTGATTCTGGGAAGGAGTGTGTAATATGCATGACTGAAACAAAGGACACAGCCATATTACCTTGTCGACACTTGGTAAGATTTCATAAAATCTACTTATGTAGAGTGTTGATATTTAATTGTGGGAAAACCATTCTTGAGGTACCTGTTGTTTCCTTCAATTTTGAATTTGATACCTGTATGTTTTTTCTCCTTATTAAATCTTTTAATTTTATTCTTTTAGTACACCATTAGCCTTGTAACTTTGCTCTGTTAGCATTGTTAGCCCTTATACAGAATCTTTTTTGATATACTTTTTTTTTTTGATATACAGCCCTTATACAGAATCTAATTATACTAAAAGAGGAGAATTACAAGATTTAATAAGAAGAGAAAAACTCACAGGTACCAAATTAAAAATTGAAGGAAACTATAGGTACCTTAAGGATGGTTTTTCCTTTAAGCGTATGGGTCTAAAACACTTGTACTGGATAAGGTCTACTGTTATGGGAAGATGGTTGTGTCATAATCATGGATAATGTACAGCCATCCGTAGGAGTTTCACTATATCCTTGTATGTGATATTTTCTTTCTATATGGTTTCGAAGCTGTCAGCTCTTTGCATGTTTTCAGATCATGTATGTACTATTAAAACTGATGAAACAGAACAATATATATTGCAATGATTTCATCTTCCATATGATTATTCTGGTTATGATACACCTGCTGTATTTTCCAGTGCATGTGCCGTGACTGCGCGCAAACTTTGTGGCTTCAATCGAATAAATGCCCAATATGCCGTCAATCTATCGAGGAACTTATAGAAATTAAGATAAACAATGTTGATTGTTGGGATCTTAGGTGGGTAAGTTGAATTGTATGGTATTTTCATCAAGGTCCTTCCTTTTCTGCTTTGTTCTCATGTCTGCAGTCAGGTGATGTATAGAAAATTCCATTCTGTATATTGTGTTAATGTTCTGTTCATAGTCCTTATGTACTGTATCGAAAAAGAAAACTAAACGCGGTTTTCTGCATAGATTTACATATTTATTCTTTCCTTACCTTGTCTGAGTGGTATTTGACAGAAGGCAGTTTACCTTAGTCTTTGCAGAATAAGGTACATAAAACAACCTGGTTTGATTTTTTGGAAAACTTCGTCTCTATGTTTGAGGAGTGTAAAATTCCTCCCTTAAAAGAATGGATTACGTTTGAATGTTATCATGATTCACTCATACTACTTTACTAGTCAACATCATTGGTTTGCCTTTATGCTTCCTGCATATACACATTTGGGGTTAAACATGATGGGACTCTTATCCCAATTGTTGGTTTATTCTCATGAATGTGACACAAAGAGTTTAAAGAAAAAGACAAGATTCCAGTTGTTGGATGTTGATTTCTTGTTCTCTTACAGCAATAAAGAGCCTGGAGCTAATATTGCCTTGCAAGTTCAGAATCTTCTAAGCATGTACAGGGCATAGGCTGCCTACTTTTTTGAGCAGGATTCTTTAGTAGACTTGGTGCATGATATGAACAGATTAATTAAAGAAATATAAATAGATTAAGTTAATTAAGAATTAATTTATCACTATAAGGGCAGCTCATTGCACAAGACTCCCACTTGACAAGGTCTGAAGAGATATAGATGTATGTTGTCTTACCCCAAAAAGTAGAGAAACTACTCTCAGGATCTGAACTCTTGACCTCGAGATCACATGGTAGCCTTTTATATTGTTTCAGTACTCACCCCTTAATTAGTTTATCACTATATTGACAGAAAATTTTATTGTTAATTAGAGTGTAAAGATGAAGACCTGTTGGAAGTAGGTAAAAGTAGGTAAAATTATGAGTGTAAACAAGTTGCACTTCATTCAATTGCTGAAAATTTAAGTTGTATTATGCTCTGGCAGTGTAAAACTATGATTGCAGTTTTGCCAGACATGTTTTCTTAAATGAAGAAACCAATACTTATGTTCTCTCTCCACTCATTTGAAGTGATACTCAAACATTAGTGAGAGAAGCGGGGAAGCAAAATCAAAAAAATCAAAACAAGAAATAAGCCATCCTAAACCAAATCATATCAAATTATAATGACACCTCTATATTCTTAAAGACACTGTTTAATGGGTTGACCCAATTACTCACAGCCCAGACACTAATTGTGATCACTGTGTCAATGAGAAACAAATTTATAATAAGTTTTTGAAATAAAAATGGGAAATATCCGAAGAAAAAGTAGAGAATAGCTGGATAATTGCAAAGAGTAATGAATGATCCACCTGCCTTCTGAATCTAACATTCAGTTCTCATTTTAATGTATTTTATCCCTTCAGATACCCCATCTTTTGACCTGGTAGGTTTATAATTATGTCATATTTCTGGAAGTTAGTTTCTATTCCTGCATAAAATTCCACCTGGATTGTTGTTAAACTTGGGTAAATTTTGTTTGGTCTCGTCAGGTTTTTATGATAAATAAATGGCTAGCATTTGAAGGATTTTTCTTCAAAGACCTAATTTTGAGTTTGTAAACAACTTGCCCATCCTGCTGCATGGTTTTCTCATTTTTGGCCTGTTACAGAGATAAGCTTCTTTTTCTTCTTCTTCCTTTTTTTTTTTTTTGGGTTGAAGCCAAGACAAGATTGAATACTGCTGAACTTGCTCATAAAGAAAGCAGAAAAATGGAAGGCAGAAAGAAAAACAAAACTTTTAATTGATTCTGCCTGCAAGATGAAACATTTGTCAGAGAAGAGACGTTGTTAAATGTAGGGTCTTTTTCTTTGGAAATCACACTTGCTATTAATTCTCACTGCACCCAAAGCATATTATTTACTCCTTTTGTCCTTATTATAAAGCACTAACTATTAATTCTTACAAATTAATAAAGGTAGTTAAAAGCATTAAAGATGTCCTAAAATTCAAGTAATTTTCAATATTACCCTTACCAACTACACTAAACTCAAATATCTATTAATTATTACTCTTTTCCACTACCCTTATTAAATATGGGCATATATGGAAAAACAAATTAAATGCTCCTTGGAAACTTGCAAGTTCCTTATAAAAATGACCAAAAGCACTTGTTAGTTGGTGCCTTATAATAAGGACCAAAGGGAGTATATATATGTGTGTGCGCGCGCATGTTTAGGAACACTTAATTTTTAAATATAAGTGTTTATTACACAAGCCGAGATAAAACTCCTCTCACATACTTACCTCGTATACCGTGAATCACGATTTATAAGCACTCATTGCCCAAAAATAAGCTATTCCACCAAAAATAAGCTAATCTATGATAATTGAGTTTCTTCCTATGGCAAAATAATAATAATAATAATAATAATAATAATAATAATAATAATAATAATAATAATAATTGAGCTTCTTCGTGACCTGCTTTTCTTTTTTGCCTGCAACAAAGAAAAATAAATAAATAAAGTTCAAAACTGAAAATCTGGGCAAGGCATATTCATTCCATTTCAAGTTAATCCACCTGCATAGTGCATGCAAATTTCAAGAAGACGCCTTCACGCATTTTAGAAAGTAATGTAAGTAATCAAGTCAAGATCTCAGAACATGCTGGAATATACAAAAGAGAGGCATTTAGATATTCATCTGTGCTTTTTAATATTGCAGATTGTCTTTCTTTACTCTTCTTTAGCATATTTGCTTGCTACTTTATGATTCTTTTCTTTTTAATTTTTTAACTGTTTGGAAGTTATGATAAAGTTACTAATCTCATGGGAATCAAAACTTTCCCTTGTGGTCAAATCTTCCCAGCTTCTACTCTCCATTATTGATTCCCCAAACCAAGCTAAAATCTAAAGCTATGGAAGCAGAGGGCCATGTGTGAGACTGAGCTCTTGTTGGTGAGCCTCATAAATACACAGTGTCCTTCAAATTCAATGTGCTATATCTTATTCTCTATCCTTCAATCACTTCCCACATACACCAAGTGGAAGGTTGCTCATCTGAAGACTTCCACAGTGATGACAAAATCTGTAAAAAACTTTGTTGTGTACAGTGAATTCTCTGCTATTTGACCAGATTAATGAGACCATAACATATGCCATTCCAGGCTTGTCAATTTCTCCCAGTGGTCCTTATTATAAGCCACCGGCATGTTCGTTTTGCTCTATAGCATTTTTTTTATGCTTGGGTTGTCGGGCTCAATTTAGATAGCTTTCCTAAAGATGTTTTCTGTATTCACACTGGATTCTAATTAAGTATCCTGTGCTTAATTAATGAAAATCCTTCCACTAGGACCCACATCTGTCGATTCTATAACATATTTTGTTTAGAGCATTAATTTTTTTCCACCTAAAGGGTCTGACTCGGCTCGAATCCAGAGTAGTCGGTTGCTCGGGTTTACCTGGCCCAAAGAAGGCCAGGACCCAGAAAAAGCGCCGGATACCGGATGCTTTAAGCTAAAAAAAAAACTGTAAAACTTCCTAACTAATTAACCAAACTCCTCTAAATAATGACTTTTATTGAGGGTAATTTTAATATTTTACCAGCAATACGTGTTTTAACTAATTGCATTAGTTTGTGTAAAGTTGTTATCAGGGCCCTTTAATACGAACCGGATAGGGAGTTCCCTCAATCATATATTTAGATAATCCAAAAATTTTATTAATTGTTGTGTAAAATCAACATACAGATCTTCTTATTCAAGTATTCACTTTGAATCTCAAAAGTGATTCTTTTTCTTTGTGGGGTTGGTAGTTTTTGAATTTGAAGTCACAACAAATTAGAACCAATATATCCATCAATCTAAAGAGGAAGGTCTGGTTTATTTTTCAACTTATTATCTGATAGATAACAAAAGGTACATCCCCCAAGTTATAAAAATGAATCCTAATCTGATTAATGTCCTTTGCTTTAGACTTAGGACAACAAGCAAAAACCCCAAAATATATATATATATATATATATATATATATATATTACTAATGTCTAGCTCTAGCTGGTATAACTTGCCATTGAAGCAGCCATCGAAGGGTAAAGGTGAGATATTTTAAAAGAAGTATTATTAAAAAGGGAAGGTTTAGGCTTTTGAGAAGCGGCAATAATAATTTCACATGTAAAAGAATGGGACCCAACAATCCCAAAACTGTCCCTAAAAACTCAATTATTTATTTGAATATCTATTATCATCACATTCTTCAGAAAAATATTGAGTTAGAGTAAGATATGAAAAATGAAAAATCAAATATTTGTAACAGCAAAAGGTTAAGGGTCAAATTTGTTGCTCGTGAACAACAACAGTAACGTTTTGTCCTTATTTTTTCATGAATAATTATTGTTGGTCCCATGTGTTACAGGAGTATTGAATTTGATATATATATATATATATATATCTGTGTGTGTTGCAATTTTTTGTAATTCATGAATAGTAGAATTCATGTATTATGTATTAATGTTGATTTTTTCAAATGCCAATTTAGATCAATATACAAATCGATTGATTTAAAAATTAACAAACTACACAAAAATCCTCTCTCTTTTTATAAATAACAATATATCTGAAATCCGAAAAGTTGAGGGACCAAATTAATGCTGCAAGTAGGGGAAGCTCGTTTTGAAGTAATGAGAATTTATTATTATTATTATAAATAAAATATTCAGAGATAAACAAGGACCCATATGGCTATTTTTGCTTTTGTGAAGAAAGCTAAAGAAAATACGACCATCCAGCTGCAACTTCACTGTTAGCGGCCAACCAACCAAAGACTAAAGGCTTCCATAATTTCTGCCAATTTTAGGCGGCGGTTTCTGCTTTTCATGTTAAAAATATGTTAATTAATTAATAAATCAACCTTATTATAGAATTATCAAATTAATTTTTCCTCCTTATGGTTCAACATGCGTAACTGGCTTCCATTAGGCTTAGGACAACCTCGTGTAGCAGGCCAAAAAAAAAGGACAACCTCGTGTAATAAAATATTCAACATCTCATTTTCCATCATTAACTTAAGGTGACAAAACAAATATATAAATATTTGTATAGACACATACTCCAGTTCTGCATATAAGATACAAATGATAACTGAATCACATGGATAAAATTGCACTGTAAATATCAATCATGCTAGTTTGGGTAAGTAAGTGATTTATTAATTGGACTAGTGAGAGGCTAGAATTTAGTAGAGTATTTTATAAACAAAATAGCGTGCTTATAAATTATAATATGATATTATAAACCTTTATAAGTTATAATATTTATTTTGTCTCTCTTCAATAAACTGTTAATACAATAAGTGATTTAGGGAATATGGCATAAGCCAGTTCAATTTTCTAAATCCCTATTTAGCTCATCATCCACTATCATAAATAATGGTTCAAAACAATAAAATATATTTTCTTATTATCAGAGCAAATAAGAGCTGTTTTTTTAAAAAAATAATTAGTCAAATGTTTGAGAAGATAAAAGGGGAAAATCCCTAAAAATAAACATGGAAATAGGTAAATCCCAAATCAGTGCACCAAAATTTCAAAATCCCGGTTCAGTATTGTGTCAGTACAGAGGTGGGACCCGCATCAATGAAAAGACGAATTTGCCCTTCAGCCCTCTCTCTCTCCACTTCGGAATAACAACATGTCCCTCTTGATTAACAATATCTCATTCTACATTAACAACTCCGTTTTATTCTTTCACATCTTCGTATCTCAAAACATGGTATTGTTAATGTAAAATACGGTGTTGTTAATAAAGAAATAGGTGTTGTTAATAAAGAAATAAGTGCTGTTATTGGCCCTAAAACTTAAATTATAAATATGTGAAACAAGAAAGGTGAGTTGTTAATGTAGAATACGATATTGTTAATAACGAGACCAGTGTTGTTATTGTGAAAATATAAATCAAAGTTGTTAATTGTCAAAGAAGAAACTTGAGTTGTTAATCAAGAGGGACGTGTTGTTATTCCGAAGTTGAAAGGGGAGGGTTAAAGGGCAAATTCATCTTTTCGCTAACGCGGTATGCCACATCCATATTGATACGGTACTGAATTGGGATTTTAGAATTTCGACCCACTGATTTGGGATTTAACTAATTCCACAGCATTTTTTAGGGATTTTCCCAAGATAAAAGTTTACAAACTAAGATAAAGGGTGCTTCGTAAAAGTGAAAAATAAAAGGGTAAATTATATAAAAATACCCTAACTTTATGTTAATCTCTCATTTTTAAAACTTTAATTCTATCTAAACTTTTTTTGGGACAAATTGTATCTAAATTTTTACATTTATATAGATAACTCACAAAATATTAGTTTTGTTCATTATTTGTATATAACTAACTTAAAATTTAGGAATTTTATCTGCATATAACTCAAAATTTAGAGAAGTTATATACACATGAAAACAAAGTTTAGGGATATAAAATTGATATTGTGGAGTTATCCACGCAGACTTGAGAGTGCATTGTAAAATTTTAAAGATTATGGGGTTATTTACATATAATATAAAATTTAGGGTCTTTTGTATACTTTAGACAAAATAAAATAACTAAAATATAGAACCGTACGCACATGAAAATGAAGAGACAGAAGACAGATGATGACAAATGATGAGTATTGACCAACAGCTCTAAATTATTTTTTTTAAAAAAGTAGTACATTTTTTTTTAATAATGTACGTTCCAAACATAGAATTCATTATCTTTCTAATCTCATATTTAAAAACAGTTTTTTAATCATGATTTATGATTTTTAATATAAGTATATAAGAGAATTTTGATCCCTACTTATATATATAAACACATATAATCCTTTCAAAAATTTATCCAAACAAACTTTTAGATTTTGAAGTTCTAAAAGTCAAAATTAAGAAACTAAATAAATAAATTTGTGGCAGATACTCAAAATCTTGCCTCAATAATAAACCTATCATCCGTACTATATGTAGGGTATGTCAACAATTCCAAAATATTCGAACGTACTAAACACTCTGTCTGCTTCTCTGCTTGCTCATTTTTCCACCAATTATTAAAAAAAATACAAGTTTTACTTTTAACCTTATCCGGCATGAATCATGAAAAATGAAAAATGATCAACTTGCTATTAATTCCTTATTTTACTTTAATAAATAATTATACCCAATTTTCGAGATTGAGAATATTATTAGTGATATGAGTTAAAATCAATGCTCTGAAATTCGGACCGCTCATTGAATTAGTTATGGTATTAAGTTAAATGTCACTAGGTCAAATCGGAATCAAATTGGGATTAGACTAGTAAAGAAATGAATATTTCAGAGTTATTTATATGAAATTCTAAATAAAATATTTAAAAAGAAAAAAGAAAAACCCGGTTAAACGAAGAAAAAACCTGTTGAATGGGGGGTTACCTACCAACCGGACCGGTCAAACCACAGGGAGATGAGTTTCCGGCCTAGACCGGCAAGTTCGGTTTTCGGAACTCAGGTTAAAAGCAAGGTTTTGAAACCCAGATCGATCACTGAACTGGCCGAGGTACTAGGTTAAAGATCAGTGAGTCATATTGAAGTCAAACCGAGGCAAACTTGGGACTAAACATGTGAGAAAATAAAAATTTTCAGGACTATTTATATGAAATTCTGAATAAATTATTCTTAAAACAAAAGAAAAAATGATCAAACGGTGAAAAAACTAGTTGAATCAGGGCTCCCTATCAGACCAGACCGGTGGGATCATCGATTAGCAGGTTTCCGGTCGATCCGGTCCAGTCTTCATAGCCTAGTTAAAATCCTTTCCCCGACAAGGACTAAATTTGATTTAAAAAATGAGAAAATTACTGGAATGCCTCTCTTTACAAGATTTATTGCCCAAAAGTAGTAGTTGCGTGGGTGTAATGTAACTCCTTTTTCAATTATAGGCAAATGTCTTTTACTTCACACTAGTGGAAGATAAGTTGTATATAATTAAAAAAAGAGTTCCACCTCTTAAAGATATATTGCATCTATGTTCTTGAACAAGTTTTAAATACTTTTGAGTAATAAATTTTACAATGAGAAATTTTTCAACCACTTTCTCGAAAAAAGAAAATCAACATTTTAAACTAAACTACAAAGGATAATTCTAAATAACATTATTTGCTTGAATTTTCACATGATATGTGACACTCACATATGCACACATATTAGATGATATAGCTCAATTTAAATTATTGGACATGATATTAGATACAAGGTTTTCCTAACAAATAATTCAATGTTGGTCAAACTATCGCACATTAAAATACTTACTCAAACTAAAATTGTTCGTTGGATTCTACAATACCTTCTCAGAGACATCTGTATCTACTCTGATACTTTGTAACTTATGTTTTATCAGTTTAAATGCATAGTTATATGTTATAAAAAATAAATCATTCGATATTTTAAAATATTTATTTTTTCATTATCTCCACTAATATCTGATGACTGATGTTACTAGCAAACGACTTGTGTGGTTTGTAGGAATGTAGACCCACACTAGAGAAATCATACTACCTCCAAATAATTATCAAGATTGTATACTCAAACTAAATCATGTAGAATTATATATAAGAATAAACAAGTTTTTTTCCAAATTTTTGTACGACTACTTGCCCCTTGAACTGCAAGTATTAGGTAATTACATATTTATATTCTCTCTATAAAAATGGAACTTGAATCTTTCCTGTGTTTCATGATAAAAAAAATGGAAAAAAAGGAAATATGGTTCTAAAGAATAGAGAATTTCTAAGGGACTTCAGGGATATAGACTCGAATGGTGAAATTACCAGTTTGCCTCCATTGTCAATTTGACACATAAATTTGTCAATGATAACACTATGATTTATCAATATGACATATATACTTGTCAACAGATGGACTTGTTAATGGCAACACTATGACTTGTCAATGGAGGTAAACAAGTAATTTCACCATTTGAATCCATATCACTGAGGTTCCTTAGAAATTTTTAGATAATGAATCAAATATCAGAACTTTTTTTATTTTTCATTCCTTGGGACCGTCCTGCGATTTTCTGTAAAAAAAGAAGATAAAGATCAAAGATATCTATAACACCATTGACATGCGTTGTACGATAAAATATACTCCCTTTTCCTCTTTTATAAGAACCTAAAATTTGAATTGCCTTAGCCTTTTTTACAATATCTCATATGAGGTTATTCGAATATTTAATGTGTTTTTACTATTTTTCGCCCTCGTTAATTATATTATCTCATCTTATATTTTTCCATGCTATATTTTATTTCATACTTTCTCTCATTGTTACTCTATTTCTCTCTCTTACTTGCCTCCTTATAAATAAATGCATGCTTGAAAAAAATATATTTCATTTCCTACATATTTTTTACTTTTAACTAATTTTAATTATTTTCTTAAACTGTGTAGTTCGAATATCGAACTCTTATAAGAAACACAGAAAAGAGTACTCCCTCCGATCCACAATATAAGGCGGTTTTAGAACAATATATTGCTCTAAAATATAAGTCACTTGTAAGATAATTAATGCTCATTATCTAATTTTGTCCATGTAATTAATGTCCATTCCCGATTTTACCCAATTATTCAATTTTCAAATACATTTTCTAATAAGGTAAAAGTGGAAATAATTTTCAATTCATGACATATTTAATTAGTTAATTGTCACTTCTTATTTTTTGTAAATTAATTAAAGTGTCCTACTCCCTCTGGTCCATAATATAAGGCACTTTAACTAATTCACGAGATACAAGAAATGAGAGTTAAGTTATTTAATATGTTCTAAAATATAATTTTTTTCACTTGTACCGTTATTGAGAAATGTGTTTAAAAAATGATATTTGCATGGAAAATAAGAGAAAAAGTCATTTCATTAAAGGATTTTTATGGGAAATAATGGTTGTGAGGAGAGAGAAAAGCCACCATTTATCATTATAATTACATTGGAATTTTTATTTTAGAGAGAGGGATGTGATTAGTGGACAAAGTTAGAAAGTGAGCATTAATCACAAAGATAAAATAGGAAAAACTGTATTAATTAAACTGTAGGTACCCTATATTATGGACCATATATTTTTTCTACAAACGTCCTGTATTATAGACCGGAAGACCTATATTATGAACAGGAGAGGAGAATGAAAAACATTAAATTAGATCATACTCTGAACCTGGCTTTGGTTCTGATAAAAAAAGAACCTGGCTTTTGAAAAACCTACCTTTTGTCTGTCAAACCAGAGATAAATGCATATTTAAAAGTGAATAGTCATAATAAATGACAAGAAATTCATTTAAGTTTGAGCAGATTCTTCATGGAATATTGCAAATTAATTAAAACTTGATATTAATCGTAGTAATTGGGTTCTATGCGGAGACTAGAGACAGTGAGGGAGACAGTAAATCCATTCTCGGTTTTATAACCTTCTGATTATTGGAAGACCCCAGAAATATTAATTGGCTTGACATGGGCAGCTGTTTTTGTATTCACGGAACTCTGTTAAAGTTATTCCTTAAAATTCAGTACATTCATCTCATCGATTGTCTTTGTTTGTACTTCCTTCTGTTCTTACTCCCTCTTCTTTGCTTATTTATAAGGTTCAATCTTTTGAATAAGTTTAGATGTTTTCTAAGTTACATTTTTTAAAATCTTCATATTTATCTTTAATTAATTATATGTTTCTTTCATCTCTTTCTACTACTTCTCTCTCATATTTTTTTCCTCTCATTCTCTCTCCCACTCACCCTCTCCATAAATAAAGATGTTTTGGAAAAATAAGTTGTATTTTTTTATATATTTATTGTTTAAAACCAATTTTAACTAACCTTTATTTTTGAGTTGCATAATTTAGTTATTTAAAAGTTATAAATAGAATGGGAGGAAGTATAATAAAATACCTTCTTACAGAAATGGATAGTCCAAGTCACTTAATAGGAATTGATGAAGGTTTTTTTTTTTTTTTGCCAGAATAGGAATTGATGAAGTTGTTTCAATATCAGCTCAATTTAAAGTAGTTGATAATGAAAGAGAATGTAATACAAAATTGAAAATTTTTCATTTAAATATGGGTAAAATCACAAATTTATTTCATTGACAAATTAATGACTTAACCTTAACCATATCTCTCCTTGATTCTAATGAGGTGGTTAGAGATACATTTTTATAGAATGGGAGGGTGTCTTCACTAACCCTTCTCTTCACTTCCTCTCCACTTAATGTCACAACCATTGGATCATGTTTTAATGGGTGAGATTTAATGCCATATAAAGGAGTGGAGGGAGTACTATTATTTTTTTTCCTATCATAGAGCTCCTTTTAAAATATTTTCTTTAATTAGACATTTATATAAGGCATTTGATCATTTTAAGTGTAACATACTAAAATTAAGCAACCAGTGTTGCTTAGTGTCTGTAATTAGTCGGATAAAATATACTGTTGCTCATGTCATATACAATTGGCGTCATTTTTATAACACACGCACACATGACGCCGTCTTAAGCATACACCACATAAAGTAGCTTTTTATCTAAACTTTCTACTTTTGAGTTGGCACTAGAACAAGATGTCATTTAGGTTCCTTTAGCTTTTTATCTAACTTTTACTTTTGGGTTGGTGCCACCATGAGATGCCACCTAGATCCTTTAGTTTTTAACTAAACTTTTCCTTTGGGTTGGAGCACTCTTGGGATGCCACCTAAGCTCCTTCATGAATCACATGCATAATTAGTCGAACAACTCATCCTTCTTCTGTATGGCCACATGGTCGTCCTCCCTTGACACCACACATGCAAGCCAGATGAAATCAGCATACTTCCCTCCTTTGAAGCTAAGTAGGTCGGCCAGGGGCACTAAGGGACACATGTTATCTGTTAGGTTGAACACTTAGACACACATGTGACAATTAAACCCTAACACTCCCCACACTCTTTAAAATTCGGCCATGGCGCAAAAATATAAGAGGAAAAATAAGAGAAAATAGAGAGAGAAAGAAAGAAAAGAGTAGGTGTTGAAATTTTGAAGAACAAGAGAGAGAAAGTGTTCTTAAGCTAATTTCAACCCCGAAATTGTGTTTCTAGCTCAAAGTGTCTTCACCAGTCTTGCTCCTCTCATCAAGAGCAACATTTCTATGGTTTTAGTTTCTTGAAAGGAGGAATTTAGTGCGATCTATTGGAATCCATATTTTGATGATAACAAAATACTAATAAATTGTTTTGCAAAGAAATATCAAAGTTTAATTGAATCAAATTGATTATCAAATGCATTTTGCAAGTTGACAGAAACATGCTGCTGAATATATTTGATGCACTCGAGTTTTGGAGAAAAACTTGAGTTGTGTATGTTGAAGAACTAGAGTTTAGTTAATTAACTCGTGCAAGTTTTGTCCAGAAGCAAAGCCAAAAATTGAAACAATCTAATGAACTCAAGTTATAGATCAAAACTTGAGTTATGGACTGAAGAGAACTTGAGTTTGCCAAAATAACTC
Source organism: Inga oerstediana (assembly GCA_963210345.1). Taxonomy (NCBI): domain Eukaryota; kingdom Viridiplantae; phylum Streptophyta; class Magnoliopsida; order Fabales; family Fabaceae; genus Inga; species Inga oerstediana. Next base: position 74,800,990 of record OY723399.1, on the reverse strand, counting down.
GAGTTGTGCCTGTAACACTTCCAGTTAACTCTTGCAAGTTTTTAGCAGAAACAATCTGAAAACTTTAACCAGCATGAAAACTCAAGTTTTGTCAAAAGATCTTGAGTTAGTACTGTAGCACTTCAAGTTAACTCTTGCAAGTTTTTGGCAGAGACAAACTTAAGTGGTGTTGATAGCTTTGAAACTCAAGCTTCAGAGAAGAACTCGAGTTGGGACTTCAGAACTTCAAGGTAACTTGCAAGTTCAGTGGAATAGAAGCTGGAACTTGGAAAACTCATACCTGGAACTCAAGTTTGATTTGAGAACTTGAGTTGGCTAAAAAAAATTCTCCAAACATTCTTGAGAGCCACTTGAAAGTTATGATGGAACTCGAGTTTGGACTCGAGTTCATAGCAAGAACTCAAGTTTACCAGTTACAAAAACAGAATGAATTATAGAGTTACTGAGAACAATCCAAATATAGTTAAATGTTATGTTTTCACTTATTACTATACCTAAACATTAACTAACATATATTTTAAGTGTGAAATAGGAGATTAAATGTTCGGATCACATATTCAAATATAAAAGTAAATTGTGGCGAACATAATTATTACACACCGAATATCGGCTACTTACCATGATAAGCAATTGACCCACCATGAAAGATTATCTGAAAACTTAAACGAATACATCCTGCTCCACAACGAGACATTCTGCTCGACAACGGCTTACTCAGATCAGCAATAAATACAAAGCATTAGAGATAAACTAAAGATAGAACAAGAGCATACACTAAAAATTTTACAAAAGTCTTTGATTTCATATTTCTCTTTGTATTCATATTATACTTCAGTGCTTATCATATTCACTCTGTGAGAGAGTCTATAAACACTTTCAATTGTATTTTTTATTTGATCTCAAGGTAAAGGGACCTTGAGAGGGTTGATTTCTTCACTGGGAAGCTGTAGAGAAAATTCCTGGTAAGACTTTCTGCACGTAAGACTTACAAGGTGCAAGCATTAGAGAATGTTACTACTCGTGAGACTTACATGAGTGTAAGAAAGAGAGAACGTTGATGCTCATAAGACTTGCACAGGTAAGCAGGAGAGGAAAAGTCTTCAGAATTGTTCTACTCGTAAGACTTTCAGTAAGGGGTAGAGAAAATTCTAGGGATTAGAATATTTCTGCTTATAGTCCTTGTGAGGACAGTTGTTGTTCTGTGACGTTCTAAGAGCCCACTGACTCTTAGAAGATTAGTTAAAATCTTAAAAGGTTTTTATCTCTGAGAACTGGACGTAGGCTTGGGGTTGGGTCGAACCAGTATAAATCTTTGTGTGCAAATTCTTTCATCTCTACTCTCTCGTCATTTATTTCCATAACACTATAACGTTCAAAAATTTTATTACATCACCCAATGCACCCCCTCTTGGGTGAAACTTGCCTCTTTCACTGTCTAGATAGCATTGAAGTTGGGAGAATCAAGAAAGAGTTATAGCACCAGATGGAGGTAAGCATAAGCCCTGATTTGAATCTAGTATCTTAAAATTTGGTTAATTTTCTTGAGGTTAATATGCTGCCTTAATTTTTGGCCAAGAGATAATCTTAGGGTTTAAATGATCTTGTGAACATGAGAATGATGTTAGAAGAGGTTTAAGCATGATAGAAATGAAGTTTAACAAGTCTTGTGAATTGAGGTTGCAAAATCATTTTGTTGTTCTTTGTGGTATATGTCAGTTAGATCAGGGAAAGAACAAGGAATAAGGTTTTTTTGATTTTGAGGTTTCCAATGGGTTTAGAATGAAAAATTGTGTAGGAAAAAGGTGAGAGATTGACTTTGGAAGCATTGGAATTGAAAGTAAAATTTTTGGCCTAACACTTTAATGTTTCGGTTATAACTGGTTTATAGGGAAGGAATTGGATTTTGCCAAATTTGAGGTTATAAATGGAATTTACATGCAAAATTGTGTGGGAATAACTTGTGGAAATGATTTTAGAAGGGTTGGATTGAAAACCCTAAACTTGGAATTCAAGGTTTTTTGAGGATTAATGCTACTAGATTAATTCTAGGGAAATTAGGTTGCTTTAGATTCAATTTTGGTTAGAAAAACCTTGCCCAATGATTGTGAAATTTTATAGGTCAATAGCACACATCCCAAGCTTTAAAATGAGATATAGAATGCATTAGTTGGGTATATAGTTTGTAAGTTATGAATTTTTAAAGTTTAGTTGTCAAAACTGGAAAGAATTCTGAGGTAGTCAGGTTGGTTGAAGATCCTAGAATTTAGTACCTATAATTGAAATTGGTTGATATTTTTCCTTTACAGAGGACTTAAAGAGCTTCACATAGGAACTTGAATCACCTTATTTAGAGTTTTCTAGCTTAAGATATGAATTTTTAAAGTTGTCTAATGAAATCTAGCAGATTAGGATTGATTATGGAATTTTTAGTTTTTGGAGGGAATTGTGTTTAGTAGGAACATAAGGATTAGAAACATGTTTTAGAGACTATTGTGTTCACATTGGATACCCTAATTGCAAGGGAAGAAACATATAATATGTCTTAGATTAAGTATGTATTAGACATAGCACAAAGAGTACTAAAGATAACCAACAAAGTTAAGTAAAGGACAAGAATAGAGATGAGTCAAAGAATAACATAATTTTTATTAAATCAATAGAATTGGAACAAGCAATGGCCATCTATTCATGAATTCTAAATTATAGAATTCAACATTTGTCAAAGCCTGGAAAAGGAGTTTCCCGGTAAGTGTAAAGTACGGGAAAGGCAGTCAAGTAGTAACTCTTTCTCTCATATATGATGTATTGTTTTGCATGTATGTTTGTACGATTAAGTATATTCGTTTCATGAATATACGGATTTGATGTTGGACCAATAGGTCTCGAGGCAGTAACACTCGATGTACATGTAGGGGTGAGCAAATCTTAACCAAAACCAAAGACCAAACCAAATCGAATGAATTTTGGTTTTTGGTTTTTAGTCGGTTTATGAAATAGGTATATTTTGGTTTTCGGTGCGGTTTTTGTGAAATTAATTTGGTTTTAACCGAATAACCGAAGTTCTAATAAAACGATGTCGTTTTATGCTTTTTTTTTTTCTTTCAATATTTATCTTTAGTAATGGACCCAAACCCAACGTCTTAAGCCTCACTCACTAGTACTCCTTAGTCCTCACCAGTCCCTACTCTCGTCTCTCAAGACTCGGGCTCAGAAAAGCAGAAAACCCTAGTCCTCCTAAATCCTGATTTAGATATGAAAGAAAACCCTAACCTCTCATCTCTCAATTCGCCCTCCCTGGCTCTACCTTCAGAGTTTGAGTGTCTTGCCTCTCCTCATAGTCTTAGTCTCGATTCACAGAGCCAGAAGCAAATCGTCGTCCCTGTGACTCTTCCTTGTCACTCCCACTTCGCACTCTCTCTCACTTCGGAGTCGATCTGGCCGCCTTCGCGTCATCCCAGCCGGAAGCAAAACTTAGATTTAGCCGTCTCTGCCTTCTTACTCTCACTTCGGCATCTCGGTCGACTAAGAACTCTCAGCCTTATTAGTCGATCAGCAGTCTCAACCTCCTCTCTGACTTGGGTGAGTTGCTTCTTCACTTCATTGGTTCTGTTTTTTTAGCCTTCTGAGTTACTCGGTCTCACACCCTCACAAGTAATGAGTTACTTGTATTTTAGCTTTCTGATGTGGGTGTTTCTGTTTTTTTTGTTCTTGCTTGATTCTTTGGTTGTAGTGTTTGCTGGCTATCTGATGTGGCTTGCTCGGTTTTGATGTGTGTGTTTCTTGTGATCAAGAGTATAAAATTTTGTTTGCTGGATTCAGTGGCTTGCTCAGTTTTGATGTGTGTGTTTCAGTTTTTCTTAAAGTGTTTTAGCAAAATCTTTGAAGTATGTTTTATTACTGATATGAAATATAGGAAGGTAAGATCAGAAATGGTGTGATAATTTCTGCTTGGTTCGACTCTGTTTGTTGAAATTTTGGATCAACTTGTTGGGACTTGGGCTGGCCGAATTGGAACTAGTTGAATAGGGTATATGAAATATACGTTTACTATCCTTTACATGGAAAAATAATGAAAGGCAACAGATTTGTGTGTTTGCAATGGTTCTGATGTGTATGTGTTTGCAATAGTTCTAATGTGTGTTTTTAGCTATATTATGAAGTAATTAAGAGTAATAAAATATCGTGGTTCGCCTTAAAATTTGAAGCAAGTGTTCTAATTCTTAGCCCTTGGATTTGCATGACTGTTGTCTGTCCATCAAGTCTAGTTTGTATCATAAGTTAACCTTTAGTGTGTGTATTTATGAGTACATTTAATTAGAATTGAAGGTCTTGATATTTTCCTAAGCTACTGAATTAGGTGGCTGTCAGGTACCATTGCTTGTGCCATTGTATTATATGTTGTATTACCTCTGTTTTCCCTACAAACTACAAACTTGGTCATATATTTAGGATCAAAGAAGTATGCCTTATTTCTCTTCATTGGGTTGTTTCTCTCACATATAGCTGAAAAGTGTGAGGATGATGGTTAGAGGCTTGACCTTTTGATATTAGAGGAGGAAGGTGAGCCAAATGTGGAAGGCTCAATAAATGTAGATAAGAAGGACCCAGAGGTGCTGAGAGATAAAAACTAGAGTAATAAATTTCAAGAATAGAGCAATAAATCCAATGACCACAGGGAAGAAGGAAAACCTTCAAAGAGCCAAATCTCTTATAAAGAGAAGCTCTTAGGTGCTAAGAGGAGAGAACTCAATAAGAGCTTGGATGAACAAATGCAAGAGTGGCTACATGAAGAAGAAGAGGTAGCACCTATCCTCTCAGATAAACAACAGAAATTACTAGAGAGTGTGCTGAAAATGAACATGTCTGATGAAAGGTTAAAGGAGCTATGTTAACCCTCGAAAGATTCACTGATTATTACTTTCTTGGGAAGAACTACCAACCTGGATAAGATGAAAGACCGAATCAAACAATTGTTATTTGATTGTCCATGGTTGATTCAGGGACACTACTTGGCAGTTTAATGATAGAGCCCAAACTTCAATCCCTATTTCAATAAGGTCCATAAGGTGGTGGTTTGGGTTCATTTTCCTACACTTCCTATATATTGCTACTCAGAGGTTTTTCTAATGGAGTTGGGCAACATGATAGGTAAAGCACTGAAGGTTGACTTGAACACTTTAGCACAATGTGAAAACAAAGGGCCAGCTGTTAAAAGAAGGAAGTTTGTTAGAGTTAGTATGGAGGTTGATCTAAATAAGAAACTAATGTCTAGATTTGCTATCTGAAAATGAATTTTTCCTATAGAATATGAGGGATTAGAGGCAATATTCTTCAAATGTAGAAAATATGAGCATAAATGTAACATCCTATCTTATATTCTCTTTTCTGACGCCAAAATTTGAATTTTAAAACCTGTTCCTTTGCATCAACATGATGTCACTCTTATTCACATAAGACCTATTAAAGTCAACTTAAGGTTTTTCATTAAATCACAAGTATGGGACATAATTATCATGCACACGTTACAAGTATCACAACACAAAGGAGCTCCGCTCTAGGCCCCCAGCCTATAAATCATACACACGCAGATATAATACTTCCATATTCAAATTCCATGACTCAATAAAAAAATGGGAATTTATAATAAAGCAACTCCATAAAAATCCTAAGCCTTAGGCCATCCTTTATTGAAATCCAAAAAGACAATCAAACAAAATCCCAAATTTCGAATGCAACTTTAACTATGGCAATAAAAATAAAAATACACAATTGTAAAGCAGTTTTTTATAGCCACTACCTTAGGCCTCTTATGCCTTCCTAGTTGCGTCGCCCCTCAAACCCTCACAACACATCATAAAGCAATCATTTATTCTTTATTCTTCATTTATTCCAAACCATTCTTATATCCTTCTTATTTCCTCCGATTGAAACCATAGGCTAAGTCCTAGTCCATGTTACTAGTAACTCTCACGAGCTCTCCACAAGTGTAGTGTAGACTAACCAAAGTACTATAGAGCACATGTGGGACCATAGGTTCCTCCAGTAGGGTTACTGCCCACAAAAATACTGCCCGGGCCTCGGAAATACTGCTAAGAAGCCACTAAAGTGTCATATTAAGGAATATTGCCCTGTAATTAAATGCCAGCTAGTGGTGCATAATAATTAAACTAGAGGTTTACATGTGGTATTCATTTTTTTATATCACAACCCAGTCACTAACTGCACCGTTTAATCTTATTATTCTCAGGAGTCATCATCTTTTCTCATACATCATCAATGTCAATCATAAATAAGAATTCAACACTTAACAAGTACATGTATAAGTCGTAATGTCATAACATATCAAACTATCCACTTCTAGGGTTCACACATAAGTCCCACAAGTTGAGTTTTGGTCTTAAAACAATAAGGATAATATAAATATATTTATCCTGGGCTTGTGGAATATTTCTAAAAACTCCCACGAGTGACACCGACAGATAAGATGAGTAAAACCACGTTACCTGGTGTTTCCCTTAGCTACAAACAAGAAGGATCTTTCCCCAATGCACGAATTTGAGCTACAAAGCAAAGGAAACTAAATTAATTCACGAATATCTAGCTACTTGAGAATTTATCTCATATGGTTACTCAAAAATTCTAGTGAGTTTTACTGGTAATAGAGATTCAGGCTAAAACTAAGAATTGCCCAAAACGGAATATTAGACTTCTAGTGTAACCCCCTCACCGTAATTACATCCGGATTACTAAATTTAAGTGAAATAGAGACCAATAATACAAAATCACAATTTATAATCCCTAATCAAGAGATGGGGCATTTCGAAAATCATTTCAAAATATAACTAACTCTTGGTCTCACATTCCCGTACGGATATAACTACTTGAGCAATCAGAGTACATAATAAATATCAAAGTGCGGAAACCAAAATCCCGGCAACCCCGGGTTACTTTCATAGATAATATGGGTTTAGGAGTTTTTCCCATAAAGGGGATTACACGATCAAAAGATCATTTACAACACATATACATTTGGAAATTCCAAAATCAAAATGAGGATAACCAACTATCCCAAAATCCCTAAATGTCCCTACGAGATCCTAACTACTACGGGTTGGTCGCTTCTCCTTCGAGCCACTTGCCCTGCCTGAAAAGGTTAGTCATTTGGAAGAATGAGATTCTAAAGAATCCCAGAGCAACAACTCACTCATACGATATATAAACACAAAGCATGTAATGTATCATGTTCACCAACATCATCAGCAATTCAATGATCCACAGCTCGCGCCACGGACGACAGCACTCACGGCTGTATCACAATGCACTATGCCCGCTTACGCGGTAATCACAATGACAGCTTTCGCTGCAAACACTATGCCCGCTCACGCGGTAATCACTATGCACAACGCCCGCTTTCGCGGTGAACACTATGTAGCAGCAACTCAAAGCACAAAGCATCACAAAGCATCTCCAAACACAATGTATCACAAAGCACAATGCTCCACAGTACACAAAGCTCCACAACGTATCTCAATGCATCTCAAGGCAGCAGCAGCACACAATGCATGATAGGCAAACATACAATACATTTACACAAAGTATAAGAGAGAGGTCGCTACCTGAATCTTTCCTGACAATCTTTGGCACAGTGGGCTCACGCGTTCGGCAGATATCAAATCCTATTCAAATTAGGGACACTTAATCAATCTCTTTTCCATAAGTATATTTCAATAATACTCTAAGTTGGTTATCGTTTAGGACTCTTTAGGTGACTAAAAGAAGCCTAAACATATGCCTAAAGGGTTGGAAAACACTCCCCAAAAGACCCCTTACTCGAAGGCAAAACACAGATTTTTGGTCATCTCACTCGAGCACAGATGCTCTCACTCGAGCACAAGTACGGACATCACTCGAGCACAAGTGCGAGTGAGACTGCGAGTGAGCACCCGAGAGCACAAAGACGCTTGCAGGAACTGGCCCACCCGCGAGCACAAATCCTCACTCGAGCACAAGGCTAAATGCCTCCCTTGAGCACTGGCTCACCCGCGAGCACAGCGTCACGAGTGACAACCCGAGAGCACCAAAAGCTCTCCAAGCACAGGATCACTCGAGCACAAAAACACACCCGCGAGCACACCTCGCACCCGCGAGCACACTCCCACCTGAAGCACAACTCACTCGAGAATAACCCCCATGTGCTCGAGCACACCTCCCCTACCCGCGAGTGAGAAAGCACACTCGTGCATCTTTCCCGCGAGTAACCACCCGAGAGCAATTCTCTACTCTGGGCCTACACCTTCTCTCGAGCAGAACCATGCTCACTCGAGCAGGTTCCTCGCTCACTCGAGCACAAAGCGTTGTGCTCGAGCAATACTCATAGAAAACCCAGGCGCACCCGAAGCACAAAGGAAAAACTTGCGCATCACTCGAGCACGTTCTTCCTCTGCTCGAGTGATGTGTATCAGAGACCCAAAAGTGCAGAAAACCAGAAAACGCCAGATGGTCTAAATCACTTCCAAATGGTTCCCAAACTCCTCCCAATGCTCATACACTCTAAGCACCAACTAGGGAACACAATGACAACACAAAAAAACACCCCAAAACCATTTTGACCACAATCAAACACTAAGGTCTCTAAGATACACAATGTCCAAAATTCCCTTAACATCTTTTAAACATTCCACATCATATCAAATGATCATATATCTCCATAATACATCATTTCCAATCATAAATCACAATGAACTTCATATTTCCAAAACTAGGCATATTTAGGGCAAAATTCCAGATTTGACTAAACTTAGCCAAAAACCATAAACAATACATCAAAATGCTCTAAATGCCTACCTCTTCCCTTTGCTCAATCAAGAACCTTGATTCCTCAACTCCCAATTTCGAATCAATGCTCAAATCAACACCATTCAAGGCTCTACAATCATCACAATGTAGCTCTCATTGAGATAAACAATATTAGAGAAGAGGATTGGAGCATTAGAGAATCACAACTTATCAAAAATCAAAGCTTTCTTCTTCCTCTTCCTTGCTTGCTTCAGCGCCAACAATGGAGGAAAGGAGAGAGAAAAGATGAGTGAGAGATGATGATGATGAAGAAGTACATACTCCCTCCCTTGCCCATGCTTCCAACCGAATAGGAGAGAGAAAATGAGGGAAAAGTGCTATTTTGTCACTTAGTGCATCATCCTATGGCTCTCCCCATGCCACATGTCATCATCCATTTACTTCCACAATGAACTCACATAGTCATAAAGCATAGGATTCCGACCCACGGTCAAGGAATCACAACCATTGATCTTAAATACTACATGTATTTATTCTCAAAATTCATATTACATTAATCCAAATATATTTAATCAAGATAATTACAATAATTATCGGAGTCATTAGCCCTAATTACAAATCGGGATATTACAATTCTCCCCCCGTTAAATAAATTTCGTCCTCGAAATTTCTACACCCCTTGAGCCATAAACTCCGGATATCGCCTTCGCATATCCTCTTCCGTTTCCCAAGTTGCTTCCCGCTGGGTCATACCCTTCCAGATCACTTTCACATAAGGGATACTCCGGTGTCTGAGCCGACGTTCCTCTCGTTCAATAATTTGCTCTGGCTCCACCGCATACGTGAAGTTATCTCGCAACTCCACATTCTCATACTCAACGACATGAGATGGATCCGGTTGGTACTTCTTTAATTGGGAAACATGAAATACATCATGGAGTCTGCTCAAGCTCGGAGGTAGAGCTATACGATAAGCAACAGGCCCAATCCTATCAAGGATCTCAAAAGGACCTATATATCTCGGGCTCAGCTTCTTTCGTTTAATTGCTCGCCCAATACCGGTGACAGGTGATATTCTCATAAATACATGGTCACCAACTTCGAATTCTAGAGGTCTTCTCCTCTTGTCAGCATAGCTTTTCTGCCGACTTTGTGCTGCAAGAAGCCTCTTACGAATGATTCGAATCTGGGCAGACGTTTGATCAACAAGATCCGGCCCATAGAGCTTCCTCTCGGACAACTCATTCCAACACAATGGCGATTGGCATTTTCTACCATACAACGCTTCATACGGCGCCATCTGAATGCTCGCATGATAGCTATTGTTGTAGGCAAACTCCGCAAGTGGAAGAAAACGATCCCAACTCCCTTTGAAGTCAAGAACACATGCCCGCAACATATCTTCTAAGGTCTGGATAGTCCTCTCTGACTGACCGTCTGTCTGAGGATGATAGGCTGTACTGAATCTCAATTGAGTACCTAGTGCCTCATGCAATGCCTTCCAAAATCTCGATGTGAAACGAGGATCTCGATCAGAGATAATACTCTTCGGTACACCATGGAGTTTCACAATTTCACGAACATAAATCTCTGCTAGCTTGTCCGGAGAACAACTAACACTGATCGGTAAGAAGTGCGCTGACTTCGTTAACCGGTCCACAATGACCCAAATCGCATCATAATTCCTGATCTTGGGCAATCCCGTAACAAAATCCATGGTTACACTTTCCCATTTCCATTCCGGAATTTCAGGACTCTGCAACAAACCAGGCGGTCTTTGGTGTTCAATCTTCACTTTCTGACAGGTGAGACACCTCGCCACATATTTCATCACGTCACTCTTCATACCCTGCCACCAATACTCGGATTTCAAGTTATGGTACATCTTGGTCATACCAGGATGAAGAGTGTATTGGCTCTTATGCGCCTCATCTAAGATCTTCTGCCTCAAATCCGCCTTAAGTGGAACACAAATTCTATTCTGATAACGAACCAATCCACTAGGCGACACATCATAACCCCGAGCTTCTCCACGCTCTATTCTGGCTAAATTACGCTGAATCCAGTCATCATGCCTCTGAGCCTCTTCAATCTCAGCTCTCAAATCACTTTCCCCTTGGGAAACATTATAGTTGGCACAGATGATCTGATTCGACAAATTCATATCACGAAAATCAGCAATCAACTTCCCCTCATGTATCATCATAGCTGCCACAACTACAGTCTTTCGACTAAGAGCATCAGCGACTACATTCGCCTTACCTGGATGATATTTTATTTCCAGGTTGTAGTCCTTAAGCAATTCCATCCAACGACGTTGTCTCATATTCAATTCTTTCTGATCATATAGATATTTGAGACTCTTGTGGTCGCAGTACAGTTCCACAGTCACACCATACAGGTAATGACGCCAAATCTTCAAAGCAAACACAATGGCCGCAAGCTCCAGATCATGAGTGGGATAGTTCAATTCATGAGGTTTGAGCTGTCGAGAGGCATAGGCCACCACACGTCCCTGCTGCATAAGGACACACCCTAATCCCTGCCCACTGGCATCAGAATACACAACGTAAGTCAAACTGGGATCGGGCAAAATCAACACAGGTGCCGTCGTCAACCTCTGTTTCAGCTCCACAAAGCAATTTTCACAATGTTCATCCCACACAAATGGCTGATCTTTTCTCGTGAGCTTGGTCATCGGCAACGCAATGCGGGAGAAATTCTGAATGAATCTCCGATAATAACCAGCAAGACCCAGAAAACTGCGTACCTCAGCAACAGTTTCTGGCCTCTTCCAGTCCAGTACTGCTTCCACTTTACTAGGATCCACAGAGACCCCTTCTTGCGAAATAACATGGCCTAGGAATCTCACTTCCGATAGCCAAAACTCGCACTTACTCAATTTAGCATAGAGTTGCTTCTCACACAATGTGTTCGACACAATTCTCAAATGATGCTTATGCTCTTCTCTACTCTTAGAGTATATCAAAATATCATCGATAAATACCACAACGAATTGATCTAGGTATTGTCGAAAAATACGGTTCATGTAATCCATGAAAACCGCAGGCGCATTGGTTAACCCAAATGGCATCACTAAGAACTCATAATGACTATACCTGGTCCGGAAAGCAGTCTTTGGAACATCGTCCGCTTTCACACGCAGCTGATGATACCCCGACCTTAGATCAATTTTTGAAAATACACATGCACCAGATAGTTGATCTAATAGGTCATCGATTCTCGGGAGAGGGTACTTATTCTTGACGGTAACCTTATTCAACTCTCTATAGTCGATACACAAACGAAGACTTCCGTCTTTCTTTTTCACAAACAAAACTGGAGCACCCCAAGGCGACACACTGGGTCTAATAAACCGTTTCTCAAGCAAATCCTCAATCTGCTTCTTCAATTCCGCCATTTCATTTGGAGCCATACGGTATGGGGCTTTGGATATCGAACCCGCTCCAGGCACAATGTCAATCGGGAACTGAACTTCCCTTTCCGGAGGTAATCCGCTTAAGTCATCCGGAAAAACCTCAGGGAATTCATTCACTATGGGTATACTACTCAAGGACTCACTGGTTTCTCCTTGTACAGAAAAGAAAACCATATACCCCTGACAACCCTTTTTCAAATATTTCTCAGCCATAGCTGTCGAAAGGAAATTCAAATCAACATTGTCATTTCCAATGCTCTGAGGAACAGGATATACAATCCTCTTGTTTCCACAATCTAATAACACATTGTTAGCTCTCAACCAATCGAAACCCAATATGACTTCTAACTGGCAGAGCGGTAAACAAATCAAATCTACTACTGATTCATGACTCTCAACGGTTATAACACAATTTAAGCAGGCTTCAGTAGTCACAGCCTTAACACCCATCGGTGTAGACACAATCAAATCGAATGGCAACCTATGCACATTCATTCCCAGACGCCTTACACAAGCATAAGCAATAAAAGAGTGACTTGCACCCGAATCAAATAACGCTTGTAACTCAATGCCATGGATAAGGACTTTACCTTGTATCAGCTCTGGGGATTTCCGGGCCTCTTCATGAGTCATAGCAAATACGCGGCCCTGAGTCCTCTGTCTCTGCTCTGGTCGTGACTGTCTGCACTCAGCAGATGTATGCCCCACTTGCTTACAATTGAAGCAAATCACCCGACCATCACACGTCTTGCCATGATGTGGCTGGTTGCAACGAGGACATGTCCATACACTAGGAGTTCTCTGCTGATCACGACTCCATGACTGATACGGCTTCTTGCTACCCCCTTTATATGAAGAGGAAGATCCTGAGCCCTTCCGCTTCTGAGTAGCACCGCCCTTACTAGGCTCACTATGACCACCACCAGCCTTAGCCGGATATAACTCTCGAAGATTGCTCTCAGTGATCCGACATTCTTCAACAGCCTTGTTGAATTTGGAAAACTGATGGGTGGCGAGTCTCTTTCTCATATCACGCCTTAAACCCCGAATCAACATATCCGAACTCAACTCCTCATCATCCATTTTCTGAAGATAAGAGGAATATCGGGATAGGCGGGTAAATCGGGACAAGTATTCGTCAAAAGACTCTGAGTCCCCTTGCTTGATATTAAGAAACTCGGTTTCCTTCTCAAGCCTCACTGACTTGGGAAAATATTTCTCGTTGAAGTGTTGTTGGAACACCTCCCAGGTCAATGGTTCATTCTTCAATCGCAATGACAAGGCAATATTACGCCACCAACGATCAGCATCGCCTTCAAGCTTGTACACCGCCAGCTTGGCTTTCACTTCGGAGGGACACACTAAGACTTCGAAAATCTTCTCAAGACGATGTAGCCAATCTTCAGCCGCCTGAGGATCAAACTTCCCCTTAAACGCCGGAGGTAATTGTTTGCAGAATTTGGAGACCCAATACTCAAGGTCTCGTTCCTCCCTGACCGACTTTCCATGCGGCCTTAGATTTTCTTCCGTACGAGGAGGCGATTCAAGCGATCGTGCTGACCCTTCAGCAGTATCTTCCAGTCTAGTCTCCTCTCGGGTTTCCCCTCTAGTTCCTTCTTGAGTAGACTGGCCTCTACCCTCATTATTCTTGGCTTTCTCAGCTCTGAGCTCTTCTCTAAGCTCCGTAATCATATCCCTCTGATCCTTTATCAAGCCCATTAACTCTTGCATAGGATCCGGTGGATTGTCATTGACCAACTCCACATCGGGATTTTCTTGTTGTCCTCTGGGGCGACCTTTCGTTGTTCTTTTCATTCTACAAAGAACTCACCCCATTATTCCAATAATCATAGTATCCACATAACTCTACAAAGCACATATATCCACATAACCAAACAGATATATGCATACGTTACGTATTCACAGATGGTTTTCGATTATCACTAAGATCGCACTATGGGAGCTATCCTAGCAGATTCTACCCTTGCCAGGAACCACTGCTCTGATACCAAAAATGTAACCCCCTCACCGTAATTACATCCGGATTACTAAATTTAAGTGAAATAGAGACCAATAATACAAAATCACAATTTATAATCCCTCATCAAGAGATGGGGCATTTCGAAAATCATTTCAAAATATAACTAACTCTTGGTCTCACATTCCCGTACGGATATAACTACTTGAGCAATCAGAGTACATAATAAATATCAAAGTGCGGAAACCAAAATCCCGGCAACCCCGGGTTACTTTCATAGATAATATGGGTTTAGGAGTTTTTCCCATAAAGGGGATTACACGATCAAAAGATCATTTACAACACATATACATTTGGAAATTCCAAAATCAAAATGAGGATAACCAACTATCCCAAAATCCCTAAATGTCCCTACGAGATCCTAACTACTACGGGTTGGTCGCTTCTCCTTCGAGCCACTTGCCCTGCCTGAAAAGGTTAGTCATTTGGAAGAATGAGATTCTAAAGAATCCCAGAGCAACAACTCACTCATACGATATATAAACACAAAGCATGTAATGTATCATGTTCACCAACATCATCAGCAATTCAATGATCCACAGCTCGCGCCACGGACGACAGCACTCACGGCTGTATCACAATGCACTATGCCCGCTTACGCGGTAATCACAATGACAGCTTTCGCTGCAAACACTATGCCCGCTCACGCGGTAATCACTATGCACAACGCCCGCTTTCGCGGTGAACACTATGTAGCAGCAACTCAAAGCACAAAGCATCACAAAGCATCTCCAAACACAATGTATCACAAAGCACAATGCTCCACAGTACACAAAGCTCCACAACGTATCTCAATGCATCTCAAGGCAGCAGCAGCACACAATGCATGATAGGCAAACATACAATACATTTACACAAAGTATAAGAGAGAGGTCGCTACCTGAATCTTTCCTGACAATCTTTGGCACAGTGGGCTCACGCGTTCGGCAGATATCAAATCCTATTCAAATTAGGGACACTTAATCAATCTCTTTTCCATAAGTATATTTCAATAATACTCTAAGTTGGTTATCGTTTAGGACTCTTTAGGTGACTAAAAGAAGCCTAAACATATGCCTAAAGGGTTGGAAAACACTCCCCAAAAGACCCCTTACTCGAAGGCAAAACACAGATTTTTGGTCATCTCACTCGAGCACAGATGCTCTCACTCGAGCACAAGTACGGACATCACTCGAGCACAAGTGCGAGTGAGACTGCGAGTGAGCACCCGAGAGCACAAAGACGCTTGCAGGAACTGGCCCACCCGCGAGCACAAATCCTCACTCGAGCACAAGGCTCAATGCCTCCCTTGAGCACTGGCTCACCCGCGAGCACAGCGTCACGAGTGACAACCCGAGAGCACCAAAAGCTCTCCAAGCACAGGATCACTCGAGCACAAAAACACACCCGCGAGCACACCTCGCACCCGCGAGCACACTCCCACCTGAAGCACAACTCACTCGAGAATAACCCCCATGTGCTCGAGCACACCTCCCCTACCCGCGAGTGAGAAAGCACACTCGTGCATCTTTCCCGCGAGTAACCACCCGAGAGCAATTCTCTACTCTGGGCCTACACCTTCTCTCGAGCAGAACCATGCTCACTCGAGCAGGTTCCTCGCTCACTCGAGCACAAAGCGTTGTGCTCGAGCAATACTCATAGAAAACCCAGGCGCACCCGAAGCACAAAGGAAAAACTTGCGCATCACTCGAGCACGTTCTTCCTCTGCTCGAGTGATGTGTATCAGAGACCCAAAAGTGCAGAAAACCAGAAAACGCCAGATGGTCTAAATCACTTCCAAATGGTTCCCAAACTCCTCCCAATGCTCATACACTCTAAGCACCAACTAGGGAACACAATGACAACACAAAAAAACACCCCAAAACCATTTTGACCACAATCAAACACTAAGGTCTCTAAGATACACAATGTCCAAAATTCCCTTAACATCTTTTAAACATTCCACATCATATCAAATGATCATATATCTCCATAATACATCATTTCCAATCATAAATCACAATGAACTTCATATTTCCAAAACTAGGCATATTTAGGGCAAAATTCCAGATTTGACTAAACTTAGCCAAAAACCATAAACAATACATCAAAATGCTCTAAATGCCTACCTCTTCCCTTTGCTCAATCAAGAACCTTGATTCCTCAACTCCCAATTTCGAATCAATGCTCAAATCAACACCATTCAAGGCTCTACAATCATCACAATGTAGCTCTCATTGAGATGAACAATATTAGAGAAGAGGATTGGAGCATTAGAGAATCACAACTTATCAAAAATCAAAGCTTTCTTCTTCCTCTTCCTTGCTTGCTTCAGCGCCAACAATGGAGGAAAGGAGAGAGAAAAGATGAGTGAGAGATGATGATGATGAAGAAGTACATACTCCCTCCCTTGCCCATGCTTCCAACCGAATAGGAGAGAGAAAATGAGGGAAAAGTGCTATTTTGTCACTTAGTGCATCATCCTATGGCTCTCCCCATGCCACATGTCATCATCCATTTACTTCCACAATGAACTCACATAGTCATAAAGCATAGGATTCCGACCCACGGTCAAGGAATCACAACCATTGATCTTAAATACTACATGTATTTATTCTCAAAATTCATATTACATTAATCCAAATATATTTAATCAAGATAATTACAATAATTATCGGAGTCATTAGCCCTAATTACAAATCGGGATATTACAATTCTCCCCCCGTTAAATAAATTTCGTCCTCGAAATTTCTACACCCCTTGAGCCATAAACTCCGGATATCGCCTTCGCATATCCTCTTCCGTTTCCCAAGTTGCTTCCCGCTGGGTCATACCCTTCCAGATCACTTTCACATAAGGGATACTCCGGTGTCTGAGCCGACGTTCCTCTCGTTCAATAATTTGCTCTGGCTCCACCGCATACGTGAAGTTATCTCGCAACTCCACATTCTCATACTCAACGACATGAGATGGATCCGGTTGGTACTTCTTTAATTGGGAAACATGAAATACATCATGGAGTCTGCTCAAGCT
The DNA here is from genome assembly GCA_963210345.1 of Inga oerstediana. Classification (NCBI taxonomy): domain Eukaryota; kingdom Viridiplantae; phylum Streptophyta; class Magnoliopsida; order Fabales; family Fabaceae; genus Inga; species Inga oerstediana. The sequence continues at coordinate 74,783,705 of OY723399.1, read as the reverse complement.
CGGAGGTAGAGCTATACGATAAGCAACAGGCCCAATCCTATCAAGGATCTCAAAAGGACCTATATATCTCGGGCTCAGCTTCTTTCGTTTAATTGCTCGCCCAATACCGGTGACAGGTGATATTCTCATAAATACATGGTCACCAACTTCGAATTCTAGAGGTCTTCTCCTCTTGTCAGCATAGCTTTTCTGCCGACTTTGTGCTGCAAGAAGCCTCTTACGAATGATTCGAATCTGGGCAGACGTTTGATCAACAAGATCCGGCCCATAGAGCTTCCTCTCGGACAACTCATTCCAACACAATGGCGATTGGCATTTTCTACCATACAACGCTTCATACGGCGCCATCTGAATGCTCGCATGATAGCTATTGTTGTAGGCAAACTCCGCAAGTGGAAGAAAACGATCCCAACTCCCTTTGAAGTCAAGAACACATGCCCGCAACATATCTTCTAAGGTCTGGATAGTCCTCTCTGACTGACCGTCTGTCTGAGGATGATAGGCTGTACTGAATCTCAATTGAGTACCTAGTGCCTCATGCAATGCCTTCCAAAATCTCGATGTGAAACGAGGATCTCGATCAGAGATAATACTCTTCGGTACACCATGGAGTTTCACAATTTCACGAACATAAATCTCTGCTAGCTTGTCCGGAGAACAACTAACACTGATCGGTAAGAAGTGCGCTGACTTCGTTAACCGGTCCACAATGACCCAAATCGCATCATAATTCCTGATCTTGGGCAATCCCGTAACAAAATCCATGGTTACACTTTCCCATTTCCATTCCGGAATTTCAGGACTCTGCAACAAACCAGGCGGTCTTTGGTGTTCAATCTTCACTTTCTGACAGGTGAGACACCTCGCCACATATTTCATCACGTCACTCTTCATACCCTGCCACCAATACTCGGATTTCAAGTTATGGTACATCTTGGTCATACCAGGATGAAGAGTGTATTGGCTCTTATGCGCCTCATCTAAGATCTTCTGCCTCAAATCCGCCTTAAGTGGAACACAAATTCTATTCTGATAACGAACCAATCCACTAGGCGACACATCATAACCCCGAGCTTCTCCACGCTCTATTCTGGCTAAATTACGCTGAATCCAGTCATCATGCCTCTGAGCCTCTTCAATCTCAGCTCTCAAATCACTTTCCCCTTGGGAAACATTATAGTTGGCACAGATGATCTGATTCGACAAATTCATATCACGAAAATCAGCAATCAACTTCCCCTCATGTATCATCATAGCTGCCACAACTACAGTCTTTCGACTAAGAGCATCAGCGACTACATTCGCCTTACCTGGATGATATTTTATTTCCAGGTTGTAGTCCTTAAGCAATTCCATCCAACGACGTTGTCTCATATTCAATTCTTTCTGATCATATAGATATTTGAGACTCTTGTGGTCGCAGTACAGTTCCACAGTCACACCATACAGGTAATGACGCCAAATCTTCAAAGCAAACACAATGGCCGCAAGCTCCAGATCATGAGTGGGATAGTTCAATTCATGAGGTTTGAGCTGTCGAGAGGCATAGGCCACCACACGTCCCTGCTGCATAAGGACACACCCTAATCCCTGCCCACTGGCATCAGAATACACAACGTAAGTCAAACTGGGATCGGGCAAAATCAACACAGGTGCCGTCGTCAACCTCTGTTTCAGCTCCACAAAGCAATTTTCACAATATTCATCCCACACAAATGGCTGATCTTTTCTCGTGAGCTTGGTCATCGGCAACGCAATGCGGGAGAAATTCTGAATGAATCTCCGATAATAACCAGCAAGACCCAGAAAACTGCGTACCTCAGCAACAGTTTCTGGCCTCTTCCAGTCCAGTACTGCTTCCACTTTACTAGGATCCACAGAGACCCCTTCTTGCGAAATAACATGGCCTAGGAATCTCACTTCCGATAGCCAAAACTCGCACTTACTCAATTTAGCATAGAGTTGCTTCTCACACAATGTGTTCGACACAATTCTCAAATGATGCTTATGCTCTTCTCTACTCTTAGAGTATATCAAAATATCATCGATAAATACCACAACGAATTGATCTAGGTATTGTCGAAAAATACGGTTCATGTAATCCATGAAAACCGCAGGCGCATTGGTTAACCCAAATGGCATCACTAAGAACTCATAATGACTATACCTGGTCCGGAAAGCAGTCTTTGGAACATCGTCCGCTTTCACACGCAGCTGATGATACCCCGACCTTAGATCAATTTTTGAAAATACACATGCACCAGATAGTTGATCTAATAGGTCATCGATTCTCGGGAGAGGGTACTTATTCTTGACGGTAACCTTATTCAACTCTCTATAGTCGATACACAAACGAAGACTTCCGTCTTTCTTTTTCACAAACAAAACTGGAGCACCCCAAGGCGACACACTGGGTCTAATAAACCCTTTCTCAAGCAAATCCTCAATCTGCTTCTTCAATTCCGCCATTTCATTTGGAGCCATACGGTATGGGGCTTTGGATATCGAACCCGCTCCAGGCACAATGTCAATCGGGAACTGAACTTCCCTTTCCGGAGGTAATCCGCTTAAGTCATCCGGAAAAACCTCAGGGAATTCATTCACTATGGGTATACTACTCAAGGACTCACTGGTTTCTCCTTGTACAGAAAAGAAAACCATATACCCCTGACAACCCTTTTTCAAATATTTCTCAGCCATAGCTGTCGAAAGGAAATTCAAATCAACATTGTCATTTCCAATGCTCTGAGGAACAGGATATACAATCCTCTTGTTTCCACAATCTAATAACACATTGTTAGCTCTCAACCAATCGAAACCCAATATGACTTCTAACTGGCAGAGCGGTAAACAAATCAAATCTACTACTGATTCATGACTCTCAACGGTTATAACACAATTTAAGCAGGCTTCAGTAGTCACAGCCTTAACACCCATCGGTGTAGACACAATCAAATCGAATGGCAACCTATGCACATTCATTCCCAGACGCCTTACACAAGCATAAGCAATAAAAGAGTGACTTGCACCCGAATCAAATAACGCTTGTAACTCAATGCCATGGATAAGGACTTTACCTTGTATCAGCTCTGGGGATTTCCGGGCCTCTTCATGAGTCATAGCAAATACGCGGCCCTGAGTCCTCTGTCTCTGCTCTGGTCGTGACTGTCTGCACTCAGCAGATGTATGCCCCACTTGCTTACAATTGAAGCAAATCACCCGACCATCACACGTCTTGCCATGATGTGGCTGGTTGCAACGAGGACATGTCCATACACTAGGAGTTCTCTGCTGATCACGACTCCATGACTGATACGGCTTCTTGCTACCCCCTTTATATGAAGAGGAAGATCCTGAGCCCTTCCGCTTCTGAGTAGCACCGCCCTTACTAGGCTCACTATGACCACCACCAGCCTTAGCCGGATATAACTCTCGAAGATTGCTCTCAGTGATCCGACATTCTTCAACAGCCTTGTTGAATTTGGAAAACTGATGGGTGGCGAGTCTCTTTCTCATATCACGCCTTAAACCCCGAATCAACATATCCGAACTCAACTCCTCATCATCCATTTTCTGAAGATAAGAGGAATATCGGGATAGGCGGGTAAATCGGGACAAGTATTCGTCAAAAGACTCTGAGTCCCCTTGCTTGATATTAAGAAACTCGGTTTCCTTCTCAAGCCTCACTGACTTGGGAAAATATTTCTCGTTGAAGTGTTGTTGGAACACCTCCCAGGTCAATGGTTCATTCTTCAATCGCAATGACAAGGCAATATTACGCCACCAACGATCAGCATCGCCTTCAAGCTTGTACACCGCCAGCTTGGCTTTCACTTCGGAGGGACACACTAAGACTTCGAAAATCTTCTCAAGACGATGTAGCCAATCTTCAGCCGCCTGAGGATCAAACTTCCCCTTAAACGCCGGAGGTAATTGTTTGCAGAATTTGGAGACCCAATACTCAAGGTCTCGTTCCTCCCTGACCGACTTTCCATGCGGCCTTAGATTTTCTTCCGTACGAGGAGGCGATTCAAGCGATCGTGCTGACCCTTCAGCAGTATCTTCCAGTCTAGTCTCCTCTCGGGTTTCCCCTCTAGTTCCTTCTTGAGTAGACTGGCCTCTACCCTCATTATTCTTGGCTTTCTCAGCTCTGAGCTCTTCTCTAAGCTCCGTAATCATATCCCTCTGATCCTTTATCAAGCCCATTAACTCTTGCATAGGATCCGGTGGATTGTCATTGACCAACTCCACATCGGGATTTTCTTGTTGTCCTCTGGGGCGACCTTTCGTTGTTCTTTTCATTCTACAAAGAACTCACCCCATTATTCCAATAATCATAGTATCCACATAACTCTACAAAGCACATATATCCACATAACCAAACAGATATATGCATACGTTACGTATTCACAGATGGTTTTCGATTATCACTAAGATCGCACTATGGGAGCTATCCTAGCAGATTCTACCCTTGCCAGGAACCACTGCTCTGATACCAAAAATGTAACCCCCTCACCGTAATTACATCCGGATTACTAAATTTAAGTGAAATAGAGACCAATAATACAAAATCACAATTTATAATCCCTCATCAAGAGATGGGGCATTTCGAAAATCATTTCAAAATATAACTAACTCTTGGTCTCACATTCCCGTACGGATATAACTACTTGAGCAATCAGAGTACATAATAAATATCAAAGTGCGGAAACCAAAATCCCGGCAACCCCGGGTTACTTTCATAGATAATATGGGTTTAGGAGTTTTTCCCATAAAGGGGATTACACGATCAAAAGATCATTTACAACACATATACATTTGGAAATTCCAAAATCAAAATGAGGATAACCAACTATCCCAAAATCCCTAAATGTCCCTACGAGATCCTAACTACTACGGGTTGGTCGCTTCTCCTTCGAGCCACTTGCCCTGCCTGAAAAGGTTAGTCATTTGGAAGAATGAGATTCTAAAGAATCCCAGAGCAACAACTCACTCATACGATATATAAACACAAAGTATGTAATGTATCATGTTCACCAACATCATCAGCAATTCAATGATCCACAGCTCGCGCCACGGACGACAGCACTCACGGCTGTATCACAATGCACTATGCCCGCTTACGCGGTAATCACAATGACAGCTTTCGCTGCAAACACTATGCCCGCTCACGCGGTAATCACTATGCACAACGCCCGCTTTCGCGGTGAACACTATGTAGCAGCAACTCAAAGCACAAAGCATCACAAAGCATCTCCAAACACAATGTATCACAAAGCACAATGCTCCACAGTACACAAAGCTCCACAACGTATCTCAATGCATCTCAAGGCAGCAGCAGCACACAATGCATGATAGGCAAACATACAATACATTTACACAAAGTATAAGAGAGAGGTCGCTACCTGAATCTTTCCTGACAATCTTTGGCACAGTGGGCTCACGCGTTCGGCAGATATCAAATCCTATTCAAATTAGGGACACTTAATCAATCTCTTTTCCATAAGTATATTTCAATAATACTCTAAGTTGGTTATCGTTTAGGACTCTTTAGGTGACTAAAAGAAGCCTAAACATATGCCTAAAGGGTTGGAAAACACTCCCCAAAAGACCCCTTACTCGAAGGCAAAACACAGATTTTTGGTCATCTCACTCGAGCACAGATGCTCTCACTCGAGCACAAGTACGGACATCACTCGAGCACAAGTGCGAGTGAGACTGCGAGTGAGCACCCGAGAGCACAAAGACGCTTGCAGGAACTGGCCCACCCGCGAGCACAAATCCTCACTCGAGCACAAGGCTAAATGCCTCCCTTGAGCACTGGCTCACCCGCGAGCACAGCGTCACGAGTGACAACCCGAGAGCACCAAAAGCTCTCCAAGCACAGGATCACTCGAGCACAAAAACACACCCGCGAGCACACCTCGCACCCGCGAGCACACTCCCACCTGAAGCACAACTCACTCGAGAATAACCCCCATGTGCTCGAGCACACCTCCCCTACCCGCGAGTGAGAAAGCACACTCGTGCATCTTTCCCGCGAGTAACCACCCGAGAGCAATTCTCTACTCTGGGCCTACACCTTCTCTCGAGCAGAACCATGCTCACTCGAGCAGGTTCCTCGCTCACTCGAGCACAAAGCGTTGTGCTCGAGCAATACTCATAGAAAACCCAGGCGCACCCGAAGCACAAAGGAAAAACTTGCGCATCACTCGAGCACGTTCTTCCTCTGCTCGAGTGATGTGTATCAGAGACCCAAAAGTGCAGAAAACCAGAAAACGCCAGATGGTCTAAATCACTTCCAAATGGTTCCCAAACTCCTCCCAATGCTCATACACTCTAAGCACCAACTAGGGAACACAATGACAACACAAAAAAACACCCCAAAACCATTTTGACCACAATCAAACACTAAGGTCTCTAAGATACACAATGTCCAAAATTCCCTTAACATCTTTTAAACATTCCACATCATATCAAATGATCATATATCTCCATAATACATCATTTCCAATCATAAATCACAATGAACTTCATATTTCCAAAACTAGGCATATTTAGGGCAAAATTCCAGATTTGACTAAACTTAGCCAAAAACCATAAACAATACATCAAAATGCTCTAAATGCCTACCTCTTCCCTTTGCTCAATCAAGAACCTTGATTCCTCAACTCCCAATTTCGAATCAATGCTCAAATCAACACCATTCAAGGCTCTACAATCATCACAATGTAGCTCTCATTGAGATGAACAATATTAGAGAAGAGGATTGGAGCATTAGAGAATCACAACTTATCAAAAATCAAAGCTTTCTTCTTCCTCTTCCTTGCTTGCTTCAGCGCCAACAATGGAGGAAAGGAGAGAGAAAAGATGAGTGAGAGATGATGATGATGAAGAAGTACATACTCCCTCCCTTGCCCATGCTTCCAACCGAATAGGAGAGAGAAAATGAGGGAAAAGTGCTATTTTGTCACTTAGTGCATCATCCTATGGCTCTCCCCATGCCACATGTCATCATCCATTTACTTCCACAATGAACTCACATAGTCATAAAGCATAGGATTCCGACCCACGGTCAAGGAATCACAACCATTGATCTTAAATACTACATGTATTTATTCTCAAAATTCATATTACATTAATCCAAATATATTTAATCAAGATAATTACAATAATTATCGGAGTCATTAGCCCTAATTACAAATCGGGATATTACAATTCTCCCCCCGTTAAATAAATTTCGTCCTCGAAATTTCTACACCCCTTGAGCCATAAACTCCGGATATCGCCTTCGCATATCCTCTTCCGTTTCCCAAGTTGCTTCCCGCTGGGTCATACCCTTCCAGATCACTTTCACATAAGGGATACTCCGGTGTCTGAGCCGACGTTCCTCTCGTTCAATAATTTGCTCTGGCTCCACCGCATACGTGAAGTTATCTCGCAACTCCACATTCTCATACTCAACGACATGAGATGGATCCGGTTGGTACTTCTTTAATTGGGAAACATGAAATACATCATGGAGTCTGCTCAAGCTCGGAGGTAGAGCTATACGATAAGCAACAGGCCCAATCCTATCAAGGATCTCAAAAGGACCTATATATCTCGGGCTCAGCTTCTTTCGTTTAATTGCTCGCCCAATACCGGTGACAGGTGATATTCTCATAAATACATGGTCACCAACTTCGAATTCTAGAGGTCTTCTCCTCTTGTCAGCATAGCTTTTCTGCCGACTTTGTGCTGCAAGAAGCCTCTTACGAATGATTCGAATCTGGGCAGACGTTTGATCAACAAGATCCGGCCCATAGAGCTTCCTCTCGGACAACTCATTCCAACACAATGGCGATTGGCATTTTCTACCATACAACGCTTCATACGGCGCCATCTGAATGCTCGCATGATAGCTATTGTTGTAGGCAAACTCCGCAAGTGGAAGAAAACGATCCCAACTCCCTTTGAAGTCAAGAACACATGCCCGCAACATATCTTCTAAGGTCTGGATAGTCCTCTCTGACTGACCGTCTGTCTGAGGATGATAGGCTGTACTGAATCTCAATTGAGTACCTAGTGCCTCATGCAATGCCTTCCAAAATCTCGATGTGAAACGAGGATCTCGATCAGAGATAATACTCTTCGGTACACCATGGAGTTTCACAATTTCACGAACATAAATCTCTGCTAGCTTGTCCGGAGAACAACTAACACTGATCGGTAAGAAGTGCGCTGACTTCGTTAACCGGTCCACAATGACCCAAATCGCATCATAATTCCTGATCTTGGGCAATCCCGTAACAAAATCCATGGTTACACTTTCCCATTTCCATTCCGGAATTTCAGGACTCTGCAACAAACCAGGCGGTCTTTGGTGTTCAATCTTCACTTTCTGACAGGTGAGACACCTCGCCACATATTTCATCACGTCACTCTTCATTGAAAAGCACTCCGCCGGAGAAACCAGTACGGCCGTCAGAAGATGTCACAGAAAAATACCCATTGTTTAGCATACTTGGGATTTCGAGCACAGAGGAGTATGGTACTTGGATGAAATCTCAGAAAACCTTTAGGCAAAGAAGGAAAAACTTAGCAAAAACCTATGAGTAATAGCAAAGGAAGATTGACAGAACAAAAGGGAAGCACCGGTTCCAGATTTGAGGCCTTATTTGACATAGAGAACTCTGAAACCGTATCAGAACCAAAGCAGACTAAAAAATTTAAGAAACCTGCCAAGGATCAATTCAAACACAGCAACAACATGAGAATATGCCAGAAACAGCCTAGAGGCAATAGGACAATCAAAATCTCGATCCTCTACGTAATCTAAATATTCCAATACATCAGGACCTTGAAGAAGAAATGGTGAAGACACCGAGAAAGCCACCAAGTCCTTCTACCTAAAATGATGAACAAGAATGTAGGATGTTGGAGAAGGAGACGGTAGAGGGCTCAGACATGTGGTATGACCCCAGTGACGAGGTAGAAGCTGAGAACCAGGAAGAGGAGGCTGTTATGCAATCTCTCACCTCGTCCCAATAAGTGGGTACACTCATCTTCCAAATATGGTTTTTATTATTGTAATCTGAGAAGGAAAATAATCTAAATTCATTGAATTGTAATGTACAAGAGTATGCCTACTTATATACATGTGATCGTATCTTCTCTAATAAATACTAGGATATGTTTCCTGACATTTTGATACGTTTTGTTATTTATATTGATACAATCCAAGATTATACAGGATATGATTTTAACACTCTCCCTCAAGTTGGAGCATATATATTGATCATGCCTAACTTGTTACAAAGATACTCAACCCGTGTCCCATTTAAGGCTTTCATCAGAAGATTTTCCAGTCGGTTGTTTGATCGCACGTGCCCTGTAGATACAACATTCTCTTTGATCTTGTCACGAATAAAGTGACAGTTGATTTCAATATGCTTCATACGCTCATGGAACACAGAGTTCGATGCTATATGTAATGCTGTTTTATTATCACACCATAGTTTCGTAGGCAATGTCGTGGTGATGCCAATTTCCTTCATGAGTTGAAATACCAATACAATTTCTTGTACTGATTGTGTCATGGTTCTGTATTTAGCTTCTACACTTGATTTTGACACAACACCTTGTTTCTTACTTCTCTAAGATATCATATTTCCTCCAATAAACACATAGTAACCCATAGTGAACCATCTTATAGCCTTAAACCCTACATGATTCGCATCACAGAAGCACTAAACTTTAGTGTGCCCATAATCTATATAGAGAATGTCATGACCTAGGAAACCTTTCAAATAATGCAAGATATGCTCTAAGGCTTCCCACTGTGCCACTATTGGAGACCCTATGAATTGGCTAAGTATACTAACCGAGAACGTTATATCAGGATGAGTTATTATCAGATAATTCAACTTCCTAATGAGTCTTCTATATCTCTCAGGAGATGCAAGTGGCTTCAGTTTCTCTGGATCAATCTTCTTCTTCAAATCATTAGGAAGCTTATCAAACATGCTATCATTAAGATCTAAGAATGGATTCAGAATCGTGGGAATGCTACTTGATGTTGCTCTGAGCTTTACAGTCTCCTTTAAGAGTTTAAGAACATACTTTCTTTGAGTCAAAATGATGCCCTTCTTGCTTCTCAAAACCTCAATACCAAGAAAGTACTTTAATGTTCCCAATTCTTTTGTCTAGAAGTGGGAGTTAAGGAAGACTTTAAGTTCTTAGATTCCAGAGGTGTTATTCCCAGTAATCACAATATCATCAACATGCACTACCAAAAGAATCATGCCTACATTGGACTGTTGGTAGAACACAGAGTAATCATACTTGCTTTGACTAAACCCAAACTTCTTGACCATACCAAACCAGGCATGGGGACTTTGCTTCAAACCATACAATGACTTTCGGAGGTAACACACTTTCCTATGCTCCCCCTAAGCAATGAACCCATATGGTTTCTCCATATAAAATTCCTCAAGGAGGTCATTATTCAAAAAGGAATTCTTAACATCCAACTGATACAAATCCCAATGATAGGTGACAGTTAGAGTGACATGAAGACAAACTGAAGTGAGCTTAGCCACAGGGGAGAACGTCTCCGAATAATCAATTCCATAAGTTTGGGCATACCATTTGGTAACAAGCTGAGATTTCATGAACTAATTTGAATTAGTTGTTTTAAGTGTTCTTTAGCCCCTTGTTTTATTAAAGGGGAGATAGATTAAAAAAAATAAACATATTCAACACATTGATGAGAAGGATCATCCAATCACTATTTGTCTCTTTTATCATTTGATCACAAAACAGCTGCGAAATACTCAACTCAAAATTCATATATGATAATTTTCACCTTTATACATGAGAATCTTGTAGAAGTGGTCCCATTTCTCCTTATGTTTTACCTTGTAAATTAGAATAGCTCAATTGAACTCTAGAAAGAGACTAGCTTTGTTGCACTTTTAGCCGTAGTGTATTGAGAAAAGACATAAAAGAAGTAATTAAACCTATTTGACATTATCTTTATTTTTACTAGAACATGTAATAAAGGTAATATTAACTTTGACTAATAAATTAGGTAATTTTATCTATATATATATATATATATATTCATGAACTAATTTTGAAGAGATAAACTTGAATGGGTTGGTTTAGTGTTTTTCATCCCCAAATTTGTTAAATTAAATGGGGAGATAAAAGAAGGAAAGAAACATGTATATGACATAATAATGAGTGGAATCAACTATCATTATTTATCTTATTTTGTAATTAACATTGCAATACCTGTAAAGGATGCAACCCTATATTAAGGTCCATTATTGGTATTATACTATGTTAGGTTTTTCATCAAGGCCTTAGTTTATTGAGGGGATCATACTTACATCAAGTTCTTCATTCACACATGGCCTTGTGCCTTCTTTTTTTTTATATGGATTTATATTTAAATAATAATACTTCAAAATTAGGACACATCATGGTCACTTGTGATTGGAGAACTTGACGAAATGGATTTAAGAAACTTGATGTAAGTATTTTCCTTATTGAGGAGAGATATAAAAGAATTACTAAAACCTATTTGACAAATTGATCCAACGTATTTTAAAACCCTAAGGGGAATGAAGAACTTGTTATAAGGGCTTAGATACCTCCTCCTCTCAACGTATTTTAAAACCCTAAGGGGTAATAAGGCCTTAAAGTGGACAATTTTAAGAGTGGGGCACAAAGATGTTACATAAAATCATTGTGAAGCATCACATCTTGGGGAAGGAAATGAAAGACATCTTATAAGGATTTAGGTACCTCCCTCTCTCAATGTGGTTTAAAACTAAGAGGTAATCATCCCAAAGCAGATAATTTCAAGAGCAAAGCACTGTTATATTACATGTTTGACATTATCTTTATATTTGCTAGAACATGTAATAACGGTAATATTAATTTTGACTAATAAATCAGATAATTTTATTATATATATTCATTAACTAATTCAAATGACAAATTGAAATTGGCTAGTTTTGTGTTTTTCATCCTTGATTTTGTTAGATATAAAAAAAACAAAGAAACATGCTCCCTTTGTCTCTAAATATAAGCTTCAAACTTGTGAACAGACTTGTCCTAAAATATGAGTTTCATTTTAGTTTTGTCAAAGCAGTTATTGTGTTTTTTCCAACTATAACCCTTAACTATATTTGTTGCATTTCTTGCCCATCTCTTACTTATCTTCTTTACAAATACGGTTATAGACAAAAAAAAAACATATTGATTGCTCTTAACTAATTTTAACTATTTTCTTTATAAGCACAAATCAATTATTTAAAGCTTATATTTAGAGACAGAGGGAGTATATAACGCATTAATGAATAGAATCAACCAATCACTATTTATCTTATTTTTCAGTTAACCATGAACACTTGTAAAGGATGCAACCCTATATTTAGGTTCATTGGTATTTTACTATGTTAAGTTTTTCTTTCAACCCTTAATTTATTAACGTGAGATATAAAAGAATTACTGAAACATATTTAACAAATTGATCCAAATTTTACCATCCAATCAATGTTTATCTTTATTTTCAATTGACCAAGCATTAATGGTATTTCATTAACTGTAATGTATATTTATTGAACTAATTTTGATGGAGGAATTGAATTGGCTGGTTCAATGTTTTTCAACCCTGGTTTAATTAAGGGGACTAGAGAAAAGGAAACAAGCATATCTAACATATTGATGAGAAGAATCATCCAATCACTGTTTGTCTCTTTTCTCAATTTTTTTTGGCCCAAAACAATAACCTTCATTCATTAAAACCATAATAACAAGCAACCACAATGTCTAAAAGTAAGAAAAGACAAGCATAACAAAAGCAAACTAATAGAAGTCCAAAACAAAACCCAAAAAGTAACAAAAGAGAGTTTCATCCATGATCATCAACAGCAAAAGCAGCATCCATCTCCAATAACTTGCTAAGTTGAGAAGGAGGTCTCCAAATCCAGTCAACAGGACACGACTTCTGTATCGAAGCCTTAGCAACCCAATTGGCCACTAAGTTTGCTTCCCTGGAAATCCACATGAAAGAGTGGTTTCTTATCAGCTTCCTTTTTTCAAGGATGTTTTCAATCAAAATTTCACATCTTCATTCAGGAGCAGTATACCCTGTGTTGAGACAATTTACCAAGGCTAGGTTATCAAGTTCAAACACTACATCATCAAGCTGATTATCTGTTGCATATGTTATAGCCTCGCTCAAAGCCAATGCTTCCGTCATGAACGGAGACTTTGAGTTCACTAAACAATGCTTTCCATCCAATAGCCAGCCATTTGCATCCCTTAGTACAAAAGAAACAGCTTCCATCTTGTTTTCATTAATAAATGCACCATCAGAATTTATTTTCAGCACATTACCTTCTGGTGGTATCCAAGATGATTTTTGTTTTGGAATGTTGCCACGAACAGCCTCCACCTCAATTCTTTTATCAATCCATCCTTTAGCTTCCTATAGTTCTTAGAGCACCTTCCTTGCTTGAGTGAAAACAAAATTTGGGTCAGGTTCAATATTTTGATAGATGAATGCACACCTCCCTTTCCAAATTTTCCATAACATCATAGCAAAGAAGGCTTTGTTCCATGCAGTAGTGTCTTCCTTCGTCAAAAACCATGCAATCCATTATTTCAAATCAATATTATCATTGGTATCAAATCTGAAAGAGAAACAACTACCAAACCATGCTAATCTAACCCAATCACAAGTCAGAAATAAATGATCAATTGATTCTCTTTTAGATTTACAAAGAAAGCATAGATCAGCGACAGTACATCTTCTATTATTCAAATTTACCATAGTAGGCATAGCATTAGACAATAATTTCCACATAAAATTCCGCACCTTGTGAGGGACCTTGAGCTTCCAAACCTCTTTCCACATATTCTTAATTAGAGAATTAGAGGACTTAGGATTATTAGAACCATCACTCTGCAATAATTTCTGAGCAATTTTGTACCCTTCCTTTACAAAATAAACACTCTTTCTTCCCCCTACCCACAACCATTTATCAATTCTCCCAGAAATAGCAAATTCCACTTTCCTAATTGCCTCACATTCTTGAGGAGATAAAAATTGTTCAACCAATGTTAGATCCCAACCCCAGTCCTTCTTTATTTCTGACACTCTCAGTCCATTCATTGAGGGATAAGGACATTGTGATAAGAGCTTGTACGAATTGAGGTCTTTAATCCAAGGATCATCCCAAAATCTAGTTAAATTTCCATTACCAATACTTGCCAAAATGTTACCTTCAAGAACTTTTCTCCCCTTAATAATACTGATCCACAACCATGAAGCTCTCGGACCTTTTTTAGCATTAAGGAAACTATCTTTTGCAAAATATTTCCCTTTCAGTAATCTTACCCATACCTGGTCCGGTTCTCTTAAGATTCTCCATCCAAGTTTAGCTAATAAAGCTAGATTGAAAGCTTCAAAATCTCTGAATCCCAAACCTCCATTATTCTTGTCAAATTTCAATCTCTCCCTAGATATCCAATGGATCTTTCTTTTATCCTTAGTATCCTTCCACCAGAATCCAGATATTAGACTATCCAATTTACTTAGAGCAGTCTTTGGAAATAAAAAACATGACATGGAGTATACTGGAATAGAATTAGCCACTGATTTAATGAGCACCTCCCTCCCAGCATCTGACAAAAAACTCTTTTGCCACCATAACACTCTCTTTTTAACTTTATCTAGAACAAAATTAACTGCTTGGACTTTAGACCTTCCCCATGTGATTGGTAAACCCAAATGGTTACCTGGAACATCAGTAAAAGGAATCTGGAAAACTTAGCCAATCTCTTCTTTTAACAACTCAGGAACATTTTTTGAAAAATACAAACAAGACTTATTCATATTCACCATTTGCCCTGAAGCTCTGCAATATAAGTCTAGAATATTTTTCAAATTCCTACAATTGTCCATATTAGCTTTTAAGAAGAAAACAGAATAATCAGCAAACAGAGAATGAGTAATTTTTGGACATCTAGGTGCAACCTTAATTCCCTCTATCTTTCCCAAGTCTTCCATTTTTTCAATCATTCTGGATAAAACATTACTAACCAAGATGAACAAATAAGGAGATAAAGGATCTCCTTGCCTCAAACCTCTATTGGGGGAAACTTGTTATACTCGCTTTCCTTCCAACATGATATTAAAATTTACTGAGGATAGACACCAAAAAATCCTTTGAATCCATTCATCACAAAAACCCATTTTCTCCATGACTACTATTAAGAAATCTCATTCCACTCTATCATATGCTTTATTCATATCCAATTTAATTGCCAGTTCTTTTGTTGTTCTATGAGTTCTTAAATGATGAAAACATTCATGCACAATGACAATATTGTCTTGAATAAGTCTTCCTGGCCCAAAAGCTCTTTGACTCTCAGAAATTATAGAACCCAAAAAAGGTTTAAGCCGATTAGCCATGACTTTTGAAAAGATTTTATATATGAAATTGCATAAGCTAATCGGCTTATAATCATTAACCGATTCTGGACTATCCGTTTTTGGAATTAGCACTAAATCAGTTCTATTTATCTCAGACAAATGGAAACCTTGATTAAAAAACTTTTGAACAAGCTCACATACCTGGCTTCCAATAATATGCCATTCCTTATGAAAGAAAGCACCAGTGTATCCATTCGGACCCGGAGCCTTAGTTCCACCAAGATCAAAAGTTGCCTTCTTCACTTCCTCATCTGAAATTTCCTTCATAAGTATCAAATTATCTTGCTCCGTTAGTACTGTATCCACAAAGCCCAGCACCTCATCAAAATCTCTTTGTCCAATCCGTGCAAACAAATTAGCATAGAAAGAATGAAAGCAATTGCCAATATCTTCTTCCTTCTCCAGCCAAGATCCATCCAAGGTTTTTAGCCTACTAATCTTGTTCCTACATCTTCTTTTTATAGTTGCCATATGAAAAAACCTTGTATTCTTATCTCCACATTGAAGCCATTGGATTCTGGATTTTTGAGCCCAGTATAATTCTTCTTGTTCCCATATAGCATTAATTTCACACTTCAAACTTGCAATCTCTCTTGCAATCTCATCATTCCACTCCTTAGTTAGGCATAAATTCACTTTCTCTATCAATCTGTGAAGAATCTTATTTTTGTTACCAAACTCTTTCTTACTCCACATTTCCAATTTAGAGCTTAACTCAAATAGATTATTGACAAAATCATCCAAAGAAAGACCATACTCAGAGCCCTTCCAATTTTGTTTGACAATTTCCTCAAATTGTGGATGAGTAAACCATTTTAAATCAAACCTAAATGGTCTCAAACCCAGGGATTCCTTTTGCTCAAAATTAAGTAGTAAAGGTGAATGATCAGATCCTATATTACTTAATACAGAACCAAGACACTTCTGGAATTTAAAACGCCATTCCCCATTAGTTACAATCCTATCCAGTTTTTCTCTTATAAAATCATCACCCTCCCGATTATTAATCCATGTAAAATGACATCCAGTTGTTTCAAGTTCCATTAAATCACAATCAGCCATAAATGATCTGAATCTTTCAAGGTCCCCATCAGTACAAGGTCTCCCCCTTCCTTGTCAGAAGAATATAGCATATCATTAAAATCCCCCAACAAAATCCACAGCCTTCCATCCCTGGGTTTTAATCTTCTCAAATGACTCCACCAAATCATTTTAGTATTAATTTCATTAGGACCATAAACACAAGTGACTGAACCGAAACTAACACCATTAAACACAATATTATCAATATGGATAAAAAAATCTATCAATTATTTCGAGACTTACCTCAATTCCTTCTTTCCACCATAAAGTGAGACCACCAGAGCGACCAACTGGATCAAAATATGCAGCTTCAGAAAAACCCAGCTTTCTCTTTATTCTGTCGATCTTTTCTCTCTTCATTTTTGTTTCGGACAAGAAAACTAATTGAACACTAAACTTTCTACAAAGGAACCTTAAATGTCGAATTGTCAAGGTGGTTCCCAGACCCTGACAATTCCAAGCTAGGAAAATCATGGCTGCTCGGTGGCTGTGGACGGCCAGCCACCACGCCCTCCTTCAGCATCGTTTTTGTTATTCACGTTGTTCCCAGTACCCGCATCAGAGGAAGATTCTCCCTTGAATAGGACTTTTTTAGCCTTCCCCTTCCTTCTGCGTTGCACCTCATCATCAGAGTCCAAGCTACCTTCAGCAAATTTTTAGGCTTCCCTTAAAATCGAAACCTAAATTGATAAACCATTCATTTTGTCTCCTTTTGATTTCTTCTAATTTGCTTCTTTGTTGTACATCTTCTGCCTCAGATTCAATAATTTTAGCCTCCTTTAATGCCCTTTGCTCAGCTTTATTTGGAGAATCGAAAGAGGATTCTTTTCTCCTTTTAGCAATTGGAAACTCCCAGCTCTCATTGGCGGCTCTTTTCAAGGCAACACGGTCAAAACCTTCTACTAACTCTTCAATAAGTGGACCCCCCATCACAGGCACTAGCATATTATTTTGTTGGTTAGTCTCGTCCTCCCCATCCACTAACTCAACTCTGAAATTTTCCCCCTATTCATTGACACCAATAATTATTTGTGGGCCTACTTCAGTGAACTAAACAGATCTTGGTCGTCTGGCCCAAGTACCCTTCCTGGAGACTTCTAAATTTTGCATAAAAACATCAGGCTTGATAGAGAAAAGCCCAGTTACTTTATTAACATCCCTCCTAGCACCAATATGGGCCTTAAATTCTATATCACCCTTCAACCCACTAAAAGAAGTCAAAGCATTTATTCCCTCACTAATTTTTAATTCCTTTTGTTTTCCCCATATGGAATTAATGATCCCCGGAGAAACATTCCCACTAGTATTGGAACTCGAAAACTCCTGTTGAACCTCATGTGCGAATTTAATATTAGCATCATCCCCATGCACGTCGGTTCCACTACTCAGATGTCCTTTACCATTCCTTGCCGGAGAAACATCTTCCACCATTGCCGGTACCTTCTTTCTTACTGGTGGAACACATACACTTGCATCATATTTTTTTCAACTTTTGTTAGCCCCCAAACTACTCGCCAGTATATCACAGGACTTATTTTCATGGCCCAGTCTACCGCAGTTAAAACAGAATCTAGTTAACTTTTCATATCTGACCTTAATATCCACTTTATCATTAGAATTCGGTCTTGGTATAGAAAAAATAATTACCAGTGGTTTATCAATGTCAATCGACACCCTTGCCCGACCAAAAGATCTCGCTGGCATTGTTGGATCATCAGGATCTTCATATTCAAGGACCTGACCAACTCGTTTAGCCATATTCAGAATATTTATTCCTTGCATACCTTCAGGCAGGATATCATGGAATTGGACCCAAAAATTACATGTTGAGAAAACCAACTCACTGTCACTTGTAAAGGGTGGTATGACTTTGAGCGTTAATACATAGTTTCTAACTAACCAAGGACCATCATCGAGAATCCTCTTCACCTCGTCAGCCCTTCCAAAAGTAAAGGAGAAGATATTGGTGCCAATCTTCTTAATCACCAGCTTGCCCTTAATCTTCCAGATCGAAACTACGTTATCGATAACCGTTTTTAATCCAATTGTAGCCTGAGCAATGACCTTCCCAACCAGAAAACATTCCTCTGGACTATCACTTGTGTTCCCTTTCCATTGAAACTCTAGAATATCCACAGCCTCCTCCTCATACTCCATGTGCTTTTCCATTTCCATCATCACCTTACCGACTCTTTACCCGAACAGGTAAAGAGAATGAATATACCTAATCTACTCACTGGTGCATGCCCAAGATATAGCACCAGATAAGACTAAGAATAACCCTAATGTTTACTGTTGCTCTCTGTGTCGAGAGAAAAGTCTGCTCTCAGGGTCGAGAGAGGCTCTTTTCTCAATTGATCATGCAACAACTATGAAATACTCAACTCAAAATTTATGTATGGTGAGTCTCACCTTTTTACATATCATCTTGTAGAATTCGATCCCTATTTTATCCTTATCTTTCTGCCTTGTGGGATTAGAAGAGCTCAATTTAACTCCAGATAGAGCCGAATTTAGTTGTTCTTCTAGCCCCTAGTGTTTTTACGAGAGATATAAAAGAAGTAATTAAACCAATTTTATAGTACCTTAATTATTTATTAAACATGCAATAATAGAAATATTCACTCTGACTAAATTACGATATTTTGTTATATATATTCATGAACTAATTTGAATTGAGAAATTTGGATTGGTTAGTTTAGTGTTTTTCAGCACCCGGTTTTGTTAAAAGGTTAGCAAAAAGATAGAACGAATCCTAAATTACACATTAATGAATAGAATCATCCAATCACTATTTATCTTATTTACCAACTATATAACCGAGCAATAACTGTAAACGATTCAACCTTAGTTTAAGATCTAATAATATTATACCGTGTTAAGTTTTTCTTTCAGCCCTTAGTTTATTGAGGAGAAATATAAAAGAAAAACTAAAAACTATTTGACAAATTGATCCAAGTTATACCATTTAATCACTGTTCATCTTTATTTTCAACTCACCATGCAATAATGGTAATTCAGTCGCTTCTAGATATTAATTATGACTAAATTATGTAACTTTATTACAAATTCATGAACTCATTTGGATTGAGGAATTGAATAGGCAGGTTCAATTTTTTTCAACCCCTGGTTTTCTCATGGGGAGATAGAAAAAGGAAAAAACATATATGACATATTGATGAGTAGGATCATCCAATCACTGTTTATCTCACTTTTCAATTTTCAATTGACCATACAACAAATGGAAATTACTACTACAAAATGAGGTTTTAACATCCCTATTTTGGCACTTTTAACGTCTAAAAACTGGGGAACGTTTATATAGGAGGCATAGTATGTTTTAAGAAAAGACGTCTCAAAAAAATGAGATGTCTAAAGTGATACTTTAGACGTCTAAAGTTAGGACTTTAGACGTCCCAATTCTTATTTTGAGACATCTAAAGTCCTCCACGGGGATTTGGGACGTCTAAAGTCCTC
The DNA here is from genome assembly GCA_963210345.1 of Inga oerstediana. Classification (NCBI taxonomy): domain Eukaryota; kingdom Viridiplantae; phylum Streptophyta; class Magnoliopsida; order Fabales; family Fabaceae; genus Inga; species Inga oerstediana. The sequence continues at coordinate 74,763,649 of OY723399.1, read as the reverse complement.
CACAGGGGGACTTTAGACATCCCAATTCTTAATTTGGAACATTAAAAGGTTTTATTTTTTTAAAAAAATGATTATTTATATTCTTCATTACCCAGCAAATTAAAATTACAGAAACAGAATTGAAGATGGATTCATAAACCACAAAATGGTAAGGACATCTAGCACTGCAATCTTTTTACTATATATATATGTATAATAACAACAACTCATAAAACCTAATATTATATATGTATAACAACAACCAGAAAGTGTCAAAATGTTTGTCACCACACAACTACAAACTAATTGTTGTTCATTTCATCAAAATAAATATACATATGTATTTCCCTCGATTTCCAAGCTCCAAACGTATAAAACAAAAACATTATTAGTATTGCATAACTACTAACAACTAGTTTAAGATTCTGGCAAAACAAATCAAGGGAAAAACACTCCAATAACTAGAATCATGTAAATAAATTGAAAGCATTATAATAATTTCACATTGCAAGTTTAACTTAATTCTTCATGTAAATTTATATTTTAAAAAAACAAACATGATGAAAGCAGGGGAGAGGGCAGCCAACGGTGTCTATGTGCTTTCAAGGTGGAGAGAAGACGTTGGAGTAGTTGTGTATGCACAGTGGAAAACGGCCAAAAGTCCTTCCACTTTCAGCTTGTGTTTGAATCTCGACAACCCCTTACTGTGTGCCCTAGCCCGGTTGGAAATGGAGCATCTGGCTGTTGTCGTCGTTGTCCGCCTGCGTGGCTATCATCCTCTACCATCTCAATAGTCATCCTTCGTTATCAATGGCTTTTGGTTCTTGTAATACCCCGAATTCTGAGACTTGAGGCTAGAGAATAATCCTGGATAAGTGGACTGCTAAGCCCCGATTTAGTAAGATTCCAAATTGTGATTAAGTGATAATGACTCTAAAAGCGGAAGTAATTAGTGATAAATAACCCTTTTAGAGAATAAGATGTGATTTGGGATTCGTATGTGTTGTGAGCAATGCTGAAACCCTGTATTTAAGTTCAATTATGGATTAACATCTAAATTGAATGAAAATAAGGGGGAGGACATATGTATGGTGTAAATGAATAAGAACATGTTTTTGGTGGTGATTCCAAGGTAATTACCATAATCAGGGGCAAAACGGTAAAGTTACCGATCAATTGATCGGTTACCGAAGAGGAATCTCATTGGTAACTCAAAGATCAATGGTTGAGATTGATTGTTTGGAGTTTAAAAAGGGTGGAATCCCGTGTGTGTGTGCCTATGTGAGCTCATGGGTGATGGATTAAGATCTTGACAAGTGTCACCATGAGAGCCATTGATTGGGTCAATATGTCAAAGCTCGTTCCTCTCTCCTCTCCTCTCTATTTGGACGTCCAAGGGCCCTCTATTGGCTGGAAAATCAGATCCTCTTCATCATCTTCATTATCTCTCTTCAACTCCATAGACACCAAGCTTGAGGAAAGAAAGAGAAATGGAAAGGTAACGATTTAGCTTGTTTGTTGGCCTCTAATACTCTAATCACCTTCTATAAAGTTGTTCATAGTGATGAGAGCTTCATCTCTATGGTTTTAGATTCTTGATTGGAGGTGTTTGAGAGCTTGAGCAAAAGTAGAAAGATGGAGAATCAAGAAATTGGTTTGGGAAAAAGGAAGAGGTAAGTATTTGATGACTTTTAACCTAACTATTATGGTTATTTGTTGAGTATTGTGAATTTTGGTTTTTGCCCTGATTTTGGTGGAATTGTGAAATACATTAATTGTCATGTGTTTTGTGTTGAAAATGGTGTTTTGTTGTGTAATTTGGTCATTAAAATGGGTTTGGCATTGCAAATGGAAAAGTTGCAATGTTAGAGGTTGAAATGTGCAATTGTGTGACATGCTGTGGTAACATGTCAATATGATTTGAATTTGATTGATTTGGTGTTTCCAATGGATTCCTTGTGAAAATTTGTGTGGGAATGATGTTTGGCATGAAATTAGGACCATTGGAAGCAAAAGAGCCAAAACTGTGAAATTCTGGAATTCTGGAAAATGGCCAAGTCTGAAATGCTGTGTAAGTGGCTAAATTTGCATGGTATTTTGACATAGAAAATGATGTTGTAATGTGATGATACTTTCCAAAGTTGTAGTTCGTATTGCAAGCCTTCTATTGATATAAAGTTTGAGTGATTTCGAGTCTTGTAGACCAAGCTATAGTCATTGGAAAATGAGCTAGGAGTCAGGTCACTGGTTGGCTACGGCCCAAAAGGCTGGCCGCGACCCAAAACCTTCTGACCAGTCTCTGGCCGCGTCCTAAGACTTTCTGACCATCTGTTGGCCGCGGCCAACCATTTGAAAAATGAAGTTTTGAGGTTTTTAAATATGGTCTTTGGTATAGTTTCTCCCAACCCTTTAGGCTTATGTTTAGGCTTTAATTAGCCACCTAAAGGTGTAAAATGATAACCAACATTAAGTGTTTGTATGTTGAGGAATTGGAAAAGGGATTAACCCTATGTCCTTGATTTTGGTTATAGGGTTTGGAGTTTACCTTGATCGTGAGTAAGCGATGCTAGAGCACACATGGAAATAGTGTAGGGAATATACCTCTCCTGCATGTATTTGATATTTGTGTTAGTGTGTTGGTGCATGTCTTTGCTTTGCATGATTATATGTGATTTGAAGCTATGTTTCAATTTATGCTATGGCCATTAGTATGTTGTTTAAAGCATTGAGCTTACAAATTTGTCATTGTGTGAGCATAAGTTATGTGATGCAAGCATGTCATGCATTAAACATTTATATTACATGCATATTGGTATTGTTTTTCTACTGAGATTCTCTTGAATCTCACCCTCCCATACTAACGTTTCAGACAGGATAGTGGATCGAGGATGGAGAAGGCACTAAGGGTGACGAGGACTCCTTCGAGTTGTCATTCTAGGTGTTGGTATTATTGTTGGGAGTATTATGTATTTGGATCTAGATATGTTTATGTGGATGAGTATCTAATTTGGTATTTGGAAACAACTTTGTGTAATCCCCGTATGGGAATTTGTATTGGGCGTTTGTGCCTTGTAAAGCTTTGATTAATGTATGAAACCCAAGATTGGCCGGGAATTACATTGCGTCCTCTGATATAATTAAATATGATTTATCTTCGTGTAGTAATTGTATTCGGAATGTGAATGTGAGACCAAGTTATAAATGATTTCAAAATGTATTTATGAAAACCCTATCGTGAAGATGGAATTTTAAATGAGTTTTGTTTATTATTGGTCTTTATTTCACTTTAATTGCATATTTCGGATATAATTACGGTAAATGGGTTACAGTTCTTGCTGCTATCTGTCCTTTCTCGTCAAGCTTTTGCGCCATGGCATTGTCCTGAGCGATCGTTGTGTGCCATCGTGGTCCATCATTTGTGTCGTCGTTCTCTGCCGTGAGTGGCTGATATGCGTGGTGCTATAATTCTTCCTTCCTCAGCCACATCGAAACCCCCAAATCTCCTCCCTCACAGCGTCACCGATGAAGCTTCAGTAATCTGTATGCTCTATTCTTTGCTCTAATCTTGTGCTTTTCTCAATTAGCTCAGTGTGTCGATTATTTAAATAGGAATGTATAGCTTTGTCCTTTTCTGAGCTCAATGTGGGTTTCAACTAGAGGGTTCTTGTCTGATTCTGATGAAGTTATAACCTATGGGCTGTGGATGAATCTTTTAAGTTGTATTTTTTCAATGCTCTGTTCTTTTCACCTAACACAGAGTATAATGAAATTGATGAATAGATGAAGTTATACGTGTGGGTTGTGGCTAAAATTTTTTATTGGATGAAACAAAGTTAATCTCCATTTTTACAATGCTCTGTCTCCATGTTCACAAGAGCATCTTCACTGATGAATGGCTGAAACAAAGTCTAAACCAAAAACTTTTATATATCTTCACTGGTAAACTACAATTTAATACCTTTTATAAAAGTGGGAATTTAAATAAGGTGGGAGAAGGCAATATGCCCACACATACCTTCACGAATGTTTTCAATAAAATTCTTTTCTACCTGAACAGAAGGAATACATTTTGGCAAAAAATAAAAGAATTAAAAGAATTGACCTGTATGTATAGAAGCTCAATTATGCAACAAGATTTTTTATTCCAATGTTTATTGTTATCAGTTGTTGCCAGTAGGATAAGTGCTTCAAATATGTCTTAGATGTATTGGTTTAGAATTGTTTAAAAAAAGAATTTCTTTGTGAAGCCGTGTTGTTTGGGGAAAGAGATGCCTAGACTTCAATCCCATGATATTATTTTAAGCACTTTGAAGTTACTTCTTATAAGATCTCTCGTCATATTTGAAATGACTTTTTATTCCTAGATTTCATAATTCATATTAATATAGGTATCTTTCTACCACTTTGCTTGCCAAAATTATTTTTCCACACTAGTGGGAAAAAGTATCAAGTGCTTGATGTCATTAGACACTTAAATCTTCTACAGAAGCACAAATTTTTTATGATAAGTTTTTAATTTGTGCTACAATGTTTGAACTCTGTCGGAACTAGAAAATGTCATCCAAGAGAGAACAAGTATCTACTCCTGCTCCCCCTACCCAATCTTTTATATCAAAGGCCGATTCAGCATGGGAGCATTGTGTTCAAGTGCTAAACAAAACCCCACGTGGCAAACCTCACTTGAAATGTATGTATTGTGGAAAGGAATTTTTTGGGGGAGGAATACACCAAATGAAATAACATATTGCCGGAGTAAAATGGGACATCATAAGTTGGAAAAAAGTTCCGGGAGATGTTCGCTTTCGGTTGAATGATAATTTGAAAGAAATTGAAGAGAAAAAGGGAAAGAAACAAGATGCATTTAAAGAAGACAATCCATATGGCCCTAATGTCAGACCATTAGAAGGGGATACTCCAAATTTGGAAGAAGTTAATCCTTCACATACTCAAAATCTGTCTTCAAGATTATTAGAAGTTTTGAAAAGAAAGGCACCTGCTGCAACTACAAAATCCTTCTTTGCCCAAAGGACAACCTTGGGTGCACAACCAGGAATAAGAAGTGCATTTGCAGGTAAAGAAGTTGTGCATAGAGCAGACATGGCTATGGCTAGGTGGCTAGGTAGTTGTATGATTGTTGCATTCCAATTAATGTTGTTAATTCAATGTACTTCCAACCTATGATAGATGCTATTGCAGCTATTGGCCCTAGTTATAATGCGCCATCTTACCATGCCTTCAGAAGAAAATTATTATAAGATATAAAAAAGGAAGTTCAATTGTTAGTTGATAAATGCAGGAATTTTTGGGTAAAAACTGGTTACACAATAATGGCCGATGGTTGGCAAGATCAATGAAATCTGTGGATGCATCAGACATTGTCAAAGATGCCCAAACTTTGTGCAACCTATTTGTGGCATGGTTTTGTTTGCTGGTGTAGATAATGTCGTCCACCTTGTTATTGATAATACAGCTAATTATAAAGCTGCTGGGAAATTATTTGCTGAAAAGTATCCATCTATTTATTGATCTTCATGTGCTACACATTCCTTAAACTTGATTTTGTCAAACATTGGCAAAATGGAGATTGTCACACGTTTATCTACACGTGCATCTTTGATTTCAAAATTCGTTTACAACCATGGATTTTTGTTAATTTGTCTAAGAAAAAGAGAAGGGTGGACAGAAATCATCCGACTGGGAGCAACACGATTTGCTACTACTTTTATTGCCTTAAAAAGTATTCTTGAGCACAAGCATAATTTACAAGCCTTGGTAACCAATAAGACATTTATTGACTCTGGGTACTCAAGAGACCATAAGGCAAGAGATATGATTGCGGTTGTATTAGACAATGCATTTTGGAATGATTGTCTGGTCATTGTTGAAGTTGTTAAACCTCTTATAAGACTTTTGAGAATTGTAGATTCTGATGATAGGTCTTTACTTGGATATATTTATGAAGGGATGCACAGGGCATAGAAAGCTATCAAACGTACTTTCAAATCGAACAAAAATATTGTACACACCATTTGTAATCCCCTTCACGGTTAAGGCCGGGATTAGCTCGTAAAAACATAATTAAGTTTGAATTAGAGACCATGTATAGTGATTTGGGACTTATTCAAAATAAATCTTCCCAAAAATCAGGGTTTTCAAAAACTTTTATAACATCTATTCCACAATGGTCTCTTACTCACATTTCAACATAAATGTCATGTACAGGTTGATTTCATTCATACATATCAGAGTATAATGCAAATTCCCGACACACTCAGGTTCCATTAATTAGTAAAGGGATTATACAAAGGCACAAAGCCAATAATTCTTTTCCCTTATCTTGAGGATTACATAAAACTACACTATACTTCCAAAATATACAACTATTTAACACAAAATATCCAATGAATTTTACATTGATAACCATTAACCAAAATAAACTCCTAAACTGGAGCTCTAACTGCTCTTCGTCGCCCGCTTTCCTTTGGATCATTCGGCCCCTGTCTAAAATTTGTTTTTGGGAGAGTGAGATTCTAAAGAATCCCCGTAGTAACAAATCACTCATAATATGTACAACATCAAAGTATGGAAGTAAATCATCTACACATCACACAGCAATCACAACAACAGTTGCAACGGCCGAGGTAGGTATCATGGGCATCGCCCCCCAACGACGGCTCACGCAAAACTACTTGCTGTATTGCACATCCACATGAACATATCACATATATCACCACAGCTAGGATCCATATAAAATGTTTCACAACACGCAGCCCCATGGACTGGATACTCAAACAGGAATCCACGATTCCATAACTCATCCTCGACACTTACAGTGGTAGATACAACGGCTGGGGTAGGTATTATGAACATTGCCCCCTACGACGGCTCACGCTGAACTGCTCGTGCTGTAATGCCCTATGGCCGATAACACATTCACAATGATAAACATGCATACCAAGTATCATACACAACATAAGAGAAGAGTCACTACCTTGATCCTTCCGTGCGTGTCCTGACGCCGGTCTCTCCCGATTAGGGAAAATGTCAAATCCTATATTCATAATTAGGGACGAAGTGTCAATTCTCTATTCCAATTCTCAATATCTTTTTAACACTTAATTGGTTATCATTATTGTTCTTTAGTACCCATGAACACCTCTAACACAAGCTCTAAAGGGTTGGAAGACTATCCTCAAAGATACCCTTTTTGAAAGCTCAAAACTGATATTTTCCACTGAGACACTCGAGTGAAGATGGCCTCATTCGAGTGATATTGTACGAATAATCGAGTGATGGTACGGTCTACACTCGGGTACTAGAGAGTGAACGACAGCGAGTAAACACCCGAAAGCACAAGAACTTTTTTAGAGACAGGGACACTCGAGCATACTGGACCTCACCCGAGTGATAGCCAAATACCTCACTCGAGCACTAGAGAGTGAAGTCCAGAAAGTGAAAACTTGAGAGTACCAAAGTTCTCAAGGATCAGGAGCACTCGAGCACAATCCATTGCACTCGAGTGAATACCATATACCCGCGAGTGAGAAGGCACACTCTTGCACCAAAACCGCGAGTGACAACCCGAGAGGCAAGTCCTTTGTGTCAAATACACCAGCACTCGAGTGAACTCACCCTCACTTGAGTGATGTTCATCCCTCACTCGCAAGTGACGCAACACTTGCCTTTGACCAAAGAAGTGCAACAAGAACACAGAGAGTAGAAAGGAAGTTTGCACTACTGCACTTGAGTGGAACTCATAACCACTCGAGTGTTATTCATCCTACACTCGAGTGAACCCCATATCACTCGAGTGATTCTATCAGAAACCAGAAAACGTAGCAAAACTGACCACATTTCCTAACACTTGCCCAAATGATCCCAATGGACCTAAAACTTCTACCAAAGCTACTCTTACCCAAAAATACTCAAAGAATTCAATGGAATCATCATAATTATTCAAATCCTACTCCATTATCATGCTTTGGTTTTGGGCAACATAATCATCCAAAATCCAAAATCATACAAACATACCATTTCAATCTCAAACCAATCTATCTATCCAAAACTCATACCAACATACCATTACTATACCAAAAACATGCCAAAAGCCCAATGACTCTTATTTTCGGATTAAAGGCCAAAATTTCTAGAAATTCCAAACAAGACCATTTTGCATAAAACTTAGATAGATAGATTAGTCTCACTTACTTCTTTCACTTTGCCAAGGAGGCTATTTGATTCTCAAATCTCCAAATTTTGTGGGAGCTCAAACTAACACCAATGGCCAAATTATACACATCAAAATGAAGCTCTTTATTCAAGGAACAATATTAATGAAGAGAACTTGAGAAATAGAGGCCATTTACTTACCTTTTTCTCAAGCACTTTCTTTCTCTTTCTTGCCCAACAATGGCTGACAGTTTTGGAGAGAGAAGAGAAGGATAAGTGCTTGAAGAAGAAGAGAAAATGATTATTCTCTCTCACCCATGCTGCCACGGCCGAAAACAAGAAGAGGGGAGGGGAGAGAGAGAAAATTAAAAACTCCATTTGACTTTTCCTATACTCTCTCCTCATGTGAGCTTGCCAAGTGTTACACTATCATTGGCTCTCATAAAGATAAACACTCAATTAGTCACTTAATCCCTCCATTAGCCATTAATCACACTTCTCATTTTTTTCTCTTAGTTAGTAATTAATTTCCCTTAATCACTAACTTATGGCCAATAATTCCATTCTTCTAATTTTTCCATTAATTATGACATATTAATTAATATTATCATAAAACACATAATTATTCCAATTAAATTCATAATTATCCACAAAATCATGATTAGCCCTTAATAAAAAAAATTGGGATATTACGCCATTCATGAGTATTATTAAGTGTAGGTGGGATTCTCAGCTTCACCAAAATCTTCATGCAGCAACTTATATCTTGAATCCTACTTTTCTTTATGATAAGGGTAACTTCTCTCAAAAGCCAAAGGTTATACAAAGATATCTATCTATCATCAATAGGAAAGTCACATCTAATAAGATCAAGTTTTTGCAAGAAGGTATAGTATATCAAGATAAAAATGACACCTTCAATAGTCCCATGGCTCTTGAAGCTGCAAAATCAATGTGACATGGTAAAATTCCTTACTTATTAATTCTTATACAATTATATTATACCATACGAACCTGACTTTAATTGTTTTTTATATTTGATGATGTTCATTTTAACATAATAGATGAGTGGTGGCGGTATTTTGGAGGTAATTGTCCCAATATTAAAAAGTTGGCTATTCAATTGTTGAGTCAAACTGCTTCTTCTTTCGGTTGCAAAAGGAATTGGAGTGTCTTTGAAAGGATACACTCCAAGAAAAAAAAATAGATTGGAACATAAAAGGTTAAATGAGCTTGTCTTTATTCATTACAATTTTCATTTGAGGAATAGGTATATTTTTCTAACATTTTCACTTTACAATTTACATTTTCCTTAATTTTGTATTGGTAAAAAAATTATTTAAATAGCTTCTAATAATTATACCAATATTTTGTTTTCATGTGTTTTTTTAGAGTTCTTAACAAGAAAAAGGATTTTGATCCCATTGATTATGAAAGTATTGATAAGATGAAATATTAGATAATGGAAGAAGTTGAGTCTCTTCCACTTTTAACACTTTCCGCTGAAGAGATGAAGAAGACATCATTTATGATGATGCCACACTACTAATACCAAAAATCACCATCAATAACGAAGGTTAGATATTTTAAAGTTTAGAGTCAAACATGTTACTTTTTTTATTTATATTATATGTCACTAATTTTTATAATTGGTTTGTTACATACTATTTTATAAAGATGCCTTTGAAGAACAAGAAAATAAGGTTCATCCTCAAGTTAAGGATAAAATTAGAAGATCTGGGATTGAAGTTGGAGGTCATAAGTTTGGGTCATTTCCTCAAGAGGATGATGACATTTTTTGTCCAAATGCTTTTCAAGAAACTCATGCTTGGATGAAGCAGGAACCACCAAAAACCAATTTTTGACAAGTCATAAAATCATTATTATTTGTTCTTTTTGTTAGGTTAATGGTTGACTTAATGTTCTTCCTTAAATAGTGTTTTCTGAGTTTGCTAATTTCATATGAAATTAAACTAAAGATTAACTATTGTGTGTATATATATATATATATATAATATTTTTAAATTTAATTATTATGTCACCGATCCAGACAAATGATTTGATTATTCCAACCGTTTGAACTATGACCCGTTGACCTTTCTGACTCGACATCTGATCCAGCTTTTAAAACATTGTTCTTGCAATTAGTGAATAATAATAATAATAATAATAATGAATGATTAACTGGCAAAAAAAAAAAAATAATGAATGATTCGTGAGTGGCACGCATAACAATGAGAGGGGCGTTAAAAGATTAAAATAATGGAGAGACTGTGCTTAATGTTGGGCTACTCATTTTGCGAGTGCTTTGTGGGTCCCCCTGCACCTAATCCTCCCGCCATTAGCCTGACTGAACTTCATTGAGAGAGCGGTGAGATATTAGCTGGGTGCAATCCCCAATTTTATTACATGTGACTTCTGTTTTCGATAATATATTCGCTGTGTCAACGGTCTTGATCTGGGGTTTGTGGGGCCCACTCAAACGATGACATGATGAAGGTGCATTTTATGATCACTCAGTCCCCACGATTTCCTCGCAACGGAGGAAGCCAAAAGTGCTGGTCTTCCCAGATTCACCTGAGCCCCTAGGCACTAGATTCCAATCTCCTCACTGGGAATCTGCTAAGCCAGCCTTCAGTGAATGGCGCTTTGCTTACGCCACTCACTGTCCTTCACATTTATTGTGATGCCCAAAGATCCAATTTTCACTCCAACTCTTTGCTTCCAAGTTTATCCTTCCGCTCCCTCATCCCGGTTTGCCCGCCTAATCCCATCCCGAATATGGGAAAATGTACTCCTCTCGTCGCAAAACGGCAAAAGTTTGATACCTGATTCGCCGTTTTAGAAAAGGATTAATATAATTTTTTTTGTCTCTGAAGTTTGATTTAATTTTGATTTTGGTAACTCAAATTTAAAATCACTGGTTTTGGTGTTTCACCCGATGTTGATTTTGGTCCCTTAAGTTTGAAATCAATGGTTTTGGTCCCTGAAGTTTCACCCAATTTTGGTTTTGATCCCTCAAGTTTGAAAAGGATTTGGTTTTTTTCGAGTCGGTTCGGGTTTCAAAAACAGGTCGTCAAGTCCTTTTCAAACTTAAGGGACTAAAACAAAAATCGGGTGAAACTTCAGGGATCAAAACCACCAATTTCAAACTTGAGGAACCAAAACCAAAATTGGGTGAAACTTCAGAAACCAAAACCACCGATTTCAAACTTGAGGGACGAAAACCAAAATTGGATCAAATTTTAGAGACCAAAAGTTATATTAACCTTTTAGAAAATAATTAAAAATAATAAGTATATCTAAAAATAAATCTTTTTTTAAGCATGCCCTTATTTATAAAAGATAAATAAGAGAGAGAAATAAAATACACATTCGTATAATCACTCTTTTAATTAATATAATATATATAATCTATGTAGGGCACAAATGGAAAAAGACATATTAAATGTTGAAACAATTTTTGTTAGGTTTTTATAAAAGAATTAAGTGTTCGTTTGAGGTAGCTTATTTTTTACTTATAAGTGCTTATAAATCGTGATTTATGGTATATAAGATAAGTATGTGATAGGAGTTTTGTTTCTACTTACATAATAAACACTTAGTTTTAAAAAAAAAAAAACTATTCCAAACATAGCTCAAGACAATTCAAATTTTAGAGTCTTATAAAAAGGATGGGAATGAGTATCATTATGGCCCTATTTATAAATCATTTATTTAAAACAAATTGGTTCTTATTATAAATCCACTTTCAAACTAGTACATGCAATTTTTACAAATTTGCACCTATTAATTGAAATAATCAAAAAGAATTTTATTCATATTGACTTTTTGAATCATTAATAATTAAGAACAAAATTAAAAATTCAACCCATAATTAATAAATTGACTAACTCTTCTTTATATATGAGAATTAGTTATTTGAGATTTATAAATAGAATTAGAGTTGTGTGCGTATTTAATTAGAATAAATAAAATAGGAAAAATTAGTTTTGTTTTTTACCTTGAAATAGGACAAATTAGTTAAACACACACGCTTTGAAATTTTATTGATTAAAACGATATGAATTTGAGCATATAGAACTAATTTTAACTGGTATAATTCTTCAATGGTGCACAACATATAATTTTCAGCCATGTGCAAATGGCTTATGTTTCGCCTGCAAACAAACAAAAATGGCTTATGTTTCAATAACTTCTACACATGGTTAAAAATAGATTGTACACAACTGGGGAAAAAAAATTGTGTGCTCGTTTGGAATAATTTATTTTTAGATAATAAGCGCTTATCAATCGTGATTCACTTTATACGAGATAAGTATGTGAGAAGAATTTTATCTCGACTTGCGTAATAAACACTTATATTCAAAAAATAAGTGTTTCCAAACATGCACTGTATCAGTTGATCACGAATTACACCAAGTTATTTTGATCAATAAAATTTACAAATAACTACTTTTAGCCAAATTTCCAAATAAAATAAAAATATAAAAATAATAAAAATGTGTTAATTTATTTAATCCTAACTTACTTTTTATGCTTAAAATAAAATTGTAGGAGGAGGAGAATTAAATTAATATATATATATATATATATATATATAATTTTAAATATAAATAATTTATATTTTTCTAAATACAGATAATGATATAAAATATAAATTAAATTAAATACTTTTTTTTTGCCAATAAATAATGTTTGTAGACATTTATTTGTGGATTACCTGCCATTCTATAGATAAGATTTTTAATGCATATCCTTGTGAGACATGTGCATCATATTCATAACATTTAAAGTTAATTTTCTTAGTAATACTGGTGGTTTTAGGTACTCATTAGAAATATAATGTAAAGATTAAAAGGGGGAAAATTGCAAAATAACTTCTTTGAAAAAATATTGAGTTAAATGTTATCCTAAATTTTGAGATCAATGCACACTACAATATGGGAAATCATAATGGAAATTTTCATTTCTGTTTATTAGTTATGTTCACTAAACTATTACGTATTTTCATATATGGGAAATCGTAATGGAAATTAGGCAAAAGGTCCATTTATATATATCCTTATTTTAGTAATTATAAATTATAAATAAAGGCCAAATTAGGCAGAAAATAAAAGTGCAAAGGAAAGAAAAGGTGGTTGAAGACTGGAAGCGACAGACAGAGACAGAAGAAAACCTAATAGAAGAAAACCTAATCATGGAAGACGCAGATGGTGAGGATCTTTATGCTTGCTTTTGGTGGGCCCATACTTGTAATATTGTATTTTTTAATTTGACCACATTAAAACCCTTCTATTTCCATGTAGGCCCTTGTTTTCAAAACCTCTACAATATTATCATTAAGTCTAAATTTTAATACTACTAAATTACAAACCACACTAGGGGTGAAAATAGATAAACCTGAGCTCTTTATATAAGTAAATCACGTTGAGAAAAAAACAAGCTTAAAAAGAACTATGAAAAAAATATTATAATTTTTTAAAAATATCAGAGTGGGAGAATCACACTTCAATCCTTGTAATCTTGGATAAATAGGCATAACATTGGTTTAAACCTGCATAAACCTGTCCTGTTTATTGAACATGTAGGTATAGGTCCTTACATGCCTATTTAATATTTTAATGAAATTTATTGAAATTATTTTATATTGTGTGTGTAACTGTTCACTTTGACCCAAAAAGAAACTGTTTACCTTTTTTTGTCTGAAATAACTGTTTACTTTTTTTAATACCATTGTGCGTGTAACTGTGTATACGACATTTTATATACGAATTTACTTATATTTAATAATCAAAGGAAGAAATATTAATAATTAATTAATATAACATAGTAGTATGAAGTTATGATTTATTTATTAGTTCAAGTTCTAATTCATAAAAATGAAATTCGAAATATGCTTATTATAAATTATATTTTATTTACTCCATTCATATATCACCTATTATATGTTTGTTATACGTAAATATAATATAAAATATAAATAGATAGGCTGATAGGTACAAGCCTTTTACTTAAATAAGCCAAGTCCTCGTAGCCTATTTCCAACCCTATTCATATTTCCACCTCTATTCATAGCAATGAGCATTATAAATTATTTAAATTAAATTTAGAAAGATTAAATTTACAATTAGATAAATAGTTAAGCTTTTAATTAAAAAAAAAGATAAGAAAATATCACTTGAATTTGAAAAATTTAAATTAGTGATTCTTTATTAAAATAAGTTATTAATTGCTACTCAAGTGTAGTTAATACATATAATTTTATAAGCAATAAGAATTATTTAAGATTTTAAAATTTAAATGGTATTTTTTATCGTTTTCTCTTTAACAATCTAATGGATAAAATAGCGCTTTTATTTTTAGATTTTACATCTATTAAACTTAAATCTTTGGTAGCTCTTCTCTATGTTCTCTTTTTTTTTTTGAATAAATAATGGAATTCATTAATCCATCAAAAGATTAATACAAAAACAAACTCAAAACGAGTCACTTCTATAGATCCTTCATCAACCACCGCCTATTGAGAGAACATGTGGTCGTTGATTAAAGATGGCAAAATAGTCACTACTGCTATACACTAACTTGGCTAAACAATCCATTTGAACGTTTTGATCTCTAGAAATATGGTTAATAAGGACACATCAGTCTCTAGACAGCCATAATCTAGCCTCGTTAATGACCTCCTTAAAAGGGTGACTCGCATCACAACCCCTAGTAAGTACATTCACTGCTTCAATACAGTCCGTAAAAAGAATAATATTCATTAAATTCCTATGTCAGCAATTTTGCAGACCCTGTATGATTGTGATAATTTCTGCTATGACCGATGGTACCTGCGTAAGTTTGCACATGTATCCGTAAAGCCATCCACCACCTTCTGTTCTAATAACCCTGGCACTGGCACTTCGATCTGAGTCAAGGACCAATCCATCTGTTTCGAGTGTACAGAAACCCAACCTTCGAATTAGTTGACCTTCATTCCCACTACCGGATTGGGTATAGAACTTGCAATGAGCGGTCAAGTCCATATCCCAACTTGCCCGAAAGAGGCTGGAGTGAGCATCTTGGTAATTTGATCTGGTTTCTTCTCCAAACAGCTTCCTGCATCTGTCCACCCAAATATCCCAACATGTGTATCCGAACAAAGTTGCCCATCTGATCTTACTGGTGAAGTTTCTTCTAGCTTCATGGTTGAGGTTCCATTCGATCCACTCTATACCCTGCGAATTAATAAAGTTATTCCACATGACAGGCTTAATTATGGAGATCCACCTTTCACGAGCGTTCGTACAATCCCTTAGAAGATGCATCAAATCCTCATCCTGATCACATTGATAAGGACAAGTTGCAAGATCAATTAATCCTCTCCTGACTCTGAGCTGCGCTGTATGAACCCTTCCATGCGCCACAAGCCACATAAAAGATTTAATCTTCTCAGGGATTTCCCATTTCCATAGCTTTCTCCAAAAAGTTGAGTTCGAAATAGTAGACCCTGTATTCAGAAAATGATAAGCAGAACTAACAAAAAAACAACCATTAAAATAAGGCTTCCAAAAATACTTATCTGCTCCTCTCTCATCACAAGGGGGATGTGCACGTATGATTCTTTCAACAATGTGAGGGTGGAACCATCTACCAAGCTTGATTATATCTCATTCTCCCCAAGGATTAACATAGTCACTGACTCTCTCATTTCTATCCACAAAGGCGTCCCAACCCAGAATTAGCTCAATTAACGGCTGATTTACCTCCGACCAGTTGTCATACCAGAAAGAAGCTGAAGCACCATTGCCGACTCGAACATCGACCCCCTTCTGAAATTTATCTCATACAAAGCAGATACCTCTCCGGTGGAAGATATGTTTCTTCTAAGCATCGGTCCGCTAAATGATGCCATGGATATTTCCCTCTCAGAACACGAACCCACAACTTATCAGAATTGTTCATCACATGCCAGCAAAGCTTCATAATGAAGGCTTCATTTTGTTTACCCATATCCAGTATCCCCAAACGACCTAATCTTTTATCTCTTGTAATCTGGTCCCAGGAAATGAGGTGGAGCTTTTTCTGGTCATCTTGTTCATCCCATAGGAACTTCCTACTTTCCCGTTCTATTTCCTTCAAAATTCCTTTCGGAAGTAGTAAGGTCTGCATTTGATAAGAAGGCAAAGCAGATAGAACTGCTTTAATGAGTGTGACTTTGCCCGTGAAACTCAAACAGCCCTTTTTCTACCCGGAAATCTTTTTAAAATTTCTCTCCAGAAGGGGCATGAAGGTGATCTTGGAAACTCTCTTGTGAATTAGAGGAATGCCAGGATATTTCCCCAAATCCTCAGTTAGCCAAACACCCATCTTTTAACTCATCTCGTATCCTCAAGAATTGAACCTTTCTAGAAAAACATATTCTTGTCTTGTCTTTATTCATCTTTTGACCCGACATATTACAAAACATCTGCATGCAATTGATCATAACCTCCACTTGATTGTCAAAGGCCCCCCCAAATAAAACGAGATCATCTGCAAAGAATAAGTGAGAAATTTCGGACCATTTCTACTAAGCTTAATTGGCACCCACTCTCCTTCTGCAATAGCATCTTGGATTATATGATTTAGGCGCTCCATGCATAGTGTGAAGATGTAAGGAGACAGAGGATCCCCTTGTCTAATTCCGCGTGAGGATCTAAAACTCCCAATGGCTTCACCATTCCATAGAACTTGAAATGACGGACTTGTAATACATGCCATAATAATCTCACAGACTCGTCCTTCCACACCCACAGCTCTCAAAGTGCATAAATGAAAGGCCATTCAAGGCGATCATATGCTTTCTCCAGATCCACTTTAACCACCATCCATTCCTTTCTTCCCGCTTTCTTCTTCATGGAGTAAATCACTTCCTAAGCAACAATTACATTATCACTGCTTTGATGGTCTATATTCTCTTTTGTTCCTACATTATTGCTTTCAAACTGTTTTTGTATTGTTTTACATTAGAAATTTTCTCAAGTTTAATTAAAATATAGCCTATTGAGTTGAATACTTGCGAGACTGGTTTGATTGAACGATAATATATATAAAATGCACTGTTAAGTACTTAAATTATTGGATCCAACCTCTTATGAGTCATTAATTTGAAAATTAATCTTTTGATCCCGACAATTTTTATTTGGTTGTAACTCAATCCTTAAACTTCGATTCGTTACAACTCAATCCTTCTAATCTTAATTCACTATTCTTAAGATTTAATTCACTGCAACTTGATCTCTATAGTTTTAATTATTTAGAATTCTAGACCTTAAGCTTTATAAAAAAAATACTAGCATAAATTTATCTTCTAAAATATTTAAAATTATGGAGACTGAATTATATCATGTTAAAATTTAAGAACTGAATTGTAATTGAGTTTTTTTTTTTTTTTTGCCAACAGAATTGTAATCGAGTCTGAATTATTATTAAGTACCTTGTTCAAGTCAAAATTTAGTAAATAAGTTACATTTACAGGGGTCCAAATATTTATTTTCTCTTAAATATATCGGAAGTTCAACCTTTTCTTAAATTTATCAAATCCAAATTTTATAGGACAAGATTCGGCTTCTTCCAAAATTTTGCAACTCCTTATATTCAATATTCAATAGGAAAATACTTAGGTCAAGTTTCTTATATCCATTTCATCAAGTTCTCTAATTATATGTGACCATGTGTCATATTTTTGCATTATTATCAATTAACTATAAAACAAAATGTAAAAAATAGAACACATGGTTGTATGTGATTGGAGAACTTGAGGTAATGGATGTAAGGAACTTGATATAAGTATACTCCTGTTTAATATTCAATACAGGTCAAATTTAATTTATTCTCTGTGAGATTATATATTTTACAGTGAATTTAATAATTTATGGTTTTTTTATCCCTGTCAGTGGCCCTGCCACTACTCAACTCTCATCGTCTCAAATAGGGAATATGACATTATTTTGAACAAAAGTGACGGTACCATTACTTTTTTTTTGGTCAATACGGTACCATTACTGGAGACATTAAAAACTAAAAATAAAAAGGTGTTGCCATTTTCTTTTGTCACATTGCATGATCCCATGAAGATAGCCACAGAAGCACATGAATCATTTATTTTTAGTTTATTTTGAAGAAGAGAGGAAAAAATATAACCCATGGCCTTTTATATTAGTATGTTTTCTTATATTTAAGTATTCAAATCAATTGCAAAATCTATAATTGAGAATTAGAATAATATAATGCATTCATTTTTGCTGTGCGAAATAAAATTGTGTGTGCTTTCTTTGTAATGTCCCCATTTATAAATATTTTTTTTATAATTAGATTCTACATAAAATGAGTCATATTTTAATATATTATGATGATAAAATAGTTTATTTTTTTAATAATTTTTTCTGACAAATATTTTAAAATTGTGCAATTTTAATTTATTTTATTTATCTTTCTACATTTTTTGCCTAGCTATTAAAAATTATTTATTCAGATTCCACTAAACAAGTTAATTGTCTAATTACCACAGCATGCAGTCTAATTTCTTAGAAAGTTTAGTATTTTTATGAACCAATTTATTCATTATTTTCTTAGAAGATTAATTTACTCTTCTTAAATAACCCCATAAAATATAAATTTTGTAGCAAATTGTGGTATTTATGAGTTATTAAAACTGTGTCTCAGCTCATTGAAAAAAACGTGTTTTATTATTAATTCTTACTATTGCAAAAAGAAAAGTAATTTCGTTTCAGGAATAACAAGGATCTGTAAGGTTTTCCTCGTTTGGAATTTTTTGTCAAAATTACTCACCCATTCCTATTTATAAAACAGAAGGAGAAGACTTTTTTGCCATATTTATAGGTCGCATGATCACATTTTTTACATGATTATAAAATTTTACCCTTTATTTATTATAGTTTAGACTTTAAACTTTTAGGATATAATGTACAGTAAATAAAAGTAAAGTTGAAAGGCTATGAATTTTTAATGGTTTTCTTAAGTTCCATTGAAAATATTAGAAGTAACTTATAATTAAGATTAGAAGAGTAATTAATTGCTTGAATTGCCTTTTTTTTATAACCCTTTAAGCCACTTAGTATCTAATGCTTTTTCTGCGGACCTAACTTCTCTCATTTTCTTTTTCTGTCCGCTTTCATCCTTTACCCCCTTCATAACCATTAGATCAAGATTTAATGATTTAAATTTAATATTTTATAAAAATATTATTACAATAGAGAAAATGATAAGAAGAAAATGGAGAAAAGAATGAGAAGAAAATATTAAATGTGGACAATTAGATCTTAACCTAAGGGTCATAAAAGACGTAAAGGATGAAAGTGGACGAGAGAAGAAGATGAGAGAAGATAAATCCCTTCCCATGAACCTTTTTGAATAATATGAAATTCGAACTCAGTTTACTCACTTTATAGTCTAACTGGTCTACCACTATATCAAACACTCTACCGGTTAGTTAGTTGCTTAAAGGGTTAATCAAAGCAAAACATGAAACTTTGCCACACATTCAATGTTTGCTAGCGGTTCAATGGATATAACTCAAATTAATAGCATTAATTAGGGGGGATTAATTCCACCATCAAAGCTAATGATTCCATAGGCGTTAGAACCTAAAAAGATGATCAATTCAAGCCTTCAAAATTCAAATATAACTGCTCTGAATGATTTATTACTAGTCAAGAGTTACCTTATTTCATGGGAGTAAAAGTCAAATGACCTTAATTTAGCAACGAGCAGTAGAATTGATACCGTATCTTAGTTTAAAATTTTAAATTTGAGTTTATGGTCCTTCCACTTTATTATATTGGAGCATTACTTATTAAATCTAACTTTATCCATTGTAAAACTTCCTACACAAGTTTATTCATACTTTGTTATCCCAACAATTTGTTGTTACGTGGAAGATAAAATTAAAAAAAAAATGATTATAGTAGTTTGATAAGGAAAGTTTTTTTTTATCAAGACTTAGAATCAAGTAGAGATAGAAAAAGACCAATGCTAGTCTTCGTCATACTCATATTCATATATATATATATATATATATGAACACACACATATATGCGCGCGGGGATGCGTAGAAGTGGCACGTTCTTGGTACTCAAGGAAAAAAATAAATAAACAAAGCTTAATAAAAAATATTAATTAGGCAAAATTATTCTAATACTCTCATTAGTTGCGAGTGGTGGAAAAAAATTGGACTCCCAAGTAAAAAAGAATACGAATAGGAAAAAGCTGGCGATAATAAGCTGTTGGTTGAGGTGTTTGTTTGGGATAGTTTATTTTTGAGTAATAAGTGCTTATAAATCGTAATTTACGGTATACGAGATAAGTATGTGAGAAGAGTTTTGTCTTGATTTACGTAATAAGTGCTTATTTCCCAGAAATAAAAAGCATGTTTGTTTGAGCTTAAATTTGTTTATAAGTTGCTTTTTACGTAAATCGAGACACAACTCCTCTCACATACTTACTTCGTATACCGTAAATTACTATTAAAAAGCAACTTATAAGCAATCGAATCGCTAAAACAAACATACCTAAACTGTTCCAAACACTCACGAGGACTTTCGACTTAATATACATATCTTGTTTATTTGTTTGTTCACGTGCCTTTTGAATTCGAAACATGAAACCAAATTATTATAAATTAAAGCCAAGCGATCTCAACTAATTAAATTTAGCAATCCTCCAAAACTACAAGGCTGGAATAGTCATTATCGGTCATTTTTAGTATTCTATCTTGTCCTAATTATAAGATAAAGTTGATTTTTTTTAGAGAAATTAAAGAAGCTAATTAAATTATTTTAGAGTATTTATATTTTTATTTTTTTCTTCAAACTAATTAGTTTGACTAATAAACTAATAAATAATCTAATAATATATAACATATGATATGATTAAGTAACTTATTTAGCTTCTTTAATCTCTCCCAAAAAAAATAAATTTTGTCTTCTAATTAGGACCAGGGGTAGTATTATGGAAGACTCGTATCAAAATTGTTGGAGTTTAGGTTCAAGTTCACTTTTGATGGACTGAATTATTTGATTTAGAAATAAGAAAGCTACCTAATTAAATAGAAAGAGATAAAGAGGTATTAATTGTTAGAGAATTTGAGATACAAGTAGCCTCGTATTAGGAAATTAAAGTGGCAGTGTCGTCTCAAAATTGCCGGACTTTGGATTCAGGGCCACTCTTGATGCACTGGATTATTTGATTGAGAAATAAAAAAGCACCTAATTAATAAAAAAGAGATAAATCGGTATTAATTTTTGAAAGAGAATTAAGATACAAGTAGTGGTTACTACCATTCCCCTATATGCCTCCGTCACTTGCACTTTCCCCCTGCCATTAAGTTTTCAGCTCCCTTCTTCTCTCCCGTGCAGTGATCTACTACGCCACTTAATGTTTACATTCTAGGAAGCCTGAACCCCGTGTGAGCATCAACCATTTGACTCGTTGAGCTTAGGAGTTTTGACCCAAATTAAAACGTCGATCCGACCCGGTACACGCGTTGTTTGCCCTCTCGTGAGTTTTCTTAAAAAATATATATTTATATTTCTAGTTATAGACAGTACGTTGTTGGAGTTGTGAAAAGCAATAAATTGTTCTTTGTTCTCCTTGATCGGTGTTCATAAAATGTTAGCATTACAGGCAAAAAAAAAAAAAAAAAAAACGGAAGCAAAACATGACGCTCTTCTTTTCATCTTTCATTCTTTTGTGCTTTGTGTTTAATTGTAAAATAAAATAAAAGGTCAAATTCTTGAGTTTCACTCAATCCACCCCCGTGTTTTATTTCACTCCTCTCTTTTCTCTTTCTTTTTATCACTCTCTCCAAGTTTGAGCCTTTGTAACTTGTTCTCCTTGGGTTTCTCTCTCTGCCCCTCTCTCTTTACCCCTTCCTTCTTCTCAGACCACGCACATTGCAATCCCCCATTTTCTCTGTTATTTCTCTCTCACTTCATTTCTTGTGTGTTTGGTTCAAAAACCTCAAATACCAAAACCAGAAGTAACGTAACTCCCCTCAACAGCTTCCTCTGAGCTGGCTTGTATGGTTTCCCATCTCTGCTCTATACATTTTTCTCAGATCTATTTAAAGACCCCTGTCTCTCTCACTCTCTCTCTCTTCCCTCTTTCTCACTTCCTCTGCTTCCCTTGGATCGTAAGAGATGAATAAAGAAGAGATTGCCAAGATCCAGGTGCCTCTCTCTCTCTCTCTCTCACACTCGTTTTCGCTGTAGCGTTCTTGTTTATTTAGTGAAATTTTTTTCTTATTCTGTGTTGTTGGATTCTGGGATTGCTTGTAGTTGCAGAAATGTGTTCTTAAAGTGAACATACACTGCGATGGATGTAAGCATAAAGTGAAGAAAGTGTTGAGGAAAATCGATGGTACATCACACACGCAATCTCTCTTCATTTACTCTTTTAAGTTTTAATCTCAGAAAAAGATTTCGTTTTTATGGCCACCATATCTTAAGAAATCCGTGATCTGATTCGCTCGCTAATGATTTTTATTGTTTCAGGGGTATTTACTACAGAGATAGATTCAGAACAGGGGAAAGTCACTGTCTCAGGGAATGTCGACCCAAACGTTCTCATCAAGAAGCTGTGGAAATCTGGGAAACATGCAGAAATCTGGGGTGCTTCAAAATCTGGCAATAACAAGAACAACAACAACAATAATAACCAGAACCAGATGAAGAACATGAAAATCGACAATGGAGGAGGAAAAGGCGGTGGCGGTGGCGGAAACAACAAGGGTCAGCAGAAGGGTGGCGGTGGAAACAACCAGCCGAAAGGTGGCCAGCAGCCGCAAAATCCTCAGCAGCAACAGCAACAGCAACAGATTCTTCCGCAACAGTTACAGCAGCAGCTTCTTCAGTTACAGCAGATGAGGGGGCTTCAAGATCAGAAGATGCCTCTTCAATTCATGGACATGAAACTGCCGGGCCAGCCTAACAACCCGAATCCCAAAGCTGTCAAGTTCAATTTGCCTGAGGTTGAAGACTTTGATTGTTGTTCAGACGATGAGTTTGACGACGACGAGTTCGATGATGATGAGTTTTATGACGACGAGTTTGATGATGAAATTGATGATCCGAGGGCTGCTCTGAACAAGATGAAAGGGCCACCACCTCCTATGGGGAATGGCGCTCACTTGATGATGAACGGAATGATGAATGGGAATCAGCAGCAACAGCTACTGAATGCTCTGAAAAATGCTAATGCCGCCGGAGCCAACGGGAAAAAAGGAGGTGGCGGCGGCGGAGGACCGATGCCGATCCAAATGCCGCCAGGCATGGGCGGAGGAAATGGTGGGAAGAAAGGTGGCGGCGGCGGAGGAGGGAATAATCCGAATCACGGCGGAGGCAACAAGAACGGTGGCAAAAACGGTGGAGGAATGCCGGAAGGTAGAAATGGGAACGGCCACAAAAGTGGAGGCGGTGGTGGCAATCCTGGAAATAATAATGGAAACGGGGGCAAAAAGGGAAATCCAATGCCTGGAGGGGTTCAAACCATCATGAACCCAATGGGCGGCGGTGTTCATCATCCTGGTATGGGCGGCGGTGGTAATCATCCGGGTATGGGCGGCGGTGGCGGCATGGGTCCAATGGGCAATATGAACATGCCGATGGGTCCAATGGGCAACATTCCGGCGGTTCAAGGCCTTCCAGCTGGAGGCATGCACAGCGGAGGAGCCGGCGGTGGCAACGGCGGCCCTGGAGGACACTTCCAAGGGGCAGGTCCAGAATCCATGGCGGGAAACCCATTCCACCAGCAACAACAGCAGCAGTACATGGCGGCAATGATGAATCAGCAGAGAGCAATGGCAATGGCCGGTGGGAACGATCAGAGATTCCAGCCGATGATGTACGCACGGCCACCTCCGGCTGTCAACTACATGTACCCCCAACAGTATCCTCAACAGTACCCATACCCATACCCTCCTCCCCCACAAGATCCGTACACCCACTTCTTCAGTGACGAGAACACCTCAAGCTGCAGCGTCATGTGAGAAGGTCGAAGTAAAAATCCGGTGGCTCACTGACTGTCGGTGATGGCGGTGGTGGGGGACGGTGGTTCAGTTATTGTTAGTCCTATATTACATACAATGAACAAGGCGCTAAAAGTTTAGCTTCTGTTTTTCCCCCTTTTCCCAAGTTTTTTTAATTTTAATCGCAGCTAGAGTTTATAAGTAATATTATTACAATAGAAGAAGTAATTTTATAGGCTTAAAAAATATGGAGAAGATGGAAGAATAGTTTTGGGGTGGGGCGTCGTAATGAAGTGTGTTCGTCCTCCTGGAAATGGGTGGTGTATGCGACCATAATGTTTACAGCAGTAATAAAACATTTTTGTTTCCATAACAGAGACGGGAGAGAGAAAGGATTAAGCAAAAGAGGCTTCTCTCTCTCTCTCTCGCTCAGTGTTCCTTGCTTACTGTGTGGCATAATAATAATAATAAAAAAAAAAAATTGGGAGAGGCACGCATAACAATGAGAAAGATTAAAGAAATGGGATTAGTGTTGGGCTTTGTATTTGGTCTGAGAGAGGGAAATCATGGGTGTTTGTGAGGTGGGGGGCATCCTCCAGCTGAGACTCCTGTCACTTGCAAACAGTGTTTTTCTTGGTATTGCTATCTTCTCTTGTGAACTCTCCTTAGTGCTTTGTGGGCCCCACTTCTCCCAATCCCCCCAATCACCACGCCTCACTTTATACAGTTCTCTGCTCAGCAGATCAGCACCAATGGTTATTATTTTTTTTATTATTAGTTTTTCAAAAAAATAATTGTTAAATCAAAATGTTACTACTAGTTAAAGATTTTAACAGTGCACTCAAACCCAAACTGGTAAACCGGCCCCGATAAACCGGTTCTTCGGTCATTGACCTGAACTGGTATTTAAAAAAAAAATTGTTTTTTTTCAGAATTTTATATTAATAAACCTAAAATTTTCAATTTTTTATTAGTTTAACTTCGTGTTAACTCTGGCTTGATTCTGGTTTGACCCAGTATCTCAATTGGTTTAGTGACCAATCCGGATATAATTACATTAAATTTTAATTTTAACTATTGAAAGTGTGCTTGAATAGTGTTGATCTCACCGCATGCGCATGGTGCTCATCCTTGTGAAATATACTGAAACTAGTTGTTCTTTTTTGAAATTTGTTGTTCATTTACTCTCCCGACTAAGTATAGACTAAGTATATTTTGAAACTTAAAAATGGTTAAGGCTGTGTTTGGAAACACGTTTTGGGGTTAAATAAGTTCTTATTACGCAAGTCGAGATAAAATTCCTCTCACATACTTACCTCGTATATCGTAAATCATGATTTATAAGCACTTATTACCCAAAAATAAGCTATTTCAAACGAGCACTAAGTCATTCATCTTATTTTAAAACGGAATAGGTTTTTAATTTTATCTATATTTAAATGAAATTGTTATGCTTACTCTAATCTTTATTATAAGGCACATTCTAGAAGATGTTATTTATCCTTTTTATAAGATACTACTTACTATCTTTAATATAATATCCTGTTTGTAAAATTAAAGACCGGAGGAGGTAGTGTTTATTGTTTTTAAGGATGAGTAAATATTTTTATATGCAATTTTAATAAAGGTGGTGAGAGTAAAAATTGTTTCAACTTTCAAAAAAAAAAAAAAAGAAGAAGCAATGCTTGTATTGATGAATGTCAATTATCTTGAAGTAACTTATATTATTTGAGGCTGGCGGAGTATTTATAATATATTCTATTTCATAATTAATTACCTCAATTAGTAGTGATGTTTTAAAAGAGTAATTAATATCCTAAATTTAAATAAAAGTGATATTGAGTAATATCTTAAGGAAAATCCCTATAAAATACCATTGAAATAGGGAAATCCCAAATCAGTACATTGAAATAAAAAAATCCGGATCAGTCACGCGTCAGTACGGATGAACAGTGCGGGCGGCGCCAAAAGACGGTTTTGCCCTTCAGCCCTCATTCTCGTCACTTCAAAAATATCAACACGCGGTTCTTAATTAACAACTCCGTATTCTTGATTAACAACTCCAGTTTCATCTTTTTACTTTCACAATAACAACACCACTCCGTTTTATTCTTCCATATATTCGCATCTCAAAAATAGTGTTGTTAATGTAAAATACGGTGTTGTTAATAAAAAAAGAGGTGTTGTTATTGGCTCTGAAACTTAAATTACGAAGTTGTAAAACAAGAAATGGGAGTTGTTAATGTAGAATATGATATTGTTAATAACAATACCGGTGTTGTTATTTTGAAAGTAAAAAGATGAAACGGAGTTGTTAATCAAGAATACGGAGTTGTTAATCAAGAATTCAGAGTTGTTAATTAAGATGGCATGTTGTTAATAAAAAAAGAGGTGTTGTTATTGGCCTTGAAACTTAAATGAGGAATTTGTAAAACAAGAATATAGAGTTGCTAATCAAGAATCCGAAGTTGTTAATTAAGAACCGTGTGTTGTTATTTTTGAAGTGGCGAGAATGAGGGCTGAAGGGTAAAATCGTCTTTTGGCGCCGCCCGCACTGTTCATCCATACTAACGCGTGACTGATCCGGATTTTTTGATTTCAATGTAGTGATTAAGGATTTTTCTATTTCAAGAGTATTTTATAAGGATTTTCTGAATACCTTACCTAATATTCCATTTAAGGTAGTAATTTAAGGTAGTAAGGATCACCCATCAAAGAAAAAGCAATGGAAAGAGATGTGAGATATTTGGAGAGAGCAAGCAAGTTTGGTTTCCTAGTTGACAAAAACTTCTGCTTTCATTACATGTGAGCTCTGTTTTAAACGATGGAATTTCGGCCGCCAGTGTATTTTCAATGTTTCCTTAGGTTGTACTCCTCTTAGCACATTTATAAGGTAGAGAGTGAAGTTATTTTTTTATCCTATTATAAGCCACCTCATCAAATTTTTGAGTTCAATGTGTAATTTAACCCTTATTATTGTGTTAAGTTTATTCTCTTAAAAAGTTGTTTAATATTATGGCAGAATTAATAAAATTTAAGATTTACCTTAATTTATGTGAAAAAAGTTGGAAGTGCCAGATAAATAGGACTATAACCCATAGGAATATGTAGAAGTATCAATCATTTTTCTTTATAAAGTAATTTTAACATAAAATTAGATCCCTGTAAAAAAAAGAGAGAATGACAAATCACTTGAATTAGCTTAGGTTTCCCCCCTAACTTACGAACGTAGATTAATTAATTTTAAGCAAATTTATGTATAAAAATATGGCAAAGTTGGGAAAGAGTTCCCTATTAAACATTTTATTGGTTAAAAGTATCTCATAAATTTTTATACACGAAAAATACTAATGTTATGCTACTTTTGTAGCAACAAGATGCTGATACTCTGATTTAGATTTTTATTACCAATAAATCTTTCAAGGGTAACTTTCTCCACTTTTCTCTAAATATTTACTCATCAAAAAATATAAAAACACTTGCTTTTTTTTTTTGGGTGCCATTATATAAAAACACTTGCTAGTTGCAAATATTTTTGGTTTGAGTGTGAGAACCAAACCATAGGGAGAAAGAGACAAGTAGATCTAACGGCGTTGCCACTCTGGGGGAGGAATTTTCGGTGAGGTTGGAGTCTCATGATCAAACGGGGTTTTGTGGGGCCCACCTCGATAGCTTCACAGGATGATCATGATGAAGGTGGGGTCCTCCCCCGCAGTGTTCATATTTCCATCTAATCACGCAGTCCTTGTCTGTTCAGCTCGGGGCCCACGCTTCCCTCGCTCCCAAAAAGTACTCTTCCTCTTGTTTATATACTGGTTTGTAATAATTTATTTTTGGATATTAAATACTTATAAACCGTAATTTATACTAGATAAATATATGAGAGGAATTTTATTTCAGTTTGTGTAATAAACACTTATATTCAAAAAAATAAATATTTCCAAAACATATAATCCCAGTTTTACCTGACACCACAGCACTAGATTCCAGTCTCCTTACTGAGATCTGCTTATCTGGGACAGCGCCCACGCTTAGTTCCGGTAGACCTTCCACGCGCTTTCTACTCCGTCGGATTTTAGCGGATCATTCAGTGCATCTTGTTGACTTAAAGTCAAAACTTTCAGCAACCACTAGGAGAGTAGGTAGCAATTTTTGGTAGAAGATTTTTTAGAGTCTTTTCTAAAGAAGTAAAAATAATCACTGTAAGTCTGTTTTATAGTGTAGTACTCCTCCCCTCTTTAAAATTAGTTATATTTAGGGAGTTGATCTTAAATATAAGATAAAGATTTTATATTTATCAATATTTTATTAATTTTTTTATTGATGCTCCTTTAATAATAATCAAAGAAAAAAGAAAATAAGAAAATTAAGAAAGATGAATAGGATATTTTAGAAAATACATATCATATCAATTAACTTTCTTAATCTAATCAAATTAAATAAATATACTTTATATTTAAGATAATATAAACCCCTTAATTAATTTTAAGCGACTCTCTCTTTCCCATGTTGTATGACGACAAGTGCTAATTCCCGCATGTCAAGGAAATCAGTTAAATCCTAAATTGATCAAATTTTCAACTTTATTTTTATTTAAATGATGTGACTCATTTTTTCTAACTTTAAATCTTAAATAATAATAAGGATAATGTGGAAATAGTGGTTAGATTTACATTTAAGGTCAAAATTTGCTTCCAATTGGTGCTTTATGCTAAGGAGTAAGGACTAAAGGAAATATATAGTTTTGTGACAGGGAATAAAAAAACAAAGGGAAGAATTACTATAAGATTTTATGGAAGGAATATCCTTCCAAGAGGGTCTCGCAAGTGACAATAAATGAGCATTATATGATGAGCGTGCTTGTTTGAGATTATTTTTAGATGTTTAAAAGTGTTTATTTATATAAATCGAAATAATTTTTTTTATATATATTTATTTTATATATTATAAATTATGATTAAAAAATTATTTTTAAATTCTCCGTCAATTTTTTCCAACAATCACGATAAATTATTTTACCTGAAAAAAAAAAAACACAAAAGGGCTTGGAAAGAGTGTACAGAACCATGTTATGACTCAATTTCTGTGTATTTCTTTTAGGGGCAATTACAATGAAATCCCATACAAGAGAAAAAAAGAAGAAATGGTCCCTGAAGTTGTCAGTGTAAGCTTCTCGACTTATTAATGGACGCTCCTCGACTTATCATTAACAACTTCAGGAACCATTTTTTCATTTTTTCTTTTGTGTGAGACTTCATTATAATTATCCCTTACTTTTATAGTATTACCTGTGCGCTAGGACATAGCCAGGATCTAAGTGGTTTCAGCAGCAAATCCATTGTTCAATAATGACCTTGACTTTTTCAACCCAACATATATATCTACTATATCTTATATGATTCAGAGTTTTGTTCGATATATGCTTTCACGTTTTGACACAGTAGTAGTGTGGAATAATTGGAATGCTGCGTCACATGATGATGAGCCTTGGTCTTAGCAGAAATTAACTTAAAAATGAATGAGCAAAGCAACAAGTACTACTGTTTCTGGCTGGAAAGCTATATATGAATGAGCACTAAGCGTCCTTCTTGCGAGAGCCAAAAATCAGTCAGAAGAAGCTGCAGATTTTCCCAAGTGAAATGAAACCACATATCAATCTCATATTGGTGGGTTTTGTTTGAGTTCAAGGCAATACATATAGCCATGTTTGCACAATCATTGAACTGTTCAATTAGAAGTAGTATTGTTGTTATTATTTTTCATACCAAACCGTTTACCGGCCAAAAAATAAAAACAAACAAACAGTTTGTTGGTTTGTTTTTATCTTCTTTTCCCCCCTTCAGTCCTTCACGTTAAATAGTAGTTTTGATCATTATTCTTGTGACGGTTCGAAATGACTTGCTGAAAGAATCACGGGGGCTTACACTTATATGTTGAAACGTGTACAAACAGTGGACAGTGTCGGAGAGGATTACACACAGAGGCCACTATATATGGTTGTCTTGTTAGCGCATTATAAATTTATAATATCTTGCTGCAACATATGTACCCTACATACTGCATCTGCCTCATCGTCCTCTCTCTCTCTCTCTCTCTCTCTCTCTATGTATGCGCTAATGACACTTTGATGAAATAAACAAGTCAAAAAAACGACCATGCTTTGGAACTTGCCGACAAAGGTGGGTTTGTTTAATTTGACAAGGAGATGATTTATAAATCATGTTGTGAGTTCAAATTTTATCTAGGTTTAATGTGATATCCTAATTGATAGGTGATATATAAGTATATTTATAAGCGATCTTTGAAACTGTAGGTATATCTAGACCCTAATAAGCCCCGATAAGTAGCTCACCTAAATTTTTGTAGACAACAAAGTTTTGGAACTTGAGATATCTTTCTTATTGTTTGTAGCCGTTTAATACTCATTACATATATAGATTATTGGTTTTGGTAATTACATGCACCGACAAGCATGGCACAAATCTTATCATCAGAGAGTAAGGAACCAATGATATTAAAAGAAGATGATCAAGTAAGATAATGGAAGTAATAAAGTATTAGTGCCGATGAAAATTGATTCATCACTTGATGGTGATCATAATAACTAGTATTCCACTTATATCCTACAAAAGAGTGGGGGGTTAATTAAAACTCATTATTAAAGCGTCACTGTTTCTGTGTTCCCATCTCTTAAATTTGAATGATGAGTACTTAATTAGAATTGTAACCAAATTTTTTATTTTTCTGCATGAGTAAAAATTTGAAGTCACTTTTGGATATTGGATGTTTTGATACCAAAATGGGTCTATCAAGCTGAGTTTGCATAAGTTAACATAATACTACTTCCTTATTTCCTAAATATAAAACTTGATTAACAGATTTATAGAGATTAAAAAAAAAAATTCAACTAAAGAAAGATAGTTGACTCATTAATTTTCTCTATAAATAAAATATTTTTTTAATTTTACCTTTATCTAAAAGTGCATAGAAATATTACGTTCATTAGACTTTAGTCTTCCCCTTCTCCTATAAATTGTAATGGAGGTAATATATGAAAAAAAGTTCATTAATGATCCATCAAGTAACTTATATTATAAACCAAATATTTTTTTTTTCTAAAATGCATTCTATACTTAGGACATAAGGGAGTATTATATTGGGAAAACCACTATGAAATTTCACTGAAAAATTGTAATCATAAAAAAAGCCTCACAACAAGAGAGTTTCATAAATCTATTGTCATTTTTTTTACGTCAAAACTTATTATTATATACTACTCACTTATTGCGGAAACTTTTTAATAATTGCGTTTCTTCTTCCAGATCTTATAGCTAGTGATTTTTCTTCTTATATTTAACATGTGGGGAGTACTTTGTTGAACATAAATGTAGCGAAGGGACCAACATACATCTATCTTAATGGAAGGGTTTTGATCGCTTAATTACAAAGTCTCCCATTCAATCAAGGGTATATAAGTATAGAAAACACCTTTAATTAGGATCGTTATCCTCATTTATGTTGGATAATACTCGAATCTAACTTAATTTAATAATCATATATATATATATATATATATATATATATAAAAGAAGTGCATAGAGATAATGGGGGAAGAGAAAAGTCAAACAAGGGAGGGGGAAATCAAGGAAGAAAGCACAAAGACCAAAGGAGAAAGTCACATGCTGCCCATATTCTCCATTCCTTCCTTCCTTCTCTTGGGTTTCGTTCACCGCTCCCCATTTCTTTACTCTCCACTCATACTACCATTTTCTATTCCACCTAACCCAGCTTATACTTCCACTTTGCCCTGCTCTTTCTTAAGGTATTAAAATTTGGATTGCGTATTGAACCGGTTGGGATATTGGGTTAAGGGTCAGTGGATCAGATTGAGGTAAAACCGAAGCTAAACTGGGATAAACCGATAAAAAATTAAAAATTTTAGGTTTATAGTATAAAATTCTAAAGAAAAAATATAATTTTTTTTTTAAATTTGAACCTGGACCGGACCGGGAACCGGATCGGTTCACCGGCCGGTTTTCGGACCGGTCTGGTTTGGATTCCATAACTTTACTCTTTCTTGCTTGCAGTTACTTTAAAAAAGAAAAATTAGACGGCTATGACCCAAGCTTTGATTATGATAATTAACATTAATTCATATCACAAGTCAAATAACTCTCTATGTACATTGAAGGTTATTTCTTCACGAAGGATTTTGATATCCAAACTATTGTGAAATGTTAATGCATACTGTTGAACAATTGTCGTTAGGATTTCTTAACGATTATGTTCTTTCTTTAAGACATTGTAGTAATTTTTTCTATTTATTAGATTCTCCCTTTAAGCATTATGGGTTCACATTAGGTGTACAGTGTATCTATGATATTAGGAGTTTATCCCACAAAACGACATCGTTTTGCGGGACAAGCACCTAAACTCATGAATGAGGTAAGCATCTAATTTGATTCATAAACATCATATATTCCTTCTAATCCTTATTATAAGCATCTCTAACCACATAACTAGAACAAAAAACGGGTAGTTAAGTCATCAACTTTGTCCGAAAAAAAATCATATTTAGCTATATTTAATACTATGAATGTATAGTTATTACATCCACAAAGTTATTTAAGTTTTAATTAATGAAGGTTTTAAATAGAGGCTATCTAAGAAAAATGTAATTAATACTACACTGACGGCATATAACACGGATAATCTATTTCTAGTATTGATTAGGAACGCACAAGTGTATGCAAATATACCATTTTAATCCTTAATATAAGTTTATTTTAACTAGTTCTCACATATTATGAAATAAAAATTAAATTATTAAATATGCCTTAAATTTATAAAATTTTCCAAGTATATCTTATTAAAATTCTTTCTCCTCTACTCTACATTTACAAATTATCATTATCACATTTCTATTCTCTTTTCTTCCAATTAAATTAATCACTAATGACTCCAAAGAGAACTTATATTTAATAGTACATACTGTATTAGTATAAGCAAGAAGGAGAATTTTCAAACCCATTCAACCATAAGTAGTATATTACTCTTCCTTTCCTCTCATCTTCTCTAGCTCTTACTCTCTCTGTGTGTATATAAATATAAAATAAACCCTATATTGATGATTTCTAAGTTCTAACATAAACTAATGAATCCATATATACATCACTGGATACTAAGCACCCACCAACGACTTAGCTTACAGCAACTAGCTATATATATACACATTTATAATTCATGACTGTGAACGGCACATGCATTTTTGTTTTATTTTACTATTTTTCAGTGCCGCGAGAGTGATTGATTGACTGATAGTGTCAAATGGAGTATTCAGGAAAGTTATATGATGTTTTAAAATATGTTACTCCTTCCCTTTTAATGAATCACTCCATGTTTAGATCACAGCGTGCAGTGTGGAGGTCGAAGAAAAATCAAGAAATCCAATCTTTGTTTTGCAAAACCCAATTTTAAGGCAGCTTTTGTTTTTGCAGTTTTGTTGTCATAAGCGAAACCCAATTTTAGATTAGTATTATTCCATTTTGCTAAAAATCAATTGTTCTGTTACCCAGACAAGCACTATTAGCTTAAAAAGATTATGAGTTTATAGTTGTTTCTCAAAATTGTTAACGGTTTTGTTAAAACTAGGTTTGCAAAAAATGTCAAATTGAGCCTTCTATTAGTAAAAGATGTAGACGATCACGAACAACTGGATGAACGGACGAATAAACGAACATCGGAAATCACGAGCAACCTGGAAGGATTGAAATAGATGATTTAAGTCGCGTCCAAGGACACTGTCTTATAGAGTTATTCCGTGACCACCGGCAAAGAGGAAGTGGCACTTCCCAAGATTAAACAGACCCTTCTTGATATAATCAAGGCAACAGAACTGGTGGAAGGTAATGGTAACGACAGTCAGAAAATATTGAACAGAGAAGAGGAGGTGAGAATGTAAATGTATTGAGCACCCCGTCTGTGTCTCTTTTATAGACGTTTTCATGAAGAGTCATATGTCACAATGCAACCCGGACAATACGTCTCTTGAGACCGGACAGTCACCATCGAATAGACAGGCCTGGACATTGACAACGGAAAGGTCGCCCAGCAAAGCGTTTGACCGTCAGCAATTTTAGTCACGAAGGGTCACGAACTTTAAATCCCAAAATACAGTGACTTTTCGGCAAGCCCAAATAAATATTATTTTCAGATAACAAAAATAATATTTCCGGTGAGTAAAAATATTTTACAAAAAGTGCCGGTACCACGTATTTATTCATGCACAGAGGGGAAATCGCCAGATTTCAACTACGTTTGCCTCTTTACAAGCCCAAAATAGTATAGTAATGTATATAGGCTAGTGACCTCTTATTCCCAAACAATGGGAGACTAGCTTTTTTGACACACCCACTCAAACACTTATATTTTACAACAAAAGTGATTGGTGGGAGCTTAGTATTCTGCCTTCTTTTCTAGTTATAAGACTGAGAGAAGTCATATGAATACATTATTCCCTTAATCCATAATATAGGATGCTTCTAAAAAAATAGCTTTATCCAAAATATAAATCATTTATAAATAGCTTTGTACATTTTTAATATGAGTAAAAGTGAAAAAAATTTTAATTTATAATAAATGTTATAAGTTAACTATCATTTCTTATTTCCCGTAAATTAATTCAAGTGTCATATATTATGTACCGAACTGGAGTATATATACATATGTATGCATTCATTCTTGTCTAAAATAGAGCATGTGATTATAACTAGCCACTAGTGAAAAAATCACTTTTAAGACCAGCTAAAAATAACATTTTAGACTGGTTCTGGAGGCGGTCTAGATATAGCCGGTCTAAAAAGTCTGTTACTTTTTATACCGGCTCAGCAATCGGTCTTAAAAAATTATTTTAAGACGGGTTATTGAGACAAACGGTTTAAAATAATTAGTTTTAGACCAGTTATGAAAGAAATCAGTCTAAAAGGTGAATTTTTTTATACCGATTTTCTAAAAAATAGGTCTAAAAGTTCAAATTTTTAGACCGGTTGTCTCAATAACATGTCTAAAATAAATATTTTTTAAATCGGTTATTTTAACAATCAATCTAAAAAGTACATTTTAGACCGGTTTTTTATAAAACCGGTCTAAAAAGTTGATTTTTTTTAAATTGTTCCGTTTAAAAATATTTACCTAGCAAGTCATTACCCCTGTTAGGACATTTCACTCAGCAAGCAGCCATTTCAACGACATCCAAATAAAATCTTCTCTTACACATTATATAACAAACATCTATCTTATACAGAAGCATTTTCATCAAGCATTTCAATTGGATATGCATGCTGTAATACTTACATTGTCAACACCCGTTTCCATTTCGATAATCGAAGAGTAATAAAGACGGAATTCAATGGGCATACAGAAAAGTACAATTATACTGATACAAATATTCGTTTACAATTCCGATTTCGTTTGTTGACGAAAACAGAAAATACAGCGGAAGTTTTAATATTTACAAATTTCACCAAAATATCACAAAATAGACTAATTATGACCATGATCTTGTCCTCGCCTTGAGACTCGTGCTGCTCACTTTCCTGCGTCTACATCTTTTCCCTTAGACCTACTGGTACCCGCTGAGGTATTTATTAAAAATAGGGTGAGATTCTGGAGAACCCCAGTAGAAACATGCTATCGTTCATAGAAAATGCGAAAAGTAAATATGATATATGCCATGTATGTACCAATTAATGAACATTATAAACATATCATCTGCATGTATACATGAGTAGGGCCCAGCCCCACTATTCTGCACCGATTGGGTTCTCACCAACTCCAGTGTAAGTGCCTCTAACACTTCTGGCCCCTTTTTGGGTAAATCATGTTGATTAATAAAGCGCATTTACAAACATTGGCATCCACACAATCATATAACTATGACATAATGTATGAAGGATAATGTCCCTACCTCAAAGCTTTAATATCCCCTTTTTAAATGTGCCTCGAAGAACGTGTCGTATCCGGCTTCCAAATCGGTCCTAAAATATTAAATGTACCAGAAATAGGTCATAACCTATCCAAGTATCATTTTAGACTCTTCCATAATGTTTATTGTTTTTATATTAGTCTATGGTGAAAATTTACATAAATGCCTCCGGGAACCCGGCCCGGCCCTGCCGTACCCGGCTCGATGGCACGTTTTCCCAAAATTTTGACTAATGCTATTCTGACTTATTTTCGCTCAAGGAATTCATTTTCGGGCTCGAAATTACCAAATTCACTATCAAATTACGAAAATACCTTTGACAGCCCCTATTTAATGATTTCAGTGGCGTTTTCGTAATTATGCTTTTTCAGCCTCTATCGAAAAAATGCCCAACTGTAACCCCACTTATTTTTGCCCACTGAGTCCAATGGAACCATTTATTTCATGAAAATCCAACTCCTACTACCATTTCTGGTCCTGGCCGAAATATTAGGGAAAAATGAGAAAAATGAGGTTTTGTGTTTTAGCTCCCAAAACTTGTACTTTTTCACTTCTAATCCTTAATTAACTTACTTAAACACTTCTTAACCATGATTTAAATGATTTTGGGCAGCATAACCCCTTAGGGTTATGGCTTTTCTAATTTTACAACTCAAACAAAAAATCATAAAAACCAAACAACAATTATCAACAACTCAAGAATGTAAGTTCATGAAGTTACCCTCTTTGGCTACTTGGTTTCCTCTTACTCTAGGCTCCTCCTCCCTCTCTTCTTGATCTCAAAGTGTGTCTTCACCACCATGGATTCATGAGAAACAAGAGTTTAGAGAAGAATATAAGGAAATGCCATAAGAAAAACCAAAGAAACCACCTTACCTTGACCTCTTCTTCTTCCCTCTCTCTAATCTCAAGAGCTTCACAAAATCACTCTCTCTTCCTTTTCCTATGTCTTGTGCGTGAAATGTGCATGAAAGAGAAAGGAGTTTGTGTTATATTATTTTAGTCTTCTTCCTTCCTAACCATTGATTTAATCAAGGACCCAAGTTGTGACACTTGTCACCATTCCCTTCCTCCTCATAATTTCTCCACCTAATTCCATTATATTGAATCAATGATCTCCCTTTTTTCTTGCCCTAAAAAAAGGTCCCTACCCCCTCTCATCTTACAAGACAAGCAATCTCTTACATGTAATCAAGTATCTCCCTTCCTTTACTCAAACTATCCCTTCATGCATTCACCATACTTCCCTTTTGTGTGCACTCAACTTGATTATCATTTCCTTCTTCATATGGCATGTGATCATGAATTAAATAATTTTTTTCCTTTTTCTTTCATGCATGGACGAAAATAATGAGAGGAAGGGAGGAGAAAAATTGTTTTGCATAATTCCACAATTCACATAATTGATTTTATGTATAATCCCCCTTAATTTCTCAATTCTTGATTTATTCTACCAAGAATAATCCCATTATGCATTTTCCTTTATTTTCCTTGATTAATTGAGATTAACTCTAATTAATTGGAAAATAATTAATCTTTGGCTAAATTGGTAAAATTATGATTTTGCTATCCCTTTAGTATTTTAATTCAATTTTTTTTTGAATTAATTTGCCCATTTCCTTATAAATATGAATATTTCAAAATTCACAAGATCCAAATTCATGAATATTCACCACTTTATTGAATTATTCAAATAATTACAATATAGTTTTGGTGAATAAAATTTGGGGTGTTACATACATCATTGATCTTGTACCCCACATTCAACAGAAGCAACAACAATAAATCATATTCCTAGGCTCTTCATAAATAATTCTCTCTTACACATTCCCATTTCGTTAAGCATTTTAAAGCATAATTTCAAATCTTGTAACTTATATTATCATTCTTCGTACACTCCATATTTCACAAAAGTAACAACTATAAATCATTGAAAATCAACACATGATCACACACAATATGAAAATTAAGGTATGCTTCTAAACATTTTTATTTCCTTGTTTTAATATTACAGTTTAACAAAATAAATCAAAATTTTAGGTAAGATCAGAATACATGCAATAGACAGTAATCCATAGTTGATAATCACTAGCTAGCTTTGGATCATCTACACTAAGACACCTCATATTCTTTATTTTCCTGTGACGACAACGAAAAAAGTAGTTTTATATATACCAATAACAATATACATAATTCAAATATAATTCATGATAATTATTTTAGCTAAATAACTTTTAAAGTAGTTTTATAATTGAATATCCTCCCATATCCCTTCATGATGATCATTTCTTGTGCCGTGTTCATTGTCTGCTTCATCTTCTTTATTCAATTCTGGTAGACCCCTAGAATAAAAAGGAGTCTCAAGAAAATAATTCATTGAATGACTTGCCTGATTAATATCAACGACCCTTTTTCCTTGGAGAGCTACAGACCACATTTTATTTGCCTGATCAGTAATATAGAAAACTTGTTCCGCTTGATATGCCATAATAAAAGGTTCATCTCCAAAACGTCTACTAATCAGATCAACCAATGTAAATCCCAACTGATTAATCATCACACCATTGTTGACATCAACCCACTTGCATTTGAAAATGGAAAATTTAATTTTAACATAATTAACCACTCAAACCTCTTCAATAACCCCATAAGAAGGTATTACTGTCAATCTACGGTTCTTATCTTTCGAATTAGAGAAGTGCATAGATTCAACCACCAACATAAGCCCATTGTTCTGGATGGTGCTCTTATCATCAAGGGATTTCATGTAAAACGTATAATTATTGATCACAAATGAAGTCCAGCTTATGACATCAACCTCAGGACCACATGCTAACCATTTAATTGTATCAAAAACACATTCTTCTCCGTCAACCTTTTGTTTGAATCAATGTGCAAAAATTTTGTTATGCTCCTTAATTAACCTTTGTTTAGTCATTCGACTATTTCCTTTCCGTACAATTTCTTTATGAGCATTAATGTGATCTTGAACTTCATCAACATTATTCAAGATGTACAAGTAAACTTGTTGCAATTTATCAAGATCCAAACTTTTTTACTGAAGCCCTGTGTCTACTGCCTTCTTCATCATGACGTTCAAGAAGTCCAATGTGTCTTACATTTGACAAGTAATCTTGACAAAACTCCATGGCTTCTTTAGAAACATATTTCTGAATAATAGATGCTTCAGGCCGGTTAGGGTTCTTCACATACTTTTTTAGGATTTTCATAGTTTTTTCAATTGGATACATCCATCGTAAATAGATAGGGCCACATAACTTGATCTTTCTGACTAGATGAACAATTATATGTACCATGATGTAAAAAAAGAAGGAAGAAAAAGCTTCTCAAGCTGGCACAAGATCATATATCCTCTATTTTCTAGTTCATCCAATATTTTTGTCTCAATGAATTTACTACAAATAGCATTGAAGAAGAAACAAAGTCTAGTCAAAATATATTAAAGATGATATTCGGCAATGCCTCGAATAGCTATTAGGAATAGTTGTTGTAATAAGACATGACAATCATGGGACTTGAGCTCTACTAACTTCAAATCTTTCATTGACACAAGCTTCCTTAAATTTGAAGAATACCCTAAAGGAAATTTGATGCCATGTAAAAACTCACAAAAGCTTTTTTTTTCATCCTTAGACAAAGTATGAGCAACTGGAGGTAAAGCCGGTAATACGGGTCCAACCCGTTGGGCCGCGGATTGGGATAGGGTTAGGGTTGGAAAAATCCCAACTAGCAAAAGTGCGGGCCACATAAGCCCGCGGGTTGATGAGGGCCAACCCGCGGGGTGGCCCGTAAATTTTTTTTTACATTTACTAATTTCACAAAATTTATAAGTTGTCCACTCCTATCTTGGTACTTCCCAATCCAAAGAGAAAAAAATCTTAGCCTCTTCCCTTCTTTTTTAAACAAAATTTTTATATTTTAGTTGTTTGAGAATGAGTTTATATTTTGTTTATAAACTTTGCCAAATTTGATAACTTTATCTCTTGAATTGTGAATTATGTTTTTAAATTTTTATAAAAGGAATGATTAATGATAGGAAGGTAAATTTAATAACTTATATATATATGTCTCGTATTTTCGACTCTCTTTAAAAAATAACAATTTTTTTTTTAAAAATATATGTGGGCCTGCGGGCTGGCCTGCAACCCGCAGTTTGCTGGTTAGGGTTGGCAAAATACCAACCCGTAAAAGTGTGGGTTGCACGAGCCCGCGGGTTGGTACAGGCCAGCCCGCAACCCACGGGCTGGCCCGTATTCCCAGTTCTAGCTGGAGGACAAAAAGTTCTCTTACCATATGGCTTTAGATGCAAGTTTTCTCGTATCCCTATTTCTTGTAAATCTAATATTGCCTTCACATCATCCTTAGAATTACCTTGTATGTTAAGCAGTATCCCAACAATACTATCACATACATTTTTCTCCACATACATGAAATCAATACAGTGTCTCACTTCAAGATTGACCCAATATGGAAGATTGAAGAAGTCAGACCTCTTTTTCCATTTATTTTTTTCATTACTATTCTTTATAGTCTTACCAAAGATAACATTTATACTTTTCACCTTTTCATAAACTTGCTCCCCAGTCAATGCCTTCATAGCATTTTCAAACTCTTGTCCATAAAAAAAACCTTTCTTTAATCTACGATATGGGTGGCCTCGTCTAAGAAATCTCCTATGGCCAAGATAAAAGATCTTTCTTCCATGTTGAAGTTGATGGTAGCATATTCCTTCTTCACAAATCGGACATGCTTTATGGCCTTTAACACTATATCCTAACAAGTTTCCATATGCAGGGAAGTCAATTATAGTACCAAAGATCATGACTCTCATTTTAAAAACCTCCTTTTTGTTCACGTCAAAAACATCAACACCTTCATTCAACAACTCTTTCAAGTCTTTAATCAAGGGTTCTAGGTAAACATCTATGTCATTTCCGAGTTGTTTTGGTCCCGATATCAATATAGACAATATGATGTACTTTCGTTTCATGCATAAAAGAGGAGATAAGTTGTAAATTACCAACAGAATAGGCCATGAACTATGTATACTACTTAGGCTACTAAAAGGATTCATGTCATCCTTGCTAAGCCCAAGCCTAAGGTTCCTAGGCTCTTCACCGAATACAGGAAATAATTGATCGATTTTCTTCTATTGAGAATAATCAACCGGATGTCAAAACTTTCCATCGGATATCCTCTTATCCACATGCCATCTCCAATTTTTTGCATCGTTTTCATTAGCAAACAAGCGCTTGAACCTTAATATGATTGGAAGATACCACAACACTTTTGTAGGGGCGTTATTTGATTTGTACCTCGAGGTTTCACATATCGAACACTGTTGTTCCTCTTCATGCTCTTTTCTATATAATATAAAATCATTAGGGTATTGATGGATCTTTTTATACTTCAACCCTAGTGGACACAGTATTTTCTTAGCATCATAGTTTCGAAAAGGAAACACATTATTATCTGGAAGCATGTTCTTAAAAGCCTCAAGCATTTCTGAAAAACTCTTATTGCTCCATCCATGCCGTGCTTTCAAGCTTTCCAATTTCAATACTACTTTCTACAAGTGGTATTTTTTTGCACCCCGGGCACAGCGGCATCTCAGCATCACTGTACATATTACCATATGCATGTGATTGCTAAAAAGCCTCTTCTCCTATATCACTAATAATTTCCTCTATCCTATTATCCGCATCCGTATCATCATCATCAAATGTCACTCCCTCTTGTTGAGATGAACTTGACATTTCTAATTCTTCACCATGCCATACCCATATTGTATAACTCTTACAAAATTGTTCACAAATTAAATGTATACATATATCTACAGCACTTAGTCGCTTCTCTTTCAAACATACTACACAAGGGCAATAAAACTTCCCACTATCATCATCGGCATTTCTTCTAGAGAAGTCTAAAAAACCCCTCACCCCATTATCATATTCAACACTCGTTTGTTTAGCGTTTATCCAACTATAATCCAATATATCTCAACACTTGTAGCACCTTATATCTAACAGCAAAAGGATAGACAAAAAAACAACCATAGAGTTTTAGAAATTTCAACAAATTTTAACATACACCATTTGAAACTAGTATTGTTTCAACAAACTAATAACACTGACAATCAAACAATCACACTAAATTAAAACAAAACTTAGAATGGTATTACTCCAAGTCAAATATCACAAGTCAGAGCATCTTATTTACTTTTGGTCCAAAACAAGAAAAACGTATATGTAATAATAAAGTCATCACACAGTTTTCCCTTTCACCTTAATTACTTTTTTCTGCAATTATTTTGTGTCTAACTATATTGTACGAGTTAATATTGTTGAGAATAAGTAAATACAAGCTGAAAGTTGAGGGTTTTAATTAACAGAACACTAACCAGATTAAAAACCAAGGAGTGAGCTTCTACCTAAAGACACGGTGGTATCGATTGAGGTTAAAATGAAGTCCTCAAATTCACGGCACTGACAAAGCGAAGTTACGGCAAAGGAGAATGGTCACTACGAAGAATAGAGGTGGCGGTGTAGGAGAGAGACGATGATCAAAGAACAGCGACGACGAACACAGCAACAACAGCGGTAATGACAGAGGAGAGTTGAGCAAATGAGGAACAGGGCGCAATGAACGAGTTCATAACAAGCAGGGACAGAGCTCACAGAGAAATGGCGAAAAGAGAAGAAAGGGTTCATAAAGCGCAGGAGTAAAAATATAGGCGAAAAAACTCACCTTTTAGACCGGTTTTTATCAAAAACCGATCTTAAAAGGGTGAAAAAAAAATATTTTTTTAATTTTTCACATTTAAGACCGGTTAGACTGGTTTTTATTAAAACCGATCTTAAATGTTTCACATTTTTAATTTTTAAATTATTTTGATATTTGTATACCGGTTTTATTTATAACCAGTCTAAATAATTTTTTTAAGACCGGTTTTTTGTTGAACCGATCTTAGAAGTTCTACATAATTACGAAACTGCCACCAGTCAAATTTTTTAGATTTTATTTGCCATAACCAGTCTAAATGTGGCGGTCTAAAAAGGGAATTTTGTATTAGTGAGCGCCACTAGGCGTTGGTGGTCACTGAAGTACTCTTAAGCACTTCGTCCCCACTCCCCTCCCCTCCCGGGTTCAAACCCGGTCACGTTGTAATTAAAAAAAATAGAGCATGTGGTTATATCCCAATGTTAGTGTCCCTCGTTTCCCTAAATCCGGTTTTACAATTAAGGCACCATAAACCAGAGAAGGACATAAGTTGTCAAAGAGAGAGATGTGCGCGCGCGCGCACACACACACATGTAAACACACAGATACACAAAGTTCTGAGTCCTGCTGTGTTATCGTTGCAGGGCAGGTGAGGTAGGGGGAATCCGGATTCTCTCCATTGCTGCTCCCATGTGCCTCCAATACTCAAAATGGTGCCGTTTTGTGTGTAATGGGGATGGGGGTTCAACTTTTTTATTTTAATAACATTGAAGTCCCTCAAGTATTTTTTTAGTAGTACCCAATATTTTAAAATATATTTTATCCATTATGTAGCAATTCATTTTGTCCATCAAGCATTATTATTTTTTCAGGAGCACCCAGTATCTGATAAGATTCAACTTGAACTATTTTTTCACTGACACTCTGTATCTTAAAGATATTTTTATCATATCCAGTATCCTAAATTATTTTTCTAGTTGCAACAAGAAATCTCTAAAATCTTTTTCTAGTGGCAATGATCACCATAAATTTGGCATACTGAGTGTTGGATGGACCAAAATTTAGTTTAAGATATGGAATGCTACTAGAAAACTAGTTCATGTTGCATCTTGCCAGATACTGGGTGATCCTGAAAATTATTTTATGCTACATAATGAATATAAAAAATTTAGAACATTAGGTACTACTGAAAAAATGCTTGAAGGACTTCAATGTTATTAAAAAAAAAGTGAAACCTCCCTCTCAATTACACCAAAAAGGTCA
Organism: Inga oerstediana; assembly: GCA_963210345.1. Classification (NCBI taxonomy): domain Eukaryota; kingdom Viridiplantae; phylum Streptophyta; class Magnoliopsida; order Fabales; family Fabaceae; genus Inga; species Inga oerstediana. The sequence continues at coordinate 74,719,502 of OY723399.1, read as the reverse complement.
CCGTTTTGAGTATTGGAGGTGCAAGGGATGGGAGCAACAATGGGGAGAATCTGGATTCGAGGTAGGGGATGGCAAATCAAATCTGGACTGTATCAAATTTGGACCGTTTTAATGGTTCATATTTGATTTTTTTAAGTTTTTATATTTTTTAAAAAGTTTAGTTTAATAAATATAAAATCTAAAATAAAGATAATCTCTTAACTATTATTTTTTTTAAAAATTATGTTTTATTTAAAAAATTATCATTTTAAGTAAAGCCCAGAACGATTCAAATTTATTTTTTTCATAACTTTTTAAATTTTTACTATATTTTTAAACTATTGAGATCAATTTTATTAGTTTGAGTTTAATTATTTATTTTATATAATTTTACATTTTAATTATAATTTTATAAAAAAAAATCACTAATTATGAGCCGTTCAGATGTTGATTTACTGGTTACATAAGATAAGGTAGAGAAGGTGAAAATAATGGAAGGGAAAGAAGAAAGAATCCTTTCCCCTTTATATGAGCTATATCTTACTCCTTCCGCCCTACTAACTTCCCTCTAACCCAATAAATAATTTATTTGTTGCGATTTAATGGAAACAATTTATTCAAAGAATTAACAACGGCAATAATAACATTCCGTAGTTATATATACAGTACGTGGGGGGTCCATTGTCTAAGATATGGGTAAGATCACTACTTAGTAGGCATATATAGGCATGCGTAAAAGTCAATAGTTTATTAAACAAACAAAACAGTCCTAGACAGAGGTGAGTGTTACGTAGAGCTCCAATAATAGTTGATTCAATTATTCTATGTACAAATGAAACTAACACTTTCGGCTCTCCTAATGGTCCTACTTCTAATAATTGTCTGAGTGGGTTGGGATTAATTTTTAGAGAATAATTTTTAAAAAAAATTGATGTAAGTGATTTTAGAATAATATATTAAAAAAATTGGTTTTCCACATATCACAATGGCGTCGTGCAATTCATGTAGCCGACCCTATCTAGTGGGATAAAGGTTTTGTTGTTGTTGTTGTAAGTGATTTTAGAGAATAGATTCTGAATAGAATAGATTTTGGGAAAAAAAGTGATTTTGATAAAATGATAGAGTTTGAGTATTGTGATCATAATCATTTTTTTCATAGTCAAATTACTAAAAAGAATATTAGTTTTTGTGATATTTACATATAAATGATAAGATTATATTTTATATGTTATTTAACATTAAATTTTATAATAAATATCAAAAATGAAATTTAAAACCCCTCACATTACTACGTATGAAATTTCATATAGTACTTTATTTTTGGCTAGATTTTTGGTGTCCTGGAAATTATTAGTTGGGTGTAGGAATGGTTAACAAATATACTATCCGTGTCCTAGATACAAAACCTATTTAATTTTTTTTAGAAAGATTAAGGAAGATAAATATAGATTATTTAATTATATCATAGTTTATATATAATTAAATTATATATAAATTTATAAGTCAGATAAATTAGTTTAGAGATATAATGATAAATATATATATTTTAAAGTAATTTTATTAGCTGCTTAAATCTCCTTGAAAGAGTTATAATTGAGTCTTATATTTAATATCAGAGGTGATAATAATTACATATGAAAGTATAAAATTCCATTTTAAAATTTTTTAATTATAAAAAAGATAATATTTTTATTATGAAAAATTGATATTTTAATTATAAAAAAATAATATTTCATCCTTAAAAAAAAATCCACTTTCCCCTTTTTTCTCCCTTCAGCTTTCTCTCTTCAGCATGTGGCAAGATTACAGCTGAGAAAATGAGCAGGCCCGTGACGGGCTCGGGGGCCAAGTCTAAAATCGTACTCTTTTATAGTGGCCCCAGCCCGTTTAAGGTTTATCCGCGGGCTTTAGGCCCGTTTAAGTTTTTTTTTTGTCATACCTTTTTTTTTCTTATTCTCCTAAAGACTAAAATATCTAATTTAAAACATAAATATCATCAACACTAATTTAAAACATAAATATTATCCAATTTTAATAGAACACAAACACTAAGACTTAAGTCCAAACCATAATTAATGTTTATAACCAATCAAATAAGTTTACAGTCACAATCAAACAAGCCTACAAACTTCAAATATCAATAATAATAGAACACCTGATTTGGATTTTGGCGTACACATACAAAAAAAGAAAAAAGAAAATCAAAGAAGAGAAGCTTCAAATGAGGTCTGAGTCAGTGTGAGAGCATTTCTGATATGAGGGTTAGGTTAGGTTAACTTTACCCTCCGACCAATGCTTGCTGCCCATTGCCTTGTGCCCATTAAAAAAAAAAGTTAAACGGGTCTAAAAGGGCCGGCCCTACAGGGCTTGCGGCCGGCCCTTTTAGGCCCGCTTCCATTTTCATCCTCTAAATCATAAGTCCAGTCCTTAATAGGTTTGGGCTGAATTCCCGGCTCTAAACAAGATTGTGTTTGACCAGCTTTCTTTTCTTGTATGAAGAGGACTTTTGATTCAAAAAAGGAGAAAAAAGAGCTTCTACAAAACCACAGTTTTGAAGTCTAATATCATGATTTTAGAGAAAAAAAGGTTTTTGTACTTTTTTTAGGGTGTTTGAATAATATTTTTTCAAATTATGGTTTTCATTTTAAAAGTGCTTTTTAAAGTGTTATCCAAAAACACACAATATATACATGTCTATGGACAACGATTATTTTACTGCGATAAGGTGTTTAATTAGGTATAGTACATACTATTTCACATTTATGATTATTAATTATCGTTTTATTGAGGGCGATAAACTCGCAATCTCTCACTTAAAAAAAAAAAACTTTCATGCTATCAACTTATGTAGCCTATGGCTATAATTATTAATCAAGAGATATTGCTGAAGAATTCTCACCTACAAAATTTATTGCTAAAAGGTATCTGAAATTTGTTTAAGAATCTATGTGTAATGTATTTTTAGCGGGTGCAACTCTTGTTAATTTGTTGTGTGCAGTATATCTTTAGCCATAGACATTTTTGCACATTGTTGAAGATATTGGATACAACTGAGTAAGAGTTACATGCACTCATTCTAGTGCATTGTTCTAGTGGCAAAGTGATTGACAGGAACTGGGGGTTCGGTCCCCACATGGTTAGGTTAGCCTCTTTTCCAATTGAATAGTAAAAGCTTCAATGCTTAAATGCATATTTTTGTAATGAGAACAATTTTGGGGAAATCCCTGAAAAAAAATTTTCTAAAATTTTAAAATCTAAATTCAATAATTTTTCTTTAAAATGAGTTGTCAATTTCTTATCAAATATAATGAATCCCCCGTTAATTATTGACAACAGACCTGATTTAGATTTTTAAAATTTTGGAGGTGTTTTCTGAGATTTTTCCAACAATTTTTCCTATTAATTATTAACTTGCGTAACTTTGTTGAGTTTTGACTCCAAAAGTTTACTACTCTAACACACACACACACACTCCTTTAGTTGCGCTACCTGCTCCCGTGACGTCACACCACTGCTGCACGTAAAAAGTCACAGATTTTGGACGCTTCGACAAATTCTATAACATACAACAAATTAATAGGGCATCTTTTCAACCAAGCAATTCATCTTCTTATCTCAATCTTTCAATTGTTTCTGTCTGAAGATAATATCCACTAGAGGATGATAGATGTTACAATCAAAACAGAGAAAGAACATCTACACAAATGATGAACATGATGATATGCTAACTCACTTCCAATAATATATATATGCTATCTAATGTTATATCTTCCTTTTCATGGCCCCAAAAAATGATAGCTTCTATTTTTCTTTTCCCCCACTTTAAGTTGATAATCAAACTAATATTTCAAGGGGCTTGTATTGAGAAAATGTTGAATACAAGCCATTATCATCATTATCAACGGTTTAGATCTTATTTATATGGGAGTACTTCATATTGATTTTTTTTTACCTTTTTTTTAAATCAGTTTTTCAAAAATGTGATTTTTTTATTTAAAAATCATTAGTTGAAAAATACCGAATATGAAACATTGTGAAATTCTATTTCAATTATGCATATTTTACTATATCGATGAGCTCTTGATACTTATCATTGTAATTAACACTGAAATTGCTCTATATAGAATCACACACTTTTGTTATATAGTTTACTGATATTTTATATACCATTTTTTTATGTTTTACCTTACACTCTAATTTCAGCAACTCCAACATGACAAATTAAATTAATTTCTACTTAACCTTTATGTTTTTTTTTTGGGCCTGAAACCTCTCCTTAAATTAAGTTTAAAGTACCTCCCCCGTTTATTGTTAGCATAATTAAAAACTATTCTTAATTGTTAATTGAACTTGGATTAAATTATATAGTTCCTCACAGGACAAAAAAGGGTTTTAAAAAAATCCAGAGATGCTATCGTTACTGAGCTTTTGTGAGATCTTCACCAGTCTCATTGGATCTGGCATGAACTCAAATTTCGTCTTCAGCCCAAGCTAATAAATAAAAATCACCAGTGGGAATGCATGCAAATATATTTGAAAAGGATAGGTACTTGGAAAAGCAGACTCAAATGGGGTCCCAACTCCAAGTTAGGAGAGAGTGATACTGTGGTATATATAAATATATATAATTATATATATGTACATGTATATGATTGATTTTTCAACGTAATGGGGCCCAGTCAGAGGCAGTAATAATTCGAAGGAAGAGGATGGAAATTGGAAAGTGACATATCAGATTAGGGTTCATCGGTTTCTTTCTTTTTCATGATGGTAAAAGTGAAGGGGCCAATTGGGTCCTTTTTGTTTTGACTTTTTTGTTTTAACGTTGAGTTGCTTTTTAATTTTCTTCTCACTTCTCTGTTTGCTCATTATGAATCTAGTAATTCTGCCTTTTTTAAGTCTCTTTTTTGGGGGAGATGTTTAATTTTGTACTGAAAGTTTTTATCGAGGGAACAATTTTATCTTGGAAGTTTTTAAAAAATAAGCAATTTTGCTTTGGCTGTTATCTCAATTAATTTTAACTATTAGTTGATTAAATATGTTAAATTAGTAGTCCACATATCATTCACGTTAAAAAAAAATGATAGATGAAAAATGAACTTTCGGGAAAAATTTACACCTTAACAAAACTGACGTGGATTACATGTGGACTATCAGTTCAGCATATTTAGTCAACTAACAGTCAAAATTAACTGAGATAACTGTCAGGAGAAAATGGCTGATTTTTTGAAATTTCTAGAACAAAATTGTCTCCCCAAAAAACTTTTAAGATAAAATTGGCCCCTGTAGAAAGAAACTTTCAAGTCAAAACTACCCTTACTCCTTTTTTTTTCTCTTTTTAAAGAAAGCTTCTGATGAGATGATCTCCTGTACACACCCTTGGTGAGATTCCAACCCTGCTCATAATTATTGACCCGAATGTATCATAATATTGTATTTCTTTGTCCTTTTTATAGTGTTTAATTTAATTTATTCATGCTCGTTCATTGCTCCTTTCGGCTAGAAATAATTGGTGATTGCTTTAAAAATGAAAGAGAGATTGATACTTTAAATTTGAATACAAACATAAGGATGGCCAAAAAAACAAAAGGAAAAAAAAGAATACAAACTTAAGGATTTTGATTTGGTTTACAGATTTTTCAAATTTAAACTAGTGTATGTTTGAATTAGTTTTGGAAGAAATGACTTTCTCAATTTGACTTTTTCAAGCTTAGTGCTTGTTTTAAATCATGTTTGGGACTCTTAAAAGTGTTAATTCAAGTAAATTGAGATAAAACTCCTCACATATACTTACCTCGTATATCATAAATTACGATTAAGTAAAGTGATTTATCTTTGGATTTTTTTTTCCAATATGACTTTTGTAAACTTAAATAATAGATATTTATATTATATGTATTTAAATCAGAAAATGTAGAATGTTAATACTCTGTGTGTACAAAATTTACAGCGTATATCAATATTACATGTGTATAAAAATTTATTAGATTCTTCTAATCAAATTTTCACTAAAATTTATTATTTAATTTTTTACTTCTTTGTATACTTTTATAAACATAAAATTATTAGGTCTTTTGGAGTAATTTTGTCATTTAAAGCAAGATAAGACCCATATCAAGACTCTTCTCTTTCCTCGCTTGGATATCCTTCTTTGTCCACGGTGAGATTAAAAGCAACAAATTTTGGCCTTGAATTAAAAGTGACTTTCCCAACAAAAGTTTAATTATCTAATCGTGAATCTAAATACTATAAAATGAGAGAAAAGCACCTTTATCCCTCTAATTGCATGATATAGCCAAACGCCATCCTAAACATACCCTTAGAGGGGGTAGGCAATGCCAATTTGAGCATGACCTCCCACTTGCATATAATTTATAGATATTGGCTTGTAAAGAAGTGGGAATCTAGAAAATGTTGATAAATTTATAAATGTGTTTATTTTAAAAGGAATTATTTTAATAACCTACAAATTATTGTGAGTTTAATTTGAAATTAGTTTTTTCAGTTATGATATTAACTTGGATTTAATTTATATTGACCCCTAATTCATTCCTAGTCATCACAAGATAACCACCCTCATGTGTGCTATGTAATGATCCTTTTTCCATCTAGTGAACGATGAACAATCTATAGTTAGTTTTCTTCTTTCCTATCCTTCCTTCTCTGGGATACCATATTCAACATCCTATAGTCCTACTCTTTTGATATTTTGCAGGAAGGGTCTGTTTAATCTTCAGAGACATCAATATAGACAAAACAAGCCTTTGACTTAAGGATTGCGTTCTTGACCACGACTTAGATTAGCATACCTAAAACTTCTATTTGGCCAACAAAAAGCAGACTATAGGTAAAATATTTTTAAATGATTATTATCTATTAACGGATTTATAGGAAATGGATAAAGTGATATATATAAGTTTATATAACCAAGTTGATGATTAAAAAATAAAAATGGAATGTCCCACTCAATCAGTATTCTGATCATGCTATTGTCTAGTGGGAGTAATGCATGTGAAGGTATAGTGATTAATTAGTAATAATTACTAAACTATAGTAGTACTGATTAGCTTACTGTTGCCAAAACATGCCTCAGTGGTTCGCTTCACAAAAGCAGACCCACCAATTTCGGGTAATAAAATATAAAAGAAAGTTTTAGATTTTGAAAACATATATTTTAGTCAACATAATCTATTCTATATAAAAGTTTAAAAGCGAAATACCTTTTTACGAAAAATTGTATTTTTCAAGGGAAAAAGGCAAAAAAAAATAAAATTAAAATTAGTAAAAAACAAATAAGTATGTTGAATTTTAATAATTCTAAAGGGATTGATTTAAAATTTTGAAATGTTGCAAAATTTGAGAAAATACCTTACTATCCCTAATTTTTTTTAAATAAAAAACCCTAATCCCCTTGTCAGCCTCTAGAGCTCTAGCGGCTATGGCCATCACCCCAGCTCAGGTGACCTTGCCAACGACCTACCGCCAGAGCTCCAGCATTGTCAATCGGTGATCGGAGCTCCGACAGCCTAATATATTTTTTTTTGAATTTCTCAAGCAAAAGTTGTCAATATAGACACTTGAATTATTAATAGCGATATTAAAATTGTAAACGGTGGCCTAATATACATACATATATATATATATATATATATATACATATATATATATATATATATATATATTAATTTTTTAGGTAAAATTCGTCAATATTGATACGTGAGTTGTTAATAGCGATACTAAAATTGTAAATGCGGTAATTGTTGAATATTTCTTAATAACTTTCATCGGAGTTCTGACGACTAATAGTTTTGTTTTTTGAATTTTTCAGGCTAAAGTTGTTAATATAGATATATGAGTTATTAATAACGATACTAAAGTTGTAAATGAGGTATTTACAGTGTTTTCAAGCTCGGACCGGACCGGACTGGCCGGTCTGACCATGAAACCGTCGGATCGGTGGTCCGACCGGTCCGGTTTGGCTATTAACCCTGGTTCGACTGGGTTTCATGCGGTTTGACCGGTTTTCTCACGGTTTGACCATTTTTTTTAATTTTTTTAATATTTTATTCAAATTTTTATATAAATAATTCTAAAATCTTCCCTTCCTCACCGATCTAGTCTCGGTTTTGTCACGCCCTTATCTCAATTTCAACCTTTTTTAGAATATTTGCTGAAAACGATATGCGGTTCGGTAGGCAACACATGAATAGCATAACTATACTGATAATATGTGCATGATTACATAAATCCCCCATAGGAGTTTGTACATGATACTTACGATTAAGGAAGCCGCACAAGGCTACTAAGGTGTCTAAACTCATCCCAGTGAAACGGAGACTTCTTCCCGTCTTCGTTCTATTACTGTAATCCCCTCGTATAGTACTCTGCATTGTTGTTTATATATCTTCTGTCGTCTCCTGTCTAAATTGTTGGTAGGGGAGGGTGAGATTCGAGAGAATCTCAATAATAAACAAATACCATAATGCATGCATGATTGATGCTATGTGTATGACATGTTAGCTTTATTTAGATGTATGCCCCATAATGGCATTTCTGCATGCTCAATGTTTCATACAACAAGACTATGGCCATAGCGAAAATAGAAACAGAGCTTCATTTATTCAAATATGCTCTACACAATCAAGTAAAGCAATCACATACATCATTATACAAAGCAAAGATGTCAAATACATGCGAGTAAGGTAAGTCCCCTACCTCTAATCTTTCTCCTTGATTTGCGTGCCAACAGCTCGGGGCTCCATATTCAATCCTACAATGCCAAATATACCATTTAGACACTTCCATAGTGTTTTTGGGGGTTATATGAGTGTATCTTGAAAAATTATTAAAATACCCCCGGGACCCCGCATTGCCCCGCCGTACCCGGTCCAGCTGCACTTTTCCCTGAAATTCTAACTTGGGTTATCCTGATACATTTTCGCCCAATGAATCCATTTTCGGACTCAAAATTATCAAATTCAATGTTAAATTACAAAATTACCTTTGACAGCCCTACTTTTAGGGTTTTATGGGCGTTTCCGTAATTATGCTTTTTTGGCCTTTTCCGAAAAAGTGCCCAACTATAACCCCACCTAATTTTCCCTCCTAAATCCGATGGAACCATCAAATCATTGAAAATTCAACTCTAAGGCCCTCAAACATCCCTGACCGAAATTATGGTGATCTCCGGGAAAAATAGGGGTTTCGTGATTTCGGCTCCGTAAATGCGTTCCTTTCTACTCCTAACCACTTTATTGACTATTCTATTAGATTACAACTACTATTTAGTACCAATTTGGATAGCATAACAGCCCCTACAACCCATTTTCCCTTTTTACACACAAAGACAATTTGGCGAAATTTCACCGATTAAATTGTCTTAAATAGCCAGAATAGTCAATATACAAGAGTTTGGAAGTTACCTCAAGCTCCCATTAGCTTTTCCTCTTCTTGGCTGAAAACCCTAAGCTCCCAACACTGAAATTTGAGCTTCAAAACCTTAATCCACATAGAAGAATAGCTTAGAACCGGAGTTATACATGTTAGGTAGAGATTTACCGAAGAAATCAACCTACCATACAAGTTTCTCTCCTCCCTTTCTCTCTCTAGAAAATTGCTGAACTTCCTCTCTCTAAATGCTGAAATTCACGTCAGAAATGAGGCTTGGAGGAAGGAGGAGCTGATTTATAATATATATCAATTTAATTAATTTATTTTCCCAATTTCGGATTTTTACAAAATTCTGGCAGATTTCTGCCCTAACTTTGAAAAAGCATAACTAATTCTAGAAAAATCGAATTGGAATGATTCCAAAGCCTATATAACCCTTATTGAGTCTAGTTTCAAGAAAAACTATAAACTTTTGCTATATAGAATCACAAAATGCTCATAATTTCAATCTTTGTTGTTCTAGAAAATTTTCAGTTTTTCTGGGCTAATTTCAAAAATTTATATCTTTTTGCATATAGCTCTAATTGAGTCATATGACCTATCAAATTAAAGCGTATGATGTCTACTTTCATCCTATAAAATTTCATAAGTTTTTATCATCATTTGTTTATTCAAAATTACATGACAAGCTCACTACCTCATAGGCGATTTCACCGAAAACATAATCACTTTCTTCAAAATTAAACATTTTATTTTCTTTGATGCCCCAAAGATATAAGGAACATTAGAGTATAGATTTGGGACATCTACTAAATCGGGGCTTAGTAGTCCACTCAATTTAGGCTTATTCCCAAACCTCCAATCCCAAAATTCAAGGTATTACAGGTTTATCTTTGGTTTGACTCCGATCTGACCCACTAAACCTTGACCCAGTACCCCGACCAGTTCAGTGACCGGTCCGGGTTTCAGAACCTGGGGTATTTGTTGAATTTCAACAAATATTCAAAAAATAACCCTTTACAATTTTAGTATCGCAATTAACAATTCAAGTATCTATATTGATAATTTTTGTTTGAGAAATTTAAAAAAAATATATTAGGCCGCTAGAGCTGGTCACCTGTAAGGTTGTCGGAGCTCCAGTCACTGGTGCTAGAGCTCTGGCGTCCTGCAGCCGGCAAGGGGGTTGAGGGTTTTTTATTTAAAAAAAACTAAGGGTAGTTGGGTAATTTCTCAAATTTTGCAACATTTCAAAATTCCAAATCAATCCCTTTGAAATTATTGAAATTCAACCTATTTAGTTGTCTTTTACCAATTTTGATAGTATTTTTCTGTTTTGTTATCACTTATCATTATTAGGAAATAAAAATTATTGTTTCTTTCCATTATTTAATAATAATTATTTTTATTTATTCACATTAAATTATAACAGAATCTGTATATTTATGCACCATTGGTTGATATTAAATGATTAAGCACAAAAATTTCACCAAATGATGGACATAGTACTCAACTTATTAATCATACTATATTAGATTGACAAATCAAACATCAATACAGCTAATTCAAGTATTCAACACTGCAAAACAAGTGCTTATTCATATAATCTCATAATTCAGGAGGTTAAAAAAAGAGGGGTAAAACACAAGAACTTCTCAATAAGTCATTATAACATTCCAGCCCCTTGCTCTTGAAATTAGTCACTTTGGGTCCCATTATCCCATGAAAAATTTTGAAAGTGAGGTGTTGAAATGTTATAATCACTTATGAGTTTATAACTAGAACGAGTTGAAGAACAAGTTGATTGACATGATTTTGTAAACTAAAAATGTAAAAATAGTAAACTCAATGAATCAACTCGCGAGCTTGACAAACATGCTTAGTATATGTCTTTTCCTTGCAATTTGTCACACCCTCATCATATTTTCATATATTTCTGAGTATTTACGGAAAACGATACGCAGTTCGGTGAGTAACACCGGAATAACATAAATATTCTGATATTATGTTCACGATTACAAAAATTCCCCATAAGAATTTATACTTGATAATTACAATTCATGTAGCCGCGCAGGGCTACTTGGGTGTCTAAACTTATCCTAGTAAAACAGAGACGTCTTTTCGTCTTTGTTTCACCATTGCGATCCCCTTCATACGGTTCTCTATATTATTCTCAACATATCTTCTGTCTTCTCCTGTCTAAATTATTGGTAGGGGACGGTGAGATTCGAGAGAATCTCAGTAGGAAAACAGTACCAATATGCATGTAAGATAAGTGCTTAATGTATGACATGTTTGCATTACATAACTCATGTTCACATAATGACATATCTGTGTGCTCAATATTTCAATTAACATACTTATGGCCATAACATAAACAAAAACAGAGCTTCAATTATTCATATACGTTTCACATAATCAAACAAAGCAATAACATGCATCAATACACCGGTACAAATATCAAATACATGCAGGAGAGGTAAGTTCCCTACCTTAATCGCCCTTTCCTGATCCTTGAATAACGTGACTCGATTTGCGTGCCAATCCCTTGGGCTTTCTACTCTGTCCTAAAACATCAAATGTACAGTTTAGACACTTTCATAGTGTTTCTGGGGTTATATGAGTCAATATTGAAAAATGACCAAAATGCCTCTAGGAACCCAACCTGGCCTCGCCGTATCTGGTCCGACTGTGCTTTTCCCGAAATTTTGACTAGGGCTATCCTAAAGTATCTTTGCCCAAGAAATTCATTTCCGGTCTCAAAATTGACAAATTTAGTGACAAATTATGAAAATACCCTTAACAGCCTTGATTTAGGGTTTTAGAGGCGTTTTCGTTATTACGCTCTTCCGGCCTTTTCTGAAAAAGTGACCAATTGTAACCCCACCTATTTTTGCCCACTGAATCCAATGGAACTATCTATTTTATGAAAATCTAGCTCCTACCCCCTGTTTTGACTTTGGCCAAAAGTTTCTCAAGAAAAAGAAAAAATGGAGTTTTTGTGTTTAAGCTTCCAAAGCTTGTACTTTTCCACTTCTAATCCCTTATTAACTCATTTAAACACATCTTAACCATGATTCAAAGAAATTTGGGCAGCATAATCCCATAGGATTAGGACTTTCCAAATTTACAAACTTGACAAAAATCACCAAAAACCAAACATAAACCTTAACAACAACACCATACTAGTTTAGATCTAAGGTTTGTGAGGTTACCTTTTGAGATATTGAATCCTCTCTCTAGGTGCCTCCTCTCTCTCTCCTTGAGCTCAAAATGTGTTTTCAAGATCATGGATTTCATGAAGAAGAAAGGTTTAGAGAAGGTTTTCATGCAAAGATTCAAAGAAAAAAGCCTAAGATATAAGCCTCTTCCTCCTTCTCTCTAAAATCTCCAAATTCTTCAAAGCTCACTCTCTCTCTTCTTTCTTGTGTTTGGCCGAAAATGTGAAGGGAAAGAGGAAGGAAGTGCTTCATAAACTTTCTCCCTTCATCCTACATCATTTGATTTCATCACGGGACCATAATGTGACACTTGTCACTATCCTCCCTTCCTCCAAGTTTATGTCATAGTTGTTCCAATGAGCTTCCCTTAGCATGGAACTAATGTCTTCTCCATTTGCTTAGCCTCAAACCGTCCCCCTTGTCTTCCTAAACAAATGAGTTCTCTTTCAACTAAATCCAAACTTGCACTCAACTATGGTCTCAAGTAATGAATTGAGTTTATTCCACCTAATTCCCATCATGCATTCAACCATGTCTTCATGTAGTGTACAATCAACCTTGCATTCAAGTTAGTCCAACCTTACACTCATGCAAATTCTGTTACGCCCTTATCTCAATTTCAACCTTTTTCAGAGTATTTGCGGAAAACGATATGCGGTTCGGTAGGCAACACATGAATAGTATAACTATACTGATAATATGTACATGATTACGGAAATTCCCCTTAGGGATTCGTACCTGATAATTACAATTAGTGTAGCCGCACAGGGCTACTTGGGTGTCTAAACTAGTCCTAGTGAAACAAAGACTTCTTCCCGTCTTCGTTCCACTACTGTAATCCCCTCGTATGGTACTCTGCATTATTGTTTGCATATCTTTTGTCGTCTCCTGTCTAAATTGTTGGTAGGGGAGGGTGAGATTCGAGAGAATCTCAGTAGGAAACAAATACCATAATGCATGCATGATTGATGCTATGTGAATGACATGTTAGCTTTATCTAGATGTATGCCCCATAACGACATTTTTGCATGCTCAATGTTTCATACAACAAGACTATGGCCACAGTAAAAACAGAAACAGAGCTTCATTTATTCAAATATGCTCTACAAAATCAAGTAAAGCAATCACATACATCATTATACAAGCAAAGATATCAAATACATGCAAGTAAGGTAAGTCCCCTACCTTAACCCTTTTCTGTCTCGAAACGTGTGCCTCGATCTACATGCAAACAGCTCGGGGCTCCATATTCGATCCTACAATGTCAAATGCACTATTTAGACACTTTCATAGTGTTTCTGGGGTTGTATGAGTCTATCTTGAAAAATTACTAAAATACCCCCGGGGACCCGGCCCCATCGTACCCGGTCTGGCTGTACTTTTCTCAAAATTCTAACCTGGGCTATCCTGACATATTTTCGCCCAAGGAATCCATTTCAGGACTCAGAATTACCAAATTCAATATCAAATTACGAAATTGCCCTTGGCAGCCCTACTTTTAGGGTTTTAGGGGCGTTTCCGTAATTATGCTTTCTCGGCCTTTTCTGAAAAAGTGCCCAACTGTAACCCCACCTAATTTTCCCTCATAAACTCAATGAAATCATCAAATCATTGAAAATCCAACTCTAAGGCCCTCAAACATCCTTGGCCGAAATTATATTGTTCTCCAGGAAAAATCGGGGTTTTGTGATTTCGGCTCCGTAAACGCGTTCCTTTCTACTCCTAACCACTTTATTGACTATTCCATTAGGTTACAACTACCGTTTAGTATCAATTTGGGCAGTATAACAGCCCCCACAACCCATTTTCCCTTTTTACACACAAAGACAATTTAGCGAAATTTCACCGATTAAATTGTCTACAATAACCAGAATAGTCAATATACAAGAGTTTGGACGTTACCTCAAGCTCTCACTAGCTTTTCCTTCTTGTGGCTGAAAACCCTAACTTCAAAACACCAAGATTTGTGCTTCAAATACCTTACATCACATAGAAGAGAGGCTTAGGAGAATGATTATACATGTTAGATACGAATTTACCGGAGAAATCGACCTATCTCGTGAGTTTTCTCTTCTCCTTCTCTCTCTAAAACTCTCAACTTTCTCTCTCTCCTTGGCTGCTATTTCACGAAAGAAAATGGAAGAATATGAAGCCAAAAGTGCTTTTATCATCCATTACAATTTCCTTTATTTATTTTCCCATTTTCGGATTTTTCAGAAATTCTGGCAGATTTCTGCCCAAACTTTGAAAAATCATAACTAATTATAGAAACATTGAATTGGAGTGATTCCAAAGCCTGTAAAACCCTTATTGAGTCTAGTTTTAAGGAAAAATATATACGTTTGCTGAATGAAATCACAAAATTCCCAGAATTTCAATCTTTGTATATTGTTCCAGAAATTTCACAATTTTTCTGTGCTAACTTCAAAAATTCATATCTTTTTGTATATAACTCTAATTGAGTCATATGACCTATCAAATAAAGCTTAAGATGTCTACTTTCATCCTGTAAAATTTCATAATTTTTGCTCATCATTTAGTCATTAAAAAATCACATGACAAGCTCACTACCTCATAGGCGATTTCAACAAAAACATAATTATATTCTCCAAAATTCACCATTTTACTTTCTTAATACCCCAAAGATATATAAATCATTAGGGGATAAATTTGGGCTTCTGCTAAATTGGGGCTTAGCAGTCCACTTAATTTAGGCTTATTCCCAAGACTCCAATCCCAAATTTCGAGGTATTACAAATTCCACCCTTATACTCAAGATAAATCCTTACCATCATCTATCATGATTGCTATGTTCATGTAGCATTATTTTAATGCAATTGGACATGTGCTCATCTTCATAAATCATAACTTACTCCCCTGTTCATATGATCATGACACTTTGCATCTTTGATTCCATTAATCAATTTCTAACACATTTTATTTCAATTTTCGGAATAATGTCAATTCTGGCATATTTTCTGCCCTAACTTTGAAAAATCATAACTAATTTTGTAGACATCGTTTCAGAGTGATTCCAAAGGCTATGGAACCCTTATTGAGTCTAGTTTCAAGGAAAAATATGGAATTATACTGGCCAGAATCATGTCATTCCCATATTTTCCATCTTTGACTACTGCTCTAGAGACTTTCCAGATTTTCTGGACTAATTTCAAAAATTCTTAACTCTTTGTACATAGCTTCAATTGATTCATATGACCTATCAAATCAAATTTTAGGATGTCTACTTTCACCCTGTAAAATTTCATAATTTTTTTCTCATTATTTGGTCTTCCAAAACCACATGACAACCTCACTGTCTCGCAGGCAATTTCACCGAAAACCCTGTTCACCTTTTTACTTTCAATATTTAATTCCTTTGGCCTTAAATATTCACCATTTTATTGAACATATATAATAATCACAATATATTCTTGGTGAATAAAATTTGGGGTGTTACAAAATTAGTCACTTTGGGCCCCATTATCCCATGGAGAATTTTGAAAGTGAGGCATTAAAATGTTATAATCACTCATGAGTTTATAACTAGAACGAGTTGAAGAACAAGTTGATTGACATGATTTTGTAAGATAAAAACATAAAAATGATAAACTCAATGAATCAACTCGCGAGTTTGACAAACATGCTTAATATATATGTGTTTTCCCTTATTGTGAGGAGCCAGGTAATTAGACCCGGACCAGATCGGCCAATTGGCCGGTAGACTGGTCCCGTTTGGGTCAGATTTTTTTTTATTGAAAATCAATTTTTTTCTTTAGAATTTCATATTAATAATCCTAAAATCTTCAATTTCTCTTTGGTTTAATCTCGGGTTAGCTCCGGTTTGACTACGGTTTGACCCTTGACCCTTGACCCAGTATCTCGACAGGTTCAGTGACAAGTCTGAGTTTAATTACCGTGGTAAGGAGTATATTTTCGTTTTGGCCAAAACAAAAAGAGGATCGTATATATTCTTAATGACCTTGCACTTTTTATAGTTCATTTACATTATGACTTAGTATCTCAAACCCTATGCAAATGTATAGGCCTTTTTTATTGTGAATTTAAAGGCATATATATGTAAAAAGTTGAGTTTTTAGTAACGCAATGTGAGGGTTTCTCTTAGATGCCTGAACATTTGTGCTAATTAACTGTTGGAGAAGTTATATGAAAAGAAATCACCAAAAATATTACAAAACTATGTTAGCTAGTTGATGCTGTTAGACAAGTCATATGGACCATTCTTATGAGATTATTTATCCAAGCTCGGAATCCAAGTCTTGTGTTCCTGTATGATTTATGCCTGTGACCCACAGCTTCTATAAACTCAACGCCAAGCAGTTCATTTAACTTTGAGAGAAACAGACTATGGGCCATATACTAGGGTCTAGGGGCCTGATCTTGTTCATATATATTTAAGAATATGTTATGAATACATACAAGAAAGCATCAGTTTAGGGGACTTCATAACATATTTTTGAGGGTGATACATAATAAGTTCTATATAAAGTAAGAACCCTGAAGAAATATATATGCTAAAATTAAATGTTGTTGTTAAGCCTCTTCCCAAATCCAAGTAGCTAGGCATAAAGCCCGCTCTCGCAGACACATATGTATGTAGGGTTAAGGTGCAATTTTATACAGGAAGTAAATGCTCAGGAGCGTTGAGTTTTTTGATGAGCAATTTCGCTCTGTAAATAACCAAAATATAGCAGTTTTGCCCATTGTTGTTAAAAATGTTAACGGTTAGGGTCAATTTCTTAATGATCAATGTTTGTCTTTTAACGGTTAGAGAAAATTTGCTCATTTTTCAATACTTTTGGGATAAAATTGCTCATCGAAAAACTTCCAGAACCTAACGCTCCTGAGTAGTTATTTCTGGGGTAAAATTTCACCTTAACCTTATATATGTATGTATATGTCACCCTGTGCCAGTTAACAGCTTCTGATCGCAGAAAGTTTGCTGTACTCCCACTGCTAGTTCCTCCAGGCTTAACTGGCACTCCAACCCTATCTGCATTATGTATATATATATAGAAACAATGAATCATATATCAGTGCCTGTTGAAGAAAGAATCAAAGAATACAATATTGGATCGTCAACATTATATTATTGTTATTATGAAATACAAGATTTGGTTTCCATATGATTAGCTTCTTGAGTAATCAGTCATCAATATTATATGTATTATTAATTGCTTGAAAGGTATAAATTTAGTCTGAAATCAAAGTAAAAGCCATGCAAATTAAACATGCTTGTTTAATTTGACTCGCTTAAAATGGATGTAATTTAGTGAAATCAAATTGACTGTGAGAATCTAATGAATTGAGATCTTACATTATAATGAGTATCTGAACAGAAATAATCATATAGCAATATTGCATGTGTGTTTCATTTTGGTTATTTTTATTAATTACGTACCTTGACAACAAATTGGTAGAGGACTGTGTCCTCCATGCTACTGATATTGAGATGGAGCACTTCAAAAGAAAGCCTTTCAAGAACACTAATTATCTTTGAAACTTGACCTGCGATTCTTTGGCAAATCACTCTAAGAATCACATTTGAGCCTGAGATCTTCACTTGCACATCTGCAACTGAAGAATTACAGCTTGCTGATGCCCCAACTGATTCCTCCTCCTTCATGGAGGTTGCCGGTGCTGGCGGCGGTGGTAGTGGTGTTCTTGGACTAGGGCTTAAACTCTTTCTTCTTGTTTTCTTTGATTCCAGAACTTCCACTACTTGGTGTAGCTCCTTTATGAACTCTATTACTCCCCCTATTATTGATGCTTGGTCTCCCTAGTAAAGAAATATGAATATAAGTATAAACTCATCAATCCTTCATATATATATGTTCATATAAATAAAAGTTTTAGTTAGGTCATCGAATATATAGGGAGAGGACGTTCTGATCTTCTTTTTGTCAACGAATTAAGCTCGTTCATAAAAGCTCACAACATATCAAGCAGTAATAACCTATAGTGAGGGTTTGAATTTAATTAGGTCTTAAATATTTGATGATCATACCTGTAACTTAGTGAGACTAAATGATACAAAAAGTGAGACTAAATGATACAAAAATAATTTAGTTGATGTTGATCCTGATCAAGATTTTAATTTTGAAAACAATATAACTTATTTTAGTTTATATTAATCCAGCAGAAAATACTTGACAACTGATAATCGTTGATCATATATATAAGAAAACACAAACAGATAAGAAGAAGACGGAGGAGGGAGAGACAGAGAATAATAGTATGTAAGTACCCTTTTGATATAGAAGCAAGGGGTCAACGACCTTAAAACTTTGAGATGCTCGTTCATCTGTCTTCTCCTGTTCCTTTCCACAGTTATATGAGACATCTTCCGTATGGTCCTGTCTTTGTTCTTCTTTGGATAGCTATCTCCTTTATTTGTCAGCTGCACGAATGAAAATCTTCTCTACCCACTATTCATTTATATATATGCGAGAACAACCAAAGAAATTTAAGAGTGCTAACAAAAAGAAGAAGAAAAAAAAGGAAAAAAGAAAGTAAGTTATGTATAAGTTGGTCGGTATATTAAATGCTGTAAGTTGCTTTCCCGTGAAGTATTGCTTACCTCATCATCAGTTTATTATATAAGCATTCTCTGTGGCCTTTTCTTATGCACATTACGCGTCTCACGCTTATGATATTGGATCAATTACATACGTGCCTTCTCGTGAGTAAGAACAAGAGTGTGAAAAATTGTTCATTCTCATGCAATTTTTTAATCTCTTCAATTTCTTCCTTCTTCCCTTCTTCCTTCGTTCATGCATGCCTTGCTGACATCTTTATCTCTCACTCTCAACTTGGTTATATTATTATCATCACCTCCCTACATCATATGCAACCCTAAAAGAGAATCCCAAACATTGTTTAGCTTCTGCCAATATAGAGTTGGTCTAAGAGTGTAAGACCTTGCTAAATCCCTTTATATCTTGAGTTTGAGTTCCAAAGGATATATCTATGTTAGGTGGGGCAGCCATGAATCCTGAATTGAATAGCATATGATAACATAAAAAACATTGTTTGACTTTTCTTGGGTTTATATATATATATATATAAATGCATTTATAATACTCCTCCGATATTTAATGTAAGACATATTTGGGGAGTTGATCTTGGTCTAAATATAAGATATAGTTTTCATACTTGTCAATGTTTTTTTAGTTTATCCCTATTGATGTTTCCTCAACCATATCAAGAAGGAGAGATAATGAGGGAATTAAGGAAGATGATTGAGGTGTTTTAAAAAATACATGTCATATTAACTAACATAACTAACTTCCTTAATCTAATCAAATTTAGGTAAATATATCTTATAATAAGGACCAGAGGAATAAGCATTGCAGTTTCATTGATGTTTTAATTTATTGTACCCATTTGCACTGTTTCATGAAACAAAAATGATACTTTATGTTTCACTTGTTGGAATATTTTAAAATGAAAAAATGTATTTGTTGAAAAGTCATGTCTTTATACATTAAGGAATTTATGTGAAAGGGTTATATAGGGAGTTATAACACTAAAGGTCATCAAAGTAATCTCTCTTTAATTTCTAAAAGCACATATGAAAAGGTGTGGTAACTGCTGCTTGGTGAAATGTTGTGTTGGCTTTTTGGAAATCCCTATATACTATAAAGATTTAATTCTTTATAAGAGTTATTTTAAATAGTTATTGGTTGTTTAAGTTATGTTGATTCATGAATCTAACATATGGTTATGACTTTTAATTGAAGATGTGTTGCTTTAAGAGACACCGCTTCATAGTCTATAAATACCCTACGCCATTACTTCATTTGTAATAGACGAAACAGATATAACATCATAAATCACACAACAATAAGAGATCAAACTCATTGCCTTTGTCCTTGAGTGTACACAAAAATAAAGTCGAATTATCACTTTGTAAAAGCCATTGTTCTCTTGACTTGAGTGTTGAGAGTGCAATCTATACTCAAGGACTTTCATTGTATCATGCAGGAAATTCACTCGTCAGTCCAAATTCCACCTATTAGATAGGAATAAGTGGGGTGAGTTAAACCTAAAGAAAGTGCTGCTCACTTTTTAAAGACATTGTGTACTACTTTCTTCTTGCACTCCCCAGAGATATAGCTCCTTCAACATCACTTGAATCAATTAATTAATACCTTTGACGAGAGGAGTAGTTAAGTGTCAACTCTTTTTAAGAAACATACCAACAATACATGAAGAAAATGTTACCAGTAGTGTGTGTGTGAATATATACGCTAAGGAGTTAATAGTTAGCACGACCAACATTGACTTCTTCACGTATTCTACGGGTGCTTGAAAAGACATATGGATTCTGAGGAGGTATATATTATCAACACCTGTCTGGCCTGGTGTTCATATTGATCATAAATTTACATCGTTAGAGTCAATTTCGTTGGAAAGAATATAATAAAACTACAGGCTTTTAATTTTCTTGATGATATACGTTTTGTAAGATATATATATATATATATATAGGGCAAAGTATAATTCTCATATGGACTGCAAATGATGAAGAGTAGTCAAAACCTTGTTAAATTTAAGAGCATTAGTTAGCACAGTAGTAATTCTACACCGACCTTCAGTTTTTGCAGGAATTATATGTACTCTCTTTAGAATATAATATATCCTTGGTAGAGGTGTTTAATTGCTTCTGCTTAATATTCCCTCTGTTCCTTAATATAAGATATATTTGAGAAATTGACCTTGGTCCTATATATAGGACATAGTCTTCATATTTGTTAATTTTTTTTCCTAATTTACCCTGTAGATGCTCCCTCAACATTAATCAAAGAGGAGAGAGAATGAGGGAATTAAGGAAGATGACTATTATGTTTTAGAAAATACATGTTACATTAACTAACTCTTTCTTTAATCTAATCAAATTAAATAATTTTATCTTATATTAAGGACCTAAGACCTTCAAATTTTTCTGATCTTATTATCTCAGTGGAATACGTGAAAATGAACAAGGAATATATATTAGTAACGAAAAGCCCAGAGAACACGTATAATAGTGAACTGGATCCCAAATTTCTGTTGGGATCATCCATCACATACGTCACTCATCAATGAGACACATCCCTAGCTGCCGTGAACATAGACACTACTATAAAAAAGTAAAGCTGTGACGCTTATAAATTGATTAACTGTGGCGTTAGAGAAGTGCTACATATCTGGACGCTACTAAAAGAAGCTGTGGCGTTGGTAAGCGCCACAACATTATAATTTTTTTTTATAAAAAATACCCTCCTGTGGCGCTTGGTGGGGCAAGTGCCACAGGAGGGGGTCTCCTGTGGCGCTTGGCTTACCAAGCGGCACAAAAACTCTTTTTTATTTTTTTTTATTTTTTGTTTGATCATATCTCCCATAATTGTACAATATTTCACACTGCATGATTTAATAAACATTTTGTATCAATATCCATAATACTGCAGAATGAAGAAAAGCAAACAACAATAATAGATATAACTTCAAAATGATACAAACAAATGATTAATTAGTTAAAGTAGAACATAAAATAATTATACAATATATTATATGTGAATGAATTATATAACAAATTCAACTTGATTACATGCATGAATGACACAACAATTGCCAAGAAACAACACAACAAAGGCCTGCAGCTAGTGATGAATTAAATAATATAGCTACCCAAAGATTTGCCTAAAAACATATTCACACCATTCCTCGATCACTTCATCAAGCTGATGGTCAGTCAAAGTGTCACAATGTTGATCTTCATAATACTACACATATATACAATCAGCCACAAATTAAAACGAATTAAAATCAGCAAAACGTAATTATCAGAAACTAATTAAATTTAATTAAAACTCAATATGGAGTGCAACTAAATGACTTACTTTTTAAGGAATATATGCCTGATCATGCATAATTACATCCTTCATAAATTTCATGACATAATACCCACAATCATTATCATTCGGTTGGAAAGGGCACTGCAAAAATATAATGCAATATTTAACTCTATTTATGAATAAAAATTGTTTACTAACAAAATTTGAGTAAATTCATATATCAATACCAGTATCTTCTTCCAAGGATAGCTAAAGTGAGGGTCAGCAGCTTTAGAGTAGCTTAACGAGACAGAGGACCGATACGCAGTCAATGCACTAACAAAACAAATAGAAACTGATGACTTTTGATTATTCAATCACATGCAAATATTTACACATATGCACGTACTCTTACCCATTAAACAATAGTAACATATCAGAACGGTTTTGTGGAAAACCATCTTTTAGAGAATCCACATAGTAAATGCGAGGGAGTGAAGGTTCCGCTGGATTGATAACTATCAATATCCAATTGTGCCTAAAATATTTTAAAAAATTAGTTTCAACAATCATGGTATGATAAAAGTTAAACAATAAAAAGAAAAATTGTACCACTAATAACTTACCCTGCATTGTATGGCACTAAAAATAGCGTAGTCGGTGTCGCTCTCTTTCTAAAGTAATCTTCTAAATCATTAGACTGCGCATGTATATCTACTTTACCCCCATGGTGGCCAACGAGATAAGGGTTGACAAATACGAATTAGACCCTATTTGTATCCATTAAGCAGTCATTGTATAAATGCCTGGTATAAAACAAACAATGTCATGAAAAACAAAAGAAATGGAACAAGAAATATTAATAACAGTGATAAACGATAATGGTCAAGTACCTTATCCAGAAGTTGATAGCTGAAGCACTAACCCAATCATGAGTACATATGTCGTGCACGACCTCGGCAGTAACATAATCAACTAGACCGCCAACATTGTAGATATGTCTTTCAAGATGTATTTCCCGTCCTCCTGCATCGATCAATTATGGTGTAATCGATACTAATTGATCACGATATGAGGTCGGTCTCCTTCTGCTCTGTTGGCTAGCTGAAGCTTTAGACTTGGGTTGTGTTGTCGAACACTTTGACATCTTGCCCTGCGAAAATAAAAAAATTAAATCACAGTTTTATATGGAAGTACGAAGGAAAAATGTAGGGAATTGTAAATGAACGACCTTTTCATATGGCTCTATAAGACCTATTGGCCAAGCAACATAGCCACCTACAACACCTCTGACCATTATTTGCTCATCCCGAGACGGGATCTGTAAGAGGGCGTCTTCATTCGTGTAGACGTCAACCCTCACTCGGAGTGTGTTGTCAGGCAGCGGTGAATTGTGTAGTATGTCTTTATCAGTGTTGTAGGCAACACCTATTGCAACCGCGTGCTTGGGAGCTTGCTCGACATATAGCTTACATTGGAATTCACCTTATAGAAAATAGACTTAATATGTCATAGTTCGCTAAATTATAATATAACATAAAGTTAAGTATAGAAGAAATTAATTACCAAAGGAAAAGGGACTTTAGGCATGGAAGTGCAACTATCTCTGACACTTGGACTATCACAGAAGGGAACATTTTGTGTTGGCCTACATTGCACAAACTGTTGTATTTGTGTTGTTAACAACACATTTTGTTCTTGCAACAAACGCATTTGTTCTAAGAATTGTTCTTCTCGTTGTTCCTTATGACGCATTTGTTCTTGAAGTTCTTGAATTTGACTCTTGAAACTAGTCATCTCGTCACGCAGCTGGGAAACATCACCTATACTATGGCGCTTCTGACGTCCGAAGTATGTTGATGGGGTGACAGCAAAACCAGTACCCCGAACACGACCATCATACTTGGGTACTCCCATAGCTCTGCTCAACAAATCGTCCCGACCAACATAGCTCGCTAACGCAGGATCCTCCTGTGACACTTGTCGCTATCACAAAAAGAATTACAATAATATTAGTTATTATAAATCAAGTTCATTTAAGTAAAGCCAATTATTTATTATACACATAATCCAATATTTACACAATATTCAGCTACTCTTCTTGCTTCCTCACTATGAATTTCACCTTTCTTATTTGTCACACCGGCTATCCACAAATCATGTCGTGGAACCTGTGTAATACCTGAACCTAATTCTTCTATCTGCACAGTAAATTTAGTTAAAGTTAAATGATATTCAAACAATTTATCTACAAATGAAATAATAATTAGTTTGTACCAGTTTTCTTTCTAACTGTGCATATGAAATAGGTCCTTGTGTGTACCGGTATGGCATATTGAGCGCGTTAGCGCGATTTTTCTCGCCCAACTCCTGTTTAGATCAAAATGATTCATATCAATGTACAAATGTTAATTACAAATACGTACATTACAAGTAATAGGGAAAGTAAAACAAATTATATTACCAGAAATTCCTGAGTTGTATGTGTTTTAATAAACTCATCCTACATTTCTTGAGTGATGATTCCTTCGTACTATGGATAAGGCGGTGTATCGATGATATTGTCATCATCATCCCTCAAGTAATATTTGACAAGGTTAGATCAAAACTTTCTCATAAGTTTTCCAGCTTTTCTTAGCACGAAGTTCTTCCGATCGTCATCAATAATAAAAATGCTCTGTAACAAAAAAAACATATATAATATGTAAGATTGAAATTAAGTGAAACATAGCAAACTGAACAATGATATAATTAATATGTTACCTGAACTTCACCCCATATCTCATCCTCATAATCTTTTTTGACCATTTTCCAGTTTTGAACTGTAATAGGGACTCTGTCTCGAACTGTAGTCCCAATCAAGTTATATAATGACTTACCGCTCTCGCCGAACGGGTTTCCATTTTCATTCCACTCCAAATGTAACTTGATTCCACTACTTCTCAATTTGATCAATCTCGCCATAACTGTCCTGCAACGTCGTACGTTCGCCTTAAATCTTTATCTACCAATATGCTGAGGAACATCATCAACAGTTTCATCGTGTGGTGAGTCCATACTTCTGAAAGTGAAATACACCAAAATAAAACATCAGTGTTTAATGTCAACCATATCAACGAAAGCAAATTATTTTGAAATTTATAAAAACGTATGTACAAGTAAACAAGTCAAGGCACTTATTATCTTTTCCTTTTTCTGGTTTGATTTAAAATTTTATTCTTCAGAATTCGTGTTGGATTGAGAATTGTGTTTCTCTTGACCCAAGTTCCCTCTTCATGATCATGTCTTACGTATACGGGTCCATCTTCATCTTCATTTGCATCTCCATCTATATCAATCTCTACTGACCACAAATTTTCAAACGAAGGATCATCATCATTGATGTTCAAATTTTTATTACTTTCAAGATCAACTTGTTCTTGACGATTCTTGTTGGATGGGAGTACAATAGACCAATTTTTTCTAGCAGGATCCGGAATGAAAAACGCTTGTTTTGCTTGTGCTGCTAAAATAAAGGATCATCTTCATACCAAACTTTAGAAAGATCCAATTGAACAAAGCCTAAGTCATCTATCCTCAATCCACTGTTGTTGTTAACCCACTTACATTTGAAGACAGGGACCTTGAACATAGAGTAATCTAACTCCCATATGCGTTCAATGACACCAAAGTATGACATTGATGCATAGATAGGGTGTATGTCTTTAGTACTGGATCTATGCCAAGAATTAGCAACAAGTGTTACCCCACTATTCTGCATCGTGCTCTGTGTATCATGATCTTGTGTATAGAATGTGTAACCGTTGATTGCATAACCATTGTAAGATAATACATTTAAGCTCAGTCCCTTCGACAACCACTTTAATTTTTCAAAAACTGAATCAGGATTCTGCTCCATCTCATCATTAATGCGATTTTTCAACCAGCCTGGAAATTGTTTATTGTGTTCTTTTGTTAACACATTTTCATTCCTATCACCATGTACCAATCGAAGAGCATCCTTGTGTTCTTCTACATACGGTTCGACGTCATTAGTGTTATGTAGCACATACAAGTGGGCTTGCTCCCGTTCAATCGCCAATATCATTATTACATCCCTCCCAATTGTTCCTTTCCCTGATCTTCGCCTATGATGACGGGACTTGGGGATCCCTACAGGGTTAACATTTGATAGAAAATCAGCACAGAAGTTACTTGCTTCTTCAACCATATACCTTTCAGCGATACAACCCTCTGGGCGATATCTATTTTTCACGTACCCTTTTAATATTTTCATGAATCGCTCATTCGGGTACATCCATCTCAAGTACACTGGACCGCACAATTGAATCTCTTTGACCAAGTGTACGGTTAGATGTACCATAATGTCAAAAAAAGAAGGTGGAAAAAATATTTCAAGTTCACACAGAGTACATACAATCAGCCTTTGCAAATCTTGTAACTTAGTTGAATCTACCACTTTACTGTAGATCAACTTGAAAAATACGCAAAGTTTAGTGATGGTGTTTCTTAAATTTTTGGGTAAAATGGATCGCATGCCAACCGGTAGGAAATTCTGCATGAGCACATGACAATCATGAGACTTGAGGTTCTTTAACTTCAACTCTTTCACTGATACAAGGTTCTTTATATTTGAAGAGTAGCGCTCATAAACTTTAATTTCTTGCAGAAACTCACAAAACAATTTCTTCTCTTTCCTCGATAGAGTGTATGCCGTTGGCGGTAGGTAGGTACGATGCCCTTGATCAATCGGTGCCAACTCTTCTCTAATTCCCAAGTTTACCAAATCCAACCTCGAATTGACACTATCCTTGCTTTTTCCTTGGATATTGAGCAACGTGCCAATTAGACTATCACAAATATTTTTTTCTATGTGCATCACATCAAGAAAATGTCTCACATATAAAGACTTCCAATATGGAAGTTCAAAGAAAATAGACTTTTTCTTCCAACCACTTGTCTCGATTTGTTTTGCAAAAGGCTTGCCAAAATTGTTATCCAAGTCTTTTACCTTTGAATACACTTGGGCACCGGTCAACATCTTTGGTAGGCTACCTTCTTCTGAGTCACCATTGAAAGGATTTTTCCACTTCCTCCAACGATGTTGTGATGGTAAGAATCTTTGATGCCCCATGTAAACATTTTTCTTACAATGATGAAGTGGCATTGAATGAGTGTCATCTTCACATATAGGGCATGCACCATATCCTTTGACGCTGTATCCCGACAAATTACCATAAGCAGGGAAATCATTAATTGTGCCAAACAACATGGCTTTCAAAGTGAAACTTTCTTCCCTGTACCCATCATACACATTGACGCCTTCTTCCCAAAGCAGCTTCAATTCATCAACTAAAGGAGCCAAGTATACATCTATATCATTCCCAAGTTGCCTTGGCCCAGAAATTAACATGGACAACATCATAAAATTACGTTTCATGATCAAGTGTGGAAGAAGGTTATAAATCATCAATATCACTAGCCACGTGCTATGTGTACTACTCTGAACACCGTGCGGGTTAATTCCATCAATTGACAGTGCAAGGTGAAGGTTCCTTGCTTCATCCGCAAAGTCAGGGTACTCATGATCAATTTTTTTCTATTGAAGAGCATCTGCAGGGTGCCTAAGCTTCGTGTTTTTAATCCTTTCATCTGTATGCCATGTCAACTGCTTAGCAATCTCTGCATTACTGTATAGTCGCTTGAATCTTGCAATAATGGGAAAATATCATAGGACCTTCAAAGGACTCTTTCCTTTCTTCTTCCTATAGCGAGATGCATTGCATTTAGGGCACTTCTCCAACGTTGCATACTGATTTCGAAATAATACGCAATCGTTAGGACATGCATGTATTTTCTCATATCCCATACTAGTTGTAGAGCAAAGAATTCGCTTTGCCTAGTATGTCTTGGTAGGAAGTACATTTTCTTCTGGAAGCATATCTTGTAACAGTTCAAGCAGTGCGGTGAAACCCGAATCACTCAATCCGTAGCGAGCTTTAAAGTTATACAACTTCAACACTGCTAACAATCTTGTGTATTTAGTACTACCAGCATGTAATGGTTTCTCTGCATCACCTTTCAACTTCTCAAATTCGTTGGGCAGTTATGATGCACCCCTTCAACCACATTTAGCATTTCTTCAAGACCATCATTTTCATCAAACATGCTTTGATCAAATTCATCTGAAGCACCACTAGTGGTATGCACCCGATCACTACATGCATTGTTCGTCTCACCATGCCTTGTCTATCGTATATATGTTTGATCAATACCGTAACACACTAAATGATCTAGTAAATCAAGTGGACTAATCCGCTTTCTAAAACAACAAGATAAGCAAGGACACAAGATTTTGTCAGGATCTTTTGTGTGCTCAATTGCAAATGTAATAAAATCTTTCACCCCATCTATATATTCCCTTGAACACCGATTAGATGACATCCATTTACGATCTATCTATGCCTTCAATCTATTTTTTTAAAAAAGTACGTGGTTAGTTGTATGACTATTGCATTTACTAATTACTTTTATATTCTCTTACCAATTTTAAAATAAATTCCCAACATGAAATCTTCAACATAACGAAAGAAACCATATTTGCCACAACATATCATAGGTAAATTAGAAAACATTACAAGTTAACAAATAAAATGCAAGTGTTAAGAATATAATAATTATTTTACTTATGCAACTAATCCATAACAATCATTAGAACACCTACAAATTATAACTAACTAGTACTATTATTAAATTCAACTAAAATCACATTTGTAAGCTCAAAATTTCAAAAACATACCTTAAATAGAGCTTCAATAGACTGATGAGCTGAAACTACAAACACAAATTATACAGAAAAAAAGTCAATAAAATATTAGTGGTTGTAAATTTTTTTATTAATAATAATGTGTACAAAACATCAATATATAATAAAATATGATTAATTAGCTTAAATCAAAAAATATGATTCAAAAAAAAAAGGAAGAAAATAAAATAAAACAAAAAGGAAAGCATATATAAATGTTGAGAATATAAAAAAAAATTTATTTTTTACTGGCTTACTTAAAAGAAGAGAGAGACACTAATCATCGAACTTTAATTAATTAAATTAAGGGTACATTAAAAAATTTAAAATAAATTTAGACGTCAATTTTATTTCTGAATTATTCCAAACACATAAGTAACAATTTTTTTTTTTTTTGCCAAAGCATAAGTAACAAATAAAAATAAATAGAGAAGAAGCAATGGTAAAACAAATTAAAGTAGCAAAATAGTCATATGTTTTCCTTTAGGTCCTCACCCCTCAATGAAAGCATAAACAAACCAATAACAAATTCTATAAATAAATATGCCATTAAATTTCAGCTACTTTTTGAACTGTGAATTATATAGAAAAAATTTCCTGTCTATCAAAATTTGGTAATAATCCCATGAAAATAAATTTGTCCGGACAATCATGCATCCGATACACCGTCATTAATTAATGGGTAAATTTATTAATAGAATGTGAAGTTTAAGAAAGTTATTTCTACTAATTCAATTAAAAAAATTCTATTAATTTATCATGTTCTGTTGACTATAAATGATAGATTGATTATCACCAAAAAATAAAAAAAGACCGATTGATCAACTAATTAATTAAATCAAACAAATAGGAATTGTTTATGCTATATATATATATATATATATATATAAAATCAGGTGTTATGGATTAGTTAAACATTAATCGACAATAATACATAATCATTAGAAAACACTAATGACAATAATAGGAATTCCTATATATATATATAATCATTAGAAAACACTAATCGACAATAATATACTATATATATATATATATATATATATATAATCACGTGTGGTGCTCTTATATAGGCCCACCAACAATTTTCATACCAAGCACGCAGTTAGCAGCACTTAGAGACATGAGTGGACAGGAATAACATTTTTTTTCCACTTTAGCATATGAGATATAATTGTCTATATGCTCCTCTAACTATATATATAGATAGATGCAGATATAGATGAAAAATAAAACCAAACGATTATGTATAGTATATGTGGAGAGGTTGGCAAAAAAAAAAAAATGTGGAGAGGACCATATAGGAATTGAATCAAACAAATTAAAGAGATGTGTGGTGGATAGCTAAACATTAGTAGTTTTTATTTTAATATATAATCAACATATTTATATATACACACGTGCGTGTGATAACAAAAATAAGCAGAACAACCTGAAAAAAAAGGAAGCACGTTGAACTTACAGCTTAATTGATTAGTGCAGTGCAGTGGGGGACCACGTTGCCTGTTGGTGACGCAATCTTAAGTGAGGAGGAGGAGGAAATTTGAGCAGCTGGGACCAAGTGGATGGAGTGGGGACCAAAAGTGGATGGAAGACAGTACAAATTAGCCAAGGGAAGGGACAGGAGTGGGGATGGATGGCAGTTGGAACAAATTAAAACAAAGTATAGATTCGCTGATGAAGACGTGTGAGCGTGTGGGTGTGTTTTTTAGTGTGAGGATAGGAAATAGAGGGAGGGGGTGACGGATGAAGATGAGAAAGGGAAAGGGAGTTGTTGAATAATAATGTAGTCAAAAGAGAAGGAATAATGAGGAAGGACATGGGAATTGAAATTAGAAGATAAGGATGGGGTGTGGGGAGTTCCTATTGGCTGGGAGAATTACACTATCCTCCTTTATTGAATTTTTTTTTTATTTAAATTAATAGGCAAGTGTGGCGCCTGCCATGCTACACTTGCTTGAACACAGGGCTATGTGTGGTGCCTGCCTAGGTAGGCGCCACACCTGGCCACAGCACAGCGGGGCCAGGCGCCACAACTGTGTTTGTGTAGCGCCTATCCTACTAGGCGCCACCTCTGGTGACCAAAATTTAGAAAAAATTATACATATAGAAAAAGAAAAAAAAAGGCAGCTGTGACACTTCTTTAAAGAAGGGCCACAAAATGTGCGCCACCTTTCAACCTTTTTGTAGTAGTGAGAGCACCATCAATTTCATCGCATTTTAGCATCATATGAATTTTATTTGGCTTCTCTCCAGCTGCTTGGAACATGATTTGAACCATACATTAAGAAGAAACAGCCTTTGAAGATTAATTGAGTAATCACGGGTGAAAAAATGACTTTTTAGACCAGTTAAAATGCCTTTTTAAACTGATTCTGGATGAGGTCTTGATACAACTGATCTAAAAGTCTAATATTTTTTAGACTGGTTAAGAAACTGGTCATAAAGACAAAGTTTTAAACCCGGTTGTATTGGCAACCGTTTTTAAAATACACTATTTTAAGACCGGTTGTTATGACCACCAGTCTTAAAAGACCTCTTTTTAGAGGACTACATAAACACTTTTAAGATTGGTTGTCCATAAAACCAATCCTAAAAGTCAAACTTTTAAGATCGGTTGTATGGACAACCGGTCTTAAAATTTTACTTTTAAGACCGGTTGTATCGACAACCCTTCTTAAAAAGTGTTTTAAGACCGGTTATCTATACAACTGGTCTTAAAAATATTATTGTTGTTGTTATTATTATTATTATTGTTGTTGTTGTTGTTGTTATTATTTTGACTATCTTTGATTATATTAGTATACTAGAACACATATCCTAAAAGCTGCTTCGAAAGCCATACTTATTAAGTGCAAAGTTGAGATTTAAGTGACAAGTTTACTCTACTTATAATTACTTATCACTAATACTTATATATCCAAATATACATGCCAAGTCCCCATATTCAATTTATACAAGCCATATATGGAATTTGTTATGCAATCAACAACTAACTTATAACAAAATAAATATTGCCATAAGGTAGTGTTCATTTTCCTTCCTCTTACCATTTCTTTTTTCTTTAGTTTTCTCATTGGGAACTTGTAACATAACATGCACCTTCATCATATAATGTGTTGTTTAAAACTATCATGCATTAATTGTAAAACACATAGGCCAATGACATGTCTCAAACAAGTTCACATGTATAAATGCATGATTTCACATAATCACAAAAACAACAAACATGTCAATTCATGCAACTAATAAGTTTTGCAGAAAAGCCAAGGGAAGAAAAATTCCTCAATATATATGGAAAATTCCTTAGTTTTACAAAAACTCAATATTGTTGTAAAAGCTCAAATGAATTCAACACAACAATTATGGATGAAATCAATATCATCTTCCATAAAGGGGTCAGCAAGATCAAACATATGTAACACCAAAACCAGATAAAATATTAACTTGCTAACTTGAAAAAGAATAAAAGTAATACAAAATTTTTCAAATATACATTTACCTCTTGAGTAAATTCTGTCATGCTTAGAGTGATAATATTATAAAAATGTCTCAAAACATACAACTCACATAAGTTGGACCCCGGTGGTTGCCTACGGCTCTGAAAAAGAACATGATATCATAAAAACAAGTATAAAAGTATGGCTTATTGAATACATTCTTAAAACAACCAGTATGTACTAATCTTTTGGCATGATCCATGTAAAGTCTTTTACGTCACGAACATGCTTACCACAAGCAGTGTGTCAGAATGTCCTCATAGCCCTATCATCAAAATCACAAAGGTTACTTATTTTGCACAAATTTTATGAATTGCCAACAATAGGTAATGCAAGAAGACTTATGAGTTCATGATCTTCTTCAATTCATTCCCTGATTTGTAGTGGAGGGAGCACAAGAGGATAACAGTATAACTCTTCTTGCATAGAAGAACCAATTGCCAATGATCCCTGAAAAAAAGGATGACTATATATTAAGCAAATATAAAGCATTTTATATATTATGAAATATATATTTGTTTCTCACCCATGCACATATGGAGTCAAGAAACACTCAATTGTGGTTTCACTAAGCCTCTCTGATAAGTATGTATGTCTGATAGCAGCAGTTGTCCCTTTGTCGTGGAGTTGAACAGGGCATAGGAATCCAAATTCATCACTTTTGCCAGAGGCAACCAACCTATGATTCATGTACCTACAATAATGCAAGCACACAAATTAAAGTTTAACGGTGTAATTTGTAAAATATTTACTTCCAACTGAAGAAGATACTTACATTAAAAATAGTTGGACAATCGAAACCGTAAGCTGTTATCTAGGAGCTACCAGAGACATTAAATCATCCCTCTCAAGATAGCATTGCACCCCTGACTTGCCAACAGCTGAATTCGTAGGCCAATCTCTTGTTTGAAAAGATGTATTATATGCCATCAGAATCACTTGTTGCATGACATTCAATGGAGACTGTGAAACTTTTTGAGTGGAGGCAGGTGCAGTTAGGGCTGTGATTGGGGTTTTCTCAGCTCTATCAGAAATAAGATTCTTTGGCCATAAGATGAAAGAATTGAGGATATTACTCACAATCTTGAAGTCATTAGTAGAGCCGGGAAAACGGGCTGAGCCCGTCGGGCCGGCCCTTTTAGGCCCTGGCCCTTCAAGGGCCGGGCTTGTAAATTGTAGCCTAAAAAGGAAATCGGGCCTAAAAGGGCCGGCCCTTTAGGCCCGTTTATTTTTTATTTTTTTTACTTGGAAAGGAACCATGTTACATTTTTGAATTACCTTATTGAATATATATGTCACTCTGTCCTCATATTGTATAGAGTATGATTTTTGAGTATATTGTTTTGTCTAATTGAATCATATTGTGATTTTTGAGTATATTGTTCTGCCTATTTAGACTAAAATCATATTATATACTATTCTGCTTGATAGAGTATGATTTTTGATGAAGGTTGTGATTATTTGACTACTTGAACCTACTGCTCAAAGTAAAATACAATCAAATGTCCTTGAAATTGATGATAGTGGCGAAGAAGGTAAAAATGATAGTCGTCATACTCATGTTGTTTAGAGGTTAGAGTATTTAACTTCTTGTCTTCTTATACTTTGGCCTTTGTGTGAGTTATTTATGGACATGATTTTACCTTTGATTATACATTAGTAACTGTGTTTATTTGTTGCAAGAGATGTGTTATTTAAACTTTAATGTTGACAACATTTATGTATTAAATTATAACTTTAATCGTTGTTTTTTACTAATTATATCTCTCTGGGGAAAATACGCAGGAAAAATAGTTAAATATTGTGAAAAGGATTTCCAGGCCCTGTGGGCCGGCCCTGGCCCTGATGCTCTCGGGTCGGACCTTGAAAAACTATAATTTTTCTGACCCTGAGCCCTTTAGGGCCGGCCTTGTTAGGCCCTGGCCCGTCAAGGGCCGGCCCTGATTCCCAGCTCTAGTCATTAGTAGGGATATGAAGAGGTGCATCTGCAACAATTACTTCTTCAACTGCCATTCTGACTTGATCATTTTTTATTTATTGGTGGTGGACAGTTGATCCCAAGTTATGCACACTCCCCCGTGCAACTAATCATCTCAGAGGATCCTCCACAAATAGGTCACAAGGTTCACCAATTTCTTTTCCATGACTCTCTAATAATTGACCAATATTGCAGCAATTCCCTTTAGTGCCCTGCTTTGGTGCAAGTGAATGTGCCTGGGGAGCACTGGGATCTTGTCTTGTGCTCACAATGATAATCATTTCCTCTTTCATCTTGCTTAACCTTTCTTCTAATCTTGTATAAATGATGCTTTTGGCTCAGCCCTTGCTTTCGCCCTCACAGTGGCCAATATGTGCTCCACCTCCTTTTTAGTCGCCATACTTGAGGAACGGCATGGGGCTGCTCTAAAATAATCCTTTATGCCTATCCCTCCTCTAACTCCCCTGACACGCCCAGGATGCTCATGTTTTCCTATAGCAACGGTCAAGATATTATTCCTCCCATCCGATTTAGATGATCCCTCGACTTGTTTTTTTTTGAAACTCCTCTTGTAAGACATATATGACAAACATAAGTAATGAAATTTGTTTACTAAATAATTAATAACAACAACAATACTTACAATTTTTTCACCAACTATGCGAGATTGTTCACTCGTATAAGACCCGTTCCTCTTTTGGTGAGCGAATTTCCACATTTCTTTGCGACGTATCAGAGATGGTGGAGAAAGAAGAATAGAAGGATCGAATTGAGCTGCTTCTTCCAGTTTCTTCAGTTTGACCGCCAAGAAGTCTTTTTCAGCCTTCGCATAACCCCCACGAGACATTGTATAGAGGCAATCATTCTTTCTACCACTCTCTTATGCCTTTTGCCTTTTTGCCTGCGAATAAGAAATAAAAATAAGGTTACAATCAATATAAGAATACTTGTCGCACAGATTAGGATGAGGCTCACTATCTTTTACCTCGATATGCACGTAATTGTTAGCTAGACTTGTCTTAAACTTTGTCCAGCGTTCATCACAATAAGTCATTGTCTTCATATACAAGATGTCACTTTGAGGAACGTCATAAGTGAGCTGTAATGCATGCATTGGATAGTTAGTGACAAATTTGATAATTCAACCGTACAAATTTGATAGTTAGTGAGAGCAATCATTTTATACCTGGATAGTTTCCCAAATATGTTGCTTCATATGTTCATCCACATTCACTACTACAGAATATACCTACAACTACCCTAAAGGACGTCGCGTTTTAAAAAAGGGACGCTCAAAATATAGGCGGGTGGCATATGTGTAATTATAGGTGAAAATTGGAAAGGTTTGCACATAAAATATAATTGAATCTCACGCCTAAAGATGTCAGGAAGTGTTTTAGATGTCCCCAATCAAAATGGGGACGTCTAAAGACCCCCTAAATCTGACATACAGAAAAAAAATATAAAATCTTTTGGACGTCCCCAGAACAGTTGGGGACGTCTAATGTTAAGCTTTAGACGTCCTTAGTAGGGCTGGGGATGTCTAAAGATGGATCACATGCACTGGTCGACATGATCGGTGCATGTGATGTGTCAGAAAATTGTCTTTAGGCATCCTAAATATTGACTGGGGACGCTTAAAGCTTCTCTGCTTTACTCTTCCTCAGTACTCTATACTCCTCTTATCTTCACTTTCGTCATCCCTATCATCTTTGTGCTCTCCTATCCCTTTCTCGTTTTTCTTCTTTCTCCAAATCTTTCTATACGGCTATCCCCTGTTTCTTCTTGGTCCTCCATCTTACCCTTTATTTCATCCATAGCGTGCCTGCTCGTTGCCGTCTTTACTCTGGGTTTGCACCATTTTCTCTCATTCTCGCCACCGTCATCCTCCCTCTTACCACCGTGGGTCATCTCCCTCTAAAGTTTCCGTTACAGGTTAGCTAACTAAACTTGTGAATGCTTAGCAAAATGCATTTAATTCTCGGCTGTAATTTAAGTGTGATTTGTGCTTGAGCTTTATCTTTGTTGTTTTGGTGGTAGACTTGCTGAGACAATTGTTGTCAATGTGAGCTGTGAATTTAAAGTTTAATGTCAACACCCGTTTCCATTTTGATATACATAGAGTAATAGAGACCAAGTTCCACAGGCATACAGAAGAGTACATATATACTGAGAAAAGCATTTATTTACAGTCCAAAGTCAACCATATAGAATGCGACAATATACACCACCATTACAAAATATCCAGAAGTATTTTAGACATAGACTATCTATAACCACGAACTTTGTATTTGCCTCGAGGCACATGCCAGTCACTTCCCTTGGTCTACATTCTTGCCTTTTGATCCATTAGCGCCCGCTAAGATGTTTGGTTTAGAAAAAGGGGTGAGATTCCGAAGAATCCCAGTAGAAACATGCTATCGTTCATAGAAAATGCGAAAAGTAAATATGATATATGCCATGTATGCACCAATTAATGAATAATATAAACATATCATCTGCATGTATACATGAGTAGGGCCCAGCCCCACTAATCTGCATCGGTTGGTCTTCCGCCAACTCCAGTGTAAGTGCCTCTAGCACTACTGGCCCCTCTCTGGGCAAAACATGTTGATTAATCAAGCGCATTTACAAACAATGGCATCCACACAATCATAAAAATATGGCATGATGTATGAAGGATAATGTCCCTACCTCAAAGTTCTATCGACCCCTTTCTGTGTGCCTCGTAAATCATGTCAACTTTCGGCTCCCGATTCGGTCCTAAAATATTCAATGTACAAGAAATAGGTCATAACCTATCCAAGTATCATATTAGACTCTTCCATAGTGTTTATTGTGGTTATATTAGCCTATGGTGAAAATTTACCAAAATGCCCCCGGGACCCCGGCCCGGTCCCGCTGTACCCGGCCCGATGGCACGTTTTTCCAAATTTTTGACTAGGGCTATCCTGACATATTTTCGTCTAAGGAATCCATTTCCGGGCTCAAAATTACCAAATTCAATCTCAAATTACGAAATTGCCCTTGGCAGCCTTACTTTTAGGGTTTTAGGGGCGTTTCTGTAATTATGCTTTCTCGCCTTTTTCGAAAATGTGCCCAACTGTAACCCCACCTAATTTTCCCTTCTGAATCCAATGGAACCATCAAATCATTGAAAATCCAACTCCTACCCCTAGATCTGGCCCTGACCGAAATTATGGAGTCCTCCGGGCAAAATCGGTATTTTGTGTTTTCGGCTCCGTAAACGCTTTCCTTTCTACTCCTAATCACTTTATTAACCA
Organism: Inga oerstediana; assembly: GCA_963210345.1. Taxonomy (NCBI): domain Eukaryota; kingdom Viridiplantae; phylum Streptophyta; class Magnoliopsida; order Fabales; family Fabaceae; genus Inga; species Inga oerstediana. The sequence goes on along the minus strand of OY723399.1, from coordinate 74,681,512 downwards.
TCTAATTGAGTTATAACAATTGTTAGAACAAGCGTTTCACCCAAGAGGGGGGGTGAATTGGGTGATACTAAAATTTCGTCGGAAATGTAAAACTTTAACAGTGAAATTAAAACAGTAAGGAGTAAGGAGAAATATCACTGAAGTGTACACCGGGAGTTATACTGGTTCGGTCACAACCACTTTGACCTACGTCCAGTCCTCAAAGCTTCTCTGAGAGTTTCACTATAACTTCCAAGATTCAGTGGGTTCTTGGCACCTCAGTACAAGCAAGTTCCTTCACCTAGACACTCACTCCCCCTTACAAGTTGTAATCCAATCCCAACTCAAGGTTCCACAACCTTAAGTTATCTCAATAACAAATATTGAGTTTGAATGAAATATCTCTCTTACAGAGTGAATAAGAATCACTGAAGCATAGAAATACAATTACAATGTGAAAACAGAGCAATGAACTTGATGATATGTGTGAGTGTGTTATTGTTCTTGTTTCTCTGTTTGGATGTTCCCATATATATAGATATGTTGGTGAAGACCGTTGGAACATTTTCCTTTCGTCCGTTGGAGAGTGCGCAGCCACTATTGACTTTTCCAGTTTTTGAAAAATATCCGTTGGCGGTGGTTAGCATTTGAACGTTTCATTTGACTTCCATTACTTGATATGATTTCTTCATTGTTCATCTGTAAATAGGCTAAGAATACTAATACAATGAAAGATTAATCATATAGGAAACAAATCAATGAACGTTTGAATGATTTCTGGATTTCTGGGTTTGCCTACTCGAGTAGCTACTCGAGTATTACTTGAAGTTTACTCGAGTACTTACTCGAGTATCATCGAGTAATCTTTGATCAACTGCAAGTCAACAGACAAATTTAAGATCACTCGGGTAGTGCATGGAATAACCAATTTTCAAACCTTTGGAAATATATGTTTACTCGGGTACCTACTCGAGTAATACACTCACAACTTTATGAGTTACTCGGGTACCAGCTCGAGTAAACCTTCAAATAAACTTTTGGTTACCCGATGCTTTACTCCAGTAATGTTGGCAGGATTTCAAAGCCGAGAGCACTTACCTTGTTACTCGAGTACTTACTCGAGTAAACTTACTCTTTGGGCACTACTTACTCGGGTAATGACTTGAAGTTTTCCTTGAAAACAACTCTGCATACTTGGGTACCTACTCGAGGAATCCACTTAAAATAGAACATTAAATACTTGCATACTAGAGTAATGACTCGAGGAAAATGAGATAAAATTATATCAAGTTAATCGGGTACCACCTTCAAGTTTTCACTTACTTCAGTACGTTACTCGAGTACCTACTCGAGTAACATTGGCAGTGGTACAAAATGCCGAGAGCAACACATTTCCAGACACAGAGTTACTCGAGTATCATTGGCAGGCCGAGAGCAACTGGAAGGTTTTCACATGGTTACTTGAGTAGTTCCTCGAGTAACGTTGGCAGGCCGAGAGCAACTCCAACTTTTTATCTGGTTACTCGAGTAGCTCCTCGAGTAACATTGGCAGGCCGAGAGCAACTTGAAAATACTTACACTATTACTCGAGTACTTCCTCGAGTAACGTTGGCAGGTTACTGGAAGGTGCCTCTGGTTACTTCAAGTTTTGTCTCATTACTTGAGTACGTACTCGAGTAATGCCTTAGAAAACTTGCTTCTGATCAAGTTTCTCAGCATTTTATCTTGGCCTTTCTTCATTACTCCAATGCTTACCTCAAGTGATGCTTATCCCTGTTATTCCTTTGTTCAAACTTGTTTATTAATCATTTCCTTTTCAAACCATTCTTTTGTTATCATCAAAACATGAGATCTAACAATAATCATTTGAACTAAAATTGGGCAGCATAACCCTTAGGAACACACTTTTCTAAAATTTAAAACCAATGGCAATCCGGCAAAATTTCACCGATTAAATTGCCCACAACAACTAGAATAGTTAATATACGAAGGTTTGGAAGTTACTTCAAGCTCCCACAGGCTTTTCCCAAAAATGTCTGAAACCATAACCTTTAGAACACCAAATTTGAGCTTTCCAAACCTTGAATAACATAGTAGAGTAGCTTAGGAATGGAATTATACGTATTAGGAACCGATTTACCGAAGAAATCACTTACCTTTGCAAGTTTTTCTTCTTTTGTTCTCTCTAGAATTTCACCCTTTCTCTCACTAGTTCAGATTTGGTTGGGCACGAAAATGAGCTGAGGAAGATGATGGTAAAGTGTTTTTATTATATTATATGATTGTTTTAATGGTTTATAGAATTTCCAAAAATTCCAAAATCAATTTTATGTACATAAACCCTATGTACATGTAACTAAGCTCATTAAACCTAACCAATATTTCCTTCCTCTTGCAATGTGTAGGAGACACCTAGGGGTCCCTCCCTATGGTCTCAATTGGCTTCACAACTCGTTCCGGTTACGTATATACGTAAAGTCTCAATTTTGGTCAAAATTGCACTTTTTGCTCAAATTTTCCATAAATTCATATTAAATTGACCAAAATATTATAAATATATTTTTAACCTTTATTTTCCTTAATTAATTGAAATTAACTTCAGTTAATTGAAAAATAATTTATTTTGTGCTATTTTGGCAAAATTACGATTTTGCCATTACCTTTCTAATCCAATTTCTTTTCTTATTTTTCTTTGGCCATTTTCCATATATTTTTGGACCAAATATTTTCTCTAATATTCCTTCATTTTTGGACCTTAATATTGGGGTTTTTAAATTAACCAAATTAATTCCTTAATTATTTTTGCCCAATTTCCCTGAAATTGAACATTTATGAATTTCATAAATTCCAAATTCATGAATATTCACAGTTTTATTGAATTTCTCAAATAATTACAATATATTTAGTGAATATAAAATTTGGGGTGTTACATTTGACTTGTGTTGGACTTGTACACCTTGCTTGCTATTGAATTTATGGACTAATTTCCCTGCTATGAATTTAAAGTTTGACTTGAAATTGACTGTTGTTGAGCTTAACTTTGCTGTTCTCAATTATAAAATATTGAGTTTAATTGGTGATTAAAAGAATAAATTAAAGTGTGACTGTGAATGGCTTGCAAGGTGTAGAATGGCTAAAGAATCTAGAATATTTATACACACACACCCGTAATAGTAATACTTAGATCAAGTAGAAGGGACTAGATATATGACAATGAATATGCCTACTTATATGAAGACATTAATCTGATAAGAGACTTTTTGGCTGGGCATCTTGTTCAACGTATACCAAAGTGAAGTTTTTATTTATATTAGTTAATTAAGTAGTGGTTTGTATAGACACACTTTGTGGTGGCTGAACTGTTGTTGTTATGTTGTCTGCCTATCTCTTTTTTTATTTGATTGGTTAGTTGTTAAAGGGGATTCAAACATTTCTATATTCCAAGGTACGAATTAGAGTTGTGTTGTTGTACATGCTATTAGATTGTCGGATAACATTTTTATTAGCTAGTGTTGAACTGTTGTTGTTTCCATTCTTGTTTATGCAATTTCTTCAATCCAATTTCTGTAGTTTAAATTTGCCGGACAATGATGTATATAAAAGGCCATAAAAAAAACTTTAGATGTCCCCAGTCGTAACTGGGAATCTAAAGTGGTTCAGAAACACTTTAGACGTCCCCAGTCTAAAATGGGGATGTCTAAAGTGTTTCTGAACCACTTTAGATGTCCCAGTTATGACTGGGGACGTCTAAAGTCTGCCCTAAAGACGTCCCCTATTTTAGGGACATTATTGACAGTTTTTTTCTACGTCGCTCAGATAGACATCCCCTGTTTTTAGACGTTAAAAGGCCCATAAAAGGACGTTAAAAGCATTTTTTGTAGTAGTGATTTCTCCACTCTTCTATCAAGATGCTAGGCTTGTTGCGTGCTAAGAGGCCGACAAAACTCTTATACTGGCTTGTATTAGGCCCAAATGGTTTTCAATATCTATCAAACTTAATCGAAATCTTTTCACCGATATTTCGATTGAGGGGAATGTCTCTCAATTGGATACCTCTTTTACCCCTTCATATGGATTGGTTATGGGGCTTACTTTGATTCTGGCTCAGAGCATTGCTAGGCTCATTCTGACCAACACTAGTTGGTGGCTCTGGAGTATCCTCACTAGGACATCTTATTATCCTCACTTACAATTGAATGAGCTAATTTATATTCCTATATGGTCATGACACTTTAAATTTCAGCCTCCAATTTTCATTTCAAGCATTATATTAACATTTTAGACTTTTCTATATCCTTGTTAGCACTTAAGTATCGTACAGGGCATTAAAATACCCAATTCTAAATAAATTTCCAACTTTTATAATTCTCTCAATTACTCCAAAAAATTCCTCTTTACAATCTGGAATTTTCCAGCAACTACATATAATTTAATTGTCTCCAGCTTTGCTTTTGCAACTTTCATTTTAACTTAGTTGGAAATTTCTTCCTCATGCTCTCCCTATACAATTCCACCTCCTAAATTTATTGGAGTCATAAAACAGAATAAAACCTAACTCTGTCTAGCTAAAACAAAGCACCTCTAACAACAAAAACTAACTCTGTTTAGCTAAAATAAAACAAAGGACAAAGAGAAGTCAAGTGCATAAAGGGATAAAGAACACATAATTCAACAATACAGAGTTATAGAATCAAGGCTGAGAGACATTGAAGCTGCTCTGAGAAAGGAAAGAGAGGCTTTGCATCCACATATAATATTCTACATTAATGCTCACAAGTTAAGATAATTCAAAAGGGAGAACAATGCCTTAGAGCAAGCAACGGAAAAAGCCAAATGTATCTCATAATTACCTAGAGTTCGAGCTTCAAGAAGAAACCTTGGGGAGGCAAGTAATGGCGATGTGGGAATGCAATCGACCGTACCCCTGCGTCCACCAGCGGCATTGGTAAAGAAAAAAGGAGAGACGTGGGAAGGAGGAGCTTGATGAAGAAACCCAGGGGAGGCAAGAAACTGAGCTTGAGAAAGAAATCAATCGAAGGGAACAAACGCCGAGCCTTACAGTAATGTATTCAGCCGAACCTCTGCGTCGATGGCCGCGAAGGTTACGGACGGAGGAGCGATGTGAGAAGGAGGAGCTACCACGAAACGAGGGAGGGGTTTATAAGAAGCTTGAGTATCAGATTTCAGAGTTGAAATTAAGTGCGAGCTAAAGAGGCCGTGAAATATTGAAGGCACTTTTAAGACCGGTTATTTCTCACAACCGGTATTAAAAATACTATTTTAGACCGGTTATTCAAAATAGCTGGTTTTAAAAATAATGAATTCTTCTTTTAGATCGGTTCGTACTAACAACCAATCTTAAAAGTTTAATATTTAAGATTGGTTTTTTTACAACCGGTCTTAAAAATGATAACATATCATTTTTTTTAATTGTCTTTAATTTAGAAAATATATTAGACCTGTTATATTTAGAACTGGTTTAGAAAATATATTACATATATTTATATTTTTTAATTATGTATGTTTTAGGACCGGTTGTTTATAAAACCGGCCTAAATAATATATTTAATACTTTATTTTAATGGAACCGGTCTTAGAAGTTGATCATAATTACCAAAATGCTACTGTCATATTTTTAAGACCTTATCCACTATAACCGGTCTAAATGTGCCGGTCTTAAACACCATTTTTGTACTAGTGAATCTAAATGTGAAGTTCAATGCAAAATGATATTATACTGTACGATTATATCTCCTTTTGTACTTAATATAAGCTTTCGTTTGTAGTATAATTTACAATATAAGTGAGATCTTATATTAAGAATCAGGGGTAGTGTTAAGTAGGACTTGAAGAGACAATACTTAAACAAACTTAGATGGGATCAAGTCATATTTATATAATAAGCAATGATCTGATACCATTCTTTGGCAAAAAATAAAAAGGATATTTTGTACTCAACCTTTTTTTAATTATATTCATTCACATGGAAAATGATGTAGCAGAGGTCTACTATATATAATATATATTACTCTCTTTGATAATCAATATAAGAGCTAAATAACTAATTTATTGATATTAAGAAAATTAATCTAGCTATTTATAATAAATGTGTATTGGTTTCCTTGAAATACTTGTTCCCAAAAATATTGTATATAGCATAGGAACAAAGTTAACCCCTTGCCAAGCTCCTATATTTAGCATTGGAGGCACTATTCTTTAAGAGCCCCCATCTTATTTCTTGTACTTTATGATGAAGAAACTTTAAAAAAATACTTACACTTGACTGTTTTAATTGTTTCAATTAACTTATTTTAAGTTATTTCACAATGTATATGTCAAAAGAGTTTTATTTCCCAAACAAGAATAAACTAACTTCCTGTTAGAAAGAATGAATTAAAGGTGGTTAATTAACAATTGCCAAGCTTAGAAGCCCTATAAGTTGAGAAGGGCATATAAACTCACATAATCAAGAGGCACAGGCATGATATAAGGAGACTCCTACATGCAATGCTCTTATTTATATCATAATGATACAGTGTACAAAATGTATGAGATGAAACATTAGGCAACATATACAAGAAGTGAGCCAACAGATAAGAAAGACAGTGTATGGAAGAGCCCAAAACTCAAAAGCTGATTTCTCCTTCAAGAGCATGAAGAGATTTAAATGACCAGGTTGTCTCTTTCCTTCTCTTATCTCTTTTATTTACATTTTTAGACTTATTGTTTGAGATAATAAGCGCAAGGTTAGATTATTCACTTATTTAGTGCTTCTTCTCCACATTTTCTCGACTGTGAGAAAATTTTACAATTTTGCACTTGACTAGCTCAAAGAGAAAATTTTGTCATTCATGGAAAAAACAGATGAGTTTTGCACTGATTAGTTTCTTTGGAGTCTTGCTGTTCTCCCCAGCTAAGGACACAGAAGCGGGAACCATTAAATGGTAGATCTGATAAAGAAAATGCTTGGACGAGGATGCGTTATGGCTTGCTATGGCTTGGACACAGAGGAGGATGCGTTGGCTGGGCATACGTTTATGAAACATATCAACCACAATTAATCTCATAAGTTGCATTATCTAAAAAAATGTATAAGAGAGAGGGCCAATTCTACCACTGACTTAGTGAAAACATAAATAACAAATTGCGCTAACTAGTTTGAATCTCATTAAAAGCATGCTTAGATTATGGTTAGGAATCTCAAAAGTACTTATGCATATAAGTAGAGACAACACCCTCTCACATACTTACCTCGTGTACTGTAAATCACGATTGAAAAATTATTTTTAAAGATTTTAATTGCTATTCCAAACAAGCACTAAATTGATCAAAAATACGTACAATAGGTTAAACCAAGTAAACTCACATGAAGTGGAGTGAACTATTTTATACTTATCTCTCTATTAAAAAAAAAAACAATTTATCCATTGTTTAAAGTTTTATTGGACTCTGACGGATTGATCGAGTTAAGTTTTGAGCTAAATAAGAATAATTTTTCTAAAGGCACCTTTTTTGTTTTTTAATACATAAGGACTCATTTTTGAGTTGTTAATGTACTTAAGTAGAGTTAACACCTCTGATTACCAACAATACCTGATGGCAGAAGACATTCTTTCGAAGAGAAATGGAGAGGTGGATGGTGGAAAAGTTGATTTTGACCCAAAAAAAATGAAGAGTTTTTGCATGTAACCAAAGCAAAATTAAATAAAGGCTCATGAGTCAATCGAACATTTAATTCACTCACTTTATTTCAAAGAGTATGATCTAATAAATTGTTAATTGACTCAAAAATTTTAATCAAAGGGGAATCAAAAACACACGCACACACAAGCAAGCATATACTCCCTTCATTCCTAAATATAAGATAAAGTTTTTTTTTGAAAATATTAAGAAAATTAATAAATTACTTTAAAGTACTTATATTTATTGTTTTTTCTCCAAACTATTTTATCTAACTTATAAACTGATATATGTATCAAAAAACTTATAAATTGATATATAATCTAATAATACATAATATATGATATGATTAAGTAACTCATTTAGCTTCATTAATCTTATAAAAAAAGTTAACTATATCTTATATTTAGAATAAGATGAAAGAAGTATAAAAGACAGACTCATCTTTTTTAACTTTGAACTTTGAAGTCCCGAAATCTGAGGATCTTGTACCTCATTTACTAGTAAACAAAATTTATTCTGCAGTATTATTTATATTTAATTTGTTGGACAGTGTTATCTCTGTTCCTCTAAATTCACACATTTGCATGTGGGCAGCACTATATAATTATACATTATTATAATACACAAAACCCAGTTTTCTCGATTCTTAACTTCCAAGTTTCTGAACCTTCCTTATTTTATTATTTTATTTTCTTATTAAAAAAGCAGAAGAGTCTTGTTTCTGTCCATAGAGGATTTGATATGCTTTGTCGATTGCCACATCCATTTAAAATATTGACAAGTAATTTATTGATTGAGGAATCTCACGTGTTTTCCTCTTCCACATTATTTATACAATTTTAATTAATTAATGGGATCCCGATCGATATTAAGTTATTGATCCACTTTATATAATATTTATTACTCCTAATATTAAATTTGGATTTGGAATGATCTACTTTGTCCTTCAATTACCCAACGATGCTTTTTCATTACCCCAACACGCAGTACTCATCATTCTTTTCTTTATGGTTTTGCAATGTACGCACCAACCAAAATCGAAAGAAATAATGTGAAAAGGATTGCATAAAATCTGATTTACATAATTATAAGGTTTTTCAAACAATTTTTTTTCCATTCGAAAAATTTAATTAAATACAACGATGAAAAATGAGTTTAAATTGGATTTTAACAAGAAAAATTGAACTACGTATTAGAACTTAGTTTTATTATCAGTTTATTTAACCTGTAAATAAATTTTCAACTCACTACAACAGAAAAGTTAGAGAGCTTAATTTCTTTTAAAAAAAAAAACCTCAACTGACTATATTTAATTTTTGATCGAAATTGAGTATATTTAATTTGGATGGTATTTTTTGTCTATTTTTATATTAAATCATAGTTTTGATAATTTAATAATTGAAAAATTATTACTACCTCATATCCCTAGTATAAGAGCTAGTAGGTGTTGGATTAATTTGGTTCAAAATAAAAGATCTCAATCCATTTTATATCTTATATTTATTATTTTCCGTAAATCAATTTACCTAATTTATAAATTAATATATAGTTTAATGTTACACAAGAATGTTCAAATTAACCAATTTATTTCATCTTCTTAATATTTTAAATTAGTTAAGTATCTTTTATATTAGGGGCAAGGGTGAGTATTAATTTTTTTTATTAAAAAAGTTTATATGAATGGTACAAAGAGTTAACAAGAGCCTAGTATCCCTCTGCATTCAATGAACACTTGTAAAAATACTTTCAGATTGTGTATCAACAAAGTTCATACATTACTAGCAAGTTTTGAACTTATAAAATTATATGATTCGTTTTAAATTGTGTACTAAGTAAGGACTCAATTCTTTTACACTTGACTCATATTAACTACTGTACATGATCCAAACAATTAAGCAACAGGATCAAAAAGTATTGATCCCCCATATCTCTCATTTATACATAACCACAATAGAAAAGTTCATAGGAATAACAAATAACGAAAACTACAAAACTCACATCCTTGGGCTTTAGTCTTTGAGCCCACTAATTACATAACTAATAAGCCCAAAACAAGCCCAATACTATATTTCTAACATCCCTCTTCAAGTTCGAGGTTCAAACAAATTCAAAGTTCCCAATTTGCTGAACAACCAACCATAGACTTTGCTTTTGAGTGGCTTGGTAAACACATCTGCATGCTGGTGTTAGAACTCATGTTGTAAATTAATAACTCCCTCTTGAAGTTTTTCACAGACGAAGTGACAATCTATTTCAATGTGCTTCGTCCGCTTATGAAACACAGGATTAGAAGCAATATAGATTGCATATTTGCTATCTCAATACACAGACTGGTTCAATGTTCTTTATATCCAAATCTTTTAACAAACGAGTTAGCTACACAATTTCAGATACCGCTGTTTCTAGGGCCTGATACTTGGCCTTCGCAGATGCTATTTTTAGACTTCCAACAGAAGGGCAACCCTCCAAAACTAATAAAGTAACCCGTGACTGACCTTCTAGAGTTTAGATAGGTTGCCTAATTTGAATCAGTATAACATTCAAGCTGAGTTCCTTCCGTTACAGCCAAGAAAATGCCTAAGCCCGGCTTCCCCTTCCATTATCTCACAACTCAAACCGATGCTGCCATGTGGGATCTCCTTGGTGCACTCATAAATTGGCTTAATGTCTGCACAACAAAACAAATGTCTGGTCTTGTATTAGTAAGATAAAGTAGCCTACCTATCAACCTTCGGTATGCAGACGGATCAGCTAATAAAGGATCATCTTGCTTGAAAAACTTACGCTTTCGCTTATGTTTCAACCTGTTGCCTTTCTTGGTTGTAGTGTCTTGTGCACTTAATCGTATATGCCATTCCATAGGAACTTGTAGAGGTGTAGCCCCACTTAATGCCATATCAGAAATCATATCCAAAGTATATTTCCTTTGACTAAGCACTATACCCTTAGTAGATCTTGCCAATTCTAATCCCAGAAAATACCTAAGATGTTCTAAGTCCTTAATTTTGAAATTTTGATGCAAATATGCTTTCAATTCATTTATTTTACTAAGATTATTGCCAGCTATTACAAGGTCATCAACATAAGCTAATACCAAGATGATATCTCCTTTGGTTTTCTTAATGAATAATGAATAGTCATACTTACTTTGCCTAAACCCCCCTTTTATTATAGTTTCCATGAGCTTGGCATTCCATTGTCAAGAGGTTTGCTTAAGTCCATACAATGATTTAGTCAACTTGCAAACTTTATTGTTGCCAACCCTTGTGGGATTTTCATATATAACTCCTCATGTAAATCTCCTTGGAGAAATGCATTATTGACATCCCTTTGAAATAGATGCTAATAATTATGCAAGGGAAAGGGCCAATCTTGTAACACCTCGAATCAAACAACCAAATACTTAATCATAGTAATTCAAATATCGCTAATAAGGATGTTCAACATCTAAAACATCAAAATACAAATCAGTTCAAATAAAGCCCAAGTCACAGTGTTAAACCAAATCCTCGAAACATTTCCTTAAAACAAAATAAAAATGCGGAAGTCTTAGGGTCATGGCAATATAAATGACATAACATGAGCTCTAGGAGCACAAAAGAGCCTCCAAGGCTCACTCCATAGGTGCCTTCCCTTGCTCCATACTAGAATAATCACCTAAAAATGTTAATATATAGGGATGAGATTCCACATCTCAGTAACTACTGAAATTTTCTACCGTACACAAGCAAATCACATATGATAAAAAGGAACTGATTACATATATATTCATATATACCATAATTCTCATACAAGACAAAAAAAAGTTTAATCACCATTATGTCAATCTGTATTTTCATCACAACATGTAATATACAATTATGCAATATGTAAGATGCAACCTCCCTTATATCACCGTCCATCCTTATTCCGCTGACTGGAGCCATAAGCTAACACATAGTCCAACAAAAACCCATCCATTTGACTGGATTGTCCCAAGCTCACCAGTTCTTAAGATACACCCGGCCAAAGATGTAGAGCTTAAGTCTGGACTATGGCTCCCCTCCTTAAAAGAATACAACTAAGGAGGTGTCACATGTTCCACAGCTTCAATGAAATCCCGGCCAAAGGAAAACATGGAAGAAGAGGCCCTGATAAGTACCATCTACTGTGCACCGAGTGATAGCATACCACGTGGTAAAAGATCTCAACATACAAGTTCCTCCTCACTCCAACCTATCACAGATGCAACCGCCATGACAGTGATAAATAAAATATCATTAAAAGACAAAGTACAATAATTCATGCTTCCATTCATATCAAATATAATCACATATTCAAACATGCTAAAAATGAAATAATAATCCAATAATATATTAATTATCATTAAATTATTAATTATATGAATATAATGAGTTATATAGAAATTTACTTATAACACTACTTATTTGAGAATTTATAATACAAACACATATACATATAATTCAGTCCATTTTTCTTTTAAAAAAAATAGTCATTCAAAAATCATACACTATTCACAAGTATATGGAAGAATATTCAGAGTTACCTGTTACTCCTTAACGTACAAGTAATCATACACGTGTTACTTCAAAGCTCTCAATGAGAGTCTACAAAATCACACATATAAACATCTATTAATATATTAATTAAAACTACCATCTATAACTAATATTATACACACCTAAGTTTCCACGAATTCCACCATTTTTTTATGATGCAATATCATTTGGGAATAATAATAATGTGTTTTTTTTGTTAATAACAGGCAACAGATTCTATACATATAAAAGTTATATATATATAAATATACATATATTTATATATGTATATGGTGACACAGACTTGCAAAGAGAGAGGGGAAAAAAAAGTAAAAACAGAAACTTGGCTTCTTCTTTTTTTGGACATTACCTACATCCACCTCCTTTTTATTCAAGAGATACATGAGTTTGACATGCCTTGAACAATAACCCAAGCAATTAAAAATAAAATAAAAAAAAGGAAAGAGGGTGGTGTTTAACCGCAAGATAAGGGAAAAGAAAGAGAGATGAATGGACCCCAATACATCTACTCATTAAGATCATGACAAGATGGGGTAATGGGCAAAAGAAAGATGTGTGTGACTATATATATATACTCACGCAAAGATTCACGCACACCCATCAATAACAAGAAAAAAAAAGGTTCAACAATGGGTAGCATTTTTTTGGGGGAGAATTGACATATGGTCAGATCACAAGAAAAGGAAAAAAAACGAAAAGAGGAAATGTGAGGTTGAAGGGGAAATATACATACATATATATGTGTGTGTGAGAGAGAAATTGAAGGAAAAAGGCTCAAGATTTTTAAATCTCACACATTTAATGGGTGGAGAGAGAGTAAAATAGTCAAGCTGAGATGAATGAATCACTGGAGATCCGTGGGTCCTTAAAGCAATATAAACACATGTTAGAGCAAGTGTTTCACCCAAGAGGGGGGTGAATTGGGTGATACTAAAAATTTCGTTGCAAATATAAAATTTGACAGTGAAATTAAAACAGTAAGGAGTAAGGAGAAATATCACCGAAGTGTACACTGGGAGTTATATTGGTTCGGTCACAACCACTTTGACCTACGTCCAGTCCTCAGAGCATCTCTGAGAGTTTCACTATAACTTCCAAGATTCAGTGGGTTTTTGGCACCTCAGTACAAGCAAGTTCCTTCACCTGGACACTCGCTTCCCCTTACAAGTTGTAATCCAATGCCAACTCAAGGTTTCACAACCTTAAGTTATCTAATAACAAATATTGAGTTCGAATGAAATATCTCTCTCTCAGAGTGAATAAGAATCACTGAAGCATAGAAATACAATTACAATGTAAAACAGAGTAATGAACTTGATGATACGTTTGTGTGTGTTCTTGTTGTTGTTATTCTCTGTTTGGATGTTCCCATATATATAGATATGTTGGTGAAGACCGTTGGAACATTTTCCTTTCGTCCGTTGGAGAGTGCGCAGCCACTATTGACTTTTCCAGTTTTTGAAAAATATCCGTTGGCGGTAGGTGGCATTTGAACTTCTCATTTGACTTTCCTTACTTGATATGATTTCTTCATTGTTCATCTGTAAATAAGCTAAGAATACTAATACAATGAAAGGTTAATCATATAGGAAGCAAAATAATGAATGTTGGAATGATTTCTGAATTTCTGGGTTTGCTTACTCGAGTAGCTACTCGAGTATCCCTTGAAGTTTACTCGAGTATCATCGGGAAAACTGTGATAAATTTCAAGTCAACACACAGATACAAGATTACTCGGATAGTGCATGGAATAAACTAAGTTTCAAACCTTTGGGAATAGTTGTTTACTCGGGTACCTACTCGAGTAATGCACTCATAACTTCATAGGTTACTCGAGTACCTACTCGAGTAATCTTCAAATAAACTTTGGGTTACTCGATGCTTTACTCCAGTAATATTGGCAGGATTTCAAGGCCGAGAGCATTTCAAGTTTGATTACCTTGTTACTCGAGTACATACTCGAGTATACTTACTGTTTGTGCAATGATTACTGGGGTAATGACTTGAGGTTTTCCTTCAAACATAACACTGCATACTCGAATACATACTCGAGTAATCTACTTAAAATAAAACATTAAATACTTGCATACTAGAGTAATGACTCGAGGAAAATGAAATAAAATTAGATCAAGTTATTCTAGTACTACCTTCAAGTTTTTGCTTACCTCAGTGAGTTACTCGAGTAGCTACTTGAGTAACATTGGCAGTGGTACATAATGCCGAGAGCAACACATTTTCTGAAATAGAGTAACTCGAGTACAGACTTGAGTATCATTAGCAGGCCGAGAGCAACTGGAAAACTTTTACATGGTTACTCGAGTACCTACTCGAGTAACGTTGGCAGACCGAGAGCAACTCCAAGTATTTACCTGGTTACTCGAGTGGCTACTCGAGTAACATTGGTAGGCCGAGAGCAACTTGAAAATATTTACACTATTACTCGAGTACTTACTCGAGTAACGTTGGCAGGTTACTGGAAGGTGCCTCTGGTTACTTCAAGTTTAGTCTTATTACTCGAGTACGTACTCGAGTAATGCCTTAGAAAAATTGCTTCTGATCAAGTTTCTCAGCTTTTTCTCTTGGCCTTTCTTCATTACTCCAATGCTTACTTCAAGTGATGCTCTTCCCTATTTTTACTTTGTTCAACCTTATTTATTAATCAAATCTTTTTCATAATATCTTTTGTTATCATCAAAACATGAGATCTAACAACACAAGCACAGTAAAAAAAATGGAGAGAAGATGAGACAAGACAAGACAGCACAGGGGAAAGAAAAACGAGCAAATTAAAGAAAAATGTTACTTTGACAAAACAGGTTGAAAATCATGACAAACAATGCACAGTAAAAATTCAAAACGGGAGATGTTTGATAAGAGAAAAACAAACACAACAAGGAAGAAGAGTACTGACCCGAGACAGTTGGTGTGCGGCACTGAGAGAACAAGCAGAGTGAGAAGGAGAGAGTCTTATATAGGGCTAGGTTTAGGGTTTGGCACTCATTAAAATATATATTCTTTTTTTTAAAAAAATAAAATAATAATGTTAGTAATATTTTGACAGATTTATTTATTTATTTATTCTACTATTAAGATATATTTACATATACATACCCATATAATTAAGTAATTATTTTAAGAAGGTATTTTATTTCATAGATATTTTTTTTTTTGAACTTGATGCTTATTTTTAAAGTATTAATTTATTATATACTCTTGACTAATTAAAACTTAAACTACAACTAACTCTAAGTGTTAACAAAAATTGGGATGTTACAAATCTCACAGTAACCATTTTTACAAAAGGTTTCAAAGTAATCTACCCCTTCTTATTGGCTATACTCTTTGGCCATTAATCTAGCCTTATATCTTTCTACTTGCCCATTGGACCCATATTTAAGTTTATAGACCCACTTACAGCCTATGGCAATTTTTCCTTTGGGCAAGTCCACAATCTCCTATGATTTATTGTGTTCTAGTGCCTTCATCTCCTCATTCATCTCGTCCAGCCATTTTGTGTCAACAACCATTTCTATTTCGATAATCGAAGAGTAATAAAGACAAGATTCCATGGGTATAAAGAAAAGTACAATTATATTGATAAAAGTATTCATTTACAATCCCAACGTCGTTCTTCAACAAAATACAAAATATATAGAAATATAGCGGAAATTATAATGTTTATAAGTAGGGCTGTTCGGGATCGGGAAATGCCGTTCCCAATCCCGATCCCGAAAAGGGTTTGGGAAGGAGGTTCATTCCTGATCCCGATCCCGATCCCGAAAATTTCCCCATCCCAAAAATCGGGAAATTTTCAGGATCGGGATCACGAATTTCCCGATCCCGGATTTCCTTTTTATTAAAAAAAAATCTCTATATTG
This sequence comes from Inga oerstediana, assembly GCA_963210345.1. Lineage (NCBI taxonomy): Eukaryota > Viridiplantae > Streptophyta > Magnoliopsida > Fabales > Fabaceae > Inga > Inga oerstediana. The sequence continues at coordinate 74,665,413 of OY723399.1, read as the reverse complement.
AATTTTTTGTTGTGTTTTCTTTAGTCTAATACAAATATATAATTTGTTTAATATCATATTGTACCAAATAAGTCTAATACAAACATATAATTAGTCCAATATATGCTTAAAGTTGTCGATTTAGTTGCAAAAAGAACAAAGACAAGAACAAAAAATTAGAATTATTTAATAAAGAATAAACAAAATTAACTAAATAAACTAAAAGAATAGATATTACATTACGGGTGTTAGAGATTTTCACATTTTATTTTACATTTGGTGTTGTTTTCTTAAATATTTTAAGAAAATGTACACATACATATATAAATTCGGGATCGGGAAAAAGTCAGGATCGAGAAGTCCCATTCCCGATCCCGATCCTGAAATTTTCGGGACGGGAAAATGATTTGCTCAGGATCGCGACAAGAAATTGATGAACACCCTTATTTATAGGATTATCTAAAATATCTTAAACATAAAAAAATTGTAATCACCAGCCATGACCTTGCCTTGAGACACGTGCCATTCACTTCTCGGCGTCTATGCCTTTTCCTTTCGTCCCACTAACATCCGCTGAGATGTTCTATTTTAAAAATAGGGTGAAATTCTGAAGAATCCCCGTAGAAACATGCTATCGTTCATAGAAAATACGAAAATTAAATATGACATGCGCTAAGGTATGCACTAATTAATGAACAATATAAACACATCATTGTCATGTATACATGAGTAGGGTCTAGCCCCACAATCTACACTGGTTGGACTTCCGCCAACTCCCAGTGTAGGTGTACCCTGGCACTAAGTGCCCCTCTCTAGGCAATCCATATTGATTAATAAAACACATTTATAAATATTGGCATCCACACAAGCATATAACTATGGCATGATGTATGAAGGATAATGTCCCTACCTTGAAATTCTCTTAACCCCTTTTTAGTGTGCCTCGTAAAACGTGTCGTGTTCGGCCTCCGGCTCAGTCCTAAAATATTAAATGTACAAGAAATAGGTTATAACCTATCCAAGTATCATTTTAGACTATTCCATAGTGTCTCTTGTGGTTATATTAGACTATGGTGAAAATTTATCAAAATGCCCCTGGGACCCTAGCCCGTCCCCACCTTACCTGGCCCGATGACACGTTTTCAAAAATTTTGACTAGGACTATCTTAACGTATTTTCATCCAAGGAATTCATTTCCGGGGTCAAAATCATCAAATTCACTATCAAATTATGAAAATACCCCTGACAGCCCCAGTTTAGGGATTTTATGGACGATTTCGTAATTACACTTTTTCGGCCTTTTCCAAAAAAGTGATCAACTATAACCCCACCTATTTTTACCCACTGAATCCAATAGAACCATCCATTTCATGAAAATCCAGCTCCAACCCCCCTGAACAGTGCTGGCCAAAAGTTTCTCAAAAAATGGAAAAATGGAGTTTTCTATTTAGCTTCCAAAACTTGTACTTTTCCACTTCTAATCCTTTATTAACTCATTTAAACACATCTTAACCATGATTCAAAGAAATTTGGACAGCATAACCCCTTAGAATTAAGGCTTTTCCAAATTTACAAGTCAACCAAAAATCACCAAATCAACAACAAACTTCAATATCAACTTCATACCAGCATAGATTTGCATTTAGTGTAGTTACCTCTTAAGCTTCTTGATTCCTCTCACTCTATGCCTCCTCTCTCTCTTCTCCTTGAGCTAACAATTTGTCTTCAAGATCATGGTTTCATGAAGAAACGAGGTTTAGAGAAGGATTTCTTAAAAAGATCACAAGAAAACCTTAAGAAATCTACTTCTGACCTTAGGATTTCCCTTCTTCCTTCTCCCTAGCACATGAGACTTCCAAGCTCTCTCTCTCTCTCTCTCTCTTGCTTGGCCGAATACACAAAGGGAAGGGAAGAGGAAGTGTTTTAATGAAATTCTTCATCTCTTCTCTTAGCCCTTGATTTTCCAAGATCAATTCTTGTGGTGACACTTGTCACAAGCCATACTTCCACCCATCCCTCCTTCATATTATGACACACTTACTCTATTAGCTTCCTTTTAGATTTGAACCACTTCTCTTCTCCCTTGGTTGGCCAAAAAAACGTGCTCCCTCTTGGTTTGAACTAAACCGTTTGCTTTTCTCCAACTAGACCAACTTCGTATTCCACCAAGAACTCAAGTAGTGAAATATCATGCACTCAACCTCTAACCCAACCATGCACTCATCATCTAATCCAACAGTACATTCCAACATTGTCATCATTACCATGTTCATATAGCATTATCATCATCACTATGTTCATGTAGTAATTAGGCATGTGCTCTTGGAAATCAATTCCCCCCTCATTTTCATGTGATAGGTGAAAATTTGGAAGAAAAGAGAAATGAAAATGTGTCTCACTAATTCCATAAATCAATTAAATGAATTATGCATAATTCCTTATAATTTCACAATTCTCTATTTATTCCTCCTAGAATATTCAATATATGCATTTCTTTTATTTTCCTTGATTAATTGAAATTAACTTCAATTAATTGGAAAATAATTAATCTTGGGCTAAATTGGCAAAATTATGATTTTTCTATCACCTTTGTAATTTAATTCCTTTCTTGAATTAATTTGCCCATTTTCTCATGAATATGAATATTTCCAAAATTCATAAGATCCAAATTTCATGAATATTCACCATTTTATTGAATGTTTCTAATAATTACAATATATTTGGTGAATATAAAATTTGGGGTGTTACAATTTGGGTCCTTAATTGCTTCCTAGTAACTATAAGGCTCAACAAGCTCCTCAGTAGAAAGAATATATTCTTTATAATCTTTAGAAATGTTTGCATAAGGCATATATTCATGAATAGGATACCTGCATTTTACCTCTAGTTCAGATTCTGCAATATTATCCTCCAAGTACACATAATCATTAAGCCAAAAGGGAGATTTCTTGTCACGAATAACTCTGTGTGGTCTTTCCAAATGTTGCTTTGTGTCTATATTAACCTCATTTTCAGGTTGTTCGTCATTAGACTCAGGCGCTGCTGACTGTTGTTCATCACATGAATATGTTTCTACTTGCTGCCCACTTGATGGTAGATTATGTATGGGTGTGGGCGGGTCATGATCATTTTTCAAATATCCCATGTAGGTTTTGGATTCCCCATTAGACTAGTGGTATTCAAATCTAGAAAGGGAAAGTGGTTTTCATGAAAGGTCACGTGTCTACTGACTAATATAGTTTTCTCCCTAAGGTTATACAATAGGAACCCCTTTTGGTTAGGTGGATATCCCATAAAAACACAAGGTTCAGCTCTAGGTTGGAATTTATCATGCATGTTTTGTATAGTAGAAAACCCTAGGCATGCAAACACTCTCAAATAAGACAAGTCAGGTTACTGTTCTTAAAATAGTTCATATGGGGTCTTGTAATCTAAGCTCTTGGATGGTGTTCTATTGATAAGGAAGGCTGCTAATTTAATACTCCCCCCCAGAATTTAGTTGAAACTCCTAAGTGAATTAAGATACTTCTAGCCACATTTAACAAATGTTTATGTTTTCTTTCTACTACTCCATTTTGTTGGGGTGTATTAGAACAAGTAGTTTGGTGTACGATTCCTTTATCATTTAAGAAGGTTTTTAGTTCATTATTAACAAATTCTAGGCCGTTATCTGTTCTTAATTTCTTTGTATTTGTAGAGAACTATGTTTGAGCATATGCAATAAAGTTTTTCAAACAAAATATACTCCCATTTTTATTTATCATCAAGAATATCCGAGTACAATGAGAAAAATCATCAACCACGATTAAGATATACCTACATTCTTTATGAGTGGGGTCCCTATATGGCCCCCAAACATCTACATGTTGTAATTCGAAAGGACAAAGAGCAATAGATTCATAGACAGAGGAGGGTAATCGGGTTTGTTTGGATTGAAGGCATACATCACAAAAATGTTTAGGAGATCCTATGACCTCTTACTTTATAATATGTCCAAGGACTTCTATAGGGCATGGCCTCGCCTATTATGCCATCGTTCTGTAATTTGTTGGTCAGTTTGTATAATTATAGTTCGATCCATCTTTACATTTGTTTAAAGTAGATATAGACCATCATGAAGTTTACTAATCATAAGGCATTTCCCAGTGGAAATCTCCTGCAAAGTGCAAAAGTTTGGGTAACACATAATGCTGCAATTTAGTTGTTTAGTGATTTTGGACACTGACACCAAATTGAAGCAGCATTGAGAAGTGTAATAAACATCATTCAATTGACATTATTAAGTAATTTGACAGTCCTTACATGTGTCACTGTAAATTTATGTCCATTAGGAAATTTAATAATCCCAAGAGGTCCTGTGTAAGTTTTGATAGAACTCAACATAGTGGGGTTTCCAACATGACATGTAGCACTAGAATCCAATATCCAGCTAGATTGACATAAAGCAGTAGGGATATCATTCACTATACTTGATATGTTTTCCGTAATGTAGTGGCTTGCACCAGCAGTAATTTCCTCTGTGTCTTTACCTAACAGCTGAAGGATCTTATCATATTGTTGTTGTGTGAGAGGGGACTGGGAGTCAAGAGATGTTGGATTGCTATTAGAACTACTGAGTGCTGCTTGGGTAGTCTGATTAGCTTGTAGTCTGTGTCTTCTAAAATCAGCAAGATGCCCAATTAATTTATAACAACTCTCTTGATTGTGCCTTCTATGATTACAATGAGTGCACTCCTCATTTGACCTTCCCCTTCCTCTTCCTCAGCTTTGTTGTCCTCTGCCTCTTACAGTAATAGTAGCTGATTCTAAAGGATTGGATGAAGAGGAAGTTGTAATCACATGGTGTTCCTCATCTTGACAAATCATCGAATAAGCATGATTAACTGTGGGTAAAGGTGACATGAGGATGATCTGTGATTGTGCTTGTTGATGCATGTCGTTTAACCCCATAAGGAATTGAAAGAGACGCTGCTATTGAACCACGTTCACATAATCTTTGGATCCAGGACATTCATATGAAGGTAGGGCACAAGAAGACTGAATTCATCTCATAATTCCTTGAGTTTAGTAAAGTTGCTGGTGATAGTAGGGGACCCTTGTGTGAACGACGAAATAGCCTTGTGCAGTGAGTAGATCTTCGAACCATCAATTTTATTGAAACTTTCTTGTAAATCAGACCATACATGTTGAGCACTATCGGAGAAAACCATCCCACTTGTGATTTTCTTATCTACTAAGTTGATCAACCATGATAAAACCACTACAATGCACCTATTCTAATGATCAACCAATTTGGGGTCCTTACCTTGCTTGAGCGACCCATCAATGAATCCCAATTTATTCTTTCCACGGAGGACCAATTTCATGGAACGACTTCAGACAGTGTAATTATGTAAGCCAGTCAAAATTTGAGGAACTAAACTTATCGATTGGATGTCTGATGGATGCAAGTATATGGGATGAGGAGAATCGACTGCTGAAACTGGAGAAGACAACAATTTCTTGGTGGAAGAGATTCTTGAAAATCACTTGGGATTGTTGTGAAACTAGTCTTGAAGGAAGAAGTTAAGGATGAATTGCACAATAATCTATAGATAAGGGAATATTTCAAAGTTTACCCGATTCTTGGGCAAATGGAGATTACGACCAATGACACCCCTGCTGCATAAATACACAACGATGACAGTTAGGCGACACGTCTTGGGCGCTGATGCACTTAAACAATAACAACGACCACATTTCTTGAGCGGAGATTCATGATGACTACTCTGGGGTTGGTACTCCCTAATCATAGGTTGATGGTACTGATAATAGCATCCTTTTGAAACCAGAGTAATGGCCCTTTGAGCCATTTTGGATAGTGTTTCTTAAAGACACGACCCAAGAACCTTCACGATGAAATTTCCTATCAAGATCATCATGTAGAACCTTTTCTTTTGCAATCTTAGGACTAGGGTCGCCTGTGACGGAGCTTGCGAGATTGATTGCAAGATTCTTTGTTGTGGTAATCTTCGAACGATGTCGTGCGACACCTCACGAAGCCTTTGTATTGGTAAGACACGTATGTGTTTAGGAGAAACGTAGCCTGTATCATGGCATGCAAGAAAGAGCGAAACTGGGCTCAAACTTCTGCAAAGACTGAGCCTTCGTCGTGGCAATGCGAAAATGGGCAATAGTGGGCTCTGGCAACAGTGGGCTTCCGGGATTAACCTGTCTTTGATACCATATTAACCACTAAACATGGTCCAGACAATTAAGCAACAGGATCAAAAAGTATTGATCCTCCTTATCTCTTATTTATACATAACCACAGTAGAGAAGTTCACAGGAATAACAAATAACGAAAACTAAAAAAATCACATCCTTGGGCTTTTGTCTCTGAGCCCATAATTACATAACTAATAAGCCTAATACAAGCCCAATACTTTATTTCTAACAACTCAATATTCTTGTTTTATCACAAGAAAAAAGATTCCACATGTTTGTATAGTTTATTCAATTTTGAATAAGCTCTTCATAGTTTGTTTTATTTGAACATGATCATTATGTTTACTTAATCCAATCATTTTAATTTGTAGCCTTTATGAAGTTTTATTTACAAAAATGTGCTGGTATTAAAACAGTGTTGAGTGAAATGAATAAGATTTCATAAAGTCCATAAAATTCTATAAATTAAAATTAGTGGTTTTTATGAATGCTTATAACATACTACCTCCGATCCTAATTATAAAACAAAGTTGACTTTTTTTGAAAAAATTAGGGAAGCTAAATAAGTTATTTAATCATATAATATATTATGTATTCTTAAATTATATATCAGTTTATTAACCAAATTAACTAGTTTTGAGAAAAGATAAAAATAAAAATACTCTAAAGTAATTTAATTAGCTTCTTTAATTTCTCCAAAAAAGTCAATTTTATCTTATAATTAGGACAAGAGGGAATATCACATTATAAGGATCCAACTTGAACAAAATAAGACTATAGGAATCGGATTCAAAATTGAAGTAAATCATAAGGCCTTGCGGATTAATTTTCTTTATTATGTATATATATTGGATTTGGTCAAAGGTTTTTTCTTTTAAGGCTCAGAGCCTTTACCTCTCCCAATAAGGGCGCTTCCCAGATTTGAACTTGTTTTTTGCTCTTTACAGAAGTGAGGCGTTTATTATCACAACCGACAATTTGTTGGTAATTATACATATATATATTGATTGATTTTGTTTTTTCACAAAAAAGTTTAGGTGAGTTGGGTCCTTGGGACTCATTAGGGTTAGAGCATATCTCTAGACTCAAAGAGCATTTATAAAGGTATTTACAGATCGCCCACCAACAAAATCATCATAAAAAGGTGCACAAGACAATAGAAAGGAACAAGGTTGGGGTTAGCCCACATTTCAGGGTCCAATCTAATTGTGGATGCTGTGAAAGTGGACCCAAAGCAAGAGATTACAATACACAAAACACAACTTCATTGGGCTTGAAATGCCAAACCCAAAATGCTGGCCTGGATTCCTGATATTTTCAAATGATTTTTTTTTTGTGTTTTTTGGATATTTTCATGATATTTTGTTTGTTTGTTTTGTCAACGTAACTACCACGTGAAAGACTGGGTATGTTTGTTTTAGCGATTCGATTGCTTATAAGTTGCTTTTTAATAGTGATTTACGGTATACGAAGTAAGTATGTGAGAGGAGTTGTGTCTCGATTTACGTAAAAAACAACTTATAAGCAAATTTAAGCTCAAACAAACATACTTTTATCAATCAACTCACCTATCGATGATAAAGCTGTGTGCGCTGGGAGGCCATTTAACCACCGACTTACAACAAAAAGAAAAGAGAAAGAGGAAATTATTCAAATTTTTTTTTAAAAAAAATAAAAAAATAATTTAAAATTACAAAATTTTAAATCTAACTTCACTAAAAAAAAATAAATTATGAATTGCTTATTCTCAACAAATCTGGTTTGACCTGATTTAAGGGTTTATAATTTTAAAATTCTTTTTGAATCTTTTTTTTCGTTTTTTTTTTTGATAAAGGAAAATTATTCAAATTAAAAAGAGAAGATATCTAGATAAGCTCCAAGTGTTATCTAGTCAGACAGGTCTCCAGGCCTTATCCGCTACTTGTTCCCTACTTACCTACCAATCCTTCAAGAAGCAGAAAATCGAAGCCACCACACAACCCAGACGAGTCGCCTCATCGCAATTTCTCAACTTCCTTCTTCTTCAACTGCCATGGCTTTCTTTCCTGGTTATCTCCTCCTCCTCCTCCCCCTCCTCTTCGTCTTCAACATTTATCATTCTTGTGCCTCCTCTTACCTTCCCTTTTCTTTTGTTCTTCCTGTAACCAAAGACCCTTCTACTCTCCAGTACTTGTTGACTTCTCTTTCTTACGGCACTCCTCTTGTTGCTACCCAACTTGTGCTTGATCTGGGTGCTTCTTCTCTCTGGATCGATTGTTCATCCAGAATCCTTCCATCCTCTTCTCTCCTGACCATTCCCAGCGGATCGATTCAATGCCTTATGGCAAAAAGTCATCACCATCATCACCTTGAGGCTCAGACTCAGTTTCCCGATCGGAATCAGCCATGTCAGATTTTCCCGGAGAATACCATCACGGGGATGGTGCCCAGAGAGGGAAACCTCGTACAAGACACTGTGGCTCTCCGATCAATCGAACCTGGTCAACCCCTCGTCTTCACTTGTTCACCTACTCAACAATTGAATGGCTTAGCGATTGGAGCTAAAGGTATGGCTGGTCTTGGTGGGGCTCGTAGTTCATTGTCGTCTCAGATTTTTTATTCAGTCAACGCCCAGAGAAAAATCACTGTTTGCCTCTCTTCTTCATCTGGGGTTGTATTATTCGGAAGAAACTCGTATGAATCTCAGCCTGAAGTTGAATTTTTCAGAACTCTCACGTTCACACCTCTTTTTACCAACCAAAGGGGATACTTTATCTCCGTGAACTCCATCAAAATCGATGGTAGGAGATTGTCTTTATCACTGCCCAAGGACCAAGGCACTAAAGGAAGGACTCAATTGAGCTCGATTGTGCCTTACACTACCATGGAGAGCTCAATCTATGACACTTTCAAGAAAGCTTATATGAAAGCTGCTTCTGCTATGAACATGACTAGAGTGACTTCACTGGCACCATATGAGCTGTGTTTTAGCTCCAAAGGGATTGATAATGTGCCAGTGATTGATCTTGTGCTGCAGAGTGAGCTAGTAAAATGGAGGATATATGGTAGGAATTCGATGGTGTGGTTGAGCAGTGATGTAATGTGTTTGGGGTTTGTGGATGGAGGATTGAACCCAGAATATCCCATTGTGATAGGAGGATACCAATTGGAGGATGTCATTATGCAGTTTGATTTGGATACTTCCATGGTGGGATTTAGCTCTTCTCTGTTGTTGAAGCATTCTAGTTGTTCTCACTTCAAATCTGGTTTCATGCCTGCAGAATCAGTTTGAGGATCACTTATATACTTTAGTTTAGTCCTTTTTTTTTTTTTTTTGTAGATGATGAGGCTCGCTGCTAAATTTTGTGACCCTATGTAAATTAGATTGAGAACTGCTTATTTGTATGGCAAATATATGTAAAGAACAACAGCTAATGAGATTCATCAAAAGGTTAAACCCCTTTTTGTTTTCCTTGTATTGATCAGAGAATTGATGATATATATGATGTCAAAAACTGAGACTACTACATTATGCAGTTACAAAATCAGTTCACAGGTTCGGATTTCCATTTGTTTGATCATTGCTTCATGGAAGCCCTCCCTGAATTATCTCAGGTTCAACCTTTATTTTCAGTAAAGCCAAATATGTGTAAAGAAAAATAACCTTTTATTTTCCCTTATTGTTGGCTTCATGGAAATGCAAGGCTTGAACCTTTCTATTCTAGCATGTTCTTTGCTTACTCCATTTTTATCTGAGATCTCATTGAAGATTGTATTGGTAAAACTTCTGAGGTCTCAGAAAAGTTCTGTACATTGTGAAATTCTTTCTGTAACAAGGTCTGAGTTCAGTTCAAGGAAGGCAGTGAGTAAAAACTAATATACCAGTTCAGTTCACTTGACAAATGGCTTTGTATTTCGTTTTGGCAACCGGGACAACAATGTGAACTTTGGAGGCCAATTAGATTAACATAAATCACTAGAAAACATGAATCATTGAGAAGGCCTTACATAATTACAATGAAATCGTTCTTCAGGTTGGATAAGGGACATTTGGTACATCCACAAGTCCTTCAACCAACAAATGAGGTTTCCTATCATGCGACTTGCAAGCAATCAAATGCCCATTTTGTTCTCATGTTCAGCATTCATGTCAAATTTTGGCTACAACAAATGAGTTTCAGCAACAAAACTCTGCAGGTGTAAACACTAACTTTCAAGGTAATGGGCACATTTTTGAGCTATTCATATGCAACATACACTTAGTTCCCGTTATTGCCGTTGTACGTAGTTATAGGGTGTAAGAATCATCAACATGACATTTTTTATGCTTGATGTCATAGTCTATAATTTCAATGCTTCATTCTTCCTGCAGGTACAAGAGTCTGAACTCTAAACATGACAAAGAAGCTCTCAAGTCTCGTATCTTGTTCTCTGTTCAAAATCAAAGAAATGGAATCTACCTGTGTCCTGCGACTTGGACTCGACTCTCAAAGCTAAGTTTCAGCTCTCTCATCGCCACTCTGTTATTTGTCTAGCTTTTAGGTTTGACGTAATCATTTTATAAGATTTGCCTCTCTCTCTCTCTCTCTCTCTCTCTCTGTTTTTTTCCCCGGTGATCAAGATTTTGTTTTCTTCAATTCTGTTCAATCCTGCTTTACTGATTGTGGGCTTTTTGTTATTGGGATGGAGATGCTGCAATGAATAGTGGGTATATGTGTCTGGGATATGGTTTCTGTTTTGATTGAGACTATTGATCTCATTTAGGCTACTAAACCCATTTCAGTGGATTTAGAACTAGCATATGAGTGGAGTTGTAACACCTTATCAATAAAACCTGAAAACTTAGACCATTCTAATATAAAACCAGTTCTAAAGTAACTGAAATCCCCGAAACAACTTTAATTACATCTTCGTACTTCGGGCAATTTGAACCCCAAGTTAACAAATATTGCACAAAGACATTATTAAGTTACAAGGCAATGCCTTTATAAGAGTCACGTCACTTCATTTTGAGAATATTCTAACAATGCCCCTTTAATTCAAAAATAAAAAACAATTCTACCAATAGTTAACCATGAGTGCTGGAAATATCTGTATCAAGTTTTTTATTTTTCAAAACACCATATTACAAGAATGATTTTATCCCAAAGATTCAACCTTGCACAGAAACACCAATAAATCAAGTCATTTAAGAAACATACCAATATTTTAGTTTCTTTATTAAAAAAAGTTCACACATTCTTCATTCTCATCTTCCTGCAAACTAAACACAGAGTGCAAAGCACTGCCACTAACATATATAGTTTACAAAGCATCAAAAGCGTAAACACCATTAATGATAATTTAACTTGCACCATAAGATGAACTTTGCTCTCCGAAAAGATGCACAGAAAAAAAAGACAACATTTATTTGTTGGAAGGCCTACCATTGATTTGTAAAGGAAGGTAGGTCAGGAGGATTTGGCACCTCCATGAATCCTTCAAGCATTTGTACAACTTGTTTCATGGTGGGTCTTGCTGATGGATCCTCTTGAATGCACCAGATACCGATCTTCGCATACTCTTCTACCTTCTTCATGTCAATTTGAGCTTCCATATCTTCTTCCACTAACAGGTCCAATCTTCTATGGTGAAAGCAATCATATGCCCAATCTATTAGTATCATCTTATGCTCATGTCCAACATTCATATCAAAGTTCTTTCTGCAACAAATGAGCTCCAAAAACAAAACTCCAAAGCTGTAAACATCAACCTTCATAGTAATTGGCTTGTTTTTGAACCACTCAGCAGCAACATACCCTTTAGTTCCCCTAATTGCTGTTGTAGTCACAGTCTGGTCAATCTTCAATAGCTTTGCTAAACCAAAATCTGAAATTTTAGCCGTGTAAGAGTCATCAAGCAAGACATTTTGAGGTTTGATATCACAATGTATGATCTGAGATTTGCACTCTTCATGCAAGTACAAGAGTCCTTTAGCTATTCCTATTGCAATTTGCACTCTTTCATACCAGCCTGGCCTTTGGTCTTCAAAAAGAAAACTTGCTAAAGTACCCTTACCCATGAATTCATACACAAGTAGCCTGTTCTCTCCTTCATTGCAGAATCCCAACAGTTGCACCAGATTCCTATGGTGTGTTTGACCAATTGCGCTCACTTCTGCTTCAAATTCCTTGTCACTTTCATTCACCATTTTGAGTTTTTTAACAGCAACAATGTTCCCTGGAATGTCCGGTAGAATACCTTTGTAAACAGTAGAAAATGCACCACGACCCAATTCCTCTGTGAACCCGTTTGTTCCTTCCATTAATTCATCATATGTGAAACTTCTAAGATTCATTCTTGGCCTATATGGACTAGTTTTGGGCTCCTTATGATTATTGTGGCCAGACCAATATCCCACCACACAAACTGCCACCAACAAGAGCAAGTTCAAGAATACAGAACTTCCTAAAAGTGTTGAACCAATAACAATCAATTTTGATCTATCGTTCTTCACATTAACATTTTCAGGATCCAAAGCAAAAGAATCATCTTTTCTTATCTTAAAAAGAGCTTTCCCTCCGAATGGTAAATCAATCAGACCATTTTTGAAAGGCAGGCTCTCCTTCCAACATTCCCCGTTTCTGAAAACAACAAGTGCACAATGACAATCATCTAAACAAGCTTGTTTACACCTGTCCTCACTTACTCCTTTGAAGTATTCATAGTCAGATTTCGGAAAATGTGTGTCTTGCATCTCAGAGAAATTAAAGAGATGTGCTTGTGCTGAAGTTTCGTCACAACTTTGTGGAACGAAGTTTTGCTTGCATCCTTTCATCACATCGTTCGGATCAACGAAGCTATAACCATTTGGGCAATGGCAACTTTTCATCCCACCGGCAAAGGTACAGTAGCTGTTGAATCCACAAGCTCCACTTCCTGGATATTCAACAATTGCCGTGCAAATATCTTCCGGTATGTTGTAACTAATTGACCATGCACTGGAAATATTACCCTTGGAATAGGTATAGTGCTTAAAAACTCCATCATAGTGAATAGTAGCTCGATGATAGAAATCTTGTGTAGATGGAACATTCGATGATATATTTGCGACTATACTTTTATTACTACTCTGAACAAATATAGATCCTGTTTGGTTGAAGACTAATGAGAAGCCATCACCCCAAACCTTGGAATCCCAATAATGAAAATTTGTATCTGTCGTCGGATAATAGGTTGTCCAAAGCACAAGATCTCCATCGTCTTGGAGTCTAAACAGAAACTTTCCCCTTGAAAAATTATTTTGAGCATAGCGCGAAACAAGTTGAGCAGGAGAATGCAAAACCTGTCCTGGTAAAATTGTGTCAAAGGGATGATCAAAGCTTTGCCACAAATTTTGAGATGCTTGATCAACCAGCACAAAATTACCAGTATCAAGCATAGCAGCATGATCAACGCCATTTCCAGAAGGGCTAGCACTCCAAATCTGATCACCTTTGGGATCATTAAGCTGGAATCCAGCATCTGAGTTGAGCTCAACTTTGGAATCTTCTGGTGCAGCAACTGCATCACCTGTCTCATGCAATGCTGACCAGACGATAGTTTTTTCTGGAATCTTGTTGAACCAGATGGCTAGTAAGAACCCATCTGCTTTCTCAATTTTTTGGAAACCAAATGCAAAATCACCAGATGGTGAAGACCAAAAGGAGCCGTTTTCCACTGCAATGAGGTAACTGCCCAATGATATATTCTTGGAAGCTTGAGCGACTGCAGAAGCAGCAGAAAGTGAAAGCAAGGCAAATAAAAGGAAGAAGAAGATTGGATATGGCTTCTCAAAACCCATTTCATGAAAGGATTGGAATTTGATTTATGATGAAATATAGTAACAACTAAGAACAAGTTATTAATACAAGGACCAGTAAGCCTCGCACGCCTTATGCATAATAATGACCCTTTCTGCAAAATGTCAAGCACAGTAATTGGTATTTTCTTGGAAAGTCATATCTAAATCGTTTCATTTACGTTTAGGAAAAATCAACTGGCTTTTGAAAAACATGCTTGTTGACTCCAATAATTTGTGCTTCTAACGTTTCCTACGCGGTGTTAAAACTCCAAACAAGTATTTTGGGTGTCTGCTGCCCCCTCAAAAATTTCCACTTTCCCAAATGTTTATTTTTTAATTTTCATATCATTATATTCTATGTGAAATGAGTGAATATATTATTCATAAAAATAATGCAGTTTTTAATTTTTTATGATTTTTTAAATATAAAAAAAATTACTATAAATTAAAGATATTTCGCTTTCAAAATGTGGTTGATAAATCTGCATATGCCGTCTCCAAACGCTCAATATATCGATACCCCGATAATATACTACTAAAACTTGTGCGCTTACAGTAATTGGTCCAATTAATCATCCTATTAGAAAAATTCAGATAAACTTTCCACGTCATTAGGTTAAATACACTTAGTCATAGTCATCGGACAATGAGCCGTCCATTGGTCAAACATCGTTGGCCACAGCTGGCCTTTTTTTCCAATTGCTACTATGCTGGTCCTATTTATAAGTCTAATTTTATGATAGTAAATATGTTTTGTACTTTTTTACTCTTATTATTTGTAATAAAAAAAATTTATTCATGTTAATTTTTGAAATCAATCATAGATAAGGGTTAAATTGGAAATTTAGTCTATAGTTAATGAGTTACCTAATTCTTCTTGGTATATAAAAATTAGTTAAAAATGACTTATAAATAGGATTAGAGTGGTATTAATGACGGTTAGCGCTGTTTAATTGAATGCAATAATAATTTTTTTTTGGGAAAAAAAATCATAAAAGTATGTATGAGCTATAATTGGCACATGAGCTGGAAGATAATTAAAACCTTTATAGAAAAATAGAAGTGGCTGAATGAATACGTTATTTCCGTTAAAAGTGAATTTTATAAAGATTGAAAATACTTCAACGCAACTTTAGAATATAATGAAAAAAAAAAAATGTGATAACTGTTAGAATATTTTAAAACGAAGAGGTGTAATTTTGGTAAGTCATATCTTTATAAATTAAGAAATTTATTTGAATATATAGTTGTGTAGGGAATTATAATATTAAAAGTCATAAAAATCATGTCTCTTTAATTCTCGAAGACACCTATAAAGGTTATAATCAAAAGTTTTTGGTGAAAAATGTTGGTTTTTAACAAAACACTATATATTATAAATATGTAACTCTTAACGGAAAATTTATTTTAAATAACTATTTGTTATTTAAATTATGTTGGTTCATGAGTCAACATATGGAGTTCATAACTCTAATATATGGTTTTTGTAACACCCCAAATTTTATTCACTAATATGTTCTATAATTATGGGTGGCATTTAATGAAATAGAATGATGGATATTCATGAGCTTAGAATTTAAGAAGTTAATAAATTTTCATTTTCATGAGAATTGAGCTAGAACAAATTATGAAATAATTTTTTTGGTGTTTCAAAAAGCCCATTATTAAAGCCCAAAAGGGAAGAATAAAATAGCATAATATTTGGCCCACTAATTAAGGGAATTTCAGCCAAATAGAGGAAGGAAAAGGAATAAACCCAAATTAATTCTAAGAATATAATGGTAAAATCATAATTTTGCCAATAAAACACAAGATTAATTATTTTTCAAATAATTGAATTTAATTTCAGTTAATTAAAGAAAATAAAGGGAATATATATATATTTAGAATATTCTTGGTCAAATAAATTAATGTTTGAAAAATCAGAGTTGGATTTGTACCTAAATTAATTAAAGCACTTATGGAAAAGATTGGAGCAATTATTATTTCCCTTTTTCCTCATGATTTTTGCCTTAATAAAGGAAATAGGAGGGGAAAAATAATTATTTAGATTATGAACATGCCAAGTGTCATTATCCAAGTCAAGGGATTAAATAATAATTGATTAAAGATTTAGCACATGTGTAATTAGCATAAAATACAATATATGTACAAAAAAAAAACAATATATGTACAAGTTGGTTAGGCTAATGAAATGAAACCCAAATTGGTTTGTGAAGGGCCTAATTGAAGTCACTTTTGGGCAATCAAGGGGGAAAGAAATTAGTTCAAATATAATGAAAGGTTTATGACACAAATTGTGAAGAGATAAGCTTAAAAAAAAAAAAAAAAGAGTTGTCGTAAACTTAATAAATTAATATAGTTTAAAAGGGAGGTGGAGATATTTTTTTTAAAGGGTTTCATCATCCTTCTTGCTTCTTCATTTCATGCTAGCATCCCCAAAATAGAGAGAGAAAGTGTCTTAGAGAAAGTTTGAAGAACTAGGGTTCAAGAGGAAGAAATCAAAGATAAGTGCTTGGGAAATCAAGTGTTCTTGCCTTTTAACTTGTGTAGTCCCTCTTCTAAGCTCTTATTCTTCATGGAAATCATGTGTAGCTAAGCAAAACATCAAGGGAAGAGAGAGAGAGAGAGAGAGAGAGAGAGAGGGAGGACGCCTAGAGAGAGAAAAAAGAGAATCAAGAGATAACTTCAAAAATCTCAATCTCCTTGGTGTTTTTTTTGTTGTTGTTGATATTGTTATGATTTGTGGTTTGGTTGATGATTTTGTAAATTTGGGATGTTAAAACCTTAAGGGATTATTCTGCCAAAATTTCCTCAAATCATATCTAATAAGTGTTAAAATGGTTAATCATGTTATTAGAAGTGAAAAGGAAGGAGTTTTAAAGGTTAGATCATGAAAAACTCATTTCATCTTTCTTTAGTGCAAGTTTCGGTCAGACCTAGTTCCTGGGGGTAGGGCTGGAATTTCATTAATCTGATGGTTTCATTGTGTTTAAGAGGAAAAATTGTGTTGGGTTCATGTTCAGGAGAACGTGTGAAAAGCCTTAGAAAGTGAAATTACGAAAATACCCCTAAAACCCTAAGTATGAGTTGTCAAGGGTAAAACTGTCATCAATTGTTTGTTACTATTAAGATTCGTGTGAATTTCACCCCCTTTTCAAATATAAAAATATTCCAGTAGAAGCTAGCGGTTCCAAGGGCAAAACGGTAGATATCGACAACTAAGGTGTCTGGGTCAAAAAGATGGAGCTGTTCGTTAAAATTAGTTTATTTTGATATTTTTGGACAAAATTTGTACATAGTTTTCAAATCCCACTAGGAACTCCTATATGTAAATAAGTACTTTCTATCAGTATATTTCTGCTATTTCTGTATGCTTGTAGAACTGTACCTTTATCACTCTGTGTATATCGAAATGTTAAGGGATTTGACAGTTTTGACTTTTAATTATTACTTCAATAAACACCATTTCAAGACTCACTTCATGATTTATAAATATTCTACACCATTACTTCATTTGTGACTGACACGACACACCAAACCACACAACAATATAATCAAACTCATTGCCTTTGTCTTTAAGTGTACATAGAGATAAAGTAAAATTATCATTTTGTAAAAGTCATTGTTGTCTGAGTTTAATTATTGAAAGTGCAACCTGTACTTAAGGATTTTTGTTGCTTCGTGTAGGAAATTCGCCGGTCGATCCATCTTACACCCCATAAGATAGGAATAAGAGGGGACGAATTAAGTCTAAAGTATAACGTTACCCACATTTTAAAGGCATTATGCAATGCTTACTCTTCATCTTCATGTCAAAATTCAATCCTCAACAAATGAGTTCAGGTACAAAACTCTCGAGATGTAAATATTTACTTTCAGTGGGTTTATACCTAGCATATGAGTGAAGGTGTAACACCTTATCAATAAAACCTGTAAACTTGGAAGATATGTGATATAAAGCCAATTCTAGAATATTCTAAGAAAACTTTAAGTACAGCATCGGGCTCAGGGCACTTTGAAGCCCGGGTTAACAAATATCACACAGACACATTATTAATTTACATAAGGACATGACTTTACATAACTTTATTTTGAAAATATTCTAACAGCCATTGGGGTTGGGTCTAGTAAAATGTGGTGAATCAGTATTTAAGTACTGAGGGGTGATTATATTTAGTGGCCAACACTGTCTTAAACAGGATTATTTTCAATGAGAAGATATCTAGGCATTCAAAAAAAAGTTCTAACAATACCCCTTTAATTAGGAAAAAAAAAAAAAATTCTAACAATAGTTAACCATTACTGCTTAAAATATATGTCTCAATTATAATAGGTGACGGTGATTTTTATTTTCAAAACACCATATTACAAAAATAGATTTTGGTCCCAAAGATTCAACCTTACCACAGAAACACGATAAATCAAGTCATTTAAGAAACATACGAATATTTAAGTTCTTATATTAAAAATATGTTCCACACATTCTTTATTCTGATCTTCCTACAAACTAAACACAGGGCAACGCATAGCCACAAACATATCTAGCATACAAAAGATAATTTAACTTGCTCCGCAAGATGAACTTTGCACTCCGAAAAGATGCACAGAAAAAATGGACAACATTTATTTGTTGGAAAGCCTACCATTAATTTGTAACGGAAGGTAGGTCAGGAGGATTTGGCACATCTATGAATCCTTCAAGCATTTGTACAACTTGCTTCATGGTGGGTCTTGCTGATGGATCCTCTTGAATACACCATATGCCGATCTTCACATACTCTTCTACCTTCTTCATGTCAATTTGAGCTTCCATATCTTCATCCACTAACAGGTCCAATCTCCTATGGTGAAAGCAATCATATGCCCAATCTATTAGTATCGTCTTATTCTCATCTTCAACATTCATATCAAAATTCTTTCTGCAACAAATGAGCTCCAATAACAAAACTCCAAAACTGTAAACATCAACCTTCACGGTAATTGGCTTGTTTTTGAACCATTCAGCAGCAGCATACCCTTTAGTTCCCCTAATTGCTGTTGTAGTCATGGTCTGGTCAATCTTCAATAGCTTTGCGAAGCCGAAATCTGAAATTTTAGCCGTGTAAGAGTCATCGAGCAAGACATTTTGAGGTTTGATATCACAATGTATGATTTGAGTGTTGCACTCTTCATGCAAGTATAAGAGTCCTTTAGCTGTTCCTATTGCAACTTGCACCCTTTGATACCAGCTTGGCCTTTGGTCTTCAAAAAGAAAATTTGCTAAAGTTCCATTACTCATGAATTCATATACCAGTAGCCTATGCTCGCCTTCATTGCAGAATCCCAGAAGTTTCACCAGATTCCTATGGTAGGTTTGGCCAATAGCGCTCACTTCTGCTTCGAATTCCTTGTCAGTTTCATTCACCATTTTGAGTTTCTTAACAGCAACAAGATTCCCTGGAATGTCAGGTAGAACACCTTTGTAAACAGTGGAAAATGCACCACGGCCCAGTTCTTCTGTGAACCCGTTTGTTCCTTCCAGTAACTCATCATAAGTGAAACTTCTAAGATTCATTCTTGGCCTATATGGACTAGTTTTGGGATCCTTACGATTATTGTGGCCAAACCAATATGCCACCAATTTTGAACTTGCTACTAACAAGATCAAGTTCAAGAATACTGAACTTCCTAAAAGTGTTGAACCAATAAAAATCAATTTAGATCTATGGTTCTTAACATGAACATTTTCAGGATCCAAAGCAGAAGAACCATATTTTCTTATTTTAAAAAGAGCTTTCCCTCCAAATGGTGTATCAATCAGACCATTTATGAGAGGCAGGCTGTTCTTCCAACATTCCCCGTTTCTGAAAACAGCAACTGCACAATTACAATCATCTAAACAAACTTGTTTACACCAGTCCTCACTTACTGCTTGGAAGTAATCATAATGAGAACGTGGAAAATGTGTGTACTGCATCTCTGAGAAATTAAAGAGATGTGCTTGTGAAGAAGTTTCACCACAACTTTGTGGAACAAAGTTTTGCTTACATCCTTTCTTCACATCATTTGGATCGACAAAGCTATAACCATCTGGGCAACGGCAACTTTTCTTCCCACCAGCAAAGGTACAGTAGCTGTTGAATCCACAAGCTCCACTTCCTGGATATTCCACAATTTCCTTGCAAATATCTTCAGGTATGTTTTTAAAAATTGACCAGGCACTGGAAATATAACCCTTGGGATAGGTATAGTGCGTAAAAACTCCATCATAGTCAATAGTAGCCCTATGATAGAAATCTTGCGTAGATGGAGCATAGGGTGATATACCTGCGACTATACTTTTATTACTGTTCTGAACAAATATAGAGCCTGTTTGGTTGAAGACCAATGAGAAGCCATCACCCAAAACATGGGATTCCCAATAAGGAATATTTGCTGATGTAGTTGGATAACGGGTTGTCCAAAGCACAAGATTCCCATCATCTTGGAGTCTAAGCAGAAACTTCCCCCTTGAAAAATTATATTGAGAATAGCGCGAAACAAGTTGAGCAGGGGAATGCAAAACCTGTCCTGGTAATATTGTATCAGAGGGATGATCAAAGCTTTGCCACAAATTTTGAGATTCATTACCAACCAGCACAAAGTTTCCAGTATCAAGCATAGCAGCATGATCAGTGCCATTTCCAGAAGGGCTAGCACTCCAAATCTGATCACCTTTGGGATCAACAAGCTGGAACAAACCATCTGATTTGAGCTCAACATTGGAACCGTTTGGTGCAACAAGTGCATCGCCCGTCGTCTCAAGCAAAGCTGACCAGACGATAGTTTTGTCTGGAATTTTGTTGAACCAGATGGCTAGCAAGAATCCATCTTCCTTCTCAATTTTTTGGAAGCCAAATGCAAAATCGCCAGATGGTGATGGCCAGAAGGAGCCATTTTCAACTGCAGTGAGGGAAGTGCCCAAGGATATTATATTATTCTTGGAAGGTTGAGCAACTACAGAGTGCGAAAGCAAGGCAAGTAAGAGAGAGAACAAGATTGGATATGGCTTCTCCAAAGCCATTTGATGATTATTTCTCTGATGGAGTAACTGCTAACTAGCACTTCTTAATTTGAGCACCAGTATGCCTTGTGTGTTTCATACCAAAGAATAATGATGACAAAAACCATTCTGCAAAATGTCAAAGCTAAGTTATTTGTAATTTTCTTAGAAAGTCATGTTTAAATCGTTACATTCACGTTGGGGAGAAATTTGATTGCTCTTCAAAAGCATGATTGTTGACTCCAAAAGTTTATGCTCTACCGTTTACTACAAGGTGTTGAAAAATCGACATAAAACGTAAAATTTATAACAGCATGCAGTAAACAATGAAACTTATTTATCTCATACTTTGGTTTATTCTTATTATAATTGTGGCAGTCTTCACATATGGAGGAAGGCTTCCAGGTATATCGTATCTCCTTCGGCCCTACAAAGAACAATGAATGGCTGAAATATTTCTTGAAGCAGATATATTAGATCTGCACAATTATCAACTCATTAATTTTTTTTTTTTTTTTGTGTTTGAAATATACTAATATACTTACTATGTCATCTAATTTTCAAAGTGCTTTGAATGTGGGAAGTAATTAATCTGCTGTATCCGAGCCGCTTGTTTCTCGAACAAATTGTAGGGGCACATTTCAAATGATAGGTTCATTACGTGAACTTCTGATTTTTAAAAATATGCAATGCATTGAGCATCTTGATTTTTTTTTTAATGCCTTTAATTAAAGGAGAATTATAAGGTTATGAGGAAGAAATGTAATCATCAAAAACTCCCAATATAGACATGTTGTCATTTCCTGTATTGAAACTTATCATTTCAACACCTTGAATGGCAGGCTGGCTAAGGGGATTCTATTCCATGGCTACAAATTTCAGTATTCAAAGTGTCTATGATCTTTTTAATTACTCATAATCCTATCTCTTGGCTTTCACCTTCCTGGAATGTGCCGCCAGTTAAAGCCATCTACTCTCCCGAGGTGGCTGATAACATTAATACCTATTTCTCCTTGTAATGGTATGAGGATGAACTTCGTTGGGAGTGTGACATATCACTGACAAGTATAGCGTCAAATAGGGCTGTGCTCTGTCTATTTAGAATGTTAAGACCAAGCAGGTTGATTCATTAAAACTTTGGGATTTTATGAAAAATTTAGTTGCCCCATAAAAAGTTCCTTTTTATTTGGAAACTAGTTCATTTTATTTACCTATTAGAGAGGTTTTGAGAAGGCATCACATAAATATACAGGTTTTTTGTGTCCTTGGTTATAAAGGCTATCTGGTTTGGCACATTATACGTGTTTTGTTGAATCTTCTTCACAAGGATTTCTTGCATGGCTTCTAAGACACTGCATCAGCTATTTTTTGGTGGCAACTCGACAATGCTAAAAGGAATTATCATCTTGATAAAACTCATCTTGACCATTTGAAATGTTGCTCTTCACAAAGGTCTCATTACTAAAACAAAACAAATAATTCAAGATTTTTGAGGCTACTTTCAACAGCTCTTCGCCTTTCATTCAATTATGATACTTTAAATCTAGTTCATACCTCTATTTTGCCCACCTGCGACATTCACATCATCCTCAGGCTAGGCAATCTACATTAAATTGGTTAAAATTCAAAGGCATAGTGGCATGCCTCTTGGGTTGCCACAACTTTCTTTGGTCATGATGAAATCCAATCATTCATATGGGTGAAACAACTCTTTTCTGATCCTGGTCTTTTTTGCATCTCCTATCTAAGATTGATACTACTTTGGATTACTCGAGTTGCTCCGACATTCTGTGACCCCTTGAACCACATCAATGTCCTTGCATGTAAGAAGAATTTGCTCAATAATCTTCTTGTCCATTCTGCTTCTAATGGCTCCTTAGAAAAGGATGTCAATATGCTGGTTAAATCTTTCCCTACTCACCCCTTTTATAAAATTGATGTTTTATGAATGCTCCATTCCCCTAAATCTACAATACCAACCTTATTAGTTGTATAGTTTTCTTCATTTTATATAATTGAACTTTTTTTTTTCAAAACAAGAAAAGACTTCGTGTTTTGACGAAAAACAAGAGTAGCCAGGCCTTCTTAATATAAAGAACCAGTCAATAGCTTGGGTTTCCCAAGGAATCTGACGTGAAGACCCTGCCAGTTACAAGTCAAGCAAAACTCATATTTTCTTCAAAAGTCAAATCTCCCTGTCACACGTTGAGGAAATATCAACTCGTGGTTGAAAAGTAATCAGGCAAGCATCCATTTGAAAAATAAATTGTACAAGATCTAACAGTCAAAGCTACAAATCAATAAATAAACTTTCTTCCAAAAAAAATTATCAATAAATAAAGTTCAGATTTTTTTTAAGGTGCAATAATCTTTTTTATTAAAAAAATCTTTACAAATCGCCTCGTATTTTCATGGTTTCATTTCTCATTCTCACAAAGGCGTCATGATCTCCTACCCTACCCTACTCGAACCTTCATCCTCCCCTCATCACTAGCGTTGTCCCCATGTTTTCCAGTAGTCTCCACAACTTTTCGCCATTGCTGTCATCACCACACTATTATTCAGGTTATTGTTTGATGATGATGTTCATAGATCTTGTTTTGAAAGTGAAGAAGAGAGGAAGAACTTTGATTTCACCAATAACAAACTGAGAACTAGGTAGATCTAAAATGATTCTATAGATTCTTTATATTTTTTGACTCTCTCTTATCTATTGACTCTCTCTTCCTCCTTCCATTGTTTCTTCAGACTTCAATGCTCTTCCACTGTTATTTGCAACCCAATGTTTGCAAATTTGGGTTTGCAGATCTGTCAATTATAGCTCCGTCGTGTTCCATCACTACTCTTTTGTGTTTTCAATCTTGTTTCAATATGATTGCTCCACCCTCTCAACTTGACTTCTATGAGACATAAGTTTGGGTTTGGATTCTTTTTCTTCAGAGCTTAGTTTTGACATTGCTTATTTAATAAATAACCAACTTAAAAAGTTATTCTTTATGTCTTATTTCAACCGATGTTAAAAGGTGGACAAAACAATGTTGTTGGTTTAGTTTGGTGAAAACTAATCTTATAATACAAAAGGATCAGACTAGACTAACTAATAGGTTGGACCGGGTTCAAGACTAGGTGCTCAGTCCATATGGTTTAGTTTGGTCTGGCTTGAATTATTTATCTTTTATTAAAAAAAATTGAGTGGACCTGCACTTAACTCCACCTTCTTTGTTAAAAAAAAAAAACCTCCACCCTTACAACTCACTTGGCCTACACCTCACTTTTCACTCGCATGACCCACTTCATATCCCCCCAATCTCGCCACCCTTAGACCTCTCCCTCAATCTCACCACTCTCAGACCTTTCACTCAATCTCTCTCAATCCTCGCCTCCCTCACCCTCAATCTCGTCGCCGCAACCACACTCTTACATCTGGCATGTTAATCCGCAACCACACTCTCACATCTGGCATGTTAATCACTCCCCTCAGCATCGATCCTCCCGTCTTCCTCTTGGCGTCGCTGTTGCTAGTCCTCCTCTTGAAGTCGCTCCCTTTGATTCTCTTCTCAATCGGCATCTTTGTAAGATCTGAGCGCCTCGCTCTCAATATTGTTCGCTTTGGGGCCAGTTGCCCCTCACGGCTTTAAAACGCACGAGAAGGGAAGGTATCTAGACCCTTATAAGTCATCTTTTGTTTCCCTCCTCAGCCGATATGGGATATAACACTCCATCCATCTTTAAGCCTCAGGTTCTTGCTGGCACATTGACTCACATTGACCCGAGCTTGGTTTTGGTACTAATTGTAACCTCCTAACGTCTCGTTCTTGATATTGTCCACTTTGGGGCTCATCACCCTTCATGGCTTTAAAACGGGAAGAGAGGAGAGGTATCCATATCTTTATAAGACATCTTTCATTCCCCTTCTCAGCCAATATAAGACATAACAGTCCCTCCCTCTAGTTTTCATTCCTTTGGTTTTCTTTTGATTTTTTCTATGAGTGCCAAATGTTTTTTGCTTAATCTTCTAGGAGATGGGTTTGAAGGCTTTATTAGATCTGATAAGATGATGAGGAATAGTTTTTGATTTTCTTGAGTTTTTTGATTTAATTAAGTGTCTATTTATTCTTCTTCTTCATCGGTGTAAACCTGGACTACCTAGAGATTAGATAAGCTGATGAGGAATGCTGTTGCTTTTTATTGCTATTGAATATTGTTGGAGATTATTATAGTTTATGGCTAGGATTTAATGTTTTGTGATGAGTTTTACACAATAATAGGTATATTTTGGTCTTAATTGTACCTAATAGCTCTAAATCTTGCCTCTCCAAAATGGCAAAAATTAAAAAAAGCAACATATAGGTCCATTGGATTAAGTCTCGCATAGCTGGACCTCGGGTTGGTGTTGGACCAGACCGGACCTCAAGTTAACAAATATCACACAAACACATTATTGATTTACATAAGGACATGACTTTACATGACTTACATCTCTTTATTCTGAAAATATTCTAATAGCCATCGGGGTTGGGTCCAATAAAATGTGGTGAACCAATATTTAAGTACCTGTTAGGAGGGGTGACCATATTTAATGTCCAACAATGTCTTAAACAGGATTGGTTTCAATGAGAAGATATTTAGGCATTCAAAAGAAATTCTAACAATGCCCATTTAATTCCAAAAAAAAAAAAAAAATCTAACAATAGTTAACCATGACTGCTTAAAATATATGGCTCAATTATAATAGGTAATGGCGATTTTTATTTTCAAAACACTATATTACAAGAATAGTTTTTGGTCCCAAAGATTCAACCTTACCACAGAAACACAATAAATCAAGTCATTTAAGAAACATACGAATATTTAAGTTCTTATATTAAAAATATGTTCCATACATTCTTTATTCTGATCTTCCAACAAACTAAACACAGAGGGCAACGCATAGCCAAAAACAAATCTAGCATACAAAAGATAATTTAACTCGCACCACAAGCTGAACTTTGCACTCCCGAAAAGATGCATAGAAAAAAAAACGACAACATTTATTTGTTGGAAAGCCTACCATTAATTTGTAACGGAAGGTAGGTCAGGACAATTTGGCACATCCATGAATCCTTCAAGCATTTGTACAACTTGCTTCATGGTGGGTCTTGCTGATGGATCCTCTTGAATGCACCAGATACCGATCTTCACATACTCTTCTACCTTCTTCATGTCAGTTTGAGCTTCCATATCTTCTTCCACTAACAGGTCCAATCTCCTATGGTGAAAGCAATCATATGCCCAATCTATTAGTATCGTCTTATTCTCATCTTCAACATTCATATCAAAGTTCTTTCTGCAACAAATGAGCTCCAATAACAAAACTCCAAAGCTGTAAACATCAACCTTCACGGTAATTGGCTTGTTTTTGAACCACTCAGCAGCAACATACCCTTTAGTTCCCCTAATTGCTGTTGTAGTCACGGTCTGGTCAATC
Source organism: Inga oerstediana (assembly GCA_963210345.1). NCBI lineage: Eukaryota > Viridiplantae > Streptophyta > Magnoliopsida > Fabales > Fabaceae > Inga > Inga oerstediana. The sequence continues at coordinate 74,638,935 of OY723399.1, read as the reverse complement.
TTCAATAGCTTTGCTAAGCCGAAATCTGAAATTTTAGCCGTGTAAGAGTCATCGAGCAAGACATTTTGAGGTTTGATATCACAATGTATGATTTGAGTGTTGCATTCTTCATGCAAGTATAAGAGTCCTTTAGCTGTTCCTATTGCAACTTGCACCCTTTGATACCAGCTTGGCCTTTGGTCTTCAAAAAGAAAACTTGCTAAAGTTCCATTACTCATGAATTCATATACCAGTAGCCTATGCTCGCCTTCATTGCAGAAACCCAGAAGTTTCACCAGATTCCTATGGTGGGTTTGGCCAATAGCGCTCACTTCTGCTTCGAATTCCTTGTCAGTTTCGTTCGCCATTTTGAGTTTCTTAACAGCAACAAGATTCCCTGGAATGTTAGGTAGAACACCTTTGTAAACAGTGGAAAATGCACCACGGCCCAGTTCTTCTGTGAACCCGTTTGTTCCTTCCAGTAACTCATCATAAGTGAAACTTCTAAGATTCATTCTTGGCCTATATGGACTAGTTTTGGGATCCTTAGGATTATTGTGGCCAAACCAATATGCCACCAATTTTGAACTTGCTACTAACAAGATCAAGTTCAAGAATACTGAACTTCCTAAAAGTGTTGAACCAATAACAATCAATTTAGATCTATGGTTCTTAACATGAACATTTTCAGGATCCAAAGCAGAAGAACCATATTTTCTTATTTTAAAAAGAGCTTTCCCTCCGAATGGTATATCAATCAGACCATTTATGAGAGGCAAGCTCTCCTTCCAACATTCCCCGTCTCTGAAAACAGCAACTGCGCAATTACAATCATCTAAACAAACTTGTTTACACCAGTCCTCACTTACTGCTTGGAAGTAATCATAGTAAGAACGTGGAAAATGTGTGTACTGCATCTCAGAGAAATTAAAGAGATGTGCTTGTGAAGAAGTTTCATCACAACTTTGTGGAACAAAGTTTTGCTTACATCCTTTCTTCACATCATTTGGATCGACAAAGCTATAACCATCTGGGCAATGGCAACTTTTCATCCCACCAGCGAAGGTACAGTAGCTGTTGAATCCACAAGCTCCACTTCCTGAATATTCAACAAGGTCCTTGCAAATATCTTCAGGTATGTTTCTAAAAATTGACCAAGCACGGGAAATATCACCCTTGGGATAGATATAGTGCGTAAAAACTCCATCATAGTCAATAATAGCCCTATGATAGAAAACTTGTGTAGATGGAGCATAGAATGATATATCTTTGACTATACTCTTACTACTGTTCTGAACAAATATGGAGCCTGTTTGGTTGAAGACCAATGAGAAGCCATCACCCAAAACATTGGATTCCCAATAATGAATATTTCCTGATGTCGTTGGATAACGGGTTGTCCAAAGCACAAGATTCCCATCATCTTGGAGTCTAAGCAGAAACTTCCCCCTTGAAAAATTATATTGAGAATAGCGCGAAACAAGTTGAGCAGGGGAATGCAAAACCTGTCCTGGTAAAATTGTATCAGAGGGATGATCAAAGCTTTGCCACAAATTTTGAGATTCATTACCAACCAGGACAAAGTTACCAGTATCAAGCATAGCAGCATGATTAATGCCATTACCAGCAGGGCTTACACTCCAAATCTGATCACCTTTGGGATCAACAAGCTGGAACAAACCATCTGATTTGAGCTCAACTTTGGAACCATTTGGTGCAACAAGTGCATCGCCTGTCGTCTCAAGCACGGCTGACCAGACGATAGTTTTGTCTGGAATTTTGTTGAACCAGATGGCTAGCAAGAATCCATCTTCCTTCTCAATTTTTTGGAAGCCAAATGCAAAATCACCAGATGGTGAACGCCAGAAGGAGCCATTTTCAACTGCAGTGAGGGAAGTGCCCAAAGATATTATATTATTCTTGGAAGGTTGAGCAACTACAGAGTGCGAAAGCAAGGCAAGTAAGAGAGACAACAATATTGGATACGGCTTCCCCAAAGCCATTTGATGATAAAGGACTGGAATTTGATTATTTCTCTGATGGAGTAACAACTAACTAGCACTTCTTAATTTAAGCACCAGTATGGCTCGCGTGTTGTATACCGAAGAATAATGATGACAAAAGCCATTCTGCAAAATTTCAAACCTAAGTTATTTGTAATTTTCTTAGAAAGTCATTTGAATCGTTACATTCACGTTGAGGAGAAATTTGATTGCTTTTCAAAAACATGATTGTTGACTCCAAAAGTTTATGCTCTACCGTTTTCTACACGTTGTTGAAAAGAAAAGTCTTTTGCTTTCCAAATGGTGTTGGAAAGTAATAATTTGCTGTCTCCGAGCCTCTTGTTTCTTGGACAAATGATAGGTTCATTACGTGAACTTCTTATTTTTAAAAATATGCAGTGCATTGAGCATCTTGATTGTTTATTTAATGCCTTTAATTAAACGAGAATTATGAGGTTACAAGGAAGAAATGTAATCACCAAAATCTCCCAATATAGACATGTTGTCATTTTCTGCGTTGAAACTTATCATTTCAGCACCTTCAATGGCAGGCTGGCTAAGGGGATTCTATTCCATAGCTACAAATCTCAGTATTCAAAGGGTCTATGATCCTTTTAATTACTCATAATCCTATCTCTTGGCTTTCATCTTCCTGGAATGTGCCCCTAGTTAAGCCATCTACTCTCCCGAGGTCGTTGATAACTTTAATACCTATTTCTCTTTGTAATGGTATAAGGACGAACTTCGTTGGGAGTGTGACATCACTCACAAGTATAGCGTCAAATAGGGCTGTGCTCTGTCTATTTAGAATGTGAAGACCAAGCAGGTTGATCCATTAAAATTTTGGGATTTAATGGAAAATTTAGTTTCCCCATAAAAAGCTCCTTTTATTTGGAAACTAGTTCATTCTAATTACCAATTAGAGAGGTTTTGAGAAGGCGTCACATAAATGTACATGTTTGTTGTGTACTTGGTTGTCAAGCTGTCGAAACAATTGACCATCTCTTCTTCTCTTGCCCTTGTATGAAGGCTATCTGGTTTGGCACATTATCTCTCTGTTCTGTTGAATCTTTTTCACAAGGCTTTCTTGCATAGCTTATGAGTGCTTGTTTGAGTTGGTGTTGTAAAAACACGTTCACGTAAATCGAGATAAAATCACTCTCACATACTTCCCTCATACACCATAAATCATGTTAGAAAAACAGTTTCTATCACTAGTCTAAACAGGCATTAAGACATTGCATCAGCTATTTTCTAGCTGCAACTTGACAATGCTAAAAGGAATTATCATCTTATTAAATCTCATCTTGACTATGTGAAAATGTGGCTCTTCACAAAGGTCTCATTACCAAACCAGAACAAGTAATTCAATATTTTTGAGGCCACTTTCAATATCTCACCGAAATTTGTAATTGGCAAGGCCTTCATTCAATTATGATACTCTACATGAGAAAGGTTAAAATTCAAAGGCCTGGCATACCTCTTGGATTGACACAACTTTCTTTGGTCATGATGAAATCCAATCATTCATATGGGTGAAACAACTTTCTTCTGGTCTTGGTCTTTTTTGCGTCTCCTATCTAAGATTGATGCTACTTTGGATTACTCGAGTTGCTCCGACATTCTTTGCATCCTTGAAACACATCAACTTCCTTACATGTAAGAAGAATTTGCTAAATAATCTTCTTGTCCATTCTGATTCTAATGGCTCCTTAGAAAAGGATGTCAATATTCTGCTTAAATCTTTCCCTACTCACCCCTTTTATAAAACTGATATTTTATGAATGCTCCATTCACCTAAATCTACAATACCAACCTTATTAGTTGTATATTTTTATTCATTTTATATAATTGTTCTTTTTTTTTTTTAAAAAAAAGAACTTTGTGTTTTGACGAAACAAGAGTAGCAAGGGCTTCTTAATATAAAGAACCAGTCACCCTCCTTGAATAGCTTGGGTTTACCAAGGAATCTGACGTGAAGAACCTGCCAGTTACAAGTCAAGCAAAACTAATATTTTCTTCGAAAGTCAAATATTATCTCCCCGTCACACGTTGAGGAAATATCAACTCGTCGTTGAAAAGTAATCAGGCAACCATCCATTTGATAAATAAATTGTACAAGATCTAACAGTCAAAGCTACAAATCAATCAATAAACTTTCTTCCAAAAAAAATTTCAATAAATAAACTTCAGATTTTTTTAAAGGTGCAAAAATCTATACAAATATGTATGAGCTATAATTGGTACATGATATTGAAGATAATTAAACCTCTACAGAAAAATAGAATTGATTGAATAAAAATATTATTTCTTTAACATCGATTATTTGATAATTTGAGATTAAAAAAAGGCAGTGACATTTTTATAATATTTTGAAGAGTTCTGCCATTGGTTATCTAAACAACCAACGTCATATGTCTAGACATGATGGTAAAAAAAAAGCTGAGAAACAACATTCCTTTCACAAAAAATGACGTTGTTTTCAGTTACAACGTTGATTTTTAGAATAATCTTGACATCTATGAGACATAAGTTTGGGTTTGGATTCTTTTTCTTCAAAGCTTAGTTTTGACATCGCTTACTTAATATTCTTTATGTCTTATTTTAACCGATGTTAAAAGGTGGACAAAACAATGTTGTTGGTTTACATGTCCCTTTTAAAACCAACATTAAAGGCTAATTTGACCGTCTCTAAAAGCTCTTCTTGTTGTAGTGCGTATTACAAACTTATAAAGACAAGACTTTATACAAGAGTGATATCTTTTCATATTGAAAATATTTCAGCAATAATTAAATATGATTGCTTAAAGTATCAGTCTCAATTATAGTAATCAGGCAATGGTGTATTTTTTTTGGCCAACAGGCAATGGTGTATTTTATTTTCTAAAAAAAACCAAATTGCAAGAAAGGTTGTCCCAAAGATTCAACCTTACCACAAAAACATGATAAACCAAGTCATCGAAGAAACATACTAGGGATGAGCCAAAAAAACGTGGTGTTCCAGATCAAAATAATTAAATTCGGATCGGTTACTGAATCAGTTGGGGTATTGGATCAAGGGTTAGTTGTAACACCCCAATTTTTATCACCAATATTCCCTTTATGTAATGAGACATTTACCTGGATAAAATGATGAATTTAAGAGTACGAGAAAATTGTATACAAAAATGGAATTTATTGAAATTGCAAGAACATGTTATTTCACTTTTTCCAGTGAGGCAGTGAGTTTGTCATGTGGTTGTGGATGACCAAATGATGGTAAAAAATTATAAAATTATATAGGATGAAAGTAGACATCCTAAGCTTTAATTTGAAAGGTAATGGGTAATTTCTGGAGTTATATACAAAAAATTATGTATTTTTGAAATTTACCCAGTGAAACTAGAAAGTTTATGGAGCAGCATCCAAAAATAAAATTTCTGGGAATTGTGTGCTTCCATTTGGATAAAGGCTATATTTTTTCTTAAAACTAGATTCGATAAGGGTTGTATATACTTTGGAATCACTCCAATTCGATGTCTACAAATTTAATTATGATTTTTCAATATTTGAGCAGAAAATTTTCCAGAATTTCCAATAAATCTGAAAATAGAAAAAATGTGATGGCAAATGTTATAATTATAAGATAAATTGCAATCAGCTTATTTTGGGGTGATGGAAGGACTCTAGGCGTCACTTTTCGTGGATCAAGGAAGGGACATATTATTTACAATCTAATTGGGCTTTATGACACAATTGCATGTAGTAAGAGTTGTGTACACAAAAAGTCATCAATTATGGGAATTCTGGATAATTAATTAAATAAGAGAAAATGCCAAGTTATTTTTAAAAGCATATTCCCTTCCTCTTGCTTCATTTCACGTCAGCCATAATCAATACAGAGGAGAGAGAGATTGGTGATCTTAGAAAGAGAAGGAGGAGAAAATTTGCCAGGTAAGCTTGATTTCTTTAGTGAATTAGCTCTTAACTTATATAATCCTTCCTCTGAGCTATCCCTTTACATGATTTAGGGTGTTGGGAATAGAAATTTGGAGTTGAAAGGGGCTAGGGTTTCAACCACAAGGGGGAAAGCAAGAAGGAGCTTAAGGTAACTTCTAAAACTTCAAATAATGATTGTTCTAGCTGTTATGAGTAATTTAATTGGTGAAATTCTGTTGGATTTGCTTTGGTTGTAAATTTGGGAAAAGTTGTGTCCTAAACGTTATGCTACCTAAATTGAGTCTAAATGGTGGTTTTAATGTAATTAAATAGTTAATAAAGTGGTTAGGAGTAGAAAGGAGTAAGTCTACAAAGTCAGAATTGGAAAACCCCAATTTTTTCTAGAGAATTGGGAATTTTGTCCTGTATTGGTTTAGGGGGTTAGCGTTGGATTTGTGATGGTATGATGATTCCATTGAGTTCAGGAGAGAAAATTAGTAGGGTTACAGTTGATAACTTTTTCAAAAAAACCTTAAAAAACATAATTACAAAAACGCCCGAAACCCTGAAATAGGGGCTGCTAAGGACATTCTTGTCTTTTAATAGTGAATTTGGTAATTCTAAGTCCAGAAATGGATTCATTGGGCGAAAATATGTTAGAATAGTCTAGGTCAAAATTTCAGAAAAAGTACGGTCGGACTAGGTACACTAGGGCCAGACCGGGTCCCTAGGGCATTTTGGTAAATTTTCAAAGTATACTCATATAACCACTAAAAATACTATGGAAGTTCCTAGAATAGTACATGAATGTGTTTGAACCTAATTCCTATACATTTGACATTTTAGGACTAAGTTGGGAGCCGAATCATTGGCATGCTTTACGAGACACGTGTTTCGAGGTGAAAAGGGTCAAGGTAGTAACTATAATCCTATGTGATTGTTGATATGTTGTATGTTACTGTATTATGTGATATGAACATGGGTCCTGAGGTATATTACCTAGCTGTGGTTAGGTACCCAACTGAGGTACACCTGAGGTACATTACCAACTGTGGTTAGGGGCTCAGTTGAGGTACACGTAGGGGATCCAAACAGCGATTTGGCCTTAAGCTTTGTGTACACACACGTATTGTTATGAATTTTCATTTTATATTATATGGTGCATTGCATATTTAATTCTCGCATTCTATATGTTTGGTTATATGTTACTACTAGGATTCCTCGGAATCTCATTCTTTTTCAAAAATGATAAACGTGCCAACAGGAACCAGCGGATCCAAAGACAAGCTATTATATAAGGGAAATCATGGGTGCGGATCCCAAGACAGAAGCTAGTGGTTATATGTAGTTTAATATTTTAAATATTGTGGACAAAATGTATGTATATTATGAAACCCCGAGGGGAAAACCTGTAATGTAATCAGGCCTGTTATTTCAATAATATCATTATATTTCCACTTTTCTTGTGTTACTCACCGAACTGCACGCAAGCATTCTGAAAATGGTAAAAATAAGATAAGGGCATGACATTTGTGGGTCAGACCGGAGTCAGCCCGGGCCCAGACTGGTGAGGAGTAAAAAATTAATAAATAATGTACTTTCTCATCACACCATCCAACTTATGAATACTAGATATCCAAATTCAAAATGCTAACAAAATACTAAGAATATCAAAATAATTATATAGTTATCAAATGTTTTTTTACAATTTCCTTGACAAATTGACATCATTGTATCATATATAATTATACATACCACTTAATGACACATGTTGTAACATGTAATCCCAAAATATTCATCATAACAAAATATCAAAGCATGTTTATGATAATAAAATATTCCCACATTCAATTACTAAACTAGTAAACTAATAATTATCATCATTAAAATGAGTATTAACTACATCATTCAACTCTCTCAATATTGAGTCATTAGAAGGTGGAGCTGTAGGAGGAAAAGTAAAGGCACTAGGAGTAACATTTAAAGATGGAGCCCTAGCAATATCGTCATCACCTGTAAACACCCTTTTTTATTTCGATATTAACCAGAGTAGTAATGCGCAGTTCGGTGGGCACACATGAATAACATAAATACACTGATAATAAATACTTGTACAAAAATTTTGCTACAGGGATTGTACGTAATAATTAAAAATAATGTACTACACAGAGCTACTAGGATGTCTAAACCCGTTACAATGAAAGGCATATATCTTTTCTTCTTCGTTTCACCACTGCATTCTTCTCGTGCAGTTTTCTTCTCTGTTCTCAGCATATCTTCTGTTTCACCTATCTAAATGGTTGGTTGGTTGGGAAGGGTGAGATTCGGGGGAATCTTAGTAGCAAACAATACTAACAATGCATGTAAGACGAATGCTAGTGTATGATATGCTTGCTTTACATAGGCTCATGTTCACATAATGGCATTTCTGTATGCTCAATGTTTCATGCAACATATTTATGGCCACAGTATAAACAGAAACAGAGCTTCATTCATTCTGACATGCTTCAAATATCAAGCAAAGCAATACTACAAATAAATACATAGCAAACACATCAAATACATGCAAGTTAAGTAAGTTCACTACCTTGTGTCTTTAAGTCCCCCTCTTGTACTTTTTTCTCTAACCATTGAGGATACTTCTTCTTTATCACCTCATGACCCTAGATATATAATCATATCATCAGAGCCATGATAAATGAGTGTTCAATGGGACTACATGGGCCTTTAAGACTTGTTTCTTATATTTGGCCCAATAATTATGACAATTTAACACAATTGCCATAAATTCGCAGGTTAACTCAATCAGCCAATTTTGTTAACTAGACTTTGGAAATTCATAATTGATTCTAAAAAAATCCAAATGGGTTGGTTCCAGGTGCTATAAAAAGTTCTTTAAGTTCTCTTTCAATGAAAAATATCATAGAGTCTCAATTACAGCCACACAATTTCCAGAATTCATTAAACTAAGACTGTTATAGATTTCATTATAGAATCAAGGTTAAAATTTGAAAACTCATAACGTTCAATCCACTAGTCCAAATGGCTTATATTACCTATCAAATTAAAGCCCATGATGTTTACTTTAATCTCATAAATTTTCATAGCATTTGAACCATGTTTGACTAATCAAAAACACGTTGCAAGTTCTCTGCCTCCAAACAACGTATTCAGGCAGATTTAAACACAAACTTCCAAAATCATCATAAAACCTTTTTTAACATCATGATCATCATCATATGAGCATCAAACCCTAAAAGACTCCCTCTGGCCAAAATTTAAGGTTTGAATATCTCAAGAAATACTCAACAAAATCACAGAATATTCGGTTCAAATCAAAGCTTATACTTTCTAGAACTCAAAAATTTGTGATCTGTTATTGATTTGGCAGCACCTCTTCTGAGTAGATGGAATCAAACACCTCTGATCGAAAATCCAAAACTATAGAAATGTTGCTCTCCATGAGAGGAACAACATTAGAGAAGACCCTAGAAGTTTGAAATGTCGAATCGAAGGTGAAATCGGCTCCAGAGCTCAAGAACTTTTACTATTCATCATTTCTCTTTCCTCTAACTTTTTTCTCATTTTTTCATGATTTTCCCCGTATTTTTATGGCTGCTGCACGAATTAATAGAGAGGGAGGAGATTTAATTGGTCAATTTCCCAATTTACTCTTGCTTTGTGTAAAAATTATTAAGATGCCATTCAATTGAATTTCAACTGTCCAGCTTCTTTTCTCTTTCCTCCACTCTTAATAATTGACTAAAATATGCTTTGGGAAGGGAATAATGATCATTAAAAATATCATCATCCATTTCCTTGAAATATTATATTTAATTTTCCATTTCAACTTTATTTAATTGGCTAATATTGCTCTTTCCTTGATTAATTCGAACCAAGTGTTCAATTCCCTTATTCCTCTCCTTGTTTGGACATCCCACACACAAGAGAAAGGGAAAAATATGGGCTGCAATAATGGGCTTTTATGAAGAAAAAAATTAAATTCTTATGTCTTATTGTGACCCAATTTCGTGTGGTCACTATTTGGCCATTTAAAGTGTGACAATATTCTCAATTTTATTCCCTCTAATACCCTAAAGGGGTAACAAAATTTTGGTGACTAAAACTTGGGATGTTACGTCACCTATATATCAAATGAATAAAATTAGTAATAATTATGCTAAAAACATGGTTATATTATTTTGTGTAAGAAATAAGAATATAATCTTAGATAATATAATAGATAGCTAGAAACCTCCATAATCCTTCACCATTTGTTGAAATTGAAGATTTGTCACTTCTACATTATCAAATTCAGGAGTTGGATCTTTTTAAAGTACCCAAAAGTCTAGTTTATCAATTGATTCATAATCAATAGGATCATAATTATCCTTCTTCTTCTTCAATTGATTCCTATAATTCCAACACGATATAAGATCAATATTTAATAAAACTATATAACAACCATTCAAAAGTCATGACTTTTAAAATTACCTAAACTTTAACTTCAGCTTGTAGTTTGTGAAAACCAAATCATTAAGCCTTTACTGCTCTAATATGTTTCTTCTTTTAGTATGTATACGCTCAAATAAGCTCCAATTTCTTTCACATCCAGAAGAAGAAGACGTTTGAATAAGAACAATGAGAATAAAGTGTAGGCACCTTTAACTAAATCTGAAGCATGAACTGATTTGACAAACACCATGCCATGTAATGAATAAACTAAGAAATTAATCAAAGTTTGCTGTCTAACATCTGTCCAACCATCAGCCATGAGTGTGCAATCATTTTCTTTTCATTTAGCTTGATGGCTAACAATTAGTAGTTGAAGTTCTTTTTTGCAATCTCTCAACAGGCTAACTCTATACTCATGAAAACTGGGGAGCTTAAACCCATGCCGAATTGCAGTAGTAGCTTCAATAGCTTTTTCAAATAATGGACAAGTCATTGCATTAAATGGAACACAATTTACATAAGCCCAATGAGCAAAAGGCATTTTGCATTATATTGTACTTCTTGACTTGTTCATGCACTTTGATGCTTGGTTGGGCACCAAGAGTTGTCCTAGATGCAAAATAACTATCAACCTTCCCAGCGATAGGAGCTTTCCTCTTTGAAGAAACAAGTGTTTCCTCAACCTCTCTAACTTCATTGTCTTCGACTTTACATTGTCAATAGGTTTTTTCTTTGAACCTTCTAATAAAGATTCTTTCATTTTAGCACGTACATCATGAGAAACCTTTTTGCAAGAACTTGCTTGACCACTAACACCAGTTAAATGTTATTTCAACCTATTTATGCCACTTCCCCTGTAACTTGAAGGACATAAAAGGTAAGTAAAAACACTTATTTTCCCTTCCTTCTTAACAGAAACATATTGCCAAGCTGGGTTTTTTTTTCAAGCTCCCTAATGTCTGTGGATAGGGTAAACTTCTATTAGGAGGATTGGTAATATCGAGATTGGGGGTGGTAGTAGGATTCTCAGGTGTTGCATTAATTCCCTCCATTAACAAACCAAAACCAAATCAAACAGCAAATAAACCCTTTCAATTCAGAAACAAAAAGCACCCAGTTGATTAATAATCAATATCAAAGCTACAATGAAACAAAAAAGAACTAAACCAACAAGAAGAAAAAAGCAAAGCATTAGCCATTCGCATTTGATTTTGAAGCAAATCGATACAATGAAAGTAATGCAACCAGCCAATAGAAATAGAGGTGAAGAAATAAAGAAATCAAACTGAAAATTTGAAGAACAAAGCAAGGAACGTCGAGCTTTACCACCAACATCATTGGCGGCTAAACCCTTCATTGACTGCAATGAAATCGCTAGGAACAACAACAATCAAACCCAAAGCAAGCCGTCGAGCAAGCAATGATATTAAGGTTTAGAGAGCCTAAAACGATGGAAAACTTATGTCTTTACAGTGCATCGGTTAACAATAGATTGAATAGAGTCCTTATCGCTGCCTTGCCGGCTAACTCCAAGTCGGCTAACCCTAAAGCACCGGCTTGAAAATGCTATCACTGGCAAGGGGAGAGGGAGAGGTCAGAGAGAACGACAAGATTGAAGAGGAAGAATGAAGAAGACAATGGGAAGGGAAGAGAGAGTGAAGCCAGAGAAGCTGAAGTATGAACTCTGAAGTGAAGATTGAAGATCATCACGTGTTAGCAGCTGAAGAAGTCTGAAGTAGATTTTGAATTTTTTTAAATTGAAATAAATGGCGTCGTTTCATCATAATGAGGGGAAAATTGTTTTACCTTGGGCAATTCACTGAGTAGGGCAAGTCGCCTGAGTTAACTCTGAGTCATATCGAGTTGGCTTAGTCATGGCCGTGTCATGTGACCTGGAGTCAAAGACTCACCCGGACTAGTTAAAGGCTTGGTCCAGAGGTTTCTAGTCCGAACCTGCCAGGTTGGTCTGAGTTTGAGAATAATGGTCCAGATAAGTTGGTTTGACCTGTTCTAGTCTGGTCTTGTGAAAAGCAGCCTTATAACATAAAAGGACCAGACTAAACTAACTAATCAGGTTATATAGGGTTCAAGACTAGGTGCTTAATCCACATGGTTTAGTTTGGTCTGACCTGAATTATTTATCTTTTATTAAAAAAAATTTGAGTGGGCCTGCAATTAACTCTACCCTCATTGTGAAAAAAAAACTCCACCCTCACAACTCACGTGATCCACAACCTCACTTCTCACTCACATGACCCACTCCATATCCCCCTCAATCTCGCCACCCTCAGACCTTTCCCTCAATCTTGCCACCCTTAGACCTTTCACTTAATCTTTCTTAATCCTTACCTTCCTTACCCTCAATTATGTTGCTACCATTATCACATTTGGCTCCCTTTACCCTAATGGAAATTCTATGTTAATCACTCACCTCAGCGTCAATCCTCTGGTCTTCCTCTTGGCATCGTTGTTGATAGTCCTCCTTTTGGAGTCACACTCTCTGATTCTCTTCTCAATTAGTGTTCCTGTAACATCTGAATACCTCGCTCTTAATATTGTTCGCTTTAGGGCTTGTCGCCCCTCATGGCTTTAAAACACGTGAGAGGGGGAGGTATTTAGACCCTTATAAGGCTTCATCCATTCCCCTCCCTAGCCAATGTGGGACATAACACTCCATCTATCTTTAAGCCTAGCATCCTTGCTGGCACATTGGCCCACATCGACCCGAGCCTAGCTCTAGTACCAATTGTAACATCATAGCGCTTCACTCTTGATCTTGTCCACTTTAGCCTCGTCACCCCTCATTGCTTTAAAACACATAGAAAGGGGAGTTATTCAGACCCTTATAAGGCGTCTTTGGTTTTCCTCCCTATTCCTTTGGTTTATTTTGATTTTTTTTGTGAGTGCCAAATGTTTTTTGCTTAATCTTGTGGGAGATGGTTTTGAAGGCTTTTATTAGATTAGATAAGCTGACGAGGAATAGTTTTTGATTTTCTTGAGCTTTTTTGGTTTAATCAAGTGTCTATTATTCTTCTCTTCAGTTGGTGTAGACTTGGACTATCTAGAGATTTGATAAGCTGATAAGGAATGTTGTTGCTTTTTGTTGCTATTGAATATTGTTGGAGATTATTAGGGTTTATGGGTAGGTTTTAATGTTTTGTGATGAGTTTTATATGATTATAGGTATTTTTTGGTCTTAATTGTGCTTAATAGCTTTAAATCTTGCCTCTCAAAAATGGCAAAAATAAAAAAAATGCCAAATAGGTCCACTAGATTAGGTTTGGTCCAGCCCGACCTTGAGCTGGTGTTGGACTAGACCGGACCTCGAGTTGAGGCCAACCTAGTCTAGTCCGGTCCATGCTCAACACTAAAACATACCAATATTTTGTTTGTTTATTAAATGTTTAATGTGTAAAAATATCCATAAACTTTATATTCAATGTACAAAAATACCTATATAATTTTCTTGAGTGTAGAAATGGGCATGAACTTTAAAATTAAAAGCAAAAATGACATAACCGTTTAAATGCATCTAACTTCTGTTACCTTTTATAATAGGACCTACGTCTTCTCTTTCTACAAAAAGTAAGGAACATTAGGTGGTTTTAATGGTTAAGTCATTTTTTTCTCCAATTCTAAAGTTTATAGGTATTTTTTGCACCAAAAAAATTTATAGATATTTTTTTACATTGGGTGTAAGTTTAAGGGTATTTTTGTATCTTAACCTTGTATTAAAAAAATGATCACACATTATTTTTTCTCATCTTCCTACAAAGTAAACAAAGTGAGAAATGCATAGCCATTGACATATCTAATTTCTTAAGCACTAACCGCTTAAAAACCATTATTGATAATTTATTTATTGGAATGCCTACCATAGACTTAGGCTAGTAAAGGATGGTAAATTAGGAGGATTTGACACATCCATGAATCCTTCAACCGTTTGTATAACTTGCCTCATGGTGGGTCTTGTTGTTGGATCCTCTTAATTCTTGAATACACCACATACTGATGTTCATATAGTCTTCTACTCTCTTCGTGTCAGTTTGAGCTTCCTTATCATCTTCCCCTAACAGGTCCAATCTCATATGGTGAAAGAAATCATATGCCCAATCTATTAGTAACATCTTATGCTCATCTTCAACATTCATATCAAAGTTCTTTATACAACAAATGAGCTCCAATAACAATACTCTGAAGTCAAAAACATAAGCTTTCATGGTAATTGCCTTGTTTTGAACTACTCAGGTTGCACTTAGAGTCTGTTCAATCTTCAATAGCTTTGTTAAACCAAAATCTAAAATCTTAGTCGCATAAAAGTCATCAAGCAATATATTTTTGAGGTTTGATTTTAGTATGATGTGATTGTTGCACGTACTACTCTTCATGCAAATACAAGAGTCCTTTAGTTGTTCCTATTGCAACTTTCACCCTTTGATAAAAGCTTGGCCTCTGGTCTTCAAAAAGAAAACTTACTAAAGTCACTTAACTCATGAATTCATATACAAGTAGCCTTTTCTCTCCTTCATTGCATAATCCCAGAAGTTTCACGAGATTGCTATAGTGTGTTTGGCTAATGGCGCTCACTTCTGTTTTGAATTCCTCATCACTTTTATTTACTATTTTTGGTTTTTTAACAGCAACAAGGTCCCCTGGAATGTCTGGTAAAACACCTTTATACCCAGTAGACAATGCACCACGACTCGAATATTAATCAAAGCTTTTAGGCTGGCTTGCTGAAACATTGCATCAACTATTTTTATAATATAACTTAACAATACTAAAAGGAATAATTATTATTTTTCTGAACTTCATCTGGATGCAGCAAAATATGGCTCTTCACATAGGTTTTGCAAGCAATCCCTAATTCAGGATTTATGAAGTACATTTCAATACCTCACATAGATTTGTCTTTGTCCTACTCTTCACATAATTATAATTCTCTCACCGCAACTCCTATCTCTGTTTTTTTTTTACCTTAACCCTAAATTAAATTTAAGTTAAATATGGTACGTGATGCCATACTAAAAAACATAAAGATTCTATTTAAATACAAGGTTATGAATTTGAGACTGTATACATATAGGCTAACATTTATAAGCTAGACACCGAAAAACTTAAATTTAGATTGCTCCTAATCTAAAATAATTTTAAATATTCTCTCCGGTTTTTAATATAAGATATATTTGTGCAATTAAACTTGACCCTAAATTTAAGACATAATTTTCATATTTGTCAATCTTTTTCTAATTTACCCCTATTGATACTCGCTCAACAATAATAAAAAAGGAGAAGGAATGAGGGTATTAAGGAAGATGACTAAGGTGTTTTAGAAAATACATGTCATATTAATTAATTTAACTAATTTCTTTAATCTAATCAAATTAGATAAATATGTCTTATATTAAGAATCATAGGAGTAATAAAATCGTTTGTTAGAAAATTTTTGTTTTAATAAAACAATTGTTTTTGGATTTGTATAGGAACGAAGTCTAAGCCCATTTATTTTTATTTTTATTTTTATTTTTTAGGTAAACCCATTATTTTTATTTTGAGTAAAATACTCTAACCTCCCTTGTGTTTTGCCTTAATTACACGGACCTCCCCTCTATTTTGAAAACATACATTTAAGTCCAAACCGTTAACTCCGTTAAGTATTTTTATTTTTTAATTAAAATTTATATTAAAATAAATTTTATTTACTAATGTATCCTTCATCATTACTAATTTCCTAATTTTGATTAAAATTGTTTAAGTAATTTAAGGGTTTTTTTTTCTTCTTTTTCTTAACTTATTTTACTTTTGTAAATAGTTATATGTTAAATTTTTTTCATATTAAGATGCATACTTAATTAATTTAATTAATGTAGACATAGAAAACTTAATTAAAAATATGATTAGTCCTATTAATATATGCCTACTAAAATAAATATGTTTATAAATTTTTGTGCAAAAAATATATTTAAAAAATTAAAATTTAAAATTAATAAAAGTCATATATTGTACCAAATTTATATTATTAATAACATATTGTCAATAAAATATATTTATTTTTTTTCTTTTTGCCTTTCATTTGAAAGGCATATTTTTTATTCATTTAAAAGAATACTAAATAAATAAGTTTTAATAAATATGATAAAAATTTAAAATTGATAATATAATAAAAATTTATAATATATTGAAAATTTTAAACATGTATTAGAATTATTTTTTTATATAAAAATTTATTTTTAAGCAAATATAAATGTTTATTTATTTTTTGAAATAGGGATATTTTAGTCAAAATAAATGTTTAATAGTCAAACTTAACGGTCAACTAACGGTTGGGTGGATGGAAATGGAATATCAAATATGTAAGGGAGGTTTCTGTAACTTCCATTTTAATTTCAGGGGAGGTCTATATATGTTTTCAAAATAGAGGAGAGGTTTGTGTAATTTAGGTAAAACAGATGGGTAGTCAATGCATTTTACTCTTTTATTTTTGATGAAAGACAGCTTCATCTATTAATTGCTGCGTCTGATAATATTCGAGTCAGCTTCCAACGGCTGTATTTCATTTTAGAAATTATTTGCCTTTTTTCTAGGTCATATTTTGAGAAATCCCTTACAGATTCAACGGCTACTTTTTTTCCAATTCTCTAAAATTTGACCGTTAGAAGAAGAGTGGGCCCTTTTCAGATTCGTCCGCCGTTCTATTTAACACCGAAGACCGTAGAGAGATCTGATTACCCGAAGAAGAATCGCAGAGCAGAGGTATTCTTGTGTGTCTCCTTTCGTTTTCTTCTTCTTTTCTTGTTTGTATTTAGATTGTTGACTTTGTTCCGAATCAAAGTTTTATCCAAACTTTTTATCCGTTATCTGTTCTCAGGGGCTACTTGTTTTCGATCTAAAAAGCTTACTTTCGAGTACCTTTTTTACTGTTTCGATCTAAAATCTTGGCTATCGCTACTATGCATATGATTTGATTCTCTATGTTAATTAACTATACGATCAATGGCTTCTCCCACTGGATGACATTTCAATTTCAGTGAATTTTCATACATTTTTCCATGGCTATTTGTGTGGCTTGCCTGATGCTTGATTTGATAAACACAGTTTCTTTAGTGAACTGAATTCCTAGGCCTGAGATTCCCCCTCTTCTGTGCTATGGAAGTTCTGTATTTTTTATGCTCAAGTTATGTGATGCTTTCATTTTGATATGTTAAGATATCTATAATTTATAAAGTTCAATCTTCATACTCCAGTATTGGATAAGAAACGTAATCAGCCTTCTTCTTGAATTGATATTGATCTATCTGATGCAGATTGCTCTCCTCTGTTCCGGATGTCAGAATCTCAGAAGAGGCTTTCACCAGAAAGCACGGAAAAACGTAGACCAGAGGTATTGTGGTCTCCCCTTTTGTTTTCTCCTTTTATTGATATTGATCAAATCTTGGTATATCGCTTGTAGGCATATGATGCGTTGCTCTAGCTTAATAAACTAGGCGACCTATGGCTTCCCTCCACTGGGATGAAATCTTCATTCTCATTTAATTTCCAGATTTCTTATGCAGTTTAATTGTGTAGCTTTCTTTTGATGCCTCGTTTGATGCTTCGGCCTGATTCATATCTATGTTTGTGGTGGATGTTGCCCTTGTTTCTTCCTGATCCAATCTGTTTCATTTATATGCATCTCATTTATAAACATTTTAACAGCAGAGATAACTTAGTTCCATTAATTTAGGCCTCCTAATGTTAACACAGTTTTCACTTGTTGCCCATGCAAAAAACGTATCTTCAACTACCATTTGAGTGTTTGGATGAAATCTTTTCTATCACTAATAGGCACATCTATGACTTCTCCCACTGGTTGACATCTTCAATCTCATTTAGTTACCAAAACTCTTGATTTGATTGAATAAAATCCTTGTCCGCCTATGATTTCCCCTCCTCTTATATGCATGTTATGTGTCCTTGTATATTGATGCTTATGCCATGGCTACTGTGGTAGTCAATCTGTGTTTAAGGATGCAAGTGGGATTTTCGCTATTCAGCTACGATTGTTGCTCTGCTTTTCTAATTATTTCTTTAAATTTTTTATGGTTTTAAGTGTTTATGGGCATCTCATGTATAAACATTGTAGATGGTAGATTTAGTTTCATTATAATTAAGGCCTAGCTTTTTTTGTGTGTGTGCCTTTAGTAGAAATTTTAATTACAAAGGAAAATTCTATTTAAATATCACATGAACTTTCAAAACGCACTTTTGAAAATGACATAAATGTTATAGGTGCGCTTGCTTGTTCCTCAATTTTAAAATGTTGATGCTTTTACCATTTTGTTCCTCAATTTAAAAAAAGGAAAGGAAAAGAAAAGAAAAGGTGCGCCTTGCCTGAGCACCACTGCTGAGCGCCCCACAGAGATCTGGTGCGAGGGGCTTTTTTTTTGGGGGGGGGGGTGCAATTTTGTTTAAAAAAGTGGCTGAAGGAGCAAGGGGTGGGATCGACCCCACCCATTCGTAAGGGAACTGGAGCAGGCTACCATGAGACAAAAGATCTTCTTTCTAAAGAGATTCGATTCAGAACTATGATTTCAAAGGTTTTCCTTGACTTTGTCCGTTTCAACAAACAATTCGAAATGCCTAGACTTTTTTAGAACAGGTCCGAGTCAAATAGCAATGATTCGAAGCACTTCATTTTACACTATTTCAGAAACCCAAGGACTCAATCGTATGGATATGTAAAATACAGGATTTCCAATCCTAGCAGGAAAGGGAGGGAAACAGATACTCAATTTCAAGTGAGTAAACAGAATTCCATACTCAATCTCATAGATACATATAGAATTCTGTGGATTCGATGAAAGTCGTATGTACGGCTTAGAGGGAGATCTTTAATATCTTTCGAAATCCACCCTACAATATGGGGTCAAAAAGCCAAAATAAATGATTTTAGCCCTTATAAAAAGAAAACGGATTCTTGAACTCCTTTCATGCTCATGTCACATCGAGGTACTACAGAAGAAAAAACCGCAAAATCCGATCCAATTTATCGTAACCTTTGCAAACGGGCGTGGAGGCCATTGGGCCATCAAACTCCTTTGATATATAAATACATACATATATATATATATATATATATATAAAGCCTTGATACCAACATGGGACAACGAATAGAGTTGGTACTGGTGCTCATGGGTTGGTTAAAGGTTAAGTTTCTCATCTTGGCTATTAGCTTAAGCTTCTAGCTCAGTGGTAGAGCACTTGGTCCTGATGCTTATGGTTCTAGCGTTCGATCCCAAGGATGGGTGAAAAAAATGGGTGGGAGAGTAGTATGAGCTGCTCTCTCGTGGGGGCACGTGCCACCCCTGCTTTACGGACAACTGACTCTCGTTGATACTAGTGCTTATGGCATTACAACTTTTGTTAGCGGATTAGTATGATTTAAAGGTCTATACTTGATAGTATGTTGTATATAGTTCTTGTTTATAATACATGAGACTGTTCATGGGCTGAGGTTGCCATAAGTCCCGTGTGTTGAGGTAGCCGTTTGTGTCCCATGTAGTAGTGTATGATAAATAAAGATTTTATATATTGTACGTCTGGCTAGAGTTAGATATGAGAAATCTCACTAATTTCTTAACAAGACGTTTTAATCTATAAAAACTGATACATTTTGAATTATTATACCACTATGCTAATAAGGCAAGGGAGATAAGATTATTCTGAATTTTCCTTTGATTTTGATTTAGCTTGTATTCAGCCTTTCTTTTCAGTTTCTTTTATTCTGTACTTTTATTTTGCTCTTTTTCATTTTTGCCTTTTCCTTTTTGCCCTTTAAATTCTGTCAATTTAAATTCAAAATTTAAATTATGTCTTTTCTTCTTAGTTCCTTTTCTTCTACTCCATTAAACTCTACGCCAAATGATAAGTTTAATCAAGCGCATTTAGAGCAATTGGAGATTAAACTCAATCATCTACTTTCTGGTTTATATTTTCAAAAGAAATTTCTCCAAATTTGATTACATAATTAGAACAGTTGAAGAATTAATTCCTATCAAACTGGATAAAGAAGAATTTTTCCTTCTTTCTCTAAAATCAATTGATAAATATTGCAAAGATTACAACTTTTTGCACATCGGAAGCATTCAAATTGATAAATTTTCAAAGAAGAAATTTCTTTTGAAAATATAAACCAGAAAGTAGACGATTGAGTTTTATCTCTAATTGCTCTAAATGCTTCATTAAACTTAGGGAAATGGCTCTCCAAATCTGATTACATAATCAAAACAGTTGAAGAATCAATTTCTATCAAACTGGACAAAGAAGAATTTTTCCTTCTTTCTCCAAAATCAATGATAAATATCGCAAAGATTACAACTTTTTGCACATCAGAAGTGTTCAAGTTGCCATTAAACCATTAATTTGTAAAGGATTAAATGTGTTTGGTTTAGATAGTAGAATTTTCAGATTCTACTGCTTGTAGCATTAGAATTAAAACTTTATGATGGACCTGTTTACTTTAACTGTTATCTAGATAGGATGACAGATTTAAAGGATGAACATGTCAAGGACATGTTCATCCTTGACATTCTTAAACTAAAACTTAAATTAAACGGTTTAAAGATGAAACCAGGATTTATACCTGCTACCCTAACATATTAGTGATGATTTTGTCTTGGAACAAACTGTTTTGTTTGACACGGAAGCTGATTCTAATTGTTTTAAAGAAAGAATCATTCCTACAAAATATTTTGAAAAAACAACTGAAAGGTTTAATGGAGTTAATGGCTCACGCTTGGATCAAATACAAAGTTTTAGATGTTGTTATTGAAAATGAAGGTTTAAAGATTCAAAACCCATATATGACTGATGAAAATGGGATTTCGAAACAACATCTGGGTAAAATAATTTTATTTCCTTTTACTCAAAAACCCAGAGTTAAAAGAGTTAAATCTACTTTCTTTAAAACAACAACATATTAACTTTTTGAAGAAAGATATCTCTTTTAAACATATAGAAACTCAATTGTGTCAATTCAGATTTACCAAATGCATTTTGGAATTGCAAAAAACATGTCGTTGACTTTATGAAACAAGTTTTTTTTGAAAAATAGATACCAACGAATAGGCCTAATTTGAGCGAGGAGCTCCTAGACTTGTAACTAATTACAAACCATTAAATGAAGCATTACAATGGATCAGGTATCCAATTCCAAACAAATCTGATCTACTTAAATGTTTGTATTCTGCAAAAATCTTTTCAAATGCGACATGAAATTTGGATTTTGACAAATTTAAATCTTTTGGTCAGTATGAGTGGAATGTTATGCCTTTTGGTTTGATCCATCTGAATTCCAGAGGATCATAAATGAAATCTTTAATGATTATAGTCAATTCATTATTGTTTACATTGATGATGTTTTGATCTATTCTCATTCGATGCAACAACATTTTAAATATGTTTATCATTTTATAAAAATTGCAGAAACAAATAGTTTAGTTGTCTCTAAACCTAAAATTAGTCTTTTCCAAACTAAGGTTAGGTTTCTTGGTCATTGGATTCACCAATGATCCATAACGCAAATTGAATGCTCATTCAATTTGCAGATAAATTTCTTGATCAAATCATTGATAAAACTCAAATTCACAATTTTTGGGATGTTTAAACTATGTTGCTGAGTTTATTCCTCATCTCAGTAATTTCATTAAATCGCTTCATCAGCGTCTTAAAAAAAATCCTCCTCCATAGACGGAAATTCATTCCAATATTGTTAAGCAGATCAAACTTTAGGTTAAGACGCTTCCTTGTCTTCTTAGCCTTCCTTAATCCCTCTGCTTACAAAATTGTTGAAAATGATGCCTCTTCCATTGGTTATAGTGGCATTCTTAAACAACGTATAGATGGAAAAGAATTAATTGTGTCTTTTATGTCTAAACATTGGAATACTGCACAGCAGAATTATTCCACAATTAAAAAAGAAATTTTTGCAATTGTTTTATGAATTTCAAAATTTCAATTTAATCTTTTAAACTAAAGGTTTTTAGTTCGCATTGATTGTAAATCAACAAAAGATGTTTTACAAAAAGATGTTAAAAACCTTGCATCTAAACAAATTTTTGCCAGATGGCAAGCAATCTTAAATGTTTTTTATTTTGATATTGAATTTATCAAAGGTACTTCAAACTCCTTACCAAATTTCCTCACTCGTGAGTTTTTATAGGGTAGGTAGTAGATATGAGTGAAAACCAAACCATTAAACATAATGCCTAGAAAAAAGAAAGATCCTGATGATAAAATAAGTAATAAACTTAAGGGTGTCATGCAAGATGTTAAAACAAATCCTCCTCCATAGACGGAAATTCATTCCAATATTGTTAAGCAGATCAAACTTCAGGTTAAGACACTTCCTTGTCTTCTTTTCTTAGCCTTCCTTAATCCCTCTGCTTACAAAATTGTTGAAACTGATGCAAACTTAAATGTTTTTTATTTTGATATTGAATTTATCAAAGGTACTTCAAACTCCTTACCAAATTTCCTCACCCGTGAGTTTTTATAGGGTAGGTAGTAGATATGAGTGAAAACCAAACCACTAAACATAATGCCCAGAAAAAAGAAAGATCCTGATGATAAAAAAAGTAATAAACTTAAGGGTGTCATGCAAGATGTTAAAACAAATCCTCCTCTATAGACGGAAATTCATTCCAATATTGTTAAGCAGATCAAACTTCAGGTTAAGACGCTTCCTTGTCTTCTTTTCTTAGCCTTCCTTAATCCCTCTGCTTACAAAATTATTGAAACTGATGCCTTTTCCATTGGTTATGGCGGCATTCTTAAACAACGTATAGATGGAAAAGAATTAATTGTGTCTTTTATGTCTAAACATTGGAATACTGCATAGCAGAATTATACTGCACAGCAGAATTATTCCACAATTAAAAAAGAAATTTTTGCAATTTTTTTATGCATTTCAAAATTTCAATTTAATCTTTTAAACTAAAGGTTTTTAGTTCGCATTGATTGTAAATCAACAAAAGATGTTTTACAAAAAGATGTTAAAAACCTTGCATCTAAACAAATTTTCGCCAGATGGCAAGCAAACTTAAATGTTTTTTATTTTGATATTGAATTTATTAAAGGTACTTCAAACTCCTTACCAAATTTCCTCACCCGTGAGTTTTTATAGGGTAGGTAGTAGATATGAGTGAAAACCAAACCACTAAACATAATGCCCAGAAAAAAGAAAGATCCTAATGATAAAAAAAGTAATAAACTTAAGGGTGTCATGCAAGATGTTAAACAAATCCTCCTCCATAGACGGAAATTCATTCCAATATTGTTAAGCAGATCAAACTTCAGGTTAAGACGTTTCCTTGTCTTCTTAGCCTTCATTAATCCCTTTGCTTACAAAATTATTGAAACTGATGCCTCTTCCTTTGGTTATGGCAGCATTCTTAAACAACGTATAGACGGAAAAGAATTAATTGTGTCTTTTATGTCTAAACATTGGAATACTGCACAACAGAATTATTCCACAATTAAAAAAGAAATTTTTGCAATTTTTTTATGCATTTCAAAATTTCAATTTAATCTTTTAAACTTGATTGTAAATCAACAAAAGATGTTTTACAAAAAGATGTTAAAAACCTTGCATCTAAACAAATTTTTGCCAGATGGCAAGCAATCTTAAATGTTTTTTATTTTGGTATTGAATTTATCAAAGGTACTTCAAACTCCTTACCAAATGTCCTCACCCGTGAGTTTTTATAGGATAGGTAGTAGATATGAGTGAAAACCAAACCACTAAACATAATGCCTAGAAAAAAGAAAAATCCTGACGATAAACAGAGTAATAAACTTAAGGGTGTCATGCAAGATGCCCAAAATCAAACAGTCTCTAGCACAAGCCTGCAGGCGGTTATGTAACAACTTCTACAATAATATGGATCCCAAACACAAGGATCCTAGCAGCAGAAGTAGTCTCAAATGGAGTCATCCACTCCATCTGGGTCATCGATTTAGAAACCTCAAATAGAAAGAGCTTCTACAAAAGGGAAAAACATAGCCCTTGTACCAATTTCCCAAAGAAATTTGACTAAACAAGAGTATGATAGGCTAAACCAGGCACCTTTTAGCTTACAAGTCTGGCCAAAACCCTTTGCTCCTCTAAGTAAAAAACAACGGTAACTTCTTCATCCAATCCCAAACATAAGCTAATACTCATACACCCAGAGTTTTTTCTCCAAAATCAAAATTAGGTAGCTTTAAAATGTCTTTCCTCTGGGATTTCATTTCAGGCCTTTTGATTTGAGCAAAACTCGAGAATGGTATGAGCTAATACTGGTTCATTCTGGGTTTATTAAAATTGAAAGAAAAACAGACAAAAAGACTGGACCAATGATTACTCATTGTAGCACCCAAAATTTGGAAAAACATGGAGCCGCCACCAAAATTTTTGAAATAGGATAATTTTGGAAACTTTTTTAAAAATGGAAACTGGTCTACAAAAAACCATTTAGGGTTCGGGAGTTGATTGTGTATGGGGAAGGTGTTAGGCACCCCACAACACCCATTCATAAGAATGGTTACCCTAAGTTAATTATTTAAAAGTAAATATGGCCTTTAATTTAATTATAATTTCCCAAATAAAAAGAAAATTTACAAAAATAAATGAAATGAAAAATAAAGAAGAAAAATGAACATTTGTTTACAAAAAGAAAATAAGGAAAAATATATTTATTTACAAAATTGGACTTGACCTAGGAAGAGAGCCTAAGGCCTACGTACCCTTTAGAGGTATCAAAGCCCACGTAGTTTGGAGGTAGAAATGCGTGTCACTTTGTTTGTGCTTTTTAGAAAAAATGTGTATTTAATTTATTTGAGAAAAATAATTTTTTTATTTGGTTTGTATTTTTTATTATTTTTTTAAAAAAAGTTTTTTTATTTTCTTGTAAAAGAGAGTTTTTCCATTTTATTTTCATTTATCAAAATGTGTCAAAATATTTTTTTTTTCTTTTTTGAAAGAGGACCTAAGAAAGGGATTAAAAAAAGAAAAGAAAAGTAGCACAAGTTAAACAAAAATGAAGTCAAAGGTGAGGAGATTTATGCGTACCTTTTACCCTTTGAACTCGCTCTTGCCTTATCTCCTTGCTTTCCCAAAATTCTTGTGTGTTTTGTTTCAACCCTTGTACTCCTATTTATAATCTCAAGGTAGGGTTTTCTTCATAAATGCTCCTTCTTCTTTTTATTTTAATTTTTGATTTTTGAGTTTTTTTTTTGTATTTTCTATTGATAAAACTTCCTAGCTTGACCTAATCACCATTAGTAGAGATTTTTTTGTTTTAAAATTTTTTTATTATTCTCCCCACAAGTAACTTCCTAATTTAAACCTATCAACATAAATGAGATTTTTTTATTTATTATTTTCCCTTAATGAATGACAATGCCAATCATCATCAATGAGGGGATTTATTAATTTTTTTCGATCATCATTAATAGGAGGATTTTCTTTTTTTTTTTCTTGTTTTCATTTTTCATTTCTTCTTTTCTTCCAATGATGATTGCCAATTTGGATACCAATTATCATCAATTATTTTGTATTTTTGAGTGGGGCCCGGACAAAATAAGGTGTTCACAGTTGCCCCTCTTTACTTGTTTCTTAGCTAAGAAAAGTGAGATTCTCATCTATAAAGCAAGTAAAGATAAGAACACGTATTTTGTTCGGCCAAAGAACAAGGTACCTTTTGAAACCAAAGAGGGTTTGGACAAAATACAGTGCCCATGCCCCTCTTTACTTGGTTCATAGGGGAGAAGAACGCAGGCGGAGATAGATAATTACCTGGAGTGGAAGTGAAGCGCCTAGTTGCATATGATTTTGGTGGGGCGTAAAAGAATTGTGCTAGCTGGTACTGGGCTTGGAGGGTGCCTGCTAATACAGGGCTTTGAAAGATAAGAACACGTATTTTATTAGGCCAAAGAATAAGGTGCCCCTTTGAAACCAAAGAGGGTTTGGACAAAATACAGTACCCATGCTCATCTTTACTTGGTTCATAGGGGAGAAGAACGCAGGCGGATATAGATGATTACCTGGAGTAGAAGTGAAGCGCCTAGTTGCATAGGATTTTGGTGGGGCGTAAAAGAATTGTTCAAACTGGTACTGGGCTTGGAGAGTGCCTGCTAATACAGTGCTTTAAAAGAATAGTGCCTGCTGTTACAGGGCTTTTAAAGAATTATGCTAGCCGTTACTAGGCTTTGGGGGTGCCTGTTGGTACAGGGCTTTAAAAGAATAGTGTCTGCCGTTATAGGGCTTTAAAAGAATTATGCCAGCCGTTACTGGGCTTTGAGGGGGCCTGTTGGTACAGGGCTTTGAAAGAATAGTGCCTGCCGGTACAGGGCTTTAAAAGAATTATGCCAAGCGTTGTTAGGCTTTAAAAGAATTGTGCCTGCCGGTATAGGGCTTTGAGGGTACTTGCCGGTACTGGTCTTTGAGGGTGCCTGCTGGTACAGGACTTTGAAAGGGTGCCAGCCTTTACTAGGCTTTGAGGGTGCCTGCCGGTACAGGGCTTTGAAAAGGGTGCCAGCCGTTACTGGGCTTTGAGGGTGCCTGTCGGTACAGGGCATTGAAAAGGTGCCAGCCGCTATTAGGCTTTGAAAGGGTGCCAGCCGTTACTGGGCTTTGAGGGTACCTGTCAGTACAGGGCTTTAAAAGAGTGCCAGCTGTTACTGGGCTTTGAGGGTGCCTGCCGGTACAGGGCTTTGAGGGGTGCCAGCCGTTATTGGGCTTTGAGGGTGCCTGCCCGTACAGGGCTTTGAAAGGGCATCTGCCGGTACAGGGCTTTGAGAAAGGATGCCTGCTGGTACAGGGCTTTGGGAGATGCCTGCCGATACAGGGCTTTGAAAGGGTGCCATAAACATGTGATACCCCTTGGAGTAGTGCTTATGAAGATGATGACATTGATAATAATGATGACAGTGATGATGAAATCCTAATGATGATAAAGAGGATGATAATGGCCATGATAATGAGGGGAATTTCAAAATGGTGAATTCATGATAATGGTGATGAAAGTGATGATAGAATCATAATGAGGATGATGAATACAATGATAATGGTGATGATGATGGTGATGATGATGATGATGATGATAGTAGTGATGATGATGATGTTAATGGTGATGTTGATAATGGAGGTGATGACATGCTAATGAGAATGACTACAATAATGGTGGTGTTAAAGAATAGCCTGGCAGGTCATATTGCTCCTTCTTCGTCCAGATGCCTAACTAGTACCCCCTTACTCATGTAGTCTTGTCGGAGGTATGAAGATGTGTATAATGAGATTTACATAGACGCCACAGCCTAGAACCCTCAGTTTAGATTGTGTCCCTTTGTCAACTATTTGACCCTACAACAAAAATTCCAGTTGGGACCTTCGCTAATGATCCTGAAATTACACAAGTTAAATGGGAGTAGAAGACACCATGTATATCATTGTGAGTGTTTATCCAGCCAAAAGTTGTGCTTTCATTAAAAAGAGTTTCCTTTATACAAATCATGACACAAAGTTTGACATGTGATTTAATGGAAGGGAAAGATATACTAAGGATGAAGATTCATTTAAAGGAAATAATCTTCCAATATTCAAGTGGATGCGTAATGATGAGCACATATTGGTGTAGGTGTGATGCTATTAGGAGGTCCTTCGCTTTCAGTTCCGTGTAGTCCCCCTAATGGTGCCTTGCTTAATTGCCAGAGATATGCACTTTTCGATGAATGATTACGGAGTCTTCCAAATAGATGAAGTAAAGAGAGTTATGGGGCTTGGACTGATAACCTTCTTCGATATTTGTTTAACCCGCCCTTTCAGGTTTTTTTTACTCAACAACTCCCAATTTGGTGCTCTAATTAGCCTCCCTTTCAGGTTTTCAACTTAGCGAGCTTTTTTTTTTTGCTCTAACTTTTGCCTAAGCCGTCCTTTTCGGTTTTCAACTTAGCGAGCCTCCTTTCTTTTGTTTTGCTCTAACTTTTACCTAAGCTACCCTTTCGTATTTTCAATTAGCGATCTATATATATATATATATATTTTACGTATAGTATTTCTTTATAGCATCTGAATTGATTGGTCTTGGTAAATCTTGGCCATTCATGTTTGTCAATATCAATGCCCCTCCAGAAAAAGCCTGCTTAACAACATATAGGCCTTTATAATTTGGAGCCCATTTACCTCTGTCATCTTCTTGATTTGGTAGGATCTTCTTGAGGACTAGGTCTCCTACTTTAAACCCCCTGGGCCGTAGTTTCTTATTAAAGGCCCTTGCCACTCGTGACTGATATAACTACCCATGACATATTGCTGTGAGCCTCTTTTCTTCAATCATATTTAATTGTTCAAATTGAGAACGTATCCATTAACTTTCATCTAGGTCTGATTCAGCCAAGATTCTCAGGGATGGTATTTCCACCTCAATTAGAGTTATAGCCTCCATGCTATAAACTAAAGAGTAAGGGGTTGCCCCAGTTGAAGTACGCATTGTGGTACAGTATCTGCCCCAATTAAAGTACGCATTGTGGTACAATATCCATGTAATGCATATGGAAGCATTTCATGCCAATCCTTATAGGTCACTGTCATTTTGCCGATGATCTTCTTAATATTTTTATTTGCTGTCTCAACTGCACCATTCATTTGTGGCATGTATGGTGCAGAACTATGATGTTTGATCTTGAACTGATATAATTCTATAACTGTTGTCCTGTTGATTTTGGTGCATTGTCAGTTATGATCCTCTCCGGTAACCCATATCTACAAATGATATTGGCCTTTAGGAATTTGATAAGGCCTTCTGAGTAATACTAGCAAAGGAATTGGCTTCCACCCACTTAGTAAAGTAGTCGATAGCAACGAGGATGAAACGATGACCATTCAAAGCTTTTGGGTTAATCGGCTCGATGTCGTCAATTCCCCAATGGAAAAGGGCCATGGAGATATAAGACTATGCATCATAGTCGGAGGAGCATTAGCTTTGTTGGCATATATCTAGCACTTATGATACTTTCTAACATAATTGATACAATCCTTCTCCATGGTTATCCAGTAGTAATCGGATCTTTAAGCTTATTTAGTTAACGAGTGGCTATTTGCATGTGTACCACATATGCCTTCATGGATCTCTGTCATAATCTTATGCGCCTCCCTCATGTCTACACAGTGAAGCAATATCCCATCAAAGCTCCTCTTATACAGGACGTTACTATTAATAAAAAAGCCCATGGCCATTCACTGAATGGTCTTCTTTTCATTTTGTGTTTTATCTGGAGGGTAAGTACTATGTTCCATATACATCTTAATACTATGGTACCAAGGTTGCTCGTAGTGCTCTCTTCCAATATTGAAGCAAAATGCTGGCAATCTTCTAGTCTCAATTTGTACTGGCTAAACTTGGACCCCACAATCAAGTTGGATCATAGCTGCTAAAGTAGCTAACGCATAAGTGAAGCGATTCTTTTCTCTGGCCATGTGATGGAAATTGATTACTTCAAAATTTTTGATCAACTCTATCAAATACTCTTGATAAGGGATCAACTTTGGGTCTTTAGTACGCCATTCACCAATCACCTGATAAATTATGAGAGCTGAGTCACCATAGACTTTTATGTTTTTTATTCCAAGATCTATGGCAGCTTCGAGACCATTAATACAAGCTTCATATTCTGTCATGTTATTGGTACAGTCAAATCCTAACTTTATAGCAATCAGAAATTGCTTTCCGTCTGGGGATATGATTACTGCCCCTACACTATTGCCATGTATGTTTGCTGCCCCATCAGAATACATTTCCCACTCCTTCGATTTTCTTTCCTCAATTGGATCCTCTGTAGCACATATGTCTTCATCTGGGAATTTGAAATCTAGTGGCTGGCATTCATCTATGGGGTTTTCCGCTAAGTGATATGCTATCGTACCACCCTTGACAGATTTTTGAGTGACGTATCTTATATCATATTCATACAATATTACCTACCACATAGAGACTCTTCCAGCTACATGCGGGCTTTCAAAGATGTACTTGAGTGGGTCCACTCTAGAAATTAACCAAGTGGTGTAGTAAAGCAAGTATTGCCTTAACCTCCTTGTAGCCTAGACTAAACCACAACAGGTTCGCTCGATCATCTGGTAACGTGACTCACAATCATTAAATTTCTTGCTCAAGTAATAGATCACTTGTTCTCTTCGCTTAGATGCGTCGTGTTGCCCCAGTATGGCTCCCTTAGAGTTTGATCTATTGTCAAATACAAAATTAAAGGTCATCCAGGTGCAGGGGGAACCAAAATTAGGGGATTTAGCAAATAATCCTTGATTCTATCAAATACTTACTGGCAATCTTCATCCTACTTCCTTGTGCAGTTCTTCTTTAAAAGCTTGAATATCGACTCACAAGTTGTAGTCAGGTTGGCAATGAATCGTGCAATGTAATTCAATCGCTGTAAAAAGCTTCGAACTTCCTTTTCTGTTTGAGGAGGGGGCATTTCCCGTATTGCTTTTACTTTATCTGGATCTACTGTAATCCTTTTTTGGCTTACAATGAAGCCTAACAATTTCCCAGATAAAGCCCCAAAGATGCATTTGTTAGGATTTAGCCGCAGCTTGTACTTGCGTAGCCTTTCAAACAGCTTTCTTAACACCACAACATGGCTTTCTCCCTTAAAAGATTTAGATACCATATCATCCATGTATACTTCAAGTTCTTTATGCATCATCTCATGGAAGAGTGCCACCATGGCACGCTGATAAGTTGCCCCAGCATTCTTTAGCCTGAATGGCATGACGCGGTAACAATAAGTGCCCCTTTGTATAATTATGGGCTGTATTATCAACTAGGGCATCAATATGAGGCAATGAAAAATCATCTTTTGGGCTAGCTTTGTTCAGATCTCGATAATCCACACACATTTGAATTCTGTCGTCCTTCTTTGGGACAAGAATGACATTTGCTATCCATTATGGGTATTTAGTTACTTCCAGGAAACCCACTTCTAGTTGCTTCATCACCTCATCTCGAATCACCAAGGATATATCAGAAGTGAGCCTCCTCAATTTCAGCTTTTCAGCTTTGGTGTCTAGGAATATGTAAATCTTATAAGAGGCAATCCCTAGATCAAAGCCTGGCTTGTCTTGATAGGACCATGCGAACACATCTATGAATTCTTTGAAGAGTTCAACCATTTGCTATCTTTCGGGGTTATCTACTATCTTTAGTTCTCTCTTTTCTTCCTTTGTGCCCATATTTATTACTTCAATTACATCTTCATGTGGGCACATTCTATTGTCGTCATATTTGAGGATTTTTTGTATACTTAAATGATCTCATAATCATCACACTCATAATCATGCATATCAATGGCAATAAGCGAATCATCATTCAAGGACTCAGAAACCTCTGCGTTGGACAAGAGTTCTGAGGAAATTGATTTCCTGAAGGGTGAAAAATGAACAATGAATAAATAGAAGGAAAAAACAAGGAAGAATGGATATAAATAAGTGAATTTTATTCGCATATCATTCTTCATTCATGATTCATATAAGAGCTTGCCTAAAGGCGCATACAAAACATAAAAGGACAACTTTTTAGCTAGACATGTTACTCTAAAATAATAGAATTGAAGGTGTCCTCAAACTCCCAATCTTCCAGAGCTCTTGCAGAATCATCAGCTGAAATCCATGTGCAGTTCTTTTTGCCTATTGTTGAAACTATTACAACAGTAATCTTGTTTAGCACTTTAGAGGACATCAGGAACTTCTTCCTTATATGGGGATTTCAGAGTGCTAATCTTCCCTCCCTATCCAATGATTCATATTGGATTCGGCTTCATTTGCACTGTTGGTTGCCATCTGACGACTACGTGAGTGTGTGTTGTTTGAATGCGTAGGGGGTAGCTAGTTAGGACATTTAGATGGAGCAATATTTATCACCTTCTTATAAAGGATCAAAATATTATTAGTTTATTTGAACTCAGAATTTCAAGCGGGCATAACGAGTTATCCATGGTGTATTGGCATAAAGGTATTCTGGCACAAGCATCCTCTAGCTTCCTCAGGGAATCTATTATTCCACAGGGAGAACTAGAGTTGATCATTAGATAGGAGGGACCCTGAGTCCCACCCTAGGCAAGATCTTGTCATTGACTATAGTGATATGCATGCAATATACCTTTCCTATAGGAACTTGATTTAAACCTGGTTCTTCTGCCATTACTTTATGCCAAATTTTTAGTTGTTAGATAACTTGCTTGTCCTTTATTAAAAAATATAGAAGGAAGAGTCAGAAAGTATTTCCGAATGCATGCTATACAGATGATTACATGTGCTTTCTAGTCTTGATATGGGTGATGAAGATTGAGAAAAAGAACTTCACTTCCTCAAGAGATCCAATACCCCATAGGGAGGATGAAGTACCCATTAACCTGTGAATAGCCTAAGCTATTACGCGGTTAAGGGTTTTGTTAAATGTTTATTATATCCAAGACCCATATCAAATGAAGCTAAATGCCAATAGATGATGCAAGGATACCTCATGAGACATAAAAGAGTGATGACTTATACTCTAAGTTTTGATATGGGTGATGGACATTAAGAGAAAGAACTTCACCTTCTCAAGAGATCTATTACCTCATAGAGATAATGAAGTACCCCTTAACCTATGAATGGCCTAAGCCATCACGCGGCTAAGGGTTTTAAAAATGATGATTATGTCCAAGGCCCATATTAAATGAAGCTAAAATGCTAATGAATGATATAATGATACCTTATGAGTTCTAAAGGATTATCTCTCATTGAGATGTTTTCTAACATGATTTATGGTCTTTTAGGGTCATGGACCCTTAGACTAAGGTTGGATGTCTAATGCATACACCGTCCTTGTGATGTATCTTTATGTGAAGTGATGCTAGATACATACTCAAGTAGAGCGACAATTAGTCACTTGATCCTAAGGGTTTCATTGATTATGCATGGATGACAATAATAATTATCAACAATAAATAAATATATGCCCTCCAATGTCCTATTTCAGGAATGACCCTAGGTTAGTGGTATCTATCCTAAGAAAGGCAGGTATAATTAATTGGGTAGGTCGATAATTTCCACTAATAGGTGCAATAGTTTCAAGGTGATTCTAATTCTCACAGATAAAGGCCTCCTAACTGCCCCCATCATAAAGATGAAGACCCCATTTAACGAAATTGACCTTCAGGGGGTTCTAGAAGCCCCACAGGGATCAACCTCGTCAAATGAGTAACAGCTAGGATGAAGTCTTTACAGTAACCTCAGGGGGTTCTGAAAACTCCACAGCAAGACCGCTAGAAACTTCCACTCACCTAAGGAACTCACAGACCTAGGTATAGGGCCCAAAATGTGTGTGAGGAGAATAGTGTATGTGTTCAGTGTGTGAGGAGAGCATACAAACCTATGGGCCTAGATTTGACCTAACCCTCATTTGCTAACCAAATCACAAGATAGATAAAAAAAGAAAAAAAAAACAACCAAATAGATGAATGAGGAATTTAATAAATAAAACAACTATTCACAAAAAAAAACAAATAAGAAAAAGGGTTATTAAAATAAAATTAAGGCCAAATTATTTTTAAACACTTAACTTAAATGGGCTTGACTCTCAAACGGTCCCCAGCGGAGTCGCCAAGCTATAGCACCCGAAATTTGGAAAAACATGGAGCCACCACCAAAATTTTTGAAATAGGATAATTTTGGAAACCTTTTTAAAAATGGAAACTGGTCTACAAAAAACCATTTAGGGTTCGGGAGTCGATTGTGTATGGGTAAGGTGTTAGGCACCCCACAACACCTATTCATAAGAATGGTTACCCTAAGTTAATTATTTAAAAATAAATATGGCCTTTAATTTAATTATAATTTCCCAAATAAAAAGAATATTTACAAAAATAAATGAAATGAAAAATAAAGAAGAAAAAAGAACATTTGTTTACAAAAAGAAAATAAGGAAAAATATATTTATTTATAAAGTTGGACTTGACCTAGGAAGAGAGCCTAGGGCCTACGTACCCTTTAGAGGGATCAAAGCCTACGTAGTTCGGGGGTAGAAATGCGTGTCACTTTGTTTGTGTTTTCTAGAAAAAATGTTTATTTAATTTATTTGAGAAAAATAATTTTTTTATTTGGTTTGTATTTTTTATTATTTTTTTAAAAAACGTTTTTTTTATTTTCTTGTAAAAGAGAGTTTTTCCATTTTATTTTCATTTGTCAAAATGTGTCAAAATATTTTTTTTTTCTTTTTGTGAAAGAGGACCTAAGAAAGGGATTAAAAAGAAAAGAAAAGTAGCACAAGTTAAACAAAAATGAAGGCAAATGTGAGGAGATTTATGCGTAGCTTTTATCCTTTAAACCCGCTCTTACCTTATCTCCTTGCTCTCCAAAATTCATGTGTCTTGCTTCAATCCTTGCACTCCTATTTATAGTCTCAAGGTAGGGTTTTCTTCATAAATGCTCATTCTTCTTTTTTTTTTTAATTTTCGTTTTTTGAGTTTTTTTTTTGTTTTTTCTATTGATAAAACTTCCTAGCTTGACCTAATCACCATTAATGGAGATTTTTGTCTTAAATTTTTTTTATTATTCTCCCCACAAGTAACTTCCTAATTTAAACCTATCAACATAAATGAGATTTTTTTATTTTTTATTTTTCTTTTTTTTATTTATTATTTTCCCTTAATGAATGACAATGCCAATCATCATCAATGAGGGGATTTATTTTAATTTTCGTTTTTTTAATTTTTTTTTCCTTTTTAATGATGATCGATGTCCAAATTTTTGGATATCAAAGCCAGAAAGGGAAGTAGGGATGTATTAGATGTTTTGAAGTTCTAGAAAATTTATGAAGTTCTTATGAACATTTCTGGATAAGTATGCTCTGTGATCGCAACTTTGGTTGATCTTCCACATCAGAAACATGTTTATCTAAAGCTAAGTCTCTGCTTAATATTATTATTAACTGATATCATGCAAGTTAATTGGGCTTATGATAGCATATGAACTTCGTACGTCTTTCTAGGGTTATGGCAGTAGTCCCGATGGATAGGGCAGATAAGTCCAAATGCCTATTGCTCGGAGATTCATATGATATTAGAGCTCAGCGTTTTAGGCATTGGCTAAGTGATAATAATATTTGCAGATTTTTATCTTTATATAATCATAAAAGAAATGTTTATAATAACTCCATAAGTAACCCAGAAACTTCTTCCTATCTAGCACAACTCTACCAACTGGAAGGTAATGGTATCAGCAGAAAAGTTAATTATGGCTTTTCTTTTCAGATCTAGCTCTTTTCGCTCCAACTCCTCTCGTTCTTCTCTCTCTTCTTCATCTTCTTCTAATCCTTCTTCTGTGCAACAACCTGGTTTAACAACCAACAAAAATTTTGGGAAATCTTCCCTCTAAAATAATATTTTCAACAATGAAATCCAATTTGAAGATATTAACCAAAAATTTAGTGATTGGACCAAAATGATTTATGCAAACCTAAGGATAAAAGGTTTTTCAAAACTTCTGATTATATAATTAGAACAGTTGAAGAAACTATTCCTCTAAAAGAAGAACCAACTGATATGTGTATTTTATCAGAAAGTTCAATCCACAAACACCAAAAGAAATTCAAATTTATACACATTGGATGTGTTCAAGTGGCTGTCATCCCCTTGATAAAAGCTGGTCTTGATGTCTCAACATTAGTATGTGTTAGAGATGGTAGACATGAAATCTTTTCGAGATCAATTTTTGGAATGGTTGAAGTAGGTCTCAATGAAGGACCAATCTATTCCAACTGCTTTCCAAATTTAACAGCTTCATTGCATGATGATCCTGTTATTGAATGTTTAAAACTAAGTTTGAAATTGAACGGATTCCAAATGAAACCTGGAGTTTCACCTGTAGCTTTGGTCTACAGGGTCCAGTACAAAGTTATGAATTCGTCAACTTCAAATGTTAAAATGTTTCCTCAAGGAAAAGAAACATGTCTATTTCTAACATATGCTACTAGAGCAAATGTTAATGTTCCAAAACCAATAAAATGGGAAGACATCACTCTTCCGGATGATTGGGAAATGACTAAAATTGCTCCTGTCATACCAAAACCAGCGAATAATTCTTATAATATTATTAAAAATATCAATGGAGATGTTAGAATTACATTTGATAGATCTAGAAGATCTTTCTCTTGTGCCTCTAGAACTCCATCAATTGCAGAAAGCTTCAGGACCGCTCTAGAACAACCTTCTACGCATTCTTGTAGTTCCTCTGTGAAAGATCAAATTGTTTCGCCTTCAGTAATGCAAGGTCTCAGTGTTGTTAAACCTATCCACCAAAATTTAGACCAAAACACTGAAGATGAAACCCAAACTTGCCAATCTCCAACATACTCTGACATGAATGTGATTGAGCAACAATTTGAATTAGATAAGGAACTCTTGAGAAAAGATTTCTATTCTAATAAAAACTCTGAAAGACAAAAATGGTTTTTCCAAAAATATAAAACTGAAGAATTGCGAAAACCAATTCAAGAAAAGTTTTATAAAATGCTCGAAAGGTATAAACTTCATATTCCTTTCTTTCTCTGGTTTGAAGCTTATGTGAAAGACGAGAATATAAAGGATTATCCTTTCGAACCATTTGAGGGAGTCAATGCTTCTTGGATTTTGAAAAATGAAGAAAAAATTTGAATCTGAACTTCCTCCAAAACAATCTTACCAGGTCCCTGGTACAAAAATTGGTGAAGTCACTGTTATGGCTTCTCCTTTCAAAATTAAAGATCCAAAAACTGAAATAAGTTTGAATGATGTTAAAAATATCATTGAGCAAAATAGTTATAGAAATTCTTATCTACAAACTCTTGGTTTCATATTTTGAAAAAATCTGTTACTAGTGAAACCAGTAAGACTATCTTACCAAGTTCCACTAGTACACAGCCAATTTTTAAACCATACACTATTCCTGCAAATATCGCAACTAGTGTGAGAAAAGTAAATTTTCAAGCAAGAATTGAAGAAGAATTAAAAAAGATAACCGTGTAGGATACACCTTCTCCTAAAGCTAAAGCTACGGTTTCAAAACTAACAATAAATGTTGTAAAAGGCAATCAAACAAGTGAAAGTGAAGATTGTCCGAAAATTCATGAGATAAAACAAGAAAAGTGGAAAAATCCAACAAAATTGTATTATCCGAGGGCCACTCCTCCGGATATAATGCTTGAAGAAAGGGATTCTACTCTTCGGCAATTTAATGCAAACAACATCTATGTTTGGAACATAGATGGACAATCTGAAACAAATATTTTGGAAATATGCCAGCAAATGATGATGGTCAGTAATGCTTATGCAATATATAATAACTGTCAAGAGGAAGACGTTATTCATATATTAATCTCTGGCTTTACTGGGCAACTCAGAGGTTGGTGGGATTTCCATCTCACAAATGAACAAAAAAAATAAATTTTGCAAGCCATAAAAACCACTAAAGATGGTATAGTTCTCAGAGATAGCATTGGTGAACCAATATCTGATGCAGTTAACTGTCTTATAGTTAACATTATAGCTCACTTTGTTGGTGATCCAGCACTATGGAGAGACAAATCGGCAGATCTTCTGTCAAATTTGAAATGTAAAACTCTATCCAATTTCAGATGGTATAGAGATAACTTCCTTCTGAGAGTTATGGCCAGAGAAGATGGAAATCATCCTATTTGGAAAGAAAAATTCCTTGCTGGTCTTCCTAGGTCTCTAGGAGATAAGATCAGAGAAAAAATCAGAAACCAAACTGGTGATGGTCAAATGCATTACGAAAACTTAACATATGGACAATTAATTGCAATTGTTCAAAAAACTGCTTTGAAAATTTGTCAAGAAGATAAGATCCAACATCAACTTGCCAAAGAAAAAGCATCAAATCGGAAGGATTTAGGAACCTTCTGTGAACAATTTGGTTTTCCTGCTTGTAAAAAGTCTAAAAAGCCTAAACACAAGCATGAAGACAAAGAATACAAGGCTAAAAGATATTACAAAAAATATCAAAAACCTTGGAAGAAACCAAAAACAAACAAACCTAGAAATTTGAAAAATGAATTCAAATCAAAACCTCCTATGGATCTTCCCAAAGGAAAAATTGTTTGCTTTAGATGTGGCAAAGAAGGTCACATGGCAAGATATTGTAGGCTTAATAAAAAGAATTAATGCCTTACAACTTGAAGAGCCAATTCTCCAACAACTAAACAATCTTTTGATTGAAGAAACCTCTTCTGAAGAAGACTATGAAGTATCATCCTCTGAAGGAGAAGTTAATGAACTTCAACTTGACGATATTTCATCTTCATATGAAGAAGAAGATTTTCAAATAAACTGTCTTGACAAGTTTGCTGAGAGTCCAGGGAATCCTGTACTTGATAACCCAATCGAGGAATCGGTCTTAACTGGTTCCAAGATAGACAGTTTACAAATAAATGTTATTGAAGAAGATTTGGTTTTTGAAATCATTAACTCTCTTCCAACTAATGAAGAAAAGGTTAAGTTTTTCAATAAACTAAGAGAAAACACTGCTTCTTCTTCTTCAAAACCAAACCAACAATATTTGCAAAAGAATTTGCAAACAAAATATGATTTTTCTGAAATAATCAAAAGATTTCAGTCCAATCCAAAACCTGTTTCAATTTCTGACCTTCAGAATGAAATAAATAATTTAAAAGAAGAGATAAGAAACCTGAAAAATACTCAGGAATTCATTCTCTTATTTTAAATCAAATTCAGGAAGAAAGTCTTGATAAAGAAAAGAAAGTCGAAGAAATTAAAATTCATCACAAAATGATGAAAAGCCTTCTGAGAATTTCTTAAACATTATATCAAGAATTTCAATCCAACAATGGCATGTGCCAGTAAAAATTATTGTTCCTAATGCCTTTGTATTAGAAACAATAGCATTATTTGATACTGGTGCAGTTTTAAGTTGTATCAGAGAAGGTCTAATACCTACATATTTTTTTGAAAAAACCACAGAAAATCTTTTTGGACCAAATAAGTCACCATTATATGTCAGTTACAAACTCTCAAATGCAGTAATTGAGAATAATGGTGTTCAAGTCAAAGAACTTTATCTTAGCAAAAGTTTTAGGTCAAGATGTAATCACTGGATCTCCCTTCATTGAAAGATTAAAACCTTTCTTAACTACTAATGAGGGGATTGAAACTAATGCTTTGGGAAATAGGATTTTCTTCGAATTTGTTAGTCCACCTTATACAAAATTTATCAATCAAATTGAATATAAGGAAAGTCAAATCAATTTTTTAAAAGAAGAAGTTTCTTACAAAACAATTGAAAATCAATTGGGAAAACCTTTTCTAAAACAGAAAATTCAAAATGTTTTGGAAAATATTCAAGACACAATTTGTTCTGACTTTCCAAATGCTTTTTGGGAAAGAAAGAAGCACATAATTGATTTACCTTATGAAAAGGATTTCAATGAAAGAGCAATCCCAACAAAAGCTCGTCCAATTCAAATGAACCAAGAACTCTTAGAATATTGCCAAAAGGAAATTTCTGATTTACTCGAAAAGGGTTTGACCAGAAAAAGTCAAAGTCCTTGGTCTTGTATGGCCTTCTATGTAAATAAAAATTCTGAGATTGAAAGAGGAACCCCAAGGCTTATAATCAATTACAAACCCCTCAACCAAGCTCTCCAATGGATTAGGTATCCAATACCTAACAAAAAAGATCTTTTAAATCGCCTTCATCAGGCCAAAATATTTTCAAAATTTGACATGAAATCTGGTTTTTGGAAAATCCAAATCTCAAAAAAGGATAGGTATAAGACTGCATTCACAGTCCCATTTGGGCAATATGAATGGAATGTTATGCCTTTCGGGTTGAAAAATGCACCCTCAGAATTCCAAAAGGTTATGAATGAAATTTTCAATCCTTTCACAAAATTTATTATTGTCTACGTTGATGATGTTTTTGTGTTTCAAAATCAAGTGATCAACACTTTAAACATGTTAAAATCTTTGTAGATGTTGCTAGGTTCAACGGCTTAGCAGTTTCTAAAACCAAAATCAGTCTCTTCCAGATAAAAATTCGGTTTCTTGGTCATCATATATACCAAGGAACTATTGTCCCAATTGATTGAGTAGTTAAATTTGCTGATAAATTTCCAGACCAAATTCTGGACAAAAGTCAACTTAAGAGATTTTTAGGTTGTTTGAATTATGTAGGAGATTTCATTCCTAACCTAAATAATATCATTAAGCGTCTTCATGAGCGTCTTTCAAAAACTCCTCCTCCTTGGACTGATGATCACACTAATTTGGTTATAAAAATAAAATCCTTGGTCAAAAATCTTCCATGCTTGTATCTCCCAAATCCACAAGTATTCAAAATTGTTGAAACAGATGCCTCTGACATAGGTTATGGTGGTATTCTCAAATAAAAAAATTGATGGTAAAGAGCATTACATTGCGTTTACTTTAAAACATTGGAATAGGGCTCAACAGAACTATTCCATAATTAAAAAAGAAATTTTAGCAATTGTTTTGTGTATAAATAAGTTTCAAAGTGATTTGTTAAATCAAAAAATCCTTATCAGAGTTGATTGCAAAGCTGCAAAGGATGTTTTATAAAAAGATGTTAAAAATCTCGCATCAAAACAAATTTTTGCCCAATGGCAAGCAATTTTAAGTATCTTTGATTTTGAAATTGAATTTATCAAAGGAACTTCAAATTCCTTACCAGACTTTCTAACCAGAGAGTTCTTGCAGGAGAAATAAGGTGATCCAAATGAGTGACAGAGAAAAGAAAAAGAAGCAAAGGGCCAAAGCCCAAATAAAAGAAGATCCAGAAAGGATCACAAAAGAAGAAGCAGCCCAACTCAAGGCTGCAATCAAAATGTCAAAAGGGTCATTGACCAAAGGATCTTCGATCCACCAAAAGGGTTCCCCTCTAGGGACCAAACCCACTCAAAAAGCCACATAAACTATTGTAACCATAATGGACCCTCCTTATTATGGATTTCCAATTGAAACCCTTTTAGCCTTACAGGCTAATCAAAATTTGGCCAAATTGCCAACCAAAACATGGGCTGATGTTACCGAAATGGAACAACCCAAAGCCTTAACCCCATTTACCTTAGATCCAAAGTCCCTTGCTTTGGCAATCCGAAAAACCTCCCAAACTGTTTCAAAGGCTGGTTCAACCTCAAAGGAATTAGCCATTTATTCCCAACCAACACAAACCACTTTTGTGTTAAAACCAGAAAAGGTCTTAAACCTTTTCCACACAGAACCAGGTTTTTGTGACAAAGTCCCTGCTGCATTGGTAGCCAAAATTTATCCAAAATGATTTCATTTTACTCCAAAATCTCTGGAAAAAACACAAACATTTTATGAGTTTATTCTTGTAGATACTCAATCTACATAAATAAGGCATTTTCCAGATAAACAAAATCCTGATGATAAAAACATTCATGGTTATTCTACTTTCAGAATAAGAAAGTTTTTATCACCAAAAGATTGGGGTCAAGACCTCAAGAAAAGAAAACGATTTTCAATAGAAAACATGAATCCAATTGGTTTCACATATTGGGACTACTTGGATGCATGGTGGTGTACCTTCTGGTGCCAAAATCCAAATTTTAGTCATACTTGGTTTTTTATGTTCTTGTATGACTTAGAAATAAAATACCAATTTCCATTGTGGTTCAATCAATGGTGGATTACTTTGGTCCTATCCAAGAAATTTTACCAACCACAGCGAAAATTGGGTTCTACTATTTTAAAAGTCGGATCAATCTTAGTGAAGATCCTTTCCCAGCAGATCTTGATTATTTTTCGAAATTTGGTTTAGCCTGGGTATTCAAGTGGAACTATAAATATGGCCTTTCAAGGTTCCAGAAATTATTTCCAATGTTACAAAGGACCTCTTCTGTTAAATGGTGGGTGAAGTTTCCTCACAGTAAAAATGTATCAAAAACAAACCTCAAGAAGTGGTTCAAACAAAATCCAAAGTTCCTAATGGCAGGAGACCATGAATCAGCCGTGTTCCTTAACCAGAAGGCAAAAATTTCAGTATGCTTGGCCTCGGCAACTGACAAACAGGCCTTAGCCGACAACTGTATGAAATACTTGGGCTTCTCCAAACCCAAGAACCAAAATCCAGTCAATCGACCCAATCCTCAGATAGGTTAGAAGTTGAAGACCTGGCCCAATATTTCGGCCATGATTCGGATGATGAGATCATTAGCCTCGGCGAAGATTGATTCTAAAGCAAAACTGTCGGCACAAGAGTCCAAGACTTGCTGACTCAAAAGATTCTCTGCTTTTGTAAAATTTGTACCTTTGTCTTTACTTTAGCATGCAAAATAATGTAATTTACTTTTACTTTAATTTAACGATTCCGATCGGTCTCTACTTCTCTCCCTTTCTGTCTCTTTAGCTGGTATTGGCTAATCCCACGTACTGATATGAAAAACTAAAGAGACAGAGGTAAATTACATTATTTTGTCTGCTAAAGTAAAGACAAAGGTACAACTTTTACAAAAGCAGAGAATCTTTTGAGTCAGCAAGTCTTGGACTCTTGTGCCGACAGTTTTGCTTGAAAATTAATCTTCACCGAGGCTAATGATCTCATCATCTGAATCATGGCCAAAATATTGGGCCGGGTCTTCAGCTTCTGACCCATATGAGGATTGGGCCGATAGACTAGATTTTTGTTCTTGGGTTTGGAGAAGCCCAAGTATTTCATACAGTTGTTTGGCTAAGGCCTATTTGTCAGTTGCCGAGGCCAAGCATGCTGAAATTTTTGCCTTCTGGTTAAGGAGCACGGTTGATTCGTGGTCTCCTACCATTAGGAACTTTGGATTTTGTTTGAACCACTTCTTGAGGTTTGTTTCTGATACATTTTTAATGTAAGGAAACTTCACCCACCATTTAACAGAAGAGGTCCTTTGTAACATTGGAAATAATTTCTGGAACCTTGAAGGGCCATATTTATAGTTCCACTTGAATACCCAGGCTAAACCAAATTTTGAAAAATAATGAAGATCTGCTGGGAAAGGATCTTCACTAAGATTGATCCGACTTTTAAAATAGTCGAACCCAATTTTCGCTGTGGTTGGTAAAATTTCTTGGATAGGACCAAAGTAATCCCACCATTGATTGGTATTTTATTTCTAATAAGTCATACGAGAACATAAAAAGCCAAGTATGACTAAAATTTGGATTTTGGCACCAGAAGGTACACCACCATGCATCCAAGTAGTCCTAATATGTGAAACCAATTGGATT
Organism: Inga oerstediana; assembly: GCA_963210345.1. Taxonomy (NCBI): domain Eukaryota; kingdom Viridiplantae; phylum Streptophyta; class Magnoliopsida; order Fabales; family Fabaceae; genus Inga; species Inga oerstediana. Next base: position 74,595,262 of record OY723399.1, on the reverse strand, counting down.
CATGTTTTCTATTGAAAATCGTTTTCTTTTCTTGAGGTCTTGACCCCAATCTTTTGGTGATAAAAACTTTCTTATTCTGAAAGTAGAATAACCATGAATGTTTTTATCATCAGGATTTTGTTTATCTGGAAAATGCCTTATTTATGTAGATTGAGTATCTACAAGAATAAACTCATAAAATGTTTGTGTTCTTTCCAGAGATTTTGGAGTAAAATGAAATCATTTTGGATAAATTTTGGCTACCAATGCAGCAGGGACTTAGTCACAGAAACCTGGTTCTGTGTGGAAAAGGTTTAAGACCTTTTCTGGTTTTAACACAAAAGTGGTTTGTGTTGGTTGGGCATAAATGACTAATTCTTTTGAGGTTGAACCAGCCTTTGAAATAGTTTGGGAGGTTTTTCGGATTGCCAAAGCAAGGGACTCTGGATCTAAGGTAAATGGGGTTAAGGCTTTGGGTTGTTCAATTTCAGTAACATCAGCCGATGTTTTGGTTGGCAATTTGGCCAAATTTTGATTAGCCTGTAAGGCTAAAAGGGTTTCAATTGGAAATCCATAATGAGCAGGGTCCATTATAGTTACAGTAGTTTTTGAGGCTTTTTGAGTGGGTTTGGTCCCTAGAGGGGAACCCTTTTGGTGGATCGAAGATCCTTGGGTCAATGACCCTTTTGACATTTTGATTGCAGCCTTGAGTTGGGCTGCTTCTTCTTTTGTGATCCTTTCGGGATCTTCTTTTATTTGGGCTTTGGCCCTTTGCTTCTTTTTCTTTTCTCTGTCACACATTTGGATCACCTTATTTCTCCTGCAAGAACTCTCTGGTTAGAAAGTCTAGTAGGGAATTTGAAGTTCCTTTGATAAATTCAATTTCAAAATCAAAGACACTTAAAATTGCTTGCCGATGGGCAAAAATTTGTTTTGATGCGAGATTTTTAACATCTTTTTGTAAAACATCCTTTGCAGCTTTGCAATCAACTCTGATAAGGATTTTTTGATTTAACTAATCGCTTTGAAACTTATTTATGCACAAAACAATTGCTAAAATTTCTTTTTTAATTGTGGAATAGTTCTGTTGAGCCCTATTCCAATGTTTTGAAGTAAACGCAATGCAATGCTCTTTACCATCAATTTTTGGTTTGAGAATACCACCATAACCTATGTCAGAGGCATCTGTTTCAACAGTTTTGAATACTTGTGGATTTGGGAGATACAAGCATGGAAGATTTTTGACCAAGGATTTTATTTTGATAACCACATTAATGTGATCATCAGTCCAAGGAGGAGGAGTTTTTGAAAGACGCTCATGAAGACGCTTAATGATATTATTTAGGTTAGGAATGAAATCTCCTACATAATTCAAACAACCTAAAAATCTCTTAAGTTGACTTTTGTCCAGAATTTGGTCTGGAAATTTATCAGCAAACTGAACTGCTCGATCAATTGGGACAATAGTTCCTTGGTATATATGATGACCAAAAAACTGAATTTTTGTCTGGAAGAGACTGATTTTGGTTTTAGAAACTGCTAAGCCGTTGAACCTAGCAACATCTACAAAGATTTTAACATGTTTAAAGTGCTGATCACTTGATTCTGAAAACACAAAAACATCATCAAGGTAGACAATAATCAATTTTGTAAAAGGATTGAAAATTTCATTCATAACCTTTTGGAATTCTGAGGGTGCATTTTTCAACCCGAAAGGCATAACATTCCATTCATATTGCCCAAATGGGACTGTGAATGCAGTCTTATACCTATCCTTTTCTGAGATTTGGATTTTCCAAAAACCAGATTTCATGTCAAATTTTGAAAATATTTTGGCCTCATGAAGGCGATTTAAAAGATCTTTTTTGTTAGGTATTGGATACCTAATCCATTGGAGAGCTTGGTTGAGGGGTTTGTAATTGATTACAAGCCTGGGGTTCCTCTTTGAATCTCAGAATTTTTATTTACATAGAAGGCCGCACAAGACCAGGGACTTTGACTTTTTCTGATCAAACCCTTTTCGAGTACATCAGAAATTTCCTTTTGGCAATGTTCCAAGAGTTCTTGGTTCATTTGAATTGGACGAGCTTTTGTTGGGATTGCTCTTTCATTGAAATCCTTTTCATAAGGCAAATCAATTATGTGGTTCTTTCTTTTCCAAAAAGCATTTGGAAAGTCAGAACAAATTGTGTCTTGAATATTTTCCAAAACATTTTGAATTTTCTGTTTTAGAAAAGGTTTTCCCAATTGATTTTCAATTGTTTTGTAAGAAACTTCTTCTTTTAAAAAATTGATTTGACTTTCCTTATATTCAATTTGATTGATAAATTTTGTATAAGGTGGATTAACAAATTTGAAGAAAATCCTTTTTCCTAAAGCATTAGTTTCAATCCCCTCATTAGTAGTTAAGAAAGGTTTTAATCTTTCAATGAAGGGAGATCCAATGATTACATCTTGACCTAAAACTTTTGCTAAGATAAAAAGTTCTTTGACTTGAACACCATTATTCTCAATTACTGCATTTGAGAGTTTGTAACTGACATCTAATAGTGACTTATTTGGTCCAAAAATATTTTCTGTGGTTTTTTCAAAAAAATTTGTAGGTATTAGACCTTCTCTGATACAACTTAAAGCTGCACCAGTATCAAATAATGCTATTGTTTCTAATACAAAGGCATTAGGAACAATAATTTTTACCGGCACATGCCATTGTTGGATTGAAATTCTTGATATAATGTTTAAGAAATTCTCAGAAGGCTTTTCATCATTTTGTGATGAATTTTAACTTCTTCGACTTTCTTTTCTTTATCAAGACTTTCTTCCTGAATTTGATTTAAAATAAGAGAATGAATTCCTGAGTATTTTTCAGGTTTCTTATCTCTTCTTTTAAATTATTTATTTCATTCTGAAGGTCAGAAATTGAAACAGGTTTTGGATTGGACTGAAATCTTTTGATTATTTCAGAAAAATCATATTTTGTTTGCAAATTCTTTTGCAAATATTGTTGGTTTGGTTTTGAAGAAGAAGAAGCAGTGTTTTCTCTTAGTTTATTGAAAAACTTAACCTTTTCTTCATTAGTTGGAAGAGAGTTAATGATTTCAAAAACCAAATCTTCTTCAATAACATTTATTTGTAAACTGTCTATCTTGGAACCAGTTAAGACCGATTCCTCGATTGGGTTATCAAGTACAGGATTCCCTGGACTCTCAGCAAACTTGTCAAGACAGTTTATTTGAAAATCTTCTTCTTCATATGAAGATGAAATATCGTCAAGTTGAAGTTCATTAACTTCTCCTTCAGAGGATGATACTTCATAGTCTTCTTCAGAAGAGGTTTCTTCAATCAAAAGATTGTTTAGTTGTTGGAGAATTGGCTCTTCAAGTTGTAAGGCATTAATTCTTTTTATTAAGCCTACAATATCTTGCCATGTGACCTTCTTTGCCACATCTAAAGCAAACAATTTTTCCTTTGGGAAGATCCATAGGAGGTTTTGATTTGAATTCATTTTTCAAATTTCTAGGTTTGTTTGTTTTTGGTTTCTTCCAAGGTTTTTGATATTTTTTGTAATATCTTTTAGCCTTGTATTCTTTGTCTTCATGCTTGTGTTTAGGCTTTTTAGACTTTTTACAAGCAGGAAAACCAAATTGTTCACAGAAGGTTCCTAAATCCTTCCGATTTGATGCTTTTTCTTTGGCAAGTTGATGTTGGATCTTATCTTCTTGACAAATTTTCAAAGCAGTTTTTTGAACAATTGCAATTAATTGTCCATATGTTAAGTTTTCGTAATGCATTTGACCATCACCAGTTTGGTTTCTGATTTTTTCTCTGATCTTATCTCCTAGAGACCTAGGAAGACCAGCAAGGAATTTTTCTTTCCAAATAGGATGATTTCCATCTTCTCTGGCCATAACTCTCAGAAGGAAGTTATCTCTATACCATCTGAAATTGGATAGAGTTTTACATTTCAAATTTGACAGAAGATCTGCCGATTTGTCTCTCCATAGTGCTGGATCACCAACAAAGTGAGCTATAATGTTAACTATAAGACAGTTAACTGCATCAGATATTGGTTCACCAATGCTATCTCTGAGAACTATACCATCTTTAGTGGTTTTTATGGCTTGCAAAATTTATTTTTTTTGTTCATTTGTGAGATGGAAATCCCACCAACCTCTGAGTTGCCCAGTAAAGCCAGAGATTAATATATGAATAACGTCTTCCTCTTGACAGTTATTATATATTGCATAAGCATTACTGACCATCATCATTTGCTGGCATATTTCCAAAATATTTGTTTCAGATTGTCCATCTATGTTCCAAACATAGATGTTGTTTGCATTAAATTGCCGAAGAGTAGAATCCCTTTCTTCGAGCATTATATCCGGAGGAGTGGCCCTCGGATAATACAATTTTGTTGGATTTTTCCACTTTTCTTGTTTTATCTCATGAATTTTCGGACAATCTTCACTTTCACTTGTTTGATTGCCTTTTACAACATTTATTGTTAGTTTTGAAACCGTAGCTTTAGCTTTAGGAGAAGGTGTATCCTACACGGTTATCTTTTTTAATTCTTCTTCAATTCTTGCTTGAAAATTTACTTTTCTCACACTAGTTGCGATATTTGCAGGAATAGTGTATGGTTTAAAAATTGGCTGTGTACTAGTGGAACTTGGTAAGATAGTCTTACTGGTTTCACTAGTAACAGATTTTTTCAAAATATGAAACCAAGAGTTTGTAGATAAGAATTTCTATAACTATTTTGCTCAATGATATTTTTAACATCATTCAAACTTATTTCAGTTTTTGGATCTTTAATTTTGAAAGGAGAAGCCATAATAGTGACTTCACCAATTTTTGTACCAGGGACATGGTAAGATTGTTTTGGAGGAAGTTCAGATTCAAATTTTTTCTTCATTTTTCAAAATCCAAGAAGCATTGACTCCCTCAAATGGTTCGAAAGGATAATCCTTTATATTCTCGTCTTTCACATAAGCTTCAAACCAGAGAAAGAAAGGAATATGAAGTTTATACCTTTCGAGCATTTTATAAAACTTTTCTTGAATTGGTTTTCGCAATTCTTCAGTTTTATATTTTTGGAAAAACCATTTTTGTCTTTCAGAGTTTTTATTAGAATAGAAATCTTTTCTCAAGAGTTCCTTATCTAATTCAAATTGTTGCTTAATCACATTCATGTCAAAGTATGTTGGAGATTGGCAAGTTTGGGTTTCATCTTCAGTGTTTTGGTCTAAATTTTGGTGGATAGGTTTAACAACACTGAGACCTTGCATTACTGAAGGCGAAACAATTTGATCTTTCACAGAGGAACTACAAGAATGCGTAGAAGGTTGTTCTAGAGCGGTCCTGAAGCTTTCTGCAATTGATGGAGTTCTAGAGGCACAAGAGAAAGATCTTCTAGATCTATCAAATGTAATTCTAACATCTCCATTGATATTTTTAATAATATTATAAGAATTATTCGCTGGTTTTGGTATGACAGGAGCAATTTTAGTCATTTCCCAATCATCCGGAAGAGTGATATCTTCCCATTTTATTGGTTTTGGAACATTAACATTTGCTCTAGTAGCATATGTTAGAAATAGACATGTTTCTTTTCCTTGAGGAAACATTTTAACATTTGAAGTTGACGAATTCATAACTTTGTACTGGACCCTGTAGACCAAAGCTACAGGTGAAACTCCAGGTTTCATTTGGAATCCGTTCAATTTCAAACTTAGTTTTAAACATTCAATAACAGGATCATCATGCAATGAAGCTGTTAAATTTGGAAAGCAGTTGAAATAGATTGGTCCTTCATTGAGACCTACTTCAACCATTCCAAAAATTGATCTCGAAAAGATTTCATGTCTACCATCTCTAACACATACTAATGTTGAGACATCAAGACCAGCTTTTATTAAGGGGATGACAGCCACTTGAACACATCCAATGTGTATAAATTTGAATTTCTTTTGGTGTTTGTGGATTGAACTTTCTGATAAAATACACATATTAGTTGGTTCTTCTTTTAGACGAATAGTTTCTTCAACTGTTCTAATTATATAATCAGAAGTTTTGAAAAACCTTTTATCCTTAGGTTTGCATAAATCATTTTGGTCCAATCACTAAATTTTTGGTTAATATCTTCAAATTGGATTTCATTGTTGAAAATATTATTTTAGAGGGAAGATTTCCCAAAATTTTTGTTGGTTGTTAAACCAGGTTGTTGCACAGAAGAAGGATCAGAAGAAGATGAAGAAGAGAGAGAAGAACGAGAGGAGTTGGAGCGAAAAGAGCTAGATCTGAAAAGAAAAGCCATAATTAACTTTTCTACTGATACCATTACCTTCCAGTTGGTAGAGTTGTGCTAGATAGGATGAAGTTTCTGGGTTACTTATGGAGTTATTATAAACATTTCTTTTATGATTATATAAAGATAAAAATATGCAAATATTATTATCACTTAGCCAATGGCTAAAACGCTGATCCCTAATATCATATGAATCTCCGAGCAATAGTCATATGGACTTATCTGCTTTATCCATCGGGACTTACTGCCATAGCCCTAGAAAGACGAACGAAGTTCATATGCTATCATAAGCCCAACTAACTTGCATGCTATCAGTTAATAATAATATTAAGCAAAGACTTAGCTTTAGATAAACATGTTTGTGATGTGGAAGATCAACCGAAGTTGCGACCACAGAGCATACTTATCCAGAAATGTTCATAAAAACTTCATAAATTTTCCAGAACTTCAAAACATCTAATACATCCCTACTTCCCCTTCTAGCTCTGATACCAGCTATTTTTGTTTTCATTTTTTATTTCTTTTTTTCTTCCAATGATGATTGCCAATTTGGATACCAATCATCATCAATTATTTTTGTATTTTTGAGTGGGGCCCGGACAAAATAGGGTGTTCACACTCATTCTTCTCTCCAGATTTTGAAAGTTCTCACCCCTTCCGAATGGGGACAAAATTTGTTAAAACCAAAATTTTGGGCTATCAAATATAAGCCCAATGGATACAATTACTGGGACTATGTGGACGCATGGTCTTATGTCTTTTGGGATCAAAATGAACTTTTTTCATATACTTGGTTTATTTATTTCAAAACAAAAAATGAGTATGATTTTCCTCAATGGTTTGTTTATTGGTGGGGATTCTTTGATCCAGTACTAAAGATTTTACCACCAAATGTTATACAAGCCTTTGAGTTATTTAAACAAAAAAATTCAACATTGGTGAGGATCCTTTTCCAATTGATCTTTACTATTTTTCAAAACTATCTATATCTTGGGTCTTTACCTGGAGTTACATATTTTCTCAAACAAACCAAGGATCAATCCTCTTACTAACTCTATAGAGATTTCCTTTGGTAAGATGGTGGGCCAAATTTGACATCAGTAGGATTGACAACAGAACAGTTGACAAATGGTTCAAGGAAAATCCTCAACATCTTTGTATGAAGGAACAAAGCAAGTTCCTGAATCAAAGATCAAGGATTCAATCTATCTTGGAGGCAACCACGGATAACACCAGCCTTATTAACTAACTCAACTCAATACTGCAAATCCTACAACAGTAAGATCAAACAGCTTCGAGCAGTCAACCAATTTCTTCAGCAGCCTTAGACAATCAAGAGGATGACAAAGAAGAATTTCTTGTAGATTTGGACAAAGATTAAACTCCCAAAGACTTAGAATTATTTTTGAGTTTTCTTTATAATTATACAAGAAAGAATGTAGCACTATACACCGTAGCTTCCTTTGTATTTGTAAACGTAGATACTATAAACATACGTCAATGTAGCACCACATATAGTGGTACTCTTTTATCGGTGAACATTATCAACTGAAACTATTCAAACAGTAACAAGTTACCAGTCACTATTCACTGGAACTGTGTAAATAGTGCAAGTCTCTAGCCGGTTGTTGGTCACCCTCAAATAGTAACCTTGCTCACCTATTTAAAGCTGTTTAGTCTCATTTTGAAGGCAACTTTGGTGAGGGCCTAGACAAGAAACTTATAGAGAGAGGCTTCAAGTCCTTTATGAGTCTGTCCTGAGTCTTATGTCCGGCGAAGTTACTTCCTTCTTCCTCCTTCTTCTCCTTTCACTTGTAAGTGCTTATGTGTCATTTTCAATAAAATTATTCAGTTTTATTTCATTCCTTGGCATCATATCCTTCTCTTACTCTGATATTCTGAGATTAGCAAATTTAATGGATAATCTTGGTAGGTTTTACCGCCTTTAATTCATTCACTTTCTCATCCATTCCAAAGCATCCCCCTCTTATGTATCATTTAAATTTTTAATTATGCCTTAAAGAAGTCCGTCTTCTTCCCTCTTTATATGTTCCTCTTTTCTCTGTAGCTAGATCCACCTTTAGGGAGAGCACTTGGTCTTGTCGCTTATGGTATCAGAGCCAGAGGTCCAGTGTTCGATCCCAAGGGTGGGTAAAAAATAAAGGGGCGAGAGAGGTGCTCTCTCATGGGGGCATGTACCACCCCTGCCTTAGGGGACAATGGACTTTCATGGTACTGGTGCTTATGGGTTAAAGGTTAAGTTCCTCGCTTTGGCTACCAGCTTAAACTTTTAGCTTAGTGGTAGAGCACTTGGTTCTGACGAGCAAAGACGGGGGAGGGGTTCTAAAGGTGGATCTAACTATAGAAAAGGGAGGAACATATGAAGAGGGAAGAAGATGGACTTCTTTAAGGCATAATTAAAAATTTAAATGATGCATGAGAGGGGGATACTCTGGAATGGATAAGAAAGCGAATGAATTAAAGGCGGTAATCTCAGACCATTAGAGTAGGAGAAGGATATGATGCAAGGAAATGAAATAAAACTGAATAATTTTATTACAAGTGAAAAGAGAAGGAGGAGGAGGAGGAAGGAAGTAACTTTACCAGACCAGGACTCAAGACAGACTCTAAGTTTCTCTATCTAGGCCCTTACCGAACTTGCCCTTAGAATGAGACTGAACGGCTTTAAATAGGCGAGTGAGGTTATTGTTTGAGGGTGACCAGCAACCGACTAGTGGCATGCACTATTTTCATAGTTTGGTGAATAGTGAGTTTTGTTTAAACAGTTCCAGTTGATACCGTTCTGCTGACAAAATCGTGCCACTATACATGGTGCTACAGTGACTTATGTCTATAGTATCGATATTCACAAATACAAAGGATGCTATGGTGTATGGTGCTGCAGTGCTTTCTTGTAAATTATGACTAAAACTAAAAAATATTTCTAAGTCTTCTAGAGTTTAATCTTGGTCCAAATCTACAACAAATTCTTCTTTGTCATCCTCTTGATTGTCTGAGGCTGCTGAAGAGACTGGTTGACTACTCGAAGTTGTTTGATCTTGCTGTTGTTGGATTTGCAGCATTGAGTTAAGTTGGTTAATAAGGTTGGTCTTATCTATGGTTGCTGCCAAGATGATTGAATCCTTGATCTCTAATTCAGGAACTTGCTTTGTTCTATCATACAAAGATGTTGAGGATTTTCCTTGGACCATTTGTCAACTACTCTGTTGTCAATCCTACTGATGTCAAATCTGGCCCTTCATCTTACTGAAGGTAATCTCTATAGAGTTGGTAAGATGATTGATCCTTGGTTTGTTTGAGAAAATCTGTAACTCCAGGCAAAGACCCAAGATACTGATAAGTTTTGAAAAATAGTGAAGATCAATTGGAAAATGATCCTCAATAATGTTGAATTTTTGTTTAAATAACTCAAAGGCTTGTATAACCTTTGGTGGTAAAATCTCTAGTACTGAACCAAAAAATCTAATCGACAAACCAAGAAATCCTCATACTCAATTTTTGTTTTGAAATAAATAAACCAAGTATATGAAAAATAGTTCATTTTGATCCCAAAAGACATGAGACCATGTGTCTACATTGTCTTAGTAATTGTATTAGTAATTGTAACCATTGGGTTCATATTTGATTTCCCAAGATTTTGGTTTTAACAAATTGTCCCTACTAGGAAGGGGTGAGAACTTTCAAAATCTAGAGAAAAGAATGAGTAATCATTGGTTTAGTTTTTTTGTCCATTTTTCTTTCAATTTTAATGAACCTAGAATAGACCAGTATTAGCTTATACTATTCTCGAGTTTTTCTCAAATCAGAAGGCCTGAGATGAAATCCCAGAGGAAAGACATTTAAAGCTACCTGATTTGGATTTTGGTGAAAAAACTATGGTTCTTTGCATAAGCCTCTTTAAATAAGGCGTATGTGTACTGGCTTGTGTTGGGATTGACTAACAATTGCGGCTTTGAATGAAGAAACTGACAACTAAAAGGTGCATGGTTTTTGAGTTGGAGGAGCAAAGGGTTTTGACCAGATTTGTAAGCTAAAAGGTGCCTGGTTTAACCTGTCATACTATTGTTTAGTCAAATCTCTTTGGGAAAATGGTACAAGGGCTATGTTTTCCCCTTTTTTCAGTACCTGTTCCCATGTTTGATTTGGGAGCTGCTTCTGGGCATAAGCCTGTGCATAAAACTCTAGAGTCCCAGATGGAGTGGATCCTTGTGATTGCTTCTGCTATTGGGATCCTTGTGTTTGGGATCCATATTGTTGCAAAAGTTGTTGCATGATCGCTTCTAGGCTTATGCTAGAGACTGTTTGATTTTTAGGCTTGTGTTAGAGTTTATCACTCTGTTTGTCGTCAGGATCTTTCTTTTTTCTGGGCATTATGTTTAGTGGTTTGGTTTTCACTTAGATCTACTACCTACCCTATAAAAACTCACGGGTGAGGAAATCTAGTAAGGAGTTTAAAGTGCCTTTGATAAATTCAATGTCAAAATCAAAAAACACTCAATATCTTTTTGTAAAATGTCTTTTGCTGATTTACAATCAATGTGAACTAAAACCTTTGGTTTTTAAGATCATATAGAAATTTGGAAATGCATAAAAACAATTACCAAAATTTCTTTTTTAATTGTGGAATAATTCTGCTGTGCAGTACTCTAACGTTTAGACGTAAAAGACACAATTTTTTCTTTGTCGTCTATACATTGTTTAAGAATGCCTCCATAACCAATGTCAGAGTTTCAAAAATTTTGTAAGTAGAGGGTAGGAAAGCTAACAATATTTGAATGAATATTCGTTCATGGAGGAGGATTTTTTTAAGATGTTGGAGACAGTTTAATGAAATTGCTTTGATAAGGAATAAACTCTGCAATGATTTGATCAAGAACTTTATCTGTAAATTGAATTGCTCATTCAATTGGTGTTATGGATCCTTGGTAAATCCAATGACCAAGAAACCTAACCTTAGTTTGGAAAAGACTAATTTTAGGTTTTGTTTTTGTAATTTTTATAAAATGATAAACATGTTTAAAATTTTGTTCTATCGAATGAGAATAGATCAAAACATCATCAATGTAAATAATAATGAATTGACTATAATCATTGAAGATTTTGTTTATGATCCTCTGGAATTTAGAAGGTTTCAAACCAAAAGGCATACATTCCACTCATACTAACCAAAAGGCACAATAACAACTGTTTTATACCTATCGTTTTCAAAAAGTTGAATTTGCCAAAATCCAGATTTTCATGCCAAATTTTGAAAAGATTTTTGCAAAATACAAACATTTAAGTGGATCAGATTTGTTTGGAATTGGATACTTGATCCATTTTAATGCTTCGTTTAATGGTTTGTAATTAATTACAAGTCTAGGAGCTCCTTGCTCGATTTCAACATTTTTATTTACATAAAAAGCAGCTCAAGACTAAGGGCTTCTAGATTTGTGAATTAATCGCTTGTTCAGAAGTTCTTGAATTTCCTTTCTAAAGATTTCAAGAAGTTTGCTGTCATTTGAATAGCTCGCACCTTAGTTGGTATCTATTTTTTAGAAAAACTTATTTCATAAGGCAAGTTTTTTTGCGATTCCAAAACGCATTTGGTAAATCCGAACAAATTGTTTGATGGATTTTCGCAAGACAAGTTTGAATTTGTTGCTTAATTTGTGTTTAACATAATTGAGTTTCTATATGTTTACAATAGATATCTTCCTTCAAAAAGTTAATCTGTTGTTGTTTGAAGAAAGAAGATTGTTTTACCCAGATGTTGTTTCGAAATCCCATTTCTATCAGTCATATATGGGGATAATAGCCTTGCAAATTGCGCCCTGAGAATGATCTGGGTTCCCATATCTCTTTAACTAATGTAAATGGGGTTTTAATCTTTAAACCTTCATTTTCAATAACAACATCTGAAACTTTGTACTTGACGTCCAAGCATGATCCATTAACTCAATTAAGCCTTTCCGTTGTTTTTTCAAAATATTTTGTAGGAATGTTTCCTTCTTCTGTGTCAAACAAAACAGTTTGTTCCAAGACAAAATCATCATTAATAATGATCTATCCTGACATGAACACAAAATTTTTAAATTGATATTTTTGAAATCAAGTTTAAAAATGGTTCAGAAAGATTATCTTCTTCCTGATCGGATGGTATTTTGGAATGAATACAAAATTATCTTCTTCCTGATTAGATGGTGTTTTTGTTGCCTTTCAGTTTGAGTTGCAATTTGAATATCCTGAATTTGGGATATAGCAGTTGCATGGGTATCTTGTTGAAGTTTAATAAGACAAATTTCAATTTATTTACCTCATACTGAAGGTCTTGGATGGTTGTTAGTTTAACAGAGTGTTTGAATTTGCTTAAAATATCTGTTAAATCTTATTTGTTGAAAAGAATAGAAGGTTTAGAGTTTGAAGAACTTGGAGTTTGATTGAGAATTTCTCTAAGTTTAAGCAAATATTCTCCTCTATTAGAATTTGGAAGTTTAGTAATTATATCAAGAAGTAAATCATGTTCCTTCGTGATAACATTAATTTTTGAAGAAGAGTTTTCTGGAAGATCTTCAAAAGAATTGCTCTCAGAATCTATTCAGAAGTTTCAATCAAAAGATTATTTCTTTGGTCAAGAAGAGGCTCTTCAATACTCTTAATCTTCTTCAATTTTCGAGTCAAACGACAATATTTGGAAATATGACCTGATTTACCACATTTAAAACAAGTAACTTTTGTTTGTTTAGGAAAATCAACTTTTGCTTTAAGCGAAATTCCTTTTCAAGCCTATTAGGAGGTGTATTGGGTTTGTGTCTTTGGTAGACATGTTTTTTTCTTTTTGTGGTAAGGTTTACGGTTTTGGATTGTTTACAAGTGGGAAAACCAAATTGTTCAGAAAAAGTTCCCAATTCTTTCCAACTTGTATCTTTTTCTTTGTTAAGTTGACGTTGGATTTTATCTTCCTGAAAAATTTTAAGATCAGTGTTCTGGACATGAGAGATCAATTGACCAAATGTCAAGTGCTCGTAAAGGATGTTGCTATAATTTTGGTTTCTAAATTTTTCTCTAACTTTATCACCTAAAGATTTAGGTAATCTAGCTAGGAACTTTTTTTTCGAAAATGGTTGATGAGCATCATCTCTAGTGAGTACTCTAGTAAAAAAAGTATCTCTATACCATCTAAAATCAGATAAGGAACTACACTTAAGATTTGAAAGAAGTTCTACTAATCTATCTGGAAAGATAGATGGATCTCCAACAAAATGTTTAATAATTGTAAAAATCCATCAAATTCTATTTTAATAGATGTAAAAATGGTATTTTTATCTTCAGAAGAAAGATAATTATCCCACCAACCTTTAAGTTTTCTAGTAAAACCAGAAACTAGAAGATTAGTGATCATTTCATCTGTAAAATCATTTGTAGTTTGGTAGGCTGCGCTTACCATGGTCATTTGTTGAAGAGTCTAAAGAATGTTTGATTCATTTTGATCATCTATATTCCATTCATAGATATTGTCAGTGTTGAAAGATTTAAAGTTTTGGTTTATTTGTTCTTCAACCATAATATCTGGAGGGCTCGCTCTATGGTAATAGAGTTTGGAAGGCTTTTTCCAGTATTGGTGGTTGATTTGGAGTTGCTACTCAGAATGGTTAGAGTATGTTTCTCCAATTTGGGAATCTTTTTCAAAAGTCATAACATCTTTAGATTTTGGTTGAAGATGTTTGAGGTGTCTCTGGGACAATTGTGGTTTGAAGTTGGCTAATTTGTTGATTGATTCTTTTTAACAAATTAGATCAAATTTTAGTTTGGAAATTTGACTTAAGTTCTGGGTTAATTTGAAAAGGTTTAAAAAGTGGCGTTTCAATCCTAGTTTCAACCTTTCTTGAAGAAATTGGTGTTTGAACAAAATAATCACCCAATACCTGAACGTACTGATTCGTGTAATTGTTTTGTTCAACAATATTTTTAATATCCCTTGCATCAACAAGGTTTTCAATATTTTTTAATTTGAAAGGTGCAGCCATATAGGTTGATATTTGTCATCTACCAATTGTGGTATCTGCACTGGTTTAATGCTTACGCACAAGATAAAAATCAGGAGTATCCTTTCTTGCAAACTATCAATACTTTGTTTCCCTTATTGGATCGAACAACCCAAAATTATGTTATTTCAACTACATTAAATGATCTTTCAAATTGGTCAAGACTATCTAGTTTATGGCCACTTCTCTATGGTACCAGTTGTTGCTTCATTGAATTTGCTTCCTTAATAGGATCACGATTCGACTTTCCTATCTTGTACTAAAAAATGAAATATTTTCTTATACCGTTTTAAGAAATCTATAGAATATTTCTTAAATTTATTTTCTAGTAGATGTTTTTGAAGTTTTCAAAAAACCATTATCTCTGAAGGGTATATTTCTCAGAATAAAATTCCATTTGCCTGGTTCCCTAAACATTGATGAGATAGGGTTCTTCTCCTGGTTCCCTAAGAGATGAATAGGTTGGAGGCTCAATTGATCCTTAAGTCTTTATCCTTTTTTATAACTTGTTTGTGGGATATTTAAGGAATTGTCAATTCCTTGAATTGAAATGTTTGTGGTTGGTTGTGGGGTTACCGTAAGTGCTGGTGCATAAATAACATATGGTACCTTCGGTAAATTTTGTTAAGGAGTTGGTGTATTGGGTCTGGCATGTAAATGACAGTCGGTAGTTTAGGTAAAGAAGAACAAGAATATCTTGAAGATTCAGATCTAACAGACCTACAGTCTTCATATAATGAAGGCTCAGTTCTGATAGTTTGACAACAAGATCTTCTTGGTCTATCAAAAGATAGTTTGATAGTTCCATATAATGTTTCAATAATTTTGCTTACCTGAGATATAGGTTTAGGAATCGGCTTTGTGGCCTTTTCTGTTGTGAAATTGTCTGGTAAGTCAACATCATCCCACATAATTGTTTTTGGAATGATCAAGTTTGCATTTTGTTTATCTGATAAAAAGACTATTGTTTGGCCATAATCAGGAGGTATTAGGACTAAAGAGTTAGACGAATTTAAGACCTTATACTATATCCTATATGTTAGGGTAGTAGTTAAAGTAAACAGGTTCATTACCTGAGATTTAGGTTTAGGAATCGGCTTTATGGCCTTTTCCATTGTCCAATCATCTGGTAAGTCAATATCATCCTACATAATTGTTTTTGGAATGGTCAAGTTTGCATTTTGTTCATCTGATAAAAAGACTATATTGTATCCTATATGTTAAGGTAGATGTTAGGGTAGAAGATATAGATCCTGGTTTCATCTTTAAGCCGTTTAATTTAAATTTTAGTTTAAGAATGTCAAGGACATGTTCACCCTTTAAATCTGCCATCCCATCTGGATAACAGTTAAAGTAAACAGGTCTATTATGAAGTCCAAATTCTGTTGCTGCAAGCAGAGAATCCAAAAATTCTTAATGTCTAGTATCCATAAGGCATACTAAACCAGACACATTTAATCCTTTTCGAATTAATAGTTTAATGGAAAATTGAACACTTTTGATGTGCAAAAAGTTGTAATCTTTGCGATGTTTATCAATTGATTTTGGAGAAAGAAGGAAAAATTCTTCTTTGTTCGGTTTGATAGGAATTGATTCTTGAACTGTTCTGATTATGTAATCAGATTTGGAGAACCATTTCTTATCCTGAGTTTGCATTTGATAAAGTGCATTTAAAGCAATCGGAGGTAAAAACCCAATTATCAACTTTCTGGTTTATATTTTCAAAAGAAATTTGTTCTTTGAAAATTTGTTTAGAAGTTGAAGATTTTGATTTCTTATCATTTAACGTAGAGTTTAATGGAGTAAAAGATGAGCTACCACATTTAGACGAAAAGGAATGAAGAAGAGAAGACATAATTTAAATTGCAAAATTTAAATGGCAGAAATGAAAAAGAGCAGAATAAAAGTACAGAATAAAAGAAACTAAAAAGAAAGGATGAATACAAGCCAAATCAAAATCAAAGAAAAATTTAGAATAATCTTCTCCCCCTTACCTTAATATCTTTACCTTCTGGATCCATAGTTGTATAATAATTAAAAATGTATCAATTTTTTTAAATTAAAACATCTTGTTAAGAAATTAGTGAGATTTCTCAGATCTAACTCTAGCCAGACGTACAGTATATAAAATCTTTTTTTATCATACACTACTACGTGGGGCATAAACGCCTGCCTCAACACACGGGACTTATGGTAACCTCAACCCATAGATGGTCTCATGTATGATAAACAAGAACTATATACAACATGCTATGAAATATATATGTTTAAATTATACTAATCTACTAGCAAAAGTTTTAATGCCATAAAAATAGATCTAGATATAAGAATTACATCCCTACTTCACCTTCTGGCTCTGATATCAAGACGGGCGAATGGCCCTGAAGGTAGATCTAACTACAGAGAAGGGAGGCACATATGAAGAGGGATGAAGACGAACTTCTTCATGGCATAATTAAAAATTTAAATGATGCATGAGAGGGGGATGCTCTGGAATGGATAAGAAAGCGAATAAATTAAAGGCGGTAAAATCTGCCAAGATTAATCCATTAAATTTGTTAATCTCAGATCATCAGAGTAGGAGAAGGATATGATGCAAAGTTCGTTTGTCAATTTGAAAATCGATTTCTAAAACGTTGATAATATATATATATATATATATATATATTAATGTATGTATGTATATATATAATATAAATAAAGGCATGATGACTTTAATAAAATCAATAATGGAAATAACAAAATGCATAATAGTATTAACTAAACGAGTAGTGGAATTTTATAAACGAGTAATGGGATAAACCATTACGCATTTCTCATTTAGTCAATTCCATTACTTGTTTGGTTAGTACCATTATTCATTTTGTTATTTTCATTACTGATTTTGTTAAAGCCAACATACATACATACATACATACATACATACATACATACATACATACATACATACATATTTTCTTAATGCTTTTACATAACATACATACATATCAAAAGAGTTTGATGGCCCAATAGCCACCAAGCCCTTTTACAAAGGGGTAGGGTGGGTTCGATCCCACCCCTTGTGTAATATCCCAAATTTTAGTGACCAAAATTCTTTATATCTTTGTGATATAAAAAAGGAATCAAATGGTGAATATTGACACACTTGGAATAACCTCCGGTTATAATTCTAGATCACTGAAATTAAACACTAGAATTTGGGATGAAAACTATGCTACCAATGTAATTTCCTGCGTGGCAGTCTGTTGTAATGTGTTTTTGAATAGGCAAATGATATTCAATGAATGTTAAATTTTTCAGAATGGAAGTAGACTGACTTATCAAGCTTTAATTTGGATAGGTCATATAGGTCATTTGGAGTTCTACGCTAAGAGTTATGTATTTTTGAAATTAGCCATATAAATCTGGCAAGTTTCTATGACAGCGTCAATAGCTTGTAATTCTGGAATTATGTGTGTCTAGTTGGCTAAAGAAAATATTTTTTCTTGAAAATAGACTTACTAAGGGTCATATAGCCTTTAGAACCACTGCTATTAGACATTTGTAAATAAAGATAAGTTTGAAAATTCTGGCAATTTTTAATTAATGTGCGAAATTGGAAACAATGTAAGGGCAAAATGGTCTTTTGGCTATAAAGTGAAAAGCTAACATTTTTTCCCAATAATTAAAGGGACATGTATTTTTTGAAGTTAGCCATGTAAAGATGGCAGGTTTCTGTGATAGGGTCTAATAGCTTGTAATTTTAGAATTCTGTGTGTCCAGTTGGCTAAAGAAAATATTTTTTCTTGAAAATAGACTTAATAAGGGTCCTATATAGCTTTTGGAACCACTTCAATTGGACATTTATAAATAAAGATAACTTTGAAAATTCAGCCAGTTTTTAATTAATGTGCGAAATTGGAAAAAATGTAAGGGCAAAATGGTCTTTTGACCATAAAGTGAAAAGCTAACATTTTTTGCCAATAATTAAAGGCTTGGGACATCCAACATAAGGGAGTAAGAAGGGAAATTAATACTTGGCTTAAGTTTAATCAAATAGGAGCAATTTTAGCCAAGCAAATTGGGGTTGGAAAGTCAAAAAAGTATAGGCAAAATACCTACAATGAAAATTAATATTTGAAGAGGTAAAATTGATATATTTCAAGAAGCTTTTTTGAGTCCTTTAAGAGCCATATTTCGTATGACAAGAGGAGAGGAAAGAGAAACAATTATATGACCAAGTAAAAGGTGAAGACTTTGGTAACAAATTGCAATTAAAGTAAGGAGGAAATTGAGATAATTCAAGGAGCCCTTTTTCTCTTACCCTTATGCCATTTTTCGGTCAATAATTGTTGGCTAAACAAAAAGATGAAGACTTACATTTAAAGGGCCCTATTCATATGAGATATGTCAACACCAGTTTCCATTTCGATAATCAAAGAGTAATAAAGACTAGATTCCATGGCATGCAGAAAAGTACATATATATTGATGAAAGTATTTGTTTACAATCCAACGTCGTCTATACACAAAATACAAAATACAACAGTATTTCCAATAATTACAGGATTTCCCAAAATATTTTAGGCATAAACTAACTATAACCACAAACTTTGACTTTGCCTCTAGACACGTTCTAATCACTTCTCAGCCTCTACGCCTTTACCTTTCGACCCACTGGCACCCACTGAGATGTTTGTTTAGAAAAAGGGGTGAGATTATAAATAATCCCAATAAAAATATGCTATCATTCATATAAAATGTGAAAAGTAAATATGATATGCGTCATGTATGGACCAATTAATGAACAATATAAGCACATCATCATCATCATAATCATGTATACATGCGTAGGGCCTAGCCCTACTAATCATACACCGGTTGGATTCTCATCAACTCCCAGTACAAGTACACCTCTAGCAAATTACTGCCCCTCTCTAAGCAAACCACGTTGATTAATACAGTACATTTACAAACAATGGCATCCACACAATCATATAACTATGGCATGATGTATGAAGAATAATGTTCCTACCTTAAGGCTATATCAACCCCTTTTCACATACCTCATAAAATGTATCGACTTTCGGCTTCTAACTCGGTCCTAAAATATTAAATGGACAAGAAATAGGTCATAACCTATCCAAGTATATTTTAGACACTTTCATAGTATTTCTTGTGGTTACATTAGTCTATGGTAAAAATTTATCAAAATAGCCCCAGGACCCCGGCCCGACCCGACAGTACCCGGCTCGACAACATGTTTTCCCAAAATTTTTACTGGGTTATCCTGACGTATTTTTGCCCAAGGAATCCAATTCTGGGCTCAAAATTATCAAATTCAGTTTCAAATTATAAAATTGCGCTTGACAGCCCCATTTTAGGGTTTTAGGGGCGCTTTCTTAATTATGTTTTTTCGAACTTTTTCGAAAAAGTGACCAACTGTAACCCCACCTAATTTTTCCTCCTGAATCCAATGGAATAATCAATTTCATGAAAATCCAACTCCTTCCCCTAGATCTGGACTTGACCGAAACTTAACCAAGAAAAAGGGAAAAATTAGAGTTTTGTGTTTTAACCCTTAAAGCTTATGCCTTTTCACTTGTAATCCTTTATTAAGCCACCTAAACACATACTAAACATGATTTAAAGAAATTTGGGCAGCATAACCCCTTAGGGTTAGGACTTTCCAAATTTACAAGCTCAACAAAAATCACGAAATCCAACCATAAACATCATCAACAATATCATACTAGTATAGATCTAAGATTTGTGAATTTACCTCTTGAGTTCTTATCCTTTCTCTCTCTAGGCGTCCTCCTCTCTCTCTCTCTCCTTGAGCTTAGGATGAGCTTTCTAAACCATGGATTCCATAGAGAAGACAAGTTTGGAAGAAAATCTTAAGAAGTCACAAACTTAACTTGGTTTTTCCTTCTTCCTTCTTCCTTCTAACCTTGAGTTTTCTTAAGGTTCCTTCTCTTTCTTTCCCTTGAGCTTAGGACGAAAATGAGCAAGAGAGATTAAGCTTTGCTTTATAAAAATATCCTACCAATTTTCCTCAATTATCTTAATTCCAAAATTAGTATTTATGACACCTACTTGTACTTGACCTTATCCTCTTCCAATTAGTGTCATAACCTTTCATTAGCATTGAACTATTTTCTCTTCCTTTTGGTTAGCCCAAAACCGTCCACCCTTAAGCCCTCACAAACTAAATGGGCTTCTTCCAACTAATCCAACTATGTACTCAAGTGTTGTACCATAATCATAATTACCATGTACAAGAAGCATTATTTTAACACAATTGGACATGTGCTTATCTTTAACAATTATAAACGAATCCCTTTACTATAAGATAGTGACACTTGGCATGTTTATAAGCCAAATAATTATTTCCCTTCCTATTTTCTTTATTCCACAATTTATACAATTACCAACCCATTTTATTTTCAAACTTTTGCAATAGTGCCAATTCTGGCAGATTTTCTTCCCAAACTTTGAAAATTCATAAATAAATTTGTAGACATCATTTCGGAGCGATTCTAAAGGTTATAGAACCCTTATTGTGTCTAGTTTCAAGACAAAATATGGACTTTAACCAGTTGGAAGCACATCATTCCCAGATTTCATTTCTTTAACCGCTGCTCCAGAGACTTTCCAAATTTTCTGGACTAACTTCAAAAATTCATCTCTTTTTACATATGGCTTCAAATGATTCATATGACCTATCAAATTAAAGCTTGAGATGTCTAATTTCATCTTATAAAATTTCATAATTTTTTCTCATCATTTGGTCTTCCAAAACCATATGACAAACTCATTGTCTTGCAGGCGATTTCATTGAAAATACTGTTCACCTTTCAATTGTCAATATTTAATTCCTTTGGCATTAAATATTCACCATTTTGTTAAATATATAAAATAATTACAATATATTCTCAGTGAATAAAATTTGGGGTGTTATAAGAAATAGAGTATTGCCAGTCTTCATGTGCCAATACACATGTGCCAATAATCTCATGTCATAATCTTTTTCTCTTCCTTCCTCATCTAATATGAATAGGGCCCTTTAAATGCAAGGCTTCATCTTTTTGTTTAATTAACCAACAATTATTGACAGAAATGTGGCACAAAGGAAAGAAGGAAAAGGCTCCTTGAATTATCCCAATTTTCCCCTTACTTTAGTTGACATTTTTGACCAAAGTCTTCACCTTTTATTTGGTCATATAATTGTTTCTCTTTCCCTTCTTACTCCCTCATGTTGGACTTTCCAAGCCTCTAATTATTGGAAAAAAATGTTAGCTTTTCCCTCACATTGGCCAAAAGACCATTTTGCCCTTACATTTTTTCCACTTTCGCACATTAATTAAAAACTGCTGGAATTTTCATTAAACTTTGAAAATTCATATATTTATTTACTAATGTCCAATTGCAGTGGTTCCAAAGGCTATAGGATGTCTAACTTCAAGAAAAACTATTTTCTTTAGCCAACTGGACACACAGAATTCCAGAATTACAAGTTATTAGACGTTGTCACAGAAACCTGCCAGTTTTATATAGCTAACTTCAAAAATACAAAACTGTTAGTATACAGCTAATGACCTATATGACCTATCAAATTAAAGCTTGATAAGTTAGTCTACTTTCATTCTAAAAACTTTTACATTCATTGGACATCTATTGCCTATTCAAAAACATATTCCAATAAGACTGTCACGCAAGAAATTACACTGGCAGCACAGTAATCCCAATTTCCAGTGTTTAATTCCTGTGATCCAGAATTTATAACCGGAGGCTATTCCAAGGATATTACACCTTGCCCCCTTCAGCCATTTTTTTTAAAAAAAATCATCCCCAAAAGACCTCGACGTCGGAGCGTAGGTTGCCTTGTCCATGTCAGTCGGGCAGTAGTGGCGCTCGAGCATGGGGCACCTTTTCTTTTCTTTGTTTCTTTTTAAATTGAGGGGAAAATGGTAAAATCATCAATACTTTAAAATCTCAATTTGCTACTTGTCACCTTTATGTCATTTTCTAGTATTAACAGACTTTATGGGTTTTATAAGTTTATGTGGTATTTAAATGGACTTTTCCCTAATTACAATGTATCATTTTTTAAATTTAACTTGAAGTATGTTTAGTCATGCTGAATTTTACTTGAAATTTTTAATAATATGATCTTTTACCCTTTTTCCTCATGGTTTATAAAAGAGGGTTTCAAGAAACAAAATGTATTTGCATATACTCTTTATAAAATTATGTACCTCTGGGGAAGGATGGTGTACATGTGGCCTTTTATGAACTATGGATGAAGTTCAAGCGGAAATACAAATGAAGCAGGGGGCAATAATCAAGAAGAGTTCTGGCTTATTCTCTTTTTGTCATGCCCTTATCTTATTTTGACTTGTAGCAGAATATCAATGTGTGGTTCGGTAGGCAACACAGGAATAGCATAAATATACTGATAATATGTGCATGATTACATAAATTCCCATCAGAGATTGTATATAACAATTACAAATTATGTAGCCAAACAAGGCTACTAGAGTGTCAAAACCTATTCCAGTGAAACACAGACACCTTCCTGTCTTTGTTCCACTACTGCATTTCCCTTATACAGTTCTCTTATTTGTCCTCAGCGTACCTTTCGTATTCACTTGTCTAAATTGATGGCAGGGGAGGATGAGATTCAAGAGAATCCTAGGTACCAATATGTATGTAGGATAAGTGCTTAATGCATTACATTAACAAATGCTAACATAATGACATATCTGCGTGCTCAATATTTCAAACAACATATTTATGGTAATAGCATATATAGAAACAGAGCTTCAATTAGTCATATATGTTTCACATAATCAAGCAAAGAAATAACATGCATCAATACACCAGCACAAATATCAAATACACGCAGGAGAGGTAAGTTCCCTACCTTAAACCTTTTTTATCCTTAAAGAGGTTTCTTGAACTTTGTGCCTCAATTTGGGTGCCAGCAACCCTAGCTCTCAACTCGATCCTACAATTCCAAATGTTCAATTTAGACACTTCCATAGCGTTTCTAGTGGTTATATAAGCCTATTGTGAAAATTTACCAAAATGCCCCTGGGGACCGGGCCCGGCTAGCCGTACCTGGTCCAACAGTACTTTTCTCAAAATTTTGACTTGGGCTATTTTGACATATTTTTGGCCAAGGAATCCACTTCCAGATTCAGAATTACCAAATTTATTGCTAGAAGATGAAATTGCACTTGGCAGCCCTACTTTCAGGGTTTCAGGGGTGTTTTTGTAATTATGTTTTTTGGGTTTTTCTGAAAAACTGACCTACTGTAACCCTACCTAATTTTTCCCCTTGAACATAATAGAATCATCAAATAATTGAAAATCTAACTCTAAGCCCCATTTCTAGCTCTAGCCGAATTGAACAATTACTCCGAGGAAAATTGGGGTTTTTCGATTCCGACTCCGCAGACGTGCTCCTTTCTATTTCTAACCACTTTATTAACTATTTAATTAGATTACAACTACCATTTAGTTCCAATTTTGGTAGAAAAACACTTCCAAAAACCCATTTTCAATTTTCACAAACAAAGACTATCCGGCGAAATTTCATCGATTAAATTGTCCGCAGCTGCCAGTACAATTAATATTCAAGGGAAAAAGATAGAAAAATACCACTTGAACTTCAAAATCCTAAATTAGTCCTTTGACAAAGATTTGCGTTGTCAATCTCATTATCATTCTTGTCAATCCCATTACCATTCTTGTCAGCGAGATTTTGAAGTTCAAATGGTATTTTTCTATCTTTTTCCCAATATTCAAAGGTTTGAAAATTACCTCAAGCTCCCTCTGGCTTTTCTTGTTGTGGCTGAAAAACCCTAGCTTTTCAATGCAACGATTTGATTGTCACAAACCTTAAAATACATGAAAGAGAAGGTTAGGAGTAGAGTTATACGCATTATGTACAAATTCACCGAAGAAATCGACCTACCTCGTGAGGTTTCTCCTCTTTCTCTCTCTAGAATTTCTCAAACTTTCTCTCTCTTGTTGTAGCAAAACTGAAAAAAATGGGAGTAGGAAGATGATGAAATATGATTTTATAAGATATTATAATCATCCAATAATTACTTTCCCATTTTTGGATTTTTACAAAATTCTGGAGGATTTTCTACCCAAACTTTGAAAAATCATAACTAATTTTGTAGACTTCAAATTAGAGTGATTCCAAATGCTATCGAACCCTTATTGAGTTTAATTTGAAGGAAAAATATATACTTTTGATAGTTAGAAGCACAAAATTCCCAAAATTAATTTCTTTGAAAACTGCTCTAGAAACTTTCCAGTTTTTCTGGGTTAACTTTAAAAATTTATAAATTTTTGTATATAGCTTTAAATGATTCATATACCTATCAAATTAGAGCTTATGATGTCTAATTTCACCCTGTAAAATTTCATAATTTTTACTCATCGGTTGTTCATACAAAATCACATGACAAGCTTACTGCCTCACAAGAAATTTCATGGAAGCATAATCACATTCTCCAAAATTCACCATTTTATTTTCTTTAATACCCCAAAGATATAGGAAACATTAGGGAATAGATTTGGGTACATGCTAAACTGGGGCTTAGCAGTTCACTTAATTCAGTCTTATTTCTGAGCCTCCGATCCCAAAATTTGGGATATTAAACTCTTAGTTCATTAATTCATTTTTAAAGGTAATACTGGTATAATAAAATATTCCAGTAAAGTGATAATATATATGATCAGCTCTCTCTCTCTCTCTCTATATATATATATATATGTGTGTGTGTATGCATATTTTAATATTTTTCTAGTTCTTTCTTGTAAACCCTCAATTTTACAAATGATTACATTCAGTTTCTAATTCAAAATAAAATAAAGATGCTGGCAGAAAACATGCCATAAAAAATATTTTATTAATACCTATATTCATAATTTATTACAATGGAATAATTACTTTACAATATAAAGTTTTCAAATACAGTATTATCTTCTATAAGAAGTCTAGAAGAAAATATGTCTAAAGTAAACTAGGGAGACTCCTTGTTTGCTACTCTGGTTTATCTTCTTTATATAAGCTTGATTTCCAATTTCTAGGACATTACGATATAATATGAGTGATACTAAATAAATAAGTTTTAACTAATTATGCCCAATTGCTAATTTGGTAGAAAACATTTTAAATCCCTACCATATAACTATATGTGAATATACATAAATATATTAATAAGCATCCACAGTACCATAATTTCGTCACTTAGATATATTAGGGCATCCCCATAAGATGGTTCACATAGCAATAAGTTTTTTTTACTCTTAATAGTTATTATTTCATAGGTGATAATTTTGAACGAGAAATGTAACATCTTGGAAAAAATTGTGTATATATATAACTAATTAGTTATATATATAATTATTAAATTAAACAGGATATTGTAAGTTTTACATAATAAATTCACTTGGAGGAGGATTGATAGGGTTTGTGGTATGAATATTGATGTTACGTATGACTTGGTGATCCTCAACTTGGACCCGTCCCCAACTTGGACCCATTCGATCCTAACCGTAACTTTAGTGACTAGTATCTGGGCATTAAGTAAAATAAGGTGAGTAATAATAATAAAAATTTTGAACTAATAATGCCTAGCTGCTCTTAAGCAGAAAATATATTTAGCCCTATCTCTAGTTTTCACAAGAAGAAAAAAAATCAGGAATAACAACAAATTTTATGAGGTTAGAAAAATTAGCTTAGATAGATTCATTTCCTAAGCATCCATAAATTTACATCACATAGATATGCTAGGGTGTCCTCGGGAATGGATCCACAAATAATCACATGGTACTATTGGGTGAACATAGAGATCTTCACATAGCAACAATATCTGGCACTTTTCTGAAAAATCAAAAATATCAGTTTAGATATATGATAGAGACATAAATAGAAATCATTAGTTTGGAAATAAAATAATAAGCATAAGTTGAATCAGAAAGTAGTACTTTACATGGTGTTATTACTCAGTAAGAGAAGTTCTTACTTTGCTTGTGACATGTGAGAGGTATTTGTGTGTGTTTTAAATTAAATTACTTTCTGCAATCGTACGGATGGTACTGCTGATAGTGAGATGTATAATATTTTATAGAATACCTATGCTGACTTTGTAATTATGTGGCGTCCTTATCACTTTTATTTATTACATTCCTATCCCATTTTTTTCCTTTTTCCCTATGTCACTTTTCACTTTCTAGAAGATGTCTATTCATTCCTCTTCCAAATTGCTCTCTCTTTCTTTTACTCTCTCCTCCTTTTTCCTCACGTGATCTCTTCTCTTGCCATGCCATAATATTGGCACTTTATTGGCATTTCCCTCTTTAAGTATATATATTGATTTCCCATTTATATATGCTAAAAAATTGTTTTACTTTTGAAGTTATATTTCCTAAACAAAAAGTTATATATGAATAACAATTTATTTATTTGAGGGTGTTACATTTCTCTCTCCCTAAAAAATAAAATTTTGACCCTGAAATTTATAAATACCTTAGTGAAACAATTCAGGATATTTTGTCGTATCTCTTTCTTTAATTCTCACATTGCTTCATCTGGAGTTAGTCCTTCCCATAACACTTACCAAAGAAATAGTCTTATGCCATAGTATGACAAAAGGCTCCCTAGAATGTTGATGTAAATCTAGGATCTCTATTAGATACTATGCTGGTAGGTGCTCCATGCAGTCTTACTATCTCCTTTACATATAATTGAGCAAGTTAGTCAAGAGAATAATTGATTTTAATGGGTAAGAAATGAGCTGATTTAGTCAGTCGGACAACAATAACCCAAATTGAGTCTTTCCCTATTAGAATCCCTCTAATACGGTGTCTAAAAAATTAGTTATGATTTTTCAAAGATTAGGCAGAAAATCCGAAAATGTTAAATTTTGGAATTGTGAGATTTTCCTTCCTTCTCTCTATTTTTCTCCAAGCTTTCTCTCTCCTATTTGTTGCTTTTCATGTCTATTTGGCCAAATGGAAGCATAAAATTCCCAAAATTTTAGTCTTTGCATGCTATTCTAGAGAATAATTAATTTTGCTGGGTAAATCTAAAAAATTCATAAATTTTTGTATATAGCTCTAATTGAGTCATATAACCTATCAAATTAAAGCTTAATATGTCTACTTTCATCTTGTAAAATTTCATAATTTTTGAACATCATTTGATCAACAAAATGCATTACACAACAACACTGCCCACTGGAAGCAATGAAATGGAATGTACTTGCAACTCCAACAAATTCCATTTTTGTATACAAGTTTCCCATACTCTTTAAGTTATCATTTTATTCCTTTTAATACCTCAAAGATATAAGAAACATTAGGGAATATGTTTGAGACATCTGCTAAATTGGGGCTTAGCGGTCCGTTTAATTTAGGATTATTCTCAAGCCTCTAATCCCAAAATTTGGGATATTACACCTTACAAGACTAAACTTCAATATAGCTTACCATCCTCAAATCAGTGGTCAATCTGAGTAAACCAGTCAAACCTTAGAGGATATGCTTAAGCTTGTAGCCTTGAGTAAGGGGAAAATTGGGAAAAATATATACCATTAGCGGAGTTTGCTTAGAATAATAATTATCATTCAAGTATCGGTATGGCACCGTATGAAGCTCTCTATAGAAGGAAATGTAGATCTGCTATATGTTGGTTTGAAGTAGGTGAAGGGAAATTATTAGGACCCAAGTTAGTATAAGAGACCACATATCAATTAAAGTTGATCAAAGAAAAGATGTTAGAATCACAAAGTAGCAAAAAAGCTACTAAGATAAAAGGAGAAAACCCCTGGAGTTTGAAGAAGGGTCTCATGTGTTTCTTAAAGTCACTCCTACTAGGAATAGAAAGGTCTCTTAGAACCAAGAAGTTAAGCCTAAGATATATTGAACATTTCCAAATTCTTAAGAGCATTGGGCCAGTGGCTTACCACATTGATTTACCACCTAGCCTATCTAATATCCATCTTGTATTTCACGCCTCTCAACTTCAAACATATATTCATGATCCCTCATATATTCTAGTCGAGGAGCGAGTACAAATAACAAAGAATTTAAAGTATCATCAAACGCTATTGGAATTATGGATTTAGATCAAAAGCAACTACGGGATAAGACTATTTCTCTGGTAAAAGTGTTATGGGAAGGACTAACTCCAGATGAAGCAACCTGGGAATTAGAGGAAGAGATACGATATAAATATCCTGAATTGTTTCACTAAGGTATTTATAAGTTTTGGGGTCAAAATTTTATTTTTTAGGGAGGGAGAAATGTAACACATTTTTTGTTATTCATATATGACTTTTTGTTTAGGAAATATAACTTCAAAAGTAAAACATTTTTTTAGTATATATAAAAGGGAAATCAATATATATACTTAAAGAGGGAAGTGCCAATAAAGAGCCAATATTGGTATGGCAAAAGAAGAGATCGCGTGAAGAAAGAAAAAGGACGAGAGATTAAGTTGACAAGCCACGTAAGGAAAGAGAATAAAAGAACGAGAGAGTAATTTGGAAGAGGAGGAGTATGGGTAGACATGAAAGGAAGAGAGAAAAGGGGAAAAGTGAATAAATGAAGAGACATCTTCTAGGATGTGAAAAGTGACGTGGGGAAAAAGAAAAAGAATGGGATAGGAATGTAATAAATGAAAGTGATAAGAATGCCACATAATTACAAAGCCAACACAGGTGTTTTATAAAATACTGCACATCTCACTATCAGCAGTACCATCCATACGATTACAAAAAGTAATTAACAACACACACAAATACCTCTCACAAATACTTTTTGATTCAACTTATGCTTATTGTTTTATTTCCAAACTAATAATTTCTATTTATGTCTCTATCATATATTTGAACTGATATTTCTGATTTTTGAGAAAAGTGTCAGATATTATTGCTTCTTGAAGATCTCTGTGTTCACATATTAGTACTGTGTGATTATTTGTAGATTCCCTCTAGGGGACGCCCTAGCATATCTATGTGATGTAAATTTATAGGTGCTCAGGAAATGAATTTATCTGTGCCAATTTTTCTCACCTCATAAAATTTGGTGCTGTTTTGGATTTTTTTTCTTGTGAAAACTAGAGACAAGGCTAAATATGTTTTCTGCTTAAGAGTAGCTAGGCATTATTAGTTAAAAATTTTTATTGTTATTACTCACCTTTGTTTTACATAATTCCCAGATGCCAATCACTAAAGTTACGGTTAGGATCAAATGGGTCCAAGTTAGGGATCTCCAAGTTATATATGCATAATTTTTTCCAAGATGTTACATTTCTCGTTCAGAATCCCAGACCTTTGTGCGTGTCATGTGTTGTTGATGTAAAACTTACTGACACACATTTAATCTAGCAAAAACTGATCTGATCTGGAAAGGAATAGCAAACTAGAGAAGGGAGAAGGAAACAAAAATAGAATTTGAGGGGAATGACACAAAAATTAAGGGGGCCGGGAGAGCAACTAAACCAGAATCTTTTACTTCATTCAAGTATGTGATTACAAAGATGACAATTCCTATTTAGAGACCACTAAATGGACGACAACTTGTAATGTATAATAATACTAAAAACAACTTTCTACTTTGCTACTTAACTTGCTACTTTGTAACTTGTAATACCCCAAATTTTTATTCACCAATATGTCTTGTACTTAATTATGGCATTTAATGAAATGACATGGTGAATATTCATGATTATAGGAATTAAACACTGAAATTGAAATGTGAACAGTGCTACTAGTGAAATTTCCTACGAGGCAGTGAGTTTGTCATGTGATTTTGGATGACCAAATGATGACCAAAAATTGTGAAATTTGACAGGATGAAAGTAATCATCATGAGCTTTAACTTGATATGTCATAGAAATTATTTGGAGCTGTGCACAAGGAATTATGAAATTTTGAAGTTGGCCCAGTGAAACTGGCCTACATTTGTGGTAGCTTCCAAAAACAAAAATTCTGGGAAGTGTGAGTTTCTAGTTAGCTAAAAGCTATATTTTTTCTTGAAACTAGACTCAATTAGGGTCATATAGCCTTTAGAATCACTCCAATTGAAGTTCTACAAATAAAGTAATTATTTTTTAAAGTTTGGTCAGAAAATCTGCCAATATTGCCAATTGTTGCGAATTTGGAAAAAATGAATGTAATGGCAATTATGTAAATTGTGAAATAAAGAAAATAGGAGAGGAAATAATTATTTTGATTGTGTATATGCCAAGTGGCATTATTTCATGCCAAGGGAATTAAATGTGAAATTATAAAAAGATGAGCACATGTGAAAAGTGTAATAAAATAATATATTTGAGCATTTGGTTGGCATAAATGGATGAAGACCAATTGGGTCAATTGATGGACCCATCTAGGCTTGAGAATGGACCAAAAAGATGGAGGCGGATTAGTTCAATTTTGATTGAGGGTTAAGACACAATTACATAAGGATAAGTTCAAGTACAAGCTTTGTCATAACTCCAATTTAAAATATATATATATATATATATATATATATTAAATCAAAAAGGAAAAGATGATGAGAAGTTTTAAATGGGCATCATCATATATTTTTCTCTTCTCCCTCTCATATGTATGTTGGACCTTAAGGAAAGAAGAAAGAGAATGTGTCATGAGATATTATTAAAACACTTATGTCATAAATTGGAATTTTGGAATACATCTAATTAAGGAAAATAAATATGAGAGATATTTTAAAAAATCTTGCTTCATCTTTCCTATCCCATTTGGATTACAAGAGAAAGAGAGAGAGGGGGGAGAGGGAGCTTAGGAAAATCTAGAGAGAAGGAGGAGAAATCTCAAGGTAAGACTCTGTGAGTTCAAGTTCTAAGCCTTCCAACTTGTGTAATCTCCTCTCTAACTTTTTATTCTTCATGGAAATCATGGTGTAGCAAACAAAAGCCTGAGGTTAAGGAGAGAGAGGGAGGACAATTTTGAGAGGAAGAGTGGAATCAAGCGGTAACTTCTATAATCTCCTTCTCTTTGATGTTGTGATGGTGTTGTTGTTGTTTTGATTGTGGTTTGGGTTAGTTGATTGAATTTGTAAATTTGGGAAATGGAAACCCTAAGGGGTTATGCTACCCAAATTTCCTCAAATCTTGTATATTAAGTGTGTAAATGGTTAATCAAGTGGATTGGAGTGGAAAGGAACAAGCTTTTGAAGTTGAAAATCAAAAATCACAATTTTCCCCTTTTTGGTGCATAGTTTTGGCCAAGGTTGAAAATGGGGACTAGGGCTAGAATTTCATTAATCTGATGGTTCCATTGTGTTCAAGAGGGAAAATTGTGTAGGGTTGATGTTGACCACTTTATGAGAAAAGCTCTAGAAAGTGAAATTACAAAAATACCCCTAAAACCCTAAATAGGGGTTGTTAAGAGAAAAACTGTCATTTGACAGTGATTTTGTGAAAACCAAGGTTAAAAATGGATTCTACATGCAAAACTATGTTGGAATAGCCCGGGTCAAAATTTCTGAAAAAGTACGATCGAACAGGGTAAAAAGGGGCTTAGATAGAGTCCTTAGGGGCATTTTGGTAATTATGCAGCTTTAAACTAATATAACCAACAAAAGTAATTTGGAAGAGTCTAAAGTAGTATGTGAATAAGTATTAACCTAACTCTTGTACATTTAGAATTTTAGGACCGGATTGATAGCTCGAGTCGTCAAAACAAAGTTAGAGGAACGTTTTATGAACCAAAAAGAGGCTTAAGATAGTAACTCTATCTTTCATACATTATGCCAATGTTTATATGCTTTATGTATGCCATTTACCATAATATGTATAATGTATAGTGCCTACGAGTATACTGAACATGACTAAACATAGTGCCTACGTGTATATTGAACATGACTGAGTATAGTGCCTACATGCACACTGAACCATGGTATTAAAACTCGGACCAAACCG
The DNA here is from genome assembly GCA_963210345.1 of Inga oerstediana. NCBI lineage: Eukaryota > Viridiplantae > Streptophyta > Magnoliopsida > Fabales > Fabaceae > Inga > Inga oerstediana. Next base: position 74,562,973 of record OY723399.1, on the reverse strand, counting down.
GCCGGGTTGACTCTGAAACCGGTAACTCAGTCACCTGTCCGGTCCGGTCAAGGGCCTAACTCGACTTAAAAGCAACCCGGGGTGTCTCGACTTAACCCGGAGTGACTCAGAGGAGATCGGGGTAACCCCTTCAATTTGACGGCTGCCCGATTTGTTTTATTCCATGTCTCAAACACCAAGAAGCATCATTTTGCTTTCCTGAAATATATAGAAGATGCTAATGCTACTTCACAAGTTCTCGCCATTCTGAAACAACAGAAGTTTCCAGTCAAAAAAAAAAAGAGGAAGAGCTAAAAGAAAGGAGAGAGAAGAAGATAGAGAAAGATGAAGAACTAAGAAGAAAACAAGAGAAAATATCTACCAGAGCCCAGAAAGTCTCATCATCCTTTGACATCTTTCATTCTTCGTCTTAGCAAAATGCCGGAACCCTCATCGTCTTCGTCTCCCATTCTAAAATTAGATGCGAAAAATTGTGCTGGAGGTGAGGCCTTATATCGAAAATGTTGTATAAGGAGAAGTGAATATATCATCTTGACCATCCATTTGAAATGAGTGGTTGGGATTTCTTTGCTTTTTGGTAAGAGTAAATGATTCAACAGTAACGTGTCACATTCTCTACTCCTTTAGTTTCACGCTTTCCAACTCAATTTAATTTCCACTCAAACACGTTTTCACCTTTGGCATATCACACTATTTTCAAACTTCATTTTACCTTTGGCTATTTTAAAACTGAAAGTTGTTAATATTATTATGATATTAGGATAACGTCAGGTGTATATTTGACCAAAAAAAAAAACAGGTGTATATCATTGTATATGGCCATCCATTTAAGAGTTTGTAAGTTTGTTTATGCTAAAGAGGATTAAATAATAATTTTTTTATAATCATATATAAATATTTTTATATATTTTAATTAAATTAAAATATTTTAATTAATATCGGTCTGACTCAGAGTCACCCCTGACTGACCCACTAACTCTTAAACCACTACCTCAATCTGTTCATGATCTGGTCCACTTTTTAATACCTTGCTTAAAAGAGTAAAGACTATTCACTATTTTCATCCCTTTAATGGGAATTTTCATGTTCTGAATATAAGAAATAATGAAGCCCAGCTAAAATACAGCTTGATGCCAACAGGAGGCCTAATTCACTTACTACAAAACTAACTATACCAGCTAAAATAAGAAACAATAAAAATTGACAGAAAAATTAGTCGTACCTCAAATTTGGTGCTTCATAACCTGCAGGACGAGTTGAACATGCGAAGTTAAAGCATGATAATATATCTAGAGTTGTACTTGTTATTATCAAATCCATGTAAATACCCCAGCCTCCAAAAGATACTTTTAGTAATATTTAGCAGCATAAAAAATTATATCGTGCTTGCATACAAAAATATGACTTTGCGGGTCTTGACTTTTAACCAAAATAGTTATTCCAAAAAAACCAAAATATATCATACACGTACATTTGAACAGAGAAAAGCAAATAACAAATAAAATATATACTGAGCCCTAAAGCCAATTTGGAACAAAAATAGACAAATCCTAGACTTATACCCCATTCAGTCAAAAAGGCGGCTCTAAACAATTGTTTTATCATGCAATAACAGTATTCAGAATAGACTTCCAGAAGTAAAACCTTATGTCACAAAAATAAATGGCATCAGTAAATCAAAGCTGAAAAATGATAATTGAAATTTATTACATGTTTTGAACAAAATCTTCTGTTGTTAGAAAATAGCCTAGTCCACCCTTGGTGGATTAGGCCTAAGTAAAATAGGATTGGGGTTAAAGTATAAATAATATAAAAGCTTTGGTGGATATATGTAATATTTCCTAAATTATTATGAGACATATTATTTGACCGATAGAATATGACTCTACAAGTGGTATTGTTTCACTGATACAATATATCTCTCAATCGAAAGGATATTTTATCTCTTTGATAGAAGGATACATCAATAGAGAGAAAAGGGTGCGTAGAGCACTATAAATAGACATAGGGGATTCAGTTGTAAGACACTTGAAATAACATACAGAAACTCTGTCAAATTGACTCCTCATTCCCTCTACTATATTTCTCTCTTCTTCTTATCGTGGTGTATTTGCCATGCGTCGTAATCGCTTCCGCAACTGTGATCTGATTAGCGTGGGTACAAAAGAGTAATGGTCACACTCCAGGTACACCCAATAATTCTTACATGGGATCAGAGCCAGGTTGGCCTATATGAGATTATTTTCTGAGTCAATATTTACTTTCTATATGACTATGCAAAATTGAGTATGAAATGTAATTTTGAGCCTTATGTGAATAAGAAGCATATGTTAATCCCAAAAATTTCTTTCTCGGCCTATACATGACTCTATATGCTTCTCTTATTTTCTGTCCTATATATGTATTTGTGTGAGTTGTGAGGGATTGAAAATTTTCTCTCTAGATATAATATACATCCTTATACATGGTTAGAGAATATATTGAAGTTCTTCATTTTCGGTTGAATCTCAATCTATGAGTATTAAGCATCTCATACATTTTGTCATTATTTACTGTGTCTTATTATTGGAATATGATTCTAGACTTAGAACGAGTATAATAGAAGCCTAGAACCCCAAAATTGAAGAACTTAGAGAGAGAGCATGAAAACCAAAACCGAGAGAATTTGTTTTTAGCATTGGGTCATTTTAAAATCAGAGAATTAGGATTTAAAATTAGTCTCATTGTGTAGATCTTAAAAAACAAATGAAAACGACACCAAGAACTCCAAAAACGGACGTCAAACGGAGGAGATAAGGAGGAGAGAAGTTTCGGGTTCGAAGGACCTAACCCTTCCCTCTTTCCGGGTCGGGTTTGACCCAGAGGGAGGTTGAAGATGACCTCCACCTCAAAGCAACGTCGTTTTTGTGTTTTATAAAAAAAAACGGCTTTCTATTTGAAAGGTGTCTAGGCCAAGGAAAAAAAAGAGTTTTGTTTTATTTCAGGCCCAATATGTTATGCCCAAACAGTGATGCTTGAAACAAAAAAAAACATTGTTTTGGCAAAAAAGCCACGTGGTGCGTGAGGCCACGTTGCATCTTTGTTTGACATGTGGTAGACATATTCCAACAGTGCTCGAAGCGTGGAGGCTGATGATCCGGCGCGTGCCACCGGATTACTGATGGAAGGTGGCGTGTGGTGTCCATGCACCACTGTGAGCATGTGTCTTTCCTATTTTTATTTTATTTTATTTTATTTTTCAATTTTTCTGACTTCTCTCAACGTATGGGGGCGTGTGCAATTTCCGAATGAGACCCAATTTGTTTCTAAAAATCCCTAAATTCTTGATCTTTAATATGATATGATATACGAGTATTTTAGACACAAATTGATATATATTTGTGATATTCTAAGTACGTTTATTAATGTTTTAAACTATTTTTGAAGCTTATAAAATTCATTTATTGGTTTCAATATTTTTCTATTATACTTAAATATGTTATAAACATGTTTTCATATATTATAGAGAGAATATTGTCTTATTTATATTATAATGAAGCATAATTTAGTTGATTATTCATTATATTATTATATATTTTTGTCATGTGGGAGCTTTTAGGACTTGTTAGTCCTAAAAGTTAAAGTTGTAAAAGTAATTCTTGACAGAATTTTTAGTGATGTTACTAATTTTATGTGATGGGAGATACAAATGTATACTCTTGATCATGAATTTAGTAGTATTACTTTTTTTTTCTAGTTAAGAATAATATAAGTACATGACATTGTATACTATGTTGTGCTATATATATATATATATATATATATTGTCAATGATATGTTCAATAATTTGATTCCCTTAGAGAGACATACTAAATATGGAATAGATTTGTCACAGAATTGAAAATGGCAACTAAGAACATCATCATTGAGTTAAATAAAGGGGACAAATTAAATGGTGACAATTGGGATATCTGGCACCGAAAAGTGCAATATATTTTGGAGGAACAAGAGGCAATAGAACCTCTAACAACAGTTGTGGCAAAACCTGCAGTTGGGAATACGACCCAGCACAGGAGGGACCAAGAGGTCTATGAGACTTGAAAATAGAAAAATAGCATTGCAAGAATTACATTGCTAAGTACAATGGCAGATGACCTCATGTGTGAATATGAGAAAAATGAAACAGCGCAGGCCATATGGGCAGCGTTGATTAACTATTAGGTTTGGCGATACGTCCACCTCTAAGCTTGGACGATTAACTATTAAGTTTGATACGTATAAGCTTAGGCCATATACTTCCATGAAACAACATCTGAGAGAGATGACAAATATGCTTAGAGAATTGAAGGAAGCTGGGCATACTATGTCTGATGAACAACAAGTTCAGGCAGTGATAAGATTATTGCCATCTAGTTAGGAGCACATGAAGGTTAACCTAACCCATAATGAAAAGCATCAAAAATTTTAATGATGTCGCCAAACACTTGGAACTTGAGGACGAGCGCTTGGAGGCATACAAGTCCTCTCTAGACATGCCTACTTACACAGAGGGTGCAGGTCCGTCTAATGCAAAGCCCAATTTCAAAAAGGGGAATAAATTTCAAAAGAATGGAAAGAAAGACAAGACTAAATTTATAAAAGGTAAAAAGGAATTCAAGAAGAAAGGAAAAAAGGGAGGGACGAAGAAGAAAAATGACTTAAAGAAGGTCAAATATTTTTCTTGCCAAAAGATGGGTCATTTCACACGAGATTGCACCGAGTGAAATGAAAGTGAAAAGGTACTAGTGAATTATGTGAATTCACATATTTTCTATGTTTCTAGCACTTTTTTTCTAATAGAGAATATATGTTCTTCTTGGATTTTGGACTCAGGTTCAATAGACCATGTGATGAGGGATCGAGGATCCTATGTAGAATACCGTTGGTTGCCTGACAGATGTAAGTGGCTTTATGTAGGTAACAATGTAAAGATTGAAGTTAAAGGTATTGGAACTTGCAAATTAACCTTGCATGGTGGAAAGGCTTTGATCCTTCATGAAGTGCTTCATGCTCTTGACATCCGATGAAATTTAGTTTCTGCCCAAATGTCTTGTAAATTATGGGTTCAATGTAAACTTTTATGATAAAGTTGCAGACATATTTTATAATTTTGTATTTTATGGCTTAGCTTTTCTTTCAAAAAGGTTCTTTGTAATGGATATTATTGATAATTATAATATATATGATTGCTATGCTACTTCCTTCGATTCAATTGTTGATATGGCTGTTTGGCATGCTAGACTAGGGCATATTAATCAAAATAAAATGATTAAACTAGCAAAAGAAGGTTTGCTAGGATCCATATCCAATATGGAAATGTACTTGTGTGAAAGTTGTCTAGCAAGTAAGGCAACTAGAAAACCTTTTGGTAAGGGAACTAGATCAGAACAATCATTGCAATTAATCCATTATGATATTTGTGGTCCTATGAGTGTGAGGGCAAGGCATGAAGCTTGGTATTTTATCACTTCTATTGATCAATATTCACGATATGGTTATGTCTATTTGATCTGACGTAAGTCTGAGGCTCTTGAGTGCTTTAGATGATACGTAAATGAAGTTGAAAATCAAATGGACAATAAAGTTAAAGTGTTATGTAATGATCGAGGTCGTGAATATTTGTCTGATCAATTTAAAGAACTTTGTGAAGAAAAAGAAATAATTAGGAAGCTAACTATCCCTGGCACTCCACAACACAACGGAGTTGCTAAAAGAAGAAATAGAACACTTCTATACATAGTTAGGTTAATGATGGGACAAGCAAATATACCAATTTCATATTAGGATAATGTTTTAATGACTGCTACCTTCATAATTAATCGTGTTTCCTCAAAATCAGTTACTTTAACACCTTATGAGTTATGGACAAAACGCAAGCCGGAGCTAAGTATCCTTAGACCATGGGGGTCAACTGCATACATTCATGATAAATCTCACAAGTATGGCAAGTTAAGTCCTAGAGGAAAGAAATGTATCTTAACAAGGTACTTTGAACAATCTAAAGGATACGTCTTCATAGGTGAAACTGAAGATGGAACAGTGACTGAAATTGAATCAGAGATGCTATATTTCTAGAAAATAAATTCCCTAATAGAGGAGACATTGACCGCACTGCATTTCTTTATGAGACACAGGAAAAAACAAGTATAGAACATGTTGGTATAACTGAATCATCCCAAAATGTCTATCTAAGTGGGAGCTTAGAAGGGTCAACACAAAGACCTAGACAAAAGAAAAGACAAAGACAAGAAGAAGCTCCCACAAGAAAGAGTAACAGGGAAAGTATAGCTAAAAAACGCTTCCAAATAAAAAGTGAATCACTTATTGTTACTCCTGATGAGGATGATGTTCCACATTCAGTACTGGAAGCCTTATCGAGTCTTGCTAAAGATGAATGGAAAAAGGCAATGGAAGAAGAAATGAACTCCATGAGAAAAAATAAAGTTTGGGAATTGGCTGATCTACCGAAAGGGAGAAAAGCCATTGGGAACAAGTGGGTTCTCAAAATTAAAAGAAAAGTGGATGGGTCAATTGATAAGTTTAAGGCATGATTAGTTGCAAAGGGGTATACACAGTAGGAAAGAATAGATTATGAAGATACCTTCTCACCTGTGATACGATTTAATTCTATAAGACTTATTCTAGCAAAAGTAAACAGTTTAGACTCGAAATTACATCAAATGAATGTTAAAACTATTAGAGAATGGCTTTCATTAAATTTTGAAATGAGAGACATGGGTGAAGCAGAGTATATACTTGGAGTTAAGATCCAAAGAGATCGTTCAAAAAGAATCCTATATGTTTCATAAGAAAATTACATTACAAAGATTCTTGAATGATTCAACATGAGCAACTGCAATTGCTTAGATACCCCAGTGGCTTCTGGTGTAACCTTAAGCCATAAGATGTGTCCCAAAACTGAGTCAGTTCAAAAAAAATGATGAAAGTTCCCTATGCTAGTGCTATTGGTAGTTTAATGTACACAATGATGTGTACAAGGCCAAATTTCTACTTTGCAATAGGATTGGTAAGTAGGTTTCAGTCCAACCCAGGTGAGCATCACTAGAAAGCAGTAAAAAGGATCATGAGATACTTAAAAGGCACATCTGACTATGCTCTATGCTACTAAGGAAGCGATCTACGCTTGGTTGGATACTTCGATGTTGATTTAGGCAGAGATGAGGAAGAGCGAAGATCGACTTTAGGTTATACTTTCTTACTGAATAATGGCACCATATGTTGGAGTAGCGAGAAGCAAACATGTATTGCTCTACATTCTATGGAAGCTGAGTTCGTAGCATGCACTGCAGCAGCACAAGAGGCTTTATGGTTGAAGAGGTTTATTGAACATCTTGGATTTGGTAATGAGAGTACCAATCCAGTATTAGTGCATTGTGATAACATTACAGTCATAGCCTATACTAAAGATCCCAAGTATCATAGTAAGACCAAGCATATAGACATTAAGTACAATTTTGTAAGAGATTGTATAGCACAGAAAAGTATTGCTGTACAATATATTTCGACCAAGAGTATGGTTGCTGATCCCTTGACTAAACCAATTGCCAAGGGAACATTTGAAAAACATGTAAGGGCACTTGGTGTACGCAAAATATAAAATTTCAGACTTTATATATTACATTTATGAATAATTGAAGTACTTATCATTATTAGTGTATATGTCTGCATGAAAGTATCAATGTCTAGTATGTCATACAGGCTTGTGAGGTTGTCTCACTCACACGAGCAAGCACCTTTGACATTCAGGAGGGGTGTGCAAAGATAAGACAATTGTGTTCACTTGTAAAGAGGCTAGAATGCTGATATGGTAGAGAAGAAACACAAACTATGTCACCTTGACAACAGTGTAGTATGTCAAGATGAGATCCATAAACATGAATATAAGTGTGGATCGAATCATGGATATCCACTTCAGTGATGCCTATAGCCAAATAACAAATTCTTCAACATTGATGTCTAAGTAGAAAGGAAGACTTTGGGTTTAGATGCTGGGAGTGTCTAGACTCAAGTCTGTATAGTGTTAACAACATAATGCAAAACAACATGTGCTCTTATAGTGTAAGAGTAACACTGTAGCATGCAATTCATACCACATGTGCTAAAGAACCACAAATGAGAAGCAAGTAAGAAGATCCCTGCTTAATTGTTGTGTGAGTCCCAGGAACTTTCTAATTCTTCCAATGATATCCTTTGACTTTGACAATATCATAGAGGTATACTTCAGCATCTGCTACTTTAACATATGCCCTACAATCATTATAGATGCGATCTATGGTATTATGTTAGGAAAGCGGCTTATGTATATTAAAGTGATATCTCGGTAAAAGGAAGATTACTTGAAATATACACAAATATGCTAGTGTCTGAGATATGTCCTTTATGGTATTATTTTTGATAATATCATAAGTATGGATACTATACATACTAGAAAGGTAATCTGAGTTTTATACTAACTTAAAAGGAATTAGATTAGCCATGTGAAAGTGTATATAAGTGAATCTAGGATATTTAAGGGACAATATTAAAATCAAGCTACACAATGAAGGTTGTCTTATGCTGGTCTCTATAAAAGAGATTTCTAGTACATACACCTATATGCAGATGTCATGCCTACATGGTCACAGCAAAGTACCTAGTATGAAAGAAGGAAGAAAAAGAGACATATCTAATCTGCCAATTATGAGTAGGAGATGTTGGAAAATAGCCTAGTCCACCCTTGGTGGATTAGGCCCAAGCCCAATAGGATTGGGGTCAAAGTATAAATAATATAAAAGCTTTGGTGGATATATGTAATATTTCCTAAATTATTATGAGTCATATTATTTGAATGATAGAATATGACTCTACAAGTGGAATTGTTTCACTAATACAATATGTCTCTGAATCAAAAGGATATTTTGTCTCTCCAATGGAAGGATACATCAATAGAGAGGAAGGGGTGCGTAGAGCACTATAAATAGACATAGGGGATTCAGTTGTAAGACACTTGAAATAACATACAGAAACTTTGTCAAACTGACTCCTCATTTTCTTTACTATGTTTCTCTCTTCTTCTTCTTATCGTGGTGTATTTGCTGTGCATCATAATCGCTTCCACAATTATGATCCAATTAGCATGGGTATAAAAGAGTAACGGTCGCACTCCAGGTACGCCCAATAACTCTTACATCTATAAAACACCGAATAGGTCCCCAAGCTTATAAATTATAAATAACAGCATTGATGTGAAATTAAATTACCATCAATATCAGCGATCAGAAGAACGACAAGCTTGGAGTCGGCAGAGCCAGTGAGAGAAGTATAAATGCCACTAACTTTCTCAACATAACCAGCTCCAGCATTAGGGTTGAGGGTTAGAGGGTTGGAGCAACACTGTGGGCCTGACATTTCTTGCTTCTTCTTCTTCTTCTTTAAGTAATAATCACCAACACAATCTATAGTGAAGGTCAAAGCTCGATAATGCGGGATTTGGGGAGTATTTAATTATGATAAACGGAACTTGTTGGGGCCTGATTCTTGATGATTGAGGAAGGAGGACCACAAACGAAAGTTCCACTTTCATCAATAATCATAATATTGTCTTCACAGGCCGGCACATTAGCTAAAGTGTTTCCCATCATCAAACTAACTTCTCCATTAAAAAAAAAAGCCATTCTTGGTCCATGGGTAATGTTTGGGTTCACGTCATTGATTTCCGTGCTTTAACTCAAAAGCTCAGCTAATGCTAAAGCTATTTTATTTTGCTTTTCAGGCTGCGTCATAGCGCATTGGTTGGCACACAATGGGCACATGAGACATATGTGAGGGAGAAAAACTAATATTAAATGAAATAAATATTAATAAAAAGGCTTTAATGTGTAGAAATTGAGAGATTGGAGTCTTAAAATGAGGAATTAATAGGTGCCGTTTTTTATTTTACAATTTTAATTTTAATATTTTCTTAAAATTAATAAATATATCTCATTAATTGTTTCTTAGTATTTATATTTTTTCCAATAATACCTTAACTATTTTTATAATTTAAATTTTTCTTTTAAAATTATCACATTAAATATATGTATGTATGTATTTTTATAATTTAAATTTTTCTTTTAAAATTATCACATTAAATATATGTATGTACCATAATTAAATCAATTTTTGTGTATAAAATTATGTCAAATTCTTCAATCTGACCATCTTCCTACCCATTATTATTATTTCAAAAATAGAATATATAGCTATATGTGATTAGAGAACTTGACTCTCTTGACATAATGGATATAGTAAAAATTGTTGATGAGGCATCCTCAACAAATTTAACGACATGACATTATCAACAGAAATGAAATGTATTTATGACACAATTAGAGACCAAATTGTACCGGATATGTGATTTCTAATTTATATACATTTTTATCCATTAAATATCGTAGAAAAGAAAGGGGACCGAACCGACCAGTTAGACCGGAAAATCGGTGAACCGGCCAATGGTCCGGTCTGGTTCAATCTTTGGACCATGAGGGGCATTGAACCGGTGGAAACTGGTTGAACCGATACAAAACCGGTTAAAACTGGAAAAACCAGTGAGTTGACTGGTTGGACTGGTTACATTTTTTTTTTTTTGTTCTTTTTTGAGGGAAAAATGAAAGGTTGAAGACTAAGATGAAGAGAAAAATAGGTAATAAAAGAACAAACCTAAAAAAAAGAAGAAAATGATGAAAAACAATTACCTAAAAAGATATAATAGTTAGGAAAAAGAGATATCATTGCATAAGTATAGTCATCATAACTGATACTAATAGATTTTAAGCATTTTATTTCTAAAGATCTTCATTTTTATCTATAGAAGTTTAAAAATATATTAATATATATATTGTCATTAATAATTTGTTATATTTTAATATGGCCAGTCTAACCACTGGTTAGACCCCGGTTGACCCATTGACCCTTGAACCTGTGTTGTGACCCCGTTCATTGCCTAGTTCAGTTTTTTGTTCCTAGCATTGAACATAGTGCCTACGGGTACACCAAACATAGTGCCTACGGGTACATTGAATATGACTAAACAGAGTGTCTACGGATACACTGATATGCCCAGTTAGTGGCCTCGAGCCCAGCTGAGGTATGGAACGAGAAGGGGTTGCAACAGTGGTTGGCTCTGAATGTTTTTTACTAAACTAAATTGAATAGTGTGTTATTATAATATTGTTGTATGTGCTATATGACATATTTATTGTTGCATTTTCTATGATCAATTATCTGTTACTACTGAGATTCCTTTGAATTTCACACTTTTTCAAAATTAAAACATTCTAGTAGAAGCTAGCGGCTCCAAGGGCAAAACGATAAATAATGCAATTGAGGCGCACGGGATAAAAGAATGGACCTGTTTGTTATAGTTAGTTTAATTTTGATATTTTGGTACGAAATTGTATATATTATCAAATCCTACGGGGATTCATATAATGTAATCAAGCCCATTATTTCAATAATATTAGTATATTTCTACTATCTTTGGTTTGCCCACTGAACTGCCCTCCAGTACTCTAATTAATATCAATGGTAAGTTGTATGTAAGACTGGGTCTTACACAACTTGCTGCGATCCACTTGTAAGATCTATTTAAAAAAAAAAAAGAAACTACTTGCTCCTCTTTCGTGCAACAAAATAAAATATTCCCATTACTATGCACTATCCAAAAAAAGGTAAGACTTTAATTCCCTCTATTATGTATTTCCATTTTTGGGTTAGAAGATATTGATGTAGATGAAGATGAAGATGAACCTTTATACAAGAGACATAATCTTAAAGAGGGGATTTTGGTCAATCTATAATTCTTACTACTAGAAGAATTAAGAGAAACACAATTATCAATTTAACAAGAATGATGAAGAACAAAATTTTAAATTAAACAAGAAAGAGGAAAAGATAATGTGTCATGATTTTTCAACTTGTATGTTTCAACTTTATTCATACATTTCAAATTAATTTACTTTCATTAGCAAAATTCTCATTGTGCGTGGATGGTTTATTTGGTTCAATTAACTTGCAGGAAAATGGATTTACTAAATGAAGATGATTTTGAGCAGAACGGTGAAGTTCCCTTGCATATCGCCAAAGAAATATATGAGTATCGCATAGCCTATAGTAGGATTGTTATGGCTAAGTTGATCCAAATGAGTAGTAAGGGCATGAAGTTATCAATTGAGTGGAATAACAAGGGATGTTCAATTGGACATAATAGTAGCAACATTGTTAGTTTCATTAGATCTGCATTTTGAGATAGAGTCCCTTATACAATTGAAGTTGGAAACAATCCAAACTGATTGGTCTATGCTGAAGTCATGGTAACACATTAATTACTTTATCATTCTCGTTAGTTTTTTTTAATATAATTACAATATAACAAATTAGGTTTGGTTTTTGTAACAGTTTTGTTTTATTATTAATCGGGCTCGAGAGAGGTACATGCTAAGGAAAACTGGTAAAGGTTCGTGATGATGTGTTTAAATACTATATGAGAGATGATAATGAGAATATCATTCCAATACCACTAGATATATATATATATATATATGAATAATTTGTAATCATTCCATTACAAATTAATATCTTCCATTACAAAATAGACTTTCCTGACTATTTTTGTGGTCTATTTGTAATTAATATTTATTGATATGAATAATTTGTACTTACACAGGAGTTAAGTGAGAAAAATTGCTCCCATGTAGCCAACATGAAATATCACTTCCAACGAGGACGGATAGCATATGCATAGATGGAGCAAAAAATGGTAAGTAATAATGATTGTTTCATATGTATCTAATTTATATGACTAATTTTTAACTTGAACTAATTTTGATATACAAATAGAAGAATCAAATTTAAACATTACAAATGTAGCATGACATAATTTATGGTTGCTGGTTACACTAACATATAAGCCAAAAGAGTTACAGAATATTGTGTAAGAAGTATTAGATTATATAATGAAAAATTTATTTAAATGATTCTATTTTATAATAACTAATAATGTTATAATTCTTTTTGTGATAGCAATCAATGAAAGAAGAATTATTACAATTGGCGCAGTATGTTGGTCATGATGATTCAATAGAAAAATTTTACTTAAATGATTCTATTTTATAATACTGAATAATGTTATAATTCTCTTTGTGATAGCGATCAACGATAGAAGAATTACTAGAATTGGTGTAGTATGTTGGTTACGATGATTTACTTAGCAGAGCACTAAATTTACTTGAGTTACCTAGTTGTTTGGGGTGCTGGTTTAACAGTTATATAGACATCCTACTTCAAACCCTAAAAGCGCTCTTACAAAAATGACATTTTGTAGTTAAGGGAGGAAATGAATTTATTCAAGTAGCAAATATAAGAACAAGTTTTGGAACAAACCCGTGTAATGCAAGGACAAAATGGGCATTCAGGGAACAAATCAACAACTTTTTGCAGTATAGGGCAATACCAAGTGTTCCAACATGTGGCAGCTCAAGTGTGAAGGATAGTTGTACTTCCGTGCCTAAATTCCTTCTTCTTTTGGTAATTAATTTCTTTTCTAGTTAACTTTTCAATACATTTTAGATTAGTGTACAATATTCTATTAACTATATTTTTCTTAGGGTGAATCATTATGCAAGTTACATTTGGATCAATCTTTTGAACACATAATTGCTTTAGACAACGATAATGAAATAATGCACAATTCACCATTGCCTGAGAACTCACTCTAGGTAAGATTTGACATTTGCACCAATAAAGATGCTGAATTATTTTCCCTTGTCAAGATGAACAAACAATGATAAAAGTTATTGTGGGTGCTTATGTTGCATGGTTAATAAGCCTAATAGAGTCATATCAAAAAGTAATTAACTTACTTCTACTTTTCTATGCACATATAAAACTACATGATTAAATTTCATGGTTTTTACAGGTTGCACATTCTAAGGCAAAAAATTTCAAGTGGATGATAAAAATGTAATGACCTCGCCTGTGGACATGAACCACAGGGCACTACCAGGGCTGGCTTGGCACAACCATCCCATGGCATCGGAATCTACCAACCCGCCCAAGACACCAAGCAGGAACTGTTCCCCCCTCTTGGGAATTTATTCCAACCTAAAGGAAGGAAATACACCTCCCTAAGGACTCAAACTTTGGACTTAAGGATAAGTCCAAAGCCTAAGAGCTCGTTGGTAACCATTACACTAGGTAACCATAGGGCACTACCAAGGCTAGCATGGCATAACCATCATGTGGTATCAGAATCCACCGACCCACCCAGGACACCAAGCAGGAACTATTCCCCCTTTTGGGAATTTATTCCATCCCAAAGGAAGGAAATACGCCTCCCCAAGGACTCGAACTCTGGACCTGAGGATAAGTCCAAAGCCTAAGAGCTCCTTGGTAACCATTAAATGGATGGTTGTGGATTCTGATGCCGCTGGATGGTTGTGCCAAGCCGACCCTGGTAGTGCCTTGTGGTTCGTGTCCTCGAGTGAGGTCATTACAAAAAATCCTAAGGGTTCAACAACAGTAACAAACATAAAGCCTCTGCCAATTAAATAGGTTAAAAAAATTTACCTCATACCGCAATTAAATAGAATCGATTGCACCTACTTTGTATCAGTCACATCTACAAAGCATATGATATCAAAACGAGCCGGAAGAAGTACTTCATCATAGATAGCTTAATGTTTTGGTTATCAACAAATTTAATAATGATAAAGTTTCTAATCCAGTCATTGATAATTGAATCATTAAGCCATCTATGATGAATTACTTCTTCTAGCATGTTTTGATCAATTATATCATATGCGTTGTAGATGTGTCTATCAAACTTTAAAGACTTACCTCCTTGTTGATACAAATTAGGTGTAACCGATACTAATTGATCGCAATATGAGGCAGTTTGTTGTTTTACCTATTTGATTGGCTGAGGCTTTAGATTTTGGTACTGTTGTTAAACCCTTAGAATTTTTGTCATCCACTCGAATTTTTTTGCCATTAAAATGTGTAAAAAAAACCATTAGGTCATGTAATTTGAGAAGGAAGTGTAAGTTAACATTTTGACATGGCTCCATTAGACCTTTTTGGCCATGCAATATAAGCACCTACAACGTCTTCTACCATTATTTGTTCATCCTGAGAAGAGAATGGTAATTCAGTACCTTTATTGGTGCAAATGTCAATCCTTTATCTGAAATGTGTTCTCAGGTAATGGTGAATTGTGCTTTATTTCATTAGTTGGTGTAAACAACACCCACAACAACCCATAACGATTGTGTGCTTAAAAATTGATCCAAATGTAACTTGCACATGGATTCACTTTACGAAAAATAGAGTTAATAAGATTAAGGTACACTAATTTAAATGTAGTGAAAAGTTAACTAGAGAACAAATTAATTACCAAAGGAAGAGAGAATTTAGGCACAGAAGTACATATATCCTTCACACTTGGGCTGTCATATGTTGGAACATAGTGTTGCCTTATACTACATAAAGCTGTCAATTTGTTCCCTAAAATGCGCATTTAGTTCTTGCATTAAACGGGGTCTGTTCCAAAAATTGTTCTTGCATTTGCTGCTTGAAGAAATTCATTTCCTCCTTCAGTTGCAAAATGTCATTCCCCAAGAGGATGTCTGTGTAACTGCAAAATCAATACTCCGAACATGACCAGGAACTCAGGTAAATTTAGTGCTATGCTAAGTAAATAATCATGACCAATATACTGCACCAATTTTGGTAATTTTTTTGTCTTTGATTTCACAAAAAGAATTATAACATTATTAGTTATTATTATTATAAAATAGGATCATTTAAGTCAACATTTTTTACTGTATAATCTAATATTTACACAATATTCTACAATTCTTCTAGCTTCTTCATTAGCAATTTTACCTTCGTACTTTCTGTAGCTTGCCAGCCATAAATTATGTCGTGCTATCTCTGTAACATTTAAATTTGATTGGATTCTTCTATGTGCATATCAAAATTAATTAAAGTTAAAAATTAGTCATACAAATTCTCTATACATGAAACAATTATTAGTGCTTATCATTAGTCATAAAAATTTTGGTAATTTTTGTGTCATTGATTTCACAAACATTATTAGTTATTATTATAAATATAGGATCATTTAAGTAAAAATTTTTTATTGTATAATCTTGTACTTACACAATATTCTACAATTCTTTTAGCTTCTTCATTAGCAATTTTACCTTCTTAGTTAGTGTAACTCGCCAGCCACAAATTATGTCGTGCTACCTCTATAACATTTAAATTTGATTCGATTCTTCTATATGTATATCAAAATTAATTAAAGTTAAAAATTAGTCATAGAAATTCTCTATATATGAAACAACGATTAGTGCTTACCATTTTTTACTTCGTCTGTGCATATGCTAGTTGTCCTCTTCAAAAGCAATTATTCATGTTGGCTGAGCAATTTTTTTCACTTAACTATTGTTTAGTTGGTATTAATCGAGATTAATTACGAATATATTACAAGTAGCCAGTTAAATCTATTATTATATTACATGAAATTTTTGAGTTGTATGTTTTTCCAAAAACACATCCCAAACTTTCTTGAGTGATGATTCCTTAATATATATATTTGGTGATATTGGAATGATATTCTCATTAACATCTCTCATGTAGTGTTTTACCATATCAACATGAAACTTTCTAAAAAGTACACCAGCTTTCCTTAGCACATACCCCTCTCGAGTCTCATCGATAATAAAACAAGACTGTAACAAAAACCATACCTAGTTTGTTAGATTGTAATTATAGAAAAAAAAAACAAATAAAATGATAAAGTAATTAATGTTTTATTGCAACTTCAGCCAAGACCAAATCTTTATCTTTTTGGATTGTCTCCAATTCAGTTGTACAAGACTCTATCTCAAACTATAATTACTACCAAAGTTGCTACTATTATGTCTGACTGGATATCCCTTGGTATAACTTGATCCCACTTCTCATTTGGATGAACTTAGTTATAATAGTCCTACCATGGGCTATGTGATATACTCATATCTTTCTTTGGCGATATGCAAGGAAACTTCGTCATTCTACTCAAAACCATCTTCATATAATGAATCGATTTTCCTGAAAGGTAACTGAACTAAATAAAGCATCAATGCATAGAGAGAATTTTGTTATGAAAGTAAATTAATTTGAAATATATGAATAAAGCTTAAACATAAACGTGAGAAATTCAAGGCACTAAATCTTTTCCTCTTTCTTGTTTGATTTAAAAAAAATTCTTCATCATTCTTGTTGAATAGAGAATTGTATTTCTCTTGAGTAGTAGGAATTGATAGATTGACTCAAATCCCCTCTTTATGATGATGTCTTATGTATATGGGTTCATCTTTATCTACATTAATTTCTTTTGACCCTAAAATGGATCGTATACCAAGTGGTAAGAAATTCTTCATAAGCACATGAATATCATGAGATTTAAGGTTCTATAATTTCAAATCTTTCACTTATATAAGTTTTTTTTTACATTTGAAGAGTAGCCATCTAGAACTCTAATTACTAGTTAAGAAACTCACAAAACAAATTTTCTCCTTCCTCGACAGAGTGTAAGTCGCTGGAGCTAGATAAGTACGGTACCCTTCCTCAACCGATTGCAACCCTTCTCTTATTCTCAAGTTGACCAAATCCAACCTCACATTGACACTATCCTTACTTTTTCCTTGTATATTGAGCAACGTGCTAATTAGACTATCACAAATATTTGTTTCAATGTGAATCACATTACGAAAACGTCTCACATATAAGGACTTCTATATGGAACTTCAAAGAAGATAGACTTTTTCTTCCAACCACTTGTCCCAACATGTTTAAGATGTCTACTTCACTTTAACATGTTTCAATTGAATCAAATATTTGACTATATCGTTTGCAATCTCTAACTTTAAATTTAGGAGTTAAATAAGTATTCTAAAGAGATTAACGAAATTGGTTAGTTAGGTATTTGTAAAAACATGTGTGTTTATTTTAAAATACCTCTTTAATTATTTATTACAAACTACCCTGTCAATGTGTAACAATAGGGAAGCTTTATGAAAAATATTATAATTTAATAGACAAAATAGATAAAGGTCTTACATTTAAGAGCAAAGCAACACTACTAGAAAAAAAAGCTTTTAAGACCGGTAGAAATTAGCTTTTTAGATCGGGTTTAGGTCCAGTCTTTTATCGATGAGTTTAAGAAGTCTGTCTTTATTAAGACCAGACCTACAACCGATCTTAAAAGTTACTTTTTCAGACCGGTTGTTTAGATGACCGTTGTTAAAAAGTTTCAATTTATAATAAAAAATGCCAACTCTTTATACCAGGTAATTTTATACTGGTCTAAAAATGTACAATTTATTTTGTTTCACAGAAGTCATGTTGGATATTATTATATATCTAAAATTTATATTATTTAATATAAATTTTACATACAACCTTAAAAACAAAAATACAATCAATAAAAAAAGATAAATATAACTAATAACTATAAATCTAAGCCCTGTATTATTAGATAATTAATGAATCTTTTCTGATATTTATTTTTTCTATGTTAACTTTTTTTGCTTTTATGTTCCCCACCTCAAAAAGAGTTTGATGATTTTTTAGTGTTGGATTTGGTGGATGCGATTTTAGGCCCATCATCTACATATTGTTGACGCATGATTCTTATTGTGAGAATCCATACAGTTTAATGCAGGGATTGGCTGCTAGGTTACCATACTTATATATTTTGATCCTCAAGGACCCTAAAGATGAAATTGCT
This sequence comes from Inga oerstediana, assembly GCA_963210345.1. NCBI lineage: Eukaryota > Viridiplantae > Streptophyta > Magnoliopsida > Fabales > Fabaceae > Inga > Inga oerstediana. The sequence continues at coordinate 74,544,141 of OY723399.1, read as the reverse complement.
CTACCCTACCCTAGTCTCAGGTGATAAAGGAGAAGATTCTTATTTAATGAACCTAAGTATAACAAAATTAATATACAACTATAAGAACTGGATTTTATATGTGTGAATATGATCTCATGGGGAGATCTTTATTGAGAAGGAAACCAAACTGAAGGCCATCAATAAGGAAATAATAATTGACTAGGTGGAAATACTAGTGATAAGGTCAGGATTAATAACTCTAATTTGGAGGATAAAGACATAGGGCTGGTGATTTAGGCTTGGAAGGACAAATTTGTTGTCTTAAATGACCTGCCATTGATTGTAACAATTCACTCATTTAAAAGTTGATTTGCCCAATCATCATTAGCTCATCTAGCTTAACGAATTTTTCCTTCCAAGACTAGATCACCAGCCTTACCTTTTTCATGATCTAATTAAGATGCCTTAATCATCAACCCGTTACTTGTAACTCCACCCAGTCGGGTAACTCCTTATTGTTGGGCTCCTCTTTGATTTTCATCTCAACCAAGACCTTATCACAAGACCAAATTCAACCATATAGAATGTCACCCCTTCAACCTAAGCCCGCTGTACACCCTTGGTGAGGGATGGACTCACAAAGCTATTGGTGGCCTCCTCCTACACACCTTTCTTTTACTTCCCTATATCTCGAACTCGCGCCCCTGGAGTCATAAGGTGAAGCCCATATGAGACATGGTAACCACTTATGCCATGGCAAAAGGAACGCACAAACGGGGTGCAGATATCCTGCCAGGCACTGTGTGGGGCCAACTGTGTAGGGCCACCTGTGTGGGGCCACTATGTGGGCCTGGCATCGCTGTGTTTGCGCCGTTACATAGAATAGAATTCTCAAATTTATATATAAACCATGTTGGACTCAGCTTTATTAAATAAGATACTCTACCTTTGTCACCTAAAACTGACGTAGGCCAGAGCTATATTGTATCTAAAATCTCAAGAACCAAAATGCCTAAGATTAGTAAACTTAGCACCCAGTACCAAGGTGGCAACATTTGACTCTAAGAATGGCTCATAATACAAACCATGCATCTACAACTTCCACACGTCAAGGTTAAAATTAATATCGACACTCCTAAATACTCAATAATTATTTAAACCCTTTCGAGAAGGGGGTAGCCAAAAAAACTTGAAAAGCACAAAGGTATGGCAAAAAAAATTCAATTAACATGTGTATGTCACAAGTTTCACAATTCCAACCATAATGAATTTCATGGACAAAAGTTTGCATATACTAACTATAACAATGACAAAGAATATACAGCCATCAGAAAAAAATGTAAACTTTCATGTATCACACAAAGAATATATAAGAAGGCAACCAGCACAAAAGAAATATCATATTTATACTTGTGGAAGGAAGACTTTTTTTTTCAAGTCCTACAGGAAGGGCTTCCATGTATATGCAACCTCAAATTATGTTCATTCAATCCCTTGATTTCAATTACACAAAGTTATATATTAGATCGGATTATTTAACACTCTTCACAAGTGTACAAAAAAACATAAGTAGTAGCTATAAAAACCCACTCAACTTGGCGCTCTTCACATGTCTTTTCAGCCCTCTGATACTCCTTTCTGTAATACAAATCCACTGTAAATAGATAACTATCATGATGAATGATGATGATGATGATGAGAATGAAATGATACTGGCCTATTCATAAACTCTTTACACTCATGAAAAAATTGTCTGTTTGGCACTCATTGCAGGTTCATGTTGTGTTGTGGTATTGATTGGCTAGAATTATCACTACTTGCTTCAAATTCAATGTATACGTACATACCATATGTTCATAAGCTATATTGAACTTGAAGCAAGCATGACTATACTGTCCTACCTATACCACCACAAATGGGACACTTCTCAAGATATGAATGTATGATCTTGTGCAAATTTCCATTACAGGATGTAAGAAAAAAAACTGAACTTTCAATAAGGGTTTTGACAAAGAAGGAAAATGAGTATCGACAATTTGTGAAAGACAAATAAAAGACAATAATTAAAGCTTATATGCAAGCAAAGACAAATGAAAGAGAACACTAACAAAACGTGAGAGCAAAATATCTATCGAGGGTTTATGAAAAACAACGATTTTTGTCTAACAAAAAGTGAGATCAAAATGACAATGACAGAAAGAGAGAGAGAGAGAGAGAGAGACTACTGGAAAGGAATACCAATCCATCCTGACGGCCAAGAAAGAGATATCATTACGGCTAGAGGTAATGGAGAGAGGTGAGCGCGGGTGTAGGATTAAGAGAGGCTAGAGATAAAGACCGAGCACGAAAGTGACTATATATACAAGGGCAACCTTTTCTAAACCAATTTTCTTTAAAGACTAGTCTCAATATTCAAAAAGCATTTTTAATTCATAACAACACCATCTTTTAAATCAACCGATCAAAAGTATAGTTTTTAAAACAAAGAAATAAAATTTTAGAAACAATAACTTTCACGTAAAGGATGAAACTTTTTTATCAACACGAGGTAAATAACACGAGATAGATGATCATCAACAAGAACTATCAAAAGACCTAAAGACGGAAAATTTTTCATTAATCATTTCCTAAAGGCGGTAGTATACATGCATGAAATAAAAATTTACATCAAAATATCATATATGACGATGATCGGCCGCAAAATCATAACTACATCAAAATATTATAACAATAGGGGTTCTTGAAATCTAGGCCACTAGAAGATCATCATCATTCTAGGAGACTCACCACGCCTAGTCCAAACAGTCAAAAATGTTGTTCAATACTGCCAATAACTCCTCCAGTCATTCAGAGAAGCTCTCTTGCCTTGACATGACCTCCAAAATGATGCCCTGGAGATGAAAGATGGCCTCAGCGATTTTCTCCAAGGTCGGAGGTGGAACAGGCTATGAAGAGGAACTGCTGTTGGTTGGCGTCGGAGGAGGAGAAGGGGAACACTCCTCTTTGTTCTCGCCATCGAAAGTGTTGCCACTCAAAAAGAAAGAGAGAACTAAAAAGGATCTTTGGAATTTGAATATCAGAACTAAAGGCGCCTTGGTATTTATAATTAGGACTCATAGTCAAAAACTTTAAATGATACTGACAAAAGGTGATGTGTTAGAAGTTGAAACGTTACGCATTTAGACCAATCGTATTTGAAAACACGGTCTAAAAAAATTATGAGACCAAATGAGTATATTATTATGACTAAATAAAAAGTGAATGTTAGAAGAGTAAAAGACATTTAGACCGGTCAAGAGTTAAATGACAGTTAAGATTAACATAGTTAGACTTTATGCCACAATCAGTTTAAATATAATCAAATTATATGCTTAACATGAACAATATCCTAGCTAATATAATTTACTAATAAAGTATATATATTCTATCATAAAATTAACTTATCATGCCATAGATAGAAACAACAATAGAACAAAGATACAAGTGACATGAATAAGATCAAGATTAATAAAGATTAAGATTAGAAATAAAATATTTTTCATTAATAATATATTTTTTATGTTTTTTGAAGGCAGTATTAGTACATTGATTAAAAAAATGTTTTACATAAGGGCTAAGGTGCAAAAATACCCATGGTAATATCTCAAAAGAGCTTCTGGCACCATATTAAAACCTTGGGTGCACAAATGCCTATGCGTCCTTAAAAAGGGTATAAAAATACAACTTCCATGAAATTTAACAAACGCCCATTAATTTGTTATTAGCCTTTGTGAGACCCAAATTTTTTGTCCAGTTGTAATATTCTTCCCTTGTTGACCATTTTACGTGGCAGTTGATAAATCAATGGGTTTAGTGAAGTGGGTCTTTAAATTAGACCCCCCCAAATTGCAATGATTGACATGTGATGACCCATCTTGTTCAATCAACACCAGAGCAACCGTAGAAGCAGCGATGAACAGAGAAAAAGGAGACCTAGTTCAATCGACGCCAAGACGCTAGCATCATCTTCAAGCTTAAGCACGTCGGGATTAAGAAGAAAGGTGACGTTGATGAGGAGACCTAGGTGCGATGATGATTATGAAGGTCTAAGGAGGTATTGCCACTGTCGGTTGGTTGCTCCCCAGTGGACATCATGGACAGAATGCAACCCAGGTCGTAGGTTTTATGGATGTCGAAAGTATAACCAGGTAAGAATTTAAATGTTGTGAGCATGATTGATGATACGTGGGTGTTTGAACACTAGTAATAAACTTCACAAGATGGTGGATGTGGATACTTTGCTTGGCATGATGACGAGTTTGGTGAGAGGGCGAATGTGGTGATAGAGCAACTACTTGATGACATTGACAAGTTGTATGATGAGAATTTGGTGCTTCAAAGAAGGCATGAAGGTCGAATGTTCTTTGAGGAGGTGGATACAATTCATGGTGAATTGATGTAGCTGAAACAAAGACATAGGATCTGGGAAAGTAAAGTTAGAAGGGAGGGAAGGAAATGTAAGATTGCAACGAGTGTATTGATAATGACATGGGTCTGGTTTCTTTATTTGTATCTGGGAAGTTGGTTGAGCTATGTCAAGCATATTTGAAAGTGAATGTATGTTTTTGGTATTGAAACAATGGATATGTGATTATCAAAATATATATGTTCCTGCAGTAGATTATAACACACTCATGCTGTGTATGTGAAATGTGTATAAAAATTAAACAGCATGATATCATTACGTAGAAGGAAACCTATTGAATCTGAGAATAACAAGCCACTAACATTTACTTGTTTATTAAAGTGAATCAATGCAATGAATAAAAAGTAGGGAAGTGATATATTATATACAAGTCATGTAAATTACAATCCATGAGCAGCGTCAAAATACAGCAAAATAAACCCATGAATCAGGCCAACAGATGGGCATCAAAGAGCATTCCAACTTCCCAGATACAAATAATGTCCTTGTCATTCTCATATACTTCTCATTCGGAATTGGGAATTTTGTCTGGGGGTGAGCATAATGTACCATGTATTCTTGTGTAGTGCCCTTTTCAAGGACAAGTTCTGAACTCAATCTAGGCTGCATGGATGTAATACATTAAGATTTTGTCAAACATAGCATATAATGATAATTGATGTAGTAGAGTGAGGCAAACAACTGACATTGTATACAGTTCTACCCGTGTTTTCATCAAACCTAATACCCATTCCGTGCTCAGCCCTTTTCTTGTAGACACATTTTTTACTTGTACTTGATTGTTGACTAGGAAGTAGTGCCCGATGAGTAGTTTGAGTAGTGGTGGCTGTGACTTGGGCAGCATTTGGTGTGTCCGAGTCAACTTGAGGTGGTTGTGTAGATGGTTCAGAAATACTAGTAGTCGGCTGTGTGGATTGGGATACATTTGGTTCAGAAGGTTCTTGCTTTCTCTTATTTGGACGCTGAGTAATGCTTGAAGAAGGTCCTTGCTTTCTCTTATTTTGAGGCTACGTAATGCTTGAAGAAGATTCCTGAAATAGAAAATTGTGAAATACAAATGGAAACAATAAGTAATTGACAGCACAAGACATAAGTGAGAAACTCAGAAAGCTTGTACCTCATTGCATGTGGATCAATAGTGTCCTTCCTTTCTGCAGATGCCACATTTAACCCTTTCACCTATAGTGCTTAACTTCTTAGGCTGTGATTGTTGTTCAATTTGCTCCAGATTTACACCTTGGTCTCTTTTTTGTGTTGACTTACCCTTTTTCAGCCTTCTTTTTTATGCTGAGGTTTTCTGTCTTATCACCTTCGGCCTTCCGGGTAAGGTAGGAATAGGTGGAGGTTGCATTGGGATGAATGTCTAGGTGTCTAAAAATTGCTTGCCTCTAACAGGCTGGAGTTTTGTCTTATAGCTTGCTAAGTACGTCTCCTTATGGTAATAGTGAGATATTCGGGTTGTTGGCTCGATCTTTGCATTGTATATGGCACATATCGCATGTTGGCATGGGATTCCAGTTAAATCCCATGCCCTGCATGTGCAGCTCTCCACACTCAATACTACCTTATGCCTATCTTGTCCTTCACAGACCTCAAAACCATCATCTCCATTGAAAAACACTCTACAATTTGTAGCTAACAACCTATTAGCTTCAAATAACTTGATGCATTTTAGACTGAAATTAGTCTTCCAATTTCTAACATTATGTTTAGAATCAGCCCATTTTGACATCATTTTAAGCCTTATGATCAAACATTTTAATTAATAGAAGGTACCTACACTCATCAATCTAGGAATTGAAACTCTCACTGAAGTTATTATCCACCATCCATGACTTACATCTTAGTGTAATGTATGCTCTTACCCAGGTATTTTGAGGGTAAGATACTGCAGCTTTAGCAGCTTCTCTACTAAGGGCACCAAGAGCTTCCAAGTTGTCATTAAACTCTTCTTCGAACATACTCCAAGCACATGAGAAAATTTTTTTCTTTAGCTCGTTGCCTCTCCATTACTTGATCCAATTGGCGTATATATGTCATGCACATAAGTCTGTGCTCAGCTAATGGTAGAACCTCAGTCACCGCATGCATTAATCCCTGTGAACACCATCACAAATGGTAGATTGGTAGGTTCTTAGATCATAATAATTAGGATAGAGAATGAAATTAGAGAGAAAAGTGAGAGAAGGAGATAGAGCTTAGAGACAGAATTTGATCTCTAAACAGAGTAGAAATAATTCCAATTCAAGCATAATCCATAAATGTAATTACAGACTCTATTTATAGGCTTAGCTATTTCCCCAGTGATAAAGTAACTGTTATGCTACTACTACATAACTGACTCCTATTACTAACTGGAAACAAAACGTGGTCTACATAAGCTAAAACTAACCACCCATTAAACACCCCACTAACTAGTAACTAATGCTAGCTACATTGCCTTCTGCTATAGACTAGTAAAGGAGGACGTGCTATTTCCCTATCATAGAACCTCAGTCAACGCATGCATTAATAACCAACAAAATGTATTTACAGTTATAAAACATTATTGCTTTTCCTTCTACATATCAGACATTAACGTTACAATTTCACCAGTACCAAGCTCCAAAGAGTATGTCAAACATTGAAGGAACCACCCCCAGTGAAGGGTATTTTCTTTTTGTACCAAACCAAATGCCAATGGGTATAATGACTCATTGGCATCAATCGCCACAGCTGTCAACAAAATTCCCTTTACTTTACCTTTGAGAAAAGTGCCATCTAAACCAATCAGTGGCCTGCAACCTTCTCTCATCTAACCTAGGCAAGAGGAAAAAAAATAACAACTTAGCATTTAAATAGCATTTACAAATTAGGACATAAACTATATATCAATATATTTCTATTACCTTTGATGCATTGAAACACAAATACATCCTTTTAAATACCCTTCTGCCTTGCTCAAGCGCCTCACTACTTAACTCCACGTGAACATCTGAACCCGGATGAGAAATCCTCAACTTATTGTAGCAGGACTCAAGTTTCCTAAACTCATCTTTAAACCCCCCCTTCCATTTCTTGCATTATCTTCCTCTTAGCCCTCTTACACTTGTGACTCTTGACATTCACGTTTAGATTGTGCGCAACATCCTTTTTCATCTCGCTGATCTTATATTGCGGCCTTTCCTGAACTTTTTCCTTAAACTCATGAGACAGCCACTGTATCGATGCTCTTGGGTTCTGGTATACCCTAGTACAAGCATGCTCTAAGTGTAAGGTCTTCACCATAAACCTTACTTATTGGCCATATGTTGAAGCATACAACAAAAAGGGGCAACCCTCTTCGCATACTACTTTTACCAACCTTTTATCACTTTTGGCAATTCTCAACTTAACCCCCTGTGTAATTGCATATTTGTCCAACGTCATTAATTGCATATTTGTCCAACGTCATTCTTAGTTCTTTCTTATCTGCAAAAGTCATGCCCACCATAAAGAAGAGCCTACTAGTAGAGCCTAACTCAACATCTCCTCTCACTTCTTCAGGCGGCCCATCAACATTTTATCCCAACTCTTCAAAATCATCATCATCACTTCCATCACTATTTGCCACTTGAAAATCAAATACAACACTTTCCTCCGTAGTTGAATCTCCAATTTCACCCTTGTAGCTCTCATCCTCACTATCAGTATTATATGTTTTGCACTCATCATCCTCATTTTGGTTTACATAAGAATCTAACCCAACAACCTCAATTTCATCTTCTGTACTATCTTAAGTTTCCTCTTCAACATCATACTCATCAAGCAATTCTATCTCCTCTATTACATCTTCTTAGTCATCACTCAAATTCACTTCACTTACACGATGTCCTGCTTCTCCTGGCTCTCCTACAGCACATATACTCTCTACAATAGAGTTATGGCTCCCCTTCAATCGGGCCTTCGTTTCTTCCCATCCAGCTTTAACTAAACGATACCTCTCAATTACCTACCAAGTATTCATATCAGTCATCGATTTTAACAGAAAAGTTTTGATTTGTCCATGATTGCTATATCCATATCGATTTTAATATCAATTACACAAACATAGATGTTTATATTTAGACTCGCTTACCTTTTTCAATTCAATCTCTAAATACTTCCTTCCCACGCGCTTGTTGGTTTCTTCGACATTATCAAACTTATCATTCCTATTTGACCCATTCGATGCCATCTCTGTCACAAATAAAACAACAAAACTATCGAGGGCTTTAATGGAATTTTACTATACAAAGCAGAAGAGAACAATTATTGGGTCCCATTAGATGCTTACCCGTGCTTTTGTTCTTGTACCTTTTTACGCAGTATAGTTGCCCTAATAGACAAGTTTGTCACATGAGCTCCAAGCTTCCCAAGTACAAGCTCCCACTCTCAATTTCTCGCTTAATCTGCCATAAACCCGACAATTATTGCACAAATTGCCCTTGATTTCCTCCACCGTTGAACCAAATTCGCTTCTTACAGACTTGGGTTCATCGACTGCGTAATCTCTCCAACTCTTGAACTCTGTTTCTTTCCTTACGTTTAATTGGGGCAGAGATCGCACACTTCACACGACTGGGATAACAGTGTTTTAGGACAAAATGACACATTGGCTACTTGATTTTAATATCAACATTCCACATCAGGGTTTTTTAGTCAAACGTTAACTTCACCAGTCAACCATTGTGTATTTCACAGAAGTTGTATTTTTGAACCCTTTTTAAGTTCACATAGGCATTTGTGCACCCAAGGTTTTAATATGGTGCCAGAAGCTCTTTTGAGATATTACCATGGGTATGTTTGCACCTTAACCCTTTTACATAATAAAAAAATCATAGAGGAGGGGGAAGAGGGGTCATTCGAAAGATTGTACTCGATGTCATTAGTGTCAAGTACACAGTTGAGCTTGTTGTTGATATTATGGCGTAACGCCAAGAGTCTTCTAAGGCATCTGTTGATATGATCCACCCTTGTATCGAAGTGCTACAAAAGTTGCTTCACTGAAGGTGGCGGAGGAGGCTATAGAGGAGGAGGAGGAAGAAAAGGAGGACAAATAGAATTAGCCTTAATGCATGCCATATTGATATTTCAGAGAGGAGAGGAAAAGGAGCTAAATTTGAAGAAATGAAAGAAACAAGGATTTTAAATATAGACAAAATGGATAAAGATTACATTTATTGAAGTGGCCTCAAATTTTGAAGAGATGTGTAATTGGAAAGTTTACCTTGGAAGTTGATGAAACTATAAAACATTTAAGATTAGATATAAAGAAACGATGGTATATAAAAGAATATGTAAATCAGATGTATAAGCATCCCATCTAAAAAGAATTTACATTTTAAAATTTTCTTAATAATTAATGCTTATTGACACCGCAGTACATTACAACTAGTCTAGAAAATATTGTGTAGACGACATGAAAGCCTGACCAGTGTTAAGTTGTATGAATATTTATAAAATACCATCGGTCATACTTTTTAGACCATCTCCTCCTATAAAGGTCTAGATGTGGCGGTCTTATAAGCCTTTTTTCTAATAGTACAACATCCTAATTAGCTCATGCATTTAACATCAAAATAAGGGAGTAGGGTTTTTCTCACAGCTATGTGCAATCCTTGTTGCACTACAAAAGAACATGAAATTTCTGACGAAATTTGTCACAAAAAAAATTTCCGCAAAAAAATTTTCCAATGGAATTTTTCGGAATTAGCTACGGAAAATATTCCATGGCAAATTCCGTCTTTTGCAATAGAATTCCGTCTGAAATTTGTCACGGAATTAAATTCCGTAAGAAATTCTATGGCAAAATTTAAAAATTATTATTTTTAATTAATTATTATTTTCTAATTAAATTTAATTTTAAAAAAATTATTAGTTATTAATTAATAATTTTAATTTTATTTTTTTTTTATTTTTTTTATTATTTTATAATTTCTAAAATATTTTTAATTTTCAATTATAGGTTTTGGTCCCTGTAGGGGCAAAATGGTCATATAAAAATTTATTTATAAAAATTAAAATTTATTAGTTATTAATTAATATTAGTAAAAAAATATTAGTTAATAACTATTTATTTTTATTAATTAATTTTAATAAAAAAATTAATTTTAGAAATTAGACAAAAATATAGTCATATGAAATTTATTTAAGGTGTAAACTTTTTTAATTTGAAGTTAATTTATATTAAAAATTATAAGGATATATAAAATTATTTTACATTATTATTACATTTATATATAAGAAACAAATATATATTTATAAATAATTGATTATGTATAATAAAATTATATATATAATTGTGTAATAATAGAACGCCAAAGCAGTTGAGCCAATCTGGTAAGGTATTGCGCGTTCGAACCAAAGGAGGCCAAGTTGAGTTGCATTCTAGAAATAAAGAGGATGCAACATATGGTAGAGGGAAGTTGTGACATGTGGTGGAGGGAGGCTGCAACACGTGGCAAAGCAAGGTTGCGACACGTGGCGGATCTGGGTGTTGGTGATAAGGTGGAGGCCGTCATAGTTACCGTGCGTTGCCACCGGTAATGAGGTGCCGGCCACCAGAGTTACCACTCTGCTTCTCAAAATTTAAAAACTAAAAAATAAGTTTGCGACGGAATTAATTCCGTCAGAAATTACAATAAAATTCAATTCCGTCAGAAATTCTGTCAGAAATTTGAGACGGAATCTGAATTCCGTTGGAAATTGGTTTGTATGATGTTATTAGCAACGGAATCCATTCTGTCAGAAATCCATTTTCGTCAAAAATATGTCGAAAATTCTATCGAAACTCTCAAAAATATGTCATACCCCATATGTTGTAGGTAATGTAGGGTGATGTCAGCGATAAAAAAACTTTAAGTGGAAGCACCATCTTAATGTCCTCTTGTCTTTGAATATCATAATACTATTGTATTGTCAAGGCATTGCTGGTTTTTGGGTAATGCCTAAGCGAAAATTGTTATTTACTTTTGAATAGATGTTAATTGTTACATATAGGGGTGTTCATCATTTTGCCGTCCCGATCTTCCCATCCTGATCCTGAGCAAATTGGGATAGGAAAATCGCACCTCGAAATTTTTGGGGTAGGAAAAATTCAGGATCAGGAAAAATGAAATCACGATCAGGATCGAGAATGGGATTTCCCGATCCTGACTTTTTTTATCCCGAAATAATATATATATATATATATATATATTTGTGTGTGTGCACTTTTTTTGGTTGTTTAACTAAATCTATAAGCAAGCACTAAGCATAGACAGTTCAACACAATCTAATATGAAGTCTTTTGAGCCCTAATTCCCTTCCCTCCTATCTCTGCCAAACGGAGATGGACGTCCTATTCTCGGTTGCTCATCCCCTCTCTGCTTGATGGACAACGGTGCTTTAGTCACTCATCCCCTCTCTATATTTCTTCTCCAAATTCCTAATTTCCAAATTGCATCGTCAAGCTTTGTAAACGGCGAATGTTCCTTTGAGTTGCCTTTTTCTTCTTTGGTCTTTCAACTAGTAGATTTTATATGTTGGTGCTTGCTTATGTTGGGACTGGTGGATTCTAATGCCTGCTCTCTCTCACAGAGTTGCATGGTACCCCTAAACCCTTTCTCTTTTCTACAGGGTTCTTGAGCCTAACTTCTTAGTACATATTCCGCTGATGTGCTGCAAACTAATCAAAGTTTGCATCAGTGACGATAAGCAATAGAATAGGTCCATCCCAATAAATTTCCAAATTCATCTTATGGGTATTCTTCAAAATTGTTAAAATTTGAAGTTAAGCATATCCTGTCACTCTATTTTGCTTCTGAGCTTAAGAATACTAAAGCTAAGGTATCTAATTGCCATTGGGTTCTCTATTTTTCTTTATTGGTTTCGAATTTTATTGTTCACTTGAGTAGAAAATGTTCTATATGATGAAAGCTTGAAGAATAATTTTTCTCAATTTCCTGTTGATTTTTCTTGGTGTAACTTTATTAAATTCTAATACTAGTTTCGACCAAAAAGAAAAAATGTTGTAGAACTAGTTATATACTAGTTCCTAGTTTTAATGGTACTTGATTTCATGAGTAAATGGTTATTTGTATATGGTACTATAAATGTTTAGATGATATTCATGTCTATTTGACATAATAAGTGGTTCTTATATCATGTGATACTGGCAAGCAGTTCTTGTATTGGGATTATGCGTAGAGGTTACTAATGCTTCATTTACATTTAGGTGTATGTTGCTAAGTTCTTATGTCAAAGTAATAGTTGAATTTTTTTTTCCTTTTCCCTTCCCTTAACCTAGGGAGGATGGTAATGGTGGCCAAATATTTGGGCAGATCTATTTGGGCAGATCTCTTATGTTGCATAAGACTAAGAAAGAAAATCCAAAGATCATTAGTATGGTTCATAATGGGAAGTCTACAAGGGAAGTGGAGCTTGGCAATATGAAGCCAAGGTTTAGACTTTCATTCTTTATAATTGAATAAGGTTGTTTCCATCTTGATGCATTAAAATAAAGATGACAGTCTAGACTTCATTTATGAAATCTCTATTTTCTTTTTTTATGAAGCAAGAAGCGGTATTGATAGTTTTCTCAAGATATAGTTAGTGGTGGTAGAAGTAAATTTTATTTAAGGAATAAGAAATTTAGTTCATTTCATTTATTATTTATTAATTATTTGTAATTTTTGGTTCTTTAGCTTGTGCTTTTTGCAATTGAATCAGCAACTTCAAACATGTCACATGAAGAGCAAGTACTAGACAACTAATCAATGGTTAGTTTTCTTGTTGTTTCATTTAGTTTAATTTAATCTTAATAGTTGTTTGAAAGTTAAGGACATGATGTCTAAAAGTTAAGGGCATGGAATATACCATTTTGCCTATTTAGGGTTGTTGCAATTTGATCTTTTTTTCTTTTGGGATGTTTAGTTATATTATCATATATGTCCTATCAATAGATGGTTGCTGAAATTTGATGCTGATTTGGATTTTCTTGCCTATCTAGAGTTTTGCCTATCAAGCTTCTTCCTTTGCATTTCTTGGTAGTTGCTAGTTTTTGGTTTTGGGCTTCTGGCTATATAAATTGAATTTTGCTCCACCATTTTTGGAAGTGATCGGTGATCTATTGAACCCTTAGGAAGCCACCATATTGAATTTGTGTTTGTTGTATTTTTTGCTACACTCATGCAAAAGAAGCTATGGAAAAATTTTATTATATATTTGATTTTTATGGCTTTATGGATGATAAATTGAGTTAATTGTACTTTTAGAGGCTCAATGTATTGGAAGATCTTCAATCCCATTTGTAACTGCTAAAAATATTGTGTTTTTATTTATTTTTGATTCACTTATGTTGATGTCATAGGGAGACCTCCTAGGAAAATTATTCAAGTTAAGTCTTACCATTTTTATATAAAAAAAAGAATGTAACAAGGCAAAAAAAGAAAAAGTCAATGGGAACAAAAAAATTTTGGGAATTCGGGGGGACAGGAAATTCCCGGGATCGGGAATCAAATTCCTTCCCTAAACACTTCTCAAGATTGGGATTAAGCATGGGATTTCTCGATCGCATCCCATCCTGAGAATAAGCCTAGTTACATGTTCAGGTTGATGAAACTTCGTAATTTCATATCGCATATTGGTGGATTGAATAGGAAAAGTGATTATAGCATGTGAAGAATTCATAAATTAATCATCTTTAGAAAACATGCATTTTCCACATTGTTTGTGAAAAAATTGTTTTAATAAAAAATTTGTTTTTGGGTTTGTATAGGAACGAAGTCTAAGCCCATTTATTATTATTATTATTTGGTAAACCCATTTATTTTCATTTTTCATAAAAGGCAGCTTCATGTATTTATTGCCGTGGGTGATAAATACCAGACAGGTTCCAACCGCTATATTTCATTTTAGAAATTATTTCCCCCTTTTTCTTGGTCATATTTTGGGAAATCCGTTACAGATTTTATTTTCAAGGGCTAAATTTTTGCAATGGGCTGAAATTTGATCGTTAACAGAAGACTGAGCCCCTTTCAACTTTGTCCGTCAATCTATTTAATGCCCAGGAGCATAGAGAGAACTGATTGATGATTTTGTCAACACCCGTTTCCATTTCGATAATCGAAGAGTAATAAAGACGGAATTTTATGGGCATATAGAAAAATACAGTTATGCTGATAAAATATTCTTTTACAATCCCAACTTCGTTAATCAACGAAATACAAAAAATACAACGGAAACTTTAATATTTACAGGATTCCCCAAAATACCTAAACATAAACTAATTATAACCACGATCATGTCCTTACCTCGAGACACGTGCCAATCACTTCCCGGCATCTACACCTTTGCCTTTTGACCCACTAACACCTACTGAGATGTTTATTTTTAAAAAAGAGTGAGATTCCGAAGAATCCCAATAGAAATATGCTATCCTTTATTAAAAAATGCAAAAAGTAAATATGACATGCGCCAAGGTATGTACCAATTAATGATCAATATAAACACATCATCATCATGTATGCATGAGTAGGGCCCAGCCCCACAATCTACACCGGCTGGTCTTCCACCAACTCACAGTGTAAGTGCACCCTAGCACTAAATGCCCATCTCTAGGCAAACCATGTTGATTAATAAAGCACATTTACAAATATTGGCATCCACACAAGCATATAACTATGGTATGATATATGAAGGATAATGTTCCTAACTCAAAGCTTTATAAACCCTTTTTTAGATGTGCCTCGTAAAACGTGTCGTGTCGGGCCTCCAACTCTATCCTAAAATATTAAATGTATAAGAAATAGGTCATAACCTATCCGAGTATCATTTTAGACTCTTCTATAATGTTTCTTGTGGTTATATTAGTCTATGGTAAAAATTTACCAAAATGCCCCCAGGACCCCGGCCCGGCCTCACCGTACCCACCTGATGACACGTTTTCCCAAAATTTTGACTAGGGCTATACTGATATATTTTCACTCAAGGAATCCATTTTTGGGCTCGAAATTACCAGATTCAGTGTTAAATTACAAAAATACCCCTGGCAGCCCCGATTTAGGGTTTTAGTGGCGTTTTCGTAATTATGCTTTTTCAATCTTTTCCGAAAAAGTGATCAACTGTAACCCCACCTATTTTTTCCCATTGAATCCAATGGAACATTTATTTCATGAAAATCCAGCTTCTACCCCCTGAAACAGTGCTGGCCGAAAGTTTCAAGAAAAAATAGAAAAATGGAGTTTTGTGTTTTAGCTTTCAAAACTTGTATTTTTCTATTTCTAATCATTTATTAACTTATTTAAACACATCTTAACCATGATTCAAAGAAATTTGGGCAGCATAACCCCTTAGGGTTATGGCTTTTCCAATTTTACAACTCAACCAAAAATCACCAAACTAACAACAAACTTCAAAATCAACTTCATACAAGTATAGATTTGAGTTTGGTGTAGTTACCTCTTAGGCTTCTTGATTCCTCTCTCCCTATGCATCCTCTCTCTCTTCTCCTTGAGCTAACAATGTGTCTTCAAGATCATGGATTCATGAAGAAATAAGGTTTAGAAAAGGATTTCATGACAAGATCACAAGAAAACCTTGAGAGATTAGCTTCTTACCTTAAGTTCCTTCTTCTTCTTCTCTCTAGCTCTCAAGAGTTCTCCAAGCTCTCACCCCCCCTTGCTTGGCCGAAATGAACACATGAAGGGGAAGAGGATGTGTTTTATTGAATTGCCTCTTCTTTCCTCTTAGCCCTTGATCTTTCAAGATTTAATCTTGTGGTAACACTTGTCACCACCATACTTCCACTCATACCCTCTTCACATTATGACATGTTGCCTCCATTAAGTTTCCTTTGGCATTGGACTAATTCCTTCCCTTGGTTTGCCTCACAAAAACCGTCCCCCTCTCTCATGATTTAACAAACCAATTGCTCTTCCAACCAATTGCTCATCCATTTCTTCACTCAAGCTACTCCCTTACTATCACTCATCATGATCACTATGTTCATGCCTTCATGTAGTGTACACTTTACCATTGTCATCATTACTATCTTCGTGTAGCGTTTTGACATGTGCTCTTGGAATTCAATCATCATTTAATCTCCTCTTCATATGATAATGGTACTTAGCATATTAGATTTCATGAATCAATTTTTCCCTCCTTAAACCTCATGCTAGGCAAAATTTTGGAAGAGAAGGGAAGAAAAATGGTTTCAACATTTTCATAATTCCCTTAATTGATTTATGCTCAAGTCCTTCTAATTTCACAATTCTTGATTTATTCTATCAAGAATAATCCAATTATACTTTTTCTTTTATTTTCCTTGATTAATTGAAATCAACTCCAATTAATTGAAAAATAGTTAATCTTGGGCTAAATTGATAAAATTATTATTTTGCTATCACCTTTGTAATTTAATTTATTTCTTGAATTAATTTACCCATTTCATCATGAATATGAATATTTCAAAATTTATAAGATCCAAATTTCATGAATATTCACCATTTTATTGAATTTCTTAAATAATTATAATATATTTTTGATAAATATAAAATTTAGGTGTTAAAGATTCGGACTCTCCAAGCAAGTTCTGAAGAAGAATCGGCAGAGGTACACTTGTGCGTTCCCTTTCTTCTTCTTCTTCTTTAATATTTAGATTGTTGACGTTTCGAAACAAAGCTTTTATCCGAAATTTTTACTCGTTATCTCTTCTCGGTGGCTACAGTGTTTTTCATCTAAAAAACTTATTTTCAAATACTTTTTGAGTTTTTGGATGAAAGCTTGTCCATCGCTACTTTGCATATGATTTGATTCTTTACGTTAATTAATTAGACGATTAATTGCTTCTCCCACTGAATGACATTTTCAATTTCAGTGAATTTCCTTATCTTTTCCGAGGTTAATTGTGGGTCTTGCCTAATGCTTGATTTGATGAACACAGTTTCTTTACTGAAGTGAATTCCTAGGCCGAAGATTTCCCCTCCTCTGTGCTATGGAAGTTCTGTATCCCAGTATTTTGATGCTTAAGTTATGTGATGCTTTATACGCAAATTTCATATGTTAAGATATTTATAATTTATAAAGTTCAATCTTCGTACTCCAGTATTGGATTAGAAACGTTTATCAGCCCTCTTCTTCTTGAATTGATATTGATCTATCTGAAGCAGATTGCTCTCCCCTGTAAGGCTCCCCTTTTGTTTTCTTCTTTTGTTGTGTTTAGATTGTTCCGGTGCCGATGTTCCAGATCAAATCTTATCCAACAATCAGACTCTAGACATTGAATTTTTTGTTGTTGAGTATTCATCGATGATACCTTCTTGATGGATTATTTTTAATTATCGTTTTGAGGGGGCGATGAAATCTTGGTTTATCGCTAATAGGCATATGACGCCGTGCTCTAGCTTAATTAACTAGACGATCTATGGCTTCTCCACTGGGATGAAATCTTCATTCTCATTTAATTCCAGATTTCTTACGCAGTTTAATTGTATGGTTTTCTTGATGCCTGATTTGATGCTCATCTATGTTGGTGGTGGATGTTGCACTTGCTTCTGCCCGATTCAATCTGTTTCATTTATTAGCATCTCATTATAAACATTTTAATAACAGCAGATATAATTTACTTCCATTAATTTAGGCCTCCTTACATTAACACAGTTTTCGCACGTGAACATTGCTTTTTTTGTGCCTTGAAGAAGAATCGCAGAGCAGAGGTATTCTTGTGCGTCTCCTTTTGCTTTATTCCTTTTCTCTTTTTGTGATTAGATTGTTGATGTTATCTCGATTCCGAATTCAAATTCAAAGCTTTTATCTGAACATTTCATTCTTTATCTGTTCCCGGAGGTTTTGCAATTTTTTGTATGCTTAGATTGATGTTATTGTCGGCTACCAGTTTTCTGTACAAAAAAACTTATCTTCAATTCCTTCTTGAGTGTTCGGATGAAATCTTGTCTATCACTAGCAGTAGGCACATGATTTGATTCTCAGTGTTAATTAACGAGACGTTCTATGACTCCTCTTCAATCTCATTTAATATCTGAAGTTAATTGTGGGGCTTGCCTGATGCCTGATTTAATGTACACAATTTCTTTACTAAACTGAACTCCTAGGCATGGAAGTTCTGTATTTTGGTTCTTAAGTTATGTGATGCTTTAAACGAAAATTTCATATGTCAAGATATTTATAAAGTTCGATCTCTATGACTCCCCTTTTGTTTTCTTTTATTGTGTTCGCAGGGTTTGTTGCCGATGTTCCAGATCCAATCTATCCCAAAAGTTAGACCCTCTTCTTTGAATTTCTTGTCGGTAAGTAAGTATTCATTCATAATCCTTTAACGACAGCTTATAATTAATAAGCATATGTTGAGATGCTCTAGCTTAATTAATTAGACCCTGCTCTTTGAATTTCTTTTTCGGTAACTAGATGATATATGGCTTCTCCCATTAGGATGACACCTTCAAATCATTTCTTCAAATCTTCAATGGTTTTGACTTTTGAGTGTTTATGAGCATCTCATGTAGAAGCATTTTATTATCAGATTTAACTTAGTTTCATTATAATTTTAGGCCTCCTAATTGCTTTAACGTGAAATCATAGTTACAGTGTGCCATTGTTATCGATGACTTGAAATAAGTTCAGTCATGTCCAATGTTGCTAGGCCTAATCATATTTGCAGCTTTCTAAAACGCTCTTGTTGGAGTGGGGTTGTTATAATAATAAAATCCTTTACCCTATCCTCAAAGAGTCTTTATTTGCATTTTGAGCAAATAGGTTTTGCTTCTTTTATTTCTCTAAAAAAAAAATACATTAATTTATCATGGCGTAGATCTCAATCTATGTTTGGTATGCTTATCAAGCCTCTGTTTTTAACGTGCTTGCATCTTTTCCACTGATTTCATTTCTCCTTAAATTTCACTTCTTTATAGTTTGAACCAGATCTTTCCTTGTCTGGACCTGAGAATTTTTTCTCAAACTGTCCTAATCTGGTCATTGTTAATCTTTCTTACAGCAACCTAACAAGTCCTGTGCCTGAAAATTTGTGGCAGAATTCTGATAAGCTTCAAACAATTCTTTAAAAGAGACAGATCAAGCTGTGTCATACTTGAAAATTGAGTGCAATTCTTTGCTGTGCATGAAATTTTGATGCAGAGTTTTCTGATAAACTTTAAACAATTCTTTGAAAAGACAAATCAAGCTGTGTCATACTTGTAAATTGAGTGCAATTCTTTGTTTATTGACCTTTGTGGAAACCATTTATCAGATTCGACTTTAAAAGGAAAAAGGCTTCTTGAGTATTACGAGTATGTTGCAACAAAAAAATTTAGTCATTCAGATGCTACACTACAGATTCAAAACCATTACTTAGGTGTACTCTATACTTCAATCTCACTAGAGACCGAGTTCAAAAGTTCTTTTTTTAAAAAAAAAAAAATCATTGAGTAAGGAATTTGATTTTTATATTAGATCGACTTTTCTAGCATATTTTATTGTAACATATATATAATGTTCATTGATATAAAGTAATGAACAATTTTTTTTTTATTGTTGTTGTGTAAGCCTTATTAAGTTGGCAAAAAAAAAAAAAAAGTATAAATATTCTTTTCTTAAGCTTTATTGAGGGGATGCACCAATTAATGGTGCTATGGGTTGGAAATGTTAAGCACAAGATTTGATGGGCTTAACATTCCAACAACATTCTCATACTAAGCCCCTACTAAAGCTGAACCAAGACACCAATACGGGTTGGTGTAAGTGGTAAGAGGCTTGCGTTTCCTTAAGCGTTTTAGTCCCGAGTTCGATCCTTGAGGTAGCATGTATGGAGAAAATCCGCTTAGGAAGGTCGTCCCCATCTTGGGCCGACAGTACTCGAGGGATTAGTCATCAGGCTCGTTCGGGTGGATACCCTACGTAGCCAAAACAAAAAAAAAGCTGAACCTCCATAGTCTCCATAGTCTTTACCTCTATAGATATAAATTGATATGTCATATTTTCTCATAAATAATTAGGCTAAAAAAAGAGGTGGGAATATTGGAAAAAATATAAATCTTTCCCAATTTTTCAAAACAAAGAAATCAAAGTGGTAAAATATTATAGAATAATGCTATAAACTTTCTTCGTTTGCTATGAGTCACATGCAAATGATTCTTCAACATACATTAACTTCGTCAAACAAATACTATCTTCTGGATGAAACTAATGGTAGACCATAGTTTTAAAAAAAAAAAAAAAAAAAAAAAACTGAACATGATTTCGTACAAGGCAGATAGAGAGATAGATGAAGATTCAAGGGGAAAAAATCAAAGCAAAATCTTGCGAAAATGCGTCCGAATTAAATATGATGTGCAGAAGTAGAATATAAAGGCAAAAAATAAAAAAAGAGAAATAAAAATAAAAGAAACAATAAAAAAAAAAAAAAACCGACGGAGGGGAATGGAGACGAATCGTTCAAACCTGTTTCAGTTTCAGTGATAGGAAGACTCGGTCTCAAAACTATAAATAATTTGAGATGGATGTTGTCTGTGAGAGAGGAGGGAGCTAGCAAGGAAAGATGCGGAGAAGTAGAGAACACTCGGTCTCAAAATCCAGAATCACCAATGCAGATAAGAAAACCGCTAATGGGATATACTTATATAATGCCTCACCTAGTAAGTTTTTTTTTTATGCAATAAATTTTTTTGTTAAATGTATCTGTCTAAATTATTTAAAGTATTTTATACCCTTGCAAGCTATCATATTTCAAAACTTTTGATATTATCCATTTGTATGGTTTGATTGATTAGTCTTTTTTAATTATCTTTAAAAATAATAACTTTTTTATTTATACTCACGTTTTAAAATATGTATTTTGAATTCATAATAGAAAATTATTTAATGGATAACCAAAACCGATATTTTCTTGGCCTGAATTTCATGACTATTTAAAATTCAAGATTTTTTTAATGGCTTAGAACATAAACATTGCATTTGAAAAAATTAAATAAAGGAAGAAATTATATTGGTAAATTTTAAATTTAAGATATAGTTAAATATAATTCAAGATTGAGGCGATATACAATTTTATCTTTTGCGATGTTTGATGAATATAAATTATAGTAAATAAATTTTAAGATATAGCGCTTAGGCAAGTTACTATTGAATTATTTACAAATAAAAAAAAATTATACACATACATACACAAGTCATTCGATAAGATAAGTACATGCCATTCCATAAATTATATATCCAACTTTTTCCCCAACAAATATCTAACTTGATTTCAAAATTTCAAATCAGTTATTTAAATTTCTTATCTAGTGTAGTCAATTCTTTCTTAATTATAGGGACTAAAATTGATCAGAGATCTTAAAATTTTGGAGATATTATTATGGGATTTTCCCCTTTTTTTCCTAATACTTTTTTATTAGAAAAACAGCAGGCCGCCTTTTGACTCAACTCCCTTCCCAATTTCCCACATAACCCCCATGCCCCATCCCCCTTGTCTCGCCTCCTGGCAACACATATATTTTGATTTAACTTAAAAACTAATTATTTTACATATTTTATTGTTTGAAAAAATTAGAATGAAGGACCTATATTAAGTAATATTTATGGGAGATAATATTAAAAATTGTAATTATTTAGAAGGACTAGAAAATCAAAATATAAATATGCAAATACTAAATTGTCCTTACTAATTAGACAAATCATCCCTTTTATCCATGATTACGTTAATGTCAAAGATTAAAATATAAATGGAATTTCTAAAGAAAACCCACCAGTTTTAGCACCTTTGGTTTGAAGATTGTCACAATGGGAATTAATAAAAGTTTCAAGCATGCGAAGTAGTAGTTCATCGCTTCAAACTAAGTATAAAATTTGAGGCTATGAGGTAATAGCGGGTGAATGTTTATGAGGAAAACCTTACCTTAAGACTTTAAATATGGGAGCAAGTTTTGAAGCAAGGTACACAAGAAATTGGTAAAAGAAGGTAGACGCAAATGTACCTTATTCCCTTTTTTCCCCTTATTTCAATGAAGTTGATATTCTCTCTTTCCTTTTCTATTTCAATAGAGAAGATTTCTTTATCTTAATATAGTTAGTCTTAAGATAAATCGTTGCTCCTTGTACTAACTCGCTTCTTACATGGTATTATAGGATTCTTATGGTTGCACGCGAGGTTGTTTATGCCTCCTATGTGTGCGTGCTTCATTTGTGTAAATTCTTTCTTCCCTTTTCTTGCGTCCTTACTTTGCTTCTCGAGTAGTTTACAGGATGCAAGCTTAAGAAGGTATGTACACATCTTGTTTACTAGCTTGAATATATGTTATGTTTGATGTAGTAATTTTGGTATGCCGTTTCTCTTTATTCTCATCTTATCTGATTATGTGGCAAAATCTTTTGATATGTCTATATATGATTTTCCAATCTTTTTCTTCTTAACATCCATTTCTAACCTATGCCGTGTGAGAGTTTTAGAATCTCATCAGGCATTTTTGTTCATTGGTAATTAGTCGTGTGAAATTTTTGGAGTCTCCTCATGTATGTCAATGGGTTGTTTAGATTTTCTTTTGAAAAAAAGGAAAAGGAAAAATAGATTGTGACTCATTTTCATAAATGAAAATAAAAAAAAAAATGAAAGAAAGCTTCTCTTTTTATCAAACTAAATAAAATTGATTTTAGAGTCTCCTCAAGCAAAAATCGATTATCTTTTATCTGAGATTATAGGAATCTTCTCAAGAAATTTAATCCAAAAGCTGCCTTACAAAAATCTTCTTTTTTTTTATCAAATAAAAATAAAAGAGTTGTCTTCATGAATAATAAAAAAACACAAACCAATAAAAATCCTTTTCTCAAATAAATTAAATAAACATTTTCCTAAAAACATAAAGTGACACGCCTTTTCATCTCGAACTATGTGAGTTTTGATCCCTCTAAAGGATATGTAGGCTTCAGGCCATATTCCTAGATCAAGTCCAACTTTGTAAATAAACAATTTTTCACTTTATTATTTTCTTATTTTTCTTTGTAAATATTTTCTTAATTTATTTTCTTCTTTTGGTAAGTTAAATAATTTTTAAAGGCCATATTATTTTTAAATAATTAACTTAGAGTAACCGTTTTCAAAAACGGGTGCTCTGGGGTGCCTAACACCTTTCCCACACACAATCGACTCTTGAACCTTAACTAGTTTTTGTAGACCATTTTTTCATTTTTTTTAAAAATATTTTCAAAATTATCCTTATTTTAAAAATGTTGGTGGCAGTTCCTTATTTTCAAATTTAGGATGCTACAATGAGAAAAAAGTTCTCTAACACTCAAGGGAAGAAAAAATAATAGGGTTAAAGGCTAAAATACTCCAGAAATTTTCACGAATAGGCACTGAGTACTAGGGAAATTTTTTAGGGGGCAATTGTGCTTCGGAAATTTCAAAAACGAGGCAATATAACCCCTCTGTTAACCAACCCAAGGGTCAATGTTTGTTTGATAATAATAAATTACATATACTATATCTAATAACAGCTAATAAATAATAAATGACAACAATAAGAGGAATATCAGAATCTAATTTCACTCTAAATAATTTACAAGTAAATACTACAAGAGAAGAGGAAATGCGAAATGCCTTATAAAAGGAAGTAGGCAATTGAGGGATGAGAAAGTTAGGAGGGGGGCTTCCCTGTTTATATCACAAAGTCCCCCTTCCCTTACAATATGTCCGATGTGGGACATTTTTCCACAATCAACAGAAGCAACATCTCCATGTGATGCCAT
The DNA here is from genome assembly GCA_963210345.1 of Inga oerstediana. Taxonomy (NCBI): domain Eukaryota; kingdom Viridiplantae; phylum Streptophyta; class Magnoliopsida; order Fabales; family Fabaceae; genus Inga; species Inga oerstediana. The sequence continues at coordinate 74,519,984 of OY723399.1, read as the reverse complement.
TGTGAAAGGGAAGAAATGAGCTTCTAAGAAATTGAGGCAATATCATTTAAACTCAATTCACCATTGCTTTCAATAAATTCTTCACAAGTTTCTTCTCACTATATGTCAAAATCTGTCTTTCAATATCTTCTGCAACAATGTCCTTGATTCCAAATTCATCAAAATGGTAGATTTCATAGTTTGTTTGGCATGATCCAACTGCACTTGGTCAACTTCTCATGGAGTAGCAACAAAAAGAATCTCATTAACTACTATATCAATGGCTTTTGAAGCAAAATCTGACCCTATGGTAACTTGGACACCAAATAAGCCTATTGTCAACACTCGTTTTCATTTCAATATATACAGAGTAATAGAGACTAGTCCACAGGCATACAGAAAAAGTACAAATATACTAATAAAAATATTCGTTTACAAACCAGAGTCAATCGTATAGAGTTTAGTAATATTTACAAATATGTACAGAATACCCAAAAATATCCCAAAATACAGACTATATATATCCACGATATTCGTCTCGGGAAACATGCCCATCAGTTCCCTATACCTATGCTCTTTGCTTTTGAGCCTTTGGCACCTACTGAGATATTTTTGTTTAGAAAAAAGGGTGAGATTCCAAAGAATTCCAGTAGCAACATACGATTGACATATAAAATGCGAGAATTAAATATGCAATGCCACGTATAATGTGAAATGAAATTTCACATTAACCGTATGCGTACACAAAACTCAAGGCCAACTGTTCATTTGGAACCCTTGTGTGTAGCTCAGCCGAGTCCTTGACTGCAGCTAGGTAATACCAGTGTACATTAGCTAGGTCCTAGACCACAGCTAGGTAATGTGCCTCCAGCACGTGTTCATATCAAAAAATACTGTAACACACATCATATAAATAGTCACTTAGTATATGAGAGATAGTAGTTCTTACCTTAACCCTTTTCTTGCCTCAGATCGTCTACCTCGTAAAACGTGACAAGCTTAGGCTCCCAACTTGGTCCTATAATGTCAAATATACAAGAAGTAGGTTAAGACTCATTCATGTACCATTTAGATACTTCCACAGTGTTTATAGTGGTTGTATTAGTCTATGGTGAAAATTTACCAAAATGCCCCCAGGTACTCAGTCCGACCCCACTGTACCCGGTTCGACTATACTTTTCCCGAAATTTTGACCTGGGCTATTCTGACATATGTTTGCCCAAGAAATCCGTTTCCGAACTCGGAATTATCAAATTCACTATCAAATAACAAAATTGTCCTTGACAGCCCCTATTTTAAAGGTTCATGGGTGTTTCTGTAATTATGCTTTTTCGAGCTTTTCTGAAAAAAGTGACCAACAGTAACCCTGCCTAATTTTCCCTCCTTAATGCAATGGAATCATCAAATCATTAAAAATCCAACTCTAACTCCCTAATATTGCCCTGGCCCAAATGTTTAATCCCCCAGGAAAGAATTGGGGTTTTTCAATTCCGATTTGGCAGACGTGTTTATTTTCACTCCTAATCAAATTATTAACTATTTAAATACGTTATAACTACTATTTAGTATGAATTTTGGTAGCATAACAGCCCTCACAACCCATTTTCCAATTTCACAAATAAAGACAATCCGGTGAAATTTCACCGATTAAATCAACCACAGCAGTCAAAACAATCAATATTCGAAGGTTTAGAAGTTACCTTTCCCTTCCTCTAGTTCTCCCCTATTGTAGCCGAAACCCTAACCCTTCTCAACAAAAATTTGAGCGTCCAAAACCTTGAATATCATAGAAGAATAGCTTAAGAACAGAGTTATACGTGTTAGGTATGAATTCAATAAAGAAATCGACCTACCTCTTGAGTTTCTTTCTCTTTCTCTCTCTAGAATTTCTCAACTCCTTCTCTCTCTATGGCTACTGAAGCATATCAGTTTGGGCTGAAGAGGACGAAGAAATATGCTTCTATCCTATTTTATATTTTATTCTAATCGTTTTCTAATTTTCCAAAAATTACAAGAATTGGACTTTATGCACATAAATTACTATGTACATGGGACTATGCTCATTAATGTCAACCAATATTTCCTTCTTCATGTTACATGTAGGAGACACCTAGAGGTCCTTCCTTTTGGTCTCAATTGGCTTCACAACTTGTTCAAATTACGTATACAGGTAAAGTCCAATTTTGGTCAAATTTGTATTTTTGCTCAAATTTTCCATAAATTCATACTTAATTGATCAAAATATTCCAAATATATTTTTCTCCTTTATTTTCCTTAATTAATTGAAATTAACTTCCATTAGTTGAAAAATAATTAATTTTGTGCTAAATTGGCAAAATTATGGTTTTGCCGTTACCTTTTTAATCTAATTTCTTTTCTTCTTTTTATTTGGCATTAAATTATAAGAGAAGAAAATCCCTAACGGCGTTAAGTCAAATTTAAGGATTTTGTGCTGGATGCACCACTTTAAATTCCTTATGTGTATTTTTGCCTCCTTTAAAACATAATTGTGCCAGACGCTTCTTAAAATTTTGTTGGTAAATTTGCTCCTTAACCCTTTATTTTAAAACTAAAACATAGTACCAATTTCCTCAATGGTTTGTTCATTGGTGGGAATTTTTTGGCCCAGTATTAGAAATCCTTCCGCCAAGGTTTTACAAGCCTTTGAGTTATTTAAACAAAAATTCAATATTGATGAGGATCCATTTCCAATTGATCTTCACTACTTTTCAAAATTATCTGCATCATGGATTTTCTCCTGGCAATACAGATTTTCTCTAACAAACGAAGGATCAACAATCCTGCTGGTCTTACAAAGAATCCCTTATGTATGGTGGTGGGCTCGATTCAATATCAGTTGGATCAATACAAATGCAGTGGAACAATGGTTTAAGGTAAATCCTCAACATCTCTACATGACGAAACAAAGTAAATTCCAGAATCAAAAATCGAGGATCCAGTCTATCCTAGCAACAACTACGGACAAGACCAACCTTATCAACCAACTCAGTTCAATGCTGCAAATCCTACAACAACAGGATCAAACTCTTTCAACCAGTCAACCAATTTCTTTATCAGCTTTAGACAATCAAGAAGATGACGAAGAAGAATTCACAATTGACTTAAATGAAGATTACACAAACATGAAGGTTATAGCATTATCATTTGTAATTTGCTTCAAGTTTTTGTTGTAATAATTAAATAGTACTATAGCATCACAATGCAAATAGTGTCAAAAGATGTCACTGTAGTATCGGTAGTACTATGCAAATAGTGTCATGATCGGAACTGCTCAAATAGTACCAGTTACTAATAGGTTGACGGTCAAAACACTATTTAAACAGTAACATAGTCTGTCTATATAAACCAAGCCACTCTCACTAACTAAGGCAGGTTTTTCTAGGCCCATCTTTAGGGAGTTTGAGAAAGACAAGCTTAGAGAGACGTAGTTACTTCCTCCTTTTATCCCTTCCTCTAGTAAGTGCTTTATTTTCAATAAATTTTTCAAATTTTATTTATTTGCTTCATATCCTCTCCTTTCCTCTGATGAACTAAGTTTGGCAGGTCTTACCACCTTTCAGTTCATTCTAGAGCATCCCCTTTACATGTATATTTAATTTGAATTATGTATTAAATAAATTTGTCTTCTTCCTTACTTCACTCCTTTCTCCCTCCTCTTTTCTGCATCTTTCGGGGCCTCTCCTCCATCTTGGTATCAGAGACAAGTTGCTTAGGCAAGTGCCATATAAGGGGTTCCTATACCAAAAAGGTTTCTGGGTTGATGACCCAAATGGAGTGGATAACTCCGTTTGATATTGCTTCTGCTGCTAGGATCCCTGAGTTTGTGATCCAAATTGTTGTATCAATGGTTGCATAATTGTCTCTAATTGTTTACTAGAGACTATTTGACTTTGAGCATCTTGTAAGATACCCTTTTTGTTTATCATCGGGCTCTTTCTTTTTCTTGGAGGGCATTTTGAGAGGTTTGGTTCACTTAGTCTACCTACCCTGTAAAAACTCTCGGGTGAGAAAGTTTGGTAAGGAGTTTGGAGTGCCTTTGATGAATTTTATATCATAAACCAAGTTTAAAAAATTTACACCCTTTGTAACACCATACAAGGGGTTCTCTATGTACATACTATATTCTCAAATCTCACCTCATAATAAATGCTACTATTATTTGCAGGGGAATATAAATCCAATTGTAAGTCTTGTTTTACTACAGAAGCTTTCTTCGATTGGCACTATAGTTTTCTTTTCTTTTTTTTAAAGTTTAAAATTTGTCATAAATCTTAACTTGTAGTTTTATGTGTACTTATAATTTTTTTTTTCAGGTATTTACTTGAAGTTAAAACTCTATTTTGTTAAACTTCCTGTACATCATAAGTTTTTTAATTTTTAAGCTTACAAATATAATTTTATTAGTTATTATTTGTCTATTTTATTCAATATCTTTTATATTTAATTTATTACATAAAATTATTATTTTTTTAAAAATAATTCTTATGGCACTTCATAAGGATGTGCCATAGGAAGTGATATTTCACATGACACTTCCTTAGAAAGCACCATGGGAAATGTCATTTTAAAAAATAAAAAAAAAGCTCCTATCACTGCCTGTGGCGCTTCCTAAGGAAGTGCCATAGGAAATGTAATACATAATACACACTTCCTATGGCACTTCTTTGAGAAACGCCATAGGAAATGCATTTAAAAGAAAAAACAAAGCTCATATCACTTCCTACACCCCTTTTTAAGGAAACACTATAGGAAGTATTTTTTTAAAAAAAAAATAATTTTACATAATAAATTAAATATAAAAGATGGTGGGTAATATCTTTATCTTTATCTAATTTTGTCGAGACTTATTTGAGTTTTTGTCCTTCATTATCAGGTATCCAAGTTTTGTAAACTTGGCTATTATAACATTTTGGTAAATATCACCACATTATCCTGAGTGAGATTATTCTCTTCAAGATCTAAGAAGTCCACTATGTTTGCCACAAGCTTCTCTTGCCCATTAGACCCAGCCATGTGTAACACTGTCTCCTGTTCCTGTTATCTTTGCTGAGTAAAGCGCCTTGTTTTGCTTGCACGTTTCAAATACTTCTGACTACTTTCCTCTCATGGCATCATTGTGCAATTTTTCCAAGTTCACATCCTGGGCGCCAGCTGATGAAGTCGTTGTCTCTTGCAAATTAAATTCAAATGGTTTAAATTAGAGATGTATGTAGGCTTATGGATATTGGAACATAACAAAACAACAAACACGCGCGCACGCATGACATCCAAAAAGAAGTTAACTATAAATACGAAATATTATATTTTGTATTAAAAATTTGCAACTTGAACATCGATCAATTTGATTATTGATTAACGCTAATACACACATATATAATATTAAAATTATTATAACATCCACCACATTCAACATTGTCTTCAAGATAATTGACCCACGAAGATGTTGGCGTACAGGCATAATGGATCATGTCTTGCATATATGGATAGTTCAATGTAGTGATCATCTTCATATCTAAAAAAAAAAAAAAAAAACCCTATAGCCCTTCCTTAAGAAGCGCATTTAAAAGAAAAAGAAAAAGAAAAAAACTCCTATTCTTCTTACGAGTCTTTCTTAAGAAGCAGTGAAGTATTTTTTGTTTAAAAAAATAATTTTACATAATAAATAAAATATAAAAGATGGTGTGATATATATATAGTGAGTAATATGTTCATATTTATTTACTTTTGCTTAGGCTTACTTGAATTTTTGTCCTTCATTATTATGTATCCAAGTTTTGTAAACTTGGCTATTATAACATTTTGGTTAAATATCACCAAGAAAAAACATTGGTATTTAAGTTTACAAAAGCTGACTTTATTTCACTTGGTTATTGTGGGTTTAAAACTTAAGGTGCTACTATCTTTAAGCTAATTTCTTTTCTTCATTTTGTTTTTTATGAAAATTGAGATTTAGAATCATCTATTACCAAAACTTTCCTTAGTTTTTAAAAAAATCAAGGGAAGCAATGATGCTTGTACTGCAAGTGCCAAGGCTTCCCTATCTGCCATTTTTTTTAATTATTTTTAAATAAAGGGAAGCACAGCAAGTGCCAAAGCTTCCCTTTGTTTAAAAAAAAAAAAAAATCATCAAGGGAATCCATAAGCCTTGTATGGTGCCATACAAGGTACTTTAAAAAATTTCACAAGCCCGTCATTATCGTCTTCTCATGTGCCCTCCAACTCTCCATTTCTCAGAACATGATTGTTCCACCATCTTGTATCCCTTCAATCTCCACTCTATTGTTCCACCACATTTCTTTATCCATTGTCCTCATTTCCTCCTTTCTTTGACTTCAACAAGTAGAAGCTTTCGTTGTAGTATAAAGCTTGGTTTCTCACATGCTTTTTTCCTTCTTGTCTCAGTCTCTCACAAAAGTTCCCTAGCTTATAAGTTTATACACACACACACACACACACACACACAAGCTTAAGTTCGTACGTTTTAAATTTAATTGACAAGTGTCTAAGCGAATTGATTTTTCGTGATTTTAATTTGTTGTGTGTATGATTATTTATGTAATATTATAATCAACATTTTGCCTAGTTGATTGGCCAACAAGCGGATGAAATCATTGAGGAATGATGTGAATATATGGTCAGACAATTAGCTAATATTTTGGTACGTAGGTTATTTCTTGCTTATTCTTGTCTTGTTTATTCACTTAAAATTAGTTATACATTATAATTATTGTAATTAAATATATTTACTAGATTTTATGAATTAGTTTTTTGTTTTCAGTTATTTCATTTTGCTGTGAATTTAGACGGTAAATACAGAGGGTTTAAGAAAATGAAACAATTATGTAAAATTATTTTTTTTAAAAAAAAAGACCTCTTATGGCGCTTCCTTATAAAGGGCCATAGGAAGTTATGCATACACTTCCTATGATGCTCCCATAGATTCAAGAAGTGTCATAGTTTGTTTTTATGGCGCTGGGAGCTATGATGCTTCCCAAGTGCCATAATATTATTAAAAATAAACATCATATATTGTGTTTTTTAGTAGTATGAGCATACAATATTGATAAAGGCCAACTAATATATAAAATAATAAAGATTAAACATATAAAATTCGCGTTTTAAATAATGGAAAACCTTGCGCTTAGACCCCTGACTCGAACAGCATTTGCATATAGCGGGGCTGAATTGCTCCCACCAATAATCCACCAAACCAACTTGCTTCTAATAAATTAATAATCTCATTATTTCATTACTTTCTCAGTTGTTTCCCATGTGCCTTTATCTAATCAATATCTTCCACACACACACACGCACACACGCCAGGACACACACATATGTATATGTATGGATGTATCTATGCATACATGCAAAATTAATAATAAAATATATTACTTGAGAATTATAAGACCAACAACGCTATAAGATAGTTATTTATAATATAAAAGTATCTAATAAAGTTTTAAAGGGAGGTTTTATATAGCTATTATAAAATCAACAATGTTATATAGCAATAAATATTTGATTTTAAATGGACAACAAAAATTATAATTAAAGTTGGTTAGCAAAGATGAGTATATTGAAATGAATGTAAAATAAAATTCATAATGAATATATACAAATAAAAGTTGGTGCTACGTCTATTGAATATGTAATTTGAATATAAATAGTATGAAGTCTTTGAAAAAAAGTAGAGGAAGATCAAAGAAATTGGTTGTTGATAAAAGATAATGATACATACAATCTTTATAGTTGACAAGGGTTGTTGTATTTGTTATTTTGATTATGTGTAAGCACAATGAATGAGAATTGCTTTTTAACAATTCTTTAACTATTAAATTAACATAACACTTTTTCCAAAAAATAATTTTCAAATTGCAAGGTTTGGTAGATGTTGTTGGCTATGATTTACAATTTCTAATTCTAAATCAACAGTTTTCAATTTCATAATAAGAATAGTTCTATCTCGCCAGGCCAGGATTCTCTACTTTTTGAGTTTTTGACTTTTCAGTAACGCGGCCTTAATTTCTTGGTTCGCCAGCTTAATCCTCCATTTCATTTGACTGAAGATGTTAACATCAAAGAGACTCTTCACCTTCCTCTTGCTCTTTCTTCGTCTTTCAATTTTAGCTCATGCACAGCAACAAAGAGGTTAGCATTTTCTTGTAGTTACGCAATGTAAGAAAGAAATAATGGCATCCTGTTACTGCGTTTGAGATTGATCTTTGCCCTTGTTTTTAACTAACATTGTATAAACTTATAATCTGAAATATTCAAATTAAGCCATGCTTGGATTTCGCTTAAAATTGTAATCGGTCTCTTCCCTTTTTGTTTATCGTCTGGCAATTCCGTTTATGACTGTCGAGAAGCTTCGTGTGTTTGAGCTTTTGAGTTTCTTCCCCTAAAATTGCCAATCCCATGGTTTCATGGTTTTCTTTTTCCCCTCAAGCCTCGAAATCGACAGAAAGCTAATGGGTTTTGCGAAGCTGATCCTAATTTGTGGTGTGAAGTGTAAAACTGTAAACATCTTAACTTCTTTTTTTCTGAGTCTGATGGGTCTTTCTGGTCAGGTTTCGTAAGCATTGATTGTGGTGGTCCAGAGAATTTTGAATATACAGATGGTAACATTAAGTACAGCACAGATGGAGCTTATATTAACACGGGGGTCAACAGAAATATTTCCTCTGAATATAACTACCCAAAGAATCCAAATCTGCCGCAACCACTCTCAGATCTCAGAAGTTTTCCAGAGGGTAAGAGAAATTGTTACAGTATAAAAACTCCAATAAGAAACAGTTTGTATTTGATAAGGGCTTCTTTCTTGTATGGGAACTATGATGGGGAAAACAAGCTTCCAGAATTTGATCTCTATGTGGATGCCAATTTCTGGTCCTCAGTAACATTCAGAAATGCTTCACTGCAACTCAGAATGGAAATCATCAGCTTGAAAGTATCAGAGGAGATCAATGTCTGTCTGGTGAACAAAGGATTGGGAATTCCTTTCATCTCAGCATTGGAACTTAGACCGATTATTTATGGCCCTGTTTATGCTACTGAGTTTGGGTCATCATCTGCTTCTCTTTTACTCTTCAAAAGATGGGACATTGCATCTGTCAATGGAAGTGGGAGATATGAAGATGATGTTTATGATAGAATTTGGTCTCCTTACAGTTCATCTTCCTGGGAGACTTTGGAAACTTCTTCAGCCATCAATGGTGATGAAAGTGGCTATAAAGCGCCATTTGAAGTCATTAGGACTGCTGCTAGACCTAAGAATGAGAGTGCTGCTTTGGAATTCGCCTGGGAACCGAATGATCTGAACTCTAAATTTTATGTGTATTTGTACTTTGCTGAAGTTGAGAAGCTTCAGAAGAAGCAACTGAGGAAATTCAATATATCCTGGAATGGATCTCCATTATTTGGACCCTTTTCCCCTCTTTACTTACGAGCAACCACTGTGTCGAATTTGAAACCCTTAGTGGGAAATAAACATCAAATTTCAATTTTTAGAACTGGAGACTCAACCTTACCACCCATCCTCAATGCAGTTGAAATTTATGTGGTAAGACAGCTAGATGCAATACCAACATTTGAACAAGATGGTATGTTTTGTTTTCATCTGTAAAGAATTTTGTTTTGGTGCAACATTACCACATAATGGTCCTATTTTCAGTGAATTTTTTATAAATGCAGTTGATGCTATCATGAATATCAAAGGAACGTATGGTGTTCAAAGAAATTGGGTAGGTGATCCTTGTGAGCCAAAGGACTATATTTGGGATGGCTTGGAATGTAACTACAGTAACTCGCCTCCACAAATTATATCACTGTGAGTTCCTTCTATTTACTCTTTTTTATGCTCTTATTCTCCCAATATGAGAGTTGTGATTGAATTGAGTTAAAGTTTTAGAAGAGATCACTTTGTTTTGATAGGAATTTGAGTTCAAGCAGTTTGAGTGGGGCAATAGCTCCTGCAATATCCAATCTCTTGTTACTGGAATCATTGTAAGTACATATCCAGAAAAATTTTGATTGTATTATAGTCATGTCTAGTATATAAGAGTTTTTTCAGTCCTAGCCAGAACTGGATTTGTTGATCCTTGAAATCACTGGAAGCACATTATTTTGTGTCAGGGATTTATCAAACAATAGCTTAACTGGACCAATACCTCAGTTTATGGAAGACTTCAAATCCCTTAAAGTTCTGTAAGTCCATACAAGTTGGTATTGTAGACCTGATATTGCGTGATGATAAATGTTAAAAGAACAATTATATTTTCTGTGCAGGAACTTGAAAGGCAATCATCTATCAGGTTTTGTCCCTGATAATCTTCTAGAAAGATCAAGAGCTGGATTACTTACACTGAAGTATGCCTTGCTTGAACAGACTTGAGGAATCTTATTTCAAGTTTACTCTGTTTTACTTCTCATGAAACTAACAGAAATTACCATCTTCAGTGTAGATGACCAAAATATCTGTGGCTCAAGTACGTGCAAGAAAAAGAAGAATATTGCTGTTCCCATAGCTGTTTCTATATCATCAGTTCTCGTTCTGTTGATTGCACTTGCTCTTATCAGGAAATTGAGAAGGAAAAAACCATCAGGTAATTTTAAATAGTATGCAGTGAAAGGTCTCTGTATTGCTTCAATCTCATATCTTATTAGTACATGTACCACACTCAGATAAGGAGATAGAAAAGGCACACCAAGGTGGCAGAACTATAGCATCCAAAAAGTGGCAATATAGCTATGATGAGGTTTTGGAAATCACCAACAACTTTGAAGTGGCAATTGGAAAAGGAGGATTCGGAATAGTGTACCGTGGTGAGTTGAAAGATAGGAACCAAGTTGCAGTGAAAATTCTTTCTCCATCATCATCTCAGGGGCCAAGGGAATTTCAAACAGAGGTAATATTACATTTCTGTCATTGAAAGTACACATGATTCAACATCGAAATAATCAGCTAAAAAACAAAGATAATGATTTGCAGGCTGAGCTGTTGATGACAATTCATCACAGAAATTTGGTATCCTTCATTGGTTATTGTGATGATGATAATAAGATGGCACTCATTTATGAGTACATGGCCAATGGCAACCTGAAAAATTATCTCTCAGGTACTAAAACCTTATCCTGCTCTTCACAGAATCATAGTTCCATTGGTCCTTTTCTCTAATCTTTTAAGCAAAGTGAGAATCTTCCTTCGTAATATATCATTGATGCAGATAAAAACTCAAATAGCTTGACTTGGCAAAAAAGACTTGATATAGCAATTGATGCCGCACAAGGTGAGTAGTATTATATTGATTATGTGCCTTTAAAATTTCATTTAGTAGACATACTTGAGGTACTTCTAATCTGCAGGATTGGAATATCTACACCATGGATGCAAGCCACCTATAATACATAGAGATGTGAAGACAGCCAACATTCTGTTGAATGAAAACTTGGAAGCTAAGATAGCCGATTTTGGCCTCTCCAAGGTGTTTAAGAATGACAACACCAATTCAGAGTCTGAAGTCATGGGAACCACAGGCTACCTTGACCCAGAGTAAGTATTCATGACCCAAAGTCTAGTGAATGAACCGTATCATTCACAACTTATGAATAGTGCAACTTATTTAAAGAATTAATATTATTGTTGGTCCTTATAGTTTTATCGAATTTTTGTTTTGGTCCTTTTAGTTTCAAATCGTTGATTTTGGTTTCTATAATTTTATAAGGACTTGTGTTTAGTAAAACCAAAACTTGTTAAAAGTATTGGGACTATTCCTTAAACCTAGACAAAATCCTTATGAAGTTATAGGGCTCAAAATCAATTATTTAAAACTACAAGGACCAAACCAAAATTTCATCAAACGTTTTTTTTTTTTGCCCACAAAATTCCATCAAAGTATAAGAATTAACAGTGATATTAACCCTATTTTAAATTGTGTTTTTCATATTGATATTAATATTTTCAGAAATATGCAATCATTTGTTCAGATACTACAAGTCACGAAAGTTGAATGAGAAAAGTGATATCTATAGTTTTGGAATAGTTATATTAGAGCTAATAACCGGGCAACCAGCGGTGATAAAAGGTGAAGAATTGGAACACATAACTGCATGGGCAACATATGAACTTAAAAGAGGGGATTTTAGCAGAATTGTAGATCCAAGATTTGAAGGCAAATTCAGTGCAAGTTCTATGGAAAAAGCTTTAGGAATAGCAATGGCATGTTGTGCATCACCCTCCATTCACAGACCTTCCTTGAATTTTGTGGTGCAAGAGCTGAAACAGTGTTTGGAAATGGAGTTGCCTTCTCAGAGTGACAGATTTGAGATGGTACCAGGGCCGGTTTACAGTGAGGTGTATAGTTCGTCTGAGCCTTATTCTTATGATACTGATTCTTTCACTTCTCCTTTTGCTAGATAGTTGTAAAGTTGATAACGTTCGTTGATAGGATAATTCTAAATAAATACATATGCAAGTTATATTAGCTGTTTGGGTATATGGTTAGCTTTCTTCAAATAATTTCAAGAATCTCGTAGAGAAGACTTGTGTCAAACAAACGGGAGAATATAAGTGAATCTCCGCTGAAGAGACTTTATTAAAAAGAAAGACCAAAGAGATTCTGAAATTACACTGCAGTATTGAAAGACCAAGTTAAAATTATGCTTTGAAAATCTGGGCCTACCCAAAAAAAAAAAAAATGCTTTTGTAGCAAATGACCAAAACGCCCTTTATTTTTACCAGAGTTCAGGGGTGAATTTTCAAGTGCACATACATATTTTGACAACTAACTATAGTAAAATAATAAGGGCTCAAATTAAAATTTACAAATAATAATTTATATTATAACAGTTGATATAACAGTTTACTAGGGTTTATAGATGAATATACAAGGATACGTACGCATTTTAAAAACTAACTATTGGAATTTTAGATCCGATCCACCCTTGATGAGCCAGATTAATTAATTGGGAATTAGAGTAATTACTGATTAATTGATTAATTAATTAAATAAATTGGATGAGAAAAATGTGGATTGCTAACTAAATCGTGAGTCAGGTAAATAATTGAATGAGTTTAGTTATATATATGTAAATAATTCAATGTTAGTTATGAAATAAATCAAAATTATTTATTTTATATTCATTTGACTAAGTCGAGAGAGAAGTTGAGATTCTCTCATCTGATGGTTGTCATGGATAATTTGAGTTTCCAAAATATCCATAGCCCACTACTATAAATAGACAGCCTCCTCATCAGTTCTACTCATTCTAGTCATTGAGTTCTCTAATGGTTGTCATGGGCAATTTGAGTTCCCAAAATATCCATAGCCCATTACTATAAATAGAGAGCCTCCTCATCAATTCTACTCATTCTAGTCATTGAGTTCTCTAACTCTTTCACCTCCACTCTATTCCTTTCTAGTTCTCTAATAGTCCAAACTAGTTTAATATTTTGCGTGGGTGACTAGGAGGATCGACTCATGAAACTTTGGAGGTTTGACCTAGATCCGAATGTGAATCCATCTGAGACTCTTCCTCCCTTTTAATTTTCCTTCATTGGTATCACATCCATTCTATTCTTGAGGTCGTGGTTATATATGAAATATGTTCATATTCTTTATGTTTTTCCAACATCTGAAGCTTAAAATTTTTTTCCGCTGCGTTAACTACATGTCCATATGAGTGTTGTTGTAACCCCCAGCTTTATAATCCATAATTATAATTCAAAAATACATAATTAAGGTGAATTACACACCAATAGATGATAAAAGACTTGTTTTCAATCCCATCCTCAAGATAATGTTTTCACAAAATTTCTTTCGGAATCCAATTAACCTGGTCTCATATTCGCATTTCGAATATAATTAACTTATGCAGTTAAGTCACATTCATACATATCAGAGTGTAAAACAAAATTCCCGGCAAACTCCAGGTTCATACATTAGCTAAAGTGGTTTATGGACATTCCTGCCCCAATGATTTCCCATTCAGGGGATTACATATCATCGTTCAGCATTTAAATCCATAATATATACAGTAATCCCAACCAAAAATTTGACAACCAACATCAAAATCATATCCCTAAAGGAGTTCTAGCCGCCCTTGGTTGTTTGTTTCTCCTTCGAGCCACTTGCCATGTCTATAGGTTAGTCAATGGAAAGAGTGAAATTCAAGAGAATCCTAGTAGTAACAAATCACTCATACAATATATAATCACATAGCATGTAAGCAAATCATCAATCAGCACAGCAGCAATTATCACAGTTTACACATTGCCTTAATGGCATACACATAGTCTTTGCAGCACACACATAGCCTTGCGGCACACACATAGCCTTTCGGCTTTCACATAGCCTTATGACTGTCACATAGCCTTTCGGCTTTCACATAGCCTTTTGGCTTTCACATCCACAAGCTTTACAACATTCAAAATCATCACAATTCAATGATCAATCAAACATACAATGCATCACATATAGTGTAAGAGAAAATATCACTATCTTGTTCTTTCCGGGTGTGCTTTGGCACAGGTTGCTCACGTTCAGGGTAAATATCGAATCCTATCAATCAAAATCAAGGACATAGTATTATTCCCTTTTTCAATTTCTTAACTTTAAAACATTTAAGGTTGGTTGTCATATGAGCCCCTTAGGTAGCTATGATAAGCTCAACGAAAGTTTAAAAGGATTGGGAAGTACTAGATTAGAAACCACTTTTCAAAATCACAAAGTGCTGAAAACAGGGGTTGGCTGCAGCTAAGAAATCTTTGGCTGCAGTAAAAAACAGCACAGAAAGTTTTTGGCTATAACCAAAATCTGCACAAAGTTTTTGGCAGAAGCCAAGATTTTCTGGCTGCGACCAAAGACTGCCTAGAAAGTTTTAGGCTGCAGCCAAGAAAACTTCAAAAATCATAACTAATTCTATAAAAATTGAAATGGGGTGATTCCAAAGCCAATGGAAAGCTATTTAAGTCCTCTTTACAAGAAAAATATGAATCAATGTTGTTCATAACCACAAAAATACAGAATTACACGAAATCCTATACTGCTCCAGAATAGCTTCCAGTTTCAATCCCAAACTTTAGAAAATCATAACTCCTAGTTCACAAATCGAAATGACATGCATTACATATCTATTTTGAAGCTTGGAAATGTAAACTTTAAAACTGAAAAGTTTTAGAATTTTTAGACACCATTTGCTTATTCAAAATATTCATGCAAACCAATTGTCCAGCATAGAGTTTCAATGGACAGAATTTCCAATTTTCAACCAATGTGCCCAATGGCTCCAAAATGAACAACTAAACCTATTCCCACACAATTTTTCACAAGGGAACCATTGGAATCACTAAAACAACCAAATTTAGATCACATTAACATGTTCCACATTGGTCACAACATATCAACACAATATCATACACAAGTCTCAACATTGCAATCCTTTCCATTCCAAGTTCCAAACCAATTCCGTTGTTCTAATGATGCAATATGACACCAATTCTACCACAATACACTAGGAAATTTATTCATTCCAAACTCACTAAAATCAGGGCAAAATTCATAAATTCCAAAACTTAACCGATGACCACAATATATATACCAAAAGATAGCTATTTCTCACCTCTTTCACTTTCCAAAGCTTGTTCTTTGATTCCACCACTTTCAATTTTTCTCAAGCTCTCAAACACCTTTCAAAAATCTAAAACCATAGAGATGAAGATCTCATCAATATGATTAAAGTTAAAGAAGAGCATTTCACCATTCAAGGTTAAATAGAGCACCTACCTTGAACTTCTTTCTTTCTCTTTCCTTCCAAGCTTGGACGAAAAAGGAAAATTGAAAGAAAGGATGAAATGAAGAGGATGAGGTCAGATTTTTAGGGAAAGAAGGCCTCTTGGCCGACTTTATAAGTGGGAAGGAAGAGAAATTGAGTTGAAAGTTTAACTTCCATCCAATGCTCCACATAATGCCAAGTGTCATGATTTTGTTCCTCCTCCCAACTCCTTCCATGTTCATGAAGCATAGGATCACTCTCTCATAATTTCTTTAGCAATTAAACACTCCACAATAGGTCCAAGTAATTAAAAAACTCCCTCTACGATAACTGACTAATTGGTTGGTAGCCTTTCTTTTCCCCATTTTGCCCCTGACCATGACAATTCCTATTGAATCACCATTTAACACATTCTATCTTTCCATTACACCTTACCATGCGCCCTCCCTCTAATTTAATTCAATTTAGGTATTAATCTATAATTGAACTTAAATACAAGGTTTAGGCACTGATTATAACACATTCAGATCACAATTCACATCGTATTTTCTAAAAGTGTTTATTTAACAATAATTACATTTACTTTTAAAATTATTAGCCCTTAATCACATTTTAGGGCAAAAAAGTTGCCTATCAAGATATACATATGTATGATATGTATCAACAAAGTGTTTCACATGAGATAACGTGAAGTTTATATGTATATATATTCGCTCCGTCATAGCTTCTGTAAATACATATATGTGCATCTGTTTCTTTCGAATAAGTATGCGATGATTATACAAGTTCAAGAACTAGTGTGTTCATCTGGGATCATAAAGTTTAGATATTTGTGATAATGGAAGTCCTAAAACACTCCATTAAGCCTTTGAGACGTTGACAACAATGAAAAATAACCCAAAACACATCAGTATCGCATTTCTGAAACTTTGCGTTGTTAGCTGAAGAGCTTCAAATTCGAGTCTCTAAAACGAAACTTTTTGGTTTTTGCGCAAACATAAGGCATCAATGTATAGGGCTCATCGAGACGATTCCAACTACACCAAAAGCACAAAAAACCAAAAAATTATTGACGAGGTGAGGATTAATAATTCTAAATTGAAGGATAAAGAACATCATCTAATTTTGACATCTCAATCGTCAACCCATTACTAGTAACTCCACCTAATTGGGCAGCTCGTTATTATTAGCATTCACTTTGATTTTCCTCTTAACCGAGACCTTATCAAACGATCATATTCAATCATACAAGATAGAATTCTCAAGTTTGAATACCAAGATGTTAGACTCATCAGCTTCATTAAATAAGATACTTTACCTTTGTCATAAAAAACTGAGGTAGGTCAGAGCCATATTCTACTTGAAGTCTCAAAAAAATCAAAATGCCTAAGCTTAATAAACTAACTTAGCACCCAATCCGAGGGTGGTTGCATTCGACTATAACTATGATCTACAATACAAACCATGCATCAATAGCTCTTACATGTCAGAGTTAAATTATAATTGACTCTCCCACCCAACACTTAATAATGATTTAAGCGACTAAGCCCTTTCAATGAGATGCATCCAAAAAAAAACTTGAAAAGAACAAAGGTATGGCAAATAAGATTCAATTAACATACGTGCATGCAAAATTTTATCCATAGAATTCATGATGATTGGATTTGTAAAATTGCCATTATGAGAATTATGCAATGAAATTGCATCATTGTCACAATCACAAGTTTTGCAATTTAAACCATGATGAATTCCATGGGCAAAAATCACATACAATATGGAACATCATATTTTTTATATTAGGATTTAATTACAATTAAAAAATAATTAATCATGATAAATAGATGTATCATGTAATTATTGAAATAAAAAGGATTTATTTAAAATATGATTTATGATGGTAAAAAAATTAGTGGAATAAAAATGTAAAAATAATAATACATATTATTGTTGTTGTTGTTGTTGTTGTTGTTGTTGTTGTTATTGTTAATAAAAAAGGGAAAGTAATAGATAAAGGATAAGAGGAAAAAAGGGGGAAAAGAACCTGAAAGTAAACAAAAAAATAAGAATGAATAAAAAGGCCCAACCTAAAAAAACAAACAAACAAACAATAAGAAAATAAATTCACAACTAAAGGGGCATGTGGCCCCTTTAGCTGTCACATGGGGTAATATAGACCCCACCCGTCACTTCACTTCACTGTAACAACAATGAAGTGATATTTCAGGAGGCAGAGGGCATGCAGGGTCGCCATTTCACTTTTTGCAGCTTAGGGTTTATATTTTGGAGATCAATAAGGTACTCAAAATTACTTATAATTATAAAACTTCTTTCATAAAGATTGTTCTAAATAATTTTCTCTTTCTTATGATAGTAATTTCTTGCTGATTAAAGAATACTTTAGGGTTAGACTTTTGGGCAAGTTTTGAGTTTTGTTAATAAATAACTATAAGAATGTAGAGGATGATTAATAGTTAATTTTAATTGGTTTGCTTTTGTTATTTAGTTGGTATAAGATTTTATGATAAACTTTTTATATAATTAGCCTATAAAGAATTCTATATTAGATATTTTTGACTGATTAAATTTGTGCTAAATGGTTTATTTGGACTATTAGAGGTATTCTTAAAGTTTTAATCAGTTTAGATTTTTTTATTAAAATGATTATTTATAATTTAGCAATTTTATGCCCTAAACTTTAATTTGAAAGTGTTCACTCCTGCTGGAGCTTCTGTTATGACTAGTCCTGCTTGTTTAGACCTTACTCTGAAGTATGATATTTTTTATTCAAGGGTAGTTTTTATTTATTTATCACTTAAGGGTATTAATGTGATCATTGGCATGGATTGGTTGTTCGCCAATAATGCTCACCTTGACTGTAAGGGAAAGAAAGTGAATTTTCCCTTATGTCTTATATTTGTTCAGGGTTGCCTCCGAAATGAGAGGTTGAGTTCTCTATTGAGTTTGTGCTTAGTACAACCCTAATTTCTAAGGCCCTTTATCAGATGTCGCCATCAGAGTTGGTAGAGTTAAAGAAACAATTGGAAGAGTTGCTTGAGAAATGTTTTATTAGACCTTGCGTCTCTCCTTGGAGTTTACTAGTGTTGTTTGTCAAGAAGAATGATGGAAGTATGCGGTTGTGTATTGAATACAAACAATTGAATAAGGTCACCATTAAAATTGATGATTTGTGAGATAATCTCATGGGAGCCGTAATGTTCTCTAAGATCGACTTGAGATCGGGTTACCATCAACTCATGTTAGGGTTGAGGACATCTCGAAGACTACTTTTCAGACTCACTATTGGCATTATGAGTTTTTGGTTATGCATTTTAGGTTGACAAATGCTCTAGCCATCTTCATGGATTATATGAACTATATTTTCAAACCATATTTGGATCGATTTATTGTTGTCTTCATTGATGAGATTTTCATTTATTCTAAGAATGAGGAAGAGCACTGGGAGCATCTTCACATTACACTGCGTACATTGACAGATCACTAGTTGTATGCTAAGTTGAATTAGTGTGAATTTTGGCTAAAAAAAGTGAATTTCCTTAGCCACGTGGTGTCTGTTGAGGGGATGGCTGTTGATCCTAGTAAAGTAGATGCCATGTTGAAATAGGAATCCTTGAAAGTTAGTGACCGGAGTGAGAAGTTTTGTGGGATTGGCTGGCTACTATAAAAGATTCATTAAAGGGTTCTCTCATATTTCTATGCCTTTGACTAGGTTGACCAAGAAAGATCAGTCGTTCATATGGACTGATAAGTACGAAGCTGCTTTTCGAGAGTTGAAGGCGAAATTAACTACAACAACAATGCTTACCCTTCCTGATCCCTGTCGTGCATACAGTGTATACGGATACTTCCTTTAAGGGTTTAGGTTGTTTGTTGATGCAAGGAGGCAAGATTGTTGTATATTCTTTAAGACAACTGAGGCCTCATGAAAAGAATTATCTAACTTATGACTTGGAACTCGCTACTGTAGTCTTTGCATTGAAGATTTGGAGGCATTATATATATGGAGCCCAATTTGAAGTCTTAAGTGATTACAAGAGCTTGAAGTATTTGGTTAACTATAAAGAACTGAATAATAGACAACATAGATAGATGAAGTTCCTGAAGAATTGTGATTTTGAAATAAAGCATCACTCTAGTAACGCCAATGTTATGGCCAATGCTTTAAGTAAAAAATCTGTTCATGTTTTCTGTACGAGCTTGTTTGAGCACTATTGGTTGGAAGGCTTGAGGGATGTAATACCCCGAATTCTGAGACTTGAGGCTAGGGAATAAGCCTAAGATTAGTGGACTGCTAAGCCCTGGTTTAGTAGGATCCTAAATTGTGATTAAGAGATAATGACTCCAAAAGTGGAAGTGGTTAGTGATAAATGAACCCTTTTGGAGAATCCGATGAGATTTGAGATTCGAATGTGATTCGTATGTGTTGAGATTCATACCCAAACCCTGTATTTAAGTTCAATTATGGATTAACCTCTAAATTGACTTAAAATAGAGGGGAGGGCGCATTGTGAAAGAAAATGAATGAGAAAATGTGTTTGGTGGTGATTCAAGAGGAATTGCCATAATTAGGGGCAAAACGGTAAATTTACCGACCGACTGGTTAGATACCATTGAGAACATTTCTTAGTAATCAAGATTAATGGCTAAGATTGAAAGACCAAGAGGTGGAATCTTGTGCATGCAAATGCATGTGAAATCATAGAAGGGAAAACAAGATGGTGCCAAGTGTAAAAAAAAAGGACCCTTAGATTAAAGTCAAACTTTCAAACCATTTTTCTCTTTCTTCTCTCTTCCTAGTCGGTTTATGTGTGTATGTGTGAGGGAATGAAATCATCATCATCAATATCTCATTTTTCTCTCTCATCCTCCTCCATTTTTTCGCTGAACAAGCTAAGGAAAGAGAAGGAGAAAAGCTTGAGTTTTTGGTAAGTTAATGCCTTCATATGCTCAAGTGTCTTTCATTAATGTTGTTCATGAGGTTGAGGGCTATATTCCTATGGTTTCAGAATTTTGGTTGGTGAAGGTTGAGAACTTGTGGAAATTTGGAAGTTGGAGAATTGAAGAATTGGCTTTAGGAAGAAGAAGAGGTAAGAATTAGAAGCATTTTGGTATAGCTGTTGTGATCATTGGTTGAGCATTGAGAATTTATGAATTTGCCCTGATTTTGTGCAATTTTCGAATGGAATGAATTGGCTTATGTGTTGTGTAGAATTTGGTCTTTTGTTGAACATTTTGGCCATTGGAATTGATTTAGGAACTTGGGTTAGAAAGTGCGGCAATGTGTGAATTGTGTTGTGACATTGTGAGACATGTTGTGGTTGTTGTGTAATATGTCAATGGGAGTTGAATTTGGTCATTTTGATGATTCCAATGGTTTTCTTGACCAAAATTGTGTGAGAATGGTGTTTGGGTTGGAATGGGAGTCATTTGGGATCAAATGTGAAAATCTGGAAAATCTGCCTAATGTAAGTCTGTGCTGGGCAGTCTTTTTGTGTGGGCATTTTGAATAGGCTAATAATGTTAGAAAATTATGAAACTTTCCAGTTTTGAAGTTCACTTCCCAAGCTTCAAAATGGACATAAATTGTGTGTCATTACGCTTTGTGAGCTGGGAGTTTGAACTGTCCAAAGTTTGGCATCAAAACTGGACCCTGTTTTGGCACAGCGTTAGGCTTTTGGTAAATCTGGACTTTTGTGGTGATTTCCAGTAATGACCAATATTTTTCCTAGAAAGAGGACTTAAATAGCTTTCATTTGGCTTTGGAATCACCTTATTTTGATTTTTATTGAATTAGTTATGATTTTCGGAAGTTCAGCCAAGAAACTGGATTTTCTTGGCCGCGGCCAGCGGATTCTGGGCCGCGGCCCAAATGTTTCTGGCCGTGGCCAGTGGATTTGTGGGCTGCAGCCAACCCCCAAAAATCAGTATTTTGGACTTTTAAAAGGTGATCTTTGGCCAAGTGTTTCCCAAGCCTTTAGGCATATGTTTGGGCTTTAATTAGCCTTCTAAAGGTTGTGAAAGATAACCAACTTAAGTGTTTGAGAGTTAAGGAATTGGAAAAGGGATTAACCCTATGTCCTTGTTTGGTTATAGGATTTGGTGTTCGCCCTGAACGTGGTTCGATATTCGCCTGGTCGTGAGTAAGCGGTGCTGGAGCTTACGTGGAAAGAGAGTAGGGAACATATCTCTTCTGCTTGTATTTGATATATGTGTTAGTGTGTTGGTGCATGTCTTAGCTTTGCATAATTATATGCAATTTGAAGCTATGTTTCAATTTATGCTATGGCTATAGGTATATTGTTCGAAGCATTGAGCTTGCAAATTGTCATTGTGTTATCATGAGTTGTGTGATGCAAGCATGTCATGCATTAAACATGTATCGTACGTGCATATTGATATTGTTATCCTACTGAGATTCTCTAGAATCTCACCCTCCCCTACTAACCTTTCAGACAGGGTAGTAGATCAAGGATATTGCGAGCAGCTAAGGGCGATGAAGACTCCTTCGGGATTAAAGTTGGTAGTTGGTTATCTTAATTGGGATGTATATTTGGATAATTGTATTTGGTTATTTGGATGAGTATATGTGGAGGAGGATTTGATTATTTGTATTGAGATTTGTTGTGTAATTCCCTATTTGTGAAGTTGTATGGGCTAATGTACCCTATGATTGTTAGCGAAGATATGTATTCCGGGATTGTCGAGAATTTATATTGCGTACTATGATATATGAATGTGATTTATCTTCATGTAGTAATTGTATTCGGAAGGTGAATGCGAGACCAGGTCTAAATGATTTCAAACTGTATTTATGAAAACCCTGTCAGTTAGATGGGATATTAAATGTTAATGGTTTCTTATTGGTCTCTATTTCACTTTAATTTCGTAATCCAAATATTAATTACGGCAGGGGGTTACAAGGGACAACTATATTGTTCCATATAAGAAGAAGATAGTTAATTTGAATGTGGTATTGGGTGAGTACAACTTTTATCAGAATTCAGAGATGCTTAGATGGAAGATAATCAGTTAAGGCAGATTTGAGAAGAGTTAGATCAAGGAGAGGTTCAAGATTATGACATTGGGGATGCAGATATCATAAGATACAAGAAGAGAATTTGTGTTCCTGATAATGATGATATTAAAAGGACTATTCTAGGAGAGGCCCATCGGAGTCGATATACCATACATCCTGGGATTACCAAGATATATAATGATTTAAAGTGACAATATTGGTGGCCAAAGATGAAACGAGATGTGACTGACTTTGTGTTGAAATGTCTGATATGCCGAAGGCTAAGATTGAGCACAGAGACCACCAAGACTCCTTCATAATCTGGATATCCCTAAATTGAAATGGGATAGTATTTCTATGGATTTTATCATGGGTTTACAGCTAATCTGAGCCATTTATGATGCAATTTGGGTGATCGTAGATTGATTGACCAAGTTAGCACACTTTTTGTCGATCAAAGCGAACTACTCTTTAGAAAAGTTGGCCGAGTTGTACATTAAAGAGATTGTTCGTATGTATGGGGTGACATATCATATCGTGATCCAAGGTTCACTTCAAACTTTTAAAGTCTCTATAGGAGGCCATGGGTACAAAGTTGAAGTATAGTACTACCTATCACCATTAGACATATGGTCAGCAGAATTTGTGTGCAATAATAGCTATCATTCCAGTATTCAGATGGCACCTTTTAAGCCTTTATATGGTCAACAGTGCATATTGCTATTGTGTCGGACTGAATTGAATAAGAGGACAATTATTGGATCAGATTTGGTAGATCAAACATCGAGAAAGATTGAAATGATATGACAAAAATTGCTTACGGCTATGAGTCAACAAACGAGTTATGCGGATCTCTAGAGAAGACCGTTGGAATTTAGTATGAGAGATCATGTTTTCCTGAAGGTTTCACCCATTATGGGTATTAGGAAGTCTATTAAGGCAAAGAAGTTGACTCCACGATTCTTTAGGCCATATGAGATTTTGGAGTGGATTGGGCTTGTTGCCTTTCAATCACCTTGCCTCCACACTTTTCTAATGTACACGACATGTTCCACGTGTCACAATTGAAGAAGTATCATCCAGACCCATCTCATTTCATTGAGCCTGATAAAGATGAGTTGAGAGAGAAATTGACTTATATAGCAGAATCAAAGAGAATTTTAGATGTCTAGGACAAGCAACTGAGGGAAAAGACCATTCAGCTCATGAAAGTCTTCTGGAAGGGCATGACACCCAAATATACAACTTGGGAGAGTGAAGAAAGGATGCATCGTGACTTTCCTAACTGATTTACTTAGGTATGCAGTTGTGCTTGTCTTGATTGAATTATTGTTTTCAGGTTGTGTTTTTGTTCCTCACTTGAATCAAATTTTGGGGACAAAATACTATTTAGGTGGGGAAAGTTGTAACATCCTAATATTTATACTAGGATTTATACTCAAAAAGAAAATGTTGACTATTTTGACACCTGCTCTCCTATAACTAGGATTTCTTTTGTTAGAATCCTAATTGCCTTTGCTTTTATTCATAAACTTTTCATTCATCAAATGGATGTTAAAACAACTTTTTTAAATGGTGATTTAGAAGAGGAGATTTATATAGTGCAACTTGAAGGCTGTATTATTCCTGGGCAAGAAAACAAAGTTTGTAAACCTATTAAATCTTTGTATGCTTTGAAACAAGTACATAAGCAATGGCATGAAAAACTGGATCAAGTTTTGTTAAGTGATGGTTTCTCTATTGTTCAAGTAGAAAGATGTGTTTATACAAAACTTGTAAATGGTGATTGAGTGATTATTTGTCTGTATGTGAATAACATACTTATCTTTAGTACTAGCATGGGTGTTATGCTTGAGACAAAACATTTTCTGTCTTCTAATCTTGATATGAAAGATTTGGGTGAAGAAAAAGTGATTTTGGGTGTAAAGACTATAAGGAATGATAATGGCATCACACTTTCTCAAGAACATTATATTGATAAGATTTTGAGAAAGTTTGAACTGTTTGATCCTAATACGCATTTAAAGAAAAATAAAGGAGATCCAATCACTCAATCTAAATATGCATATATTATTGGGAGTCTGTTGCATTTAATGAACTATATCAAGCTATATATAGCATATACTGTGAGTAGATTGAGCAGATATACTCATAGTACAGGAAATGAACATTGGAAGGCTCTGGTAAGGGTTTTGAGATACCTAATAAGTACCATGAATTATGGTATTCATTATAGTGGATTTCCCGCTGTATTGGAAGGATATAGTGATACTAACTGGATCTCATATTCAAAGGAGAGCAATTCCATTAGTGGCTATTTTTTCACTCTTAGTAGAAGTGTCATAACATGGAAGTCAGTTAAACAAGCTATTTTAACCAATTCCTCAAAAGATTATGAGTTTATTGTTATGGAGTTGGCTGGTACTGAGGCTGAGTAGTTGAAAAATTCTTGGCAAATATCTCACTAGGTGAAAAACCAACACCATCAGTGTCTTTACATTGTGATAGCCAATATGTGATAGCTACAGCTAAAAATAAAACCTTTAATGGTAAAAGTAGACATATTTGATTGAGACATAATATTATATTGCAACTATTAAAAGATGGTATAATCTCAATCGATTATGTAAGGTTAGCGGTGAACCTTGCGGATCCATTTACAACACCCCTAGGAAGGAAACAAATCTTAGGGACAAATCTTTGATTCATTGCGGATCCATATACTGCTGGTTTACTTGTGTTTTTTGCCATTGATTTTTGCCCAACATTAGAGTGTATGAGAGGCCTATAAAAGGTATTGCCTGCAAGTGTAACCCCTTCCATAATTATTATTCAAAATATGTGATTAAAACGAATTAGAGACCGTCAGATAAACAAAACTCATTTCAATTCCCCATCCTTAAGATAGGGTTTTCACAAATATCTTTCGAAATACAATTCACCGGTCTCAAATTCATATTTCGAATATAATTACTTCTCGCAGATAAATCATATTTATATAAATATAAGAGTGCATAACATAATTCCCGGCAAATCCCGGGTTCCATACCTTTACTAATAGTATACAAATTCCCATTTAGGGGATTACACAATATACATCCCAAATCCAAAGGCGAATACAAATTATACAATACTCCCAATCTATGATAACCAACTACTAACTAATGCTCCTAACTAGGAGCTTAACCTGTCCTTGGTTGCTTGCTTCTTTCTTGAACTGTTTGCCCTGTCTGAAAGGTTAGTCAATGGAAAGAATGAGATTCAAAAGAATCCCAGTAGTAACAAATCACTCATACCACACATAATCACATGGCATGCAAGCATATCATCATACAGCACAGCAGCACAAATAGCCTTTTGGCTCACATAGTCAATCCCCCATAAACTACCGCCCCAGCAGGACGGTCCTCATCCATGGGAACCCCCCATGCGGCCGCAGGTGGAAGACACAAATACACAAGCTTTGCAGCATCCACAACATCACAAAACAATGATGACACATACATACACTGCATTTACACATAGTATAAGGGAAGAGTCACTACCTTATTCGTTCCAGTTGTACTCCGGCACAAGTAGATCACAATCAAGGCAAATATCGAATCCTGACAATCAAAATCAAGGAAATAGGGTTATTCCCTTTTCCAACCTCTCAACTTCCAAACACTTAGAGTTGATTATTATTTAGACCTTTAGGTGGCTACTAAAAGCCCAAACTCATGCCTAAAGGGTTGGGAGAAACCATACCTAAAACCACCTTTCAGAAGTGTAAAATACTGATTTTTGGAGGTTGGTCGCGGCCTAAAACAAGTTAGGAACATTTGGGTCGCGGCCAAGAAAATCCTATTTTTTTGGCTGAATTTCCAAAAATCATAACTAATTCTAGAAAAATCGAAATGAGGTGATTCCAAAGCCAAATGAAAGATATTTAAGTCCTCTTCATAGGAAAAATATGAACTATTACAGAAATCACCACACAATTACAGAATTACACAAAACGCAACACTGTTCCAAAACAGATTCCAGTTTTAATTCCAAACTTCGGAAAATCATTACTCCCAGCACACAAAACGAAATGACACAAATTATATATCCATTTTGAAGCTTGGAATGTGAACTTTAAGACTGAAAAGTTTCAGAATTTTCAGACATCATCTGCCCACTTAAAACGTCAATACAAACAGACTGCCCAGAACAGAATTCACACTGGACAAAATTTTTAGTTTTCACACTTTGGCTTCCAATGGTCCCATTTTCACACCAAACCTCATTCCCACACAAATTTTCATAAGGAATCCATTGGAAACACCAAAACAATCAAATTCACATCACATTGACATGTTTCCACAAGATTCACAACATGTCAACACAATTCACAATACAAACTCAACATTACACAACTTTCCATCTCAAGTTCCCAATTCAATTCCAATTGCCACAAAACACAACATGACACCAATTGCACCACAAAACACCACTCAATTCATCCATTTTGAAATTACACAAAATCAGGGCAAAATTCCACAATTCACAAAACTTAACCAATAACCACAAAACTTAGGTCAAAATGCATCAAATCCTTACCTCTTCCTCTTCCCCAAGCTAATTTCTTGATTCCTCCACTTTCAATTTTCTTCAAGCTCTCAATCACCTTCTTTCAAAAATCCAAAACCATAGAGATGAAATTCTCATCACTATGAACAATATTAAAGAAGGGTATTAGAGCATTAGAGGACATTATATCACCTAAACATTGAACTCTTCCTTTATCTTTCTTCCTTATGCTTAGGCGTCCATGGAGTATGAAGAGAGAGGGAGTGAGATCAAATTTTAGGCAGCCAAGAGGCCTCCTGGCCGACCTTGAAGAAAAGAGAGGAGAGAAGGAAAGCTTTGACAAATTGACCAAGATCCAAGGGTCTAAAAAGTGCCATATGTCACACCTTTATCACATCTCTCATGAGTTCACATAAGCACATACACACATGATTCCACCCTTTGATCTCTTGCACAAATTAATCCTAACTATTAATCTTGAAATTACCAATGAGTTTCCTCTTCCGTAAATGACCAATTGATCGGTAACTTTACCATTTTGCCCTTGATTATGACAATTCCTCTTGAATCACCACCAAACACATTTTATATCACATTTCCTCATGACATGAGCCCTATCCTTCCCTCATAATGCATTTTAAGCTTTGACACCCAATTATACTTAAATGCAGGGCTTGGGCACCGGCTACAACACATTCGACTTACAACGTATATCATATTCTCCAAAATTCACTATTTTACTTTCTTTAATACCCTAAAGATAGAAGAATCATTAGGGAATAAATTTGGGCTCCTTATAAACTAGGGCTTAGCAATCCACTTATTTCAGGCTTATTCTCTAGCCTCAAATCTCAAAATTTAGGGTATTATAGCAAGAGGTCCAGGCACCTCACTCAAAAATCTTGAGCACTCTCTTCCTCTCTGGCTTATTCTTTCTACCTTCTAGTTGTTTTATATTTTGATGTTATGTTTACCCTGTATCTATAGGAAGGGTCTATTTTATCCTGGGGAGTGCCACTTCCAATCAGTCGGTGATTATGGAATAGCTCTTAAGGATAGCATCCTTAGACATGACTCAGATTACACAGTGTATTTGCAAGCATTTTGCCAGCAAAAACTACTAATGAACTTATATCCAAATACAAAAATACCTATAGGTTTTTCTCAAGTGCAAAAATGCTCATGAACTTAAAAAAAGGAAAAATTGACATAACCATTAAACACACCCAATGTCCATTTTTTTATGAAAGTAGGACTGAGCTTAATTACTAAGTACGGTGAGTTTCAACAAAGTAACAATTCATAATACGGGCATCCCGCTGAAGCATGTGCATAATACTCTGTGGATGGTCAGCAATAAACACGTAAAAGTTCATCGCCATAGTACTCAACTTTCGAGCAAGATAGTCGGCCACCTGGTTCCCATCTCGACTACAGCTTTCGATATAGACTTCCCAGTCCCTCTCCAACATACGTTGAATTTGGTTTAAGACAATAAAATTCGGGTGGTCTTCAACAGAATCAGAGAAAACCGAACTATGTGATTGGTTGAAACCTGACCAAACCGAACCAGATCAGGTTTGTGCCAGTCTAGCATAGCTTTCGATCGCCCAAACATGTCAGCCGGGTTTGACATACAAGCCTAAAAAAATTTCTTATTGCGAGCTAGCCAAATACTTCTACATAGGATAGCGAACCATGGATTCCACTCATGATCAAGCACCGATTCCTGAAGTCTAAAGTTCCAACTGACCCACTCACTGGCGTCAGTAGTATGAAAAATTCACCCTCTTCATCTCCTTGGGATCAGTTGTAGCTATAAGCTTCTGGTATGGGTACAGTCTCGGAGTGCATGTAGTAACGTTTCAGTTGGGTTACCACAAACTCCATATTGTGGAGAAGAGGCCAACCTTCTACGCTCTCTTTCCATATTTTTAAGCACCCTGTTCTTAGCACAAAGCCATAGGAACACATGATAGCGTTGCGAAACCCTCACCTTCCATAAGTGCCTCTAAGGCCGACCTGCCTCTTGAGGGGCTTCACTGTGAATAGAGTAGTACGCAGATTTAACTGTAAAACTCCCATCGAATATCCATCTCTACATGGGGATATCCACTCGATCCTCATTCAAGTTAGCAAGGCTTACACGGCCAATTTCATCAATCATACTTTGAGGTAGCAAGTGTGCAAACTTTGACCAATCCCATCTCCCTAGGTCTAATAGCATATCAGCAACCCTCCAGTTTAACGCTTCATTGAGAACTTCTCCAACTACTAGGTTCTCTAGAGCACCTAAATGTGGTACCCATTTATCCTTCCATAGCCTAATCGACGACCATTCCTAACCCGAAAGGTCAACCCGTCTTGAACGCAATGGCTATTGGAGCATATCCCTACCCATACTCTTGAAGATTATCGACGCTTTTCTACCATTAAGATGACATCCAACCCACATCGATATTTTTCTCTTATGAAATGGACCCATAAAGTGTCTCACTGATTGATTAAGTTCCATCCAAGTTTCATACCTCTTTTGCTTAAATGGAAAGGCTTCCATTCTCCTAGCACTACCTCCCTTTGTATAAGGTGTCCCAATTTCTCCGTAGTAGGAATAAAGAGATAAGGGGAAGGAGGTTCCCCTTGCTGAACACCTCAAGAAGGGTGAAAAATATTAGCTCGTTCACCATTCCAAAGGAGTTGTATTTTCGGACTTAACACATAGGCCTCTACCACGCGTTGTATACGACAAAGTATATTTATCTCACGCAGGCAATCAAAAGTAAAATTCCAGCGAACCCTGTCATAAGCCTTTTCAAGATCAATTTGAATTGCCAAGAACCCCTCTTTCTTTTGGTTCTCGTCATTGAGTGGATAATCTCTTGAGCAAGGAGTATATTATTTGCACTATGGCATCCCTTTACAAAACTACATTGATTGGGGGCAACCACTCGTGGCATAATCTCTTTGAACCTGTTAGTAACAGCTTTTGTCTCTATTTTGTAGATGACATTACATAAACTAATCAGGTGAAACTCCCTTATATTATGAGGATGATCTACCTTGGGTATGAGTACAAGCAAGGTGTCATTAATTTCCCTGATTTGAGAGGGATCATGAAACAATTTTGACACATGCTGGATTACTTTACCCCAACAACGTCCCATTGACTTTGGTAAAAAAAAGGATTTAAACCATCCGGCCCTGGTGCCTTTAGTGGACTCATGTCAAAAAGAGCATTTTTAATCTTGTGTGGAGTGACTTGTCTGGCCAAATTGTTCAAAATTTCTTGCTTAAGATTCGGATACCCTATACCAAAGTGGAGTCTATGATGACAGGGTCCTTCTTCAGTAAACAAGATTTCAAAAAATCTGGTGGTTATTTCCATAATTTCCTTGGGATTATAAGACCAAACACCTAATTCCATCTTTAAGTGCATCAATGCGATTTTGACGAGGCCGCATATTTGCCGTGGCATGAACATAACGCGTGTTTCTGTCTCCGTGATGGTACCAAGTGTACCTAGATTTTTGTAACCACATTATTTCTTCCTATATCATTACTTCCTTCAACTGGGCCCACAAATCCAATCTTCTCTGATCCCTTTTACGTGTAGACCCAAACTGGGCAATGGTATTGTTAAGCCCATCGAGTCGATGGTGTAGCCTTGCTTTACAACAATTTATGTTACCAAAGATTTCCTTATTCCATTTAAGGAGCTTAGCAGAGAAATCCCTTATGCCTACTGACCATTCCTCCTATTATGGCCAGTTATCTTTCATGAATGTTCCAAAGTCCTCATGCATCACCCAAGGTGCGAAAAATTGGAAAGGTTGATTCTAAATGGTGTAACAACCATTATTATCCAAGCTCAAAAGTATTCGGTTATGATCAGATTTATAGGTAAGGAGATTCATCACATATGCTTGGGGAAAATCTCATGCCACACCCCATTAACAAGGACTCGATCGATTTTGCTAAAGCTTTATCCTCTATTCCAGGTAAACTTTAGCCTACTAAATACTATATCAAACATGCCACACTCATCCACCCACCGTCTAAACGATAACTCAAGTCAAAGCTGGTGTCCAGATCCAGTAATTCTATCTTTAATAGTTAAAGTAGCATTAAAATCTCCGGCCACCACCCAAGGACTTGAAATACTATTATGTAATTCGTTCAACCCTTTCTATAGGTCTTGTCTGCGGGAGAAGTAAGGATTCCCATATACAACTGTCAATCTCCATTCATTCCTTTTCCCTTTATTAACTGTGCCATGGATTAGTTGTTCCGTTTGGAGTTTAATCCGTAGATCAAACCTATCATCCCAAAAAAGCCAAATCCCTCTTCTAAATCCTCAAGTATCCACCACCGCCATATTGTTCCATTTAAGCCTGCGTGCTAGAGCGTCAGCTTTCTCACTTTTCTGACAAGGCTCCATAATTGCAAGGAAGCCCACATGATGCCTTGAGCATAAGTCACTCAACAATCTCTTAAAAGATAGACCTCCTACTCCCCTGGAGTTCCAAAACAAGAATTTTATATCCATAAGACAAAATTGATATGAGGACATAGAAATCAAGAAAGGGCACATGTACACCTAGTTAGTGCAAAACCATGGCTGGACCCACCATTTTCTTTTCTACAAAAAGTAAAAGACGTTCAGTGGCTTTAATGGTTAAATCATTTTTACTCCAATTTTTAAGTTTATGAATATTTTTAGACCTAAAAAAATTTATAGCATTTTTGCACATTGGGTATAATTTTGTGGGTATTTTTACACCTTAACCATTTATTAAAAAATGTTCACACATTATTTATTCTTATCTTCCTACAAACTAAACAAAAGGTAAAGCATAGCACTAACATATCTAGTTTATTAAGTACCAAAAGCATACACACCATTAGTGATCATTTATTTGTTGTAATGTCTACCATAGACTTAGACTTGTAAAGGGTGGTACTTTGGGAGTATTTGACACATCCATGAATCCTTCAAGCATTTGTATAACTTGCCTCATGTTGGGTCTTGCTATTGGATCCTCTTAAATACACCTATACCGATCTTCATATACTCTTCTACTCTCTTCATGTTAGTTTAAACTTCCTTATCATCTTCCACTAACAAGTCCAATCTCCTATGGTTAAAGCAATATGCTCATCTTTCAACATTCATATCAAAAGTTTTTCTATAACAAATGAGCTCCAATAACAATACTCCAAAGCTATAAACAACAACCTTTATAGTAATTAACTTGTTTTTGAACAACTCAAGTTGCAACGTACCCTTTAGTTCCCCTAATTATTGTTGTATTTACAATATGGTCAATCTTTAATAGCTTTGCTAAACCAAACTTTGAAATTTTAGTTGTGTAAGAGTCATCAAGCAATACATTTTGAGGTTCGATATCACAATGTTTGATTTGATTATTGCACTCTTGATAGAGCTCAATATTTATATATTTTTATTAATTAATCTTAGGCTTTTGTGGGACTTAACTGAATATTTTGGGCATAATCAAGTGATAATGTGATATTGTAATGAAAGAATAATTTGGGAATTATATTAGTTAAATTGTTATATTTTCAATTAATATTTGTTATTCCCATTATTATTTAATTGTGAACAAAAGATATTACCTTTGAGAATATAATTTTGTAGGTGATGATGTGGCATAACTTGAGTAGTCAAGATTAAAGATCTTATTTTGGAGTTTAATGAAGGACAAAAGTGGAACATCACAAGTGCAGAATTTATTTTCACATTTTTTCTAAGAGGAGGTCAAATGAGTAAGGGCCTTGTTTAGTAGTTGTAATTTTGTGTCTAATGTCAAAAGAGATTTTTATCTCTTATCCAAACAAGGCACAACTCACTTTTAACCTAAAAACACTTAGATTGCAAAGAGAAAGAACTCAAGAGGCGGCTGTGAGAGTAATTGCTGGACCGAAATATATAATTGAAGATTTAGAAGGTAGTTGGACCGAAACAAAAGGAAGAAAGGGAGAGTTGACCGATTGAGGACAGCTGGAATGAATTGAAGGAAAAGAGCTAGCCGAAATTGTTGACCCAAGGGAAGATGAGCTGATTGAAGAATAAAAGAATGAAAAGGAATAGAAGAAAAAGCTATACACGTTGGAGAGGCTTCAGCCGAACTTGTGGACCGATTTGAAGAATGAAGTTAGATGACTTGGACCAAATGACAGTTATTGAAGGAAAGAAAAGCTGAACCGAATTGAAGAGAACAAAGAGAGCTACTGGACCGAATAAAATTAGAGAAAAGGGGTGACCACGTGAGTAAGGAGGAGAGCACCGAATGAATTAATAGAGGGTTTGGCAGCTGTGTGTAGGGGGGAAGGAGCTACGGAAATAAAGGAAAAGGATGCAGCGAATGAGAGAAGGAGTGGCAGCTGTGTGTATGTGTGTGAAAGAGGATGCTTGACTAAATGTAAGGAGAATTGAAAAAGGGGATGTTCGGTGCTACAGGTTCAATGGCCAATTCCACCTTCTTTCATCAAGCTTCATCTTCCTCTTCTTCTATGAGTAGCTAAAGTATTGGTGATTTCCTTGAGTTGGGTAATGGTTTGAGCTTCTAAACTTCAATGGAATTCCTTTAAGCTCTCTTTTTAGTTTATGATTATGTAGCTTGGTTAAGTATGTAATTGTGATCTAGATTGTTATGCCAAGTGAATAAACTTGGTGGTTGAGCTAGGAGTTGATTAATTAAGCTTTGTATGATTCATATTAGGAGTAGGTTGAATTGTTTATTCCAACTTGGTTAAGTGGATTTAAATGATTAAACTGAATGTTTTGAATTATTGTAATGGTAATTACAATTTAGAATTTGAAGTTAGTTATTCATCTCCTTGAGTCACTATTAATTGATAATACTCATTTAATTGCTTCGGTTGAATGAATTAAATGATTATTGTAAGTATGGAGCTAGTGGTAGCTTAGTTCCATCCTCTTGGCTCATTATGGAATTCAAATCATTAGCAAGCAAGGAAGACTAAAACCCCAACTCAAGGGAATCTCGTCTCATCATTATATTAGTTAATTGAATTTATCTTGTTGTTAGTGTTAATTTCAATTCCTTTTGCTACTTTGTTTTAAAAACTGAAAAATACAAAAACATTGCTTTAGCTTAGATTACTTCATTAGTTTAAAAATCAAATTCTCAAATGATTTCTCACAACTTTAAAGTTTTGTATCACTTTACTACTTGGAAACTTGGAAATTAATCTCCTCACAAGAACGACCTAGGTTGAGCTACTATGCTACATTTTCTAACCTAGTTTTATTTTGAGAACTCACACGACATGGGTTCATCAACTCTTCATCATGCAAATACAAGAGTCATTTAGTTGTTCCTATTATTCGACATACCATAATTAAGATTTTGTAGAAGCAACATTTGGTATGCCAAAGTTTTATTAACTTGAAGTAAGTTCAAGGATGTCAAATGTTACTAGACCTAGTCATATTCGAATCTTTCTAAACGCTCTTGGTTAATGGGAGGTTATAACAATAAGATCTATTACACTTTTTTTTTTATACTTGGTGAATAAGATTTGTTACCGTATCCTTAAATAGAAGGCAGAATCATATCAAATAGATTCAATAAATTTATTATTTTTTTCTTCTGTTTCACTAATTTCTTTCCTTTCCCCCCTCCCACTACCATACTACTGCTAATCACCATATTAGTTTAAACGATTGAAGTTGAAGAATCACACCAAATAAATTCACTAATGTTTTTTATGTTGTAGGCTAGACGAGCTCTTAGGGCATTGGAGGCTATGTAGTGAGGCTGCAACAACAAATATTTAGAAGATGCAAGTACAAAAGCAAGCAGCTATAAAACACAATAAAATTTGACTGTTAGAAGAGAAGTATAGACCCTTTTTTGCTTGAAGACAGAGGTATTCTTGTGTGCCTCCTTTCGCTTTCTTCTTTTTGTGTTTAGATAGTTGACATTATTCCAAATCCAAATCTAAAGCTTTTATCTGAACATTTTATTCCTTATATGTTCCTGGGGGTTTAGCAATTATTCGTGTGCTTAGATTGATGTTATTGTCGGCTACTTGTTTCACATACAAAAAACTTATCTTCAAGTACCTTTTTGTGTGTTAGGATGAAATCTTGTCTATCACTGACAAATAGGCACATGATTTGATTCTAAATGTTAATTAACGAGATGATTATGTCTTCTCCCACTAGATGTCTTCTTCAATCTCATTTAATTTCCAGATTTCTTGATTATATGGCTTTTTTTATGCCTGATTTGATGAACACCATTTCTTTATTGAATATAATCCTTAGCCTATCCTCCTTTGATATGCATGTTCTGTGTCCATGTATTTTGATTATTCTGTCTAATTCATCCATATTTATGGTGGATGATGCACTTGCTTTCTACCATGGCTACTGTATCAGCCAATCTATACTTCAACCGAGTTTTTTTGATGTTCTGCTCATTCTTTTACCATACTTCAGCAAAACCATGCTTGTTGCTTTGCTTTTCAATTCATTTATTCAATTTTTAATTGTTTTAAGTGTTTATGACCAACTCATGTATGTAAGCATTTTAGTATAATTAAAACTTAGTTTCATACAGTCTTCATATTGAAACAAAATAGTTTTTTCTGTGCCTTTTGTAGAAATCTTAATTACAATGCGCCATTTTTTTTATTTAACTTGAAGTGAGTTCAGTCATGTGGAATGTTACTAGACCTAATCATATTTGCAACTTTAAAAAATGATATGGTTGGAGTGGGGTTATAATAATAAGGTGCTTTATCCTTCCTTTCCTCAAGGTTATAAAAGAGGGTGGTTTCAAGAAACAAAATGTATTTGCATCCACTCTTTATAAAATTCTGTACCTTTGAGGAAGGATGGTTGACATGTGACATTCTACGAGTCGTGGATGAAGTTCAAGAAAACATACAAATGAAGCAGGAGGGCTATCATTAAGAGGAGATGTCACACCCTTATCTTATTTTCACCTATTTTAGAGTATTTGCGGAAAACAATACGCAGTTCGGTGGGCAACACAATAATAGCATAAATATACTAATATTATGTGCATGATTACGGAAATTCCTCATAGGGGTTCATACTTGATAATTACAATTAATATAGTCTCACAATGCTACGTGGGTGTCTAAACTCATCCCAGGGAAAATGGAGACATCTTCCAGTTTTTGTTCCAACACGCCATTCCCCTCATACAGTTCTTTTCACTGCTCTTAGCATAGCTTTTGTCTTCACCTCTCTAAATTGTTGGTAGGGAGGGTGAGATTCGAGAGAATCTCAATAGGAAAATAATACCAATATGCATGTAAGATAAGTACTTATGCATGACATGCTTGCATTACATAACTCATGTTCACACAATGACATATCTGCGTGCTCAATGTTTCAAATAATATACGTATGGCTATAGCATAAATAGAAACAGAGCTTCACTTATTCATATACGTTTCACATAATCAAGCAAAGCAATAACATGCATCAATACACCAGCACAAATATCAAATACATGCAAGAGAGGTAAGTTCTCTACCTTAACTACCCTTCCCTGTCCTTGAATAGCGTGCATCGATTTGCGTGCCAATCCCTTGGGCTCTCTACTCGGTCTTAAACCATCAAATGTACAGTTTAGACACTTACATAGTATTTCTGGGGGTTACATGAGTCTATATTGAAAATGACTAAAATGCCCTCAGGAACTCGACCTGGCCCTGCCGTACCCGGTCTAACCGTACTTTTTCCGAAATTTTGACTTCGGCTATCATGATGTATTTTCGCCCAAGGAATCCATTTCTGAGCTCGAAATTGCCAAATTCAGTGTCAAATTACAAAATACCCTTGGTAGCCCCGATTTAGGGTTTTATGGGCGTTTTCGTAATTACGCTTTTTCGGCCTTTTCCAAAAAAGTGACCAACTATAATGTAATATCCTGGATTGTGACCAAGGATTAGCAACTTCAAAGTAATGTAATTAATATTAATTGAGCTCTTTTGAAGTATATATCGTGCATTGTGATAATCAGGGGCAAAATGGTAAATTTACCGACCGACTGGTTAGATACCATTGAGAACACTTCTTAGTAATCAAGATTAATGGCTAAGATTGAAAGACCAAAGGGTGGAATCTTGTGCATGCAAATCTATGTGAAATCATAGTAGGGAGAATAAGATGGTGCCAAGTGTCAAGATATGGAACATGGATGAGGTCAAAGTTTTCAAACTCATTCTCTCTTTCTCCCAAGTCGGCTAAGTGTATAGAAAGAATGGAAATGTGATCATCTTCATCATATTTCATTTCTCTCTCATCCTCCTCCATTTTTCGCTGAACAAGCTAAAGAAAGAGAAAAAGAAAAGCTTGAGTTGAGGTAAGTGAACATCTCTATATGCTCAAATGTTCTCTATTAATGTTGTTCGTGAGGTTTAGGGCTATATTTCTATGGTTTCAGAATTTTGGTTGGTGAAGTTTGAGAACTTGTGGAAATTGGGAAGTTGGAGAATTGAAGAATTGACTTTAGGAAGAAGAAGAGGTAAGAATTAGAAGCACTTTGGTATGGTTGCTTTGATCATTGGTTGAGTCTTGAGGACTTTGGAATTTGCCCTGATTTTTGGTAAATTTCGAAAAGCATGTTTTGGTTAGTGTTTAGTGTGGAAATTAGTGTCAGAGTGTCTTTGTGCATTTGGAATTGGCTTGGAATTTTGGGTTGGAATGGATTGCAATGTGTGTGTTGATTGGAGATGTTAAGGTGGCATGTGGTGATTGTGGTAGAACATGCTCATGGATAATGAATATGGTCATTTTGCTGGCTCCAATGTGTTCCTTGAGCCAAATTGTGTGAAAATAGTATGTGATTTGAAATTAGGGACCATTGGAAGCCAATTGGCAAAATCTGGAAAATCTGTCCAATGTAAGTCTGTTCTGGACAGTTAGATGGTGTGGACGTTTTGACTGGGCAAATGATGTTGAAAAATTATGAAACTTTTCAGTATTAAATTTCACATCTCAAGCTTCAAAATGGACATAAATTTTGTGTCATTTCGGTTTTTCAGCTGGGATTTTGAACTGTCCAAAGTTTGGCATCAAAGCTGGACCCTGTTTTGGTGCAATGTTAGGTTTTTGGTAAATCTGGACTTTTGTGGTGATTTCTAGTTATGGACAATATTTTTCCTTGAAAGAGGACTTAAATAGATTTCATTTGGCTTTAGAATCACCTTATTTCGATTTTTCCTGAATTAGTTATGATTTTTGGAAGTTCAGCCAGAAACTGGATTTTCTTGGGCCGCGGCCCGTGGATTCTGGGCCGCAGCCCAAATGTTTTTGAGCGTCTCTGAACAGTTTTGGGCCGCAGCCCAAATGTTTCTAGGCAGTTTTGGGCCGCAGCCCATGGATTTTGGGCCGCGGCCCAACCCCAAAAATCTGTGTTTTGCACTTTTCAAAGGTGGTTTTCGGTATAGCCTTTCCCAACCCTTTGGGTATATGTTTAGGCCTCTAATAGCCACCTAAAGAGCCTAAATGATAACCAACTTAAGTACTATAGAATTAAGAACTTGAAAAAGAAATTGATTTATTGTCCCTAATTTGGTTTATAGGATTCGACATTTGCCGTCCTCGTGAGCCCACTGAGCCAGCAAACGTCAGGAAGGAACGAGGTAGTGACTTTTCCTTTGTACCATATGTGATGCATTGTATGTGTGTTATATCATTGTTTTGTGATAAATACGTATGCTGCAACATTGTGAATATGTGTAAACACCGTCATACCAATAGTCCCTGAGTAGCTAACAATAGATCGGGCAAGGGTTGTATGCCTTCCCGGCGGAGAAAGGGGATGAGGATGAGGTGTGATATACGTGATTATGTGGGCCGAAAGGCTATTTGTGAAGGCTGACGGGCTATTTGTGAAAGCCAGACAGCTATATGAGCTATAAGGCTATGTGTATGCACTGCCACGCCAATAGTCCCTGAGTAGCTAACAACGGTTCGGGTTAGGACAGTGTGCCTTCCCGGCGGAGAAAGGAGATGAGGGTAGAGTGTGATTTGTGCTGCTGTATGATGATTTGCTTACATGCTATGTACTTATATGTGGTATAAATGTTTTGTTACTACTGGGATTCTCTTGAATCTCATTCTTTCCTTTAACTAACTTTTCAGACAGGGCGAGTGGCTCTAAGGAGAAGCGTACGACCCGGAGCGGTTAGAACCCTATAGGGACATTTACTTTTGGATGTGTTGGTTAAACCTGTTGGACAGGAATCTTGTAAATTATTTTTGGGCTGTATTTAGTAACAGATTACAGTTGTGTAATCCCCTATATGGGAATTTTAAACCTTCTAGTGAATGAATGGAACTCGGGGGTTGCCGGGATTGCTATTAGATATTCTGATATGAATGAATGTAAATTAACTGCACAGGTGATTATATTCGACAATTGAATTTGAGACCAGAGTAGGAAAGAAGTTTTGAAAACTTTGTAAAGTCCCTACCATAAGAGGGAGTTTTAAACGAGTTTTGAAATATTCGGCGGTCTCTAAACCAACTATCGAACTATAATTACGTGTTTATAAGCAGGGGGTTACATATAACCCCATCTATTTTTGCCTATAAATCCAATGGAACCATCTATTTCATGAAAATCCAACTTGTCCCCCCAGATCTAGTCTTGGCCGAGACATTGGTCAAGAAAAAGGTAAAATTGCTCTTTTGTGTTTTAGCTTCCAAAACTTGTGTTTTTCCACTTCTAATTCCCTATTAAGTTATTTAAACACATTCTAACCATGATTAAAAGAAATTTGGGCAGCATAACCCTTTAGGATTAGGACTTTCCAAATTTACAAACTTGACAAAAATCACCAAAACCAACTACAAACCTCAACTACAACACCATGCTAGAATAGATCTAAAGTTTGTGAGGTTACCTCTTGAGATCTTGAATCCTATCTCTCTAGGCATCTGCTCTCTCTCTCTCTCTCTCCTTAAGCTCACAATGTGTCTTCAAAATCATATATTCCATGAAGAAGAAAGGTTTAGAGAAGGATCTATGGAATGCTACAAGAAATTGCATAAGAAACCAACTCTTACCTTAAGATTTTCCTTCTTCCTTCTCTCTAGAACTCAAGAGCTCTTCAAGCTCTCTCTCACTCTTCTTTCTTTAGCTTAGGATGAAAATGTGAAGGGAAGAGGAAGGGATAATGTGTTTCATAAGATATCTTTAATTGCTCTCATCCTTTGATTTTTAAGATGCTTTCTTGTGTTGACACATGGCAAGTAGTCTCATCTTCTAACTATGTCATTAGGCTTCTAGTTGGATTTGAACTAACTGCTTCCTCTTCTAGTTAGCATAAAGAACCACCCCCTCTTGCTATTCTAACCAAATGAGTTTTCTTCCAACTAAAACACTATGCACTCAACCATGCGCACTCAAGTTAGTCCAACCTTACACTCAAGATAATCCTTACCATCAGCAATAATGATTGCTATGTTCTTGTAGCATTATTTTA
The DNA here is from genome assembly GCA_963210345.1 of Inga oerstediana. Classification (NCBI taxonomy): domain Eukaryota; kingdom Viridiplantae; phylum Streptophyta; class Magnoliopsida; order Fabales; family Fabaceae; genus Inga; species Inga oerstediana. The sequence continues at coordinate 74,479,108 of OY723399.1, read as the reverse complement.
ATGCAATTGGACATGTGTTCATCTTCATAAATCATAACCTACTCCCATCTTCATATGATAATGACACTTGGCATCTTTAATTCCACAATTTACATAATTGCTTATACATTTTATTTTCAATTTTTGGAATAATGCCAATTCTTATAGATTTTCTGCCTTAACTTTGAAATATCATAACTAAATTTGCAGACATTGTTTTGGAGTGATTCCAAAGGCTATGGAACCCTTATTGAGTCTAGTTTCAAAAACAAAATATGGATTTTAGCCAGTTGGAAACATATCTTTCATTTCTTTGACTGTTGCTTCAGAGACTTTCCAGATTTTCTGGGCTAACTTAAAAAATTCATAACTCTCAATCCACTAGTCAAAATCGCTTATAATACCTATATTAAAGCCCTGGATGTCTACTTTTACCCTGTAAACTTTCATAATATTTGGACATCATTTGATTATCCAAAATCCCAAGACAATCTCACTACCTCGCAGGAAATTTCAATGAAGCATAATCACATTCTTCAAAATTCACCATTTCACTTTCTTTAATACCCCAAAGATATAAGAAACATTAGGGAATAAATTTGGGGCTCCTGCTAAACTAGGGCTTGGCTATCCACTTATTTCAGGCTTATTCACTAGCCTCCAATCCCAAAATTTGGGGTATTACAGGAGAAGGATATAGAGAAATGGCATATTCTTTCTTAGCTTAGGTAATTTATTTTCAAAGATAATACTAGTCTAATTAAATCCTAGTAACAAATCCTCTAGTAATGAGATAATATATATGATTAGCTCTCTCTCTCTCTCTCTCTCTCTATATGTGTGTGTATATTTGAAATATTTGAAATATCTTTTTGGGTCTTTCTCGTATCACAAAGTTTGGCTAAAGGATGTCAAACATGCCACCACCTTGCCAACACTTGTATGAACCTTGTCCAAGCTTTGCCCAAACCTGCCATGACCTTGCTTAAGGTTGCCAAATCATAGCACTACCCCAACACTTGCTAGGACCATGCTGCCCGCACTTTCCCTAATCAAGGGGTCACATTGATTGCCCACACTTGTTAGGACCTTTTCCTAGGGTCCACGTGCATTGCCTGAACCTTGTCTATGTCGCTTACTAGAAGCGCATTTTGAGCTGATTTGCTCTTTTAATAGGGAAACTCTGCTAAAGGTATCAAAACTTCCTACAAACCCCCTTTCTCACTTGATTTTTCATGAGGTATCTATCTAGAATGGGACCCAGAGTTCTGAAATTCATCCATTTTGGTAACAAAAGGCAAGAAGCGCGTTTTGAGCTAGTTTATGCTTTCACAAGGGAAACTTTAAGAGTCTCAGTATAGCCTGGAAATCCCCCATTCTAGCTCAATTTTTCATAAGGATTCTAGAATGGGCCACGGAGTTGTGATACTGACGTGCAATTCATTTGTTGATGACTTGGGTATATAAGGGGAAGATTAATCAAACCGTCTAGAAGTTGTTTCCCTCTGAGCCATTGGGATAGCTGGAGCTCAAGTGTGATTTCTATTAAGCATAGGGGACGTAATAGTAGGACAATGCAAGTGTTCTATTAAGCTGTGCCACATAATTGAGAAGCAACATCGTCAAATCAATAAGGTGACATCCGAGAGGCAACCGGCATGACAATTTTTTTCCACACCCTTATATACCCATATTGACTCATGTGCAAGATTCCCCTTGCGATCCAAGCATATAGCCAAACATCTGAAGGCAACATCCCATCGATTAGATGCTTGACCTCTAGGGCTTAAGGGGAATTCGACGTATAAGACGACCGTGTGTGCAACTTCAAGTGAGAAGAAGGATGGGGGCAAGTACCAGGCATGTCGTGTGGTTAGCCCGATTGCAAGAAATCAACCACATGAGCCTCACACAACTGAGTGCCCCATATCACCCTAGCATAAGAATCATACAGTCCTATTCCAACATGGTTAGGTTATCATACATCCCTTAACGGACATGGTTTTAATGAGTATCTCGCTCATGAGAGATCCAAGAACCCCTAGATATGTACCATATCAATCAAATTGAAATCACACAAGCGAGAGCCCCACCGTGCCTTAGCCTAGGAATCATATAGTCCTATTATGACGAGGGTAGGTTAGCATACATCCTTTAACGGATGTAAGTTTGATGAGTATCTTGCTCACGGGAGGTCTACCTAGATACGGACCACTATCGATCAGATTGAAATCCCACATAAGGTCTACTGAAATTAGAAGGATATGGGTGAGTATAAGGCACATCACGTTGTCGACTCGATTGCAAGAATCCAACTACGCCATGCTTACAAAGTACCTAGGGGGTAACAGCTTGTAAATGAATGTCATTCCACAAGATTGTGAGGAAGAGTCCCATGCATGAGAGTTCTATGAAGCAACAATAAAACAAGTTATATGTTTCTCACACGGGCGAGAGCTCCACGACGCCCTTACTTAGGAATCATACAATCTCATTCTAAAGTGGGTAGGTAGCATACATCTCCTCAACGGATGTCAGTTTTATGAGTATTTTGCTTACAAGAGGGCCAAGTATGCACCACCATCTATCCTATATGAAATCCAACATTTAGGGTCCATTAGAAAGGTCACTGCAGGCTGCCCCCACGACGGCTATGGCGAGAGGGTAGGGTTGCGCTCTATATCTATAATTTGGACCTTTTTTCTCAAATGACAACTTTTTGTTAAGGGACCTTGAGATCGGCGATATGTAAAAGTACTTTTTCATTCTACTCAACTTCATTATGCTCAAAATCATCTTCATGTGGTGAATCCATTTTCTTGCAATTTATTGAACCAAATAAAACATAAGAGCATAGTGAATTTTGATAATGAAAATTAATTTGAAATATATATGAATAAAGTTGAAATATACAAGTAAAAAAATCAAGGCACTCATTATCTTGTTTGATTTAAAATTTTGTTCTACATCATTCTTGTTGAATTGAGAATCAATTGATTCACCCAAATCTTCATCTTTATTTGATTTAAATTATGTCCATCTTCATCCTTATCTACAACAATATTTTTTTGACACCCCCCAAAATGGATCATATACCAACTGGTAAGAAATTCTGCATGAGCACATGACAATCATGAGATTTAAGGTTCTCTTTAACTTCAACTCTTTCACTGATAGGTTCTTTACATTTGAAGATTAGCCCTCTTGAACTTTAATTCCTTGTAGAAACTCACAAAAAAAATTTTCTCTTTCCTTGATAAAGTGTAAGACACTGGAGGTAGATAAACACAGTACCCTTTCTCAATTAGTGCTAACTCTAATTCCCAAGTTGGCCAAATCCAACCTTGTATTGATACTATCCTTATTTGTTTTCTTACATATTGAGCAATGTGCCAATTAGACTATAATAAATATTTTTTAACATGCATCACATCAAGTAAATGTCTCACATATAAGGGCTTCAAATATGGAAGTTCAAATAAAATAGACTTTTCTTCCAACCATTTATCCCAACATGTTTTGATAAAAGGCTTGCCGAAATTGTTATTCAAGTCTTTTTACCTTTTCAAAAACCTGAGCACCGGTGAATATCTTCGGTGGGCTACCTTCTTCTAACTCATCATTGAAAGCCTTTTCCCACTTCCTTCAATAATGTTTCGATGGTAAGAATCTACGATGGCCCATGTAGACATTTTTTTTTTACAATAATCCAGTTGCATTGAATGAGTGTCATCTTCACATATAGGGCAAGCACAAGCCTTCCTTAGCAACAAGCTAAGAAAAAGCATAAGATTTTGGGTATGTTTGGGAAAGCAGTGAAGGGACAGTACCACACATTAAGGCTGAAAAAGAACAGTGGGTTGGTTGGGTACCGTTTGGGTTCACGCCAGCTTTTACTAGGCTTTTAAGCCTGCCATGGCTTCTAGTAGAAGCTCGTTTTCCTTGCTTCTGATTTCTCTCTTCATCAAGGTGGGTTCTATATTGCAGAGGACGGAAGATTATTGCCTAGGCATTTATTTCCTTACCTGTCGTTGGCATGCAACTCGAGCTGTGATATGTGTCCTTCCTTTGAGGCCTTTCTTCCGCTCAATTGAATGTAGTTGGTAGTAACTATATCTAAAATAGTTAAAACAAAAAGCCATATTTTTCCTGTGTGTCGAGACAAAGTACATCAAATAGTGAAGAATTAAATTTATGTTAAGCAAGCTAGCTCAATTGGATTAAGGCCTTTCTGCTTGAAAAATAAAGGATTAAGAGAGAGAAAATCTATATCCGACAAAGCAACGTAAGAAAACAACGAATGAAGCTATGCTCTGTTTTGCTGGTTCGGTCTCTGTTCCGAAGAAGAAGAAGCTTTGGTCAAATTAGATTTGACCACGGACTTCATTGCAAACTTCAAAAGTTCTCAAGGAGGGATTAAAGTGAAAATTTTTGAAATATTTGTAGGTAAACTGTCATTTATAAAACATTTGGGTCCCTTTCTGTGATTTTCCTGGTCCCTTTTCTTCATTCACTTGTAATTTTCATAAATTATGGGGTCCTTTTCTGTAATTTTTTCTAGTCCTAAAAATATTAATTCTGATGCTCTAAAATCTCGAATTTCTTATTAAACACCTACAATGCAAAATTAAGCACAATGTAGCATTAAAAGTTCAAGTGATCATTTGTATGAATAATTAATAAATTTTGACCATTTTGCTCCTAATTACAATTAATCCAATACGAATGTCCCTAACTCAAATTAGTGCTTAATCATGTAATAAAGTCCCAAAAAATGAATTAATCTGACTTATTGTGTTTTGTCAAATTTTAATTTTAATTTTAATTTTTCACTTCAATTATCACAATATATATATATATATATATATATATTATTCATGCCATTTTCAATCATTTTCATCTAAACGGGCTTTTCAAACACTAATTCAAACAGGTTTAATGTTAGAAAAAAAGTCACTTCTACGACCGCTAATCCAAACACAAATCACATCTACAATCTGACTTTTTTTCTATCTAACTTTTTCAAAAGCCCATCTGTAAAAAAAAAAAAAAAAACTCCTTATCCACAGCTAATCCAAATAGGCACTTTGTTAGGATCTTTTCATGTTCGATTGCAAATCAAATAAACTCTTTTACCTCATCATATATTCTCTTAAACACCGATTAGATAACATCCATTTTCGATCCATATATATACCTTCAACCTATTTGGAAAAGTGGTTATTAATACATAGCTAATGTGTTTACTAATTATTTTTATATTTTGTTATTTATTTTTAGGGTTAAGATGCAAATTTTCCTTGAAAGTTTTTGTTGAGAAGCAAAATTGCCCTAAAAATATTTTTAGGTTCAATATTATCCCAAAAATTTCAAAACGTAGCAATGTTACCTCATACTATTAACTAACTAACGTTGCCCATTAAAAAATTGACGTCGACCATTAAATCTTTAATGGTGTGAGGTATAACATTGAGCCCATAAAAAACTTTCGGGATAACACTGCTTCTGATCGAAAACTTCTAGGGCAAATTGGCATCTAAACCCTTTATTTTAAAATAAAATCAGCAGCATAACAACTTAAAGAATGAAGTTTTTTAGGTCTTAAACCCTCTCTTTTAATTGATAGTAACTAATCAATCAATTACAGCACATCTGAATAATTTTTCACAACCCATAACCAAAAAAAAAATCATAGAAAGCATTAGAAGCCAACAAATAAAATACAAGTGTTAAAAATAAAGAATTATTTTTCTCATGCAATTTAGTAACAATTACTATAATTGCTAAAAATTATAATTACTACATATTTGCACAAACAACCTATGATAAAAATTAATTCTATCTCAATTATTTTTCAGCATATATAAATGTGAATATTATTTCATATTTCAAAATAAAATTAATATAAAACATATTGAGCAAATTAAAATGTTTACCATTAATAAAATTAAATTTGTAAGCTTAAAAAAATTATAAAACTTACAATATATAGGAATATTAATTATAGAGATAAAACTTCAACCACTTCATCTAAGAAAAGGTCAAAGAAGGGACAAAAAAAAAAAGAAAAGAAATGATAGGTTTGGGTTTGGGTTGGGGAAATAGGATATCGGGGAAGTGGGGACAGAAATGGGAAAAGGGAGGTGGGGAGGTGGGGACAGAGCAATAGGAAAGGAAATGAGAAATAGGGAGTATGGGGACGCGTAAGGAAAAAGAAATAGGGCTTGGGGATGGGAATGAAGTTTGGGGTTAGGGTGAGGTTATGGGGTTGAGGGGATGATTAAGTGAGGAAGGAGTGTGGTTGGGGTTAGGGTTGGCGAGAGAAGGAAGTGGGTTCTGGAGGTGTGAGATTGGAGTTTGAGAAGAAGAAAAATAATGGATTAAAGAGGGAAAGCGGGGCGCCAACGGTGGGTCTATGAAAAGTGAGTGTGTAGTGTGAAAGTGTAGGAGAAAGGGAATTTTTGTGAATATCTAGAGGGGCTTCTTTAGTGCTTTATGTAAAATTCTCTTTATTTACCATATAATTAACTATTTCCAACAACTCATTAAAGTATTAGGTATTACTATGGTAGAAAAAAAGGAAACCAAGTACAATGGCCTATTATAATCACAAAAGATTTCACTAAACACTTTGGAAAAGTCAACTATGATAGAAAGAGATAAAACCAGTCAAATGATTTATCATGCTTGTTAGGATCTCAACTTTCATAAAAAAGGAATCAAAGCCTTACCATGGAAGAAGAGAATCTACCATGTAAGAAAAGATCTAGCCACCTGTATAACACTATAAATTCCAATACTTAAAATTGGGATCCCAATATCACAATTAATATATTCTCAAATGAGCTAGGGCATTTAAAGCCTTAAATAGAATAACAGTCACCACATCCCATTATTACAACATGTAACCAAATCTAAATATCTTGATTCATTTCATTTATCAAAACATTTGGGCTCAACCCATAACAGAAGAACTACCATAATAAAATAGTATATAGGGGCTAAGTATATGCAGCAAAAAATTAGAACAAGACCAATACGCAGCAAAAATGCAAATTATGCTAAGCATATCAAAGGGGCTCTAATGCTTGGCAATGTACATCAATTAGAACAAGTTAAGTGGAAGGAGGCTATATAGAGACGAAATGAAGACTCAAGCCTCACATGACTTTCCCTTTGAGATTAAACCCTTTCCTGAAAAATAATAATAAACCACGAGGTGAGTCATATGGACCCAGTAATCATAAATACAATTTAATAAGTATGCATGAAATGATTACAATATAGTTAAGCGGATTAAATATCAATTCATATAACATAAAGTACAAATAGTTTTCCAAAAACAATAATAGTTCAAAGAGTAATTAAGCATGTAAAGGATTCCCTCAACCATCCTTATAACCTCTTTATAACCGATGATAGAATCCATAAGCTACTAATACATAATAAGGATTTATCTCTATAACGAGGCCACACCAAGCTCTTCAATAGTAAGGTGTAGCCTAACCAAAGGCTACTGAACTCATATCGGACCATAGGTTCTCTTTCCTAAGAATATGAAAAGGTGTCACGTCCATTGAGCTAACCCTTATCAGACTTGGCCAATAAAGGGTGATATCAAGGCCTTAAGAATGTTAAAGCATTAGATGCCAAGTGGTGGCTATAGCATATGGTTTAGAAGAATCAAACGTCCTGCATCACACCCCCAACACAATCCAACACAACCCAACATGGCATTCAATGATTCGACATCACAAAATCTAGTATCAACCATTTATTCTCATAATCCATACTCAATACAATGCATTATCAACATGTTGATAAACCATTCAAGCCCACTTAGCTAACAAGTTTATTAAAATAATAATTCATATTGTTATTGTACATTTTTTTATATATAAAACACTACATATACTTCTCAAGTTTCCTATATATAATCACCTCAACAAATATACAAGGTAAAATGGAAAGTTGTTACCTCATGTTCTTGACATAAGAACTAAACTTGATAAGATTCAAGTCCAACAAAGCCAATTTTAAGGTCACTCTACAATCTACATAATAAATATAAGGGAAAACTAATATGGAGGTCCTTATAATGTCATCCAATTTTGAATTATTTCCCTAAGTTTTTTTTCCTTCGTATTGAGTCCTTTTAGTTTCTGTCGTTAGTCCTTCATCTTTGAAACTGTTAAATAGGGACTAACAGTATTACCAATTTTTTTTAAGTGTGCTGACATGGCAAACAAGAGAATTATTTTGACAAATTGTCTATGACCAAGCATCGGGGAAGAATTTTCACCATTTCTCAATTTTCCTTTTCACCGGCAGCTAAAGTCATCCCCTTGGGATGGAAGAAGAAAAAGTTGAAGATGAAGTCTCCTGGACCAAAACTAGCAACGATGGTAAGCTCAAGGGTGAAAACGGTGAATCCGAAAACCAGAAAAGCAGAGCAGGCAATGACGGTGATGAGGTTGTATTGCAGTTGGAGCCGTTGTGAAGGTCGTTTGGGTTCATATGAGAGGTTCAGACAAGTAGATTTTAATATTCTCTTCTGCGAACATTAAACTTATTTCCCATGGAAAATGAATCAGTGCCTTTATTCCATTAACTGTTCAATTGACATTAAGGAGGGAAGGGAAAGAAGATCTCGGCTGTAAAAAGTGTTGTAGATGAGATAGGTCAAGAGTGAATGATGGTGAACAAGAAGACGATAAAATTGAGGAGGTGTTGCTGCTCTAAATTGATATCAGAATTCATGCATTCACCAGTAACTTCCAGGCATGGATTTGAAGGAGATTCTGAGGGATGTTAGCTACCGGTGAAAAGAAAAAATGAGAAATGGTGAAAAGTCCTCCCCCGTTGTTCCGTCAAAATCAACTTGTCAAAATAATTCTAGTACAGAATTGATAACACTATTAGTCCCTATTTAACAGTTTTAAAGATGAAGGACTAACTAATATAATGGCAGAAACTAAAAAGACCTTCATATTAGTTTTCCCTAAAGATAATTATACATTAATAAAATTAATAAAAACGCTAACTAATACAATAGTAAATAAATTACTTCCATAATCACTTTACTTAGAAAAATGACAACAATTTACATACTCCTGAACTCATCCTTCTAAATCTCAATCCTAAAATTTCTCAACTCTTTTTCAATCATTAAAATTTTTAACAATAATAATTCTTCCTATCATCTTAAAATCTCCAAAATTTTTCACTTTAATCATTAGTGCAAATCCCATAAATTTTTCTCTTTAATCCATAAATCAACTCTTTCTCAAATCATCATTACAATCACATTTCTTTGGTAGCACTTTCATGAGAAAGTACTATAGGCAGCCACCATTAGCTGTAGCACTTTCCTACGGAAGCACAACAGATAATTAATATTTTTCTAAAATAGTATTGAAACTTAAGGAAGTATTACAAAATGGGCGTTACTTTTTATAGTTTTTGTATTATTGCCTCAAAATAACCATTTACATAAATCTAGTTTTAACAATAATAAAAACCAATTAAACCTTAAATCTAACTTATATTTCCAATCATAACAATATCAAATCCCAACAAATTAAAAGCCCTCCTCTAACAACAAACCCTCACTCCAATTCACATATAATCTCAAATCTAACAAAACTAAACTGATTAAATATTTAATCTAGTCCATATAACTCATTTAAACCCAAAAGATTCAGTGAAATAATCACCCAAAAACCTCAACATTTAAATATCTAAAAATCTAAAAAATCAAGGGAGAAAAGTAGAAATCAAGTCTAGATCACTTATTTCCAAATAGTTGCAAATTGATGCTCTAGCAAAGCCCAAACATTTTCTCACCTATTTTCATCCATTTTTCAAATATCCAACTCCCCTCTTTACAAAAATCTTTGACGTTAGCGCCTGGGTGTTGGTGCTCTTTGCCGTAGCCAATGCCTGGGCCCTCATTTGAGCGCTTGGATGCTGGTGCTCTCTAACCCAACCAACACCTGGGCCCTCATTTGACTACCTGGGCATTGCTGCTTTCTTACTTAGCCAGCGCCTCGACCTCATTTGAGCAGCCAGGCCCTGGTACCCCTGTCATATTTTTCTCTGTTTTTGATATCTTATTCCTATATTTCTCACTTCCAATATTTATAACTGTGAATACAATACTCTAAAACTTCGTTTATAATCTCCCCAAAATTTAATCAATAACTAATAATCTAATTACTCAATTTTCATACAAAATCATTATTTAATTAAAACTTAACCTTGGGATTAAAACTTAGAATGTTACAAGCGCCAGCTAAATTAGTTTTAGCAATAGAATTTTGTCTATTGCAAAATTCTGTTGTTGATAAATAGTTCTATTATATCAATATTGATTACTTCTGTTGGAATTATGGTTCTTATTTATAGTGACAATCATATGTCTCATGATGAAGGATATTTGAGATTTTTTGCTTATATGAGTTTTTGTAATACTTCAATGTTGCAATTGGCTACTAGTTCTAATTTGATACAAATTTATGTTTTTTGAGAATTGGTTGGAAGGTTTTCTTATCTATTAAGAGCTTGTTTGGGTAAACGGCCCACATTCAAATCACACGGTGCAACCAATAAAAGCATAGTCAAAATAATTTGGGGTGTTTGGATAAGCTTTGGAAACAATTGGGCTTTTTATTTTAAAGTGGCTTATTTGAGAAGCCCATTGAAATAAGTTTTTTTCCCCTTCCCCACGGTAAGGTTGTTACGGACACGGTGAAAGAGAGAGAGAGACCAAACTAAAGGTACAGCATTTTGGATTTCATTCTTAGGCACTCCCGATAGCATTTTAGTGAAGTACTTTAGTGTCTATGTTTTTTAATAATAATTGAAGTACTTTTTAATCAAATTTTATTTATATTTTTTCACTTCAAGTATCTCAATATAATTTAATAACATCTATACCCTTTTCATTTATTTTACATCTAAACATGTTTTTCAAACTCTAATCCAAATAGGTTTAAGGTTAGAAAAAAAAGTCATTTCTGCCACCAATAATCCAAACACAAATCATATTTATAATCTGACTTTTATCCTACCTTACTTTTCCAAAAGTCATATGGTAAAAAAAGTTACTTCTCCACTGCTAATCCAAACAGACACTAATAGATTTTTGGTTCACACGACCTGTTGTGGCAAATGCTTGTCAAAAAACGTTTGTAACTAATCGGGTAGGGGGTTTTTGTTTGTTATTGGGAATTTTGGGTCTTTATTGGATACCAGGTAGTTTGGAATTTTAGGATTTATTTGAAATATTCAATAACTTGATTTTTAATAATGAGGTTAATCTTTTGTTACTTTATACGGCTTCCTGTTATTTGATGGTTCAGTTGCTAAGTCTACCCAATCCCCCTTCATGTATGGTTACTGGATGCTATGAAGGGTAAGCTATAATGATTAAATATTGTATTAGCATTTATATTGTGCACACCTAGAAAAGCTCAAGAAGAATGCTCAAATCCGAATTTACCACTTAATTACACATAAATGTGCATACACCTGGAAAAGCTTGAGGGGAATGCACAAACTTGAATTTGGAGCCTAAATTCAAATTTGTGATGCTAAAAAACTGGGCTGTGGCCAGAATAAGGAATAAAAGAATATTATTAAAAATTCTCTAACACTTAAAATACACATATTGGAACCCCAAAAAAAAAACCCCATATTCAGTGTTCAATTGATAATCATTGGAGAAATTTAGATTTAGACACAAAAACCATATCAATATATTAACTATTCTTGATTCTTATTTTCCTACAAATTAAATGTCACGCCCTTATCTCAATTTCAACCTTTTTCAGAGTATTTGCGGAACACGATATGCGGTTTGGTAGGCAACACAGAAATAACATAACTATACTGATAATATGTGCATGATTACATAAATTCCCTATAGGGGTTTATACATGATACTTACAATTAAGGTAGCCGCACAAGGCTACTATGATATCTAAACTCATCCAAGTGAAACGGAGACTTCTTTCCGTCTTCATTCCACTACTGTAATCCCCTCGTACGGTACTCTGCATTGTTGTTTGCATATCTTCTACCGTCTCCGGTCTAAATTGTTGGTAGGGGAGGGTGAGATTCGAGAGAATCTCAGTAGGAAATAGATACCATAATGCATGCATGATTGATGCTATGTGTATGACATGTTAGCTTTATGTAGATGTATGCCCCATAATGACATTTATGCATGCTCAATGTTTAATACAACAAGACTATGGCCACAGCGAAAACAGAAACAAAGCTTCGTTTATTCAAATATGCTCTACAAAATCAAGTAAAGCAATCACATACATCATTGCACAAGCAAAGTGTAATATCACGAATTTTGGGACTGGAGACTTGGAAATAAGCTTAAATTAAGTAGACTGCTAAGCCCCAATTTAACAGGTGTCCCAAATTTATCTCCTAATGATTCTAATATCTTTGAGGTATTAAGAAAGTAAAATGATGAATTTTGGAGAAAGTAATTATGTTTTTGGTGAAATCGCTTATGAGGTAGTAAGCTTGTCATATTCATTTGAATGATCAAATGATAATCAACAATTATGATATTTTACAGGATGAAAGTAGACATCCTAAGCTTTAATTTGATAGGTCATATGACTCAATTAGAGCTATACACAAAAAGATATGAATTTTTGAAGTCAGCACAGATAAACTGTGAAATTTCTGGAACAATATGCAAAGATTGAAATTCTGGGAATTTTGTGATTCCAGAAAGCAAAAGTCTATATTTTTTTCTTGAAACTAGACTCAATAAGAGTTCTATAGGCTTTGGAATCACCTCATTTCGATTTTTCTAGAATTAGTTATGATTTTTCAAAGTTTGGGCAGAAATCTGCCAGAATTTTGTAAAATCCGAATTTTGGAAAATTAAACAATTGATTAACATATTATAATATAAATGATAAAAGGAAAATCATCATCTTCCTCCCACCATTTCAAACATGCTGCAGCCAAGGAGAGAGAGAGTTGTGCTCTTTTAGAGAGAGAAGGAGAGGAGAAAACTCACAAGATAGGTCGATTTCTTCGGTGAATTCGTACCTAATGTGTATAATCCTTCTCCTAAGCTTATCTCCTATGTTGTTTGAGGTGTTTAAAGCAAGATTTTGGAGTTTGGAGGACTAGGGTTTTCAGCCATATTTGGGAAAAGTCAGAAGGAGCTTGAGGTTGTTAGATCAAGCGTTTCACCCAAGAGGGGGGGTGAATTGGGTGATACTGAAATTTCTTTCGAAAATATAAAACTTTGACAAAAGAATTAAAACAGTAATGAGTAAGGAGAAATATCACCGAAGTGTACACCGGGAGTTATACTGGTTCGGTCACAACCACTTTGACCTACGTCCAGTCCTCAGAGCTTCTCTGAGAGTTTCACTATAGCTTCCAAGATTCAGTGGGTTCTTGGCACCTCAGTACAAGCAAGTTCCTTACACCTGGACACTCGCTCCCCCTTACAGGTTGTAATCCAATCCCAACTCAAGGTTCCACAACCTTAAGTTATTTCAATAACAAATATTGAGTTTGAATGAAATATCTCTCTTACAGAGTAAATGATAATCACTGAAGCATAGAAATACAATTTCAACATGAAAACAGAGCAATGAACTTAATGATACGTTCGTATGTGTGCTTAGTTGTTTTTCTCTGTTTGAAGGTTCCCATATATATAGGTATGTTGGTGATGACCGTTGGAACGTTTCCTTTCGTCTGTTGGTGAGTGCGCAGCCACTATTGACTTTTCAAGTTTTTGAAAAATATCCGTTGGCATTGGTTGGCATATGAACGTTTCTTTTGACTTTCATCTCTTGATATGATTTCTTCATTGTTTATCTGTAAATATACTAAGAATACTAATATAATGAAAGGTTAATCATATAGGAAACAATATAATGAAGGTTTGAATGATTTCTAAAGTTCTGGGTACGCTTACTCGAGTAGCTCCTCGAGTAACCCTTGAAGTTTACTCGAGTAGCTCCTCGAGTAACATCGAGAAATCTTTGTTTAATTGAAAGTCAATGAAGAAAAACAAGATTACTCGGGTAGTGCATAGAGTAAACTAAATTTCACAACTTTGGGAATAGTTATTTACTCGGGTAGCTACTCCAGTAATGCTTTTGCAACTTCATAGATTACTGGGGTAACACCTCTAGTAATCCTTTAAAAAAACTTTTGATTACTCGATGCTCTACTCCAGTAATGTTGGCAGGATCTCAAGGCCGAGAGCAATTACCTTGTTACTCGAGTAGGGACTCGAGTAATGCACTCATTTTTGCATAGGTTACTCGGGTACCACCTCGAGTAACTAAGACTTTTGAGCATGACTTACCCGGGTAATGACTTGAAGTTTACTTTGAAAATATTTCTGCATACTGGGGTACTTACTCGAGGGATCCACTTAAAATAAAGCATGCAAAACTTGTATACTAGAGTAAGTACTCGAGGAAGATGAAACAAAGAGAGATCAGGTTAATCGGGTACCAACCTCAAGTTTTCACTTACTTTAGTATGTTACTCGGGTAGCTCCTCGAGTAACATTGGCAGTGGTATAAAGTACCGAGAGTTACATATTTTCAGAAACAGAGTTACTCGAGTAGCTCCTCGAGTATCATGGGGAAAACTTGAGGGCAACTGGAAGTTTTCACAGGGTTACTCGAGTAGCTCCTTGAGTAACATTAGCAGTAGTACAAAATGCCGAGAGGTCCATATTTTCACAAATACAGTTACTCGAGTAGCTCCTCGAGTATCATGGGGAAAACTTGAAGGCAACTGGAAGTTTTCACTTGGTTACTCGAGTACCTCCTCGAGTAACATTAGCAGGCCGAGAGTAACTCCAAGTTTTTACCTGGTTACTCGAGTAGCTCCTCGAGTAATGGTGGCAGGTTACTGGAAGTTTTCTCTTGGTTACTTCAAGTTTTGTCTCATTACTCGAGTAGCTCCTCGAGTAATGCCTTAGAACATTTGCTTCTGATCAAGTTCCTCAGCATTTTCTCATGGCCAATCTTCATTACTTCCATGCTAACTTCAAGTAAAGCTTGTTCCTGTCATTACTTAGTTCAAACTTGATTATTAATCATTTCCTTTTCAAACCATTCTTTTGTTATCATCAAAACATGAGATCTAACAGAGGTAACTTCCAAACTCTTGCATATTGACTATTCTGACTGCTATAAACAATTTAATCGGTGAAATTTCGCAGGATTGTCTTTGTGTGTAAAAATGGAAAATGGGTTGTGGGGGCTGTTATGCTGCCCAAATTGATACTAAATGGTAGTTTTAACCTAATAGAATAGTCAATAAAGTGGTTAGGAGTAGAAAGGAGCGTGTTTACGGAGTCAAAACCGAAAAACCCCAATTTTCCCTAAATTCCTATAAGTTTCAGCCATATCTATAAATGGGCCTTAGAGTTGGATTTTCAATGATTTGATGGTTCCATTGGATTCAGGAGGTAAAATTAGGTGGGGTAACAGTTGGGTACTTTTTCAGAAAAGGTCGATAAAGCATAATTACAGAAACGCCATTAAAACCCTAAAAGTAGGGCTGCCAAGGGCAATTTCGTAATTTGACATTGAATTTGATAATTTTGAGTCCGGAAATGAATTCCTTGGATGAAAATACGTCAGGATAGCCCTAGTCAAAAATTTGGGAAAACATGCCATCGAGCCGGGTACGGCGGGGCCGGGGTCCTAGGGGAATTTTGGTAAATTTTCAAGATAGGCTCATATAACCCCCAGAAACACTATGGAAGTGTCTAAATAGTACATTTGACATTGTAGGATCGAATATAGAGCCCTGAGCTGTTGGCACGCATTACGAGGCACACATTTCGAGGCGGAAAAGTGTTAAGGTATGAGACTTACCTTACTTGCATGTATTTGATATCTTTGCTTGTGCAATGATGTATGTGATTGCTTTACTTGATTGTGTAGAGCATATTTGAATAAATGAAGCTCTGTTTCTGTTTTCGCTGTGGCCATAGTCTTGTTGTATGAAACATTGAGCATGCATAAATGTCATTATGGGGCATACATCTACATAAAGCTAACATGTCATACACATAGCATCAATCATGCATGCATTATGGTATCTGTTTCCTACTGAGATTCTCTCGAATCTCACCCTCCCCTACCAACAATTTAGACAGGAGAAGACGGAAGATATGCAAACAACAATGCAGAGTACCGTACGAGGGGATTACAGTAGTGGAACGAAGACGGGAAGAAGTCTCTGTTTCACTGGGACGAGTTTAGACACCCAAGTAGCCCTGTACGGCTACACTAATTGTAAATATCATGTACGAATCCCTGAGGGGAATATCCTTAATCATGTACATATTATCAGTATAGTTATGCTATTCCTGTGTTGCCTACCGAACCGCATATTGTTTTCCGCAAATACTCTGAAAAAGGTTGAAATTGAGATAAGGGCGTAACACAAAGATATCAAATACATGCAAGTAAGGTAAGTCCCCTACTTTAACCCTTTTCCGCCTCGAAACGCGTGCCTCGATCTAAGTGCAAACAGCTCGGGGCTCCATATTCGATCCTACAATGTCAAATGTACTATTTAGACACTTCTATAGTGTTTCTGGCGGTTATATGAGTCTATCTTGAAAAATTACTAAAATACCCTCGGGGACCCGGCCCCATCGTACCCGATCCGGTTGTACTTTTCTTGAAATTCTAACCTGGGCTATCCTGACATATTTTTGCCCAAGGAATCCATTTTCGGACTCGGAATTACCAAATTCACTGCCAAAAGATGAAATTGCCCTTTGCAGCCCTTATTTCAGTGTTTTAAGGCCGTTTTTGTAATTATGCTTTATCGGCCTTTTGCGAAAAAGTGCCCAACTGTAACCCCACCTAATTTTCCCTCCTGAACTCAATGGAATCATCAAATCATTGAAAATCCAACTCTAAGGCCCATTTGTAGAGATGGCTGAAACTTGTAGGAATTTAGGAAAAATTGGGATTTTTCGGTTTCAGCTCCGTAAACACGTTCATTTCTACTCCTAACCACTTTATTTACTATTCCATTAGGTTACAACTACCATTTAGTATCAATTTGGGCAGCATAACCCCTAAGAAAACCCATTTCCAAGAATTAAAACCAATGGCAATCCGGCGAAATTTCACCGATTAAATTGCCTACAGCAGCCAGAATAGTCAATATACAAGAGTTTGGAAGTTACCTCAAGCTCCCACTAGCTTTTCCTTCTTGTGGCTGAAAACCCTAACTTCAAAACACCAAGATTTGTGCTTCAAATACCTTATATCACATAGAAGAGAAGCTTAGGAGAAGGATTACACACGTTAGGTACGAATTCACCGAAGAAATTGACCTATCTTGTGAGATTTCTCCTTCCTCCTCTCTATTTTTCTCTCAACTCCTCTCTCTATTTTCTGCATAAAGCACGTCAGTTTTGGTGCTGAGGGAAGAAGATGATGATTTTAATAATATGTCCCCATTTAATTAACTAATTTTCCCAATTTCGAATTTTTACAAAATTTTGGTAGATTTCTGGTCAAACTTTGAAAAATCATAACTAATTCTAGAAAAATTGAATTGAAGTGATTCTAAAGCCCATAAAACCCTTATTGAGTCTAGTTTTAAGGAAAAATATAGAATTTTGCTGAAGGGAATCACAAAATTCCCAGAATTTCAATCTTTGCATACTGTTCCAGAAATTTCACAGTTTTTCTGTGCTGACTTCAAAAATTCATATCGTTTTGTGTGTAGCTCTAATTGATTCATATGACCTATCAAATTAAAGCTTAGGAAGTTTAGTTTCATCCTGTAAAATTTCATAATTTTTTATTATCATTTGTTCATTCAAAATCACATGACAAGCTCACTACCTCATAGACGATTTCACCGAAAATATAATTATATTCTCCAAAATTCACTATTTTACTTTCTTAATACCCCAAAGATATAGAAAACATTAGGGGATAAATTTGGGCTCCTGCTAAATTGGGGCTTAGCAGTCCACTTAATTTAGGCTTATTCTCAAGCCTCCAATCTTAAAATTCGGGGTATTACATTAAACAAATATGAGTACATGCATAGTGAATAATAACATTGTTTATTGGTCCCATCAAATGTGCAATAGCTGTTGAAACCACAAGCTCCACTTCCTATCTCTCCATTAACATGAAAACAAATATTTGAAGGTGTGACAGAGAAAGTTGACCAATTTCCAGTGCTAGAGCCACTTTTCTTGGGGTAGATATAGTGCCTAAATACACCATCATAATCAAGAACAGCTCTTTGGTAGAAATCTTGTTTAGAATACAGAGTATTTGATGATATTGTACTAATGATAGTTCCATTATCTGCACGTAAAATTATATAGCCAGATAGGTTGAAGATCAAAGAGAAGCCAGTACCAAAAGCTTGAGTACTCCAATAAGCAACATTCACAAGATCTGTTGGAAAACGGGTTGTGTAAAGCACAAGATTCCCATCACCTTGTAGATAAAACTGAAATCTTCCTCTTGAATAGTTGGTTGCCAAATAGCGTGCAACAAGTCGAGCTGGTTGATTTAGAGCCTGTCCTGGTAAAATTATGTCAGTGGGTAGCTCAAAGCTCTCCCACAAAGTTCGAGAGTATCTTGTGCAACTAACACGAAATTACCAGAATCAAGCATGGCTGCGTAAGCGACTACTCCAGTTCTTGAAGGGCTTGCATTGCAAATTTGCTTACCATTAGAGTTAACAAGTTGGAACCAACCATTTGAGGTGAGCTCAACTTTAGAACCCTTTGGTGCAAGATTTTGACCATTGGCTGACCAAACAATAGTTTGTTCTGGTATTTTGTTAAACCAGATTGCTAGTAAAAACCCATTTTCCTCAATTTGTTTGAACCCAAATGCAAAATCAGCTGATGGTGAAGCCCAAAAAGAGCCATCTTCTCCAGCAATAAGGGAAGTGCCTAGAGTGATATTACTGGTAGTTTGAGAAACTACAGAAAGTGAAAATATGGGAAATAAGAGGGACAACAAGATTGCATATAACTGCAAAAAGGCCATTGATAGAGGCATGAGTTGTGTTTTGTTGGAAGATGAATGACAAGTGCTTTTTAATATAAAGCACCTGTATAAGACAAGTAAACAACCCAACAAGATTTGAGTTTAGCCGAAAAAACCATTCCCTCACAATATGGTCAAAAGTAAATTCAATAAATAAATACAATAAAAACGGCAAAGAACGACATATAAAGATGGCACCCTTGTTGGTCAATCATGTCCATTATTTTGCTGGGTCTGTGTGAGAGTCAGACAGAGATAGAGAGTTTGGTGACGAGAGAGTTTATGGCCTATAGTAAACCGTTTTTCATATTCAAATTTTAATCAATGATTGATAATATATTACTTTTTATTAGTTGAAATAAATATTATGATGGCCAATAATGGATCTTTATTTTATAAATGTATGATGCGGTCCTTAATATACCCATAACATTCTACCCACATTTGAGTCCAATGTCCCCTATATTGTATACAGTTGAAAACATCATGATTAAATATTCAATATAAGCACTATGACGTGCTAAAGCATCAACAAGAGTATTCTAATAAAATCTACAAACATATCTGAAGCTAGCAAATATCCAGGGGATGAAATTTCCAATAAAGACTGAACTTGACTAACTTTTGTGAGTGGTAGAAATTTATTTTATTTCAAAATTATTTTAGTTTGTAAACTTTGAAATAGATGAGAGTGAGAATAAAGCCTTAATAAAAAAGTGTTATGTTCAATACTTTTTAATTATATCCTTTTCTTTTACATCTAACACTATCACTCATAATATATATAATTAGTCATTATTTACCTGCTCAACCAATAAAAACAAAGTAATGGCATCACTAAGATATATACGTGATGGCCTTTGTTATTGGAGAAACCCAAGTCAAACTAATCCTTGAGAAATTTTTAAACCAAGCTAAGGGACTATATAGAAGTTAGGGAAAATCCAAGAAAAATACTTCTGAAATAGGAAAATACCGATACAGTACTCCAAATTCCAAAATCTCATATCAGTATCGTTTCAGTACGGATGAACAGTGCGTGGGGCCAAAAGACGATTTTGCCCTTCATCCCTCATTCTCGCCACTTCAGAATAACAACACGATGCTCTTAATTAACAACTGCGAATTCTTGATTAACAACTTTAGTTTCATCTTTTTACTTTTACAATAACAACACCGGTCTTATTATTAACAACACCATATTCTACATTAACAACGCTCATTTCTTATTTCACAACTTCGTAATTTAAGTTTCAGGGCCAATAACAACACCTCTTTCTTTATTAGCAAAACCGTATTTTACATTAACAACACTATATTTTTGAGATGCGAATATATGAAAGAATAAAGCGGAGTTGTTAATCAAGAATCCGGAGTTGTTAATTAAGAGTCTCGTGTTGTTATTTTGAAGTGGCGAGAATGAGGGCTGAAGAGCAAAATCGTCTTTTGACGCCCCTACACTGTTCATCCGTACTGACACAGTATTGATCTGGGATTTTGGAATTCGGAGTACTGAATCAAAATTTCCCTATTTCAGAGGTATTTTTCTGAAATTTTCCCTAGAAGTTACCTTCCTTAGAAGTGTATCATTAATAGTGTATTATTATTGGCAAAAAAAAAATTGTGTATTATTATAGATCTTATATTCTTTTGTATTTTTAAGAATAAAGAATGTAAATTTAGCCGGCTGGCCAGCCGGAGGAATCAAATATTTAAAGTCATGAAGGACTGAAATGTGGTGAACGATTTGAAAGTTTCAAACAACTTTAGTTGAAAATGACTTCTTCTTTTTTTTTTCTTTTTTCTTTTTGGTTAGAAAAGATGACTAATGAGAAGCTTTATCACTCCAGAAGATCATGAAATAAACTTTTTCTATTTTTTTTATTAAATGCTGTTGAAACATAATATGGACTAACCAACTCTTCGATCGGCACGAAGCTGCAGTATTATTCTTTAATATAATAGTGTATGTCTATAGCTACAATATTTTTATTTATATATTTTTGACTAAAATTAGAAAATTGTTAACGTTAAGATATGTTCATCATGTTGCTATTTATTTAATTTAATCTGATTTATAGTGATTAATAGACTGGGAAAACAACAAACCGTTAATAACGAAAGAAAGTGAGGGGGCAGATACCTTTTTTCATGCATGACAAAATGATAGCATTAAATAAGAAATCGTTAGATATTACGTACATTAAGTGTTTCTATTAATCATTAAAAAAAAAAAAAGCATTTATAAGTACTGGTCTGAATACCAAGAAAAATAAAATAATCATCAGTCATAAAAATTATTTCTTACCATGTGATGTTGGTTACTTGGAGAGAGAAGAAAACATCTTCTAACAATAGGTAACAAGTGAAGGTTCAGTTCCAAATTTAATCAACCTATTCCTCCATTGGACTTCCTTTAAAAATGACCCTTTGTAGCAAATGATTCCATCACAAAAATTAATATGATGCTTCTTATTTATATGGAAAATCATATCCCAACCTTCCGTACTATATTTGAGGTAACAATTCGTAACTGTTAAATGACATATAGGTACTGCATTTTGACAAGCTTCAGAGTTTGGTAATCAGAGAACTGCCGAGAGATGTTACTGAATGGAGAGTAGATGATTGTATCACTTCATCCGGACAATGGGATATGAGCAAGTTTAATCACCTACTTCCAAGCCAAGTTTGTACAGCTATTGCACGAGTTAATATCAATCAGCTAAATGGGGAGGATTTTCCGGTATGGAGGTGGTTGTCAAATGGAATTTTCACCATCAAATCCGCTTACAAATACCTGGTGGGAACACAACAACCTCTCAATAATAACTGGAGGAGATGTGTTTGGAAATTGAAAGTTCCTCAAAGGGATCGTATTTTCTTGTGGCTGTGCTTTCATGGTCGACTAATGACAAACATGATGCGTTACCATCGTAGTAGACATCTGACGGTTATTTGTGATATCTGCCATAACTCACGTGAGTCAGTACTCCACGTTTTGCGGGATTGTCCATTCACTTCTGAATTATGGAAAGGATTCTTACCGCCGGATTGGCGTGATCGATTTTTTGGCATGTTTGGGAGAAATGACTGGCTTACATGGTGTGCGAGGAGAAAAGACATAATACAGGGATTTGAGTTTCGTCTTTGGTTTACGGTACTATGCCGGTATATTTGGTTGGCTCGTAATGACAGATGTTTTAATAATAATACTTGGAGTACACAGGCTATTTTAGCTCGTGCTCGTGTCTGCTTAACATGGGGTAATACAAGCTTGCTTCAAAATAGGAATGCAGAAAGAAATCAACACCAATGAATGCCACCACCGCTTGGGTGGGTGAAGATTAATACCGATGGATATAGG
Organism: Inga oerstediana; assembly: GCA_963210345.1. Lineage (NCBI taxonomy): Eukaryota > Viridiplantae > Streptophyta > Magnoliopsida > Fabales > Fabaceae > Inga > Inga oerstediana. The sequence goes on along the minus strand of OY723399.1, from coordinate 74,456,692 downwards.
AATGACAACTTAGGGACTTGCACGTGTGGAGGTGTGTTGAGAGATCACAATGGTGACTTTTTGATGGGGTTTATGTACCAGATTGGGCAAGGAACGATAGTAACTGTGGAAGCTTGGGGTGTTTTGTGGGGACTTAAACTGGCATGGGATAGAGGATACAGACAAATTATGATTGAGTCTGATTGTAGTGAAGTAATGGATCATGTTCAGAGTACGGTATCTCGGGAACACCCTGATTTACAACTTATGGTGGAGATTCACACGCTGCTGGATAGAGATTGGGAGGTGGAAATTTCACATTGCACCCGAGATGTTAACACAGTTGCAGATGCTATGGCAAAAGAAGCTTGGAAGATAGCGATTGATCTTCATATCACAGAATCCCCCCTGATGCTATTACCAACTTTTTAATTCATGATGTAAACAGAATGGATTGCATGTTGACTCAGGAGGATAGCTTCTGATATGTTTGTAGAATATCATTTACTATAAAAAAAAAATATCCTTCACATGAATAGAGGTCATTATCTTCTTCATGCTGTTATTAAAAAAAAAAAGAAGCCAAAGCTGCACAAGCAATAATGTGTCTAACTTCCCACATTATGGTTATTGGATTAACTGTATTTCTTTAATGAAGAGCCAGATTTCATTTTCTCCAAATAAGATAGGGTTTTAGGCCTGAATTCAGGCTTTTTTTAGGCTCCGGTGATACTTTATAAGGCATACCCAAACATGAAGTATTCTTAAATCCATGCTAATAATGTAAGCTTTTAAAAAGGTATTATATTGTAGGCATTAAAGGTCATAAATAGGCTTTGAGCCTATTAAAACATACATAAATGTAAGCTTTTGGTAGGTTTTAAAACCTACATATAATTAAAAGAAAACTTAATTTTTGTATAAAATAAAATATTATGTGTGTAAATTAAAGTCTCAAATCAAAACACACACACACGCATGTGTGTATTGAACAAGTCAGATCTCAAGTAAAAAAAAAAGGCCTAGCTTGTTTAAGCAAGTAGGCCTCTAAATAGGCCTATAATCTAGCCTCTTTATTAAACAGGTCAGGTTTTACCATGTTTCAAACTGTTGTAGGGATCTAACCTATTTTCATCTTTTGATTAAGTATACAAATGATTTTACTAAACATTTTTGACTGCTCATCCCTACGCCACTAAGACAAAATGTCATTTATCCAATTCTTCAATTTTGAAAAATTGTAAGTAAGGATTCAAAGGTTATGCTTTCCAGTGTCACATGTTTGCTCATTAAAAAAATGATAATAAGACGTCAATATAAAAAGAGTTTAATTTTGTTGAGTCATGGATAGAAAAATAGGCTAAGAATAATTAGTCTGACCCTTTGTCATTGCATTTATAATCACTTCACACCAATGATATTGAGACATCTGCCCTCATAGGGATTATTCTAGAACTATATACATACACACATATTTGTATAGTGATTTACAGTGAAATAATTAAGTCGAATATATTCAACTCCCTTTGTTACTTCAGGTCTCTTTCCTCTTCTGTTTTCTATCAGTAATCTTTTGATTTATTTGTCTCTGTTGATCTATCTTGCTCGGTGTAGCTGTTATCCCAAGCTTGTCCCTTAGTTGCCATAAACGAGCATGATGAAGAGGTTTGGTGAGACAATCTACAATTTGGAGCTCATAAGGTATATATTGAATAGTCAAGGCTTTGGACAAAACCTGATCTCGTACAAAATGAACATCTATTTCTTTGTGTTTTGATCTGGCATGATCTACTAGGTTGGATGCAAGTGCAGTAGCACTTGTGTTATCACACCATATAATTGGAATTCGTTTAATTCGCAGATTTAATTCATTTAAGAGAGACTTAATCCAACACAATTCACCTGAAGTATTGGCAAGAGATCGATATTCTGATTCTGAGCTCGATCTAGAAACAACTCCTTGCTTCTTGGATGACCAGGTGATGAGAATTTCTCAAGAATACACAATATCCCCCCAACATACCTTCTATTATCAGGGCATGATGCCCAATCAGCATCAGAAAAGGCAATTAGATCAAGAAAAGTGGATGGTTTGATATGGATACCATAATACATTGTTCCCTTGACATATCTCAATACTCTTTTTACTGCCTTCCTGTGTTCAGTTGTTGGTTGAGCTAAAAATTGACTTGACTTTCCAACACAAAAACTAATATCAGGCTGTGTGTTGCAGAGATACTGAAGCGCACCCACAACACTTCTATATTTAGAAGGATTTGAGAATAACGCACCTGAGTTGGCTAATAGGGATTTGTGGGCTACCATAGGAGTTGGACAGGGAGATGCATTGTTCATATGGAATTTATGAAGTATATCTGAGATGTACTTTGCTTGAGAGAGATACAATCTAGTTCTATCTCTATAAACTTCAATTCCAAGGAAATAATGAAGTGATCCTAGATCTTTAAGGGAGAAAATGCTATGCAGTTTTTCTGTGAACTGTTTGATACTCTGAGGATCGCTTCCTGTCACTAGAATGTCATCTACATATATCAAAATCAACAGAATTTGTTTCTAATCAAAATAGATAAACAAGGAAATATCACTCTTCGAGTTAGTGAACTCCCATCTCAGCAAGACATTCCTTAGTCGATCAAACCAAGCTCTTGGAGCTTGCTTTAAGCCATATAGAGCCTTAGAGAGTTTGCAAACATAATATGGTAGCAAATGGTCTACAAAACCTTCTGGATGCTCCATAAATACAGGCTTAGTGAGAAAACCATTCAAGAAGGCATTATTTATATCTAATTGTTTGATCTCCCACATAAAGGCTGTAGGCAAAATTTGCAAAGAAATACGAAAATCTTTGATTTGAGTTGCGTCTGAGGACACTGTCCTTAAGAGATATTCCGTAGCCCCCTCAGTAAATAGGAAGCGGCATCTCCCTAGGATTAAACGAACCCTTGCTGTAAAGATACAGGGTGGCAGAACTGGTGGAAGATAAAGTAACTCAGTGAGAGATTACCGAGGCTTCTATTTCTCTACTCCAAATGATGTCACGGTTGGGGTATCTATAGATAAAGAATCAATATCTTGAAGTGGTGCCTCTTGAAAACTACACTTTTTCAATTAGAAAGTCATAACTATATGTTAAATTCATGAACCATATTGATTCATAAACCAACACAAATCCCTTGATTTATAAGAACATGACTTCTCAAAACACATTTCTTCATTTAAACATATTCCATAATATTGGAGAGACTCTTTCTTTGACACACCTATATGCAATATTTACAACAATGCCCCACATGTGTCAAAGAAAACACACCATTTGCTGAGTTACACCTATAGATATAACCATTGTATCTGATGGTCCGTAAAATTATGAACCAGACCTAGACCAATAACACTTAATACACAGAAATGTCGGTGAAGCATGCTTCTATGAACTAACAAATCTTGATGTGTATCAGAGGCATTAAAAGTCAGATTATATCCTAACATTTCCACTGTTAAAGACGATTTTGCACATTATGTTAGCCATGCACGTGCCTGGTCCGTAATGAATGTTCTAGAGATTTTGTCAAGATCTCATAGGAGTGGCCACACTTCACATTTATAAAGGTGATTTCTGTAACCCCCTGCCTTAATTACCGTAATTAATATTCGATAATGCGTAATTAAAAGGGGTTTGAGACCGTCGGATAGTTCAAAACGTATTAAATTACCTACCAGGCAGTAGGACCTTACAAAATTTTCAAAACTTCTTTCCTATCCGGGTCTCGTTTTCAATTACCGAATATAATCACCTGTGCAGTTAATTTACATTCATAAATATCAGAGTTCGTAATTTAAACCCCGGCAACCCCCGGGTTCATCTATATATATATATATAGAGTTTCAGATTCTAAGTAGGGGATTACAAACCAAAAATCCACACTATTTACATCTCAAAATATTATACAGTAATCCCTATCCAAAATGAATAACCAACCGAAACCATACTAATGTCCCTAGGAAAACTCTACCCGCTCCAGGTCATGCGCTTCTCCTTAGAGCCAGTCGCCCTGTCTGAAAGGTTAGTTCAAAGGAAAGAATGAGATTCAAAAGAATCCCAGTAGTAACTAAACATTTATACCACACATAAGCACATAGCATGTAAGCAAATCATCATGCAGCAGCAGCACATATCACACTCCACCCTCCTCCCATTTCTCCGCCGGGAAGGCACACTGCCTAACCCGAACCGTTGTTAGCTACTCAGGGACTATTGGCGTGGCAGTGCATACACATAGCCTTATAGCTCATAAGCTATCCGCCTTCACAAATGGCCTGCCGGCCTCACAAATAGCCTTTCGGCTCATAATCAGCCTTTCGGCCCACATATCACATAATCACACCTCATCCTCATCCCCTTTCTCCGCCGGGAAGGCACACTGCCTAAACCCGAACCGTTGTTAGCTACTCAGGGACTATTGGACTGACGGTGCTAACACATATCCACATAAGTCGCAACATACGAACTTATCACAAAATCAATGATACTACGCACATACAATGCATCACATATGGTACAAAAGAAAAGTCACTACCTGATCCTTTCCTGATGTCTCTGGGCACAGTAGGCTCACGAGGATAGCAGATGTCAAATCCTATAATCAAAATAGGGACATTTGGTCAATTTCCTTTTCCAAGTTCTTACTTCAATAACACTCTAAGTTGGTATTCATTTGGACACTTTAGATGGTCATTAACTGTTTAAACATATGCCTAAAGGGTTGGGATAACTATCCCTAAAGATCCTTCTTTGGAAAGCTAAACACCAATTTTTGGTCCCTCTCACTCGAGCACAGAAGGCCGTGCTCGAGCATGACTCCCGCTCTCACTCGAGCACACATGCGAGTGACCTCCAGCGAGTGCTTGCCCGAGAGCAAACTTCACCACAATTCCACACTCTCACTCGAGCACAAGAGGCTGTGCTCGAGCAGAGACCTCGAGCACACTCGAGCACCACGGAAGTGAGGCCTGCGAGTGACAACCCGAGAGCATCTCTCAACATCTTCCTTCACCTTCACTCGAGCACAAATACCTGTGCTCGAGCACTGACCCTCAGTGCTCGCGAGCACAAGGCAGCGAGTGTCTGCCCGAGAGCACCCCAACTCCCAGGCAACAGATTCACTCGAGCACAACCCCAGTGCTCGCGAGTGATCCCCCAATGCTCGCGAGTGCCAGGCGCACTCTTGGCATTCCCCCGCGAGTGAACACCTGAAACGCTCACCCCCAGTGCATTTATGCACCCTCACTCGAGCACAAACATGTTCACTCGAGCACGTTCATCCTGTGCTCGAGTGAGTTCTTCCCTCACTCGAGAAATCACCTCAGAAACCAGATCGCTGCAACTGGTAAACTTCTCCAAAATCCACCAAATGAACCCCAATGGTCCTTAAACTTGTGTCAAAGCCCATTATCCCTTATTTCAACACAAGGAACCCATTGGCAACCAAGAACAACTCAAACTCAACCCATCCAACACATTCTCTCTCTAAATCATCAAACCACTCAAAACCTCCTTCTAACAACTTCCCTCATTCAACTTCAAATCAAATTCTAATCACTCCCAAATGTCAAAACTGACCAAATGAACAGTGACCCACTAATCAAAGCCTACCCTTCACTCAACATTATAATTAGGTCTAATTTCCAGAATTCTCATTGATTAAGAAAACATCTTGACATATATATCAAAATGCATCACAAACCTACCTCTTCAACTTGCTGAAATCAACACCTTGATTCCACCAACTTCCAAATTCACACAACAATCAAACACCACCAATGGAAATTCTGAAATCATAGAAATCAAGCTCTCAACCACTTGGTCAACATTAATGAAGGGTAGCTAAGCATATAAGATCATTTACCTTAACAAAATTCAAACCCTTACTTCCTCTTTCTTGCTTGCTCGCCGGAAATGGAGGAAATGGAGAGAGAAATGAGTAGGTGAAGATGATGATCATTCTTTCCTTCATCCCATACACTTGGCCGACTAAGAGGGAGAGAGAAAAGAGTTTGAAATTGTTGACTCATCCAATGGCTCTTATTTAGCCACTTGGCATCATCTCATTTCTTCCACAATAATTTCACATATTCTCACATACACAAGATCCCACCCTTAGATCTTTCAATCTCAACCATTGATATTGATTACTAAGGGGTTTTCTCATCAATAGCTAACCAGACGGTTGGTAAATTTACCGTTTTACCCCTGATTAGTACAATACTCATTAATTCACCTCTAATGATCCTGATATCACATTACACAATATATACTTCAAATATGCTTAATTAACATTAATTACATCATTTGAAGTTATTATCCCTTAATTAAAATCCAGGATGTTACAATTTCATTTAAGTTTGTGCTTGCACTATGCTCACTATCTTGTTGAACTATGAAATCATTAAGAGCTTTGTTCAACCTACAATAATGCAATCTTGCACATTCGAAGTGTCACAAGAAGGAACATAAAATATATTTTTGCTAGTCAGAACTGATGAACGACTTGTTCTTACCTATCGAACCTTTTTTCATGGGATCACCAATCACAAAGGTTAGGTTGTCATCGCTGTCAATTAATTGCTGGCTTTAGTTCCATTCCCCTCGACTAATTTATTTCATCCTGCAGGGTTTTGTTAATGGCCGATAGGTCTATTATTGACCTCACCAAATCGATTGAGATGACTCTACCATAATTCTTAAGCGCTTATTCATATAATATCTCAAATGATTTTCCACTTACATCATTGTTTTTTCTACAATGGTTACTGCCATATTTAGCAAGTACATGTCATCGACACTTAGTGTTGGTTTCATACCAAAATATTTGTTAAGATATTTTCAACATTCCATTCATTTCTAGAGTAATCAACTCTGACTCACATAATATTTTATTTTCGTCACCACTAAAGGTCAATGATAACAAGGGGGTTTCCATATATAAGCTAAACGTTAGTTACCATTCGTGCATATAAATACAACGAGAATCCACTATACATGATATAATCATTTATGACATCCCTTAACTATTTATTTCTCTTCATGAGAATTTATATATGCTCAATCACCACATATTATTTGCCATGTCACAACTTTTATCAGTGCTACAAATTCTCAACAACTTGTCCATACATTGATTGAGTTCTAAAATCACTTTAAGTTTCATAAGGAATATTCATATAATGATCCACAAAACCAATTTCTAGAAACATTTATCATTTATCATTTATCATCACTATTCTTTTATGATCTTTAACATACAAAACCACAATTGATTCTCTCATGATTTCAAAGGCATAATATGATATATTTGACCATGCATTCCATGCATTCACATTAAAGTTCAATAACCATGCACATTTATACCAAGATAAATATATATCCACAAATCATGAAAATTTAAAACTCCTTTATCTAATACTAGATAAATAATTAAATTTTCATATTACTAATGTAATGGTTATTTAAAGCTATATGTAAATTTTAATAATTCACACCAAGATTTGCTCTTCATAGCAAATAACAAAGCCCTTGTTAAATTAATTTTAATCATTACACACATCATATAATGACAATTTTATAATTTTTTAATATATCAATATATATATATATTCCAAAGTGCTCCCACAAGATACTCTGTCTTAGGCACCCCCACACTTTCAAATATTTCATTAAAAATTTAATTCTAAGTAAATTAGAATCTCATGATATAATTTCATTCCATGATATGTTAAACTAGAATTTCTTAAATATTTCATTCTAATTTCACATAGGATAACAGAATTTAAATTTAAAACTTGTTTCCCAGAAAATCACATAAATATGATCTCATGTGTCAAATATATTATCTAAATAATATCACGCACCAAATTTTTTTCCCCAAATTCTGCAATTACACCTTGCATAATATAATTGTTGCAGATAAGTTCATGTCAGCAACTAATATTTCCCGTTACACTCTTTCATCCAATATATATATATATATATATATTAAAGAGCATCTAATCATAAAACAATGATCAAGGGTGCATATATACGGTCACCAAATATTTTTTCTATTTTTTTCAGAGAAACCAATTATACTCGTGAAAAGTGAAAACAATAGAAACTAAATATATAAAATATAACTTTAATAAAAATATCCTCATTAAAATAATAGGATATCAGCAAAATTCAAGGAGAGATAATAGGAGATTTATTAACTTCCCTATTAATCAAAACTAATATATTTATTAACAAAAGACAATCAACTTTCAACGGAAGTAAATTCACCATGCAAGTAATCAATAATTAGCATGAATAATTAAATAACATTTGATTTCTATGGGCACATCAATACTAAAAAATCGGCACATCAAATATTGAAAGCTATATCCACATTATTAAATTTTTTTAATATATGCCCACCAATTATTCTCAATCAACGTGTACCTGGGTAAAGATTGGACATCAATAACGGTAACTCTAATGTGTCTCTTCTTCTTCTTCATCGTCTTCCCGTACCATTGCAAAGATAGTTTCTCTTTATGATCAGACTTGCAAACTTTCTTTTCTTCCTCTTGCCTATGTTTGCAAGGATCATATAGCCCTCAAAATCTCTTTACCATAAAGATTAAAATAGTCCGGTTGAAGGGGAAATTGGATATTCGTCCATTACAGTACTGATTATGGTTCGTCTTGATCATAGGCTTATTTTTAAATATGCTTTCATCAGATACAGTGAGACCCAATTCTCACTCACTCTCTCACACTAGTGGAAAAATCACTTTTAAGACCGGTTAAAAAAGACATTTTAGACTGGTTCTCGATCCGGTCTTGATACAGCCGGTCTAAAAAGTCTTCTACTTTTTAGACCGGTTATGGAATCGATCTTAAAAAAAAATTTTAAGACCGGTTATAATAGGAACTGGTCTTAATTAATAAAATTTTAGACCAGTTCTTATGAAGAACCGGTCTAAAAATTTGAATTTTAGACCGGTTTTATAAAGAACCGGTCTAAAAAGTATCACATTTTAGACCGGTTCTTTATAAACCGGTCTAAAAAGTCAAATTTTCATACCAGTTTTCTCCAAAACCGGTCTTAAATTTACTTTTCAGACCGGTTTTGGATAGAAAAGGTCTTACAAGTTGAATTTTTTTTAAAAAAAAAAATTTCGTTTAAAAGTATACCCAGCAAGTCATTTCCCCTGTTAAAACATTTCACTCAGCAAGCAGCAGCCAGTTCAACGACATTGGAATATTAAAACTCAACTCCCTTGTGCTTAAACAGTGCTGGCCGACATAGAAGCAAAGGAAAACAACCATGTATAATAAACTCACAACCATAGACAGAATTATAATGCAAGGAAATCAAACAACCATGACAATGCTGTTTTGACCAAGTTCCTTATCTTTTCACTTACATACATACATCAAAGATTAAATTACATTAATGATGATCACACTCGTCTCAGGCTGATGATCACTAGCTGGCCTAGCTTCAGAGAATCTACACTAAGACGTACACCTCATATCCTTCATTTTCCTGTGACGACAACAAAAAAAGTAGTTATATATATACACCAATAACAATATACATAATTCAAATATAGTTCATGATAATTATTTTAGCTAACTAACCTTCAATATAGTTTTATAAAGGGATATCCTCCCATATCCCTTCATGATGATCATTTCTTGTGTCGTGTTCATTGTCTGCTTCATCTTCTTCATTCAATTCTGGTAAACCTCTAGAAAAAGAAGGAGTCTCAAGCAGATCATTCTTTGAATAACTTTCCTGATTAATATCAATGACCCTTTTTCCTTGGAGAGCTACAGACCACATTTTGTTTGCCTGATCAGTAACATAGAACACTTGTTTCGCTTGATATACCATAATAAAAGGTTCATCTCTAAAACTTCTACTATTCAAATCAACTAATGTAAATCCCAACTGATCAATCATCACACCATTGTTGACATCAACCCAGTTGCATTTGAAAATGGGAAGTTTAACTTTAACATAATCAACCACCCAAATTTCTTCAATCACCCCATAATAAGGTATTGCTGCCAATCTAGGATTCTTATCTTTTGAACTAGAGAAGTGCATAGATTTAGCCACTAACATAACCCCACTGTTCTGGACGGTGCTCCTATCATCAAGGGACTTTGTGTAAAATGTATACCATTGATCACAAATGAAGACCAACTTATGACATCAGCCTCAGGACCACGTGCTAACCATTTAATTGTATCAGAAACACATTCTTTGCCATCAACCTTTTGTTTGAACCAATGTGCAAAAGTTTTGTTATGCTCCCTAATTAACCTTTGTTCAGTCATTCGACTATTTCCTTTCCGTACAATTTCTTTATGAGCATTAATGTAATCTTGAACTTCATCAACATTATTCAAGATGTACAAGTGGACTTGTTGCAATTCATCAGGATCCATGCTCTTTACTCAAGCCCCGCGTCAACCGCCTTCTTCGTCATGATGTTCAGGAAGTCCAATGTGTCCTACATTTGACAAGTAATCTTGACAAAACTCCATGGCTTCTTCATAAACATATTTCTGAACAATAGATGCTTCAGGCCGGTTAGAGTTCTTCACATACCCTTTTAGGATTTTCATAGTTCTTTCAATTGGGTACATCCATCATAAATAGATAGGGACACACAACTTGATCTCCCTGACTAGATGAACAATTAGATGTACCATAATGTCAAAAAAAGAAGGAAGAAAAAGCTTCTCAAGCTAGCACAAGTTCAGATATCCTTTATTTTCCAGTTCATCCAATTTTTCTGTCTCAATGACTTTACTACAAATAGCATTGAAGAAGAAACAAAGTCTAGTCAAAATATATTGAAGATCATATTCGGCAATGCCTCGAATAGCTACTGGGAGCAGTTGTTGCATTAAGACATGACAATCATGAGACTTTAGCCCCACTAACGTCAAGTCTTTCATCAACACAAGCTTCCTAACATTTGAAGAATACCTTGAAGGAACTTTGATGCCATGTAAACATTGACAAAAGCTTCTTTTCTCATCCTTAGACAAAGTATGAGCAGTTGGACGACAAAAAGTTCTCTTACCATATGGCTTTGGATGCAAGTCTTCTCGTATCCCCATTTCTTGCAAATCTAATATTGCTTTCACACCATCCTTAGAACTACCTTGTATGTTAAGCAGTGTCGCAACAATACTATCACAAACGTTTTTCTCCACATGCATGAAATCAATACAGTGTCTTACATCAAGCTTCGGCCAATATGGAAGATTGAAGAAGACAGACCTCTTTTTCCATTTCCTTTTCTCATTACTTTTCTTTGTAGTCTTACAAAAATAATATTCATATTTTTCACCTTTTCATAAACTTGCTCCCCAGTCAATGCCTTTGGAGCATCTTCAAACTCTTGTCCACCAAAAAAAGCTCTCACTACTAGAAAAAACATTTTTAACGTCCCTTTTTTAGGCCTTTTAACGTCTGAAAATAAGGGGACGTCTATGTGAGCGACGTAGTAAAAAATGGCAATAACGTCCGTAGATAAAGGGACGTCTAAAATCTGGACTTTAGACGTCCCCAGTTTAAAGTGGGGACGTCTAAAGTCCCACAGTGGGACTTTAGACGTCCCCACTAAACTGGGGACGTCTAAAGTCCCACTGTGGGACTTTAGACGTCCCCAATTTAAAGTGGGGACTTCTAAAGTCCACTTTAGAAGTCCCCACTTTAAAGTGGGGACGTCTAAAGTATTTTTTTTTTAAAAAAAATTCGTTTATATTACAGAACTGGACTAAACAGTATTTAAAACCAGAAATCATATATCATCGTCAATAAAATTACAGATCTAGTATCTGAAATCCAAAATCTACACAATAATATTACAGATCTGGACTAAACAATATTTAAAACTAGAAATCATATATCATCGTCAATAAAATTACAGATCTAGTATCTGAAATCCAAAATCTACACAATGATAACTCTAAAGCTGAAATCTCATAAACAGAAGATGATAACAATAAGATGAATCAGTTGCGAAAAACTTATCTCCTTCTATTATTAAAATTCATTTTCTCGTAATAATAAATAAAGAAGAGCAACAGGGAGAGATGTACCTCATTTTCTCAGTGGGAACGTGGCCATGAAGCATGTTTTGGAGTCTCAATCTACAAACCATAACAACACAAATTAGAAGATAAAATAGAAGGGAAATCCAAAGAAAAAAAAGAAAGAAGGTAAAATAGTAAGAAACATAACAGATCTGGTGAAAAAGAGAGAGAGCAAAGAAAAAGCAAGTTTAAAAATAGTATATATAAAGAAGAAGAAACAAGAGTTAAATGCGTGGTGGTAAGCATTACAAATCTGGTGAAAAAAAAAAGAGAGAGAAAAGAAGAAACAAGTTTAAAAACAGCATATAAAGAAGAAGAAGAAAGTTAAATGTGTGGTGGTAGTGGTTGCGTTGATGAGAAAGAAGAGTGTGGATCTATAAAACTGACAATTAAAGACTGTCAGTACATATTTGAATTGTTTTTGACGTCCCCAATTTAATTTAGGGACGTCTAAAATTGTTTAGTTAATTTTTTTTTTTTTTTTTTAACTTTAGACGTCCCCAATTCAAAAAGGGACGTCTAAAGTCACACTTTAGACGTCCCCAATTAAATTGGGGACGTCTAAAGTCACACTTTAGACACTTTAGACGTCCCCGTCTTGGTATCAGAGCCAGAAGGTGAAGTAGGGATGTAATATTTAGATCTGGATCTGTGTTTATGGTATTAAACTTTTTGTTAGCAGATTAGTATGATTTAAAGATCTGTACTTGATAGCACTTCGTATATAGTTCTTGTTTATCATACATGAGTCCATCCGTGGGTTGAGGTTACCATAAGTCCCGTGTGTTGAGGCAGGTGTTTATGCCCCACGCAGTAGTGTATGATAAATAGAGATTTTATATACCACAAGTCTGGCTAGAGTAGGATCTAAGAAATCTTACTAATTTCTTAACAACATACTTTAATCCATAAACACTGATACATTTTTAATTATTATACCACTATGGATCTAGAAGGTGATGATACTTAGGCAAGGGAGAATTACATCATTATTGTTATCTTCTTCTCTTTAAGCTTTCTTCAGCCTTAATTTCAGCCTTTATATTCTGTTCTTTATTTCTGTTCTTTACTTCCTGCACTCTTTCCTTTCAGTCTTTTAAATTCTGTCAATTTAAATTTTGCAATTTAAATTATGTCTTTTCTTCTCCGTTCCTTTTCTTCCAAACGCGGTAGTAGTAGCTCTTCTTCTACTCCATTAAACAACTCTACGCTAAACGATGAGGAATCAAAGTCTTCAACTTCTAAACAGATTTTCAAAGAAGAAATTTCTTTTGAAAATATAAACCAGAAAGTTGACGATTGGGTTTTACCTCCAATTGCCTTAAACGCACTTTATCAAATGCAAACTCAAGATAAGAAATGGTTCTCCAAATCTGATTACATAATCAGAACAGTTGAAGAATCAATTCCTATCAAACCTGAAAAAGGAGAATTTTACCTTCTTTCTCAAAAGTCAATTGATAAACATAAGAAAGATTACAACTTTTTGCATATCGGAAGTGTTCAAGTTGCCATTAAACCATTGATAAGAAAAGGATTAAACGTTTCAGGACTAGTATGCCTCATGGATGCTAGACATTATGAATTTTCAGATTCTCTGCTTGCAGCAGCAGAATTCGGACTTCATAATGGTCCTGTCTACTTTAACTGTTATCCTGATAGGATGGCAGATTTAAAAGATGAACAAGTTCTTGAAGTTCTTAAACTCAAACTTCAGCTAAATGGTTTAAACATGAAACCAGGATCTATACCTGCTACTCTAACATATAGGGTACAGTATAAGGTTCTAAACTCATCCAATTCATTAGTTTTGATACCACCTGATAATGGCCAAACAATAGTTTTTCTTTCAGATGAACAAAATGCAAACTTGACCGTTCCAAAAACAATTATGTGGGATGATGTTGAATTACCAGATGATTGGACAATGGATAAGGCCACAAAGCCGATTCCTAAACCTATATCTCAGGTAAGCAAGATCATTCAAACATCAGATGGAACTGTCAAATTATCTTTTGATAGACCAAGAAGATCTTGTAGTCAAGCTACCAGAACTGAGCCTTCATTATATGAAGACTGTAGGTCTGTTAGATCTGAATCTTCAAGATATTCTTGTTCTTTACCTAAACCACCATCTATCATCTACATGTCAGCCCCCAACACATCAACTCCTCAACAAACTTTACCAAAAGTACCATCGGTCATATATGCACCTGCACCATCCACAGTAACCCCACAAACAACCACAAATGTTTCAATTCAAGGAATTGACAATTCTTTAAATATCCCACAAACAAGTTATGAAAAGGATGATGACTTAAAATCAATTGAGTCTCCAACCTATTCATCCCTTGGAGAATCAGGGGAACCTTTTATTATAAACGTTTTAGAAAATGTTTTCCAAATTGACAAACAAACATTGCAAAAGGAATTTTACTCTGAAAAAAATACCCTTCAGAGAGAATGGTTTCTACAGAATTTCGGAAAATCTACTAGAAAAGAAATTCAAGAGAAATTTTACAGATTTCTTGAAAAGGTACAAGAAAATATCCCATTTTTTGATTGGTTTAATGCGTATGCAGAAGATCAAAACCTGGAATATCCTTTTTTACAAACCATTAATATGACAAAGAAACAATGGAAAACTTCTGAAGGTGAAACTATTTCTTCTGAGTTTCTTCCCCCAAAAACAGTGCAAATACCACAATTGGCTGATGACAAACGTCAACCAATCATGGCTGCACCTTTCAAATTTAAAAACATTGAAAAACCCATTGATCCAACGGATATTAAGAATATTGTTGAACAAAACAATTACACAAACCAATATCTTCAGGTATTAGGTGATTATTTTGTTCAAACACCAGTTTCTTCGAGAAAAGTCGAAACTAGAATTGAAACACCCCTTTTCAAACCTTTTCAAATAAACCAGAAAATTAAGTCAGATTTTCAAACTAAAAGATCTGATTTATTAAGAAAAGTTAATCAGCAAATTAGCCAACTTCAAACAACAACTGTCCCAGATACACCCCAGTCGTCATCTACTAAATCAAAAGATGTTATGACTTTTGAAAAAGATTCCCAAATTGGAGATACAGACTCTAACCCTTCTGAGTCGCAACTCCAGATCAACCATCAACACTGGAAAAAGCCTTCAAAACTCTACTACCATAGAGCTAGCCCGCCAGACATTCTAGTTGAAGAACGAATAAACCAAAACATTAAGTCCTTCAATGCTGACAATATCTATGAATGGAACATAGATGGTCAAAGTGAGACAAACATTCTACAAATCCTTCAACAAATGTCCATGGTAAGCACCGCATACCAAACTCAACATGATTATTCAGATGAGATGATTACCAATCTTATAGTTTCCGGGTTTACTGGACAACTCAAAGGTTGGTGGGATAATTATCTTTCTTCTGAAGATAAACATACCATCTTTATATCTATTAAAACTGAATCTGATGGAACACCCATTACCTCAAACGGCCAACCCATTCCAGATTCGGTAAATACTCTTCTTTTTACAATTATTAAACATTTTGTTGGAGATCCATCTATCTGGAAAGATAGGTCGGCTGAACTTCTTTCAAATCTTAAATGCAGTACCTTATCTGATTTCAGATGGTATAGAGATACTTTTTTTACTAGAGTACTCACTAGAGACGATGCTCATCAGCCATTTTGGAAAGAAAAATTCCTAGCTGGATTACCTAAGTCTTTAGGTGATAAAGTTAGAGAAAAATTTAGAAACCAAAATGATGGCAACATCCCTTATGAGCATTTAACATATGGTCAATTGATCTCTTATGTCCAAAGAGCTGCTCTTAAGATTTGTCAAGACGACAAAATCCAACGACAACTTGCAAAAGAAAAAGCCACAGACAGGAAAGAATTAGGAACTTTCTGTGAACAATTTGGCTTTCCTCCTTGTAAGCAATCTAAACCTCACCGCAAACCTTACCATAGAAGGAAGAAACATATCTACCAAAGATATAAGCCCAATACACCTCCTTATAGACTTGAAAAGGAATTTCGCTCAAAACCAAAAGTTGATTTTCCTAAACAAAAGAAAATTACTTGTTTTAAATGTGGTAAACCGGGTCATATTTCCAAATATTGTCATTTGACTCGAAAGTTGAAGAAGATTAAGAGTATTGAAGAACCTCTTCTTGAACAAATAAACAATCTTTTGATTGAAACTTCTGAATCTGAATCTGAAAGTAGTTCTTCTGAAGATCTTAATCAAATTCAAAACGAAGATCTTCCAGAAAACTCTTCTTCTGAGATTAATGTTATCACGAAGGAACATGATTTACTTCTTGATATCATTACTAAACTCCCAGATTCTGATAGAGGAGAATATTTGTTCAAACTAAGAGAAATTCTCAATCAAACTCCAACTTCTTCAAACTCCAAACCTCCTATTCTTTTTAACAAATATGATTTAACAAATGTTTTAAATAAATTCAAACATTCTGTTAGACCAACTACCCTCCAAGACCTTCAGTATGAGGTAAATAACCTCAAAACTGAAATCAATCTTATCAAACTTCAACAAAATACTCATTCAACTGTCATATCCCAAATACAGGATATTCAACTTGCAGCTCAAACTGAAGGGCAACATAAAACACCTTCCGAGCAAGAGGACAATAATCTTTCTGATCTTTCTGAACCATTTTTAAACTTGATTTCAAAAATATTAACTCAAAAGTTTTATGTCCAAGCTAAAATTGTTATTGATAATGATTTTGTCCTGGACCAAACTGTTCTGTTTGACACAGGAGCTGATTCTAATTGTTTTAAAGAAGGAATCATTCCTACAAAATACTTTGAAAAAACAACCGAAAGGTTTAATGGTGTCAATGGCTCACGCCTAGACGTCAAATACAAAGTTTCAAACGTTGTTATTGAAAATGAAGGTTTAAAGATTCAAACCCCATTTATATTAGTTAAAGATATGGGAACCCAGATTATTCTTGGGGCGCCATTTGCAAGGCTATTATTTCCATATATGACTGATGTAGATGGAATTTCAAAACAATATCTGGGTAAAACAATTCTATTTCCTTTTACTCAAAAACCCAGAATTAAAGAATTAAATCTTCTCTCTTCAAAGCAACAACAAGTTAACTTTTTGAAGGAAGATATCTCTTTTAAACATATAGAAGCACAGCTTTGTCAAGCACAAATTAAACAACAAATTCAAACTTGTCTTGCGAAAATCCATCAAACTATCTGCGCGGATTTACCAAATGCATTTTGGAATCGCAAAAAGCATGTTGTTGACTTACCTTATGAAACGGGTTTTTCTGAAAAACAAATACCTACTAAGGCACGACCAATTCAAATGACTGCAGAACTTCTTGAAACCTGTAAAAAGGAAATTCAAGAACTTCTGAACAAAAAATTGATTCGCAAATCTAGAAGCCCTTGGTCTTGTGCTGCTTTTTATGTAAATAAGAATGCAGAAATAGAACGTGGAGCTCCTAGACTTGTAATCAATTACAAGCCATTAAACGAGGCGTTACAATGGATAAGGTATCCAATTCCAAACAAATCTGATCTACTTAAACGTTTGTATTCTGCAAAAATCTTTTCCAAATTCGACATGAAATCTGGATTTTGGCAGATTCAAATTTCTGAAAAAGATAGGTATAAAACTGCTTTTACTGTACCTTTTGGTCAGTATGAGTGGAATGTTATGCCTTTTGGTTTAAAAAATGCTCCTTCTGAATTCCAGAGAATCATGAACGAAATCTTTAATGATTATAGTCAATTCATTATCGTTTACATTGATGATGTTTTGATCTATTCTTATTCAATAAACCAACATTTTAAACATGTAAATCATTTCATTAAAATTGCAGAAACAAATGGTTTAGTAGTATCTAAACCTAAAATTAGTCTTTTTCAAACTAAGGTTAGGTTTCTTGGTCATTGGATTTACCAAGGATCTATAACGCCAATTGAACGTGTAATTCAATTTGCAGATAAATTTCCCGATCAAATCATTGACAAAACACAACTTCAAAGATTTTTGGGATGTTTAAACTATGTTGCTGAATTTATTCCTCATCTTAGCAATTTCATTAAACCACTACACCAGCGTCTTAAAACGAATCCTCCTCCATGGACGGATATCCATTCAAATGTTGTCAAGCAGATTAAACTCCAGGTTAAGGAACTTCCTTGTCTTAGCCTTCCTGATCCTTCTGCTTACAAAATTGTTGAAACTGATGCCTCTGACATTGGTTATGGTGGCATTCTTAAACAGCGTTTAGACGGCAAAGAAAAAATTGTTTCTTTCACATCTAAACATTGGAATTCTGCACAACAGAATTATTCTACAATTAAAAAAGAAATTTTGGCAATTGTTTTATGCATTTCCAAATTTCAATCTGATCTTTTAAACCAAAGGTTTTTAGTTCGCATTGATTGTAAATCAGCAAAAGATGTTTTACAAAAGGATGTTAAAAACCTTGCATCTAAACAAATTTTTGCCAGATGGCAAGCAATTTTAAGTGTTTTTGATTTTGACATTGAATTTATCAAAGGCACTTCAAACTCCTTACCAGATTTTCTTACCCGTGAGTTTCTTCAGGGTAGGTAGTGAGTGAACCAACAAAATGCCCAGAAAAAAGAAAGAATCTGATGAGAAACAAAAGAGTGATAAACTCCCGAGTATCATGCAAGATGCTCAAAATCAAACAGTCTCTAGTGCAAGTCTGGAGGCGATCATGCAACAACTTCTGCAACAATATGGATCCCAAACACAAGGATCACAACAGCAGAAGCAGTCTCAAGCAGAGTCATCTACTCCATCTGGGTCATCAATCCAGAAACCTCAAACTGAAGCAACCTCTACAAATGAGATCTTAAAATCTTATGAACAGGCGTATGCCCAGAGGAAGCTTCCAAATCAAACATGGGAACAGGTAGTGAAAAAAGGGAAAAACACAGCCCTTGTACCATTTTCCCCAATGACCAAACAAGAATATGATAGGTTAAACCAAGCACCCCAAAGTCTACAAGCTTGGCCAAGACCTTCTACTCCTCCAAATCAAAGACAACTGACAATTGCAGCTTCTTCTTCCAAAGCAATTGTCAGTCTACCCCAAACACAAACCAACACACATACGCCTTATTCCCATAAAGAGGCTTATGCAAAACACATTCTACAAGTGGAACCGGAGTTTTTTCACCAAAACCCAAATCAGGTAGCCGTGAATGTCTTCCCTCCAGGATTTCATTTCAGGCCTTCTGATTTGACAAAAACTAGAGAATGGTATGAGTTAATACTGGTTCATACTGGGTCCATCCTAGTCAAACGAAAAACAGATAAAAGAACTGGACCAATGATTACTCATTCCTCTCTCCAGATTTTGAAAGTTCTCACCCCTTCCCAGTGGGGACAAAATTTACTTAAACCAAAATTTTGGGAACTTGATTATGAACCCAAAGGATATACTTACTGGGATTATGTTGATGCATGGTCCAATGTCTTTTGGGATCAAAATGAACTTTTTACACATACTTGGTTCATCTACTTTAAAACGAAAACTGAGTATGATTTTCCCCAATGGTTTGTTCACTGGTGGGGATTCTTTGGTCCTGTACTAGAGATATTACCCCCAAAGGTTGTACAAGCCTTTGAATTCTTTAAACAAAAATTCAATATTGGTGAGGATCCTTTTCCAATTGATCTTCACTATTTTTCAAAATTATCTGTATCCTGGGTTTTTGCCTGGAATTACAGATTTTCTAGAACAAATCAAGGATCTCCCCTCTTACCAACTCTACAAAGACTTCCCTCGGTAAGATGGTGGGCCAAATTTGACATCAGCAGGATTGACAGTAGAGCAGTTGATAAATGGTTCAAAGAAAATCCTCAACATCTTTGTATGACGGAACAGAGTAAATTCCTAAATCAAAAATCGAGGATTACATCTATGTTAGCTGGAACCACGGATAAGGCTAACCTTATTAGTCAACTCAGCTCAATGCTACAAGTTCTACAACAACAACAAGACCAAACGGCTTCGACTAGTCAACCAATCTCTTCAGCAGCCTCAGACAATCAAGAGGATAATGAAGAAGAATTTGTTGTAGACTTAGATGAAGATTAAACGCTCGAAGGCTTAGAATTTTTTTAGGTTTTCGATGTAAACATACAAAAAGCACTGTAGCACTATACACCGTACACAGTAGCTTTCACAGTATAGTACTGTAACACCATGTGTCGGCAGTACTGTGCAAATAGTACCAACCGGAACTGTTTAAACAGTAACAAGTTACCGGTCGACTGTTCACCGGAACTGTGCAAACAGTACAGGTCACCAGCCGGTTACAAGTCACCCTAAACAGTATCCTCGCTTGTCTATTTAAAGCCGATTCAGTTTCATTCTGAGGCAGGTTCGGTTAGGCTTAGAGAGAGAACTAGAGAGAGAAGCTCTGAGCTCCTCCGGCGAGTCTCCTCCCTCTCTTCCCTCCGGCGAGTTTCCTTCTACCCTTTTCTTCCTTTGTAAGTGCTTATGTTTTCATTTCAATAAAATTAATCAGTTTCTTCTACTTTTATTTGCATCATATCCTTCCCTCCTCTGATGGCTCGGGATTAGCAGGTTAAATGAGTTAATCACTGGCAGGTTCTACCGCCACCGATTAATTTCATTCGCAATCTCAGTAGACATTACAGAGCATCCCCTCTGCATGCATCATTTGATATTATGTTCTTAATTTTGCCTTAAGAAGTCCATCTTCTTCCCTCTTCACATGCACCTCCCTTTCTTTAGTTAGATCTACCTTCGGGGCCTCCCCGTCTTGGACACTTTAGACGTCCCCAATTTAATTGGGGACGTCTAAAGTTTTTTTTTTTTTTTTAATAATCAGGGACGCCACAGGCGTCCCTGATATAATATGAGGGACGCCACTTTAGGCGTCCCTCATATATGAAGGACGCCTAAAGTGGCGTCCCTCATGTTATCCCTCATGTTATAACATGAGGGACGCCACTTTAGGCGTCCCTGATAACATGAGGGACGCCAAAAGTGGCGTCCCTGATATTTAAGGGACGCCTTTTGACGTCCCTAATATATATTAGGGACGTTAAAAGGTGTCCCTGATTTAAAAAAAAATAAAAAAATTTACTTTAGACGTCCCCAATTAAATTGGGGACGTCTAAAGTGACTAATAGACGTTCCTGATTTTTTTTAAAAAAAAAAAAATTTAACTTTAGACGTCCCCAATTAAATTGGGGACGTCTAAAGTGACTTTGGGGACACTTTAGACGTCCCCAATTAAATTGGGGACGTCTAAAGTGACTTTAGACGTCCCTTTTTGAATTGGGGATGTCTAAAACTATTCAAAACTCACTCAGAATTACAAAAATGCCACCGTCTTTATTTTTTACGTCCCTTTTTTAAAAAGGGACGTCCTTTAGGGTCGTAAAAACAATATTTTGTAGTAGTGTCTCTTTAATCTGCGATACGGGTGGCCTCGTCTAAGAAATCTCCTATGGCCAAGATAAACTGTCTTTCTTCCATGTTGAAGTTGATGGTAGCATGTTCCTTCTTCACAAATCGGACATGCTTTATGGCCTTTAACACTATAGCCTGGCAAGTTTCCATATGCAGGGAAGTCATTTATAGTACAAAAGATCATGGCTCGCATTTTAAAAACCTCCTTCTTGTTCGCGTCAAAAATATCAACACCTTCGTCCCACAACTCTTTCAAGTCTTCGATCAAGGGCTCCAGGTAAACATCTATATCATTTCCGAGTTGTTTTGGTCCCGAAATCAACATAGATAACATGATGTACTTTCGTTTCATGCATAACAGAGGAGATAAGTTGTAAATTACCAACAGAACATGCCATGAACTATGTATACTGCTCAGGCTACCAAAAGGATTCATGCCATCCGTGCTAAGCCCAAGCCTAAGGTTCCTAGGCTCTTTACCGAAGGCAGGAAATAATTGATCAATTTTCTTCCATTGAGAAGAATCAGCTTGATGTCGAAGCTTTCCATCAGATATCCTCTCATCCACATGCCATCTCAAATTTCTTGCATAATTTTCATTAGCAAACAAGCGCTTGAACCTTGGTATGATTAGAAGGTACCACAATACTTTTCTAGGAGCGTTATTTGATTTGTACCTCGGGGTTTCACATATGGGACACTGTTCCTCTTCATGCTCTTTTCTATACAATATACAATCATTAGGGCATGCATGGATCTTTTTATATTTCATCCCTAGTGGACACAATATTTTCTTAGCATCATAGTATCGAGAAGGCAACACATTATCATCTGGAAGCATGTCCTTAAAAGCCTCAAGCGTTTCTGAAAAACTCTTGTCGCTCCATCCATGTCGTGCTTTCAAGCTTACCAATTTCAATACTGCTTTCAACAATTGGTACTTTTTACACCCCGGGTACAACAGCGTCTCAGCATCACTACACATATTACCATATGCATGTAATTGCTTAAAACTCTCTTCTCCAACATCACGAATAATATCCTCTATTTGATCATCCGTATCCGTGTCATTATCATCAAAGTTCACTCCCCCCTGTTGAGATGAACTTGGCATTTCTAATTCTTCACCATGCCATACCCACACTGTATAACTCTTACAGAATCCTTCACAAATTAAATGTGTATATATATCTGCAGTACTTAGTCGCTTCTCATTCAAACATACTACACAAGGGCAATAAAACTTTCCACTACCATCATCGGCATGTCTACTAGCGAAGTCTAAAAAACCCCTCACCCCATTATCATATTCAACACTCGTCCGTTTAGCGTCTATCCAACTATGATCCATATATATCTCAACACTTCTAGCACCCTATATCCAACAACAAAAGGATAGACAAAAAAACAACAACAATAGAGTTTTAGATATTTCAACGAAATTAACAGGCACCATTTGAAACTAGTATTGTTTTAACAAACCAATAACACTGACAATAATCAAACAACTAAAATAGACCATAAAGTGGTATTAATTCAAAAAGTCAGAGCATATTAATTATAAAACAACGAGAAGTTCTCAAATTAAAGCAATAACAAGAACTTTAATTTTTTCCAGATTACGTTTAAGTGCTCAAATTAAAGCAACAATAAGAACTTTTCATTGAGCATTATTAATTATAAAACAACGTACAACTAAATAACAGATCGATCGAACACTAACCTGAATGAAGACCAAGGAGTGAGCTTCAACCCAAAGTCATGGTGGCGTCGACTGAGGTTAAAATGAAGTCCTCAAATTCACCGCACTGCCAAAGGGAAGTCAAATCAGAGGAGAATGGTCACTGCGATGCGAAGATTAGAGGTCGCAGCGGAGAAGACTGACGATAATCAAAGAACAGCGATGACGAACACAGCAACGGAAGCGGTGATGACGGAGGAGACTTGAGCAAATAAGGGACGGGACGCCATGGACGAGTTCAGAACAAGCACGGACAGAGGTCACAGAGAAATGGCAAAGAGAGAAGAAAGGGTTCATAGAGCGCGCGATCTAGGCGCGGAAGGAAAAATAAGTGTGAAAAATCTTACCTTTAAGACCGGTTTTTATTAAAAACGGGTTTTAAAAGAGGAAAAATTCACCTTTAAGACCGGTTTGTACAAAAACCGGTCTTAAATGTAACACATTTAAGACTGGTTGTGAAAAGAATCGGTCTTAAATGTGTTACATTTAAGACCGGTTTTTCCCATAACCGGCCTTAAAAAGTAATCGCATTTTGAATTTAAAATTTTTAACATTTAAGACCGGTTGACATATAAACCAGTCTTAAATGTTAAAAATTTTAGACTGGTTTTAATACAAAACCGGTCTTAAATATTTAACATTTAAGACCGGTTTATATTTAAATCGGTCTTAAATGTTAAAAAATTTTAAATGCGTAAAATTTTAAGACTTTAAGACCGGTTTTTTTTATAACCGGTCTAAATAAATTTTTTAAGACCAGTTTTTTTAAGAACCGGTCTAAGAAGTTCAATATAATTACAAAACTGCCACCGCACAAATTTTTAAGACCTTGTCCACCAAAACCGGTCTAAATGTGGCGGTCTAAAAAGGGTTTTTTCCAGTAGTGTCACAATTATCATCGGACCATCATTTTTTCAAGACAGAGGCGCGGCTATTGGATGTTTATTTGTTGAGTTTTAACAACAACTTAAATGGCAGCACTAACGACCACATATGTATGAGATTTTGACCCCAACAATCCCAAGACAGCAATATGCACAAAACTATAGTAAACTACAGGTAAGGATTTCCCAAAAAAGTTCCAAAAATACAACTTGAAAATTCTGATTAAAGCTTAGTCAAAGATAAAAAATGAAGTTTTTATTTTAAACCAGACCAGTTGTTTCAAGGCCTTTATCAAAGAATAATGAGTTCTGTAAAAGAAAACCAGAAGCCAAGAGTAATGAAATCAGAAAACCACATAGCTTATCCAATAATGATTAAGAGTAATATTGTAACGATTCAAGCCACTATATTTAGAGTTAGGACTTATCTGATTTTCTTTGTAGTCAGTCATATGAATTGAAGAACACACATCATAAAACTCTCATGAGATTTTTAGGATATATCTCTTAAGATTGTAGTCAAAATCTGCAAAGAAATAAGAAAATCTTTGATTTGAGTTGCATTCGAGGACACTGTCCTTAAAAGATATTCCGCAGCCCCCTTAGTAAATAGGAAGCGGCATCTCCCCAGGATTAAACAAATCCTTCATATAAAGATACAGGGCGGCAGAACTAGCAGAAGATAAACTAACTCAGTGAGAGACTACTGAGGCTTCTATTTCTCTACTCCAAATGGTGTCACGATTAGGGTATATATAGATAATGAATCAATACCTTGAAGTGGTGCCTGTTGAAGAATATACCTTTTCAATAAGAAAGTCATAACTATCTGTTAAATTCATGAACCATATTGATTCATAAACCAACACAAATCCCTTGATTTATAAGATCATGACTTCTTAGAACGCATCTCTTCATTTAAAAATACTCTATAATATTGGAGAGACTCTTTCTTTGACACACCTATATGCAATATTTACAACAAAGGCTACTGCAATAGTTAAGATGATTCTTATAGTTGATGACTTAACTACAGGACTGAAAGTATCATAAAAATCAATACCTTTAGTTTGTTGGAAACCCTTTTCCACAAGACAAGCTTTCCTCTTTGTCAAGGTGCCATCAGAAGCAAGTTTGGGTTTAAACACCCATTTGTTTGCAATCACATTTTGATTGCGTGGTCACGGGACAAGAGACCAGGTGGCATTATTGTGCAGGGTTGTTAATTCTTCAACCATTGCATGCTTCCATAAGGGCAATCTTAAGGCTTCTTTTGCTGTGTGAGGGACAATTTCCTTGCTTTGAATTACTCCAATATAGGGAAATTTAGGCTTAAAGATACCTTTCTTGCTACGTGTCTCCATTGAATGAGTATTTTGCCTTGGCAATTCAACAGGTATTGTGGGAGTAGATGAAGTAATAACCACATGAGAGTCAGGATCAGCTGAAGTATTGATAGGGAGAGAGGAAGGAACTGTGACATTATCATCAGGCTGACTGATGAGTAGTGGTGAACCAGCTGGACTGGTGATCAGTGGTGACGTATCCTCTAAGAATAGGATAGCTTAGATAGGTATGGATGCAGTGATGGCAACATTTTCTGATTTTCTGTAGGAACAGATATAGTGGATGAATATGAAATAGGTGATGACTCAATGGAAGTAGAGATAACCAGAGAGGATTTAATAAAAGGAGATGTGCTTACAAAGTGTACCAATTCTTCTTGTGCTAGTTGCCTCAGTTTTATGAAGCCATTGGCAAAAGGAAAATTTTCCTTATTGAAGATGACATGGAGAGATATGTAGATACGACTTGTGGAGCTTAAACATTTAAACCCCTTGTGAGAGCCACTATATCCCAAAAACACGCATCTGGTACTATGGAATTGCAATTTATTGTTGTTGTAGGGAGTGAGACAAGGATAGCATGCACAATCGAAGACCTAAAGACTAGAGAGAATAGGCTTTTTCTTGAATAGCACTTCATATGGTGATAGATTCTGTAAAACAACAGTGGGCAAACATTTATGAGATAAATAGCTGTAGAGAATGCATCCCACCAATAAGAGACATGCATACTAGCTTGAGCCAAGAGTGTAAGACCAATTTCAATAATGTGTCTATGCTTATGCTCAACTCCTCCATTTTGAGTAGATGTGAGTGGACAAGAGTATCAAAATAAAATACCATTGTCATCAAGAAAAGTTTGGAAAGACCAAAATTCACCGCCCCAATCACTGTGAACAAGTTTGATCTTCCTATCAAATTGATTTTCAACCATTGTTTTAAATTGTTTGAATGCTGGCAGTGCATCATCTTTTGATTTCAATAGATAGATCCATGTATGTTGGCTATAATCATCTAAGAAGCTAATATAATAGCGATAACCAGCTATAGATTAGATAGGGGAAGTTCCCCAAAGATCAGTATGAATTAAATCCAATGGATTTGAGGCTCTAGATTGAGAGTCTGAGAAAGGAAGTCTGTGTGATTTTCCAAGTTGACATGATTCACGGAAAAACAAATTTTCATTAATTTTCAAGGGAACATTACAATCTTGAAGAACTCATTTCAGAGTTTCTTTATTTGGATGGCCAAGACGCCTATGCCAAGCTTCTAGAATAGTAAGAAACACACTACTAAACTGACATTTTTGAGCTAAATCATGTTCATTTCTACCAAAAATATAATTTGCAAATGCAAGATCCTCAGATGAACCACTTCATTGTTGATTTTGTATAGGCTCGTTATAGTCCCTTTCGTTGTTACTCCCTGCAACAGTCTTACGCTGCTTCTTGTCCTTCACAAAACATCCTTATGAGTGAATCTCAATAAAGACATTATTATTGTCATTTGTCAATCTGTAACCACTGATAAGATTCTTAGCAATTTGTGGGGCAACAAGAACATTTTTCAACTTAAGAGATTTAGAAGGCTCATTACACAATAATCTAGAGTTTCCTATTTTAGACACATGAACAAAGCCACCATCACCAATGAGAAGAGCACGAATACCTGAGTTTGAGTCATTAGCTTCAACATTTTCAGGAGTACGAGTGACATGGTGAGTGGCTCCAATATCCAGATATCAAACTGGATCGGTAGTCATTTATGGAGTGGCTACATAAGTATTGGCATTATCTTGTCTTCGAGGTCCTTTATAATTTCTATCAAAATGATGATAGCAATGAAAAATATCATGCCATGTCTTCTCGCATAAAACGTAATATTTCTCTATTCTATCATTTTTCCTTCCACCATTGGTGTTTCTTTCATGACCTCTACCTCGTCGACCTCCTCTACCTCTCCAATTAGAGTACCGAGACAAGTATGAAGGATGAGAGTTGAAAGAAAGATTAACAAAGGTAGTGTGAAGATTGTTCTGAGAAGTAAATTGCAATTGCTTAAGTTGAGATTCAAAGGTTAAAAACTTTGATTGGACTTCGGCCCAACTGCGGTTGTCTTTTTCAGATAGGATGACAACAATAGGAGTATAATCTGTATTAAGTCTTGTGAGGGTTTGAGTAACCAAATCGGATAATGTTAAAGGGGATCCGGCAAGAGTGAGATTGTCCGAAACTGTCTTCATTTTAGAGAGATAGTCTCTCATTTTTGTGGTTCCCTTTCTGGTTTGCTGAAATTCACCTTTCAGAAAAGTCACTTTGGATTTGGTGTTGGCTCCTACAAATTCCTTGACGGCATTCCAAAGAGTGGCAGCCAACTTACAATAGCTCATCTGCGACGTAATCTCAATAGTGATGGTGCTAAAGAGCCACCCGAGCAAGATCTGATCTATAGAGAGCCAATCCTCATATAAAGGATTGGGAATAGCTTGCTATGCTGTATCAAATATATATTCCAGAGGGACCACTTTTGCTCCGATAATGAAACCTTTGAGACGATGCCCACGAATAATAGGCATGATCGTGGATTCCCATGTGATGTAGTTGTCTCCGTCCAACTTGACGGAGACGACTTGATTCAAAGAGCTTAGAAGTGGCGTCAATCAAGTGGCCACAGTTGGTGACTGGCAAGCGGCGATGTATGGTGAGGTTGGGAAAAAAGAACCTTCGTAAAGGGAAGGATGAGGGAAGACAGGAGACGTAAGAGGGACAGAAATTGGTGGTTGGGAAAAAGAATGATAGCCGGCGAAAAAAGAGCCTCAATGGGACGGTATTGACTATGAGGAGAAGGAGGAAGATAGAAGAGGAAAAGCAATAGGATTAGGTGAAGAAAGAGGAATGGTGTTGGAAATCAAACAAGATGAGGATGGGAGAACCAAGGTGACAACCGAGTCATGGGTAAAAGGAACAGGTGGGGTTATGGTGGGAAAATTAAGGTTCATAGGTGTGACTGTAGCAATGGTGGTGCTAGGGTTTTGGCTGCTAGTGGAGATCCCAAAAGAGGATGCCATTTCTAACATTGACAGCTCTGATACCAAGTCACAAATAGAAAAATAGGCTTAGAATAATTAGTTTAGCCCTCTGTCATTGCATTTATAATCACTGTACACCAATGATATTGAGACATCTATCCTCATAGGGATTATTCTAGAACTATATACATACACACATCTTTGTACAGTGATTTATAGTGAAATAATTAAGTTGAATATATTCAACTTGTTGTAAGAAATAAATAGTCTTTATATAAAGGATTTATTAAAATTTTTCACTTATATCCTTTTTTAAAAGGAAAGAGGACATTAATAAGCTTCTAATCAATTTCTTAGGATTACCATTAAATAAGTGAGGATGTTTTTTAAATTGCACAAAAGTTGGGTAAAACTTTTATATTCATTAGTTTAAAATAGTCAATAGCATTTGTTATTGTTAATTCTTAATATATATATATATATATATTTATAAATTCACCTATAAGCATTGATAAATTTTTGTATCAACTTTTAAAATGTAAGTTAAAATTTATAAATTTGAATATGTGTATTTGTTATTTTGATATTATTAATTGTTAAAATATGTATGAGTACTTATAAGTTCATTTATGAAATATAGATACTTATTATTTTGTTATTATTAATTATTAAAACATGTATATACACATGTAAATTTACTTATGAATATGATCTTGTTCATTTAAGCAACTTACTTAAGTTCTATAGTTTTAAAAATTAAATTATATAAGCAACTAATTTTGCCCGCTTCTTGATGGAATGGGTATTTGTTACTTGTAAAAAATGCAAGTAGTATTATTTAATAATACAAATCTACTCACACTTTTCTCTAGGGCTGAGCAACGGTCAAGCAGGGCTACCCCGTGACCTAACCCATATCCCACCCACTTATGTTGCACAGGTCCGTACCCATGGCATAACCCGTTTTACCCTTGATAAACGGGTATGACATACACTGGCAGGTTTCAACAGGTTCCGTGAACCCGTTTATATGATGCAATTAGAAAAAAAAATCAAGGCACCATTGCTAGTCATCACTGAGGAAGAGGAAGAATCAAAAAATAAAGAGAAAAAATTTTATATGCTTCATAGCAAGATTTGGGAATCCTTATGCTCGACCATAGAAAAACATATTTGAGATGAGATGGTGAGATGTAGAAGAAGAAAAACATGACGACAACAATGAGAGTCGGCTGACCATTTTGCAGCGGCGACGAACGTGACTACGAGCTAGGTGGTGTGAAAGGGGAGAGAAAGATGGGGATGAGGACTTGAGGAGGAGGAGACTATGTGCAGGAGAAAAGAAAAAAAAACCATCGTTGAAGCAAGTTAAAGGAGACGGCGATGTGGATGTGTAGTCATAAAGGAGAAAAAAAAGAGCAGGGGTTAGTTTATTTGGGAATTTGTGTATTTTGAAATTTGAAACGTTATAATATAAAAGTTTAAAAAAATAAAAAGGGCTTGAGGCTATGAGGGGATTCAAAAATTGGCATGGTACAAAAAACCGAACCAAACCAGCCTGTTCAGACCAAAAACCATTGAACAGGCCACTTGTCTAATTTGGTTCACTGTTTGACTCAAATTGAGAGCAACCTAGAACAACCCGCCCTAAACCAGCTGTAACTTGGGTAACCAGCCAAGTTAGGGGGTTACCCGGGTTAACTGAAACAAATTTCAAACAGATACTCAAAATGATGCTGGAGTTTCTCACTGGTCTGTCCACGATGTCAGAATTTTGAGACCAAATGCCCACTGCTTGTGGAGGTGTGAGCCTGTGTCTCACTGCCTCTTCTCGTATCCTTTAGGGCCTGTTTAGTTGGAGGGGAGGGAATGGAAGGGGATGAAAAATAAGCCCCTTCCCTTATTTGGTATGAAAAATTGGAAGGGGAAGCCCTAAAGAAGGGGCTCCAAATCCCTCTCATCCCCTCATATTTGTTCCCTCCAAATTGGGGGGTTTTGGAGGGGATGAAAAATGAATCACTCCCCTTCCATCCCCTCCCTTTGAACCAAATAGGCCCTTAGTGAGGAGAAAGAAGTTTCTTTGAGGTATTTCAGAAGAAGTCGTTGTCTTCTTCATTAGCATCACACTAAGTTGTCTGAGCATTAGCATCTTAAGAATAGAGAGCCGCTAGATGAGAAGGTATTTTCATTTGGCTGAAAGGAAAAAACTAAAGAGGATAGAAGAAGTGGTTTGAATTAATTAAAATGGAGTTTCCTGAGGTACAAAAGCTGGACATTAGAGTTGGAACAAACATCTTTATAGTAGGGGATGAAAAATTTATAGCTTATGTCTCATCTCATGGATTCCCAATCTAAAGTAAATCGTAAATATAAGGGTCTGTTTGGGAACCTGGTAGACATTTTAAAAAGCTCTGTTGCGGGCTAAAAGCCCCAAAAGTCCAGTTAGGTCTGTTTGGGAAGGCATCAGATCTCGCTGGGCTTCTCCAAATGAAGCAATTTCTATCAGAAGCTAGTTAAAGCTGCTTATGAATGCTAGAAGCTTAGTCTACCGCGGTTTAGTGGCCGTTGGAGGCAATTAATATGGCATTCAAACTCACCAGAAATATCACTCCTTGCCCCCTTGAACCATTACTCCCCAGCTACTCCTCCCCTGAACCATTATTGCTCTCAACTGCATCTCACAACGTCAGAGTTGTTGTTTCTTTTCATTCTTGGGCCTTGAATGCACCGTCAGCGGCGTTGAGTGGGAGGGGTCATTGGAGCTGCCAAGTAGAACTCGCCGTCAGTGGCTAGGTCCAAGTTCAGAGGTCTTGCTTCTCTTACCTCTCCCTTCTTCATCCTTACATGCAAGTTCCGAATCAGGCCCGTTGAGTGTCAGCGTTGTCGGAGGTCAGAGGAAGCTGCCACCAGTCGGTCTGTCCCCTTGATCTATCACAATTCTCAGTTGCCCCTAGTGTCTGCTGTCAGGTGTTGCTCCACTTACTAGTGCTTCCAGTTGATTGGCCCGATCTATTGGTTAGCGTTGGCATCCGTAGTGGCTGGAACTCGTGTGGTGGCTGGATCTCTCTGCTGTGGTTTGTTGTCCTCTGCTGTGATCTTTGGCGTCCATTCATAGGTAAGTGATCGATGTTGGTCTTGCTTCGCGTCCCTTGCTTTTTTGTTTGAAGAGTACTTGCTTTCATATATGTTCCCATGGTGTTTCAGTGCCTTTGGTTGTGAAAGTTTCTACCCCTGCTGTTCTTGCTTGCTTGCCCTGGTTTTTTCATTATTTTTGCTGGTTGGAATTGTTTGCGTAAAGGCTAATCTATGTGTGTTTGATGATCAAATATTGGAATATGAATTTTTATGGTGATGATCTGTGTATGTTTGATGATCAACCACAATTTTATGACAGCCTGGTTTAACATCCAATTTGATTTTATAAACTCCGGAATCCTCCCATCCCATGCTTTGTGAGTAGGCTTTCCAAACACAATCAGTGCATAAGAACTTTCCATACTTTAGTATGGACAAAAGTAACTTTTCCAATATCTTTAAATTCAAGACCTTTATAATTATAATTTAATTGCGAAAAATAAGGAATACGGTAGTGTATAAAAAATGGTCGCTCTAGCTTAAATGACATGAGAACAGAAATCAAAACTCTCAATATAAACTTTCTTTCAATTATCAATTGTTTATTTTTTTTGCCATGTTTCAATTATCAATTGCATCCTCAAACTATGGTTTCAAAAAAAAAAATTCAAGCCAAGACAAGACTCCTTTAAGATATTTTCATAAATAGTAAAAATATTTCTGAAAAATTAAAACAAACATGTATTTTAGTCTTCAAAATTTAACTCAATATAACTCATTTGCTGTAATTTGCTGAGATCAAAAATTATAATGAGTGAGTTGTTCATGGTTAAAAAACAACACAAAACCTTTATATGTATCTTTTGATTACCTATTGATTTTGTATTGAATCAAAATTCCGAAATTTATTCAAGAGAAAATCTGAATACAAAAGCTTATATTCTCAAACTAATTGAAATTAAATTTTATATATTATGATCATTAATCATGGAAACATAACCCTACCCTACCCTACCCTACGAATAAATATACACTCAAATTTCTCCTAACATCCAAATTCTCTTCTTTTTTAAATCACATTCTAATCTAACACTTGGTCCCCAACCACGCATACTATAGAAAAAAAAGGAAATCATGCACCACAAAAATGGTCCGACAATAATTTAAACTTTAGAGTTGGAATTAACAATGAGGAATAATAATTAGTGGGGTCTTTGAAACTTTAGAGTTGTCCGACAATTTTTATACTTTAGAGTTGTCCGACATGATTCAAATCCCTATTTCTATCACTGTTGTATGTTAATACAATTTGAATTTTTCCAAATTGAAATAGCGATGGATATTAGAATGGCTAGAATTTTTCCATGGTGGGGTTGTTCAAGAGTGTTTTAAATAATGGCAGGAGTGATTTAAATAATGGTAAGGTTATAATTCATTCAAGTTTGTGGACTATTATAGAAAGGATGTTTAGAGTCTAGAAGAATAAGTTTTAGTTATTGGGGGAAATGAAATCATATAGCTTTGAAACACAAGTTCATAAAGTTTAAGCAACAATGGCTATTCATAGTCTTATTCGGAGAAATTTTCAAATAGATATGGATTTTCAAGAAGCTGAACGAGGAAATATACATGGCCAAGATACTAATGATCCGATTGATGTTGCATCTACAGCAACTATCGGTAGATTATCTTCAACACAAATGAACCATGTTCGTAACACTATTAGAGAACAACTTGTTAGGAGTAGATGATTCAATAATGAGACATTTCATGTATGCATTCTAATTTAAATATAAATTTATCCTTTTTTAATTAAGTACTTTCATGTATTTTTCTTCTTCTTTTTTTCAATAATAATTTCACCTTTTTATTTTATCAAATTTTTTAAATATTTTTTATTTCAATTATCACAATATATACAACAAATATATATATATATGTGTGTGTGTGTGTGTGTGTAGTATTCAATAAGATTCATGCCTTTTTCAGTCATTTCCCATCTAAACGGGCTTTTCAAACACTAATCTAAATAGGTTTGAGGTTAGAAAAAAAGTCACTTTTGCCACTGCCAATTCAAACACAAATCACATCTACAATCTAACTTTTTTTCTATTTGACTTTTCCAAAAGCCCATCTACAAAAAAAAAAACTCCTTCTCCACGGCTAATCCAAACAGACACATATGAGGCCCGATATCTAGTTTTTCAGCTTATAAGATTATCCTATAACTCAAACATTTGGCATTTATTTAGTTATAATAAAATTTAAGTAAAAATATTTTAATATTTATTGTTTTCTAATTTTATTTTTTATTTCAATTTTAAATATTTATTTAATTTTGTTGCCATGAATTACTTTAAAATATTATTTTGTATAGTTAAGTATAAATATTTTGTATATTTTAATTAAATTATATTATTTTAATTACAATTGGTTTGATCCTGACCCATTGACCCTTAAACTTTTGTCTCAACTGGTCCAGTTTTTCGAACCTTGAAAATTGGACAAAGAAGTGAAAAATGGCTACCTTACCACCAAACTCGAAACATATGAACAGTAAGAATTTGCAATCTTATTGAGACTAAAATTGATAGAGAAAAAAATAGATTTATGGATAGAATCAAATATGCAGTATTTACAAATAAAGGTATTCAGTTATTGGGAAAAAAAGTCAATATACTTCTAATATCGAATTAAGATCAACTAGGACAAAAATAAAACATTAGGTTGAACTCTTCTTTGATGTCAAAGTAATAGCTATAAATAGTCATCAACTCCCAATAAATGATAGAAGAATGGGACCTATTATGGGATATACAATGCATTACAAACATATCATCATTATGCTTCAACCGAATTATTCTATTCCACCTTTTGGAAAGAAAAGAACTTAAATCAAAATACAAACTACAACTCTATATTTTTTAATTTGGATGTGGAAGTACATGAATGTGAAAAAAAAACGTAAAAAAGAGCCCTACTATGCGCCATAAGAATAGCTGCAGTTTGAATTGTGAAAACATTTTAAATATTATACTCTCTCCTATCCTTAATATAAGATATATTTACCTAATTTGATTATATTAAAAAAGTTAGTTGAACTAGTTTATATGACATGTATTTTCTAACACACCATATTCATCTTCCTTAGTTCTTTTATTCCCTCCCCTCTTTTTTTATTATTGAGGGAGCATCAATCAAACATAGGTAAATTACGATAAGATTGACAAATATGAAAAATATATTTTATATTTAAAACTAAGATCAACTTCCCAAATATATCTTATATTAAGAAACGGAGGAGTATTAAACATTATTATTGAACACATCAAAGAGCTCTGCTTTTTTCCCGATAATACTTCTTTCTACATTGTCCCTTATAATGCCCCAAAATCCCAAATATTTTTTTGTTTATTTTGATCACTGGGTTCTACATAAAATAAATGATATTTAATATCTTATATATGTGAAAAAAATAATGTTGTTTTGAATTATTTCCCCATTAAAAAAAATCTAAAATTGTGCAGTTTTAATTTATTTTTAAAACAATTATTAAAAAAAATACAAAATCGCACCATTTTATGTCCATAAAATATCATAATGTTAATAAATATAGAATCTAATAATTAAAAGAAATAAGAAAAAAATTGGGAGGCTGGGACATTTTAAAGAGCATTAGAGAAAGAAATATTAGATACCTCTAGCCAGCTTTTTCCCCCTTTACAGGACAACAACACTCTAATGACTGGCCAACAACAAAGGAGCCTAAGGATTTGAAATGGAAGAAATGGACGTTGAGGTAAAAACTTGAGCTTGTTATGACTGCTTTATATATATCTGGTTTGATAGTAGTAATTCACACAAATTAAATTATGTTTCTTATTTTCAAAACACCATATTACAAGGATGGTTTTGTCTCAAATGTTCAACCTTTACAACAAAAACTCAATAAAACAGGTAATTTACACATGCATGCATGCAACTCTGCATTCTCATTATCTTGGAAAACAGAGAAGGGGTAAACATGGATAGCCACAAATATACTCAGTTTTTTAATCTACCAAAAACATAAATGTCATTCATGATGACTTAACTAGTTTCGCAATATAAAATTAGCCTCCAAAAAAGAAAAATATCAACATGAATTATCATCTTATTCTCATCATCATCTTCCACTGACAAGTCAAATCTCCTACAGTGAAAGCAATCAAATCCCTAATCCATCAGTACCATCTTATTCCCATCTTCTACTTTCCTATCAAAATTCTTTCTACAACAAATGAGCTCCATTAAACAAAACTCCAAAGCTATAAACATCCACCTTCATGCCTATTGGCTTGTTTTTGAACCACTCAGGGATGTCACATACCCTTTAGTTTCCCTAATTGTTGTTGTAGTTACAATCTGATCAGTGTCTGAAATTTAAATTGTGCAAGAGTTATCAATCAAGACATTTTGAGGTTGGATATCACATTGGAGTAGAACGTTATTCAAGAAAGTACAAGAGTTCTTTAGTTGATCCTATTGTGATTTGCATCCTTTGATACCATCTTGGCCTTTTGCCTTCAAAAAGAAAATTTGCTAAAGTTCTTTTTCTCATAATTCATATAAAACTACTCATGATTCATATAAAAGTAGCATGTGCTCTCCTTCATTATTACAGAATCCCAAAATGTTTTACTAAATTCCTATGGTGTATTTGACCAATTGCCAATTGCACTCACTTCTACTTCGAATTCCTTCTCACTCACTTCCATTTTTATATTTTTAACAGCAACAGTCCTTGAAAGGTTTGGCATAACACCCTTGTAAACAACAGAAAATGCACCATGACCCAATTCTTCTGAGAATCCATTTGTTCCTTCCTGTAACTCTTCATAACTAAATCTTTTAAGATTCATGCTTGGCCCAAATTGACTTGTTTTGGCCTTTTGGGCACCCTTTGAATATAAAACCATACAAACTACCACCAACAAGAGCATGATCAAGAATACTGAACCGCCTAAAAGTATCTAACCAATGATAAATGGCTTTGATTATCCTTCTTTGGATTAATATCTCTAGGAACCAGAGTAGAAGAATTATCTTTTCTTATCTTGATCAGAGATTTCCCTGGAAATGATGAATCAAACCTACAATTAAAGTGAGGCAGGTTCTTCTTCGTACATGCCCCATCATTGAAAGAAGCAGCTACACAAAGACCATCATCGAAACAAGCTTGTCTACACCATTCTTCACTTACTGGCCAATAGGCGTCACAACTTTGTAGAACAAAGTTCTGTTTGCATCCTTTCATTATATCATTTGGATCAATGAAACTATAACCATCTGGACAAAGGCAACTTTTCATCTTACCATCAAAGTTATAGTAGCTGTTGAATCCTCAAGCTCCACCTCTTTTTGGTCCACTTGTTCTAAAACAAATATTTGAAGGTATTTTGTTGAACCACATGGCTAGTAGGAACCCATCTTTCTCCATTTGTTGGAAACCAAATGCAAAATCACCAAATTATTTATTTTTATTTTGTATGTTGAGTGCTGATGGAAGTTTAACTTTTATTAACAATAAAGCAGGGTCCCTCTTGACGTGACATAACTCTTAAATAAAACATTAAAACATTATCTCAGGAACCATAGTATTTCATCAATTAACGCCATCCATCAATGGTTAATTGACACTAATTCTTTTCATGAGAATTAATATCATTTTCGTATATAGGGTTCTATCAAAATTGTTAGAGGTTAAAAGTGTCTTTAGCTTGTGAGATCGGTTATATATAAAGGGTATAATGATATGTGTTGAGAGGGTGTTAGATAGTGAAATCCTTACCAAGTTAAGAAATGGGATAATTTGAGTCTATCTCAAATCTGCAAGTAGGGTTGGTTAATCACCCTCAAGTAAGGGTAACCCAAGTGGGTTACAATTCTTGTATGAGCATGTTGCTCTACTCACTTTGATGATCTCTACATCTCAAGAGAATTAGTCTCTATCGGTTAAGGGATACCACTTGGATTCTATAAAAAAAAAGATATGATTCTCCATCTCAATTCTTATTATTTCTTTCTAATCACTATGAACAAAAATAACATAATTTATTGAATACCAAAAACATAATTTGGTGCCATAATATCCCTGGGCACCAAAAAGATAAAATCACAAAGACAACTTTTTTTGTTTGAAGGCTTACCCTTGGCTACTAGTAAAGGATGAGAAATCAGGGGGATTTGACACATCCATGAATCCTTCAAGCATTTGTACAACTTGTTTCATGGTGGGTCTTGCTGATGGATCTTCTTTAATACACCAGATACCTATCTTCACATACTCTTCTACCCTCTTCATGTCAAATTAAGCTTCCTCATCATCTTCCACCAACAGGTCCAATCTCTTATAGTGAAAGCAATCATATACCTAATCTATTACTACCATCTTATGCTCATCTTCAACATTCATATCAAAGTTCTTTTTGCAACAAATGAGCTCCAATAACAAAACTCCAAAGATGTAAACATTAACCTTCACAATAATTAGCTTGTTTTTGAACCACTCAGCTGCAACATATCCCTTAGTTCCTCTCATTGCTGTTGTAGTTACACTCTGGTCAATCTTCAACAGCTTTGCTATACCAAAGTCTGCAATTTTAGCTATATAAGCATCATCAATCAAAACATTTTGAGGTTTGATATCACAGAGTATGATCTGAGTGTTGCACTCTTCATGCAAGTACAAGAGTCCTTTCGCTATTCCTATTGCAATTTGCACTCTTTGATATCAGCTTGGCCTTTGATCTTCAAAAAGGAATCATGCTAAAGTTCCCTTGCTCATAAATTCATAAACAAGTAGCCTAAGCTCTCCTTCATTGCAAAATCCCAAAAGTTACACCAGATTCCTATGATGTGTTCGACCAATCTCACTTACTTCAACTTCAAATTCCTTCTCACCTCCATTCACGATATTCAATTTTTTCACAGCAATGAGGTTGCCCGGTATGTCTGGTTGAAAACCTTTGTAAACAATAGAAAATGCACCACTACCAAGTTCTTCTGTGAACCCCTTTTGTTGCTTCCTTCAGCTCTTTATAAGTGAAACTTCTTAGATTCACGTTTGATATGAACTGGACATTTTCATGAACTTTGCAATTATTGTTGCTAAATTGATATGCAACCAAACAAGTTGCTATTAACAAGAAGAAGTTCAAGAAAACCGAACTGCTTAAAAGCGTGGAAACAATGATAAACAATGTTGATTGACCATTCTTTCGATCAATATCATGATCACCAGGACTTAAAGGAGCATTATCCATTCTTATTTTGATCAAAGCTTTTCCTCCAAAAGAAGGATCCATTCGTCATTAGTGAGAGGTTGCTTCTTCTTCCAACATTCCCTATCTTTGAAGATAACAAGGGCACAAAAACAATCTTCCAAGCAAGCCTGTCTACACCAATCCTCAGACACTGATTGAAAGTGTTCGTAGTCAGAATATGGCCAATCTGTATTTGGCATCTCATTGAAATCAAAGAGATCTGTTTCTACAGAAGTTTGATCACAACTTTGTGAAACAAAGTCCTGCTTGCAACCTTTCATCACATCACTTGGATCAATGAAAGACAATGACAACTTTTATTGGTACCATCAAATGTACAATAGCTATTGAAACCACAAAATCCATTTCCCCTATCCCATTAACATATAAACAAATATTTGAAGGTGTGACAGACAAAGTTGACCAGCTTCCAGTGCTAAAGCTACTATTCTTGGGGTACATATAGTGCCTAAAGACTCCATCATAATCAAGAACAGCTCTTTGGTAGAAATCTTGTGCAGAATACAGAGTATTGGATGATATTATCCAAATTATACTCTCATTATCTGCACGTAAAACTATATAGCCTGATAGGTTGAAGGTCAAAGAATAGCCAGTACCGAAAACTTCAGTACTCCAATAGGCAAAATT
Source organism: Inga oerstediana (assembly GCA_963210345.1). Classification (NCBI taxonomy): domain Eukaryota; kingdom Viridiplantae; phylum Streptophyta; class Magnoliopsida; order Fabales; family Fabaceae; genus Inga; species Inga oerstediana. The sequence continues at coordinate 74,417,042 of OY723399.1, read as the reverse complement.
AACATCATCTATTGGAAAATGGGTTGTGTAAAGCACAAGATTCCCATCACTCTGTAGTATAAACTGATATCTTCCCCTAGAATAGTTAGTTGCCAAGTAGTGTGAAACAAGTTTAGCAGGTTGTTTTAAAACTTGTCCTGGTAAAATTGTGTCAGTGGGATGATCAAAGCTCTACCACAAAGTTTTCAAGTCATGACCATGTAACACAAAGTTACGAGAATCAAACATAACAGCATAAGCAACTTCAGTTTCGAAAGGATTTGCATACCAAATTTGCTTACCTTTGGGATCAACCAAATGGAACAAACCATTTGAAGTGAGCTCAACCTTAGAATCCTTTGGCACAAGAATGTTTTGTACTTTGGCTGGCCACCAAACAACAGTTGTTTCTGGTATTTTGTTGAACCAGATGGCTAGTAAGAATCCATCTTCCTCAATTTGTTTGAACCCAAAAGCAAATTCACCAGATGGTGAAGCCCAGGATGATCCATCTCTCTCCGCCATTAGGGAAGAACCTGGAGGGATAATATCCCCTGAAGTTTGCGCAACTTTTAAAAGTGAAGGCCAAGCAAATAATAGAGACAACAAGATTGTTGGATATAGCTGCAGAAAAGCCATTAGATGAATGAAAGAACTTTCTTTGATTTGATGAAGCATGATAACATGCATGCTTCTACTTAACAGAGAATATTATAAACCATATTCCCTCTTGTCCACCAACTAATAAGTACTTTCTCTAGTTTAAAATATAAAAACCAAAATTATGAGCGGGTGTGGTTTTTTATATAAGTTACACTTTATTTTTATCTCATCATTTAATGATTTTTTTTACTTTATCTCTAATTAATTATTTGTCCCTCTCATCTTTTTTTTTACTCATTCTCTCTTTCACACCCTCTCCATAAATAAGGCCTTTTTAGGAAAGTAGGCTATAATTTTTACATGTTTATTGTCTCCAACCAATTTTAACTAACTTTTTGAATTGCGCAATTTAGTTGTTTGATGCTTATATTTTGAACTAGAATTAGTACTATTGGTTCTTTTATACCACTCCTTATCTTTTTATAAATCATTTATGTCCAAAAAGTTTTGCTTAAAATATAAGTTACTAGTAGGATACTAAATGAGGTTTTATCAATTTTACTCCTATACATTATTTGTTGGGCACATGAGAAAGAAAGAAGATAGAGGAGGATGTAAATGCATAGAAATAAAAGGATGTGAAAAAAAATGTGCACCTTTTATAAATAAGGGTAAATATAAAAGGTACAGAGTGGTAAGTCACTTGTTAATTTTTAAGGATCATTTAGTGTTTTTTTCCTCATGTATGCTCATATTTAATAAGGATAAAATAACTAATATAATATTGGAGTTTAATGTAATTAATAAGGGTAATATTGAAAATGATTTTAATTTTATGACAAAGTTAATACTGCTAACTATTTTTATTAATATGTATGTATTAATTAGAAGTGACTTGTAATATGACCGGACTACCAGTTAGTCACCAATATTGCTGAGTCAAGCTAGTTACCCATAAATTGCGGGGTTTTTCTAAAGAATATAGCGTGAAGATCTTGTCAGCTCTAGAAGTCAAGTAGAATTTGTATTATTTTGCCCAAAGTCATGTCATTTGAATCGCCTCATCCATGAAACATGTTGAGGAATTGTTGAAAAATATGCTTGATCCTTGACCCCAAAAGCCTGTGTTGAAAAGTAACATGGATGTGTTAGACAAATAATCGTCTAAGATCTAACCACCATGGCTACAATCCAATAAATGATCTTCAGATTTTTTTCAAAACGGTGCAATACATTATGAGGATCATTTTCAAAAAAAAAATCTTAAGTACATCTATCCCTTTCCATGCCTTGTTTAGTAGAAGCTTCATATACAGGGCCACCCGTCAACACCCGTTTCCATTTTGATAATCGAAGTGTAATAAAGACAAAATTTTGTGGGCATACAGAAAAATACAATTATACTGATAAAAGTATTCGTTTACATTCCCAACGTCATTCATCAACAAAATACAGAAATACAGCGGAAATTCTAATGTTTACCGGATTCCCCAAAATATCTTAAACATAAACTAATTATAACCACCAGCCTTGACCTTGCCTCAAGACATGTGCCAATCACTTCTCGACATCTACGCCTTTGCCTTTAGATCCACTAGCACCCACTGAGATGTTTGTTTATAAAAAAAGGGTGAGATTCTGAATAATCCCAGTACAAACATGCTATCGTTCATAGAAAATGCGAAAAGTAAATATAACATGCGCCAATTAATGAACAATATAAATACATCATTATCATGTATACATGAGTAGGGCTCAACCCCACAATCTAGACCAATTGGACTTCCGCTAACTCCGAGCATAAGTGCACCCTCGGCACTAAATGCCCCTCTCTAGGCAAACTATATTAATTAATAAAGCGCATTTACAAACATTGGCATCCATACAAGCATATAACTATAGCATGATGTATGAAGGATAATGTCCCTACCTCAAAGCTTTATAAACCCTTTTCGATGTGCCTAGTAAAACGTGTTGCTTTCAGCTTTTGACTCGGTATTAAAATATTAAATGTATAAGAAATAGGTCATAACATATAAATATCATTTTAGACTCTTCCATAGTGTTTCTTGTGGTTATATTAGCCTATGGTGAAAATTTACCAAAATGCACCTTGGAGTCCAGTCCAGCCCAGCCCCGTCATTCCCGGCCCGAAGGAACGTTTTACCAAAATTTTGACTAGGGTTATCCTGACGTATTTTCACCTAAGGAATCCATTTATAGACTCAGAATTACCAAATTTAGTGTCAAATTATGAAAATACCTTTGACAGCCCTCGATTTAGGGTTTTAGGGGCGTTTTCGTAATTATGTTTTTTCGGCATTTTCCGAAAAAGTGACCAACTGTAACCCTATTTATTTTTTCCCACTGAATCCAATAGAACTATCTATTTCATGAAAATCTAGCTCCTACCCCCCAGAACAGTGCTAGCAGAAAGTTTTCACAAAATATGGAAAAATGTAGTTTTGTGTTTTAGCTTCCCAAAAATTGTATTTTTTCGCTTCTAATCCTTTATTAACTCATTTAAACACATCTTAACCATGATTCAAAGAAATTTGGGCTGCATAACTCCTTAGGATTAGGGCTTTTCCAAATTTACAACTCAACAAAAAATCACCAAATCAACAACAAACTTCAATATCAACTTCATACAACTATAGATTTGAGTTTGGTGTAGTTATCTCTTAAACTTCTTCAATCCTCTCACTCTATGCGTCCTCTCTCTCTTCTCCTTGAGCTAACAATGTGTCTTCAAGATCATGGTTTCATGAAGAAATAAGGTTTAAAGAAGGATTTCTTAACAAGATCACAAGAAAACCTTATGAAATCAACTTCTTACCTTAGGATTTCTCTTCTTCCTTGTCCCTAGCACATGAGACTTCCAAGCTCTCTCTCTCTCTCTCTCTCTCTCTCTCTCTCTCTTCTCTCTCTCTTGCTTGGCTGAATTCACAAAGGGAAGGGAAGAGGAAGTGTTTTAATGAAATGCTTCATTTCTTCTCTTAGTCCTTGATTTTCCAAGATCAATTCTTATGGTGACACTTGTCACAAGCCATACTTCCACCCATACTTCCTTCATATTATGACACACTTACTCCATTAGCTTCCTTTTAGATTTGAACTACTTCTCCTCTCCCTTGATTGGCAAAAAAAAACATGCTCCCTTCTGCTTCAACTAAACCATTTGCTTTTCTTCAACTAGACTAACTTCATACTCCACCAAACACTCAAGTTCATCCAACCCTTCACTCAAGCTAATCCTTACCATTATGCACTCAATATTTAATCCAACAATTCACTCAACCATTATCATCATTGACCATAAGTACCATGTCCATGTAGCATTACCATCATGACTATGCTCATGTAGTAATTAGGCATGTGCTCTTGGAAATCAATTTTTCCCTCCATCCTTCTCATGCTAGGCAAAATTATGGAAGAGAAGAGAAATAAAAATGTGTTTCAATAATTCCATAATTCAATTAAATGAATTATGCATAATTCCTTCTAATTTCACAAATCTTGATTTATTCTTCCAAGAATATTCAATTTATACATTTTCCTTTAATTTCCTTGATTAATTGAAATTAACTTCAATTAATTGGAAAATAATTAATCTTGGGTTAAATTGGAAAAATTATGATTTTGCTATCATCTTTGTAATTTAATTTCTTTCTTAAATTAATTTGCCCATTTTCTCATGAATATGAATATTTTAAAATTCATAAGATCCAAATTTCATGAATATTCACCATTTTATTGAATTTCTCAAATAATTACAATATATTTTTTGTGAATATAAAATTTAGGGTGTTACACCACCCTTCATGTATGCCTGCGTGAAGATAATTAGAACCTATGTTGAAAATAGAATTTGGTGAATATATTATTTCTGTCAAAAGTGAATTTAATAGAGATTGGAAAAGGAGAACAGAGTAAATATCTTTGTAGCCTAGTGGAAAGGAAACTTCTCTGCAAGTGAGAGATCACAAGTTCGATTTTATCCGTAACCTCATATCGTTAGAGTCTGCCCCTTTAATTCCAAAATATGAAGGGGAAAAAAATACTCTTGTCCTAATATAAGTCCTATTTATCAAGTTTGGAGATATTAAAGAAGATAACTAAATTACTTAATCATAACTTATGTTACAACATCTCTCTAAAATACTTCTATATATCATTAAATTATATATTAGTTTATAAATCAAACAAATTAATTTAAAAAATGATAAATATAAAATAAAAAAAGTCTTATATTTATAATCAAAATGAACTTATAAATTGGTTTCTGTAGGGAGTATTAAATTTGTAATATGTATAGGAAAATACTTTGGTCAATTTGTTTATATCTATTTCATTAAGTTTTCCAATCACATATGACCATGTGTCCTATTTTTTGTTATAGTTAAATTATAACAATTCAAAAATAGGACATATGGTCATATGTGATTAAAAAACTTAACGTAATGAATATAAAGAATTTGATATAAATATGATCTACATTTATGTGTGTATGTACGAAGAAGTTCTTATCACGAGCATTTACTTGTCTAGGGGATACAAAAATAAATTCAACAAAGATGGCACCGAACCAAAAGATGGCAACCTTGTGCTTGTTTAGTTTTATTTAAGGAAAAAGATAAATAAATACCACTTGAACTTTAAAATCTTAAATTATTTATTTTCTAAAAACTTGAGTTGTCAATTACTATACTCTTTTTGTCAATCTCATTACTCTTATTATCGAGAAAACCAATTTAAAATTTTAAAATTTAAGTAGTATTTAAGTGTCTTTTTCTCTTTTACTTATTTCAATTGATGCACGTGTATTTGTTTTTTTTAGAAATGCACGTATAATATATTAATTTTTATTTGTTTGTTATGATGCAAGGTCAAAAAAATACAATATCATGATGAGCTTATATAATGGATCTTTATTATAAATGTATGATGAAAGACTAAGAGATTAAAAAAAATATATTGACCGTTTCTCTTTTAATAATTACTTAGCTTTTAATTACTCTCTCCAGTCCTTAATATAAAACATATTTAGAAAGTTGATCTTGGTCCTAAATATAAGACATAGGTTTTATATTTGTGAATATTTTTCTAATTTACCCCTATTGATACTCTCTCAATTTAACAAGGAGAGGGAAAGACGGAATTAAAGAATATGACTAAGGTATTTTGAAAAATACATGCTAAATTAATTAACTTCATTAATCCAATCAAAGTAGGTAAATATGTCTTATCTTAAGAACCGAGGGAGTAATATTTAACTTTGTTTAGCCCCTATTTTCATTATTGAGCGTATGAAATCAAAATTTGGAAACTCTAATACAATGGTAAAAACAAAAACATACATATGGCACCAAAAGAGGATGTAATTGGAATGTGAAATGTAAAGAGGAGATAACGGATACAAAGAGGGACATGAGTTAAAGATGCGCTCTTTTCCTCCTAGAATATTCTTTTCTTTATTGTCCAATTTCTTAAAGTAGTTTATTGTTCATCCAACACCCTATTCAGCCCTAAATTTGGGATATTGGGAACACATAAAAATATCCTTTAGAGTATTAAATGGACTACAAAATACTTTCACATGTTAAACGCAACTGAAAAAATAATTCAGAATGCTAAACTCAACTTAACCCTTTTATTTTATTTTTTTATCTAAACGACTGGTGATTAAAAGTCACCATGGTTTTGGCTTATCATATTTAAGAATGATGCTGCATTGGATCCCTGATGTTGCCTCATCAATTGCTACATCCTTGAGTCACACCAATATCGTCACCTATAAAAAGGATCTCCTCAATGGTCTTCTTGCCTATTATGAATCCAACGGCACATTGGAAAAGGATTTAACATTGTTATTTCAATCTTTTTCCAGTCACTCTTTTTATATAACTGATGTACTATACGTTAAGCTCTCATTCCCTATTCCCTACCACACCAACTCTATTTGCATAAATTCTCATTTTATATAATTCGTCATTTTATCATAAAAAAAAACTAAAATTCATAACATAGTGTCTTAATAATATTTAAAGGCATTTTTGGAGAATTATGAGATTAAAAAATGTGGTAAATACTACTCCTTCCAGTCTTATTTATAAGCAACTTTTTCCTTAATTGCGCAAAACGAACTGGTAGTTAAAAGTAATAAGTGTGTCAAAAATGTTATATTTTTTTTCATATATGATCCTATTTATGAAAAGATTATAGCTGGAAGAATGTATTAAAAGTATGAGATACACAAAACTTGGGGATTACACAAAACTATACTACAATCCCATTATATACAATTGTTTCCCAAAAATATCCAAAAGATATACATGATAACCAATAAACCAAAATATATTTCTAAACCGGAGCACTATCCGCTCTTCGTCGCCCGCTTTCCCTTTGATCCTTCTGCCCTGTCTAAAACATGGTTTTTGGGAGAGTGAGATTCTAAGGAATCCCCGTAGTAACAAATCAATCATATAATGTACAATAATAATGCATGTAAGCAAATCATTAACCACAACAAGCAACTACAACAGCAGTTACAACAGCAATGGTTAGTATGACACATGTCATCCCTTACGATTGCTCACGCTGAATTGCTCACGTTGCATTGCATCACAACAATCCACACAATACATTTCACCACAGCTGGGATTCATATAATGCATTTCATACACAAGCCATACAGGCAAGATCCACACAGCCCACGGCTGGATTCACAAACGCCGCCCCACGGGTCGGATTCACAAATATCCATGTCGATTACGACGGCAGTTCAACGGCCGACCTAGAGATGACCACCGTCAATCCCTACACGGCTCACACTGACTTGCTCACGCCGTAATGGACCATGGCACACATTTCACAAATTCAACGATAAGTTATGCATGCCAAAACATCATACATAATATGAGAGACGAGTCACTACCTTGATCCTTCCGGGCGTACTCTGGCGCCGGTCTCTCCCGCCTAGGGCAAATGTCGTATCCTAGAGTCATGATTAGGGACGAAGAATTATATTCTATTCTAAGACTTAATTAACTTGAAACACTTAATTTTGGTTATCATAATTGACCCTTAAGAGGCCACAAATGCCTCTAATAAAAGCCCTAAAAGGTTGGGAAACAGTAAGTTAAAGATCTCCTTTCGAAAACTTAAAGCGCTGGAACACAGGGGTGGGCCTCGGCCTAAATATGGTCAGAAGGCCATGGGCCGCGGCCAAAACAGGCCAGAAAGTCTTGGGCCGCGGCCAGCCACTCATGGGCCGCGGCCAAGAAATTTCCTGACTCTTGGCTGAACTTCAAAAAAACTATAACTAATTGTAGAAAAATCGAAACGAGGTGATTCTAAAGCCAAATGAAAGGTATATAAGTCCTATTTCAAGGAAAAATATAGCCCATCACTGGAAATCACTACACAAATACAGAATCACCAAAAACTAACCACTACTCCAAAACAGAGTTCTGTTTCAATCCCAAACTTTGGACAACCATATCTCTCAGAATACTAAACGAAATGACACAAAATATATGTCCATTTTGAAGCTTGGGATGTGAACTTTAAGATTGGAAAGTTTCATAATTTTCCAATACCATTTGGTCACTCAAAACGCTCGTCCAAACTTACTACACAAAACAGAGCTCAAACCAGACAACTTTCCAACTTTTCCCCAGTGATTCAAATGAACCCAAAATCAATAACCAAGCTCATTCCCACACAAAATCACTCAAGGAATCCAATGGGAATGTCAAAATTACCAAAATCCTATTCCATTATCATGCTTTGGTTTTGGGTAACATTAAACACTAAAATCTCAAATTCTCCAAACTTAACAATTTCCAACCCAAACAATTCTATCTATCCAAAATGCATTCCAAACATACAAATTCCATACCAAACATATACCAAACTCTCAATGGCCCTCATTTTCGAAAATGGCCCAAGAATTCCAGAAAATCCAAGTTAACCCATTTGGCATAAAACATAGATAGATAGATAGGTCTCACTCACCTTATCAACTTTCTCAAAGAGAGTTCTTGATTCACCACCTCCCAAAATTTCGTGTGGCCACAAACCACAACCAATGGACAAACTACAACTATAGAAATGTTGCTCTTAACTCAAGGATCAACTTTAATGAAGGGAGTTTGAGCAAAGGAAGGCATTTACTTACCCAAAGATCAAGTTTTCTTCTTTCCCTTGCCTTCAACAATGGTGAACGAGAGAGAGAAGGAGAGTTTGAGTGTGAGAGAAGATGAGAGATGATGATAATTCTCCCTCCCCCATACTGCAGCGAAATGGAGAAAGAGGAAGAAAGAGAAAATAATATTTTATCCCCCTTTTGACTTTTCTCCACAACACTCACCATACCCACTTTTGCCACATGTCAACTTGCTATTGGCTTACACCAATTAAGTCACCAATTAGCTACTTTAATCTCTCCATTAGCCATTTTAATCACACATCCCATTTTCTCTTAGTTAGTAATTAATTTCTCCATTAATTACCACTTATGGCCAATATTTCCATTATTCCAATTTTTTAGTAATTATGACATATTAATTTAATATTGCCATAAAACACATAATAATTCCAATTAAATTCATAATTATCCATAATAATCATGATTAACCCATAATCAAAAATTGGGATATTACACAAGTGGCTTATAAAAATGACTAAAAATTCTTGTTAGTTGGTGTTTTATAATAAGGACAAGAGGGAGTAATAGTTTAAGAAAGGGAAAATGATAGAAAAAGAACTTTAAAATTGCAAAATTCCAAATCAAATTTGTTACCAAGAATTCATAAGTTAATTACTAGAGGTGGAAATATGCCAAATATCTAACAAAGTCCTACAGCCTAACATACATAAAGTCTAACGTAACCTATTTTCTACTCGAGTAATCTGCAAACTTATTTGAAAGCTTACTCGAGGGAGCACTCAAGTAACCAGTTAAGAAAAGGCATACTTACTTGAGGGAGCACTCAAGTAACCAGGTATTCAAAAGTTTTGTGAAGTAAGTTACTCCATGTCTTAATCGAGTAGTGTGGTAAGAAAACATTGACTTACTCTCTGCCTGATTTTTAATAAGATTACTCGAGGGACTACTCGAGTCATGGACATGATCACTCGAGCAGCCACTCGAGTAAAAAAGTACAGAAAGGATGATTAACCTTTCATTGATTTCTTATCTATATGATTAACCTTTCATTATATTTGTTTCCTAAGTATACTTCCAGATAAACAATGAAGAGATCATGCATTAAGAGAGAAGTCAAATATATCGTCCGCAACGTCCGAACTCTCACCTACCGCTGCTACCTACCGCAAACGGCTAGTTTTCCAATTTGAAGAACAGTCAAATGAAGCTGCGCGACTCTAACGGACATGTTTGAAATGCTTCCAATGGATACCACAAATCATCTAGATATATGGAGCATTTAAAGAACAGAACATGCAAACTTACATCGATCAATATATTCTTTATGCTCTATTTTTCTTATACTCATTCATTATACTTTAGTGATTATATATTTGCTCTATGAGAGAGTTTTTCATTACAAACTCAATATTTGTTAGAGACAACTTAAGGTTGTGGAACCTTGAGTTGGGGATTTAATTACAATGTGTAAGGGGGAGCGAGTGTCTAGGTGAAGGAACTTGCTGTACTGAAATGCCAAGAACCCACTAAATATTGGAAGATATAGTGAAACTCTCAGAGATGCTCTGAGAACTGGATGTAGGTCAAAGTGGTTGTGGCCAAACCAGTATAACTTCTAGTGTACACTTTGGTGATATTTCTCCTAGCTTTTAACTACTTTAAATTTACAGTCAATTTATATATTCGCAACGAAATTTCTGGTATCACCCAATTCACCCCCTCTTGGGTGCAACGCTTGCACTAACAGGTTGGTGGTTGTTTTGATTGATTTTATAATTTTGGGGATGCCAAACCCTAAGGGGAGGTGCTGCCCAAATCTTGATTAATCATGTTTAAAAGGTGTTTAAGTGGTTAATCATGTGATTAGAAGTGTAAGGAAGATGTTTAATTGCATGAAAAATGAAAATCACATTTTCTCTAAATTCTGGAATTTTCGACCAAGAGCATTTTCGTCCTCTTTGGCCTGGAATTTGATTAATTTGATGATTCCATTGGATTTAAAATGGAAAATTGTGTGTGAGTACATCTGTTTATCATTTTTGGATGATTATGTTTAAATCTGGAAATTTTAGAAGTTATGAAGTAAGTGTTGGTTGATTTGATTCCTAGAGGCAGTGTTGTTTTGACATATTTTTTGTTAGTCAAACCTAATCCAAAAATTATGAAACTTTATAGGATTAAATTAGACATGTAGAGCTTTAATTTGATGGGTGGATCATAAGTTTTAGACTAGTAGATTAAAATATATGATTTTTCAAAGTTGAGCCCTGTTTCTGGAATGTAATTTGGAATAGAGGAGGTTTGACGAATTTCTGGGAAATATGTGGCTATAATTGAGGCTCTGTAATATTTTTATTTGAAAGGGGACTGAAAATCTTTACATAGAAACTAGACCCACTCAATGTAGATTTTTCTAAATTTAGTTATGATTTTTTAGATTTAGGTAAAAAAATATGGCAAATTAAAGTAACCCATGAATTTATGGCATTTTAGGTAAATTGGAGCAAGTATGAGACCAAATCTTATATACATGTCCTAAAGGTTAATGTAGTCCATTAGGTATTCACTTTTCATGATTTTAATAATATCATTATATATTTAGGGCCATGAGGTGATAAAGAAGAAGCATCTTCAATGGTTGGAGAAATGGTATAAGAGGAGGACATAAAGTGAAAGGTAGTGAACTTACCCCTCTTGCATGTATTGATGCATGTGATTACTTTGCTTGATTATGTGAAACATATATAAATCGAAGCACTGTTTCTATTTATGCTATGGCTTTGAGTGTGTTATATGAACCATTAAGCACGCAAATATGTTATTGTGCTAGCATGAGTTTATGTAAGGCAATCATGTTATACATTAAGCACTTATCCTACATACATATTGGTATTATTTATCACTGAGATTCCTCAAATCTCACTCTCCCCAACCAACCATTTAGTGTGTGTTCTTTTTGTAACACCTCATTTGAAAAGACATATATACTTAACAAATTCATTAAAAACGTCACTTATGAATTTGGGGATTCTGTCCGAACAAAACTTGAACAACAATTACTTGATACTTTCAACTATTAGTTCAAAGTTTCAAACAAATATTTATCAACCAAAATATTTTAGGACGAAAAATGATCCTAGTGTCATGACAATAAAATATAAAGTGGCATAAAGGTGTATAAAGAGCACAAAAGAGCCTTCAAGGCTTGCTCCACAGGTTCCTTCCCTTGCTTCCTACTAGAATATTTACTTGAAAAATGTTAATATAATAGGATGAGATTTAACGTGTCAGTAACTACTGAAAGTTTCTACCGTACACAAGTAAATCACATATGATAAAAAGAAGGAACTGATTATATATATAGATTTGTATATATTATGATCTTCATTCCAGACAAAACCAAGTTTAATCATCATCAAGTCAATATATATTTTCATCACAACATGTAATATACGATTATGCAATATGCAATATGTAAGATGCAACCTCCCTTATATCACCGTCCATCCTTATTCCATTGACTGGAGCCATAGGCTAACACATAGTCCAACAGAAACCCATCCATTTGACTGGATTGTTCCAATCTCACCAGTTCTTAAGATACACCCGGCCAAAGGTATAGAGTTTAAGTCTGGACTATGGCTCCCTTCCTTAAAAGAACACAACTAAGGAGGTGTCACAGGTCCCACAGCTCCAACGCAATCCCGGCCAAAGGAAAACATGGAAGAAGGGGCCCTGACAAGTACCATCCACTGTGCACCGAGTGATGGCATACCACGTGGTAAAAGATCTCAACATACAAATTCCTCCTCACTCCAACCCATCACAGATGTAACCGCCATGACAGTGATAAATATAATATCATTAAAAGACAAAGTACAATAATTCACGCTTCCATTCATATCAAATACCATCACATATTCAAACATGATAAAAATAAAATAATAATCCAATAATACATTAATTATCATTAAAGTATTAATTATATGAATACAATGAGTTATATAGAAATTTACTTGTAACACTACTTATTTGAGAATTTATAATACAAACACATATATAATTCAATCCATTTTTCTTTTAAAAAAAATATATAGTCATTCACAATCATACACAATTCACAAGTATATGGAAGAATATTCAGAGTTACCTGTTACTCCCTAGCGTAAGGTAATCACACACATATTACTCCAAAGCTCTTAATGAGAATCTACAAAGTCACAAATATAAATGCTATTATTATATTTCTCAAAACTACTCTAAAGTTACTCTAATACTACTCTAAAACATTAATCTACCCATCTAAGAATTTATATAGGATAAATACATTTTTATTAGGTACAACATATTTATGTTTAGATTTAGATTCATTATGTTTTCCTAAAAAAAAAATAAGCATGAGTATGTGTCGGAATAGGAGGGAATTTTCTGTACAGACCATAGCAACAAAAAAAATGATATAGCTTACTTATTATTATTTCATAAATCAAGGGGGGCATAAGTGTGGCTATATTGGAGGCATTTTTTTTTTTCTTTTTAATGAAGAGTTTGACTTCACATTAAAACTCCAAGATGTAAAGTAGGATGAAAAATTGGCCAAAAAAAAAAAAGTAGGATGAAAAAAAAAAAAGAAAGAAAAAAAAAGAAAAGAAAGGACTGATGTGACTCTTGTGCAAGATAGGGGAATAAGAATATAAGATGGAGAAATGCACAGATCGCGAGGAAACTTCACACCAACTCCCACAATGGTGTGTGTGTGTGTGTGTATTTCAAATGAATGCTAGAGCCTAGAGGAGTGTGTAAATAAATGAATTGATACACCCTAGCTGTAAGGACGAAGGATTTCAACACTGTTGTGGGGGCAAAAAAAACGATATATATATATACATACCTATGCTATGGATATAATGACATGAGGTTATGAGGAAAGAAAGAAAGAAAAATAAATAAAAATTAGATGTAAACATGTTCAGACTGCCACAAACGAGTGAAAGGGAGAATGGGATATGAAGGGAAGAGAGGAGAAGACACACACGCATATATATGGATGCACCCTCACCAACACCAACAGTAAAGAGAAAGGTTCACAAACACCAACACACACACACACACACACACATATATATATATATATAACCCACACACACATTCAGCAACCCAAAAAAAAAAAGGTCTGATGAAAATGTTTCAAACATACACTCGCACAGTGCAAGGGGCTGAAATGACCGGACAAGAGGAGACAAATGGAAGAAAAGGAAGACAAAAGGAAGAAAAGGAAGGAGTAAGGTTTGATAATACCTGTACTCATTGCAGTAAAGTTAGAACCCGGTCAAGTGAGACGAAGAAGAGAGAAGAGTAAACCTATGACGCGGATAGCGGCGCCTGGGATCACCACGGACTAAAGAAATAGGGGGTTTATATAGAAGGAAGGTTAGGGTTAGGGTTTTACTCATATTAAATTTTTTTTTAACAAAATAATAATATTAGTAATATTCTGACAGCATTTTTTGTTTATATTATTTATTTCAATATTAAGATATATTTATATACACATACCCATGTTTTTAGAAGAATTATTTTAAGGAGGTATTTTATTTGTATTCTTTTATTTCATAGAGATTTTTTTTTTGAACTTAATACTTTTGTTTAAAGTATTAATTTATTATACACTCTTAACTAATTAAAACCTAAAGTACAACTAACTCTAAGTGCTAGCAAAAATTGGGATATTACACTTTTACCCCCAAAACCGTGGTTTCTGAAGCACTTTTCCGCAAATCGAGATAAAACTCCTCTCACATACTTACCTCGTAAACTGTAAAAGCTATTCTCTAAAAGCTAATCAGAACACACACTTAGACAGGTGAGAGCAGGAGATGTGTTGAGATCAAAGAAGAGAACTACATGAAAGGAATGCAGTGGTGGAACGAAGACGGAAAGATATCTGCATTTCATTGTAACAGGTGTAGACACCTTAGTAACCATGTGCGGCTACATTATTTGTAATTATTATGTACAAACCTTTATGGAGAATTTTTGTAATCATGTACTTATTATTAGTATTTTTATGTTATTTCTGTGTGCCCACTGAACTGCGCACAAATACTCTGAAAAATGTGAAAGTAAGATAAAGGTGTTACAAACTCCCTTAAAATTTTGATTTATAATAAATAAACCTCATATTGTTACTTTAATCATTTTAATAAATTTATTAAGTTTTTTACTGTCATTTGTCAATTAAAATATTTTTCTTATATGGAAAAAACTAGAAAATAATATTTAAAAAATATAAAAATAAAAATGTCATCATTTGTATATCATTTACTTGTTTTTTTTTTTTTTTTGGTGTTAATTGAGCATTGATAGCATAAAATTATCATAATTTATGTTAAATATATTCTTGTGATGATTAAGCTTGAAAGTTTAAATATTAAATTTTTGTTAGAGGATATCTCTTGCCCTTATTAATTTATTATTAATAGTGCACATATTTTTTTTAATTAGATATTCAACGTTTATTTTTTATTTTTTTAAATATTATTCTTCTAGTTTTTGTCATATGAAAGAACTATTTTAATTAATAAATTATAGTAAAAATTTTAATAAATTTATTAAAATGATATAAAGTAACGGCATGCGGTTTAATATTATAAATAAAAATTTTAAGATAATTAAATTTAAATTTTAAAATGTTAAGGGATTATTTATAATTGATCAAAATTCAAAAGATTTTATTAAATTAATAATTTACACATGACGTCACATAAGATAACACATGTCATCTCATAATATGATAAAATATTTTCCGTTAAAAACATAATAATTATTTAACGACAAGAGGTTAATAATTAAAAAATAAAAGATAAAGAGATTAAATTTAAAATTAAAATATTAGAAAATTATATATAACTAATCCAAAATTCAAAAAATTTTATATAATTTAACCTCAATTTTAAATTTCATATTTCATCTTAATTCTCACACACTAAACCTTTATATCTGTTATTCATTAATCATTCAACTTTGCCCCTCGTTTCTTCTACCGCCTAAGGTGGAGACGCTAGCTCCCTCCCCCTCTCTTCAATCCGTCATCGTCGTGCTCCTCATCTCCACGCTCTTCGCACTTCACTGCTGCTTCGTTCTCGACCAAGTCCGACTTGGCTTCTGAGGTACGGTTTGCTCTTGAAATTCGGCCAAGTTCTTCGTGGCTTCTGATATTTGGTTTGCTCTTGAAATTTGGCCGAGTTGGTCGTCGCTTCGTCCTCGGCCCAGTCCTTCGTTCTGGTTTGCTTCGTTCTCCCACTCATTTTTACCTTTTCTGGTTTGCTCTTGAGATTTGGTTGATGATGTGCTGTAGAATATTGATGAATGATGATGATTAGTTTCGTACTATTGATTTTTTCTCATTGTTGGACTTATGGATTGTCGAATTGTCTGATTGTTGGACTTCCGAGCTTATTTATGATCTAAATTGTTGCATTCTCTCAATGATGATCTGGATTTTTTTCGTGCTCTCTGTCCACATCCTCTTTGACCATATCGCACCTGCTCTGTGTGGTGGAAACAATGGTTGTGTTTGGAATAGTGGGGAAAAAGGGATTTATTTTTAATTTGACTTTTGAAATCTTAAGATTGGGAAAAAATAAGATTAAGTAAAATTATTAATATTTAGATTGGTGATTGGATAAATACTTTTATAAAAGTGAAAAGGTGTTTGGTTTGACTTTTATATAAGTGGCTTTTGTGATATTTAAAAAAAAGAATGTTAAAAATTATGAGAAGTGAAAAAATTAACTTTGAAAATTTGGCAATGGTAAAACACATAATAAAATTACAATAAACATGTGGATAAATTAGAAATTATATAAATTTAAAGTTTTTGATAAAGTAAAATATAAAAGAAAATTAAATCAAAGGTCCCGTACAATTTAGTCCCTTATGGTATATCACGCATATGATTCATTTAGGTTGACAATGTTCGAACATCATTTGTCGGCAAAGACTCTTTATCTTAACTATTATCCACATCAACTATATTGAATGTGTTTGGAATAGCTATGGAAAAGTGACTTATTTTCAATTTGATTTTTAAAATTTTAAAATTGGGAAAAGTAAGATTGGGTAAAATTATTAATATTTAGATTGACGATTGGATAAATACTTCTATGAAAGTGAAAAGGTGTTTGGTTTGACTTTTACATAAGGGGCTTTTGTGATATTTAAGAAAAAAAATATTAAAATTATAAAAAGTGAAAAAAATTAACTTTAAAAATTTGGCAATTGTAAAATACAAAATAAAATTATAATAAAAATGTGAATAAATTAGAAATTATACAAACTTAAAGTTTTTGATAAATTAAAATATAAAAGAAATAATCAGATCAAAGGTCCCGTATAATTTAGTCCCTTATAATATTACGAACATGATTCATTTGAGTTGAAGATGTCCAAACATTATTTGTCGACGAAGACTCTTAATCTTAACTATTATCTACATCAACTATATTCCCATTTTCAGTTCCACTAAAATCTATATCAGTTTTTGAATTTCTTCTAACAAAAATTTAAGTGATAAAGCACAAAAAAGTGTCATTGAATAAATAACGTCGATCTTTCTCGAGATATCCAAACTCACAGCATTTCTTTCATCGTCCTTTTCAATTTTCTCTTCTTCCTGCTTCAATTGTATCGCCATTTTTACTCTCTCTTAAAGATGACTGTTCTCATTGATCACACCGATCTGCTTGGTAATTTTTTTGTTTTCTCGAATCTTCTATTTTATTTCTTCGTTTTCGTCTTCTAAATTGTTTTCCCTACGTTGCGAAAATTATGCACTGTATAATTGCAAATCGTTCTATTTATGGGATTTTTTTCGGATTTTAGATTTCGATCGACTGAATCTTGGTTTTACTGCGTAAAATGTTTGTTTTCTTATTCTTTGAAAAAGTTGCCGATCAATGAGGCGATGATTTTGAAATGTGAAATTTTACCAGAAAATGGCAGGAATCGAAGCAGAGCAAAAGAAGGCATCCAAAAATGAGAAAGAAGTGGGATTTGTTGTTCCACTTAGAAATTCATTTTTCCATGCATTTAACAATCTGTGGCCGATGAGAGAGGGAAGAAGAAAACACTTCGGAGAGGGCGAGAAGAGACGGACAAGCGATGGAGAAGAGACAGAGAAAATTAAAATATGGGCTGTTGAGCATTAAAAATTCTAAAACCAATGACAAGCCAATCATAGTGCTCGTTTGGAAGAGCTTATTTTTGGGCAATAAGTGTTTATAATTCGTGATTCACGGTATATGAGGTAAGTATGTGAGAGGAGTTTTTTCTCGGCGTAATAAGAACTTATTTCTCAAATTTAAGCTCTCACAAACACACCAATAATAAGCTCGGACTGGTGGCTTACAGTAAAAGCCGCTTATAAACCTTTAAGTTACGTGCTCATCTGGGATTACTTATTTTTAGATAATAAGTGTTTATAAATCGTGATTTATGGTATATAAGGTAAGTATGTGAGAGGAGTTTTATTTCGACTTACATAATAAATACTTATTTCTCAAAAATAAGCTATTCCAAACACTAATGTAGGTTTTCACCAATCATTCAACCACAGTATTTACGCATCCATTTTTTCAATCGAACTTATAGACGTCCAATCGTTCGATTGGGTTTTCCAATCACAATGCCAAACATACACATAATAGTGGCGGTAGGATTTTTGGTTGCCAAATCGCACCTTCTCGGATACAGAGTAGAGATTTAGAAGAGAGAGAGAGAGAGAGAGAATGGTTTATGGAGTGAATCTCACTGAGCTTAGATTATGACTCAGGCAAGAGTTATGGCATTACATAATCAGAGTGATTACAGAGAGATCAATGGCTAGCAACCATGTGGATGATTACAGACATATAATAATAAACAAACTCTTAAGTATTATCTTTAAAAGCAACGAATAAAAGAATATTATTAAAAGTTCTATCGCACTTAAAGTACACACAATGTTCAATTGATAATCATGGGATACATTTGGATTTAGACTAAAAAGAGCGATATCAGTATATTAACAACTCTTTATTCTTGTCTTCCTGGAAATAAAACAAAGAAGTGTACATACATAACCACTAACATATTATTGAGTACCAAAAGCATAATTTAACAGACCTTTTTTTTTGGGTGTTTGAATGCTTACCTTTCATGAGTAAAGGATGATAGAATAGGGGGGCTTGGCACATCCACGAATCCTTCAAGCATTTGTACAACTTGCTTCATGGCTGGTCTTGCTGATGGGTCCTCTTGAATGCACCAGATACCGATCTTCACATACTCTTTTACCCTTTTAATGTCAATTTGAGCATCCTTATCATTTTCCACTAACAGGTCCAATCTCCTTTCGTGAAAGCAGTCATATGCCCAATCTATTAATACAATCTTATTCTCATCTTCAACATTCATATCAAAGTTCTTTCTGCAACAAATGACCTCCAATAACAACACTCCAAAGCTGTAAACATCAACCTTCATCGTAATTGGCTTGTTTTTGAACCACTCAGCTGCAACATACCCTTTTGTTCCTCTAATTGCCGTTGTTGTTACAGTTTGGTCAATCTTCAATAGCTTTGCTAAACCGAAATCTGATATCTTGGCGATGTAAGAATCATCAAGCAGGACATTCTGAGGCTTGATATCACAGTGGATGATCTGAGTGTTACATTCTTCATGCAAGTACAAGAGTCCTTTGGCTATTCCTATTGCTATTTCCACCCTTTGATACCAAGTTGGCCTTTGATCTTCGAAAAGAAACTTGGCTAAATTTCCCCTACTCATGAATTCATACACAAGTAGCCTGTGCTCTCCTTCATTGCAGAATCCCAAAAGTTGCACAAGATTCCTATGATGTGTTCGACCAATTGCACTCACTTCTGCTTCAAATTCCTTCTCGCTTCCTTTCACCATATTCAAATTTTTCACAGCAACGAGGTTTTTCCCTGGTATGTCAGGTAGAAAACCTTTGTAAACAATAGAAAATGCACCACGACCAAGTTCTTCCGTGAACCCTTTTGTTCCTTTCCTAAGCTCTTCATAAGTGAAACTTTTAAGATTCATAGTTGATGTTAATTGGACAGCTTGATCACCTTTAGGATTACAGTGGCCACATCTATATGCAACCAAACAAGCTGCTATCAACAAAACCAAGTTTAAGAAAACTGAACTGCTTAGGAGTGTGGAACCTATGATGATCAACTTTGATCGATCATTATGTCCATTGATATCGTCTAGAATCAAAGTAGCGTTGTCCCTCCTTATTTTGATCAAGGCTTTTCCTCCAACAGAAGGATCCCTTAGTCCATTAGAGAGAGGTTGTTTCTTCTTCCAGCATTCTCTATCTCTGAAGATAATAGAGGAACAAAAGCAATCTTCCAAGCATGCTTGTCTGCACCAATCCTCAGACACTGATTTAAAGTGTCCATAGTCAGACAATGGCCAATCCGTATTGGGCATCTCGTTGAAATCAAAGTGGTTTGTTTCCCAGGAAGTTTGATCACAACTTTGTGAAATAAATTCCTGTTTGCAACCTTTCATCACATCGCTGGGATCAATGAAACTATAACCATATGGACAATGGCAACTTTTATTGGTCCCATCAAATGTACAATAGCTGTTGAAACCACATGCTCCACTTCCAGTATCGTCACGAATTGTTAAGCAAATATTTGGAGGAATGAATGAGAGAGTTGACCAGGCCATACGCCAGCTTCCAGTGCTACTACTCTTGGGGTAGATATAGTGCCTAAAGACTCCATCATAATCAAGAATAGCTCTTTGGTAGAAAGCTTGCGTAGATGCAGCATTTGATGATATTGTACTAATGATAGTTCCATTATCTGCACGTAAAAATATATAGCCTGATAGGTTGAAGACCAGAGAGAAGCCAGTACCAAAAGTTTTAGTACTCCAGTAAGCATCATTCACATCATCCGTTGGAAAACGGATTGTGTGAAGCACAAGATTCCCGTCCCCTTGTAGATCCAGCTGAAATCTTCCCCTTGAGTAGTTAGTTGCCAAATAGCGCGCAACAAGTTGAGCTGTTTGATTTAGAATCTGTCCCGGTAAAATTGTGTCAGTGGGATGATCAAAGCTCTCCCACAAAGTTCGAGAGTCTTGTGCAACTAACACGAAATTACCAGAATCAAGCATGGCTGCGTAAGCGACACTTCCACTTCTTGAAGGGCTAGCATTCCAAATTTGCTTACCATTAGGATCAACAAGTTGGAAACCACTTGAGGTGAGCTCAACTTTAGAACCCTTTCGTGCAAGATTTTGTCCATTGGCTGACCAAACAATAGTTTCTTCTGGAATACTGTTAAGCCAGGCTGCTAGTAAAAACCCATCTTCCTCAATTTGTTTGAACCCAAAGGCAAATTCACCAGATGGTGAAGCCCTGAAAGAGTCATCTTCTCCAGCAGTGAGAGAAGTTCCTAGAGTGATATTACTGGTAGACTGAGCAAGTACAGAAAGTGAAAACATGGGAAATAAGAGGGACAAGAAGATTGGATATAGCTGCACAAAGCCCATTGTTAGATGCACGAAAGGACTCTGTTTTGATGAAACATGAGTAACAGGTGTTACTTAATATAAAGCACCGGTGAACCTCGAATAGCTAGGGTTTACTAAGCAATATGTCGTGAAGAAACTGGCTGAAGTCAAAGCAAAACCAATATTTTTTCTGAAGTCAAATGTTATTTAAGTCATCTCAGTTGTAACACGTCGAGGAAAAATCAATTCGTTGAAAAGTAATCTGGCAACGGTTCATTTGTTAGACAAATTGTCCAAGTGACTATCTAACAACCATAGTTAATTACAATTCAATAAAGGGGGAAGGTATAAAAACACCCACAAATTTTTATAAAAAATGTGTTCAGTATTATATATATTTTGGAGGTGTAAAAATATTCATGAAAATTTAAAATGGGAGTAAAAATGTCAGCACTGTTAAATTTAACTTAATATTATTACTTTTTGTAGTGGGACACACATTTGTTTTGCATATGCATATATAATGATGCTATATTAAATTTAAAGATGCTAGCATTTTTTCTCCCATTTTAAATGTTTAAGAGCATTTTTGTATCTCCAAAATGTATATGATGTTGCATAAACTTTTGGTAAAAGTTTATGGGCAATTTTCTCTTTGACCCGTCAATAAATAAACTTCAGATTCTTCAGATGATGCGATACGTTACTAATATCATTTTTAAAAAAAAACAAATCTTATACAAATATGTTTGAGCTATAATTGGTAAATGAGCTTGAAGATAATTAAGGCCAGTAGAATTCATTGAAAACATTGTTTCTATGAAAAGTGAATTTAATAAGATTGAAAAGGGAAAACAAAAATAAACGTGCTTGCGTAGAGAGGTGTTCATTTCATAAGCCCTTGTGTATCTAGGGAGTAAAAGATAAATTCAACAAAGACGGAAAAGAACCCCAAGAAGAGAGCAACCTTTTCCGTCAGTCATGCCCATTATTTTGCGGGAAGTACGTGTTACGCGTTCTGAAAATTAAATTGGTGGTTGAATCAGTCGGGGTAGTGATTTTTCTTTTTTTTAGACTAGTCATGCTCAAAATAACTGTTTTTTTTGTTTGACAAGCTATTACTTGCAGGCACAAATTTAAACGTATGAGAAGTGCCATCACATGCACGCTTCGTACCACTGCATCGCAATGGTGCCAGCAAAATAATAATATAATTTAATTAAAATATGCAAAAAAATCCATATTCAACTTAGGGGTGTTCAAAGTATCCCGGTCCCGGTTGTCCTGGTCCGATCCCGAATATTTTATCCCAGGAATTTCCCGTCCTGGCGGGGACCAGGACCAGGAAAACCGGGACCGGGATCTAAAAAACCGGGGACCGGGATCACACCTTGTGATCCCGGGAATTCCCGGTCCCGGTTTTTTTTTATATTTTTTCCTTAAAAAATAAATTATTATTTTATTTTTGTATTTTTTACTCCCATAAATTAAGTTATCATTTGATAAAATGTATATCATATATTTAGTTAGAGTTAAATCTTCGAGAGTCTTGTGCAACTAACACGAAATTACCAGAATCAAGCATGGCTGCGTAAGCGACACTTCCACTTCTTGAAGGGCTAGCATTCCAAATTTGCTTACCATTAGGATCAACAAGTTGGAAACCACTTGAGGTGAGCTCAACTTTAGAACCCTTTCGTGCAAGATTTTGTCCATTGGCTGACCAAACAATAGTTTCTTCTGGAATACTGTTAAGCCAGGCTGCTAGTAAAAACCCATCTTCCTCAATTTGTTTGAACCCAAAGGCAAATTCACCAGATGGTGAAGCCCTGAAAGAGTCATCTTCTCCAGCAGTGAGAGAAGTTCCTAGAGTGATATTACTGGTAGACTGAGCAAGTACAGAAAGTGAAAACATGGGAAATAAGAGGGACAAGAAGATTGGATATAGCTGCACAAAGCCCATTGTTAGATGCACGAAAGGACTCTGTTTTGATGAAACATGAGTAACAGGTGTTACTTAATATAAAGCACCGGTGAACCTCGAATAGCTAGGGTTTACTAAGCAATATGTCGTGAAGAAACTGGCTGAAGTCAAAGCAAAACCAATATTTTTTCTGAAGTCAAATGTTATTTAAGTCATCTCAGTTGTAACACGTCGAGGAAAAATCAATTCGTTGAAAAGTAATCTGGCAACGGTTCATTTGTTAGACAAATTGTCCAAGTGACTATCTAACAACCATAGTTAATTACAATTCAATAAAGGGGGAAGGTATAAAAACACCCACAAATTTTTATAAAAAATGTGTTCAGTATTATATATATTTTGGAGGTGTAAAAATATTCATGAAAATTTAAAATGGGAGTAAAAATGTCAGCACTGTTAAATTTAACTTAATATTATTACTTTTTGTAGTGGGACACACATTTGTTTTGCATATGCATATATAATGATGCTATATTAAATTTAAAGATGCTAGCATTTTTTCTCCCATTTTAAATGTTTAAGAGCATTTTTGTATCTCCAAAATGTATATGATGTTGCATAAACTTTTGGTAAAAGTTTATGGGCAATTTTCTCTTTGACCCGTCAATAAATAAACTTCAGATTCTTCAGATGATGCGATACGTTACTAATATCATTTTTAAAAAAAAACAAATCTTATACAAATATGTTTGAGCTATAATTGGTAAATGAGCTTGAAGATAATTAAGGCCAGTAGAATTCATTGAAAACATTGTTTCTATGAAAAGTGAATTTAATAAGATTGAAAAGGGAAAACAAAAATAAACGTGCTTGCGTAGAGAGGTGTTCATTTCATAAGCCCTTGTGTATCTAGGGAGTAAAAGATAAATTCAACAAAGACGGAAAAGAACCCCAAGAAGAGAGCAACCTTTTCCGTCAGTCATGCCCATTATTTTGCGGGAAGTACGTGTTACGCGTTCTGAAAATTAAATTGGTGGTTGAATCAGTCGGGGTAGTGATTTTTCTTTTTTTTAGACTAGTCATGCTCAAAATAACTGTTTTTTTGTTTGACAAGCTATTACTTGCAGGCACAAATTTAAACGTATGAGAAGTGCCATCACATGCACGCTTCGTACCACTGCATCGCAATGGTGCCAGCAAAATAATAATATAATTTAATTAAAATATGCAAAAAAATCCATATTCAACTTAGGGGTGTTCAAAGTATCCCGGTCCCGGTTGTCCTGGTCCGATCCCGAATATTTTATCCCAGGAATTTCCCGTCCTGGCGGGGACCAGGACCAGGAAAACCGGGACCGGGATCTAAAAAACCGGGGACCGGGATCACACCTTGTGATCCCGGGAATTCCCGGTCCCGGTTTTTTTTTAATATTTTTTCCTTAAAAAATAAATTATTATTTTATTTTTGTATTTTTTATTCCCATAAATTAAGTTATCATTTGATAAAATGTATATCATATATTTAGTTAGAGTTAAATCGTATATATCGTGATACAAATCCTAATTATATAATATATAAAGATAATAACAAAAATGATGAATGTGATAATAATATTAATAATAATATGTTATTCTTCAATTCTAACTCAATTTGTGTGATTTTTATAATCTTATTAGGTGTTAAATAATCACGATAAACACTAGATTATAAAAAATTTAACCAATATAATTATATTTTATATTAAAACCGGGAATTCCCGATCCCGATTGTCCCGGGAATTTTCCAAGACCGAAAATGGCATCTCAGTCCCAACCACCCCCAGGACGGGAACCGGGAATGGATGATCCCGGTTCCGTCCCGGAATTTAAACACCCCGTTTCAACTATGATGTTTAGCACTAGTATACAAATTCATACATTCTAATATCGCTTTGCCTCGTTAATTTTTTTTTTTTTTTTACCAGCCACTTTGCCTAGTTAATACATCAACAATGTAACATATATCAATTTATGGAGCAAAAGAATAGGTTGGCCATTTTTCTCTCTCTTGGGTTGTGTACTCCTACGCGATGGAAGACACAGGTCAGCATAAATCTCCACCGGACCGGACGACGGATTCTGCTGGAGATGGTCCAAATAAGAAGACAAAAATAAAAGAGGTGCCTTTAATGATAATGGATGATCAAATGGAAGAGAGTGAATTACAGGAGACGGATAAAGCCAATCAGGACGATGGCGTTCATGTACGTGCTGTTGTGGAGCATCATGTCAATGTGCTGGTACCATCTTACAAGCAATCCCTTCTAGGTTTTAATGGGGTTGCTAACGATGGGGTCCTTATGAAAACTGATGATCTCTTCTGGAAGGATAAAGAACTATATTGGCAGATGCCCGAGCCTTCAGAGGAAGTTGAAAGATTAATGACGGTTTATCCAGTGGTGCCTATCACTCAAGAGCAAGAGGAATATAATGAATGGTGTAAACCATGGAATTTCTCACTCGTCATTATTGTGTTAGGGAAGAGATTTAACCTGTACATGCTCAAAGCTCATCTGGTGAAAATATGAGGGATCACAGAGTTTGAATTAATTGATTTGCCTAACAATTATTTTATAGTGAGATTCACAGATACTGAACGGTGGAAGGAACATTATCATAGAGTTCTATATGATGGGCCATGGATCATTGCACAGCACTGCATTCTGGTGCAACGATGGAGCCCCTATTTTGATCCTTACAAGAACCAGCTTGGCAGAATTGTTATGTGGGTTCGTATACCCCACATTCCGGTGATTTGTTATAATCTTCACTGTATTCAACGGATTGGGGAACGAATTGGTCGACCACTACGTGTTGATATGAACACCTTGTCAGATTTCTCATCATCAGAAGCTAAGGTTGAAAGAGCCAGATATGTCAGAATATGTGTTGAGTTAGATTTACAAAAGAGTTTAGTCCCAACAGTGGTGGCAGTGGGTGAAGTTTTCAATGTTGAATATGAGGGCCTACGGTTGATTTGTTTTGAATGTGGCCACTATGGTCATCATCGTGAGACCTGTCCTTCCCGAAGTGGTGCTCACAAGCACACAGGGACTGAAAATCCGATGAATCTGCCTGTTAAGCAACCTGTGATAGTGCCGGAAAAAACCATTTCAACACCGGAGGAGCCTTTTGGTCCGTGGATGTTTGTGTCCAAATCAAAATCTACTCGTTTTCCAAAGCAAAGTGCTCAGCGAGATGGACGACCTGCTCCCAGTTCGTACACACGGATTTCCAGGCAGCGTGCAGTGCCGGCGGGTCAGTCGCGTTTTGCGCTGCTTGCCAATATGGAGGAAGAGATAGAAAAATATGGGAACTCTCCACAGATCATGATTAAGGAGGATATGATTTCTACGAGATCTGACAATGACAGAGGGAAAGGTGTAAGAGGAGAAAATTCAACTTTGGGTAATGAGACAGCCGCTGGTTTACAAAAAAAGGGTGGGGCCAAGTCTATTCGGAAGAGTAAGCACAGTGAGTTCTTTCTTGCAAAAGAATTGGTACAAACCACAACTATTGTGGGTCAAGGGCCTGGTCAAACATCCAAGCCTAAACAATTGAGCTCCTCAAGAGAGAAGGAATTGCTGGACTGCAATGCGTAGGGAAGGCCCAAAGGTGCCAAACAAAGAACGCATGTAATTGTTAGTGGAAATGTTGGCCTGATGCAACTAAAGAATGAAGGGTCGAATAAAAGCCCTCAACACATCACAATTGAGCCTTCAACTCATTCTCTCCCAAACACCAGCCAACTTCGTTCAACGGAGGCACCATATAATGAACATTCTCAGGAAAATCTTAATTTAAAACCGCCAGACTTAATGAGGCAAATTTCGGAGGAGAAGGTTGAAGAGCCTGGGGATAACTTAGTGCTGAATGAGACGCAGTCTGATGACTTGGAATTTGTTCCTGCCACAGATGGGACCAGGTAATTTTATTATCCTTATTTTTCTTTTATTATTAATGATGAATCTAGCCAGTTGGAATTGTAGAGAGGCGGGAAGCCGTACCTTCTCTTTTTTGGTAAAGGATATCGTTCGTAAAAATGATGTTGGAGTGTTATGCCTCATCGAACCTAGAGTCAGTGGGATGCGAGCAGATAACATTGTTGCTAAACTGGGCTTTACTCATTGGATCCGGGTGGAAGCCTGGGGCTTTGCCGGAGGTATATGGGTTTTGTGGGATGAACTAAATTATGAGGTTAATTATGTTTCCTCTAATGAGCAGTTTTTGTTGTGCTGCATATTTAATAAATTTCTGAATAAGTGGTTTTTTGCAATGTTTGTGTATGGTGAGACTTGCTACCAGAAGTGGTATAAATTGTGGCAATCAATTCAAGCAATTGCGCAAACAATGACTTATGAAAGGGTTCTATTGGGTGATTTTAATGCGTACCTCAGACCAATGACCAAGAGGGTGGTTCAGAACCTAATTCTCTTTCCATGAAGTACTTTAATGATTGTATTTCTGATTCAGGGCTGATTGAGATTCCTGACTCAAATGACAAATACACTTGGGAAAGGGAAGGTGTTCGCGAGAAGCTAGATTGGGTCTTTAGTAATTTATTGTGGGAGCGTACATTACCAAATACAAAAGTCATTCATGATTTAAAATATAAATCTGACCATAAAATGGTAGTTGTGTCTTATTCCCAACATCTTCGCCCACCTCAGAGACCAACTAGATTTCATTTTTAGTCTGCCTGGCTTCTAGAAGAAGACTTCCCACAACTAGTCGAAGAGGCATGGAATGATAAAACTTGGTGTCAAGGTGTTGTTTCATTTCAAGATCTGGCGCAACAGTGGAATAAGGAAAAAGTAGGGAATATCTCAAAAGAAAAAGGAACTTCTTCGGAGATTGGAAGGCATAGAACAGCACAGGAGAAATGAGTCAAAAAATGGACTTTATAGATTGGAGCGGAAGCTATGGGAAGATTATAACAAGTTATTGTTACAAGAGGATCTTCTCTGGTTTCAAAAATCTCGTTGCAAATGGCTCCAGTGGGGAGACAAGAACACGAGATTCTTTCATGCAACAACTATGCTAAGGGGAAAAAAAAAAAAAAGACATATCTCTGCTTTACAAAATGATGAAGGGGTGTGGGTTAATGATGATGAGACTCTGAGAGCAATGGCTACTGAGTTTTATAAGAAGTTGTATAGTAATGTATACACAGGATACCACAGTGGTTAAAGATACTGAATGGCCTAATACCTTTCCCCGATTGCAACAAGTTCACATGGAGAAGCTACATCAAGAAGTAACAAGTGTAGAAATTAAAAATGTTGCTTTTTCGATGGGTGCTTTTAAGGCTTCGGGACCAGATGGGCTACAGGCACATTTCTTCCAAACACAATGGGATAAAGTTGGTGAGAAAATTTGTGAGGTAGTTAAGGAGGCTTTCCGAAACCCTGCTAGTATAGGCGCTATTAATCAAACAAATATAGTGCTTATTCCTAAGGTGGAGGTTCCTTCAAAGTTTAAAGGCAATGAGACCAATTTCGCTATGCAACGTGAGTTTTAAGATAATCACTAAGTTGCTTGCTTCTAGACTTAGAGAGGTGATGCATTATTTGATTGGGCCTAAACATTGCAGTTTCATACCTACCAGATCCAGTTGTGACAATATTATTGTCGCTCAAGAAGCTATCCACTTTATGAGAATAAAGACTGGTAGGAAGGGATATGTAGCAGTCAAAGTAGATATAGAGAAGGCTTTTGATAGACTTGATTGGGGGTTTCTAGAAGAGACAATGCGGTTTATTGGGTTGCAAAATAACTTGATTCAAATCATCATGGCATGTGTTACTTCAGCTTCAATGAAGGTCTTATGGAATGGATCTGAAGGACCAATGTTTTCTCCTTCTAGGGGTGTACGACAAGGAGATCCTTTAAGCCCCTACTTATTTGTCTTGTGTATGGAAAGATTAGCCCACTTAATTAATATAGAGTGTGATAAGGGGGTCTGGAAGCCACTGAAGCTTACCTCTCATGGTCTGTGTCTAACTTATCTCTTCTTTGCTGATGATTTGTTGCTCTTTGCAGAAGCTTCTACCAAATAGATGTATGTTCTTAAAAAGACTATGGAATGCTTCTATAGAGCTTCAGGTCACTGAGTCAATCTCAGTAAGTCGGAAGCCTTTTTCTCAAAAAATGTGCATTTTAATAGAGAAATTGCTCTTAGTTAGAAGCTGGTTGTTGGAGTAACTCCTGATCTAGGTAAGTACTTAGGAGTTCCACTCATTCATTCCAGAATCACCAAGGATACCTATGGGCATATTATGTAAAAGGTGAAAACCCGACTTTCTTCGTGGAAAAGCAAATTTTTGAGCATGGCAGGTCGTACGGTGCTTCTTAAAGCAGTTATATCTGCTCTTCCTTCATATCAAATGCAATCGTCGTTTATTCCCAAGGGAGTTTTAAGGGAGATAGAGAAGATCAGTAGGAACTTATGGTGCGAGGATGAAAAAGCAAAAAAATTGCATCCTATAGCTTGGCATAAGATCCTACAAAGTAAAAAAGAGGGAGTATTGGGGCTTAAAAATTTGGAACTACAAAACAAGGCCTATATTATGAAGTTGTGTTGGGGACTCATCACAAAGCTGAATGCTCTATGGGTACAATGTCTTCGTGCTAGATACTATTGTGGAAATAATGCTATACCATTGGTTGAAAAGAAAAAATTTAATTCTCTTACATGGCAAGCAATTATGGTTGTATGGGAGAAATTTGTTCAAGGTGTGGGCAAAAAAATTAATAATGGCGAAGCCACATGATTTTGGTGGGATCTTTGGGACCCATTGGATAAACCTCTCCTTGAATATGCTACATCCAATCTACATAAAATTAATCCGGAAGAAATGGTAAGTGGTTTTGTTTGAGCAGATGGTAGATGGGATATATATAGATGGAGAGAGCATTTCCCTCAATGGGTGATCCAGAAGCTTCTGAGAATTCCTACACCAAATAGGACTTCACCTGATAAATTTATCTAGCGACACTCTACAAATGGTACCTTCTCAGTCAAAGCAGCCTACAACTTCTTATTTAAACCGGCCTTTAGCATTCCAAATTGGACTGGTTGGAGATTTTGGCGCTGGCATGTTCCTGAAAAAGTTAAGTTTTTTGTCTGGCAAGTCACTCATTAGAGAGTAATGACCAACTCCTTTAGAGCTCAGATTGGCCTAACAGATACAGGACAATGTCCATTTGGTTGTCCATGTGAGGAGACAGTACTACATGTTTTGAGAAATTGTGAGAGAGCAAAAAATGTGTGGGGAGAGCTTATTACATCTAACAAGTACTTTGTGTTTTTCTCAAGTGATTTGCAAGGCTGGCTTCGATGGAACGCTTCTCATAATCCAAGCAAGACTCGCTTTCAACAATGGTCGTGGACGCAAATCTTTGTGCATGTCTGTTGGTTATTGGGGAAAGCAAGATGTTGTCACCTATTCTAGGGATGCTCATTAACCCCGTATGGAGTTTTACATCAACTGCTATTTCATTTAATGGAAGATTCAGTAGCGGACAGGTTCAGGCATGCAGTATTTGCTGGGAATTACTCAGTGAATACAAACTAGACGGCGCCAACCAAGGACCATGTTCGGCTCAATGTGGATGCGTCGGTTCTAGACCAAAATAAAGCTGCTGTTGGAGGACTTGTTCGTGATGCCACGGGTGCATGGATAATGGGGTTCCAAAAATATCTTGGAGCTGTCCCAGTAGCTGCTGCAAAAATACTTGCTATCAAAGCAGGCTTGGAGGTTTATTGTTATCTCAATCTTCAGAATATCCAAGTTCATTTGGATTCACTGGTGGCTCTTAACACTCTGTTATGGACTAGTACTTTAGATCATCCATTTTGGGAAGAGATTGAAGACATACGTCACCTTATATATGGCGATTAGAAGGTTCAAGTTTTTCATGCTTGTAGGGAAGAATTAGAATGTGCTGATATTATAGCTAAAGGTGCGCATTCATGTGCGCTGTTGCTGGTTTTGTTACCTGAGATTTACCCAAGATGCAGAACTCGGTTCATGCTTGATAGGCAGGATATAAGGGATGACACTGGTTCTTCATCCTGAGTGTTGCTTTTGATTTCAAGCTTTTGCTTGCCCTCTTGTAAACGGGAAAAAAAACATATACCAATTTATAAATTTTGAAACTTTTACAGCCAAATTTCAGCGTAGTTACATGATTCATTTAACGCAAACGAATTGCGGCTTAGGGCACCAGACAGAGTCAATAATGCATTACTTTTTTTTCCTTTAGAAATATATCAAATGACATCATTTTAGACTTTGGAAAAAGCAAAGAAAAATATATAATATACAATCTGGTTTTTTTCCTTTAGAAATATATCAAATGACATCATTTTAGACTTTGGAAAAAGCAAAGAAAAATGTATAATATACAATCTGGTTGACCCTCCCAGCCCACCTAGTTAGTGGGATTACACCGGGTTAAGTAGGCTAAACTAGGTTGGGTTGATCCCAAGTTCATTGATTGATCAAATTGTCAGAATGATTGGTTCACAAGTTATTAATCTAACCAGTAGTGCTGAACCGAGTTTTAACATCATAATTCAACGTTGTGTTCCCTTTGTGCCGCGGGTTGGTTTTGGCGTAATCAAGTGTTCTCTGCGTTTTAATTGATGCATTTATAATATGTTACTACCTCCGGTTCTAAATATAGGACATAGTTTATAGTGCATTAGAAACTATATCGATTGGAGGGATTAATTTTTATTAGTTTAAATACATGATGGGTTATAATGGGCCTTTATTTTAAAATGTATGATGAAAAACTATCCCCGGTTTGGATGAAAAGAGAATGATGGAGGAAAATGGGGAGAGGAAGGTATTTTCCTCTATTTGGATTAAGTAAAAAAAGTTGGAGAGAAAAAGTGATGTGAAATCCACATCATTTTCTCTTCAACTTGTCTCTATGGACAGAAAATGAGAACAAGACTCAATTTCTTTATTATTTAACCTCA
Source organism: Inga oerstediana (assembly GCA_963210345.1). Taxonomy (NCBI): domain Eukaryota; kingdom Viridiplantae; phylum Streptophyta; class Magnoliopsida; order Fabales; family Fabaceae; genus Inga; species Inga oerstediana. The sequence goes on along the minus strand of OY723399.1, from coordinate 74,384,795 downwards.
CACACATTAATAAAACTCATTAATAAATGTTATACACACATGCGTTTAAAAATATGTTTTCCTTTTTTCCAATTTTGTCCCTTTCTTTCTTATTTTTTTATTTATATCTTTTTATTATATTTAATTTTAATAACTTCAAAAAAATTATCTATTGTTATTTTTTTACCTTAAAAAATAAATTTTTCTATGAAATCAATTTCTCAAGATATCATATTCCATTTTAACCCTTTCGCTTTTTATTAATAATGTGAGATAATTTATAATTTATTTATTTCCTATTATTATATTTAATTTAAAAAATTATCCACTTTTCTTACACTGAAAAATAATTTTTTTAAAATATTTGAGTTTAAAATATAACAACACCAAAGCATATCTTACCCAATAATTTGGTTTTAAATTATATGATGATGTTAATGTTAATATGAAGTATTGTGATATTTAATTTAATTTTAAATATGATGTATTTTTATATGGAAGGGTATTTTAGTCATTCACATACTTACTCATTTTCTTTCCTCTCTATTTTCTCCCATCTATCCAAACAGTGGGTGATACTCTCTCCATATTTTCTCCTCCCATTTTCTCTCCTCCCATATTTTCTTCCCATCCAAACTGACTATGAGAGATTAAAAAGTACAAGACAATTACTACTTAGCTTTCATTATGTTTTCTTCGGTGAACCCCTCTTTTCGTTGTTGGATGTATACAATTAAAATTTGGATACTCTAATATAATGGTAAAAAGAAAAAAAGGGCGAAGTTACAAAAATGCCTATGATTTTTTTTAAAAGGAGCTACCAGCACCATAAACAAATTTTGGGTTCTAAAATGCCTACGTAGATTAAAAAATGGGGTTTAAATGCTACAACCGTTACTTTGTTATACATGGACCGTTTGTTTCAAAAAATTGACCAAATCTGATGACATGTACATTGAGTTGGCAAAGTTTGTTTCGAAAATATGAGCATAAATAAAAAGAAAGACTAGGGTTAAATCAAAACCTCTCTCTCTCTCTCCCCCATTTACTGGCATTTAGGGAAAAAAAAGTCGAAGTCCTCTCCTTTTGGCGTCCAATGTCCTCTCTGACTACGGTGTTGCTTCCTCTTCTTGAAGTTCAATTCCATGATGTTCTACAGGGCAATCCCAAAAATGAATTGCAGATCTACCTTGAGAGTAGTGAGTTTTGGACATCAAAAGACTAAACTTTCTCATTTGGGATTCTATGGACTGAGAATCCTCTAGGTGGAGTTTATACCTCTGGAGAAAAACTAAATTAGTTTGGTGGAATACCAATTTGACAATTTCCAAAGAACCAAAACAATGTGATTTGACTTTGCAGGGGACGACACCGTTGTGACCAATCAAGGGCATCACTTGGTCTACATGCATGTTAGGACTAGCCCCTTAGAAGTCATCAACCACTCTGTTAAGTGAGCCATCTTCCTCAACTCTCTCTCTCTCTATAGCATCTTCTTTCTCTGGCACAACCTGACACTTCCATTATCGGCAACAGCCTCTTGGCCATGACGCCTCTGTACAACACCAAATCCGCATTCTCAATAATGTCAAACCCACATAACGTATGAAATTAAAAACAAAAAATCATGTCTTGAAAGTGAAGGTTGGTGGTTGAAGCTAAGGGGAAGAAGAACGATGATTATTTGCAGAATTGAAGACCTTCGATAGACGAAATTGCTTCAATAGTTGCAAAGGGGAAATGGAGAAGAAGAAGGTTTGGTGTATTGTTGGAGGAAGAAACGGAGAAGATGAAAGCCGTTCTTGCATCGTTGAAGATGAAGGTTGGTCGTCGATGCTGCCGTTGTTGCACCAATCAACGTTGCCAAAGGTAGCCTGAAAGACAAATTCGAAAGGGTTGAGGTTACAGTAAAAAGGGGTAAGCCTAACACGACCTACGGCCAAAATAATTAGGTGGAGGATAGCTGGATGAATTGCGGGACCTACAATCTAAAATAAACGTCTGTTTCACCACTTTAACGAAAGTTGTATTTTAGGACCCAGTTAGAGTTTTCATAGGTATTTTAGAACCCAAAATTTGTTTATGGTGCTTGTAGCTCCTTTTGGAAAAGATCATAGGCATTTTTGCACCTTTGCCCTAGAAAAAACAAACACATGTCTTGAAAAGAGAGGATGTGGTTGGAGTGTGAAAGATAAAGAGGAGATAATGGATGAAGAGAGGGGAACGAGTCAAGTACACGGGCTTTTTCTCTTCTAATATACTCTTCTCTCTGTTTTACTTCTCCAGTCTTATTTATAAGCAACTTTCACTTTTTGTCTGAAAATATAAGCTTCTTTTTCCTTATTTTACCCTTATTAAATACTCATGCTCACTCATATTTTATACTTATTATCTCTCATACTTTTTTATCTATTCTCTCTCCTATACTCTTTTCATAAATAGGGGCATATATGAAAAAAAATATGACATTTTTAACACACTTATTGTTTTTAACTACTAGTTGGTTTTGCGTAATCAAGAAAAAAGTTACTTATAAATAGGACTGGAGGGAGTACTCTATAAATGAATGAGTCATCACGCCCTAACACTTCATATAAAGTCCTTTTAATTGAATCGTGGTATTTAAGAAAGGGTAATGGTGCAAAAATGCCCATGATCATTTTCAAAAGGAGCATCTAGCACCATGTAAAATTTTTTGGCTCAAAAATACCAACGTACATTGCATATAGAACCTTAAATGCCACCACCGTTTGCATCCCAACGTCCGTTAACTTGTGAAGATGGGTCCCTTATTTATTCATCCCATCGAAGCCTACAACTCTTACTGCATCTCATCAGACCTGAAATCCACACCAAAATCGACAAGTCCGACATGATCCAACCATTAAAACAAAACTGAGGAAGAGAAGGCAGAGTAAAAATATAGGACCTGTCTTGGTAGGAACAGATCTCCAATTTCCAAGTCCGTGTTCTTGAATATAAGAGACCAAGATGATGTCTTCTTTGGGAGTCCAAGGTCTTTCTTGATTCCAATTTTGTCACCGCAAGGTGGCCTTCCCATCACGTACATTTGACTAGAGACCCACCTCTCTGTTTCTGTATTTGCGTGCGTTGTGGGGAACAATGGGTCCTGTAAAGAAAAGCAAGTTTAGGGGGTTGGATCATTTGGATGATTCTGAGGAACACAGGCAAGAGCGTATAGAACTGGGGTTGTCTGGGCTATGAAAGAAAGGGTATATATAGAAAGAGATGAAGTGGGGAAGGGTAAGGGTGAGAACAATAAAGTGTGCATGAAGGCTGACCCATGGGGCATAAGGTAAAAGAGTTTTGATTGATTATCATGAAGCGCAAAGAGTCAAAAGGGACAGTAGAACGTATTAACTCAAAGGGAGAGAGAACAATGTGTGAGATTTGAAGCAGGGGAAGGTTGGGGCATGCACGTATGAGTCTGAGAAAACAAGCAGTGAAAACGGTGAACATGTGGGTTGTTCAGTGTTTGAGAAATATGTTTGGATTGGGAGGAGGATGTGATTAAAAGTCATTAAACCTATAAGACCTCGTGATGCTTGTTGGGGGATGAGTGAGCATGTATTTTCAACGTTGTTTGCCACGGGCTTCCCCCTCCTCTCACCTTCCCATGTCTAGAGCTGGTAAAACGGGGCAGGGAGCCCGCCAAAAATAAACGGGTTCGGGCCTGGAAAATGGAGGCCCATTTGTTTTCGGGTTAAACGGGCTGGACCCGTTTAACCCGCGGGTTAAACGGGTTAGCCCGTTTAAAATTAAAAAAAAATTCTCCCTTTCACTCACCGATCATGTGTTCCCCTACTCAGTTTCTCTCATTCTTGGAAATCTGAATCTCGCTCTCAAGTCTCGCCTCACTCTCGCCCACTCTCACATCACATCTCACTCTCGTCTCTCCCTCCGTCTCATACTCTCATTCTCATTTCAGTCATCCAGTGTGAACCCTAACCCTCTCCGGCACCATCCCTCTTCCTTTCCGGCTTCGGGATCTGATCTCCCAGTCTCCGTCTTTGTCTCAGACTCCGGTGGTCCGCCGCTCTGTGCTCTCCCAACCTCCTTCTTCTTCTCGTCGACTCCTCTGCTCGAAGCTTCAATCGTGACCTGAGATCTCTGGGTTCGGCCGTCTCAGTCTCCCTCTTAAATCGATTATTGTCGTTGCTCGGTTGCTGGCGTCCAGTCCGGCTGTCCTTTCCCCTGTTCGAGTTTCCCTTCTCTGCGACTTCAATTCTGTCCGGCGTTGGAGACGATGTGAGTCTCTAAGAGGTATTGTTTTCGGTGCTTATTTGAATTTTTTAGACATCTTCCTAAGATATGATTTGGTTGAAATTGAATAAACTTGATCGGTGTTACTGGAAATCAATTTTTTTTACATATGTTGCATACAAGAGTTGATTTGGCTTAAATCAATTTTTTTTACATATGTCACTGTCTTGTGGTTTTTTTTGGTTAAGCTTAAATATTTTTATTTGGTTTGGGTTGTGACTTGTGAGTAGAACAGATTGTGAATCTGTGATGAATATAACAACCGAAGGGGAAAAAGAAGAAGAAAATGATGTTTAATTATATAAGTGTACTCATCCTATATCTTACCATTAGAGAGAATCTAGATGCTTGACTTGTTTCTTTTGACTTTATGAATTTTAACAGAACATAGTGAAACATAAGGAAATGAATATATGCATTGCTGTTTTTTTGCTTTTTGCGAGCTAGAATGTGTTGATGGACATCAGTTTTATGTCATTATAATTTGCTTGTGCTTCACATTGCCTCTGTCCCTCCCCATTGTTGTTGAATTTGCATTGGGTGTTGTCTTGCATGCTGTCAATAGGTTAAATAGGTTTTATGTTTTGCTGCATCTTGTCTTGTGATGGATGTTGACAACATGGCAACACAATCTGAACAACCTGCTGAACTTCAAGCTTCGTCTGTTCAAACACAACAAAAAGATGCCCCTTCTACAAATAAAAGGGTGAGATGCACCACATTTGATGTTTGGAGATACTTTTCCAAAATTGGCATAGTTGATGGCAAAGAAAAAGCTAAATGTAATGGGTGTGGGAAGCCATATGTTGTGGGAAGCAAGGAGTGTGGGACTTCACACCTTAGGCGTCATATTGAAAATTGTCAGGCACTCCCAAAGTACAAGGATGTTGGTGCCATGATGATAGATCAATCAAGGATTGTTAGAGCTAGAAAGATTGACCACAACAAAGTGCGTGAACTCATTGCGTATGCCATCATTAAACATAATCTTCCATATGCTTTTGTTGAGTATGATGGAATTAAGGAGTTGCTCACATATTTAAATCCCGATTACAAGAGTATTACAAGAAAAACTGCTGTAGTGGATGTTTGGAATTTCTACCTCCATCAAAAGGACAACCTAAAGAGAAAACTAGCAATGAGTCCAAGTAGAATATGTTTGACTTCTGATTGTTGGACGGCAATAACCACAGAAGGTTATCTTTGCTTGACCGCACACTTTGTTGATGAGAAATGGAATCTTCATAGCAAAATACTTTCCTTTTCCAATATGGAGCCTCCTCACACGTGATTTGAATTGGCAAAAAGGGCGCATGAGATCTTGATAGACTGGGGGATTGACAAGAAGGTTTTCTCTATCACGCTGGACAATGCTTCAGCAAATTTTCATATGCAAAGAATACTAAAAGAGAATTTGAATTTGAGTGGTAGCTTGATATGCAATGGTGAGTTCTTCCATGTGAGATGTTCAGCCCACATCTTGAATCTCATAGTTCAGGATGGCTTGCGAGTAGCGGAAGGAGCTTTGACTAAGATTAGAAATAGCATTATGTATGTACGAAAATCAGAGTCAAGGATGATAGAATTCAAGAAAAGGGTTGAACAAGTTGGAGGTATTGACGCTTCTGTGGGTTTAAGGTATGATGTCCCGACGAGATGGAACTCGACACATGCAATGCTTGAAAGTGCAATTAAATATCGTCGTGCTTTTGCTAGCTTGGCCTTGAATGACACAAATTACAATCATTGTCCAACAAATGAAGAGTGGTCAAGAGCAGAGGCTATGTGCACTTTCTTGAAGCCTTTTGCTGTGATAACAAACTTGATGTCTGGATCATCATATCCCACCTCTAACATGTATTTCACACAAATATCAAAGATTAAGTTGCTGCTGAAAGGACATTTGAAGAATGGGGATTCTGTGATTCGGGATATGGCTCAGAGTATGCTTGACAAGTTTGACAAATATTGGACTGAGTATAGTGTTATTCTTGCATTAGCCATTATCCTTGATCCTCGGATGAAACTTGAAGTCATAAAGTTTACTTTTGCGAAAATAGATCCCATAACTTCTCAAGAGAAGATTGAAAACATAAGGAGCAAGTTATATTATGTTTTCAATGAATATAAAAACATGGGATCATCTTCATCCTCCACCCCAATTGGTGGAGCTGCTTCAAGCTCAAATGCCAACACGGTGTTAATCACAGAACCGATTCCTAGCCGTAACTTGAATGAAGTGGATGACTACGAAGTTTTTGATGTAAGTTTGAAATTCTTAAATAGTTTATGTTTAGATTTAATTTGAATTTTCATTGGCACTTTCCTCTGTTCATTTAATTTGACCCTTGTATTAATTTTTTAATGGTGTAGGATTTTTTTTCATTCAAGTGTCAAGATGAGTCAACAATTGAAAAGTCTGAATTGGACTATTATTTGGAAGAAGCGACACTTGATAATAGATTGGCTACAAGATTTAATGTCTTGGATTATTGGAAAGCCAACTCAGCTCAATTTCCTTGTCTTTCAAAGATGGCATGCGATATTCTTAGCATTCCAATTACTACCGTTGCTAGTGAATCAGCTTTTAGCATAGGATCTCGGGTTCTCACAAAGTATCGCTCTTCTCTTCTTCCAGATAATGTTGAAGCTCTCATTTGCACTCGAAATTGGCTTCTTAGTTTTCCATGGGATGGTAATATTTATAATTATATTTGTTCATTTATCTTTTTTTTTATATTTCTATTTAATAAATCTCTTATGTTTATGTCATTACATGTGGCAGAGGATTCTGAGATAGCGAAAAGGGAAACTGCTCCCGTCCCTGTTTTTGCAGCTTCAGACAATGCTTCAAATATAATTATTGGCGATTGAAGAATGAAGAAGCAAGATTATAGGTCTTTTTGTTGTTTTGAAGAATTAGATCCAAGAAGATTACAACTTTCTTGCTAATTGTTATTATATTATATGACTTGTATCCATAATCCCTCATTCCCTTTAAATATAATTATGCCATGTCTTGTTTGATTAGTGATGCATGATTATTGATTTGCATGAATTCCCTTTAAATATAATTATGCCATGTCTTGTTTGATCAGTGATGCATGATTATTGATTTGCATGAATAGATAGCCTCAAACTGTCAAACATTGTGAAGTTTATTTATGTGTGAAGGACAAAATTAATTAGTAAACTATGGTAGATTGGTTGTAATTAGTAAGGTTGTTTGTACAAGATGAAATTATATTGAACAAATGAAAGGTCCACTGATTGGTTATTTGGTTCGTCCATCCAAACCATTAGGGAAGGAAGTTTTGAATTAAAACAATGCACAATGCATCTATTGGCAAAAGAAAAAAAACAATGGGCAATGTATGATATAGCCCAAAATCAAAAAAAAAAGGGGCCCAGACGCAAAAACGGCCCAAGTCACTTCTAAGGCGGGCTGGCGGGCTAGCCCGCCAGCCCACATAATCGGGCTCGAGCTGCCATTTGTTCTAAACGGGCTGGCTTCTGTCCAGCCCGTTTAACTCTAACCCGAGACGGGCCAGCCTGTCGGGCTCGGGCTAGCCCGAATTCCTTGCTCTACCCATGTCGGCCCTTTCATTTTACTCAAAACCTTTGTGCCGCTCCATTTTGACAGTGCTGACGTAGGCGACGAAGGTGACTCCAATGGAGGCACCGAGGGTGATACTGAGGAGCAACCAGTTGAAGAAGCTGGCAATATATTTGCGTTCCATTGGGTTCTTATAGTCAAACTGCTCGGCACCGAGGGCTAGCACGCAGCCTCTGATTCCGCCACCGCCCAATGCCAACAAGTATATGGAGGCGTACAACAGCGCAGCCTTAGAGCCATTCACACATGTCTTTTCCCCACATGGGCCTGCAGGTTGAACCTCCTTATTGTGTGATTGAATCATCAGCAACATATATCCCCGCAACTCAAATATATCCCTGCAAGTTAACCGACGTTAAGGAATGCAAACGGTGGTGGCATTTAAAGTTCTATATGTAATGTATATAGGTATTTTTGAGCCAAAAATTTTTACATGGTGCTAGATGCTCCTTTTGGAAATGATCATGGGCATTTTTGCACCATTACCCTTTAAGAAAATAGTTAAAATTAGTTAAAAGTAATAAATATGTAACAGACATATTTTTTTTCCAAAAATACTCTTATTTATGAATGAGTAGGAGTGAGTAATAATGAGAAAAATGATGAAATAAAGTGTATGGAAAAAGATAATAAGAGAGGATAAAATATGAGTTAACTATTTAATTACTACAATATATGAAATTAATTGAGGGTAAAACAAAAAAAAAAGGACTTATTAGTAGATAAACAGAAATTAGATCTTACTAAAACGGACAAGTCAATTAAAAAAATAACCTTCTAAATACAGAGAGACGGAGTAATAGTTTAGAGAACCTTTGAAAGATAATGGGAAAAAAAAAAAAGGTCATAACCACTACTGGATGAGATGTACTATTTTTAAAAAATCGAACATACTAAAAGAGGATTACTCTCTGCAAGAAAAGACTCATAAATAATAGTTTAGAAAATATCATGGGATTTTGCCCTTTTATTGACGAGTTATGTTAGTTCAAAAGGCACTATTTCATTGGCCAAAAAAAAAACAAGGCACTATTTCATTGTCTATAAACAATATTTACCTTCAGTCCATTCTCAAAATAAACTCATTTTAATAAAAACTTATGAATTACTCCCTCTGATCTTAAATATAAGATAGAGTTGATTTTTTTTAGAGATTAAGGAAGTTAAATAAATTATTTAATCATATCATATGTTGTATATTCTTAGATTATATATCAGTTTATAAATTAAGTAAAATAGTTTGGAGAAAAAATGATAAATATAAATATCTTTAAGCAATTTAATTAGCTTCTTTAATATCATCAAAAAAATCAACTATGTTTTATATTTAAGATCGAATGAGTAATTGTCAAGAAGTCACCTTTTAGTTACATTTTCATTAAAAAAAATTTATGGTAATTATTGCACTTTTTTTTATATAAGTTAATGGCTATTTTAACATATTAACCTTTTATTAAAAAGTTCACAATAACGAACGTTTGAGATTATTAATGGCGTCGTCACTTTTACCCTCTTATATAATGTTTATAGTTATTTTTATTCTAAAAAATAGTTTATGGTTACTATCAAAAATTAGGGATGGAAATAGGTCAGGCCCCTAACAGAGGCCTACGGCCTAGCCTACATAAAACCTATCCTAGCCTATTTAGTAAATAGGTCAGGCTCAGGCTCAGGCATATTGCTAGGCCTATTTAGATAAATAGGCCAGGCCTATTTTTATAAGGCCTAGCCTACAAGCCTACAGGCCTGGCCTATTTAATTTTTTTTAAAAAAAATATATTATTATATAAGTATATATAATATCATCTAAATAATTTTATAAATTTACCAACTTAATCTTAATTCTAAATTCTAAGTTTCATATTTCATCGTCATTATACTCATCCCTTGTTTTCGCATAAATCATTCACCTCTACATCTCTTCTCTTCGATCGCTCGAGATGGCAATACTAACTCACTCTCTCCCCTAATTTGTGCCCTCCACTAAAGCATAAAAAATGTTATGAGTTTATTTTAGTGTTAAATGAAATATTTTAATCTTAACAAGAGGAGTTTGTCCTAATTTACGTGGAAAGAATAAAATAGGTAAAAATCTAGTTTTACATGTTATTTGTTATGCTTGGTCGATTTTAAAAAATATATCTCATTAGTCAACAGTCGATTAGTTTTTCTTATTCCTATTTGCTCAAACAAGTGTTGTCACTAGACATTATCTTTTTTTCCTTACTAAGCCTTAATATTACTACAAGAATAGATGTTAGGCTTTTAAGACATAATATAGGATTGAATATAAGCATGAATGGCTATATATAAATTTGGCAGCATAGGCTTTAAAGGCTATTTAAAGTCCTACATTTTAAGTAGGCTTTTAAACAGGCTTCAGGCCTTGTCAGGTCTTCTGAAGGTCCAGGCTCAGGCCTAAAAAAAAGCCTATATACAGGCTCAGGCCCAGGCCCAGGCTTTGAATATTTGTTACAGGCCCAGGCCTATTTAGGCAAAGCCTAGCCTATTTCCACCCCTATCAAAAATGGTGAAAGTTTTGTAAGCACCTTAACCTTATATTTAAGTGCATAAAAGATAAGGAAAAATTATCACTTCATAAAAGTCATTATTATCTTAACTCAAGTTTTCAAAAATACAAACACTATCATAACAATAATTAGTCATTAGTTCCCTGCTCAACCAATAAGAACAAAACAACGGCATCAAAGATATCTACATGATAACCTTTGTTATTGGAAACAATCAGACTTCCTTGAGAAATCTTTAAAACCAAGCAACTAAATGGAAATTACCTTCATTTGAACTTTTTTGTAAGAAACAATTATAGAACAGCTCTATAAGAACGGGGCCGGAGCAATCAAATATTTGAAGTCATGAAGGACTGAAATGTGAGGAACGATTTGAAAGTTTGAAACAACTCTTAAGTTGAAAATATCATTCATTTTTTATGACAAAAATATCCCTGATGAGAAATCAACTATAAGAACACGAATTTTAAGATTAGAGGTTAGATAATAAGCCTGAAATAAGTGGACTGTTAAGCCCCGATTTAGCAAGAGCCCCAAATTTATTTTCGAATATTTCTTATATCTTTGTGGTATTAAAGAAAGTACAATGGTAAAGTTTGGAGGAAATGATTATACTTTCGATGAAATATCCTTCGAGGCAGTGGAATTGTCATGTGATTTTGGATGACCAAATGATATCCATAAATTATGAAATTTTACAGGATGAAAGTAAATATCCTAAGTTTTAATCTGATAGGTATATGAGTCATTTAAAGCTATATACAAAAAGTTTTGAAATTTTGAGTTAGCCCAGAAAAACTGGAAAGTTTCTGAAACAGCATTCAAAGATTTAAATTCTAGAATTTTTATGCTTCCGATTGGAAAAGTTCTATATTTTTTCTTAAAACTAAACTCAATAAGGGTTCTATATCCTTTGGAATCGCTTCGACATGATGCCTACAAATTTAGTTATGATTTTTCAAAATTTAAGCAGAAAATCGGAAAATGGGAATTTTTGGAAATTAAGTAAAGGAGTAAAATATAATATAATAATATGATAAAAGCATCATCTCCTTCCTCTCTTCAGCCATTTCTGACGTGAAATAGATCTGAACTAGAGAGAGAGTGTGTGAAATTCTAGAGAGAGAAAGGAGGAAAAAGCTTACAAAGGTAGGTAATTTCTTCGGTAAATCAGTTCCTAACGCGTATAACTCCGCTCTTAAGTTATTCTTTTGTGTTCTTAAAGGTTGAGAAGCCCAATTTTCATGGTGAGCAAGGGCTAGGGTTCAACCACTTTGAAAAAAGCCAGAGAGAGCTTGAGGTAACTTCCAAACTCTTGTATATTAATCAGTGAAATTTAATCAGTGAAATTTTACCGGATTGTAATTGGTTTTAATTTTTGGAAATGGGTTGACCTAGAGGTTATGCTACCCAAATTGGTACTAAATGGTAGTTGTAACTTAATGAAATAATCAATAAAGTAGTTAAGAGTAGAAATGAACACGTTTATAGAGCCGAAATTGCAAAACCCCGATTTTTTTCGGAAAACCTATATATTTTAGCCAAGGCTGTAAATGGGCCTTAGAGTTAGATTTTCAATGATTTGATGGTTCTATTGAGTTCAGGAACGAAAATTAGTTGGGGTTACAGTTAGTCATTTTTTCAGAAAAGGTTGAAAAAGCACAATTATGAAAACGCCCATGAAATTCTTAAAGTGGGGCTGCTAAGGGCAATTTTATCTTTTGACAATAAATTTAGTAATTTAGAATTCAAAAATGGATTCTTTAAGTGGAAATATGTCAGGATAGCTGTTACATGTGTAAATGGTCTATTAAATAGTGCAAGTGTACACTGTCGTAATCAAGTAATATAGAAGTGAGTAGAGTATCGTTCCCACGAGGATTGATCACTAAGTACCAAAATAGGTAATTTTAATTCTATTTAATCGATCGATTCGTTGGTGATCAAGAGTATGAAATAAAAGATGAGCAAATATGAATGCAAATGATATGACACAATAATGAGAAAAAGTCCTAGGGATTAGATTTCACTTAACAAATTCCGGATTGAATCACTTATCTAATCTAGCCCAATTTATTCCACATGATTGATAGTCGAGTTTCCCTAATTTAATTACTAGCCTCTTTCAAGGTCAAGCAATTCTATAATTAATTGTTAATCCAATATATTCCTATATGAATTTAAGCAATTAATTATGCGTTAAAATTTATGAAACTCTATAAGACTACACAACTCATATGAATATATTCCTATTTCATATGCAAGTTATGGTTTTAATTATAGGGTCTACACACATGTATCTCCTTCTGGTCTCAACATATATATTGAAATCATTCAAAAGATGGCCAATCAAATGAAAGCATTAAGAATAATAATTAAAACTCAATCATAAAGGAAAAATAAAACTAGATTTAATAAGTTAAGATTCAATCCGTTATTAGTAAGCTACGTCATCACCCTAGGAAAATGAAAATTTAGCTCATGATAAAATTAAAAACAAAACCAAAATAAATTGGCATTATATAAAGTTAGAATGAAATCCTTATAAATACTGCATAAAACTTGAATATTAAATTCTCAAACATAAATATACAACCAAAAGATGCATGAAAAAATATAAAAATCTAGCCATCCCTTTAGGAGGTAAAACCTTCCATGTAGGTGGCATACAAAAAGTAATACAATCCTAAGCCTTCCAAGATGGAGGCATTCAAGAAAATAATACAATGCATAAAATTAATTCTAAGATGATGTAGTAATTGGAGAAGAGATGAGAGTAATGAAATGGTGTGTAAGTAAATAAGAGAGGAGAGTAATGGAAATGAAATGGTATGTGTGGAGAAGAGATGAGAGTAATGGATATGAATTGGTATGTGTAAGTAGATAAGAGAGGAGAGTAATGGAAATGAAATGGTATGTGTGGAGAAGAGATGAGAGTAATAGATATGAATTGGTGTGTGTAAAATGTGAAGGAGAGGGTGGCTATATATAGGGAAAAATGGAGTAAGGTAGATGAAGTGGTAGATGAAATGTGATAGGTGGATTAATAGATAGAATGTGGTAGATGGAGTAGTAGGTGAAAAGGAAGATGAAGTGGTAGATGAAATGTGGTAGATGAAGTAGTAGGTGAAAAGAAAGATGAAAAGGTAGATGAAATAGTTGGTGGAATGGTAGATGATTCTCGCTCTCAACTTTCAAGCAAAATTCGAAACTCTTGGAGATAGAACTGGAATTTCGTCTCAACATAAAAGTTGTAGAGCTCTTTCTTAGCTTTTTATCCATATAAAGAATGTCCCAATCCGATACCTAGAGCTCCAGATATTGCCTGAAAACTGAAAGAGGGTCTAATTTAGTATTTTCCAAGAAATTCTATTTTATGCCAAAATCATTATTTATTTATAAATTACACCCAAATTTATTAAATTGAGCTCAAATATCATCCATAAAATCATCATATAAGGGAAAATAAATATGCAAATATTTTACTTATCAATAGCCCAGGTTAGAATTTCAGGAAAAGTGCAGCTGGACCAGGGCCAGGCCGGATCCCTAGAAGCATTTTGGTAAATTTTCATAATAAGCTCATATTACCACCAGAAGCACTATGGTACATTTAGAATTGTAGGATTGAGTTGAGAGCCACGCATTACGAGCACACAAATCGAGGAGAAATGACTTGAGGTAGGGAACTTGCCTTAATTGCATGTAATTGATATCTTTGCTTATGTAGTGATGTATTTTATTGCTTTACTTGATTATGTAGAGCATATTTAAACAAATGAAGCTCTGTTTTTGTTTATCTGTGGCCATAGTTTTGTTACATGAAACATTGAGCATGCAAAAATGTCATTATGGGGCATGCATCTAAATAAAGTTAACATGTCATACACATAGTATCTATCATGCATGTATTATGATATTTGTTTCCTACTGAGATTCTCTCGAATCTCACCCTCCCCTACCAACAATTTAAACAGGAGGAAATAGAAGATATGCTGAGAACAAAGAATGGAACCGTACGGGAGGAATGCAGTGGTGAAGCGAAAACGGGAAGATGTCTCCGTTTCACTGAGACGGGTTCAGACACCCAAATAGCCCTGCTCAGCTACAAGGTTTATAATTATCAAGTACGAATCTCTATGGGGAATTTCTATAATCATGCACATATTATCAGTATATTTATGTTATTCCTGTGTTGTCCATTAAACCGCGCATTAATGTTCCGCTGCAAATCAAAATAAGATAAGGGGTGACATTACAAAGGTAATTAAACCCGGATCGGTCGCTGAACTGGCCGAGGTACTAGGTCAAGGGTAGTTGGCCAGACCGGAGTCAAACTGAAGCTAACCCAGGACCAACCTGCTGAAAAAGTGAAGATTTCAGGGTTATTAATATAAAATTATAAAATAAAAAATAAAAAATTGATTTTAAAAAAAATGAACTGGTTTGACTCCCGGACTGGATCGATTTACTGACAGGTTCACCGGTTTCCAAGCCGAACTGGCCAGTCCGATCCAATCCGAGTTTCATAACCTAAGAAATTACTCCAAAAGTTCATTAAGGTTTATTAAATGGTGCTTAAACATAACATGGACTTTACCAATTGAGTGCACAAAACCAGGATTAAGGTGCAAAAATTGTCATTAACTTACACACAAAAAAAACATTAAATGAATAAAATTTTTTATATTTACCCTTATTTATGAAATGGTGCAAATTTTTTCTCACATTTTTTTATCTCTATTTATTTACACCCCCCTCTCTCTCTTCTCTCTTTCTCATGCGTCCAACCAATAGTAAATAGGGGTAAATTTGACAAAACCTCATTTGTTACTCTACAATTGACTTATATTTTGAATAAAACTTTTTGAGTACAAATTATTTATAAAAAGGTATAGAGTGATAATGTATATTAAATAAAGGTAAAGTCGAAAAATTATTAAATTTTATGAAAGAGTTAATGAAGTTTAAAGTTTTTTCTTGATATATATGTAGCATGCTGAAATTGTCTTATAAGTAGGACTATATGAATATTTTAATGCAAGACTCAACTCTTCCATCATAGACTGATTGCTTCTTCTTCCAACTCTTTCATCAAAAGAAGAAGCTACCACTGTATAATATAATGGAAGATTTGATTCTTCAATTAAATGAAAGTGAGGGTATGTGCAGCAGAAAGTGAAAACAGGGCAAGCAAAAGAAAGACGATAAGATTAAAATTAAAATGTGTATTATATAAATCCTCTTATGTTTTGAGATTCACTTTCATCCACTTAAATCGTTAGTTAACCGTTAAATTTGACTTTTGGACTTTTGTCTTACCAAAATACCCTTCTTTAACATCATAATTATTTAAAAACACACACACACACACACACATATGGGCCAAAAATTTATTAATTTTGAGATTATAAAATTTATAATTTAAATTTTTCACCATATTTATTGAAATTTATTTATTTTAAGTTTCTTAAATGACTAAAAATATATATCAAACACATTCTTCTATCAAATATAATAAACCATATAGGTTTAAGAAATTGTATACATCATTTAAATTTATAATTTCATATTTTTTCTACAAATATTTGAAAAACATGAATTTTTAAAACTTTGTGATATTTACAAGCTATCAATTAAAGTTTGGATTTGTATTAAGGGTAAATTAATAAAAAAATTTATTTTTTATAAAAATTTTAATTAAAAATATATTTTTAGAATCTTTTTAGAATATTTTTAACGAAATTAACGGTTTAGAATTAAATATATGTTTTTAAAATAGAGGGGATGTGGCGACCGAAATTTGGAAAACATGGAGTTGCCACCAAAATTTTAGAAAAGGATAATTTTGGAAACCTTTTTTTGGAAATGAAATTGGTTTGCAAAAACTATTTAGGGTTCGGGAGTTGATTGTGTATGGGAAAGGTGTTAGACGCCCCACAACACACATTCATAAGAATGGTTACCCTAAGCTAATTGTTTAAAAATGAATATGGCCTTTAATTTTACTATATATAATTACCCAAATAAAAAATAATATTTAAAAAAATAAATAAAATGAAAACTAAAGAAAAAAGTAACATTTATTTATAAAAAAAACAAGGAAAAATATATTTATTTATAAAGTTGGACTTGACTTAGGAAGAGAGTCTAAGGCCTACGTATCCTTTAGAGTGATCAAAACCCACATAGTTCGGGGAGTAGAAATGCGTGTCACTTTGTTTGTATTTTTTAGAAAAAATGTTTGTTTAATTTATTTGAGAAAAATATTTTTTTGTTTGGTTTGTGTTTTTTATTTTTTTTCAAAATGTATTTTCTTTATTTTCTTGTAAAAGAGAGTTTTTTCATTTTATTTTCATTTATCAAAATGTGTTAAAATATTTGTTTTTCTTTTTTGAAAGAGAACCTAAGAAAAAGATAAAGGAAAGAAAGAAGAAAAATAACACAAGTTAAAAGAATGGAAGCCAAAGATAAGAAGATTTATGCATACCTTTTATCCTTGTAAGCTATTCACATAAGAAGGTGAAATATCAACATATTATTAGAACCTCCATACCAAGAATGATACTCAGAATATAACAGAGGCCAACACATATCATTCATCTTCACACTTATTAGCTACCTGATTCATTATATTAAGCATCTCCAACATATATAAAAAGCCATGGTGATTCATGCACACATGAGGTAAGCATAAAGATGAGAATGAAATCATGAAAACATGATGAAGGAGGATTAGTCACATGTAGCACTCACACAAGATGACATACATTGATAGAAATAAAAGAAAGGGAGCAACAAACTCAGCCACAAATCAACACGTAAAAAAAAAAAAAAATCTCTCACAAGCTCTACGTATAAGGATTTGCCCAGTATTCAAATAGGTATGTCTCTATTTCTAACTAGAAATGTTCATTGGTTTGGGCAAGAATATTAAGACTTTGTTTAAACAAAGTGAAGAAAAGATGGCCTCTTATATGAACTTCCCTTCCCTATGAGAATTATGTTTGAGTGATGAAATGAGAAAATAAAATTAGCTCTATATTTTGCTTCCCTTTTTCTCCCAAAACTTTTGTGAAATTCTTGTGTCTTTGCTCTCCTTTTTTTTTTTTTTGTGTCTTGCTTCAACCCTTACACTCTTATTTATAGTCTCAAGGTAAGGTTTTTGATCATAAATGCTTCTTCTTTTTTGAATTTTCATTTTTGATTTTTTTTTTGTATTTTATGTTAAAAACTACCTAACTTGACCCAATCATCATCAATAAAGACTTTTTTTTTTTAATTTTCATTTTTTATTCTGTTTTTTTTTTGTATTTTCCAAAGAACAAAAAATTGGACCGGACTGGCCTGTCGGACCGGTTGAACCGGGCACCGATAAGTGGTATGGTCTGGTTTGATCATTAAACCGTGAAACCAGTCTGAACCGATAAAACTGGTGGTTCAACCGGTTGAACATGTTTCATTTTTTTTATTTTGTGCTTTTTTAGGGGAAAATGGAAAGTTGACGGCCAAAATGAAGAGAAAAGTAGGTAAAGAAAGAATAAATCTAAAAAAAATGAAGAAGATAATGAAAAAAATTATTTAAAAAAATATAATAATTATAGGAAATAATATATCATTACATAAGTATGAGTATTATAACTAATATCAATATATTTTAAGCATTTTTTTCCTAAAAATCTTCATTTTTATCTATAAAAGTTTAAAAATATATTAATATATATTGCCACTAATAAATTATAATATCTTAATATGACCGGTTCAACTATCGGTTATATCTCAGTTGACCTATTAACCCTTAAACCTGTGCTATGACCGGTTCATTGTCCGGTCTGATTTTTCGTTCCTTGGTATTTTCTATTAATAAAAGTTTCTAGCTTGACCTAATCACCATCAATAGAGATTTTTTTTTTAAATTTTCGTTTTTAATTATTTTTTTTTAATTTTTCCCTCAAGTAACTTCCTAATTTAAACCCCTATGAATGAGAGATGCTTTTTTATATTTTTTTATATTTCCTTAACAATGACAATGCCAATTTGTACACTAATAATCATCAATGAGAGGATTTTTTTTCAATTTTTTTTAATTTTTTTCCTTTTAATGATGATTGCCTATATAGACATTTATCATTATTAGTGGGAGGATTTTTTTTTATTTTCGTTTTTTATTTATTCTGATGATTGCCAATTTAGACATCAATAATTATCAATGAGAAGATTTTCTGATTTTTTATTTTTTTTCTTTAATGATGATCTCCAATTTAGACACTAATCATTATTAATGAGAGGAATTTCTTTTATTTTTATTTTTTTATTAGTTTTGTAATTTTTGAATGGGGCCTGGATAAAATAGGATATTCACAGCGGAGATCTGTATAATTAAGGTAAAAGAGAAAGGTAGTTAGAATATTTTACTCTTTATGATATTGTACCTTCTCTTACCGGTAAGAAAAAAAAAAAAAGAAGAAAAGGCGCCTTTTCTTCTAATTATGTTTTTCGTCGAACAAGTCAAAGTCTTAGCTTGACTTGTTTTAACGATCCTAATATTCTTCTATGTGGGGCAGTGGGGGCGCAAAACTACGATGTATACTCGAAACAATTGGTAAAAGAAAGAGAATCATGTTAACGTCAACCGGCCGAAGCACCTTTTATTGGGGCTGACATTTGTTGGTTTTACTTTTTAAATTTTATCCCATACTTTCTCAATTATTTTTAAGTCAACATTTTCTTCATTTTATCAAAATTTTATTTTGTCAATTTTGTCAAGTTATATTTAATATGACTTATTTATTAGGAAAAAAACTTTCTTATTCAAATCTCTATTTTCCTTCAAATCTTTTATTCTGTTCGAGGAATTATTGGGTATTAAATGTGAACACATCTTCTAGTGACGAGGATTTGAATCTTGTTCTTCATGTTATGAGAGACTAACCTCTTCCACTAAACATTTGCTGGTTTCCTTCAAATTAGAAATAACAAATTCAAGGCTTATTTGGTTACATGGGCTTGGCCCACGACAAAAAGATGTACAACAAAAATTGAAAGCTTTGAGCGTCGGCCCCATGAGAAAAGGCAAAGATTGGGCTAGCAACCATTGCCATGAAAAAAGTTTAATTATTTTAAAATTAGATGCGCTCTTGTATATTTCCTATTTCATAAAACTGAGAGAAATGAGTTATTCACTTATTCTTTCATGATTTTTTTTTTTGGGGGCCAAATTTATCAAGGCTTGTAAGTAATAGAACTTGTTGGAAATTATCAAAGAATTTGTTGGAAATTTTATATATTATATTCACATTTATGCCAAGAAATTGAGGATACAACATAATGAATTTCTTTAATAACCATGGAAGGATGAATTGGTTTGATCTTTTGATGGAGAATTTGATTTCTCTTCATCCAAATAACTGATATAAGTTTGACCATCTTCATCATCTCTATGTTGAAGCAAAAAAAAAAAAAAAAGATTACAACAACTCTTCAAGCTCCTATTTCATTTGACAGAATCCCAGACTAAGGATCGACCATTTTCTTAGAAAAAATATAAGAAAAGATCAATGACTTTCTGTCAATCCTAAATATGCTTTCAATGTCAGTCGGTTTAATTATTTATCTGGAGAAGATTTCTAGAAAGCCTTTTGTCTCATTGCATTATTTCAGAGGATCATTGTACAGGATTTCTAAATCCTTTTTTTATTCAATCTCTTCATCTAGAATGCTTTAGGTATATTACATAAGGAATCTTATTTTGCCACCAAATAGGACAAACAGAACTCAGCACATATTTAATGATTTTAGATAGGTATGTGGGGGTAATGAATGTCAATCATAATGTAATTAAGTTTTTGCAATCATGCACCTTTACGATTACGTATTTTTGAATAATAAAAAAATTGATTATTTTTATAACTTATGAATACCATTATTTTTTTAAGGGGAAATCTTAAAAAAAAGACAGTTGAAGTATTCAAATTTTAAATTAGATTGTTAAATTTAACAAATCCTAAAGGGAAAATCCCAAAAAAATACCTTCGAAATACAGAAATTCCGATTCAGTACTCTAAATTCCAAAATCCCGAATCAGTACCGTGTCAGTACGGATGAACAGTGCGGGAAGTGCCAAAAGACGATTTTACCCTTCAGTCCTCATTCTCGCCACTTCAAAATAACAATACGAGGCTCTTAATTAACAACTCCAATATCATCTTTTTACTTTCACAACAATAACAACACCGATTTTGTTATTAACAACACCATATTTTACATTAACAACTCCCATTTCTTGTTTTATAACTTCATAATTTAAGTTTTAGAGTCAATAACAACATCTCTTTCTTTATTAACAACACCATATTTTATATTAACAACACTATATTTTTGAGATGCGAATATGTAAAAGAATAAAGCGGAGTTGTTAATTAAGAATCCAGAGTTGTTAATTAAGAACCTCATGTTGTTATTCTGAAGTGGCAAGAATGATGGTTGAAGGGCAAAATCGTCTTTTGACGTCCCCGCACTGTTCATCCGTACTGACACGGTACTGATCCGGGATTTTAAAATTCGGAGTACTGAATCAAAATTTTCCTATCTCAGAGGTATTTTTCTGAAATTTTCCCAATTCTAAATTAAGTCATATGTTCTATAATATAATTTTAGAATTCAATAATTTTATCATACTATCCCTCATTTGATTTCAACTCAATAATAAATGGTTATATGTATGTGTAACCTATGTGTCACTCATCCATCTCTATTATTTTAATTTTTTTTTATAAAAATACGGACTCATTAATTATTCTCTCTCTCCTACAAATCTTTTCCAAAAACTCTCCCTCACTCCACCAGCCGCGCTACTTCTTTCCTTTTACTGAAAACAGATCTCTAAAGTCACATGAAGGAGGAGGAAAAGAAAGAGCAATCTCACAAGAACCCAACTGTTAAGCGGAAGAACAAAAGGAAAACAAAATCAAATTGTGAAGTAGAGGTGAGAAAATTAGAACAAATAAATTTGAAATAAACCAACATGAATGATATCGTAATGGCAATGGAAGGTAATGGCCATGAACAAAAAGCAAATTAATTAGAAACACAGATATTCTCAGCCTTTTCGTCGTTTACTTCTGCGACAAAGAAGAGTATAAATTTGTTAAATGGACGAAGTAAAGTTATACTCTCGTCAACAATGAATCCCAGGAACAGCTAGACTAAAAACGCATTGGAGATCGGGTGAATATTACGTACCATTCAGATATTATTTATAAGTTTTTTTTTTATCAAAAAATTTGATCATATTTATAAGTTTAGTTTTAGGGTAATAACTGTGTTTGTTACTTTTTTATCCCTATTAATTATAATAAATAAAAAGAATTTATTCATGTTGACTTTTGGAATCAATCATAGATAAGAGCGAAATTGAAAATTTAGCCCATAATTAATGAGTGAACTAACTTTCCTTGATATGTGAAAATTAGTTAAAAAGGACTTATAAATAAGATCAGAGTAGTAATTATCATAATGACAAAAACCAAAAAGCAGAAACAGTAAACCCAAAAATGTGAATATGTAATTTTTTTTTTAATTTTCCCCAACGGTGGACACAATAAGCTATATATGTTCATGTTCGCACTGACTGAGTTGGGTTTATTGTCACACCCTCATCTTATTTTCACCTATTTTAGAGTATTTGTGGAAAACGATACGCAATTCAGTGGGCAACACATGAATAATATAGATATACTGATATTATGTGCATGATTACGAAAATTCCCCATAGGGATTTGTACTTGATAATTACAATTAATGTAGTCTCGCAGCGCTACGTGGGTGTTTAAATTCGTCCCAGTGAAATGAAGACATCTTCCTGCCTTCGTTCTACCACTAAATCCCCTCATATGGTTCTTTTCTTTGTTCTTAGCATATGTTCTGTCTTCTCCTGTCTAAATTGTTGGTAGGGTAGGGTGAGATTCTGGGGAATTTCAGTAGGAAAGCAATACTAATATGCATGCAAGATAAGTGCTTAATGCATGACATGCTTGCATTACATAATTCATATTCACACAATGATATTTCTGCGTGCTTAATGTTTCAATCAACATACTTATGACTATAGTAAAAATAAAAATAAAGATTCAATCATTCATATATGTTTCACATAATCAAGCAAAATAATAATATGCATCAATACACAAGCACAAATATCAAATACATGCAGGAGAGGTAAGTTCCCTACCTTAATCACCCTTCCCTGATTTTTGAATAACATGCCTCGATTTGCATGTCAATCCCTCAGGCTCTACTCGGTCCTAGAATTTCAAATGTATAGTTTAGACACGTCCATAGTGTTTCTGGTGGTTATATTAGTCTATGGTGTAATTTTACCAAATGCCCCTAAGACCTCAGCCCGGCCCCGCCATACCCAGTCCGATGGCACGTTTTTCCAAAATTTTAATTAGGGCTATCTTGACTAATTTTTGCCCAAGGAATCCATTTCCGGGCTCGAAATTACCAAATTCACTATAAAATTATGAAAATACCCTTAACAACCCATATTTCAAGTTATAATGGCGTTTTCGTAATTATGACAAAAAAAGTGACCAACTATAACCCTACCTATTTTGGCCTAATGAATCCAATGGAATAATCTATTTTATGAAAATCCAGCTCTTTCCCTCATATCTGGTCTTAGCCAAAATATTGGTCAAAAAAATGGAAAAATGGAGTTTTTGTGTTTTAGCTTTCAAAACTTATACTTTTCCACTTCTAATCCCTTATTAACTCATTTAATCACATTCTAATCATGATTTAAAGAAATTTGGGCATCATAACTCCTTAGGGTTATAGCTTTTCCAATTTTCCAACTCAACCAAAAATTACCAACTAACAACAAACTTCAACAACAACACCATACTAGTTTAGAGCTAAGATTTGTGAGGTTACCTCTTGAGATATTGAATCCTTTCTCTTTAGGTGTCTCCTCTCTCTCTCCTTGAGCTAAGAATGTATCTTCAAATTCATGGATTCCATGAAGAAGAAAGTTTTAGAGAAGGATCTAAGTACATGCTACAAGAAAAACCAAAGAGATTAACACTTACCTTAGCTTCTTATTCTTCCTTCTCTCTAACTCTTCAAAGTTTCCCAAGCTCTCTCTCTCTCTATTTTTCTTTATTATTGGACAAAATATGGCTTGAAAGAGGAAGGAGAATATGTTTATTAATTTGGTCTTCTTTCTTCCTAACCCTTGATCTCATCAAGGGTTGAGATTTCAATACTTGTCAAAGATACCATTCCTCCGCCCATATCTCCTACCATGCCTTCTACTTTATGCCATACCTTCCCTTATCATGACCACCATGCACATGTCTTCACTTGGTGTACACTCCACCTTTGTCATCATTGAAATGTTCATGTAGCATTTGACTTGTACTTCTTGGAATTAAATTTTCCCTCTCATTTCCATGTGTTGGCCAAAATTTAGGGAGGAGAAGAGAAGAAAAAGGTTTTTCACAAATTTCATAATTCATATAATTGTATTATGTATAATTCCTCTTAATTTCAAAATTCTTGATTTATTCCATCAAGAATAATTTAATTATATATTTTCCTTTATTTTCCTTGATTAATTGAAATTAACTCCAATTAATTGAAAAATAATTAATCTTGGGCTAAATTGGCAAAATTATGATTTTGCTATCACCTTTGTAATTTAATTCCTCTCTTGAATTAATTTGCCCATTTTCTCATAAATATAAGTATTTCAAAATTCACAAGATTCAAATTTATGAATAGTCACCATTTTATTGAATTTATCAATTAATTACAATATATTTTTGGTGCATTTAAAATTTAGGGTGTTACATTTATTAATTCCTCTGGTCCTATTTATAAACAACTTTTCTTTTGATTGCGTAAAACGAACTGGTAGTTAAAAGTAATAAGTATGTTAAAAATGCTATATTTTTTTTATGTATGCCCCTATTTATGAAAAAAGTATAAGAGAGAGAATATATAAAAGTATGATAGACAATGAATATATGATATGAGAAAGAATAAGTATTTAATAAGAGTAAAATAGGAAAAAGAAACTTACGTTTTTAAATAAAAAGTGAAAATTATTTATAAAAAAGACCAGCTTCATAAAAAAAAGTTACTTATAAATAAAATCGGAAAGAATATTAGATAACAATTCATTGTTATTTTGATAAAATGGCTTCTGTTTTCAACCTATATATTGACTTGCCTTTAGGGGGGGGGGGTTGTGGAGGTAGGGGAGGGGGAGAGATGGAGAGATGGAAGGGGTGCCGCAAGAGAGGGAGGGACGGTTTTTGGAAAGGTTTTGGAGAGGGGAGAAAGTAATTAATGAGTTTGTATTTTTGTAAAAAACACTAAAATAATAAAGATAGATGA
Organism: Inga oerstediana; assembly: GCA_963210345.1. Taxonomy (NCBI): domain Eukaryota; kingdom Viridiplantae; phylum Streptophyta; class Magnoliopsida; order Fabales; family Fabaceae; genus Inga; species Inga oerstediana. Next base: position 74,359,982 of record OY723399.1, on the reverse strand, counting down.
GTGACAAGTAGGTTACATATAGGACTATTTACCATTTAGTTGAAATCAAATGAAGAGTAGTAAGATAAAATTATTAGTTTCTAAAATCCTATTTTAAGATATATGACTTGATTTAGAATGTTTTGAATTTAATAACCTAATTTAAAATTGAAGTATTTCAACCGTCTTTTTTAAGGATTTCCCCTTTTTTAAATTATATTAGTGTCTAATTTTCAATTATCAATATAAAAAAATTAACGACAATTAAATAAGCTTATATATATATATATATATATATATATATAACTTAAACATCGAAAATGACAATTAAATAATCAAATAACTATAATATGATTAATTCGCTATAATAGCACACATCACCATATTAAATAATATATACAATGTAAACGTTATGCCAAAAATTAAATTATTCATAAAAATGTTGGCAAAAAAAATCTCAACTTATGTCCACCTTAATGTTAACTTTGCATTTGGTATCTCTACGAAATCATAACACATTATGTAATTTTGTATATCAAACATTATGTTAAATATCTTGTCTATACTTGGTGTTCATATTTTTTTTTGAACAGTTTTGGTGTTCATATTTTAAGCTTGCGATTTCAAACTTTTAAAAAATATATATAACTTAAACATTGAAAGTGACAGTTGAATAATCAATTAACTATAATATATTTAATGCCCCATAATATCACACATCACCATATCATAGTCAGTGCAAATAAGGCATGCTTTTTCACAAAAGAGAATAAAACAAGACACATTGCTCCTCCAATGCATTTTTCGAGTACTTATGATTTTTCTTAATTTTTAATTAGGTTTCTTGTAGTATAGTGTTTTTAATGGATTCTTACCGTTTTTTTAAATTAGAAACATTAATTCATTGGCTCATAGTTCGTCAGCTAGTGCCCGTTTGGTTCACAAAATTGGAAGTAATGTAATGAAATTTATATAATGATGATTACATAAATTTATTTGATTCATCATTAAGGAAAGATAATTCCTATACATAAAAATGTTTGGTTGTATTATATAAAATATGACCATATACGGGAATGATATAACAAGAGATAAAATTATCTCTATCTACACATATATGTATAACAAGCTATATCTCCACATGCGTTACACGAGAAGTATTTTACCACACTTGTGATAATAGTATATATGGTAATATTGCCGAACTTGAAATCTTCACGGAATGATCTTTCTATCCACTATTTTCTACCACTCTAAAGCCTGAAGGATTTAATAAGGAAATGGGTAAACAACCAAGAACACACTATGAACCACATTGAGCCCGGCACAAGGATACATATTGTCGGACCTTGACAAAATAATGCCTAAGAAAAATAGAAGGGAACTTACTATTACTATCGCTATTTTGACATAAAAGGGGATTATTTATTATTGTGGTATATAAATAAAGGAAATAAGAGAATAGTGATATTTAATGACATTGAAAGCATTTTGGAAATACCATTTCTATCTATATTGCATATTTTCATTAATCAATTAAATATCATTAAATATGGTATTGAAAATATTTATATCAATTCATTAATTATTATTAAAATTTTCATTAATTTCTAAAATGTCTTTGTAAATTTTTAGCAATCCATTAACTATCATTACAAATTTGATAATTGTCCTTTATAAATTATAATCTTCTAATTTTTCAGCTAGAAATTTGGAATGTTATAATTATGTATTACAAATCATTATGGTTAGAAAATGTTTGATGATTATCAAGAGCTGAAATAATATAAATCAAATTATTATAATTAAGGGATGAGAAAAACATAATCATCATTATTTATGGGGATGTAATGTCATTAATGGAGAGATACATTCAATGGAGAGTAAATAGAAAGAGAAATCAATTGAGGCACCCTTCTCCTAATTTGTGTGCACACCTATATTGCTGTTTTTTTACAAAGTTTTTATTTTGTTCAAATGGAGGAATTTATAGAATAAATAAAATTAGGGAATATAAAAATTATCAAATCATTTCCAAAAATATTTGATTAACCAATCAAATATTGAAAGCATAATAAATAGAATTAAGAAATATTATGAAATAATGATGAAGACGGTGTATTTAATGATGGATGGATCCGACCCATTTCTAATGGAACCAGGTATTACAAGTTTTTAAGAATAAAGTTGATGATTGATATATACGTTAGGTTCAAAGTAATATTTTTCAATTGGTACAGTGTATGCATGGGACTCATAATAATTTTTTAATATTTAAGGTGAAAATATTATGAAGGGGCTCATGCTAATTTTTTAATATTTAATGATGAAAATATTATTTAATGGGATATATTAATTTTTTTACTAGTGGACTATAATGTCTTATTTTTTTTAGTGGGAAATATTTTTTATATTTTTATATAATTAATTAATTTTTTTAAATATTTAATGATGATAATTATTTAATATTTAACAACATTTATGGGTGAGTACTTTGGTCAAATTAAAAAATTATAATGGCTATAGTCTCTTTTTCACTTGATTATAGAATACCTGCATCCTCATTCATAAATTCTAGCACTGTAATCCTAATTACATTAAATGCTGTAGTCATGATTACAAAATGTAATTATCTTTATATTACATAAAACCAACCAACTGCTAAAATCAATTTGTTATGTCAGGATTACATGTAATCCTCTTCTATAGAATCGAACAAAACAGGCTATTAGGGTTTTATATGAGTGATGACTATATTACATATAAGTTGTCACATAATGCAAAATAATTTTTTTAAAGAATAAAATTTATGTATTATCAACATAAAAATTAAAAATATCATGCTCATAAGCATCTTCTTCTATCTATATATAATATATAATCTGGCTGATTTTTATTTTATTTAGATCCATACGTCAAAATTAATCAATGTGTATGTTAAGTGAATATCACATCGTCAACAATTAATGTTGCTTCTCTTATGAGTATAGAAATTGATGCCTATAATTGAGAAAACCATAAGAACCTAATAAAAGGAAAAGAACTACAAAAAAAGTGTCAAGCCCTTATTTTAATTTCAACCTTTTTCAGAGTATTCGCGGAAAACGATATGCGATTCGGTAGGCAACACAGGAATAGCATAACTATACTGATAATATATGCATAATTACATAAATTCCCCATAGGATTTTGTACATGATACTTACGATTAAGGTAGCCGCACAAGGCTACTAGGGTGTCTAAACTCATCCCAGTGAAACGGAGACTTCTTCCAGTCTTCGTTCCACTACTGTAATCCCCTCGTACGGTACTCTGCATGGTTGTTCGCATATCTTCTGTCGTCTCCTGTCTAAATTGTTGGTAGGGGAGGGTGAGATTCGAGAAAATCTCAGTAGGAAACAGATACCATAATGCATGCATGATTGATGCTATGTGTATGACATGTTAGCTTTATCTAGATGTATGCCCCATAATGACATTTCTGCATGCTCAATGTTTCATACAACAAGACTATGGCCACAGCGAAAACAGAAACAGAGCTTCATTTATTCAAATATGCTCTATACAATCAAGTAAAGCAATCACATACATCACTACACAAGCAAATATATCAAATACATGCAAGAAAGGTAAGTCCCATACCTTAACCTTTTTCCGTCTCGAAACGCGTGCCTTGATCTACGTGCAAACAGCTCGGGGCTCCATATTCGATCCTACAATGTCAAATGTACTATTTAGACACTTCCATAGTGTTTCTGGGGGTTATATGAGTCTATCTTGAAAAATTACTACAATACCCCCGGGGATCTGGCCCCATCATACCCGGTCCGGCTGTACTTTTCTCGAAATTCTAACCTGGGCTATCCTGACATATTTTCACCCAAGGAATCCATTTCCAAACTTGGAATTATCAAATTCAATGTAAAATTACGAAATTGCCCTTGGCAGCCCTACTTTTAGGGTTTTAGGGGCGTTTCTGTAATTATGCTTTCTCGGCCTTTTCTGAAAAAGTGCCCAACTGTAACCCCACCTATTTTCGCCCACTGAATCCAATGGAATCATCAAATCATTGAAAATCTAACTCTAAGACCCATTTACAATGCTGGCCGAAATATATAGGTTTTAAGGGGAAAATCGGAGTTTTTCGGTTTCGGCTCCGTAAACACGTTCCTTTCTACTCCTAACCACTTTATTGACTATTCCATTAGGTTAAAACTATCATTTAGTATCAATTTGGGCAGCATAACAGCCCCCACAACCCATTTTCCATTTTTACACACAAAGACAATCCGGCGAAATTTCACCGATTAAATTGTCCACAGCAGTCAGAATAAGCAATATACGAAAGTTTGGAAGTTACCTCAAGCTCCTTCTGACTTTTCCCAAATATGGCTGAAAGCCCTAGTCCTCCAAACTCCAAAATCTTGCTTCAAACACCTCAAACAACATAGGAGATAAGCTTAGGAGAAGGATTATACACGTTAGGTACGAATTCACCGAAGAAATCGACCTATCTTGTGAGTTTTCTCCTCTCCTTCTCTCTCTAAAAGAGCACAACTCTCTCTCTCCTTGGCTGCAGCACGTCTGAAATGGTGGGAGGAAGATGATGATTTTCCTTTTATCATTTATATTATAATATGTTAATCAATTGTTTAATTTTCCAAAATTCGGATTTTACAAAATTCTGGCAGATTTCTGCCCAAAATTTGAAAAATCATATCTAATTCTAGAAAAATCAAAATGAGGTGATTCCAAAGCCTATAGAACCCTTATTGAGTCTAGTGTCAAGGAAAAATATAGACTTTTGCTTTATGGAATCACAAAATTCCCAGAATTTCAATCTTTGCATATTGTTCCAGAAATTTCACAGTTTATCTGTGCTGACTTCAAAAATTAATATCTTTTTGTGTATAGCTCTAATTGAGTCATATGACCTATCAAATTAAAGCTTAGGATGTCTACTTTCATCCTGTAAAATTTCATAATTTTTGATAATCATTTGTTCATTTAAATGAACATGACAAGCTTACTACCTCATAGGCGATTTCACCAAAAACATAATTACTTTCTCCAAAATTCATCATTTTACTTTCTTAATACCCCAAAGATATTAGAATCATTAGGGGATAAATTTGGGACACCTGTTAAATTGGGGCTTAGCAGTCTACTTAATTTAGGCTTATTCCCAAGCCTCCAATCCCAAATTTCAGGGTATTACAAAAAGCTAGTTAAAAATGAGATAAAATTATCTGTACTTGTATATTAATTTTTCATACATATATATAATATACAGAATATTGTGGATTCTGTTTTCTGTGACCAAACAAGAGGCAAAATAGAAAGGAGCAGCCCAATGTTTTTGTTCCATACAACTTGGAGTGCTTTCGTTATAATCTTATGCTCCATTTTGGTCTCACCCCACATTTTTCTTTCATCTTTTTCTCCTAATATATTATCCCATTCCATTAGACCATTACCATACACCAAACATTAAATTTAAATTATATATTTATATACATACATTTCAATCCTCACACTTTCTGGTTTTATTTGAAAAAGATGCATATACATATATTTTAAAGTTAAAATTATTTGCATAAAAAATTATAATGATATAAATTTTAATGTTCAATGGAATTTAAATTTTTACTTGAAGATTTTTTTTTTCAATAAGTACGAAAATTTAATTTAAAAAATACTTTTCAAATATAAAATAAAATTTGAAATAAATATTTCAATGTCAATAAAGTAAAAAAAAAAAAAAATCACAGCTTTTCCTGTATTAACTAAATGAGATTTTTATTTTTGCTCAAAACTAAGGGATGTATAGATAAACCTAGTACGGTGAGCCAATAAATATCCTAGCAGACAAATTTTTATCAAATTATTATTTGTAATACAATTATTACTTTATTAGTCCTAGCTCCAATCTGCGAACTGTGAAATTAAATTACAGAGCATCTCTTCAGTGGATACTTCATTCTAGCTTCTTTCATACATCTGACAATCACTCTAATATGATCTCTATTGAAAAACAGGTTCTGCTAAAAGATGGTTTTAAGGAAAATTCAGCAAACAATTTATAACTGACATATCTTTATTCCTGACTTCCTTTTCTTTAAAGCATTTCACTAGGATACATTACATTCATCACAATATTTTTAACTCACTACAATCATATCCTATTATGATGGTAAATTCATTATGTATAATCTTTTTATTTAATGGATTTGATCATTTTTCAAAAAAAAAAAAGGGGCCTGAGGCATAAAGAAAACTGAGGGCGTCACACATTCAGAAGAGAGAAATGTGATCGGTTTCTCTCATAAGCTATTTTTCTCATTATCCCTTATAACTTTAAATCTTGGCCATCCATTTGATCTAACTGCTTAGAGAAAGCCACATCATCTAGCTTTAAAGAAAATTGAATCCCAATCGTCCATTTTGTTATAATCCTAATGGTCCGTTCCCAGCTTCAACCAAGTCTTCCCCTTCCCCTTCCCCTTCCCCTTCGACCCACCACCATTGTGAATCAGAGAAGTTCTCATTCTGCAATTCTGCGATTCCCTCTCTCACCTTCGCATCCTCATCATCTTTTCTGAACGGCTCATCATCACGCAGATTGCCGTGTAAATCGCCACACTTTTGATTAGGCACTTCATGGTTGTCGTGCTTTCCGCCATCATTTTCCAGATCGCTAGATTCAGTCAGGTTTGTTGTCATCTTCCTTCTCCTCCCGATTCTTTTGGTTGGTCCGTGTTTATGAACCGTGCAGGCCACCACGTTTTGACCAGACACTTCATGGCCGCCGTGCTTCTCTTCTACTTGCTTGTAATGAATTTTAAATTTTTTTAATCAGATCAGGATTTTGTTTGCTTGGAAAAGTAATGTATGTTCTTCCTTCTCTGATTCTATTGTTCCCTTATTGAGATTACTTCTTCATCTTGTTATTTCACTTGCACCAAGTCCAGAAACACCCATAGGGAGAAAGAGGATCAGGGATTGCGGATTTTTGCTACTGTTACAAAGGATTCTTTTCCCAACTAGATTTGTTTGAGAAGCATGAGCTTCTTGAGATGAGACGTGTTGCTGCTTATATTTACAGGAAGGCAGGCAGGTGAAAGTAGTCCATTGCCTTGTTAAAGAAGGATAACCTTTACAAAGATGCCATGGAGACAACATCACAATCCGGTGACTGTGAACTTGCTGAGGAGTTGCTTGTATATTTCATTGAACAGGTACCGTAATTAATTCTAAATATCATAATTTTACATTCACTTTGAATATGGGCCTAGAGGAAACCCAAATATAAAACCTAAGCTTTACTTTATTTAAGGTAGACTATATGGCTTTGTCATAGATACTTCAGTGGAACACAATTCACTTAATGGCTGATGTTATTTTGTCATTGTCAAGCATCTGGTGACATTTTTCATTCAAGAGTCCCATTCTCAGTTCTTATAAGACAGAACAATTTATTTTTCTTACCTAATTATACACTTTCAATTATGGTGACCGTGAACTTGTTGAGGAGTTGCTTGTATATTTCATTGAACAGGTACCATAATTAATTCTAAACACAATTCACTTAATGGCTGTGATAGGAACCAGTGACCTCTTTTGGTTTATTCTAGGAAGAGACGCATGGTTTAGGAACAAGGTTTAGGAACAAATTAGTTAAAGTTTATGAGTCTTTGGTCATTTCTGTTGTTATTTTTATTATAAGTCAGTTTAGGGTTAGTTATGCTATAGGAAGTTATTATGTGATAGGAAGTTATTATTTGTGGAATCATTTATTGTAAGTTATTATATATAAACCTATTATGTGTAATTCTGGGATTATCTATGACAAAGCATTCTCCAGAAACCTCCTCTTCTCTTTTGGTCTAGAATTTCATATCCTGGTTCTAGAATTACTTTCTATTATCCTTCTATATCTGATAAGAACCCAAGTTCTATCAGGCTGATGTTATTTTGTCATTGTCAAGCATCTGGTGACATTTTTCATTCAAGAGTCCTATTCTCAGTTCTTATGAGACAGAATGATTTATTTTTCTTACCTAGTTATATACTTTCAATTATGGTTGACATCAATATATTATAACTGTTCTTTTCATATGCCCATGCAGGGAAAGAAGGAATGCTTCGCCTTATGCCTCTTTGTTTGTTATGATATAATCCAGGCAGACATAGCTCTTGAACTTGCTTGGCTAAATTATGTTCTCGTTACTTTTTGAGTCATTAAAAGATAATCCTAGTCCTTTTTAAGTGCATTGTGTCAGTGATGTTTTTGTTGTTCAACCCCTCCCAAGCCCCAGTTGAGGTTCGGGAAAGAGATTGAAAGAGTAGTGGAAATGGTACTAAAGCATGTTTCTATGTAATACCAGGCGCTACTCGAGTAATGAGACAAAACTTGAAGTAAAGAAGGAAAACTTCCAATAACCTGACACCATTACTCGAGGCGCTACTCGAGTAACCAGGTAAAAACTTGGAGTTGCTCTCGGCCTGCTAATGTTACTCGAGGAGGTACTCGAGTAACCAAGTGAAAACTTCCAGTTGCCTTCAAGTTTTCCTAATGATACTCGAGGAGCTACTCGAGTACCTGTGTTTCCTAAAACGTGGACCTCTCGGCATTTTGTACCACTGCTAATGTTACTCGAGGCGCTACTTGAGTAACCCTATGAAAACTTCTAGTTGCCTTCAAGTTTTCCCCATGATACTCGAGGCGCTACTCGAGTAACCCTGTATTTGAAAACGTGAAGCTCTCGGCACTTTGTACCACTGCCAATGTTACTCGAGGAGCTACCCGAGTAACATACTAAAGTAAGTGAAAAACTGGAAGTTGGTACCCAGGTAAGTCTTGCTCAAAAGTTTTAGTTACTAGAGGTTGTACCCGAGTAACCTATGCAAAAATGAATGCATTACTCGAGTCCCTACTCGAGTAATGAGGTAGTTGCTCTCAGCCTTGAAATCCTGCCAATATTACTGGAATAGAGCATCGAGTAATCAAAAGTTTTTAAAGGATTACTCGAGGTGTTACCCCAGTAATCTATGAAGTTGCAAAAGCATTACTGGAGTAGCTACCCGAGTAAATAACTATTCCCAAAGGGTTGAAATTTAGTTTACTCCATGCACTACCCGAGTAATCTTGTTTTTCTTCATTGACTTTCAATTAAACAATGATTTCTCGATGTTACTCGAGGAGCTACTCGAGTAAACTTCAAGGATTACTCGAGGAGCTACTCAAGTAAGCATACCCAGAAATTTAGAAATCATTCAAACTTTCATTATATTGTTTCCTATATGATTAACCTTTCATTGCATTAGTATTCTTAGTCTATTTACAGATAAACAATGAAGAAATCATATCAAGAGATGAAAGTCAAATGAAACGTTCAAATGCCAACCACCACCAACGGATATTTTTCAAAAACTTGAAAAGTCAATAGTGGCTGCGCACTCACCAACGGACGAAAGGAAGTGTTCCAACGGTTATCATCAACATACCTATATATATGGGAACCTTCAAACAGAGAAAGTACAACCAAGCACACATACGAATGTATCATTAAGTTCATTGCTCTGTTTTCACGTTGAAATTGTATTTCTATGCTTCAGTGATTATCATTTACTCTGTAAGAGAGATATTTCATTCAAACTCAATATTTGTTATTGAGATAACTTAAGGTTGTGGAACCTTGAGTTGGGATTGGATTACAACCTGTAAGGGGGAGCGAGTGTCCAGGTGTAAGGAACTTGCTTGTACTGAGGTGCCAAGAACCCACTGAATCTTGGAAGCTATAGTGAAACTCTCAGAGAAGCTCTGAGGACTGGACGTAGGTCAAAGTGGTTGTGACCGAACCAGTATAACTCCCGGTGTACACTTCGGTGATATTTCTCCTTACTCATTACTGTTTTAATTCTTTTGTCAAAGTTTTATATTTTCAAAAGAAATTTCAGTATCACCCAATTCACCCCCCTCTTGGGTGAAACGCTTGATCTAACATATTATGTTTGAGCAGATTATCAAAAGAAAATCCAACTTGACTGAATGACTAAATTGTTGGATATTGAATTGTCATTGCAGGTAGTAGCTGATTTATCTATCATGCTGATTAAACACTATTGAAGCTACAGAACAAGGATGTTCACCTGCTAGGACTTGACTGGACATTGTTGAAGCTGCTACAGAAGATGAGCCTTCACCTAATAAGAAGAAAAAGAGCAATGTTAATGTTAGTATAGGGTCATAAAAAGCTGTGATGCAATATTTTTCATATACTAGAGAGTTTATTATATAATGGCAGTTGTATTTAGCATCATGATGTAATATACACATTGATTTGAATAAAGTTGACATTCTCTCTCAACTTGTGGTTATTGCTATCTTTGCTTTTTTGTACCTGATAACAAAAACTCTTCTTCCATTACTTCTAATGATGGTGTTGAACAATCCAAGGGAGCCTATAAATCATCACAAAGAAAAAGTATGAATATTATTAACATGAAAAGGCATTATGCCAAAATTTCTCTTATCAATACCCTACTAATAGAACAAAACACAAAGGACATATAAATTTTTTTTTTTGGACTTACCATCAACATACTAGTAAATGATTGTACTTGAGGTAATGCTTGCAATGTTGAGGGTGTAGGTGTAGAACAAGAAATTGAAGCATCTGATTCCACATTTCTTACTTTAGCCATGGACCTGCTTACCTTTCCTAGACGCTCTTGCCAACCCTTCAATATTCTTTGTCTCTTAGTTCCATCTCTCTTTTTAATGCCCTTGGGCTGTTCATCCTTTGACTCCATCTTTTTTTCTTAGGTGCTCCATTTTTCCTTAGTTCCATTCTCTTCATTTTTGTCTTCATCTTTTGAATTTCTTAGCCTTGAACGGAAGTCTCTTGCTTCTTTATGAAGTTCTATTATAGAGTTGCGGACAAAGGCAGAAGTCTCGGGACAGTTAGACATTTCAGCTGCTAATGGTATCATCAAATGACATAATTGTCAATATGTTTAAGTGCTTTGAAGCTTAGGATCCACTTGTATTTCATTTCCTCTAACATCATGTATCACATCGTTTCTAGCATCTTTAGTCCATCTTTTCAAAATATATTTTTCTGGTAATTTCCTCACTTCGTTCAACTCATATATTTTTAAAGTATGACAACAGAATATCCCAATAGATTCAAAACGCCTGCAATTACACCATACAGAATCATCTTTCGGATTAAATGTTAATGTCTACTTTTTGTCTTCATTAACCATAGTTCCAGTATAAGTGAACAATGGACCTTTCTCATCTCGAGAGGAAATACAGGTGGCGAAAAAGAGATCCAATTGCTCTTGGAACAATTCTAACACTGAAGCGGTGTAAATCTTAGCAACTTGTCGTAGTATGGGTGAACTTTGGACTATCAATCGTGGTTTTTTCTCCCTTGCTCCATACTCACATTTCATCTCATTATACCTCTTATCTACAACAACCTGCTCAAGACTTTTGAAGAATTCATCAATATTAATACTCGGGTTTGTAGTACTCTTAATCTCTGCATTAACACTTTCACTTATTTGTGTGCTATGCATACCAAGAGTAATAGAGTATTTCATATAACACCATGCCCATTTCTCCTTGATTTCATATATGGACTTCAACCATGAGTTGTCCTTCAAATTGAATGATGATATTAGAGATGCCCATGCTTCTTCAAATTGTGATTTGTCTTCAATAGCAAACATACACTTGCTGAAATCACGCAAAAAATGTGAACCACCCTTAATCTTATTCCCTAGATGTTTTATTCCATTTTGCTCAAGATGTCATGTGCATAATTCATGCTTCACTTCTGCAATAACCTCACGCAGTGCTCTTGCCATTGCTTGATCTTGGTCAGTAAAAACTGTTGCAGGTCTCTTTTGCTTGTTTGCTTTCAAGAAAGTTTCTAACAACCACTTGAATGATTCTGTGGTTTTATCATATAATAAAGCTGCACCAAAAATTACTCTATGATGATTGAGTCTTGGAAATATGGCAAGTGGCCTATGGTTACTGTTTGTGCAGTATGTGGTATCCAGTGAAATTACATCCCTAAAATAAGCATAATCTACAAGCATACGAGCATCGGCCCAAAAAATATTTGTAATTTGATTTTCCATGTCAAGTTGGTATGAATGATAAAATAAAGGGTTCTCAGTAATTTGTTCTTCAACATAATTCAACAACCATCCAACTTCCCCATTCTTCATGCTTCTTCATCGTTTAGCTTTCAAATAATTTTTCATATCAACTTGAGTGAAGCCAAGATTAGCTCGTCCACCTGCTTGCTTACTCATAAGGTCAAAAGTCTCCTTCTATTTTAGTCTAGCATCCTTAGCCAAATCAATCTCATCAGCTTTTGCATCATATATTTTCCGTTGAGACCTCATCTATGCATTGTTTCTTGGAGATGCAATGGGTGGTTATGCTTTTCTACAAAGCTGGTGATCTTGAATTTACCTTCCACTAAATTCACTGTCATTCCAACTTTACATTTAGTCCTACTTTCAGGACGATGGTTGGTGGCTGGTGTGTATCTTTTATCCGGTCTTTGTTTACCCTCTTTTGAACATACATATGTATAGGAAACAATTGTCTCCTTATCTTTCTTGCTCTTTGTTGCCCCATTTTTCCTTGCACTGAAACCTACTTTACAAGCATATTCATTCCAGAACCTCCATGCTTCCTCTAGATTATCAAATTCTTTCCCCAATCTAGGAGTCAAATCAACTTCCATAGATTGAAACCTAGAAAATAATGCTATGCAACACACAAAACATAAACTTATGTGAAAAATATTAATTAAAGCATCAACTTAAAAAAAAAATCATTCAAAGAAAATCCTCTTTTTTACAGCAAAAAAAAAAAATCATATTGGATTTGTATCTCACAAAAAATTGTAGCTTGTAACACACACGAAAATGTTTTTGATTTTTTAAACTGTTTTGTAGATGTTTGTACTCTCACATTAATGTGTTTTTTAAATTGTTTCAGTTTTGCTTTTGTATAGTTTTTTCTCCGAAAGGAAGAAAACCCATGTTTGGCTTCATAAAATACTTACACTCAAAGACAATAAAAGGAAGAGCAATATAAAGACAAAGGAGAAATCTTTTACAATGTAAAGTAAGAGCAATATGGTTTCTTTTATCAACTTATTAGAACGAAAATAACCTTCAATTTAAATGTAGATAAGCTTGCATCTCAAAAATCCCTATAATGGATATTTTTGTTACATTGCCTATGAAATCATCCAAAAGATGTAATCTTTTTATGAAAAAAAAAAATTATTTTGATCTTACCTTTGCCTCCTTGTGTATTTCCTGCCAAACTGAAGAACGTGGTTCAGGCTTCATTTGACGGAGTCGAAGGATGATGAGAAAGTTGGATGGTGAGAGGATCCGGTTCCGTGTTTGTCCTATCACAATAATTTCCACGTCAGCCCAGCCTTTTTTTATTCCATTATCATTTCACTTTTTCAAAGATTCCCCAACAACCCCTACCAAAGATTCTATAGCCTCATTATTTTTTATTATAAAATCAATATATTATTGCATTATTAATATATAATATAAAAGATTGTTTTAACTGCACGCTATTGACAACAATATCATTCTTCATTTTGTGTTCTGGAAAAATTCTTGAATGAAAGTCCAAATTCAGAATTAATTATAGACATATATCTTTATGATTTTTTTTTCATATATAGTTTAAGTTCAAATTACGAACCTATTAATTTTTATTTTAGTTAAAATTTAATTGTAGACATATATAAATTTTTTTAAAAATTCTATGTTTCATAAAGATGGAAAAAGACCATTCCCTTATCAGGAACTTAATGATATAGATAGTGAATATTGTAAATAAAAAATACTTTAAAATGATAGATGGAATTTTAATCAAGTGTTGAAAGAGTTTGATTTGGTTTCTGTAACACCCCAAATTTTATATTCACAAAAAATATATTGTAATTAAATGTGAAATTTAATAAAATGGTGAATATTCATGAATTTGAATCTTGTGAATTTTGAAATATTCATATTCATAAGGAAATGGGCAAATTAATTCAAGAATTGAATTAATTTACAAAGGTGATCGAAAAATCACAATTTTGCCAATTTAACCCAAGATTAATTATTTTTCTAATTAATTGAAGTTAATTTCAATTAATGAAGAAAAATAAAGAAAAATGCATAATTGGATTATTATTGGTGGAATAAATCAAGAATTGTGAAATTAAGGGGAATTATACATAATACAATTATATGAATTATGGAATTTATGAAAAACATTTTTCTTCTCCTCTCCTCCCTAAATTTCACCTACACATGAAAATAAGGGAGAAGAAATGGGTTTGGTTAGGGTAAAGGGAAAGGAGGATGGTTAGTGTAACTAGAAGGGAATTTAGTCCAAATCCAATTGAGGCCAAATGATGAAGGAGTTTGGCATAAAGTAAAAGGCATGGTGAAGGAGTATCGCATAAAGTAAGAGGGATGGTTGGAGGTATGGGAGGAGGAATGGTGCATGATAGGTGGTGCAATCTCAACCCTTGTTGAGATCAAGGGCTAAGAGGCAAGAAGACCAAGTTAATAAAACATTTTCTCCTTCCTCTTCCATGCATCATTTTGGCCGTGGCAAGAGAAAAGAGAGTGAGAGTGAACTTGGAGAACTTCAAGGAGTTAGAGAGCAAGAGGAAGCAAAATCTAAGGTAAGGACTTGTGTTTCAAGTGATTTAGCTTCCTATCTTGTGTAGTTCATCCTCTAATCTTTTATTCTTCATGGAAACCATGGTTTAGCAAGTTAATCTTCAAGGTTGAGGAGAGAGAGGGAGGACATCCTTGAGAGAGAAACACCAAGAATCAAGAGGTAATCTCAAAAACCTCAACTTCTTAGTGTATTGATGTTGTTGTTGTACTTCTTGAGTTATTTGGTGGTTTGTTGTTGGTTTTGCAGATTTGAAAAGCTATAACCCTAAGGGTTTATGCTATCCAAATTCCTTTAAATCATGGTTAAGAAGTGTTTAAACAAGTTGATAAAGGATTAGAAGTGGAAAGGTACAAGTTTTGGAAGCTAAAACACAAAACTCCATTTTTCCATTTTTTCTTTCAACTTTCAGCCAGAACCAGAACTGGTGTTAGGAGTTGGATTTTCATGAAATAAATGATTCCATTAGATTCAGTGGGCAAAAATAGGTGAGGTTACAGTTGGGCACTTTTTCGGTAGAGGCCGAAAAAGCATAATCACAAAAGCGCTACTGAAATCCCTAAATAGGGGCTGTCAAGGGTATTTTCATAATTTGATAGTGAATTTGGTAATTTCAAGCCTGGAAATGGATTCTTTGGGTGAAAATATGTCAAAATAGCCTTAGTCAAAATTTTAAAAAAACGTGCCATCGGGCTAGGTACGGCAGGGCCAAGCCGGGGTCCCGGGGCATTTTGGTAAAATTTCATCATAGACTATATAACCATAAGAAACACTATTGAAGAGTCTAAAATGATACTTGGATAGGTTATGATCTATTTCTGGTACATTTAATATTTTAGAATTGAGTCGGACGTCGGAAACGACACGTTTTAAGAGGCATACTGAAAAAGGGGTTTAATGAACTTCGAAGTAGGGACTACCATCTTTCATACACATTGTGAATAATTATATGTATTTGTTACTGTATTTTGTCACACCGTCATCTTATTTTCACTTATTTCAGAGTATTTGCAGAAAACGATACATAGTTCGGTGGGCAACACATAAATAGCATAAATACATTAATATTATGTGCATGATTACGGAAATTCCCTATAGGGGTTCGTACTTGATAATTACAATTAACGTAGTCTCACAGTGCTACGTAGATGTCCAAACCCGTCCTAGTGAAACGGAGACATTTTCCCATCTTCGTTCCACTACTGCAATCCCCACGTACAATTCTCTTCTTTGTTCTCAGCATACGTTTTGTCTTCTCCAGTCTAAATTGTTGGTAGGGAAGGGAGAGATTCTGGGGAATCTCAGTAGGAAAGCAATACCAGTATGCATTCAAGATAAGTGCTTAATGCATGACATGCTTGCATTACATGACTCATGTTCACATAATGACATATCTGCATGCTCAATGTTTCAAACAACATACGTATGACCATAGTATAAGTAGAAACAAAGCTTTAATTATTCATATATGTTTCACAAAATCAAGCAAAGCAATAACATGCATCAATATACTAGCACAAATATCAAATACATGCAGGAGAGGTAAGTTCCCTACCTTAATCGCCCTTCCCTGATCTTCGAATAACGTGCCTCGATTTGCATGCCAATCCCTCGGACTCTCTACTTGGTCCTAAAACGTCAAATGTACCGTTTAGACACTTCCATAGTGTTTTTTGTGATTATATTAGTCTATGGTAAAAATTTACCAAAATGCCATCGGGACCTCGGCTAGCCGCGCCGTATCCGGCCTGAAGGCATGTTTTCCCAAAATTTTGACTAAGGATATTCTGACTTATTTTCGCCCAAGGAATCCATTTCCGGTCTTGAAATAATCAAATTCACTATCAAATCACAAAAATACCCTTGACAACCCCTATTTAGGGATTTCAATGGCGTTTTCATAATTATACTTTTTCAGCCTTGACCGAAAAAGTGCCCAATTATAACCCCACCTATTTTTGCCCAATAAATCCAATGGAACCATTTATTTCATGAAAATCCAACTCCTACCTCTTGAAACAGTGCTGGCCGAAATATTTCAAGAAAAATGGAAAAATGTAGTTTTATGTTTTAACTTCCAAAACTTATACTTTTCCACTTCTAATCCTTTATTAATTCATTTAAACACTTCTTAACCATGATTCAAAGAAATTTAGGCAGCATAAACCCTTAAGGTTATAGCTTTTCCAATTTTACAACTCAACTAAAAATCACCAAACTATCAACAAACTTCAAAACCAACTTTATACAAGTATAGATTTGAGTTTGGTGTAGTTACCTCTTAGGCTTTGTAAATCTTCTCACTCTAGGCACCTCCTGCCTCTCTTCTTGATCTCAAGATAAACTTGCTAAACCATGGAGTTTATGGAAAGGAAGAGATTAGAGAAGAATTTTATGGAAGATTTGAAGAAAAAACCTTAAGAAATCTCCACTTACCTTGATCCTTCTCTTCTTCCTTCTCTCTTGGCTTGAACTTTCCTTAAGCTTTTCTCTCTTTTCTTTCTTGTTACAAGTGACGAAAATGAAGGCAAGTGAAAGAGGATGAGGCTTCATAAATTTTCCTCCCTTAACTATACACCATGGATTTGATCAAGGGACCATAATGTGACACTTGTCACAATCCTCCTTTCTTTAAGTTTATGTCATACTTACTCCCTTTGGTTTCCCATTAGCATTGAACTAGCTTTTCTTTTCTTGGTTAGCTTAAAAAAACGTGCTCCCTCTCTTCTCTAACCAATTAAGTGTTCTCCCAACTAAATCCAACTTCCTACTTCACAAAGCAATCATGTTCACCCATTCCTTTACTCTAGCTTACTATCATGTACTTCACCATACCTTCATATAATGTAAGCTCCACCATTGTCATCATTACCATCATCATGTAGCATTTTGACATGTGCTCATGCAACTCAATTATAATTCCATTAATCAATGTCTAACACATTTTATTTTCAATTTTCAGAATAATACCAATTCTGGCAGATTTTCTGCTCTAACTTTGAAAAATCATAACTAATTTTGTAGACTTGGGTTGGTATTGGACCAGACCGGACCTCGAGTTGAGGCCAAACCTTGTCTAGTTTGGTCCATGCTCAACGCTAAAACATGCCAATATTTTAGTTCATTTATTAAGGGGTTAATGTGTAAAAATATCCATAAACTTTATATTTAATATACAAAAATACCTATAAACTTTTCTTAAGAGTAGAAATGCACATGATTTAAAAAATAAAAGAAAAAATGATATAACCATTTAAAAATACCTAACATTTGTTACCTTTTATAATGGGACCCACCATCTTCTTTTTCTATAAAAAGTAAGGAACATTATGTGGTTTTAACAGTTAAGTCATTTTTTTAATCCGACTTTAAAGTTTATAGGTATTTTTTGCATCCAAAAAATTTATAGATATTTTTTTACATTGGGTGTAAGTTTAAGGGTAATTTTGCACCCTAACCCTGTATTAAAAAAATGATCACACATTATTTACTCTCATCTTCCTACAAAGTAAGCAAA
Source organism: Inga oerstediana (assembly GCA_963210345.1). Lineage (NCBI taxonomy): Eukaryota > Viridiplantae > Streptophyta > Magnoliopsida > Fabales > Fabaceae > Inga > Inga oerstediana. The sequence goes on along the minus strand of OY723399.1, from coordinate 74,341,746 downwards.
GAGAGAAATTCATAGCCATTGACATATCTAATTTCTTAAGCACTAGCAGCTTAAAAACCATTATTAATAATTTATTTATTGGAATCACTACTACAGAAGGGACTTTTAATGACCGTTTTTTTGCCCTTTAGACGACTGTTTTCAGGGGGACGTCTATCTTAGTGTCGTTGAAAATTTGGGAAAAGATGATTGTTAAAAAACAGTCGTAGTATGGGCAATACAATGACTGTTTTGGGGAAAACAGTCGTTGTATCTGTTAGATACAAAGACTATTTTATAGAAAACAGTTGTTGTATCTAATAGATACAACGACTGTTTTCCCCAAAATAGTCGTTGTATCCTTTTTTTTATTTTAACGTTTTACTCCCTACACCATCCCCCTCTGCTCCTCCACCATATGTCAACAAGACCCCACCTCCTCCATCCCCTTCGCCATAGCATCCATACTACTACAAGTTCCTATTTGCTCCATCAATTTCACTATTGCCTCCATACTACTACAAGTCTCTCCTCCCACCGGCTCCATTTTCACTACCTCCATACTAGTAGATGAACCTATCCTAACGAGTTCTCTAACTTGTACATTGCTATCTTTGAAAGAAAAAACCAGATCCATGAACCATTCTCTCATGATTAACTCTCTAGGTTCCCCTAATACTCATGGAAGTGAAAATCACATGTTAATTTTTCTATCATGACATATAGCGCATATATCATCATAACATCATTTCAATGTGCAAACTTCAACTTTCAATGTAAATCATGACATGCATATGGCCAAAGAGATGATGACATGCTTCCATGAAAATCCCTTTTCTTCATCATCATTTTCCAAAGTGTTCTCAGTAAAGAATAATGCCTTAACAAATTCAAAGTACTCATAAATAAGAAACTAGGAAAAGTATTCGAATATGCAAACTTATATAGCAATGTACAAAACCACTGCACTATGTAAAAAAACCTCTACACATCATCACCCCTCTATGTGTTGTAGAAGATGTCCTGACAACAGGTCTCGGATCAAATTAATGTCTTCGATTGTGTAGAGGTCTTGATCACCAAAAATCTGTGCGCAAAATAGAGAATATGTTAACATAAATAAATAAATTGAATGAAATAACTAACAATTCAATCACATGAAAAGAACTGAAATTCAATTGAGAATCAAGAAATGATCACCTGTTCAAAATTTGTAGTAAGGCCAGAGAAAATTATGTTATACATATATAGTATAACATAGAAGCCGTACTCAGTTTTCCCTGCTTGCCGAGGACACTATACATCAAAAGCAAACGGTAAAAAAGAATAAAGGCCTATGTAAAGCAATAGTCAATTGAAGAACTTGAATGTAAAGAACTTACGTTTGGCTGGAACTACTTTGTATAACCAGCTTTACCTTCACGCTTCCCACCCATTATATAATATGTCTTCAGTGCACAGTAATAATTAAAATGATAAACATAAGACATTAAAACAATTGAGTAAAATCAAAAATCAATGACGGACAAATAAATTTACTTACGTGTTAAAAATGTTTTTGATATCTGCGTCTGGCTTACGACCCAATGAGTCAAACCAAAAGATGATGTTGATCGAGGGATAAGGAACACAGAGACTCCAATGATAACTATAATCACATGCATATATAGATTAAAATGAGGTTAGATAACATGATATTGTTTAGCAAAGTGAACGTGTATAAATATATCAAATAAAGTTACTTGCCCTTCAACAATTGGTGCCAGATAACATGGCAGCATAGTCTCACCTATTGTATAGCCTACATAGCTCATCCGATCTTCCAACCTCTGGCTATTACGCCGTGACATAGTGCCAGGACATAAGAAGCCATATGTAGTGCCAAGCCCTCGTTCGGCACACAGTTTGTGGAAGCATTTACCACATAAATGAAATGAGAAATGACACAGTAAATGTAGAAACCTAAAACCCCTAAATATCAATGCATTAATTACAATTAAAAATTATAAATAAACTAACATGATTGCAAAAGTGACCCATTCTACATCAATCTCCTCCAAAGATAGGAACTCTCTAATATCTTTGTTATCAAGTCCATAATTATACGAGATTCTGCGACCCACAATCTCACAAGGCATCTGCAAGTCGACCTTATTTATGTCTTGATGAATATTTTGCAGTCGTGATAAAAAGGGAAATTTTGTCGCATTATCTTGTTCCTAGTAACACACAAAATAAAGATTATAAGTAGAATGTCAAGGATCAAGTAACAGTAAGGTATTTCCTACCATTGGAGGGACTGGCACAGTCTGAACAAGATGTCTATGCCACAAGATGAAAGATCCTGTTGCCTGACCTAGATTGGCAACCTCACCATCGGGGAATGGGACATCTACACCTTCCTACCCCAGTTGAACACTTGTCACATTGACCTTACGTTGATCGTCCCAGATTTGGTTATTATGGTGGGTGGTGGCATGGCTGTATACAACAACATCGGCAACAACATGTAGGTATGGGACTTCCAAATACAGAGTGCAGGGTTCTCCAGGCTCTAGTGAAGGACCAGGGTCGCCATGTCCAAACTCTGGCGGATTGTAACTTCCTTTGGTGCTGGAAAAGGCCGGGGATTCCTGAGTAAGAGAAATGAAAGAATTAATTAAAATAAAGTAAGGAAAAACTCAATATAATGTTAAATGAAATTAGTTACAAACCTCAGATCTAGACGCTATATTACACATCTCGCCTTGCATATGAGACAACACCATCGTACTCATCTCACCACGTAGCTCACTCAACAACTCTTCTTTAAGCTCATCTCGAAGTGAGTGACGTAGCTATGCTCGGATTTCCTCTCAAACCCTGGCCACAAACTCCTGACTCATTTGACCTCGTCCATAAGCTTGTGAACCTTGTCCAAAGTATTTAGAGAGACCAACTCCCCTTGACTCCCCTCTAACTTGACCAGGGTGATCTAGATTACCAAGCGCAGTGGCTAAGATGTCTATCCTTCTAGTTTGAGTGAAGGAACCCTGGCTGCTTTGCTCTTCAAGTTCATCCTGTGGCATACAATGAATAAATAGAAAGTAAATACATGCCACCAACATTAGAAAAATGAAACACATTTAAATATACTTGTTATTAAATACTCACAATCCTTTTATCGACATCAGCAACAACTGGATTTATATATTTCTCTCCCTTTATCCTCCCTGCTTTCCAATTTTTGTGACGTGGGGGAGGAGGTGGCGCCTGCACGACTATACTAGGATCTACTCGAGCTGCTTCCTCCAATTTTTGCAATTCAGCCTGCATCATCTTCTTTTCGAGCTTCCGATAACCCCCACGCGACATGTAATGAGGATAATTATTTCTCGGTCGCCTCTCTTGATTTGCTTGACTCAATTTCTATATAAACAAAGAATAATGATAACTGAGTTAGTGATGTCAAGTAAGTTCAACTAAAATGTTTAACACTAAGATGAACACAATGTACCAGGAAATTGGGATCCTGCCGTGATGCGACAAACAACCTCCAGTCATTTGGAGAAAGAAACGAATACTCTTTATAAGGATCCTCATGACTCCTTAGCCCTCGAACGTACTTGGTTGTGAGCGTGGACTTGAAATCTTTCCACCGCTCACGAACTTCCCCCATCCAATGCTTATACATCTCCTTCGTATTGGGAACATCGTAGGTTTGCTACAAAACAAAATATATAGTAGTCGTTATATATGAACAAATAGAAATAAAAATATAGATACAAATACAACTTTACATACCAAAATTTGTTCCCAAATCGTACGCTTCGTGTCCTTTGAAACTTCCCACCAGGTAGGAATTAGAATGATAACTTTACTCCGACCCAAAAAGCCAAGGTAGCTAATGAACGTGTCTCCGTCTGGGCCGAGTGGCTTCAAATTAGCATCAAATTCCACGTGAATCCTGCTCGCCTGTTGTTCCTTATGACGTGCCACCAACGACCGCAACTTCGTGCTTCCTCTAACCTTTTTCTTAACCGGTGAGCCAACAGAGTCACCCGAATTTGAACTTGCCATGATCCTGCTAAGAAATAAATGTGACATGATAAGTAAAGTGAAATTACATGTACAATTTAAACAATTCAAAATCTTACTAAAAAATAAATGTGACATATGATAAGTAAATTGAAATTACATGCATACTTTAAACAATTCAAAATCTTACTTTAAGTGTTTTCCCAAATTCCTTCACAATGATCAACTCTAGCTGCATATTCATCATCATCTACCAATTCCACTTCAGATGGCATAAGCGGATTTGTAGTGAAAGGCGGCATGTCGTCAAGATTCAAACTCAGATTACCATCCTTCTGTTTTTTACTTTGGAGTACAATAGACAATTTTTCATTTGCTAGATCAATGACATAAAACACTTGTTTTGCCTGACTTGCTAGAATGAATGGTTCATCTTTATAACCGACTCTTTAAAGATCAACTGAGGTGAATCCAAATTGATATATTTCAACAGCATTATTGTTAACCCACTTGTATTTGAATAAAGGAACTCTCAACTTAGTGTAGCTTATCTCTCATATGTCTTCATAACTTTATAATAGACCATGGATGCCAAAATGGGGTTTTTGTCTTTTGAACTAGAAAAGTGCATTGATTCGGCTACCACCATCACCCCACTATTTTGCATAGTACTTCTGTTATCCTGGCCATTTGTATAGAAGAATACCCGTTTATATCGAAGCCACTCCAAGTTATGACCTCAAAAGAAGGCCCCCAAGCTAACTATTTGATTGTCTCAGACACATTGGTCTCATGTGCTATCTTATCATTGAACCATTCTATGAAATTCTTGTTTTGCTTATTAGCTATCTGCATGTCATTTTTCCTTGGATAGATCTCCTTTAAACTCTTTCTGTGTTCGGCTAAGTACGGCTGAACTTCTTCCGTATTATTCAAGATATACAGGTGTGCTTGCAACACCTCTTCACGACGCATACTCTTCACTTTGAGCCCTCGTGTTCCCTTACTTGTACCCTTTTCATGACAAGATTGGGCCTTTGACCTTGATAGATATTCTTTGCAAAAGTCCATAGCCTCTTCAACGACATATCTTTCCATAATTGAGGCTTCAGGTCGATAAGGATTTTTAGAATACCCTTTTAAGTTCTTCATGTATCACTCGAAAGGGTACATCCACCATAGATAAACTGGGCCGCATAGTCTTACCTCCCTTACCAGATGAACTATTAAATGCACCATTATATCAAAGAATGTGGGAGCAAAATGCATCTCTAGTTGGGATAGAATAGTATAACCCTCATTTTCTAATTTGTCTAACCTTGCAATGTGAAAAACTTTGCTACAAATAGCATTGAAGAAAATGCACAACCTTGTTATCGTCCTTCGCACATCATCTTTCATAATGCCTCTAACAGCTACTGGTAATAGTTGTTGTATCAAGACATGACATTTATGAGACTTCATTCCAACTAACTTCAAATCTTCCATTGACACAAGTCGGCTCACATTAGAAGAATACCCTTGTGGCACCTTAATGCCGTGCAAACACCCACACAAACTTCTTCTCTCGGCTTTTGACAATGTATGCCCTGCTGGCTCCATATACGCTTTCTTACCATCATCTCTTAGTTGTGGATGCAATCGTTTTCTCATTCCCATTTCAACGAAGTCTAGTCTTGCACTAATTCCATCTTTTGTTTTTCTTGGTATGTACAAAAGCGTACCAACAAGGCTATCACATACATTTTTTTTCCATATGCATCACATCAATACTATGTCTCACATTAAGACTACGCCAATATGGAAGATCAAAGAAAATTGACCTCTTCTTCCTTATGTTCTTCTCACCCGTAGTCTTTTGATTTTTACCAAAAGTAACATTGATTCTTTCCACCCGACTATAAACCTCGTCTCCAGTTAATGGCTTCGGAGCCATTTCATTCTCCGGCAAACTGTTAAAAGCCTTCTTTAGCCTACAGTATGGGTGGAACTGAGGAAGAAATCGTCTATGACCAAGGTAGACCGTTTTTCTACCATGCTTGAGTTGATGGAATTGTGTGCTCGCTTCACTTATCGGACATGCTTTATGACCCCTGACACTATAACCTGACAAGTTACCGTATGCAGGGAAGTCGTTAATTGTGGTGAAAATCATTGCACATAGCTTAAACGACTGTTGCTTATATGCATCAAACACATCTACACCATTCTCCCACAACTTCTTTAAGTCCTCTATCAAAGGTGCCAAGTAGACATCGATATCGTTCCCTGGCTGTTTTGGTCCTGAAATCATCATAGAAAGCATCATATACTTGCGTTTCATACACAACCAGGGAGGTAAGTTGTAAATTACCAGCAAAACGGGCCATGAACTATGTGCACTGTTAAAAGTACCATAGGGATTGATCCCGTCTGTGCAAAGCCCAAGCTGAAGGTTTCTAGGCTCGCTGCCAAATCCGGGATACATTTCATCTACTTTCTTCCATTGTGGAGAGTCAGCCAGGTGCCGAAGGAATTTTCCATCACAAACTCTGTCATCATAATGCCATCTCAACTTCTTTACTTCTTTCGCATTAGCAAACATTCGTTTGAACCGCGGTATGATTGGAAGATACCACAAAACCTTTAAAGGTTGCTTTTTATTTGTCTCATCACCACACCTATTACCTTTCTTCACTTTGTATATAGAAGTTTTACATTTCGGACACTCACTTAAGCCTTCATACTCATTTCTATACAATATGCAGTCATTAGGGCAAGCATGTATCTTTTTATACTCCATACGCATCATAGATAATATTTTCTTGGCCTCATACATACGATTTGAAAGTACATTATCCTCTGGAAACATATCACACAACAATTCTAGTAACAATGTGAAACTACTGTCGGTCCACCCACAAGTTGCCTTTAAGTTGACCAAGTACAAAGTGCCTGACAAGCGTGTATACTTAGTACACCCAGGGTACAAAGGTGTCTTTACATCACTCCGTATGCTATCATATACAGGCGTTTGTGCAAAACATTCTACCTCAACATCGTGAATCATGTTCTCCATTCTATTATCATCTCCAACCTCCAAAATTTTCTTCTCGTGTGACGCACAAGCGGTTACTTCCTCACCATGCCATATCCACCTTGTGTACCGAAGATTTATTCCATCACAAAGTAAGTGATCCCTTATATCATCAACATCCATTAGACTCTCATTTAAATAGTTGATACATGGACAAAAAGACTTCCCATTTTTACTAGGCGCATTCATTTTAGCAAATTCAATAAACTTTTCCACCCCATTCTCATATTCTTCACTAATTCTTAAAGCATTCATCCAACGGTGATCCATTTTATTACCACCTAATCCATTTTCACAGACACTCAAGTTTAGAATAGCTATATGAAACACTCATGATACATTGTAAAAACTAACAGTTCAACTACCATTTTCAAAGTTTAGTCATTCAAATTTATCACGCTTACAACAAATAGTAGCACCATGATATCCTCAGGTTTCAAAAACATTCATCAACAAGCAATAACATAACTTACCAGCTAATCTTTAGCTTCCAAGGACACTATGTTTGTGATTGAGGATTTGGAAGAATATTCTATTGAGGCAAGGATGTAGTAGGCCGGCAACCCAAGGGAGAATGATGGCAGTAGTGATACCTGTAGGTTTATGAGAGAGTTATTACCCAAAACATTATAATATTACCCAAAACTACTACATCTTTTATGAATTCAAAGGCATTGTTGAACGGACCTTGTTGATTGTCTGCAAATTAGAAAACGTACGCCACTAATCTTGCACTTTTTAATTCACACGTTTACCTGCAAATAACACTTATTAATTCACCCATCTCGCATCACTAAGAGAATACCACTTTAATTTCTATGTGATCACAACAATACCAATGTTATATTTTTGTCTTGTCAAAAACCTTGGTTTTACGTCTCAAACCATGGTATTGTGAATTTCGATTTCCTGAAAACACATTGGAAAGACCCATAAATTTAAATAAGATAATTATGTCAATAATAGGAAAATATGATACAAATGTGAATTTGTATTAGTCCTAAAAATAATAAAATATTTAAATATAAATATTTTATCTATTTGATGTAAATTAAAAATTAAGAACAATTGGTAACTTGGTGGATCTAGATATGACTAAATATCTTTGGGGGTTTTGAGTTCGAATTTTACACTATTAAAATTAATGTGAATTTTACACTAGAAATTCATCAGTTTCAATATACCAAGATCATTAGGTTCAATAGGAAGCTCAAAACAAGTAAGCTAGTGCATATTAATCTAGTTTTTAATTTGCTAGCCCCACAACATGGCTTGTCAATCATGATTAGATATCATAGCTAGGTTTTTTAGCTTCAAGATCTATCTATCGAAGGTGCTTCCAAGTTTCTTTCATGATTTCTCAATGTGGTATTAAAAAACTAAATTCACATTACACACTCAAAAAGGGAACTTGGAAGAAATAATGAAATTGGAAATTAGAAAAAGGGAACTAAATTCCTTCAAATACACGTGTGTATATATAAATGTAATTGGAACTTAATAACTTGGAAGAAATAATGAAATTTGAAGATTTATGAATGATTAGGACACTAAAAACTCAGATATTTTGGACTTATTAAGAAAATAGAAAACCTGGGGGCTAAGTGCAAAGTAATAAATATATAAGAAGAAAAATGGTGGAAAGCTATGTGGAGTGCGCAGACAGAGACATGAGATATTTAACAAGCACAACCAATCTCAATGACATACTAATTAAGCCTAGATTCAGTCACAAACGAAGTGCAAAATGCCAAATTTTTTCCAGAACAGCAGAAATTGACATCCAAATGAACACATCAACTAGAAACAGAAAAGGGAAACTTACACATACACCGGAATAGACCAAGAACGACCAACGTTGTCTTCTTCACAACAGTATGCGAAGAGCCCAGTATGAACTACAGGAGTGAAAATAGAGGCTAAGAAGAGAAAACCAAAAGCAAAAAAACCAGAGGAAGAAAACAGGGCTACCTACTTGCGTTGCTAGTTGCTCGAACTGAGAAGAGGGAAAGCGAAGATCAGACCTGCGACCGAGAGGGAATGGAGGGACTGCGAAGACGGTGGACGTCGGAGAGGGACAGAGGACAGAATGCAGGAGAAAGAGATAGGCCAAGAAATTTTCCCTATGGAGCTCGCGGGAGACACGAAATTCAGGGTTCAATTAGCGCGGGGAAGAGACAATGACAGAAACGTGCACTGATTTGGGGAAAATATAACCAGTTTCAACTACTGGTTTTATAAACCAGTCGTTGAATCTTGTTTCAACGACTGGTTTAAAAATCAGTCGTTGAAAACATAGGTTTCAATGACTGGTTTTTAAACCAGTCGTTGAAAACAAAGTTTCAACGACTGTTTTCCTTGAAAACAGTCGTTGAAACTTCAATTCAGTGCTATCCGTTCATAGCGCTTGCTTTTTTACTACTGGTTTCTAAAAACGGTCGTTGTTTGGTGTTGTGGAATCATGTTCTTATAGTAGTTAATGCCTACCACAGAGTTAGGCTTGTAAAGGATGGTAAATTATAAGGATTTGACACATCCATGAATCCTTTAAACCGTTTGTATATAACTTGCCTCATGGTGGGTCTTGTTGTTGGATCCTCTTGATTCTTGAATACACCACATACTGATCTTCATATGCTCTTCTGCTCTCTTCAGGTTAGTTTGAGCTTCCTTATCATCTTCCACTACCAGGTCCAATCTCATCTATGGTGAAAGAAATCATATGCCTAATGTATTAGTAACATCTTATACTCATCTTTAACATGCATATCAAAGTTCTTTATACAACAAATGAGCTCCAATAACAATACTCCAAATTCGTAAACATAAGCTTTCATGGTAATTGGCTTGTTTTGAACTACTCTAGTTGCAACGTACCCTAGTTCCCCCTAATAACTGTTGTAGTTAGAGCCTGGTCAATCTTCAATAGCTTTGTTAAACCAAAATCTAAAATCTTAGTCACGTAAGAGTCATCAAGCAATAGATTTTGAGGTTTGATTTTAGTACGATGTGATTGTTGCACGTACTCTTCATGCAAATACAAGAGTCCTTTAGTTGTTCGTATTGCAACTTTCACCCTTTGATACCAGCTTGGCCTCTGGTCTTCAAAAAGAAAACTTACTAAAGTCGCTTAACTCATGAATTCATATACAAGTAGCCTTTGCTCTCCTTCATTGCATAATCCAAGAAGTTTCACGTACGAGATTGCTAGTGTGTTTGGCTAATGGCGCTCACTTCCGCTTCGAATTCCTTATCACTTTTATTCACTATTTTTGGTTTTTTAATAGCAACAAGGTCCCTGGAATGTCTGGTAAAACACCTTTATACACAGTAGAAAATGCACCACAACTCAAATATTAATCAAAGCTTTTAGGTTGGCTTGCTGAAACATTGCATCAACTATTCCCATCAAATAACTTAACAATACTAAAAGGAATAATTATTATTCTTCTGAACTTCATCAGGATGAAGAAAAATATGGCTCTTCACATAGGTTTTGCAAACAATCCCTAATTCAGGATTTATGAAGTACTTTTCAATACCTCACATAGATTTGTCTTTGGCAGGACTCTTCACATAATTCTAATCTCTCACTCCAACTCCTATCTCTCTCTCTCTCTCCCCCCCCCCCCTTAACCCCAAATTAAATTTAAGTTAACTATGGTGATGCCAAACTAAAAAAATAAAGGTTCTATTTAAATACAAGGTTATGGATTTGAGACTGTATAGATATAGGCTAACATTTATAAGCTAGACACCGAAAAACTTAAATTTAGATTGCTCCTAATCTAAAATAATTTTAAATATTCCCTTCGGTCTTTAATATAAGATATATTTATGCAGTTAAACTTGTCCCTAAATTTAAGACATAATTTTTATATTTGTCAATCTTTTTCTAATTTACCCCTATTGATACTCACTTAATAATAATAAAAAAGGAGAGGGAATGAGGGAATTAAGGAAGATGACTAGGGTGTTTTAGAAAATATATATCATATTAACTATTTTAACTAATTTGTTTAATCTAATCAAATTAGATGAATATGTCTTTTATTAAGAATTACAGAAGTAGTAGAATTGTTTGTTAGAAAAATTTTGTTTTAATAAAACAATTGTTTTTGGATTTGTATAGGAACGAAGTCTAAGCCCATTTATCTTTATTTTTATTTTTATTTTTTTGGTAAACCCATTATTTTTATTTTTGATAAAAGACAACTTCATCTATTAATTGCTGCGTCTGATAATATTCGAGTCAGCTTCCAACGGCTGTATTTCATTTTGGCTGTATTTCATTTTAGAAATTATTTGCCTTTTTCTTGGTCATATTCTGAGAAATCCCTTGCAGATCCAACGGCTACTTTTTTTTTTCCAATTCTATAAAATTTGACCGTTAGAAGAAGAGTGGGCCCTTTTCAGCTTCGTCCGCCGTTCTATTTAACACCGAAGAGCGTAGAGAGATCTGATTCCCCGAAGAAGAATCGCAGAGCAGAGGTATTCCGAATGAAAGTTTAATCCAAACTTTTTATCGATTATCTGTTCTCAGTGGCTACTTGTTTTCGATCTAAAAAGCTTACTTTCGAGTACCTTTTTTACTGTTTCGATCTAAAATCTTGGCTATCGCTACTATGCATATGATTTGATTCTCTATGTTAATTAACTAGACGATCAATGGATTCTCCCACTGAATGAAATTTCAATTTCAGTGAATTTTCATACATTTTTCCATGGTTATTTGTGTGGCTTGCCTGATGCTTGATTTGATAAACACAGTTTCTTTACTGAACTGAATTCCTAGGCCTGAGATTCCCCCTCTTCTGTGCTATGGAAGTTCTGTATTTTTTATGCTCAGGTTATGTGATGTTTTCATTTTGATATGTTAAGATATCTATAATTTAAAAAGTTCAATCTTCATACTCCAATATTGGATAAGAAACGTAATCAGCCTTCTTCTTGAATTGATATTGATCTATCTGATGCAGATTGCTCTCCTCTGTTCCGGATGTCAGAATCTCAGAAGAGGCTTTCACCAGAAAGCACGGAAAAACGTAGACCAGAGGTATTTTTGTCTCCCCTTTTGCTTTCTCCTTTTATTGTGCTTAGATCAAATCTTTTATCCCAAAAATTAGACTCTAGTCATTGAATTTGTTGCCGTTGAGTATTCATCCATAATCCCTTATTGATGAATTATTCTCAATTATCTCTTTTGTTGGTTGGATGAAATCTTGGTATATCGCTAGTAGGCATATGATGCGTTGCTCTAGCTTAATAAACTAGGCGATCTATGGCTTCTCTCCACTGGGCTGAACTCTTCATTCTCATTTAATTTCCAGATTTCTTATGCAGTTTAATTGTGTAGCTTTCTTTTAATGCCTGATCTGATGCTTCAGTCTGATTCATATCTATGTTTGTGGTGGATGTTGCCCTTGTTTCTTCCTGATCCAATCTGTTTCATTTATATGCATCTCATTTATAAACATTTTCATAGCAGAGATAACTTAATTTCATTAATTTAGGCCTCCTAATGTTAACACAGTTTTCACTTGTTGCCCATACAAAAAAACTTATCTTCAACCACCTTTTGGAGTGTTTGGATGAATCCTGTGTATCACTAATAGGCACATCTATTACTTCTCCCACTGGTTGACTTCTTCAATCTCATTCGGTTTCCAAAAATCTTGATTTGATTGAATAGAATCCTTGTCCGCCTATGATTTCCCCTCCTGTGATATGCATGTTATGTGTCCTTCTATATTGATGTTTAAGGATGTAAGTGGGATTTTCGCTATTCAACTATGATTGTTGCTCATGTGCTTTTCTAATTAAAATTAATAATGGAAATAATAAAATGAGTAATGATATGAACTAAACAAATATATATGATTTTCTAGATGAATAATGAGATAAACCAATATGCATTACTCGTTTAGTCAATCACATTACTCGTTTGGTCAGTACCATTACACATTTTATTTTCATCACTGATTTTGCTAAAGTCATTATATATACGTATATATTTTGTTAATGCCTTTATTTATATTATACGTGCGTGGGTACGTAAGTACATACATACATACATACATACATACATATCAAAAGAGTTTGGTGGGTTCGATCTCACCCCTTGTATAATGTCTCAAATTTCAGTCACCATAATTCTTTATATCTTTGTGATATAAAAAAGAAATAAAATCGTGACACTTGGAATTAAACATTGGAAATTGGGATGTAAACTGTGCTGCCGGTATAATTTCCTGCATGGTAGTCTTATTGTACTGTGTTTTTTAATAGGTAAATGATATTCAATGAATGTGAAATTTTTCAGAATGAAAGTATTGACTTATTAAACTTTAATTTGATAGGTCATATGTTCATTTAGAGTTGTACACTAAGAGTTATATATACTTTTGAAATTAGCCATGTAAAACTGGTAGGTTTTGTGACACCGTCCAATAGTTTGTAATTCTGGAATTATGTGCGTCTAGTTGAAAGTATTGACTTATTAAACTTTAATTTGATAGGTCATATGTTCATTTAGAGTTGTACACTAAGAGTTATATATACTTTTGAAATTAGCCATGTAAAACTGGTAGGTTTTGTGACACCGTCCAATAGTTTGTAATTCTGGAATTATGTGCGTCTAGTTAGCTAAAGAAAATATTTTTTCTTGCAAATAGACTTAATAAGGGTAGGGCCTTTGAAACCATTACAATTGAACATTTGTAAATAAAGTTAACTTTGAAAATTTTGGCAATTTTTAATTAATGTACGAAATTGGAAAAAAAAATGTAAGGGTAAAATAATCTTTTAGCTTTAAGCCCCCCAACCTACCCCCCAACCTAGAGTAGCTAGATGGGGAAGTAAGATTAAGCCTTGTTCATACATGGGCTTCTCTGGTACAAAATGAGCCACTTCAAATAGGTTCATTGCTCCGGCCCAGAATACGATTAATCCGGCATGGGCTACATGAGCCCCCAGTAGTTTATCGGATAAATTGATAAGTCGGGCATTCCCGGCCCACCAAGGGCCTTTGAAACCATTACAATTGAACATTTGTAAATAAAGTTAACTTTGAAAATTTTGGCAATTTTTAATTAATGTACGAAATTGGAAAAAAAAATGTAAGGGTAAAATAATCTTTTAGCTTTAAAGTGAAAAGCTAACATTTGTGCCTAATAAAGACTTGGGACATGTATTTTTAAGATGTTAGCTATATAAAACTGGCAGGTTTATATAATAGCATCCAATAGAATTCTATAAAACTGGCAAGTAATTCTAGAATTCTGTGTCCAGTTGTTGGCTAAAGAAAATATTTTTTCTTGAAAATGTCCACTGCAATTGGACATTTGTAAATAAAGATAACTTTGAAATTTCTGGCATTTTTTAATTAATGTGCGAAATTAAAAAAAATGTCTAACATGAGAAAGTAAGAAGGGAAATTAATACTTGGCTCAAATTTAATCAAAGAAAAGCAATTTTGGCCAAGCAAATTGGAGTTGAAAAGTAAAAAATTATAGGCAAAATACCTACAATTAATTAAAAATAATATTTGAAGAGGTAAAATTGAGACATTTTAAGAAGCTCTTTTAAGTTTCTAAGAGCCATATTTTGTGTATGACAAGAGGAGAGGAAAGATAAACAATTATATGATTAAGTAAAATGTGAAGATTTTGGTCAAAAATTGCAATTAAAGTAGGGAGAAAATTGAGATAATTCAAGGAGTCATTTTGCTCTTTTCATTATGCCATATTTTGGTCAATAATTGTTGGCTAAATAAAAAGATGAAGACTTGCATTTAAATGACCCTATTCATATGAGAAATATAATATTGTAATAAACATGTGCCAATAATCTCATGCCATCATCTTTTTCTCTTTCTCTTCCTTCCTCTTTTTTTTTTTTTTCCATTTTCTCTTCCTTCCTCATCTCATATGAATAAGGCCTTTTAAATACAAGTGCTCATTTTTTTGTTTAGCCAACAATTGTTGACAGAAATATGGCACAAGGGAAAGAGAAAAAGGGCTCCTTGAATTATTCCAATTTCCTCCCTACTTTAGTTGCAATTTTTTACTTAGTCATATAATTGTTTCTCTTTCCTCTCCCCTTGTCATACGAAATGTTGCTCTTAAAGGACTCAAAAGAGCTTTCTGAAATATTTCAATTTTACCTCGGCAAATATTAATTTTAATTGTAGGTATTTCGCCTACAATTTTTGACCTTCTAACTCCAATTTGCTTAGTTAAAATTGCTCTTCTTACTCTATTCCCTCATGTTGGACTTCCTAAGCCTTTAATTATTGGCAAAAAATGTTAGCTTTTCACTTTATGGCTAAAAGATAATTTTGGCCTTACATTTTTTCAAATTTCAAACATTAATTAAGAAATGCTAGAATTTTCATTAAACTTTAAAAATTCATATATTTATTTACTAATGTTCAATTACAGTGATTCCAAAGGCTATATAGGTTGACATTTATATTATAAGATAGTTACTGAAAAACTTAAATTTAAATTGGTCCTAATCTAAAATAATTTTAAATATTCCCTCTAGTCCTTAATATAAGACATATTCAAGCAATTGATCTTGGTCCTAAATATAAGACATAGTAATATTTGTCAATATTTTTGCTAATTTACCTCTAATAATATTTGCTTAACAATAATCAAAGAAAAGAGTAAATGATGGAATTAAAAAAGATAACCAGCGTGTTTTAAAAAATATATGTCATATTAACTAATTTAACTAATTTCTTTAATCTAATTAAATTAGGTAAATATGTCTTATATTAAGGATTATAAGAGTAGTAGAATGTTTGTTATAAAAATTTCGTTTTAATAAAACAATTGTTTTTGGGTTTGCATAGGAACAAAGTCTAAGCCCATTTATTTTTATTTTTTTAGAAAAACCCATTATTATTTTTAGAAAGAATCCTTGAAAAAGAACTTACTTAAAAATTGGAAAATAATAAATCAGGTTTTTTTACCAAAATTGATTTGAAAATATTGAAACTTGATAAGTAATTCTCAATTTTTTTTTGACAAAATTTGTGTGTTTAGATTAGCTTTTAGAAAAAAGCTTTTATAATTTACGAGATAAGTAAGTGAAACTAAAAAAAAGGGGCTTTTGAAATCATGATATGGATTTATCCAGACTTCTATTAATTGCTGCGTCTGATAATATTCGAGTCAGCTTTCCAACGGCTGTATTTCATTTTAGAAATTATTTCCCCTTTTTTTTGGTCATATTTTGGAAATCCCTTACAGATTCAACGGCTACTTTTTTCCAATTCTCTAAACTTTGACCGTTAGAAGATATGAGTGGGCCCTTTTTAGCTTCGTCCGTCGTTCTATTTAACACCCAAGAGCGTAGAGAGAACTGATTCCCCGAAGAAGAATCGCAGAGCAGAGGTATTCTTGTGCGTCTCCTTTCGTTTTCTTCTTTTCTTTTTTGTGTATAGATTTCGATTGTTGACTTTGTTCCGAATCAAAGCTCTTATCTATAATCTGTTCTCAGTGGCTACTTGTTTTCTATCTAAAAAGCTTATTTTCGATTACCTTTTTTACTGTGTCTCTACCTTGCATATGATTTGATTCTCTATGTTAATTAACTAGACGGTCAATGGATTCTCCCACTGAATGACATTTCAAGTTCAGTGAATTTTCATATCTTTTTCCATGGTTATTTGTGTGTCTTGCCTGATGCTTGATTTGGTAAACACAGTTTCTTTACTGAACTGAATTCCTAGGCCTGAGATTCCCCCTCTTCTGTGCTATGTTCTGTATTTTTTTTGCTCAAGTTATGTGATGCTTTAATTTTATAAATATGTTAAGACATTTATAAAGTTCAATCTTCATACTCCAGTAGGGGATAAGAAACGTTTATCAGCCGCCTTCTTGAATTGATATTGATCTATCTGTTGCAGATTGCTCTCCTATGTTCCTGATGTCAGAATCTCAGAAGAGGCTTTCACCAGAATCTCGGTTCTCCCCTTTTTGTTTTCTCCTTTTATTGTGTTTAGATCAAATCTTTTATCCCAATAATTAGACTCTAGTCATGGAATTTGTTATCGTTGAGTATTCATCCATAATCCCTTATTCTCAAGTACTCGATTTTTTTTTTTGAAAAATTAAGGAAACTAAATAAGTTACTTAATCATATCTTATGTTGTGTATCCTTAAATTGAGTTTATTATTCAAAATAATTAGTCTGGAGAAAAAATATAAATATAAATACTCTAAATTAACTTCCTTAATTTTTCCAAAAAGATCATCTTTGTCTTATATTTAAGATCAAAGGTAGTATCTCTTTTGTTGGTTGAATGAAATCTTGGTATATCGCTGATAGGCATATGATGCAATGCTCTAGCTTAATAAACTAGGCGATCTATGGCTTCTCTCCACTGGGATGAAATCGTCATTCTCATTTAATTTTCAGATTTCTTATGCAGTTAATTGTGTGGCTTTTTTTTTAATGCCTGATTTGATGCTTCAGTCTGATTCATATCTATGTTTGTGATGGATGTTGCCCTTGTTTCTTCTTGATCCAATCTGTTTCATTTATGTGCATCTCGTTTATAAACAAGTTAACAACAGAGATAACTTAGCTCCATTCATTTAGGCCTCCTAATGTCAACACCGTTTTCACTTGTTGCCCATACAAAAAAACTTATCTTCAACCACCTTTTTGAGTGTCTGGATGAAATCTGTCTATCAATCTCATTTCCAGAAATCTTGATTGTGTGGCTTTCTTGATGCCTGATTTGATGAAAAGCCGTTCTTTTATTGAATAGAATCCTTGTCTGTCTGCCTATGATTTCCCCTCCTCTGATATGCATTTTATGTATCATTTTTTTTTTATTTAGTTAGTAGATTTAGTTTCATTATAATTAAGGCCTAGCTTTTTTTGTGCCTTTTGTAGAAATCTTAATTACAATGTATCATTTTTTTTTACCTTGAAGTAAGTTTAGTCATGTGGAATTTTACTAGACCTAATCTAATCATATTTGCAATTGAATGGGGTTATTATAATAATATGATCCTTCACCCTTTTTACTCAAGGTTTATAAAAGAGGGTTTCAAGAAACAAAATGCAAAATGCATTTGCATCCACTCTTTATAAAATTATGTACCTCTAAGGAAAGACGGTGTAAATGTGACCTTCCATGAACAGTGAATGAAGTTCAAGCAAAAATACAAATGAAGCAGGAGGGAGTAATCAAGACAGAAATGGCTTATTCTCTCTTAGCTCAGGAATTCATTTTCAAAGATAAAACTAGTATAATAAAATATTCCGGTAAAGAGATAATATATATGGTCAACTCTCTCTCTCTCTCTTTCTCTGTATGCATACTGTAATATCTTTCCTGGTCTTTCTCGTTTAGAATCCCAGACCTCTGTCTGTTTGTGTCTTGTGTTGTTGATGTGTAAAACTCACACACATTTAATCTACCACAAACAGATCTGATCTAGAAAGGAAAGGAATAGCAAACCAAAGAAGGGAGAGGGAAACAAAAACAGAATTTGAGAGGGGAAGGACACTCAGGGTGTAATATCCTGAATTTTGGCTCTAGAGACTTGAGGATATGTCAAAACCCTTAATTTATTCCGATATTAACCGGAGTAGCATAATATTTACATAATATTATGTAAATAATGTTACTATGCATGTAAATAATGTTATTATGTAAATAATTTACATAAACCAAAGAAGGGAGAGGGAAACAAAAACAGAATTTGAGAGGGGAAGGACACTCAGGGTGTAATATCCTGAATTTTGGCTCTAGAGACTTGAGGATATGTCAAAACCCTTAATTTATTCCGATATTAACCGGAGTAGCATAATATTTACATAATATTATGTAAATAATGTTACTATGCATGTACTAGGATTTCTAACAATGAAATATAGACATCTTCATGTCTTCGTTCCACCACTGCTGCATTCCTCACGTGCAATTTCCTTCTTTATTCTCCGCACGCCTTCTGTGACCACTTGTAAAAAATGGTTGGTTGGGGAGGGTGATTCAGGGGAATCTCAGTAGCAAATAATGCCAATATGTATGCAAAATAAGTGCTTAATGTATGACATGCTTGTTTTATATAAACTCATGCTAATACATTGACATATCTGCGTGCTCGATGTTTCATACAACATACTCATGGCTATAGCATAAATAGAAACAGAGCTTCAATCATTGATATATGTTTCACATTATCAAACAAAGCAATCAATCACATGCATCAAACATAAGCACAAATGTCAAATACATATAGGAGAGGTAAGTTCACTACCTTAATTGCCCTTCCCTAATCCTCTGCTTGTTCCACTGTTTGTTCAATCCTATATCCGGCTCGGGCTACTAGTCTTTACTCTTTTAAACTCATTTTATTGGTTAACAATTTTTGTACAATGTAGTTTCTGGTTTTTCAAAAAACAGGAAGATTTTTAGTTGACTTTAGAAATTCAAAATTAATTCTAGGAAATCCAATTTACTGATTCCAAAGCCTATGTGAAGCTTGTTAAATATACTTTTGTAAAAAAAAAAACACTTAAGTCTGACCATAGACATCACACTTTTCCCAGAAATTAGCTAAACTTCCCCTGTTCCAAATAGCATTCCAAAAACATGTTATCACTTTGAAAATTTCATATCTTTTAGTGTACAAAAGATGTGAATTTTCACATCTTTACTTTAATCTTGCCAAATTTCATAATAATATTTGAACTAGATTTGACAAACGAAATTCATTCCACAACAAAACTGTCAGTGAAACCAATCAAATAGTATTTCCTCTTAACTTCAATAATTTCCAGATTTGCATACAAACATCCAAAAATCATGAACACGCGTATTCCTACACAATTTTTCCTTCTAAATCCAATGGAATTATCAAAAGCATGAAATTTCAGCTTTAACCCTATGAACCACAGCTGGCCAAAACTTTACACAAATTTCGGAAAATGGAAAGATTTCATTCCATAAAACACCTCTTTACACCTCTAATCACTTGTTTAATCATTGAATTACACTTTCCATATAATTAAATCAAATTCCTTAGAGTTTGTGTATCCCAATCATGAAAATCAACCAACCAAAGCCATAAAACAATAACAACTACAACAAACAACCTTGAATCAACAAGATAATAAGGTTTAGTGTGATTACCTTTGATTTCTCTTCTTTCTCTCTCTAAAACCATGGCTGCCTCTCTCTAACTTCTTGGTTGTGAGCTTGCTACTTGAATATTTTAAGAAGGGATAGAGCTTAGAGAGAGTTATCATGAGTTTAAAGGCAAGAACAAGAGAAATTCTTAGAACTCACCTTCTTTGCTCTTCTCTTTGTCTCTCTTATACTTTGCTATTTTTGTTCAGTTGCTCTCTCTCTTATTCTCTATTGTTTGGCTGAAATATGGCCTTGAGAAAGGGATAAGGGCTCTTTAAAAATATCACTCCACCTCCTTCAAATATTGTATTTTAATGGCTTTAATCACATGCCATTTATTCATGTCTTCATCTTTTCTCTTTCCTTCCTTCTACTTATACGAATATGGCCCTTAGTTGTTCAAGCCATCATCTTTTTGTTTGGCCTACAAATGTTGACCGAAAGTGTGTCTTTAGAGGGGCTAAATATCCTTCTTGCATTATCATATTTTCCTCCTTCTCACATATTGCTTTTAGCATGATATATTTGACCAAGTCTTCACCTTGGTCATCTAATTGTTTATGTTTCTTGCCTCATGTTATACGAAAATGGAGCATGGGAAAAGAGATTATGATCTCTTATAATATATCCTTAAATTTAATGTGTAATGATGGCCAATTGAACACATGTTTGCTTTTTTTTGACTTTCCTTAAATTCAAAAGTCAATTGAGGTTGAAAAGTCAAAAAAGCCAGGACATGTGTTCAATTGGCCATCATTACACATTAAATTCAAGGAGATATTATAAGAGATCATCATCTCTTTTCCCATGCTCTATTTCGTATAACATGAGGCAAGAAAGAGAAACAATTAGATGACTAAGTAAAAGGACTTGATAAAAAATATATCATGCTAAAAGCAATATATGAGAAGGAGGAAAATTTGAATGTAAGAAGCATATTTAGTCCCTCCAAAGACACACTTTTAGTCAACATTTATAGGCCAAATAAAAAGAAGCATATTTAGTCCCTCTAAAGACACACTTTTAGTCAACATTTATAGGCCAAATAAAAAGATGATGACTTGAATAACTAAGGGCCATATTCATATAAGCGGAAGGAAGGCAAGAGAAAAGATGAAGACATGAATAAATGGCATGTGATTAAAGCTATTAAAATATTTGAAGGAGGTGATGAGTGATATTTTTAAAGAGCCCTTATCTCTTTCTTAAGGCCATATTTTGGTCAAACAATAGAGCATAAGAGAGAGAGAGAGAGAGAGCAGCTGAATGAAAATAGCAAAGAACAAGACAGATAAAGAGAAGAGCAAAGTGCTTGACAAACAAGGTGATTTCTAAGTGATTTTCTAGCCTTGAAACTCATGATAAACTCTCTCCAAGCTCTATCCCTTCTTGAAATATTCATGTAGCGAGCTCAAAATCAAGAATTTAGAGAGAGATAGAAGAGAAATCAAAGTTAATCACACTAAACCTTATTTTCTTGTTGATTCAAGGTTGTTTGTTGTAGTTGTTATTGTTTTATGGCTTTGGTTGGTTGATTTTCAAGATTGAGAAGATAATCATAATAAACCTTATTTTCATGATTTTTGTAATCACACTAAACCTTTTTATGGCTTTGCTAAAGAGCCCTTATCTCTTTCTCAAGGCCATATTTTTGTCAAAAAATAGAGAGAGAGAGAGAGAGAGAGAGAGAGCAGTTGAACGAAAATAGTAAAGAACAAGAGAGACAAAGAGAAGAGCAAAGTGCAAAAGGCAAACAAGGTGAGTTCTAAGTGATTTTTTTGCCTTGAAACTCATGATAACTCTCTTAAAGCTCTATCCCTTCTTGAAATATTCATGTGGCAAGCTCACAATCAAGAAGTTAGAGAGAGAGAGAGAGAGGCAACCATGGTTTTAGAGAGAAATAGAAGAGAAATCAAAGGTAATTACACTAAACCTTATTATCTTGTTGATTCAAGGTTGTTTGTTGTGGTTGTTATTGTTTTATGGCTTTTGTTGGTTGATTTTCATGATTGAGATGCACAAAGGAGGTGCTACCCAAATTTAGATTAATTATATGTGAAGTGTAATTCAATGATTAAACAAGTGATTAGAGGTGCAAAGAAGGTGTTTTACAGAATAAAATCATAAAACTCCATTTTCCCCAAATTTGTGTAAAGTTTTGGCCAGCTGTAGTTCATAGGGTTAGAACTGGAATTTCATGGTTTTGATGATTCCGTTGGATTTAGAAGGGAAAATTGTGTAGGAACACGTGTTCATGATTGTTGGATGTTTGTATGCAAATCTGAAAATTATTGAAGTTAAGGGGAAATGTTGTTTGATTTGTTCACTGAAGGCAATTTTGTTGTTTTGTTGTGGAATGAATTTCGTTAGTTAAACTAGTCCAAATATTATGAAATTTGATAGGATTAAAGTGGAGATATAGGGCTTTAATTTGACAGGTGGATCATAATTTTTGGACTAGTATACTAAAAGATATGAATTTTTAAAGTTGTGCCCTGTTTCTGGAATGCAATATGGAACAGGGGAAGTTTGGCGAATTTCTAGGAAAAGTGAGATGTCTGTGGTCAGACTTAAGTATTTTATACAAAAGTACATTTAAAAAGCTTTAGTCAAATTGGATTTTCCTAGAATCAATTTTGAATTTCCAAAGTCAACTGCAAATCTGCCATCTTTCTGGAAAATAGTGAAAGCGCACTGTGCAGAATTGTATTGTGCAAAAATTGTTGAAACTGTGATAGATAATCATGAAAATCAACCAACAAAATGAGTTTAAAAGAGTAAATACTAGTATATGAATGGATCTTGACTGAATTCTTGTACATTTGAAATTTTAGGAGTTGACATAGCCTGAGCTAGATATAGGATTGAACAGACAATGGAACAAGCAGAGGATTAGGGAAGGGTAATTAAGTTAGTGAACTTACCTCTCCTGCATGTATTTGATATTTATCTTGTGTTTTCTTGATAATGTGAAACATATATCAATGATTGAAGCTTTGTTTCTATTTATGCTATGGCATGAGTATGTTGTATGAAACATCGAGCACGCAGATATGTCATTGTATTAGCATGAGTTTATGTAAAGCAAGCTTGTCATGCATTAAGCATATGCATTGTTTGCTACTGAGATTCTCTCGAATCTCACATTCCTAACTAACCATTTAGATAGGTGGTCATAGAAGGTGTACGGAGAACAAAAAAGGGAACTTTATATGTGAGGAATGCAGTGGTGCAATGAAGACATAAAGATGTATGTATTTTATTATAACGGGTTTAGAAACCCTAGTAGCCCTGTCAGACTACTAGGGTTTAAAAACCCTAATAGTCATCTATGGTAAATATTATGTACAATCCCTGTAGGGATTTTATGTAATCAAGTACTTGTTACCTATGCTATTCCTGTGTGCCCATCGAACTACGTATTGCTACTCTGGTTAATATCGAAATAAATTATGGGTGTTGACAATTTTGGTATCAGAGTATGTTAATCATCGCCATGATTGGGGGTTCTCAAAGTATGATTTGTGGTGAAGTATTGGCTCTTACCCCGACATGGCTGGAATCATTGGTTGCACCAGAGCATGAGGGATACCCTTGGCTAAGAGGCAGTGCATAAAACATGCGGCTGAGGTATCTTATGTTGCCATTGCGTAGGTGCGCCATAGAGACATTTTGGTATCAGAGCATGTTAATCACCACCATGATCGGGGTTCTCACAATATGATCTGTAGCGAAGTATTGGCTCTTACCCTAATATGGCAAGAATCACTAGTTGCATCGGAGCCTGAGGGTCTACCCTTGGTCAAGAGGCGGTGCATAAAATGTAATACCCCGAATTTTATATTCACCAAATATATTGTAATTATTCAAGAAATTCAATAAAATGGTGAATATTCATGAGAAAATTAATTCAAGAAAGGAAATTAGATTACAAAGGTAATGGCAAAATCGAAACTTTTCCAATTAAGCACCAGATTAATTGTTTTTCAATTAATTGAAGTTGATTTCAATTAATCAAGAAAAATAAAGAAGAATGTAGATTTGAAATATTCTTGGTTAAATAAATCAAGAGTTGTGAAATTGGAAGGAATTATGCATAAAGCCTTTAATTGAATTATGGAAATATTGAAACAATTCATATTTCCCTTTTTCTTGCAATTTTCACCTAGCACAAGAAAAATAGTAGGAAAAATGATTAATGGGGTTAACTATGCCAAGCGTCATTATCCAATGGAGAGGGGATTAGTTTATAATTGATTAAGAAGTGCACATGTCTAATTGCATTAAAATAATTCTTCTTGGACAAAGTAATCATGATTATGGTAGAATACTTGAGTGCATAGTTGGATTAGTTGGAAAAAGCAATTATAAGGGGGATGGGTTTTTAGGCTAACCAAAGGGAGAGAAAATTAGTTCAAAGTTAATGGAAGCCTAATGACACACAATTGGAAGGAGATAAGGCCAATGCCAAGTGTCACCATGTGATGCATTGATGAAATCAAGTGATTAAAGGAAAGAAGAGATATTTTATAAAACACTTTCCCTTCCTCTTCCCTTCATATTTTCGGCCAAGAAAGATAAAGAAGAGAGAGAGAGAGAGAGTTCAAGAGACCAAGGAGATCTAGAGAGAAGGAAGAAGAAGCTTAAGGTAAGAGTTGATCTCTTAAGCATTTTTCTTGAAATCTTGCTTGAAAACCTTCTCTAAACCCTTCTTCTCTATGGAATCATCGTTTAGAAAACACATCTTGAGCTCAAGGAGAGAGAGAGGAGGACGCCTAGAGTAAGAGACCTCAAGAACTCAAGAGGTAACCTCACAAACCTTAGATCTACTCTTATATGATGTTGTTGTTGTGGTTTGTGTTTGGATTTGGTGATTTTTTGTTAAGTTTATAAATTTGGAAAGTCCTAATCCTAACGGGTTATGTTGCCCAAATTTCTTTGAATAATGGTTATAATGTGTTTAAATAACTTAATAAGGGATTAGAAGTGAAAAGGCACAAGCATTGGAAGCTAAAACACAACTCCAAATTTTCCCTTTTCTTGGTGAAAGTTTCGGCCAAGATCAGATGTGGGGGAAGAAGTTGGATTTTCAATGATTTGATGGTTCCAATGGATTCAAGAGGAAAAAACAAGAGGGCTTACAGTTGGTCACTTTTTCGGAAAAGTATAATTACGAAAATGCCCCTGAAACCCTAAATTGGGGCTGTCAAGGGCAATTTCATAATTTGACACTGAATATGGTAATTTTGAGCTCGAAAATGGATTCCTTGGGAAAAATTACATTAGGGTAGCCTTAATCAAAATTTAGGGTCTCGGGGGCATTTTGGTAAATTTTCACCATAGACACAATAACCACAAGAAACACTATGGAAGTGTCTAAAATGATACTTGAATATGTTATGACTTATTTCTCGTACATTTAATATTTTAGAACCGAGTTGGAAGCCGGAAGCAACATGTTTCACGAGGCACGCTAAAAAGGGGTTGAAAGAACTTTGAGGTAGGGACATTATCCTTCACACATCATGCAATAGTTATATGATTATGTGGATGCCATGTTTATAAATGTTCTTTATTAATCAACATGTGTTGCATTGAGAGGGGCAATTAGTGCTAGAAGTGCACTTACACTAGGAGTTGGTGAGAATATAACCGATATAGATTAGTGGGGCTGGGCCTTACTCATGCATACATGGTGAGGATGTGTTTATACTATTCATTAATTGGTGCATAATGGCGCATATCATATTTGCCTTTCGCATTTTATATGAACGATAACATGTTTCTACTGGGATTCCTTAGGATCTCACCCCTTTTTCTAAACATCTCAGCGGGTGCCAGTGGGGCGATAGTCAAAGGGGTAGATGCCGAGAAGTGATTGGCACGTGTCTTGAGGCAAGGTTAAAGTCGGTGGTTATAATTGGTTTATGCTTAAGAAATTTTGGGGAATCCTGTATATATTGATGTTTTCGTTGTATTTTGTATATTGTCGGCAGACGACTTTGGGTTGTAAACGAATACTTTTATCAGTATATGTCACGCCCTTATTTTAATTTCACCTTTACCAGAGTATTCGCGGAAAACGATATGCGGTTCGGTAGGCAACACAGGAATAGCATAACTATACTGATAATATGTACATAATTACATAATATCCCCCGAGGGGTTCATACCTGATAAATTCAAATAATGTAGCCGTACAAGGCTACTAGGGTATCTAAACCCATCCCAGTAAAACAGAGACATATTCCTGACTTTGTTCCGCCACTGCAATCCCCTCGTGTAGTTCTCTTCTTTGCTCTCAACTTATCTTTTGTCTTCTCCTGTCTAAATTGTTAGTAGGGGAGGGTGAGATTCGAGAGAATCTCAGTAGGAAACAGATACCATAATGCATGCATGATTGATGCTATGTGTATGACATGTTAGCTTTATCTAGATGTATGCTCTATAATGACATTTCTGCATCCTCAATGTTTCATACAACAAGACTATGGCCACAGTGAAAACAGAAACAGAGTTTCATTTATTCAAATATGCTCTACACAATCAAGTAAAGCAATCACATACATCATTACACAAGCAAAGATATCAAATACATGCAAGTAAGGTAAGTCCCCTACCTTAACCCGTTTCCCCCTCGAAACGCGGGCCTCGATCTACGTGCAAACAGCTCGGGGCTCCATATTCGATCCTACAATGTCAAATGTACTATTTAGACACTTCCATAATGTTTCTAGGGGTTATATGAGTCTATCTTGAAAATTACTAAAATACCCCCGGGGACCCAACCCCATCATACCCGGTCCGGCTGTACTTTTTCCGAAATTTTGACATGGGATATTCTTACATATTTTCACCCAAGGAATCCATTTCCGGACTCATAATTATCAAATTCAATGTCAAATTACGAAAATGTCCTTGGCAGCCCTACTTTTAGGGTTTTAGGGGCGTTTCCGTAATTATGCTTTCTCTGCCTTTTCTGAAAAAGTGCCCAACTGTAATCCCACCTAATTTTCCCTCCTGAATCCAATGGAATCATCAAATCATTGAAAATCCTACTCTAAGACCCATTTAGACCCCTGACCGAAATATATGGGTTTTCCAGGGAAAATCGGGGTTTTTCGGTTTCGGCTCCGTAAACACGTTCCTTTCTACTCCTAACCACTTTATTGACTATTCCATTAGGTTACAACTACCATTTAGTATCAATTTGGGTAGCATAACCCCTAGGAAAACCCATTTTCCATTTTTACAACCAATGGCAATCCGGCGAAATTTCACCGATTAAATTGCCCACAGCAGCTAGAATATTCAATATACGAAGGTTTGGAAGTTACCTCAAGCTCCTTCTGGATTTTCTTGACTTGGCTGAAACCCTAACTTCAAAACACCATGAATCTTGCTTCAAATACCTCAAACAACATAGAAGAGAAGCTTAGGAGAAGGATTATACACGTTAGGTACGAATTCACCGAAGAAATCGACCTATCTCGTGATTTTTCTCCTCTCCTTCTCTCTCTAAACTCTCTCTCTATGTTCAGCTGATATTTGCGTCAGTTTAAGCTGAAGGAAGAAGAAGGAATATGCTTATATCATATTATATATTCTATTTTATTCATTTACTAATTTTCCAAAAATTTCGGATTTTACAAAATTCTGGCAGATTTCTGCCCAAACTTTGAAAAATCATAACTAATTATAGAAAAATCGAAATGAGGTGATTTCAAAGCCTATAGAACCCTTATTGAGTCTATCTTCAAGGAAAAATATATACTTTTACTTTATGGAATCACAAAATTCCCAGAATTTCATTCTTTGCTTGTTGTTTCAGAAACTTTCCAGTTTTTCTGGGCTAACTTAAAAAATTCATATCTTTTGTGTATAGCTCTTATTGAGTCATATGACCTATCAAATTAAAGCTTAGGATGTCTACTTTCATCCTGTAAAATTTCATAATTTTTACTTATCATTTAGTCTTCCAAAACCTTATGATAAGCTCACTGCCTCATAGGCGATTTTATCGAAAACATAATTATATTCTCCAAAATTCACCATTTTACTTTCTTAATACCCCAAAGATATTAGAATCATTAGGGAATATATTTGAGACATCTACTAAATCGGGGCTTAGTAGTCCACTCAATTTAGGCTTATTCCAAAGCTTTCAATCCCAAAATTCGGGATATTACATTTCTCCCCCCGTTCAATAAATTTCGTCCACGAAATTTGAACGTCTACAACTTAGGGATTAATCCTATCTCATTCTATTATCACATGCAGGCTCAAAAGCCATGTAACAATGTAGTCATACTTCCATTACTAATATCAGATAGTATTCAACATTCATCATCCACTTGTGATATAGTGCAAACAGTGGATGGTCACACAGTGAATAGTGCACATCGTATGGCTAGTAAATAGTGCACATAGTATGGCCAATAAGGGTCAAATAGTCATTTGATCCTGAACACCGAATAGGTCGGCAAAATGTGATGTGACTGAAAATTGTGACAAGCCGAGGCTCGAGGCAGTAAGACCAGTGTGACCAAACATTTTGGTGTCCAATGGTACCATGTCTCACATGAGGCGCGATATTCTACTATGAGAGGAACCTAACGAAGTGAACCATGGCTGGCTCACTAGCCCAACCTCGTGGACTCGGGGTGTGGGACATCCAAAAGACCGTGTACTCGGGTGAGGATTGGGCCGTTACATAAAAAGACATCAGCTTACTAGCCCAACAGACCTCGTTAAGGGGGTGAGGATTGGGCCGTTAAAAAAAAGTGATTGTGTGAATTCGGGTGAAGTTCCGAAGAGGCTGTAAGGCCTATAGAACCAAGCGTTGTGGGAGATACCAAAATGTCACGCCCTTATTTTAATTTCACCTTTACCAGAGTATTCGCGGAAAACGATATGCGGTTCGGTAGGCAACACAAGAATAGTATAACTATATTGATAATATGTACATAATTACATAATATCCCCCGAGGGGTTCATACCTGATAAATTCAAATAATGTAGCCGTACAAGGCTACTAGGGTATCTAAACCCATCCCAGTAAAACAGAGACATATTCCTGACTTTGTTCCGCCACTGCAATCCCCTCGTGTAGTTCTCTTCTTTGCTCTCAACTTATCTTTTGTCTTCTCCTGTCTAAATTGTTGGTAGGGGAGGGTGAGATTCGAGAGAATCTCAGTAGGAAACAGATACCATAATGCATGCATGATTGATGCTATGTGTATGACATGTTAGCTTTATCTAGATGTATGCTCTATAATGACATTTCTGCATGCTCAATGTTTCATACAACAAGACTATGGCCACAGTGAAAACAGAAACAGAGCTTCATTTATTCAAATATGCTCTACACAATCAAGTAAAGCAATCACATACATCATTACACAAGTAAAGATATCAAATACATGCAAGTAAGGTAAGTCCCCTACCTTAACCCGTTTCCCCCTCGAAAAGCGTGCCTCGATCTACGTGCAAACAGCTCGGGGCTCCATATTCGATCCTACAATGTCAAATGTACTATTTAGACACTTCCATAATGTTTCTAGGGGTTATATGAGTCTATCTTGAAAATTACTAAAATACCCCCGGGGACCCAACCCCATCATACCCGGTCCGGCTGTACTTTTCCCAAAATTTTGACATGGGATATTCTTACATATTTTCACCCAAGGAATCCATTTCCGGACTCATAATTATCAAATTCAATGTCAAATTACGAAAATGTCCTTGGCAGCCCTACTTTTAGGGTTTTAGGGGCGTTTCCGTAATTATGCTTTCTCGGCCTTTTCTGAAAAAGTGCCCAACTGTAACCCCACCTAATTTTCCCTCCTGAATCCAATGGAACCATCAAATCATTGAAAATCCAACTCTAAGACCCATTTAGACCCCTGACCGAAATATATGGGTTTTCCAGGGAAAATCGGGGTTTTTCGGTTTCGGCTCCGTAAACACATTCCTTTCTACTCCTAACCACTTTATTGACTATTCCATTAGGTTACAACTACCATTTAGTATCAATTTGGGTAGCATAACCCCTAGGAAAACCCATTTTCCATTTTTACAACCAATGGCAATCCGGCGAAATTTCACCGATTAAATTGCCCACAGCAGCTAAAATAGTCAATATACGAAGGTTTGGAAGTTACCTCAAGCTCCTTCTGGATTTTCTTGAATTGGCTGAAACCCTAACTTCAAAACACCATGAATCTTGCTTCAAATACCTCAAACAACATAGAAGAGAAGCTTAGGAGAAGGATTATACACGTTAGGTACGAATTCACCGAAGAAATCGACCTATCTCGTGAGTTTTCTCCTCTCCTTCTCTCTCTAAACTCTCTCTCTATGTTCAGCTGATATTTGCGTCAGTTTAAGCTGAAGGAAGAAGAAGGAATATGCTTATATCATATTATATATTCTATTTTATTCATTTACTAATTTTCCAAAAATTTCGGATTTTACAAAATTCTGGCAGATTTCTGCCCAAACTTTGAAAAATCATAACTAATTCTAGAAAAATCAAAATGAGGTGATTCCAAAGCCTATAGAACCCTTATTGAGTCTAGCTTCAAGGAAAAATATAGACTTTTACTTTATGGAATCATAATATTCCCAGAATTTCATTCTTTGCTTGTTGTTTCAGAAACTTTCCAGTTTTTCTGGGCTAACTTCAAAAATTCATATCTTTTTGTGTATAGCTCTTATTGAGTCATATGACCTATCAAATTAAAGCTTAGGATGTCTACTTTCATCCTGTAAAATTTCATAATTTGTACTTATCATTTAGTCTTCCAAAACCTTATGATAAGCTCACTGCCTCATAGGCGATTTTATCGAAAACATAATTATATTCTCCAAAATTCTCCATTTTACTTTCTTAATACCCCAAAGATATTAGAATCATTAGGGAATATATTTGGGACATCTACTAAATCGGGGCTTAGTAGTCCACTCAATTTAGGCTTATTCCAAAGCTTCCAATCCCAAAATTTGGGATATTACAGTATATATGTACCTTTTTATATGCCCATGGAATCTTGTCTTTATTACTCTTCGAACATCAAAATTGAAACAGGTGTTGACATTTTTTGTATCAGAGCTAATAAGCGATTCTAGTACTATCAGAATGGTATACTGATATGGTTTTGTTTGTATGGCGACTGGACTGCTCATGGATATTCCAAGTGACCCTATGATCGTGATTAGCGGTACTAGCAAGTCGTCTGGGAGCACGAAGACGGTGAACCAATATGTTCCAGACAGAGGGCCGGTGATAGATTATTTTGGGCATGGTGGTATACGTATAAGGTACACAGCATGGAAGAGCATGACGAGGCTACCTGTGTACAGTCCAAAGATGAGGTTGGCATCCCCGGGAGTGACAGAGGTTGGGGAGACCGGAGAAGCACCAGACGATTACCCAGATTGGGATGTTGACTTTGAGCTAGAGAGTCAGAGGATGAGCTGAGCAACAGCAAGTCTCAGGCGGAGCCAGTACTTGTGTTGTATGATTTATAGCCAGACATAGAGTTGTCATACCTCCTCAAGGCCAAGTATCACAGGGCACTGTAGGAGCACGATATCCCGAGAGACTGGTACTTCGTATTCCTTGATAGCATAGAGACTATGTATTGACTGCAGATACCATTGGGGGTTACGATGTTCGATGAGTGCTAGGTTTGTTCTACGATGTACTTTTCCCCGGACTCAGCATTTTGAAACTGACAGAAGAACCTCATTATTGAGCGGGGTCCGAAAGAGAGCTTTTGGGTTTTCTGGAGGCACATCAGAGGTCTAGTTCGGGATTTCAAGTATATCGAGCTATGATGTGGGGCCTACGTAAGCTATTTTGGTGACTGGAGCTAACTAGAACATATTACGAGTTAAGGGCAGTTAGGAGAATCTGAGAAACAGAGAAAGAGTTAGCCAGAGTCAGTATTTTTGAAGGGTACAGAGATAGTTAAGTGTGTTTGACCCGGGGTAATCTAGGATGGGTGACCCCTGGGAAGTGGTACGAACTTAGTATTTTGGTTATGTAAAAGACTAATATGTCATAAACTGTAGTATGTAGGTTATGTGATGTTTCTGTTTCTCTGTAACTACTATAAATAGTCGTTATGTGCTATGTGTGACATATTTGTACCTTGACTATTATGAAATGACAAAAAAAATGCCTTTGCTCTTGTATTAAAATTTACTCTTATCTAATTTCATGTGGAGTGAATTATAGAAATGGTACAACCAGGAGAAGGTGATAGAGGTTGAGGCCAAGGGCGTGGTAGATATGGTAACAACGAGGAAGAACCAAGGCCTGACCCTATCCAGTAGTGAATACTGGATATGTTAGAATAACAACAAACTACAATGATTGAAATAAGACGTGACCTTTAGGGAGTACAACAAATGTAGGATCACCAAGAGAATCATATGGATGAGTTTATGTGTGGAAATTATGAAGAAATACATAAGGAACCTCTACCAGAAGGTGATAAACCTGAGCTTGAAGTGGATATTCAAACTTGGCTAATCAGATTCAGTAAACAATAGCCACCTATGTTCAAGAGGAAGTTTGATCCTCAACTAGTGGAGGATTGGTTAGCTCATTTGGACAAGATATTCGATATGCTGTAATGCCTAGATAAAGTAAAAGCCCGGTTAGCTATATTCAAGCTGGAAGGTGATGCTGATCGCTGGTGGAAGGGCGTAGATCTTATCCTGATGGGGAGGAATATTCCTATCACATGGGAATTATTCTAGGAAAAGTTCAATGAGAAATATTTTCCCCCGACTGTTAGAAGAGAAAAGGAGAAAGAATTCCTTTGTATCAAACAACAAGATCGGGAGAGCTTTGATGATTATTTAGCCTGGTATATTTGATTGTCAAGATACTCTTCATATCACAAGTGAATGACAATGAGGAGTGGAATGCGGACATGATGATTGAAGGATTAAGACTCGAGTTTGAAGAGAGGCTGATTTCTCAACACTTTATAGAATTCAGCCAAGTGGCAAAAGAGTGCCGATATATTGAGAAACGCATGTCAAGATGGGCAACACAGACTTGGAACAAGGGTGCTTTTGGAAGCGGTAACTCAGCACAGAAACAAAAGGAATAGAGTGAATTTTCCGGAAGGGATCCTAAGAGAGCGAATCAATCTAGGGGCTATGGAGGCCAGAGTTCATCTGGAAGCAAGACTTGTTGGCATTGTCGAAAGCTACTTCACCCTAGTAGATCTTGCAGTGGGATTTCATTTAGGCCAGACCCGAGTAAACCACTTGTCTGTTATGTTTACAACAAGCCAAGACATATGGCTAGGGATTGTCTACAAAAGTAGCAGCAGGAGGAGACTAGACCTAGGGTTTCAGGTAGGGTCTACACATTGACATAAGAAGAAGCCAGGAAGTCTCTGGAGCTAATTCAAGGTATGATTTCTTTGAACGGAAGTTTAGTGTATGTTATGTATGATTCTGGTGCAAGCCATTCATTTATCACATATGACTGCGTGAGATGGTTACGTTTACCTGTGCATAAATCCCCATATGATTTGGTTGTATCTACACCTATGGGCACACGAATTGTGACGGCCAACATTTGTCTAAATTGTGTAGTAAATGCTAAGGGGCATAATCGATTGTAGATCTGATTTGTTTGCCACTGTAAGGGTTGGAAGTAATTTTGGGGATTGACTGGTTGACGACAAACGGTGTGTTGTTGGATTGTAAATAGAAGAGAGTTATATATTTGAATCCACAACCACCAGCTGACACAGAAATCACACTTAACCTTCTTTCCACGGCTAAGGTTGAGAGATATCTATAGAAAGGTTGTCAGGGTACATGGTATTATGCTCTATGCAATCAGTGGCCGTATAGCCTTGGAAAGTATTCCTGTAGTGAGTGAGTTTCCTGATGTTTTTCCAAGGATGTCGGTGGATTACCTTCAGATAGGGAAGTGGAGTTCTCGATTGATTTAAGGCCTAGAGCGAGTCTAATTGCTAAAACCCCCATACCTATGGCTCCAAGTGGAATGGCAGAGCTAAAGAAGAAGATTGAGGAACTACTTGAGAAAGGGTTTATACGATCTAGTGTATCACCTTGGGGTGTTCCAGTACTCTTCGTAAAGAAGAAAGACAGAAGCCTGTGTTTGTATTGATTACTGAGAGCTGAACAAGGTGACTATCAAGAACAAGTATCCACTCCCCAGAATTGACGATTTGATCGATTAGTGATCTGGTTCCTGTGTATTCTCAAAGATCGATTTGTGATCGGGATACCACCAATTGAGGGTAAAAGTAGAAGATGTATCAAAGACTACTTTTAGAACCAGATATAGGCATTATGAGTTTCTAGTGATGCCATTTGGACTGACCAATGCACTTACTTTGTTCATGGATTATATGAATCAAATCTTTCGTCCGTACTTGGACCAGTTTATAGTAGTCTTTATCAATTATATACTGGTGTATTCTTGGAGTAAAGCTAAACACGAACAGTATATGAGAATTGTGTTAAACGTATTATGGAATAGGCAACTCTATGTCAAGTTGAGCAAGGGTAAATTCTAGCTTTTAGAGGTAAAGTTTGTGGGCCACGTTGTTTCACAGCAAAGGGTCTCTGTTGATCTTAGTAAGGTGGAAGCAGTACTAAACTGGAGGAGACCAGAGATGGTATTTAAAGTACACAATTTTATGGGTCTACCTGGTTATTATCAAAGGTTTATATAGAACTTCTCTAGAATTACATTACCGTTGACAAAATTGACACGGAAAGCTCAACATTTTTTGTGGGATGTGAATTGTGAGAAGAACTTCTTGGAGTTGAAGCAGAGGTTAACAACAGCACTAGTGTTAACGATCCCAGATCCGCAGTTTTTGTATGTTGTTTATACAGATGCCAATAGGCATGGATTGGGATGCGTATTGATACAGTATGGCTGAGTGTGGCATATGCTTTGTGTCAGCTGAAACCTCATAAACTGAGCTATCCCACCCGTGATCTTGAGTTAGCGGCAATTGTGTTTGCTTTAAAAATCTGGAGACATTATCTCTATGGTGAGACCTTAGAGTTATACTGCGACTACAAGAGCTTGAGGTACTTGTATGATCAGAAAGAGCTTAACATGAGACAGCGCAGATGGATGGAGTTGCTGAAAGACTATAATCTAGAAATCAAGTATCATCCTGGTAAGGCTAATGTCGTCGCTGTTGCATTAAGCCGGAAATCAGTGCAGGTGGTAGCCATGATGATCTATGAGCATAAACTGATTGAGGATTTTAGAGATTTAAATCTGTCTAGTAAGATTCTGTTAGGCAGTAGTGTTAGCTAAGTATACAATGATTTAAGGGCAGTGATTGAAGAAGCCCAACTACATGATAATGAGGCATTACCTATTAGAGGTATGATTGATAGAGGCGAAACCCAAGAATACGACTTTTCACCCCGCGGATTAGTCAGATACAAGAAGCAGATTTATATTCCATTACAACCAGAATTGAAATAGCAAATACTGGAGGAAGCACATAAGGGTAAGTATACTCTACATCCAAGGGCTACAAAGATGTACTATGACATAAAGGCTTAACACTATTGGCCAGGGATGAAAAGAGAGGTGACTGAGTTCGTCGCTTGTTGCTTGACATGTCAGAAACTAAGAGTTGAACATCAGCAACCATCAGGGCTTTTAACAAACCCTGAGATTCCTGAGTAGAAGTGGGAAAGCGTTACTATGGATTCCTGACAAGTTTGCCTAAGGTAAGAAACCATGACGCTATATGGGTGATAGTTGACAGATTCACAAAGATAGCTTACTTTCTACTGATTAGTATTCACTATTCTCCTGACAGACTGGCAAAAATCTATATTAAGGAAATTGTGAGATTACATGGTACTCCGAAGAACATTATCTCTGATCAAGATCCACGGTTCACTTCCAAGTTTTGGAAGGTGGTACATGAAGCTTTGGATACTAAGCTTTGATTCAGCACAACATATCATCCTCAAGTTGATGGGCAGACAGAACAAACAATTCAAACCCTTGAGGACATGCTAAGGGCATGTGTGCTTGACTATAAAGGTAGTTGGGACAAATTCCTTCCGTTGGCAGAGTTTACCTACAACAACAGTTATCATTCGAGCATCCGAATGGCTCCATATGAGGCGCTCTATAGGAAGAAGTGTCAATCGCCCTTATGCTAGACTGAGTTTTCTGAGAGGGAATTACTGGGGCCAGATCTTGTTAATCAGACAACATAGCGAATAAAATTGATTAAGCAGAGGTTGCTAGCTGCTTATAGCTGACAGAAAAGTTATGCAGATAAGAGGCGAAAACCTTTGAAATTTGAAGTCGGTGACTACGTGTTTATGAAAGTATGACCTGTTATAGGTATTGGCAGAGAATTGAAAGTAAAGAAGCTGTAACCAAGGTATATTGGTCCATTTGAGATCTTGGAAAAGATTAGGCCTGTAGCGTATCGTATCGCTTTACCACCGTATCTGAGCAGGCTACATGATATTTTTCATGTTTCCCAAATGAAAAAGTATCAACTTGATTCAGAACACGTAATAGAGTATGAAGATGTGGAAATGTGTGAAGATTTGACTTACAAAGTCACGCCTAACCGAATCATTGATCGTCAAGAAAAGCAACTCAGAAAAAAGAGCATTTTGTTCATCAAGATCGTCTGGAAAGGGTTATCACCCAGAGAGGCACTAGTGGAAAAATCACTTTTAAGACCGGTTAAAAATGACATTTTAGATCGGTTTTGGATGAGATCTTGATACAACCGGTCTAAAAAGTCTGCTACTTTTTAGACCGGTTAAGGAATCGGTCTTAACAAAAGGTTTTAACACTGGTTATTTATACAACCAATCTTAAAATAATTAGTTTTAGACCAATTATCGAAGAAACACTTTTTAGACCGGTTTTCTAAAAAACCGGTCTAAAAAGTTTGAATATTTAGACTTTTTAGACCGATTGTTTAGACAACCGATCTAAAATTTACGTTTTAGACCAATTGTGGAAAGAACCTATCTAAAAAGTAATTTTTTTTTAAAAATTGTTCCGGTTAAAACATTTACCTAGTAAGCCATTTCCCCTATTAAGACATTTCACTCAGCAAGCAGCCATTTCAACGACATCCAAATAAGTTCTTGTCTTACATGTTATAACAAAAATCTTATACAGAAGCATTTTCATCAAGCATTTCAATTGGATGGTGTAATACTTACATCATTCTTCTTATACCCCACATTCCATAGAAGCAAAAATAATAAATTATTCTTCCTACACCCTAAATAAATTAATCTCTCTTACACATTCCCTTTTCGTCAAGCTTTTTAAAACATAATTTCAAATCGTGTAACTTACATTATCATTCTTCCTAGACCCCATATTCCATAGTAGCAATAATAATAAATCATTGAAAATCAACACATGATCACACATAATATGAAAATTAAGGTATGCTACAAAACATTTTTATTCCCCTATTTTAATATTACAGTTTGACAAAAAAAAAAATCAAAACTGTAGCTAAGATCAGAATATAATCAAAACACTTTAACTGATGATAGAGGAATCTATCAAGAAAGAATACAGTAGATAGTAATACATCACTGAGGATCACTAGCTGGCTTCGGAGCATCTATACTAAGACACCTCATATCCTTTATTTTCCTGTGACAACAAAAAAAAAAGTAGTTTTATATATACCAATAACATTATACATAATTCAAATATAGTTCATGATAATTATTTTAGCTAACTAACCTTCAAAGTAGTTTAATAAAGGGATATCCTCCCATATCCCTTCATGATGATCATTTCTTGTGTTGTGTTCATTGTTTGTCTCATCTTCTTCATTCAATTCTGGTATAACCCTAGAAAAATAAGGAGTCTCAAGAAGATCATTTATTGAATGACTTTCTTGATTAATGTCAACGACCCTTTTTCCTTGGAGAGCTACATACCACATTTTATTTGCCAGATCAGTAATATAGAATACTTGTTTCTCTTGTTATGCCATAATAAAATGTTCATCTCCAAAACTTCTACTAATTAGATCAACCAATGTAAATCCTAACTGATCAATCATCACACCATTGTTGACAGCAACCTACTTGCATTTGAAAATGAGAAATTTAATTTTAACATAATCAACCACCCAAATCTCTTTAATAACCCCATAATAAGGTATTGCTACCAATCTAGGGTTCTTATATTTCAAACTAGAGAAGTGTATAGATTCAGCCACTAATATACCCTACTGTTTTGGACGGTGCTCCTATCATCAAGGGACTTCGTGTAAAACGTATAACCATTGATCACAAATGAAGTCCAAGTTATGACATCAACCTCAAGACCACGTGCTAACCATTTAATTTTATCAAAAACACATTCTTCTCTGTTAACCTTTTGTTTGAACCAATGAGCAATTGGAGGACAAAAAGTTCTCTTACTATATGGCTTTGGATGCAAGTCTTCTCATATCCCCATTTCTTGCAAATCTAACCTTGCCTTCACGCCATCCCTATAACTACCTTGTATGTTAAGCATTATCCCAACAATACTATTACATACATTTTTCTCCACATGCATGAAATCAATATAGTGTCTCAGATTAAGATTGGGCCAATATAGAAGATTGAAGAAAACAAACATCTTTTTCTATTTAATTTTTTTCATTACTATTCTTTGTAGTCTTACTAAAGATAATATTGATATTTTTCACCTTTTCATAAACTTGCTCCATAGTCAATGCCTTTGGAGCATCTTCAAACTCTTATCCACCAAAAAAAGCTTTCTTTAATCTACGATATAGGTGGCCGCATCTAAGAAATCTCCTATGGCCAAGATAAACTGTCTTTCTTCCATGTTGAAGTTGATAGTAGTATGTTCCTTCTTCATAAATTAGACATGCTTTATGGTCTTTAACACTATATCCTAACAAGTTTCCATATGCAGGGAAGTCATTTATAGTACAAAAGATCATGGCACACATTTTAAAAACCTCCTTTTTGTTCGCGTCAAAAACATCAACACCTTCATCCCAAAACTCTTTCAAGTTTTTGATCAAGGGTTCTAAGTAAACATCTATATCATTTTCGGGCTGTGTTTTGGTTCCAAAATCAATATAGACAACATGATGTACTTTCGTTTCACGCATAATAGAGGAGATAAGTTGTAAATTACCAACAGAATAGGCCATGAACTATGTATATTGCTTAGGCTACCAAAAGGATTCATGCCATTCGTGCTATGCCCAAGCTTAAGGTTCTTAGGTTCTTCACCGAAGGTAGGAAATAATTGATCGATTTTCTTCTATTGTGAAGAATCAGTCGGATGTCAAAACTTTCTATCGGATATCCTCTCATCTACATGCCATCTCAAATTTTTTGCATTGTTTTCATTAGCAAACAAGTACTTGAACCTTGGTATGATTGGAAGATACCACAACACTTTTACATGGGCGTTATTTGATTTGTTCCTCAAGGTTTCACATATCAAACACTCTTGTTCCTCTACATGCTCTTTTCTATACAATATACAATCATTAGGGCATGCATGGATCATTTTATACTTCATCCCTAGTGGACATAGTTTTTTCTTAGCATCATAGTATTGAGAAGGCAACACATTATCATATGGAAGTATGTCCTTAAAAGCCTCAAACGTTTCTGAAAAACTCTTGTCGCTCCATTCATGCCATGCTTTCAAGCTTACCAATTTCAATACTGCTTTCAACAATTGGTATTTTTTATACCCCGAGTACAGTGGCGTCTCAGCATCACTGCACATATTACCATATGCAAGTGATTGCTCAAAAGCCTGTTCTCCTACATTATGAATAATGTCCTCTATCCAATCATCCATATCTGTGTCATTATCATCAAAGGCCACTCCCCCCTATTGAGATGAACTTGGCATTTCTAATTCTTCACTATGCCATACCCATACTGTATAACTCTTACAAAATCCTTCACAAATAAAATCCTTCTCATACAAACATACTACACAAGGGTAATAAAACTTCCCACTACCATTATTGGCATTTCTTCTAGCGAAGTCTAAAAACCCCTCACCCCATTATTAACACTCGTTTGTTTAACTTTTATTCAACTATAGTCCGTATATATCTCAACACTTGTCGCACCCTATATCCAATAGCAGATGGTTTGGATCAATTTATCACCAAGAATATCGCTTTAACAAATGAGAAAGAGGTGGAAATGACTGTCTTCATATGTGCCTTTTGCATTGCTTGTTATGATTGTCATAACTCTTAAACATTTTATTTAAAATTGTACCATTGCTAAATTTTTAAAGTTAATTTTTGGAAAAATTGTGAAAAAATCCCTCTGTGTGTAGATATCTGCCCAACTCTTATTTGGCAATTAAGTTGCCAATGAGGTCTTTTTTTCACAATTATCCCTTCATTTTTTTCATTTTTCATAATTTTTACAATTTTTCTCTTAAAGAATACAAAAGCCACTTATGCAAAAGCCAAACCAAACATCATTCACGTTTACATAAGTCACTTATTTAATCGCTAATCCAAACATTCATCATTTTACTCAATTTTACTTTTTTCCAATCTTAAGATTTCATAAGTCAAAGAAAAAATAAGTCACTTATCCAATTGCCAATCCAAACACACCAAATGACAATGATCAAAGAACAGCGATGACAAACACAGCAACGTCAGCGGTAATAACAGAGGAGAGTTGAGCAAATGAGGAATGGAGAGCGATGGAGGATTTCAGAACAAGCATGGGTAGAGCTCACAGAGAAATCACGAGAAGAGAAGAAAGGGTTCATAAAGCGCGGGAGTAAAAATACGGGTGAAAATGCTCACCTTTTAAACAGATTTTCGATAAAAACTGGTTTTAAAAGGGTGATTATTTTTAAAAAATTTTCACATTTAAGACCGGTTATTAATAATAACTGGTCTTAAATATCAAACATTTAAGGCCGGTTTTAATAAAAACTGGTCTTAAAAGTTTTAAATTTTTAATTTTTTAAATATTTTGATATTATAAGATAGGTTTTATTTATAACCGGTCTAAATAATTTTTTTTAAGACCAGTTTTTTGGAGAACCGATCTTAGAAGTTCTATATAATTATAAAACTGCCACCGGTCAAATTTTTTAGACCTGATCCGCTATAACCGGTCTAAATATGGCGGTTTAAAAAGGAAATTTGTTACTAGTGAGGCTACGTGGGAAACAGAAGAAAGTATGAAGAAACATTACCCAGAATTTATAAATGTATAAGTCTAGCAAATTTTGAGGACAAAATTTCATTAAGTGGGGGAGAAATGTAACACCTCGAATTTTATATTCACCGAATATATTGTAATTATTCAAGAAATTCAATAAAATGGTGAATATTCAAGAGAAAATGAGCAAATTAATTCAAGAAAGGAAATTAGATTACAAAGGTAATGGCAAAATCGAAACTTTGCCAATTTAGCACGAGATTAATTGTTTTCCAATTAATTGAAGTTGATTTCAATTAATCAAGGAAAATAAAGAAGAATGTACATTATGAATATTCTTGGTTAAATAAATCAAGAGTTGTGAAATTGGAAGGAATTACGTATAAAGCCTTTAATTGAATTATGGAAATATTGAAACAATTCCTATTTCCCTTTTTCTTGCAATTTTCACCTAGCGCAATAAAAATAGTGGGAAAAATGATTAATGGGGTTAACTATACTAAGTGTCATTATCCAATGGAGAGTATATTAGTTTATAATTGATTAAGAAGTGCACATGTCTAATTGCATTAAAATAATTCTTCTTGGACAAAGTAATCATGATTATGGTAGAATACTTGAGTGCATAGTTGGATTAGTTGGAAAAAGCAATTATAAGGGGGATGGGTTTTTAGGCTAACCAAAGGGAGAGAAAATTAGTTCAAAGTTAATGGAAGCCTAATGACACACAATTGGAAGGAGATAAGGCCAATGCCAAGTGTCACCATGTGATGCATTGATGAAATCAAGTGATTAAAGGAAAGGAGTGATATTTTATAAAACACTTTCCCTTCCTCTTCCTTTCATATTTTCAGCCAAGCAAGATAAAGAAGAGAGAGAGAGAGAGAGAGAGAGTTCAAGAGACCAAGGAGATCTAGAGAGAAGGAAGAAGAAGCTTAAGGTAAGAGTTGATCTCTTAAGCATTTTTCTTGAAATCTTGCTTGAAAACCTTCTCTAAACCCTTCTTCTCTATGGAATCATGGTTTAGAAAACACATCTTGAGCTCAAGGAGAGAGAAAGAGGAGGACACCTAGAGTGAGAGACCTCAAGAACTCAAGAGGTAACCTCACAAACCTTAGATATACTCTTATATGATGTTGTTGAGGTTTGTGTTTGGATTTGGTGATTTTTTGTTAAGTTTGTAAATTTGGAAAGTCCTAATCCTAACGGGTTATGCTGCCCAAATTTCTTTGAATCATGGTTAGAATGTGTTTAAATAACTTAATAAGGGATTAGAAGTGAAAAGGCACAAGCATTGGAAGCTAAAACATAAAGCTCCAAATTTTCCCTTTTCTTGGTTAAAGTTTCGGCCAAGATCAGATGTGGGGGAAGAAGTTGGATTTTCAATGATTTGATGGTTCCAATGGATTCAAGAGGGAAAAACAGGTGGGCTTATAGTTTGTCACTTTTTCGGAAAAGCCCGAAAAAGCATAATTACGAAAACGCCCCTGAAACCCTAAATTGGGGCTGTCAAGGGCAATTTGATAATTTGACACTGAATATGGTAATTTTGTGCTCGGAAATGGTTTCCTTGGGAAAAATTACATCAAGGTAGCCCTTGTCAAAATTTTTGGAAAACGTGCCATTGGGCCAGCCCGGTGTCTCGAGGGCATTTTGGTAAATTTTCACCATAAACACTATAAGCACAAGAAACACTATGGAAGTGTCTAAAATGATACTTGAAGGTTATGACCTATTATTTAATATTTTAGAACCGAGTTAGAAGCCGGAAGCGACACGTTTTACGAGGCACACTAAAAAGTGGTTGAAAGAACTTTATGGTAGGGACATTATCCTTCATACATATGCCATAGTTATATGATTGTGTGGATGCCATTGTTTGTAAATGTGCTTTATTAATCAATATGTGTTGCCTAGAGAGGGGCAATTAATGCTAGAAGTGCACTTACTCTGGGAGTTTGTGAGAATCCAACCGATGTAGATTAGTGAGCCTGGGCCCTACTCATGTATACATGGTGATGATGTGTTTATATTGTTCATTAATTGGTGCATACATGGCATATATCATATTTACTTTTCACATTTTATATGAACGATAGTATGTTTCTATTGGGATTACTTAGAATCTCACCCTTTTTCTAAACAAACATCTCAGCGAGTGCCAGTAGGATGAAAGCCAAAGGCGTAGATGCCTGAGAAGTGATTGGCACGTGTCTCAAGGTAAGGTTAAAATCAGTGGTTGTAATTAGTTTATGCTTAAGATATTTTGGGGAATCTGTATATATTGATGTTTCCGCTGTATTCTGTATTTTGTCGATGGACGACTTTGGGCTGTAAACAAATACTTTTATCAGTATATATGTACTTTTCTGTATGCCCACGAATCTAGTCTTTATTATTCTTCGAATATCGAAATGGAAGCGGGTGTTGACATAAAACATGCAGCTGAGGTACCTTATATTGCGACAGTGTAGGTACGCCATAGAGACAATATAAGGAATTTTGGCGATTGAAATTTGGGATGTTATATGATATGCCTTTATAATATCAAGAATTAAGGTAGAATCAGAACCTCATGATGAATGTTGATGCTATGAGCATTCAATCTTATGATACTGAAGTTTGACGATAGGTTTGAATCATATCT
This sequence comes from Inga oerstediana, assembly GCA_963210345.1. Classification (NCBI taxonomy): domain Eukaryota; kingdom Viridiplantae; phylum Streptophyta; class Magnoliopsida; order Fabales; family Fabaceae; genus Inga; species Inga oerstediana. The sequence continues at coordinate 74,297,637 of OY723399.1, read as the reverse complement.
AAGCTGAAATAGTGCTTAGGTCGAAAGGTGAATCAGGCTGTACTATGGTTCTGATCCACCAAATGTGACACTCGTTACGTATGCCCCTTTATTTACATCAGAAGTGTTAACTTTATTATCTCATGGCTCAGGAGAATCAATAAATAATGCCCCCAGCTAAAAACTATTAGATAGGTAGGCACAGTGAAAGAATTATAAAAATTTTCACCGATTCTAATCCAGGATCTATCAACGGCGTTTAAATATGGTTAGAAAGAACTCGTACCATTTTTCAACTTAGGGTTTTCACGATCTCTAGGAGCCAACACCTGAGGTCCGCTCCCTCTACCGATATCCATACGAATGCTCTCTAACACGGATTGCGTGCTAGCTCTTCCAATGTCTCCTAGGTTTCCCTTGCGGCTCTCAATTCTCATGCGTGTATGAGTCTATCTGCTTTATCAAGTTTATAACCTATGAGGGCTATATTCAAAGTTCAAAATTAATCATCATTAATTTTTAAATTAATCAAAAATTAATTGTCTTGATGAGCTAATTAAATAAATTCAGTTTAAATTAAATCTGTGCAACAATTTTAATTTAACCTATTTATTTAATCCAAACAAAGAGCTATTAGATTTAATTTATCTTCATAAATTAAATATGAGATATTATATCTCTATCATGTTAGTTATTAAATAAATTAAATTTAAAACTAACACAATATAATAATATCATATAATATATATTCATACATATATATAATATGTATTTCGAAAATGCATATCTATATAATATTATTAACGATTTTTTTATATTACATATATATATATATATATATAATTCGTCTACCATAAATTAAACATTATCTTGTGTTGGGCCATTCTTTTGTGCGACCCTATAGGCCCATATGAAGTTTGTAGTGGGCCAATAACTGTACTAACCCACAAGTCGCAAGCGGCTTCTAGCAAGACATTACGACTACCCAATTCATATGAGATCGTTAACACGATGAAACCTGTCATAGAACCATGTCACGTCCCTTTTGTCACACGATATATCGGTCAAGGATGATGCATGGATAATGTCATCGTCTTGTCCTGACCATTACTTTCTCAATTCCTGAGTAGTCTAACAATAGAAATGGAAACTCTTTTCTATTGTAGTATGACCATACATTTCTCAGACTCACTCATTGAGGGGCCCATAATATCTCTCTACTAATGTGAGGGACAAATTCCATCTTGATCATTCATGTTCCTCTGCATGAAAAACCACCAAGCCTGATCATAGCCTTTATCATCACCCGGTCAAAAGTGACTTTTGACTAGTTCAAAGCTTAGCAACTCTCATGTAGGAATCTATGATGACCTTAGGTCTAAGGGCATTATGACGTGGTTATACATGAGAAAAGCTTATGACTTGGTCCATGTAGCTTTCTCATAGTGGGTCGGTCCAGCACCTTGTACTCTTACAAGTGCCTAAACCTTTGATTCGTATCTCTATATCTTATCAAAGTCATACTGGTCTTATTTCATTTCTGCTCCCGCATAAATGACCGACCAGGGACATTTTAGGACAATCTTCATGAATTATCCAAGGATATAATTATCACAATTAACACGCAAATAATATGATAACAGAATGAAGAAATTTTATTAAAATAATAATGTTCAAAGTATAATAATTGGCCCTTAGGGCACAATTTCCAACAAAAACTTACACCCTTTTTCTTGGGGCACTATTTATTCAGTAAAAGCATATTTACCAAATTTCTTATCTTTGTTCACGGGGTTACTATTCACTTTAACTTTTCAATTCAAGATTTTTCTTGGCTTATCAATTCCTTTGCTATAGGCTCGTACTATACGATTACCCTTTCCTAGTTCATTTAACGCGCTCAAATAATTAATCCCTTCGACATGCGGGTTATACAGTTAACCACATCAAATATTAATACATCACGGAACAACGCGTAATAATTCCTCAACTCTTCATCTGCACACAAACATATATTTCTGCCAACCATTGAAGTTGCTTGAAGAACCTTCCATTCGTCTTCCTTGTCATCTCATGGCCCTAGGTACATAACCATACATTAGAGGCATGATAAATGAACTGCTAATGTAGCTACATGGGCCTTCAACAACTTTAAGGGCCTAATCCTAACCCTAGGAGTTCCTAATTATTACATTTGTGCCATAAGTCTTATTAAATTCACATAAGACATAAAACTGGCAGATTTTTCATTGTACTTTGAGAAATCATAACTAATTCTACAAAACTCCAATTGGGTTAGTTCAAATCTCAATGTGATCCTTATTAAGTCCACTTTAAGGAAAAAATAGTTAACACTACCAGTTACGCGCACACATTTTCAGAATTCACAATTATTCCCTTCTACCGCAAAAGTCTTCATAGAATTAATGGCCAACTTCAATAAATCATAACTTTAAGTGTACTTATATCTAAATGAGATGGTTCCAATGGCTAATTAAAGCTTTTTAAGTCCTTTATCAAGGAAAAATATGGTCCATTGAAAACTGGAACCACAGAAACCCAAAATTTAGCAATTGCCCAGACTGTCACTGGACAAGTTCTAGAATTATTACTAGACTTTGAAAATTCATATCTCTCATTCTACTTGCCCAAATGACACATTTCATATATCAAAATAAATCTCTTTATGTATATTTTTAGGAAAAAATATCACATCTAGCAATTACAAACACAAAATTCCTAGAAACTCGTCAAACCCTATTTGTTCTAGTATTTGTTCCAGAAACAGGGCTTAAATTTGAAAAATCATAACTTTAAATTCACTTATTCAACAATTATGTTCTACCCATCAAATTAAAATCAAGGATGCCTACTTTCATCATGTAAAATTTCATAGTATTTGGACTGGGTTTTGGATGATAAAAAACACACCACAATATCTTTGCCTTCCAGAAAATGAAATCTGGCAGCACTACACTTAAGTTCCAAATTTGTGATTTCTCATTTCTAAACTTTATTTAACATCATTTACAAGACCTAACCACCATGAACCGTAATAATAACCATATAACTAAGACAAGGAAAAAATACCCATTCCATAAAGCTCCACCAGATCACACAATACTTACCGCTAAATAAGGCTATTACTCACATCTTGCTCTTTCTAGGCTTTATTCTTTGATTCAACAACTTTGGGTCTTGAGAAATGGATCAAAACACCTCTTTTTGAAAAAAAACCATAGAAATAAATCTTAGACCAAGAGGAACAATGTTCATGAAGACTCTTTTGGCTAGAAAGGTGAAATCTTAGAGAGAAGTTCTTATCCGACACTGATATGAGCATCTTCCAATAAAGAATTGCCAACAGAAAGAGAAGAAGAGGGAAATATAATTGTAGGCACCAACAAAAGAAGACAAAAGAGGAAGAAGACAAATGAAGATGGACATAAAGTAAAAGAAGATGTGAATTAAAGAAAAAGAATAAAGGTGTGCAACCCATGATAAGAAGAAGAGAAACTATAGTTAAGAAACTAGGATTAAATGTAACTAGGGTTGTTATACCTGACTCTCTATAAAGCCCTGTAATTTCCCTTGAAAAACAAGATCGGTTGGTACTCAATCGATTGCACTCTTTGTAATACTCATACTCTCAACAAAAATTCTGATTTTATACAAAGTGTTCGTGATTTCCAATTTTCAATTATATTGATCAGAAAGACAAAAATCAACATTAACAGAAGGAATACTAAGAATACTGCTAATAAGTAAAGCATTAATAGAAAATGAAATATCTAAGTTACCAATAGAATTTTATATAACAGCCATGGTAGAACTAGTATTTACAAATGAACATAAGATATATAATAAATCACAAGGAAGAATAACTATAGATAAATATTGCATGCTAGTATTACAAGAAATTCCTACAGATCCGATAAATATAACTATTCCAAAATAATTACAATTAGAACAAGATAATACAATAAATTATTATGAAAACACTCCAAGAAGAATTCAAAATAATAATAATAATGTAGGAGAAAGATTATTAAGAATAAACACACCCTCAACATCAACATTAAATATAATTATAAACCCACAAAGACAGAGTATAGATTATCCGAGACCAATAACTAGAAGAAGATTAACAAGAGGCCTAAGTTTAAGAAGTAATATAGATGATATTTATCAAATAAATTTATTAGTAGAAATACCAATAAGTTCAAATTTAACAGAAATAAAACCTAGAATAGTTCTCACAAAAAAAAAAAACCTAGAATAGAACAAATAGTTTAACAAGGGTCAGTAATTATATAAGAATAGAAGTTAGGAAAGATGCAATATGGGAAGAAATAATAGCATTAATAGATGAAGATAAAGGAAATAGTTGTATTGAATTAAATTATATAGAAAGCAATTTAGAAATAATAGAAGAAGGAACAAAGACAAATTCTATATTAAGATTTAATAAGAGAGATATAATTGATATAAAATTATGGGTAGAAGAGAATATAGACAATGAATATAAAATAATATTAGCAAAAGATTTTTAAAAGAAGTAAAGCCTTATAGAATACAAGAAGATAGAATAATAATCAATATAAATTATCAAACAATTATAATTCCAAAAGTTAAATGAATAATAGAAATAGAGTAATAGTTAATAATTATTATGTAAGATATAATCAAAGAGTAATTGTTCCAAGTGCAGATAAAAGTTTTATAAAATTTATGATAAATAGAATAAATAAATAAAATGAATAAAAAAAAGATAAAGATAGACCAAAATAAATAATACAAAATAGTAAAGAATAGTTACTTATGGTTTAAAACCAAACTATGAGAAATATACATAATAGAAGAATTCTCAGAAAATATTTTAACAAAAAAAATTGGAATTAGTATCAAGAATATAAGGAAAAAATGAGAGCCTTATATTATATCTTAGTTAAACTTAATTATAAAAAATATAAAACTTTGATGAATACCTAGCACGATATATTCGATTGTCTTGATATTCCTCGTACCTAAGATATCGGGATGACGAGGAGTGGAGTTTTGACATGTTGGTACAGGGGTTAAAGCTAGGGTTGAAAAAGAAATTAGTTTCTAAACACTTGACAGTGTTCAACAAGGTGGTTGAAGAGTGTCAAATCACTGAGAATAATTTGTTGAGCCTATATTCTAATAGAAACAACAACAAAAAGGTTACGTCTGGTAGTAGGAGTTCTTCCCAAAAATGCAAAGATTAGAGTGGACCACCCAGAGGAGGAAACAAGAAGCCATATAAAGCTGGGGGCAGTGGTAATCAAAGACCCTCACAAGGTAGAATATGCTAGTATTGTTTCAAGTCATACCATCTTGGCAAGGCATGCAATGGTGCACCATTACATCAGGCTTCACCAGTAAATCAAGTTCCAGCTAGGCAAACAACCTGTTATATATGCCATAAACCAGGGCATTGTACTAAAGATTGCCTACAATAGTGCAATAGATAGCTGAGCCCAGACCGAGAGTTCAGGGCATAGTTTACACGATAACTCATGAGGAGACCAGAAAATCTCCTGAACTGATAAAAGGTATGGTTTCCCTTAATGGCAATTCAGTACACGTAATGTATGATTTAGGTGCTAGTTATTCATTCATTACATATAACTATGTAAGACAACTAGGCTTGACCGTACATAAATTTCCATATGACTTGGTTGTATCTACACCCACGGGAGTCAGAGTTGTCATAGCCGAGGTCTATTTAAATTGCATAATAAATGATGAGGGACACGAGTCAATAGTGGATCTGATCTGTCTACCGTTGAAAAGCTTAAAAGTCATCCTCGGTAGTGATTGGTTGACAGCAAACAGTGTATTGCTAGACTGTAGAAGAAAAAGGTTTCTTTATCTCAATCTGCAACCACTTGGTAGTATAGAAATCAACCTTAACTTTCTTTCGGCATTGAGGCTGAGAGATGTTTGCACAAAGGTTGTCAGGGGTACATGGTGTTCTTTTCTATGCAATCAGAAATTGGAACATTGTTTGAAAGTATCCCTATAGTGAATGAGTTTTCAAAAGTGTTTTTGAAAGATATCAGTGGATTCCCTCTGAATAGGGAAGTGGAGTTTTCAGCTGACTTTAGGCCTGTAGTAGGACTAATATCCAAAGCTCCATACAGAATGGCTCCAAGTGAGATGACAGAGTTGAAGAAATAGATTGAGGAGCTATTAGAGAAAGGGTTTATTCGACTTAGTGTCTCACTATGGGGAGCTTCAGTGCTCTTTGTCAAAAAGAAAAACAAAAGCCTATGACTCTGTATTGATTTCAGGGAGCTAAACAAGGTGACTGTCAAGAACAAATATCCACTTCCTAAAATTGATGATTTGCTTAATCAGTTATCTGGTTCCTGCGTGTTGTCAAAAATTGACTTGAGATCAGGATATCACCAGCTCAGGGTAAGAGCAGAAGATGTAGCGAAAACTGCTTTCAAGACCAGATATGGCCATTACGAATTTTCAGTAATGCTATTTGGGCTGATCAATACACCTGCCGTGTTCATGGACTACATGAATCAAATTTTCATCTGTATTTAGACCCATTCATAGTGGTCTTCATTGATGACATTCTGGTATACTCACGGAGAAGAACAGAACATAAGCAATATCTAAGAACAATGTTGAATACATTGAGAGATAAACAACTCTATGCCAAGATGAGAAAATGCAAATTTTGGCTTTCAGAAGTTAAATTTCTGGGTTATGTAGTCTCACAGCAAGGGGTCTTGGTGGATCCTAATAAAGTGGAAGTAGTACTGATGTAAAAGAGGCCAGACTTTTTTTGAAATACGCAGTTTTCTGCCAGTTATTACAGGTGATTTAAACATAATTTCTCTAGAATAGCTTTACCATTGACAAAGTTGACATGGAAAACTCAATATTATATGTGGGGATGATAATTGTGAGAGGAGCTCTACAGAGCTAAAATAGAAATTAACAATAGCATTAGTGTTAACAATCCAATATCCACAGTTGACCTTTGTTGTCTACAAAGATGGTAATGGGCATGGATTGTGATGTGTTTTAATGCAACATGACCGAGTAGTGGCATATACATCTCGTTAGCTGCAGCCTCAAGATAAAAATAGCCCACTCATGATCTTGAGTTAGCAGCAACTGTATTTGTACTAAAAATCTAGAGACACTATCTCTATGGGGCTACCGTAAAGCTGTATTGTGACTACAAGAGCTTGAAATATTTGTATGATTAAAAAGAGCTAAACATGAGACAACCTGGAAATCAAATATCATCCAGGTAAGGCTAATATAGTTGCAGATACATTGAGCTGTAAAATAGTATAGGTTGCAACCCTAAGGATGTATGAGCAAAAGTTGACTGAGGATTTTAGAGATCTTAATCTATCTAATTAATTTTGATCAATAACAACAATGTTAGTCAGGCATACAATGATTTAGGAGTAGCAAATGGGGAAGCTCAGATACAGGATAAACGAGCACAGTCTATCAAAAACATAATTGAAAAGGTGAAGCTCAAACTCAGCACGACATATCATCCTTAGGCAGATGGATAGACATAACAAACAATACAGACATTAGAGCATATGCTAAAGGCATGTGTCTTAGATTTTAAAGGCAGTTGGGATCAATTTCTTCCACTTACAGAGTTCACCTATAACTACAATTATCACTCGATCATTCAAATGGCTCTATATGAGGCATTGTATGGAAGGAAATGTCTGTCACCCTTATGCTGGATAGATTGTCTAAGAGGCACTTATTTGGGCCAGATATAGTTGATTAGACAACAGAGCAGATCAAGCTGATTAAGCAGAGATTGTTAACTACTCAAAGCCTACAGAAGAGCTATGCTGATAAGAGACAGAAACCTCTAGAGTTTCAGGTTGGCGATCATGTATTTATGAAAGTTTCGCTAGTCACGAGTATCGAAAGAGCACTGAAAGTGAAAAAGCTAAGCTTGAGGTACATTGGTCCATTTGAAATCTTGTTGGAGGTTGGGCTAGTAATGTACCGAACAACTTCACCCCTAAATCTAAGCAAATTACATGACTTTTCCATGTTTCACAATTAAAGAAATATCAACTCAATCCATAACATGTAATTGAATATGAAGATGTGGATATGCGGGATGATTTGTCATATGAGGTCAACCTGACTGAGTCATTGATTAGCAAGAAAAATAGCTCAGACATAGGAGTATCCCATTCATAAAGGTTGTTTGGAAGGGATTATCTCCTAGAGAAGCAATATAGGAAACAGAAGAAAATATGTAGAAGCGTTAACCGGAGTTCATGACTATGTATATGTAGTAAATTTTGGGGATGAAGTTTATTTAAGGGGGGAGAGTTGTAACACCCCATTTTTATTCATCAATATGCCTTGTAAGTATTTGTGACACTCAATAGGATAAAATGGTGAATTTTGGTGCATTTAGAATGACAAAAAAATACCTTTAATTCTGGCCACATGAGAATTGGGCTAAAATAAGACATAAAGCCAATTTTTGTCTTCCAAAAAGCCTATTATTGAAGCTCAAATTTGGGAATAAAAGAACACAATTTTTGTCTCAATAATAATGGTTAAAGTCGGCCAAAAATAAGAAAAAGGAAGAAGTTACAAAATAAATACAAAAATATAAAGGCAAAATGGTAATTTGCTAATAAAGTAAAAATATAATTATTTTCCCATTTTCTAGAAGCAATTTTCGGCCAAATAAGGAAAATAAGAGGGAAAATAATTATTTGGAGATAAATATCCAAATTTGGAGCAATTGTGGCCAAGTAAAAAGTAGTTGGAAAAGTCAAAAAGTAAATATGGAGTAATTAATTATTTGAAGAATATGAGTTATGGAAAATGCAAGAATGCATTAATTATTTCCCTTCCTCTTATGATTTTCGGGCAAGAGGGAAATACAAAGGATAAAATAATTACTTGGAAGATAAAGGTGCCATGTGTAATTATTTAAGGCCAAGTTAAAAAAAAAAGATGAAGTAATAAAGTAAATTTCACATGGTAAAATTTGCATTAAAATATATTATTCTAAGAAAGATGAAGAAGATTTTTTAAGCACTTCTCTTTCCATTTTATGACTCCATATTTCGGCTAAGTGAGAAAAATAGAGAGAGAAAGAGAGCTTGAAGAAACAAGAGCCAAGAGAGAGCTAGAGAGAAGCAAAAAGCAAGAATCAAGGTATGTTAGTGTGAAATTCAAGTGTTTAAGCTCTCTAGTTCATGTAGAATATCATGTGTGGCAAGCAAAACTGAAAGGAGAAAAAAAAGATGAGAGAGGGACAACTAGAAGGGAGTAGAGAGAGAAAGCAAGGTAACATCAAGAAACCTTGATTCTCTTGTTGAATGTGTTGTTGTTTTGTGTTATTGTTGGTTTGATTTGTGGTTGTTTTGGTTGATTTTGTAAAATTGGAATGATGAAACCCTAAGGGGTTGTGTTGCCCGAATTTCCTCAAATCATGATTAATGAGTGTTTAAATGGTTAAAGATATGATAAAAAGTGAAAAGGAAGGTAATTAAAGTACAGTTAGGCTGGGCATAAAGGGACTTTGACTGGGTCCCCAGGGGTATTTTGGTCATTTTGCAGTTTTAACCTAAGATAACCAACAAAATGAGTTTGGAATAATACATGAATGAGTAATAACTCATTTCTTTGTAAATTTGGAATTTTAAGACCGAACAGTTCGCCCAAGCTGAAATAGGATTTAGCGCAAGAAAAAGGGATTTAAGGTAGTAACTCTTTCTCTCATATATTATGTAAGTGTTTATATGCTTTGTGTATGCCATCTTCTGTAATGTGAATAAAGAATTGTGAATGCATACCATACAAGTAGGGGGTTGGCTCTGAATTGTGTATACATACCGGATATAGTTAAATGGACAAGTAAGGGTGTTGGCCTTGAATTATATATACACACCGGACAAGTAGGGGAGTTGGCCCTAAATTGGGTATACATACTGGATATAGTTGAATTTCTATTTACACTATGTGGTGCATTACATATTTATTTATCACATTTTATATGACTGATTGCTTGTTACTACTTGAGATTCATTTGAATCTCACCCCTTTCCAATATTTAAAAATATTCTAGTAGAAGCTAGAGGCTCCAAGGGCAAAACAGTAAATACTGACAATTGAGGACTCCAGATCAAGAAGGCATAGCTGTTGGTTATCGTTAGTTTATTTTGATAGTTTTGGACAATTTGTATATATTTTTTAAACCTTACGGGGATTTCCTATAATGCAAACAAGCACTTTTTTTTTTTGATACACTGCAAACAAGCACTTTGTATCAGTATATTTGAGCTATTTCTTTACACATGTGAAACTATGCCTTTATTGCTCTGGCAAATATTGAAATGTTAAGTAGTTTGACACAAATTATGTCATGCTACTTCTGTAACATTTAAATTTGATTTGATTTGATTCTTCTATGTGTATATCAAAATTAATTAGAGTTAAAAATTAGTCATACAAATTCTCTACACATGAAACAATCATTAGTATTTACGATTTTTTATTTCATATGTGCATATTCTAATTGGCCACATGGGAGCAAATTTTTTCACTTAACTCCTGTTTAGTCGGTATTAATAGATATTACTTACAAATATATTTCAAGTAGCTATATTATATATTACATAAATGTTTGAGTTGTATGTTTTTCCAAAAACACATCCCAAACTTTCCTAAGTGATGATTCCTTCATATATATCCCGTGTTTTTGGAATGATATTCTCATTAACATCACTCATTTAATGTTTTACCATATCAACACGAAACTTTCCAAAAATTAGCTCGTACCCCTCTCGAGTCTCATCAAATAATAAAACAAGACTATAACAAAAACCATACCTAATTTGTTAGATTGTAATTATATAAAACAAAATAAGCAAATGATAAAGTAATTAATGTTTTATTTCGACTCCAGCCTAGACCAAATCTTTATAATCCTTTTTAGACCATCACCAATTCTCAATTGTACAAGGTGCTCAGTCTCAAACTATAATTACTACAAAAGTTGATATTATTAGGTCCGATTGGATATCCCCTTGTATTTCACTCAAGTGATAACTTGACCCCCTTACTTTTCATTTGGATCAACTTAGCCATAACAGTCCTGCCATGGGCTATGTGATATGTGTGCAGATGATCAATTAAATAGTGCAAGTGTACACTGTCGTAATCAAGTAATATAGAAGTGAGTAGAGTATCGTTTCCACAAGGATTGATCACTAAGTACCAAAATGAGTAATTTTAACTCTATTCAGTTGATTGATTTGTTGGTGATTGAGAGCACAAAATAAAAGAAAGATAATTAAATATGAATGCAAATGATATGAAAGCAAATATGAGAAAAAGCCCTAGGGATTAGATTTCACTTAACAAATTCCGGATTGAATCACTTATCTATTCTAACCCAATTTATTTCACATGATTGATAGTCAAGTTTCCCTAATTTAATTACTAGCCTCTTCTAAGGTCAAGCAATTCTATAATCAATTGCTAATCCAATATATTCCTATATGAATTTAAGTAATTAATTATGTATTAAGATTTATGGAACTCAGTAAGACTACACAACTCATATGAATATATTCCTATTTCATATGCAAGTCATGGTTTTAATTATAGGGTCTACACACATGTATCTCCTTCCAGTCTTAACATGCATATCGAAATCATTCAAAAGATGGTCAGTCAATCAAAAGCATTAAGAATAATAATTAAAACTCAATCATGAAGGAGAAATTCAAACTAGATTTAATAAGTTAAGATTCAATCCGTCATTAGTAAGCTATCTCATCACCCTAGGAAAATGAAAGTTTAGCACATGATGAAATTAAAAACAAAACCAAAATAAATTGACATTATATAAAGCTAGAATGAAATCCTTAGAAATAATACATAAACTTGAATATTAAATTCTCAAACATAAGTATACAACCAAAAGATGCATGAAAAATGAAGAAATCTAGCCGTCTATTTAGGAGGTAAAACCTTCTATGTAGGCGGCATACAAAATGTAATACAATCCTAAGCCTTCCAAGATGGAGGCATGCAATAAGTAATACAATCCTAAGCCTTCCAAGATAGAGGCATGCAATGCATGAAATTAAATCTAAAAAACAACACAAAGAACTCAGAAATGTTAGAGAAAGATCTCTCCCGGTCAGAGAAGGACCTCTCCCTGTCGGAGAAGGAAACCTCTACTTCTTTTCCTCTCCTCCCCATTTGAGCTTGGCATTGATCTCTATTTATAGGGGAAAAATGTGTGCTACAGTACTGCTACAGTGATCTAGCAGCTGCTATAGTGACTGTCGGCAAACAGCTACAGTGTCTAGCGGCTGCTACAGTGAATGTCGGCAAATAGCTACAGTGTCCGGCGGCTTTACAGTGCTTCCATCGCTACAGTGACTTCCATCCGCTATAGTGTAACTTCTGTTCGCTACAGTGATCCTATTGCTACAGTACATTCATTTTTTATTATTTTTATTATTTTAAAATGATGTTTATTGCAAAAACATTATTTATTTATCAATCACACCCAAATTTATTATATTAAACGCAAATAACGTCCATAAAATCATCATATAAGGGAAAATAAGTATGCAAATATTTTACTTATCACTATGCAATGTCATATCTTTCTCTGGTGATATGCAAGGAAACTTCGTCATTCTACTCGAAATCATCTTCATGTGTTGAATCAATTTTCGTGCAGGTTAATTGAACAAAATAAAACATCAATGCACAAAGAGAATCTTGTTAATAAAAGTAAATTAATTTGAAATATATGAATAAGACTGAAATATACAAGTACAAAATTCAAGGCATTAAATTTTTTCCTCTTTCTTGTTTGATTTAAAATTTTGTTCCTCATCATTCTTGTTGAATTGAGAATTGAGTTTCTCTTGAGTAGTAGAAATTGATAAATTGAGCCAATTCCCCTCTTTATGATCATGTCTCATGTATATGGGTTAATCTTCATCTACATAAATTTCTTTTGACCCCAAAATGGATTGTATACCAACTGGTAAGAAATTCTTCATAAGTACATGAATATCATGGGATTTAAGGTTCTTTAATTTCAACTCTTTCACTAATATAAAGGTTTTTACATTTGAAGAATAGCCCTCTGGAACTTTGATTCCTGGTTAAGAAACTCACAAAACAATTTTTCTCTTTCCTCAATAGGATGTAAGCAGCTAGAGGTAGATAAGCATTGTATCCTTCCTCAACCAGTTCTAACTCTTCTCTTATTCCCAAGTTGACCAAATCCAATCTCGCATTGACACTATCTTTACTTTATCCTTGTATATTGAGCAACATGCCAATTAGTCTATCACAAATATTTGTTTAAATGCGCATCACATCAAGAAAACGTCTCACATATAAGGACTTCTAATATGGAAGTTTAAAGAAATTAAACTTTTCTTCTAACCACTTGTTTCAAGATGTTTTGGATGTCTACTTCACTTTAACATGTTTCTAACTTTGGAATCAATTGTCTGACTATCGTTCGTACTCCCTCTAACTTTAAATTTAGGAGTTAAATAAGTATTCTAAAGTGATTAATGAAATTAGTTAAGTTAAATATTTGTAAAAACATGTGTGTTTATTATTTTAAAATACCTCTATAATTATTTATTACAAACTACCCTATCAATGTGTAATCTCTCTTTAATAAGTGAAATAATAGGGATGATTTATGAAAAATATTATAAATTTAATAGACAAAATAGATAAAGGTCTTACATTTAAGAGTAAAGCAACACTACTAAAAAAAAGCTTTTAAAACTGGTTGAAATTAGCTTTTTACATCGGGTTTAGGTTCGATCTTATGTCGACCAGTTTAAAAAGCTTGTCCTTATTAAGACCAGACTACAACTGGTCTTAAAAGCTACTTTTTTAAACCGGTTGTTTAGATGACTGATGTTAAAAAGTTTCAATATATAATAAAAAATGCTCACTCTTTAGACCAGGTAATTTCATACTAGTCTAAAAAGTTGGGGATTTTTTTTTTAAATATACGATTTATTTTGTTTCATAGAAACCCTATTAGATATTATTATATCTAAAAGTTACATTATATAATATAAATTCTACAAAAAACCCTAAAAACAAAAATGTAATCGACATAAAAAATAAAGATAATTAATAATCATGAATCTAAGCCTTATATTATTAGATAATTAGTGAATCTTAATTCTAGCATTTATTTTTTTTTTATTTTTACTTAATTAGTAAATCTTAATTCTGGCATTTATTTTTTCTATGTTTTCTTTTTTATGCTTGCATTTTCCCTTCCTCTAAAGGAGTTAGATGATTTTTTAGTGTTAGATTTAGCAGAAACAATTTTAGACCCGACATCTCTACATGCTACTGATGCATGATTCTTATTGTGAGCATCCCTACAGTTGAATACATGGATTGGCTATTAGGTTACCATACTTATGCATTTTGATCCTTCTTGACCCTAAATATGAAATGGCTTTGCCCTACTAGTCTCGATGATAAAGAAGAAAATTCTAATTTAATGAACCTGAGAATAACAAAATTAATATACAAGTATGAGAACTAGATTTTATATGTGTGAATATAATCTCATTGGGAGGCTTGATTTAGAAGGAAACCAAACTGAAGGCCAATAATAAGGAAGTAATAATCGACTAGATGGAAATACTAGTGACAGGGTAAGGTTCAAATAACTCTAAATTAGAGAATGAAAAACATGGGGCTGGCATTGATTGTAATAATTCACTTATTTAAAAGTTGATTTGCCCATTATCACTAGGTTATCCAGCTCAATGAATTTTTCCTTCGAAGACTAGATCACCAGCCCTACCTTTTTCATTGTCTAATTAAGATGTCTTAATCATCAACCCGTCACTAGTAACTCCACCTAGTCAGGTAGCTACTTATTATTGGGTTTCACTTTGATTTCCATCTCAACCAAGACCTTATCACTCGACCAAATTTAACCATACAAAATAGAATTCTTAAGTTTGTATATCAACCATGTAAGACTTAGCTTCATTAAATAAGATACTCCATCTTTATCACCTAAAACTAAGGTAGGCTATAACCATATTCTATTTGAAACCTTAAAAGAACCAAAATGCCTAAGATTAATTAACTTAGCACCCAATCTAAGGGTGGCGGCATTCGACTCTAAGGATGGTTCACGATACAAACTACACATTTACAACTTCCATATGTCGGGGTTAAAATTACAATCAACACATCTAAACACTTAATAATGATTTAAACCCTTTCAAGAAAGGGGCATCCAAACAAAAAAAACTTGAAAAGAACAAAGGTATATGGCACACAAAATTTAATTAACATGCGTGTACACAAACTTTTATCCATGGAATTCGCAATGATTAGATTTATGAAACTTGCAATTATGAGAATGATACAATGAAATTGCATTATTGTTATAATCACAAGTTTTAAAATCCTAACCATAATGAATTCCACGGACAAAAGTTTGCATACATAAACTATAACAACCACAAAGAATATACAACAAGTAGAAAAAAAATGTAAACTTTCATGTATCACACAAAGAATATACAAGAAGGCAACCAGTATAAAATGAATATCATATTTATACTTGTGGAAGAGTCATATCTTTTGTTTTCCAAGTCCTACAGGAAGGGCTTCCATGTATCTGCAACCTCAAAATGTGTTCATCTGATCCCTTGTTCTCAATTACATAGAGTTACATATTAGATCAGGTTATTTAAGGCTCTTCACATGTGTACAAAACAACATAAGTGATAGCTACAAAAAACCACTCGAGTTGGCTCTCTTAACATGACATTTTAGCACTCTTCATACTCCTTTCTATAATACAAATCCACTGTAAATAGATAAATATGATGATAATAAAAATAAAATAATATTGGCCTATGCATAAAATCTTTACACTCATGAAAATATGGTCTGTTTGGCACTCATTGCAAGTTTGTGCTATATGTGGTGGTGTTGATTGGCTAGAATTATCATTACTTGCTTCAAATTCAATGTATTGGGCATAGATCATATGTTGACAAGCTACATTGAACATGAAGCAAGCATGAATATACTGGCTTATCCATACCACTACATATATCACATATGGGACAATTCTTAAAACATGAATATATGGTCTTGTGGAAATTTCCATTACAAGATGTAAGAAAAAAAATTGAACTTTCAATAAGGGTTTTGACAAAGAAAGAAAAGGAGTATCGACAGTTTGTGAAAGACAAATAAAAGACAATGATTAAAACTTCTATGCAAGGAAAGAAAAAAAGAAAGAGAACATAAACAGAATGTGAGAGCAAAATATCTATTGAGGGTTTGTGAAAAACAAAATTTTTTATTGAAAGTGAGAGCAAAACGATGATGACAAAGAGAAAGCCTAATAGAAAGGAATATCAAGCCATCCGGTGCTCAAGAGAGAGAGATATCACTACGGCTAGAGGTGATGGAGAGAGGAAGAGCGCTGGTGTAGAACTAAGAGAGGCTAGAGATGAAAACCAAGCGTGAAAGTGAGTATATGTACTAGGGCAGCCTTTTCTAGATTAGTTCTCATTACAGGCCGATCTTAATAGGTAAAAAATATTTTTAGTTCATAACAAGTCTGTCTTTTGAATCAACCATTCTAAAATGTAATTTTTAAAACAGAGAAATAAAATTTTAGAAACAAGAACTTTTGCAAAAAAGATGAGACTTTCTTTTATAAACAAGAGTTAATAACAAGAGATAGATGATCATCAACAAGAACTATCAAAAGACCTAAAGATAGAAAATTTTTAATTAATCATCACTTAAACGCTGTAGTGTACATGCATGAAATAAAAAATTACATCCAAATATCATATATGATGAAACAAGGGGTTCTTGAAACCCATACCATCAAAAGATCATCACCATTCTAGGAGACTCACCGCGCCTAGTCCAAATGGTTAACAATGTCATTCAATACCATCAAAAACTCCTCTAATCATTTAGAGTAGTGATCTTACCTCTCCATGAGCTCCAGAACGTGCCCTGCAGGCAAAACATAGCCTCAGCGATTTCCTTTGAGGTCAAAGGTAGAGAGAGCTACGAAGATGAACCGCCTGTAACACCCCAAATTTTATTTACCAAAATGTAGGGTAATTATTTGAAATATTCAATGAAGTGAATAGTGAATATTCATGACCATAGGAATTAAATATTGAAAAATTGAAATAAGAACAGTGCTACCAGTGAAATTTCCTAGAGTCAGAGAGTTTGTCATGTGATGTTGGATGACCAAAAGTTATGAAATTTTACAGGATCAAAGTAGACATCCTAAGCTTTAATGTAATAGGTAATGGGTAATTTTTGGAGCTGTATGCAAAGAGTTATGGATTTTTGTAGTTAGCTCATGAAAACAGGCTATTTTTTAGAACAACATCCAAATATTTTAATTATGGGAACTTTCAGCTTTCAATTGGCTAAAGTCTATATTTTGCCTTGAAACTAGATTCAATAAGGGTTTCATAGCCTTTGAAATCACTGCAATCCGTTGTCTACAAATAAAGTTATGATTTTTCAAATTTTGGTCAGAAAATCTGGCAAAATTTCCAATTTTTCTGAAAATGAAAAAAAAAATGTTATGGCAATCTTATAATTATGGGGGAAAATCCATCAACCTATATTGCTCTTCTAATGGACCCTTAGGAGTGGATTTGGGCTTATTAAAAGGGGGGAGGAGTTAGTTCAATTGCAATGGAGTTATGACACTAATTTCATGTAGATAAGCCAAGTAAAAAGGTGTCATCAAAAGTCAAAATTTTGGATATTAATAATTAGAGAAAATATGAAGATATTTTAAAAACCCTTTCCTTAATCTTTCTTGGTCATTTCCACGGCTAAGCATACACCAAGAGAGAGGGTGAGAGTAAACTCAAGAACTCTAGTGAGAAGAAGGAGAAAACCTAAGGTAAGTTGTGATTTTCCCTTATGATTTGGCTTTCAACTTGAGTAATCTCTTCCCTAAGCTCCTCTTCTCCATGGATTGACATGTTTAGCAAGCAAAACTCAAGGTTTGAGGAGGAAGAGGGTTCAGCTAGAGAGAGAGAGAGAGAGAGAGAGAAAGAGAAATCGAAAGGTAACTCCAAAAACCTCAAATCTTTGTTGTTGTGGTTGATGATATGGTGATAATTTGTGGTTTGTTTGGTTAATTTGTAATTTTGGGAAAGGGAAACCCTAAGGGGTTATGCTACCCAAATTTCCTCAAATTTTGTGTATTAAGTGTTTAAATGGTTAATCAAGTGGTTAGAAGTGAAAAGGAGCAAGCTTTAAGGGTTGAAACACAAAAATCTGCATTTCCCCTTTTCCTTCCATATGTTTAGCCAAGTGAAGAAATAGGGGTAGGAGCTAGATTTTCAATAATCTGATGATTCTATGGTATTCAGGAGGGAAAATTAGGTGGGGTTGATGTTGAACACTTTTTCAGAAAAGTCCCAGAAAGTGAAATGACCAAAATACCTCTGAAACCCTAAATCAGGCTGTTGAGGGAAAATCTGTCATTTGGCAGTGAATTTGCAAAAACCGAGGTCAACAATGGATTCTCTGGGTGAAAATATGTCAGAATAGCTTGGGTTAAAATTTCTGAAAAAGTAGGTCGGACTGGGTCCCCAGGGGCATTTTGGTAATTTTTCAACTTTGGACTAATATAACCAACAAAAATACTTTGATAGTGTCTAGAGTAGTACATTAATGAGTTTTAACCTAATTCTTGTACATTTGAAATTTTAGGACTGGATTATTTGCCCGAGCCATTACACGAAGTTTGAGGAACATAACACAAGTTAAAAAGGGTTAAGGTTGTAACTTTATCTCTATATAATATGTGAATGTTGGTATATTGTATGTTGCTGTATTTTGTGATATGAACATGTGCTTGGGGCATATTACCTAGTCGTGATCAGGGACTCAGTTGAGGTACACAGACAAGTAGAGAATCCAAACAGCCATTTGGCCCTAAGCATTATGTACACAAACGTTATAGTATAGATTTTCATTTTACATTATATGGTGCATTGCATATTTAATTTTCGTATTTCATATTATTGATTGTGTGTTACTACTGAGATTCGTTTGAATCTCACCTTTTTTCCAAAATAATAATATTTGAGCAAAAGCTAGTGGCTCTAAGGGTAAGACAGTAAATATTGGCAGTTGAAAGGTGCGGATCCCGAGATCAGAGTTATTTGGTTATACTAGTTTAATTTTAATATTTTGGATATTTTGGACAAAAATTTGTATATATTATCAAACCCTGCGGGGAAAACCTGTAATGTAATCAAGTACCATGTATCATTATATCAGTATATTTTTGCTATTTCTATGTTGATAACTGAACTGTACTCAAGTACTTTGATTAATACCAATGATAAGTGGTATGCAAGATGGGGGTCTTACATCATTGATCGTTGCCGTATGCTACCTCTTTATTCTTGCCATTGGAAGTGTTGCCACTCAAGAAGAAAGAGAGAACTAGAAAGGAACTTTTGAATTTGAACATAAGAACTAAAGGCACCTTGGTATTTATAATCAGGACTCATGGTCAAAAACTTCATATGATACTGAAGAGACATGATGATATGCATTAGAAGTTGAAACATTATGTATTTAGACCAGTTGTATTTGAAAACATGGTCTGAATAATAATTACGAGACCGGATGCACATTTTATCCAATCTAAATAAAAGGTGAATATTAGAAGAATAAATGACATTTAGACCTTATGCCACTACAACCGATTTAAATATAATCAAATTATATATTTAACATGAACAATATCCCAGATAATATAATTTACTGATAAATTTTATATATTCTGTCATAAGATTAACTTATGACGCCATAGATAGAAACAACAATGGAACAAAGATACAAGACATATGTGATCAAGATCAAGATCGATAAAGATCAAGATTAGAAAAAAAAATATTTTTTTCATTAATAATATATATTTTATGCTGCCTTAACTAAAAAACATTTTATATTATAAAAAAATGCTCAATTTGAAGAGGAGGGGGAAGAGGGGTCATCCAAAAGATTATACTTGACGTCATTGGTGTTAAGTACAAGGTTGAGCTTGCTGTTCATAGTGTGGTGCAACACTAAGAGTTTTCCAAGGCATTTATTGATATGATCCACCGTCGAATGAAGGTACTGTAGAACCTATTTCACTGATGGTGGCAGAGGAGGAGGAAAAAGAAGACGAACAGAATTACCCCTAACGCGTATCATATTGATATTTTAAAGAGAAGAGGAAGAAGAGCTGAATCTGAAGAAACAAAAACAATGAGAAGTTTAAATAGACAAACAAATGAAGATTACATTTGTTGAAGTGGCCTCATATTTCGAAGGGACGCAAAGTTTGGAAGATTACCTTGCAAGCTGAAGAAACTCTGAAATATTTAAGACTGGGTATAAAGAAATGACGATCTCTAAAATAATATGTAAATTGGATGTATAAGTGTCTCACCTAAAAAGAATTTAAAGTTTTAGATTTTCTTAATATTTAATACTTATCGATACTGTCGTACATTACAACCAGTCTATAAAATGTTATGTAGACCACACGAAACTGTGATCGATGTTAAGTTGTATCAATATTTACAAAAATGTTACCGGTCATATTTTTTAAACCGTCTCTGTCTATAGAGGTCTAAATGTGGTGGTCTTATAGGCCTTTTTTCTAGTAGTGTAACATCCTAATTAGCTCATGCATTTAACACCAAAATGAGGGAGTAGGATTTTTCTGACAGTTATATACAATCCTTGTTGTCGGCCTTACTTTCACCTTGTGCTATTTTTGAGGAAGATGGCTCTTTCTGGGCCTCACCATCCAATGATTTTGCAATTGGGTAAGGAAGATGGATTCTTAATATGGATCTGGTTCAACAAGCCTAAAAGAAACAATATATTGCTTTATGTGTGTGTGTGTGCATATATATTAGTCATATTATAAAATTTAAGAGTACTTAGTCTATCACAAAGGGGGCAAATTGTGGTTGAATCCCACCTTTTTGAAAAAGACTTATAGGAAAGGCATTATAGTTGCAAAACCTCCATTTAAATTAGTCAATTGATCGAATATTGGATAATAGGATATAGAAAAAGCATCAAATACCAGGTTGTCTGAAGTGTCATGAGAATAAAATAGATAGGGAAAATCCCTTATAAAGAACTTAGAAAATACTAAGACAAAAAGGTGTGCCTAATATTCATAATATGTGAGAAGTGTGAGAATCTCATCTGTCCTTTTTGAAATGAAAAGACAATGGCAGAACTGGGCATATGAAAGCAAAAAAGAAAAAATTAATAAGAGAAAGAAAGCTAACGTGACCCTGGAAGCAAGAGTGAAGGAAGTAGATGTAGGGGAAGTTGAAGACGTGGAAAGGAAGTGAGGGCAAGTAATTTTTTATATCACAATCTTCTTTTCTTCATCCCGCAATCCTAAACATAGTGTTCTTATTCTTCATTTTGATGAGTGTCGTTTTTGGGCAGATGGGTTTTAATCTTTGAGGGAGGTGAACGTTGATAGGCAAAGGTGGTTGGAGGTTGAAGTTGGACTGTTGACTGTGAAATATGATTTTAGCTTGGAGGGAGCTGAAGGTTGTGAAATGAGGTTGTAACCTTTATCCATATGGGTATATTGTGGTGCGGTTGGTAGAGTGATCAAAGTTGGGGAATTGATGATTGTTGCAAGGAAATTCAAAGAAGGCATTCAATAAGAAAGGAACATTAAGTGTAAGTACCATCTCAATGTCCACTAATCATTGAACATCATAAAACTAGTTTCTATCATCACCTTGCTAATTGTTGGATAAAATCTAAACTAAAGTTGTTATTTGCTTTTAAATAGTTGTTAATTGTTACATGTTCAGGTCAATGTAACCCTGTAATGCCGTACCCCATATTTTGTCAGTAATGTATGGTGATGTCAGCGACAAAAAAGGTTTAAGTGGAAACACCAACTTAATGTTAACTTTTCATTAAATATCATAATACCATTGTATTGTTATGGCATTGCTGATTTTTGGGTAATGCCTATGCTAAAGTTGTTATTTACATTTGAAAATATGTCAGTCATTACCTGTTCATGTTGATGAAACTTTGTAATTTCATATTCCATATTGGTTGAATTGTATATGTGTAAGAAAAATATAACTAAGAGGATATTTGGTGTATCGGGGCGAATCCATGTTCGGATCCGTGCCAAAGCTCCAATGCTCCATACTTATGCCCACACAATTATTAGACTACTATAACCTAATTGTGATGTGCACAGCAGATCACCAGAACCAAAAAGATGGTAAGAGAGAAGAGAACCCTTGTTAGTTTGAAAGGTCTTATTCTTTTAGTTTACTAATTCCTGACTAGTTCAGCCATTATCTAACAGCTTCACACTTGCCAAAAATCAAGTAAACATTACTGTATTTCGAGTAAACATCCACAACGTTAATGAAACACTAAGCTTTGTGTCTTGCCCTCACATTCACTGGTTCACTAACGTCATATTTTGCCAATTGTAGTAATTTTCTCAAAAAAAATGTTTCTTTGTCTTTCTTGCCAGGTAGAATAAGTTCTCAACTTATTCATAAAGGTATTAACCCTTTAGCAAACATTTAGTAAATACTCTTTTGCTAGTTTGATCATTCCCTTTGATCAATGTATATGTGGCAAGAAATGGAATCTTTTATCCCTAAAAAGAAACATCAAAATCCAACGAAGGATTTGATAATCATAGTCCCATCGATCCTTAACTAAAGAGATAGCAAAGATGTGATTTGTCAGTTGCAATTGCATGGAGTGAATCATGGTGGTTTATCAGTGCAGAGTTAATGTGCAAGTTCCAATCCCTTGATTCTATCTCTTTGTTGCTTTGCATTTGACATGAAGCCATATGCTTCTCTAAAATATCCACAACTCATATGGATTGCTACTTTTACAACCCTTAAGGATTATGAATGTAGCTTTTCATCTTTGTAGAAACCATTTGACCTCCTCTAGATCAAGTTTACCTCATAGGTTTCTTGCCCTTAGGCTTAGAGGATGAATCCTCCCACTCTTTAGCTAAGTTCATCTGACTGATGGATCTTGAATCCTTCAATATTTCACACTCAAGTTCAATGTGGCGAATCACATTGCTGAAGGTTACAATATGCATATCAGAGGCAATCTTTACTTTCGTATACGTCCACTTACTGGAAACCATGGCTCACTCCCACTCACTGGGAGACATAGCTTCCTCCCACTCACTGGGAGATGTCTTATCACAACATATACTTGTTGTTTGTTAGAAAGAACTTGGCATTTAGTTTGTCTCAACTTAGTTTGACATCTGCATCAAGTGTTGCCTAAACAACATGTTAGGACTTAGTACACTATGTTAAAACTTAATTTAGTTTTAACTTTATGAAAGAAGATCACCTATTTCACTATCTTCCAACACTATCCACACGGCTTGGATAAGGTTACATTGCTCATACCAACATAAGTTTAAACAATGTTGTTCTTTCTATAGTTGATAGCATAAACCTTTTGTATCATTCGGTTGCTTCAACCTTGAAATGCTGAAGACTAGTTGGTAGGATGTCCCTGACATCTCATTCTTCTTGAATGAAAGAGATTTGAGAGTTTTTAACTCCACAAATATCTCTATTGAGCTTGTCTTCATAAGCTCAGTCAAATAGACTTGGTCATAATTGGTCACTTAGACGATTATGGTATACAAATCATATTTGTTCAAGTTAGACAAAGGATAATTAGATAATAAGTTCACTAGTTTTATGTTCAGGTGACAACTATGTTGACTCTCATCCCAATCATGCTAGTTAGCTCATCACCCTTTTAACCATAGTCTTCCTTGAACACATTCCCCTTTGGATTTCTAGATGTATTCCAAAAAGCCCCCACTGAATCAAAGACAGTTATATCAACAAGATAATAACACAATATCATCTAATCAGCATGAATGTTCAAGGAAATAGGAAGAGAACATACTTAATTCAATTAAAAAAATAGAGAATTTAATCATAAATTCAATGAAAAACAAGAACATTCAAAAGTTTAAGCCTCATATTGTTGTCTCTTCACTAGATTCTCCCTTTCATAGGCCCTTCTGACCATATTAACTCATGTAGCGTCTAGCTACAATGTCCAGCTCCTCTTTGCCATGTTTATATCTACTTACTTGGATATAATTGCAGCATACCTCCCACTTGATGAGATGATTTTAACATCTCTATCTGTCTTATCCTTTGTCACAACATTTGTGATAAAGGATTGACTTTTAGAAGTCATTGCTTCAATCCAAGTAGATCAATATGGTTAGAAGCATGGAAAGACTTATTATTATTCAATAATTATTGAATATTTTTTAAGTTGCTGTAATTTTTCAGGTTTTTATCTCTAAGAGTTTGAGTCAAGGTTGTATAGGATTTTATATTCAAAAACTCATTTGAATAATCCCTTACTTTTAAAGAATCTTGCAGCATTAACCCTATGTTGTAGCTGAAATACTCTTAATCAGTAAGTCAACCTATCCCAAAAAATAATAGAATCCACAAAGACTCAATTTCAATATTTTTGGGAATCTCTAGGTGCATACAAGCACCTTTTTGACTCAAAACAGATTCAAACGTGCTTCAAATATATACAAATTATATATCAAATTGAAGCTCTCGAATTTAGGGATTTTTAGGAACAAACCGCGTCTCAATCAGAGGTCACACGCGCCTGCAAGCAACCCTAGAAGGTGTCTAGATCAAAAAATCCTAAAAAATTAAAAAAATTCCAGCGTTAGCCACTCTCGGCGGCGGCGCGTGATTTACACCCGCCGCCTTGCAGCTGTCCGCTGGCAACACGCATTGGCTCCAAAGACTCCATGCGTCGTCCTCTCTCCAACGGTGCTTGCCACGTGTCAAATGGAGGTCCCAGTGGGTCCCACGCGCCACTTATCAATTTCTGGTTTTTTTTTCCAGTGCTGACCGTTGACCAGTTAACGTTGACTGGTCAACCTTGACACGTCACTGCTGACATATCGATGATGTGGCGCTGACGTGTCTTGATCAACGTGAATTGTCAACGGATGACGTGGCCTTCATTGACTGATGCTGACGTGGCGACCTCTCATTGGCACCGCGTGGGTTGGGTTGACAGATGACATGGCAGTTGACTACCACATCATCATCTTCAACCTCCAGTCGGGTCCACCCGACCCTGTTGGAGCTTCGGAGGCTCATCGCGACCCGCAAACTTTGGGAGGCCATATCTCCCTCGTTTTAGCTCTGTTTTTCATGTTCTTGGTGTTGTTGGAATCATAGTTCAGCGAACTACAAATCCATGACATTTATTTAATCTTAAAACCTCTGTTTTATTGATCAAATCGTGAGTGAATTGGTGGCAGCGGCGACTAACGACCCGCGAACTTCTTTCCTTTGTTTCTCCCTCATCCGAACTCCGTTTGACGCGTTCTAAGCATCGTTGGAGTCGTCTCTTCGAGATCTACACATCCATGGCTTCTTTTAGGGAAAAAACACTCAGTTTCGAACACCTCATTTTTTCTCAACATTAACGGCACTGCTTAATCCGACCTAGATATGTGTCCTTTACGTTTCGAAAGCTTTCCTAGCTTTTGAGGGTTAAATTCTCTCATTTTTAGTTCCACATAGGTTCTAAAAACGTCAACCCCTAAGAAATTGAAGATGTGAGGAGAAAACGAAGGAATTGTGCCATGAGATATATATATATACACACACACACACACTTATTATATGTATATATATAAAACAACTAGAGGAGGAAACAATCAAGAACCTAGCATTTTATATGTATGCACATTGAGCTCAAGTCAAATAACAAATCTGGGAAGCGAGAATCCGATGAACACACAGACACGCACATAACACAGTTCATATTCATATGGAAGCAAAGGCAGAAGCATCGATACACAAGAAAAAAAAGCATTTATGCGGCATGAATTAACAATATATATATTCATGCTAAGAGACGGTGATCATGCTTCAAAACGTAACTCATATATGAACCACAGAGGAGAAGAAATATGCGCACATATTAACATTGTATATATTCACATATATAATAGCACAACGGAATTAGATGGGGATATAAATGAATTATATTAGATTATTATTCACAAAAATAAATCACACAACCACGGGATCATCATGCTCTGATGCCAATGTAAGAAAAATATAACTAAAAGGAGATTTGGCGTACCAGGGTGAATCCATGTTCGGATCCGGGTCAAAACTCCAATGTTCCATACTTGTGCCCACACAATTATTAGACTACTAGAGTCTAATTGTGATTTGCACAGCAGATCACCAGAACCAAAAAGATGGTAGGAGAGAAGAGAATTGCCAGAAAACTCAATGGCGGGGTGAATTGCAATTGAGGAGGCACACCCTATTTCTAATGGTTTATGGAGGCCACTAATTAGGAAACGTGTGCACACCTTCTTGCCCTCCAAGACAGTAATTAATTGATTCTCAATTAATTTCCTAATTATGGTGATTTGTTCCTCATTTAACAAATCCATAATTATTGCTGAATTATTCCCCAATGTGTAATTAATGCTGATTTTATTCTTATTCAATTAGGTTACTTATATTCTAATCAAATAGTCCAGCCCATCAAGGGCAGACTTGGACCCGAAGTCCAACAATATGAAAAGTGATAATAGCATATGAAGTGTTCATGAATTAATCATCTTTATAAAACATGCCTTTTCCTCATTGTTTGTAAAAAATTTGTTTTAATAAAAAATTTGTTTTTGGGTTTGTGTAGGAACGAAGTCTAAGCCCATTTTTTATTATTATTATTATTATTTTTTTTTTTTTTTGGTAAACCCATTTATTTTCATTTTTCATAAAAGGCAGCTTCATGTATTCATTGCCGTGGGTGATAAGTACCAGACAGGTTCCAACGGCTATATTTCATTTTAGAAATTATTTCCCCCTTTTTCTTGGTCATATTTTGGGAAATCCGTTACAGATTTTATTTTCAAGGGCTAAATTTTTCCAATTCGCTGAAATTTGATCGTTAATAGAAGACTGAGCCCCTTTCAACTTCGTCCGTCAATCTATTTAACGCCCAGGAGCGTAGAGAACTGATGGATGATTCGGACTCTCCAAGCAAGTTCTGAAGAAGAATCGTAAGAGGTATACTTGTGCGTCCCCTTTCTTCTTCTTCTTCTTCTTTTTTAATATTTGGATTGTTGACGTTTCGAATCAAAGCTTTTATCCGAAATTTTTACTCGTTATCTCTTCTCGGTGGCTACAGTGTTGTCCATCTAAAAAACTTATTTTGAAATAGTTTTTTAGTGTTTGGATGAAATCTTGTCCATCGCTACTATGCATATGATTTGGTTCTTTACGTTAATTAATTAGACGATTAATTGCTTCTCACACTGAATGACATTTTCAATTTCAGTGAATTTCCTTATCTTTTCCGCTGTTAATTGTGGGTCTTGCCTAATGCCTGATTTGCTGAATACAGTTTCTTTACTGAAATGAATTCCTAGGCCGAAGATTTCCCCTCCTCTGTGCTATGGAAGTTCTGTATACCAGTATTTTGATGCTTAAGTTATGTGATGATTTATACGCAAATTTCTTATAAAGTTCAATCTTCGTACTCCAGTATTGGATTAGAAACGTTTATCATCCCTCTTCTTGAATTGATATTGATCTATCTGATGCAGATTGCTCTCCCTTGTAAGGCTCCCCTTTTGTTTTCTTCTTTTGCTGTGTTTAGATTGTTCCGGTGCCGATGTTCCAGATCAAATCTTATCCAACAATTAGACTCTAGACATTGAATTTGTTGTAGTTGAGTATTCATCGATGATACTTCTTGATGGATTATTTTTAATTATCGTTTTGAGGGGGCGATGAAATCTTGGTTTATCGCTGATAGACATATGACGCCGTGCTCTGGCTTAATTAACTAGACGATCTATGGCTTCTCCACTGGGATGAAATCTTCATTCTCATTTAATTCCAGATTTCTTACGCAGTTTAATTGTATGGTTTTCTTGATGCCTGATTTGATGCTCATCTATGTTGGCGGTGGATGTTGCACTTGCTTCTGCCCGATTCAATCTGTTTCATTTATCAGCATCTCATTATAAACATTTTAATAGCAGCAGATATAATTTACTTCCATTAATTTAGGCCTCCTTACATTAACACAGTTTTCGCACGTGAACATTGCTTTTTTTGTGCCTTGAAGAAGAATAGCAGAGCAGAGGTATTCTTGTGCGTCTCCTTTTGCTTTATTCCTTTTCTTTTTTTGTGATTAGATTGTTGATGTTATCTCGATTCCGAATTCAAATCCAAAGCTTTTATCTGAACATTTCATTCTTTATCTGTTCCCGGAGGTTTTGCAATTTTTTGTATGCTTAGATTGATGTTATTGTCGGCTACCAGTTTTCTGTACAAAAAAACTTATCTTCAATTCCTTCTTGAGTGTTTGGATGAAATCTTGTCTATCACTAGTAGTAGGCACATGATTTGATTCTCAATGTTAATTAACGAGACGTTCTATGACTCCTCTTCAATCTCATTTAATTTCTGAAGTTAATTGTGGGGCTTGCCTGATGCCTGATTTAATGTACACAATTTCTTTACTAAACCGAACTCCTAGGAATGGAAGTTCTGTATTTTGGTTCTTAAGTTATGTGATGCTTTAAACGAAAATTTCATATGTTAAGATACTTATAAAGTTCGATCTCTATGGCTCCCCTTTTGTTTTCTTTTATTGTGTTCGCAGGGTTTGTTGCCGATGTTCCAGATCAAATCTATCCCAAAAGTTAGACCCTCTTCTTTGAATTTCTTGTCGGTAAGTATTCATTCATAATCCTTTAACGACAGCTTATAATTAATAAGCATATGTTGAGATGCTCTAGCTTAATTAATTAGACCTGCTCTTTGAATTTCTTTTTCGGTAACTAGACGATATATGGCTTCTCCCATTAGGATGACATCTTCAAATCATTTCTTCAAATTTTCAATGGTTTTGACTTTTGAGTGTTTATGAGCATCTCATGTAAAAGCATTTTATTAGCAGATTTAACTTAGTTTCATTATAATTTTAGGCCTCCTAATTGCTTTAACGTGAAATCATAATTACAGTATGCCATTGTGATCGATCACTTGAAATAAGCTCAGTCATGTCCAATGTTGCTAGGCCTAACCATATTTGCAGCTTTCTAAAACGCTCTTGTTGGAGTGGGGTTGTTATAATAATAAAATCCTTTACCCTATCCTCAAAGAGTCTTTATTTGCATTTTTGAGCAAATAGGTTTTGCTTCTTTTATTTCTCTAAAAAAAAAATACATTAATTTATCATGGCGTAGATCTCAATCTATGTTTGGTATGCTTATCAAGCCTCTGTTTTTAACGTGCTTGCATCTTTTCCACTGATTTCATTTCTCCTTAAATTTCACTTCTTTATAGTTTGAACCAGATCTTTCCTTGTCTGGACCTGAGAATTTTTTCTCAAACTGTCGTAATCTGGTCATTGTTAATCTTTCTTCCAGCAACCTAACAAGTCCTGTGCCTGAAAATTTGTGGCAGAATTCTGATAAGCTTCAAACAATTCTTTAAAAGAGACAGATCAAGCTGTGTCATACTTGAAAATTGAGTGCAATTCTTTGCTGTGCATGAAATTTTGATGCAGAGTTTTCTGATAAACTTTAAACAATTCTTTGAAAAGACAAATCAAGCTGTGTCATACTTGTAAATTGAGTGCAATTCTTTGTTTATTGACCTTTGTGGAAACCATTTATCAGATTCGACTTTAAAAGGAAAAAGGCTTCTCGAGCATTACGAGTATGTTGCAACAAAAAAATTTAGTCATTCAGATGCTACACTACAGATTCAAAACCATTACTTAGGTGTACTCTATACTTCAATCTCACTAGAGACCGAGTTCAAAAGTTCTTTTTTTAAAAAAACAAAAAAAATCATTGAGTAAGGAATTTGATTTTTTATTAGATCGACTTTTCTAGCATATTTTATTGTAACATATATATAATGTTCATTGATATAAAGTAATGAACAAATTTTTTTTTATTGTTGTTGTTGTTGTGGTTGTGTAAGCCTTATTAAGTTGGCAAAAAAAAAAAAACAAAGTATAAGTATTCTTTTCTTAAGCTTTATTGAGGGGATGCACCAATTAATGGTGCTATGGGTTGGAAATGTTAAGCACAAGATTTGATGGGCTTAACATTCCAACAACATTCTCATACTAAGCCCCTACTAAAGCTGAACCAAGACACCAACATGGGTTGGCGCAAATGGTAAGAGGCTTGCGTTCCCTTAAGCGCTCTAGTCCCAGGTTCGATCCTTGGGGTAGCATGTATGGAGAAAATCCGCTTAGGAGAGTCGTCCCCATCTTGGGCCAACAGTACCCGAGGGATTAGTCATCGGGCTCATTCCAGTGGATACCCTAAGTAGCCAAAAAAAAAAAAAAAAAGCTGAACCAAGACTAGCTCAACCCATGGTACGGGTAATTGGTACAACCCTTAAGAAGAATGGTACAGTCCCTCGAGATGGCTAAAGGATATAGAGATTCAAACAACTATAGCTTCACTTGATCCTACAATTTGGTTTCATTACTGAATCCGATCCACACTCCAAAAACCCAAGATGTATCTATTTCCCTCTTAAAGAGTCATGATACCTATTTTGATAGAAATGGGACTCGAACCTCCCTCTCAA
This sequence comes from Inga oerstediana, assembly GCA_963210345.1. Lineage (NCBI taxonomy): Eukaryota > Viridiplantae > Streptophyta > Magnoliopsida > Fabales > Fabaceae > Inga > Inga oerstediana. The sequence continues at coordinate 74,266,834 of OY723399.1, read as the reverse complement.
AGGAAGTTTGTCCTTGAATGAATTTTGGAGAATGTTTGAACAATATCTCACTTGTGATTCGATGGATCCCACCCATGGTGCAAGTGATCGGTGCAGTCACTTGAGAAGGATGGTGTAATCTCTAAAGTAGGCTTAAAGATTGGGAGATTTAAACAACTCTAGTTTTTTGGCCTAGCAGTTGCATTTGATCTTACAACTTTGGGTTTCATGTAGCTAAATCCGATCCATACCCCAAAATCTGAGACATATCATTCCTTCCTTCTCATGGTTGAACATATCTTGATTGGAAGTGGAACTCGAACTTGTGAAGGCTCTAATATTAGTGGTTCATTCCTGAGGGTTTAAGGCTAACTATCTGGCTTGTAGTAGAAGCACAATCCAGTTCCTGATGTTCATCCTTGAACCTATTTTAACAGGAGTGAGATTCAAATCCATGAAGGCTTTAGTACCAAATCTCTGGAATGGCCCCCTAACCAACACTTTTGGTATGATGGATAGTGTGGTTCATTCCTTTGAACTGCTAACCATCAAGCTAGCAGTAGAAGCACAATTCAATTCCTATAGTTTGTCCATAAAGCCATTTTGACGGGAATGAGATCCGAATCTATTGAGGCTTTAGTACCAAATCTTGGTAATGTACTACTACCCAACGCTTTTGGCATGATGGATCGAACGGTTCATTTTTGTGGTTGAACCGCTAACCAACACTTGTGGTATGATGGATAGGGCTCATTCTTAAAGTTAAATTACTAAAGCTAGTAGTATAGGCGCAGTCCAATTTCTTTAACTTAGATTAGACATGAATCCCAATCTCCATCGACACGGGTGCCACCTAGTCGAACTTAATCCACACCAAAGATATAGGATCCAGGATTTATTGCCCTCATAGGAAGGCTTAAGGAAATATAAGTTTTGTCAGAGACCTATGTGCACCTTGTTTGTTTGTCAGGGACTTGCATCACCTGTAAAGGCTCTAATATTAATAGTAGAGGCACAATCCAATTCCCGAGGTCTATACTTTATTTTGATGGAAGTGGGATTCAAATTTGTGAACTCTCTCACACCAAACCACAGGAATGAACCACTAACCAAGGAAGATTGAATTGCTAATGAAGGCTTTTGCGATGATGGTTAATGTTTCATTCATGAAGTTAAACTGCTAGCCACCAAGTTAGTAGTAGGGTTTAGGGTCTAACATAGATCAAACACAGGTACTGATCTAATTTCTTTCATGAAGTTAATCCAATTTCTTTAACATAGATCACACACGGGTACCGATCTCCGTTGACACGGGTGCCACCTGGCTGAACCTGATTCACACCCATAAATCCATGATGTATAATACCCTTAGGAAGTTTTAAGGAAATACTCCCTCCACCTATTTTATAAGAGCTCAATAATCAAATTAAGTGGTTTATGCAAGTGGTTAAAATTAGTTAAAAATAATAAGTATCTATGAAATAAACCTTGTTTTTCAAGTTTGCCCTTATTTATGAGGGACAAGTAAAAGAGAGAAATAAATAAATAGGACAGCCTTTTAATTAAAGCAATACATATAATTAATAAGGGGTAAAAATTGAAAAAAAAAAAACTTATTAAATGCTCAGACAACTCTTGTTGGGATCAAGGTAATTCAAATATTGGGCTCTTATAAAAGGACCGGTGGGGGTACAAGTTTTGTTAGGGACTTCTTTAGAGTTGGCCTTGGTAAAGACTTGGGGCCTATTTGAGAAAGTGGCAAGAGAAAGAAAACGCACGGTAAGGACAACAAATACACAGTGAGAGTAAAAGAGGGTGTTTGGGTTCTTTCCTTTTTTTTTTAAGTTCTGCAAGCCTCATTGCACGATTCCCATGAAGCAACTTTTTGTTTCTTTTTTCTTTTGTTGCATCACTACCGTGGTGAGAGAAGATATGAAAAGTGGTCCCCCCCCTCTTTGCTTTGTGCACTTCTTTGCATTACCCTCTTTATTTTTTGGGTTAAGGTGCAAATTTGATAACAAAGTTTTAGCAATGGGGGTGCCTGGTACAATTATGTTTTATTGGGAGCAAAAATATACATAAAGTTTTTGAAAGGGGGCCAAATTAATGTTAACTCTCCCAAAACAACCCTTACGTTTTGCTTTTGTAGCCCCACGTGTTTTCCATCTCATCCTATCTTTCACAACCCCACCTTCTCTCTTTAGTCCCATCCTCCCTCCTCCCTCACCTTCAACGGCATCTGTTTTGCTCCTCACACTTAACATGGAATCTCATGGTCTTCCTCATCCTTCACCACTCCCAACCTCCCTTTAATCCTTTTCTTACTCACATTGCACCATGCAATGGAACCCACCCCACTACTAATTACTCTTAACCCCCTTCCTTCTTTTGACCCTAGTACTTCTTCAACGTTTTGCTGTGTCTAAGATTCAAAATCAATGGAGGAGGAGAAAAATATAGTGTTTGGCAAGTATGAAATAGGTAGAGGTAAACGAAAATTTCCTTTATCATGAAGTACATCCATGACATTGAGCTCTTCCCCAAGGTCGCCAGAGGCAAACTCAAGGAGGTTGTCGCTCGCAAGTACTTCTAACAGTTAATCAGCATTGTTGATTTCTATCACAACATAGGAGTATCAAGCAAGGATGTCAAGCCTGAAAATCTGTTACTGGATGAGAACAAGAATCTCAAAATCTCCAACTTTAGCCTCTCGGCGTTGTCGGAACAACTCCGTCACAGTGGTCTCCTCTTCCACACATAGTGTGGCACACTAGCGTATGTCACCTCTGAAGTGCTAGGCAAGAAAGGGCATGATGGGTCCAAGGCCTTTGGGAGTGGTGAAGGATGAGGAAGACGATGAGAGACGATGAAGGATGGGTTTAAGGCCTCTGAGACTTTAGCCTTTTGGTGTTGCCATAACAGCTCCATCACAATGGTCTCCTCCACACACAGTGTGACACTTTAGCGTATGTCAGCCTTGAAATGCTGGGAAAGAAAGGGTATGATGGGTCTAAGGCTTCTGGGAGTAGTGAAGGATGAGGAAGACGGTGAGAGATGGTAAGGGAAGAGGGAGGATAGGACTGAAGAGAGAGAAGGGGTTGTGAAAGATGGGATGTAGAGAAAGCACATGGGCCCATAAAAGCAAAAAGTAATGTTGATTTCGAGGGAGTTAACAGATTTGTTAAGTTTGCCCTTTTTAAAAACTTTATGTATATTTTTACACTCATTAAAACATAATTATGTCATGCGTCCTTTCGCTACAATTTTGTTGTTAAATTTACACTTTAACCCTTTTTTGTCTTTTTTGCCAATATGTAAGTGTGATTATTTGTTTATTAAATGAGACTTTTTAATTGCTTTTCATTCTAAAAAAGTATATTTATTTTAATGCTCTTTTTCAATGAAAAATGGAAAAATTAATTATGCTCATTATCTAATTAAGTGTTTTTTAATATTTATAATTGTCTCAATAACACATTAAATTTTTATTCTTATAATTTTATTCGAGTTTTTTTAATAATAAATTAACAATTATTATTTTATATAATTTTAATTTCTACATTAAATTATCACAATATATGCATATAACATATATTATTACATTAAAAAATATGTATTATTTAATAATATTTATATCCTTTTTAGTCATTTTTCATTTAAGCTTGCTTTTCAAATTATCATTCAAATAAGTTTCAGTTTGAAAAAAACCACTTTAACCTCTGCTAATCCAAACAAAAATCATATTACGCGATTTAACTTATACTGTAACTTAAGTTTCCAAAAGTTATATTGGAAGAAAGCTATTTTTACCACTACCAATCGAAACAGGAACTTAGTATTTGTATTGTAGTATCTTGCTTTCCGATTGAAATGCTATAAACAATGACAAGAAATACGAAAAATACTACATTGAAAATTATTTATTAAAGTACTAGGTATAAAATGGTTATCCACAAACATAAATATAATTACAAGTTTGATCTAACACAAAACTCATTCACAACATATGCCATTTTTTAATTATATTTATTTTGCAAGTATTTTTTGTTCCAATAGATATAATGTATCCCACATTTAATTATTATTTTTTTCAGAACTAACATTAAAGAAAGGAAGTTTTATGATGCATTAAAAACGAAGCCATCATTGTTGGCAATGTTTTAATTTTAATATAATTGCTATTTATCTAAAAAACTGTGATTTTGTTTGCTCGGCTCTGAAAACATTGATTGTTGGAAAGCAAATGAAATCACGGTTTTTTAGATAAATAGCAATTATATTATAATTAAAACAAGGATAATTTAAAAAAAATCACCTTATTATTTGAAAACTGATTTTCTCTAGATTTTTATTTTTTAAATGTATTTTGCTTTAAAAATTTTCAAAAACATTAAACACCATATTTGCTCCCACATTTTTCTTTTCTCCCTTGCTACTTGCCTCCATCGATGCACATCTTCTCTTTCTTGCTCCCACATTTGCTTGACCGAAGATGCCACCATCGCTTTCTCCCCCTTCCCCCCCTCCAAAAAAAACCCTTGTTGGAGGTTCCACCGTTACTTTCTTGCTCCCAGATTGGCAGCGTATACTTAAAAAGATGAAGGATAGTGATGAGATTCATCTCAAGAGCAAATCTTTTGCGTCTTCTTTCTTCTTTACTTCATTTTTCCTTTTCAATGAGTTGATATTAGAGGATAAATTTGAGCCATAAGGTTTTTAAAAAATTGCCCTTGCTTCCGGCTCAATGGTTGGCTTGTGTTGGCTAAAAACGGCCTAACTAGTAAAGGGGCTAAATCACATAAACAAAGCCGAATAATGTTCTTGTCACCGGTTGGACCGGTCCAACTATTCGGCTCGATCCAGTTTTTAAATCATTGATCTACTGTGAGCGGTTCTATGTTACATTATACTTGTATCCATGAAAGAGACAATATGCTCACTATTTAGCATATCAGTATGCTCTTGATTTATAGTGGGGACTTAATGTAGATATATGACATCGCATTAATTTATATCTACTCTTTACTCTCGTTTTGGACACAAGAATTGAAAGAATGGAAATATGGAGTGCACCTTATATATTGTTTGTTTCAAAAAGACAAATTCCCATCTCCATATAAATAAGCCTAACTAAACAGTAAAAAAAAAAAAAAGCCTAACTAAATTTGATAATGTAATCAATTCGTCAAGTTATGTTAGTTGTAAGACCCCTCTTTATCTTAACTTGCAGCGAAATATTAATGCATGGTTCAGTATGCACAATAGGAATAACATAAATATACTGATATTATTGATATAATATACTTGAGTGTATATAGAAATTCCATACAAGGTATCGTACAATAAATTTCAGACCTTAAAATAAATAAAAGGTCTTCGGATAACCAATTGCTTTGCTTGTACTGTCCGGAACCTTTGGTTGCTGGAAATTACACTTCCGCCCTTTTAGCCGTTGCCTGCAGCTGAAAACTATATATTTGTATGGAAATGGTGAGATTTGAGAGAATATCAGTAGTAACAAACTATCAATCATATAAAATGTCATACATAAATATGCTAAGCACCAAATAATGTAACAAAACCATGACACTGTGTATACACCCTGCATGTTAGTGTACCACAGCTGGGTCTTAGCTGTGTGATCACTATTCATATCACAGAATATGGTATACACAAGCATATAAGCACTCACATAGTGTATAAGAGATAGGTTACTCCCTGGAATGTCCTTTCCTTACCTGACTGTCGGTCCAAAACTATCTGTTCAGCTCGGGCTATCGTTATATCCTAAAATTCTAAATTTAAGATAAATGAGTTATTATTCATTCATAAATCACTTTAAATTCAATGTGTTGGTTATCTTGACTCAAAATCACATTTTGACCATTTTACTCTTAAGAACCCGGTCTAAGCGCCTTTGTACCCGGTCCAACTATACTTTCCCAAAAATTATGACCCGGACTATTCTTATATAATTTCATCCATGGAATCCATTTTTTACCTTTGTTTTGTCAAATTCATGCCCAAATAACATATTTACCCCTGGCAACCATGAATAAGGGTTTTAGGGGTAAAATTGTCATTTCACACCCTAAAGCCTTTGCACTCCATATTATACATGTTCCCTACCCAATTTTACATTCTAAACACAATGGAATCATCAAATTGATGATATTACAACTCTTTTTGGACGAAGTTGCCCTAGCTGAAATCTAGAAAATTAAGGGAAATTAATGTTTCTTGCTTCCAATCAACTTAACACCTTGTTTACACCCCTAATCACTTATTTAATCACTTAAACACACTTCCCACATGATTATTCTAGATTTAGGCAGCACCTTTCCTTAAGGTTTGAGCTTTCTAAATTTCAAAAACCAAGCAAAACAAGCCACCAAACAATCATACCCCCAAGTATAAATCAACAAGAGAAACAAGGTTCTTGAGATTACCTTTGATTTCTTTCTTTCTCCCTCTAAAACCATCCTTTCTCTTTCTACAGCCTTGATTTGGCTTGCTATCCATAGATTTCAAGGAGAAGAAGAGGTTGGAAGAGGTTCCCAAGTGATTTAAAAGGCAAGAACACTTGAAATCAAGTCTTACCTTTTATTTTGGCTTGAACCCTAACCTTGGCTTGTTCTTGAGCTCTCAACTTCCAAATAGCTCTCTCTCTCTCTCTCTCTCTCTCTCTCTCCCCTTGTAGCTGAATGAAATTTGAAGGCCCAAAGGAAAGAGAAAACTTATAAAAATATCTCCTTCATTCTTTTTAGTTTTATTATATTTTATGGCAATTTTAACACATGCCCTCTAACTTGATATAACCCTCTTTTGCCTTCCCTCATGCACTTCGCAGAAAATGGCCTTCAACAGGGAGTAATGGGCTGATTTAATTCAGCTATTAACCTCCTCCACCAATATTAGATAAGGTTGTAAATGTTGACTTCTTTACCATTTTTTTTTCTTTTGACCATTTCCTAAAAATATGATCCTAAATATCAAAGAAATATTTTTCCTTTATTTCCAGCCCATTTGGATGAAAATGAGTATGTGCTAAAGAAAACAATTTTCTTTGGCTTAATATGGCAAATTATCATTTTGCCCATACATTTTGTGATTTTTGCTTAAAACTGGCAGCATTTTCACCCAACTTTGAAAGTTAATATCTTTTTTTTAGACATTCAATTGAGGTACTTTCAAAGGCTTCTTAACCCTTATTAAGTCTAGTTTTAATGAAAAATATAGCCTTTAGTCAAATAGAAGCTCAACATTCCCAGAATTTAAATTTTTGGATATTGTCCCAGAAAATGGCCAGTTTCATTGGGTAAACTTAAAAAATTCATAACTCTTTGTGTACAACTCCAAATGACCTATCAAATCAACAGTTGATGAGTCTGCTTTTATACTAGAAAATATCATAGACATTAGACATCATTTGCTTATTCAAAAATGTCACACTACTAGACTGCTACTCAGGAAAACTTATAGGCAGCAACTTCAAATGCTTACAATGTGTTCTAAATATAATCATGTTGTGTGTGACCACTAATTGCCTTGTTTTTTCATTATATATGCCCTTTAATTCACCGTTTTATTCTCTTAAATATAAGGAATTTTGGTGACTGAAATTCAGGATGTTACATTTCTTCCCCCTTTCAATAAATTTCATCCTCGAAATTTGAACATCATATAGAATCACCTATGCTTTGGGTGATCCTTTTTTATCACTTAATCCATCCTTTTATCATGTGCAGGCTCACAAGCTGTGCAACATTATGATCATATTCAATCTATCTCTTTCATATGCAAGCTCATCGAGCATGCAACACAATCATCATATTCTCATTAAAGATCTTAGATAGTATTCAGCATTCACATTCATCATAATGACATTCAATAATTAGTGTGCAACATAAACAACTGGCATATAATATTGTACATCCAAGGGTCTCTGCCCCCAACACTCGGGTCACTGCCCATTACAATTCTATATACATATGCTAGCCTTAAGGACATAAAGGTCCACAAGGTCTTAGGGCATCTGGACACACTAGTTCGCTACAACATCGCTGGTATATAGGATCTCATAGCCTGGGGACTTTGCCCTATACAATCTTGCACACAAAGTCTTATACCTCAAACCTTTACTCGTCACAATTTTCAAATACATAACATTCTACTGGCTTAAGGACATGTATGTCCATCAGGTCTTGTGGCCTAAGCACATACTGTTTATCATCTTTACTGAATACGTAACGAGACTAATAACCTTAGGACATATAGCACATTAGGCATTACTGCCTTGTACAATCATGTATATTGGGGCTTACTGCCAACATAAGTGGGTATTTGATTCTGAGAGGCTACAATGTAGAGAGTATTTACCACCATTATGCCCTACTACACTAGGGCTCATACCAATTCCAGTTCACGTGTCACCACAAGTTCACGTGTCACCACAAACCATAAGGGTTGTGTGACTGTTGATCATACATGTCATTGCATTGTACACACGCAAGTTGTAATATTGTACATCACACATATTGTAACACTATTGACCATTAAGGCCATATTATGTTTTGGGATGATCAACACTGATGTGAATATCAACCTTTCCTGTAAGTCTCAAAAATTGCACCTAGATGTACCATACTTCCGCTGCCCACTCTGATGCTTCATACTATCAAATACCATATAGGTGAGGCTACACTATCTGCCCACCCTTGTCTTACTACCTCGGTTGGATTCTATTTGGCATCCTTAGTAACACACAATCATTCATAGAAAATGTAATAAATAAATATGCCATGTACCATATAAGTAATAGAATTATAACACTATAAATTTGACTATCTGTCGGTGTTCGAGTACAAACCTAGTTTGTACCCCTATTGTCTTGGCTGCATACATTATTCAAGATCATATGACTTATGACTCCTACTTGTTTCCCTCACTAGCTGCATGTATTATTCAGAATCATATAACTGTATAACCCCAACTTGTGCCCTATTCCAATGTAGACCACTTCCTGCCCCAAAATGTTTCACTGTCCCGACACAGATGACTGCCTATCCAGAAATGTTGTTTCCCTATCCTAATTAGGTTCTACACCCCAAACAAGCTGTGTGTCTACAACTTATGTCACAATCACATTGTGTAGGAAAGAAAGTGATACTACGTTGGCCTGTCCTGAATGATATTGAATTTCTAACTTTTCCCTCATTTGTTATCTGCTTTTGCTGCACCTCTCATGGCTGTGCAATAATATTATGTATCACTGTGTTGGCATTTGATAAATCTCATTCTGTGAGACAACGTGTCTTAGCACCACTCTTAGGTACTCCTTATGTTATTCTCTACTCTTCAAGTAGATTAGAATATTGACACTAAATCTATAACCAGTCCTCTATCAACTGGAGATCAAACCTTCCTCAGAAGATAGGGGTGTCGGCCTCTGTCAACAGTATACCCCTATTGACTGAGCTGTGTTGTTCATGTTTGCAAACTGTCTCCTATAGGAACAAGTATAAACAAAGGCTCCCGTTCGGGTTCCTTAGATTGTTGTTCATATTCTTATTCACAAGGATTGTCCTTATCTGTGTTCTGTTCCTGCATACTTCTCGCATTTCATTCTTGATGATCATGGATCATTGTTTGTTGTTCTGTTAACTTACTCTGTGTTTGCTTATTGGGTTAGGTCTAACTTCCTAACCCTACCCAGCACCTGTACCTTCTGGTTTCATCACCTTTATGTTTTACTATGTGAAACAAAGAAGAGGTAAGCATATGATAATCACAAGGGCATATCTGTCATTACACATTGTGTTGGGTACACAGGTACTCCTAAAATTCACATAACAAAGGTTTGCTGTAGTCAGGGAAAACCTGTAACAATATACAGCCTCTAAACTACCGTACAACATGTTACTCTCTTGTGTTGCATAACATAACATGTTCATGTAACTTCCTAGGGGGTCAGCCATCCTAAGATTTCTTTAGGTTGAGCACACTTAATTTTTTTATACTTGTGTCAAAAAGTAGATACCGGCTTCAGCTGTCTCCGACCATCGATACCTTGTGATTGCCCTTGGTCCACTGAGTCATGCCAATTGTCGCTGACTGACTAAACAGTGCATGTGGATACTAACCACATTGATATATAGTCCATTACATGTGCCTAAATACGTAACCTTATATACTCCCTGATGTCCACAAAGTTGTTTGTTAGACCCCAATCTATAGTTTCATTCTTCTTCCGGCCCAACAAATTGTGTTTGGATAAGAGTACAGTGTTGTGCGGATCCCAATGTCATTCGGAATCCCTAAACTAAATTATCTCTGACCACGTTCCTCTAGGATCAGTCTGTCTGTGTATGCTATATTCTGGGCCATTGGGATATTGTGCTCACGGACAACTCGCAAGTATATACCCTTGATGTGTTGCCACAAATATTGATCTGATTATAAGCCATTCATCACGTATACCGCTCTGACACTGGGAGCAGTAACGAAATCTGGATCTGTCTCTGTTTTGTCTGTTGTAGCTTTTCTGCCTGACTCTCAACTACCTGAAACTGTAGTTAAACACTGATCAGCCTATTAGTGATTTTGTTCTAGGATGAGATCCCACACTTTGGCCTTACTCAAACCCGGTTCCTCAGTGTCCATGTCATCCTTATACCATCTTCTATCTGGTATAGTAATATGTGTTGCCTTCCAAGTATTCAATTGCTTCCTTGAGGCTTGTCTATTCCTTTTAGGGGCTTGTGATCTAGCCAAAGTAATTCACTTTGTTGTTCCTATCACGGTATAATTAAGCATATCAGTATACTATCCTGGTGCCAGAACCACCGCATTTACAATAGCAGACAATTTTGTGGCCAGAATCCTTGCTCTGATACAAAAAATGTAAGACCCAACTCTATCTTATCTTGCAGCAGAATAATAACGCGTGGTTCAGTGGGTACAACAGGAATAACATAAATATACTGATATTATTGATATAATATACTTGAGTGTATACAGAAATTCTTATACAAGGTATCGCACAATAAATTTTAGACCTTAAAATAAATAAAAGGTCTTTGGATAACCAACTGCTCTGCTTGTATTGTCCGAAACCTTTGGTTGCCAGAAATTATGCTTCCGCCCTTTTAGCCATTACCTGCAGCTGAAAACTATATATTTGTATGGAAAGGGTGAGATTCAAGAGAATCTCAGTAGTAACAAACTATCAATCATATAAAATATCATACATAAATATCACAGTCTACTTTTATACTAGAAAATATCATAGGCATTAGACATCATTTTCCTATTCAAAAATGTCACACAACTAGACTGCTACTTAGGGAAACTCACTGGCAGCAACTTCAAATGCTCAAAATTTGTGTTCCAAACATAATCATGTTGTGTGTGACCACTAATTGTCTTATTTTATCATTCCATATGCTCTTTAATTCACCGTTTTATTCCCTAAAATATAAGGAATTTTGGTGACCAAAATTTGGGATGTTACATTAGTTAGCACTTAAACCATGTTTAACTAAATATATTTTCTCATGTACTTGATCCAAGTATGTTTTCTTCTACGTTACAAGTAATAATATTAAGTAAACTATCAATTTCATTACAAGAATTAATATTAACATATTTCTTGCTTGTTGTATTGATTAAAGGGGCATGGCTACAGTAAAGTCATAAGCAGGGAAGAATTTATATTTATATTTTTTTTTGCCAACTAAATTTAAAATTCTTTAGAAGTTGGGCACAAACTTACACACATTCATTTTTTTTTGAACAAACGTACATTCAATATTAATACATAAAAAAATTTTAAAAATATATGTTTTGACAAATAATGTCTTTTAAAAACTATTCTTATTAGACAATAGTAATGAGTGTTTTTGGTAACACACTACAAAAAAATTGATTAGCAACGGAATTTGGTGATGAAATTTGATGACGATTCTGTCATAAAATAGACTATTAATTGCCAACAGAACTTGACTATGAACCACCTCACACAGAACTTGACCATCTGCCACCTGCCTATCTTGTGTTTAAGCCATCTCACACAGAACCTGACTATGAATCCATCTTCGGATCTAATTACCCTTTGGCCAGATAATTAAGAGAAACTAATCCCAATAAGTCATCTAAGAAGAAAGTAGTAACCACTTCTGGCATCAGAACTCAGAGTTACTTTTCACAAACCTACCAACACCTTATACAGGACCAGCCTTCACTTATAATAGACCACCCTAAACCTCACTAAAAATATGTACTCAACCCACCTCTCCACCAAAGACTTCAATACCTTCGACATCCTCTACTAATAGAGGAAAAAGCATAGTTGCAACTCAATCCAGGACCATTGGATTCTTAGATGATGACAATTTTGAATTCCCAATCCTCACATTAGAATTAACTCCTTCTGAGGAAGGAAACACTACGAGGAAGAATCCAATTTGAGAAAGTTCTACCTCTGTGACAACAGAAACTTCAAATAAATCCACAATTGAAGAAGTGTCTAGTGAGGATCAGTATTATGAGGACCTATCACCTATTGCTATGGTTGATACAAGAAATACCTCACAACAACATACTATCGTTGAAGACCCATTCTTTAGTGAAGAATAAATAGGAGAATCAATGCCTTCACCAGCAAGAAACCAGAAGGCAAACCTTTTAATGGACTATGGTTTACTTTTGATGATATTTCTCTATCTAAGTGGTGAGATAAGCTTCATGAATTTGGAGCAGAGATTGACTTATAGATGACTCAATCCTCAACCACTCTTGAACAAGTTCTGACAGAGTTTATTTCCAAGATGACTGGAAATTTACAAGAATGGTTTACAAAGCTCAATGAGTATCAAAGAATTTAGGCTATAAGAGTAAACAACCCAGCAACATTCCTTAGAGCTATCCATACAGAGTTCTTAAGTGATGTTTATGTTATTCAACGAAGACATTATCAAGCGTATTATGAAATGAAGTGTTATTCCCTCAACCGTAGAGATTTGCAGAACCATTTCAACAGAATGTCAGAAAAATATTATCAATTAGGAGGAGCCCAAGACTCTAATCTGAGGCATGTGTTTGTTACCTCTCCTCCAGAAGAACTTCAGCCATAACTTCATCGAATGATCAGTTTTCTTCAAAAAGAAGTCTCTTAACTCTCACTTGGAGAAATATACCAGATTGCCTTGTCAACTCTTGACAAGTTGTGTAAACAACAAAAATTCTTCAAGTCCATGATGAAAGGAAGTTCTAAGCTTAAGCCTACTTGTAGTAAATCTAATTTAAAGATCAAATGCAAAGATAAGCATGCTTGCCATTGTTCGAACAAAAAGAAGTCCCATTTTCATAAGTATGACTCCTTATAGGGTTATAAAAGTCACTTAAAGAAAAGGAGACCAAACAAAGCTCAAGGTAGAAATACAAATATTTTAAAAGAAGGTCCCCTAGATCTAGAAAATTTGATGCATGTTTCCTTTGTGGAAAAATAGGCCATTTTGCTAAAGCCTGTCCAAATAAGAAGAAGAGAGAAGTAAAAATGCTATAATCTTTCTATAATGCATTACCCATAGAAGAAGATGAAAATGTTGAATATGTGTTTGAACAACAATCTGAAAGGGACAACAATACTCAATATGCTTTACCCATTTACGACACCAGTATAAGTGAGTCTTCTTTAGAAGAATCCTCTTATGATGTGGATTTTAGTACCTATCACCCTTACGGGCCCATTTATTCTCTTAGCCCAGCTACTAAAAAGCCTACTAGAGTCTTAGGATCATTAAGGTCCTTAGGCATGGCCCAAAATTGATAAAAACCCCAGGCCCAATATCACAACCAAGATCCTTCCCTCCAAATATAACAAACTCATAACAGGCATAGCCTATATAGATACAAGATCATGTGCCACTATCTTAAAACAGCATATTCTTCCTAAAGAAGATTGGGCCCCCTTTGACCATCCCTTCATCACTGTCGATAGAAAGATCTTTAACATAGACCTTGTTTTGAAAAAGAAAATTGGAATAAGGTTCTTTCTAGGATGTATTGTATGGATCGGAGTTCTGGGAAGTTATCTTCCTGAAAGAGACAATCTCTTTGGTTTTGATGCCTTTTATAGAACTAAACATCTTTACATTACTCTAAAAAGTCTCAAATTCAAAAAGTACTTCAGCCCTTATGTTCCAACCCCTAGCATTCTAGAGATTAACCAAGCTCTATCTAGCTATTCAAACATCCAAGATCAATTGCCCAAGTTATGTGCTGATAGTTATGATCAATTCAAACATCCTGCTTCACTATGGAAGAGTAAATAATTCTTCATCAAACTCCCTTTTAAAAAAGAATGTAGATATTAATCCTACCAAAGTCCCTGAAGATCTCTTTCTCACCAGACAGGAATGTGCTTCTCTGGTAGCACAAGGATTAATGAAACCCACAAAATCAAATTGGGAGTGTCAAGCATTTTATGTGGAGAAAAGATCAGAGATTGTTAGAGGAAAAAAGAAATTGGTGATTGATTACAAGGCCCTCAACATGTTCTTATAGGATGACAAGTTTCCATTACCCAAAAGAGTACCTTAACCTTTCAGTTAAGTATGGCAAAGATCTTCTCAAAATTTGATCTTAAGGCAGGATTATGGTAGTTGGGCATCCACCTTGATGACAGATACAAAACTACATTCTGCATACCAGATGCCTAGTATCAGTGGAAAGTAACACCATTTGGATTAAAGGTGGCTTCTTCCCTTTTATGATTAGGATATTTGAACCAATCCTGCTCTTCTCTGAAGACAAGGAAACTCACAGAAGGCTACTGGCTCAATTTGTTGATATAACAACCCAATATGGAGTCATGCTCTCATCTAAGAAAGGATATATAGCCTAGGCCCAAATTGAATTTCTTGGAATTATATTTTAAAATTGTTTTTACCAACCAGGCCCTCACATTGCACAAGAATTGCTTAATTTCCCATATGGCAATCTATCGGTAAAGCAAATCCAGCAATTCTTAGAAATTGTAAATTATCTTCGAGGCTTTTTTTCAGATATGACTAAACATACAAGCCAACTATCTAAAATCCTTAAGAAAACCCCATCCTTTGGGGATTAGACCAGACCAAAGCTGTCAATAGACTAAAACAAGTAGATCAACACCCTCTACCTCTAAAAATCCCTAGATCAGGACAAAGAATATTGTAGCTGATTACCTCTCTAGACTATAGAAAGTTTAACTCCTTACCTCTTCCTAACCTCTCACTATCTTAGGCCTAAACACCATGTCTTTACCACCCAACAAATATTTCATCACAAAAAACCATGAATTCCCTTTAAGAACCAAGCCAAAAGAAATTTGTTCTATTGGTTCCATCTTCTCATTACCAAATACCACATTCAGCCCTCCAATGAATTTTTGAATTCAGATAAACCATACCTAACTATCCGTTTTATCAGGGGATCCATCCCAGAAGAGATGAAATGGTATCTCTTGTAACTCTCAGCCCTTTATGCCTGTTGTATAGCTATAGAACCTCTTCATGTATACCATTTCCTCCATGACAGCCAGAACCAAAATTCTCCCTTATGGACTATGCTTTAATGGTTCTCACCCCTTCTAGTTAGGGAAAACATCTTTGTGAGACTATCTAAAAGTACAAGTTACGGAACATTCCATAAGAAAACAATGCCACTCAAGTCTTTGTTTTCCCTTCACAAACCATACAATATGGGTTTCAAGTAAGACTTTACACTACCAATCTGGTCTATCTTTACCATGTTGATACTGACTGACCTCAATACAAAAGACAAACCTTGGAAATCATAAAGTTGTTCATCAGCAATCTGAATAACTGCCCTAAAGGGAATCCAGGCTTTATTTGCACTTTACTCATAGCAGTTCCAAACGAACCATTTGTCCTTGCCAATCCTCATAAATGGTACAGAAAGCCCAGAGAACAGATATTTATCCAGCCCCTCTAGCCTGGCTTGATGCTCGAAAAAAACAATCCCCTAAGAAGGAATCCCCTTCCAAGGAATTGCAATTATTTCCTACGAATACTCAAGGTCCATCTAGTTCTCAAAACCCATATGCAGATATCCAAGGCCCAGATAATTCTTAAGATCCATATGGTCCATTCTCTCAAGACCCATGGGGAGGCCCTTTCTCTCAAGAACCAAGAAAAAGCTCATTTACTCCAATCCAATATTCACAGTATCTAGAATACTATTCCCAAGTGTCGGCCAAGACAACAATGATGATGACTTGGAGTATGAAGATTATCTAAACCTATCTCCATCACATGAGCACATATATAAGGGATAATGACTTATCAGAATCATAAGAATGTTTGTTTTTATGGTTTGCTTTTCAAAATGCTTTTTACTTTCAATAATTGTACTCTCAGTCACAAGTAGGCTTAGTTGTTCTACTTTACAGCTAGTGTCTAATAATTTACATTTGTTGTGTGGTGTCTCTATTTAAAAGGATCATCGAAGTTTGTACCAAAGTTTCCATCAATAACAGAGTGTTTTCCTATGACTCCCTTCTAAGTTTTTTTATCTTCTGAAAGCTTCTTCTTTCTATAACTTCTCTCTTATCTATCTCAGAGATTCTAGTATGCTCTTGCCTCTTATAGAGGATCTTGTCTATAAGAATGAATGACATAATACTTGGGATTAAAGTTCTTTATGAGTTATGTGGTTCTGTCTGGGTTTCTAAAGATTGAGGTCTTTTCGGCTAATGGAGAGCCTTAAAATGACCATTACAGGGTAAAATCTGTAGATATCTTGGACTGGGTCTCATAGTTCATAAGCGACCCAACCCCTATGGTATTAAATAATGTCTGATGACTTGTTAGTGAGAATTAAAAGAATATTATGGTGAGGCTGGTGAAGGAGATATTGTGGAGAGGAAAATCTGGGGAGATATGAGATGACACGCGACGGTTTGAGCAGAAAGATAGACAAGCGAGTTTTGGAAAAGCATGCTTTAAGAATCAAGAAGATTGAGAATTGTGAACTACTAATATTTGTTATTTCTAGGTCCAATTCAACTTTTAAAACACTAGTTTCCTATAAAAAAAATTAAAATTGTAGTTTCTATTTTTTTTAAAAAAGCTATAGTATATATCATATCCATCAAGAAAGTAATAGAGTAACAATATAGAGGTAGTTTGGGAATGGACTTCGATACTAAATGTAATACTTTTCTTTTTAATTTTATCTATCATAAATATTTATCATTATTTTAAAAAAAAACTAATTTTCTTAACTTATAAACTTATATATAATATAACGCTAGGCATAAATATTTGAGAGAAATCGATCAGTGTCACATATGTTATAATTAATTAATTCAGTTAGCTTCATTATTTTGCTCAAATTAGATAAATATATCCATAAATAAATAAAAGATAAATAGGTTTTATATCAAGGACTAAAAGGACACTAAACATGAACTAATAGTTGTTGACCTTCTTATATGAGTATTAAGTTATTTGAATTGAATTTATTTTGATCTACGAAACCTTCTTGTTATGAAATGGTATTATATAATATTATGTGAAAAATTTCTCACTTCGTTAGAATGTTAAATTAGTCAAGATGGTTAGTGTTAACCACTATGTCAAGTGTGTGTGACTCTGTGTGGTTGGTCTCCCAATGATCAATTAATATGATTTTTCCTTCATTCTTTTACTCTTCTCATTCATCTCAAATCATTATAGATAATAAAAGGATGCAAGTCTTATGAACACATTCAGGCTAAACCAGGTAGATGTCAAAACAAATTAGTATTAGCCCAAAAAAGTTATCCAGGACAGAATAGTTACATCGAACACATAAATTAAATATTATAATTTCATAATTTTCTAATCATCAAAATAAAACAATTATAGCACAAAGGTCTCAGGCTAAATTTATACTAAAAGTATTATGCCATCTTTTAATAGAGAAAAGTTTTGGCATCAGCCCCAGAAGAATAAAGAGTGTTAGAATAAGAAAAAATGTTCACCCTATGTCCAAATCTATGTTGACAGATTCTTTCAGCTTTGCTTCCTCTTTCGCCAATTAGTAAGTCATATTTATACTGTTGGAAAATAGCCTAGTCCACCCTTGGTGGATTGGGCCCAAGCTCAATAGGATTTGGGTCAAAGTATAAATAACATAAATGCTTGGGTTGATATATGTAATATTTTCCAAAATATTATGAGTCATGTTATTTATCCGATGCAATATGACTCTACAAGTGGTATTATTTCACTGAAACAATATATCTCTCAATCGAAAGGATATCTTGTCTCTCTGATGGAAGGACATGTTAGTAGAAAAGAAAGGGGTGCATAGAACCCTATAAATAGACGTAAAGGGATTCAGTTGCAAGACACTTGAATTAACATACAGAAACTCTACCACTTTGATTCCCTATTCCCTCTACTATATTTCTCTTTTCTTTTTCCTGTTTGTGGTGTATTTGCTGTGCGTGCTAATCGCTTCCGCAACTCTGATCCGATTAGCGTGGGTACAAGAGATAAAACGGTCGCACTCCAGGTGCGCCCAATTATTCTTACATGGTATCAGAGCCTGATTTGCCTGTATGAGATTATGACCTCCATATTATGATAATATGGTGTGCATATTATTATTTTCAAAGATCTATGTATATTATCATATTACTTCCCCTGTGTGTGTTTATTTTTCTTTCGTGAGTTTGAAAGAAAATATATTGGTGTTTGTGTGAGTATATATGGTTCTTTATTTTTCCTGATGTCTGTGATTGTGGTGGTCGGCGTTTTTCTTTTTTCTTTCTCTAGATATAATCATGTGCATGTAAAGGAAAAAAACGGGGGGAAACAGAGATTCAATCGCATGTTATAGTGATATGTATATATTTGGTTCATACTTATACATATATAGTTTTCTCCCATTCCTTGTAATATACTTATATGTTTTAAATGTAAACTCCAGAAGCCTAGAACAATAAAATAAAAGAACTTTAGAGAGAAAACATGAAAAATGAATTTCTGTTAGCATTGGGTCATTTTAAAATCAGAGAATTAGGATTCAAAATTAGTCGCATTGTTTAGAGCTCAAAAAAATGATGAAAATGGACACCAAGAAAGCGCAAAACGGAAGTCGGACGGAGGAGATATGGAGGAGAGAAGTTTCCGGGTCGACGAACCCGACCCATGCTTGCAACTGAGTCGGGTCGACTTGGCTGGAGGTTGAAGACAACCTCCAGTCTCCAAAACGACATCGTTCTATGTTTTAAAAAAAGTTTTTTTTTTGTTTGAAGGTGTTTGGGCCACACAAAAAAAGTTTTTTTTTTGTTTGAAGGTGTCTGGGCTACGAAAAAAAACGAATTCAGTCAAAAAAAAATGAGGCCCAGACTACTAAACCCGAATCCAGAAGCAAAAAAAAAGCATTTGGGCAGAAAAGCCACGTGGCTCGTAAGGCCACGTGGCATGTTCGTTTGACACATGGCAGGCATATTCCGACAGCTCTCGGCGTATGGAAGCGGATGAGCTAGCGCGTGTCGCTGGATTGTTGCCGGAAGGTGGCGCGTGGTGTTAACGCACCACTGTGTGCGTGTGTCTTCTCTGTTTTTTTATTTTTCAATTTTTTGTTGTCTTTTGGCGTGTGGGGGCACGTGCAAGCTCCAAATGAGACCCGATTTGCTCTTAAAATTCCTAAATTCATGATCTTTAATATGATATGCTATTTGAGTAGTTTTGACACTAATTAATATATGTTTATGATATTCTAAGTGCATTTATGAATGTTTTAAATTATTTTTAAAACTTCTAAAATTCATTTGTTGATTTCAAAATTTTTTTGTTATATTTAAAATGTGGTATAAACATGTTTTCATATATTATAGAGAGAATATTGTCTTATTTATATTACGATGAAGCATGATTTAGTTAATAATTCATTATATTATTATATGTTTTTGACAAGTGGGAGCTTTTAGGAGTTGTTAGTCCTAAAAGTTAGACTTGTTAAAGTACATATATATAATTCTTGACAGAATTTTAGTGATGTTGCTAATATTTATGTGATGGGAGATATAAACGTATACTCCTGATCATGAATTTAGTAGTATTACTATTTTTTCTGGTTAAGAATAATATAAGTACATGACATTGTATACTGTGTTGTGCTATATATTGTCGATGATATATTCAATAGTTTAATTCCTTTAGAGAGACATATTGAATATGGAATAGATTTGTCACAGAATTGAAAATGGCAACTAAGAATATCATCGCTGAGTTAAATAAAGGGGACAAATTAAATGGTGATAATTGGGATATCTGGCACCGAAAAGTCCAATATATTTTGGAGGAACAAGAGGCAATGGGATCTCTAACAACAGTTGTAGCACAGCCTGCTGCTGGGAATACGGCCCAACACAGGAGAGACCAAGAGGTCTATGAGGCTTGGAAAAAGAAAAATAGCATTACAAAAATTACATTGCTGAGTACAATGGCAGATGACCTCATGTGTGAATATGAGAAAAATGAAACAGCGCAAGCCATATAAGCAGCGTTGAAAGACAGGTTTGGTGGTACATCCACCTCTAAGCTTAGACGATTAACTATTAAGTTTGATACGTATAAGCTTAGGCCAAATACTTCCATGAAACAACATCTGAGAGAGATAGCAAATATGATTAGAGAGTTGAAGGAAGCTAGGCATACTGTGTCTGATGAACAACAAGTTCAGGTAATGATAAGATCATTGCCATCTAGTTGGGAGCACATGAAAGTTAATCTAACCCATAATGAAGGCATTAAAAATTTTAATGATGTGGCTAAACACTTGGAACTTGAGGATGAGTGCTTGGAGGCATACAAGTCCTCTGGTCATGCCTACTACACAGAGGGTGCAGGTCCTTCTAATGCAAAACCCGATTCCAAGAAGGGGAATAAATTCCAAAAGAATGGAAAGAAAGACAAGAATAAATTTGTAAAAGGCAAAAAGGAATTCCAGAAGAAAGGAAAAAAGGGCAGGAAGAAGAAGAAAAATGACTTAAAGAAAGTCAAATGTTTTTCCTGCAAAAAAAAAAGGGTCATTTCGCACAGGATTGCACCGAGCGAAATGAGAGTGAAAAGGTACTAGTGGATTATGTAAATTCACATGTTTCCTATGTTTCTAGCACTGTTTTCCTAACAAAGAATATCTATTCTTCTTGGATTTTGGACTCAGGTTCAACAGACCACGTAACGAGGGATCGAGGATCCTATGTAGAATACTGTCGGTTGCCTGACAGATGTAAGTGGCTTTATTTAGGCAACAATGCAAAGATTGAAGTTAAAGGCATTGGAACTTGCAAATTAACTTTGCGTAGTGGAAAGCCTTTGATCCTTCATGATATGCTCCATGCTCCTAACATCCGACGGAATTTAGTTTCTGTAAAATGTCATGTAAACTATGGGTTTAATGTAAACTTTCATGATAAAGTTGCAGACATATTTTATAATTTTGTATTTTATGGTTTAGCTTTCCTTTTAAAGAAGTTCTTTGTAATGGATACTATTGATGATTATAATATACATGATTGCTTTGCTACTTCTTCTGATTCAACTATTGATATGGCTATTTGGCATGCTAGACTAGGGCATATTAATCAAAATAAAATGATTAAACTAGCAAAAGAATGTTTGCTAGGATCCATATCCAATATGAAAATGTCCTTGTGTGAAAGTTGTCTAGCAGGAAGGCAACTAGAAAACCTTTTGGTAAAGGAAACAGATCAGAACAACCATTGCAAATAATTCATTCTGATATTTGTGGTCCTATGAGTGTGAGGGCAAGGCATGGAGCTTGGTATTTTATCACTTTTATTGATGACTATTCACAATACGGTCATGTCTATTTGATCACACATAAGTCTGAGGCTCTTGAGTGCTTCAGACAATACGTAAATGAAGTTGAAAATCAAATGGACAATAAAGTTAAAGTGTTACGTACTGATCAAGGACGTGAATATTTGTTCGATCAATTTAAAGAGCTCTGTGAAGAAAAAGGGATAATTAGGCAGCTAACTATTCCTGGCACTCCATAACAGAACGGAGTTGCTGAAAGAAAAAATAGAATGCTCCAGACATGGTTTGGTCAATGATGGCACAAGCAAATCTACCAATTTCATATTGGGGTGATGCTTTAATGATTGCTACCTTCATACTTAATCGTGTGCCCTCAAAATCAGTTACTTTAACACCTTATGAGTTATGGACAAAACGCAAGCCGGATCTTAGTGTCCTTAGGCCTAGAGGAAAGAAATGTATCTTTTTAAGGTACTCTGAACAATCCAAAGGATATGTCTTCATAGGTGAAAATGAAGAAAGAACAGTAACTGAAATTGAATCTAAAGATGTTACATTTCTAGAAAATGAATTCCCTAAAAGGGGAGACATTGACCGCACTGTATCTCTTTTTGAGACACAGGAACAAACAAGTATAGAACATATTGGTATGCCTAAATCATCCCAAAATGTCGATCTAAGTGAGAGCTTAGAAAGGTCAACACAAAGACCTAGACAAAAGAAAAGACAAAGGCAAGAAGCTCCTACAAGAAAGAGTAACAGGGAAAGTATCCCTAAAAGACGCTTCCAAATAGAAAGTGAAGTACTTATTGTTACTCCTGATAGGGATGATGAACCACGTTCGGTACTAGAGGCCTTATCCAGTCCTCCTAAAGATGAATGGAAAAAGGCTATGGATGAAGAAATGAACTCAATGAGAAAGAATAAAGTTTGGGAATTGGTTGACCTACCAAAAGGGCGAAAAACCATTAGGAACAAGTGGGTTCTCAAAATTGAAAGAAAGGTAGATGGGTCAATTGATAAGTATAAGGCATGATTAGTTGCAAAGGGGTATACATAGCAAAAAGGTATAGATTATGAAGATACCTTCTCACCTGTGGTACAATTTAATTCTATAAGAATTATTCTAGCGATAGTAAACAGTTTAGACTTGGAATTACATCAAATAGATGTTAAAACTGCATTTCTAAATAGTGATCTGGATGAGGAAATCTATATGGAACAACCATTAGGTTTCATTGAAAAAGAAAAAGAGAACAAAGTTTGTAAACTTAAAAGGTCTATTTATAGACTCAAGCAATCATCCAGACAGTTTGAGGGTAATTTGAGGTTTCATAAAGCAATAACCTCTTATGATTTCCAAATGATTGAAGAAGATCATTGTGTCTACATCAAACGGTTTGAGGGTAATTTTGTTATATTATCCTTATATGTATATGATATACTATTGGCTGGAAATAATCTGAATTCGATTATAGCTATTAAAGAATGGCTTTCATCGAATTTTGAAATGAAAGACATGGGTGAAGCAGAGTATATACTTGGAGTTAAGATCCAAAGAGATCGTTAAAAAAGAATCCTATATCTTTCACAAGAAAATTACATTAAAAAGATTCTCGAATGATTCAATATGAGCAACTGCAATTCTTTGGATACCCCAGTGGCTTCTGGTGTAACCTTAAGTGATAAGATGTGTCCCAAAACTGAGTCTGATCAAAAGAAAATGATGAAAGTTCCCTATGCTAGTGCTGTTGGTAGTTTAATGTACGCAATGATGTGTACAAGGCCAGATATCTGCTTTACGGTAGGATTGGTAAGTAGGTTCCAGTCCAACCCAGGTGAGCGTCACTGGAAAGCAGTAAAAAGGATCATGAGATACTTAAAAGGCACCTCTGACTATGCACTATGCAATGAAGGAAGTGATCTACGCCTGGTTGGATATTTCGATGTTGATTTAGGCAGAGATGAGGAAGAGCGAAGATCGACCTCAGGTTATACTTTCTTACTGAATAATGGCGCCATATGTTGGAGTAGTAAGAAGTAAACATGTATTGCTTTACATTCTATGGAAGCCAAGTTCATAGCATGCACTACAGTTGCACAAGAGGCATTATGGTTGAAGGGTTTCATTGAACATCTTGGATTTGGCAATGAGAGTACCAATCTAGTATTAATGCATTGTGATAACATTGCAGCCATAGCCTATACTAAAGATCCTAAGTATCATAGTAAGACCAAACATATAGACATTAAGTACAATTTTGTAAGAGATTATATAGCACAAAAAATTATTGATGTACAACATATTTCGACCAAAAGTATGGTTGCTGATCCCCTGACCAAACCAATTGCCAAGGAAACATTTGAAAAACATGTAAGGGCACTTGGTGTACGTAAAATGTAAAATTTCAGACTTTATTACATTTATGATTAATTGAAGTCCTTATCATTATTAGTATAAATGTCTGTGTGAAAGTATACAATGTCTAGTATGTCATACAGGCTTGTGAGGTTGTCTCTATCACACGAGCAATCGCCTTTGACACTCAAGAGGGGTGTGCAAAGATGAGACAATTGTGTTCACCTGTAAAGCAGCTAGAATGCTGATATGGTAGAGAAGAAACACAAACTATGTCACCTTGACAATAGTGTAGCGTGTCAAGATGAGATCCATAAATATGAATAAGTATAGACCGAATCATGGACATCCACTTCCATGATGCCTGTAGCCAAATAACAAATTCTTCAGCATTGACGTCTAAGTAGAAAGGAAGAATTTGAGTTTAGATGCTTGGAGTGTCTAGACTTAAGTCTGTACAGTGTTAACAATAAAATGCAAAATGACGTACGCTCTTATGGTGTAAGAGTAATACTGTAGCATGCGATTCATACCGCATGTACAAAAGAACTGCAAACGGGGAGCAAGTAAGAAGATTCCTGCTTAATTGTTGTGTGAGTCCCAGGAAGTTTCTACTTCTTCCATTGATATCCTTTGACTTTGACAATATCATAGAGGTGTGCTTCAACGTCTGCTACTTTAGCATATGTCCTACGATCATGATAGATGCGATCTATGGTATTATGTTAAGAAAGTGGCTGATGTATATTGAAGTGATATATGGGCGAAAGGAAGATTACTTGAAATATACACAAATATGCTAGTGTCTGAGACATGTTTTTTGTGGTATTATTTTTGATAATTTCATAAATGTGGATACTATGCATACTAGAAAGGCAATCTGGGTTTTATACTAACTCAAAAGGGATTAGATTAGCTATGTGAAAGTGTATATAAGTGAATCTAGGATATTTAAGTCACAATATTAAAATCAAGCTACACAAATAAAGGTTGTCTTGTGCTGGTCTCTATAAAAGAGATTTCTAGTACATACACCTATATACAGATGTCATGCCTACGCGGTCACGGCA
The DNA here is from genome assembly GCA_963210345.1 of Inga oerstediana. Taxonomy (NCBI): domain Eukaryota; kingdom Viridiplantae; phylum Streptophyta; class Magnoliopsida; order Fabales; family Fabaceae; genus Inga; species Inga oerstediana. The sequence continues at coordinate 74,241,581 of OY723399.1, read as the reverse complement.
AAGCACCTAGTATGAAAGAAGGAAGAAAAAGAGACATATCTAATCCACCAAGTGTGAGTGGGAGATGTTGGAAAATAGCCTAGTCCACCCTTGGTGGATTAAGCCCAAGCCCAATAGGATTTGGGTCAAAGTATAAATAACATAAATGCTTCGGTGGATATATGTAATATTTTCCAAAATGTTATGAGTCATGTTATTTATCCGATGCAATATGACTCTACAAGTGGTATTGCTTCACTGAAACAATATATCTCTCAATCGAAAGGATATCTTGTCTCTCTGATGGAAGGACATGTTAGTAGAAGAGGAAGGGGTGCATAGAACCTAATAAATAGGTGTAAAGGGATTCAGTTGCAAGACACTTGAATTAACATACAGAAACTCTGCCACTTTGATTCCCTATTCCCTCTACTATATTTCTCTTTTCTTCTTCCTGTTTGTGGTGTATTTGCTGTGCATGCTAATCACTTCCGCCACTGTGATCCGATTAGCGTGGGTACAAGAGATAAAACGGTCGCACTCCAGGTACGCCCAATTATTCTTACATATACACATCCTTACTTGTAGCGAACACCAAAGAATATCCATTTATTATGTTAAATCCTTGAACAATAGAATCTTTCTCCAACCCAATATCTTGAAAACTCAATGTCAAAAACATTGACCAAGAAGATGATTGATAATCTTTCAAAACCCAAAAGGAAAAAATAAGACTATCTCTATCCAAAATTCCTAATTAAATGTCACCACTTGGTGTTCCAACTTTATCCCACCTGAAAGTACACAGGTCATCATAGTCTAATTTAGCGAGAGTTTTTGTAGCTTCGTTAGGAAAGAGAAGCCTTCTTGCCTCACCATTTTCAAATTTATATGATAACACGTAATGATACCCTCCATTAAAATAAGGAAAAAGCATCATCCAACTATACCTATGCAAGCTTTTTTCTCTTTCTTTCCACACACCTTTTGGCATGTAAGTTTTACATACCACATTCTCCGATCCTTGGTGTCGGGAGTATTCAAAAAGAAGTAATTGATATTGATTTTGGTTCCGATCAAAGTCCATTGATATGAAAGTTTGAAGATGAGGATTATTAAATAATATCAAACTAGGTGGTGGAACAATATAGGAGAATGACTTTGTTGTTGGGTTACAGATAATGAATTCGGTTCTAGCTAGTAGTCTTCTTTTTTCAAGGAATTGAAAGAAAAGAAGTCCATTGCTAGACAAGAGGATTGTTCGCCCCTTTTAATTAAGAAATCGAAGAAAGCTTTTAGGAATAATAGCAGAGGAAGAAGATGGTGATGCCTTACTTCCATGTAATGCATATATTTTAGTTTCGAATCTTCCTTGAATGAAAAAGGAAGCATCACCATCTTGTAGGGTCAAATTTTGAGCATGCTTCACAATAAATTTGTTGTCCTTTGTGAGTCTATTTATAGATTTAGAGCATGATTTGAACTTCATAATGGATTTTGCGGGCAACCATGAGAATATATCAGATACTATCTCTTCAGGTACCTCCATAGTCTCCATAGTCTTTACCTCTATAGATATAAATCGATATGTCATATTTTTTTCATAAATAATTAGGCTAAAAAAAGAGGTGGGAAAATAAGGAAAAATATAAATTCTTAATGCACAGTGCTGGGCAATTTGTTTTTTTTAATGGGAGGCTTTTCCCAATTTTTCAAAACAAAGAAATCAAAGTGGTGAAATATTATAGAATAATGCTATAAACTTTCTTCGCTTGCTATGAGTCACATGCAAATGATTCTTCAACATACATTAACTTCGTCAAACCAATACTATCTTCAGGAAGAAACTAATGGTAGACCATAGCTTTTTTTTTATACTATCTTCAGGAAGAAACTAATGGTAGACCATAGTTTTTTAAAAAAAAAAAAAAAACTGAACATGATTTCGTCCAAGGCAAATAGAGAGATGAAGATTCAAGGGGAAAGAATCAAAGCAAAATCATGCGAAAATGCGTCCGAATTAAATATGATGTGCAGAAGTAGAATATAAAGGCAAAAAATAAAAAAAAAAAGACGGAAAAACAAAAGAAACAACAAATAGTTATTTTAGTGAATATTATTTTTAAATAGAAACACAAATAGTTATTCTTATATCTAATTATACTCTTCCACTTAAGCCGAGCCTCAAATAGTTTATTTTTTGTTTGAGGTTCATTTTAGTGATCGCAATGGATATATGGCTTGAAAATAATTTCATCATGCTTTGAGTTCTATGGTTCATGCAAAGGAAGAACTGTTGAAGAACAAAACCTTTTGTGCTCATACCTTTTTCCTTTCTTCTGAGTCTTTACAAAAGGGGTTTAAAATGTATTGGCTGTTTTCTTGATTACTAAAATCTATCAATTGTATGAACATACTTCTAATTAAAATCTATCTTTAGATGAAATGACTCTATCTTCAGTATCTTTGATTATAATTAAGATTAAATGACTCCAAATTTATAAGCTTCATGAGCATAGGTGATTCTAGAATAATGGAAAGGATAAGTAAATCTATTTTTACCCTCCTATTATTTAAGGGAATAGTTTAATTCAATCTTAAATGATTATAATCAATTCCTTATGTTCAAAAAATAATTATACTCAAACAATTATCATCACTTTACACATGTTGTACATATTAGTCTTGACCTATGTAGAGTATATTTTGTTGCTCTATTGACTTTTTATGTCAATTGAGTAAGTCATATTAATTAATTATTTTCTCTCATAATTATATTGTTTTGAATGAAATATCTTCAACTTATGTTAGTGTAGTGCATTTATTTAAATAGAAATAAGTTTTTTCCTTAATAACATTCTCCCCTCGCATCTAGTTATTGCTATATAAAAGATGCGGAGAAGTAGAGAACACTCTCGGTCTCAAAATCCAGAGTCACCAATACAGATGAGAAAACTGCTTACGGGATGTACTTATATAATGCCTCACCTAGTAAGTTTTTTTTATGCAATAATTTTTTTTGTTAAATGTATCTATCTAAATTATTTAAAGTATTTTATACCCATGCAAGCTATCATATTTCAAAACTTTTGATATTATCCATTTGTATGGTTTGATTGGTTAGTCTTTTTTAATTATCTTTAAAAATAATAAACTTTTTTATTTATACTCACGTTTTAAAATATTTATTTTGAATTCATAATAGAAAATTATTTAATGGATAACCAAAACCGATAGTTTCTTGGCCTGAACTTCATGACTATTTACAATTCAATATTTTTTTTATGGCTTAGAACATAAACATTGCATTTTAAAAAAATAAATAAAGGAAGAAATTATATTGGTAAATTTTAAATTTAAGATATAGTTAAATATAATTCAAGATTGAGGCGATATACAATTTTATCCTTTGCGATGTTTGATGAATATAAATTATAGTAAATAAATTTTAAGATATAGCGCTTAGGTAAGTTACTATTGAATTATTTACATCTAAAAAAAATTATACACATACATACACAAGTCATTCGATAAGATAAGTACATGCCATTCCATACATTATATATCCAACTTTTTCCCCAACAAATATCTAACTTGATTTCAAAATTTCAAATTAGTTATTGAAATTTCTTATCTAGTATAGAAATTTCAAATCAGTTATTTAAATTTCTTATCTAGTGTAGTCGATTCTTTCTTAATTATAGGGACTAAAATTGATTTGAGATCTTAAAATTTTGGAGATATTATTATGGGATTTTACCCTTTTTTTCCTAATACTTTTTTATTAGAAAAACGGCAGGCCGCCTGTTGACTCAACTCCCTTCCCAATTTCCCACATAACCCCCAGCCCCATTCCCTTGTCTCGCCTCCTGTCAAAACATATATATTTTGATTTAATTTAAAAACTAATTATTTTACAAATTTAATTGTTTGGAAAAATTAGAATGAAGGACCTATATTAAGTAATATTTATGGGAGATAATATTAAAAATTGTAATTATTTAGAAGGACTAGAAAATCAAAATATAAATATACAAATACTACATTGTCCTTACTAATTAGACAAATCATCCCTTTTATCCATGATTACGTTAATGTCAAAGATTAAAATATAAATGGAATTTCTAAAGAAAACCCACCAGTTTTAGCACCTTTGGTTTGAAGATTGTCGCAATGGGAATTAATAAAGGTTTCAAGCATGCGAAGTAGTAGTTCATCGCTTCAAACTAAGTATAAAATTTGAGACTATGAGGTAATAGCGGGTGAATGTTTATGAGGAAAACCTTACTTTAAGACTTTAAATATGGCAGCAAGTTTTGAAGCAAGATACACAAGAAATTGGTAAAAGAAGGTAGACGCAAATGTATCTTATTCCCTTTTTTCCCCTTATTTCAATGAAGTTGATATTCTCTCTTTCCTTTCCTAGCTATTTCAATAGAGAAGATTTCTTTATCTTAATAAAGTTAGTCTTAAGATAAATTGTTGCTCCTTGTACTAACCCACTTCTTACATGGTATTATAGGATTCTTATGGTTGCACGCGAGGTTGTTTATGCCTCCTATGTGTGCGTGTGCTTCATTTGTGTAAATTATTTCTCCCCTTTTCTTGCGTCCTTACTTTGCTTCTCGAGTAGTTTACAGGATGCAAGCTTAAGAAGGTATGTACACATCTTGTTTACTAGCTTGAATATATTTTATCTCTGATGTAGTAATTTTGGTATGCCGTTTCTCTTTATTCTCATCTTATCTGATTATGGGGCAAAATCTCTTGATATGTCTATATATGATTTTCCAATCTTTTTCTTCTTAACATCCATTTCTAACCTATGCAGTGTGAGAGTTTTAGAATCTCATCAGGCATTTTTGCTCAATGGTAATTAGTCGTGTGAAATTATTGGAGTCTCCTCATGTATGTCAATGGGTTGTTTAGATTTTCTTTTGAAAAAAGGAAAAGGAAAAATGGGTTGTGACTCATTTTCATAAATGAAAATAAAAAAAGAATGGAAGAAAGCTTCTCTTTTTATCAAAATAAATAAAATTGATTTTAGAAAGAGATTTTTTTCGTGTGAGGTTTTTAGAGTCTCCTCAAACAAAAATCGATTATTCTTTTGTCTGAAATTATAGGAATCTCCTCAGGAAGTTTAATCCAATAACCTTACAAAAATCTTCTTTTTTTAATCAAATAAAAATAAAAGAGTTGTCTTCATGAATAATAAAAAAACACAAACCAATAAAAATCCTTTTCTCAAATAAATTAAATAAACATTTTACTAAAAACACTAACAAAGTGACATGTCTTTTCACCCTGAACTACGTGGGTTTTGATCCCTGTAAAAGGTATATAGTCCTCATGCCATATTCCTAGGTCAAGTCCAACTTTATAAATAAACAATTTTTTCCTTTATTATTTTCTTATTTTTATTTGTAAATATTTTCTTAATTTATTTTCTTCTTTTGGTAAGTAAAATAATTTTTAAAGGCCATATTATTTTTAAATAATTAATGTAGAGTAACCGTTTTCAATAATGGGTGCTCAGTGGTGCCTAACACCTTCCCCACGCATAATCGACTCCTGAACCCTAACTGGTTTTTATAGACAATTTTTTCATTTTTTTAAAAAATGTTTCCAAAATTATCCTTATTTTAAAAATTTTAGTGGGAGCTCCTTATTTTCAAATTTAAGGCGCTACAATGAGAAAAAAGTTCTAACACTCAAGGGAAGAAAAAATAATAGGGTTAAAGGCTAAAATACTCAAGAAATTTTCATGAATAGGCACTGAGTACTATGGAAATTTTTTAGAAGGCAGTTGTGCTTCGGAAGTTTAAAAAACGAGGCAATATGACCTCTTTGTTAACCAGCCCAAGGGTCAATGTTTGTTTGATAATAATAAATCACAACTACTCTATTTAATAACAACTAATAAATAATAAATATGACAACAATAAGAGGAATACCAGGATCCAATTTCACTCTAAATAATTTATAAGTAAAATAATATAAGAGAGGAGGAAATACAAAATGCCTTATAAAAGGAAGTAGGCAATTTATGGATGAGAAAGTTAGGAGGGGGTGCTTCCCTCTTTATATCACAAAGTCCCCCTTCCCTTACAATATATCTGATGTGGGACATTTTTCCATAATCAACAAAAGCAACATCTCCATGTGATGCCATTATGAGAGGGGAAGAAATGAACTTCTAAGAAATTGAGGCAATATCATTTAAACTCACTTCACCACTACTTTCAATAAATTCTCCACAGGCTTCTTCTCACTATATGTCAAAATTTGTATTTCAATATCTTCTGCAACAATGTCCTTGATTCCAAATTCATCAAAATGGTAGGCTTGACAGTCTGTTTGGCATGATCCAACTGCACTTGGTCAACTTCTCCTGGAGTAGCAACAAAAAGAATCTCATTAACTACTATATCAATGGCTTTTGATGCAAACTCTGACCCTGTGGTAACTTGGACACCAAATAAGCCTGTTGTCAACTCTTGTTTCCATTTCGATAAATACAGAGTAATAGAGACTAGTGCACAAGCATACAGAAAAAGTACAAATATACTGATAAAAGTATTCGTTTACAAACCAGAGTCAACCATACAGAGTTTAGCAATATTTACAAATATGAACAGAATATCCAGAAATATCCCAAAATACAAATTATGTATCCACAATCTTCATCTAGGGAAACATGCCTATCAGTTCCCCATATCTATGCTCTTTGCTTTTGAGCTGTTGGCACCCACTGAGATATTTTTGTTTAGAAAAAGGGGTGAGATTCCAAAGAATCCCAGTAGCAACATACAATTGACATATAAAATGTGAGAATTAAATATGCAATGCCACGTATAATGTCAAATGAAATTTCACATCAACCATGTGTGTACACAAAACTCAGGGCCAACTGTTCAGTTGGAACCCCTGCGTGTACTTCAACCGAGTCCTTGACTGCAGCTAGGTAATACCAGTGTACCTTAGCTAGATCCTAGACCACATCTAGGTAATGTGCCTCTAGCATGTGTTCATATCACAAAATATAGTAACACAGATCATATAAATAGTCACATGGTATATGAGAGATAGTAGTCTCTACCTGAACCCTTTTTTGCCTCAGATCGTCCACCTTATAAAACGTGCCAAGCTTAGGCTCCCAACTTGGTCCTATAATGTCAAATGTACAAGAAGTAGGTTAAGACCCATTCATATACCATTTTAGACACTTCTATACTGTTTATAGTAGTTATATTAGCCTATGGTAAAAATTTACCAAAATGCCCCTAGGTACTCGGCCCAACCCCGCTGTACCCCGTTTGACTATACCTTTCTTGAAATTTTGACTTGGGCTATTCTGACAAATTTTTGCCCAAAAAATCTATTTTTGAACTCGGAATTACCAAATTCACTGTTAAATGACAAAATTGCCATTAGCAGCCCTTATTTCAAGGGTGTTTCTGCAATTATGCTTTTTCGGGCTTTTCTAAAAAAAGTGACCAATTGTAACCCTGTCTAATTTTTCCTCCTGAATGCAATGGAATCAACAAATCATTGAAAATCCAACTCTAACCCCTTGATATTTCCCTGGCTAAAATGTTCAATCCCCCGGGAAAGAATTGGGGTTTTTCGATTCCGGCTAAGCAGATTTGTTACTTTTCACTCCTAATCACGTTATTAACTATTTAATTATATTATAACTACCATTTAGTACCAATTTTGGCAGCATAACAGCCCTCACAACTCATTTCCAATTTCACAAATAAAGACAATCCGACAAAATTTCACCGATTAAATCAACCACAATAGTCAAAATAATCAATATTCGAAGATTTGGAAGTTACCTTTTGTAACACCTCAAATTTTATTCACCAAGAGTATATTATGATTATTTTATATATTCAATAGAATGGTGAATATTTAAGGCCAAAGGAATTAAATATTGAAAATTGAAAAGTGTTTTCAGTGAAATCGCCTGTGAAGCGGTGAGTTAGTCATATGACTTTGGAAGAACAAATGATGAGCAAAAAATATGAAATTTTATAGGGTGAAAGTAGACATCCCAAGCTTTAATTTGATAGGTCATATGAATCATTTGAAGCTATATGCAAAAAGATATGAATTTTTGAAATCAGTCCAGAAAATCTAGAAAGTCTCTGGAGCAGCGGTCAAAGAAATAAAATATGGTATTGATATGCTTCCAACTGGCTAAAAACCATATTTTTCCTTGAAACTAGACTCAATAATGGTTCCATAACCTTTGAAATCACTCTAAAACGATGTCTACAAAATTAGTTGAGTTTTCAAAGTTAGGGCAGAAAATCTGCCAAAATTGGTATTATTCCAAAAATTGAAAATAAAATGTGTTAGCAATTGTGTAAATTGTGGGATTAAAGGTATTAAGTGTCATTATCATATGAAGAGAGGATTAGATTATGATTTATGAAGATGAGTACATGCCCAATTGCATTAAAATAATGCCACATGAACATGGTAATTATGAGAAAGATGGAGGGAAAAATTAATTTCCAATAGCACATGTCTAATTGCTACATGAACATAGTCATGATGAAAATGGTACACTACATGTATGCAAGGTTGAGTGTACACTACATGAAGGCATGGACATAGTGATCATGATAAGTGAAGGTAAGGGAATAGCTTGAGTGAAGGGTTGAATGAACTTGATTGTTTAGTGGAGTATGAAGTTGGTCTAGTTGGAAGAACATTTGGTTTGGTTGGAGTAAGAGGGGGAGCACGTTTTTTTTTTTTTTGCCAACCAAAGGAGAAGAGAATTGGTTCAAATCTAAAAGGAAGCTAATGGAGTAAGTGTGTCATAATATGAAGGAGGTATGGGGTGGAAGTATGGTTTGTAACAAGTGTCACATTATGGTCCATTGATTAAATCCTATAGTGAAGGATGAATGGAGTCAAATTAATAAACACACTTCCCTCCCCCTTCATGTGTTCATTTCGGAAAAGCAAAGAAAGAGAAGAGAGAGAGAGAGAGCTTGGAAGTCTCAAGAGCTAGGGGGAAGGAAGAAGGGAAATCCTAAGGTAAGAAGTTGATTTCTTAAGGTTTTCTTGTGATATTGTTAAGAAATCCTTCTCTAAACCTTGTTTCTTCATGAAACCATGTTTTAGAAGATACATTCTTAGCTCAAGGAGAGAGAGAGAGAGAGAGAGAGAGAGAGAGAGAGAGAGAGGAGACGCATAGAGTGAAAGGATTCAAGAAGCCTAAGAGGTAACTACACTAAACTCAAATCTATACTTGTATGAAGTTGATATTGAAGTTTGTTGTTGATTTGGTAATTTTTGGTTGAGTTGTAAAAATGGAAAAGCCCTAACCCTAAGGGTTATTCTGCCTAAATTCCTTTGAATCATGGTCAATAAGTGTTTAAGTGAGTTAATAAAAGATTAGAAGTGGAAAAGTACAAGTTTTGGAAGCTAAAACACAAAAGGGCAATTTTTCCATTTTCTTACCAATATTTTGGCCAGTACTATTCTGAGGGGTAAGAGCTGGATTTTCATGAAATAGATGGTTCCATTGGATTCAGAGGTAAAAAATAGGTGGGGTTACAGTTGGTCACTTTTTTGGAAAAGGCCGAAAAAGCATAATTACAAAAACGCCCCTAAAACCCTAAATTAGGGCTGTCAAGGGTATTTTCATAATTTTATAGTGAATTTGGTAATTTCGAGCCCAGAAATGGATTCCTTGGGCAAAAATACGTCAGAATAGACTTGGGCAAAATTTTGGAAAAACGTGCTATCGGGCCGGGTACGAAGAGGCTAGGCCGGGGTCCCGGGGATATTTTGGTAAATTTTCACCATAGACTAATATAACCATAAGAAACATTATGGAAGAGTCTAAAATGATACTTGGATAGGTTATGACCTATTTCTTGTACATTTAATATTTTAGGACCGAGATGGAGGCCGGACATGACACGTTTTACGAGGCACATCTAAAAAGGAGTTTTTAAAGCTTTGAGGTAGGGACTACATCCTTTATACACTATGTGAATAATTGTATGTATGTGTTACTGTATTTCTTGATATTATTGCGTGCTAAAGGCACAGTACCTAGCTGTGGTTCAGTGCCTAACAAAGGTACATTAGAAAATCCTAGCTAAGGTTCGATGCCCAGCCAAAGTATATCGAAAATCCTAATTATAGTCGATGACTCGACTGAGGTAATTATAGGTAAATCGAATTGAACTTTCATTTTTGCCTAATATGGTGTATTGCATATTTAATTTTCACATTTTATATGTCGATCGTCTGTCTCTACAAGGATTCTTCGGAATCTCACTCTATTTTAAATAAACATCTCAGCAGATGTCAATGGATCGAAAGGCAAAGGTGTAGACGCCAAGAAGTGATTGGCATGTGTCTTGAGGCAAGGATAAGGCAGGTGGTGTTAATTAGTTTATGTTTAAGATATTTTGGGAAATCCTGTAATTATTACAACTTTCGCTGTATTTCTGTATTTTTTGTATTTTGTTGACGAACGATGTTGGGATTGTAAATGAAAACTTTTATCAGTATAATTGTACCTTTTCTGTATGTCCATTGAATTCCGTCTTTATTACTCTTCGATTATTGAAATGGAAACGGACGTTGACACCTTTCGCTTCCTCTGGCCCTCCCTTATTGCAGTCGAAACCCTAACCCTTCTCAACAAAAATTTGAGCTTCCCAAACCTTGAATATCATAGAAGAATAGCTTAAGAGTAGAGTTATACGCGTTAGGTACCAATTCACCGAAGAAATTGACTTACATCTTGAGTTTGTTAGAACCGGCTATCACCCAAGAGGGGGGGTGAATTGGGTGTATAATAAAAACTTAAGAACTTTAGAAATCTTTTCGTATCTTAACGAAAACAGTAAGTATGAAGGTTTATAAATCAACAGTTAGATTAAATAATATATGCTGGAAATATAAGAGTTTAGAGAAGAGAATATGCAAACTGTGATTTATCCTGGTTCGGTCCAATCTGTGATGGCCTACGTCCAGTCCCCAGGCTCCTCCTGAGATTTTCAAATCCACTATCTTCTTGTTTAATCCGGGCACAAGAAAAGCCTTTACAATCCCACAAGTTTAGCCAGGTACTTGTGAAACCTTTTACAAATCTCTCACTGAAATACTCCCCCTTACGGCAAGTCTTACGAGCAGAGCAATTCCGAAGATCTTCCTCTCCTGCTTACCTATGCAAGTCTTACAAGCAGCAACGTTCTCTCCTGCTTACACCCCTGTAAGTCTTATGAGCAGCAACGTTTTCTACTGCTTGCACCTTGTAAGTCTTACGAGCAGAATGTCTTACGACAATTCTCTCTACTGCTTCTCCATAAGAAAATCAACCCTCTCAAGGTCCTTCTACCTTGAGATCAACTCAGAAATATAGATGAAAGTGTTTACAGACTCTCTCACAGAGTGGATATAATACTCACTGAAGTACAATACAAATAATCACTCTCTCAATGATAAGTAATACAGAAACTGAAAATAGAGAGTGTATGGATAGAAGCAGAGGATTCACATTTCTATGTAGTTGCTTGCTGTCTCTGTTTTTCTCAGTTTTTTTTGTCACACCTCCAAGTTGAATGCTCTCTCTTATTTATAGTTGATGAAGATGATGACCATTGTGAACATTCGTCCGTTGGAGTTATTTTGTCCGTTGAGCACATTTGAAAAACAGGCTCCTATCCGTTGTGAAGCAAGGTGGAGTGTCTAGTTGGACAGCAGGAAGATTCATTTTGAGTTGTACATCACGTTGTGGAGCGTTTTGTGTTTCCGACAGTTTTTCATGGTGGGTCAGTTGCTTGTCGTGGTAGGTAGTTGCTGTGTGTAATTTGAATCTGCAACCCGAACGTTTAATATCCTGTTTCACACTGCAAAATACTTAATCATTAATATGATGAAGTATTAGTCATGGGTATGTTGGATCATTGGTCAGAAACTGGATTTCTGGCTTCTGGGACTCATCACGTTGAGTGAAGAATTTTCATACGTGACCTCAATTCTTGAAGATTCAACCCAAATATGTAAACTCCTGTTTTACACTTGAAATATATGTTAGATAATGTTTAGAAACAATAACAAGTGAAAACATAATGATTGTATAACGTTTAACCATGTTTGGATTGATGGTTGTGAGGCTCTGTTTTGTTTGTGCATTCTACCACGTTCTGTCGGGTCCTCACTTCGAGTGCAATATGCCTCACTCGAGTGCAGTTCATATTTCCACGTTCTGACTTCCTCTCGGGCAAGCACTCGCAACTCTTCTCTCGTATCTGCTCGAGTGAATTCTCAACATCACTCGAGCACAAAACTTCCTGCTCGAGTGAGCCTTCAGTTTTCACGTACATGCTTCTTCTCGGGTTGTCACTCGCACATCATTTTACAAGAGTGAGATTTTGTGCTCGCGAGTGATATGGTCCCTCACTCGAGCACACATACCTCTGCTCGAGTGAGACGCATATTCTCAAGGAATATGCTCTCAAAATCAACACTCGCATCAGGATCTCAGAGGGATGAATTTATCACTCGCAGGTGATATGAGCCTTCACTCGAGCACACACCTTCTGCTCGAGTGAGAAATCATCCAATGCTCGAGCATGAATCCTAGTGCTCGAGTGTTGCAACTTTCTTCACGTTTCATATGCTTCTGGACATCACTCGCACGACATTTTTCAGAGAGTCCGTTTTTACACTCGCGGGTGATGTGGGGCCCCTTTAGAAAAATTTGATTCATTTGATTCAAATGATGTATCATAAGAATGCTCTTATCATATGCATTCCAATGCAACAAGAATCAGCTCCAAACTCCTTGTATTCTGCAAGTTATGATCGAAGGAGTGTATATTTCGCTAGTCTGCACAAGCATCAACTTCCAGAGGGCATAGCTCCTAGAATATACGTTCGAAATATGCAAATTACCTATCCATGGAAAGCTCTTTGAGTCTACTTTCATTTGGCACTGGTCTCGTCTCAATCCGATGTGTGGTTTGTGAGATATACTCAAAATACCGAACCTGTGTCAGAAAGTGACGGTGATTTCAGTTTCATTTTCGACGAATCATAGCTCCTTCATTTGATCTTCTTTCAATATGATTCTGGTTCCAATTTTACGTGTTGGGAGTCCTCTTTCATATGCCACCGGTTTTGGGTCAATCCGACGTGTGGTTTGAGAGATATGATCAAAATACCAGACCTCGCTCAAGCTGAACGTAAAACAGAGTAGAACAGAGTATACACCCCGTGCTCGAGTGAAATGGCCTGTGCTCGAGCATGTTCTTCCTGTGCTCGAGCATAACACCTTGTGCTCGAGCACAACTCCTCTAGAAGTGCCAAAACTCATATATAAGTCATCTTAGCTTCATATTAACATATTCCAACCATTATTTGATCATAGAAACCTCCGGAATCATAATAGAAACCTCCAATATCACATCTAACAACTTGAATCTTGATATTCATGATAGATCTTCCAAGTTCTTCATTCTTCAATATCTTTCTTCTTGGTTTTCCTCTTGATAATAATTCTTCATAATCCGAGTAGGCATCTCCTTGACTATCTTCAATTTGTTTCTTCTTCTTCCTCTTGTTCATTTTCATTAATTCAATCTTCTTCATTCTTTGCTTGACTAATCTACAAAATATGTACCATTAAATATAGTAGTTAGTCAAAGAAATACATTATATAAACTTTTTGCTCTTATCACTTAATATCTATATTTGACATCATCAAAACTAATCATATCTAACAGAGTTTTCTTCTCTTTCTCTCTCTAGAATTTCTCAACTCCTTCTATCTCTATGGCTGCTGAAGCACATCGGTTTAGGTTGAAGAGGAAGAAGAAATATGCTTTTATCCTATATTATATTATATTCTAATCATTTACTAATTTTCCAAAAATTTCAAGAATTGGACTTTATGCACATAAATTATTATGTACATGAAACTATGCTCATTAAGATTAACCAATATTTCCTTCTTCATGCTACATGTAGGAGACACCTAGGGATCCTTCCCTTTGATCTCAATTGGCTTCACAACTTATTCAAATTACGTATACACGTAAAGTCCCAATTTGGTCAAATTTGTATTTTTGCTCAAATTTTCCATAAATTCATATTTAATTGACTAAAATATTCTAAATATATTTTTCTCCTCTATTTTTCTTAATTAATTGAAATTAAATTTAATTAATTGAAAAATAATTAATTTTGTGCTAAATTGACAAAATTATGGTTTTGTCATTACCTTTTTAATCTAATTTCTTTTCTTCTTTTTATTTGTCGTTAAATTATAAGAGAAGAAAACCCCTAACTGCGTTAAATCAAATTTAACGGTTTTGTGTTGGATGCTCAACTTTTAATTCCTTATGTGTATTTTTACCTCCTTTAAAACATAATTGTGCTAGGCGCTCCTTCCTTAAAATTTTGTTGGTAAATTTGCTCCTTAACCCTTTATTTTAAAACTAAAACATAGCACCAATTTCCTCAATGGTTTGTTCATTGGTGGGGATTTTTTGGTCTAGTATTAGAAATCCTTCCGACAAGGTTTTACAAGCCTTTAAGTTATTTAAACAAAAATTCAATATTGATGAGGATCCCTTTCCAATTGATCTTTACTACTTTTCAAAATTATCTGCATCATGGATTTTCTCCTGGCAATACAAATTTTCTCTAACAAACAAAGGATCAATAATCATGCCGGTCTTACAAAGAATCCCTTCTGTAGGTGGTGGGCACAATTCAATATTAGTCGGATCGATACAAATGCAGTGGAATGATGGTTCAAGGCAAATCCTCAACATCTCTACATGATGAAACAAAGTAAATTCTTGAATTAGAAATCGAAGATCCAGTCTATCCTAGCAACAACTACAGACAAGACCAACCTTATCAACCAACTCAGTTCAACACTGCAAATCCTACAACAACAGGATCAAACTCTTTCAACCAATCAACCAGTTTCTTCATCAGCTTTAGACAATCAAGAAGATGACGAAGAAGAATTCACAATTGACTTAAATGAAGATTACACAAACACGAAGGCTGTAGCATTATCATTTGTAATTTGCTTCAAGTTTTTGTTGTAATAATTAAATAGTACTATAGCATTACGATGCAAATAGTGTCAAAAGATGTCACTGTAGTGTTGGCAGTACTATGCAAATAGTGTCATGACCGGAACTGCTCAAATAGTACCAGTTCCTAATAGGTTGACGGTCAAAACACTGTTCAAACAGTAACATCGTCTGTCTATATAAACCAAGCCACTCTCACTAACTGAGGTAGGTTTTTCCGGACCTAGCTTTAGGGAGTTTGAGAAAGACAAGCTTAGAGAGACATAGTTACTTCCTCCTCCTATCCCTTCCTCCTATAAGTGCTTTATTTTCAATAAATTTTTCAAATTTTATTTATTTGCTTCATATCCTCTCCTTTCCTCTGATGAACTAAGTTTGGCAGGTCTTACCGCCTTTTAGTTTATTCTATAGCATCTCCTTTGCATGTATATTTAATTTTAATTATGTATTAAAGGAGTCCGTCTTCTTCCTTACTTCACTCCTTTCTCCCTCCTCTTTTCTGCATCTTCCGGGGCCTCTCTCCCATCTTGGTATTAGAGACAGGTGGCTTAGGCAAGTGCCATACAAGGGGTTCTCTATGCCAAAAAGGTTTCTAGGTTGATGACCCAAATGGAGTGGATAACTCTGTTTGAGATTGCTTCTACTGCTAGGATCCCTGAGTTTGTGATCCAAATTGTTGTTTCATTGGTTGCATGATTGTCTCTAATTGTTCACTAGAGACTATTTGACTTTGAGCATCTTGTAAGATACCCTTTTGTTTATCATCGGGCTCTTTCTTTTTCTTGGAGGGCATTTTGAGAGGTTTGGTTCACTTAGATCTACCTACCCTATAAAAACTCTCGGGTGAGAAAGTATGGTAAGGAGATTGAGATGCCTTTGATGAATTTTATATCATAAACCAAGTTTAAAAAACTTACACCCCTTTTAGCGCCATACAAAGGGGTTCTCTATGTACATACTATATTCCCAAATCTCACATCATAATAAATGCTACTACTGTTTGCAGGAGAATGTAAGTCCAATTGTAAGTCTTTTTTTTAATACAGAAGCTTTCGTCGATTGACACTATAGTTTTCTTTTTCTTTTTTTAAAGTTTAAAATCTGTCATGAATCTTAACTTATAGTTTTATAAGTGCTTATAATTTTTTTTCCAGGTATTTGCCTGAAATTACAACTCTCTCTTATTAAACTTCTTATACATCATAAGTTTTTAAATTTTTAAGCTTACAAATATAATTTTATTAGTTATTATTTATTTAATTACTTAATATCTTTTATATTTAATTTATTACGTAAAATTATTTTGAAAAAATAATAATTCCTATGACATTTCATAAGGAAGTGCTATAAGAAGTGATACTTCCGATGACACTTCCTTAGAAAGCACCATGGGAAGTGTCATTTAAAAAAAAAAGAAAAAGCTCCTATCACTTCCTATGGTGCTTCTTAAGGAAGTGCCATAGGAAGTATGTATTATATATCACACTTCCTATGGCACTTCCTTAGGAAACGTCATAGGAAATGCATTTAAGGGGGAAAAAAAGAACCTCCTATCACTTCCTATGCGCCTTTCTAAGAAAACATTACAGGAAGTGTTTTTTTTCTAAAAAAATAATTTTATATAATAAATTAAATATAAAAGATGGTGTGATATATACTGGGTAATATGTTTATCTTTAACTATTTTTGTTGAGGCTTATTTGAGTTTTTGTCCTTCATTATTATGTATCCAAGTTTTGTAAACTTGGCTATTATAACATTTTGGTTAAATATCACCACATTATCCTGAGTGAGATCATTCTCTTCAAGAACTAAGAAGTCCACTATGTTTGCCACAAGCTTCTCTTGCCCATTAGACACAGCGATGTGTAATACTGTCTCCTGTCCCTGTTATCTTTGCTGTGTAAAGTGCCTTGTTTTGATTGCACGTTTCAAATACTTCTGACTCCTTTCCTCTCATGGCATCACTGCGCAATTTTTCCAAGTTCACATCCTGGGCGCCAGCTGATGAAGTCATTGTCTCTTGCAAATTAAATTCAAATGCTTTAAATTAGAGATGTATGTAGGCTTATGGATATTGGAACATAGCAAAACAACAAACACGCGCGCACACAAAAGACATCCATAAAGAAGTTAACTATAAATACGAAATAAGTATTATATTTTGTATTAATAATTTGCAACTTGCACATCGATCAATTTGATTATTGATTAACGCTAATACACACATATATAATATTAAAATTATTCCAACATCCACCACATTCAACATTGTCCTCAAGATAATTGACCCACGAAGATGTGGGCGTACAGGCATAATGGATCATGTCTTACATATATGGATAGTTCAGTGTAGTGATCATCTTCATATCTAAAAAAAAAAAAAAACTCTTATGGCCCTTCCTTAGAAAGCATAGTTCGAAGTGCATTTAAAAGAAAAAGAAAAAGAAAAAAAAAAAAAACTCCTATCGCTTCCTGTGGCCGTCATAGGAAGTATTTTTTTAAAAAAAAAATAATTTCACATAATAAATAAAATATAAAAGATGATGTGATATATATTAAGTAATATATTCATTTTTATCTATTTTTGCTGAGACTTATTTAAGTTTTTGCCCTTCATTATTATGTATCTGAGTTTTGTAAACTTGGCTATTATAACATTGGGAAAATTATGAAAAAATCCCTCATTAGCAACTTATTTATCAAATGGGATCTTCGCGTGCAGATTATCTTCCACGTGTGCAGAATATATTTCCTGATGTGTAGATGATCTTCCTTGTGTGCAAAACTCTTCCCTATACGTGTGCAAAATTCTTCCCTACGTGTGTAGAAATCTTCCCTCCATGTGCAAGATATCTTCCCAAGTCCTATTTAGCAAATAAGTTGTCCATGAGGTCTTTTTAAGCAATTCTCCCTATAACATTTTGGTTAAATATCACTAAGAAAAAATATTGGTATTTAAGTTTACAAAACTTGACTTTATTTCACTTGGTCATTATGGGTTTGAAAATTAAGGTGTCGATTATTTTTAAATTAGTTTCTTTTTTTCCTTTTGTTTTTCATGAAGATTGAGATGTGGAATCATCTATTGCCAAAGCTTCCCTTGATTTTTTAAAAAATCAAGGGAAGCAATGGCGCTTGCACTGCAAGCACCAAAGCTTCCCTATCTACCTTTAAATAAAGGGAAGCACAGCAAGTGCCAAAGCTTCCCTTTGTTTTAAAAAAACCAATCAAGGGAATCCATAAGCCTTGTATGGCGCCATACAAGGTACTTTAAAAAATTTCACAAGCTCATTATCATCTTCTCTTGCGCCCTCTAGCTCTCCATTTCTTAGAACACGATTGATCCACCATTTTGTATCCCTTCAATCCCCATTCTATTGTTCCACCACATTTCCTTATCTATTGTCTCCACTCCCTCCTCTCTTTGACGGCAACAAGTAGAAGCTTCCGTTGCAGTATAAAGTTTGGTCTCCCACATGTTCTTTTCCTTATTGTCTCAATCTCTCACAGAAGTTTCCTAGATTCTAAGTTTTTATATATATATATATATATATATATGCGTGCGTGCGCACACAGAGCTTAAGTTCGCACGTTTCAAATTTAATTGACAAGTGTCTAAGCTAATTGATTTTTGGTGATTTTAATTCTTTGTGTACATGATTATTTATGTAGTATTATGAAGATCAACGTTTTGCCGAGTTGATTGACCAACAAGTGGATTAAATCATTGAAGAATGGTGTGAATATATGGTCAGACAATTAGCTAATATTTCGGTACGTAGGTTATTTCTTGTCTATTCTTCTCTTGTTTATTAAAACTTAAAATTAGTTGTACATTATAATTGTTGTAATTAAATATATTTACTAGATTTTATGAATTAGTTTTTTGTTGAGTTATTTCACTTTGCTGTGAATTTGGACGGTAAATACAGAGAATTTCACTAGGAAAATGAAATAATTACGTAATTTTTTTTTTCTTTTAAAAAAAAGACCTCTTATAGCGATTTCTTAGAAAGGGCCATAAGAAGTCATGCATACACTTCCTATAGCGCTCTAATAGATTTAAGAAGTGTCATAACTTATTTTTATGACGCTGGAAGCTATGACGCTTTCCAAGAGCCATAATATTATTGAAAATGAGCACCACATATTGTGTTTTTTGTAGTAGTGTGAGCATGCAATCTTGACAAAGGCCAACTAATATATAAAATAATAAAGATTAAGCATATAAAATTCACGTTTTAAATAATGGAAAACCTTGCGCTTAGACCCCTTGACTCGAACCGCATTTGCATAGAGTGGGGCTGAATTGCTCCCACCAATAATCCACCAAACCAACTTGCTTCTGATAAATTAATAATCTCATTATTTCATTACTTTCTCAGTTGTTTCCCATGCCTTTATCTAATCAATATCATCCCCACACACACACACACACACACACATATGGACACACATATGTATATGTATTGATGTATCCATGCATACATGCAAAATTAATAATAAAATATATTACTTGAGAATTATAAGTCCAACAATGCTATATATGATTGGTTGTTTGAATGTAAACAGTATGAAGGATTTGAAAAAAAGATAGAGAAAAACCAAAGAAATTGGTTGTTGATAGAAGATAATGATATATGCAATCTATCTTTTAGTTGACAAGATCTTGTGTTGTATTTATTATTTTAATTATGTGTAAGCACAATGAATGGGAATTACTTTTTAACAATTCTTTAACTATTAAATTAACATAAACACTTTTTCCAAAAAAATAAGTTTCAAATTGCAAGGTTTGGTAGATGTTGGCTATAATTTAAAATTTCTAATTCTAAATCAACAGTTTTCAATTTCATAATAAGAACAATAGTTCTATCTCGCCAGGCCAGGATTCTCTACTTTTTGAGTTTTTGACTTTTCAGTAACGTGGCCTTATTTGACAATATAACTCTTAATTTCTTGGTTCGCCAGCTTAATCCTCCATTTCGTTTGACTGAAGATGTTAATATCAAAGAGACTCTTCACCTTCCTCTTGCTCTTTCTTCGTCTTTCAATTTTAGCTCATGCACAGCAACAAAGAGGTTAGCATTTTCTTGTAGTTACGCAATGTAAGAAAGAAAGAATGGCATCCTGTTACTGCGTTTGAGATTGATCTTTGCCCTTGTTTTTAACTAACATTGTATAAACTTATAATCTGAAATATTCAAATTAAGCTATGCTTTGATTTCGCTTAAAATTGTAATCGGTCTCTTCCCTTTTTGTTTATCGTCTGGCAATTCCGTTTATGACTGTCGAAGAAGCTTCGTGTGTTTGAGCTTTTGAGTTTCTTTCCCTAAAATTGCCAATCCTATGGTTTCATGGTTTTCTTTTTCCCCTCAAGCCTCGAAATCGAAAGAAAGCTATTGGGTTTTGCGAAGCTGATCCTAATTTGTGGTGTGAAGTGTAAAACTGTAAACATCTTAACTTCTTTTTTTCTGAGTCTGATGGGTCTTTCTGGTCAGGTTTCGTAAGCATTGATTGTGGTGGTCCAGAGAATTTTGAATATACAGATGGTAACATTAAGTACAGCACAGATGGAGCTTATATTAACACGGGGGTCAACAGAAATATTTCCTCTGAATATAACTACCCAAAGAATCCAAATCTGCCGCAACCACTCTCAGATCTCAGAAGTTTTCCAGAGGGTAAGAGAAATTGTTACAGTATAAAAACTCCAATAAGAAATAGTTTGTATTTGATAAGGGCTTCTTTCTTGTATGGGAACTATGATGGAGAAACCAAGCTTCCAGAATTTGATCTCTATGTGGATGTCAATTTCTGGTACTCAGTAACATTCAGAAATGCTTCACTGCAACTCAGAATGGAAATCATCAGCTTGAAAGTATCAGAGGAGATCAATGTCTGTCTGGTGAACAAAGGATTGGGAATTCCTTTCATCTCAGCATTGGAACTTAGACCGATTATTTATGGCCCTGTTTATGCTACTGAGTTTGGGTCATCATCTGCTTCACTTTTACTCTTCAAAAGATGGGACATTGCATCTGTCAATGGAAGTGGGAGATATGAAGATGATGTTTATGATAGAATTTGGTCTCCTTACAGTTCATCTTCCTGGGAGACTTTGAAAACTTCTTCAGCCATAAATGGTGATGAAAGTGGCTATAAAGCGCCATTTGAAGTCATTAGGACTGCTGCTAGACCTAAGAATGAGAGTGCTGCTTTGGAATTCTCCTGGGAACCGAATGATCTGAACTCTAAATTTTATTTGTATTTGTACTTTGCTGAAGTTGAGAAGCTTCAGAAGAAGCAACTGAGGAAATTCAATATATCCTGGAATGGATCTCCGACCCTTTTCCCCTCTTTAATTACAAGCAACCACTGTGTCGAATTTGAAACCCTTAGTGGGAAATAAACATCAAATTTCAAGTTTTAGAACTGGAGACTCAACCTTACCACCCATCCTCAATGCAGTTGAAATTTATGTGGTAAGACAGCTAGATGCAATACCAACATTTGAACAAGATGGTATGTTTTGTTTTCATCTGTAAAGAATTTTGTTTTGGTGCAACATTACCACATAATGGTCCTATTTTCAGTGAATTTTTTATAAATGCAGTTGATGCTATCATGAATATCAAAGGAACGTATGGTGTTCAAAGAAATTGGGTAGGTGATCCTTGTGAGCCAAAGGACTATATATTTGGGATGGCTTGGAATGTAACTACAGTAACTCGCCTCCACAAATTATATCACTGTGAGTTCCTTCTATTTACTCTTTTTTATGCTCTTATTCTCCCAATATGAGAGTTGTGATTGAATTGAGTTAAAGTTTTAGAAGAGATCACTCTGTTTTGATAGGAATTTGAGTTCAAGCAGTTTGAGTGGGGCAATAGCTCCTGCAATATCCAATCTCTTGTTACTGGAATCATTGTAAGTACATATCCAGAAAAATTCTGATTGTATTATAGCCATGTCTAGTATATAAGAGTTTTTTCAGTCCTAACCAGAACTGGATTTGTTGATCCTTGAAATCACTGGAAGCACATTTTTTTGTGTCAGGGATTTATCAAACAATAGCTTAACTGGACGAATACCTCAGTTTATGGAAGATTTCAAATCCCTTAAAGTTCTGTAAGTCTATACAAGTTGGTATTGTAGACCTGATATTGCGTGATGATAAATGTTAAAAGAACAATTATATTTTCTGTGCAGGAACTTGAAAGGCAATGATCTATCAGGTTTTGTCCCTGATAATCTTCTAGAAAGATCAAGAGCTGGATTACTTACACTGAAGTATGCCTTGCTTGAACAGACTTGAGGAATCT
Source organism: Inga oerstediana (assembly GCA_963210345.1). Lineage (NCBI taxonomy): Eukaryota > Viridiplantae > Streptophyta > Magnoliopsida > Fabales > Fabaceae > Inga > Inga oerstediana. The sequence continues at coordinate 74,219,182 of OY723399.1, read as the reverse complement.
TATTTCAAGTTTACTCTGTTTTACTTCTCATGAAACTAACAGAAATTACCATCTTCAGTGTAGATGACCAAAATATCTGTGGCTCAAGTACGTGCAAGAAAAAGAAGAAGATTGCTGTTCCCATAGCTGTTTCTATATCATCAGTTCTCGTTCTGTTGATTGCACTTGCTCTTATCAGGAAATTGAGGAGGAAAAAACCATCAGGTAATTTTAAATAGTATGCAGTGAAAGGTCTCTGTATTGCTTCAATCTCATATCTTATTAGTACATGTACCACACTCAGATAAGGAGATAGAAAAGGCACACCAAGGTGGCAGAACTATAGCATCCAAAAAGTGGCAATATAGCTATGATGAGGTTTTGGAAATCACCAACAACTTTGAAGTGGCAATTGGAAAAGGAGGATTCGGAATAGTGTACCGTGGTGAGTTGAAAGATAGGAACCAAGTTGCAGTGAAAATTCTTTCTCCATCATCATCTCAGGGGCCAAGGGAATTTCAAACAGAGGTAATATTACATTTCTGTCATTGAAAGTACACATGATTCAACATCGAAATAATCAGCTAAAAAACAAAGATAATGATTTGCAGGCTGAGCTGTTGATGACAATTCATCACAGAAATTTGGTATCCTTCATTGGTTATTGTGATGATGATAATAAGATGGCACTCATTTATGAGTACATGGCCAATGGCAACCTGAAAAATTATCTCTCAGGTACTAAAACCTTATCCTGCTCTTCACAGAATCATAGTTCCATTAGTCCTTTTCTCTAATCTTTTAAGCAAAGTGAGAATCTTCCTTCGTAATATATCATTGATGCAGATAAAAACTCAAATAGCTTGACTTGGCAAAAAAGACTTGATATAGCAATTGATGCCGCACAAGGTGAGTAGTATTATATTGATTATGTGCCTTTAAAATTTCATTTAGTAGACATACTTGAAGTACTTCTAATCTGCAGGATTGGAATATCTACACCATGGATGCAAGCCACCTATAATACATAGAGATGTGAAGACAGCCAACATTCTGTTGAATGAAAACTTGGAAGCTAAGATAGCCGATTTTGGCCTCTCCAAGGTGTTTAAGAATGACAACACCAATTCAGAGTCTGAAGTCATGGGAACCACAGGCTACCTTGACACAGAGTAAGTATTCATGACCCAAAGTCTAGTGAATGAACCGTATCATTCACAACTTATGAATAGTGCAACTTATTTAAAGAATTAATATTATTGTTGGTCCTTATAGTTTGATCGAATTTTTGTTTTGGTCCTTTTAGTTTCAAATCGTTGATTTTGGTTTCTATAGTTTTATAAAGACTTGTGTTTAGTAAAACCAAAACTCGTTAAAAGTATTGGGACTATTCCTTAAACCTAAACAAAATCCTTATCCTTAAACCTAAACAAAATCCTTATGAAGTTATAGGGCTCAAAATCAATTATTTAAAACTACAAGTACCAAACCAAAATTGCATCAAAGTTTTTTTTTTTTTTTGCCCACAAAATTCCATCAAAGTATAAGAATTAACAATGATATTAACCCTGTTTTAAATTGTGTTTTTCATATTGATATTAATATTTTCAGAAATATGCAATCATTTGTTCAGATACTACAAGTCACAAAAGTTGAATGAGAAAAGTGACATCTCTAGTTTTGGAATAGTTATATTAGAACTAATAACCGGGCAACCAGCGGTGATAAAAGGTGAAGAATTGGAACACATAACTGCATGGGCAACATATGAACTTAAAAGAGGGGATTTTAGCAGAATTGTAGATCCAAGATTTGAAGGCAAATTCAGTGCAAGTTCTATGGAAAAAGCTTTAGGAATAGCAATGGCATGTTGTGCTTCACCCTCCATTCACAGACCTTCCTTGAATTTTGTGGTGCAAGAGCTGAAACAGTGTTTGGAAATGGAGTTGCCTTCTCAGAGTGACAGATTTGAGATGGTACCAGGGCAGGTTTATAGTGAGGTGTATAGTTCGTCTGAGCCTTATTCTTATGATACTGATTCTTTCACTTCTCCTTTTGCTAGATAGTTGTAAAGTTGATAACGTTCGTTGATAGGATAATTCTAAATAAATACATATGCAAGTTATATTAGCTGTTTGGGTATATGGTTAGCTTTCTTCAAATAATTTCAAGAATCTCGTAGAGAAGACTTGTGTCAAACAAAAGGGAGAATATCAGTGAATCTCCGCTGAAGAGACTTTATTAAAAATAAAGACCAAAGAGATTCTGAAATTACACTGCAGTATTGAAAGACCAAGTTAAAATTATGCTTTGATAATCTGGGCCTACCAAAAAAAATTATGCTTTTGTAGCAAATGACCAAAACGGCCTTTATTTTTACCAGAGTTCAAAGGTGAATTTTCAAGTGCACATACATATTTTGACAACTAACTATAGCAAAATAACAAGGGCTCAAATTAAAATTTACAAATAATAATTTATATTATAACAGTTGATATAAAAGTTTACTAGGGTTTATAGATGAATATACAAGGATACGTGCGCATTTTAAAAACTAACCGTTGGAATTTTAGATCCGATCCACCCTTGATGAGTCAGATTAATTAATTGGGAATTAGAGTAATTATTGATTAATTGATTAAATAAATTGGATGAGAAAAATGTGGATTGTTAACTAAATCGTGAGTCAGGTAAATAATTGAATGAGTTTAGTTATATATAAGTAAATAATTCAATGTTAGTTATGAAATAAATCAAAATTATTTATTTTATATTCATTTGATTGAGTCAGGAGAGAAGTTGAGATTCTCTCATCTGATGGTTGTCATGAGTAATTTGAGTTCCCAAAATATCCATAACCCACTACTATAAATAGACAGCCTCCTCATTAGTTCTACTCATTCTAGTCATTGAGTTCTCTAATGGTTGTCGTGGGCAATTTGAGTTCCCAAAATATCCATAGCCCATTCCTATAAATAGAGAGCAACCTCGTCAGTTCTACTCATTTTATTCATTGAGTTCTCTAACTCTTTCACTACCACTCTATTCCTTTCTAGTTCTCTAATAGTCTAAACTAGTTTAATATTTTGCGTGGGTGACTAGGAGGATCGACTCATGAAGCTTTAGAGGTTTGACCTATATCCGAACGTGAATCTGTCTGAGACTCTTTCTCCATTTTAATTTTTCTTCATTGGTATCACAACCATTCTATTCTTGAGGCTGTGGTTAGATATGATATATGTTCATATTCTTTATGTTTTTCCAACATCTGAAGCTTAAAATTTTTTCCGCTGCATTAACTACATGTCCATATGAGTGTTGTTGTAACCTACTACTTTATAATCCATAATTATAATTTGAAAATATATAATTAAGATGAATTACATACCAATAGATAATAAAAGGCTTGTTTTCAATCTCATTCTCAAGATAGGGTTTTCACAAAATTTCTTTCGGAATCCAATTAACCTGGTCTCATATTCGTATTTCGAATATAATTAACCTGCATAGTTAAGTCGCATTCATACATATCAGAGTGTAAAACAAAATTCCTGGCAAACCCCGGGTTCATACATTAGCTAAAGGGGTTTATGGACATTCTTGTCCCAACGATTTCCTATTCAGAGGATTACATATCATCGTTCAGCGTTTAAATCCATAATATATACAGTAATTCCAACAAAAAATTTGACAACCAACATCAAAATCATATCCCTAAAGGAGTCCTAGCTGCCCTTGGTTGTTTATTTCCCCTTCGAGCCACTTGCTCTGTCTATAGGTTAGTCAATGGAAAGAATGAGATTCAAGAGAATGCCACTAGTAACAAATCACTCATATAATATATAATCACATAACATATAAGCAAATCATCAATCAACACAGCAGCAATGATCACAGTTTACACATTGCCTCAACGGCATACACATAGTCTTTGCAGCATACACATAGCCTTTTCAGCTTTCACATAGCCTTACAACTGTCACATAGCATTTCGACTTTCACATAGTCTTACGGCTTTCACATAGCTTTTATGGCTGTCACATAGCCTTTTGGCTTTCACATCCATAAGCTTTGCAGCATTCGAAATCATCACAATTCAATTATCAATCAAACATACAATGCATCACATATAGTATAAGAGAAAATATCACTATCTTGTTCTTTCAGGGTGTGCTCTGGCACAGGTTGCTCACGTTCAGGGCAAATATCGAATTCTATCAATCAAAATCAAGGACATAGTATTATTCCCTTTTTCAATTTCTTAACTTTAAAACATTTAAGGTTGGTTGTCATATGAGTCCCTTATGTGGCTATGATAAGCTCAATGAAAGTCTAAAAGGATTGGGAAGTACTATGGTAGAAACTACTTTTCAAAATCACAAAGTGCTGAAAACAGGGGTTGGCTGCAGCCAAGAATCTCTGGCTGCAGTAAAAAACAGCATAGAAAGTTTTTGGCTACAACCAAAAATTGCACAGAGAGTTTTTAGCAGAAGCCTAGATTTTCTGGCTACGGCCAAAGACTGCCCATAAAGTTTTAGGCTGCAGCAAAAAAAAAAAACTTCAAAAATCATAACTAATTATGTAAAAATTGAAATGGTGTGATTCCAAAGCCAATGGAAAGCTATTTAAGTCCTCTTTACAGGACAGGAAAAATATGAATGAATGTTGTTCATAACCACAAAAATACAAAATTACACGAAATCCCATACTGCTCCAGAATAGCTTCCAATTTTAACCTCAAACTTTAGAAAATCATAACTCTTAGTTCACAAATCGAAATGACATGCATTACATATCACTTCTAAAGCTTGGAATGTGAACTTTAAGACTGAAAATTTTTAGAATTTTTAGACACCATTTGCTTATTCAAAATTTTCATGCAAACCAACTGTCCAGCACAGAGTTTCAATGGACAAAATTTCTAATTTTCAACCAATATGTCCAATGGCTTCAAAATGAACAACCAAACATATTCCCACACAATTTTTCACAAGGAAACCATTGGAATCACTAAAACAACCAAATTCACATCACATTGACATGTTCCACATTGGTCACAACATATCAACACAATATCATACACAAGTCTCAACATTGCAATCCTTTCCATTCCAAGTTCCAAACCAATTCCATTGTTCCAATGGCACAATATGACACCAATTCCACCACAATACACTAGGAAATTCATTCATTCCAAAATCACACTAAAATCAGGGAAAAATTCATAAATTCCAAAACTTAACCGATGACCACAATATATATACCAAAAGATAGCTATTTCTCACCTCCTTCACCTTCCAAAGCTTGTTCTTTGATTCCACCACTTTCAATTTTTCTCAAGCTCTCAAACACCTTCTTTCAAAAATCTAAAATCATGGAGATGAAGCTCTCATCAACATGATCAAAGTTAGAACTGTAATACCCCGAATTCTGAGACTTGAGGCTAGAGGATAAGCCTGAGATTAGTGGATTGCTAAGCCCCGGTTTAGCAAGATCCTAAATTGTGATTAAGAGATAATGACTCCAAAAGTGGATGTGGTTAGTGATAAATAACCCTTTTGGAGATTATGGTGTGATTTGGCACTCGAATGTGATTCGTAAGCGCCGTGGGCAATGCCAAAACCCTGTATTTAAGCTCAATTATGGATTAACATCTAAATTGACTTGAAATAGAGGGGAGGACGCATTGTGGAAGAAAAGGAATGATTATGGTGTGTTTGGTGGTGATTCAATGAGAATTACCTTAATCAGGGGCAAAACGGTAAAGTTACCGACCAAGTGATCAGTTACCGAAGAGGAAACTCATTGGTAACTTCAAGATCAATGGTTGAGATTGATTGTGTAATAGATCAAAGGGTGGAATCTCATGTGGTGTGCTCATGTGCACTCATGGTTGATGGAACAAGATCTTGACAAGTGGCAAAATGTGGACCTTTGGATTGGGTCAAGATGTCAAACTCTTCCCTCTCTCCTCTCTTCCCTTTTAGGTCGGTTTTAGTGGCCAAAAAACTGATTTGCTTCATCATCTCATCATTCTCATCTCTCTCTTGTCCTCCATGAACGTCCAAAGCTAAGGGAAGGAAAGAGAAAGAGAAAGGTGATGTTTTAGCCTTGTTCTTGTCCTCTAATGTTCAAACACTCTTCATTAATATTGTTCATAGTGATGAGAGCTTCATCTCTATGGTTTTAGATTCTTGATTGGTGGTGTTTGATGGCTTGAGGAAATTTGGAAAGATGGAGAATCAAAGAATTGGTTTGGGAAAGAGGAAGAGGTGAGTATTTGAAGCCTTTTGATCTAAGTTTTGTGACTTTTGGTTAAGTATTGTGATTTGTGAATTTTGCCATGATTTTATGTGATTTTCGAATGGAATGTGAATGGTGGAATTGTATGTTGTTTTGTGTTGAAAATGGTGTCATGTTGTGGTATTTAATCATTGGAATTGGTTTGAATTGGATTGGATACATTGTGTGCAAAACTGGAAATTCTGTCCAGTGTAAATTCTGTCTGGGCAGTCTTGTTGTATGGACGTTTTGACTGCGCAATTGAAGTCAGACAATTATGAAACTTTCCAGTCTTAAAGTTCACATCCCAAGCTTCAAAATGGACACATAATTTGTGCCATTTCGTTTTGGGAACTGGGAGTTATAGCTGTCCAAAGTTTGAGGTTGAAAATGGAATCTGTTTTGGGACAGTCTTGAGTTTTGGGGAATTCTGTGTTTGTGTGGTGATTTCTAGTAAAGGCCAATATTTTTCCTGTGTAGAGGACTTGAATAGCTTTCATTTGGCTTTGGGATCACCTCATTCCAATTTTTGTGGAATTAGTTATGATTTTTGGAAGTTCAACCAGAAACTGGATTTTCTTGGGCCGCGGCCCGTGGATTTTGGCCGCAGCCCAAATGTTTCTGAGCGTCTCTGGACAGTTTTGGGCCGCAGCCCATGGATTTTGGGCCGCGGCCCACCCCCAAAAATCAGCATTTTGGACTTTTAAAAGGTGATCTTTGGTCAAGTGTTTCCCAAGCCTTTAGGCATATGTTTAGGCTTTGATTAGCCACCTAAAGGTGTTAAATGATAACCAACATTAAGTGTTTGTATGTTGAGGAATTGGAAAAGGGATTGACCCTATGTTCATGATTTTGATTATAGGGTTGATATTCGCCCTGGACGTGGTTTGGTATTCGTTCTGATCGTGAGCAGCGGAGCTGGAGCTTACGTGGAAAGCGTGTAGGGAACATATCTCTTTTTCTTGTATTTGATATATGTGTTAATGTGTTGGTGCATGTCTTAGCTTTGCATAATTATGTGTAATTTGAAGCTATGTTTCAATTTATGCTATCGCCATAGGTATATTGTTCGAAGCATTGAGCTTGCAAATTGTCATTGTGTTATCATGAGTTGTGTGATGCAAACATGTCATGCATTAAACATCTATCGTACATGCATATTGATATTGTTACCTACTGAGATTCTCTAGAATCTCACCCTCCCCTACTAACCTTTCAGACAGGGTAGTAGATCAAGGATATAGCGAGCAGCTAAGGGCGATGAAGACTCCTTCGGGATTGAAGTTGGTAGTTGGTTATCTTAGTTGGGATGTATATTTGGATAATTGTATTTGGTTATTTGGATGAGTATATGTGGATGAGGTTTTGATTATTTGCATTGAGATTTGTTGTGTAATCCCCATATGAGGACTTGTATGGGCGATTGTGCCCTGTAAGGCTTGATTAATGAATGGAATCCAGAATTGCTGGAATTATTACATTGCGTACTCTGATATATTGAATGTGATTTATCTTCGTGTAGTAATTGTATTCGGAATGTGAATGTGAGACCAGGTTATGAATGATTTCGAAAGGCATTTGTGAAAACCCCGTCTGGTAGATGGGTTTGTAAAATGTTATTTGTTTCTTATTGGTCTCTATTTCATTTTAATCGCGTATTTCGGATATAATTACGGCAGGGGGGTTACAAGAACAGCATTTCACCATTCAAGGTCAAATAGAGCACCTACCTTGAACTTCTTTCTTTCTCTTTCCTTCCAAGCTTGGACGAAAAAGGAAAATTGAAAGAGAGGATGAAATGAAGAGGATGAGGTCAGATTTTTGGGGAAAGAAGGCCTCTTGTACAACTTTATAAGTGGGAAGGAAGAGAAAACGTGTTGAAAGTTTAACTTCCATCCAATGCTCCACATAATGCTAAGTGTCATGATTTTGTTCCTCCTCCCAACTCCTTCCATGTTCATGAAGTATAGGATCACTCTCTCATAATTTCTTTAGCAATTGAACACTCCACAATAGGTCCAAGTAATTAAAACACTCCCTCTACGGTAGCTGACTAATTGGTCAGTAACTTTTCTTTTCCCCATTTTGCCCTTAACCATGGCAATTCCTATTGAATCACCATTTAACACATTCTATCTTTCCATTACACCTTACCATGCGCTCTCCCTCTAATTTAATTCATTTTAGGTATTAATCCACAATTAAACTTAAATGCAAGGTTTAAACACTGATTATAACACATTCATATCGCAATTCACATCGTATTCTCCAAAAGTGTTTATTTAACAATAATTACATTCACTTTTAAAATTATTAGCTCTTAATCACATTTTGGGGCAAAATAGTTGCCTATCAAGATATACATATGCATGATATGTATCAACAAAGTGTTTTGCATGATATAACGTGAATTTTATATGTATATATATCCGCTCCGTCATAGCTTCTGCAAATACATATATGTGCATCTGTTTCTTTCGAATAAGCATGCGATGATTATACAAGTTCAAGAACTAGTGTGTTCATCTGGGATCATAAAGTTTAGATATTTGTGATAATGGAAGTCCTGAAACACTCCATTAAGCCTTTGAGACGTTAACCATAATGAAAATTAACCCAAAACACATCAGTATCGCATTTCTGAAACTTTGCGTCGTTGGCTGAAGAACTTCAAATTCGAGTCTCTAAAACAAAACTTTTTGGTTTTTGCACTAACAAAAGGCATCAATGTATAGGGCTCATTGAGATGATTCCAACTACACCAAAAACACAAAAAACCAACTCGGTGGAAAAATTATTGTGGAGGTGAGGATTAATAATTCTAAAAATAAGTATAAAGAACATCATCTAATTTAGACATCTCAATCGTCAACCCATTACTAGTAACTCCACCTAATTGGGTAGCTCGTTATTATTAGCATTCACTTTGATTTGCCTCTCAACCGAGACCTTATCAAATGATCATATTCAATCATATAAGATAGAATTCTCAAGTTTGTATACCAATATGTTAGACTTATCATCTTTATTAAATAAGATACTTCACCTTTGTCACAAAAAACTGAGGTAAGCCAGAGCCATATTCTACTTGAAGTGTCAAAAAAGTCAAAATGCCTAAGCTTAATAAACTAACTTAGCACCCAATCCAAGGGTAGTTGCATTTGACTATAACTATGATCCGCAATACGAACCATGCATCAATAGCTCCTACATGTTAGAGTTAAATTATAATTGACTCTCTCACCCAACACTTAATAATGATTTAAGCGACTAAGCCCTTTCAATGAGATGCCTCCAAAAAAAAACTTGAAAAGAACAAATGTATGGCAAATAAGATTCAATTAACATACGTGTATGCAAACTTTTATCCATAGAATTCATGATGATTGGATTTGTGAAATTGCAATTATGAGAATTAGCAATGAAATTGCATCATTGTCACAATCACAAGTTTTGCAATTCAAACCATGACGAATTTCATAGGAAAAAATCACATACAATATGGAACATCGTATTTTTTATATTAGGATTTAATTACAATTAAAAAAATAATTAATCATGATAAATAGATGTATCATGTAATTATTGAAATAAAAAGGATTTATTTAAAATATGATTTATGATGGTAAAAAAAATTAGTGGAATAAAAATGTAAAAATAATAATACATATTAATAATAATAATATTATTATTGTTATTATTAATAAAAAAGGAAAAGTAATAGATAAAGGATTAAGAGGAAAAAAGGGGGAAAAGAACCTGAAAGTAAACAAAAAAATAAGAATGGATGAAAAGGCCCAACTCAAAAAATAAATAAACAAATAAACAAACAGTAAGAAAAAAAATTAACAACTAAAGAGGCATGTGGCCCTTTAGCTGTCACATGGGGTAATAATGAAGTGATATTTCGGGAGGCAGAGAGCATGCAGGGTTGTCATCTCACTTTTTGCAGCTTAGAGTTTATCTTTTGGAGATCAATAAAGTATTCAAAATCACTCCTAATTATAAAACTTCTTTTATAAAAACTGTTTTAGATAATTTTTTCTTTCTTATGATAGTAATTTCTTGCTGATTAAAGAATACTTTAGGGTTAGAATTTTGGGCAAGTTTTGAGTTTTGTTAATAAATGAGTCTAAGAATGTAGAGGATAATTAATAGTTAATTTTAATTGGTTTGCTTTTGTTATTTAGTTGGTATAAGATTTGATGATAAACTTTTTATATAATCAGCCTATAAATAATTCTATATTGGACATTTTTTACCAACTAAATTTGTGCTAAATGGTTTATTTGGACTATTAGAGGTATTCTTAAAGTTTTAATCGATTTAGATTTTTTATTAAAATGATGATTTATAATTTTATCAATTTTATGCCCTAAACTTTAAATTGGGGATTTTATATAATAGAATGAAATTGATGATAATCAATGACTTAAATGAGTTGTTGGGTTAAGAAAAATATTTGAATTAATATTAAAATAAATAATTGGGATTTTAGTATAAAATTGGATTTTTTTGAGTAATTAATTCAGAACTTTAAATTTTTAGAATTAAGTTAATTGTTCAAATAACTCAGAGTTATTAATGTGTAGTAAATTGATTGTTGTAGATTGATTACGGCATGTGTTCGAGCTCTTGGAATAGAAGCATTGTGGTATTGATTTGTTAATAGTTGTTTGTGAATTACCTTATAATTTGAATGTGTTCACTCCTGCTGGAGCTTCTGTTATAACTAGTCATGCTTGTTTAGACCTTACTCTGAAGTATGATATTTTTTATTCAAGGGTAGATTTTATTTGTTTATCACTTAAGGGTATTAATGTGATCATTGGCATGGATTGGTTGTCTGCCAATAATGCTCACCTTGACTGTAAGGGAAAGAAAGTGAATTTTCCCTTATGTCTTACATTTGTTCAGGGTTGCCTCTGGAGCGAGAGGTTGAGTTCTCTATTGAGTTTGTGCTTAGTACAACCCTAATTTCTAAGGCCCTTTATCAGATGTTGCTATCAGAGTTGGCAGAGTTAAAGAAAAAATTGGAAGAGTTGCTTGAGAAATGTTTTATTAGACCTTGCGTCTCTCCTTGGAGTTTACTAGTGTTGTTTATCAAGAAGAAGGATGGAAGTATGCGGTTGTGTATTGAATACAAACAATGGAATAAGGTAACCATTAAAATTGATGATTTCTGAGATAAGCTCATGGGAGCCGCAGTGTTCTCTAAGATCAACTTGAGATCGGGTTACCATCAACTCATGTTAGGGCTGAGGACATCTCGAAGACTGCTTTTCAGAGACATTATTGGCATTATGAGTTTTTGGTTATGCCTTTTGGGTTGACAAATGCTCTAGCCATCTTCATGGATTATATGAACTGGATTTTCAAACCATATTTGGATCGATTTATTGTTGTCTTCATTGATGAGATTTTCATTTATTCTAAGAATGAGGAAGAGCATTGGGAGCATCTTCACATTACACTGCGTATATTGACGAATCACTAGTTGTATGCTAAGTTGAATTAGTGTGAATTTTGGCTCAGGAAAGTGAATTTCCTTGGCCATGTGGTGTCTGTTTGGGGGATGGCTATTGATCCTAGTAAAGTAGATGCCGTGTTGAAATGAGAATCCTCAAAAGTTAGTGACCGGAGTGAGAAGTTTTGTAGGATTGGCTGGCTACTATAGAAGATTCATTAAAGGGTTCTCTCATATTTCTATGCCTTTGACCAGGTTGACCAAGAAAGATTAGCCGTTCATATGGACTAATAAGTATGAAGCTGCTTTTCAAGAGTTGAAAGCGAAATTAACTACAACAACAATGCTCACCTTTCCTAATCCCTGTCGTGCATATAGTGTATACAGATGATTCCTTTAAGGGTTTGGGTTGTTTGTTGATGCAAGGAGGCAAGGTTGTTGTATATTCTTTAAGACAATTGAGGCTCCATGACAAGAATTATCTAACTTATGACTTGGAACTTGCCACTATAGTGTTTGCGTTGAAATTTGGAGGCATTATATATATGGAGCCCAATTTGAAGTCTTAAGTGATTACAAGAGCTTGAAGTATTTGCTTAACTGGAAAGAACTGAATAATAGACAACGCAGATAGATGGAGTTCCTGAAGGATTGTGATTTTGAAAAAAAGCATCACTCTAGTAACGCTAATGTTGTGGCCGATGCTTTAAGTCAAAAATCTATTCATGTTTTCTGTACGAGCTTGTTTGAGCACTATTGGTTGGAAGGCTTAAGGGACAACTATATTGTTCCATATTAGAAGAAGATAGTTAATTTGAATGTGGTATTGGGTGAGTACAACTTTTATCAGAATTCAGAGATGCTTAGATGGAAGATAATCAGTTAAGGCAGATTTGAGAAAAGTTAGATCAAGTAGAGGATCAAGATTATGACATTGGAGATGCAAATATCATAAGATACAAGAAGAGAATTTGTGTTCCTAATGATGATGATATTAAAAGGACTATTCTAGAAGAGGCCCATTGGAGTCGATATACCATACATCCCGAGATTACCAAGATGTATAATGATTTAAAGTGACAGTATTAGTGGACAAAGATGAAACGAGATGTGACTGACTTTGTGTTGAAATGTTTGATGTTCTGAAGGCTAAGATTGAGCACTAAAGACCACCAAGGCTCCTTCATAATCTGGATATCCCTAAATTGAAATGGGATAGTATCTCTATGGATTTAATCATAGGTTTACAGCTAATCTGAGCTATTTATGATGCAATTTGGGTGATCATGGACTGATTGACCAAGTCAGCACACTTTTTGTCAATCAAAGTGAACTACTCTTTAGAGAAGTTGGCCAAGTTGTACGTTAAAGAGATTGTTCGTATGTATGGGGTGACATATCATATCGTGATCCAAGGTTCACTTCAAACTTTTAAAAGTCTCTACAGGAGGCCATGGGTACAAAGTTAAAGAACAATACTACCTATCACCATTAGACATATGGTCAGTAGAATTTGTGTACAATAATAGTTATCATTCAAGTATTCATATGGCACCTTTTAAGCCTTTATATGGTCAAAAGTGCATATCACTATTGTGTCGGACTGAATTGAGTAAGAGGACAATTATTGGACCAAATTTGGTAGATCAAACATCGAGGAAGATTGAAATGATATGACAAAAATTGCTTACCGCTAAGAGTCGACAAACGAGTTATGCAGATCTCTGGAGAAGATAGTTAGAATTTAGTATGAGAGATCATGTTTTCCTGAAGGTTTCACCCATTACGGGCATTAGGAGGTCTATTAAGGCAAAGAAGTTGACTCCATAGTTCTTTAGGCCATATGAGATTTTGGAGCGGATTGGGTTTGTTGCCTTTTAATCACCTTGCCTTTGTACTTGTCTAATGTACAAGACATGTTCCATGTGTCACAATTGAAGAAGTATCATCCAGACCCATTTCATGTTATTAAGCCTAATAAAGTCGAGTTGAGAGACAACTTGACTTATATAGCAGAACCAGAGAGAATTTTAGACGTCTAGGATAAGCAACTGAGGGAAAAGACCATTCAGCTCATAAAAGTCTTCTGGAAGGGCATGACACTCGAAGATACAACTTAGGAGACTGAAGAAAGGATGCATCGTGACTTTCCTAACTTATTTACTTAGGTATGCAGTTGTTCTTGTCTTGATTGAATTATTGTTTTCAGGTTGTGTTTTTGTTCCTTACTTGAATCAAATTTTGGGGGCAAAATACTATTTAGGTGTGGAAAGTTGTAACATCCTAATATTTATACTAGGATTTATACTCAAAAAGAAAATGTTGACTATTTTGACACCTGCTCTCCTATAACTAGGATTTCTTTTGTTAGAATCCTAATTGCCTTTGCTTTTATTCATAAACTTTTCATTCATCAAATGGATGTTAAAAAAACTTTTTTAAATGGTGATTTAGAAGAGGAGATTTATATGGTGCAACTTGAAGTCTGTATTATTCCTGGGCAAGAGAACAAAGTTTGTAAACCTGTTAAATCTTTGTATGCTTTAAAACAAGTACCTAAGCAATGGCATGAAAAACTGGATCAAGTTTTGTTAAGTGATGGTTTCTCTATTGTTGAGGTAGAAAGATGTGTTTATACAAAACTTGTAAATGCTGATTGAGTGATTATTTGTCTGTATGTGAATAACATACTTATCATTGGTACTAGCATGGGTGTTGTGCTTGAGACAAAACATTTTTGTCTTCTAATCTGGATATGAAAGATTTGGATGAAGAAAAAGTGATTTTGGGTGTAAATGCTATAAGGAATGATAATGGCATCACACGTTCTCAAGAACATTATATTGATAAGATTTTAAGAAAGTTTGAATTGTTTGATCCTAATACGCATTTAAAGAAAAATAGAGGAGATCCAATCACTCAATCTAAATATGCATATATTATTGGGAGTATGTTGCATTTAATGAACTATATCAAGCTAGATATAGCATATACTGTGTGTAGATTGAGTAGATATACTAATTGTCCAGGTAATGAACATTAGAAGGCCTGCTAAGGGTATTGAGATACCTAATAAATACCATGAATTATGGTATTCATTATAGTAGATTTCCCACTGTATTGGAAGGATATAGTGATACTAACTAGATCTCATATTCAAAGGAGAGCAATTCCATTAGTGGCTATTGTTTCACTCTTAGTAGTAGTGTCATAACATAGAAGTCAGTCAAACAAGCTATGTTAACCAGTTCTTCAAAAGATTATGAGTTTATTGTTATGAAGTTGGCTGGTACTGAGGTTGAGTAGTTGAAAAACTTCTTGGCAAATATCTCACTAGGTGAAAAGCCAACACCAGCAGTGTCTTTATATTGTGATAGCTAATCTGTGATCGCTACAGCTAAAAATAAAACCTTTAATGGTAAAAGTAGACATATTTGATTGAGACATAAAATAATAAGGCAACTACTAAAAGATGGTGTAATCTCAATCGATTATGTAAGGTTAGCGGTGAACCTTGTGGATCCATTTACAACACCCCTAGGAAGGAAACAAATCTTTGATTCATTGAGGGGAACGGGACTTAAGCCGATACAAAATTAACAAAGATGGAAACCCAACCTTTGTGATTGGTGATCCCATAAAGGAGGTTCAATTGGTAAGAACAAGTTGTGTGTTAGTTATGCTAGCATTAAAGTAAATTATTAGTCCCTTCCTATGATGCCGAGAAAGTGCTAGAATGCATTTTGGTGAGGATGAGCAAAGCTTTTAATGATTTCATAATCCTACGAGATGGTGTACTCATTGTAGGCATATTTTGTAATACCCCAAATTTTGAGACTTGAGGCTAGAGAATAAGCCTAAGATTAGTGAACTGCTAAGCCCTGGTTTAGCAAGATCCCATATTGTGATTAAGGGTTAATGATTCCAAAAGAGATGTCATTAGTGATAAATGGACCCTTTTAGAGACTATGATGTGATTTGGAATCGGAATGTGTTGTGAGTAGTGTTGAAACCCTGTATTTAAGTTCAATTATGGATTAACATCTAAATTGACTTAAAATATAGGGGAAGGCACATTGTGGAAGAAATGGAATGATATGGTGTGTTTGGTGGTGATTTAAGAGGAATTGCCATAATCAGGGGCAAAATGGTAAAGTTACCAGCCAATTGATCGGTTACCGAAGAAGAAGCTCCTTGGTAACTCAAAGATCAATAGTTGATATTGATTGTTTTGAGATTAAAAAGGGTGGAATTGTGAAATGCATGAGTTTTCATGTATTTTGTGTTGAAAATGGTGTTTTGTTGTGTAATTTGGTCATTGGAATTGGTTTGGCATTGGAAATGGAAAAGTTGCAATGTTAGAGTTTGAAATGTGAAATTGTGTGACATGTTGAGATTGCTGTAAAACATGTCAATATAATGTGAATTTGGTTGTTTTGGTGTTTCCAATGGATTACTTGTGAAAATTTGTGTGGGAATGATGTTTGATATGAAAATTGGACCATTGGAAGCAATGTGCAAAATCTGGAATTCTGTATTTTGAAACTCTGTTCTGGACAGTCTGCTTGTGTGGACGTTTTGAATAGGCAAATGGTTTCTAAAAATTCTGAAAATTTCCAGTCTTAAATTTAACATTCCAAGATTCAAAATGGACATATAATTTGTGTCATTTCGTTTTGTGAATTGAGAGTTATGGTTTTCCAAAGTTTGACGTTAAAACTGGGTGCAAATCTGGAACAGCAAGGGAATTTCGTGTAATTCTGGAATTGTGTGGTGATTTCTGGTAATGGCTCATATTTTTCCTATGAAGAGGACTTAAAGAGATTTCAATAGGCTTTGGGATCACCTAATTTTAATTTTTCTAGAATTATTTATGAATTTCTGAAGTTTCCTTGGCTGCAGCGTAAAAGTTTCTGTGTGCATTTTGGCCACAGCCAGAAATTCTTGGCTGCAGCCAAAAACCTTCTGTGCACATTTTGGCTGCAGCCAGAGGATTCTTGGCTGTAGCCAACTCCCATTTTTCAGTATTTTTTGATTTTTGAAGGTGATTTCCAACCTAGTACTTCCCAATCCTTTAGGCTTTCGTTGAGCTTATTATAGCCACTTAAAGGGTGTGAATGATAACCAACCTTAAGTAATATGGAAGTAAGAATTTGGAATTGAGATTGACCCTATGTCTTTGATTTGGGTATAGGGTTGGATATTCGCTCGGATCGCGAGTAGCCGATGCTAGAGCATACGTGAAAAGAATAAGTGTAGGGAACTTACCTCTCCTGCATGTATATGATATTTGTGTTGGTATTGATGCATGTTATTGCTTTGCTTGATTATGTGAAACATGTATGAATGATTTGAAGCAATGTTTCAATTTATGCTATGGCCATATGTATGTTGTTCGAAGCATTGAGCTTACAGAGTTGTCATTGTGTTTGAGCATGAGTTATGCAAGCATGTCATGCATTAAACATTTATCGTACATGCATATTGGTATTGTTTTCCTACTGAGATTCTCTCGAATCTCACCCTCCCCTATCAACCATTTTAGACAGGGTAGGTGGATTGAGGATGGAGCAAGCAACTAAAGGCAACGAGGCCTTCCATTTGGATTATTTAAATTTTGTAGTTGGTTATCATTGTAGTTGGGATTATGATATTTGGATATGTATTTGAGATGATATTGTGTAATCCCCATATGAGGAATTGTAAAAGGCGAATATGCCCTATGAATCCTATGTAAAGGTATGAACCCGGCAATTACCGGGATGATATTATTGTGTACTCTGATATTTGTATAAATGTGATATTCTGTGTGACGTAATTGTATTCGAAACATGAATATGAGACCAGGTGTATTAGATTTTGAAACGTATTTGAGAAAATCCTATCTCAAGGATGAGATTGTAAATGAGTTTTGATTATTATTGGTCTCTATTTCATTTTAATCTTGTATTTCGGATATAATTACGGAAGGGGTTACACATTTCATGAAATCACCTCTACGAATGTGGAGTGAGGTCGCTCCTATAAGATCGTTGCAAAATCTCTAGAGCATCCATTATGCACCAGTCTTGAACATGGCCGTCTTAGCATGCAAAATAGCGTTAACAGTGATATGTGGGGTATAATCTGACTTCTAATGCCTCTAGTATATGCCTAAGAAATGTGAGTTCATAGTCCATAGGAACATTGACATCTTTGTGTACTTATTAGTCCAAGTCTAATTCATAGTCCAAAGGACCACTAGATACAAGGTTATACCCGTATGTGCAACTTAGCTAAAGCGTTCCTTTTGACGCATGTGGGGGATTATTGAAGTTTTAACATGAAAGTGGGTGTGTCAAATAGAATAAGTCCCACATTGCTTGGAAGAGAGAGAATACAAGTATATATATTACACCTTGTGAATTTGGGTTAGTAAATCGGCCAAGAGGAAGAGTAGGCTTGCACACACAATAACTAGTTACTAGGAGGCAAACGCAGTGGAAATATGGCGATTTCCCTTGTACGCGAGTTAAATATGGACTAGGAACTTTTTATCAAAAACTGTTTGAAAAAATATAAAATTTATTTTGTGAAAATGGCTTCCCGAAAAAACCAAGTTTTTGATATATTTGAGTTTGAGATCTCAACAATTTGGTTACAAGGGCATTAACCATATTTTATTTTGTTTAACTGGCCATCATTACCAATGTTCATGTTGCAGGCCATTATCTCCAGATTTCGAAACTGATCAATAAAATATTTGAATGACCTTCAACATTCAAAAACCGCTGGTTTAATTGTGTTTTTTGCCATTGATTTTTGCCCAACATTCGAGTGTATGAGAGGCCTATAAAAGGCATTGCCTACAAGTGTAACCCCCTCTGTAATTATTATTCAAAATATGTGATTAAAATAAATTAGAGACCGTCGGATAAACAACACTCATTTCAATTCCCCATCCTTAAGATAGGGTTTTCACAAATATCTTTTGAAATACAATTCACCTGGTCTCATATTCATATTTCAAATACAATTACCTCTCGCAGATAAATCACATTCATATAAATATCAGAGTGCACAACATAATTCTCGGCAAATCCCGGGTTCCATACCTTTACTAATAGTATAAAAATTCCCTTTTAGGGGATTACACAATATCTTTCCACAATATACATCCCAAATCCACAGGTGAATACAAATTATACAATACTCCCAATCTATGATAACCAACTACTAACTAATGCTCCTAACTAGGAGTTTAACCTGTCCTTGGTTGCTAGCTTCTTTCTCGAACCGCTTGCCCTGTCTGAAAGGTTAGTCAATGGAAAGAATGAGATTCAAAAGAATCCCAACAGTAACAAATCACTCATACCACACATAATTACATAGCATGCAAGCATATCATCATACAACACAGCAGCACAAATAGCCTTTTGGCTCACATAGTCAATCCCCCATAAACTACTGCTCTAGCGGGACGATCCTCCGCCATGGGAACCCCCCATATGGCCGCAGGTGAAAGACACACAAATACACAAGCTTTGTAGCATCCACAACATCACAAAACAATGATGACACATACATACATTGCATTTACACATAGTATAAGGGAAGAGTCACTACCTTATTCTTTCCAGCTATACTCGGGCACAAGTAGATCATGGTCAGGGCAAATATCGAATCCTGACAATCAAAATCAAGGAAATAGGGTTATTCCCTTTTCCAACCTTTCAACTTCCAAACACTTAGAGTTGATTATCATTTAGGACCTTTAGGTGGCTACTAGAAGCCTAAACACATGCCTAAAGGGTTGGGAGAAACCATACCAAAAACCACCTCTCAAAAGTGCAAAATATTGATTTTTGGAGGTTGGCCACGGCCCATAAATCCACTGGCCGCGGCCAAAAACTTTTCAGAAACATTTGGGTCGTGGCCAAGAAAATCCTGTTTTTTGGCTAAATTTCCAAAAATTATAACTAATTCCAGAAAAATCAAAATGAGGTGATTTCAAAGCCAAATGAAAGTTATTTAAGTTCTCTTCATAGGAAAAATATGAACCATTACAGAAATCACCACACAATTACAGAATCACACAAAATGCTACACTGCTCCAAAACATATTCCAGTTTTAATCCCAAACTTTGGAAAATTATTACTCCCAGTACACAAAACGAAATGACACAAATTATATGTACATTTTGAAACTTGGAATGTGAACTTTAAGACTAGAAAGTTTCAGAATTTTCAGACATCATCTGCCTATTTAAAACGTCGATACAAACAGACTGCCCAGAACAGAGTTTACATTGGACAAAATTTCAGTTTTCACACTTTGGCTTCTAATAGTCCCATTTTCACATCAAACCTCATTCCCACACAAGTTTTTACAAGGAATCCATTGGAAACACCAAAACAATCAAATTCATATCACATTGACATATTTCCGTAAGCTTCAGAACATGTTAACACAATTCACAATATAAACTCAACATTGCACAACTTTCCATCTCAAGTTCCCAAATCAATTCCAATGGCCACAAAACACAACATGACACTAATTGCACCACAAAATCATGGCGAACAACATGACACTAAACATGATTCGAGCAGATATCGAACCATGATCATGGCGAATACCCAACCCTATAACCAAATCAAGGACATAGGATTATTCACTATTCCAAATCTTTACTTGAAGAACACTTATTATTGGTTATCATCACTGCTCTTTTAATACCTATGAGTGTCTCTATCAATTACTTTAAAGGGGTTGGAAGACTATCCCCAAATATCTTCTTTTTGAAAGCTCAACACTGATAATTTTCACTGAGATACTCAAGTGAAGATGGCCTTACTCGAGTGATATTGTACAGATACTTGAGTGATGGTATAGTCTACACTCGGGCACTAGAGAGTAAACAATAGTGAGTAAATACCCGAGAGCACAAAGAAACAACAGAACCCAGAGTTGCTTACTGCACTCGAGTACAAACACAATCACTCGAGTGGAAGCCTAATGCTCACCCGAGTCCCCCAAAGTAAGGTCCAGGAAGTGCTCACCTGAGAGCACAAGAAACTTTCAGAAGGGAACATCACTCAAGAAGGGACAAAAGCACTCGAGTGATGGCTTGACACCCATGAGTATCAATACACACTTTTGGATTTTGATCACGAAAGCACAACAAAAAGCTGAAGAAAAACAGAATATACACGTAGCACTCGAGTGATACTCAACCTCACCCGAGTGACATTCATCCCATACTTGAGTGAACCCCAGATCACTCGAGTGATCTTATCAGAAACCAGAAAACATAGAAAAACTGACCATACCTCCCAACACTTGCTCAATTAATCCAAAAGGACCCAAAATTTCAACCAAAGCTATCCCCACACAAAATCACTCAAGGAATCCAATAAAACCCTCAAAATGATCAAAATCCCACTCTATCATCATGCTTTGGTTTTGGGCAATATAAACATCAAAATTCCAAAATCATTAAACTCAATCTATCTATCCAAAAATCAAACCAAACACCCATTTCTATACCAATAACATGCCAAACTACCAATGACCCTATTCCAATGAAAATAGGCCATAATTTCCAAAACTTTCAATCTCAATCATTTGGCATAAAACATAGATAGAAGGATTGACTTCACTTACCTCTTCAACTTTTCCAAAGACACTTCTTGTTTCTCCAACTACCAGATTTTTTTGATTCCTCAAATCACTACCAATAGAGAAACTACAACCATCAAATTGAAGCTCTTACTCCAAGGAACAACATTAATGAAGTAAACTTTAGCATTAGAGGTCATTATCTTACCTTAAATTCCAGCTTTTTCTTTATCTCTCTTAAGCTCCCATGGCTACTGAAAAGTAGAGAAGGGAAAGAGAGAGAAGAGATAAGAGTGAGGTAGGAGATGAAGAATGATAACATCCCCCCAAACCATGTTGCTTCAGCGAAAAAGGAGGGGAGAGAAGAGAGGGAAAATATTAAAGTAACCCAAGTTGACTTTTCCACTCCTCCCTCTCTTTACCAACTTGCCACATGTCAGATTGCTATTGGCTCACCCAAAATAAGTCACCAATTAGCCACTTTAATTCCTCCATTAGCCATTTAATCACATATATCATTTTTCTCTTAGTTAGTAATTAATTTCCCCATTAAATGCTAACTCATAGCCCATAATTTCATTCTTTCAATTTCCACTAATCATGACATATTAATTAATATTGCCACAAAACACATAATTATTCCATTTTAATTTAATGATTATCCTCAATAATCATCATTAGCCCTTAATTGAAATTTGGGGTGTTACACCCCCTCCATCTCCTTGGGATCAGTTGTAGCTATAAGCTTCTGGCGTAGGTGCAGTCTCGGAGTGCGTGTAGTAACATTTCAGTTGGGTTACCACAAACTCCATATTATGGAGAAGAGGCCACCCCTCTACGCTCTCTTTCCATATTTGTAAGCACCCTGTTCCTAGCACAAAGCCATAGGAACACACGATAGCATTGCGGAACCCTCACCTTCCATAAGTGCCTCCAAGGCCGCCTTGCCTCTCGAGGGGCTTCACTGTGAATAAAGTAATATGCAGATTTAACTATAAAGCTCACATCGGACGTCCATCTCCACATAGGGATATCCACTCGATCCCCATTCAAGTTAGCAAGACTTATACGGCCAATTTCATCAATCACACTTTGAGGTAGCAAGTGTGCAAACTTTGACCAATCCCATCTCCCTGTGTCTAATAGCACATTAGCAACCTTCCAGTTCAATGCTTCATTCGAAACTTCTCCAATTACTAGGTTCTCTAGAGCACCTAAGTGTGGTACCCATTTATCCTTCCATAGCCTAATCGAGTAACCATTCCTGACCCGAAAGGTCAACCCGTCTTGAATGTAATGACAATTGGAGCATATCCCTACCCATGCTCTTAAAGATTGTCGACACTTTTCTACCATTAAGATGACATCCAACCCACATCAATATTTTTCTCTCATAAAACGGACCCATAAAGTGTCTTGCTTATTGATTAAGTTCCATCCAAGTTTTATCATAAAGGCAGAGTTTTGGTCCTTTGTATATCAAAGACCAAGACCCTTCATTCTTCCTTGTACACACTTTCTCCTATGCGACAAAGGGTATCTTTCATTGGCCTACCGTGCTTTCCCATAGAAAACTCCTACAATGCTTGTCAATTTCCTGGTAGGTAGAAACTGGGAGAAGAGTGTTTGCATGGCATAGTTGGGCATCACTGCAACTACTGACAAGACCAAGGTCTTCCTGGCCACAAAAGATAAGTTACGAACCTTCCAAGATGAAAGAGATGTTTCCATCCTGTCCAGATGAACTGGTGCGTCGAATTGGTGACTCGCTCATGGTAAAAAGGCATACCCAGTACTTTCCTAGATTAGCAGTGGGAATGAAACCCAAGAAGTCACTCAGTTCCTTCCTTCTTAAGTGATTCACTAACTTAGAGAAAAAAATCCCACATTTTGCATTGTTTACCTTTGAACCCGAGACCTCACAAAATTCATCGAGGGTAGCTTTTATAATAGCTACTTGATCCATATTTACAAATGGAAAGGCTTCCATTCTCCTAGCACCACCTCCTTCTGTTAAGGTGTCCCAATTTCTCCATAGCAAGAACAAAGATATAAGGGGAAAGAGGTTCCCCTTGCTGAACACCTCGAGAAGGGTGAAAAACATTAGCTCATTCACCATTCCAGAAGAGTTGCATTTTCGGACTTGACACATAGGCCTCCACCACACGTTGTATATGACAAGGTATATTTACTTCACGTAGGCAATCAAAAACAAAATTCCACCAAACCCTGTCATAAGCCTTTTCAAGATCAATTTAAATTGCCATGAACCCCTTCTTTCTTTTGGTTCTCGTCACTGAGTGGATAATCTTTTGGGAGAGTATATTATTTGCATTATGGCGTCCATTTACAAAACTACATTGATTGGGGGCGACCACTCGTGGCATAATCTCTTTGAACCTGTTAGTAACAACTGTTGTCACTATTTTGTATATGACATTACATAAACTAATCAGGCAAAACTCCCTTATATTCTGAGGATGATCTACCTTAGGTATGAGTACAAGCAGGGTGCCATTAATTTCCCTGATTTGAGAGGGATCACAAAACAATTTTGACACATGATGGATTACTTTATGCCCAACAATATCCCATTGACTTTGGTAAAACAAAGGATTTAAACCATCTGACCCTGGTGCCTTTAGTAGACTCATGTCAGAAAGCGCATTTTTAATCTTATGTGGAGTGACTTGTCTGGCTAAATTGTTCAAAATTTCCTGCTTAAGATTCGGATACCCCATACCAAAGTGGAGCCTGTTATGACAGGATCCTTCTTCAGTAAACAAGATTTCAAAAAATTTGGTGCTCATTTCCATAATTTCCTTGGGATCATAAGATCAAACACCTAATTCCATCTTAAGTGCATCAATACGATTTCAACGACATATTTGTTGTGGCATGAAAATAATGTGTGTTTCTGTCTCCGTGATGGTACCAAGTACACCTAGATTTTAGTAACCACATAATTTCTTCCTGTGTCATTACTTCCTCCAACTGGGCCCCACAAATCCAATCTTCTCTGATCCCTTTTAGGTGTAGACCCAAACTGGGCAATGGTACTATTGAGCTCCTCGAGTCAACGGTATAGCCTTGCTTTACGACAATTTATGTTACTGAAGATTTCCTTATTCCATTTAAGGAGCTTATTAAAGATATCCCTTGTACCTGCTGACCATTCCTCCTGTTGTGGCCAGTTATCTTTCACGAATGATCCAAAGTCCTCATGCATCACCCAAGGTGCAAAATATAGAAAGGTCGATTCTGAATAGAGTAGCAACCATTATTATCCAAGCTCAAAAGTATTCGGTTATGATCATATTTATAGGTAGGGAGATGCATCACAGATGCTTGGGGAAAATCTTATGCCACACCCCATTAACAAGGACTTAATCGATTTTGCTAAAGCTTCATCCTCTATTCCAGGTAAACTTTGGCCCACTAAATCCTATATCAAACATGTCGCACTCATCCACCCACCATCTAAAAGATAACTCAGTTCGAAGCTGGTGTCCAGAGCTAGTAATTCTATCTTCAATAGTTAAAGTAGCATTAAAATTTTCGGCTACCACCCAAGGACTTGAAATACTATTACATAATTCGTTCAACCCTTTCCATAGGTCTCATTTGCAGGAGAAGTAAGGATTCCCATATACAACTGTCAAGCTCTATTCATTCCTTTTCTGATTATTAACTGTGCCATGGATTAATTGTTTCATTTTGAGTTTAATCCATAGATCAAACCTATCATCCTATAAAAGCCACATCCCTCCACTAAATCCTCGAGCATCCACCATTGCCATATTGTTCCATTTAAGCCTGTGTGCTAAAGCGTCAGCTTTCTCACTTTTCTGATAAGGCTCCATAATTGTAAGGAAGCCCACAAGATGCCCTGAGCATAAGTCACTTAACAATCTCTTAAAAGACAGACCTCTTGCCCCCCTGGAGTTCCAAAACAAGAGCTTTATATCCATAAGACAAAATTGATATGAGGACAAAGAAATAAAAAAGGGCACATGTACACCTGGTTAGTGCAAAACCATAGCTGGACCCACCATTTTGTTTTCTACAAAAAGTAAGAGACATTCAGTAGCTTTAATGGTTAAATCATTTTTGCTCCAATTTTTAAGTTTATGTATATTTTTAGATCTAAAAAAATTTATAACATTTTTGCATATTGGGTATAAGTTTGTGGGTATTTTTACACCTTAACCCTTTATTAAAAAATGTTCACACATTATTTATTCTCATCTTCCTACAAACTAAACAAAGGGTAAAGCATAGCCACTAACATATCTAGTTTATTAAGTACCAAAAGCATACACACCATTAGTGATAATTTATCTGTTGTAATGTCTACCATAGACTTAGACTTGTAAAGGGTAGCACTTTCGGAGTATTTGACACATCCATGATTCCTTCAAGCATTTGTATAACTTGCCTCATGTTGGGTCTTGCTGTTGGATCCTCTTAAATACACCTATATTGATCTTCATGTACTCTTCTACTCTCTTCATGTCAGTTTGAACTTCCTTATCATCTTCCATTAACAGGTCCAATCTCCTATGGTTAAAGCAATATGCTCATCTTTCAATATCCATATCAAAATTTTTTCTATAACAAATGAGCTCCAATAACAATACTCCAAAGCTATAAACAACAACCTTTATAGTAATTAACTTGTTTTTGAACAACTCAAGTTGCAACGTACCCTTTAGTTCCCCTAATTACTATTGTATTTACAATATGGTCAATCTTTAATAGCTTTGCTAAACCAAACTCTAAAATTTTAGTTATGTAAGAGTCATCAAGCAATACATTTTGAGGTTCGATATCAAAATGTTTGATTTGATTATTGCACTCTTCATCATGCAAATACAAGAGTTATTTAGTTGTTCATATTATTCGACATACCATAATTAAGATTTTGTAGAAGCAACATTTGGTATGCCAATGTTTTATTAACTTGAAGTGAGTTCAAGGATGTCAAATGTTGCTAGACCTAGTGATATTCGAATCTTTCTAAACGCTCTTGGTTAGTAGGAGGTTATAACAATAAGATCTGTTACACTTTTTTTATACTTGATGAATAAGATCTGTTACCGTATCCTTAAATAGAATGCAGAATCATATCAAATAGATTCACTAAATTTATTATTTGTTTCTTTTGTTTCACTAATTTCTTTCCTTTCCCCCCTCCCATTGCCATACTACTACTAATCACCATATTGGTTTAAATGATTGATTTTGAAGAATCACACTAAATAGATTCACTAATGTTTTTGATGTTGTAGGCTAGATGAGCTCTTAGGGCATGGAGGCTGTGTGGTGAGGGTGCAACAACAAATATTTAGAAGATGCAAGTACGAAAGCAAGTAGCTATAAAACACAGTAAAATTTGATTGTTAGAAGAGAAGTGTTGACCCTTTTTTGCTTGAAGACAGAGGTATTCTTGTGTGCCTCCTTTTGCTTTCTTCTTTTTGTGTTTAGATAGTTTGTTAGATCTCATGTTTTGATGATAACAAAAGAATGGTTTGAAAAGAAAATGATTAATAATCAAGATTGAACTAAGTAATTACAGGAACAAGCTTTACTTGAAGTAAGCATGGAAGTATTGAAGATTGGCCAAGAGAAAATACTGAGGAACTTGATCAGAAGTACAGTTTCTAAAGTATTACTCGAGGCGCTACTCGAGTAATGAGACAAAACTTGAAGTAAAGAAGGAAAACTTCCAATAACCTGACACCATTAATCGAGGCGCTACTCGAGTAACCAGGTAAAAACTTGGAGTTGCTCTCGGCCTGCTAATGTTACTCGAGGAGGTACTCGAGTAACCAAGTGAAAACTTCCAGTTGCCTTCAAGTTTTCCTAATGATACTCGAGGAGCTACTCGAGTACCTGTGTTTCCTAAAATGTGGACCTCTCGGCATTTTGTACCACTGCTAATGTTACTCGAGGCGCTACTCGAGTAACCCTGTGAAAACTTCCAGTTGCCTTCAAGTTTTCCCCATGATACTCGAGGCGCTACTCGAGTAACCCTGTATTTGAAAACGTGAAGCTCTCGGCACTTTGTACCACTGCCAATGTTACTCGAGGAGCTACCCGAGTAACATACTAAAGTAAGTGAAAAACTGGAAGTTGGTACCCGGGTAAGTCTTGCTCAAAAGTTTTAGTTACTAGAGGTTGTACCCGAGTAACCTATGCAAAAATAAATGCATTACTCGAGTCCCTACTCGAGTAATGAGGTAGTTGCTCTCGGCCTTGAAATCCTGCCAACATTACTGGAATAGAGCATCGAGTAATCAAAAGTTTTTAAAGGATTACTCGAGGTGTTACCCCAGTAATCTATGAAGTTGCAAAAGCATTACTGGAGTAGCTACCCGAGTAAATAACTATTCCCAAAGGGTTGAAATTTAGTTTACTCCATGCACTACCTGAGTAATCTTGTTTTTCTTCATTGACTTTCAATTAAACAATGATTTCTCGATGTTACTCAAGGAGCTACTCGAGTAAACTTCAAGGATTACTCGAGGAGCTACTCGAGTAAGCATACCCAGAAATTTAGAAATCATTCAAACTTTCATTATATTGTTTCCTATATGATTAACCTTTCATTGCATTAGTATTCTTAGTCTATTTACAGATAAACAATGAAGAAATCATATCAAGAGATGAAAGTCAAATGAAACGTTCAAATGCCAACCACCGCCAACGGATATTTTTCAAAAACTTGAAAAGTCAATAGTGGCTGCGTACTCACCAACGGACGAAAGGAAGTGTTCCAACGGTCATCATCAAAATACCTATATATATGGGAACCTTCAAACAGAGAAAGGACAACCAAGCACACATACGAACGTATCATTAAGTTCATTGCTCTGTTTTCAAGTTGAAATTGTATTTCTATGCTTCAGTGATTATCATTTACTCTGTAAGAGAGATATTTCATTCAAACTCAATATTTGTTATTGAGATAACTTAAGGTTGTGGAACCTTGAGTTGGGATTGGATTACAACCTGTAAGGGGGAGCGAGTGTCCAGGTGTAAGGAACTTGCTTGTACTGAGGTGCCAAGAACCCACTGAATCTTGGAAGCTATAGTGAAACTCTCAGAGAAGCTCTGAGGACTGGATGTAGGTCAAAGTTGTTGTGACCGAACCAGTATAACTCCCGGTGTACACTTCGGTGATATTTCTCCTTACTCATTACTGTTTTAATTCTTTTGTCAAAGTTTTATATTTTCGAAAGAAATTCCAGTATCACCCAATTCACCCCCCCCCCCCTCTTGGGTGAAACGCTTGATCTAACATAGTTGACATTATTCCGAATCCAAATCGAAAGCTTTTATCTGAACATTTTATTCCTTATATGTTCCTGGGGGTTTAGCAATTATTCGTGTGCTTAGATTGATGTTATTGTCGGCTACTTGTTTCACATGCAAAAAACTTATTTTCAAGTACCTTTTTGCTTGTTAGGATGAAATCTTGTCTATCACTGACTAATAGGCACATGATTTGATTCTAAATATTAATTAACGAGATGATTATGGCTTCTCCCACTAGATGACTTCTTCAATCTCATTTAGTTTCTAGATTTCTTGATTATATGGCTTTTTTTATGCCTGATTTGATGAACACCATTTCGTTATTGAATATAATCCTTAGCCTATCCTCCTTTGATATGCATGTTTTGTGTCCATGTATTTTGATTCTTCTGTCTAATTCATCCATATTTATAGTGGATGATGCACTTGCTTTCTACCATGGCTACTGTATCAGCCAATCTATGTTTCAATCAAGTGGGCTTTTTTATGTTCTACTCATTCTTTTACCATCCTTCAGCAAAACCGTGCTTGTTGCTTTGCTTTTCAATTCATTTATTCAACTTTTTATTGTTTTAAGTGTTTATGAGCAACTCATGTATATAAGCATTTTAGTAGAATTAAAACTTAGTTTAATACAGTCTTCATATTGAAACAAAATAGTTTTTTCTCTGCCTTTTGTAGAAATCTTAATTACAATGTGCCATTTTTTTATTTAACTTGAAGTGAGTTCAATCATGTAGAATGTTACTAGCCTAATCATATTTGCAGTTTTCAAAAATGATCTGGTTGGAGTGGGGTTATAATAATAAGGTGCTTTATCCTTCCTTTCCTTAAGGTTATAAAAGAGGGTGGTTTCAAGAAACAAATGGTATTTGCATCCACTCTTTATAAAATTCTGTACCTTTGAGGAAGGATGGTTGACATGTGACATTCTACGAGTCGTGGATGAAGTTCAAGCAAATATACAAATAAAGTAGGAAGGCTGTCATTAAGAGGAGCTGTCACACCCTTATCTTATTTTCACCTATTTCAGAGTATTTGCAGAAAACGATATGCAGTTCGATGGGCAACACAGGAATAGCATAAATATACTAATATTATATGCATGATTACGGAAATTCCTCACAGGGGTTCGTACTTGATAATTACAATTAATATAGTCTCTTAACACTACGTAGGTGTCTAAACTCATCCCAGGGAAAATGGAGACATCTTCCAGTCTTTGTTTCAACAAGGCATTCCCCTTATACAGTTCTTTTCACTGCTCTTAGCATAGCTTTTGTCTTCACCTGTCTAAATTATTGGTAGGGGAGGGTGAGATTCGAGAGAATCTCAATAGGAAAATAATACCAATATGCATGCAAGATAAGTGCTTATGCATGACATGCTTGCATTATATAACTCACATTTACACAATGACATATCTGTGTGCTCAATGTTTCAAACAACATACATATGGCTATAGCATAAGCAGAGACAGAGCTTCAATTATTCATATACGTTTCACATAATCAAGCAAAGCAATAACATGCATCAATACACCAGCACAAATATCAAATACATGTAGGAGAGGTAAGTTCCTTACCTTAACTGCCCTTCCCTGATCCTTGAATAACGTGCCTCGACTTGGGTGCCAATTCCTCAGGCTCTTTACTCGGTCCTAAACCATCAAATGTATAGTTTAGACACTTACATAGTATTTCTGGGGGTTATATGAGTTTATATTGAAAAATGACCAAAATGCCCCCGGGAACCCGACCTGGTCCCGCCGTATCCGGTCCGACCGTACTTATTCCGAAATTTTGACTTGGGCTATCCTGATATATTTTCTCCCAAGGAATCCATTTCTAAGCTCAAAATTGCCAAAGTCACTGTCAAATTACAAAATACCCTTGACAGCCCCGATTTAAGGTTTTAGGGGCGTTTTCGTAATTACGCTTTTTCGGCCTTTTCCGAAAAAATGACCAACTGTAACCCCACCTATTATTTCCTATGAATCCAATTGA
Organism: Inga oerstediana; assembly: GCA_963210345.1. Lineage (NCBI taxonomy): Eukaryota > Viridiplantae > Streptophyta > Magnoliopsida > Fabales > Fabaceae > Inga > Inga oerstediana. Next base: position 74,188,527 of record OY723399.1, on the reverse strand, counting down.
ACCATCTATTTCATGAAAATCCAGCTCGTTCCCCCAGATCTGGTCTTGGTCGACACATTGGTCAAGGTAAAATTGCTCTTTTGTGTTTTGGCTTCCTAAGCTTGTATTTTTCCACTTCTAATTCCTTATTAAGTTATTTAAATACATTATAACCATGATTCAAAAAAATTTGGGCAGCATAACCCCTTAGGATTAGGACTTTTCAAATTTACAAACTTGACAAAAATCACCAAAACCAACCATAAACCTAAACAACAACACCATGCTAGAATAGATCTAAGGTTTGTGAGGTTACCTCTTGAGATCTTGAATCCTCTCTCTCTAAGCATCTCCTCTCTCTCTCCTTGAGCTCACAATGTGTCTTCAAAATCATAGATTCCATAAAGAAGAAATTTTTAGAGAAATATCTATGGAATGCTACAAGAAATTGCTTAAGAAACCAACTCTTACCTTTAAGATTTCCCTTCTTCCTTCTCTCTAGAACTCATGAGCTCTTCAAGTTCTCTCTCACTCTTCTTTCTTTAGCTTAGGATGAAAATGTGGAGGGAAGAAGAAGGGAAAATGTGTTTGATAAGATATCTTCAATGCTCTCATCCTTTGATTTTTAAGCTGCTTTCTTGTGTTGACACATGGCAAGTAGTCTCATCTTCTAACTATGTCATTAGGCTTCTAGTTGGATCTGAACTAACTTCTTCCTCTTCTAGTTAGCATAAAGAACCACCCCCTCTTGCTCTTCTAACCAAATGAGTTTTCTTCCAACTAAAACACTATGCACTCAACCATACACTCAAGTTAGTCCAACCTTACACTTAAGTAAATTCCACCTTTACACTCAAGATAATCCTTACCATCATCAATAATGATTGCTATGTTCTTGTAGAATTATTTTAATGCAATTGGACATATGCTCATCTTCATAAATCATAACCTACTCCCCTCTTCATATGATAATGACACTTAGCATCTTTAATTCCCAATTTACACAATTGCTAACACATTTTATTTTCAATTTTCAGAATAATGCCAATTCTGGCAGATTTTCTGCTTTAACTTTGAAAAATCATAACTAAATTTGCAGACATTGTTTTGGAGTGATTCCAAATGCTATGGAACCTTTATTAAGTCTAGTTTCAAGAAAAAATATGGACTTTAGCCAATTGGAAGCATATCTTTCATTTCTTTGACTGTAGCTTCAGAGACTTTCCAGATTTTATGGGCTAACTTCAAAAATTCATAACTCTCAATCCACTAGTCAAAATCGCTTATAATACCTATATTAAAGCCCTGGATGTCTACTTTCACCTTTTAAACTTTCATAATATTTGGACATAATTTGATCATCCAAAATCCCAAGACAATCTCACTGCCTCGCAAGAAATTTTAATAGAAGCATAATCACATTCTTCAAAATTCACCATTTTACTTTCTTTAATACCACAAAGATATAAGAAACATTAAGAAATAAATTTAGGGCTCCTGCTAAACTAGGGCTTGGCAGTCCACTTATTCCAGGCTTATTCCTAGCCTCCAATCCCGAAATTTGGGGTATTATAGGAGAGGGATATAGAGAAATGGCATATTCTTTCTTAGCTCAGGTAATTTATTTTCAAAGATAATACTAGTCTAATTAAATCCTAGTAACAAATCCTCTAGTAATGAGATAATAAATATGATTATATATCTCTCTCTATATGTGTGTATATCTGAAATATCTGTTTGGGTCTTTCTTGTATCACAAAGTTTGTCCAAAGGATGTCAAACTTGCCACCACCTTGCCAACACTTGTATGAACTTTGTCCAAGCTTTGCCCAAACTTGCCATGACCTTACCTAAGGTTGCCAATCCATAGTACCACCCCAACACTTGCTAGGACCATGCTGCCCGCACTTGCCCTAATCAAGGGGCCACATTGATTGCCTACACTTGCACCGCCTTGCTCTAATCTTGTTTAAGTATTGCCCACACTTGTCAAGACCTTGCCTAGGGTCCATGTGCATTGCCCGAACCTTGTCTATGTCACCAACTAGAAGCGCATTTTAAGCCGATTTGCTCTTTTAATAGGGAAACTCTACTAAAGGTATCAAACTTCCTACAAACCCCCTTTCTCACTTGATTTTTCATGAGGTATCTATATAGAATGGGACCCAGACTTCTGAAATTCATCCATTTTGGCAATAAAAGGCAAGAAGTGCGTTTTGAGCCGGTTTACGCTTTCAAAAGGGAAACTCTAAGAGTCTCAATATAGCCTGGAAATCCCCCATTCTAGCTCAATTTTTCATAAGGATTCTAGAATAGGCCACAGAGTTGTGATACTGACGTGCAAATCATTTATTGATGGTTGGGTATATAAGGGGAAGATTAATCAAACCGTCTAGTAGCTGTTTCCCTCTTAGCCATCAGGATGGCTGGAGCTCAAGTGTGACTTATATTAAGCATAAGGGATGTAATAGTAGGACAGTGCAAGTGTTCTATTAAGCTGTGCCACCGAATCGAGAAACAACATCGTCAAATTAATAAGGTGATATCCAAGAGGCAACTGGCATGATGAATTTTTTCCACACCCTCATATACCCATATTGACTCATGCGTATGATTCCCTTTGCACTCTAAGCATATAGCTAAACACCTAAAGGCAACATCCCATCGATTGGATGGTTGACCTCTAGGGCCTGAGGGGAATCCGATGTATAAGACGACCGTGTATGCAACTTCAAGTGAGAAGAAGGATGGGGGCAAGTACCAGGCATGTCACGTGATTAGCCTGATTGCAAGAAATCAACCACATGAGCCTCACACAAGTGAGAGCCCCATATCACCCTAGCATAAGAATCATACAGTCCCATTCCAACATGGTTAGGTTATCATACATCCCTTAACGGATGTGGGTTTAATGAGTATCTCACTCATGAGAGATCTAAGAACCCCTAGATATGTACCATATCATCATATTGAAATCACACAAGCGAGAGCCCTACCGCATCCTAGCCTAAGAATCATATGGTCTTATTGTGACGGGGGTAGGTTAGAATACATCCTTTAACGGATATAGGTTTGATGAGTATCTTGCTCATGAGAGGTCCACCTAGATACGGACCACTATCAATCAGATTGAAATCCCACACAGGTTCTACTGAAATCAAAAGGATATAGGCGAGTATAAGGCACATCACATTGTCAACTCGATTGCAAGAATCCAACCACGCCGTGCTTACAAAGCACTTAGGGGGTAACAGCTTGTGAATGAATGTCATTCCACAAGATTGTGAGGAAAGTCCCATGCATGAGAGTTCTGTGAAGCAACAATAAAACAAGTTATATGTTCCTTGCACGTGCGAGAGCTCCACAACGCCCTTGCTTAGGAATCATACGATCTCATTCTAAAGTGGGTAGGTAGCATACATCCCCTCAACAGATGTCCATTTTATGAGTATTTTGCTTACGAGAGGGCCAAGTATGCACCACCATCTATCCTATATGAAATCCAACATTTAGGGTCTACTAGAAAGGTCACTGGAGGCTACCCCCACGACGGCTATGGCGAGGGGTAGGGTTGCACTCTATATCTATAATTTGGACCTTTTTTCTCAAATGAAAACTTTTTGTTAATGGACCTAGAGATCGGCGATATGTAAAAGTACTTTGTCATTCTACTCAACTTCATTATGCTCGAAATCATCTTCATGTGGTGAATCCATTTTCTTGCAATTTATTGAACCAAATAAAACATCAGAGCATAGTGAATTTTGATAATGAAAATTAATTTGAAATATATGAATAAATTTGAAACATACAAGTAAAACAAATCAAGGCACTAATTATCTTGTTTGATTTAAAATTTTGTTCTACATCATTCTTATTGAATTGAGAATCAATAGATTGACCCAAATCTTTATCTTTATTTGATTTAAATTATGTCCATCTTCATCCTTATCTGCAAAAATATTTTTTTGATACCTCCCAAAATGGATCATATACCAACTAGTAAGAAATTTTGTATGAGCACATGACAATCATGAGATTTAAGGTTCTCTTTAACTTCAACTCTTTCACTGATAGGTTCTTCACATTTGAAGATTAGCCCTCTTGAACTTTAATTCCTTATAGAAACTCACAAAACAATTTTTTCTCTTTCCTTGATAAAGTGTAAGACATTGGAGGTAGATAAACATAGTACCCTTTCTCAATTAGTGCTAACCCTAATTCCCAAGTTGGCCAAATCCAACCTTGCATTGATACTATCCTTATTTGTTTTCTTACATATTGAGCAATGTGCCAATTAGACTATAACCAATATTTTTTTAATATGCATCACATCAAGTAAATGTCTCACATATAAGGACTTTAAATATGGAAGTTCAAAGAAAATAGACTTTTATTCCAACCATTTATCCCAACATGTTTTGATAAAAGGCTTGCCGAAATTGTTATCCAAATCATTTTACCTTTTCAAAAACCTGAGCACCAGTGAATATCTTCAGCGGGCTATTTAATATCCCAACTTGTGATTAAGGGTTAAAAACTTCAAAGTGATGTAATTAATGATAATTAAGCACTTTTGAAGTAAATTGTATATTGTGATGTAAAATGTGTTTGATAGATGACGATAGATGTGTCATGGCAATCAGGGGTAAAATGGTAAATTTACCAACCGATTGGTCAGTTACTGAAGAAAGAAAACTCCTTAGTAATCAAGATCAATGGCTAGGATTGGAAGAACAAGAGGTGGAATCAAGTGTGTAAGAGAGTATATGAATTCATAGAAGGGAGGATGAGATTGTGCCATGTGTTCAAATGTGAGTCATTGGATGAGAAGTCAAAAAGTCAAATAATTTCCCTCTCTCTTCTCTTGTCAAGTTGGTTGTGTGTGTGTGTGTGTGTGAAGGGAAGAGATGCCATCATCATTCTCATCTCATTTCCTCTATCCTCCTTTATTTTCGCTGAACTAGCCAAGAAAGAGAAAATTAAGGGTGAGTTTTGACTTTGAAAATGATCTCTTTGGCCCAAATGTTATTTTATAAAGTTGTTCATAATAGTAAGGGCTTCTTGGCTATGATTTCAAAATTTTCTTTAGTGGTGAATTGGTGTTTGGTCAAATTTGAAAGTGGGGAAAATAGAGATTTGATCTTACCAAGTTAAAAAGGTAATCATTTAGTGCATTTTTGTATGAATGTTTTGGCTATTGGTAAATTCTGGATTTTTGCCCTGATTTCTTGAGATTTTTGAAGATATGAATTAAGTGATGTAATGTGGTGAAATAGATGTCAAATAGTGTATAGGAGTTAATGGTTTTGGTGTGGGATTTGAAAAGAGGAAGTTTAGCAAATTGTGGCTTGGGTGATTTTGTGACCTAGAGATGAGAATGTGTTGTTTGAGTAGGAATTTGGTTGTTTTAAAGTTACCAATGAGTTCCTTGTGTTAAAATATGTGAGAGTGAGTTGTGGTACAAGCTTTAGGACCATTGGTAGCCAATTGGTCAATTCTGGAAAACCATATCAGTTGCTGCGATTTGGCATCTGATAGGCATCACTCGAGTGAGGGAGGATCTCACTCGAGCACGACATGAAATTCTGGGAATTTTGGTTAAGTCTTTAGGCAGAAACCGCGAGCACACTTTCTGACTTGCGAGTAAGATATGATCCTGCTCGAGTGAGGTCTTTCCTGGAAGTATTTTGTGCTCTCGGGCAAACACTCTTGGTGTTGTGGTTTTTGGTGCTCGAGTGCACTTAAGGACATTGTTCGGGTGCAACCTCTTGTGCTAGAGTGAGTGTGAGAGATATTTTGAGGATTTGCTCTAGGGCAAACACTTTCTGTGTCTCACTCGCTGGGACTCGAGCACAACTGAGGGCATCACTCGAGTGGGGTGGTTGTCACTCGAGTGAGGCAGCCCAAAATTGGTGTTTTGCATCTGAAAAAGGTATCTCCTGGGTAGTTTCTTCCAACCCTTTGGGGATAGTTTAGGCCTATTATAGCCACCTAAAGAGTCTAAATGATAACCAACATAAAGTATTACGAGATTTGGAAACTTGGAAAAGAGATTGACCTATTGTCCCTATTTTGGTTATAGGATTTGATATCTGCCGCCCTCGTAAACCCACTGAGCCAGCAAATGTCAGGAAGGAACGAGGTAGTAACTTTTCTTTCGTACCATATGTGATGCATTGTATGTATGTATTATCATTGATTTGTGATAAATTCGTATGCTGCAACATTGTGAATATGTGTAAGCACCATCATTCTGATGTCCCTGAGTGGCTAACAATAGTTCGGGTAAGGGTTGTGTGCCTTCCCGGTGGAAAAAGGAGATGAGGATGAGGTGTGACTTTGTTATTATTTGAAAAGCCGAAAGGCTATTTGTGAAGGCCGACGAGCCATTTGTGGAAGCCGAATAGCTATATGAGCTACACAGCTATGTGTAAGCACTGCCACGCCAATAGTCCCTGAGTAGCTAACAACGGTTCGGGTTAGGACGGTGTGCCTTCCCGGTAGAGAAAGGGGATGAGGGTGGAGTGTGATTTGTGCTGTTGTATGATGATTTGCTTACATGCTATGTGCTTATGTATGGTATAAATGTTTTGTTACTACAGGGATTCTCTTGAATCTCATTCTTTCCTCTAAACTAATCTTTCAGACAAGGCGAGTGGCTCCAAGGAGAAGCGCACGACTCGGAGTGGTTAGAACCCTATAGGGACAATTTCTTTTGGATATGTTGGTTAATCATGTTGAACAGAGATCTTGTAAATTATTTTTGGGTTGTAATTAGTAGTTGAATATAGTTGTGTAATCCCCGATATGGGAATTGTAAACTTTGGAGGGAATGAATGGAACCCGGGGGATTGCTGGGATTGCTATTAGCTACTCTGATATGAATGAATGTAAATTTACTGAATAGGTGATTATATTTGATAATTGAACTTGAGACCGAAATAGGAAAGAAGTTTTTTTGAAAATTTTGTAAAGTTCCTACCACTTAGTGGGTGTTCTAATGAGTTTTGAACTATCCGACGGTCTCTAACCCCTTTTTACTATATGTTATCGAATCTTAATTATGCTAATTAAGTCAGGGGGTTACAGGCTACCTTCTTCTAAGTCATCGTTGAAAGCCTTTTCCCACTTCCTTCAATGATGTTTCGATGGTAAGAATCTATGATGGCCCATGTAGACATTTTTTTTACAATAATCCAGTTGCATTGAATGAGTGTCATCTTCACATATAGGGCAAGCACAAGCCTTCCTTAGCAACAAGCTAACCAAAAGCACAAGATTTTGGGTATGTTTGGGAAAGCAGTGATGGGACGGTACCACGCGTTGAGGCTGAAAAAGAACAATAGGTTGGTTGGGCACCATTTAGGTTCACGTCAGCTTTCACTGGGCTTTTAAGCCTGCCATGGCTTCTAGTAGAAGCTCATTTTCCTTGCTTCTGACTTCTCTCTTCATCACAGTGGCTTCAATATTGCAGAGGACAGAAGATTGTTACCTAGGCATTTATTTCCTTACCTATCGTTGGCATGCAACTCGAGTTGTGATCTGTGTCCTTCTTTTAAGGGCTTTCTTCCGCTCAATCGAATGTAGTTGGTAGTAACTATTTCTAAAATAGTTAAAACAAGAAGCCATTATTTTTCCTGTGTGTTGAGACAGAGTGCATGAAATAGTGAAGAATTAAATTTATGTTAAGCAAGCTAGCTTAATCGGATTAAGGCCTTTCTGCTTGAAAAATAAAGGATTAAGAGAGAGAAAATCTATATCCGACAAAGCAACGTAAGAAAACAACGTATGAAGCTTACTCTGTTTTGCTGGTTTGGTCTCTGTTCCGAAGAAGAAGAAGCTTTGGTCAAATTAGATTTGACCAGGGACTTCATTACAAACTTCAAAAGTTCTCAAGGAGGGATTAAAGTGAAAATTTTTGAAATATTTGTAGGTAAACTGTCATTTATGAAACATTTGGGTCCCTTTCTGTGATTTTCCCGGTCCCTTTTCTTCATTCACTTGTAATTTTCATAAATTATGGGGTCCTTTTCTGTTATTTTTTCTAGTCCTCAAAATATTAATTCTGATGCTCTAAAATCTCTAATTTCTTATTAAGCACCTACAATGCAAAATTAAGCACAAGGTAGCATTAAAAGTTCAAGAGATCATTTTTATGAATAATTAACAAATTTGATCATTTTGCTCCTAATTACAATTAATCCAATACAAATGTCCCTAACTCAAATTAGTGCTTAATCATGTAATAATGTCCCAAAAAATAAATTACTATAACTTATTGTGTTTTGTCAAATTTTAATTTTAATTTTAATTTTTCACTTCAATTTTCACAATATATATAAATAATATATATATATATATATTATTCATGCCCTTTTCAATCATTTTCATCTAACCGGGCTTTTCAAACACTAATCCAAAATAGGTTTAATGTTAGAAAAAAAGTCACTTCTACCACCGCCAATCCAAACACAAATCACATCTACAATTTAACTTTTTTTCTATCTGACTTTTTCAAAAACCCATCTGTAAAAAAGGCTCCTTATCCACAGCTAATCCAAACAGGCACTTTGTTAGGATCTTTTCATGTTCAATTGCAAATCGAATAAACTCTTTTACCTCATCATATATTCTCTTGAACACCGATCAGATAACATCCATTTTCGATCCATATATATACCTTCAACCTATTTGGAAAAGTGGTTATTAATACATAGCTAATGTGTTTACTAATTAATTTTATATTTTGTTATTTATTTTTAGTGTTAAGATGCAAATTTTTTTTGAAAGTTTTTGCTGAGAAGCAAAATTGCCTTGCAAATTTTTTTTAGGTTTAATATTACCCCAAAAGTTTCAAAACGTATCAATGTTATCTCATACCATTAAACAACTAACGTTGCCCATTAAAAAATTGACGTCGACCATTAAATCTTTAACGGTGTGGGGTATAACATTGAACCCATAAAAAACTTTCGAGATAACACTGCTTCTGAGCGAAAACTTCTAGGGCAAATTGGCATCTAAACCCTTTATTTTAAAATAAAATCAGCAGCATAACAACTTAAAGAATGAAGTTTTTTAGATCTTAAACCCTCTCTTTTAATTGATAGTAACTAATCAATCAATTACAGCACATCTGAATAATTTTTCACAACCCATAACCAAAAAAAAAAAAATCATAGAAAGATTAGAAGCCAACAAATAAAATACAAGTGTTAAAAATAAAGAATTATTTTTCTCATGCAATTTAGTAACAATTACTATAATTGCTAAAAATTATAATTACTACATATTTGCACAAACAACCTATGATAAAAATTAATTATATCTCAATTATTTTTCAGCATATATAAATGTGAATATTATTTCATATTTCAAAATAAAATTAATTTAAAAGATATTGAGCAAATTAAAATGTTTACCACTAATAAAATTAAATTTGTATGCTTAAAAAATTATAAAAATTACAATATATAGGAAGATTAATTATAGAGATAAAACTTCAACCACTTCATCTAAGAAAAGGTCAAAGAAGGGACCAAAAAAAAAAGAAATGATAGGTTTGGGTTTGGGTTTGGGTTGGGGAAATAGGATACGGGGGAAGTGGGGACAGAAATGGGAAAAGGGAGGTGGGGAGGTGGGGACAGAGCAATAGGAAAGGAAATGAGAAATAGGGAGTATGGGGACGTGTAAGGAAAAAGAAATAGGGCTTGGGGATGGGAATGAAGTTTGGGGTTAGGGTGAGGTTATGGGGGTGAGGGGATGATTAAGTGAGGAAGGAGTGTGGTTGGGGTTAGGGTTGGCGAGAGAGAAGGAAGTGGGATCTGGAGGTGTGAGATTGGGGTTTGAGAAGAAGAAAAATAATGGATTAAAGAGGGAAAGCGAGGCGCCGACGGTGGGTCTATAAAATGTGAGAGTGTGTAGTGTGAAAGTGTAGGAGAAAGGGAATTTTTGTGAATATCTGGAGGGGCTTCTTTAGTGGTTTCTGTAAAATTCTTTTTATTTACCGTATAATTAATTATTTCAAACAACTTATTAAAGCATTAGGTATTACTATGATAGAAAAAGAGGAAACCAAGTACAATGGCCTACTATAGTCACAAAAGATTTCACTAAACACTTCGGAAAAGTCAACTATGATAGAAAGAGATAAAACCAGTCAAATTATTTATCAGGCTTATTAGAATCTCAACTTCCATAAAAAAAGGAATCAAAACCTTACCATGGAAGAAGAGACTCTACCATGTAAGAAAAGATCTAGCCACCTGTATAACACTATAAATTCCAATACTTAAAATTGGGATCCCAATATCACAATTAATATATTCTCAAATGAGCTAGGGCATTTAGAAGTTGTAATTAAACATGTAAAGGATTCCCTCAACCATCCTTATAACCTCCTTATAACCGATTATAGAATCCATGAGCTACTAACACATAATAAGGATTTATCTCTATAACAAGGCCACACCAAACTCTCCAATAGTAAGGTGTAGCCTAACCAAAGGCTACTAAACTCACATCGAACCATAGGTTCTTTTTCCTAAGAATATGAAAATGTGTCACATCCCTTAAACTAACCCTTATCAAACTTGGCCAATAAAAGGTGATACCAAGGGCCTTGAGAATGTTAAAACATTAGGCACCAAGTGGTGGCTGTAGCATATGGTCTAGAAGAATCAAACCTCCTACATCACACCCCCAACACAATCCAACACAACCCAACATGGCATCCAACAATTCGACATCACAAAATCTAGTATCAACCATTTATTCTCATAATCCATACTCAATACAATGCATTATCAACATGTTGATAAACCATTCAAGCCCACTTAACTAACAAGTTTATTAAAATCATAATTTATATTGTTATTGTACATTTTTTTATATATAAAACACTACATATACTTCTCAAGTTTCCTATATATAATCACCTCAACAAATATACAAGGTAAAATGGAAAGTAGTTACCTCATGTTCTTGACATAAAAACCAAACTTGATCAGATTCAAGTCCAACAAAGCCAATTTTAAGGTCACTCTACATAATAAAGATAAGGGAAAACTAATATGGAGGTCCTTATAATGTCATCCAATTTTGAATTATTTCCCTAAGTTTTTTTCCCCCTTCTTATTGAGTCCTTTTAGTTTCTGTCGTTAGTCCTTCATCTTTAAAACTGTTAAATAGGGACTAACAGTATTACCATTTTTTTTTAAGTGTGCTGACATGGCAAACAAGAGAATTATTTTGACAAATTGTCTATGACCAAGCATCGGGGAAGAACTTTTCACCATTTCTCAATTTTCCTTTTCACCGGCAGCTAAAGTCATCCCCTTGGGATGGAAGAAGAAAAAGTTGAAGATGAAGTCTCCTGGACCAAAACTAGCAACGATGGTAAGCTCAAGGGTGAAAACGGTGAATCCGAAAACCAGAAAAGCAGAGCAGGCAATGACGGTGATAAGGTTGTATTGCAGTTGGAGCCGTTGCGAAGGTCGTTTGGGTTCATATGAGTGGTTCAGACAAGTATATTTTAATATTCTCTTCTGCGAACATAAAACTTATTTCCCATGGAAAATGAATCAGTGCCTTTATTCCATTAACTGTTAAATTGACATTAAGGAGGGAAGGGAAAGAAGATCTCGGCTGTAAAAAGTGTTGTAGATGAGATAGGTCAAGAGTGAATGATGGTGAACAAGAAGACGATAAAATTGAGGAGGTGTTGCTGCTCTAAATTGATATCAGAATTCATGCATTTACCAGTAACTTCCAGGCATGGATTTGAAGGAGATTCTGAGGGATGTTAGCTACCGGTGAAAAGAAAAAATGAGAAATGGTGAAAAGTCCTCCCCCGTTGTTCCGTCAAAATCAACTTGTCAAAATAATTCTAGTACAGAATTGATAACACTATTAGTCCCTATTTAACAGTTTTAAAGATGAAGGACTAACTAATATAATGGCAGAAACTAAAAAGACCTTCATATTAGTTTTCCCTAAAGATAATTATACATTAATAAAATTAATAAAAACGCTAACTAATACAATAGTAAATAAATTAATTCCATAATCACTTTACTTAGAAAAATGACAACAATTTACATACTCCTGAACTCATCCTTCTAAATCTCAATCCTAAAATTTCTCAAGTCTTTTTCAATCATTAAAATTTTTAGCAATAATAATTCTTCCTATCATCTTAAAATCTTCAAAAATTTTCACTTTAATCATTAGTGCAAATCCCATAAATTTTTCTCTTTAATCCATAATTCAACTCTTTCTCAAATCATCATTACAATCACATTTCTTTGGTAGCACTTTCATGAGAAAGTACTATAGGTAGCCACCATTAGCTGTAGCACTTTCCTACAGAAGCACAACAGATAATTAATATTTTTCTAAAATAGTATTGAAACTTAAGGAAGTATTACAAAATGTGCGCTATTTTTTATGGTTTTTGTATTATTGCCTCAAAATAACCATTTACATAAATCTAGTTTTAACAATAATATAAACCAATTAAACCTCAAATCTAACTTATATTTCCAATCATAACAATATCAAATCTCAACAAATTAAAAGCCCTCCTCTAACAACAAACCCTCACTCCAATTCACATATAATCTCAAATCTAACAAAACTAAATTGATTAAATATTTAATCTAGTTCATATAACTCATTTAAACTCAAAAGATTCAGTGAAATAATCACCCAAAAACCTCAACATTTAAATATCTAAAAATCTAAAAAATCGAGGGAGAAAAGTAGAAATCAAGTCTAGATCACTTATTTCCAAATGGTTGCAAATTGATGCTCTAGCAAAGCCCAAACATTTTCTCACTTATTTTCATCCATTTTTCAAATATCCAACTCCCCTCTTTACAAAAATCTGTGACGTTAGCGCCTGGGTGTTGGTGCTCTTTGCCGTAGCCAATGCCTGGGCCCTCATTTGACTACCTGGGCATTGCTGCTTTCTGACTTAGCCAGCGCCTCGACCTCAGCAGCCAGGCACTGCTACCACTTTCATATTTTTCTCTGTTTTTGATATCTTATTCCTATATTTCTCACTTCCAATATTTATAACTGTGAATACAATACTCTAAAACTTCGTTTATAATCTCCCCAAAATTTAATCAATAACTAATAATCTAATTACTCAATTTTCATACAAAATCATTATTTAATTAAAACTTAACCTTAGGATTAAAACTTAGGATGTTACAAGCGCTAGCTAAATTAGTTTTAGCAATAGAATTTTGTCTCTTGCTAAATTCTGTTGTTGATAAATAGTTCTATTATGTCAATATTGATTACCATTGTTGGAATTATGGTTCTTATTTATAGTGACAATTATATGTCTCATGATGAAGGATATTTGAGATTTTTTGCTTATATAAGCTTTTGTAATACTTCAATGTTGCAATTGGCTACTAGTTTTAATTTGATACAAATTTATGTTTTTTGAGAATTGCTTAGAAGGTGTTCTTATCTATTAAGAGCTTTTTTGGGTAAGCAATAAAAGCATGGTCAAAATATTTTGGGGTGTTTGGGTAAGCTTTGGAAACAATTGGGCTTTTTATTTTAAAGTGGCTTATTTGAGAAGCCCAGTGAAGTAACTTTTTTCCCCTTCCCAGCAGTAAGGTTGTTACGGACATGGTGAGAGAGAGAGAGAGAGAGAGAGAGAGAGAGCAAACTAAAGGTACAGCATTTTGGATTCATTCTCAGGCACTCCCGATAGCATTTTAGTGAATTACTTTAGTGTCTATGGTTTTTAATAATAATTGAAGTTTTTTTTAATCAAATTTTATTGGGAAAATCCCTGTAAAATACGCTGGAAATAGGGTATTCCCTATTTGGTACATTGAAAATCCAAATCCCTGATTAGTCTTCTTGTAGGAATCAGGGATTTTAAAATTCAGTGGAAAAGACTCAATTAGCCCTGAACAAAATGCTGACCGAAATGCATAAGAGTGGGAAAGAAAGGAAGGGAAAAAACGCATGAGAGGAAAGGAAGGACAGTGGCGCGAGAAAGACGTAAGTTTCGGAACGGTTGAAAGCTGAAGACAAAGCAGAGGTAACCAATGGTAAGTAATTCTTCTAGGTAGAAATGATGTTGTATTGTGAATCTTCCATCTTCGTCTTCTGAGATTGTGAATAGTTGCGATGGATTTCTGGTTTTGGATGCTTGCTTTTATGGGTAAGGGGGTCGTTTGTTGAAGATGGAGAAAGGTTGCAGCTTGAAGGTAATGGGAGATTCTTGATGGTTGTGCGGTGGATTTCATTGAGTTTGGCTATAGGAATGGTGAAGATTGTGGATTTTTTGTTGTGAACCGTAATGGTTACTGCGAGCGGTGCTAAACTTGAGGCATTTTGGTTGGGGGATGGTGTTGTTTTCAGTGAAGAAGGAGATGTGAAAAGATACCGTGTTATTGTTAATGGTACATGGAGGGTAATGTTGTGAGGGGTGTTGTTAATACTGAATGTGGAGATGTTAAAATGAATAGTGTTGTTGTTAATAGTTCATAGAGGGTGATGATAGGGTGTGTTGTTAATAATGGAGATGGATAAGTTGAAATAAATTGTGATGTTAAATGAGAATACAGAGTTGTTAAAACATACTGTAAAATATAACGTGTTGCTGTTAATAGATATAGGGTGATGATATGTGGCCGATGTTGTTAATGGTGAATATGACGGTGCTAAAACATAGGCGTTTGTTGTTAATTGGCCCTGTTTGATGATGAAATGAGCAGTTACTGTGTTTCATAAAGAATAGAGACAAAATTACTTAACTATATAATGATAACTGGCTTTGTTTAATTAATTATCTGTTTTTGTTTTTTCTGCTTGTAGGCATGTACAATGACATGCAACAAAGGCTCAAAATCTGTGAAGGAACTATTTTGTTATTTCCATGTTGGAGGAAAATTTGTGTGGAATGATGAAGGTAAAATTACATATAATGGTGGTTATGTGAAGTTGAAGTGCCTGAAAGAGGTGATAACACTTAGAGATTTGAGGTTGATGATATCATCATGGCTTGGTATTGATTGCAACATGTGTGAGATGAAGTATACAGTGAGGTTTGATGAAAGGATACTAATAGATTTAAATGATGATGGTGAAGTTGAAAACTTGTTTGAATATAATGAAAGGAGCGGCCATGTGTATATAGAAGCAAAAGGAAATGATGATGTATGCCACATATCAGATGACCCGCAAACGTAAGTGCAAATTTTGTAGGGATGATAGTTGTTATTTGTGAAACTGTTGTTGGTTATTAAGTAACAAAAGTTGTTATTATAATTGACTGCAGGTATGAAATTCCTTGGGACTCTCACAAGGAAGATCTGTTGATTGTCATACCAGTGTGGAAAACCAAGATGAAGTGTGGTACTATGAAAGTGTTGCTTCGTGTACGACGGCTGAAATTGCTGGAGGATCTAATAAGCTACTTTGTGGAGTAGAGAGTGCACCTACACCTAGCCTAGAGTTGAATTGCACAAAATGGAGGGGGATAATTTCAGGAGTGATGCAGACATTTGCACACGCGGATGCTTTTAAGCAGGCTCTGTACAAGTACAGCATAGCACACAAGTTTGAGTTTGAATATGTGAGAAATAGCAAGCATAGCATTTCAGTAAAGTATAGGAGTTTAGGTTGTCCTTGGAGGGTTGCAGCAAATGCTATCGGAAAGACAATTCCAATACTACGTGTGACGACATTCAAAGATGAATATTATCATAGTGCACAAGACAATCTTAAGGTGACCCATGGTGGAAGATCTAATTTGACATCTTCCATTATAGTTGATGAGGTTAGAAATCACATTGACAAACGTCCCAATGAAATAAGGAAGATGTTACAGACAGAATATGGTGTCACCCTTACATACAAGCAAGCATACAAGGCCAAGGAAAAAGCGATGGAAGACATACAAGGTAGACCAGAACAATCTTATATGTTAATACCTTGGATTTGTAAGCGATTGAAGGAAACAGATGACAAAACTGTTGCTGAGTGGGAAGCAAGTGGGAATAACATGTTTGAGAGAGTATTTATTGCATATGGGTGTTGTATTGAGGGATTCATGACTGGTGCAAGACATGTGCTATACATTGATGGAACCCACTTGTCCGGACCATACAAGGGAACAATGCTTTCAGCTTCTAGTTATGATGCGGACAATGAAATTTTGTTGTTTGCAATAGCAATTGTAAAGGGGGAGACATTAGAGGATTGGTCATGGTTCTTACAGAAGATTAAACAAATAGTTGGGTCAATTGAACTCACAATAGTGTCAGACCGTCACAATGCAATTAAAGGGTCAGTGCAAATAATTTTTGGTAGTGAACGACATGCTTATTGTTATAGGCATGCGAAGGAGAATTTCAGTTCAGAATTGCTTAAGTTAAATAGAGGCAAGAGGAAGCCAAGTGGCTGCTCAAAGGAAGATGCACTACGGTTGCTTGATAATGTTGCATATGCAAGGTTGGATGCAGATTTCGAGAAGGCAATGGATTACATGCGCAAATCCTATAAAGAGATGGCTGATTGGTTGATTCACCATGGAGATATCGATAAGTGGCCGTTGAGTAAGTTTCCGTTCCGAAGGTGGGATAAGATTACAACCAACATAGCCGAATCATTTAATGCGTGGCTGGTGAAGGAAAGAAAGCACAATGTCGCACTACTTATCCATGAACATCGTGAGAAGGTTGCCAAGAAGATGTATGCATCGAGTATGGCAATGCTGAAATGGAAAAATGGTGTTGGGCCCAACATAGAGGCCATAGTGAAGGAAAATGTTTGTCATGCTGAACATATGTCACCAGTTAATTATGGAGGCGGTAGGATTTGTGTCCATACTAAATATGGATCCTTAAATGTTGATCTTCGTTTGTGTAGTTGCACCTGTAAAGTATGGCAAATGTCGGGGATCCCTTGTGCTCATGCTTGTGCAGCCATCAAGCATGTCCATGGCAATGTCTATGACTATGTGGAAGGATGCTACAAAATAACAGCCCAACAAATGATTTATAAGCGTTCCATGACTCCAGTTGTGACAATCGACAAGCCAGACCCAAACAACTATATGCTGGGTCATCTGTTTGCTCAGACATTGTTGCTGCCACCTAGGACAACTAGACCTGCTGGAAGGCCAAGAACTAGTAGGCGTGAATCACAATTCCAGAATAAGAAGATTTACCATTGTACAAGATGCCATGAAGCGGGGCATACTATACGGAAATGCACAAATCCAAATCCAAACTGAAGTTGGTAAAAATTAGCTTTTGAAGTAAGCATTCTGTAGATATAAGGAGCTGCAATATTTTGAAGTAAACAAGTTGATACTTATACAAATTTTCTGAACCTATCCTGCTCATAGTTAGCAAGTCTATTGAAGTAATATGTATAGTTCTTTTTTAGGGAAAGGGGTTGCTGCATATGTCTTCATTTTTTGGTTATGACAAGGAAACATTAGGGTGAAGTGCAATGTTAATGTTCCCTTGTCATTAGTATCAAACATCCACTGTCACAACTTTAAGAGTATATCTTATATAGTTATGTAATTATGCAGCACATTATGATATAAGGTTAATGTAATTATGCCACATATAATCCTATTATGTTAATGTTATCACTGTGTTGTGTGACATAGAATTTGGCCGAATTTCCCTTGTCCATATCTGTGCTACCCTGGACCTGTACTGTTGTAAAGAACTTGAAGTTGTTTAAAAAGATACGACAGTTGTTAATAATAGAAGCGTAGTTGTTAATACTGAAGTTGAAGTTGTTATTTCAACTAAATTTTGCAGAGGTCAAAGAAGATAACGAAGTTGTGAAGAATGAGTGTGTAGTTGTTAAATATGAACCTTCCGCCGTTAAATATACCCCACTTGTTGAACTCCAACGACAAGTACTTTTCTGACGTTATTAGTAGTTATTAGTAGTTAATAGTGAATTGAAGTTATTATTTCCACTTTTTTTCATAGGTCAATGCGGATAAAAAAGGTCTAAAAAAAGTGCCTGTAGTTGTTAAAGAAGATACGAAAGTTGTCAAAGAAGATAAGAAAGTTGTCAAAAATGTGCACACATTTGCTAATGGTAGCCCACTTTTTCTATTCGAAGCTACCCTCTACATGCCCTTTTTTTAACTTTTTGAGTTGGTTTACAACAAGCGAAAGTTGTTCAAAAAGAGAAGCACGTTACAGGGGACATGTATAGTGTTTCAATCTCCTAAGTTGTCAAACAAGATAACCTAGTTGATAAAAAATTACATATAGTTGATAATATAGAAATGCTCCTTGTTAACCTGCGTAAGTTGGCAAACAAGATCAAAAAGTTGTAAAACAAGAACTTGAAGTTGTTAAATATGAACTTGCTAACAGTGAGTTGTTACACATGTCTCATGGCATGTACACCTTCTACATTATAATCATGTACCCTGGGCAGTACGATAATATTGGAACTTACAAATGAACACATCCCAGGTCAAAAAACATCAAGTGCATAAAGTTTCCCTGTAGATGTCTAAAATAAAGCAAATAACTATTGGGTCAAATGTTGACGTTTGATTGGCTGCCGGGATAGAAGCTCCAGAGCATCGAGTCTTGATGAATTTTGATGGTGATTCACCAGCCACCAGATAATGTCCCTCCTATATTGTTTGACTTGAGCCTGTACACGACCCAAACAGCAATAGTTCAGTTTATTGTACTTTCGCAACCATACAAAAGTCAACATACATATGAACTATTGTGGATACCTCTGTGTAATCAAGTACCATAGATGGACTCCACTGGAACAACCAAATCAAGACGTGAACACCGTAATCAAGGCTACGAAATCCAGACAGCAGTCATATATGCAAAAAAATAAGGAAATGGATACAACAGTGATATAGACAAAATACAACAGTCAATTCTTACAGATTATTTTGCTGAGGTACTTGAGCACGAATGATGTCTATCTATTGCTTCTTCCCATGTCGATTGTTACTGACGAAATCCACTATATCAATAAATCTGTCCCTCTACAAAAAAAACACAAATATTTGGGTTCAGTTGGGAAAATTTAATTGCTAATGAAATTTAAATCCACGATGTTAAAGCATAAAGTTCATTACACATGTCTCTGTTGCCAATGATTGAGGATCTTCTAAGGCACTATTTTTCTTCCTTTTCTTGGTGGTGTCAACAATGGGTTTCATTGAGTCCAGAATATAGAAATTCCGTGTTTTTGGATCCAAGGCTACACAAAACCAGTGATCCCAGACAAGTACAGGCCCTAACAGCAAGTCACAATCTGCAAGATTGTACCCTAATCGATCAGGCAATAATTGGCCCTTGTAATTTGAAGGTCTCCAATTCTTTCCTTTGCCAATGATTTGCATCTGCAACAAAATTTATATTAGTACCCAATAAGCTAACATATGAATACCCATAATTTTTTTCCTGCTTACCATAAAGTCAGCATAAAAAATATGCCTCTTCACTGGTCCATGTAGTTTCAGATCTGCCATCAATGCCTTGCAAACAACGGACACCACCTGAAATAGTAAGTACGTAATGAAGTGATCCCCATAAACTTAAAATACAAAGTCCTGAAGCCATGGTAATACTGACCCGATTGTTAACCTTATGGATTCCACCTATAGAATACAGCTCATCCCGAGTGACGTATTCATCTTGCAATGTAACCAATTCCCTGTAATAGTTTTTTATATAAATAGTCAATACAACGTTGCAAGAAAAATATTTCCTGTAATCATGAAACATACATAAATCACTCACTTTCGGCCATCAATGGGTCGAGGATATTGATAAATTAGTGTGAAAAATCTTTCCTTGTCATCAACCACCATCTTCTTTCGCGATATGGCCTTTGGCATGACAAAGGGGGACTCGATTTTCTTTTCTCTTCTAACCCTAGTTGATCTTCGTAACACATTATCCTTGGTAACCTCTTCCTCCTCCACAATGTCTGCTCCTTGTCTTTGACTATCTGAGTCACTTTCATGTGAGTGCCGCTCATTTTTTCCATCATTCTCTTCTTCTTCAACATTGACAACATCTTCTTGTTGGTCTACTCCTTCTCTTCCAACCTTTTTATGTTCCCCTCTCATCACTTGAACCTTTATCAACTCCTCTGCAATTACACTCGTCAACCGTCTATACATATCCTTCAGGTCCTGAAGCAAAAAATTAAATCAAAACTTGTTACACACACATTTGTATTAATGCATACAAACATTTACAAATTAACAAATACCTGGTCCAAATGATCAATTCCAATGTTTCCCTCTACACCAACATTCAATTTAGATGCCCTTGCTCCAAATATTATGCCCATGTTGCTGTCCCTCTCTAATTTAACCATGGTTTTTAATCGATCCTCAGTCCAGTAGTTAACAGCATCAACATACTCATGTTTCTCAGTTGGCATCATTGCAAAGTGCTTACCAAAAAATATCTACCAAACAAATAGCAAAACAATAACTTAAATACTTACCACTTAAAGCGTACCATAACATAAGTAAATTTAAGTACATACCAACAAAAAGTACATGCATCCACCGACATTGGAGTTGCCCTTCTTGTTGTTTCTCACATCCCTTACATAGTCTCCCATCTCTTTCCACAAGTCCTTAATGATAAAGGTCGCCCAATCAAATTTCTGAAATCCTTTCATTGTCAACCTCATCACCTTCAGTAACCGCTCACTAACCTTTGGGCTTGCAGTGGGAGCTAGAAAGGTTCCAAGTGTGTACAACATAAAAAGGAACTCAAAATTTTCATTATCACTGCCATTTACAATAGCCTCTACAATGTTACTGTATAGGCGTTTTGAATATTCACTCTGTAACTTTGTATAAACCGGGTCATCATCATCCACCTTAGTCCTCACCACATCCCCACAGTGGGGAAGCCCAAGTAACTGCTTCACATCTAATGCAGAAATTTCACGTGTCTTTCCCCTGATTCGGAATTGGTGTGTTGCTGGATCATATGAGCGAAGCATTGACACAATCAGATCTTTTAGCAGTTTCTTGCAACCTCCAACCTCTAGCAGCTTGCTGAATCCTAATCTCTTCACCCATTCCTTTAAACTTTCATCTTTATTTATAAAGTCAACTAATTGCTTGAATTGCCAAATTGAGCAACGAGTGATAAAAGCTACTTTCCTCTTTACACTCTTCTTCTCTTGTCTTTCTTTCTTAGGTTTCTCAATGTATTTAGACTTCTCACAATATTCCTTCCTCTCTTGGTCACTCAATGCTCTCCATGCTTTTAGGACCTCATCATTGTGCACAACACATTTGTCAGATTTCTGTGCTTAAATTTCTTAAAAAACTCAATTCTTAAACAACTGCAACCCATTGTTTAAGCCCTTACATGTATCCCCCTTATGCAACACCTTCTTCCCTTGTTCGTCTAAGTTCTGCCCTTTTTCCACCACCTTTTCCCCTTCTTTAACAACCATATACCCTTCTTCACTTTTGTTCTGCCCCTCTTTAGCCCCCTCCTCCCCTTGTTCAACCACCCTCTTCTTCTGCAAAACAGAGTTATACAAACTTCAACCTCTATAACTGATTGGTAAAAAAATATCCATGTTTTGGTTTTTTGAACCTCAAACAAGAACAAAAAGTTGTTATTTTTTCATAGTTGTGTCGTTACTGTAGAGCCTAAACTTGTTATTTCCCCCTATCTTGTTGTTCTCATAAGTGTCACTAGCCATGTTTTGGTCTTTCCAGTCATAAGTTGTTAAACAAGAATGGATTGGTGTTATTTCTTAACGGTGTGTTGTATCTATAGAATCTTAAGTTGTTAATGGGCCCCCCAACTTGTGAGTGTTAGAAGTTTCCCTACCATTCCTTGGTTTTTCAAATCAGCAGACAGCAGTTGTTAAACATGAACGAAAGGTTGTTATTTTTAAACATGTAGATGTTACTGTAGAAACTTAAGTTAGTGCTCCTCCCCCTACTTGTTAGTCTCCCAAGTTCCACTGGCCATGTTTTCGTTTTCAACATCAGTCGTTGTTAAACAAGGATAATCAGTTGTTATTTTCTTACATGGTGTTGTTATTGTTGAAACCTTAGTTGTTAATGGTCCCCCCAACTTCGTACTCTCGCAACTACCCCTGGGCATGTCTTTCTCAATGTTAAAAAACACTTGTTAAATTTATGCCACAGTTGTTATTTTTTAACTAGGTGTAGTTACTGTTCAACAAACGAAGAGTCAAACACTTACCATTCCCACTTCCCTCTCCATATACACATCAGACAAAGAAACATATCAAGAATTTGATAGAAAACCCAGGTCATTACAATCCCTTCACCCACTACATACAGGATGTTCTCAATGCGGGAAAAGGGCAATACACGACAGGAAACAAGTTCATCACATTATTGTTCACCAATTCAAACCAGCACCACCAGAGACAATCACAAACAGTCAAAGGCAACACATGACAGCAAATAAGCACGTCTTCATATTATATTTTCCAATTATTATATGAACCGAAAATTTGAAACAAAATGCCAACTTACCGCCATCGACCGTCTCCACGTGTAATACCCCAAATTTTGAGACTCGATGCTAGAGAATAAGCCTGAGATTAGTGGATTGCTAAGCCCCGGTTTAGCAAGATCCCAAATTGTGATTAAGGGTTAATGAGTCCAAAAGTGGATGTGGTTAGTGATAAATAACCCTTTTGGAGAATATGATGTGATTTGGCACTCGAATATGATTCGTGTGTGTTGTGAGTAGTGCCAAAATCCTGTATTTGAGTTCAATTATGGATTAACATCCAAATTGACTTAGAATAGAGGGAAGAATTGAATGGGGTATTGTGTTGGAAATGGTGTCATAGTGTGTTTTGATGTCATTGAAATTGGTTTGGAACTTTGGAATGGAAATGTTGCAATGTTAGGTTTTGAAATGTGAATTGTGTTGACATGTTGAGATTGTTGTGAAAACATGTCAATGTGATGTGAATTTGATTTATTTGGTGTTTCCAATGGATTCCTTGTGAAAATTTATGTGGGAATGATGTTTGGTATGAAAATGGAACCAATGGAAGCAAAGATGCAAAATCTAAAATTCTGTCCAGTGAAACTCTATTCTGGGCAGTCCGTTTGTGTGAACGTTTTGAATGACAAAATGGTGTCTACAAATTCTGAAACTTTCCAGTATTATAGTTCACATCTCAAGCTTCCAAATGGACATATAATTTGTGCCATTTCGTTTTGTGAACTAGGAGATATAACTGTCCAAAGTTTGGGATAGAAACTGAACTCTGTTCTGGGGCAGTGATGAGTTTTATGTAATTCTGGAATTGTGTGGTGATTTTTAGTAATGGCCAATATTTTTCCTATGAAGAGGACTTAAATACCTTTCATTTGGCCTTGGAATCACCTCATTTCTATTTTTCTAGAATTAGTTATGATTTTGCAAAGTTTGGGCAGAAAATCTGCCAGAAAATCCGAAAATGTCAATTTTGGAATTATGACATCATCATAAGGGAATAATGACATAAGCATAATATAACATATCATCTTCTTCCTCCAAGCTTCAAAACCGTCAGTTTATTCAGCTGAACAAGAGAAAAAACGTTTGAGATTTCTAGAGAGAGAAAGGAGAAGAGAACTCGCAAGGTAAGCCGATTTCTCCGATGATCTAGCTTCTAACGCGTATAACTCCGATCCTAAGCTACTCCTTTATGTTCTTTAAGGTTTGGAAGCTATTTCTTTGGTGTTAAAACAGCTAGGGTTTCAGCCAAGATAAGGGAAAAGCCAGAGGGAGCTTGAGGAAACTTCCAAACTCTTGTGTATTGACTATTCTAGCTGCTGTGGGCAATTTAATCGGTGAAATTTCGCCGGATTACCATTGGTTTTAATTTTTGGAAATGGGTATGTGGGGCTGTTATGCTGCCCAAATTGGTACTAAATGGTAGTTGTAACCTAATAGAATAGTCAATAAAGTGGTTAGGAGTAGAAAGGAACGCGTTTACGGAGCCGAAACCGAAAAACCTCAATTTTCCCCTTAAAACCTATATATTTCGGCTAGCATTGTACATGGGTCTTAGAGTTGGATTTTCAATGATTTGATAATTCCATTGGCTTCAGTGGGCGAAAATAGGTGGGGTTACAGTTGGGCACTTTTTCGGAAAAGGCCGAAAAAGCATAATTACGAAAACGCCCTTGAAACCCTTAAAGTGGGGCTGCCAAGGGTAAATTTGTAAATTGAAATTGAATTTAATAATTCCGAGTTCAGAAATGGATTTCTTGGGCGAAAATATCTCAGAATAGCCCATGTCAAAATTTCAAGAAAAGTACAACCGGACCGGGTATGGCGGGGCCGGGCCGGGTCCCCGGGGGTATTTTAGTAAATTTTCAATATAGCCTCATATACCCCCAGAAACACTATGGAAGTGTCTAAATAGTACATTTGACATTGTAGGATCGAATGTGAAGCCCCGAGTTGCTGGCACGCAAATCGAGGAGAAAAGACTAGAGGTAGGGGACTTACCTTACTTGCATGTATTTGATATCTTTGCTTGTGTAGTGATGTATGTGATTGCTTTACTTGATTGTGTAGAGCATATTTGAATAAATGAAGCTCTGTTTCTGTTCTGCTGTGGCCATAGTTTTGTTACATGAAACATTGAGCATACAGAAATGTCATTATGTGGCATGCATCTAGATAAAGCTAACATGTCATACACATAGCATCTATCATGCATGCATTATGGTATCTGTTTCCTACTGAGATTCTCTCGAATCTCACCCTCCCCTACCAACAATTTAGACAGGGCAAGTGGCTCGTGGAGGGAGCAGCTAGGACTCTTTCGAGATGAGATTGTGTAATCCCCATTTGAAGAATTGTAATGGGCAATTTTTCCCTGTGTATCTTTAGCGAAGGTATGTACCCGGGATTGCTGGGATGATTAAGTTGTGCACTCTAATATTTATATGAATGTGATTTATCTTCGCGTAGTAATTGTATTCGAAATGTGAATATGAGACCAAGTTTATAAATGATTTCAAAAAGTATTCGTGAAAACCCCGTCATGTGATGGGTTAGTAAATGTTATTTGATTATTATTGGTCTCTATTTCATTTTAATCGCGTATTTTGGATATAATTATGGAGGGGGTTACACCACGCACCCCACAACTCTCGACCACGCTCGATCTCCGTACAACGCCGCCGCAAGCCTCTCATAGAACCCACCGCTCTCAACTCTGAAAACCACCACAGAACGTCACCGAACCACCACTCTCAACTCTAAAAACCGCAGCCAAAAACCACCGAAGAACCTCCTGTTCTTGGCCGACAGCGCCCTCCACCGAAGAACCTCCCGTTCGCTCCCCGACAACCCCCCACCGTCAGCGAACGAACTCCGCCACCAACCGTGATCAGAAATTCCCTCGTCCCCTCCGCCTTTAGTGTTTTTGCCACCAACTCTGAAAACCAAAATGCCTTCAATGTTTTTGCCCTAGCACACGGTCCACAAGATCGAAATGCTCAAGGTTATTTAGAACTGAAACTTAAATCATTTATGACTCCCCATATGCCTTCTTTTCTTTCCCGCGCATGCACCTCCTCAGTCTTTTCTCCAGGGCTAGTTGAGTCTTTTCCACTGAATTTTAAAATCCCTGATTCCTACAAGAAGACTAATCAGGGATTTGGATTTTCAATGTACCAAATAGGGAATACCCTATTTCCAGCGTATTTTACAGGGATTTTCCCAATTTTATTTATGTTTTTTCACTTCAAGTATCTCAATATACAAATATATATATATATATATATATAATTCAATAACATATATACCCTTTTCAGTTATTTTGCATCTAAACGGGTTTTTCAAACTCTAATCCAAACAGGTTTAAGGTTAGAAAAAAAGTCACTTCACCACCGTTAATCCAAACAAAAATCACATTTACAATCTGACTTTTATCCTACCTTATTTTTTCAAAGTCAAATGGTGTAAAAAAACTACTTCTCCACTACTAATCCAAACAGGCACTAATAGGTTTTTGGTTCACACGACCTGTTGTGGCAAATGCTTGTCAAAAAATTTGTAACTAATCGGGTAGGGGGTTTATGTTTATTATTGGGAATTTTGGGTCTTTATTGGATACTAGGTAGTTTGGAATTTTGGGATTTGTTTGAAATATTCAATAACTTGATTTTTAATAATGAGGTTAATCTTTTGTTACTTTGTACGCGCCTTCCTGTTATTTGGTGGTTCAGTTGCCAAGTCTGCCTAATCTCCCTTCATGTATGGTTACCGGATGCTATGAAGGATAAGCTACAATGATCAAATATTGTATTAACATTTATATTGTACACACCTAGAAAAGCTCAAGAAGAATGCTCAAATCCAAATTTACCACTTAATTACACATAAATGTACATTCACCTGGAAAAGCTCGAGGGGAATGCACAAATTTGAATTTGAAGCCTAAATTCAAATTTGTGATGCTAAAAAAACTGGGCTGTGGCCAGAATAAGGAATAAAAGAATATTATTAAAAATTGTCTCACACTTAAAATACACATATTGGAACCCAAAAAAAAAAACCCATATTCAGTGTTCGATTGATAATCATTGGAGAAATTTAGATTTAGACAAAAAACGATATCAATATATTAACTACTCTTGATTCTTATTTTCCTACAAATTAAACAAATATGAGTACATGCATAGCAAATAATAACATTGTTTATTAAGTACCAAAGGCATAATTCAAGCGGTACCACAATATACCAAGGATCCAAAAGAGAAAACCAACAAACCATTTTTTTGTTTGAAAGCTTACCTTTAACTAGTAAAGGATGATAGATAGGGGGGATTTGACACATCCATGAATCCTTCAAGCATTTGTACAACTTGCTTCATAGTGGGGCTTGCTGATGGATCCTCTTGAATACATACTCTTCTGCCTTCTTTATGTCAATTTGAGCTTCCTCATCATCTTCCACTAACAAGTCCAATTTCTCATAGTGAAAGCAATCATATACCCAATCTATTAGTACCATCCTATGCTCATCTTCAACATTCATATCAAAGTTCTTTCTGCAACAAATGAGCTCCAATAACAACACTCCAAAGCTATAAATATCTACCTTTATGGTAATTGGCTTGTTTTTGAACCACTCAGCTGCAACATACCCTTTAGTTCCTCTAATTGCTGTTGTAGTTACAGTTTGATCAATCTTCAATAGCTTAGCTAAACCAAAGTCTGATATTTTGGCTGTGTAAGAATCATCAAGCAAGATGTTTTGAGGCTTGATATCACAGTGGATGATCTGGGTGCTACAATCTTCATGCAAGTCCAAGAGTCCTTTGGCTATTCCTATTGCAATTTCCACCCTTTGATACCAAGTTGGCCTTTGATCATTGAAAAGAAAATTGGCTAAAGTTCCCCTACTCATGAATTCACACACAAGTAGCCTATGCTCTCCTTCATCACAGAATCCCAATAGTTGTACCAAATTCCTATGATGTGTTCGACCAATCGCACTCACTTCTGCTTCGAATTCCTTCTCGCTTCCTCTCACCATATTCAATTTTTTCACAGCAACGAGGTTCCCTGGTATGTCGGGTAGGAAACCTTTGTAAACAACAGAAAATGCACCACGACCAAGTTCTTCTGTGAAACCATTAGTTCCTTCTTTAAGCTCTTCGTAAGTGAAACTTCTAAGAAGGTTCATGGTTGATGTTAATTGGGCAGCTTGAACAACTATAGAATTATTGTGGCTGGATCAATATGCAATCAGACAAGCTGCAACCAACAAAACCAAGTTTAAGAAAACTGAACTGCTTAAGAGTGTGGAACCTGTGATGATCAACTTTGATCGATCTTTGTCTCTATTGATATTCTCCAGAATCAAAGTAGCATTGTCCTTCCTTATTTTGATCAAGGCTTTTCCTCCAACAGAAATATCCATTCTTCCGTTAGAGAGAGGTTGTTTCTTCTTCCAGCATTCGCTATCTCTGAAGGTAATAGAGGAACAAAAGCAATCTTCCAAGCACGCTTGTCTGCACCAATCCTCAGACACTGATTGAAAGTATTCATAGTCAGAAAATGGCCAATCTGTATTGGGCATCTCGTTGAAATCAAAGAGGTTTGTTTCCAAAGAAGTTTGATCACAACTTTGCGAAACAAAGTCCTGTTTGCAACCTTTTATCACATCACTTGGATCAATGAAGCTATAACCATTTGGACACTAGCAACTTTTATTGGTCCCATCAAATGTGCAATAGCTATTGAAATCACAAGCTCCACTTCCTATCTCTCCATTAACACGCAAACAAATATTTGAAGGTGTGACAGAGAAAGTTTCCAGTGCTAGAGCCACTTTTCTTGGGGTAGATATAGTGCCTAAATACACCATTATAATCAAGAACAGCACTTTGGTAGAAATCTTGTTTAGAATACAGAGTATTTGATGATATTGTACTAATGATAGTTCCATTATCTGCACGTAAAATTATATAGCCAGATAGGTTGAAGATCAAAGAGAAGCCAGTACCAAAAGCTTGAGTACTCAAATAAGCAAAATTCACAAGATCTGTTGGAAAACGGGTTGTGTAAAGCACAAGATTCCCATCACCTTGTAGATAAAACTGAAATCTTCCTCTTGAATAGTTGGTTGCCAAATAGCGTGCAACAAGTCGAGCTGGTTGATTTAGAGCCTGTCCTGGTAAAATTGTGTCAGTGGGTAGCTCAAAGCTCTGCCACAAATTTTGATAGTCTTGTCCAAGTAACATAAAGTTACCAGAATCAAGCATGGCTGCGTAAGCGACGACTCCAGTTCTTGAAGGGCTTGCATTTCAAATTTGCTTACCATTAGAATTAACAAGTTGGAACCAACCATTTGAGGTGAGCTCCACTTTAGAACCCTTTGGTGCAAGATTTTGACCATTGGCTGACCAAACAATAGTTTGTTCTGGTATTTTGTTAAACCAGATTGCTAGTAAAAACCCATTTTCCTCAATTTGTTTGAACCCAAATGCAAAATCAGCTGATGGTGAAGCCCAAAAAGAGCCATCTTCTCCAGCGATAAGGGAAGTGCCTAGAGTGATATTACTGGTAGTTTGAGAAACTACAGAAAGTGGAAATATGGGAAATAAGAGGGACAACAAGATTGCATATAACTGCAAAAAGGCCATTGATAGAGGCATGAGTTGTGTTTTGTTGGAAGATGAACGACAAGTGCTTTTTAATATAAAGCACCTGTATAAGACAAGTAAACAACCCAACAAGATTTGAGTTTAGCCGAAAAAACCATTCCCTCACAATATGGTCAAAAGTAAATTCAATAAATAAATACAATAAAAACGGCAAAGAACGACATATA
Source organism: Inga oerstediana (assembly GCA_963210345.1). Classification (NCBI taxonomy): domain Eukaryota; kingdom Viridiplantae; phylum Streptophyta; class Magnoliopsida; order Fabales; family Fabaceae; genus Inga; species Inga oerstediana. Next base: position 74,159,172 of record OY723399.1, on the reverse strand, counting down.
AAGATGGCACCCTTGTTGGTCAATCATGTCCATTATTTTGCTGGGTCTGTGTGAGAGTCAGACAGAGATAGAGAGTTTGGTGACGAGAGAGTTTATGGCCTATAGTAAACCGTTTTTCATATTCAAATTTTAATCAATGATTGATAATATATTACTTTTTATTAGTTGAAATAAATATTATGATGGCCAATAATGGATCTTTATTTTATAAATGTATGATGCGGTCCTTAATATACCCATAACATTCTACCCACATTTGAGTCCAACGTCCCCTATATTGTATACAGTTGAAAACATCATGATTATATTCAATATAAGCACTATGACGTGCTAAAGCATCAACAAGAGTATTCTAATAAAATCTACAAACATATCTGAAGCTAGCAAATATCCAGGGGATGAAATTTCCAATAAAGACTGAACTTGACTAACTTTTGTGAGTGGTAGAAATTTTATTGTATTTCAAATTTTTTTTAGTTTGTAAACTTTGAAATAGATGAGAGTGAGAATAAAGCCTTAATAAAAAAGTGTTATGTTCAAAACTTTTTAATTATATCCTTTTCTTTTACATCTAACACTATCACTCATAATATATATATATATATATATATAGTCATTATTTACCTGCTCAACCAATAAAAACAAAGTAATGGCATCACTAAGATATATACGTGATGGCCTTTGTTATTGGAGAAACCCAAGTCAAACTAATCCTTGAGAAATTTTTAAACCAAGCTAAGGGGCTATATAGAAGTTAGGGAAAATCCCAGAAAAATACCTCTGAAATAGGGAAATACCGATTCAATACTCCGAATTCCAAAATCTCATACCAGTATCGTGTCAGTACGGATGAACAGAGTGGGGGGCCAAAAGACGATTTTACCCTTCAGCACTCATTCTCGCCACTTCAGAATAACAACATGAGGCTCTTAATTAACAACTCCGAATTCTTGATTAATAACTCTGGTTTCATCTTTTTACTTTCACAATAACAACACCGGTCTTATTATTAACAACACTATAATTTACATTAACAACTCCCATTTCTTGTTTCACAACTTCGTAATTTAAGTTTCAGGGCCAACAACAACACCTCTTTCTTTATTAGCAACACCGTATTTTACATTAACAACACTATATTTTTGATATGCGAATATGTGAAAGAATAAAGCGGAGTTGTTAATCAAGAATCTGGAGTTGTTAATTAAGAGTCTCGTGTTGTTATTCTGAAGTGGCGAGAATGAGGGCTGAAGGGCAAAATCGTCTTTTGGCGCCCCTGCACTATTAATCCGTACTGACACAGGACTGATCCAGGATTTTGGAATTCGGAGTACTAAATCAGAATTTCCCTATTTTGGAGGTAGTTTTCCGGAATTTTCCCTAGAAGTTACCTTCCTTAGAAGTGTATCATTAATAGTGTATTATTATTGGCAAAAAAAAAAAATTGTGTATTATTATAGATCTTATATTCTTTTGTATTTTTAAGAATAAAGAATGTAAATCTAGCCGGCTGGCCAGCCGGAGGAATCAAATATTTAAAGTCATGAAGGACTGAAATGTGGTGAACGATTTGAAAGTTTCAAACAACTCTAGTTGAAAATGACATCTTCTTCTTCTTTTTTGGTTAGAACAGATGACTAATGAGAAACTTTATCACTCCAGAAGATCATGAAATAAACTTTTTCTATTTTTTTATTAAATGCTGTTGAAACATAATATGGACTAACCAACTCTTCGATCGGCACGAAGCTGCAGTATTATTCTTTAATATAATAGTGTATGTCTATAGCTACAATATTTTTATTTATATTTTTTTGACTAAAATTAGAAAATTGTTAACGTTAAGAGATGTGCATCATGTTGCTATTTATTTAATTTAATCTGATTTATAGTGATTAATAGACTGGGAAAACAACAAACCGTTAATAACGAAAGAAAGTGAGGGGGCAGATACCTTTTTTCATGCATGACAAAATGATAGCATTAAATAAGAAATCGTTAGATATTACGTACATTAAGTGTTTCTATTAATCATTAAAAAAAAAAAGAAAGAAAGCATTTATAAGTACTGGTCTGAATACCAAGAAAAATAAAATAATCATCAGTCATAAAAATTATTTCTTACCATGTGATGTTGGTTACTTGGAGAGAGAAGAAAACATCTTCTAACAATAGGAAACAAGTGAAGGTTCAGTTCCAAATTCAATCAACCTATTCCTCCATTGGACTTCCTTTAAAAATGACCCTTTGTAGCAAATGATTCCATCACAAAAATTAATATGATGCTTCTTATTTATATGGAAAATCATATCCCAACCTTCCGTACTATATTTGAGGCAACAATATCCTTCACAAGAATGGAGGTCATTATCTTCTTTATGCTGTTATTAAAAAAAAAGAAAATAAGCCACAGCTGCACAGGCAATAATGTGTCTAACTTCCCGCATTATGGTTATTGGAGTAACTGTATTTCTTTAATGAAGAGCCAGATTTCACTTTCTCCAAATATGATAGAGTTTTAGGCCTGAATTCAGGCTTTTTTTGGGCTCCGGTGAGACTTTATAAGGCATACCCAAACATGAAGTATTTTTAAATGCATGCAAATAATGTAAGCTTTTAAAAAGGCATTATATTGTAGGCATTAAAGGTCATAAATAGGCTTTGAGCCTATTAAAACATACATAAATTTAAGCTTTTGGTAGGTTTTAAAACCTACATATAATTAAAAGAAAACTTAATTTTTATATAAAATAAAATATTATGTGTGTGAATTAAAGTCTCAAATCAACACACACACACACACACACATGCGTGTGTGTATTGAACAAGTCAGATCTCAAGTAAAAAAAAAAAAAAAGCCTAGCTTGTTTAAGCAAGTAGGCCTCTAAATAGGCCTATAGTCTGGCCTCTTTGTTAAACAGGTCAGGTTTTACCACGTTTCAAACTGTTATAGGGATCTAACCTATTTTCATCTCTTGATTAAGTAGACAAATGATTTTACTGAACATTTTCGACGGTCATCCCTACGTCACTAAGACAAAATGTCATTTATCCAATTCGTCAATTTTGAAAAATCAAGAGTGAGCATTCAAAGGTTATGCTTTCCGGTGTCACATGTTTGCTCATTAAAAAAAATGATAATAAGACGTCAATATAAAAAGAGTTTAATTTTGTTGAGTCACGGATAGAAAAATAGGCTCAGAATAATTAGTCTGACCCTTTGTCATTGCATTTATAATCACTGTACACCAATGATATCGAGACATCTGCCCTCATAGGGATTATTCTAGAACTATATACATACACACATATTTGTATAGTGATTTATAGCGAAATAATTAAGTCGAATATATTCAACTCCCTTTGTTACTTCAGGTCTCTTTCCTCTTCTGTTTTCTATCAGTAATCTTTTGATTTATCTGTCTCTATTGATCTATCTTGCTCGGTGTAGCTGTTATCCCAAGCTTGTCCCTTAGTTGCCACAAACGAGCATGATGAAGAGGTTTGGTGAGACAATCTACAATTTGGAGCTCAGAAGGTATACATTGAATAGTTAAAGGCTTTGGACAAAACCTGATCTCGTACAAAATGAACATCTATTTCTCTGTGTTTTGATCTGGCATGATGTACTGGGTTGGATGCAAGTGCAGTAGCACTTGTGTTATCACACCATATAATTGGAATTCATTTGATTCGCAGATTTAATTCATTTAAGAGAGACTTAATCCAACATAATTCACCTGAGGTATTGGCAAGAGATCAATATTCTGATTCTGAGCTGGATCTAGAAACAACTCCTTGCTTCTTGGATGACTAGGTGACAAGAGAATTTCTCAAGAATACATAATATCCCCCAACATACCTTCTATCATCAGGGCATGATGCCCAATCAGCATCAGAAAAGGCAATTAGATCAAGAAAAGTGGATGGTTTGATATGGATACCATAATACATTGTTCCCTTGACATATCTCAATACTCTTTTTACTTCCTTCCAGCGTTCAGTTGTTGGTTGAGCTAAAAATTGACTCAACTTTCCAACACAGAAACTAATATCAGGCTGTGTGTTGCAGAGATACTGAAGTGCACCCACAACACTTCTATATTTAGAAGGATTTGAGAATAACGTACCTGAGTTGGCTAATAGGGATTTGTGGGCTACTATAGGAGTTGGACAGGGAGATGCATTGTTCATATGGAATTTATGAAGTATATCTAAGATGTACTTTGCTTGAGAGAGATACAATCTAGTTCTATCTCTATAAACTTCAATTCCAAGGAAATAATGAAGTGATCCTAGATCTTTAAGGGAGAAAATGCTATACAGTTTTTCTGTGAACTGTTTGATACTCTGAGGATCGCTTCCTGTCACTAGAATGTCATCTACATATATCAAAATCAACATAATTTGTTTCTAATCAAAATAGATAAACAAGAAAATATCACTCTTCGAGTTAGTGAACCCCCATCTCAGCAAGACATTTCTTAATCGATCAAACCAAGCTCTTGGAGCTTGCTTTAAGCCATATAGAGCCTTAGAGAGTTTGCAAACATAATATGGTAGCAAATGGTCTACAAAACCTTCTGGATGCTCCATAAATACAGGCTTAGTGAGAAAACCATTCAAGAAGGCATTATTTATATCTAATTGTTTGATCTCCAAACTAAAGGCTGTAGGCAAAATTTGCAAAGAAATACGAAAATCTTTTATTCGAGTTGTGTCCGAGAACACTGTCCTTAAAAGATATTCCGTAGCCCCTCAGTAAATAGGAATTGGCATCTCCCCAGGATTAAACGAACCCTTGCTGTAAAGATACAGGGTGGCAAAACTGGTGGAAGATAAAGTAACATAGTGAGAGATTACCGAGGCTTCTCACTACAAAAAAAACGTGATTTAGTAGCGGTTAAAAATAGGTATTTGTAGCGGTTCTAACCGCTACAAACTATGTTAGTAGCGGTTAGAAAAACCGCTACTAAATCGTACGTTGCAAGCGGTTTTGTAGCGGTTCTATAAAACCGCTACTCAATCAAAAATAACTGCTACAAACTTTGTAGCGGTTAATAGTAACCGCTACAAAATCAAGAGATATTTGTAACGGTTATATAACCGCTACAAATATAAAAAATGTTATTTACAGCTTTAAAAAGAATTTTTTTTTGTAGCGGTTAAAAAACCGCTACAAATATATAAAAATGAAAATTTGTTAAAAATGACTTTTTTTATTTGTAGCGGTTAAGAAACCGCTACCGAATTTGAATTTCATGAAATTAGTAGCGGTTCTTAGAACCGCTACTAATTTCATGAAATTCAAATTTGCCGCCAAAAAATTTAAATTTACCTTTAAAAAAGGCGCGTTATTTAGTAGCGGTTTAATAACTGCTACAAATATTTAAAAAATTTTTTAAATATATACGTTGATTTTTTTCTTTTTTTTCAATATTATATTAAATAGTTTATTTTGTTATTATTTTATCTATTTCAATTAGTTTATTATTTAATAGTTTAACTTATTAATAAATTAAAAAGAAAAAATGTAATTGAATATAATTAGTATAAAATTATATTAATAATATTATTAACGATAGTTAGGTAATAAGGAATTATTATGTTTTATAATATAATGTAATTGTATATGAAAAATAGATGAAAATGAGATAGAGTTAAGATATATCTAGAAAAAAAAATGTTTAGAATAAATTTTATAGAAAGGAAAGAAGTATTCTAAAAGAAATTGAAAATCTTGTTACCATATTTGATCGTATTATTCAGCTCCTCTATTCATACGAAAGAAGTTGTAAATGAGAGGAAATGAAAGAAGGGTAAGGTGAAAAGAAATTGGGGAGTGTTTGAAATGAGTTGTGATAAGGGTATTTATAGGGATTTACGTATTATTTGTAGCGGTTAATGTAGCGGTTACTAATTAGTAGCGGTTATTTATATTTTTGTAGCGGTTTAATTATTTGTAGCGGTTAATGTAGCGGTTATTATTTAGTAGCGGTTATTTATTTTTTTGTCGCGGTTTAATAACCGCTACAAATATTATATTAATTTTTTTTAAATTTTTTTTTTACATTTTATTTTAACACAAATTTTTTTCATTTTTTGTAAAGAAAAATTTTTTACACTTGAATTCTACAAATATTATTTTAATTTTTTTTTTACATTTTATTTTAACACAAATTTTTTGCATTTTTTTAAAGACAAATTTTTTACAATTGAATTTGATCACTCATCGTCGCCATCCCTACAGAAATTTTGTAGAAAAATTATTGTTATTGATGTATTATTAAATTTAAAAAATTTAATTGAAATGACGTGGACTTAAAAAAACTCACCGCAGTAGAGGTAAATTGTCATTGCCTTCAGGGAAGTAGTTTTCAAAATCAGCTGGCTGAAATGGCTCACTCTCGTAGGCGATGTTATCGCCTTCACCCATGTCGTAAAGGTCTCTTGACTTTAAATGAACGACCATGTGCCAATCCCTATACCGCTCGTCCTCGACATAATAAACCTGATGTGCCTCTGAAGCTAGAATATACGGCTCATCATCTTGAGAAATACCAGTATGAATCGGGCGTGAGAAATTGACTGATGTGATTCCTAGGTCGTCAGTTGTCAGTCCCTGAGAAGTCGTGGTATTTGCCCACAAATACTTGAACAGCGTCACGGTGAAACGGCCTTGATAATTAAGCTCGACCACATCAAGAAGCTTGCCATAGTAAGGGACGCCTCCGAACTGCATGTTTGCGTCACTGCTGCTCGCATAACTCCTTGTCCCAAATGTGCCATAAACACCCGAATTCTGTGTTTGCAATCCCTGATCCCGTGAAACCGTGCAAAACTTAAAACCATTGACATTGTATGCTGTAAACCGTTTTGCATGATCAAGAGGGCCGATTGCGAGAGCTCTGAAATCCGGTGAGTGTGGGTTGTGGTCATTTAGTATTCTGCGAGCAAACCAGCCCGGGAATTCTCTGTGGACCCTCCTATCAACTTCCGAGGATGTCTGTGTACGGATCCTGAGCTGACGCTTGACATGACTTCTGAATTCCCTGCAATTAATAATGGAAAGGCGTTAGTAAAATGAAAGTGAGAAATGTTACGAAAGATATAGATCGAATAACATACATGTGAGTGTACAATTCTTACCGTATGAAAGGCTCAACTTGAGTGCAATTAATCAAGACATGTCTATGTGCTTGGAACTTCTCAGTTGCCGTTAGTTTGAAGTTCTCAGTTGCTCCAACTGGTTTACCAACACGAGGGATAAATTCTCCAGATGTCGGCGCAGGTTCAGGACAATCGTCAACACGAGGCGGGCGGTTGAAAGCCGTCTCAAGATCATCAAAGTACCTTGAGCAAAAATATAGCACCTCATCCCCTATATAGCCTTCAGCTATAGAACCTTCTGGCTGCGCAGACTGAATCGCACCATCGTCATCAGCAGGAGGAGGAGCAGTAGGAGGAGGAGTAGTACTCGGGACGACGCAGCGAGGGACAGGGGGAACCGCTGGATGCTGCTCGTTTGGGAACAGGCGACTCCATGCTCCCTCGAGCATGTTGTTCGCGATCTCACGCCACTGCGTCTGCTGAGCGTACATCGTATCTGCGTGCACCTGCAGCATCTGCTGCTGCTGCTGCGCCATCTGCTGCTGCGTCTGCTCCAAATCTGACCGCAGCTGGTCAATCGACTCGTCCCTCCGACGTCTGACCCCTCTAGAGCTGCCAGCCTCAGAGGCGGCGCTCCTGCCGTAGATCATGCTGGGTCTGGCGCCTATCCCCATCCCCCGCACTCGTCCGGGGTGCTCAGGCTGAGCCAAACCCGCCTTCAGAGGAGCCGTCGGGTCCACTGACCCCTGTGACTCCTCAGGCTGGGTCTGTCGCAGCTCAGCCTGCGACAGCTGCATCCGCTCCTGCCATTTTATGAAACAATTAATAATTACCATTTTTCATTATTAACTTGGTTTTATAAAAAATATAATAATAAAATAACTTACAATCGCCGCCTCTGCCTGCTGAGAGGTTGCAGTCCCGTCACGGTGTCTGTGTGTGATGGCGTACAGCTCCGCATAGTCCGTCTGACGGTTCTCCTGCTGTGCTTTCGTCTCCTGAAACAATTACAAAACAATTAGTATTAATTACGAAATAATCAGCTAAAAGTAAGTGAAGCACTTGAAAAGTTACCAGCTCGCTGTAGGTCACAGCAAAGGTCTTCGATCCTGCTGTGTGGTGGATCGTCTGCTGCGCCCGGATCGCGGCGCTCCTCCGAGCAAGCTCCTGGAAAAAAAAATTAAATGTATTATAATTTAAAATTAAATACAAAATAAATTGATATTATAATTTAATATTTAACAATTACAAAATTATATATCAAAAATCTAATAAATACATTACCTGCGCCTCAGGGCTCCTCCTGAACTGGACAAAACGTGCCCAGTCGTTCGGCGGCACGCCGTCCGGGACGCTCTCCTGCAGCTGCTCCAGAGGCATCGTCCCGTCCCGATCCACGCTGTGGAAGAGACGGTTCCTCCTGTTCCTCCAGGCGTCGCCCATCTTCACGAGGGCGTACCTCTTCCGGTTGGCCCGGACGGCAAACCGCAGCTGAAAAAAATACATTTAAATATCAATAATTATAAAAATCATAATTTAAAAAAAATAATTAAATAGAATTAATTAAAAAAATATTAATTAAATAGTTTTAATTACCTGAACCGCCTCCTCCCAAGCCTGATCCTTCGGCCCCTTCGGAATGTGCCTCCACGTCGGGAAGTGAAGGGGAAACCGCATCCAATTCGATCCCAGGTCGCTCAGGAAGCGGTTGAGCAGGTGACCCCCATTGTGGATCGGCTGGTCAGTGCCCTCGTTCCACGGCACTACAACTCGCAGGGACCGGTCCATGCTGTTTAGACCAGTCACATCCAGCCTCCTCGTCGACACGTTCCCCTGCTCATCTGCACAGTTGACCGCACGTTAGATAAATTATAATTCAAAGTTAAAAAGTTAAAAAATTAAAAAATTAAAAAATTAAATAATTTACCTTCGACCTGCACCTCAAACCCAGTGGACCGCGAAGACGACCCTCGTGGGTTGTTCTGCTCCCGAGCCTCTTCCTCATCGAGGAACTGCTCCATCTCCCTGAACCCACTAATCGGGATCTCGAACTCCTCCTCGTTGAGGAAGTCCTCAACGCTAATCTCTGGCACCTCCACCTCAGGCACCTCAGCTGTGGTCGTCGCCTGTGGGATCGTCTGCGGTTCCTGTGGAGGGATGGGCTGAGATGCCTCGGTAGCCCTGCCTGCGCGCTGCCCCCTCCCTCTGCCCCCTGCCCGGCTGCTGCCACCCCGTAAAGTCGGTCTGGGGAGCACAGGGGCCTTCCCCTTATCCTGTCCTGAAGCCATATCAACTGTACAAATTAAAAAAAAATTAGTCCATTATTATACAAAAATATAATAAAAATACAAATATAAATAAAAATACGTGTTATATACGTACCTCAAGTGTAAATACTGCGGAATACTGACCAAAAACTCCTATAGACTCGTCTGAACGCTCAAATATCGAATAAACCACTCAGAGAAACCTCAGGAAACAAAATGAGCAAAATGAGAAATGGAGGAGGCGAGGGGTTTAAATAGGCCACATATTAGTAGCGGTTATTTAAAATAACCGCTACTCTAACCGCTACAAATAATTAAATTTGTAGCGGTTCTACAATAACCGCTACAAATCTTCACAACGTTTGAAATTCTGTAGCGGTTATTGCCCAGAACCGCTACAAATTTGAAGTCTCTTGAAATTCTGTAGTGGTTTTTAGTAAAAACCGTTACAAAATTCTGACCTTTGGTATTTTGTAGCGGTTTATGTGCATTAACCGCTACAAAATAACCGCTACAAGTTTTGGCGGGAATTTCGCGCCAAATTTGTAGCGGTTTTTTGTAGGAAACCGTTACAAATATTCTTGCCGCTACAAATTTGTAGCGGTTTAGGTAAAAACCACTACAAATACTATAATTTGTAGCGGTTTAATATAACCGCTACAAGTGCACCGCTACGAAATACCTTTTTTTTTGTAGTGTCTATTTCTCTACTCCAAATGGTGTCACGGTTGGGGTATTTATAGATAATGAATCAATACCTTGAAGTGGTGCCTCTTGAAAACTACACTTTTTCAATTAGAAAGTCATAACTATATGTTAAATTCATGAACCATATTGATTCATAAACCAACACAAATCCCTTGATTTATAAGAACATGACTTCTCAGAATGCATCTCATCATTTAAACATATTCCATAATATTGGAGAAACACTTTCTTTGACACACCTATATGCAATATTTACAACAATCCCCCACATGTGTCAAAGAAAACACACCATTTGCTGAGTTACACCCATAGATATAACCATTATATCTAATCGTCCATAGAACTATGAACCAGACTTAGACCAATAACACTTAATACACAGAAATGTCGGTGAAGCATGCTTATATGAACTAACAAATCTTGGTGTGTATCAGAGGCATTAAGAGTCAAATTATATCCTAACATTTCCGCTGTTAAAGACAGTTTTGCATGTTATGTCAGCCATATGCGTGCCTGGTGCGTAATGAATGCTCTAGAGATTTTGCCAAGATCTCATAGGAGTGGCCACACTCCACATTTATAGAGGTGATTTCATTTAAGTTTGTGCTTGCACTATGCTCACTGTCTTGTTGAACTATGAAATCATTAAGAGCTTTGCTCAACCTACAATAATGCAGTCTAGCACATTCAAAGTGTCGCAAGAATGAACATAAAATATATTTTTGCTAATCAGAACTGATGAACGACTTGTTCTTGCCTATTAAACCTTTTTTCATGGGATCACCAATCACAAAGGTTGGGTTGTCATCGCTGTCAATTAATTGCTGGCTTTAGTTCCAATCCCCTCGACTAATTTATTTCATCCTGCAGGGTTTTGTTAATGGCCGATAGGTCTATTATTGACCTCACCAAATCGATTGAGATAACTCTACCATAATTCTTAAGCGCTTATTCATATAATATCTCAAATGATTTTCCACTTACATCATTGTTTTTTCTACAATGGTTGCCACCATATTTAGCAAGTACATGTCATCGACACTTAGTATTGGTTTCATACCAAAATATTTGTTAAGATATTTTCAACATTCCATCCATTTCTAGAGTAATCAACTCTGACTCACATAATATTTTATTTTCATCACCACTAAAGGTCAATGATAACAAGGGGGTTTCCACATATAATCTGGATGTTAGTTACCATCCGTGCATATAAATACAACGAGAATCCACTATACATGATATAATCATTTATGACATCCCTTAACTATTTATTTCTCTTCATGAGAATTTATATATGCTCAATCACCACATATTATTTGCCATGTCACAACTTTTATCAGTGCTACAAATTCTCAACAATTTGTGCATACATTGATTGAGTTCTAAAATCCCTTCAAGTTTCATAAGGAATATTCATATAATGATACACAAAACCAATTTCTAGAAACATTTATCATTTATCATTTATCATTTATCATTTATCATCACTATTCTTTTATGATCTTTAACATACAAAACCAGAATTAATTATCTCATGATTTCAAGGGCATAATATGATATATTTGACCATGCATTTCATGCATTCACATTAAAGTTCAATAACCATGCACATTTATACCAAGATAAATATATATCCACAAATCATGAAAATTTAAAACTCCTTTATCTAATACTAGATAAATAATTAAATTTTCATATCACTAATGTAATGGTTATTTAAAGCTATATGTAAATTTTAATAATTCACACCAAGATTTGCTCTTCATAGCAAATAACAAAGCCCTTGTTAAATTAATTTTAATCATTACACACATCATACACTACTACAAAAATGTCAAAAGGTGGCGCACATTTTGTGGCCCTTCTTTAAAGAAGTGCCACAACTGCCTTTTTTCCCTTTTCTATTTTATTTTATTTTTTTAATTTTAGGTACTAGCTGTGGCGCCTGATGGACTAGGTGCCACAGCTGGTTGGCCCAACTGTAACGCCAGCCAAGACAGGCGCCACACTTGGGAGCACCTGACCAACTGTGGCGCCTGGTTTTACCTAGCGCCACAGCTGGTGTAAGCCACATGTGGCGCCTATCAAGGATAGGCGCCACAGGTCGCCCCTTATAATATATAAAAAAAAAATTACTAGCTGTGGCGCCTGGAAAACCAGGCGCCATAGCTAGTTATATTATAAAAAAAAATTGGCTAAACAACGCATGCAGCAAACATGAATGTGTTTAACTATGTGTGGGTGTGTTTGTATAGTATAACAATCAATATATCATTTTAAAAAAATTTAGTAAATTGCATTATTTATAAATTTTTAAGAGCATAGTTTATTTTTTAAACTTCGTGCAATTTTGAAAAAAATAATTATGGTGCAATATTGAAAAAATGAAATAGTTATATATATATTGATATATAAAAAAACACGTGGTTAGGAATTGGGGAAAAAAATAGTCTTGTTTTACAAAACTTGATGTCATTACATATGTTTCTTAAATCAAAGGTCGAACTTTTATGCTTATGTTTCTTATCAATGTAAACTTTAAAATATAATCTCTTTTCTATTTTTCACTATACAAAAAACTATTTTAATTGATAAATATAATTGAATAACACGTGATTGAAGTAACTTTTTCTTTATTGTGGTAGCTACTTATATATTAAAAAAAAATTTGAATAGCTGGCCACCATGTGACAAGCTGGTTCTATATATATATATATATAAAAAAAAAAAAGTTTACCACCAGCTGTGGCGCCTGACCAACCAGGTGCCACAGCTGGCCTTCATATTTAAAAAAAAAAAATTTAACCTTTAAGTGGATAGTGTAATCCACTTCCAACCAATCACAATTAATGCCCCCAACCCCACCCTTATCTTTTTTTTCCTTTCTCGCGTGTAGCCCCCCTCCTTCTCTTTTATTTTGACTCTCACATTCCCTTTCTCATCTTCTTGCCGTGGATGTTGCCCCCTCCCTCAATTTCCTGTCATCTTCCCACTTAAAAACACACCCACACACACACACACACACACATCTTCATCAACAAATCTACTTCTTTATTTTGTTCCAACTGTCATCCCCACTCCTGTCTCAATTGTTCCCTTTTCTTTGTACTGTCTTCCACTTTTAGTCCCCACTCTAGTTGGTCCTAGCTGCTCAAGTTTCCTCCTCGTCCTCACTCAACATTACGTCACCAACGGGCAACGTGGTCCCCTACTCCACTGCACTAATCAATTAAGCTGTAAGTTCAACGTGCTTCTTCTTCTTTTTCTTTTTTTTTGGCATATAATTTCTATAATTTTTTCTTTCAAATTAATAGTCAATATTATGCAGACGTGTTTGCGTGTTTTATATATCCTATTTCAGGACTTCGAACTTATTGGAAGTTCCCTTAGTGTAATGTACATGTATATATTAACCCTTACACTATTTTTCTAGCTTTTTTAAAGTGCAAAATCATTTACCAACATATACATATGTTTTTACATATTCGGAGTACTTGATTTCAGATTAGGCTTAAGCAATTTTAACATTTTTTGCCTGAAAAAATTTTTAATTTCAAAAAAACCTTATTTTAGTAATTTAAAAGAAAATTGTCTAGTCCATACGCATGATTAAGAAAAATATAATATTTGTATCATAATATAAGTTTCTTTAGCTTAACTTTTTTGCCAACAGTTTCTAGTTTAACATTGGCCTCAATATCTTCAATTTTGAAAATAAATCTAGACAATTAACATTTTTTTATAAATTAAAATAAAACAATCTTTTTAGCTTAACTTTTTAAATTTTTTTTTTAAAAATACCCTCCTGTGGCGCTTGTTGGAGGAAGTGCCACAGGAGACCCCCTCCTGTGGCACTTCCTCCAACAAGCGCCACAGGAGGGTATTTTTTTAAAAAAAAATTTAAATGTTGGGGCGCTTCCAAGCGCCACAGCTTCTTTTAGTGGCGTCCATATACATGCACTTCTCTAGCGCTACAGCTAATGCAATTATAAGCGCCACAACTTTACTTTTTTGTAATAGTGATATATGACAATTTTATAATTTTTTTAATATATCAATATATATATATATATATTCCAAGGTGCTCCCACAAGATACTTTGTCTTAAGCACCCCCACACTTTCAAATATTTCATTAAAAATTTAATTCTAAGTAAATTAGAATCTTGTGATATAATTTCATTCCATGATATGTTAAACTAGAATTTCTCAAATATTTCATTCTAATTTCAAATAGGATAACAGAATTTAAATTTAAAACTTGTTTCCCAGAAAATCACATAAATATGATCTCATATGTCAAATATATTATCTAAATAATATCATGCACCAAAATTTTTTTTTCCAAATTCTGCAGTTACACCTTGCATAATATAATTGTTGCAGATAAGTTCATGTCAGCAACTAATATTGTAACACCCCAAATTTTGGGATTAGAGGCTTGGGATTAAGCCTAAATTAAGTGGACTGCTAAGCCTTTAGTAGGTGTCCCAAATCTATTCCCTAATGTTTCTTATATCTTTGGGGTGTTAAGAAAGTAAAATGGTGAATTTTGGAGAATATAATTACAATTTTGGTGAAATTGCTTATGAGGTAGTGAGCTTGTCATGTGATTCTTAATGATCAAATAATGAGCCAAAATTATGAAATTTTACAGGATTAAAGTAGACATCCTAAGCTTTAATTTGATAGTTAATATGACTCTCGTTAAGTTATTAGATGCAAAATGATGATATATGCATAAAAGAGATGAAGATGTAATGAAAACTGATATATTATTGAAGATTAAAAAGATACAAACATAAAGAAAATTACAGAGAAAACAAGAATCTATGAAGCTCTGATACCAGCTAATCCCACGTAATGATCGAAAAAACTAAAGAGACAGAAAGGGAGAGAAGTAGAGACCGATCGGAATCGTTAAGTTATTAGATGCAAAATGATGATATATGCATAAAAGAGATGAAGATTTAATGAAAACTGATATATTATTGAAGATTAAAAAGATACAAACATAAAAAAAATTACAGAGAAAACAAGAAAACACACAAAGGTTTATCAACCTTAGAGGAGGAGGGGAGAGAGAATTGAGTCGTCAACACAACTCGGGGTACCTAACAACTGAAATGAGGTGCCATTTTATAGGCGTTCGAATCAATTACTATGCACTATTTTACTTTGGGTAAAATTACTTTAACCAGAGTAAAAATCATCAGGCCAAAATATTTTCAAAATTTGACATGAAATCTGGTTTTTGGCAAATCCAAATCTCAGAAAAGGATAGGTATAAGACTGCATTCACAGTCCCATTTGGGCAATATGAATGGAATGTTATGCCTTTCGGGTTGAAAAATGCACCCTCAGAATTTCAAAAGGTTATGAATGAACTATCAAATTAAAGCTATATACAAAAAGATATGAATTTTTGAAGTCAACACAGAAAAACTGTGAAATTTCTAGAACAACATGTAAAGATTAAAATTCTGGGAATTTTATGATTCCATCTAGCAAAAGTATATATTTTTCCTTGATACTAGACTCAATAAGGATTCTATAGGCTCTAGAATCACTTCAATTCGATTTTTTTAGAATTAGTTATGATTTTTCAAAGTTATGACAGAAAATCTGCCATAATTTCTGATAAATCGGAAAATAAAGAAATAATGTGATGGCAACTTTGTAATTATGAGATAAATGGTGATCAGCCTATTTTGGCACTAATTTGGAATCATGGGACGTGGTTATGGGCTGACTAAAGAGGGAAGAATAGTTTGGCTCTAATAAAGCTTATGACATTAGTTTCATATAGATAAATTCAAGCACAACAAAAGCCAACAATTGCAACTCATGTAAATGTTTGTGGTGGAGGATAAATTGGTGGATTAAAACATGATATTACTCCCTCCCCACATACACTTTCGGCAAAGTAAAAGGGCCCAAGAAAAGATGAGGATTAATTTAATTATGCATGTGTTTAAAAACTTGCAATAAAATATTCTAAAGGTAAGAAGTGAGATAATAGGATAAAGCCAATATTCTTTCTTTCCTTCTTCATTTTCGTATCAGCTGAGTGAAATTAAGAGAGAGAGAGAGAGAGAGAGAGAGAGATGCAAGAAGAGAAGCCAAGGAGCAAGAAGGTCAAGCTTCATGGTCATCCAAGGTGAGTATCCCATGAAAATCCTTGTGGTTTTGCTTGCAAATCTCATGAATTCCCTTCCTAAACCTCAAACCCTCTCTTAAACCATGTTTAGTCAACTCAATTAAGAGAAAAGGAGGAGGTGAGGGACGGCCATGTGAGATAGAGTGGAGAAATCTAAGGTAAATCCAAGAACTCATTGAATCTTGATGTTTCTTGATTGTTAATAGTGGTATTTGTTGTTATTTGGTTGTTTTGCTTTGATTCCATGAATTTTGTAAATTTGGGATAATGCAACCCCTAGGGGTTATGCTGCCTAATTTTCCATTAATCATGTCAAGATGTGATTACATAGTTAAACAAGTGATTAGAGGTGCATTGGAGGTGTTTGGAAGTTTGGAAATCACTTTGTTTTTCCATAAAACCTTGTTTCAGCCAGTACTATTTTGTGTATGTTAGAGTTGTATTTTCAATGATTTGATGATTCCATTGAGTTCAGGAGGGAAAATTAGGTGGGGTTACAGTTGAGCACTTTTTCGGAAAAGGCCGAGAAAGCATAATTACGAAAATGCCCCTAAAACATTGAAATAAGGGCTGCCAAGGGCAATTTCGTCTTTTGGCAGTGAATTTGGTAATTCCGAGTCCGAAAATGGATTCCTTGGGTGAAAATATGTTAGGATAGCCTAGGTTAGAATTTCGAGAAAAGTACAACCAAATCGGGTATGGCAGGGCCGGGTCGAGCCCCTAGGGTTAATTTAGTAATTTTTCAATATAAACTCATATAACCCCCAGAAACAATATGTAAGTGTCTAAATGGTATATTTGGAATTGTAGGATCGAGCTGAGAGCCCGAGTTGCTGGCACGCAAATCGAGGAGAAAAGCTGGAGGTTGGGGACTTACCTTACTTGCATGTATTTGATATCTTTGCTTGTGTAATGATATATATGATTGCTTTACTTGATTGTGTAGAGCATATTTGAATAAATGAAGCTCTGTTTCTGTTTTCGTTGTGGCCATAGTCTTGTTGTATGAAACATTGAGCATACAGAAATGTCATTATGGGGCATACATCTAGATAAAGCTAACATGTCATACACATAGCATCAATCATGCATGCATTATGGTATCTGTTTCCAACTGAGATTCTCTCAAATCTCACCCTCTCCTACCAACAATTTAGACAGGAGAAGACAAAAGATATGTTGAGAGCAAAGAAGAGAACTACACGAGAGGATTGCAGTGGCGGAACGAAGTCAAGAATATGTCTTCGTTTCACTGGGACGAGTTTAGACACCCAATAGCCCTATGCGGCTACACTAATTGTAATTATCAGGTACGAATCCCTGAGGGGAATTTCCATAATCATGTACATATTATCAATATAGTTATGCTATTCCTGTGTTGCCTACCGAACCGCATATCGTTTTCCGCAAATACTCTGAAAAAGGTTGAAATTAAGATAAGGGCGTGACAAATATTGCCCATTACACTCTTTCATCCAATATATATATATATATGTATGTATATTTATATTAAATATTGCCCGTTAAGATAAGGGCGTGACAAATATGTATGTATATTTATATTAAAGAGCATCTAATCATAAAACAATGATCAAGGGTGCATATATACGGTCACCAAATATTTTTTCTATTTTTTTTAGAGAAACCAAATATACTCGTGGAAACAATAGAAACTAAATATATAAAATATAACTTTAATAAAAATATCCTCATTGAAATAATAGGATATCAGCAAAATTCAAGGAGAGATAATAGGAGATTTATTAACTTCCCTATTAATCAAAACTAATATATTTATTAACAAAAGATAATCAACTTTCAACGGAAGTAAATTCACCATGCAAGTAATCAATAATTAGCATGAATAATTAAATAACATTTGATTTCTATGGGCACATCAATACTAAAAAATCGGCACATCAAATATTGAAAGCTATATCCACATTATTAATTTTTTTTAATGTATGCCCACCAATTATTCTCAGTCAACGCGTACCTGGGTAAAGATTGGACGTCAATAACGGTAAATCTAATGTGTCTCTTCTTCTTCTTCATCGTCTTCCCGTACCGTTACAAAGATAGTTTCTCTTTATGATCAGACATGCAAACTTTCTTTTCTTCCTCTTGCCTATGTTTGCAAGGATCATATAGCCCTCAAAATCTCTTTACCATAAAGATTAAAATAGTCCGGTTGAAGGGGAAATTGGATATTTGTCCATTACAGTACTGATCATGGTTCGCCTTGATCATAGGCTTATTTTTAAATATGCTTTCATTAGATACAGTGAGACCCAATTCTCACTCCCTCACAATTACCATCGGACCAACATTTTTTCAAGACAGAGGCACGGGTATTGGATGTTTATTCGTTGAGTTTTAACAACGACTTAAATGGCAGCACTAACGACCATATATGTACGAGATTTTGACCCCAACAATCCCAAGACAGCAATATGCACAGAACTATAGTAAACTATAGGTAAGGATTTCCCAAAAAAGTTCCAAAAATACAACTTGAAAATTCTGATTAAAGCTTAGTCAAAGATAAAAAATGAAGTTTTTATTTTAAATCAGACCAGTTGTTTCAAGGCCTTCATCAAAGAATAACAAGTTCCGTAAAAGAAAACCAGAAGCCAAGAGTAATGAAATCAAAAAACCACATAGCTTATCCAATGATGATTAAGAGTAATATTGTAACGATTCAAGCCACTATATTTAGAGTTAGGACTTATCTGATTTTCTTTGTAGTCAGTCATATGAATTGAAGAACACACATCATAAAACTCTCATGAGATTTGTAGGATATATCTCTTAAGATTGTAGTCAAAATCTACAAAGAAATAAGAAAATCTTTGATTCGAGTTGTATTCGAGGACACTGTCCTTAAAAGATATTCCGCAGCCCCTTTAGTAAATAGGAAGCGGCATCTCCCCAGGATTAAACGAATTCTTCCTGTAAAGATACAGGGCGGCATAACTAGCAGAAGATAAAGTAACTCAGTGAGAGATTACCGAGGCTTCTATTTCTCTACTCCAAATGGTGTCACGGTTGGGGTATTTATAGATAATAAATCAATACCTTGAAGTGGTGCCTCTTGAAGACTATACCTTTTCAATCAGAAAGTCATAACTATCTGTTAAATTCATGAACCATATTGATTCATAAACCAACACAAATCCCTTGATTTATAAGAACATGAGTTTTTAGAACGCATATCTTCATTTAAACATATTCTATAATATTGGAGAGACTCTTTCTTTGACACATCTATATGCAATATTTACAACAAAGGCTACTGCAATAGTTAAGATGATTCTTATAGTTGATGACTTAACTACAGAACTGAAAGTATCATAAAAATCAATACCTTCAGTTTGTTGTAAACCCTTTTCCACAAGACGAGCTTTCCTCTTTGTCAAGGTGCCATCAGAAGCAAGTTTGGGTTTAAACACCCATTTGTTTGTAATCACATTTTGATTGCGTGGTCGTGGGACAAGAGACCAGGTGGTATTGTTGTGCAGGGTTGTTAATTCTTCAACCATTGCATGCTTCCATAAGGGAAATCTTAAGGCTTCTTTTGATGTGTGAGGTGTCACGCCCTTATTTTAATTTCACATTTACCAGAGTATTTGTGAAAAATGATATGCAGTTCGATGGGCAACACAGGAATAGCATAACTATACCGATAATATGTGCATGATTACATAAATTCCTCACAGGGATTTGTACATGATACTTACGATTAAGGTAGCCGCACAAGGCTATTAGGGTGTCTAAACTCATCCCAGTGAAACAGAGACTTCTTCTCATCTTCGTTCCCCTACTGTAATCCCCTCGTATGGTACTCTTCATTGTTGTTTGCATATCTTCTATCGTCTCCTGTCTAAATTATTAGTAGGGGAGGGTGAGATTCGAGAGAATCTCAGTAGGAAACATATACCATAATGCATGCATGATTGATGCTATGTGTATGACATGTTAGCTTTATCTAAATGTATGCCCCATACTGACATTTCTGCATGCTCAATGTTTCATACAACAAGACTATGGCCACAGCGAAAACAGAAACAGAGCTTCATTTATTCAAATATGCTCTACACAATCAAGTAAAGCAATCACATACATCATTACACAAGCAAAGATATCAAATACATGCAAGTAAGGTAAGTCCCCTACCTTAACCCTTTTTCGCCTCAAAACGCATGCCTCGATCTACGTGCAAACAGCTCGAGACTCCATATTCGATCCTACAATGTCAAATATACTATTTAGACACTTCCATAGTGTTTCTGGGAGTTATATGAGTCTATCTTGAAAAATTACTAAAATAACCCGAGGGACCCGGCTCGGCCCCGCTGTACTCGGTCCGACCGTACTTTTTCTGAAATTTTGACATGGGCTTTTCCTACATATTTTCACCCAAGGAATCTATTTCTGGACTCGGAATTATCAAATTCAATGTCAAATTACAAAAATACCCTTGGCAGCCCTACTTTAAGGGTTTCAGGGGCGTTTTCGTAATTATGCTTTCTCAGCCTTTTCCGAAAAAGTGCCCAACTGTAACCCCACCTAATTTTCCCTCCTGAACTCAATGGAATCATCAAATCATTGAAAATCTAACTCTAAGACCCATTTATAGTACTGGCCGAAATATATGGGTTTTTAGGGGAAAATGGGGTTTTGTGATTTCGACTCCGTAAACGCGTTCCTTTCTACTCCTAACCACTTTATTGACTATTCCATTATGTTACAACCACCATTTAGTACCAATTTTGGCAGCATAACCCCTATATCATCACATTTCCAAACTTTAAAGTCAATGACAATCCTGCGAAATTTCACCGATTAAATTGTCCACAGCAGCTAGAATAGTCAATGCACAAGAGTTTGGAAGTTACCTCAAGCTCCTACTAGCTTTACTCAAAATGGCTGAACCCTAACCCTTGAAACACCAAAATATGAGCTTCCAAACCTTAAATCATATGCAAAGGAAGCTTAGGAACGGAATTATACGCATTAGGAACTGATTTACCAAAGAAATCACTTACCCTTGTAAGTTTTTCCTCCTCCTTTTCGCTCTCTAAAATATGAACGTTCTCTCTCTCTTCAGCTGCTGTTTCACACCAGAAATGAGCTCAAGAGGAAGAGGATGATATATTACTATATCATAATTTATTTTAATTTTCCAAATTTTTGGATTTTTACAAAATTTTGGCAGATTTCTGCCCAAACTTTGAAAAATCATAACTAATTCTAGAAAAATCGAATTGAAGTGATTCCAAAGCCTGTAGAACCCTTATTGAGTCTATTTTCAAGGAAAAATATAGAATTTTGCTGAATGGAATCACAAAATTCCCAGAATTTCAATCTTTGTATACTGTTCTAGAACTTTCACAGTTTTTTTGTGCTGACTTCAAAAATTCATATCTTTTTGTATATAGCTCTAATTGATTCATATGACTATCAAATTAAAGCTTAGGATGTCTAATTTCATCCTGTAAAATATCATAATTTTTTTCTCATCATTTAGTCTTCCAAAACCTTATGATAAGCTCACTGCCTCATAGGCGATTTCACCGAAAACATAATTATATTCTCCAAAGTTCACTATTTTACTTTCTTAATACCCCAAAGATATAAGAATCATTAGGGGATAAATTTGGGACACCTGCTAAACCGGGGCTTAGCAGTCCGCTTAATTTAGGTTTATTCTCAAGCCTCCAATCCCAAAATTTTGGGGTATTACATGAAGGACAATTTCCTTGCCTTGAATTACTCCAATATAGGGGAATTTAGGCTTAAAGATACCTTTCTTGCTACGTGTCTCCATTGAATGAGTATTTTGCCTTGGCAATTCAACAGGTATTGTGGGAGTATATGAAGTATTAACCACATGAGAGTCAGGATCAGCTGAAGTATTGACAGGGAGAGAAGATGGAACTGTGACATTATCATTAGGCTGATTGATGAGTGGTGGTGAACCAGCTGGACTAGTGATCAGTGGTGACGTAGCCTCTAAGAATGGGATCGATTGGACAGGTATGGATGTAGTGATGGCAACATTTTCTGATTTTATGTAGGAACAGAAATAATGAATGAATATGAAATAGGTGATGACTCATTGGAAGTAGAGATAACCAGAGAGGATTTAATAAAAGGAGATGTGCTTGCAAAGTGTACCAATTCTTCTTGTGCTAGTTGCCTCAGTTTCATGAAGCCATTAGCAAAAGGAAAATTTTCCTCATTGAAGATGACATGGCCAGATATGTAGATACGACTTGTGGAGTTTAAACATTTAAACCCCTTGTGAGAGCCACTATATGCCAGAAACACGCATCTGGTACTATGGAATTGCAATTTATTGTTGTTGTAGGGAGTGAGACAAGGATAGCATGCAATATCGAAGACCTTGAGACTAGAGAGAACAGGCTTTTTCTTGAACAACACTTTATATGGTTATAGATTCTGTAAAACAGCAGTGGGCAAACATTTATGGGATAAATAGCTGTAGAGAGTGTAAGACTAGTTTCAATAATGTGTCTATGCTTATGCTCAACTCCTCTATTTTGAGCAGATGTGAGTGGACAAGAGTATCAAAATAAAATACCATTGTCATCAAGAAAAGTCTGGAAAGACCAAAATTCACCAACCCAATCATTGTGAACAAGTTTGATCTTCCTATCAAATTGATTTTCAACCATTGTTTTAAATGATTTGAATGCTGACAGTGCAGCATCTTTTGATTTCAATAGATAGATCCATGTATGTCGGCTATAATCATCTAAGAAGCTAATATAATAGCGATAACTAGCTGTGGATTAGATAAGGGAAGGTCCCTAAAGATCAGTATGAATTAAATCCAATGGATTTGAGGCTCTAGATTGAGAGTCTAAGAAAGGAAGTCTGTGTGATTTTCCAAGTTGACATGATTCACAGAAAAAGAAATTTTCATTAATTTTCAAGGGAACATTACAATCTTGAAGAACTTATTTCAGAGTTTCTTTGTTTGGATGGCCAAGATGCCTATACCAAGCTTCTAGAATAGTAAGAAACACACTACTAAACTGACATTTTTGAGTTAAATCATGTTCATTTCTACCAAAAATATAATTTGCAATTGCAAGATCCTAGATGAACCACTTCATTGTTGATTTTGTATAGGCCCGTTGTAGTCCCTTTCGTTGTTACTCCCTGCAACGAAGTCTTACGCTACTTCTTGTCCTTCACAAAACATCCTTATGAGTGAATCTCAATAAAGACATTATTATTGTCATTTATCAATCTGTAACCATTGATAAGATTCTTAGCAATTTGTGGGGCAACAAGAACATTTTTCAACTTAAGAGATTTAGAAGGCTCATCACACAATAATCTAGAGTTTCCTATTTTAGACTCATGAACAAAGCCACCATCACCAATGAGAAGAGAATGAATACATGAGTTTGAGTCATTAGCTTCAACATTTTCAGGAGTACGAGTGACATGGTGAGTGGCTCCAATATCCAAGTACCAAACTGGATCAGTAGTCATTTATGGAGTGGCTACATAAGCACTGGCATTATCTTGTCTTCAAGGTCCTTTATAATTTCTATCAAAACGATGGTAGCAGTGAAAAATATCATGCCCTGTCTTCTCGCATAAAAGGTAATATTTCTCTGTTCTATCATTTTTCCTTCCACCATTGGCGTTTCTTTCACGACCTCTACCTCGTCGACCTCCTCTACCTCTCTAATTAGAGTACCGAGACAAGTATGAAGGATTAGAGTTGAAAGAAAGATTAACAAAGGCAGTGGGAAGATTGTTCTGAGAAGTAGATTGCAATTGCTCAAGTCGAGATTCAAAAGGTTAAAAACTTTGATTGGACTTCGGCCCGCTGAGGTTGTCTTTTTCAGATAGGATGACAACAATAAGAGTATAATCTGCATTGAGTCTTGCGAGGGTTTGAGTAACCAGATCAGATAATGTCAAAGGGGATCCGGCGAGAGTGAGATTGTTCGAGAGTGTCTTCATTTTAGAGAGATAGTCTCTCATTTTCATGGTTCCCTTTCTGGTTTGCTAAAATTCGCCTTTCAAAAAAGTCACTTTGGATTTGGTGTTGTCTTCCATAAATTCCTTGACGGCATTCCAAAGAGTGGCAGCCGACTTATAATAGCTCATCTGCTACGTAATCTTAGTAGTTATGGTGCTGAACAGCTACGCGAGCAAGACCTGATCTAGAGAGAGCCAATCCTCATATAAAGGATTGGGAATAGCTTGCTCTGCTATATCAAATATATATTTCGGAGGGACTACTTTTGCTCCGGTAATGAAACCTTTGAGACGATGCCCACGAATAATAGGCATGATCGTGGATTCCCATGTGATGTAGTTGTCTCCGTCCAACTTGATGGAGCTGACTTGATTCAAAGAGCTTAGAAGTGGCGTCGATCAAGTGGCCACAGTTGGTGACTGGTAAGAGGCGATGTATGGTGAGGTTGGGAAAAAAGAACCTTCGTAAAGGGAAGGATGAGGGAGGAGAGGAGACGTAAGAGGGACAAAAATTGGTGGTTGGGAAAAAGAATGATAGCCGGCGAAAAAAGAACCACAGTGGGACGGTATTGACTATGAGGAGAAGGAGGAAGATAGAAGAGGAAAGGCAATAGGATTAGGTGAAGAAAGAGGAATGGTGTTGGGAATCAAAAAAGATGAGGATGGGAGAACCAAGGTGACAACCGAGTCATGGGTAAAAGGAACAAGTGGGGTTATGGTGGGAAAATTAGGGTTCATAGGTGCGACTGTAGCAATGGTGGTGATAGGGTTTTGGCTGCTAGTGGAGGTCCCAAAAGAGGATTCCATTTATAACGTTGACAGCTCTGATACTAAGTCACGAATAGAAAAATAAGCTCAGAATAATTAGTTTAGCCCTTTGTCATTGCATTTATAATCACTGTACACCAATGATATTGTGACATCTATCCTCATAGGGATTATTCTAGAACTATATACATACACACATATTTGTACAGTGATTTACAATGAAATAATTAAGTTGAATATATTCAACTTGTAAAAAATAAATAGTCTTTATCTAAAGGATTTATTCAAATTTTTCACTTATATCCTTTTTTAAAAGGAAAGAGGACATTAATAAGCTTCTAATCAATTTCTTAGGATTACCATTAAATAAGTGAGGATGTTTTTTAAATTGCACAAAAGTTGGGTAAAACTTTTATATTCATTAGTTTAAAATAGTCAATAGCATTTGTTATTTTGTTATTGTTAACTGTTAATATATATATATATATATATATATATAAATTCACCTATAAGCATTGATAAATTTTTGTATCAACTTTTAAAATGTAAGTTAAAATTTATAAATTTGAATATGTGTATTTGTTATTTTGATATTATTAATTGTTAAAATATGTATGAGTACTTGTAAGTTCATTTATGAAATATAGATACTTATTATTTTGTTATTATTAATTATTAAAACATGTATATACACATGTAAATTTACTTATGAATTTGATCTTGTTCATTTAAGCAACTTACTTAAGTTCTGTAGTTTTAAAAATTAAATTATATAAGCAACTAATGTTGCCCGCTTCTTGATGGAATGGGTATTTGTTACTTGTAAAAAATGCAAGTAGTATTATTTAATAATACTACTCTACTCACACTTTTCTCTAGGGCTGAGCAACGGTCGAGCAGGGCTACCCTGTGGCCTAACTCATATCCCACCTGCTTATGTTGCACAGGTCCATACCCATGGCATAACCCATTTTACCCTTGATAAATAGGTATAACATACACTGGCGGGTTTCAACGGGTTCCGTGAACCCGTTTATATGATGCAATTAGAAAAAAAAATCAAAGCACCATTACTAGTCATCACTGAGGAGGAGGAAGAATCAAAAAATAAAGAGAGAAAATTTTATATGCTCCATAGCAAGATCTGGGATTCCTTATGCTCGACCATAGAGAAAACATATTTGAGATGAGATGGTGAGATGTAGAAGAAGAAAAAGATGACGACGACAATGAGAAACGGCTGACCGTTTTGCAGCGGCGGCGGAGGTGACTACGAGCTAGGTGGTGTGAGAGGGGAGAGAAAGACGGAGATGAGGACTTGAGGATGAGGAGAGTATGTGCAGGAGAAAAGAAAAAAAAACCATCGTTGAAGCAAGTTGAAGGAGACGGCGATGTGGATGTGTAGTCATAAAGGAGAAAAAAAAGGGAAGGGGTTAAGTTATTTGGGAATTTGTCTATTTTGAAATTTGAAACATTATAATATAAAAATTTAAAAAAAATTAAAAAGGCTTGAGGCGATGAGGGGATTCAAAAATTGGCATGGTACAAAAAGCCAGACCAAACCAGCCAGTTTAGACAAAAAACTAGTGAACCGGCCACCTGTCTAATTTGATTCACTGTCTAACTCATATTGAGAGCAACCTAGAACAACCCGCCCTAAACCGGCTGTAACTTGGGTAACCAGCCAAGTTAGGAGGTTACCCGGGTTAACTGAAACAAATTTCAAATAGACACTCACTATGATGCCAGAGTTTCTCACTAGTTTGTCCATGATGCCGGAACTTTCAGACCAAATGCCCACTGCTTGTGGAGGTGTGAGCCTGTGTCTCACTGCCTCTTCTCGTATCCTTTAGGGCTTGTTTAGTTTGAGGGGAGGGAATGTGAGGGGATGAAAAATGAGCCCCTTCCCTTGTTTGGTATGAAAAATTGGAAGGGAGAGCCCCAAAGAAGGGGCTCCAAATCCCTCCCATCCCCTCATATTTGTTCCCTCCAAATTGGGGGGTTTTGGAGGGGATGAAAAATGAGTCCTTCCCCTTCCATCCCCTCCCTTTGAACCAAACAGGCCCTTAGTGAGGAGAAAGAAGTTTCTTTGAGGTATTTCGGAATTTGAATTTTTCCAAATTGAAATAGCGATGGATATTAGAATGGCTAGAATTTTTCCATGGTGGGGTTGTTCAAGAGTGTTTTAAATAATGGCAGGAGTGATTTAAATAATGGTAAGGTTATAATTCATTCAAGTTTGTGGACTACTATAGAAAGGATGTTTGGCGTCTAGAAGAATAAATTTTAACTCTTGGAGGAAATGAAATCATATAGCTTTGAAACACAAGTTCATATAGTTTATGCAACAATGGCTATTCATAATCTTATCTAGAGAAATTTCCAAACAGATATGGATTTTCAAGAAGCTGAACGAGGAAATATACATGGCCAAGATACTAATGATCCGATTGATGTCGCATCTACAGCAACTATCGGTAGATTATCTTCAACACAAATGAATCTTGTTCGTGACACTATTAGAGAACAACTTGTTAGGGGTAGATGATCCAATAATGAGACATTTCATGTATGCATTCTAATTTAAATATAAATTTATCCTTTTTTAATTAAGTACTTTCATGTATTTTTCTTTTTTTTTCAATAATAATTTCACCTTTTT
Source organism: Inga oerstediana (assembly GCA_963210345.1). Classification (NCBI taxonomy): domain Eukaryota; kingdom Viridiplantae; phylum Streptophyta; class Magnoliopsida; order Fabales; family Fabaceae; genus Inga; species Inga oerstediana. The sequence continues at coordinate 74,131,467 of OY723399.1, read as the reverse complement.
TATTTTATCAAATTTTTTACTATTTTTTTATTTCAATTATCACAATATATACAACCAATATATATATATATATATATATGTAGTATTCAATAAGATTCATGCCCTTTTCAGTCATTTACCATCTAAACGGGCTTTTCAAACACTAATCCAAATAGGTTTGAGGTTAGAAAAAAAGTCACTTCTGACACTGCCAATTCAAACACAAATCACATCTACAATCTAATTTTTTTTCTATCTGACTTTTCCAAAAGCCCATCTACAAAAAAAACTTCTTCTCTACGGCTAATCCAAACAGACACATATGAGTCCCGGTATCTAGTTTTTCAACTTATAAGATTATCCTATAACTCAAACATTTGGCATTTATTTAGTTATAATAAAATTTAAGTAAAAATATTTTAATATTTATTGTTTCCTAATTTTATTTTTTATTTCAATTTTAAATATTTATTTAATTTTGTTTCCATGAATTGATTTAAAATATTATTTTGTATAGTTAAGTATAAATATTTTGTATATTTTAATTAAATCATATTATTTTAATTACAATTAGTTTGATCTCGATTTGACCCATTGACCCTTGAACTTTTGTCTCAACTGGTCCAGTTTTTCGAACCTTGAAAATTGGACAAAGAAGTGAAAAATGGCTACTTTACCACCAAATTCGAAACATATGAACAGTAAGAATTTGCAATCTTATTGAGACTAAAATTGATAGAGAAAGAAATAGATTTATGGATAGAATCAAATATGCAATATTTACGAATAAAGGTATTCAGTTATTGGGGAAAAAATCAATATACTTCTAATATCGAATTAAGATCAACTAGGACAAAAATAAAACATTAGGTTGAACTCTTTTTTGGTGTCAAAGTAATAACTATAAATAATCATCAACTCCCAGTAAATGGTAGAAGAATGGGACCTATTATGGGACATACAATGCATTACAAACATATGATCATTATGCTTCAACCGAATTATTCTGTTCCACATTTTGGAAAAAAAAGAACTTAAATCAAAATAAAAACTACAAACTCTATATTTTTTAATTTGGATGTGGAAGTACATGAATGCAAAAAAAAAAAAAAAAACATAAAAAGGAGCCCCACTATGCGCCATAAGAATAGCTGCAGTTTGAATTGTGAAAACATTTTAAATATCACACTCCCTCCTATTATTAATATAAGATATATTTACCTAATTTGATTATATTAAGAAAGTTAGTTAAACTAATTTATATAACATGTATTTTCTAACATACCATATTCATCTTCCTTAGTTCTTTTATTCCCTCCCCTCTTTTATTATTATTGAGGGAGCATCAATCAAACATGAGTAAATTAGGACAAGATTGACAAATATGAAAAATATATTTTATATTTAAGACTAAGATCAACTTCTCAAATATATCTTATATTAAGAACTGGAGGAGTATTAAACATTATTATTGAATACATCAAAGAGCTATGCTTTTTTTCCGATAATGCTTCTTTCTACATTGTCCCTTATAATGCCCCAAAATCCCAAATATTTTTTTTGTTTATTTTGATCACTGGGTTCTACATAAAATAAATGATATTTGATATCTTATATATGTGAAAAAAATTGTGTTCTTTTGAATTATTTCCCCATTAAAAAAACTCTAAAATTGTGCAGTTTTAATTTATTTTTAAAACAATTATTAAAAAATACAAAATCGCACCATTTTATGTCCATAGAATATCATAATGTTAATAAATATAGAATCTAATAATTAAAAGAAATAAGAAAAAAATTGGGAGGCTGGGACATTTTAAAGAGCATTAGAGAAAGAAATATTAGATACCTCTAGCCAGCTTTTTCCCCCTTTACAGGACAACAACACTCTAATGACTGGCCAACAAGGAAGGAGCCTAAGGATTTAAAATGGAAGAAATGGACGTTGAGGTAAAAACTTGAGCTTGTTATGACTGCTTTATATATATCTGGTTTGATAGTAGTAATTCACACAAATTAAATTATGTTTCTTATTTTCAAAACACCATATTACAAGGCTAGTTTTGTCTCAAATGTTCAACCTTTACAACAAAAACTCAATAAAACAAGTAATTTACACATGCATGCATGCAACTCTGCATTCTCATTATCCTGGAAAACAGAGAAAGGGTAACCATGCATAGACACAAATATACTCAGTTTTTTAATCTACCAAAAACATAAATGTCATTCATGATGACTTAACTGGTTTCGCAATATAAAATTAGCCTCCAAAAAAGAAAAATATCAACATGAATTATCATCTTATTCTCATCATCATCTTCCACTGACAAGTCAAATCTCCCACAGTGAAAGCAATCAAATCCCTAATCCATCAGTACCATCTTATTCCCATCTTCTACTTTCCTATCAAAATTCTTTCTACGACAAATGAGCTCCATTAAACAAAACTCCAAAGCTATAAACATCCACCTTCATGCCTATTGGCTTATTTTTGAACCACTCAGGGATGTCACATACCCTTTAGTTTCCCTAATTGTTGTTGTAGTTACAATCTGATCAGTGTCTGAAATTTAAACTGTGCAAGAGTTATCAATCAAGACATTTTGAGGTTGGATATCACATTGGAGTAGAACGTTATTCAAGCAAGTACAAGAGTTCTTTAGTTGATCCTATTGTGATTTGCATCCTTGGATACCATTTTGGGGTTTTGCCTTCAAAAAGAAAATTTGCTAAAGTTCTTTTACTCATGATTCATATAAAAGTAGCATGTGCTCTCCTTCATCATTACAGAATCCCAAAATGTTTTACTAAACTCCTATGGTGTATTTGACCAATTGCCAATTGCACTCATTTCTACTTCAAATTCCTTCTCACTCACTTCCATTTTTAGATTTTTAACAGCAACAAGGTTTCTTGAAAGGTTTGGCATAACACCCTTGTAAACAACAAAAAATGCACCATGACCAAATTCTTCTGAGAATCCATTTGTTCCTTCCTGTAACTCTTCATGACTAAATCTTTTAAGATTCATGCTTGGCCCAAATTGACTTGTTTTGGCCTTTTGGGCACCCTTTGACTATTATGGGGAAACCAATATAAAACCACACAAACTACCACCAACAAGAGCATGATCAAGAATACTGAACTGCCTAAAAGTATCTAACCAATGATAAATAACTTTGATTATCCTTCTTTGGATTAATATCTCTAGGAACAAGAGTAGAAGACTTATCTTTTCTTATCTTGATCAGAGATTTCCCTGGAAATGATGAATCAAACCTTCCATTAAAGTGAGGCAGGTTCTTCTTCGAACATGCCCCATCATTGAAAGAAGCAGCTACACAAAGACCATCATCGAAAAAAGCTTGTCTACACCAGTCTTCACTTACTGGCCAATAGGCGTCACAACTTTGTAGAACAAAGTTCTGTTTGCATCCTTTCATTATATCATTTGGATCAATGAAACTATAACCATTTGGACAAAGGCAAATTTTCATCTTGCCATCAAAGTTATAGTAGCTGTTGAATCCTCAAGCTCCTCCTCCTTTTGGTCCACTAGTTCTAAAACAAATATTTGAAGGTATTTTATTGAACCATATGGCTTGTAGGAACCCATCTTTCTCAATTTGTTGGAAACCAAATGCAAAATCACCAAATTATATATTTTTATTTTTTATGTTGAGTGCTGATGGAAGTTTACCTTTTATTAACAATAAAGCAGGGTCCCTCTTGACGTGACATAACTCTTAAATAAAACATTAAAACATTATCTCAGGAACCATAGTATTTCATCAATTAACGCCATCCATCAATGGTTAATTAACACTAATTTTTTTCATGAGAATTAATATCATATTCGTATATAGGGTTCTATCAAAATTGTTAGAGGTTAAAAGTGTCTTTAGCTTGTGAGATAGGTTATATATAAAGGGTCTAATATGATGTGTTGAGAGGGTATTAGGATAGTGAAATCCTTACCAAGTTAAGAAATGGGATAATTTGAGTCTCTCTCAAATTCGCAAGTGGGGTTGGTTAATCACCCTTAAGTGAGACTAACCCAAGTGGGTTACAATTCTTGTATGAGCATGTTGCTCTACCCACTTCGATGATCTCTACGTCTCAAGAGAATTAATCTCTAAATATCGGTTGAGGAATACCACTTGGATTCTACCAAAAAAAAAGATATGATTCTCCATCTCGATTCTTATTATTTCTTTCTAATCACTATGAACAAAAATAACATAATTTATTGAATACCAAAAACATAATTTGGTACCGCGATATCCCTGGGCACCAAAAAGATAAAATAAAAAAGACAACTTTTTTTGTTTGAAGGCTTACCCTTGGCTACTAGTAAAGGATGAGAAATCAGGGGGATTTGACACATCCATGAATCCTTCAAGCATTTGTACAACTTGTTTCATGGTGGGTCTTGCTGATGGATCTTCTTGAATACACCAGATACCAATCTTCACGTACTCTTCTACCCTCTTCATGTCAAATTGAGCTTCCTCATCGTCTTCCACCAACAGGTCCAATCTCTTATAGTGAAAGCAATCATATACCCAATCTATTAGTACCATCTTATGCTCATCTTCAACATTCATATCAAAGTTCTTTCTGCAACAAATGAGCTCCAATAACAATACTCCAAAGCTGTAAACATCAACCTTCACAGTAATTGGCTTGTTTTTGAACCACTCAGCTGCAACATATCCTTTAGTTCCTCTCATTGCTGTTGTAGTTACACTCTGGTCAATCTTCAACAGCTTTGCTATACCAAAGTCTGCAATTTTAGCTATGTAAGCTTCATCAATCAAAACATTTTGAGGTTTGATATCACAGTGTATGATCTGAGTGTTGCACTCTTCATGCAAGTACAAGAGTCCTTTTGCTATTCCTATTGCAATTTGCACTCTTTGATACCAGCTTGGCCTTTGATCTTCAAAAAGGAATCTTGCTAAAGTCCCCTTGCTCATAAATTCATAAACAAGTAGCCTATGCTCTCCTTCATTACAAAATCCCAAAAGTTGCACCAGATTCCTATGATGTGTTCGACCAATCGCACTTACTTCAACTTCAAATTCCTTCTCACCTCCATTCACCATATTCAATTTTTTCACAGCAATGAGGTTGCCCGGTATGTCTGGTTGAAAACCTTTGTAAACAATAGAAAATGCACCACGACCAAGTTCTTCTGTGAACCCTTTTGTTGCTTCCTTCAACTCTTTATAAGTGAAACTTCTTAGGTTCACGTTTGATATGAACTGGACATTTTCATGAACTTTGCAATTATTGTTGCTAAATTGATATGCAACCAAACAAGCTGCTATTAACAAGAAGAAGTTCAAGAAAACCGAACTGCTTAAAAGCGTGGAAACTATGATAAACAATGTTGATCGACCATTCTTTGGATCAATATCATCATCACCAGGACTTAAAGTAGCATTATCCATTCTTATTTTGATCAAAGCTTTTCCTCCAACAGAAGGATCCATTCGTCCATTAGCGAGAGGTTGCTTCATCTTCCAACATTCCCTATCTTTGAAGATAACAAGGGCACAAAAACAATCTTCCAAGCAAGCCTGTCTGCACCAATCCTCAGACACTGATTGAAAGTGTTCATAGTCAGAATATGGCCAATCTATATTTGGTATCTCATTGAAATCAAAGAGATCTGTTTCTACAGAAGTTTGATCACAACTTTGTGAAATAAAGTCCTGGTTGCAACCTTTCATCACATCACTCGGATCAATGAAGCTATAACCATTTGGACACCAGCAACTTTTATTGGTCCCATCAAATGTGCAATAGCTGTTGAAACCACAAGCTCCACTTCCTGTCTCTGCACTAACACGCAAACAAATATTTGAAGGTGTGACAGACAAAGTTGACCAGCTTCCAGTGCTAGAGCCACTTTTCTTGGGGTAGATATAGTGCCTAAATACACCATCATAATCAAGAACAGCTCTTTGGTAGAAATCTTGTGCAGAATGAAGAGTATTGGATGATATTATCCTAATTATACTCTCATTATCTGCACGTAAAACTATATAGCCTGATAGGTTGAAGGTCAAAGAATAGCCAGTACCGAAAACTTGAGTACTCCAATAAGCTAAATTAACATCATCTATTGGAAAATGGGTTGTGTAAAGCACAAGATTCCCATCACTCTGTAGTATAAACCGATATCTTCCCCTGGAATAGTTAGTTGCCGAGTAGCGTGAAACAAGTTTAGCAGGTTGTTTTAAAACTTGTCCTGGTAAAATTGTGTCAGTGGGATGATCAAAGCTCTGCCACAAAGTTTTTAAATCATGACCATGTAACACAAAGTTACCAGAATCAAGCATAACAGCATAAGCAACTTCAGTTCCGAAAGGATTTGCATACCAAATTTGCTTACCTTTGGGATCAACCAAATGGAACAAACCATTTGAAGTGAGCTCAACCTTAGAATCCTTTGGTACAAGAATGTTTTGTACTTTGGCTGGCCACCAAACAACAGTTGTTTTTTGTATTTTGTTGAACCAGATGGCTAGTAAGAATCCATCTTCCTCAATTTGTTTGAACCCAAAAGCAAATTCACCAGATGGTGAAGCCCAGGATGATCCATCTTTCTCCGCCATTAGGGAAGAACCTGGAGGGATAATATCCCCTAAAGTTTGAGCAACCTTTAAAAGTGAAGGCGAAGGAAATAAGAGAGCCAACAAGATTGTTGGATATAGCTGCAGAAAAGCCATTAGATGAATGAAAGAACTTTCTTTGATTTGATGAAGCATGAATAACATGCATGCTTCTACTTAACAGAGAATATTATAAACCATATTCCCTCTTGTCCACCAACTAATAAGTACTCTCTCTAGCTCAAAATATAAAAATAAATTTATGAGCAGGTGTGGTTTTTTATATAAGTGACACTTTGTTTTTATCTCATCATTTAGCATTTTTTTTTCTTATGTATGCCCATATTTAATAAGGGTGAAATAATTAATTAATATTGGAGTTTAATGTAATTGATAAGGGTAATATTGAAAATCACTTTAATTTTATGATAAATTTAATAATTTTAACTATTTTTATTAATATGTATGTATTAATTAGAAGTGACTTGTAATATGACCGGACAACCAGTTAGTCACCAATATTGCTGAGTCAAGCTAGTTACCCATAAATTGCGGTGTAGCGTGAAGAATCTGTCAGCTCTAGAAGTCAAGTAAAATTTGTATTATTTTGCCCAAAGTCATGTCATTTGAATCGCCTCATCCATGAAACACGTTGAGGAATTGTTGAAAAATATGCTTGATCCTTGACCCCAAAAGCCTGTGTTGAAAAGTAATATGGATGTGTTAGACAAATAATTGTCTAAGATCTAACGACCACGGCTACAATCCAATAAATGAACTTCAGATTTTTCAAAAAGGTGCTATACATTATGAGGATCATTTAAAAAAAAAAAAAATTCTTAAGTACATCTATCCTCTCGATACCTTGCTTAGTGGAAGCTTTGTATTGTGGGTCACCCTTGTATGCCTACGTGAAGATAATTAGAACCACATGAAAAACTCACTACCGCACAGGTGATTTCACTGAAAATATTATTCAACTTTTAATTTTTAATATTTAATTTCTTTGGCCTTAAATATTCACTATTTTATTGAATATATATAATAATTACAATATATTCTTGGTGAATAAAATTTGGGATGTTACAGACATTGTTATCAAACTCGCGAGTTGACTCTCCGAGTTTACCGTTTTTACGTTTCTAACTTATAAAAGCGAGTCGAGTTATTGGTAAACTCGTGACCGTTATAAACTAGGTTAAATTCACGAGTTTAGACATTGAGTTTACCGTTTTTACGTTTCTAGCTTACAAAACTGTATTAACGCACCCTTAAACTCGTGTTAAATTGTTCAGTTTGACTATGCTTAACAGCTTTATATATGAATTTTATAAAAATTTCTTTGTTAAATACGATAAATTATGAATATTTATAGATTTAATTTCGATTATTTGGATTTAAAATATATTTAAATCAAATTATTGTCAACTTTTTATATTTTAATTATTTAATTATATACTAATAATATCAATTTAATGGTAAAACTAAACTCTTGCGAGTTTACGATTCGAGTTTACGATACGAATTTACATCACTATCACGAGTTTGCTTAAACTCGTGAGTTTGACAACCTTGGTTACAGATATGCCTTTACCAGTTGAGTTATGATGAACCTACAATCTTTATTTACAAAATATCTATATAATACTATTTTTAATTATTTCATGAAATTATTAATAATTAATATATTATTTATTCAAAAAATTAAAAAATAATATTTTATAAAATAATATTTATATTATGTATTTTAATTTTGATTTGTATTTAATATTTATATATAATATTATTGAAAAATTCACATATTTTAATAAAAAAAACAAGAATATTTTTTATATACTTATTTTGTTATTGTATTTATATTATAATTTTTATAATATAATCTGTTGAAAAGTACCAACAGAAAAAATTAGGTTGCTAACTTCATTTTTTAAACAGTGAAAGGACCTATATTACAACGTCAATTAATAAGGACATGACACAGTAAATAAATAAATGTATTACAGTATCAAACCAAAATATAACTTATGTCATAATAGAAGGTAATTATTTAATTGATTATGCACCTGAGGCTATATAGGAAGAATGTATTGCAAGCGTTATATAAGCTTCTTGTTATCAGATATATATAGATCAAAGGATGGTTTAAGGCTTTACATGTTTTGTTAGAGCAAGTTTAGTAGAATTTGCTTGCTGGCTTAGAGCCCTACAAATACCTGAAGAGTCAAAAAAGAGCATTGATATTCCCTTTTCCTTTATTATTGTTAATTATAATATTAAAACCTGAAGAGTCAAACAAGAGATGAAATCCTACCGACACGATCTTGATCAAATTTCGTTGAGACCACCATAGCGTTTTATTTTTCCCCAATCATATTTCCCAAGGAAATATGTACACACCTATCAAATTTCCTGATTAATGAAATTTTGTTTAATAAAGCACTATAATTACATTTCTTTTATTTGTGTTTCTACTCCTTTTTTTTTTTTTTTTTTTTTTGAGTTAGCGTGTGTAGTCTTCGCCTTTAAAAGTATAATATTGACCAAATATTTTTTTTGAGAGGAGTTTTGTGTTTGTGTGAACGTGTTCCTGTGATGGCAAAAAAAAAAAAAAAGAACGTGTTCTTGTGTCTGTGAACCAAAAAATGAGCCTTAAGTGAATTTATATTAGATAGGGAGGGCTATTTTTTTCCTTTGCCCGGACAGCACGCTACATATAGAAATTAGAATTGAGTGAATATATTATTTCTGTCAAAAGTGAATTTAATAGAGATTGGAAAAGGAGAACAGAGTAAATGTCTTTGTAGCGTAGTGGAAAGGAAACTTCTCCGTAAGTGAGAGAGCATAAGTTCGATTTTGTCCCTAACCTTATGTTGTTAGAGTCTGCCCCTTTAATTCCAAAATATAAAGGGAAAAAAATACTCTTGTCCTAATATAAATCCTATTTATCAAGTTTGAAAATGTTAAAGAAGATAAATAAATTATTTAATCATAACTTATGTTACAATATCCCTCTAAAATACTTCTATATATCGTTAAATTATATATTAGTTTATAAATCAAACAAATTAATTTAAAAAATGATAAATAAGAAAAAAAATAGTCTTATATTTATAATCAAAATGAACTTATAAACTGATTTCTATAGGGAGTATTAAATTTATAATATATATATATATATATATACTTATGTCAAGTTCTTTATATCTATTTCGTTAAAGTTTTTTAATTACATATGACCATGTGTCCTATTTTTAGTTATAGTTAAATTATAATAATTTAAAAATAAGATACATGATCATATATGATTGAAACACTTAACCTAATGGATATGAAAAACTTAATATAAGTATTATTCATATTTATGTACGTATGTACGAAGAAGTTCTTATCACGAGCATTTACTTGTCTAGGGGAGAAAAAGATAAATTCAACAAAGACGGCAATGAACCAAAAGATGGAAACCTTGTGCTTGTTTGGTTTTATTTTGGGAAAAAGATAAATAAATATTATTTAAATTTTAAAACCTTAAATTAGTGATTTTCTAAAAATCTGAGTTGTTAATTACTATACTCTTTTTGTCAAACTCATTACTTTTATTGTCAAGAAAACCAATTTAGAATTTTGAAATTTAAGTAGTATTTAAGTGTCTTTTTCCCTTTTACTTATTTCAATTGATGCACGTTTAAATTTTTTTTTTAAAGAAATGCACGTATAATATATTATATTTATTTGTTTGTTATGATGCAAGGTCAAAAAAATACAATATTATGATGAGCTTATACAATGGATCTTTATTATAAATGTATGATGAAAGACTAAGAGATTAAAAAAAAATGGACCGTTTCTCTTTTAATAATTACTTAGTTTTTAATTACTCTCTTCAGTTCTTAATATAAAATATATTTAGAAAGTTTATCTTAGTCTTAAATATAAGACATAGATTTTATATTTATGAATATTTTTTTAATTTACCCCTATTGATACCCCCTCAACTTAACAAGTAGAGGGAAAGACGGAATTAAGGAATATGACTAAGGTGTTTTAAAAAATATATGATAAATTAACTAACTTCATTAATCCAATCAAATTAGATAAATATATCTTATCTTAAGGATCGGAGGAGTAATATTTAAATTTTTTTAGCCCCTATTTTCATTATTGAGCGTATAAAATCAAAATTTGGAAACTCTAATACAATGGTAAAAACAAAACATACATATGACACAAAAAGAGGATGTAATTGGAATGTGAAATGTAAAGAGGAAATAATGGATAAGAGGGACATGAATTAAAGATGCGCTCTTTTTCTCCTAGAATATTCTTTTCTTTATTGTTCAATATCTTAAAGTATTTTATTGTTCATCAAACACCTTATTCAGCCGTAAATTTGGGATATTAGGCACACATAAAAATATACTTTAGAGTGCTAAGTGAACCACAAAATACTTTCACATGTTAAACGCAACTGAAAAAATAATTCGGAATGCTAAACTCAACTTAACCCTTTTATTTTATTTTTTTATCTAAACGACTGGTGATTAAAAATCACCATGGTTTTGGCCTATCATATTTAAGAATGATGCTACATTGGATCACTGATGTTGCCTCATCAATTGCTACATCCTTGAGTCACACCAATATCGTCACCTATAAAAGGATCTCCTCAATGGTCTTCTTGCCTATTATGAATCCAAAGGCACATTGGAAAAGGATTTAACATTGTTATTTCAATCTTTTTCCAGTCATTCTTTTTATATAACTGATGTACTATACGTTAAGCTCTCATTCCCTAGTCCCTACCACACCAACTCTATATGCATAAATTCTCATTTTATATACTTCATCATTTTATCATAAAAAAAACTAAAAGTCATAACATAGTGTCTTAATAATATTTAAAGGCATTTTTGGAGGATTATGAAATAAAAAAAAATCTGGTAAATACTACTCCCTCTAGTCTTATTTATAAGCAACTTTTTCCTTAATTGCGCAAAATGAACCGGTAGTTAAAAGTAATAAGTGTGTCAAAAATGCCGTGTTTTTTCTATATATGCCCCTTGTAACGTCCCAAATTTTGATTAAGGGCTAATGATGATTATAGTGAATATTCATGGAAATTAGATCTTATGAATTTTGAAATATTCATATTCATAAGGAAATGGACAAATAAATTCAAGAATTGAATTAAATTACAAATGTGATAGCAAAATCTTAATTTTGTCAATTTAGCCCAAGATTAATTATTTTCCAATTAATTGGAGTTAATTTCAATTAATTAAGGAAAATAAAGAAAAATGTATAAATTGAATTTTCTTGGTGGAATAAATTAAGATTTGTGGAATAAAGTAAAAGCCCATATTTTTATTGGTGGATATTTAGGAGAAGGGAAATATTTACTTGGAAGATAAATATGCCAAGTGGCATCATCCAAAGCCAAGAGATTAAAATTATAATTGCTAAAGTTGGAAGAGGATAAGATCAAAGTACAAGGTGAGGTCATAAAACTTAATTTTGGAAGTAAAATAAATTGAGTAAAAATAGGAAGATATTTATGAAGCTAATGCTTCATCTTTCTCATTCTCATTGCATGACCAAACATAGAGAGAGAGAGAGAGAGAGAGAGAGAGAGAGAGAGAGAGAGAGAGAGAGAGAGAGAGAGAGGCTTCAAGAAGAAGCTTAGGAAACCTAGAGAGAAGAATGAGCAAAATCCAAAGGTAAGTCTTGTAGATCTTGTGATTAAGCTTCCCTTTTTGTCAAATATCTCCTCTAACCTTTTGATCTTCATGGAAAACATGGGGTAGCAAGCAAAATCTCAAGGTTTAGGGGAGAAAGGGAGGACGATTTTTTTAAGAGAAAGAAAGTGAAGCAAACCAAGGTAATCTCAAGAACATCAACTCTTGTGGTTTATTGTTGTTGCTATTGTTGTTCTTGGCTTGGTTTGGTATTGGTTGGTTGATTTTGTAAATTTGGAAAGTCCTAATCCTAAGTGGTTATGCTGCCCAAATTTCTTTGAATCATGGTTAGGAAATGTTTAAGTGAGTTAATCAAGGATTAGAAGTGGAAAAGTACAAGTTTAGGAAGCTAAAACACAAAGCTCCATTTTTCTATTTTTCCTTCAATATTTCGGCCAGGACCAGATCTGGTAGTAGGAGTTCAATTTTCATGAAATAAATGGTTCCATTAGACTCAGTGGGCAAAAATAGGTGGGGTTACAGTTGGACACTTTTTCGGTAGAGGCTGAAAAAGCATAATTACGAAAATGCCACTGAAATCCCTAGATAGGGGCTGTCAAGGGTATTTTCATAATTTGACAGTGAATTTGGTGATTTCAAGCCCGGAAATGGATTCCTTGGGCGAAAATACATCAGAATAGCTGTGGTCAAAATTTTGGGAAAACGTGTCATCGGGCCGAGTACGACGGGGCCAGGCCGGGGTCCCGGGGCATTTTGGTAAATTTTCACCATAGGCTAATATAACCACAAGAAACACTATGGAAGAGTCTAAAATGATACTTGGATAGGTTATTACCTATTTCTTGTACATTTAATACTTTAGAACCGAGTCGGAAGCCGAAGGCGGCATGTTTTAAGAGGCACACTAAAAAGGGTGGTCTTTGATATAGTACTTCCCAATCCTTTTAGGTGATTGTTAGAAACTTTCATAGCTACTTAAGGGACTTTAATGATAACCAAAACTAAGTGTTTTGAATTCATTTGAGTATTGGAATAAGTAATAACGCGTCGTCCTTAATTATGACTATAGGATTCGATATTTACTCGGATCGTAGAAGGCCTACGCCTGATCAAGGACGGAAAGAATAAGGTAGTGACACTTTATCCTATATCATGTATATTGCATTGCTTGTTTGCATTAGTCATTGAATGAGCGAGGGGACGTGGCGGAAGCCCGGCCTTGAATAGGGGACGTGGCATGAGCCCAACCTTGAATATTGTTGAGGGGACGTGGCGGTTAGCTCGACCTTGAATATTGTTATACTGCATTGTGATATATGTTTACTTGCTTTGTATATATGCATTATATACGTAAACTGTTGCTACTGGGATTCTCTAGAATCTCATTCTTTCCAAATAACATTTTTAGACAGGGCAAGTGGATCGAAGAGCAAGCAAGTGGCAATGGACGATTAGGACTGCCGGCGGTAGTCTTAGTTAGATATTTTGGTTTTATACTGAACTGGTTATCATTTTGGACAAATGTATATATTGAATAGGTTTATAGTATTATAGTTTTGTGTAATCCCCGGTATGGATATTGAGATGGGCAATGATGCCTTGTATAAACTGTTGGATTAATGTTATTATCCCGGGTGAATGTCGGGAATTGTGCTGATACTCTGATATTATATATGTGACAAACCGAATAGGCATATTGATTTTAGAAATAAATGAATGGAGATCTAATTGTAAAGATATTTTATAAAAGTTTTAATTATCCTGGATCTCTTATTCAATTATTAAACGCGTTCAAACGCTAATCTCGGCCTGATTATCGAAGCGGGGGTTACACCCCTATTTATGAAAAGATTATAGAATGGAGAATATATTAAAAGCAGGAGAGATAGTAAAATATACATTTTCCCAATATATTGTTGACTTCATTCACTTAGTCTCTCTCTCTCTCTCTCTCTCCTAGATATAACTCTTGGTATGTGTGAGTGTGATAATTAATTATAGATTATGTATTTAATAAGGGTAAAATAGGAAAAAGAAGCTTACATTTTCAGATACAAAGTGAAAGTTATTTATAAAAAAGATCAATCCTATAAGAGAGAAAGTTGATTATAAATAGGACCGGAGGGAGTACTTGATAAAAGGTTGATACTCCCTTCAGTCCTTATTACTCTACAAGGCACCAACTACAAATTCATACAAACCAATAAAAACAGTTAAAATTATTAAAGTTGTCTTAAATTTTAAGTGATTTCCAATATTACTCTTACAAACTACACTGAACGCAAATATTACATTAATTGTTACTCTCTCTCACTTCTCTTATTAAATAGGGGCATGCATGGAAGAATAAATGTAATGCTTCTTAAAAACTTGCAAGTGCCTTATAAAAATGATTAAGAATTCTTGTTAGTGGGTGATTTATAATAAGGAGAAGAGGGAGTAATAGTTTAAGAAAGGGAAAATGATAGAAAAAAGAACTTTAAAATTGCAAAACTCTAAATCAAATTTGTTACTAAGAATTGATAAGTTAATTACTAGGGGTAGAAATAGGCCAAACATCTAACAGAGTACTATAGCCTAACATACATAAAGTCTAACCTAACATATTTAGTAAATAGGCTAGACTTGATCCTATTTTTAAACCTATTTAGATAAATAGATCATATCTATATTCATAAAGTCTAGTCTACAGGCCTGACCTATTTAAGTTTTTTAATATATACTATTATATAATTCTATATATTAATTTTTTTTTCCAACTATTTATAAAATTACCAACTTAGGATTAATTTAGGCTAAATTATACAAAATGCCCCTGAACTTTGGGTCAATTGCATATAACCACTCTAACATTTCAAAGGTTAAATTTAACCCCCTGACATTTCATTCTTTTAACCATTAACTCCCTGTCGTTAAGTGACCGTTATTTTTTTAACGTAAATAGCCATGTTAGATTATGAGATGACATATGTCATCCTACGTGTCATCATATGTAAATTACTAATTTTATAAAACGCTCCTGAATTTTGAACAGTTGTAGATAACCCCCCTCAACTATGATAAGTTACAAATAACCCCTTAACATTTTAAAATTTAAATTTAACTCTGTAATATTCCAAATTTTGGGATTAGAGGCTTGAGAATAAGCCTGAATCAAGTGGACTGCTAAGCCCCGGTTTAGTAAGAGTCCTAGGAATCAGGATTTGCTGCCAGTGTATTTTTCCAGCATGGCAGTCTTGTTGTGTGACATTTTTAAATAGGCAAATGATGTCCAATGCCTATGAAATTGGTTAAAATAAAAGTAGACTTACAAACCTTTAATTTGATAGGTCATATAGATCATTTGGAGATGTATATAAAGAATTATGAATTTTTGAATTTAGCCCAGCAAAACTGGCAATTTTCAATGGCAGCGTCTAAAACCAATATTTTTGGGAATTGTGAACTTTTAGCTGGCCAAAGACTATATTTTTCTTGAAAATATACTTAATAAGGGTCACATAGCCTTTAAAACTACATCAATTGAACTATTGTACAAATAGTTATGAATTTTCAAAATATGATGAAAATTTTGTCCAGTTTTCCAACAAGTGTGAAAATGGAAATAAATGTATGGGCAAAATAGTCATTAGGCTAATGAAATTGAAAGCCAATATTTTCCCCATTTCCTTATGTGTTGGACGTCCAACAAGAGAGGCAAGAGGGAAATTTAATACTTGGACCACATTAAGCAAAAGATAAAGAAATTGTAGCCAAGTGAAAATGAGTTAAAAAGTCAAAAGTAAAACATATGCTTAAATAGCAATTGAATATTAATATGGAAGGAGGTGGAATGGCTTATTCAAGAAGCCATTTAACTCCGTCACAAGGGCCAATGTTTCATCCAAATACAAACAAGAAAGAGGGAAAGAATAATCATATATGTTATCTTTATTCGTATAAGAAAAGTTGACCAACATGTGTAAGATGGAAGAGGCCTTAGTCAACAATTCAACTCAACTTTTGCAAGAAGCCATAAAACCTTAGTCAACACTATTGCCTTTTCTTTTAATGAGCATTTCGGGAAAGGCGAGCAAGAAGGAAAGAGGAAAATATCCATTTAATTGACCTAACCTCACATGGTCAATTAATCATACCTTTTTCAAGAAACCACAAGCAAGTGACATATGGACTTTCTCTAAGCATTTTTTGAAGGCTAAAGGGAATTAAATAAAACACCACACATACTCTTAAACACTCATTTACCTCTCCTTCATGTATTGATGCATGTGATTGCTTTACTTGATTATATGAAACATAAATGAATGATTGAAGCTCTATTTCTATTTATGCTATAGTTGAGTTTGTTGTATGAAACATTGAGCACATAAATATGTCGTTATGCTAACATGAGTTTATATAAGGCAAGCATGTCATGCATTAAGAACTTATCCTGCATGCATATTGGTATTATTTACTACTGAGATTCCTCGAATCTCACCCTCCCCAACCAATTATTTAGACATGTGAGAACAGGAGATGAGCTGAGATCAAATAAGAAAACTGCATGAAAGGAATGCAATGGTGGAACGAAGACGGGAAGATGTTTGTATTTCATTTAATGGGTGTAGACAGCCTAGTAACCCTATGTGGCTACATTATTTGTAATATTATGTATGAACCCCTATGGAGAATTTATGTAATTATGTACTTATTATCAATATTTTTATGCTATTTCTGTGTGCCCACTGAACTATGCTTAAGTACTTTAAAAAAGGTGAAAATAAGATAAGGGTGTTACATTTTTTGTATCAGAGAAATGATTATGGCAACAAAATTATCTGCTCAGAGGTAATGGCCAAATCAGAGCTGCTAAGCAATTCTGACAATATGATAGTATATTGATATGGTCTTGACTATATAGTGACAGGAAATATGCACAGAATGAGGCACTAAAGAAGTGAATTACCCCTTTTCTGTGAATCAACCCCTATAGAACGGTGAATACCCGAGGGCAGCTAGATCATACTACCGGTCTAAGAGTGGTATAAGGATGATATGGACACCGAGGGAGCAGGTCCGAGTAAGGCCAGAGTGTGGGCCTTATCCTAGAATAGAATCACTAGTAGGTTGATTAGTTTCAGACAGATAAACCACATACAGATAAGACAAATCAGATCCTGTTATAGATCAAGAGTTATGGGAGGATGGCCGGAGTATATATCTGTAAGTTGTCTGAAAGCATGACACCCCTATAAATCAGCATATAGGGTACTCGAACGATTTGATCTGAGTATAAGGTGAGCAAGGTCTTCTGGATTTAGAGACCCGGATGACATTTGGATCCGTACAGTGATGTATGTCTTCTCAGATACTGGATTTTGGGGTAGAGGGAAAGAATGAGATTATAGAGCAGGGTGCAAATGACAGCGTGGTGGACTTTGGAAAGCATATCGCAAAGTACATGTCCGAGTTCATGTACCGGCACTATTATGAAGTCCACGTACAGTATTTTGATGCTCGAAGAAAGCCGACACAATCTTCTAGATAAGGGCAGTCATGGGGTACCGATGGTCAGAAGCAATTAGAGCTGGTATCTGCATTTTGGCACAGATACACAAAAGTTAAGAGTTCTCAACCCAGGGAAATCTCAGAATGGGCGAACCCCTAGGAAGTTGTTGCCATGTTATGAAAAAAGGGCAAGCACATATTGTGCAGTAGTTCAGAGGCTGCAGGTTGTTGTAGGCTTTCTTTGACAACTATAAACGCCTGTGCTATGTTATTTCAGGAGTACCCATGTACCCAAAAATTTGTGAAATGACATATATGCCCTTGTGTTTAGGTGGAATATACCTCTTCCTTGATTCCAAGTAGTAAAACATAAGGATGATGAGATTAAGAGGTACAAGTGCTAGGCAGCGTCAAGAAGTTAGAGCTGACCCAATGCAACCAATCATGGGCATGTTAGCAGAACATAAAACAATGATCAATGATCATAGTAATTAGCTGTGAGGGATGTAGCAAAATCAGAACTCTGATAAGGGAAAATTAGAAATCCAGTATCATACAGGAAAGGCCAATGTAGTAACATTTTCTTTCCTACACTATGCGATTATCTATATGCTTTGTGTATGTCATCTTCTGTAATATGAACACTGTATTGCTGAGTAGGGCATTATGCGAGTAGGCACATTTACCTAGTTGTCAGCAAAAGGGGGAAGTAGCCCCGACTCATGTGCACATGTCATGTTATTTGTGTTATGTTGCATTATATGGTGTTTGGCATATATATTATCGCATTCTTTATGAATGATGTGTGTTACTACAGAGGTCAAGAGGGATTCAACTGAAGAAGTAAGACAAGTGTGGATAGATAGTGTAGCCCCGCTTCTATTGAATTTAACAGTGTGAAACATCAGAGTGGGCAGTAAAAGTGTGGTGAATTTATGTGTAACATTTGAGGACAACTGGAGAGGTTAACATTCACATCAGTATTGATCATCCTAAATCATGATTAGACTTGTATGGTTTATAGTGATACAGCCTGTATAGTATACAATGATTTTCCTTAAGTAGCGAGGTAGCCCATCAGAGAATGTTCAAGATGCAACTAATCAGTCTAAAATCGGGTGGCTTTTACCCTGACATGGCCAGGTGTGTTACACCGCACTGGTTGCTTGCAGTCAAGAGGCTAGGCGTAAAACATGTGTATTGAAGTGGTGTGGCCAACAATATTATATCATGTATAGTGACATCAACCAATGTGGTTTACAGGGCACGATGTGTATGGTCGATAGTCACACAACCTATATGGTTTGTGATGACATGTATAAATAGTGATTGGGATAACTCCTAGTGTAGTAGGGAAAAATATGGTGAATACTTTCCACACGGTAGCCTCTCAAAATCAAATACCCACTCATGTTGGCTGTAACACCCTGAATTTTATACTCACCGAATATATTGTAATTATTCAAGAAATTAAATAAAATGGTGAATATTCATGAGAAAATGAGCAAATTGACTCAAGAAAGGAAATTAGATTTCAAAGGTAATGGCAAAATCGAAACTTTGCCAATTTAGCACAAGATTAATTGTTTTCTAATTAATTGAAGTTGATTTCAATTAATTAAGGAAATAAAGGAGAATGTATATTTTGAATATTCTTGATGGAATAAATCAAGAAATGTGGAATTAGAAGGAATTATGCAAAATTCATTTAATTGAATTATGGAAATATTGAAACAATTCATATTTCCCATTTTCTTGTAATTTTCGCCTAGCACAAGAAAAATGGAGGGGAAAATGATCTTTGGAATTAAACATGCCAAGTGTCATTATCATATGGAGAGGGGATTAGTTTATGATTTATGAAGATAAGCACATGTCTAATTGCCTTAAACTAATGCTTCTTAGACATAGTAATAATGATAATGGTACACTACTTGAGTGCATGGTTGGATTAGTTAGAGGAAACTCATTTGGTTAGATAAGACATAAGGGGGGGACACTTTTATTCTAACCAAAAGGGAGAGGAAATCAGTTTAATGCCAATGGATCAATTATGACACAGATGTGAAGGAGATAAGGATTGTGACAAGTGTCACATTAAGGTGCATTGATGAAATAATATGGTGAAGGGTGATTGGAGTTAAATTATTAAACACTCTTCCTTCCTCTTCCCTTCATATTTTCAGCCAGCAACAAGAGAAAGAAGAGAGAGAGAGAGCTTGAAGAACTTTGGAGTTCTAGAGAGAAGGAAGAAGAGGCTTAAGGTAAGTATTGATATCTTAAGCTTTTTCTTTGTAATCTTCCATGAAAACCTTCTCTAAACACTTCTTCTCTATGGAATCAGGGTTGAGAAGACATATGTTGAGCTCAAGGAGGGGGAGAGAGAGAGAGAACTCAAGATCTCAAGAGGTAACCTCACAAACCTTAGATCTATTCTTGTATGATGTTGTTATTGAGGTTTGTAGTTGGTTTGGTGATTTTTGGTTAAACTGTAAATTTGGAAAGTCCTAATCCTAAGAGGTTATGCTGTCCAAATTTCTTTGAATCATGATTAGTATGTGTTTCAATGACTTAATAAGGGATTAGAAGTGAAAAGAAACAAGCTTTGGAAGCTAAAACACAAAACTCTAAATTTTTCCTTTTTCTTGAGCATGTTTCGGCCAAGCATTGTTTTGGGTGGGAAGGATTTGGAATTTCAATGATTTTATGGTTCCATTGGATTCAGAAGGCAAAAATAGGTGGGGTTACAGTTGGTCACTTTTTCGGAAAAGGCCGGAAAAACATAATTACGAAAACGCCCCTGAAACCCTAAATCGAGGCTGTCAAGGGTAATTTCATAACTTAACATTGAATTTGGTAATTTTGAGCCCAAAGATGGATTCCTTGGGCAAAAATACGTCAGGATGGCCCTAGTTAAAATTATGGGAAAACGTGCCATCAGGCCAGGGTCTCGAGGGCATTTTGTTAAATTTTCACCATAGACTAATATGACCACAAGAAACACTATGGAAGAGTCTAAAATGATACTTGGATAGGTTATGACCTATTTCTTGTACATTTAATATTTTAGAACCGAGTCAGAAGTTGGAAATAACACGTTTTACGAGGTACACTAAAAAGGGGTGAAAGAATTTTAAGGTAAGGACATTATCCTTCATAAATCATGCCATAGTTATATGATTGTGTGGATGCCATTGTTTGTAAAGATACTTTATTAATCAATATGTTTTCCTAGAGAGGGGAAATTAGTGCCAGGGGCACTTACACTGAGAGTTGGTGAGAATCCAACCGGTGCAGATTAGTGGGGCTGGGCCCTACTCATGTATACATGTAGATGATGTATTTATATTGTTCATGAATGGTGCATACATGACACATATCATATTTACATTTCGCATTTTCTATGAATGATAGCATATTTCTACTGGGATTTCTGGGAATCTCACCCCTTCTAAACAAACATCTCAGTGGGTGCCAATGGATCGAAAGGCAAAGCCATAGACGCCGGGAAGTGATTGGCACGTATCTTGAGGCAAAATCGAAGATGGTGGTTATAATTAGTTTATGCTTAAGCTATTTTGGGGAATCCTGTATATATTGAAGTTTTCGCTGTATTCCATATTTTGTCTACGATCGATTTGGGATTGTAAACAAATATTTTTATTAGTATATATGTACTTTTCTATATGCCCATGGAATTCCATCTTTATTATTCTTCGATTATCAAAATGGAAACTGGTGTTGACATTTTTTGTATCAAAGCTAACAAGCAGTTCTGGCATTATCAGAATAGTATACTGATATGGTTTTATTTCATTTGCGAGAGGACTACTCATGAATATTCTGAGTTAGCCTATGATTGTGGTCAGTGGTGCTAGCAAGTCGACGGGGAGCAAGATGACGATGAACCAGCGTATTCCGGATAGAAGGTCGATGATAGACTGTTTCGGGCACGGCAGTATACGTATGAGGTACACAGCACAGAAAAGCGTGCCAAGGCTGCCTGTGTACGGTCTGGAGCCAAGGCCGACATTCCCAGGAATGACAGAGGTTAGGGACACCAGAGATGCGCCAGACGAGTACCCAAAGTGGGATTCTGACTATGTGCCAGAGGAGATGTTAGAGGACGAGCTGAGCGATATTGAGTCTCAGGCAGAGCTGATACCTATGCTGTACGACTTACAGCCAGACCTGGAGTTGTCCTAACTTCTCAAGGCCAAGTATCACAGGGCACTGCAGGAGCATGATACCTCGAGAGGCCGGTACTTCGCATTCCTTGACGGTGTAGAGACACTGTATCGACTGCAGATACCATTGGGGGTTATGGTGACTGACGAGTGCTGGGTGTGTTCCACGATGTACTTCTTCCCAGACTCAGCATTATGGAACCAACAGAAAAACCTCATCGTTGAGTGGGGTTCGAAGGAGAACTTCTAGGTTTTTCTGAGGCACATCAGAGGGCTAGTATGAGATTTCATGTATACCGAGCTGTGATATGGGGCCTATGCTAGCTATTTTAGTGACCGAAGCTGATCGGCACACATTACGAGTTGAGGGCAGTCAAGCAGAACAGACAAATAGAGGAAGAGTTAGCCGGAGTCGATATTTTGGGAGGGTACAGAGATAGTTAAGCATGCTTGACCCGGGGGTAATCTAGGATGGGTGACCCCTAGAAAGTTGCATGAACTTATTATATTGGTTATGTAAAAAACAATATGTCATGTATAGTAATATGTATGACATGTGATGTTTCTATTTCTCCGTAACTACTGTAAATAGTTGTTATGTGTTATGTATGACATATCTATGTACCTTGATTATTATGAAATGACAAAAATACCCTCACCTTTGTATCAAAATTTACTCTTCTCTAATTTCATGTAGAGTGAATTATGGAAATGGTACAACCAAGAGAAGGTGATAGAAGCCACGGTAGAGGCTGAGGTAGAGGTCGAGGCTGAGCGTGTGGTAGATATGGTAACAACAAGGAAGAACCAAGGCCTGACCCTATCCAGCAATGAATATTAGATATGTTAGAACAGCAACAAACTACAATAAATGAAATAAGAGTTGACCTTCAGGGAGTACAGCAAAGGCAGGATCACCTGGAGAATTGTATGGATGAGTTTATGTGGGGAAATTATGAAGAAATACATAAAGAACCTCCACCAGAGGGTGATATACCTGAGCCTGAGGTGGATATTTAAATGTGGTTAAGAAGATTCAGCAAATAACAGCCACCTATGTTCAGGGGAAGTTCAATCCTCAATAAGCGGAGGACTGGTTAGCTTATTTGGACAAGTTTTTTGATATGCTATAATGCCCAGACGAAGTGAAAGCCTGATTAGCTATATACAAGCTAGAAGGTGATGCTGATCACTAGTGGAAGGGTATAGATCTTATCCTGAAGAAGAGGAATGTTCCTATCACATGGGCATTATTCCAGGAAAAGTTCAACGAGGAATATTTTCCCTTACTGTCAAAAGAGAAAAGGAGAAAGAATTTCTCTGTATCAAATAGCAAGACCAGGAGAGCTTTAATGATTATTTGGCTTGGTATATCCAATTGTTGTGATACTCGTCATATCACAACGTGAATGATAATGAAAAGTGGAACACAGATATGATGATTGAAGGGTTAAGACCCGAGTTTAAAGACAGGTGGATTTCTCAACACTTTACAGAATTCAGCAAAGCGGCAGAGGAGTACCGATATATTGAGAAGAGCATGGCAAATTAGGCAACACAAACAAGGAATACAGGTACTTCTGGAAGTGGTAGCTCAGTACAGAAGAGGAAAGAACAGGGTGGACCTTCCAGGGAAACTACGAAGAGGCCAAATCAGATGGGAGGCCGTAGAGGCCAAGGATCCTCGAGAAGATGAACATGTTGGTTTTTCCGTAAACCATTCCATCCTGGTAGGGCTTAAAATGGTGCGCCACTGAAAGCTAATCCCAATAAGCTACTTGTTTGTTATGTTTGAAACAAGCAGGGACATATGGCCAGGGATTGTCCACAAAAGCAGCAACAGAAAGAGACTAGACCTAAAGTTTCAGGTAGAGTCTACATACTGACATAGGAAGAAGCCAAAAAGTCTCTAGAGCTGATTCAAGGTATGATTTCTCTACACGACAGTTTAGTGCATGTAATATATGATTCTGGTGCAAGCCATTCATTCATTGCATATTACTACATGAGACGGTTACATTTACCTATGCATAAATCCCCATATGATGTAGTTGTATCTATACCTATGGGCACACGAATTGTGACAGCTGGCGTTTGTCTAAATTGCATGATAAATGCTGAGGGGCACGAATCGATCATAAATATGATTTGTTTGCCACTGCAAGGATTAAAAGTAATTTTAGGGATTGACTGGTTGATAATGAATGATGTGTTGTTGGATTGTAAATAGAAGAGAGTCATATATCTGAATCCACAACACAAAAATCACTCTTAACCTTCTTTCCACGGCTAAGGTTGAGAGATATCTACAGAAAGGTTGTCAGGGGTACATGGTATTTTTCTCTATGCAATCAAAGGCCGGTGTAGCCTTGGAAAATATCCCTGTAGTAAGTGAGTTTCCTGATATTTTTCTAGAGGATGTCAGTAGATTACCTTCAGATAGAGAAGTAGAGTTCTCGATTGATTTAAGGCTTAAAGCGGGTCTAATTTCTAAAACCCCATACCATATGGCTCCAAGTGAAATAGTGGAGCTAAAGAAGCAAATTGAGGAATTACTTGAGAAAGGGTTCATAGGACCTAGTGTATCACCCTGGGGTGCTCCAAAGATCTTCGTAAGAAGAAAGACGGAAGCTTGCGTCTCTATATTGATTATCGAGAGCTAAACAAGGTAACCGTGAAGAACAAGTATCCACTCCCTAGAATCTTGATCAATTGTCTGGTTCTTATGTATTCTCAAAGTTCAATTTGTGATCAGGATACCACTAGTTGAGGGTAAAAGCAGAAGATGTATCAAAGACTGCTTTTAGAACCAGATATGGGCATTACAAATTCCTAGTGATGTCATTTGGGTTGACCAATGCACCTGCTATGTTTATGGACTACATGAATAGGATATTCCGTCCATACTTGAACCAGTTCATAGTAGTCTTTATAGATAATATACTGGAGTATTCTTGGAGTAAAGCTGAACACGAACAGCATCTAAGAACTATGTTAAACGTATTACGAGATAGGCAACTCCATGCCAAGCTGAGCAAGTGTAAATTCTAGCTTTCAGAGGTAAAGTTTTTGGGTCACGTTGTCTCACAATAAGGGGTCTCTATCGATCCTAGTAAGATGGAAGAAGTACTGAACTGGAAGAGACCAGAGATAGTTTTAAAGTACGCAATTTTCTGGGTCTAAGTGGTTATTATCAAAGGTTTTATACAGAAGTTATCCAGAATTGCATTGCTGTTGACAAAATTGACGCAAAAAGCTCAACATTTTATGTGGGATGAGAACTGTGAGAAAAGCTTCTTGGAGTTGAAGCAGAGGTTAACACAGCACTAGTGTTAACGATCCCAGATCCGCAGTTTTCGTATATTGTGTATAAAGATGCCAGTGGTCATGGATTAGGATGCGTATTAATGTAGCATGGCCGAGTCGTGGCATATACATCGCATCAGCTGAAACCTCATGAATTGAACTCTCCCACCCATGATCTTGACTTAGTGGCAATTATATTGCTTTAAAGATATTGAGATATTACCTCTATAGTGAGACTGTAGAGTTGTACTGCGACCATAAGAGCTTGAAGTACTTGTATAATCAAAAAGAGCTCAACATGAGACAACGCAGATGGATGGAGTTACTGAAAGACTACAATGTAGAAATCAAGTATCATCCCAGTAAGGCTAATGTCGTTGCTGATGCATTAAGCCAGAAATTCATGCAGGTGGCAGCCATGATGATCTATGAGCATAAACTGATCGAGGATTTCAGAGACCTAAATCTATCTAATCAGATTTTATTAGGCAGTGGGGTTAGCCAAGTATACAATGATTTGAGGGCAACAATTGAAGAAGCCCAATTGTATGACGATGAAGCACTATCTATCATAGGTATGATTGATAGGGTCGAAACTCAGGAGTACGACTTGTGTAACCCCCTTCGTAATTATGATTCGAAATATGTATTTTAAAATGAAATAGAGACCAATAATAATCAAACTCATTTACAATCCCTTCCTTACGGAAGGGTTTTCACAAATATTTTCAAAATTTCTGCCTTACTCTGGTCACAAATTCCACAACTCGAATATAATTACCCTGTGCAGTTACATCACATTTACATATTAGAGTGTACAATAAAATCCTTGCAACCCCCGGGTTTCATACATAAACTAAAATTTTATAAATTCCCATTAGGGGATTACACCACTGTCTCCAAAACAACATTTATAAGATATACGGTGATCTCCCAACAAAACATGATAACCAACACCAAAATATAAATCTCCCTAAGGAGCCCTATCCGCCCTTGGTCATCTCCTTGCCCTTGGAGCCACTTGCCCTATCTGAAGGTTAGTCAATAGAAAGAATGAGATTCAAAAGAATCCCAGTAGTAACAAATCACTCATACCACATGTAATCACAAAGCATGTAAGAAAATCATCAAGCAGCATCACAGCATAAAGCATAGCACGCAGGCTGCCACATATACACATAATCACATAATCTCATCCCCTGTATTCCACCACCCCGAAGGCACGGTCCTCCCACCGTCAACACCGATGGGCCGTGGGTGAAGCTTCCACAAATAGCCTTTCGGCTTTCACATATAGCCTTACGGCTTTCATAGAGTCTTATCCCCCGGATTCCACAACCTTGAAGGTACAATCCTCACACCATCAACACCGATGGGCTGCAGGTGATAGACTCACAAACAATGATCAAACAAACATACCATGTATCACATATAGTATAAGGGAAAAGAGTCACTACCTTGTTCTTTCTGATTGTGCTCTAGCGCAAGTGGATCACAAACAGGGCAAATATCGAATCCTACAATTCTAAATGCACTATTTAGACACTTCTATAGTGTTTCTTAGGGTTATATGAGTCTATAATGAAAATTTACAAAAATGCCTTCGGGGACCTGGCCCGGGCCCGCCGTACCCAGTCCGGTTGCACTTTTTCCAAAATTCTAATCTAGGTTATTCTAACATATTTCTGCCTAAGGAATCCATTTTCAGAATTGGAATTATCAAATTCAATGTCAAATTACAAATTTACCCTTGACAGCCCTACTTTAAAGGTTTTAAGGGTGTTTTCGTAATTATGTTTTTTCGGCCTTTTCCGAAAAGTAACCAACTGTAACCCCACCTAATTTTGGCTCCTGAACTCAATGGAACCATCAAATCATTGAAAATCCAACTCTAACCCCTCCAAACTAGCCTTGGCCGAAATTCTCAATCCCCCGAGAAAAATTGGGGTTTTTCGGTTTCGGCTTCCCAGATGCGTTTCTTTCTACTCCTAATCACTTTGTTAACCATTACATTAGTTTACAACTAACATTAAGACCCAATTTGGGCAGCATAACCCCTAGGCCATATCATTTCCAAACTATAAAACCAATGGCAATCCGGCGAAATTTCACCGATTAAATTGCCCACAACAGCCAGAATAAGCAATATACCAAAGTTTGGAAGTTACCTCAAGCTCCCACTAGCTTTTTCTCAAGGTGGCTGAAAACCCTAGCCTTAAAAAACCCAAATTTGTGCTCCAAAAACCTTGAAGAACATAGAAGAATAGCTTAGGAGCGGAGTTATACACGTTAGGTAAGTATTTACTGAAGAAATCGACTTACCGTACAAATTCTGTTTTCCTTCTCTCTCTAGAACTTCTCAACCTTCTCTCTCTTGTTGCAGCTGAATGGCACGGTTTTGGGCTGATGGAGGAGGTGGATGATGATTTAATATGATATAATATTATTTTCTAATTATTTACTAAATTTCCATCAATTTCTGATCTTTACAAAATTCTGGCAGATTTCTGCCCAAAATTTGAAAAATCATAACTAATTCTAGAAAAATCAAAATGGGGTGATCCCAAAGCCAATAGAAATATATTTAAGTCCTTTGTATTGGAAAAATATGGATCACTGCATCTCATAACCTCAAAAATACAGAATTGCACAATAGTCCATACTTCTCCAAAACAGATTCCAGTTTCCATCCCAAATTTTGGAAAATCATAACTCTTAGCTCACAAATTGAAATGACACAAATTATATGTCCATTTTGAAGCTTGGCATGTGAAATTTAAGACTAAAAAATTTCATAATATTTAGGCACCATTTGCCTATTTAAAATGTCCATACAAATTGACTGCCCTGTACAGAGTTTCAATGGACAGAATTTCCAACTTTTACACAATTGTTGCCAATGGTTCCAATTTTACAATAGACACTCTCCCCACACGAATTTTCACAAAGAATCCATTGGAATCATTAAAACAACCAAATTCCCATCACACATTCTCCAAAAGTATTTATTCAATAATAATTACATTCACTTTTGAAATCATTAGCTCGTAATCGCTTTTTGGGATATTACAACTTGTCACCTAGTGGATTAGTCAGGTACAAGAATGGATTTATGTTCCACCGCAACCAGATCTGAAATAGCAAATCCTGGAGGAAGCACATAAGATTAAGTATACTCTACATCCAGGGGCTATAAAGATGTACCATGGCATGAAGGCTCAATACTATTGGCCAGGGATGAAAAGAGAGGTGACTAAGTTCGTCACTCATTGCTTGACATATCAGAAAGTGAAAGCTGAACATCAGGGACCATTAGAGCTTTTGACAAACCCTGATATTCCTGATTGGAAGTGGGAAAGTGTTATTATGGATTTCGTGACAGGGTTGCCTAAGATCAGAAACCATGACGCTATATGGATGGTAGTTGACATATTCACAAAGACAACTCACTTCCTATCGATTAGTATTCACTATTCTCCTGACAAACTGGCAAAAATCTATATTAAGGATATTGTGAGATTACATGGTACTCCGAAGAACATTATCTCTGATTGAGATCCATGGTTCACTTCCAAGTTTTGGAAGGCGGTACATGAAGCTTTGGATACCAAGCTCTGATTCAGCACAACATATCATCCTCAAACTGATAGGCAGACAGAACAAACAATTCAAACCCTTGAGGACATGTTAAGGGCATGTGTGCTTGATTATAAAGGTAGTTGGGATAAATTCCTTCTGTTGGCAGAGTTTCCTTACAACAACAATTATCATTTGAGCATCTAAATGGCTCCATATGAGGCACTATATGGGAGGAAGTGTCAATCGCCCTTATGCTGGACTGAGTTGTCTGAGAGGGAATTGTTGAGGCCAAATCTAGTTGATCAGACAACGGAGTAGATAAAATTGATTAAGCAGAGGTTGCTAGCTACTAAGAGCTACCAGAAAAGTTATGGAGATAAGAGGCGAAAACCTTTGGAATTTAAAGTCGGTGACCACGTGTTCATAAAAGTATCACCTATTACAGGTATTGGCAAAGCATTGAAAGTGAAGAAGTTGCAACCAAGGTATATTGGTCAGTTCGAGATCTTAGAAAAGATTGGACCTGAGCGTACCATATTGCTTTACCACCAAATATGAGCAGGCTACTTGATGTTTTCCATGTTTCCCAGATGAAAAAGTGTGAACATGATCTAGAACACGTAATAGAGTATGAAGATGTGGAAAAGCATGAAGATTTGACATACGAAGCCATGCCTGACCGAATCATTGATCGATAGGAAAAGCAACTCAAAAACAAGAGCATTTTGTTTGTCAAGATCATCTGGAAAGGGTTATCACATAGAGAA
Organism: Inga oerstediana; assembly: GCA_963210345.1. Lineage (NCBI taxonomy): Eukaryota > Viridiplantae > Streptophyta > Magnoliopsida > Fabales > Fabaceae > Inga > Inga oerstediana. The sequence goes on along the minus strand of OY723399.1, from coordinate 74,101,840 downwards.
GCTACGTGGGAAATAGAAGAAACTATGAAGCAACATTACACGGAATTTATGAATGTATAAGTGTAGCAAATTTTGGGGATGAAATTTAATTAAGTAGGGGAGAGCTATAACACCCCAAATTTTATACTCACACTACTACAAAAAAGAAAAGCTGTGGCACTTATAATTCTATTAGCTGTAGCACAACAGAAGTGCCATATATCATAACACCAATTAAAAAAGCTGTGGCCCTTCCCTTAAAATTTTTTTTTAAAAAAATACCCTCCTGTGGCGCTCTTTGAAGGAAGTGCCACAGGAGGTAGGTCTCCTGTGGCGCTTTTTGGAGGAAGTGTCACAGGAAACCACACCCTTTTGTGGCGCTTACGTCAGCAAGCGCCACAAGAGGTCCTCATTTTTTATTTTTTTTACGTTCTTCCTATGGCCTTTTTTTACATTGTTCATGTGGCCCTTGTTTAAGGAAGCGCCACAGGAACTTTTTTTTTTCCATATTTTTGTTCATCGTTTAGCTTCCGCAAGCGCACGAGTCACAAGTAATAAAGTAATAAATAAAGATCGTTCCCACGAGGACTATGATGAAAGTGAGCTAACTAATGTAACCATATGTTTAATTAGGTTGAATGGAATCATTTGGAATTGAGTATGTTAATTAAGAGAATTTGCTAAAAACAATAAGGTAAAATAAAGGTGAATGTAAAATTGATTCTACTTCAAGGTTTAAAGGCTTAGGATTACTTCTTCCTCATTGTATTTCATAAAACTATGCAATTGATTCACTTATGCTATTTGTGTGAGTCCATATGCTAGTCAAAGATTCTAAGATCATCAATCAAGCTCTCTCAAGTCAAGATTGATTTTTAATCTTCATTAACAATGTTCAATCTCTTGTCTATCATTAATGAAAATCATCTTTCCCAAATCAATTCTTCATTAGACTATGCTAGGTTATTAGATATATCTCTATTCTAACAAGAAACCATCCATTTAATCCATAAATTTCAAGTCTAACATGATTTTTCTCAAGTTCTACAACCAAAATAGCTCTCTCAAGCATCATTCAATTGAACTAAACTAAGCATGTGGTGATCAAGCACAAGATAGTAATTAAGCATAGAGAAAAATCAACATATATTCTCAACAACTGGCAAAAGCAAGAAAATATAATAGTTTTAATCCATACAATGAGTAGAAGTAATCCTAAATGAGGTGTTTAGCTACATAAAGTCATGAAAAAACTATAATTATGCAGAATAATTACAGCCATAACAAAAACTAAGCAAAGAAAGAGAAGAAGAATGAGAAAAAACAAGGATTGGAGCCCAAAATCTCTTCTAGACTTCCACCCAAGCTCTATACTCTTCAAGGGGCAAAACCCTAGCACACCCAACTCCTATGAACACTTGAAAACTGAAGAATGACCTAATTTCGGCCTATCCCTTGCTTAAATACTCTCCACATGCGTTTCAGTAAGTAAAACGCATGGTTGCATAGTCAGTCGTATGCTTCGGCACATACAAGTGTGCTGAAGCATATGACACAGTAAGTTCTGGTCCTCGTTGGCTTTGGCATTGGGTCGAGTGTTGAAGCATGTTACACAGTAAGTTCTGACCCCAAATGCTTCATCACATGTATTTTTGGCTGAAGCATATGACACAGTGAGGGCAATTCTCCATTGGCTTCAGCACATGTATTGTTGGCTGAAGCCAACAACACAGCAACTTTCCTCCTGATTCATTGAGCTTTTCCTTGGTCTTTGAGAGCTTTTGACTTATCATCTTTCACCTACAAGGAAGAGGACATCATGAGCTCTTTAATTTTAAGAGATAATCATACTTATATGCATTTAACTCATCATTTGAACTTTTCTTTTGTTCTACCACATTTTCTTCTATATATGCACAATTTGTACTCAAAAGCAAGTGAAAAGAGAAGAAAATGTGCTAGAATGTTATCAATTTCTATGAGTTAACACACCCCCAAACTTAAACTTTTGCTTGTCCTCAAGCAAAGAAGCTTATCCTCACTGAATGCATCAATTACTCATCATTTATGTATGAACAAATTATCCTCATCATCTACTCAAGTAATTATATTAAACAAGAAATGAGTACAATATGCAAAGATGAATGCTTCATAGATTTAAAACATGCTTTTCAAGAATTCTTAAGTGTGAGTGTGTGTATGGAGTCAACATTTATTCCTTTTGAACAAGTTAAAATTCAAAGCAACACTTCAAATCATATACCAATATTCAAACAAATAATTTTATCATCCCCAAATTCCTTCCTCTGTTCTTCTAATTCACTCCACTTAACTTAAAAATCAAAGGGACTTTTCTTAGCTTGTAATGGGGCCAGGGGTTAAGGTTTTCAAAAGAAAAGGTAAAGGATAATCAATCAAATACCTTAAGATAGATGATACTATTCAAGGGCTTTCTTTCTTCTCTCATAAAGCATACTCCCCCAAACTTGAACCAAATTGATCTTTTCATATCAAGCCTTCTTTTTAAGCATTTTTCTTTGTTTTTTTTACACACTTTCTCCCTTTTTTTTTGGTCAATATTTTGGCTTGATTTATGTACATTATAAATTCTTACTTTCTATACTCCTTTCCCAATCTATTGTAACTTTGCATAACATCACCATATTCCACTACCCAATCAATTATCATCTATCTCAAAGCAAGGGAATCATGGTTTTTTCATATTGGTTGAGGTAGGTAGATGTTAGGTTTTCCAATAAAAATCTTTAATTGGTTTTTCAAATAGGCTCAAAGTAAGGGTTCAAAGGGAAATCACATCAATTGGGTAAGTTTGACAGGCTCAATCACATTTTATGAACTGCCCTAATCATTTTTTTCAAATCTTGTGAAGTGAATAAAAGGTTATGAAGAATTCCAAAGAGGATCCTAAAATCAAAAAATTGAAACAAAGGTATATAACATAATTTGCCACAAAGTCCTTCAACTCACACATCCAGATTAATTTTAACTCCAATAGTGCATGAATTACTTAAAAACTCTTGAACAACATGTTTTATCACTACAATGCACTCATCCATGCACATTATAAAAATTTCCTATCTAATATAACATCTCAAGCAAAAATTAATATCATAGGATCATCCAAACACTTTTTGACAAATAACCAAATCAAACAGCTCATTTTGAACAATTTTTCACAAGTAAAAGCTTAAGTATGAGAAATCTCAAACATTCGAACAATTTTCTTGAAAAACCTGTTGAAAATTTTTCTGTGCACTCCATTTTTTTCAAAAAGTTTCAAATTTGAAGTCAAAATTTCAAACAATTTTCAAAATTGATTTACTCTCACCCCCAAACTTAAAATTGACAATGTCCTCATTGTCAACAAAAGGATGGGAGAGAAAATAGCCAGCACCTGTACAGCTCAATATTCACAGCATCTACACCCTTCAAAATTTAACACATCCAGGCCATCAGTAGCCTAACCAAGACCCAGAAATGAGGTCATGTCTAGCCATCAGTAGCTAGCAAAGTAACAAGCATAGCAGGAAAGTCATGAGATAGAGACAATGCTATGTACAACTCAAACTACCCATCAGTAGCTATCAAAATCCTGTTCACATGCATCAAGAATGTTAGAGAGTATTGGTCATCAGTGGCCAGCACCACACATCAACTAGTCAGTGTCCTACAGCAGCATTCTCATTCATATGCCAAATTGCAAAATATATCACTCCCATAACAAGCACCAAAGAATATGCACATTGAGCACAAACTAGCAACAAATCATTCATGGAGCTAACTAGAGCTCAACAAAAGATAGAAGCAGCAGTTATCAGTTAACATCCAGCCATCAGCAGTTACCATAGCACATCATGCATAATCACAACACATCAAGATTCCTAGTCCTAACACCCAATCTCCGACATCAATAAAACAAGGGTCAGGCAAACAAACAAAACAGTAGAGCATCCAGCAACATCTTTAATCATCATCCTCATCCGGGTTATACTCGGATCCTGAAGCAGCTTCAACAGATGCTTTGTCCCTTCTATTCCTTGCAGCTTCCCCTTCACTGTGGCTCTCCTCAGCCTCTGAATCCTGGCTCCCGGCATCAGTATAGTTGGTTTCCTCCTCGGATTCACTATTGACATCCTCATCTTCTTCCCCGACCCCGATCTTAAGAAGATTAGCCGCGGCTGCATTAGTTTGTGAGGATTCAGGGGTGTCTATAGGAAAACCATGGAAGGCAACTAGTCGGCTGAGAAGATCATAAATCTTATCTACTTTCTTTTGAAGTTCATTGTATTGCTGCATTGTCGGGAAAGAGGGTTTGACTTTCCTAACTCTCATCTGACACCGTATGGTAGGACTTTTGTGTGAGAGGACATGGGTGTAGTTAAAAGGAGGTAGAGGCGTAAATCTTTGATCGGAGTCCAATTGTGGGACTTTAGCCTTAAGGAACAAGTCAGATATCAGGTGCGGGAAGATTAACTTGTGCGAGTGAGACCGACTACAAGTTGCAATGGCCTGGTATACTATTTCCTCCAACTTAACAGGCTGATTGGTTTTGAGAAGGAAGATGAGGAGACACATATTTCTGGTGAGTCGAGTCGCATGACTAGTGGGAGAGATGTTGTTGGCAACTAAATGCATCCAACATTTAGCCTCAGGAGTCAAATCAGCTCTAGCTAGGTAGCGCTCATTATTGTTTGGGGCAAACCATGTGTCTTCCCCACTAAGAACCAACTCAGCAGCTATTTGAGTGTAGGGGAAGTCGGCTTTGGCACCTTTCAGCTTACTGTACATGCAATCCTCAGCAGCAACTACTGGCCAGTCATAAAATTTTCTAATATCACCAGGGCCAATAAGTAGTTGTTTGTCTCATAGCCGAACATCCCCATTGTAGTGAGCAGCGTGGGGGTACTATTGGCGAACAAAGAAGGCATTGCCTTCCTTCCATTTACCCAATAACTTGCTTAACCCATAGGCCTTGCCTGATAGTAAAACTTGTAGGTTGAAGTTGCAGCAAACTCCCTTTCCCGAAGGAATTCTCTGGCATTAATCTTCTGCTCTACTTCTTTGACTGTGTCCTTCGTGGGATTACGAGTTCTGCGCTTTCGTTTCTTGCTGGGTGCCATGATCTGCCATGAAAAAGCAAGAAAACACATACGCAAACAATACTCATCAATAATGAACTTCAGCAAAAAGAAACACTGACCGACACTATTCTAAAAGAGAAGAAGGCACCCCCAAACTTGAATTTTTTCTAATTCTAAAGCTTTCAACTGTGATTCCAAGCTTAATCCTATCCTCACTACCTCTTAACTCTATAAATGAACTCGGATAAGCCAGGAAAACCAGTTTACAACATGATGACTAACATTGGTGCAATTGATTCAAGCAACCTAAGATCAGAAATTCTTGAGTATGTAGCCAACAAATCCCAAAAAACCTTTATGAAGTTCCAATCTTTGAAATAATATCAAATCACTCAAAGAATTTCATAATTTATCACTTAAGTCAAGAACAAAGTAAGACTCATGTAGCCAATCATGTTTGCAACCCTTTTTTCAAAATTTGACATAGCTAATCCATGTCCTAACTAACACAGGCAATCATTGACAGAGAACTAGCAGCAGCAGATTCAATTACAAAAATTTATCTTTTAAGATAATGAATGTTCAAGCTGAAGTTCTCAGTTAAGTAATACATGTGTAGAAGCATGTTCCCACAGTGAGATCTAGCCAAATTATGCATGTCATAGCTTATTTTAATCAGGGAATCCTCAGAAATCACTGGCACAAATCCTCAACTCACAACGTCTATTCAAGCCTACATTTGCAGTATGTCATGGAACTTGGCAAAACCATTCTACTTAACCCAGGCAGCATATACAGTGCATCAAGAGAGCATTACTAAACAAGTTCATGTTTCTAAGTTTATAGCACGAGCTCAATGAACTTTTTCAAATGAATTTTTGAGATTTTTTTTTAAAAAAAATTTCCAAAATGGACTACACATTGTAGAGCTGAACTGTTGTGATACTACATGTTAAACCTGCTCTAAACTTAGAGACAAAATCTCTATATCACCAAGCATATGCAGAGTCAACAAGCAAAGCCATAGAGGACTCCTCAAATCATCACAAATCAAGTCAATCCTAGTGCCCAATACATGGTGAAATATGTCCGAGCAAGTAACACAAATAATATAAGACTCAACTAACACAAGCAATCAGCAGCAGTTACCATTGGCTCTCCTCAAAGTCATATAGCCATCCAGTCCTAAGTTCTTAAATTAGAAAAATTTCTCATAACCATAACATGTAGACTAATGAAAAGAAATGATGAGTATAACTACTAATGAACAAAATTGTATCCAGAGACCACATGGTTTTGAAAATTCAGTCAAGAAATTGGTGGAACTTAATCCCAAATAGCTTGTAAACACAAAGGTCTCATATGAGTGCACAAACAAATATGAACAAGAACATGTGAACAATTCACACTTCCAGTCATTTAACGTTTGAAAGTCCAGATTTATAAACCTATGATGCAGTTCTCAAAATAGCCTAATCATGGGAAAAATGTTGGGTAATTTGAATTGTAAGGGCTCTAATATATGCAGTTGCTAGGAATTTCAAAATGAACTTGATACAATGCAGAGGCAAGTCAAAATTTTAGCAAAACCAAAATAAGGACAAAACTTGAAAGATTTTTCCTTGAATCAGAACATTCTTCTTATTTTATTTTAAATACTATTTGACAAAAATCAATCCTTTCAGGCCTCAGCATGTATCAGAGCCATTAGCCAATGCATATCTTTTACAAAGGAAAATAAGAAATGTCTAATTTAAGAATTCTCAATACTAGAACAATTTGCTACTAATAGGAACAATTAAGAGCTACGCCTAACCAAATCCTCCAACCATCCATTTCAATTCAAACTTAAGTGTACATGCTCCTGTCCTAAATCACAGCAATAGAGACTGAAGATTTTGACCTCAACATATGCACATTATAAATTTAACCAAAATCCCAGCTATCACAGAAAAAAGGCCTGATCTCTACCTCAGAAAAGAAAAACAGACGCAGAAAAGAGGCACAGGGAACTGAAAGCACTATCTGGAAACTCTGAAACCAAGAATGAAGAGACCCAAGGCAGTGCGGACCACTACTGGACAGAGCTGCACAAGCTCCGAGCCAGGACAAACCTCTAGCGGCACAGACCTGGCAGATTGACTTGAGATGAAGATGAACGAAAGATGGGCGACGGTGAGTATGGAGCTGTGGTGAAGGCTGAGAGTCGATGGCGGTCAAGCTGAGGACGATCGGTGGTGGATTTAGCTGAGGGTGAGAGTGTCAGAGTGTAAAAAAAATGAGCTTTGGTCACAGCTCTTTGCTCCCGACGGTGAAGCCAGTGAGAGGCGGTGGTGAAAATAAGAGAAAGACGGAGGAAGGAATAAGGTGTAGCTATGGAGGGCCGACGGATCTGGAGGTGGATCGATGGTGTAGAGGAGCTGAGCTTGTAGATCTGGAAGTAGAGTGAGAGGAAGAGACGGAGGAGCTGTGGATCTGTGACGGTGGCAGAGATCAGAGCTATGGCGGACAGGCGAGCTGAGAGGTAGAGATCGGTGAGCTAAGGTGAGATGTAAGAGTGAAAATGGTGAGCTGAGATGAGATCGGTGAGCTGAGGTGAGATGTAAGAGTGAAAATGGTGCTAGGGGTGAGAGTGAAATGAGGGTGACGGCCGGATAGTGAAAAGGAGAGGAAGGGATTAGGGTTTGATATATGAGAGAATTTACAATTTAGGATTTAGATTTTTAAATTAGGGGTGAATGTAGTTGTAATTATGGTGTAGATTCAATTGGGTAAGTTGGGAATAAGAGAAAAGGATGAAGGACAAAGAAGGAAAACTAAGATATATATATTTTTATAATTTCTAAAATTTTTTAATTTAATTTTTTTTTTATTTTATTTATTTATTTATTTATTTTTTGAACAGAAAAAAAATGGAAAACTATGTACAGAGAAATTTTTTTTTGTTATATATATATATATTTTATATTAATTTATTATTATTTTTTAATGCATATTTGTATGTATACACTTGTTTTTTTTATTGGACACTTGGCTTCAGCACAACTGGGTGTGCTGAAGCATTGAACACAGAAAGTGCTTCCTTGGCGCAAGAGAAGCTGGCTTCAGCACACACCTTGTGTGCTGAAGCATTGAACACAGAAAGCATGCATACACACAAGGCATATGTTGGCTTCAGCCAAGACCACCTGTGCTGAAGCATTAAACACAGAAAGCATAAATACTTCAGAAAAACACCAAATTAGCTTCAGCAAACATCGAGTGTGCTGAAGCCAATTATTGACAAATTCCACAAACATTGCAAACAAACCTAAAACTTATCCAAACACCATCAAACAAGTATCATGCATCATTTCACACACCAAAATCATCTCAACACATCTAACTCCCTTCCTCACAAAAAATGCACCTTGAACATAAGGGTAATGATAAAATTCCTAGATTCACATATTTTCAACACATTAAATATCAATACCACAAGTTCATATCATCCAAAATTCAAATGAGAGTTAGCATCAACCAATTTCCCACGGTAGCTTCAGTACTACCCAGAATTGATCAATAATCATATATACACTTCCAAAATTTTAAATATAAGCCTATAGTCAAGTGCACTTCCCTAAGATGCATATCCCATATACTTCCTTCAACTTCATCTTCTCACCCAGAAAATTCCTCCTTTGCATTGGCTTTGCTCATTCCTCATTAGGTACCTTTCCTCCCTACAAAAAGCAAAGATCAAACATAAATCTACCAAAACACACAAAAATGACAAAGATTGAGTTAAGAACTTGGGTTGCCTCCCAAGAAGCGCTTAGTTTATAGTCTTTAGCCCGACTCTTCATGTTGGTCATTCATCATTAGATAGGGTGATAATGGACACAAGCCTATCCATATCTCCTCCCCAATAATGCTTCAATCGTTGATCATTAACTTTGAACTACTCCCCATCTTGACCTTCTAGCTCCACAACACCTTTGTCAAAGACTTGGACCACAGTGAAAGGTCCAGACCATCTAGACTTCAACTTTCCCGGAAAGATCTTCAACTTAGAGTTGTAGAGGAGTACTCGTTGACCCGGCTTAAAAGATTTAGAGACAATCTTCTTGTCATGCCACCGCTTTATTTTCTCCTTGTAAAGCTTTGAACTTTCATAGGCATGAAAATGAAATTCTTCAAGTTTATAAAGCTGCAAAAGCCTCTTGTCACCCACCTCTTTTTCATCAAAATTCAACTTTTTAATAGCCCAATAAGCATTGTGCTCCAACTCCACAGGAAGATGACAAGCTTTCCCAAAAACCAACCGGTAAGGAGACATACCGATAGGTGTCTTGTAAGCGGTGCGATAGGCCCATAGTGCATCATCTAACTTCATGGACCAATCCTTTCGAGTGATACCCATAGTTTCTCAAGGATTTTCTTGATTTCTCTGTTGGAAATCTCAGCTTGACCATTGGTTTGAGGATGGTAAGCTAAAGACACCTTATGCTTCACTCCATACTTCTTCAAAAGAGTTTTAAATTGATAGTTGTAAAAGTGGGTTCCTCTATCACTAATAACAGCCCTTGGAGCACCAAAACGAGTAAAAATGTGCTTTTTCATGAATTTGACCACTACTTTAGAATCATTAGTTGGGGAAGCAATGGACTCAACCCATTTCAACACATAATCAACCGCTACCAGAATGTATTGATTGTTGAAGGACTTGGGAAAAGGTCCCATGAAATCAATCCCCCACACATCAAATAATTCAACTTCCAATATGCTGTTGAGTGGCATTTCATTCCTCCTAAAGATATTACTAACCATTTGACACCGGTCACAAGATAGAGCAAATTCATAAGCATCCTTGAACAAAGATGGCCAGAAAAATCCAGATTGTAAAACTTTTACAGCAGTCTTGTTACCACCAAAGTGGCCTCCATATTTAGAGGAATGGCAACACTTCAACACTTCTTGTTGCTTACCTTCTGGAACATATTTTCGAATCAACTGATCAGCACAATAGTGAAATAGGAAAGGTTCTTCCCAATGATAGAACTTGACATCATGTAAGAACTTCTTCCATTAGTGATAACTCAAGTCCTCAGAAATAATTCCACTCACAAGGTAATTGACTATGTCAGCATACCAAGGAGTTTCAGAATGACACACTAAAAAGAGTTGCTCATCCGAAAAAGTTTCATGAATGGGTAAATCTCCATCATGTTGAGCTTCAGTACTCAACCTAGACAAGTGGTCAGCAACTTGATTTTTGGAGCCTTTTCTATCCACAATCTCAATATCAAATTCTTGCAAGAGCAAAACCCATAGAATCAACCTTGCTTTAGAGTCCTTCTTACCAAAAAGGTACCTAATAGCGGAATGATCAGTATGAACAACCACCTTGGCACCAATCAAGTAAGGCCAAAACTTGGCAAATGCATACACTACGGCCAAAAGTTCTTTCTCAGTGGTAGTGTAGTTTTCTTGAGCAGCATCGAGTGTCTTGCTCACATAGTAAATAGGATGGAAGACTTTATCCTTCTTCTGCCCAAGTACAGCTCCCACGGCATAGTCACTAGCATCACACATGACTATAAAGGGTAAACTCCAATCCGGAGCCATAATGATAGGAGTGGTTACGAGTTTTCTCTTCAACTCTTCAAATGCTTTTAAGCATGCAGTGTCAAACTTGAACTCGACATCCTTCTCAAGTAAAGCACAAAGCAGCTTAGTGATTTTTGAGAAACACTTTATGAACCTTCTATAGAATCCAGCATGGCCTAAAAAGCTTCTCACACCCTTAACATTGATAGGTGGAAGAAGTTGTTTAATCACCTCTATCTTTGCCCGGTCAACTTATAAACCGTTCTTGGAGACACGATGGCCTAACACAATGCCTTCTTTTACTATAAAGTGACATTTCTCCCAATTGAGCACAAGATTAGTGTCTTCACACCGCTTTAAGACTCAAGTTAAGTTGGCTAAGCACTCCTCAAATGAATCACCAAACACGGTGAAGTCGTCCATAAACACTTCCATGGTATGCTCTATCATATCCGCAAAGATAGCCATCATACACCGTTGGAATGTAGCCGGTGCATTGTAAAGGCCAAAGGGCATGCGCTTGAAAGCAAAGGTGCCATATAGGCATGTAAATATAGTCTTCTCTTGGTCTTCCGGAGCGATTGCTATTTGGTTGTACCCCGAATAACCATCAAGAAAGCAAAAGAATTCCCTTCCAGCTAGTTTGTCCAACATTTGATCAATGAAAGGCAATGGGAAGTGGTCTTTGTGAGTAGCTGTATTGAGCTTACGGTAGTCCATGCAAACCCTCCACCCGGTCACAGTACGAGTAGGAATGAGTTCATTATAGGTGTTAGCCACTACAGTCATACTGCCCTTTTTGGGGATGCATTGGACTGGGCTCACCCAAGAACTATCAGAAATAGGATATACAATGCCAGCATCGAGCCATTTAAGAAGCTCATTCTTCACTACCTCCTTCATAATGGGGTTGAGTCTTCTTTGATGTTCAATGGAAGTCTTATGATTTTCTTCCAAAAAGATCTTGTGCATGCACATAGAGGGGCTAATGCCCTTGATATCAGCAATTGTCCACCCAATAGCCCTTTTATGAGCTTTTAAGACCTCAACCAACTGCTCCTCTTGTTGAATAGTACGATCTGAAGCAATAATCACCGGAAGAGTGTTATTAGAACCCAGATAAGCATATTGCAAATGAGATGGCAATACCTTCAGCTCAAGTGAAGGTGGTTCTTCTAAAGAAAATTTCAACTTTGGTCGATCAGTTGAACCCAAATCAAGTGACTCAAATGGTATACTCCGTTTAGAATAAGAAGTGGTTGCATCCATAATAGCTTTGCATTCCACTACATCCAAACCCTCATAATAAACATCAAGAAGAGCGGCTTCAAGTGGGTTTTCAATATTAGAGGTCTCAAATTCCTCTTGTGTGACAAGACCAATCATATCAAGAAAGAAACAGTCTTTCATGCATATGAGGAGTCTTCATCAATTGATTCATATTAAAGGTAACTTGCTCATCGGCCACCCTCAAAGTCAACTCACCTTTCTCCACATCTATCAAAGTTCTAGCTGTAGCTAAAAATGGCCTTCCTAGCAGCAAAGGTAGTTCTCTATCCGGATCAAAGTCAAGTACAATAAAATCAGCTGGAAATATGAACTTATCAACCTTGACTAAGACATCTTCAATAATCCCTTTAGGATAAGACAAACTTCTATCGGCCAATTGTAAAGTAACCGTGGTAGGTCTAGCATCAACTAATCCCAACTTGTTGAAAACTAACAAAGGCATAAGATTGACACTAGAACCAAGATCGACACTAGAACCAAGATCACACAAGCCATTCCCTAAGAATTTACCCCCAACATGACAAGGTATAGAGAAGCTCCCAGGATCCTTCAACTTAGGTGGAAGTTGCTTGATAACATCAATGAAGCTTTTGGTGACGGCCACCGTCTCAAATTCATTAAACCTTCTTTTCTTTGAGAGGACATCTTTCATGAACTTGGCATATTTAGGCATTTGTTCTAGGGCTTCCGCAAAGGGAATATTGATATGCAACTGCTTGAACATCTCAATAAACTTCTTGAATTGCCCATCTTCTTGATGTTTCTTGAGCCTTTGTGGAAAAGGGGGTGGTGGGACATATCGTGGAGGGGAAGTATTGGTTTTTCTCTTCTTTTCTTCCATATTTTCAGGAGCAATGGGCTTGCTTGACACCACATCATCTAGAGTCACTTCAGTTTTCTTCCTCTTCTTGTTGTCCTCTTCTTCAACCATAATCTCTTCAACAACCCCTTCATCAAGGATAAGATCTTCCATAACATGATCCTTTGGCTTTATTGTAGCCTTACCCAGACTTGGAACATCAGGTAAAGTCTTGCCACTTCGGAGAGTAAGAGCCTTGCATTCTTTTTTACCTTCACGCTTAGGATTGGGAATAGTATCACTTAGAAGACCATTTCTTGGTTGAACACTCAAGTGGGAAGCAATTTGGCCCATTTGTATCTCAAGGTTCTTGATTGTCGTGTCATGAAGAGAAACTGTGCCAACTAGGCCTTCTTGACCCTTGAGAAGTTGCCTCAAGACTTTATTTGTCTCGGAATCACCCTCTTGTAGCTTTGATGGTTGCTTAAAACCTGGTGGACGCGTTGGCTTACTAGAAGAAGCATAGTGATTAATTGGATTCTCACTAGGTCCATTCCTCCAAGAGAAGTTGGGATGATCCCTCATACCCTTGTTATAGGTATTAGAGTAAGGGTTGCCACGTGGATACCTTTGATTATTGTTCAAATAACTCACTGACTCCATAGTATGATAACATTCTTCATAGGAGTGGGCTTCTCCACATATTTCACAAGAAGGACTTGGAGCTTAGATAGCATTCACATTCTTGGATGAATTTCTTTCTATCTTCAATTCAAGTTGATCAAATCTCTTCGCCATTGCTTCAAGTTGAGCAATGATTTCCTTAGACACGTTTGAACTACTCGAAGGACTTGGTTCCTTATATGTCTATAGCTAGAACATGATTTTTCATATTGTTGCAAGGAACTAGAGGCAATGTTCTCATACAACTGTGAGATATCACAAACTCTCATCTTGCCAATTCCACCATTAGAGGCATTGTTGAGCATATTGGAAGTGGGCACATCCAATTCGGCTACAAAGGCTTCAAGCAAAACATAGGTCTTCTGTTCATGGTTTGGAACAACTACGCCACAACTCCTTGAATCTCTCCTATGCTTCATGAAAAAGTTTGCCAGGTTGTTGTTGAAAACCCAAGAGTTCAGCTCTTTGAACTGCTCGTCTACCCCTTGGAATGAACCTTGCTTTGAATTTGGATGCCATTTCATCCCAAGTAGTGATGGAATTAAGAGGTAAAGTAGTAAGCCAAGCCCTTGCCTTCTTGTCAAGTGATAGAGGGAAAAGTCACAATCTAAGCGCATCTGCAGTTACTCCTTAAAACTTGAAGTTCTCACACACTTGTATAAAGCGTGTCAAATGGTCAGTGGGTTCTTCATTCTGAGTTCCTTAAAACAAACCAATCATTTGAAGCATGATTGGCTTCAACTCAAAATTCTGAGCTTGAATAGCAGGAAATTGGATGCTAAATTGATATGTGGAGTTTTCTTGCTCCATGTACTCATCCAAAGTGCGCTCCAAGTCATCATCATTAGGATTATCCATATTGTAAAATGGATGAGGACGAGGTGGTGGTCTCGGTTGCTCTTATACAGGCAAAGGTTCAGGTCCTTGGAGAGGTTGAACTTGAGGTGGATTCTCTGGTTCAGTTTCAAAGTCTTCAGAAAAATATTCTTCGAGAACACCGTCAAGAACAATCTCCAAATCATTTTGCATATGGAGCTCAAATACCTATAAGGAAAAAATCCCAAAACGAGTATCAAACTTATCAGAAAATAAGACTAAAATGATAAAAACAAGAAAAAAGAGCTATAGTTATAACTATACTTAAAAACAAAACAAATAAAGAAAGTAAAACAAGAAGAAGAGAAGGATTCAAGCGTAATCAAGAACACATTTACACTAATTAACTCAAGACTTTAGTCAATAGTCCCCGGCAACGGCGCCAAAAACTTGTTCGCCGTTTAGCTTCCGCAAGCGCACAGGTCGCAAGTAATAAAGTAATAAATAAAGATTGTTCCCACGAGGACTATGATGAAAGTGAGCTAACTAATGTAACCATATGTTTAATTAGGTTGAATGGAATCATTTGGAATTGAGTATGTTAATTAAGAGAAATTGCTAAAAAAAAATAAGGTAAAATAAAGGTGAATGTAAAATTGATTCTACTTCAAGGTTTAAAGGCTTAGGATTACTTCTTCCTCATTGTATTTCATAAAACTATGCAATTGATTCACTTATGCTATTTGTGTGAGTCCATATGCTAGTCAAAGATTCTAAGATCATCAATCAAGCTCTCTCAAGTCAAGATTGATTTTTAATCTTCATTAACAATGTTCAATCTCTTGTCTATCATTAATGAAAATCATCTTTCCCAAATCAATTCTTCATTAGACTATGCTAGGTTATTAGATATATCTCTATTCTAACAAGAAACCATCCATTTAATCCATAAATTTCAAGTCTAACATGATTTTTCTCAAGTTCTACAACCAAAATAGCTCTCTCAAGCATCATTCAATTGAACTAAACTAAGCATGTGGTGATCAAGCACAAGATAGTAATTAAGCATAGAGAAAAATCAACATATATTCTCAACAACTGGCAAAAGCAAGAAAATATAATAGTTTTAATCCATACAATGAGTAGAAGTAATCCTAAATGAGGTGTTTAGCTACATAAAGTCATGAAAAAACTATAATTATGCAGAATAATTACAGCCATAACAAAAACTAAGCAAAGAAAGAGAAGAAGAATGAGAAAAAACAAGGATTGGAGCCCAAAATCTCTTCTAGACTTCCACCCAAGCTCTATACTCTTCAAGGGGCAAAACCCTAGCACACCCAACTCCTATGAACACTTGAAAACTGAAGAATGACCTAATTTCGGCCTATCCCTTGCTTAAATACTCTCCACATGCGTTTCAGTAAGTAAAACGCATGGTTGCATAGTCAGTCGTATGCTTCGGCACATACAAGTGTGCTGAAGCATATGACACAGTAAGTTCTGGTCCTCGTTGGCTTCGGCACTGGGTCGAGTGTTGAAGCATGTTACACAGTAAGTTCTGACCCCAAATGCTTCAGCACATGTATTTTTGGCTGAAGCATATGACACAGTGAGGGCAATTCTCTATTGGCTTCAGCACATGTATTGTTGGCTGAAGCCAACAACACAGCAACTTCCCTCCTGATTCATTGAGCTTTTCCTTGGTCTTTGAGAGCTTTTGACTTATCATCTTTCACCTAAAAGGAGGAGGACATCATGAGCTCTTTAATTTTAAGAGATAATCCTACTTATATGCATTTAACTCATCATTTGAACTTTTCTTTTGTTCTACCACATTTTCTTCTATATATGCACAATTTGTACTCAAAAGCAAGTGAAAAGAGAAGAAAATGTGCTAGAATATTATCAATTTCTATGAGTTAATAATTTTTTGTTCATATCTCCCATAATTGTAATAGTGCACTGCATGGTTTAAACATTTTCTATATATATCTACAGCAAAATAAAGGAAAGCAAACAACAACAATAAGAGAACTTTAAAATGGTACAACAAACAGATGATTAATTAACTAAAGTAGTACTAAAAATAGTTATACACTATATTGTGAATGAAATACAACAAATTCAACCTGAATACATGACACAACAATTGGCAAGAAACAACGCAACAAAGACCATCTAGTAAATTAAATAGTATAGTTACTTAGAGATTTACCTAAACACATATTCACACCATTCCTCGATCACTTCATTAAGTTAATGGTCAGTCAAAGTTTCACTACGTTGATCTTCATAATACTACACATATATAAAATCAGGCACAAATTAAAATGAATTAAAATCAGTAAAACTTAATTATCAGGCACTAATTAAAACACAATATGAAGTGCAACTAAATGACTTACTTTTTGAGGAATAAATGGCTGATCATGCATAATTACATCCTTCATAAATTTCATGATTTAATACCCACAATCATTATCATTGGGTTGGAAAGGACACTGCAAAAATATAATGAAATATTTAACTTTTTTTATGAATAAAAATTTTTTACTAACAAAATTTGAGTGAATTCATCTATCAGTACCTATATCTTCTTCCAAGGATAGCTAAGGTGAGGGTCAGCAACTTTAGAATAACTTAAGGAGACAGAGGACCGATACACAGTCAATGCACTAACAAAACAAATAGAAACAGATTACTCATGGTTATTCAATCACATATGCAAATATTTACACATACGCACGTACGCTTACCTATTGAACAATAGCAATATATCAGAACGGTTTTGTGGAAGATCATTAATTAGAGGATCCACTAGTAAATGCGAAGGCCTAAAGATTCCACTGGATTGATAACTATCAATATCCAATGTTGCCTAAAATATTTTAAAAAATTTGTTTTAACAATCATGTTATGATCAAAGTTAATTAATAAAAATAAAAATTATACCACAAATAACTTACCCCGCATTGTATGGTACTAAAAATAGCATAGTTGGTGTCACTTTCTTTCTAAAGTAATCTTTCAGATCATTAGACTATGCATTTATATCTACTTTACCCCCATAATAGCTAATGAAATAAGGGTTCATAAATACTAATTGGACCCTGTTTGTATCCATTAAGATGTCATGGTACAAATACCTGGCATAAAACAAACAATGTCATGAAAAACAAAAGAAATGGAATAAGAAATAATAATAACAGTGATAAACGATGATGGTCAAGTACCCTATCCAGATGTTGATAGCCAAAGCGCTAACCCTATCACGAGTACATATGTCGTGCACAATATCACCATTAACATGATCAACTAGACCGCTAACACTGTAGATATTTCTTTCAAAATGTATTTCCAGTCCTCCTTCACCGATCAATTATGGTGTAATCGATACTAATTGATCGTGATATGAGGTCGATCTTTTTTTGCTCTGTTGGCTAGCCGATGCTTTTGACTTAGGTTGTGTTGTCGAACACTTTGAAATCTTACCATAAGGTTGGATTTGTTTATCTCTTGACAGTCCACCCTGCAAAAATCAGAAAATTAAATCACAGTTTTAGATGAAAGTATGAAGGAAAAGTGTAGGGAATTGTAAATGAACAATCTTTTCATATGGCTCGATAAGACCTATTGGCTAAGCAAAATAGCCACATACAACATCTTTCACCATTATTTGCTCATCCCGAGATGGGATCAGTAAGAGCGCGTCTTCATTCTTGCAGATGTCAACCCTCACTCAGAGTGTGTTGTCGGGCAATGGTGAATTATGCAGTGTGTCTTTTATCAGTATTGTAGGCAGCACCCACTGACACCGAATGCTTGAAAGCTTGATCGACATATAACTTGATTGAAATTCGCCCTATGGAAAATAGAGTTAATATGTTAAATTTTGCTAATGATAATGTAAAATAAAGTTAAGTAGAGAAGAAATTAATTACCAAAGGAAAAGGGACTTTAGGCATAGAAGTGCAACTATCTCTGATACTTGGGCTATCACAGAAGGGAACATTTTGTATTGGCCTACACTATACCAACTGTTTTATTTGTGTTGTTAATAGCGCATTTTGTTCTTGCATCAAACGCATTTATTCTTGAAGTTCTTGCATTTGATGCTTGAAACTAGTCATCTCCTCACGCAGCTGGGAAACTTCACTTTTATGGGGGCACTTCTGACATCCGAAGTATGCTGATTAGGTGACTGCAAAACCAGTAGCCTGAACATGATCATCAAACTCGAGTACTCCTAGTGCTCTGCTCAACAAATCATCCCTACCAATATAGCTCGCCAGCGCAGGATCCTCCTGTGTCATTTATCGCTATCACAAAAAGAATTACAACAATATTAGTTATTATAAATCAAATTCATTTAAGTAAAGCTAATTATTTATTGTACGTATAATCCAATACTTACAAAATATTCGGCTATTTTCTTGCTTACTCACTACAAATTTTACCTTTCTTATTTGTGCAACTGGTTACCCACAGATCATGTCGTGGAACCTGTATAATATCTAAACTTGATTCTTCTATCTGCACAGCAAAATTAGTTGAAGTTAAATGATATTCATACAATTTATCTACATATGAAATAATAATTAGTTCTTACCATTTTTCTTTCTAACTGTGCACATGAAACAGGTCCTTGTGTGTACTGGTATGGCATATTTGTCACGTTAGTGTGATTTTTCTCGCTCAACTCCTGTTTAGATCAAAATGATTCATATCAATATATAAATGGCAATTACAAATACGTATATTACAAGTAATAGGGAAAGTCAAACATATTATATTACTAGGAATTCCTGAGTTGTATGTGTTCTGATAAACTCATCCCACATTTCTTGAGTGATGATTCCTTCGTACAATGTCAGCGGTGTAGTAATGATAATCTCATTATCATCCCTCTAGAAGTATTTGACAAGATCAGAACGAAACTTTCTCATAAGTTTTCTAGCTTTTCTTAGCACGAAGTTCTTTCAATCATCATAATAATAAAAATGCTCTGTAGCAATAAAAAAAACATATATATAATTTGTTACATTGAAATTAAGTGAAACAAACTAAATCGAATAATAATATAATGAATGTGTTACCTATACTTCATCCCAGATTTTATCCTCATTATTTTTTTGCCAGTCTCCATTCTTGAATTGTAATAGGGACTCTGTCTTGAATTGTAGTCCCAATCAAGTTATTTAATGAGGTACTGTTCTTGCCGAATGGGTTTCCTTTTTAATCCACTCTAGTTGTAACTTGATTCCCTTACTTCTCAATTTGATTAACCTTGCCATAATGGTCCTGCCACGTCTTACGTTCTCCACAAATCTTTGTCTACCAATGTTCTTGGGAACATCATCAGTTTCATCGTGTGGTGAGTCCATACTCCTGGAAGTGAAATAAATCAAAACAAAACATCATTGCATAATGTTAACCATGTCAACGAAAGCAAATTATTTTGAAATATATAAAAATGTACGTACATAAACAAGTCAAGGCACTCATTATCTTTTCCTTTTTTGTGTTTGATTTAAAATTTTATTCTTCAGAATTTGTGTTGGATAGAGAATTGTTTTTCTCTGGATCCAAGTTCCCTTTTCATGATCATGTCTCACGTATACGGGTCCATCTCTGTAATGACCCAATTTGGGATTAAGGGCTAATGGCTTTGAGATTGATTGTAATTAGTGTAATTGAACACTTTTGAAGAAATGTGATGTGAATTTGATATAAATGTTCATAGTAATGATTTATTAACCATAGTGAAACTAGGGGCAAAATGGTAAAATTGGAAATTTACCAACTAATTGGCCAGTTACCAAAGAGGAAACTCATTGGTGATTAAAGATCAAGGGTTGAGATCTATTGTCTATAGGTCAGAATCCTATGTCATGCACCTATGTGAGCTCATGGAGGAAGTGAACAAGATGTTGTCGAGTGGCATTGCATGGACCATAGGATTAGGCACATAAGACAAATAATCACTTTTCTCTATCTTCTCTCTCCTATTCGGTGGAGAGTATGGGCAAAGGGAAAAGATACAATCATCATCATCATCTTCCTCATCTCTCATCATATCTCTCTCCCCCCATCCTCCATTTCTGGTGACCTAAGGTAGAAAGAGAAAGAAAAAGCTTGCTTTTTGGGTGAGTAATTATTCTCATATGCTCAAACACTCTTCATTAAATTTGTTCATAGTGTAAAGAGCTTCATCTTGGTGGTTTTAGAATTTTGAAAGGTAGTAGTTTGGGTGTTGTAGCAATTTGGAAGTTTGAGAATCAAGTTTCTGGTTTTGGCAAAGTGAAGAGGTAAGGATTTGGTGCTTTTTGATATGTATATATATATATATATGTATGTATATATTGTGATTTTTGGTTAAGGTTGATAAATTCTGAAATTTTCCCTAGTTTTATTCCAATTTTTGAATACATGAATTGCATGATGAACGATGTTGCAACTGGTATGTTGTGAGGTTATTTGAGTGTTGGTAATGGTTTTGAAGTTTAGAAGTGATTTGAATGAATTTGGGTAATGTGTGTATTAGATAAACCTAAGAGTAAGATTATGGTTAAAATGGGTTTTTGGGGTGTTTTGAGGCTACCAATGTGTTCCTTATCCAATTTTAAGTAGGCATGAGCTTTGTGTGAAGTTGGGGAACCATTGGGATCAGTTTTAGCAAATCTGGGAATTTCTGTCAATTGTTGCGAT
Organism: Inga oerstediana; assembly: GCA_963210345.1. Classification (NCBI taxonomy): domain Eukaryota; kingdom Viridiplantae; phylum Streptophyta; class Magnoliopsida; order Fabales; family Fabaceae; genus Inga; species Inga oerstediana. Next base: position 74,080,870 of record OY723399.1, on the reverse strand, counting down.
CTGGCAATTTGATAGCATCACTCGAGTGGGGGGGTCTCACTCAAGTGCTGTCGTGTAATTTCCCTTTCTCATTTATGTTTTTCCTGGGTTTTCATGAAGAAAGCTTGAGTGCACTTCTCTGCCTGCGAGTGATATTGGTGATCACTCGAGTGAGCATGAGTTCACTCGAGTGATAGAGTGAGTTTATGGTTAAGGTTGCTCTTGGGTCCTCACTCGCTAGCAAATTTTCAAGAGGTGTTTTGACACTCGCAAGTTCAGTGTTCTCACCCGAGTGCCAAGGGTTGTGCTCGAGTGAGCCTTTTCTTCTGAAATTGTATGTGCTCTTGGGTAAGCACTTTCTGTGTTGCACTTTTGGGGACTCGAGCGAATTTGAAGTCATCACCTGAGTGTGATCTCTCATGCTTGAGTGTTGTGAGCACTTTCTAGCCAAGGTTGTTGCTCACTATCAAACACTCTCGAGTGAGAGCCACTCTTACTCAAGTGCAAGTCTCTCTTCACTCAAGTGAGGTCATCTTCACTCGAGTGAGCTAGCTAAAAATCAGTGTTCTGTTTCTGAAAAAGGGGTCTTCAGGGTAGTTTCTCCCAACCCTTTTAGCATGTGTTTAGGCTCTAATGGTCATCCTAAAGAGTTTAAATGATAACCAACTTAGAGTATTATGGAAATAAGCATTTGGAAAAGAGATCGATCGGTTGTCCCTAATTTGGTTATAGGATTTGATATATGCCAAACTCGTGAGCCTACTGTGCCAAGGAACATCAGGAAAGAACAAGGTAGTGACTCCTCTCTTATACTTTGTGTAAATGTATTATATGTATGTCTATCATGCATTGTGTTGTTGCTGCTGCTTCGTGATGCCTTATGCTTTGTCATGCTTTATGCCTTATGATGCTGCTACATAGTGATTACCACGAAAGAGGGCATTGAGATTACAGCAAAATCTGGCATAGTGATTACAGCGAAAGCTAGCATAGTGTTTACCATGAAAGTGGGCATAGTGCATTGTGATTACAGCCATGAGTGCTGCCGGTTATGGCGCAAGCCATGACTCATTGTGCTGCTGCTGAACATGATAAACTTACATGCTATGTGTTTATATACTATATGAGTGATTTGTTACTACTGGGATTCTTTAGAATCTCATTCTTTCCAATGACTAATATTACAGACAGTGCAAGTAGCTCAAAAAGGAAGCAGACAACCCAGAGTGGTTAGGATCTCTTAGGGGCATTTTAATTTTGGACTGTTGGTTATCTGCAATGGTTTGGGATTAATGTATGTATATGGGATGTAAATATAATTTTTGGATATGTAATCCCCATTTTAGGAAACTTTAAACCCATTATATATATACATTTAACCCAGGGTCGCCGGGATTTTTGTTATGCACTCTGATATTTATAAAGGTGATTTAACCACACAGGTAGTTGTACCCAAAGGTGAATGTAAGACCAGATTAATTATGTTTTTGAACTGTTTTCGTGATACCCCATCTTGAAGATGAGGGATTATAAATGTCGTTTTATTCTTATTGGTCTCTAGTTCACTTAAATTTCATAATCCGAATGTAATTACGGTGAGGGGTTTACAATCTCCATCTCCATCTTTATCTTTATTTTCATATGGAACTATACCAATATCTACTGACTACAAATTCTCAAACGAAGGATCATCATCATTGATGTCCACATATTCATTACTTTTAAAATCAACTTGTTCTTGACGATTCTTGTTGGATGGGAGTACAATAGACCAATTCTTCTTAGCAAGATATGGAATGAAAAACACTTGTTCTGCTTGTGCTGCTAAAATAAAAGGATAATGTGTATACCAAACCTTAAAAAGGTCCACTTGAACAAAAGCCTAAGTCATCTATCCGCAATCCACTATTGTTGTTAACCCACTTACATCTGAAGACAGGGACCCTAAACATAGAGTAATCTAACTCCCATATGCGTTCAATCACACCAAAGTATGACATTGATACATAGATAGGGTGTATGTCTTTGGCACTGGATCTATGCTAAGAATCAGCAACAAGTGTTACCCCATTATTCTGCATCGTGCACTGTGTATCATGGTCTTGTGTATAGAATGTGTAACCATTGATTGCATAACTATTGTAAAATAATACATTTAAGCTCAGTCCCTTCAACAACCACTTCAACTTTTCTGAAACTAAATCAGGATTCCACTTTATCTTATCATTAATGCAAATTTTCAATCAACCTAAAAATTGTTTATTGTGTTCTTTTATTAACACATTTTCATTCCTATCACCATGTACCAATCAAAGAGCATCCTTGTGTTCTTCAACATACGGTTCGACCTCATCAGTATTATGTAGTACATACAAGTGGGCTTGCTCCTATTCAGTCGCTGATATTGTTATTGCATCCATCCCACTTATTCTTTTCCCTGATCTTAGCCCATCATGACGGGACTTAGGGATCCCTACAGGGTCAACATTTGATAGAAAATCAGCACAGAAGTCACTTGCTTCTTCAACCATGTACCTTTCAGTAATACAACCCTCTGGGCGATATCTATTTTTCACATACCCTTTTAATATTTTCATAAATCGCTCGTTCGGGTACATCTATCTCAAGTACACTAGACCACACAATTGAATCTCTTTGACCAAGTGTACGGTTAAATGTACCATAATGTCAAAAAAAGAAGGTGGAAAATACATTTCAAGTTCACATAGGGTACACACAATTAGCCTTTATAAATCTTGTAACTTAGTTGAATTTACCACTTTACTGCAGATCAACTTGAAAAACACACAAAGTTTAGAGATGGTGTTTCTTAAATTTTTGGGTAAAATGAATCGTATACCAACCGGTAGGAAATTCTGCATGAGCACATGACAATCATGAGACTTGAGGTTCTTTAACTTCAACTCTTTCACTAATACAAGGTTCTTTATATTTGAAGAGTAGCCCTTGGGAACTTTAATTCCTTGAAGGAACTCACAAAACAATTTCTTCTCTTTCCTCGACAAAGTGTATACTGTTGGCGATAGATAAGTATGATGCCCTTGCTCAATCGGGGCAAACTCTTCTCTAATTCCCAAGTTCACCAAATCCAACCTCAAATTGACATTATCCTTGATTTTTCCTTGGACATTGAGCAACGTGCCAATTAGACTATTATAGATATTTTTTTTTTCTATGTGCATCACATCAAGAAAATGTCTGACATATAAAGACTTCTAGTATGGAAGTTCAAAGAAAATGGACTTTTTCTTCTAACTACTTGTATCAATTTATTTTGCAAAAGGCTTGCCAAAATTGTTATCCAAGTCTTTTACCTTTGAATACACCTGGGCACCAGTCAACATCTTCAGTGGGCTACCTTCTTCTGAGTCACCATTAAAAGGCTTTTTGCACTTCCTCCAATGATGTTATAATGGTAAGAATCTTCTATGTCCCATGTAAACATTTTTCTTACAAGGATGAAGTCATACTGAATGACTGTTATCTTTATATATAGGGCATGCACCATATCCATTGATGCTGCATCTCGACAAATTACCATAAGTAGGGAAATCATTAATTGTGTCAAACAACATGGTTTTCAAAGTGAAACTTTCATCCCTATTGTAATGACCCAATTTGAGATTAGGGGCTAATGACTTCAAAATTGATTGTAATTAGTGTAATTAAACACTTTTGGAGAAATGTGATGTGAATTTGATATAAATGTACTTGATGATGATTTATTAAGATAGTGAAAATCAGGGGCAAAATGGTAAAATTGGAAATTTACCAACCAATTGGCCAGTTGCCAAAGAGAAAACTCATTAGTGATTAAAAATCAATGGTTGAGATTTATTATCTATGGGTCGAAATCATATGCTTTGCATCTATGTGAATTCATGGAAGAGTGAGTAAGATTATGCCAAGTGGCATTATATGCACCAAGGGATCATGCTATTAGTCAAACACTCACTTTTCTCTCTCTTCTCTCTCCTAGTCACCTGATTAAGCATAGGGAAGGGAAAAATTATGCTTGCCTTATCATCTCCATTATCTCATCATCTCTCTCCCTATCCCTCCATTTCCAGCGACCTAAGGAAGAAAGAGAAGAAGAAAAGTGAGATTTTGATGCCTTTATTGATCTCTAATGCTCTAGACCTCTTCTCTAATGTTGTGCATATCATTGAGAGCTTTATCTTGGTGGTTTCAGAAGTTTGAAAGGTGGTGATTTGGGTGTTGGAACAAATTGGGAACTTGAGAATCAAGGTTTTGGTTTTAGCAAAGTGAAGAGGTGAACATTTAGATCATTTTGATATATTTATTATGATTTTTGGTTGAGTATGATGAATTCTGGAATTTGCCCTGGTTTTATGCTAATTTTTTTGAATGTATGGGTTATATGATGGGTGGTGGTGGAACTGGTTTATCGTGGAGTTATTTTAGTGTTGGATATGGTTTTGAATTTTGGAAGTGGTTTGAATGAATTTGGGTATTGTGTGTTATAGAGACCCAAGAGTATGAATTGTTGTTAGGATGTGATTTTGAGTGTTTTAAGGTTACCAATAGGTTACTTATGAAAATTTAAGTGGGAATGAGCTTTATGTTGAGTTCAGGAACTATTGGCATCAGTTTTGGTAAATCTGGGAATTTCTATCTTTTGCTCCATCTGGAAATTTGATAAGCCTCACTTGAGTTAGGATAAGTCTCACTCGAGTGTTGTGCATATTTTTGCCCAAGTTCTTTCGGTTCTTGTTGCACTTCCATGCCAAAAGCGCGAGTGCACTTCCTGATTTGCGAGTGATGCAGGTCATCACTTGAGTGAGCATGGGTTTACTCGAGTGCAAGTGTAATGCCATGTTAAGAGTTGCTTTCGGCTAAGCACTCGCAGGCCATTTATCAAGGTGTGTTATGATACTTGCAAGTGTTGTCTTCTCACCCTAATACCAAGGGCTGTGCTTGAGTGAGCTCCCTCTTCTAAGGTGTCTGTGCTCTCGGGCAAGCACTCTCTGTGTCTTACTCTTGGGGACTCGAGTGCACTTCCAGTTCCAAAGTTTCTCATTGCTCTCAGGTTCTCACTACCTGTGTTGCACCTTCGGGGACTCGAGTGAATTTGGAGTTATCACTCAAGTGCAAAACCCCATGCTCGAGTATTGTGAGCACTTTCTAGCCGTAGTTGTTGCTCACTGTCAAACACTCACAAGTGAGAGCCACTCTCACTAGAGTGCAAGCCTCCCATCACTCGAGTGAGGTCATCTTCACTCGAGTGAGTCAGCTAAAAATCAGTGTTCTACTTCCAAAAAGGGGTCTTCAGGGTAGTTTCTCCCAACCCTTTTAGCATGTGTTTAGGCCTTTGATGGTCATCCTAAAGAGTTTAAGTGATAACCAACTTAAAGTGTTATAGGAATAAGCATTTGGAAAAGAGATTGATCGGTTCTCCTTAATTTGGTTTATAGGATTTGACATTTTCCAGACTCGTGAGCCCACTGTGACAAGGAACGTCAGGGAAGAACAAGGTAGTGACTCTTCTCTTATACTTTGTGTAAATGTATTGTATGTATGTTGTCATGCATTGTGTTATTGCTGCTACTTTGTGATGCCTTGTGACGCCTTGTGGAGCTTTGTGGCTTGTGATGCTGTTGCATAGTATTTACCGTAAAAGTGGGCATAGTGATTACAGTGAAAGCTAGCACAGTGTTTACCACGAAAGCGGACATTGAGATTACAGCGAGAGCTATTGCATTGTGATTACAGCCGTGAGTGCTGTCGTTCGTGGAGTGAGCCATGAATCATTGAGATACCGCTAAACATGATCATATATGCTATGTGTTTTTACATTGTATGAGTGATTTGTTACTACTGGGATTCTCTTGAATCTCATTCTTTCCAATGACTAACATTTTAATCAAGGCAAGTGGCTCAAAAGGGAAGCAGACAACCCAGAGCGGTTAGGATCTCTTAGAGACATTTTATTTAGTTGTTGGTTATTTGTTTTGGATTTGGGATTATTGTATATATTTTGGGTTGTAAATATTATTTTTGGATATGTAATCCTCTATTTTGGGAAATTATACACCCATTTTATATATACATGAAACTCAGGGTATGCCGGGATCTTAGTTGTGCATTCTGATATTTATGAATGTGATTTAACTGTACAAGTAATTGTATCCAAATGTGAATGTGAAACCAGATTAATTATATTTTGAACTATTCTTCTGGACACCCTATCTTGAAGATAAGGGATTATAATTGTTGTTTTTGTCTTATTGGTCTCTATTTCACTTAATTTTCATAACCCGGATATAATTACGGTGAGGGGGTTACACCTATAACAATCATACATACTGACGCCTTCCTCCCAAAGCAACTTCAAGTCATCAATTAAAGAAGCCAAGTATACATCTATATCATTCACAGGTTGCCTTGGCCTAAAAATTAACAAGGAAAACATCATAAACTTACGTTTCATGATCAAGTGTGGAGGAAGGTTATAAATCATCAATATCACCGGCCACATGCTATGTGTACTACTTTGAACACCGTGCGGATTAATTTCGTCAGTTGACAGTGCAAGACAAAGGTTCCTTACTTTATCCGTAAAGTCAAGGTACTCATAATCAATTGTTTTCTATTAAGGAGCATCTGCAGGGTACCTAAGCTTCGTGTCTTTAATCCTTTCATTTGCATGCCACATCAACTGTTTAGCAATCTCTTCATTACTGTACAGTTGCTTGAATCTCAAAATAATGGGAAAATACCATAGGACCTTCAAAGGAATTTTTTCCTTTCTTCTTCCTATATCGAGATGTGTTGCATTTAGGGCACTTCTCCAATATTGCATACTGATTTTGAAATAATACGTAATTATTAGGACATGTATGTATCTTCTCATATCCCATACCGATTGTAGAGAAAATAATTTGCTTTGCCTCGTATGTCTTGGTAGGAAGTACATTTTCTTCTGAAAGCATATCTTGCAACAGTTCAAGCAATGCAATGAAACTCGAATCACTCAATCCGTGCGAGCTTTAAAGTTGTACAACTTCAACACTGCTAGCAATCTTGTGTATTTAGTACTACCGGCATATAATGGTTTCTATGCATCACCTTTCAACTTCTTAAATTCATTAAGGCAGTTATGAAGCACCCCTTCAACCATATTTAGCATTTCTTCAAGACCATAATCTTAATCAAACATGCTTTGATCAAATTTATTCGAAGCATCACTCGTGGTATGCACCCGATCACTACATGCATCATTTCGTCTCACCATGCCTTATCCATCGTGTATATGTTTGATCAATATGTAACATACTAAATGATCTAGCAAATCAAGTTGACTAATCCGCTTTCCAAAACAACAAGATAAGCAAGGACACAAGATTTTGTTTGAATCTTTTGTATGCTCGATTGCAAATGTAATAAACTATTTCACCCCATCTATATATTCCCTTGAACACCGATTAGATGACATACATTTATGATCCATCTATACCTTCAAACTATTTTTTAAAAAAATATGTGGTTAGTTGTATAACTATTGCATTTACTAATTACTTTTTATATTCTCTTACTAATTTTAAAGTAAAATTTGCAACATGAAATCTTAAAAATTGAAGCTTTCTAAGTCTTAAACCCTATGTTTTAATTGACAAATAATCCATTAATTATTCCCATGACATTATAATAATTTTTCACAACTTATAACAAAAGAAACCATATTTGCCAACACATATCATAGGTAAATTGGAAAACATTACAAGTAAACAAATAAAATACAAATGTTAAGAATATATAAATAATTATTTTACTTATGCAACTAATCCATAACAATCATTAAAACACCTATAAATTATAACTAACTACATATCTTCACATACAACCAATACAAAATAATATTTAATTTTTTCTCATTCATTTTTTTACCATATAAAAAATTAGATTAATTTTTCAGATTTCATAATAAACTAAATATAAAATAAATTTATCAAATTAAACTATTGTTAAATTCTAATAAAATCACATTTGTAAGCTCAAAATTTAAAAAACATGCCATAAATAGAAGCTTCAATAAACTGATTGACTGAAACTACAAACATAAATTAAACATGAAAATAAATCAATAAAATATTAGTGGTTGTAACTTTTTTTTTAATAATAATAATGTGTACAAAACATCAATATATAATAAAATAAAATATGATTAGCTTAAATCAAAAAATATGATTCAGAAAAAAAAAGAAAGAAAATAAAATAAAACAAAAAAGAAAGCATAATCCCAACATTAATTAAATTATTTTCAGCTCAATGTTGAGATCATAAAAAAAAATTATTTTTGACTAGCTACATTGCCAATTATTTTTGGGGAGTCGTACGTACGTACGTACAAAAAGCACATCATTTTGTTTGTGTGTGATTAAAAAAAAGAAGTTGTGAAAAACACAAACATAAACAACATATATATACGTGTGTGCCAAAATAAATACAACATATATATATATATAGTCATTTTGTTAATTACCTCTATAAAATGGAACAAAAATATATACAACATATATATACATGTTCGTGTGATTAAAAAAACCATGTCATAGAATATAATCAACATATATATCAGATTTACACGTGCGTATGATAAAAAAACATATGCAGAAATAACCTAAAAAAAAAAGAAGCACGCTATGCACTTACATATTAATTGATCAGTGCAATGGAGTGGGGGACCACGTAGCCCGTTGGTGACGTAATCTTGATTGAGGAGCAGTTGTTGGGACTAACTGGAGTAGGGACCAAAAGTGGACGAGAGTATGAAGAAAAGGGAATAATTGGGACAGGAGTGGGGATGATAATTGAAGCAAAACAAAGATGTAGATTTGATGATGAAGACATGTGCGCGTGTGAGTGTGTGGGTGTGTTTTTAAGAGTGAAGATGAGATGAAATGGAGGGGGGCGACAGTCTGTGCGAAAAGAGTGAAAGGGAAAGTGTAATGGAGGAATTGAAAGATGAGGGAATAATTAATAAAATGCTAACGTCAAAAAGAGAAGGTGGGGGTGGGGCAGGCGGGAATTGAAAAAAGGATAAGGCAAGTGGTGCTCTAATGGCTGGAGAGTGGATTTTTTTATCCACTCAGCCACGTGCCAGCTGTGGCGCTTTGCTGACCAAACGCCACAGCTAGTTACCAAAAAATAATTAAAAACAGATTGAACTTGTGGCACTTCTTCAAAGAAAGGCCACAAAATGGGTGTCACTTTTCACCCTTTTTGTAGTAGTGTCACCGAATAAATTGTAATTATTTGAGAAATTCAATAAAATGGTGAATATTCATGAGAAAATGAGCAAATTGACTCAAGAAAGGAAATTAGATTTCAAAGGTAATAGCAAAATCGAAACTTTGCCAATTTAGCACAAGATTAATTATTTTCCAATTAATTGAAGTTCATTTCAATTAATTAAGGAAATAAAGGAGAATGTATATTTTGAATATTCTTGATGGAATAAATCAAGAATTGTGGAATTAGAAGGAATTGTGCATAATTCATTTAATTGAATTATGGAAATATTGAAACAATTCATATTTCCCTTTTTCTTGTAATTTTCGTCTAGCACAAGAAAAATGGAGGGGAAAATGATCCTTGGAATTAAACATGCCAAGTGTCATTATCATAGGGTGAGGGGATTAGTTTATGATTTATGAAGAGGAGCACATGTCGAATTGCCTTAAAATAATGCTTCTTAAACATAGTAATGATGATAATGGTACACTACTTGAATGCATGGTTGGATTAGTTGGAGGAAACTCATTTGGTTAGGGAAGACATAAGGGGGGACGCTTTTATGCTAACCAAAAGGGAGAGGAAATTAGTTCAATGCTAATGGAGCAATTATGACACAAATGTGAAGGAGATAAGAATTGTGACAAGTGTCACATTAAGGTGCATTGATGAAATCATATGGTGAAGGGTGATTGGAGTTAAATTATTAAACACTCTTCCTTCCTCTTCCCTTCATATTTTCAGCCAGCAACAAGAGAAAGAAGAGAGAGAGAGAGAGCTTGAAGAACTTTGGAGTTCTAGAGAGAAGGAAGAAGAGGCTTAAGGTAAGTATTGATCTCTTAAGCTTTTTCTTTGTAATCTTCCATGAAAACCTTCTCTAAACTCTTCTTCTCTATGGAATGATGGTTGAGAAGACATATCTTAAGCTCAAGGAGAGAGAGAGAGGAGGATTCCTAGATAGAGAGAACTCAAGATCTTAAGAGGTAACCTCACAAACCTTAGATCTATTCTTGTATGATGTTGTTGTTAAGGTTTGTTTTTGGTTTGGTGATTTTTGGTTAAGTTGTAAATTTGGAAAGTCCTAATCCTAAGGGGTTATGCTGCCCAAATTTCTTTGAATCATGATTAGTATGTGTTTAAATTACTTAATAATGGATTAGAAGTGAAAAGGAACAAGCTTTGGAAGCTAAAACACAAAACTCCAAATTTTCCCTTTTTCTTGAGTATGTTTCGGCCAAGCACTATTCTGGGGGGAAGGAGTTGGAATTTCAATGATTTTATGGTTCCATTGGATTCATGAGGCAAAAAATAGGTGAGGTTACAGTTGGTCACTTTTTCAGAAAAGGCCGAAAAAACATAATTACGAAAACGCCCCTAAAACCCTAAAACAAGCTGTCAAGGGTAATTTCTTAATTTGACACTGAATTTGGTAATTTCAAGTCTGAAAATGGATTCCTTGAGCAAAATTACGTCAGGATAGCCCTAATCAAAATTTTGGAAAAACGTGCCATCAGGCCAGGTACGACGGGACCAGGCCAGGCTGGGCTCCCGAGGTATTTTGGTAAATTTTCATCATAGAGTAATATAACCACAAGAAATACTATGGAAGAGTCTAAAATGATACTTGGATAGGTTATCACCTATTTCTTGTACATTTAATATTTTAGGACAAAGTTAAAAGCCGAAAGTGACACGTTTTACGATGCACACTGAAAAGGGGTTGAAAGAACTTTGAGGTAGGGACATTATCCTTCATACATCATGCCATAGTTATATGATTGTTTGGATGCCATTGTTTGTAAATGTACTTTATTAATCAACATGTTTTTCCTAGAGAGGGGCAATTAGTGCCAGGGGCACTTACACTAGGAGTTGGTGAGAATCCAACGGGTGCAGATTAGTAGAGCTAGGCCCTACTCATGTATACATGCAGATTATGTGTTTATATTGTTCATTAATTAGTGCATACATGGCGTATAACATATTTACTTTTCACATTTTCTATGAATGATAGCATGTTTGTACAGGGATTCCTTGGAATCTCACCCTTTTTTCTAAACAAACATCTCAGCGGGTGCCAATGGATTGAAAGGTAAAGGCGTAGATGCCGGGAAGTGATTAGCACATGTTTATAGTTAGTTTATGCTTAAGATATTTTGAGGAATCCTGTTTATATTGAAGTTTCTACTATATCCTGTATTTTGTCTACGATCGACTTTGGGATTGTAAACGAAAACTTTATCAATATATATGTAGTTTTCTGTATGCCCATGGAATTTCATCTTTATTACTCTTCGATTATCGAAATGAAAATGGGTGTTGACATTGGCAGTGAGCTCCAACGTACATGTTTGTATAAGACAGAAATACCTAATAGGTTGTATGTCTTAAGGTTATTATTCTCGATATGTATTCAGCAAAGATGATGAACTATATGTGTTTAGGGCTAGAACCTACTAAACCAGTGTGTCCTTAGGCCAACAGAATGTTATGTTTTAAGAATGGTAATGAGCAAAGGCTCAAGGTAGTAAGTCCCAAGAAGCCAATAGCATGGGGGTGATTCCATGGGTAGTATGATCAGTGTGATCAAATGCTTTGGTGTAGCCTGGTGAGTTAGGTCCAGTGTTTGATGTGATTGTGTGATCCGGGTGGAGTCCCGAAGAGGCTGTGAGACCTAAGGAGCCAAGCACGATGGCAATAGACAAGTAGGTATAATGTTTAATTGCACACTACATACTATATACTGAATGAATGATGAATGCTGAATATTACTGAGATCTTTGATGAGAATATAATGATTGTGTTGCATGCTCGATGAGCTTGCATATGAGAGAGATAGATTGAATATGATCATTATGTTGCACGGCTTGTCAACTTGCACATGAAAAAGGATGGATTGAGTGATAAGAAGTAATCCCTAAATTGTAAACGTTCAACTTTTGAGGACAAAATTTATTGAATGAGGGGAGAAATGTAATATCCCGAATTTTGGGATTAGAGGCTTGAGAATAAGCCTGAATCAAGTGGACTACTAAGCCCCGATTTAGCAAGAGTCCTAAAAATGAGGATTTGCTGCCAGTGTATTTTTCCAACGTGGCAGTCTTGTTGTGTGACATTTTTAAATAGGCAAATGATGTCCAATGCCTATGAAATTTTTCAGAATAAAAGTAGACTTATCAAGCTTTAATTTGATAGGACATATAGATCATTTGGAACTATATACAAAGAGTTATGAATTTTTGAAGTTAACCCAGTGAAACTGGCGATTTTCAATGGTAGTGTCCAAAAACAATAATTCTAGGAATTGTGAACTTTTAGATGGCTAAATTCTATATTTTTCCTTGAAAATATACTTAATAAGAGTCACATAGCCTTTAGAACCACACCAATTGGACTTTTGTACAAATAGTTATAAATTTTCAAAGTTTGATGACAATTCTGTCCAGTTTTCCAGCAAGTGCGAAAATGGAAATAAATATATAGGCAAAGTAGTCATTAGGCTAATGAAATTGAAAGCCAATATTTTCCCTTTTCCTTATTTTCTGGACGTCCAACAAGAGAGGCAAGAGGGAAATTTAATACTTGGACCACATTAAGAAAAAGATAGAGAAATTGTAGCCAAGTGAAAATGAGTTAAAAAGTCAAAAGTAAAACATGTGCTTAAATAACAATTGAATATTAATATGGAAGGAGGTGGAATGGCTTATTCAAGAAGCCATTTAACTCCCTCACAAGGGCCAATGTTTCATCCAGATACAAGCAAGAAAGAGGGAAAGAATAATCATATATGTTACCTTGACCAACATGTGTAAGATGGAAAAGGACCTAGTGACTTTTGCAAGCAGCCATAAAACCTTAGTCAACACAATTTCCCTTTCTTTTAATGAGCATTTCGGTAAAGGCAAGCAAGAAGGAAAGAGGAAAATATCCATTTAATTGACCTAATCTCACATGGTCAATTAATCATATCTTTTTCAAGAAACCACAAGTGACATATGGACTTTCTCTTTTTCCTTAATTGCATTTCGACCAAGCATTTTGTGAAGGCTGAAGGGAATTAAATAAAACACCACACATACTCTTAAACACTCATTTAGGTCAGCCAAAAGATAGAGGGATGAAGGAAAGAGAAAGAATAAGAAAGAAGAACATTTTTAAGGTAAGAGATTCTCTTTAGATTTTGACCTTCTAAATCACTTCTATGGCTCAAATGATCGTCATAAATATTTTTCCCCTTGATGAGAGCTTCATTTCTATGGTTTTATAATTTCAAGAGAAGGTGTTTTGAGACTTCTAGCAAGAGCCAAAGTTGGAGGATCAATATAAGAACTCAAAAAAGAGCAAGAGGTGAGAAAGAGCTTCACTTTGACATATATATTGTATTGGTTGGTGGTTGTTTTGATTGATTTTGTAATTTTTGGGTTGCCAAACCCTAAGGGGAGGTGCTGCCCAAATATTGATTAATCATGTTTAAAAGGTGTTTAAGTGGTTAATCATGTGATTAGAAGTGTAAGAAGATGTTTAATTGCATGAAAAGTGAAAATCACATTTTCCCTAAATACTGAAATTTTCGGCCAGGAGTATTTTCATCCTCTTTGTACTGGAATTTGATTGATTTGATGATTCCATTGAGTTTAAAATGGAAAATTGTGTGCGAGTACATGTGTTTATGATTTTTGGATGATTATGTTTAAATCTGGAAATTTTAGAAGTTAAGGAGTAAGTATTGGTTGTTTTGATTCCTAGAGGCAATGTTGTTGTGACATGTTTTTCATTAGCCAAACCTACTCCAAAAATTATGAAACATTACAGGATTAAATTAGACATGTAGAGTTTTAATTTGATGGTGGATCATAATTTTTGGACTAGTAGAATAAAAGATATGATTTTCTAAAGTTGAGCCCTGTTTCTGGAATGTAATTTGGAATAGAGGAGGTTTGGAGAATTTTTGGGAAATGTGTGGTTGTAATTGGGGCTATGTAATATTTTTATTTGAAAGAGGATTGAAAAATCTTTACACAGAAACTAGAACCACTCAATTTAGATTTTTCTATATTTAGTTATGATTTTTCAAATTTGGGTAAAAAATCTGGCAAATTAAAGTAACCCACGAATTTATGGCATTTTAGATATATTGGAGCAAGTATGAGACCAAATCTTATACACATGTCCTAAAGGCTAATGTAGCCCATTAAGCATTCACTTTTCATGGCTCTAATAATATCATTATTTATTTAGGGCCATGAGGTGACAAAGAAGAAGCATCTTCAATGGTTGGAGAAATGGTATAAGAAAAGGACATAAAGTGAAAGGTAGTGAACTTACCTCTCCTGCATGTATTGATGCATGTGATTGTTTTTCTTGATTATGTGAAACATATATGAATAATTGAAGCACTGTTTCTATTTATGCTATGGCTTTGAGTGTGTTATATGAAACATTGAGCACGTAGATATGTCATTGTGCTAACATGAGTTTATATAAGGCAAGCATGTCATGTATTAAACACTTATCCTGCATACATATTGGTATTGTTTACCACTGAGATTCCTCGAATCTCACCCTCCCCAACCAACCATTTAGACAGGTGAGAACAAGAGGTGTGCTATGTAATCCCCTTCGTAATTATGATTTGAAATTTGTAATTAAAATGAAATAGAGACCAATAATCATCAAAAGTTATTTAATATCATTTCCGTTGGGAAGGGTGTTCATAAATTCTTTCAAAACTTTGCCTTTGTCCTGGTCTCAAATTCATGTTTCGAATATATTTACCCTGTGCAGTTTAAATCAAATTTTTACATATCAGAGTGTAAAAGAAAAATCCCGGCAACCCCCGGATATCATACATATCTACTAAGGGTTTACAAATTCTCATATAGGTGATTATCCAAAATCATATCCAAAATTTATATCCCCATTTACATAGAATAATCCCAATACCAAAACTGATAACCAATAACCAAAATATAAATCTCCTAAGGGAGTCCTATCCGCCCTTAGTCGTCTCCTTCCCCTTGGAGTCACTTGCCCTGTCTGAAGATTAGACAAAGGAAAGAATGAGATTCAAAAGAATCTCAATAGTAACAAGTTACTCATATGATACATAATCATAAAGCATGCAAGTAAATCATCAAGTAGCATCATAGCATAAAACACAGCACGCAGGCTACCACATATGCACATAATCACATAATCTCATCCCCCGTATTCCACCGCACCGAAGGCACTGTCCTCCCACCGTTAACACCAATGGGCCACGGGTGAAAGTTTCACAAATAGCCTTTCGGATTTCACATATAGCCTTACGACTTCCACATAGTCTCATCCCCCGGATTCCACTGCCCCGAAGGCACAATCCTCCTACCGTCAACACTGATGGGCCGCAGGTGATAGACCCACAAACTATGATCAAACAAACATACCATGTATCACATATAGTATAAGGAAAAGAGTCACTACCTTATTCTTTCCTAATGTGCTCTGGCAAAGGCTGATCATGAACAAGACAAATATCAAATCCTATAAAACATAAACCAAATCAAGTACGGAAAGTAAATTCTTTACTCCAATTTCTTAATGTAACAACACTTAAAGTTTGTTATCATTTGAACTCTGTAGGTGGCTACTAAAAGCCTAAACACATGTCTAAAGGGTTGGGAGCACTTGACCAAAGATCCCTTTTTCCGAAGCTTAACACTGATTTTTGACTTAGGCACTCAAGTGAAGAAGACCTTACTCGAGTGATGGAGCAACTTGCACTGAGACAAAAAGTTATCACAGCACTTGAGTCCTGACCTCAACATTCGAGTGATAGCCTTGTACTCACCCGAGTCCTAACGAGTGAGGCACAAGAAGTGACTACCTGAGAGCAACCAAAACCCTAGAATGAGAAGTGCACTCGAGTACTGGCTCTAACACTCGAGTGATGGCTCAATACTTACAGGTGCTAGCACACACTCTTGAAAATTGGCCAGCAAGTGTTTCCCCGAGATGCGACCTCATAGTGCAGAATACCTTTGCACTCGAGTGACACCAAGATCACCCGAGTGATGACCCCTATCACTCGCAAGTGACGAAGTGCACCCTTACATTTTGGCTTGGAAGTGTGACCGAAAACTGAAGAAAAGGGCAAACAGTATGTTGCACTCGAGTGACACCCCTATTTACTCGAGTGACACCCCTGTACACTCGAGTGAGGCTTATCAGAAGCCAAAAAGCAATAACTGATAGAATTTTCCAAACTTTCTACCAAAGTATCTAATGGTTCCCAAAATCCACAAACAGATCTATCCCTACCAAATTTTCATAAGAAACACATTGAAAGCACCAAAACAACCAAATTCTCATTCTAGCAACAAGTTTTAGTTTTGGTTATCACATTCCCATACATTAACCAATGACACCACTTTTCCTTCCAAGATTCCAAACTAACTCCAACAACTTAAATCCTTGATTAACCAACATTAGGCCACCAAATCTAACACCAAACGCTATCCAAATTCATGCATTTCAAATTATACCAAAATTAGGGCAATTTCCACAAATATCAAAAATTAACCAAAAATCACTATATATATATATATATATCAAAATGTCACAAATGCTCACCTCTTCTTCTTCCCAAGGCTAAATCCTTGATTCCTCTACTCTCAAATTTGTTCAAACTCTAAAACACCTTCTTTCAAAATTCTACAATTATCAAGATGAAGCTCTCATCAAGGTGGACAATATTAAAGAAGAGTAATTAAGCATTAGATGGCATCTAGCAAGTCAAAATCTCACCTTTGTACTTTCTCTTTCCTTCCTTGCTCAGCGAAAATGGAGAAATGGTGAGAGAAGGTGAGATGATGATGAAGATGTAGATTTTTTCCCTTGAACCATGCACCTAGCCGACCTTGAAGGAGAGAGGGAAGAGAAAAGCATGTTTGAATAATTTGACTTGATCCATGGTTCTCATTTGGACACTTGTCACAATCTTGCTCTCCCTTCCATGTTCACATATGAGCTCATAAGCATAGGATTCCACCCTATTAATCACTCAATCCTAGCCATTGATCCTTAAATTACCAAGGAGTTTCCTCTTCGGTAACTAACCAATCGGTCGATAACTTTCTTTTTTACCGATTTTGCCCCTGATTATGGCAATTCCACTTGAATCACCACTAAGCACATTTTATCATTCCATATCACCTTAACATGCGCCCTCACTCTTATTTAACTCAATTTAGATGTTAATCCATAATTGAACTTAAATACAAGGTTTAGGCACTGATCAGAACATATTCATATCGTAATTCACATCATATTCTTTATAAGTATTTAATTAACAATAATTACACCACTTGTAAAGTCATTAGCCCCTAAGCCCAAGTTGGGGCATTACATGCTGAGATCAAAGAAGAGAACCACACGAGAGGAATGCAGTGGTGGAACGAAAGCGAGAAGATATCTGCATTTCATTGTAACAGATGTAGACACCCTAGTAACCCTGTGCGACTACATTATTTGTAATTATTATATACGAACTCCTATGGGGAATTTCTATAATCATGTACTTATTACAGTATTTTTATGCTATTCTGCCAGGCTATCTAACCCGGACCAGACCGACCAAACCGGGCTGGAAAACGATGACCCGACCACTAAACCGGTCCGATCCGGTGACCCAGTCTGGGTCATGTTTTTTTTTTAAAAAATATTTTTTTAAAAAAAAATTTCCTTTAGAATTTCATATAATAAGCCTAAAATATTCCATTTCTCATCGGTTTGGTCCCGATTTAGCTCCGATTTGACTCTGGTCTGGTCCACTGACCCTTGACCTAATACCCCGACTGGTTCGTTGACTGGTCCGGGTTTAATTACCTTGTATTTCTGTGTGCCCACTGAACTACGCACAAGTACTCTGAAAAAGGTGAAAATAAGATAAGGGTGTTACAAACTCCCTTAAAATTTTGATTTATAATAAATAAACCTCATGTTGTTACTTTAATCACTTTAATAAATTTATTAAGTTTGTTACTGTTATTTGTCAATTAAAATAGTTTTCTTATATGAAAAAAACTAGAGGAATAATATTTAAAAAATATAAAAATAAGAATGTCATCATTTGTATATCATTTACTTGTTTTTTTGTGTTAATTGAGCATTGATAGCATAAAATTATCATCATTTATGTTAAATATATTCTTGTGATGATTAAGCTTGATAGTTTAAATATTAAATTTTTGTTAGAGGATATCTCTTGTCCTTATTAATTTTTTATTAACAGTGCACATATTTTTTTTAATTAGAGATTCAACGTTTATTTTATATTTTTTTAAATATTATTCTTCTAGTTTTTGCAATACGAAAGAACTATTTTAGTTGACAAATGATAGTAAAAAATTTAATAAATTTATTAAAATGATATAATGTAACGGCATGTGGTTTAATATTATAAATAAAAATTTTAAGAGAATTAAACTTAAATTTTGAAATGTCAATGGGTTATTTATAATTGATCAAAGCTCAAAGGTTTTATAAAATTAGTAATTTGCACAAGACGTCGCATAGAATGACACATGTCATTTCATAATCTGATGTAGCATTTTCCGTTAAAAACATAATGGTTGCTTTACGGCAGGGGGTTAATAGTTAAAAAAATAAAAGATAAGGAGGTTAAATTTAAAATTTAAAATATTAGGAAGTTAAATATAACTGATCCAAAATTCAAAAAAAATTGTTTAATTTAACATTAATTTTAAATTTCATATACCATCGTGATTCACAAACACTCAACCTTTGTATTCGTTCTGGTTTGCTTGGTTCTCCCATTCATTTTTACCTTGTTAGTGCTTAGTAGGAATCATAGTAATATTTTCTGGTTTGCTCTTGAAATTTGGTTGCTGATGTGCTGCAGAATATTGATGAATGGTGATGATTAGTTTCGTGCTATTGATTTTTTCTCATTGTTGGACTTATGGATTGTCGAATTGTCTGATTGTTGGACTTCCGGGCTTATTTATGTCTCAATGATGATCTGGACTTTTTTCGTGCTCTCTGTCCACATCCTCTTTGACCCTATCGCACCTGCTCTGGGTGGTGGAAACAATGGGTGTATTTGGAATAATGGTAGAAAAGTGACTTATTTTCAATTTAATTTTTAAAATCTTAAGATTGAGTAAAATGATTAATGTTTGGATTGGTGATTAAATAAATGTTTTTATGAAAGTGAAAAAGGTGTTTAGTTTAGTTTTTATATAAGTGGTTTTTGTGATATTTAAGAAAAAAAATGTTAAAAATTATGAAAAGTGAAAAAAATTAACTTTAAAAATTTGGCAATAGTAAAATACAAAATAAAATTACAATAAACATGTGAATGAATTACAAATTATACAAACTTAAAGCTTTTGATAAAGTAAAATATAAAAGAATTAATCAAATTAAAAGTCTCATATAATTTAGTCCCTTATGGTATCACGAACATGATTCATTTGGGTTGAAGATGTTTGAGCATCATTTGTCGACAAAGGCTCTTGATCTTAACTATTATCTAGATCAACTATATTGGGTGTGTTTGGAATAGTTGTGAAAAAATGACTTATTTTCAATTTGAATTTTGGAATTTTAAGATTGGGAAAAAATAAAATTAGGTAAAATGATTAATGTTTGGATTGGCGATTGGATTAATACTTTTATGAAAGTGAAAAGGTGTTTGGTTTGGCTTTTACATAAGTAGCTTTTATGATATTTAAGAGAAAAAATGTTAAAAATTATGAAAAGTGAAAAAAAATTTAACTTTGAAAATTTTGCAATGGTAAAATATATAATAAAAATGTGAATAAATTAGAAATTATACAAACTTAAAGTTTGTTATAAAGTAAAATATAAAAAAACTAATCAGATCAAAGGTCCCATACAATTTAGTCCCTTATGGTATCACGAACATGATTCATTTTAGTTGAAGATGTTCGAGCATCATTTATCGACGAAGGCACTTGATCTTAACTATTATCTATATCAACTATATTCTCATTTTCAACTTCCCTAAATTCTACATCAGTTTTAGAATTTCTTCTAATGAAAATTTAAGTGATAAAACACAAAAAAGTGTCATCGAATAAATAGCGTCGATCTTTCTCGAGATATCCAAACTCACAGCATTTCTTTCATCATCCTTTTCAAGTTTCTCTTCTTCTTCCTACTTCAATTGTATCACCATTTTTACTCTCTCTCTCTCTCTCAAGATGACTATTCTCATTGATCACACCGACCTACTTGGTAATTTTTTTGTTTTCTCGAATCTTCTATTTTATTTCTTCGTTTTCGTCTTCTGAATTGTTTTCCCTACGTTTCAAAAATTATGCACTGTATAACTGCAAATCGTTCTGTTTCTGGAATTTTTTTCGGATTTTGATTTTGATCGACTGGATCTTGGTTTTGCTGCGTAAAATGTTTGTTTTCATATGCTTTGAAAAAGTTGCCGATCGATGAGGCGATGATTTTGAAATGTGAAATTTTACCAGAAAATGGCAGGAATCGAAGCAGAGCAAAAGAAGGCATCCAAAAATGAGAAAGAAGTGGGGTTTGTAGTTCCACTTAGAAATTCATTTGGCCATGCATTTAACAATCTGTAACCGATGAAAGAGGGAAGAAGAAGACACTTTGGAGAGGGCGAGAAGAGACGGACATGAGATGTAGAAGAGATAGAGAAAAATAAAATATGGGTTGATGAGTATTAAAAAATCTGAAACCAATGGCAAGCCAATCATAATAAGCTCGGACTAGTGGCTTATAGTAAAAGCCGTTTATAAACCTTAAGTAGCTTTTCACCAATCGTTCAACCAAACACAGTATTTACGCATCCATTTTTTCAATCGAACATATAGACGTCCAATTGTAAGATTGGGTCTTCCAATCGCAATGCCAAACATACACAATAGTGGTGGTTGGATTTTTGGTTGCCAAATCGCACCTTTTTGGATACCGAGTAGAGATTTAGAAAACAGAGAGGGAGAGGGAGAATGGTTTATGGAGTGAATCTCACTGAGCTTAGATAATGACTCAGGCAAGAGTTATGGCATTATATAATCAGAGTGATTACAGAGAGATGAATGGCTAGCAACCATGTGGATGATTACAGACATATAATAATAAACAAACTCTTAAGTATTAACTTAAAAAGAAGCGAATAAAAGAATATTATTAAAAGTTATATCGCACTTAAAGTACACGCAAAGTTCAATTGATAATCATGGGATAGATTTGGATTTAGACAAAAAAGAACTATATCAGTATATTAACAACTCTTTATTCTTGTCTTCCTGGAAATAAAACAGAGAAGAGTACATACATAACCACTAACACATTATTGAGTACCAAAAGCATAATTTAACACACCTTTTTTATTTTGGGTGTTTGAATGCTTACCTTTCATGAGTAAAGGATGATAGAATAGGGGGATTTGGCACATCCACGAATCCTTCAAGCATTTGTACAACTTGCTTCATGGCCGGTCTTGCTGATGGGTCCTCTTGAATGCACCAGATACCGATCTTCACAAACTCTGCTACCCTTTTAATGTCAATTTGAGCATCCTTATCATCTTCCACTAACAGGTGCAATCTCCTTTCGTGAAAGCAGTCATATGCCCAATCTATTAATACAATCTTATTCTCATCTTCAACATTCATATCAAAGTTCTTTCTGCAACAAATGACCTCCAATAACAACACTCCAAAGCTGTAAACATCAACCTTCATCGTAATTGGCTTGTTTTTGAACCACTCAGCTGCAACATACCCTTTAGTTCCTCTAATTGCTGTTGTTGTTACAGTTTGGTCAATCTTCAATAGCTTTGCTAAACCAAAATCTGATATCTTGGCGGTGTACGAATCATCAAGCAAGACATTCTGAGGCTTGATATCACAGTGGATGATCTGAGTGCTACATTCTTCATGCAAGTACAAGAGTCCTTTGGCTATTCCTATTGCTATTTCCACCCTTTGATACCAAGTTGGCCTTTGATCTTCAAAAAGAAACTTGGCTAAAGTTCCCCTACTCATGAATTCATACACAAGTAGCCTATCCTCTCCTTCATTGCAGAATCCCAACAGTTGCACGAGATTCCTATGATGTGTTCGACCAATCGAACTCACTTCTGCTTCAAATTCCTTCTCGCTTCCTTTCACCATATTCAATTTTTTCACAGCAATGAGTTTGTTCCCTGGTATGTCAGGTAGAAAACCTTTGTAAACAATAGAAAATGCACCACAACCAAGTTCTTCCGAGAACCCTTTTGTTCCTTTCCTAAGCTCTTCATAAGTGAAACTTCTAAGATTCATGGTTGATGTTAATTGGGTAGCTTGATCACCTTTAGGACTACTGCGGCCACATCGATATGCAACCAAACAAGCTGCTACCAACAAAACCAAGTTTAAGAAAACTGAACTGCTTAGGAGTGTGGAACCTGTGATGATCAACTTTGATCGATCATTGTCTCTATTGATATCCTCTAGAATCAAAGTAGCATTGTCCTTCCTTATTTTGATCAAGGCTTTTCCTCCAACAGAAGGATCCATTCTTCCGTTAGAGAGAGGTTGTTTCTTCTTCCAGCATTTGCTATCTCTGAAAGTAATAGAGGAACAAAAGCAATCGTCCAAGCATGCTTGTCTGCACCAATCCTCAGACACTGATTGAAAGTATTCATAGTCAGAAAATGGCCAATCTGTATTGGGCATCTCGTTGAAATCAAAGAGGTTTGTTTCCAAAGAATTTTGATCACAACTTTGCGAAACAAACTCCTGTTTGCAACCTTTCATCACATCACTCGGATCAATGAAGCTATAA
The DNA here is from genome assembly GCA_963210345.1 of Inga oerstediana. NCBI lineage: Eukaryota > Viridiplantae > Streptophyta > Magnoliopsida > Fabales > Fabaceae > Inga > Inga oerstediana. The sequence goes on along the minus strand of OY723399.1, from coordinate 74,057,785 downwards.
CCATTTGGACACTGGCAACTTTTATTGGTCCCATAAAATGTGCAATAGCTGTTGAAACCACAAGCTCCACTTCCTATCTCTCCATTAACACGCAAACAAATATTTGAAGGTGTGACAGAGAGAGTTGACCAATTTCCAGTGTTAGAGCCACTGTTCTTGGGGTAGATATAGTGCCTAAATACACCATCATAATCAAGAACAGCTCTGTGGTAGAAATCTTGTGTAGAATACAGAGTATTTGATGATATTGTACTAATGATAGTTCCATTATCTGCACGTAAAATTATATAGCCAGATAGGTTGAAGATCAAAGAGAAGCCAGTACCAAAAGCTTGAGTACTCCAATAATCAGAATTCACAATATCTGTTGGAAAATGGGTTGTGTAAAGCACAAGATTCCCATCACCTTGTAGATTAAACTGAAATCTTCCTGTTGAATAGTTGGTTGCCAAATAGCGTGCAACGAGTTGAGCTGGTTGATTTAGAGCCTGTCCTGGTAAAATTGTGTCAGTGGGAAGATCAAAGCTCTCCCACAAAGTTCGAGAGTCTTGTCCAACTAACACGAAGTTACCAGAATCAAGCATGGCTGCGTAAGCGACACTTCCACTTCTTGAAGGGCTAGCATTCCAAATTTTCTTACCATTAGGATCAACAAGTTGGAACCAACCATTTAAGGTCAGCTCAACTTTAGAACCCTTTGGTGCAAGATTTTGTCCATTGGCTGACCAAACAATAGTTTCTTCTGGAATACTGTTAAACCAGGTTGCTAGTAAAAACCCATATTCCTCAATTTGTTTGAACCCAAATGCAAATTCACCAGATGGTGAAGCCCTGAAAGAGTCATCTTCTCCAGCAGTAAGAGAAGTTCCTAGAGTGATATTACTGGTAGTCTGAGCAAGTACAGAAAGTGAAAACAAGGCAAATAAGAGGGACAACCAGATTGGATATAGCTGCACAAAGGCCATTGTTAGATGTACGAAAGGACTCTGTTTTGATGAAACATGAGTAACCGGTGTTCCTTAATATAAAGCACCAGTCAACCTCGAATAGCTAGGGTTTGCTAAGCAATATGTCGTGAAGAAACTGCCTGAAGTGAAAGCAAAACCAATATTTTTTCTGAAGTCAAATGTTATTTAAGTCATCTCCTTGTGTAACACGTCGAGGAAAAATCAACTCGTTCAAAAGTAATCTGGCAACGATTCATTTATTGGACAAATTGTCCCAGTGACTTCAAGATCTAACAACTATAGCGACAATTCAATAAATGGTAAAAGGTAGGAAAACACACATGAGTTTTTATAGTGGGTCTAGCATCGTAAATATTTTAAAAGTGTAAAAATACTCATGAATATTTAAAATTGAAATAAAAATACCAACACCATTAAATATGATGTAACATTGTTACTTTTTTTTAGTATGACTCACTCTTTTTGTACATATATATATAATAGTGTTAGGTTAAATTTAACAGTGCTGGCATTTTTACTCTGATATTAAATGTTCATGAGTATTTTTGTACTTTCAAAATGTACTTGATATTGGACGTACTTTTAGTAAAAATTTATGAGTATTTTTCTCCTAAACCCGTCCGTAAATAAGCTTCAGATTCTTCAGATGATGCAATACGTTATGAGTATCATTTAAAAACAAAATCTTGTACAAATATGTTTGAGCTATAATTGGTAAATGAGCTTGAAGATAATTAAGACCTATATAGAAAATAGAATTCATTGAAAACATTGTTTCTATCAAAAGTGAATTTAATAAGAATGAAAAGGGTAAACAAAAATACTAAACTTGTAATGTGTTTGCGTAGAGAGATGTTCATATCAAAACATTTATGTATCTAGGGAGTAAAAGATAAATTCAACAAAGACGGAAAAGAACCCCAATGGTGCTAGCAAAATAATAATATAAATTTAATTAAAATATACAAAAAAAAAAAATCCATATTCAACTATGATTTTTAGCACTAGTATACAAATTCATAAATTCTACTCCCTCCGGTCCTAAATATAGGACATAGTTTATAGTACAATTTACACTACAAGCTATGTCCTATATTTAGGACCGGAGATAGTAATATCACTTTGAATCATTAATTTTTTTTTTTTTTTTTTTGCCAGCCACTTTGCCTAGTTAATACATCAACAATGTAACATATATTAATTTATGAATTTTGAAAATTTCACAGCCAAATTTCAGTGTTGTTAACATGATTCATTTAACACAAACGAATTGCGGCTTAGGGCACGAGAAAGAGTCAATAATGCATTAATTTTTTTTCTTTTTTTCATTAGAAATATATCAAAATGACGTCATTTTGGACTTTGGAAAAAGCAAAGAAAAACATATAATATACAATCTGGTTGACCATCCCAGCCCACCTAGTTAGTTGGATTACACCGGGTTAATTAGGCTAAACTAGATTGATTGATCAAATTGTCGGAATGAATGGTTCACCAAGTTATTAGTCTAACCATCCAGTAGGGCTGATCCGAGTTTCAATATCATAATTATATGTTGTGTTTCCTTTGTGCAGCGGGTTGATTTTTGCCTAATCAAGTGTTCCCAGCATTTTAATTGATGCATTTATAATATGTTAATTTTTGTTAGTTTAAATACATGATGGGTTAATATATAATGGGCCTTTATTTTAAAATATATGATGAAAGACTAACCCATGGATTGAGAGAAAATGATGGAGGAAAATGGGGGGAGAATGGTATTTTTCTCTGTTTGGATTAAATAAAAAAAAATTGAAAGAAAGAAAAGTTGGAGAGAAAAAGGGACATGAGACCCACATCATTTTCTGTCCAACTTGTCTCTCTACATATAGAGAGAAAATGAGAACAAAACTTAGTTTTCTATTATTTGGCCTCACACAAATTAACAAAACTCATTAATAAATGCCATACATGCATGCGTTTAAAAATACGTTTTCCCTTTTTTTGACTTTGTCCCTTTCTTACTTATTTATTTATTTATAAATATCCTTTTTTATATTTAATTTTAATAAAATCAAAAAAAATTATCTATTGTTATTTTTTACCTTGAAAAATTACCTTTTTATGAAATCAATTACTCAAGATATCATATTCCATTTTAACCCTTTCGCTTTTTATTAATAATATGAGATAATTTATAATTTATTTATTTCCTATTATTATATTTAATTTAAAAAAATTATCCACTATGCTTACCTTGAAAAATATTTTTAAAAAAAATTTTGGTTTAAAATATAATAACATCAAAACATATTTTACCAAATAATTTGGTTTTAAATTATATGATGATGCTAATGTTAATATGATGCATTGTGATATTTAATTTGATTTTAAATATAATGTATTTTTATACAGAAGGGTATTTTAGTCATTCACATACTTATTTTAGTAATAACTCATTTATTATAAATTTGGGATTTTAGGATCAGACAATAGCCCGAGCCAGACACAGAGTATTGGACTAATAGATAGGCAAGGGAAGAGTGATCCAAGTAGTGAACTTATCCTACTTGCATGTATTTTATAGTTATGCTTGTGTAGTGATGCATGTGATTGTTTTACTTAATTGTGTATAGCATATTTGCATGATGAAGCTTTGCTTCTGTTTATGCCATGGTCATGAGTATGATATATGAAACATTGAGCACACAGAAATGTCATTATGTGGCATACATCTAGTTAAGACTAACATGTCATGCACTAAGCATATATCATGCATGAATTTAAGTAATTGTTTACTACTGAGATTCTTTCGAATCTTACTCTCCCCTAACCAACCATTTAGATAGGTGGGCCCAGGAGGTGTGGTGAAAGCAGATAAGAGGACTATACAAGGAAAATATAGAAGGTTCTGGTTCAGTACAGGAGAGGCAGTTGGTTATCTGCAGGCTTTTATTATATTTTAAGTTTGTAAGCATTATGTACAATCCCTATAGGAAATTTCTGTAATATAATCATGTACTTTATATCAATATTTTCATGTTATTCCTGTATGCACACCAAACTGCGCGCAAACACTGTAAAAAATGTGGAAATAACATAAGGGCTTTACACTTAAACATAATATGGACTTTACCAATTGAGTGCACAAAACCGAATTAAGGTGCAAAAATAACCATTAATTTACACCAAAAGTGCAAATGAGGGCAAAAATGATAATGCCATCAAAATTATAAACATTGAATTAAGTAATAGATGTTTGACAAACTTAATACAGATATCACTTTTGACTTCTTTTATAATGTTTATTGTCACGCCCTTATCTTAATTTTAATATTTTTTAGAATATTTGCGGAAAATGATATGCGGTTCGGTGGGCAATACAGGAATAGTATAACTATACTGATAATATGTGCATAATTACATAAATTCCCCATAGGGGTTTGTACATGATACTTACGATTAAGGTAGTCGTACAAGGCTACTAGGGTATCTAAACTCATTTTAGTGAAACGGAGACTTCTTCCCGTCTCCGTTCCACTACTGTAATTCCCTCATACGGTACTCTGCATTGTTGTTCGTATATCTTCTATCGTCTCCTGTCTAAATTATTGGTAGGGGAGGGTGAGATTCGAGAGAATCTCAGTAGGAAACAGATACCATAATGCATGCATGATTGATGCTATATGTATGACATGTTAGCTTTATCTAGATATATGCCCAATAATGACATTTCTGCATGCTCAATGTTTCATACAACAAGACTATGACCACAGCAAAAACAAAAACAGAGCTTCATTTATTCAAATATGCTCTACACAATCAAGTAAAGCAATCACATATATCATTACACAAGCAAAGATATCAAATACATGCAAGTAAGGTAAGTCCCCTACCTCCAATCTTTCTCCTCGATTTGCGTGCCAACAGCTCAAGGCTCTATATTCGATCCTACAATGTCAAATGTACTATTTAGACACTTCCATAATGTTTCTGGAGATTATACAAGTCTATCTTGAAAAATTACTAAAATACCCCAGGGGACCCCGTCTTATCGTACCTGGTTTGGCTATACTTTTCTCAAAATTCTAACCTGGGCTATCCTAATATATTTTCGCCCAAGGAATCCATTTCAGGACTCAAAATTACCAAATTCACTATCAAAAGACGAAATTGCCCTTGGCAGCCCTTATTTCAGTGTTTTAGGGGCATTTTCGTAATTATGCTTTCTCGGGCTTTTCCGAAAAAGTGCCCAACTGTAACCCCACCTAATTTTTACTCCTGAACTCAATGTGGAACCATCAAATCATTGAAAATCCAACTCTAAGGCCCTCTAACAGCCCTGACCGAAATGTATAGGTTCTCCGGGAAAAATTAAGGTTTTTTTGTTTCGGCTCCGTAAACATGTTCTTTTCTACTCCTAACCACTTTATTAACTATTCCATTAGATTACAACTACCATTTAGTATTAATTTGGGAAGCATAACACCTAGGCCAACCTATTTCCATAAATTAAAACCAACGGCAATCCGGCGAAATTTCACCAATTAAATTGCCCACATAAGCTAAAATAGTCAATATACAAAAGTTTGGAAGTTACCTCAAGCTCCCACTAGCTTTTCTCAAGAGTGGCTGAAACCCTAGCTTCCCTAACACCAAATTGAACTTCACAACCTTAAATCACATGAATAGGAAGCTTAGGAACGGAGTTATACGCATTAGGAACTAATTTACCGATGAAAACACTTACCTTTGCAAGTTTTTCCTCTCTTTCTCTCTCTAAGAAAATCTCACACTTCCTCTCTCTTGTTGCAGAAAAACTAACGAAAATGGGAGGAGGAAGATGATAAAATATGATTTTATAAAATATTATAATTATCCAATAATTATTTTTCCATTTTCGGATTGTTACAAAATTTTGGCAGATTTCTGTCTAATCTTTAAAAAATCATAACTAATTATAGAAAAATCGAATTGAAGTGATTTCAAAGCCTATAGAACCCTTATTGAGTCTAGTTTCAAGGAAAAATATAGAATTTTGCTAGATGGAATCACAAAAGTCCCAGAATTTCAATCTTTGCATACTGTTCCAGAAATTTCACAGTTTTTCTGTGATGATTTCAAAAATTCATATCTTTTTGTATATAACTATAATTGAGTCATATGACCTATCAAATTAAAGCTTAAGATGTCTACTTTCATCTTATAAAATTTCATAATTTTTGGTCATCATTTGATTATTCAAAATCACATGACAAGCTCACTACCTCATAGGCGATTTTACTGAAAACATAATTATATTCTCCAAAGTTCACCATTTTACTTTCTTAACATCCCAAAGATATAAGAATCATTAGGGGATAAATTTGGGCTTAACAGTCTACTTAATTTAGACTTATTCCCAAGCCTTCAATCCCAAATTTTGGGATATTACATTTATAGTTATTTTTGCACACAAAAAAAGTCTATGGTTACTTTTACATTTTTGATACAAGTTAATGACTATTTGGCACTTTAACCCTTCTTTTTTAAAGTGTTAATATCATTGTTATTCTTTACAGTTTACTCCCAAGTTTGCTTTTTCTCGTTTTAGTTTCTTTTTAATTATAATTTAATTAGGACCTAAACCTGGAGTTAACGGTGTAAAATATGATGATGTGGCGTTGACGTAATTCATTATGCTTGTTTGGCATGGTGACTGGGCAAGCTGATTTATATTTTTTTTAGGGGGAAGGGGAGGGGGAAGCTATGACCCATCATCTTTTTCATCAACAAAATTTTCTTTTCTTACTTCTCAGGCCCTATTTATAGGGCAGAAATAGAAATTTTTCACATAAATTTACAATTTTACCCTTCATTTATTATTATATTAACTCTATTTTCATGGAGTATATCATTCTATATCTTTTTATAAGTCACTTATACCCTATTTTTGTAAACCAAGAAAAGCATTAAATGAATAAATTTTTTCATATTTACCGTTAATTATGAAATAGTGCACATTTTCCCTCACATCTTTTTACATCTATGCATTTACACCTCTCTCTCTCTCCCCCCCCCCCCCCCTCCCCCTTCTCCTCTTTCCCATGTGCCCAACCAATAGTAAATATGGGTAAAATTGCAAAACCTTATTTATTTTCCTATAAGTGACTTATATCTTAAACAAAACTTTTTGATACAAATGGCTTATAAAAAGGTACAGAGTGGTCATGTATATTAAATAGAGATAAAGTTGAAAAGTTATTAAATTTTATAAAAAAGTTGTTGAAGTTTAAAGTATTTTCTTTTCTTTTTTGCTCAGATAAAGTATTTTCTTGATATGTATGTAACTTGCTGAAATTGCCTTATAAATATGACTATATGAATATTTTAATGCACGAATCAACTCTTCCATCATAGAGTGATTGCTTCTTCTATAAATATGACTATATGAATATTTTAATGCACGAATCAACTCTTCCATCATAGAGTGATTGCTTCTTCTTCCAACTCTTTCATCAATATGAAGGTGTAAAGAATTTCCATTGGGAGCTCTCTCCCCTGGGGCGCCTCAAAGAGGTGAATTCCTGTCGGGCCTATCAGATTGGGGGCGCCAGGACTAGTCGGTTGTCGGGGGCCCATATCGGTAAATCCTGCGTTGACCTTCAGGTTAACGCCGGATACCTGGAAGGTGGGTGCACCGAAGGCCAAAAATGGTCCATTGCATAAACCATCAAAAAAGAAAAAGAAAAAGAAAAAGCTACCCCAAATGGAAGAGTTGATTCTTCCATTAAATGAAAGTGAGTGTCTGTGCAGAAAGTGAAAGCAGGGCAAGCAAAAGCAACAGTATCAATGAACTTTGAGTTCAGCAAACTAAGAGACCATTATCTCAATATCAGTAACGTTGGGCCTTCTGTTCTTTTTCTTATTCCTTTGATTGTAGAGTAAAAAACTATAACTAATTTGTTTTGTCTTAATTACATAGACCCCTTCTTTATTTTTAAAATTCATAAATCTCTCATAAAATTAAAATAAAATTAAAATGTATGTGTGAGAAACTCTTCTTATATTTTGAGATTCAGTTTCTATCCATCCAAACATTAAATTTAATTTTTGAACTTTTGTCTTACCAAAATGCCCTTCTTTAACATCTATGGGCCAAAAAATTTTATACCATCAAATTTTAATTCTAATAGATTTTTAAACTTTCTAATACACTAAAAATTTATTAATTTTGAGATTGTAAAATTTATTATTTTAATTTTTCACCATATTTATTGAAATTTATTTATTTTAAGTTTCTTAATGACTAAAAATATATATCAAACACATTTTTTCTATCAAATATAAACTATATAGGTTTAATAGATTGTATACGTCATTGAAATTTATGATTTCATTTTTTTTCCTAGAAGTATTTAAAGAACTTGAATTTTTAAAAGTTTGTGATATTTATAAACTGTCATTAAAGTTTGGGATTTGTATTAAGGGTAAAATTTATATCATTTTTTTCCTAGAAGTATTTAAAAAAAACTTGAATTTTTAAAAGTTGGTGATATTTACAAGATGTCATTAAAGTTTGGGATTTGTATTAAGGGTAAATTAGTAAATAAATTTTATTTTTTATATAAATTTTAATTAAAAACATATTTTTAGAATCTTTTTAGAATATTCTTAACGGAGTTAAAAGTTTAGACTTAAGTGTATGTTTTTAAAATAGAGGAAAGATTTATATAATTAAGGTAAAACAGAAATAGGGTTAAAATATTTTACTCTTTATTATATTGTGTCTTCTCTTGCTGGTTAAAAAAAAATTATTGTGCCTTCTCTTCTAATTATGTTTTTCTTGAAACAAGTCAAAGTCGTAGGTTGACCTGATTTAACGATCCTAATATTCTTTTATGTGGGGGAAAAAACTACGAAGGATACTCGAAACATTTGTAAAAGAAAGAGAAACATGTTAATGTCAACCGGCCAAAGCCCCTTTTATTGGGACTGACACCTGTTGGTTTTACTTTTTAAATTTTATCCCATACTTTCTCAATTATTTTTAAGCTACATTTTCTTCATTTCATCAAAATTTTATTTTGTCAATTTACTTTAAATTTACCTTTTTCAAGTTATATTTAATTTGCCTCGTTTATTAGAAAAAAACTTTCTTATTCAAATCTCTATTTTCCTTCAAATCTTTTATCCTATTCTAGATACTATTGGGTACTAAATGTGAGCACATCTCCCAACAAGTCCGAGTAAGAATTTGAATCTTAATTCACCACATTGTGAGAGACTAGCATATTCCACTAAATCTATTGGTTTCCTTCAAATTAGAAAAAACAAATTCTTTGGATACATGGGCTTGGCCCACGACAAAAAGATGCATAACATAAAATGCAAGCTTTGAGCTTCAGCCCCATGAGAAAAAGCAAAGATTGGGCCAGCAACTACAACCATGAAAAAAGTTTAATTAATTTAAAATTAGATGCACTCTTGTGTATTTCCTATTTCATAAAACTGAGAGAAATGAGTTATTCACTTATTTTCTCAGGAATTTTTTTGGGCCAAATTTATCAAGGCTTGTAAGTAATATAATTTTTTGGAGATTTTATATATTATATTCATATTTAAGCTAAGAAATTGAGGATACAACATAATGAATTTCTTTAATAACTATGGAAGGATGAACCGGTTTAATCTTTTGATGGAGAATTTGATTTCTCTTCATCCAAATAACCGATAGAAGTTTGACCATTTCTTCATACTCTATTTCAATTGACAAAATCCCAAACCAAGGATGGACCATTTTCTTGGAAAAATATAAGAAAAGATCAATGCCTTTCTGTTAATCCTGGATATGCTTTCAAGGGCAGTTGGTTCAATCATTTATCTAGAGAACATTTCTAAAAAGCCTTTTATCTCATTGCATTGTTTCAGAGGATCATTGCACTGGATTTCTAAATCCTTTTTTTTATTCAATCTCTCATCTAGAATGCTTTAGGTACATTGCATAAGGAATCTTATTTTGCCACCAAATAGGACAAAATAGAACTCAGCAAATATTCAATACAGGGACATAGGTATATTGCTGAATTTATTTGATTTTAGATAGGTATGTGCGGTAATGAATGTCAATCATAATGTAATTAACTCTCTGCAATCATGCAGCTTTACCATTGTAGATATCACAGCCCGCACCCCCTCGATCGATTGGTGCCACCGAGACACCGGCATACCGAGTGCCTGAAGGGAAACTGGACTCAAAGGAATATCCATGCCCCCTGCGTGTTTCTTTCGCCTCCCCACAACTCAAACACCCAACCTAGGGATAAGTTCAAGTGTTTGGTGAGACGTGTTTGCTTTTAGGCTTTGGACTTATCCTTCAGGTCCAGGGTTCAAGTCCTTGGGGAGGCAACTCTTTGGGTTTCGGTGACTCGGAGGAAAATCCCTAAACCTTTGGTGGGTGGAGGGGGGACAAATCCTGCCAAGGGGTCTCGGTGACACTTGTCCGGCACCGCTAGGGACCTTATCGTGGGCGACGTCGTGCCGTTACATAAAAAAGTAGCCTAATGGTAGCAGGTATCGCCAAGCACTCGTATTTACCCCTAGGTTGAGTATTCGATACTTGTAGAGGTGATAGAAACATGCAGGGGTGTGAATATTTCTTTGAGTCAAGTTTCCCCCAGGTATTTGATGTGCTAGTGTCTTAGTGGCACCAATTGATTGAGGGGGGGTGCAGGCTGTGCTGTGACAATAGATTTATGATGTACTATCATTTTATTTCTTTAATGAATAGTTTTACTTATAAAAAAACATTGATTATTTTTATAACTTACGAATACCATTCTTTTTCTAAGGGGAAATCTTTAAAAAAGATAGTTGAAGTATTCAAATTTTAAATTGAATTGTTAAATTCAATAAATTTTAAATTAGGTCATATGTCTTAAAATATAATTTTAGAATTCAATAATTTTACTTTAATACCCCTAATTTGATTTCAATTCAGTAATAAATATTCGTATATTTAACCTACTTATCACTCATTCATCTCTATTACTTTAATTTTTTTTACAAAAATATGGACTCATTAATTACTCTTTCTCCTCTGCAAAACTTTTCCTAAAAATCTCCCTCACTCCACCTGCTGCGCTACTTCTTTCATTTTCACTGAAAATAGATCTCTAAAGTCACATTAAGGAGAAGGAGGAAAAGGAAGAGCAATCTCAGAAGAACCCACCTGTTAAGCGGAAGAACAAAAGGAAAACAAAATCAAATTGTGAAATAGAGGTGAGAAAATTAGAACAAATAAACTCGAAATAAACCTACATGAATGATATCGTAATGGGAATGGGAGGATGTGAAACACAAATATTCTCAGACTTTTCGTTGTTTACTTCTGCAACAAAGAAGAGTATAAATTATCAATGGAAGTTGGCGCAGATGGGTAGGCATCTGCGCCACACCAATCAGTTCCTGGGTTCGATCCCAGGAAACGGAAGGTGTAAAGAATTTTCATTGGGAGTTCTCTCCCCTGTGGCGCCTCAAAGAGGTGAATTCCTGTCAGGCCTATCAGATTGGGGGCGCCAGGACTAGTCGGTTGTCGGGGGCCCATGTCGGTAAATCCGGCGTTGGCCTTCAGGTTAACGCCGGATACCTGGAAGGTGGGTGCACCGAAGGCCAAAAATGGTCCATTGCATAAACCATAAAAAAAAAAAAAAGAAGAGTATAAATTTGTTAAATGGACAAAGTAAAGTTACAATCTCGTCAACAAAGAATCCCGAGAAGAGCTAGAATAAAAATGCATTGGAGATCGGGTAAATATTACGTAATTATTACAAGGACAAAAACCGAAAAGTAGAAACAGTAAACGCAAAAATGTGAATATGTAATTTCTTTTTTGTTTTTTTAATTTTCCCCAACGGCGGACACAGTAAGCTATATATGTTCTTGTTTGCACTGATTTAGGCTAAGTTCGGATTAGTTTTTAGATAATAGTTTCTGGTAAAACAATGGAGAATAAATTTTGAAGAATGGATTATGAAGAGAATAGACTATGAAAAAAAAGTGATTTTAATAAAATGAAAGTGTTTGGATGTTGTGATCAGAAAAACTTCTTTCATGGGGGAGAGAGTAGCGTGGAGCCCACATAATAAAAAAAGACTAATGAGAGAGAGGGTGGGGTCCACATAAAAAAAAAGTATTTTCCCAAAACCAAGATTTTGATATCCAAACCATGATTTGGTAAAAATTTGAGTGTTTGAATGATTTTTTTATAAAACCATGATTTGAGATCAAAACCATGATCTTGTCTCATTATCCGAACACACACTTAGTTGGGTTTATTATTAGATAACAATTCATTGTTATTAAGATAAAATGGCTCCTGTTTTCAACCTATATATTGACTTACTGGAGGGATAAAGAGAGAATTGTGGAGCCAGGGGTAGGGGGAGATGGAAGAAGCGGCGCCGCAAGGGAGGGAGGGAGAGTTTTTGGAAAAGTCTTGGAGAGGGGAGAGAGTAATTAACAAGTCTGTATTTTTGTTAAAAACACTAAAATAATAAAGATAGATGAGTGACAAGCAGGTTACAAATGGAATTATTTATTACTGAGTTAAAATCAAATTAAGAGTAGTAAGATAAAATCATTAAATTCTAAAATTATATTTTAGGACATAAGAACTGATTTAGAATTTATTAAATTTAACAACCTAATTTAAAATTTAAGTATTTCAAGTTTTCAACCGTCTTTTCTAAGGATTTCCCCTTTTTAAAATTATATTTGGTCGAATTTTCAATTTTCAATATAAAATAATTAATGAAAATTAAATAAGCTTTAATTAATATATATATATATATATATATATATAACTTAAACATCGAAAATGACAATTAAATAATCAAATAACTATAATATGATTAATTCGCTATAATAGCACACATCACCTTATTAAATAATATATAAAAGTAAACGTTAAGTCAAAAATTAAGTTGTTCATAAAAATTTTGGCAAAAAAATCTCAACTTATGTCAACCTTAATGCTAACTTTACATTTGGTATCTCTACGAAATTATAGGTAGGGGTGGAAATAGGTTATGTTAGACTAGGTTGGACTTTACGGCCTTGTTTGATTGGAGGGGAGGGGATGGGAGGGGATGAAAAATGACCCCTTCCCCTTGTTTGGTATAAAAAGTAGGAGGGAGGGGCCCAAAAAAAGGGGCCCCAAATCCCTCCCACTCCCTCAAATTGGTTCCCTCCAAATTGGGGGGTTTTGGAGGGAGCCAAAAATTTAGGACCATTTTACCCTTATGGCCTTTTCATAATCCTAATTATATCCTTAATCCTAAATATATCACTTCGTTCTTTTCTGAGTCTCTCCTCAGCTGTCTCGCGTCTCACCTCAACACATTCTGAGTCTCACTCTCACCTGTCTCACGTCTCACCTCAGCTCGCGTCTCACCTCAGGTCGGTCTCTTCCTCTGTCGTCACGGTCTGCTATGTAGCGTCATCTAGCTCTGGTGGTGTTGTCTTCCTCAATCGTCTCACTCAACTGTGCGGCGCCGTCTAGCTCGGCTGTCTTCCTCCATCTCACCTCAGCTGTCTCGCATCTCTCACGGCTCTCTCAGGTTTTTTCTTCTTCTGATTTTTTTTTCTGATTTTTGCTTTTAGTTTCTTCGGTAACGTGGGTGTTTTCTGATTCTGATTTGCTCATAAAATTTTTCATCGGTTTTTTATTTCCTCTGCACAAGAGCATAGAGATTTCTTCTATATGCTTTATTGTTTAGGTTACTGAAATTTAATTTGTTGCTGACTTCTGGTGTAGTTCTAATCCATTGGCGAAGAGATGATAACATGTACTTTAGCAATTGTTACCCTTTTTTAAAGTAGCGTATTGACTCTCAGGATTATGTAAATAAAAGGAATTGTTCAAAGCCTTTATTCCCAATCTCGTTGAAAGAAATCCTGGTTTCATATTTGAAAGTGAAATATCCTTTATTCTGATCTCTTGATCTATCTTATGCTCTTTTGTCTTGCCAAAACTCAATGTGTAAGTGTAACATTGTCAAAAAGCTCAATGCGCAATATTGCTTAGTGGAACTCCTGCTTTGTTTGGTATTATTTTTTTAATTTTGAGATTCTGGTTATTGATATGCATTTTCATTACATTGTTAGATGGACTTGGAAACTCAATACTTTCTATTGGTGTGTTGGTGGCTTGAGTTGCGTCAAAGAGAGATAGCTTTGCTTATGTGTGTTTTGGCTCAAGTATGTGCCAATGAAATGTGTGTTAGAAGAATAAGTTATAGTTTGAGTGGTAAAAGAGAGAGGGTGCGTGATGAAATAATGAATAGAATAAGTAGTTGTCCGTTTAGTCGAAATATAATTAGAATGACACCTAGGGCATTCTTAGAATTATGTGGTATGTTAGAAAGAGACTGTGGTCTGCAACCCACACGTTGGTCAAGTGTGGAAGAACAAGTTGCAAAAACTCTTTATATATTAACACATAGTGCAAAAAATCGTGAAGTCAATTTTTGGTTTAGGCGTTCTGGTGAGACAGTTAGTCGTCATTTCCATACAGTTTTGACAGCCATCATTGAGTTAGAAGAAAAATTTGTTGTCCAACCTGATGGGTCTAGAATTCCTCCAGAAATTCAAAATGAACAGAAGTTCTTTCCATATTTTAAGAATTGTATTGGTGCTATAGATGGAACACATATACTTGTGGAGGTGTCTTCTTTAGATGCTCCTCGTTATCGTGGTAGGAAGGAATTCCCTACACAGAATGTGTTAGTGGCATGTACATTTGACCTGAAGTTCATTTATGTGCTCCCTGGTTAGGAAGGCACTGTATCTGACTCAGGGATCATTAAAAATGCATTAACAAGGGAAGATAGGCTTAACATTCCCTAAGGTAAATATTTAACCAATTTTGATGAAGTTTACATTCATTAGGTATTCAAAACCCTCTATAGTAATTATTTTCATGTATTATAGGTAAATATTACCTTGTGGATGCTGGATTTATGTTAACACGAGGGCTTATAACACCTTACCAGGGAGTCTGCTACCATTTGAAAGAGTATTCCCAGAGAAATCCACCCATAAACTATAAGGAGTTATTTAACCTTCGCCATGCAAAGTTGCGTAATGCCATTGAATGGGCTTTTGGTGTTTTGAAGAAAAGATTTGTAATTGTATCCAATGCAACTGAACCTACATATGGCATAAAAGTTCAAAAAATGATCATATATGCATGTGCCATTCTTCATAACTTCCTCATGAGTGTTGACCCTGTTGAAGATTTGTTAAAAGAAGTTGACATGGACCTCCGTCAACAAAATGAATCAAATGACAATAATCATGCTCCAAGTAGTGACAATAATGAGGCTGCTCGAGGTGATCTTATTAGAGAAAATATAGCAACTCAGATGTGGACAGACTATCAGAATAATGCGGCTGCTCTTGATGATGACTTTGATGATGATGTTGAGGGTTGAATGCTGTTTTACTATGTTACACATGGACATTGTTATATACTCTTATTAGATATGAATTTAAGACATATGGCTTTGAATTTAAGACATGGTGTTTGTTGTATTAAATTTTTCAAACATGATGTTGAGGGCATAAATTGTTCTATTTAGTCTATGAATTTCAATTTCATATATTGTGTTTATTTATTATTTGTGTAGTTTGATTTGTAGTTATTATATATACTATTACGTGATAGGATGGCACCAAACAATGGTAAAGAGGCAGTTAACTGGTCTAGACTCATGGATGATGCCTTTATTGATGCTTTTATGACTGAGTACAATGAGGGCCTCAAACTTCATGGGTCTTTTACAACTCAAGCTTATGATAACATTGTCAAGTATCTAAGTGCTTTGTTTGCCAAACACATTGACAAGGAAAAGGTGAAGAACCGATGGAAAACTATGAAGAAAAATTTTTCTGAGCTGGATGATATTTTTAAACATTTGAGTGGATTTGCTTGGAACCCAGCAACTCAGATGTTGGAAGTTGAACCTGAAGTTTGGGATACACTCATTGAGGTTAATTTACTATTACTTGTATGTTTTTTTTTCTTAAAAGTGATATATTCTGTAATGTTTATACATTGAAATTGGTTTCATTGAACCTGAATTTCTTTTCCTACAATCATTTAATACACTTTTTTTTGGGATTTGGGGCGTATATGTGGGATGTAGACAAACATGTGTTTCCACTGAAACCGAATCAAAGTCTTTATGAATATGCAAACTTGTTTCCACATTACCTTGGAGCTAATTAATTGAAGTTGATTTCCCCTACTTGCTGCTGTACGTTCTTAAGTCTCTATTCTGAATCTTTTCAATATTTCTTGGCCACTAATTGATGCACTTGGATATGTTTAGTGCTATATCAATTGTTTGAGCAATGTGCAACACATTTTCGCTTAATGATTCAGGCCTTCTTATAATACATGAAGTCTGGTGGCTGATTTGCTTTTTGTTCTGTTGTCTGTTCTAGTCGCTGATTTGTTGTTGCATTATTTTACCAGGCTAAACCTAAAGCAGCTCTATGGAGAAATACTGCTATTCCGAATTATGAAAAAATGATGCTACTATATGGAGTAGATAGAGCTAACGGTGATGAGGGGGAAACAATGCGGGAATGGAGGAAGAGGCATCGATCTACAACAGAGGTCAATGAAAGTATTCATGAAATTGATAACTTAGTTTCACAAGGTGGCTTCTCATTAAACAATGCTGATATGTTTGTTGAGGTTGATGGCCAAGGTAACTCACCCGGACAAGGAGTATCACCTGAAGAAGATCATTCACCTCATGCTAATAGTGTTTCCAGTAAGAAGCCAAAGAGGGCACCTGAAGACCATGAAAATAATTTTAAGGAAATGACTGGGATAATGGCTGTAATGGTTTCAACACTTGAGAGAGGGAATGATGCAATCATGCAAGGAAATGCTGCTCTAGTAAAAGCTAGCAACAACAAGAGGGAAGTACCCCAATTGTCTGGTGAAGAACTATTCAAGATGCTTCAAGAATGTGGCTGTGATATTGCAAAAATACCAAAAATTTATTGCTTGCTTATGAATGATGATGAAAAGCTTAGGACTGCAGTACAATCTCCAGCCTCAATAAGGAAGGAAGTGATAATGGAGACGTTTTATGGTTCTCAATAGATGGTTTCTTGACTATTTACTATAATGACTTTTGAATATTTTGGTAGATGCTCATGAAAATATGACTTTTGGGCATATTTCATAACTTTTTGTATGCTTTGTCATCCTTGGTTATAAGATGTAAAGCAAGTAATATGTACAATGGATTTGAATATGTAATTTTATTTTTTCATGTCAGCCCCCAAGATATTTATTTGGTTCTTGTGTTGTTTGGTTATTGGGAGCAAAATGGCTAGGAGGGTAGTGTGGATGAAAATTATCTTTTCGTATCCAAAAATTATCCTATTGTTATCAACATTTATAAAAATAAGAATATGATAATTATTTGTATCTTCAAATTTACTTTTTATTATAATTTACTAATATTATTTATTTTATACGTTCACTTCTCCATATTGCTTGACAAAGACCATAGGGAGGACCCAAGGCATTAATTAATAACGTCCACAGGGGAGCCCAAGGCATTAAATTTGTTTTATCCAAATTACTTTGTTACGAAATCAGGGGGCATACTAGTGTAGAGCAGCGTCTTGAGTGGTAATAGTTTGCAGTTTCATCATTGTGAAAAGGAAAGCAATGAATTATAGAGGTGTAAACGTTAATTTAAATAATTTTCATTTAAAAAAAACTAATTTAAATTAGTGTTATAACTCAACAAAAGTAAGCAAATATATAAGGGTAAAATGGTAAATTAGTTATTATCTCCCCTCCCCTCCCCTCCCCTCCCCTCTTGAACCAAACAAGGGATCATTAAAAAACCTCCCCCTTCCTCCCCCTCCAACCAAACCAAACAAGGTAACTCCCTATCCTTCTCCTCCATCCCCTCCCTTTGAACCAAACAGGCCCTACCTCTATAGGCCTAGGCCTGCAATAAAAATTTAAAGTATGAGCCTGAGCCTGAGCCTATATGTAGGCTTTGTTTTAGGCCTGAGTCTGGGCCTTTAAAAGGCCTGACATGGCCTTCAAAAGGCCTGACAGGGCCTGAAGCCTATTTATAGACCTACTTAAAATGTAGGTCTTTAAATCACTTTTTATGTCTATGCCTTTAAATTTATATATAACCCTTCATACTTGTTTACAATCGTACATCATGTCTTAACAATATAATATCCATTCTCGTCGTAATATAAGGACTTAATAAATAGTAAGAAAAAAAAGAATGTTTATTGACAATAGTTATCCAAGCAAATAGGAATAAGAAAAATATATTGTCTGTTAACTAATAAGATATATTTTTTAAAATCGACCAAGCATAACGTACAAGCAACATATAAAACTAGGTTTTACCTCTTTTACTTTTCCCACATGAATTGGCACAAACTCCTCCTACTAAGATTATAATATTTCATTTTGCACTAAAATAAACTCATAGCATTATTATTATGCTTTTGTGGACGATACAAATCAAGAGAAAGGAGGTGAGTTAGCGTTATCATCTTGAGCGATCGAAAAGAAGAGACGTAGGGGTGAATAATTGATACGAAAGCAAAGGCTGAGTGACAATGGGATATGAAATTTAAGATTGAGGTTAAGTTGGTGAATTTTATAAATACTTTATAAAATTATTTAGATGATATTATTATACACACACACACACACACACACACACACACACACACACACACACTTATATAATAGTACAAATTAAGAAAGTTAAGTAGGTAAAGCCTATAGGCTTATAGGATAGAACTTATGAAAATAGGCTTGACCTGTTTATCTAAATAGGCCTAGCAATAGACCTAAGCCTGAGCCTGGCCTATTTAGTAAATAGGCCAGGCTAGGCTTTATGTAGCTAGGCCATAGGCCCCTATTAGGGACCTGGCCTATTTCCACCCCTAATAAGCGCTAATGATTGTTTCATGTGTAGATAACTTGTATGACTAATTTTTAACTTTAATTAATTTTGATATGCACATAGAAGAATCAAATCAAATTTACATGTTACAAAGATAGCATGACATAATTTATGGCTAGCACGTTGCATAAAGTAAGAAGGTAAAGTTGCTAATGAAGAAGCTAGAAGAATTGTAGAATATTGTGTAAATATTAGATTATACCATAAAAAATTTTGACTTAAATGATACTATTTTATAATAATAACTAATAATGTTATAATTCTTTTTGTGAAATCAATGACACAAAAATTACCAAAATTGGCGCAGTATGTTGGTCATGATGATTTACTTAGCATAACACTAAATTTACCTGAGTTCCTAGTCGTGTTTAGGGTGCTGGTTTTGCGGTTACACAGACATCCTACTTCGGGAATGACATTTTGCAACTGAGGGAGGAAATGAATTTCTTCAAGCAGTAAATGCAAGAACTATTTTTGGAATAAACCCCCGTTTAATGCAAGAACCAAATGCGCATTTTAGGGAACAAATTGACAGCTTTATGCAGTATAATGCAACATCTTGTTCCAACATGTGACAACCCAAGTGTGAATGATATATGTACTTCTGTGCCTAAATTTTCTCTTCCTTTGATAATTAATTTGTTCTCTTATTAACTCTATTTTTTGTAAAGTGAATCTATGTGTAAGTTACATTTGGATCAATCTTTTAAGCACATAATCATTATGGGTTGTTGTGGGTGTTGTCTACAACAACTAATGAAACAAAGCACAATTCACCATTACCCGAGAACATATTTCAGACAAAGGATTGACATTTGCACCAATAAAGGTGCTCAATTATCATTCTCTTCTTAGGATGAACAAATAATGGTAGAAGATGTTGTAGGTGCTTATATTGCATGGCCAATAAGGTCTAATGGAGCCATGTCAAAATGTTAACTTACACTTCCTTCTAAAATTGCATAACCTAATTTTTTTTACACATTTTAATGACAAAAAAATTCAAGTGGATGGCAAAAATTCTAAGGGTTTAACAACAGTACCAAAAACTAAAGCCTCAGCCAATCAAATAGGTAAAAAACAAACTACCTCATACTGTGATCAATTGGAATCGGTTGCACCTACTTTGTATCAATAAGGAGGTATGTCTTCAAAGTTTGATTGACACATTTACAACGCATATGATATAATTGATCATATTGATCAAAACATGCTAGAAGAAGTACTTCATCATAGATGGCTTAGTGCTTCATTTATCAACAATTGGATTAGGAACTTTATCATTATTAAATTTGTTGATAACCAAAACATTAAGCCATCTATGATGAAGTACTTCTTCCGGCACGTTTTGATATCAAATGCTTTGTAGATGTGATCGATACAAAGTAGGTGTAATCGATTCTAATTAATTGCAGTATGAGGTAATTTGTTTTTTTACCTATTTAACTGGCAGAGGCTTTGCTTTTGCTACTGTTGTTGAACCCTTAGGATTTTTTTTATCATCCACTTGAAATTTTTTGCCTTAAAATGTGCAACCTGTAAAAACCATGAAATTAAATCATATAGTTTTATATGTGCATAGAAAAGTAGAAGTAAGTTAATTACTTTTTGAGATGACTCTAGTAGACTTATTAACCATACAACATAAGCACCCACAATATCTTTTGTCATTGTTTGTTCATCCTGACAAGGGAAAATAAATGAGCATCTTTATTGGTGCAAATGTCAATTCTTACCTGGAGTGTGTTCTCAGGCAATGGTGAATTGTGCATTATTTCATTATCATTGTCTAAAGCAATTATGTGTTCAAAAGACTGATCCAAATGTAACTTGCACATGGATTCACCCTAAGAAAAATAGAGTTAATAGAATAAGGTACACTAATTTAACATGTATTGAAAAGTTAACTAGAAAAGAAATTAATTACCAAAGGAACAAGGAATTTAGGCATGAAAGTACAACTATCCTTCACTCTTGAGCTACCACATGTTGGAACACTTGGTATTGCCCTAAACTGCATAAAGTTGTCAATTTGTTCCTTGAAATGCGCATTTTGTTCTTGCATTACACGGGTTTGTTCTAAAACTTGTTCTTACGTTTGCTACTTGAATAAATTCTGTAACACCCCAAATTTTATATTCACCAAATATATTATAATTATTTGGGAAATTCAATAAAATGGTGAATATTCATGAATTTGGAATTTATGAATTTCATAAATGTTCAATTTCATGGGAAATTGGGCACAAATAGTTATGGAATTAATTTGAGTAATTTAAAAAGCCCAATATTAAGGTCCAAAAATGAAGGAATATTAGAGAAAATATTTGGTCCAAAAATAGATGGAAATTGGCCAAAGAAAAATAAGAAAAGAAATTGGATTAGAAAGGTAATGGCAAAACCGTAATTTTGCCAAAATAGCACAAAATAAATTATTTTTCAATTAATTGAAGTTAATTTCAATTAATTAAATAAAATAAAGGTTAAAAATATATTTACAATATTTTGGTCAATTTAATATGAATTTATCGAAAATTTGAGCAAAAAGTGCAATTTTGACCAAAATTGAGACTTTACGTGTATACGTAACCGAAACAAGTTGTGAAGCCAATTGAGACCATAGGGAGGGACCCCTAGGTGTCTCCTACATGTGGCATAAAGAAGAAAATATTGGTTGGACATGATGGCATGGTTACGTGAATGTAGGAAGTTATGTACATAAAATTGGATTTTAGCAATTTTGGAAAATTAAACAAATTATTATAATATTATGAGATATTAGAATATAAGTTCATCTTTCTCATTCAGCTGCTCATTCACGCACAGCAGACCTGAACATAGTGTGAGAGACGTTGAGAGAGTTTAGAGAGAGAAAGAGAAGAAAAATCACAAGGTAAGCCGATTTCTCCAGCGATTTCGCTCCTAACGCGTATAACTCCGATTCTAAGCTACTCCTCTTTGTTCTTTAAGGTTTGGAAAGCTCAAATTTGGTGTTCTAAAAGTTAGGGTTTTCAGCCATTTTTAGGAAAAGCTTGTGGGAGCTTGAGGTAACTTCCAAACCTTCGTATATTAACTATTCTGGCTGCTGTGGGCAATTTAATCGGTGAAATTTCGCCGGATTGCCATTGGTTTTAAATTTTGGAAAAGTGTGTATCTAAGGGTTATGCTGCCCAATTTTAGTTTAAATTGTTGTTATAACTCAATTAGATGGTTAATAAAGTGGTTAGGAGTAGAAAGGAACGTGTTTACGGAACCGAAATCGTAAAACCCCGATTTTTCCCGGAGAACACAATTATTTTGGCCAGGGATGTTTGAGGGCCTTAGAGTTGGATTTTCAATGATTTTATGATTCCATTGGATTCAATGGGCGAAAATAGGTGGGGTTACAGTTGGGCACTTTTTCAGAAAAGGCTGAGAAAGCATAATTACGGAAACGCCCCTAAAACCCTACAAGTAGGGCTGCCAAGGGCAATTTCATAATTTGATATTGAATTTGGTAATTTTGAGTTCGGAAATGGATTCCTTGGACAAAAATACGTCAGGATAGCCCTAGTCAAAAATTTGGAAAAATGTGCCATCAGGGCAGGTACAGCGGGGCCGGGGGCATTTTGGTAAATTTTCATCATAGGCTAATATAACCACAAGAAACACAATGGAAATGTCTAAAATGATACTTGGATAGGTTATAACCTATTTCTTGTACATTTGATGTTTTAGGACCAAGTTGGACGCCTTTAGTTGACACGTTTTACGAGGCGGGCCCTTTGAGACAAGAAAGAGGTTAAGGTAGGGACTACTATCTCTCATATACTATGTGACTATTTGTATGATGCGTGTTACTGTATTTTGTGATCTGAACACGTGCTGGAGGCACATTACCTAGCTGTGGTCTAGGACCTAGCTGAGTTACACTGGTCTTACCTAGCTGTAGTCAAGGACTCGGCTGAGGTACATGCAGGGGTTTCAACGGGTTAGTTGGCCCTAAATTTTGTGTACACACATGGATGATATGAATTTTCATTTTACTTGATACGGTGCATTGCATATTTAATTTTCGCATTTTATATGTTGATCGTATGTTTCTACTGAGATTCCTTAGAATCTCACCCCTTTTTCTAATCAAAATGTCTCAGCGGGTGCCAGTGGCTCGAAAGCCAAGGATGCAGAGAAGGGAACTGACGGGCACATTTCCCAAGATGAATACAGTGGTTGTATAGTCTGTATGTGAAATAGTTTTGGGAACATACTGTATATATTTGTCATTATTATTGACTTCTGCTCTGTTAATGACTGTCTGTAAACAAATACTTATTATCAGTATAACTGTACTTTTCTGTTTGCCTATGGAACTTGTTTATTATTGCCCTGCGCATATCAAAATGGAAACGGGTGTTGACAAATTCATTTCCTCCCTTAACTACAAAATGTCATTTTTGTAAGAGCGCTTTTAGGGTCTGAAGTAGGATGTCTATGTAATTGTTAAACCAATACCCCAAACAACCAAGGAACTCAAGTAAATTTAGTACTCTGCTAAGCAAATCATCATAACCAACATACTTCACCGATTCTAGTAATTCTTCTGTCATTGATAGCTATTGCAAAAAGAATTATAACATTATTCGTTATTATAAAATAAAATCATTTAAGTAAAATTTTTTATTGAATCATCACGACCAACATACTGCGCCAATTCTAGTAATTCTTCTTTCATTGACGCTATCACAAAAAGAATTATAACATTATTAGTTATTATAAAATAGAATCATCTAATTAAATTTTTTTTAATTGTATAATCTAATACTTCTTACACAACATTCTGCAACTCTTCTGGCTTATATGTTAGTGTAACCAGCAACCATAAATTATGTCATGCTACATTTGTAATGTTTAAATTTGATTCTTATATTTACATATAAAAAATAGTTAAAGTTAAAAATTAGTCATACAAATTAGATACATATGAAACAATCATTAATACTTACCATTTTTTTGCTCCATCTATGCATATGCTATCCGTCCTCGCCAAAAGTGATATTTCATGTTGGCTATATGGGAGCAATTTTTCTCACTTAACTCCTGTGTAAGTACAAATTATTCATATCAATAAATATTTCTTACAAATAGATTACAAAAATAGTCAGGAAAGTATATTTTGTAATGGAAGAAATTAATTTGTAATGGAATGATTACAAATGATTCATATATATATCCGGTGGTATTGGAATGATATTCTCATTATCAACTCTCATGTAGTATTTTACCACATCAGCACGAAACTTTACCAGTTTTCCATAGCATATACCTCTATCGAGTCTCATCAATAATAAAACAAAAATATTACAAAAATGAAACCTAATTTGTTATTTGTAATTATATTAAACAAACTAACCAGAATGATAGAGTAATTAATGTGTTACCATGACTTCAGCATAGACCAATAAGTTTGGATTGTTTCCAATTTCAATTGTATAAGGGACTCTATCTCAAAATGTAGATCCAATGAAACTAACAACGTTGCTACCATTAGGTCCAATTGAACATCCCTTGTTATTCCACTTAAGTGATAACTTCATGCCCTTACTACTCATTTGGATCAACTTAGCCATAACAATCCTACCACAAGCTATGCGATGCTCAAATATTTCTTTGGCGATATGCAAGGGAACTTCGCTGTTCTGCTCGAAATTATCTTCATTTAGTGAATCCATTTTCCTGCAAGTTAATTGAACCAAACAAACCATCCATGCACAATAAGAATTTTGCTAATGAAATTATATTAATTTGAAATGAATGAATAATGTTGAAACATACAAGTAGAAAAATCAAAACGCTCATTATCTTTTTCTCTTTCTTGTTTGATTTAAAATTTTGTTCTTCATCATTCTTGTTAGATTGATAATTGTGTTTCTCTTAAGTCTTATAGTAGTAAGAATTTATAGATTGACCAAAATCCCGTCTTTAAGATTATGTCTCTTGTATAAGGGTTCATTTTCATCTTCATCTACATCAATATCTTCTGATCCAAAAATGGAAATACATAATAGAAGGAATTAAAGTCTTACCTTTTTTGGATAGTGCATATGTAACACCCCAAATTTTATATTCACCAAAAAATAGATTGTAATTAATTGAGAAACTCAATAAAATGGTGAATGTTCATGAAATTTGGAACTTATGAATTTTGAAATATTCATATTCTTGAGGAAATGGGAAAATTAATGCAAGAAAGGAATTAGATTACAAAGGTAATAGCAAAATCATAATTTTGCCAATTTAGCCCAAGATTAATTATTTTCCAATTAATTGGAGTTAATTTCAATTAATCAAGGAAAATAAAGGAAAATGTATAATTGGAATATTCTTGGTGGAATAAATCAAGAATTGTGAAATTAGAAGGAATTATGCATAATTCATTTAATTGGATTATGGAACTGACGAAAACAATTTTATTTCTCTATTCTTCCAAATTTTGTCCAACACAAGTAAAATGGAGGGAAAAATTGATTAATGAAATTAAACATGATAAGTGTCATTATCCTATGGAATGGGATTAGTTTATAATTGATTTTCCAAGAGCACATGTCTAATTGCAATTGAATATTGCTTCTTTGATAAGTAATGGTGATAATGGTACACTACTTGAGTGTATAGTTGAGTGCAAACTTAGTGTATGGTTGAGTGCAAGTTTGGATTAGTTGGAAGAGAACTCATTTAGTTAGAAGAGCAAGAGGGGGATGGTTTTCTATGCTAACCAAGAGGGAGGAAGATAGGTTAAAGCTAACTAGAAGGCTAATGGCATAGTTAGAAAGAGATGAGATCAATTGCCATGTGTCAACACAAGATAGCATCTTGAAATCAAGGGCTCACAAGAAAGAAGAGCCATTTCATAAAACACATTCTCTTCCCTTCCCTTCACACATTTCGGCCAAGACAAGAAAGAAAGGAGAGAGAGAGAGAGCTTGAAGAACTTGAAGAGTTAGAGAGAAGGAAGAAGAAAGAGCTTAAGGTATGTAGAGAGAAGGAAGAAGAAAGAGTTGAAAGTAGCAAAGTAGAAAGTTGTTTTTATAATTATTATACGTTACAAGTTGTCGTCTATTTAGTGGTCTCTAAATAGGAATTATCATCCTTTGTAATCACATACTTGAATGAAGTAAAAGATTATGGTTTAGTTGCTTTCTCCCCCTAAGTGTTGTGTCATTCCACTCAAATTCTATTTTTGTTTCCTTCTCCCTTCTCTGGTTTGCTATTCGTTTCCATATTAGATCTGTTTATGCTAGATTAATTGTGTGAGAGTAAGTTTTACATCAACACAAGACACATACAGAGATCTGGGATTCTTATCGAGAAATGTAACATCCTGGAAAAAATTGTGTATATATGACTTGGAGATCCCTAACTTGGACCCATTCGATCCTAACCATAACTTCAGTGATTGGCATCTGGGCATTATGTAAAACAAAGATGAGTAATAACAATAAAAATTTTTAAGTAATAATGCCTAGCTACTCTTAAGCAGAAAATATATTTAGCCCTATCTCTAGTTTTCAAAAGAAGAAAAAAAATCAAGAGCAACACCAAATTTTATGAGATAAGAAAAATTAGCACAGATAAAGTCATTTCCTGAGCACCTATAAATTTACATCACAAGATATGCTAGGGCATCCCCTAGAGTGAATCTACAAATAATCACACAGTACTTGGCTTTGTGAGAGGTATTTGTGTGTGTTTTTAATTACTTTCTGCAATCGTATGGATGGTACTATTGATAGTGAGATGTGTAGTATTTTATAAAACACCTGTGTTGACTTTGTAATTATGTGGTATTCTTGTCACTTTCATTTATTACATTCCTATCACATTCCTTTTCTTTTTCCCGATGTCACTTTTTCACTTTCTAGAAGATGTCTCTTCATTTCTTCACTTTTCCCCTTTTCTCTCTTCCTTTCACATGTACCCATACTCCTCCTCTTCTTCCAAATTACTCTCTCTTTCTTTTATTCTCTTTCCTTATGTGGCTTGTCAACTTAATCTCTCCTCCTTTTTCTTTCTTCATGTGATCTCTTCTCTTGCCATACCAATATTGGCACTTTATTGACACTTCCCTCGTTAAGTATATATATTGATTTCCCTTTTAGATATACTAAAAAAATGGTTTACTTTTGAAGTTACATTTCCCAAGCAAAAAGACATATATGAATAACAAAAAAAGTGTTACATTTCTCCCTCCCTAAAAAATAAAATTTCGACCCTGAAACTTATAAATACCTTAGTGAAACAATTCAAGATATTTTTGTTGTATCTCGTCCTCTAATTCCCAGGTTGCTTCATCTGGAGTTAGTCCTTCCCATAACACTTTTACCAGAGAAATAGTTTTATGCCGTAGTTGCTTTTGATTTGTATCCATAATTCCAATAGCTTTTGGATGATACTTTAAATTCTTTGTTATTTGTATTGGCTCCTCGACTAGAATATGTGAGGGATCATGAATATATGTTTGAAGTTGAGAGGTGTGAAATACAAGATAGATGTTAGACAGGCTAGGTGGTAAATCAATGTGGTAAGCCACTGGCCCAATTCTTTTAAGAATTTGGAAAGGTCCAATATATCTTAGGCTTAACTTCTTGGTTCTAAGAGACCTTCCTATTCCTAATAGGAGTGACTTTAAGAAACACATGAGACTCTTCTTCAAACTCCAGGGGTTTTCTCCTTTTATCTTAGTAGTTTTTTGTCTACTTTGTGATTCTAACATCTTTTCTTTGATATACTTCAATTGATCTATGGTCTCTTATACTAACTCGGGTCCTAATAATTTCCCTTCTCCTACTTCAAACCAACATATAGGAGATCTACATTTCCTTCAATAGAGAGCTTCATACGGTGCCATAACGATACTTGAATGATAATTATTATTGTAAGCAAACTCTACTAATGGTATATACTTTTCCCAATTTTCCCCCTACTCAAGGCTACATGCTCTAAGCATATCCTCTAAGGTTTGAATGGTTCACTCAGATTGACTACTAGTTTGAGGATGGTAAGTTGTACTAAAGTTTAGTCTTGTAAGGCTCCCCAGAATCATGATGTAAATCTAGAATCTCTATTAGATACTATGCTGGTAGGTGCTTCATGCAGTCTTACTATCTCCTTTACGTATAATTGAGCAAGTTGTCAAGAGAATAATTGATTTTAATGGGTAAGAAATGAGCTGATTTAGTCAGTCGGACAACAATAACCCAAATTGAGTCTTTCCCTGTTTTGGTCCTTGGTAGTCCTACTACAAAATCCATCGTGATATAGTCCCAAACCAATTCAGGAATTAGTAGTTTTTGATGTTCTATTTTAACCTTTTGACAAACTCGACACTTAGACATAAATTCCCCAATTTTATTTTCCATACTTGGCCACCAATGCATTTTCTTCATATCATGATACATTTTAGTTGATCCTGGGTGGATGGTGTAAATACTTTTGTGTCCTTCTTCTAGAATCCTTTCTTTATATCTCCTTCCTTAGGTATATACTCTCTTCCTTGAAACAAAATAGTCCCCTCTTATTCGTCATAAAATGTTCAAGTCCCATTTGAAAACAACTACAGTATAAGACTATCTCTTTGGTAAGTGTTATAGGAATGACTAACTCCAGATAAAGCAACATGGGAATTAAAGAAAGAGATGCGAAAAAAATATCTTGAATTGTTTCACTAAGGTATTTATAAATTTCGGGGTCAAAATTTATTTTTTAGGAGGGAGAAATGTAACACCCTCAAATAAATAAATTGTTATTCATATATGACTTTTTGTTTAGGAAATATAACTTCAAAAGTAAAACATTTTTTTAGTATATATAAATGGGAAATCAATATATATACTCAAAGAGGGAAGTGCCAATAAAGTGCCAATATTATGGCATGGCAAGAGAAGAGATCACGTGAGGAAAAAGGAGGAGAGAGTAAAAGAGTAAAAGAAAGAGAGAGTAATTTAGAAGAGGAATGAATAGACATCTTCTAGAAAGTGAAAAGTGACATGGGGAAAAAGGAAAAAAAATGGGATAGGAATGTAATAAATAAAAGTGATAAAGACAACACAAGCATAGGTGTTCTATAAAATACTACACATCTCACTATTAGCAATACCATCCGTACGATTACAAAAAGTAATTTAATTAAAAATACACACAAATACTTCTCATGTCATACCCTTATCTTATTTTCACATTTTTCAGAGTATTTGCAAAAAATCAGAGTATTTGCGAAAAATGATGTGCGATTTAGTGGGTAACACAGGAATAGCATAATTATACTGACAATATGTGCATGATTATAAAAATTCCCCCATAGGGGTTCGTACATGATAATTACCATTAATGTAGCTGTACAAGGCTACATGGGTGTCTAAACTCATCCCAGTGAAACGGAGACATCTTCCCGTCTTCATTCCACCACTGCAATCCTCTCGAGTAGTTCTCATCTCTGATCTTTGCATACCTTTTGTATTCACCTATCTAAATTATTGGTAGGGGAAGGTGAAATTCAAGATAATCTCAGTAGGAAACAATGCCAATATGCATGCAAGATAAGTGCTTAATGCATGACATGCTTGCATTACATAAACTCATGCTAAAACAATGACTGACATATCTGCGTGCTCAATGTTTCATGCAATAGAACTACGGCCATAGTATAAACAGAAATAAAGCTTTAAACATTCATATATGTTTCACAAAATTAAACAAAGCAATAACATGCATCAATACACCAGCACAAATATCAAATACACGTAGAAGAGATAAGTTCCCTACCTTAACTTTTTTTTATCCTTAAATAGGCTCCTCGAACTTCGTTCCTCGATAAGCATACCAACCCCTCGAGCTCTCAACTTAGTGTTAAAATATCAAATATACAAGAATTAGGTTAAAACCCGTTCATATAACATTTTAGGCACTTCTATAGTTTTATAGTGGTTATATAAGCCTATTGTGAAAATTTACCAAAATGCCCCTGGGGACTCGGCCTGGCCCCGTTGTACCCGATCCAATCGTACTTTTCCTGAAATTTTGACTAGGGCTACACTGACTCATTTTCTCCCCAGGAATCCATTTATGGACTCAAAATTATCAAATTCACTACCAAAAGATAGGTATGCCCTTGCCAATACCGCTTTTTGGGTCCCAGGGGTGTTTTCGTAATTATGCTTTTTTGGGGTTTTTTGAAAAAGTGACCAACTATAACCCCACCTAATTTTTCCTCCTGAACACAATGGAATCATCAAATCATTTTGAAAATCCAACTTTAAGCTCCTTAACTAGAGTTGGCTAAAATCCTCAAGTTCCCTGGGAAAAATTGGCGTTTTCGAAATCTGACTCTGTAAATGTGTTTCTTTATACTCCTAATCACTTTATCAACTATTTTATTAGGTTACAACTACCATTTAGACTAAATTTTGGTAGCATAACCCTTAGGCCATCTAAATTTCCAAATTTAAACCAAAGACAATCCGGCGTAATTTCACTAATTAAATTGTCCACAACAGCCATAACAATTAAAGATTGAAGTTTCGGAAGTTACCTCAAGCTCCCTTTGGCTTTTCCTTAAAGTGGTTGAAAACCCTAACTTATCAACAACAAAATTTGAGCTTCAAAACCCTTGAAATACATAGAAGAGCAGGTTAGGAGTGGAGTTATACGTGTTAGGTACGAATTCATTGAAGAAATCAATGAGTTTTGCTCATCTCTCTCTATCTCTAGAACTCAACACAAGCTTTCTCTCTCTTTGGCTCCCATGGCTGCACAGTTTTGAAGGGAAAGAGATGATGGAATGTGTTTTATAATATTTTGCCTTTATCCCTTTTATTTATTTATTTAAGCAAAAATCAAAAATTTGACTTTTTATATACATAACTCTTATGTACATGTAGTCATAAGCCCAATTGAAGCTAACTAATATTTTTCTCACTTGGCCCATGCAACATCACGTCTTAGGGTCCTTTATTTTTTTTGCCATTACGTCTTAGGCTCCTTTAAATCAACCTAAATGAATTTTCCATGTACCTCATAATTTCAAAACTTGCCATCACATTATTTCTTTATTTTCTTATTTATCAGAAATTCTGGCAGATTTTCTTCCTTAATTTTGAAAAATCATAACTAAATTTGTAGACCTTGCATCGAAGTAATTCTAAAAGTTATATAGAACCCTTGTTGAGTCTAGTTTCAAGGAAAAATATAGACTTTTGCCAATTGGAAGCACATCATTTCCAGATTTTTAGTTTTTGGAAGCTGTTCCAAAAAATAGGCAGTTTTCCTAGCCAAATTCAAAAATTTATAACTTTTTGTATATAGCTTCAAATGATTCATATAACCTATCAAATTAAAGCTTATAATGTCCACTGTCACCATGTAAAATTTTGTAATTTTTGCTCATCCTTTGGTCATTTAAAATCGCATGACAATCTCCTTGCCTCATAAAAAATTTCACTAGAAGCATAATCACATTCTCCAAAATTCACCCTTCTATTTATTAAATGCCACAAATGTTTACAAAGCATATTGGGGAATAAAATTTAGGGAGTTACATCTCACTTGCTGCAAGCAAAGTAAGAACTTCTCTTACTGAGTAATAACATCATGTAGATTACTACTTTCTGATTCAACTTATGCTTATTATTTTATTTCGAAACTAATAATATCTATTTATGTCTCTATCATATATTTAACTAATATTTCTGATTTTTGAGAAAAGTGCTAGATATTGTTTTTTTGTGACAACAGGCAACCAACTTTTCTTGAGTCCCTTGCCTTCTAACACTGTGTAACACCCCAAATTATATTTACCAAAAATATATTTTAATTATTTGAATAATTCAATAAAATGGTGAATATTCATGAATTTGGATCTTGTGAATTTTGAAATATTCATATTCATAAGGAAATGGGCAAATTAATTCAAAAATTGAATTAAATTACAAAGGGGATAGCAAAATCATAATTTTGCTAATTCAGCCCAATATTAATTATTTTCCAATTAATTTGAGTTAATTTCAATTAATCAAGGAAAATACATAAAAGGGATTATTCTCGGTGGAATAAAATCAAGAATTTGGGGAATTAGGGGGAATTATACATAGTTCAATTAGATAAATTGTGGAATATATGAAAAACATTTTTTTCTTCTCTACCTTCCCTTAAATTCGTTTAATACATGGAAAAATAAGGGAAAACGTTAGTCAAACCCATTGGACATAAATGATATGAAGGTATGGCATAAAGTTGAATGAGTATGGCCTAAAGCAAGGGAGTATGGTGGGAGGTATGGTGGAGGGATGGTGTACATGAAAGGTGGAGAGATCTCATCCATTGGCTAGATCAAGGGCTAGGATGAAACATGAAGACTAAAATATTAAAACACATATTCTCCCTCCCCTCTTGCATATTTCATCCAAGCCATAGAGAAAAGGAAGAGAGAGTGAGTTTGTGAAGCTCTTGAAGCTAGAGAGAAATAGGAAGGAAAATCAAGGTAAGAGCTTGTGTTCTAAGGTGATTTAAGCTTCTTATTTTGTGTATTCATCCTCTAATCTCTTATTCTTCATGAAAATCATGGATTAGCAAGCTAATCTTCAAGGTTGAGAAGAGAGAGAGGACGTCCTAGAGAGAGAAACACCAAGGATCAAGAGGTAATATCCAAAACCTCAACTTCTTAGTGTATTGAAATTGTTGTTGGTGATTGTTGTTTGGTTTATGTGATTTTTGGTTAAGTTGTAAAATTGGAAAAGCCACAATCTTAAGGGGTTATGCTGCCCAAAATCCTTTAAATCATGATTATAAAGTGTTTAAATGAGTTAATCAAGGATTAAAAGTGAAAAAGTACAAGTTTTGGAAGCTAAAACACAAAGCTCCATTTTTCTATTTTTCTCTCAATATTTTGGCCAGACCAGATCTGGTAGTAGGAGTTGGATTTTCATGAAATAAATGGTTCCATTGGACTCAGTGGGCAAAAATAGGTGGGGTTACAGTTGGGCACTTTTTCGGTAGAGGCCGAAAAAGCAAAATTACGAAAACGCCATTGAAATCCCTAAATAAGGGCTGTCAAGGGTATTTTCGTAATTTGACAGTGAATTTGGGATTTCGAGCCCAGAAATGGATTCCTTGGTCGAAAATAAGTCAGAATAGCCTGGTGGCATTTTTGTAAATTTTCACCATAGACTAATATAACCACAATAAACACTATGGGATAGTCTAAAATGATACTTGGATAGGTTATGACCTATTTCTGGTACATTTAATATTTTAGGACCGATTTGGAGGCCGGATACGACACGTTCTTCGAGGCACATTTAGAAAGGGGATATTAAAGCTTTGAGGTAGGGACATTATCCTTCATACACTATGCCATATGTTATGTGATTGTGTGGATGCCATTGTTTTGTAAATGCACTTTATTAATCAACATGATTTACCTAGAGAGGGGCAGTTAGTGCCAGAGGTGCACTTACACTGGGAGTTGGCAGAAGTCCAACCGGTGTATATTGTGGGGCTGGGCCCTACTCATGTATACATAATGATGATGTGTTTATATTGTTCATTAATTTGGCATACCTTGGCGCATGTCATATTTACTTTTCGCATTTTCTATCAACGATATATGTCTCTACGGGGATTCTTCGGAATCTCACCCTATTTTTAAATAAACACCTCAGTGGGTACCAGTGGGCCAAAGGGAAAAGATGTAGACGCCGGTAAGTTATCAAAATGGAAATAGGTGTTTACATTTCTAGAGGATATCATGGATGGATCGCGAGGACCGATGATTCCCTACTTCAGTAGCGGTGGGATGAAGCTACGCTATACGACCCGGAAGAGAGTACCGATGTTGCCTGTACCCGTGCCGCAGCCACAATCGAAGACTCCACCGAGATCGGAGGTAGGGGAGTCGGGGCATCCACTAGCATATGATCTAGAGGAGGAGCCCATGGAGGTTGATTTGAGCGATGGGTTCTCGAGGGTCGAGGCAGTGCATGTACCATACAACATGCAGCCAGATGAGGAGCTAGCGGATTTCTTGTGGGTTATGCTGAGGAAGACAAGACTATTGTGGCCTGACTCGGATGATTACTACCTGTCTTATCTGGATTCCGTCGAGACGCTGTATGGGCAACGACGTTTGCTGGGTCTCAACTTATCGGACTCGACTTGGATTCGCACTACTATGAGCTTCTTTCTGGATACCCCTTTTTGGAACCGGAAGAAGATCAGCATTGTTGAGGAGGGTCCCAACAGTGACTTTCAGGAGTTTATAGACCACCTCAACATATATACGAGGGAGTACCTGGATGAGGAGGAGTGATATGGGATTGACTCATATTTTGTGTGACCGGGAATTACCGGCATGTATTTTGGGGCTAGGGCAGTCATAGGATACCGGCAGACAGAAGAAATTTTAGCCGAAAGATGTATTTTGGGAAGGGTACATAGGTTTTAGAAATTGGACCCGCTCCAGGCTTCAAATCAATTGTAAACTCCACTTCCCTATCTGGAGGTAGTCCACCGACATCATCCGAAAAAACATCAGGGAACTCAATTGCTACAGGGATACTTTCCATGGCTACACCGGCCTCTAATTGCATGGAGCAGAATACCATGCACCCCTGACAACCCTTCTGCAAATGCCTCTCGACCTTAGTCACGGATAGAAGGTTAAGAATGATTTCGGTGTCAGCTTGTGGTTGTGGATTCAGATATAAGACTCTCTTCTGTTTACAATCCAGTAACACACCATTTGCTGTGAGCTAGTCAATCCCCAAAATTACTTCTAATCCTTGCAGTGGTAAACCAATCAAATCTACCGTCGATTCACGCCCCTCAACCATCACCATGCAATTTAGGCAAATGTCAGCCGTCACAACTCGGGTACCCATAGGTGTAGATACAACCAAGTCATATGGGGATTTATGAACAAATAAATGTAACCGTCGTATGCAGTCATGAGCAATAAATGAATGGCTTACACCAGAATCATACAGAACATGCACTAAGCTTTCGTTCAGAGAAATCGTACCTTGAATCAATTCCAGAGACTTTCTGGCTTCTTCTTGTGTCAACGTATAGACCCTGCCAGAAGTTCTGGGTCTCATCTCCTCCTACGGCTGCTTCTGTGGACAGTCCCTAGCCATATGCCCCGACTTGTTGCAAGTATAACAGACAAGTGTTCTATTCGGGTCTGGCCTGAATGGAATCCCGTTGCACTGTCTACCAGGGTGCATTGGCTTTTTACAACGCCAGCATGTCCTGCTTCCTGAAAAGCCTTGGCCTCCTCGGCCCCCAGATTGATTAGGCCTCTTAGTATCCCTTCCGGAGTATCCACTCTGATCTTTTCGCTTCTGCGTTGAGCTGTCGCTTCCAGAAGCACCTTTATACCCTTCCCAAAATACATCTTTCGGCTAAAATTTCTTCTGTCTGCCGGTGTCCTATGACTGCCCTAGCCCCAAAATACGTGCCGGTAATTCCCGGTCACACAAAATATGAGTCAGTCCCACGTCACTCCTCCTCGTCCAAGTACTCCCTCGTATACATGTTAAGGTGGTCTATAAACTCCTGAAAGTCACTGTTGGGACCCTCCTCAACAATGCTGATCTTCTTTCGGTTCCAAAAAGGGGTATCCGGAAAGAAGGTCATCATAGTGTGAATCCAAGTCGGGTCCGATAAGTTGAGACACAGCAAACGTCGTTGGCCATACAGCGTCTCGACGGAATCCAGATAAGACAGGTAGTAATCATCCGGGTTAGGCCACAATCGTCTTGCCTTCCTCAGTATAACCCATAAGAAATCTGCTAGCTCCTCATCTGGCTACATGTTGTATGGTACATGCACTGCCTGGACCCTCAAGAACCTATCGCTCGAATCAACCTCCATGGGCTCCTCCTCTGGATCATATGCTAGTAGATGCCCCGACTCCCCTACCTCTGATATCGGTGGAGTCTCCGTCATGGCTGCGGCACGGGTACAGGCAACATCAGCACGCTCTTCTGGGCCGTATAGCGTAGCTTCATCCCACCGCTACCGAAGTAGGGAATCATCGGTCCTCACGATCCATCCATGATATCCTCTCGAAATGTAAACAAAATCTTATCAGTATACATTTATGATAATGCCATAACCGCTTATTAGCTTTGATACCAAAAATGTCAACACCCATTTCCATTTTGATAATTGAAGAATAATAAAGACAAAATTCAATGGGCATACAGAAAAGTGCAATTATACTGATAAAAATATTCGTTTACGATCCCAACGTCGTTCGTTTACAATTCCGATATTGATCGTCGACGGAAACGGAAAATACAGTGGAAGTTTTAATATTTACAAATACAGCGCCTTGAGACACATGCCGCTCACTTACCGGCGTCTACATCTTTTCCCTTTGGCCCACTAGTATCCGCTGAGGTGTTTATTTAAAAATAGGGTGAGATTCCAAAGAATCCCCGTAAAGAATCCCTTTGGTATGCACAAATTAATGAACAATATAAACACATCATCGTCATGTATACATGAGCAGGGCCCAGTCCCACAATCTACACCGGTTGGACTTCTGTCAACTCCCAGTGTAAGTGCACCTCTGGCACTAACTGCCCCTCTCTAGGCAAATTATGTTGATTAATAAAGTGCATTTACAAAACAATGGTATCCACACAATCACATAAGTTATGGCATAGTGTATGAAGGATAATGTCCCAACTTCAAAGCTTTAATATCCCCTTTCTAAATGTGCCTCGAAGAACGTGTCGTATCCGGCCTCCAAATCGGTTCTAAAATATTAAATGTACCAGAAATAGATTATAACCTATCCAAGTATCATTTTAGACTATCCCATAGTGTTTATTGTGGTTATATTAGTCTATGGTGAAAATTTACAAAAATGCCCCCAGGACCCCGGCCTGGCCTGTTGGCACGTTTTCCCAAAATTTTGACTATGGCTATTCTGACTTATTTTTGCCCAAGGAATCCATTTCTGGGCTCGAAATCACCAAATTCATTGTCAAATTGCAAAAATACCCTTGACAGCCACTATTTAGGGATTTCAGTGGCGTTTTCGTAATTTTGCTTTTTCGGCCTCTACCAAAAAAGTACCCAACTGTAACCCCACCTATTTTTGCCCACTGAGTCCAATGGAATCATTTATTTCATGAAAATCCAACTCCTACTACCAGATCTGGTCTGGCCGAAATATTAAGAGAAAAATAGAAAAATAGAGCTTTGTGTTTTAGCTTCCAAAACTTATACTTTTTCACTTCTAATCCTTGATTAACTCATTTAAACACTTCATAATCATGATTTAAAGGATTTTGGGCAGCATAACCCCTTAGGATTGTGGCTTTTCCAATTTTACAACTTAACCAAAAATCACATAAACCAAACAACAATCACCAACAACTTCAATACACTAAGAAGTTGAGGTTTTGGATATTACCTCTTGATCCTTGGTGTTTCTCTCTCTAGGACGTCCTCTCTCTCTTCTCAACCTTAAAGATTAGCTTGCTAATCCATGATTTTCATGAAGAATAAGAGATTAGATGATGAATACACAAAATAAGAAGCTTAAATCACCTTAGAACACAAGCTCTTACCTTGATTTTCCTTCCTCTTTCTCTCTAGCTTCAAGAGCTTCACAAACTCACTCTCTCTTCCTTTTCTCTATGGCTTGGATGAAATATGCACGAGGGGAGGGAGAATATGTGTTTTAATATTTTAGTCCTTGATGTTTCATCCTAGCCCTTGATCTAACCAATGGATGAGATCTCTCCACCTTTCATGTACATCATCCCTCCACCATACCTCCCACCATACTCCCTTACTTTAGGCCATACTCATTCAACTTTATGCCATACCTTCCTATCATTTATGTCCAATGGGTTTAACTAACTTTTTCCCTTATTTTTCCATGTATTAAACGAATTTGAGGGAAGGTAGAGAAGAAAAAATGTTTTTAATATATTCCACAATTTATCTAATTGAACTATGTATAATTCCCCAAATTCTTGATTTTATTCCACCGAGAATAATCCATTTTATGCATTTTCCTTTATTTTCCTTGATTAATTGAAATTAACTCCAATTAATTGGAAAATAATTAATCTTGGGATGAATTGGCAAAATTATGATTTTGCTATCCCCTTTGTAATTTAATTCAATTTTTGAATTAATTTGCCCATTTCCTTATGAATATGAATATTTCAAAATTCACAAGATCCAAATTCATGAATATTCACTATTTTATTGAATTATTCAAATAATTACAATATATTTTTGGTAAATAAAATTTAGGGTGTTACAGTCACTGGACTAGGTAACCTGGGGCAACCGACTAATCCGGAGTGGGGGACATTTTTTAGGCACACCCCTATAAGGTGCTTTGCACCAAGGGTAGGTTCCCCCTCCCAACAAGTGCTTCTCCCAGGTGCTTTGCACCAAGGGTAGGTTCCCCCTCCCAACAAGTGCTTCTCCCAGGTTTGAACTCTCGTCCGCCTAGGGAAGTGTCAGTTGCCTTACCACTGCACCCGGCACCTTTTGGTTAAGTGCTAGATATTGTTGCTATGTGAAGATCTCTGTATTCACCCAACAATATTATGTGATTATTTGTGGATCCACTCTAGGGGACACCCTAGCATATCTATGTGATGTAAATTTATGGGTGCTCAGGAAATGAATTTATCTGAGCTTATTTTTCTCACGTCATAAAATTTGTTGTTGTTCATGATTTTTTTCTTCTTGTGAAAACTAGAGACAGGGCTAAATTTATTTTCTGCTTAAAAGCAACTAGACATTATTAGTTCAAAATTTTTATTATTATTACTGACCAAAGTTGGGGACGGGTCCAAGTTGAGGATC
This sequence comes from Inga oerstediana, assembly GCA_963210345.1. NCBI lineage: Eukaryota > Viridiplantae > Streptophyta > Magnoliopsida > Fabales > Fabaceae > Inga > Inga oerstediana. The sequence continues at coordinate 74,018,946 of OY723399.1, read as the reverse complement.
TCCAAGTCATAGTAGCATCAGTGTTCATACCACAAACCCTGTCAATCCTCCCCCAAGTGAATTTATTATGTAATATTTACAATAACCTATTTAATTTAATAATTATACAGTTAATTAGTTATATATAACTAATTATATATAACTATTTAATTTAATAATTATACATATAACTAATTAATTATAATTATACATATAACTAATTAGTTACATTTCTTGTTCATAATTATCACCTATGAAATAATTATTATTATTGGTAAAAAAACTTATTTCTATGTGAACTATCTTGGGGATGCCCTAGTATATCTAAGTGATGAAATTATGGTATTGTGGATACTTATTAATATATTTGCGCATATTCACATATAGTTATATGGTAGGGATTTAAAATGTTTTCTGCCAAATTAGCAGCTGGGCATTATTAGTTAAAACTTATTTATTTAGTATCACTCATATTTTGCCGTGATGTCCCAGAAATTGGAAAACAAGCCTATATATGAAGATGAACCTCCTTAGTTTACTTTAGACATATTTTCTTCTAGACTTCTTATAGGAGATAATAATGTATTTAAGAACTTTATGTTGTAAAGTAATTATTCCATTGTAATAAAATATTTTTTACGGCATGTTTTCTGCCAGCGTCTTTATTGTATTTTGAATTAGAAACCGAATGTAATCATTTGTAAAATTGAGAGTTTACAAGAAAGACCTAGAAAAAAATTATAGTATGCATACACACATAAAGAGAAAGAGAGAGCTGATCATGGGCATACACACATCTCTTTACTGGAATATTTTATTATACCAGTATTACCTTTGAAAATGAATTACTGAACTAAGAGAGAATAAGCTAGAACTTCATCCACACATCTCTTGATTATTGCCTCCTGCTTCATTTGTATTTCCACTTGAACTTCATCCACAGTTCATTGAAAGCCACATGTACACCATCCTTCCCTAGAGGTACATAATTTTATAAAGAGTGGATGCAAATGCATTTTGTAACACCCCAAATTTTATTCACCAAAAGATATTGTAATTATTTGAAAAATGCAATAAAATGGTGAATATTCATGAATTTGGAATTTATGAATTTTGTAAATTTTCATTTTCATGAGAATTGGGTTAGAATAATTATGGAATAAATTTGGGTAATTTAAAAAGACAAATATTAAGCCCAAAATGGGAAAAATAATAGAAGATAATAATTAGAAAGGTGAACAATGCTTTCAGTGGAATTAGGCAGTGAGTTGGTTATATGGTTTTGGATGACTAAATAATGAGCAAAAATATGAAATTTTATAGGATAAAAGTAGACATCCTATAAACTTCAATTTGATAGGTAATGGGTAATTTTTGGAATTTTTGAAGTTAGACCAGAAAAACGGTTGATTTTCTAGAAAAACATTCAAAGAATTTAATTCTGGGAATCTTGTGCTTCCAACTAGTAAATGACTATATATGTTTTTGAAACTAGACTTAATAAGGGTTCTATAGAATGACTCTAATAAGATGTCTGCAAATTTAGTTATGATTTTTCAAAGTTTGTTTGGGCAGAAAATTTGTCAGAATTTGCATAAATCCAAAAATGGGGATTTTGGAAATTAAATAATTATCAATAATTAAGGGATAATTATATTATATTATAAAACATCGTCCTCCCCTTCCATGCTCACATTTCCGTCAGTTTTGAGCTTTCAGAGAGAGAGAGAGAGAGAGAGAGAGAGAGCCTGGATTCTAGAGAGAGAAGGGGACGAAAACTTCCAAAGGTAAGTTGATTTCTTCGATAAATTGGTTCCTAACTTGTATAATCCTTCTCCTAAGCTTCTACACTGTGTTTGTGAAGCAAAACTTGCTTTTTGGAAGCTAGGGTTTTTGGCCAAGGAAGGAAGATCTAGAAGAAAGCGTAACTTCCTAAACTTCAAATATTGGTTCTTCTGGCTGTTGTGGATAATTTAATCGGTGAATTTATGTTGGATTTGATCTAATTGTAAAATTGGGAAAGGGTATGCCCTAGGTGTTATGCTACCAAAATGGAGTCTAAATGGTGGTTTTAACATAATTAAATAGTTATAATTGAAAAACCCCAATTTTCTCCGGAGAATTGTAGATTTCAGCTAGATCTAATTTAGGGGTTGGAGTTGGATTTTTAATGATATGATGATTCCATTGAGTTTAGGAAGGAAAATTAGGTGGGGTTACAGTTGATCACTTTTCCAGAAAAGCCTTAAAAATCATAATGACAAAAACACCCCTGAAACCCTGAAATAGGGATGCTAAGGGCTTTCTGGTCTTTTTACAGTGAATTTGGTAATTCTGAGTCAGAAAATGGATTCCTTGGGCAAAAATATGTCAGAATAGCCTAAGTCAAAATTTCAGGAAAAGTACAGTCAAACTGGGTACTGCGGGATCGAGCCGAGCCTTAGGGGCATTTTGGTAATTTTTCAATATAGACTTATATAACTACCAAAAACACTGAAAGTATCTAAATTGTATATTTAGAATTTTAGGACCAAGCTACGGCACGAAGTTCGAGGGGCCTATTTAAGGATCAAAAAAGGTTAAGGTAGTGAACTTACTCTTCTGCATGTATTTGATATTTGTGCTTGTATATTGATGCATGTCTTTGCTTGATTATGTGAAACATGTGAAACATATATGAATGATTGAAGCTCTGTTTCTATTTATTCTATGGCCATAAGTATGCTGTTTGAAACATTGAGTACGTAGATATGTCATTGTGTTAGTATGAGTTACGTAATGTAAGCATGTCATGCATTAAGCACTTGTCCTATATACATATTGATATTGTTTATTATTGATGTTTCTCTTAAATCTCACCCTCCCCTACCAACAATTTAGACAGGTGAATATGGAAGATATGCAGATATTAAAGAAGAAAACTACACAAGAGGATTGTAGCGGTGGAATGAAAACAGGAAGATGACTCCATTTTATTGGGATGAGTTTAGACACCCTGTTAGCCCTGTACGGCTACCTTAATTGTAATTATCATGTACATACTGAACTGCGTATCATTTTATCAGTATATTTATGTTATTTCTATGTTACCTACTGAACTGCGTATCATTTTCCGCAAATACTCTGAAAAAGGTGAACATACGATAATGTGTTATTCCTATGTGACACATTTTGTTTCTTGAAACCCTCTTTTATAAACCATAAGGAAAAAGGGTAAAAGATCATATTATTAAAAAGTTCAAGTAAAATTCCACATGACTGAACACACTTCAAGTTAAATAAAAAAAAATTCCATTTAAATATAACCTAGAAAATTCCACATAAAGGTGACAGGTATCAAATTGATATTTTAAAGTAAAGGTGCCCCATGCCTGAACACCACTACCGCCCGGCCGACATAGACAAGATGGCTAGACGAGGGCTTTTAGGGGGGATTTTTTAAAAACATGGTTGAAGGGGGCAAGATGTAAGGAGTAATATCCCTGGAATAGCCTCCGCCTCCGGTTATAAATTCTGGATCACTGGAATTAAACACTGGAAATTGGGATGTAAACTGTGCTACAAGTGTAATTTCCTGCGTGACTGTCTTATTGTAATGTGTTTTTGAATAGGCAAATGATGTCCAATGAATGTAAAATTAGACTGATGTCCAATGAATGTCCAATGATGTCCAATGAAAATAGACTGACTTATCAAGCTTTAATTTAATAGATTGGCTAGAGCTCCAACGTCGAGGGCTTTTGGGGGGATTTTTTAAAAACATGGTTGAAGGGGGCAAGATGTAAGGAGTAATATCCCTGGAATAGCCTCCGGTTATAAATTCTGGATAACTGGAATTAAACACTGGAAATTGGGATGTAAACTGTGCTACAAATGTAATTTCCTGCGTGGCAGTCTTATTGTAATGTGTTTTTGAATAGGCAAATGATGTCCAATGAATGTAAAATTTCTTAGAATGAAAATAGACTCACTTATCAAGCTTTAATTTAATAGATTATTAAGAGTTTTGTATTTTTAAAGTTAGCCATATAAAACTGGTAGGTTTCTGTGATAGCATCCAATAACTTGTAATTCTGGAATTTTGTAAAGAAAATAACCTTTGGAACCACTGATATTGGACATTAGTAAATAAAGATTTGAATTTTCAAAGTTTAATGAAAATTATGGCAGTTTTTTGTCTTTTGGCCATAAGGGCAAATGCTCTTTTGTCTTTTGGCCATAAAGTGAAAAGATAAATTGGCTAACAATTAAAGGTTTGGGAAGTCCAACATGAGAGAGTAAAGAAAGGAAATTAATACTTGGCTCAAATTTAATTAAAGATGAGCAAATTTGGGCAAACAAATTGGAGTTAGAAAGTAAAAAATTGCAGGATATTTGACGAGGCAAACTTGAGATATTTCAAGAAGCTCTTTTGAGTCCTTAGCCACGTATGATAAGAGGAGAGGAAAGAGAAATAATTATATGATCAAGTAAAAGGGAAAGACTTTGGTTAAAAAATTTCAACTAAAGTAAGAGGAAATTAGGATAATTCAAGGAGCCCTTTTTCTCTTTCCCTAGTACCATATTTTTGTCAACAATTGTTGGCTAAACAAAAAGATGAAAACTTGCATTTAAAGGGCCCTATTCGTATGAGATGAGGAAGAAAGAGAAAAAGATGATGACATGATATTATAGGCACATGTTTATTACAATATTCTATTTCTCATATGAATAGGGCCCTTTAAATGTATGTCTTCATCTTTCTGTTTAGCCAACAATTATTGACCAAAATATGGCATAAGGGAAAGAGGAAAAAATGCTCCTTGAATTATCTCAATTTCCTCCTTACTTTAGTTGCAGATTTTGACCAAGTCTTCACCTTTTACTTGGTCATATAATTGTTTCTCTTTCTTCTCCTCTTGTCATACGAAATATGGCTCTTAAAAGACTCAAAAGAGCTTCTTGAAATATCTCAATTTTAATTGTAGGTATTTTTTTTCCTACAATTTTTGACTTTTCAACTCCAATTTGCTTGGCCAAAATTGCTCCTCTTTGATTAAACTTGAATCAAGTATTAATTTCCCTTTTTACTCCTTCATGTTGGACGTTTGGACACACAGAATTCCAGAATTACAAGCTATAGGACGTTGTTATAGAAACCTGCCAGCTTTACATGGCTAACTTCAAAAATACATGTCCCAAGCCATTTCACTTTAAATGTTAGCTTTTCACTTTATGGCCAAAAGACCATTTTGTCCTTATATTTTTTCCAATTTCGCACATTAATTAAAAACTGCTAGAATTTTCAAAGTTATCTTTATTTACAAATGTCCAATTGCAGTGATTCTAAAGGCTACTGTCACAGAAACCCGCCAGTTTTACATGGCTAACTTCAAAAATATCATTTGCCTATATGACCTATCAAATTACATGGCTACTTTCATTTTGGAAAATTTCACATTCATTGGATATCATTTACCTATTCAAAAACACATTACAATAAGACTGCCACGCAGGAAATTACATTAGCAGCACAGTTTACATCCCAATTTCTAGAGTCCAACATGAGAGAGTAAAGAAAGGAAATTAGTACTTGGCTCAAATTTAATTAAAGATGAGCAATTTTGGGCAAACAAATTGGAGTTAGAAAGTAAAAAATTGCAGGATATTTGACGAGGCAAACTTGAGATATTTCAAGAAGCTCTTTTGAGTCCTTAGCCACGTATGATAAACAAATTGGAGTTAGAAAGTAAAAAATTGCAGGATATTTGACGAGGCAAACTTGAGATATTTCAAGAAGCTCTTTTGAGTCCTTAGCCACGTATGATAAGAGGAGAGGAAAGAGAAATAATTATATGATCAAGTAAAAGGGAAAGACCAAGTTAAAAAATTTCAACTAAAGTAAGAGGAAATTAGGATAATTCAAGGAGCCCTTTTTCTCTTTCCTTTATACCATATTTTTGTCAACAATTGTTGGCTAAACAAAAAGATGAAAACTTGCATTTAAAGGGCCCTATTCGTATGAGATGAGGAAGGAAGAGAAAAAGATGATGACATGATATTATAGGCACATGTTTATTACAATATTCTATTTCTCATATGAATAGGGCCCTTTAAATGTATGTCTTCATCTTTCTGTTTAGCCAACAATTATTGACCAAAATACATAAGGGAAAGAGGAAAAAAGGCTCCTTGAATTATCTCAATTTCCTCCTTACTTTAGTTGCAGTTTTTGACCAAGTCTTCACCTTTTACTTGGTCATATAATTGTTTCTCTTTCTTCTCCTCTTGTCATACGAAATATGGCTCTTAAAAGACTCAAAAGAGCTTCTTGAAATATCTCAATTTTACCTCCTCAAATACTAATTTTAATTGTAGGTATTTTTTTTCCTACAATTTTTGACTTTTCAACTCCAATTTGCTTGGCCAAAATTGCTCCTCTTTGATTAAACTTGAACCAAGTATTTTACTCCCTCATGTTGGACGTTTGGACACACAGAATTCCAGAATTACAAGCTATAGGACGTTGTTATAGAAACCTGCCAGCTTTACATGGCTAACTTCAAAAATACATGTCCCAAGCCATTTCACTTTAAATGTTAGCTTTTCACTTTATGGCCAAAAGACCATTTTGTCCTTATATTTTTTCCAATTTCGCACATTAATTAAAAACTGCTAGAATTTTCAAAGTTATCTTTATTTACAAATGTCCAATTGCAGTGATTCTAAAGGCTACTGTCACAGAAACCCGCCAGTTTTACATGGCTAACTTCAAAAATATCATTTGCCTATATGACCTATCAAATTACATGGCTACTTTCATTTTGGAAAATTTCACATTCATTGGATATCATTTACCTATTCAAAAACACATTACAATAAGACTGCCACGCAGGAAATTACATTAGCAGCACAGTTTACATCCCAATTTCTAGAGTCCAACATGAGAGAGTAAAGAAAGGAAATTAGTACTTGGCTCAAATTTAATTAAAGATGAGCAATTTTGGGCAAACAAATTGGAGTTAGAAAGTAAAAAATTGCAGGATATTTGACGAGGCAAACTTGAGATATTTCAAGAAGCTCTTTTGAGTCCTTAGCCACGTATGATAAACAAATTGGAGTTAGAAAGTAAAAAATTGCAGGATATTTGACGAGGCAAACTTGAGATATTTCAAGAAGCTCTTTTGAGTCCTTAGCCACGTATGATAAGAGGAGAGGAAAGAGAAATAATTATATGATCAAGTAAAAGGGAAAGACTTTGGTTAAAAAATTTCAACTAAAGTAAGAGGAAATTAGGATAATTCAAGGAGCCCTTTTTCTCTTTCCTTTATACCATATTTTTGTCAACAATTGTTGGCTAAACAAAAAGATGAAAACTTGCATTTAAAGGGCCCTATTCGTATGAGATGAGGAAGGAAGAGAAAAAGATGATGACATGATATTATAGGCACATGTTTATTACAATATTCTATTTCTCATATGAATAGGGCCCTTTAAATGTATGTCTTCATCTTTCTGTTTAGCCAACAATTATTGACCAAAATATGGCATAAGGGAAAGAGGAAAAAAGGCTCCTTGAATTATCTCAATTTCCTCCTTACTTTAGTTGCAGTTTTTGACCAAGTCTTCACCTTTTACTTGGTCATATAATTGTTTCTCTTTCTTCTCCTCTTGTCATACGAAATATGGCTCTTAAAAGACTCAAAAGAGCTTCTTGAAATATCTCAATTTTACCTCCTCAAATACTAATTTTAATTGTAGGTATTTTTTTTCCTACAATTTTTGACTTTTCAACTCCAATTTGCTTGGCCAAAATTGCTCCTCTTTGATTAAACTTGAACCAAGTATTTTACTCCCTCATGTTGGACGTTTGGACACACAGAATTCCAGAATTACAAGCTATAGGACGTTGTTATAGAAACCTGCCAGCTTTACATGGCTAACTTCAAAAATACATGTCCCAAGCCATTTCACTTTAAATGTTAGCTTTTCACTTTATGGCCAAAAGACCATTTTGTCCTTATATTTTTTCCAATTTCGCACATTAATTAAAAACTGCTAGAATTTTCAAAGTTATCTTTATTTACAAATGTCCAATTGCAGTGATTCTAAAGGCTACTGTCACAGAAACCCGCCAGTTTTACATGGCTAACTTCAAAAATATCATTTGCCTATATGACCTATCAAATTACATGGCTACTTTCATTTTGGAAAATTTCACATTCATTGGATATCATTTACCTATTCAAAAACACATTACAATAAGACTGCCACGCAGGAAATTACATTAGCAGCACAGTTTACATCCCAATTTCTAGAGTCCAACATGAGAGAGTAAAGAAAGGAAATTAGTACTTGGCTCAAATTTAATTAAAGATGAGCAATTTTGGGCAAACAAATTGGAGTTAGAAAGTAAAAAATTGCAGGATATTTGACGAGGCAAACTTGAGATATTTCAAGAAGCTCTTTTGAGTCCTTAGCCACGTATGATAAACAAATTGGAGTTAGAAAGTAAAAAATTGCAGGATATTTGACGAGGCAAACTTGAGATATTTCAAGAAGCTCTTTTGAGTCCTTAGCCACGTATGATAAGAGGAGAGGAAAGAGAAATAATTATATGATCAAGTAAAAGGGAAAGACTTTGGTTAAAAAATTTCAACTAAAGTAAGAGGAAATTAGGATAATTCAAGGAGCCCTTTTTCTCTTTCCTTTATACCATATTTTTGTCAACAATTGTTGGCTAAACAAAAAGATGAAAACTTGCATTTAAAGGGCCCTATTCGTATGAGATGAGGAAGGAAGAGAAAAAGATGATGACATGATATTATAGGCACATGTTTATTACAATATTCTATTTCTCATATGAATAGGGCCCTTTAAATGTATGTCTTCATCTTTCTGTTTAGCCAACAATTATTGACCAAAATACATAAGGGAAAGAGGAAAAAAGGCTCCTTGAATTATCTCAATTTCCTCCTTACTTTAGTTGCAGTTTTTGACCAAGTCTTCACCTTTTACTTGGTCATATAATTGTTTCTCTTTCTTCTCCTCTTGTCATACGAAATATGGCTCTTAAAAGACTCAAAAGAGCTTCTTGAAATATCTCAATTTTACCTCCTCAAATACTAATTTTAATTGTAGGTATTTTTTTTCCTACAATTTTTGACTTTTCAACTCCAATTTGCTTGGCCAAAATTGCTCCTCTTTGATTAAACTTGAACCAAGTATTTTACTCCCTCATGTTGGACGTTTGGACACACAGAATTCCAGAATTACAAGCTATAGGACGTTGTTATAGAAACCTGCCAGCTTTACATGGCTAACTTCAAAAATACATGTCCCAAGCCATTTCACTTTAAATGTTAGCTTTTCACTTTATGGCCAAAAGACCATTTTTGTCCTTATTTTTTTTCCAATTTCGCACATTAATTAAAAACTGCTAGAATTTTCAAAGTTATCTTTATTTACAAATGTCCAATTGCAGTGATTCTAAAGGCTACTGTCACAAAAACCCGCTAGTTTTATATGGCTAACTTCAAAAATATCATTTGCCTATATGACCTATCAAATTACATGGCTACTTTCATTTTGGAAAATTTCACATTCATTGGATATCATTTGCCTATTCAAAAACACATTACAATAAGACTACCACGCAGGAAATTACACTAGCAGCACAGTTTACATCCCAATTTTGTTTAATTCTAGTGATCTAGAATTTATAACCGGAAGCTATTCCAAGTATGTCAATATTCACCATTTTATTCCTTTTTTATATCACAAAGAAAGAATTTTGGTGAGTGAAATTTGGTATATTACATAAGGATTGTGATCGAACCCACCCCACCCCTTTGCAAAAAAAAGGGCTTGGTGGCTATTGGGCCATCAAGCTCTTTTGATATGTATATATATATATATAATGACTTTAACAAAATCAATAATGAAAATAACAAAATGCGTCATGGTATTGACCAAATAAGTAATTTGGGATATTACACAAGGATTGTGATCGAACCCACCCCACCCCTTTGCAAAAGGGCTTGGTGGCTATTAGGCCATTAAGCTCTTTTGATATGTATGTAAGTATGTATATGTATAATGACTTTAACAAAATCAGTAATGAAAATAACAAAATGCGTAATGGTATTGACCAAACAAGTAATGGATTGACTAAACGAGTAATGCATAATGGTTTATCCCATTACTCGTTTAGAAAATTCCATTACTCATTTAGTCAATACCATTACGTATTTTATTATTTCCATTATTAATTTTGTTAAAGTCATCATCCTTTATTTATCTCACACACACACGTATTTATATATCAATGGAGTTTGATGGCCCAATGGCCTTCACGCCACTTTGCAAAGGTGGGTTCGATCTCATCCCTTTTTAGCCATTTTCTTAAACAAATTTGCGCCCTCTACCTCCCCTAAAAAAAAGCCACCACACTAGATATAGGTAAAGCTAGCTACCGGAGCACCTTTTTTTTTTTCTTTTTTTTTTAAAATTAAGTGGCAAAATGGTAAAAACATCAACACTTTAAAATCTCAATTTAATACCTATCATCTTTATATCATTTTCAAGTATGTTTTGAAAGTTCATGTGGTATTTAAATGAAATTTTCCCTTGTAATTAAGATTTCTACAAAAGGCACAACCAAAAAAAAAAAAAAACTAGGCCTTAATTATAATGAAACTAAATCTACCAACTAAAATACTTATACATGAGATGCTCATAAACACTTAAAACCATAAAAAATTTAAAGAAATAATTAGAAAAGCAGATTGACTGCCACAGTAGCCATGGCATAAGCATCAACATACATATTAGAGGAGGGCAAATCATAGGCGGACAAGGATTCTATTCAATCAAATCAAGATTTTTGGAAACTAAATGAGATTGAAGATGTCAACCAGTGGGAGAAGTCATAGATGTGCCTATTAATGATAGACAAGATTTCATCCAAACACTCAAGAAGGTAGTTGAAGATAAGTTTTTTGCATGGGCAACAAGTGAAAACCGTGTTAACATTAGGAGGCCTAAATTAATGGAACTAAGTTATCTCTGCTGTTAAAATGTTTATAAATGAGATGCATAAAAATGAAACAGATTGGATCAGGAAGAAACAAGGGCAACATCCACCACAAAAATAGATATGAATCAGACTGAAGCATCAAATCAGGCATTAAAAGAAAGCCACACAATTAAACTGCAAAAGAAATCTGGAAATTAAATGAGAATGAAGATTTCATCCCAGTGGAGAGAAGCCATAGCTCGCCTAGTTTATTAAGCTAGAGCAACGCATCATATGCCTACTAGCGATATACCAAGATTTCATCCAACCAACAAAAGAGATAATTGAGAATAATTCATCAATAAGGGATTATGGATGAATACTCAACGACAACAAATTCAATGACTAGAGTTTAATTTTTGGGATAAAAGATTTGATCTAAGCACAATAAAAGGAGAAAACAAAAGGGGAGACAAAAATACCTCTGGTCTACGTTTTTCCGTGCTTTCTGGTTAAAAGCCTCTTCTGAGATTCTGACATCCGGAACAGAGGAGAGCAATCTGCATCAGATAGATCAATATCAATTCAAGAAGAAGGCTGATTACGTTTCTTATCCAATACTGGAGTATGAAGATTGAACTTTATAAATTATAGATATCTTTATAAATTATAGAAGTAGCCACTGAGAACAGACAACGGATAAAAAGTTTGGATAAAACTTTGATTAGGAACAAAGACAACGGAAAAGAAGAAGAAAACGAAAGGAGACACACAAGAATACCTCTGCTCTGCGATTTTTCTTCGGGGAATCAGATCTCTCTACGCTCTTCGGTGTTAAATAGAACGGCGGACGAAGCTGAAAAGGGCCCACTCTTTTTCTAACGGTCAAATTTTAGAGAATTGGAAAAAAAGTAGCCGTTGAATCTGTAAGGGATTTCTCAAAATATGACCAAGAAAAAAGGCAAATAATTTCTAAAATGAAATACAGCCGTTGGAAGCTGACTCGAATATCATCAGACGCAGCAATTAATAGATGAAGCTGTCTTTTATCAAAAATAAAATAATGGGTTTACCTAAAAAATAAAAATAAAAATAAATGGGCTTAGACTTCGTTCCTATACAAATCCCAAAACAACTGTTTTATTATAATAAAATTTTTCTAACAAACGATCCTACTACTCTTGTGATCTTTAATATAAGATATATTTATCTAATTTGATTAGATTAAAAAAATTAGTTAATTTACTTAATATGACATATATTTTCTAAAATACCCTAGTTATCTTCTTTAATTTCCTCATTCCCTCTCCTTTTTTATTCTTGTTGAGCGAATATCAATAAGGGTAAATTAGAAAAAGATTGACAAATATGAAAATTATGTCTTAAATTTAGGGCCAAGTTCAATTGCATAAATATATCTTATATTAAAAACCGGAGGGAATATTTAAAATTATTTTAGATTAGGAGCAATCTAAATTTAAGTTTTTCAATGTCTAGCTTATAGATGTTAGCCTATATCTATACAGTCTCAAATTCATAACCTTGTATTTAAATAGAATTGAATCTTTATTTTTTTAGTATGGCATCACCATATTTAACTTAAATTTAATTTTGGGTTAAGGTGAAAAAAAAAAAAAGAGATAGGAGTTGGAGTGAGAGAATTATAATTATGTGAAGAGTCCTGCCAAAGACAAATCTGTGCGAGGTATTGAAAAGTACTTCATAAATCCTGAATTAGGGATTGCTTGCAAAACCTATGTGAAAAGCCATATTTTGCTTCATCCAGTTCAGAAGAATAATAATTATTCCTTTTAGTATTGTTAAGTTATTTTATGAAAATAGTTGATGCAATGTTTCTGCAAGACAGCCTAAAAGCTTTGATTAATATTTGAGTCGTGGTACATTTTCTACTGTGTATAAAGGTGTTTTACCAGACATTCCAGGGGACCTTGTTGCTGTTAAAAAACCAAAAATAGTGAATAAAAGTGATAAGGAATTCGAAGCAGAAGTGAGCGCCATTGGCCAAACACACTATAGCAATATCGTTAAACTTCTGTGATTATGCAATGAAGGAGAGCAAAGGCTACTTGTATATGAATTCATGAGTTAAGTGACTTTAGTAAGTTTTCTTTTTGAAAACCAGAGGCCAAGCTGGTATCAAAGGGTGAAAGTTGCAATAGGAACAACTAAAGGACTCTTGTATTTGCATGAAGAGTATGTGCAACAATCACATCATACTAAAATCAAACCTCAAAAATATATTGCTTGATGACTTTTATGCGACTAAGATTTTAGATTTTGGTTTAACAAAGCAATTGAAGATTGAATAGACTCTAACTACAAAGGTAATTAGGGGGAACTAGAGTACATTGCAACCTGAGCAGTTCAAAACAAGCCAATTACCATGAAAGCTTATGTTTATGACTTCAGAGTATTATTATTGGAGCTCATTTGTTGTATAAAGAACTTTGATATGAATGTTGAAGATGAGCATAAGATGTTACTAATATATTGGGCATATGATTTCTTTCACCATATGAGATTGGACCTGTCAGTGGAAGATGATAAGGACGCTCAAACTGACACGAAGAGAGTAGAAGAGTATATGAAGATCAGTATGTGGTGTATTCAAGAATTAAGAGGATCCAACAAGACCCACCATGAGGCAAGTTATACAAACGGTTGAAGGATTCATGGATGTGTCAAAACCTCCTAATTTACCATCCTTTACAAGTCTAAACATTAAAATGACTTAACCATTAAAACCACCTAATGTTCCTTACTTTTTGTAGAAAAAGAAGACATGGGTCCGATTATAAAAGGTAACAGAAGTTAGATACTTTTAAACAGTTATGTCATTTTTGCTTTTAATTTTAAAGTTCATGTGCATTTATACACTCAAGAAAATTTTATAAGTATTTTTGTACATTGAATATAAAGTTTATGGATATTTTTACACATTAACCCTTTAATAAACAAACTAAAATATTGGTATGTTTTAGTGTTGAGCATGGACCGGACCAAACTAGGTTGGCCTCAACTCAAGGTCCAGTCTAGTCCAACACCAGCCCGAGGTTGGGCGGGACCAAACCTGATCAAGTAGACCTATTTGGCGTTTTTTTTATTTTTGCCATTTTTGAGAGGCAAGATTTAGAGCTATTAAGCACAATCAAGACCAAAAAATACCTACAATCATGTAAAACTCATCACAAAACATTAAAACATACCCATAAACCATAATAATCTCCAACAATATTCAATAGTAATAAAAAGCAACAACATTCCTTATCAGAAAGACACCTTATAAGAATAAATAGACACTTGATTAAACCAAAAAAGCTTAAGAAAATCAGAAACTATTCCTCATCAGCTTATCTAATCTAATAAAGCCTTCAAACCCATCTCCCACAAGATTAAGCAAAATACATTTGGCACTCACAAAAAAAAATCAAAAGAAATCAGAGGAATAGGGAGGAGAATGAAAGACACCTTATAAGGGTATGAATAACTCCCCTTTCTACGTGTTTTAAAGCAATGAGGGGTGATAGGCCCAAAGTGGTCAAAATCGAGAGTGAAGCACTATGATGTTACAATTAGTACTAGAGCTATACTCAGGCTGATGTGGGCCAATGTGCCAGCAAGGACACTAGGCTTAAAGGTAGATGGAGTGTTATGTCCCACATCAACTAGGGAAGGGAACAGAAGATGCCTTATAAGGGTTTAGATACCTCCCCCTCTCACACGTTTTAAAGCTGTGAGGGGCGACGGGCCCTAAAGCAAACAATATCAAGAGTGAGGTATTGAGATGTTACAGGAATGCTGATTAAGAAGAGAATCAGAGGGTGCGACTCCAAGAGGAGGACTATCAACAACGACGCCAAGAGGAAGACTAGAGGATTGATGCTGAGGTGAGGATTAACATAGAACTTCCATGAGGGTAAAGAGAGCCAAATGTGAGAGAGGCAGCAACAAAATTGAGGGTGAGGGAGGAGAGGATTAAGAGATATTGAGCGGAAGGTCTAAAGGTGGCAAGATTAAGGGGGATATGGAGTGGGTCATGTGAGTGAGAAGTGAGGTTATGGGTCACGTGAGTTGTGAGGGTGGAGTTTTTTTTTCACAATGAAGGTAGAGTTAAGTATAGGCCCACTCAAATTTTTTTAAAATAAAAGATAAATAATTCAGGCTAGACCAAACTAAACCATGTGGACTAAGCACCTAGTCTTGAACCTGATCTAGCTTGATTAGTTAGTTTAGTCTAGTCCTTTTGTGTTATAAGGATGCTTTTCACAAGACCAGACTAGAACATGTCAAACCAAATTATCTGGACCATTATTCTCAAATTCGGACCGGCCTGGCGGGTCCAGACTAAAAATCGCTGGACCAAGCCTTTAACTAGTCCGGGTGAGTCTTTGACTTCGGGTCACATGACGCGGCCATGACTCAGCCGACTCAATATGACTTAAAGTTAAGTCAGGCGACTTGCCCTACTTAGCAAGTTGCCCAAGGTAAAAAAAAAGTTCCCTTCATTTAGATGAAACGACGCCATTTATTTTAATTTAAAAAAAATAAATAAATTCAAAATCTACTTCAGACTTCTTCAGCTGCTGACACGCGATGATCTTCAATCTTCACTTCAGAGTTTATACTTTAGCTTCTCTGGCTTCACTCTCTCTTCCTTTCCCATTGTCTTCTTCGTTCTTCCTCTTCAATCTCATCGTTCTCTCTTATCTCTCCCTCTCCTCTTGCCAGTGACAGCGTTTGCAAGCCAGAGCTTTGGGGTTAGCTGACTTGGAGTTCACCGGCGAGGCAGCAGTAAGGCCTTTGTTCAATCTGTTGTTAACCGATGCATTGTAAAGACACAAGTTTGCCATTGTTTCAGGCTCTCTGAGCCTTAATATCATTGCTTGCTCGATAGCTTACTTGAAAGGTGGGAGCTTTAGGTTTGATTGTTGTTGTTCCTAGCGATTTCGTTGCAGTCGATGAAGGGTTTGGCCGCCGATAATGTTGGTGGTAAAGCTCAGCGTTCCTTGCTTTGTTCTTCAAGTTTTTAGTTTGATTTCTATATTTCTTTACCTCTATTTCTATTGGCTAGTTGCATTACTTTCATTGTAGTGATTTGCTTCAAAATCAAATGTGAATGGTTGATGCTCTGCTTTTTTCTTCTTACTGGTTTGGTTGTTTTTCTTTTATTGTAGCTTTGATAGTGATTATTAATCAACTGGTGCTTTTTGGTTGCGAATTGAAAGGGTTTATTTGCTATTTGATTTGGTTTTGGTTTGTTAATGGAGGGAATTAAAGCACCACCTGAGAATGCTACTACTAACCCCCAATCTCGACACTACCAATCCTCCTAACAGAAGTTTACCCCCTCCATAGACATTAGGGAGTTTGAAAAAAAGGACCCAGCTTGGCAATATGTTTCTATTAAGAAAGAGGGGAAAATAAGTATTTTTACTTTCCTTTTATGTGCTTCAAGTTACAAGGGAGGTGGGATAAATAGGTTGAAACAACATTTAACTGGTGTGAGTGGTCAAGTAAGTTCTTGTAAAAAGGTTTCTCATGATGTGCATGCTAAAATGAAAGAATCTTTGTTAGAGTTCAAAGAAAAAACCTATTGACAATGATAAAGTAGAAGACAGTGAAGATAGCGAGGTTGAGGAACCACTTGCTTCTTCAAAGAGGAAAGCTCCTATGACTGGGAAGGTTGATAGTTATTTTTCATTTAGGACAACTCCTGGTACCCAACCAAGCATCAAAGTACATCAGCAAGTCAAGAAGCACAATATAATGCAAAATGGATTTTGCTCATTGGTCTTATGTGAATTGTGTACCATTTAATGCAATGACTTGTCCATTATTTGAAAAAGCTATTGATGCTACTGCAATTGGGTCTGGGTTTAAGGTCCCTAGTATTCATGAGTATAGAGTTAGCCTATTGAGAGATTGCAAAAAGAACTTCAACTACTAATTGATAACCATCAAGCTAAATGAAAAGAAAATGATTGCACACCCATAGGTGATGGTTGGACAGATATTAGACAGCGAACTTTGATTAATTTCTTAGTTTATTCATTACATGGCATGGTGTTTGTGAAATCATTTGATGCTTCGGATTCAGTTAAAGGTGCCTACACTTTATCCTCACTGTTCTTAGTCAAACATCTTCCTCTTGTGGCTGTGAAAGAAATTGGAGCTTATTTGAGCATATACATACTAAAAGAAGAAACAAATTGGAGCATTAAAGGCTTAATGATTTGGTTTTTCTTAGATATGATTAGTTTTGATGATGTCAAATATAGATGTCAAATATGAAGAGCAAAAAGTTTATATAATATACTTATCTTCTACACTGACTAACTACTATATTTAATGTTATATATCTTGTAAATTAGTCATAAACATGATAGTGGGTTGATGTTATTGTGCTTATAATGCCTCATAAATGGAGAATGATCATCAAGGAGAAAATCAAGAAGTAAGAAATTGAGGAAAGAAGAAATTGCAAGAACTAATGGAAATATCAAGAAGAAAGATTAGTCAAGCAAAGAAAGAAGAAGATTGAAGATATTCAAGAAGACATCTAATTGGGTTATGAAAAATGATCATCAATTCAAGAATATATTAAGTTGGGTGATCATCAAGAGGAAAATCAAGAAGAAAGAGATTGAAGAAAGAAGAACTTCCAAGGTCAAATGAGAATATCAAGATTTAAGCTCTTAGAAGTGATACTAGAGGTTGGAATGGGTCAATACAAAGCTAAAATGACGTATACGGAAGTTATGCTACCTCCAGAGGTAATTACTCGAGTAATCCCTCGAGTAATATGCCACTAACTCATTTTGGAGATGATTACTCGAGGGCTCCCTCAAGTAATGAGATTTTTTATGTACTCTGTTTTCACGTGGCAGAATAGAGGTTCGGTATTTTGGTGATATCTCTCTAACCACATGCTGGATTGACCTGAAACTAGTGGCATATGAAAATAGACTCCTAACACAAACCATAGACACCAAGATCACATTAAAAAGAGTTTAGAAGAGAGAGATATGATCTATTTAAGTTGACATATGAATCAGCATCTTTTACCAGAACAAGATTCGGTATTTTGTACATAACTCTCAAACTGCCTATCGGATTGCAACGAAACTAGTACCATATGAAAGTAGACTTGAATAGCTTTCCATGGATACATAATTAATCACATTTGAAGCTATATACTTAGAATTATGTATTTTGGAATTTGATGCTCGTGATTTCAAACATTGTCTAAGAACAATAGATGTTCTTTGGAATGAGTTTAAAGCTGATTCTTGTTGCATTGGAATGTAGACGATGAGAGCTTTCCATTGATATATTATTTTCCATGTCTAGAATCAAAATGAAGAATTACTCGAGGGATCACCCGAGTAATCAGAAAAGAATGGGAAACATTATTCGAGGGTTCACTCGAGTAATCAGAGAAGAAAGTGAAGTATTACTCGAGGGATCACTCGAGTAACCAAAAAAGAAATGGAAGCATTACTCGAGGGATCACTCGAGTAATCAAGTTAGAAAAGAAGCAGTAACTCTCGGCCAAGATTTGAATGAAATTACTCGAGGGAGTGCTCGAGTAATCTGAATTGAAAAAGAGAGAATTACTCTAGGGACCACTCGAGTAATGCGACAGACAACGTATCTGAAGCTTCTGAAAATCAATGAAATGATTATGTAATTCATCCATCATGCTTCCAATCATTCTAACACTTTATTGTATTAGTGTTTAATGCATTTCTCCAGGAATATAATGAAGAAATGATGTGAAGAGATAAAAGTTGACTTTACGGAAGTGGAGCGTCTAATGTTCGTAACGGCTAGTTTTCAAATTCAAGCAAATGGTCAAACAAAGCAATGAGACTCAACGGACAAGTTGAAATACTTACAACGGTCATATCCTACTCAACTATAAATACAAGAGATTCAAGCAGAAGACAACAACGTAGAACATGCTAAGATTATGAATTATCCACTTCTACCCTAATACTCTCCGTATTTATCTAATTACTATATCATGTATATTTGTGAGAGAGTTATTTGTATTGTACTTCAGTGATCATTTTATCCACTCTGTGAGAGAGTCTGTAAACATCTTTATATATATTTCTAAATTAATCTCAAGGTAGAGGGACCTTGAGAAGGTTGATTTTCTTAGAGGGATGCTGTAGAGAGAATTGCTAGTAAGACTTTATACTCATAAAAAGTTACAAGGTGCAAGCAGTAGAGAACGTTGCTGCTCGTAATACTTATAGTGGTGTAAGTAGGAGAGAACGTTGCTGCTCGTTAGACTTGTATAGGTAAGCAGGGGAAAAAGGATTCATGATAGCTCTACTCGTAAGACTTGCCGTAAGGGAGAGTATCTTGGTGAGAGATTTGTTAAAGGATTCACAAGTGCCCAACTAAACTTGTAGGTTTGTTAAGGCTTTTCTTGTGCCCGGATTAAAAAAGAAGATAATGGATTTAAAAATATCAGGAGGAGCCTGGGGACTGAACGCAGGCCATCGCAGATTGGACCGAACCAGGATAAATCACAATTTGCATACTCTCTCCCTTAAACTCTTATATTTCCAACATATATTAATTGTTGATTTATGATTCATTACTTTCATATTTATTGCTTCTACTAAGTTGCGAAAATTTTTTCAAAGTTCTTAAATTTTTATCTTACACCTAATTCACCCCCTCTTGGGTGTCACCGTTCTAACAGTTTTCACAAACTACAAGCTAAAGTTAAAGTTTAGGTAATTTTAAAAGTCATGACTTTTGAATGGTTGTTATATAGTTTTATTAAATATTGATCTTCTATCGTGATGGCATTATAGGAATCAATTGAAGAAGAAGAAAGATAATTATGATCCCATTGATTATGAATCAATTGTTAGACTAGACTTTTGGGTACTTGAAGATGATCCAACTCCTGAGTTTGATAATGTAGAAGCGACAAATCTTCAATTTGAACAAATGGCAAAGGATTATGGAGGTTTTTAAATATCTCTTCTATTATCTAAGATTATATTCTTATTTCTTACACAAAAGAATATAACCTTGTTTTTAGCATAACTATTACTAATTTTATTCATTTGATATATAGGTAATGTAACATCCCAAGTTTTAGTCACCAAAATTCTGTTACCCCTTTAGGTTATTAAAGGGAATAAAATGGTGAATATTGGCACACTTTGAATGGCCAAATAGTGACCACACGAAATTGGGTCACAATAAGACATAAGAATTTAATTTTTGTCTTCATAAAAGCCCATTATTGCATCCCATACTTTTCCCTTTTTCTTGTGTGTGGGACATCCAAAGAAGGAAAGGAGCAAGGGAATTGAACACTTGGTTCAAATTAATCAAGGAAAGAGCAAAATTGGCCAAGTAAATAAAGTTGACAAAGTCAAAAGTTTAACATTTGTTGAAATGGCAGATTAAATATAATATTTCAAGGAAATGGTTGATGATATTTTTAATGATCATTATTCCCTTCCCAAAGGCATATTTTGGTCAATTATTAAGAGTGGAGGAAAGAGAAAAGAAGCTGGACAGTTGAAATTCAACCGAATGGCATCTTGGTAATTTTTACACAAACCAAGAGTAAATTGAGAAATTGGCCAATTAACTCTCCTCCCTCTCTATTAATTCGTGCAGCAGCCATAAAAATAAGGAAAAATCATGAAATAATGAGAAAAAAGTTAGAGGAAAGAGAAAGGATGAATAGTGAAAGTTCTTAAGCTTCGGAGCCGATTTCACCTCTGATTCGGCATTTCCAGCTTCCGGAGTCTTCTCTAATATTGTTTCTCTCATAGAGAGCAACATTTCTATGATTTTGGATTTTTGATCAGAGGTGTTTGATTCCATCTACTGAGAGGAGGTGCTGCTGAATCAAGAACATATCACAAATTCGAGTTTTGGTAAGTATAAGCTTTAATTTGAAACGAATATTCTGTGATTTTGTTGAGTATTTCTTGAGATATTCAAACCTTAAATTTTGGCCAAAGGGAGTCTTTTAGGGTTTGATGCATATGATGATGATCATGATGTTAAAAAAGGTTTTATGATGATCTATGATGATTTTGGAAGTTTGTGTTTAAATCTGCCAGAATTCGTTGAATGGAGGCAGAGAACTTGCAACGTGTTTTTGATTAGTCAAACTTGGTTCAAATGCTATGATAGTTTATAAGATTAAAGTAGACATACCGGGCTTTAATTTGATAGGTAATATAAGCCATTTAGACTAGTGGATTGAACGTTATGAATTTTCAAAGTTTGACCTTGATTCTGGAATGAAATCTATAACAGTTTGAGTTTGATGAATTTCTGGAAAATGTGTGGCTGTAATTAGGGCTCTGTGATATTTTTCATTGAAAGAGAACTTAAAGAGCTTTTTATAGCACCTAGAACTAACCCATTTGGAATTTTTTAGAATTAATTATGCATTTCCATATTCTGGTCAACAAAACTGGCAGATTGGGTTAACCTACTAATTTATGGCAATTGTGTTAAATTGTCATAAATATTGGGCTAAATAATAACAGACATGTCCTAAAGGCCCATGTAGTCCCATTAAACACTCATTTATCATGGCTCGAATGATATGATTATATATCTAAGGTCATGAGGTGACAAAGAAGAAGTATCCTCAATGGTTGGAGAAAAGGTACAAGATGGGGACTTAAAGACACAAGGTAGTGAACTTACTTAACTTGCATATATTTGATGTGCTTGCTTTATATTGATTTGTGGTACTGCTTTGCATGATTATTTGAAACATGTAAGAATGAATGAAGCTCTGTTTCTATTTATACTGTGGGCATATATATGTTGCATGAAACATTGAGCACGCATAAATATCATTATGTGAACATGAGCCTATGTAAGGCAAGCATATCATGCACTAGCATTCATCTTACATGCATTGTTAGTATTGTTTGCTACTGAGATTCCCCCAAATCTCACCTTCCCCAACCAACCATTTAGATAGGTGAAATAGAAGGTATGCTGAGAATAGAGAAGAGAACTGTACGAGAGGAATACAATGGTGGAACGAAGACGGAAAGATGTCTGTCTTTCATTGTAACGGGTTTAAATACCCTAGTAGCCCTGTACAGCTACATTATTTGTAATTATTATATACAATCCCTGTGTGGAATTTCTGTAATCAAGTATTTTTATCAATATATTAATGTTATTCATGTGTGCCCACCGAACTGCGCATTGCTACTCTGGTTAATATCGGAATAAATAAGGGTGTTTATAGGTGATGATGATATTACAGGGGATACATATTTAAATGTTGACTCTGTTGTTCCTAGTGCCTTTACTTTTCCTCCTATAGCTCCACCTTCTAATATCTCAGTACCTAGAGAGTTGAATGATGTAGTTGATGCTCATTTTAATGATGATAGTTACTGTATTAGTTTACTAGTTTAGTGATTGACGGTGGGAATATTTTGTTATCATAAACATGTTTTGATATTTTGTTATCCTGAATATTTTGGGATTACATGTTACAGTAGGTGTCATTAGGTGGTATATATAATTATATATGATACAGTGATGTCAATTTGTCAAGGAAATTGTAAAACACATTTGATAACTAAATGATTATTTTGATATTTTTAGTATTTTGTTAGCATGTTAAATTTAGATATATAGTATTCATAATTTGGATAGTGTGATGAGAAAGTACATTATTTATTAATTTGTTACTCCTCACCGGTCTGGGCTCGGGTTGACTCTGGTCTGACCACTAATATCATACCCTTATCTTATTTTTACCATTTTCATAGTGCTTGTGCGCAGTTCGGTGAGCAACACAGGAATAGCAGAAATATTCTGATATTATTGAAATAACAAGCCTGATTACATTACCCATTGTCCCTTCGGGGTTTCATAATATACATACATTTTGTCCACTATCAAAATATTAAACTACATATAACCACTAGCTTTCATCTTAGGATCCACACCTATCGATTTCTCTTATCTAACACCTTGCCTTTGGATTTGCTGATTCTCGTTGGCACATTTATCATTTATGAAAAAGAACGAGATTACAAAGAATCCCAGTAGTAACATATAACCAAACATATAGAATACGAGAATTAAATATGCAATACACCATATAATGTAAAATGAAAATTCATAACAATACATGCATGTACACAAAGTTCAGGGGCAAATCGCTGTTTGGATCCCTTACGTGTACCTCAATTGGGCGCCTAACCACAGTTAGGTAATATACCCCAGGCGTACCTCAGCTGGGTACCTAACCACAGCTAGGTAACATACCTCAGGCACCGTGTTCATATCACAAAATACAGTAACATATAACATATCAACAATAACATAGGATTATAGTTACTACCTTAACCTTTTTCTCCTCGAAACACGTGCCTTCTAAAGCGTGCTAATGACTGGGCTTCCAACTTAGTCCTAAAATGTCAAATGTACAGAAATTAGGTTCAAACCCATTCATGTACTATTCTAGGAACTTCCACAGTGTTTTTAGTAGTTATATGAGTCTATTGTGAAAATTCACCAAAATGCCCCCGGGGACCTGGTCGGGCCGTGCCATACCCGGTACGACCGTACTTTTCCTAAAATTTTGATATAAGCTATTTTAATATATTTTCATCCAAGAAATCCATTTCTGGACTCAGAATTACCAAATTCACTTCCAAAAGACTAGAATGTCCTTGGTAGCCCCTATTTCAGGGTTTCAGGGCATTTTCATAATTATGTTTTTTAAGGCTTTTTCTTAAAAATTGATCAACTGTAACTCCACCTAATTTTCCCTCCTGAACTCAATGAAATCATCATACCATCACAAATCCAATGCTAACCCCTTAAACCAGCACTGGCCAAAATTCCCAATTCTTCAGGAAAAATTGGGGTTTTCCAATTCTGACTCCGCAGATTTACCCCTTTCTACTTCTAATCACTTTATTAACTATTTAATTACGTTAAAGCCACCATTTAGACTTAATTTGGGCAGCATAACATTTAGGACACAACTTTTCCCAAATTTACAACCAGAGAAAATCCAACAGAATTTCACTGATTAAATTACTCACAGTAGCCAGAACAATCAATATTTGAAGTTTTAGAAGTTACCTTAAGCTCCTTCTTCCTTTCCCCCTTGTGGCCGAAACCCTAGCCCCTTTCAACTCCAAATTTCTGTTTCCAATACCCTAAATCATGTAAAGGGATAGCTTAGAGGAAGGATTATACAAGTTAGAAACTAATTCACCGAAGAAATCAAGATTACTTGGTGAATTTTCTCCTTCTTCTCTCTCTAAAATCACCAATCTCTCCCTCCCTCTATATTGACTATGGCTTACATGAAATGAAGCAAGAGGAAGGGAATATGCTTTTAAAATTAACTTGGCATTTTCTCTTATCTAATTAATTATCCAAAATTCCCATAATTGATGACTTTTTGTGTACACAACTCTTACTACATGCAATTGTGTCATAAAGCCCAATTAGATTGTAAATAATATTTCCCTTCCTTGGTCTATGAAAATTGATGCCTAGAGTCCTTCCATCAGCCCAAACTAAGCTGATTACAATTTATCTTATAATTACAACACCTACCATCACATTTTTTTTCCATTTTTGGATTTATTGGAAATGATGACAAATTTTCTGCCCAAACTTTAAAAAATCATACTAAATTTGTAGATATTGATTTGGAATGATTCTAAAGGCTATAGAACCCTTATCGCATCTAGTTTCAAGGAAAAATATAGTATTTATCCAAATGGAAGCACACAATTCCCAAAAATTCCATCTTTAGATGCTGCTCTAGAAACTTTCCAGTTTCACAGGGTAAACTTCAAAAATACATAACTTTTTTGTATATAACTCCAGAAATTACGCATTAACTATCAAATTAAAGATTATGATGTCTACTTTAATCCTATAAAATTTCATAATTTTTTATCATTATTTGGTTATCCTCAACCATATGACAAACTTACTCCCTCACTAGAAGAAGTGAAACAACATGCTGTAATATCCAGAATTTTGGGATTAGAGGCTTGGGAATAAGCCTAAATTAAGTGGACTGCTAAGCCCCAATTTAGCAGGAGACCAAATTTATCCCCTAATGATTCTAATATCTTTGGGATATTAAGAAAGTAAAATGATGAATTTTGGAGAAAGTAATTATGTTTTTAGTGAAATCACTTATGAGGTAGTAAGCTTGTCATATTCATTTGAATGATCAAATGATAATAAAAAATTATGAGATTTTACATGATGAAAGTAGACATCCTAAGCTATAATTTGATATGTCATATGAATCAATTAGAGCTATACACAAAAAGATATGAATTTTTGAAGTCATCACAGTAAAACTGTGAAGTTTCTGAAACAACATGCAAAGATTGAAATTCTGGGAATTTTGTGATTCCATTCAACAAAAGTCTATATTTTTCCTTGGAACTAGACTCAATAAGAGTTCTATAGGCTTTGGAATCACTCTAATTCAATTTTTCTAGAATTAGTTATAATTTTTCAAATCCAAAATTTTTGGAAAATTAGTAAATGAATAGAATATAATATATAATATGATATAAGCATATTCCTTCTTCTTCCTTCAGCTTAAACTGAAGCAAATAGCAGCTGAACATAGAGAGAGTTTAGAGAGAGAAGGAGAGGAGAAAACTCACGAGATAGGTCGATTTCTTCGGTGAATTCGTACCTAACGTGTATAATCCTTCTCCTAAGCTTCTCTTCTATGTTGTTTGAGGTATTTGAAGCAAGAATCTTGGTGTTTTGAAGCTAGGGTTTCAGCCACTTTGAGAAAATCTAGTGGGAGCTTGAGATAACTTCCAAACTCTTGTGTATTGACTATTCTAGCTGCTGTGGGCAATTTAATCGGTGAAATTTCGCCGGATTGTCTTTGGTTCTAAAAATGGAAAATGGGTTTGTAGGGCTATTATGCTGCCCAAATTGATACTAAATGGTAGTTTTAACCTAATGGAATAGTCAATAATAGTGGTTAGGAGTAGAAAAGAACGTGTTTACGGAGCCGAAACCAAAAAACCCCAATTTTCCCTGGAAAACTCATATATTTCAGTCAGGGCTATAAATGGGTCTTAGAGTTGGATTTTCAATGAATTGATGGTTTCATTGAGTTCAGGAGCAAAAATTAGGTGGGGTTACAGTTGGGCACTTTTTCGAAAAAGGCAGAGAAAGCATAATTACGAAAACGCCCCTAAAACCCTAAAAGTAGGGCTGCCAAGGGCAATTTCATAATTTGACATTGAATTTGATAATTCCGAGTCCATAAATAGATTTCTTGGGCGAAAATATGTCAGGATAGCCCAGGTTAGAATTTCGAGAAAAGTACAGCCGACCGGGTAGGATGGGCTCGGGTCCCCGGGGGTATTTTAGTAATTTTTCAAGATAGACTCATATAACCCCCAGAAACACTATGGAAGTGTCTAAATGGTATATTTGGAATTGTAGGACCGAGCTGAGAGCCCGAGTTGCTGGCACGCAAATCGAGGAGAAAAGCTGGAAGTAGGGGACTTACCTTACTTGCATGTATTTGATATCTTTGCTTGTGTAATGATGTATGTGATTGCTTTACTTTATTGTGTAGAACATATTTGAATAAATGAAGCTCTGTTTCTGTTTTTGCTGTGGCCATAGTCTTGTTGTATGAAACATTAAGCATGCAGAAATGTCATTATAGGGCATACATCTAGATAAAGCTAACATGTCATACACATAGCATCAATCATACATGCACTATGGTATCTGTTTCCTACTAAGATTCTCTCGAATCTCACCCTCCCCTACCAAAAATTTAGACAGGAGACGACAGAAGATATGCAAACAACAATGCAGAGTACCGTACGCGGGGATTACAGTATTGGAACGAAGATGAGAAGAAGTCTCCGTTTCACTGGGATGAATTTAGACACCCTAGTAGCCTTGTGCGGCTACCTTAATCGTAAGTATCATGTACAAACCCCTATGGGGAATTTATGTAATCATACACATATTATCAGTATAGTTATGTTATTCCTGTGTTGTCCACCGAACTACATATCGTTTTCCGCGAATACTCTGAAAAAGGTTGAAATTAAAATAAGGGCGTGACACATGCACTTGCAATTTCAAAGGGAATATTGGTGATAAAAATTGGGGTGTTACAACTAACCCTTGACCCATTACCCCGGCCAGTTTAGTGACCAGTCAGAGTTTAATTACCTTGACCTAGAACACCACATTTTTTTGCTCATCCCTATTATGTTTCTTCGATGACTTGGTTTATCATGTTTTTGTGGTAAGGTTGAATCTTTGGGACAACCCTTCTTGCAATTTTTTTTAGAAAATAAAATACACCATTGCCTGTTGGCCAAAAAAAATACAACATCGCCTGATTACTATAATTGAGACTGATACTTTAAGCAATCATAGTTAATTATTGCTAAAATATTTTCAATATGAAGAGATATCACTCTTGTACAAAGTCTTGTCTTTATAAGTTTATAATACGCACTACAACAAGAGCTTTTAGAGACGGTCAAATTAGCCTTTAATGTTGGTTTTAAAAGGGACCTGTCATGGGTTTAAGAACCGGACCAGACCGGATGGTCCGACCGGTTGGACCATCAGCCGGTCAAGAGGGCGGGCCGGGTTACTACGTTGAGCCGTTTTCGTTATGGGACCGTTTTGGACCGTTTTTGAACCGCTTTTAAGCCGGGAACCGTTATTGGGCCGAAACCCGGAACGGGTTTTTAAGAACCAGTCGGCCCAATAATTCACTTTACAAAAAAAAACCCAGAATTTTTTTTTTAGTTTTGATGCTGGAAACTAGAAAGTTTGCAAAGAAAAAAGAAGCTTAATATAGAAAAACACAGGTTTATATTGTTTAATCTCGTATCTGTATTATGTGCATCTTTTTATTCTTAAATAATAAATATGTTCTCATTCTTCTCAAATGGCTCATGGCTCATAAATCTACATCATCTTGTTTGTTATTTTAAAAAGGTTAATATATCTCATATATATATATATATATATATATTTGCTGGGCAGTAGGATATGTGCTTCAAATCTATCTTAGAGTTAGATGTACAGGTGTAGAATTGTTTAAAAAAAGAAGAACATATTAATTGAGTTATTTTATTTTAATAATTTTATACCAGAAGAACATATTAACATAATCAGATTTGTATAACCCTTGAGTGGTGGATATTTTAAGCATTTATCCTAATAGGTGACAATTGATGAGGTTTTTAAATGGTGTTTTATGACTTTACAAACTTCAAATGAAGTTAGACTAATGACTAATTATTGTATATGAAGTTAGACTAATGACTAATTATTGTAATATACATATATATATATATATATATAATATTTTTAAATTTAATTATTATGTCATCGGTCCGGCTAAAAGGCTCAACCGGTCCAACCGGTTGAACCTTGACCCTCTGACCTTTCCGACTTGACATCCGGTTCGGTCTTTAAAACATTGGGACCTGTAAACCAACAACATTGTTTTGTCCACCTTTTAACATCGGTTAAAATAAGACATAAAGAATAAATTTTTAAGTTGTTTATTTATTAAGTAAGCAATGTTAAAACTAAGCTTTGAAGAAAAAGAATCCAAACCCAAACTTATGTCTCATAGATGTCAAGATGAGAAGGTGGAGCAATCATATTGAAACAAGATTGAAAACACAAAAGAGTAGTGATGGAACACGACGGAGCTATAATGACAGATCTGCAAACCCACATTTGTGAACATTGGGTAGCAAATAATAGCGGAAGAGCATTGAAGCCTAAAGAAACAACGGAAGGAGGAAGAGAGAGTCAATAGATGAGAGACAGTCAAAAAATCTATACACAACTACAAAATATACATTCTACTATCCCAAAAGAAGTTCGTTTTTTGAAAAAGAAGTAAAAAATAAAGGCAATAACATTTTTATAAATATAGGTCGGCAGTGGGTAGCTTTAGGCGTCCCAAATTTAAATTGGGACACCTAAAGATCCCAAACAAAGGCTTAAGGGTCCCAAAAAAGTTTTTGGGACGCATAAAGCTAAACATAAGGGGATTTGGCGTCCCTTTTTAAAAAATGGGATGCCAAAAACCTTTTAAATTTGCTTACTCCATGGCTCATTATAAGGTTTAATTTTCCACACTCTCTCATTTTCTTCATCACCTTTTTCTTCTTCTTTTTTACACCATCAACTTTTTCTTCATGAACTTTTTCTTTATAACCTTTTTTTACGCCATTCTTCTCTCTCTGAAATCAATCTCCTTGATACCAACAAATCACAAAATCCATAACCTCAATCTCTTTCTCTATCATTTGCAATTCTTCCCTGCCATTTGAGTTCTGGATGGTCTAACCTTCTCTCTGCCGATGAGCTCTTTTTTGATAACGTCCTCCACCAGAGCCTCTAAGAGCTCAAGCACCTCTGCAAGTCCACATTTCAGCTCTAGATGAGCAACACGTCAACACCTAGACCTGGGTTAGTGCCACCAAGACCAATTATGACACCTACCTCGACAGATGAGCAACCTTCTCTCTACCGATAGGCTCTTTTTTGACTACGTTTCAACTCCAAATTAGCAACCTCAATATGATAATTATTGTTGTTGCTACTAGTTATGAAGTTGAAATATGCAATCACTATACTTCTTCTTTTTTGCCAAATATATGTAGACTTCTTCTTCTTCTTTTTGTCAAATAATTATTATTGTGTAGATTTTGGATTTAGAGTTCAGATACTAGATCTGTAATTTCTAATTTCAAAAAGTGTTTAGTTCATATCTGTAATATAAATACTTTTTTTTAAAAATGTACGTCTAAACAGATACTTTAGATGTCCCTTTTTGAACGGACGTTATTGCCATAATTTACTATGTCGCTCACATAGACGTCCCTATATTTTCAGACATTAAAAGGGCTAAAAAACGGAGGTTAAAAGCTCTTTTTGTAGTAGTGATATTTAGATCTACCTAGTTCTCAGCTTGTTATTGGTGAAATCAAAGATCTTCCCCTCTTCTTCACTTTCAAAACAAGATATATGAACATCATCATCAAACAATAACCAGAATAACAGTGCGGTGATGATGACAATGGTGAAAAGTTGTGGAGACTATTGGAAAACATGGGGGAAACGCTAGTAATGAGGGGAGGATGAAGGTTTGAGTAGGGTAAGGCAGGTGATCGTGACGCCTTTTGGGAATGAGAAGTGAAACTATCCAAATATGAGGCGGCTGGGTTAAAACTCAAACTGATTGGGTTTTCAACAATGATTATTATAAAAATCGACATTGTAACTCAA
The DNA here is from genome assembly GCA_963210345.1 of Inga oerstediana. Taxonomy (NCBI): domain Eukaryota; kingdom Viridiplantae; phylum Streptophyta; class Magnoliopsida; order Fabales; family Fabaceae; genus Inga; species Inga oerstediana. Next base: position 73,988,615 of record OY723399.1, on the reverse strand, counting down.
AACAACATTGTTTTTTGTGAAAGTTGTTTCTCAGCCTTTTTTTACCATCATGTCAAGACTTATGATGTCAACACCCGTTTCCATTTCGATATACACAGAGTAATAGAGACCAAGTTCCACAGGCATACAGAAGAGTACATATATACTGATAAAAGTATTTGTTTACAGTCCAAAGCCAACCATACAGAATGCGACAATATACACCACTATTAAAAAATATCCAAAAGTATTTTAGACATAGACTATCTATAACCACGAACTTTGTATTTGCCTGGAGGCACATGCCAGTCACTTCCCTTGGTCTACATTCTTGCCTTTTGATCCACTGGCGCCCGCTGAGATGTTTGGTTTAGAAAAAGGGGTGAGATTTTGAAGAATCCCAGTAGAAACATGCTATCGTTCAAAGAAAATGCGAAAAGTAAATATGACATATGCCATGTATGCACCAATTAATGAACAATATAAATATATCATCTGCATGTATACATGAGTAGGGCCCAGCCCCACTAATCTGTACCGGTTGGTCTTCCGCCAACTCCAGTGTAAGTGCCTCTAGCACTACTTGCCCCTCTCTAGGCAAAACATGTTGATTAATAAAGCGCATTTACAAACAATGGCATCCACACAATCATAAAACTATGGCATGATGTATGAAGGATAATGTCCCTACCTCGAAGTTCTATCGACCCTTTTCTGTGTGCCTCGTAAATTGTGTTGACTTTCGGCTCCCGATTCGGTCCTAAAATATTAAATGTATAAGAAATAGGTCATAACCTATCCAAGTATCATTTTAGACTCTTCCATAGTGTTTCTTGTGGTTATATTAGCCTATGGTGAAAATTTACCAAAATGCCCCCGGGATCCCTGCCAGGCCCCGTCGTACTCGGCTCGATGGCACGTTTTCCCAAATTTTTGACTAGGGTTATCCTGACATATTTTCATCCAAGGAATCCATTTCCGGACTCAAAATTACCAAATTCAATGTCAAATTATGAAATTCCCCTTGACAGCCCTATTTTTAGGGTTTTTGGGGCGTTTCCGTAATTATGCTTTCTCAGCCTTTTCTGAAAAAGTGCCCAACTGTAACCCCACCTAATTTTCCCCTCTGAATCCAATGGAACCATCAAATCATTGAAAATCCAACTATAAGGCCCTCAAACATCCCTGGCCGAAATAATTGTGTTCTCGGGGAAAAATCGGGGTTTTACGATTTCGGCTCCGTAAACACGTTCCTTTCTACTCCTAACCACTTTATTAACAATCTAATTGAGTTATAACAACCATTTAAACTAAAATTGGGCAGCATAACCCTTAGATATACACTTTTCCAAAATTTAAAACCAATGGCAATCCGGCGAAATTTCACCGATTAAATTGCCCACAGCAGCCAGAATAGTTAATATACGAAGGTTTGGAAGTTACCTCAAGCTCCCACAAGCTTTTCCCAAAATTGGCTGAAAATCCTAACTTTTAGAACACCAAATTTGAGCTTTCCAAACCTTAAAGAACAAAGAGGAGTAGCTTAGGATCGGAGTTATACGCGTTAGGAGCGAAATCATCGGAGAAATCGGCTTACCTTGTGATTTTTCTTCTCTTTCTCTCTCTAAACTCTCTCAACGTCTCTCACACTATGTTCAGGTCTGTTTCTCGTGGAATAGCAGCTGAATGAGAAAGATGAACTTATATTCTAATATCTCATAATATTATAATAATTTGTTTAATTTTCCAAAATTGCTAAAATCCACTTTTATGTACATAACTTCCTACATTCACGTAACCATGCCATCATATCCAACCAATATTTCCTTCTTTATGCCACATGTAGGAGACACCTAGGGGTCCCTCCCAATGGTCTCAATTAGCTTCACAACTTGTTTCAGTTACGTATACACATAAAGTCTCATTTTAGGTTAAAATTGCACTTTTTGCTCAAATTTTCCATAAATTCATATTAAATTGACCAAAATATTCTAAATATATTTTCTTTAATTAATTGAAATTAAATTCAATTAATTGAAAAAAAAATTATTTTGTGCTATTTTGGCAAAATTACGATTTTGCCATTACCTTTCTAATCCAATTTCTTTTCTTATTTTTCTTTAGCCAATTTCCATATATTTTTGGACCAAATATTTTCTCTAATATTCCTTCATTTTTGGACCTTAATATTGGGCTTTTTAAATTACCCAAATTAATTCCATAATTATTTTTTCCCAATTTCCCATGAAATTGAACATTTATAAATTCATAAATTCTAAATTCATGAATATTCACCATTTTATTGAATTTCTCAAATAATTGCAATATATTTGGTGAATATAAAATTTGGGGTGTTACATATGACGTCGATTGTTCAAATAACCGACGTCAAGACTCTTTAACATATTACAAAAATGCTACTACCTTTTTTAATGTTAGTTTACCAAATAATCGATGTTAAAGAAATAGTATTTTTATTCAATCAATTCTATTTTTCTATATAGTATTAATTATCTTCTATTTCATGAACCAATTATAGCTCATACATATTTGTAAATATTTTTTTAATAAAAAATATTATTGCACCTTTCAAAAAATTTGAAGTTTATTTATTGCATTTTTTTGGGAAGAAAGTTTATTTATTGATTTGCAGCTTGGAGCCTTTGACTGTTACATCTTGTATAATTTATTTAGCAAATGGATGGTTGCCTGATTACTTTTCAACGATGAGTTGATATTTCCTCAATGTGTGATAGAGAGATAATATTTGACTTTCAAAGAAAATATTAGTTTTGCTTGACTTGTAGAGTAACTGGCAGGTCCTTCACGTCAGATTCCTTGGTAAACCCAAGCTATTCAAGGAGGGTGACTGGTAAGGTAAAAAAAAACAGGAGGGTGACTGGTGCTTTATATTAAGAAGCCCTTGCTACCAAAGGTGGTAATATGGTCTGGTCCACTGGGTCGGGCTAACCCGTCACAGGTTGGGATCATATGGGTTTGTTCAATCCTAAATAGGTCGCATCAATATGGGTTGGAATTTAGTCAATTCAACCCATAACCGCTTGGTTGGCGGGTTAGCCCACCCATTTATTCTTTTTTTTCAATTTTTTTAAACAATATACTAAAATTGTTTTTTGTACAAACCTAAACCATAAAAAAAATTAAAAATACATTACAAAATAAATATTCATCACAAGTCTACATATGATAAATAAACATAAATCCAAAAGCCATCAGTAGAACTTAAAAATAATCAATAAATAGTTAATATTAATGATGTTCAAATTTGAAGCATGATATGAAGCTGTAAAATTTTCTTGAGCTTGATTGCTTTGTTTTTCCACAGGTAAATCCACCACTGTCACAGATAATAAAAAAAAGTGAAAGATAATATTATGCTAATTTTAAATGAATGAGTAAATGACAATGAGATAAATGAGTAAATACAATTATGAGATAAATGACAATGAGGAGTGGAGTGACAAAAGGTTAGGGCAGGAAATTGGGTTTGAGACTTTAGGTCTTTAGGCGTGGGACTTCCAGACTTGGGTCTTGGGTTACATAAAATATATATATATATATATATTATATGGGCCAACCCGATGGTCCAACTCGCCGCGGGTTGGGAACATATGGGTTCGAACCTAAAAGAATCTCTCTCAAACAGTTCCAGTTTTACAGAAATCAAACTGCCCATTTTGTCGGGTTGGGCAGGCTTGGCCCACTGTCTAAACCTAAATTACCAGCTCTATAAGGGAGGAAATAGGCTAGGTTAGGCTTTACCTAAATAGATCAGGGCCTGCAACAAAAATTTAAAGCTTGGGCCTAGGCCTGCATGTAAACTTTTTTTAGGCCTAAGCCTGGGCCTTCAAAAGGCCTGATAAAGCCTGAAGCCTATTTAAAAGCCTACTTAAAATATAGGCCTTTAAATAACCTTTAAAACATATGCATATAAATTCATATATAACTGCCTTCATGCTTATTTAAAATATTACATTATGTCTTAAAATCTTAGCATATATTCTCGTTGTAATATAAGGGTTTAGTAAGGAAAAGAAAAGAATCTTTTGTGACAACAATTGTTCAAGCAAATAACAATAAGAAAAACTAATGTTTGCTAACTAATGCGATATATTTTCTAAAATTGATCAAGCATAACAAATATTATGTAAAACTAGATTTTATTTCTTTTATAATTCCCACATAAATTGGAACAAACTCCTCCTACTAAGATTATAGTATTTCATTTAGCACTAAAATAAACTCATATAAATTATTATGCTTTAGTAGATAGAGCAAATCAAGGGAGAGGAAGTGAGTTAGCATTGCCATCTCGAGCGATCAGAGAGAAGAGAGGTAGGGGTTAATGATTGATGTGAAAGTAAGGGTTGAGAGTAATAACGATGAAATGTGAGACTTAGAATTAAGGTTAAGTTGGTAAATTTATAAATAATTTATACAATTATTTAGATGACATTATATATTCTTATATTATAGTATAAATTAAAAAAGTTAAAGGGTTAAGAGTCAAAAATACCTATGTGTTTTTACTCAAAGTGCTTCCAGCACCATATGCTTTTCAAAGGTTCGAAAGTGCCCATGAACTTTGAAAATAGGATCAAATTTTCCATTTCCGTCAAAGTTGGCTAATGGACGTTAACACTGAGACAGAAAATGACCTTTGCACTAGAGCATTGACTCAACACTCGAGTGAGAGCCACAAGCTCACTCGAGTCCTGCGAGTAAAGCACAGGAAGTGTTTGCCCAAGAGTAAGCAAGAACCTGAGAACACGAAGTGCACTTGAGTGAGCCCTACTATACTCGAGTAATGTGCCATAACAGTTGAAAGTGCAAGGTGCACTCACGGAAAAATTGAAGGAAATGTTGATAAAAAAGAACACCAGAATAGTTGGTGTCAATGGAGGATAGTGACGGTGAATGTGGTGACCTTTGGTACTAGCATGCTTCACACGGTGCTCTACTTCTCAGGTCTCCAGCTATGGTGGTCTTCCGTTACAGACCAAGGCGAAGAACAAGGTTGATGGTGAAGATCCAAGGTGGTGCAACGGTGATATGATGCATCATCAAAAATGGGGGCCGGAAAGTTGAGCTTAGTCGCCAGAAGTTGGAAAAATAGAGGAGAGGAAGAAGATGACGGTGATGGTGGTATGTAGTGGAAATGAAGAGATGAGGACGGAGGAGTAGTGTTATTCTCCTCCTCTCTCTAGTAGTGTTATTCTCATATGAGAAGGGAGGTCAGAGATGATAGTAACGATGATGATATGAAGCAGCGGAAAGAGGAGGAAGATGGTGGTGGTTGAGAGAGATGATGATGTACTATGGTTATGAAAAAGAAGGTGCTGACAGTGATAAAAATGCAAGAGATGCCTATGGTTGAGAGAGATGATGATGTATTGTGGATGTTGGCTGGAGGCAAGAAAAGCCTGGTCAAAACGCACACCATTTTTTTTAAAATCAGTTTGCATCATATCTGATAACGTTCGTCAATCAACTTTGATGGAAATGGTAAATTTGATCCTATTTTCAAAGTTCATGGGCACTTTCGAACCTCTGAAAAGCATATGGTGCTGAACGCACTTTAAGTAAAAACACTTGGATATTTTTGACACTTAACCCAAAGTTAAATAGGCCGGACCTATAGGCTTGTAGGCTAGGCCTTATGAAAATAGGCTAGCCTGTTTATCTAAATAGGTTTGGTAATAGGCCGAGTCTAAGCCTAGTGTAATATCCCAAAATGTACTCAAGAGCTAAATGTACAGAAAAAATGGTGGGATTAATGACAAAATTACTTCTGAAATTTTTGTTATGACTTTAGTTCTAATTAACTTGAGATAACTATTTAGTCTTTTTGCCTAAAGTCAAGAAATGACTAATGGACTAATTTGAATATGAGAAGAGGGGGAAATGGCTTATGGAAGAGAAATATGAGGAGAATATTTATTTTTCCATACTATGAGACACATGGAAGCATTTTTGGCCAAACACAAAAAGGGGAGTTAACAAGTCTAATTTGCATATGCTAATTCAACATTAAACTATATTATTCAAGAAGATATTATAAGATATCATTTTTGTTCCTCTTCTAAGAACCATATTCTTGTGTGGGACATGAGACAAAGCAAGAGGGAATGATGCTTGACTCAAAATGAAAGCAAGAGGAGACAATTTGACCAAGTTATAAAAGGATGATGACTTGGTCAACAATTGCAACAAAAGGCAATTAAATATGATAAATTGAAGAGATGCCAAGAGATATTTTATAAGGCTTTAACCTCTTTCAAGCATCCATATTCGGTCAGATTTTAAAGACAAGAAAGAAAGAGAATATACTTCATACACTTCTTCACTTTTGTCTTTGAAAAGTCAAAAAATTGCAACTAGAAAATTTGTGTAACCAATGGCTATGCAAGTTCATGCAATTGGTCAATCCTTCTTCCTCCTTTTGAAGAACATGTTGGTCAATAATACTTCTCCATTTGGGCAGCCCATATCACGTCCAAAAGTAAGAAGATAAGAGGCAAGAGAAAACTTAATCAAATGACCAAAGTCAACATGGCATAAGCTTGTGTAAAGAGAATTATTTTCAACTACAACTTTTCTTTCTCTTTGGACCACATTTTGAGTCAGATATTAAGAGGATAAGGGAAGAGAAAAACTGATCATAATTCACTCTCTCACCTCTTCTCAAGGCCGGCCAAGTTCAGCAAAACAAGAGAAAGTGAAGAACAAAGTTGAGGTAAGATCTTCTACATGGATTTTCACCTCCTTAACCTCATCTACGGCTCAAGTGTCCTTCATGAAACTTGTTCCTCTCTTCCTTAGCTTCATTTCTATAGTTTTTGTTCTTGAAGAGGAGGAGTTTTCAGCCACCTTGCAAGAAAAAAAGTTGAGGAATCAAGAAAAGAACACAAGAAGAAGCAAGAGGTGTGTAAGAACATTATGTTGATGTATCTGATGCTTTAATTGGCTGAGTTATGGTGCGATATTGTTGCGACCCTAATTTTGGTTTTTAGGGTATATTAGGGATCATGAAGCTTTCATCCTATGTATGTGCTTATATGTTGGTTTGGAGGCAAATGAGCTAAGATTAGTGATTAGATAGTGAAGTGGTTGTTTGTTGTGAAATACCCTAAAATTCATCCAAAACAGGACATGGGGAATGAGTGGGAATTTGTTCATTTTGATGTTACCATTGTGTTCTACATGAAAAATTGTGTGGGAATAGGTTTGGTTGTTGATTTTGGAGGCATTGGACACATTGGTTTGGTCGAAAATTGAAAAAATTGTCAAGTGAAACTCTGTACAGGGCAGTCGATTGTCTGGACGTTTTGAATGGGCAAATGGTGGCTAAAAATTCTGAAATTGTCCAGTCTTAAATTTCACATTCCAAGCTTCAAAATGGAAATGTAATTTGTGTCATTTCTTCTTTTGTGCTGGGAGTAATGAATGTCCAAAGTTTGGGATTAAAACTGGAATCTGTTTTGGAGCAGTGGTAAATTTTGTGAAATTCTGTAACTGTGTAGTGATTTCTGGTAATGATTCATATTTTTCTATGAAGAGGACTTAAAGAGCTTTCAATAAGCTTTGGTATCACCTCATTTTGATTTTTCTAGAATTAGTTATGATTTTTAAAAGATGCTGAAAAATTCTGGCAGATTGGTCACCTATGCAAAAATTAAAGATTTTATGGCATAATGTAATATTATGGAACTTTGAGGTTAGAAATTGGCCTTTTAGGTTAATTGACCACTTTAGCTCCTTAGTTGACTTGATTAAATGATCATAGTGATAATCAACCCAAGTATTATGAGTTATTAAAGAATTGGAATAGGTAATAATTCGTCGTCCTTAATTTTGATTTATAGGATTCGATATTTGCCCTATTCGTGATCCACCTGCGCCAAAGCACAATCGGAAAGAATAAGGTAGTGACTCTTTCTCTTATACTGTGTGTAAAGAGTTGTATGTATGTTATCATGCATTGTGATGCTTTGAGATACTGCTGCCATTATAGCAAAAGCTATCGCATTGAGCATGGATATTACAGCGAAAGCTGTCGCATTGTGTATATAGCCATGAGTGATGTCGTATGTGGCGTGAGCCATGTATCATTGTGTTGCTGCTAAACGTGATCTTACATGCTGTGCATTTATATACTGTATGAGTGATTTGTTACTACTGTGATTCTCTTGAATCTCATTCTTTCCATTGACTAACCTTGCAGACAGGGCAAGTGACTCCAAGGAGAAACGGATGACTATGAGCGGCTAGGACCTTGTAGGGATATTTAGTTTTGGATTGTCGGTTATCCATTTTGGATTTAGAATCACTGTATAGTTTTGGAGTGTAAATATTATTTTGGGATATAACTATGTAATCCCCAAAAAGGGAATCCTGTAAACCCTTAGTACACCTACATGAAACCCGGGGGTTGCCAGGATTTTTACTGTACACTCTGATATATATATGATGTGATTTAACTGCACATGGTAATTATATTCGAAACTTGTATTTGAGACCAGGATAGGAAGAGAAATTTTTGAAAGAATTTGTGAAAACCCTTCCGTAAGGAAGGGATTGAATTAAGTTTAATTATCCGTCGGTCTCTAATCAATCTTAACTATGTGTTATCGAATTATAATCATGCTTATTAAGGCAGGGGATTACATTTTTAGTATTAGAGCTCTAGTTCCTGGCAAGGGTAGAGTTTGCTAGGATAGCTCCCATAGTTCTTTGCCTTTGTGATAGAAGATGGTTATGATTGGTTATTGTATACACATTTATGCTTTGTGATTGTGGATATATATGAGATTTTTGGACAATGTGTATTCATAATTGTGAAACTGACGTAGTGAATCATTTGTAGAATGAAAAAGACAAAGGGTCATCCCAAAGTACAACAAGTGGACCCAGAGGTGGAGGTAGTCAATGACAATCCTCCAGATCCTATGCGAGAGTTAATGAGTCTAATAAAGGATCAGCGAGACATGATCACTGAGCTGAGAGAAGAGCTCAGAATATAAAAAGGCAAACATAGAGAAGACCAGGGTCCGTCCACCCAGGAGGAGACCCAAGAAGAGACTCGTCACGACGAAACTGCTGAAGGGTCAGCAAGACCGCTAGAATCCCCACCTCATACTGTTCTGAATCAAGAATCACATGGAGTGCCAGCTAGAAAGGAAAGGGATCTTCAGTTTTGGGTCTCTAAATTCTGCAAACACCTACCTCCCGTGTTCAAAAGGAGATTCGACCTATAAGTAGTCGAAGACTAGTTGAATAGGCTGGAGAAAATTTTTGAAGTTCTTAAGTGCCCGGATAAGGTGAAGGCGCGCTTGGCGGTATATAAGTTAGAAGGAGATGCGGACCGTTAGTATCGGAATATCGCCATAACACTGCGGAGCAGAAATATACACTGACCTAGGAATTGTTCCAGCAACAATTTAATGAGAAATATTTTCCCAAGTCAGTATAGCTCGAGAAAGAGACCGAGTTTCTGTCCATCAAGCAGGGTAATTTGGAGACCTTCGATGATTATATGTCTTGTTTCATTCAGCTATCCAAGTATTCCTCTTATCTACGAAAAATGGATGATGAGGAATGGAGCTCGGATATGTGAATACGTGGACTGAGGCGAGAGTTGAAAAAAAGATTAGCCACCCACCGATTTACCGAATTCAACAAGGCGGTTGAAGAATGCAGAATCATCGAGAATAATTTGAGAGATCTGTATCCATCTAAGGCTACTGGTAGTCGTAGTGAACCCAATAAGGGTAATGCTTCTCAGAAGCGGAAGGGCCAAGGATTCTCTCCATCTAACTGTAGTGGCAAAAAGCCCTATCAGTCTAGGAGTCATGATCAGCAGAGAACTCCTACTTTATGGACATGCCCTCGTTGCAACCAGCCATTACAGCGAAAGATGTCACATTGAGCATGGAGATTACAGCGAAAGCTTTCGCATTGTGTATACAGCCGTGAGTGCTGTCGTATGTAGCGTGAGCCATGTATCATTGTGTTGCTACTAAATGTGATCTTACATGCTATGTGTTTATATACTGTATGAGTGATTTTTTACTACTGTGATTCTCTTGAATCTCTTTCTTTCCATTGACTAACCTTACAGACTGGGCAAGTGACTCCAAGGAGAAATGGATGACTAGGAGCGGCTAAGACCTTGTAGGGATATTTTGTTTTGAATTGTTGGTTATCCATTTTGGATTTGGAATCACTGTATAGTTTTGAAATGTAAATATTATTTTGGGATATAATTATGTAATCCTCAAAAAGGGAATCTTGTAAACCCTTAGTACACCTACATGAAACCTGGGGGTTGCCGGGATTTTTGCTGTACACTCTGATATATATATATATATATATGAATGTGATTTAACTGCACAGGGTAACTATATTTGAAACTTGTATTTGAGACCAGGATAGGAAGAGAAATTTTTGAAAGAATTTGTAAAAACCCTACCGTAAGGAAAGGATTGAATTAAGTTTAATTATCCATCGGTCTCCAATCAATCTTAACTATACATTATCGAATTATAATTATGCTTATTAAGGCAAGGGGTTACACCTAGCCTATTTACTAAATAGGCTAAGTTAGGTTTTAGGTAGGCTAAACTATAGACCTCTATTAGGGGGCCTAACTTATTTCCGTTCCTAATCATAACACACAATTTGTAATTTTGTATAGGGGAGAGTAATGGGCGGGTCGGGCAGCCCATGCCTAAACCCATAATCCGCCCATTTAATTTTATACGGGTACAGGCTAGCCCATACCCATACCTCAACCCATATAAACCCATGTAAACGGGCTAACATATAAATGGGCGAGTTGACCGGGTTACCCGGAACCCATTTACATATAACTTATTTAATTATTTTTTTAAAAAAAAATATACATAAGCATCAATCTATAAATTCAAATCCATGAATCTGAAAGAATATGTCCAGCAATAATCACAATTCACACAAAAGAAACCTAAAGGTAAAGAATATGTCTATGAATCTGAAAGGTCCAAAGAGAAAGAATTCAAAATAGCTTCTTCATTAAAGGAAAACTTTCTTTGGAATCTGCATGTTGCCTTCTGCAATGTCGTGAGCTCTGTTCTATGTCGAAGGTCTACCCAGTTAGCGGCCTAGCTTGCTATCGTCTGATCTGGTGCAGCAACCGTCATTGATGTGCATAGTTTTGTTAGTTGTTGTTCATCCAGTTTCTGCCATGCTCTAGAAATCGAGATCACAGTTGCTCAGTCTCGTGTCGACGGGGTTAGGTGTGCCAATGACAAGTGACAGTGAGACACTGAGACTGAGACGGGTGACTACTGATGACAGAGAGTTGTGACGATGAGAGTGTTAGAGTGAGATTGAGTTGGGAACTCCGGGACAAGGAGGGAATTAGCGAGTATGAGATTGAGACAATAAGCAATTTTTTTTCAATCAAAAAGTTGGGGAATAAGTAATGAGTATGAGACAAGGAGTAATTGTTTTTTGGTCAAAAAGTTGGGAAATGGATAATAACTAATGAGTGATTATGTTTTGTGTCGATGAGTGGTGTAGAGAGGAACACGTAAGGCTAATAAAAAAAATTTAAATAGGCGGGTACGGGCAGCCTGAAGGTGTGCCCGTAACCCCCCATTTAAATCTTCAATGGGCGGGTTGAAACCCGCCCCATCATGGGTTCATTTTGGGCGGGCTCAAATTAACCTAATTAGATTGGGTTATGGGCAGGCTCACGAGTTCTGGGTTTCTTGCACAGCCCTACTTTTGTATATCAAACATTATGTTAAATATCTTGTCTATACTTGCTGTTCATATTTTAAGCTTGCGATTTCAAACTTTTAAAATGTATATATAACTTAAACATCGAAAGTGAAAATTGAATAATCAATTAACTATAATATATTTAATGCTACGGATGGAAACATGTCAGGCGGTCTGTCAGGGGCCTGTAGCCTGGCCTGTGATTGGCTTGCTCAGGGTCAGGCTAAAAGGCAAATCCAAGGCCAAAACAAAAGTCTGTTTTGCTTAATAGGCTAGGTCAAGGCCTATTGACAGGCCTGTTGTAACCCCCTCCGTAATTATATCCGAAATATGTGATTAAAATGAAATAGAGACCAATAATAATCAAATAACATTTACTAACCCATCACATGATAGGGTTTTCAAAAATACCTTTCGAAATCATTTATAAACTTGGTCTCATATTCACATTTCGAATACAATTACTACACAATGATAAATCACATTTATATAAATATCAGAGTGCACAACATAATCATCCCGGTAATCCCGGGTACATACCTTCGCTAAAGATACACAGGGTACAATTGCCCATTACAATTCTTTAAACGGGGATTACACAATCTCATCTCGAAGGAGTCCTAGCCGCTCCCTCCACGAGCCACTTGCCTTGTCTAAATTTTTGGTAGGGGAGAGTGAGATTCGAGAGAATCTCAGTAGGAAACAGATACCATAATGCATGCATGATAGATGCTATGTGTATGACATGTTAGCTTTATCTAGATGCATGCCCCATAATGATATTTCTGCATGCTCAATATTTCATGTAACAAAACTATGGCCACAGTAAAACAGAAACAGAGCTTCATTTATTCAAATATGCTCTACACAATCAAGTAAAGCAATCACATACATCACTACACAAGCAAATATATCAAATACATGCAAGTAAGGTAAGTCCCCTACCTCCAGTCTTTTCTCCTCGATTTGCGTGCCAGCAACTCCGGGCTTCACATTCGATCCTACAATGTCAAATGCACCATTTAGACACTTCCATAGTGTTTCTAGGGGTTATATGAGGCTATATTGAAAATTTACTAAAATACCCCCAGGGACTCGGCCCGGCCCGGCCGCCGTACCTGATCCGGCTGTACTTTTCTCGAAATTCTAACATGGGCTATTCTTACATACTTTTTCCCAAGAAATCCATTTCCAGACACTAAATTATCTAATTCAATGTCAAATTACGAAATTAACCTTGGCAGCCCTACTTTTAGGATTTTATGGGCGTTTCCGTAATTATGCTTTGTCGGCCTTTTCCGAAAAAGTGATCAACTGTAACCCCACCTAATTTTCGCTCCTAAACTCAATGGAATCATCAAATCATTGAAAATCCATCTCTAACCCCTCCAAACTAGGCTTGGCCGAAATTCTCAATTCCCCGGGAAAAATTGGGGTTTTTCGGTTTCGGCTCCGTAAACGCGTTCCTTTATACTCCTAACCACTTTATTGACCATTACATTGGGTTAGAACTACCATTTAGTATCAATTTGGGTAGCATAACACCTAGGCCAACCCATTTTCCAAATTTACAAACAAAGACAATCCGGTGAAATTTCACCGATTAAATCAACCACAGCAGCCAGAACAATCAAAGATTGAAGTTTCGGAAGTTACCTCAAGCTCCCTCTGGCTTTTACTCAATATGGCTGAACCCTAGCCCCTTTTAAACCATGAAAATTGAGCCTCCAACACCTTAAAGAACATGAAAGAGAAGCTTAGAAGCAAGGTTATACGCGTTAGGAGCTAGATCGTCGGAGAAATAGGCTTACCTTGCGAGATTTCTCCTCTTTCTCTCTCTGAGAGCTCTCAACTTTCTCTCACTAGTTTCAGCTGGTTCAGCACGAAATGAGAGCTGAAGAAGATGAGAAAATATTTAATTCCATGCTGATGTCATCTTTTCTTGAGATGATGTCGTAATTCCCATTTTCGGATTTTCTGGCAGATTTTCTGCGCAAACTTTGAAACATCATAACTAATTCTACAAAAATCGAAATGAGGTGATTCCAAAGCCAAATGAAAGGTATTTAAGTCCTCTTCATTGGACCTCTTCATTGGAAAAATATGATCCATTACCAGAAATCACCACAAAATTCCAGAATTACACAAATTTCATCACTGCCCCAAAACAGAGTCCATTTTCGACCTCAAATTTTGGACAGTCATATCTCCCAGTTCCCAAAACGAAATGGCACAAATTATATGTCCATTTTGAAGCTTGGGATGTGAAATTTAATACTAGAAAGTTTCATAATTTTCTGACATCATTTGCCTAGTCAAAACATCCACACGAGAAGACTGCCCAGAATAGAGTTTCACTGGACAGAATTTCAGATTTTGCATCTTTGCTTCTAATGGTTCCATTTTCATACCAAACATCATTCCCACATAAATTTTCACAAGGAATCCATTGGAAACACCAAATTCACATCTCATTGACATGTTTTCACAACAATCTCAACATGTCAACACAATTCACATTTCAAAACCTAACATTGCAACATTTCCATTCCAAAGTTCCAAACCAATTTCAATGACATCAAAACACACTATGACACCATTTCCAACACAATACCCCATTCAATTCTTCCCTCTATTCTAAGTCAATTTGGATGTTAATCCACAATTGAACTCAAATACAGGGTTTCAGCACTGCTCACAACACACACGAATCATATTCGAGTGCCAAATCACATCATATTCTCCAAAAGGGTTATTTATCACTAACCACATCCACTTTTTGAGTCATTAACCCTTAATCACAATTTGGGATCTTGCTAAACTGGGGCTTAGCAATCCACTAATCTCAGGCTTATTCTCTAGTCTCAAAATTCGGGGTATTACATTTCTCCCCCCGTTCAATAAATTTCGTCCTCGAAATTTGTCATACCACTTAATCCAAAAACTACTGATGCTTCTTTACGATAGCTTCCGTTTCACAATTCATTTCATATTGGGACGGTCTCCTCTAGACCACCCACACACAAATGATACTCCACAAATCCGATTCTCGCAAGAATCTCAAACAATGAATGCAACTCAATTGTCCCAAACTGCAATCGGCCCATTTCACGATTACCACACAAACTAAATCACCATATTTTTTTGCCAAACAGATGCAATCGCTTCCACATACGATTGCCACAAAACCATCATAACATAACCACAATCATCGCAAGCCCCCTAATTCATGAGTGGCTAGTGCATCTCGATATCTCGAGGCTCTAACTTATGAGCCATATCATAAGATCTTGGCAGTTGGGCGTCATAGGCCACCACTCTGCTTAACTCAAACTAGTTACTCCTTCCGGGAGTAACCCCAAAACACCACAACCTCAATACATCAAAAGACAGCCTTAGCTGTATACACAAACTCTTTCACTGTATTCACATCCACAACCTTACCCTCACCCGTACACCAACCAGTGACTCCGCTAGTGGTAACCGGGACTTTTGGGTCTCACAACACAATATTACTTCACCGTATCAACTTTCACAGTGTCACCCTCACCCGTACATCCACCGGTGACTCTGCTAGTGGTAACCGGGACTTTTGGGTCTCAACCACAATCACATCAAGTCACTCCGGAATCTCAATCTCTTCTATCCGAAGCACCCTACCATAATGGCCCACCTAGAATTGCAGTCTCTTCTATCCAGGCGACTGGTCGAGAGTCTCAATCTCCCAACACCACCCTCATCCTCTTTCTCAACCGGGGATGCACACTGCACACACCCGAACCGTTGCTAGGTACTCGAGGACTATTGGCGTGGTCACGTACCATCCCACCCTCTTTCTTCTTGGTGCCGCTTGCTCTGTCTAAAGGTTAGTCAAAGTAAAGAATGAGATTCAAAATAATCCCAATAGTACCAAATCACTCATACAGTATATAAACACATAGCATGTAAGATCATGTTCAACAGCATCATAATGATACATGGCCCACGCCATATACAACAGCACTCATGGCTGTAAACACTATGCGTCAGCTCTCGCTGGGATAAATACTATGCGTCAGCTTTCGCTGCGATCTCGATGCTGTATACACTATGCGTCAGCTTTCGCTGCGATCTCAATGCATGACAAACATACATACAATGCTTTACACATAGCATAAGAGAAAGAGTCACTACCTTGTCCTTTCCGACAGTGTTCATACAGAGGCTACTCAGTACCAGGGCAAATGTCAGAGCACATCACATAGCTTTCATACCAACATACATCGCAGACTCTAATTTTACGCACCGCCTTTCGGCCTTGGGTCAACACCGGTGCAACCAGCCTGGTGGCTAGCCATGCTGGGGTAAGTGCCCTCAGAATTGAGAACCCCCAATCATGTAGTCGAATTCGCCATCAGCTGAACTAGCTCTGCTCTGTGGCCACAACCACACCTCAATCCCAGCTTGTTCACAATTGTCACACATACATGTTGCCTCACTGGCATCCACATATCCCATTGCCTCTCTGGCAATCACAAAGCCACTCTGGCTTCCAGATAGTTAATCCCCAGTAACCTACCGCCCCAGCAGAACGGTCCTCCGCCATGGGAATCACCCCATGTAGCCGCAGGTGAAAGACACACAAATATCCGTCACATCCTGAGCCTTTGCCTACCAGATGCAGCCCACCGGACCAACCCGATCCGGCCCAACCGGGGAGATGGACTCACAATACAATCACAACAAGCTGGAACTGGCATCTTAATAGCTTCACCTTCACATTGAGAATTCTTTTCACCAAATCGGGATCCTTCAAGACCCCTTCTTACAAGATAATTTGGACTTCAGAGTTGTACTCTTCAAAGCCATCACTAACACATCGCACTTTCTACAAACTTGAGCTCCTACTCAGCGCAGTATTCAAACACATCATATTCACCACGATTTCGCTGCACACTCTGAGGTCTTTCTCCTCATATGTGCTTTAATAATGTCAAGGTGATTTAATAGGAGTCCCATAGGAAACTCTCACTACAACTGACCACATTGACAATCTGTGCCCAATTTTGGCCTGATTCAACTCAAATTATTCAGAGCCATAACCAATACATCGCGCCTTTTTATTGTCACACCCACCCCGGTTTTACCCCCCTTTGAGGATGCCCCGCGCCGGTGGTGCCCACCTCGGTTTTACCCCACTCAGGGGATGCCCCGCGCTGGTGGCTGGGCTGGTTGGTCTCACCCCTCTTGGGCTAACCTACCACCCAGGACTCATAAGAGTTTCTCGCTCCCCCAGCGGGATTTTTTTTTGCCTCCCTAGGGATCGAAGCCACTACCTGGGGGTAAGTAGTGCCTCAATGCATCCCCTGGTACCATTGATCTACATTACGAACATGGGCTCTCATAGCTCCACTCTACGATTCAACGTCAAGGTGACTGCTCTCTATGGTTCGTTATCACGGCGGCTGCACACTAGGGCTTATCGTCACGGCGGCTTTCACAAAGTCACATAGTCTCACCCCCCGTATGATACCGCCCGAAGGTACGGTCCTCCCACTGGAACTACCGATGAGCCGCAGGTAGTAGACTCACACACATCCCCCGTATTCCACCGCCCCGAAGGCACGGTCCTCCCACCGTCAACACCGATGGGCCGCAGGTGAAGAAATAGCCTTACAGCTCACATAATCACATAGTCTCACCCCCCGTATGCTATCGCCCGAAGGTACGGTCCTCTCACCGGAACCACCGATGAGCCGCAAGTAGTAGACTCACAAATAGCCTAACCGATCAGGTGTCACCATAGGTGGCCCTCTCCGATCAAAACTCCCCATAGGTAGCGTTCTCCGATCTGAATCCTCCATAGAGAACTTTCTTCCTGCGCTAGATTAACAACTAAAACCCTTAGGGTACCTGATACACATTTCAATTTAAATCTAGTACCATACTCTGGCATCACAGACCATCCAGGTCAAATCCAATTCCTAAGAATCAGCTCAACTATTAAGCCTGATCCTTGGATCACAACTCAATTCTCAACCTCAGTTGAACTGAAAATCACTTCCCTCATTTCCACCGAGCATCACAAATCCAACACAAATCCAAATATCATTGCCAGCCTAGGGCACACCAGTCCCCTTGGTCTTAAGGCCTTTAAACATACAAGCTCAGTATGACATCACTACATATAACATCATACTACCTTAGGTTTCTTACCCAATATCTAGGTTGGACATAACACCTAGAAACTCAATATCACATTCCTGGGAAATCATTTTCTTCCACCTCTGGGTCTACACATCAATTCTCAGGGAACCACTGTATCTTTCGATTCTACAATGATTCTCCACTACAGAATAACCAAATAATGTACACACATAGTCCATAAATATCATATATCCACAAAAAAAGGGACCTTAATGTGTATACCACAACAAACATAGTCATCTCTTATGACTTAAGGCAGCAACTACTGCTACTATCCTAGCAAATCCCATCTTTGCCAGGAACTGCAGCTCTGATACCAAAAATGTAACCCCCTCCGTAATTATATCCGAAATACGTGATTAAAATGAAATAGAGACCAATAATAATCAAATAACATTTACTAACCCATCACATGATAGGGTTTTCAAAAATACCTTTCGAAATCATTTATAAACTTGGTCTCATATTCACATTTCGAATACAATTACTACACAAAGATAAATCACATTCATATAAATATCAGAGTGCACAACATAATCATCCCGGCAAACCCGGGTACATACCTTCGCTAAAGATACACAGGGTACAATTGCCCATTACAATTCTTTAAATGGGGATTACACAATCTCATCTCGAAGGAGTCCTAGCCGCTCCCTCCACGAGCCACTTGCCCTGTCTAAATTTTTGGTAGGGCAGAGTGAGATTCGAGAGAATCTCAGTAGGAAACAGATACCATAATGCATACATGATAGATTCTATGTGTATGACATGTTAGCTTTATCTAGTGCATGCCCCATAATGATATTTCTGCATGCTCAATATTTCATGTAACAAAACTATGGCCACAGTAAAACAGAAACAGAGCTTCATTTATTCAAATATGCTCTACACAATCAAGTAAAGCAATCACATACATCAATACACAAGCAAATATATCAAATACATGCAAGTAAGGTAAGTCCCCTACCTCCAGTCTTTTCTCCTCGATTTGCGTGCCAGCAACTCGGGGCTTCACATTCGATCCTACAATGTCAAATGTACCATTTAGACACTTCCATAGTGTTTCTAGGGGTTATATGAGGCTATATTGAAAATTTACTAAAATACCCCCGGGACCCGACCCGACCCGGCCCGGCCCGCCGTACCCGGTCCGGCTGTACTTTTCTCGAAATTCTAACATGGGCTATTCTTACATATTTTTACCCAAGGAATCCATTTCCGGACTCGGAATTATCAAATTCAATGTCAAATTATGAAATTGCCCTTGGCAGCCCTACTTTTAGGGTTTTAGGGGCGTTTCCGTAATTATGCTTTCTCGGCCTTTTCCGAAAAAGTGACCAACTGTAACCCCACCTAATTTTCGCTCCTGAACTCAATGGAATCATCAAATCATTGAAAATCCATCTCTAACCCCTCCAAACTAGGCTTGGCCGAAATTCTCAATTCCCCGGGAAAAATTGGGTTTTTCGGTTTCGGCTCCGTAAACGCGTTCCTTTCTACTCCTAACCACTTTATTGACCATTACATTGGGTTAGAACTACCATTTAGTATCAATTTGGGCAGCATAACACCTAGGTCAACCCATTTTCCAAATTTACAAACAAAGACAATCCGGTGAAATTTCATCGATTAAATCAACCACAGCAGCCAGAACAATCAAAGATTGAAGTTTCGGAAGTTACCTCAAGCTCCCTCTGGCTTTTACTCAATATGGCTGAACCCTAGCCCCTTTTAAACCATGAAAATTGAGCCTCCAACACCTTAAAGAACATGAAAGAGAAGCTTAGAAGCAAGGTTATACGCGTTAGGAGCTAGATCGTCGGAGAAATAGGCTTACCTTGCGAGATTTCTCCTCTTTCTCTCTCTAAGAGCTCTCAACTTTCTCTCACTAGTTTCAGCTGGTTCAGCACGAAATGAGAGCTGAAGAAGATGAGAAAATATTTAATTCCATGCTGATGTCATCTTTTATTGAGATGATGTCGTAATTCCCATTTTCGGATTTTCTGGCAGATTTTCTGCGCAAACTTTGAAAAATCATAACTAATTCTAGAAAAATCAAAATGAGGTGATTCCAAAGCAAAATGAAAGGTATTTAAGTCCTCTTCATTGGAAAAATATGATCCATTACCAGAAATCACCAAAAAATTCCAGAATTACAAAAATTTCATCACTGCCCCAAAACAGAGTCCATTTTCGACCTCAAACTTTGGACAGTCATATCTCCCAGTTCCCAAAACGAAATGGCACAAATTATATGTCCATTTTGAAGCTTGGGATGTGAAATTTAATACTGGAAAGTTTCATAATTTTCTGACATCATTTGCCTAGTCAAAACATCCACACGAGAAGACTACCCAGAATAGAGTTTCACTGGACAGAATTTCAGATTTTGTATCTTTGCTTCCAATTGTTCCATTTTCATACCAAACATCATTCCCACATAAATTTTCACAAGGAATCCATTGGAAACACTAAATCAATCAAATTCACATCTCATTGACATATTTTCACAACAATCTCAACATGTCAACACAATTCACATTTCGAAACCTAACATTGCAACATTTCCATTCCAAAGTTCCAAACCAATTTCAATGACATCAAAACACACTATGACACCATTTCCAACACAATACCCCATTCAATTATTCCCTCTATTCTAAGTCAATTTGGATGTTAATCCACAATTGAACTCAAATACAGGGTTTCGGCACTGCTCACAACACACACGAATCATATTCGAGTGCCAAATCACATCATATTCTCCAAAAGGGTTATTTATCACTAACCACATCCACTTTTGGAGTCATTAACCCTTAATCACAATTTGGGATCTTGCTAAACCGGGGCTTAGCAATCCACTAATCTCAGGCTTATTATCTAGCCTCGAGTCTCAAAATTCGGGATATTACACCTGTTAGGCCTGTCAGGCCGGCCTGAGCCTGTAAAAATATTTTTTAAAAAAATCAGATAAGGGTTAAAGGATAATTTAGCCTGAACCTGTAAATTTCGGCCTGTTTAAGGAGGCCTGTTAAGAAGGCCTGTGGCCTGTTGGCCTATTTTACAGTATGGCCTGTAGGCCTGTCGGTTTGTTTAAAAAATTTTAAAAATTCAAGCCTCCTTAACAGGCTTCAGGCCAGGCCCAAGCCTAAAAATTGGCTTTCAACAGACCATAGGCTAGGCTCAGGCCAGTTTATGTCTTAACAAACCAGGCCTGTTAAAGCAAAAGCCTGACCTGGCCAGGTCTGTTTTCACCCCTATTTAATGCCCATAATATCACGCATCACCATATCATAGTCAGTGCAAATCAGCCATGCTTTATCACAAAAGACGGCAAAACAAGACACATTGCTCCTCCAATGTATTTTTCGAGTACTTATGATGTTTCTTCATTTTTAATTAGGTTTCTTGCAGTAGATTTTTTTATTGGATTCTTACAGTTTTTTAAATTAGAAACATTAATTCATTGGCTCATAGTTTGTCAGTTAATAGGGTTTTATATGAATGATGACTATGTTACATATAAATTGTCACAAAATGTAAAATATTTTTTTTAAAGAATAAAATTTATTTATTATCAACATAAAAATTAAAAATATCATGCTCATAAGCTTCTTCTATCTATATATAATATATAATCTGGTTGATTTTTATTTTATTTAGTTCCATACGTCAAAATTAATCAATGTGTATGTTAAGTGAGTATCACATCGTCAACAATTAATGTTGCTTCTCTTATAAATTAACAAATTATGAGTACAGAAATTGATGCCTATAATTGAGAAAACCATAAGAACGCAATAAAAAGGAAAAGAACTACAAAAAAAAAAAAAATTTAAAAATGAGATAAAATTATATATACTTCTATATTAATTTTTCATACGTGTATATATATAATATAAAGAATATTGTGGATTCTGTTTTTTGTGACCAAACAAGAGGCAAAATAGAAAGGAACAGCCCAATGTTTTTGTTCCATACATCTTGGAGTGATTTCGCTATAATCTTATGCTCCATTTTGGTCTCACCCCACATTTCTCTTTCAGCTTTTTCTCCTAATATATTA
Organism: Inga oerstediana; assembly: GCA_963210345.1. Classification (NCBI taxonomy): domain Eukaryota; kingdom Viridiplantae; phylum Streptophyta; class Magnoliopsida; order Fabales; family Fabaceae; genus Inga; species Inga oerstediana. The sequence continues at coordinate 73,966,597 of OY723399.1, read as the reverse complement.
TCCCATTCCATTAGACCATTACCATACACCAAACATTAACTTTAAATTATATATTTATATACATACATTTCAATCCTCACACTTTCTGGTTTTATTTGAAAAAGATGCATATACATATATTTTAAAGTTAAAATTATTTGCATAAAAAATTATAATGCTATAGATTTTAATGTTCTATGGAATTTTAATTTTTACTTCAAGATTTTTTTTTCAATAAGTACAAAAATTTAATTTAAGAAATACTTTTCAAATATGAAATTAAATTTGAAATAAATATTTCAATGCCAATAAAGTAAAAAAAAAATTAAAATCACAGCTTTTCCTGAATAAACTGAAGGAGTTTTTTATTTTTGCTCAAAACTAAGGGAGGTATAGATAAACTTACGGTGAGGCAATAAATATCCTAGCAGACAAATTTTTATAAAATTATTATTTGTAATACAATTATTAGTCCTAGCTCCAATCTGTAAACTGTGAAGTTAAGAAAACTGCGGGCGTAACGGGTACGTGGTTGAGTGGTAAGACTCATCCTTTTTTAATTAAGGTTGAGGGTTTGATTTTTTTTTAGGTATAGAAAAATATTCAATCTTCTGGCCAGCTTTCTCATCATTTGAGGTGCCTATCATGAGCGATCCGGATTAATCTGAAACTATTGATATACTTAAAAGATGGCTTATCCTGTAATACCGGTAGGGGTGAGCATGGTGCCCAGTGGCCCGGTGCGCCCACCCTAGCCCTGCAAAAAATTGCCCAGCCCAGCCTTAAAAAAGTGGTCCGGAAAAATTTTGGGCAACTTTGGGCGGGCTAATAATCGGGCAGGGCCGGGCATCGGGCAAGGAGTGCTACCTTGCCCATTTGGCCCTGCCTTGAAAATTATTTTCATTTATTTAAAATATAAAATTTCATATCAATTAAATATTATTTCATATATATTTTTTTATTGAAAAAATATGTTGTCTATTGTATAATACTCTTCTGGTCTTTTCTTTTTTGCCCTAGCCACTAAACACTATTTACAAGTAGATTTCTTCCTTTCTTCTTTACTTTGTGATGTATTAAATTATAGTTGCTTTTTATTTTTTTTTTCAGATACTTAATCATTTGATTAACTTTTGGGACATTGAATTGATGCAAACCACTTTGACTTCATAGCTTTAATTACAATCGTTTTGTTTCCTTATTTATAATGGATTATGGATGTTGTTTAATTTTTAAAGTATGGATATTTGTTAAGACATATGGTATTTTTTAAATTTCAAGACTTAAGTTGTAGACTTATTTTAAAATATTCTAAAATGTGTAATCATCGAATGCATTTGAAATTTATATTAATTAGGGTGAAATTAAGACATATGGTATTGGTAACTATAGGAATGTTTATGAAATTTACACAGAATTATTTTTTTCATGTGTGAATAAGACAATGTGTTATCACTTGGGCAAGAAAGCCCACCCTGCCCAGCCCACCCTTACCCAGCCCAAAATAGTTAGAGCTTTTAACAGGCAGGGCCGGACATCAAGCTGTAAATTACAGCCCGTTCATCCTTCGGGCAGGGCTCTCGTCCTGCCCAACCCTACCCATGCCCACCCCTAATTACCGGATACACACGGAAAAAAAAGGAAAACTGCGGGCGTCACATTCTGAAGAGCAGACACGGGATCTGTCACCTATGGTTATCCTATCACAATAATTTCCACGTCAGCCCAGCTTGTTTTATTCCATTATCATTTCACTTTTTCGAAGATTCCCCCAACAACCCCTGCCAAAGATTCTAAACCCTCGTTCTTTTTTATTATAAAATCAATATATTATTGCATTATTAATATATAATATAAAAAATTGTTTGAAATGCACGCTATTGACAACAATATCATACGTCATTTTGAATTCTGGAAAAATTCATGAATGAAAGTCCAAATTCAGAATTAATTATAGACATATATCTTTATGATTTTTTTTCATATATAGTTTAAGTTTAAATTACGAACCTATTAATTGTTATTTTACTTAAGAGTTAATTTAGACATATATAAAATTTGTTAAAAATTTTATTTTTTATAAAGATGGAAAAAGGCCATACCCTTATCAGGAACTTAATGATATAGATAGTGAATATTATTAAAAAAATATTTCAAAATGATAGATGGAGTTTTATCCTATATATTTTTTTACTCAAGTGTTGACACAGTTTGATTTGGTTTCCTTGCTTGCCCTTTTTTCTACTCCTAACTTTGAAAGCTTCAATTTGCCTGTCTTATAAATAATTAGAAGAGACAGAAACAAGTGCTTGTTTTTATTATTAATTTATTATTCTTGGCCCAACTTGATGTAGCTTGATGGAAACTAGGTAGATGTGGTGAATTACAAGAAATTTGAAACTAGCCATATTCCTATGTACATTATATGCAACTCTAGTACAAACTAGGCAAATGTAGTGTATGCAGGGAATTTGATAAATAAGTTTTTTTTGGGGACAGAAGTATTGATTAATAAGTTTAATTATTCATTATTTGTACATAATGTTATATTATTTTACATCTCAGATTTAAGGCTATATTATTCAAATGATGCATATGATCTTCTTGACCATAATAAAAAATTTGACAATGAATCCATTTAGATATCTAAATTTATAGAACCCAAAAGCAAGTTCTTTTTTTGGCCGGTTAAAAGTAATTTTCACTATTCACAAATCATAAATTTGTACAATGATGCTTAGTCCATACAAACCCGGCTCCCGTCATTTTCTTCAAAAGAAAAGGATGGTCTTTTTCCTCATCGAGGCCGTCGGATTAAAATCTCAATAGTCCAAGTTTAATATATTATTAAAATATTATTTTTATAATAATATTTTAAAAATATTATTATAATAATATATTAAATCTAGACTATTGAGATCTTAATCCGACAACTCCGATAAAGAAAAAGACCATTCTTTTCTTTTGAAGAAAAGGACGGCGGCTTTTTAACATATACAACCATAGACGTAGATCTCTTTCTCATATTTTCAAGAATAATAATATCATACAACCTCTAGTCTTTAATTTTAAGATCTACTTGATAGTTCAATTTCTTTACCAAAGTGGGTTTTATATTAATTGTTGGACTTTGGGTCCAAGTCCGCCCTTGATAGGCCGGACTATTTGATTAGGAAATAAGTAGCCTAATCAAATAAGAATAAAAATCAGCATTAATTGCAGATTATGGAATTAATTGAGAGACAATTAATTGCTGTCTTGGAGGGCAAGACGGAGTGCACACGTTTCCTAATTAGTGGCCTTCCTAAACCACTATAAATAGGGTGTGCCTCCTCAATTGCAATTCGCCCCGCCATTGAGTTTTCTGGCAATTCTCTTCTCTCCTACCATCTTTCTGGTTCTGGTGATCTACTGTGCAAATCACAATTAGGCTCTAGTAGTCTAATAATTGTGTGGGCACAATTATGGAGTATTGGAGCTTTGACCCGGATCCAAACATGGATTCGTCCAGGTACGCCTAATCTCCTTTTAGTTAATATTTTTCATACATTGGTATCAGAGCAATTTGATCCTTGAAGCTGTGATTATTCTATGTGAATAACAATGTGATATAATTTGTTTATATCTCTCCATCATATTTTCTGCTGTGCTACTGTTTTTTTTTCAAGCTTTATATATGTAGCCTCTATTGCTTGAAATTTTCGTTGTGCATGTTCTCTGGTTCATATGTGAATTCTTTTGGGAATCTGGGTGTATGTTTTCCAACATGTGAACATGTATATATATATGTATATAGATTGTTCACGCATATTCTCTTTATTTTGTTGCGCTGAGCTGCAATATCTGAACATGCTTGAATATTTTTTTTATATGCCTCATTTTTTATAATATGCGTATGTATATGTGCATCTGTGTGCATTCGGTTTCTTCCTTCTAGATTTGATATTCGACCATGAAGCTCAATATGCACACATATAAAATACTAGGTTCCAGCTTGTTTTCCTCCTTCAATTATTATATATGTATCTACATGCATATATATAACTCAGACACGATTTCCTTCGTCTGTTCATCACTTCTTCGATTTCTTAAAATTGAGTTTTTAAAACCTATGTGGATTCAAAAAAACGAAAAGACTTGACCCCTCAAAGGTTAGAAGAGACTTTGAAACACAGAGACACACATCCGGTCGAATTACGTCGCGCCGACAACGTCGAGAAAAAATGGGTGTTTGAAACTCGGTGTTTTTGCCTAAAGTAAGGCCATGGATGCGTAGATCTTGAAGAGACGATTCCAACGATGCTTAGAACGCGTCAAACGAAGTTCGGATGAAGGAGAAATAAAGGAAAGAAGTTCGCGGGTCGTTAGTCGCCGCCTCAACTTCACTCGTGATTTGATCAATGAAACATAGGTTTTAAGATCAAATAAATGCCATGGCTTTGTAGTTCGCTTAACTACGATTCCAACGACACCAAGAACGCGAAAAATGGAGCTAAAACGAGGGAGATATGGCCTCCAGAAGTTGGCGGGTCACGATGACCCATCGGAGCTCCAATCGGGTCGGGTTGACCCGGCTGGAGGTGGAAGACGATGACGTGGCAGTCAACGCCACGTCATCGGTCAACCAATGACATGTGGCGCCAATGAGTGGTCTCCACGTCAGCGACGAACACCATGTCATCATCGGTCAACGAGGCCACGTCATCCGTTGACCCGCCACGTTGACCGAGACACGTCAGCGCCACGTCAATGACACGTCAGCAGTGACGGGTCACGGTTGACCAGTCAACGTTGACTGGTCAACGGTCAACAGCCATTCATTGACTGTTGACCAAAAAAAAGGCGTAGGGCGCGTGGGACCCACTAGGACCTCCGTTTGACACGTAGCAAGCACCGTCAGAGAGAGGACGGCGCGTGGAGTTGTTTAGGCCGGCGTGTGTCGCTGGCAGGTGGCAGCCAATTCTAGAATTTTCCAATTTTTATGGATTTTTGAATCCAGAGACCTTCTAGGGGCGCATGAGGGCGCGTGGGGCCTCCAATTGAGACGTGGTTGGTTCTTAAAAATCCCTAAATTTGAGAGCTTCAATTTGATATATAATTTGCATATATTTGAAGCACTTTTGGATCTGTTTTGAGTAAAAAAGGTGCTTGTATGCACCTAGAGATTCCCAAAAATGTTGGAATTGAATCAATGTTGGTTCTATTATTTTTTTGGGATAAGTTGGCTTAGTTTTTTTAAGAGTATTCTTCAGTTGCAACATAAGGTTAAATGCTGAAAGATTCTTTAAAAGTAAGGGATTATTCAAATGAGTTTTTGAATGTAAAATCCTATCCAACCTTGACTCAAACTCTTAGAGATAAAAAACATGAAAAAAATTGCATCAACTTAAAATTATTCAATAATTATTGAATAATAATAAGTCTTCCCAAATGTTGAAGCAATGACTTCTAAAAGTCAACCTTTTATCACATATGTTGTGACAAAGGACAAGACAGATAGAGATGTGAGAATTATCTCATCAAGTGGGAGGTATGCTGCAAATACATTCAAATGAGTGGATGTAGACATGGCAAAGAGGAGCTTGACATTGTAGCTAGATGCTACATGAGTTAATATGGTCAAAAGGGCCTATGAGAAGGAGAACCTAGTTAAGAGACAACAATATGAGGCTTAAATTCTTTGAATGTTCTTATTTTTCCATTGAATTTAAGATTAAATTCTCTGTTTGTTCTTAGAATTGAATTCAGTATATTCTCTTCTTGTTTTCTTGAATATTCATGCTAGTTAGATAATATTGTGTTATTATCTTGTTAATATAACTACTCTTTGATTGAGTGGGAGTTTTCTGGAATGCGTCTAGAAATTCAAAGGGGAAAGTGTTCAAACAAAGACTGTGGTTAAATGGGTGATGAGCTAACTAGTATGATTGGGATGGGAGTCAACATAGTTATCTCCTGAACATGAAACTAGTGAACTTATTATCTAATTATCCTTCATCTTATTTGAACAAAATAAGATTTGTATACCATAATCGTCTGAGTGACCAATTATGACCAAGTCTATTTGACTGAGCTTATGAAGACAAGCTCAATAGAGATATCTGTGGAGTTAAAAACTCTCAAATCTATTTCATTCAAGAAGAATGAGATGTCAGGGACATCATACCAACTAGTCTTCAGCATTTAAAGGTTGAAGCAACCGAAGGATACAAAAGGTTTATGCTATCAAGTATAGAAAGAACAACATTGCTTAAACTTATGTTGGTTTGAGCAATGTAAGATTATCCAAGCCGTGTGGATAGTGTTGGAAGATAGTGAAATAAGTTATCTTCTTCCATAAAGTTAAAACTAAGTTAAGTTTTAACATAGTGTACTAAGTCCTAACATGTTGTTTAGGCAACACTTGAGGCAGATGTCAAACTAAGAAGTTGAGACAAAACTAAATGCCAAGTTCTTTCCAACAAACAACAAGTGTATGTTGTGATAAGACATCTCCCAGTGAGTGGGAGGAAGCTATGTCTCTCAATGAGTGGGAGTGAGCCATGTCTTTCAGTAAGTGGGCGTATACGAAAGTAAAGATTGCCTCGGATATGCATATTGTAACCTTCAGCAATGTGATTCACCACATTGAACTTGAATGTGAAAGACTGAAGGATTCAAGATCCATCAGTCAGACGAACTTAGCTAAAGAGTGGAAGGATTCATCCTCCATGCCTAAGGGCAAGGAAAACTTGATCTAGAAGAGATCAATGGTTTCTGCAAAAGATGAAATGCTACATTGATAAACCTTTAAGGGTTGTAAAAGTAGCAATCCACATCAGTTGTGGATGTTTCACAGAAGCATATGGCTTCATGTCAAAAGCAAAGCAATAAAGAGATAGAATCAAGGGATTAGAACTTGCATGTTAACTCTGTATAGATAAACCACCCTGATTCACTCCATGCAATTGCAACTGACAGAATCACATCTTTGCTATCTCTTTAGTTAAGGATCGATGGGACTATAATTCTCAAATCCTTTGTTGGATTTTGATGTTTCTTTTCTAGGGATAAAAGATTCCATTTCTTGCCACATGTACACCTTGATCAAAGAGAATGATCAAACTAGCAAAAGAGTATTTGCTAAATAATATGTACTAAAGGGTTAATACCCTTATGAATAAGTTGAAAACTTATTCTACCTGGCAAGAAAGACAAGGAAACATTTTTTTGAGAATATCCACTGCAATTGGCAAATTATGACGTTGGTGAACCAATAAACGTGAGGGCAAAACACAAACAGCTTGATGTTTTCGTTGACGTTGTGGACGTTTACTCGAAATACAGTAATGTTTACTTGATTTTTGGCAAGTGTGAAGCTGTTAGATAATGGCTGATCTAGTCAGGAATCAATGAAACTAAAAGGATAAGACCTTTTAAACTAACAAGGGTTAAAGACACCCATGTGCTTAGATCAAGCTATTTTGTGTACAAGAAAGGCATTGTTAGGAAACTATCAATACCTAGAACCCTTCAACATAATAGAGTTGTTGAAATGGAGAGATAGACCTCTCCTTGAATTGGTTGTGAACATAATGGCATCAATAAGGCTATCAGCCATATGTTGGTAGGTAGACTTGCAGCTATTATATTCACACTTAACCAAATGCCCTCTATGTCAGTCACGACCTTACCCTATGAATCGTGGATGGGCCTTAAACTAGGGCCAAGCTCGTTAAGACCATAAGGGTCATCAACTTTATATTCACAATTCTTCCTATGAGTAAGGAAGATTGGGGTCAAGGTAAACAAAGTATCTCTTTGTGAGATGACATGAGAATTTGACATGACACATCTTCATTAGTGAAAATGATGGCGGTTCAGTGACTGAGAGAAAACCTTGGAACACAACGTTCATAAAACCCAGATTTTCTAGCAGGAAATAAGCATTAATCGCAATAAATCTCTTTAAGAGGTTTACAAGTGACAAGGAATAACCAAGTGTTCCTAAGTTCACTGATCCGAGTGGGAGAATTGAGACCATTTTCACAATGAAAGAGGTAAGAGGTAAGTTACAAGATAATTACCTTACTCATACATAGGAAAAGAATCCTATGAAATCCACCTCGGAGCAAATTGTCATCTAGCGAATGACTATAAGGGATAAATTCCCTAATGGATTGAATGCTCCCTTCATCATTTAGAAGGTGATGATAAGTACCTATAAGTGTCTGAAAGACACTAGAAGGACCTGCTAAGATGAATTGCAAAGTGTCATGCAGGAGGATTTGGGTTCCTTTTAAGCCAAATACGTGTTTGGGTAATTTGTCACCTAGCCAAGAGGCGATTGGGAACAAGTAGGTTCTCAAATCTGTTGGGGCCATGTAGAACCTAAAACACTTAGTGTCTAAAGGGTAATAAAATGGAAGGTTGTCCTTTGTGTGTTTTAACTCTGAACTTTGGCTATGACAACAAGCTTAGTCTTGAAAATTGCATCAAGATGATGTAAAGACCACCTTCCAATTTGGAATTTTGGAAATTGGATGATGAACTCTACATGAAGCAGCTTAAGGGCTTCGTAGAAACAATCACCTAAATAGTAGTATATGAGGTTTTCACAAGGTGAAAGCCTCACCAACTTCAAAATAATCGAAGAACACTACATAAGTTCTAAATAGTCTAGTGATGATTCTTTGTGAAGTCATCCTTTGTCAAGTGACAAATGAAACAAGTGTCAAGGGAGTCAAAGGAATAAAGGATAAGAGAATCCTTAAATTTTGAGTTGAGAAATTCATGGGTTGAACAAATATCTTGATTGACAAGATAAACGGAGTTGCACAAGAAAGATACATTCTTTTCCACCTAAGACATGTACAAGTGTAATCCTTAGACATCTTAGGATGTCAAAGTGCAAACCCATGGACACCCCTGAAGTCAAGGGCATAAACCTAAAGAGGTTACATGTCCTATAAGGAATCCAACATAAGAAAGGTGGATAGAGTCCCATGTGAGACTATAGTTGGTAATATGAATGTACACATTGGTGTACATAAGACCAAATGTTTTTTTGGTTAGACTTGGAAGTTGCTTTTTGGTCCAGCTGTGAAATGGGTTATGAGAATAACCATGGATTAAGTTGTCAAGACAACAACTTTCCTTTTTTGAAAGGATACTCCAATACAAGACCTAGGGCGTGTTCTGCCATCATTCAAAGTGCCATATGGCTAAAGTAATTCCTATGAGAGATTGGGAATGAATGGTGGATAGAAGGATCCAAATGATAACATCTTATGATAGGGATCCTAAGTATCATAGCAAGGCGAAACATACTTTTTGATACATCTCTATGAGAGATATGCTTTCAAAGAGGGAAAGCGATAATTCAATGACCTTCTACTGACAGAATGTTGGTAGATCCCCTTATTGAGCCCATAGCTTGATTTTCATTGAGTTAGTGAAAATCTAGGGGCACAAATAAAATATAAGGTCGTGAACTTCTTTTATGTGAAGATAAAAGAAATGGTATGTATGTTATGAGTAAATACATAAAGGTATACAGTTTTGTATGTCGTACAGGTCAAAAGAGGTTGGTTCACTCACACGAACAACCGTCTTCCCATGTTTTACAGGGGCATGGGAAGGTAAGACGAGCAAATGATCACCATGAGATGGTTGAGAAGAATCTTTGCGTTTGAGTCGCCTCAGTTAGACTGAGATGAGATCCACATGTGTGCATATACACAGAAAATGGATCGAAGTATAAACATAGACCTGTAGCTAGGCAAAGAACTCTTTTTCACAAAAGAGATTGTAAAAGAGACATTGTGAAAAAGAAAGTTCTGGTTCGAATGTTGAGTACATTTTGGAACTAATGTTTGTATGGTGAAAGAAAAGAAATCAACGTACATCTCAAACTATTCACCCTAGCATACAATTCATACTGCATGTGCTTGAGAGTTAAACTGCAACATGGGATGTGGGTGAAAGATCCCTAGTTCACCACAGTGTGAGTCCCAGGAAGGAAAAATACTTCCACGATGCCCTTAAGACTTAGGCGGCATCATGAAAGCTTGGTTTGGTGACAGCTACTTTAGCTGAAGCTCCATAATCACACTCAATTCGGTCAGACGAGTGAAAACTAGGAAAGCGATCAAGTCAAGATGGACTGATGTTTAGTCAAAAAGGAAGATTTACTCCTAAATACATAAGATGTACTAGTATCTGTGGTCGACCCCTTACTAGCTCTATGTGTAGCTAGTAAGTGCGGATACTATGTGCGTGGAAGGCAATCTGAGTTAATCAACATATTAGCTCGAGAGGGATTAGATATGCCATGAGTAATATGTATGGGAGAATCTAGGGCATATGAGGCAATGAACATATAGCTTACGGTTATATATAAAGGGTGTCCTTGGATGCTAGTCCGATATAAAGGATTTCTAGTATCACAAGCACCAAATCTGAAAGACGTTTTTGCCCACGCAGTCACGGTAGACGCCAAGTATGAAACAAGAAAGAGTAACGCACGCACGATGGGAGGCCCATCAAGTGTGAGTAGGAGATGTTGGATTTTGGGTCCAAGTCCGCCCTTGATGGGCCAGACTATTTGATTAAGAAATAAATAGCCTAATCAAATAAGAATAAAAATCAGTATTAATTGCAGATTATAGAATTAATTGAGGGACAATTAATTGCTGTCTTGGAGGGCAAGAAGGAGTGCACACGTTTCCTAATTAGTGGCCTCCATAAACCACTATAAATAGGGTGTGCCTCCTCAATTGCAATTCGCCCCGCCATTGAGTTTTCTGGTAATTCTCTTCTCTCCTACCATCTTTCTGGTTCAGGTGATCTGCTGTGCAAATCACAATTAGGCTCTAATAGTCTAATAATTGTGTGGGCACAAGTATGGAGTATTGGAGCTTTGACCCGGATTCGAACATGGATTCGTCCAGGTACGCCTAATCTCCTTTTAGTTAATATTTTTCCTATATTAATTATCTAAGAGAATATTATATATATATATATATATATTAATTCACAGCACATGATGTAACACTCCAAATTTTATATTCACAAAAAATATATTGTAATTAATTAAGAAATTCAATAAAATGGTGAATATTCATGAAATTTGGATCTTATGAATTTCAAAATATTTATGTTCATGAGGAAATGGGAAAATTAATTCAAGAAAGGAATTAAATTACAAAGATGATAGCAAAATCATAATTTTGCCAATTTAGCCCAAGATTAATTATTTTCCAATTAATTGGAGTTAATTTCAATTAACCAAGGAAAATAAAGGAAAATGTATCAATTGATTATTCTTGATGGGATAAATCAAGAATTGTGAAATTACAAAGAATTATACATAATTCATTTAAATGAATTATGGAATTGTTGAAATCATTTTTTTCCTTTCCTTTCCTCTTGTAATTTCGCCTATCACATGAAAATGAGGGAGAAAAATTGAATTCCATGAGCACATGCCTAATTGCTACATGAACATGGTAATGATGACAAGGGTGGAGTGTACATTTCATGAAGTTATGGTGAAATGCATGATGGGAATTAGCTTGAGTCAAGGAATAGATGAAATTGACTACAAGTTTGGATTTAGTTGGAGAAAGGCAAGTGATTTAGTGAAGCAAGAGGGAGCACGTTTTTTTTTTTTTTTTTGCTAACTAAGAGGAAGAAAGTGGTTCAAATCTAATGGAAACCAAATGGAGCAAGTAAGTCAAAGTATGGGTGAAGGTATGGATGAAGGTATGGTGGAAGACATGTGTCACCATAACAACCCTTGATGAGATTAATAGTGTAGAATTAAAGGAGCAATTTTATGAAGCCATCCTCTTCCTCTTCTTTTGTTGATTTCGTTCAAAACTAGAGGAAGAAAAGAGAGAGAGAGCTTGGAGACCTTGAGAGCTAGAGAGAAGAGGAAGAAGGAAGCTAAGGTAAGAGGTGATTTCTTAAGCTTCTCTTGTGATTTTTGTCATGAAATCCTTCTCTAAACCTTATTTCTTCATGAATTCTTGATCTTCAAGACTCATTGTGGGCTCAAGGAGAAGAGAGAGAGGATGCATAGGGAGAGAGGATATAAGAAGCCTAAGAGATAACTACACCAAACTCAAATCTATACTTGTATGAAGTTGGTTTGGAAGTTTGTTGTTAGTTTGGTTATTTTTGGTTGAGTTGAAAAATTGAAAAAGTCATAACCTTAAGGGGTTATGCTGCCCAAATTTCTTTGAATCATGGTTAAGATGTGCTTAATTAAGTTAATAAGGGAATAGAAGTGGAAAAGTATAAGTTTTGGAAACTAAAACACAAAACTCCAATTTTTTCCATTTTTCTTGAATATTTTGGCCAGCACTATTTCAGGGGCTAGGAGCTGGATTTTCATGAAATAAATGGTTCCATTGGATTCAGTGGGCAAAAATAGGAGGGGTTATAGTTGGTCACTTTTTCGAAAAAGGCCGAAAAAGCATAATTACGAAAACGCCCCTGAAATCCCTAAACTGGGGCTGTCAAGGGTACTTTCATAATTTGATAGTGAATTTGGTGATTTCAAGCCCTGAAATAGATTACTTAGGTGAAAATACGTTAGAATAGCCTTAGTCAAAATTTTAGAAAAACGTGTCATCAGGCCAGGTACAACAGGGACGGGCCGAGGTCCGAGGACATTTTAGTAAATTTCACCATAGACTAATATAACCACAAGAAACACTATGGAAGAGTCTAAAATGATACTCGGATAGGTTATGACCTATTTCTTGTACATTTAATATTTTAGGACCGAGTCGGAGGCATGACACGACACGTTTTATGAGGCACATTTAAAAAGCGGTTTATAAAGCTTTGAGGTAGGAACATTATCCTTCATACATCATGCCATAGTTATATTATTGTGTGGTTGTCATTGTTGTAAATGTACTTTATTAATCAACATGCTTTGCCCAAAGAGGGGACACTAGTGCCAGAGGCACTTACACTTTAGTTGGTGAGAAACCAACCAGTGCAGAATAGTGGGGCTGGGCCCTACTCATGTATACATGAAGATGATGTGTTTATATTGTTCATTAATTAGTGCATACCTTGACGCATGTCATATTTACTTTTCGTATTTTCTATGAACGATAGCATGTTTCTACTGGGATTCTTCATAATCTCAACATATTTTTAAAGAAACATCTCAGCGGGTGCCAGTGGGTCAAAGGGCAAAGGTGTAGATGCCGGAAAGTGATTGGCACGTCTCACGAGGTAAGGACATGATCGTGGTTATAATTAGTTTATGTTTAAATATTTTGGAGAATTCTATAAACATTAAGTTTCCGTTGTATTTTCTGTATTTTGTTGACGAACGGCGTGGGATTGTAAACGAATATTTTTATCAATATAATTGTACTTTTCAGTATGCCCATTGAATTCCGTCTTTATTACTCTTCGATTATCGAAATGGAAATGGGTGTTGACACATGCATCGTTTGTTTGTTAAGTTACTAACACCAGAATCTTAAAAAGCAGCCAAACTAGGTTTACAATCTTGTTGATCTTCCCCTCTTTCTATTGTTATCTCATTCTCCTCTTTTCAATAGTGAAGATATTTTTTGTTGGGTCCTATCAACAGTAAAGATTTACTTTAGCCAAAAGAATGCACATAGAAGATTTATATTTATAGCCTATATTTTATAATTGGTTACAAATCCAGATAAAGGAAAAAGATTGTCTGGGCCCTCAATAACCAATATAAAATGTTGTTGAATCTTTCATGATATGGATCAACAAAAAAAATTGTGTTAATAATAAATTTTGAATTTTTTAAAATACTGAACATCCTAATCATTAAAAAGAATAACAGAGAAATCAAATTAGAGAGAATCTAAAAGGGTAAATGGCGAGACATTGAGACGCTAGTCATTAATAATCCGGTGGAGATAGAGGGTCAAGGATTAATGATCTAAGCAGGTTCTACCCATTCATGACAAAAACAACAAAATTTAATTAAAATCTAAAAAAAAAAAAAGTTGATACATAACCTTGAAAAAAGTAACATTTAAATAACAAATAGAGTAATTAAACATAAATATGATGAACTGCTATTTTTTAATTAAAAATGATGTTCTTTTAAACTCAGCAAGAAAGAAAATATATATAAAACCCTATCTAGTTGATTCCTTTAAATTTTTTTTTTTACCAAATCAGCTAAGAGACTAATTCACCCATATGACCCACTGACCCCAATTAAGTGTAGTATCGTGGTAGATAGATAGTTTAACTAAAGAATTGTCTTTTATTAAAATACTCCCTATCATACCCTCATCTTATTTTCACATATTTCAAAGTATTTACGAAAAATGATATACGGTTCGGTGGGCAACACAGGAATAGCATAAATATACCGATATTATGTGCACGATTATAAAAATTCCCCATAAAAATTCATACTTGATAATTACAATTCATGTAGCCGCGCAGGGCTACTTGGATGTATAAACCAGTCCCAGGGAAAACAAAGACATCCTCTCGTCTTCGTTCCACTACTGCAATCCCCTTCGTACACTTTTCTACATTGTTCTCAGCATATCTTCTGTCTTCTCCTGTCTAAATTGTTGGTAGGAGAGGGTGAGATTTGAGAGAATCTCAGTAGAAAAACAGTACCAATATGCATGCAAGATAAGTGCTTAATGCATGACATGCTTGCATTACATAACTCATGTTCACACAATGACATATCTTTGTGCTCAATATTTCAATCAACATACTTATGGCCATAGCATAAACAAAAACAAAGCTTCAATCATTCATATATGTTTCACATAATCAAGCAAAGCAATAACATGCATCAACACACTAGCACAAATATAAAATACATGTAGGAGAGGTAAGTTCCCTACCTCAAAGTCTTATCAATCCCTTTTTAGTGTGCCTCATAAAACGTGTTGCTTCCAGCTTCCGACTCAGTCCTAAAATATTAAATGTACAAGAAATAGGTCATAACCTATCCAAGTATAATTTTAGACTCTTCCATAGTATTCCTGTGGTTATATTAGTCTATGGTAAACTTTTACCAAAATGCCCCCGAACCCCAGCCCTGCCTGACCCGACCCGACCGTACCCGGCCCAATGGCACGTTTTCCTAAAATTTTGAATAAGGCTATCCTGACTAATTTTTGCCCAAGGAATCAATTTCCAAGCTCAGAATTACCAAATTTAGTGTCAAATTATGAAAATACCCTTGACAGCCCCGGTTTAGGAATTTTATAGGCGTTTTCGTAATTATGCTTTTTTGGCCTTTTTCAGAAAAAGTGACCAACTGTAACCCTACCTATTTTTGCCCACTGAATCCAATGGAACCATCTATTTCATGAAAATCCAGCTCCTACCCCCTGTTCTGACCTTGGCCAAAAGTTTCTCAAGAAAAAGCAAAAATGGAGTTTTTATGTTTAAGCTTCCAAAGCTTGTACTTTTCCACTTTTAATCCCTTATTAACTCATTTAAACACTTCTTAACCATGATTCAAAGAAATTGGGTAGTATAAACCCTTAGGAATAGGGCCTTCCAAATTTACAAACATGACAAAAATCACCAAAACCAACAACAACCACCAACAACAACTTCATACTAGTATAGATTTGAGTTTGGTGTAGCTACCTCTTGAGTTCTTGTATTTTCTCTCTCTAGGTGTCTTACTCTCTCTCTCCTTTGTCTCAAAGTGTGTCTTCAAAATCATGGATTTCATGAAGAGAAGGTTTTTCATGAAAAAATTGCAAAGAAATGCTTAAGGAATCACCTCTTACCTTATGCTCCTTCTTCCTTCTCTCTAGATCTTTAATGGCTTAAAGCTCTCTCTCTCTCTCCCCCTCTCTCTCTCTCTCTCTCTTGTTGCTGGCCGAAATGTGTATGGGAAGAGGAAAGGAAAGATAGCTTCATAATTTAACTCCCTTCACCTTACTCCATATGATTTCATCAATGCACCATAATGTGACACTTGTCACCACCCTTACCTCCTTCATATCACAACCTATACCTCCTTCATATCATGACACACTTACTCCATTAGGCTTCCTATTGGTTTTGAACTAACTTCCTCCCTCTTGCTCTTCTAACCAAATGAGTGCTCTTCCAACTAAACCAAACTTGCACTCAAGGTAATTCCAACCTTACACTCAAGATAATACTTGCCATCATCAATCATGATTGCTATGTTCATGTAGCATTATTTTAATGCAATTGAACATGTGCTCATCTTCATAAATCATAATCTAATCCCCTCTTCATATGATCATGACACTTGGTATCTTTAATTCCATTAATCAATTTCTAACACATTTTATTTTCAATTTTCGGAATAATGCCAATTCTTGCAGATTTTTTTGCCCTAACTTTGAAAAATTATAACTAATTTTGTAGACATCATTTCAGAGCGATTCCAAAGGCTATGGAACCCTTATTGAGTCTAGTTTCAAGAAAAAATATGAAATTTTACTAACTAGAATCATATTATTCCCAGATTTTTCATCTTTGACCACTGGTCCAGAGACTTTCCAGATTTTCTGGACTAATTTCAAAAATTCATAACTCTTTGAAGATAGCTTCAATTGATTCATATGAACTATCAAATTAAAGCTTAGGATGTCTACTTTCACCTTGTAAATTTTCATAATTTTTGCTCATCATTTGGTCTTCCAAAACCACATGACAACCTCACTGTCTCACAGGCGATTTTCACTAAAAATACTATTCACCTTTCTACTTTCAATATTTAATTTCTTTGGCCTTAAATATTCACCATTTTATTGAACATATATAATAATCAAAATATATGCTTGGTGAATAAAATTTGGGGTGTTACTCCCTCCGGTTCTTAATATAGGACATATTTGAGAAGTTGATCTTGATACTAAATATAAGACATAATTTTCATATTTGTCAATCTTTTCCTAGTTTACCCCTATTGATGCTCCCTCAATAATAATCAAGGAGATGTGGGAAGGAGTTGGAACATAAAAAGGAGGAGAGGGCAGGAGATAGTTAAAAAATGTGACTAGAGTGTTTTAAAAAATACATGACTATTAACTAATTTAACTAAATTCCTTAATTTAACTAAATTAGATAAATATGTCTTATATTAAGGACAGAAGAGAGTAAATAATGAAAACAAAAAAGGAATTCTCTATCTTATCT
Organism: Inga oerstediana; assembly: GCA_963210345.1. Lineage (NCBI taxonomy): Eukaryota > Viridiplantae > Streptophyta > Magnoliopsida > Fabales > Fabaceae > Inga > Inga oerstediana. The sequence continues at coordinate 73,949,458 of OY723399.1, read as the reverse complement.
TCCTCCAGAGAATCTCCCTTTCTTTAAAAAAATTAGGTCAGGAATCCAAGTTTCAGAATATGTTTTCTTCTTGTCTCATCCTGAGGCTGCCTTGGATTCTGATCACTTAATTAAAACAATTCTGCAAATCCCTGAGAAACCCCACAAGCAAGCACCTTCATATAACTTCATTCTCTCACTCTACTTTTCTATGCTTGAAACAAATTCTTTAATGCTTAATTGAGTTCGCTTGTCTTCGCTTCAATACAAATTAATTAAATCGAATTAATTAGACTCTTTTTTTTATTAAATTATATGTTACTAATTTATTTCATATTTTAGTTTGGTTTGTTCACGGACCCACAGATTGATCTCAATGGTCTACCGTCTACCCACAGTTCAGGTTTAATTTATTGCTTCTCTTGTCCTATTATTCTTTAATTCCACGTTGGATGCTTATGAATCACTTATTAATTCTGTAAAATAAAATACGAGTATTAGAAAAATAGAATCATTTTGGAAGTTCTCAAGAGGGACAGGCATTTTTGCTCAAAGTTATTGGTAGGTAATTAGCGTATTGAGGAAGGGTAGTGAGATTGTGATGAATTTAGATTCCTTTTTTGTAACAAAAAAAGTAAAAATAGTAAGTCACTCCCCATAGTTCTTATTACTAGGCATATCATTTTGTCTTTTTACTAAAAAAAATTTACCTCACTATGTCACTAGGAAAAAAACAGATATGGTTAAGGCATGAGCTTTATCTTTTTCATATTATTAAAAAACTTGTAGAACCGGCTTCACTAACGGTGTTAAGTTGAAACATTTGATTAAGCCACCACTTTATTAACGGTGTTAATTTTATTAATAGATTTTATTTCTTAAATGTTGAAATATTTATCTAAACGGTTAAGTTGAGGTGAAAACACATTGAGAGATGTATTGTTAAAGAAGAAAGGAAGATGAAACATCAATAATCAACTTGTAGAAACTGCTTCACTAACAGTGTTAAGTTGAAACATTTAATTAAGCCACCACTTTATTAACGGTGTTAATTTTGTTAACAGATTTTATTACTCAAATGTTGAAATATTTGCCTAAACGGTTAAGTTGAGGTGAAAGGACACCTTTGGGAGAAGTATCATTGAGGGAGAAGGGAAGATGAAACATCTATAATTAATGCGCATAGTTAAAAATGTTCACTAGTACAGAAAAGGGTTTTTAAATAGGTTAAAATTGACTTTTTAGACTGGTTTTGGATCCGGTCTTCTTAAAAGTAGGTCATTTTTAAGACCGGTTTTGAAACCGGTCTTAAAAGTCTAACTTTTAAGACCGGTTGTATTAATAACTGGTCTAAACGTAACAATTTTAAGACCGGTTGTCATAAGCAACGGTCTTAAAAGACCTCTAAGGGAAGGGGTTTTAGAGAAATTTTTAAGACCGGTTGTTAAAAACAACCGGTCTTAAAAGTAATTTTAAGACCGGTTTTATGTAGAACCGGTCTTAAAATTAAAATTTTTTATGTAGAACCGGTCTTAAAATTTTAAGACCGGTTCTACATAAAACCGGTCTTAAAATTACTTTTAAGACCGGTTATTTTTAACAACCGGTCTTAAAATTACTTTTAAGACCGGTTATTTTTATAACCGGTCTTAAAAGTGTTATATTTTGTTTTTTTTAAATGTGTGTGATTAGGTTTTTACCAGAACGCATCCTTGAATTGCTACCTGCAATGCCATACTTGTTAAGTGCTATATGGTGTTCAGTTTGCTTCCACTTACAATGTCCTTTTGCTTTAACTTTCCACTTACCATTTCCTTTTGCTTTAACCTTCCACTTACCAGTTTCACTTACAATGTTCAGTAGACATAAATGAATTCAACCATGTCATATATATCATGCAACCAATAAGCTAGTGAATTCATCAAAATATACAAAAATCATCTTAAAACCAACAAACATGTCAAATCATGCAACCAACAATATTTGCACCCAATTAACCACCATGTCAATTCATCAATATACACAAAACAATTCCTCAGTTTTACAAGAACTCACTGTTGTAAAAGTTCATAAATGAATTCAGTACAATATTTGCAAATGTGCTCAATATCTTCTTCTGGAAAAGGGTCAGCAAGTTCAAACATCTGAAACACCAAAGCCAGGCAAAACATTAAATTCACTTAAAAAAAATAATAGTACAAAATTTTTGAAATATATATATATATATACACACACACATTTACCTCTTCAGTAAGTTCTGTCGTGCCTAAGGTAATAATATTATACATGTGCCTCAGAATATACATCCCACACAAGTTGGACCCCGGTGGTTGCCTACGGGTCTGAAAAATAATATGATATCGTTAAAACAAGTATAAAATTAAAGCATGACTTATTATTGAATACATTCTTAAAACAAACCAATATGTAACTAACATTTGGCAAGATCCATGTAGGGTCTTTTACCTCACGCATAGGCCTACCACAAGCAGTGTGTTGGAATGTCCGCATAGCCCTATATGATCAAAATCACAAAGGTTACTTATTTTACACAAATTCCATAAATTTTGCACACGAAAGATAATTAATAATGCAAGAAAACTTACGAGTTCAAGCTTTTCTTCAATTCACTAGTTGGCTTGCTGAGGTGGAGGGAGCATAAGAGGATGACAGAATAACTCCTCTTGTACAAAATAGCCAATTGCCAATGATCACTGAAAAAAGGGAAAAATTTTAAGCAAATATAAAATATTATGTATAGTATGAAATATAAATTTGTCTTACCCATGTAAATATGGAGCCAAGAAACACTCAATTGTGGTTTCTCTAAGCATGTGCGATAAGTATGTGTGTCTGATAGAAGAAGTGGTCCCTTTGTCATAGAGTTGAACTGGGCATAAGAGTCCAAATTTATCAGTTTTTTCAGAGTCAACCAACCTGCGATGCATCAACTTACAATAATTCAAGCAGGGACATTAAATCAAAGTTTAACGGCATAATTTGTAAAATATTAACTTCCAATTTGAGAAGATACTTACATCAAAAAGAGCTGGACAATCAAAATCGTAAGCTGTTGTAGAGGAGCTACCAGGGACATTAAATCATCCCTCTCAAGTTAGCAGTACGCCCCTGACTTGCCAACAGCTGACTCAGTAGCCCAATTTCTTGTTGCAAAGGACGTATCATATGCCATCAGAATCACTTGCTGCATGACATTCAATGGAGGCCGTGAAACATCTTGAGTAGAGGGAGGTGGAGGTGGAGGCGGCGGGGATTCCTCAGCTCGATCAGAAACAAGTTTCTTTGGCCATGAGATGAAAGAGTTAATGACATCGCCCACAACCTTGAAGTCATCAACAGGGATAGGGAGAGGTACATCTGCAACGATCACATCTTCAACTGCTCCCCCATGCAACCAATAGTCTTAGAGGATCCTCTACAAACAAGTCACAAGGCTCACCAATTTGGCTTCCAGGACCCTCTGATGACTGACCAATGCAACTCCCTTTAGTACTCTGTTTAAGGTTTAAGGAATGAGCCTGGGGAGCACTGGTATTTGCTTGTCTTGTGCTCGTCATGATCATCCATTCCTCCTTCATCTTGCTGAACCTTTCTTCAAATCGTACATCAAATGACGCTTCTGCCTCGGCCCTAGCTTACGCCCTCACAGTGGCCAATATACACTCCATCTCCTCCTTAGTCACCATACCACTTGAGGAACGGCGTGAGGGTGATCCAAAATAATCCCTTATGCCTACCCCTCCTCCAATCCCCCTGACACGGCCGGGATGCTCAGGTTTTCCTATAGCTACGGTCAGGATGTCATTCCTCCCATCCGACCTAAATGATCCCTCGGCTTGTTTTTTTGAAGCTCCTCCTATAAGACAGATGACAAATGTTAGTAATGAAATTTGTTTACTAAATAATTAATAACAACAAGTCAACAACAATACTTACAATTTTCTCACCGACTACACGAGATTGTTCACTCGTATAAGACCCGCTCCTCTTTTGGTGAGCGAACAACTACTTCTCTTCTTGACGTATCAGAGATGGTGGAGAAAGAAGAACAGAAGGATCGGATTGAGCTACTTCTTCCAATCTCTTCCGTTTGGCCGCCAACAAGTCTTTTTCAGCCTTCACATACCCCCCACGAGACATTGTATGGGGGCAATCATTCTTTCTACCACTCTCTTAGGTCTTTTTCCTTTTTTCCTGCGAATAAGAAATCAAAATTAAGTCATTGTAAATCAATAAAGACAATTCATAATTCATAAGCAAATCAATTGCAAAATAAGTCAACAACTCACCAATGCTTCTGGAGTAGTCCGAAGCTGTCTAAATTCTTGCCAAGTCTGTTTGTCAATAAAAGAATACTAATCGCACGGATTAGGAAGAGGCTGACCTTCTTCCACCTCGATATGCACGTAATTGTTGGCTAGATTTGTCTTAAATTTCCTCCAGCATTCATCACAATATGTCATTGTCTTGTCATACAAGACTTCACTCTCAGGAATGTCGTAAGTGAGCTGGATAGTTTCCCAAATATGTCGCTTCACACCTCTATCGACATTTCTCCACTGCTCTATCAAGATGGTAGGCTTGTTGCGTGCTAGGAGGCCGACAAAACTCCTATACCGTTAGGCATTAGGCCCGATTGGTTTCCAATATCTATCAAACTTAATCGGAATCTTTCCCCCGGTATTCCGATTGAGAGGAATGTCTCTCAATCGGATGGCTCTCCTACCCCTTCGTTTAGGCCGGTTACGTGGCTCATTGTGTTCCTGACTCGGAGCATTGCTAGGCTCGCTTTGATTTGGATTAGTTGGATCGAGAGTACCCTCACTAGGATGACTCATTGTCTAAAAACACTTTAAGAACACTATTTAAGGCAATTTGCCTAGACGGTGCTTATTGTTATAACACGGCACTATATACAAAGGCATCGTTCAAAAATAATTTCCAAGTTATGCAAACATGAACAAATAATTGCAATGCACAAGGTAAAGATTTTAAATTCAAATCGCAGGGCCGAATCAAAAGAAGGAAACCAGAAGCTACAAAATCAATATAATAGAAGCAACAAGCTAAACCAAACAAAACAATATAACAGAAGCTACACCACTAGAAGCAACAAGCTTAAACTATAGTCTTCAACGTACTAGGATCAAAATCATCACTACGACTCTCAAAATCATCACTTTCAAATGGAATAATTAACCCAGGTCCACTAGAAGTAACAAGCTTAAACTATAGTCTGTAATGCAAATGGAAAACCACCAAAATAAACCCACGTCCACAATTTCAAAATAATTCAACCGTACCTTAAACCTTTGCTTGAGGATCCTCTTCTTCCTCTGGATTTGAATAGTCCTTGGCCACTTGCTGCAGGAATTGAACAAAGAAAATGGAAGATAAGTAATCTCACAATTTCAATGAAAAATCCAAAAACGAAATGGAAACACAAACCTGACAATAAAAACGAGGTTGAGAACGAAACCAATCGGAGGGAACAAACGACGATATCCTTTCGACAATGAATTCAACAGTAAATCTCCGTTAACGGCGGCGAAGTTAAGGACGGAGAAGAGAAGGGGAAAGGAGGAGCTGCCGTGAACAGACGCAGGGGTTTCGCTGATGTGCTTGAGTCTTGAAATAAAATTTCAGAGCTAAATTTAGGCGGGTTTTGAAATCCAGGTCAGTTTTAAAACCGGTTGTCAATTAAAACCGGTCTTAAAAGTAATATTTAAGACCGGTTATTAATTAATAACCGGTCTAAAATTTTGAATTTTTAAGACCGGTTCTTATTTACAACCGGTCTTAAAAATAATAAACATTTTATTTTTATGATTTACTTTAATTCAGATAATATTTTCTAGACCGGTTATTTTTAAAACCGGTCTAGAAAATATATAACATATTTTTATTTTTTTTTATTGTATATATTTTAAGACTGGTTGTTTTGTAACCGGTCTTAAAATTATTTTTAAGACCGGTTATATTAATAACAGGTCTTAATATTTCATCATAATTACAAAAATACCACCGGTCATATTTTTAAGACCTTATCCGATGTAACCGGTCTAAATATTCCAATATAAAAACCCTTTTCTGTACTAGTGGTTTATTCATCCATTACTATTGAATTCCAAAAGTTATTTGGTAAAGTGGATGAGAAAAATGTATACTACCCCTATATATATAAATCTCATGTATACCTTGACATTTCATTTCAATTACATCTTTCTTTTTTTTTTGAGGTCTCAAGTTTTCTTCATTACAAATAGTAAGAATGATAATGATATGTTAGTCCGTGAATGGGGCTGCTGTGGTGACAACTACTGCTGCTAGTTGTAGTGATCATGACAATAAGGTAGGGGTGTTCGGGATCGGGATCGGGATCGGGAAATCCCATTCCCGATCCCGATCCCGAAAAGTCTTCGGGAAGCAATTTGATTCCCGATCCAGATCCCGATCCCGAAAATTTCCCTTCCCGAAAGGACGGGAATTCCCGAGGTCAGGATCGGGAATTTCCCGAAATACCAAGAATCTTTACAAAAGTCATTCAAGATTTCAATTCCTTGCACAGTTTTGCTAATTAATAATTACAATCACTTTTTGTGCAATGCAAATGGGGGTCAAAATCAGATTCAAATACTGCCACACTAGCTTGGAGCCAAAAGCTGAGAATAGAGAGCAAAAAAAACAAGAACGCATGCTCAGAAGAGGACGTTAGGAATGACGTTATTCTTCTTCCTACTGAATTAATAATTGCAAGGATTCAATATTACAATTTCATTGGCCCTGAAAGATGAGTTTCTTGGTACACAGAATCCTAAATAAGTAAATAGCAGAAACGAAATCTTTCCTAACCTGGCATGCCCTGCAATAGAAGGAATCATATGGCAAAAGAAAAAACAGAGACATGATGAAACACCGTCGTGACGCGTCGTTCTCACTCCTCAGGCAGAGTCACCGCTCCGTCGCTGATGCCGACGCCGAGAGAGCATGGGAAGGGAATTAGGGCTCGAAACTTAGAAGAATAAAAGACCTCAGATCAGATAGGGCAGTGGGTCGAGAGGTCGGGCTTTGCTTACAAAGAGTCCCATACACTGATACACTAAAGTGACTAAACTAAGCCAGTGATGAGTCAGATAACTGAAAAAAAAAAAATCTATAGTTTCGGGATCGGGAAAAATTCGGGATCGAGAAACCCCATTCCCGATCCCGAATTTATATTTCCCGATCCCGATTTTTTCCCGTCCCGATTTTCTCGGGATCGGGACGGGAACACCGGGACGGAAAAATGATGCACACCCCTACAATAAGGGTTGGAACCCTATAACTACTGAAAATAAGGTGTTGCCGAATTTGAACAAGAGGTATTATTTTGTCCCAAATTTTTTGGAACCAAGGACTGGATCTCTAATATTTGGGGATGTGGGTTTAAGAAATCACACTTATGTGGCATTTGTTAATCCCCACATTTTGGTGTTTTAAAAATTGTTTGGGATAAAAGTCACTTAAATGTAAATTATGAAATAGCAAGTGTGATCATCAAGGAAGAAGTTGAAAGGACACTTAAATGTTGCCTTTTTAATTATATTAAATGGTTATTAATTTTAACATAACAATGGAAGAAGTTGAAATGTTACAAATAATATTTTTAAAATTTAATAGCTTTATTAATGATTTTGGAGTTGGAATGCCATATTCTTCGCAATATAGGAAAGAGTTAATGTATAAATTTGCCTTAAAAGTTTTCGCTGAACAGCAATATTGCCTTGAAAGTTTTTTCAGATTCAATATCACCCTAGAAGTTTCAAAACCTAGCAACGTTACCCTATACCGTTTAAAAACTAACGTTGACTATTAATTTTTTGACGGTAATTAAGGGGCAACATTGAGCCTTAAAAAACTTTCAAGGTAATATTATTCCTCAGTGAAAATCCATGTTCACGAACCCGAACCGGACCGGCTGGTCTAACCCGGAATCAGGCGAATCGGCCGATAAACTGGTCCGGTTCGAGGTCCAGTCCAGGTCACTGGTTTTTTTTAAAAAAAAAATTTAGATTTTCTTTAGAATTTCATATTAATAAACCTAAAATCTTCAATTTCTCACCGGTTTGGTCTCGATTTAACTCTGGTTTAACCCCGATCTGACCCACTGACCATTAACCTAGTACCTCGACTGGTTTAGTACCCGGTCCAGGTTCATGAACCGTGGTAAAAACTTTCGGAACAAATTTACACCTTAACCCTATAGAAAATGTATTATATGCATAAGTTTACATGAATAAGTGTTTTAACAAAATTAAAACATACAACAACATACATGAAAAAGAACCACTAACAAATATCTTTGATTTTAAATTCATATCCTACAATACACACTGATCCGTGCTTGCACGGGGAAGTCTCTAGTTTAAAAATAAAAACATCACACGTAATTTACCCATATTTGAAACTACTGTAATTTGCATTCTGATGAGCCATAGAATGAAATTATACTAAACTTTAACGTGGACAGTCCTAAAAAAAAACAATGTAATTAACACCTCACATAACAACTTATAGTAAGAAAAATTCATTTATTTTTTTCAAAAATTCCATATCGAACTGTAAAAATATAAAAATAAAATAAAATAATACTCGTACCATTTAAGCTTTTCAAGATTTCGTCCAGAAAGTTTAGAGTTTAGACAAAAAATATGCTTAATTTGCATATTGTACTTAATTTAGGAAGTTGAGAATTTGTGGAGTATTAGAGGAGACTTTTAATTTTACCAACCATGTTGAAAATAACATTGGCTCTGCCAAATTCTTGGATACAATTGCACGCTTACCACGAAATTGAACAGCTCACTCATTGGCTGTGAGATTGGATGTTGATGCTTCAATTGATCACAGATTCTCATCTTCTTGCAGAGGAATTTTAGGGGAAGATCTAAAGAAAATTACATATACATACAAGTTCTATATAATAAATTTATTTATAAATAAGTCCAAAAAACTTACAAAAATATAGTTAAATTACTTAGGGTTAGAGCCGGCAATATGGGTCGGCCCTTCACGGGTTCGGGCCTTAACGAGCCGGCCCGTTTAGACCCATTTATTAAAAAGTACAATATTTTTTAGGCCTCGGCCTTACAGGGCTGGCCCGAGCCCGGGCTTAAACTCATTTTAATTCAAAAAAATTTATTTTTTAAGTTTTACAATTTATTTATTATTTTACTTTAAATTGAGATATATTATTTTTAAAACCCATAAATTTTTAGTTAAAATAATCATCTAATGTCCAAATTAACCTATTTTTTAAAGTTTAAATTAATAAATCATTGTAGAAAATAAAATAAATCAAACAAATTAATAAGTGTTTGCCTGTTATTAATACTCTATTAGGTACTTAGGAGCCTGTTTGGTACGTTGGAATTGATTTTGATGGAAATGGATATGGATATGGATATGGAAATGGATATGGAAATGGAAATGGAAATGGGGACTAAAAGTATGTTTGGTATGTCATAGAAATGAGATCTAATTTTTGTATAAAAATACCAAAATGTCCTTCAATTTTTTATTTTTTATTTTTTTTGAAGGTAGTGGAGGGTAATAGATGGAAATGATCACATGGAATTGTAAATCTTAGGTATTTTGATGGAATTGATTGGGTGGAATTGAGCCTATTTGGCTTCCACATGGAATTGGAAAATTTTCCAATTCCATCATACCAAACAAGCATCATGATGGAATTGATCATCAATTCCATTTCCATCACCCCTAATTCCATCATACCAAACATGACCTAGGTGTCTCTCATATTGATAATTTGATATAATGATATTATATTTATTAATTTATTTTTAAAAAAATATTAAACGGGCCTAAAAGGGCTGGCCCTCAGGGCTGCAGGGCCAGCCTTTTTAGGCCCGCTTCTCTTTTTAGCCTCTAAATCATAAGCCTGGCCCTTGAAGGGCTTGGGCCTAAACGGGCCGGCCCGACGGGCTCGACCCGAATTCCCGGCTCTACTTAGTGTCTGGCTGTAATTTGTCCTGAATGTGAAAAAATCACATCGTGATCTCATTTTATTTCATACTTATTCAATTGTCATTTACAACATTTCAATTGTAACTTCATAAGAACTCGATGAAAATATGAGATGGCAAGTTCTTGAAGATCGTGAAGTGTTTTTACAAGACGCCTTGTAATTTCTTGTTATTTGCAATTATATGGTTATTAACAATCTGTCCTTTGAAAATTACAATTGAAATTTCATAATTTATAATTGAACAAGTTTTAAGTTGAAGAGAATAATATGATCTTTTTCACATTCAAGACAAATTACAACCAAGTTGTATGAGATTTGGCTATATTTTTTAAAATTCATGAGACTTATTTGTAAATAAATTTCTTAGCTGGGGTTATGCGTAATTTTCTCTAAAAGCAATAATCAAATAAATACCCCTGAGGCCCGGACCATCTACCATCAATTGTGATAATAAATGTTTTTTCTTTAGATCCGATATTACCTGAAAAGAAATTGTAGCTTTAATTCTTTTTTTCTTTCTCTTTAAGCATTACTATTTTTTCTTTGTTTCATTAGGCTTTTTAATTCAAATATTAATACTCTTACGGTTTATAACAAACTTAACTTGATATTTTAATATATTTTGTCTTGCATAAAATAAATCAAATAAATACAATAATCTCATGACATTGATGGAAAAAAACTCTTGCTCTAATATTCTCTCACTGCTAAAAACTTCCCACCAACTAAATATATTTTTTCTTACGATTTTAAATATTAATTCCCTAGTTTCAAATATATGAACTTATTAGCTAATTGACATAAAAAAAAAAATAGTTATGTTAGTTATCTATAAAAATTATGTGATGCCTTTTCTAAAATACATATATTGGAGTATTATTATCAACATATCTTATATACTGCATTGGTAACTGATATAAGGTCGGCTTTAATTAAAAAAATTGAACTATAAATTATATTTTATATTAAGGACAAGAGAGAGCATCATATAAGAATATTTTTTAGATACATCATATAAGAATTTAACTATAAGGGTAATTTGAAGAAAAAAAAACATGAGAGACAAAAGAATTTTTTGTCATTATTTAGGGCGAACCAATAACCTTTCATTTAAAAAAAAAACTTAAAAAAGGTACCTAGTGTTATTAACTCAAAAGGGTCCGATGGATGATAAAAGAGATTAAAATCTTATGTCTTGAACTAAAATAAATCTTACAACCAACTTTTATATCTAAAATAACAGAAATAATATTAATATGTTTGAGCCCGAGTTACTAAAATTAGAAGGATACTTCTTTAATGAAGTAAACATACATGTGAGAATAATTAAATAGAATGCATGATACTCTACTTAAGTATATTGCTCTTATTAATTAATTATAAAGTGCAATTAATTAGTGGTTTATTTTTTGTTGTGTCTTCTTTTAGAAGAGATTAATCAAATAGGTTCTGCAATTGTCGAGGGTCCATCAAGTCACAAAACTGAAATGGCCGGGGATTTATTTATCTTACGACTTGACGTGGACTCACCACCATCAGTTTTCTTTTTCCAAAATTGGATTTTGGCTTTTACGAATCTGAATTGATAAATAATTATGGTTTACAAAAATAAATAAATAATAAACAATAGGAAATATCAAGGTTTGTAAAACCGGACCGTTTGGCTTGAAACCAGCCAACTGATAGTTCAATCGGTTCGGTCTGGTGGTTGAACTGATCTGACCGGTTTAACATTTTTTAATAAAAAATTAATTCAAATATTTTTTTATTAATTTTATTCGGAATTTCATATAAATAAACATGAACTCTTTATTTACTCATTGAACTAATCCCAGTTTATCTTCTATTTGACTCTGATCTAACCCATAGACTCTTGACCCAGTACCCTGACCAGTTCAGTGTCCGGTCTGATTTTCAGTAAATATCATCCCAAGAAGCTACAGGGTTGCTGACGTGGCAGGAAAATGGAAGGCGCCCATCCAAGAATAGCTGGAGGTTTCCGCACGCAGCCGATACCGCCCACCCTCGATTTCTTTCTTTCCATGTTTTTTTTTTTTTTTTTGTTATTATTATTTTTATCTTCACTTGCTTTCGTTTGGTGTGTGAAAAAAAAGAAAGAAAAATCGGCGTCCTCCATGCGTATGTTTAATCGTTGAAGTAAGCTATACGACGATCACACATAATAAATTAAACCAATATATCAATAATAGAAATTAGAACATATTTTTCATGCATTATATCAAAGTTTAAATATAAATTTTAATAATATGTGAATACCATATTAATGTTAATTTATAACACGTCATATTATATATTCATACATTATTTTTCTTTTGTTACAATATATCCATACATTATTAGTGATGCATCTCTTTTTTTTTTTTTTTATTGCAAGAGGTAGAGATATACGCTCATGTATAAAAAGCCATAGTTTATAATCACTTTTAGGTGGTAAAGATGCAGTGAAGTGTGGCTAGACTGTTTCTACTATTTCAAACATCCTCATATATAAAAACATTAGTTGTCACCAAAAATAAAAAAAAATTATATAAAATCAAAAGTTTAAAATTGTTTGTGGGAAATTCATTTGCGTTTTTATCAGCGAAAAATAGTGGAGAAATGATGCCATAGCACGTAATCAAAAGCGAGGTACGTTTGTGGGTCCCTCTCCAAGGCAAGTGGTCGGCTCATGGCCGAAAAAGATAAGAACATTAAATATAAATACATTTATAAATTTTAAGTAATTTAACTTTAAGAAAAAGATAAAAAAAAGAATCTTAAAATTATAAAATTCTAAATTAGGGGTTTTTTAAAAAATGAATTATGAATTTTTTATTAAGTTTCGTCATTTTCTTAATCATCAGTAACAAATCTGATTTAGAATTTTGTAATTTCAATTTTTTTTTAAATTTTTTTCCCTTTAACTTTTACAAATTAAAATTTTGTCAGTCTTGTCTAATGGAGGAAGTTGTGAGAAGAATCCCCGAAAATGCTCACAGGGGTAGGTGTGTGTGGATTCTCTTCCCTCTAAAAAGGGGTTTAGGATAGGATAAAAAGAATAATTAAAGTTCAGGACCGGTTAATTTTCTTACCCAAGACTTATTATCAATAGTTTTTTTCAAAATTTATCGCCCTTGTGGTTCCCACAAGCCATGTTTATCGCCCTTGTGGTGCCCACAAGCCATGTGTAATTTGCATTCTATTTTTTTATTATATATACACATATAAAAAATAAAGAGTACTAATAAATTGTTGGATGTGGTAATTAGTGATCTCACTTTATAAGAAGATAACACAAATTTTCTTTTTATGAAGACACTTAATGAAAAAGGCGAAAAATCTTTATACTTTGAGATTCAAAAAGAAAAATCCTTAAATAAATAAAAAGGAAATAAAAATTTAAAATTAAACAATTAATTCAAGAAAACAGATAATAAAAGAAATTAAGTTGGATAGTACTACTCTACTGACAATTTTAATTGCTGAAGTACATTCTTTCCTCGTTAATGTACTCCCTTGCGTTCATAATATAGGGTTCTTCTATAACTATAAAAAAGGTATGATCCACAATATAATTTATTTTTTATTTAATTAATACTCATTTTTCTGTTTTGCCCCTATAATTAATACCTACTTTCTAACTTTGCCCTACTCATTATATCCTATCTCTCTAAAATAACACTCCCAATATAATTAAACACATTTCTCAAGAAGGGTAAAAGTAAAAAAAAAAAAAAGTTACATTTTGAGACATATTAAATGATTTAACTATCATTTCTTATTTCCCGTGATATAGTTAAAGTGCCTTACATTATGGATTAAAAGAAATATTTAAATATGATGAATTCTTACATTGAGAGGGGGCCTAATTTGACCATGAATATTATTTTTAATATTATATAGAAAAAATGACAGAAAAAGAATTTTGATATTGTAAAATCCTAAATCAGTTTTATTATTAAGAATTAATAAAAAAATGACAATATTTGATAAGTAATTCACAATTTATTTTATGAGAAATAACTGATTTAAAATTTTACAATTTTAAAATATTTTTCTATCATTTTTCCATTTACATATATATATATATATATTCATATATATGCGCCGGCGCACATAACCTCGGAATATAATATCTCGTCTTATTTCAATCTACTGAAAAGTAAATATTCTTATTGGCAAAAAAAACAAAAGTAAATATTCTTTCGTAAAAATTAATTCATGGCGGATTTATAGATGCTCCCAAACTACGTTCATCCTCGATAATGACTAAAATACCCCCCATCCCTTCCTTCTATAAAATAAAGGAGGGCACACCCTTCTCATTTCATTCTCGTCCAGTGTTATGTAAAGTGTGAGCTCCTTGGTGAGATCGCAAGGGGGAGGAGTTTCTCTGCTCCATTTGTTGTTGATTCAGCAGTTCGAGAAAATGTTGGGAATCTTCAGCAGCTCCATTGTCTCGCCGCCCGAGGAGCTCATCACCGCCGGCAACCGCACACCGTCGCCCAAGATCACGGCGGTCGCCTTGATCAACCGCTTCGTCCAGGCCAACGCGTCCGCGGTTTCCCTGCAGATCGGAGATCACGTCCAGCTCGCTTATACTCACAGCAACGAGACTCCATGGCAGCCTAGGTAATTAATTCATAATTAATGGTTCCTTCTCTCATCCTCGTCGGCTAATTAGGCAATTTCGCTGTGTCATATTGATCGTAATCTTTTGCTGATTGCTGCGTATGGACTTTTTTTTTTTTTGCCTTCTGCTGCGTATGGACTTATGGTGTTGGGGTAGGTGAAATTATTTTTATGCTTCTCCTTGGTGATCCAAAAAACAAAAAGAAAGAAAAAAGGAAAATAAAAAGAAAACAGTAAGATTATATTTATAAATGAAGTGAGATAAAATAAATTTCCGACGAGTACAAGCAGTTCGAGATCTAGCGATCGGTGGCGTTATGTTGCAGTACTAGTCTTCCTGAATTGTATTTTCTGGCTTAGATTAGTTTTCTTACCAACCAAACAGACTTGGACGTATTGTACAATCAAGCGCGGGATGATGAATGAAATAGATGAATAAATAAATAAAATAGGAGAATATGCCGGAAATTAGATGAAAAAAATGAAAAATAAAAAATAAAAATCTAAGTGGGTGGGAAGGGGGTAAAATCGTAATAGTCATGGTTCTTCAATGATAGGGGAGGAAACTAGAGCTTAACCGGCAACTTTTGGACCCGCATAGAGATTCGCGGTAGATCCAACGATCATGATTCCGCGATGATACGGTGATTAAATGTTCATCTTGCTTGATGCCCACGTGGCGCCCCAGGATTAAAATGACTTTTGAAATTAATGAATAGGAAAGTGGCGGTGGACACTGCTCAGAGATCACACGCTTCTTGTGAGGAAGTCAAATAAACTTCAACTTCCAATCTTCCTCCATTCTTTTTTATAAGATAATTTTAATGGAAGTATGTGATTTAAAAAAGAAAAAGCATAAATAATGGAGATCTGTTTAAAAAAAAATACAGGTCATTTGCAGTGAAGGAGGAGATATTCTGCTTATTTGAGGGAGGTTTAGACAACTTGGGGAGCTTAAAGCAACAATATGGACTAACCAAATCTGCAAATGAAGTGGTTTTGGTGATTGAGGCTTACAAAGCGTTACGTGATCGAGCACCTTACCCTGCCAATCACGTTGTAGCCCATCTCAGTGGCAACTTCGCTTTCATTGTTTTTGACAAGTCCACTTCAACCCTCTTTGTGGCTTCTGTACGTAGTTTATGTGCTTTGTTCCTTTCCATATATTAATTTGTTTAGCTTTTAGACTGTTGCTGAGAACAATTTACTTATATATATATTGCAGGATCGATTTGGTAAGGTTCCTCTGTACTGGGGAATTACTGCTGATGGATATGTTGCATTTGCTGATGATGCAGAATTGCTGAAAGGTGCTTGTGGCAAGTCACTTGCTTCTTTCCCTCAAGGTCAGACTTATGTGGGAATATTATTTTGAAATTAGAGATCTAGAGAGAGAGATGGGACCTGAAGAGATGTCTCTTGTTCTTTGGGCGTTGTAGAATGAGATTGCTTCATTTTCTTTTTTTGGTTTTTTCTTTTCTGACCAAAAAACTATGGAGTTTCCTTCTTGTTGTTGATGAGTTGTTTGAAAAATGATGGAGCAGGATGTTTCTACTCAACAGCAATTGGAGGATTGAGATCCTTTGAGAATCCTAAGAACAAGATAACTGCAGAGCTTGCAAAGGACGAGGAAATCTGGGGGGCAACCTTCAAGGTAACAAAATTACATGACTCTCAATATATCAAATGCTCACACAACCATGTTATATATACTCCTCCTGTCCTAAATATAGGAACTACTCGGGGGTTTGTTTGTTTTGGTCATAAACATAATACTCCATTCAATCTTGAATATAAAATAAAGTTGATTTTTTTTAGAAATATTAAAGAAACTAATTAAATTACTTTAAAATATTTATATTTGTCATGTTTTTTGCAAACTATTTTGTCTAACTTATAAACTAATATATAATCTAAGGATACTTAACATATAATATGATTAAGTGACTTATTTAGCTTCCTTAATTTCTCCAAAAAAAAGTTCAGCTTTGTCTTATATTTAGATCCTAAGGGAGTACTTCAATTCAATTTATCTCCCATGTTAACATTTTTCCCGAAACTACCCTTATTCATACTCTCTTAACAATCAAATTCAAATAATAATTACAAGATATTTGTTACACAAGGGCATTTTAGAGAAATCATATAACATTTGTTGTAATTAACTAGTAGCTAACTTTTCTAACAACCCAAATTAGTAAAGCAATTCTTATACTAAAGATCAGAATAATAAATATATATATATATATATATATATATATATATCGGTTAATCTCTTGCCCATTATTACTTTCATAATTAATAATGTGGTGGGGTGAAATATATCATCATCAGGTGGAAGGGCCAGCAGCTGTTGCAGCTACAGAATAGATCTTTTACCAAGAGAGTAACTGTATGATCCTATGGAATGTAAGGAGATTTGTGGTCATAAAACTGGGAGAAGCATGATATAAAATATAGTAGGGGCTTTATTTATTCTCGTTTGGTTCCTTGTTTTAGATTATGACGAAAAAAAAACAGAAGGAAAAAAAGTTGCTCATTTAGATTGGATTTGCTTTGTTTCTATCATTGTACAGCTGCTTTTTTTTCTTCTAATAAATTATGCATCTGCTTTGTGATTCTCTACTCCTTCTTGTGTCTCATTATGTACTGGCAATGAGATTCCTGCAGCAATTAAGCTGGCTACAAGTGATTAATCATATTACTTATTGGAAGACGAATTAATCCATTTTCTCCCTATTTTGTGATATTGATGAATAAATAATTTTAACAATTTCAAGTCTCCGATTCCGAGCATATAACACTCTAAAACATTTTCAAGGCTTTTTTTTTTTTCATTAGGTTGGCTAACAAAATATAGGAATCAGCTTCCCTGCTCATCCTTTCTCATCCAAAAGGATGACCAGGGGTGCTCTCCCATCTAAGCTATCTATATGGGATCTGAATGGTTCAAATTTATTTTTTTTACCTGTTTTTTTAAAAAATTATTTTAACAGATACAAAATCTAAAATATAGATAATTTCTTAACTAATATTTTTTCAAAAATCCTCAATTAAAAAAAAATAAATCTAGACCTTGTAGATATAGGAGGGGGAAGAGCTCTTCCGCCGGGAAATGGGTTCCCAAAACATAGGCAGTAAGTATGGCTTTACGGTGAGTAGTTCAATTCAGTAGTTTTTAAATAAAAAAGTTGCCTATTATTACCTCTCTTTTAAACGTAAGCTATTTTAAAAAACCATGTTTTATTTTTTATAAGGCATTTTACATAAGATACATTTTTACAGCATCTAAAATGATCATAGGAGTATAGTAAAATTACTTGCCACCTATCTGACAAATCATTAATGATTGATCATATTAAATAAGGATGAAGTTTAAAAAAAATTAAAGCCTTAATTATCTAGTTGTTTTTCTTAAAATTTGTTCATTAAGTAGAAATGACTTATATCTAAAATAGACATAATATAGAAGTATAAATTAAGGGCGATGTTCTCATGAAACTGCTTAAACTATGTGCCTGTTTGGTCAAAAGAATCATAGAAGGAATGTAATGCTAAGAAATATATTGTAATGAAATGATTATTACATTATATATTTAATGAACAATAAAAAAAATAATAGAATGAAATTTATATGTTATCTAAAAATATAAATGTAAATTTGCATGCTCATTAAAAATTATATCAGACTAGCATTTCAAACGCATTTTTAAACTTAACTTTTACTTCCATTTTCACTAGTCCTCTCTTGCAAAATTTTCTATGATATGTAACGGGCCTCTATGTCTAGCCTACAAGAAACATATCATTTGCACCTACCTTTTGCTATTATTGTTATTTTGTCTTTCTCAAATTAGAAATAAAAAACCTAGGAAATAAATCATAAATTTCCTTACAAGATCCATAAAAGCAGAGCATCCCCTGAATCCAACAGGTGATCATGAATTTCCTGAAGACAAGGTCACTGTGTAAGGAATTGCCAAGAGTCAATAATAAGTGCTCATTTGCTACAAATAGTGCTCAGTTTCAAGGTAACCACACTCAATTAATTGATTACTTAATAGAATCATTACATCAATAAATTGTAAAGTGCTACCACTGTTATCGTATTTATAAATCATTTTTAACTAATTTTCATATATCAAGGAAAGTTAATTAACTCATTAATTATAAGCTAAACTTTCAATTTCGTCCTTATCTATTATTGGTTCAAAAAGTCAAAATGAATAAATTCCTTTTGTTTATTACAATTAATAGGGGTAAAAAGGTATAAAATGCATTTACTACCCTGAAACTTGATTTCTAAATAGAACTACATTTTTTGGTAAAAAATGACCTATAAATAGGACTAGAGTGGTATGATTTAGAGTATGTCTGTGTATGCATTAGAAACAAGGAACTAAACATGAGGTTAGAAGTATGATAATGATTTCTACTGTGGTTGATGAATATATTTATTGTATGATGTGGGTTATTGTGCACCAGCATAATGGACTTTTCTAAGTTTAATATAGCTTAAATTATTCAAATGAAAAATGTTATAATGAAAATAAAAAATCATTACATTGTTCGTTTGTTCTTCCGCAAGACTTGGGAGTATGTTAATGATTCACTCTATGACTAATGAACACATTTGTTATTTATGCCTTTGAATACTTGCAAAACAGGCTTATGTTTTCAAGTAAGGAAATATTTTCAGTTCTTAAATATTCAAACGATCATATTATAAGGAAAATTCTTACCTCGTAACACATTACAGGGCATGGTTTGAAAATATACTAATGATTTAGGACACGTTTGAGTTGGTGCAAAGCAACACATTTATTATTCATATTTTTTTTTTTTTAGTGAAAAGGAAAATTTCATTGATAAATCAATAGTACAAAAGTAAAGCCGAAAGGTACATTACATAAGGAAATGGACTTCTAAAAAAGAGAAAGCTACTATGATCAATGACTAATTGTAATGGTATTTGACTGTGTGTGAAACTCTGGTATGAATATCAATTAAGATCTTGACTATGTTGTATCTTTCATTCGCAAAAAGTTGGTGATTGCAAACTTCCCAAAGCTTCCAAATAGTGATGCAAAAACCAATCTTCCATGTATTCTGCAAGTTTGGATTGTTTAGCTGCTTTATGAACCAATCTGAGATGTCTATGCGGAAGAATTCTGCCCACATATCACTTGGTAGAATTTTTTTCCAAACAGAGCCGGCCAACGGGCATCCTTTGAAGACATGATTAATATCTTCATCGAAGCCGGTGCATAAGGAACATATTTGGTCCTGAGTCATCCCACGTCTGAAACGTTCGGCATTTGTCATCAATCTTTCTTTTAGGAATAACCAGAGAAAAGTTCGTACCCTTTGAGCTATGGGCATTTTCCAAATTAGTTTCCATTTTTTCTGAGCCGTATCCCAGTTGAAAGATTCTATAGCTTCGTAGGCAGATTTCACAGTGAAATTTCCTGAGGATGTCGGTGTCCATATGCAGGATGGTAAATCATGGTTCACAGAGATGCTGGTTTTGCGGATATCATTGTTTAAATCTGAGGGCAAAAGAGGCTCAAATAGGTGATGTTGCCAATTATCATTCAGATCCAAGTAATCTTTGAGAGGTCTGTTTAAATCATTTGCAGTGATAGGGGCAAAGGACAGGTGCTTTAGGGGCCCATGATCTCCAATCAAGTAGTCTGACCAAAATCGAAGTCCTTCACCATTTCCCACCTCCCATTTGATGAGAGGAAGTGCCTCATGAGAAATTTTAATTAAATTGCGCCAGAAGTGAGAGGAGTTTGAACCAGCAGAGGAGGGCATTGTAAAACCCGTGGTCATGCCATACTTACCTTTTAATACTCGGACCCACAGAGCATGAGGTTTGGAGAAAAGGTTGAAAATCAGTTTAAATAAAAAAGCTCTGTTCTGGGAGTCTAATTTCAAGAGTCCACATCCCCCGTTGTGTAACGGTTGACACATTTCAGCCCATTTAATCAGACTTATTCCTTTATTGTTTTCAGAATACCCCCAAATGAATTTTCTGATGAGCTTTTCAATAGCTTTGCAACAGGATGATGGAATCAAAGCACTTTGCATCGTATAAAGCGGTATGGATGAGAGAACTGACTTGGCCAGCGTGATCCGTCCAGCAAGAGAGAGAGTGTGCGACTTTTCCAACCAGCAAGTTTATAGACCATGCGTTCAAGGATGTATTGATAGGTAGTGGATGAGACTCTAGCATTGATGAGAGGAACTCCTAGATATTTGCCCAAACTGTCAGTACGGCTATACCCCATGTGGTTACATATATCTCTTTGAGTTTGGGAATCCACATTCTTAGAGAAGTAGATTTTTGTTTTTGCTTGACTGATTTTGTGTCCTGAAGAAATACAAAATTGTTTCAAAATTCGCTTAATGACTTCTGCTTGTTCCTTTGTAGAGTGGCCAAATACCATGAGATCATCAGCAAAAAAGAGATGGGATAAGGGAATTCCCTTGTGACCCATCTTAATGGTTTTCCAATCTCTCATTTTGACTGCCGCTCTGATCGATTGTGAGAGACGTTCCATACAGAGTACAAAAATATATGGTGAAAGTGGGTCTCCTTGTCGGATGCCTCTTTGTGGTTTGAAAGTCGGAGAGGGAGTTCCATTCCATAATACTTGTATAGTGGTTGTTGTGATACAGGTCATTATCAATCGAATCATAGGGTCAGGGAGGCCAACATCATACAAAGTCTCTTCAATATAATCCCATCTTAAACGATCAAAAGCTTTCTCAAGGTCAATTTTTATGGCCATCCATCCACTTTTCCCTTGCTTTCTTCGCATGCTGTGTATGACTTCTTGAGCTATTATTATATTATCAACAATACTCTGATCCTTAATAAAACTTGACTGGTAGCTACTTATTAAGCTTGGAAGGAGGCACTTGAGTCTGTTGGCAATGACCTTAGTAACCACCTTATATGCTACAGTGCATAAACTGATGGGGCGAAATTCCGTAATGGTAGTAGGTTTAGTAACTTTTGGGATGAGAGCTATGAGGGTCTGATTTAGTGAAGGATGTAAATTTCCCCCCAACCAGAGATCCTTAACAAGATCAAATAGGCTTGAACCGACTAAGTTCCACTGGCTTTGGTAGAATAGTGCAGGTAATCCATCAATGCCAGGAGCTTTGAGAGGCTTCATGTCTAAAAGCGCAGTCTTGACTTCCTCCAGATCAACCATTCGGGACAAACATGCATGATCGGAAGAGGAAATTGGAGGAAATGCACCCTTTGTTGTGTATGGCTGTGGCTGATGGTCTTCAAGAGTATACAGTCGGCTAAAGAAATTTCTAGCAAGATCAGAAAGTTGAGTTGCATCATCCATCCAAACACCTTGTTCTGATTTTAACTGGGTTATTCGGTTGCGCCTCTTCCTTATTTGCGCTTTTGCATGATAGTACGCTGTGTTGCGATTGCCCAACATTAGGAAATCTGAATTTGATTTTTGCAACCAGAGAAGTTCTTCTTGGAGGCAGGTTTCTTCATACTCCTCGCGCAAGCTCAACTCAAGGTCGATAAGAAAGGGTGAATTAACATCATTCTCAAGTTTGCGTTGAATACCTTGAAGTTGAGAGAGGAGGCGTTTTTTACGGGCCATAATTGATCCGAAAACTTGCGTATTCCAAGTTTTAGCTGCCCTTGAGAAGGTAGCGATGTTTTCAAGCAGAGTGAGTTGTGGGTCCCAGTGTTCTTGTACTAAGTTTGCAAAGTCAGGATGAGAATGCCAAGCTGCCAAATAACGGAAAGGCTTTTCTGTCAATGTATTCATTTGTCTATAGCCCAAGTGAATTTGAATTGGTCTATGGTCAGACAATAATTTTGGGAGGTGGTCTACCCAACTAGTGTTGAATTGATTTAACCATGCCAGGTTGCATATGGACCTATCCAAGCGTACTAACAAGGTACCCCGGCGCCAAGTGAATCTAGGACCCTTAAAACCCAAATCGAGAAGGCCTTGATGTTGCATAAAAGATTGAAACAATTTACACCCATAATTTGTACGGCCAGAACCCCCTTTTCGATCTTCCATACGTATAGTTGCATTAAAATCACCAGCTAATAACCAGGGAGTTGCATGATTCGGAGCTAGACTCTGGAGATCTTCCCATAGGAACTTTCGAAGACCAGGTTGAGGACTACCATAAATGGCAGTAAAGAGAAACCTTGAGTTGTGGTTCAAGAAGGTAACCTCCATGTGGACAAATTGAAGGTGGTTGGATAAGACATTCACTTCCACATTCTGTGACCAAAGGATCCATATGCCTCCAGAAAATCCTCGAGCCTCAATGCGATGAGAGTGTTGGGAGCCAAGACGTTTAATCACCTTATCAGCTTTAACACCTGAAATTCGAGGTTCAACAATGACAAAAATATCAGGCTTATAATTAGCAACCATAGATTTAAAGATGGAGGGAAATCTTTTATCAAGAGCTCCCTGACAATTCCAAGTAATAATTGACATAAAATTAATTTAAAGGTGTAGAGTCAAAGTTCACTCCCTCAACTAGATTTGCAATCTTATCTCTGTCCATGTCGTCAATTTGCTCATGTTGGACTCCTCTGGCAATTTCTTTGAGAGTTCGAATTGAAGGGCCTGCCATATCATTTGGTTTGGTGCCCAATTTATGAACATGTAGGCCCGTAGCTAACTTGATCCCCCTATTGGTAGATGCTGGGTCAGGTGGTTTGGGAGAGGATGATTTGTGACCCAAGATGACTTGTTGGACTTTGTTGTTAGATGAATTTGTTGTGTTCTTCATGCTTCGAAGCTGGGCCCGTTCATCATTAACAATAATTGCCACATGGTTTCCTCCATCCAACGTTGTGGGTGCATGTGTGGAGCGGTAATAGGTCGAGTTGAAGATACTGTCTTTATTGGGGACCATTACTAGTATTTCTTTTTGTTTGCCAGTGGGGTCTAAATTTTTTGGAAGCTTGTGCTCCTTACTTTTATGCTTGATTGTTGTTGCCTCAACTAATTGATCTGTTCTGACAACCTCATACCCTGTGTTGTGTACCTCATTCCCAACCATTTCATCATCGAGGACTGCAAAACGAGATGCAGAGACAAGTCCTTTAGCATATTGCCCTCCATCTCTCTTGACACCTCTGTCAGTAGGGAGTCGTCGACGTTGAACCTACATCCAGGTACCATATGTTAGATTCTCACGAGCATCAGCTGGAGGGTGATTTTCACGCGCCGATGTTGCACATCCTTGTACCGAGTTAGGCACTGTATCTTTCACCGGACAAGCATCTTGTAGGTGGCTATATCTGCCGTAGTAAAAGCAAATTGTCGGAAGCCCCTCATATTCAACATAGATTGTCTCACCGTCAACCTGGATTTTTGAGGTTAGAGGCTTTGTGAGGTTGATGATTACCGCCAATCTTGCAAATTTCCCCTATCCCCTATTTCGGTGTTGTAGTCAACCTTAATAACCTCTCCAAAGATGCTACCTATTGACCGAATAATGCTCTTGTGATAATATCTAGCCGGCAATCGTGGTAGTCTGACCCAACACATCACCTGGTTGATAACATGTTCATGTGGCTTGAAAGAGGGAGTCCACGGTTGCACTGATAAGTAATGGCCAAAGATAACCCAAGGACCATTAATGAGGGCAGATTGGAAATCTATAGCATCTTTAAACTTGACTAAGAAACAGTCATCATCCAAATCCGTGAGATGAAGGCGTCCTGTAGGTTTCCATAGGTTTTGCAGTTGTGGTAGAAGATGCCTGTAGTTAATTCGTCGACCCAGAAGTTTAATTACCACCGTAAAACCCATTCGTTGATTTAGTGCTTCAAGGATGTGGGTAGCAAATGTCACAGTTGGGATGTTTCCATTCATGCCTATTGTGACATCACCATGTTGGAGAGTCATCTCGTCATCCCCTTCTTCTAATCTTGTATCAGTATTTAATAGCTTATCTTTGAATGATGGAGTGGTTCTCACCGGTATCTGATTAACATTGTTCATTTCTTCATCAGGCATATTGCTTGTGATAACTGGTGTTTCAGGAATAAATTCTGGTCCCTGAGAGGGAGTTGCTGATATATGTGTGAGTTGGTTTGTGCATTCTGTTTCCATATCAACATTGCTCACTTCAGCCTCGTGCACTTTCACTTTCTTGGATGATATATTTTCATCTGGGAGATGCGGTGGTGCTTCCTTGAAGACACTTTCAAAGACATTGACTTGCAAGACAGCATCCTTCTCATGACTCCCTTCCAGTTTAGCCTCTCCATACTCTGTTCTGGAGATGTGACCCTGCTCTCTCATTCTCTCTCGACTCCTATCTCGTTCTCGCTCTCTCATTGCCCCCGTGTTCCTCCGCTGCAGTTGGCAGCGGGGGTGGTTGTTGATCACTTCTCCCGTAGCAGATCCGAGGAGATGAGGAAGCACCGAACAGATATTAACAGAACCGTCAAGCAGAATAAATCAATGAATTGTGTCACTCACCTCAGATGCAACGCAGACTGAACATCAGAATCACGACGGAATCAGGCGGACTGAAGCAAATGGAAGTAACAGATCGGCGTCGGAAGCTGCAACTGTCACTCACACAGACGACGATCAGTGTGTGTGAGTCGATCCACAGAACCAGAACAGCAGAAAGACGCGAAACGAAGCAGATCAATGGAAAAGCATAACAGAGAGGCCGGAATGAACAGATCGGACCATTGAAGAGCACGTCCAGAACGCTGGTCGGACCGCGTCGAGCTTCACGTCGAGCTTCACCACATCTGGAAGATCACCGTTGCAGAGAAACAGATCTGCGGATGAAGCAAGATCACCACGTCAAGCACACAAGTCAGACCGTTGAAGAGCACGTCGAAACCGCTGGTCGGACCTCCAATGACCGTTACGGCGGCAACGGTCAGCTGATTCTCTTGATGTTATAGTCTTAATTAGCTATTCTCACTCAACTGTGCGGGAAAGTCATTATTATTCATATTTTTAATATTTGCCAAGCATTTTTTAGTTTGGCTATATCTTTTGTTCTCAAACATTAATGATATCATAAATAAATTTTTATATTTTATTTTATACTTTAATTACTACGCATGATTTTGAAGTACACTAATAATCTAGAATATGTTTGAGTTATCGCAAATTGCAGTTTCGACAACATATAATTTTTGCCAAAACATGAATTTGAGATGGTGTCACATCTTCACTTTATGCCAGATAAAACATATCCATTGTATAACATTATTTTTCTCAAATATTCAAACAATATTATCATAAAGGAAACTCCGATTCTATCTTTTTTTGCAGGTTACAGCACATGATTTGGAAGTACACTAATAATCTAGAATGTGTTTGGGTTGTTGCAAATTGCATTTTCAGCAATTTATTTTTTCCAAAACATGATTTTGAGATGGTTATGACATTATTGTTTCATGTGCAATAGCAAACTAAAGTTTTCTAGTTTAATATTTTTTTTCCTCAAATATTCGTACAATAATATCATAAGGGAAATTTTTATCTTTTTTTTAACACATTACAACGGATGATATAGAAGTGCACTATTAAGTTAAAATGTATTTGAGCTGTCGCAAACTGCAATTTCGGCTACATGTAGTTTTTATCCATACATGATTTTGAGATGGTGTCACCCTGTGACTTTATGTCAGATAAAACATATCAGATATATAATGTTATTTTTTCTTATGCCATAGCAAGTAAATCTTTCTCTGGCAAAAAAAGCAAGATAAATCTTTCTACAGCAGCGACAATAATAAGGTATTTATCTTATTAAGTGGGGTCGTCTATATAGATCATATGATGTCATTATGTTCTATCGTGAACCATATCTTTGACAAGATTATCAATCAATGTATCTCGCTTTATAACTTCATTGAGTATTCGTTTCGGTCTTTCTCTACCTCTTTTTAGAAGACTCTATATTGTTTGATTGATCCTCCTCACCAGCACACTTAATAGCTTTCTTTGAATGTGTCCAAACCACCTCAAATAATGTTCTACCATTTTCTCCTCAATAGGTGCCACTCCAACTTGTTCACATATATGGACATTAGGAATCTTATTTTTTCTTGTGTGACTGTACATCTATCTCAACTTCCTCATCTCAGCTACTCCCACATTATATTCATATTGTCCCTTTAAAGCTCAACATTCACTACTATATAGCATTACTAGTCTTATAGCAGTGTGATAAAACTTCTCCTTTACCTTATAAAGTATTTTCTGATCACAAATAACTCTGATAGCTTTTCCAATTTATACCGCCCATTTTGAATTCTATGATTAACATTTCCATCAATTTCTCCATCATGTTTTATAATTGATCCCAAAGATCTAAACTTTGCCATTTGTTGGATGACTTGCTCTTCCAATTTAATCTTCACATCATTTCTCGCTTGTCTCTTATCAAAATTGCGATGCATATATTTTGTTTTACTCCTACTTAGATGAAAACCCTTCGACTCTAGATTACTTCACTATATCTCAAGTTTATAATAATCTCATCCCTTGATTCAGCTAACAAAACAATATCATTAGCAAAAAGCATGCAGTTAGGGATCTCTTCTTTAATAAGTTTAGTTAGAATGTAACAGCCCAGGACTACACACAGCACCCGCGGTTGGCCGAGACTACACATAACACCTGCCAGGATTTGTCCCCCATCCGCCCGACGGCTTAGGGATTTTCCTCTTGAGTACTTTTAATTTCCCCAAGAGTCGCCTCCCCAAGGATCGAAGGCTTGACCTGAGGGTCAAGTCAAACCTAATGTAATCCTTGATAGCCAAGTGCGCTATTATTTAAGTGGGGGAGAAATGTAACATCCCAAATTTTATTCACCAATATATATGGTAATTGTTGGAAATAATCAATGAAATAAAATGGTGAATTTTGGAAAGGTGAACAATGTTTCTAATGAAATTTTTTGTGAGGCAGCAAGATTGTTATGTGTTTTGTATGACCAAATAATGCTCAAAAATTATGAAATTTTATAAGGTGAAATTAAACATCCTAAGCTTTAATTTAATAGATCATATGACTCAATTAGAGCTATATACAAAAAGTAATGAATTTTTGAAATTTGTCCAGCGAAATTGATTATTTTCTGAAATAGTATGTAAAGATTGAAAATCTGGGACTTTTGTGGTTCTAGCTAGCAAAAGCCTGTTTTTTTCTTGAAACTAGACTCAATAATAGTTCTATAACCTTCAGAATCGCTCCAAAACGATGCCTACAAATTTAGTTATGCTATTTTAAAGTTTGGGCAGAAAATATGCCAAGAAGGCCAACTATTCTGAAAATTGAAAAATAAAATATGTTGGTAATTGTCTAAATTGTATAATAAGGAAATAAGAAGGGAAAATAATTATTTAGCTCATAAACATGTCGAGTATCAATATCTTAAAGCAAATGATTAATTTATAATTCATGAAGTTGAGCACATGTGAAATTAGAATAAAATACTACATATATGTACATGCAGTTAAGGTAAATGGATGAAGGCCCAACTTAGTGTTAAAAAGAAAAAGGGACCCTTGGACGCCATTATGGGCCAAGGAAAAGGGAGGAAAAATTAGTTCAAGTGTAATGGAGCTATGACACCATTTGATGAAGATAAACTCAAGTATAAGTATTATGTCATAAAATTTTATTTTTATGATAAAGCTAATTAAGGAAAATGAGAGGCATATTATTAATCTTCATCATCTCATTTCCCTTTCCTCATTTACGATGGCATCATAAACGAGAGAAAGAGAAAGTGTCATAAGAGGATAAGGCCCAAGTACATATTGTTTCATAAATTACATTTTGTAATAAAATTAATTAAGGAAAAATATGGTAGGATATTTTTAAGTCATATGCTTCTTCTTTCCTCCTTCTCATTTCATGCCTAGGCAAACTAAATAGAGAGGAAGAAAGAGCTTGAGAAATAGAGAGAAGAGGAGAGTTCAAGAAAGAAGAAAACTAAAGTAAGCTTTGTGGTTTCTTAATATTGGCTTCTAAATTTGTATAAGCTTCCTCTCTAATCTCTTTTTCTTCATGAAACTCATGTGTAGCCAAGATAATTTTCAAGGGAGAGGAGAGAGAAAGTGACGTTTTAGGGAGAGAAAGAGAAGGAATCAAAGGTAAATCATAAAACCTTACCTAATATGTTGATTTATATTAGTTGTTGATGGTTTGGTTGGCTATTGGCTTGGTTTTCATGACTTTGTGATTATGGGAAGCTCAAATCCTAAGGGGAGGTGCTGCCCAAATTTGGATTAATCATGTAGGAAGTGTAATTAAGTGGTTAAATAAGTCATTAAAGGTGATAAGAAGATGTTTTATAGATTGAAATCATAAAACTTCATTTTCTCCAATTTTTAGGGAATTTCATCCAGATCTATTTTGGGCTGTGTTTGAACTGAATTTTGGTGTTTTTGATGATTTCATTGTGTTTAGAATGGAACATTGTGTAAGGTTCATGTTGGGTGCGAAGTGAGAAAAGTCTTAGAAAGTGAAATGACAAAAATAACCTTAAAACCCTAACATAGGGCGCTGTCAGGGGTAAATTCGTAATTGGGACTAGAATTTGAGAAGATCGAGGTCAAAAATAGATTCCTTGGGCGAAAATATATGAGAGAAGCCCTGATCAAAATTTGGAGAAAAGTGTGATTGGACTGGATATGGTGGTGGGGCCGGGCCGGGATACTATAGGTATTTTGGTAAATTTTCATAATAGGTTCATATTACCACCATAAACACTATGGAAGTGTCTAAGTGGTACATTTAGAATTGTAGGACCGAGTGAAGAACCCGAGTTGCTGGCACGTTTTACGAGACGTACGTTTTGAAGCAAGAAAGGGTTAAGGTAAGGAACTTACTTCTCCTGGGTGTATTTGATATTTGTCCTAGTGTATTGATGCATGTTATTGCTTTACTCGATTATGCGAAACATATATGAATGATTGAAGCTCTGTTTCTATTTATGCTATAACTATACATATGTTGTTTGAAATATTGAGCACACAGATATGTCATTGTGTTAACATGAGTTATGTAATGCAAGCATGTCATTCATTAATCACTTATCTTGCATATATATTGGTATTGTTTTCCTACTGAGATTCTCTCGAATCTTACCCTCCCCTACCAACAATTTAGAATATGTTTGAGTGGATCACAAATTACAAGGTCATCATGATTTTGAGATGGCGTCGTGCTGTTATTTATTGTACAACTTTATTTTTTCTAGTGCCATAGCAAAATAAATAAAGCTTTGCCAGTGTATAGTGGCGTACTTGGCATAGAAGTGAAACCTATGTGCCTTGTCATGCCCTTATTTTAATTTCACATTTACCAGAGTATTCGCGGAAAATGATATGCGGTTTAATAGGCAACACAGGAATAGCATAATTATACTGATAATATGTGCATGATTAAATATATTCCCCATAGGGGTTCGTACCTGATACTTACGATTAAGGTAGCTGCACAAGGCTACTAGGGTGTCTAAACTCATCCCAGTGAAACGAAGACTTCTTCCCATCTTCGTTCCATTATTGTAATCCCCTAGTACGGTACTCTGCATTGTTGTTTACATATCTTCTGTCGTCTCATGTCTAAATTGTTGGTAGGGGAGGGTGAGATTAGAGAATCTCAGTAGGAAACAGATATCATAATGCATGCATGATAGATGTTATGTGTATGACATGTTAGCTTTAACTAGATGTATACCCCATAATGGCATTTCTGCATACTCAATGTTTCATACAACAAGACTATGGCCACAACGAAAATAGAAACAGAGCTTCATTTATTCAAATATACTCTACACAATCAAATAAAGCAATCACATACATCATTACACAAGCAAAGATATCAAATACATGCAAGTATAATAAGTCCCCTACCTCCAATCTTTCTCCTTGATTTGCGTGCCAATAGCTCGGGGCTCCATATTCGATCCTATAATGTCAAATGTACTATTTAGACACTTCCATAGTGTTTCTAGGGGGTATATGAGTCTATCTTGAAAATTACTAAAATACCCCTAGGGACCCGACCCCATCGTACCTGGTCTGGCTGACTTTTTCCGAAATTCTAACCTGGGCTATCCTGACATATTTTAGCTCAAGGAATCCATTTTCAGACTCAAAATTACCAAATTCACTGCCAAAAGACGAAATTACCCTTGGCAGCCCTTACTTCAGTGTTTTAGGGGCATTTTTGTAATTATGCTTTCTCGGCCTTTTCCGAAAAAGTGCCCAACTGTAACCCCACATAATTTTCCCTCTTGAACTCAATAGAATTATCAAATCATTGAAAATCCAACTCTAAGACCCATTTCTAGAGCTGGCTGAAACTTATAAGAACTCCGGGAAAAATCGGGGTTTTTCGGTTTCAGCTCCGTAAACACGTTCCTTTCTACTCTTAACCACTTTATTGACTATTCCATTAGGTTACAACTACCATTTAGTATCAAATTGGGCAGCATAACCCCTAGGGAAACCCATTTTCCATTTTTACAACCGATGGCAATCCGGCGAAATTTCACCGATTAAATTGCTCACAGCAACTAGAATAATCAATATACGAAGGTTTAGAAGTTACCTCATGCTCCCTCTGGCTTTTCCTCTTCTTGGCTGAAACCCTAGCCTCCTTAACCATGAAAACTGAGCTTCCAAACCGTAAAGAACATAAAGGAGTAGCTTAGGATCGGAGTTATACGCGTTAGGAGCTAAATCATCGGAGGAATTGGCTTACCTTGTGAGATTTCTTCCCTTTCTCTCTCTAGACTCTCTCAACTTTCTCTCTCTATTTCAGCTGAGATTCACATCAGAAATGGGGCTGAAGAGGGAGGAGGATGATTATAATAATGTATCCCATTTAGTTAATTAATTTGCCCAATTTTCGGATTTTTACAAAATTCTGGTAAATTTATGCCCAAACTTTGAAAAATCATAACTAATTCTAGAAAAATCGAATTAGAGTGAATCCAAAGCCTATAGAATCCTTATTGAGTCTAGTTTCAAGAAAAAAGATAGAATTATGCTATATGGAATCACAAAATTCCCAGAATTTCAATATTTGCATACTGTTCCAGAAATTTCACAATTTTTCTGTGCTGAATTCAAAAATTCATATCTTTTTGTATATATCTCTAATTGAGTCATATGACATATCAAATTAAAGCTTAGGATGTATACTTTCATCTTGTAAAATTTCATAATTTTTTCTCATCATTTGGTTATACAAAATCATATGACAAACTCACTGCCTCATAGGCGATTTCACCGTAAGCATAATCATTTTCTTCAAAATTAACCATTTTATTTTCTTTAATGCCCCAAAGATATAAGGAACATTAGAGAATATATTTGGGTCATCTACTAAATCGGGGCTTAGTAGTCCACTCAATTTAGGCTTACTCTCAAGCCTCCAATCCCAAAATTTAAGGTATTACATGCCTCCTCTTTCGAGTTCGATCCCGCGTCTGCACCATTGGATACTAAATCAAAAAATAAATAGATAAATAAAGCTTTCTAGTTTAATATTTTTTTCCCTCAAATATTCAAACAATAATGATGTCATAAAGGAAATTCTTATCTGTTTGTACACGTTACAACGCATGATTTGCAACTTGCAAGTATACTAATAACCCAGAATGCGTTTGAGTTGTTGCAAATTGCAATTTCAGTAAGTTATTGGGTGTGTTTGGAATAGCGGTGAGAAAGTGGTTTTTTTTCAATTTGACTAATGGAATCTTAAGATTATGGAAAAGTAAGATTGGGTAAAATAATTAATGTTTGAATTGATGATTGAATAAATACTTTTATGAAAGTGATAAGGTGTTTGGTTTGACTTTTGCACAAGTGGCTTTAGTGATATTCAAGAGAAAAGTTTTTAAAAATTATGAAAAGTAAAAAACTTAACTTTGAAAATTTGACAATGGTAAAATACATAATAAAATAAAAATAAAAATGCAAATAAATTACAAATTATACAAACTTAAAGTTTTTGATAAAGTAAAATATAACAGAACTAAATAGATCAAACTTGTTTGGATTGGCTTTAGCAAAGTGGCTTTTGTGATAATGGTAAGAGAGAAATTAAATTAAAAATTATAAAAAATTTATAGAAGTTAAAGTTGGGAAATTTGACAATGCTAAAATACATAATTTAATCAAATAATATCACATAAATAACTGGATCACATATCCAATACAATTTGATCTCTAATTATATCTCGAATATAATTCATTTAGGTTGAAGATAGCGCAACTTAATTTGTCGAGGATGACTCTTCATCTGGACTATTATTATCTACATGACTTATATTCTCATTTTCAGCTTGCTTGAAATTAACATCAGTTTGGAGAGTTACCTAAGCAATTTTGAAATATTATCATGGGATTATAGGAGCAAATCCAATTGGTACATTATTTAGGGGATTTCAAATAAAATATTATAATTTTAAGTTTATAGAAATATTTAGGTTTAGATAGAACAATAAGTACATTTTAATAAATTAAAAGTAAAAAAAAAGAATTTAGCTTTTATTATTGTTGTTGTTGTTTCCTTTTCCTTTTCTTGATAGCATTAGGCGCCACGTTTAGGTAGGATTGGGTGGTTGACCCAAGGAATAGAAAGAAAAGCAGAGCTACAAGAGTGGGAGCCGGGGAAGAGGACTATAGATCATCTTCCTCATCATAATAATAAGGCCAAAAAAATGAGAGTTTGATTTAAAGAAAGAAGAAGAGAGCTCCATTGACGGTGACTAGAGTAAGGATAGAAGGAACTCCGGTGTGCCGTCTTTGTTCCATGCTTCTTCTTCTTAATCTAGGTCAAGTTTCAAATCGAGAGGGAGCGAGAGCTACAGGATCGGTCCTGAAGATCGCAAATCAAAGAGTCGAAAGAGGATCTGTAGTGAAGGTAGAGTTTCAGATCGAGAGAGAGCTAGAGTTTTCGACCTAAATGCAGAAACGTCAAATAAAGGAGGAGAGAGGTGAAGATAACGGTAATAAGCTCACCAACCCCAATCGTGATAAGCTCAGATATGTGGCTTATGAAAAAGCTATAAAAATAAGATGCTTATAACTAGAAGCCCATTTATAACACCGAACCAAACAAACCCCAATCGCTCAAAAGATCCCAATCGCTATTTGTAGGTTGGAATCGCACGATTGGCCCACCCAATCGCCCAGCAAAACATACGCATTATCTTTTTCAAATCATGATTTTGAGATAGCATCACACTATCACTTTATGCTAGATAAAACATATCCATTGTATAACATTATTGTTTCTATTCAATGGCAAATGAAAGTTTTCTAATTTAATTTGTTTTGTTTTCAAAATATTCCAACAATAATATCTTAAAGGAAATTCGATCCCTTTTTTTCACATGCTACGACGCAGCATGGAACGAGCTTCCTACTTGTCCAAAGGAGGAGAGGGGTGCTCTTTCCATCTGGACCGTTCAGATGGAATCTGGATAGTTCAAATTTTATTTTTTAGAAAAAATTATTTTAATGAGTACAGAATCTAAAATAAAGATAATCTCTTAACTGAAATTTTCTCAAAAAATGATTCTTTTATTAAAAAATAATCAATTTAAAAAAAATTAAATCTAAACCATTCAGATGGGTGGGACCAGCTTTTGGTGTCTATCCTTACTGTTCCTGACGCAGATTCGGAAGTACGCCAATAATCCATATTTGAGTTGGCGCAAATTGCAGTTACTACAAAATATCACTTTTTTGTCAATAAATAATTTTAAGATGGCGCCACGTTGTCACAGCATATCAGATAAACATATAACGTTATTGTTTCCCGCGCAACAACACATTAAAGTTTTTCTAGTTTAAAAAAATTTTCTCCAATATTCAAACAAAAATGCCATAAAGGAAAGCATTACACTGTTTGGTATGTTAAAATACATGGATATGAAGCACATGCCATTGTTCTCTCTTTCCACTCCATATTATTCACAGTAGATTATTTTGAAATTCACATGCAATATAATGATATATTTTGTGGGGTAATACTGAAAAATTTTACCCTACATTACATACCATGAACATTTCTAAAAATAATTATCTTTCATAAACATATTGGGACCCTCCTTTAAGATAGTTACAGAACTCTTCCTTATTAAATTTCCTTTGCAATTTGGTCAAGAAAGCTACCATTCTTGCAATTTGTCTCCTTCTGGTCATTTGTAATTAACTCCTTCCTTGGAGGGCAAAATCGTCCAACCGCAAAAATCCAACGAAAAGCAACTGCATTAAAACGAACCAGACTCGCGCTTCCTTGTTGCGCTCACTTTAACTCTTGCTCTTCCTCCTTCCTTAACACCAATTCCTTCTCTCTCTTCTTCTTTATCTGCTTTGGAATTGAACGCCAAGTTCGGTTCCAGAATTCCTTTACCGTTTGAAGCCGAAATTAGGTAAGTCCTTTCTCTGTTAGTTTTCACTTTCTTAGTGTGTGCATGTTTATCAGATTCGATGAATTTCAAATCCTCTCTGTGTTTTACGATGGATTTGATTGTTACAATCTGAATGTGTTGATCTTATTATGAACCCTAAAATTTTGATTCATGGACTTGAATCGAAGTCGCCTCCTCTTTTATGTGTATACGTTATCGGTGACCGTTGTTAGATGCATTTGGCTTTCTCTTTTGCCCTCACCGGTTTTTGCGGGAAAGCTTAAAGGGAACTGTTCATCTTGTTATCTTGGCAGAGAGCAGGAGCGTGGAGTTGACTCGGCGCTTTTGTTATCGTCTGGGTGAGAATTTGGTGTGAGCAGAACACTGCATGTAAGATATATGAGAAAATTTCACAGAGCATCCATTATCAATTCAATTTTCACATATTAGATATTTTATTTTTCGTTCCGTCCTTTCAATCTTTTGGTGATATGACTTGACTTGAGTAAAATCGATTAAGGTTTCTACGTATCTATGGTTTATCAATGAGTTTGTGAGGTCCTAAATAGCCTCAAGTTGCCTGAATGGTCTGCAACATTTTGGCTGCCCAAATCCCTTCGCTTTCATTCTAATGATTTATGCCATGACTGATATGCTCGATGTTGAATGAATTCAATATAATAATTCCATCTGAATGATCTGTATTCTGTGATTAGTTGAACTTCTACCTCAAGGAATAGAGGCAAAACCTATCATCCTCGGGTCTAGATCTAAAGATTTAGTGGACTGTGATATGTGCCCAATAATCTCAGTACAAATTGTATTTTGGTTTTTGGACTGATAAAATTTTGGCTTTGTCTTTCTTTTCTGTTGAGATTAAAAGTTTCTCTTCCAGAACATATGATGATTTTTCATGGTACCTATTTGAACAACAGAGGAACATTTATAAAGTTGAACAAGTATGGATCAAAACCACCCTGGTCTACCAGCAGCAGGAGGAATGTCTGGTGCTTCAGCTCAAGGGGCATATGGAATGAATCAATATCAATCTAACCCAATGATGGCTGCTCCTCAACCTCAGTCTCCTTCTCAGGCGGCATCAGGTCTTCCGGCATCATCTTCTTCCTTCCTGAGAGAGCAACAATATGCTCACCAGTACATGCATCAGCTTCAGCAACAAGAGCTGCGGCAACAACTTCAGAACTTTTGGGCCAACCAGTACCATGAGATTGAGCAGATTGTTGATTTCAAGAACCATAGCTTGCCTTTAGCTCGGATCAAGAAGATCATGAAGGCTGATGAGGATGTGAGGATGATATCAGCTGAGGCCCCAGTTATATTTGCCAGGGCCTGTGAGATGTTCATCCTGGAGCTAACACTCAGGTCATGGATCAACGCGGAGGAGAACAAGAGGAGGACACTTCAGAAGAATGACATTGCAGC
This sequence comes from Inga oerstediana, assembly GCA_963210345.1. NCBI lineage: Eukaryota > Viridiplantae > Streptophyta > Magnoliopsida > Fabales > Fabaceae > Inga > Inga oerstediana. Next base: position 73,912,911 of record OY723399.1, on the reverse strand, counting down.
AGCAATCACAAGGACTGATGTGTTTGATTTCCTGGTTGATATTGTGCCAAGAGATGACATGAAGGATGATTTGCTCTCAGGTGTTCCTAGAGTCCCACCACCACCTCCACCACCAGCAGCAGAGAATGTTCCTTACTACTACATGCCACCTCAGCAAGTTGTGGGCCCTCCTCATTCTCCATATGGAGCTCCAAAAGTGATCATGGGTAGGCCTGTTGTTGATCAAGCTCATTATGGTCAGCCATCAGCACACCCTTTCTCTGCACAAGTGTGGCCACACCAGCAAAACCCATCCAACAACAATTCAGATTCTTGAGGAGATAAGATACTATTATTGTTGTTATCGTTATTGTTATTATTACTGGGTTCACAAAGTGCAGATACTTGAAGTACCAACAGGAAAACCAGGGCATGTTCAGCTTTAAATGGAGCCACCTAAATGTCACAAGTAAGAGCTCCCAGCAATGCAAGTGTCAATAGACGTCAAGATCATCTAGAGCCGACCGTGTTTATTGGGATTCAAGAGTCGTTTTCATTTTTTTTTTTTTAACCCTCTTTTCCCTTTCTTTTTCTTCCTTTTCTTTTCTTTTGGTGTCAGGACAGTCAGTTTCATTATGAGCTGGAACATTGCTCGTGTGTTGTTGCTGGTGGGAAAGTGACAATAAGTTATGATCTATTTATCTATCTATCTTATTATGGTCTGTAACTTGGTTAGTTTGTTTTATTAATCTTGTTCCTGCAATTAGTCTTCTGGGCTAAACATTCTGAAATTATTTTATATTGTCTATCCAATTATTGATCTTTTGATATGAGTAACTGTGTGACACACACATTTGGTGATATGTAACATCAGAAACACAATTGTGGCAACTGGGTCAAACAGAACGATGTCATTCTCAGATTTTTCCTGAAACAATCCAGGGGCCCAGGAGAAGCGAAAGCTGCTCATGAAATTAAATCCTTCCACATTGATCAAGTTTTCTTTATATTTATATAAATGAATTAATATCATAAATCTAAAGATTGATTAAAGATATAGTCGCCGTAAATATAAAACAAAAGTTACTTTCATATACTTGTATGTATTATATGGGTAGAACCTAGTAACTTATAAAGATGATATAGAAGACTTTCACACACCCATACACAGTTACATTTCTCTATATTGTATTTTATTTAAACACGTGTATATCGATTATATAAATTAGTTGAACATATTGTGAATATCCTCTTGGTCTTAACCTTGATTTTTAGCCAAGGTGTAGTGAGATTTAACGAGAATCTTGACACATGAAGGGTAACTTGTTTGTGTGGGCGCGTGTCTTTTTTATTCTCGATTGGGTTATGGGTCACTTTTGCCCTAGAAGTTTTCACCGAGGGAGAATTTTACCCCCAAAAGTTTTTTAAGGGCAATTTTACTCTAGAAGTTTCAAAAAGTGAGCAATCTTGCCCTGACCGTTATCCCAGTTAATTTTGATCCTTAGTTGACCAAATATGTTGAAATGGCAATCAACATGTTATCTATATTATTTTTGTTAAAGTGCAAATTTGCACCGAGATTTTAAATCTAACTTTGAAGTAAAGGACACATAGACTTCAACAAAATGTCAAGGGGGTTATTTGTAACGGATTAAAATTAAGGGGGTTATCTGTAATGGTCAAAGTTCAAGGGGATTTAATGAAATTAGTAATTTACATAGGATGCCACATGTCATCTGTTAATCTGATGTGATAATTCTCGTTAAAAATATAACAGTCAGTTGTCACGCCCTTATCTCAATTTCAACCTTTTTCAGAGTATTTGCAGAAAATGATATGTGGTTCGGTAGGCAACACAGGAATAGCATAACTATACTGATAATATGTGCATGATTACATAAATTTCTCATAGGGGTTTGTACATTATCATTACCATCAATGTAACCACACATGGCTACTTGGGTATCTAAACCCGTCCCAGTGAAACAGAGACATCTTCCGGTCTTAGTTCCACCACTACAATCCCCTCATATGGTTCCCTACATTTTTCTCAGCACATCTTCTGTCTTCTCCTGTCTAAATTATTGGTAGGGGAGGGTGAGATTCGAAAGAATCTCAGTAGGAAAATAATATCAATATGCATGTATGATAAATATTTAATGCATGACATGCTTGCATCACATAACTCATGCTCACACAATGACAAATCTGTAAGCTCAATGCTTCGAACAATATACTTATGACCATAGTATAAATTGAAACATAGCTTCAAATCATTCATACATGTTTCACATAATCAAACAAAGCAATAACATGCATGAACACACTAACACAAATATCATATACATACAGGAGAGGTAAATTCCCTACCTTAATCCTTTTTCGCCTCGAGACGTGTGCCTCGTAAAGCGTGCCAACAACTCGGATCCATATTCAATCCTACAATGCCTAAGGTATTGTTCAGACACTCCCATAGTGTTTCTAGGGTTATATGAGCCTATTATGAAAATTGACAAAAATGCCCTCGAGGGCCCGGCCCGGCCCTACCGTACCCAGGTCGGCTGTACTTTTCTCGAAATTCTAACCTAGGCTTTCCTGACATATTTACGCCCAAGGAATCCATTTCCGAACTCGGAATTATCAAATTCAATGTCAAATTACAAAATTACTCTTGGCAGCCCTACTTTAAGGGTTTCAGGGGTGTTTTCGTAATTATGCTTTTTCGGCCTTTTCCAAAAAAGTGACCAACTGTAACCCCACCTAATTCTCGCTCCTAAACTCAATGGAACCATCAAATCATTGAAAATCCAACTCTAAGACCCATTTACAGCCCTGGCCGAATTATATGGGTTTTCTAGAGAAAATCGGGGTTTTTCGGTTTCGGCTCCATAAACACGTTCCTTTATACTCCTAACCACTTTATTGACTATTCCATTAGGTTACAACTACCATTTAGTATCAATTTGGGCAGCATAACGTCTAGGCCAACCCATTTCCAAAAATTAAAACCAATGATAATCCGGCGAAATTTCGCCGATTAAATTGTCCACAGCAGCTAGAATAGTCAATACACAAAGGTTTGGAAGTTACATCAAGCTCCCTTTAACTTTTCTTAAAGTGGCTGAACCCTAATCCTTGCTCACAAGGAAAATTGAGCTTCCCAAACCTTAAATACCTGAATAGGAAGCTTAGGAACGGAGTTATATGCATTAGGTACCGATTTACCGAAGAAATCATTTACCTTTGCAAGTTTCTTCCTCCCCTTCTCTCTCTACAAATATGAGTTCTCTCTCTCTCTCTCTTATGGTCTATTATGGCATCAGATTTCAGAGCTGAAGAAGAAGGAAAGAGCTTATATCATATTTTATATTATATTATATTCATTTACTAATTTTCCAAAAATTTCAGATTTTTACAAAATTCTGGCAGATTTTTGCCCAAACTTTGAAAAATCATAATTAATTCTAGAAAAATTGAATTGGAGTGATTCAAAAGCCTATAGAACCCTTATTGAGTCTAGTTTCAAGGAAAAATATAGACGTTTGTTAGATGGAATCACAAAATTCTCAGAATTTCAATCTTTGCATACTGTTCCAGAAACTTCACAGTTTTTCTGTGTTGATTTCAAAAATTCATATCTTTTTGTATATAGCTCTAATTGAGTCATATGACCTATTAAATTAAAGCTTAGGATGTCTACTTTCATCCTGTAAAATTTCATAATTTTTACTCATCATTTGATCATTCAAAATCATATGACAAAATCACTACCTCATAGGCGATTTCACCAAAAACATAATTATATTCTCCAAAGTTCACCATCTTACTTTCTTAATATCCCAAAGATATAAGAATCATTAGAGAATAAATTTGGGCTCCTACTAAATTAGGGCTTAGCAGTCCACTTAATTTAGGCTTATTCTCAAACCTCAAATTCCAAATTTCAGGGTATTACATCAGTTAACGATAGAGGATTAATAATAAAAAATAAAATGTCAGGGGGGTCATATATAATTGACGCAAAGTTTTGAGAGGTTTTGTATAATTTAGCCACATATATATTAAATGATTAAAACAAAACCTGATCAATATTTACTACTACTTCTTATTCTTAATATAAGACCTAATTGACTAATTTAGAAGATTGAAGAAGTCAAATAAATTACTTAATTATAATATATGTTACAAGACCTCTCTGAAATATTTACATGTAGCATTATATTATATATCAGTTTATAAATAAGATAAATTAGTTTGGAGGAAGATGATAAATAGAAAAACTCTAAAATAATTTATTTAACTTCATTAATCTCCTCAAATTAATTAAATGGGTCTTATGTTAAGGACGGGAGGTATTGCTATATAGTACTTATTAGAAATCATTAGACATTAACTGTGAGACTCATTGAATAATTAGTACTACCAATGAACTCGGATGTAAGGCTGGAGGTTGGTTCCCAAATATTAAAAAAAAAGGGGGTAAAATGTCTGCCTCTGAAGTAAGTTTTACTATTTATATGATGGCAAAAGAAAAAAGTTTTCACTACTTCCATGTTTACAAGATTCCCTCTCATGATTTTATTTTTTTTCCTTGTTAAAAAGAAGGGAGAATCCCTTAAAAAGAATTTAGAATTTAAGAAATGACAAATGAATTTTTTTATCAAGAGTTGATTAGAAAATGTTAAAACGTGATAAAGAATTCTTAATTTTTTTTTTTGAGAAATGACTGACTTGTCATTTTTCAATTTTCAAGTTCTTTTTCAAAGATTCTCCCTAAAAAAGAGTCCTAACCTGATTTTAAAAGTTTTAGTTGCCTCCACTCAATCCAATTCCCATTAAGTTTCTTTGAATTTTTTAATAAGTGGATAATTTTTATTTAAAGAAAGGTAAAACTATGCACATAAATTGGGTTGCTCTTTCTATACAACATGGATAAAAAAGGAAGCTCCAAATAACCCAGGCCTTTGATAAACACATACACATATAGGCCCAAATAAATCTACAAGCCGCAACAGTAGTATACAAAAACAAAAAATAAATAGTAAACAAAGGTTGATCCAATTGATAAGGAGGTGGTGCATAGCCCATAAAGTCATGAGTTCAAATCCCGCCGTCGATGTGAGGGTCTTGTTGATGAACAATCTGTAAGTATGCTTTGAGCCTAGAAACATGCCCCTTGATGATTCCTAGAACTCAACTTACTTAAACTTTTTTATACCAAAAAAACAAATAACCAACGGGGTTGGGTCTCAGAATGACTAATTCCTCATAATATAGTGCTCGTTTGGGATAATTTATTTTTTTTTACTTATCAATGTTTATAAATCATGATTTACGGTATACGAGGTAAGTGCTTTGAGCCTGAAAGCATGCAGCTTGATGAGTCCCTAGAATTCAACTCACCTAAACTTTTTTATACCAAAAAAACAAATAACCAACGGGGTTGGGTCTCGCAGAATGACTAATTCTTCACAATATAGTACTCATTTAGAATAGTTTATTTTTTACTTATAAATGCTTATAAATCGTGATTTACGGTATACGAGGTAAAAATGTGAGATGAGTTTTATCTCGATTTATGTAATAAGAACTTATTGTCCAAAAATAAATGATGCCAAACATGTTAATAGTAAATCAAGATTTGAATTCCCCTAAAAGATGGGTCACGATTAAGTGTTCACATGAAATAACGGGTTCACAACCCCCAAGCTACTGCAAATGCTAATAACGTAGAAGATGACACTGCCCCTTTCGTGCCTAGAACCTCATTTGATAGAGTGACGCGAGGCTTTTAAATTTTGTTAAAATCTAATCCAGCATTGGGTCAGGTCAATATCTAATCCTATCAATCCTAAAACCTACAAATGTGCTTATTCATCGCAAAAATAAAATATTGAGTAAAATGTAATTATATATTATTTCACCTGTTTTTGGAATGATACCCATTCTATTAAATAATGTATAGATAACGTAGAATATGTGTGTGTTTAGAACAACGATAGGAATACTTAAAAATAATTTTTTAATCATAATTTATGATATACGAGGTAAATATGTGAGAGGAGTCCTGTCTCAATTTAAGTAAAAAATAGTTTATAAGCCATATTTTCGTCCACCCAACACTCACTGTATCGTTGTGCATTGAGATTCAACTCCTTACGTTTGTCAGACACGTGTGATGGATTCATAGTGTAATTCTCAAGGTCCTTTCTTGTCTGACACATCATACATTAAAAAAAAAAAAAAAAGGTTAAAAGGGCTATTTTGTCCGAAGTTGATAAGGGGAAATTTTATCCTAAAAGTTTTTTGTGGTGTAATGTTGCCCTAAAAATTTTCAAATTATAGTAATTTTACTATGGTCGTTATCCCAATTAAGTTTGATAGTTAGTTAACCTAATATACTGAGCTAATAATTTACGTGTCATCTACGTCATTTTTGTTTTGGATTTAGGTGAAAATTTACTACGGAAATTTTCACTTAAGAGCAATATTGTCCATAAAGTTTTCAACTTGTAGCAATTTCACCTTGGCTGTTATTCATGTTAAATTTACCCGTTAGTTCACCAAATATACTTATTTGGTAAGTCCATATGTCATCTACTTCATATTTTTCAAAGTTAGATTTAAAAATAAGTAAAAAAAAATTTAAAAAAAATGCATCACATCTGAAGAATTAGAGACAATAAAAGAGGTGAAAACATCTTGTGTGATGAAGAGAAAATAAAAGAGATACTTGTTTATCTTGGCACTACTGGGGTATGGCAATAGAGAGTTTTTATGGTCTTATTCTCGGCAATCTTCCTTAGAGTTTCAATGTTGTTCAGGCTGCCAGTTCAACATATTCAATCAACTAACAGTCAAAATTAATCTAGATAATTGTCAAGGCGACATTGCTACGATTTCAAAACTATCGGGGCAGCATTGCTCATAAGTGAAAACTTCTGTAGCAAATTTACACTTTAACAAAAATGATATGGATAACTCATGGATTGTCAGCTCAACACATTTGATCAACTAATGATTAAATTTAATTAGAATCATGGCTAAGGCGAAATTGTTATAATTTGGAAACTTCTAGGACAACATTACACCCCGAAAAACTTATAAAGCAAAATTACCCCCACTTTATCAACTTTCAGAATAAAATAGCCCTTTAACACTTAGAAAAATTCTTCTTCATTGTTTATATATCCTATAGGTCACATGTCTACAGACTTGATCTCTCCTCATTTTTTCCCTAAATCAGTAAATCTCATTCTAGAATAAAAAAATAACGGTTGAGATTAATTATTTTATAAAGCCATCATTTTCCCCTCTTTTAGTGGTTTATAGTTATAGATTGTAACACCCCAAATTTTATTCACCAAAAATATATTGTAATTATTTGAATAATTCAATAAAATGGTGAATATTCATGAATTTTGAAATATTCATATTCATAAGGAAATGGGCAAATTAATTCAAGAATTGAATTAAATTACAAAGGTGATAGCAAAATTATAATTTTGCCAATTTAACCCAAGATTAATTATTTTCCAATTAATTGGAATTAATTTCAATTAATCAAGAAAAATAATGGAAGATGTATAAATTGAATATTCTTAGTGAAATAATTAAGATTTGTGGAATAAGGAAATAGGATGGGAAAATAATTATTTGGCTAATAAACATGCCAAGTGGCATCATCTAATGCCAAACAATTAAATAAGAATTACTAAGATATGAGCACATGTGTTATTAGCAATACAATAATAATTAGTTACACAATTGACCAAGGCAATTATATGAAGCCCAATTTGGTGTGAAAGGACCCTAAGTGGGGTCTTGCATGGGCCAAGGACGGGAAAAGAGAGTGGTTCAATCTCAATTAAATCATATGACACAAGTTGTGGAAAGATAAGGCCAAGTACACAAATGATATCATAAGCCTAATTTGCCACCATTTATTAATTAAGGGGAAAATAGCAAGATATTTTATGAAACTTAGCTTCATCTTTCTTGTCCCATTTTCATTTTAACCCAAGAAAAGAAGAGAGAGAGAGAGCTTGAGAAGCTTCATGCTCAAGAGAGAAGGAAGAAAAGAAAGACTAAGGTAAGTTATGATTTCATAAGGTTTCTTCTTTTAATCTTCCATAAATCTCTTCTCTAATCTCTTCCTTTCCACAAACTCCATGGTTTAGCAAGCAAATCTTGAGCCAAAAGAGAGAGAGAGAGAGGAGGACTCCTAGAGAGAGGAAAAGAACTCAAGAAGATAACTTCACAAATCCTAAAATTTTGCTAGTATGTGGTTGTTGTTGATTATTATGGTTGGATTTGGTTATTTTGTTGAGTTTGTAAATTTGGAAAGTCCTAACTCTAAGGGGTTATGCTGCCCAAAATCCTTTAAATCATGATTAAGAAGTGTTTAAGTGAGTTAATCAAGGATTAGGAGTGGAAAATTATAAGTTTTGGAAGCTAAAACACAAAGCTCCATTTTTCTATTTTTTCTTCATATTTTCGGCCAGACCAGAATTGGTAGTAGGAGTTGAATTTTCATGAAATAAATGGTTCCATTGGACTCATTGGGCAAAAATAGGTGGGGTTACAGTTGGGCACTTTTTCGATAGAGGCCGAAAAAGCATAATTACGAAAACGCCACTGAAATCCCTAAATAGGGGCTGTCAAGGGTATTTTCGTCATTTGACACTGAATTTGGTCATTTCGAGCCCGGAAATGGATTCCTTGGGTGAAAATTAGTCAAAATATCATTGGTCAAAATTTTTGGAAAACGTGCCATTGAGCCGGGTACGGCGGGGCTGGGCCGAGCCGAGTTCCTCAGGGCATTTTTATAAATTTTCACCATAGACTAATATAACCACAATAAACACTATGGAAGAGTATAAAATGATACTTGGATAGGTTATGACCTATTTCTAGTACATTTAATATTTTAGGACCGAGTCGGACTCCGGGACAGCACGCTTTACGAGACACTATTAAATAGAGGATTATAAAGTTTTGAGATAGGGACATTATCCTTCATACATTATGCCATAAGTTATGTGATTGTGTGGATGCCATTATTTTGTAAATGCACTTTATTAATCAACATGATTTACCTAGAGAGGGGCAGTTAGTGTCAGAGGTGCACTTACACTAGGAGTTGGCAGAAGTCCAACCGGTGTAGATTATGGGGCTGGGCCCTACTCATGTATACATGACGATGATGTGATTATATTGTTCATTAATTTATACATACATTGGCACATGGCATATTTACTTTTTGCATTTTCTTTGAACGTTATTATGTCTCTACGGGGATTCTTCGGAATTCCACCCTATTTTTAAAACCAATACCTCAGCGGGTACTAGTGGGCCAAAGGGGAAAAACGTAGACACCAAAAAGTGAATAGCACGTGTCTCAAGGCGAGGATAAGATCGTGGGCATAATTAGTCTATTTTGTGATATTTTGATGAAATTGTAAATATTAAAACTTCTGCTGTATTTTCTGTTTTCGTCGACGAACAATATCGGAATTGTAAACGAATATTTTTATCAGTATAATTGTACTTTTCTGTATGCCCATTGAATTCCGTCTTTATTATTCTTTGATTATCGAAATGGAAACGGGTGTTGACATAAATTATCTATATTGAATTTTAATGGTTTAAATCAATGAACAAATAACCGGATCGGACTGCCCGGTTCGATCGGTTGAACCAGGAACCAGTCAGTGTTCTGATCCGATCTGCCATTAAATCGTAAAACCAGTTGAACCAATCTAAAACCGATTGGACTAGTCAAAACTAGTGGTCCAACAAGTTTTTTTTAGTTTTTAATTATTATTTTGTGTTATTTTTTAGGAAAAATTGAATATTGTAGACCAAAATGAAGAGAAAAGTAGGTAAAGAAAGAACAAATATAGAAAAAATGAAGAAGATAATGAAAAAAATTATTTAAAAGGATATAATAATTATAAGAAATGAGATATTATTATATGAGTATAAGTATTATAATTAATACTAATAGATTTTAAGCATTTTTTTTCTAAAAATCTTCATTTTTATCTATAGAAGTTTTAAAATATATTACTACCTCCGGTCCTAAATATAGGACAAAGTTTGTAGTGTAAATTGCACTACAAACTTTGTCCTATATTTAGGACCGGAGGGAATAATATATATATTGTCACTAATAAATTATAATATTTTAATATGGCCGGTTCAACTACCGGTTAGACCCTGATTGGCACATTAACCTTTGAATCTGTACCATGACCGATTCATTACTCGATCCAGTTTTTTGTTCCTTGGCTTAAATTTATTTATTTATTTTTATGTGATATAATAACCATGATTTAATAAGATATTACATCTCATCTCTTCATCTTTCACTTCAATAATAGAGACGAGAAGATAGAAAGGGGGGGGGGGGAGATTAGGAGAGGATTTAAATCCATACTCGTTCATTTGATTTACTGATAGATTTCGCATAATTTATTTTTTGGGTACAGGAATTTTCTAAGATCTAAGCTGATAAATTTTGTTGTCTTTTACATGACTTGGACGATGATCTTGCATTAAAAATGAAAAATATTCTTCGTTTGAGAACCCAATCACCATTTTTTTTTTCTGACAATCTTTGTTTTTAGGGAGAATTACACTTAGGTCCCATGCAAGGAAAAAAATCAAAAAATGGTCCCTATAGATTGCAAAATGAAAAAATGGTCCCATGGAGTTGTCAATACAGGCTCCTGGAGTTGTTAATGACAACTCCAGGAGCCTGTATTGACAACTCCATGGGACCATTTTTTCATTTTGCAATCTATAGGGACCATTTCTTCATTTCTCCTCTTCCTTGGGACTTCAATATAATTCTCCCTTGTTTTTACTCTTTCTATGCCCTTTCTCTGTGGTTTTGAACTTTTGATGGATCCAACATATCACAAATCATTAATTATTTTGATCCTTCCTCCACCGACACAATATTCATTAATCTTTTTTGTCAAAAGAATATTTATTGATCTACCCTATTTTTCTTCTTCTTTCTCCTCTCTTCTTTTTATGCATACAAGCAAGGCACCCTGCTTATGTAAACTCTGTAAAATCATATTGTAGGTTTGAATCATAAATTCATAAGAGTTTATTTTTTTATTAATAAATAGATATTAATAGTGTATAATTAAATAATTAAAATATAAAAATAAAAAAAAATTAATTTAAATATATTTTAAATTCAAATAATTGAAATTAAATATATCAATATTCATAGTTTATTGTACTCAACAAATAATTTTTTTTATAAAATTCATAAATAAAGTCATTAAACATGATCAAAGTAAAAAAGCTAGAACGAGTTTAAAAGCAAGTTAAGACGATTTTGTAAATTAGAAATACAAAAATGGTAAACTCAGTGTGTGAACTCACGAATTTGACCGATTTTACAATTATCACTAGTTTAAGAGTAACTCGACTAGATTTAGTAAGATAGAAATATAAAAACGATGAACTCGGAAAGTCAACTCGCGAGTTTGACAACAATACATACAAAAATAGGTAAATTAAGTTTTATTAAAAAAAATGTTGGTTGTGGTTAGAGTATCATTCGTGTCTCAAACAACTAATAAAACATACTCACAGATTGCCTACTAGAAAAGTTCTCATAATGTTAACTAAATTTAAATTAGACTTGTAATTTATTTTTTCTTTTCATTTTGTTTTTGGGCACTTTTTTTTTCCAATGAAAACTTTGATTCTCAAAATTATTCTGTTTTAAATGTATAGTAAGATCTATGATTGAACAGCATAGCCTGCTATGTAATAAAACCATGTTGCTTTCATATCTTGTTTGGGGTGCAGTCAGGTCATTAAGTATCGATGCAGTCAAAATAAAAGGGAAAAAGTAGTGAATGCTTTAATCTCTGATGGCCTGACTGCATTGAAGCAAGATTTTAAAGCATTCACTTGGAAGCTGCTTTTAATTCTCAAAATTATTCTGTTTTAAATGGAATCTCAATGCTATAGAAAGGAGAATTTCTGCTGATGAGAAAGAGATGATTCTGAAGATGGGCATTCCAACTTAATTGAAGCAAGATGAGGCTGTTTGGTTGAAGTGTAGAGATGGGAAGTATACTGTCAAGTCTGGATATCATGTAGTAAGGGAGCAAGAAGTAGTTAAAATTAATAAAAAGCATAGTAACTCATATCAAGTCCCCTCTCGATTGTGGAAGTGTATTTGGAAGCTGTATGTACCTCCTAAAGTCAAGCATTTCATGTGGAAGCTGTTGAGCGATGCTTTGGCAACAAGGGAAGTTTTGGCCTGGTGAGAAGGAAATGTGCTGTGGAAAGTAAGTGCCATGTATGTGATAGTGCTGTTGAAAGTGTTGAGCATTTAATTTTGTTTTGCCCCTGGGCTTTTAGATGCTGGTTTGGGTGTTCCTTAACTTTAATCATTAACAAAGATCAAACCGTAAGTTTTAAGAAGTGGTGTGAGGAAATGCTTCTTGATAATAATAATGGATAAATCAAGAAGGGAAGGCACTCATTACAGCTATTTGTTGGGGAATATGGAAGGGCAGGTGTGATTGGGTATTCAATGGGATTAAGGTAGATGCTGAGAAGGTGGTTAATGTGGCCATTATTCTGGTAAGGGAGATATGGAGTGCAAAGGCCAATAGAGAAGCATGAATTGTCAAAAAGAAGTATGAGAAGAAGTTAATTTGAGAAGCACCAGAAAGAGGTGTCATTAAAATTAATGTGGATGGAGCTTTCCAAAAGCAATCTGGAAGTGCAAGGATAGGGATTGTATGTAGAGGTAGTAATGGAAGTTTTATTGGAGGTCTAAGCAAGGAAATTAAGGCTTTCTCTGCATTTGAGGTTGAATGTGCTGCTGTTAAGGATGCCTTACTGTCATGTGATAAATTCAAAAATGTTAAGGTTTGTATTGAGGTTGATTGTAAAAGCTTATACAGATCTTTAACATCAAAGTCTGGGGTAGGTGTCGAATGGCAGTGTGCATCTATTTTTTCTAAAACTCTTTCATTAACTGGGAGCAAGCCTGAGGTGATTTTTTCCTTGGTGTCTCGCCAAGGTAATCATGCTGTAGATCTTATGGCAGCTGCTAGTAGTAGGAAGATGGGACTCAATGGGTGGCTGACTGAAGCACCATCTTTCCTGAGTAAGGTGTTGCAGGCTGACTTGGCTGGTGGGAGGGTGGAACAGGGAAAATATGCTAAGGATGAACCTACTAAAGTAGGAATAGGTTGAGTCTGAATGTATTATATGTGTCTATATTTTTAAAATTTTGTTGTTTTAACTTTTATAGGTTGTAACTAGTTTTTTTTGTTTTGTTTACACCCCCGGTATCCCACCCCCTTTGGAGGCAGACTAATCCAGAGTCGCCCCCCGGTGTAGAAGGACTTCCCAAGAATCGAACTCGGGCCCTTGAGGCAAATGGCGGAGAAGGCACCTTAGCTCCCCCTTTTAAACCATCCGAGCCCGCCCCCTGGGTAGGTTGTAACTAGTTTTATTGCTTTCTTTTACTGCTTTGATGATCAATGAGTGTAACTTCTTTTTTATGATTAATAAAATAGACTCTTTTCTACAAAAAGAAAATGAAAGGGAAAATGGGGAACTCGTTCATCTGTTGGATGAGCAAGGCGAGTTTGGCATATCTGAATCGTTCAGATTTCATCTAAATGATTTAAATTTAATTTTTTTTTAACTGGTGATTTTTAAATTAAAAAAATTATATTTTGAAAAAATATTAATTAAGAGATTATTTTTATTTTAGATTATCTATCCATTAAAATAATTTTTTTTGGAAAACAAAAAGTAAAAAAAATTAAATGTGAACCCTCCAGATCTTATTTGAACGGCCCAGATAGATTGAGCTTTCCCTAAGCTGGTTTTCGAAAAAAAGTTGTTTGTTTAAATCTTATCCTTTGAAAAATTAAAAAATTAAAACATAGAAATAGGCAATTAATTAATTGCTTTAGTGAGATCTCATAATTACCGTGTCTGTTTCTCAATGGATCTGTACCATTGTGTGTGTGTGTAGCTTATGTTTAACGTATAGTATGTTGTGAAGCTAAAATGCAGAATAATAGCCTCTATTAATTAATAATTTTAATTAGGTTACATGTTTGGCACATTTCTATTGGACAATGGGGGAGTTTGGTTTAACTTAGATGATTTTGTGCAGTATGAGATGGCTATATATATGAGTTGAGTTTTATCTCATAGAGTGTAAAATACATATTCACTGTGTTCTTTAAGATTTATTTACTTAATTTGATTAAATTAAAGAAGTTAGTTTAGATAATTAATATGATATATTTTTTCTTAAACACCCCATTTTCCATAATTCCTTTCACCCTGCTTTCACTTGGTCATGTTAGGGAAGTATCAGTAGGGGTAAATTGAGAAAAGATTAAAAAATATGATAAATAGATATTACATTTAGAACTAATATCAACTCCACAATAAAGTCTTATATTAAGGATCAAAGTGAGTACTTTTTTGAGAAAAAGACAAAAAAATATCATTTGAACTTTAAAATCTTAAATCAATCTTGTCACCAACAAATGTATAGTGATTGACAACTCATGTTAATAAAAAATCATTAATTTAAGATTTTAAAGTACAAATAATCCCCTTTTTGGAGGCAAAACAAGCACTACAATGAATTAATAATTTGCATTAATGTTGCTGGTTCATGAATCTCGATACTTTATACTGTTCTTTTTCATATTAACTAGTACAGTTTTTTGGACCAAATAACTAGTACATAGGTATACAATGAATGTGATGATTATAGTTTATTTAAAATTAATTACTCATGATTAAACGAATCAATTAGCTAAAATCAAAGCCGAGAGTATTTTAAAAAATAAATTAAATCTAATAGGTTTGGTTTAGTTTGGCTCAAATTCTAAAATTAAAAACTAAAGCCTTGTTGGCTTGTGGCTTACTGGTTAGGGTGCTCAACTCTTAACTACAAAGTCATGAGTTTGAAACTTTGAATAGGCACTGAGAAAAAGCAATATAACCTAGAATTTGAAATGAACTGTGCTAATTTGGTTTAGCGTGAACAAATGTAATTTTAGATGATTGTAATTTTTATAAATGACATTTATTAAAAGTCATGTTGGTTACTCATGATTTCAACAAAATTACCCCAAATATAGTAAAGGGTTAATATAACTTTTGGTCCCTGAAATTTGATCCAATTTTGGTTTTGATCCCTCAAGTTTGAAATCGGTGGTTTTGGTCCCTGAAGTTTGATCCAATTTGGGTTTTGGTCCCTCAAGTTTGAAAATTATGATTTTGGTCTCTGAAATTTCACCCGATTTTAATTTTGGTCCCTTAAGTTTGAAAAGGACTTGGTGACCTGGTTATGAAACCCGATCCGGAAAAAAACCAAGTCATTTTCAAACTTTAGGGACCAAAACCATCGATTTCAAACTTGAGGAACCAAAACCAAAATTGGTTCAAACTTCAGGGACCAAAAGTTATATTAACCCTATAGTAAACTATAAGGTATTAAAACTCGGACCAGGTATTGAACCGATCGGGGTACTAGGTTAAGGGTCAATGGGTCAGATCGGTGCCAAACCGGGACTAAACCGGTGAGAAATTGAATATTTTAGGCTTATTAATATGAAATTCTAAGAAAAAATATTAAAAAATCAATTTTAAAAAAAAAGTGAACCGGTTCGGTCACCGGACCGAACCGGATTAGGCACTGGTTCACCGGTTCCTGAGCTGGACCGACCGGTCCAATCCAGGTTTCGGAACCCTGGTAAACTGAGATTCATACTAACTGTAACATCCCAAATTTTTATTCACCAAAATATATTGTAATTAATTAGGAGATTCAATACAATGGTGAATATTCATGAATTTGGATCTTATGAATTTTGAAATATTCATGTTCATAAGGAAATGAACAAATTAATTCAAGAAATGAATTAAATTATAAAAGTGATAGCAAAATCATAATTTTGCCAATTTAGCCCAAGATTAATTATTTTCTAATTAATTGAAGTTAATTTCAATTAATCAAGGAAAATAAAGAAAAAATGTACAATTGGATTATTCTTGATGGAATAAATTAAAAATTGTAAAATTAGAGGGAATTATACATAATTCATTTATTTGAATTATGGAATTATTGAAACACATTTTATTTTCCCATCTCCTCCATATTTTCGTCCAAACACCTAAGAATGAGGGGAATAATTTAATTTCATGGACACATGTCCAAAAGGCTACATGAAGAGAGAAATGATGATTAATTCCCAAGAAGCACAAGTCAAATGCTACGTGAATATGGTAATGATGATAATGGTGGAGTGTACACCAAATGAAGGCATGGATATGGTGATCATGATAAGTGAAGGTATGGTGAAGTGCATGATAGTAAGCTAGAGTGAAGGAATGGATAAAGTTGAGTGCAAGATTGGATTTAGTTGGAGAAAAGCACTTGGTTGGTTGGAGAAGAGAGGAAGCACATTTTTTTAAGCAAACCAAGAGAAGAAAAGCTGATCCAAATCCAATTGAAGCCAAATGATGAGGGGGTATGGCATAAAGTGAAGAAGGTATGGTTGAAGGTATGGGAGGAGGAATGGTGCAAGACAAGTGTTGAAATATCAACCTTTGATGAGATCAAAGGCTAGGAAGAAAGAAGGCCAAATTAATAAACACATTCTCCTTCCTCTTTCATGCAACATTTCGGCCAAATAAGGAGCAAAAGGAGAGAGAGTGAGCTTAAGAGTTCTTTGAAGATTAGAGAGAAGGAGGAAGAAGATTAAGGTAAGTAAGTGTTGGCTTAGTGATTTGGTTACATATTCTTGTGTAACACTTCCTCTAAGATTCTCTTCTTCATGTATGCATGTGTTTGGCAAGACAAGTCTCCAAGGAAGAGAAGGAGTTAAGGTGCTAAACTTGGAAGCAATAGGGTAATTTCATAAACTTGCTCTTTTGTGGTTGTGGTGTTGTTGTTAGTGATATTTCTTGACTTTTCAAGTTTATTGGTTGAGTTGAAAGATTGAGAAAGCTATAACCCTAAGGGGTTATGCTGCCCAAATTTCTTTAAATCATGGTTAAGATGTGTTTAAACAAGTTAATTAAGGATTAGAAGTGGAAAAGTACAGGTTTTGGAAGCTAAAACACAAAACTACATTTTTCTATTTTTCTTTCAAACTTTCAGCCAGAACCAGAATTGGGTTTAGGAGCTAGATTTTCAAGAAATAAATAGTTCCATTGAACTCAGTGGGCAAAAATAGGTGGGGTTACAATTGGTCACTTTTTCGGTAGAGGCTGAAAAAACATAATTACGAAAACGCAATTGAAATCTCTAAATAGGGGCTGTCAAGGGTATTGTCATAATTTGACAGTGAATTTTGTGATTTCGATCCTAGAAATGGATTCCTTGGGCGAAAATTGGTCAAAATAGCTTTAGTCATAATTTTGGAAAAACGTGCCATCGAGTTGGGGTCCCGAGGGCATTTTGGTAAATTTTCACCATAGACTAATATAACCACAAGAAACACTATGGAAGAGTCTAAAATAATACTTGGATAGGTTATGACCTATTTCTTGTACATTTAATATTTTAGGACAGATTCGAAAGCCGGAACGACACGTTTTACGAGACGCATCTAAATAGAGAGTTATAAAGCTTTGAGGTAAGAACATTATCCTTCATACACTATGCCATAGTTTTGTGATTGTGTGGATGCCATTGTTTGTAAATACACTTTATTAATCAACATGGTTTGCCTAGAGGGGGCATTTAGTGCCAAAGGTGCACTTACACTAGGAGTTAGCAGAAGTCCAACCAGTGTAGATTGTGGGGCTGAGCCCTACTCATGTATACATGATGAAGATGTGTTTATATTGTTCATTAATTGATGCATACCTTGGCTCATGTCATATTTGCTTTTCGCATTTTCTATGAACAATAGTATGTTTCTATTGGGATTCTTCGGAATCTCATGCTATTTTTAAACAAACATTTTAGCGGGTGCCAGTGGTAGGAAAGGCAAGGGCGTAGACGCCGGGAAATAATTGGCACATGTCTCGAGGCAAGGACAAGATAGTGGTTATAATTAGTTTATGTTTAGATATTTTTGAAAAATTTTGTAAATATTAAAGTTTTCGCTGTATTTTCTGTATTTCGTTGACGAACGACGTGGGATTGTAAACGAGTATTTTTATCAGTATAATTGTACTTTTCTATATGCCCATTGAATTCCGTTTTTATTACTCTTCGATTATCGAAATGGAAACGGGTGTTAACACTCACTATTTCGGATATAAATTAAACAAGATTATATAGACTTAAAACATTAAACCAAACAATCACTAGATTAAAATGGACTTTACTTGAAGTCACTTTCCATGTATTCTTTTTCACTTGACTTGGTTCAATTGATTTCAATACCCTTATAAATATATAATTATGACTCATTTACTCATTATATCTCTAGACATTTCAAACTCAACCTCAAATTTGGAAAAGACTACTTGTGTATCAAAAAAGAAAAAGAAAAGACTACTTAAAAGGGAAAAATTGGTGCTACAAAACCAAACAATAGCTTATATATATATATATATATATATATATATTTTTTTTTTTTTTTGCATATGCATAAGTGTAAAATACTCACTTCATTCAGGTCAAAAAAAAAAACTCAATTCATTGAAATAATATACTCTTATAAAATTCCTCGTGGACATACTCTTATAAAAATGGAGAAATAACAATAGAATTTTTTTTAGAAAATAAATATACATATTTCTGTTAATTAGAGTGCGTGACGGTTTTAGATCACTGAGAATATTTTTTGTCTCATGACACAAAAGTTTTCTTATATATTGGTGTATCATTTATTCTATTTATAAGTTATAGAAAAGACTTTTCTTATCATATTTACAAGTCATATAATTAAATTTTATATATGAATATACAATTTTACCTTTTGTTTGTTATTGTGCAAACTTTGTCCTTACAAGGTATAATATATACTACCATACCATTAAATTTTACATATGAATATGATAAGGGTAAAATTGAAAAACTCTTAAATTTTAAGATAGCTTGAATAAATTTTAAGGTCTTTTTTAGTTTGGGTGAAACTTTTATTTATTTATTTATTAAAGGCATCCCAACAAGTATGCTTTCCATGATTCATTTGTATGTTCTCTTCACGAAATGAGGCCGCTTACCACTTGAAACAACATGTCGTTGGTACGATGAAACATGTTGAAAATCACTGATAGCCCGTTTGGTTCAATTTCATGGGAGGAGATTATATATAATCCTGATGCAACAGACTGATTACAGCGTTTGGTTGAGTTTATGTAATGTAAATATGATTATATTTTGTAATTCTGATTGCATCATTTGATACAATCAGGATTACACTGCTAGAACTCGTGAATGAGAATGCAGATATCATGTAATCAAGTGAAAAAGATACAATGGCCATTATAATTTTTTAAATTGACCAAAGCGTCCATGCATAAACGCTATTAAATATTAAATAATTACTACAATTAGATATTAAAAAATTAATTAATTATATAAAAATTTAAAAATATTCCCCATTAAAAAATTTAAAAAATTATATTTCACCGTTAAAATATATTAAAATATCCCATTAAATAATCTTCCCACTATTAAATATTAAAAAATTACCATAAACCCAACTTGTATATTACATAATATTTTCACCATTTAATATTAAAAAATTACTATGAACCTAATGTGTATACTACATAAATTGAAAAATTATTAAGAACCCAACATGTGCATTATACATATATGTGTAGTTAGGGATAATTTTATCTTTTACTATATTATTCCCATATCTTCTCATGTTCAATTTAATCCAACCAAATGTTTATATGCCTATTAAAAAATTACTTATATGAAAATTAATTAATTATATAAAAATTAAATAAAAAATTGATTTTTAAAAAATTAATAGGCATTAAAAATTTCACCGTTAGATATTAAAAAATTAATTAATTATATAAAAATTTAAAAATATTCCCCATTAATCGTTAAAAAATATTAAAATATCTCATTAAATAATATTCCCACTATGAAATATTACAAAATTACCATAAACCCAACTTGTACAATACATAATTATTTCACCATTAAATATTAAAAAAATTACTACGAACCCAATGTGTACACTATATAAATTGAAAAATTATCATGAACTATGTGTACATTATACATATATGTATAGTTAGGGGTAATTTTATCTCTTGTTATATTATTCTCATATATTCTTATGTTCAATGTAATTTAATCAAATGTTTTTATGCCTATTGCATCATTTTTCCTTAATGACAAGCCAAATAAATTCATGTAATCATCATTATATTACATTGCATTATATTTTATTACGTTACATTTGATTTCTTGAGCCAAACGGGCACTAATAAATAGAACTAAGTGGCTTATACCAATGAACTCATTCATGCTGTTATGTATATGATGATGGAGTCCAGCTTGTATGATTCTTTCAAACACCAGATTTTCTAGTTCAATGGTGATGAAGACGTAGTGTGGCACCCACCACCGGAAGGAGCTGTTCGCCTTGTCACAGGTGGATCCGTATATAATCAGGGTTTTGCAGCTTTGTGGGGGGCTGATACGAGATGAATGGGGACATTGGATCCTAGGATTCCAACGAAAGTTGGGTTTCGTTCCATGCACTACGGCAGAACTATTTGCCCTTTTAACTGGTCTCCAGATTTGTAAGCAACAAAACTTTTGCAAGGTTGTGGCCTATACGAATTCTCTCGAAACGTATCATCTTGTGATGAGAGATGAGGGTATGCATCACCCATTGAGGTCAGAGGTCAATGCTGTCAGGAACCTTTTATATTCTAACTGGGACATTGAGCTTCATTACGTGTCAAGAGACAATATTCAGTGCGCTGACTTTTTAAGTAAAGGATGCTCAGCAGCTTGATGCAAAATTGGTGCTCTTACCATAGCCACTCCCTGAATGTCATGTCTATATGGCCCAGGATCTTAATTCAGTAGCCTAATGTCGAGTTTTGAATTTTATTTGTAATCTTTAAGTTATACTTGACAGCTGTACTATATAAAAAAATGAATATTTATTTTGTATCGGCAGAATTACTAAAAATGATTCAAAACGGTATTATAGGACCCCAGTTTTTTAAAAAAAGAAAATAAAATAAAAAGAAAGGGAAGAACCTGAATTCTGAACGCATAGGAAAGAGGCATGAGGGTCGAAGGAGTTGGCGGAGGCGTGTTGAAGTTGGAGGAGTGGTTTGAACGTAGAAACTCACTCAGTCTCACACGCTTCTTGCAGGTGATTCAACACGTTCCAATCATAATAAGCGTTACCTGCCACTCTCTCCACATCACTCTCACCACATTCCCCACGTCCTTCCATTTCCCTTGCTCGCTCATCCCAACCATTGTACATCCACGCACGCATACTTGTAGTTCTTCAGGGTGTGTTTGGTACGAAGGATTTTGAGGGGAGAGGAAGGGAAAATTTTTTTTATAACTTGGATTTATAAATAAATAGGAAAGACAATTTAATTAAAAATTTTTAACTCACTTCACTATTTTTTTTTAAATCCAACTTTAAAAAATTCGCCTCAACTCATGCCAAACAACTCCAGTCTGTCTACTTTCCAAAATAAATCTAAGCTAATTGAAGTTACTCCAGTTTTTTTTTTTTTAACCTGAAGAATTGGTCGAGTTGAAAGTAATTCTATCGTTATACCATTAGACTTTTTTTCTAAAAGGGAAAATCCTAATATGGTCTCAAAAAACATTAAAAAAAATATAAAAATAGTCTCAGTATATAATTCACCATCTAAAAGTATAAAAAAAAAAAATAATTCACTATCTAAAAACTTTCAAAAGACTTCAGTGATATAGATTCGGATTGTAAAATTACATGTTTGGCCCCATTATAAATATGGCACATAAACTTGCCAATAGTAACATTATGACTTATCAATATGGCACATATACTTGTTAACAGTAATACTATGACTTATCAATAGGACACATACACTTGTCAACATGACATACACTTTTCAACATATGGATTTGTCAATGGTAACACTCTGGCCTGTCAATAGGGACAAACAAGTAATTTCACAATTCAAATATATATCTCCGAGGTCTCTTACGAGGTTTTAGATAGTAAATCATATATTATAATTTTTTTAATTATTTTTTTTATGTTCCTTAGGATCATATTGCGATTTTTCCCAAAAAAAATATGCCATTAGACTCTAAATATAAATACGTTTTAGTGAAATTTAAACTTTAATTCTTCACATAGTAATTGTAAGAGACTAGTATTTTTTTTAATTAGACTCACCCCCCCCCCCCCCCAAGAAATATAACTAGTATATTGTCTTTTTTAGTTAAACCGACCAGTTTGATGTCATTTTAAGTAAATCGAATTACAAGAAAAATATCTTGCACCTTCTTCATCTGGTTGGCAAAACAATATACCATTTTCTTTTCAGTGAGTATTATTAAAGGGTGAAAGATATTTGATCCCTGAATACTTAATTGGAATTTTAACATTTACGTTTTGTCAAAAGAATGATATAAAGATTCGTCAACCAATCAAATAATAAAGGACTTGGGGAAAAAAATACTATTGGTAGATATGGTCAAGGTATTAAAATTTGGACTGGGTATTGAATCAGTCGGGGTATTGGGTTAGGGGTCAGTGGATTAAACCGGGGCCAAACCGGAGCTAAACTAGTGAAAAATTAAATATTTTAGGCTTACTAATATGAAATTCTAAAGAAAAATATTAAAAAATCATTTTTTAAAAAAGTGAACCGGTTCGGTCATTGGACCAAACCGGTTTAGGCACCGGTTCCCGGGCCGGTCCAGTCCGGGTTCCGGAACCCTGGATATGGTAAGCGATCTCGTCTTTCATAAGAAGGGTAATACAAGTTCGAATTTAGGAATGTGTATTAATTAGGAGAGCAAAAAAATTTTGCGCTTTAAACCACAAAATAGAAACCTTTGATCAAATAAGGAAAAAAAAAGAACTTGCAAAAAACCCATCCATATATATATATATATATATTATCAATATTTGATGTAAAACTCCATGCACCACACTAGATATCAACGAAGATGATGTGCAAAAGTTTCTTTAATTTGATTTGATGATTCTATCTTAATTTGTGCAAAAGTTTCTTAGTTTGATTAGATGATTCAATACGTAAAATCTAAAGATATTGATAGACGGATTTGATTCATAGATGGAAATAAAAACAACATGTTACCAAAACTATAAAACGAATGTAACAACCATAATAAAATTGAG
This sequence comes from Inga oerstediana, assembly GCA_963210345.1. Lineage (NCBI taxonomy): Eukaryota > Viridiplantae > Streptophyta > Magnoliopsida > Fabales > Fabaceae > Inga > Inga oerstediana. The sequence goes on along the minus strand of OY723399.1, from coordinate 73,889,581 downwards.
TAAAATAAGTGCCTTATTGTGCTATATCAATAATAGTTTATTTTTTATGATTTATAAATAGTCAAGTAAAGGAGAAGAGTTGTATTAGGTACATAAACAATCAATATAAAAACTCTTTGAATTTTTTTATGAAATGGATTAATGAAGTTAAAAGCACTTTTTTTTTAAAAAAAATCATATATATATATATATATATATATTATATTATCAAAGTCAATATTAGGATTCAGATTAGCTGACCTATAACATACTGTCTCAAAGAGTTCTAAAGGAGCAAATAAGAGAGAGATAAAATAAATATAAATATCATTAATATTTTGATTACCAATATAAAATTGATCAAATGGTATAAGTTTTCACTAAATTCTGTCAAGTTCGACTCCCAAAAAAACCAATGTAATATATATATATATATATATATATATATATATATAATTAGTGAGGGATAAAAATAGAAAAAAAATTATTAAATATTTAGAAAACTCTTATAAAAAATTAAAAATCACTGCAATTTAAATTTTGAGGTGGTATACGCGAAGGAGTGTATATATATATATATATATATATATATATAGTGCAGCCATGAATGCTTCCTTGCTTCCTTTACACCCATATTTCCTATAGCTTCTCATTCATTCCTTCATCATTTAATGATTTATGATACTGACCTACCAAGCAAAGCAAGCCAACCCAAACCCAAAAAAAATTAAAAAGAAAATAAAAACGCTTCAATTCAGTTGGGGCTGCAATGAATGAATACCATATTGCTTGCATGCCACACCTCGGAATCACCCTCCTCTGTTCCAAAGCTTCCACCTTTCCTCCTCGTCTGACCACCGTCAACGGTCACAACAATACCCATCTTCTTCACTTCTCAAATTTCTAATCTTCTTCTTCACCCAAATGTCTAAAACCTCGTCCCTCCATGACACTGAAGCCATGCCTATGTTCGAAGCTTTAAGAAGGATCAAACGTTTGAGGCTGTTCGAGCCGTCTATTGGTGTTCTTGGTTTTTCCGCCGTCGCTGCTTTTGTTATTCTTTCATTCTTCTGTTTGGATTACAGAGATTTCGCCGGAAGAAGCTTGGGGATTTCATCGGGTCGGTCACAGAGGAGACTTCCTTGGGTGGTGCAGATTAATGGATCACAACAAGAACAGAGAGTTGAATTTCTTGGTGAAAATGGTGGTGATTGTGATTTGTTTGCCGGAAACTGGGTCTGGGATGAGAACTATCCTTTGTATCAGTCAAATAACTGTAGCTTCCTCGATCAAGGATTTCGATGTTCTGAAAATGGACGGCCCGATTTGTTTTACACTAAATGGAGATGGCAACCCAGAGACTGTAACTTACCCAGGTATCTGAGAAAACTTTGTTACTGTCATAAAATTGGTTTGTTTAGAGATTCATAAAGATGAAATCAAATTTAGAACACCGGCCGATTAACTTTCCGGCGACTTATGGGTTTATTATCCTTTATTGTCAGCATCGTCAGTTATCTGAGAGAACGAGAAAATGAGAGGAAAGAGTCGTAGTCTATTAATTTGAATGGGCAAAATTTAAGTTTGTCTTATCTCTTTGGTATTTGAAACAGTGTGTGGTTTTGGATTTGTCTGACCCATTCTTCTCCGGCATCTTGAAAGTGACCCCGCGGATGTGATAATATATATATATATATATATATATATATAATATGGTTCCGTTTCAAGTTATACTGGTGTTTGTTTCGTAAGTTGATCTTATGATGTCTCTTTCTACCATCACTTTCAGTATTTTTCTACCAATTTCTTTTGTACACAGCCAAACCCTTGTTTGCTCCTTCAATCTTAACTCATAAGATATCCTATTTTTCATAATTAGTTTAGGTGATTTATGGAGGAGGGTTTATGACTCATAAAAAGTCCAACTTGTCAAATTTTTAGAGATATATGGATTAGACATCTTTGATCATATGGGGATGAAGGTTTCATTAAAATTTGTAAGTGTAATTTTTTATTCGTTGAAGGATAATGATGCCAATAATGATAATAATAGATCATGGCCTTTTATAGATATGATCACTGACTATTATTTTCACTTGGGACATTTACAAAAAAAAAACCAGATTTGATGCAACAGTGATGTTGGGAAAACTGAGAAACAAAAGGCTAGTGTTTGCTGGGGACTCAATTGGGAGGAACCAATGGGAGTCACTATTATGCATGCTATCTTCTGGAGTTGCTAACAAAGAATCAATCTATGAAGTGAATGGCAATCCAATCACAAAGCATAAGGGGTTCTTGGTGTTCAGATTCAAAGACTATAACTGCACTGTTGAATACTACAGAGCTCCATTTCTTGTTCTACAGAGTCGCCCGCCGGCTGCAGCACCTGAAAAGATCAGGACAACATTAAAGTTGGATGCAATGGATTGGAACTCGTTGAAATGGAGAGATGCCGATGTTCTGATTCTTAACACAGGGCACTGGTGGAATTATGATAAGACCATCAGAGGGTAATTTATAGGAGAAATCACTGAGGTCCAAAGAAAAAATGTAATCGCAAAAAGGTCCCAATAGCAAGTGATCATCATAGACTACTTGTCATTTTCTGCACTGAACTTGTTATTGCATGCTGCTCACTTGTTGTGGAACTTTTTGGTGATTACATTCTTGCCCTGGGACCTCGGTCATTTTCCCCTAATTTATATGTTTGCTTTGAAGTAGACAACGTTAATCAGAGTGGCAGTATTTATTTCTGCAGGGGTTGTTATTTCCAACAAGGCTCAGAAATTAAGTTTGATATGAGAGTAGAAGAAGCGTTTGAGAGGTCCATCAAGACTGTGCTGAAGTGGGTACAAGAAGCAGTGAATCCTAACAAGACTCAGGTCTTCTTCCGTAGCTTTGCCCCTGTACATTTCAGGTTTGTTTAACTGTTCAAAATGACTTGTGTCTCCAACACTTCACTAATGAGCCTGGAATTTCTGTAGTTTTTGATGGTAAATTTCAGAGAGAGATAAGAATAAGATTGAGTAGGAAAAACAAAACACAGAAAATAGGTCCCATACTCCTATTGTTTCACCCTCTTCTAAACTTTCAAGATTTTTAAACGAAGGATTCTACTTGATTCTTGTACCTTTGCTACTACACTGCACTTCAAAAAAGGAGTTATTTGAAATCTAATATGGCTCACCTTTCTCAATTGTGGGCGGGCATTTTATACCCTTCTTAGACAATATATGCCCACTAAAAGAAATATGTATATGTCACCTCAGGCTACTTCTAACAAAATGCCATTTCTTTTCTTTTTAGGACATTTTTAACAGAAAATCGGTAAAAAATCCTTGTTTGGAAATTTCATTAGTGAGAAGGATCTGAATTGAAGGATCGGTACATGTATGAAATCTTACAGAGTATCAAATACAGGTCCTTTTTGTGTATAAAAACATATCAGGTTATTCTGTCCAATAAAATTTCCAAATAGGGACTTTTGACCGATTTACCCTTTTTTCATTGTCATACCAAATTGAAATATCTTGAATACCATAATATCTTCTATGATAATCCAGCCATTTCACTTCAGGTTTGTCTCTATAGTTACCAAACGTCCTAACTATCTGTGATTGCTACCCAACCCCTCTTCTGTCTCTCTAAAGTCTCATCACTTTCTTACACCCTTGGGCAAAAGATGAAGATTTTCTGTGTCTGAAGAATTCTATCTTTCACTATGCCTTTACTGAAAGAAGTGACAAACTTACAGTATAGCATCAGTCTTCAAAAGCTAAAGTATACCAGTATTTATGATGCAGAGGAGGGGATTGGAAGAAAGGTGGAAACTGTCATCTGGAAACACTACCAGAGCTAGGCTCCACCTCTTTGGTGCCTAATGATAACTGGTCACTATTCAGAATAGCCAATGCTTTGTTATCATCATCACCATCTTCTTCTTCTTCTTCTTCTTCTGCAAGCACAAACACAAACACATCTGGAAATGGAATCAGGAAGTTGAAAGTATTGAACATAACCAACATGACAGGTCAGAGGAAAGATGGGCATTCGTCTCTCTATTATCTCGGCCCCGGCGTGGGGCCCGCCGCTCCTCGTCGTCAAGATTGCAGCCATTGGTGCCTCCCTGGTGTTCCTGATGCATGGAATGAGCTGCTTTATGCACTTTTTCTCAAACATGAAGGTTCTTAAGAGTCACAAGTATATTGATTCACAAAGAAAGCATTCAAATTGCAAACAGTGATTTTAAAACAGAGGCGAAGGTCTCAGATTTTTATTTATAGACATCAATTTTGGGATAGAATGGCTAGTGGTTGGGAAAACAGAGAGAGAAGGGATAATTATCAATTCTTTTTGTACATCGTATATTTAGACACAGTTTTGATGAAAGATTGGTAAAAGGAAAATATTTCTCAAATCAAAATGTTTTTACTTGTACGTTTTAAATTCAGATTGTCACTGATGATTTTCATTATTCATCAAAGATTATTCTAATTCACTGGGATTATGAACTCAAGAGGTCATTTCTAATTGTAAAATGCTCTTTATGAAAGAAGAGGACGACCCAAGCAATGCACAATCCAGGAAATGATCCATAAACTCGAAGCTTTACCCTTAATAACTCGAGCACAGGTCTCAGGATCTTCTCGATGGAGCCGTCGGAAAATTTGGAAGAACCTGATTTTGGATCACGAATAAATGGATGCAGATAAACATTGAAACATATCAGTGTTTTTAGAAAGTTTATTGCATCGGCCAAAACCACTATACAAGAGAGATAGATCGAGAGAGAAGCAGTGATTGTTGTAAAACAGGAAGACAAACAATTACCAAACTCGGATGGCCTTTACGGCCCATTGTTCTGTTCTGTGAGGTTCGGTATAGAGGCCTGGGCTCAAAATTCAGCAAAAACTCAAATAACGGAAGTGAGTTGAAAGGTGTTTGGCAAATATCTAAATTTAAGTTTGCGTAATCCGAGATAAAACTTCTCTCACACACTTATTTCATAAATCATAAAGGCTATTAAAAAAAACTAAACCAAACACACACTTGCGTCGGAGGCAAGATTTTAACATATACCTGTTGGGTTAATGAGCAAATTCTTTTTTTTTTTTGGATAAAAAAATTGAATATATTGTGTCAATTCTTTACCAGTTGAACCATTTTTTGTTGATATGTTTTTTATTATTGGAAAAATATGTTTTTTTTTCCTAGAATATATTGTGCCAACAAAACATTAAAAAAATCGGTTTGATTAATTGATCTAAAAAATTATATCTAAGAAATAGAATCCATAAAATTCAATTAGCTTGTTTGATTTTATTATTTATTTTTACTTTCTTAGACCAATTCTATAAAGTAAATTTTTAGAGTAAGTTTTGAAAAATATATTTAAATAATTATTTTTAAAAATATATAAAAAATGGCTTAGAGAAGGTGAAAGAACAGTTTGCTTTATTATCATAGTTGTTATTAATGAATTTTCTCAAATTTTATTAAAAAAAGGTAATAAAATATAAAAATATATTTGTTTTCCAGAAAAAATTTAATTTTTTTAGAACTTGATATTAAAAACACATTTTGAAACAAAACTATTTTGAAAATATGAAATCAAAAAAGTCTAATTTTATTTTCCAACTTTTCTCATGTTATTATAGGCAGGAGAGGGTACTTCTTTTCTAATTTTAAACTCTAATGATTCAAAATAAATTGAGGCATTTGATTTTCAAGTTCTTAATTGCGAGTATAGTTTTTTTTTTAAGAAATATCTATAACTAATATTATTTATAACTTGTAAGTTATGTAGCTTAATATAAATTTTATTAATATTAATGAAATAATAATAATAATATAATAACAAAGCATACTCAATCTAAAACCACGCGTAGCTCGTCACTTCACTGTATCGTCTTGTTTTGTTGCTGGGTTTGGTTATGGTACTCTTTTTTTCCATTCACTTACGGTCCTTTTTTCAATCTGAATTATTGGATTAAGATCTCAATGGTCCAAATATTTTTTAATATAAAAATATTAAAAAATATTTTTATAATAATAATAATATTTTTATAATATATTAAATCTGAATCGTTAGGATTTTAATCCATCTGTCCACGTCACCATAAATAGATTGGGAAGAAAGAGTACTGTAGTAGATCCTTTTGCTATGCGGCTAAAAAGAGCGTGAAAAGCAAGCGGTACTACATTCCCGTCTTCACACCCCGGTGGGTGCGAAATTCTCCTCGGGCGTCTTTGATTGTCATCGGAAAAATCCCAATAGAGCTACAACAATGGCGGATGCCTCACCGCAACCGAGTCGATCGAGGGATCTTGACAAGCTCCTTCTTAGGCCTGGTAATCTCGTTGGCCCCAGGTTCGAACCTGGCCCTGAGGTACTCGCTCTTTTGCTCTCTTCCTCTCTCTTTGTTTCTCTAATCCACTTCAGCAATGAGCATGCGCTAGTTTTAAGCATGTTTACTGCCCTTTTGTTTTCTTGCACTAATTTACGTTGGTATTTGCAGATAAGAGATGACCTTCAGACTTACGCCAGAGTGTTAGTAGTAGGGGCAGGCGGGTTGGGATGTGAGTTGTTGAAAGATTTAGCACTAACTGGTTTTCGAAACCTGGAGGTCATAGATATGGATCGTATAGAGGTTACTAATCTCAATCGTCAATTTTTGTTTAGGTAAATCCCTCTGCTTAAAAGTGCATATCTCTTCGATAGATGTTTTAATTTCTGTTGCTCTTCTGAATGCCTGTCGTTGGGGAGAAAGGGTGTTTGATCCTAGTTATATACGATGAGCTTGTTTGTCACTTTTGGATGTGTGCTAAGATCCTAATATTGTTTGCTGCTAGCTTTTACTGTTTTTCTTCCCCAACAGACTTTAGTGGGAAGTTAGTTTCTTTTACTTCAAATTGATATCAACTTGACATGGACATAATTATTTTAGGCTTGAAGATGTTGGCAAACCAAAAGCTGAGGTGGCAGCCAAGCGTGTCATGGAAAGAATCAGTGGTGTAAATATTGTACCTCATTTTTGCCGGATTGAGGACAAGGACATATCTTTTTATAACGATTTCAGCATTATTGCCCTCGGTCTTGATTCAATTGAGGCTCGTAGCTACATCAATGGTGTTGCTTGCAGTTTTCTAGGTGTGTATTCCTTCTGTTTTGTATTTCACAATAAGGCACATTCCACAACCCCCTTCTCCCTGGGTTTTGATTTTCCCAATTGAAATATCAATGATTAGGACGAATATTATGTGTGAATTATGATACATATATCTGATCTAGAAGCAAATAGAGTCCGCATTATGTGTGTATCTGAGAGCAAGGGATTCTTGTCCCTCATCCTTGCTTTTCTAATCTATGTGTAAAAGTTAGACTTCTGATTTTTTAACAAAACTTTAAAGCAGTGATGATCTTAATAGGCATTGTGGTGCTGCTAAACTATTTAGATATCCATAACTTAGTCCTATAAGTCTGTTATTTATTTTGTGCTTCTAACATGATTATAGAACTGTAATTTTTCGTGTGATGTGAGTTAGATTTTCCCCCTATTTATTGTTAAACAATCTTCTACAGACAAAAGATGTTTAGCTCTTGTTTAATGCGTATATGTATATTTGATGAGAGTTAGTTCAATTCTACTAAGGAACTCACTTTTGCTGGCGTTAATGTCACGCTTATTCACTGTTTTTGTATATTAATTCTACTGTGAGATCAGTACTAGAATTTTCATTTTTTATGGTTACAGTGGATTTGGTGCTTGTTTGGATTAGCTATGGGGAAATGATTTTGCGCTGTACGAGGTAAATATATGAAAAGAGTTTTGTCTTGTAAAGTGCATAAGCACTTATTTTAAGCTGGTCCAAACAGCTACATTATCTTTTTGTTAACATGTATATGTTGCTTTGTATATAAGGTTCCAATGTATGCATTTTTTTCCTTTTTGTTTCTTTTTGTATTTTTATGCTTAAACAAGAGGATTGTCTTCTCCAGGCATTTTGGCTAAAGGTTATCAATGTGTGTTGGACCATTTCTAGTAAAATTAATTGTTGTCTGTTTGGGTTGATCTGTGGTTTCTTTTATTTTCTTTGGTTAATCTAGACTATGATTCTGACAATAATCCGCGAGAAGAGACGATCAAACCTATGGTAGATGGTGGGACTGAAGGTTTCAAGGGCCACGCTAGGGTTATCTTGCCAGGGATCACACCATGCTTTGAGTGTACAATCTGGCTTTTCCCACCTCAAGTGAAGTTTCCTTTATGCACCCTTGCTGAAACCCCCAGAACAGCTGCTCATTGTATTGAATATGCTCACTTGATTAAATGGAATGAGGTATTTCATTGCGAAGTTTCTGGTTGCTTCGTGGCCATTGCATTAAGTTCATAATTTTAATACATGTATTTATGTTTTTCAGGTTCATGGTGGAACAGCGTTTGATCCAGATGACCCTGAGCATATGAAGTGGGTCTACAATGAGGTGGCCGTGTGAAGTTCCTTTCATTATTTGTTTTCTGAGTGGCATGCATCTTTGGCTTGTCTGTGACAAGTTTCACCATTGTTATTTGCAGGCTCTCAAGAGAGCTGAGCTTTTTGGCATTCCAGGAGTTACTTATTCTCTTACCCAGGTAAATGAAATTACGTTCTAGTCTTTTCTTGCGAACTTTTGGAGTTTTTGCTCAATTCGTATGGTTTTGCCTTTTGTCTTAGCTGAGGGCTTGTTTGGGAGCTCTGAAGATGGCCAGGATGGGGCTAGTCCCCATTCACAATCATTTGGAAGTTACAGCGCCCTTAATGGAGTGGGTTTGGGGGCTGGGTTTTGGAGGACAAAATTTCAATATTCACTGATTCATATTTTCTTTTAATATGAAGAAGAAAAGGAAAGTGAGATGCTGACAGGGTAAATGTGAAATGAAAAGGAACACAAACCATCTGAAACCCCCCAATTTGGAGGATTTTGGGAATTGGGGTGTGGATCATGTTATGATGGGCTGCCAACTTATCCTATTCCACATCTCATTACTTCTTAATATTCCAACTGTTACTTGACCCAATCCTTCCGAACAAATTCTTGGAATTCACATGCATTGTTAAATACTCATGCTTCTCCTTTTTTTCGTCCTTATACTTGGAGTACATTTTTGCTGCCACTAAGCTATTAATTATTTGATAGGGTGTTGTGAAGAATATCATTCCCGCTATAGCTTCCACCAATGCAATTATATCTGCTGCATGTGCGCTGGAAACATTGAAGATTGCAACAGATTGCGGCAAAACTTTGTCCAATTATTTATCGTATGTGCTTTCTCTTCTATAATATTTTTTATTTCCAATTTTGAATCCTGTTTTCATCATCTTTTCTGCATTCAGACACTGTAGATGAGATGATTTTTGCGATATATAATATTAAACATGGATACAGAAAAACATTGTTTCTTTAATAAAGGACTAATGCAAAATAAATGCCCAAAGCTGCTTAAAATTATGCATCGACCAGTATGTTCATATTGCTTGAGTTTATTTTATTGAAATACTAGCATAATTTTCAATATTTGATCTACTATGGTTTTTGAGGATCAAGTTATTCTAAAAGCTTTAGTTGCCCATGAATGGTTTTATTCTAACATGTCTCCTGGTGCTAAAATTGTTGGAATTGGACAATGGGCAAAGCAGTCTTCTTATTTCTTTTTCTTTTTGGGAAAGGAGAAGATCCGTCAAGGATTTAGTATCACATCTCTGACAATGGCCATATGACCAACTTTTCTTCATGATTGAAAGCTGAGATCTCTCGAAATCCCTGAACATTAATTTTACTTAACCTAGGGCTTGAGGCTAGATCTTTGCTTTATAGTATACAAATGGCCAGAGTTACTGATATGTCTATTGTAAGTAATATGATGAAATGACAGTTAGGGTAGTTAGGGGAACTTAGTTAATCTAATCGTTGCCCAAGTCTTTATAAATAAGGGTATCTCTTGTCAATCACTTTATGTTGAATCTGAAAATCCAGTAAACATTCAGCCCCCCTCCCCCCTCCCCTGTTTTCTCTTCCCTTTATTCATCTTTCTTCCTATACCACATCCAACAGTTGCATAATTTGTGTTTTTCATTTTCTCTGCTTTCACAATAATTGCCCTCTGCCAATCCTACTCAGCATGACTGATTTCAGTATTTCACTATAGGTTCTCTAATATCTTTTTTGCCTGACAGATATTGAAGTATTTCTTTTTTAACATATGTATTAGAACTTGTGTTCTTGATTGCTAAAGTTTCATCCTCTGAAGTTTGAAATCACAATGCGTAAAAGGACAAGCATAAATTTTTCATATTTTTACACAAATGTGTGTGCGCTCACACAATTTGCTTGTTATTTTGTGTCTCTGACACACAGTATAAAGTATGACCATTGCTTACTAATTAATCCAATCTTATGTAGGTACAATGGAACACAAGGCGTCCATACTAAAGTCACAAAATTTGAGAGGGATAAAGACTGTCTTGTATGTGGTCCTGGTGTACTTGTTGAAGTGGAGCCTTCAGTCACATTGCAGAAGGTTGTTTCTCAGTTCTTGACTCCTCAACCTCTTCAATATATAATTAGAAATTCTATAGTTCAATTAATTATCTCATGTTCTTGTTATGTGTGCCTATTCTTGATGTCTTTTAAGGGATTAGACCAACAATATACATATAATAAAACTGGAACTACCATGTAGGTCTGGCTGCAGCTCATGCTACCTTTTCCTTTCTCTTTCTGAGGCTTTCTTTGCCATTTCCCTTTTCATATAATACTGTGCATTTTAAAATGCCGTTGAACTGAACTATTGAAATTTAGATATTTTAGTGCCTGGATTTTGCAGAGCAGCTTCTTGTATGTCCCTTCGACTCTCTGCCCTTGGAAGAATTTGAAAGATTTTTTTGTGGGCACATGAATAATCATGATACGTCAAACCTTCATAGTTACTTGAGTGTTTTTATTACTCCCATTTTTTCGCTTCTTTAATTATTGGCTGTGTAAAGAACTGTCAAGTGAGAGTCCGTATTAGAAAGCAAGGAACCTTACAAATTTTTATTTGGAAACGCCCTTGATCTGGATCTTCAGCATGAGTCTCGTGCCCTCCTTTACCTTAGCTGCCGTGGGTGAGCTTAATTTCATGCATTTCACATCATGTTATAGAGGAAAATATTCTCTCATCAATGAAATAGTCTGCATCTTGACTCTGGAATTGAAACAAGGCTCATATTCTAATGAAGATTACTTGTATTTAATTAGGCGAAGTTTTTCTTTTGCGTTTGTATGACTCGCCTTTGGCCTACACCCTTCTAATGTTTTCTAAAATCTTATTGTTGAGTTAGTTCATTGATCTTCTGGAAGAACATCCAAGGTTGCGGTTATCACGAGCCAGTGTCTCGCACCGGGGAAAGAATATGTACATGCAAGCGCCCCCGGTATTGGAAGAAATGACTCGAGCAAACCTGAGTCAAACTCTTTTTAATCTGATGGGTAAAGTATCCAGGGATATTGTTCATGTGAATGGTACAGCCACCAACAACGACCAAAAAATTTCCTGCTTGAGAAAATTATCAGTTGTTTTCAAGGGCATTGATGGGGTTACAGATATGGACACAGCTGGAGGAGCATAATTTTTGGATCAAGGACTCAAGATTTAAGAGATCATGGCAGATTGCTAATATTGTGGTGAGGCAGAGAGTATTAGGAAAAAGGATAGGAGTGTAATTTGATATTTATCTGTAACAATCAAATAACCCCCCACATTATGGTTATTCATTTCAAAACCAACGGTCCTCATGGATGAACATTTTTCACTTTCTTTCTGCAGATTTGTTTGCCCATTGGATCATAGCTTAGGGGCGAATTCAATTTTATCATATATGCTTGGTTAGGTTGATAGATTGATGGAACTCTGGACCTTTGGCGCAGGGTGGATTTAACTTTTAGCTTACATTTTCTTTGAAGTGGATTGCCTCTTATTCTTATGAGGGTTAAGCAGGAAAAATGCCCATGAACTTTTATTAAAAGTATATCCAGCATCATATACATTTTGGAGGAGCAAAAATATCCATGAACATTCAAAATAGAAGTAAAAATACCAGCACCGTTAAATTTGACTTACACTATTATATATGTATGTGCAAAAAGAGTATGGGTCTCACTAAAAAAAATTAACAGTGTTAGGTTAAATTTAATGGTGGTGGCAATTTTGCTCCCATTTTGAATGTTTATGAGTATTCTTACACCTTTGAAATGTATATGATGTTGGATGCACTTGCGGTAAAAGTTTATGGGTATTTTTGTATCTTTATTCTTTTTATGATCTCATTTTCATCTCACTTGTTTTGAAAGAAGAATAAATACACCAGGATTGTTGAGACACTCATGCTATTGCAATTCTTGATCTAAAAAGCATATCAGATAGAAATTCAGCATGCAGGTGCTACCACACTTGCGAATGAGACTTTGCCTAGCTGGTGTAGTTTCAACCATAGGCATCCACTAGGATCAACAAAAGTACATGTCATATAAAAATTCAATTTTTAATTTGAACTTAAAATAATTATGGTATACTGTTTTTATTAAAACTAGTATTACACATTGTAGAATTAATTTTTAATGACTATAATGCATTTATTTATACATCTCTAAAAGTGAGTTTTTAGCTCAGAAATGCATAAAGGATTTGACAAAGTGCATGCTTATATATCAACTTATTAGGGAGTATTTTTTTGGGGAACTTATTAAAATCCTGGTGTGTAAACAGAATGTCGATAAATTAATAAATGGAAAGCTATGTGTGACACAAAATTTGATGAAGTAGAGATAAAATGATTATAGTTTTGGGTATTCACTAAATATATCACCGAAAGAATTTTCCAACAAAAAATGAGTCTTACATAATAATTTGAAAAATGATTACATTAGTTGTCTTGTTGGTGGGTTTTTTGTCTGAATCAAGTATTAAAATCTTGATGCCGTCCATTGATTTGACCCTCAACAAAGCAATGTATGACTGACTATGTGTGAAGATAGGGTTAGGTAGGCATAATCCAACGTTAGTCATTGATTGTACCTAACTCTTATTGATCGTCATAGCAAACGATAATATGATGGGAAATTGCCTACGCTTCAAGTGAATGGGAGTTTAGACTCTGATGAATTCATATCCATTCGCTGGATTAGGACCTCTTGACTTGCACCATACCTCATTTTTTTTTCGATACAATTTATAATTATTGTTTTAATATTTAGTAATGATCAATTATAATTTTACGCAGGGTCCAACATTTTTATTAATTTAATGCTTTCTTATTTTATTGACTTGTACAAAAGTGTCGTTTTATAACGACATCGTTTTTAATTGGATACAAATATGCAATTAAATTGGATACAAAGACTGATTATGATGAGTATTATAATTATGATTTCCTGATTGAAAGCCTAATTTGAAATTCAATTTACTATATTTATTATATTAAAACCCTAATAATTGAGCATCAACAATTTTGATAGTGTGATTTTCCGCCCTGACAATAAAAAACGCATTAATCCGTTAAGCTTAATTTAGTTGAAAATCCCTACAATCATGGAAGGTGAATTTCTTGTTTATGCATGGAACACATAAAATAATTATTAACATAATTAATATAATCATGATCCCTAATTTAACTTCTAACTTCAAATCCAACTTACTCCCTTCCATCCGTTTTTACTCAGCATTGTTGATACAGTGCTGAAAAATATGAGAGCATTATGTTTAAATTTAAATATTATTAAATGTCTTTATAACAGGATTGATATATATTTTTTAACATTTAAGTTACCTTTTAATATTAATTGTTATTATCATATTTAGGGATAGACAAAGTTAGAACCAAGAGCGTAACAAAAGTGTTCCTTCTTTGTCCATATGCCATGCAATGAAATTTAGGAGAGCATTGCTGGTAGAGTGGTGAAAAATAGGAAAGCATTACGTTAACCAAATTATAATGTGCTGATCATTTTTTTTATATAAATTATAATTATTGCTTTAATTTTTAGTAATGATAATTTATAATTTTACACAGGGTCCAACCTTTTTATTAATTTAATGTTTTCTTATTTTATTAACTTGTAAGAAAGGTTGTTTTATAATTACATCATTTTTAATTGGATACAAATATGCAACTCTCCAATCACATAGGAAAAAGGTTGAAGTGTGTGTTTGGGATAGCGGTAGGAAAAATGACTTATTGTGATTCTGACTTATTAAAAATGACTTAAAAAAAAGTCAATTTTTGATTCGTGATTTATGTTTGGATGAACGATTAAATACGTGATTTTTCATAAGTTAAAACATCTTTGGATTAGCGATTGTATAAATGCGTTTTTAAAAGTAAAAACTTGAAGGGCATTTGTATATTCTTCAAATTTTAGATAGATCATATATGCGATATCCAACAGTAACATATCATCTGGCCCAGTAAGATATTTGAAAATGCAAACTTGTAACTCCAAAGATGAAGTTCAAACTAAGAATGAAATTTCAGAAATTATAACAGCATAAATACATTGTGATTCACTCTATTATGCCACTTGAGCAAATAACCCCCAATCCCTTCTCTCCCAATCTAAAAAATACTACTTAAATTTTAAAATTTCAAATTGATTTTGTTAACAAGTAATATGATTGATAAAAAAAGTATAACAATTAAACAACTTAAATTTTTAAGAAATCATTTTGTTTAAGATTTTAAAATTTAAATAATATTTATTTATCTTTCTCTATTTTGCAAATAGCCCCCAGAGTCAAATGAAACGCATTGTACTTTTTTTTTTTTTGATAAAAGACAAAAAATGAAATGCGTGGTACGTTGGCAATAAAAATAAATAAACAAAACCCATTGTACTACACGGGAGGCCACCTTATAAACAAAAAAACGCAGCTTGTTTTCCAAAAGAAGCCTCAAGTTCGGGCTTATTAATAAGCCATCTAATTCGGGCTTCTTTTTTATCCAAAAATGCTGTACCAAACACCCACAAAACGGGTTATATTTTTATTTGGGCTTTTTATGCTAAAAACGGGCTTATTTGGCTAAAAAAGTGATACCAAACACTCCCGAAGACAAATAAGTTAGTGGAAATTAGATAAACACTCTAATTGAAAGTAATAGTTATCCACCAAAGCATGAGAGTTAAGCCATCTCTAAACACTTTCAGAATTTGAAATTTGAAATGAGTAAGACCCACAAACAAACTTATTCAATGAAAAATTAAATTACGGAAGCCACTAACCAGGAGCGTGTGGTAGAGCGGTAAGGGCTCTTCCACCCTTAACCTTGGTCGGGGGTTCGATCCCTAGCCTTGGGTATGGAGCAGCGTTAAATCTCCTGGCCAGCTGTTCTACCCATCGAGGTACCTACAAATCAGCGGGGGGATTAGTCGGTTGCTCGGACGGCCCGGTTCCGGGGTCCAGATCTAGCGCCGGATACCTCTGATCAAAGATTAAAAAAAAAAATATGGAAGCCACTTTGATGGAAAGAGCAAGGCTTATTTTTCTTGTTTGATGTTCTTGATTGGTCTGGTACTACTAAAGCTGGGAGTTGACAGTTCGTACAACCCAATATCTTCAACTTCAACCAGTCCACAGGCCACTTGTTTCAATTTCCTTTCTCTTTGATGCAGTTATCAGAGGAGTCACCATCTGAGTTTCTCAATGACATTGCCACCAGTATATGTGAAGTTTTCAAGAATGACCTTCTCTGAACTAAAGTATGAGACACTCATACTACTCGTGGGATATTTTATATTGTAATCCTTTACCTTTAGCTTAACCACAATCTCCCTTCCAATAGCTCCAATGGTTAAGTCTTTAGGGAAGTAAGAAACCCCTACTTGAAATTGAAACTTTTTTCATTGGAATGGTCATTTTGATAAAAAATAACCATTTTCAAATTTATAAAATTACTAATAAGACTTCCAAACCTTCACTATGTTCATCTTAAGCTCAGCTGCTATACAACCTAAGAGCTCATATACATGACTGTTGAATATTAGTACGAAAGACTTTGCAGTTGAATCAAATACTGTGTAATGAACCTTGAACCTATTAAAAATAACCGTTCAAATTTTATCGTTAATCGTTAATGATGAAGTCATTATTCATTTAGTCATTAAGTTAATAAATTATAGTGTGTTGTAAACAAATGGTTGATGAATGTAGATTGCAATTTTAGCTTAGTTGGGGTCGAACATCAGCACTTCCTTATGACATGACTTACATGTCAACTTAGCACCCTCATAGATTGGTTTCTTATCATATGGACATCCATCATAGTATCAACTGTTTGTTGTCTCAAGCTTTTGTATTGTTAACTTGGTAACAATTTCAGATTCCTAAGCAACACATTTCAAGAATGTAAGTTAGTAAGTATTAAAAACATGCGATTGGTTAAAATGGAAACTATTTATCTTTGATAATTTGAATATTTCATTTAGAGTAATTCTGACTAGGAATGCTAAGAGTGGGTCACTTTTGATCTCAGTTGATATGTTGGAGGAAATCTGTGTGAAATCATGGCTTGCCTCAAGAGCACTGGTGAGCCTGTGAAGTAATGTTACATATACGTTTTAATACTATGTACGTTATTATATAAAATGAGAACTTAGATGCACAATAAATATTCATAAAATAAAGTTTTTACTTATCATAAAAGTCCTAGAAAATTTGGATTGAAGAAAACTTGTGTTGTAGTGAAGGCATTACACATGTCTCCATAACCTTGAACAAAAAAACATGTAAGTAAAACGAAATAACAAAAATCATGATGGTACTATAACAAACATGTAATACTTTTTATTCTTTGAAATCGTAGCAAACCGTATGACAACTACGATGGGCACATCCAGATCTTCCATCCAAATATTTTTCTTAAAATATCCTTTTAATTACTTGTATTGGAATGGAGACAACTTCTTAACGAAAACTCTATAATCACTTTAGAAAAAATTATAAATTTAAAAAATAACGTACTTTGAGGTGTTACATTTAATAACAACATGAAACCTTCCAACTATGGTTATGAACCTCGAATTGGATCGGCCGGTTCAGACTGGAAACCTACGAACTGGCCGTGAAATTGGTCTAGTCAGGCTTAGAAATCGGGGTCACTCTTGACTCGGCTCTGACTTGGCCGACTCGGGGTAACCCGGCCATGACCTTGAGCGATCCACCTGAGTTTAGCATGTCGCGCAAGTCATTTATTTTTTTTCTTTCTGAAAAGAAAGAAACGTTGTTGTTTGGTAGTTTTCTTCTTCTTCTTTTTTTTTTTCAATTTAAGCTTCAAGTTTGAAACGGCCAAAACGCTACAAAAAAAAAGGAAAAAATGTAACTCAGAATAAAATAAAAACGACCCTATCGCTCTTCTTCTCCCTCTATGGCGCCAAGCTTTAGGTGCTCGATTAAGCCCTAATTGTGCCGTCATGGGTTAAAGGTCTGAGCTTTCGGTTGTTCTTCACTGCCCGTCACCGTTCGTTGTGGGTTAAATCGTGGAAGATGAAGCATTGGGTGGTTGAAGCTTTGGGTCTTCAAGCTCGGCCTTTGTAGCTTTTTGTTTCATTTTTACATTCACAAAATTTCTGATATCGTCCAGTGCTCTATGATTACTGATTTTTTTGTCTGCCGCTGGATTTCTTTTTGTCAAGAATATGATTATTTTGTGGTGATTCAAGGTATTGAATGATATATGGTATTTGGAATTATGGATGGTGTGATGAGAAATTAAGTTATTTCTTAATTTTTTATTTCTCATCGATCTAGTCCCAGGTTGACTTTAATCTGACTCATTAACCCTTAGCCTTTAGCCCAGTATCCCGACCCGTTCAATGGTTGGTTTGGGTTTAATAACCTTGCTTCTAACTAATTTTCATATTCAGGATTAGTGGGGCTATATTGATAATGAGATAAATTTTATCATATGTTTTTGCGTGGTGTCTGTCGCAATGCCTAGATTCGCGTCTCATCAAAGCCCACTCCCACGTCCTAATATTCGATTCAAAATTCAGAAGTGAAGATAAATAAAGACAAAAGAAACCTCCCACATATCATTGAAGCTTATATAATGATCGATCACTGGGAAGCTCTTGAAGTCAAATCAATTACCCATCCTTCATCTTCATCACTTTCTGTTGTTGAGAAATATAACCAATGCAACAACATAAGCTTCGTACCTCAAGCTCCTCCCCATTATTCCTTCAAACCCAGAAATTTCTCCTCCTCCTCCTCCTCTATAAAACTCTAATTTCCATTCTTTTTAAAATCCTTTAAATTATATTCGATTCTCGCACTATAATATCCCAAAATGTATTTAAAGGCTGAATGTACCAAATAGAAAGTGTAAATAATGTTAGAAACTGCTTTGGGAGTTTTACAAGGAACTTAGTTCCAATCGACTAAAGGAAAGTACCTAATTCTTTTACCGAAAGCTAGAAATGATATAGAGCCTAACTTGAACTTAAAAAGAAGAGGCAATGATATCTAGAAAGAGATAATAAAGAAAAATAAAAGAACTAATGGCAAAACAATTAATATTACCATGATCAACGGTAAAAGAGACACTTGCCACTTGATCTTGAGGTTAAAATTGAAAATAAAAATGAAGGGCTAGGATTTAGCTATAAAAAGCAAGAGTAATCATGAAGGTTGAAAAAAAAATTAAATCTCTCCTCTCACATAGATAGGGATGGCCACAGAGGGGCAAAAGAGGAAGAGAAAAGCTTGGTCAAAGTATCAACCCACATTTGGAAGAACACTTTGGTCAAACTTGA
Source organism: Inga oerstediana (assembly GCA_963210345.1). Lineage (NCBI taxonomy): Eukaryota > Viridiplantae > Streptophyta > Magnoliopsida > Fabales > Fabaceae > Inga > Inga oerstediana. Next base: position 73,870,773 of record OY723399.1, on the reverse strand, counting down.
ACTTGAACATATGAGATCAATTGGTCAATATGTTTTCTCCTTTTTGTGTGGGCAATTTCGGTCAAGTCACCAAATGAAAGAAAGAGAATGTAATTAAAGTAATTGCATACCTATTGACTCAAGCTACAAAGGAAAGAAGAAAAGAAGGAAAAGTCAATTGATCTTCATTTTTTATCAAGTTGAAAAGTTGACAAAAAAGGAAGCTTTAAGGAGGAAATTGATCAACAAATTCTCCTCCTCTTCAGTTGAGAATTTCGGCAAAGCCTAAGGAAAAAAGAGAGAGAATTTAATCAATAGATTTCCTCACCTTTTATACAAGAAAAGTCAACCAAGCACAAAAAAGAAGGAAAGAGGAAGAGCTTGGTCAACACTTGGACTTATGGCATACTTTAAGCAAGATAAAGGACGAGAGAGAGAGAGAGAGAGAGAGAGAGTAAACAATTAATCAACACACATTCTCATCTTTTTGAAGAGCCAAAGTCGGCCAAGACAAGGAAAGGGAAGGAAAGAGAAAATATCCACTCAATTAACCAACACTTGGTTAATTAACCAAGTTACTTTTCAAGAAGCCACCAAATTTGTGACACATCACCACACTCCCAACTCATCTAAAAATTTCGGCTAAGTGTTATGGGAAGAGAGGATTAATGAATTAAACCAATAACTCTTCCATTTACACTCCAAAGTGACGGCCAAAAAGGAGAAAAAGAGTGGAAAAAAAAAAGAAAAAGGAAAGAGGAAGAGTATTTGTAGAAAATAAGAAGCTGGGTAAGTTTCTTTCATCCAATTTTACCTTCTAAATCACCTCTTTAACTTAAAACCTCTTCATAAATATTGTTTCCCTTACTAAGAGCTACAATTTTATGGTTTTTGTTTCTCAAGGGGAGATGTTTTGAGTTGCCCAAGAAGTGTCAAAGTTGGAGAAACAAATAACAAGCCTTAGAAAGTGAAAAATGTGAGTTTATGCTTTAATTTGAACTAAACATATTGTTGATTGGTTGATTATTGTGGATTCTCTTAGCTGCCCTAATTTTGGTTATCATGAGGTTTTAGGGTTTTATGTTGATTTGATTAAGGAAATGATAATACATGGCGTTTAGTGATGATTATAGACTAGTTTAGTGGAAAAATTGCAAACTTGGTATTTGTTTGATTGTGTAGTGTGCTTCGGCCAAGGGCAGGGCAAGGAGAAGGAATGTGATTTTGGTGAATTTGAGGTCACCAATGGATTCTACATGCGAAATTGTGTGGGGGTAGCTTATGGTTGTGATTTTGGATGAATAGGTTAGAAAATGTGAAAATTGGAATTCAATGTCACCTAGGTTTAATGCTGCTAAATGCGAGGTAGGTAGTTTGTGGCTTGTTTTTAATTGAACAAATGTGATCTAATGGCCATGAAACTTTCTACAATTATAGTATACATGATGAGCTTTAATTTGATAAATACTCTATGGCATTTGGATTGGTACATTGTGAGTTATGATTGATTAAAGTTAGGTATTAAATCTGAAGTAATGTTAGTGGCAGTGAGAATTAATTGGCATTATGGAACAATGTGCGTGTAATTGGTAGTGGAAGGCATTTTTCCTTAAAGTTGACTTGGAAAGGGTTACATAGGACTTTGAACTAATCTAATTTGAGTTTCCTAGACAAAGTTATGAATTTTCAAAGTTAGTTGAAAATTCTGACAAGATAGGCTAAACATGCGAAAATTAGGTGTTTAGGGTAAATGGTAATAAGTTGGAATTCCAAGGGTTACGTTAAGCACTTGGAGCTACTGTAGGCACATTAACTACACATTGGGAATAATGCATTGACTTTAAAGACAACCAACTTAAGTGTTTTGAGTTATTAAAGGATTGGGACAAGTAATAACTCGCCCATTTGTGAATTTTATCTTATAGGATTTGACATTTACCCTGGACGCCCGAAAAATTGAGAACAAGAACTAAATTTGGAAAGGCTACTAGGTAGTATCTTATCCCCTATATCATATGTGTTGCTTTGTATGAATTCCCTATCATCTGCTTATATACAGGATAGTTAGTCCCTAGGCGGTAAGATCTACAAGTACAAATTGTACAGGGAGTTACCCTAGGCTGCAGCATAGGGAGTTACCCTAGTTTGCATATCTTGTTTGGGGCGGAGGCCCTGGGTTGCCATATCAAGATCACCAAGTACTGTGGTTTTGTGATAAAGGCTCAGTTAGACCCTTTGTTTGCTGCATACTGTGAGTGTACTGTTTGATGATTTGCTTTACATGCTTAGTAATGTGCATATCTTATAAGTGATTATTGTACTACCGAGATTTCTTTGAATCTCACCTTTTCCAACAATTAATCCACAGCAAAGGCGAGCAATTCCAAGGCAAGAAAGTAATCAGAGATGGGTGAAGTGCATGACAAAAACCTCTAGTCCTGTCGTTAGTCATATATCATTATGGGAATTGTATAATTTATAAATGTAACTAAAGTATGGCTAGCGGTAGCAGTAGCGGTAGACACAATAGATGTAACCCGAACATTAGTATATCAACTCGCACACTAATACCTTAAAGCGATAAGTGAATTAGAATCTGACAACCAAACACTAAAAGCCCGTAAATTAACCACCATCACCGGGCTATTGCTAGAGAACGCTTTGTTATTAAATAAAAGGATTTGAAACTGATGAATGATAATGAATTTGCAAACCAGTTAGAGACTACACTTAAAATAATTTTAAAAGTTTTTAAAAAACCCACTCAAATGCATATTTGAATCCTGTATTGAAGTCAGGACTTTAACAGTTTACGAACTATTTCTCGTCTTTGGTTTGATGCCATTATCTGTTTAAACTCATCTAAACATTTAAGAAAATATGGTGTTACATGCACATTACTTCGGTCTACTGAAATAGTAAAATCAAACTTGACATTAATCTCTCAGAGAAATTTCGTTTTCTTTTTATTGATTTTCTAGTATGTTGCAGGCATTGGGAGATTAAGATTTTGTAATTGTAACTTGTCAGCAACCAAGCATCCATTTCCATGCATGCTGATTTTAAACTTTAATTTTGTTAAATATAGGTAATTGGCATTTGTGAAGCCCACAAGCATAAGCGCGCGAGACTGCCACTTGTTTGAGAAACTTTGGCCGCTAGCGCGAAACAAGAAATGTTCAATCTTGGATTGGAAGGATCGCCTTGCTGCGAGTAGGGTAAGAGGAGAAAAAATTCGCAACCATTTCGAGGTTTTCGAAGCCAATCAGTAATGGCGGTCGCCAACTTCGCCTTATTCACTCTCCTCATTTTGTGTCCTCTTGCTGTCCTCGTTCTCCTGTATTTCATCGTGCGGCCCCGTCCGGCGAAGGTCCAGATCAAGAATCGCCATGTGTTCATCACCGGGGGATCGAGTGGGATCGGCCTCGCCCTGGCCCGCCAGGCTGCTGCTGAGGGTGCTCGCGTTTCGATCCTTGCTCGCTCTTTGGATAAGCTCGAGGAGGCCAGGAATTCGATTCGCCTCTCTACCGGCATCGATGTGGCCGTCTACTCCGCCGATGTGCGCGACTATGATGCCCTGAAACGGGCCGTGGATGAAGCGGGGCCGATTGATGTGTTGATTGTGAATCACGGGGTGTTTTGGGCTACGGAGATCGAGCGGCAGGAATTGTTTGGGGTGAAGTTCATTATGGACGTGAATTTAATGGGTAGTTTCAATTTGATCAAGGCTGCGTTGCCGGGAATGAAGAACAGGATGGACCGGGGACCTGCTTCAATTGCTATTATGTCGTCACAGGCTGGTCAGGTATTGTCCTCCTATACTTTGAAAGGGTTATGGAACTTCGTTATCAAATTGCTTCCTCGATAACATCTACGAATTGTTATGATTTTGCACTCTCTACCTAAAGGGGATTTGTTGAGATTAAACCATGCATCTTTGTGTAGGTACTCTATCTCAAGAGTGCTTTAAATTTTTCGTTCAAATTATCATAAAAATTTCTGTGGAGTTTTTCTGGAAAATGGGATCTATCTACTGAAAATGTACAATCAGTAAAACAATCACATGTTGAGTGTATCAATCAAGAATTCCACTTTCTGACACAGCATGCAGTCAAAAAGTGCATATATATCAAAACTGATCACAACTCCCTGCTTGTAGTTTCATGAAGCAATCAACTTGATTGTAAATTATAGTATTATACAACAAAAGTAAAACAAAATTGGCATATTGCACCCACTAGAACAAGTGCTGGGATTGGCACTGTGGAGGTGACTTGATTTAGAATGTTGGAGTCGGACTTGGGAAACATTGCACTTGGAAACATGGAAAACAGGAAGTGAGTTATGAGAACGTAATGAGTAAATAGCGTCCCATGATAACTGAATGAAGGCAAGCTTGGCACCTGTGTTTTTGTAGAAAATCCATAAAATATTATGAACTCAAAAGTTGAGGAGTCTATGTGCCTTAATAAATGAATTCAGCTACAAAAGTGTTTTACAACATTTCACACAGGGTAATAAGATAACGAGTAGAACTTTTGAAAGAAATATTATGGTTCCAGACAACATTCCAAAGAATTAGCAACCGTATATAATGATTTCAACTGCCAAATAGATAATAAATTCATAGGACTGAATAATTCTAAATCAATTGAAATGAACGTCAACATTTCACATAGGGTAATAAGATAACAAGTAGAATTTTTGAAAGAAATATTATGGTTCCAGACAACATTCCAAAGAATAAGCAAACCGTATATAATGATTTCAACTACCAAATACAAAATAAATTCATAGGACTGAATAATTCTAAATCAGTTGAAATGAACGTCAAAACAGAATAAACAGCTTTTAAAGAAATATACAACAATACCATTTTCAATTTCAAGTTCATTTCATGTTTCACTTCTGGGAGTTCTAAAACTAGAACAATTTGTCTTGAGCATACAGATCATGTTGCTAACTAACATGACCAATTGTGAGCACATGGGTCGCGCAGTAAAATGTAAATAGCCAGATCTGTTGTGAGCACATCTTTAATAAAGCATATAACGATCAGAGAGAACTTTTCTTGTTATTATCTCTCTATCACATCTATTGATCATGAAGTGCTGTTAGCACTGCCATACCTTAGTTGGGGTTCAAACCATGGTGTAGTAAAGATCAACAAATTTCCTATTAGAATCCTGCATTTTGTAACTAAGTTCCTGCTTATAAATATCACAAATGAGTGCGATGTACAATAATTTCATTTCAACATTTCATTAGGCAAGTGAAATTATTGTGTAGAATATTTTTATGCCCATTGCTGCGCAAAACCCCTGAAGAATCATGTCAGCTTAGGGCATCTTACTTTACAGTGTTGAGGACAATAGAAATAAGTGGTTGATTGTTTGATCAGATATGCTAATTATCTCTTGCCTTGGATTCTAAAGCTGTTAATAAAAATTTATAAGTTAGTAGTATGAGTTATATATCTGTTGACATGAATTTATATTTTATTTGTAGGTTGGTATTTATGGTTATACAGCTTATGCTGCAAGTAAATTTGGGCTTCGTGGTCTAGCAGAGGCATTGCAACAGGAGGTTGTAGCAGATGACATTCGTGTTTCTCTTATATTCCCTCCAGACACAGACACCCCGGGTCTATTGGAAGGTATTGAACAGTTTTTGAGCTTATTTTTTTCAATTACATCATTTTTTGTTACTGTTCATATGCATTTTGTACTGGTGATGAGTTAAGTAGTCTCTTGGATATCATCTGTTATCAATTTGATCTTGTTTGTTTAAGCTAATCATGGATGTGAGGAGTCATAATCTACAGATCAGAATACTTGAATCCATACATAGAATAACTTACTGCTTAGAATGTCAAGCTGATTGTTACACTTTCTTAGCTAAATATTTCCTTTTGGTGGGCACTGATAGTATATAAAATTATGTTTCTAATTTCCCTTAAATTATATATTTTTGGTAAAAAAAAAAAATTCCATTATATTTAAGCGAGTTGTGAAAGCAGTGCTAATGGGAATAATATATATCAAGAGAATGCTCATAACTCATGGTTCATCACTGAATACCAGGTTATGTGCATTCTTATCAAGAGAATGGTCATAACTCATGGTACAGTCACTGAAATATTTGGTTTTCGATAGAGCATAATAGCGTCATGCGATTCATGTAGCTGATAGGGTTTTTGTTGTTGTTGTGTCAAATATCTGATTATTAAATCCCTTGGTAATGTTTTCCCCCTTCTTTTTTCTGTAGTCAAGTGAATTGATAAACTGAAACATGCTCTTTGCAGAAAACAAGACAAAACCACAGATAACCAGTTTAATTGTGTCCTCCAGTGGTTTAATGAAAGCTGATGAAGTTGCTCGGAGAGCTTTAAATGGCATCAAATCTGGCAGCTTTTCCATCCCCTGCAATTTTGAGGGATACTTGCTGGCCTTAGCAACTTCTGGTTTTTCCCCACAAAGCTCATTCTTAATGGCATTTGTTGAGGTTTTTGCTGCCGGAATATTACGCATTGTTGTACTATTTTTCCAGTGGACTTGGTACAGAAGTATAGAGAAATTCCATGCCCAAAGACGTGGTAAGTGTTGGACAAACTGATATATATGAAGTGATGGAGGAAACATCCTGTCCTTGTGTTCTAATTTATTCAAAGCAAAGTATCTATCTCAAATATGCTAAACTTATTTGGTTAAGACTAAAGAACTTCAAATTTGGTTGCTTGCTTATGTAATTATGTTAACATAGGATTGTCACGGCGTTAACTTTTTTATCTGGGTATGAAGTTTAAAAAAAAAAAAAATTCAAATTTTCTTCCTTTTTAAATTTTTTCTTAAACGTTGCAGAATTCTAATTCCTGAAGATTGTTTAATGGAAAACCCTGTGCTCTGCTGTTCAGAGTTTTATTTCTTTTTGGTTATTGACTTGATGAACCTGGGACCCATTCTTTCTCTCTTTCTTGGGAGGGGATAGAGAAGGACTCTGTTTCATAATTTTAACGTGGCAACATCACTTTCACATGATTTGTTATAAAATGTTTAATGTTGCTTGATAAGATCATTTGCCATACAGGATTGCTGATCCTGTAACATTTCTTGTACCTTTTTTTTGTAGGCAAATAGATATTGTTAGGTGGATTCTCTTAACCCGAGTTTCTGCTATCATAGCTGCCCTCTTCAACTCTATGAAGGTGTATGGTCTCCTGAAGCTGCTAAAAGACTAAAAAGCTTATTCAAATCACGGTCCTGCTATACTTGTGATATTGATGAGTTGTTCTTCTATCAGCTTCAGACGATCCCCCACTGAGCTGAAGCTCGTCTCTGTGGCGTGTTTTCAGACATGTGATAGTAGATAACCGGATATGGTTTTGGTCCAGTCTGTTCAATGTTGAGGCTTATGATTTATGATAAACAAGGACTCGTTAATTTTTGTAATAGGAACCAGTCAAGTTCAGGTTTGTGATTTCTTTATTTCTTGCATGAGAATAACTCATTGTCGGGGAGAAAATAGAGAAGAAGGGAAAGGGGATGATGTGATTTTCATTTTCCATTCTGGATGGTTAAATGCAAGTCTTATACAATAGTTTTTCATCTATTAATGGATTCTTTTTTTTTTTTTTGATAGTGACTATTAATGGATTCTGATTTACTCAAGGAACTAAAAACCGGATCGGGTAACAAATCGGTCACAACACAGGATCAAGGGTTAATGGGTCAATCGGGGTCTAACCGGTAGTTGAACCGGTCATATTAAAATATTATAATTTATTAGTGGCAATATATATTAATATATTTTTAAACTTTTATAGATAAAAATGAAGATTTAAAAAAAATACTTAAAATCTATTAATATGAGTTATAATGCTTATACTTATGTAATGATATCTCATTTTCTATAATTATTATATCTTTTTAAATAATTTTTTAATTATCTTCTTTATTTTTTTTAGATTTGTTCTTTTTTATCTATTTTTCTCTTCATTTTGGTTTTCAACTTCCAATTATTTCCTAAAAAAGAAAAAAAAAATTAAAAATAAAAAAAAAATGAAACCGATCTAACCGGTTGAACCACCGGTTATGACCGGTTCAACCGGTTTCAGACCGGTTCCCTGGTTTAACTATCAAATCAGACTGGATCACTGACCGGTTTCTGGTTCAACCGGTCGCACCGGCCGGTCCGATCCGGTTTTTCATACAGTAGATATACTAGACTATTGTAAAAATAATTTTACAAATATGAATGTGAATTGTATGAAGCCTAAGTGATGATTTTTCCTTTGTTTCTGAGAAACCTCGATCGCCTTCAGTAGAAGTCTAGATGGTGAAATAATTTTGTAACCACATTCTTGTCAATTATGAAAGTGCCGTACGTAAATGAAATCACGATAGATTAGGATTTCAAAAAGGGTATTGATGGTTCAGCAAGCACTCGGTCTATTTTTGGAGGTGCAATCAGTATCTTAAAATATTTAAAAGGGCAATCAGCACCCTAAACTATATTTGGAGGTGCAGTAAGCATCGTAATATATTTTTAGAAGTGCAATCAGCACTCTAATGTATTAAAAATAGAGCAATTACATTCCTTCACTAACAGAATACTAACTCTGTTTGCCAACACACTTTTTTATTTCCTTTTTCATCGATCTTCAACATGTTTGTCTCTTTTTTTAGTATTTAAGGGTGCAATTTTGCCCCTAATATATTAAAAATAGAGCAATTGTACCCTTTTACTAACAGAATATTAATTCAATGTTTGGGGTTTAAGATCGATGAAAGAGAAAAGGAAATAGTGTGTCAGCAAACAGAGTTAGTATTCTGTTAGTAAAGGAGTGTAGTTGCTCTATTTTTAATACATTAAGGTACTGATTGCACCTCCAAAAATATTTTAGGTTGCTTATTGCACCCTTAAATACTTTAGAGTGATGATTACATTTCCAAAAATAGTTTAGGGTGCAATCAATCACTTTAAAACTGTTTACACCTCCAAAAATAAATCGATATGCTAGATGCATCTTTACCTTCTAAAAAGAATTACTCAAACGGTGTAATCGAGCTTCATAATAACTTTTCTGGGCTTAAACGGACTTAAATAGACTTCCCCCGATAAATCAAACAGGAAACAAGTAGCATACCAAGTTATAAGCAAATATAAAAAAAAACACATTCTATCTTGTGAATCTAATCATGTAGAAAAATAAATAAATTTTATGCGCGTTTCACTTTTATGCTTTAGTCTCTCTCTGAATATATAAATATATAATTTATAAGCAAATGTATAACTTATTTTTCACCCAACACTCTTGTATGGATAAATTATCTACCTCATACTGTGGACAAATTTGGAATTAATTCGAATATAATTTTAATTGTTGGAAAGCTCTCCAAACTACTTTATTTTATTTTATTTTTTGCCAAGCACAAATATTTTTTCATTATAAGTAATCCTAACTGAGGCACTATTGGTTACATAATATGAACACCTCTCCCAACTTGTTTATTGTTTTAAAAGACTTGAACTCAAAATAAAGCTTGATACTCCCTCAGTCTTTAATATAAGATATATTTATCAAATTTGATTAAATTAAAGAAGTTAGTTAATATAATATGTATTTTCTAAAACACTCTAATCATCTTCTTCAATCCCCTCATTCTCTCTATTAAGGGAGTATCAATAAGGCCAAATTATGAAAAGATTGAAAAATATAAAAATATATTTTATATTTAAAATCAAAATCAAACTTTCCAAACATGTATTAAGTAACTCAAAATTTGTTGAACCAGGCTTTTTAGTGAACATTCATAGTTAAGTGATATTGTGTTAGGACACATAGGCCCAAGCTTAGTGAAGGCTAGTGTGAATAATGGGAGCATTGTGTGTGGGCCTGTTGAAGACAAAGATCGAGAAAAGGGATAGTCTCGGGCAGAACGGGCCGTTAGAAGGAATCTTGTTGACGCCCAAATAAGCAACCGCCTTAGACAGTTAGACCACATTTTGTCTGTTGCCTCCAGATTCCGGTGACCATTTCGAAGGAGCAATCTTGAATCCACCAGATATGGCATCCTCCATCGTGAAGCGAGCTACTTGCTCCGCCGTGGCTGTTCTTCGATCCAGAGCGTCGCTGAGGTCTTACGCTAGGGTTGCTTCTGGCACTGACATTATCGCCGCCGCACCTAATATTTCCCTCCAGAAAGCTCGCTCCTGGGATGATGGAGTTTCATCTAAGTTCTCCACCACTCCTCTCAAAGATATCTTCAAGGTCCCCCAAACTAAATTTTGACGTGCTTGTTTAATGTTCTTTTTTTTTTGGGGTGTTTTCCAAGATGAATTTTCAGTTCGGCTGATGCATTACTTGCTGAAGTACTTGCAATATTGGCAAATAGTAATAGACGGATTTTGGATTAAATATTAGAATGGAAATTTGTAGGCATTATGAATTATGAATTAAATTTAAACTTGAACCTATCTTCCGATTTTCTATCCGTTTCTGTTGATTTGTTTGTTTTATCCCATTTGGTCTCACTTTCTAATATGTTTTTTTCCCATCAATTTGATGTTTCAGGACAAGAAAGTCGTCATCTTCGGCCTTCCAGTAAGTTGACACCACAGTATGTTGTAAATAACGTATAATATTTTATACATTTTGTGGTGTTTGTATTACCGTTGGCATACACTCCCTCCATTTGACATATGGTAGGGGACTTATTTTGTTTGTTTTTGACTTTCTGTGGTACTATCTCCTGTTCTAAATTGAACTACAAAGTCCTACATTTAGGATTGGAGAAATATTTTTTGTCCTCCTTTGAAAAGAAAAAACGATGTTAATGGTGAGGGATTGGATGCTTTCTATGTGTGTATTAGAAATGGTGCTTTTTGAAAGAAACTATGATAATTTTTATCTGTATTCATCCAGAATACTCTGCTTATCCATGTCATGATGCTTTGGAATGTCTCAGGGTGCATACACAGGAGTTTGCTCAAACAAACATGTTCCTGCTTACAAAGATAACATTGAAAAGTTTAAGTCTAAAGGCATTGATTCTGTTATTTGTGTGTCTATCAATGATCCTTATGTTATGAATGCGTGGGCGGAGAGACTTCAAGCCAAAGATGCTGTAAGTTATTAGTCCTGCCCTTTTCCTTGTGTTAAGATCACTCTGTGTTTTCAATTGCCCTCCTTGACAATTATTGTATTTGCCATTATTTTTTAGCCTTAAAAATTAGTTATTCTCTATATCTACTTCCATCTCTGCAGTCTTTTTGTTACCCATTTCTTGTTTGGTAACTCACAACATCATTCATTTCACTTTGAAACTGAAGAAACCGAGAGCTTTTGTGAGTGACTCACTGATGATCTTATTCCTTTCTGTTAGTTGGGATATATACATGAAAATAGGATGAGGACCATTAGTTGTTTGGCCGAGATACATGGAGAGAAATCAGGAAAAAAATAAAATACAAAAATCAAATCTAATTCAAGTTTCTATTTACGTCCTATAATCACGGGATCCAATAATTAAGGGATTCCAACAGAAACCTTTTCCATTTTCATCATACTATTTAATTTCAGCCGGTTTGGTATTTAGCTCGCCAGTTATCGCAACACATAATAACAGTCTGTCTCTTCTTGGATTAGACTTTTAGTAAACAAGAAGGATTAGAGACTTTTGGTTATTGTTGTTGTTATTGTTTGATTTGATTTGACTAGAGACTTTGTTTCGGCAAAGGTTATTGTTAAATGTCAGCACCAAAAATCTGATTAGCAAGAGATAATTGAATCTAACTCATGCCTCCGTCAATCACTCACTTGCCCACCATTTTGTCTCTCTGACTTTCATCTACTCTGTTTCTGTATTTTCCCCTATATATATTGTAATCGTCTAAGCATTTGAAATATGAATAAAGTAACAATGAGATCATTCAATCTCATATGGTATTAGGGCTCTCCCTAAGAGGTCCAATGGCCAGAGAAATGCGAGAGATAGGTGAGGGACAGTGTGCTCCGATCTCCCTCATGGAGGCGCGTTAGAGCACACCGCCCACCCAGATAGAGGCGGAAGGTGTCACACCCACCCTGGTTTTACCCCCCTCTGGGGATGCCCCGTGCCGGTGGTGCCCACCCCGCTCACGTACTTGGGGCTGCCAGGTGGCTGGGCTGGCTGGTCTCACCCCTCATGGGCTAACCTGTGTTCAATCACCTTTTCTCACAATTTCATTGTATGACTCATAAGCTTAGTTCCTTTGTAGTCTGCACAATTCTAAATATCTCCTTTATTCTTATAAATAGGGATCAAAGAACTTTTTCTCCACTCATTCGGCATTTTCTTGGATCGTAAAATCTCATTAAATAATTTTGTGAGTCACAACACACCCTCTTCACTCAAACATTTTCAAATTTCAATAGGAATACCATCAAGTCCAATAGCTTTACCATTTTTCATTTTCTTAAGTGCTTCCTTAAGAGCTCTTCCAACTTGAATCCTATGGTAAAATGACAAATTGAGATCACCTTCTCAAATTGTCAAATCTTCCCAATCACAAAGCGACCCTCCCCTTCCATCATTGAACAACTTATAAAAGTAGGCTTCCCACCTATCTTTAATATCTTCATCAGTAACCAAAACTTTGCTTTCTTTGTCCTTTATACACTTCATTTGGTCTAAGTCTCTCGATTTTCTCTCTTTGTTTTTTGTAATCTTGTAAATCTTACGTTCTCCTGCTTTTGTCCCTGACTTTTTATAAACTCCTCATATGCTTTATTACAAGCTTCACTCACTATCTTCTTGGTCTCCTTTTTAGCCAAACAATACCTTTCCTAATTTTCAATATTATTATACAAGTGTATGGCCTTAAATCAATCTTTCTTATGCTTGACTTTCTCTTGAACTGTCTCATCCCACCACCAAGTCTCTTTATCTTATCTCCCAAAACCTTTTGATTCTCTCAAAATTGCTTTAGCAACCTTCTGGACCTTTTTAGACATATTCTACTACATGATATTAGCATTTCTTTGTAACTCCCACTCCCCCTCCTCCAAAAGAATTCTCTTCAAAATCTCCCGATTCTCCCCTTTTAATTACCACCACCTGACCCTAGGGTTTAAAACACCGGCGCTTTTGTTTTTAGACATATTCTACTACATGATATTAGCATTTCTTTGTAACTCCCACTCCCCCTCCTCCAAAAGAATTCTCTTCAAAATCTCCCGATTCTCCCCTTTTAATTACCACCACCTGACCCTAGGGTTTAAAACACCGGCGCTTTTGTTTTACACACTTAATATTCACATCAATGATCAAAACCCTATGTTGTGCAGTCACGCCATCCCCAGGGATCACTTTGCAATTAGTACAAAGTCTTCTATCAAGATTCCTTATCAAAAAGAAGTCAATATGTGTCCTAACAACTCCATTCTTGTATGTTATTAAATGCTCCTCCTGTTTATTAAAGCAAGTGTTGACAATCTTAAGGTTATATGTCAGGGAGAAATCAATAATAGATTGACCTTCATTATTAAACATGCCAAATCCAAAACCACCATGAGCCCTTACATGAGGTCCTGCCTCCTTACCAACTTGTCCATTAAGATCTTCTCCAATAAAAATCTTTTCGGTTAGCGGAATACTCTGAATTAGCCCCTTTATATTCTTCCCAAAACTTTTCCTTAAGATGTGCTTCTGCCCCTACTTGAGGTGCATACGCACTAATAATGTGTATAGTATCCTTCCTAACAATCATTCTTAAGGAAATGATTCTACCCTCAACCCTTTTAACTTCCTCCTCATTCTTCTTCCATGCATTATCAGCAATGACCTTTCCTGTGTACCAGAGCTTAAAACCATTAATTTCCTGAGATCTTTCTCTTGATCATTTAGTTTCCTAGAGGCACAAGATAATAATCTTTCGATCATTCATTACGCCCCCCACCTCCTAAGATTTGTCATTCTGAGTCCCAATGTTTCAAGTGCCAAATCTCATCTTGCTCTCATGAACTAGTTTTTTTAGCCGCGTCCGTTCAGAAGAGAGCGGTAGCTCTTACTCATTTAACACTACATCCGAGCGATGATGCAGCGGCTCTCGCTCACTTCCCACTGTACTCGAGGCATACAACGCAGAATTTCTTCATTGATTCATATTTATTAAAGATTCGATAGGGTTTTATGTTGATGTTGACGAGGTCTAACACAACCCTCCTCTTTTACCTGGGCTTGGGACCGGCTATAAACATAGGCTTGACCTCCCATAAGTCCAGAAATGTATTTAATCTATATGGATATTGTGTCCTTCACAACACATAGTCAGAATGGCACTAGTATTACTTGTATCTGATTACCATGCCTCAATAACTAAGTTTTGGGGTGTAAAATATTTCTTTGCAGATTGAATTTTATGGGGACTTTGATGGGAGCTTCCTCAAAAGCTTGGATTTAACAACAGATCTCTCGGGTGCTCTGCTCGGAACTCGATCTCAAAGGTATATTTATTGTTCATCCTAAAAATCTGTCATCCACATGATTATCATGTGTTCTTGAATATGCTTCAGAGAATTTGCTTTCTACATGATGATACACATCTTCTCTGCCTTGCACTACTATTTTTGTTTCTCTAAAGAATAGCTGCTGTTGTCTTGGTGTAGATGGTCAGCTTATGTGGTAGATGGGAAAGTTAAGGCTCTTAACATTGAAGAAGCTCCATCTGATGTCAAGGTTTCTGGTGCAGAGACCATTTTGGAACAGATTTGAAGTCCTTTGCTTTTTATGCACATAAGTTGTAATATTATGTTCTTTAGTTTTTCCCCCACATAAGATGTTACCCTCCCAATAAGATGTATCTGATGCCTCCGGCTGAGAGACAATGCTGTGAGTTGAGTCTCTGATGCTTCCATTGTTTATTATCTGTATCAGAAGTGACTAATGGCAAAGAAGTTTCTTGCATGAAGCATGTCTGTTTTGAAGTGTAATGATGTCTCTTATCCTTTTTTTGGGTGTCATTATGAGCTCTAATCTATGATCAGACTCCTCTCTGAGCTTTCACTCTTCATCTTCTTACTGTGCATATATCCCTTGGTCACTTCAGGTGTAGTTCTGAAGTTATATATTGCATCTACGGGATTTCCCCTTTTGGAGTTAATATGTTGAGGAAATTTGTTAGGGTGCCAAACATTGTCTAAATTTGCTAAGGTTTTTGTAGTAATATGTTGGTAGCGCATTTTTTGTAACTCGGAACCCTGGATGCGTGAGTTATGGTAAAAGAAAATTTTGAGTTTATTGTTGACGATACACAAGAAGGAAGAAAGGAATACGAGAACTTGGAGAAGCAGCCACAAGGGAGATATAGACAGATGCAGCTGGACTCCACAGCTTGGCCGACACCCAACTCCTGAGCTCATCCTAAGTCCTATGACACGTTGGCATTATGACTGACAGGTGGCACCCCTATTCCTTCATACCTGTCAATAATTCCCCATTTGAGGGGCGATTAGTTATCCCTACAACATCTTCTGCTCATTATCACAACACGTAGTTCTCACTTGTGACTCACCTCTTAGTTATAATGCTAGTACTATTTGCACTTCATCTTCAAGCAGCAACAAAGGGTTCTTCACAATCACATGCTGTTGTAGATTCTGCAGAAATGGCCGGCAATGAGCAGAAGTTTCCTCCCCGGAGCCAGCAAACCCACCCTGGCAAAGAACATGTAATGGCTCCCACCCCACAATCCATCATTCCTGACTACAAGCCTTCTAATAAACTCCAGGAACACATACAAAACATTTACTAATCTGTTTTTATTAAATTTTGTGTGCCATTTCTAATTACTTGAATCAATTCTTGAGAAGGTTATCTTTCTATTAAAATAGTTCAAACCAACCTAACAGGACTTCCCTTACCATTACTCAGCTTTGCAATCTAGAAGGTCTTTAATATAAGACATTTGGAGGGTTGGTTTTAGTCTTAAATATAAGGCATAATTTTTATATTTGTAAATTTTTTTCTAATTTACCTTAATAATAATTAAGAAGGATAGGGAGGAGAGAATTAGGAAAGATGATTATGGTGTTTTAAAAAATACATGTCATTTTAACTAATTTCCTTAATATAATCAAATTAAATATGTTATATATTAAATACCTGATGGAGTATTAGATTTTAGATTTTTGAGATATAGGTATATATTATGATTGTTTTTCTATCAAAGGATTTTCGTATCTCTTAGTAAGTATGCTTCCTTCAAATATTCTATACCTTTTAACTCTTTCTCTAATTAGTCCATGTGGAGTCTTTAATCTATAAATGGTTGGAGAAACAGGGAAAGGTGGCGTTGGTGACAGGAGGAGACTCTAGAATAGGAAGAGCGGTATGCATAAGTTTTGCCAAGGAAGGTGGAACAGTGGCCTTCACTTACGTGAAGGGACAAGAAGACAAAGACAAGGACGACACTTTGCAAATGCTCCTCCAGTTCCAGACAGCCAATGCTAAAGAGCCCATGGCCATAGCTTCTGATTTATATTGGATACGACGAAAATTGCAAGCAAGTGATCGATATCGTCGTCAAAGAATACCAACGCATTGATATTCTTGTTAACAATGCAGCAGAACAGCACATGACTAAGTCTCTCGATGACATCACTGAACAACGCTTTGAAAGGGTTCTCAAAACTAATATCTTCTCACAATTCTTCTTAGTGAAGCATGTTCGATAATCAACTCGACGTCGGTGAATGCGTACAGTGGGAATCCGATGACGCCGGACTACACTGCAACCAAAGAGGGCATTGTGGCGTTCACGAGAGCTCTGGCTCTGCATTTGGTGAGCAATGGGATTCGGGTCAATGCGGTGGCGCCCAGGCCGGTGTCGATGCCTCCTGAGATGATCCAGAACTTGGGGTCTGATGTTCCGATGAATCGAGCAGCTCAGCCTACTGAGATTGCACCTTGTTACGTGTTCTTGGCTTCTCTTCAAGACTCTTCCTACTTCACCGGTCAAGTCCTCCATCCAAATGGTATGTCTCCCTATAATGCCTCATATATTTTGTGCTCACTGTCTCTCCTTAACATAAGAGTTGGGCAAGGAGTTTAGTTTGGTCTATATAAGAGTTTAATCTACTTTTTTTTTTCTAAATTTATAATTTTTTGTCAAAGTATCTTATTGATTGCACGATTAAAGATTTCTATTAAGGATAGTTTTAATGCATACATGATTGAAGAGGGTATTTTAGTGAAACTAACACCCATTTATACAAATAACTAACTTAATTCATTTCCTTAATATTTGTAAATTGATTATATAGTTCTTATATTAAAGATTGGATGTAGTATATAATAAACAACAACAACAAATCTTATTTTATTAAGCAGAGTTTTCTACATATATCGTATACGACATCATTGTATTATATCAACAACTAAATTTTTAAATATATTATTTATCAAGAGGTCAAGTTTAATGATTTTGTTAGGTGCTTTTTTCTATGGTATTTTTCTACTTTTTTTAAAAGGCTCCATACTATCTAATCTACTCACTAACACTTTCAATATCCTTTGTTATATATATCTAAACTACCTTAAATGATTTTCTACTACTTTCTCTTAAATTACATCAATTCTTCCTCATACATGTTTATTAAGATTTTTTTTTTTAACCATTAACACACATCTTTCTTAACATCCTTATCTCCATTTTTCTTACATGTCCCAAACCTTGATAGAGCAGCAGGGTTTGGTCCTCAACAAACTCTGCCAAATCTCTTAACTCTGTCAAATCTCTTATGAACATTTTGTCTATAATAATTCAAATACAAATTTATTTGATGCTTAAGCTGTTTATTTTGTTTTACAGGCGGAATGATCGTGAACGCTTGAAGTTCCTTAATGCTGAACTTTTGACGCGACATGTTTCTTCTGGGGGAAGCATAACACAAAAGGACTCTTGGATGAAACTTGTTTGTGTCTGTATGTAATCATAATATAGTATGAATAAGGGTATATGGGGTTCAAAGGTGTATGAATTTTGTACATCATTTGAAAAGGACATATTAAGACCATGCATGGTTATATTTCTTCATTTCCCATCATAATTCATGGAATAATATTAGTTTTTTAAATGACAAGGCCATCTTTAATTACAGAGTTCTTCAATATAATGGTAACACCAGATCTTATGTAAAACCCTTCAGAAGATCTATCTGCCTCTTGTATGCCCTGCAAGTTCATCCAACACCAGAAATTCAGTACCATTTTCATCATTTAAACCATCCCCTCACGTAATTCACAGTTTAACTGATACAAAACAAAATGCTAATCATATACAAGACTAAGCAAGAAAAGATTAACTTGGTCTACTTAAAATTTTTTCTGTTGACTTCAAGTCGGCCTTTGATAAGCTGGACTATTTTAATTAGGATTTTCCCACTTCATTATAATATACCTGATATCACATTTCTAGAGAGGATTTTTAATTTGGAGGCAAACAAGGAATATTCTCTAGCATCTGAAGTATGCTAGGAAAAGTTCTACAAAATGCAAGAGATTCCGCCTTCTTAATATATTGTCACTCTAACTCAATAAATTGGAGGTGTCTCCTCAGCTATATTCACCCCAATCAATAAGTTATCTTGCTATCTCTCTTTCTCTTGTATGACCCGAATCTAGACCAATAAGTATTCTCTCCTTTATTTTCTCACATTTTCAATACTATATTATATATAAGCAGTGAAAAGGAAGTTAGGTATCAGTGAAAAGAAGGGAACTTGGTCTAATTATGTGTGTGTGTGTGTCGCATCAACATCAGTCTTTGAAGAGTCATACCTCTGAGTTTGCTATTACAACGTTCTTTCCAATTCTAGCATTTTTGTCAATAATGCAGTCTCTGCAGATTAGCAAGACGAAGTGAGAAACTAGAGCAGTTAAAACTTATGTTGACCAGTTTCTGGTTGAACCGGCCCAGTCCAGTACGGTTTTGCATGGATTGTAATGAAGATTTTGAGTTGCTGTTTCCTACTTGATTTGGGTATTTTCTCCAATCCCTACAGGAACTCTTCCCTCAGCTAATAGTTCTGCTATTTCAGCATCTGTTTCATAGAAATCAGCTCCAAGCATCACAGTATCCTGCATAACAAGTACAATATTTTAGCTAAATAACTTTGTTTTGTTTTTATTTATGATTTTTAATAGAACAAGAGAGTATTTTGGGATGCTTAATTAGTGAAACTGAGAAATTGATAAATCAGATATCTATCTGTGTTTTGCTAAGACCAGACCTTCAAGTGAACGTTTGAGTTTATTCTGGATCGAATTCCAACCACACTGTGCTCTATGAAAGAACCGGTCAAGAAGCTTCCATGTGATATGATTGAGTCAACAATCTGCAACCACAAGAACAAAAACCCTTTATATCTAAAATCAATATCAAATATAAAATTTATACAAAGCGAACTATTCGTAAATCATGAGGTCCACCTAGTTTGAGAGTAAAGAAGAGGGGGAGAATAAATGAAGAGAAAAAAAATAAATGTTGGACACACGATAATGTATCACCAAACTTTCTGCTTCTAATTGGATACTAAACCAGTTTAGGGTGTATTAGGCCCGGCGTTTGTTTTGGAAAAGCTGAATTTTTCAACTGAAAAAGTCAATTCAGGCACAAAATGATATTTGGTATGATTTTGGAAGCAACTGGCCTTTTACTCAATAGTCACTTTAAAGTTGAAGCAACTTTTTCTGACTTTTGGCTTTCTTCTCTTTTGAAATTTAACATTCTAAAACTGGTTTTTCAATACACTAATTGACTTTTACTCTAACTTAAGTTTGCAGAAATCAGTTGGGATAAAAGTCACTTTTGCAAACGTTAATCTAATCAAACCCTTAGTTTGCATAAGAAATGTTACAGAGTAACGTATAAAGGCAAAGACACTAACCTTGCTATTTTCAATCTTTGTTGGTGGCAAGTTTCTTCTCGATGTATACATTGGTTTTGCTGCATCATAAAAACTAAACCGATGTGGCTGCAAATCACAGAATTTCAAATTCTAAGGTGACTGACTACAAGTCTTAGACATGATGATAAGTTTCTATTTTATTATATATTTTTATATCGATTTATGAGATTTTATCATTGTTATCGTGCTTAAAAGTAATTATTATGATTATTTTGGATTAGAAGGTATTGTACAAAATAAATGCTAAAAAAAAGGTATAACTGACATATTTTTATTTCCCTATATTAAACTGATTTGCACGAAGGTATTTTTGGTTGTGTTTATTGTAGGGAAATCGAAGAATTAAAGTCAAAAAGACAATCAAGCCTAGAAAGAGGATGAAGAACTATAGAAAAAGGTGAAAATTCGTATCAGCTAAAGGATCCATAAAAAACAAAGTCTTAAGACTACTTTTTAGCCAAATTACATCCTGGTTAGAGCTCATATATGTTAACTTATGACTTATGCTCCTTGAATAGGCCCTATGATGACCACTTAAGCATAAATGCATGTCTTCCATGACCCATAAAGAGAAAAAACGTGGCCACCTACAATTAATGAAGGGCATGAAGGTCATTTTATATGGTTTCTTTTCCCACAAGCAACTATATAGCATCACCTAAAAGGATAGAATTAAACATAATTCAAAAAGGGATTTAATTCAAAATATTATATCTTTTTACCCCTTGAGAATTAAATTTAATTATTTTCCTCATATTAAATCCAAATCTAAGGATAAGATAAAGATATTGATAAAGATTCAAGAAAAAGGTAGACATTCAAGGATTTAAAATAAAGATTTATTTTTATTCATTCAAAAGTCTACTGAGAATTCAAATTCCTTCATTCAAAGGTGAAGATGACACCATGAGCTCATCAAAATTCAAACAGAAGATAGAAAGATAGAGCATATCTTATCTAAATCAAAAAGTCACGCCGCCATCCTTCTTCTTTCTTCAATTCGGACTCTTCCCAATGTTATAAAAGGGACCCCAAGGCTTCATTCCTAGAGGTGACCACACACCACAACTACTTTCTTCTTCCATTGTCATGTGTGGTTAATTAGTCATCTTGAGGATGAATCTTGTGGCTTGAGTTCTCTGTTCTTAATTGGGAGTTGTTGTTTAGTTTAATTTTTTCTTGTATTTTATGAATTCCTAGTTCTAGGATTTAATTTATATTTTCAAGACTTTGATTTCCGTTTGGATAATCTTTGTGATTAAGCTTTTGTGGATTTTATGAACAATTATGATTTGCTTTTTTTGATCTATATTTTCAAGTTCTTCATATGATTAATCTTGTTATTCTTTTATGTTACTAATTGAATTGCATGGTTGATTATATTTTCTTAAATATAGTGTTCGCTTATTCTATTAGGATATATCGTTTGATTATTCTAATTAGATGAACAAATTATAATTGAGAATTTAATTCACTCGTTAAGTGGCATTTAATGGTTATTTAAAAGGTATTTATATGTACTAGGTTACTAGGTATAATTATTGATTATATAACTGAGATCTATGGCGTTTGTGTAGAGTTTCTCATGTGTAGAACTTAATAACTCCATATCTGTTAGAACTATGATGGCCACCGATATGTTCTCAGAAAATTTCATTATTGTTTTTTCTTTATTCTCTTTTATATTTTCGCTTTTCTTTTATTAAAACTCGATTTATAATTTTGTTTTAAGTCTTGCACATCTAATTAGTTTAAGAATTAAATACTATTGACTCTGCGCAAGAGAATATGACCTAGGTTGACCACTGTATTATAGAGGTTAATTTAGTAATTAATTTGAGCTCTAACGCGAAGCACGATAACATGGATTGATGAACACTACTTTGAAGCCAACAATTAAGATTTATTTAAAAATATTTACTGCTTAGAATTTTACAAGGTTAATTGACTCCATAGCTTCACCTAGACCAAAGCTTGTGATAAGTTAGACACTCACATGCTCAGTTAGGGCCAGATTTGCCTCAAAGAAGGATCTGATGGTTCCTATGTCCTCCCAGTAGTCATTGAAAAGATAAGCCTGCATGCAAATGTTTCACTTCAAACAGAATTTTATAGAACACAAGATTCAAAAAATAAACTTTCTGCAATACAACTACATGAATTAGACAATCTTAAAAGGCTTTGAACTAAATATTGAGCCAGACCTTCATGTAGAATTCTGCGGCGGAGGCTGGAATGATCTCAGATCCAAAGTCATTCGCAGTCGGAAAACGCCATCTGAACGATAAAACATTACAGCACTTAGCAGTAGATGAAAGAGAGAGCTACCTCCAATTGGACTCGACTATTAGAACGTATTAAGAGAAGTCACACATTGATTAGTTTGGTATTGATTAAAGGTATATAAGAAGATGAGGTATGCCCTATCAATTGACTTAAGTCTTTTGATGGAAAGATATCTAAAAATTTTCAACACTGACAATGGCCAAATCTGACCTAGTCAGATAGTTATATCAAAGCAACAGAAGAAAAATAACAGATAGATATGCCTTGCATGAAGCAATGTAATTTAGGGTACCTTAATAGGTTTAGAAGTATCTCCTTCCTGAAGACATACACTCCCATGGAAGCAATGTAGGGTTTCTCTCGAGCCTCATCCGGTGATAGGCCCAGCACTGTTGTATCTACTTGCTAAAAAAAATAAATACGAAGCACCATTGCTAAAATAGTAAGTCTAATTTCTGAAGCTCACTCCTGGTTTGTTTCGCAGTATGATAAACAACATGAGTATTAATTACCATTGCTTTTAGGTCTTGCCCTTTTGGCTTCTCACTGAATGAAATGATCCTTCCATTGTTATCTATCTTCATCAGACCAAAATCTGAGGCACGGCTATCATGAATCCACAGTAGAATTTTAAAATGATAATAAAATTATTGAACTTGGGATAAAACATCATAGTATGCAATGACAGATCCACTTGAATATCTATTCACTATATTTGCAAACACAGACCCAGGAGCAGCCTTAAGTATGTAGTCTTGTGTACTAGAATATGCTAGTCTTAAGTATGAGAAAGAGGAAATCAACCACGGTGATCCCAAACATACACATGTATGTAATGGATAATGAAAAAACTGAGATTGTTACCATGCCATTTAATAGGAGATAGATAGATTAAGTCAATCATAGAGACAGTTACATTCCTATCCATGATTGACGTGTCAATCTCTCTCTCTCTCTCTCTACATTTATAAGATATCAGTACTATTGGATCAAATTCTAACATTGTTTGGCTCAATTAGGGGTACTTCTCCACGTATGATTTTTTTTTTTTTCTATTCACAAGATTAGAACTTTCAACTTTGTTTAACGAAAATCGAGTCCCTTTCAATCGTCCCAACCACTGTTTTTGTAGATCAAGTCCCTTTAAGAATCTCTATAATGGAAAAAGCTAATATGTGAAGCAAGCAAGTTACCTGTCATCCATTGGAAGACAAGAGAGAGTGATGTCTGCACCGCTTTGCCGATGACTCTGCCAATTACAAAGTAATGACTTATAAGAGTCAATATTTTGGAAATATTAACCAAAGTGAAAGACAAGAGTGACAGAGAGCACTCTTTTAAGTGGCTTGAATATGGACTTACTTTAACAAAGTCCATATAGTCCATCCTGTACAGGTGATCCCCCGAAAGAATCACAACATCTTCAATATCCTTACTTCGTGGATCCTACAGCAATCAAAAGTATATCCCAAATTATCAAGCTAAACATCCCAACAGCATTTAGATTCAGTCTTGCCTTTGTAGTTAGTCAGTTAGTTAGTTAGTGTGTGGGTGACATACCTCAAAGAGCCAATGGAACTGACGCACAGCATCTGCAGTACCCTGAAACCAATTCTTGCCTTCTACTCCTGAAGTTTGAGTAGCTGCGAGGACCTAAAAACAGAACAAGCATGCCCTTAAAAGCATACCATGATATGAAAATGGATGTCTCCTAAACAACAAGAATATGTCGCAAAGGATCCAATATACCTCGATGAAGCCATCCCCAAAGGTGACGCCATTGCCAGAGCTGTAAGCACGGGCAATGTGCCTGTTCAGTGATTGTGAATTGAACTGAGTCAGAATGTACACTTTGTTGATCCCACTATTAATACAATTGCTCATTGGGACATCAATCAGCCTGTATGAACCTCCAATAGGAACCTGTCATGCCCACCAAAATTCACAAAAAATGACCATTCCTAAAACAATGCTAATGCTAATGAACTCATGACGTTATGGGAACATTCAAAGTAAAATAAAACAATACTCCTCCCGTCATTGGAGAATTTATCTTGGTCTTAAATATAAGACCTATTTCTCATATTTATCAATTTTTCCCAAATTTTCCTTATTGGTATATGAGAAGGAGGGAGAAAATGAAGGAAGATAATTAAGGTGTTTTAGAAAAGAATCATGTCGTACTATACTTAACCAACTTACCAAATTTCATTAATCTTATCAAATTAGATAAATAAGTCTCACATAAACAATAACAATCAGAGTATATCATAAAGACTTACAGCAGGTTTTGCACGGCGCTTAGTGAGAGGAAAGAGACGAGTGCCAGCTCCTCCACCAAGTATGACTGCCACAACTGTTCTTGAGTCCTTTATTTCCGCATTCAAGTCCCTCAACTGCATCAGTCCATTTGCCAATTCATCAAAATCCAATACTTTTAAAGTTTTCAAGCTCAACTTAACCACATCATTCATAACCTCTATTCACAGATAAACAACAAAAGTTTTAACGTTAATGCAGACATACAGCGTTAAGATTGTAATGATGAAAGACCCAGATAGTAAAGTTGCTATCTTGCCAAATAAAAATGCAGACTTTGTACAAATAACATACTTGTCAAGCTTGATTAACGTTGTTGAACAAAGTTTGTGAGGTAGCTAACCTTGGATTCGGTGGCCACATCAGCTGTTAGAGAAGAGCAGATGTGTGTTCTATTTGAACACCTATCTCCTTTCTGCTGAATTATGGTTGGTTTCAGCTTCAGTTTCAGTTTCCGACCCAAGAAGTCTCCATTACTAAACTTAAGAAGTCCCCTGTTGGTATCAACCAATCCTGTTGCTCCACGTAACTGGGAGGCATATGACAGAGATAACCGGC
Source organism: Inga oerstediana (assembly GCA_963210345.1). NCBI lineage: Eukaryota > Viridiplantae > Streptophyta > Magnoliopsida > Fabales > Fabaceae > Inga > Inga oerstediana. The sequence goes on along the minus strand of OY723399.1, from coordinate 73,845,683 downwards.
CTTCCGCCGAGACTGCCATAATTTGCGGGGACTGTTCTGTCTGATGTGAGGCTGAGACCTGAGAGGAATGGGCTGTGCTTACATGGACGGGGACGGTAGGCTGTTGGGGGATTCTGCCACGTTATCCATAGTGAATATCGTCCACCAATTATTAATTTCCTCAAACAAATGAGCGATTTGAGGAAGGAAAACGACAATTTAGAGCAGGTGTACTGTGTACCCTCACTTGATATTCTAGGGAACCATTTGGCATCTTGGAATAGAATGAGAATATATTGAACATTATTCTAATATCACAGAATCTCAGACGGGAAATATAAGGAAAAATATGTACAACTTAACATGGAGCCAAACTAGAGCATTGGTTTATCAAATATCGTTCACTTCCAAACTGAATTCCATTGCATCTCATTCAAAAACTATCGGCGGCGAATCACAAGGCACGATAATGATGGAGTTATGACGACGACAATGTCACGGGAAATGGTGGCCAAAGAGCTTACAATACATTTGCCTAATTGCCTTGAAGCGCAGCTGACATGGAGCACAGAGCTGATTGGCTGAACATACAAGTCCTCTTTTTGGTTTTGATTAACAAAGAGAGTTGCTTAATGTTACAAGTCCATTGATGAAGCCTGTGTGATTGATGTGGATTAGTGGATTGTTACATTTATCTCGGTTGATATTCAGACAAGAGGTTAAGATTTAAGATATCCTGGTTAAAAGTGTCCAAACTCATAAAATCATTCCCTGGTTAAATTCACACGAGAAAGGAAATAAACTACCAACAACAAACACTTAATCCCAACTAAAAAGGACCAAACTAGTGGGGGTTGAATTTAACAAAAATGGCTAGTTTCTTATAAGATAATGAACCGATGTTGAAACTCTTATTAGGAGAGATGACCACATTTAGTGTCTAATAATGTCTCTAATAGGATGATTACTCTGATAGTAAGGGGATACCTGCCTTGCTAAAAAGACAAGAAAAGGAAAAGGGCCAAACATTACAAGGAACCTAGCACAATATGAGATGGTATCGTTGCTTCCATTGTCAGAGAGGGCGCCATAGGAATTCATCCATTTATGTTCACATGACTTGATGGAATGTGTTACCAACAATGAGCTGCGTCATAAAATCTTTCACATGACTTGATGAGTTTCACAGCTAAGCATATGCAGTACAAATTGATGTAGACGGTTGAGGATGGCAACATCAACAAGCAGGAAGGGAGCACATTTTATGCTCATTACTTTGATACTTTGATGAATAATAATGTGCTCACCCTCTATCTTTACCATTAGATTAATTTTAGACAGTTCAAATTTAATTTAATTTTTATATTTCAAATAAAATTTTATTCTCCTATATGCAGAATTAAAAATAAAGATAATCTTATAACTATCGCTTCTAATATTTCAAATAAATTTAATTTATTATTTAAATAATCACAAATTAAAAATTTTAAATTTAGACAGTTCAGATTAAAATTTAAACGGCTGAAATCTGATTACAATGATGAGAAATTATATGATAATCACTGTGCTGAGCATGAAAGTAGACCCGCAAGCAGCGTGTGGAGGAGAACACAGATGAAAGAGTGATTGGTTAATGAGCTTTTTAGAAAGATGTTAAGGGTATGCTGGGTCTCTAAGGCTGTTTAGCAGAGAACAAAAAACTGGACCAGATCAGCCAGTTCAACCGGTTGAACAAGGAACCGGTCAGTGGTCAGGTCTGGTTCAATAATTAAACTGTGAGACCGGTTGGACCAGTTTGAACTGGTTGGACCGGTCAAAACCGGTAAAACTAGTGGTTCAACTGTTGGACTGGTTTCATTTTCTTTTTTATTTTTATTTTGTGCTTTTTTTAGGAGAAAATAGAGGGTTGAAGACCAAAATGAAGAGAAAAGTAGATAAAGAAAAAACAAATCTAAAAAAAATGAAGAAGAAAATGAAAAAAATTATTTAAAAAGATATAATAATTATACGAAAGGAGATATCATTGCATAAGTATAGGCATTATAACTAATACTAATAGATTTTAAGCATTTTTTTCTAAAAATATTCATTTTTATCTATAGAAGTTTACAAACATATTAATATATATTGCCACTAATAAATTATAATATTTTAATATGATCTGTTCAACTACCGGTTAGACCTCGGTTGATCAATTAACCTTTAAACTTGTATTGTGACTGGTTCATTGGCCGGTTCGGTTTTTCGTTCCTTGATGTTTAGATAGAGATGAGTGGGCAACAATAGAAGGGAGGGAATATTATGGGGAAAACTTTATAACCTTATTATTTTGGGAAAATTATATTTAGGTCTTAGGTAAGAAAAAAAATAAAAAAGCGGTCCCTTCAGATTTCAAAATTACTAATAAGTCCCATTGACAACTTCATGTGCGCGTCATTGACAAGTCTAGAGGCGTTATCAACAAGTTCATGCGACTTGTTGGTAATTTTGAAATTTAAGGGAACCATTTTTTTTATTTTTTCTTTTGTCTGGAACCTAAATGTAAATTTCCCCTATTATTTTTTAGAGTTTTCCCTCATAATATTCTTTTCTCCTAATTTTCTCTCTATTCAAATATAAGGGTAAAGCTGCGGTGCTAGCCATCAAAACAAGGCTTCAAGTTGGGAAACATTTGGGTTTACTTAATATTGTGATGTATGCTGACTCACTTGATGCGTTAAGCCTTTTGATGAGAGAATTAATGTAGGAATATTTTAAAGTAAAGATATATGCTATTGAAAAATCATGTATTTATAAGGGAAAATTCCAGAAAACTACAAAAGAAATTAGAAAAGGACAAAAAGGTTGGGTGAAATTCACATATCCTAAATCAGTAAGGGGTGAGGAATCTGGAATATGAAATCTTAAGACAATTACCTAAATACCCTCCTCCTAAGTGACAGCTAAAAGGGAAATGAAGAGACATAAGAAGGCAGAATTGAAAGGGTGTCAGAACAGAGAGTGATAGGAAAGCTCGGGGAGATGGAGAGACGACGTGAAGGACGGTGGGTCGACGGTTGTCGGTGGCGATTTGCGGTGTCGTCGACAAAGGCGAATGAGACATTGTGTGGTTGTGTGTTCAGCTCTCCCTCTGTCGGAGCTTTAGTGGTCAACCGTTTTAGTTGACGGTGTTGGGCAGCGCGGGGCGACAAGTCGACTGTCTCACAGCAAATGGGACAGCAACTTGTCATGAAATATGTGATCTGACAACTGATAAATACATGAAGGTGTTAATCAACAGAACCATGTTGTTAATATAGAGCGGTTTGGTGTTATTACCTATGGAACATCTATTTTTGCAAACTTTTTCCTACACACGTCTTATGTTGTCTGTGTGAATGGAAGATGTCAAAGATGTTGCATTTGGGCAATGATGCTAAAACTTTCCCATTTCTTGTTGGCTAGATGTTAATCAATGAAATAATGTCATTAATAATGAATATGGTCTTGTTAACTGTGGGTGAGATGTTGTTTTGGGATCAAACTTGTGATTTGGCAACCACATGATTCATTAACGGCTCTACCTGCTAGATTAACATCTTCAACCGAAAGCTTTTGCAATGTCCCAAGTTGTATGCCCAAAAACAACATATGAGCCATAATTAACAACTTCATCTTCTTTGTTTACGACTACGCTTCGTTCATTAACATCTTAAGAGTAATAAGTTAGGAACGTCATAATGTAAATGGGAAAACACAACATCTCTCACCAAATTAACAGTATCATCTTCGTTGTTAACGACTCTGTTTTCTCTATTACCATCTTGTGAGGAATAAGTGGGGATCATCCTAATGTATATGAGAGAACACAACATCTCTCCCTCGATTAACAACATTACCTCCATCGTTAACGACTACATTTCATCCATTACCATCTTGTGAGGAATAAGTTGGGAATATCCTAACGTAGATGGGAAAACACAACAAGTCATCCTCGATTAACAACATTACCTCCATCGTTAACGACTACATTTCATCCATTACCATCTTGTGAGGAATAAGTAGGGAATATCCTAACGTAGATGGGAAAACACAACAAGTCATCCTCGATTAACAATATGAGTTTCTTCATTAATAACTCCCATTCCTCCATTAACATCTTCAAAGGAACAAGTTAGGAACGTTGTCATGTAGATGAGAAAACACAATATCTATTCACATAATAACATCATTATCTTCGCTATTAACGACTCGACTTCCTCCATTAACATCTTCAAAGTATCAAGTTAGGAATGTGGTAATGTAGATGGGAAAACACCTCTCTTCCCATAATAACATCGTTATCTTCGATATTAACGACTAGACTTCCTACATTAACATCTTCGAAGGAACAATTTAGGAAAGTCGTAATGTAGATGGGAAAACGCAACATCTCTCCCCATAATAACATCATTATCTTCGCTATTAACGATTCAGTTTTCACCATTACCATTTTGTGAGGAATACCTGGGAAGGTTGTAATGTAGATGGGAAAACACAGCATCTTTCCACGTATTACTAACATCAAATTCATTACTAACGATTTGACTTCCTCTATTAAGATTGTAGGAGGAACATGTTAGAATGATCTAAATGTAGATGGAGAAAAATAACATGTTAGCCACAAGTAACAACTTTATTTTCGTTATTACCAATTCGACATCCTTCATTAACATCTTAAAAGGAATGAAGTTGCCAAATCACAAATTCGATCCCAAAACAACACCTCACCCACAGTTAACAAGATCATATTCATTATTAACGACATTATTTCGTTGATTGACATATGGCCAACAAGAAATGGGAAAGTTTTAGCGTCACTGCCCAAACGCAACATCTTTGATATCTTCCATTCACACAGACAACAGAAGATGTGTGTAGGAAAAAGTTTGCAAAAATAAATGTTCCATGGGTAATAACACCAAACCAATCTATATTAACAACATGGTTCTATTGATTAACACCTTCATGTATTTATCAGTTGTCAGATCACATATTTCATGACAAGTTGCTGTCCGATTTGCTGTGAGACAGTCGACTCGTCGCCTTGCGCCGCCCAACATCGTCAACTGAAACGGTTGACCACTGAAGCTCCGACAGAGGGAGAGCTGAACACACAATTGCACAATGCCTCGTTCGCCTTCGTTGACGACACCGCAAATCACCACTGACAACCGTCAACCCACCGTCCTTTGCGTCGTCTCTCCGTCTCCCCGAGCTTTCCTATCACTCTCTGTTCTGACACCCTTTCAACTCTGCCTTCTCGTGTCTCTTCATTTCCCTTTTAGCTGTCACTTAGGAGGAGGGTATTTAGGTAATTGTCTTAAGATTTCATATTCCAGATTCCTCTCCCCTCACTGATTTGGGATATGTGAATTTCACCCAACCTTTTGTCCTTTTCTAATTTCCTTGTAGTTTTCTGGAATTTTTCCTATTTATAAATTAAGGAATTTATATGAAGGATTATGTGGGAAGTTATAACACTAAAGGTTACTAAGGTCATATCTCTTTAGATACCAATGAAAAGGTGTGGTAACTACTACTTGGTGAAATGTTGTGTTGGTTTTTAAGAAAATTCTATATACTACAAAGATATAACCCTTCATGGAAAAGTTATTTTAAATAAATATTGATTATTGAAGTTATGTTGGTTCATGAGAGTTCATTAATCTAACATATGTTTATGACTTCTAATTAAAGAGGTGTTGCTTCAAGAGACACAACTTCAAGGTATCACTTTGTAGTCTATAAATACCTTACACCTTCACTTCTTTTGGCATAGATAATCAAACATTAGAAAATCACACAATAAGAGATAAAATTCATTGCCTTTGACCTTGATTGCACACAAAGATAAAGTGAAATTATCATTTTGTAAAAGTCATTGTTGTCTTATTTGAGTATTAGGAGTGTAATTTATACTGAAGGATCTTTGATGTATCCTGCAAGAAATTCTCCCATTAATCCAACTTGCACCCTATACGATAAATATAAGTTGGGGATAATTAAGTTTAAAGAAAAGTGATGTTCACAGCTTAAAGATATTATGTACTATTTTCTTTTTCATATTTTCTTTTTGTACTCCTCAAATATCCAACACATCCAATAATTAATGTGGTCTTGATCATCCATACAGGTATAGCTGGGAATACGGGTCAGCCCGCGGGTTGCTGGCTGGCCCGCACCAACCCGCGGCCCGCGCGGTGCGGCCTTGAAGTGCAGGCGGGCAAAATGCCAACCCTAATATGAAGTGTGTGGGTTGCGGGCCAGCCCACGGGCCCGCATTTTTTTTTTTGAAAAAAAAAATTCATATTTTTTAAAGAGAATTGAAAATATGATACACATATATATGAGTAATTAAATTTACCTTCCTAATATCAATCATTTCTTTTATAAAAATTTAAAAACATAATCTACAATTTAAGAGATAAAGTTATCAAACTTGTTAAAGTTTATGAACAAAACATAAACTCATCTTCAAGTAACCAAGATATAATAATTTTGTTTAAAGAAGAAGGGAAGAAGATAAAATTTTTTCTCTTTGGATTGGGAGGTACCAAGATAGGAGTGAAAAACTTATAAGTTTTGTAAAATTATTATATATAAATAAAAAATAAAAAATTTTGCAGGCCAACCTGCGAGTTATGCGGTGCGGGCCTGTGCGGCCTGCATTTTTGCGGGTTGGGATTTTTCCAACCCTAACCCGTCAAAACCCGCAGGCTCACGGGTTGGGCCCATATTACCGGCTCAGGCATGTGAATTTGCATCATACACGGGGGATGGGCCATAGGGACTTTTTGAGACAATATCGTCACCAAAGATTCTAAATGGTTTGTTTGGCCATGTTTCTTAACGACAAATATCGACTTTGCTAAATTTCTGATTGTTTTTAGGATTAGGAATTATCCAAACTTAGGTTTACCTAAATTGAGATAAAACTCCTCTCACACACTTACCTCATAAATCATAAAAACTATTCCAAACACATAGTTTATTTTACAAGCTTTTTGCTTGCCTTGTATTTATTTTTTCTTTAAAAAAAAGGAGCAAGATGGGATCTATCATCCTTGGCCCCAGGCGAAGAAACAGAGCATTGACCATCTTAGGATACGGATGTGACAGCAGGAAACACCTTCCTATGTCGTGAAAATTGGTAAAGAAGTCTATTAGTTTGATTGGCATTATGTTTGAAATTCTTAAAATTATTTATTTATATAAATTAAGATAAAATTTTTTTTATATACTTATTTCATATATTATAAATCATGATTAAAAAATTAATTTAAAAAATTCTAATCGTTATTTCAAATAAGCACTATATAAAACTTCGTGAATCATTATGGGCTTATTTACTCTAAGAAGTCAGGAGGGAAAGTGAGTTTTATGGAAAATTTTTTGAGTTAGATTTTAAACATTAGAAAAGTGGAGTTATTAGTTTATAATTAATTTTTCTTACTATTTAATCTTATATGTTCTCTTTAATAAAATTTTGTAACTCTACTTCTTCAATTTTTTTAAATTTAACTTGTAAAAATTTTCTTTCCCCTCCCTTCCAAATCCCTTATACCAAACAGATCATATGTTGCAATGTCGCTGCGTGCAAGCTGATCAAACTGATGAAGAAACACTTAAAAGTAACTAATGGTTAAGCAAAGCATACAAACAAAAGGATGAGAGAAACTAAAATAAGCAACCCAACAAATTAGACAAATATAACATTAATAGTTTACTTTCATTTTTTTTTTATCTTTTTTTATACAAGATTCCATTTGTTTCATCTAAACACATCCTTAATCTTGTATATGTACACATATCTATGCCACACAATAAATAATCATCCCTCACCTTCTCTAATGCACATAATCCATCACCGTCGGCCTATCTAATTTTTATTTATGGAATTTATTATTATTATTATTATTATGTTTCGCCACCGACAAGCATATGGATTGTTTGTCGTAAAAAGAAGGCAATAAATAAACAGACGAGGTATGTATGGGATTCTGAGAGAAGAAACATGGGTGAAACGCTGTCGTCTGACCGTTGGGACGTCGTCCTCGATCCGGTGCCAGCCGGCCTCGCGTCAACCTAAAGAAACAGAACAAGTAAGTACCAACCCATTAAGATTTCTCCTTCTGAAAGCCCCAAGTCAGTCTCTTCTCTTCATTGTTGCCTCACTGCCATTGACATTTCTCCTTCTTCTCCTCATGGCTTTCTCCAAGTTTTCTCTGATTCTCTCCCTGCTTCTTCTTTCTTCCACTTTCTTCTTCAGTCATCCTGTTCTCTGCGACAATGGTGAGTTCCCACTCTCTCAACTTCCTTTTCATGTCTTGTGGTCTAAACAATGGCACCCATTTTAGCACTTGGTCATTAATTTTTTATGTTTTCTTTAGTTGAACTTTAGTCTTTGCGAACTAGATCTGATTTCAAGTGATTGATCGGGGATTGCTGAGTTAGATGGTTACAGCTGAAATCATCTATGAAGAATACGTATACCGTATACATGTAGCCCTTCTATAAGAATCTTCTACACAATCTATACTCTCTCTGGGTTTGAAGCTAAATTTCAATATATTTCCTAACAGGGTATAGTTTTTTTTTTTTTTTTTTGGGGGCGGATCTGCTAGATTTGTTCATTGATTTGGTGTTGCTTTTATCTGGCATTTGGGAACTGTACTCGATTTTAGTTTATACAGCGTCGGGTTATAGAGAGAACTAAGTTTGGGTTTTCGATGAATAATAATTATCCCTTGATGATTGAACGCATTCCCCCCCCCCCCCCTGTTTTCAATGTATTTGGATCTTGGTCTGAAATGTCAAGGAACGGTTTCTATTTAAATGGTGATGAGATTAGGCCTTTGGGGTGGGATATAAATGGGAACAGAACTCTTTGCAGACTGTAATTGTTGATTTCTCGATGCATCTAAGCTAACTTTAGAAGCAACTTGAAAGTTTGGTTTAGATTGTTGTAACAGATTCTTGGTTAAGGAATGTCTGATATGTTGAGGAATTTGTTAAGAGAAGCAACATACACAGTCTTGTGTGAAAAAGAGAATCCAATAGACTACCAGACACACAGAGAGAGAATCTAATAAATATTTGAGCAGTGGATTGACAGGAAAATAGTTATTCAAGTAGCCTGGCCCACTTTGACCATGATTTTGTGACAATTCTGTTCCTTCAAGTAAGAGGAGTGGTATTACATACTTACAGCATAGGACCAACATGAGCGCCGCGAAAGTGAAGACACATTGACAACTTCGTATTGGTTCTAGTCTCTCCAATTTGGTGGTTTGTGTTCAATGTGTCTTCACTCTCATTGGGGCTGATGTTGGTCTTATACTTATGTAATACCACTCTTCTGACTCGAAGGAACAAAATTGTCACAGTCAAGAGGTCCAAGCTACAACTGAGAAGATGGTAGGCTTGGAAGCTCCTATAGTCTCTGCTACTTGAATCACAGTGTCTCTCTCTGTGTCTAGTAGTCTATTGCTTCTTCATCCACAGTAAAGGCCCATTCTTTCTTTGAGATCTTTTTTTTTTCTTTTGGAACAAATTTGCAATTGTTTTTCTCATTCATGGTTTGACTCTTGTTTGCCAAGTGATTTGCCAAGTAAACTATGGTAACTTTAGATGTGTAGCTCCTTGTATCAGTCTCATTCTTTGTTCCTTTCCTTATTTTTGAGATTCCCTCCACTATAAGGGGTCATCTAACTTTGAAAGATAAAATCCTTGCCCTCTCCTTTACATGAGTATTATACAAGCACCTTGAAACTGAATCTTCATTCCAATACCTAAAACCACTTGTACTTGCTCAAATTAAAACGTTTACTCTCTTTTCATGATAGGTGAACAAGATATGTGTCTTCCCCAACTCTGTTAGAAACTGATGTGACTTATCTGACTTAAACATACTGCCCGGAATATATTGATCCTCTGCCTCAGTTTGGCATGTTTCTTCTTTCAATTCATGTCTGCATATATAGGAATAGCATCATATAGCAAAAAGTAGAAATATATGACAATAATTAGTACCATATACCTTTGGAAATCATTATTTCACACTGAGATGCACACTCAATAAAGTTGGTATCATGAGACTGCACTTAATTAATTTTTTCCTGCAGAAGAAGATAATCTTTATCAGGGAATCAATGAGTACCGGAAGTCCTTAAATTTGACAGCACTAATGAAAAATGACAATGCTGAGTGTCTTGCTAGTGAACTAGCCGACCAGTTTAAGAATCAGCCCTGCACAAACACCACGGGTGCCAACACGGTACCAGGTACTGAGCCTCAGCTTCCAAATTACCCGAACCTTTTGGCTAAATGTCACTTGAATGCTTCCATCACAAGGGATGGAGCCGTAATGCCCTCTTGCGTTCCTGGCCTGGATCCGAGCCTCGTCCTCACAAATTTCACAAAGTCTCTCTACTCTGAAAACCTCAATGACACAAAGTTCTCAGGAATTGGTATTGGTTCTGATGATAACTGGATTGTTGTTGTGCTGACCACTAGCAACCCAGAGGGAAGCTATTCGCCGGCTATTGCTAGTGGTGCCGATATGATTTCCAAGATCGGTTTAATGTACTGTTCAACGCTCTTGCTACTGCTACTCGGTGGCAACATTTTCATGTTGTGAATCTAGAAGATGACCATTAGCAAGAGAAGGTCATCCTTTTTTGGTTTCAAAAGGAAGGTGATAACAAACAACGAAGAAGACAATTGCTTTTTGAAGAGATAATGAAATCCCTTTTGTAACTTTTGTTTCAGTATTGATTGTTAGATCTTATTGGCATTGTCATCAACATTTTTTAGGTTTGGAATTCTAAGTGTCATGTGAAGATGAAGCAATAAATTGTACTTGTGGCAAATTACGTGTCTCCTTATGTAATTTGTGTTGCTTAGCTTGAGGTTGAGTTTGGTCTTATAATGCAGTAAGTGATAAACCATGTCTTTCCTAATTCGGCTTAAGTGAGTAAAATTTGAAACATAATTAAATATCTTTTTCCAAGAGGAGTTTTAGAATCAGAAATTAGGAATATTCAAATTTTCTGAGGAACATAGCAATTAAAAGTGTGTCAAGCTGAGATGACAGCATCATATGACAAAATGAGGAAGCTGTTTTCAAGCAGAACGTAGGGGTATCCCAATTCCCACAAGAGATGCAGATAAGTTGGCCTCCTGCTTGAACATTTAGTGAATGACATTACAAAACTTGTGGCCTTGGGTTGGGATATCAAAACTCGCTATAAGGGCAACACAAGTTTTCTAGACTCATTTAAGTTCATGATCCTGGTAGTTACTAAGTAAAATACTTTAAGTGTAAAATTGCACCAAAAATTATTTTAAGATCACTTAACTTTCAGATGATCAGCCTCTTCAATCAAAACCCTCCTCAAGTAGCTCTATCTAGTTGATTGTCTCTCAATAAAAGCGCCATTGTAATAAGCACAACTCTTTAGAAGAATCATACCTCAAAAACTAGAAGTTAAAATTGGGGAATCCTAAGTCCTTGTAAGACCCTTCTTTTAAGGAGATGCTCCCAATGTAAAACTTGTGGCAACTAGATTCATAAAAAATTAGTTTATGATACTAAATGTTACTGAAAAAAAAAAATCAATATGCTGGATGTTTGTTGAGGGTGCCATTTTGCATAACTTGTCCTCAAGTTTTTAATTTTGTGAATAGTTGTGAATATTTGAAAACTTCTTTGTTTTTGTGCATACATAGAAAATTTTTGGAAAAAAAAAAACTTTGTTTTCTTTTTAGAAGCTTAAATTTTACTTGTAAACATCATCAAAGTTGGCTTGATTTGAATTTGAAAAGGATTGAGTTTTATTAAAATTCGGTTATATCTTCTTGGAATGTAGTTAGTAAATTGGAAAATAATTTGGGTAGGTAATTGACTTTAGGATGTCAAAAACCGGTGAGAAACTTAAGCCGAAATATTCATTTCTTTCACGAGAGAGTACATTTATTGTGAATCTCTAGAACTTGTCTTAAATCTCTTTTAAAGTTTAAAATCCTTTTTATATGCACAAAGATGATTTAAGCATTCATTTTATAGCTAGTTCGGTCTAATGCTCATCTTTATCACATAAAAATCCTTTGCTTTACCCCATTTGAGACTAAACTTTCTTTAAAGAAAATTGCATAGAATAAATAGCCCTTTGTTTGAGATATGCAATTTTTATACCTTTTTCTTCCCATTCATTCCATACTTTAGTGAGTGCTAAGCAATTTACTTTAGAAAAAGAAGAGTCAAGGGATTGGTGGAAGAAAAAAGGCAATACTGTGTTAGTTTGGGTAAAGAGTGAAAAGGAAAGTGAAGAAAAAAGAGAGATATATAAAAAAAGAAAAACAAAACAAGAAGAAGAAAAATGGATATGAAAAAAAAAAATTGAATGAAAGATATAAAAAAAAGAAAAAGAAAAAAAGAGGCATATAGAGAGGGGGAAATTAGAATGTCAAAAGAATAAAGATTGTATATAAAGTGTCTTTGTTTTCATTCAAACGAGCGTGTGTTACCCGTCCGTTGCACGGGAGATTAAACTACAGGATGTGCCACTAAAATTTTACAATTTCTCAGCAATGAAAAAATGAAGTCATCCTTCCAAGTATAGAATGAGTTAATGAAACCAAATGGCCTCACGTCCTACTTTAACTTGTACGCTTTTATCCCAGAAAAATGAGTTCTGAACATACTTCAAGTTACTTACTAAACAGATATCACAATCCAATATAAAAAGACATTAAATGCTCGTACACTAAATATAGGAACACATACAATCGTAGTTCCTGCATACAAACCAAAGATATTAGTCTGCATTAAGGTAAACAAACTCAAACACATCACACTATATTTCCTAATTAAGTCGATCAACATTAGAAAAGACCTCCTTGTACACAACATTTTTTGTTGTTGGTTTGCTTCCACATGCGTGTCCATCCAACACAATCTTCAAGCCATCAATACTACGTACTCTTGACAATGCAACATAAAGTTGACTATGTGTGAAAACTGGTTTTGAAAGATATAATCCCACATGAAGCAAAGATTGTCCTTGACTTTTGTTGATGGTCATTGTAAATGATAGTGTTATTGGGAATTGTCTCCTCTGCATACGAAATGGCCATCTAGATTCTGAAGGGTTCATGTCCATTCGATGAATTAGGACCTTCTCGTTTGGTTTTGATCCATTCAATGTAATTGCTTCAATAATTTTTTTCCCGATCATAGATACTCTTAGTCGTGTTCCATTGCACAATCCGGATGCTTGATCAATGTTCCTCAGCAACATAATAGGGGCACCAACTTTTAGCACAAGTCTGTGTGGTGGTAAACCTAAACAACTTATTGTGTTAAGGAACTCGGTGGTGTAAAGGTTGTCAAAACTATCAGCATCTTCAGTGGATTTACAAACTGTATCACAACTCAGGAACTCATATTCTTCCCCTTGAAGATTCGAACACATGAACTCATTAACTTTGTTGACCATCTCAATCGTTGGGGCCTGGATAGCCCTATCATTGAAGTACTCATTGGCTATCAAGTTATCCATAATGTTAGCATATGTAGCTTGCACAATTGCATTTAGTGGATCGCTTGAGTTTGGTATAAGGACTTCTTCAGGAATTTCAATATCAGCAACACCATCAATCAACTCCCCTAAATTGTCGTCACCAACATCTAACAACCATTTTGAGAACCATTCAATTCTCCTATTCACGTTGGGGTCATTTGATGAATTTAGTCGCATATTTCTCGTCAAACAGAGAACTTTGCAATGTTGCCATAAGTGTGACAAACTTATGCAAGCATCGACTATAGAAGCCCTTGTTCCCTTCGGGATAACTGGAAGTATTTGCCTGAAGTCACCACCCATAACGAGACATTTTCCTCCGAACGGGCGATTACACTGCATAATGTCCTTCAAACTTCTGTCAAAAGCTTCAATGCAAAAGCGTTGCACCATAGGGGCCTCATCCCAAATAATTAACCTTGTAGTTTTAATTAGGTTTGCTAATGGTGAGTTTTGCCAAATGGAACACGTAGAAGACTCAGTAATTTGTATTGGAATTGCAAACATATAATGAGCTGTCCTTCCCGAAGGTAATAATGTCACGGCAATACCACTGGAAGCAACTGTAAGGACTATATCACCCTTTGCGCGTATCGCTGAGGCTAATGCATTCCACAAGTATGTTTTGCCTATCCCACCATAGCCATAGACAAAGAAAAATCCACCATAAGGCACGTCCAATGATGACATTACTTGGTCATACACATCCCTTTGATCCTGGTTCAACTTGTTCAACATGCTTGCTGCTTGTATCTTTAGAGACATACGATCATAACTCAACTCCTGGAGTATCATTTGGTTTGTAACATCAACTGCAGTCATTTCCTCAGGTATCGGTAGACAATTGAAATCTTGCAAACATTTCCCATTTTGTCTAAGAAGGCCATCGATTTCTCTAAGTGCAGCTTGCTCTTTCTGGGACTTTGGAATTTGAATTCCTGTGAGTTATAAGGACCAATTCATTTGATTATAAGAACCAACATACTGAGCCCAGCATAAAATGTTAACAATAATGGAAAAAATTGCAGAAATATTGTTTAACGTACCTGAAAGAGTTGGGTCATTCCGTGGGATATAGAGTAAATCATCTGAAAGTAATTGTGAAGTTTCTTTCCAGACATAATGAGGACGTTGTATAGAACCACATAGGAGCATTGTCACAAATAGTTTCCTTAGAGTTGAACCTGATGCCCAAGAAGATGCTTCTGTAATAGCAGAAATATATTCCCTGTCATCATCCAAGAGGCCTCGTGCAAAGCATGCTTCTTTGAAAGTATTGTGGATGACACCATCAACTGTTCTTATATCTTCATATGATAAAGGTCCTCGCACTTGAGTGAGGAGAATGCGCAAGTAATATAACTCTCCAGCGGACGGTGAAACATGGGTCATTCTACCAACAGAACCTCCTATTTGCCTTCTCTTCCATTCCCGCTTATCTTTTTTATAAACATAATGATTTGGGAACTCTGAATAGGTTAGCGTTCTAGCAAAAATGTCCGTTGCATTGATTTTTATCCAAGAGAGGAATTGTGACTCACACACGCGTGGTTTTTCCAGGAGCTCAGCAACATCATCTGAATTCGAGTATATGACAAATTGCTTATTCGGCAGATGAAAGCTTAGTCTCTCAACAGCAAGATACCTATGATGGATAGCAAACCCAAAGATCCGCCATGAAGCCTCACATGCTGACACATAACGACAGTTATAATATTGTCGAATCTCATCAATCACACCATTTGCAAATTTGTGTGACCTACTATCAAATATTCCAAGGACAACTCGATCATTCCCTTTGCTAATATACTTGAATAAGTATTTAATAGCAGTTGATTGGTTGCACTTTTCAACATTAATATGTGCTTGAAACATATGAAGTAGTTGTGGATTGTAAGGCACAACATAACGATTGTCCAACGGTATGCCTTTTAGCTCCACTGTCCTACCATCATCTCTGCGTCTATAAGTAAGGTAACCATCTTCATCCATGGTTGTAATGTTGTTGAATTTCTTGGGGAAATACTTACTGCATTTATTGTCTTTCATGCATGGAGCGGTATGCCTATTATTTCCACATGGTCCATGAATCATGAATTTCTTAACCAACTCATGAAGCAAGGGTGATGTCTCCTTGTCTGGTATTTCTGCTGAAATTACCCTATCAATTGAAGCTGGATCAGCCATCTTATCTTTTGGATCCAAGAATAGAAGTATATGTGCATGAGGAAGGCCTCTCTTCTGAAATTCAATGGTGTATACTTCTGTACAACATATGATGAGGAAGGAAGATTAGCATGTTATAGAGTTAAACAATAAATGCAATAGTAACAAATAACAATGTAATAAAAAATGATCTCACTTTATTTGAAATAGTTTACCTGCACGTATTGTTCCAAAGATCTTCTTTTTCTTCAAAGTTTTCATCAAACATCGTAACTTCATTTCAAAAATCCTTGAAAGAACAATTGGACAGTCAGAAGGATTTAAATTGTGCAGCTGACAATATCTTGCTACTTCGGGCCATGCAGGGTTGCATGTAAAAGTGATGAATAAATTTGGATAACCAACGGTTCTGCAAATTGCCATTGCATCTTGATAGTTTTGTATCATGTACCTTGCTCCACCAGTAAATGATGACGGGAGAACTATCCTTTTCCCAGTTGAAGCAGCATTTGTTTCTCCATTTATCACTGCATCAGATAATCCTTGGTACAAATCAGCCCTGAGCTCCTTCTGGTCCGTCTTCACCCATAATAATCGTTGAGCTTCAATCATTGTATAACCATCTACAATAAATTGTTGGAGAAGTCGAGAAGTATGATGTAGTGTGCATAGTTCATGATCTCTTATCATTAATCTATAACTTAAGAATTCACGTATGCTGACCCGTTTCCTTGTTTTAGTCACAATTAATGTCTCATCCCTATGTTGAACATCATCTCTATAGCCATCTTCTCCATAAGGAAATAGAATGGGATATTGTAGAGGCAAATAAGAGGCATGAAGTTCATTGATTCGCTGAAGACTTCCTTCATGGGTTAGTAGAATGATATCTCTGACGTTGAAATTCATATCTATGTCTCCCACAATTAATGCTGCAACTTCAGAAGTAGAGGGCAAATTATAAGTTCGACCATCATATTGTCTGCTTCCGATCAAACACATCTTAAACGAATCATTGTTTTGACTTGATAAGATCTCTTATGCCAATCGAAATTGCTTAACAAAAGGATTTGTTTCATCCAACTGGTTCTTGATCTTCTCAACAATGGTCGGATCGATTGTGTTTTCCTTTTGGAGCTTACTGAGTAAAGCAAATGAAACGAACGTTAGGTTGTTTGAAAGGACGTGAATGCAATTTGTAAAGTAAATAGTCAACTAAGAGGTACCTCACTGCAGAAATTCTATTCGACACTTCATTATCAGTGTCATGGATGTATAGTTGTGAGTAGACTGGTTGTGCACCTTCAGGTGGAACTAATGAGCCAATCGTGTGATAATTGACCCCAGATAAGATAAATGTGTAAGGACCACCACCTGAGTTTATTGAGTGATCAATTCTCCCTCCCATTGATGTGAAAGAGAACATATTGTTGTACTGTCGTATATTTGAATGGAAATTCTTTGAATCTGGGTGTTTTTTTGTCAAAGAACAATTTTTCAAATAGTAAGGGAGGTTTTTTGGCGGGGGTAAGACAACCTTGCCTTTCAAGCAACATAATAAAAATAAGTACACATTTTGTTGGTTTCTATCTTTCTTCACCCTTTCATTAAACCACAACTTTGCTTGACAGAATTTAAATTCATATGTTGGATCTCCTTCATCTGTGTGCAGTAAATTGAAGGAAATAAAACATGTTACATTACAATAGAAGTGAAGCAGTATATTCACACGGGGTAATGTATAAGTACAGTATGTCACTAACCATGGTAAGATAAGACTTCAAATGTGGAATGATTGAAATCATCATCAGCAGAAATATTTTGGTCAGCTACCATGTTTGTTGTATTTTCTAAATGGTGAGGAAATCATTTTATCAATGTGGTGTGTGGACAAAATGGTCTACTGGACAATGAAGTATATATAACAAAAAAATGTTTTGTACCTTCATTGTTTTCTAGGTCAGATTCTTCTGATAGGTGGATGTCTGCTGTTTCAATTTCATAGTTGAACTCAATGCCTTTGTAATATTGCTCTTGCGGGATATCTGGACAGCATGAAAAACCATTGAACTAATATAATATGAGATGTTTATTGGACAACAGGGAATATCAAGTGAAGACATGTAACAGCAAAAAAACACACCAAAGCAACAAAGTAGATGAATACACATCCTTTTGTTACTTTAGGCCCTATAAGAATAAAAGATGGAAAAAGAGCTTGTAATGTTGAGATTATATGGCGCAGGTAAGAATATAAGAATGAGATAACGTGGATCAAAGGACTGATATATTTTAAAGCACCAAACTTGTATAAGTCAATTTTATAGTTATTAACTGTCATAATGATGATGTTGAACATAAAAATAGAAGCAGGGTGTTTGCTATTGAAGAAAAACCATAACTACTATAAATAAAAAAAAGTCAAGTGTTTGTTAATTGATCACCTATCAGGAAGTAGAAATGAAAAAAATAGCATGTTATGATGAGGCTAATTAGCTCGGGTAAGAAAATAAGAATGAGTTTACTTTAGCTCATGTAAGAGTATAGGACTGAGATTATGTGGATCAAAGTACTGATATATTAGTAAAGCACCAAATTTGGATAAATATATTTTATAGTGCTTTCCTCTCACAATGATGATGCTGAACATAGAAATAGAAGCAGAGTGTATGCTATTGAATGAGGAAAATTAACAACTGTTTAATAAAAATATAAGTCCAGTTTTTGCTAATTGAGCTCTTATCAGAAAATATGAATGGAAAAAAATAAAAATAACAACTGCATACATAAAGGTACCGGAATGTTCGTCAGAAGTGTGGAATCAGTTAAAGGCAAGACACTTGGACCGTGCTTGACTGTTAGATTCCTCTTCCTTCTTGTTGGAACAATATTTTCTTGCATCTTCTCAAGCCCTCTGGATCTTGCACTCTTTCATTTGGAGACATGAGGAACAACCGTGTTGGTCGGAGAAGCTGCATTGAGATTAATGGTTTACCATTAGTTATGATATGTGGAATACATTCAGTAGTATTAGTTACACAGATTTATTAATGTTAAAGGAAAAAGTAAGAACCTTGAAGACATTCTGACAGATTAGATTGGAGATTGGTGATATTTTGCAAAGCAGCTGACTTTTTTTGTCTTGCGCGATCATTTAACCCGCTCTGAGAGAAGTCACTCAGAACAGAAGCTGGTTGTGTGTGGATTAGGGGGTCGACGGTGGGGGTGGTCTGTTGATGAGTAGGCATATTTTCTTGAACAGAGTTGCAGTGTTGTTTTGTATCAGATGCAGCATGGAATGTGGTTGAAGAAAAAGCAACCTGGATTGGTGATAGGCCTGGCAATGATTACAAAGATATATGAATAAGTAAATCGGATATTAATATGCATCTTCAGAATGGATTGCTTAGACCATTAATACCTTTCTGCATTCAAGCATTTGCTTTTGTAGTCCGCAACTTAGTTTCCATTGAATAACATTGCATAGTGTTCATATGAACTTCAATAAGCAATGATGAAAAGATAACTTTAGGAGGACAGACGACTACGTTGCCTCAGCTGGGAATGCTAGTTGGACCTAAGTCACATCATGTACACATTCGACAAATGAAGACACTGCGCAAAGATCGGATATTAAAAGTGCTTATAAGGAGGGAAAGTTATAGATGAGGACAAAAATAGCATTAAATGCTAAGGTGACCTGGTCTGAGAAACCACAGAATGATTCCGACAGGCCAAGGCATTGGATGCAATGAGGAATAATTGATTTAGAAGTTCTGCATGAGAAATCACAGAATGATTGGGACAGGTTCGTAGGACTATGATGAATAAAGTGCAGTTCTCCGTAAATATTATAAAATGCATGTTAACTTTCACCTGGTACTGATACAATTTTTTTAAAGAGGAATCATGCTACTGATACATAGTATTTGTGATGTTTCTTTCCATGTGCGTATATATTGTTGTGTTAAAGGTTGTTTTAAAGCTATCATATAGTCACCAAACTTATTGCATCTTCAGGTTTAACGTTGCATTTGTCCATGGAGTAAGACGTTTTTGTTATCCTAACAATGCTTCGTAATTAAATATATAAATAGATATGTTAATCACCACCTTCCATATGTGTATAGAAAAGCCAAATGCGTCACTGTGAAACATTGTGGTGTGTGAATTTTATTGGATGCTGATACATTTTTTTAAAGAAAAATTTGAAACAAATTTAGAAGCTCTTTGAATCACAACTGTCTCAACTTTGATTTCATTAAATAGGAATGAAAATAGAAAGGAAGAATGAAGTAGAGAGTAATTTAAAATGCAAGACTGAATTGCTTGGTTAATGTACAAATTAGAACTCTTGGATTCACAATTGTCTCAGTCCTGCGTTCATTTAATTATTCATGTTTTTTTGATGAAAAGATATTCATGATTGTTTAATAGTTTGCTTCTATGTTGATTAAGTGCATGCGTAGGTTACAGTGACTTGCAATTAAGTAATCTTGATATCTTTTAGAAGGTGATAGGTTGGTTTCACAATTAATGGATGGCATAATTTTGATTTGTAGGAGACGATGGAATTTTCATATGAAGGGAATAACATATTAAATAAAATGCCAGGATGATGTACTGCGGAGGATAAAAGGAAAACATAAATGTTGAATTGAAATGAAGTTCAGCAAGAGGACACACGTGAAGACAAAGAAATAAAACATATAGGGAAACAACAACAGTTGAAGGAAAGGAAAGTCAACGCGTAAGTTCCATAAGTTGAAAATGAGGAGGTAACATACTAATGGAACAAATCAACTTCTCTTGCTTAATGGTTTTCAAAAGCCTATCATCAGGACCCGTTTGAGATGAAGGTTGGAGCAAAGTTGAACAGTCAGATTTGTTAACAGGCTTCTTCACGTAGTTCTTTCTCTTTCCTTTAGCTGGTGCTTGAGTGACATTTTGAGAGAGGTATATAATGGTCATATCAGCATCATCTTTAACTATTTCACCAGCAACACAATCGGAATGATCAATAGTAACTGAAGCAGGAGGGACTTCATCCCCAAATACATCAACAGAAGTTTCAGCAACCTTTTCGAGAAATGGAAAAATGATAGTGTCAAAAGGTGTAAAACTATTTAATTGAAGGTAGTAACATGGGAGAAAAATGAAGAGCACAATACCTCTACAGATGCTGCATCAAACTGAGGTAGGAGGTCTTCACAAACAATGAACTCATTGACACTAATACTAGAGCCAGGAAGTCCTTGTTGTACTTATTAAATTTGAGTTTAAGTAATAGCTTCTTACCAACAGGAGCTTCCAATGCCTTTGGGAATACAGTCCTCCAGTCCTTCTATAATGCATACATTCTTGATAAGTTACTGGAAACGAATGCATAAGATTGTAATGGAGATTTTTTTTACCTCTTTTAGTCCAAGTTTCAGCTGCAAGGCTGTCTGGTTCAATAATTGTACAGCAAGTTGGTCCCAGAAAAGTATAAAGTAAGAGCCTGTTTCATCTTTTACAATGTAGTAGACTTTCAGCCTATGTAATTTAAGTAAGTCACCGTTAGCAAACCTTAAAAAAAATTGAAGTCTGACGATAAGCTGAAACAACAGTCATTACTTAGGCTCAGTTGAGGGAGGTGCTTTTTTACAACCGGGACAAATCAAAGGACCATTAGGATCATTTGGATCGTTAGGTCTTGGTTTGGATGAACACTTGGTGTAACCATCATAAATCCAACCATGTTTAGTCTCAAACTTTTGAATTTGACAGCTGATAACAAAGATGCTACCCTGTGAAGAAGGTATGGCCAGGCAGACATTAGACATCAATGAAGTCATTGAGGAATAAAGAGACGAAAATGCATGAATATTAGGACGTACTATTGGCTGTTCCTTGATTTGAGAAATAGTTAGTTTTTTATGGTTATGCAAAGAACCTCCTCGGGAAGATTGGCTCTGTTGTGAAGGCATGGGTTGACTGAAGGTAGTAGTGATTGGAGTAACACGATCTTTTGTACTGTATTATAGAACAAAGGAAACAATAAGGAGACATGACCAAGAACAATGAATTGAAAGTTCACGTGGGGTAAAGTGGTATTACCTGTCAATAAAATCCTGGACTTCTTGGATTTGAGGGTTAAATAGGACTCTGGTAGCAGTGAATGAGCTGCAGATTTGACGGTGATCTAAAAAGTGGATGATATAATGGGTAAAAGAATAAGTTGATGGCTACAAAGTGTGGAAAACAGAATAGTGTAACACAACAAATATGGATTGAAAGTGTAAGTTAAGTAAAACGAAAAGGCTATGATGAATCAGTTAGGAATTAGGAGAGTGTTACTGCTGTCAGTGCAACTAAGTCGAGCAAGGTTTAAGAGAGCAACAACAGGGGTGTCAGAATTTTGCAATTGGGCTAGGTATGCATCTGAGGCACAATTGTCCCACAGTACACACTCTATGTCATTGGCTCTGCACAGAAAAAATATGTTCAAGTTGAAGGAATATATGTATGTTAGTAAGACAATAGAATCGTGAATAATAAAGAAGAGTAAGTTTGAGACAATTACTCAACGTCCTGCAAAACCATACGCATCCTATACTTTGTCTCACTGTCTCGCTGATCTTCTTCCAATGTCCCAATCGAGCTAACAAATGCAATGACATCTGCAAGCATAGTGTTTGACATGCTAAAAATATACAGATTCATGGCCAGCGTATAAACAAAGTGAAAGTGATGATGTTGTATATATCATAAGTGTAGAGAAATAATGATGGAATGAATCAGTAAAATCTGAAAACAGTGTAAGATGAAATGGAGTACCGAATAGGTAATCAATGTGGTCATTATCATTAAGGGAGAGAAGTTCAGATATAGTTTTGAAGGAGTATGAGTAAAGTGGAATTGTGGACTCAGTTTCTGAAATAGATGTGTAAGGAGTGAGTGTTATCTTGAAAGGGTGCGTCGTAGGTCGAAACTTGTAAGTATTTGGAGAGACAACAAAGTTAGCCATTTCATAAGAGTTGCCTTCTTTAATGTCGTGCAAGAATCTCTTGTGCATAGTTGATGCGTGCTTCTGTCGTTAAAGCAATCAATTAATAACTAGGACAACCTACTAATGCAATATAGTGGCAACCTAGGTCATTCTCCCAAGGAGCAATCTGTGGGTTTTCTTTAGAATTGAATTTAGGTGATAAAAACAATGCAATGGAATGAACCTAAACTAAAATGCAAGACTCCACTACCTAAATGCAAAATGTAAAAGACTCTAAAACCTATATGAGAATGAAACTAACCTAAATAATGAACATGCAATTTTTGGGGTTTTTCTTATGAGAGGGAAATTAAAATCCTAAGGAAAAGAAATAAACTAATATCTAAGAAAATCAACAAAGGTTAGTTCAATTATGATGGTGAAGGGGACAACTCAGGATTCACATGGATTCAGCTTTCTTAGCCATTCAATTTATTAGACCAAAGGAAGGTTCATGAAAAATTGGAATTAATAAACTTAATGGCCTAATCAAGACATGGGAAACCCTCATGCTCAATTACACCTAATCCACTAGAAAACTCATAATGGAAAAAATGGTGGTTAATTAAATCCATTAAAAACCAATCACAATTGCTTAAGATAGTTTTGGAAATTATGTTTACAATTGCCTAATTAAACAATTCGACAATTAATCACCTAATTAAACAATCAAGAGATTAAACCCAAATCGACAATTAAATTAATAATGAAAACTCAATTAATAATTTAAGTGACAATCAAAGGTTTGCAAACAAAAATCCCAATAATCATTTAAGAACAAAGCAAATCCTAAATATCAATTCAATCCAAATAAAAATAAGTTTACAATCTAAAACTAGATTGTTCTCAATTATTACAACTCAAGTATAATTTAAAACTAAATAATCCCAAGTCTTGAATCAAAAAGATAAAAGAAAGACACTCCCTTATGGTCTTCAAATATAAGCTCCTAGGCTCTAGCATCCTCCATGCTCCTCCCAAGTTGCCTCCCAAACTAACTTAAGCTGCCATGGATTTCATTCTACCTCTAAACTCCGAACACGAAGTCACAGCCATCAAAGGAGAAACAAAGTTGATGCTTGATAAATGGCCGTGGGTCCCGCGTGAAGAAACAATAGCAATTGAATGAGTCCAAGCTCTCCTGGTGCGGTGTCCGTGTGTGTATTTGGCGGCAGTGCCTCAGCCTCGCGTCCTCCCTCGTCTCCATTTCTGCGTCCCTCGGCTAGGTCATTTTTATGAAAGGAGGGGAAAATTTTTGGGTACTAATTTGGGCCTCTTAAAATTCCAAAAACCCAAATAAAATTTCACCATTGGATTCTTTTTGAATTTCTAAGAAAACTTCTGCACCGTAGGATCTTTTAATCTGCTTTTCCTTATCCTGCAAGATATAATAAAATCGTGATTTATCATATAATTGGAAATATTTTTCAATCACAAGATAACAATTAAGATATTAACTTTTTAAGCCCAATAATATCATAATCAATTCAGATTTATATTATTTCCCAAAATCGGCTAATTATCCAAATATTATCTAATAAATCCAAATTAGCCTAAAATAATCCCCAGAATAAATGAATAAGGTGGGATAAAATATAATAAATTTGTGATTTATCAACTCCCCCACACTTATCATTTGCACTCCTGGGCAAAACAAATCAAGACCAAGGGAGTATAATAAGACAAAATAAAACAAAACTTCAAAAGTGAATGTTCCAATCACAAGTAAAAAGTAAACAAAAGCATTTCAACACCTCCTTTATCCAAACGATTTTCTCATGACTCAAGAAAACAAACTTCATGGCAATTTACTTGACAAAGGAATATCTAAGCTAGAAATCCCTCACCAAGGATATGTGTATGTCTCTCATCACTCATAAGTGTATAGGCTTGTGTTTACACTCAAATCCACCCTATCCAGTACTCTTTCCATAGGCTTGACAAGGATCTAAGTTCTCCACCACTAGCAAAGCAAATGCAAACATAAATCCAAAGGACTTTTATTAGGTTGTAATGGGGCTAAGGCTAAGAAAGAAAGGGTATAGTGTTTGGAGAAACAAAGTTGAATATCCTAGAAGATGAAGAGAATGATGCAATAGGATGAAACAGGATGAAAGAAACCAAATCACACTTGAACTGGGTCATTACTTTTCCTTTCTCTTTTTTGTTCTTTTTTTCTTTTCGTTTTTTTTTTTTTGCAATTCTCTTGGGCTGTTATATATATGTTCTTTTGACGCGAACCTGTATATTGGTGATACAAAGGCCCGGTTACTCAAACATTTATAACTCAATAGCACCAAGATGCTACTAGCACGCTCATAGCTCTTACTGGCCGTTTGACGCGAAGTTCAACATTGGTGATGAAGACCCCCGGTTACTAAGCACAGCTTAAACCAGCGGAGCGGAATCTTATTGCTTTTTTTTTTCAAGATAACATATCAAACTTTTCACAATGACCCAATTCCTAATTTTATACGCGTTCTTCCATCTAAAATAGATATAATGCAATGCTCTTCAATTCCTAAGACATTCAAAAGGGTAAGATTTTTTTTTTTTTGTGGTATGGGGTGAGAAAAAAAAATAAAATATAGGCTCAAAGGGGCTAAACAAAGGGTATATGTATGGAAAGAATAGGCTGTTTGGCTTATCTGGCTAAAATGAAATGAATGCCTTTATCATCTTCATGAATACATATGCATAAAATGTGGCCTCAAATAAGATTCAAGTCAAGTTCTAGATCAAGTAAAGAGATAGGGGGTACACACTGAAAAAAAATGCATTAGGCTCAAAATCTCACTAGGTCTATATGATTGCTAGCCTAAATTCACCTAAGTCAAATTCATTGCCACTTAGTCTATTATCTCAAAACATGGTCAATCACTTTTCAAATCAAGGATGCATCGTACTAAAGTAACTTAAAACTTGCAATTTTCACATTCAAAACAGTTGATCCCTCCCCCACACTTAAATAATGCATTGTCCTCAATGCAAAACAGTCATAGCAAAGCACAAAGACAAGTAATATGCAGCACTACTCAACTTAATAATATGACAATGCAAAATAAAAGAGTGAAGGAAGGAATACAACCGGGGTCTACGTGGTGTCTCGTAGTGCGGTAACCTCCACTACTTGAGTGGAGAATCCATCATAGAACGGCTTCAAGCGGTGTCCATTGACGGTGAAGCATTTTCCATTCGGCTCCCTTTTGATCTTCACAGCGCCATATGGAAAAACATCAATGACAATGAAGGGCCCCTCCCATCTAGAGCGGAGCTTTCCAGGCATGAGTTTCAATCTGGAGACGTAGAGTAGAACTTTTTGGCCCACTTGGAATTCTCTCTTCATAATGAGTTTGTCATGGGCTGCTTTAGTTCTTTCCTTATAAATCCTCGCATTCTCATAAGCTTCCCTTCTTAACTCTTCAAGCTCTTGCAATTGCAACTTTCTTTCAGCACCGGCACTAGCAAGATCGAGGTTGCACTTCTTTATTGCCCAATACGCCTTGTGCTCCACCTCTACTGGCAAATGACATGCTTTGCCATAGACAATCCTGTATGGAGACATGCCAATGGGACTTTTATATGCTGTGCGATACGCCCAAAGTGCATCATCGAGCCTTTTACTCCAGTCCTTCCGGTTGGGTTGCACTGTCTTTTCTAAAATGAGCTTGATTTCTCTATTAGAGAGTTCTGCTTGACCATTCGTCTAAGGATGGTATGGGGTGGCTACCTTGTGCATCACACCATACTTGCTAAGCAAGTTCATCAAACTCCGATTGCAAAAATGAGTTCCT
Organism: Inga oerstediana; assembly: GCA_963210345.1. Taxonomy (NCBI): domain Eukaryota; kingdom Viridiplantae; phylum Streptophyta; class Magnoliopsida; order Fabales; family Fabaceae; genus Inga; species Inga oerstediana. Next base: position 73,819,110 of record OY723399.1, on the reverse strand, counting down.
TGATCACTAATGATAGCTCTGGGTATGCCAAACCTGCAAAGAATGTGAGACCGAACAAAGGAAACCACTACAGAAGAGTCATTAGTACGAGTGGGGATAGCCTCAACCCACTTGGACACATAATCCACAGCCAGCAAGATATACAGATAACCAAATGAAATGGGAAAAGGTCCCATGAAATCAATTCCCCAAACATCAAAGACTTCACAGAATAATAAGGGTTGTTGGGGCATCTCATGTTTCCTAGAAATAGTACCCACATATTGACACCTGGAACACTTCTTACAGAATTCATGGGCATCACGAAATAGACTAGGCCAAAACAATCCACTTTCCAAAACTTTCCTAGCAGTACGCTTAGCACTAAAATGTCTCCCACATGCAAGAGTATGGCAAAAAGTTAAGACAGACTCAAATTCATCATCAGGGATGCATCGTCTAATAATTTGATCACTACAAATGTGCCACAAGTAAGGATCATCCCATATATAGAATTTAACGTCTTTCTTAAACTTATTCAATTGATGTGTATTCATGTCAGCTGGCAAAACAGACGCAACTAAATAATTTGCAATATTAGCATACCAAGGGATAGAAACAACAACCTCACAGAGCCTTTGATCGGGAAAATCATCTAAGGGTAACGATGTTACCGGAGGTGATTCAATCCTACTCAAGTGATCAGCTACCATATTCTCTGCACCACTCTTATCACGAATCTCCACATCAAACTCTTGTATCAACATCACCCATCTAATGAGACGGGGTTTGGAGTCCGGTTTCTTGAACAAGTATTTGATAGCTGAGTGATCTGTAAAGATAGTCACCTTGGTGTGAAGGATGTAAGATCGAAACTTCTCTAACCCAAAGACGATTGCAAATAGCTCTTTCTCTGTGGTAGTGTAGTTAGCCTGAGCAGCATCTAGTGTTCGAGAGGCATAGGCTATGATATGTTGTCTCTTTTCTACTCTCTGGGCAAGAACAGCACCTAATGCATAATCTGAAGCATCACACAAGAGCTCAAATGGAAGGCTCCAATTAGGTGGCTGAATGATGGGGGGTGTAGTGAGTTTCTTCTTTAACTCATCCCATGCATACCTGCAAGCATCATCAAAAACAAAACCCACATCTTTCTGCAATAAACGAGATAATGGCAGTGCTATCTTACTAAAATCCTGGATGAACCTTCTATAAAATCCAGCATGCCCAAGAAAAGAACGTACATCTTTCACACAAGAAGGATATGGAAGGGATGAGATAATATCAACTTTAGCTTTATCAACCTCAATACCATCATGTGAAACAACATGGCCCAAAACAATTCCTTTCTTAACCATGAAATGACATTTTTCAAAATTCAACACAAGATTATATTGAATGCATCTTTCCAAAACATTGTCCAAACTAGCTAAGCATGCATCAAAAGAATCACCGTAAATAGTGAAATCATCCATGAAAACTTCCATGCAATGCTCAAGAAAATCAGAGAATATGGAAACCATGCAACGTTGAAAAGTGCCTGGTGCATTACATAAGCCAAATGGCATGCGTCTATATGCAAAGGTTCCAAATGGACATGTGAATGTGGTTTTATCCTGATCCTCAGGGGCAATAGAAATCTGAAAATATCCAGAAAAACCATCCAAAAAACAGTAATGTGATCTACCAGCCAGTCTTTCTAACATCTGGTCTATGAAGGGAAGGGGGTAGTGATCCTTTCTAGTCACAGAATTCAATTTTCTATAGTCAATACATACTCTCCAACTATTCTGGACTCTAGTCGGAACTAGCTCACCTTCGTTATTACGCACAACTGTAATACCAGTTTTCTTAGGTACTACCTGAACTGGACTTACCCACTGGCTATCGAAAATAGGGTAGATTATACCTGCAGAAAGAAGTTTAGAGACCTCTTTCTTTACCACATCAAGAATCAATGGATTGAGTCGCCTCTGTGGCTGTCGCACAGCTTTGGCACCATCTTCTAGCAGGATCCGATGCATGCACACATTTGGGCTGATTCCAGGGATATCAGCAAGAGTCCATCCAATAGCTTTCATCCGTCTCTTAAGTACCTCTAAGAGGCGGGGTTCCTCATCAGCAGTTATGTCACTAGCTATAATCACAGGAAGTGTCTCGTTCTTCCCCAAATAGACATATCTCAATGAGTCAGGAAGTGGCTTTAACTCCAAAAATGGAGCTTGCTCAATTGACGGTATGAGCGGCTTCAAATCTATATCAGTCAAACTAGAAACCTGCACAACTGATTCACAAACAGAAGAGCAAACTTTCCCATCTTGGGGAGTATTAGTAGAAACTGCAAGTGTAGTAGAATCAAGCAACACATCACAATCAACAACAATAGTGCCATCAGTAGCACTCATGTCAGAGATAGAATCATAATCAGAAATCTCACTATCAGAAATATGATCAATGTCAATCAATAATTCAGAGTCAGGTAGTGAAGATAAATCAGTTCTATTCATGGTATCAATCACACTAAGTAACTGAGAAAGTCCATTAGAATCAATAGAAGTAGTAGATGTGTGATCACTAGAATTGCTAATGCTACAATTAGGCACAGAATGATCATGTCTAGAATGTCTCATAATCGCAATAGCATCAGTGAAAATATCAATATCAGCACTATCAAGATCAGCACATGTATCACAACTACCAATTCCAGCACATGAACAAGAGATAGTATCATCTAAACAGGTAATATCACCGAATCTATTAAGCATGCTATCTCTTAGATCTACAACAGAATCATCCATAATGGCATCAATAGCATTAACATCTATCTCAGCACAATCATCGAGTGGATGTCTCATGGATTCAAGCACATTAAATCTAATAGTTTCACCAGCAAACTCCAGAGTAAGGCTACCAGCATGCACATCTATCATAGCTCTAGCAGTTTTAAGGAAAGGCCTACCTAGAATCAAAGATGAATGTCCTTTCTGCCTAAACCTACCATCATCCATATCAAGAACATAAAAGTCTGCAGGGAATATGAAATCTTTTACCTTAACCAAGATGTCCTCCAAAACGCCTTCTGGGACTGTGCAACTTCTATCAGCAAGGGATGCAATGAGATTTGTGGGCTTAAGCTCTACACCCTTAAGTTGATTGAAGACTGATTTTGGCATAACGTTGATAACTGCTCCTAAGTCTGCTAAGGCATCTGAGAAGTCAATGTCACCAATAGTACAAGGGATGAGAAAGCTGCCAGGATCCTTGCACTTTACTGGCATTGGCATTTGATAAAGAGAGGAGACCACTGCTCCTAAGTCAACCTTGCCTTCATGCTTAAATTTTCTCTTTGTAGTACATAACTCCTTCAAGAATTTTGCATATTTAGGCACTTGTGCGACTAAGTCAACTAGTGGAACATTGATCACCACTTCCTTGAAGATATCATAGACTTCATTAAACATCTCAGCTTCCTTCTTTCTCCTTTCAGCCTTAGCTACTGCAGTAGGAAATGGCAGGGCCGGTTTGATCACTTGATGTCCTTCCTCACCCTTTTCTTGTTCTTCATGAGGTGCCACTTGTGTTTTTGATAAAGTGGACTGATCCTGTGATGTGGAAGTGGAAGTAGAAGGAGAGTCATCAACAACTTCCTTGTCATTTGAAGTATTGGTGGTGACAGGATCTGCAGAAGGGATTATCTTTCCATGTCGAAGAGATATAGCATTAACTCCACCAATATTAGGATTTTGTTGAGGTCCAACATTCGGATTGGTTACCACTTGAGATGGAAGCTTTCCTGAACCTTGACTCTGTACATTACTGAGCGCATTAGAAAATTGACCCATTTGAGTATGAAAAGCTTGAAATTCCTGAATCTGTTGTTGTTGTTTTTGTTGTATCTGTTGTTGTTGTTGCATCAGTTGTTGTTGTTGCATCAGGATTTTCATCATAGCGTCCATCTTGCTTTCTGACCTTGAATCTTCATCTTAGACTGGCATTGATTGTCTAACTTGTTGAAACATCTTGCCACTAGAATTCCCACTTTGATTGAATTGTGCTTGCTGGGCTTGGCCATTTCCATACCGAAGATTTGGATGATCACGCCATCCAGGATTATATGTATTAGAGTAAGGATCATATTTTTGGTCACCTTGAGTCATAGGTTTAGAAGGGTATATTGCATTACAAGATTCAACTCCATCATTCATGTAGGGGCAAGAGTCAGTACCATGAGTGGCTAGAGAGCAAATAGAGCAGAATGGCCCTACTAAAGCAGAAGAGTTAGCCTGTGGGGTAACAGAAGTAGAGGACCCCATAGGAGTGGCCATATTAGAAGAATTCTGCATCTGAGACATAACCATTTTTTCCATAGCAGATGCAAGTCTATCAATTTTGCTCTCTAGGCGAGATTCAGAATTAGAAGAAATTCGTCCCACTTCATTAACTTTGACCTGTTGTCTAGTACCAAATTGTTGGCTATTTTCAGCTTTCCTTTCAATCAATTCCCAAGCATGATCCACAGTCAAGTGTAGAAGTGCACCACCAGCAGCTGAGTCTAATAAATCTCTCTCTAGAGGTAAGAGACCTTCATGGAAGTATTGGATCAGTAACGTATCCGGAATCTGATGGTGGGGACAGCTAGAGCATAGCATTTTAAAACGCTCTAGATATTCATATAAGGACTCTCCAACCACTTGTCGACATCCACATATGTCCTTCCTGATAGACGAAGTACGAGAAGCTGGGAAATACTTTTCCAAGAACAGTTTCTTCAATTGGTTCCATGAAGTAATGAATCCATGAGGTAATCAAAGCAACCAATTTTTAGCAGATCCTTCTAAAGAGAATGGGAAGGCACGCATCTTAATCTGATCTTCAGTCACACCAACAGGTTTCATAGCAGTGCAAACCATGTGAAACATCTTCAAGTGATTGTACGCTTCCTCACCTGAAAGGCCATTAAATTTTGGAAGTAAGTGAATCAATCCAGATTTCAATTCAAAATTTGCATTAATATCAGGATAATTGATACACCAATTTTGAAAATGCAAATCAGGTGAAACCAATTCTCTAATAGTCATAGCAGGATCAACAATATTAGCATTTGCATTTGCATTTGCATTTGCGTTTGCATTTACAATTGCATTTGCATTTGCATTAACATTAACATTTCCATCAGCATTAACAACAATATTATTAGCATCCATATTGACCTTAGAACCAGAAGAATCAACAATGGGCTCAACAGAGGAACTATTGCCTACATAAGTACTAGCTCTAGTCCTTCTTCATTGGTGAAGTGTCCTCTCAATCTCAGGATCAAATTCAAACAATTTTTCAGAAGAGGATCGGGTCATGCAATAAACAACTACCTAAGAAGTTGCCTAAAAACTCAAACCTAAAGCCTAACCGCTGCTCCCCGGCAACGGCGCCAAAATTGATGGGTGCTTCTATCGTTAAAGCAATCAATTAATAACTAGGACAACCTACTAATGCAATATAGTGGCAACCTAGGTCATTCTCCCAAGGAGCAATCTGTGGGTTTTCTTTAGAATTGAATTTAGGTGATAAAAACAATGCAATGGAATGAACCTAAACTAAAATGCAAGACTCCACTACCTAAATGCAAAATGTAAAAGACTCTAAAACCTATATGAGAATGAAACTAACCTAAATAATGAACATGCAATTTTTGGGGTTTTTCTTATGAGAGGGAAATTAAAATCCTAAGGAAAAGAAATAAACTAATATCTAAGAAAATCAACAAAGGTTAGTTCAATTATGATGGTGAAGGGGACAACTCAGGATTCACATGGATTCAGCTTTCTTAGCCATTCAATTTATTAGACCAAAGGAAGGTTCATGAAAAATTGGAATTAATAAACTTAATGGCCTAATCAAGACATGGGAAACCCTCATGCTCAATTACACCTAATCCACTAGAAAACTCATAATGGAAAAAATGGTGGTTAATTAAATCCGTTAAAAACCAATCACAATTGCTTAAGATAGTTTTGGAAATTATGTTTACAATTGCCTAATTAAACAATTCGACAATTAATCACCTAATTAAACAATCAAGAGATTAAACCCAAATCGACAATTAAATTAATAATGAAAACTCAATTAATAATTTAAGTGACAATCAAAGGTTTGCAAACAAAAATCCCAATAATCATTTAAGAACAAAGCAAATCCTAAATATCAATTCAATCCAAATAAAAATAAGTTTACAATCTAAAACTAGATTGTTCTCAATTATTACAACTCAAGAATAATTTAAAACTAAATAATCCCAAGTCTTGAATCAAAAAGATAAAAGAAAGACACTCCCTTATGGTCTTCAAATATAAGCTCCTAGGCTCTAGCATCCTCCATGCTCCTCCCAAGTTACCTCCCAAACTAACTTAAACTGCCATGGATTTCATTCTACCTCTAAACTCCGAACACGAAGTCACAGCCATCAAAGGAGAAACAAAGTTGATGCTTGATAAATGGCCGTGGGTCCCGCGTGAAGAAACAATAGCAATTGAATGAGTCCAAGCTCTCCTGGTGCGGTGTCTGTGCGTCTCGGCCTCCTCCCCAGCGTCCAGCGCCTGTCCGTGTGTGTATCTGGCGGCAGTGCCTCAGCCTCGCGTCTTCCCTCGTCTCCGTTTCTGCGTCCCTCGGCTAGGTCATTTTTATGAAAGGAGGGGAAAATTTTTGGGTACTAATTTGGGCCTCTTAAAATTCCAAAAACCCAAATAAAATTTCACCATTGGATTCTTTTTGAATTTCTAAGAAAACTTCTGCACCGTAGGATCTTTTAATCTGCTTTTCCTTATCCTGCAAGATATAATAAAATCGTGATTTATCATATAATTGGAAATATTTTTCAATCACAAGATAACAATTAAGATATTAACTTTTTAAGCCCAATAATATCATAATCAATTCAGATTTATATTATTTCCCAAAATCGGCTAATTATCCAAATATTATCTAATAAATCCAAATTAGCCTAAAATAATCCCCAGAATAAATGAATAAGGTGGGATAAAATATAATAAATTTGTGATTTATCAATAGTCTTGTTAAGGACGCTTGCCTGAATCTTTGTGCCCTGTAAGGTAGGTGGAACGATAAATAGGAATGGGAATGTTATGTTATGGTGACAAAAAAAATGCGTTTAAAATAGTGCATAATTGCAGAAGGTACCTCAGTGTCAAGCAATAACAAAGATACACAAAATAGCTCGGTTGGGGTAGACTTTTGGTAAACGTTCCATTTCCAAACAACCCTTACACAGATGGTCCACATGTCTGATCTGTCGTGCAAATCCTTAAGAGGGGAGAGAGACATAGTTGGTGATGAAGAGGGCGATTTGCGCACTGGTAGCGGGAAGGGAATCGAGGATGTGAAAGAAGGAGATGATGTTAGGAAATGGAAGTGAGTATGATTCAAATACTGAGCGGGGAGGGAGGAGGCAGACGTGGGAAGTTGAAACCCATAGGAACCAATAGTAAAATGCAAGGGAGAAATGATGATGCATAAAGTGAGGATGATTCAACTGCTAAGAATGGAGGGCAGTATGGCAGGAAAAGTAACTGAAGGCAGCAGAATGGAAATCATGAAAATGGCAATAGGTAGGCAGGGTGGAGCTTGAGAGGAGGGTTGAAGTTGAAAAATGGAAACAGGTGGAAGACCGATGAAAAGATGAGACAATAACGTTTTTGGCATGTATTGAGCAGTGTGAGAGAAAAGCAATGAGGGAATGGGCGTGAAGGGAAAAAGAAAATGATCATAGGCAGTAGATAGAGTGGCAGACACGCAAATGAGGCTTGAATATTAAGAGGAATGAGGGGAACCTAAGAAGGGGGCAGGCCTACACTAACATTACATGAAAATGGTTAAGGAAAAAGAACCATAGCTCAATTGACCATCAGGACTGCGAAGTTAAGGGGACTGAGCTGTGTAAGAGATAAGCAAAGAGGGGATGGGCTTGTAGGCTGAAAGTCAAGGGGACAGGCCTATACTAAAATTTCATCAAAATGGTTAAGAAAAAAGGACCACAGTGAAAGCAAAGTAGTGATATGGTAACATAAGAAACAAAGGATGACAAAAGAGGGTCCATACTGTGACCTTGATATATGTGCAGTCTGATGTCACATATGCAACCCCATATGGAAATTGAATTCAGCTGCATCAACTCTCATATTCTAGGGACATGAATTAAATAATTTTCCCTTTATAAGGGACAAACCTGAAGGTTGGGCTCCCGTGAGAGCACAAATGACTACATAACCTAAAGCATACTTGCTAGTGTAGGTTTCAAGTCTCAGGGACAGGTGAATAATGATCAGGCAGAATACATGAGAACGAATAAGGAAAACAAAGGCACAGTAAAAGAAAAGCAGTCATATGGGAAGTTATAATTCAAACGATGACAGTATAGAGGAAGTAAAAGGAATCTGAAGCAATGGAAAGCAAGGACTAAGTAGGTAGTAAATAAGTGTGTAAATAATGTAGGCTGAAAGTTAAGGGGACAGGCCTATAATGAAATTTCATTAAAATAGTTAAGGAAAAAGAACCACAGTGAGAGCAAAGTGGTCATATGGTGACATATGATACAAAGGATGACAAAAGAGGGTCCATACTGAGACCTTGATATATGTGGTGACTGATGTCACAGATGCAACCCCATATGGAAATTGAATTAAGCTGCCTTGACTTTCAAATTCCAGTGACATGAAGTAAATAATTTTCCCTTTATAAGGGACAGACTTGAAGATTTGTTGACCGTAAGAGCACTTGGAAGTTCAGCTTCAACCTTGATGGCTACAACTGAGCAAACATTTGAGGAAGAGATGTTAGGTGTTCTCAAGCGATGGAAAGAGAGGGGTGTGCAGAATGTTCGACTTAAGTGTGGTCCATTCGCTCTGGTTGAAGAGATTTATGGAATTGACGAATAAACAAACATGTGGGTATACTCAAGTAGGTTGAATGCTTTTGAGAAGGTGTCTGTTCTGATAACCCGTTTCGAGAGTAATATGGTGACCCAAGAGTTGAGGCCCGTGTTTGTCGGCTCACATCAATAGCATGGACGACGATACTTCTTGTTCAGATGCATTTATGGTCTACTAAAATCTAAAGGGTTCTACGACCACGAATGGGCTGACATTCATGTCCCTTGACATTATATGAATGTTGTAAAAGGCCGTGCAGATTCACTGAGGTTGGAAATTCCAATAGAGGGCTGGCAGGTGATGGTGATCAGGGACTACAGCACGGACACATACCTGAAGGTGAAACCGAACATAAAGAGGCATTGGAGTGAACCTAGGGCCAGCAATCGAGTTAATCGCACCATCGTTAGGTCTGGATTGACGATGTGTGGAAATGAAAGAACTGCGAATGGAGGATTGGATGACGAAATAGAGAGGCTGCCTTCGGCGAGTGAATTTGATCCGGAACTGGGTTTTGTTGCTGTTGACTGAAACGAGTATAATTTGATTTCACGGATGACGGGTTTGAGAAATCGCAGCTGTTTAGCAGCCTTATGAAGGTTTTTTTTTGTTTTTTTGCCAGTTTATGTGTGTGTTGTTTTGCGGCATTTTAAGTCATTTTGTTGTGTGTACTATGTTGTTAAATGGGAGAACTAATAGTAATTACGAATTTGCAGTCAACAATTTTATTTACAGTGTTAATGAGGCGTGTTTATTAATAGGTGGATATTAATTTATTTTATTAACCATCACTGTTCAATATAATCGTTTAATATTAAACTATGATTGGATCAGGATGACGCTGAATATACAGAACAGGAAAATTCAAGATGAATATTAAACTTATGATCGATTAATATTAAACTATGATTTAATTCAAGATGAAAATTGAATTGAAATTTTAAAAAACGTTGGGCATTAAGCTATGTACACCCACTGATTGCAGTAAAGGAAAAAACAAAAGATATTGAAATACACCATGAAAAAGAAAGGAAGATGACATTTCGAGAGTGAAGTAAACAGGGACCTCGGCTAGGGACATAATGATGTAAGGGTTTTTTTTTGGCCAAGCAGAGACATCTATGATTTAAAGCATTAAGAAGTAGGGGTGGAAACAGGCCAGGCCGGCTGACAGGGGCCTCCGGCCTGGCCTGTTAGAGGCCTGTTCAGGCCTGGCCTGGCAGGCCAAGGCCTCTTTGAAGGCCTGTTTTCCTTAACAGGCCAGGCCAAGGCCTCTTGGCAGGCCTGTCAGGCCGGCCTGAGCCTGTAAGGTTTATTAAAAAAAAAAAATTACCCTTACCTTACCTTACCTTACCTTAGCGTCCAGCCGTCCACCCACCTCATCTCTAACTCTAATGTCTAAACCTAATTCCTAAATCCACTCAGCGGCTGTGCACACTGCACAGGCACACAGCGCTTTGCCTCGTACCCTTCGCACACTCGCACGACTCGGCGAGACGGCGACTCCCCTCGACCACCCTCGACTGCCACCACCGTCGACGAGAATCCGTCTGCCTCGCACGACTCGGCAACTCCCCTTGACCACCATCGACTACCACCACCCTCGACGAGAATCCGTCTGCCTCCCGAGTCCCGACCCCCCCCCCCGAGACGGAGCTCCACCGTGAGTCACCAGCGAACGACAACTCCACAAATCGGCTACCCTCGTCGGATCTGCGGTCCTCTCCGTCAAGGTCTGTTCACTAGCTTGATCTGTGGATTCCACACTTCAAAAATTTTTTTGATTGTTATATTTTTTTGATCTGTGGTCTGTTCACTAGCTTGATCTGAGAATATTCTTCTGAGTGAACCTACAAGTATGATTGATATATAATATGGGAGATTGTCAGCTGCAAAAGTGATTTGAATAATCCTTTGCTTCAAGAAAATTATATTCGGTTGTCATTTTTTTAATTATATTTTGGGCACCTCACTTCAGTTCTATGCTTAGATTTTCTGCTCAGATACAGAGTATATGTGCGTTGAACTTCAAACGAAGAAACTAGATATCTACATGTATACGTGTATATAGTTGGGATCGCAGTATGAAAAATGCAAGTTTGTTTTGAATAATCCTTTGCTTCAATAATCCTTAAGCTAACTGTTTTGAATCTATGTTTGTGGAGCTTGATGAGGAGATCATATATGGGTAATATTATCTTCGGCTGTCATTTTTTTTATCTTCTGCAAGTCAATACGAATATGCAATTTTCTTGAATCTCCTTATTTGTTTGTGATATGTGTTGAGAAGTTGTTTCATTTAATTCTATTTCATTTAATTACTTGCTGATGTCTATTTTGGTTGTTTTATGTTTTAGTCCTAGTGAATGTCATCTCCCTTTGAGAGTGAAACTATGTCATCTAGTTCAGTTCCTCCTAATGCTATTGAGGTTTGTCAACAAGTACCAACTGATTCAAGTCAACAAGCTAGTGAACAGACTAGTCAACAAACCGGTGAGAAAAATGATGGTGATGATGATATCATTAAGAAGAAGAGGCAAAAAACTTCACCTATTTGGGATGATTTTGATCAAGTTGATTGTAATGATGGGGTCAAAGCTAAATGCAAGTATTGCAAAAGTCTATTTTCATACTCAGGGAAGGGAGCTAGCACTTCCCATCTATGGAGACATATTAAATCTTGTGATTCAAGGAAGCTTCATGTTGCTGCAAGAAATAAGCAATCCACCATTCCATTTCAACCGTCAAATATTTGCATTAATCCATTTCTAGCTTTAGGTGCTAGATATTCTAATGAGAAGATGAGGGAAATAATTGCTACTGCGATCATGGTTCATGAACATCCATTTAGCATTGTTGAGGATGAAGTATGGATGTGGGGATTTCAATATTCTAATTCTGAATTTCAGAAATTTTCTCGCAAGACAGCCAGAAGTGATTGTTTGGCTATATATGAAGCAGAGAAAAAACAATTGAAGGCCTTATTACAAGGTGTTAGCAAGATTAGCTTAACTACAGATATGTGGAAATCTAGTCATCAAGTGACTGAATACATGGTTATCACTGGGCATTTCATTGATGCGGCGTGGAACCTTTAAAAGAGGGTGTTGAGTTTTGTCAAAGTTCCTGCTCCTAGACGAGGGATTGATGTAGCTGATACTATTTTCAAGTGTTTGAAGGCCTGGGGAATTGAAAACAAAGTGTTTTCCGTATCAGGTGACAATGCTTCTTATAATGATTCTTGTTTAAGGGCTCTTCGAGACACCTTATCACTTAGTAGTTCATTGCCTCTGGGTGGTAACTTGTTTCACATCAGATGTTGTGCGCATATATTGAACTTGTTGGTACAAGATGGCCTTAGTAGGATCAAAGACATTATAAATAATGTTCGTGAGAGTGTGAAGTATATTAACTACAATGATTCAAGGCTCAAAGCATTTTGTGACATTGTTGAGCAAAAACGTTTGAAGGAAAAGAGGCTCATTCTTGATTGTCCAACAAGGTGGAATTCTACATATAGGATGTTGTCTACTGCTTTGAAGTTCAAGGTTGTCTTTCCTGATTATAAGGAAAGAGAACCACATTACAACTATGCACCGTCCGAAGAGGATTGGAAGAAGGTTGAGAAGATTTGCAAACTTCTAGAAGTGTTCAATCTAGCCACTCATGTCATCTCAGGTAGTGAGTATCCTACTGCAAATTTGTACCTTCCTGAAGTTTGGAGAGTGAAACAAGTCATTGACAATGCCTTAGAGGATGATGATTTCTTTATGGTAGAAATGGTTGTCTCAATGAAAGAGAAGTTCGACAAATATTGGGGGGAATGCAATTTGGTGATGGCTCTTGCAAATATTCTGGATCCTAGGTGCAAATTATATGTTATTAATTATTGCTTTCCTCTGATTTACAAACCTGATTATGTTGCTTATGAGAATATAGATAAAGTGGTGAAAGCTTTATACTCAATGTATGATGAGTATGTTGCCTTGTACAAGGGAGAGACAAGTAATGCAGTTGAAAATGTTGGCAACAACTCTTCTCCCAATGTGCCTAGTTCTTCTATAATTACTGGATTTGATCAAATCATGAATATTGTTCGTGAAAAGCAAGCAATTCCCTCTATGAAATCAGAATTGGAAGCTTATCTTGAGGATGGTGTGTATATTCCTGAGGGCAGTTCTAACTCCTTTAGTGCCCTAGAATGGTGGAAAAATAATAGTTTGAAGTATAAGATTTTATCTAAGATGGCTGCTAACATACTAGCTATTCCAATCTCAACCGTGGCATCAGAGTCCACATTTAGTGTTGGAGGTAGAGTAATTGATGAATATCGTTCTAAATTAAATGAAGAATCAATTGAAGCACTTATTTGTGGTGGGGACTGGCTTCGAAACAAGTACGGTTTGAAGAAAAAACAGAAGGTATAAATTTTGCATTGTTAAAATCATATTACTTCTTGTACATGTTAAATTGTGTTATGATCTAATACTATATATTTCATTAATTTTTTTCAAGGCCTTTGAAGGAGAAGAAGAAATTAGTTTAAAGATTTGATGTCAAGGTGAGAAGAATCATTAGCTTCAAATAGTGGGAGACTTCCATAATTCATGCACCAAAAACAATAAACACCGAGTTTATGAATTGTAAAGATCAGTGATAAAATTGGTAACGTAGAGATACACAATATTACTTACTGTACTGACCAGAGATATATGCATACATTTATTTTTTCATGTAACAACTAACAAGTGACTCTCGGTGGTTTTTCCTTTTTCTCTTCCCTAGGAACAAAGTTTATAGTTTACCATTATTGTGATAGAACCTGGAAGTTTTGTGCTAGAAGAACAAGGATATTCATTGTGACTTTTGCTTCAGGAGTGTCACTTTCAAAGTGACTTTTGCTTCAGGAGAACAAGGATATTCATTGCAACAATTATGTGATTTGTAAAATTTTAATATGGCCCTCTTATGTACATGTGGTGTTCTAGTTATTTGCTACTTTTGATTCATGCAATGGTGTTCTCTATCAGGAAAAAAAAATCTGAGAGTCCTAGGCCTGTGTTAGGCCTGTTTGTGTCGGCCTGTTTTGGCCTGTTAGGTGTCGGCCTGTTGGCCTGTTTGGCCTGTTAGGATCTTTTAAAAATTCCAGGCCTTCTTAACAAGCCACAGGCCAGGCCAAGCCTGTGTACAGGCCAGGCTTAGGCCTAACAAAAAGCCTGCAACAGGCCACAGGCCAGGCTTAGGCCGTCTTGTGCCTTAACAAGCCAGGCCTGTTAAGGCACAAGCCTGGCCTGGCCTGGCCTGTTTCCACCCCTATTAAGAAGGGCATATATGTCACGGGAAAGACCAAGGCAAAAGGGAAAAATGAAAACGATAAAACCCAGTGGGTTCATGGGCTTGACTATTGCTTCGCCTTGCTCGTGTATGTGAAGCAGCTCACGTTTGCAGTGAAGAACTCTGTTTTCAGCCCACACCTCCAACGCTACAAGATCAAATGGAAGAGAGACATTAAATAACATCTATGTTTTTTTTGCTGCGAGTTGAAAAGTCAATGACTTGAAGCATAAAAAAGGACATATATGGCAGGAGAAAGACAAAAGGAAAAAGGTAGGAATGAAAAGACGTAACACCAAGTGGGTTCATGGGATTACATATCACTTCGTCCTGCTGTTGCGCGTTAGCCCACTCAGTAAAGTTTGCAGCCAACACCTCAAACACTGCAAAATCGAATGATAGAGGGACATTAATAGGTGAAACTTGGGAATATGATGAAACAAAGGTAAATCTTGTCCAAATAAAGCTTGTCCAAATATCATGAAACAGAGGTAAAGTGATATCAAAACAGAGGACCTTAGCAAGATAATATGGCTTGCCTCTGGACATACACAACATGAAAAGAGAGGCAAACGGCAATAGTAGAAGGGCTCAAACGCTGCAAAATCAAATGATAGAGTGACATTAATTTCAGAAACATGGAAATATCAAGGAACAGAGGTAAAGGTTAGCAGAACAGAGTACCTTAGCAAGATGATATGACTTGCGTCTGGACATACACGACATGACCCAGGAAGCAACCTCGTTTGTCACAGGCATGGTGGTCAAAATCCGAATCCATGAGTATGTATCTATGTAAACAGAAGGATAAAAGTATGTCAGTGGCTTTACGGAAATGATAAGGGCTGGAGGAAACTTGTTTTTCTGGAGCAAAAACTTGTGTAAGGAGTAAAATATAACCAAATGGCAATGGAGGAAAGGCTTATGAAGGGAGTTCGACTTAGTGGGAAAATTCAAACCGTGTGGAATTCAAATGGGACATGCCAACACGGGTTTCATTTGTAGCCAAACGTCACTGTAATTGAAGATTTGCTGTCACGGAGCCCAAAAAACAGGGGAGACGGCTTATGAATAGTGTTTTGTGCCTGAAGCCGAAGGATAATCCATGGAGCTGTATGGCTTGGAGGAAGAGTAATATATGATATATTGATTTGCTACCCCTTCGAATTTCTTATGTTTGTTATTGAATTGCTTAGCACTCATTAATGTATTGCTCCATTTGTGTTTTTCATTTCATTATCCTACCTTTTTCATTATAACCCTTGAAAGCCCTTCTGATTTGAGCATGCAATTGGATAAAAATAGTGGAGATTAAAATGAGAAACAAGCCTATAGTTGATGAGTTGTAATAAGTGGAATTGAGTGAAACGTAAGGCTTTTATTATTTTGAGAGAATAGTGCAAACACTTAACTTGCGAGATACATCTTATTGAGAGTTATCTTTGCCAAAATTAATTGCCTTAATGCTTGTATTTTTGGAAGGTGAAAAAGATTTCTAAGAAAGTTTCATTCTTAAAAATTTGAATTAAATCTAATTTTATAGTGTTTGATTTGAAAATCTTGCTCCCATTATTTTCTTTGATTGTTTTACATTTATGAAATCTTGAAGATAAGATTTGATATAAGTGTGAGGTGTGATGTTGTTTAAGCTAAAAAATATTAATTGCCAAGCCAAAAATGCCCACAATGTTGAAAGGCCAACTTTCCATTGTACAAGAAGGTTGATTCGAGTGCAACGTTGGACTTCCCTCATCCCAAAAAACATAAAACACCCGAAACAAAACAGTGAGCGCTTTGGGCTTCATTGATAGAAGCCAGGAAGGTTCTAGCTAGTGATTAAAATAAAGTGCGCGCGCGCCCACACATACAGTATTTGGCATGAGACATCACGTTTAAAACACAAGAACAAAAGGGAATGATATAAACTATAGAATTCAAATTTGGAAGCTGAATGCAATTGACTGAAGGCCCCATTAGGCTGCATTATCATCAGGTCAGGTGTCACTCTCTGTCCAAAAATCAAGGGAACAACATTATATAAAAGGAAACGATTTATGGGGCTAATGAAGAAAGGAATAAGGGTTAATATAACTTTTGGTCCCTGAAGTTTAATCCAATTTTGGTTTTGATCTCTCAAGTTTGAAATCGGTGGTTTTGGTCCCTGAAATTTCACCCAATTTTGGTTTTGGTCCCTTAAGTTTGAAATTGGTGGTTTTGGTCCCTAAAGTTTTACCCGATTTTGGTTTTGGTCCCTTAAGTTTGAAAAGGACTTGGTTTTTTTCTGAGTCGGGTCGGGTTTCAAAAACGGGTCGCCAAGTCCTTTTCAAACTTGAGGGACCAAAACCAAAATCGGGTGAAACTTCAGGGACCAAAACCACCGATTTCAAACTTGAGGGACTAAAACCAAAATTGGATGAAACTTTAGGGACCTAAATCAACGATTTCAAACTTGAGGGACCAAAACCAAAATTGGATCAAACTTCAAGGACCAAAAGTTATATTAACCCAAAAATAAATATATCTGTTTGACTTGCCACATGTTTCCTAAATCTAACACAAATTTAGACCTTTGGACCCATCCTGCCTTGATATTTAATGATACAAGATCATTAATGGAGTCCCATTAAAGTGCCTTTTCTTCATTTCAGAAATAATGAATGCAATCTATCTATCAGGATTTTCTTGTTTGTCTGAATAAATATTTGTTTGTTATACTGAAGCATTAGTTTTCTTTTAAAAAAAAATCATTTTTTTATTCTGTTGAATAGATCTGTGATGAAAACAATAACGCTGAAGCATTATTATTTTTCAGCAGACCATCAAAGTTGCTTTTGAGATTGTTGTTCAGGGTCAAAGAAACATAAAAAATCTCAACTTTTTTTCCAGATCTCACGTTGTGATCATAATAATGGGCTGCTTGATTCATCTATGTCTAAAATTTCTAGAGGAGCCCATAAAAACAGTGTTTGATGGAAAAAGGAAGGAGGGGATGAATTGAATACACACAGAATCATAAGAAAGGACCAAAGTGAACATGAAAAGATTTTTTTTTTTTTTTTTTGTGGTAGGTAACGTTATCAACTCGGAATATGTCTCTCTATCTCTCTTTCTTTCTCTATATATATATATATATATATCTCTCTGAGTAAAGAGAAGCAGTTGATGACGTGAAAGACCTAGATTTTAGAAAGGCATGATGAAAAAGGTACATGCAAATATCATATCACAGAGAGCAAGATCAAAATGAAACGATATGAAAAAGATCTCACTTTCTTCTTTGGGAGGCCACAAGAATCCAAAAGCATAGTGGTCAATTTCAAAAGCTTCACTTGTATACCCCACTTTTTCCATGGTTAATTTAACTTTCACCATCATTTGATCAATATGTGTGTGTATTTCAGTAAATCGTTATAAAGCTTCACTTATAGTATATACCCACATTCTGACATGAGTGACGAGAAACAAAAATGGTGACATTCACCAAGACATGTGAGCCGTACATATAATTGCTACAAGCATTTACCTTACCTATCTACATATATAAATATGAAAAATATAAAGGGAGAGCTTAATCCTAAAATACTACTCTAGGAAAGAGAGTCCTTTCAACTATAACCACAATTCACTCTTTATTGGGACTGAGTTTCCCTACTATGCAAAAAGCTTAGTAGAGAGAGTTCTAGATTTGGGCTGTCCAGATATGATTTTGGATAATCTAGATCTAAATGTTTTTAAAATGATAATTTTTTAAATAAAAAATCATTTTTTTGAAAGAATGGTGGCTAAGAAATTATCTTTATTTTAGATTTTATATTCATTAAAATATTTTTTAAAAAAAATATAAACTTTTAAAAACTCATATCTAGACCATTCAAATCAAATCTAATGGTTCAGATCTGATGAACTCACTCAGCAAATGCGTGACAGGGAAACCAATTCCTTGTTGTGAGACTCCACATCACCGGACTCGGGATAGGTTAATGTACAGGTTTTTCACAAGTGTAGCCAAAACCTCCTCATATACTTTTTTTTTTTTTTTATCAACTTAAGAATATATTAATGCCTCCAAACCATTTTCGGAATATATCACTTGTGATCCTTAATATTAGAGTTAGTTGATTAATTTGAATAGATTATTGAAGTTAGTTATTTATAATAAATATAACTTGGTTTCACTATTATAAAATAGAAATTTAGCGATGTTAATTTTATGACATTTCTTTAAACAAGTGTCGGAGGAGACTTTTATTTTTTTTTAAAAAAAAATACATGTAACAGCTATAACGCTTGACCAAGAAAGTGTCATAGATGCCTAACACATTATATGACACTTGTTTGGGGAAGCATCATACAAAGGTTTTTTTAAAAATAATAATAATAATAACCCCTTATATAGCGCTTGCCCAAACAAGCACCTACAAGGGGATATTAAAATATCCCCTTAACAATACCCTCGTAACCAATAGCTCTTGTATGGCACTTGCCTGTAGCCTTTGTCATATAAGGTGGTGCCATTGTTTTTTAAAAAATAACCCCTTGTGTAAAAGGCCTTTATTTTTTATAAATAAATAAATAATTTTTTTAAAAAAAAAATAAAGGCGAAAGTGAGAAATAAGTGTAGTAAATAGCCTGAATGACTTTGTCCTTTTTGGCCTTGTCAAACCCCAAGGCATTTTTTTTTATGGCCCTGACAAGCACCTTTCAAGGCCAAAATGGTTGTTAGGGCTGTTGATGACATTTTGTTTCAAAAAAAAATTGTCTACCATATTGTTTTGTTAAATTTTTTTTTTTTTTTTAAAATTAGGGGAAGCAATGGGTCACATTTTTAAAAAAATTTTAAAAAAAAATTGTCTGCATTGTCTTTTAAAAAAAAAAAATTGGGGAAGTAATAGCGCTTGGTAGGAAAGCACCAAAGCTTCCCTTGGCCTTGTATGGCGCTTGTATATCAAGCGCCATACAAGGTTCTATTTTAACTTTTCACAGGCCTGCTATTATTGTCTTCTTCGTGCACCCTCAAACTCCCCATTTCTTAGAACTCTATTGCTCCATCATCGTGTCTTATCCTTTCGGTCCTCACTCTATTGATCCACCACCTTTCCTTATCTATCGCCCTATTCTTCTCTTCCAATATAATTCTTTGTCCCCACTCGTGCACATTTCTTCAACATTTGGTAGCCGCTTCCGTTGCAATACAAAGCTTGGTCTCTCATATGTTTTTTTCCTTATTGTCTCGGCCTCCTACAGAAGCTCCCTAGCTTGTAAGTCTTTTTCATATGTATACCGAAGCTTAAATTCGTACGCTTTCTTCTTCTTCTTTTTTTGTTTTAGTTAAAATCTGTCATGAATCTTATATGTATGCTTAAAAAAAAATTTCAGATATTTACTTGAAGTTTCAACGCTGTCTTCTTAAACTTCCTATACATTGTAAGTTTTTTAATTTTAGAGCTTACAAATATAATAATACTAGTTTAATCCTCCGTAGAACTACATGTACTAGTAACGTGTATGACTCAAGTTTAAGCAACTTAAATGCTGGAGTTCTTCTATGCGTGCTTGATAGATGAAGACTGTAATACAATAGTACAAAGGATACCTACAAATTTGATGATGGATCATTCTACAAATATAATATAGGGTCAAACAATTAACTAATATTTATATATGTAACTAATATTGTTTATTTAATAGTGATTTTGTGAATTAGTTAATTGTTTTGAGTAATTTCATTTTGCCATGAATTATATTATAAATTGTTATAGATTTGGATTGTGAATGCAGAGGATTTCATTAGGAAAAGAAAACAATTACGTAGAATTATTTTTAAAAAAAAGATTTCCTATGACATTTTTTTTTTTTTGGAAGGGCCATAGGACGTGAGGTACTTCCTATGTCACTTCCTTGAGGAAGTGACATAAGAAGGCATTCAAAAAAAAAGAATCTATGCTGTTTCTTTAGATTCAAGAAGCATCATAATTTTCTTTTATAACGCTGAAATCTATGACGCTTCTCAAGTGTCGTACTTTAAAAAATAAGCACCATATATTTTGTTTTTTGTAGTAATATTTTTCTAAAACACCATCTTTTATTATGACTACTGATAAAACCTCCTTAATATATACTATCAATAGAATACTTTAAAAAAATTGTAAATTTAGGAGATAAAATATATTGATGTCTTATATTGAGTAGCCAATCCAATTCCGAACTAGAGGTTGTTTGTGTGTGAGTGTATAAAAGTTAGAAAAAAGACATAATTAGTACATGGGACACGAATTGCACAATAAAAAGAGCCGTATCGGTTGGTCCTGTCTTGCTTTTATTCGTGGAACCATCAAAATCTCCTACACTAGTTTTTATCTCTCATTTGACACTTTTTCTTTGTTAAGCACAAGTGTTGTCTTGCTTTAGCCAATTCTCCTCCAGCCAATTGTTAAGCACCAAACAATTATCCCAGTGGGAATTCAAAAATGGATTCATTAGTGAGGAACTAACTCTTTTCATTAGACCCAACCCTATTAATTTTCTAGACTTGTGTGACCATCTAAAATTTGAATCACATTGAACTTCAATTTCCAAGCAAGGTTAACTCTTCTTAAGGATATGTTTTGATTAGTTTCTAAAGAATAACTTTTGAAGAAAAAGTGAAAAAAATGATTTTATAAAATAGATTTTGGAAAATAGCTTCTGAAAAAAGTAAAAAAAAAAAAAAGCTTCAAGAAAACTATGATTTTCTGTCTGGACCATGGTTCTACAGAGTGTTTGAGTAGTTTATATCAAACCATGGTTTTGAGGGTTTAAAACTATTTTGAGTTTTGATGTGGTGTTTGGCAACCTCTCTTTTAAAACCTTGGTTTGGGCTAAAACCATGATTTCAAAAACTAACCCAAACACATTATGAGATCATTAGAGTTCGTGTTTAATCAGTAATAGCCCTCTTAATATAATAGCTCTTTAATATATAGTAGAGGATTAAGTGACATCTAACATCTTGAAGTATTTTTTCAGGGTTCTCAGAACCGGATCGGACCGGCCCAAAAACCGCCGAACCGGGCACTAGACCGGCCCGGTCCGATGACCCAATCTGGTCTAAATTTTTTATTTTAAAAAAAATCAATTTTTTTTATTTTTTCTTTAGAATTTCATATTAATAATCCTAAAATCTTCCATTTATCACCGGTTCAGTCCCGTTTTAGTACCGGTTTGACTCCGGTCTGACCCACTGACCCTTAACCCAGTACCCCAATCGGTTCAGTGACCAATTATCTCTCAATTATTCTAAACAAAATTTTTGTGCATCCAATACATCTTAAAGTATATTTTTTTCAATAGCACTCATCATATTGAAGTAATTTTTTTAGTAGCATCTAATATAATCCATAACTTGAGATTACTGTGCTACTAAGAAAAATGCTTTAAAAACAAAATTGCATAAAAAAATTACTTTAAAATATTAGGTTCTACTAAAAAAATATTCTAAGATGTTGAATGTACTAAAAATTAGTTTAGCATGTTGACTCCTCCTAAAAAAATATTTTAAAATATTGGATGCAACTTAACTCATTATTATATTGACACAGACAGGCCATGGTGATACATAAATATAGTAGGGCACCGTCAGACTCAGTAGAAGCTCAGTGCTCATCCATTTGATAAGTGAAGGACGGAGAGGGGACTCTTGAATCTTTTCTTTTTGGGCACTTTGAAACAACAGATACAATCCTTTAAAAGTCACTTTTTTAATATGCAATTTGCGTGCATTCTAAGGGGAGTTTGGGATAGCTTATTTTTAGGTAAGAAGTGCTTATTACATAAGTTAAGATAAAACTCCTTCCACGTACTTATCTCGTATACAGTAAATCACAATTTATAAGCACTTATAAACCAAAAATAAGATATCCCCTTAAACTTGGTGGAGATCATCATATACAAAACCATACTGCCCAATAATTTAAGGGCATGCGCATTTGGGTTTTTTACTCTAGAATGTGATGAGTGAATTATGATCAATAAACTATACAACCGCAAAGGAGCAAATAATATGAATGAATCAGTTGAATTGTCCATTTTTGTCCCAAAGCTAAGTGCAGGTGGTGGGCTAAACTCTAAAGGTCTTATAATTCAATTAATTAAGGAAAATCATGGAATTATTAATGCTTTTAAACAAAGCCTGTTCCTTTTGCCGCCATGTGACAGCTTAAACTATGACTTTAAATTTCTCTACTTTACCGTTAAAATAAAAAATTATCCGGTGTTTTTTTTGGATCATATTACTATATATTTATTTGAACAACTAGCTAATTTGGACTAAGGCTTTGCAACCGGATGTCTCTTCTCAAGGGGTTTTTTGAGCAAGGTAAGATTCAAACTAGTTCACTCATTTTGTAGTCTAACTAATCCACCATTAGATGAAGTACCCTTGGTCATATTACTTATAGGGCTAAAGTGCAATTTTAGCCATGAAATATTTTGTCAAGAGCATGTGACATAATTAAATTTTGAAAGGTGTAAAAATAAATATAATTTTTTTTAAAAAAATATGCAATTTTAGCAATTCGGTTAAATTGGCCCAAACTCTCGTGTGTGTGTGCGTGTGCGTGTGCCTCTCTCTCTCTCTCTCTCTCTCTCTCTCTCTCTCTCTCTCTCTATGTGAGACCCATTTATTCTTTCTATGGTTTTATAACATACGTTTAGGTCAATATAACAGAATTACTAAAATTATATCATTTTTTAAAGATTTTGTATATTTTTACACCTTTCAAAATTTAATTGTACCAGATGCCCTGATGAAAAACTTCATTACTAAAATTGCAGATAAACTCTTACTTTTACATACATAAATACATAAACGTCATGTGAACAATTTAGTAAAGAAATATAACGATAAAGTTACGACACAAATACATTCTACGTTTGCGTGTGTCTGTGTATAGAGTTGTCCACTTCAAGCATAAAATGGAATCCCTCCAACCCAATCTATGAAACGAACCTGTCATAATTATGAGATATTTAATTATGGGTTATTATTAAAGAGTCAAGTTTTAAAGTTTTGAACCAAGTTGCTTAGGAAACTGTATTTCTTTTCCATCACCCTTTTATAATATGGGTGACAAGTAGGTGTTATTTCACTATTGCCTTTTCCTAAACTCTCTAAAAGCGAAAGGCTTTGTCACTAATTAATCCAATGCTTAACTAACAAGAAAACCAGTTTCTATCCTTTTTTTCGAAGAGTCAATGTCCCTTGGAAATTATGTGACGTAGATATAGCTATACTTTTTAATATTTTTATTACATCTTTTAATATAAATATAGTATTTTAGAATATATTCAAATAATCAATCATATATATATATGGATGGGAAAACATTTAAAAAATGTAAGAAAAGCATTTATTGTCCATAGAATTATATATACTTCCTCCTATCCTTTTTATAAAAGTGTAAAATTTGAATTGCTTCAGTCCTTTTTATAATGTCTTATTTGGAATTGTCTAAGCATTTGATGTGTTTTTAGTTTTTACAATTTTTGTCCCTAATTAATTGTATTCTCTTTCCTCATATTTTCCATCCTACTTGAATTGCTTTGAAGTAATATTCCTTGCCTTTGTATATAGAGAAAATCTAGTCTAGAAAAAAATATGTAGTTATATAAAACCATTCATATGTGCAGCACAATTAGTTTTTGGGTGAACCACATTCTAATAGCTAATTATTAGAATTGGAGCATCCAACACCACCTTAAAACATGGTAACCCTTACGATGTAAGACTCATAACAACGCACCAACCTCACTCATCAGCCTCCTCCCCTCCGGTTAGAACCATATCCGCATGCATGTAGCCATCTTTAATTGATCGACTTTCAATAAAAGCATCATTGTAAAGAGCACATGTCCTTATAAACAACCATACTCCCAAAGTTATTTATTGGACTTGGAAAACTTAAGGCCTTATAAAGCCTCTCATTCAGAATAATCTCGTGATGAGGGACTCATAACACTATCATTGTATATTATCTTATTCATAATTTTTTCAAATATATTATATAAATTTATTTTATTTATTATGATCATATGATGAAAACAGAGGTTTATCTTACTTATTCTATACGAAAGTAAATTCTTAATGTTCCAAGCTCACATCCACAAGTAAGTAGTGCCATGCTTTTACACATGGCCAAACGTTATTGTTCATTTTTGGCATTATGGATTAGATCAAATCCATAGAATATGTGGATTGCAGAAACTGGGTACTGATTTTCTGTGGGGGGAAAAGGACGGAAAATTATTTGATCGATGTAATGTATTGTAACAAAACATATCATCATTCTGATCTCTGACCCACATTTTGTTATTATCTTTAAATAAATCTCACCCAGTGTACGTTACATCTTTAAGGCTAAGCTTTTATAGTTCTTTTTCTTTCAATTGAGATGTCCACTCAACACACCAATTTTAGAAAGCTAGGAAATGTATACAAGACAGATGAAAGTTTAATCTAGACCATTATTCATGGGAATTTTATGGTTATGTTGTTGTAACCAACCCAATAAATGAGCTCTGTTTTATCATAATAGAGTGAGTTGGATTGGAGTATAATACTCCTTTCGATTCTTAAGGTAAAACCCAATTGGAGAGTTGATATAGGTTGTAAATGTAAGAGCTATTTTTTATATTTATCAATTTTTTTCTAATTTACTCCTATTGATATACTCTCTCAACAATAGTCAAGAGAGAGATGGAGGGAATTAAGAAAGATAATTATGATGTTTTAGAAAAAACCATATCATATTATAACCAACTTAACTAACTTCTTTAATATAGTCAAATTAGGTAAATATGTCTTATATTAAGAACTAGAAGGAGTATCACTTAATTTTCATAATTTCTGTATTTATAATTCTTCATGATGTTTATAATTAGCTTTATATTAAAACAATCAATGTCACATGGTCAAAATTCATGTGAAAAAAATGCAAAATTTCATGAGAAAAACTCTTCTAACAGAATTTCTTTTAGCTTGACAACCTCATGCTAGAGGCTATAGAATGAGCATATTGAAGGTACTCCCTCCTGTTCTAAGCATATGAGCTAGTTGAGGGATTTTCTCTAGTGCTAATAATGTAAGATTTAAATCAACTTTGTTTCACAAATTTATGTAATTCTTTTCCCAAACAATCATATTGATTTGCACATACTAAGGGAGGTTTTCATCAATGAGAGTAGTTTCAAATGCAAAAGATTAAATGCGGTATTTTAAGGAAACTAACACATTAATTACAAATACCCAACTTAACTAATTTTCTTACTCTACAAATTAGTTATTTAACTCTATATTTTGGACTCTAGGGAGATATTGCAACAAAGATGTGAAAAAGTCAACATCTACAATTAATGACTTGGGATAAGCTCTTTAACTCGTTCGAAATGAATATATGATCCTTATTATAAGACATCTTTTAAAAGAATTATTTAATTCTTTGTGTTTTTCTCTTGCCTTTAAAATCTCATTACTAGGAATACAATTGATAAATTTTAGGGAAAATCGTAGTATGGTCCTAAAGAATAGAAAAAATATCAAAAAATTGAAGTATATGATTCTCTATTTAAAAACTGCTGAGGAACCTCAGTAATATAGATTTGAATTGTGAAATCCCTTGTTCGCCCCTATTGACAAGTTATAGGGTTACTATTGACAAGTCCATCTGTTAACAAGTGTATGTACCATATTGATAAGTCATAGTATTACCATTGACAACTATATATGCCATATTGACAAGTCATAGTATTACTGTTAATAAGTGTGTATATGTTATATTGATAAGTCATAATGTTACTGTTTACAAGTTTATGTGTCATATTGACAATTGGGGCAAACATGTAATTTCAGAATTCGAATGTATATTACTGAGGTCCATTGAGAGTTTTTAGATAGTGAATCATATATCGTGACTTTTTTTATATTTTTTTTGTTCCTTGGGACCATACTATGATTTTCCCAAAATTTTGTTAGTTTGAGACAAATTTAATGAATTAATTACTATTCTTTAATTTGTATGAATTAATTGAAAGTTTCCTATAATAAGGATAAGGGGGAGTATTCACCAAACCATCCACTTATAAGATCTATTAAAGAAGTAAGAGATTTTATCATGAGGATAGGATGATTACTCTTGAGCATATTTATAGAGACAAATAAGTGTGCTTAGCTCATCAAACTCATTAATTATATGGACACCACACGACCATTAGATGTAACACCCCAAATTTTATATTCACCAAATATATTGTAATTATTTGAAAAATTCAATAAAATGGTGAATATTCATGAATTTGGAATTTATGAATTTTATAAATGTTCAATTTCATGGGAAATTGGGAAAAAATAATTATGGAATTAATTTGGGTAATTTAAAAAGCCCAATATTAAGGTCCAAAAATGAAGGAATATTAGAGAAAATATTTGGTCCAAAAATAGATGGAAATTGGCCAAAGAAAAATAAGAAAAGGAATTGGATTAGAAAGGTAATGGCAAAATTGTAATTTTGCCAAAATAGCACAAAATAAATTATTTTTCAATTAATTGAAGTTAATTTCAATTAATTAAGGAAAATAAAGGTTAAAAATATATTTAAAATATTTTGGTCAATTTAATATGAATTTATGGAAAATTTGAGCAAAAAGTGCAATTTTGACCAAAATTGAGACTTTACGTGTATACGTAACCTGGACAAGTTGTGAAGCCAATTGAGACCATAGGGAGGGACCCCTAGGTGTCTCCTACATGCGGCATAAATAAGTAAATATTAGTTGGGCTTAATGAGCATGGTTACATGTACATAAGGTTTATGTACATAAAACTTCATTTTTGGAATTTTGGAAAAATTGTTAAACAATTAAAACATAATGTTATATATTATAAAATATATGTTGCATCTTCATCTTCAGCTCATTCACGCAAGAACAGGTCTGAAATAGAGAGAGGGACGTTGAGAGAGTTTAGAGAGAGAAAGAGAAGAAAAATCACAAGGTAAGCCGATTTCTCCGACGATTTCGCTCCTAACGCGTATAACTCCGATTCTAAGCTACTCCTATTTGTTCTTTAAGGTTTGGAAAGCTCAAATTTGGTGTTCTAAATGTTAGGGTTTCCAGCCATTTTTGGGAAAAGCTTGTGGGAGCTTGAGGTAACTTCCAAACCTTCGTATATTGACTATTCTGGTTTCTGTAGACAATTTAATCGGTGAAATTTCGCCGGATTGTCTTTGTTTGTAAATTTTGGAAATGTGACATTAGAAGGGTTATGCTACCCAATTTTAGTTTAAATGGTTGTTATAACTCAATTAGATTGTTAATAAAGTGGTCAGGAGTAGAAAGGAACGTGTTTACGGAGTCGAAATCGTAAAACCCTGATTTTTTCCGGAGAACACAATTATTTCGGCCAAGGATGTTTGAGGGCCTTAGAGTTGGATTTTCAATGATTTTATGGTTTTATTGGATTCAGTGGGCGAAAATAGGTGGGGTTACAGTTGGGCACTTTTTCAGAAAAGGCTGAGAAAGCATAATTACGGAAACGCCCCTAAAACCCTAAAAGTATGGCTACCAAGGGCAATTTCGTAATTTGACATTGAATTTGGTAATTTTGAGTCCGGAAATAGATTCCTTGGACGAAAATATGTCAGGATAGCCCTAGTCAAAATTTTGGGAAAACGTGCCATCAGGCCCGGTAGGGCGGGGCCGGACCGGGGTCCCGGGGACATTTTTGTAAATTTTTACCATAGGCTAATATAACCACAAGAAATACTATAGAAGTGTCTAAAATGATACTTGGATAGGTTATGACCTATATCTTGTACATTTAATGTTTTAGGACCAAGTTGGACGCCTTTAGTTGACACATTTTACGAGGCGGGCCCTTTGAGACAAGAAAGAGGTTAAGGTATGAACTACTATGTCTCATATACTATGTGACTATTTGTATGATGCGTGTTACTGTATTTTGTGATTTGAACGCGTGCTGGAGGCACATTACCTAGCTGTGGTCTAGGACTTAGCTGAGGTACATTAGTCTTACCTAGCTGTAGTCAAGGACTCAGCTGAGGTACATATAGGGGTTTCAACGGGTTAGTTGGCCCTGAATTTTGTATACACACATGGATGATGAGTTTTCTTTTACTTGATACGGTGCATTGCATATTTAATTTTCGCATTTTATATGTTGATCGTATGTTTCTACTGAGATTCCTTGGAATCTCACCTCTTTTTCTAATCCAAATGTCTCAGCGGGTGCCTATGGCTCGAAAGCCAAGGATGCAGAGAAGGGAAACTGACGGGCACGTTTCCTAAGATGAATACAGTGGTTGTATATAATTTGTATGTAAAATAGTTTTGGAACATACTGTACATATTTGTCATTATTATCGACTTCTGCTCTGTTAATGACTGTCTGTAAACAAATACTTATTATTAGTATAACTGTACTTTTCTGTTTGCCTATGAAACTTATTCATTATTGCCCTGCGTATATCAAAATGGAAACGGGTGTTGACATTAGGCAACATGTACACCA
Source organism: Inga oerstediana (assembly GCA_963210345.1). Lineage (NCBI taxonomy): Eukaryota > Viridiplantae > Streptophyta > Magnoliopsida > Fabales > Fabaceae > Inga > Inga oerstediana. Next base: position 73,790,295 of record OY723399.1, on the reverse strand, counting down.
TCTTCAACGTGTAGAGATCTATTTGATGGTTTATTTGACATACTTTTGTTTTTCTTTCGCAAAACTTTTATTGGATCCTTGTGATTAAAACAAAAAAAAAAAAAATGAATTCCTCATCGAAATATGAGTGTAAAAAAATTCATTGTGGGAAAATGAAGTTTCCACGGACGAATAATTAGTTGTGAGACTTATGAATTTATATGTACCAATGAAATCTTCTCAAATAAATTTCTGTGAGAAACATTAAACTTAGAACAATGATATAGTGTGACTTTCTATAAAGTTTAATAATATTGATAATATTGTAAAAATTGCACGCATGCACGCTTACATCGATCTATATATATCTATATATATATATAGATGGTGGAGTTGTCTTGTGTTGTCTTTTGCGTTGTGGATTCGCCAAATCGATTCGACAATGAATTAAGATACGTGTGTGGATATATTTATGTTATATATAATCATTTGTTATATATATATATATATGTGTGCGTGTGTGGATACAATGAACGAATGAGTTAACTATAGACAGTATCTAATATTCTTATCCTTATTTTTTCTGCTTTTGAGTCTCCAAATTAAAATCCTTTGTCCACTTCTGAATTGAAGTTGAAGGCGATGTTTGTATGTCCTAATATATCCCCTTGGATCTTTTATATATATACATCTATATATATCCACTTGTGTCCATTCACATTTGAACATGTCTCATATGGTCTCCAACATATGTGGATGTTCTTCTCTATAACGTTATCATTACCTCCTTGAAACTTTTCCTTTTTTTCTCATCCTCAGATTTTGCATAATATATAGAGCAACCTTGTCGGGTACGTTTTTGTGGGTGTGTGTCGGTTACTGTGTATCGGGTACAGGATTTGCACGAGAAAACTACGAAAAAGGGGCCGGCCACCATTATTAACTAAAGTTATAGATGTAAGTGTTCGTTTGAAATAGTTTATTTTTGGGCAATAAGTGTTTATAAATTGTGATTCATGATATACGAGGTAAGTATGTGAGAGAAGTTTTATTTCGACTTGCATAATAAAGATTTATTTTTTAAGAAATCGTGATCCCAAACATACATTAAAACCAACAAACGAATCATTGATTGAGGTAGTAAGTGAATCCACTTTGAAGAGCGCAAATTTAAATCCCTAAAAGCACAGTTATTGAAATGGCTTTAACCTTAACACTCAAACTAACAGAGATTAGTCTCAGGATCAAAATGACTTGTGAATACTTTGAGTACAGATATATCCATACAAGTGGGCATTAATTTATAGGGCAATTTTCACTGCCATAAGCTGAAGAAGGTAGGTAGTAGCTAGGTCCTATATATAAGGGGACCCGGATTCTGGCCTTTTTCCTTATGATCCGCTCCCATTCTTTTCTCTCGAACTGTATCTTTTGGTGTAAAATGTACAAACTCCTCATTTTTTTTTTAAAAAAATAGTATTCACTATTCTGAAGTATTTTTTAAGTACCATTTAGTTCCTTAAAAATTTTTCAAGATTCTAAAATAATTTTTCAATATTATCTTGTATCCTGAAGTATTTTCTTTTAGTGCTAGTCAGTATTCTGAAATATTTTTGGTGTAATATTTTAGGATGTTAGATGTATAAAAAATTAGTTAAAGATACTGGATAATACTGAAATATTGCATCAAAAATATTTCAGAGTACCAATTGGCACTAAAAACAATGCTTCAAGATATTGGATAATACTGAGAAATTATTTTAGGATCTTAAAAAAATATTTTTGGTACTGACTGGTACTGAAAAAATACTTCATGATGATGAATAATATTTAACAAAAAAAAAAGTAAGGAGCTTGTATATTTTACACCAAAATAATGTAATTTGAAAGAAAAAGATAGAAGCGGACTATAAGGGAAGAGGAAAGAATATGCGTCCATATATAAAGTGGGGATTTGGCTATTCTCCTCTACCCCTTCCCATCTCCCCATCCTATCATTTTTCTTTTTTCATTGTTAGATTAAAATCTTCACGGTCCAGATTTATCATATTATAAAAATGTTATTATAATTTTACCTTAAACATACAAAAATAATTTTAACAGTTTGAATTTATTTTGCATCTGGTATAAAAAAAATTATTTTTATATTTTTTAGGTAAAATTATAATCATATTTTTATAATATGATAAATATGAACCACATTGAAATATTAATCTAACGATGAAAAAATAAAAAAGAAAGAAAATGATGGGAAAGAGCAGGAGAGAGAAGCCAAATTCAGAGAAATTAAATATACACAGATGGATTGTGGTTTTTGATTTCGTTTCAGATTGGTGGATCTGTTGGTCTCCCATGTTGGTACGGCTTGCAGATACGAATCCTTTCTCAGGGTTTGTTACTGTTTTAGCAATTTTCTTGAAAGCGACCAATAAGGATAAGGGGTAGCTCTTTTGATTAAAGATTTTTTTTTTTCATTCACAAAATTTGAATTTGAGACTTCTAGTTTGAATATAGCCCCTCCCACATCAACCAATTCTTGCTTGTCTTCCTTGAGGAAGATTTTGAGTTGTGCTGAGAGTTATAACTCTTTGAAAAATATTATTATAATAATATTTTTTATTATAAAATATTTTTATAATATATTAAATTTGGACCGTTGAGGCGTTAATTCAACGACCCATAAAAGAGAAAATAACCTCATTTTCTTTTGAGGTAAAGGATCAAAACCAAGCCCGAGAAATTTACCATTACTTAGTGAAAATTGCTTTAGGAAACCTCCTTGTCAGAACAAGTTGTGGTATCTAATGAATACATACCAATGTGATTGTAGGAGATCTTATTGAATTGAATTTTTTCTCTAGTTTTTTTTCATGTATTTCAGAACATATTTCTTACTTCTCAAACTCTCATGCCCAACTTTATAAAGGTGTTTATTATGTTGTATCTTTTTATTGTAATATATTGTTTCCTATTAAGAAAAAATATAGTCCCCTCCTCCATGACAGAATATATAGTCAGGAACAATGCTGTAGTGAATTATCTAGTACAAATTAACTACAAACACAACCACCAAATTATCAATATATATCGGTTTCTAGGTCCCCATTCAATGCTTATCATGCTAACAAGTACCTAATCTCTTATCATTATGATAAGACCTCAACCGTTTAAATTTAATTTAAATGGTCTAAGTTTATAAATTTTAATTTATGTTTTATAAATGATAAATTTAATTTTATGAAAAATAATAATTATTATAAGATTATTTTTATTTTTAATTTTATATATATTAAAATAAAATTTATTTAAAACATACAAATTAAAACTCATTAAATCTGAATTATTTAGAGTCAATTTAACGGTGTAAATAGGTAATGAGCACATTTATGCTCATCAAAGTGATGAGTAGAAAACGTGCTCCCACGGTTTATTCATTTTGTATGGGATTTTACTCTACCAAAATGTGCTCATCAAATTGATTATCTACGTCGAACTTAAATATGGCATAAATAACTTATATAATTATTACTGTACTTAATTAAAATTAAGTCCCTTTCAAAGGTAAGTTGAAAAATCCCCTCTACAGCCTGACGTAAAAAGTGTTTTCTGCACTAGTTAGTTGTAAAATCATATACCTGAAAATATATTTTTACATGAATAAATGTTTATTTAAGAAAAAATTCATAATATCTCCCACAAGAAGTGTAGCTCTGAAATATTTCTGTGCGAGGGCATATATAGGCCAATGCATTTTTAAGGGGGAAAGGAAAAGAGACGAAGGGAGGAATTTGGAAGTTACAGTATAAAATGCATATTTTGTATTAGATTTTGGAGAATAGTTTTTACGATTTACGAGATAAGTATGTGAGAAAAGTTTTGTTTCAATTTACGAAAAAGTGCTTTTAAAACCATGATTTTTATGTTAGTCAAACACACTGTCTCACTCAAACCACTCAGCTGCATTCTTTCATACATACATACATACATACATACATATATATATATATGTACATATGTATGTATAATTATGTGTGTGTGTGTGTGGAGTTATCTGATTAAGTCAAATTCAAACATCATATCGTCAAATTCATATGGATTTAAATTTGAGCTCCCACTTGTGTTTAAATGATTAAAACCCCTTTCATTAAAATTAACACTTACCTATTGAAAATACTAGTATTGTTTCCTTTTTCCTACATAGAACATTGCACATTTTTCCCTACTTGCATTATGTTGGATTGAGGGGGGAAAACAGACAAACAAAACAACTTAATGAAAAACAACAAATAATTTAAGTGCTATATATATATATATATATATATATATATAGGTTTTTTCCTTTGTTATCTATTTTGAGTATAATTGCGAAGGAAGATCCAGATTATGCACAATGACGTAAGGCCAAATATCTTGTATATGTATATATGTGATCGAGCGCGTGTGGTAGGGAAAGGAAAAGAAAAAAAGGGGAAGCAAAATAAAGAAACAAAAATAAAAGAAGAAAAAGTGATTATATATATTTTTATTTGAGTTGAAAGAATTTAAATTTTGGGCGGGAATTCAAAATTTAAAAAGAATGATAAAGTGAATTTTGGGCGGGAACCCAAAATTTAAAAAATTGAAAGGGTAAATTTTGAGTTTCTTTTGTTCAAAATTATAATTTTCCCACCCTCCCCTTCCTCCCTTACCCTCCCCTCAAACCAATCACACCCAAAGAGTTATCACTTCTCCCAATAAACACGATTATATTATGCAAGAAAATGTTCTTAACATTCTTTCCGCTCTCATGTTTCTGCCATTATGACATATTTCAGCTTTTATTTTCTTTTTTATTAAGTTTTTTCCCCCAACTATGTACGCACTTGTTGATAGTAGTAGCAGTAATAGTAATATAGTAATAGGAGTGATAATGACATTTTAAATCCCAAAATATTGAATCAATGATAGTTATGTTTGTGAAAAACAAACATTTATTAAAACATGAATTGCAAATATTGATTTAATTAGTTACAAACAGGAATCTCATTTCCAAAATATATTTAAAATTTAAGTGCCTTATTTATAATTGAGACTTCTAAATTTCCAAAATCCTATCCCATTTCTATCAGGGTCTGTTTGGTTGGAGGGGAGGGGGGATGAGAGGGGATAAAAATGAGCCCCTCCCTTTGTTTGGTTTGAAAAATTGGAGAGAGGGACTCCAAAAGAGAGGCTCCCAATCCCCTCATTTTTGTTCCCCCCAAATTGGGGGGTTTTAGAGGGGATGGATAATGAGCCCCTCCCATTCCATCCCCTTCCTTTAAACCAAACAGGCCCTTAGGACAAGACAAGCCCAGGACCATAACAGAAACGGAATGTCCTATTTTTTTATTAGGATCTGCAGCATCATATTTTTCTTCTTGTTGACCTTATAAAAATTAAAATGCATGGGTATGAGTTGGACGCTGAACTTAGATGATTAAAAATATATAATACAAATATGTAATCATCCCCTTTTATCATTTTTAGATCGAAAGCATAATAAAAAATAAGAAATAATTAAAACTTAAACTTAATAAGAGTAATGATATATCATAAATATTTATAATATTTTGTAGAAAATTAGGAAGCATGTGCAAGAAAGACCGAGAAAGAGTAGAGTCAACAAAAATGATGACATAGTGCTAGTAATTGCGAGGGTTTTCTTAAATATATATATAGTATTTTACATTAAAGATATGATCAATATATGATAATATCTTTTTATATAACTAACATCTATCTATCAAAAAAATATTAGTTATATCTTTAATAAAAACATTAGATATTCTAATAAAAAAGTAAACAATATTATATATATTAAACTAATAACAATATGATTTTAGGACGGGATAAAGCTGGTCATGGTCTCATCTGATCCCATCCTCAATTTTTTCAGGATGAAATCATCCCATCTTAAAATAATCAAAATCAAAATAAAATGGCGGGAACGGGCAACACCCCCAGTGTCATTTCATGCTTAATTCTTTCACCTCATTTTAATCGCCGTCCTACTTTTATATTTTTACTATTTTTGTGCAAATTCCCTGAATGTAGCCGTATACATAAAAGTAGAAGCAAATTGGGCGGATACACACACACGCACCAGAACCCAATGAGGGCGGCTTTACGCTGTAAATGCGCGTCTGTCCCATAAAGGTTGAGAATAACGATAATAACTGTCAACCACAAAACTTAGTATATGTTTGGATTAGAGGTGAAGAAGAAATTTTTTTTTTTTTACATGGGCTTTTAAAAAAATCATATAGAAAAAAAATCAGATTATAGATGTGGTTTGTATTTGAATTAGTGATGACAGAAGTGACTATTTTCTAACCATAAACTTGTTTGGATTAGTGTTTGGAAAGCCCGTTTAGATGAAAAATGACTGAAAAGTGTATGAATCTTATTGAATACTACATGTATGTATTATTTATATATATTGTGATAATTGAAGTGAAAAATTATAATTAAAATTTGATAAAACAAAAAAATTCACTTATTATTGAAAAAAAGGAAAATACACAAAAGTATTTAATTAAGAGATTGATTAAGGTAAGAAACGATCTACAACAGAGTCATGCAAATAGGGAAAAAATTTATTTCCATTAAGTTTTGGTAATAAATCACATGAAAAATAGGGGCCAAAAATCAAATAAACCCACAAGTTCACATGAAAAAATCCACGTTGAAGCTGCTTCTCCAGTGTGAAAGTACTTGCAGTTAGCTTCTCCCAAAAGCTCCTTTTTGTGCTTAAGTGCATCAGTACCAAACGCCTTGCCAAACAGAACAAATTCTCTCAAATAGACTTTTTCCTCTCAAATGAGCTTTTTCTCCTTCCAAACGTATTCCCAAACAGGCCCTTAGATTATTGTCAAAACACGTAAGATTACATCATATTTTTCTCACAGCCACCTTGGATTTTATAATCTTTATAATTAATTAATTTATTCTACTTTCTTAACCCAACCAAATTAATTAAATACTCCTTTGATCTTATTTATAAGGTAGAGGAAGAATTTTTTTTTTGTCCTAATTATAGGGCACCTCATTAAACTTTTGAAATGAATGTACAATTTAACTATTCCTTTATTGTTGTGTTATTTTGTTTTCATGTATTATTATTCATATTAAATAGGGGTAGAGTTGAAAAGTTGTTAAAGTTTATAGCAGAGTTAATAAAGTATAAAGTTTTCCTTGGTTTGTATAAAAAAATGTTGAAAGTGTTCTATAAATAGGATTAGAGGAGTGACTATAATATTAAGGACTTGGAGATTATATTAGAATTTAGAAAAAAAGTTGTCAAACCCACAAATTTAAAAAAACTCATCACATAGTTGTAAACTCAAATCGTGAACTCAAATTATAAATTCGTAAGAGTTTATTTTATTAATAAATAACTATTAAAAATATATATGAAATAGTTAAAATATGAAAAATAAAAATAATTTGATTTATATATATTTATAATTGAAATTAAATCCATTAAAATTTATAATTTATTATATTTTACAAAAAAAAAATTTATAAAGTTTATATATAAAATCATTTAACAAATCAAATACAAAAAGTTAACATGAGTTTAATAATTTTAAAATTGGAAAATGAACTCGTGAAATTGACAATAACAACAGAATAAGCTGCTTTCATAAAGCATGGCAATGCTTAAATATAGGTAATAAAATTATTTAAGGGATAGATATATAGATAAAGAAAAGAGGAGGAACAATAAAGAGAGATTGAAAATCGTATGGAGAGATCCTAAAACGAGGGGGGAAAAAGAAAAGGATTATTAGGAAATAGTCACAGAGAGAGGCTCTCCCCAATTATTATACAAATCATTATTTTCATGTTGCCTTCCTTCTTTGCACCTTCTTGGCATCTCATACTCTTTCCTTCTCATTTCTTCATCGTCCTCCTCCTCCTCTGTTTCTTCTTCTCCTTCTCCTTCTTCTTCTTCTTCTGATTCAGATTCTTGCACTTGTTTTCTTCCTTCGCTGTCGTTGTTGTCGCTTTCGCATTCCTCGTCAACGCCTTCGTTATCATCACCATCATCGTTGCTCACTTCTGTGTCTTCCGGGTCAAAGTTGTCGCGATTGTTTTTCAAAAAACGGAGGCGAAGGCGACCATGGCTTCTCTCTGCTTGAAAACATGAAGCCCTTGGTGGGACCCAGATTGCCTCCATCACTAGACTCCCATCTTCGCGGTAGCTTCGTCTTACTCTCAGAGATTCAGATCCTCTCATGGTCGTCAAAGGAGGAGGAAAATTCGTGGTTCTCGTTTTCCTTAAACAACCCTGACGTGGCCTCTCTTTCTGCTGGTCCCCTGTCGGCCAAGAACAGAGCAAATCCATGTCGTCGTAACCATTATTGTCAACAACGTCACTCCCCGTTTCATTTCCCAACTTCTCAGTACACAGTTCAAGACTCTTCTGACTCATCGCACTCAAAGATCGCTTGGCCTCAGGATGAACATAGACGCTTTCTTTATCTGTTGGTGATTCCTTGGAGACGTAAGAGACATTGGACAGAGCTTGAAGAAAGCTCCATCCTGTGTTTGTGTTAGCTTTATTGCTTTGCCTTTCCTGGGATTTGGTGTTTGATGAATCCCAGAAACTAGTTTTGAAGGGCGAATCAATGGGATTTTGCTGACGTTTTGCTGATAAAGGAAAACCGAAAGTTAGTGCTCTTGATTCTACGAGCTGAGACTCGAGACATGGCTGCAAGCCGCGGCACACAATTGCAGCCATGTGGATGGAAACAGAGTGCTCTGTTTTGCAATCTGAGAACAGAGCGATCAAAGAAGAAGGATTCAACGGAGGAAGATGGAGGAGTGCTGGGATTTGATATGAATTGAAGAGAGAGAGAGAGAGAGAGAGAGAGAGAGAGATGAGAGAATTGGGAAGAGAGGGAAGGAATGGGCATGGGAGAGAAGTGGCGGAGTGGGACTGAATTTGTAGGGCTCAAAAGTGCTAAAGAAGATGAAAAATGTTTTAATATTAAAAAGTTATCCTATCAGATAACAGAGATCTAAAAATATCATCATTATAAAAAAACATTATAAAAAAAAAAGAGATATAAAAATATACATAAATTTCAAATAAATAAGTTCATTTTGTATTCTCTCTCTTTTTCTTTTTTCATTTTTTCTCATTTTCCATGCGCGACTAGATTAGGAAGGAGTGAAGCAATCAATTACATTCATTTTCTAGTCAAAAAAATTACATTAAATTTATTTTTTTTGAAACAATTACATTCAATTTAGAAGATGAAGATGGGAAATAAAAAACGCATCTAAAAATAAAAAGAAATTTAAAATAAATAAGTTAGTATATATGCCCTCTCTGTTTTTTTTTCTGATTTTCTATGTGTGACTAGATTTGATATAACATTACGGAATGTCTCAACATCTCGCTTTTGATATTGTCTGATTTGGGACCGTATTACCCCTTACCATTTTAAAATGCATCAAGAGGAAACATATATGGATACTTTTAAGGAGTCATTCGTTCCCATCCTCAACTGACGTGGAACATCACACTTCACCCCTATGGCCCCAATGTTCTCACTAGCATATTGAGACATTGACTTAAGTCTGATTCTGATATCAACTATAACATATTAACGTCATTTCTCGATGCATTTTAAAATCATAAAGGGTGACACAGCCCAAAGCAAGCAATGTCGAAAGTGAGGCACTGAGATGATACAATTGATATTAAAGTTAGGTTCAGGTCCATATGCCATAAAGTGCTAGCGAAGATAAAAAATGTCTTATAAAAGTCTGATATCTCCCATCTCAATACGTTTTAAAACTATGAAGGATGACGGGCTTAAAGCAAACAATATCAATAGTAAGGATCTAGGATGTTACAAAGCACACTTATTGAAAGCCCGTAATCAAATAAAAAAACAAAGAGAAAAAATATGTTAATTGAAAATGAGAGCTACAATTACCCTACAAAGAGAGAAAAAATGTTAATTGAAAATGCAAAAAATCTTACAAAGAGAAAAAATGTTAATGGAAAATGAGAGCAATAATTACCTGCTTTTCACGGTAGGTTATTTCACTTTTGTAGATCTTTTCAAAAGAGAATAATTAATTACAGTCTGTTTATTTTGTTTTTTCGGGTCAATGTTTATTTTGTTTACGTCATATTTTTTCTATTTTTTTATAATCTTTTATATTTTAAAAATTAAAATTTTAACTGTTAAAAGAAATTTAATTAGAAAACGATGATTAAAAATATAAACAATAAATTAAATTTAAGCATTTAAAAATAGAACTGTGTGAGACCCACCTTAATTAAATCAAAAATAATTTAAAGAGACTTTAAATTTCGACCAAATGATCAATAGATACTAACTTTATTAGAAATTCACAGCTCTCCTATTCTTTTCTAAAAGAGAGGCACCAAAAGGCAAGAGCACCCATGGATTCTCTCAAATATTGTTGATAATGACTCCTTAGGGCGTGTTTGGTTTGAGGGGAGTGTAGGGGAGGGAGGGGAGGGGAGGGTAGGGAAATCATAATTTTGAACGAAAGAAATCCAAAATTTACCCTCTCATTTTTTAAATTTTGAGTTTCCGCCCAAAATTTACCTTCTCATTCTTTTTAAATTTTGGATTCCCGCCCAAAATTTAAATTCCTTCAACCCAAAAAGGTAATTTACCCACACTTCCCTAGGTGTGTTTGGTTTGAGGGAAGGGGAGGTGTGGGAGGGGATGGAAGTGTGGGTAAATTACCTTTTTGGGTTGAAGGAATTTAAATTTTGGGCGGGAATCCAAAATTAAAAAAGAATGAGAAGGTAAATTTTGGGCGGGAACCCAAAATTTAAAAAATGAGAGGGTAAATTTTGGATTTCTTTTGTTCAAAATTATAATTTCCCTACCCTCCCCTCCCCTCCCTCCCCTACACTCCCCTCAAACCAAACACACCCTAAGGCTCAATTAGTCTTTTAGAAAGCCAAATTTAGTTTTGATTAATTTCAACAAACCATGTTATAAGTATTAAGCTCTCATGAATACTCATAGAAAGTATCTTTTAAATGGCACTAATGATGAACTAACCTAAAGATTCTATTAATATTTATAAAAATGTCTCCAATCAAACTGTTTAAACGGTATTCTCTATGACCAATTTAGATTATTTTTCTTTCCACCTTGTTCTCATTCTTATAGGATGAGACCATTTACTATATCGATCATTCACTTATTGGTGAAAAAGTCATATGTTATATATGCTATGTTTGGAATAGCTTTTTTTTTTTGGAAAATAAGTGTTCATTACGTAAGTCAAGATAAAATTCCTCTCACATACTTACATCGTACACTGTAAATCACGATTTATTATAAGCATTTATAAATAAAAAAATAAGTCATTCAAAACGAGCATTATAATTTATAAGCATTTATAAATAAAAAATAAGCTATTTAAAACTTGGTTCATTTGTTGTGGCATTCAAAAATTAAAGAAATAATATATATATATATATATATGGAATCACAAGTATATAACTGATGTTTGCTAAAAAAAAAAAAAGCATATATTATAACTAATTATTTTATATACTCCATGCAAAACAGGAAAGTCGTACATATAATTTATAAAACAAGGAGAGTTGAATATCAGGCTGATTGCTTTTGTATTTGATCAAAGAAGAAATTAAAGAGAGCATCCACCCACAGCCTTTGAAAAAGAATCAAATATATATCAAAACACAGGACACAATTATAGAGTATTATGGTTTGTTTATCCAACCAAAATGATGACTGCAATATCATGTGGCAACAAAAAAACCAGACACAAAAAAAAAAGGAAAGAAGAAAAGTTAAATCTTAATTAATTGCTCTCGTATTTTGATCCAGGAATATTAATTATTATGAATATTAAAATGGGTTGTCTGGTTAATGTTGGGGGGAGAATTATTGTTACATGCATTAATGATGATGTTTGGGAAAAATCTCGAGCCAGAGAAGAACAGAAATACAGAATCCCATGACTTTAATTTGGTCCTCTGCTTATTCTATCATTTCTGTCTTACAATCATGAAAATAAATGCAATTATAGTAGTTTTTGAAAAGTTTCACTTATTACGAATTTGAATAAACTTTGGGAAAATTTGGTACTACCTCCGGTCTTAAATATAAGACATAGTTTATAGTACAATTTACATTATAAACTATGTCCTATATTTAGGACCGGAGAAAGTATAAAGAACCAAAATATATTGGGTATTCTCTTGATCCGGTCCTATATAGGGTACCTTCAGGATTTAAGAAAATTATGGTCCATAGTATAAGTTATTTTTTTCATTTTTTTGATGTAGTATTTAAATTAATGAGTTTCATAATAATGCCCTCCCAACCATATTCAAATAAAATATAAAATTTTTTTAAAATTTTTTTTATCAGGGTACAAATGGAAAATACATTAACTAACTTATCTTGATTTTGGTTAGTTAGTTAAAAGCGATTTACACATATGACCAGAGGGAGGAGGGAGTTTATATTAAGAAATGCGACATCCCAATATCAATTTCCTAATTGTAAATTCCTCCGACACTCTACTAAAATATGTTTAAATGGTAAATCCTTCATGAATAATACTACTCATTATTTCCATTGAATATATGACTCATAATTTTTTTTATTTTAATTCAACGATTTTTTAGAAATTAATTTTTAATTAGCTTCTGTATTATTCAACATCAAGGTTCTCAAAACCGGACCGGGTACTGAACCGGTCGGGGTACTGGGTTAAGGGTCAGTGGGTCAAACCGGGGCCAAACCGGAGCCAAACCGGGACCAAACCGGTGAGAAATTGAAAATTTTAGGCTTATTGGTATGAAATTCTAAAGGAAATATAAAAAAAAAAAAAAAAAAAATTTTTTTTAAAAATGGAAACCGGACCGGGAACCGGACCGGCCAACCGGCCGGTTCGCCGGTTACCGGGCCGGACCGGCCGGTCCGGTCCGGTTTCCATAACATTGTTCAACATACATATTTAGTATTTATTATATATGATAGAAATAGAAATATTTTGGTGAAAAAATAATTAAAGCTCATTGATTTGTCGATTTAGGTCAAAGTGTGTAGAGTATATAGTTGATTTCAAAATAGGGGAGCATACTCTCATTTCTTAATCCGGCAAAAAAAAAAAAAAAAGAAACTCTCATTTTTTTTAGGAAAAACATGGTATTTAAATATTCCATATTCTAATTAAAAAAGAGTTAAATTACCTACTTTTCTAGTTGTACGGACGGCTCAAAAAGGCATGTTCAAAAGCTAATTGAAAGGGAAGCAAGTGATTCTCCACTAATTCATGTTTATTAATGTTTGCTAACATTAACAACTTTTGAATCCTAAAATCTGTTTTTCCCGAGAAAATTTGTCTCTTCTCCGTCTCTCTAAATTGATTTTTCTTATTCATATATTCAAACAAAGTGATACAAAAAATCGGTACTGTGTAATTATGGTATTTAAACTTAATCAAGTTAGTGTGTCTTTGGTTGAGCTTATATTTGAGCAATAAATCCTTATTACGCAAGCTGAGATAAAACTCCTCTCACATACTTACCTCGTATATCGTGAATCACGATTTATAAACACTTATTACTAAAAAATAAACTATTCCAAATGAACATTTATACTGGCTGATTATACTAGTACACCGTGACCCGGTTTCTTGAGGGGTTCACTCAAGAGTTTGGATAAATCAATAGAATTGGATTTTATTTTATTTTTCTCTGCTTGTTGAGTCTGAAAAGAAATAGCAGTATATTAATTTTTTTTTTCATTTCAATTTTTGCAAAAAAGAAAAAATAGCAGCATATTAAATATATACTTTAGTAACTTTATTGGATTATGCCTGGCTTACACACGCATGAATGTTTTTTTTTTCACTTGTGCGTTAACTCTTTTTTATTTAAATTATTTTTTTAGCCAACTACTCCAGTTAGTGGGATTTGATAAAACTTTTTTGTTGTTGTATATTATTTTAATGATAATTGAGTTGACCCTGTTCAATAAGGATTAGAGTATCAACATTTGAACCACTAACTAACTCAATTACTCAACAGCTTTAACGATAGGTTTAGTTTTCCTTAATTTTACACACAAACAAAATGTTTAGTTTTCTTTAGCTTGAGCTATACAGAAGTTCTCCATCTCATCTTATTACACGCATCTATTCGGACCGGTTTCGGATGCTCATCCAGATCTGGACCGTCCATATTTGATTTTTTTAAATGGGTGATTGTGGAATAAAATAATCATTTTTTGAGAAATTGTTAGTTAAGAGATTATTTTTATTTTAGATTCTGTACCCATTAAACTAATTTTTTTAAAACAATTAAAAAACAAAAAAAATTAAATCTGGACCGTCCAGATTTCCCTGCTCATCCTAACTGAATCCCATCTATTCTGTTTCCTCTATTATTTCTCTTTATATATATATATATATATATATATATATATATATATATATATGTTCCACTTGTTATGAAAGTGAGTGTTTCAGACAGCTTCCTGCTATCTCTCCATTTCTTAATTACTACTGTTGTACCAATTAATATATCATAAAACCTCACTAATTAGAAGATCGATGTAGGTAAACAAATTAGTGACAGATAAACCCTAAAAAGTTCAATTAAGGGTCCCAAAACTTTACTGCCCTTCCAAAGTATATAAAAGTTTATATAGCTAAACATAAAACTTTCCTTAAAAGGATTTTTGTAGACTACTTAAAATGGTAAACCATCACATGTGACCCTTTGAGAGGCAAAACAAGCAGCTGGCACACTATCACATAACACCAAGATTCCAACAATTCATATTCTTCACAAAATATATAATACTATAATTTAATTTTGAAACTTCACATAATACACAGAAAAATATATCAAATTACAACTTAATATAACATGAATCTGAAGATTTTAAGCTTCATATAGTAAATAGAAAAATGTATCAAATTACAATTGCATAATATAATAACAGAAGGTTAGGCAATTCTCCTCAATAGTGCAGAAACAAGCAAAAATGATCCCTTTTTTATTTCATACAATTTAAACACACATATGTATACAAACATGTCAATGTCAGGTTCGAGTTTATGATCTCATTTAGCTATGGCGGGTGAAGCCGCCACTGGAGCAACTTATCGTTGATGCAAGCAAAAATGATCCTTACCCTTTCATGACCTCATCCAGGTAAAATGGGTGATGCTGCCATAGGAGCCACTTGCCATTGACACATGCACAAATGATCCTTACCCTTTCATGATGGCGCACACACATATTCTTCTTTTGAAGTTTGAATGCTGTGAAGAAAGCAGATATTTTTTTTAATTAGAGGGACAAACACTTACAATATAATATTACAAATAAGATCAAACGCGCGAACCTCCCATTTCCATGCTGCTAAACTTATAAGATTGTTGGCAGAAAGCAAATATTTTAACAGTTAGCATAGTATTGGAGTTATACATACAAGCTTAGTTTTCGGATTAATTATAACATCAAATGGGTTGGATAGTAAATTAAAGTATCGAATTCAAACTTCTTAAATTGATGAGTATATAGTATATATAGGGCATCAAATTATTCTAGCTTGGAAAGAAGAGAAGAGGAAGGGATTCGTACTTTATTTATTTTTTCCTTGAAGATCCAGAAAGAATAAATTGAATAAAGAGAAATCTATAGATTCTTATGGCTTTATTGTGTGACCTTGAAGGATGAAAGTCAAAAAATGACAACCAAAATGGACATTGAAGATAATATAGAGGTAGAAAAGAACATGCGAGCTAAAGAATCTCTAAATCAATACAATTTTAAATCAGGCCTAAAACATTCTGAAATTATAATTAATGTAGGATCAAATGGCTATTTTGACATTATGTTTTAATTTTCAATTACTAAATTATCCTTCACTTATTTAAAAACATTTTGTCTAGCGCCACCGGCCACCATTTAAAAGAACATTTCAATTCAGCAACATCGATATCTACTTGTCATTTTAGTAAAGAAAACTTGTCAGCAGATTCGATATAAATGCAAGTCTTTATAACAAATTGACAAGCAAAAGCTACTCAAATAAAAAGTTCAACTAAAATTTTAACAAGTCCAGCTATACAATGATGGTGGATATATGACGAAGTTTTTTTAATTAGTGAAGATCATTTTGGTAATTGACCACGAAAATATAATGTCAAACCAGTCCCTTAATTCTGGAGCAAAATTTTAGAATGTTTTGAGTCTGAGTAGTAATTTATGTCTCTTTCAATGATTCTTCATTGAAATTTTCCCACACACACACACACACACAGCTGAAAGGCTCTGAGAGTGGTCTGACTCTGGGAGAATAATAATGTTGGCAGAATTTTGAATATATCCATTTAGAGACAATACGAGAGTTGCTTTATGGGTGTGTTGTTACTATTTTTGGTAGTGTTTGGGACGTTGCAAAACTTCTCATTTTTAACTAAGCAATGTCCTCGTATTACGATCCTGATGCCAAAGTATAATAACTAGCTCACACATGTGCAACCCCATTCTCATCTTCTACACACAGCCTTAAAAAACACACACACACGCACACTAATTGTTACTATATATGTTTAATCAGTGCATATTATTTAATTAAATTAAATTAATGAATTCCTTAATGTCATTGATAATGGCTTGTTAAAAATGCTTCATAATATATGTGCTTGATTGGTGTCTAATAAACAGGCGAAGTAAAAGATTATTTGTGTATATGGAATGTGTGATGTATTAGTTAAAAGGCCTCTCCCTTACTACCAATAGGCTAGGTTTTATTTTATTTTATTTCTTTTGGGCATATAAAAGCTAGATAATAAATTTGCATGGATTAAGTAAATTAGTTTAAGTTGGTTATTTGTAAACACTGTGTGTAAATTTTTTTCAGTCGTTATTTACATTGAAATTAACCCTTGTTAGAAAACTACTTTATGGTCACTCAGTAATGATAATTTAGAAAAAAAAATTGTAAATTTGGAAGACTAGAAAGATTGAAGTATTATATTTAAGATCAAAGTACACTTACCAACTGGTTTTTATATTTAGGAAGGAAGTAAAAAAAAAAAACATCTAGCATGACTAGGATTGCTTAACCATAATTATGTCGATCGAATATGTATTAAAATTTTCATCTAACCAAGATCAACAATCTTCCGTTATTATTTTATTTGAGCTGTCCATAGCTACATTCCTAGAATTTATTTTTACAAAAAAACAAATGCAAGAAAAAGAGATATAGAAAAATCATATCCCTAAACTAAAATAACGCTATACCAAATTAAATCAAAGCCGTGCAACGGTCATCTGAGAAATGACTCGTCATTGAAGCACATGCCTTTCTAGTAATGGAAAGAATTCGCCATTAATTGGTGGCTTTAACCAGCAATATATATCAAAACAGCTGTGTGTATGTGTGTAGATCACCTCACGTAGCCCTATTCTTTTGAGAATATAAAACATAAAGAAACTCACGAATCTTTAGTACGTACCTCTAAATATAAGTAAGGTTGGTGTGTCTTGACGTTAAAGCTTCTGCTTTCCCCACTGAACTGAACACTAGTTCCCAGTTTTTGAGTTATATATAGTGTGTGTTTGTGTGAGCGTTTTACACAGTAAAAACGCACTTATTACGCAAGCCGAGAAAAAACTCCTCTCACATACTTACTTCGTATACCGTGAATCACGAATTATAAGCACGTTTTAAATAAAAATAAGCCATTCCAAACACACACATAGATATTACGTGCGCCAAGCCTGCCAACCGGGAAAGAAGAAAACTGACAAAATCTTTGCATCACTACCTATCTGGGCCTCTCAGATTTTTCCTTTTAAAGCACGTCTATAACCTATCTATATGCTACCTTCATACACACACACACACACATAGCCAAAAAGAGAGAGAGAGAGAAGAGAATGAAAGTTTGCATCAGAAACCACAAATGTTAATGAAAATGCCTGTTCTTTAGTTTTGTTTTTCCAGTGTAATGGAGAATATTTAACTCAACAGTGTACGTCATGCACCTTTTGTGGCCTTAGGGAAACCCTAGGGTTATCAAGCTTTCAATTTGCTTCGTCACAATAATTTTATACTAAATTAAACTAGCTATACATAGGTCCTAGCTAGGAACTTTATTCATAGAAGGACAAGGGAATCCTATTCATCATTCACAACTTGCACAAAACAACGACACAAAAAGCAAAATCAATGTCCACCAATTCTACCTGTCTTTAATTTGTTTCTTTATCATGTGTGTGATGACCTGTGCAACTTTCTTATAAGTTTATATATTTGAATTTATTCCACAAATAAGTACTATGTTTGAAAAATAAATTAAATGTACTGCTGCTGATTGAACGATATATGCATGCAATTGATCAATCAAATTGCTAATGTATATTGGATTAATATTAATGAACAAAACTCTTTTTTTTTTTGGCCAACTAATGAACAAAAAACTTTATGCATATCGAGCCATGAAAAGTCACAAAGTTGAAACTGAGCTTTACAGAAGAAGAGGTGAGTACAACTCTCATCAAGTACAGATTTTTATTCAGTTCAATTAGCTAATCTAAACGGGCATATTTACCCACATGCATCATTGGAACTTGTTGCTTCTTCTAATTAATGGACCACATAATGTAGAATGGGGCAAGGGAAGAAAATAAAGAAGTACTTCCTCCTATCTTTAATACAATATCTCGTTCTGATAGTTTTATAAGTAGAGATAGGAGTACGGGTGAAAATAAGTTAGCTTAAACTAGGTTAACTTAAAATGTAAGCATTTAAAAATGCCTCTAAGTTTATCTATCACCCCAAGCCTATTTAAAAGCCTACATTATATATATTAAAAGTTTAGGATCCATTCTCACTTGCAATAAGAATTTAGTAGGGAAAAGAAAAAAACATGTAGTGGCAACAATCATCTGAGCAAGTAGGAATTAGAGAAACTAATCATCTATTGATGACTTAGGAGATACATTTTCTAAAATCAGCCAATAACAACAAGTTTCATGTAGAACTAGATTTTATCTCTTTCACTTGTTCTTTCATATAAATTTAGACAGATTCCTGCTACCTTTATTATTATACTTAATGCAATTTGTCACGCCCTTACCTTATTTTAACCTTTTTTTCAGAGTATTCGTGGAAAACGATATGTGGTTCGGTGGGCAACACAGGAATAATATGAATGTACTGATAATAAGTGCATGATTACATAAACTCCCCATAGAGGTTCGTACATGATCTTTACCATCAATGTAGCCACACAGGGCTACTTGGGTATCTAAACCCGTCCCAGTGAAACAAAGACATCTTCTCATCTTTGTTCCACCACTGCAATCCCCTCATCATATGATTCTCTGCATTGTTCTCAGCATATCTTCTGTCTTCTCCTGTCTAAATTGTTGGTAGGGGAGGGTGAGATTCGAGAGAATCTTAGTAGGAAAATAATACCAATATGCATGTATGATAAATATTTAATGCATGACATGCTTGCATCATATAACTCATACTCACACAATGACAAATCTGTAAGCTCAATGCTTTGAACAATATACTTATGACCATAGCATAAATTGAAACATAGCTTCAAATCATTCATACATGTTTCACATAATCAAGCAAACCAATAACATGCATCAACACACTAACACAAATATCAAATACATGCAGGAGAGGTAAGTTCCCTACCTTAACCATTTTCTGCCTCGAAACGTGTGCCTTGTAACGCGTGCTAACAGCTCGGGCCTCATATTCGATCCTACAATGCCAAAGGTACTGTTCAGACACTTCTATAGTGTTTCTAGGGGTTATATGAGTCTATTGTGAAAATTTACAAAAATGCCCCCGGGGACCTAGCCTGGCCCCACCATATCCGGTCCGGCTGTATTTTTCCTGAAATTTTGATATGGGCTATCCTGACATATTTTCGCCGTAGGAATCCATTTCCAAACTCGGAATTATCAAATTCACTGCCAAAAGATGAAATTGCCCTTGACAGCCCTTATTTCAGTGTTTTAGGGGTGTTTTTGTAATTATGCTTTCTCGGCCTTTTATGAAAAAGTGCCCAACTGTAACCTCACCTAATTTTCCCTCCTGAACCCAATGGAATCATCAAATCATTGAAAATTTAACTCTAAGGCCCTCTAACAGCCCTGACCGAAATGTATAGGTTCTCCGGGAAAAATTGGGGTTTTTCGGTTTTGGCTGTGTAAATGCGTTCCTTTCTACTCCTAAACACTTTATTGTTATTCCATTAGTTTACAACTACCATTTAGTACCAATTTGGGCAGCATAACCTCTAGGCCAACCCATTTTCCAAATTTACTAACAAAGACAATCCGGCGAAATTTCACCGATTAAATTGTCCACAACAGCCAGAATAGTCAATATACGAGAGTTTGGAAGTAGCTTTTCTCAAGAGTGGCTGAAACCCTAGCTTCCCTAACACCAAATTTAGCTTTACAACCTTAAATCACATGAATAGGAAGCTTAGGAACGGAGTTATACGTATTAGGAACCGATTTACCGAAGAAATTGTAATATCCTGAATTTTGATATTTGAAGTTAGAGAATAAGCTTAAATTAAGTGGACTACTAAGCCCCAGTTTAGTAGATGTCCCAAATCTATTCTCTAATTATTTCTATATCTTTGGGGTATTAAGAAAGTAAAATGGTGAATCTTGAAGAATATAATTATGTTTTCGGTGAAATCGCCTATGTGGTAGTGCTCTTGTCATGTGATTTTGAATGACCAAATGATGAACAAAAATTATGAAATTTTACAGAATGAAAGTGGATATCCTAAGATTTAATTTGATAGGTCATATGACTCAATTAGAGCTATATACAAAAAGATATGAATTTTTGAAGTCAGCACAGAAAAACTGTGAAAGTTCTGGAACAGCATGTAAAGATTAAAATTCTGGGAATTGTGTGATTCCATTCAGCAAAATTCTATATTTTTCCTTGAAACTAGACTCGATAAGGGTTCTATAGGCTTTGAAATCACTTCAATTCGATGTTTCTAGAATTAGTTATGATTTTTCAAAGGTTGAGCAGAAATCTGCCAAAATTTTGTAAAAATCCGAAATTGGGAAAATTAGTTAATTAAATGGGGATATATTATTAAAATAATCTTCTTCTTCCTTCAGCACCAAAACTGACGTGCTTTATGCAGAAAACAAAGAGAGGAGTTGAGAGAAAAATAGATAGGAGGAAGGAGAAATCTCACAAGATAGGTCGATTTCTTCGGTGAATTCGTACCTAACGTGTATAATCCTTCTCCTAAGCTTATCTTCTACGTTATGTAAGGTGTTTGAAGCACAAATCTTGGTGTTTTGAAGTTAGGGTTTTCAGCCACAAGAAGGAAAAGCTAGTGGGAGCTTGGGGTAACTTCCAAACCTTTGTATATTGACTATTCTGGCTGTTGTGGACAATTTAATCGGTGAAATTTCGCCGGAATGTCCTTTGTTTCAATTTATGGAAATGGGTTGGCCTAGGTGTTATGCTACCCAAATTGATACTAAATGGTAGTTTTAATCTAATATAAGAGTCAATAAAGTGGTTAGGAGTAGAAAGGAATGCGTTTACGGAGCCGAAATCGCAAAACCCCGATTTTCCCCTGAAAACCCATATATTTCGGCCAGCACTATAAATGGGTCTTAGAGTTGGATTTTTAATGATTTGATGGTTCCATTGAGTTTAGGAGCGAAAATTAGGTGCGGTTACAGTTGGGCACTTTTTCGGAAAAGGTCGAGAAAGCATAATTACGGAAACGCCCCTAAAACCCTAAAAGTAGGGCTGCCAAGGGCAATTTCACAATTTGACATTAAATTTGATAATTCTAAATTCGGAAATGGATTCCTTGGGTGAAAATATGTAAGAATAGCCTATGTCAAAATATCGGGAAAAGTACAGTCGGACCGGGTACGGTGGGGCCGGGTCGGGTCCCAAGGGGCATTTTAGTAATTTTTCAATATAGCCTCATATAACCCTCAGAAACACTATAGAAGTGTCTAAATAGTACACTTGACATTGTAAGATCAAATATGGAGCCCCGAGCTGTTGGCACGCAAATCGAGGAGAAAGATTATAGGTAGGGAACTTACCTTACTTGCATGTATTTGATATCCTTGCTTGTGTAATGATATATGTGATTGCTTTACTTGATTGTGTATAACATATTTGAATAAATGAAGCTCTGTTTCTTTTTCACTGTGGCCATACTCTTGTTGTATGAAACATTGAGCATGCAAAAATGTCATTATGGAGCATACATCTAGATAAAGCTAACATGACATATACATAGCATCAATCATGCATGCATTATGATATATGTTTTCTACTGAGATTCTCTCGAATCTCACCCTCCCCTACCAACAATTTAGACAGGAGATGACAGAAGATATGCAAACAATAATGCAGAGTACCGTACGAGGGGATTACAGTAGTGGAACGAAGACGGGAAGAAGTCTCCGTTTCACTGGGATGAGTTTAGACACCCTAGTAGCCTTGTGCGATTACCTTAATCGTAAGTATTACGTACAAACTCATATGGGGAATTTTTGTAATCATGCACATATTTATCAGTATAGTTATGCTATTCCTGTGTTGCGTACCGAACCGCATATCGTTTTCTACAAATACTCTGGTAAATGTGAAATTAAAATAAAGGCGTGACAGAAATCACTTACCTTTATAAGTTTTTTCCTCCCCTTCTCTCTCTACAAATCTGAGTTCTCTCTCTCTCTTAGGGTCTGTTATGGCGTCAGATTCAGGGCTGAAGAAGAAGGAAAGAGCTTATATCATATTATATATTATATTATATTCATTTACTAATTTTCCAAAAATTTCGGATTTTTACAAAATTCTGGCAGATTTCTACCTAAACTTTGAAAAATCATAACTAATTCTAAAAAAATCAAATTGAAGTGATTCCAAAGCCTATAGAACCCTTATTGAGTCTAGTTTTAAGGAAAAATATAGAATTTTTCTATTTGGAATCACAAAATTCCCAGAATTTTAATTTTTGCCTGTTGTTCCAGAAACCTCACAGTTTTTCTGTGCTGACTTCAAAAATTCATATCTTTTTGTTTACAGCTCTAATTGAGTCATATGACCTATCAAATTAAAGCTTAGGATGTATAATTTCATCATGTAAAATTTCATAATTTTTTCTCATCATTTGATCCTTCAAAATCACATGACAAACTCACTACCTCATAGGCGATTTCACCGAAAACATAATTATATTCTCCAAAATTCGCCATTTTACTTTCTTAATACCCCAAAGATATAAGAAAAATTAGAAAATAGATTTGGGATATCTACCAAACTGGGGCTTAGGTGTCCACTTAATTGAGGCTTATTCTCAAGCCTCCAATCCTAAAATTCTGGATATTACACAATTATTATGCTTTAGCCAATAACATATATAAATCAAGGGAGATGAATGAGCTAACATTGTTATCTTGAGCATCGGAGAGAAAAGAAGATGTGATCAATCGATAAATGAAAGGGTTGAACTCATGTGTGAATGACAGGATATAAAACATAGGGTAAAGACTAAGTAATCAATTTAAATTATATTATATATAAATCTAAATACTATATAATGGTAGGATGTAACATAGGCTTGGCCTATTTATCTGACAATAGGTCTGAGTATGAGCATGATCTATTTACTAAAAAGGCTAAGTGCTTAGGCTATTTCCGATCCTAGAGAGAAGAGAGAACTTAGATAAGTAGAAAAAATGATTTTAATTGATATTCTTATTCAACATTTCAAATTGTTCACATAAGCATTTTAATAACTCATAACAGCAAAGTAATTAGTGTCTGTATGAAAATTTATAAATCCTAGTTTACATTATAAGATTTTATATAAAAATTTACAAGTGTTCATAGGTAAATTTATAAGGTATATACATATTTTAACAATTAACAATAATAAAATAATAAATATAATTGAAACAAACTTGACCTAATGGGTATGAATAACTTGACCAAAATTTTTTCCTAAAAATAATTATTGAGTTTATTTATAAAAATTTAAGCAATCTAACCCTAACTTAATTTTTAAGTAAATTAAAAGAAATCATAAAAATAGAAATTTCTACTAAATAGGAAATAATCTCATAAATCTAATTAAACCCAATCCAAAATATTAATTTAAAAGTTAATATAAATTCTAATTAAAATCCTAATGAAAAAAATTATAAAATTAATGATAAATCTTCCTAATTTAGATCATATTCCAATTATCACTCAGTTTATATTATATTCCATCAGGACAGTTTTTAATTCTTATCTTTGTCGACCTCAGGATCGAGGTGGTTTGCCAGGAGTTGCAGATCAATTTCGGCTTTTTAATCAGTTAGGACGTACAAATTGCCAGTTATAAAGAAGAATAATCGTATATATTATTCTTCTATTAAAATTGTAATTTTTTTTTAAAAAAGTGGCAAGTCCTTGTTAATTGGCGAATGCACAACTCATATCTAGGGATTCTTTGTTATATTCAACATTTAACATTATAAAAAAATACTGAATTTTTTATAAAATTTCAGACGAATTTTCGACTGAATGGATTCTGTTGGTAATAATAACGTGACAAACGTAAATAAATTTTTGACAGAATTTAGATTCTGTCACAAATTTCCTACGGCATTTGCGAGGAAATTTATTTTCGTTGCAATTTCTGACAGAATTGAATTCCGTCGGAAATTTCCTCGCAATTTCCGACAAACTATTTCGTCGGAAATTCCCTAACAACTGCCAATAGAATTCAATTCCGTCACAAATTCCGTCGCAAGCTCATTTTTTTATTTTTTAAATTTAAAAAGCCACATGGCAACTCTGGCAACCACCCCCTCATCGTCGGCGGTGACGTGTGGCAGCTCTGGTCTTAACTTGCCCTTCCTTTGGTTCGAACCCACGACCTTGTCCGTACGCGCGTGATGCCTTACCGGATGAACTCGATTGCTTTAGCATTCTATTATTACACAGTTATATATATAATCTTATTATACATAATTAATTTTTTATTAACATTAATTAATAACTAATAAATAATTATTAACTAATATTTTTTTACTAATATTAATTAATAACTAATAAATTTTATTTTTTAAAAATAAATTTTTATATGACCATTTTACTGAATTGCCAAACCTCTTTGAGAAATGAGAATCTTAATTAATCTATTATTTTAAGGGACAAAAGATACTGAAAGTTTCTACTGACAGCTTCGAGCATATATAAGATCTTCACACACATAAATATTCAGTTAGTCAGTATAAATTAGCATTCATAATAAGCACCTTTAATTTTGTTATAAAAGCCTGCATGTAGCTCCAGGATAGCTAGGTTGTACGTACAGCTTTGCTCCGAAAGTTTCGCATCTGGTCTCCGCAAAAAAAAAAAATTCCCAGGCTGGGTCAAAAAGATCTTGTTTATATTATACAAATAATATGTCATTAATTAATTGCTTGGTTCTGAGGAACCTAGGATTAGTGGATCGAAATAAGACAAACATGGTCAGAAAATTGGAATATATTTGAGTGGAATGGCTTGCCCCATAATGTTTGATTGTGTTTTTATGGGGGGGCTCTTAGTCTTACCTTATGCATAGTTTTTCGGAAAAACCACTTCGTCTGTAAGTTTTTAATTAAATGGTTAACTTTTCTACGTTGTTATTTAGCACAATTATATTAGCTCTTGTCAAAGGGCTAATAATGCTAACATTGTAAAGTTATTATTTATTATCTACAGGTTATCATCGGTACTAATAGAGTAAAATTAACGAATTTATGTATGAGAGAAAAATACATAGATGCCAATTTAAAAAAAATTGAGGAAAAATATAGGTACATACAAAACGGTTTTCGTTACGTTGTTTTATTCTCAAATTTAAAGATACGTGTGTATTATTCTTAATATAAATATTTTTTTTTTGAAACAAGACAGAATGATGTTTATTTATACCAAGAGTACATGTATGTTTGGGATCACGATTTCTTAAAAAATAAGTCCTTATTATGCAGGTCGAGATAAAACTCCTCTCACATACTTACCTCGTATACTGTGAATCACGATTTATAAGCACTTATTGCCCAAAAATAAACTATTCCAAACGAATACTACTACATGATATATATTACTTACATTACATAGTCAGAGCTCCCAAAAAAAAAAAAAAATTAATACATGAGCGAAAGTCTGACTAAGTGAATGTTTGAACACTAAGAAAATCAAAAGTATTAATGTGCAAAAAAATTTCGTGCCAAATTACACTCTACTAGTTATCTGAAAGGAAATGGTAGGAATATAAAAGAAGCATTTACTTATGTGCTCGTTTGGGATATATTATTTTTTATGTATAAGTGCTTATAACTCGTGATTTACGGTATACGAGGTAAGTATGTGAAAGGAGTTTTATTTCGACTTACGTATTAAGCACTTATTTTCTAAAAAAAAAAAGATATTCCAAACATAGCTATAGTAATTAAAGAGAGTGGTGGTTTACTCTGGTCTTTATTCTGAATTTTTCTTTTATAAGTGCTCGTTTGGTTCACGGAATCGGAGGGAATATAATGTA
Organism: Inga oerstediana; assembly: GCA_963210345.1. Taxonomy (NCBI): domain Eukaryota; kingdom Viridiplantae; phylum Streptophyta; class Magnoliopsida; order Fabales; family Fabaceae; genus Inga; species Inga oerstediana. Next base: position 73,763,658 of record OY723399.1, on the reverse strand, counting down.
ATGCAATGATAATTACATGAATTCATTTGGTTCATCATTAGGGAAAGATGATGCATAAACATGAAATTGTTTGGTTGGATTACATCAAACATGGGAATACATAATAATAATACATGAAAAGACAAAATTAACCATGTCTACATATATATGTATAATGACTTTAAATTATCTATTATTTTACCAAGTATCTATAATAACTCTATCCACACCTATAATAATCAATTAATAGACAAAATTACCCCTTGTCCATACGTATAACAAAAATTTTATTAACTTAACAACTCGTATAAGTTGAATTCTCCTCACGTACATAACAATAAATTAAAGTATAATGCATGTTTATTAATATTTTTTTGTGTATTATATAACAAGAAGTATAATTTCTATGTAAATCAAAACTAAGCCAATAAGCCAATATTTAGAAAATTAAATCACAAAAAATGTTGAGATGATGTCTACATTGTCTAAAATAGAAAGAAAAAGACGCAACTAAAGGTGATCCAGAAGGGTACACACCCAAAAACCCATTTCATCTATATTATTCAAAATAGAAATAAAAAGAAGCAAATAAATGTGCTACATAGCTATTCCAAAAGGCTACGCACCCAATCACCCATTTCATTTTTAGGAATTATTGAGAATGCAACCATTAGTGAGGGGAGACCCAGTAATTTTCACATGAGCCTTGTTTATCTCACCCCACGTGAGACCCTGTATTCTCATAAGTTTCCTATATAATTCCTCAGCCCTATTCAAGTCAATAGGACCAATTATTCTTGAATCCTTTTGCATTTCTGCAAATTCCCTACATAAATTTGCAGAAGATTCCTTTAATGCTTTAGCAAGCAACTCTGCAGCATCGCGGCTACTCTTTCTCTTCTGTTTTGCTAATGAATGGACATCATTTGATCACGAAGGCAGTTGGTTAGATGCAACAAAATTTGTATTTGTGTTGAGTACTTCTTCAGCATTGACTTCAGCTTCAACTCTGGAATCTTCTTTGTCATCCTCACCTAGAGATGCAGGCACCTCTACTCCTATTCCTGCCACATGATCCTTAGCCCAAACATATGATAGCTCTTCAAAGTGGGGTAAACACCTATTTCTGAAATTTCCAGCATCTTTATTAACCTGAAAATTAAAAATAAATAGAATGATATAATAATTTAAGCATCATGATAAATAAACATGAATAATAATAAGACAGTATCTTTGTGTTGCATTGTAACATTGTCCTCTTGACTTTTTTTTTGTTTTCCAAAAACCACATATGCCTGATAGAAATCATGGTTCGGATTTCATTTTTATAACTATATATGTCAAGAAGCCAAGTTCTTTGAACATGTTGCAAATATCATCATTGGACCCCAAGTAGTTGTTTTTTGCTTTGTTCTCTTTATTCAATTTGTATAAAGAAGCTTTGATAAAAAAAAATTGTATAAAGAAGCCCATATAGAATGCCCCCCACTTATCCTATAATTTTTGGACAAATGGTTAAAACCTTAAAGTTGAATGAGGACAAATAAGTCAGTACTGAGCTAGAGAGAATGAAAATATCTTGGACTTCTAATCTATCATAATTGTTTTAATTAGAAATATACGTAACAAATACAAATTGATAGATCTACATACTTCAATTTATTGATTATCAATCAATATTTGTCCACTCATTTTTTTCGTCAACAGAGAACTTGAAATTTTTGAAGAAAAAGCTTGTTGGTTTCGAATTTTCAAAATACTTTCATATCTCATAAATTTAAAACATATATTGGTGTTGGCTGGGGTTGAAACTTGCGCTAATGGAACTTAAACAGAACTGATAGTTCATATGCTAGTTAAGGCCCAAAGGTTCTCTTAGATGGAAACATGACTCTGCTTGAAGTTAACTTTTGATTATTATTGGATCATCAAGAATAACTCTGTAGTGGAGTACGCTGCATTCAGGAAATCATCAAGAATAATCTCTTCATATACCAAAGATTCTCCCAGGTTTCAGGAAATAGATCAAGCAAATACAAAATTATAACAGTGATGAACAGAACCCACACCAAGGGAAGACTTACCTCACGATAAAGCATTGACGGAGATGATCAAGCAGTGACGACTTCCGTTCTTTAGTGGCAGCAAATGAGGCCAACGAGAATTTCTTGCGATGAAGACAAGCGGCAGGACTCAATGGTGTTTTGTTTTTTTCACCGAAGAGAATAATGGGTAGATAAGTAGGGTTTATTTGTGGGTAATATGGTCAATTTAAAAGTTATATTAGTAATATTGTCTTTTCCACTGGATTACAGGATGCCAGCATCCTCATTCATTATCTCTGGTAGTGTAATCCTGATTACATCAAATGATGTAATCAAGATTACAAATGTAATCCTCTTTACATTATAATAAGCCCAACCAAACGTTGTAATCAGCCTATTGCAACAGGTTTACGTATAATCCCCTCCCATGTAATTGAACCAAACGTGCCATAAAAGTATCTGGAGTTTTATTTATGCTTTGTGACTGACTTGCTAGTTGATAACTAAAGAAATTGTTATGACTGAGATTAGGTTTATATTTTTAATAATATAATACTTATAAATATATATAAACACTCAAAAAAATTTTATTTTAGGAAGAGATGAATATAAGGTTAATTATGTTCGCTTCTCGTTCATGTTTGGGACTTGGAACATGTGCCAAAAATGGACGCCAAACTTGTTGCATATAGTTGTAGAAAATATATTTTTAATGAAAGAAACTAAAAGGGCATGCCTTATTGGTTTTAATAGAGTATGGGATGGGAACCGTAGACAAATTTGTTTGAAAAATGATTCTTCAGATGCCATACAACTCATTAAGGATGAAAGTGACAATGTTCATGATAACTGGAATTCAATCTTTGAAAATCATAGTATGCTTAAATGAGATTGGGTGGTTGATCTTCAACACATCGACATAGAAATGAATTTTGAAGTTGATATATTAGTCAAGCGTACTTTAGCAATGCCTATAGATTTTACTTGATTATTTAAGTTTGGATTAGCTTTTGAGAATAGCTTTTACGATTTACGAGGTAAGTATATGAGAGAAGTTTTGTCTCGATTTATGAAAAATAGCTTCTGAAACCACGGTTTAGGTGTTTTTGATTTTCGTTTGTTTATTTTTTTGTAATGTAGAGTAGTTATTTTTTTTATTGCTCTCTTCTTTATAAAAAAAACTAAAATAAGAGGAATTTTATGTCATTTTTGGAATAACATGAATTTTTTAGAACAATTTATTAATAAAACCTAATAAAAAAATAAACCTCGGGCTTAAGTTTAACCGAGGGTAATAAAGCAAATTGGGACACTATGATTGGATATATTTGTTTCAATAATTAATTTATTCCATAATTTATACCTCGTAACAAATTAATAATAATCCAGATCAAAGAAAAATCATAATCAAACATAGTAACAATGATTATATGTTATGATGCATACATATTTGCAAGATTACCTTATTGTTCTTTTTTCCCCCCGAATTACTTTATTGTTGTTGTTAATGTGAAGAATATATGGTATTCATTTTTAAGCGCGTTCTTTTTTCCCCCCAAGAAAACGCATGAATACATCCTTAATCAATACTAGAGCTGGGAATACGCGGGCTAGCCCGCACCAACTTGCGGCCTGCACAATGCAGGCCTGTACGGCCCGCACTTCTATGGGCTGGCAAAATGCCAACCCTAACCCACAGTGTGCGGGTTGCGGGCCAGCCCGCGAGCCTGTATTTTTCTTTGAAAATAAAAATTCCTATTTTTTAAAGAGGATTGCAAATATGAGACACATATATATGAGTCATTAAATTTACCTTCTTAGCATCAATCATTTCTCTTATAAAAATTTAAAAACATAATCTACAATTCAAGAGATAAAGTTATCAAATTTGTCAAAGTTTATAAACAAAACATAAACTCATCCTCAAGCAACCAAGATATAATAATTTGTTTAAAGAATAAGGGAAGAGGCTAAGATTTTTTCTCTTTGGATTGGGAGGTACCAAGATAGGAGTGAAAAATTTATAAGTTTTGTAAAATTATCATATGTAAAAAAAAATTAAAAAAATTTGTGGGCTAACCCACGGGCTATGCAATGTGGGCCTGTGCAGCTCGCATTTTTGTGTTTTGAGATTTTCCCAACCCTAACCCGTCAAAACCCGCGGGCTCCTGGGTTGAGCCTGTGGGTTGGGCCCATATTACCAGCTCTATCAATACCTACTCATTATCGAATCTTTTGAAGTTTTTAACTTAATGGTATTTCATTTCATTAACAAAAATATAAAAACAAATATTTTAAAGTGGCAACATCATATTCATATATATATATATATATATAAAATTCAATTCTAGGATTTGAATAGGTGTGATAATAGGTTAGGTTAGATAAAACTTTAATCAAATAGGCCTGAGCCTAAAATAGAATTATAAAGCAAAAGCTTGGGCCTGAGTCAGGATATAGTCGTTTTGAGGTTCAAGCCTAAACCTTCAAATAGTCTAAAACCCTTTTCAAAGGCCTATTTTTTTAAAGAGTACTAGGGATGGAAATAGGTCAAGCCTGTAACAGGGGCCTGCAGCCTAACTTATATAAATTCTAATATAACCTATTTAGTAAATAGGTTATAAGCCAGGTTCAGGCTAAGGCCTATTTAGATAAACAAGCTAGACTTATTTTCATAAGGTTTAACCTATAAGCCTACAGGCCTGGCCTATTTAACATTTTAATTTATGTCATTATATAAGTATATATAATATCTTCTAAATAATTTTATAAATTTACCAACTCAGCCTTAATCCTAAGTTTCATATTCCATCGTCGTTCACACACACTCAAACTTTGTTTTCACATCAATCATTCACCCTTACCTCTCTTCTCTTTGATTGTCCGAGATGGAAATGCTAATCCACTCCCTCTCCCTTGATTTGTGTTGTCTACTAAAGCATAATAATTGATATGAGTTTATTTTAGAGCCAAATAAAATATTATAATCCTAGTAGGAAGAGTTTGTCCCCATTTACGTAGGAAAAGCAAAAGTTAAATTCCAACTTTACCTGCTGCTTGTTATGCTTGGACGATTTTAAAAAATATCTCATTATTCAACAAACGATTAGTTTTTCTTATTCATATTTACTCGAATAACTATTGTCACTAACCATTTTTTTCTTTTCCTTACTAAACTATTATATTACGACGAGAATGGATATTAGACATTTAAGACATAATGTAGGATTGTAAATAGGCTTGATGATTATATATAAATTTGGAAGTATGGGCTTTAAAGGCTGTTTAAAGGCCTATATTTTAAGTAAGCCTTTAAATAGGCTTTAGGCATTATCAGACTTTTGAAGGCACATGCTTAGGCCTAAAAAAGAGTCTGCACACAGGCTTAGGCCTATTTATCACAGCTGGAAAAAACACTTTTTAGACCGGTTAAAAATGACATTTTAGATTGGTTCTGGATGCGGTCTTGATATAACCGGTCTTAAAAGTCTGTTACTTTTTAGACCGGTTAAGAAACCGGTTTAAAAAATAATTTTTTAGACCGGTTGTTTATACATCTAGTCTAAATATAACGACATTAATGGTACTTATAAAAAAACTGTCATAGTTTTTAGACCGGTTCTTCAAAGAACCGGTCTAAAAAGTAAATTTGGGATTATGCCTGAACCATTTCTTGAGATTGATTTCAGACACATTTTTGATGTTCGGAAACTTTGCCCACCATTTGACTAAGGAAGTTCTCTCAACATGGGGAACATTTTTTTGTACTTGGAAACTCCATATTTGAAGCTCTATTTGAATACCCAGGTCAAACTAAATTTTGAAAAATAATGAAGATCTACTGGGAAGGGATCTTTACTAAGATTGACATGACTTTTGAAATAGTCGAAACCAATTTTCGCTGTGGTAGGAAGAATTTCCTGGATAGGACCAAAATAATCCCACCATTGATTGAAACACAATGGAAATTGGTACTTTGTGTCATACGTGAACATGAATAGCCAAGTATGGCTAAATTTGGAATTTTGGTACCAAAAGGTACAATACCATGCATCCAGATAGTCCCAATAATTGAAACCAATTGGATCCACGTTTTTTATGGAAAATTTTTCCTTTTATTTAAATCTTGTCCCTAATATTGAGGAGATAAAAATTTTCATATTAGAAATGTCGAATAGCCATGGATACTTTTATCATTTGGATGATCAGGGTCTAGAAAATGTCTTATTTCTGTAGACTTTGTATCTACAAGAATAAGCTCATAAAATTTCTGAGTTTTTTCTATTCTTTTTTGGGGCAAAAAAGAACCGTTTTGGAAATATTTTGGTTGCCAAAGCAACTGGATTTTTGTCACAGAAACCTGTTTCTGTGTAGAAAAGGTTTAAGACCTTTTTTGGTTTTAACACAAATGTGGTTTGTATTGGTTGAGAGTATAAGGCTAATTCTTTTGACGATGAACCAACCTTAGTGACTTTTTTTTTATTTGGCTTTGGTTGCTAAGTCAAAAGCCTTATGATTTAAAGCGAATAGGGCAAGAGCCTTAGAATCTTTTTCTTCGGCAATATCGACCCATTTTTTGGATGGCAATTTGGCCAATTTTTTATTATTTTGTAAGGCTAAAAGTGTTTCAATTAGGAATTCATAATGGGAAGGATCCATTATGATTTCAGAAGTTTTTTGAACAGGTTGTTCAGAAATTTTGGACCTTGAAGAAGATCCTTTTTGGTGGATCAATGATCCTTGGGTCAATGACTCTTTTGATAGTTCAATTGTAGCTTTGAGCTGCTTCATTTCTTCTTTTGTGATCCTTTCTGGATCATTCTTTTATGGGGCTTTGCCCTTTCCTTTCTTTTTATTCTCTTTATCACTCATTTGGTTACCTTATTTCCCTTACAAGAATTCTCTAGTTAGAAAATCTGGGAGAGAATTTGAAGTACCTCTGATAAATTTAATTTCAAAATCAAAGACACTTAAAATTGTTTGCCAACGAGCAAAAATATGTCTTGATCCTAAATTCTTAACATTTTTTTGCAAAACATCTTTTGCAGCTTTACAATCAACTTTGATTAAAAATTTTTGGTTTAACAAATCGCTTTGAAATTTGTTTATGCACAAAATGATTGCTAAAATTTCTTTTTTAATTGTGGAATATTTTTGTTGAGCTCTATTCCAATGTTTTGAAGTAGATGCAATGCAATGCTCTTTACCATCAATTTTTTGTTTAAGAATGCCACCGTAACCTAAGTCAGAGGCATCAGTTCCAACAATTTTGAATGCTTGTGGATTTGGAAGATGCAAACGTGGAAGATTTTTGACAAGAGATTTGATTTTGATAACCACATTGGTGTGATCATTTGTCCACGAAGGAGAACTTTTTTTAAGACGCTCATGAATAGGTTTAATGATATTGTTTAGGTCTAGAATGAAATCACTTACGTAATTCAAACAACCTAAGAACTTTTGAAGTTGATTTTTATCCAGGATTTGATCTGGAAATTTATCAGCAAACTAGATTGCACGATCATTTGGAATAATAGTTCCTTGGTATATATGGTGACCAAGAAACTGAATTTTTGTCTGAAAGAGACTAATTTTGGTTTTAGAAACTGCTAGGCCATTATACCTAGCAACATCTGTGAAGACCTTAACATGTTTGAAATGTTGGTCAATTGTTTCTTGAAACACTAAAACATCATCAATATAAACAATGGTAAATTTAGTGTATGGATTGAAAATTTCATTCATGACCTTTTGAAATTTAGAAGGTGCATTTTTTAAACCGACAAGTATAACATTCCATTTATATTGTCCAAATGGGACAGTAAATGCAATCTTATACCTATCCTTTTCAGAAATTTGGATTTGCCAAAAACCAGATTTCATATCAAATTTTGAAAATATTTTAGCCTGATGAAGGCGATTTAAAAGATCTTTTTTATTAGGTATTGAATACCTAATCCATTGAAGATCTTGATTAAGAGGCTTGTAATTAATCACAAGTCTCGGAGTTGCTTGTTCAAGCTCAACATTCTTATTGACATAGAAAGCTGCACAAGACCAAAGACTTTGGCTCTTACAGATTAACCCTTTTGAAAGTAAATCCGTTATTTCTTTTTGACAATGTTCCAGGAGTTCTTAGTTCATTTGAATTGGTCGAGATTTCGTTGGGATAGCTCTTTCATTGAATCCTTTTCATAAGGAAGATCAATTATATGTCTTTTTCTTTCTCAAAAAACATTAGAAAAATCAGAACAAATAGCGTCTTGAATGTTTTTCAAAATATTTTGGATTTTCTGTTTAAGAAAAGGTTTCTCTAATTGATTTTCAATTGTTTTATAAGAAACTTCTTCTTTTAGAAAATTCATTTGATTTTCCTTATACTCAACTAAGTTAACAAATTTTGTATAAGGAGGATAAACAAATTTGAAGAAAACCTTTTTGCCCATTATCTGAGATTCTATACCTTCATCTGTTGTAAGATGAGGTATTAGTCTTTGGATAAAAGGTGGACCAAGAATAACAGCTTGTGACAAAATTTTTGCTAAAATGAAAAGAGTTTTCATTTCAACACCATTATTTTCAACTATTGCATTTGAAAGCTTGTAGCTAATGTCTAATGGTGATCTATTTGGTCCACAAAGATTTTTAGTGGTTTTTTCATAAAATTTTATTGGAATCAGACCTTCTCTGATACAGCTTAATGCTGCTCCAGTATCAAATAAAGCTATTGTTTCTAATACAAAAGTATTAGCAACAACAATTTTGACTGGAATGTGCCATTTTTGGATTGAAATTCTTAATATAAGATTTAAGAATTCAGGAGCTTTTGGATACTTTTCACCTGGATCATTGGCTTCCTCGATTTCTATCTTTTCTTTATGAAGACTTTCTTCCTGAATTTGATTTAAAATAAGAGAATGGAATTCCTGAATATTTTTCAGATTCCTTATCTCTTCTTTTAAATTATTTATCTCATTCTGAAGGTCAGAAATTGAAATAGGTTTTGGGTTCTTTTGAAACCTTTTTATGATTTTTGAAAAATCATATTTTGTTTGTGAAGAATTTTGCTAAGCTTTTTGGACTGGCTTTGAATTTGAAGAAGAGGCTGAACTTTCTCTTAGTTTATTGAAAAAATTAACATTTTTTTCATTGCTTGGAAGAGAGTTAATGATTTCAAAAACCAAATCTTCTTCAATAACATTTATTTGAAAAATGTATTTCTTGGAAGCAGTTAAAACTACAAAAAAAAACTATGACTTAATAGCGATTAAAAATGAGTATTTGTAGCGGTTTTAACCACTACGAACATAATTAGTAGCCGTTCAAGAAACCGCTACTAAATCCACTGTTGCAAGTGTATTTGTAGCGGTTATTAGTAACCGCTACTTAAGGGAACAAACCGCTACTATATTCGTAGCGATTAATACGCACCGCTACAACGTTCTCAATCAGAGGAACTTTTCTTGCTAATTTGTAGCGGTTATGTAACCGCTACAAATTGCAATCGCGAATATTTTATGGCGGGAAATGAAAATAAAAATTTGTAGTAATATTTGTAGCGGTTATAAAACCACTACAAAATTGAATTTAAAAATTACGAGAATATTTAGTAGTGGTTTATTAACCACTAGAAAATGGAATTTAAAAAGGGCGGGAATAATTAGTAACGGTTATATAACCGCTACTAATTCAATTAAAATTCAAATTTTGTGCCAAAAATTTGGGCTGGATTTTAAAAATATATTTGTAGTAGTTATAAAATCGCTACAAATTTCAGAAATTTTTTTTTAAAAAATTGTAATTATCTGTTTCCGTTTTGTTAATATTAAATTAAATATTTTATTTTTTTAATAGTTTAGCTAATTTAATTAGTTATTATTCATGATTTTAGGTCATTTATAATTTAAAAGGAATGATTTAATTAAATTAGATAAGTTTGAAAATTGTATTGATAATATTATTGGGGATAAGTAGGTAATAAAGAACCATTATGTTGTCCGCTAGAGGTGGTAATATGGTCTGGCCCGGTGGGTTCGGGCCAACCCACTACGGGTTGGGACCATATGGGTTCGGTCCCAAAAGGACCGCATCAATATGGGTTGGCATTTAGCCAACCCAACCCATAACCGCTGGGTTGGCGGGTTGGGCGGGCCAACCCATATTTTTTTTTTCAATTTTTTTTAACAATATACTAAAAATTATTATTATTTTTAAATATAATAAGATTGTTTTCTCTACACACTTAAACATAACAAAATTAAAATATATTACAAATTAAATATTCATCACAGGTCCATACACAACAAAATAAATATAAATCCACAAGTCATCAGTATAACATAACAATAATCAATAATTAGTTAATATTAAAGGTGTTTTAATTTGAAGCACGCTGAGGAGAGTAGGGATTGAGGAGAAATAGGTTGAATTTTGGACTTTGGAGTTACGGTTTTAGAGACTTGGACGGTTGGCTAATGGCTCTTCCTTTTCCCTCTTAGTTAAAAAAAAATATGGGCCAACCCGCCAACCCGGTGGTCCAACCCGTGACGGGTTGGGACCATATGGGTTCGGGCCCAAAAGGACCGCATTAATATGGTCCCAGTTTTATAGAACCCAAACCGCCCATTTTATCGGGTTGGGCGGGCTCGGCCCATGGTCCCAACCCATATTACCACCTCTATTGTCCGCTTTAATGTGAATATGATTATGTAAATAAATATCTGAAAAAAATTAGTGAGAATAAATATTATGCAAAAGAAAAAAAGTATTGAAGTAAATAATTTAAAAATTTATTACCTTATTTGATCACCTTGTTAAGCTCCTTGGCTCATAGAAAAAAAAGTGAAAATGAGAGAAGATGAAAGAGAGGTAAGGTGGAAAGAAAAGAGGGAGTGTGTGAAATGAAATGTGGTTAGGGTATTTATAGGGATTTGTGTGAAACTTGTAGCAGCTAGTGTCACGTGTTTGTAGCGGTTATTGTTTCTTTTTGTATTTTTACTTTTTTCAAAAATAACATTTTTTAAAAAAAAACAAAAACATAATTTGTTTGATCATTCATCTGCGCCATCCTTACAGAGTTTATATAGAAAAATTGTTAACAATGTGTTTTTTTTTAAAAAAAAATTAATTAAAATGATATGAATTTAAAAAATGAACCAAACTACAAGTAAATTGTGATCACCTTCAAGAAAGAAGTTTTTGAAATTGGCGGGCTGAAACGGCTCACTCTCGTAGGCGATGTTATCACCATCACCCATGTCATAAATGTCTCGAGGCTTTAAATGAACAACCATGTGCTAATCCCTATGTCTCTCGTCCTCAACATAATAAACTTGGTGTGTCTCTGAGGCAAGAATATACGGCTTATCATTTTGAGAATGACCAATGTGAATTGGCCATGAGAAATTTATTGATGTGATGCCTAAGTGGTCAGTTGTGAGTCCCTGGGAAGTAGTGGTATTTTTCCACAAACACTTGAATAGTGTAACGCTGAAACGGCCTTGGTAATTAAGTTCCACGACATTAAGAAGCTTTCCATAGTAAGAGACGCCTCCGAACTGCATGTTGGCATCACTGCTGCTCGCATAACTCCTTGTCCCAAAGGTGCCATAAACACCTAAATTTTGAGTTTGCAATCCTTGATCACGTGAAACCGTGCAAAACTTGAAACCATTGACATTGTAAGCTGTAAACCTTTTTGCATGGTCAAGAGGGCCGATTGCGAGAGCTCTGAAATCTAGTGAGTATGGGTTGTGGTCATGTAGTATTCTACGCGCAAACCAGCTTGGGAATTCTCTGTGGACCTTTTTATCAACTTCGGAGGATGTTTGTGTACAGATCCTGAGTTGACGCTTAACATGACTTCTGAATTCCTTGCAATTAATCATGGGAATGCGATAGTGAAATGAAAGTGAAAAATGTTATGAAAGATATAGAATAACATATGAGTGTACAATTCTTACTGTATGAAAGGTTCAACTTGAGTGCAATTAATCAAGACATGTCTATGTGCTTGCAACTTCTCAGTTACCGTTAGTTTGAAGTTCTCAGATAAATTTTACTGATGTTGCCGCGGGTTCAGGACAATCGTTTACATGCAGAGGTCAGTTGAAGGCGGTCTCAATGTCATCAAAGTACCTTGAACAGAAATATAAAACCTCATCCCCTATATAACCTTCAGTTATAGAACCTTCTGGTCAAGCCTTATTCCTTACGTAAGATTTCATTTTCCCAAGAAACCTACAAAGTGAAAAAGGAAAAAATGATAAAAAAATGCTCAAAAAGGTGACTAACAAATATAAGAACTATTAATGACGCACATATATAAAATAAGTACCTCTCAATAAGATAGATCTATCGATATTGAACTGGGCCAGCGAGCTTTGTTTCATGAACAAGGTGGATTGTAAGGTGAACCATCACAGTGAAAAATGACGGAGGAAAGAGCATCTCCAAATGACAAAGTGTAAGAATAATTTTGGACTGCAGCTGATCGAGCTCCTCAACAATCAAGACCTTGGAACACAACTTCTGAAAGAAAGAACAAACCTCCACCAAAATAATTGACACATCGGGAGGAAGTGCATTCTTTATAGCCAACAGAAGTAACTATTGCATAAGCACATATGAGTCATGACTCTTTAGGCCAGCAACCTTTTGAGCCTGCATGTCAATACATCATGAAATGTTGCTTGAATACCCATATGGAACTTTTATTTTCTTCAACGTCGCGAGGAAGACTTCCTTGTTCGGTTTTGTGAGGGTGAACTTTACCGGCTAAAATTTGTCATGCTCTTCTGGCCACGCATCTTCACGAACTCCCATGGCACGTAAATCTTTCCTCACTTGAAGATGATCTTTTGACTTTCCCGGTTCATTGTCGCATACATTTTTTTCAATATGCATAACATCAAGACTGTGGAGAAGTAAATTAGAATTCCAATATGGAAGAGTGAAGAAAATGCTTATCTTCCTCCATTGTTGAGGCGTAGAAGTCTTACCCCTCTTTCGACCTACTTGTGCTGCATCATCGCTTGTTTTGAACTTGAATTCAACATCCTCAAGCTGCTGTAAGATGTTTGCACCCGATAAAGTCTGAGGTGGCCCTCTTGTTTCCGGTTTCCCATTGAAGTGATTCCGTTGCAATCTAAACTTGTGCCGTCCATTAAGAAACCTCTGATGCCCTATAAAGCACCACTTCCGACTATGAGGAATGCGTACTGGGTCAGAGTCAAAATTGCAAGTTGGACAAGCCAAGCCAGTATGCAAATTTCACCCGGATAATGTTCTAAGGCCAGGAAAGTCACTAATCGTCCATATCAAGGCTGCACGTAAGTTGAACAATGTCTTCCTGAAGGCGTCATATGTCTCGATGCTGACATTCCACAGGTCAACCGATTCCACAATAAGAGGTTGGAGACACACATAAATGTCATTACCTGGTGCCTTTCTGCCTGGACTGATTATAGACAAAATGAAGGAGCTTTGTTTCATACACATCCAGGGGGTAAATTGTAAGGAACTAAGACTACCGGTCAAATACTGTAACTTGTGCTAAGATTTTCAAATGGATTGAAACCGTCGGTTGCCAAAACAAGTCTAACATTTCGGGGGTCAGCAGCGAAAGATGGAAAGTCTTTGTCAAACGTTTTCCAGGCGTCTGCATCTTGAGGATGTCATAATTTACCATCGTCATTCTTATCAACCTCATGCCACCTCATTTGCTCTGCCGTTTTTGACGACATTAACAATCTTTGTAAGTGCGGATTCAAAGGGAAGTATATGAGAATCTTTGCATGTTTCTTCTTCTACTTTTTTCCCTTTCGATTTGTCTTGTACCTCGATGTGTGACATCACTTACAAGTCTCCCTACTGTCATCGTCTCCCCAATACAACATACAATCGTTGGGGCATGCATCAATTTTTTTATAGTTCAAGCCCAATCTATTAATAATCTTCTTGGCCTCGTAGAACGTTGTGGGAATCTCTGCGTTGAGGAATGCATCTTGCAATAATTTCAGTAACATTGACATTCCCTTATCTGTGAATCCATACAAGCACTTAATATGATACAACTTGATCAAGAAAGATAATTTAAAGTATTTTTGACAACCTTGATATAAAGAATGATCTGCTTCATCCATCAAGCTAAAAAAATCCTGAGCGACTTCATTTTGCATGAACACCAGCTCTCAGCCCTGCACTTCTTCGTTGAAGTTGCCGTCATGAACACTAAATGCATCATGCACAACATCATTCATAGGATCATCTTCATCTAGTTGAACTCCTACTTGCGAACTTCGAGGAAAAGCATCATCATATCTCATACCGGCCTTCTCACTATGAACTGCCCAAAACGTATAGTCTTCCGGGAAAGGTTTCAAAAGCAAATGTTCCTTAACAATATGTCGTGCATGCTACTTCTTGAACTTGCATCTCCGACACGGACAAACGATGTTGCCGTTACAGCTGGCGTGAATGAATGTGAAATCCAAGAAATTGTTTAATTCATACAAATATTCCGGAGAATTGCATGGCAACCTGATCCATGACTTATCCATAACTACTAGTGAGAGAGAAGAAAGTATAGTGAAGAAGATGAGTGAATAGAGAATAACGAATGCCTGGAACCTTATATTCTAAATTTCCAACGCTTACTATTTTTTAGCGGTTCAGAAACCGCTACAATAACTGCTACCGTGTTAAACATTTGTAGCAGTTATATGACCAAAACCGCTACAATAACCGCTACCAATTTTCAAGCCGTTGGAATCAAATTGAAGAATTTGTTCTAACATTGTAGCGGTTATATTAAAAACCGCTACTAATATATATTTGTAGCAGTTATAAATTTTAACTGCTATCAATTTCTAGAGGTAGAATATTTCAAATTTCAAATATTTTAACTTTGTAGCGTTTATTAGAAAAAACCGTTACAAATATTTATAACCGTTGGACAAATTTAAAACAAAAAATAATTCTTTATTTGTAGCGGTTATTTTAGTAAACCTCTACAAATTAGAATAAAGTAGAGAAAATTCAAAATTAAAATGTTGAATAATTGTAGCGGTTACTACTCTTACCGCTACAAATATTCAACTTTTAAAATTTGAAATTCCCTCCCACATTTGAATACTTTGTAGCAGTTTTTGGCACTAACCACTACAAATATTCAACTAACATTGTAGCGGTTTTTGAACATAACCGCTACTAATATTATTTAAAATTTTTAAAAATATTTGTAGTGGTTTTATTAAAAAATCGCTACAAATAAATATAATTAATTTTTTTTGTTAGTTTTAGAAATATAAATAAGACTGTCTAAATGCAACACAAATTTAATAAGGCGGTCTAAAAATATAAATATAACTATGGTAAACGTAATAAAAATTTAATTTCTAAATTTAAATATCTAGATTTATTTACAAATGTTTCAAAAAGAAAAAATATATATGTCGTAAACTAAGTAGCAAGAAGCTGATCATCTGGTCCTCCCTCAGGTGGGGCTCCCTCAGGTACTGGTGGATCGAGGCATTGGGCAGAGTTAACAGCACCATCATCATGAGCAGGAGGAGGAGAAGGAGGAGGCAGGACGACGAACCGAGGGACAGGGGGAACCTGTGGATATTGCCCGTCCGGGAACAGGCGACTCCACGACCGCTCGAGCATGCTGTTCGTGATATCACGCCACTACGTCTGCTGAGCGTAGTAGAAATCGGCCTGTTACTGCTACTGTGCCACTGCAACCTGTGTCTTGGCCAAATTTGAGCGCAGCTCCTCAACAAACTCATCCCTCGGATGTCTGACTCCAGACTTCTGTGCTTTAGAGCTGCCAACCTCAGAGGTGGCGCTCATACCGTATAAAAGAAATTTAAATATGAATATTTGCAAATATCGTATTAAAAAAACTATTAATTAAATAGAATTAATTATAAAAATTATAGTATAATTAAATACTATTAATTACCTGCACCACCTCCTCCCACTCAGGTCCTTCGACCCTTTCGGAACGTTCCTCCACATCCTGAAGTGAAGGGGGAACTGCATCCAATTCGAGCCCAGGTCGTTCAAGAAGTGGTTGAACATGTGACCCCCATTGTCGATGGGCTGGTCCGTGCCCTCATTCCACGGCACTACACCTTGTAGTGTCCAGTCCATACTAGTTAGACCAGCCACATCCAGCCTCCTCGTGGACACGTTCCCCTGCTCATCTACACAATTTACCGCATGTTAGATAAATTATAATTCGAATTTAACATTTCAAAATTAAATATATAATTTATTGAATAAAAAAATTTATTTACCTTGGACCTACCTCAAACCTAGTAGACCGCGAAGATGACCCTCGTGAGTTGTTTTGCTCCCGCGCCTCCTCCTCATCGAGGAACTGCTCCATCTCTCTGATCCCAATCAGGATCTCGAAGTCCTCGTTTGCGTCATAGTCATCGATGCTGATATCTCCCTCTCCCAGATCAGGCACCTCTGGTGAGGTAGTCTCTTGTGGGACTGTTTGCGGTGGTTGTGGTAGGGCCGACTTCTGTGGCTGCTGTGGGGAGATGGGCTGAAATGGCATGGTCACCCGCCCTCTGCGCTGCCCCTTCCCATTGCCCCCTCCTCTGCTACTGCCACCCTATAAAATCGGTCTGGGGACCACAGGCTCCTTCCCCTTATCCATCCTTAAAGCTATACAGACTACAAAAAAAAAAAAAAGATTTAGTCACATTTATATGTAAAATTATAATAAAAATAAAAATAAAATTAGTATTGTCCGTACCTCAAGTGATAATGAGAAATGCTAGAGAGAAAACCTCTGACAAACATCAGAACGTTCAGATCTGAAGGAAAACTCTCAGAGAAACTTTAGAAAACAAAATGGCAAAATGGGAAAAAGGAGAGGCGGTGTGGCTTTTATAGTTGAGGATTTTGTAGCGGTTATTTAAAAAACCGCTACAAAAAGTTAAGGTAGCAAAACTTTGTAGCAGTTATTGTTATGAAATAATCGCTACAAATGTGAAAACCCTTGAAGTTTTGTAGCGGTTATTAAATCATAACTACTATAAATGTGATTACCTTTGAAGTTCTGTAGCTGTTTTGTTTCTATAACTGCTACAAATAGGCGACCTTTCATTTTTTTGTAGCGGTTCAATTCATAATAACCACTACAAAAAAATGATACACTATTGGCGCGGTTCGGTGGTGCTAAGTGGTGCGTATGTTGTGGCGGTTTATTTGTTGTAACCGCTACAAAATAACCATGACAAAGTTTGGCTGGAATCTCGCACCATTTTTGTAGCGGTTATTTCCAATTAAACGCTATAAATAATGTTGCTAATCTGTCATGCCACTTGGCACGTAGGTTGCCGCTACAATATTGTAGCGATTTATTATAAAACTGCTACAAATGTCAATATTTGTAGCGATTAAAATTAACCACTACAAATTCATTGCTATGAAATCCCATTTTTTTGTAGTGTAAGATCGATTCTTTAATTGGGTCATCAAGCATAGGGCTTTCTGTACTCTCAGCAAAAGTAGTTACTCATTTTTGCTACAATCTAGAAATCCTAGATAAACCCAATAGGACTTCTGCAGAGGAAGAAATGACCACAACTGTTAGAGGCCAGAAAATCCTTATCTCACCCTCTAGGATCAATGTTTGGTTAGGAATAGAAAACCCTCCAGATGACATCTACTCCAAACTTGAACCAAACCAGATTTTCACTGTCCTAAGACCTGGTGAGCTAGTGGGTCCACTTAATTTTAACCCGAGTGACATGTGTGACCATCACAGTGTTCTTTGGTATATCTACTCTTGATCCCTTGTGAACAAAGCCAATAACTACACCCATTTCTCTGACCGGGACTATAGGTGGTTTGCTTCTTTACTCCTGAAGGAACAAAAGGATCTGGGGGAATACATATTTTCTGAGATGAAGAGGTACAAGATAGATGGGAAAGCCACTACTCCTATGCCATATCCTCAGATTATTTCGCCTATCCTGAAGAAAAATAAGATATGGTACTTGGAGAGTAAAGAGCACATTGAGAGGATTACTCCAATTGGAAGAAACCAGATTGGGAAGCTAAATATTGAAATTCCTCTCAAGGGTCTTCTGGAGTCTGGTTCTAAGAAGAGGAAGAAGTCAGAGACTGAGACAAGTAAAATGGATGACACTCAGTCTTATGCTCCAGCAGCCACTACCTCTTCACCCTCTGTCCTCAATGCTACACTTCAACACTTCATGAAAAATATGTTAAAGGGATTTCACGTAGACATCGCCAACACCAATGCTGAGTTGATAACTCACATGAATGACAAGATAGCTGAGTTGGTTGAGAGGATGGACAAGAGGCACGAGGAATTATTAGCTGAGCAGCGTGCCCAGGGTGAGACTCTGAAGTTGATCATAGCAAGATTGAACTCTATGGGTCCTGGACCTTCTGCACCTGAGGCATTCTCACCTCCATAAAATATCTCACCTCCAGAGAACATCCCCTCTGAGGTTCATCATACTGAGGTTGAGCCAACTATTCCTGAGATATCCTTTCCCAAACCTCCAGTCTCTAGTCCACTTGAACCAAGACCCAGAGATATCCTATGCTCAGTGGATAATCCTGAAACCAATGAGACTATTCACATCATCATTGAGGATTCACCACCCAGAGCTCAGCCTGAACCCTCTCCTACACCTATTCCATCCCCTACTCATACAGAGGAAATCTCTCCCTCATCCTTTGGTCATCATTCTGCAGATGCCACAGAAAAGGTTGAGACCACCACTATGATTGTCTATCAGCCCCCTCCAGTTCCTCCAAGAGATGACATTCATATCCCTCCACTAAATCTTCCTGAACTAGAATCTTCCAGCTCCTCTTCTTTTGATTCTTCTAGTTCAGATGGTCCTTTGGTTCTTCCTGTGAAGCCTATTTCTATGGTCAAGCCTTCTAGTCCTCCACTTGATTGATGAAGACAAAAAGGGGGAGAAGAGCTTGAGTGTGATTTTGTGGAGTTTCTGAGTTTCTTTTAAGTTTTCTTTCATTTTGGTTTTCTTTCATTTTGGGAATATGGATGTACATGGGATTTAGGGAGCTTTTCATACTTGTAATGCAATTCTAAGTTAAATGCAAGCATCTTTAAGTTTTAATTTCAATTTAAGTCCATTTAAGTTTTTTTTAGTTATAATACATTGTGGGACTAATGAGTTTATTATGTATGCAAGGTGAATATGTTATGTTTTCAAAATTTTTCCAAAACACTTTGAATTGACACTTAACAAGTTATTTCAAAAAGGTTTTCAAAATTACCATTGATTTCAAGAAGTGTTTACTTGAGAACTCAATTTCAAAAACTTTGTTCAAAATCACCAAGTTTTGTTATCATAAAAAAGGGGGAGAATGTTAGATCTCACATGTTTTGATGATAACAAATATTGGTATGAAAAAGATTTGATAAACAAACAAGTTTGAACAAAGTAATAATAGGGCAAATCATCACTTGATGTAAGCACTGGAGTAATGAAGAAAGGCCAAGAGAAAAAGCTGAGAAACTTCATAACTGGCAAAATTTCTAAAGGGGTACTCGAGTAATGAGACAGAAACTTGAAGTAACCAGAGTCAATCTTCAAGTAACCTGCCAACATTACTCGAGTAAGTACTCGAGCAATAAGGTAAAAGAATTCCAGTTGCTCTCGGCCTGCCAACATTACTCAAGTAGCTACTCGAGTAACCAGGTAAATCACTTGCAGTTGCTCTCGGCCTGCCAATATTACTCGAGTGAGTACTCAAGTAACCAGGTAAAAGATTTCCAGTTGTTCTCGGCCTGCCAACGTTACTCGAGTCCCCTGCTTCAAGAAATATGTTGCTCTCGGCATTTTCAATCCTGCCAATGTTACTCGAGGAGCTACTCGAGTAACCTACTGTGGTAAGCAAAACTTGAAGGTAATACTCGATTAACTTGATATGCTTTTTTCACACTTCACTCGAGGCACTACTCAAGTATGCAGGTATTCAATTACTCTTTATCAAATATTTGAACTGGATTACTCGAGTCAGTAATCGAGTAATTTGCAGAGTTATTTACAAAGCACTTGAAGTATCTACCCGAGTAAGCTATGCAGAAAATTTATGTTTACTCGAGTAAGTACTCGAGTAACAAGGTAATCAAACTTGAAGTGCTCTCGGCCCTGAAATCCTACCAACATTACTGGAGTGAAGCATCGAGTAACCTAAAGTTTATTTGAGAGATTACTCGAGTAGCTACTCGAGTAATCTATGAAGAAAAGTGTGCCATACCCGAGTAAGTACCCGAGTAAACAGGTATTTCTAAAGTTTGTAAATTTGTTTACTTCATGCACTACTCGAGTTATGTGATGTTCATTCATTAACTTGCTATAGTTACTCTCACGATGATACTCGAGTAAGTACTCGAGTAAACTTAATGAATACTCGAGTATACAAGTCCAGAAATTTGGAAATCATTCCAACGTTCATTGATTTGTTTCCTATGTGATTAACCCTTCATTGTATTAGTATTCTTAGGATATCCGCAGATAAACAATGAAGAGATCTTACCAAATAAGAAAAGTCAAATGCAACGTTCAAATACTACCTACCGCCACCTACCGCAAACGGATATTTTTCAAATACTGGAAAAGTCAACAGTGGCTGCGCACACTCTAACGGGCGATAAGAAAATGTTCCAACGGTCATTACCAACACATTTATATATATGGGAACATCCAAACAGAGAACAACAACAAAAACAAACACACGAACGCATTATCAAGTTCACGTTCAATACTCTGTTTTACATATACTTGTAATTCTGTACTTCAGTGATTCTTATTCACTCTGTGAGAGAGATATTTCATTCAAACTCAATATTTGTTATTGAGGTAACTTAAGGTTGTGGAACCTTGAGTTGGGATTGGATTACAACTTGTAAGGGGGAGCGAGTGTCCAGGCGAAGGAACTTGCTTGTACTGAGGTGCCAAGAACCCACTGAATCTTGAAAATTATAGTGAAACTCCTAGAGATATTCTGAGGACTGGACGTAGGTCAAAGTGGTTGTGGCCGAACCAGTATAACTCCCAGTGTATACTTCGATGATATTTCTCCTTACTCTTTACTGCATTATATTTACCATCAAGTTTTTATATTTGCAACTAAATATTTAGTATCACCCAATTCACCCCCCTCTTGGGTGAAACGCTTGCTCTAACAGGTAATCCCACCAACTTCTGAGCTGTCCAATAAAGCCAGAAATCAATATATGAACAACTTCCTCCTCATGGCAGTTGTTATATATAGCATAGGTATTACTGACCATTGTCATTTGTTGGCAAATTTCCAAAATATTTGTTTCAGTTTGTCCATCTATGTTCCAAACATAGATGTTATTTGCCTTGAATTGTTTTATTACAACATCTTTTTCTTCTAGACCTATATCCAAAGGAGTAGCTCTAGGATAATATAATTTTGTTGGATTTCTCAAATTTATGTTTTCAATTTTCTCAATTTTTTGTTTTTTAAGACAATCTTCACTAGAACTAGTTTGGTTGTCTTTTAAAACATTTATTGTTAATTTTGAGTTTGAAGAAGTAGTTTTGGCCTGAGGAGTATCAGGAATTGTTATCATTTTTAATTCTTCTTCAATTCTTTTTTGAAAACTTTCTTTTTTAATACTACATGCAATATTTGCAGGGATAGTATATGGTTTGAAAATTGGTTGTTTGCTAATAGAACTAGAGGAAGGGATTTCATTAGTTTTAGCAATAGTTATTTTCTTTTTTAGGATTTGTTCTTCTAAAGTTTGAAGATAAGAATTTGTATAATTATTTTGTTCAATGATATTTTGAATATCTTTTGAATTTGTTTCCATTTTAGGATCCTTATTTTTGAAAGGAGAAGCTATAACAGTGGCTTCACCAATTTTAATTCTAGGAATTTGGTAAAATTATTTTGGTTGAAGATCAGATTCAACTCTGTCTTTATTTTTTAAAATCCAAGAGGCATTAACCCCTTCAAATGGTTTAAAAGGATAATCCTTTATACCTTGTTCTTCTACATAGGCATCGAACCATAGAAAGAACAAGATATGAAGTTTATACTTTCTAAGCATTTATAAAACCTTTCTTGAATTGGATTTCGCAATTCTTTGGTCTTATATTTTTTGAAAAACCATTCACGTCTTTCAGTATTTTCATTAGAATATAAATCTTTTTATACAAGTTTCTTATCTAATTCAAATTGTTCCTCAATGAATCGGAATATGTTGGTGATTGGCAAGTTTGGGTTTCAACTGGTTCATCTTTAGGATTTTTGGTAGACAGGTCTTACGACATTGGCTGATTCATGTAGACCTTGCATTACTGAAGGTGAAATCACTCGTTCTTTGGCATAAGAACTACAAGAATACCTAGAAGGTTGTTCTAGAGCAGTCTTGTAGCTTTTCTGAATGGAAGGTGTCCTAGAAACACTAAATGATCTTCTTTGATCAAAAGTGATTCTAACATCTCCATTTTCATTTTGCCTAATTCTGTAAGAATCAGATGCAGGTTTTGGGATAACTGAGGCAATTTTAACTAAATCACAATCATCAAGAAGAGTAACTTCTTCCCATTTTATTGTTTTTGGAACCGTAACATTTGCTCTAGTAGCATCTGTTGGGAACAAGCATGTTTCTTTACCTTGGTTAAACATTTTAACGTTTGAGGTAGAAGAATTCATGACTTTATATTGAATCTTATAAATTAGAGCAATTGGTGAAACTCCAGGTTTCATATTAAGCCCATGTAATTTGAGGCTTAATTTCAAAACATCGATGATAAGATCATCATGAAGAGAAGCCATAATATTTGGGAAACAATTGAAGTAGATTGGTCTATCTTGGAGACCTGCTTCAACCATTCCATAAATTGATTCAAAGAAGATTTCATGTCTTCCATATCTGACACAGACCAAAGTGGAGACATCTAAACTTGCTTTGACTAAGGGTTTAATTGCAATCTGGACACATCCAATGTGTATAAATTTGTATTTCTTTTGGTGTTTTAAAATTGACTTTTCTGACAAAAGACACATGTCAGTTGGTCCTGATTTTAAAGGAATAATTTCTTCAACCGTTCTAATTATATAATCAGAAGACTTAAAGAATTTTTTATCCTTAGGTTTATATAAATCATTTTGTTTAATGACTGGAAAATTCCAATCACTAAAATTTTTTATCTTTAAAATGAATTTCATTGTTGAAAATATTATTTTGTATGGAAGATTTCGCTAAATTTTTTGTTGGTGTAATACCAGAATTGGAGGATGAAGAAGGACTAGAAAAAGAACGGGAGGAGTTGGAGCGGAAAGAGAAAGATCTAAACATGATTAAACTTTACTCCCTTACATTGATATCATCACTGTCAGGTTTCATAGAATTATGCTAGATAAGATGAAGTTTTTGGGTTATTTATGGAGCTATTATAAATTTTACCTTGTATGTTCTTATAAAGATAAAAATCTGCAAATATTATTATCACTTAGCCAATGCCTTAAACATTGATTTTTAATAACACATGAACATTCGAACAAACGGCTACCCTATCAGTTGAGACTTACTGCCATCACCTTAAAAAAGACGGACGAAGTTCATATGCTATTATTAGAACAACTAATTTGCATACTATCAGATAATAATAATATTAAGCAAATACTTAGCTTTATATTAACTGTTTCTGATGTGTAAGATCAACCAAGGTTGCGACCACAGAACATACTTATCCAGTAATATTCATACTAGTTTCATAAATTTTCCAGAACTTCAAAGCATCTAATACATCCTTACTATAAGAACAACTTTTTAGACCGGTTTTTCACTAAAAAGTATTTTTAAGACCGGTTTTTCCAATAACCGGTCTAAAAAGTTCTATTTTTTTTAAAATATTACTTTTAATTAGCTAGCAGCAAGCCATTTCCCCAGTTAAAACATTTTACCCGGCAAACCATTCTAGCGACATTAAGCCTAATGGTGAAAAAACAGTCATTCTTCCTGCACCTCACATTCTACAGAAGCAACAACAATAAATCATTCTTCCTAAAATAAATTCTTCTCGTACACATTCTCGTTTCATCAAGCATTCTAAAACACAATTTCAACAGGTGTTACTTACATCATTCTTCGTACATCCCACATTTCGTAGAAGCAGCAACAATAAATCATTAAAAATCAACACATTAATATTTACCGAGAAAGAAAATAGCAGACAATAATCATTCTTCCTGCACCTCACATTCCACTAAAGCAACAACAAGAAATCATTCTTCCTAAAATAAATTCTTCTCTTACAAGTTCTCGTTTTATCAAGCATTCTAAAACACAATTTCAACATGTGTAACTTACATCATTCTTCCTACATCTCACATTCCACAGAAGCAACAACAATAAATCATTGAAAATCAACACATTAATATTTACCGAGAAAGAACGTAGCATACAGTAATCCATCCCCGATGATCACTAGCTGGCTCCGGAGCGCTAGCTAGGACACCTCAAATCCTTCATTTTTCTATGACAACAACAAAAAAGTAGTTATATATATAAAATAACGATGTACATAATTCAAATATAATTCATGATAATTGCTTTAGCTTCTAACCTTCAAAGTAGTTTTATAAAGGGATATCCTCCCATATCCCTTATGATGATAATTTCTTGTGCCGTGTTCATTATCTGCTTTATCTTTTTCATTTTATTCTGAAAGACCCCTAGAAAAAGAAGGAGTCTCAAGAAGATCATTCATTGAATGACTTTCCTCATTAATATCAACGACCTTTTTTCTTGGAGAGCTACATATCATATTTTATTTGCCTGATCGATAATGTAGAACACTTGTTTCACCTGATATGCCACAATAAAAGGTTCATCACCAAAACTTCAACTATTTAGATCAACTAATATAAATCCTAATTGATCGATCATCACACCATTGTTAACATCAACCCACTTGCATTTGAAAATGGGAAATTTAATTTTAACATAATCAACCACCTAAATCTCTTCAATAGCCTCATAATAAGGTATGGCTGTCAATCTAAGGTTCTTATCTTTCGAACTAGAGAAATGCATAGATTCAGCCACTAACATAACACCACTGTTTTGGGCGGTGCTCCTATAATCTAGGGACTTCGTGTAAAACGTATAATCATTGATCACAAATGATGTCTAACTTATGACATCAACCTCAGGACCACGTGCTAACCCTTTAATTGTATCAGAAACACATTCTTCTCCGTCAACCTTTTGTTTGAACCAATGTAAAAAAGTTTTGTTATGCTCCCTAATTAACCTTTATTCAGTCATTCGACTATTTCCTTTACGTACAATTTATTTTTGAGCATTAATGTAATCTTGAACTTCATCAACATTATTCAAGATGTACAAGTGGACTTGTTGCAATTTATCAGGTTCCACACTCTTTACTGAAGCCCCGCGTGTAATATCCCGGATTATGACCAAGGATTATCAACTTCAAAGTAATGTAATTAATATTAATTGATTACTTTTGAAGTATATATTGTGCATTGTGATAATCAGGGGCAAAACGGTAAATTTACCGACCGACTGGTTAGATATCATTGAGAACACTTCTTAGTAATCAAGATCAATGGCTAGGATTGAAGGAATAAGAGGTGGAATCCTATGCATGCAAGTTTATATGAAATCATTTTAGGAAGAATAGGATGGTGCCAAGTGGCAAAACAAGGACCCTTGGATTAAAGTCAAGTTTTCAAACCATTTTCTCTTTCTCTTCTCTTCCTAGTCGGTTTATGTATATGTGAGGAAATGAATCATCATCATCAATATCTCATTTTTCTCTCTCATCCTCCTCCATTTTTCGCTGAACAAGCTAAGGAAAGAGAAAGGGAAAAGCTTGAGTTTTTGAATTTTGGTTGGTGAAGTTTGGGAACTTGTGGAAATTTGAAAGTTGGAGAATTGAAGGATTGGCTTTAGGAAGAAGAAGAGGTAAGAATTAGAAGCATTTTGGTATAGTTGTTGTAATCATTGGTTGAGTATTGAGAATTTATGAATTTGCCCTGATTTTGTGCAATTTTCGAATGGAATGAATTGGCTTATGTGTTGTGTAGAATTTGGTCTTTTGTTGAACATTTTGGCCATTTAAATTAATTTGGGAACTTGGATTAGAAAGTGTGGCAATGTGTGAATTGTGTTGTGACATTGTGAGACATGTTGTGGTTGTTGTGTAATATGTCAATGGGAGTTGAATTTGGTAATTTTGATGATTTCAATGGTTTTCTTGAGTAAAATTGTGTGAGAATGGTGTTTGGGTTGGAATGGAAATCATTTAGGATCAAATGTGAAAATCTAGAAAATCTGGCCAATGTAAGTCTGTTCTGGACAGTTATATGGTGTGGACGTTTTGACTAGGCAAATGATGTTGAAAAATTATGAAACATTCCAGTCTTAAAGTTCACTTCCCAAGCTTCAAAATGGGCATAAATTTTGTGTCATTTCGCTTTCTGAGCTAGGAGTTTGAACTGTCCAAAGTTTGGCATCAAAACTGGACCCTGTTTTGGTACAATGTTAGGTATTTGGTAAATCTGGACTTTTGTGGTGATTTATAGTTATGGCCAATATTTTTCCTTGAAAGAGGACTTGAATAGCTTTCATTTGGCTTTGGAATCACCTCATTTTTATTTTTGTGGAATTAGTTATAATTTTTGGAAGTTCAGCCAAGAAACTGGATTTTCTGGGCCGCGGCCAGCGGATTCTGGGCCGCAGCCCAAATGATTCTGAGCAGTTTTGGGCCACAGCCAGCGGATTCTGGGCCGCAGCCCAAATGTTTTCAGAGCGTTTCTGGGCATTTTTGGGCCGCAGCCAGTGGATTTTTGGGCCGCAGCCCACCCCCAAAAATCAGTATTTTATACTTTTAAAGGTGGTTCTTGGTATAGCCTTTCCCAAGCCTTTAGGCATATGTTTAGGCTTGATTAGCCACCTAAAGGTCGTTAATGATAACCAACTTAAGTGTTTGAGAGTTAAGGAATCGGAATAAGGGATTAACCCTATGTCCTTGTTTGGTTATAGGATTTGGTGTTCGCCCTGATCGTGAGCAGCCGGAGCTGGAGCTTACGTGGAAAGAGGGTAGGGAACTTACCTCCTTGCCTGTAAATGATATTGTGTTAATGTGTTGATGCATATTATTGCTTTGCTTGATTATGTGGAACATATATGATGTTTGAAGCTCTGTTTCTATTTATGCTATGGTTATGAGTGTGTTGTTGAAACATTGAGCATGCAGATGTGACATGGTATGGGCATATAATATGTATTGCAAGCATGTCATGCATTATACACTTATCATACATGCATTTGGTATTTGTTTCCTGCTGAGATTCTCTCGAATCTCACCCTCTCCTATCAACCATTTCAGACAGGGTAGGTGGATCGAGGATGGAGCAAACAGTCAAGGGCGGCTAGGGCTCCCATTGGAGTTTGGTTGCGATAGTTGGTTATCATAAATGGGATTATTTGTATTCGTATTTGGATAAAGGTTGTATATATATTGTGGAACATATATTTGAATATTTGTTTGGATGAGAATATTTGATTATGTATTCGGAATGAGTTCTTGGATATGTGTATATGTATTTAAGAGGATTTGTGCAATCCCCATATGAGGGCTTGTAATGGGCAAATGTGTCCTATAAAGCTTGAGTTAATAAATGGAAACCGGGATTTCTGGGATTATTATATCGTGTACTCTGATATATTTAAATGTAATTTATCTTTGTGTAGTAATTGTATTCGGAATGTGAATGTGAGACCAAGTTATGAATAATTTTGAAAGGTTTTTATGAAAACCCTGTCTGGTAGATGGGTTTGTAAAATGTAGTTTTGTTTCTTATTGGTCTCTATTTCACTTTAATTGCGTATTTCGGATATAATTACGGCAGGGGGTTACACCGCGTCTACCCCCTTCATAATCATGACGTTCAGGAAGTCCAATGTATCTTACATTTGACAAGTAATCTTGACAAAACTCCATGGCTTCTTCAGAAACATATTTCTGAACAATAGATGCTTCAGGCCAGTTAGGGTTCTTCACATACCCTTTTAGGATATTATAGTTCTTTCAATTGGGTACATTCATCGTAAATAGATAGGGCTACACAACTTGATTTCCCTCACTAGATGAACAATTAAATGTACCATGATATCAAAAAAAGTAGGAAAAAAAAGCTTCTCAAGATGGTACAAGATTAGATATTCTTCATTTTCTAGTTCATCCAATCTCTCTATCTCAATGACTTTACTACAAATAGTATTGAAGGAGAAATAAAGTCTAGTCAAAATATGTTGAAGATCTTATTCGACAATGCCTCGAATAGCTACTGGGAGTAGTTGTTGCATTAAGACATGATAATCATAAGACTTTAGCCCTACTAACTTCAAGTCTTTCATTGGCACAAGCTTCTTAAAATTTGAAGAATACCCTGAGGGAACTTTGATGCCATGTAAACGGTCACAAAAACTTCTTTTCTCATCCTTAGACAAAGTATGAGAAGCTGGAGGACAAAATGTTCTCTTACCATATAGCCTTGGATACAAGTCTTCTCGTATTCCCATTTTTTGCAAATCTAATATTGCCTTCACGCCATCCTTAGAACTACCTTGTATGTTGAGCAGTGTCCCAACAATACTATCATATACATTTTTGTTCAAATGTATAAAATCAATACAATGTCTCACATCAAGATTGGGCCAATATGGAAGATCAAAGAATATAGACCTCTTTTTCCATTTATTTTTTTCATTACTACTCTTTGTAGTTTTACCAAAGATAACATTGATATTTTTTATTTTTTCATAAATTTGCTCCCCAGTCAATGCTTTTGGAGCATCTTTAAACTCTTGTCCATCAAAAAAAGCTTTCTTTAATCTATGATATGGGCGGCCTCGTCTAAGAAATCTCCTATGGCCAAGATAAACCGTCTTTCTTCCATGTTAAAGTTGATGGAAGCTTGTTCCTTCTTCACAAATCGGACATGCTTTATGCCCTTTAACACTATATCCTGACAAGTTTTCATATGCAGGAAAGTCATTTATAGTACAAAAGATCATGGCTTGTATTTTAAAAATCTCCTTCTTGTTCGCGTCGAAAACATCAACACCTTCATCCCACAACTCTTTCAAGTCTTTGATCAAGTGTTCTAAGTAAACATCTATGTCATTTCCAGGTTGCTTTGGTCCCAAAATCAACATAGACAACATAATGTACTTTCGTTTCATGCATAACAAAGGAGATAAGTTGTAAATTACCAACAGAATAGGCATGAACTATGTATACTACTTAAGCTACCATAAGGATTCATGTCATCTGTGCTAAGCCAAAGCCTAAGATTCCTAGGTTCTTCACCGAAGCTAGGAAATAATTGATCGATTTTCTTCCAATGAGAAAAATCAGCTGAATGTCGAAGCTTTCCATCAGAAATCCTCTCATCCGCATTGCATCTCAAATTTCTGGCATCAATTTCATTAGCAAACAAGCGCTTGAATCTTGGTATGATTGGAAGATACCACAATACTTTTGCAGGGGCCTTATGTGATTTATACCTCAGAGTTTCACATATTGGACATTGCTCCTTCTCTTCATGCTTTTTTCTATACAATATGCAATCATTAGGGCATGCATGAATCTTTTTATACTTTATCCCTAATGGACACAGTATTTTTTTAGCAATATAGTATCGATAAGGCAACACATTATCATCTGGAAGCATGTCTTTAAAAGCTTCAAGCGTTTCTGAAAAGCTATTATCGCTCCATCCATGCCGTGTTTTCAAGCTTACAAATTTCAATACTACTCTCAACAATTGTTATTTTTACACCCTTGATATAGTGGCTTCTCAGCATCACTGCACATTACCATATGCATGTGATTGCTCAAAATTCGTTTTTCCTATATCACGAATAATATTTCCTATCCAATCATCCATATCCGTGTCATTATCATCAAAGGTCACTCCCCCCATTGAGATGTACTTGACATTTCTAATTCTTCACCATGTCATACCCATACTGTATAACTCTTACAAGATCCTTCACAAATTAAATGTGTCTATATATTTGCAGCACTTAGTCGCTTCTTATTCAAACATACTACAAAAAGGCAATAAAACATCCCTATATCATTATTGGCTTTTCTTCTAACAAAGTCTAAAAAACCCCTCACCCCAACATCATATTCAATACTCGTCGTTTTAGCTTTTATCCAACTACGATCCATATATTTCAACACCTAGTAGCACCCTATCCAATAGCAAGACGATAGACAAAAAAATAAGATAAGAAAGTATAAATAACTTGTAGCATCCTATCCATTGTCAACCATTTGTTTATAACTTTATATTCAATTCAAACCCACATAGCAAATATCATAATGTGATCATTAATGGCAATCCAAGATAAGAAAGTAAAAATAAAATATCATAATGTGATAATTAAGCTAATATATAAAGTTATCATCGAGTTCAATGGTGAGAGTAAGACAGAGAGCAACATTGGGCATATTCAAACAAAGCCATAGTCATAAAACAAAACACCTCCATTTCCTACTTCAAGCATATCATAATCTGATGCTAGACATGGTTAAGCCTACCCAAAACAATATCAAAAAGGTTAAGTTCAAATTATTAACAACAAACAAAACAAACCTGGAAAGTTGTTTCACGAGTAGTCACTCTTTGTTCTCCCGTTTGAAAGAAGAACGAGCGGCAATTTAAGGGAGGAGGAGTCGGAGTTGGAATGTTATTGATTGACGGTGAAATGAAGGTCAACTAATGGCAAGGTATATGGGTAGTGACTCTTCCTTTGCTAATACAGACCCAGCCAAATGACGTCAATAAGATTAGGAAAAAGAACACCATCAGTTAGATTATGAGATATTATGTTCAGAGAGAAAGATTGCTCCATATTTAGAGAGAAAGAGGATGACAGAGTAGTGAACAAGAACACCGTCGAAAAAATTTCAGGGAAAAGTGAGTTTAGAGAGCAAGTTATGATTCGGCGGGAGGAAGAGAAGAGCGAAATTTTAATTAGGGCGCGCACTTTTAAGAACGGTTTTTAAGAATAACTGGTCTTAAAAGTACTTTTTAGACCGGTTTTTAAAATAACTGGTCTAAAAAGTTTCAACTTTTAGACCGATTATAATATA
This sequence comes from Inga oerstediana, assembly GCA_963210345.1. NCBI lineage: Eukaryota > Viridiplantae > Streptophyta > Magnoliopsida > Fabales > Fabaceae > Inga > Inga oerstediana. The sequence goes on along the minus strand of OY723399.1, from coordinate 73,732,415 downwards.
AAACCGGTCTTAAAAGTTAAAAAGAAAAAAATAATTACAGATTGCTTATTTAGACCGGTTATAGAAATAATCGGTCTAAAAAGTGTATTTATGTTTTATTATTTTATCCTTTTAAGATCGGTTAAACATAAATGAGGTCTAAATAATATCTTTAAGACTTAATATCTTCAGAACCGGTCTCTGAAGTTATCTATAATTACAAAAATGCCACTGGTCATACATTTGAGACCTTATCCCTCTATAACCGGTCTAAATGAGCCGGTTTAAATGACAGATTTTGTACTAATGTATGTAAGGCTTAGCCTAGCCTAGCCTATTTCCACCCCTAAGACCTATTTAAATGACTTGTTCAAATTTGATCTAAATGATTTAAAGATATTATTAGCTCTTAATGCTCATTATTACGACGAGCACTGAACTAGTTCCTGCTTAAATATGCTTAAAATTCCATGCCTTCAAGGCCATATATATGATTGTAAATAGGTGTTGAGGTTATAAAAAGATTACATGTCCATTATAAGAGGGACCTAAAACCAAACGACATGGTTTGTGTCCAAATTTACATCAGTTAAATAAGCAACGTGAAAAATGCTTTCTACGTCGATTAAATTTTAATTGACTATAATGTTGTTACACAATTCTTCAGTCTCATCTTTTATTATCGAATTCTATTACAGAAAACAGCACCAAAACGAGGGGGGAACTAGGTGGATCATAGCAAATAAAAAATTTGAAGTGTTTTCGATATAAAATGTAACAACAAAGTTAAATCTGGAGTGGGCTGAGAGAAGGAAGAAGAAAAAGAAGAAAGGAAAAGAAGGCGATATGGGACAAAGGTAGGGGAGAGAGATGAGAAAATGAAACGTTGAATTAAAAGTGGTTTAGGGCCCGTTTGGTTAGATTACATTGCACACCTGCAATGGTAATCTTGATTGCATTACCATGGGTGGCATGTTTAGTTGGGCTTATTAATGGTAATGTAGATTACAATTGTAAAACAAATTTCATATATTTTGGTAATCTCCATTCATAGGGGGACCCCTATGAAAACTCATTACAAACTTGTAATCATTGATGAAATCTCAATTTTAACCCTCCTAATATAATAAAAAGACAAGATTTGCCCTCATTGATTTATGCAGCTTCTAACTTTGTTCATCGATAAACGTATCAAAAAGAATGGAGAGGGATACAATACTGCAAGAGGACGGTAAAATAGGCGTTGGCAGGATCGTCGAGGAGCGCGGTGGCGAGCAACCGACGAGTAGCGAAGATAAGCGTGGGAGACGCACGGAAGGTCCGCTTCACCGCGATGAATCATCCCTTAAAAACGCTGCTGGTGGGGCCCGTAACATTCACGGCAAGATCTGCATGAACATAAATGTTATACAAAATGGAGGTCAGAATTTGTAAGGAACAAGAAAGCGATCTTGAGCTTCGGATTCTTGGATGACGAAAGATAGAAGTGCTTGTTGGGGTTATTGGAATTGGACGAACAATAAAACATTGCTTTTAATCTATGATAATCTCCTTTTAATCTGGGAATTTGTATGCTTGCATTCTCACTTTATGATTTCTTTCTTGAATTTGTATGCCTGGGGTTTTTTTTTTGAAATCACATGTTCATAATCAGGTATGCCTTCTTCGTCGAAAGTCTTGAATTGCAGTAACGATTATATGTATCAATTTCTTTTTATCTTGCTCGTTTCGTTTTACAATCGATTAATGAATATGCACGATACTATTGCTGAGATTTCCTTTACCACTGTGTTCCTCCGCCTATGTGGGAGGAATGGTGGTAGACAATAGGGTTTAATTTAATTGTCAAAGAAAGTGAGTATGAAAGCTGTGAATTATTTTAAAGGGTAAAATGATCTTTTATAAATATATTAATTTTGAAACATTAATATAAAATAACTCATTGCAACCCATTTTAAAAAACATACCAAACATCATCCTTATAATTAGTATTACATTGCATTCCCATTACATTGCATTTCCATTACATTGCATTACACTGCATTGCAGGTGGCAATGCAATCTAACCAAATGGGCCCTTAGGGGGAAATTTAGCCACAAACATTTTTTCTATGGATACCTAACACAATTAATTATTTTGGGTGAAAAAGTAAATATAATCATTTTTTTAGTAGTATATATAACAACACTGTTAATGTCCTTATTTAGCTTCTATTACTTTTTGCAACGTGGGTCCTAACCCTCTTCTTACTCTCTATTATTTGAATATATATATTTTTTATTACAAACTGGAAATCATCACCTATCTACCCTAGGTAGCAGGCAAGCACCTACAAGCGCCCTACATTCTTTCATCAACATCCACCCCTTGAAGAAAAGGTGGAGGATAATCAAATAGACAAAAGCTCCCCATAATGCCATGCGCATATTTTGCCAGTCCATCAGCAAGGGCCAAGTCTTCTCGTGGAACATTAATGAACTGAACCTGCCAATCTCTGGAAATAAGACTCCTAATCTCATCAACCACATCTCGGAAGGGATAAGCCTGTTCACACCCCCTAATTGCAAAATTAATCGCCTCTATGCAATCAGAGATGATACAAATCTTACGAATACCCCACGACCAACATAAATACAACCCATGAATCATACCAATAAGCTCCGCTATAGCCGGAGGAACAGCTATTAGTTTACACGAAAAACCACAAACCCATTGGTTGTTGAGACCCTTAAGCACTCCACCACAACCACTCCTTCCATTTCTCATAACAGACCCATCTATTTCCAAGGAAAAGAAATCTTGAGGCACATGTCGGCAAGATAGATGAGAAGACTGGCTCACACTAGCAAAAACACCCGAAGAAAGGAGTCCTTGATCCGCGCAGGCTCTGAAGAAAGAAGAAGCTACACCAAGGTCTTCACCCGGACTAGACTCTCCAAAAAGCTTATTACATCTTGATACCTAAATATCCCAGCACATATATCCAAACAGAGTTTGCCATTTAACCTTCTTTGTGAAGCCTTTACCCACTTCATGAGTCAGGTTCCATTTGATCCAATCTATACCCTTTAGAGAAATAAAAGTACTCCATTGATTCTGTGAAACCACTACTCTCCATCTCTCTAAACATTTAAACAATCCCGAAGAAGATGCATGGAATCTTCCGTCTGGTTGCATGAGAAAGGACATGAATCTGATTCTTGGATACCTCTGCTTGCTCGAATTTGGGCCGTATGGGTCCTACCATGTGCAAACAGCCACAAAAAAGACTTGATCTTCTCAGGAACAGAGCATCCCCATAGAAGTTTCCATACATTCTCAGCCCTCCCATCTGAACTTGCAAAAAGAGAAAAATATGCAGATTTAACAGAAAATCTACCATCAGAGGATGGTTTCCAAAAGAACATATCCTCTCCTCTCTCCTCACAGGGTGGATGAGCACAGGTGATTCGGTTAGTAATCGCTGGTGAAAACCAACTCTGAAGTTTCCGACTATCCCATTCCCCACTACTGAGGACATAATCTGCAACCTTCTCATTCCGGTTAATAAGACCCTCTAACCCCGGAACCAGATCAATAAGTGGCATATTAAGACTCGACCAGTTATCAAACCAAAAAGAGGTATTTCGACAATTCCCAATCCTCTTTCCCAAACTCTTTTTGAACTGATCCCAAACTGCACAAATTCCCTTCCACGTGAGAGACGAGTTACTCTTTCTTCTCACTTCTGGCACTTCTCTGTTATCGCAGTTATATTTAGATCTCAGAATCTTGACCCACAACGCATTAGGCCTATTAATCAACCCCCAGCAAAGTTTCATTAAGAACGCTTTATTCTGGTTTCTAAGATTTCTGATCCCGAGTCCTCCTTGCTTCTTTTCCTTCGAAACCACCTCCCACGAAACCAGATGCATCTTTTTGATTTCATCTTGTTCTCCCCACAGAAACTTTCTACTTTGAATATATTTTTAGAAGAGTAAAGGTACAAATTTAGCAATTAATTATTTTACTACACAATTATCTTTTATTTAGTCCAAAAGTAGATATAAACTTTTTTGACTTATAGATGCCCATATTTATCTTGTAAATTCCCTTGTTTATGTTGTGAATAACTATATTTGTTTTGTAAAGGGATTTAAAAGAATCCAAGGAGTAGAGCCGGTAATATAGACTTATGGTAGGGTTAGTGTTGGAGATTTCTCAACCCGCAAAAGTGCGGGTCGCATAGGTTTGACCGGATGGCCTGCGGGTTGGCAGGTTGACCCACACATTTTTTGTTTTTTGGTTTAAAAAAATATGATAATTTTACAAAAATCCATAATCCCCAATTTCCCAAATTGCCACTTGGTACCTTTCCAATCCTAAAGAGAAAAAAATCTTAGCCTTCCTCCTCCTTCTTTAAACTAAATTATTATATTTTCATTGCTTGAGAATGATTTGATGTTTTCGTTAATAAATTTTAGCAAATTTGATGACTCATATATATGTGCCTCTTGAATTATGGATTATGTTTTTGAATTTTTATAAGTGAAATGATTAATGCTAGAAAGACAAAAATGATGACTCATGTGTGTGTGTGTGTGTGTTTCAGACTTTCGGCCTTCTTAAGAAAACATGAAAAAATATTTTTTCAAAAAACTGCGGCCCATGGGCTAGCCCGCCAACCTACAACTATGGGTTAGAATTGTCATTATGCCAGTAATAACGATAACAAAAATTATAGTTAAACTTCAGGGACTGAGTTATAAATGAGTCAAAATTTTAAGAGTCAAAAGATTAATTTGTCCCATTGAAATAGATGGAAGTTAGTTTGGTTTAATGGGTTTACCTCAATTTTAAAAATTTATAGTTATTTTTACTCTAAAAAATAATTTATGATTACAGTTGCATTTTTTTTTTATAAAAGTTAAATGTTATTTTAGTACTTTAACCCTTTCAAAAAGCATGATTTTCTACATTAGTTCATAGTTGAATCAATGAGCGATGTAAATAGTAATTTTTATAGTAGTATATTAATTGTATATAGTAAGGGGATTTTCAATTTCCATCAAAGATAATGTATATGATTATAAAGGGTATTGTAGGGAAACTAACATACATTTGTTAAAAATAACCAATTTAATTAATTTTTTATATTCATAAATTAATTATCCAACTCTTATATTAAGAATTAAGAATCGATGGAGTATACAATATTAGAAAATCATTAACTATTCTCATATAATCAATATATATAAAAAAAGACATAGAATTATTATTTATAAGTTGTGAACATTGCAACTCATTTTATAATTCATGCAAATCCGTAGAGTTCATCATTTCAATATATTTATATACTGATATATGACTTGAGTTGTATTCACTATGGTTCATGAATTCATATCGGATCGGTTGGTTTGGATCAGAACCCGACGAACTGACCAGTTGGCTAGTTTGGTTCAGTCAACTGCTCGGTACTGTTCCAACCCGGGGTGACCCGACCAAGTCACGGGTTGGCTCTTTTTTAAAAAAAAAAAACTTTACTTTTTTATGCTCCAAACTACGTCGTTTTGGCTTATTTTTTTAGAAAAATTATTTTCCTGAAATTTTTTAATTTTCAAGGAGTTTTAAAAGGATTGTGGAGTATTTTTAGCATTGGTTGGAGAAAAATTCTTATAACAATATTTTTGTGGGTGTTAGGTTCAAGAGGTTATATTGGATTATTGATTAAAAAAATTTTTATGTAATTTTTTAAATGGTATGAACGAACATTTAAATTATATATATATATATATTTGAAATGACCATGGTCTGACCCTCGAGTTAACTCCGGTCTGAACTACCGACCATTGACTCAATTCCTCAGCCGGTTCAGTGTCCGGTTTGATTTTTAATACCTTGGTACTCACATTATTTATGAATTATTACACCGAAACCTATCAACTTCAAATTTATGATGCTTTCACCAAAGAAAATCTACTCATTTCAATTTGACGAAATAAGGAATTATATGTAGGCATTATTGTGTTCAACCACCTTAATCATCTTATTTGGGAAGCAACATAATCTATCTAACCACCCTTTCTTCACCAACAATGTAATCACCATATTTACCAATAAAATCAATAAATCATCCTCAAGACTTTCCTCTTAATAATATATTATAATTTAATCTCAAACACAAAGTCATCATCATTGTCATTGTTATTATAACATGTCCTTGTCGACTTCAGAACTGTCACTTTCCCAAACCCCAAATCTCCAAAAATAAAATTTAAAGCAAGATTTTCTCTCTCTGTTTTGTTTTCCCAGTTAGAAATAAAATTTTATTTCAGTACATTATTTATAAATAAAGTACTTTTTTTGTAAATAACTATTCAGGGGTATTTTTAATTTATTTTTCATAGTATTTTTTTAATCCTTCATATATAGAATTACATTGTTTTTTATTTTTTTAATATCATTCTCAGAAATAAAAATATTGATAATATTATCATTCCATCAATCTAATGAAGACAATTATTATCAGACTGGTAAAATAAAAATTTATTTAATAAATATTTTATTTAGGAGTGATGAAATTGAGAAATACCTGCATGTGACATTTCAAATTAATTTCCACCCAAAAAAAGAAATTTCAAAATAAAGGTAAACTTAAGAGACTAAAGATTATATTAACTCCCATAGTTACCTTAAAGGGCCCGTTTGGTACGCTGGAATTGATTTTGATGGAAATGGAAATGGAAATGGGGACTAAAAGTATGTTTGGTATGTCATGGAAATGAGATCTAATTTTTGTATAAAAATACCAAAATGTCCTTCAATTTTTTATTTTTTATTTTTTTTGAAGGTAGTGGAGGATAATAGATGGAAATGATCACATGAAATTGTAAATCTTAGGTATTTTGATGGAATTGATTGGGTGGAATTGAGCCTATTTGGCTTCCACATGGAATTGGAAAATTTTCCAATTCCATCGTACCAAACAAGCATCATGATGGAATTAATCCTCAATTCCATTTCCATCACCCCTAATTCCATCATATCAATCATGGCAAAAGTTCTGTACAGAGAGCATGATTATTAATTAGATGCCAACCAAAATTAATTTCAATACTTTGAGCTTTAAGAATTGATCCATTTGGTCTGAAGCCCAAAGCCCAACCATACCAAACAGGCACTACAAGAAACATCCACTGTTCCACTTGGCCCCAAAAAACTATATATATATATATATATATATATATTATATCTTGAGTGGAAAATAATGGATGAAATAATTAAATTATGGGTTTGTGAGTATTTCTGACTGACCCTAATAATATTAAGGTCAATAAATAATAAATTAATTAAAATGAGCTCTTGAGACTTGGTGTAACAGGCCTGAAAGGAAGCTTCATTAGAATATCCCACTGCTGCCGCCTTCATTTTATTCTCAGATCTGAAAATGCATAATCCCATAAACAATTCATCACAACCCAAAAAGTTGATATAGTATGTATTTAATTTTTGTTTTAATTATGTTAATGTTTATGTCAACTGAATTAAGTTTTAAATTTTAAAATAGTATTATTCAAACTTCAAATAAGGTTAAAACTTCCAATTTTATAAATTAAAAATTAATAATAAATTTATCTTCAATTAATTACTTTAATATTTGAATATAACATGAAAATATTATATATTTTGTAATATGTAATTTTATCATAAAAAATATCTTATTGAATTTTGCGTAAGAGGTTATGTGTTATGAAAATTGACAATGAAGATCACATTAAAAACCAACTAGTTCAAGATTTTTTTTCCAAGTGAAATGTCTTTTCCATGCTTATTGAACCCGGACCGGACCGGCCGGTAAACCGGTCCGGTCCGGGTTGGTTTTTTTAAATTTTTTTTTTAATTTTTCCTTTAGAATTTCATACTATAAGTCTAAAATTTTCAATTTCTCACCGGTTTGGTTCCGGTCTGACCCACTGACCCTTAACCCAATACCCCGACCGGTTCAATACCCGGTCCGAGTTTTAATACCTTGGTCTTTTCAGATATAAATATTGGAATATATTGCGCGAAAAATATTTAGTAATGGCAAAAAAATTATTTAAAATTGTTACTTTAGTTGTAAATAATAGGAAAAATTTCAAGAAAATACCATTTGAATTTTAAAATCTTAAATCAATCAAAATCATTACTCTTTTTACTAATAAAATTAATTTAGGATTTTGAAGTTCAAGTAATATCTTTTTGAGATTTTTCCTAAATAATACAAGTGTTGATTTTGTCTCTTCTTTTAAATTAGAGAAATGCTGCTATCATTAAAGGATTAAAGTATAGAACGAGTACTATTACACAAATATATAATGTAATAAAGTCACTTTTTAAAAATACAATTTTGAGAATTATTAAGAAATTAGAAGATTTTTCTAATAAGGACTTTTTTTTGTCTGAAATTTCTTACAGTGACTTAATAAAAAAACAAATTAAAGTTAAGGGAAAAAGATAAAAAAAAACAATTTAAACTTCAAATTCTAAATCAATGATTTTCTAAAAATATGAGTTGTCAATTATTTTAGCGTGTGTTTATTTGGGCGATTTGGCAGGAAAATCTGATTTGAACAGTGATCAATTGGACTTGAACAGTGTTTTGATAAAAAATGGATATTTGTTTCAGCGATTGGTTTTAAAGTAAAAAAAGTCATCAGTTGGAAAAAGTCATAAACCTCAAAATGAAGCTTATTGGAGCTTATATGCCTGTGTGTGTATAAAAAATATTGATAGGAGTATTTTCATATTTTTGGGATCAATGAGATACTCAAAATCACTTCTAATCACAAAATTTCTTTTATGAAAAATGTTCTAAATAATTTTCTCTTTCTTTAGATAGTAATCTTCTGCTAATTAGAGAATACTTTGGGATAAGAGTTTAGGCAAGTTTTGAGTTTTGTTAATATATGACTGTAAAAATGTAGAGAATAATTAATTTTAATCAATTTAGATTTATTATTTAGTTGTTTTATGATTTTATAATCAATTTTTTTATAAACATGTCATAAATTAATTTCTATATAGTTTTTTTACCCATTAAATTTAGTTTAAATAATTTATTTGGATTATTGGAGGTATTATTGAGGTTTTAATCTGTTTATTTTGTTAGATTTTGACTTTTGAGTTATATGAAAATATGAGTTAGGATTTAATATTTAAATTAGAGTTTGATATAATTTATAGAATTTAAGCTTGATGTGCACAATAGAAAAGACTTTTGGAGTGTACCAATTTAAATTAGAGTTTGATATAATTTTATTTAAAATTGTACCATTGCCAAATTTTCAAAGTTAATTTTTGAGAAAATTATGAAAAAATCCCTCCATGTGTAGATATCTTCCCAGGTCCCATTGGCAATTAAGTTGCCAATAAGGACTTTTTTCACAATTATCCCTTCATTTTTTCATTTTTCATAATTTTTTTAATTTTTTTTCTTAATTAATACAAAAGTCACTTATGCAAAAGTCAAACCAAACATCCTAACTTTTACATAAGTTATTTTAAGTTACTTATCAAATCGCTAATCCAAACACTCATCATTTTACCTAATCTAACTTTTTTTCAATCTTAAAATTTTATAAGTTTAAATAAAAATAAATTACTTATCCAATCATCAAAACAAATACCTTAAAAAAATGTTTGGCAGAGCTTTTGTGAAATCGGGCTTCTTCCAATTGTAGGGGTCTGGATGATAGGCACAAGCTGGGAATTGGAGCTTTTAGCGTCTTATAAAGCCATTTTACCAACACGTCAGCGTCCCTTTTCTCTCTCTCTTCTCCCTATCACTCTGCCTTGTCTTCTTGTCGAGAAAACATGTGCGAACTCCAAAACCTCCAGCTCGCGGCGGCATCGACCCAGCTGGTTTTGGCAGATGAGGGTATATTTTCCGGCGCGGTTTTGATCACTTCGGCTCCAGCTTCATCTATCTCTCCAATTTTCCTCTTTTATTCGGTTGTGGATCATGGGTTTTGCAGAGAGTGTCTCTCAAGAATGTTCTCGGCGTCTCCAGATACGATGCTGGCGTGTCCGAGGTGTCGCCATGTGTCCATCGTCGATAACTCTGAGCAGGCTCTACGCAAGAACTACGTCGTGCTGGCTCTTATTCACTAGGCTTCGAATGCGTTCGGTTCGAATTTTGATCATGACTTCATAGATGAAGAAGAAGAAGAAGAAGAAGGGGGTGATGGTGGTGAAGAAGATGGAGACAATGAAGAGGACTCAGTCATTTGCCGTCGGTGTAGTCGTGGTTCCCAAACATCGAGCTGCGGCAGCTGTGGACTGGTTTTAGAGGTTGGAGTGCACCAAGAGCTGAAGCTTTTGCTCCGGCTAGGGGAGGGGAGGAGGGCTGGTGTAATATCCCGAATTTTGGGATTGGAAGCTTTGGAATAAGCCTAAATTGAGTGGACTACTAAGCCCCGATTTAGTAGATGTCTCAAATATATTCCCTAATGATTCTAATATCTTTGGGGTATTAAGAAAGTAAAATGGTGAATTTTGGAGAATATAATTATGTTTTCGATAAAATCGCCTATGAGGCAGTGAGCTTATCATAAGGTTTTGGAAGAATAAATGATAAGTAAAAATTATGAAATTTTACAGGATAAAAGTGGACATCCTAAGCTTTAATTTGATAGGTCATATGACTCAATAAGAGCTATACACAAAAAGATATGAATTTTTGAAGTTAGCCCAGAAAAACTGAAAAGTTTCTGGAACAACATGCAAAGAATGAAATTCTGGGAATTTTGTGATTCCATAAAGTAAAATTCTATATTTTTCCTTGAAAATAGACTCAATAAGGGTTTTATAGGCTTTGGAATCACCTCATTTCGAGTTTTCTAGAATTAGTTATGATTTTTCAAAGTTTGGGCAGAAATCTGCCAGAATTTTGTAAAAAATCCGAAATTGAGAAAATGAATTAATTAAATTGATATATATTATAAATCATCTCCTCCTTCCTCCAAGCCTCATTCCTGACGTGAAGTTCAGTATTTGGAGAGAGAGAAAGTTGAGATTTTAGAGAGAGAAGAAGAGGAGAAATCTCACAAAATAGGTCGATTTCTTCGGTGAATTCGTACCTAACGTGTATACTCCTTCTCCTAAGCTTATCTTCTATGTTGTTTGAGGTGTTTGAGGCAAGCTTTTTGGAGTTGGGAATGTTAGGGTTTTCAGCCAAGAAGAGGAAAAGCCAGTGGGAGCTTGAGGTAACTTCCAAACTCTTGTATATTGACTATTCTAGCTGCTGTGGGCAATTTAATCGGTGAAATTTCGCCGGATTGCCATTGGTTGTAAAAATGGAAAATGGGTTTCCCTAGGGGTTATGCTGCCCAAATTGATACTAAATGGTAGTTGTAACCTAATGGAATAGTCAATAAAGTGGTTAGGAGTAGAAAGGAACACGTTTACGGAGCCGAAACCGAAAAACCCCGATTTTCCCTAGAAAACACATATATTTCGGTCTGGGCTATAAATGGACCATAGAGTTGGATTTTCAATGATTTGATGATTCCATTGAGTTCAGGAGGGAAAATTAGGTGGGGTTACAGTTGGGCACTTTTTCGGAAAAGGCCGAGAAAGCATAATTACGGAAACGCCCCTAAAACCCTAAAAGTAGGGCTGCCAAGGGCAATTTCGTAATTTGACATTGAATTTGATAATTTTGAGTCCGGAAATGGATTCCTTGGATGAAAATATGTCATGATAGCCCAAGTTAGAATTTCGAGAAAAGTACAGCCGGACGGGGTATGATGGGGCCGGGTCCCCGGGGGTATTTTAGTAATTTTTCAAGATAGACTCATATAACCCCCAGAAACACTATGGAAGTGTCTAAACAGTACATTTGACATTGTAGGATTGAATATAGAGCCCCGAGCTGTTTGCACGTAGATCGAGGCACGCGTCTCGAGACGGAAAAGGGTTAAGGTAGGGGACTTACCTTACTTGCATGTATTTGATATCTTTGCTTGTGTAATGATGTATGTGATTGCTTTACTTGATTGTGTAGAGCATATTTGAATAAATGAAGCTCTGTTTCTGTTTTCACTGTGGCCATAGTCTTGTTGTATGAAACATTGAGCATGCAGAAATGTCATTATGGAGCATACATCTAGATAAAGCTAACATGTCATACACATAGCATCAATCATGCATGCATTATGGTATCTGTTTCCTACTGAGATTCTCTCGAATCTCACCCTCCCCTACCAACAATTTAGACAGGAGACGACAGAAGATATGCAAACAACAATGCAGAGTACCGTACGAGGGGATTACAGTAGTGGAACGAAGATGAGAAGATGTCTTTGTTTCACTGGGACGAGTTTAGACACTCAAGTATCCCTGTGGGGCTACACTAATTGTAATTATCAGGTATGAATCCCTGAGGGGAATTTCCGTAATCATGTACATATTATCAGTATAATTATGTTATTCCTGTGTTGCCTACCGAACCGCATGTCGTTTTCCGCTAATACTCTGGTAAATGTGAAATTAAAATAAGGGCGTGACATTTTGGTATCAGAGCAAGGATTCTGGCCACAGAATTATCTGCTCAGAGTAAGTACGGTAGTTCTGGCAATATGATGGTATACTGATAAGGTCTTGATTACACAGTGATAGGAAATATGCATGGACGAAAAGTACCAAAGGAGGGTATCTTCCCGATTTGTGAATCATCCATGAGAAATGGCGAGTACCAAAAGGTAGCTAATGGTGCAATACTAGACAAGATTGGTCTAAGGATATTGCAGAACCCGAGGAAATGGGTACGGCCAAGGCTAATGTACGGTCCACACTCAATATTTTGGTGACCGGAGATAGCCGGCATGTCTTTTGAGACGAGGGTAGTCATGAGGTACCCGTGGACGGAAGCAGTAGAAGCCAGTATCTACATTGGGCATGGGTACACGAAAGTTAACCGTGCTCAACCCAGGGAAATCCCAGGATGGGTGACCCCCTGGGAAGTGATTTTATAGGGTCATGAGATTTGAGACATAATAATGGTCTTAAGGTTTCTCCATGACTAATGATTATTTATGTTAGATGATTTAAATGGTGTGACAGGGGGTGGATTTACCAAATTTGATGAATAGTGCCTATGGGTACATCGAATATAGTGCCTTCAGGTACATCGAATATAGTGCATATGGGTACATTGAGTATGATCGAGCATGGTACCTACGGGTACACTGAACTGCATACTGTTATTCTGATTCAGATCGATAACAAGTGGTATGTAATGATCAATGATTATCAGGAAGGTTATCCAAGAAAGGCCAATATAGTAACTATAATCTCTCATACACTATGTGATAGTTAATATGTTGTATGTTCTGTATTCTGTGATATGAACACGTGCCTAGGGCACATTACCTAGCTATGGTCTGGGACCTAGCTGAGGTACACTGATCTTACCTAGCTGTAGTCGGTGACTCGGCTGAGGTACACGTAAGGGTTTCAACTGGATGGTTGGCCCTGAACTTTGTGTACACACACGGATTGTTGTTTTAACTGGATGTTTGGCCCTAAACTTTGTATACACACACGAATTGATATGATTTTCATTTTACACTATATGGTGCATGACATATTTATCTATCATATTTTCTATGGATGATTGTGGGTTACTACGGAGGGCCATGTGGTGTGAATAAAAAGGCACCCTACCTGACGAGGCTGCTAGCCACGTCCTAAGGGACTCGGGTACGAGGCCAAGAAGGGCTACGGGTGTGACAATAATAAAAAAAGGGATGAGATGTTTATATTGAAATTTCCCAGAACTCATCATTATGCATGGGATGATGATTGTGAGTGGAGCTTCAGAGAGCTGATGATGAAAATTTATTAAAGTACCAACACTGATAATCCCAGATCCATAGTGGGCCTTTGTTATCTTCACTGATGCCAGATGGCATGAATTGGGAAGGGAATTGAATTCCCAGATGCGAGCAGGCATAGATCGAGATGATAATTGAGCCGAGTGAGGGCATACGCATCTCGTCAGCTGAAGCTTCGGAAATTGAACTATTCCATCCATAATCTTGAGTTGATGATAAGAATGTTTGTATTGAATCAAGAAACATTGCCTTTATGGCATAATTGTGCAGTTGTACTGCGACCACAAAGATTGAAAGTTCTGATCGGAAAGGGCTACCTACGGTGAAATTTGATCGGAGAGGGCTACCAAAGGAAAGTTCTGACCGGAAGGGGGCTGACCAGGTGTATGGGCGCCTGTGTGAAGCACCGAGTATAGAACCCTAGAGTGCAGCCACCGTGACGATGAACCCTAGAGTGCAGCTACCGTGATGATGAACCCGCGAGTGCAGCCACCGTGATGACTAATCCTAGAGTACAACTGCCATGAAGTTGAATCGTAGAGTAGGGCTACGAAAACATTGGCCCTTAACGATGGTGCATTGTAATGAATCCCACAGTGAATGTGTTTTCTTGAGATAAGAGTTTATATGGATCAGAATGATTCAAGTTCAAACGGGTAAAAAGTGGGCACAGAGGAATATAGATTGTGGGTGCTATCAGGTGTCATGGGAGGTTCCTTAGGACTCCTATTAAATCATCCTGATATTATTAAAGCTCATATGAGGAGATAGACCTCAGAGTAGATAGCGGAAGTATGACGAATCTAGGTGCAATTTTGAACTTACAAGAGGGGTTGATGTTCGCACCATTGTTTATCATCCCAAAATATAATATGGCCTTGATGGTCAACAGTGTTACAGTGTATGTGATGAACAGTATTACACCTTGAGTGGTGTACAATATTACATCCTGTGTGGTGTACAGTATTAAACCCTGCGTGGTGTACAGTATGATGACCTGTATGGTCAACAGTCACACAACCTTTGTAGTTTGTGGTGACACATGTGAACTGGAATTGGGATGAACCCTAGTGTAGTAGGGCAAAATGGTGGCGAATACCTCTCAACAGCACCAGTAATAACAATCCCAGATCCACAGTCGACCTTTAAGGTCTACACAGATGCAAGTAGGCATGGATTGGGATGTGTTCTGATGCAACAAGGTCGAGTAGAGGCATGAGCATCTCCATAGCTATAGCCTCACGAATGAATCATCCACTTGTGATATAGTGCAAACAGTGGATGGTCACATAGTGAATAGTGCACACAGTACGGCCAATAAGGGTCAACTAGTCATTTGATCCTAAACACCGAATAGGTCGGCAAAATGTGATGTGACTGAAAATTGTGACGAGCCGAGGCTCGAGGCAGTAAGACCAGTGTGACCAAACGTTTTGGTGTCCAATGGTACCATGTCTCACATGAGGCGCGATATTCTACTATGAGAGGAACCTAACGAAGTGAACCATGGCTGGCTCACTAGCCCAACCTCGTGGACTCGGGGTGTGGGACATCCAAAAGACCGTGTACTCGGGTGAGGATTGGGCCGTTACATAAAAAGACATCGGCTTATTAGCCCAACAGACCTCGTTAAGGGGGTGAGGATTGGGCTGTTAAAAAAAAGTGATCGTGTGAATTCGGGTGAAGTTCCGAAGAGGCTGTAAGGCCTATAAAACCAAGCGTTGTGGGAACCTGTGTTTGATAGCACGTTACATATTGTGTACAGAATGGATGATGAATGTTGAATACTATCTGATATTAGTAATGGAAGTATGACTATAGTGTTACATGGCTTTTGAGCCTGCATGTGATAATAGAATGAGATAGGATTAATCCCTAAGTTGTAGACGTTCAAATTTCGAGGACGAAATTTATTGAACGGGGGGAGAAATGTAATATCCCGAATTTTGGGATTGGAAGCTTTGGAATAAGCCTAAATTGAGTGGACTACTAAGCCCCGATTTAGTAGATGTCTCAAATATATTCCCTAATGATTCTAATATCTTTGGGGTATTAAGAAAGTAAAATGGTGAATTTTGGAGAATATAATTATGTTTTCGATAAAATCGCCTATGAGGCAGTGAGCTTATCATAAGGTTTTGGAAGAATAAATGATAAGTAAAAATTATGAAATTTTACAGGATAAAAGTGGACATCCTAAGCTTTAATTTGATAGGTCATATGACTCAATAAGAGCTATACACAAAAAGATATGAATTTTTGAAGTTAGCCCAGAAAAACTGAAAAGTTTCTGGAACAACATGCAAAGAATGAAATTCTGGGAATTTTGTGATTCCATAAAGTAAAATTCTATATTTTTCCTTGAAAATAGACTCAATAAGGGTTTTATAGGCTTTGGAATCACCTCATTTCGAGTTTTCTAGAATTAGTTATGATTTTTCAAAGTTTGGGCAGAAATCTGCCAGAATTTTGTAAAAAATCCGAAATTGAGAAAATGAATTAATTAAATTGATATATATTATAAATCATCTCCTCCTTCCTCCAAGCCTCATTCCTGACGTGAAGTTCAGTATTTGGAGAGAGAGAAAGTTGAGATTTTAGAGAGAGAAGAAGAGGAGAAATCTCACAAAATAGGTCGATTTCTTCGGTGAATTCGTACCTAACGTGTATACTCCTTCTCCTAAGCTTATCTTCTATGTTGTTTGAGGTGTTTGAGGCAAGCTTTTTGGAGTTGGGAATGTTAGGGTTTTCAGCCAAGAAGAGGAAAAGCCAGTGGGAGCTTGAGGTAACTTCCAAACTCTTGTATATTGACTATTCTAGCTGCTGTGGGCAATTTAATCGGTGAAATTTCGCCGGATTGCCATTGGTTGTAAAAATGGAAAATGGGTTTCCCTAGGGGTTATGCTGCCCAAATTGATACTAAATGGTAGTTGTAACCTAATGGAATAGTCAATAAAGTGGTTAGGAGTAGAAAGGAACACGTTTACGGAGCCGAAACCGAAAAACCCCGATTTTCCCTAGAAAACACATATATTTCGGTCTGGGCTATAAATGGACCATAGAGTTGGATTTTCAATGATTTGATGATTCCATTGAGTTCAGGAGGGAAAATTAGGTGGGGTTACAGTTGGGCACTTTTTCGGAAAAGGCCGAGAAAGCATAATTACGGAAACGCCCCTAAAACCCTAAAAGTAGGGCTGCCAAGGGCAATTTCGTAATTTGACATTGAATTTGATAATTTTGAGTCCGGAAATGGATTCCTTGGATGAAAATATGTCAGGATAGCCCAAGTTAGAATTTCGAGAAAAGTACAGCCGGACGGGGTATGATGGGGCCGGGTCCCCGGGGGTATTTTAGTAATTTTTCAAGATAGACTCATATAACCCCCAGAAACACTATGGAAGTGTCTAAACAGTACATTTGACATTGTAGGATTGAATATAGAGCCCCGAGCTGTTTGCACGTAGATCGAGGCACGCGTCTCGAGACGGAAAAGGGTTAAGGTAGGGGACTTACCTTACTTGCATGTATTTGATATCTTTGCTTGTGTAATGATGTATGTGATTGCTTTACTTGATTGTGTAGAGCATATTTGAATAAATGAAGCTCTGTTTCTGTTTTCACTGTGGCCATAGTCTTGTTGTATGAAACATTGAGCATGCAGAAATGTCATTATGGAGCATACATCTAGATAAAGCTAACATGTCATACACATAGCATCAATCATGCATGCATTATGGTATCTGTTTCCTACTGAGATTCTCTCGAATCTCACCCTCCCCTACCAACAATTTAGACAGGAGACGACAGAAGATATGCAAACAACAATGCAGAGTACCGTACGAGGGGATTACAGTAGTGGAACGAAGATGAGAAGATGTCTTTGTTTCACTGGGACGAGTTTAGACACTCAAGTATCCCTGTGGGGCTACACTAATTGTAATTATCAGGTATGAATCCCTGAGGGGAATTTCCGTAATCATGTACATATTATCAGTATAATTATGTTATTCCTGTGTTGCCTACCGAACCGCATGTCGTTTTCCGCTAATACTCTGGTAAATGTGAAATTAAAATAAGGGCGTGACAGCTGGTAAGGAAATGTGAACAGCGGTGACTGGTGGTGGAAATGGTCGGTGGTGTCGACATCAAGTGGCGGTGAAGAAGGTTACGATAGTGGATGAGATGGATTTGGATTGGATGCAGGGGCAGCTTGAGACTCTGCGTCGTGCTTCAATGTGGTGTAGGAATGTATGTACATTTCATGCTTCAATCGGATTTAGTGAAACCATAATGAAGTTATACATTCATTAATCATACTTTATTACAAGTAATGAACTATGCTTGTCGGCTTAAGCTTAATCTGATTTTTTTTTTTTAACCATATGCTTAATCTGATTTAGTGAAACCATACTAAAGTTATTTATGACTGGGTTTGATATGGTATTAATATAAGAGTTAGTTTAATTAATTTGTGCATATTAAAGAAGTTAGTTATTTATGGGGGGTTTTTTAAGTTTACTTTCATTTTGATCTTAGTCCCTCAAGTTTCATTCTATTTAAAACATTAATCCCTATAATTTAATAAATACTTGAGCTATTTTGCTCATAGAGGAATTAAAATCTATGGTTTGAAATATTATTTTATCAAATTGTATATTTTTTAATTTCTAAATTTCCCAACTTTAATTTTTATAAATTTTTATAATTTTAAATTTAATTTCTCTCTTATCATTATTATAAAAAGCACTTATACTAAAACCAATCCAAATAAATTTTACTTTTACAAAAATTATTTATACAACTGTCAATTCAAACATAAATCACTTTATATAATCTGATTTTTATCAAAAATAAGATTATAAAAAGTTACATTGAAAGTCATTTTTAAAATTACTGTTCCAAACACATATTTATTATTTTTATCAATTTTATTATTCTTATTACCAATAAAATCAACTTAGGATTTTGAAGTTTAATTCATATATTTTTGTGTTTTTAAATGAATATAATGATGTGGGGAGGGGAAAAAAAAAAAGAAAAAACCGAGTGCGACCATTTCAAAGCGAGCTTTTCGGAAACCCAAATCCAATCTCTACTCTCCTCTGACGAGAAGAGAGAGAACGAAGAAGATGGCGATGGTAGCCAGCATTGTCATTATCTTTCTTCTCCTTATGCTTCTTCTGATCATCGTCGTCATCATTTTTGCCTGCAAACCGTGGCGCTTCTTTTCCTCTTCGCGACCCCGCTTACCCATCAAGGTACAATTCATTTTGTTTTCTTTGTTCAATATGCGCATCATTTTCTGCTTTCGTTCCTCCGAAAAATTGTATGTCGAAGATTTCTGTGGAATGACAATGATACTCTTTGTGTAATGCTCTATTTGGTTTTGGGAAATTTATGGTTGATCCAAATCAGCATTCGAAAATTCTGTTACATTCTATGCCGGTCGACGTGTTCTTAGGCTTTTTTTATCCCTCGTTTGGCGAGCTGCTTCTTTGAGTTTGCAGAGAGAAATCGATTCTTTCGGGTTTCTTATCTTCGTATTCTCTTTCATTTACGTACGAGTTGCATCAAGCTGCATGATAGACCTTTGAAGTAATCGGTGTGAAATTATGGGTTCCAAATATGGCTTGATTCAACATTGATCTGGGGTTGCTTTTTCTCTTGTTTCATATCTGTTTTTATTCAGCTTGTAAAGTTGGAACATTCTTGGAATTTGGGTTTGATCAGCTTGAAAAACCTTCTTGGCTTGGAGCTTTATAGAACTGTTATAGCTAAGCACCAAAATTAAGGCTCCATTTATTTCTCTCCAATGGCTGTTTATCTTCATCTATGTAACTGTGTCAAGTCTTCCAATTGACTTGGTATTACCTATAGAATTTAAATTTTGTCTATTATGAATGGATTAGTGTTGCAAGCCTGCAAGAGAGGATGGGTTCGAAAGAAACATGTAATATTACTTGTTCATAGTCATAGTAAAATGACTTAGTCAATTTTCTGTTGAAGGCCTGATACAGTCAAAAGAATATTCATCCTTTACTTGCTGAAGGTTTTCAAGGCTTGTGTTTTGACTGTCAAGAATGCATTGCAAGGACTTGACGTGATATCCCTACTCTGTTAATTTAACTACTTGTCTTCATTTTCATTTATGAATTATACCATATACCTTATGCCTTTGGCATAATTTTTTATTTGATCAATTTAGCTTTATGCCTTCAAGTAACTCTTAGTTAATTATAGTATTATACTGTTGTAGGATGGTGATATAGAGAGGCCCCTAGTCGCAGATGATGCAAATGCTTTATGTAATCAGAGCGATGAATTTCCGCGAGACTATGATCTTGAGGGTGGTCCTTTTCGCTCACCACGACCACATGTACTTGTTCATAAGCAAAGGCTTCCTGCTTCTTCTCCTAATGTGCCTCAAGGTATTTCATGAGCTACTGCCAATTTTCAGCCCACCCACTTCCTTTTACTTTGATTTTATCTCCTATAATGCTTTGTGTAGTCATACTACTGTTCTTTAACTGTTTCAGCTGATAGTTTGATTTTAGATGTAACTTCTGATGCTCTGGAAGAATTTGCAGTGGGTCAAACACCTAAGCTTCCCCCAGAACAGTTTGCTGCGATTCAAAAGCGTCCTGGACTGAATCCTGTAGAGGATATATTGGAAGACACCGTGCAAAGAGATATCTTAGACAACAGTAATTTCTTAAATCTTTGTTATGAAGGAATTACTGTTTTATGTATTTACAAAGGCTTAATAAGTGAGCATGTCATCATATCTTTCTGTTAGAATTGCAGGAAGTTTCCTCACTTTGGAGGTTACCAGTGGTCCTTCTCGTGGAGCTCATTGTTCTGTACAATCAACAAATCCTTCTCATCTACCTCTGACAATTGGAAGAGTTTCTCCAAGTGATTTACTGATAGAGGACTCAGAAGTTTCAGGAAAGCATGCTCTAATAAATTGGAATTTAGATGTAAATCTTTCTTTTCTGATGTCTGGATTTTAAAGGTCATATGTTATGCAGCAATTATTATAGAATTGCCATTAATTTCAGAAATTGAAATGGGAGGTGGTAGATATGGGTAGCCTAAATGGAACACTTTTGAATTCTCGGTCAATAACCCATCCAGACACTAGCGGCAGGCATTGGGGTGAGCCATTTGAGATTGCCGATGGAGATATTATAACTCTTGGAACAACATCAAAAGTCGTTGTAAGTAATGAGCCTTTGGATCTCAATTGACAAGGTGGTTCCTTTTACTGTTTGTTTATTCTAGATGCAAAGCTTGTTCATGTCTGCATGATGTTGGATTAATGTAGGTGGACAATGTTACTGGTATATGAAAGAGTTTATTATCATAACTCGTACTTGGAGAAAGAAAACAAAAACTACATTAGCATGGACGAAAAATGCTCCCTAGATGATATTACCAAAATATTTCTTCAAATAAAATTTGAAGTGTTCCGGTTGATTTTCTATTTTGAACCCATGGTGCTTCTAGGAATTATCTTACAGTGCTTAGTTTTTCATGCTATCATATCATGAATTCTGTTTTCTTTTACCCTTTTAAAGAAAGTGTTTCTTCTTTTAATGCTATACTAGTGTACTGGTTTAAACTATATGATGCTAATATTTGGCAGGTCCGTATTTCTTCTCAAGCTGAGCATCAAATTCCGTTTGGAGTAGGTATGGCATCAGATCCCATGGCTTTGCGTCGAGGATGGAAAAAGCTAACTATGGAAGATGTCTGCTATTATCAATGGCCTCTTCCTGGGCTGGATCAGGTTCTGGACTTAGCTCCCATTTAACCAAGAACGATTCTGTTGTTTCCATCTGCACATTCTTTATGAAGCTAACTCACCTATATGTCTAACGTGTAGTTTGGACTATTTGGCATCTGTGATGGGCATGGTGGAGATGGGGCTGCTAAATCTGCTAGCAAGTTAGTATTTTATGATTTAGTTCTTGCCATCTCTGATTTATTGTGCTTTTGTATAACTTATATTATAATTCATCGAAGTTCTATTGCCAAGCCATTTTTGCAAGGTCAGCTAAGATAAACATCATAATAATGTGTTTTTGGATATTGTTCCTTAGATATGAAGCTATATCATTTAGTAATGGTTCATTTGAATGATCTTGAACTTTCTTCCACTGTTTGTCTTGTAATATGTTACGTGTTTCAGTTTTTGTCATGTATGTTTCCATGTCATGAATCATTTATACCATACAGGTCTATGTTGTTTCAATGTTTTTCATACATTCATTGATCATGGGTTATATTGTGTGATTTTTTTTTCCAGATTGAAACTCACTTTATTAACTTGCCTACGCTGCCATGTTGTTATGTATGTTGTCATTTGTATATATAGTATCCCTAGTAAACTTTTGGGCTATACCTTGTAGTCGATCCTGCTCTAATCTCGTTAAGGCAATAATAGACACTGAGGCAGTAATGGCCAACTTTAACAGTTCAAACACTAAAGCTGGCCTTGTATCTGTCCTGAAGCAACTCTGAGCCCCTTCTTGTGGATGTGATAAACTATGTGCTGTTTTGCTGGTGTGCTCCAGTCTTGTGATTCTATTTTCATAATAAAACGAATTATTCTTCATTTATTGTGGTATGCGAACTTAAAAACAATTACCATTGTGGAAGAAAATTTAGACTTACAGGAGGAACAACATTTCTCAACTGTGATCTTCAGGGACCTAAATGTCAACAACCTATGCTTATTCATGATCTTGACTTCTTGCTCTTGGGAACTTCACTCATTTTTCTACAATTTTTTTTTTCAGACTTTTCCCCGAAATAGTTGCTCGCATATTATCAGATTCATTAAAAAGAGAGAGGGTTTTATCACTACACGATGCATCTAATGTTCTTAGAGAGGCATTTTCTCAAACAGAAGCAAGCATGAATCACCTCTATGAGGTACTCTTTGTTCTTTTTTCCTTTTATATATTTTTTTCATGAACTTCTCTGCACCTTTGTGGACTTGATATGATTAAATGACTGTTAACATTGTCATTTTTAGAGTTTAATATTTTCTTATATAAGTTTTCAATGTGTGTTTTGGTATACTTATTTAGCATAGAGGCACCTGCTTGGCTTAT
Source organism: Inga oerstediana (assembly GCA_963210345.1). NCBI lineage: Eukaryota > Viridiplantae > Streptophyta > Magnoliopsida > Fabales > Fabaceae > Inga > Inga oerstediana. Next base: position 73,709,454 of record OY723399.1, on the reverse strand, counting down.
TAATTTAAATTCAATTCTGTAAAACACTTTCTAGCCAAGAAATGGATTTAATCCTTTCATGTGCTAGCATTACCTGGAATATGCATGTTTTTGAAAAAAATAAAAAATAAAAAAGAATATGGGCAGCGGGCATTTGTCCACAAATCTGAGCATTTTCTTTATCCTTTGTTTTGATGGAGCTACACGAGATATCATTGAGATAATATTTGTTAGTGGAAGTGTGTATTCTCACGAGACATTTTTTCATCATTAAGTTGCCTGTAACTTACCCAATATTTATTCATTGTTCTTAGAATCTTTGCACAATACTGGAATGTCCTTGTAACAATATTCAAAACGGGAGAAGTTGAAGCTTTCATGTGTTTTTCTTTTGATTTGGGCTTGAGGATCCAGAGCTCTTTTGGAAGGACAGTTTATTGAAATCCTTGTGGCTATTTGAGCTTCTGGGTACTATCTTTTGGTGGGACAATTAACTGATTATGAGCACTATTGATTAAGAATTTTAAGAGCTATGCTAAACTAGTCTTTATAACTCTTTCTGACAAGGATGTCAGGTATTATACCTGCAGAGAAGAGAATGCATTACTATTAGACTCCTGGAAAGAAATTCTTGCAGCTTGGGCCGGGTCTTTTGATATGAATTTATATTGCTCAGCAAAGGCTCTTAATTGCAGTGGATTATTAAACAAGTCTATGACAATTTTTTCTGGTTTACTCTTTTTACCATGGAACCAAACAAGTTCCTTTCGTAAATTTGTAGAAGCCGTGCTCAAAATTCTTTTCCTTTCTGTTTGTCCCCAATTTTCTTGCATTTATTTTCTTGTTGAGCTTGTGCCTAACACATGAACCCACAAACCAACGTTGTTTGAAGTACTGTAACAGAGATAGAGTCCCAACAGAAGCCTGCAACTTTCTTAACAAACATAAAGTGGAATTGGCTTTCTTTAATATTTTGTTTCTTGGGAAATGCTACATTTTTCCCTTTCCTGTCTCTGTTCAATCTTGGATAGAGCCAATTGCACTTTATCTTCTAGAACTGTAGCAAATGTTGGACACTGGTAAACACTAATTCAGCTTATGGTTTAAAATATAAACTAGTGACGTAAGAGAATAACCTGAATTAATGAGGGAGCAAGAATCTCACTACCTCTATAATCCAGTCCAGGAGAATCTCCTAATCCAAAGTATTTCTGAAATTTGATGATTTTATTCATAGCTTGAATAGCCAATTTATAATGGCTGAATACAAAAGGAAGATAACAGAAATCTGAATTACGAAATTCAAAAAGATACTAAATTCAAAAAGATACTAACAACCCTGAAATCTAGGACTGACTAACAACCCTTAAATCTAGCAATTGACTCAACTGACTTGACTAATGGAATATTCCATTTATTAATTAATAATTAATAATCAAGGAAATTAGGTCTACTCAACTCTTGCACGTTTTCCTCTCCTGGCATAAGTGAGGCGATAGCGTAGGTCGCTATCAGACACATTGAAACTTAAAACTTTAATTGTGGCTACCAAGTAACTTGCATTTTTTGTTCTTTGATAATGATCAAATTTGACTATATGAAAGCAAATTATTTGTCAACCTTAGGTTCATTAGGGAGCCTAAAAACTATCAGATGAAGGTGCTTTCTTCATATTTAAGTCACTATCACTAAGAATTAAATTTTTCAAGTGAATAAAAGTTGTAAATATCAAATGTTCCCAACCTTATATGATGGATGAACAAATCCCATGAGTTCCCTTGATAGGACTCCACGGCCATTGCTGGTTTATACCAGAAGGAACCGTGTGGGTTAAGTGTGGTTTAGAGGATGTTCTGTCTTATGTTCTATTTAGGAATAGAAGGGGTAGTTAATTATGGTTATAGGTTTATGTTTGCAGTTTATTTCAGTTATTGTGTTGTCCTTATCTTATCCTAGTTAGTTACTCTGTGTTAGTCTATTTAAGGTTGTTGCAAAACTTATTATGATATATCAGAATTATTCAGAAAAAGTCTTGTCTTGTCCTAGAGTTACAGATCCTGGCTCTAGTCTAACCTTTTCTCTCTTTGTTTCCCCGTTTCTATCATTTTGGTATCAGAGCCAAAAATTCTGGACTATTGTGGTGGTCATATGGTAACAACCGAAAGAAACAACAATCCACCGACTCTGGTATCCCCTACTCAGGAGGCAAAATCCTCAAAACCTAGTGACCTTGAAACACCAACAACCACATATGAAATGTCACAACAATTGACTTTCATTGTGAACAAACTACAAAGCCTTGATGCAAAATTCAAGGAAATGAAGAAAAAGAAGCAACCAGCAGTTGTGATTGATCAAGTGGAGAAGGAACATGAGGAATACGATGATTATGACAAGAAGTTCCCTGGTGGGGTAGGAATCCATGCAAAAGACTGCATACCAAAGTTGATTTCCCAAAGTTTGGGGGAGGAAACCCTAGGGGATAGGCTATGAAGGCGGAAAAATACTTTCGGTATTATTGAACTCCAGAAGAATTGAAGGTAGAAGTCGCTGCTATGAATTTAGAAGAAGCGCTTGATGTATTTACCTGGTTGTCGATAAGGACTATTCGTTATTGGGAGGAGTTGATTCAGACCTTTCAACAATAGTTCGGACCCACTGAATTTAATTTCGGAACCCTGATATTTTTCTGTGTGATATCAAGCAATCTAGGACCGTGGATGGATACAGGAAGGAATTGATATGCAGATCCTCTCATCCACAAAGGTGGCCGGAGCATTGCTTATTGGCGCTCTTTATGAACGGGTTGAAGGATGATTTAAAATCCAATGTTCAAATTCAAAAACCAAGAATTGTATACAAGGCCGCAAGTTTAGCAATGGATTTTGAGGCCAAACTTTCTTCACAATAGCCACAACGACTCAATTTCAAATCAGCGCAATTTCGGTGTCCTAAAAATATTCCAAATTTGTGAGAAAATAAATCCCAGATGTCACGTCATAATTGGGGAATTAATAATGCCCCAAATTCGGCGGTTTCCAATTTTCACAAGCCGTTATTAATTGCGGGATACTCTAACATCCTATTGACAGCCCAATTATGGGGCATCACTGAAAACGAACAACAGTATAGGAGAAATAAGTGACTTTGCTATTGGTTTGGGGAAAAATTCTCTCTAGGACATCGCTGCAATTCTTCTTTACCAATGTTAATGCAGATCACAGAAGAATCTGACAATGAAATCATGGAAGAAGACAAAGCTCTCAACGACAACTTAGTCGAGATATTGTTGCATGCTATTCTTGGGAAGTCTTTGGCTACCACTATATAGGTTAAAGGAACTCTTCAATCCAAGTCGGTACTCATCCTAATCGACAATGGATCGACACATAATTTTGTGTCGAGTAAGGTGGTTGCAGATTTGGGATTAATGGCAGAAAAACTCAACCCATTCGGTGTTCAAGTTGGGGATCGATTAATGTTTCTTGTGACTCCATCTACAAGCAACTTGAGGTGAAAGTACAGAATTTGACAATCTAGGATGATTTCTACCCTTTCATGCAAGGAAGTGTTGATATGATGCTTGGAATTAAATGGTTGGCTTCTGTTAAAAGTCAGTAATGTCAGCACCAAACATTTGTGGTTAGCATGAATTTGTTGACACTCACACATATGCTTCCGTCAATCACTCATACCACCTACCGTTTTGTCTCTCTGATCTGTTTTTCTCTTTGCCTATATATATTGTAATTCTCTTATCAGTTGTATTATGAATGAAATAAGAATGAGATCCTAGAGTCTCATATGGCATCAGAGCCTGGTCCTAAAATACCTGGCTACCAGAAACCGTGAGGCGAGAGAGAGACAGAGAAAGCAGAGCCAGCACCGACCGGAGTGCTACGTAAGCAGCATCGTCGGACTGCTCGCACTGCTTCAGGAATTCCTCCACCGAACCGTAGACGACGCCATTCGCTGCCAGAAACGGTGAGGCGAGAGACAGAGACGGAGAAAGCAGAGCCAGCGTCGGAGATCTGAGATCTCACTCCACTCGCCGGCCAAGGACGATCGCAAGCCGCCGATCGGCGGATCCCAGAAGCCTGCTGTCAATCTGAGCAGCGCGTGGAATTCACGCGTCAACCAGTGTAGCGGTGCGTGAATCTCACGCACCACCGTCCGTATAGCGCGTGTGACATCACGCGCCGCCGTGAACAGTGCCTCTGCCATCCATTTTTTGTCCCAGAAAATAAGCCAGTGTTTCCAACCGCCATTTCTTCCAAAAAACATATGGATTCTTCAAAATTTCCTCCTCTTTTTGGGTCTCTTTCTAGAAATCAAACCATAACCGGGGCCACACCAGTGGCACTTATGTCCGGTACAAATCCTGAAATTCAAGACTCATCTTCCTCTTCTCATTCCTCCACTACTAGTAACACAATAACTACGCCAGGACATTCCGATAGTCAGATTATGGCCATCATCCATAGGTTCAATGGAAGAAACTATCTACAGTGGTCTCAAACAGTGCTAAGATATATTCGTGGTAAGCGAATGGAGAAATATGTCAATGGAACAGCTCCTCAACCTCCTCCTAATGACTCCAATTTCGATACATGGTTTGCTGAAAACAATCAAGTTATGTCTTGGTTGTGTAACTCCATGACTGATGAAATCAGTGAAGGTTATCTCCTAGCAACCACTGCAAAAGAAATCTGGGATGAAGCAAAGCAAACTTATTCTTCCCTTGATAACACCGCTGCTCTAATCCACCTGAAGCGACAACTTCGAGATCTGAGACAAGATAACTTGACAGTTACTAATTATTATAATACCTTACATAAACCGTGGCAACAGCAAGATCTCTTCGATTCCCATCCATGGGATACTGTCAAAGATGCTCAGTTACATAAGAAGATCGTGGAAGAAGAACGAGTGTATGACTTCCTCCTGGGTCTCAACGATTCATTTGAAGAGATAAGAGGTAGAATCATGGGACTAAAACCCATGCCACGTCTATTTGAAGTAGTCAACCATGTGCAATTTGAAGAAAGCAGAAAACTCTTGAATCAAGGTAGCTCAAGCTCAACTGAAAAATCAGATTCAAGCTCAATTGAAAGATCAGCCCTGGTAGCAAAACGACCACAAGGCGAAAGACGAAACAAATGGTGTAATTATTGCAAAAAGAAGGGTCACATCAAAGAAGAATGCTGGAAACTTCATGAAAAGCCAGCAATCAACAAAGCCATACTACTGCAACTGAGCCAGAAACTGAAGATAAAGATTCCCTGAGCAAAGTGGAACTGCAGATGTTTCGCAGGATGCTAGATCGACAAAATAAGTCTAACTCTAAGCCTGGTATCAACCTTGTGCAATCAAGTAACTCTATCATAGCTCTAAATACAGTACGAGCTAGTGAAAATGCTTGGATTATTGACTTAGGAGCAACTGATCACATGACTGGTAATCGTACATTGTTTGCAACTCTTAAATTGATTCATGAGAATCTTCGAGTCAAAGTTGCGAACGGCCTATACACTACAGTTGAAGGAATTGGCACAGTCATACTCTAATTCCTTGAAAATTCACAATGTTCTATTTGTGCCTGCACTCACTGTCAATCTTATATCTGTGAGTAAATTAACTAAAGATCGAATGTGCCGAATCATCTTTGATAATGATGTCTGTGTTTTCCAGGATTTAAATTCGAAGAGGGCGATTGGAACTTCTAGAGAATGGGACGGATTGTTCTACCTTGAAGAATCAAATTTGAACTCAGAAGATGCAAGGAAGGAAAAAAGAGCACTGGTTAGCTCCAACTCTAAAAATGATGTAACCTTGTGGCATTGTCGCTTAGGCCACCCTAGTTTTGATTATATGAAGCACTTGTTTCCAAATTTCTTCAATAAAAATTCTATTCCTTTTCATTGTGAAACTTGCCAAATTGCAAAACAAACTAGGTCTTCTTATCCCAAACAACCCTACAAACCTTCCTCACCATTCACACTAATCCATAGTGATATTTGGGGTCCTGCACGACTAAAAACCCTTACCAATGCTAAATGGTTTGTTACTTTCATAGATGATCATACTAGAGCCACATGGGTTTATTTAATGAAAGACAAATCCGAAGTAGCTAAGGTATTTCAAAACTTCTATACCTTTGTGCAAACCCAATTTAATGTCTCCATTAAGGTACTTCGAAGTGATAATGCCAAGGAATACATGAGCAACACCTTTACCAACTTTCTTGATCAACAAGGCATTCATCACCAAACTTCCTGCCCATACACACCTCAACAAAATGGAGTAGCTCAACAAAATGGAGTAGCTGAGCGAAAGAACCGTCACCTGTTGGAAGTAACCCGAACCTTACTAATGGAACGAAATGTTCCTAACATTTTTTGGGGTGATGCTCTCCTCACTGCAGCTTATCTCATTAACCGCATGCCATCCAAAGTCATCAAATTCCACACCCCTATCCAAACACTCCTCGAACACTTTCCAAATTGCTCCATAATCACTTCCTTGCCTCCTAAGGTATTTGGTTGTATTGTCTTTGTTCACAACAATGATAGCAATAAATTTGCTGCCCGAGCTACAAAATGCCTATTTCTTGGTTACTCTCCAACTCAAAAAGGGTACAAATGTTACTGTCCTACTTCCAAGAAACTTATTGTCTCTCGTGATGTAGTCTTCTTGGAAGAAGAAGCATATTACCCCAAATTACCCATTCAGGGGGAGTACACTGACAATGAATGGCTAATCTTGGATAAACCTGCACTATCACCACCACAACCTAATCCTATACCCATCATTGACTCCTTACCTTCCACAAACCAACCTAGTCCTATCCACCTTAATGATCATGAAGCTGAACATCTTTCATCTCAACCTGAACCACATCTTTCATCATGTCCTGAACCCACAACTAATGAATTGGAAACAAATGTTGAGATCAATTTAGGGATGGATACTGAAGGAGATGAAGAGTCCAGAGTACAAGCCAACGATGAATCAAACACTGGTAGAACTATCTCTCCCATTCAAAGGAATGATCATGACTCCAATTCGGGATTAAATCCTGAAGAACTGGGTTGGCCTATTACATTGAGAAAAGGGGTAAGATCTTGTACTCAGCATCCAATTCAACGTTTTGTCTCATATGGTAATCTATCTGCAAAAATGCAAAGCTTTGTTGTAAACAACGCACAGATTAAAATCCCAAGAACGTTTCAACAAGCTATAGCTGATCCGAATTGGAAAAGAGTTGCAGAAGAAGAGTTGAGGGCACTGAAAGAAAATAAAACGTGGGAGATCACAACTCTTCCCGAAGGAAAGAAACCAGTAGGATGCAGGTGGATCTTTAACCCTAAATTCAATTCTGATGGTAGTGTCAACAAATACAAGGCGAGACTTGTTGTAAAAGGATACACCCAGATATATGAAATTAATTATCAGGAGACATTTGCTCCAGTAGCCAAGCTTAATACTATCCAAGTGCTACTATCAATCGCAGTAAACTTGGATTGGTCGTTGCATCAACTAAATGTGAAGAATGCCTTTCTAAACGGAAACTTGGAAGAAGAAGTTTACATGGAGATTCCAGATGGAATTGCAGCCCCTAACAACTCTGTGTGTAAACTCAACAAGTCATTGTATGGACTTAAGCAATCTTCTCGAGCATGGTTCGGTAGATTCACCAAGACAATGAAAAGACTTGGGTATACTCAGGGACAAGCAGATGACACATTGTTCATCAAACGTGTTAACGGCAAAGCCACCATTTTGATCGTTTATGTTGATGACATGGTCATTACAGGAAACGATGAAGAATCAATTGCTCGTTTAAAACAGGACTTGTCAACTGAGTTCCAGGTGAAAGACCTTGGACAAATGAGGTATTTCCTAGGCATGGAAGTGGCAAGAACTAAAAAGGGTATTAATATATCTCAGCGGAAATATACCTTAGATCTGTTGCATGAAACTGGAATGCTAGGGGCACAACCTGAGGGAACACCAATGGAAGAAGGTTGTCACTTAGAAATCAAACCAAATGGTGTTCCAATCAACACAGAACAGTACAGAAGACTTGTCGGAAAACTCATATTTGACCCATACACATCCAGACATTAGTTATGCAATCGGAATAGCAAGTCAATTCATGCACCAGCCACAAGTAGAACACATGACAGCGGTATATAGAATCCTAAGCTATTTAAAGCTTAACCCTGGAAGTGAAATGTTCTTTAAGAAATGCACTACCAGGGATATCGAAATATACACTGATGCAGACCATGCAAGGGATAGAGAGACCAGAAGATAAGTCTTAGGATATTGCACATATGTGTGGGGAAATCTTGTTACATGGAGAAGCAAGAAACAAATTGTGGTGTCACCAAGTAGTGTGGAAGCCGAACTGAGAGCTGTTAATCATGGAGTACGTGAAGGACTTTGGGTCATCAGATTACTGAAGGAGTTGGGAATTCCATACGAGGGACCAATGCAAATTTGGTGCGACAACAAAGCCAGCATTGAAATGGTCAAGAACCCAGTCTATCATGATAGAACAAAACATGTTGAGATAGACAGGCACTTTATTAAAGAGAAAATTGAAGCAGGCATCATAAATCTGTCCTACATCAGATCTGAAGACCAAACTGCAGATGTACTGACAAAACCACTAAGCAAAACTACATTTGAAAAATTTGTGTGCAAGCTGGGTATGATTGACATATACTCTTCAGCTTGAGGGGGAGTGTTAAAAGTCAGTAATGTCAGCACCAAACATTTGTGGTTAGCATGAATTTGTTGACACTCACACATATGCTTCCGTCAATCACTCATACCACCTACCGTTTTGTCTCTCTGATATGTTTTTCTCTTTGCCTATATATATTGTAATTCTCTTATCAGTTGTATTATGAATGAAATAAGAATGAGATCCTAGAGTCTCATAGCTTCCCTAAATACGGTTGAAGCGAACTGGCGGCAAATGTTCATCATTTTCTGGGTAGATGGATGCAGATACAAACTCCAAGGGACTCCACAACAAGATCCTAATCCTACTCTTCGCAGTACACACATTAATCAAGTGCCACAGCATGATTCTTCTATTTCTTCTCGCAGTGACTACCTGATTTGCTAATTTGAGATTTTGGAAGAGCTACTGCAAGACTACCAAGGAGTATTTGAGGAACCACATACTCTTCCTCCTTTCAAAAGCCATTCTCATGCAATTCCAATTTATCCTGAAGCCACCCCACCAAATATTTGTCCTTATTGTTGTCCCCATTCTCAGAAGGATGAAATAGAGTGCCAGGTTGCTGACTTGTTAAATAAAGGATTTATTTGACCAAGTGTAAGTCCCTTTGCTAGTCCGGTGCTTCTTGTGCCCAAGAAAGACTCATCATGGAGATTCTGTGTAGATTACAGGGAGCTAAACTGCATCACTATCCCAGATGAGTACCCAATTCCAAATATTGATGAGTTGATTGATGAATTACATGGAGCCAAATATTTTTCAAAGATTGATTTACGGTTTGGTTACCATCAAATTCATGTTCAACCAAAAGATATGCCAAAAACTGCTTAGAACTCATTCTAGACATTACGAATTTGTTGTAATGCCTTTTGGGCTTACAAATGCTCTTGCAACTTTTCAAGCTGCCATGAATGATATGTTTCGTCCTTTTCTCTGAAAATTCATCATAGTATTTTTTGATGATATATTGGTGTATAGTAAAAGCTATGAGGATCATATGTCACATCTCCCCACATAGTTCTTTCTCTTATGCATCAACAATAGTTCTTTGCCAACCACAAGAAATGCACCTTCTTGCAACTTGAAGTCTCCTTTTTGGGTCATATCATTTCAGCAAAAGGAGTGGCAGTGGATCTAGACAAAGTCATGGCTATAACAGATTGGTCACTTCCTCAAAATATCACAGAATTGCGTGGCTTCCTCGGTCTCACTGGATGTTACTGAAGGTTTGTTCAAAATTATGGGCAATTGGCAAAACCTCTCACTGATATGACAAAGACGGATGCATTTTGTTGGACGGAATATCAAAACAGGCTTTCCTATTCTTGAAAGAGGCTCTTATCAATGTTCCCATCTTGCAGCTACCTAACTTCTCCAAGCCATTTATTGTGGAATGTGATGCATCATCTACGGGAATTGGAGGTATTTTATAGCAAGAAGGCCACCCTATTGCTTTCTACATCAAGGGGTTATCTCTTTCTAAAAGACACAGGTCCGTATATGACCGAGAGCTACTTGCTTTGTTTTCAGCATTGCAGAAATGGAAACACTACCTTGGGGCTTAAATTTGAGGTCTTTACAAAGACCATAATAGCTTAAAATACTTGCTAGAACAATGAGTGACATCCCCTGAGCAGCAGCGATTATTGATGAAGTTACTTCCCTTTGACTTCGCAATCAAATACCAGGCTGGAACATCTAACTAGGGTGCTGATGCATTATCCCAATGTCCACACTCGAGTGAATTATTTGTCCTGACAATACCACAAGCAGCTACTCTAGCAAATCTGCCGCAATTATTAATGCAGGATCCTTACTTTTCTTCAGTAATCACTTCTCTCCAAGCAGATCCATCATCCGTGCCTCATTTTTCCTTATCTTCAGGACGGTTTACTATAAAGACAGGTTGGTTGTTCCTACCTCATATGATCTCACACGATTACTAATGGCTGAAGCTCATTCCTCACCATTAGGAGGCCATGGAGGGGTAGTAAAGGCTCTTAAGAGGCTGCAACTACAGTTTTATTGGAAGAACATGAAGGATGAGGTAAAGCTCTTTGTGACCAACTGCATTATGTCAGAAAAATAAGTACCTTCCCCAGGCTCCTGCAGGTCTTCCTCAACCCTTGGACATTCCACAACAGATTTGGGGAGACATTTCCCTCGATTTCATCATTGGCTTGCTTAAATCTAACAATTTGGAAGCCATCTTAGTGGTTGTTGACCGTCTAAGCAAATACGCTCACTTTCTTGGATTGCCACGCCATTTTACAGCCAAGTCAGTTGCTGCAATTTTCTACAAAGAGGTTGTTCGACTTCATGGGTTCCCAAAGTCTATAATCTCATATTGGGATACTATTTTTCTAAGTGCATTTTGGCAAGAGCTATTCAGGCTTAGTGGCACAAGACTGAGAATGAGTACCGCCTATCACCCACAAACTGACTGGCAAACTAAAGTTGTGAATCGCTGCTTGGAGGCTTATCTCCGGTTTTTCTCTCAAGACCATATGAAGAATTGGAGCCACGATCTTCATTGGGTAGAATTGTCTTATAACACAGGTTTTTCATACTTCTTCTGGTTCGACTCCCTTCAAAATTGTTCATGGCAGAGACTCTCCTCTCTTGCCTATACAAAAAGGTGCCACCAATTTAGTTGTGTTAGAGAATTACTTTGAAGAACGGGATGCTGTGCTTTCCACTTGACAGCCTTTCCATGGCACAAGAAAGGATGAAACATTATGCTGATTCAAATAGAAGAGAAGTTGAGTTTCAGCCTGGAGACTTGGTTTTCCTGAAGTTTCAGCCTTATAGGCAACAGTCCTTGGCTAAACGATGATTTGAAAAACTTGCACCACGGTTTTGTGGCCCTTATCCAGTGCTGCGAAGAATTGGGTCTGTTGCTTATGAATTGCAGCTTCCTCAGGATGCTCGAATTCATCCAATCTTCCATGTTTCTCTACTCAAGAAGGCACATGGTTGTCATGCGTCTACTCTCCCTCCTTTACCAATTTCTGCAGATTGGGAGTCAACTGGAACCTGAATTAATTCTGTCTTCACGGATTTCAGCACATGCCAACTCTTCCACCCGACCAGATGTCAAGTTACTTGTTCAATGGAAGGGACACCCACCTGAAGATAGTAGCTGGGAGCCATATGACTTGATCGCCAATCAGTTTCCGTCATTTCGCCTTGAGGACAAGGCGTCTTGCCTAGGGGGGTAATAATAGAACTCCACAGCCATTGCTGGTTTATACCAGAAGGAACCGGTTGGGTTAAGTGTGGTTTAGAGGATGTTCTGTCTTATGTTCTGTTTAGGAATATAAGGGGCAGTTAATTATGGTTACAGGTTTATGTTTGCAGTTTGTTTTAGTTATCATGTTGTCCTTATCTTATCCTAGTTAGTTACTCTGTGTTAGTCTATTTGAGGTTGTTGCAAGACTTATTATGATATATCAGAATTATTCAGAAAAAGTTTTGTCTTGTCCTAGAGTTACAAATCCTGGCTCTAGTTTAACCTTTTCTCCCTGTTTCCCGGTTTCTGGCAACCCATCAAACGACCCAATCAGTTTCAGGTATGGGGATAGAAAAATGGATTCAGGACCAAATTGAGGGGGTTGGTTGGCTTATCAGACAATTTCAAGTTATGGTGATTGTGTGCTTGAACAATATTAATGATTGAGGCTTTTTATTATTTAGCAATTAGCAATTCCATATGAATAAGTGTCATATAGATGAGATTTAACTTGAGAAAAATTGCTCATTTTAAAATTTCTCTAGGTAAATAGGTCCAGGTCCATGCATTCAAGGATTCCATGGGGAAGAGCATGGGAATTTAGGTCGTTGCCCGCTAGGGTTTGAGTCCAGGGATGGAGACTACAGTAAATTTGACACCTTTTACACATACCCTATCCTTGACATGAGCATCCCCCTCTTATTTATATAAATTTGTCTTCTGACAACAGCACCTATTACATGTTAAAATGTTTGTAATTTGGAGGTTTGGGTTCACTTCTCTATATTTCATTGAAAAACACTTTGCAGGGATGTACAGCGACATTGCTTCTGGTTTGGGTTGATGGTGATGAAAATTTCTATGCACAATGCGCTAATGTTGGAGACTCTTCCTGTGTTATGAAGTACGTTTCTTTATTTATTGAACTAAAAAATGCTGAGGACTAGGGTTGAGTTTTGAATGGGTCAAGGGTGGACTAGATGAAAACTAGGATATGAGATTAAAAATAGTATGGTTAGAATGGCTTTTTTCTTAAAAAAAAGAAAAACTCAATTCGTTGGAATGTATGAATTGTGTTGATGGATAATAATTTTGGTGTAACAAAACCCTTTCAATGTTAATGATTCTATAATTTGTATCAGGAAAGAATTGAGAATAGAACTCTTGTTATAATAATGTATATATATAAATACAAAATCATTTTCTGTTCATTATATTCCCAAGGTCTTGTCAATCTGCGGTGTCTTGATTTATTGTACTATCTATTCTATATATTCATAAGATCAAGTTAATTGGCTCTCTTCATTACTGTAGATTATTTTTCCTCGAGTCACATTGAGCAACAATGTTTTTAAACAACATGATCATTTTTTTTTTTTTTTTTTAATGTGCATTTTTAATTTTCATGCTCCTTTTAAAATGTTTGAATATCCACCTGCAATGCAGAAAGTTTAATCATTATTTGTGCCAATTTTGGCAGTCTATTATTTTGTCTGGTTACGAGATTTGCAGCCTATTGTAGATGTAGTCACTCATACATGTATTACTCTTCCTGGAGTGTTTTTTGTTGTTATGATGTTGGGTAGACTGGTGTGACTATGATGTTCTTACAAAACAATTTATTGTCTTTGGTAGTGTCAATGGGAAACAGATCAATATGACCAAAGATCATAAGATAGCAAATTCTTCTGAAAAACTTCAAATTGAAGAGAGGGGTGAGCCACTGAAAGATGGCGAAACGCGTCTCTACGGTAAAAAGGAGAAAACAATTTTTCCTGAGTTGTAAAATTGACTGGACCTGTTTCCCTCAGACTGATTGTGGATGACCTGGCTTTGAAAAAATGCAGGTATGAATCTTGCAAGGATGCTTGGGGACAAATTTCTCAAACAACAGGATTCCCGGTTTAGTTCAGAGCCTTATATAAGTCAAGCAGTGCATATTGAAAAAACAAGCAGGGCTTTTGCCATTCTAGCTAGGTGATTTATATTCTGATTTTTGCTTTTGTTAATTTTTATGGTACTTCTAAATATCCATATTCTGTGTTTCATTAATGTTTTAGAAGTAGTTGATCAGATGACTGGGCAGTATTTTTGCAAAAAGATAAAATTTGCATGCAATTATTTTGAGGGGCTTAACATTTATGTTCCAAAAGGATCAACTTAATAACTGTTCAGTGCCAAAAAGTTTTGCTGCAAGATATTTTGGCATATTTTCATAGGTTGCTCCCAGTAATTTGCAAAAGAGACCTTCATATTTATAATTATTTGAATCAATATTGGCAACTGGTTGTTCAGAAATTGGTTTTGGACCTAACTATTATTAATTTGAATTTTTGGGACCATTATGTTATTTCCTCATTATTATAGGTTTTTGGTTTGTGCAAACCATCATGGCATTGATTTGACCATTTAGAATGTTGTGTTTTCAAAATTTACAGTGATGGCTTGTGGGATGTCATCAGCATGAAGAAGGCAATTCAGTTAGTGCTTCAGGTTTTATACAAACTTTTCTTTTGTTTTAAGACATTGTTCATTGTGTTTTATTCTCGACCAGTTTGTTCTGAATATTTCATTATTTGGGTGCCAGGTGAGAGACAGATACTCCTCACTTGCAGAGAATTCTGCAGAAAAGGTTGCTAATTTCTTGTTGAGTGAGGCTAGAACTCTCAGAACAAAGGATAATACTTCTGTAATTTTCTTAGATTTTGATAACATGGCCAAATACTCTTGTAAATCTGAGTCCTAGTTTGTATTAGGGATTTTCATATTATAACAGTGGTGCAAAACATATATTTTTCCCTCTTATCCATTATCTTTTCCACATCTTTCAATTTCAATTGCCTCAACCGCATGCTATGGAATTAAATACTCCTTCCAATCCTATATATTTATGGATTTTTTTAGGTCCTAAATAGAAGAGATTAATTATTCATGGTCTATCTCAATTATTAAAAAGTCCATCCCATACCCTTCATTAAATATATAGTAAAAGAACTCAAATTAATTGAGGACTTGTTTTAAAAGAAAATTGCACTTTGTAATATACTTGTGAAGGACAAATGCTTTCAACTAAAGCTAGTTATTTGTTATTTATATATAAAAGACCGGAGGGAGTAATCACTAAGGAAAAAACACAACTTAGGCTTAGGAACAACTGATTAAGCTTTTCCATGAAAACTGATAATTTCAAATTCTAACCGATAGCAATCAAGTTGCTCGGTGAAGGCATGCTTGGTGAAAATTTGTATCCTCATCATTTGATATCCCATAAGCTCAATTCAATCCTCCGTGTCTTCCTAAGTAGGAAACTAGGAGGCCGGAGATGGATTAAGAAAAGAAATGATAATGGATGTGTTATGAGAGGCTAACCCAAGTAATATAACAATACAGTGTGTTCAGGGGAGCCCACATCGGAAAGGAGTAAAGTGAATGTTGGGTTGGAGAGTAATAAATAGGCGGAGAAAAGTAAGAGCAACATGATCCTTCAGGCAGTTAATGTGGTTGGATCTCTCTTAATTCATGCGGGTTGGGTGTTCTCCCCAATGCCTATGATACGACATTTGGGCACTCTCCTCTTCACCAATCTGATCCCTAATTGTTTTCCTATCATTCTTATTTCTTAGTCTCATTTATCATGATATATTTTGGTGAGAAAAATAAAATTAAAGGGATAATTAATCTGCACGTTTTATAGTTTCTATCAATTTACTAAAATTGTATGATAAAAAAAAGGTGAAAAGAGATAATAGAATTAATTAAGCCAAATTAATAAAAATGTATTTTTCACAATTGTATCATATAAAAATGATCAAATTAATTCAAAAATTGGGATCTTATAAGAAGGATTGGAATGAGTAGTAAACGTGTTACTATCTCTTATGCTTAATAGAAGAATTGACTAATTTGAATACATATTACTTATGTTAATTATTTATAATAAACATATGTTGTTTTTTTTTAACGTGTTACTATCTCTTATGCTTAATAGAAGAATTGACTAATTTGAATACATATTACTTATGTTAATTATTTATAATAAACATATGTTGTTTTTTTTAAAAAAAAAAATCTTATATTTCATCATGACTACCCTAAATAGAAAACCCTTAATGTGAAAGTTTAGAGGCATTAAGAATTTGGGAGGCGGTGGATTGAGGTCTTATATTCAAGACCAAATCAAACTCTCAAGTAACTCTGATATGAAGGATTAGAGGTAGTACAGAGGTAGTATTCGAACAATTGTACGTATAAGTTTACTCCTAATTTATTGTCTTTAACTTCTAAGTTCTCACTTATTCTTTTATATTAGGTGAATGTAAAATTGAAAAATTATTATTCATCTAGTCTTTATTTATAAACCACTTCTACCTTATTTTGTTAGAACTAAGAAAAACTTTAAACCTTATTAATTATATCTTAAAATTTAACAACTTTTTAATTTTATCTCTGTTTAATGCAATTCTATACGGTATGAGAACAAAGTTTACAAAATAATAAATAAAAGGTACAATTGAAAAATTTAAAGACGAGACTTATAAATTAAACAAAAAAAAAACCTCTTCCTTATAATTAAATAGGAGCAAATGAGTAAATTTTAGGACAAAACTTACATTTAGTTCATCATATCCTGTTCATCCAGTTCTCCAGTTTACACCGTTTCTCCTCATTAAACTTGTGGGCTTTGCCATCATATCTTGGCTATCCTTCTTCCCCTGTTTCTCTCTCTAATCAATGCTCGCCCCTTAACCCACTTCCTTCTTCACTATTTTCCAGAGGCTAATAAAAAAGGGAATAAGCTTCAATGGATGGTTCTGCATCCCAAAACTTGAGTCAGAAGCAAATCCGAGAAAGAGAAGCTTAGCCATGAAAAAAGCGATGCGTTAATGCTTGGTTAAAGAGTACAAATATAGCTGCCTTGGATCATCAAACTTGATTTCAAATTTTTGCTAGTTGATTGAGTTGTTTGGTAAACAAGTTTCGTGTTGTGCTTGTTGCAGGAAAACAACTCAAACACAGTCGCGACAGTGAGAAAGAATGAAAGCAAACTTACCCTTTTTTTACTTCTAGTTTGTTAGGAGTAGTTTTTAATTGTTAAAAAAGGCAAGAGGTTTGTACCAGCCTTCCCCTTTGATTTGATTTGTCAGATTCGTGAATGGGGATCAATAATCAATTAATTGCTGCTAAAGCTCTTTGCAGGGTAGGGTTAAAGACAATAAATATGTAAAAAGTGCCACTTATTTTGCAAAAACACCCTTATTTTTTTTTTTTGGACAAAAAAAACACCCTTATTCAAAAAGAAGGAGATCAGGAGAGAGATGAGTGGAAAAAGTGATGAAAGAGTAAAAGTAAGAAAAAGTGAGGAGACAGACATCTAATTAATTGAGGGTAAAAATGTAAAAAATATACCGAATGTTTAGACATATTTAAAGCATCTTATAAAAAGAAACATATACATTTAAACAATAATAATTGATGGATAGATTGAAACAAACACTTATTTTGATTGGATTGAAAAAAAAAATGATTACATAATTTAAATTAAAATATGGAAATTCTTATTAAAAAGATTGTTGAATTAATTAAATTCTAATTTAGTTCACTGAACTTAATAAATTATAAATTACCACTTTTAATAATTTGATGAAGATACGAGAAGGTTCAGAGCAGCACCTGGATTGGTGGGCATAAAACCAGCATTTCATGGCTCTTCGTCCCCAATTTTCTGGAACTATGAGAAAGCTTTTGTAATTCGTTTTTTCGCTTCTAGGTATATTTTTTTGAGTCGTCGGGATATATCAACGGATGTAATTTGGTTTAATTTCTAAATCACTAATTGTGTCACATTACCTAATTTATAATTTGTTAAGGGATCCAAATTAGAATTTGATTAATTCAATAGTCTTTTAATAGAATTTTCCCATTAAAATATATACAATTTTCCTTCCTTTCATTTCCTTTTTCCTATTTTAAGAATATAGGAGATCTAGAGTCTATTTGGTTCAATCTTATTGCATGATGTAATAGTAATCATGATTGCATTATTAATAGAAGAGTGTTTTGTTACTCGTTAGCATGATAATATGGTTTATCATGACAATGATGATTACAAAAAAAATTGGTAATTCTCATTCATATCCCTCTCTTATGAATACTCATTACCACCCTATTGCATGGTTAAAAAAGTCTAATTTATCCTTTAGTTTCATGTGTCTTTGTTTTATTTGTCTTATTTCACCCACCACCCCACGTCACAACCGTCGCTACCACTATCTCCTCCTCCTCTACCGTTGCTCCCCCCTGGCCGCCACCTCCACCATTGTCGCCATCACCTCTATGGCCGCCACCGCCACTACCTCCTCCTCCACCGTTGTCACTATCACCATCTGTCATTGCCACTACTACCTTCTCCTCCACTGCCGTCGCCACCAGTTCCACTGTTGTCATAGCCATTATGATAGCTACCTCCTCAGCCACTACCTCCTCCTCCACCGTTGTCGTCATCGCCACCTACAATTGCCACCACTACCCCTTCCTCCTCGGCTCCTCCATTACTACCGCTACCACCTCCATAGTTGTCACCACCTGTCATCGTCACCCCTACCTCGTCCTCCACCCTCACCGTTATCGTCGCTGTCACCACCTACCGCCGTCACTATACCACATTTACTGTCACCTTCTCCACCACATCCATCACTATTAGATGATCCACAGCGAGATAACATGATAGTTATGATGAGGCAACACATTGGCTTTTAACTATTTTTTTCTATAAAGATTATATTAAAGATGACTTTGTGTGATATTTTAATTTTAAATAATTATTAAAAAATTAACTCATTACACCTTACTTAAAAACCAAATAAAATACTAGCTCTATAACTAATATTATATTGCATTATCATTACATCGCATTACGTTGCACTCCAAGATGCAATGAGATCAAATCAAACGAGCCCTTAGATGTTTAGCCTTACATATTTAACATATTTTTGTCTAATTAAATTGAAGCAAGTGAATTTTAAGGTGTTAACGATATTAATAAAAAATTGTTGTCGGATAGATAATAAATAAAAAATTTAGATGCGTTAAATTGATTGGAAGCAAGCACCATAAAGATTTGTGTATCCAATATATCTAAATTATGGGTGGAACAGCCAGTGGAATGCTTGAACAAACTAACAGGTTCTGCTGTGCCCTGCTCTACCATTTCTAGTGGAGAATGCTCCCTCCATCTTATTTTTACAAGATCCTAAAATTTAAATTGCCTTGGTCTTTTTAATAAGAGCACAGTAAGTATTGTTTGAACATTTAATAAGTTTTTTTAATTTTTGTCCCTCATTAATTATATGTATTACATTAATTAAGATGTTAGTGATATTTATATTTACTTTATTTCTCTTTCTTATTTGTCCCCTTATAAATAAGGGCATATTTAAAAAAAAAAAAGTTTTTTTAAACATCTTATCATTGTTTAACTAATTTTAACCGCTTTTTGAAACTACGCAACTCAGTTATCTTCTAAAAGCAGAAGCAAAGACGACAAACAAATTGATCAAACAGAATTGATTACAAGTTATTAGACAAATAGCTTAAAAGTGGTTCCAACAGCAAATCCTAAATCATCGAGGGAAAAAAAAAAAAAAAAAAGAAGCAGACAGATGGCCATTAAAACGACCATACCTACACTACAACACCTCCTAACCTCGAATTACTAATTGCTATCCCACTAAATGCATCTCAAGAGTTCTACTAACCACTGTCAGGACAAAATGGTTCAGATACTCTCCAGAGTACTAATACCCTCTAAGTTAAATAGATAGCAGAACCTAATGCTGGACCACTTGAATCAGCTAGATAAATACTCGCCTTTTAACTCACTTCAAGGTTCTTCATTTTTGGTTCCAGCTCATTCTCATTGTCTTCTTCATCACATTCTTCATCGTCATCATCAATTCCGTCAGGTTCATTCTCATCCAATGGACCCAGCATCTCAGGACATTTCTTGAACAGATCCTTCACCTCATCAATACCTTCATCGGAGATGAAATTTCCGTCAATGTTCAGCAACTTAAAATCAGCCTTCTTGATCACAACCTGAGCCAATTGACGAGCCCCTGCCCTTCTTATTTTATTGGAGCTAAGATCAATTTCCTTCAAGTGGACCAGACCTTCTATTGCCTTGCTTATCTGGATGGCACCTTCGTCTTTGAGTTCATTCTCGGCCAGCATCAAGTTGACAAGGAACTGCTTTGCCTCTACGCACGCTGCTATAGCAGGAGCAGCTTTAACTGTTATTTCATTTCCATTCATCTCCAGAACTTCAAGGTTCGGAGCTGAATCCTTAAGAGCATTAACTATGGCAATTGCACCCTCATCTTCCAAGTTTAGGTAGCTCAGGTACACCTCTCTCAGTTCTGCATGATTGGTAAGAGCTTTACTCAGAGAAACACCACCTTCCACACCAAACATGTTGTCTCGCAAATCAAGCTTCCTCATATGGGCACAATTACCCAGAGAATCACACAAGGCAACTCCCCCTTCACAGCCTATCCTTGTAGAGGAACAACGAAAGTTCTGCAATGAAGGAGAATGCTTTACAATCTCAGCTATAGCTAGTGCTCCTTCGTCTCCGGTCATATTATTGTGAAAATGAAGAACTCTAAGCTTTTCTGTGGAGGGAATCAGTTCACGAACTGCTTGAGCAGCTTCTTCTGAAATGCCATCATTGATCAAATAAAGTTCCTCCAGGCAGGTTTGTGACTTCAGAAGTGCTCCAAAAGCCCTAACACCTTTCTCACCTAAGGCATTCTGAGAGAGGTCTAAATGCTTCAAGAAACTACCCTCTAGAGCAGCTGAGAATATTTTCATGACTTCGAGTGCTTCTTCCTCAGATCTTCCAGCAATAAAATCGGATAGATCTACTTCTTCCAACTGGTCCTTCACAGAAATGAGAATAGGCTTGGCAACTTCTGCTGCTCCTAATCCAAAACTTCTGTTGCTGAAACATATTTTAGTGAAAGAATTTCCTGGCTCCTTCAAGGGCTTTAAGAGTTCCTGAGCCTCCTCTGCTTCAATGAAGGCTCGTTGTCCTTTAGATATATCAAACACAGATTCACTTGGTGCATGTGCATCTATATTCACAGATTCACTGGGTGCATCACCATTATCAGATGTCACTGCTTCTTTGTTATCCTTGCCACGAGGTCCGTTTTTAAGAACATCTAGGATTAGCTTACTACATTCTTTGGCATAAAGCTGGACAGCAGAACCTCCATCACCATCCGGCTCCTTCTCATAATGTAGGTCAGCTAAGGCAAAAGCCATGTCCTCAATTCTTTTTGCATTCTCCTCAGCCTCTTCCTTGTTCAGAGTTCCATATTTTTGTGTGAAAATAGATTTAGCAGTAAGATTGTTGGTCATCCGCTCCACAAGCATCTGTCTAGTGTTCTGACTAGGAGGCCATAGTTTGATTGAAAATGTTCTGCGCTGTGAATTCACTTCAGTATCCATTGCAATAACACCTGCAATAGTGTTCATGTATATAATTTCCATATGAGGTATCGTAGTAAGGGAGAAAGGGACTAAAAAAATTAGTTCACCAAGGTTAAATGTTAAGAAAAAAGGTGTAAATAAAAACAAATCCTAAAATGTATTCTAGATATAATTTTTTTGTATGATGAAAATGGTAATTAATTTAAATATACTAATTAAGCTATCTTTGAAATATATTTGAAGTCCTAACTCCAACCTTATGACCTTTTGAGTTTTGAATAATTCGGTTCAGAGTCCAACAACAAAGTTTCTAAAAGAGTTTCGAAATATTTATATTTAATCCACTCCAATGCATATAAGTAACTCTTCAATCACCAATAAATTATGCGATCCACATAACAATCTCTATGACAATTAAGTGATAAACAAATAATATAAATCAGGGAGAAGTAAAAACAGCCAAACCAACTTCAATTTAAAATTACAGCCTCATTTCATTCCATTTCAGTTATAACCAGCTTTTGTAATAACCAATCAAATCAAACCAAGTAAAGCTTTGAAGCTAATAAAACTTGAACAAGAGGAATGAAAGCCATATTTTCACCATACAAAAATGAAGAAAGAAGGAACAAATAACTGCTGCAAATGAGATGATGATTTGTATGGTTTCATAGCTCATTGAATTTCTTACAATGTAGGCGATAAAAGGAGCTGCCTCACTAAAAGTCAATGGAAATCAGCTAATTTAATAGGACTTAACACCAAGAGGAGCATATTTAAGGGGAAAACACAGATAGCAAAGAAGCAGCCAACATTAGGTGCATGGGTCCAGGTTCAGGCACAACCAAAAGTGTATGTTTTTTATTAATTAATGAACAAGTAAACTAAAATTATCTTCCTCAATGAAATTTCCTAAAGAGGAAAAAAAGCTGACTTTTCTTTCCCCCAGTCCTACCCTGCATTTTTGTTCTGATTAATGGGCTTCCAATTCATATCCTATAAAAATAACTCTATCTACCTTTATATTTATACTAATTTTGAAGGATAAGCAATGCAGTCAAAACCGAGATGTTTATCTCACATAATAAAGCCTTGAGCATCTATAGTTATAAACTATTTTATGAAAGACAATACCAAGAACACAGGAACTATGAGGTTGCAATAAAATCAGAGAAGAAGCAGAAAAGGCATCAGGAACAGAGTAGCCTTCATAAAGAAGGAACTAGTATATCTCAGATATCCAGCAGAATGGATTTCTTATTAAAAATGGACTCATCAAGCATCGAAAGCATAAGTTGCCCCATTAAAGCACTTCAAACGAATATCTTATTCAAAGTTCTGTTCATCATATTAAAGGCAAAGGCATCTCATTCGTTCTAAAGTCCTCCTACCTCTCAACCCCCTTTCCATTAAAATGCAAAGATAACCACATGGATTTACGCACTTCACTATACTAGTTTCCCATATCTAAGGTAGAATAGTAATCAATTTCAAACGGACCACAATTGTAATAATTCTCAACTTTATTATGCCAACCCAATGCCCTTTAAAACTCATCACCAAGTTACGACTAAAAGCAGTAAGCAGGAGATCAAATTCGAGTACATAAAAAACTGATAAAAGAACACTAATCCCACGGTACAATGCGCATAGAAAAATATTTAACATTTCCGCATAAGGATGACCTGAAAATTTATGAGAAAACGAATAAAGACGAGGGGGTCTATAAAACAAGGATGCAGACAAAAACATCAAGTACGACATTTTTCCCTCCGCGAAAATCAACAAAGTCGCGGCTGGAAAATAGAAAACTAATTTCCTTCAAGTTTTTTATCTAAAAAATATAATTTCCTTCGCCCCCAATTAGAGCATAAAGATATAATGTTCTGCCAAATGCAAGTATGCAACAGATCTGAGATAGCGCAATGACAGAAACTTCGAATGAAATGAATTTAAACGAAACGAGAAGAAGAAGAAGAATTGTAAGGTATGTCGAAACCCTTTAGAGAAGGCGCAGTGAACTATAATAACGAAAAACTAATTATAGAGGCATATCTAAACAACAATACACTGAAACCCTAGAAGTGAGAAGAGGATACCTCTTGATCTGAGAGTCGGAACAGTACACAACCGTTCGAACGATATCAAATTCAAACGGTGAAATGGCACAGCAACATAAATACTGAATCAGAGAATGTGGAGGGAAAACCTAAAATGATAAGAAAACCGAAAAAGAAAAAAGAA
The DNA here is from genome assembly GCA_963210345.1 of Inga oerstediana. NCBI lineage: Eukaryota > Viridiplantae > Streptophyta > Magnoliopsida > Fabales > Fabaceae > Inga > Inga oerstediana. Next base: position 73,685,749 of record OY723399.1, on the reverse strand, counting down.
ACCGTTTTTATTTATTTATTTTATCATTTTTCCAGAAAGAAACGTTTTGTGAATTGTGATCATCAAAAGGTGTAATTGCTTTTAGCAAAAAACAAAAGAACGTGCAATTGCTGGCTAATTGGTAGCATGGGCCATTGAGGCCTATATTGTGGCCTTTTTACAAAAACACTTATTGCTCACTATGCTTCTTTTTTTTGGTTAGCCCACCCAACATTTGTACATGTATAAACTTTTTGTGAGCTACAAAAAAGAAACAAAAAAAACAAACCAATGGGAATTGGTCCAAGTGGTAAGCGGTTTAGTTTCGCTTAAGTAAGGTTTCGGGTTCGAGCCTTGTGTATGTACAAAATTCCCATTGGGAGACTCTCCTACCATAACTAGGTGCGCGATGCGGGTCAAATCCAGATGTAGTTGGGACAAAGCTCCGATGAACCGGGTGAGCAACCAAAAAGAAAAAAATAAAAAAAACATGTGAGTTCTCATAAATTCATCTCATTTTACAATTAAGCCTTTGTAGTGTTTTCCTTTTTATTATCCTTTTACGACTGCTCCAATTATAAGCATTAACACTCATACTTATAATATGCTAACTAGGAATTAATGTGGATACTGAATGAGCGACATGTAAGTTTTCTGAAAATATAAAATAAAAGTCCAACTACAAAAGTAGTGGACACCAAGACTGGAATACATGATATGTGTACTTGAAAAAAAAACAAAGAAAATAAAAAATAAAAAATAGATTTTTTTAAAGAAAATTAAATAATTGAATAATATTTATTTATAGTCAACGTAAAAATAAATTTTATACTCCTTATCGTCTCAATGCATATGTGTATGCGGCAAAATTAATCCAAATGCATATAGAGTGAATCTCACGTCATCAACTGATGTCACCTCTCTTACAGATTACTCAAGAATTATGAGTATAAGGATGAATATCTATTATTTAAAAAATGGCTAAGGTGCATTCTTTCATGTCTTTTCTCAATTACATTTAATATCCTAAAATATTTTTTATAACATAATGCTGGATAAATGGTGCGAACCCACAAGGGAAGATCCCACGAACCCACAACCAATTTTGAAATACACACACCCCAAGAAAGCTAAACACAGATCGACGATCCACTTGAACCCTTGAACACGAAAGAACAAGGACCCGAAGTGTTGGAAAAACGCCACAAGGTTGATCAAGCCTTGATAAGTTTGTTAGTTCTAAAAAGAACCCTTAGAGAGAATCCACTCTCAAGAAATAAAGTGCAGAAATGCAACTTTCATTTATGATTCAAATCTGAATTGTGTGTCTTACAAATGAAGAAGCACCAAGTATTTATAGGGAAATATGATCTAATTGTAGTAGGTGCAAATCTGAACATAGAAAAAACAAAGTCTAATACCATGTGCTAGGAAACCTAAAAGTCTAATACATGAACACAAAATTCTAATACAATCTAGAAGAAAGTTGAAAAATCAAATACAACATGCAAGAGAAAACAAAAGTCAAATCTGCCACCAACTTCTTATTGATTTTCGCACACCTAACTTCAAGAATATGTAATCAGCAAATCAAGGCTCAAAATGTGCTTATTTAGGCCCCAAATGAGCCTCCCATGTGTAGTACTAGGTCCAAGCTCTTTGTTTTGAAGTTTCCAAGCCCAAAACTTGATTAACAACTCCATATTTAGCACAAATGAACTTAGTGACGTTTTCAGCATCTTTGTTTTGTAAATCAGATTTATTGATCCAATTGCCAGTTGATTTACAACAACTTCTTCAATCAGCCCAATCAATGCTTCCTTGAATATTTTAGCTTGTGCTCTCATGATTTGTTGAGATGGAATTTGATAATGATCATTTGAAACGGAAGAGATGTCACTTGAATTTGAAGGGACAACTTGTTGATTCTGGATCGCATCATTCCCTCTCTCCTCAAAAGAATTCGTCCTCGAATCTTGACTTGAATTTGGAGAATTAATTTGTTGATTCTGGGTCACATCATTCCCTCTCTCCTCAAAAGGATTCGTCCACGAATCTCCACCTGGATCAAATGGACATATATCAGCCACATTAAAAGTAACAATAACAATATACTCACAAGCTAGATTAATCTTGTAAGCCTTATCATTTATTCTTTCAAAAACTTGAAATGGATCATCTCCTCTTGGAGCTAATTTTGATTTTCTTTGAACTGGAAATCTTTCTTTTCTCATATGCACCCACACCCAATCTCCAGGTTCAAAAAGAACATGCCTTCTTCCTTTGTTGGCCTTGAATGCATAATGTTCATTTTTCTTTTCAATTTGCTGTTTTACATGCTGATGAAGTTGCTGCACTATTTCAGCTTTCTTTTTCCCATCAAGACTTGCTCTCTCATCAATTGGTAATGGTAATAAATCCAAAGGAGTTAGTAGATTAAAACCATATACTATTTCAAAAGGAGAATAATTAGTAGATGAATGCACACTTCTGTTATATGCAAATTCAATGAATGGCAAACAATCTTCCCAATTTTTCAAGTTCTTTTGAATCACAATTCTGAGTAATTGTGATAAGGTTCGGTTAACAACTTCAGTTTGTCCATCAGTTTGTGGATGACAAGCAGTAGAAAATAACAATTTAGTACCAAGCTTTCCCCACAAAACTCTCCAAAAATGACTCACAAATTTGGTATCCCTATAAGAAACAATACTTTTAGGGACGCCATGAAGCCTCACAATTTCTTTAAAGAACAGATTAGCAATGTATGTGGCATCATCAGTTTTATGGCATGCAATGAAATGTGCCATTTTAGAAAATCTATCAACAACCACAAATATGGAATCCATTCCTCTTTTTGACCTAGGCAAAGCCAAAACAAAATCCATTGACATGTCAATCCAAGGTTCACTAGGTACAGGTAAAGGAGTATACTAACCATGTGGCAAGACTCTAGATTTAGCCTTTTTACATGTTATGCATTTAGCACAAATTCTTTCCACATCACGTTTCATTTTAGGCTAAAAGAAATGCTCATGCAAAACATCCAAAGTCTTTTTCACACCAATGTGACCCATTAAAACTCCCCCATGTGCTTCTCTAACAAGCAATTCATGCAATGAACATTGAGGCACACAGTCTATTTTCTTTAAACAAGTACCCATCAACTCCATAAAATTTAGCAAATTCTTTCTTTTCACAATCAAGGAAAAATTCAGCAAAATCAGCATCATTTGCATACAACTCCTTGATATATTCAAAGCCAAGCAACTTAGTATTAAGAGTTGAAAGAAGAGTATACCTTCTAGACAATGCATCAGCAACCACATTCTCATTACCTTTCTTGTATATGATGACATATGGAAATGTCTCAATAAATTTCAGCCAGCATGTATGCCTTTTGTTGAGCTTACCTTGACCAAGCAAATACACATAACAAAGGAAATCAATGTTTTCCATGCAACAATAAGAATTTTCCAGAATTGAAAACAAATGTTCCTTTCTCAAAACTTCAAGCACACATAGCAAATGATTCACATGCTCATCATGTTTGTTGCTATAAATAAGAGTATCATCAAAACAAGCTGCAACATGCATATAAGAACACCTACAAACTGCAAAATCAATGGGACAATGAAAATTAAAAGTGTTGAGTTCAAGGCATCTTAAGGGTACCAAGTTATCAACAATATCAAACTTTAGAGAACCAGAATGTTTTTCAATGTCACTTGAAGGAAATGAAGGTTCAAACCAGAATGTTTTTCAATGTCACTTGAAGGAAATGAAGGTTCAATGCTTCTTGAAGGTAAGAATCCATCGGGTGGCTTCTTAGGAATCAAATCCAAGAACACCTGCAACACATCAAAATCACAAGGAAAATAATGATTAAGATAATTAGTAACCAAAACAATATCCTTGCCATAACTCTTAACCTCACTTTTTTCATGACCTTTTTCATCTTTATTTTCACTGACTTCTTCACTCTCATTTTTACTCTCTTTATTTTGATAGCACTCCATGCTCTCAATATCTTGTTCTCTCTCAAAATGATTTTCTCTCTTTAGAACAGCTTCACTAAAATCACTTTCACTCATATTTTCACTTTTCATTTCATGATTGAGAGGAACTTCTTCAACCACAAGATTTGTGTTTGGACTAATGAGGTCTTCTTCAACACATTGGTCTGCAAGATATTCAACATTCAATACTTCCTCCTCCTTAGCTAGCACTTGCTCATCATTAGAAACTGCAACAATGAAGCTTTCAATCTCCTTTGCATTGGAGCTACGTTCTGAACATCTTTGTTGCTTGATTTTTTGCTCATGTTCAGCAATAAATTGAACCAAAGATCAATGTCCAAGAAGCTAAAGGTCTTTGCAAAAGAAGCCAATTCAGGATTAAGCCCATTCACAAAGCGATCCTTAGTGGCTTTTGAAGTTTCTTTCACTTTAGCTCTAGTCATAGCTAATTCCAACTCTTGAAAATATTCATCAACAGTCATGGAACCTTGTTTCAACTTCTGGAGATTTCTTTGGAATTTTGATTTGGAATTGTGACTAGACATCCATTGCTCTGCTTCATCACAAAATTCTAATACAATCTAGAAGAAAGTTGAAAAATCAAATACAACATGCAAGAGAAAACAAAAGTCAAATCTGCCACCAACTCCTTATTGATTTTCGCACACCTAACTTCAAGAATATGTAATCAGCAAATCAAGGCTCAAAATGTGCTTATTTAGGCCCAAATGAGCCTCCCATGTGTAGTACTAGGTCCAAGCTCTTTGTTTTGAAGTTTCCAAGCCCAAAACTTGATTAACAACTCCATATTTAGCACAAATGAACTTAGTGACGTTTTCAGCATCTTTGTTTTGTAAATCAGATTTATTGATCCAATTGCCAGTTGATTTATAACAACTTCTTCAATCAGCCCAATCAATGCTTCCTTGAATATTTTAGCTTGTGCTCTCATGATTTGTTGAGATGGAATTTGATAATGATCATTTGAAACGGAAGAGATGTCACTTGAATTTGAAGGGACAACTTGTTGATTCTGGATCGCATCAATAAATCACAAAATGTGTTAGGATATTGTATGCATTCAGAAAATATACTTAATGATATTTGAAAAAATACTTCAATATGTTGGATATACTTGACAACAAAAAACCTCAATTACATACATCACAAAATACTTTAAGATTTTAAATACTAGAAAAAAATACATCAGAATTCCTTAACCTTTAAAACCTAAGAGCCGAACAAAAGCTAAAAATAAAATTGAAAATGTAATAAAATACGTTTAATAGCATCTTAATTTTCCCTTAAAAGTTTAGAACAATCGGCATTGAAAAAACGAGTAAAACCAAATTCACACGGCAGGAACGAATCAAGCACTTGACAATGCAGACTTGCAAGAAGTAAAGGCACAAAAATAAATCCTTCCCTTTCTAAACCAAAGAGAAGAACAGAAGTAAGAACAGGTACATACCACATTTTACACGAACTTTGTGCGACTTCACAAAGCCGAATCGATCAATCCATCACTGTTTCTTCCTTCATGATAAAAGAAGCCATGCGTTTGGTCATTTTCTTGCCATTCTGAGATTCAGGATCCAATATATGATAAACATGGTCTTCTCCTTCCTGTTCAAACAGTTCCAGTTCACCTCTCCACCCACTCGTCTTCACACCCTCATAGAACCAAATTCCTCTGTCCCTCAACGGATCTTTCTCTGCAACACACACAAGAATCCTGCTTGGTGACCTCCTATGGCGCTTGTTCAAGCAAACGCCACCCTATGTATTTTTTTTTAAAAAAAATTATTTTCGTATTTTTCTTTTAGAACCCTATAATTATTTTTTTTTCAAAAGAACCCCATAATTATAGTTGATAACACACTTTAAACGCATTTTCATATCCACAAAAAAATTTAAAAAATTACCAAATAAATAATTAACAAAATCACTACTAAGTAAAATATAAGTGTTAAAATAAATAATTATTTTACTCATGCAAATCATCAATATTAATAATTATAACTACTAAATAAATACAACTTATATATAATAACATTTAATTTTATCTCATTTATTTTTTAGCATATACAAATGAGAATAATTTTTTTAGGAATAAAATGATAAAAGAAATTTCAGAAGCATTCTTCATCAAGGAAAATTAAAACAATTAAAAGTAGGAAACTTGAAAGTAAATATGAACGTTCTTTACCAACGTAGCAATTGATAAAACAATACGAACACCATTCCCTCCGTCATAAAAAACCAAAGATTTCTTCTCCTGTAGAAACATATGCAACATAATAGTAAGAAACTATTATTCAAAATAAACTGGTAAGTTATATATGTGATATAATGCAGCTAAAATAGCAATTAGATCAAATAAACTTACTACTTCGTGGCTAATGCTAAGTTGGACGACGCAGATCTAAAATTCGAAGCTTAATATAAAAATAATGGAAGAAGAAACAAGTGAAAAGAGAGAGAGTGTGCGTGTGTGAAGGAAGGAAGTGTCACCATCTTCATAAGATCTCCAGGGAAGGGAAAGAGATTGAAGATCTATTATTTATAGATGTAAAAATTTGGCAGACAATATATTTTTCAAAAAAAAAAAATCCTCACAAAGGTGATGAGTGACAAAGGAATAAATAGGAAGTAGCGATTGAAGTAGAGACGGTGTGAATGACAAAAAGAAGAGAAGGAGAAGATATGGGGACTATAAAGATAAAGAGTGATAGCACGTGTTAGATGGGGAGTGGAGATTAAGAGGATAAATGTGATAGAACCAGATTGCAGGAGAGAGAATAATTTAAAAAAATTTAAAAAAAATTACTTTGTGTGGCGCTTCCTAAGGCAAGTGCCACACAAAATATATAGCAGCTGTGGCACTTCCTTAAGCAAGCGCCACAGCTGCTGCTACTTCTTTTTTTTTTTTTTTTTTAAAACACCTTAGGTGGCACTTCTTCAAGGAAGCGCCACAAAATGTCACCAAGCAGCTATGGCACTTCCTTGAGGAAGCGCCACCTAAAGTATTTTTTTTAAAAAAAAATAAAAATTTAAAAAATCTAGAAAGAAGCTGTGGCACTTCTTTAAAGAAGTGCCATAAAAGGTGCACCACTAATATCTATTTTTGTAGTAGTGGCGAGAAGCATAACACTATTCATGGAGACATTGAGAGTGAAACTGCTGTCTTCACTGCTGAGCCCCAGTCTTCCAGAATCTAGATCTAAAAAAATATACTGCAAATATAAATACCTCAATCCAAAAACAGGACAAAGGGAATTAAAAATATAATTCCCTTTTTTTTTTTCATTTGATCAACAATAGATTTGGCCTACAACTTCATAGAATCTAGAGTTGAAGAAATTCATTACAAAATAAAACACCTCAATTCAAGAATGTTGCTGTCTATGCAATGCAAGGGATATAAGTTTAGTTCATTAGAGAAATCATAATTGTTGTTTGTTGGTAAAAAAAAAGTCATATGTAAATTTATATTTTATTAATTACTCATAATGTACCATCAATATAAATATACTCTCCAGCATCTCCAAATATATACTTCTTTGGATTACTTCAACTAATTCACCGAAACATTAACTTATTAAACCTGTCTTAAATCAAAAAAAATTTCAACATTACTCATATTAAATAAGATTTTCAATGAAAGAGAAAAATATAAAAGTCACCTTGAAACATTAATTACATGGACAAAATTTACAAATACACATATTCTACCCCCTAAATGACTTATATGATGGACATATGAATTCTTTAAAAAGTAATTTATATTGTGGATCGGACTAAGTTATTTTTATCTAATTTACATGTATCAAGAAAAATTGTTGAAAAAATTAAATTTATTACAGAATTCAAGTGATTTATGACATTACTTTTATTTAAACATCAAAACCATATTAATTTATACTTCCATTATCCTAGTTTGATATGAGTGTATATGAAATTAAAATATTTTATATTTCTCAAAGAGTTAAAATGCATCTAATACTTTAGAGTATTTCTTCATTAACGCTAAATATTTAAAAACTAATTTTTGATGCATTCCACATCCTAAACTATTTTTCAAGTAGCATACTATAGTATCTTAAAGTATTTTCTAAATATGCCTATATTTAATAAGGATAATAAACACCCTAAAGTATATTTTTTAGCAGTAATTTCTTCTAGAATCTCTCCTTCTCCTTTTAAAAGAAGTTCTTTTTTTCTTAAAAAAAAGGAGGGCATGTGCAACCCATGTGTTATTTTCACCCCACGTTCTCTCTTTGCCATTATGTGCTCGTTTGGAATAGCTTATTTTTTGCCAATAAGTGCTTATAAATCGTGATTCACAGTATACAAGGTAAGTATGTGAGAGGAGTTTTATCTCGGCTTGCGTAATAAGGACTTATTTTTTAAGAAATAGTGATCCCAAACATGCCTATTCTACATTCAAACCGAGAAAAATTAGTGTCAGTTTGGATTCATATTTTCAACACAACTTTTTTTTTAAAAAAAAAACATGTTTAAAAATGTGTTTTTATTATGTGTTCTTCAAAAAAGCTAAAATTTGTTCTGCAAACAGAAGAAATCAGAATGTTTTTGTTATATTTTTATGGGTTAAGGGGCAAAATTACCCTTAAACTTTTCTCAAAAATGCACTCACCACCATAAACTTTTTTGTGTGTGCAAAAGTAACTATGAACTTTTAAAAATGGTGCAAAAGTAACCATGAACTTTTAAAAAAGGGTAAAAGTGACACTACCGTTAATGGCCGTTTATTCAAAAGTTTTTAAGGGGCAAAAATACCCATAAATTTTTCTTAAGAATGCACTCACCACCATAAACTTTTTTTTAGGTGTAAAAATAGCCATAAACTTTCAAAAATGGGGTAAAAGTGACGGTTATCTTACTGGGTTCAAATGTAATCTTTTGACTGTTCTAAGTCCAAGAAAAAAACACATCGACTTGTCCACCATGATTTTTCCAAGCCAAAAATTGAAAAACCCATCTTCAATGAAGATGACATTTCTATCCTGCTCTCACCGACGTGCAGTAAATAGAATTGTTGAGATCCTTCCCCATCAACAATTTTGGCAACTGTGTTTACGACACCATTGATATCAACAATTCTATTTACGACATGTCGGTGAGAGCAGGATGATGACGTCATCTTCATTGAAGATCAGTTTTTCAATTTTTGGTTTGAAAAAATCATGGTGGACAAGTCGAGGTGCTGTTTTCCTATATTTAAAACAATCAAAAGATGATATTTGAACACAGTAAGAGAACCGTCACTTTTGCCCCATTTTTGAAAGTTTATGGTTACTTTTGCACCCAGAAAAAAGTTTATGGTGGTGAGTACACTTTTGAGAACAGTTTAACTTTTGAGTAAACGGCAGTTAACGATAGTGTCAGTTTTGCCCATTTTTTGAAAGTTTATGGTTACTTTTGTGCCATTTTTAAAAGTTTATGGTTACTTTTACATAAAAAAAAAGTTTATGGTGGTGGGTGCACTTTTAAGAAAAGTTTAAGGTTAGTTTTGCCCCATAACCCTATTTTTATTACCGTTTGTTTTGCAAAAATTAAAAAAAAGCCAATCATACTAATATAGTAAATCATTAAGTTACAAGTAGGATTGAACCCACAATCTTCCATTTATGGGAATCGTTCATATCATTAGGCTATAAATTGGGCTAATATTGGTTTGATTTTTCATTTCTCTTTAAATTATCCTGTGAAACAAATGGTACTGAATGGAAAGGGACAAAGGAAATTGCCAAGAAAGGGATTACATGACTGAACCACCGCATGCTAACGGCCAAGAATTGCAAGTTTTAGAAGTTTTTATTTGATACATAGGAAGGCTTAGAGCCGGTAAAACAAAATTACATATCAAGGGGACTAACTCCCATAATCTCATTTGCCATCAAAGTCCTTATGAAGGAAGGACACGTATCAAATATGAATGCATCAGCGATCCTGTTCTTTTCCCTTGGGATATAACCAACCTGCAAGTTCCATGAATAAGACAGGATATTCTTAACCCTTAGGAATAGCAGGCTATAGCGGTCATGATTGTTCTTCTCAAGCAGCATGTCCACTGGATTCTTTGAATCAGATTCTACAAATACTCTCCGAAATCCCATGTCCCAAGTCAGTTGCAATCCTTTAAACAAACACCATTCCTCTGCTTCAATAACACTGCACGCTCCCACATAATGATAAAAGCCCACAATCCATTTTCCTTCATGGTCTCTCAAGACACCTCCACAATTTGCCCTACTCTGACTCCTGGTAACAGCACCATCAACATTCAATTAAGGGAAGAATCAGATACCATAGAGAGACGGGAAAAAAGACAAGATTCTCACACTCTAAGGGCCTGTTTGGTACAAGGAACATTTTAGGAGGGAACGGAAAAGAAGGGAAGTGAATGGAAAGGAAGGGAAGATTGAGAGGGAACTTAAAAGAGTGAGCTGTTTGGTAGACATGGGAATGGAACATAGGTTGAGGGAATATGAGATGTTTGGTTGGAAGAAAAGAGAGTTGTTTAAGTAGGAAGATTGTGTGAAAAACCTAAAATACCTCTAACTTCACCAGAAGTTCAAGTTCAAACTTAACATTCCAGTTCGAACTTAACAACCCTATTCGAACTTAATAACCCCAGTTCGAACTTGACCCCGTCTTTACTATTCATCGTTTTCCTCGTGGTACTATTCATTGTTTCACCAGAAGTTCAAGTTCGAACTTAACATTCCAGTCCGAACTTAACAACCTATTTCGAACTTAATCAATCCAGTTCAAACTCGACCTCGTCTTCACTGTTCATCGTCTTCCTTGTTTCAGCTTTCGACTCTACTTTTCTTTCACATCTATTCATCCACTACAACCCACATCACAAACATACCAATTTATAAGCTCATACTAAATTAACCCACTCATTTTCCGCATCTCTCCGATTGTTCAACACATAGCACAAACAGGAACAATATTGCCCACTTCACGCCATAAACCACAACATAATCAGACCAACATTACCTTGATTCAGAGTTCTATTTCACACGCCGTTCACCTCTTCCCTTTTCCAGACAAACTTTTGACACTATACCAAGCTGGTTTACTAAAGCCTTCAGCGCGTTGTGCCTCCGTCTTTTATCTATTTCATATTTTCAGGTGCATTTTCGTCTCACATTTTATCAGTCCTGGGAAATTTTGAAGTTCATCCCACTTTTGGTGGGAACCCACTTTCCCATAGTTAAAGGAACATTCAGCTTGGTGGGAATCTAAGTTGCTATCACTTTGGGCAGCCAAACAGGCTGTAAGGGTTTGTTTGGTTCGACGGAAGAGAGGGGATGAGAAGGATTTTAATAGAAGGGAGGGATTTTAATATTTCATTGTTTGGAATGATTAGAAGTAAGGGCAGAGGAGAAATTTTAATGTTACACTGTTTAGTTTAGGAGGGGAGGAGAGGGAAATTATTTTCACGTGGACAACTTTACCCTTGTGTTATAAGTGATTTTTCCCAACTCTATTAAATGTATAATAAAGTTTAATTATAAATAACATTTTTATGTGCTAAATTATAAATAACATTTAATACAATTATATATATACATATTTTTTTTTATAATTATAGTTATATATATACTATCAGTTATAATTCCATGGGCATTTTAGTCTAATTGGTCAAATATTTTCAACCTCCCCTCCAAATCCCCTAAGGGGAGAGGTTTTAAAGGGAGGGAGGGGAAAATTTCAAAAAATTTCCCCTCCCCTCCAAAATTTCTAGTCTTGCCAATCAAGGGGCGGAGAGAAAAATCCCTTCCTCCCCTCCCCTCAAACCAAACAGAGCTTAAGAGGTAACTTGACAATCCTATTTAAGATATTATAAGATACTAAATATGAGAACCTCTTTTAGAGGTGATCCGATCATTAGTTGGCTAAGGTTGTGATGAAGGACTAGTCGTTTAGTTAGACCAACCCCCAATTTGTAATAAGAAACAATTCATTCAAAGATAAAATGATACAAAGCAACTTGCGCTACTTACATCACAACCACACCCAAACAAGATAAAAAAAGCCCAAGTTGATTAAAAACATGAACATAAACAAAGCAAACATTGGATTAAATAAGAAAACACCAATGGGTTGGGTCAAATAGAATGTAGTATTCCCTCACAACGTGATAAATCAAAGTTCAAGTTTCCGCGGGAGAAATACCCACATTTAGTACCAGAAAAGTGTCTTGAACAGGATTGCCTTTAATAGAAGGCTATTTGTGCTTAGTAAAAAGAAAAAGGAAAGAAAACTTGTAGACTAGACTGAGAAAACACAGTATGCAAGCTCAATAACTAGATGAATTGCACTAGGACCCATGTTCTCTTCCTAAAATGGTAACCAAACTAATGAAAATTAATTTGGCCCAATTTAGGCCTAAATGATTTCCATATGCACTACTACAAAAAACATTTTTAACGTCCCTTTTTTAGGCCTTTTAACGTCTGAAAACAAGGGGACGTCTATGTGAGCGACGTAGTAAAAAATGGCAATAACGTCCGTAGATAAGAGGACGTCTAAAATCTGAACTTTAGACGTCCCCACTTTAAATTGGGGACGTCTAAAGTGCCACTGTGGGACTTTAGACGTCCCCACTTTAAAGTGGGGACTTCTAAAGTGGACTTTAGAAGTCCCCACTTTAAAGTGGGGACTTCTAAAGTGCCACTGTGGGACTTTAGACGTCCCCACTTTAAAGTGGGGACTTCTAAAGTGCTTTTTTTAAAAAAAAAAAAAATTCGTTTATATTACAGATATGGACTAAACAGTATTTAAAATCAGAAATTACATATCATCGTCAATAAAATTACAGATCTAGTATCTGAACTCCAAATCCAAAATCTACACAATAATAACTCTAAAGCTGAAATCTCATAAATAGAAGATGATAACAATAAGATGAATCAGTTGCGAAAAACTTATCTCCTTCTATTATTAAAATTCATTTTCTCATAACAATGAATAGAGAAGAGCAACAGAGAGAGATGTACCTCATTTTCTCAGTGGGAACGTGGCCATGAAGCATGTTTTGGAGTTTCGATCTACAAACCATAACAACACGAGTTAGAAGATAAAATAGAAGGGAAATCCAAAGAAAAAAAGAGAAAGAAGATAAAATAGTAAGAAACATAATAGATCTGGTGAAAAAGAGAGAGAGCAAAGAAGAAGCAAGAGTTAAATGCGTGGTGGTAAGCATTACAGATCTGGTGAAAATAAAGAGAGAAAAGAAGAAACAACAACATATAAAGAAGAAGAAGTAAAAGTTAAATGTTTGGTGGTAGTGGTTGCGTTGATGAGAAAGAAGAGTGTGGATCTATAAAACTGACAAATAAAGACTGTCAGTACAGATTTGAATTGTTTTTTACGTCCCCAATTTAATTTAGGGACGTCTAAAGTTGTTTAGTTAATTTTTTTTTTTACTTTAGACGTCCCCAATTCAAAAAGGGACGTCTAAAGTTACTTTAGACGTCCCCAATTTAATTGGGGACGTCTAAACTTTTTTTTTTTTTTTAAAAAAAAAAAATCAGGGACGCCTAAAGTGGTGTCCCTGATATATCAGGGACACCACTTTAGGCGTCCCTCATATTAGGGACGCCTAAAGTGGCGTCCCTGATATTTAAGGGACGCCTTTTGACGTCCCTAATAGCTGGTATCAGAGCCAGAAGGGGAAGTAGGGATGGATTAGATGTCTTGAAGTTCTGGAAAATTTATGAAGTTCTTATGAACATTTCTGGATAAGTATGCTCTGTGGTTGCGACTTCGGTTGATCTTCCACATCAGAAACATGTTAATCTAAAGCTAAGTCTCTGCTTAATATTATTATCATCTGATAGCATGCAAACTAGTTGATCAATGATAGCATATGAACTTCGTCCGTCTTTTCTAGGGCTATGGCAGTAAGTCCCGACGGATAGGGCAGGTAAGTCCAGACGCCTATTGTTCGAATGTTCATATGATATTAGGGTTCAATGTTCAAAGGCATAGGCTAAGTGATAATAATATTTGCAGATTTTTATCTTTATAAGAACATACAAAGAAATGTTTATAATAACTCCATAAGTAGCCCAGAAACTTCACCAGATCTAACATATCTCTACCAACTGGAAGGTGAAGGTATCAGCAGTAAAGTTAATTATGAATTTCTTTAGATCTAGCTCTTTTCGCTCCAACTCCTCTCGCTCTTCTAGATCTTCTGCACCTCCTTCTACTCCTTCTTCTTCTTCACAACAACCTGGTCCTATGACCAACAAAAGTTTTGGGAATCCGTCCCTCAAAAATAATATTTTCAATAATGAAATCCATTTTGAAGATATTAACCAAAAATTTAGTGATTGGACTATTCCAGTCATTAACCAAAATGATCTATACAAACCTGAGGATAAAAAATATTTCAAAACTTCTGATTATATAATCAGGACTGTTGAGAAAACAATTCCTCTAAAAGAAGAACCAACTGATATGTGTATCTTATTAGAAGATTCAATCTTAAAACACCAAAAGAAATTTCAATTTATCCACATAGGGTGTGTTCAGGTTGCTGTCATCCCTTTGGTAAAAGCTGGTCTTGATGTCTCGACATTAGTATGTGTTAGAGATGGTAGACATGAAATCTTTTCAAGATCACTTTTTGGAATGGTTGAAGCAGGTCTTAATGAAGGACCAATTTACTTCAATTGTTTCCCAAACTTAACAGCTTCATTACATGATGATCCTGTTATTGAATGTTTAAAACTAAGTTTGAAATTGCACGGATTCCACATGAAACCTGGAGTTTCACCTGTAGCCTTAGTTTACAGGATCCAGTACAAAGTCATGAATTCGTCAACTTCAAATGTCAAAATGTTTCCTCAAGGAAAAGAAACATGTCTATTTCTAACAGATGCTACTAGAGCAAATGTTAATATTCCAAAACCAATAAAATGGGAAGATATCACTCTTCCAGATGACTGGGAAATGACTAAAATTGCTCCTGTCATACCAAAACCTGTGAATAATTCTTTCAATATCACCCAAAATATTGATGGAGATGTTAGAATTACATTTGATAGATCCAGAAGGTCTTTCTCCTGTGCTTCTAGAACTCCATCCATTGCAGAAAGTTACAGGACTGCTCTAGAACAACCTTCTAGGCATTCTTGTAATTCTTCTGTCAAAGATCAAATTATTTCACCTTCAGTAATGCAAGGTCTTAGTGAGTCAGCCAGTGTTGTCAAACCTGTCTACCAAAACTTAGACCAAGATACTGAAAATGAAACCCAAACTTGCCAATCTCCAACATACTCTGACATGAATGTGATTGAGCAACAATTTGAATTAGATAAGGAACTCTTGAGGAAAGATTTCTATTCTAAGGAAAACTCTGAAAAACGAAAATGGTTTTTCCAAAAGTTTAAGACTGAAGGATTGCGAAAACCAATACAAGAAAAGTTTTATAAAATGCTTGAAAGGTATAAACTTCATATTCCTTTCTTTCTCTGGTTTGAAGCCTATGTGAAAGATGAGAATATAAAGGATTATCCTTTTAAACCTTTTGAGGAAGTAAATGCTTCTTGGATTTTGAGAAATGAAGAGAAAGTTGAATCTGATCTTCCTCCAAAACAATCTTACCAGATCCCTGGTACAAAAATTGGTGATACAACTGTTATTGCCTCTCCCTTCAAAATAAAAGATCCCAAAACAGATTCCAATGATATCAAAAACATCATTGAACAAAATAATTATACAAATTCTTATCTTCAAACTCTTGGAGAGCATATTTTGAAAAAATCTGTTACTAGTGAAACTAGTAAGCTAGTCTTACCTAGTTCCGCCAGTATACAACCAATTTTCAAACCTTACACTATCCCTGCAAATACTGCGAGTAGTGTTAAAAAGAAAAGTTTGCAAACAAGGATTGAGGAAGAACTAAAAAAGATTACGATTCCTGAAACCCCTCAACCTATCAAAACTTCATCTTCAGCAATAAATGTTGTGAAAGACAATCAAACAAGTGAAAGTGAAGATTGTCAAAAAATTCATGAAATAAAACAAGAAGGTTGGAGAAATCCAACAAAATTATATTATCCGAGAGCCACTCCTCCGGATATAATGCTCGAAGAAAGGGATTCTGCTCTTCGACAATTTAATGCAAATAACATCTACGTTTGGAACATAGATGGTCAATCTGAAACAAATATTTTGGAATTATGCCAGCAAATGACAATGGTCAGCAATGCCTATGCGATATATAATAACTATCAAGAGGAAGACGTTATTCATATATTGATCTCTGGCTTTACTGGACAACTCAGAGGTTGGTGGGATTTCCATCTCACAAATGAACAAAAAAATCAAATTTTACAAGCCATTAAAACTACTCAAGATGGCATAATTCTCAGAGATAGTATTGGCGAACCAATGTCTGATGCTGTTAACTGTCTTATAGTTAACATTATAGCTCACTTTGTTGGTGATCCAACACTATGGAGGGATAAATCGGCAGATCTTCTGTCAAATTTGAAATGTAAAACTCTATCCAATTTCAGATGGTATAGAGATAACTTCCTCCTGAGAGTGATGGCCAGAGAAGATGGAAATCATCCTATCTGGAAAGAAAAATTTCTTGCTGGTCTTCCTAGATCTCTAGGAGATAAGATCAGAGAAAAAATTAGAAACCAAACTGGTGATGGTCAAATCCATTACGAAAATTTAACATATGGACAGTTAATTGCAATTGTTCAAAAAACTGCTTTAAAAATTTGTCAAGAAGATAAAATCCAACATCAACTTGCCAAAGAAAAAGCATCAAACCGAAAAGATTTAGGAACCTTCTGTGAACAATTTGGTTTCCCTGCTTGTAAAAAATCTAAAAAACCCAAACACAAGCACGAAGACAAAGATTACAAGGCTAAAAGATATTACAAAAAATATCGAAAACCTTGGAAAAAACCAAAAACAAACAAACCCAGAAATTTGAAAAATGAATTTAAATCAAAACCTCCTATGGATCTTCCCAAAGGAAAAATTGTTTGTTTTCGATGTGGCAAAGAAGGTCACATGGCAAAATATTGTAGGCTTAATAAAAGAATTAATGCCCTACAACTTGAAGAACCAGTTCTTCAACAATTAAACAATCTTTTGATTGAAGAAACCTCTTCTGAAGAAGAATATGAAGCATCATCATCTGAAGAAATCAATGAACTTCAGCAAGATGATATTTCATCCTCCTCCTCATCTGAAGATGATTTTAAAATAAATTGTCTGAGTACTTCGGTACTTAGTAATGATTTAATAAAAGAATCTAGAAAGGTTGATCTAGATGGCCCAAACAAGGGGATCCCGAATTCATACACATGTAGGATTCCTAGTAGGGTTGATCACCTGGATGGAACTGGTGAGAGTACAATATGTGTGCTTGACGATCTGGTTAATGATTCGATTGAATCCAGGCAATTTATAAATACCATTGAAGAAGATTTGGTGTTTGAAATAATTAACTCTCTTCCAAACAATGAAGAAAAGGTTAAGTTTTTCAACAAATTAAGAGAAAGCACTGCTTCTTCTTCTTCAAAACCAAACCAAAAATATTTGCAAAAGAATTTGCAAACAAAATATGATTTTTCTGAAATAATCAAAAGATTTCAGTCTAATCCAAAACCTGTTTCAATTTCTGACCTTCAGAATGAAATAAACTATTTAAAAGAAGAGATAAGAAATCTGAAGAATACTCAGGATTTCCATTCTCTTATTTTAAATCAAATTCAGGAAGAAAGTCTTGATATGAAAAAGAAAGACAAAGAAGAAGAAAATTCATCACAAAATGATGAAGAACCTTCTGCGAATTTCTTAAATATTATATCAAGAGTTTTGGTCCAAAAATGGCATGTGCCAGTCAAAATTATTGTTGCTAATACCTTTGTGTTAGAAACAATAGCTTTGTGGGATACTGGTGCAGCTCTGAGTTGCATCAGAGAAGGTCTTATTCCAACAAAATTTTGGCAAAAAACCACAGAAAAACTTTGTGGACCAAACAAATCTCCATTAAATGTTAGCTACAAGCTTCCTAATGCTGTAGTTGAAAACAATGGGGTCAAAATGGAAGAACTCTTTATTCTGACAAAAGTTTTATCTCAAGATGTAATTCTTGGG
The DNA here is from genome assembly GCA_963210345.1 of Inga oerstediana. Lineage (NCBI taxonomy): Eukaryota > Viridiplantae > Streptophyta > Magnoliopsida > Fabales > Fabaceae > Inga > Inga oerstediana. Next base: position 73,667,573 of record OY723399.1, on the reverse strand, counting down.
TCTCCTTTCATCAGTAGATTAATACCTTATTTAACACTTAACAAAGGTATTGAATCTGATGTTATGGGAAAAAGAGTTTTCTTCGAACTTGTTGATCCACCTTATACAAAATTTATAAATCAAATTGAGTATAAGGAAAGTCAAATCAATTTTTTGAAAGAAGAAGTTTCTTACAAAACAATTGAAAACCAATTGGAGAAACCTTTTCTAAAACAAAAAATCCAAAAGGTTTTGGAAAATATCCAAGACATAATTTGTTCTGATTTTCCAAATGCTTTTTGGGAAAGGAAAAAACACATAATTGATTTGCCTTATGAAAAGGATTTCAATGAAAGAGCAATCCCAACGAAAGCTCGTCCAATTCAAATGAACCAAGAACTCTTGGAACATTGCCAAAAAGAAATTTCTGATTTACTTGAAAAGGGTTTAATCAGAAAAAGCCAAAGTCCTTGGTCGTGCGCGGCCTTCTATGTAAACAAAAATTCTGAGATTGAAAGAGGAACCCCAAGACTTGTAATAAATTACAAACCTCTTAATCAAGCTCTCCAATGGATTAGGTATCCTATACCTAATAAAAAAGATCTTTTGAATCGCCTTCATCAGGCCAAAATATTTTCAAAATTTGATATGAAATCTGGTTTTTGGCAAATCCAAATATCAGAAAAAGATAGGTATAAGACTGCATTCACAGTCCCATTTGGGCAATATGAATGGAATGTTATGCCTTTCGGGTTAAAAAATGCACCCTCAGAATTTCAAAAGGTTATGAATGAAATTTTCAATCCTTTTACAAAATTTATCATTGTCTACATTGATGATGTTTTAGTGTTCTCAGAATCAATTGATCAACACTTTAAACATGTCAAAATCTTTGTAGATGTTGCTAGGTTCAATGGCTTAGCAGTTTCCAAAACCAAAATTAGTCTATTTCAGACAAAAATTCGGTTTCTTGGTCATCATATATACCAAGGGACCATTGTCCCAATTGATCGTGCAATTCAGTTTGCCGATAAATTTCCAGACCAAATTCTGGACAAAACTCAACTTCAAAGATTCTTAGGTTGTTTGAACTACGTAGGTGATTTCATTCCTGACCTAAATAATATCATTAAACCTCTCCATGAGCGTCTTTCAAAAGTTCCTCCTCCATGGACTGATGATCATACTAATGTGGTTATCAAAATCAAATCCTTGGTCAAAGATCTTCCATGCTTGAATCTCCCAAATCCACAAGCATTCAAAATTGTTGAAACAGATGCCTCTGACATAGGTTATGGTGGCATTCTTAAACAAAGAATTGATGGTAAAGAGCATTGCATTGCATTTACTTCAAAACATTGGAATAGGGCTCAACAGAACTATTCCACAATCAAAAAAGAAATTTTAGCAATCGTTTTGTGCATAAACAAATTTCAAGGTGATTTGCTAAATCAAAAATTTTTAATTAGAGTTGATTGTAAAGCTGCAAAAGATGTTTTGCAAAAAGATGTTAAAAATCTTGCATCAAAACAAATCTTTGCTCGATGGCAAGCAATTTTAAGTGTCTTTGATTTTGAAATTGAATTTATCAAAGGTACTTCAAATTCCCTACCAGACTTTCTAACCAGAGAGTTCTTGCAGGCGAAATAAGGTGACCAAAATGAGTGATCGAGAAAAGAGAAAGAAGCAAAGGGCCAAAGCCCAAACAAAAGAAGATCCAGAAAGGATCGCAAAAGAAGATGCAGCCCAACTAAAGGCTGCAATCAAAATGTCAAAAGGGTCATTGACCCAAGGATCTTCGATCCACCAAAAGGGTTCCCCTTCAGGGACCAAACCCATTCAAAAATCTGCTGGAACCATAATGGACCCTTCCTATTATGGAATTCCAATTGAAACTCTTTTAGCTTTACAAGCTAACCAAAATTTGGCCAAGTTGCCAACCAAAACATGGGCTGACGTTACCGAAAGGAAACAATCCAAAGCCTTAACCCCATTTTCATTGGATCCAGAATCCCTTGCTCTGGCAATCCAAAAAACTTCTCAAACAATTTCAAAGGCTGGTTCAACCTCAAAAGAATTGGCCATTTATTCCCAACCAACACAAACCACCTTTGTGTTAAAACCAGAAAAGGTCTTAAACCTTTTCCACACAGAACCAGGTTTCTGTGACAAAAATCCTATTGCATTGGCAACCAAAATTTATCCAAAAGGATTTCATTTTAATCCAAAAGCTTTGGAAAAAACACAAAAGTTTTATGAGCTTATTCTTGTAGATACTGAATCTACAGAAATAAGACATTTTGTAGATAAAGAACATCCTGACGATAAGAGTATCCATGGATATTCCACTTTCAGATTCAGGAAGTTTTTACTACCAAAAGATTGGGGTCAAGACCTCAATAAAAAGAAAAGATTTTCAATAGAAAATATGGATCCAATTGGTTTCACTTACTGGGATTATTTGGATGCATGGTGGTGTACCTTCTGGTACCAAAACCCAAGTTTTAGTCATACTTGGCTTTTCATGTTTTCGTATGACTTGGAAATAAAATACCAATTTCCATTGTGGTTTAATCAATGGTGGGATTATTTCGGTCCTATCCAAGAAATTTTACCAACCACGGTGAAAATTGGGTTCGACTATTTTAAAAGTCGGATCAATCTTAATGAAGATCCCTTCCCAGCAGATCTTCATTATTTTTCAAAATTTGGTTTAGCCTGGGTATTCAAATGGACTTACAAATATGGTCCTTCAAAGTATCAAAAGTTTTTTCCGATATTACAACGGACCTCTTCAGTCAAATGGTGGATTAAGTTTTCATACATTAATAATGTATCGGAAACAAATCTCAAGAAGTGGTTCAAACGGAATCCAAAATTTCTGATGGCAGAAGATCACGAATCAGCCGTGTTCCTAAACCAGAAGGCAAAAATTTCAGCATGTTTGGCATCGGCGACTGACAAGCAGGCCCTAGCCCAACAATTGCATGAAATCCTTGGGCTTCTTCAAACCCAAGAACCAAAATCAAGTCCTTCGGCCCAATCCTCAGATGAATCAGAAGCTGAAGACCCGGCCCAATACTTTGGCCATGATTCGGACGATGAGATCATTAGCCTCGGTGAAGATTGATTCGGACGCAAAACTGTCGGCACAAGAGTCCAAGACTTGCTGACGCAAAAGATTCCCTGCTTTTGTAAAGTTGTAATTTTGCCTTTACTTTAGCAGACAAATTGATGTAATTCACTTTTACTTTAAGTAAAAGCAAAAGTAAAAGTACTTTTACCTGAGTAATATGTTTTCTACTCCGGTTAAAGTAATTTTACTCAAAGTAAAAATGTGCATAGTAACTGAGTCGAAAGCCTATAAAATGGCATTCCATTTCAGTTGTTAAGCACCCCGAGTTGTGTTGACGACTCAATTCTCTCTCCCCTCCTCTTCTAAGGTTAATAAACCTTTGTGTGTTTACTTGTTTTCCTGTAATTTTCCTTATGTTTGTACCATTTTAATCTTCAATAATATATCAGTTTTCTAAATCTTCATCTCTTTTATGCATTTATTATCATTCTGCATCTAATAACTTAACAATTCCGATTGGTCTCTACTTCTCTCCCTTTCTGTCTCTTTAGTTTTTTCGATCATTACGTGGGATTAGCTGGTATCAGAGCCTTTTGACGTCCCTAATATATATTAGGGACGTTAAAAGGTGTCCCTGATTAAAAAAAAAAAAAAATTTACTTTAGACGTCCCCAATTAAATTGGGGACGTTTAAAGTGACCAAAAAGCGTTCCTGATTTAAAAAAAATTAACTTTAATTGGGGACGTCTAAAGTGACCAAAAGGCGTTCCTGATTTAAAAAAAAAAAAAAAAAATTTAACTTTAGACGTCCCCAATTAAATTGGGGACGTCTAAAGTGACCAAAAGGCGTTCCTGATTTAAAAAAAAAAAAAAAAATTTAACTTTAGACGTCCCCAATTAAATTGGGGACGTCTAAAGTGACTTTAGACGTCCCTTTTTGAATTGGGGAGATCTAAAACTATTCAAATCTCACTCAGAATTACAAAAATGCCACCGCCTTTATTTTTTACGTCCCTTTTTTAAAAAGGGACGTCCTTTAGGGTCGTAATTGCACTAGGACCCATGTTCTCTTCCTAAAATGGTAACCAAACTAATGAAAATTAATTTGGCCCAATTTAGGCCTAAATGATTTCCATATGAAAGTCCCAAAAGAGCTACTCGCTTCAGCAATCACAATAATTACATATAAAAAAAATTCTATAACGCTGCTTTTTAAAACGGGCAGCCGGGCAATTGAGGATGGCTAGCATCTTGAGCAAGTCCCGGTGACGCTCAATCTTCTCCATGGCGCAGGTCCATGCCTGCTGGAAGGAGAAAGTTAAGGGCGTCTTCACCGGTTAAAAGATCACTTCTGATTCCAACGAATCAAAAATCAACTCCGATTCGTTCACGCTCCTCCCGTTTGCTGATGAAATGAAGAAAGCAATAAGAGTGGCGATGAACAGTTTGTGTCAGGAAAAAAAGTACCTATGTAACATTAAAAAAAGAAAAGGATGAAAGTAATGTTAAAAAATGGACCTGTTTAGTGTCGAAAGAGATGGAGTAATCTTCTCAGCGACTTCAAAAAGATTAAAAAGTGGGAAATGAATATGAAGCATGAGTCTAAGTCATTCTGGATGATGAGAAACAATGAGCAGAGGGTGAAGAAATTGCCTGGTTTCTTCGACGGGGAGGAGTATAACGTCTTAAACAGAGAAGCATGCACTACAGCATTTCCGTTGACACTAATTAAAGTGTCAGAAGCAGAGAAGGGTGAAAGCTTATGACTTGTATGCCCTACTTCGGATTACTCTAGTTTAGGGGCGAACAGAATTAGATTCTCAAATTTGAATTTATTTATTAAATTTAAATTTTGTTAACCTTGCAGGGTAAATTCAAATTCGAATTTCATTAATAAATTCAGATTTTATTAATATATTCAAATCTCATTCCGTAAAAAAAAAAAAAAAAAAAAATCTAATTTCATTAATTATTAAAATAAATTTTGATTCAACATCTCAACAAAATGTAAAGTGGGGTTTTGAATTTGCAAGACAGAGTTAGGGCAAAAGAATATGGGAGACTTGGAATAAACTCACTTTTAATTGTATAATATTTATAGTTTATTAATATTTATATTGAATATTCATATTTATTTAATTATTTTTAATTATTTAAAATCTTTGAAAGTAGTTGCAGAGTGGGTAGAGAGTTGCTGGAGAGATTGTTGGATACACTCATCATAGTTGAAGCCGCAAAACTTGCACGACCAGGTTAGATATTTTTGTTATTTATTTCATTTTATTATTATTAATTACCGCTATAACGTGATGAGTTTTGAAATAGAATAGATTTAATTCAATATCTTAACAAAAACATAATATAATCTTATATTGTAATTTATATTATTAAATATAATTTTTATTTAATTTTTTAATCACTTAGTCAACATGCCCCATGTTTCCATGTCCACCATAAAATACTATAATTTATATTATTATTTATTATATTTTACCTAATCCTTTGATTTCCCTCGTTCCCCGACACTCAAGCGAGACAGGGTATGCCTATCAGCCTATGCGATTAAATGCCCAGCGTTGTGTCTTCGAGATTTAGATATTAATTTTCCCTCCCTGCTTCTCTCGAAAAGCACCATTATTTGTCCCATCTCCGTCGTCCTTCCCACCTCCGTCTGCCATGCTGCTCATCGCTGTCAAGATCCTGTCCACCGCTTCTTCGATTTCCATTCTTTCCCGATGCAGGTGACTTCTGGTATGTGATTCTACGCGCACGATTTTCTTTCGGAATAAATTTAAACCCCCCCCCCCCCCCCCCTCACAATTATTGTATTAAAGGGGTGTTATGGGTATTTCACAAATTCTTCCCACTTCCGCCGCTTCTTTTTCTTTCCATCAAACATCTTATTTCTCCTCAGCCTATATTCCCTTCTCATATCTACCAAACAACACACTTCTTTAAGTTCCCTTATAATGTTCCCTTCCTTTCCATTCACTTTCCTTCTCTTCTTTTATCATAAGTTTCTTGTACCAAACGAGCCTTAGCTCAAAACACATGTTCATCCTCAACCCTGCCAACCATTACACTGGTAACAAACTTAGCCAATCACCTATATATACTCGTAGAAACCATGATAACTCCAAAGCTACTTCAACATCATCTTTCAAGAGTATATTTCATTATTGATCACAATCCAAATTTACTTGGCATACAAGATATTATCACCAACAATGCAAGTGAATGCAAAAAATTTTGGATCCATAATCAAAAGGCTAATAACATGTTTGGTTTGATTCCATGAAGGAGGATTACATGCAATTATGATATAACAGACTAATTGCGATATTTGGCTGGGTTTACTTTAATGTAGGGAAGATTACATTTTGTAATCATGAAGCTTACTTTGTATGGTATGGTGTACTTCATTGAGTTTGATGTGCCAATATCTCGGAATTCATTCGGCTTTGTACCCATCAAAGACATTGCTGTCTACACACAATCAAACAAAGGATTAATTGGTTCATTCCTATTAGATGCGCCTGATTTTTATGTTTAGATAAATTTTTTTGCCAAGACATCTTACATAAGCAAAACAATTAGGCATATGTTATTTGTTTTCTACATGCATTCAGGATCTTGGTCGACCATCAATGAGAGGTTGGTTAGACAAAAACACTTGATTTCACTATCTCTAATGAAAAGTTAATGCCCTTACCGCAATCCTTTCTTTTTCTCCAACTAGTTGGACTGTCAGCCAGTCACAACAATGGCCAAGATTTTGCCTTTAAGCCGCTTCAGCATTTAGGCTGCTTTGAGCCATTATTTGCTTGTTATTGAGCAGGGACCCAAAACGGTTTTATAAAAACTGGACGGGTCAACATAAAATGATTTGAAAATTAAAAATAATGTATAAAATATTTTAGTTGTCTTTTTTTTTACTCATTTTCATCCTTAAAATTTATTATGAATAAGTAAATCTCCCGCCACATGTTTTGAAATGCAAAATATTCTAATAGTGCTCATATTTTTTTCCAACACTAATTTTTTTATATTACATATTTCATAATATAATTATAATTTTTAACAATTTTAATTTTATTTAATTTCAATAGTGTTAACTAATATAATTCAAAATGTATTTTTGATATTTAAATTTTATTCATAGTAAGTGATATATAATTAAAATATATTTTTTATTTCATCTTATTGGATATATTTTGTGACAAATTGGATTAAGGCCTCTGTCTTCTTAATAACGTGATTAATTTTTCTTTCTATTCTGCTATAACTAGTACTTTGTAATGCTTTTATTTTATTATTAATGTTTTTTTCCTTATTATCAAAAAAATATTAAAGTGGATTCAAGATTAATTATATTTTAATCATTATATATTTATATAATATTATTTTAATTTAACTATTACTTTACCGGCCTGATTGGACGGTCCGATCAATCTGACCGTTTGAACCATAATCTATTGATCTTTTTGACTCAACGTCTGGTCCAGCTTTTAAAACATTAGTTTTATCATGATTTTGTTGATTAGGTAATGAGAATATTCAATAATAAGAATTAAATTTAAAAGTTGGGAAATCCTATTATTTTAGGAAAACCCTTAATAAAGAACTTTAAAAATACTAAAAGATGAAAATGTGTTTCAAATATTCATAATCCCAGAGAGATATTAAGTTCAATTTGTCTTTATTGAAATTTAAAAAAAAAGGACTAATTTTCCCTTACATCTTTTTTTAATTAAAAAAAAATTATCTTCACCAGCCACCGCTAGAGCTCTTATGGGAATATTCAATATTCCCAAAGTGGTGGAAGTGGGGTTCGAACCCCCACCACTTGTTTGCACAAAATGTTGGTGGCCATTGGGCCACCAATGCCATAGAAAAAAAATAATGTAAACAAAAATATGTATATTAACCTTTAATCTTTAACCCAAGGCCATTAACAAATTCAGATAAGGAATTGACAAATTTAGATAAGGAATTCGCAACTTTCATTTTTTAAGTAAAAAATTCACTTACTCTCTCAGGCCATTCACAAGTTCAAATAAGAAATTCACAACTTTCATTTTTTATGTAAAAAATTCATTTACTCTATCAGGTTATTCACAAATTTAGATAAGAAATTTACAAGTTCAGATAAGGAATTGACAAGTTTAGATAAGGAACTCGCAAAATTCGTTTTTTAAGTAAAAAATCCATTTATTTTTTCAGGTCATTCACAAGTTTATCTAATAAATTTACTAGTTCAGATAAGGACTGCAAATTCGACGCCCGCGTTCCAACTTGATTTCTAGAATCAGCTATCATCCACAACTTTCCCCACAATATTAAGCCATCCCAATTCCCAAATATAACAACATAATCACTATATTTTTTTTTTATATAAAAAAACCTTCAAATATATATGAGTATTCAGTATATATTTGTTTAAAGTAAGAGCCCACAATTAATCCACTTGTTTCCTTAAGAGCACACATAAATAGCCGGATTCCTTGTATTTGTTATCTTCACATATCAGATAAATTTTGGAAAAGACATACAAGATAAATTTCAAAAAATATACACACACAAAATTAGAATGAAAAATGCTCTGGCTTAGCTGTTTATATAATTCTTGCCCTTTTTTGGAAAAAAAATCACCTTATTTCTCTTTCAAATTAAATACTCTAATCATTTTTTAATAATTTAGAGAATCAAAATAAAATCAGAATCTTGCCTTGTATTAATTCATTTACATACCTTTGCTTTTAGGGTTTAGTATTTTTTTAAGTTGTGAATTCTTTATCTGAATTTGTGAATTCCATATCTAAATTTGTGAATAGCCTGAGAGAGTAAGTGGAATTTTTTATTTAAAAAATGAAAATTGGGAATTCCTTATCTGAACTTGTGAATTCCTTATTTAAACTTGTGAATGGCCTAAGAGAGTACATAAATTTTTACTTAAAAAATGAAAGTTACGAATTTCTTATATGAACTTATGAATGGTCTAAGAAAGTAAGTGAAGCTTTTACTTAAAAAAAACAAAAGTTACAAATTTCTTATCTAAACTTATTAATTCCTTTTCTGAATTTATTAATGGGCTTGAGTTAAATATCAAAAGTTAATATATATATTTTTGTTTGCTTTAATTATATTGAATGGCATTGATGACCCAATAGTCACTAGTATTTTGCAAGGTATTAAAACCCGGACCGGGTATTGAACCGGTCGGGGTATTGGGTTAAGGGTCAGTGGGTCAAACCGGGACTAAACCGGAGCTAAACCGGGACCAAACCGGTGAGTAATTGAAAATTTTAGACTTATAGTATGATTTTCTAAAGGAAAAAGTAAAAAAAAAAAATTTTTTTTTTTAATTTGGGACCCGGACCGGACCAGGAACCGGACCGGTCTAGTGACCGGTCCGGCGGGTTCCGGGCCGGACCGGCCGGTCCGGTCCGGATCCCACAACCCTGGTATTTTGTGCAAACAAGTGATGGGGTTGGACCACTTTGGAAATAAAGGGAATATTGCAGAATATTCCCACCGAGCCCCTATGGAAGTAATTTTTTAAATAAAAAAATATATAAGGGTAAGTTTGTCTTTTTTTTTTTAATTTCAATAAGGACAAATTTGGCCTAACGTTTTTTTGGGGTTTTAAATGTTTGAAACAACTTTTTGTTTTTTTAGCTTTTTTTAAGTTCTTTATTTGGAATTTTTCCTATTATTTTTCATTTTTAATATTATATATTTAAGATTATATATTGTGCAACTCGTATTTCCGTATTATTTGGTTCTACTAATAGTTTTTTTTACGAAAAATAATCTTGGTTCCTGAATATTCTCTTAATTGCCAGCGAATGAACAATTTAACTTTCTCAATTCATGTAATTTTACTTTCGTGCCGAAAGGACATCGTCAACCATCCACTAATCCAATTTTGCCATATATTTTCATTTTCTAAGCCAAATTATTGTGTGAGCTGTACAGGTTTTTTGTGAGGTAACTAGCTGGTAATAAGGTATCATGATTTTGTTAATTAGGTAAAAGGAATATTCAATAATAAGAATTAAATTTAAAATTTGGGAAATTTACAAGACTGCGGATCACATTACTTGAAAAACACTTCATAAAAGCTCTAGCACTTAATGGTATAAGTTAAGGCGAGGAGGTTCTAATATATCGAATGGATATGAATCCTTCTAAAAGTAGACTATCTTTTACAATGGCAGAACGATAGTTTCCCATCATTCTATTGTTCACCATGATAATAAACAAAAATCAAGGGCAATTAATGCAAAACGTAGGCTTGTATCTTCCAAGACCATTTTTCACACATGGCCAAATGTGGTTGCTTTGGCCCGAGTCAAATTTGTACACGGCATTAAGGTCCTTGTTACATGTATAAATAGTTTACTAAAAAGTGTAAGTATACATTGCCGTAAACAAGTAATATAAAGGTAAGTAGAGTATCGTTTCCACAAGGATTGATCACTAAGTACCAAAATTGGTAATCTTAATTCTATTTAGTCAATCGATTAGTTGGTAATTTGATATTACAAAATAAAAATGATTAAAAATGAATACAATTAATATGAAAATAACTACGAGAAAAAGCCTTAGAGATCATATTTCACTTAGTAAATTGAATCACTTATTTATTCTAGTCCAATTTATTCCACACGATTGATAGCCGAGTTTTCCTAATTTAATTACTAGCCTCTTCCAAGGTTAAGCAATTTTATAATTAATTGCTAGTCCAATATATCCCTATATGAATTGAAACAATTAATCATGTATTAAGATTTATAGAACTCATTAAGATTACACAACCATATGAATATATTCATATTTCATATGCAAATTATGGTTTTAATTATAGGATCTACACACATGCATCTCCTTCCGGTCTCAACATACATATTGAAATCATTCAAAAGATGGTCAATCAATTGAAAGTATTAAGAACAATAATCAAAACTTAATCATGAAGGAAAAATTAAAACTATATTTAATAAGTTAAGATCTAATCCGTCATTAGTAAGCTACATCATCACCCTAGGAAAATGAAAATTTAGCTCATGATAAAATTAAAAACAAAACCAAAATAAATTGAAAACTTCGTAAACATTGCATAAAACTTAATTATTAAATTCTAAAACATAAAGATACAACTACAAGATGCATGAAAATGAAAAAATACAGCCTTCCTTATTGGAGGTAAAACCTTCCATGTAGGTGGCAACCTGTACCATCTATGAAGGAGGTCTATTTAAGCCTTCCAATAAGGAGGCATGTAAGAAACAATACAATGAATGAAATTAAACTCTAAGATTGTGTCTCCTTGTATCTTCCACTCCTCTATTTTATAGATGAATGAGGTGCAAAGATTTCCACTTGTTAGTTATGAATCTTGACTTTAAGTCACCAATGTTGACGTTGTGGCAGCTATACTTCTTGATTGCAGTAAAATTTTGATAGTCAACACGGTGGATTCTCACATTTTTATCTTCATGAAGGTTGTAGATTTGGATCTTAGCTTGAAAATGCATGTGAGAACTCCTCATTTCAACATTTATAGCTCAAGTTATGATCAAATTAGTGGGCAAAGGTCAAACTTGGACAACTCCATGTTCTCAATTTCCAAGCACAATTCGAAACTCTTGAAGATAGAACTGGGTTTTGGCCTCAATATAAAAGTTGTAGGAATTTTTCTTAGCTTTTTATTCATATAAAGAACATTCCAATCCGACATCTAGAGCTCCAGAAATTGCCTGAAAACTGAAACAAGGTGAAAATTTAGTATTTTTCGATAATTCTATTTTATGTCAAAATCATTATTTATTTATCAATTACACCCAAATTCATTAAATTAAGCTCAAATATCATCTAAAAAATCATCATATTAGAAAAAATAAATATACAAATATTTTACTTCTTAGTCCTCATCCTACAAACCAACTACTCAAACTATCACTGTCGTTTTCAAAGAAGTATTCTAGAATATTGTCTAATATTTGCTTGAAGCAATTGCGGAACAGTGATTCGCATTGCAGAGTGTTGCAAGTTTCAGACTGTTTAGTTATATTCACATTGACTGCCACTAATTTCTTTTACAATGTTTGTTTTTTTTATGCAATGATGATACCCATGTTTCGCTCTCGTGATAAGGGTATTTTGTATTGTTCTTATCAATATTTGTCAACACCCAATGCATTTGGGACTTTCAGCATAATAAAGACTAAAGTATATAATATATATTACATACCTTATAAAAACAAGGGAGAATTATTTAAAAATATCTTTGAGGTAAATTAATTGCTGATTGTTACCAAGTGTGTAAGCGATCTTTCTGTATGTGTAAGTTATCTTCCATTTTATGCAAGCCATCTTCCGTGTGTTCAAAAATCTTCTATATAAATGTGCAAACAATCTTCCGTTATGTGCAAAATATCTTCCGTTATGTGCAAAATATCTTCCATGGTAGCATTCAGCAATTAATTTGTCAAAAAGGTATTTATCATCAATTCTCCCTAAAAACAATGCTTTAGAACCATGAACTATGCTTATGTGCTTGCATAGTTTTGGAAGCTCAAAATGCTATATATGAACTTTCTTGTGCAACGCATGGATAACAATACTTGTTACTACATAGAAATTGTAATTCTTGTGATATGATATATATACACAAAATTTTAATTAACAAGCCGCATTGTACTTTAATTTATTATTATATGTATGGATAGGATCCAACTTATATTAATTGTTATATATTATATATACGTAGTTTTGATTAATGACATTAACTAATTAATTTATTACTACCCCTAGTCCTAAATATAAGCCCAATTGACTATTTCGGAGAAATTAAATAAGCTTAATGAGTTATTCAGTTATATCATATGTTGTTATTATTATATTATATATCAGTTTATAAGTTAAACAAATTAGTTTGGAGAAAAAATAATGAATTTAAAATTTTAAATAGTTTAAAATAATTTAATTAGCTTCCTTAATCTCTCCACAAAAATCAACTAAGTCTTATATTTAAGACCAGATGTCGTATTATATGTGTGGATAGGGTTAATATATATATATATATATATATTTGGTGAAAAATAGATACTATAATTTATTATACCCATATATGTAGACATCAATTTTGTCTCTTGCTATATTATTCTCATGTTCGATGTGATCGAACCAAATAAATTTACTTTATCATCATTACTTTAAATTTCATTCCATTACATATCCTCAGGTGAACCAAACGAGCAATAATGCTCATAAAGAGTTCAATATGAACCAAAGTAACAAAATGACTCCATATGCTTGGCATATGCTTGAACAAATACAAAGCATTTGAGACAAACTATATGATTCTAGAAATGTCAACCCTTTGGAGCTTCCCTTTGAAACCACAAACTTCCACCTAAAAAAATAAGAATTCATTGGGTGAAAAATAAAGTTTTGGTAGCCATAGACTCAATTCACGAATAAATATAAATTTATGATTCATGAGTTATTCGGGTGGAAACACAATAAAACATGAGAAAAATGTAAAAAAAATAGCACTTGAACTTTAAAATCCTAAATCAATCTTATTGACTACAAGAATATAGGTATTGATTATAAAAGTATAACAATTGACAATTCATTTTAATAAAAAAATATTTATTTAAAATTTTAAAGTTCAATTAGTATTTTCTTATCTTTTTTCTATAAAACCTTTGTAAATAGTAATAAACATATTATATCTTCAAAGTAGTAACAATTTCAACATACTTTATATACAATGATTATCCTTATTACTATTTTAAAGGCGTTGACAGAAGCACATGGGCTATTAAATATTGATACCATATTTAATGTATGATATAATTAACTAATTTAATTATTAATAAGGAATTGGTTTAACTGTGTAAGTCCCGCTTAATTCCTCTGAGTTTTAAATTCAAATTTTAGAGGAGATACTTACAGTGGGAGGGGTTTGATTATTGCTAAGGGAATATCAATAAAATTAATTTATAAAAAAATTGATAGATATATAAAAAATATCGTACATTTAGGGCTTGTTTGATTTGAGGGAAGGGGAGGGAAAGTGGGCGGAGGGAAAATTTTTATGAGTTAAATTTAAAAAAAATTAGAGAAGTGGGGTTAAAAATTTTTGATTAATTTTTCTTACTCTTTTATCTTATATATTCTCTTTATTAAAATTTTATTACCTCATTTTTCAATTTTTTAAAATTGAACCCATTCATCCCCCGGGGCGCGGCGGGGACTACTCAATAGGAATAATCTAGATAACTGGAAAGCTCATGAATGGTGATGACCTGGCGAGGCTATAGTGCTCATTGCTGGACCAATAGTTTCCCTCTTCTATTTAATAGCCACTCCAGAAATACCATTTGTCCTTGGGTTGACACTACTGGACGAATGAAAAAAATGGTGAATCGGGTGCCTAATAAACGTGTCCCACAAGCTAACCCCATCTCAGCTTTAGGAATGAGGTGATTTTGGGGCCTTAAGAAACATGCTCCACCACAAGCTGAGCCTATCCAATTCTCTACCAGGATAATTCCCAATAATAAGCCAACCACGTATCTTTTGGTATAAAATATTATTTTCGGTCCTAAATATGAGATAAAGTTGATTTTTTTTGGAGAGATTAATGAAGCTAAATAAATTACTTAATAATATCATATGTTATATTTCTTTAGATCATATATTAGTTTATTAGTCAAACTAATTAGTTTAGAGAAAAAAATATAAATATAAATCCTCTAAAATAATTTAATTAACTTCCTTAGTTTCTCCAAAAAAAATCAACTTTATTTTATAATTAGGATGGGTGGTGCAATACTTCACAAATTTCCCAAATACATCTGACCTTAGGTCATCACTATTGATCTTATTAGAAATCTACATCTGGGAAAATTATTCTTCTTTATACTTGCTGTTCATCAAAGACGCTGATTTAACATTCAATTTGATAGCATGTGATCTAATTAGTCATAAAAATTTCATTTACCATTAGAGTCTCTTCTTGTGAAACTAACAATTAGAAATTTCATTATTTTCACAGACTGTCTGGAGGCCGTGAACTTACTTACAAGAGGCTCACATAGAGATCACCCGTTCAGGAGAGTGATTGAAGATGCGAGACTTTGGATATCGAAAGACTGACAGGTCCTTCTTACTTATGTGTTTAGGGAGATTAATACTCTTGCTGATTATTTGGCAGGGTTGGCTCATAGCAGTAATGAGAATTTTGTTATCCTTGATCACCTACCACCTTCTTTTCCAGAGGCGGTTGTTGATCATGGACGAGTCTATTTTGGCGTTCCTCTGGTGAACGTGTTTCGTTGTAACCTTTTCATAGGTTAATATACTTTCAGTTTTCATTAAAAAAAAAGAAGTAAATGATAATTTAATTTTTTTCCTATTATATTACAACTCCATCTGGTATGAACTTTGGTCTGAAAAACTGATTGAAGTTGACGACTTGTCTCAGACCACCATAAAAATACAAACAAAAGTTATAGGAACCTCACTGATGAGTCAAAGTAACTAATTCTCCCCAACAACAAATAGATTCGAATAAGTAATAAAAAATAGAGTAAAATACATTAAGCACTTATCTATTTTGCCTAAATTACAAATATCTCTCTTTATTTTACAAACGTATATAAATCTTCCTTAAAATTAAAATGTATGTTAGATAAACCTCCATTATATATTTGAGTTTATATTTGGACTAAACTTATATCAAGTTACTTAGATCAAGTTTGTCCAGGTGCCCAATCAGCTGAAACCATTTGTATTAGTTTTACAGCTCATCATTTAACCCCCCAAATCAATTGTTAACACCGTTAAAATGAATCTGAAAAAAGGTTTTATTTTTTTCCTTTCAAAATATAAAACTATTACAGCTAGGGAGATCATGAATACTCCAACCTTCTTTATTTGTATGGAATCCAAATATCTCTTCCCCAGAATGGCAACTTTGAATTAAAAGACGTAAAATTGAAAAGAAAAAGTGTCCATTGAACCAAAAAATCCCTACCAAACACGATTGCTTTCACATTTCAATGCCCCCAAAAGAATTACAACAAACAAAACCATTTGTATTTGCCAAAAGAACCAAGCAAATAGTAAAAAAGAGAGAATCGCAACACAGCATATATGAACAGTAACTGGCCGAAGCAAACCTGGAGCCATTAAGAATGAATTCCATGCTATGGCTCATGACGACTCAAGTCTAATCCAATCCCGAGTCAACCATAAAAACGGTTTTCTTATAACCTAAATCGAGCTGTTAGTGATTCAGTTTGTATCCAACTTATCCTGTTATGGTAGATTCTATATATCTTTCAGATGAAGATGCTTGTTTGGAAAAAAAGGAACCTGATTCTCCGCAGAAAGATAAAATTAAAGAAAGCCATATTTAAAAGAGAATAAAAAAAATTATTCCACCTTCTAAGTTCCAAGTATGTTCACACGTTAGTCCAAAAGCTTCCCTTCCAAGCTTTGCATGAATGCTCCTATAAAAACCTGATTTCTGTTTTCTGCAAAATAATCATCAAAAACCAAGAAGAAAAACAAAAAAATCCAACCTAGCCTCTCTCCTAGTACTTTCTTTAAGCCATGGCTGATCATCATCATCAGTTTCAGCAAAAACTAGAACCACCCATGGGTCTGGTTGGAGCTGGTGTGCGAGTTCATTATGATCATCATGAAGATCAAGCTCAGAAATCTCTTGCTTCACTGGCCAGTTCGTTTCCTACTCCTCTTCCTGGAAGGAACCGAGCCTATCCTGCCAAACATACCTATTTTGGCAGGCAAAGGATTCTTGGTCTCGTAAATCTTCAAACCCCTCACACCCAAGCAGGTTGATCCATATATATAAATATATACCTAAACACACACACACACATATATGTAGATGTGTTTCTCCGCTGTTGTACTGCTGTGAGGTGTATGAGTGTGATGATGAAGTATTAGCTAGAATAAGAAGCAGCTAGCTTTCAGAAGTTAACTGCGTTATGCATCTGTGTGTGGTTTATATGTACTTTACGAGGTCTTAGATTAATATATATACACAAATATATGTGTTCTTAGGTGATATTAATTTACTTTGGAATTCGGTAGCCTCGTAGCAAAGTGTGTTTTTACGCCGTATATACGTGCATGCATGATGCAGGATATATATATATATATATATATATATATATATATGAGTAGCTGAAAATTCAGATGCCTTATTAATTGTCTTAATGATTTCATCATTCTTCAAGAGAACGTCTTTTTAACGAGTAAACATGATAATTAGTTTCAAACCTAACAGAGGAGGAGGAGTAAATTTTGAGTTGTTAAGTATATATATCTCTCTGCTTCCCCTCTCGATATCCATTATTATGTCAGTATCAGCCAAATGAATGATAATAAAGAATAGGGTTGCAAATTAATTAAACTTACAATATATGTATGGGATTTCAAATGTTTGTGCATAATTGGCATGCCAATTGTCAAACTGAAACTCTATTTTTAGTTGTTTTAATCTAATGGGTATCTTGAGGGAAAATGTTATATATATAACACAAAATGTGTTTGTCAGTCTGTGCATAATGAGTACAAATGAAGCTGTTTTATGTCTCTTGTCCATAAATTAAAGCTTTTCATTTAAATCCTTTTCTTTATAATTAACAGACAAACTTAATCATTAGTGATGTTAAAGTTTGTGTGTGTGTAAATGTATATATGTTTTTTATAGTCTTCTGGTCTTTAACATTATTTCCATGATGCACTCCGTAAGTATACGGGTTGTGCCAAGTAATAAAGTGATAAGTAGAGTATCGTCCTATGAGGAATGAATCAATTAATTTTTAAGTATTAAAATCTCAATTTCCTTTAAGTTAAACGAATCTAGTTATGAGTAAATTCAAAAGAAATTAATTAATGAAAACTATCAATATCAAACATAACCTAGAGTCACTAATCCCTCACCAGAGCCCCAAATCTTAAATCCATTTAATTAGTTAATCTCAAATGTTAATTTTGTTAATCTCGAGTATTAATAGCTATAAGTGCCTGTCAGTTTACTCATAACTCTCTCTTAAGTATAATTTGTTATGTCTAACTCAATTACTTAAGAGAACTCAAGCACACTCTTCAACAATTATATGGGGCTATTAGGTATATGTCTATCATAATCGCAAATTAAATCGTAATTTAATCCCATATTACTTCATCTCAGAGCCTAATTAAAATCCCCTTCGTCAAGGTAAACCCTAATGTTCAAATTCACATCTAATGGTGGCCAATAATCAAACGGATATATCAAAGTAAGATTAAGTAATCAAAATTAACATAAATCATAACTAATAAATCATGAAAATAAAATGTAGTTTACTAGTGAGTTTATAGTTTCTCTAGGTCAAAAAAGAAAATTAGCCACACATAGTTAAAATAAAATCCATAATGAAATAAAGAAATTCAGATTTAAAGAATAAAGAGAAAGAAAGGAAGAATCAAATCTACTGAATTTCACTCCAATCTCTCCTACTTCACTCACTTCCGATATTGCTCCGTTGCTGATTTTCTTATTCTGCTGTGATGTGTCCTTAATTTGCTACCTCCCCCCCCCCCCCCCTTTTATAGTTTTTTGCTAGGTTGTGAAACCCGGCCGCCGGTAAACCGGTCTGGTCCGGGTTAGTGTTTTTAATAAAAAAAAAAAAAAAAAAAATTTCTTTTAGAATTTCATACTATAAGTCTAAAATTTTCAATTTTTCACCGGTTTGGTCCCGGTTTAGCTCCGGTTTGGTCCCGGTTTGACCCACTGACCCTTAACCCAGTACCCCAACCGGTTCAATGACCGGTCTGAGTTTTAATACCTTGGTTTTTTGGACGGGCAGCGTGGTGCCAAATCTTATTTCTTTGATTATATATATATATATATAGATTAATAGGGATATCCGCTCCTTTTGCTACTGTGCGAATCTTTGGCAACAACAATTGCTTCTATCCTTTTCTCCTTGTGGACCCCACGTCTTCACTCATTCACAACAATATTAGATCATTGCACGTTGATTTTCCTTTAATTGTTGTGGACCCCATCACTGGATATATAATATCTTTTATTTAGATATATAAGTGATTGTGTAACACCCCAAATTTTATATTCACCAAATATATTGTAATTATTTGGAAAATTCAATAAAATGGTGAATATTCATGAATTTGGAATTTATGGATTTTATAAATGTTCAATTTCATGAGAAATTGGGCAAAAATAATTAAGGAATTAATTTGGGTAATTTAAAAAGCTCAATATTAAGGTCCAAAAATGAAGAAATGTTGGAGAAAATATTTGGTCCAAAAATATATAGAAATTGGCCAAAGAAAACTAAAAGAAGAAATTGGATTAGAAAAGTAATGGCAAAATCATAATTTTGCCAAATTATCGCAAAATTAATTATTTTCCGATTAATTGAAGTTAATTTCAATTAATTAAGGAAAATAAAGGGAAAAATATATTTGAAATATTTTGGTCAATTTAATATGAATTTATGAAAAATTTGAGCAAAAATGCAATTTTAACCAAAATTGAGACTTTACGTGTATACGTAACCTGGACAAGTTGTGAAGCCAATTGAGACTATAGGGAGGGACCCCTAGGTGTCTCCTACATGTGGCATAAATAAGAAAATATTGATTGGGTTTAATGAGCATGGTTATATGTACATAAGGATTTATGTACATAAGTTCATTTTTGAAATTTTGGAAAATAAAACAAATAAATAAAATATTGCAAAATATATGATAAATAAATATATCATCATCCTCTTCAGCCCATTTTCATGCTGCAACAGACCTGAAATAAGTGAGAGAAAGTTGAGAGAGTTTAGAGAGAGAAAGAGAAGAAAAATCACAAGATAAGTCGATTTCTCCGACGATTTAGCTCCTAACGCGTATAACTCCGACTCTAAGCTACTCCTCTTTGTTCTTTAGGGTTTTGAGACTCAAAAATCTGTTTTCTAAAGGTTAGGGTTTCAGTCAACTTTGGGAAAAGCTTGTGGGAGCTCGAGGTAACTTTCAAACCTTTGTATATTAACTATTCTGGCTGCTATGGGAAATTTAATCGGTGAAATTTCGCTGGATTGCCATTGGTTTTAAATTTTGGAAAAGTGTGTGCCTAAGGGTTATGCTGCCCAATTTTAGTCAAATGGTTGTTATAACTCAATTAGATGGTTAATAAAGTGGTTAGGAGTAGAAAGGAACGCATTTACGGAGCCGAAACCATAAAACCCCGATTTTTCCTGGAGAACACCATAATTTTGGTCAGGGATGTTTGAGGGCCTTAGAGTTGGATTTTCAATGATTTTATGGTTCCATTGGGTTCATGAGGGAAAATTAGGTAGGGTTACAGTTGGACACTTTTTCAGAAAAGGTCGAGAAAACATAATTATGGAAATGCCCCTAAAACCCTAAAAGTAGGGTGCCAAGGGCAATTTAGTAATTTGACGTTGGATTTGGTAATTTTGAGTCCGGAAATGGATTCCTTGGACGAAAATACATCAGGATAGCTCTAGTCAAAAAATTTGGGAAAACGTGCCATCGGGTCGGGTACAGCAGGGCCAGGCCGGGGTCTCGGGGGCATTTTGGTAAATTTTCACCATAGGCTAATATAACCACAAGAAACACTATGGAAGTGTCTAAAATGATACTTAGATAGGTTATAACCTATTTCTTGTACATTTGATATTTTAGGACCAAGTTGGACGCCTATAGTTGACATGTTTTACGAGGTGGACCCTTTGAGACAGGAAAGAGGTTAAGATAGGGACTACTATCTCTCATATACTATGTGACTATTTGTATGATGCGTGTTATTGTATTTTGTGATCTGAACCCGTGCTAGAGGCACATTACCTAGCTGTGGTCTAGGACCTAGCTGAGGTACACTAGTCTTATCTAGCTGTAGTCAAGGACTCAGCTGAGTTACATGTAGAGGTTTCAATGGGTTAGTTGGCCCTGAATTTTGTGTACACACACAGATGATATGAGTTTTTATTTTACTTGATACGGTGCATTGCATATTTAATTTTCGCATTTTATGTGTTGATCGTATGTTTCTACTGAGATTCCTTGGAATCTCACCCCTTTTTCTAATCCAAATGTCTCAGCAGGTACCAATGGCTTGAAAGCCAAGGATGCAGAGAAGGGAAACTAACGAGCACACTTCCTAAGATGAATACAATGGTTGTATATAGTCTGTATGTGAAATAGTTTTGGGACATTCTGTACATATTTGTCATTATTATCGATTTCTGCTCTGTTAATGACTGTTTGTAAACAAATACTTATTATCAATATAACTGTACTTTTCTGTTTGCTTATGGAACTTGTTCATTATTACTCTGTACATATCAAAATGGAAACGAGTGTTGACAGATTGTTGCCAGCTCCCTTTGCTATTGTTGTTTTTTTATTTTTTATTTCTTTCTTCATATAATATCTCCTGCACAATAAAATAGGATATGAATAGATTTTATATCAAGATTTCTTTTTATTTTGAACTTAATTAAAAGATAGAAAATATACAAAAGATAATTAAATAGATATAAAATATCAATAAATTTAATTAATTATGTTCTTAAATTTATACCTATTTAATTAAAAATATATATTTATCATTCCAATATCCATCTTGACTAGTTCCAATCGAGTATAATAAATTCATTAAAGACAAAAGCTCAAAGATATCTCAATATGTAGTGTTTTTGTTTTTCAATTTATATTGTAAATTGAAAGTTAAATTGTATTGAAAATACTATATATATATATATATATATATATATATATGTATATGTTAAAGAATAGGTTTGGTCTCTTGTGTTTACATCAAATTTCATTTTAATCCTACAATCTTAACATCGTTACTCTCATCTAATCATGCCATTAAATATAATATTTTTTTAAATTTTTAAATAAAAAATTTTAAATGAAATCAACTCCATCTTTGTGAATGTTTTGACAACATTTAATTGTACAATCGTTACTTAAATTTGTTGAATTATCAACATTTTTTGTTAGATGAGAGTAACCATATTAAGGTTGAATGATTAAAAATGCACATTATAAACTTAAGAGATTAAGATAAAATTTGACACAAACAAAGAAGACTAAACATATATATAATTCTCGCTCGCGCACACACAGATATATGCTACTCCATTCGGTTTTTAATATAAAATATATTTATTTGATTAGATTAAAGAAGTTAGTTAGGTTAATTAATATGACATATATTCTCTAAAATACCTTAGTCATCTTTTTTAATTTTCTCCTTCTCACTTTTGCTTGATTATTATTGAGGGAGTATCAATATGGGTAAATGAGGAAAATGTTGAGAAATATAAAAAATATGTTGTATATTTAGGACCAAGATTAATTTCTCAAATATATCATATATTAAGGACATGAGGGAGTAATAAGAAAGGATATTATAGTAAAATAAAAATTTAAATTTAGTTAAGTAATGTGTGTGTGTGTGTGTAATGGAGGGTCGATGGTTGTGTGGGTGGAGATAGAGTTTTAAAAATAGATTGGAGAGATTTAATTGTATAGCATATCAACTTTTATTTTTGACAGAAATTGTAAAATTTTAGCATAAAAGGGAGATTCCATAACAAAGGAACAATATATGAATTTTTTTATGTACGAAATATATGAAAAATGTATTTTACTCTTGAATTATGCAACTATAACATATGAAGTTGAAATATCTCGCCCAAAATAAAAGTCCATTCAGAGAAAGGAAGATCAAGTGGATAAGATATTTTAAAATTTTTAATTATAAATTTTCATTAAAAATGAAAAGAAAAGAAAAAAAAATCTAAAAAGTAAAAAATGTTTATGAAATCGATTTTTTTTTTTTAATTTTCATCTATTTTCACGTCGTATCTCTCTATCAATATCACAAAAAATATATAATGATAGAAACTCTTGAAAATAAATCCAGATTAACCAATTGCACTCAAGTAAGTCTAATATCAAACAAATAACGCCTTCATTTTCTTTCTCAAACTAATTAAATTCTCTTTAATCACGAAATAGAATCAGGTTCTATGGAATATTGGAATGCTTGCATGCAGACAAATAACCCACAATACGCCACGCTATAACGGATAGAGCCGGTAATACGGGCCAGCCCGCGGGTTGCGGGCTGGCCCGCACCAACCCGCGGCCCGCGCGGTGCGGGCCTGTGCAGCCCGCACTTCTGCGGGTTGGCAAAATGCCAACCCTAACCCGCAGTGTGCGGGTTGCGGCCCAACCCGCGGGCCCGCATTTATTTTTTGAAAAAAAAAATTTATATTTTTTAAAGAGGATTGAAAATATGAGACACATATATACGAGTAATTAAATTTACCTTCCTAGTATCAATAATTGCTTTTATAAAAATTTAAAAACATAATCTAAAATTTAAGAGATAAAGTTATTAAATTTGTTAAAGTTTATAAATAAAACATAAACTCATCCTCAAACAACCAATATATAATAATTTTGTGTAAAGAAGAAGGAAAGAAGATAAGATTTTTTCTCTTTGGATTGGGAGGTACCAAAATAAGAGTGAAAAACTTATAAGTTTTATAAAATTTTTATATGTAAAAAAAAATAAAATATTTTGCGGGCCAACCCGCCAACCCGCGGGCTAGCCCGCATTAACCCGCGGGTTATGCGGTGCGGGCCTGTGCGGCCCGCATTTTTGCGGGTTGGGATTTTCCCAACCCTAACCCGTCAAAACCCGCGGGCTCGCGGGTTGAGCCCGCGGGTTGAGCCCGTATTACCGGCTCTAATAACGGACAAGGAACATATACATACAGATATAAATATATACGAGGCTAATATTATACGAACAGAGAATATATAGATATATTTATCTGGAGCACTTGAGATATCGATCCTCCAATTGACTGATTCCATAAAATTGATCACTAAATAAGATGCATTCAGATAGAGATGGAAAGAAGACCCGCAACGAAGAGGGTAATTATAAAATGTAGATTTTATACCCAACAGCCCAACAATATTCTTTCATATTGAGAATCAAATAGTGAGGTCTCAAAAATGAATTTAGTTACAGTTAATTAGAGTATGAAATGTTTTATTAACATGAGTTACAAATATAGATTGAAACAATTACCGGTTTATTTGGATTAGTATTGATAAAAGTGACTTTTATTCTATCTGGCTTTTACAAATTGAAATTGGGGAAAAGTGAGTTGGTATCATTTGATTTGTGTTATAAGCTTTTATAAAAGATTCAATTTGGGATTAACTTATTTAGATGATATATTGAAAAGTCAATTTTAAAATATTCAAATTTAAAAAATAAATAAATAAAAGTTAAAAAGCAAAAAATTAGAAGAAAAAAAATTACTTCAACTTGACTTTTAGACAAAAAGTCAGGTTCCCTCAGCTATGTTTGTTTGGACGTTATGATTGCTTATAAGTTGCTTTTTACGTAAATCGATACACAACTCCTCTCATATACTTACTTCGTATACCATAAATCACTATTGAAAAGCTACTTATAAGCAATCGAATCGCTAAAACAAACATTTATATCTAACACTAATTCACATGCATGCATGTGTGCGTATATTTTTGTTTATATAAATATAATATATATATATATATATATATATTTGTCACTCATTTTTAATATAATGTTTCAAGTGTTAATATCATTGTTATTTATTACAATTTAATTGAATTTTAGTTTTAGTTCTTATAGTTTTATAAGAGTCTGGTCTTAATAATCTAACAGTTGACATTTATATTTTTAACAAGTTTTGATTTGAGACCCAATACTTAAATTCATATCAAGTACTTATAAAACTATATATAGAAACCAAACCAATGGTTTAAAAATAATTAAAGTGACTAAAACTAAAATTTGATCAACAACCAATAATGAAATTACCCCTTTCTTTAAATCTAGGCTAATTATCATTGAATTGATTTTTTAACCTGTAACTGTAATTTCCGTTCTATTTTCATGTCAGACTAGCTTTACTTCTATTGAAAATTCTTAAAAATACCTCACGAATTCCAAAATCTCCCAAAAAGTCTTGCGAATGAACAAAAAGGACAAATAGAGGAGAGGTAGAAATAAAATAAGGCATTTTAAGGTGTTGGTGTTTTTATGAAATTGCCTCTCATTGACTACATAGTAAATGACGTAATTGAAATGATAAATACCTTAATAAATATTGTCATTCGCATTATATGTTGTAAAATATTAATTAAGGTGGATATCCATGAGCTCCCAACTCTTGACCTTTCATTTTCTACATCCTATAACCTCTCAAATGAATGATCTTTAGGAGTTTTCATGCCCATAACTCAAAGGTTACAATGTGTGCACTCATGAGGATTAAAGTTTACCATTTACTTTGTGTAACTCTTAGTTGTGGTTGATGGCTTATAAATAGAGAACTATGTACTACACTTTGTTGGCATCCAAATGAATAGGAATCACTCCCTCCTTACTCTCTATTTCTCTCTTGTATTTTTTCATTCCCTTCATCTCAATCTCTTATAATTTCTTGATTTTATAACACGTTATCAGCACGAATTCGCTCAGAAGGCCTATGGTCTAGTTTTCTATCTCTTCTACTCTCTAACTTTCTCATTTCCATACTATGTTGTATATTATTTTTATGCTATCTATTTTTATCCATCCTTTTGTTATCTTTTACATATATCTAAGATAATCTAAGCCATTATATGGAATTAAATAGACTCTTTTACAGATTGTTTTATACATCGGGTTCCATGGCTAAGATTTGAGATTATATTATCCTTTGCAATTTTTCTTTCCTGTCACTTTTATTTATCGTTTTCCGTTAATATCTTATTATGCAAAATTTATATTTATTTATTTTATATTCTAGTATTCTTGACATTTTATGTTATATATTATTGCTTGTTTCTTTATTTTATGTCATTTATTTCATCTTGTTTTATTGTTATTTTATTTACATTTCCTTTATTTATGTTAATACATTATTGTTATATCATTATATCAATCTTTTATTTTCATTTGTTTATTATATTACATTAATATATAATAGTATTATATATGAGCATGTAATGTGGTCTATATGATCATGGGCTTATCTATTATTTATTTTTGATTATGAATTTGAATTTTTTTAAATTTATTTTCTAATATTTTGATTTTATCGAGAGGCTAGAAACCATAATATTCTTAATTTCGTGATTAGATGATCAGAAGTCACATCACTTTTGTACTAGCTCTTATGAGAAAGAACGCTATTGGTTTCATTAAATTGTAAGATTGACAAGAAAAATTTTGGCACTTTGATGATTTAATTGTTACAAATATCAAAGCCCTGATGGCTAAAGGTTCAAATATCAAACTAAAAAAAAAAAAAAAAAAGCTTTGCAAGATTTTTGCTGTGGTCCTGAAGACCAATATTTGGAGAAATTGATGATGCTATTGAAAGTAAAGAAAATATGTAAGAGTGAAAATAAACATGATCATATTACATTTGTGGAATTGATAGTTGAAAGCTAAGAATACTTTGTCTTAACTATTGAATTACAATCGTGGAAATAATAACATTTCTAAAGCGATTAAAATTATGAGCAAATATCATACTATGACTAGAAGTCATATGGGAAGAAAAAAAAAAGGTATAATATGACCAAAAGTCATATAGACTCATATGTATCAATTTATTGAAAATAAAGATCAAAATGGTTGTGATGCCAGAAAGACCATGAAATATTGTGAAAAATTTCAAAAATAATTATAATGCTTAAAGCAATAAGTTACGGAGAAAGATGATCAGCTTGTATAGCTAAAAGAAATAATTGTAAGCCCTGAAGGCTATATGATTTTGATTCTTTATGTTTAAATTTAAATTGATTATGATTAATTTGTGAGAGAGAAATTATTAATTAACATTGTGATATCAACATGAGTGATATATGAAATCAAATAAATAAAAAGGTAATGATGGGTCATTTTAAAATTTCAATATAGTGCCAATTTATTTACAAATTTAAACATTATTGGTAATTATTGATATATTTTGATTTTATGGCCTTTTAGGATTCTAACTACATCATGGTTAATCCTTATAACTCCCATATCAAATGGTTTTCAATATTTATTCATATAACCTTCAATTATAAAGTTAAGTTGTTTAATTACCTTCTTTATGTATAATTGTACAATTTATTTGTAATTTTAAGTATATTGTGTATGTGAATACTATTCATATACATCAATGGAGTTTACCATATCTATTTTCTTCTTGGGACTTGTATTTCTCTGTTGTACTAAAGATTTCCCAACAAACATTCAACTCATATACCTCAACATCAAGGTACTTTCTTTCATTATTAGTCATATTTTTCATGTTAGCTTTGTCTTCCATCTCTCTTCTCCTCTTGAGCACTATTATGTTGCCTTACAAATATATATGCAATTTTTCTTAGTTCCAAACTTTTGTTATTGAAAGGCATACAAATACTCTTCAATTTGTATTTTATTTTAGTATTGATAATTTATTGCCTCCTTTCCCAATTCATTGTATTGACATTTCTTCTACTCCTTAGCATTCTTATATGATGTGTGCAAGTTTCATACATTAATTATGATATAATATATAATATGACATATATTGGAATCAAATTGGTTTTACGTGACATTTAAGGGGGGAAAATCCTATATCATATTTGAATTAAGAGAATGAGAACTTAATGAGAAAATTCATTATGAATAGTTTATGATTTGTTAGACAAAATCATTTTCGTAATGTGCATGAACTATATATATAGTGCAAGTCAAATTTATGGATGATCAAACCACAAGGAATATTTGAAAGAAGACTATGTATATTATAAATATTTATATTATAAAACATTTGTCTTTACATTTCTCTCAAATTAATTTTAGCCCTTAAACATCAGAATTCATTGCAATAAGATCTTTATGTATTTTGATTATGGATCTCCTCATATTTTTCTTTATGTAGTGGTAAATTCTAAACATTTCATATTTTGAATATGCATCAAAAGAGGCAAATTGAAGCATCATATTATTATTATTATTATTATTATTATTATTATTATTATTATTATTATTATTATTATTATTATTATTATTATTATCATTATCATTATCATTATTATTATTATTAATTAGTAATAAAATTATATAAATAAGTGATAATATATATTAGTTCCTGAAGAACATAAATGTAACAAAGTCGATATAGTTCCTGAAGAACTAATATAGTTTTTCTTAAATTCTATGGGCAGAAGAAGAATTGATTAAGGAAAGTTATAACCCATAGATTTACATTAGAGTTTTAATCTATTACAGGGTTTAAATGATAGCCCAATAAACTGAAATCCATGATTAGTTGAGTTATGAAGTACTTTTGAGTTTTGAAATAAAAGATATATTATTAGCTTGCTATATACAAATTTGTCTTTGAAATAGAGAAATAAAGAAAGTATATTTATATGACTCACACTTGAGGGGGAGATTGTTAGAATATAAGTGTGAATTAATATTGAAAAGTTCTACTCATATACTTTTTTACAAAACCTATTGATCTCCAAAAAATGGATGTCATATTGACATTTTATATCAATACTTATGGAAATTAAAAAGGTTTGTTGTTGGTTAAGCAATATGTCATAGTAAACCAGCAGTTTACTGATCCAAACAAATATATTGTTTGCATGACTTGTTTGATTCATTCGAGTCATATATAAAAGATTACGTGTGACATCCATTGAAGAACTAGAAGATTCTTCATAAATAGCCAACATATTATATAATTCAAGAGTTATCATGTGCTGCTTGTTCTCAAAGAAATTTGATTATGAGAGTATCACAAGTTATGATTTGGAATGGATCTCTATATTTCTGGAAATAAATAAACTCATGTATGGGCCCATTCCAATATCATGTAAACCATATCAATGTTCAATAAATTTGATAGATGCATCTATAAGATGGTTATATGAGATACTACTATTAGTTTGCAACCTAAAGTTTGCAAGAATGTTTGAATAAATTATTATGTTAAGCGCAATTTCCAGATTATACGATTCATTCATTGAAGCCTCCATAGATAGCTAGATTAATACTTATGAGAACAAAATTTATATTTCAGTGTTGGCATATTTGATCTTACATATTGCAGCACTTATATTAGCCAACCAAATTCTCCCGATATAATTGGTTTTGTCTCAGGAGCCAGGTATATTCCATCTTAAAAGATTTGAATGTGCATTCCTATTGATTCACCACAATACACATAGATGGATATTTAAAGGAAATTGAGATAAATGTTGGGTAAGAATCTCCTTCTTTTTGTTTGTCTCTAAATGAAACAAAAGGATGTTTCTAATGGAAACAAATGGATTTAGGAGACTTATACTGCATGATTAGTTGATTGTCATTTGACAAAGTTTTCCTGAGATAAGGGGGAGAAATTAAATAGCTGGAAAAGAAAAGAAAAAGAATGCATTATTACTATCAAATATAGATCCTCGAATATAACAATATGAACCAGAAGTTCATTTGGTTTGCATTCATGAAATATTACATAAAATCTGCCAGATGCAATTACTGATCTAAATGGGAATTACTAAATCTCATATTTCAGCTATAAGTGGTCTAATCAGTATAAATGAAAGAGAGACATGCCCGAAGTATGAGAGAATAATCAGTTCCAAAAGAAAAAAGAAAGAAGCAAATAATCAAGATAATCATATTAAGGAGGCAAACACTCTAGAAGAGGTCAATACATAACTACTTGCAGAACCCTCAAAAGAGGTTCAGGTACCTGAAAGTAATAAAGAGATCTCAATGAATTATGTCACAAGAAAAATGGAACTGAAAAGATAAAGTTGTCGACAACAGTTTTAGTAATAATATCACGTGATCAAATGAGGATCTTATACATAAATATGTCGGTAGAAAAAAAAGGTGATTGGCCAACTGAAGAAGGGGACAAGACGCAATGAAAATTGTTCTTTCAGCATGTGAAATTTATTGACCTGTAGTCCAAAACATTTGAAATATTAAGTTATTTGTGATATATGAATATTCATGTGAAAATAAAGATTTTCACAAGGTTTAATGATGATTATGATGAGGTACAACATTTGGTAGTTGATACAATAATTGTTGCATATATTATTAGTCTGGCAGTATATGCAAACAAAATAATGCGTCTATTAGATATCATTATATATAGCATATGCATATGGATAGTGAATATTACATGAGAGTCTTTGAAGGATCTAAAATGTCAGAAGTATATACAAGAAAATCATTCTATATATAAAATGTTGTGCGAGTTTGAAAATAATTCAAGCATATATAATTGATTGAAAAATATATTGAAAAATGAGTAATTTTACATTTTACTTGACTTGTAGATCAAGTTATCAAATGCATCAATGATTTCAAAATCACATATTTTTACCATGGTGAATTTTCTTGTAAAGATACATTGAATTTAATGGTCCAGAAGTACCTTATACTTTATGAGAATATTTTTGTATTATGCTAATATTGTATCTATTATGATTTCATTGATAAAAATTAGTTCTTGCAAGTGCACAGTGGATAACAAAAATGAGATTTGGTGTGATAGTCCTATTAACACATTATATAATATTATTTTGTTCAAAACAAACTAAATATGTGGATGTAAGATATATTTTGATGATTTTCAGAATAATTTTTCTTTATTGTTTTCCCGATGAATAAGATAAAGGCATAATATACTGATATTTTAGCATATCCAGAAGATATGTAAGAGGAATATATCTAGCAGAATATTTGGTGACAATGTATCATTCATAATTTGGTGGCTAAAAGAATGATATGCTCAACAATATATTAGAAGTGATGTTCTTATCAGGGAAGTAAAACTGATGTTATTATCAATGGGAGTAAATACGATATTATCATCGTGTGAAATAGAGACCTTACTGTACTCTTTTCCTTAACCAAGGTTTTGTCCCACGGGGTTTTCCTGGTAAGGTTTTTAATGAGGCAGTTTTGATTTGTATTGTGTACTCTTTTTTCTTCACTAGGTTTTTGTCCCATTGGGTTTTTCCTAGTAAGGTTTTAATGAGGCACAATATTTTTTTTTTTATGGACATCCAAGGGGGAGTGTTGTAAAATACTAATTAAGGTGGATGTCCATGAGCTCCCAACTCTTGACCTTTCATTTTCTACATCCTATAACCTCTCAAATGAATGATCTTTAGGAGTTTTCATGCCCATAACTCAAAGGTTACAATGTGTGCACTCATGAGGATTAAAGTTTACCATTTACTTTGTGTAACTCTTAGTTGTGGTTGAGGGCTTATAAATAGAGAACTATGTACTACACTTTGTTGGCATCCAAATGAATAGGAATCACTCCCTCCTTACTCTCTATTTCTCTCTTGTATTTTTTCATTCCCTTCATCTCAATCTCTTATAATTTCTTGATTTTATAACATTATAAGAGTATTCAGGGATTATAAAACATTGCAGTCTTACATGTAAAAATTGATATTTAATCACTGACTATACTTGTAAGTTGTAACACGAACGAAAATATTTATAAAGATATTTATCATTTCAATAACGTCATTTAGTACTACTTTTACAAGTATAGTCAATGAGGGCACTAGTGGAAAAAAACCCTTTTTAGACTGTCACATTTAGATCGGTTTTAACGGATAAGGTCTTAAAAATTTGCGTAGTGGCAGTTCTGTAATTATATTGAACTTCTAAAACCGGTTCTAAAAAAAACCGGTTTTAAAAAATTTATTTAAACCGGTTATAAATAAAACCGGTTTTAAAATATTATTCACGTGGATTTATGGGCTCCACTATACTAGTTTCCAATCCAACATTTCACATTTAAGGTAGAATAGTACTCAATTTCAAAAGTACCACAATTGTAATAATTCTCAACTTTATTATGCCAACCCAATGCCCTTTAAAACTCATCACCAAGTTACGACTAAAAGCAGTAAGCAGGAGATCAAATTTGAGTACATAAAAAACTGATAAAAGAACACTAATCCCACGACACAATGCGCATAGAAAAATATTTAACATTTTCGCATAAGGATGGCCTGAAAATTTATGAGAAAACGAATAAAGACGAGGGGTCTATAAATACAAGAAAAAATACATCAGAATTCCTTAACCTTTAAAACCTAAGAGCCGAACAAAAGCTAAAAATAAAATTGAAAATGTAATAAAATACGTTTAATAGCATCTTAATTTTCACTTAAATGTTTAGAACAATTGGCATTGAAAGAACGAGTAAAACCAAATTCACACGGCAGGAACGAATCAAGCACTTGACAATGCAGACTTGCAAGAAGTAAAGGCACAAAAATAAATCCGTCCCTTTCTAAACCAAAGAGAAGAACAGAAGTAAGAACAGGTACATACCACATTTTACATGAACTTTGTGCGACTTCACAAAGCCGAATCGATCAATCCATCACTGTTTCTTCCTTCATGATAAAAGAAGTCATGCGTTTGGTCATTTTCTTGCCATTCTGAGATTCAGGATCAAATATATGATAAACATGGTCTTCTCCTTCCTGTTCAAACAGTTCTAGTTCACCTCTCCACCCACTCGTCTTCACACCCTCATAGAACCAAATTCCTCTGTCCCTCAACGGATCTTTCTCTGCAACACACAAGAATCCTGCAACACCCAAGTCCAGCCAAACTTGGAGCTCCAGGACCAAAAGGATTCATCATGGGGCTATCTAATCCACCTGGAGAAGAAGGGTAAACAAAATTCCAACATAAACCTGACTCGGTCTGGTCGCGCGGTTCATACCCAATAGGACTTGAACTACAGAAAAGAGGTTGAACATAGATGGCACCTAAAATTCGAACCCCACTAGGCAAATCCTCAGCCCCACCACGCACGGCGATGTTATGAACAATATTTCCACCGGCACTGTCACCAGCTATGAAAATTCTGCTGAAATCTCTGTAATTTAGCCATGGCTCGTCACTGGGGTTTTTTGTCGAACAGGTTGCGACCCATTGAAGGGCTTCCCAGCAATCTTCATAAGGAGCAGGTAGATAGTGTTCTGGAGCGAGCCGGTACTCTACAGAGATGACGACGAGGTTGGCTTGGGAGACGAAGAAGTTTAGGTAGCGGTGGTAGAGCTGAGAGAAGGCAGATTCGAAGAAGAATCTACTTCCGTGAAAGTAGACCAAGATGGGGAGTTTTGGGTGGTCGTTGTGGTGGAATTGGGCGGTGGATTTTACAAGGTACAGGCGAGCGGAGATTGGGGGCTAGTCGGAGATGATGACGTCTTTGGAAGAGACTCCGGTTTGAGGGTCGTCAAGCGACGGTGGTACAAATGGGGTTTGTCGGGGGCGTTCAACGGTGCCGTTTTTGTAGACTCGGATATAGTTGGGGATTTCTACAACTATGGGCCCGTTTGGTTAGATTGCATTGCACACCTGTGATGGTAATCTTTATTACATTATCATTGGTGGCCTGTTTGGTTGGGCTTATTAATGGTAATATGGATTACAATTGTAAAACAGATTACATATTTTTTGGTAATCTCCATTCATAGGGGGACCCCTATGAAAACTCATTGCAGGCCTGTAATCATTGATGAAATTTCAATTTTATCCCTACTAATATAATGAAAAGACAATATATGCCATCAATAGACAAAACATTAAAAACAGGTGATCATTTTTTTCTCTCTCAAAAACCCTAACGTTGAGAGCTGACCATCGAAAGCAACAGAACTTGAGAGCGACGTACTCCACGGCGAAGGACTGCAGAAACAGAGGTAAGTTTCGGGTGATCATCAATTGCTGTGTAGAAATTGTTTGCCAAAATTTCGTTGTCTTCTTCTTCTTATGGGATTAGATGATTTAATCGCTGGTTTATTGTTGTGATTCAATATACCGGATGTAGAAATCTGGGATTTGGGGTTTTTATTTTCTTAATATGAGACCGGGCGGAATAGTCTTGAAAAGATTTATCACAGTATGATTTGTAAACAAACTGTAAATTTGAATTGAGCGCCAGACAATCCTACTCTAGATTCTGAAAGTTACGGGGATGATTTGTTCAGTGAAATTGATAAAGCTATCGCGATGAAGCGTAAATAGTTTTTGGTGAATTCAGTGTTCCTTTTCTGTGACGCAAAAAATGTCAGCTCTAATGCTCTCAATATTCAGAACTCTGCTATTATATTGCTGCCCCCTTTTTACCCCCAAAAAAATGTCAACATAATTACAAACTAATTTTTTTGTGACATCATCCTCCCCCAAAAAAAACTTCCCAGCACAAACCTGTCCTTTAAATTAGTGGTGGAAACTTTCCAAGAACTAAGGAAATGGGAAGTGATGTATGTAGTTTTTGCTGTAATCTATCCATGCAGTATAATATCAAGTTATTGGCTGTCGATGTTCCCATGGCTTCAGGCCCAAACTAGCGGTTGTTCTTTGTTTTTTCATTGTGAATGATAAATTGAATGATTTAGAGGGTAAGATTGAGAAGAAACTAAAAAACAAACTTTGATTTATATGTTTGATTATATTCATGTTCACAAGTGTTTTACCATTGTTGTTTTATATATGTTGTTTGATTGATTGCAACCTCTATCTTTTTTTTATTTAAACATGTGGATGGTTATCAGAAGCCAAAAAATATGGATAAAGTTTGTAAGGTAGCAGTTCTCCATCTAATGCTTGGCTGGTTAATGCTTATCCATGCTTTTCAAACAATGTTGACGAATATGATGTGCGCTGTAACCATTTTGAATAGTAGGATCATACAAGACCGTTCCTATACTCTTGATTTTCATACTAAGAGAAAGCATCTTAGGGAGTTGATTTATGGCAGTGACAATACTTGTTACAACCAAATTAGGATGTATAGGTCGATATTTGATAAACTTTGTGGCATGCTGGATACAATAGGTGGCCTAAAACCAACTAAACACATGTTAGTAGATGAGCAAGTAGCTATGTTCTTGCATATACTTGCTCATCATATGACAAAAAGGATAATCCAATTTGAGTTTGGGCGGTTTGGGGAGACCATTAGTCGTTATTTCACCATAGTGCTAAGAGCCATGATGCTCATCCAAGGAGGGCTTTTCAAAACTCCTGAGCCAATTCCTGAAGATTCAAACGACGAGAGGTGGAGATGGTTTAAGGTACTAATGATTCTTGTGCTTTTAAATTAGCTTAAGAGGTAATACATGGTAACTTATGATAACTTTTGGATGCAGGGTTGCTTAGGCGCATTGGATGGCACACACATAAGGGTTCAAGTGCCACTTTTCATAAAGGCTAAGTACCAAAATAGAAAAGGAGATGTAACCACTAATGTACTTGGTGTGTGCTCCCCAGATGGCCAATTTATATTCGTATATCCTGGTTGGGAAGGCTCGGCAGCAAATGGAAGAGTGTTACGGGATGCTATTGGAGGACCTAATGGGTTCAAGGTGCCCCAAGGTACACATACCATAATGATTTATTTACTATTTTGAGTCTACTATTGATTTGGAGTTGTAGGCCTTGGTTTCTAACAATAATTAATTGTGTGTAGGCAATTTTTATTTGGTTGATGCTGGCTATACCAATTGTAAAGGGTTCCTTGCCCCATATAGAGGTCAACGGTATCATCTAAGTGAGTGGCGAGAAGGTTGACATCCTCAAAATCCCCAAGAGTATTTTAACATGCGACAGTCATCGGCATGAAATATAATTGAAAGATGCTTTGGGATGCTGAAATTGAGATGGGCAATATTGAGGAGTCCATCATTTTATCCCATTCCCGTGCAAAATCGTTATATTATTGCCTGTTGCTTGCTCTATAATCTCATAATGCGGGACAACTTGAATGATCCATTGGAGGCTGAATATGATGCACAAGATGAACCAAACATCCCTATGGAATTCAATCCCATTCTAACTATGGAGCCCTCAGATGAGTAGAGTGCATTTCGAGAGAATTTAGCTAATGAAATGTTCAATGCATTTAGAGCTCATAGGGGAAATAGATAAGCCATTTGTGATGTATTTGAGACTTGTATTAGTCCTTATGCTTTGGATATTTGTCGCTTTTATATTTTTAGTACTTAGACTTATGATTTAAAACTTTCACAGTATATGAAATTGAATTTTATATGTTGCAATGTTATGATGAATTTGGCTCTTTTCGAGATGATTCAAATTTGTTTGAATGTGATTGAAAGTTGTTGCACGGTCTAAGTATATGTGTTTGAACAAGAGGCAAAAGAAAATGAAAAGGCGACTAAAAATGACCAAGCTGACCCAGTTATTGAACAATATGTTGAGATAGATCAAAGTGAAGTGCAGTCAACATCTAGGAAGCAGCGTAGATCAAGTCGTGATGCTATAGAAATTTTGTCAGAAGCAATGAAAGAATCTTCTAAAACTTTTGTCCAAGTCTCCGAGAATATGTGCAAATCTATTATTGAGGCTTGTCAAGATTCTTCTAATAAGCAAGTTGCTCAAGAACTATATCCTGAACTACTGAAAGTAGAGGGGTTGACACTTAATGAGATTGACATGGCTCATCTTAAAATTGCTGCGTCTCCGAACTTAATGAATGGGTTCCCACTCATTCCAAACGAACACAAGGCTCGTTGGATTCGTCGTCTCATCAACGAGCTAGTTTAACTATTTAACTTAAAGTTGCTTTTTTTCATTGTTTGGATTCTATTTTGCAAGGATATGAACTTGGTGGTTGCAAGTTTGGATTCTATTTTGCAAGGGTATTTTGCAATGAATGACTATTTAGAGATTTTTTAAAGTTAATATTCAATGCTCAATGTTCTATTAATAATGAGTATAAGGGGCAAAACCTCTATAATTCTTTACTACATTCTTCCTTACGTAACCTAATTTTTGCAACCAAGACAAAATCAAAATAGCAAGAGCAGCACCCAGGAAAAAAAAGAGAGAGAGAAAAATAACTTCCATCAGATCTCAGAAACTCACCTTTGGTAGTTGTAAAATATAATAAAAGACATACAAGGGAAAAATTAACAGTACTATGTTCTTTATACCCATATAGATAAACTCCAGTAGGAAAAAAACAAAAAATGGATTAAAAAAGAACAGCTGATGCGAACGTGCATCCAAGTTGATAGACTTACTTCGTGTATTCCTGAAAACAGAAGAAGAAAATAAGAATGAAAAAATATGTACACCGATTAAAGTAAGGTACACAAGAGAGCTTGAAATTTCATAAACAAAATTTAAGTATGAGCAGTTTGCTTATTTTTCAGTTCTTCAGTAGAATAAAATCTTCAACTACTATGACCAGATTACCGTTACTAACCAGCTTATACTAGTTTCATTATCAGAATATAAGATCCATGGTACAGGAAGATTTTCGAATAAGAAATTACCAAAGTGAGAGTAGGAATCAAAGTAATAGTCAGCACTTGTTTTATCATCTGAACCGCTGAATGACTATAGGACCTATCCTTTCTAGTCTCTCTTGTTTCAGCTTGAAGCCTGAAGACAAAAAAAAAAAAAAAACACAACTTCGATCAAGTGGGACATGATACTACAGAAAGCTTTTACAATCAGCATTAGTCAGGTTTGCAAGGCAATCATAACAGAGGCATAATAAGGCAAGGTTCCTGATGTTCTGATTTAGGTGAAATAATGGAAAAATAATTTCTTCTTCTGGCAAATAGATTCAATGGCTTATCAGTATTTAGATTAATCATGAAATGAAAACTCTCACTTGTTTAAATTATTGAAGGACTGATTTCTACTATCTGATCACCATTCATGATGAGGAACTTGAGACCACATTTGCAACTCCAACGGCCTATCAAGCAAAGAAAAGAAAGTATTAAAGATAAAGGAACTTGAGACCACATTTGTAATCCTCACCCGTACTTCATCTGCAACAAATTATCAAAGAGCAAATATATTAAAAGGAAATAGTTCACAACATTCATAAATTAGTAATAATTAGAATTAATAAATAGTTAAATACAGGGAAACACTATTTGCATCAAGATATGTTGTCAGCAGCCCTTCTACTTACCCAAAATAATTGAGAATCTCAACAATTTGATCAGCTAAGTCGTCAACACAAGGCACTGATCAGGACAAATTGCTGCAACTCCCAACTCCAATAACTATTGTGGAAGTTCCAGAGGAGGCATTAACATAAATAATAGTATCCAATCAAGAATGCAATACATAATACGCTCAAATCAATCAACTTACAGACCTCATGCCCTGGAGGACTTATATGATATATGCAGAAGTTGTGAAGCAACAAAGAAGCTGCCTCAGGACAGAAAAATAATCCTTGGAAACATGACATATCTACCCAGGACAAAGACAGATAAAAAATTTCATATTAAAGTAAGAGCAAAACACGCACATATGAAATTGTTGATCTAATCTAAGAACAATATAAACAAGTTTTAGGACATCATAAAGAATTAAAGCTGCATATTGAAATTTCAGAAAAAGGAGCAATGAATATGAGAAAATATCACAAATTCACTTACGATTTAGTGCTAAATACCAGATGGTTTTGATATATTAAGAAAAGGAAAGGAAAATAAGGAAAGAAAGTTGCTTTCCAATGGAATCCAAAAGAAGAAGCAAATCCCTCGCTAAGGTCTAGGAATAGCCACGACAAATGCATCAGTGCAAGCCTTGCCTCATTTAGAACAACTCATTAACTGAACGCATACAAAACCCAACAAATACTGTATTGACCAGATCCAAAGAGTAGTTATATCCAAAGCCTTTCAGATGCTAAGTTAGTGAATTTATGAAATAAAGAAGCAATTAAAATTTATTATCATAATTACCAAGCTAGCAAATCATGCCAAAAAAGAAAACCATTCTCAGTGTCTTTATGAGTAAGAAATTCAGCTTCTACCTGGCCAAGATATTCAAAGACATATGGATAAGAAAGAGGCCAGTCCTCATTCAAGGCAATGCCTAATTGTTGCCATGTAACTCCTTTATCAGTACTTTTTGCGACTCCAATATCTCCTTGCAAAGTGATTGAATTCTTTGTTTCATAGAATAGGTAAAAAGTACCCCCCTGAATCATGGTACCAATATGAATCAACAGAACATTGTTATTTATCCACGCAAAAGACCAACTAGAGGGGGTGTCTGTAAAACAGATTCTAACCATAAGTAACAAAACAAAAGGCTATGGATGGACCAAAGTGATAGACTACGGAGGCAGATATTAGGTTGGCAATGACAAAAATAAATTAATGAATAAACGAATAAATAATAATATAAATCAGACAAAACAATTTAAGATTTCAGCCAAACAATAAAGATTGAAAAGAAATACGTTCTTGCACTTCAAAAATTTCCCACTGGTGAAACCATTCCTACAAGTTCATTTTGCATTTTGATTGGATAACCAAATTTGATAAGGATCTACTAATAGAGGAATCAAACACTTTGAAAATAAGAACAATTTGCACATCTTTGTCCATTTATGTGTATGTATCAGTTAGTAACTCCAACATCTATATTCTCTGCACAGCAGAGTTTGCTTGGTGGTGCATCCAACAGCTCCAGATAGTCAACAGGATCCAATGTCTAATAAAAGAATGCACACAGAATGAAAATATCTTATGCAGCAATGAAAAATCAGGTTTAAATGCATAAAGAAAGCAGGTTCACGTGGAAGGGGGAATAGAGTAGTTAAAATAAAATATTAGTTTATACAGACAATAATAATATGCTTTTAGATGCCCTGTATTGGCTTACAACATCCAGGAAAACCAGAAACATTCTAGTTTTCTACGAACAGAACTATAAGATGTTTACTGGCATGATTTCTAATTTCTGACAGCAGAAGGAGAAACCAAAGACTAATGAAATTCACATTTGCATCCTGTCTACTTACTCAACATTGCTGGAAAATAAAGAAACTAAATATTCCAAACAAGTTTAAGTACCATTTATACAGGAGTAAAGGATGGAATTTGATGAGGAGTAAGAAACGAAGGAGAGGGAATAGACCAGACAAACGCCAAGATAGGAAGCTTACCAGCTTCTTCGCCAGCATAGGACCATCGCAGATTCCAATCACAATCCGCCACCTCGCTACTCAGACGCTGCCTGCATTTAAGTTTCAATTTTTCAAGAAATAAGGCATATTAATGGAGCAAGAGAGATAGGGAAAGGGAACGAAAGAGCGAAGGGGAGTGTGAAACCTTGAGGAAATGGCAGTGGCCGTTGTGCAGCTGGTCAAAGGTACCACCAATAACCATGGCATCATAGGTATTTGGGGGAGACAGATTATTGGGGTGAGGATGGAGATGATTGGTGATGGAGGTTTTTTTTTTATGTTTAAGGGGTATTTTGGACCTTTTATAATTCAATTTAAATATAAAAAAAAATTTCACCACATCTTATTATTAGGCAACCAAACATGATGATGGTAATCATTATTGCATTGCACCCCATTGCATTGCAGTCCATTGCATTACCAGAGGGGTCTGCAATTGAATCAAACGGGCCCTATGTCTTCTTTGTTGTTGGTTGTGGCAGCCATCACTGAGAATTGAGAGAAGAGAGGTTAGATAGATAGAGGAAAGCCAGTCACTTTACAAAGCTTGTGGTTTTTCTTCGCTTGCTAATGCATCACGAACATATCATCATCAATCATCAATATAATTTTATAAATCTCGGGGCTCTATACCTTGATTGGTCCTAGCAACATGCTTACTTAGCTAATTTACTTGTTTATGTGAGTGAGGTGTGTCGGTTAGTCATTGAATTGTATGGGTTTATTGGATTTTGAATATTCATTAGATATAGTCGACTGGTCATTGAATTGTTTAGCTTTATTGCATTTCGTGTCTTGGATTGTGTGTATTTATTGGATATGTGGTCGGTTGATCCTTGAATTGTTTGAGTTTATTAGTTTTATGTCTTGAGTTATGTGTGTTCATTTATGGTCAGTCGATCATTTCTGAGTTGCTTACTTGGCTTCCTTGTATTTTGTGTATTTTTTTTTGTTTGGTAAAACCGCCCGGTAATCCGGCGCCAATTGGCAACCGACTAATCCAGACTCGAGGGGTAGGAGTGCCGCCCACATAGGCGGGGTTGTCCCCTCTCCCAACGAGAGCGCTTCCTGGGAGTCGAACACACGTTCTCATCCTTACGGGGGCTCAACCCACTGACCAGTTGAGCCAACTACTCGTTGGTTTATGTGTATTTATTGTATGTGGTTGATCTTTTGGTCATTAAATTATTTGGTTTAGGGTGGGTTTGTGATTTATGTGTTCATGTAGTCAATTGGTAACTGAATTTTTGTTTTTGGTTTTGAAGAATATTCTTTATATAAGTGCTCCATTCAAGAATATAGTGCACGAGAAGCATAACACTATTTGTTGGCAAAATCCTGCAAAACACTGTGTAATTCGAAATCCGAGTCACGTCCAAGGATGTTGTCCATAAAAGCTATTCTGTGACACTGGCTGACTGGAAGCAGCACTCCCCAGGATAAAATGGACTCTTCCTGTAGTCACAGGGCAAACAGAACAGCAAAATATACCAAGGCAACAAGCAGATAGAGAGAATGATAAGAGGAGGAAGAGGGAGCTCGAAGATGTCAGAGCTGGGATGCCTGAACCTTTTATCAAGCCCTCCTTATATAGGCATGACCTCAGAGACATTGGGCAGGACTTCAGAGATGTTGGGCAAGATTTAATCCACATAAAGGCCATTAAACCATCGGTTACACAGCAATGAATCTACATGATGAGGCAGTTTCTGAACGTTGAAGAGCCATGTACGTTTAGCAATTCAAAATGTACGTTTGGCAATTTAAAATATGATTCATGGCCTTCTGTAATCTAAATACTGGGGTTTCAAAATCCAGATGCTTCAAAATTGGGTTTTTCCGGTTAGCCATTTTCATAAAAACAAATTGTAGATTTTTCCAAAAAACATTTGATAAAAAAGTGTCCAGTCCGCATTTAATTCACGCGCAAGGGGGAATCGCCAGATTTCCACTACGTTTGCCTCCTGGTGGCCCTTTGTTGTACGCGTGAGCCCACTCTTCCTCTTGACCCATTTACTAGCCCAAC
The DNA here is from genome assembly GCA_963210345.1 of Inga oerstediana. Taxonomy (NCBI): domain Eukaryota; kingdom Viridiplantae; phylum Streptophyta; class Magnoliopsida; order Fabales; family Fabaceae; genus Inga; species Inga oerstediana. Next base: position 73,625,323 of record OY723399.1, on the reverse strand, counting down.
TTCACAAGGTGTAATATATACACTAGCATTCTCTCTTTTCCAAGCAATGTGGGACTTGTTCCATTTGACACACCTACATGTAGCTTATATCTCCAACAATCCCCCACATGTGTCAAAAGGAACGCCTTTAGCTTAGTTGCACACACGGGTATAACCATTGTATCTAGTAGTCCTTAGGACTATGAACTAGATCTAGACTAATAACACTTAGTACACAGAGAAGTCAGTGGTCCTATGGACTATGAACTCACATCTCTTAGGCGTATACTAGAGGCATTAGAAGTCAGATTATGCCCCCACATTTCGCTGTTAACGCAGTTTTGCATGTTAAGACGGCCATGCACGTGCTTAGTTCATAACGAATGCTCTAGAGATTTTGCCACGATCTCATAGGAGTGACCCCACTCTACATTCGTAGAGGTGATTTCATTAAATGTACCTGCAATGAGCACACCATTCCGTAGAATTATAAAATCATTAAGAGCTTTGCTCATCCTCACCAAAATGCATTCTAACACATTCTCGACATCATAGGAAGGGACTAACAATTTACTTTGGTGCTAGCAGAACTAACTCACGACTTGTTCTTACCCATTGAACCTCCTTCATGGGATCATCAATCACAGAGGTTGGGTTGCCATCGCTGTTAATTTCTTATCGGCTTATGTCCCATTCCCCTCGATGAATCAAGGATTTGTTTCCTTTCCAGGGGTTTTGTAAATGGATCCGCAAGGTTCACAGCTGACCTTACATAATCGATTGAGATTACACCATCTTTAAGCAGCTGCCTTATTATATTATGTCTCAATCGAATATGTCTACTTTTACCATTAAATGTTTTATTTTTAGCCGTAGCTATCACAGATTGGCTATCACAATGTAAAGACATTGATGGTGTTGGTTTTTCACCTAGTGGGATATTCGCTAAGAAGTTTTTCAACCACTTAGTCTCAGTACCAGTCAACTCCATAGCAATAAACTCAGAATCCCATGAGGAATTAGTTAAGATAGTTTGTTTGACTGACTTCCACGTTATGGCACCACCACCAAGAGTGAACACATAGCCACTAGTGGATTTGCTCTCCTCTGAATCTGAGATCCAGTTAGCGTCACTGTATCCTTCCAATACAGAGGGAAATCCACTATAATGAATACTATAATTCATGGTACCTCTCAAGTATCTCAATACTCTTACCAGAGCCTTCCAATGCTCATTGCTTGGACAATGAGTATATCTGCTCAATCTACACACAGCATATGCTATATCTGGCTTGGTATAGTTCATTAAATGCAACAGACTCCCAATAATCTGTGCATATTTAGATTGAGCAATTGGTTCTCCTTTATTTTTCTTTAAATGCACATTAGGATCATAAGGAGTATTTAAATGAGACTCATCAAATAGTTCAAACTTTCTCAAAATTTTCTCAATGTAATGTTCCTGAGAAAGTATGATACCATTATCATTCCTTATGATCTTTACACCCAAAATCACTTTCACTTCACCCAAATCTTTCATATCAAAATTAGAAGACATAAAATGTTTTGTTTCAAGCACAACACTCATGGTAGTACCAAAGATAAGCATGTCATCCCATACAAACAAATAATCACACAATTATTGTTTACAAGTTTTGTATAAACACATCTTTCTACCTCAACAGTAGAGAAACCACCACTTAACAAAACTTGATCTAGTTTTTCATGCCATTGTTTAGGCGCTTGTTTCAAACCATACAAGAATTTAACAAGTTTACAAACTTTATTTTCTTGCCCAGGAATAATACACCCTTTAGGTTGCACCATATAAATCTTCTCTTCTAAATCACCATTTAAAAAAGCCGTTTTAACATCCATTTTATGAATGAAAAGCTTATGGATAGAAGCTAAGGCAATTAGGATTCTAACAGAAGAAATCCTAGTTACAGGAGAAAAGGTGTCAGTATACCCTTTTGCTACCAATCTAGCTTTGTATTTATCAATAGTTCCATCAGGAAAATATTTTTTTTCCTAAAAACCCATTTACAACCAATAGGCTTTGTTCCTGGAGGCAAGTCTACCAAAACACATGTTTTATTTTGATTTAAAGAATCAATTTCAGCTTTTATTGCTTCTTTCCAAAAAGATTCATCTGGAGAAGAGATAGCTTCATAAAAAATTTTTGGTTCATCTTGTACCAAGTAAGTATAAAAAATCATCTCCAAATGATGTTTGTTTTCTTTGTCTTTTACTTCTCCTTAAATATTCAACCAAAACTTCATTTGAATTTTGTTCAAAAGAAGCAGAGGAATTTTCAATTATTTTAGGAATATGCTCAACCTTCAAAGGAAATATATTTTAAAAAAAACTCTGCATCTTTTGTTTCAACAATTGTATTGTGATCTAAAACATCACTTTTTAAAACCAGAAAATGATAAGCAGCACTTTGTTGAGCATATCTAATAAACAAACAATCAGAAGTTTAGAACCAATTTTTCTCTTTTTAACATCTGGTAGTAAAACTTTAGCAATACACCCCCACACTTTTAAATATTGGAGATTAGGCAAAAAACCTTTCCATAATTCATAAGGCGTCTTCATAGTTTTCTTGTGAGGTATTCTATTTTGTAGAAAACAAGCAGACAACAAAGCTTCACCCCATAAGTTATTAGGTGCTGTAGAACTTACTAGTAAAGTATTCATCATTTCTTTTAAAGTTCTATTTTTCCTTTCTGCAACATCGTTAGACTCAGGTGAATAAGGAGGAGTTACTTAATGTATTATACCTTCTTTTTCACAGAAATGATGAATAAGCATTCATCATTTCTTTTAAATATTCCCCTCCTCTATCTGATCTAACTTGTTTAATCCTTCTATTTAATTGGTTTTCTACTTCTGCTTTGTATAAAAGAAATTTGTCAAACGATTCATCTTTATTTCTCAATAAATATACTTTAGTATATCTTGAAAAATCATCGATGAAGGTGATATAATACCTTTTACCTCCTCTAGTTTCAAATTTTTTTAAATCACCTAAATCGGTATGAATCAAGGACAATAACTCAATTTCTCTTTGTGTAGGAAAATGTGTTCTCTTGGTTAACTTAGTTTCTACACAAACCTTGCATTTACTTTGAGAATCATTTTTAGTTTTAGAAATCAGCCCTAGATTTTGTAGCCTCTTAATTTAAGATTTATGAACATGTCCTAATCTAGCATGCCACATATCATAGGAATCAATCAAGTAAGCAGAAGAAGATGCATTCTCATTCATTTCAGAAACACAAGAACAAACAGTCCCTTATTACAATAGCCCTTCCCAATAAGAACATTGTTCTTAGTCATGACAATCTTGTCAGATTCAAAACATACCCTAACCCCAGCTTTCCCAAGCAATGCCACAGAGACTAAGTTAGCTCTGACTTCATGTACATATAGCACGTCATTCAGTGCCAGTGTCTTTCCAGATGTGATCTTCATTACTACCCTCCCTTTTCCATGAACCTTAGCGGTTCGGGAGTCAGCCAGATAAACGTGGTCTTCCCCTTCTTCAAAGGAGGTAAACATCTCTTTGTTTGCACAGATGTGCTTGGTAGCTCCTGAGTCTACCACCCAATTCTTCACATCAGAGATAAGAAGGGCTTGTGGCACCACAACAACAATGATTTCTTCATCACTGCTATCATCTTCTTCAACCAAATTCACATTTGGCTTAGGAGGATTTCTACCCTTTTGGGAGTTATCTCCCTTAGCCCTTTTCCTACACTGCACTGCACTGCATAATGACCTGGTTTTCCACAGACAAAGCAACTGCTTGTCTTCTTCTTGGGGTTAGTATCCTTGGGCTTGTAGTAAGGTTTCTTATTTTTATTCTTTTTGTTTTTAGAGTCGTACCTCTTGTTGTGCAGCTTTTCCTCAACTAAGTTTGCTTTAGCAGCCATCTCTTTGCCCTTTGCAGCTTGTATCGCCTTTCTGTTGGATCTTCAATAATGATATGAGTGATCAGATCATTCAGGGACAACTGTTTCTATTTGTGTTTCAGTTGTTGCTTGTAGTCATTTCATGATTCTGGCAGCTTTTCGATCAGTACTCCAGCCACAAACTCATTTGGTAAATTGATCTTCTCAGCTCGAAGCTCCTCATTCAACTTGTGGTACTCATTGATATGGAGTTTGATGTCTTTGTCATATGTCATCTCCCACTTGTAAAAGTTTCCTATCACGAACTTCTGCTTTCCAGCATCCTCAGCAGTATACTTGAGGATAAGTGATCCCTATATCTCATTTGCTTTTTTGTAAACATGGTACACATCGAACAGATCGTTAGATAAAGTAGTGATAACAGTATGTCTGCTGTAACCCCCTTCGTAATTATGATTCGAAATACGTATTTTAAAATGAAATAGAGACAAATAATAATCAAACTCATTTACAATCCCTTCCTTACGGAAGGGTTTTCACAAATATTTTCAAAATTTCTGCCTTACCTTGGTCTCAAATTCCACAACTTGAATATAATTATCCTGTGCAGTTACATCACATTTATATATCAGAGTGTACAACAAAATCCCGGCAATCCCCCGGGTTTCATACATAAACTAAAGGTTTATAAATTCCCAGTAGGGGATTACACCACTGTCTCCAAAACAACATTTATAAGATATAAGGTGATCTCCCAACAAAACATGATAACCAACACCAAAATATAAATCTCCCTAAGGAGCCCTATCCGCCTTTGGTCGTCTCCTTTCCCTTGGAGCCACTTGCCCTGTTTGAAGGTTTGTCAATGGAAAGAATGAGATTTAAAAGAATCCCAATAGTAACAAATCACTCATACCACATGTAATCACAAAGCATGCAAGAAAATCATCAAGCAGCATCACAGCATAAAGCACAGCATGCCGGCTGCAACATATACACATAATCACATAATCACATAATCTCATCCCCCGTATTCCACCGCCCCGAAGGCACGGTTGTCCCACCGTCAACACCGATGGGCCGCGGGTGAAGGTTACACAAATAGCCTTTCGGCTTTCACAAATAGCCTTACGGCTTTCACATAGTCTCATCCCCCGGATTCCACCGCCCCGAAAGTACGATCCTCCCACTGTCAAAACCGATGGGCCGCAGGTGATAGACTCACAAACAATGATCAAACAAACATACCATGTATCACATATAGTATAAGGGAAAAGAGTCACTACCTTGTTCTTTCCAGACGTGCGCCAGCACAGGTTGCTTGCGATTAGGACAAATGTCGAACCCTATAAACCAAAGTCAAGGACGACAGGTTATTCTCTATTCCAAATTCTCACCTTCAGAACACTTAAAGTTGGTTATCACTTGGACTCTTTAGGTGGTTATTAGAAGCCTAGACATATGCCTAAAGGGTTGGGGAGTACTATCTTAAAGACCACCTTTTAGCGTGTATCGTAAAACGTGCTAAACACTGGGCTCACAACTTGGTCCTACAATTCCAAAATACAATTTAGACACCTCCATGGTGTTTCTGGGGGTTATATGAGCCTATTATGAAAATTTACAAAAATGCCCCTGGGACCGGCTCGGCCGTACTTTTCCCAAAATTTTGACATGGGCTATTCCAACATATTTTCGCCCAAAGAATCCATTTCCAAACTCGAAATTATCAAATTCAATGTCAAATTACAACATTACCCTTGACAGCCTCACTTTAAGGGTTTTAGGGGCGTTTTCGTAATTATACTTTTTCGGCCTTTTCCGAAAAAGTGACCAACTGTAACCCCACCTAATTTTCGTTCCTCAACTCAATGGAACCATCAAATCATTGAAAATCCAATTCTAACCCTCAGATCTAGCCCTAGCCGAAATCTTGGTATACTTTGGAAAGAATCGATGTTTTTGGGTTTCGTCTCCGTAAACGTGTTCCTTTCTACTCCTAACTACTTTATTAATCATTACATTAGGTTACAACTAACATTAAGACCCAATTTGGGCAGCATAAACCCTATGACATATCATTTTCAAATTTTAAAACCAATGGCAATCCGGCGAAATTTCACCGATTAAATTGCCCATAGCAGCCAGAATAAGCAATATACGAAAGTTTGGAAGTTACCTCAAGCTCCCACTAGCTTTTCGTCAAGGTGGCTGAAAACCATAGCCTTAGAACACCCAAATTTGTGCTCCAAAAACCTTGAAGAACATAGAAGAATAGTTTAGGAGTGGAGTTATACACGTTAGGTAAGGATTTATCGAAGAAATCGACTTACCGTACAAGTTCTCTTCTCCTTCTCTCTCTTGTTGCAGCTGAATGTCACGGTTTTGGGCTGATGGAGGAGGTGGATGATGATTTAATATGATATAATATTATTTTCTAATGATTTACTAAATTTCCATCAATTTCGGATTTTTACAAAATTCTGGCAGATTTCTGCCCAAATTTTGAAATATCATAACTAATTCTAGAAAAATAAAAATGGGGTGATCCCAAAGCAAATGGAAAGCAATTTAAGTCCTCTTTATTGAAAAAATATGGATCACTGCATTTAATAACCTCAAAAATACAGAATTGCACAAAATCCCATACTGCTCCAAAACAGATTCTAGTTTCCATCCCAAACTTTGGAAAATCATAACTCTTAGCTAAAAATTTGAAATGACACAAATTATGTGTCCATTTTGAAGCTTGGCATGTGAAATTTAAGACTGGAAAATTTCAGAATATTTAGACACCATTTGCCTATTTAAAACGTCCATACAAATTGACTACCCTGTACAGAGTTTCAATGGACAGAGTTTCCAACTTTTGCATAATTGTTCCCGATGGTTCCAATTTCACAATAAACACTCTCCCCAAACAAATTTCCACAAGGAAGCCATTGGAATCATTAAAACATCCAAATTCCCATCACCCATTCTCCAAAAGTGTTTATTCAACAATAATTACATTCATTTTTGAAGTCATTAGCCTTTAATCGCTTTTTGGGATATTACATCTGCAAACCTTATTAGCATAGGCCCAAGCATCCTTTTGGGCTTGATCAGCATCTGGGGATGGTGCAGATTGTGTAAGTGCATTAGCAACTCCATGCATGTTAAGAATAGTGTAGACACGTTCCTGCCAGTGTCTGAAGTTCTTCCCTTCAAACTGTTCGATCTTGGAAATGTCTGGAAACTGCCTAGGCATAGGCACTGCCATTGGAATAGGACCAGAACTAGCATTGTTAGCTTCAAAAGTAGCAGCATTGTTCGCCTGGGCACTAGTTCCCGAACTAGCAGGAGGAATAGAAGCCATATTAGTTCTTAAGATTATTGGTGAAATCCTGCAAAACACCATGTAATCCGAAATCTGAGTCATGTCTAAGGACGCTGTCCTTAAGAGCTATTCCGGGACCACCGGCTCACTGGAAGCGGCACTCCCCAGGATAAAACGGACTCTTCCTGTTGTCACAGGGCAAACAAAACAGCAAAATATACCAAGGCAACAAGCAGATAGAAGAATGATAAGAGGAGGAAGAGGGAGCTCGAAGATGTCAGAGCTGGGATGTCTGAACCTTTTGTCAAGCCCTCCTTATATAGGCATGACCTTAGAGACATTGGGCAGGACTTCAGAGACGTTGGGCAAGATTTAATCCACATAAAGGCCATTAAAGCATCGGTTACACAGCAATGAATCCACATGATGAGGTAGTTTCTGAACGTTGAAGAGACATGTACGTTTAGCAATTCAAAATGTACATTTGGCAATTTAAAATCTGATTGATGGCCTTCTATAACCGAAATACTGGGGTTTCAAAATTCAGATGCCTCAAAACTGGGTTTTTCCGGTTAGCCATTTTTACAAAAATAAATTGTAGATTTTTCCAAAAAGCATTTGATAAAAAAGTGCCCAATCCGCATTCAATTCACGCGCAGGGGGGAATCGCCGGATTTCCACTACATTTGCCTCCTGGTGGCCCTTTGTTGTGCGCGAGAGCCCACTTTTCCTCTTGGCCCATTTACTAGCCCAACTTCACAAGGTGTAATATATACACTAGCATTCTTTCTTTCCCAAGCAATGTGGGACTTGTTCCATTTGACACACCCACATGTAGCTTATATCTCCAACACTATTCATGGAGACATTGAGACTGAAATTGCTGTCTTCACTGCTGAGCCCCAGCCTTCCAGAATCTAGATCTAAAAAAATATACTGCAAATATAAATACCTCAATCCAAAAACAGGATAAAGGGAATTAAAAATATAATTCCTTTTTTTTTTCATTTGATCAACAATAGATTTGGCCTACAACTTCGTAGAATCTAGAACTGAAGAAATTCATTACAAAAAAAAAAAAAAAAACAAACACCTCAATTCAAGAATGTTGCTGTCTATGCAATGCAAGGGATATAAGTTTAGTTCATTAGAGAAATCATAATTGTTGTTTGTTGGTAAAAAATGTCATATGTAAATTTATATTTTATTAATTACTCATAATGTACCATCAATATAAATATACTCTCCAGCATCTCCAAATATATACTTCTTTGGATTACTTCCACTAATTCACCGAAACATTAACTTATTAAACTTGCCTTAAATTGAATAATTTTTCAACATTACTCATATTAAATAAGATTTTCAATGAAAGAGAAAAATATAAAAGTCACCTTGAAATAGTAATTACATGGGCAAAATTTACAAATAAATATATTCTACCTTCTAAATGACTTATATGATGGACAAATGAATTCTTTAAAAAGTAATTTTTATTGTGACTTACATGTATCAAGAAAAATTGTTGAAAAAATTAAATTTATTACAGAATTCAAGTGATTTATAACATTACTTTTATTTAAACTTCAAAATCATAATAACTTATACTTCTATTACCCAGATATGAGTGTATATGAAATTAAAATATTTTATATTCTTCAAAGAGTTGAGTTAAAATGTATCTAATACTCCAGAGCATTTTTTCATTAGTGCTCAATATCTTAAACTAATTTTTGGTATATTTCACATCCTAAAATATTTTTTAAATAACATCTAGTGTCTTAAAGTATTTTCTACATATGCCTATATTTAACAGGGATAATAAACACCCTAAAATATATTTTGGGTTAAGGTGCAAAAATACTCATGAGTTTTTTCAAAAAATGCACCCAACACCAAATATTTTTCGGAGGTACAAAAATACCCATTAACTTATAAAATCGGAGCAAAAATGACGCTGGTGTTAAAATAGACTAACTTTTGTTAGTTGGATCACATTATTTAAAAAATAAAAATATCTACCTTTCCTAAATTCCTTTACTACCCTTTCCTTAACTCCTGAACTCTACTTTCCCTTCGTCCTTCATCTTTCTCCATTCTCTTGTCAGATGCCAACGGTGGAGGCGGCGGCCTCCAGCAATGACACCTATCCTCTACTAGCGATGATTCTCGTCTCTCCTAACGTCATGTAGATTTGAGGCTTCAAATGATGAAAACTTGTTTGGTGGTTCGAATCTGGTCTAATTTGACCCTCGGCAACCACTACCACAAGAGGGTGAGCGCCATGGTAGCGGGGAGGCCAGAGGGAGCTTGAGAAGGCAAAGGGTAGAGGGATCGATTTTGGAAGAGAGAGAAAGTGATGGTTTCTTGGCTATGAAACATGAAGGAATCGATCTTAGAAGAGAGAGATTTTTACGCTCTGATTTTATCCGCAGTTGGTGTGTTTTCGGATTGATGGGAAGGGGAGAGCGCGAGATTGATGGTGTGTAGAGAGTAGAGGACGGTGGTTTATGGTGGCTTTGGTGGGGGTATTATTTTCAGTATTTCCTGTTCTTCAGTCTCATTTCAGAAGGGATGATGAGCTACAATGAAGAACCTAGTATGGTATCCTTTTGGCAAAATTCCAGAATTTAGTTGTAGTATCTAATTCCTCTATTTTTTTGCAATTTATGTATCTTTTACTAAGAAATTATCTTGAACAGAGGACTGAAGAACTAACGCTGGATGATGCTTTCAAACTATTTTCTAGGATTGCACTATGCGTTTTCTATTCTGATTTTTGTACTTGTTTCCCTTTGAATTTCTTTTTTTTTTTTGGGTAACGTTTGAATTTCTGTTAATGGTAAGGTATTTTCTAGGAAAAAAAAAGCTATTTCCTTTGGTCTCTGGTGATGTTAGTGTTCTTCAATGAAGAAAAACAGAGTTGCAAGGATGAATGGGGAGGTTGGGAGTGAGAGGGTGTTTTTTTTATATTAGGGTCATTTTGGTATTTTCATATTGTACATAACGTTTGTTAACAAAATTTAACGGTGATGGTATCTTTGCTCTGATTTTGCAAGTTTAAGGGTACTTTTACACCTCCAAAAAACATTTGGTATTGGGTGCACTTTTTGAAAAAGCTTAAGGGTATTTTTGCACCTTAACCTATATATTTTTTAGTAGTTATTTCTTCTAGAATCTCTCCTTTTCCTTTTATCCTTTTAGAAGTTCGTTTTTTTTCAAAGTGGGCATATGCAGCCCATGTGTTATTTTCACCCCCACGTTCTCCCTAGCATTTTGTTCTACATTCAAACCGAGAAAAATTAATGTCAGTTTGGTTTCATATTTTGAACACAACTTTTTTAAAAATTAAAAAAAAAACATGTTTAAAAATGCGTTTTTATTCTGTGTTCTTAAAAAAAGTTAAAATTTGTTTTGCAAACAAAAGAAATCAGAATGTTTTTATTACCGTTTGTTTTGCAAAAAAAAAAAAAAAAAAAAAAGAGGCAATCATACTAATATACCAAATCATTAAGCTATAAGTAGGATTGAACCCGCAATCTTTTATTTATAGGAAGCGTTCATGTCATTAGGCTATAAAGCCGGCTAATATTGGTTTGATTTTTTCTGTCTCTTTAAATTCTCCTGTGAAACGAATGGTACTGAATGGAAAGGAACAAAGGAAATTGCCAAGAAAGGGAGTTCACAACTGGACTACCTCATGCTGACAGCCAAGAATTGCAAGTTTTAGAAGTCAGGGAAGAACCAAACACCATAGAGAGAGGGGAAAGAAAGACAAGATCCTCAAACTCTAAGAGGTAACTTGACAATTCTCCTTGAGATATTTATAAGACACTAAATTTGAGAACCTCTTTTAAAGATGATTGGATCATTAGTTGGTCAAGATTGTGAAGGACTAGTCATTTAGTTAGACCAACTCCAATTTGTAACAAGAAACAATTCATTCAAAGATAAAATGATGCAAAGCAACTTGGGCTACTTCCATCACAACCACACCCAAACAAGATAAAAAAAAAAGCCCAAGTTGATTAAAAACATGAACACAAACAAAACAAACATTGGATTAAATAAGAAAACACCAACGAGTTGGGTCAAATGGAAGGGGTTATTTTCTCACAATGTGGTAAAACAAGATTTGAATTTCCGCTGAAAGAAGTGCCCACACCAGAAAGCGCCTTGAACATGCTTGTCTCTAGGATACCTGTACTTAGAAAAAAGAAAAAGAAAAGAAAACTTGTAGACTAGGCTGAGAAAACACAGTATGTCAAGCTCAAGAACTAGATGAATTGCACTAGGACACATGTTCTCTTCTTAAAATGGTAAGCAAATGAAAATTAATTTGGGCCAATTTAAGCCTAATTGATTTCCATGTCCTAAAAGGGCTACTCGCTTCAGTGATCACAAAAATTACATATAAAAAAATATTCTGTAACGCTGCTTTTTAAAACGGGCAGCCGGGGAATTGAGGATGGCTGGCATCTTAAGCAAGTCCCGGTGACGCTCAATCTTCTCCATAGCGCAAGTCCATGCCTCCTTGATGGACAAAGTTAAGGGCGTCTTCACTGGTAAAAAGACCACTTCTGATTCCAACGAATTAAAAAGCATCTCCGATTCGTTCACGCTCCTCTGGTTTGCTGATGAAATGAAGAAAGCAATATGAGTGGAGATGAACAGTTTATGTGTCGGAAAAAAAAAAAGTACCTATGTAACAAAAAAAAAAAGGATGAAAGTAATGTTAAAAAAAGGGCATGTTCAGTGTCGAAAGAGATGAAGCAATCTTCTCAACGACTTCAAAAAGATTAAAAAGTGGGAGATGAATATAAAGCATGAGTCTAAGTCATTCTGGATGATGAGAAACAATGAACGGAGGGTGAAGAAATTGCCAGGTTTCTTTGACGGGGAGGAGTACAACGTCTTAAATGGAGAAGCATGCACTGCAGCAGTTCCATTGACACTAATTAAAGTGTCAGAAGCAGAGAACGGAAAAAGCTTATGACTTGTATGCCCTACGTCGGATTGCTCTGTTTTAGTAAAGGTGAAACAGGGGCTAACAGAATTAGATTCTCAAATTCGAATTTATTTATTAAATTCAAATTTTGTTAACATTAAAAATCAAATTTAAATTTCATTAATAAATTCATATTCTATTAATACATTCAAATTTCATTCCGTACAAAAAATTAATTTCATTAATTATTAAAATAAATTTGATTCAATATCTCAACCAATAGTTAAAAGGATTTTTGAATTTGAAGGATCGAGTTAGGGCAAAAGAATATGGGAGACTTAGTATAAACTCACTTTTAATTGTATAATATTTATAGTTTTTTTATATTTGTATTGAATATTCACATTTATTTAATTATTTTTAATTATTTAAAATCTTTGAAATTAATTGCAAAGTGGGTAGAGAGTTGCTAGAGAGATTGTTGGATACACTCATCATAATTGAAGTCTGTGTTCGGGTAACAGGTCAAAAAGTGCCTTTTTCCCTAAACCTTGGTTTTGAGGTGAAACCTGCCGAACACCACATAAATCCTAAGAATCCCGTTTTTGCCCAAACCATGGTTTTGGGGGAAAAAAGCTATTCTCGGTGGAAGCTATTTTCAATTGCTTTTAGCTCAGAAATTTCAAATCGTTGGGAGTAATTATTACTTCTATGCCCCTGTCCTTTTCTCTTTCCCCTTTCCCGTCTTCTTCCTTCATTCATGTGCTCTCCATTTTTGTTCCTTCTCGTCTCCTGCGTCTCTGCCGTGCTTTCCTTCTCGTTCCTTCTCGTCTCTGCCATCTTCTCGCTTCCCTTCTCCGTTTCCCTTCCCGGTTAGCATTCCGTCTTCGGCCCTCTATAGATTCCCTCTTCCCCTTCTCGTTCCCATTGTCTCGCGGATCTAAAAAGTTTGGCTGAGGGTGGCTTTGATCTTGCCTTTCTCCATTTTCTCACGGTGAACGGAGGCGGTGAATGGACGGTGGTGCTATTTTCGGCAGCCAGTCCTCTGTCCTGTGAGCTTATTTTAACTGGGTTGACGGAAAATCGCCTGCGAAATCTTGCCGGTGACTTTGTGAGGTTCGGCGACCCAGATCTTGCCGGCGACTTCGTGAAGGTAGTGGACTTCCTACAGATTGGTGTGCCATTTTCCTCTGCATGTATGTTGTCTGGTGGCCTTGCGTTGTATTTTCCTTTTGCGTTTGTGGTGTCATTTTCCTTTTGTGTTGGCCTTGTGTTCTCTGGTATTGGTGCTCTGGTTATGGTGCTCTGGTTAATAGTAATAATCAAAGTTTTTCTCTTTTCCCTGTGCAATAAGAGTTAGATTTTACATCTTTGTGTGGGTTGGTTTTTTGTGTAACAGATATCATTGTTAGGGACTTTTGCTTAAACAGAGATGAAATTTATGTATAAGAGAGTGTGAAGTTTCATAATAGCTTCTATGGGATTATTTGTGTCTGGACTAATTAGCTTTAATTAGACAGCTATGGCTATAAAATATAAAATGTATTGTATGTTAAAAAATGGGAAAATCCCTATAAAATGCATTGGAAATAGGGAAATCCCAATTCAGTACATTCAAATTCAAAAATCCGGATCAGTCCATTGTCAGTACGGATGAACAGTGCCGGCGCCCTCAAAAGACGATTTTTCCTTTCAACCCTCATTCTCGCCACTTCGGAAATAACAACATCTGGTTCTTAATTAACAACTCTGGATTCTTGATTAACAACTCTTCTTTCTTGTTTCACAACTTCCGAATTTAAGTTTCAAGGCCAATAACAACACCTCTTTTTTTATTAACAACACGCGCTCTTCATTAACAACTCTTCATTCTTGATTAACAACTCCATATTCTTGATTAACAACTCCAGTTTCATCTTTTTATTTTCACAATAACAACACCGATTTTGTTATTAACAACACCATATTCTACATTAACAACTCTCATTTCTTGTTTCACAACTTCGTAACAAGACCGGTGTTGTTATTGTGAAAGAAAAAAGATGAAATTGGAGTTATTAATCAAGAATATAGAGTTGTTAATCAAGAATCCGGAGTTGTTAATTAAGAACCAGGTGTTGTTATTTCCGAAGTGGTGAGAATGAGGGCTGAAGGGCAAAATCGTCTTTTGAGGGTACCGGCACTGTTCATCCATACTGACAGTGGACTGATCCAGATTTTTGAATTTAAATGTACTGAATTGGCATTTCCCTATTTCCAATGCATTTTATAGGGATTTTCCCTTAAAAAATCCTTGATTGAATGCATGTGTAAGTCCCGGGAGGGTAATTTTGTTATGTGCATAAAATTTGACTTTATGTATTTTTCATTATCTAGAGTGTTTGGAAGCACCTCGGTCTATATATCTGAACAGATAGAACTTTGTGTTTGCTACTTTTGGGTTTTACGGCAAGAGCATTAAATCTGATTCATGATTTCTTTGTCACAATTTAATCTTTGTTTGCATGTCTATGTATTGGTGTTATTTCTCTTGCTTCTATTTTTTCACTGTACATGTGACAATGTTGATTGATATGGTTTTTTCGGTCTATAATGAAGTGCCTAAAAGATAGTTGACTCTTGGTCTACCTTCCTGATTGAGTCTTTAAGCAATAAGCCCTTTAGTATTTTGCTTTACTATTTCTGCTTCCTTGTCCATTTCATGTATTAGTTGTCAACCTAGCAGCATAATGAGTAAGGTGAAAGCATCCTGGGATGTAAAAAGCACGAAAATTTTCATTGACTTGTGCATAGAACAAGTTGAGAAAGGAACAAGAAAATGCACTAGCTTTGAGAAGAAGGGGTGGAAAGAGATATCGGAAAGCTTCACTGTAAGGATAGGAAGATTGTCCGACAAGGGGCAGTTCAAAAACAAATACGATGCCCTTAGAAAGGAGTGGTAAATGTGGGATCAGTTGTTAAATGAGACTGGAGTTGGATGGGACGATCAGAAGAAGACTATTGTTGCTGACGATGATTGGTGGGAGAAGAAGCTAGTGGTTAGTGATTCACTTATGCGAACGACCATTTTTATTTCCCTAACCCTAACATCGTGCTTTTATGAACTTGTGTAATGAATTGTGTGATTCACGTACAGGAAGTTCCCTGTTACGATAAATTTGGAAACAGTGGCCTCCAATTCCAAAAAGAATTAACCCGCCTGTTTTCAAGTATGGCGGCCACGGGAACACATAATTGGGCACCTTCCTCCATGTCTCTCCCACGCCCTACCGAGACCACCCCTGATGTCGAAATGCAATAAGGGTAAGGAGACAGTGATAAGGTGTTAGGGATAGCGACCGGGTTGAGTGGGAAGTTCAATTCAATCAATTTCAATAACACCAGTGGAGGCAGTGGAGGGAATAATGACACAAGGACGGGAACTAGTGGAGCTCGTGAGCGGAACGATGACAGAAGAAAGGGAACAAGTGGCGGAGAGAGAACAAGTAGTAGTGGTAGAACAACAAGCTTACTGGGGGTGAGGAAGAGGGGCGGCCCAATGAAAAAGAAAGCACCTGCATCGAGTAAAATTGCCGACGCCTTATGTAGGATAGCTAATGCCACTGACAATGATGTAGAACTTGCAGAAAGGATGGAAAGAGAGGCACGTGCAGCAGGGATGGCTGCAGAAGAGCGAGCAAATGAGTTTTAAATCTCGGGAGTCATGAGTCATCTTAATCAAGTCAGTGAAATTGCCAATGATGATGACTTCTATATGCGCTGTGCATATCTCCTTATAAGGGATTCAGCTGCAAGGGAAATGTACGTGGCAATGAAGGAAATGAAGGACAAACTTATTATGTTTTTTAGGCATGAATGCTATGGACACTTTTGAAATGTATTAAGAACGTTGTTTCTATGTAGTTAATGACTGTTATATTTATATTTCTATTGATCAAGTCACTTTATATGTAATGTCATGTTATTTTTTTATCAATGATATGTGTGTGTATCTTATTAATGTATACTTGTTTCCGTTTTATAAAAGTTAATGTATGTCTCTACAGGCAAAGGCAGATATGGATAATACTATGAAATTTATTGCAAAGAATAGAAAACGGTGAGTACAGAGAATCCGAAAAGTGGCCGTATATGTTGGTGCATATACTTGGCTTTTTTTATGTAGAGAACCACAGCACACCAGTGAGTTTACAGGTGCTGTATGGGTGCAGGATGTGTTACGCGGTAATTTTGCCTATTGTTATGACATGTTTAGAATGGAACTGTATGTCTTTCATGAATTATGCTTTGAAATGCAACGACATGGTTTGAGGGAAACTCAAAATGTGGGTATACATGAAATGGTGGCGATTTTTTTACACACAGTTGGACATGCGGCATCGAGTAGACTGGTACAAGAAAGATTTATGCGCTCTGGAGATACAATTCATAGGGCGCTGCATGCTGTCTTACAGGCATGTTATAGTCTTGCAATGTCTAATATCAAACCACTGGATCCTACATTTTAGAGCATTCACAGTAAGATACGCCAAAGTAATAGATACTAGCCTTTTTTAAAAAATGCTATTGGTGCAATTGATGGCACACACATTCCATGTAAGGTCAGAGCAAGGGACAAAACATAATATATTGGAAGAAAAGGATTTCCATCGCAAAATGTGATGGCGGTTTGTGATTAGGACATGTGTTTTACCTTTGTACTGGCTGGATGGGAAGGTATGGCACATGATTCACACATATTTCATCATGCCCTGACAACTCCGTCAATGAATTTTCCACATCCGCCTATAGGTATTCTTATATTTTGTATAATGTAATTATTTTAAACCATACATAATGTATTGGCATTAAACTTATTCTTTCATGCAGATAAATATTATTTGGTGGATGCCGACTACCCTACACCAACTAGATATCTGGGTCCATACAGTTGCGAGTGTTACCATCTCCCTGACTTTCAGAGGTCATCTAGGCTTGAAAATGACAATGAAACCTTCAATTATTTGCATTCAAGCCTCAGGTGCACAATAGAAAGAACATTTGGGGTTTGGAAGAACAAGTTTGAAATCTTACAGACAATGAGTAGCTATAGCTTTCCCACACAAGTTAAAATTGTTTGTGCGACGATGGCCATACACAATTTCATTAGAAGAACTTCTATTTCTGATCCTGACTTCCGCCACCATGAACGAGAGAATAGTTTGTTTGATGTCGATGACCTTGACGCTATAGACTCTTCAACAATACCTTCATTACTTGCATCTTCATCTGATATTGCTTCTCTTCGTGATTTGATAAGAGATCGGATCATTTATTATACGTAAGAGCATTAGTCATGTGAATGTTTTTGTATTTTATTGTACTCTCTTTTTGACAATATGTTAAATGGTATTGCATCCATATTTTGACTTACTCTGTTATTGACAATTACTCGGAATTTGTACTTTAGTGTTTTGTAGAAAAGATTTCTTATTTTAACAATTTTTTAATATACTTATATATATATCTTTAGAGACTAGGCAGGAGTGGGGAAAAAAAACATAAATTAAAGACAAGGACACACTTGCAAAAATCAAAACCATTCAAAAGAATTTAATGAAGAATAATACAGTGGGTTTGGCAAAAGATAACCCAGATTATCAAAGGAGATGAAAATTAATATAGTGTACGCCTTCAGTATGTACGTTTGATCTAATTTTGTAATTTACTACATAATTGACTAATGTCATAATTTTAAAATTTTTGCATCTATTTTTTTATATTACATAATTGACAATTGTTATAATTTTAAAATTTTTTGATAAATTTATTTTATTTTTTGTATTTATTATGCAATTTAATGTGAAATAATACTTAACATATAATTTTATCCTATATATGTAATTATCATAAAAGTTAATGTCCTTTTTAGTCATTTGACAATGAAAAAAAGCTATTCTGATCAAAACATCCAAACACTCTCATTTTATCAAAATCACTTTTTCCCGTAATCTATTCTTCTCATAATCTATTCTCCAAAAGTTATTATCCATTTTTTCTCCAGAAGCTATTCTCTAAAAGCTAATAAGAACACACCCGAAGCCGCAAAACTTGCACAACCAGGTTAGATATTTTTGTTATTTATTTCATTTTATTATTATTAATTACCACTATAACGCCATGAGTTTTGAAATTGAATATGATTTTTATCTTAACAAAACACAATATAATCTTATATTGCAATTTATATTATTAAATATGATTTTTTTTTATTTTTTAATCACTTAGTCAACATGCCCCATGTTTACATGTCCACCGTAAAACACTATAATTTATATTATTATTTATTATACTTTTTTTAATCATTGGATTTCCCTCTTTCCCCGACACTCAGGCGAGGCAGGGTATGCCTGTGCGATTACATGACCAGCGTTGTTGTGTCTTCAAGATTTAGATATTAACTAGACAAACAAACCCGTGCGATGCACGGACATGTTTCACACCAAAACAACAATTATTTTGGAAGTCTTCTTCCCAATTCCTTCATTGTAAGTTCATATCTTGGAAAACTTCCCTGTACACTACATTAGTGGTCTGAGTAGTACATTTCTTTCGCTCATCTAGTACAAGTAATTTCAACCCATTGAAGCTCTTCACTCTTGATAATGCGACATACAATTGACCGTGTGAAAAGACCGGGCTTGGGAGGTATAGGCCGACATTGGACATAGACTGGCCTTGGCTTTTATTAATGGTCATTGCAAATGAAATAATGATAGGAAATTGTCTCATTGTCATGTTGAAAGGTAGTTTAGATTCAGAAGGATTCATGTCCATACGATGTATCAATATATCTTCACCAAAGCTTATTCCATTCAAGGCCTTCGCCTTGATGAAGTTTTTGCCTAAATGTGTTATTCGCAACCTAGTCCCATTGCATAACCCAGCTGCTTGGTCAATATTCCTTATCAACATAATCGGGACACCAACTTTTAAGATAAGCTTATGATGTGGCATCCCTGAGCATCTGATTATGTTTAGGAATTCTATATCATATAGATCTTCAAAGCTCTCATTAGCATTATCTGTACGACTGATGGAATCTGAACTGAAGTACTCCACTACATTACCAGGCAACAAAGAGCATATGTAATCATTCAACATGTCAACATTGTCTGATGTAGGTGTCAGTATGGCCCTATTGGTCAGGTAATTATCTTCTCCAATATGTTCCACTAAGTTTGGAAATGTTGATTGAACTATTGAATTGATTGGATTTTTATCATCAAAAAGCAACAATTCTGTTGGTATTGAGATCTCCGTAATGCCGTCATGTGGAAGTCCTATTTTACCATCTCCTACTTGTAGCAACCACTTCGAGAAAGACTTAATTTTCTCTTGTTCTTCTGGATCTATCGATGATTGTAGCCTCATGTTCTTTGTAAGGTGGAGCAACTTGCACTCATTCCACAGATGAGATGTATTGATGGCTGCGTCGACAATATCAGCTCTGCCACCTTTGGGTATAACTGGTAATATTTGCCTGAAGTCACCTCCCATTACAACGCATTTTCCACCAAATATACAATCACACTTCATTAAATCTCTTAATGTGCGGTCGAATGCTTCAATACAATGTCTCTTCACCATGGGTGCCCCATCCCAAATGATGAGATTTGTTGCTTTTATTAGATTTGCTGATGGTGAATTATGAGTAATGCCACAAATGGAGTCCTCATTAACATCTATTGGAATAGAAAACCTTGAATGTGCTGTTCTGCCTGATGGCAGTAAAGTTGCAGATATCCTACTTGAAGCAACATTGATAATAATTCCACCATCTGCTCTAACTATTGCAGTCAAGGCGTTCCATATGTAAGTTTTTCCAGTTCCCCCAAACCCATGGACAAAGAAGAAGCCCCCTGATTTTGAAGAGACTGCATTAATGATCTGTTTGAATACCATCATTTGCTCATCCGTCATAGATTTCTTCAATTCATTGCTTTTTGATGTTTCTTCTTCTTTGTTGTAGTTTAACTCCTACAGGATTAGATGGTTTGATGTGTCAATTATGTTCTCGTTTGTTGGCTTTGGCATGGATGGGTAATCATCAAGGATTTTTCCATTTCGAAGCAAAAGTTGTTGTATACGATGTAGACATGCTTCTTCTTTATCTTGCCTTGAAATTTGCACATCTGTGTATATTTAAACCTAACATTAATCCCTCTTATACATGTTTTGTATGATACAATTGAAAGAAATCAACTTTTGCTTCATAAAAAATCAATTTGAGCAAATCTAATTTTCTAATAAAGACATGCACTTTGAAATGTAACTTCAATATTGTTAACCTTTCCTCCAATTATTGCTTACAGATATAGCTATTCAGATACATCTTCATAGTTTTTAAAAGAGAACACATTAATAAGGACACAAGCTTTTTCATGAAATAACCACAAGGTAAAATCTTGCTAATACTAGCATTTGAAAAGAAAACATACTTCATAATGTATTATAACTATTCAAATGTTGTACCTGTGAAACGTTGGTCATCATGCCTTATATTCAGTAGATCTTCACTAAGTAGTTCCTTTGTTTGCTCCCATACTTCTGCTGGTTGTGAAAGGCAATGGCTAAATAACATACTTACGAAAAATTGTCGTAGATAGTTCCCAGAAGCCCACATTGACGCTTCTTTTATGGCATCTACATACTCCTTGTCATCATCAAGTAAACCAAGTGCATAACATGCTTCTCTGAATGTTGGATAGACAACATTGTTAACTGTACATATATCCGCATAATTCTTGGGTCCACGAACCTTTGTCAATAGCAAACGCATGAAGTATAATTCACCTTGAGATGGTGTACAATGTCCAAGTCTTCCAACTGAGTAACCACGCTCATGACCCTTCCAAAATCTCTTTTCCTTCACAAAAGTGAAATGGTTTGGGAATTATGAGTACAACAATGTTCTTGCAAAAGGATCATCTGCATTTTTTTCCATCCAAGAGAGGAACATCGATTCTTTGACTCTCTCACTATTGACCAGAGAAGAAATTCTGTCCCTGCTAGTAAAGTAAACTGGTTGTTGTTGTGGTAAATGAAAGCTGAGCCTTTCAACTGGTGGATGCCTATGATGGATATCAAATCCAAAAATTCTCCATGAAGCTTCGCAAGAAGAAATGTATCTACAGTTTAGGTAGTGAGCTATTTCATCGAAAGACTGTTGTGAGCATGTTGAGTCACTGTTGTTATATATGCCAGCGATGACACGATCATTACCTTTGCTGATGTATTTGAAGAGGTACTTGATAGCACGCGACTGATTTGTCTTCTCAACATTTAAATGACCATGAAATAATTTCAACAACCTAGCATTGTATGGGACGACAAATCTATTGTTAAGTTCAACGCCCTTTCTAGCCACTTTTCGCTCATCATTTCTCCTACGGTATGTTGGGTATCCATTCTCATCAAGTAGCGTACAATTTGCATATCTTTTAGGGAAGTATTTGGAGCACTTTCCATCCTTCATGCAAGGTGCATTCTTGTTAGCAGTTCCGCATGGCCCATGCACCATGTAACTTCCAACTAATTCAACATCTGATGGAGTCCTCAATTTGTCAATGTCGGCCAACCACAAAATGATATGAGCGTGGGGCAAGCCTCTTTTTTGAAATTCGATTGTATATACCTCTGTGGGTTGGATTTTCATAAAATTAAGAGTTAAGGTTATCATATATGGATGATTACATCGTCACTAAAATAAATAATAGAAATTTCACTCCAAAAAATAGTAATAAATAATTGAAATGGTGAATATACCACAAAATTCAATTTAAAAGCACAACCAAATAACGTGTGCAATTATTACAGATTTTTGGTTTAACGATATTTTAAGTACATGAAAAAGTTAACTCACAAAAAACAAATCATTTACATGTAAATGGAATTATTACCATGTGACTGACAGGTAAGGGAAATCCATGTGCACAAAGAAGTGTATATATGCTAACGATGTGAAAGCGATGAAATGCTGAATAAACTATAAAAAAATACTTCTAATATTGCCATAGATCTCACACGTAATATATAGTAAAGATACGACAATCAAATTGGCATTGGTAATGTATGGGAGGATCAATGTTTTAATGTGATTGTATGTATGATTAATAAAACATATTCAATTCGACAATAATAATTGAAAAGCATAGTCCGTTCACATCTAGATCATGATTCATTTAAAATATAGGGATAGACTAAATAGCCTGGTAAATATAAATGATATAATCAACTATTTACCTGCTTTGATAGTGCCAAAAATCTTCTCTTCTTTCAATGTGTGCATCAACTTGTCCAGCTTCATATAGAATACTCTGCTTATAATCTCTGGTCTGTCGCATGATTTTAAGCCATCCTCGTCACAATAACGTGTGATCTCCGGCCACATTGGATTGCATGTAAAGGTAATAAACATATCCGGATAACCAGCCCAAGCACAAATTGCCATAGCATCTTGATAGTTCTGAATCATATATCTTGCACCACCTGTGAATGACGAAGGAAGTATGACACGTCTTCCCGTCGAATCTGGATCAGTTTCTCCTCTTGTTAATGCATCTGTTATGCCACTGTAAAGGTTAACCCTTAATTCTTTTTGGTGCTTCCTAATGTAGTCTAGTCTATCACTTTCAACCATGGAATATCCATCGACAATAAATTGCTGCAGTAACTTTTTACCATGGAGTATAGCAGACTGCTCAGATCTCCTCCTCATGAGCCTAAAAGCCATGTATTCTCTTGGTGTTAATTTCTTCTTCTTCTTGGTCCTTGATAATGTTTCTTTATTGTGCTCTTGTGTAGAGTCATACCCATTGTCACCATAGTGAAAGAACAAAGGATATTGAAGGGGAAAATAAGCCATGTGTAGTTCATCAATTCTTTGGAGTCTTCCACTTTGCTTCTTAACAATTATGTCTCTTTTTGTATATGATTTGTCAAAATCACCGCCAATCAAAGCAGCGACCTCAGAAGCTGTTGGCATGTCATACTGTCTATTCTCTAAATTTGGGTTGCTATTTCTAATGAGCCGAATGCTGACTTCTGGAACATTATTATGCCTAATTATTTCGGCTGCAGATCTGTATTCCTTTACAATTTTGTTGTGCTTATCAAGGCTACCTTTTAAGCAATGAACTATCTTTGGATCCAGATTGTCTCCCCCTCCACTTCGACTGTTTCATTACATTCAAATGCATGAGAAAAGTATATAATCGCATGAATAATTAAGTTTTGAACTGCAAATAACATTTTAAAGATCTATATATTGAAAAGGTAGCCTACCTGACAGCGGTTATTCTGTTTGGAACTTCATGATCGGTATCATAAATGTACAATTGTGAGTATACTGGAGGACTTCCTTCCAGCAGCAATAAACTTCCAATCAGGTGGTGATTCTGACCAGAGAGAACAAATGAGTATGGACCACCACCCCTTGTATTCATTGTGTGGTCTATTCTACCTCCCATAGATGTGAAACAAAACATGTTGTTATAGGCTCTTATATTCTTCAAAAATTTTTTAGAATATGATGTCTGTTTGTTGAAAAAGAGTGATGCAAGTTCATCAGGCGGACTTTGTATGAAAGGGACAACTATCTTTCCATGACAGCAACACATTGAAAACTGAGGCCTTTCAGATTTCTTAACTCTTTTCAATCTCTCGCTGAACCACATCAATGCACCACAAAACTCACACTGATGTACTGCATCGCCTTCATCAAGGTAACTCGATTGAAGCAACGTCGGTATGTTGATGTTATTGTCATGGTAAATTTCTGGATGTACAGACTCGTCTTCGTTCGAATCTTCACCGCATAAACATAAAGCACACATTATTATACGAGATGCACTCGCCCAAAATGAGCAATAAACAAAGTTGTTGAAGGTTAAAATAGTGAGAAATATTACCTATTCCATTACATTGATCAAGACTGGTATTAAGATCTTCCTTGACTTCATCAATGATTACATTCGACCTTCTTACTTTATTTCTCCAGGTTTGAGTATTTGAATTCGCAGCTCCACTTCTACAAACCGTTGAGTTGTTTTCTGAAGATGGATTATATTGCCTACTGCGCAAGCTTCTTTTCAGCCCTTGAATGTTAGTTACGTCGCCTAATACAAGTAGACATTGTTCTTGGGAGGAAGGATTGATGACCTCAGACTGAGGAGTTAGCAACGTCGGCTCTACGTGGTGTCTTTTGACATATATGGGACTAGGAGTATGTAAATTTGAATTGCCAGAAATAGAAGAGACTTCACCTTCTTCGTTAAATACATCTGTCAATGGCCTTTTCTCTGCGTATTATGTTCATACACCAGCTAATAGTTATACCATTATACCAATATAATGCAATTAGAACAACACAAGGGTAGCTCATAATATTGAGAAATAGAGATGTTCCTAGTTACCTCTAGAAGAAATAACTTTGTTGCTGGATGAGTCCAACTTATACTTCATTACTATATCGCTATGTGCTTGTGTGATCATAACTTAACTTCAGTCTGGAATGACCACGTTATTTAAATTGTGAAGTATCTCCTGTACAACAAAAGAATAGCAGCCGTTGATTCCATTATATTGAAATTACTAATATTAGGTGAAACTATGACACGTGGTTGACAGAACACGTTTATGACCATTGGCCATTCAATCAAAAGGAATAAGTGCGGCAAAATCTGTGCTGCTTTCAGCATCCCACTTTACAAAGGCAAATAAAAGGGGCATTTAATTTAATAATGTCAGACTTTCTTATTACTTTAGCCCATACAGAATGTTTCCTTTATAAACCATCAATCAAGACTCTTTATACTAATAAAAATGGTCCTAATAATTTAAGATAACTGGTTCATCAATGCCAAAGTTTCAAATTTTTCCTTATTTAACTAATATAGGCTTTAAAAGAATTTCAATATAAAAGAATCGTCATCTATAGTTCATGAATGACATGGCATGATATATCTATAGTTCATGCCTTAAAACTAAAATTAAATTCAATACTTCAATTCCCTAACACATTATTCATATAGTAATATAAAGATATTAGACCATTGATGAAGACATGATGACATGAGATATCTTATAGTTCAGGTCTTAAAACTAAAATTAAATTCAATACTTCAATTCCCTAACACATTATTCATGCAGTAATATAAAGATATTAGACCATTGATGAAGACATTATGACATGAGATATCTATAGTTCAGGTCTTAAAACTAAAATTAAATTCAATATTTTAATTCCTTGACACATTATTCATGCAGTAATATAAAGATATTAGACCACACCATGATTCAAAATTTTATGAAAAAATGAATAACCGGTGGGAATTTATCAATTGCAACTAATTCCTTCAATATTTTGTAATAAAATGAGACATTAAGATTTGAAGAATTATTGATAGGAAGTCATGGAGGGATAAAATGCCAATTCAATTAAAGTTTGAAGATCCAACAGATTTATTCTTCAGGAAAAAAAATAATTTTAATACAACACTTGATATTCCATAATTCTGATGTGTATATAAGTAGACAGGATTTGGTGGGAATAGATAGGATTTGGCGGGAATAGGTCTTGTCATATGAATATAGTTCTACGCAATTGAAATAAAATAATACTTTGAACGAAACATAGAGGTAAGAGTATTAAACAATCTTCTATTCGCATATATTGGAACTTGGATAAGTTTTACAGCTTTTACAGGGTTGTCATGGTTCAGACGCATGCCTGCATGAGCATAATATAGAAAATTGAACCTTCTCTTTTAAAACATTGAATCACCTTTTACCTTGGCCAATGACAGTCGGCAACATGTGGGTTATATAAACTATTCATATGTTTGGTGGAGTGCAATAAAATAGTTTGTTGAGGCCAGTTTAGAAACTCAAAAAAGAATTTGTATTTCCCAAGGTTTAGACCGTCCTAGAGCCAGAGTATATAATTTGTATACATTCCTTCCTTAAACTTGATGTATTGGCCAAAAAAAAAAGTACTTAAACTTGATGTGATGGGTATATAATTTACACAAGACAAATGCCCTGTGCGATGCCAACAAAATAAAATAGTCTGATTCTATAAATTTTCCTTTATTTGTTAAATTAAATGTTACAAAATAATGAAAACGAAAAAATATCCGTTGCTCGTATTAAACAACTGCTCTAGCTATTTTAATAACTTTTAGACCATTAGCTTCTGTAATTTGAGGCCGAACAATATTGTATTCAGAAGTAAATTATTAAAACTGGAATTTAAATATGAAAAAATAAATGTTGTCTAAGCACCTTAAAAAATATTTTAGAAGCAAATGACGCAAGTCCAAAAAAATTATTTTAGTAATGCTTTTAATAGTAAATATTCTATCTTTGACCTAACAGAATTTACTCCGTTAAATTTTATTTGATTATTTAGTAATGCAATTATTATTACTATTGCCTGCCGACATATACAAAGGAATATTAATGATATTACTGACAACTACAACAGGGACAATAAATTGAACTCCAATAGCAGCGCGACGGCACCTAAAAAAATTACAACGCAGCAACAACACCGAGAAAATTAAAAAGGATGAACTCTATAACACCACCATATGGCATCGGAAACACCATCTCAAACATAAA
The DNA here is from genome assembly GCA_963210345.1 of Inga oerstediana. Taxonomy (NCBI): domain Eukaryota; kingdom Viridiplantae; phylum Streptophyta; class Magnoliopsida; order Fabales; family Fabaceae; genus Inga; species Inga oerstediana. The sequence continues at coordinate 73,598,493 of OY723399.1, read as the reverse complement.
AATAGCAAAAAATAAAAACCCCACCAATAGCACTACAGCAATATTGGAGAAGTTCCACCGGAGATTAGGTGCCAATGCTGAGAAACATCAAGAATATCAATGCCGTCAGATTCACCATAGCAGAAATCAAAACAGCATATGCCTAATATCATCCATCGTCTCCAAATGTCTTCATTGAAGGTAAAACGCAGTAGGAGAGACTGGGAAAGGGTATTGCATATATAAATATCTTAATTCAAAATTTGAATTCTTATCAGAAGGAGGGTGTTGGGAATTGAAAGTTGAAATTGTAAATTCAAACGGAAGGTGATTGGACGACTGCAGGGGAAGTTTGAATTTTTATTGGTATAAATGATAAGCCCGTAATGCGGTGTTTTTTATGGCGTTTTTTAAATTCAAACTCAAGTTCTTCTTCCATTCTCCTTAATGAACTGTTTCTTAATTTTTTTTGTCACTGGTGAAGGTGGCATGGTGTGTTCAAAATTGCCCAATGAATGGTCATCTTGAGCAAACAAACTTATGTCCCACGCGTGCGGGACTGTGACAGTTGGTGTGGCAAACAAACTTTATCATCCATAACTCCATGTTTACCATTGTTATTTTGAACGCATTCCAAAAAGGAATCATACGCAAAGACGTGGAATGCTATTTTGAACGCATTCCAAAAAGGAATTAATGCACGTAAATTTATGTCCCACGCGTGCTAGATGCACGTCTCCTTAGCCAAGCAGACGCTAGATGTCTCCTCAGGTCTTTTTTTTAAATTAAAAAAAAATATGTGAATACGCAAAGCATTGCCTCATGTGTTAGCCAATCACTGTCTAGCTACAAGTTTTTGAGATATATATTTGAATTGAAAGCATTCCAAAAAGGAATTAATGCACGTAAATTTATGTCCCACGCGTGCTAGACGTACGTCTCCTTAGCCAAGCAGACGCTAGATGTCTCCTCAGGTCTTTTTTTTTTAAATTAAAAAAAAATACGTGAATACGCAAAGCATTACCTCATTTGTTAGCCAATCACTGTCTAGCTACAAGTTTTAGAGATATATATATATATATATATTTGATTGATTGATATTTGATTCATGACAAAATACACACGCAACTGGTTCACAAATTTAGACTGGAGTTGCATCGTACCTAACGGAAAAAAACATTAGAAGGGACAATCAAGATTTTAAACGGTTTTGCATGCTGGGAGCAAAAGCTCACTTAGGAATAACTTGAACAGACAACTAAAATCACTAAATGAAGTACTAAACATGCAGGAAAATACTAAGTCGACAATGAAGCCCTTGTAAGTAGCAGATATCACTTCTCCTTCTTAATGTTTTTCAGAGGCTTTGTGGAACTGTACTTCGGAGTTGAAATCTCAGAAAGTCCAACATCATCAGGTTCAACATGGACAAGTCCAGTAATCATTTTTCTTTTTGTACTGGAATCAGGAGGGGTTATTAGTTGTGATAACGTCGGGTCTTCTTCATCGTTTTCATCAACATGAATGACATTGTTTACTGTCTACCTCGAAGCGGATGACTCCTCCTGTACTTGTAAATCCTGTTTGTGAAAATAAATCATTTCATCAGTTTATAAAACAACATTAGTTTAATACATCTAAAGTAGATTACTGATTTACAGTTATCTTACTGGATTGTTTGAATAAGTAAACTGTTCAACCAAATGGTTGTCTGCACACATCTGTATGACCAAAACACTGTTTGATCTATGTTTAATGTTGTGACTTTTTATCCTCAGCTTCACTATGACAACTCTCCCAGCAAGGTTGTCTAATTCTTTAGGGAATGGAGAACGCCTGCCCTCCTGTACTAATGCAATTCTTTAACAATTGGCATAGTTAATCACTAAAATATAGAGTGAATATTGTTTTTATGATTATAACCTATACCGTTTGCATGTCCTCCTTTAGCTTGGCGGCAGATTTGCCCAACAACTCAGTTGCATGTCGGTCAAAGAAGATGATAGAGCATTTTCCAGAGTGATCGTAAACCTTGTAGTGTAGCTTATACCTACAAACAATAATGAGTGTTTAGTATATATTCATTTATATTAAAGCATGTCAGTGTCAATATTTTACGCATACTTAGGAATAGTCATAAGGACATCTTTATCACACTTTTTGCATTTGAGGGAACCGTTTGTCTGATAGTCAGGCTTCTTGTCGCATGGACAAGCATCGTATACCCAACCATATAGAGTTTCAACCTTCTGTAATGTTACCCGAGTCACCACGTCACTCTCCTGTACATTTGTTATTTCAAATAGTATGGTGTAAAAAAATGCACCGTGTTAAACAATAAGTAAAAATGTACTATCCATGAAAATATAAATGATCTTATAAGTTTCAAGAGGGTATATGAACATTGTCAATCTTAGCAATATCTGCAACTGATATCCTTATGCGGAATGATAGGAGAGACTCGCTAGAGTAAGTAGGGTAATCTGTATTGCTGATTTGACTAAATAACTGACTGCCTGAGGAGTCTTGACTGAGCCTGTGCAAAAACATTGTTTATGGCCAAACATATTGTCATCTTTAAAAGGTATTATAACAGGAATGGATTTTCATACATATAAACGGCAAATGACAAACCTTTCCTTCATCAAGTTAGCCTCTGGGATATCTGGATTGAATGTTACTAGTGTTGCATTAAACGCATTGCTTAAATGACCGTACTCTATTAAGAAAAAGTATATGGTTTTAATAATCAAGTGCAACTTTATTTTACGGTGACTTAGTTCATCTAACAAACTAAAACGAAAAAAACCAAACTAGTATTTCTGTTGACCCTGACAAATCTTATCAGTACAGTGATTGGTGGCTCCATATCTTCATGTTTTTTTCCATAGGTTTCTTCAGCACAGTTGCCCCACAATGATATGTTGATAATATTCTCACTGACATTAAGCAGTATTAAACATTAATCCGATAAATTAAACACTGAAAATAGTTAGTAATTCAAACAAATAAGTAATAATTAAGATCTTAAGGGGTATATTGCGAACACATATTTGAGATTCGTGCAACTCACCTTCGGTCAAAGATGCTAAAGTTCAGCTTCTTAATAACATCATTTTCCCTTTTTTGATCATGTAACCTTCCAAACGCTTGCAAGAAACCGATAACATCTTTGTATGCATATTTGAAAAAGTAAATGTAGTTTGTCAATGTGTTTGAACGTCCAAAAGTCATAGAATTATATGTAATGAATGCGGGGTGTGTAAGCCACAAACCAATAAGGCTATCATCTCTAACATTTCCTTGTTGTATTTCTGAGATAGGCACAAGTTGATATGCTGGATCAGGTATACTGATGTCTGAATCGTCTATGTAAGTGTTCGGATGAAAAATGAACGTCCAAGGATGTGTGGTAACTCTGTATTTTTCATTATTCTCACAACTTCAAAGTTCTGGAAATTGTATACAATTCCTTCCTTAGGTTCATCTGCAAAGCGCTCAATTGAATTCTTGTGCGTTGCACTCACTTCGACTCTAGTTAGCTATGAAGATAAACATTGTCATTAGCATCGCCATTGGCAGCAATAAGTTTGTTAGTTGACGGATTAAAAAGAAGACATTTAGGAAAAGACAGGTATCAATAATTAAGTAATTATTATCCCCTACCTCTTCGTCAACCAAAATCATGCCAATCTTCCACACTGCATGTGGATGCACCTTTTTTTTAACTACCCATTTCCTCAACACCTTTGCATGAACAGACCATGTGTCTTTGCTGTCATCAACACTGTTGAACTTGTCGTTCTTCATCATCTGACAAATAAACGTAACGACAGTGAGCGAGACACAAACATCTGAGTCTGAGTAATGGAAATATTATTACGAATATTAACTGCAATAGTTATGGAAAATAAATTTCATAATGATCTGAGTTAATTTAACCTTCCGATACTGAATCTACCTTTGCGTAGTATGAAGAAACTAAACACCAGAGAAAGACGTGGTTGGAACTGGTCGGTGTCTTTGGTGCAACTCAACGCCATTAAGTAGACAGGATTTGGCGGGAATAGGTCCTGTCATTTGAATATAGTTCTACATAAATGAAATAAAATAATACTTCGCATATATAATGACAATTGCATATTGTAAAAGCATGCGTGTTGGAAAGTGGGATTATAATAGGATTTATATTTGATTGCTGCATGGTTTGAGAGAAAAGTGCTTCATTGTGGGTGTTGGAAAGATGCATTATAATAAAATAATACTTCGCATATATTGGAACTGGGTTAAGTTCAACAGCTTTTAAAGGGTTTTCATGGTTCAGACGCATGCCTGCATAAGAATTTACGATTTTCTATGGCAATTGCAGTTCCAATATATGACAATTGCATATTGTAAAAGCATGCGTGTTGGAAAGTGGGATTATAATAGGATTTATATTTGATTGCTGCATAGTTTGAGAGAAAAGTGCTTCATTGTGGGAGTTGGAAAGATGCATTATAATATTATTTCTTGACAGGGTGTTGAATCGTGATGCATGATTTTATGGTGAGTTCAGCCTGTCATTAAAGCAATGACCATTGAGTATAAGACAGCTAGTTGTCTAGATTTTCGGTAAGCATGCCATGTGGAAATCTAATAGCCAATCACTGTCTAGCTACAAGTTTTAGAGGTATATATTTGATTTTCCCTCCCTGCTCCTCTCGAAAAGCACCTCTGGAACTAATAAAGGTGATGATGCAGCCCTCATTATTTGTTCCATCTCCGTCGTCCTTGCCACCTTCTTCCGCCATGCTGCTCATCACTGTCAAGATCCCATCCACCGCTTCTTCGATTTCCATTCTTTCCCGACACAGGTGACTTCTGGTATGTGATTCCACGCCTATGGTTTTCTTTCGGAATAAAAAAAAAATGCCACTACAAAAAAATGAAAACTAATGATAGAGTTTAGCGGCGGAATATGATTCCGTTGCTAATCCGTCGCAAATCCCTCACAGTGACATTCTTTTGCTAAATTCTGTCATTAATCCGTCTCTAATTCCGTCATTAAAATTTAACGACGGAAATTAGTAACGAAAAAATTCTGTCACTAATTTTCATCCCTAATCCATCACTAATTTCTGTCAAAAATATTTTGCAAACGAAATTATCTACGGAAATTTTCCGTAACTAATTTCCGTTGCTAATTTGTCTCTAATGTCCGTTACTAATAGTTAACTTTTTCAATAATTAGATTTTTTAATTATAAATTTGTTAAATAATTTAAATTTTAAATTATTATAAACTTATAATAAATAAATAAAATTATTAAGTTATATTTATTTTTGAAATTGAAATTATAATATAATATATTTGAATTTTTAATAATATATTATATACAAATTTTATAAATACAAAACAAAATGAATTAAAAAAGATATTAATAATAAAAATTCAGGTAGAATATTTACATAAAATAAAATAAGAAAAATAAATTGAAATATTTAATAATATATTAAATTTTGTATTTCTATTTTTGTTTGCAAAACGAAATATATATATATATATATATATGATTTTGAATTTAAATTACACAGATTCTTCTTAGCACAACTGACAGAGGCACTGGCACACGCATAAGAGGTCAAGGCTTCGAATCCTAACTTGGTCACAAAATGCAACCAACTTGTGACTTGGATACGTGGCGCGCGATGGAGGGTGACATGTGATGGTGGCTAATGGGGACACATGACCAGAGGTGGGTACACTGGAGGTCGCCAACGAGGGACATGTAGATGCTCATGGTGAGGACACGTGGCAATTTAAATTATATACAAAAAAAATAGTTTGCGATGGATTAGAGATTTAGCAATGGAATTAGCAACGAAATTTAAAATTCCGTCACTAATTAATTAGTAATGGTCTTTTTACCGACAGACCAAATTCCATCTTTAATTCCATCGCCAATATGGTTCCGTCGCTAATTTCCATTACTAAACTGATTAATGACGAAAATTCTGCCATTAAATTCCGTCTCTAATTTGATGTTTTTTTGTAGTATGTCGCCCTTTTTTTACATTACTTTATGTAAGGGCTATTATGAGTATTTCACAAATTCTTCCAACTTCCACCACTCCCTTTTTTCCTACCAAACATCTTATTTTCCCTCAACCTATGTTCCTTTCCCATGTCTACCAAACAACACCCTTCTTTAAGTTCCCTTTCTTTTCATTCACTTCCCTTTCGTTTCATTCACTTCATCATAAGTTCCTTGTACCAAACGGACCTTAACCCAAAACACATAAGTTCATCCTCAAGCCTGTCAACCATTACACTGGTAACAAACTTAGCCAATCACCGATATATACTCGTAGAAACCATGATAGTGTCAACACCCGTTTCCATTTCGATAATCGAAGAGTAATAAAGACAGAATTTATTGGGCATACAGAAAAGTACAATTATGCTGATAAAAATATTCGTTTACAATTCCACGTCATTCATCAATGAAATACGGAAAATACAGAAATACAACAAAAATTCTAACGTTTACTGGATTTCCCAAATTATCTTAAGCATAAACTAATTATAACCACCAGCCTTGACCTTGCCTTGAGACACATGCCAATTGCTTCTCGCCGTGTACGCCTTTGCCTTTTGATCCATTGACACCCGTTGAGATGTTTATTTAAATATAGGGTGAGATTCCAAAGAATCCCAGTAGAAACATGCTATCGTTCATAAAAAATGCGAAAAGTAAATATGATATATGTGCCAAGGTATGCACCAATTAATGAACAATATAAACACATCATCGTCATGTATATATGAGTATGACTCAGCCTCACAATCTACACCGGTTAGACTTCTACCAACTCCCAGTGTAAGTACCCCTGGCACTAAATGGCCATCTCTAGGCAAACCATGTTGATTAATAAAGCGCATTTACAAATAATGGCATCCACACAATCACATAACTATGGCATGATGTATGAAGGATAATGTTCTTACCTCAAAGCTTTACAAACCCTTTTTTAGATGTGCCTCATAAAACGTGTCGTGTTTGGCTTCTGACTTGGTCCTAAAATATTAAATATACAAGAAATAGGTCATAACCTATCCAAGTATCATTTTAGACTCTTTCATAGTGTTTCTTGTGGTTATATTAGTCTATGGTGAAAATTTACCAAAATGCTCCCGGGACCCTGGTCGACCCTGTTGAACCCGGCCCGATGGCATGTTTTCCTAAAATTTTAACTAGAGCTATTATGACATATTTTTGCCCAAGGAATCCATTTCCAGGATCAAAATTACCAAATTCACTGTCAAATTATGAAAATACCCTTGACAATCCTAATTTAGGGTTTTAGGGGCGTTTTCGTAATTATGCTTTTTCGGCCTTTTCCGAAAAAGTGACCAACTGTAATTGCATCTATTTTTGCCCACGCAATCCAATGGAACCATATATTTTATGAAAATTCATCTCCTACCCCTCAGAACAGTGCTACCCGAAATATTGAAAGAAAATGGAAAAATTGTCTTTTTGTGTTTTAGCTTCTAAAACTTGTACTTTCCCACTTTTAATCCTTTATTAACTCATTTAAACACTTCTTAACCATGATTCAAAGAAATTTGGGCAGCATAACCCCTTAGGGTTAGAGCTTTTCCAATTTTACAATTCAACCAAAAATTACCAAATCAACAACAAACTTCAATATCAACTTCATACAAGTATAGATTTGAGTTTGGTGTAATTACCTCTTAAGCTTCTTAGATTCTCTCACTCTAGGCACCTCCTCCCTCTCTTCTTGATCTCAAAGTGTGTCTTCACCACTATGGATTCATGAGGAATAAGAGTTTAGAGAAGGATATAGGGAAATACTACAAGAAAGGCTTAAGAAATCAACTCTAACCTTAAGATTTCCCTTCTTCCTTCTCTCTAGAACTTGAGACCTCTTGAACTCACTCTCTCACTTCCTTTCTTGTGGCTTGGACAAAATGTGTACATGAAGGGGGAGGGAAATGTGTTTATTAATTTGACTCCATTCATCCTTCACCATAGGATTTAATCAAGGGGTGTTATGGTGACAATTGTCTTCAACCATACCTCCACCTGTGTTTCCTTCATAATTATGGCATACTTACTCCCTTTTGCTTCCATTTAGCATTGAACCACTTTTCTCCCTTGGTTAGCATAACAAAAAAACGTGCTCCCTCTTCCTCTTGCTCCAACTAAACCATTAATCTTCCAACTAGACAATTCTATACTCCAACATGCACTCAAGTAGGCACTCAATTCATCCAACCCTTCACTTAAGCTAATTCCCATAATGAATTCTACCATAACTTCATGTAATGTACACTCCACCATTGTCATCATTACCATCATCATGTAGCATTTTGACATGTGCTCTTGGACTTCAATTTCCCCCCTCATTTTCATGTGTTGGACGAAAATATGGAAGAGAAGGGAAGGAAAAATGTGTTTCAACATTTCCATAATTCCCTTAATTGATTTATGCCCAAGTCCTTCTAATTTTACAATTCTTGATTTATTCCTTCAAGAATATTCAATTTATACATTTTCCTTTATTTTTCTTGATTAATTGAAATTAACTCCAATTAATTGGAAAATAATTGCTATAACCTTTGTAATTTAATTTCTTTCTTGAATTAATTTGCCCATTTTCTCATGAATATGAATATTTCAAAATCCATAAGGTTCAAATGTCATGAATATTCACCATTTTATTGAATTTCTCAATTAATTACAATATATTTTTGGTGAATATAAAATTTTGGGTGTTACAAATAACTCCAAAGCTACTTCAACATCATCTTTCAAGAGTATATTTCATTATTGATCACAATCCAAATTTACTTGGCATACAAGATATTATCTCCAACAATGCAAATGAATGGAAAAATTTTTTTGATCCATAATCAAAAGACTAATAACATGTTTTGTTTGATTCCATGGGGCAGGATTACATGCAATTATGATATAACAGACTAATTGCGACATTTGGTTGGGTTTACTTAATGTAGGGAGGATTACATTTTGTAATCATGAAGCTTACTTTGTATGGCATGACGTACTTTGTTGAGTTCGATGTGTCAATATCTTTGAATTCATTTGGCTTTGTACCCATCAAAGACATTGCTGTCTACACATAATCAAACAAAGAATTGATTGGTTCGTTCCTATTAGATGCACCTGATTTTATGTTTAGATAAACTTTTCTGCCAAGACATCATACATAAGGAAAACAATTAGGGCATATGTTATATGTTTTCCACATGCATTTAGGAGCTTGGATGACCATCAATGAGAGGTTGGTTAGATAAAAAAGCTTGATTTCACTATCTCTGATGAAATGTTAGCACATTTGCTACAATCCTTTCTTTTTCTCCAGCCGATCGGACTATCAACCAGTCACAACAACGGCCATGATTTTACCTTTAAGCCGCTTCAGCAGTTAGGCTGCTTTGAGCCATTATTTACTTGTTATTAAGCCAAGACCCAAAACGGTTTTATAAAAACCGGACGGGTCAACATAAAAGAATTTGAAAATTTTAAAAAAATGTATAAAATATTTTAGCTGTCTTAATTTTTTACTCAATTTTTATCCTTATAATTTATTATAAAAAATTTAATCTTCCACCACATGTTTTAAATTCCAAAATATTTTAATAGTGCTCGTATTTTATTTTTTTTCCAACACTGATTTTTTTATATTACATATTTCATAATATAATTATAATTCTTAAAATTTTTAATTTTTTTTTTAATTTCAGTTGTCTTAACTAATATAATTCAAAATGTATTTTTGATATTTAAATTTTATTCATAATAAGTGCTATATAATTAAAATATATTTTTTATTTCATCTTATTGGATATATTTTGTGACTTTATTAAATTTTTTATCAAATGGGATTAAGGCCTCTATCTTTTTAATAATGTGGTTAATTTTTCTTTCTATTATGCTATAACTAGTACTTTGTCATGTTTAATCAGCACCATTAGGTGCAATGGTCACCTACGTGGTCTTAGGCCACTCCCCCTTCCCCCATTACACAGGTTCGATCTTGTGTCACTATGTAATAAAAAAAAGTACTTTGTCATGTTTTTATTTTATTATTAATATCATTTTTCCTTATTATCAAAAAAATATTAAAGTGGATTGAGGATTAATTATATTTTAATCATTATATATTTATATAATTTTATTTTAATTTAATTATTGCTTCACCAGCTTGACCGGACAGCTCAATCAATCTGACCGTTTGAACCATGACCCATTGATCTTTCTGGCTCAACGTCCAATCTAGCTTTTAAAGCATTAGTTATATCATGATTTTGTTGATTAGGTAAAGAGAATATTCAATAATAAGAATTAAATTTAAAAGTTGGGAAATCCTATTATTTTGGGAAAACCCCTAATAAAGAACTTTAAAAATGCTAAAAGATGAAAAGGTGTTTTGAATATTCATAATTTCAGAAAGATGTTAGGTTCATTTTGTCTTTATTGAAATTAAAAGAAAAAGACTAATTTGCCCTTACATCTTTTTATTTTAAAAAAATTATCCCCATTGGCCTCCACCAAAGCTCCAATGGGAATATTCAATATTCCCTTGGGAATAAATATTCCCAAAGTGGTTGGGGTGGGGTTCGAACCCCCACCAATTGTTTGCACAAGATGTTGGTCGCCGTTGGGCCACCAATGCCATTCAAAAAAAAATAATGCAAAATATATATATATATATATATATTCACTTTTGATCTTTAACTCAAGCCCATTAAGAAGTTTAGATAAGAAATTGGTAAATTTAGATAAAGAATTCACAAATTTCATTTTAAGTAAAAAATTCACTTACTCTCTCAGGTCATTTATAAGTTTAGATAAGAAATTCGCAACTTTCGTTTTTTAAGTAAAATATTAAAATACTCTCTCAGGCCATTCACAAGTTTAGATAAGGAATTCACAACTTTTGTTTTTCAAGTAAAAAAATTTATTTACTCTCTCAGGTCATTCACAAGTTTAGATAAGAAATTTACAAGTTTAGATAAGGACTGCAAATTCAACGCCCACGTTCCAACTTGGTTTCTAGCGCCAGCTATCATCCACAACTTTCCCTACAATACTAAGCATTCCAATTCCCAAATACAAACAACAAAATCACTATATTTTGCTATATAAAAAAACCTTCAAATATATATGAGTATTCAGTATATATTTGTTTAAAGAAAGAGCCCACCATTAATCCACTTGTTTCCTTTAGCGCACACATAAATAGCCGGATTCCTTGTGTTTGTTATCTTCACATATTAGATACATTTTGGAAAAGACATACAAGATAAATTTTGGAAAATATATATACACAAAAAATTGGAATGAAAAACGCTATGGATTAGCTGTTTATATAATTCGTGTCCTTTTTTGGACAAAAGCAAATCACCTCATTTCTCTTTCAAATTAAATGCTGTGATCATTTTTTAATATTTTAGATAATCAAAATAAAATCAGAATTTTGCCTTGTATTAATTCGTTGACATACTTTTGCTTTTAGGGCTTAGGGTTTTTTTAAGTTATGAATTCCATATCTAAACTTGTGAATGACTTGAGAGAATAAGTGAATTTTTTTACTTAAAAAATGAAAGTTGCGAATTTCTTATCTAAACTTGTCAATTCTTTATGTGAACTTGTGAATTCCTTATTTAAACTTGTGAATGACCTAAGAGAGTAAGTGAATTTTTTACTTAGAAAACGAAAGTTGTAAATTCCTTATATAAACTTGTGAATGGCCTAAGAGAGTAAGTGAAAATATTTACTTAGAAAATGAAAGTTACGAATTTCTTATCTAAACTTGTCAATTCCTTATCTGAACTTGTTAATGGGTTTGGGTTAAAGATCAAAGGTTTATATATATATATATATATATATATATATATTTGTTTGTATTAATTATATTGAATGGCATTGGTGGCCTAATAGTCACCACCAATTTGTGCAAACAAGTGGTGGGCCTCACCCCACCACTTTGGGAATAAAGGGAATATTCCCGCCGGAGCCCCCACGAGGGTAATTTTTTAAATAAAAAAAATATGTAAAGGCAAATTTGTGTTTTTCTTTTAATTTCAATAAAGATAAATTGGGTCTAACATTTTTCTGGGATTATAAATGTTCGAAACAACTTTTTGTCTTTTAGTTTTTTTAAAGTTCTTTATTTGGGATTTTTTCGTATTATTTTTAATTTTTAATATTGTATATTTAAGATTAGATATTGTACAACTCGTATTTCCGTATTATTTGGTTCTACTAATAATTTATTTTACGAAAAAATAATCTTGGTTCCTGAATATTCTCTTAATTGCCAACTAATAACAATTTAATTTTCTCTATTAATTTCATTTTACTTTCGTGCCAAAAGGACAACCTCAACCATCCACTAATCCAATTTTGCCATCTATTTTCATTTTCTAAGCCAAATTATTGTGTTAGCTGTACAGGTATTTTGTGAGGTAACTAGCTGGTAATAAGGTATCATGATTTTGTTAATTAGTTAAAGGGAATATTCAATAATACGAATTAAATTTAAAATTTGGAAAATTTACAAGAGTGCAGATCACATTACTTGGAAAACACTTCATAAAAGCACTAGCACTTAACGGTACAAGTTAAGGCGAGGAGATTCTAATACACCGAATAGATATGAATCCTTCCAAAAGTAAACTACTTTTTACAATGGCAGAACGACGATTTCCCATCATTTTATCATTCGCCATGACAATAAACAAAAATCAAAGGCAATTTAATGCAAAAAGTAGGCTTGTATCTTCCAAGACTAAATATTCACACATTGGCCAACTGTGGTTGCTTTGTCCCAAGTCAAATTTGAACATGGCATCAAGGTCCTCATCCTAGACTTCAACGGCAAACCAACTACTCAAACTACCAATGTGGTTTTCAAAGAAGTATTCCAGAATATTGATAAGTAAAATATTTGCATATTAATTTTTCCTTATATGATGATTTTGTGGATAATATTTGATCTCAATTTAATAAATTTGGGTGTGATTAATAAATAAATAAATAATGATTTTGACATAAAATATAATTTCTTGAAAAATAATAAATTAGACCCTCTTTCAGTTTTCAGGCAATATCTAGAGCTCTAGATGTCGGATTGGGACGTTTTTTATATGGATAAAAAGCTAAGAAAGAGCTCTACAACTTTTATGTTCAGTCCAAAATCCAGTTCTATCTCTTAGGGTTTCGAATTTTGCATGGAATTTGAGAGCGGGAATCATCTACCATTCCAGCAACCATTTCATCTACCACCTCATCTTCTTTTTCACCTACTACCTCATCTACCACTTCATCTTCCTTTTCACCTACTACCTCATCTACCACATTCTATCTACTACGTCATCTACCACATTTCATCTACCCTACTCCATTCTTTCCTATATATAGCCACACTTTCCTTCACATTTTACACACCAACTCATATCCATTACTCTCCTCTCTTCTTCACTTACACACCAATTCATATCCATTACTCTCCTCTCCTCTTCACTTACAACAAATTCATATCCATTACTTTCCTCTCTTCTATTTCTTCTTGCATACCTCCTATATGGAAGGCTTAGGATTGTATTACTTTTTGCATATCGCCTACATGGAAGGTTTTACCTCCTAAATGGATGGCTAGATTTCTCCATTTTTCATGCATCTTTTGGTTGTAAATTTATGTTTGAGAATTTGATATTCAAGTTTTATACAGTATTTATGAGAATTTCATTCTAGTTTTATGTAATGTTAATTTATTTTTATTTTGTTTATAATTTCATCATGATCTAAATTTCTATTTTCTTAAGGTGATGATGTAGCTTACTAATGATAGATTGAATCTTAACTTATTAAATCTAGTTTTAATTTCTCCTTCATGATTGAGTTTTAATTATTGTTCTTAATGCTTTTGATTGATTGGCCACCTTTTGAATAATTTCAATATGTATGTTGAGACCGGAAGGAGATACATGTGTGTAGATCCTATAATTAAAACCATGACTTGCATATGAAATAGGAATGTATTCATATGAGTTGTGTAGTCTTACTGAGTTCCATAAATCTTAATGCATAATTAATTGCTTAAATTCATATAGTAATATATTGGATTAGCAATTAATTATAGAATTGCTTGACCTTGGAAGAGGCTAATAATTAAATTAGGGAAACTCGACTATCAATCATGTGGAATAAATTGAGCTAGAATAGATAAGTGATTCAATCCGAAATTGGTTAAGTAAAATCTGACCTCTAGGACTTTTTCTCATATTTGCTTTCATATTATTTGCACTCATATTTAGTTATTTTATTTTGTTCTCTTAACCACCAACTACTCGATCGACTAAATAGAATTAAAATAACCCATTTTGGTACTTAGTGATCAATCCTCGTGGGGATGATACTCTACTCACTTTTGTATTACTTGATTACGACAGTGTACACTTGCACTTTTTAATGGACCATTTACACTCGTAACAAGTTTTTGGCGCTGTTTCCGAGGATTGTTATCATTAATATCAATACCAAGTAATTTTAATACTAATTTAGTCTTCATGTAAAAATTTCAAAATTTTTTTTTAAAATATGAATTATTCACAGCATTCACTTGGTTTAATCAGTGATAAAATGTCATATCTTGGTTCTTTTTTTGGAATGCTTGTGAATAGAATGAAACAAGAAAATATAAATGCCGGTTGGATTGAAAATTCTTCTCCTTATAATTGTTTTTCTGGTGCTTATTATGGAGAGTGTCATTCCTATGAGCATTATCCATATAGCACTACCAGTCATTATATGGGAGATGATTTCAATATGCACCAAACTTGTTTTGATAATTCATTTTATCCTTGTGGAATTTTAGAGCAACAAGAGTCTTTGGAGCCATATATAAGGTATTGTCCTAATCCTCCTTTCTACTCTTATCCATATATTGAAGAACACACTCTTGAGTATAAAGAAAAGTTTGATTTAGAAAGATTATGTGAGGAGTTTAGTAGAGAGCAAAAGGAACTTGTTACTAGTGTCGAGTCAAGTGTCAAAAATATTGGAATATATGTGAGTCAAATTATTTCGTCACTTGAGACTATGAGGTAAGATAATTCTTTAAGCATGATGACTACTTCTTATGTTGATGATGATTATTGAGAGGAAGTTGAGGATGTGGAATTGAATGAAACTTTAGCTCTTGTGGAATGTGATAAGGAACTTGAAATCACTTTTGGAGAGAATAGTGGATGTCCAATTGAGGTTTCGGCTGTAGAGCCTGATATTTATGACCTTAATGTTGAGGTTAATGTGGATGTTCTAAAAGTTGTTGTTCATGTCTCTCCTATTGAAGAGTTGACTCTTACTGATGAGAGTCCAGTTGATTTTATGGAATGCTCTAAGATTTTGGAAGCTCCTAAATCTGTTTGCAAATATATGCATGTTGTGCTTTATTTTAATTCAGTAAATAATTGTACTCTAAAATTGTCTATGATTGAAGAAGTACAATTAATTACCTTGAATGATCAATTTTTGTGTATGAACCATTGTTGCTTGAAAAGAAATGAAGACAAGGTAATCCTGGTGTTTGATACTTTTGATTAGTAGTTTGTGTTTGGGAAGTTTGACTGAAGACTATAAATTTAGTGCTGCTTGGGAGGCAACCCAAGATTTGATTGGATGTTTTGTTGTGATTTTGTAGGACTTCTGGTAGCTCTTGATGATGTATTCCACTTTGGTGGTTACAATCAAGAACATTTAAAGGAGTATAATGATGGTGTACTCAACACTTTGACAATTGTCATCATGTTTGAGGAACCAACAGGTAAGTCTTCCTTCTCATAAAATTTTAAAAAAATAATAAAAAAAATTAAAAAACGAAAAAATAATAATTAAAAAAAGAGAGTTAAGTGGTTTGGTTTTTGTCTAGCTAAAGACGTTAAAGAAGGGTGGCTATTTGGGAGACAACCCAAAACTTCTTTCCTACTCACTCATTTCTTTCCTACTCTCTCAAACTTCTTTCCTACTTTCCCATTTTTCTTTCCTACTCTACCATTTTTCTTTCCTACTCACCGAAACACACTGCACTGGGTTGGGAATTTTAGTTTTCATTACTTTCATTTTAAGTTACCATGGAGGAATTTCTTGTAAAGCTTAAGAACAGGTACCCCACTCTTCCCAAAGATGTGCTCAGGAAGATCTATAACAGTCAACTTGAAAGGATGAAGATATTCAAGCATTTAGGCTTTTATGTGGACATACGCTGGATCATTGAAGCTAAGGTACGTTTAGCAGGTGAGATTTATAAATCATTTTTTAAACCTTTACTAGGAATGGGAAGAAGTTCTTACTCCAAAAAGAAAAGAGCTAAACGAATGAATGTCTGCCATAAATGTGCAAGGTGGAATTGTGATAAGCGCTGTAGGAGTAAAGGTATGGTTTCTATAAATCGAGAAGATAAAATTAAATTTATAAAGGATGGACTGAGTAAGGAGTCACTGGATGATATCATTCAAACTCTTGAGACACATCCAAGTGGTGATGTTCATTGTATTCTTTTTGATTTAGCGGGCTTATTCAACAGAGAAAAAGAGCGCTATTGTCTTGGGAATCTGACGTTAAAAGACCCTGTTTGCTAGTTTATAAGAAAACTGGATGGGAAATAAATCCTCAATTCATAGAAAGGGTTTAAACTGTTACTGGACGTAAAAACAGAGGAAGATGTGAGCTAAAATCACAACTACTGTACATAATCATGCTTTTGTCTAATGGTCTTATCTTTTCCGTAGCTTTTTCTAATCTATCTTATCTTTTCAGTAGCTTTTGTCTAATATGTCTTACCTTCTCAGTAACTTTTAACTTTCTTTCTCCCTTTTCTTCATGCAAATTATGCCAGTCATTCGTGTCAAAAGTTTTTCAAAATTTTTTGAAAAATGCGTGATTTGTATGATTTTGTTGTCGCTGCTTTAGTGTTTTATATATGTACTCTTTCTTTTGTAAATATGCACACTTTCACTTGCAAATATGCAGTCTTCCACTTATAAGCACAAATGGTCCAAGAGAAAAGAAAAAGAAAAAGGGTATTATACAAAAATGTAGATTTACATCTATCTGCATTTTTGGTGAAACTGATACGGGTAAGGATGAAGAGTTTATAATGGCAGCAAACGAACTTGGAAGTGCATTAGTCGCTAGAAAGATCAATTTTGTATATGGGGGAGGCATTTAGGGCCTAAGGGAAAGTATGACCATTTCTGCATCTATGAATAGAAGCAAGGGTTTGAGTGTAAGGGTGAAGGAGTTGGAAGACCACATCTTCTCGTTTGGACAAGAGTTGCAGGTTTCAAGCTTGCCTGATGATTTGACCTTGTCTTTACACCTTGGGGTCAAATGCAAAATATTTTTAATCCAAGAATTGCAATATAATGCAACACTCGAGTTGTCTCACTCAGGAGCCTTTTATTGATTCCTAAGTAACCTAAATGTCATGCGAATGCAATAAAAGAAAACAAGGGAAAAGCGGTTTTTGGATTTTTCAAATTAATAACTAAAAGAAAATGCAAATTAATTAAATGCTAAGCTATTATTTTTGGTATTTTTCTTATGAAAATAGAGAATGAGTAAAAGCGAATGGAATGGTATGAAGTGGAAAATATGAATAAAAAATGCTCTTGGTAATAAAGAAGTGACAATCCTTGCTCAAAAAGATTATGGGAGCTAATTTTCTCTAAGTCTTAAAATATAAAACCCCAAACATCGCTCCGGTCTAGTGTTCTTAATTAATAGTTAGTTACTCCTGCGAACGCAGCTAGTAACTATCCCTTAAGGCACTATTAGGAACTACTTAGAGTGCAATAAAAATGAATAAATGTAGCTAGATTCCTCTTGATATGAATGCTATAGCACGACACTCTATTAATCCAAGTTAATTATATTATCTAACAATAACACGTAGATAACACAATTTCATTGAATCAATAAGGAAATATATATATAAATTCAACAAGCCATAAAAATCCAATCCAATCACAAGAATTCAATCCACAAGATCATCTAAATGGTAATCAAGTCTCAACAGTATATAAAGATAATCCTAAAACTTAGGTAATCAAAATATACAAATGAGAAAAGGAATTGAACTAGTTAACTCCCCTATGTAGTTCTTGAAGCTCAAGCACATATCCTCATCACCAATAAGCAAAGAAATTAGCCCCTCATTTATTTGAATTAATCACTGTTTGTTCAAGACTAGGACCCATAGAAATTAAAGTGAAGATAGAGGTGACTGCCGGTGGTTGGAGAAGAACGATGGTGTTTGGAAGTGGAGGAAATAGTGAAGAGGAACAGAACGGTGCTGTGTGACTGAGGAAGGCTCGCCGGAACTGAGAAGACAGAAGTGGTGGCTGCTGTGCTTGAAGGTGAGAGAGGAAGCTCCGACAAGATAAGAACAGAGGAGAATCGACGCTGTGATGGTGCTGGTCCGAATGGAACTGTTGTGGTGGTCCAAGAAGCTCGCCGGGGAGGTCCTTGACGGTGGTAGTGGCTGTCCGTCTCTTCCCCTCTCCTCTCAAGCTCTCGTTCAAGATCTGGTATGCCTCGAACTCTCTCTCGCTGCCTTCGATCCAGCCCTTTTTGGAATTGATGGCGGTAATGGTGGTTATGTGGTGAGGAGGAGGAGATGCTAGTGGCGACAGTGGTGGTCTCCTCCTCCTCTCCCAGTTTCCCAATCTCAGATTCTTTGCTCGCAGCGCTCCACACCCACAGATCTTAAATCTCAGCTTGCTCTTTTATCTCCAGGTTTCAGGTATGTATGTCCTTTTTCCATATCCAGTTCAGCTGTGTCTTAGGTCAGTTCTGAAGGAGAAGATTAGCCCTGGTCAAAACGTGCGTTTTGACCAGGGACTAAAGTGAGAACTTTTGAAAGTTCTCAGAGGGACTACACTGAAATTGTTGTGACCTCTTGTGGGTATAATTGCTATTATTAAAACTTCTGGGAACTTTTCTGTGATTTTTCCTGGGCCCATTTCTTCATAAATTTATAATATTTAGAAAATCTAAGGCCCTCTTTCTGTGATTTTCTCCAATCTTCAAAATATTAATTTGACCTCCAAATTATCCAATTTTCTTCCAAACCACCTACAATACAATATTAAACACCATATAGCATCAAAAGTTCAAGGGACAATTGTACAAAAATAATTAATAAATTATAACCATTTTGCCCCTAATTGCAATTAATTCAAAACAATTGTCCCTAACTAAAATTAGTGCTTAATTATGCAATATTATCTCAGGAAATGCATTAAAAATCCTAAATTAATTATGAAATATTATATAAAAATATGGTTCAATCACTTGAACATATGGGATAAATGTTCTACCATGCTCAAGCTTTTATTGCTTTACCCAGTGGTTTGGAGACGTTGGATGGAATCTCTAGCGTTACATATTGGGCTAAGTTGAACTATCACAAAAAGCTATTAGGATTGTTAAATGTTAATGGTTTTTATGATGATTTGTTATGTTTTTTTGATCATGCTGTGAAAACAGGATTTATACCCCAAGTGACTCGCCACTCTATAATTGCTGCACCAATTGCTGATCAGCTGCTCGATCAACTGCAAACCTATGAACCTAAACCAGATCTACTCGTCAAGCAAATATGTGGGCAATCTTCATATAGCAGTCAGAAGTAGAACCCCGATACCACTCTTCGGTTGTAACTTTCTTTAACCTCTTGGTTTTACTTTATTTTGTGTTTATGTTTTAAAAAAACACTTCCTTTGAGTTCTAGAAGACATTGGGGACAATGTCTGATTTATGTTGTGGGAGGAAAAAAATTGTTTTTTAGTTAGTTAGTAAAACCATTAGATGCATGGGGTGTGGAAAAAATGGCAGAGTAAGGAGTTATTCTTAGCTTCTGAGATGCATTTTATTAGTTGCATATTTTTGTTCCTTCTTAAAAAAAAGAGTAAAAGTAAAAAAAAATCATCATGTTTAAGTGCTTTGTAATGATCTTAAGAAGTATATAAGTTTTGAGTATGGATTAATTGAATTTAGAGATTTCATAGCATGAATGAACAACTTATTGTTACAATTGGTGGTGAATTTTGAGATTGAATGAGCTGAGTTTGAAAGCCCTTAACCGTGAGCTTTTGAGCCTATAATGATTATTTCTCTTGTGTGTGATATTCACCTATTAAGTTATCACTCTAGAATTTGCTTTAAATCTGGTTGAAATTACATCTCACATGCACATTCAAAAATGATAAAGGCATTCACTTTGTTTATCCAGAGCTAAATAGCCAACCTTGCAATTATACCGTTGATAAGCCCCTTTGAGCCTAATTGATTGTTTCTTTGTTCCCAACCCATTAACATGTGCTTTAATGATATATCAAGTGCTTTTACATAATTCAGAAGATTGGCAGAGCATTTGAAATTTTTGTGAAATGGGCTTTTGACAAGTGTGGGGGTGTATATATCATCAACTTTAGAGTTGCAAAAAAAAAAAAAAAGAAAAAAATTGAAATTTTTTTTAATATTCGAATTGTGGATTGTTGTGATGAAATAGATTTATTCAGAAGCTGGCCCATTTTTCAATTGTTCTATTAATTTCTTAAATTTAGCCTTTAATATCACGTTTTACATGCCTTTTACCTTAATCCCATTACAACCCTTAATAAGTCCTTTTGATTTGAATTATGTATGTGAATTAGGTAGTGAAGATTGATATTTTTAGCAAGCCTATGGTAGTGCAATTTTTGTTTTGTTGAATTTGAGCGAAATACTTACCCTAATCACTTGAGAGATTGAGAGAATGAGTAGTAATTACAAACTCGGTTTATCCATTTTCAAATAAAGTTACCAGTTTATATTTTTGTTGATTCATGAATACTATGATCTCTTTCTATTTCAATTGTGTCCTTACTTATGACTTGACACTTCTAATTTTGTTGGAAGCATTAATGGACCACTTCATGTATGAGGACGTCCAAGAGTTAAGTGTGGGGGAATTTGATAAGTAAAATATTTGTATATTAATTTTCCCTTATATGATGATTTTGTGGATGATATTTAAGCTCAATTTAATAAATTTGGGTGTAATTAATAAATAAATAATGATTTTGACATAAAATAGAATTTCTTGAAAAATACTAAATTAGACTCTCTTTCAGTTTTCAGGCAATATCTGGAGCTCTAAATGTCGGATTGTGATGTTCTTTATATGGATAAAAAGCTAAGAAAGAGCTCTACAACTTTTATATTGAGACCAAAATCCAGTTCTATCTCTAAGGGTTTTGAATTTTGCTTGGAAGTTGAGAGCGGGAATCATCTACCATTCCACCAACCATTTCATCTACCACTTCATCTTCCTTTTCACCTACTACCGTATCTACCACATTTCATCTACCACTTCATCTACCCTACTCCATTCTTCCCTATATATAGTCACCATCTCCTTCACATTTTACACACCAATTTATATACATTACTCTCCTCTCCTCTTCACTTACAACAAATTCATATCCATTACTTTCCTCTCTTCTATTTCTTCTTGCATGCCTCCTATATGGAAGGCTTAGCATTGTATTACTTTTTGAATGTCACCTACATGGAAGGTTTTACCTCCTAAATGGATGGCTAGATTTCTCCATTTTTCATGCATCTTTTGGTTGTAAATTTATGTTTGAGAATTTGATATTCAAGTTTTATGCAGTATTTATGAGAATTTCATTTTAGTTTTATGTAATGTTAATTTATTTTTATTTTGTTTATAATTTCATCATGATCTAAATTTCTATTTTTTTAGGGTGATGATGTAGCTTACTAATGACGGATTGAATCTTAACTTATTAAATCTAGTTTTACTTTCTCCTTCATGATTGAGTTTTAATTATTGTTCTTAATGCTTTTGATTGATTGGCCACCTTTTGAATAATTTCAATATGTATGTCGAGACCGGAAGGAGATGCATGTGTGTAGATCCTATAATTAAAACCATGACTTGCATATGAAATAGGAATATATTCATATGAGTTGTGTAGTCTTACTGAGTTTCATAAATCTTAATGCATAATTAATTGCTTAAATTCATATAGTAATATATTGGATTAGCAATTAATTATAGAATTGCTTGACCTTGGAAGAGGCTAATAATTAAATTAGGGAAACTCGACTATCAATCATGTGGAATAAATTGAGCTAGAATAGATAAGTGATTCAATCCGGAATTTGTTAAGTGAAATCTGACCTCTAGGGCTTTTTCTCATATTTGCTTTCATATTATTTGCACTCATATTTAGTTATTTTATTTTGTTCTCTCAACCACCAACTACTCAATTGACTAAATAGAATTAAAATGACCTATTTTGGTACTTAGTGATCAATCCTCGTGGGAACGATACTCTACTCACTTCTGTATTACTTGATTACGATAGTGTACACTTGCACTTTTTAATGGATCATTTACACTCGTAACAAATATTATCTAACATTTGTTTGAAGCAATTGCGGAACAGTGATTCGCATTGCAAAGTGTTGTAGGTTTTAGACTGTTTAGTTATATTCACATTGACTGTCACTAATTTCCTTTACAATGTTTGTTTTTTATGCAATGATGATACCCATGTTTCACTCTCGTGATAAGGGTCTTCTGTTTGTTCTAATCAATATTTGTTGACACCTAATACATTTGGGACTTCAGCATAATAAAGACTAAAGTATATAACATATAGTACATATCTTATAAAAACAATACTTTAGAACCATGAACTATGCTTCCGTGCTTGCAGATGTTTTGGAAGCTCAAAATGCGATATATGAACTTTCTCGTACAACGCATGGGTAGCAATACTTGTTACTACATAGAAATTTTAATTCTTGTTATATAATATATATACACAAAATTTTAATTAACAAGCCCGCATTGTACTTTAATTTTTTATTATATATATTGATAGGATCCAACTTATATTAATTGTTTTATATTATATATATATGTGTGTGTAGTTTTGATTAATGAAATTAAATAATTAATTTATTACTACGTCCAGTCCTAAATAGAAGCCCAATTGACTATTTTGGAGAAATTAAATAAGCTTAATAAGTTATTCAAACATATCATATATTATTATTATTATTAGATTATATATCAGTTTATAAGTCAAACAAATAGTTTGGAGAAAAATGATGAATTTAAATGGTTTAAAGTAATTTAATTAGCTTCCTTAATCTCTCTAAAAAGGTCAACCGGGTCTTATATTTAGGACCAGAGGTAGGTTTAACCCTTTTCCCACTTAGGCTGAGATTAAGTTCATAAATATGAAATTATGTGGAATTAGAGACCATAATATCATTTGGGACTTAATAAAATCTCTTTTGCCCAACACAGGGTTTTCAAAAACTTTTCTAACACCTGTTCAACAATGGTCTCATATTCACATTGCAATACATAAATGGCCTGTACAGAACGATTTCATTCATAAATATCAGAGTACAATGTAAATTCCTGACACACTCGGGTTCCATTAATCAAATAAGGGTTTTACAGGGCACAAATGCCCATAATTCATTCCCTTACTAGGGGATTACACAAAACTATTCTATAAATCCAATAGGTGTACAAATCCCAATAAAATATTCAAAAATCCAGTTATGATAACCAATATCCAAAATAAGTAACTCCAAGCTTGGAGCTTTAGCTAGCCTTCGTCACCTACTTTTCTTTTAACCCTCCAACCCTATCTGAAATTTGTGTTTTAGGAGAGTGAGATTCTAAGGAATCCTCGTAGTGTCAAATCACTCATAGTATGCATAGCCACAAAGCATGAAAGCAAATCATCATACAACACATAGCAACTACCATGATAGTTACAGCGGCAAGGGCAGGTATGACTTGCGTCACCCTTACATTTGCTCACGCTGTATTACACAACCACATGTTCATATCACATATATCACCACAGGTGGGATCCATATAAAATATTTCACATATACACAGCCACACTGGATGAATACTCAAACAGGAATTCACAAATTCCATAACGTAGCTTCGGCAATTACAACGGCAGGGGTAGGTGTGATAACCATTACCCCCTACGACTGCTTACATTAAACTGCTTACGTTGTAATACCCTACGGCCGATAACACATTCACAAGATCACAATGGCCTAATGCAAAGATTTTCACAGCAAAAACAATGATAAGTCATGCATACCAAGCATCATACACAACATGAGGGAAAAGTCACTACCTTGGTCTTTCCTCATGTGCTTTGGCACTGGTCTCTCCTGTGTAAGGCAAATATCGAATCTTATAATTCACAATTAGGGACGAAGTGTCATTCTCTATTCCAATACTTAAATGACTTCACAATACTTAGATTGGTTATCAATAATGTCCTTTAGTAAGCTATAAATGCCTCTAACAAAAGTTCTAAAGGGTTGAAAGAACTATCCCAAAGATCCCTTTTCGGAAGCACAAGCACTAGTTTTCCACTGATGCACTCGAGTGAAGAAGACTTCACTTGAGTGATGATGGACTTATACTCAAGTCCTGGAAGCAACACTCGAGTGATAGCTAAATGCTCACTCGAGCTCTAGAGAGTAGGGTTCAGAAAGTGATTACCCAAGAGCAGAAAGTAATGACAGAAACTAGAAGTACTCACTGCACTCAGGCATAAACCAAATCACTCAAGTGATAGCCTAATGCTTACCTGAGTTCCACAAAGTGAGGGTCAAGAAGTGCTCACTCGAGAGCACAAGAAACTTTCAAAGAAGGACATCACTCAAGTAGGGACTTTAGTACTCGAGTGATGGCTTAACACCCCGTGAGTGTTAAGACACACTCTTGAAAATTGATCGCGAGTGACAACCCAAGACTCGAGTTCATAGTGTCAAATGCACCTTCACTCGAGTGAGACAAGGTTCACTCGAGTGAGAACCCACAACACTCGCTAGTGAGACAACACTTGATGCGATCGAGCAAGTTGTGTCAAATTCAAGCGATCCTTTGCAAATACCAAGTGTACCAATCACAAGAGTAAGAGCCAAACAAATTAAGGAAGCATTAAATGGGCTAGTACAAGGTACTTGGACAAAGCAAGTAGCAATTGGATCAAAGCTGGACAAAAATGCTAAAAACGTCACTAACTTCATATAGGCTGCAAATGGAGATATTGATCAAGTTTTGGGCTTGCAAACTTGAAACTAAAGAGGTTGGACCTAGTACTACACATGGGAGGCTCATTTGGGCCTAAATAAGCACATTTTGAGCCTTAATTTTCTGACTACATTTTCTTGAAGTTAGATATGTAAAAATCAACAAGGAGTTGGTGGCAGATTTGACTTTTGTTTTCTTTAGCATGTTGTATTTGATTTTTCAACTTTCTTCTAGATTGTATTAGACTTTTGTGTTTATTGTATTAGACTTTTAGGTTTCCTAGCATATGGTTTTACAATTTGTATTGGCTATTTTTAAAATTGCACTTATTACAATTAGGTCATATTTTCCTATAAATACTTGGTGCTTCTTCATTTGTAACACATAATTCAGATTTGAATCATAAATGAAAGTTGTACTTCTGCACTTTATTTCTTGAGAGTGGATTCTCTCTAGGGTTCTTTTTAGAACTAACAAACTTATCAAGGCTTGATCAACCTTGTGGCGTTTTCCAACACTTCGGGTCCTTGTTCTTTCGTGTTCAAGGGTTCAAGTGGATCGTCAATCTGTGTTTAACTTTCTTGGGGTGTGTATATTTCAGAATTGGTTGTGGGTTCGTGGGATCTTCCCTTGTGGGTTCGCACCAACTCTTGCCTTTTTAACATGGAAGTGCAGGTGAAAAACTAAAGGAAAAATGAAGATATAAGGCTGCACTCGAGTGACACCTTGGAGCACTCGAGTGAGGCTTATCAGAAGCCAAAAACGCAGCAGATTTTGACATCACTTTTTAAATATTGCCCAAGTGATTCCAATGATCTCAAATACCAAACCAAAGCTACTCCCACATAAAATTGCACAAGGAATACAATGGAACCATCAAAACTAGCAAATTCCTATTCCATTATCATGCTTTGGTTTTAGGCAACAATTAACCCAAAATCCCAAAATATGCCAAACCTAACATTTTAACCTCAAGCCAATTATCTCTATCCAAAACACATCACCAAGCACCATTTCCATGACCACAACATGCCAAATACCCAATAACTCTAATTTTCAAAATTAAAGCCAAAAATCCCAGAAATTCCAAGATTCATCAAATGACATAAAACCTAGAGAGAAAGGTTCATTTTGCTTACCTTAACAACTTTCTCAAAGGAGTTTCTTGGTTCTCCAACTCTTATATTTCCTTGAGTGCTCAAATTAACTCCAATGGACAATCTAGAACCATAGAATCAAAGCTCTCAATCCAAGGAACAATATTAAGGAAGAGAGTTTTGGCATATGAGGTAATCATTTTACCTTTTGTCAAGCTTTTCTTCTTCCCCTTTTCTGTAACAATGGCGCAAGAGAGAGAAAGCAAGAGAGATGAGAGTGTGTGAGGAGGAAGAAGAAATAATTTCTCTTCCCTTGCCATACCATGCTCAGCCGAAAATAAGGAATAGAGAGGGAAGAGAAATTATAAAATATTCCATTTGACTTTTCCCCTACTCTAACATCATATAAGCTTGCTAAGTGTCACATGCTCATTGGTTCTCATAAAGCAAGTAACTAATTAGTTACTATACCCACTCCATTAGCCATTTGGTTATACATCTCATTTCCTCTTAGTTAGTAATTAAGTTCTTCATTAATCACTGACTAATTAACCGGTAATTTTCCATTCTTTCAAATTTTCCCTGATTATGGCACATTTACCGAAATTGCTACAAAACACATAATAATTCAGATTTAATTCACAAATCATTCTCAATAATTGTCATTAGCCCTTAATCAAAATTAAGGGTATTACAGTAGTACTATAATGTGGACAGGGTGATTATATATATATATATATATTTGGTGAAAAATAGATATTGTAATCTATTATACACATATGTAGACATCAATTTTGTCTCTTGCTATATTATTCTCATCTATTCTCATGATCGATATAATCCAACCAAATAAATTTATATAATCATCATTACTTTACATTCCATTCCATTCCATTTCATACCCTCTTATGAACCAAACGAGCTGTAATGCTCATAAAGAGTTCAATATGAACCAAAGTAACAAAATGACTCCATATGTTTGGCATATGCTTGAACAAATACAAAGCATTTGAGGCACAAACTATATGATTCTAGAAATCTCAACCCTTTGAAGCTTCCCTTTGGAACCACAAACTTTCACCTAAAAAAATAAGAATTCATTGGGTGAGAAATAAAGTTTTGGTAACCATATATTCAATTTACAAACAAATATGAATTTATGATTCATGAGTTATTCGGGTGGAAACACAATAAAACATGAGAAAAATGCGAAAAAATACTACTTGAACTTCAAAAAAAATCTTAAATCAGTCTTGTTGATTATAAGAGTGTAGATATTGACTACAAGAGTGTAGCAATTGACAACTCATTTTAATAGAAAACCACTGATTTGAAATTTGAAAGTTGAAGTAGTATTTTCTTGCCTTTTTCCCATAAAACATTTGTAAATAGTAATAAATATATTATATCTTCCAAAGCAGTGACATTTTCAACATACTTTATATACAACGATTATCCTTATTACTCTTTTAAAGGCGTTGACAGGAGCCCATGGGCTATTAAATATTGATCTTATCCTTAATGTAAGACATAATTAACTAATTTAATTACCAATAAGGAGTTGGTCTAGTAGTGTAAAACCCCGTTTAATCCCTCTGAGACTTGAGTTTAAGTTTCAAAGGAGACACTTATTATCAACACCTGTTTCCATGTTGATATTCGAAAAGTAACAGACCAAGTTCCATAGGCATACAGAAAAATACATATATAGTAATAGAAATATTTGTTTACAATCCAAGTCGTCCATAGACAAAATACAGAATGTGACAGTACTTCCAATATTTACAGGATATCCCAAAAGTATTCTAAACATAAAATAACTATAACCATGAACTTTGACTTCACCTTGAGACATATGTCAATCACTTCCCTGTGTCTACGTCTTTTCCTTTTAATCCACTGGCACCCACTGAGATATTTTGTTTGGAAAAAAGGTCCCGAAGAATCCCAGTAGAAACATACAATCGACATATAAAATGTGAAAATTAAATATGCAATGCACCATATTAGGCAAAATGAAAGTTCAATTCGATTCATATGTATGTACCTCAGCCGAGTCATCGACCACTGCTAGGATTTTCGATAGTGTACCTCAGCCGAGTCATCAACCACAACTAGGATTTTCGATATACCTTGGTTGGGTACCAAACTACAACTAGGTATTGTGCCTCTAGCACGCATTTATATCACAAAATACAGTAGCACATAACATACAATTAGTCACATAGTATATGAGGGATAGTAGTCCCTACCTCAAAGTTCTATCAACCCTTTTTTTATGTGCTTCGTAAAACGTGTTGCTTCCAGCTTCTAACTCGGTCCTAAAATATTAAATGTACAAGAAATAGGTCATAACCTATCCAATTATCATTTTAGACACTTCCATAGTGTTTCTTATGGTTATATTAGTCTATGGTGAAAATTTACCAAAATGCCCCTAGGATCCCAGCTCGGTTCGACTGCACGTTTTTCCAAAATTTTGACTAGGGCTATCCTGACATATTTTTGCCCAAGGAATCCATTTTCAGACTCAAAATTACCAAATTCAATGTTAAATTATGAAATTGCCCTTGACAGCCCTACTTTTAGGGTTTTAGGGACGTTTTCGTAATTATACTTTTTCAGGCTTTTCCGAAAAGGTGACCAACTGTAACCTCACCTAATTTTCCCTTATGAATCTAATGGAATCATCAAATCATTGAAATTCAACTCCTTCCCCCAGAATAGTGCTGATCAAAATATCTCTTAAAAAAAAGGAAAATTTACAACTTTGAGATTTAACCCCCAAAGCTTATGCCTTTCCACTTCTAATCCATTATTAAGCCATTTAAACACATTATAACCCATATTTAAAGAAATTTGGGCAGCATAATCCTTTAGAGTTAGGACTTTCTAAATTTACAAACTCAACAAAAATAACCTAATCCAACCACTATCATCAATAATAACAACATACTAGTATGAATTTGAGATTTGTGAAGTTACCTCTTTGAACTTTCTCTCTCTAGGTGTCCTCCTCTCTCTCTCCTTGAGCTCAAGATTTGCTTACTAAACCATGGAGTTTATGGAAAGTAAGAGATTAGAGAAGAGTTTTATAGAAGATTAGAAGAAGAAACTTTAAAAAATCATAACTCACCTTAGTATTTCTCTTCTTCCTTCTCTCTTGAGCATAAAGCTTTTTAAGCTCTCTCTCTCTCTCTCTTCTTTTCTTCGGTTAAAACGAGAATGGGACAAGAAAGATGAAGCCAAGCTTCAAAAAATATCTTGCCATTTTCCCCTTAATTAATAAATGGTGGCAAATTAGGTTTATAACATCATTTTTGCCCCCATTTATGTCAACTCCCGTTTCTATTTTGATATTCACAGAGTAATAGAGACCAAGTTCAACAGGCATACACAAAAGTACATATATATTGATAAAAGTATTTGTTTACAATCTAAAGTTAAGATACAAAAGGTGACAATATTTACAACATATGCTATCTATAACCACAGACTTTAACTTTGCCTCAAGACACGTGCCAGTCACTTTCCTTTATCTATGTCCTTGCCTTTTGATCCGCTAGCACCCGCTGAGATGTTTGGTTTAGAAAAATGGGTGAGATTCTGAAGAATCCCAGCAGAAACATGCTATCGTTCAAAGAAAATGCGGAAAGTAAATATGATATATGCCATGTATGCACCAATTAATGAACAATATAAACATATTATCTGCATGTATATATGAGCAGGGCCTAGCCCTACTAATCTGCACCGGTTGGGTTTTCACCAACTCCAGTGTAAGTGCCTTTGACACTTCTGGCCCCTCTCTGGGCAAATCATGTTGATTAATAAAGCGCATTTATAAACATTGGCATCCACACAATCATATAACTATGGCATAATGTATGAAGAATAATGTCCCTACCTCGAAGTTCTATCGACCCCTTTTTGTGTGCCTCGTGAAACGTGTCAACATTCGACTCCCAATTCGGTCCTAAAATATTAAATGTACAAGAAATATGTCATAACCTATCCAAGTATCATTTTAGACTCTTCCATAGTGTTTCTTGTGGTTATATTAGCCTATGGTGAAAATTTACCAAAATGCCCCCGGGAACCCAACTCGGCCCCGCCGTACCCGGCCCGATGGCACATTTTCCTAAATTTTTGATCAGGGCTATCCTGACGTATTTTCATCCAAGAAATCCATTTCCGGGCTCAAAATGACCAAATTCAATGTCAAATTATGAAATTGCCCTTGGCAGCCCTACTTTTAGGGTTTTAGGGGCGTTTCCGTAATTATGCTTTCTCGACCTTTTCTGAAAAAGTGCCCAACTGTAACCCCACCTATTTTTGCCCACTGAATCCAATGGAATAATCAAATCATTGAAAATCCAAATCTAAGGCACTCAAACATCCCTACCTGAAATTATGGTGTTTTCCAAGAAAAATCGAGGTTTTATGATTTCAGCTCCGTAAACGCGTTCCTTTCTACTCCTAACCATTTTATTAACCATATAATTGAGTTATAACAACCATTTGAACTAAAATTGGGCAGAATAACTCTTAGGCACACACGTTTCCAAATTTTAAAACCCATGGCAATCCGGCCAAATTTCACCGATTAAATTGCCCACAGCAGCCAGAATAGTTAATATACGAAGGTTTGGAAGTTATCTCAAGCTCCCACAAACTTTTCCCAAAAATGGCTGAAACCCTGACCTTTAGAGAACAGATTTTTGAGCCTCCAAACCCTAAAGAACAAAGAGGAGTAGTTTAGAGTCGGAGTTATACACATTAGGAGCTAAACCGTTGGAGAAATCGGCTTACCTTGCAATTTTTCTTCTCCTTTCTCTCTCTAGGTTTTTCTCACATTCTCTCTCAACTTCAGGTCTGTTCTGTGCATGAATGAATTGAAGGAAGGAGATGAGCATGATATATTCTAATACCATATATCATTTTAATGATTTATGGAATTTTCCAAAAATTCCAAAACTAATTTTTTTTATTACATAACTTCCTACATTCATGTAACCATGCCATCATGCCCAACCAATATTTCCTTATTTATGCCACATGTAGGAGACACCTAGAGGTCCCTCCCTATGATCTCAATTGGCTTCACAACTTGTTTTGGTTACGTATACACGTAAAGTTTCAATTTTGGTCAAATTTGCACGTTTTACTCAAATTTTCCATAAATTCATATTAAATTGACCAAAATATTCTAGATATATTTTTAACCTTTATTTTCCTTAATTAATTGAAATTAAATTCAATTAATTGGAAAATAATTTATTTTGTGCTATTTTGGCAAAATTACGATTTTGCCATTACCTTTCTAATCCAATTTCTTCTCTTATTTTTCTTTGGCCAATTTCCATCTATTTTTTGACCAAATATTTTCTCTAATATTCCTTCATTTTTGGACCTTCATCTAATTATTTTTGCCCAATTTCCCATGAAATTGAACATTTATGAAATTCATCAATTCCAAATTCATGAATATTCATCATTTTATTGAATTTCCCAAATAATTACAATATATTTGGTGAATATAAAATTTGGGGTGTTACAATTTATGTACTTGGTTTTATCTCCACAACTTGTGTCATATGATCCAATTGAGGTTGAACCATTCGCTTTCCCCTTCCTTGCCCCATGCAAGACGCCACTCAGGGTCCTTTTACACCAAATTGGGCTTCATGTAATTGCCTCGGTCAATTGTGTAACTAATTATTTTTTTATTGCTAATAACACATGTCCTCATATCTTAGTAATTCTTATTTAATTGTTTGGCTTAAGATGATGCCACTTGGCATGTTTATGAGCCAAATAATTATTTTTCCCTCCTATTTCCTTATTCCACAATTTTCACAATTGCCAACACATTTTATTTTTCAATTTTCGGAATAGTTGGCCTTTTTGGTAAATTTTCTGCTCTAATTTTATGAAAAAAATTAATAGATATATAAAATAGGTCTTATATTTAGTATCTATGTAAACTTCCAGTTACACCTTCCATTAAAGATTGGAGTAGTACTCAATAGGAATAATCTAGATAACTGAAAAGCTCATGAATTGCGATTTATAACCTGGCGAGGCTATAGGGCTCATGGCTGGACCAATAGCTTCCCTCTTCTTTTTAATAGCCACTGGAGAAATGCCATTTGTCCTTGGGGGGGACACTACTCCTGGACGAATGAAAAAAAGGATGAATCGGGTGCCTAATAAACGTGACCCACATGCTAACCCCATCTCAATTTTAGAAATGAGGTGATTTTGGGGCCTTAAAAAACATGTTCCACAAGCTGAGCCTATCCAATTATCCTTCTAGAATTATCATTGGAACAGGATAATTCCCAATAATAAGCCAACCACATATCTTTTTGTAGTGACATACTACGTGCTATTAAATACTTAAGAAATTTCCCAAATACGTCTGACCTTAGGTCATATCACTATTGATCTTATTATATATCTTCATCTGGGAAAATTATTCTTCTTTATACTTTCTGTTCATCAAATACGCTGATTTAACATTCAATTTGATAGCATGTGATATAATTAGTCATAAAAATTTCATTTACCATTAGAGTCTCTTCTTGTGAAACTAACAACTAGTAAATGATAATTTATTTTTTTTCCTATTATATTACAACTCCATCTGGTATGAACTTTGGTCTGAAAAAAACTGATTGAAGTTGACGATTTGTCTTGTACCACTATAAAAGTACAAACAAAAGTTACAGCAACCTCACTGATGAGCCAAAGTAACTAATTCTCCCCAACAACAAATAGATTCCAATAAGTAATAAAAAATAGAGTATAATACACTACTCACTCATCTATTTTGCCTAAATTACAAATATCTCCTTCTATTTTGAAAACGTATATAAATCTCTCTTAAAATTAAAATATATGTTATATAAACCTCCCTTGTATATTTGAGATTTTATTTCCATCAATTCAAACTATTAGTTGACCATTGAATTTGACTACTAAACTTTCATTTTGACCAAAATATCCCCTTTTTAATTCAAGAATTATTTAAACATTTGTATATTTATATATTTGACAAAAAACTAATTTTTATACAACATAAAAATAAAATTAATACATATATTTTCAAACTTTCCAATAGGTTATTAAATTTATTAATTTTAATTATATGATAAATTTTAGAACCTTAATTTTTTTATCACATCTATTGAAAGTCACTCATTTAAATTTTTTTAAATGACTAAAAACTTATTTCAGACACATGTTTTTTCCCATCATAGAGTTATTCTAATTTTAAATTTCTAAATACATTTTTTGGTTACACACATTTATAAACAGTTAGTTAAATATATATATATTTATAAAATTAATCAAATGTAAGGAACGAAAAACCGGACCGATCAATGAATCGGTCGCGGCATATGTTCAAGGGTCAATGGGTTAACCGGGGTCGGACAGGTGGTCGAACCAGCCGTATTAAAATATTATAATTTAATTGACAATAACAAAATAATCAACATTCATAACTCATAAGTCATCATTAACATCAAAATAGTTAAAATACCTAGTTAGTTCTTCAAAAAAAACCCATAACTAACATCAAAATATAGTTAAAACATAATAACGTTCATTCATCAAACATAGCCAATAACATCAAAATAGTCAAAAAGATAGTCAATAACATCATTCATCAAACACAGCCAATCATCATTCAACAAACTCTACAACTCATCAAGCTGATCTATTAGAGATGTAACACCCCAAATTTTATATTTACCAAAAATATATTGTAATTATTTGAGAAATTCAATAAAATGATGAATATTCATGCAATTTGGATCTTATGAAATTTGAAATATTCATATTCATGAGCAAATGGGCAAATTAATTCATGAAAGGAATTAAATTACAAAAGTGATAGCAAAATCATAATTTTGCCAATTTAGCCCAAGATTAATTATTTTCCAATTAATTGAAGTTAATTTCAATTAATCAAGGAAAGTAAAGGAAAATGTATAAATTGAATATTCTTGGAGGAATAAATAAAGAATTGTGAAATTAGAAGGAATTATGCATAATTCATTTAATTGAATTATGGAATTATTGAAACACATTTTTATTTCTCTTCTCTTTCATAATTTTGCCTAGCATGAGAAGGATGGAGGGAAAAATTGATTTCCAAGAGTACATGCCTAATTACTACATGACCATAGTCATGATGATAATGCTACATGAACATGGTAATGATGACAATGTTGGAGTGCATTGTTGGATTAGATGATGAGTGCATGGTTGGGTTAGACGTTGAGTTCATGGTATTTCACTACTTGAGTGCTTGGTGGAGTATGAAATTGGTCTAGTTGGAAGAGAAATTGGTTTAGTTGGAGCAAGAGAAGGGAGGACGGTTTTTGGCCAACCAAGGGAGAAGGAAAATTGGTTTAAACCTAATGGGAATCTAATGGAGTAAGTATGTCATAAACATGAAGGAAGGGAGGATTGTGACAAGTGTCATAACAAGATTGCATCTTGAAATCAAGGGCTAAGATGAAAGATGAAGCCATTCATCAAAACACATTTCCCTTCTCTTCCCTTTGTGTATTCGGCCAAACATAAGAAAAGGGGGGGGGGGAGAGAGAGCTTGGAGAACTCTTGGGAGCTAGACAGAAGAAGAAGGAACTCAAGGTAAGTGTTATCTCTTAAACAATTTCTTGTAGCATTCCTTAGATCCTTCTCCAAACTCCTTTTCTTCATAGAATCCATGTTTTAGAAGACACATTTGAGCTCCAAGAGATAGAGGAGAGGATGCATAGAGTGAGACGATTCAAGAAGTTTAAGAGGCAACTATACCAAACTCAAATCTATTCTGGTATGAAGTTGATATTGAAGTTTGTTGTTGATTTGGTGATTTTTGGTTGAGTTGTAAATTGCGAAAAGCTTTAATCCTAAGGGGTTATGCTACCCAAATTTCTTTGAATCATGGTTAAGATGTGTTTAAATGAGTTAATGAAGGATTAGAAGTGGAAAAGTACAAGTTTTGGAAACTAAAACACAAAACTCCATTTTTCCATTTTTTGGAAAAGTTTTGGCCAAGGTTAGAGCCTGGTAGGAGTTGGATTTTCATGAAATAGATGGTTCCATTGGATTCAGTGGGAAAAAATAGGTGGGGTTATAGTTGGTTACTTTTTCGGAAAAGGCCAAAAAAGCAAAATTACGAAAACGCCCTTAAAACCCTAAATCGGGGTTGTCAAGGGTATTTTCATAATTTGACACTGAATTTGGTGATTTTGAGCTCTTAAATAGATTCCTTGGGAGAAAATACGTTAGGATAGCCCTAGTCAAAATTTTGGAAAAATATGCCATCGGGCCGAGTCTCGGGGGCATTTTGGTAAAATTTATCCATATACTAATATAACCAAAAGAAATACTATGGAAGAGTCTAAAATGATACTTGAATAGGTTATGACCTATTTCTTTTACATTTAATATTTTAGGATCGAGTTGGAAGCCGAAAGTGACACGTTTTACGAGGCACATCAAAAAGGGTTTATAAAGCTTTGAGGTAGGAACATTATCCTTGATATATCATACCATAGTTATATGCTTGTGTGGATGCCAATGTTTGTAAATGCGCTTTATTAATCAACATGGTTTGCCTAGAGAGGGGCATTTAGTGCTAGGGTGCACTTACATTGGGAGTTGGTGGAAGTCTAACCGGTGTAGATTGTGGGGATAGGCCTTACTCATGTATACATGATAATGATATTTTATATTGTTCATTAATTAGAGCATACCATAACACATGTCATATTTACTTTTCACATTTTCTATGAACGATAGTATGTTTCTATGGGGATTCTTCGGAATCTCACCCTATTTTTAAAATAAACATCTCAGCAGATGCTAGTGGGACAAATGGCAAAGGTACAGATACGAAGAAGTGACTTGCACGTGTCTCGAGGTGAGGTTGAAGACGGTGGTTATAATTAGTTTATGCTTTAGATATTTTGGGATATCATATATTTATTAAAACTTCTGCTGTATTTTGTATTTTGTTGACGAACGACGTTGGGATTGTGAAAGAATATTTTTATTAGTATAATTGTACTTTTCTATATGCCCATGGAATTCCTCTTTATTACTTTTCGCTTATCAAAATGGAAATGAGTGTTGATAGGAGATGAGTCAATAGGTGCTGGATTGGGAAAAGGGTAAGTGGTAGTAATATCATCATTCAAAGCCGGGGGATCAGGAATGTCCCTATCTTCGTCACCTATGCATATGCACAACAATAATTAATATCAATGGTTATGTATGACAAATAATTATATGGATGGATAATAAATTAGTAACAGAATATTAATAGGACATATAATTATATAAACCTTCATTAATCATATCCAGAGTTGATGAAAGTGTAACGCCTTCATTATTAAGAACTCTTTCAAAATTTTTTGCATCTTCATCATTAAATTCTGGAATGGGATCTTCTTTAGTCACCCAAAACTCCACCTCATCAATAGACTCATAGTTAATGGGATCATAACTTGTCTTCTTTTTATTCAATGCACTCCTAATGACAAATGATTTTAGTTAAAATTTAAAACTTAATCCATATTAATTAAAAGCATTTTTCATAATATCTAAAGTTACCTATGCTTTAATTGCAAGTTATAGTTAGTGTAAACCAAATCATTCAGTCTTTGATGCTACAATCTCTTTCTCCTTTTTTGTATGGATGTACTTAAATAAGCTCTAGTTTCTCTCGCAACTAGAAGAAGCAGATGTTTGCCTAAGAATAAGTGTTGCAACACGTTGCAATTCTGGAATTGAATAGCCATAGTACATCCACCATTCATCTACAAAATAAAACTTTTACATAATATCACTAGTACAAAATAGGTGATTTAGACCGGCACATTTAAACCGGTTGTAGTAAATGAGGTTTAAAAGAAATGCGCGGTGGCATTTACGTAATTATAAAGAATTTGGGAGACCGGTTATTATGTTTAACCGGTCTAAAAAATACAATTTAGACCGGTTGCTAGAGAACCGATCTTAAATGAAGCTTTTTAAGACCGGTTGTCTAACAACCGGTCTTAAAATTTAGCTTTTTAAGACCGGTTGCTAGAGAACCGGTCTTAAATGAAGCTTTTTAAAACCGGTTCTCTAACAACCGATCTTAAAAGGTGATTTTAAGACCGGTTGTTAGACAACCGGTCTTAAAAAGCTTCATTTAAGACTGGTTAGTCTACTTAACCGGTCTTAAAAAGTTCCCCAAATATTTCCCCCCAACCCCTGCCGCGCGCCCTCTCCATTTCTGAAATTTTTCATCCCAATCATTTCTCTTCTCAGTGCTCAACTCCCCCCTTACCTGATCTAATCGGAATAATCGAATCCGGCAGGTCGCTGCTAATTGTTGTCGCTGTTGGGTCGCCATCTTCGTTTGGTCCTGGTTTTCTAGCTCCGTCCATCATTCACTGCTGTTGGGTCACTGTTCATCGCTTGTTTGAGGTATGCTTCCTCGATCTACATTTACCCCTAAAAAATACTTGCCACTGTAATGGAATTTCAATTATGTCACTTCCTGTTTTAAATAAAATATCTCTTGTGCGTGACTCTGTGGTTAGATAGACTGAGCTTGGGTTTATAGTTTGTATTATAGTTTGTTAATTAACCGGGTTGTTCTGGGTACACATTAATGCACAGTAAAGAATTTTGTGATGTGGGGTATTCAATATGTGTGAACGGTGAATTAGAAAGCGCATCATTTTTATAGAACACAGGATTTGTGATTTGTGTTTTAGCTTGTACTTATTGAGTTACTGACACTTTGTTTTAAGCAAGAATGAAGATAACAATGGTAGTAGTAATGATAATGTGCTTGATAACATGCTTAGTTCTCGTGTGAACTTAGGGAGAAGGTTAGTGGACGCATTTTGTTATTGGAGAATTTGTAAATTTGTACGGAAATACTGATTTTCGCCAGGGCAAGGCAATACTGATAAATCTTATATGCCCCATTCAGTAAAAACCCAAGGTCAGAAAGATGTAGTGATAGCATTAAAGGGTGATGAAAGGAGGAAGCCAAAATTTGGTTTCCTGCTTTTACATTGGAAGCTTTTTTTTTTTTAGTTTTTTTTATGAAAAGAAACAAGGCGGGCACAAGATTTAGATCCAAGATCCTTGGAGGGAAGGGTACATTAGCTATTCACTACCTCTAATTTTTAATATAAGATCTATTTTAATAAAAAAATAATTATAAAATGGATCTTATATTAAAAATCGTAGGTCATGGTGTATACTAATTAGAGCTGGTAAAAGGGGTTTAACCCGTGGGTCAAACCCGCCCAATCTGAAAAACTTGGTGGGTTGGGTTGTGAAACACAAGGACTGTTTTGATGCCGATCTTTTTGGTTCAAACCCATATGGGCCCAACCCGTGATGGGTTAGTTTGTTTTTAATTTTTTAAAAAAATTGCTAAATGTCTTGTCATGTTATCCCTCATGACTTAGACGTTAGTCATTCATTAATATTGTTATTTTAGTTAAAATATGAGTTTGTTAAAGAAAATTTGAGTTGTTGTGTCAGCCAGTAAGGATTAAAATAATATAACTTGATGAGTTATCATTTTCTGTTATATTAGACTAACGACGTTAGGAGTGAAAGACTAAAAATGCACTTTTTAAACTTAAAGGACTAAATGAACTTTAATATGAACATAAATGATCAAATGTATACTTTAGCCTTAATTTTTTTATGGTTTAGGTTTGTGTAAAAAAATTCAGTATATTGTTTAAAAAAAGTTTTAAAAATGCAGTATAAAAAAATTTTAAAAAAAAAAGGAAAAGGCTATAGGTTGGATTAACTAAATGTCAATCCATATTGATATGGCTCTTTTTATCTGTCATTTAAGGTGTTTTCAAATTAATAGATGGTTTTTTAATATTCTCTAATATAGTAAGCCTTTAACTTAGATCTTCATCTATGTTGAAATAGAGTCTATAGGAATGTAGTCATTTATTCATATTGCTTAGAAGCAATTAACTTGATTTTGTGAGGGTGTGGGTGTGACCATCCCGGATATTTATCCATATAGGGGCTGGAATATTATTCGTTAGAGTTCGAGAGGACCTTTGTACTGCCGATTAGCCAACTAAGAGGGATGGAAGGAGATTGCATTTTAAATTCTTCCATGATGATACCATCTCCATCTTCATTCAAAAATGAAGGCCCCAAGATCACTTCTGCTTTGCTTTAAAAATCAAAGATAAAAAATGAAGGCCTCGAGATCACTTCAGTCTCTGTAAGCAGCTGCCATTTTTCATGCATATCTGGGATCTCATTTTAAAGTAGGTCAATAACCTCGTAGGAGTCGCACCTAATCAACACTTCTCTGAACCCCCCATCCCAAACTCTTTTCATGCCCACAAGGCAACCCCAAATTTCAGTACTCAGAGCATCACCAGTACTGAGCCTCAACATAAATCCCTCCACTTATAGTTCTTTTTGCTATGTTTAACTAGTTACCTTCTATTGGTTTCCAACGGTATTGCTTGGATATTATTAGTCGAAGGACCAAAGTCACCCTAAAAAATATATCCAGGGACAAACAATATAATAATGGATCTAGCGTATGCAGGCGTTAGACATTAAAAGAATATATATCCAAGTCACTTTCTCTGACGAACGTGCATTCTTTGCTTCCTCTTTCCACCTCCATTTATCATTCCCTCACTCCTTCTCTATTCCACTTTCCCTCATTCCATTTTTTCCTCACACGCTACTCTAAATCACGATATTCTTTGTTTACTTCTAGTTACACTATGTACTTGGGTGTAATGATTGCATGCTCTCATCATTCTCCTACCTTTTCCAGGGAAAAAGTACAAAACAAAAAAAAGGTGTTAGAATATATGGACCGTATTTGGATACAAGCTAAACGGACGAGTGTTGAATATGATGTTGGGGTCAAGGGTTTTTTAGACTTTGCAAAAAGAAATGCCGATGATGATAGTGGGATGTTTTATTGCCCTTGTGTAAAATGTTTGAATGAGAAGCGATTAAGTGCTGCAGATATATATACACATTTAATTTGTGAAAGGTTTTGTAAGACGTATGTAGTATGGGTATGGCATGGTGAACAATTAGAAATGCCAAGTGCATCTCAACAGGGGGAAGTGACTTGTGATGATAATGACATGGATATGGATGATCGGATAGAGGACATTATTCGTGATGTAGGAGAAGAGGCTTTTGAACAATCACATGCATATGGTAATATGTGCAGTGATGCTGAGAAGCCGTTGTACCCGGGGTGTAAAAAATACCAATTGCTGAATGCTGTATTGAAATTGGTAAGCTTGAAAGCACGGCATGGATGGAGCGACAAGAGTTTTTCAGAAACGCTTGAGGCCTTTAAAGATATGCTTCTTGATGATAATGTGTTGCCTTGTCGATACTATGATGCTAAGAAAATACTGTGTCTACTAGGGATGCAATATAAAAAGATCCATGCTTGCCCTAATGATTGCATATTGTATAGAAAAGATCATGAAGAGAAGGAGCAATGTCCGATATGTGAAA
This sequence comes from Inga oerstediana, assembly GCA_963210345.1. Taxonomy (NCBI): domain Eukaryota; kingdom Viridiplantae; phylum Streptophyta; class Magnoliopsida; order Fabales; family Fabaceae; genus Inga; species Inga oerstediana. Next base: position 73,557,647 of record OY723399.1, on the reverse strand, counting down.
CTCTGAGGTATAAATCAAATAAGGGCCCTGCAAAAGTGTTGTGGTATCTTCCAATCATTCCAAGGTTCAAGCGCCTGTTTGCTAATGAAATTGATGCCAAAAATTTGAGATGGCACGCAGATGAGCGGATTTCTGATGGAAAGCTTCGGCATCCAGCTGATTCTTCTCAATGGCAGAAAATCGATCAATTATTTCCTAGCTTCGGTGAAGAACCTAGGAATCTCAGGCTTGGGCTTAGCACAGATGGTATGAATCCTTATGGTAGCCTAAGCAGTATACATAGTTCATGGCCTGTTCTGTTAGCAATTTACAACTTATCTCCTTTGTTATGTATGAAACGAAAGTACATAATGTTGTCTATGTTGATTTCGGGACCAAAGTAACCCGGAAATGACATAGATGTTTACTTACAACCCTTGATCGAAGACTTGAAAGAGTTGTGGGATAAAGGTGTCGATGTTTTTGATGCGAACAAGAAGGAGACTTTTAATATGCGAGCAATGATCTTTTGTACTATAAATGACTTCCCTGCATATGGGAACTTGTCAGGATATAGCGTTAAAGGCCACAAAGCTTGTCCGATATGTGAAGAAGGCACATGCTACCATCAACTTCAACATGGAAGAAAGACGGTTTACCTTGGCCATAGGCGATTTCTAAGACGAAACCACCCTTATCGTAGATTAAAAAAAGCTTTTTTCGGTGGCCAAGAGTTTGAAGATGCTCCAGAGGCATTGACTGGGGAGAAAATTTATGAAAAGGTGAAAAATATCAATACTATGTTTGGTAAGTCATCAAAGAGTAGAAATGAGAAAAATATATGGAAAAAAAGGTCCGTCTTCTTCGATCTTCCATATTGGCGCAATTTTGACGTCAGACACTGTATTGATTTCATGCATGTGGAGAAGAACGTATGTGATAGTATTGTTGGGACACTGCTCAACATACAGGGCAGTTCTAAGGATGGCGTGAAGGCAAGATTAGATTTGCAAGAAATGGGAATACGAGAAGATTTACATCCAAGGCCATACGGTAATAGAACTTTTTGTCCTCCAGCTGCTCATACTTTGTCTAAGGTTGAGAAAAGAAGCTTTTGTGAGTGTTTACATGGCGTTAAAGTTCCCTCAGGGTATTGTTCAAATTTTAAAAAGCTTGTATCGATAAAAGACTTGAAGTTAATAGGGCTAAAGTCTCATGATTGTCATGTCTTAATGCAACAACTACTCCCAGTAGCTATTCGAGGCATTGCCGAATATGATCTTCAACACATATTGACTCGACTTTGTTTCTTCTTCAATGCCATTTGTTGTAAAGTCATTGACACGGAAAGATTGGAGGAATTGGAAAATGAAGGATATATTATCTTATGCCAGCTTGAGAAGCTTTTTCTTCCGTCCTTTTTTGATATCATGGTACACTTGGTTATTCATCTAGTGAGGGAGATAAAGTTGTGTGGCCCTATCTATTTCCGGTGGATGTACCCGATCGAAAGAACTATGAAAATACTAAAAGGGTATGTGAAGAACCCCAATCGGCCTGAAGCATCTATTGTTCAAAAATATGTTTCTGAAGAAGCTATGGAATTTTGTCAACAGTATTTGTCAAATGTACGACATATTGGCCTTCCTAAGCGTCATGATCAAGAAGGGGGTAGACGCGGGGCAACAGTAAAGAGCATAGATGCTGATGAATTGCAACAAGTCCACCTGTACATCTTGAACAATGTTGATGAAGTTCAATATTACATGAATGCCCATAAAGAAATTGTACGGAAACAAAATAGTCGAATGAGCGAACAAAGGTTAATCAGGGAGCATAACAGAACTTTCGCACATTGGTTCAAACAAAAGGTTGACGGAGAAGAATGTGTTTCTGATACAATAAATTGGTTAGCACGTGGTCCTGAAGTTGATGTCATAAGTTGGACTTTATTTGTGATCAATGGTTATACCTTTTACACGAAGTCCCTAGATGATAAGAGCACCATCCAGAACAGTGGTGTTGTATTAGTGGTTGAATCTATGCACTTCTCTAGTTCGAAAGATAAGAACCCTACGTTGGCTGCCATACCTTATTATGGGGTGATTGAAGAGATTTGGGTGGTTGACTATGTTAAAATTAGATTTCCCATTTTCAAATGCAAGTGGGTTGATGTCAATAATGGTGTGAAGATCGATAGGTTAGGATTGACATTAGTAGATCTGAATAGTAGAAGTTTTGGAGATGAACCTTTCATTATGGCAGATCAGGTGCAACAAGTGTTCTATATCACTGATCAGGCAAATAAAATGTGGTCTGTAGCTCTCCAAGAAAAAAGGGTCGTTGATATTGACGAGAAAAGTCACTCAAATTATGATCTTCTTGAGACTCCTTCTTTTTCCAGGGGTCTACCAGAACTGAACGAAGAAGATGAAGCAGATAATGCGCACGGCACAAGAAATGATCATCACGAGAGAATATGGGAGGATATCTCTTTATGATACTACTTTGACCTTAACTAACTAAAGTAATTATGATTATGATTATTATCTGAAGAATATGTTTAGCTATTTTATCGATATAGTCTTCACATGTCATAGCTTAGGATTTATCTTTCTTTGTTGTCGTTACAGGAAAATGATGGATCCTCAGCGTCCTAGTGCAGAGGATCAGCCACCTCCTCCACCTCTGGGTCAGTCACCTAGTGCTCAGCAGAGTCAGCCAGATAGTGTTAACCAGGGCGAGCCTAGCAATGCTCCGAGCCAGGGTCGTAGTGAGTACAGTAGCCAGTCTGTACGGAGGGGTAGACGTGCCACACGGTTGACAGATGTTTCCCTCAGTCGGAGTGCAGGCCAAAAGATACCGATTCAGTTTGATAGACATTGGAAACCAATCGGGCCTAATGCACAACGATATAGGAGTTTCGTCGGCCTCCTTGCACGTAACAAGCCGAGCATCTTGATAGAGGAGTGGAGAAATGTCGATCCAAAGGTGAAGCAGCATATTTGGGACACTATTCAGGTATACAATTATCTTCTGTATGTAATTAATTATTATCAAATGTCACTTCATTTGTCACTTACTCCTTCAATGCATGCATTTCAGCTCACCTACGACGTTCCTCAGAGTGAGATCTTGTACAACAAGACGATGACGTATTGTTATGAGCGCTGGAGCAAGTTTAAGACAAGTCTGACCAACAATTACATTCATATTGAGGTGCAAGATGGTCAGCCTTGTCCTAATCCGTGCAACACGTATACATTTCTTGATCAAGCGACTTGGGAAGAATTTGTTAGGCTTCGGACTACTCCTGAATCTTTGGTTAGTTGACTTATTTTTTATTTTATTTACTTAGCAATTATCTTAATTGATTATAACAGTTTCCTTTTGTATCATTTCTTATTCGCAGGCAAAAAGACAAAAAGCACAAGAGAGTGGTAGAAAGAATGATTGCCGTCATACAATGTCTCGTGGGGGTTATGCAAAGGCTGAAAGAGACTTGTTGGCGGCCAAACGGAAGAGATTGGAAGAAGCATCTCAATCCGATCCTTCTGTTCTTCTTTCTCCGCCATCTCCGATTCGTCGAGAAGAAAAATGGCAATTTGCCCACCAAAAGAGGAGTGGGACTTATACGAGTGAACAATCTCGTATAGTTGGTGAAAGAATTGTAAGTATATAACGTTATTGTAATTAATTACATAAGAAACGTACATTATTACTTACGTTTGTTATTTTGTATTATGTTACAGGATGAACTTAGAAAATAACAAGCTGAGGGATCTTTTAAGTCGGAGGGCAGGAATGACATCCTCACAGTTGCTACTGGCAAACACGAGCATCCAGGCCGTGTCAGGGGAGTTGGAGGAGGGGTAGGGATACGGGATTACTTTGGAGCCCCCGTACACTATTCCTCAAACATCGTGACTAGGGAGGAATTGGAGAATATGTTGGCCATTGCAAGAGCAGAAGCAAAGGCCGAGGCTGAAGCATCTTTTGATGCACTTTTAGAGACCCGGTTGAGCAAGATGAAAGAGGAAATGATAGTGTTTATGAGCTCAAGACAAGATACCAGTGCTCCCCAGCCACAATCGATTGATCCTAATAAGCAGAGCACTAAAGGTAGTTGTTGCAACATCGGGCAGTCATCAGAGGGTCCTAACCCGCAAATTACTGGGCTTTGTGATCTTTTTGTAGAGGATCCTCTGAGACGGTTAGTTGCACGGGGTAGTGTGCATAACCTGGGATCAACTGTCCACCACCGACAAATGGAAGGTGATCAAGTCCGGGTGTCAGTTGACGAGGTGATTATTACGGATGCACCTGTCCCTATCCCTTCTGATGAATTCAAGGTCGTTAGCGATGTCTTGGGCACATTCATCTTGTGGCCAACGAACCTTGTTTCTGGTCGAGCCGAGGATAGTACGATCAAAGGCCCACCACCAAGTCCGATCAAAGCCCCACCAAGTCCAGCTCCCTTCACTCAGCAAGAAGTTTCACAGCCTCCATTGAATATCATGCAGCAAGTGATTCTGATGGCATATGATACATCCTTCAAAACAAGAGAGTGGCCTACGGATTCAGTTGTTGGACAGTCAGGAGTGACATGCTATCTTGAGAGGGATGATTTGATGTCCCTGGTAGCTCCTGGACAAAATCTTACGATTGGGATTGTCCAACTGTTCTTAATGTAAGTAGCTTCTGCAATTCAAAGTAAATATTTTAAAAGTTTCACCGTTTACCTTTTATTTATGTGCTTGTGTTATTGTAGGTACATGTATCGTAGGTTGGTCTCCTCTGGCAAAAGCGAAAAATTTGGATTCTTATGCCCCCATCACATCCAAGAGAAAGGGACCACTGCTGCTACTAGACATACATACTTGTCACAGAGGCTTAGTGAAACTGGAACCGAGTGTTTCTTGGCTCCATATGTGCATAGGTAAGAAACAAATTGATAGTTTATAATTTATATAATGTTTTATGTTTGCTTATTAATTTTCTTCTGTTTTTTTCAGTGATCATTGGCAGTTGCTTCTTCTATGCAAGAGTAGTTACACTGTCATCCTCTTATGTTCCCTCCACTTCAAACCAGGGAATGATTTGAAAAAGACCATTAATTTGTTAGTTTTCTTGCATTCTTACCTTTTGTATGCAAAGTTTATGGAATTTGTGTAAAACCAATAACCTTTGTCATTGTGATGATCATAAGGCTATGCGGACATTCCTACACAGTGCTTGTGGTAAGCATGTTCGTGACTTAAAGGACCCTACATGGATCATGCTAAAGGTTAGTACATATGGATTTGTTTAAAGAATGTAATAAGACATGCCTTTATATTTGTTTTAATGATATCATGTTTTTTCTCAGAGCCGTCGGCAACCAAAGGGGTCCAACTTATATGGTTTTTATGTTTTGAGACACATTTACAATATTATCACTCTAGGCACGACTGATTTTACTCAAGAGGTAAATTTATATTTCTGAACTTTTGTTTTAATTACTTTATTGTTTTTAAGTTACTAAGTCAATGTTTCGTTTGGTTTTGGTGTTACAGATGTTTGATCTTGCTGATCCCTTTCCTGAAGAAGATATTGATTTCATTCGCACATGTTGTGCTGAATTCATCCATGAGCTATTACAAAAATAGTGAGTTTTTGAATCCAAAGTTCATTGTACATTATTGTAATTTATTATGATAACGCTGGTCTGATGTTGTTCTAGTTATGGTATGAATGAATCAGGTTTTGTTTTACTGTTGTCATTTGGTGATTGTTAATTGCATATACCTAGCTTATATATAGGGATGTGATTGGAGATTATGGAGAATGTTGAGGTGTTGTATATGTATGAGTGATTGAGTTCAGAGAAATTTCTGTCCATCAAATTGCTTACAAGTATATGATTCTTGCAGGTGGATTTTGTGGGAGGACGAGAAACGCTGGACTGCCTCATGTTATTAAGGTGTTTAGTAATAAGCCTTTAGTTGACTAGAATTTGCAGTTTTGTATGCAAACTTGTTGATTACTATACTTTGCGCTTAGTTGTTCTTCTGCTTCAATGGCTTTGCCTGCACTTCTGCAAAATCACAAAATAGTTTGAACTTTCTGAGATGAGATTTGGAAATGCTGAAAATTTTAGTGACTTACCATAACACACACACACGTGATGTGTGTTTTATGACATTTCTTAATCTTAGTTTGGTATTTTTCCACCCATAACTAGGCGAGTTCAATGAATGCATGGGAAAGATGGGATGGTGATTGTTATGTATTGCTGTTTAAAATTGGAGCATTCTGTGCGTGTACATATAATAAAAGGGACGTTTTTTTAAAAAAAATGAAGCTTTAAGACCGGTTGTAGTCACAACCGGTCTTAAAAAGTACTTTAAGACCGGTTGTGGGAACAACCGGTCTTAAATATGAGACATTTAAGACCGGTTGCTCCCCCAGCTGGTCTTAAATGTCTCATCTTTAAGACCGGTTGTGGTACAACCGGTCTTAAATGTCTCATATTTAAGACCTGTTGCTCCCACAACCGGTCTTAAATGTCTCATCTTTAAGACCGGTTGTGGGAGCAACCGGTCTTAAATGTCTCATATTTAAGACCGGTTGCTCCCACAACCGGTCTTAAATGTGGAGTTTTAGACCGGTTGTGGGTACAACAGGTCTTAAAAGTTTGACTTTTAAGACCGGTTCTAACAACCGGTCTAAAAAATAACAGACTTTTTAGACCAGCTGTATCAAGACCTAATACAGAACCGGTCTAAAAAGTCATTTTTAACCGGTCTTAAAAGTCATTTTTCTACTAGTGTATTAGTTGCAATCAATTAATATGTTGTTAATTAAACATTAAACAATAAAGATGAATACTTAATTACTTACAAGGATCTAGCTTTTCAGCTCCCTTTTTACATGTCTCTCTGCTAAAAGATTCGCTTCCATCAAGATATAATGTCACTTGCTTCATTACCTTGTAGCAATCAACATTTTCATTTGAGTTAGCCTCCACCACGTGAATCAAAGCTTGCACTAACCCTCCCTTGTAAACAAAGTTTGGAACATATACGAATGCCGGGTTCAATAAATAGGTAGCTACATGGAGATTGGTCTTTAAATATTTATCCCATCTTGCTTGAATGATACTTGTGTAGGGCTTGTAGTGATTTTTATTCCTCTTGAACATCTCCTTAATTCCACTTTTTGCCCTTTGCATGCCTTCATAAACATATGGAAGTGAGGGCTTCTCATCCGAGTCAACAATTCTCAACAATTTTATCAGAGGAGTTACAATCTTCACAATTTGGCAGCACTCATTCCAAAACCAGCTATCTAATATGATCGCACTAAAAATATTTCCTGGAGTAGTCCTAGATAGCTTATGGTCCACAAAGTGTTTATCAACAATAAGGGCTTGCAAGTCATGCTTGTGCATGTATATACTATGCAATGTAATAAAAGTAATAGCAAACCTTGTAGCACCAGGACGCACAATTTCTTTCCAACCTGTCCTCTTCCTCAACCAAGACAAGAATATCATGTGATTGTAAGCAAATACTGTTATCTTTGATGCCTTTGCTGTAATGTCTGACACATGAGGTATGCTTGCAATGTCTTTCAATACAAGATTTAAACAATGGCAGCACAAGGAGACCAATAAATATTTCTATATTACTCCTTGATCAACCTTCTACATGCCACATAGTTGGCAGCATTGTTAGTTACTACATGAACTATATTCTTAGAACCAACCCACTCAATCACTTCAGAAAACAATGTGAATAAAGTTTTAGAGTCTTTCACTCAATTTGATGTATCAACAGACTTAACAAACACAATTCCGTGGGTAGAATAAAATAAAAAGTTTATCAAAGTCCGTTGTCTCACATCAATCAATCCATCCGCTATAAGTGTGCAGTCGTTATTCTTCCATTTAGCTCAATAACCATCAATGAGTAACTGGCATTTCTTTTTCCAATCTCTTAACAAGTTGGTTTTAAAATCATAAGCATTAGGGGCTTTAAACCCATGCCCTATAGAGCACATTCCATCCACAACTCTTTGAAATAAAGGGCACTCTAATGTTTTCAATAGAATACAGTTGACTATAGCCCATTCAGCAAGAAGTATCTTCACACTGTGTTGTGCTAAGGCACTCTTGATGGTTGGCTAAGCTCCAAGAGTTGTCCTAGCAGCAAAATATTTATCCATTTTCCCAGGTTTCCTCTTCTTAGCTCCACTATCAACATCCTTTACTTCAACTTCCTCTTCTCTTATATCTTCATCTTCAATTGACTTTTTCTTGGAACTTTTTTTTAAAGACTCTGCAATCCTATAACGCACATCAAAAGTAAAATTTTTGCAAGAAGCAATTTGATTAACCACATGAGTAAGATGTTGCTTCATCCTATTTATGCCTCCTCCTCTATAGCTATTAGCTTAAAAGAGACATGTGTATACATTTTGTGTCCCCTCTTTTTTGTAGGCAACATGTGCCAGTACTGGATCAGTTTTAGAATGAATTGTGGTATTGGGAGTAGGAGTAGGATTCCTGTTGGAATTGGAAGTGTGAGGTTCGGTATTAGGACTAGGAGTGAGATTATCATTTCTTGAACTCGATATATCTATTGTTGCAACAACAACAAAAATAAATTCTCATTGGCATGTTTCTAATATAACCGGGAAGTAACCTATCATCATGTTCCCAATATAACGAGGGAGTAACCAGAAAGTAAAAAAAAAAGTATAACAATTTAAAAACCTACAACTTTAATGAAAACCACTATAGAGAGTAACTTATCATAGATTCATAATATAACTAGAAAAAAACAGAAAAAACTTTCATAGGAATGTTCACAATATAACCGATAAGCAACTTATCAGCATGTTCACAATATAACCATGGATTAACTAGAAAGCAAAATACAAAGTATGACAATTTAAAAACCTGCAACTTCAATGAAAACCACTATAGAGAGTAACCTATCATAGATTTATAATATAACCAAAAAAAATAGAAAAAACTTTCATAGGCATGTTCACAATATAACCAATAAGTAACCTATCAGCATGTTCACAATATAACTATGGATTAACTAGAAAGCAAAATACAAAGTATGACAATTTAAAAACTTGCAACTTCAATGAAAACCACTATAAAGAGTAACCTATCGTAGATTCATAATATGACTAGAAAAAAATTTCATAGGCATGTTCACAATAATAACCAATAAGTAATTTATAAGCATGTTCACAATATAACCATGGATTAACTAGAAAGCAAAATACAAAGTATGATAATTTAAAAACCTGCAACTTCAATGAAAAGCACTATAAGGAGTAACCTACATTCAATTCAAAAACCTGCAACATTTAAACTCTTATCGGTAAAAATAGAACCACAACATACACCCTGCATTCAACTATTTCTTTTTCTCTAATTTACAACTAATTTTTTAAAACTTAACCCTCAATAATTACAACCCAGAAATCAGATTGTCATTATCTTCAATAGTTCAAAAGATCCACTCTATTAGAAAGTACTCAAATTAGAAGGCAGAAGAAGGAAACACACACAGCAAGAGTGAGTAGAGTAAACTCAAAGAAGAAGAAGAAGAATGTGTCTTAAACACTTGCCTTCTTTCGACGCTGAGAGAATTGGTGCCTGTCGTCGATGAGTTCTTTCACTGTGGAGGTGAAACTGAGCAACCGAGTCTTGTAGCTGTAGAGGAGTGTCAAAAAACAACGTCGAGGCTAGAGATAGACTCAGAGCAAGCGAGTAGCATCTCCTTCAAAGAGCTCTGTCACTGTCGGATTCAATCTCTATGACCAATCATGGTTTTTAAGGTTCAACGTCAAGCAAAATCGCCGACTACCGTAGACTTTGTTTCCAGCGATCAATCATGGTGAGAAGTAAGAACGGAGGAGAGTTTCAGAATCAGATGCTTTGCTTAAAGAGTTAGGGCAAACATCTCAAAACTCGAAGCCAAAAAAAATTTAGGTCAATGGCTCTCTCGATGGATGCTACTACAATTCAATTTGGGGGTATTTTGCTGGTCGGGTTGGGGTACAGAAAGCCCGATCCAATGGCCTAAAACGATGTCATTTTGGGCCTTTAACAAAATAAAAAAAATGACCTGACCAACCCGCCCTACTCGGTGGTTTGGCCGAGTCGTTGCGGTTTACACTGGTTCGACCCAATTTTCATCGGGTCGCCTCGTCCCCCTCTTAAGTAGTGAACCAGACTAGACTGAAGCCTGGTCGACCGATTTCCGGTGGTTTTTTTCCTTGATCAAATGTTCAATCAATTTTTTATATTTACATTAACAAAATTACTATAGCTTATGTCCAATATAATAAAAACAATAAGCAAATAACAATTTGACAAAAAATTAAGGAAACAAAAAAGAAGGAAGAAAACTCTTAAACTCTTCAAAATATTTTTAGTCAAAATTAAGAATTTAAAATGAAGAAGGGTAGATTAGTAAATACCATTTATTTTAATATCTTTTTAGAATAGGAGTTAATGGTTTGGACTTAAGTGTATATTTTTAAAAGGGTTAAAGGTCTATTTTGTCCTGGATGTTGTCACGAATGGGCAATTTGCCCGGGAGTATCAAATCTTGAGCAATTTTTCCATGACCATTATCCCAATTAAGTTTGACCATTAGTTAACCAAATATGTGTGTTAATCTGGTAGTCCACGTGTTGTCCATGTGTCGTCCATATTATTTTTATTAAGGTGCAAATTTGCCCTGAAAGTTTTCAAATTGTAACAATGTCACCCTGACAGTTATTTATGTTAAGTTTGATTGTTAGTTGACCGAATATTTTGAGCTAGTATTGTGAACAACATTGAAGAAGAAGTTACATATGGAGGAGGAGCCCACCTTCACCATAGAGTAATGAAAAAAAAGATTTAATTCCCACAACAATAACAATGAGATTGACAAGTACATCTTTGATTTTCTCTTCATCACACAAGATGTTTTCACCTCTTTGATTATCTCTAATCCTTAAATGGGATGCATTTTTTTTAAAAAAACTTATTTTTAAATCTAACTTGGAAAAAAATAAAGTGGATGACATATTTAGTCAATTAACAGGTAAATTTAACCTGAATAATAGCCAGAGTGAAATTGCTACAACTTAGAAACTTTCAGGATAACATTGTTCCTTAGTGAAAACTTTAAGGGCAAATTTACACCTAAAATCCAAAACAAAAACGACGTGGATGGCACGTGGATTGTCATCTCAGCATATTTGGTTAACTAGCAGTCAAACTTAACTAGGATAATGACTAGAGCAAAATTACTCTAGATTTAACATGTCTTGGGCAACTTTCGGGGCAAAATAGCCTTTTGACCCTTTTAAAATAGAGGAGACTTCCCTATAATTAAGGTGAAAAGCAGGGAGGTTAGATTATTTTACTATTAAAAATACTACCTTTGATTCTTAATATAAGGCTTGGTTGAATAATTTGGAAAAATTAAAGAAACTAAATAAATTACTTAATTATAATATATGTTACCTGATCTCTTTAAAATACTTATGTGTATTGTTATATTATACATTAGTATATAAGTTAGATAAATTAAGGGAGAATTACATTCAGATCCCGCACAAGATAAAAAATGATGAAATGATCCCATTGACAAGTCTAGAGACTTCAATTGCCAACTTCAGAGGCGTCATTGACAAGTTCAGGGGACTATTCTTTTTATATTTTCTTTTGTACGAGACCTGAATGTAATTCTCCCATAAATTAATTTGAAAAAAATGATAAATATAAATATTAATACTTTAAAGTTTAAAGTAATTTATTTAGAATCTTTAGTCTAAATTGGATAATCAGTTACTTGACAACACAGATTTGCAACAAGTAGACGCACTATTAATCTTTCCCTTTCTAAACCACAGAGAAGAGAAAAATAAAGAACAGTAACACACGACATTTTACAGAAACTTTGTGTAACTTCAACACGAAGCCTAATCCATCAATCTATCTCTGTTCTTCCTTCATGATAAAAGAAGCCATGCGTTTGGTCATTTTCTTGCCATTCTCAGATTTAGGATTAGAGATATGATAAACATGGCCTTCTCCTTTCTGTTCAAACAATTCCAATTCTCCTCTCCATCCGCTCTTCTTCACACCCTCATAAAACCAAACCCCTCTGTCCCTCAACGGATCTTTCTCTGCAACACACACAAGAATCCTGCAACTCCCAAGTCTAGCCAAGCTTGGTGCTCCAGGAGCCAAAGGATTGATCATGGGGTTATCTATTCCACCTGGAGCAGAAGGGTAAACGAATTTCCATAGCAAAACCGGCAAGGTCCGGTTAAGCCCTGAAACTGGTTCAGACCCAACTGGACTTGAACTCCAGAAAAAAGGATGAACATAGATAGCACCTAAAATTCTAACCCCACCAGGCAAATTCTCAACCCCACCTCGCATGGCGATGTTATGAACAATATTACCACCAGCACTATCACCAGCTATGAAAACTCTACTGAAATCTCCATAATTTAGCCATGGCTCATCACAGGGATATTTCGTCAAACAGGTTGCGACCCATTTAAGGGCTTCCCAGCAATCTTCATAAGCCGCTGGTAGATAGTGTTCTGGAGCGAGCCGGTACTCTACAGATACAACAACGACGTTGACGTCGGAGACGAAGAGGTTTAGGTACCGGTGGTAGACCTGAGAGAAGGCGGATTCTATGAAGAATCCGCCGCCATGAAAGTAGACCAAGATTGGGAGTTTTTGGTGGTCGTAGTGGTAAAAATGGTTGGTGGATTTTGGAAGGTAAAGGCGAGCGGAGATTGGAGGATCGTCGGAGATGACGATGTCTTTGGAAGAGACTCCGGTCTGAGGGTCGTTAAGCGACGGTGGCACAAATGGGGTTTGTTTGAGGCGTTCGACGGTGCCGTTTTTGTAGACTCGGATTATGTGTGGGATTTCTGCAACAATGCCTTCGTTGTTTGTTGTGGCAGCGATTTGAAATAGACTGAGAATTGAGAAGATAGAGGCTAGATAGAACAAAAAGCCAGTCATTTTGCAAAGTTTGAGACTGCTTTTAGGTTTACTTCGCTTGCTTATCCATGATGAGCATATTTATAAGAAAAATTTTAATTTTTGTCTGTTGAAAAAAAAAAATGCATCTAACAACCTAAATTATTTTTTACTGCCTATACCATAAAGTATTTTTTCTTTTGGTGCACTCAATTTAGGTGTATCTAATGCACTCAATTATCTAAATCGTTGTGTAAAATTGCACAAAAAAATTATTTTAAATTATAGCACGTGTTGTGTGCTTCACTTTTTTTTATAGGCAATTATTGTACTTATCCCTTGTGTTTTAATATAAAATTGATCTTTTATTTGGAAAAAAGAAAGAAAGAATAAGAGTTCATGTCCTTTGTATTTATGTTCACACTTTGACCCCAGACTTCTTCTAATTAAATCAAAAGTTTTATCCCCTACTTCCTGTATTTTCCTTTTCAAAACAATAATCATTTTAGAATTCACATTACCAAGAAATTAATAAATAGCTTAAATTATTTTTCATGAAGGATGACACTTATATCCCAAGAGATTATCATAAAAAATTGCTAAAAATCAGCTATAAATATAGATTTAGATATATACAAGTATACAATTTTAGTAACAAATCATTATGAGTGATTAATGTTACTTTTGTTTTTAATAAAATGATCAATTATATAAAATGACAATTTATACAGATAAACACTACTATAGATTCGCGCGCATATATAACTTTTAATAAACAATGGTTACAACTAATAAATGTATAACTTTTAATAAATAATGGTTACAACTAATAAATGTCATGTGGAAGTCGTGTAAGAATATATACGCTAAACTTAGCGGTTAATTTTGTGTACGTCATATATTGTGAGATAAAATTCGCAAAAACATAAATATAACGGTTGCAATTACTAACCGTCATTTATCTAGTGACAAAAATGATGGAATTCTTATGGAACAACTGTAATGTAACACTTACAAATGATTTATCTTCCAACTTCTTATATCAGCAAAGACAAAACATAATAGTATTTAGAAACAATCGTCATGTAACACTTTCATAACCCTTTGCAACATTGTTAGACTATCATAAATCATAATCCTTCATAACATCCGTTAGACCTCTATTTAAATTCATATATTCCTTGTGATTCTTACTATTTTTCTTTATCAGTCTCCACATCTCTCCTTCATCATGTTAAGATCTTAGGGAGCTTCTTTGCTGCCACCACCCCTTCTCCTCTACCACCACCACCACTTCCTCCTCCACTTCTACCTGAAATGGAGTCTCTGATGCAGATGTTGGCAAGCCTTGACCGCCATACAAGGCGTCTCGTGGCATATGCCAACAAGCTGAACATGAAGTTGAACCTCATATTTCATCCCAATAGCATTGAATATGACTTGCAGTCAGAACTTCATCTCCTTCCTTCGATGATGAGAACAAGGAGGAGGAGGACGGTAGTGGTGATGATGACTAAACACCACTATTGTTTTTTAAAATATTAAAAAAATAAGTTAACAAAAAAAAAAACTTAATCATTCAAGGTTATTAATCAAAAAACATAAAGTATTCTTGTATTGATAACACCAATATACTTAACGGTTCTAACTGAATAAACAATAATTAAAGCTTTCGAAACCTTTCTTCTTTCCTGTGTTGACTCTGGTGCTTCCTTATTATCCGATGATCGTTAGGAGAACCAGGTACCCTTTTATTACGTCTTGTTCAACTTCTAACGCGTGCAATGATGATTTTTTCCTGTCCTTTCCAGATGTCTATTTAAACTCTCCATTTTCATTTGTTTTTCCTACGTTTTCTTCATCATCTTCCTTTTTATTCTCTCAATTGCCAAGATGAAATGCCATGCGGAAAGCTTGCCAAAAAACTCTTAGTGTCATCCAACATCTCTTCCTTCTCCTCCTCCCAAACCTCCACCTCCTGCTTCTCCTCCCCAACATCCGCCATCGCAGCATCGACCTCCGCAGCCTCCACCACCTCCCCCTCCGTCTCCACATCTTGTGCTTCTTGAACTGGAGGTATTGTTGTGGCGTGCGAAATAGACTGACCATGGAGTAAGGAGGCTTTCTGGATACCTGTCTAGTATGAACAGGAAATCAAATCTCATACTTGAGAAGTATGGGAATGGCCATGATCATAACAATGATCCTGGCCATTCCTCTAGTAATGGGTAGCCTATGATCTCATTAGTTCATCAGGCTACTCGCCACTGTTCTTGTTTTGTTTTACTGTTTTTTTCTTTTAAATATATTGTAAAAAAGAACATATCTAATGGTTCTCACAAAAAAACCAACATGAAATAACATAAATAATGACTCTTAAACTATTCTTTAGAAACAACTATCATGAATTCGAAGATATATAATGGTTTTCTTGAAACAACTATCATGTAACTCATGGCATAGGAAAAAGAACAGTCAAGCTGGTAATACTTTTAAATAGTTATTAAGAAAAACCTCGTCACTTATTAGAATACGGCTTCAAATTCCTAACGGTTATTTAAAAACAACTGTCACCATTTAAAAAATATAATGATCTGTAAAAATAAAGGACGTGACGGTTTGATAATCTATAAAACTCTCTCTATATAGACATCCGAAAACTGAACTCCACATCTCCACTTTCATTTCAACTTCTAATATCCAGCTGCAAGCTTTTGTTCTTCTATGCCAAAATCATGGGCAGACACAAGGGAACTTTTACTTCACAATCTGTGGACAAACTGAAAGATCAACTCCCTTCACCAACAAGCCATAAAGGGCTCGTCCATGCTACCTATGAGCTCTATCATACGGCTCATATTTATCTATAAGAGCAAATACACATGGACCAGTGCTTGAAGAAACTTACCATTCTCATTTTCTCTTTGAAATGGGAAGGTGGACAAGTTATTGAAGAAAGAAGAATATGATGATACATCAAATTCTTAAAACTTCTCCATAACTTTTTATTTTTAGTTTGTTTATTTACATTGTCTTTTGTTTTTTTTGTAATTTTGTTTGTAAAATGGTGGTTGCATAATCAATCTCCAAAACTTAAAAAAAGTGAAATACATAATGGTTATTAAGTAAAACCATTCTCTTATTAGAATATTATGCAAAATAAGTAATAGTTGTAATTAATAGTTGTCATATTTTGTCTTAAAAGAATTACGGTTGTTACGCAAAAAACCGTTATGAAACAACAAATGCCATGATGGTTCAAAACCTTTCCCTTTCTTCATTCTCTGATGATCAGGCTTGAGAACCAAGTATTCATTCATTATCCATCATTGCACTCGACTGCTCTTCTTCAACTTTCAACATGTGCAATGATGGTTTGAACCTGTCACTTCCAATCTATTTAAACTCCTCATTTCCTTATATTATTCATATTATTTCTTCATCGTCCTTCTATGTTCTCTTAAGATGAAACACTATGCTGTAAACTTTCTAGAAAATCCTTAGTGTCATCCTCTTCCTCCACAACCTCCACCTCTTTTTCCTCCTCTTGCCCCTCCTCCTGCTCCTCCTCCACAACCTCTACCACCTCCTCCACTTCCGTCTCCACATCCTCTACTCCCTTAAGTAGAGGCAATAAATGCTTCATGCAAAATGCATTGACCATGGTGTAAGGAGACTAGTCAGATATTTTTTGAGTATGAAGAGGAAGGCCAATCTCATTCTTCAAAAAGTATGGGATTGGCCACTATGATCTTGACATATTCCTAGATAATTTAGGCCACTCCTCTAGTGACGAGTAGTGTGATGAAGTGAGGCATATTGCGAACTTTTGAAACTTTTGATTCATTCAAATTGAACTAAACAAAAGATCCAAAATTAGGCTGATATATTTTTTGTTTTATTTTTATTAAATATAAAAAATGTAATTATCTGGGCACTATGAGCCCCAATTTTTTTCTTAAAAATATAACATACCTCACAGTTATTAACAAAGAATCATGGTAAATGTAAACCAATAAATAACGATTCTTACAAATGAATCGTAATGTAAAGTCTTATGCATGATAACCTAAAAAACCCTACCATTCCTCTTCTATTTAAACGTCTGAAATATAATACACTTGACACTTAGTCTGTTTGAATGAAACCCATCGACATCGTAATCCTATGACTCTTGTCTTTTTCAACCGTCGAGAGTCATCTTCTATTGAACCTCACCATAAAAAGCCTTCATCCGACTTCTCAGTAATAGCGGTGCTAGTGAATGCACTTGACCCTTGTCTCAATGACGCCATACAAGTTGTGTTCGCTTGCTAACTTGCGTTGTCATTCAAGAGCCCTAGCTAGTTATAGTTATGATTTCCCTCATCCATTTTGCATTATCTTTCCTGCATTCACTTTGTAGGTTCTTCTCCTGTTTCATGTAGTGTTCAACCCAGACAATTGGGTTGCTTTTGTGAAGTCACGATGTGATAAAGCATCCAAGGTGACATTAAATTGCTTTTATGAAGTTATTTTTTTTGAAAAACCCATTATTGCTCTGATAAAAGGTTTCTCTCCTGGTACAGGAAGTTGTCAACCTATTGCTTTGACTGAAGGTTTCTACTTTGTTGATCTTTTTTTATTGTAACTTTAGGAGATATGGATCCCTAAACAAATACCTCCCCTTTTTTGGAAGTATCCATTTCTCCGGAAGTTACTTCGAAAAGATAAATAGGGATACGATGAATAAACTAGTTTAGTGGTACCGAGAGCATGAACAAGCGAATGCCTACAGCATTTGTGAATTTACAGTGCCATAAAACACTCAAGGTGACATATTAAATTACTTTTGTGAGTTATATTTTTTTTTGGAAAACTCATTATTGCTTTGCTTAAAGGTCTCTCTTGTTTTTGTATTGATCAGGTGGCATCGAGTTAAAAGCTATGAATTCAACATTATGATTATTCCTAGACTCTTCATTGTGAGAGTTTCTGAACTACTTGGTCTCAACTCTATCTAATAGAGTAGTACTTCCTACAGCGAGCAACGATGCAATTTGAGACGGATAAGGATTTTCTAAATTTTGTGGCTAGAATTAATCATACTCCTGAACTATATATCGAATAATGTAAGTGTTCATCTATACCTTATGTCTCTTTAGCAATTAAGTTTGGAAAGTAAAGGCATATGGGAAAAACAAATATCCTTATAGAAAAGGGCACATGGGGTAACCAGACCCTTGAGGTCAAGGGTTCTCATACCCCCTGCACCCTTTCCTAGAGGGATATTTGTTTTTTCCTCTTAGGCCTTTGCTTTCTATGATTAATTCCTTTGAAAAGATACAATTATAGGTCAACGATTACATTATCACATATATATGTCAACAGTTGCCATTGATTCATCTCACAAAGCCTTGAATGCCTTAATCCATCCTGAATTCCATAACTACTCGATGTGGGAGGTACTATTCTATTATATACAGAAGAACCCAACTAGCTCAAAAACTCTCACTTTAAGAGTCTCACATCTATACATCATGATTATTATATAAAAGCTATCATGTATTATAAACATTCACGGTTCTTATGTGCAAATTGTTATTTATGTTAAAAAATAAATAATTGTTGTCAACATAATACCGTTATTTATTTTTATTAAAAGTCACGGTTCTTACATAAAAATTGTTATGTATGTTGCTGAATAAATAAAAGTTGTCAAAATGAGATCTTTATGTATTATGCAAGAATTACCATATATTATAATGGCTGTTCATGTGTGCTCGTTAATTATTATCACATCAATGCACATATTATGGCATCATCAAGCCTTAATGCATAACTATTGTAATATTAGAACTGTTATAATAAGTCCAGAATCACTATTACAAAAAGAAGGAATAGTGGGACACATTTTGTGACACTTCTTTAAAGAAGGGCCACAGTTTCTATTTTATTTTTTTAAAAAAAATCATATACAAGCTGTGGAACTGAAGTAAGTGTCACAGTCTGTAGGAGGGCTTACGCGACTCTTGGTCAAACAAGCACCACGTAAGCACTGTGTGGACCTGCTGTGGTTCTTGGTTGACCAAGCACCATAGCTGGTCTTATGCCATGTGTGATGCTTACCAAGGCAAGCGCCACACAAGCCACCACGTGTGGCATTTGTGTGCCGCTTACCAAGGCAAGTGCCACACTAGGTGACGCTGGAAGTGGATAGGAAATCGACTTCCACCCAATCACCTCTTCCTATTTTATTCCCTCTCCCTCCATTAAAATTACTTTCAAACATTATCCTCTACCCTCCTCCCTTTTTATTCCCTACGTAGTCACCACACACGCACACTCCATCCCCTTTGATCCTCCATTATTCTTGCTCCCTCCTTCCCCATTTGCTCCCTTTTCCTCTTACTCTCGTCCCCACTTGTCCCCATTTATTCCCTTTTCTTCCTATGCTCTTCCTCTTTTGGTCCCCACTCTTCTATCTAGCACATAGTTTCGGCGTCACCAACGTATGTGGTCCCCTACTCAAATCTGTAAGTGTAAGCCAATCTACAGGCTTTTACAAATGGCTTTGTGTGCTTTTTGCAGTTGATTTTATGCTTACATTTTTTTTACTTCCTTCTTGGTCATAACTATACTTTAGATGTGGCTTTCATTTGTTCAAGCTTCATATGCAATTCTGTATAAAAATCATTAAGCAAATAATTATTTGAACAAATCATTAAGACGTTTTGTTCTTGTTTTGGTAAATCTATAATTGCAAATATGTATGATATTAGGTTAGTATATGTTTGTAAGTAGACTACAATGAATTCTTTGCTCTACAAACGGTATGGGATATGAGAAAATTCATGCATGTTCTAACAATTGCATATTATTTCTGAATCAGTATGCAACATTGGAGAAATGCCCTAATTGCAACGCATCTCGATATGGGAAGAAGAAAGGAAAAAGTCCTTTGAAGGTTCTATGGTATTTTCCCATTATTCTGAGATTCAAGCGACATTATAGTAATGTAAAGATTGCTAAGTAGTTGACATGACATGCAGATAAAAGGATTAAAGACACGAAGATTAGGCACCCTACAGATGCTCCTCAATGGAAAAAAATTGATCATGAGTACCCTGACTTTGCAGACGAAGCTAGAAACCTACGCCTTGCACTGTCAATTGATAGAATTAATCTATACGATGTTTAGAGTAGTACACACAGCACGTGAACAGTAATATTGATGATTTATAACCTTCCTCCACTCTTGATTATGAAATATAAGTTTATGATGTTGTCCATGTTAATTTCTGGGCCAAGGAAGTAAGGGAATGATATAGATGTATACTAGGCTCCTTTAATTGATAACTTGAAGCTGCTTTAGGAAGAAGACGTCAATGTGTATGATGGGTATAGGGAAGAAAGTTTCATTTTGAAAGCCATGTTGTTTGGCACAATTAATGATTTCCCAATTTATGGTAATTTCTCCTGATACAATGTCAAAGGATATGGTGCATACTCTATATGTGAAGATGATACTCATTTAGTGCGACTAGATCATTGTAAGAAAAATGTTTACATGGGACATCAAAGATTCTTACCATCATAACATCATTGGAGGAAGTGCAAAAAGGCTTTCAATGGTGACTTAGAAGAAGGTAGCTGATAAGTAAAATATTTGCATATTTATTTTCTCTTATATGATGATTTTATGGACGATATTTGAGCTGATTATAATATATTTGGGTGTAAAATAAATAGTATTTAAAAAATAAAGAAAAATATAAAAAAAGGTCAGTATTGTAGCGTCAGTCACTATTCATGATGGAATCACTGTAGCATCAAGGAAAAAGTGACACGATGCTGCCTATAAATACAAAGCATCAGGTGCAGATTCAGAGGAAGCGTGGATATATTTTCTTTGATAAGGAGATACTTCTCTGATAGGGAGAGATATTTTCTTTGACAATTCTGAATAAATTGTGTTATTTTTAATTTTTAATTTTATGTATTATATTACTTTTTGCATGCCTCCTACATGGAATGCTTAGTATTATATTATTTTCTGCATGCCTCCTACATGGAAGGCTTAGTATTATATTACTTTTTGCATGCTGCCTACATAGAAGGTTTTACCTCCTAAATGGATGGCTAGATTTCTCGAGTTTTTCATGTATCGTTTTGGTTGTATATTTATGTTTGAAAATTTAATATTCAAATTTATGCAGTATTTATGAAGATTTCATTCTAGCTTTATATAATGTCAATTTATTTTGATTTTGTTTTTAATTTTATCATGAGCTAAATTTTCATTTTCCTAGGGTGATGACGTAGCTTACTAATGACGGATTGAATCTTAACTTATTAAATCTAGTTTTAATTTCTCCTTCATGATTGAGTTTTAATTATTGTTCTTAATGCTTTCATTTGATTGGCCACCGTTTGAATGATTACAATATGCATGTTGAGACCGGAAGGAGATGCATGTGTGTAGATCCTATAATTAAAACCATGACTTGCATATGAAATAGGAATATATTCGTATGAGTTGTGTAGTCTTATTGAGTTCCATAAATCTTAATGCATAATTAATTGCTTAAATTCATATAGGAATATATTGGATTAGCAATTAATTATAGAATTGCTTGACCTTGGAAGAGGCTAGTAATTAAATTAGGGAAACTCGACTATCCATCATATGGAATAAATTGGGCTAGAATAGATAAGTGATTCAATCCAGAATTTGTTAAGTGAAATATAATCCCTAGGACTTTTTCTCATATTTGTTTTCCTATCATCTGCACTCATATTTAATATTTTTCTTTTATTTGTACTCTCAATCACCAATTTATCGATCGACTAAATAGAATTAAAATTACCCATTTTGGTACATAGTGATCAATCCTAGTGGGAACGATACTCTACTTACTTCTATATTACTTGATTATGACAGTGTACACTTGCACTATTTAATTGATCATTCACACTCGTAACAAGTTTTTGGCGCCGTTGCCGGGGATTGTTGTCATTAATATCAATACCAAGTAATTTTAATACTAATTTGGTCTTCATATTACATTTTTTTTCTTCTTGGTGTCTTATGTTTCTTTTCAGGCTTTTGCTTAGTGTATGACCAGATGGAAGGAGACTGAACTATTGCCTTTTGATTCAGAGATCGAAAGAACTTGTCGAAGAAATCGAAGAGTTTGGAAGCAGTCTACTTCAATCCTAAGCAATCCGATGGCAAATCTGGGGGGAGGAACAACAGATACCAAAACACTCCGTGACTATGCAACACCAACAGTCATAGGGACAAATTCTGGAATCACGAGACCACCAGTAGCAGCTAACAATTTTGAAATGAAGCCGGAAATTATCCAGATGATGCAAGCAAATCAGTTCGATGGTTTACCAATAGAAGATCTTAATGCACATATAGCCAACTTCCTAAAAATTTGAGACACATTCAAGCATAATGGTGTTACTGATGACGCCATTAGACTTAGACTTTTTCCTTTCTCACTCAGGGATAAGGCTAAGAGTTGGCTACAATCTCTATCAATGGGAAGCATAACTACATGAGAGATGATGGCGCATAAAGTTTTGGAGAAATACTTTCCTTAAGCAAAAATTGCTAAATTGAGGAATGAAATTGCCTCATTTACCCAGCATGAACAAGAAAGCCTCTATGAAGCATGGGAAAGATACAAGGAGTTTCTAAGGAGATGTCCTCATCATGGGTTACTAGATTGGTGGCAATTGTAAACTTTCTATAGTGAGATGACGCACATATCCAGAATTCTTGTAGATGCTATAGCTAGAGGATGTTTAATGGGAAAAAATATAGACGATGCTTACAATCCACTTGAGGAGATGGCAATAAATGCATATCAATGGCCTTTTGAATGTAGCAATTCAAAGAAAGTACTTGGAGTACATGAGTTGGATGTCCTTACAACTTTGTCTTCTCAAGTTGCATCTATATCCAAGCAAGTAGGATCATTGACAACCCAAGCAAATGTAATTAGCACCCTACGGAAGCTTGTGATCAATGTGGAGGACCTCATGTGAGCACGCAATGCCAAGAAGGACACTTATTCACCCCGGAGCAAGCTCATTTCATCGAAAACCAAAGAAATGACCCATTCTCAAACACGTACAATCCAGGTTGGCGAAATCATCCAAACTTTAGTTGGAGGAATAATCAAAATGCATTCAAGCCACAAGGAAACTACCAGTAGCAAGCTTTTCAACAACCAAATCTACCACAACAGAAAGTGAATTTAGAGGATGCATTGGCTCAACTAACCATGAATATATCTCAATTCATGGCTAGGACTAATACAACAATCAAAAGCCAAGATGCCTCAATAAAGAACTTGGAGATCCAGATGGGCCAAATTGCAAATATGCTGAATTCCAGACAACCAGGAACTCTACCAAGTGACACTAAAAGAAACCCAAGAGAGCATGTGAAGGCCGTTGCACTAAGAAGTGGGAAAGAATTGAAAGATCCTTTAATTAAAAAGAAGGATGACGGAGAAGAGAAAGAAGGTGGAGAAGAACAGAAGGAAGATGATATGATACCAGGAAGAATCAGCTTTCCTATAATCCTCCTCCATATGTACCACCAGTTCCATACCCTCAGAGACTTGTGAAGGCAAAGCTAGACAAGCAATTTGCAAAGTTTTTGAAGGTTTTCAAAAAGTTGGACATCAATATTCCTTTTGCAGATGCTCTTGCCCAAATGCCCAGTTATACAAAATTCATGAAGGATATTCTCTCAAATAAGCGTAAGCTTGAGGAATTTAAAAAAGTTGCACTTACTGAGAAGTGCAGTGCTATTCTCTAAAAGAAATTACCTCCAAAGCTGAAAGATCCAGGAAGTTTCTACATACCTTGCACCATAGGTCAATGTCACTTTGAAAGAGTACTTTATGATCTTGGAGCAAGTGTAAACCTCATGCCTCTATCTGTCTACAACAAACTTGGTCTTGGAGAGGTGAAGCCGACCACAATTTCATTCCTTCTAGCTGACTGATCAATAAAATATCCAAGGGGTGTCTTAGAAGATGTTCTGGTGAAGGTGGATAAACTCATATTCCCAGCTGATTTCATAATTCTTGATATGGAAGAAGCCCAAGAAATTCCTATCATTCTTGGGAGGCCATTCCTAGCAACTGGGAGAACGTTAATAGATGTGCAATAGGGGAAGTTAACCTTGAGAGTTCAAGATAATCAAATATCCTTCAACATTTTCAAGGCTTTGTCCTTTCCAGATGAAGGTGACACCTGCTACAGAGTCGATACATTGACCAACTGCACAAAAGATGTGGTGAACAAAATCTGCATAGATCAACCATTAGCAATAGGAATGGTAGATGTATCAAAATCTACTAATCCTGAAGTCTTAGAGTAGATTAAGTACCTAGAAGCAAATTCCCCAATTCTTATCAAGAAACCATTTGAAGATCTTGGGGAAAGGCCAAGTAAGCCAGTACCATCAATAGAGAAACCACCAGTACTGGAGTTGAAAATACTGCCATCCCACTTGAAGTATGTTTATCTGGGAGGAAATTCAACATTACTTGTAATCGTCTCTGCAGCTCTTACTCTTGAAGAAAAAGAAAAGTTATTAAGAGTTCTAAGGGAGTATAAAGCAACATTTAGATGGTCAATAGTTGATATAAGAGGGATTAGTCCTTCAATTTGTATGCATAAGATCTTGATGGAGGACAACTACAAGCCAACAGTTGAACGCCAGAGAAGACTCAATCCGAATATGAAGGAGGTGGTGAGAAAGGAGGTAATAAAGTGGCTAGATGTTGGTATAATCTACCCAATATTCGACAGCCAATGGGTAAGCCCAGTTCAAGTTGTGCCAAAGAAAGGTGGAATGACAGTAGTGCCCAACAAGAAAAATGAACTAATTCCACAACGAACGGTAACTGGATAGAGAGTGTGCATCGAATACAGAAAGCTCAATAAAGCTACCAGAAAAGATCACTTCCCTATGCCATTTATAGACCATATACTTGACAGACTAGCAGGGAAAGCCTATTATTGTTTCCTGGATGGGTATACAGGATATAATCAAATTACAATTGCACCAGAGGATCAAGAGAAAAAAACTTTTACATGTCCATATGGTACCTTTGCCTTTAGAAAGATGCCATTTGGTCTATGTAATGCACCAGCAACATTTCAAAGGAGTATGATGACGATCTTCTCAGACATGGTGGAAAGGTTCATTGAGGTATTCATGGATTATTTTTCAGTTTTTGGAGAATAATTTGATTATTGTCTTTCACATTTGGCAAAAGTCTTACAATGTTAAATGGAGACAAACTTGGTTCTAAATTGGGAAAAATGCCATTTTATGGTGAAAGAAGGAATCATGCTGGGTCACAAGGTATCTAATCAAAGCATTGAAGTAGACTGAGCTAAGATTGAAACAATTCAAAAGCTACCACCTCCTTCCTCAATCAAGGGCATTCGGAGTTTTTTAGGACATGCTGGCTTCTATAGAAGATTCATCAAGGACTTCTCAAAAATCACAAAGCTACTTTGCATGCTGTTGGAGAAAAACACTCCCTTTGTGTTTAATAAGGAGTGCTTATCAGCCTTCCAAACTCTAAAAAGTGCCTTGACTTCTGCACCAGTTATCATAGCTCCAGATTGGAATCTTCTATTCGAAATGATGTGTGATGCAAGTGATTATGCAGTTGGAGCTATTTTGGGCAAAAGAAAAGACAAGGTCTTTCATGCCATTTATTATGCCAGCAGGATACTCTCAGATGCACAGCTGAATTATGCAACAACAGAAAAATGTGTAAGGTGGACATATGATCAGCACTGTAGAAGCAAAGGTATGGTTTCTATAAATCAAGAAGATAAAATTAAATTTATAAAGGATGGACTGAGTAAGGAGTCCCTGGATGATATCATTCAAACTCTTGAGACGCATCCGAGTGGTGATGTTCATCATATTCTTCTTGATTTAGTGAACATATTCAACCAAGAAAAATGACGCTACTGTCTTAGGAATCTGACGAAAAAAGACCCTGTTTTCCAGTTTATAAGAAAACTGGATGGGAAGCCAATCCTCGTTTCATAGAAATCGTTTAAGCCATTACTAGACGTAAAACCAGAGGAAGATAAGCCAAAATCACAACTACTATACATAATCATGCTTTTGTCTAATCGTCTTATCTTTTCTGCAGCTTTTGTCAAATCTTTCTTATCTTTTCGATAGCTTTTGTCTACTCTACTTTATCTTTTGACTTTCTTTCCTCTTTTTATTTAATTTCTTCACACAATGGCCCACCCGTCATCTATGTCAGAAATTTTTTCAAACTTCTTTAAAAAATGTGTGATTTGTGTGATTTTGTTGTCACTGTTTTAGTGTTATATATGTATGTACTCTTCTACTGTAAGCATGTACGCTTCACTTGTAAATATGCACTCTTCCACTTGTAAGCATATATGGTCTGAGAGAAAGAAAGAAAAAAAGGGTATCACACAAGAATGTAATTACATCTATTTGCATTTTTGGTGAAACTGATTTAGGCAAGAAAGGAGAGTTTATAATAGCAGCAAACGAACTTGGAATTGCATTAGCTACCAGAAAAATCAACTTTGTGTACGGGGGAGGTATCCAGGGCCTAAAGGGAAGTGTGGTCATTTCTGCATCCATGAATGGAAGCAAGGGTTTTAGTGTAAGGGTGAAGGAGTTGGAAGATCACACTTTTTCCTTAGGACAAGAGTTACAGGTTTCGAGCTTGCTTGAACAAAGTGGACTAATGTTCTACCATGCTCAAGCTTTCATTGCTCTACTCGGTGGTTTGGAGACGTTGGATGGCATTTCTAGCATTGCATATTGGGCTAAGTTAAACTATCATAAAAAGCCATTAGGATTGTTAAATGTTAATGGTTTTTATGATAATCTATTGTCTTTTCTTGAATGCTGTGGAAACAGGATTCATACCCTAAGCGACTCGCCATTCCATAATTTCTACCCTAACTACTGATTAGCTGCTCGATCAACTGCAAACCTATGAACCTAAACAACATCTACTCGTCAAGCAAATAGGTGGGCAATCTTCAGATAGCAGTCAGAAGCGGAGCCCAGATACCACCCTTCGGTTGTAACTTTCCTTAATCTCTTGGTTTTACTTTATTATGTGTGTAAGTAAAAAAAACTTTCTCTAAGCTCTAGAAGACATTGGGGACAATGTCTGATTTAGGTTGGGGGAGGAGAAATTTTTTTTTCTTAGTTAGTTAGTAAAACCATTAGATACATGGGGTGTGGAAAAAATGGCAGTGTAAGGAGTTATTCTTAACTCCTGAGATGCATTTTAGTAGTTGCATGTTTTTGTTCATTCTTAAAAAAAGAGTAAAAGTAATAAAAAATCATCATCTTGTTTAAGTGCTTTGTAATGATCTTAAGAAGTATATAAGTTTTAAGTATGGATCAATTGAATTTAGAGATTTTATAGTATGAATGAACAACTGATTGTTGCAATTGGTGATGAATTTTGAGATTGAATGAACTGAGTTTAAAAACCCCTAACCGTGAGCTTTTGAGCCTATAATGATTATTTCTCTTATGTGTTATATTCACCTATTAAGTTGTCACTTTATAACTTGCTTTAAATCTGGATGAAATTACATCTCACATGCACCTTCAAAAATGATAAAGGCATTCATTTTCTATAGCCAGAGCTAAATAGCGAGCCAACCTTGCAATTATATCGTTGATAAGCCCTTTTGAGTCTAATTGACTATTTCTTTATTCTCAACCCATTAACATGTGCTTTAATGATATATTAAGTGCTTTTACCTTATTCGGAAGATTAGTGGAGCATTTGAAATTCTTGTGAAATGGGCTATTGACAAAGTGTGGGGGCGTATATATCATCAACTTTACAGTTGCAATTCAAAAAAAAACAAAAAAAAAAGAAAAAAAGAAAAAAAATGTAACAAGTATTTGAATTGTGGGTTGTTATGATGAGATAAATTTATAAGAAGCCCATTTTTTAATTGTTCTATTAAAATAAATAGTATTTAAAAAATAAAGAAAAATATAAAAAAAAGTTCAGTACTGTAGCGTCAGTCACTATTCATGGCGGAATCACTGTAGCAGGACGTTATTGTAGCGGACGGAGGTGACTGTAGCGGATGGAATCACTGTAGCACTGTAGCAACACGGAAAAAACACGTAAATCCGCCGACAGGATACTGTTCACTACTGTAGCATCGTGTAAAAAATTGGCAAAACACTGTAGCATCAAGGAAAAAGTGACACGACGCTGCCTATAAATACAAAGCATCAGGCGTAGATTCAGAGGAGGCGTGTAGATATTTTCTTTGATAAGGAGATACTTCTTTGATAGGGAGAGATATTTTCTCTGACAATTTTGAATAAATTGTGTTATTTTTTATTTTTAATTTTATGTATTGTATTACTTTTTGCATGTCTCCTACATGGAAGGCTTAGTATTATATTATTTTCTGCATACCTCCTACATGGAAGGCTTAGTATTGTATTACTTTTTGCATGCTGCCTACATAGAAGGTTTTACCTCCTAAATAGACGGCTAGATTTCTCCAGTTTTACATGTATCTTTTTGATTGTATATTTATGTTTGAGAATTTAATATTCAAGTTTATACAGTATTTATGAAGATTTCATTCTAGCTTTATATAATGTCAATTTATTTTGATTTTGTTTTTAATTTTATCATGAGCTAAATTTTCATTTTCCTAGGGTGATGACGTAGCTTACTAATGACGGATTGAATCTTAACTTATTAAATCTAGTTTTAATTTCTCCTTCATGATTGAGTTTTAATTATTGTTCTTAATGCTTTCATTTGATTGGCCACCGTTTAAATGATTACAATATGCATGTTGAGACCGGAAGGAGATGCATATGTGTAGATCCTATAATTAAAATCATGACTTGCATATGAAATAGGAATATATTCATATGAGTTGTCTAGTCTTATTGAGTTTCATAAATCTTAATGCATAATTAATTGCTTAAATTCATATAGGAATATATTGGATTAGCAATTAATTATAGAATTGCTTGATCTTGGAAGAGGCTAGTAATTAAATTAGGGAAACTCGACTAATAATCATGTGGAATAAATTGGGCTAGAATAGATAAGTGATTCAATCCGGAATTTGTTAAGTGAAATCTAATCCCTAGGACTTTTTCTCATATTTGTTTTCATATCATCTGCACTCATATTTAATTATTTTTCTTTTATTTGTACTCTTAATCACCAATTTATCGATTGACTAAATAGAATTAAAATTACCCATTTTGGTACTTAGTGATCAATCCTCGTCGGAACGATAGTCTACTCACTTCTATGTTACTTGATTACGACACTGTACACTTGCACTATTTAATTGATCATTCACACTCGTAACAGTAGCCCATCGAAGATGTTGACCAGTGCCCAGGTTTTTGTAAAGGTAAAAGACTTGGACAACAATTTTGGCAAGCCCTTTGAAAAACAAATCGAGACAAGTGGTTGGAAGAAAAAGTCTATTTTTATTGAAAATCTTTATATGTGAGACATTTTCTTGATGTTATGCATATAGAAAAAAATATCTATGATAGCCTAATTAGCAAGTTGCTCAAGATCCATGGAAAAAGTAAGGATATTGTCAATTCAAGGTTGGATTTGGTGAACTTGGGAATCAGAGAAGAGTTGTCACCGGTTGAGATCATACTTATCTACCTCCAATGGCCTACACTCAGTCGAGGAAAGAGAGAAAATTTTTTTGTGAGTTTCTGTAAGGAATTAAAGTTCCCGAGGGCTACCCTTCAAATATAAAGAACCTTGTATCAGTGAAAGAGTTGAAGTTAAAGAACCTTAAATCTCTTGATTGTCATGTGCTCATGCAGAATTTCCTATCGACTGATGTACAATCCATTTTACCCAAACATGTAAGAAACACTATCACTAAACTTTGCATTTTTTTCAAGTTGATTTGCAGTAAAGTGGTTGATTTAACCAAGTTGCAAAATTTGAAAAGGCTAATTGTTTGTACTCTGTGTGAACTTGAAATGTATTTTCCACCTTCATTTTTTAACATTATGGTCCATCTAACTGTACACTTTGTTAAAGAGGTTCAATTGTGCGGTCTAGTGTACTTGAGATGGATGTACTCGAATGAACGATTTATGAAAATTTTAAAATGTGTGAAAAATAGATGTCGACCAGAGGGTTGTATTGCTGAAAGGTCCATGGTTGAAGAAGCAAGTGACTTCTTAACCTATTTTCTATCAAATGTTGACCCTATAGGGATCCCGAAGTCTCGGTATAATGGGTGAATATCAGGGAAAGGAATAAGTGGAAGGGATATAATAATGATGTCAGTGACTGAATGGGAGCAAGCTTACTTGTATGTGCTACATAACACTGATGAAATCGAACCTTATGTTAAGGAGCACAAGGATGCTCTTCAATTGGTACATAGTGATAGGAATGAAAATTTGATAACAAAAGAACACAATCGATATTTTTCAAGTTGATTGAAAAAGCGCATTAATGATGGGATGGAGAGGAATCCTGATTCAATTTTTTAAAAATTGAAATGACTGTCAAAGGAACCGAGCTTAAATGTATTATCTTACGATGATTATGCAATCAATGATTACACATTCTATGCACAAGACCATGATACCAGGAGAACGATGCAGAATTGTAGGGTAACACCTGTTACTGATTTTTGGCCTAGATCCAGTGCTAAAGACATACAACCTATCTACACATCAATATCATACTTTAGTGTTATTGAATGCATATGGGAGCTAAATTACTCTATTTTTAGGGTCCTTGTCTTAGATGTAAGTGGGTTAACAACAATAGTGGATTGCCGACAGATGAGTTAGGCATTGTTCAAGTGGACATTTTTGAAGTTTGGAATGAAGATGATCCTTTTATTTTGGCAGCACAAGCAGAACAAGTATTTTTCATTTCGGATCCTGCTAAGAAGAATTGGTCTTTTGTACTCCCATCAAACAAGAATTATCAAGAACACGTTGATGTTGAAAGTAATGAATATTTGAATATCATTAAGGATGATCCTTCGTTTGAGAATTTATGGTCAGAAGATATTGGTATAGATAAAGATGAAGATGAAGATGGACCCTTATGCATGAGACAAGATCATGAAGAGGGGTCTAGGGTCAAGAGAAACACAATTCTCAATCCAACACAAATTATGAAGAACAAAATTTTAAATCAAACAAGAAAAAGGAAAAGATAATGAGTACCTTAACCTTTTTACTTGTATGTTTTAGATGTATTTATATATTTCAAATTAATTTACTTTTGCTAACATGATTGTCATTATACACTAATGTTTTGTTTGGTTTATTTCACTTGAAGGAGTATAGATTTATCACGTGATGAAAATGATGATGTTCCCACAAACATTGCTAGACAAAGATTTGTGGAGAGCGTAACTTGTGGCAAGACCATTATAGTGAGGTTGATAAAATCGAGAAGCAAGACAATTAAGTTACAACTGGAGTGGAATGAAAAAGGAAGCCCAATCGGACCAAACAGTAGCTCGTTCAATAATTTCATTGGGGCTACAATTCAAGACAGAGTCCTTATTACAATTCAAGATTGGATATGGGTGAAGCAACATTATGGGGATGAAATCTGGGGTCAAGTACAAGTAACACATTAATTACTTTATTGTTCGGTTTGTTTTGTTTCATATAATTACAATCTAACAAATTATGTTTGTTTATTGTTACAGATTTGTTTTATTGTTGAGGGTGATGATCAAAAGAACTTCATGCTGAGAAAAACCGGTAAACTTATGAGAAAGTTTCATTCCGATCTTGTAAAATACTTCATGAAGAATGATAATGAGAATATCATCACTATACCACCTGAATTGTATGAAGGAATCATCACTCAAGAAATTTGGGATGAGTTTTTGAGAACACATACAACTTAGGAATTCCAAGTAATATAATACATTAGACTTGACCTACTAATTGTAATTTATTTGTAATTAACATTTATTAATGTGAGTCATATGGATCTAAACAGGACTTGAGCGATCTAACGCGACCAACATGACATACCGGTATACATAAGGATGTGTTTCATATGGACAGTTAGAAAAAACAATTGTAAGAAATAATGATTATTTCATATTTAGATAAGTTGTATGAATAACAGTTAACTTCAACTAACTTTAATATGCAGATCGAAGAATCAAATTTAGATATTACATAGGTACCATGACGTGATCTATGGGTAGCCGGTTGCACAAACAAAAAGGTGAAATTTATAGTGAAGAATCAAGAAGAGTAGTAGAATATTGTGTAAATATTGGATTATGCATATAATAAATAATTATTTTTACTTAAATGAATCTGATTTATAACAACTAATATTGTTTTAATTCTTTTTATGATAGCGATTAATGACACAGGAGGAGCTTGAGTTGGCAAGCTATTTTGGTCGAGATGATTTGTTGAGCAGAGCACTAGGGGTACTTGAGTATGATGATCGTATTTGGGGTACTGGTTTTACAGTCACCCAAACATCATTCTTCAGATGCCAGAAGTGCTCCAATAAAAGTGACGTTTGGTAGCTACGCAAGGAGATGAATTGCTTCAAGCATCAAATGAAAGAACTTCACAAACAAATCTGCTTCAAGCAACAAATGGAAGAACAATTTTTAGAATAAATGCATTTGATGTAAGAATAAAATGCGCAGTTGCAGGCACAAATTGAACACTTGGTGCAATCTAGGGTAACACAAAATGTTCTCACCTGTGACAGCCTAAGTGTCAGAGAAAGTTGCACTTCTATGCTTAAAGCCCCTCTTCCTTTAGGTAATTAATTTCTTCCATGTGAGTCGACGTGCATGTTATATGTCAATCAATCTTCCAAGCATGCAGTTGCAGTGGGTGTTGCCTACAATAGCGATAATGATATGCTGCACAATTCACTATTGGCTGGCAACACACTATGAGTAAGGGTTGGCATTTTCACGAATGAAGATGCGATTTTATCGATCCCTTCTCGGGATGAGGAAATAATGGTAAAAGATGCTATTGGTGGCTATGTTGCTTGTCCAATAGGTCTTATAGAGCCAATGAAAAGGTAGTTCATTTACAATTTCCTTTACTTTTCCTTTGCACTTCTTTCTAAAACTACATGATTTAATTTCATGATTTTTTCAGGCTCGTTATTCTAAAGGAAAACAAATTCAACTGCATGCCAAGATTTCAAAGTGTTCGACAATACAACCAAAGTCCAAAGTCTCAGCTAGCTAATAGGGAAAAAGAAAAATGACCTCATATCATGATCAATTGGTATAAGTACCTAGTACAAAACAAATAATGTCGTTAAAACCAAAAAATTGAGTGATAAATAATAATAACAGTGATAAACGATAATGATAAAGTACCCAATCCAAATGTTGTTAACCGAAGCATTGACCCATCCATGATTAAATATTTCGTCCAACACATTGCTATTAATATGATCAGCTAAACCACTAGCACTATATATGTGTCTATCAAAATATAATTTCAGACCTCCTTCACGGATCATATTGTGTTTTAAATTTAATTAATTAGTGCCTGATAATTAATTTTTAGTGATTTTAATTCGTTTTGTGCATGATTGTACATATATGAAGTATTATGAAGAGTAACATTGTGACAATTTGACTGACCATCAAGTCAATGAAGTGATCGAGAAATGGTGTGAATATGTGCTTAGGCAAACCTCTAGCTAGCTACTATTTAATTAATTAGCCTAGGTGTTGTTCCTTGCCAACTGTTGTATTGTTTATTTAAGTTGAATTTGCAGTATTTCGTTCACAATTGTTGTAAATATGTTTAGTACTGATTTTGTTAATTAGTTATTTGTTTGTATAATTTTGGATTTATTTTATTGTTGTTTGCTTTTCTTCAATTTACTGTGGATATAGAAATTTGTGTTTAAAGCAATCAACTATTGTAATTATAGGGTTATGAATTAAAAATACAAGAAATATAATTTTAAAAAAAATACTACCTATAGCGCTTCTTTAAAAAAAGGCCACAAGAAGCAAACTAAAAAAAAGCAGCCACTTCCTATGACGCTTCTTTGAGGAAGGGCCACAGGAAGTTTAGACTTTAGGAAGCACTACAGGAAGTCTCCCCTTCCTGTGGGCCTTTCTCAAGGAAGCGCCACAGGAAGGGTTTTTTTTTTTTAAAAAAAAAGTTATATGTTAAGCGTCATAGCTTCTTTTAGTAGCTTATTGATATGTAGCACTTCCTAAGCGCTACAGCTAGTTGAAATATAAGCGCGATAGCTAAATTTTTTTAGTAGTGAATAAATAGTGATTCGGAATCATAATGTATGGCAAATAATAACCGTGATAAAAGGCATTATCTGTAGTAGTAAAAGTTGGTGTAATAGGGAATAGGGAATCGGAGCTTAACAATAACAATACATCAGATATATAAAAAGAGTGACTAGAAAAAGATTAAAATAACAATTTTAAGTCCTTTTTCAAGGTGCCTTTGGAGTCAGAATGGGCAAGAAAACCATTGAGGAGATTCTTTTTATAGGTGACAACTGTGTTGTGATTCAAGGATGCAGCAATTGATGAGGCGACAAGAGTGATCCAATGTTGCACCATTCTCGGACATGATTGGCAAAATAGATGAGGATTGGTTTGTTACAATTTCACCCATTTAAAGGCCTGGAGTTCATCATGTCCAAAATAGATGATTCTAATACAAGAGGTATGTGTCCGAAATTCAACCTTTCTCAAGAAAATTGTCTGGCGCCGTGCTGATCTGAGTATGTTGCGAATATCACATTTGAGTGAAGTGGAAATAGGAGCTAGATTGAGAACAGTAGAATCGAGTGTTAAGTTCTGCTAATTGCATACCTCCGTGAGATATTTTTTTTGGCGAACACCTGTGTGAGATATTTAAACGAACCGCGAAATACTTGCTCGATCTGGACTTCTTATGAAACCTATATGAAGAGCCATATTTCGCTTGGTCCAGATAAGGTTGAGTAATATTGTAATTCCTTTCAACATTGTCAAATCACCATCAGAAGACAATTGATGTAATGTTTCCAGAAGCCACGCTTGCAATCCTTGGCTAGAAAATGTATGTGGAGAGTGGATGCTTAATTTACAACTAATATTATCATATTTGCAATTATTTGAATCTATATTTATAACTCAGGTTTTCAGGTATAATTTTCATTAAATTGGTTTTTTTAAGACATAAGGGTGATTCTCTCAATTTTTTTTTTTTTTAAATTAGGGACTGAATAGCTTAAATCATATATAAGAAAGTACTATAATAATAATATACTAATATACCTTTCTTTTTTTTGAAAGTATAATAATAATCTTGATTCTTGAAAACAATTCTTAATTTTTAAGATTTCAAGCCACACGAATTAACTAACTAGCTAGCTTATAAAATCAGTAGCCTACTTGGATCACTTTTGTTGAAATAACAAGAATGATCAACTTTTGGCCTAATATTTGTTAGTTTCACTTATGAGTAGAATTATCAACATTTTGTTATACTTCAACATACATATTCAATAACTAAAGAAAACCAATCCATAGGGGTTTGGTTTGCATGCCAATGTGAAACGGCTAGCCGGTCAAAAGATTGGCTGAAACTATTGCAATATAAAAGTCAAGGGAACAACGAACACGATGAGGGGAAAAGACAAGATACTCAAACTCCAAGAGGCAATTTTTGTGCACTTTTGATTTGGACTCTTTTACATATCTTTTTTTTTAAGGAACAATTTATTCATAGAGATAAAACGATCCAAAGAGCCTTGGGCTACTTACATCACAATTACTACACCCAAACAAGTCCAACATACATCAAAATGAAGTCAACTGACCTAAACCAGACAAAAAAAGCCCAAGTTGAGTGACACAAAATCTTAGTAACCATAGGCCTCATGAGCTTTTTAAAAGCATTTGGTCACTCAATATCCAACACTTTTTCTAGATCCTATTATCAGGTATTTAAGGGACTGACTAATTCAAATCGAGGCTTTGTGATCAAGATATCTCTTTCTAAGGGTCTTTTTGAATAAGGTGATATTTGAATTCAGTTCGTTCACTTTGTAGTTTAGTTGGTCCACCACTAGACTAGGTACCTTTGGGTTAAACTTCATTAAATATCCGATGTTCTAAAATATTTTGTAGTTAATCTAGTATTCTAAAAAAAATCTTCTAGTTCCTCCAGCATCCTAAAGTTTGTTGTGGCGCAATTTTGCCCTTAAAGTATTAATTTTTTTGGGAGCAATTTTAATTTTCTCATTAACTGTTAAAAAGTCCTTAAATTAAAAGTGCATCTGACACCCTAAAGTATGTTTATACACCGAGACACACCTTATCCCATAAAACAGTTGTAAATAGTGAATATACATCTAATTCTAAACGTAAGATTTTATTTAGTGTAACAAGAGGCAGTATATCATATCTTTCGAAGTAGTAACATTTTCAATATACTTTATGTACAAAACCATCATGCATTCTTATTACCCATGACTGGACCTTTAGTTTTCCTGTGCTTTTTAATACCCTATCGAAGAGATGTCCTTTGTCCTTGCGTTGACCCTGTCCTGGCCTAGGGCCCTGTTTGGTATGCATTAATCATTTTGATGGATTTTTTTTGGTCAAATTGATTTTGATGGATTGGGATTGGGATGGAACTGAGGTTTTAAAATCCATGGTTCAGGGAATCGGACCAGACCGGCTGGTTCGGACTAGAACCTAATGAACCGGCTAGTTGGCCAGTCCGGTTTGGTCACTTGGTCGCTATTGTTCCGACTTGGATCAAACCAGTATTGACTCGGGGGTTACCTGTTCTTCCCCTCCAGCGTCTGAAATGTTGCCTTTTTTTTTGAGTCAAAAATGGAAAAACCCATAGCTCACTCTCCTTCTTGGCCTCTTGCGCGAGTCTCTGCCTCTACCCTAGACCTTCTGCCTCTTCTCCACTCAGCAGCTCACTCTCCCAAGTCCTAAATCACTCTCGACCTTGCTCGTCCGCTCGTCCACGTCTCAAATCTGTCCCCAAATCCATCGTTCTGATGGATTCTGTCCCCAAAAACTCTGATTAAGGCCACGTGTGTGTAGTTTGGTGGCGTGATTGTGGCTCCGTGTATGGGTCACCTTTGATGGTCGCCGTTGGTGGTTATGGTGGTAGAGGTCGAGTCAGTTTGCCTCACTTCTCTGATTGTTTCATTGGTTAGTTCTCCTTTTTAATTTTTTCGTTTTAGCTCTTTTCGTTTCAACTTCGGTTGTGATAACGATAGATGATGTGATATATCATATATGTAATAGACTGTGGAAAGCATAAGGTGAATCGATACAATCCATAGAAGGTATGTATTCTTTCTCAAATTTGAATGAATTATTAAAGAGAACTCTGGAAGTCTTGTTTCTGAAAATGATATAAGATACACACGCATGTGATAATCCCCCCACCACCACCACCCCCACAAAAGAGTCTAATAACCCCCTTAAACCGAATGTCTCTGATCCCATAGAGTCAACAGGAATGTCAAAAAACTGATCCTGCTTGGCAATATGTGTTGTCAAAAAAGAGAGGAGAGTTAATGTTTTTACTTGCCTTTTATGTGCATCAAGTTACAGGGGAGGTGGAATTAATAGGTTAAAGCAACATCTACTGGTGTAAGTGGTCAAGTGTCTTCTTATAAGAAAGTATCTCATGATATACATGCTAGAATGAAAGAATCATTGATAGAGGGTGTAAAGAAAAAACCTATTACTAGTGACATTGTAAAAGACATTGATGATATGGAAACTGAGGAGCCAATAGCTTCACATCCACTTAGGACATCCAATGAGAGTAGTGGCATAAAGAGGAAAGTAGTTGGGGTTGGGAGGCTTGATAATTATTTTGCACCTAGAACAACCCCAGGTGCTCAACCAAGCATCAAAAGTGCATGGGCTAGTCAAGAAGCACAATATGCTGCTAAGGTTGTTATTGCTGACTGGGCTTATGTGAATTGCATTCCCTTTAATGTATTGAATTGCCCTTTGTTTCAAAAATCCATTGATGCTATTTCTGCCTTTAGTCCTGGGTTTAAGGCCCCTAGTGCTCATGAGTATAGAATTACCTTGTTGAAAGACCATAAAAAAGTGTGAGTTATTGATTAATAGTTATCGAGCTAAGTGGAAAGAAAAAGATAGTACATTAATGGCTGATGGCTGGACTGATGTTCAACAACGTACTTTGATTAATTTCTTAGTATATTCAGTGTAAGGCATGGTGTTTGTGAAATTGGTTGATGCTTCAGATGTAGTTAAAGATGCAAAAACTTTGTTTTCTTTGTTCAATGAAGTTATTGAGTGGGTTGGCCCTGAGAATATATTCTATATGGTGACTGACAATGCCGTTAACTATGTAGTATACGACAGACTGGTTAAAAAAAGCATAAAACCATTTATTGGTCTCCTTGTGCAGCTCTTTGTTTGAATCTTGTTTTGAGAGATATTGCTTCCATACCTCATGTGTGTGATCTTGCAAAAAAGGCATCTAAAATCACTATCTTTGCTTATAATCATATGGTCTTCTTGTCATGGTTACGAAAAAGACCTGGTTGGAAGGAATTGCTCATCCTGGTGCTACAAGGTTTGCCATAACATTTATTACCTTGCATAGCATATTTTTGCACAAACATAACTTACAAGCTCTAGTTGTTGATCAGCATTTTGTGCAACACAAATTGGCTAACACTGAGACTGGGAAAACATTTTGTACAAACGTCCTTGATAATCAGTTTTGGAACGAATGTTTTCAAATTGTCAAGATTGTTTCCCCGATTATTAAACTACTGAGGATTGTGGATTCTGATGGCAAGACTTCGATGCCTTATGCTATGAAGGCATGCAAAGGGCTAAAACAGCAATCAAGGAGATGTTTCAAAATAAGGATGAGTTATACAAGCCATACACTAGCATTATTCAGGCTCGATGGGATACACATTTAAAGAGTCAACTTCATGCAGCGGCTTATCTTTTGAATCATGCCTTCTTCTACAATGTAGAACTAGCTACAAGGAACAAATTAATGCAATCTTTGATCGATGTGTTGGAGGCCCACTCACATGATAATATGAATCGTTATGTTATAAGGATGCAGCAAATGAGTGTCTACCGTGATCGTAAAGAATCATTTAATAAAGTTTCATGTGAAAAAACTGCCCAAAAACTAAATCCTTGTAAGAATATTTAATTTTTTAATTTTAATGGACATATTAATACATATTCGATATTTCATACTGTGTTTAACTAAATGTCTTTTATTTTATGGAGATGAGTGGTGGATCTACTATGGTGGTTTAATTCTGGAGTTGCAACAAATTGATATTCGTCTACTTAGCCAAACTTCTTCTTCTTCTGGTTGTAAAAGAAATTGGAGTTTATTTGAGTGCATCCACACAAAAAGAAGAAACTGATTGGAGCATCAAAGGCTCAATGACTTGGTTTTCATAAATTACAATCTTATGACTTAATTTGCTTTTATAGAACTTATTTAATATACCTTTTTCTAATGTTGAACTTCTTTTATTTCATCATTAAAGGGATGCATTGGCAAAGAAGAAGGAAAGTGACAATCTAATTGATTTTGAATCAATAGATAAAGTGGACTTTTGGGTTGTTGAAGATGATCCAACTTCTGAGTTTGATAATTTAGATATGCACATTTTGAACTTGAAGAAATTACAAGGAATTATGAAGGTTTATTAAGATTATATTCTTATGTAATAGTATATAACTATGATTTCTTCTTCACAAAACTATGAATATGAAGAATTTAATTCATTTCAATATTTCATATGTAGGTGATGAATATGTGACCATTCCTGAACCTCTATCTTTGAATACTGATGATGATGTTGGTTCTAGTGATTTTGGTTTTCCTACTTCAGCTGCACCTCCTAATATTGCAATACCTGTAGATTTGAATGTTGTTAACGAAGATTGTGGTGTTAATTGATGATTAGTTAAGTGATTAAAGAATTGTGGGTGGTAGGAACCTCTATTACTGTGAGTTTATTTTGGTTATTGCTTTTGATGTTATTGGATTGCAATATGATACTATGATGCTCATTAACCTCTATGGATTTTTTTTGCTCCTCAAATTTTCTGACTCCTGGATTGACTCCGGTCTGACCCACTGACCTTTGACCTACTGTCTCTTTTAGTTCAGTGCCTGATCCGAGTTTTAATACCTTGTTAAAATCAGGTTTAATATGGAGGAATATATTGAGGGAAAGATGACACTAATTTTATTTTATATTTTAATATAAAAAATGTATAGACTATAATATCATTATCATAAAAAAATTTAAAAATAAATAATAAAAGGCTTTCATCCCACTCTCTCCCAACTTTCCCATCTTCACAAATCGTCGTCCATAGAAAAACGGAATGAGAACTATCCTTTTCATTGAAAGCTCCACCTTTGCAGATCTACTAGTCACCTATTTTTGAGAAATAATGAACTCTAATAGGAAGACTGCACTTTCTTAATTCTCCTAGCTCTCATCTAAAAAATTTTGAACCCTTTTCAAGATTACATATCGATTTTCTTGAAGCGTCTGAGGTTCTAAAATTCCTTGCCTTGCACTTGCACTGAGGCTCAAATGCCAAAATTAAAAGGTTAATTAGGTTCAAAAAATAAAAATTTTCTCCTTTACCATCATGTTCATTTTTGAAAGCCATTGGCTAGTCGGGGCAAAAGTATCCCAAAATCGTGATGGGTAATATTTAGGTTAAAATTGAAAGGGGGTGCTCTTGTCCAAAGTTTATTATAAACAATGATATTTTTGTCTTGTAAATTTATAGTCTCAGGATTGAAAAAGCAATACCAAAAGAAAGGTAGGTTTGGTTCAATCCCACTTATGTGGTATTATCTATCCCAAGTTATCCTCAATTTCACGTACCAAACAATACAATTTAGTTTATCCCACCACCTGCCAAACAGGGCTTAAGAAGCATGTCCCACAAGTTGACCCCATTCTCAGTCTTAAGGAGCAAGGTGATTTCTAGGGCACAAGAAACAATGTCCCCAAGCTTATCCTATTCTTGATAGAAATAGGATGATTTTGGGCCCTAATAACAAGCTAACCATGGAATTCCTTGGAGTGAGTGGCATACCATACGGTATAAAATAATTCACCTAATATCATGTGTATGTTTGGATTAGCTTTTGAGAATAGTTTTTATAATTTACGAGGTAAGTGTGTGAGAGGAGTTTTGTCTCGATTTACACAAACCTAAGTTTGAAACTTAGGTTTGGTTAATTACGCAAACCTAGCTTTTGAGAAAACTATTCTTCTTTATATTCTCTTTCTTATTGTTCAACAAGTTTTCTGATTTGACATTCAATTTGAATGAGAAATTTCATAAATTTCCTACCATTACATTCTCTATAATAATTCTAACAAGCACTTGGTGTTGGAGGTTGTTTTGCGCTACTTCCAATTAGGGGTAGAAATAGGTCAAGCCAGGCTAGGCTTTTGCCTTAACAGGCTAGGCTTGTTTTGTATCAAGATGGCTTG
Source organism: Inga oerstediana (assembly GCA_963210345.1). NCBI lineage: Eukaryota > Viridiplantae > Streptophyta > Magnoliopsida > Fabales > Fabaceae > Inga > Inga oerstediana. Next base: position 73,516,055 of record OY723399.1, on the reverse strand, counting down.
CGCCTGACCTGTGGCCTGTTAAAGGCATATTTTTGGGCTTAAGCTTGACCTATGGCCTGTTAAGGAGTCTAGAATTTTTAAAGATTTTAAACAGCAAGAGCATTAAATAAATCTAATTTGAATGCCTATGCAAATCTAATATTAAATATCCACTTTCTGATCAGATTTAAATAGCAGCTACAAACTTATAGATAATTGCATATTTAAATAGCAAAAACATATGATGATATTAGATTTAAAAAGTAATGCAAATTCAATCCAAAACCCAAATCCTTTGTAACTTATCTAGAAACATCCTTTAAACCATACAAAATTAAGAACAAAGTTTAAAAGTAGATACATCAAGAACAATAAATCTTGAACAGAGTTTAAACGATATAGAATCTGTATAAATAGATAATGGAAAAATCAAAATATTTGACTATTGGTATAAAATCCACAAAATCAAAATCTTTAAAAATCGATCATGGAAAAAATGATATAGAATCAAAGAACAACGTTTAAAAGCAGCTACATCAAAAACAATAGATCCTGAATAGAGTTTAAACAACACAGAATCTGTACAAGATAGATCCTGGAAAAATCCATTGAAATCAAAATTGGAGAATCAAAATCAAAATCAAAATAAATCGGAGATTTTAAACATAAAGAGTGTTTAATCACATATGAAAGCAAAATCAATGCTATAGTCCACACCAAAATACGTGAATCAGAGAAGCCTTAGGAAGGCTTAGGTGTCGGAGAATCAACGGCGTCAGAGAATCAATTACTTCAGACAGAGAAGGCTCCTGACATAACTGAATAGAAAAGAGAAGGCTCTAGTCCAAACCGAATCGAAGAATCAACTGAATCAGACGACGTTGGAGAAGGGATGATGGATGAAGAAGGCTATGACGACTCCTGATACTTGATGGAGAAGGGAAAATAGATAATGATGAGACAGGGAGGGGAGTAGAAGCACGACTCCTGACAGAGAAGGGACGAAATATGATGATGACGTTGAGACAGGGGAGTTGCGTAAAAACGACTCTCAACAGTCACGGAAAAGGTAGTACAAATGATGATGGGCCAGGGAGGGGAGTAGTATAAAGGCGACGCCGACATTTGTGAGTGCTTGTGAGTTGTTGTGTGTCGATGTGGGCCAAACAATTTCACCCTCAATTTTTTATTGTTAACAAGCCGGCTTGATGGCCTAAAAGGCCTAATAAAAGGCCTAGACCTGGCCTATTAAATAAAACGGCCTCTGAAGCAAGCCCTGACTTGGCCTTTTAGCTTAACAGGCGAGGCCTGGTCAGGTCCAGAACAGGCCTGGCGGCAGGCCCCTGACAGACCGCCTGACCTATTTCCACCCCTACTTCTAATCCTTATTGCTAATTAATTAGGAATTTTCATGATAAATTTATAAAATAGAACAATATTTATAAATGAGAAGTCTATTCTAAATATAATTGTAATGAAACCTAAGGGATATAAATGTATTTTACCCCATTTTTAAACCATTAATTTTTATGTCAAAAATATTCATTTATTTTTGCAAAGGATAAGACACCTTTCCTATCCGCCTAGTTCCAGTTATTGTTGATGCTCTTTGTTTTTATGGAACAGGTTCATTGCATTTCAGAAAATTTAAGGCATGACAAAACAAATCAGAATGTAATTATTCATCATAAAAACAGTGAACTAGTTGACAAATTCTCCCAACAAAAAATAGTAGAATCGAACAAGGAATTAAAACAAACTAGTAGTAAACACTGATCATATTCCAACGAGAAAAACCAAATGATCATATGGCAACTAGCAAGAACGAATCAAGAACTTGACAAAACATATTTTCCAAAAGCGAACTCACTATGAATCTTTCCCAGTCTAAACCACAATAAGCAGAACAAACTAAGAACAGTAACACACAACATTTTACAGAAACTATCTGTAACAGTGTAACTTCACAAGAAGTTGAATCTATCAATCTGTCTCTTTTTCTTCCTTCATGATAAAAGAAGCCATGCGTTTGGTCATTTTCTTTTCATTCACAGATTCAGGATTAAAGATATGATAAACATGTGCTTCTCCTTCCTGTTCAAACAATTCCAATTCTCATCTCCACCCACTTTTCTTCACACCCTCATAGAACCAAACACATATGTCCCTTAGTCCAGCTAAGTATGCTATGGCACAAATGAAGTTTCTTGGGGGCGTCCAACAGTGTCATTTTTGTAGACTCGGATATAATTGGAGATTTCTGCAACTATGTCTTCATTGTTGTTGGTTGTGGTAGCCATTTGAAATTAGACTGAGAATTGAGAAGAGAGATGTAACCCCCATCCTCATCAAGGCTGTGATTGGTATTTAAAACACATTTTATAACTAAATAAGATATCGATGGTAATTAAAAACTTTTTATAAAAACTTGTATAATACGATCTCCATTCATTATAAAGTAAAACAATTGGCATGTTTGGTTTGTCACATATATAATATCATAGTGCTAATAAAATTGCCGACATTCACACGGGATATATTCATAAATCAAAGTGTTTTACAGGGCATCATTGCCCATCTCAATTTCCCAAACCGGGGATTACACAACAATTACCATTCTAAGGTCAACAAATATATACAATTGTCCAAAATAATAACCAAAAACCAAAAGCTAAGATTACCACCAGCAATTCTAATCGTCCTTGCTCACTTGCTTGTCTCTTGATCTGCTTGCCCTAGCTAAAATTTGTTAATTAGAAAGAGTGAGAGTCAAAAGAATCCCAGTAGTAATATTTCACATATATGATGCATAATTAAACAAAGCATGTAAGTATATATCACAATTCAGCAACATCAGCTTTCAAAGCCTGGCTACCCACCACAACTCAATAATTCATTCAAGGCCTAGCTAACTGCCACGTCCCAATTAGCTACATTCAAGGCCAGGCTAACTGTCACAGACCCAATCAGCAACATTTAAGGCTGGGCTAACTGCCACAAACCTAATCAGCAACAACAACATTCAAGGTCAGGCTACCCGCCATGACCTAATCGATCATTCAATGATAAATACAAACAAGCAATTCATTAAACATGATATAGGAGAAAGTGTCACTACCTTCTTCTTTTCGTTCTTGTTCAGGCATAGGCCTTCTACGTTCTGGGCAAATATCAAATCCTATTCCTATAATCATAATTAAGGACGACAGGTTATCACTTATCCCAATACTCAAATAACTTCAAAACACTTGGATTTGGTTATCATTAAAGTCCCTTAGGTGGCTACTAGAAGCCCAAACAAATGCTTAAAGGGTTGGAAAGTACTTTCTCAAAGAACACCTTATGATACTGAAAAGTTTTGATTTTTAGGTGTATACTTGGCCACAGCCGAAAACAAGTCAGAAACTTTTAGGTTGCGGCCAAGGACTTTTGGCTATGGCTAAAATCATGTCAGAGAGTTTTTAGCTGCGTCCAAGAGTCTTCTAGCTGTGGCCAAAAGCAGGTTGAAGCTTTTGTGCTACAGGCAAAAGCAGGTTAGAAACTTTTAGGCTGCGGCCAAGAAAATTTCAATTTCTTGGCTGAACTTCCAAAAATCATTACTAATTCTAGAAAAATAAAAATGAGGTGATCCCAAGTCCTATGTAAAGCTTTATAAGTCCTCTTTTCAGGAAAAATATGAATCACTACTGACTGTAATCACAAAAGTACATAATTGCACCAATCTCCTTGCTATTCCAGATTTGATCTCAGTTTCTACATCAAACTTTGGAAATTCATAACTCCCAGCACGCATATCGAAATGACCTCCATAATGTATCAAATTAAAGCTTGACATGTCTACTATTAGACTAGAGAGTTTCATAATTTTTAACCACCATTTATCCATTAAAAAAGTCCATGTAAACTGACTGCCTGCACAGGGTTTTTCACTAAACAATTCTAGCAACTTTTAAACCTAAGTTTCCAATGGTTCAAAATTCACATCCAACACTACTCCCACACAAGGAATCCAATGGAAACATCTAAATAACCAAATTCTCATTCCTTTAACATGTTCTATTTTTGGTATATATTCAACACAAAATCCAAAATTGCCAAACTTTACATTCAAGGTTCAATTCACTTCTATCTTTCCAAAACACAATTCAAAGTACCATTTCTATGATCACATTATACCAAACTCTCAATGACTCTAATTTTTGAAAATAGGGTAAAATTCTAGAATTTCAAGGCTTAATCAAATAGCCACAAAACTTGTATTAAAGTGCTCATCTTACTCACCTCTACAACTTTCTCAAAGGTGTTCCTTGCTTCTTCAACCTCTAGATTTTCTTGAGGGCACAAACTATCACCAATAGAAAATCTAAAACTATAGAAATGAAGCTCTCAACCTATGGAACAAGATTAAAAAAGAGAGTTTTGGCATTTGAGGTTAAAATCTTACCTTAATCTTAAGCTTTTCTTTTCTCTTTCTTCTTTCAACTTGAACAAAAATGGAGAGAGCAAGAAAGAGAAAATGAGATTATGAAGATGAAGATTGGACACATATTTTTCTGCCCCCTCCCATGCCTATTCAAAAACACCAAGAGAGAGGGAAGAGAAATTGATAAACAAATGATTATTTGACTTTTCCCACCAACCACTCTTCATCCAATGGTGCCACATGTCACAATCTCCTTGTTTCTCATAAAGTAAATAACCACTTGGTTACTCTAAGTAGCTCCATTAACCATTTAGTCACACTCCTTATTTCTTTTAGTTAGTAATTAATTTCTTCATTAATCGCTGACTAATTAACCAGTAAATTTTTCATTCTTCCAAATTTTCCCTGATTATGGCGCATTCATAAGAATTGCTATGTAACACATTAATTCTTTTCTTCTTCTCCATACCCCATTCCCTCTAATTTTAGCTCAAGAATTACTTTGTCACATGATTATAGTAAAGACAGGGTGTTAGGCATTTCTAATAATTAATTCGGGTCTCAATTCAACTTTAATTCACAAAATCATTCTCAGAAAATGTCATTAGCCCTTAATCAAAATTTGGGGCATTACAAGAGAGGTCAGATCGAGGAAAGCCAGTAACTCTGCAAAGTTTGTGGTTTTACTTCACTTGCGTATCTATCAAGAGTATGTCATTATTATCAATAAACTAATGTGCCTCCGTGATTGGTCCAAGACAGTAATATGCTTGCTTAGCAAATCTTTGTGCTTATGTGTTGCTCTTGATTATCTGCTTATGAAACGACCAGAAAGAAGAAAAAAATGAAGAATCACAAGAGAAAGGAAAGGGAAAGTAATAGTTGGACTTTGGGTCCAAGTCCGCCCTTGATGGGCCGAACTATTTGATTAAGGACATAAGTGGCCTTACCAAGTAATAAATCAATCAGCATAGATTGTTGCTTGGTAAATAAGTTGGCAATTAATTTTAGGATTATGATTGAGAAACAAATCGCCATGATTAAGAAATCGATTGAGAATCAATCATATTAAATCACCAACTTGGAGAGCAAGAAAAGGGTGCACACACTACCTAATTAGTGGTCACTCTGATAACTATAAATAGGGTGTGCCTCTAGCATTGCAAATCACCCCTGCCATTGAGCTTTCTGGCAATCACCTCTTATCTACCATCTTGCTTGTTTTGGTGCACTGCTGTGCAAACCTATATTAGACTCTTATAGTCTAATACTTGCGTGGGCTCCCAAACTCGGATCCAACTCTGCCAGTACTTGTTTCTACACTACACTTAATGCTTATTATTCCTTCATTGGTATCAGAGCTTGCTTGATCTTGTGGCTGTATTCAATATGTGTTCTGCCATATTTTTTTATATATACATGTATATATGTCAACGCCTGCATATATATATATATATATATATTTCTGTTTGCACATGTTCATATGACTCTTATTATTCTTCCACTGCTACTCTGTAAATCTGTAAGTTCTCTGTGTTAATCCATGAAGCATGCATATGATTATATGAACTTGTGCCTTTCTCTCTTCGTCTCACTCTCCTCTGTAACAATTTTTTTTTGTTCTTTCCCATTTACGCTTCTGATTCACATGCACTCACATGACCATGCGACGCGTTTTCACTTGTATTCATAAGCATGATACTATTCCTTAAAACATGTTCTTAGTTCTCAGAGATCTAATTGCTATATGCTTTCTCTCTCTTCGTGTTTTCTCTGTCAATGGAGTTATGATTCTGGAATCTGTGTGAATCCGAAAAACAACAACTTGAACATATAACTAAGTGCATGAGATCATAAAATGTAATAAGAAAGAGAAGGACCGTGCTTTCTGTGTGAATCTGATGGTCACCGATGAGCTTCAAGAATTGGGTCTTTGAAAACGTGAGCCTTTGTGTGAAACAAGGTGATGAACGTGAAGTACTCGAGGAGATGGTTCCAATGGCACCGGAATCGATTGAAAAAGAGGTCGGACAAGGGAGATATAAGGGGAAGAAGCCGGGCGAGTCACGAAGGACCCACCGGAGCTCTGACCGGGTCACGAGACCCAGCCAGAGGAAGAAGACGACCCAGGGGGGCCAAAATGGCGTCGTTTTGGCCAGACCCTCGAAACATGATATTTCACTAAGTGAAACAACGGCGTTTAGCCACTGGCTGAAATGACGTCGTTTCGGCCAGTGGGGGAGGCACCTTGTTTCAATTTTGAAACGCGGCGTTTTGGGTCAGGCGATCCGAAACCCGATTCAAAGGATAGCGAGCCGATTCAACCGACCCAAACCGGCCCAACCCAATTTCCAAAAGAAAAAATCCAAAATTTGTTTTATTCATTAAAAAAATTCACTGGACAGTGTGCCTTTGTGGCACATGGGACCCACCCTAAGGCCATATGGGCCAATCAAGGACATCATCGGACTTAGTGCACCGAGACAAGTTTAGTGGTTTTGACTCCATGTCAAAATAAGGTCCCTAAGGCGACACGTGAGTGACACGCGCCGCCACCCAAGAGTGGAACTTCCCCGTTTCCTATTTGTAAATTCATGTTCTTCATATTGATATATTTTTTGTCTACTTTTGGAAATTATTCAGAACATTTTATATACGGTTTTTGAGTGTTTTTGACCCTAAACTATGGCAAATAAGTTCTAAAAATTGTTTTTCTTTGTGATGAACAATTATTGGTCAGATATGGCAAGTATACACACTGACTAATCCTTTGATGGGACTCCCCCTGAATATTCTCTGGCTTCTGATAATGAAAAAGAGGTAAAGACCTCAAGTGAAGTTGGTAGCACCAACAAGAAGGATCCCCTTTGTCACAACAAGACTCCAACACAGTTGACGAGGTGAAGCAAGAAGAGAAAGCAAAGTTCAAATTCGATAAGTTCGAAGAGGAGGAGGTCGATAGACTAAGAACTATTGCTCTAATCAAATCTCTTGTTGAAAAAGATGTTGATAAATATATTCAAATCAAAAGCGTCTATGGGGTCATTTGTGGATATGATAGACAAGTCACTAATGCCAGTGACGCTGAGTTCTATGTAAAAGCTATTGTGGAATACCGTGAGCAAGTGACAAAGAGGGGTCATCTCCATGGCCTAGTATTTTGGAAAGATGTTTTCAAGAGAGGTATAGACAATATAGACAAAGGAGCTCATAGAGCTAAGGCTAGGAAAACCTTTCTAGATTTTGGCATTGATGTACCTCATTATTGAAACTTGATTATCCATGTTATAGTTTGCTTGTTTTTGAATTTGTTTTCATTGCAACTTATATGAACCTTTCATGGATTATTGCTTAATGAATAAATTGTTTTTGGAATTATTTATTCTACTTCCTTATGATGTTTTATTTGAGTGGGAGCATTTTTTTTTCTGGAATTGTGTTTTTTTTTTCTTGAAACAAAACATGGGGATATGTTTGAATAAGAATAGAAATTAAGAAAAATGAGCGGTAAACTAGAATGGGTGGGATGGGGGTCAACCTAGTTGATTCTTGAACACGAAGCTAGCAAACTCTCATTCTATTAATTTCTACTCTTACTTAAACAAAGAGATAATATCTCAAAATGAAATTGCATACCTAATGAAAATGCATGTCTATGTGACAGAAAATGGCTCAAATGACAAGCAAAACTTTTGTTGCTGATCTTGTTAAAGGAGACAAGCTGCATGGTGAGAACTTCGGCATGTGGTGCCGTAAGATCTCATATGTCTTGGAGGAACAAGTTGTCATGGATGTCTTGACCAATGTGCTTCAGTAACTCGATGCTAATGCACCACGAAGGGAACATGATGCTTTTGCAATCTGGAAAAGAAAGGATACCATTGCTGGAATCACAATGCTTGCGGCAATGACCGACGATGTGATATGTCAATTTGAAGGACATGTCACTGCCTCTACCATGTGGATAGCGCTGAAAGAAGAGTTTGATGGTACTTTTAATGCAAGACTCAGGAGAATCACTGTCAAGCTTGACAATTATAAGCTAGGTCCAAATACTACCATAAGGCAGCATTTGAGGAAAATGTAGAATATGATAAAGGAACTTATCGAGGTAGGAGGAACCCTTTCTAAAGCACAGCAAGTACAAGCTATTGTGAGTTCACTCCCTGCAAGTTGGGATCACATGAAGCACACCATAACTTACAACAACACCATCAAGACTTTTGGTGACGTTCTCGTCACATCCAATTGGAGGATGACCGTATGTACGGTGCAAAGACCAATGGTCAAGTACTCTTAACTGAAGAAAAAGGAGCTTCATCCCAGAAGCGAAAGCCCAATAAAGGCAAGGGACCCCAAAAGACGAATATGAACCCAGGGGCAAAGAAGGATAAGAATGCCTTCAAGAAGAACAAGAAACCTGCAAAGAAGCGAGACCTTTCCAAGGTCAAGTGCTACTCTTGCGAAAAGAAAGGCCATTTTGCAAAAGATTGCCCTGAGAAGAATAAGGTATTATGTGATAACCCTTCTCATTTTTCTTTTGTTTCTAGTACTGCCTTTATAGCTTAGGCTAATCCTATGTGGGTTGTAGACTCAGGGGCCACAGACCATATGAGCAGAGATCGTGGGAACTTTATGGAGTTTTGCAGGCTACCAGCTAGAAGCATATGGCTGTATGTTGGGAACAATGCGATGGTAGAAGTCAAAGGGATCGACACTTATAAATTGACTTTACAAGACGGGCGAACCCTAATTTTGCAAGATGTTCTCTACACTCTGGAGATCCAATGAAACCTAGTGTCTTTTATTTCTTTAGTTAAATTCAGTTTTAATGTTAACTTTCATGATCAAGTTGTTGACATTTCAAATGGGACCGATTATTTTGGATTTGGTTGTATTTCATATGGTTTCTTTGTTTTAATGAATTACGATTTTAATTCTAGTCAATGCTATGCGATTTCATCTAATGATAATTATGATTCATGGCACGCCATATTAGGACACATTGGTCAAGAACGCATGACCAAACTAGCAAATGAAGGATTGCTAGAAGAAGTGTCGAAAAAGGAAATGTCTCTATGTGAGCATTGCCTTGCTGGCAAAAGCACAAGAAAACCCTTCAGAAAGGCAACTAGAGCAAAACATCCTCTTAAACTGATACACTCGGATATCTGCGGACCTATGAGTATGAGGGCACGACATGGAGCGTGGTACTTCATTACATTTATCAACAATTTTTTGTGATATCGACATGTTTACTTGATCTCTCACAAGTTTGAAGCTTTAGAATGCTTCAGGAAGTACCTTAATCTACTTGAAAATCAACTAAACTATAAGGTTAAAGCCTTGAGAACTGATAGAGGTTGAGAGTATCTCTTAGAATAGTTCAAAACGCTCTGTGATGAAAAAACGATTGTCAGACAACTTACCATCCCTGGCACTCCTCAATAAAATGGGGTGGCCGAGAGAAGAAATAGAACACTTCTCGATATGGTTAGGTCAATGATGTCACAAGCTGAACTACCAATTTCATATTGGGGTGATACACTATTGACTGCGACATTCATACTTAACCGAGTTCCTTCTAAATTAGTCATTTCTACGCCTTATGAGCTATGGGTAGGCTGTAAGCTAGATCTAAGTGTCTTACGACCATGGGGATTGGCGGCCTATATACACAATTCGTCTCACAAACATGGAAAGTTGGGACCTTGAGGCAAGAAATGTATCTTCATAAGATACTCTGAGCAATCAAAAGGATATGTCTTCATTGGTGAAAATGAGGACGACTCAATGACTAAGGTAGAGTCAAGGGATGTAGTGTTTATAAAAGCAGATTTTCCTAGCAGAGGAAGCCTCAACCAAACAGAAACTATATATAAGAGTGAGGAAGTTGAAGGCATCCCTCATATCACTGACCCGAGTGGGAGAAATGAGTCATTTTCATAACATGGAAATGATAATCAAGCACAGGAAGAGAATCCTGAAGAACTCCCACCCCAGAGAAGTCAAAGGGATAGAATCCCTAAAAGACGCTTCTCCATTGAAGGGAAAGTACTCAGTGTCAATCCAGAAGACAATGAGGAAGATCCAAAAAGCATTAAAGAAGTGCTAACCAGACCTGCTAAGGAAATATGGCAAAAGGCCTTAGAAGAGGAGATGAATTCCATGAAAGCTAACTAAGTTTGGGAATTGGTTGACCAGCCACCAGGCCGAAAGGCAATTGGGAACAAATGGGTTCTCAAATATAAATGAAAGGCAGATGGATCAATTGATAAACCCAAAGCACGCTTGGTGGCTAAGAGTCCCGTACTCGAGTGCAGTTGGAAGCTTGATGTACGCTATGCTTTATATTAGACCAGACATATGCTTCGCAGTTGGACTTGTGAGCAGTTTTCAATCCAACCCTGGAGTAAAGCATTAGGAAGCTATGAAAAGAATCATGAGGTACCTAAAGGGAACCATGGATTATGAGCTATGTTACCAAGATAGAGAGGCATCTAATAGGATACTCTGACGCCAACTGGTCAGGAGTTATAGATGAACGACACTCCACCTCAGGATACACGTGCCTCCTAAACAATGGAGCAATTTCCTAGAGCAGCAAGAAATAGACCTGTGTGGCTCTGTCATCCATGGAATATGAATACATAGCTTGTCCTGCCGCTGTTCAAGAAGCAGTATGGCTTAAGAGATTTCTTGAATGTCTAGGAATGAAAGGCAAAAAGAAGGGTCCTATTCTGATACATTGTGATAGTTAAACCGAAATAGCCTATGCTAAGGACCCTACTGATCACAGTAGGACAAACCACATAGACATTAAATATCATTTTGTAAGAGATATGATCATTAAGAAACAAGTGACCGTTCAATACCTTTCTACTCATAAGATGTTAGATGATCCCCTTACGAAGCCCATTGCCAGAAACCCTTTTGTTAAGCATGTAAATGCTTTAGGCATGCGTAGAATGTAATGTATTGAACGTTATAATAAAATGATGCATTTTCAGTTTTTCAAATATATTGTGTATATATTAATGCATAGGCATGAGGTATGCAATTCCGTATGTCGTACAGGTCAGGAAAGGTTATTTCGCTCACACGAACAACCGTCTTCCCATGATTTACAGGGGCGTGGGATGATAAGACGAGCAAATGATCACCATGAGATGGGTAAGGAAGATCTTTGCGCTTGAGTCACCTCAGTTGAACTGAGATGAGATCCGCATATATACATATGTCATGGATCGAGGCATAATTACAAAGGATGTATCATCAGACCTGTAGCCAGGCAAAGGACTCTCTTTTACAAATGAGGTTCCAAAAGGGAATGATTGTAAAAGGGAAGTTTTGGTTCCAATGCTGAGGGCATTTGAACTAAAGTCTGTACGGTGAAAGATAAAGGTAAAATCGACGTACACTATTGTAAAATCACCGTAGCATGCAATTCATACTGCATGTGCTTGAGAGAATGATTGTAATATGGGACATAGGTGATAGATCCCTAGTTCACTATAGTGTGAGTCCCATGAAGGAGAAATCCTTCAAACGATGCCCTCAGGACTTAGGTAGGCATCCTGAAAGCCTGACTTGGGGCTAGCTACTTTAGCTGAAGCTTTATGATCATGCACGATTCGATCAGACAGCTAAAAGCTAGGAAAGCGACCAAGTCGGGAAAGATCGATATTTCTAGTAAAAAAGGAAGGTCTATCTTGAAGTACACCTTTTGCGGTGGCATATGTGACATGTCCCTTACAGGTTATACGAAAAACTAGTAAGTGTGGATACCACACGCATAGTAGGCAATCTAGGTCAAGTTCAGAAACAATAGAAACTATGACTCAAGAGGGATCATATATGCCATGAGTTGAGTATATGACAGACCTAGGGCATATGAGGCAACAATTTACAGGTTCACAAAGGGTGTCCTTGGATGCTGATCCGATATCAAGGATTTCTAGTATCACAAGCACCAAAGGTTCTGAAGATGTAATACCCAAGCAGTCACGGCAGACACCAAGTATGAAACAAGAAGAAGATGTAGTCGTACAATGGGTGGCCCTTCAAGTGCGAGTGGGAGATGTTGGACTTTGGGTCCAAGTCTGCCCTTGATGGGCCGAACTATTTGATTAAGGACATAAGTGGCCTTATCAAGTAATAAATCAATCAGCATAGATTGTTGCTTGGTAAATAAGTTGGCAATTAATTGTGGGATTATGATTGAGAAACAAATCGCCATGATTAAGAAATCGATTAAGAATCAATCAAATTAAATCACCAACTTGGAGAGCAAGAAAAGGGTGCACACACTACCTAATTGGTGGTCACTCTGATCACTATAAATAGGGTGTGCCTCTAGCATTGCAAATCACCCCTGCCATTGAGCTTTCTGGCAATCCCCTCTTATCTACCATCTTGCTTGTTCTGGTGCACTGTTGTGCAAACCTATATTAGACTCTTGTAGTCTAATACTTGTGTGGGCTCCCAAACCCAGATCCAACTCTACCGGTACGCGTTTCTACAATATACTTAATGCTTATTATTCCTTCATAATATGTGTATTATGTGTCTTGTTTATAGCTGTTCAACTATATATACATGTGTTGACATCACAATATCAGGCATAACAATATAAATAACCAATAAACTAAAGTCTAACTAAATGCTATAACCAACTAACTAAAGTGTAACTAAATGCTACCCATTATCTCTAATTTATTTATTACACTCTGTCGGCTTACATGGCGATAATTATCTTTGTTCATGGATGGTTGGTCATTGAATTGTTTGAGTTCATTGGATTCTGTGTCTTGAATTTTTTGTGTTCATTGGATGTGGCCGGTTGGCCATTGAATTGTTTGAGTTTATTGATTTTTGCATATTGAATTGTGTGTGTTCACTGAATGTGGTCAGTCATTTATAAGTTGCTTACTTGACTTTCATGTATTATGTGGTTTAATTTGTCTTTTTGGTCAATAAATTGTTTGGTTTAGACTTTATATATGGTTGGTTAGTGATTTATGTGTTAATGCAATTAGTTGGTGATTGAATTTTTTGTTTTTGGTTTTCAAGAATGTTGTATACATAACTGCTCAATTCAAGAATGACATTCAAGAATGGTGTGCTCTTGAAGCACCCAAAAGTTTTCTCTCATTTCTGTTTCTCTCATTCTCTTTCATTTTGTTTTGGGGTGTATGAACACTTTGCTTATTTAAAAGGAGAGGTGTTTTAAAATTTGGTGAAGGGTTAATTTGCTCAAGAGAGATATGAGTGCCAATTTCGAACTCACGATTGGATGGGAGAGATTAAAGTGCCCTCAGGATCAAACCAAAATGCCGAAAGGCATGTAATGGCTCTTCTTTTAAAAGTTAGATAATAAACAAGAAAGTGTTTCTTTGTTTCTCCATTTTCTTTTTTCTTTTTCTTTTTCTTTTTTTCTTTTTTTTTTTTTCCCCGTTGTTCATAGAGAGGAAACATGACAGTGAGCGTTCTTTCTGTTCCTTTCTTTCTCAAGAGAGGGTTAAGGAGCAATTTTGTTCTGAAAGTTTTCACCGAAGAACAATTTTGCTCTAAAAGTTTTTCAATGGCAATTTCGCCCCTGAAGCATAAAAAAGGGAGCAATTTTTTCCTTACGGTTATCTCAGTTAATTTTAACCATTAGTTAACCAAACATGCTAAGTTGATAATGCATGTGTCATCCACTTCAGTTTTTTTTTTTCAAAGTTAGATTTAAAACTTACGGCGTAAATTTACACCTTAACAAAAATGATGTGGGTGACATGTAAATTATCAACTCAACATATTTGATCAATTAACGGTTAAAATTAACTAGGATAATGATCAGGGGTAAATTTACTCTATTTTTTACACTTTTGGGCAAAATTACCCCTCATTAAAAACTTTTAAGACAACAATATCCTTAACCCTTCTAAAAAAGCTGGAACCAAAATATGATAATCAGTCCCTCTAATTCCCTTTGAACCCTAGATGCGAAATCCCAACCCACTTTATCTCACAAAATTATAATTTTCCCCGAGAACATTTAGATTCGGGTGGTGGATTTTGGAAGTTAAAGGCGAGGGGAGATGGGGCGGCATCGGACTGTCTTAAAAAGAGACTCTGGTTTGTGGGTCGTAGTATCTGAGAAAGTAAGCCATTTTCTTCTAAAATCTCTCCTTTTTTAAACAAAAAAGAATTTTTTTTTTTTTCTAAACGGACATGTTCAGCTCATATGTTATTTTCACCTCATAGTCTCTGTTTTTTTTTTTTCATTTTCTTTCTATATTCATGCCGAGAAAAAATGTAGTGTTGGTTTGGTTTCATATTTTTTTAGAAAATGTTTTTGAAAAACACTAAAAAAAACACATGTCCGAAAATGTGTTTTTATTATGAATTTTTTAAAAAAGTTAAAATTTGTTCTACAAAAAAAAAATCAGGAAATTTTGTGATGTTTTGTTGCCTTTTGCTTTACAAAATTAGAGAAGATGCAAAGAAATGAAGAATGTTGTATTTTCATTAATGACAATCATACAAATAAAGCGAATTATTCTTTTTTCTTTAGTTAGGGTAGGCACTTATAAATAGGATTGAACTCGCAATCTCTCACTTATGGAAAAGCTTTCATATCACTAGATTATAAAACCATCAGTAATAAACTATTCTTTCACCCTTCACTTCATCATTTTATATTTGGTATGAAATACTTCACATATTTCCCCAATACTTTTGACCTCATGTCATACCACAATTGATCTTATTAGATAACTACATCTCATAAAACTATTCTTCTTTATACTCTCTCTTCGTCAAGTATTTTGATTTAACATTCAATTTGATAACATGTGATCTAATCAGTCATAGAAATTTCAATTACCATTTGAGTCTCTTCTTGTGAAACTAATTACAATTAGTTTTTTTTATTTTTGTGCGGCTAATCTGCCCATACTGGACAATTTTGAATTGTGCCCTTGCTAGGCAACTAATTACAATTAGTAAACGAGAATCTAGTCACTAAACACAATATAAACACAACATTTTACTTAAGCTTACAAGAGGTTGCTATGCCTTTGGTCATTTTCAAAACACACCTTGCATTTAAAACAGAGGCAGTATTATTAATGACCAACGTAACCAAGTAACATTCCTAGCTAGTAGCCCTTGATAATGACACAAAAGCTTTCTTTTTCTTTTTCTTTTTTTCCCAGCACCATTACATCAATTAGCGACAAATTAGTCTTCTTCACAAGAAGTTGAATCCATCAATCCGTCTCTGTTTCTCCGTTAATATTATTCATGTTAAAAGATGTCATGCCTTTGGTCATTTTCAAAACACACCTTGCATTTAAAACAGAGGTAGCATTATTAATGACCAACGGAGTAACATTAATTCCTAGCTAGTAGCCCTTGATAATGACACAAAAGCGTTCTTTCTTTCTTTCTTTTTTTCGAGCACCATTACATCAATTAAAGACAAATTAGTCTTCTTCTAGCATATTTGGGTCAATTCCATGCATTAGGATTATAATTCATTTATGCTAATTCAAGGTGTTTGGTTCACACAGTTAAGTAATCCTGATTATAGAAAATTATGTAATTTCTATCGCATAATTTTGAGTGTGTAATCTAAATTCAAGCATCTCATGAATTAACGTATAAACATTTATAGCCTCGATGAATCAATATTTAGATGTTTATCCGTTTATAGAGAATTAAAAAGGTCATTTCATATTTATTTTAATTTTTAAAATAAAATATAATTTTATTCTATGATTTATTGATCTCATGCATGCAAAACAAATGTTCCATTTCATCATTTCATTACATTAATTTCCCACTATTATATTCTCTATAATTCTTTGAACTAAATAAGTACTTGGTGTTGGAGCTTGTTTCTCGCTACATCCATTCCCAATTGCAAATTAGTTAGGGATTTTCATGATAAATTTATGAAATAAAAATTTTTTTATATGGTAAAATTTAATTAAAAATATCACGTGTCCAACATAAATGGGAAGTCTATATATTTCCAACAAAGTCTACGGAATATAAATATATTTTATCCCATGTTTAAACAATTATTTTTTATGCCAATTTTTCTTTTTCTTTAATTTTGCAAAGGACAAAACTCCCTCTCTTCCAATCTGCCTGTATCTAATTATTTTTGATGCTCTTCGATTTTATGGAACAGGTTCATTGCATTGCAGAAAATTGAAGACAGGACAAAACAAATTAAAATGTAATTGTTCCAACGTACAAATAGTGAACAAGGCACAAATTCTCCCAACAACAACGAGCAGAACAGAACAAAACAGAACGAACCAAGCACTTGACAATACAGATTTGCACTTGACAATAACGAGCAGAGAATATTTGCAAGTACGAACCAAATTCACATGGCAACAACGAAACAAGCACTTGACAATACAAATACAGATTTGCAAGTGAACGCACTATGAACCATTCCCTTTCTAAACAACAACGAGCAGAACAGAACAGACCTAAGAACACCCAATTATAGAAACTATCTGTAACTTCACAAGAAGTTGAAGCCATTAATTGATCTCTTTTTCTTCCTTCATGATGAAAGAAGCCATGCGTTTGGTGATTTTCTTGCCTTTCTCAGATTCAGGATTAAAGATATGATAAACATGGTCTTCTCCTTCCTGTTCAAACAATTCCAATTCTCCTTTCCACCCACTTTTCTTCACACCCTCGTAGAACCAAACAGCTCTGTCCCTCAACGAATCTTTCTCTGCAATACACACAAGAATCCTTGAACACCCAAGTCCATTCAAGCTTGGTGCTCCAGGAACAAAAGGATTGATCATGGGGTTATCTAACCCACCTGGAGCAGAAGGGTAAGCAAATTTCCAAGACAAAACCGGCACGGTCTGGTCAAACCCAGAAACCGGTTCAGACCCAATTGGAGTTGAACTAATGAAAAAAGGATGAACATAAATGGCACCTAAAATTCTAACCCCAGCAGGCAAATCTTCAGCCCCACCACGCATGGCGATGTTATGAACAATGTTACCTCCGGCACTATCACCAGCTATGAAAACTCTACTGAAATCTCCATAATTTAGCCATGGCTCGTCACTGGGGTTTTTTGTCGGAGAGGTTGCTACCCATTTAAGGGCTTCCCAGCAATCTTCATAAGCTGCAGGTAGATAGTGTTCTGGAGCGAGCCGGTACTCTACAGAGACGACGATGACTTTGGCTTCGGAGACGAAGAGGTTTAAGTAACGGTGGTAGAATTGAGAGAAGGTGGATTCGAAGAAGAATCCGCCGCCGTGAAAGTAGACTAAGATGGGGAGTTTTGGGTGGTCGTTGTGGTGGAATTGGGTGGTGGATTTTGGAAGATAAAGGCGAGCGGAAATGAGGGGTTCGTCGGAGATGACGATGTCTTTGGAAGAGACTCCGGTTTGAGGGTCGTTAAGTGACGGTGGTATAAATGGGGCTTGACAGGGGCGTTCGACGGTGCCATTTTTGTGGAGACGGATATAGGTGGGGATTTCTGCAACTATGTCTTCGTTGTTGGCCGTGGTCGCCATTTGCTAATTGAGAAGAGAGTTGTTAGACAAAAGGCAAGCCAGAGTAAGGTAAAGGAGGAGCCAACCTTCAAGTCTTTAACCAATAGTCAACAGTCAACACCAGCTTATTTATAATAAATTTAAAATTTTTTTGTGATTTATTTAATATTAAATAGCTAAAGAAGAGTGCAGTGAAAATTTTTCCTAATTCTTATGCTTTCAGTGGATATTCCCATCATTTTCTTTCTCCTCATCTCATTTCTACCATTGATCAATAAATAGACAGTTAAGATTTAATGATTTATAAAAGTATGATTATATATATATACAAATAAATTTAATATATTAAAATTTGATATGAACAATTTAAAACTACATATTATCTAAAAATAGAAAAAATAACAGTCTTACAAATGTTAAATCTCAGCCATTTATTTGTTATTCAAATAGTGGGAATCAAATGAGGGGAGAAAAAAGGGGAGAGAGAATGAGAAGAGGATCCAAATCTGTAGGTTGACTAATCTCAATCTTCCAAGTTTGTTATGTTATGTAGAAATTAAAACATCTTATCAAACTAGTGTTGCTATTATGAATCGCGGCCATTGAAGGCCAAACTTGACCGTTGATACTATAGGGTTTTCGATGTGGCGCTAGCACGCTAACAAGATGCCAATATAAGCAAATTTTAATACTATTCGCATGGTAGCATCACATAGAACAAGTTTCAGGGGGCTCATATTTCTCTGAAAAAATAGGGATGATGAAAATAACAGAGAAAATTTTAAGAATTAAGTTGTATGTGAGGCAAGCATGCACAATCTATAAGAAATGGGATCTGGTTTCCATATTCAGCAGATTTTATGAGCATGGAGAGCTAGGAGTTTCTGGGCTGTCGGATCTGATCTGGACGGCCCAGATCTATTTAATTAAAAAATATAGATTTTTTAATTAAATAGATCTGGGTTGTCCATATCAGATCCGATGCTCTAGAATCTCCTAGCTCTCCATACTCATCAAATTTACTTAGAATGAAAACCAATTTCTAAGAAATGAGTTAAAATGATAGGATTAAATAATTAATTTTTTATGTATATTTTTATTGGATAAGTAACAATATTCATTAATGCAATCATAAAAGTGCAGATTGTAGAGAGTTAATTATATTATATGATTGACATTCATTACCTTGTCGTACCTATCCAAAATCAAATAGATTCAGTAATATACCCATGTCCCTGTATAACATATGTGTATGTCTTAAAATAACTCGAGTGAAAATGTATTAAAAAAAAAGAATACGGCAAAAAAAAAATCTAAAGTTTTTGTTTTCCACCCTCTAAATTAGTGCGGCAAACGTTAGATCATTACGGAATGTTCACGTGTCTGCGGGCCACGTATACGGAATAATTTTCATGTTGGGGCATAGCTGATTTGGCATCACTTATTTTTTTGTAATAAATCCTTATTATTTAAGTCGAAATAAAATTATTCTTACATATTTATCTTGTATACTGTAAATCACGATTTATAAGCACTTATAATTAAAAAATAAACTATCTCAAACGAGTACTAAGAGAATTAAGGAAGATATTTAGAATGTTCTATAAAATACATGTCGCATTAACTAATTTTCTCAATATAATTAAATTAGGTAAATATGTTTTATATTAAAGATGAGAAGGAGTATTACAATTACAACTATTAATATTCCTTCCCTCTTGTACTAAATATAATAATTAGATAATTAATTTATAAAAATTTTAAAAAATTAGTGAAGTTACTTATTTAAAAAGAATGGGGAAAATTAAAGGTCCTTATAGTTTTGTTAAGTTTTGATCAGGTCCTTAAGCATTTTTTTTAAACTTTATTGGGTCTTTTATCTTTCCACTGGTAGATCCGTTAGTCCTTGCTGTTAAAAAATGACTAACGGTGTTAAATATTTTAGTTAAATTGCACTGAAGCATATTCTCTTTCTATCTCCATCTGTTCGCCATAGCCCACCATTCTCAGAGGATGAAGAAAGTCTCAATAATCTAAGCCATGACTCTGTCAAAATATTCAAACCAATGTGATTGAACACGTGGATATATAAACTAAACGATACACCCCCCATTTCACTGAACCTTGCACAAGGCAGCCACCACAACCCATCTTGGAGTTTGTAGATGAAATTAATCCGTAATTAGTTGTAACCATATTCTGCTAGACTGAACTGATTACCACGTGTACATAACAGACCCACTCTTTAACTATAAATAACAGTACCTATGAGCTCTGTAGAATCACTTTGACTACGAGCTCTTCACTCTCAAATTCTCGTGTCTTACTTTCTAACTTGGCATCAGTTGCCTTCGATCCATTTCCTTCTCTCATGGCGAATCTTGACTCTTCGTCGACTCTCATTTCTTCTTCCCTTTCGACTATTCCTGCATCTTCTTCTCCAATGCAAATCAAAGCTGTTCCTCTGCTGAACAGCCTCAATCAATCTCGTTCTGTAAAGTTGACAGATCCACTAGCACAAAAATGGTGTTTAAGACCTGTATATTTAAACCAGTTATAACAGATAAGGTCTAAAAAATATGACCGGTGGTATTTTGGTAATTATGATCAATTTCTAAAACCGATTCTATTAAAATAAGGTCTTAAATATATTATTGAGACCGCTTTTATAAACAACTGGTCTTAAAACATATATAATTTAGAAATATAAATATATGTAATATATTTTCTAGACGGTTCTAAATATAATAGGTATAATATATTTTCTGAATTAAAGATAATTAAAAAAAATGATATGTTATTTTTTTAAGACCGATTGTAAAGAACAACCGGTATCAAATATTAAACTTTGAAGACTAGTTGTTATTAGAAACCGGTTTAAAAGGAGAGAAAAAAATTTATTATTTTTAAGACCGGTTATTTTTAATAATGGGTCTAAAAGAGTATTTTTAAGACTGGTTTTGAAAAATAACCAATCTTAAAAGTGCCTTAAATATTTCAGGGCTGCTTCAGCTCACGCCTAATTTCAACTTTGAGATATGATACTCAAGCTTCTTGTAAACCACTCTCTCAGTTCGCGACGGCTCCTCCTTCCCACATCGCTCCTCCATCCTTAACCTTTGCCACCGTCAACGTAGAGGTTCAGTTGAATACATTATCGTAAGGCTCGGCGTTTGTTCCTTCCAATTGGTTTCCACGTTGCCGTTGCTTGCCTCCCTTGGGTTTCTTCCGGAAGCTCGAACTCCAGTAATTATGAGATACATTTAGCCTTTTCTGTTGCTTGCTCTGAGGCATTGTTCTCCCTTTTGAATTATCTTAACTTGTGAGGATTAATGTAGAATATTATATGTGGATGCAAAACCTTTCTTTCCTTTCTCAGCCTTGATTCTGTAACTCTGTATTGTTGAATTATGTGTTTTTTATCTCTTTATGCACTTGTCTTCTCTTTCTCCTTTGTTTTATTTTAGTTAGACAAAGTTAGTTTTTGTCATTTAAGGTGCTTTGTTTTAGCTAGACAGAGTTAGATTTTATTTTGTTTTACGACTCCAATGAATTTAGGAGGTGGAATTGTATAGGGAGAACATGAGGAAGAAATTTCCATCTACGTTAAAATGAAAGTTTCAAGAGCAAAGTTAGAGACAATTAAATTATATGTAGTTGCTGGAAAATTCCTGATTTTAAAGAGGAATTGTTTATAGTAATTGAGAGAATTATAAAAACTTGGAAATTTATATAGAATTTGGTATTTTGATGCCCTGTACAATACTTAAGTGCCAACAAGGATATAACAAAGTCTAGAATGTTAATATAGTGCTTAAATGAAAATTGGAGGCTGAAATTTAAAGTGTCATGACCACATAGAAATATAAATTAACTTATTCAATTTCAAGTGAGGATAATGAGGTGTCCTAGTGAGGATACTCCGGAGCCACCAGCTAATATTAATCAGAGCAAGCCTAGCAATGCTCCGAGTCAGAATCAAAGTGAGCCCCAGAACCAGTCCATACGAAGGGGTAGAAGAGACACCCGATTGAGTGACATGTCCCTCAATCGGAATATTGGGGAAAAGATTCTGATTAAGTTTGATAGATATTGAAAACCAATTGGGCCTAATGCAAGCCGATACAAGAGTTTTGTCAGCCTCCTAGCACGCAACAAGCTTAGCATCTTGATAGAGGAGTGGAAAAATGGGGATGAAGACAGAGTGGCAGTTGAAGAGGTGAACGTTGCAGATGCACCTCTCTCTATCCCCATTGATGACTTCAAGATTGTGAGCAATGTCCTCAATTCTTTCATCTTGTGGCCAAAGAATCTGGTTTTTGACCAAGCTAAGGAAACCCCGATCATAGCCCTAACTGCACCTCCCTCCACTCAAGAAGTTTCACAGCTTCCAATGAATGTCATGCAACAAGTTATTCTAATGGTATATGATACATCCTTTCAAATGAGAGATTTGCTTACGGATTTAGGTATTGGCAAGTCAAGGGTGTAATGCTATCTTGAAAGGGATGATTTAATGTCTTTGGTAGCTTATAGACAACAGCTTACAGTTTTAATTGTCCAACTATTTTTAATATAAGTATCTTCTTCAATTGGAAGTAAATATTTTACAAATTACGCCATTAAACTTTCATTTGTGTGCTTGCATTATAGTAGGTACATGAATCATAGATTGGTTTCCTCTGGACAAAGTGATAAATTTGGATTCTTATGCCCAATTTAAATCCATGACAAAGGGACTACTGCTGCTATCAGACATACATACTTATCGAAGAGGTTTAGTGACACCGCAATTGAGTGTTTATTGGCTCTATATGTGCATGGATAAGAAACAAATATATATTTCATAATATATATAATGCTTTATATTTGTTTAATATATAGTCATCCTTTTTTTTAGGGATCATTGGCAATTGGTTCTTCTATGCAAGAAGAGTTATACTGTTATCCTCTTGTACTCCCTCCACTATAAACCAGGGAATGAATTGAAGAAGACCATGAACTCATAAGTTTTCTTACATTACCTATTGTTGGCGATTCATGGAATTTGTGCAAAATAAGTAACATTTGTGATTTTGATGATAGGGCTATGATGACATTCTGACACGCTGCTTGTGGTAAGCATGTTCGTGACATAAAAGACCCTACATGGATCATGCCAAAGGTTAGTACATATTGAATTGTTTTAAGAATGTATTCAATAAGCCATGCTTTTATACTTGTTTTAGTGATATCATGTTCTTTTTCAAAGCCGTAGGCAACCACCGGGGTCCAACTTATATAGGTTGTATGTTTTGAGACACATTTATAATATTATCACCCTAGGCATGACAAAATTTACTCAAGAAGTAAATGTATATTTCAAAAATTTTGTGTTACTTTTATTCTTTTTTAAGTAGCAAGTTAATATTTTGTCTGGCTTTGGTGTTACAGATGTTTGATCTTGTTGACCCCTTTCCGAGAGAAGATATTGATTTCATTTGTAATTGTTGTACTGAATTCATTTATGAGCTTTTACAACAATAGTGAGTTTTTTGTAAAACTGAGGAATTTTCTGTATATACTGAGGAATTTTTCTTCCCTCTACTTTTCTATAAAACTTGTTGGTTGCATGAATTGACATTGTTGTTCTTGTGATTATGTGAAATCATGCATTTATATATGTGAACTTGTTTGAGACACGTCATTGGCCTATGTGTTTTACAATTAATGCATGATAGTTTTAAACAACACATTACATGATGAAGGTGCATGTTATGTTATAAGTTCCCAATGAGAGAGCTAAAGAAAAAGGAAACAGTAAATGGAAGGAAAATGAACACCTTATAGCAACATTTATTTTGTTATAAGTTAGTTGTTGGTTGCATAACAAATTCCATATATGGCTTGTATAAATTGAATATGGGGACTTGGCATGTATATTTGGATATACAAGTTTAGTGATAAGTAATTATAAGTATGGTAAACTTGTTACTTAAATCTCAACTTTGCACTTAATTAATATGGCCTTAGAAGTAGCTTTTAGGATATGTGTTCTGGTATACTAACATAATCAAAGACAAGCAAAAAAATAATAATACTTTTAAGATTGGTTGTATGGATAATTGAAACAACTGGTCTTTAAAGTCAAACTTTTAAGACCAGTTTTATGGACAACTGGTCTTAAAAGTGTTTTTGTAGAGCTCTAAAAAGAGGTCTTTTAAGACTGGTGGTTATGATAACTGGTTTTAAAATAGTGTATTTTAAGACCAGTTGTAACTGGTCTTAAAACTTTGTCTTGAAGAATGTTTGCTTAACCGGTATAAAAAGTATCATGTTTTTTAGATTGATTGTATCAAGACTTCATCTAGAACTGGTCTAAAGGGTCATTTTTAACTGGTCTAAAAAGTCATTTTTCCACTAATGATCCAACTTTTTACTGTAGCATTCTCTCATTCTTCTAGCCTTACGAGGTCACCAAGTGGAGGTGTTTATGCTCAGGACCAAGCCTTATCCTCCAGAGTTCATCTTTGATGCTACCAGTGTTCGTGCATATTCGGATTATGACGATTGGATGGCGACAAATCAAATCATTTTTAGCTGGCTACTTAGCACTATGACGCTTGATGTTGTGTTTCAATTGCTTCATTGTCATTCCTCTGGATAGATCTGGAAAGCAGTTATAGATCTCATGAATGCTCAGACCAAATCAAGGATTACTATGTACAAGTATGATATGCAACGTATTCGCAAAGGCATTGGCACTATTGACGAATATATGGCTAAGATAAAGTCCCTGGTTGATAACCTTGCCATGGCTGAGAGTCCTATCTCCGATTTGGACATGATTACTCAAGTGTTAGCAGGTCTCGACGTCGAGTACACTTTAATGGTGATTTACTTGTCTAACAAAGATAACCTGTAAAATCTTTTTCTTAAAACTCGATTTTCCATACACGTAATCAAAATTTCAAAATAATCAACACTACTATACCAAACAGATAAGATTAAACCCAAAGGTTAATCATAATAAAAAATTCTCATCTTTACTTTTCAAACATCAAATACTGTTATCAAAAGATTCTCCTTCAAATTGAAGTTAAGCATGATAAAAAAGAATTGAGTTAACTCATTTGAAAACACCTATCATAATTAAAAGGATTAAAACTACTTAATGAACTTATTCGTTAAAACCTATAATGAATAATAAAACTCCTTTCTAATAATTTTACAACTCAAACTCTTGTCTGCCATGAATGATCACAACACTGCCATGAATGATCACAACACTTGGGCCTTGAGCTTCCCGAAGCTCATAATATAACATTCAACCATAAGCTTAAGTAATGAAACTGCCTCCTACATAATACCAAAACGCATTTCCAACATTAGAAAATATCCAAAACATGCATATGTGAATCCATGACATCATTTAAATAAATCTCTAAAGGCCTCTGGCCCTCTACTAGCTCACTTGCTAGTGACAATTTAACAATAGTATAAGTAAATTAAAGTTTAAAAATATGGCCCAAGGTATGGCAATATACATCAATAAACACATAAATGCACAACAGAGGCTATACTAAGATAAGGAGTTAACTAAGCCTCTAAAACTCTCCTTGACGTTCCCCCAGGGGAACTATCACTTGAAAAATGTTAAAACAAATAGGGTGAGACAAAAGCCTTAGTAACCAAAGTTCCAACTCATCATATATACCAACTTGTGCTAGTGAGGTGTCAAGTGAGATAGAATATAACAATTCATATAATATCACTTACATAATCTCATAATTATATAGATTAAATTATTCGAGTCTCTCTCAAAGGAGAACTACAAACACAGAAGCCTAACAAGGCCTATCCCCATCATTATGGAGACATACACACAAGCCACAATGGTCTATTCCTTTCTCTTAGGAATGAAAAGAGCTACAATAGATTGTCCTTCTCTCTAAGACAAATGAGCCATGTGGGCCTATCCCAATAATGACAAATTAGCCATGTAAGTCTATCCCAATAGGGACGAATTAGCCTTGTAAGCCTATCCTAATAGGGATGAATTTGCCATATAGGCATATCCCAATAAGGGAGAATAACCAACCCAATATGCACCAATGAGAGGTTTTATCACATGATACGGTTTTTCTCATACACAATCCACAAGGCCCTATTCCTTTCTCTTAGGAATGATAAGAGCTACAAGAGCCTATTCTTCTCTCTAGGATGAATGAGCCACAAAGGCCTATCCCAACATGGACGAATAATCAACCCAATGTGCGTTAGGGAGGTCTTATCACCTGATAGTATCTTTCTCCAACTACTCTCTATCAATCATAATCAATCAACACCATAACAACAACTCATGCAATATGATTATCTCATGATTACTCATGGTCATGCTTTTATAAAAGCAATAATCAAGGTAAAGCTTCTTTTCCAATACTTTACAATTCCATTTCAAAATCACAAATCCCACAAGATAATTTTCTTAAATGAAGAATATATATATATATATATACACACCATGCCAATAGAAAGTCCTTATCTCATTTCATCATATTATAATATCAAAATCTCTCAAAAGCAAGAAATTAACATCTACGACAAGTGGAAAGTAGTGACCTTTCACCAAGCAAGGAAACATTACCACAATCAAAGCTTCATGCTCAACATCAACAATCATAAATCAATATACACAATTCAACATCATCACACATTAGTTTATCAACTAATTGGGTAGTATAAATAACAGCTTAGGGACTTAGTCTCCTGTAGAGTTTTCAATTCCACTCTAGGCCACATTTAATCATCCCAACATAAATTGAGATTTCCCATTAGCTCAAACAACTTAGCTATATATATATAGTTCAAGTTTGTAGTTTTCAAGTAAAGGAAGATTCTCAAATCTCCCATAAACCATAACTACTCATTTTAACACAAATTTCTATTTTCTCTAAAAGTTTAAGTCACTCGTTAAATTCTTGATAACTTCCCAATAGTTTACTTTAACAAAAAAAAAAACTCAAAATTCTCAAACCTAAAATTCTATTTAAAATCCCAACCTCCAAACTCAAGGTTAAATCCCAAAACTAAACCATAAAAAATTTAATATTACCTCAAACAAACCCACATCAATGATCCGATTTAAATTTGATCTGTAAAAATATCATATATATCAAAATCCCTAAACTTTTCAAATAAAAATTTAATTTTTATATCCTCAAGTGAATCAATAAATAAATATAAATCAACAAAACTTAATTACTAAAATAGCTCCACAATCATATGGTCTGATATTGTTAAAACTCAACATTTACTCCAAATTCTAATATAAAAATTTGCTCTAACCGCCTCAAAAATATATCCATTAGAAAGAGTAAGTTGAGTAGAACAATCTTTATGAAGAGACTTTAGTGAATAGAAGTTATCTTCTTGCTAAAATGAACCCAAAACTTGCCCTAAGAAAAAAATGGCGGACGCTTGAACTGCTGGAGAAGAAAAAAAATGAAGCACATAGTGACACATTCTCACTCTCACCACAGATGAGTGACAAGTTGAGGGGCGAGAGAGGTTTCTCCATTTCCTTTACCGTCCACTTCCCTCCGCTTCTTTATTCTTACTACTCCCTCCGGTCCTAATTATAGGACAACATTTGGAAGTTGATCTTGGTTCTAATTATAGGACAAAGTTCTAATTTTTGTTAATTTATTCCCGAACTGCCCCCTATTAATACTTTCTCAATAATAATTAAACTCAATAATTAATTTAATAACACGCTTATATTCTATCAAGTGAGAGATTCTACTTTTTTTTTTTAAATGAAATAATTTTAAGATTTCTTTAAAAATATGTTCCTGTAATTATCCGTCCAAAGTGATTGATTTTTTCCCTAAACATAACCTAATAAAATATTGATTTCATTATCTTTTTCCCTTGGCTTAAAAAAACCTTGCCTTTGTATTATGCCCAATTAAATAGACATCCTCTTGGTAGAAAAATTTGAGAGGCAGGAGAGGTACAATGAAAAACAGAGGTACAACGTAACTGATGACATTTTAAATTTTAGATAAGGGCATTTTAGGAAATTAAATATGACTAACGAATTTAACTACTATCCTTAATTTCTTCAAAATTATATAACTATGTCCTATAATTAGGAAATGAGGGAGTATTAAATTAACTCTTAATGGATGAGCTTCAATATCCTATAACAATATTATTATAATATAAAAAACAAAAAAATATTGTATATAAATAAATTTAAATCATTAAAATTTAATATAACTATTTCATATTTTTATACTTTTATTAAAGTATTATATATATACACACACACACACACTTTTTATAGAATATTGAATTTCAACCATTCAGAATTAATCTAACTGTGAGAATAAAGAAGTGGACGAAAGTGGACAATAAGAGAAGTGAAGAAGCCACTCATTCCATTCCATTTAGGGGGTAATTATTAATATCCCAATGTCTTGTCTCATGAAAAAGGGTTGTGGGCCCTTTCTTTTATATATATATATATATATATATATATATATATTTGAAAAAACATTATTTTCCTTTACTCTTTTTGCCTTCTTCTTCTTTCTTTTTAAATTCTTTCATTCTCTCGATTATTTTTTCATTTTACTTTTATTTCTATTTTTTATTATTAATGATAACAGTAAATACAATTCAATTTCTTTTTCATTTAATTTTTCTTTTACTCCCATATACAATACTTTAGATAAATTCTCTTAATTTAATTAATTAAATGGTGAAATTATATTTACCATGGATTAATTTCTTCTTAAAATTATTTAAATTCTAGGAATAGAAAGTAGGATGATACACAACCTCTCTTGGATTGATGTTCATACTCGTCCTCTCACTTTTGAACGACACTTGGAACATCTCCATATCCGATATTGCTATTGGATCTAATCCTTCTGGTGGTTCTTCACATCAGATAGGTTCCTCTCATGGCTCTGGCCAACGTAACTCAGGCCACCACTCACAGCGTGGAGGAGGCCGTGGCAGGGGATAAGTGAATCGTTCTCGACCTACCTGCCAATTGTGTCAGAATGCTTCTACCATTTTGACAGGTCTTTAACTGGCAATGAAGATAGGACAAATGGTCAGAATGATCCGGCATATATTACTCCTCCAGATGTTGTCATTGATCCTGATTCGTTCATGGACAGTGGGGCAACAAATCATGTCACTCATCTAGATGCGCCTGGCAATTCTGAGTCAGGGAACCTGTCTGTTGGTAATGGCACTAAGTTGACTGTTAAATGCTCTGCTCCTCCTGTTCTGACTTCAGCCAATAATTCTTTATCATTGAAATGTGTGCTTGTTGTTCCAAAGATTAAAAAAAATCTTTTTAGTGTGACTGAACTGACTGATGACAACAACGTTATTGTTGAATTTGACTCAGAAAGTTGCTATGTTAAGGATAAGCCAACTCGCAAGGTGTCGCTGGCAGGGAGAAAAACTAACGGACTTTACAAAATGGGCCAAGCACCTCAGTTTCAGCTGCTGAAGGATTCGACTAAGGCTGAAGTTTTTCTAAGTGTACTTGGCACCGAAAATTAGGTCACTACTCTTCCTGTAATACTGTAAAACAAGTCTTGAAAGATTGTAATATCTCTGTTCCTTCTAAAGTACAGTTTAGTTTCTGTGAAGCTTGCCAATATGGCAAGTCTCATGCTTTGCCTTTTAAAGTTTCTGATTCTCGAGCTTCTGCTCCTCTGGAAATTCTCCATACGGATCTTTGGGGTCCAGCCCCAGTGAAATCAATAAATCGATTCAGATATTACATATGTTTTGTCGATGGTTTAAAATCTCTTTGACAAGCGTATTAAGATTTTACAGAGTAACTGGGGAGGAGAGTATCGCTCATTTTCTCCTCTTCTTGCTGAATCTGGTATTATCTTTCGCCATCCATGTCCACATACCTCTGCTCTGAACGGTCGTGTCGAACACAAACACTGCCACATAGTTGAAGTGGGTCTCAGTTTGCTTGCTTTAAGCCCATATGTCCATCTCTTATTGGTGGTAGGCTTTTTCCATGGCTGTGCATATTATCAACAGGTTGCCTACGCCAGTACTTCATATGTCACCTTTTGAGGCTCTATTTCAAAATAAACCAGATTATCATGCTCTTCGAACATTCAGTTGTGCTTGTTTCCCTTGTTTATAGCCCTACAAACAAGCATAAGTTGTAGTTTTATTCTGAGAAATGTGTTCATATATCTTGGTCCTAGTGGGAGCCACAAAGGTTATAAATGTCTTGGTCCATCTGGAAAAAATTATATCTCCCGTCATGTTCTGTTCAACGAATCTGATTTTCCTTATTCTTGAAGTATTTATTCTCCGGGTTCGTCTCCTTTTCCATCGTGTTCTCTTGAAGCAGTGGATAAGCTAAGCGATGTTTTGTCTCATTCTCATGTTGCCAGCTCTGTTGTACCATCGTCTTCACTAGCAGACACTTCTCCATATACTCTTTTAGGTGGTACGTTCAACCCTTCTTCTAATATGACTTCACCAAGGGCAGCCTCTAGTTCACCATGGCCCAATTCTTCAAGCCCAGCACCTTCAGCCACTACTACTCTCACAATATGCATCCTATGGTAACTAGGTCCAAGGCCGGTATCTCAAATCCCAAGACTCCTTTTATAGGCTTTATTTGTTGGACTTTGAGTCTAAGTCCGTCCTTGATAGGCCGGACTATTTGATTAGGATATAAGTAGCCTAATCAAATAAGAATAAAATCAGCATTTATTGCAGATTGGAGAATAATCCAATAATAATTATGGATTTGTTAATTGAGGAACAAATCACCATAATTAAGAAATTAATTGAGAATCAATTAATTTAATTACTGTCTTGGAGAGCAAGAAGGAGTGCATACGTTTCCTAATTAGTAGCCACACTAAACCACTATAAATAGGGTGTGTCTCCTCAATTGCAATTCACCCCGCCATTGAGCTTTCTGGCAATCTCTTCTCTCCTACCATCTTTCTGGTTCTGGTGATCTGCTGTGCAAATCACAATTAGGCTCTAGTAGTCTAATAATTGTGTGGGTACAATTATGGAGCATTGGAGTTTTGACCTGCATCCGAACATGGGTTCGCCCCGGTACGCTAGTTCTCTCCTCTCCTCTATACTTTATTTTTTTCTTACATTGGTATCAGAGCCTGGTTGATCCTGTGGTTGTGCTTTATTCTTTTTGAATAATTAAATGGATATAATTTGTTTATATCTCAATCACTATTTATTTTATTTCCGCTGTGCTATCATATATATGAGTATATATGATGTTAATATATAATTGCATCCTCTTCTGTTCTCTTATTCGTGTATGAATATGATAATTTTTCATAAAATATATATTCCATTATATATTGCTTCTTATGCGACAGTAAAAGAGTAGATGCTGTGTGAAGTTTCTTACTTATTTCACCTTCTTTTAGCATGAAAATATATGCTGTTAATTCTTCCTTGGACATGCCGTATGTATGCGTTACCTATCTCTGATTATGCATATATGAATATCATGTTGTTAATATACATTTTGGCTTTTCCATGAGTTCTTTACTGTCTGTTCTTTGTATATTCATGCGAGACTATCTCTCCTTATCTCATGTCAAAGCTTCGTTTTCTCCTCTTCTTCTCACTTCTTCGATCTCTTTTCAAGTTGGGTGTTTTTGAAACCTATGTAGATTCAAAAACAAAAAGACCTAACCCCTCAAAGGTTAGGAGAACTTTTGAGACACAGAGGGCACACATCAGGTCAGATTACGCTGCACCGTTAACGTTGAGAAAAAAATGGGGTGTTTGAAATTGAGTGTTTTTGCCTAAAGTAAGCCTATGGATGTGTAGAGCTCGAAGAGACGATTCCAACGATGCTTAGAATGCATCAAACGGAGTTCGGATGAGGGAGAAACAAAGGAAAGAAGTTTGTGGGTCATTAGTTGCCGCCGCCACTTCACTCGTGATTTGATCAATGAAACAGAGGTTTTAAGATCAAATAAATGTCATGGATTTGTAGTTCACTAAACTAGGATTCCAACGACACCAAGAACGTGAAAAACGGAGCTAAAACGAGGAAGATATGGCTTCTCGAAGTTTACAGGTTACGATGACCCGCCAGAGCTCCAACTGGATCGGGCTAACCCGGCTGGAGGTTGAAGACGATGACGTGGCAGTCAATGCCACGTCATCGGTCAACCCAACCCACATGGCGCCAATAGAAGTACACCACGTCAGTGTTAAAAGACACGTCATGGCCACCTCACGCCACATTAGCCCGGTCTCGGTCAAGCGTTGACACTTGACCAGTCAATGGTCAACTGTTGACTGGTCAAAGTCAATAGTCATCCGTTGACTGTTGACGCAAAAAAAAAAATTGACATATGGCACGTAAGGCCCACTAGGGCCTCCGTTTGACACGTGGCTAGAACCGTCGGAGAGAGGACGACGCGTGGAGTCACTGGAGCTGGCGTGTGTCACCTGTGGACGGCCACAAAGCGGTGTGTGGAGGTCACGCGCCACCGCCGAGAGTGGCCAACGTTGGAATTTTCTAATTTTTCAAGATTTTTCAATCCATACACCTTCTAGGGGCATGTGTGGGTGCATAGGACCTCCGATTGAGATGTGGTTTATTCCTAAAACTCTCTAAATTTGAGAGCTTTAATTTGATATATAATTTGCATATATTTGAAGCACATTTGGATGTGTTTTGAGTCAAAAAGGTGCTTATATGCACTTAAAGATTCCCAAAAATGTTGAAATTGAGTCAATGATGATTCTATTATTTTTGGGATAGGTTGGCTTACTTATTAAGAGTATTTCAGCTGCAATATAAGGTTAATACTGTAAGATTCTTTAAAAGTGAGGGATTATTCAAATGATTTTTTGAATATAAAATTCTATCCAACCTTAACTCAAACTCTTAAAGATAAAAATCTAAAAATTGCAGCAACTTGAAATTATTGAATAATAATAAGTCTTCCCATGCTTCTAACAACATTGATTCAATTGGGATTGAAGCAGTGACTTCTAAAAGTCAACCCTTTATCACAAAAATGTTGTGACAAATGACAAGACAGATAGAGATGTGAGAATTATCTCATCAAGTGGGTGGTATGCTGTAATTACATCCAAGTAAGTGGATGTAAACATGGCTAAGAGAAGCTGAACATTATAGAGACGCTATATGAGTTCATATGGTCAGAAGGACCTATGAGAGGGAGAACCTAGTTAAGAGACAATAAAATGAAGCTAAAGTTTTTTAATGTTCTTTATCATTGAATTTATGATTACATTCTCTGTTTTTAGAATTGAATTAGGCATATTCTCTTTTTGAACATTCATGTTGATTAGATGATATGGTATTATCTTCTTAATATAACTATCTTTGATTGAGTGGGGGTTTTTGGAATACGTCTAGAAATACAAAAGAGGAAAGTGTTCAATGAAGACTATAGTTAAAATGGTGATGAGCTAACTAGCATGATTGGGATGGGAGTCAACATAGTTGTCTCCTGAACATAAAACTAGTGAACTTATTATATAATCATCCTTTGTCTTACTTGAACAAATATGATTTTGTATACCATAATCGTTTACGTGATGACCAATTATGACCAAGTCTATTTGAATGAGCTTATGAGGACAAGCTTAATAGAGATATCTATGGAGTTAGAAACTCTTAAACCTCTTTCATTCAAGATGAATGAGATGCCAGGGACATCCTACCAACTAGTTTTCAGCATTTAGAGGCTGAAGCAACCGAAGGATACAGAAGGTTTATGCTATCAAGCATAGAAAGAACAACATTGCTCAAACTTATGTTGGTACGAGCAATGTAACCTTATCCAAGCCGTATAGATAGTATTGGAAGATAGTGAAATAGATGATCTTCTTCTATAAAGTTAAAACTAAATTAAGTTTTAACATAGTGTATTAAGTCCTAACATGTCATTTAGGCAACACTTCAGGCAAATATCAAACTAAGAAATTGAGACAAATATAATGCTAAGTTCTTTCTAACAAACAACAAGTGTACGTTGTGATAAGATATCTCCCAGTGCGTGGGAGTAAGCCACGTCTCTCAGTGAGTGGGAGTAAGCTGTCTCTTAGTGAGTGGGCGTAAGCCACGTCTCCTAGTGAGTGGGCATATATGAAAGCAAATATTGCTCCTGATATGCATATTGTGACCTTCAGCAATGTGATTCACCACATTGAACTTAAGTGTGAAAGGCTGAAGGATCCAAGATCCATCAGTCAAATGAACTTAGCTAAAGAGTGGGAGGATTCATCCTCTAAGCCTAAGGGTAAGAAACCTATAAGAAAAACTTGATCTAGAGGAGGTCAATGGTTTCTACAAAGATGAAGGCTGCATTGACAATCCTTTAAAGGTTGTAAAAGGTAGCAATCCACATGAGTTGTGGATGTTTCACAGAAGCATATGGCTTCATGTCAAATGCAAAGCAATAAAGAGATATAATCAAAAGATTGGAACTTGCACATTAACTCTGCATAAATAAACCACCTTGATTCACTCCATGCAATTGCAACTGACAGAATCATATCTTTGTTATCTCTTTAGTTAAGGATCGATATGACTATGATTCTCAAATCCTTTATTGGATTTTGATGTTTCTTTTTAGGGATAAAAGATTCCATTTCTTGTCATATGTACATATTGATCAAAAGAAATGATTAAACTCGCAAAAGAGTATTTGCTAAACAATGTGTGCTAAAGGGTTAATACCCTTATGAATAAGTTGAGAACTTATTCTACCTGGCAAGAAAGACAAAGAAACATTTTTTGAGAAAACCTACTGCAATTGGCAAATTATATCGTTAGTGAACCAATGAACGTAAGGGCAAAACACAGAGCTTGGTGTTTCGTTAATGTTGTGGATGTTTACTTGAAATACAGTAATGTTTACTTGATATTTGAAAAGTGTGAAGCTGTTAGATAATGGCTAAACTAGTTAGGAATCAGTTAAACTAAAAGGATAATACCTTTCAAACTAACAAGGGTTAAATACACCCACGTGATTAGTTTAAGCTGCTCTGTGTACAAGAAAGGCATTGTTAGGCAACTATCAATACCTAGAACCCTTTAACATAATAGAATTGTTGAAATGGAGAGATAGACCTCTCCTTGACATGGTTAAGTAAATAATGGCATAAATGAAATGATAATTCATATGTTGGTATGTAAAGTCACAGCTATTATCTTCACACTTAACCAAATGCCCTCTATGTCAATCACGACCTTACCCTATGAATCATAGGAAGAATTATGGATATAAAGTTGCTGACCCTTATGGTCTTAACGAGCTTATGCCTGATACACTTTGCAATTCTTCTTAACAGGTCCTTCTTGTGTCTTTCAGACACTTATAGGTAGTTATATGGATTCCTTTTTGGAACTAGCCAAGTATATGTTTTAGGCAACTTGTCACCTAGCCAGGAGGTGATTGGGAATAAGTAGGTTTTCAAATCTTTTGGAGGCATATAAAACCTAAAACACTTAGTGGTTAAGGGGTACTACAATGAAAGGTTGTCCATTGTGCATTTTAACTCTAAACTTTGGCAATGACAGCAAGCTTAGTCTTGAAATTACATCAAGATAATGTGAAGGCTGCTTTCTAATTTGGAAATTTTGGAAATTGGATGATGAACTCTACATGAAGTAGCTTAAGGGCTTCGTAGAAACAATCACCCAAACAGTAGTATATGAGGTTTCACAAGGTGAAAGCCTCATCAACTTTGAGATAATCGAAGAACACTATATGAGTCCCAAACGGTCTAATGATGATTCTTTGTGAAGTCATCCTTTGTCAAATGACATATGAAACAAGTGTCAAGGGAGTTAAAGGAATAAAGGATCAGAGAATCCTTAAATTCTGAGTTGAGAAAATTATAGGTTGAACAAATATCTTGAAAGACAAGGTAAACGGAGATTGCACAAGGAAGATACAGTCTTTGCTACCTAAGACATGTACAAGTGTGATCTTTAGGCATCTAAGGATGCCAAACTGCAAACCCATGGACACCCCTGAAGTCCAGGGCACAAATCCAAAAGAGGTTATATGTCCTATGAAGAATCCAACACAAAAAAGGTAGATAGAGTCCCATGTGAGATTATGGTTGGTAATATGAATGTATACATTGGTGTACATAAGACCAAATATTTTTTGTCAGACTTGGAAGTTGTTTTTTTAGTCCTGCTGTAAAATGGGTTATGAGAATAACCATGGATTAAGTTGTCAAGACAACAACTTTCTTTTGAAAGGATGCTCCAATACAAGATCTAGGCAAATAGTGATGGAGTAAGGAAATATACAAAGTATTTTTTCCTGTTATCCATGGAAATAGGACACAGGGCATGTTCTGCCATCATTCAAAGTGCCATATGGCTAAAGTAATTTCTATGAGAGATTGGAAATGAATGGTGGATAGAAGGATCCAAACGATAGCATGTTATGATGAGGATCCCAAGTATTACAGCAAGGTGAAACATACTCTTTGATATATCTCTGAGAGATATGCTTTCAAAGAGGGAAAGTGATAGTTCAATGACCTTCTACTGACAGAATGTTGGTAGATCCCCTTATTGAGCCCATATCTTGATTTTCATTGAGTTAGTAAAAATCTTGGGGCACAAATAAAATGTAAGGTCGTGAACTTCTTTTATATGAAGATAAAAGAAATATTATGTATGTTATGAGTAAATACATATAAGGTATACAAGTTTATATGTCGTACAGGTCAGAAGAGGTTGGTTCACTCACACGAACAACCATCTTCCCATGTTTTACGGGGGCATGGGAGGGTAAGACGGGTAAATAATCACCATGAGATGGTTAAGAAGAATCTTTGCATTTGGGTCGCCTCAGTTAGATTGAGATGAGATCTATATGTGTACAAATACACATAAAATGTATCAAAGCATAAGAACAGACCTGTAACCAAGCAAAGAACTCTTTTTCAGAAGTGAGATTGTAAAAGAGATATTGTGAAAAAGAAAGTTCTGGTTTAAATGTTGAGTACATTTTGGAACTAATGTTTGTAGGTGAAAGAAAAAGAAATCGACGTACACCATAAACCGTTCACCTTAGCATGAAATTCATATTGCATGTGCTTAAGAGTTAGACTGCAATACCAGATGTAGGTGAAAGATCCCTAGTTCACTACAGTGTGAGTCCCAAAAAGGAAAAATCCT
The DNA here is from genome assembly GCA_963210345.1 of Inga oerstediana. Lineage (NCBI taxonomy): Eukaryota > Viridiplantae > Streptophyta > Magnoliopsida > Fabales > Fabaceae > Inga > Inga oerstediana. The sequence goes on along the minus strand of OY723399.1, from coordinate 73,478,902 downwards.
TCCACGATGCCCTTAAGACTTAGGAGGCATCATGAAAGCTTGGTTTGGTGACAACTACTTTAGCTGAAACTCCATGATCACACTCGATTCGGCCAGACGAGTAAAAACTAGGAAAGCGACCAAGTCAAGATGGACTGAAGCTCCATGATCATACTCGATTCTGGTGATCTGCTGTGCAAATCACAATTAGGCTCTAGTAGTCTAATAATTGTGTGGGCATGGAGCATTGGAGTTTTGACCCGGATCCGAATATGGGTTCGCCCCGGTATGCTAGTTCTCTCCTCTCCTCTATACTTTATTTTTTCTTACATTATTAATTCTTCTTCTCCTGAACCCAATACAATGTGTGAAGCATTACTTGACTCTCGGTGGCATAATTCAATATTGCAAGAATATAATGTTCTTGTCTGAAACAACATGTCGTGTCTAGTTCCCTCCTCACTACAACAACCCACTGGAAATAAATGGATTTTAAAGTAGAAATTCAAAGCTGATAGTTCTCTTGATAAGTTGAAAGCTCGTCTTGTAGCTAAGGGGTATCTTCAAGAACTAGGGGTTGATTTTGGTGAAGTATTCAACCATGTCATCAAGATAACCACTATCAGAATTGTTCTTACTCTTGCCTCAACTTTTAGATGGCCTGTCCGTCAAGTAGATATAAATAACGCTTTTCTTAATGGGTTTCTCTCTGAAACAGTATTCATATGGCAATCGGAAGGTTTTGTTGATCCAAAATGACCTAATCATGTTTGCAAATTCATCAAACCATTATATGGCCCAAAGTAGGCTCTTCGTGCATGGTATGATTGACTTCATCTCACTCTCCTCTCTCAGAAGTTTTCAGATCAATGGTGGGTGCTACACACCCCCTGATGCGTACTATGCTGCATGCCCCTTTTGGGGCCCTTCCCAAATGTATTTTTTATGGTTCTTTAGATCCTTAGATTTTACATGAATGAGCGGCATTTTGATATTTTATGGGTAAAAATTGGTGTTGTTTTCAATTTTTATGATTTTTCAAAGATTCAGTGCAGTTTTTTTTTTAAAAAATGGTGTAGTTTTTTTTCCACTCAGCTCGGCATTTGTTATGCTGTCATTAAGCTTAGTAGTTTTTGAGTTCTCCTACTAAACTTCATTGGCAAGCTCTCAAGAGGTTTCTTTGATATTTGAAAGGTATTGCAACTCATGGTCTACTCCTTAAATCATCCTTCTATAGGGCTTTGGTTTCTTCTTTTGATGCGGATTGGGCTTCTTGTCTTGATGATCGTCATTCCATAATTGGGGTATTTGGTTTTTCTTGGTGATTCCCTCGTTTTTTGGTCCTCTAAAAAACAACCTGTCATTTCTTAATCCTCGGCAGAGTTTGAATATAGGGGTTTGGCAAAACATTGCTACTGAGCTCTCATGGGTTCGATATTTGCTTCATAAACTGCAATTTTCTCCCTCGACTGCTACTATTATTTGGTGTGACAATGTCAGTGCTATGACTCTTGCTTTGAATCTGATGTTTTATGCTCGTACCGAAGATATTGAGATTGATACTCATTATGCTCGTAACGAATCTAACATTGGAAAGATACAAGACCCAATAAAAAGTAAAAAAAAAAGCTTAAGGACCTGATTCAAAAATGAACAAAACTAATTTCTTTAAAATTAATTTTCCCTAAAAAATAATGTGTTAGTTTCTTTAAAATATCGTTTATAATTATTTACATGATATATTATTTCCTTATTGAAAATCCCCATTATATACAATGTTTAATAAATAAATTATAAAATAGGGAGACAAAGTGAATTGAGATTTTATATTTATAATTAAAATAAACATTTTTACTAACTCTCTGGTGTACTATATTCTATTTATCAAATTTTGGACACGTGAATATGAATTATTTAGCATTTGTTTGGATCAGTATATCTTAAGAAGTTTTTCATTTTACAAAATAAATATGAAAAAAAGTTTATTTCATAAAATAATTGGTACTACCTCTGGTCCTAAATATAGGACATAGTTTGTAGTGCAAATTGCACTACAAACTATATCCTATATTTAGGACCGGAGGGAGTATATTATTATATACTTTTCCGCACATAATTGGGTCAGGGGGTTTTTTATGGAAGGTTGCTTGGTCCATAGAAAGGTGTTGTCCCTGATGACTAGGGGATTAGCCTAGAATCTTGATTGGACCAGTCTTATTGTGTATCCATTATGGGCTCCTCTCATCTGCAATTACAATGGCAGTATTGTAATTTTATCCAAAATTGTTTCCTGTTGCAACACCCTGTAATGCTGAGACTAGAAGATGTTATCAGGGTTATTTTTGGAAGGCAATTTGTCCTTTCCATTCTGGATTGTTCCACCTTTTTTGTGCTTTTCTGATCCTTGCTTTTACGCTTCACCATTGTGGCCTCTCCACTAAAGTGGGGTCTGACTTTCTTGTATACAACATGTCCTTCCTTTATGCCAATTTCGTGTTCTCTTAAAATGTTGAACCTGGATGTTAAGACAAAATTTATGCCCCCATTACCTTTGTCCTTTCTGCTACCTCTGTTATATGGAGGCCTTTTCCTTTGTACCTGCATCCATACTCTGAATTGGCGCCTTTCCCTATCATTAGTCATCGATGATTGTCGAAGCTCTGACGACACTTGCTTATTCTCCGATTGCATTGCTTGATGTGCTTCCATTGTTTTGGGGCATGAAGTTTCCATATGGCCATATCGTCCACCTTTAAAGCATATAGTTGGAAGCCCTCGTACTCAACATAGATCATATTACCATCCACTTGGATCTTTGACGTTAGTGACTTAGTTAGGTTGAGGATGACTACTATCCTTGCAAATTTTCCTCTATCACCAGATTCTGTGTTGTAATATATTAGTATAACCTCACCAAAAACACTACCAATCGACCTTATGATGGTTTAGAGGTAATATCTAGCTGGTAGTTTAGGTAGTCTGACCTAGAAAAACACTTGGCTAATAACATGGTTTTGAGGTGTGAAAGAAGGAGTTTAAGGCTAGATAGTGAGATAATGACCAAAAATAGTCCATGGGCTATTAATGAGTGCATTTTGATAATCAAGCTCTTCCTTGAACTTTACTAGGAAGCAGTCTTCTTCCAAATCAGTAAGATGGATTGGCCCAGTTGGTTTCCATATGTTGTGAAGCTGAGTTCTAAGAGGGCATACCCTATTGAATGTCCCAGAAGCTTAACTACTACAGCAAAACCCATTCTCTTATTGAGGGCCTCTAGTATATGCGCTGCAAAGTTAACAGAGGGAATGGTGTCATTCAGTTCAATGGTCACATCCCTTTGATGAAGGGTGAGTTCTTCATCTTTGTTTTTGTTCATATCATCTATATCAATATTAAGCAGCTTGTCTTTAAAAGACGGGGATGATTTCACAATGGGGTCAATATTGATCTGCATATTATTAGCGCTAGTTTTTGCATTCCCCTGAGAGTCAGGAACAACTTCTATCAAGGCAGTAGGGGAAACATAGGTTTCTGGTGATGATATCGTCAGGGAGAGGGCTAGCTCTATAGCTTTATTAGTTTCTCCCAGTTTCACTTTCTTTGTATTTCGGTCTTCACCTAGATGGGGGGTGGTTTTGTCTTTAGGTTGCTATAAAAAATGGTATGAAAGAGATCGCCAGAAGGGTCCAACAAGAATTAAATAATGCAGAAATGTCATGAAAGCAGAGGGAGTTGATCTTATCCCTACAGAATCCTCCTGATTATGATTTCTGTCTATAATAACTTGGAATTGTCAAGGGGCCTTGAATAAGAGTTTGGGTTAAAGGTCACTTTTGCTCCGGAAGTATTCACTTGGGGACAATTTTGCCCTGGAAGTTTCAAATTTGGAGCAATTTTGCCTTGCGTTAGTTGACCATTAGCCGGGGCAAATTTGCTCTAAATTTGAAACTTCTGGGGCAAAAGTGCACCTTAACCCAATGACCGTTAGTCAGGCACATCGAACACCACGCGACATGCTGTGCTCTTCCAATAACTGGACCCTACCTCTGGCTGAGCCAGGGTGGGCAGGCTATTAAATAGAAAAGAGAACTCTTCCTGAGGCCCCTACCGACGTCTCCAGAGTCACTAATGTTACTATCAGCTGTCACGTTCCGATTCAGGAATTTTGATCCGAATCCCTTTTGAAGTTAGCGTGCTGCATGCTATCAGACGGGCTTCCCCCGTCTCTTAAGATTGACTAACTCATATGCAAGTACCGTTCATATGAAACATTTCCCTCTTCGGCCTTCAAAGTTCTCATTTGAATATATGCTACTACCACCAATATCTGTATTGACAGTCACTCTGCCCGAGCGCTGAAGTGTGCTACCTATACCCGGCTGTCGGGGTAAGTGCAAGGCCCTGATGAGTAGGAAGGCACAGCAGTCACTGCAAAACCTAGGGTGCGAGCCCGAGTGGAGCAGCCGTCAATGCAGATCTTAGTTGTAGTAGCAAATATTAAAGTAAAAACTTTAAAGGAAAAAGAGAGGAAATTCCATGTGAACGGTACTTGCACATGAGTTAGTCGATCCTAAGAGACGGGGGAAGGCCGTCTGATAGTGTGCTGTACGCGTACTTCGAAAGGGAATCGGGTCAAAATTCCTGAACTGGGATGTGGTAGCTAACAGTAACATTAGTGAGTCCGGAGACATCAGCAGGGGCCTAGGGAAAAGTTCTCTTTTCTATTTAACAATCTGCCTACCCTGGCTCAGCTGGAGGTAGGGTCCAGTGCCTGGAAGAGCACAGCACGTCGCATGGTGTTCGATGCGTCGGACTAATGGTCATTGGGTTAAGGTGCAATTTTGCCCCGGAAGTTTCAAATTTTTAGCAAGTTTGCCCCAGCTAACTGTCAACTGATGGTCAACTAATGCAAGGGCAAAATTGTTCCAAATTTGAAACTTTCAGGGCAAAATTGGCCCTCAAAAAACTTCCGGGGCAAAAGTTTCCTCAAGTGAATACTTTTGGGGGCAAAAGTGACCTTTAACCCTAAAAGTTTCCTCTCAATTTTCAAATATCTTGTTGCTAATAATAAACTTGTTATCTTTGTTTTAGTAGAGCCTAGAATATCTAGAATTAAAGCAGATAAGGTAATTCGAAGACTGGGATTTTTGCACTCTCATCGTATTAAGGCTAGAGGTTTCTCAGGAGGCATTTGGATTCTCTAGTCCAACTGGGTGGATATTAATATCCTTGTGAATAACACCCAATTTGTGCATATGGAAGTTACTCACAGTGAGGAAAATAAGAAATTCATGTTTATTGCAGTTTATGGGATCCCTCAGGCTACTTTTCACAAGTACGTGTGGAAAGACCTTTCTTAAATTGTGCCTTCACCAACTTACCCCTGGATTTTCTCAGGGGATTTTAATGCAACCTTAGGTAGAGAAAATAGATCACAAACCTTAAGACGCATTAACCATGGCTGTAGCTTGTTTAAATCCTTCATCAACGAATATGGGCTCATCGACATGGGGTTTAATAGGCTAAATACACCTGAAAAAGGGTAACAACTATGGCTAGATTAGACCAAGCTATCTGTAGTCCATTATGGTTGACTGCATTCCCAGATAGCCACGTCCACCATTTGCCCAAGCTTTTATTAGACCATAGATCGATTCAAATTCATCTGGGTATGACAAGGTCGACCCCAATTGAGAAGCCTTTTAAATTTTTGGCATCCTATCTAAGCTACTCTAGCTTCCCAAAACTGATTATTGACTTATGGGACCCCAACTCCAATTTATTACGTAACATCAAATCCTTCACCTCCTTTGCTCAGCGATGGAATCTTGAGGTGTTTGGTAATATTGGAAAGCAAAAACAATGTTTACTAGCAAGACTCGGAGGGGTACAGTGCCACATCGAAGAAAACCCTTTTTCTGAGTATTTCACTAATCTGGAACAATCTCTGAGGGATGAGTATGAAGAAAAATGTTTCCAAGAGAAGGTGTTATGGTTATAAAAATCAACTTCCGATTGGATTTATTTAGGAGACCATAACACCTCATTCTTCTACAGTAAAGCCTTACTCCGTTAGAGACAAAATCAAGTCTTGCAACTAAGAGATGAGCAAGGGTACTGGGTCAACCAAGAACAATACCTAAGAGGATGACATAGGAGTACTTCAGTAATTTGTACTCACTCAGTGACCTTATCTTCTCTCAGTGACCTTATCTTCACACCACTAAGTACTAAAGGTGCGTTTCCCTTTCTAAACCAAGCTGATCTGGCAAAACTAGAAAATAGAGTTGAGCTGCAAGAAATTAAAAAAGCCCTCTTTAAAATGAAGCCCCTTAAATCGCCCGGAATTGATAACTTGCATGCCTTGTTTTATCAAAGTCAGTGGTATATGGTTGCTCCAAATTTCCTTTCCTTTGTTCGTGAATTTTTAGATAAGCAGCAACTGAATCCTTTTTTCAACAAAACTGTCTTTGCTTTAATACCTAAGTACATAAGCCTAGCTATCTCATTGAATTTCGTCCCATAAGTCTGTGTAGTGTGGTGTACAAAACCCTCACAAAAATTCTAGCAAATAGAGTCAAACCCCTTATCCCTCAGCTAATTGGCCCTTATCAAACAAGCTTTATTGAAGGCCGAAGCATTGTTAATAATATTATAATCTCTTAAAAAGTGATCTACTCAATGATGAATAAGCAACGTAAAGGAGGATGGATGGCTAAAAAAGTTGATCTAGAAAAGGCATTCGATCTACTCAAATGGGACTTTATTGCTAAGACATTGCGAAGTGCTTGTTTACCAGATCACTTTATCAATCTAATTATGTCCTACATTACTACCTCCTTAATGCAAGTGCTATGGAATCACATTCCTTCTAAGGTCTTTCATCCTAAGAGTGGCATACGACAAGGTGATCCTTTATCTCCTTACATCTTTGTCTTATGCATGGAGCTTCTCTCACAATTGATAAGTGATGAGGTTTCCAAGTCAAACTGGAAGCCCATTAAATTGGGCAAACGAGGTATCCCTCTCTTACATTTGTTTTTCACGGATTGTCTAATCCTTTTTGGACAAGCTTCACTGACGCTGGCAAAAATTATTTAGAACATCCTCCTTCAGTTTTGCAAATCCTCAGGGCATAAGATTAGTCAAGCCAAAAGAAATATTTATTTCTCTAAGAATGTTCATCACTCTCTTAGAAAGTCCATCTGTGATGACATGGGATATCAACAAACTTCAACAATTGAGAAATACTTAGGAGTGCCTCTTATTATTGGTCGTGTCTCACTTAATACTTATAAGCATATTCTCAGTAGAGTTCAAGGTAAACTTGCTTCCTGGAAGAGCATATCCCTTTTACTGGCAAGGCGAATAACTTTTGCATGATCAGTCCTCTCCACTATCCCTTTTTACACAATGCAAATAACTCTTTTACCCACCATTTGCTGTGATGTAATTGAAAAGGTCGTCAGAAAATTTATTTGGGTTTACTCTAATGATGGTGGAGGAGTTAGCCTCATTAAGTAGAGTGATCTTTGTCAACCTCTTAAAAACGGAGGATGTGGCTTACTTGGCCTCGAATCACAAAATCAAGCTTTACTCTCCAAGCTAATCTACAAGATATACACACAACCAAAAACCTTATGGGTACAAGTACTAAGTGGAAAGTATGGGTTCCAATGCAGACCTGAAGAATCGATTAGGACGCGATGTTCACATTTTTGGAAGAACACTGTAAAGACATGTGAGGAGGCATCCTGTCATATTAAATGGACCCCAGGAGATGGGCGACAAATTAGAATTTGGACCAATTTTTGGGTTGGTGACTTTAGACCCTTAAAGAACATTGCTTTCTCACCCATCCCTCATTCTGAGATCAACAGACCAATCCAGGATTTTCTTGATGCAAATGGTAAATAGAAAAGGTCTATGTTTAGCCATCTCATTCCGAATGATGTTATCACTGTTATACTGGACACAGTAATCTGCAGGGAACTAAAAGAACCCATATGTTTCTGGAATTTAACTCTGGATGGGGATTTCACTACGAAGTCAACTTATCGAGCAGTTGAATCTGTAAACTGGAACAATGTAGAAGCCAAATGGGCAAAAGTTTGGGAGCTCCCAGTTGTACAGAAAATACGCACATTCTCTTGGTCATTTTTGAAAGACAAACTACTCACAAATTGTGAACGACAAAGGAGAAGAATGATAGATGGTGCATGATGCTCCCTTTGTCAGGGAGGTATAGAAGACATTAATCACGTCTTTCGCCCTGCACTGTACGTCAAAGAAGCTAAGATTTTGTTTGTTTGTTTTAGATGCCTTTATAAATCCATAGAGGATAGAGCATTGTACATTTCACATTAAAGTAATACAATACTCCTTTCCACTCAAAAAAGAGAAGAAAACGTGATGGTGGCAAAGAAGTGTCTGTGTTAGTCTCCCAAGCTACAGCTCATATGGGCAAATTAATATGAAATTCAGTTATTTTTTATAATAATATGATTAATTAAGATCCATAAATTGAAAATGATGAAGATGCTCTCATAATTATGCTTATATTTTATATTGAATTGCTTACTGATCATTATGGGCCAAAAAAAAGATTTGCTTACCGATCACATTCCCTTCATTTGTAGTCTTCGTATTGTCCATCTTTACACAGAATAGCTGCAGAGCATGAGCATGAGCATGAGCATGATGTGTGGATTAGAAAGCAATAATCAATCAGAGTATTATTATGAATATTCTTTAAAAGCTTGAGCTGACTATGGACCCTGATTGGGATTTTCAAGGAAATTGAATAGAGGTAGGTCCACATTCCTTAAGCAACAAGGTTCCATAGAAACTCCAAAAGTTTTAGTGTAATAAGCACACTTATTATCTAAATCAGTATTTAAATACCCTCAAATCAATTAGGTTTTTGTGATTTAGCTCTTTTAATTTCCTAATTACTTATATTATAGTTAATTATAACTATCAACAAGTGCTTAGTGTTTTTGCGGAAAGTATATTCCCTCATCATCGCTTTTCTTGTCATCTCTCACAATTTCTAAATCCTATTCGTCCAATAAATCTAAATGCTTATAATGAGCCACGTCATCCAGCTACTTTGTTCTTCCACTCCTCTTCCCTCAGCCAACTCCCAAGCCTTGGATAACAAACCAACTCTCTCCTTCTTCCTCTATCTCTCACCGCCTAACAAAGACCTCCATGGCATCATATGGGTTGGAGAAGTGGATTCTAGCTCTGTCGACCAGAGTTTGTGGTAGAAGATCAGCGGGATGCTGTTTTGGTTGGGTTTGAGCGGCCACAGCTTTCAGCTTCCAAAGCTCTAGTTTTTTTACCTCCTCGAATGTTAGATTTGACTCTTCAAGATCTCTTATCAAAATTTTCCCCCAAAATTTTTAAACTACTTGCATTTTTGAGATTAAAGAAGGTAGAAATTGCAAAGAGACAAAGATTAACAATCCCTTACTGATCCTGGAATTTCCTTACCCCTTTCGAAGTTTTTGATGTTTTTTGGTTTTGCATAACAAAAAAAAATGCACTGAGGCCTCAAATAGATAATTTTGCGTTTGGTTTTAGCACCTGTGGATTTTTTTTGCCTCTTCAAACTTTTTGGAAGAAGACTCAATTAACTGACCTGAATATGGTGAATATAAAGTTTTCTTGTCAAGATGAGAAAATTATAAAGCTTCCATGCATAGTTGATTCAAATGGGTATGACAACTTGTTGAATAATGCTCAGAATAATATAAACAAAGGTGGGAGATTGAGGATAAACAACTGAAAGAAGTCGAATGAGGGAATAGCTTGATGACATGGTTCATTATGAATTTTTGGATTGATTGCAAGTATAGGATTTAGAGATTATGGGGAATGATGACAAAAGCGATAATGAAAAAAACTGGACCCGTGTTTTTGCCAGTATTGTCCTGTATAGTGAAAAAATTGTCATTCTTATAAAAAGATAGTTTTTAACGTAATTATTGATTTACTGCAATGTAGTTATGATGAATGTGCTCTAATAAAGTTGTCAATTAATTCCAAAATAAAAATAAAGTTGTCAATTATAATAGGATAATTGTGAATGGAGTTGATTGGCCAAAAAAAATTGTTAATGGAGTTGTTGGAATAATAAAAACGAACATTTCTTTTTCTTCACATATAACTATAACATTTTAAAAATATAGTTATATGGGTAATCTATATATGTCACCTCTGATGGTGATAGGGTTGTTATCACAACTATTGAACACAGAAAAAGAAAAGGGTTGTTATCATAACTACCATTAGGTTGAACAATTCCTTTGCTAGCCTATTCTTTTATGTAATAATAGATCCTAGCTAGGAAATGAGGAATGAATTGAATATATCATTAGTTTTGCTGAGAGAGAGTACTGGCTGGAAAAAGATTGAGACAACAAATAAATATATTTTTGTTCGAGGCACAAATATAGGTAGGATTAAAATGAATGAGGAGACTATTGAACAAATACTTCTTTATTACGTTGGCAAAAAAAAAACTTCTTTATTTCATGTAACGATATTGATGTAGTTCAATAATGTAGAAAATATTGATACAATACTACTATAGATTTGGGCAATTATAAATCTTAATACATAACGATTACAACAAATAAGCATTGGGTATGTCGAGAAAGAAGTCATTCAAGGATATATAATGCTTAAATATAACGGTTAATTATGCGCATCGTCATGTATTATGAGACGGAATTTGCGAAAACACAAAAGTAATGGTGGTAGCAAATAATGGTAATTTATTTAGTGACAAAAATAACGGTTCTTAAGAAACAACCATCATGTAATACTTACAAGTGATTAATCTTCCAACACGTATATCAGTGAAGACAAAACATAACAGTTTTCAGAAACAACCATCATCTAACTCTTTCATAATCTTTCATAGCATTCGGACCTTCAATGTCATAACACATAATCCTTCGTAATCCCATTAAACCTTTATAAATCATAACTTATAATCCTTTGTAATTTGTTAGACCTCTATTTAAACTCAACTATTTATTGACCCTTGTGATTCTTACTATTTTTCTTTATCGGCCTCACCCTTCTCTCCTTCATCATGCTAAGATCTAAGGGAACTCCTTTGCCACCGCCACCCCCTCCTCAAGGCTTGTTGGTGGCAACAAATGGTTCAAGTACTAAGGATCCTAACCATGTTGCCCCCTCCACTATAGCCAGCGCACCCATCCCCTCCACCATTCCTTCTATTGCGCCAAATGACAAGATGGCATAAGAGAAAAGAGTACTGGGGAAGGGTCTTATTATCATGAAGGAGGTCGAGAAAGCAAATTAAGAGAAAGGGGAGGAAACTTACTGTGAGATGGAACAAGAAAGGACAAATTATGGTGAAGTATCGGCACGTTGCTTTCGGCCGCCCACCCGATCGAGGTAGCTAATAAACTGTTAGATTTTACAATTTGTCATTTCTTGTTTCATCTTATAGTAAGTTTCCTTCCCTCTCTCTTAATTTACTTTTTGGAGTCCTTCATGACAACAAGATCCTTCCCCAATGCTCTTATTTCTTGTGTCATCTCGTCTTTCGGTGCAATAGATGGATTTCCAGAGAGGGCATTGTGGTTAGGATCCTAAATACAAATACACAACGTTTATTTAGTAAAACTTGTCACTTAATAGAAGAGCATGCAATTAAATAACGGCTCTAAGTTAATAAATGTTAAGTTAATAATAAATTAAAAAAATTGTCAAATACATAACGTTTATTAAGAATTAACAATCACCATTTATAAAATATAATAATCTTTAATACTAAAAAGACGTGATGGCTAGATAATCCATGAAACACTCTCTCTATAAATGTCCAAAAACTGAACTTTACATCTTTACTTCCATTTCAACTTCTCAAAGCCAACTTCTGTTTCAACAAAACATTATGGATAAATGTAAGAGAACATCTGATTCATCATCTGGCAAAAAGCAGAAAGATGAACTCCCTCCACTAACAAGCATTAAAGGGCTCGTCCAAGCAACCTATGAGTTCCATCATATGGTCCAGGTTTACATGTAAGAGCAAGGACACATGGACCAATATTTGAAGAAACTTTCCTCTCTTGTTCGCTCTTAAAATAAGAACATGGACAAGCTAATGGAGAAGAAACAATCTGATGAAACATCAAATTCTTAAAATATCTCTGTAACTTTTTATTTTTAGTTTGTTTATTTACTTTGTCTCTTTTTTTTTTGTAAAATAGTGGTTGCATAATCAACCATCAATTTTTTTTAAAAAAAGGTATATACATTATGGTTATTAAGTAATAATCGTCACTTAGATTACCATGCAAATACATAATGGTTTTACTTTTTAATTGTCATATATTGTCTCACAAGAATGACGGTTCTTACAGTAAAACCATCATGAAACGTTAGATGAACAAAAAAAGAAGATTTGTCTTCCAACTTTATATCAGCAAAACAACACAATGGTTTCTCTTGAATAATCGTCAACTAAACAATGCAAATATTTCCCCTTCCCCACGCTTATGATGAGAATACTCTATACTTCTTCGTTCTTCGATGATCTGCATGAGAACCAAGTAACCTTTCATCACCGACAGCTGCGTGCAACTGCTCATCTTCAACTTCCAAAGTGCACAATGATGGTTCAAACCTGTCACTTCCAATTTATATAGACTCCCTATTTCCTTATGCTTATTATACTATTTCTTCTTCATCCTCCTTTATTCTTTCAATCACCAAGATGAAACGCCATGTTGAAGACTTGCTAGAAAATCCATGGTGTCATCCTCCTCCTCCTCCTCCTCCTCCTCCTCCTCCACAACCTTCTTCTCTACCTCCGCCTCAAGTGGAGGCAATGATGTAGCATGCAAGACATATTGACCATGCTATAAGGAGGCTGGCTTGATATTTGTTGAGTATGAACAGGAAGGCCAATCTCATTCTTCATGAGTATGAGATTGGCCACCATAATCTTGACATACTCTCAGATAATTTAGGCTACTCCTCTAGTAAAAGTATCCTAATGATATGAGGTTTACTGAAAATTTAGGGAACTTTTGATTCATTCAAATTGAAGGAAACAAAAGTTCCTAAATTTGCAACAGCCATTAGATAATCTATCAAACAACTAGTCATCAGAGGGTGATATTATTTTGTTTTATTTTTATAAAATATAAAAATATAATTATCTAGGCACTAGTTGCACAAAAAATTGTTTAAAAAAAAAAATATACCTCATGGTTATTAACTAATAACCGTGATATATGTATATGTTAAAACAATGACATAACTCACTGTTATTAACAAAGAACTTTAATAAATATAATCAAATAAATAACAGTTTTGTCAATACAACCATTATGTTAAGTCTTAGGAACGACAATAAAAAAAACCTACCATTCCTCTTTTATTTAAGCATGTGAAAAGGAATACACTTGACACTTAGTCTATTCGAACGACATCATAACACTCCTACTCCTATTGTCTTTTTCGACCATTGAGAGTGATTTTCAGTCGAGCCCCACCATAAAAAGCTTTCATCTTCTCAACGACAATCGTGCTAGTGAATACTTTCATACTTTTTTCTCAGTGACTACCGAGTGAGTTGCTTTAACTTTCCCTAACTCGCGTTTTCATCGTTTGTGAGCCCTAGCTAGGTCACATTCCTTTGATACTCTGTTCTCCTTATTTGATTGAGGTTCCTTTTGTGAACTCACGATAGATTAAAGCATTCAAGGTGACATTAACTTGCTTTTGTGAAATTATATTTTTTTTTGAAAAAACCTATTATTGCTTTGATCGAAGATTCATTTCCTGTTACAAGAAGTTGTAAACTCATTGCTTTGACTAAAGGTTCCTACTTTATTTATCTTTGTTTATGTAACTTCTAGACACATGATTCCTAAGTAAATGCATCTCCTTTGTTGGAAGTATCCATATATCTGGAAGTTACTTTAAAAAGTTCAATAGGGATGTGATGAATAAACTTGTTCAGTTTTACCGATGAGGGTCATACATGAATAAGCTCTGCGAATAAATTAGTTCAGATGTACTGAGAGTCATACATGAACAAGATATGTGAAGGTGACATATTGAATTGCTTTTGTGAAGTTAAGTTTTTTTTTTTTGGAAATTTCATTATTGCTTTGACTGAAGGTTTGTCTCTTGATTTTCTATTGAGCAAGTGGCACCAAATTAAACGCTATGAAATTCAATATTGTGATCAATCGTTGACTGTTCAATGTGAGAGTTTCTGAGCTACTTGATCTCGTCTATATATATATATATATATAATAGAGTAGTACTTTTTATATCGAGTAGCAATGCAATTTGGATGGATTAAGATTTTCTCTGCTTTGGGGCTAGAATCAATCACACTCCTAAGCTATATATATAATAATGAAAATGTTCATCTCTACCTTGTATCTCTTCAGTAATTAAGCCTGGAAAGCAAAGGAAGATGGGGAAAAAACCAATATCCCTATCAGGAAGATGGGTTTACTTTCATCTCCTCCTTCATCTCCTTCCATCACCAAATCTGTCATGGCTTTCCATTGCACAAGATCTATTATTTTTCTTTTTGAAATTTGATTTTTTGTTTTCAACCAAGTTAAGAAGGTGGAGGAGGTAGGGAGAGGCAACATAGATTGAAGAAATGGGGGGAGTGAAGAAGGCAGGTGAAGCAGCAACAAACAAGGTCACTAGATCTGATGTGGTGTTATAAGATGGTGGTCGCTGTTATTGATTTCCGGCGTCACCATTGTTCATTGCTGGAGTTTGCTTGAGGGGGATATGGAGTTTGTGAAGGGTTAAATTGGAAAGTTGAAGGAGATGATGAGGGAGTGGGTGTTAGTGAGAGAACTGATAGGTGAAAAAGGTGAAATGGTAGATATTTATTTCGTCAAGAGTAGAATGATCATTTCATAAGGTTACTTATTTTTCCAAAAAAACCTCCATGCTTTACTTTTTTCTATGTCATATTCTCTAATTAATTTCTCAAATGGAGATTTATCCCCAATTTTTGAAAAATAATATCAGTATTACAACTATAACTTGATTGAAAAAATATTTTAACTTCAAATAAAATTATAAAATCTAGTCCAAAATGTGAACTGGAGGATTTAAATAAAACCAAAAAAATCATTCGGGATTTTGGGGTAATTAAGTGGGATAAAGTGAAAAAGATTAGGGAGAATTGCTTAAAAATACCTTTGGGGTAAATTAATTGCTGATTGCTACAAGTGTGCAAGCGATCTTCCATGTGTGCAATCGATCTTCTATATGTGCAAGCGATCTTCCGTGTGTGTAAAAATCTTCTATATAAATGTGCAAAAAATCTTCCGTTGTATGCAAAATATCTTCCGTTATGTTCAACAAATCTTCCATGATAGTATTCAGCAATTAATTTACCAAAAAGATATTTATCAGCAATTCTCCCAAAAGATTATAATAATATCATTATCGCGGAGATGCATAATTAACTGAACTATCCAGAACGTGCTTAGGGAATTAGCATTTTGATGTGAGGCATGTTGCACGATCCCGTATAATTAAAAATATTTTATTATAATATCAGTATGAGATCTTGTCTGCCGTTATATTGACTTTCAGTCAAGCCCGTGAAACTGCTGCCTTAAAGCGCGTTTATAGGAAAGAAAAACTTTAATTAAACTATGTTTACTCTGTCTTAAAATTTTAATATCTTTCAATTTACCCATATTGAATATATATAATATCTTTAAAAAAGAATATATGAAAAATAGCATATTCATATTAAAATTTAATTATGCGACTTAAAAAATGATTAAAAAATTTTTTCCCTCCCTCCGACTTATAAATATTAAATAGGATTAAAGGAAAGGGAGAATTACATTCAGGGATAAAATTATAAGTTCTTTGAACTTGTCAATTGAAGTCCTTGGATTTATCAATGGGACCATTTCTTCATTTTTTCTTTTATATGGGACTTGAATGTAATTCTCCTTTAAAAAAATATATTCTACACGGTGCACAATAATATTGTGAGGTCAAAGGGTTTGTTCTTTAATCTCCAACTATTATTAAAGAAGATTTATATGTGATATTTTCCTTATAATCTAAACACACGGTTTCATTTTGGCTTTGTCTGTGACTCGTTAACTTGGTTTGTACTCCCTCCCGTCTTAAATATAATATCCAGTTGATTTTTTTAGAGATATTAAGGAAGTTAAATAAGTTACTTAATTATATCATATATTATATGTCATTAAATTATATATCAGTTTATAATTCAGACAAATTAATTTGAAAAAAAAAGATAAATATAAATAATTTAAAGTTATTTAAGTAGCTTTCTTAATTTATGCAAAAAAGTTAACTGAGTCTTATAGTTAGGATCATGAGTAATATATATCAAGTTTGTCCGACGTGGGTGAGGCTTACGCAAGTAATTCCAGAAAATATGAATGAAATGAAGTTTGTTGTTCAAGTATAAAAGATTAGCCTTTTTTATATTTTGACATATAAAAAAGGAAGAATTAAGGGAAAATACCAAAATATACCTCATGAATTTCTAAAACTCTAAAAGGTCACATGAATATACAAAAAGACAAATAAGGGAGAGGATATGAATCTAGGATTTTAAAATGTTGGTATTTTTACAAAATTACCTCTCACTGACTATACTTGTAAAAGTAATAATAAATGACGTTATTAAAATGATAAATATCTTTATAAATATTGCCGTTCATGTTACAACTTACAAGTATAGTCAGTGATTAAATATCAATTTTTACAAGTAGGACTGTAATGTTTTATGATCCTTGAATATACTTATAATACGAACAACAACATTTATCAAGATATTTATCATTTCAATTACATCATTTACTACGTAGTTGATGAGAGGCAATTTCATAAAAACACCATCAACTTAGAATCCCTTATTTCTACCTTTCCCCTGTTTGTCTTTTTGTTCATTTGCAAGGCTTTTTGGGAGATTTTGGAATTCGTGAGGTATTTTTTAAGAATTTTCAATAGAAAGTAAAGCTAGTCTGACATGAAAATAGAACGGAAATTACACTTACAGATTAAAAAATCAATTCAATGATAATTAGCCTAGATTTAAAAAAAAGGTTATTTTCATTATCAGTTGTTGATCAAATTTTAATTTTAGTCACTTTAATTTATTTTTAAACTGTTGGTTTAGTTCCTATATATAGTTTTATAAGGACTTGATATGAGTTTAAATATTGGATCTCAAATCAAAACTTGTTAAAAATATAAATATCAACCGTTAAATTATTAAGACCAGGCTCTTATAAAACTGTAAGGACTAAAACAATTATTTGAAGCTATAAGGACTAAAACCAAATATCAATTAAATTGTAATAAATAGCAATGATATTAACACTTGAAACATTATGTTAAAAATGAGTGACAAATATATATATATATATATATTATATTATATTTATATAAACAAAAATATACACACACACACATGCATGTGAATTAGTGTTAGATATGGCTTTGAGGGAAACTGACTTTTTGTTCAAAAGTCAATTTAAAGTTGAAGTACTTTTTTTTCTTCTGATTTTTTGCTTTTAACTTTTACTTATTTATTTTTTAAATTTGAACATTTTGAAACTGATTTTTTTTTTTTCTGATACATATGAACGATTTGAAACTGATTTTTCAATATATCATCTAAACAAGTTAATCCCAAACTGAATCTTTTATAAAAGCTTATAACACAAATCAAATGATACCAACTCACTTTTCCCCAATTTCAATTTGTAAAAGTCATATGGAATAAAAGTCACTTTTGTCAATACTAATCCAAATAAACCTGTAATTGTTTCAATCTATATATGTAACTCATGTTAGAAAAACATTTCATACTCTAATTAACTGTAACTAAATTTATTTTTGAGACCTCACTATTTGTTTCTCAATATAAAAGAATATTGTTGGCCTGTTGGGTATAAAATCTACATTTTATAATTACACTCTTCGTTGCGGGTCTTCTTTCCATCTCTATCTGAATGCATCTTATTTAGTGATCAATTTTATGGAATCAGTCAATTGGAGGATCGATATCTCAAGTGCTCCAGATAAATATATCTATATATTCTCTGTTGGTATAATATTAGCCTCGTATATATTTATATCTGTATGTATATATTCCCTGTCCGTTATAGCGTGGCGTATTGTGGGTTATTTGTCTGCATGCAAGCATTCCAATATTCCATAGAACCTGATTCTATTTCGTGATTAAAGAGAATTTAATTAGTTTGAGAAAGAAAATGAAGGCGTTATTTGTTTGATATTAGACTTACTTGAGTGCAATTGGTTAATCTGGATTTATTTTCAAGAGTTTCTCTCATTATATATTTTTTGCGATATTCATAATAGAGTGATAACGACGTGAAAATAAGATGAAAATTTTAAAAAAAATAAAATCGATTTCATAAAAAAATTTTACTTTTTAGATTTTTTTTTCTTTTCTTTTCATTTTTAATGAAAATTTATAATTAAAAATTTTAAAATATCTTATCCACTTGATCTTCCTTTCTCTGAATGGAATTTTATTTTGGGCGAGATATTTCAACTTCATATCTTAGAGTTGCATAATTCAAGAGTAAAATACATTTTTCATATATTTTGTACATAAAAAAATTCATATATTTTTCCTTTGTCATGGAATCTCCCTTTTATGCTAAAATTTTACAATTTCTATCAAAAATAAAAGTTATATATGCTATACAATTAAATCTCTCCAATATATTTTTAAAATTCTATCTCCACCCACACAACACAACCATCGATCCACCATTACACACACACACACACACAAATATTATTTAACTAAATTAAAATTTTATTTTACTATAATATCCTTTCTTATTTTCCTATCCTTAATATATGATATATTTGGGACTTGATCTTGATCCTAAATATACAACATATTTTTTATATTTCTCAACATTTTCCTCATTTACCCGTATTGATATTCCCTTAAAAATAATCAAGCAAAAGTGAGAAGGAGAAAATTAAGGAAGATGAATAAGTTATTTTAGAGAATATATGTTATAGTAATTAACCTAACTAACTTCTTTAATCTTATCAAATTGAGTAAATATTTCTTATATTAAAAACCGAATGGAGTAGCATTTATGTGCGCACGCGCTTGTATATATGTTTAGTCCTCTTTGTTTGCGTCAAATTTTATTTTGATCCCTTAAGTTGATAATATGCATTTTTAATCATTCAACCTTAACACAGTTACTCTCATCTAACAAAAAATGATGATAATTCAACAAATTTAAGTAACAATTGTGCAATTAAATGTTGTCAAAACATTCACAAAGATGGAGTTGATTTCATTTAAAATTTTTTATTTAAAAATTTAAAAAATATTATATTTAATGGCACAATTAGATGAGAGCACCGATGTTAAGATTGTAGGATTAAAATGAAATTTGATGTAAACGCAATAGACCAAGCCTATTCTGTGTGTGTGTGTGTGTGTATCCAGTAATATTTTCAATGCAATTTAACTTTCAATTTACAATATAAATTGAGAAAAAAAAACACTACATATTGAGAAATCTTTGAGCTTTTGTCTTTAATGAGTTTATTATACTCGATTGGAACTAGTCAAGATGGATATTGGAAATAATGTTAAAGACCAAAAGACTATAAAAAACATATATACATTTACACACACACACACACAAAATTTAGCATCACTAATGATTAAGTTTGTCTGTTAATTATAAAGGAAAAGATTTAAATGAAAAGCTTTAATTTATGGACAAGAGACATAAAACAGCTTCATTTGTACTCATTATGCACAGACTGACAAACACTTTTTGTGTTATATATATAACATTTTCCCTCAAGATACCCATTAAATTAAAACAACTAAAAATAGAGTTTCAGTTTGACAATTGGCATGCCAATTATGCACAAACATTTGAAATCCCATACATATATTGTAAATTTAATTAATTTGCGACCCTATTCTTTATTATCATTCATTTGGCTGATACTGACATAATAATAGATTTCGAGAGGGGAAGCAGAGAGATATATATACTTAACAACTCAAAATTTACTCCTCCTCCTCTGATAGGTTTGAAACTAATTATCATGTTTACTCGTTAAAAAGACGTTCTCTTGAAGAATGATGAAATCATTAAGACAATTAATAAGGCATCTGAATTTTCAGCTACTCATATATATATATCCTGCTTCATGCATGCACGTATACGGCGTAAAAACACACTTTGCTACGAGGCTACCGAATTCCAAAGTAAATTAATATCACCTTAGAACACATATATTTGTGTATATATATTAATCTAAGACCTCGTAAAGTACATATAAACCACACACAGATGCATAACGCAGTTAACTTCTGAAAGCTAGCTGCTTCTTATTCTAGCTAATACTTCATCATCACACTCATACACCTCACAACATATTGTACAACAGTACAACAGCGAAGAAACACATCTACATATTTATATATATGTTTAGGTATATAGTTATATATATGGATCAACCTGCTTGGGTGTGAGGGGTTTGAAGATTTACGAGACCAAGAATCCTTTTCCTGCCAAAATAGGTATATTTGGCAGGATAGGCTCGGTTCCTTCCAGGAAGAGGAGTAGGAAACGAACTTGCCAGTGAAGCAAGAGATTTCTGAGCTTGATCTTCATGATGATCATAATGAACTCGCACACCAGCTCCAACCAGACCCATGCGTGGTTCTAGTTTTTGCTGAAACTGATGATGATGATCAGCCATGGCTTAAAGATAATACTAGGAGAGAGGCTAGGTTACGTTGGATTTTTTTGTTTTTCTTCTTGGTTTTTGATGATTATTTTGCAGAAAACAGAAACCAGGTATTTGTAGGAGCATTCATGCAAAGCTTGGAAGGGAAGCTTTTGGACTAACGTGTCAACATACTTGGAACTTGGAAGGTGGAATAATTTTCTTTTTTATTCTCTTTGAAATACGGCTTTCTTTAATTTTATCTTTCTGCGGAGAATCAGGTTCCTTTTTTTTTTTCAAACAAGCATCTTCATCTGAAAGAAATATAGAATCTATCATAACAGGATAAGTTGAATACAAACTGAATCACTAATGGCTCGATTTAGGTTATAAGAAAACCGTTTTTATGGTTGACTCGGGATGGGATTAGACTTGAGTCGTCATGAGCCATAGCATGGAATTGGACCAAGAAACGGAATGATTTTTGGGCTTTGACAGAAAAAAAAAAATGCTGAATATGAATAATCTATAAAAAAGAAAAAAAAAATGAATCTTCTAAAAACCTTAATATATTTTCATATCATTTGTAGCACTATGGTGTTATTTTATGGGAAAATTCTTAAAAAGGAACTTTAAAACCTTAAAAGACAAGAAGGTGTTTCAAATATTCATTTGAGAAATTTGTCCTTTTCAAAATTAAATGGAAATGACATAAATGTCCATTTGAGAAAACTTGCTTCCATTTTTTATAAAGGTTTAACGTTAACAAGTTCATATAAGGTTTTAATAAATTATAATAAGATTTTTCCAAACTCCAATTCAAAAATGATCACTTGCTATAATGGTAAGGTATTAATTCTCACTTCTGATAAAATCTTATCAAAACTTATTAAAACCTTAAATGAACTTGTTAAATCCTTATCAGAAGTGAAAATCAATACCTTGTCATTGTAGCAAGTGGTAATTTTTTAATTGGAATTTGTGAAAAGTTTATCAAAACTTATTAAAACCTTATCTGAATTTGTGAAACCCTTATCGGAATTAATATTTTACCATTGTAGCAAGTGGTGATTTTTAAATTGGAAATTGTGAAAAATCTTATAAGAACTTGTTAAAACCTAATCTAAATTTGTGAAACCCTTATCAAAATTGAGAATCAACACCTTGCCATTGTAGCACATGGTGATTTTTGAATTGTAGAGATGAAAAATTTTATCAGAACTTATTAAAACCTAATATGAACTTATTAAATGCTTATAATGGGAGCATGTTTTTTAAACTCAAAGGGTTATTTCTATCATTTCCATTTAATGTTGAAGAGGATAAATTAGGCCCTCACACCTCTTTAGTATTATGATTATTTGGAACATTTTTTTGTCCCTTAGCATTTTTAAAGTTTTTTTTTTCAGGATTCTCCATTATTTTATTCAAAACTTTATATATAGTGGTGTGATTATATTGGGAGATAGGTCTCTTAGCCTTCCCATTCTCTTATTTTCTAACCTTTGAATCCACACTTCAACGGTTCATATTTTACTTTTTTCCAAAAATAATTTATAAAATATTTTAAAAAATTTTTAGTGCGTTTTTAAGTTGTTGAGATTAAACTTTAGTACTTTATTAATTTTCATAATTTAACATTTTAATAATAATTTCATAAAAATTAACATCTATTATGAAAATAAGAAAATATAAGAGATTGAGATGAAGAGATGAAGACAAGAGAGAATTGTAGAGATCAAAATTGGTGCCTAGAAAAAAAATAATATTAAAAGTGTTAAAACAATATAAAAACACTTATAATTAATAAAATCATAAAATTAATTAAATTTAAATTTAAATTATGATTATAAATATATTACCTGCCCCTCAGCCCTCCTCCTGAACTGGACAAAACTCGCCCAGTCGTTCGGCGGGATGCCGTCTGGAACGTTCTCATTCAGTTGCTGCAGAGGAATCGTCCCATCTTTATCCATACTGTGGAAGAGATGGTTCCTCCTGTTCCTCCAACCGTCGCCCATCTTTATTAACATGTACCTTTTTCGGTTGTCCCAAACGGCAAACCTAAGTTGTAACACCATTGAAAAAAAATATTTAAATATAACTAATTACAAATAAGACAATTAAAAATATTAATTAAATACAATTAATTATAGAAAATATAATAAAATTAAATACTATTAATTACCTACACTACCTTGTCTCACGCCAGGTCCTTCGGCCCCTTCGGAACATTCCTCTACGTCCTGAAGTAAAGGGGGAACCGTATCCAATTCGAGCCCAGCTCGTTCAAGAAGCGGTTGAACAGGTGACCCCCCATTGTCAATAGGCTGGTCCATAGCCTCATTCTACGGAACTACAACTCATAGTGTCTGGTCCAAGTTGTTCAGACTGGCCACGTCCAGCCTCCTTGTGGACACGGTCCCCTGCTCATCTGTACAATTTACTGCACATTAAATAAATTGCACTTCAAATTTAACATTTTGAATTTAAATATTTAATGTATTAAATAAAATATATATATTTATCTTGGACCTGCACCTCAAACCAAGTAGAACGAGAAGATGACCATCATTGGTTGTTCTGGTCTCGCGCCTCCTCCTCATCCAGGAACCGCTCCATGTCTCTAATCAAAATTGGGATCTCGAAGTCTTCGTTCGAGTAATAGTCATTGACACTGATATCTCCTTCCCCAGATCAAGCACCTTTGGTGCGGTCGTCTCCTGTGGGACCATCTGCGGTGGCTGTGATAGGGCTGACTCCTATTACAAGTGTAGATGGTCAATTAAATAGTGCAAGTGTACACTTTTTAATCAAGTAATATAGAAGTGAGTAGAGTATCGTTCCCACGAGGATTGATCACTAATTACCAAAATGGGTAATTTTAATTCTGTTTAGTCGATTGATTAGTTGGTGATTGAGAGTACAAAATAAAAGAAAAATAATTAAATATGAGTGCAGATAATATGAAAGCAAATATGAGAAAAAAGCCCTAGGGATTAGATTTCACATAACAAATTCTGGATTGAATCACTTATCTATTCTAGCCCAATTTACTCCATATGATTAATAGTCGAGTTTCCCTCATTTAATTACTAGTGTAATATCCCAAATTGTAATTAAGGGCTAATAACTTCAAAGTGATGTAATTAATGCTAATTAAACACACTTGAAGTAAATAATGTGAATTATGATGCAAATGTGTTTGATGATAGTTTATTAAGCATTGTGACAATCAGGGGCAAAACGGTAAATTTACCAACCGATTGGTCAGTTACCGAAGAAAAAACTATTTGGTAATCAAGATCAATGGCTAAGATTGAAAGATCAAGAGGTGGAATCAAGTGTGTTGGAGAACATGTGAGATCATGTAAGGGTGAAGGGAGATCATGCCAAGTGTCAAGATGTGGACCATGGATGAGGTCAAAGTTGTCAAACTCATTTTCTCTCCCTTGCAAGTCGGTTATGTGCATGGAGAAATGGGATTAGATCATCTTCATCAATATCTCACTTTCTCTCTCTATTCTCTCCATTTTCGGTGCAAGTGTAGCAAGAAAGAGGAAGAGAAAAGCTTAAGTATTGGTAAGTAGATGCTCTTGTATGCTCAAGTGTCTTTTATTAAAATTGTGTAAGAGATCAAGAGCTTCATTTCCATGTTTTCAGACTTTGGATTTGTGGTGTGGTGCAACTTGAGGGAAATTGAAAGTTGAGGAATCCAAGTTCTGATTTTAGCAAGTTCAAGAGGTGAGTTTTTGATGAAGAATGATATAATTGTTATGATTTTTGGTTTAATTTTGGTGAATTCTGGATTTCTGGCTTGATCTTGTGTGATGTTAAAAGATGTGAATTGGATAGAGTTTGATAGTGGGATAGATGCCAAATGAGGTATAGAAGTTAATAGTTTTGGTGTAGTTTTGAAAAGAGGAAGTTTGATAAAATGTGGCAATGTGTGAATTGTGTTGAGACATTGTGAGATATGTTGTGGTTGTTGTGTAATATGTCAATGGGAGTTGAATTTGGTCATTTTGATGGTTCCAATGTGTTCCTTGAGCCAAATGGTGTGAAAATAGTATGTGATTTGAAATTTGGGAACCATTGGAAGCATTGGTGCAAAAATGGAAATGTTGACCAATGTAAGTCTGTTCTGGACAGTCAGATGGTGTGGACGATTTGACTGGGCAAATGATGTTGAAAAATTATGAAACTTTCCAGTCTTAAAGTGCACATCTCAAGCTTCAAAATGGACATAAACTTTGTGTCATTTCGCTTTTTGAGCTGGGAGTTTGAACTGTCCAAAGTTCGGCATCAAAACTGGAACCTGTTTTGGAATGGTGATGAATTTCGTGTAATTCTGTACTTCTGTGGTGATTCCCAGTAATGGCCAATATTTTTCCTAGGAAGAAGACTTAAAGAGCTTTCATTTGGCTTTGGGATCACCTCATTTTGATTTTTCTAGAATTAGTTATGAATTTTTGAAGTTCCTTGGCTGCAGCAGAAAATTCTGGCTCCAGCACAAAACTTTCTGTGCACGTTTTGGCCGCAGCCAGAAATTTCTGGCTGCAGCGCAAAACTTTCTGCGCACGTGTTGGCCGCAGCCAGAGGAGTCCTGGCTGCAGCCAAAATACTTCTGTGCTGTTTTTGGCCGCAGCCAGAGAATTCCTGGCTGCAGCCAGAACCCAATTTTTAGCACTTTGTGAGTTTGCAAAGCAATTTCCAACCTAGAATTCTCCAATCCTTTTAGGTTCTCTTCGAGTTTGTTATAACCATATAAGGGACTCATATGGAACCTATTTTAAGTGTTTGAAAGTAGGAATTGGGGGTAGGAAATTAATCCACCATTCTTGATTTTGTTTATAGGCTTTGATATTTGCCGCCCTCGTGAGCCAACTACGCCGAAGAACGTCGGGAAGGAACGAGGTAGTGACTTTTCTTTCGTACCATCTATGATGCATTGTATGTATGTATGATCAGTGATTTGTGATAAATTCGGATGCTGCGAATTATGTGGATATGTGTTAGCACCGTCAGTCCAATAGTCCCTGAGTAGCTAACAACGGTTCGGGTTTAGGCAGTGTGCCTTCCCGGCGGAGAAAGGGGATGAGGATGAGGTGTGATTATGTGATATGTGGGCCGAAAGGCTGATTATGTGCCGAAAGGCTATTTGTGAGGCCGACGGGCCATTTGTGAAGCCGGATAGCTATGTGCTATAAGGCTATGTTGATGCACTGCCACACCAATAGTCCCTGAGTAGCTAACAACGGTTCGGGTTAGGCGGTGTGCCTTCCCGACGGAGAAAGGGGATGAGGGTGGAGTGTGATATGTGTTGCTGCTGTGGTGCATTGATTGCTTACATGCTATGTGCTTATATGTGGTATAATTGTTTAGTTACTACTGGGATTCTTTTGAATCTCATTCTTTCCTTTGAACTAACCTTTCAGACAGGGCGACTGGCTCCAAGGAGAAGCGGGCGACCCGGAGCGGTTAGAGCTTCCTAGGGACATTAGTATGGTTTTGTTGGTTAATCATTTTGGATAGGGATTACTGTATTACATTTTGAAATGTAAATAGTGTGAATATTTGGTTTGTAATCCCCTACTTGGAATCTGAAACTCTATATATATCTAGATGAACCCGGGGGTTGCCGGGGTTTAAATTACGAACTCTGATATTTGTGAATGTAAATTAACTGCACAGGTGATTATATTCGGTAATTGAAAACGAGACCCGGATAGGGAAGAAGTTTTGAAAATTTTGTAAAGTCCTACTGCTTGGTAGGTAATTTAATACGTTTTGAACTATCCAACGGTCTCAAACCCCTTCTAATTATGCATTATCGAATATTAATTACGGTAATTAAGGCAGGGGATTACAACTAGCCTCTTCCAAGGTCAAGCAATTCTATAATTAATTGCTAATCCAATATATTCCTATATTAATTTAAACAATTAATTATGCATTAAGATGAATGGAACTCAATAAGACTACACAACTCATATGAATATATTCCTATTTCATGTGCAAGTTATGGTTTTAATTATAGGGTTTACACATATGTATCTCCTTTCGGTCTCAACATACTTATTGAAGTCATTCAAAAGATGGATAATCAAATGAAAGCATTACGAATAATAATTAAAACTCAATCATGAAGGAGAAATTAAAACTAGATTTAATAAGTTAAGATTCAATCCGTCATTAGTAAGCTACGTCATCACCCTAGGAAAATAGAATTTTAGATCATGATGAAATTAAAAAAAATAAAAATAAATTAACATTAAATAAAACTAGAATGAAATCCTCATAAATATTGCATAAATTTGAATATTAAATTCTAAAACATAAATATACAACCAAAAGATGCATGAAAAATGGAGAAATCTAGCTATTCATTTAGGAGGTAAAACCTTCTATGTAGGTGGCATGCAAAAAGTAATACAATATTTCCAATATGGAGGCATGCAAAAAGTAATACAATGCATGAAATTAAATCTAGAAAATAATATAATTTATTCAGAATTGTCAGAGAAAAGATCTCTCCCTCTCAAAGAAGGATCTCTGACTGTCAAAGAAATATCTCCATGCTCCCAGTCTCTACTCCTGATGCTCATATTTATAGGAATGAGTGAACAGTTGCATGTCATTTTTTCCATGATGCTACAGTGCCATGTCATTTTTTCCATGACTGCTACAGTGTTTTGTCTCTTGCAACAGTTCTTCCATCCGCTACAGTCACCTCTGTCTACTACAGTAACGGTCTGCTATAATGATTCTTTCATGAATAGTAACCGATGCTACAGTACTGACCTTTTTCCTTATTTTTATTTATTTATTTTTTAAATACTATTTATTTTACACCCAAATATATTATATTAAGCTCAAATATCGTCCATAAAATCATCATATAAGAGAAAATAAATATGCAAATATTTTACTTATCAACTCCTATGGATGCTGTGGGTAGATGGGCTGAAATGGCGCGATCGCTCTCCCCCCATGCTGCCCCTTCCTACTGGCCCCTCCTCTTCTGCTGCCACCCAGCAAAATCAGTTTGGGGACCTCGGGCTCCTTCCCTTTGTCCATCCCTGAAGCCAAATCAGCTACAAAAATTTAAAAAAAAACCAATTAGTCACATTTATATGTAAAATTATAATAAAACTACAAATAAAATATGTATTGTTCGTACCTCAAGTGAGAATAATGAGAAATGCAGTAGTGAAAACTCTTAGACAGACATCAGAATGCTCATATTTGAAGGAAAACTCTTAGAGAAACGTCAGAAAATAAAATGGCCAAACGAGAAAATGGAAGGGGCGGTAGGCTTTTATAGTGGGGGACTTTGTAGCGGTTCTTGAATTAACTGCTACATAAACTGCTACAAAAAAGCTAGGATGGCAAACTTTTGTAGCGGTTATAAAATAACGGCTACAAAAGCGATGACCTTTGAAGTTTTGTAGCAGTTACGAAAACCTAACCGCTACAAATGTGATGACCTTTGAAGTTCTGTAGCAGTTATGAAAACCTAATTGCTACAAATACACGACCTTTGGCCTTTTGTAGCAGTTAGGTTGATTTTAACCTCTACACCATTAGCGTGGCTTGGTGGCTCCAAGTGGCGCGAAATTTGTAGTGGTTTATATGTTGTAATAGCTACAAACTAACGGCAACAAATTTTGGCGGGAAACTCGTGCCATATTTGTAGCGGTTATTCTCTTAACCGCTACAAATAATGTTGCTAATCAATCGCACCACGTGGCACATAGCTTACCACTACAAATTACAAATATCACAATTTATGGCGGTTAATTGTAATTGCTATAAATTCACCGCTACGAAATCCCTTATTTTTTTTGTATTGGTTATGTCTTAACCACTTTTAGAGTATCTGCCTCCTTAATATTATCATCTTGATTATTTGCTCCTTTCTCTTTTCTTTTGGAGCTGATCATTCTCTCATGCTTCGGGCATGTCTCACTTTCATTTATGATGATTAGAGCATTTTTAGCTGGAATATGAGATTTGGTAATTCCCATTTAGGTCAGTAATTGCATATGGCAAATTTTATACCATATTTTATGAATGCAAAACCTAATGGATTTCTGGTTCATATTGTTATATTTGAGGATCTATTCTTGATAGTAATAATGTATTCCGTTTGTTTTCTTTTCCAGCTATTCAATTTCTCCCCCTCATGTTAGGAAAACTTTGTCAAATGATAATTGGCTAATCATGCAGTATAAGTCTCCTAAATCCATTTGTTTCCATTAGAAACATCCTTGTGCTTCATTTAGAGACAAACAAGAAAAAGGAGGTTCTTACCCAACATTTATCTTAATTTCCTTTAAATATCCATCTTTGTGCATTGTGGTGGATCAATAGGAATGCACATTTACACCTTTTAAGATGGAATATACTTGGCTCCTGACCAAAATCCATTTTTATTGTGAGAATTTGGTTAGCTAGTATAAATGTTGCAATATGTTAGATCAAATATGCCAACATTGAAATATAAATTTTGTTCTCATAAGTATTAATCTAGCAATTTTATAAGGCTTGAATGAATGAATCATATAATCTGGAAATTGCGCTTAATATAATAAATTATTCAAACATTCTTGCAAACTTCAGGTTGCAAAATAATAGTAATATCATATGTAACCATCTTATAGATGCATTTATCAAAATTATTGAACATTTATATAGTTTACATTATATTTGAATGGGCCCATATATGAGTTTATTTATTTCCAGAAATATAGAGATCCATTCCAAATCATAACTTGTGATACTTTCACAATCAAATTTCTTTGAGTACAAGAAGCACATGCTAATTCTTGAATTATATAATATATTTACTATTCATAAAGAATCTTCTGGTTCTTCAATAGATGTCATACGTAATCTTTTATATATGACTCAAATGATTAAACAAGTCATGCTAACAATAAAGTTGTTTGGATTAGTAAACTGCTGGTTTACTGTGACAGATTGCTTAGCCAACAACAAACTTTTCAATTTCCATAAGATATTGATATAAAATATCAATATGACATCCATTTTTGGGAGATCAATTAATAGGTTTTGGAAGGAAGTATATGAGTAGAACTTTTCAATATTTATTCACACTTGTATTCTAATAATCTCCCCCTTAAGTGTGATTCATAAAAATACACTTTCTTTATTTCTATATTTCAAAGACAAACTAATATATAGTAAGCCAATATCTTTCACTTGAAAACTCAAATACTTCATAACTCACAACTAATCATGGATTTCAGTTCATTGGACTTTCACTTAGACCCTTTAATAGAGTAAAACTCTGATGTAAATCAATGGTTTATTACATTTCATGATCATTTCCACCCATAGAATTTAAGAAAAATTTATATTAGTTCTCTAGGAACTATATCGACTTTGTTATACTTATGTTCTTAAGGAACTAACATATATTATCACATATTTATATAATTTTATAATATGCTTCAATTTTCCTCTTTTGATGCATATTCAAAATATGAAATGTTTACAATTTTCCACTACATAGAGAAAAATATGAGGAGATCCATAATCAAAATATATAAAGATCTTATTGCAATGATTTGCGATGGCTAGAGGCTAAAATTAATTTGAGAGAAATGTAAAGACAAATGCATTAAATATAATGAATAATTATGATATGCTAATTCTTCTTTCAAATATTCCCTACTATTTGATCATCCATAAATTTGACCTGCACCATATATATGTTGGAGATACTGAGTGGATGTGTCATAAAGAATGAGTCCCACTTGGGATTGTGGGAGCCAAGAGGAGGAGTGAACTCACATACTGATGGACCACATGGAAATCCGGCAATTTCCCCTATGTGCGAGCTAAAAGTGGACTA
Organism: Inga oerstediana; assembly: GCA_963210345.1. Lineage (NCBI taxonomy): Eukaryota > Viridiplantae > Streptophyta > Magnoliopsida > Fabales > Fabaceae > Inga > Inga oerstediana. The sequence goes on along the minus strand of OY723399.1, from coordinate 73,448,256 downwards.
AGTGTTTTTATAAGAGACCTCTTGAAAAATTCAGGTTTATTTTTAAAATAAATGGTTCACTGAGAAATGTTTAACTACTTTTATGAACCTATTTTAATGCCTTTATTACTAGATTTTATTGTAAAAAATGACGTTTGGCACTTCAGTTTCATATGATGATTATATAAATCTTCCAATTGCTTTTAATGCTAGCTTTATTGTAAAAATGATGTAGGGTTTTTAATTCTAATAAACTGATTCCTTGAATCAGTTAAAATGATCTTGAAACTATTTTTTAATTGCATTAAAGTCTCTAAATACCCAACAGATGAAACTGATTCAATTAAAACGTGTTATCCCCACTGACGTTCAAAATTCACATTTTATGATGATTAAAATCTTGTCCAACTTTCCTATTACATGAGACTATAAAAAGAGCTTAAACCAAGAGGGTTAGATACACTTTTGCTCTTGAACTCTTGAGCACCTCTCTTCCTCCTCTAGCATATTTTCATACCTTATGAGTTCTATTATCTTCCATAGTTCTGCTCACCCTGTTTTGCAGGAAGGACTCGTTTAATCCTGGGGAGTGCTACTTCTTATCTGCCGCAGTTGCGGAATAGCTCTGAAGGATAGTGTCCTCGGGCATGACTCAAATCAATTCTAACATTTTACAGGCGCTGTCGCTAATAGGATCTGCATAGTACTAGAAGGAACTGAAGCATCCACTAAGTTGCATGACAATCTAGGAGTTACCGCCAACAATCTTAAGAGCTAAACACAACCATGGAGTTTCACATTGCTCCAGCCAAAGCGAACTTGGTGGAAGCTGCGTTACACAACAAGATGAGGTATGACTTTAATGACATAATCAAAAATATTAAAATAAAAAAATCTTGTTACAAGCCTAATGATGCTAATCCCAAGAGAGAAAATGAAAATCCTCCTAAACCAAATGTAAATGTGGTTAAAGGAGATGATAGCAGTGATGATGAGATTATTGTGGTAGTGGTTTCTCACACCGCCTTTGTCTTTGATGTGAAGAAATGGGTGGTAGACTCGGGAGCTACCAGGCACATATGTGCTAATAAGGAAATGTTTACCTCCTTTGAAAAAGGGAAAGACCATATTTATCTCGCTGACTCCCAGGCTACTAAGGTTTAGGGAAGAGGGAAAGTGGTATTAAAACTCACATCTGGAAAGACCTAGGCACTGAACGATGTGCTGTATGTGCCTGAAGTCAAAGCAAACTTAGTGTCAGTGGCACTGCTTGTGGAAGATGGGGTTAAAGTGTCATTTGAGTTTGATAAAATTGATCTGACAAAGAATAATATGATTATAAGAAAGGGCTATTGTAAGAAGGGATTGTTTATTTTGAGTGTTGTTGAAATTATTGATAATGCATCTTCTTCTGTTTACTTGATTGACTCCCTAGATATGTGACATACTAGATTAGGACATAGAAGTAAGTCTTATATAATTAAACTGCAACACCTTGGGCTTATTTCCAAAATAAAAAATAATAATTTTAATAAATGTGAAATTTGTGTAGAAGCAAAGTTGACTAAAAAGTCACATTTTTCTACTCAAAGAGAAACTGAGTTGTTGTCCTTAATTCACACTGATTTAGGTGATTTAAAACAAACAGAGACTAGAGGAGGTAAAAGATATTATATCACTTTTATTGATGATTTTTCAAGATATACAAAAGTATATTTGTTGACAAATAAAGATGAAGCTTTTGGAAAATTTCTTTTATACAAGGCAGAAGTAGAAAATCAGTTGAACAAAAAGATTAAACGGGTTAGGTCAGATAGAGGAGGGGAATATTTATCACTAAATGATTTTTGTGAAAAAGATCGAATAATCCATGAAGTAACTCCTCCATATTCACCTGAGTCTAATGGTGTTGTAGAAAGGAAAAAAGAACTTTAAAAGAAATGATGAATTCTTTGGTTGTTAGTTCTTCTGCACCTGATTATTTGTGGGGTGAAGCTTAAAATAGAATACCTCATAAGAAAACAAATAGAAGGTGTTGTGGAAAGGGTTTTTGCCTAACCTTCAATATTTGAAAGTGTGGGGGTGCCTCGCAAAATTTTAATTACTTGATCCTAAAAAGGGAAAGATTAGTTCTTAAACTTCTGATTGTATATTCATTGGTTATACTCAACAAAGTGCTGCTTATTGTTTTCTAGTTTTGAAAAGCGATATCTTAGATCATAACACAATTACTGAGACAAAAGATGCATAGTTTTTTGAACATATATTTCCTTTGAAGGTTGAGCATATTCCTAAAAGAGTTGAAAATCCTTCTTCTTCTTCTTCTCCTAAACAAAATTCAAATGAAGTTTTGGTTGAAGATTTAAGGAGAAGAAAAAGACAAAGAAAACAAACGCCTTTTGGAGATGATTTTTATACTTATTTGGTACAAGATGAACCCAAAAATATTTATGAAGTTGTTCCTTCTCTAGATGCATCTTTTTGGAAAGAAGCAATAAATGCTGAAATTGATGCTCTGAGTCAAAATAAAACCTGGGTTTTAGTTGACTTGCCTCTAGGAGCAAAGCCTATTAGTTGCAAATGGGTTTTCAGAAAAAAGTATTTTCCTGATGAAACTATTAATAAATACAAGGCTAGGTTAGTAGCCAAAGGGTTTACTCAAAAAGAAAATGTTGATTATTTTGACACATTCTGTCCTGTGACTAGGATCTCTTCTGTTAGAATCCTAATTGCTTTAGCTTCTATTCATAAAGTCTTTATTCACCAAATGGATATTAAAATAGCTTTCTTAAATGGTGATTTAGAAGAGGAGATTTATATGGTATAGCCTGAGGGTTGTATTGTTCCTGGGCAAGAAAACAAAGTTTGTAAACTGGTCAAGTATTTGTATGATTTAAAACAAGCACCTAAGAAATGGCATGCAAAACTAGATCAAGTTTTGGTAAATGGTGGTTTCTCTACTGTTGAAGTAGAAAGGTGTGTTTATATAAAACTTGTGAATAATGAATGTGTGATTATGTGCTTGTATGTGGATAACATCCTTATTTTCAATACTAGCATGAGTGTTGTTCTAGAAACTAAATGCTTTCTTGCTTCTAATTTTGATATGAAAGATTTGGGTTAAGCAAAAGTAATCTTGGGTGTTAAAATCATAAGGAATGGAAATGACAACTTACTTTCTCAAGAACATTATATTGAAAAAATTATGAGAAAGTTTGAACTGTTTGATGAATCTCCTTTGAGTACTCCTTATGATCCAAGTGTACATTTAAAGAAACATGAAGGAGATCCAATTACTCAATCAAAATATGCACAGATTATTGGGAGTCTGTTGCATTTAATGAACTATACCAGGACTGACATAGCATATGCTGTGTGTAGATTGAGCAGATATACTCACTGTCTGAGTAGTGAACATTGGGAGGCTCTGGTAAGGGTAATGAGATACCTGAGAGGTACCATGAATTATGGTATTCAATATAGTGGATTTCCTGCTATATTAGAAGGATACAGTGATGCTAACTCTCAGATTCTGACGAGACCAAATCTATTGGTGGTTATGTTTTCACTCTTGGTAGTGGTGCTATAACATGGAAGTCAGCCAAACAAATTGTTATAACCAGTTTCTCAAGGGATTTTCAGTTTATTGCTATGGAATTGGCTGGTACTGAGGCTGAGTGATTGACAAACTTCTTAGCAAATATCCCACTAGGTGAAAAACCAACACCATCAGTGTCCTTACATTGTGATAACCAATCTACGATAGCTACAGCTAAGAATAAAACCTTTAGTGGTAAGAGTAGACATATTTGGTTGAGATTTAATATTATAAGGCAGCTGCTAAAAGATGGTGTAATCTCAATCGACTATGTAAGGTCCGAAGTGAACCTAGCGGATCCGTTAACAAAACCCTTGGGGAAGAAAATAATTATTGAAACATCGAGGGGAATTAGACTAAAGCCAATTTGAAATTAACAGCGGTGGTCAACCCAACCTTTGCAATTGTTGATCCCATGAAGAAGGTTCATATGGGTAAAAACAAGTCATTTGTTAGTTCTGCTAACACTAAATAAATTGTTAGTTCGTTCCTATGGTGTGGGAAAGTGCTACAATGCATTTTGGTGAGGTTGAGTGAAAGCTCTTAATGATTTCATAATCCTATGGGATGGTGTGCTCATTACTGGCACATTTCATGAAATCACCTCTACGAATGTAGAGTGGGGCTGCTCCTATGAGATCGTGGTGAAATCTCTAAAGCATTCGTTATGCACCAGGCAAGCACATGGCCATCTTAACGCACAAAACCAATGTTAACAGCGGAAATGTGGGCCTATAATCTGACTCTTAATGCCTCTAGTAAACACCCAAGATTTATTGGTTCATAGAAGCATGCTTCACTGACATCTCTATTTACTAAGTGTTATCGATCTAGGTCCGGTTCATAGTCCAGAGGACCACCAGATACAATGATTATACTTATGTGTGTTATCCTCATTAACGTTCGAAATTGGCATTTTATGGTGATTAAAATCTTGTCCAACTTTCGGATTACATGAGACTATAAAAAAAGCTTAAACCAAGAGGTTAGATACACTTTTACTCTTGAACTCTCGGGCACCTTTCTTCCTCCTTTGGCATATTTTCATACCTTATGAGTTATATTATCTTCCGCAGTTATGCTCACCCTGTTTTGCAGGAAGGATTTGTTTAATCATGGGGAGTGCCGTTTCTTATCTGCCGGCAGTTGCAGAATAGCTCTGAAGGACAGTGTCCTCAGGCATGACTCAAATCAATTCTGTCATTTACAGGCGCTACCGCTAACAAGATCTGCATAGTACTAGAAGGAGTTGGAGCATCCACTAAGTTGCATGACAATCTAGGAGTCACCGCCAACAATATATAGTTCATGCACATTATGAAAATGATTTTGTCTAACAAATCATAAAATATTCATAATGGATTTTCTCATTAAATTAAATAAGTTCTCATTCTCTTAATTCAAGTATAATATATAATTTTTTTCCCCACAAATGTCACGTAAAGCCAATTTGATTCCAATATATATATCATATTATATATTATATCATGATTAATATATGAAACTTGCAAATATCATATGAGAATGTTAAGGAGTAGAAGAAATGACAATACAATGAATTGGGAGAGGAGACAATAACATATCAATACTAAAATAAAATACAAATTTTAGAGCATTTGTATGCCTTTCAATAATGAAAGTTTGGATCTAAGAAAAATTGCATATATATATATATATAAGGCAACATAATAGTGCTCAAGAGAAGAAAAGAGATGGAAGACAAAGCTAAAATAAAAAGTATGACTAATAATGAAAGAAAGTACCTTGATATTGAGGTATATGAGTTGAGTGTTTGTTGGCAAATTTATGGTGCAACAAAGAAGCACAAGCCCCAAGAAGAAAATAGAGGTAAGTTTGACGTAGTAAACTCTATTGATATATGAATAGTATTCACATACACTATATATTTAGAGTTATAAATAAATTGTACAATTATACATGAAGAAGATAATTAAACAACTTAATTGTATAACTGAAGGTTATATGAATAAATACTAGAAACCATTTCATTTGGGAGTTATATGACATAATGACAATAACCATGAGGAAGAATCTTAAAAGGCCATGAAATCAAAATATCAATAATTACCAATAATGATTAAATTTGTAAATAAATTGACACTATGTTGAAATTTTAAAATGACCAATAATTACCTTTTTATCAATTTGATTTCATATATCACTTATGCTGATCATCACAATGTCAAATAATAATTTCTCTCTCACAAATTAATTACAATCAATTTAAATTTAAATTTAAACACTATTCAGAATCAAAATCATATAGCCTTCAGAGCTTATAATTATTTCTTTTGGCTTTACAAGAAGATCATCTTTATCCAAAACTTATTGTTTTAAGTATTATAACTAATTTTGATATTTTGATGTTGTTTGGAAAAATTTATGATAATATTAAGATGATAATATTAAGGAGGCAGCTACTCTAAAAGTGGTTAAGACATAACTAATTTTGATATGTTTTTCAAAATATCTCATGGTCTTTTTGGCTCCACAACCATTTTAATCTTTATTTTCAATAAATTGGTACATATTAGTCTATATGACTTCTGGTCATATTATACCATTTTTGTCTATTCATATAACTTCTAGTCATATTATAATATTTGCTCATAATTTTAATCACCTCAGAAATGTTATTGTTTCCACGACTATAGTTCAGTAGCCAAGACAAAGTATTCTTAGCTTTCAACTATCAATTCTGCCAATACAATGTGATCATGTTCATTTTCACTCTTACTTATGTTCTTTGCTTTTAATAGCATCATCATTTTCTCTAAATATTGGTCTTCAGGACCGAAGAAAAAATCTTGTAAAGCTATTTTTTTTTTGTTTAGTTTCATATTTAAGCTTTTAGCCTTCGGGGCTTTGATATTTGTAACAATTAAATCATCAAAGTGTCAAATTTTTTCTTGTTAATCTTGCAATTTAATAAAATCAATAGCGTTCTTTCTTATAAGAACTATTACAAAAGTGATGTGACTTCCGGTGATCTAATCACGAAATTAAAAATATTATGACTTCTGGTCTTTCGATAAAATTAAAATACTATAAAATAAATTAAGTAAATTCAAATTCATAATCAAATATAAATATTAGATACATTATATAGTCATATATAATGCTATTATATATTGATGTAATAATAAGCAAATGAAAATGGAATATTGACATAATGATATAACAATAATATATTAATATAAATAAATGAAATGTAAATAAAAAAACAATAAAATAAGATGAAATAAATAACATAAAATAAAGAAAGATAAACAATAATATATAACATAAAATGTAAATAAAATAAAGAAATATAAATGTTAAATAAGAAAAAAATGAAACGTAAAATGAAATGACATAATAGAATAACATAAAATGTAAATAATACCAGAATATAAAATAGAGAAATATAAATTTTGCATAATAAGAGATTACCGGAAAATAATAAATAAAAGTGAAAGGAAAGAACACTTGCAAAGGATAATAAAGCAACAATAATTTCAAATCTTAGCCATGGAACCTGATGTATAAAACAATTGATAAAAGAATCTCTTTAATTCCATATTGTAAGAAAAATATAAAGGAGAGAACTGGTGTACCGGGGCGAACCCATGTTCGAATCCGGGTCAAAACTCCAATGCTCCATAATTGTGCCCACATAATTATTAGACTACTAGAGCCTAATTTTGATTTGCACAGCAGGTCACCAGAACCAGAAAGATGGTAGGAGAGAAGAGATTGCCAAAAAGCTCAATGGTGGGGTGAATTGCAATTAAGGAGGCACACTCTATTTATAGTAGTTTATAGAGGCCATTAATTAGGAAACGTGTGCACTCTTTCTTGCCTTCCAAGACAGCAATTAAATTAATTGATTCTTAATTAATTTCCTAATTATGGTGATTTGTTCCTTAATTAACAAAACCATAATTATTACTGAATTATTCCCCAATCAGCAATTAATGCTGATTTTTATTCTTATTTGATTAGGCTACTTATATCCTAATTAAATAGTCCGGCCCATCAAGGGCGGACTTAGACCCAAAGTCCAACATCTCCGACTCACGCTTGATGGGCCTCCCATCATGCGTGCGTTACTCTTTCTTGTTTCATACTTGGCATCTTCCGTGACCACGTAGGAAAAAATGTTTTTAAGATTTGGTGCTTGTGATACTAGAAATCCCTCATACCGGATCAGCATCCAAGGACACTCTTTATATATAACCATAAGCTATATATTCATTGTCTCATATGCCCCAGATTCTCCCATACATATTACTCATGGCATTTCTAATCCCTCTCGAGTTAATATGTTGATTAACTCAGATTTCCTTCCACGTACATAGTATCCACACTTACAAGCTTCACATAGAGCTAGTAAGGGGTCGACCACAGACACTAGCACATCATATGTATCTAGGAGTAAATCTTCCTTTTTGACTAAACATTAGTCCATCTTGACTTGGTTGCTTTCCTAGTTTTCACTCGTCTGACCGAATCGAGTGTAATCATGGAGCTTCAGCTAAAGTTGCTATCACCAAACCAAGCTTTCATGATACCGCCTAAGTCTTAAGGGCATCGTGGAAGGATTCTTCCTTCCTGGGACTCACACTGTAGTGAACTAGGGATCTTTTACCCACATCCCATGTTGTAGTCTAACTCTCAAGCACATGCAGTATGAATTGCATGCTGCGGTGAACGGTTTGTGGTGTATGTTGATTTCTTTCTCTTTCACCGTATAGACATTAGTTCCAAAATGTACTAAACCTTCGAACCAGAACTTTCTTTTTCACAATATCTCTTTTACAATGTCACTTATGAAAAAAAAAGAGTTCTTTGCTTGGCTACAGGTCTATTCTTATGCTTTGATCCATTTTATGTGTATATGTACATATATAGATCTTATCTCAATCTAACTAAGGCGACTCAAACTCAAAGATTCTTTTTAACCATCTCATGGTGATCATTTGCTCGTCTTACCCTCCCATGCCCCTGCAAAACATGGGAAGATAGTTGTTCGTGTGAGTGAACCAACCTCTTCTGACCTGTACAACATACAAACTTGTATACCTTATATGTATTTACTCATAACATACATACTACTTCTTTTATCTTTATATAAAAGAAGTTCATGACCTTACATTTTATTTGCGCCCTAAGATTTTCACTAACTCAATGAAAATCAAGTTATGGGCTCAATAAGGGGATCTATCAACATTCTGTCAGTAGATGGTCATTGAACTGTCGCTTTCCCTCTTTGAAAGCATATCTCTTATAGAAATATATCAAAAAGTATGTTTAGCCTTGCTATGATACTTAGGCTCCTCATCATAATCTATCATTTGGATCCTTCTATCTACCATTCATTCCCAATCTCTCATAGGAATTACTTTAGCCATATGGCACTTTGAATGATGGCAGAACACACCCTGTGTTCTATTTCCATGGATAACAGGAAAAAAATACTTTGTATATTTCCTTACTCCATCACCATTTGCTTGGATCTTGTATTGGAGTATCCTTTCAAAGGAAAGTTGTTGTCTTGACAACTTAATCCATGGTTATTCTCATAATCCATTTTACAGCAGGACCAAAAAAACAGCTTCTAAGTCAAACCAAAAAACATTTGGTCTTATGTACACCAATGTGTACATTCATATTACCAATAGTCTTACTGGGACTCTATCCACCTTTATTATGTTGAATTCCTCATAGGACATGTAACCTCTCTAGGTTTGTGCCCTTGACTTCAGGATTGTCCATGAGTTTGTAGTTTGACATCCTAAGATGTCTAAGGATTACACTTGTACATGTCTTAGGTGAAAAAGACTATATCTTTCTTGTGCAATCTCCGTTTATCTTGTTATTCAAGATATTTGTTCAACCCATGACTTTCTCAACTCAAAATTTAAGGATTCTCTTATCCTTTATTCCTTTGACTCCCTTGACACTTGTTTCATATGTCATTTGACAAAGGATAACTTCACAAAGAATCGTCACTAGACCGTTTAGGACTCATGTAGTGTTCTTCGATTATCTCGAAGTTGGTGAGGCTTTCACCTTGTGAAAATCTTATATACTACTATTTGGGTGATTGTTTCTACGAAGCCTTTAAGCTACTTCATGTAGAGTTCATCATCCAATTTCCAAAATTCCAAATTTGAAAGTGGTCTTTACATCATGTTGATGTGATTTCAAGACTAAGCTTGTTGTCACAGCTAAAGTTCAGAGTTAAAAGGCACAACAGACAATCTTCCATTGTGGTACCCCTTAGCCACTAAGTATTTTAGGTTTTATATGCCCTCAACAGATTTGAGAACCTACTTGTTCTTAATTGCCTCTTGGCTAGGCTACAAATTGCCTAAAACATATACTTGGCTAGTTCCAAAAAGAATCCATATCCTCCAACATAACACTTTGCAATTCTTCTTAGCAGGTCCTTTTAGTGTCTTTCAGACACTTATAGGTAGTTGTCATCACCTTCTAAATGATGAAGAGAGCATTTAATCCATTAGGGAATCTATCCCTTTATAGTCATTCACTAGATGACAATTTACTCTGAGGTGAATTTCATAGGATTCTTTTCCTATGTATGAGTAAGGTAATTCTCTCATAACTTACCTCTTACCTCTTTCATTGTGAAAATGGTCTCAATCCTCCCACTCGGATAAGTGAACTTAGGAACACTTGGTTATTCCTTATCACTTTTGAGCCTCTTAAAGAGATTCAATATGATTAATGCTCATTTCCTACTAGGAAATCTGGGTTTTATGAACGTCGCATCCCTCTGTTCTCTTGCAGCCACTGAGCCACCATCGTTTTCACTAATAAAAAACGTGTCTTGTCAAGTTCTCAAGTCATCTCACAAAGAGATACCTTGTATACCTTGACCCCAATCTTCCTTACTCATAGGAAGAATTATGGATATAAAGTTGCTGACCCTTATGGTCTTAACGAGCTTATGCCTGATCTAAGGCCTATCCGTGATTCACAGGGTAAGGTCGTGACTGACATATAAAGCATTTGATCAAGTGTGAAGATAATAGCTGTGAGCTTACATACCAACATATGGCTGATGGCCTCACTTATGCCATTATCTACTCAACCATGAGAGGTCTATCTCTCTCTTTCAACAATTCTATTATGTTGAAGGGTTCTAGGTATTGATAGTTTCCTAACAATGCCTTTCTTGTACACAGAGCAGCTTGAACTAATCACGTGAGTGTCTTTAACGCTTGTTAGTTCGAAAGGTCTTATCCTTTTAGTTTAATTGATTCCTGACTAGTTCAGCCATTATCTAACAACTTCACACTTGCCAAAAATCAAGTAAACATTACTATATTTTGAGTAAACATCATCAACATTAATGAAATACCAAGCTCTGTGTTTTGCCCTCACGTTCATTGGTTCACTAACGTCATAATTTGCCAATTGCAGTGGATTTTCTCAAAAATGTTTCTTTGCCAGGTAGAATAAGTTCTCAAATTCATAAGGGTATTAACCCTTTAGCATACACTACTACAAAAAGGTTGAAAGGTGGCGCATATTTTGTGGCACTTCTTTAAAGAAGTGCCACATCTGCCTTTTTTTTCCTTTTCTTTTTCTATTTTTTTTTTAATTTTGGGTACCAACTGTGGCGCCTGGTAGACCAGATGCCACAGCTGGTAGGCCTAACTGTGGGGCCTACCAAGGCAGACGCCACAATTGGGTGCATCCTACCAGTTGTGGCGCCTGGAAAATCAGGCGCCACAGCTGGTTGTATAATAAATAAATAAATAAATAATTTACCAGCTGTGGCGCCTGGAAAACTAGGCGCCACAGCTTCTTCTATATTAATAAAAAAAAAAAGAAGGCTAGCTGCCTCGTGCCTTTATGATTCTAAAGTCTTGTAGTTTTAGGAGCAGGTATTCACAAAAAAAAAGGACCAGCTGTGGCGCCTGAAAATCCAGACGCCACAGCTGGTTCTATTAAATAAAAAAAAAGGGACCAGCTGTGGTGCCTGGAAATCCTGGCGCCACAGCTGGTTTATTAAATACATATGCCAATGTATTCCCAAAAAAAATTAAAAAAAGGACCAGCTGTGGCGCCTGGAAATCCAGGCGCCACAGTTGGTCTATTAAATACATATGCGAATGTATTCCCAAAAAAAAAAAAAACGGGACCAGCTGTGGCACTTGGAAATCCAGGCACCACAGCTGGTTCTATTAAATAAAAAAAAAATTTGTCAAATGTTCAGCTTATATAAAAAAAAAATTTTTTAACCTTTTTAATGGATTACACTATCCACTTCCCACCAATCACAATTCGCCCCGCTCCCACTCTTATCTTTTTTCCCCATCCCGCGCAGTGGCCCCCTTCCTTCTCTTTTAATTTTTTTGACTCATCCCACTTTAATTATTCCCTCCTCTCTCACTTTCCCTTTTCATCTACACTACAGCTTCTTGCAGTGGACGACCGTCGCCCCCTCCCTCCATTTCCTATCATCTTCACACTTAAAAACATACCCACATGCACACACGTCTTCATCATCGAATCTACTTCTTTGTTTTGTTTCAACTGCCATCCCCACTCCTCCTCCTCCTCACTCAAGATTGCAACACCAACGGGCAACGTGGTCCCCCACTCCACTGCAATGATCAATTAAGCTTGTAAGTTCAACGTGCTTCTTCCTTTTTTTTTAATTGGCATATAATTTCTGCAATTTTTTATTTCAAATTGATATCTATGTTCTAATATGTGTTTAAAAAGTGGAGAATATATATAATATTTCAAAAGAAGTTATTCAAAAAAATAATATTTCAAAAGAAAAGAAAAACCAAAAGTGGATCATGTCTCGTGATGCCTTTAGCATGTTGATAAAAGATATCTTTACATATCCGGAGTACTTGATTTCAGATTAAGCTTAAGCAATTTTAACATTTTTTGCCTGAAAAAAATTTTAATTTCAAAAAACTTTATTTTAGTAATTTAAAAGAAAATAGTCTAGTCCATACGCATAATTAAGAAAAATATAATATTTGTATCATAATATAAGTTTTTTTAGCTTAACTTTTTTGCCAACAGTTTCTAGTTTAACATTGGCCTCAATATCTTCAATTTTGAAAATAAATTTAGAAAATTAATATTATTTTGTAAATTAAAATAAAACAATTTCTTTAGCTAAATTTTTTAAATTCTTTTTTTAAAAAAATTACCTTCCTATGGCGCTTGTTGGAGGAAGTGCCACAGGAGGGGGGTCTCCTGTGGCGCTTGTTGGAGGAAGTGCCACAGGAGGGGGGGTCTCTTGTGGCGCTTGCATCAGCAAGCGCCACAAGAGACCCCCCTCCTGTGGCACTTCCTCCAACAAGCGCCACAGAAGGGTATTTTTTTAAAAAAAAAATTTAAATGCTGTGGCGTTTTCAAGCGCCACAGCTTTTTTTAGTGGCGTCCAGATATGTGGCACTTCTCTAGCGCCACAACTAATGCAATTATAAGCGCCACAACTTTACTTTTTTGTAGTAGTGACACGTTGTTTAGCAAATACTCTTTTGCTAATTTGATCATTTCTTTTGATCAATGTGTACATATGGCAAGAAATGGAATCTTTTATCCCTAAAGGGAAACATCAAAATCCAATGAAGGATTTGAGAATCATAGTCCCATCGATCCTTAACTAAAGAGATAACAAAGATGTGATTCTGTCAATTGCAATTGCATGGAGTGAATCAAGGTGGTTTATCAATGCAGAGTTAACGTGCAAATTCCAATCTCTTGATTCTATCTCCTTATTGCTTTACATGAAGCCATATGCTTCTGTAAAATATCCACAACTCATGTGGATTGCTACTTTTTACAACCCTTAAGGATTATCAATATAGCTTTTCATCTTTGTAGAAACCATTTAACCTCTTCTAGATCAAGTTTACCTCATAGGTTTCTTGCCTTTAGGCTTAGAGGATGAATCCTCCCACTCTTTAGCTAAGTTCATCTGACTGATGGATCTTGGATTCTTCAGTCTTTCACACTCAAGTTCAATGTGGCAAATCACTTTGCTAAAGGTCACAATATGTATATAAGGGGCAATATCTACTTTCGTATATGCTCACTCACTGGAAGACATGGCTCACTCCCACTCATTGGGAGACATAGCTTCCTCCCACTTACTGGGAGACGTCTTATCACAACATACACTTATTGTTTGTTAGAAAGAACTTGGCATTTGGTTTATCTCAACTTCTTAGTTTGACATTTGCCTCAAGTGTTGCCTAAATGATATGTTAGGACTTAGTACACTATGTTAAAACTTAACTTAGTTTTAACTTCATGGAAGAAGATCACCTATTCCACTATCTTCCAAAACTATCCACACGGCTTTGATATTGCTCATACCAACATAAGTTTGAGCAATGTTGTTCTTTCTATGCTTGATAGCATAAACCTTTTGTATTCTTTGGTTGCTTCAGCCTCTAAATTCTGAAGATTAATTGGTAGGATGTCCTTGAAATCTCATTCTTCTTGAATGAAAAAGAGAGTTGAGAGTTTCTAACTCCATAGTCATCCTTATTGAGCTTGTCTTCATAAGCTCAGTTAAATAGACTTAGTCATAATTGGTCACTTAGACGATTATGGTATACAAATCATATCTGTTCAAGTAAGACAAAGGACAATTAGATAATAAGTTCACTAGTTTCATGTTCAAGAGACAACTATGTTAACTCCCATCCCAATCATGCTAGTTAGCTCATCACCTTTTTAACCATAGTCTTCCTTGAACACATTCCCCTTTGGATTTCTAGACGTATTCCAAAAACCCCCCACTCAATCAAAAAATAGTTATTCAAAGAAGATAACACAATATCATCAAATCAATATGAATGTTCATGAAAATAGGAAGGGAATATGCTTAATTCAATTCTAAAAATAGAGAATTTAATCATAAATTCAATGATAAAGAACATTCAAAAAAATTTTTACCTCATTTTGTTGTCTCTTAACTAGGTTCTCCCTCTCATAGGCCCTTCTGACCATTTGAACTCATGTAGCGTCTAGCTACAATGCCCAGCTCCTCTTTGCCATGTTTACATCCACTTACTTGGATGTAATTGCAGCATACTTCCCACTTGATGAGATGATTCTAACATCTCTATCTGTCTTATCCTTTGTCACAATGTTTGTCATAAAGGATTGACTTTTAGAAGTCATTGCTTCAATCCAAGTGGATCAATGTGGTTAGAAACATGGGAAGACTTATTATTATCCAATAATCTCAAGTTGCTACAAATTTTCAGGTTTTTATCTCTAAGAGTTTGAGACAAGGTTGGATAAGATTTTATATTCAAAAACTCATTTGAATAATCCCTCACTTTTAAAGAATCTTACAGCATTAACCTTATGTTGTAGCTGAAATACTCTTAATAAGTAAACCAACCTATCCCAAAAATAATAGACTCCATATAGACTCAATTTCAATATTTTTGGGAACCTCTAAGTGCATATAAACATCTTTTTGACTCAAAACAGATCCAAACGTGCTTCAAATATATGCAAATTATATATCAAATTGAAGCTCAAGAATTTATAGATTTTTAGGAACTAACTACGTCTCAATCAAAGGTCCCAAACGTCATCACCCGACCCTAGAAGGTGTATTGATCAAAAAATCCTAAAAAATTAGAAAATTCCAACATTGGCCACTCTCAGAGTGGCGCGTGATGTCCACGTGCCGCCTTGTGGCCGTCCGTCGGTGACACGCGCCGGCTCCCAAGACTCCACACGATGTCTTCTCTCCGACGGTGCTCGCCACGTGTCAAACAGAGGCCCAGTGGGCCCCACGGGCCATATATCAGTTTCTGTGTTTTTTTTTGTCAACTGATGGCTATTGACTTTAACTGGTCAACGGTTGACCATTGACTGTTAACCCTTGACCGAGACCTGCTGACGTGGATGATGACGTGGCGCGCTTTCATTAGCGCCACGTGGCTTGGGTTAATCGATGACGTGGCATTGACTGCTACATCATCGTCTTCAACCTCTAGCCGGGTCAACCCAACCGGTTGGACCTTCGGCGAGTAATCTTGACCCGCCAACTTCAGGAAGTCATTTCTCCCTCGTTTTAGCTTCGTTCTTTGCATTCTTGGTGTCGTTGGAATCATGTTTCAGTGAACTACAAAGCGATGGCATTTATTTGATCTGAAAACCTTTGTTTTATTGATCAAATCATGAGTGAACTACTAACGACCCACGAACTTCTTTCCTTCATTTCTCCCTCATCCGAACTCTGTTTGATGCGTTCTAAGCATAGTTGGAATCGTCTCTTCGATATCTACATATACATGGCTTCGTTTGTGGTAAAAACACTCAGTTTCAAATACCCCAATTTTTCTCAACATTGACGGCGCTGTGTAATCCGACCTGGATATGTGTCCTTTGCGCCTCAAAAACTTTCCTAGCTTTTTTAGGGTTAAAGTCTCTTGTTTTTGGTTCCACATAGGTCCCAAAGACTCACCTTTAATGGGAACGAAGAGGTAAGGAGAAGAGGAGGAAAAAAATGGTGCCATGAAGAATACATATATGCTTATATATATATATTATAATCAGAGGAGCACGCACATTTCGACTAGCAATCATGAACCCAGTATAAAGAAGTATGGATACATATAGCATATAGAGAACATAGACATGCATATATCACTGTTCATACACTAGGCAGAGACACACGCATATGATCGAAAAAAGGAGAACAAGGCATAAAGAATTAGGAGACAGATTCATATGGGCATATAGCATTCAAAACATATACATCCATGTTAATTTTGAACCCAAAATATTGCAACGCTTGCATATCGAAAGCCCAGAATCATATATGTGAGAAGAGGATATAAAAAAATTATTCGCACATATTAACATTATATATCTTTACATATATAGTAGCACAGCGGAATTAGATGGGGATATAAACGAATTATATCAATTAATTAGTCTTAAAGAATAAATCACAAAGCCACAGGATCATCATGCTCTGATGCCAATGTAAGAAAAATATAAAGAAGGAGAGAACTGGCGTACCGGGGCCGACCCATATTCGAATCCGGGTCAAAACTCCAATGCTCTATAATTGTGCCCACACAATTATTAGACTATTAGAGCCTAATTGTGATTTGCACAGCAAATCACCAGAACCAGAAAGATGGTAGAAGAGAAGAGATTTCCAGAAAGCTCAATGGCGGAGTGAATTGCAATTGAGGAGGCATGCCCTATTTATAGTGATTTATGGAGGCCACTAATTAGGAAACGTGTGCACTCCTTGCCCTCCAAGACAACAATTTAATTAATTGATTCTCAATTAATTTTCTAATTATGGTGATTTGTTCCTTAATTAACAAAATCATAATTATTACTGAATTATTCCCCAATATATAATTAATGTTGATTTTTATTCTTATTTGATTAGGCTACTTATATCATAATCAAATAGTCCGGCCCATCAAGGGTGGATTTGGACCCAAAGTCCAACACATATAATGGCTTAGATTATCCCAAATAAAAAGATAACAACATGAAAGATAAAAATAGATAGTATAAAAGAAAAATAATAAAAATAATATAGAATAATAGATTGATAATGTAAACTAGGAAGATAAAATAACATAGAGAATAAACAACATAAAATATAGCAAGGAAATGATAATCTTAGAAGAAGAAATAGAAAATTAGACCATAGGCCTTCCACTACAAAAACACATCAAATTAGCTACGGAATTTAGTGACGGAATTTCCGTCACTAATTAGTTCAGCGATGGAACCAAATTAGCAATGAAATTAGCGAAGGAATTTGTTCCATGGTAAAAAGACCGTTACTAATTAATTAGGGACGGAATTTTAAATTCCGTCACTAATTAGAGACGGAATTAACTAATTAACGATAGAATTTAGCGACGGAATTTCCGTCTCTAATTCGTCGCAAAATATTTTTTTTATAAAATTTAAATTGCCACATGTCCTCACAACGAGCCACCACATGTCCCTCATTGGCGGTCGCCAAGTGTACCCACCGCCGACCACGTGTCCCCGTCAGCCGCCGCCACCTTGCCTCTGCCCTCCACATGTCTCGGTCAACCACCACGTGTCACCCTTCATTGCGCGCCACGTGTCCAAGTCACAAATTGGTTGCATTTTGTGACCAAGTTGGCATTCAAAGCCTTGACCTCTCATGCGTGTGCCAGTACCTTTGCCAGTTGAGCTAAGAAGAACCTGTGTAATTTAAATCCAAAATCATACATATATATTTTGCTTTGCGAACAAAATTAGAAATACAAAATTTAGTCTATTATTAAATATTTGAATTTAGTTTTCTTATTTTATTTTATGTAAATGTTCTACCTAAATTTTTATTATTAATATCTTTTTTATTCATTTTATGATATATTTTATTTTTTGTTTGCATTTATAAAATTTTTATTTTTATTTGTATATAATATATTATTAAAAATTCAAATATATTATATTATAATTTCAATTTCAAAAATAAATTTGAATTAATAATTTTATTTATTTATTTTAATATTTATATTATAAGTTTATAATAATTTAAAATTTAAATTATTTAACAAATTTATAATTATTGAAAAAATTAATTATTTGTGACGGAAATTAGTAACTGAAAAATTCCATCGCTAATTTTTAATGACGGAATTAGAGATGGAATTTAGCAACGGAATGTGATTTCGTATCTATTTCGTCACTAAATTAGTGACGGAAAAATTCTAGCGCTAAGTTTCGTCACTAATTTTTAATGACAGAATTAGGGACGGATTAGTGACAGAATTTAGCGATGGAATGTGATTCCGTCTCTATTCTGTCGATAATTTAGTGATGAAAAAATTCCGTCGCTAATTTTAGGGACGGAATTAGAGACAGATTAGTGATGGAATTTAGCGACGGAATGTCGCTAATTTAGTGACGGAAAATTCCGTCCCTAAATTCCATCGCTAATTTTAGTGACGGAATTTGTGAGGGATTAGGGACGGATTAGCGATGGAATGAAATTTTGTCGCTAATTTTCAGTTTTTTTGTAGTGTTCTGAGCGAATTCGTGTTGATAACGTGTTATGAAAATAAGAAAATATAAGAGATTGAAATGGAGAGATGAAGAAAGACAAGAGAGAATTGTATAGATGAAAAGTGAAAAAGAACTCTCATTCATATAGCATTTTCATGTACCAACAATCCTTTGTGTTAAACCTTTATATATAGGCCTTCAATTCTCTCAAGAGTTACAACTTCATAAACATAAGAATTAACCTAGATTATGTTAGAGTTACAATGTCATAAACATAAGAATTAATCTACAACATAAAACTACATAAAACCATGGGAGGTTATAGGTGTTATGGAATTCTAAGAGACTATCACTACTGCAAAAAATGTTTTTAACATCTGAAAACAAGGGGACATCTATGTGAGCGACGTAGTAAAAAATGGCAATAACGTCCGTAAATAAAAGGACGTCTAAAGTCTGGACTTTAGACGTCCCCAGTTTAAAATGGGGACGTCTAAAGTGCTACATGACACTTTAGACGTCCCCATTTTAAAATGGGGACGTCTAAAGTGTCATGTAGCACTTTAGACGTCCCCATTTTAAACTGGGGACCTCTAAACCCACTTTAGATGTCCCCAGTTTAAAATGGGGACATCTAAAGTGCTTTTATAAAAAAAAATCATTTATATTACATATCTGAACTAAACAGTATTTAAAATCAGAAATTACATATCATCGTCAATAAAATTACAGATCTAGTATCTGAACTCCAAATCTAAAATCTACATAATAATAACTCTAGAGCTGAAATCTCATAAACAGAAGATGATAACAATAAGATGAATCAGTTGCAAAAAACTTATCTCCTTCTATTATTAAAATTCATTTTCTCGTAATAATGAATAGAGAAGAGCAACAGGGAGAGATGAACCTCATTTTCTCAGTGGGAACGTGGCCATGAAGCATGTTTTGGAGTCTCAATCTACAAACCATAACAACATGAGTAAGAAGATAAAATAGAAGGGAAATCCAAAGAAAAAAGAGAAAGAAGATAAAATAATAAAAAATAGTAAGAAACATAACAGATCTGGTGAAAAAGAGAGAGAGAGAGAGAAGAAGAAGAAGAAGAAGAAAGTTTAAAAGCAGTATATAAAGAAGAAGAAGCAAGAGTTAAATGCGTGGTGGTAAGCATAACAGATCTGGTGAAAAAAAGAGAGAGAAAAGAAGAAACAAGTTTAAAAACAGCATATAAAGAAGAAGAAGCAAAAGTTAAATGCGTGGTGGTAGTGGTTCTTGTTATGGTTGCGGTGATGAGAAAGATGAGTGTGGGTCTATAAAACTGACAAATAAAGATTGTCAGTACAAATTTGAATTGTTTTTGGCGTCCCCAATTTAATTTAGGGACGCCTAAAGTTATTTAGTTAATTTTTTTTTTTTACTTTAGACGTCCCCAATTCAAAAAGGGACGTCTAAAGTCACACTTTAGACGTCCCCAATTTAATTAGGGACGTCTAAAGTTATTTTTTTATATAATCAGGGACGCCTTTAGGCATCCCTAATATTAGGGACGCCTGATATATGTAATATTAGAGACGCCACTTTTGGCATCCCTAATAATATTAGGGACGCCAAATGTGGCGTCCCTGATATTTAAGGGACGCCAAAATAGGCGTCCCTGATTAAAAAAAATTTAACTTTAGACATCCCCAATTAAATTGGGGACGTCTAAAGTGACCAAAAGGCGTCCCTGACACTACTAGAAAAAAGGGTTTTAACGTCCCTTTTTTTGGCCTTTTAACGTCTGAAAACAGAGGGACGTCTATCTGAGGGTCGTAAAAAAAACATCAATAACGTCCGTAAAACATGGGACGTGGAAGGTAGACTTTAGACGTCCCCAGTTGGAACTGGGGACATCTAAAGTGGGACCTTAGACGTCCCCAGAAGAATTGGGGACGTCTAAGGTGGACCTTAGACGTCCTCAATTATACTGGGGACGTCTAAGGTCCACTTTAGAAGTCCCCAGTATAATTGGGGACGTCTAAGGTACCTTAGACGTCCCCAATTATACTGGGGACTTCTAAGGTCCCACTTTAGACGTCCCAAGTTCCAACTGGGGACGTCTAAAGTGTCGCCACCCACTCTACCCCGTCCCTTTTTTAATTAAGGATGTTGAAAGTTTTTTTTTTTAAATGGACTTTTTATATATTGCACTGTCTGGAAAATGTAAACTATAGAAATAGGATTCTAACAACAGAATAAAACAACAGCAGTTCAGCAGAATGGAAACAACAAACACAGTGATCAACACAAGGACAAAAATACATGCCATTTCTGGCTAGAGCATTCCTTCTAGCATATTCAATAAACTCTTCAACCCCATTCTCATATTCTTCACTTGTTCTCAAAGCATTCATCCAACTATGATCTATTTTATTACCACCTACGTCATTCCCATTTACACTCAAGTTAAGAATACTTGTCAACACTAGGAATGCCATTTACTATTTTGTTTTTCAAAATTTTGACAGCATTTCCCCTTAAAAGTGAGACATCCCAAAATCAAAATAACAAACCATCTCAGCTTAATTTAAATGAAACAAAACTTTAGCTTCTAGCACCAAGCACAAACATAATACACTTATATTTTAGCAACCAAATTCCAGCACTAAGTTACATTAAGATTATAGATGTTTCTTCTTTTATTGCAGTCCTATTCATTTTGGAACAGCACATGTCGTGTTAAATTTTTATTTTCTATTCAATCTATTTAAAATCTATTTAATGAAAAATTGTAAAAAAAAAATTCAAGTACGAGAATTTCTTATATTAATATCTACGTACACTAAGTTACAACAAGATTGCCTAATTCTAGCACTAAATATATATATTAATGTGTGTGTCTTGTGGCAAAAAAAAAAAATTAATGTGTGTGTCTACAAGATTATTTTTTTTTATTTTTTTAGTTTCTTTTTATTCTTTATTCTTTTCTCATTTCTTTTCCTTTCCCTACTAATTAAAAGCATTATCATGTGCCAAATTCTTTTCTTTTCCTTTCCGTCACTTTGATTCACACAGTTTGTGAGATAATCACTTAGGAACCATATGTAAATGTACTAAAATGCAATCTATCTCTGTATTATTTTCAAAGGATTAGCTCACTGTTACAGAGAATCCACAATTGTATAACCAAAACAAGTGCGAAAATGAACCAATTCTGTCAAATATAAGAGAATGCAGAAAAGCAAAAGGTATAATATAAAATAATATAATGATATATATAACTAAAATTATAAAATTAATAAACAAATCCAATACTATCCTAATAACTATCCGCCTAATAAACCTCCACATAATAAACCTAATAGTTACCATCATCAACCTAATCATTATTCGCATAGTAAACCTCTATATACTATACTAAAAATATAAAAAAAAGAACTCTAACTAATAATAAAAAAACTAATAATAAAAAGAATAATAAAATAATAAACAGAATAATAAACAGAGTGCTCTTATTCAAAACGCCCTGTGATCTTCAATCATTTTTATTTGTTTGAAAGGAGAAAGGGGGAGGTAATATATATCTTTAAATATTAATCTGTATTGCCCATGAATCTCAATGACCAAGAATTGGAAATTGACACGGTAAGGAACTATAGAATATATTGAATATCCCAGAAAGATTGCTTTTTATGAATAAATGAAAGAAATATCACGAAAAAGCAAAGAATAATCAAACAGAAAATGCTAACCTGAAAAGTGGTGAAGCTTTGGAGGAGGCCGATGGTGGTGGAGAGAAGATCCAATGGGGAAAAAACTCTGCAAACCCAGGGCAAAGAAGGTGGCCTGGTGACGGAAGTGGTGAAGCTTTGGAGAAAGAAATTAAAAAACCAAGAAAGGGAGAGGAGACCAATCAATGGGGACGGAGTGATGAATTTGGGAGGAGATGCAGCAGGGGAGTGAATGGGGACGGAGAAAGAAGGAAAAAAAGAAGTGCAGATGAGACCCAATGGGGACGGAGATGTAGCACGGGAGTGATTGAGCAAAGTGGGAGGAGGAGAGATAGATGCAGCAGGGGAGTAGGAAGGGGTCTGACATGCTCACATGCACCGGTCATGTCAATTCTGGTGCATGTGAGTGCCTTTCAACGTCCCCAGCTGTGCTAGGGACGTCTAAACATACCTTTAGAGGCTTTCTTTTTCTTTTTTTTATGACGTTTAAAGGTCTTCAGACGCGCCAATCTTTATAATTTGAACCTGACCATATTTTAGACGTCCCTTTTTTAAAAAGGGACGTCCTTTAGAGTAGTTGTATCTATGTTCTGTAGTAGTGTGATTAAAAAAAAATTTAACTTTAGACGTCCCCAATTAAATTGGGGACGTCTAAAGTGACTTTAGACATCCCTATTTAAATTGGGGACATCTAAAACTATTCAAATCTCACTCAGAATTACAAAAATGCTATCGCCTTTATTTTTTATGTCCATTTTTTAAAAAGGGACGTCCTTTAGGGTCATAAAATCAATATTTTGTAGTAGTATGAACATCCACTACCACAATATTCATAACAACATCTAAATTGTTGAAGTGTCAATCAGACAATTGGAAAAGGAAGAGTAGGGAAGACAATGAGAATGGAAGAGGAGAAACCCTCTCCTAATTATATTGACAATTAGACTTATCATGAATTTATTTCAAATATATATTCACATATGTATATAATTAATTGGAATTAAATTTTTATTTAGTTATTACATTATTGGTTCGATTACTGATCTAGCTGGTTGGACCATGAGAACCTTGTCCCTCTAGCCTTTTCTAGGCGTCTAACTTCTAAAACATTGGTCGGATGTGTGTGTGTGTGTGTCTTCTTCTATTAATTCTGTCCAGATCATGAAGTAAAAATCTTGTTCGTCGTCGGATTAGATCTTTAATAATCACATACATTTTATTTTATTTTTTATACCCCAGTCATACACGCAATTACATACAATAGGAAATAGAAAAAGAAGAAGATACTCTATCTAGTCCTTAATATAAAATATATTTACCTAATTTAATTAAATTAACGATATTAGTTAAGTCAATTAATAAAACATGCATTTTCTAAAACACTCTAGGTATCTTTCTTAATTCTTCCATCTCGATCCTCTCCTTCCTGGTTATTGTTGATGGAGCATTAATAGGTTAAATTGGAAAAGGATTGATAAATATGAAAATTATGCTTTATATTTAAGATCAAAATCAATTCTATAAATATGCCATATATTAAGATCCGGAGGAGTAGATGGAGACAAAAGCTTAAATAATTTCGCCTGAACAATACACCTAAGTCCCGAAGATCGTATCTACAACAGGATGCTCCTAAAACATTATTGGGTTAAAGTCAGAATTTTGTCCCACGTGGAAGTCTTGATGTAGAAGCTATGGGTATTTGGAATTTTTTTTGGGATCAATAATATATCCTGCGAGTGTTAAAAAAGCAGCAATGTCACCTCTAACAATCAAAAAGGTTAACTCCAGGCCAATGTTAAAATACTAGTGAATAGAGATGATTTTTTCTACTGGAGGAATGCTTCTGATGGCAATTTCAGTGTCCAGGCTGCTTATAAGTTTGTATTTGCCCAGCGGCAATGGAATGGCCCGACCCAGTGGAAAAAGGTGTGGAAACTGCCAGTGCTAGAGAAAGTTAAGATGTTCTTGTGACAATTTATTCATGAGAAATTACCTACTAATTCTCTCCGAACCATGCGAGGTTTACCTACCAGTAATGAGTGTCCATTTCAATGTCAGAGAGTGGAGAGTGTCTTTCATATTCTTCGTGATTGTGAGATTGCTAGAGGTGTGGATACACTTTATTGCTCCTAACTTTTGTTTTAGATTTTTTCATTCTGATTTGCAGATATGGCTTAAGGAGAACATGTCTAGCAACATGGCTATGAGTTGCTTCCATCAGTGACTATGGCTCAGGGCTTTTAGTCTCATCTATTGGTCCTTATGGAAGATCATATGTCAGCAAGTAATGGAGGGAATTTGGGCTCATCCTAATGAGATCATCCATGGAGTCATGTACCTGATGATGGAGTCTAGTCAACATGATGTTTTCCATCACTAGATTTTCCACTTCAGTAGTGATGAGGACAGAGCATGGCAACCACCTCCACCTGGAGCTGTTCGGTTAGACACAGACGGATTTGTCAATTACCAGCGTCTTGGAGCTTGTGGGGGCTTGATACAAGATGAACAGGGGAGTTGGATCCTTGGATTCCAGCGGAAGCTGGGTTTTGTTCCATCTACAACTATAGAATTACTAGCTCTCTTAACAGGTCTCCAACTATGCAAACAGCAGAATTTTGCTAAGGTTATTGCATACACAGACTCCCTTGAGACCTATCATCTGATTATGAGAGATGCGGATCACAATCACCCACCGAGACCAGAGATCAACGCTGTGAGGGACTTACTTTACTCAGATTGGGATATTGAGCTTCGTCTTGTATAGCGTGACATCATCCGGTGCGCCGACTTCCTAGCGAGAGATGCTCAACAATTGGATGCGACCTTTAACATTTTACCTGTACCACATCCTGGATGTAATGTTTTCTTGGCCCAGGATCTCCATCCATTGGCCTGATTTCATCTTTTGATTTTATTTTATAACCTCCAAGTTCTACTTGGCCACAATATCATATATATAAAAAAAAAAGCAACATTAGTATTTTAACGGTTAGGTGACTTGGCTCATTTTTTAACACTTCTTGCTTCTAGGGAGATATTGATCCAAAAAAAGCTTTTCGGATACTCACAGCTTTTACATAAAAACTTTCAAGATAAAATTGAATCTTAATTCTAAAACATTTGTCCGTAGTAACAGATTTTGTTGAAAGATAACTCATATCATTGGAAAATTTTCCAAGAGAAGGATCCATGGAGGATCCAATGCTCTGGGGTCAAGATGCTTTGATCATTATAGAAGCATTCACACGAAACTTGATGTGTATCACTTTTAGAGATTCCAACTGATCTCACACGGTTCATTATAAATTTTAGGTGAAATTTTGTATATACTTAACTCCCCATGTCTGTATGTTATATATGCATAGATAATCTCCTTAAACTTTTAAACTTTAAATGAATTCCCCTGAACTAGTTCTTGTTTCAGTTTGTTTGTTTATCTCACTGAACTAGTTCTTTAATAATATATCATATATATTTAATTTACAATCGAAGTGATATATATAAAAGAGTGACCCTTATAAGAGTACATAATTTTTCGTTGTATGTATATTATCTTTTATGTTATGTTTGTCTCTTTAATTTCCAATTATTTATTATTATTATTATTATTATTATTAGAGTAAAATACTCTGACCACCCTCCAATTTTGTCTTAATTACACAGACCTCCCCTCTATTTTGAAAGCATACATTTAAGTCCAAACAGTTAACTCCGTTAAGAATATTCTAAAAAGATTCCAAAAATATATTTTTTTAATTAAATTTAGAGTAAAATACTCTAACCTCCCCTCTGTTTTACCTTAATTACACAGACCTCCCCTCTATTTTAGAAACCCATATAAACCTCCCTTAAAACTAAAATATATGTTACATAAACCTCCCTTATAGTTTGAGATTCTATTTCCATCCACCCAAACCATTAGTTGACCGTTAAGTTTGACTTTTAAACTTTTTTTAATCAAAATGCCCTTCTTCAGTATTAAAATGATTTTTATATATATATATATATAGGGGCTAACAAAAATTTATACAACCATAAATTTACTATATTAGATTTGCTAACTTTCTAATTTTTTTAAAAAATTATTAATTTTGATATTATAAATTATTTTTGACTTAAAATATATATATTAAACACATATTTTTATCGAATAGAATAAACTATATAAGTATGAGATTGTATGTGCCATTTAAATTTATAATTTAATATTTTTTCCACAAATATTAATAAATACATTTGATCAAGCATATTTTTATTTAAAATCTTGCTTGAATATTCAACGTTTGTGATATTTACATTAACCAATGCTAAAATCATCAAGCAGATAACTACTTGTAAATATAAAAATAGAAATTAAGGAATAGATAAAAAAACTCTTAAATTCTTTAAAACAACTTTAGTCAAAATTTGCAAGAAAAAATAAATTTAATTAAAAAAATATATTTTTGGAATCTTTTTAGAATATTCTTAACGGAGTTAACTGTTTGGACTTAAGTGTATGTTTTTAAAATAGAGGGGAGATCTGTGTAATTAACGCAAAACTGGAGGGTAGTCAGAGTATTTTACTCTTAAATTTATTTTTTCTTGCACATTTTGACTAAAGTTGTTTTAAAGAATTTTAGAGTTTTTTTTTTCTATTCCTTAATTTCTATTTTTATCTTTACATATTATTATTATTATTATTATTATTATTATTATTATTATTATTATGATCCTCCTCCTCCTCCTCCTCCTCCCACTAGTATGCCTTATGCTATTCGTTATACTAGTATCTTTTCTTCCTATGATAGATGAAGGACTCAATAATGCTCTTAGTTCAAAGATCCTTTTTTTTTTATCTTTGATCAGAGGTATCCGGCGCTAGATCTGGACCCCGGAACCGGGCCGTCCGAGCAACCGACTAATCCCTAACCTTGGGTATGGAGCAGCGTTAAATCTCCTGGCCAGCTGTTCTACCATTCACACGAAATTTGATGTGTATATATCGTCACTATTGGAGATTCCAACTGATCTAAGCCAACTTTCTTCTGCCATGAAACTATTAATTAGCTGGATAATTAATTTATAGATAATAAAAAAATTAGTTAAACTAGTAATTAATTTGTAAAAAAATATTTTTTGATTTTCTTAAAATATCATCTTTAATCATTTAGATTGAAACTATCTTTTTTAATGAGAATCCATTTAACATGTGAAATCGATATGGATAATTTGAAAAAAAATATATAAACTTTAGAGATGAAGTGATGTATTGATCTTTTAATTTTAATTAGCTCACCTCCCTTCCTCTCTTGAACAAAACAAGAAACTTATCTTCCCCTTTCCTTCCATTCAATCAAACAAAGCTCATAACCTCCCCCTACCTCCTCCCACCTCCCCTCATTTAACCTTTCCTTCCCCCCCCCCCCATCCATTAAACCAAACAAGACCTAAGGCATTGTTTGATTCAAATTTTTTCGAGGGGAGGGGTGGGGAGGGGGTTAATGTGTTTGGTTAATTGGGAAAAAAGGAGGGGAGGAGACGGGAGAAATTTTGTCTTTTAGTGCTTCCCTCCTCTCCTTCTACGCTCCTCCAAAATTGGGGATTTTTTGGAGTGTTGAGAAGTATTATGTATGTCTTATCTTGACTAAAATACTCATACTAATAAAATCTTGTCTAACTTTATTTTCCATCAGTTCTGTCGTCATGTATCTTTACAGGAAGGGTTTGTTTAATCTCCGGGAGATACCGCTTCCTATTGACTGAGGGGGTTACAAAATATCTCTTAAGAACAGTGTTTTCGGAAGCACTCGAACCAAATATTTAATTGTTTCTTTATAGATTTTACCAACAATCTTAAGAGATATATCCTACTAATCTCGTGAGTGCATCATGATGAGCGTTCTGCAATTGGTTTTATTGATTACATGGAAATTCAAATAAGTTTTAATTCCAATCTATGCATCCTCTTATTTGATTTCTTGAGAATTATATAATTCTTCGGCCAACAGTTATGAGCATGATTTGGCCGTGTTTCCTGTGAAAATTCAAAATGCCTCTGTCTTGAGAAGAAAAAATGTGTCGGTCTGATGATACTTGAGAATGGAGGAAGTGAGACTTGGATCATGCTATATCTAGTGAAAACATATTAAAATAAGCTTATACTTAAGGCAGGCCATGATCATTACTGTCATGGACGTATATCCAATTTTTTCTTCAACTGGACTCATTTTAATCTCTAAGACAAAGAGATTTTGAGGGCGCTGTGATCCTTGCAAACATGAGCAAGAGATAGAAAAGAAGTGTGCAAAGACTTTAATAGAGGCGATGCAATTGTACGAAAGACAAAGAGGAAGAGTCATATTGGAGTTACCACGTTAGTTCGTTATTAAGCAAACCGATCTTCCTAGGTACACGTCCAATTTTTGAATATTAACAAGAATATTGGATTTGGTGGGAGATATATATATATATATATATATATATAAACTGTTCGTGCGTTATAATTTATGTGCATTTTGACGGCTGAGATTTGATGTGCTGGTTAAAATCATGATATTATTTGATTATTTTGATCGATTTATTGGTGAAATTATTTCGTTGTTCGAAGCTTATTAATTTGATTAACTGATTAATAGAGTAGTTGCCAAATAAATCTCCTATTATCTCTCCTTAACTAAATCTCTTATTATATCTCTCCTATTATTTTAAAGACAATTTATTTAAAAAAGAGATATTTTTAAAGTTTTATTTCATACCCATTGGTGAATTTTTTTTTTAATTTCTATGGGATGTTTTCTTATGCTTAATGAACTGATTTTAATACATTGGGGGGGGGGGGGGGTTGGTATCGTGCTATGATTTTGTTGTTAAATTAAATGAGAATTTGATGAATACGATGATTATAAGTTGCAGTGAAATTTAGTTCATTGAATGACAGAAAAATAACATCAAATCAATAAAGAGAATAACGATTATGAAGTTGTGGTGTGGTGCCAACGGTTTTCATAGCTTTGGCGCAGTAATTATGATAATTTGGATAAGAGATACAATTCTGTTTATTATAATTTATTGGGCTATTAAAGTTATTACCAAATAGTTTGTGGTAAATTCTAGTTTAATTAGAATTATTATTTATAAAGTGTGAAATATTTTATTAGAAGATTTGAAAGTGTGGGGGTGCCTAAGATATGGGATATCTTGTGGGTACCTTTTACAAAAAATTAATTAGTGTTATTTTGCGGAAAAAATGTTGGAAAATTATGACATTTCCATGTGACATGTGTTATGTTGAGACTTGTGTTATTTGCTGTGAAAAGCAAATTTAATCATCTATTTGTTGTAGATTTTTGTGATTTTCTTGATTTTTGAATATATAGTTATCTTAGTATATGAACATATCATTATTGTAACTAATTTTTAATGTGGATGGCATGGTAAATCATGCTGCTTGAAGTTTGATTTGAAAGCATAAGTAAATCAAAATGTAGTTTTGGAATGTTAAGATCATAAAGGAATCGTGGTGATCATATATAATTTTGAGAAATGCTTTTAAAGTTTGGTTCTTGAGAACCATTATGAGAATATTCCCTATGATACTATTATGTTACTTGAGATAATTTTAAGCTCAATCAAAGTATGCACAAATTGTTGAGAATTTGTAGCACCGGTAAATTTTAATCCTGTGACATAGCATATGATTTGTGGAGATTGAGCATATGTAAACTCTCATGAAGAGAAAGAAATAGTTAAGGGATAATGTCATAAACACTGGCATCATGAACTGTGGATTCCCGTTGTATTGATATACATGGATGTTAATTGAAATTCAATTTGTTTGTGAAAATCCACTAGTGGTTATCCACCTTTAGTGGTCAAAACAAATGTTGTGAGTTAGATTTGATTACTCTGGCAATGGATACACTACAAAAAAAAAGGTATTTTGTAGCGGTGCAATTGTAGCGGTTATATTAAACCGCTACAAATTATAGTATTTGTAGCGGTTTTCACCTAAACCGCTACAAATTTGTAGTGGCAAGGTTTTTTTTGTAGCGGTTGGTGACACAAAACCGCTAGAAATTTGGCGCGAAATTCCCGCCAAAACTTGTAGCGGTTAATGCACAGAAACCGCTACAATATTCCCGCCAGTTGACGCGCCAATAGTGTATCGGTTATTTGTAGCGGTTACAGCAACAGAACTGCTACAAAATACCAAAGGTCAGAATTTTATAGCGGTTATGCCTCTATAACCGCTACAGAATTTCAAGAGTCTCGCCATTTGTAGCGGTTCTGGGTAATAACCGCTACAGAATTTCAAACATTGTGAACTTTTGTAGCGGTTATTGTAGAACCGCTACAAATTTAATTATTTGTAGCAGTTTGAGTAGCGGTTATTTGAATAACCGCTACTAAAATCTGGTCTATTTAAGCCACTGCCTCCCTCATTTCTCCTTTTGTTCATTTTGTTTCCTGAGGTTTCTCTGAGTGATTTCTTCAAGATTTGAGCGTTCATACGTCTATATAGGAGTTTTTGCCTAGTATTTCTCAGTATTTGCACTTGAGGTACGTATATAACACGTATTTGATTTATATTTATATTTTTATTATATTTTTGCATAATAATGTGACTAATTTTATTTTTTTAATTTTTACAGTTGATATGGCTTCAGGACAGGATAAAGGGAAGGCCCCTGAGGTCCCCAGACCGATTTTACGGGGTGGCAGCAGCCGGGCAGGGGGCAGAGGGAGGGGGCAGCCAGGAGGCAGGGCTACCGCGGCATCTCAGCCCATCCCCCCACAGGAGTCAGACCTACCACAGGCACTGCAGACGATCCCACAGACGACGACCGCACCAAAGGTGCCTGAGGTTGGGGGCCAGATATTAGCGTTGAGGGCTTCCTCAATGAGGAGGAGTTCGAGATCCCGATTGGGTTCAGGGAGATGGAGTAGTTCCTCGATGAGGAGGACGCTCGGGAGCAGAACAACCCACGAGGGTCGTCTTCGCGGTCCACTGAGTTTGAGGTGTAGGTCGAAGGTAAATTAATTTTTTAATTTAGTAAATTATTTATTTAAATTAGAAATGTTAATTTTGAATTACAATTTATCTAACGTGCGGTAAACTGTGCAGACGAGCAGGGGAACGTTTCGATGAGGAGGCTAGACGTGGCCGGTGTGAACAGCTTGGACTGGAGCCTCTGAGTTATTGTACCGTGGAATGAGGGCACTGACCAGCCGATCCACAATGGGGGTCACCTGCTCAACCGCTTCCTGAACGACCTGGGCGCGAATTGGATGCGGTTCCGCCTTCACTTCAAGACGTGGAGGCACGTTCCGAAGGGGCCGAAGGACCAGGCTTGGGAGGAGGTGGTTCAGGTAATTAAAATTATTTAATTAATATTTTTTGTAATTAATTATATTTAATTAATTGTTTTTAAATTATGTTTTTTGTAATTATTGATATTTAAATAATTTTTTTTCAGCTGCGATTTGCCGTCCGGGCCAACCGGAAGAGGTACGCCCTCGTGAAGATGGGTGACGCCTGGAGGAACAGGAGGAACCGTCTCTTCCATAGGGTGGATAAGGACGGGACGATGCCTCTGGAGCAGCTGATCGAGAGCGTCCTGGACAGCGTGCCGCCGAACGACTAGGCGAGTTTTGTCCAGTTCAGGAGGAGCCCTGAGGCGCAAGTAATGTATTTATTATATTTTTGATATATAATTTTGTAATTGTTAAATAGTAAATTATAATTTGTATTTAATTTTAAATTATAATACATTTAATATTTATTTTTTCCAGGAGCTTTCTCAGAGGAACATCGAGATCTGGGCACAGCAGACGATCCACCACACAGCAGGATCGAAGACCTTTGCTGTGACCTATAGCGAGCTGGTAACTTTTCAAAATATCACTTACTTTTAGCTGATTATTTCATAACACTAATTGAATTTTGTAATTGTTTCAGGAGACGAAGGCACAGTAGGAGAACCGTCAGACGGATTATGGCGAGTTGTACGCCATCACACACAGACACCGTAACGGGACTGCGACCTCTCAGCAGGCAGAGGCAACCATTGTAAGTAATTTTATTATTATATTTTTTATAAAACCAAGTCAATAATGAAAAATGCTAATTAGTAATTGTTTCATAAAATGGCAGGAGCGGATGCAGCAGTCGCAGGCTGAGCTGCGACAGACCCAGCCTGAGGAGTCACAGGGATCGAAGACCTTTCGGGAATCTTAGCACAAGTTACAGTATTTGGCCGGTAGTCTTAGTTCCCTACAACTTACCCCCTGGATGTGTATGAAACAAAGCTCTTTCATTATGTCTATGATCATTCCAGGCAAAAAGGCACCGGGCAATGACATCAATGTGTATCTCCAACCGCTTATTGCAGAATTGCTTGACCTATGGAATGTCGGCTTGGAGACGTACGACGCTTACAGCAAGACTTTGTTCAACATGCGTGCAGCCTTGATGTGGACGATTAGTGACTTTCTTGACCTTGGCACATTATCTGGTTGGAATGTGCATACTGGGTCGGCGTGTCCAGCTTGCAATTTTGACTCTGATGCATTGCGCCTTCCCCACAGCCGAAAGTGGTGTTTTATGGGGCATCGGAGGTTTCTCGATGGAACGCATAAGTTCAGATTGCAACGGAATAGCTTCAATGGGAAACCAGAGAAAAGAGGACCACCTCAGACTTTGTCTGGTACAGATATCTTACAGCAGCTTGAGCATGTTGACTTCGAGTTTGGAAAAAGCGACGATTCAGCACAAACTCGCCAAAAGACGCGCAGGACTTCGGTGCCTCAGCAGTGGAAGAAGATAAGTATTTTCTTCACGCTTCCATATTGGAGATCTAATTTACTTCACCACAGTCTTGATGTAATGCACATTGAAAAGAATGTTTGTGACAATGTGCTGTATACGCTGCTTAATGAACCCGGCAAGACAAAAGATCACCTTCAAGCGAGAAAAGATTTACGCGACATGGGAGTTCGTGAAGACGCTTGGCTAGATGAGCATGACAGATTTACACCGGCAAAGTTTACCCTCACAAAACCGAACAAGGATGTCTTCCTCGCGACGTTGAAGAAATTAAAAGTTCCTGATGGGTATTCAAGCAACATTTCTCGATGTGTCGACTTGCAGGCTCGAAAGGTTGCTGGCCTGAAGAGTCATGACTCACATGTTCTTATGCAGCAGTTACTCCCTCTGGCTATAAAGAATACACTTCCTCCCGATGTTTCCATCGTTTTGGTGGAACTTTGTTCTTTCTTTCGGAAGTTGTGTTCTAAGGTTTTGATCGTTGAGGAGCTCGATCAACTGCAGTCGAAAATCATTCTTACGCTTTGTCATTTGGAGATGATCTTTCCTCCGTTCTTTTTTACTGTGATGGTTCACCTCACAGTCCACCTCGTTCATGAAACAAAGCTCGCTGGACCAGTACAATATCGTTTGATGTATCCGATTGAGAGGTACTCATTTTAAATATGTGCTTTAATTTATTGTCCGTATTTAATGTTTGCTAGTCGTCCTTTTCATCATTTTATATCAATTTTCTCTTCTGTACTTCGTAGGTTCCTTAGGAAATTAAAATCTTACGTGAGGAATAAGGCGTGGCCAGAAGGTTCTATAGCTGAAGGCTATATAGGGGATGAGGTGCTATATTTTTGCTCAAGGTACTTTGATGATCTTGAGACGGCTTTCAACCGCCCGCCTCATGTTGACAATTGTCCTGAACCTGCACCGACATCAGGAGAATTTATCCCTCGTGTTGGTAAACCAGTTGGAGCAACTGAGAACTTCAAACTAACGGCAACTGAGAAGTTCCAAGCACATAGACATGTCTTGATTAATTGCACTCAAGTTAAACCTTTCATACGGTAAGAATTGTACACTCACATGTTATTCGATCTATATCTTTCGTAACATTTCTCACTTTCATTTCACTAACGCCTTTCCATTATTAATTACAGGGAATTCAGAAGTCATGTTAAGCGTCAGCTCAGGATCCGTACACAGACATCCTCGGAAGTTAATAGGAGGGTCCACAGAGAATTCTCGAGCTAGTTTGCGCGCAGAATACTAAATGACCACAACCCACACTCACCAGATTTCAGAGCTCTCGCAATCGGCCCTCTTGATCATGCAAAATGGTTTACAGCATACAATGTCAATGGGTTTAAGTTTTGCACGGTTTCACAGGATCAAGGATTGCAAACACAGAATTCGGGTGTTTATGGCACATTTGGGACAAGGAGTTATGCGAGCAGCAGTGACTCCAACATGCAGTTCGGAGGCGTCCCTTACTATGGCAAGCTTCTTGATGTGGTCGAGCTTAATTATCAAGGCCGTTTCACCGAGATGCTGTTCAAGTGTTTGTGGGCAAATACCACTACTTCTCGGGGACTGACAACTGACGACCTAGGGATCACATCAGTCAATTTCTCACGCCCGATTCATACTGGTATTTCTCAAGATGATGAGCCGTATATTCTAGCTTCAGAGGCACATCAGGTTTATTATGTCGAGGACGAGAGGCATAGGGATTGGCAAATGGTCGTTCATTTAAAGCCAAGAGACCTTTACGACATGGTTAAAGGCGATAACATTGCCTACGAGAGTGAGCCATTTCAACCAGCTAATTTTGAAAACTACTTCCCTGAAGGCGATGACAATTTACCTCTACTGCGGTGAGTTTTTTTAAGTCCACGTCATTTGAATTAAATTTTTTAAATTTAATAATACATCAATAACAATAATTTTTCTACAAAATTTCTGTAGGGATGGCGACGATGAGTGATCAAATTCAAATTATGCTTTTGTCTTTACAAAAAATACAAACAATTTTTTAAAATAAAATGTAAAAAAAAAATTTTAAAAAAATTAAAATAATATTTGTAGCGGTTATTAAACCGCTACAAATAAAAAATTAACCGCTACTAAATTAATAACCGCTACAAATAGCACTATGAATATTAAACCGCTACAAAAATATAAATAACCGCTACTAATTAATAACCGCTACATTAACCGCTACAAATAGTACGTGGATCCCTATAAATACCCTTACCACAACTCATTTCAAACACTCCCCAATTTCTTTTCACCTTACCTTTCTTTCATTTTCTCTCATTTACAACTTCTTTCGTATGAGTAGAGGAGCTGAATAATACGATCAAATATGGTAACAAGATTTTTAATTTTTTTTAGAATACTTCTTTCCTTTCTATAAAATTTATTCTAACCTTTTTTTTTCTAGATATATCATAACTGTATCTCATGTTCATCTATTTTTCATACACAATTACATTATATTAGATAACATAATAATTCCTTATTACCTACCTATCCTTAATAATATTATTAATATAAATTTTATACTAATCCAATTCAATTACATTTTTCCTTTTTATTTATTAATAAGTTAAACTATTGAATAATAAGCTAATTGAAATAGATAAAATAATAACAAAATAAACTATTTAATTTAATATTGAAAAAACAGAAAAAAATAATTGTATTTTTTTAAAAAAAATTTTAAATATTTGTAGCGGTTATTAAACCGCTACTAAATAACGCGCCTTTTTATAACTCAATTTAAATTTTTTGGCGCCAATTTTGAATTTCATGAAATTAGTAGCGGTTTTCAAAACCGCTACTAATTTCATGAAATTTAAAATTAGTAGTGGTTTGTTAACCGCTACAAAATAAAAAAATATCATTTTTTTTCGCCAACAAATTTTCAATTTTTTATATTTGTAGCAGTTTGTAAACCGCTACAAAATAAAAAAAATTCTTTTTTTCTAGCTCTCAAAATTTCAATTTTTTATATTTGTAGTGGTTATATAACCGCTACAAATATCTCTGAAAAAAATTTCGTCCATGTGGGTGTTGTAGCGGTTAAGTTGAACCGCTACAAAGGATGTAGCGGTTATTTTTGATTGAGTAGCGGTTTTATATAACCGCTACAAAACTGCTTGCAACGTACGATTTAGTAGCGGTTTGAGTAACCGCTACTAACCTTGTTTGTAGCGGTTAGAACCGCTACTAATACCCTTTTTTAACCGCTACTAAATCACGTTTTTTTTGTAGAGATAGATTGTTAAGAATGTTGAAATCCTCTTAGTAAATATTTGGGTTAGAAATCAACACTTAAAGTCAATAATTTGTGATTGCCAAATGGCAATAACCATTGTAAAAAGAACAATGATGCAAGTTAAAAAGCATTTGAGATATGATGTGAATAAGCTAGCTTAAAAATTGTAATGGATTTTTCTGAATCGATTTGGTGAGGTCAATAATTGACCTATCGAATCTGTTAACAAAACCCCTAGGGATGAAATAAATTAGCTGAAGGGAATGAGACTAATGCCAACTCATAATTGACAGCGATAACAACCCAACCTTTGTAATTGGTGATCCCATGAAGAAGGTTCAATAGGTTAGAACAAGTCGATCATTAGTTCTAACGAGCATGAAATAAACTATTGGTCTCTTCCTATGGCAATGAGAATGTGCTAGAACGCCTTTTAGTAAGGTGAGCAAAGCTCTTAATGATTTCATAATCCTACGGGATGGTGTGCTCATTACAAGTACACTTACATGAAATCACCTCTACAAATATGGAGTGAGGACACTCCTATGAGATCGCGGCAAAATCTCTAGAGCATTCATTATGCACCAGGCACGCGTACGTCTATCTTAACGCGCAAAACCGTCATCAACAGTTGAAATTTGAGGGTATAATCTGACCCTTAATACCTCTGGTATACATCAAAGAGTTGTTGGTTCATAGAAGCAGGCTTCATTGACATCTCTATGTACCAAATATTATTGGTTTAGCTCTAGTTCATAGTTCTAAGGACCACCAGATACAATAGTTATATCTATGGGTGTAACTCAGCTAATGATGTGTTTTCTTTGAAACATGTACGGGATTGTTGTCAATATTGTATATGGGTGTGTCAAAGAAAGAAGGGAACATGTCAGCTAGGTCCCAAGGTACAGAAATAATCTTAAAAAACTCCCTTTGCAAATTCCAAGGTCAGAAAAGTCCCTAGGGACTTTTTTGACATCAATTCCCTATGAGCAATTACAAAAATAACACCCACTCCACCTAAAAAAAACGCACAGAGGAGAGGAGTGAAGCACGTTTTTGTGATCAAGGCATTAAGGAAAAAGAGAAAAAGCACACGGACGAAGGGCGTAGGAGGTGCAAAATTGAAGGGATACAAAGTGGCGTTAATGTTCTTGGGAATCTCGTCTTCTTCATCGTCCATGTATGGGTTGCAAGGTACAGAAGCGAACTGAAAATGTTTTTTTGTGTAAAAATTAGTTAGATTGAGATTGAAGGGTTGGTTAAAGGTTGGATCTTGGGCTCAAAAATGGAGTAATTGGTAGGTGGTAGACAAGAAATACTAAGAATTTGGTAGACAAATGAGCTTGATCATTGAAGTTGAGATTTCACTTTGGGTGGGTTGTGTTTATGTTAGAGTGCTCTATTTTTATGGCATGGTAACAGAGGAGCTGATGTATTTAAAGTGAGAATGGTGAATGTAATTGGTATTCTTTGCTGGAAAAACGCTAAAATGAACACAAAAAATTGTTGTAAATTTGTGCATATGAAGTTGTAAATATTGCTGTGGAAGTTGTTAATACGTACCGTAGCTGTGCTCTATTTTTGGGCAAGAAAACAGAGGTGTGAATGTGATTTGTGTTATTAGAAAATGCTGATATGATGAAAAAAAGTGTTGTTAACGTGTTGTAAATTTGTGCATATGTAGTTGTAAATATTGCTGTGGAAGTTGTTAATACGTACCGTAGCTGTACTCTGTTTTTGGGCAAGCAAATAGAGGTGTGAGTGTGGTTTGTGTTATTAGAAAATGCTGATATGATGAAAAAAAAGTGTTGTTAACGTGTTGTAAATTTGTGCAGATATAGTTGTAAATATTGCTATGGAAGTTGTTAATACGTACAGAACCTGTGCTCTATTTTTGGGGAAGCAAACAGAGGGAATGCTCTATTTTTGGGGAAGCAAATAGAGATGTGCTGTCCATTCTCACTGGGAACCAACAAATGAAGAGGAAGAAAGACATGTAGCATTTGAGATGTTATTTTGTAGTATAGGCTAGTTGTTGTGTACATTGACAACACATTATATATATGTTCACAACATGTTTTTGGTGGTTTAATTAGGTTATTTGATAGGTGAAAGGGCCAACGTATTTAGACAACAAGGTCCCCAAATTTTTTTTTTTGTTTTTATGGTTTACCAGTGGATATGCATGTTTTCACAACAGTTGATGGCATTTTAACAACTGTTTGATGTTTTTATGTTTTCACAAAGGTCATTGGATGCGTGCTTGTCCCACCAACTCTCAAAATCTCAAATAGCATTTACAATATATTCAATTACTTTTACAAAATGTACACAACGTGGTATGCTGTCATTGTTCACAACGTGGTATGCTGTATTTACAACATCATAAGTCATATTAACAACGTATTCAGTTACATTTACAGTATGTAAAAGGAATGCATGCTTGTGCAATGTTTACAACACATATTGCTACGTTTACAACACATTAAATTATTTTTACAAGTCTTTAAGCTAATTTTACAATTATTTTCACCAGTGACACCAGGGCAGTAGCTTGTACAAGAAGCTACAACATACACACCACTTTTTTGGCACTTCTCTCATCATTTACAATATGTTATGCTATATGTACAACATCATAAGTCATATTAACAACGTATTAAGTTACGTTTACAACATGTAAGAAAAAAAGCGTGCCTGTGAATGTTTACAACATATTCTGCTACGTTTACAACACTTAAAGTCATTTTAACAAGTCTTTAAGCTATGTTTACAACTATTTCCAGCTATTGCACCAGGGCAGTAGCTTGTGCAAGAAGTTACAACATACATACCACTTTTTTGGCACTTCTCTCATTGTTTACAACATACACAATACTTTGGTGGCACTTCTGTGATTGTTGACAATATGTTATGCTATATTTACGCATATGTTGTGCCTTCCTTTACGCAACTTGTTCTTACTAAACCACTAACATGTTGCATTTTATCTTCTCCACCATTTAAAAAATCCCCCACATAAAAGAAACAAAATAGATTCTTCCCTGAACAACTTCCCATCTTTCATGTCAATCTGCAACACAAACTTCGTATTAACAACTTCCAAAGCAATATTTACAACTTCATATGCACATATTAACAACACGTTAACTACACGTTTTATTCCTACACATATGCTTTTTCTAATAACACCAAACACACTAAAAACAAGGCCAAACCTCTGTTTTCTTCCCAAAAAACAGAGCAAAGCTACGGTACATATTAACAACTTCCACAGCAATATTTACAACTTCATATGCACATATTAACAACACTTTTTTTTCATCATATCAGCATTTTCTAATAACACAAACCACACTCACACCTCTGTTTTCTTGCCCAAAAACATAGCACAGCTACGGTACGTATTAACAACTTCCACAGCAATATTCACAACTACATATGCACAAATTTACAACACATTAACAACACTTTTTTTTCATCATATCAGCATTTTCTAATAACACAAACCACACTCACACCTTTGTTTTCTTGCCCAAAAATAGAGCACAGCTACGGTACGTATTAACAACTTCCACAGCAATATTTACAACTTCATATGCACAAATTTACAACAATTTTTTGTGTTCATTTCAGCGTTTTTCCAGCAAAGAATACCAATTACATTCACCATTCTCACTTTAAATACATCAGCTCCTCTATTACCATGCCATAAAAATAGAGCACTCTAACATAAACACAACCCACCCAAGGTGAAATCTCAACTTCAATGATCAAGCTCATTTGTCTACCAAATTCTTAGTATTTCTTGTCTACCACCTACCAATTACTCCATTTTTGAGCCCAAGATTCAACCTTTAACCAACCCCTCAATCTTAATCTAACTAATTTTTACACAGAAAAAAAAACATTTTCAGTTCGCTTCTGTACCTTGCAACCCATACATGGACGATGAAGAAGACGAGATTCCCAAGAACATTAATGCCACTTTATATCCCTTCAATGTTGCACCTCCTACGCCCTTCGTCCGTGTGCGTTTTTCTCTTTTTCCTTAATGCCTTGATCACAAAAATGTGCTTCACTCCTCTCCTCTGTGCGTTTTCTTTTCTTAGGTGGAGTGGGGTTATGTTTGTAATTGCTCATAAGGAATTGATGTCAAAAAAGTCCCTAGGGACTTTTCTGACCTTGGAATTTGCAAAGGGAGTTTTTTGAGATTATTTCTGTAACTTGGGACCTAGCTGACATTTTCTCAAGAAAGAATCTCTCCAATATTATTGGAACATTTTAAATGAAGAGATGTGTCTTGAAAAGTCATGTGCTAATAAATTAAGGGATTTGTGTTGATTCATGAATCAACATGGTTCATGAATTTAATAGATGGTTATGTCTTCTAATTAAAGAGGTGTAGTCTTCAAGATGCACTACTTCAAGTCATTGAATCATTGTTTATAAATACTCTAACTATGACACCATTTGTAGTAGAGAAATATAAGCCTTGGTAATATCTTACTGAGTTACTTTATTTTCCTCTAGTTCTATAGCCATGTATCCTTACAGGAAGGATTTGTTTAATCTTAGGGAGACGTTGCTTCCTATTAACTGAGGGAATTATGAAATATCTCTTAAGGACAGTGTCCTCGGACGCGACTTGTACAAAATATTTTCTTGTTTCTTTGTAGATTTTGCCAACAGACTGTCTCATTTGAAGATATTTAACTTTTACTAAACAAAAAGAAAAAATATTTAAAATTTTGGCAAAATGAATTTTTTAAAATGAGAACCAACCTTGTCAAGTTTTTTATTAGGATGCTCAAAAAACTCGTTGAACCAAATAGAAATGTATACCCTATTATTCATTGCCTATGGAGCATATCTCTGGTTGTATATTTGTGTTTGGTAGATACTAATATGTTGACATTAGAGAAGAATTTCTATTGAGGAAGAGGATGCTAAGCTGAGAAATAGAGGTGGGAGTTTTAGTAAGAACGGACAGGGGAATGGCCATGGAGGAAATAGTTATATTATTGAGAGTCCGAAGAGGAGAAGAAAGCTGAAGGTTGAAGACGCAATTTTTTAATTGAGATTTTAATATTCACTTTTATTGGCTTGATGATGTGGCAAGTTGTGAGCTTTTAGA
Source organism: Inga oerstediana (assembly GCA_963210345.1). Lineage (NCBI taxonomy): Eukaryota > Viridiplantae > Streptophyta > Magnoliopsida > Fabales > Fabaceae > Inga > Inga oerstediana. Next base: position 73,406,691 of record OY723399.1, on the reverse strand, counting down.
TTATATGGATAGACATGATTATAGGACACTGAGAGACATTGAGAAAGAAGATGCTTAGAAGATCCAGACCCTTGAAGAGACAGCCAAGGAATTTTATGATTAATAAGATGATTAGGGATTATTTTGTTTTAATGTTAATTGGTTGTCATCTTTTATCATTAATGTTATTTGCATTTAATTTAGAATTCTAGAATGTTCTGTTATCAATTCCTATTTATTGTAATTGCGTTCTAGAATATTTCGTCATTAATCTCTAGGCTTAGGTTGGGGCCTATAAATAGCTCCCCAACCCATTTGCTTTGTACACCTTATGTTTGAATAATATATTTCTTCCTCTTCCTGTATTTCTTCATCCCTTTATTCGTTTGGTTATTCTCTCTGAAGGAAAATAAGGAGAGAGAATAGACTAGTGTACCAGGGCAAATCCATATTTGGATCCGGGTCCAATGCTCTATAACTCGAACATAATAATGCTCATGCAATTATTAGATTACTATAGCATAATTAGGATTGTCATAGCATATCACCAGAACAAGAAAGATGGTAAGAGAGAAGAGAGATTGCCAGATAGCCAATAGCAGGGGTGAGGTTCAACTGAGAGAGGAATATCCTATTTATAGAGGTCTAGGGAAACAAATAATTAGGAAGTTATGTGCACTCCTACTTGCCTTCTAAGTAATAATCAGGAAATTAATTCTTGATTAATTTCCTAATATACAATTACTTGTTTCTCAATTAACAAATCCATAATTAATACTAATTTGTTTCTTATTTAATAAGGCTACTTTTTCCTAATCAAGTAGTCTAGCCCATCAAGGGCGAACCTGGACCCAAAGTCCAACATCTCTCACTCACACTTGATGGGCCTCCCATCGTGCGTCTGTTACTCTTTCCTGTTTCATACTTGGCATCTGCAGTGACTACATAGGCAAAACGTCTTCAAAATTTGGTACTTGTGATACTAGAAATCCTTTAAATTAGATCAACATCTAAGGACACCCTTTAATATATCTATAAGCTATCTATTTGTCACCTCAGATGCCCCAGATTCTCCCATACATATTACTCATGGCATATCTAATCCCTCTCTAATTAATATGTTGATTAACTCAGATTGCCTTCCATGCACATAGTATCTGCACTTACAAGCTACACGTAGAGCTAGTAATGGGTTGGCCACAAACACTAGCACATCTCATGTGTCTAGGAGTAAATTTTCTTTTTTGACTAAATATCAGTCCTTCTTGACTTTGTCCCTTCCTAGTTTTTCACTCGTTTGATTGAATCGTGTGTGATCATAGAGCTTCAGCTAATTAAAGTAGTTATTACTAAACCAAGCTTTCATGATGCCACCTAAGTGGAAGGATTTTTCCTTCCTGGGACTCACACCATAATAAACCAGGGATCTTTCACCTATGTCCCATGTTATAGTCTAACTTTCAAGCACATGCAGTATGAAATACATGCTATAGTGAACAATTTATAGTGTATGTCAATTTGTTTCTTTCACCGTGCAGCCATAAGTTCCAAAGTGTACTTAGCATTTGAAACAAAACTTTCTTCTTCAGAATATCTCTTTTGCAATCTCATATATGAAAAAGAGTTCTCTGCTTTGCTACAGGTATGTATTCATGCTTTGATTTATTTCCTATTTATATATATACATATGGTTCTCATCTCAATTTAACCAAGGTGACTTAAATGCAAATATTCTTCTTGACCATCTGATGGTGATCATTTGCTCGTCTTACCCTCTTATGCCCTTGCAAAACTTGGGAAGATGTTTTGTTCGTGTGAGTAAACCAACCTTTTCTGACCTATACGACATACAAATTTGTATACCTTATATGTATTTACTCATAACATACATACTATTTCTTGTATATTCATATAAAAGAATTTTAAGACTTTATATTTTATTTGTGCCCCAAGATCTCTACTAACTTAATGAATATCAAGTTACGGGCTCAGTAAGGGGATCTACCAACATTCCGTCAGCAAAAGTCATTGAACTGTTGCTTTCCTTCTTTGAAAGCATATATCTCATAGAGATACATCAAATGTATGTTTAGCCTTGGTATGATACAAGATGTTGTTGTTTGGATCCTTCTATCCACCATTCATTCCCATTTACATATGAAAAATTCTCTAGCCATGTGGCTCCTTGAATGATGGTAGAACACACTCTGTGTTCCAATTCCACAGATAACAGAAATATATTGTCTATTTCTTTACTCCATTATCATTTGCCTAGGTCTTTCATTAGAGTATCCTTTCAAACGTGAGTTGTTGCCTTGACAGTTTAATCCATGGTTCCTTTCATAATCCTTTTCACAGCTAGACCAAAAATAGTTTCTAAGTTTGACCAAAAAATATTTGGTCTTATATATACTAATGTGTACATTTATGTTACCAACTATATTCTTACCATGTAATTCTATCCACCTTTTCTGTGTTAGATTCCTTATAGGATGTGTTACCTTTCTAAGGTTGTGTCCTTAACTTCATGGGTGTTTATGGGTTTACAGTTTAGCATACTGAGATACCTAAGAATAATACTTGTACATGTCTTAGTTGGAAAAGACTGTACCTTCTTTATGCAGTCTCCGTTTAACTTGTCATTTAAGATATGTTTTGTTCAACCCATGATCTTTCAATTCAGAATTTAAGGATAACTCTTATCCTTTATTCCTTTAACTCCTTTGGCACTTGTTTCAACTAAACATATGTCATTTGACAAAGGATGACTTTACAAAGAATCATCTCAAGATCGTTTGGCACTCATATAGTGTTCTTCGATTATTTGAAAGTTAGTGAGGCTTTCGCCATGTGAAACCTCATATACTACTACCTGGATGATTGTTTCTACGAAGCTCTCAAGTTGCTTCATGTAGAGTTCATCATCTAATTTCCATATTAGAATGTCGTCTTTACGTCATCTTGATGTAATTTTAAGACTAAGCTTGTTGTCATAACCAAAATTGGTTGTTCAGAGTTAAAGTGCACACTGGGCAATCTTCCCATTATAGTACCGCTTAGCCATTAAGTGTTTTTGGTTTGATATCACCCCAAACATTTACTTGGCTAATTTCAAAATGAATTCAAGTCCTATTTTGCAATTCTTCTTAGCAGTTCTTTGTAGTGTCTTTCAGACACTTATAGCCTATAGGTAGTCATCATCACCTTCTAAATGATGAAGAGAGCATTCAATCTAATAGGGAATCTATCCCCTTATCATCATTTTCTGAATGACAATTTACTCCGAGGTGGATTTCATAGGATTCTCTTCCTATGTATGGGTAAGGTGTTTTTCTTGTAACTTAACTTACCTCTTACCTCTTTCATTATGAAATTGGTCTCAACCCTCCCAATCGGATTAGTGAATTGAGAAATACTTACTTTTCCCTTGTCACTATTAACCTCTTAGAGAGATTCAGTATGATTAATGCTCATTTCCTACTTGGTAATTTGAGTTCTATGAAAGTTGTGTCCCTTGGTTCTCTCTCAGTTACTGAACCACCATCATTTTCACTAATGAAGACGTATCATTTCAAATTCTCAGGTCATCTAATAAAGATGTACCTTTTGTGCCTTGGCCCTAGTCTTCTATACTCATAGGAACAGTTATAGATATTAAGTTGCTGACCCTTATGGTATTAATGTGCTTGGGCCTGATCTAAGACTTATCCATAATTCACAGGGCAAAGTTGTGAACGACATAAAGGTTATTTGGTTAAGTGTGAAGACAATAGCTATGAGTTTATATACCAACATATGGCTGATAGTTTCACTTATGCTATTATTTACTCAAACATGTGAAGTAGAGGTCTATCTCTCTACTTCAACAACTTTATTATCTTAAAGGGTTCAAGGTATTGATATTTGCCTAATAATCCCTTTATACATAAAGTATCTTGAACTGACCACTTAGGTGTTCTTAACCCTTGTTAATTCAAAAGGTCTTATCCTTTTAGTTTAACTGATTCCTGACTAGATTTGGCCATTATCTAATAGCCTCACAATTGCCTAAAATCAGGTAAACATAATAGCATTTCGAGTAAACGTCCATGATGTTAATGAAATACTAGGATATATGTTTTATCCTCACATTCATTGGTTCATAAATGTCATATTTTGCCAATTGCAAAGGATATCTTCTCAAAATGTTTCCTTGTCTTTTTTGCTAATTAGACTAAGTTCTCAACTACTCACAAGGGTATTAACCCTTTAGCATAAATTCTTTAGTAAATTCTCTTTTTCTAGTTTGATCATTTCTTTTGATCAATGTGTGCATGTGGCAATAAATGGAATTGTTATCTCCAAAAAAGAAACATCAAATCCAACAAAGGATTTGAGTGTTACAGTCCCATCGATATTTAACTAAAGAGATAACAAAGATGTTATTTTGTCAGTTGTATATTGCATGGAGTAAATCTTGGTGGTTTATCTAAGCAGAGTTAATATACATGTTCCAATCCTTTGATTCTTTTCTCTTTCTTGGTTTGTATCCAACATTAAGCCATATGCTTCTGTGAAACATTGATTACTCATGTGGATTATTTCTTCTATGGCCCTTAAAGGATTATCAATGTAGCCTTTCATCTTTGTAGAGGGTTTCTTGCCTCTAGGCTTAGAGGATGAATCCTCCCACTTTTTAACTAAGTTCTTCAGACAGATGGATCTCGGATCCTTCAGTCTTTCATACTCAAGTTCAATATTCCTACTCTTTATACATATCATGCGAAGTATTTGCTTTCGTATACTCCCACTCATTGGAAGACGAAGCTTACTCCCACTCACCAGGAGACATAGCTTGCTCCCACTCATTGAGAGACATCTCGTCACAACATACACTTGTTGTTTGTTATAAAGAACTTGGCTTGTTTGCCTCAACTTCTTAGTTTGACATTTGCCTCAAGTATTGCCTAAACGACATGTTAGGACTTAGTATACTATGTTAAAACTTAACTTAGTTTTAACTTTATGGTAGAAGATCGTAAATCCTATCTTCCAACGCTATCCACATAGCCTAGATAGAGTTATATTACTCATATTGGCATGCCATCATAAATTTGAGCAATCTTGTCCTTTCTATGCTTGGTTACATAAACTTTCTTTTTCCTTCGGGTACTTTAGCATCTAGATGCTAAAGACTAGTTGGTAGGATGTCCCTGACAACTCATTCTCCCTAAATGCAAGAGATTTGGGAGTTTCTAACTCTATAGATTCTCTATTAAGCTTGTCTTTATAAGTTTAGTCAAATAGACTTGGTCATAATTTGGTCACTTAAATGATTATGGTATAAAAATCACATTCATTTGTTCAAATAAGACATAGGATAATTAGATAATAAGTTTACTAGTTTCATATTTAGGAAACAACTATGTTACTCCCATCCCACTCATGCTAGTTAGCTCATCATCCTTTTAACCATGGCAGTTATTGAACACATTCCTCTTTGGATTTCTAGATACATTCCAGAAATTCCCACTCAATCAAAATAGTTATAATAACAGGATAATAACATAATATCATAATAACATGAATGTTCATGAAGAAAAGAGAATATTTTCAATTCAATTCTAAAAATCGAAGAATATAACCATAAATTCAATAAAGAAAGAACATTCAGAATTTGCCTTATATTGTTGTTTCTTAAATAGGTTCTCCCTTTCATAGACCTTTCTAACCATATGAGCTCATGTAACGTCTAGCTATAATGTCAAGCTCCTCTTAGCCATGCCAACAGCCACTTACTTAGACGGATTTTTAGCATCCCTCCCATTTAATGAGATGATTCCTACATCTTTATCTATCTTGTCCATTGCCACAACACTTGTGAAAAAGGGTTGACTTAGAAGTCACTGCTTCAATCCCGATTGATTCAATGTGGTTAGAAGCATTGGAGGACTTAGTATTATTTAATAATTTTAAGTTGCTGCAAGTTTCAAGTTTTATCTTCGAGAATTTTGAGTCAAGGTTGGATAGGATATCATATTCAAAAACTCATTTGAATTTCTCATTTTAAAGAATCTTTCAATATTAATTGCAACACCCCAAATTTTATTCTCTAATATGCCTTGTAAGTATTTTTGGCATTTAATAAAATAGAAGGGTGAATTTTGGAGGATGTGATTATGTTGCTAGTGAAAATTCCCTGTGAGGCAGTGAGTTTGGCATGTGATTTTGGATGATCAAATTATAGCTAAAAATTATGATATTTTACAATAGGAAATTAGACATCTTAAGCTTTCATTTGATAGGTAATGGGTAATTTTTAGAGTTGTATGTAAAACACTATGAATTTTTTAAGTTAGCCCATAAAAACTATTGATTTTTCTAGAATAGTGTCCAAAGAATTTAATTTTGGGAATTTTATTCTTCTGATTGGCATAGGGCTATATTTTTCCTTGAAATCAGACTCAATAAGGATTCTATAGCCTTTAGAATCACTCCAATACGATATCTTCAATCTTAGTTATGATTTTTCAAAGCTTGGGTAGAAATTCTGCCAGAATTTCTGATTAATCTGAAAATGAAGGAAAATTATGAGATAATTATGTTATATTGTAAAAATATTTTTTCTCCTTCTTCTTCCCCATAAACTGACGCCTAACAGCCAAAGAGAGAGAGGTAGTGCAGATATTTTGTAGAGAGGAAAAGGAAGAGATCTTGCAAGGTAAGTTGATTTCTTCGGTGAATTAACTCCTATCTTGTGTAATCCTTCTCCTAAATTGTTCTTCTACATGAATCAAGGTGTTTGAAGCATAAATTTTAGTGTTCTTAGAGGCTAGGTTTCAGCCACATAAGGGAAAAGCCAAAGGAAAAAAAGCAACTTCCTAAACTTCAAATATTGACTATTATGGCTGCTGTGAGTGATTTAATCAGTGAAATTCTTTTGGAATGGCTCTAATTGTAAATTTGGGAAAAGTTGTGTCCTAAATGTTATTCTACCCAAATTCAGTCTAAATGGTAGTTATAATATAATTAAATAGTTAATAAAGTGGTTAAGAGTATAAAGGAGTAAGTCTGAGGAGTTGAAATTCAAAAATCCCAACCTTTCTAGGAGAATCCTGAGTTTTGTCCAGCTCTAGTTTAGGGGGTTAGAATTGGATTTTTGATAATATGATAATTCCATTGCATTCAGGAGGGAAAATTAGGTGGGGTTACAATTGAACACTTTTCCAGAAAAGCCGTAGAAAGCATAATGACCAAAACGCCCCTGAAACCCTAAAATAGGGGCTGCTAAGGGCATTCTGGTCTTTTGGCAGTGAATTTGATAATTTTGAGGCTGGAAATGGATTCCTTGAGCAAAAATATATTAGAATAGGCTAGGTCAAAATTTTGGAAAAAATACGTTCGAATCCGGTAAGTCGGGGCTGGGTCGGGTGCCCAGGGGCATTTTGGTAAATTTTTACAGTAGACTCATATAACCACTAGGAACATGTTGGAAGTGCCTAAAATAGTACATGAATGAGTTTTATCCTAATTCTTATATATTTGACTTTTTAGGACCGAGTGGAGAGCCCAGTCGTTAGCACACTTTATGTGGCATGAGTTCTAGGCGAAATGGGTTAAGGTGCAACTACAATCTCTCATATACTATGTGATTATTGATATGTTGTATGTTACTGTATTCTGTGATATGGACACGATGCCTGAGGTATGTTACCTAACTGTGGTTAGGTACCCAGCTGAGGTACACCTAGGGTACATTACCGAGTTGTGGTTAGGGGCTCAGCTAAGGTACCCGTAGGGAATCCAAATAGCGATTTGGCCTTGAGCTTTGTGTACACACACATATTGTTATGAATTTTCATTTTACATTATATGGTGCATTGCATATTTAATTCTCACATTTTATATGTTTGGTTATATGTTACTACTGGGATTCCTTGAAATCTTATTCTTTTTCAAAAATGATAATGTGCCAATAGGAACCAGTTGATCCAAAGGAAAATTGGTAGACAAAGAGAAATGATGTTGCAGATCCTGAGGTAAAGATATTGGTTATATATGTAGTCTTATTTTAGGTATTTTGTATACATTTGTGAATATCATCAAACCCTGCAGGGAAAACCTGTGTTGCAATCAAATATCTTGAATCAATATATCAGTATATTTATGTTATTCTTGTGTAGCTTACCAAACTGTGTGCAAGCACTCTGAAAATGGTAAAAATAAGATAATGGTATTACATTAACTTTATGTTGTAGTTGAAACATAGATAAACCAACTTAGTCCAAAAATAATAGAATCAATATAGACTCAATTTGAACATTTTTGAGAATCTCTAAGTGCAAATAAACAGCTTTTTGACTCAAACCAAATCCAAAAATGCTTCAAACATATGCAAATTCTATATCAAATTAAAGCTCTTGAATTTAGGGATTTTTAGGAATAACCACGTCTTAATCAGAGGTCCTACACACCTACAAGTGTTCCTATAAGGTTTCTAGATCAAAATATCCTGAAAAATTGCAAAACTCCAGTGAAAGCTCACTCTTAATGGAGGCATGTGTACAACATGCGCCACCTTACGGCCATCAGTCAGCTACAAGCATAGATATCCAAGACTCCACATGCTATCCTCTCTCCAATTGTGTCAGCCAAGTGGCAAATAGTGGCCCCCCATGAGCCCCATACACCACATATCCATTTCTGGGGATTTTTTTAAAATATTCAATAGTCAACAGTTGACTATTGACTTAAACACTTTTGACTGCAATCTATGACGTGGCATGACGTGTCACAGAACGCTGACTTGGTGCTTCATATTGGCATGATGTTGCTGACGACTGCCACACTATCGCCTTCAACCTCCAGCCGGGTCAACTTGATCTAGTTGGAGCGCCGGCGAGTCATAACGACTTGCAAACTTTGAAGGTCATATCTTCCTTATTTTAGCTTCGTTTTTCGCATTCTTTGTGTCATTGGAATTGTCACTAAACAAAGTACAAATCCTTGGCTTTTATTTGATCCAAAAATGTCTTTTTTCAGAGATCAAATCGTGAGTAAACTAGCGGCAGTGATATTGTGACTGCCCAACTTCTCTCCTTCATTTCACCCCCATCCGAACTCCGTTTGACGCATTCTAAGTGTTGTTGGAATTGCCTCTTTGAGCTCTACACACCTATAGCCCTCACGTTGAGCAAAAACACTCAGTTTCGAAAACCCAATTTTGCCAACGTCAACAGCACTCTATAACATTATTTGAGTATTTGTCCTCTTTATGTTATGAGCTCTTCTATCTTTGAGAGTTAAATTCTCTTGTTTTTGGTTCCACTTAGGTTCTAAAAACTCAACTTTAATGAGATAGAAGAAGTGAAGAGAAGAAGAAGAATGAAGCTTTGTACACACAAACTTTAAACTCAAGAAGCTAGCATCATACATCTACATGTGAACCAAAGAACATGCATGGAATAATTTCAAGCAAAGGAAAAACAGAAGAATATAAAGCTTGAGATAGAATGAGAGGGAGAGAAGGTCTTGCATGAGTACACAAACATATATGAATTGCACAAGTTGCAAAGATGAGAGTGAGAAACATGTGTATTCATGCTCAAAAGAAAAACGAATATATATTCTTCATGCAGATTATAGGATATATGAATCATTAGCATATAATCTCACACATTCACATAAGTAGCATGCAATATATAATGGAATATATATTCATGAATAGTCACCATATTTATATGCCAATAAGAGAATAGAAGAAGAGAGGAAGTATACATATATTAACATCATATAGACTCATATATATGATAGCACAACAAGAATTAAAAAAAAAGTGATAGAGATATAAACAAATTATATCATATAGTTATTCACAAAGAATAATCACAGCCTTAAGGATCAACCGGTTCTAAGGCCAATGAAGGAAAATAAAGAGAGAGAATAGACTAGCGTATTGGGGGAATCCATATTCGGATTTGGGTCAAAGCTCCAATACTCCATAACTCGAACATAATAATGATCACACAATTATTAGACTATTAGAGTCTAATTAAGGTTGCCATAACAGATCACCAAAACAAGAAGGATAGTAGATGTAACATCCCAAATTTTATTCACCCAAAATTCCTTATATTAAAGGGAATAAAAAGGTGAAGTAAAGAGCATATGGAATGAAAAAACAAGGCAATTAGTGGTCACACACATGATTATGTTTGGAACACAAATTGTAAACATTTAAATTTGCTGCCAATGAGTTTTCTTATGTAGCATTCTTGTTGTGTGACATTTTTAAATAGGCAAATGTTGTCCAATGCCCATGAAAGTTTTCAAAATAAAATTAGACTTATCAAGCTTTAATTTGATAGGTCATATAAGTTATTTGGAGTTGTACACAAAGAGTTATGTATTTTTCAAGTTAGCCCAGTAAAACTAGAGTTTTTTAGTGGCAGAGTACAAAAATAATAATTCTGAGAATTGTGACCTTCCATTTGGCTAAAGACTATATTTTTTCTTGAAACTAGACTTAATAAGGGTCACATAGCCTTTGGAACCGCAACAGTTGAACATTTGTACAAATAGTTATGAATTTTCAAAGTTTGATGAAAGTTCTGCCAGATTTTCAGCAAGGTGCAAAAAAGGGGGGAAATGTATGGGCAAAATTGTCATTTAACCAATAATCAAGTACCAATTATTTTCTTTGAACTAGGGATTTATTTCGGTCAACAAAGGAGAGCAAGAGAAAATGAATTTACTTGGCTCACATTAATTCAAGAGGGAAAAGATTTTGGCCAAGTAAAAGAACGGAAAAAAGTCAAAAATTGTAGGCTAAATGAAAAGTTGATGACTTGAATAAAAAAGGCACATATTTGTATAACATGAGGAAGGAAAGAGAAACTAAATGGTTGAACACAAAAGGGGCCATATTTTCGGTCAAGAATAATGGCCAAAGGAAAAGATGACAACAATTAAGTGGCACATGTTTAATTAACATTAAATATTATATATTGAAGGAAGTGGATGATGATATTTTGTAAGGCCTCTTTATCTCTTTATTTAGGCCATTTTCGTGCCAACAACATCAGCCAAGAGAGAGAGAGAGAGCAGCTAAACAAATATGAAGAACATAGAAGGAGCCAAGCTTCACAGGTAAAATCCAAGGTAAAAGGTTGAAATCTTGGAGTTTATGCCTTCTAGCTCTTGTAATACCCCTTTTAACCTCTATATCTTCATGAATATGGCTTGTAGCAAGAAAAATCAAGAGTAGAGAGAGAGAGAGAGGTCAACCATGGTTTAGAGAGAGAATGAAGGAAAAATCAAGGTGAGCTTTGAAATATGTCTTATCTTGATGAATATTGATTGTTGTTGGTTGTTTGGTAGTCTGATTGGCTTGTTTTGCTTTGTTTTGTAAATTTGGGAAGATGAAACCCTAAAATGTTATGCTACCCAATTTTTCATTAATCATGTTTAAAAGATGTTTAAGTGATTAATCATGTGATTACAAGTAAAAAAGAAGAGTTTAAACAAGTGGAATCAAGAAAACTAAAATTTTCCCTTTTCTTTGGAATTTCGTCCAGACACTGTTCACAGAGGGTTAGGACTGGATTTTGGTGTTTTTGATGATTCCATTGTGTTTAGAATGGAAATTGTGTAGGAATACAAATGTTCATGATTTTTGGATGCTTATGTTTAAATCTGGAAATTTATGAAGTTAAGGGGAGGTGCTGTTTGATTTGTTTCACTGGAGGCAGCCTGTTTTTGTAATGAATTTCGTTAGCCAAACCAAGTCCAAATATTATGCAATTTGGCAAGATTAAAGTAGACATGTAGAGCTTTAATTTGGTGGGTAGAACATGATTTTTGGATGAGTAGATTAAGAGATATGATTTTTCAAAGTTGTGCCCTGTTTCTGGCATGCAATCTAGAATAGGGGAAGTTTGACGAATTTCTGGGAAAAATGTGATAATAGTGACTATCCTTGGGTATTTTTCCATGAAAATACATTTAAGAAGCTTTATATAGGCTTTAGAATCAGGCAAATTAGATTTTCTTAGAATTAATTATGATTTTCCAAAGTTGACTGAAAATCTATTAGTTTTCTGAAAAACAGTTAAACTGCACTATGCAGAGTTGTACTGTGCAGAGATTATTGAAATTGTGATAGATAACTAACAAAGTGAGTTTAGAATAGTACATGAATGAGTATTAACTAAATTCTTGTAAACTTGGAATTTTAAGATTGGACAATTGTGCCTGAGTCGGATCAAGACAGTTAGATAGTTAGGCAGGGAAGGGCTATTCCAGGTAGTAATTCTTTCTTGCATACACTATGTGATTATTGTATGTTTGTGTATGTCATCTTTTATAACACGAGCATAGTGTCTTGGACACACATATTAGCTTATTTGTGGTCTAGGACCCCAACGGAGGCAAAGGGTTGAGCCAGGATTGGCGCAGGGTTAAGCCAGGCTTAAACAGTCATTTTGGCCTTAAACAGTGTGCACACAACATTCTATTAGTTTACATAACATGGTGTATGGCATATTTACTTTAACATCGTGTATGTCTGATTGTATGTTACTACTGAGATTCTTTGAATCTCAACCTTTCCATAAATGTAAAAATTTTCAGCAGTAGGCAGTGACTCAGAAGGCAGAATTGTAATTATCGGCAACAGAAGGTTCCAAACGAGCACAAGAGGAGTCGTTGGTTATCGAAGACCTTTTTACTGTTTTAAGGTATGTAATTATTATGTACAAACCCCTGTAGGGAACTCCTGTAATATAATCAAGCAGCATTGTATTAATAATATCAGTATTTTTATGCTATTCATGTGTACCCACCAACTACAGACTAATACTCTAAAAAACATGAAAATAAGATAAGGGTTTTACAGTAGGAAAGCAGAGAGATTGCTAGATAGCTCAATGGCAGGAGTGAGGTTCAACTGAGAGAGGCACATCCTATTTATAGAGGTATATGGATACCACTAATTAGGAAGTTATGTGCACTCTTGCCCTCTAAGTAACAATCAAGAAATTAATTCTTGATTAATTTCCAAATATACAATTACTTGTTTCTCAATTAACAAATCCATAATTAATGCTAATTTGTTTCTTATTTGATAGAGCCACTTAATTCTTTATCAAATAGTTCGGCCCATCAAGGGCGGACCTGGACCTAAAGTTCAACACTCTTCCTCCTTTTTTGTTGTCCTCCCTCCTCTCTTCTCTCTTTCTCTCCTCTATTCTCTCTCATATCCTTTTGTCTCTTCTCTCCTTCGCTCCTCTTCCCTGCATCACTAACCTATCAGCTTCCAAAAAATTTTCTCCATATACGCATTTGAGTTCAAGTACATTCCAATTCCGGTTTGCAGAAATCTCTTTTCTTTTTGTCCTTCTCCCCATCCGCTACAAAAAAAAAAAAAACAGCTCATTACCAATGAAATTACTCACGCGGAATTTCAATTTTGCATGGAATTTGGGATGGATTTGCAAAACAGAATTACCGACAGAATTTATTTCTTCGTTAATTAATCTGTGGCTAATCGGTTTATTGACAGAAAATTCCGTTTTTCCATAGAATGTTTTCATTGGTAATTCTGATGGAAATTCCATCAATAAATTAATTTTCCGATAGAAAAATTTTGTCAGTAAATTTTCCGACAGAAAAATTCCGTTGCTAATTCCGATGGTAATTGCCTTGTTTTGTAGTGATCCTTGCCCCCTGTTTACAGAGATACTAAGGTGCGCTTACTTTGTTCCCAGCCAATCTCTGCTACTATTGAAAATTTTTGAATTATTAGTTGCCGTTAATTATTCAGGTTTAGAATTCATATACTTTATGCATTTTGGCAATATCTCTAATAATAATATAATATGCATATGGTCTTCATCTGCATCACAGCCGAAGGACAGCATGCTTATAATCGGAAACTCCCTTTCCTCATCAAACTTATATTAGACCTTCAAACTTTAACCTGTAAGCAATCCTTATTCTTGATCATATGCTTCAAAAATATTAAGTTTGAGGACAAAATCTTCATTATGCTTTCATAGCTTGGCCATTGTTTGGATGGGGAGAAAAGTGAGGGGAAAATAGGGGGAAGTGAATACTAGGAAGGAAAACTTTCTTAGACGGTAAAACATTTTACCATTTTTAGGAGTTTTCCCTCCTAGTTTTCTTTCCCTCCTAATTTTTTCCCCATCCAAACATAGGGTAAAGTTAAACCACCTCCACCCTTTTTTTGTCACTGCTTGCCATGAAACAAGATGTAACTTCTTGTTTCCATATTTGCCTCCCCACAAAAAAATTCTAGTATATGGTTTTTAATACTCCCCCCTGTTATTATTATAAGGACCTCCAGCATGTTTCATATACTAACGTGTTTTTGTCTAAAACATTAATTTTTTTCCACCTAATATCCCTAACTAATTATAAAACTTCCTTGTTAATTAACTAACTTTTCTAATTAATTGACTTTTATTGAGGTTACTTTTGATATTTTACTAGAAATAACTAATTTTAACTACATTAATTTATGTAAAATTTTTATTAGGTGCTTATAATATATACCAGAGGGAGTATCACTTGTTATTTCCTTGGGTATCAACATAGTTTGCATATAGTATATGACAGCCTTGATGGTGATAAATGATATTGAAAAACACAGTAGAAAATTTCTTGATTTTTGCAACGGTGGTGCAAATAATTCCACAGGATGCTCTCTGATGAATTAGTGGCATCCCAATATATGTTCCTAAATTACCCATCAGTCCAACTCTCATTTTTTTTGGCTCAACTACTGTAAGCCCTAGATAAATGGAAATTGCTGGAGCAGCACAATTTTTTCTTATATATTTATGTTCATCTTTTGACCTGAAGCCTTGTAAAACATCTCTTTTACAGTCCTTCATGACTTCAACATGTTGTACATATGCTTCCCCGACGAGCAATAGATCATCCACAAAAAAATAAATGTGAAATAGATTCCATACACAGAGTGATTACATATTGGCGAAATGGCTCCTTCCTTTTGCCTCTACTAGGATGGAATTCTCTTGAAGACTCATCATTCAAAAAGATTTGCATTGCAGGGGTTTCAGTATACAAACCATTATAAGGACTCTGAGCTTTCCTTCAATTTCCAATCTCTTCCATAATGTTTTTTTTATTACATAGTGGCACAGGATTGAACCCATGAAGTGGGGGAGGGGGGAGTGGCCTAAGGCCACATGGGTGACCGCTGCGCCTAATGGCGCTGGTCATCTCTTCCATAATGTTATTAATGAAACTCTATTCTAACCTATCATCATTTCCTTCAATTTCCAATCTCTTACATAATGTTATTAATGAAATTCTATTCTAACCTATCATCATAAGCTTATGTTTTCACGGTCAACTTTGATTTGAGGGGGAAAAAAACTCTTGCTTTCCCTTCTTTAACTTCATCGAGCGCATAATCTTTTGGGCAACTATGATGTTATATATCATTGCTTTGTCTACCAACTATAGCTTAATCTTTTAGTTTAATCCTATTAGCAATTATCTTTGGCACAATCTTATACTCCCTTGGGTCCTTAGCATAGGACTTAATTTGGGAGTTGATATTAGTCCTAAATGTAAGACCTGTTTTACATATTTATCAATATTTTTTCCAATTAACCATATTGATATTCCCCCAACAATAATCAAGTAAGAGAGGGGGGCATTTATGAAGATGATTAGGGTGTTTTGGAAAAACATATCACATTAACTAACCTAACTAACATATCATCTTAACTAACTTCCATATTCTAATCAAATTAGGTAATTAGATCTTAAATTAATAAGTATCAGAGAAATAATACCTCACATTTATTTTTGAACGGAAGAGAAGTAACTCACATTACACAATGAGATTGGTCAGAATTTCTCCATGTTTATCGGCTTGTCTATAGGAACAATACACGTTTTAATGACTTTCCTGATCCCACTCGCCATCTTCTCTTTTAGTGCCTCAACCTTATTTTCATTCCTTCATACTGTTGTAGAACCATGGTAAAAATTCCTATTTTAATCTCCCCATCTCAACCAATTGTATCAGGATTTATGAAACCAAAAGAGTTCCTCTTGTGCTAAAACTTTATTATCTTCACTCTAGAGTTCTTTCTCAATTTGGTCAACATATTCATTATCTCTTCTGCCTTTGGCTCTTTCCACCTTCAAGTCTTCATAACAAATTTTTTTCTTCTTTGTGGTGTATTACCAACTTTTTTCATTGCCCTATCCAGTTACTGTTGGTTATGCATGCATTTGATTATACTAATATGAAGATGGGGCTTGTTATATTTGTTGTGGATGGCCCTTTGATAAGGTTTCGAATATTTTGAAATAAGAGATTTTTCTTAAATAAAAGTTTAAGTATCTGGTTAGATCACTTGAAGTGACAGGATAATTTTTCGTGTGATAAAGAATAATATTTATGATAGACATTAATCCGCTAATTAATTTTGATATTTCTAATGATCTTAAAATTTATGCAAACAAAAAATTTAATTTCAAGATATCAGAACCTAGGTTCGCATTTTGTGCTATGGTGCCTGGATTTACATGGAAATTTTGATTCTCATGTGAAAGGATGACCTCTTAAATCAAATCAATTATTTTAATAGATGTCACGATTAATTCACTACAAGTAAATAACAAATTTCTCATAAGATTTTCTTGAGGCGTGACTATATGTAGGAGTGAATTTATAACAAAATTCTCTTCTCAACAAAAAGTTCTCATGAAAAATAATATGAAGAGTAAAGGTCGTTTTAAACGTGAGAAGGAAGCTAAGACAGCACATGCGTAGAAAAAATGTTACCAGGCCACTAAAACTGCAACTTCTTTTTTTCAAAAAAAAAAAAAAATCAGCTTGTCATAGAATCACATGTCATTATTAGCTTTGTGAGAAATTTAAATTCATCCTAATTAATTTTATAAAATTCTCATTGTAATAGAACTTCTTCGTGAGATATTTCTTCCATTTTATTGTTTATACTTGATTGGCAATGGAATAAATTAAAAAGACAATATATTTAACTATAACTATGGCTTGTGATAAGAATACACATAAGAGACTAATAAGTTATTGGTTGAAATGGTAAGCTGCCTCACCTCTATAACAAAGAGAAGACAAGTTTGAATCTTGGGAACCGCACTTATTAGGAGAGATAAAAACCCTTCACGCTAAGCCTCAAAAGAGATTGTTATCCCATGACCAAATAAAAAATACAAGAACACACACAATAGAGATCACAGACCTCGCAGAATACGAAGTACCTTATAAATTAAAACACACACATACACAGCCCTGAAAAACCTAGATGGACCTTATTCTAACAATATATCACACCCTCACTGCATTTCATAAAACAGTACAATAGCGCAGAAATACATCTCTCTCTCTATATATATATATATATGATTATGCATATGTATATTTATAGTGGTTTATCAGCCTTGGGTGCGAGCTGTTTGATTGAGACTGAGAATCCTTTGGCCGCTAAAATAGGTATTTCTGGCAGGATAGGCTCGATTCCTTCCAGGAAGAGGAGTAGGGAACGAACTGGCTAGTGCTGTTACAGATTTCTGATGAGTTTGATCTTCCTGATGATGTTGATCATGGTGTTGAACTGATCCAATCCCAACTTGCAGAGACTCATTACGTGATTCCAGTTTCTGCTGCTGCTGCTGATTAAGCTGAAGATGATGATGATGATCGGCCATGGCTCTTGAAAAAGTACTGATGAGAGATTTTATAATCTGATGATATGATCTGATCAGAGACTATAGCTAGCTAAGTTGTGCTTTTTGCTCTAGATCTTTATTGTACAGCCTTATATAGGGGCTTCATGCAAACTTCAAAGGCAAGCTTAGCTTGGACCTAGGTGCTACACTTGGAGCTTGGAATAATTTTCTCTGTCACTTCTCTCAAATACAGCTTCTTCTACTTTTCATTGTGAAGAATCACGTTCCTTTAATTCTATATTTGTGTGTGTCTACACACACACACACAAACACTAAAATCTAAAATCTGAACCGTTCACATTTAATATGGATAGTCCAAATTTAATTTTTTGTGAAAATATTTTAATGAGTACAAAATATAAAATAAAAATAATAATTTAACTATTAGTGTTTTAAAAAATATATATATTTTAAAAAAATCATTAGTTGAAAATTTTAAATCTAAACCATTGAAGTTACTATCACCTCAACGGTGAGTACCGAAACTTGTTTCATATATTATCTCTTATCCTTAATATAAGATCCACTTTAGGGCATGTTTGGTATAGGGGGGGAGGAAAAAAAATTTTGAGCTGGGTTTGAAAATTGGAGAAGTGAATATAACTTTTCCAATTTTCTTAAATCTAACCTACAAAAATTTCCCCTCCCCTCCCATCATCCCCTCCAAATTCCTGGTATCAAACAACTCTTTGATGAAGAAATTAATTAAACTACAAAGTAAATTTTATGTTAAGGACCAAAGACTGTGTGTTTATGTGATGAAGTAGTTCAAGCTGGAATATATATCTGAATTAATCCTCATTTTCCTCCATAGCATCTGATCTTCATCTGAAAGGATATATGGAATATATGTAACATGATATGTCGGATATAGATTTTTTGTTTGAGTACTACTTCTCCCTATGAAGTACAAAAATATCTTGCTGTCATTGAAGAGGTACTGTACATATAATATTTATTTTTCATTCTTTTATAGTGAGTACTATCTATTTTTTATCTTCAGTACTGGAAGCGTATATATACAGATAAACAGAAGCATTTCGAAAACGGTCCCGTTGGTTTGTGTTTGTGTACAAGTGTGTGATGTGCATCATTATCTCTTTTCTATATGATGTGGAGGAATCAATACTCAGTTCAATTATTATGGGAATCTTTTGGTCGTTAGAACTTCGTACTTTAGAAGCATTGTATGTCTATCACTAATCTGGAGATTCTATCTGATCATACTCGTCTTACAAATTTTTTGCCAAACATAATCAATTTTTTAATTTTTGTAATAATGTTCCACCTATTAAATTCTCATGTTGTACAACTATTATTATATTACTTGAGGATCGGAATGAGTATATTATTGTAATTTATTATAAATTTTTTGTTATTATCAATGTTGTCTAGATTTTATAAATAAGATCATTTCATTTTTTTTTAATAATAAACTCGGATAATATGAGAATTATCAGTGTAAATATAGGAGGTAACCTTTTATATAATTTTTCATTTATAACAACGCTTGAATTGAAGAGGAGTCCATTCAACGTTTCTTGAATACCATTGTTATGCTTGCATGTGGTTAATTCATAATATGGAGATATTGAGAATTTGAGATACTTTGAAATAATGCCCAGTTTGGTATGGTGAAAAAGATTTTTATGGAAGTGAAAGTGAAATTAGAAGTAAAACTAGAAATGGAAATAGAGGTGGAATTGAGATCAAAAGTATGTTTGGTATGAAGATTGAAGTATAATATAATTTTCAATTAATCTATTAGTTTTAAATATGAAAGGATCAAGATACCCTTCAAGAAAACCCTAGCCTCCACCCAAAACAACCACCCTAGAACTACCATCAGCCTCCACCACCAGCCATGGAAGAAGGTAATCACAGGAAATCAAACGCCCCACAAACAAGAACTCTAACTAGAGATCAAAGAAATCAAACTAAATAAAAAATAAAACCTGAAATAGAAGATGATGACGAAGAATTTCTACAGATCTAAATCAATACTAGATCATTCAAAATAAAAAAAATAGGAATCAGCAAGAATAAATCAGATTAACTCCTCCAACAAGTCCAAACTCAAGTGAAACTCCTTAAGGACCTTCGAACCCCAATTGATACTCCTCAAGAGCCTCACCGATGGAACTTGGTTGCAACTTTTCCATCTCGTCACTGTCCAAACTCCAAGCTAAATTGCCTGAAGAAGTTAATGGCAGAGTCAGAACTTCATAGAGCTTGGCTTTGGCATTGATAGTGTTGTCAACAGTTGAGTTAGATTTTGAAGGCATCGTTAAAGGATCTACAGATCGCCATCGCAACTTCCTCCAACGTCGTCGTCCTCACCATCGTCGCACCTCATCGTCGCCATCCTTCCTGTCACCACACCTCACCGTCATTGTCCTCCTATCGCCACGTACACCTCGCCGTTGTAATAAGAGAGGGTGGGGAGGCTATCGAGCATTGAAATCAGAGAGGAGAGAGTGAGAACAAAGCCATATTGCAAGAGGGATAAAGTTGTAAACTGATAAATTGTAGGAGGGTATAATAGTCTTATAATTTCACGGAACCCAGACTAATTCTATAGAGTAGGGTATGGAACCCACTTCCATCAAATTTGATGGAAGTGACTTCCTTGTGGAAGTGAGTTCCAATGCACCAACCATGCCACTTTTGTAATGGGAGAATCACTCCTAGGTCCCAAGCAAGGAACATATTATTAGAAAGGTCCTTATTTACAACTTTTCTACGTGTATTCACAACCTATTTAGTGTGTTTTACAACCTCGAGAGGCCTTTCTGATAATATGTTCCTTACTTGAAACCTAGGAGTGATTCTTTCTTTTATAATTCCACTTCCACTTCTCTAGCCTCATTTCTTGAGTATGAAACAGGGCATAAAAGATTTCCAAAGGGAACATGTTTCATGCTCATAATGGGGTGCTCACTTTTTTGCTCACTTTTTTTTAGGGTGTAAGAATTTTATGTGGGGGATTGGGCTCACTCACAAGCCAATGGTAGGATGCCCGCCCAGTCACACAACCCAGTCTCTTTGTCGGTGACACTGCATTTTGGGTAACCTTGGTGTGCCTAGATTAGTAGATGGGGTAGAGAATTACGTGAGAATTAACTCCAAATTCTGGGCTTACTTAGGTATGGGACGCCTCCCCCAGCGTCATGGCAATCTCATGAATTGAACTCGTTCCTTTTAGTGATTTTGTCCAACCCTTCAACTGACGAACCCATGAACCATGGAGGAAAAAACCGGACCGGACCGGCCGGTCGGACCGGAAAACCGGCCGACCGGTCCCAGGGCCGGTCCGGTTACATATATGTGAGGGGAGGGGGGTCGAACCGGTGAAGACCGGTTCGACCCGGACGGTTCTCTTGTGACCCGGAAAAACCGCCGAGTCAGGCGGTTTGACCGGGTCAAAAAAAAAACTCAAAATTTGTCCCAAAACGACGACATTTTGGGACATATCAAAAAAAAAAAAAAAAACAGATCTGAGATGATATCAGATCAGAACCGATGCGAGATTGCGAGAGAGCCGAGACGAGTGAGGCGAGTTTCATTCATTAGAATCAGATCAGATCCCTCGTCCCTTTCCTTCCCTCTCGAGTTCCGACCTTGAACGACGGCGAAGACGGCGAGCGGCGAGGAGCAGGCGGCGACGGCGAGCGACGAAGATCATCGAAGGTATTTCACTCTTTTGAGTATTTTCGTTTTCAGATTTTCAGATTTTCTGATTACTTGAGATTTGGCCATTTGCTTTATGTTGGTGTCTTGATTTACTGCCTAGTCTGAAATGGCTTGATTCAGTGTTTGTTGCAATACTTGATTCACTGTTGTTGCATTACCTCTCGCTCTTGCTCTCGGTGAATCATCCAAGTTGGTGGTCCTGATTAGTGATTAAGGACATTGATAATTTCTGGACTCAAATTAGTGATTAGTGATTAGGGACATTGATAATTTCATCCAACTTGATTCACTGTTATTGCATTATTGTCTTGTGGGGTTAGGCTCATCAAAATTCTGCTTCTTGTTCCTTGCGTGCAGTGTTTCTTGTTTCTTGAATAATTTCATCCAACTTGATTCAGTGTTCCTTGCATAATTTCTGTTTCTTGAAAATTTATTTTGTGAATTTGCACCTTGTGCTACAGCGTTTCATGAACTGCAACTACACTTAAATACATATACATATATATATATATGCTTTCTGTTGTACAGTTGCAATTCTACAGTGTCTAAAGGCTTTGTTTTGTTGGCAGCCTTAAATATTAAAATGTAAACCACTTGCATTCTGAAACTTAGTGTGATTTGCATTAGTTGCCGCACAATGGATTATTGCTAAATCAATTCTAAAGAGTCTCGGATGGGATGCACTGTGATTGACCAAGTTGTGCACAATTGTTGAGTTTTGGGCCCTTTTTGCTGTCACAAGAAAAGAAGGATGTTTGTTGCTGAGTTGAGTTAGCACGCATGTGATATGTCTTATCATTGCTAGGCGGTATTTCTCTGAAACTTGTGCCAAATTTCTCTGTCACATAGTTTTATGAAATTTTGAATCACATCACCTGTGCACAATTGCTGAGTTTTGGACCCAAAACCCTTTTTGATAGACCCAAGTTTGATAGAGCAATTTGTTAAGCAACTCTCTTAGACATTGGCAATTCTAGGCAACCTAGGCAATTCTCTTAGACATTGTTGCAAGGATGGATATATCAAGTTCAGAAAATGAGAATGCCACTCCTACTCCTAATACCGAGCCTCACACTTCCAATTCGAACACCACTCTTACTCCTACTCCCAGTACCATAATTCGTGGTAAAACTGATCCAGCATGGGCACATGTTGCCTTAAAAAAAGAGGGGACACAGAATGTATACACATGCCTCTTTTGTGGTAATAGTTATAGAGGAGGAGGCATAAACAGGATGAAGCAACATCTTGCTGGTGTGTCTGGACAAATTGCTTCTTGCAAAAAAGTTACTTCTGATGTGCGTTATAGGATTGCAGAGGCTTTGAAAGAAGGTTCCAAGAAAAAGTCAGTTGAAGTTGAAGATATAAGAGAAGAGGAGGTTGAAGTAGAGGAGGTTGATAGTGGAAATGGAGCTAAGAAGAGGAAAGCTGGGACCATGGATAAATATTTCCCTCCTAGAACAACTCCTGGAGCTCAGCCAACAATCAAAAGTGCCTTAGCATCAAAAGAAGCACAACACAGTGTGAAAATGCTTCTTGCTGAATGGGCTATTGTCAACTGCATTCCATTTAGAGCATTAGAGTGCCCTTTATTTCAAAGAGCTGTGGATGGAATGTGCTCTATAGGGCCTGGGTTTAAAGCCCCTAGTGCTTATGATTTTAAAACCAACTTGTTGAGAGAATGGAAAAAGGAATGCCAGTTACTCATTGACGGTCATAGGGCTAAATGGAAGAATAACGGCTGCACACTTATGGCAGATGGATGGACTGATGTGAGACAACGGACTTTGATAAACTTCTTAGTTTATTCTACCCACGGAATGGTGTTTGTTAAGTCTGTTGATGCATCAGACTTAGTCAAAGATGCCAAAACTCTTTTCTCGCTGTTTTCTGAAGTGATTGAGTGGGTTGGTTCGAAGAATATTGTCCATGTGGTGACTGACAATGCTGCCAACTATGTGGCATGTGGCAAATTGATCAAGGAGAAATATAAAAACATTTATTGGACTCCTTGTGCTGCTCATTGTTTAAATCTTGTATTGAAAGACATTGCAAGCATGCCTCATGTGTCGGACATTGCAGCAAAGGCATCAAAAATAACGGTATTTGCTTACAATCACATGATATTCTTGTCTTGGTTGAGGAAGAGGACGGGTTGGAAAGAAATTGTACGTCCTGGTGCTACAAGGTTTGCCACTACCTTCATTACATTGCACAGCATTTACATGCACAAACATGACTTGCAAGCCCTTGTTGTCGATAAGCACTTTGTGGACCATAGGCTATCTAAGACTACTCCGGGGAAAATTTTTAGTGCAATCATATTAGATAGCCGGTTTTGGAATGAGTGCTACCAAATTGTGAAGATTGTAACTCCTCTGATCAAATTGTTGAGAATTGTTGACTCGGATGAGAAACCCTCACTTCCATATGTTTATGAAGGCATGCAAAGGGCAAAAAGTGGAATTAAGGAGATGTTCAAGAGAAACAAAGATCACTACAAGCCCTACACAAGTATCATTCAAGCGAGATGGGATAAACATTTGAAGACCAATCTCCATGCAGCTGCCTATTTATTGAACCCGGCATTCGTATATGGTCCAAACTTTGTTCACAAGGGAGGGTTAATGCAAGCTTTGATTGACGTGGTGGAGGCTAACTCAGATGAAAATGTTGATTGCTATAAGGTAATGAAGCAAGTGACATTATATCTTGATGGCAACGAATCTTTCAGTAGAGAGACATGCAAAAAGGGGGCTGAAAAACTGGATCCTTGTAAGTAACTAAGTATTCATCTTTATTGTTTAATATTTAATTAACATATTTATTGATTGCAACTAATATTGTGTATATGTTTTCCATTGTAGATGAATGGTGGATGTACTATGGCTATTCAGTTCCAGAATTGCAACGTGTTGCAACACGTATTCTTAGGCAAACGTCTACTTCTTCTGGTTGCGAGAGAAACTGGAGCTTATTTGAGCGCATCCATACAAAAAGGAGAAATAGATTGCAACATCAAAGGCTGAATGATTTGGTTT
Organism: Inga oerstediana; assembly: GCA_963210345.1. Classification (NCBI taxonomy): domain Eukaryota; kingdom Viridiplantae; phylum Streptophyta; class Magnoliopsida; order Fabales; family Fabaceae; genus Inga; species Inga oerstediana. Next base: position 73,382,224 of record OY723399.1, on the reverse strand, counting down.
ACACTAACTATAACTTGCGATTAAAGCATAGGTAATTTTAGATATTATGAAAAATGCTTTTAATTAATATGGATTAAGTTTTAAATTTTAACTGAAATCATTTGTCATTGGAAAATTGAAGGAGTGTATTGAATAAAAAGAAGCCAAGTTATGATCCCATTGATTATGAGTCCATTGATGAGGTGGATTTTTGGGTGACGGAAGAAGATCCCATTCCAGATTTCAATGATGAAGATGCAGAAAATCTTGAAAGTGCTCTTAATAATGAAAAAGTTGCACTTTCATCAACTCTGGATAGGATTAATGAAGGTTTATATAATTATATGTCCTATTAATATCCTGTTACTATTTATTATCCAACCATATTATTATTTGTTATACATAACCATTGATATTAATTATTGTTGTGCATATGTATAGGTGACGAAGATAGGGACATTCCTGATCCCCCGGCTTTGAATGATGATATTACTACTTTTTACCCTTTCCCCAATCCAGCACCTATTGACTCACCTCCAATAGATCAGCTTGATGAGTTGTAGAGTTTGTTGAATGATGATTTACTCATTTGGCTATGGTTGATGAATGATGTTATTGGCTATCTTTTTGACTATTTTGAAGTTATTGGCTATGTTTGATGAATGATTATTGATATTGTTATGTTTTGATGTTAGTTATGGGTTTGCTTTGAAGAATTAATTAGGTATTTTGGCTATTTTGATGTTAGTGATAATTTATGAGTTATGAATGTTCATTATTTTGTTATTGTCAATTAAATTGTAATATTTTAATGTGACCGGTTCAATCACCGGTTCGCTCACCGGTCCGACCCCGGTTGACCCAGTGACCCTTGAACCTGTACCGCGACCGGTTCATTGACCGGTCCGGTTTTTCGTTCCTTGCCATGAACAAGGGTTTGGGGTGCTCATCTTTAATATGGACGGTCCAAATAAATTTTGAATAGTCCAAATCTAATTTAAATTTATATTTATGTTTTAAAATGAACTTTTTACTTTAATTAATAGATACAAATTTTTAAAATAAAGATAAACTTACGCGATAAGTAAATTGATATTTTAAGAAAAATTATTCTTAATGTACATGTAGTTTTTTAAATTTTTAATTTGGTAGCTGCAGTGTGTATATATATGTTTTCTTCTTATTAAAGTTTTTAATTTCATTCTTTTAACACCATTAATCTCTATAACTTTGCTCTGTTAGCATTGTTAGCTTATGTACAGAAGCTAATTATGCTAACAAAGCAAAATCAAAGGATTCAGTAAGGAAAGAAAAACACATAAATATGAAATTAAAAATTGAAAAAAAAAACTATACTTAGTTTAAGAATATTTTCCTTGTTAAAATACGTTTGTCCCCCGCTAAACTGATATTAAGGACGGAATTTGTCAGAATTCTTAGCTTGACACTTTATTCTATGATAGTTGTATTTACATGGAAAATTTGATTCCAATGTGAAAGGAACATATGTGATATGTCATATGTCACAAATAAATATCATAAAAGGAAAATGGGGGGGGGGGGGAATCTCATGGTATGACTATTGGAGAGAATTTCTCTCGAGAATTCTCATGGGGGTTTTTATGGTATTCATGTTTCTCAGATTTTTTCACGCAAAGTAACGGAGAGAATATTATGACAAAGCTTGACCATTTGTTGGAAACTTAGCTCCAATTTTGTTTTTCACGAAATTATCCGTGAAAAAATCCTCAAGAAAACCAAGAAAAGAAAAAAGAACAAAAAAAATGTTAACGAATAATGTGGTCATGGATTCAGACTAATGAAGAAATTCATTTTCACTTCTGTCGTATGGCTCTATTAACAAATAAGGAGGAGCCCTGGCAGCTTGATAGGAATCGACACCGATCTCCCCCCCCCCCCCCCCCCCAAATAGAAATTCTTTCATAAAGTAGAACCATACAACATGTAGTCCAACATAATATCAAAGAAAAAGCCAAAAAGATTAACCATTATCTAACACATAATTCAAATCAGATAATAATAATTTTTTTTCATCGGTCTTGTAATCCACTCCATAGGACACGACCCTTTCCTTAAAGCCTTGGCAACCAAATCAACTACCTTGTTTGCTTTTCTGAGAATCCATTTCACAACATGGTTCCTGATTAATTTCTTCTTTTCAAGGATATGCTCTAATTCAGGTTTCATATCTCCAGTGAGAGATCATAGATTCATTTAAGCATTTAACCAAAGTTAAACTATCTGTTTCAAAAATAATACTCTCGAGTTGGTTATCTTTAGTGAATTCAAAGGCATTTAGCAAAGCCTTACTTTCCGCCATAAAACTAGAATCAACCTAAACAATTCTAGTATCATCATCAACAATTCTTCCACTCGCATCGCAAACCACCACTACAAAAAGGAGAAAAAAAAGACTTCCAGTGCGACAAAAGTCGTCACTGAAGCGGTGACTTTTTGTTGCCACTAGGTCGTTGGCATCACGACCGTGGCTAAAAGTATAGGCGGCGACCTCAGTCGTTACTGAAAGAAAACCTACAATGTCACCGCAAAAAGTATAAGGAAATTCATATAAAATGAAAGTTGCCACCGAAAATAGGTAAAGTCGCCGCTGAATGTATGATTCAGCGGCAACAGAAACTTTCAGCGGTGACAACAATTGTTGCTACTAATTCTCACTTTCTCTGCAGTGACATTATTGTCGTTGCTGATGCTCTTTTCTATTTTCTGTAGCCATAGGCCAAAATGTTTTTATTATTATTCATTTTATTAAATTAAAGCTTTTATTCCTGGTGCACATAATAATAAAATACTGAAAAATAAAATTAAAATGGAACCATAATACATTAATTAAGTAATAAAATCCACATCATTTTTAAATCTTAAGTTCAATCTCTCAAACTATTTAACATGATAAAGTTTTATAATAGGACAAGCAAATTATGTTGAAGGACTAGTCTATGGGACACCAAAAGTAGGAGTGGATGTATATATGGGAGCATTCAATCAAAACATTTGCATCAAGGCATTGAGTTGAGCTTGTACTCTTTGTTCAAATTGTGCACGCTCTTCGTCCATCTTTGCACGCTTGAATGCAAGTTTTGTTTCCATCTTTTCGAGCGCCTCTTGAATTCTTCTATCAAATTGTTGTTGCAATTTAGTGCGTACATGCTCAAATGAACTTTAACTAGATTGAGTGTGAGCGCTCTTCCTTGGGAGCTGTGCTCCTTTCCCTTTCCCTCTGACATATCTTGACCTCTCACCAAGAATAACGGTTAATATCTCATCAAAGGTCATACAAGCATCACTCCCTAATTCTTGTTGTTCATGGAGTTCCTTAAGACGAACCAACAATTAAAGCATAAAAAGTAATATAATAAGAATAAAATTAAGTAACTAATCAAGAAAGATAACAATATAAAGCGTATGTAGATCAGCTCTAAATGTGAATCTGCCGACACAGACTGTCCATCTACATTCCTTCTTCTAGTATGAGTTATATGCCATACCAAATCAGGCAGTGCAAGTTGTCCAGTTGTGGGGTCTTTCTATAAAGCAGAACGTACAAATACATACAATAGTATATCGAAAGATCACTAATGAAGCAAAACATAAATTGTGAAGGGGATAAATTACACTTACTGCACAGTGGTCCATTTTAGCAAATGATATAGGACCACAAGTATGTTTTGTCACCTGTTTCCCTCGGTTTTGTTTGTTTCTTGTATTTTTTTCCTACAAAACAATTGGGTCACTAAAGCATTTATTGAATGAAATAATAACACCCATTTGAAAGGTTAGTAAGGTACCTTGAAATTTTTAGGCTTAAAGTATGCCAATAACTACTCTCAATCTTCAGAACTTACATTTGGAGGTGGATCAGCTAACCTTTCTTCATCAGTGTCATATTTCTGGTAACGGCTATGCAAGTTGGTCTTCCAATTTCTTAAGGCATTTTGGAAAGCAACTGTTAAAACCTAATCAAACTTTTATTCATCTACCACACCATCAAGTTCAAATTTGTCCTAAAACAAACAAAAACATAAGTACTTGTTGTGAAAACATAAATAAAGTAAGATACATATTATTATTGGACATGAATGATACCTTGACTTGCATTTTCATCTCATTACCATACTTTTCTAACACAACCTTCCAATCAACAAAATTCCGCAAAGACATTGTTTTCCTAACAATCAAACCACAATAGTTAGCTAGGTTCCTTGCTTCTGGTCCTACTGATCTTGTCATGTCATCCGAAAGTTGAACTTTAATCTTTGAAAATTTGGTTCTCAACATCACTTTATGTGACTTGTAAACTCCTCTGACCTTCTTGATTGTACGGGAAGATCCTATTATTCATATAAAAGAATTATGACAATTAATGTTATATGTGAAATAGATTAGTTATTTTCATTATATAATTGGCAAAAAAGTTATTTGCATCATATAAGGTCAAAGGACATTTACTTGCACTACTATTTTGGGTAGAAGAAGCATCGATGGGTTGTTCCCCAAGTAATAATTGTAGTGGTTGAGGTGAATTAGTATGTTGTGTCTGCTCTATTTTAGGTGTAGAGCAAGCACCTCCACTACTTGTGTCACAATTTCCTCAACAAAGTAAAGGAGCTCTCCCACCTCGTTGCCCCTTAAATCCTGACATATCCTGCAAAAAAAAATATATACAATATTTAGCTTGTTTTTCAGCAACCACTAAATTCTAAAAACACATTTAAATAACTAAGACTTAATCTACATATTAGTAAAAACTATCATTCATAGAGACACTAATTTCATTCAATTGAATCTTCTGTGACACTATCACTAGTATCAATATGTTCTAATTCACTCTCCTTTACTTCATCTCCTGTGCCACTTTCTACTTCAGCATCACTATCATTGTCATCAAGCAAATCCTCTTTACCACTATCTTCATGAGACCGTGAATGAGTTTCACTATCATCAATAAATTCAATTTACATGGTATTGTGGTTACTTCTTTGTGATGGTTCTCCTGCTTGAATACAAGTATGTGGTTGTAGATCATCCCCACCTAAGTCAATGACAATATTAGGCTGTTCAAGACCTGCATTAAAAATATTTAAGTCAACCACCAATTGTTGAAAAGCATCTCCATCAACCGTAATAACATTGACCTCACTAACTTCATTATCATTAGTAATTGGCATATTCAACAAGTCACGTGGGTTTGTTTTGATAACAACAAGCCAACCAGGTTCAACACTATCATCCACATAGAAAACTTGCTCTACTTGAGATGCTAAAATGAATGGTTCATTGGTTTGTAATGAATATTAAGTGTTGATACTTGTGAACCCGTACTTGTCAACCATATATCCTTTGCCATGGTGACCCACATTCCACCAATGACACCTAAACAAGTATGTTCTTCTATTCCCAATGTAAGACAACTCATAAACATGCTCTAACACACTATAATATTCTTTATCAGCATTGGTGTCATCACCCTTAACCATAACGCCATTGTTTTGTGTTTTTTTCCTGAAGCCCGATCTTTCGTGTGGAAGTGAAATCCATTAACCTATGAACATGGAATAACGATTGACCATCTTCAATGGACCAATTGATAAACTCTCGAGTTCAGGACTTACATGGCCTTGTATGGATAATGCCATCACCTATTCAAAGAAGAACCATTTCTTAGATGCGAAATGCTATTATAATGAATATAAACGTCAAGGTTTAAAATTTTATAACTTACTCGTGAACGAAACCAATCAAGAAACTCCTTATAATGGCTTTCCTCACTCAATCCTTGGGTTTCAAGCTCATTCTTATATTTTCTACAAGTTTTTCACACAAGTGACAGAAATATAAATTATTACAAATATACATTCATGTAAGGTGAACATATTTTATAAACGGCCAAACTTCACAATTTTGGAGCACATAGTCAGTTAAGCTTGTCTGATGGCTTATGTAAGAGTAAGAAGAACCAGCTCTGTCCTACACCCATGTGGCTCTGAAACTAAATTCTAAAATCTAAAAATCCATTGCCTTTATATATGTTCCTCGTTATTCATGTCCCACGCTACTTTTGTCAAAATAAAATATAAAAATTGACCCGTGAGTTTAATAACAAACATATAATTTAACTACTGGAAGCATCGAGCCTTGTTGTCAAACATGTTTTACATATTTAATGCATATCTGCTATTACATTAAATAATTTCATCTATATACATACATTAACACATGTAATTAGCTTACAAAGTGACTACAAAAACCTATAATATAGGCATGCTCAAATCAACTCCTTCAATATTCAGCAATACTATTTAGTTACAAAAAATTAATGTCATGCAAATGTTCAAAATTTTCTTTCATTTAGACGCTACATAAAGGCTCAAATAGCATTGTAATTTTCTTTTATTTATAACCTCGAGCTGCCCCTTTAAACGAAAAAAAATGTCGTATGCAATTTTAAACAAAGCCTATCCTGAACAAGACAGAGACGACGGGCAATCAATTCAAAAATGAAATGGTGAAAACCAATCTTTTATCCAAAAAAAGCAGAGGACAAAGTATTAACTAATTGTTCTGTTAAAAAAAAAAGTATTAACTAATTGGATAAGTCAAACCAACCAAGAAATAGTTAAATGCTCCAAGGGCGATAAGGCATGTAGTGCGTATTGGTTGAGATAATGAATATATAGCTATAGTCTTAACAACAAATACCTGTTCGGTGTAAATATAGCAAATCTTCTCACTACTCACACCTCCCCCTTAAGAAAAGTTATATATATTGCACTGTGTCTACCCTAACAAGTTGTGTTAGACTCTGCATATTATTTTTAGAATTTGTTCAGATAGCTCAAATCAGTTGTAAATATATAGAACTCATGCATTGATTAATTAACCACGGTATATTCAAATATGACGCACTATTGGGTCCAGTGACCAAGTGGAACATGTGATTAATGTTAGCCAAGATTCAAGCCATCAACATCATCTTCTTGTTCTAAATGGTACCAGAAAAATTGAAGAATATAGAAGAGGAAAAGTGGAAGGGAAGAAGAAAAGGAGTCACACTTACCTAGTGAAGACAAAGAACTCGTCGATTGAAGCAGGGAAGTTGAAGCAGGGAAGTAGCACCGGAGAAGGGACCTACTGGTTCAAACGTTCCTCGCGTCCTCTGGTTGCTTCGTCCTCTCGAATATGAGAATCTTGCTTGTAGTCGCTGCTAGGTCATCTCTATTCCCAATTCCTTCTACAATAGAGTTAGATTTAGTTTAAACCAAGAAGAGTAAAGCTTTAAAGCGAATTTTCTCTTTGCAAATTTCATTTTCGCTGGGAGGAGGGAATTGAAATTTGGGAGTTCAAGACTAATATTTAAAGTAAGAATTTTATAAATATTAAAATGTCAACTACCGATATTGAAACTCAACTAGCTTGGTTGGTGAAAGAGCTGGCAAGATAGGAATAGGAATATGTCTTGAGTTCAGTCCCCCACATGTGCTTCTTTTTCTTTCTTTCTTTTTTTTCCAGAAAATTTAACCCCAACAAAAGCTAAAAAAAGGATAAATCCCATATAAAGCTGGTTGAAATATTGAAATCCTAAACCAGCCTTTAAACTTACAAATCTTTGGCAAGGACATTGACCCAAATTAGGATTTTAGAATGTTAGTAAAATGACTTTAATACCCTCCCTCATCAATCCCTAATTAGTTGAATATTGAAATCCTAGATTAGATCTTTAAACTTGACAAATCTTTGATAAGGACATTCATTGACCCAAATCAGAATTTCAGAATGTTGGTAAAATGACTTTAATGCCCTCCCTTATCAATTTCAAATCTCTCTTCCTCTCTCTATTTTTCTTCTTCCATTTAAGAAGCATGATTTTCTTGTTTGCGCAATGGTACGCTGGTTGAAATTTGATCTTTGTTAGTCACCTGCTTCAGAGCGTGTGTCAACCCAATGCAAAGTTATAACTAGGGGTGAGCATTCGATTTTTCGGTTCGGTTTTTGGTAAAGACCGAAATAACCAAAAACTGAATAAAGCTTTTTTAAAAACCGAACCGAAAACCGATTAACCGAACTGAATTAACCAAAATATTTTAATTCGGTTTGGTTAATAACCGAATTAACCGATTTTTTTATTTATTATCTACAAAATAAAATATATATAATTAAATTTTTAAAAAAGATTAATTTTTATCCTTAAGATTACATTTAAGGGTAAAATATATAAAATAAATTAACTAGATTTAAAATATCTATAGATTTTCTCTAATATTATTGAAAAATTACACCTATTTAATTATAAAAACATGCATTTATCAAATAGTATATATTAAATATAAATATATTATATATATTTCGGTTTTAACCGAAATGTTTTTCTAATAACCGAACCGAAAACCGAACACTGAATTAACCGAATAATTAAAACCAAAATTTTACCGAAAATTGAAGTAACCGAACCAAAAAACCGAATTGAGTTCGGTTCGGTTCGGTTTTCGGTTTCGGTTCTAATTTACTCACCCCTAATTATAACAAAATGGAAAATATAAAAAAGAAAGAAAGAAAGAAATTCATAAAGCTAAGGTTATTTAGAATAGTAACCTATCTCCTCATGATCGAGCGAAATCTGCACATGTATCGTTGGAAGTAATGTTTGTGCCTTGTTTGTAGTTGATTTTTTTCTTAATTTTGTTCGGTTGAAGAATAAAATAGCTTCTTTTATATCCAGGAGGATATTTGAATTCTTCTGAAACTTTCACCAAAGCTTTATGTTTCTTTGCTAAATCAATCTTGTTGATACTCTATCCTCAATAAACAAAGAAGGATGATTATCAAATATTGAAGCTAAATTTGGGTTTGGACGTTTGGTTACATATAAGGATATAATTAATTAGAGGTTTATTGTGTAACCCATTTGAGCTATTAATAACTTAGGGGTATGGAGGTAATTTGACCTAATTTCTAAATCCAAGTTTAGGTCATATAGCCTTATTAATTATTTATTAAGTTTAGTGACCCAAATTAGAATTTGAGTATTTTAAATGGCTTTTAATGGGATTTTCCCCCAAAAAAATGTCCCTGCAACGGTTAGAACTCAAAACCAAATGCTACTTTTTAAAGAATAAAAAGATGCCACCTAAAGCATACAATTTGCAATTTTAGACAAACAAAAATATAAAATGCATGATACAATAAATCATAAATAGCTATATTTAAAATAAAAAATATCAATATCAATTTAATTACCTTTATCTCACACACATTACTTAATTATATTATCTCACTCAATTATATTATTTATTTCTTGTACCTCTCTTTCTTTCTTTCTTTTTTTTGCCCGTACTTCTCTATTCAAACATTTATTATCATAAAACATTACTATATATATATATATATATATATCTTTTAAGTTAACTATTGTAACATAAATTTAATTACAAATAAAACTATATCCTATCATGAACTAAATAATATTATTCCTCTCAAATATCCTAATCACCTTTCTCTTACAATCCACTTGCAAGCTCTATCTCTCACTTCCCCTCTCTCCCTATCTCACAAATACATATTCCCTCTCTTACACTTCCTCCTCTTTAATTTTCCTCCCTCACACACTACCACACAAAATATCTCTTTAACTATGTCTCTCACACAATACCACACATAATTACACACACCACAATATATCATCTCTCTAACTCTCCTCCATACACACATCTCACTGACCCTCCTCTCTCTCTCAATTACACACACCACATTATATTATTTCTCTAACTCTTAACTTCCACAACAATGTGTAAAATTATTTTATTTATTAATGACATATTACATTAATGAACATATGCATCAAAAAAATTTTAAAAAAAAACTAAAGTAATAAAAATTGAAAGGAGTATAATTTTTGTGTCGTGAATACTATTTTCTGCGGCGACAATAAAAAGTTGCAGCTAAAAGTAATCACTTTAGCGACAACTCTACACTTTCAGGGGCGACAATTTTTGTCACTACTGAAAAGGTATACCTTATGCGGCAGCTCATTTTGTCGCCACTGAAAGTTTGACTTTTAGTGGCGACCTTCATTGTCGCAGCTGAAATTCGTCGCTGAAGATACATTTTTTTGTAGTGCACAAAACACATAGAGGCATTGTTTGAATCAGGTATAAAAGAACTATTGGTATTAATCTTCAAACAAATGTTGCTAGGCCTACTCCATTTACCTTAAGAGCCAGGTGTTTGGATAGCCTCATCATTCCCTTCTTCAACATGATTATTCTTCCAGCAATTTCCATCCCAGAATTTGTGCAACCATTTCTCAGCTTGCATGCAAGCAAAACTCTCATGAGGAAGAGTATTTTCATACATAAAGCCACACCTTCCTTTCCACACAAACCACAACATTACTACTGTAACCTCCTTCCTTATTATCCGTAATTGTAATCCGAAAATGCATAATTAAGATAACTTAGAGACCATTGGTTAGTACAAAATTAGTTTAAGTTCCCCCTTAAATACAAGGACCCGCCCTGAAATAAGTGAGTTTTCAAAATTTCTTTCAAATCCTATTTGATTTGGTCTCACATTCATATTTTAAATATAATTAACATGCGCAGTTAAGTCACATTCATACATTTCATACTGTAAACCAAAAATTCCCGACAACCATCGGGTTTCATATTATAAACTAAAGGGTTTACGGGGCATATTCACCCCTTACAATTTCCCACTCAGGGGATTACATATCCATATTCAAAATAACATTTACAAATGTTCAGTAATCCCAATCAAAATATGACAACCAACCATAAACTAAAATAATGAACTATCCGCTCTTGGCTGCTTGCTTCTCCTTCAAACCGCTTGCCCTATCTGTAGGTTAGTCAATAGAAAGAATGAGATTCAAGAGAATCTCGTAGTAACAAATCACTCATACAATATATAATCACATAGCATGCAAGCAAATCACCAACAGAAGCAACATACACATGGCCTTCATGGCATACACATAATCTTCACAGCATTCACATAGCCTTCATGGCTTACACATTTACAACGGCAATTATAACGGTAGGGGTAGGTGTAACTTGCCTCACATCCACGACTGCTCACGCTGTAATACATATCGCCTTCACGGCTTTCACATTGCTCGCACAGTATACACATTGCCTTCTCGGCATACATATTTACAACAACAGGGGTAAGTGTGACCTGCATCACATCCACGACTGTTCACGCTGTATACACATAGCCTTCATGGATTTCACATTGCCCATACAGCATACACATTTACAATGGCAAGGGTAGGTGTAACTCATGTCACAACCACGACTGCTCACGCTGTAATACACATTGCCTTCACCGCATACACATAGCCATCACGGCTTCCACATTGCCTTCACGGCTTTCACATAGTTTTCACAACAGAAAACTTCATAGTATTCGCAATACATAATTCAATGATATGACAAATATACAATGCATTACATATAGTATAAGAGAAAGTGTCACTACCTTGTTCTTTCTGTTCAGGTCCTGGCACTAGTTGATCGCGTGTAAGGAAAATGTCAAATCCTATAACCACAAGCAAGAATGACGAATTATTTCCTGTTTCAATGCTTAACTTCAAAACTCTTAAGATTTGTTATTATTCGAGACCTTTAGGTGATTACTAGAAGCTCAAACAATTGCCTAAAGGTTTGGGGACTACTTGACCAAAGACCATCTTTCGAAAGTTCAATGCTAATTTTGAAGGGTTTGTCATGGTCAAGCCATCCACTGATCGCGGCCAACAAATAATCAAAAAGTTTTGGGTTGTAGCCAAGATTCTCTAGCCACGGCCAAAAACAGGTTAGAAACTTTTGTTATATATGAATAGTTTTGATGATATCAAATATAGATATTAAATATGAGCAAAAAGTTTGTATGATATAATTATCTTCTACATTGACTAATTACTATATTTAATGTTGTATATTTTGTAGATTAGTCATCAACCTGATTGTGGGTTGATGTTATAATGCCTCATATATGGAGAATGATCATCAAGAAGAAAATCAAGAGGCAAGGGATTGAAGAAAGAAGGCATTGCAAGAACTAATGAAATATCAAGAAGAAAGATTGGTCAAAACAAAGAAATAAGAAGATTGAAGATATTCAAGAAGATATCTAGTTGGTTTATGAAGAACGATCATCAATTCAAGAAAATATCTAGTTGGGTTATGAAGAATGATCATCAAGTGGCACAACAAGATGAAAGAGATTGAAGAAAGAAGAAGAAAGAGATTAAAGAAATAAGAACTTGCAATATCACATGAGAATATCAAGATCCAAGCTATTAGAAGTGATATCGAAGGTTTCTTTGATCATATGGAGGTTGGAATGGGTCAATTCAAAACCAAGATAACTTATATGGAAGTTATGGAGCTTCCCCAAGGTGTTCCTTTGGGTTTTGGCTCTTTTCCATGTTTTGGAAGGCATTACTCGAGTGGTTACTCGAGTAATGGACATGATCACTCGAGTAACCACTCGAGTAATCTGCATATTTATTATGCTCTGTTTTTCGTGTGTCAGGATAGAGGTTCAGTATTTTAGGCATATCTCTCTAACCACACGTCGGATTGATATGAAAATGGTGGCATATGAAACTAGACTCCCAACACGAACTATGGACACCAAGATCACATTAAAAGAAGTTCAGATGAGGGAGATATGATCTGTTGAAGTTGACACATGAATCACCGTCATATTCCAGGACAGCTTCGGTATTTTGGACATAACTCTCAAAAAACATATCGGATTGAGATGAAACCAGTGCCATATGAAAGAAGACTCAAAGAGCTTTCCATAGATAGGTAATTTGACATATTTGAGGTTATATTCTAATAGCTATGCCATCTGGAAGTTGCTGCTCGTGATCTTAAAGATTGTCTAAGAACAGTAGATACTCTTTGGATCATAACTTTCTGTACACAACGAGTTTGGAGCTGATTCTTGTTGCGTTGGAATGTAAACGATGAGAGCTTTCCAATGATATATAATTTGCCATGTTTCAAATCAAAATCTAGAATTCACTTGAAGGGCTTACTCGAGTAATCTGCCGAGTTATTTGGAATTTACTCGAGGGACTACTCGAGTAATCAGGATAATCACTTCCAGTTGCTCTCAGCCTGCCAACTTACTCGAGTAGGCACTCGAGTAATCAAGAAATATGTTGCTCTTGGCATTTTTAATCCTACCATTGTTACTTGAGGAGCTACTCGAGTAACCCACTGTGGTAAGCAAAACTTGAAGGTAATACTCGATTACCTTGATATGCTATTATCACACTTCACTCGAGGCACTACTCAAGTATGCAGGTATTAAATTGTTCTATATCAAAGACTTGAAAAAGATTACTTGAGTCAGTAATCGAGCAATCTGCAGAATTATTTACAAAGCACTTGAAGTATCTACCCAAGTAAGATATGCAGAAAATTGATGTTTACTCGAGTAAGTACTCGAGTAAGCAGGTAAGCAAACTTGAAGTACTCTCAGCCTTGTAATCCTGCCAACATTACTGGAGTGAAGCATCGAGTAACCTGAAGTTTATTTGAGAGATTACTCGAGTAGCTACTCGAGTAACCTATGAAGAAAAGTGTACCATATCCGAATAAGTACCCGAGTAAACAGGTATTTCCAAGGTTTGTAAATTTGTTTACTCCATGCACTACTCGAGTAATGACCAAGGCTTAATCGAGTGACCACTCGAGTAATGCTTCCCAGAAATACCAGCAACATTTTGAAGCTTTCGAAAATCATGGGATTAATCATGAAACTCACTCTTCTTGCTTCCAATCATTCTTACACCTTATTGTATTAGTGTTTAATGTATTTCTCTAGGAATGTAATGAAGAGATGATGTGAAGAGAGAAAAATTGACTTTACGGAAGCGAAGCGTCAACATTCACAACGGCTAGTTTTCAAAATCGAAGAACAGTCAAACGAAGCTAAGCCACTCTAACGGACAGGTTGAAATGCTTCCAACGGGTATCTCAACTCATCTATAAATATGGGAACATTGAACAAAGAGCAACACCAACGAGAAACATGCAAAGATCATGAATCATCTACTCCAACCCAACTACTCTCTGTTCTTATCCATTTTCTATATCATGTATATTTGAGAGAGAGAGAGAGATTATTTTCATTGTGCTTCAGTATTCATCTATTCACTTATGAGAGAGAAGATTGACTGTAATCTTTCATCATCAAAGTTGTATCCTTACGGGGTGTGTAAGGAGAGTAACTCGGTTGTAACCTTACGGTGTGTAAGGGGGAGTAACTCGGTGAGAGATTTGTAAACGGCTTCGCAAGTGCCCAGCTAAACTTGTGAGTTGTAAAGGCTTTTCTTGTGCCTGAATTAAACAAGAAGATAGTGGATTTGAAAATCTCAGGAGGAGCCTGGAGACTGGACGTAGGCCATCGCAGATTGCACACTCTCTTCCTTAAACTCTTATATTTCCAACATATATAAACTGTTGATTTATGATTCATTACCTTCATATTTATTGCTTCCTCTAAGATGCAAAAAGATTTTCAAAGTTCTTAAGATTTTTATCTTACACCCAATTCACCCCCATCTTGGGTGTCAGCCGGTTCTAACAACTTTTGGGTCACGGTCAACATGGTTGGGTCGCGGCCAGAAGCAGGTCATAAATTTTTGGGCTACGGCTAACACCTTTTAGGCTGTGCCCAAGGACTGGTCAAAAGGTTTTAGATCGTAACCTAAATCACTGGTCGCGGCCAACTGTAGACCTGTCTCCTGTCTTATTTTCAAACAACCATAACTCTTTACACATACATCAAAATGACCCAAACTTTATATCAATGGGAAGCTTGCAATATGAACTACAAGTCTGAAAAATATCACACAAATATGACAACATTTGCTATGTCAAATTACCATGCAAAGTTGGCCTCCTGTACAGCATTTAACACACAGCCATTTTCCAGATTTTCTAATTTTCAACCAAAGTGTCCAATGGCTCTAAAATCAATAACCAAACCTATTTCCACACAAGTTTTCGCAAAGAAACCATTGGAAACACTAAAACAACCAAATTCACATCACATTCCACACATATTCTATTCTAAACACATTACAACTCAAAACCACCAAGTGGCCAAACTTTCCATTCAATGATCCAAACCAATTCCATTGCCATATAACACAACAAAACACCAATTCCACTATAAAACACCATATAACTCATGCAATCACAAGCCATAAGAAAAGCAGGGCAAAATCCATAAATTCCAAAACTCAACCAATAGTCACAATACAAAGGTCAAAAGGAAGCTATTTCTCACCTCTATAACTTCCTAAAGCTTGTTTCTTGATTCTACCACCTTCAACTTTTCTCAAGCTCTCAAACACCTTCTTTCATAAATCTAAAACTGTAGAGATGAAGCTCTCATCAACATGAACAACATTAAAGAAGAGAACTTGAGCATTCAAAGTCATCTCTAGGGTCAAAATCTCACCTTTTCTTTTCTCTTTCCTTCTCAAGCTTGGACGAAGATGACTGTTGGGGGAGAGAGGAAGTGTGATGAAGATGAAGCAAAATGTTTAGCCTCTTACCCCTTTTTGGCCAACTTAATGAGAGCAGAGGGGAGGAAAATTATGTTAACAATTTGACCTTCATCTATAGCTCACATATTGTCAAGTGTCATGATCTTGAGCCTCCTCCCAACTCCTTTCAACATGCATGCATGCATGAGATTACTCCCTATTTCACTTAGACAATTGACACACTTCTTGATCTTTATGTTACTAATGAGTTCCCTCATCAGTTGCTAACTAATTGGTCGATAACTTTTCTTTTCACATTTTACCCCTAACTATGGTAATTCCTTTTGAATTACCACTTAACACATTTTCTCATTCCCAGTTCATTATTCATGTACCCTCCCTTTCCCTTGAATTCATCTTAAGCTTTGACACATAATTAAGCTTAACTACAAGGTTTGGGCATTGATTATAACACATACAACACACAAATCACATTGTATTCTCCTAAAAGTGTTTGTTTAACAATAATTACATTCACTTTTGGAGTCATTAACCCTTAATCACATATTGGGTATTATAACTACAACAAGACTCCTTTGCCATATTGATATTTCATCATGGAAAAGAACCATATCAAACCATGTTTTCAAATCTGGAGCACTTTGATCAATTATAAGAAAAGACATAGAATAACCAAACCAAGCACTTCTAACCCACTCACATGGCAAAAACAAATACGTTGCAAAGCACATGTTAGTTGCACAACAATGTCTTCTAAATAAATTCTCCATTGTTGGGTTTGCTTTTGATAAGATTTTCCATAGAAAAAATTTAATCTTTTGTGGAACTTTCAGCTTCTAATTTGACTCCACATTCTTTTGGAATTCTGATGAGAAGATTCTAGAATTTCTCCCCCATTCTTAAGAATTAAAGTTTAAGCAACTTTATAATCTTCTTTCACAATATAACAACTTTTCTTACCACCTATCTAGATCCATCTATCCTCTCGGGTAAAGGGAGATTGAATGTTCCAATTACAAGCAATAAGTAAACTATAGTATTTCAACACCTCTCTTATCCAAGTTATCTTCTTAAAAATCGAGAAAACAAACATCATGACAATTTACTTGACAAGGGAACCTAAGCTAGAAATTTCTCACCAAGTTAATGTATATGTCACTTATCACTCAAAAGGGTATAGGCCATGTTTACACTTAGATCCACCCTATCCAGTACTCTTTCCACAGGCTTGACAGGAATCTAAGTTCTCCATACTAGCAAAGCAAGCATAAATACAAAGGACTTTAGTTTGGTTGTAATGGGGCTAAGGTTAAGAAAGAAAGGATGTAGTGTTTGGAAAATAAAGTTGAATATCTTAGAGGATGAAGAGAATGATGCAATAAAGAATATGAGATGCAAGAAACCAAACCAAACTTGAAATGAGTCATTATTTTTTTTCTATTTTTTCCTTTTTTTTCCAACTTTCTTGGGTTGTTGTATATATGCTCTTTTGACTTAAACTTTTATATTGGTGATACAAAGGCTCAGTTACTCAAACATTTATAACTCAATTAGCACCAAGATGCTACTAACACGCTCACAGCTCTTACAGGTCATTTACGGCGAAGATCAACATTGGTGATGAAGACCCCCGGTTACTAAGCACAGCTCAAACTAGTGAAACGAAAATCTTATTGCATCTTTTTTTCTTTTTCTTCTTCTTTTCTCTTTTTTTCCTTATCAAGATAACCTACTATACTTTCACAATGACCAAATTCCTAATTTTATACATGTTCTTCCATCCAAAATAGATATAATGCAATGTTCTTCAACTCCTAAGACATTCAAAAGGGCAGAGATTTTTTTGTATTTTCATTTCACAGCTATAGGTGTAGACAAAATGGAAAAAAATATAGGCTCAAAGGGGCTAAACAAAGGATATATGCATGAAAATGATAGGCTTTTTAGCTTATCTGGTTAAAATGAAATGAAATCCTTTATCATTTTTATGAATACACATGCATAAAATGTGGCCTCAAATAAGATTCAAGTCAAGTTCTAGATCAAATAAAGAGATAGGGGGTACACTGATAGAAAAATGAATTAGGCTCCAAATTTTACTAGGTATATATGATTACTAGCTTAAATCCACCAAATTAAATTCATTGCTACTTAGTTTACTAACTTAAACCATGATCAATCATTTTTCAAATCAAGAACGCATAATACCTAAAGTTACTTAAAACTTGTAAATTTTTTTCAAAAAATTTTCTTTCTTTTCTTGAAAACAAGGAACAAAAACCAAGAGTAAGAACA
Organism: Inga oerstediana; assembly: GCA_963210345.1. Taxonomy (NCBI): domain Eukaryota; kingdom Viridiplantae; phylum Streptophyta; class Magnoliopsida; order Fabales; family Fabaceae; genus Inga; species Inga oerstediana. Next base: position 73,364,355 of record OY723399.1, on the reverse strand, counting down.
AAATCCCCCCTACATTTAAACCTTGAATTGTCTTCAATGCAAAAGATAGATCTAACAAAACAAGACTAAGCAATGCAAGTAAAAGAGTAATGAAGGAATACGACCGGACTATCAAAATATTAAGGACCTAAATGAAGTAGCATATTTGGCTTCTTTACTTTGTTTAGTTTTAAGTCACATGAAAGTACTAGTGGTGTTCACTTTTGATGTTCAGCAAATATTGTTAGAACAAGCGTTTCACCCAAGAGGGGGGTGAATTGGGTGATACTAAAATTTTGTCGGAATTATAAAACTTTAACAGTGGAATTAAAACAGTAATGAGTAAGGAGAAATATCACCGAAGTGTACACCAGGAGTTATACTGGTTCGGTCACAAACACTTTGACCTACGTCCAGTCCTCAGAGCTTCTCTGAGATTTTCACTATAACTTCCAAGATTCGGTGGGTTCTTGGCACCTCAGTACAAGCAAGTTCCTTCACCTGGACACTCGCTCCCCCTTACAAGTTATAATCCAATCCCAACTTAAGGTTCCATAACCTTAAGTTATCTCAATAACAAATATTGAGATTGAATGAAATATCTCTCTTACAGAGTGAATAAGAATCACTGAAGCATAGAAATATAATTTCAATGGTAAAACAGAGCAATGAACTTGATAATTCGTTCGTGTATGTTCTTGATGTCATTTCTCTGTTTGGATGTTCCCATATATATAGATATGTTGGTGATGACCGTTGGAACATTTTCTTTCGTCCGTTGGAGAGTGCGCAGCCACTATTAACTTTTCAAGTTTTTGAAAAATATCCTTTGGCGATGGTTGGTATTTGAACGTTTGATTTGACTTCCCTTTCTTGACATGATTCCTTCATTGTTTATCTGTAAATATGCTAGAAATACTAATACAATGAAAGATTAATCATATAGGAGACAATTTAATGAACGTTTGAAGGATTTCTAAATTTCTGGGTAAGCTTACTCGAGTAACTACTCGAGTATTACATTAAGGTTACTCGAGTACTTACTCGAGTATCATTGGGAAATCTTTGATCAACTGCAAGTCAATGAATAAATACAAGATTACTCGGGTAGTGCATGGAATAAACCTTTGTAAATATCTGTTTACTCGGGTACCTACTCAAGTAATGCACTCATAACTTTATGAGTTACTCGAGTACCAACTCGACTAAACCTTCAAATAAACTTTTGGTTACTCGATGCTCTACTCCAGTAATGTTGGCAGGATTTCAAGGCCGAGAGCACTTACCTCATTACTCGGGTATGGACTCGAGTAATGCACTCATTTTTGCATAGGTTACTCGGGTACCAACTTGGGTAAATGAGATTTTTGTGCATGACTTACCCGGGTAATGACTTGAAGTTTTTCTTGAAAGTATTTCTGCATACTCGGGTACTTACTAGAGGAATCCACTTAAAATAGAACATTAGATACTTGCATACTAGAGTAAGGACTCGAGGAAAATGAGATAAGATTATATTAAGTTAATCGGGTACCACCTTCAAGTTTTAACTTACCTTAGTGCGTTACTCGAGTAGCTCCTCGAGTAACATTAGCAGTAGTACTAAATGCCGAGAGCTCCATATTTTCAGAAACAGAGTTACTCGAGTAGCTACTCGAGTATCTTTGGCAACCTGAAAGCAACTGGAAGTTTTTCACATGGTTACTTGAGTAGCTCCTCGAGTAACATTAGCAGGCCGAGAGCAACTCCAAGTTTTTTACCTGGTTACTCGAGTAGCTCCTCGAGTAACATTGGCAGGCCGAGAGCACCTTGAAAATACTTACACTATTACTCGAGTACTTACTCGAGTAACATTGGCAGTTTACTGGAAGTTGTCTCTGGTAACTTCAATTTTTGTCTCATTACTCGAGTAGCTCCTCGAGTAATGCCTTAGAAAACTTGCTTCTGATCAAATTCCTCAGCATTTTCTCTTGGTCTTTCTTCATTACTCCAATGCTTACTTCAAGTGATGCTTGTTCCTGTCATTACTTTGTTCAAACTTGTTTATTAATCATTTCCTTTTTAAACCATTCTTTTGTTATCATCAAAACATGAGATCTAACATTCTCCCCCTTTTTGATGATGACAAAACTTGGTGATTTTGAACATGGTTTTTCAAATTGGATTCTCAATTAATTATGTCTTATTAAGTTTGAATTCATAGCATACACCTTGCATACACAATAACTTCATTAGTCCAAACATGTATCATAATTTAAAGCTTAAATGAACTTAAAATGAAATCATAACTTAAACACACTTGTATTAAACTTAAAATTTTCAAATTACAAGATAAAGTTCTAAGAAATTCAAAATGCTCCCTAAAACCCATGTACAGCCAAATACCCCAAAGTAAACTAGGACACATCCACAAAATCACTCTCAAGCTCTTCTCCCCCTTTTTGTCTTCATCAATCAAGTGGAGGGCTAGGAGGCTTGACTATGGAAATGGGTGTCACTGGAAGGACCATAGAATCATCTGACTCCAAAGAATCAAATGAGCTAGAGGGAACTGGGTCAGGCAGATGAACTGGAGGGATATGAATGTCATCGCCGGGAGGAGAAGGTTGGAAGACAATCATAGTAGAGGTTTCTCCTTCTGGAGTGGTCTGAATCTCAGGAGTAGTCTCAACCTCAGGAGTATGATGTTCAGGGGAGGAGGAGGGAGATATTTCCTCTGTTTGGGTAGGAGAGGGAATAGGTTTAGGAGCGGTTTCTGGCTGAGGTTTGGGAGGTGAATCATCAATGATGATATGTGTGGTCTCATGAGTTTCAGAATCGTCCACTGTGAATAGAATATCTTTGCCTTGGGGCTCAAGTGGATCAGAGACCGGAGGAATAGATGGTTCGGCCTCAGGAATAGGAGTATAAGTAGGAGGGTTCTCTGGTGGAGGTGGTGCAGAAGAGGAGGGACCGGCAGAAGGTCCAGGACCCAAAGAGTCCAAGCGTGCCAGAATCAATCTCAGTGTCTCGCCCTGGGCACGTTGCTCTGCTAGCAACTCCTCATGCCTCTTGTCCATTCTGTCAACCAACTCTCCCATCTTGGTATTCATGTGGGTTATCAGTTCGGCATTTGTGTTGGCGATGTCCACATGAAAACCTCTGAGCATGTTCTCCATGAAGTGCTGAAGAGTGGCATTGAGAAAGGATGGCGATGATGTGGTAGCAGCTGGAGCCGATGACTGAGTATCATCCAACTTGCTGGTCTCTGCCTCAGTGGTCTTCCTCTTCTTCTTGGACCCAGACTCCAAAGGGCCTTTGAGAGGGATGTCAATGTTTAATTTCCCAATCTGGTTTCTCCCCACTGGGGTCATCCTCTCAACTGGCTCCTTGCTATCCAAATACCATATCTTGTTTTCTTTCAAGATTAGTGACACAATATGAGGATATGGCATTGGTGTTGTAGCCTTCCCATCCACCTTATATCTCTTCATCTCCGAGAAAATATACTCTCCCAGATCTTTCTGCTCCTTTAGGAGAAGTGAAGCAAACCACCTAAAGTCCCTATCGGAGAAGTGGGTATAGTTGTTGGCTTTGTTCACTAGGGACCTAGAGTAAATGTACCAAAGGACCCTATGATGATCACACATATCACTGGGCTTGAAATTTAGAAGGCCAACTAGCTCACCGGGTTTAAGGATAGTGAAGATTTGATTTGGCTCAAGTTGGGAATAGATATCATCTGGGGGGTTCTCAATTCCCAACCACAAATTAATCCTAGAGGGAGATATAAGTATCTTTTGGCCTCTCACAGTGGTGGTCATCTCTTCCTCAACTGAGGTTCGGTTAGGCTCATCTATGATCTCTAAGTTACAATAAAAATGAGTGATTACCTTTATGCAAAAAGGCAATCTAATGGATAACCAAGGCATAAAAGGATCTAGATATGGACTAAGGTCATGCTTCAATACCTCCTGAAGTAGCCTGAGATCCACATAGTGTGTCTTGCACACTTTCCTCCTGGAGAATTGGGATAGATACTTGGGAGACTCCACCAATTTGTTGACGTTGAACCCTTTTGGAGGGTTGGTGATCTCTTCTTCCGGCACTTTGGACTTCTTGGAAGATTGTCCTTTCTCCATTTGATCAATGATCCCAGCCATAGCCTTAACCACATTCCTATCATATTTAGGCTTTTTGGTAGGCTTTGGAGTGAAAGAAGGGGTAGAGGAATCAGAGGGAGGAGGTGAGGGAGATTTGGCACTCTTCCCTCTTCCGGTTAAGGTACTCTTTTTGGATTGAGCCGTTGTAGCAATAGGCTCTTTAATTACCACACCTTTGGGTTTCGGTTGAAGAGGAACTTTAGCTTTTGGTCTTGGGGTGAGTTTTCTTCTCTTCTTGGGAGGAGAAGAAAGAGGATCAGAGTGTTGTTGGGTTTCAGAGGAGTATATAGGAGTAAGATTTTTAGTTCTTATCTTTCTGAAAGATTGAAAACTGAAATTTTCTGAAAAACATAGATACAGACGCGGAATAGGGCACAGAGATTTTGAGGAAAATAGGAGGTTTTTGGAGCTGAAATTTCTTGGGTTTTGACGGAAATGAAGCAAGAAATCACTTGTGAAAAGTTTCTGTGAGAGAGAATAGTGATTTACTCGAGGAGATTTTGTGAAAATGACCGAGTTTGCGACAGATAAAGACCTAGAACCCGACTTTACTCTAGGCCTTACTCGAGTAAACTTCAAGTTTACTCGAGGCCTTCCTCGAGTGATCATACAGAAAAATTCTAAAATAATTCATTTAAATTACGTACCTGGTATGAATAATATAGTAATTATCCATGGATGTTCCCTTGATCATTTATAATCCATTTTGATCAGATTTGAGTCATTTTTCATCAATTTAAGAATCTGAACTTCGACATTACTCGAGGCCTTACTCGAGTAAGCTTCAAGTTTACTCGAGGCTCGCCTCGGGTAACCTGCTTTTCAACTTCTGACTCTTCATTTCTTTGAACCTTGAACCGTTATGTTTGAAAATTAAGTAACTTGATCCGTTACTTCCAGTTTTGAAGTCCATTACTCGAGTACATACTCGAGTAAAGTGCTTCTTTACTTCAAGTTGTTCCTCGGGTAATACTTCTCTGTTAGTGATAACTTCAAGTTGGTATTCCAGTAACTGTGTCCTCTGATCACCTCTGTTTTTGTTTCTCAAAACAGAGTTTCTTTCTTCCTGCAAAACAAGTTTCTATATACTCCGATGCTTAAGTTAGTGATCATCAAAACATTATCAAGTGACTTCATCTAATATTATGAAATGCTGAAATTACTTATAACTCATTGAGATTTACCATTCCCAATTCTCTCCTAATGTAAAGAAATTGATCTTTTGCAAGGGGTTTTGTAAAGATATCAGCTAATTGAAGATGAGTAGGGATGAATATCACTTTTACATCTTTCTTTTGAACATGATCTCTGATGAAGTAATGTCTGACATCGATATGCTTGGTTCTAGAGTGTTGAACTGGATTCTTTGCCAAGCTTATCGTACTAGTATTGTCACAATAGATTGGTATTTCTTTGAGATAAATACCAAGATCTTGTAGTTGTTGTTTTAACCATATTACTTGTGCACAACAACTTGAGACTGCAACATACTCGGCTTCCGTTGACGAAAGAGACACTGTATTTTGTTTCTTGCTGAACCATGATACAAGAGATCCTCCAAGAAATTGTCCTTGTCTACTGGTGCTCTTTCTGTCTGTTTTGTATCCTCCATGATCTGAATCTGAGTATGCAACAAGGTATTCACTTCTTCCTTTCGGATACCACAAACCCAATTCGGGTGTGTCAGCAAGGTATCTAAAGATTCGTTTGACGGTTTCAGCATGTGATTCCTTTGGTGCCGATTGATATCTTGCACATATCCCAACACTAAATTGGATGTCTGGTCTGCTTGCCGTGAGATAGAGTAATGATCCAATCATTCCTCTATATTTCGTGATGTTGTAGTCTTTTCCTTTGACATCAGCATCAAGTAACGTAGTTGAGCTCATAGGTGTGTCCGTACCATTTGCTTCATCCATTCCATACTTCTTCAATAACTCTTTCAAATACTTTGTTTGAGATATGAAGATTCCATTCTTTCTTTGTTTGATTTGCAAACCAAGAAAGAAATTCAATTCTCCCATCATTGACATCTCAAACTCTCCCTGCATTATCTCAGAAAATTCCTTACACAGAGATTCATTAGTAGCACCGAAAACAATGTCATCAACATATATTTGAACAATTAAAATATCATTGTGTTTTCGTTTTATAAAGAGTGTAGTATCAACTTTTCCCCGTACAAAACCTTGATCAATAAGAAACTTATTGAGCCTTTCATACCAGGCTCTAGGAGCTTGTTTTAAACCATATAAAGCCTTTTTGAGTTTGAAAACATGGTCAGGTTTAGTAACATCCTCAAAACCTGGAGGTTGTTCTACATACACTTCTTCCATGATGTAACCATTTAGAAAAGCACTCTTAACATCCATTTGATAGAGTTTGAATCCTTTGATGCATGCAAAGGCTAAAAGTACACGTATAGCTTCCAATCTAGCCACTGGAGCATACGTTTCCTCATAATCAATCCCTTCTTCCTGATTATAGCCTCTGGCCACCAATCTTGACTTGTTTCTGACAATAATTGCAGATTCATCGAGTTTGTTTTTTAATACCCATTTAGTACCAATGATCGGATGATCCTTGGGTCGGGGTACCAAATCCCAAACTTGATTTCTCTCAAATTGATTTAGTTCTTCTTGCATTGCTATAACCCAATCATTGTCTGATAGGGCTTCATCAATGTTAGAAGGTTCAATCTCAGAAATGAATGCAGAGAAACTTACTTCATTAAAAATTCTATTTCTAGTTTTGATCCCTTCATTCACATCTCCTATGACTTGATCTAAGGGATGACTTCTATTGTATTTCCAAGCTCTAGGTTGACCTAGGGATTGCTCTTCTTCCTTAGTTTTATCAACTTCTGGAATAAGAGACTTAGAAATAGATTGACCATTCTCTTGATTTAAGACAACTTCCTGTTCTTCATCAATAGTTTTGTCAGAGGATTCACATTCATCAAATACAACATGAATTGATTCTTCAACAACACAAGTTCTTTTATTGAAAATTCTATATGCTTTACTTCGGTTAGAATATCCTAGGAAAACTCCTTCATCAGTTTTAGAATCAAATTTTCCTAAGTTATCTTTACCATTATTATGAATGAAACACTTACAACCGAAGATGTGTAGATGAGCAATATTTGGCTTTCTTCCTTTGTACAACTCGTATGGTGTCTTTCCAAGTTTTGTTCTGATATAAGCTCTATTTGAAACATAGCATGCTGTACTCATAGCATCAGCCCAAAACACCTGAGATACATTCTTTTCATTTAACATTGCTCTAGCCATTTCAGTGAGCACTCTATTTTTGCGTTCCACAACTCCATTTTGTTGAGGTGTCCTTGGAGCAGAGAAATTGTGATCAATGCCATTAGTATCACAATACTCTTCAAAGGCTTGATTTTCAAATTCTCCACCATGATCAGTCCTAATACCTGCAATGGACATACCTTTCTCATTTTGCACTTTCTTGGCAAACACAATAAATTCTTCAAAGGTCTCATCCTTTGATGATAGAAAGATAACCCATGTAAATCTAGAGAAATCATCAACAATGACCAATGAATATAAGTTGCCACCAAGACTTTTTACTCTTGCTGGACCAACCAAATCCATATGTAATAATTGAAGTGGTCTATTTGTTGAAATTACATTTTTCAATTTGAAAGTTGATTTAGTTTGTTTACCCTTTTGACACGCATCACAAATCCAATCATTTTTGAAATTAACTTTGGGTAAACCAAGGACTAGATCCTTTTTGAGTAGTTTGCCTAGTTGATGCATATTGACATGAGCCAATCTCTTATACCATAGCAAACATTCATCAGCATTACTCAGAAAACAATTTTCAGATTCATTTCTGCTAATATCTAGAGTGTAACAGTTACCTTCCCTTTTTGCTCTGAGCTTAGCCTTGATATTCTTCTTATCAAGCTGTAAGTCATTCTTGTTGATGATTAAACATTCTTCTGAGTCAAATATTACCCAGTTGTTTTTATCTGCACTTTGACTTACGCTCAGCAAATTGTGACACAAGCCTTCAACATAATATACATCTTTGACTTGTATTCCTTTGTTATTTTTGATTTCACCAATTCCTGCTATCCTTCCGGATTGATTTCCTCCAAATTTTACCTTTCCACCTTCCTTAGGTTGTAATGTGGTAAAACTTTCGAAATCTCCGGTCATATGTCTAGAGCATCCACTATCTATGTACCACTTGCTATTTTTGAATGCTTTGAGACATACCTGCAATCAAATGACTAAGTCTTAGGTATCCACATCTTTTTGGGTCCTTTTGGGTTAGTACAAATAATTTTCTGAATATATGAACCTTTAGGTACCCATTTATAGGTTCCTATTGTTCCTTTCTTCTTATGAATGCATGAAGAGGTATAATGTCCTTTTCTATTACAGTAGTTACAAAATGCAAAAGGATTTGATATATGCACAGAATGTTGGAAATAATTCAAATATGACTTACCTCTTGCTTTCTTTCTTCCTTTTCTTTTATCTGATTTTGGATCATATCCAATTCCAGATCGATCATTTACAAATCGTTGAGCTTTTAAAATAACATTTAGCATCTCACTTCCTTGTGTAAATTTTTCAAGAGTTTTTGTGAGATCAATGTTTTTATTTTTCAAAAATAAACAATTTTCACAATCCTTTCCCTTAAGTTCAGTTTCAAGAACTTTGTTTTTCTTTTTAACAACAATCAATTCTTTAACTACTTTGATGAATTCAGAATGTAAAGCATTATATTCAGAAAGTAATTCATCATAGGTAGGTTCAGAATCATTTACCTCTTCTTCTGTTTCTTCTTGAGCAACAAGACATATATTAGCTACTTCTTCCTCATCACTTTCTTTGTCTGAGGAGCTGTCGCCCCATATAGCAGATACGAAGGCCTTCTTTTTGTTGAAGAATTTGCTTTTTCTCTTTTCTTTGCTCTTTTGGTTCAGGTCTGGACAATCTGACTTGATATGTCCTGGTTTCCCACATTCATAGCAAATAATATGATCTTTGCTGCTATTTCCTCCTTTCTGAAGATGTTTGAATCCTTAACCTTTCTTGTAGAACTTTCTGAATCATTTTATGATTAGTCCCATTTCATCATCATCAAGTTCCTCATCCTCATCTTGATTCTTTTCTTTTGCTTTTAGTGCTAGACCTTTCTTTTTCTTGTCACCAATGTCATTTAGTTCTCGTTTGAACTTAAGTTTGCTTTCATATTCAGAAAGACTTCCAAATAGAGAAGCAACTGATCTCATTGATTCTCCTTTTGCTTCTTCTATTGCAGTAACTTTTGCTTCCCACTCTTTAGAAAGAATATTCAAAATCTTTCGTACTTGGGTGTGCTGATCATAAACTTTCCCAAGAGATGCAAGTTGGTTAACAAGATGAGTATATCTAAGTTCGAATTCAGAAATCGACTCACCTGATTTCATTCGAAGTAGATCGAATTCGGTGACTAAAGTATTGATTCGATTCCCCTTTATTCCCGAAGTTCCTTCATGAGCTATTTCAAGAGCTTCCCACATTTGTTTTGTTGTTTGAAGTGTGCAAATTCTGAAATATTCACTTTGACTCAAAGCGCTTTGTAACATCAGAATTGCTTTGCTGTTGAGAGTGATAAGTTTCTTGTCATTCTCATCATATTCCGCTGGCGTCTTTGGAATTTTCTGAGAGTCTACAATCTTTGTAGGTTGATAGTTTCCACTCTCAATTACATCACATAGCCCATATTCAGTAGCCATCACGAACACTCTGAACATAGCTTTCCAGAAAGAGAAGTGTTCTCCATTGAATCCAGGAGGTCTAGTGATGGACGCTCCATCGGGAAGAATTCCTTCACCCATGCTTGCCATTGGATCCTTCTTAGGCTGTTAAACCTTAACAAGAAGACCTACGCTCTGATACAAAATGTTAGAACAAGCGTTTCACCCAAGAGGGGGGTGAATTGGGTGATACTAAAATTTCGTCGGAATTATAAAATTTTAACAGTGGAATTAAAACAGTAATGAGTAAGGAGAAATATCACCGAAGTGTACACCAGGAGTTATACTGGTTCGGTCACAAACACTTTGACCTACGTCCAGTCCTCAGAGCTTCTCTGAGATTTTCACTATAACTTCCAAGATTCAGTGGGTTCTTGGCACCTCAGTACAAGCAAGTTCCTTCACCTGGACACTCGCTCCCCCTTACAAGTTGTAATCCAATTCCAACTCAAGGTTCCATAACCTTAAGTTATCTCAATAACAAATATTGAGTTTGAATGAAATATCTCTCTTACAGAGTGAATAAGAATCACTGAAGCATAGAAATATAATTTCAATGGTAAAACAGAGCAATGAACTTGATAATTCGTTTGTGTATGTTCTTGATGTCATTTCTCTGTTTGGATGTTCCCATATATATAGATATGTTGGTGATGACCGTTGGAACATTTTCTTTCGTCCGTTGGAGAGTGCGCAGCCACTATTGACTTTTCAAGTTTTTGAAAAATATCCTTTGGCGGTGGTTGGTATTTGAACGTTTGATTTGACTTCCCTTTCTTGACATGATTCCTTCATTGTTTATCTATAAATATGCTAGAAATACTAATACAATGAAAGATTAATCATATAGGAGACAATTTAATGAACGTTTGAAAGATTTCTAAATTTCTGGGTAAGCTTACTCGAGTAACTACTCGAGTATTACATGAAGTTTACTCGAGTACTTACTCGAGTATCATCGGGAAATCTTAGAGCAACTGCAAGTCAATGAATAAATACACGATTACTCGGGTAGTGCATGGAATAAACCTTTGTAAATATCTGTTTACTCGGGTACCTACTCGAGTAATGCACTCATAACTTTATGAGTTACTCGAGTACCAACTCGACTAAACCTTCAAATAAACTTTTGGTTACTCGATGCTCTACTCCAGTAATGTTGGCAGGATTTCAAGGCCGAGAGCACTTACCTCATTACTCGGGTATGGACTCGAGTAATGCACTCATTTTTGCATAGGTTACTCGGGTACCAACTCGGGTAAATGAGATTTTTGTGCATGACTTACCCGGGTAATGACTTGAAGTTTTTCTTGAAAGTATTTCTGCATACTTGGGTTCTTACTAGAGGAATCCACTTAAAATAGAACATTAGATACTTGCATACTAGAGTAAGGACTCGAGGAAAATGAGATAAGATTATATTAAGTTAATCGGGTACCACCTTCAAGTTTTAACTTACCTTAGTGCGTTACTCGAGTAGCTCCTCGAGTAACATTAGCAGTAGTACTAAATGCCGAGAGCTCCATATTTTCAGAAACAGAGTTACTCGAGTAGCTACTCGAGTATCTTTGGCAACCTGAAAGCAACTGGAAGTTTTTCACATGGTTACTAGAGTAGCTCCTCGAGTAACATTGGCAGGCCGAGAGCAACTCCAAGTTTTTTACCTGGTTACTCGAGTAGCTCCTCGAGTAACATTGGCAGGCCGAGAACACCTTGAAAATACTTACACTATTACTCGAGTACTTACTCGAGTAACATTGGCAGTTTACTGGAAGTTGTCTCTGGTAACTTCAATTTTTGTCTCATTACTCGAGTAGCTCCTCGAGTAATGCCTTAGAAAACTTGCTTCTGATCAAATTCCTCAGCATTTTCTCTTGGTCTTTCTTCATTACTCCAATGCTTACTTCAAGTGATGCTTGTTCCTGTCATTACTTTGTTCAAACTTGTTTATTAATCATTTCCTTTTTAAACCATTCTTTTGTTATCATCAAAACATGAGATCTAACAAATATCTCCCTCTTTAATATCCTCAGATAACACTTCAACTCAAGTATAGAAGGTGTTTAAATGAGAGGAATCAATCCATGTACCTGTACAAAATCATACCACCAAGAAGTACCTTGTCCCATATGAATATACTTAATTAAAAGGGACTCATCAAGAATCAAGGAAAATCCCAAGAGAAATTAATCAACAGAAAGTGTTGGAACTTTCAAATACTTTAAACGACCCACAAAATCAATATAACTCTCCTCAGTGAGAGTCAAGTTCTCTAAAGCATAAATCAAGTGTGTTAGAATCCAAGTTTTGATGATAAAAAAATATGATTATGTGTTTTGGTAAGAAACTTATGTTTTGAAGGTATAAACATTGATTCAATTAATTACCAAATGTATTTCACAAAGTTTAGAGATGGTTGCTGTGTTTTTTAATTGATGCACTTGAGTGATGAAGCCAGTACTTGAGTGAGAATTCATTTTACACTCGAGTCGAGGAAGTGTAAGCCTAAAAGTGTTTTACAAAGAGCTACTGAGTTCAGAGATTTCCCAGTAATGCTCGAGTGGGAGGTATTGCACTCAAGTGATGACCAGATTTGCACTCAGGTATGAAGGCACACTCTTGGAAGTTCTTGGCAGAGAGTAAAGTCTGAGATAGAAAATAGTCTTTGCATTCGAGCACTGACACAATACTCGAGTGAGAGCCACAAGCTTACTCGATTTCTGCGAGTGAGGTACAAGAAGTGTTTATCCGAGAGCAAGGAAGACCAAGAAGTGGGAAGTGTACTCAGGTGACATCATTGGCACTCGATTGAGGAACCAAATACTTGTAAGTGAGCATCTCAGTACTCGAATGAGGCCCCACATACTCACAAGTGTAAAATCTCACTCTTGGAAATCTTGGTGCAAGTGCTGTCCAAAAGCGAAGCCTGAAGCTGAAAAACACTGATGCACTCGAGTGAGACATTACACTCGAGTGAGGCCCCACAACACTCACAAGTGTAAAATCACATTCTTGAAAAAACATGCTGTGAGTGTTATCCATAGAGCCACAGTGCAAAATACATATGCACTCAAGTGAGATAAGATGTATTCAAGTAAGAGGTCGAAACACTCACAAGTGAGAAAATGCACTCTTGCATTTTCACTAGGAAGTGCTACATAAAAGCACAAAGAGATATGAAGAATTGATGTTGCACTCAAGTGAGGCCTCAGTGTACTCAAGTGATACTCTGTCAGAAGCCAAAACATAGCAGACTCACAATGATCAATCCGAATGTGGTTTAATGTTATTCATTTATTATGTTTTCACTTGTTATTATTATTAAACATCATTTAACATATACTTCAAGTATGAAACATGAGAATAAACATTTGGATCAAAAGTGCATGCAGAAAGTCCAAAACGACGGATATAAGCATTTCATCCAAAGTCGAATAGCTATGAACGCATGTTACTCACCTACCACGATATTTTTTTCAGAGATTTCAAATGAACACTCCACTCCATAACGGCTATCATACAACAGACAAAATCAACTGACTATAAATACAGAGCTTCAAAGACCATCAACATAAGAACACAAAACGAGAATATACACAAGTAAATTCACAAGTATCTGTTATTCATATTTTCTCTGTATTCATATTATACTTTAGTGTTTATTATATTCACTCTGTGATAGAGTTTGTATACATTTCAAATCATATTTTCATTTGATCTCAAGGTACAGAGACCTTGAGAGGGTAGATATCCTTATAGGAGAAGCAGTTGAGAGAATTCCTAGTAGGACTTTCTGCTAATAAGACTTACAAGGTACAATAAGGAGAGAATGTTGTTGCTCGTAAGACTTACAGAGGTGTAAGCAGGAGAGAACGTTGATGCTCGTAAGACTTGTATACGTAATCAGGAGAGAGCATTGATACTCGTAAAACTTGTTTCTGAACCGAAGACTTGTTGTAAGGGGGAGAGAAAGTTCTAGGTATTAGAATATTTCTGTCCGTAGTCATATAAGGATGATTGTTGTCTTGTGGTATTCTGAGAGCCCACTGAATCTTAGAAGAATAGTGAAAATCTTAGTAGATCTTGATCTCTAAGGACTGAACGTAGGCCTGGGTTTTGGGCCGAACCAGTATAACTCTCTGTGCACTAATCTTCTCAACTCTACTCTGTCTACAGTTATTTTCATATCACTGTATCAACCAAAAAATTTATCACATCACCTAATTCACCTCCTCTTGGGGGAAGCTTGCCTCTTTCAAAGTGATCACTCAAAATGTTCTCACTATGCTTGTTCAAATCATCACTCAAGACAAATTCCACATGCGAAACATCATGATGCAATATGCTCTTACCATTAAAATGCATATCCAAATCAAGATGTCCCTACATTTATCCTCAATAGCATCCCTATTAACAATAGTCATGTCAAAAGAATTAGTAGTATCAGTAAAATCAACAAAAATATTACTCTCAGCATTCAAAGCATAATCACGATTAGTGTTAAGCAGGGTATCTTTAAAATCAATAGTATCAAGGGATTCAACAATAATCTCTTCATCAGCCTAATCATTAAAATCAATAGAATTCATAGGACTAGAAGTGTGAGAAAAAGTATCAATGCATACACTACAAGATTGGACATGATTTAAATCAATAGAACTAGTCAATTTAGAAACAGCATTAGTATTCAACTAAAGTACCAATGATCTCATCATTGGAAGTAGTAGAAGAAAAAGGGCATAAATCATTAGAAGGTAAAAGTATATTACTACATGGAAATTTACTCTGAACTTCTAATTCTTCACTCTTCAAGTTGTTAATTGTCTTTGACAACTCCTCAATTTGAGTATGTAGAGCTTGAATATGTTCTCTACGCTGTAGTTCCCCATCTACAAATTTGTCTAGTAGGATTTTCATCATAATATACATCTTGTTATGTAACCTTGAGTCCTTGTCATGAATTGGCATAATTTGATTGAAACATCCAAGATTTGAGTGATCATGCCATCCAGGATTATATGCACTTGAATATGGATCATACATCTGCTCAACACCATAGTCATAATGATAAGGCATAAAAGTGTAAGAAAAAAAATCCATAAGTTAAAGCATTTCAAGCCATCATAGGATCAAAAAAAAATTTAAGATAAGACGGAGTTATGCAATAAACAACTATCTAAAAAATCACATAAAAGCTCAAACTTAGAGACTAACCATTGCTTCCCGGCAACGGCTCCAAAGTTTATGTCTCTTTTGTCACTAAAATAATCAATTAAAAACTATGACAACCTACTAATGCAATATAGTAGCAACCTAGGTCATTTGCCCAAGGAGCAATCTATGATATTTCTCTATAATTGAATTTAGGTGATGAAAAATGCAATGAAATAGACCTAAAATAAAATGCAAGACTCTACTACCTAAATACAATTAAACTAACTAAATACAAGATGCAAATGACTCTAAAACCTATATGAGAATGAAACTAACCTAAATGATTGCAAATACAATTTTTAGAGGGGTTTTTCTTAGGAAAGTAGAATTAAAATCCTAAGGAAAAGAAATAAACTAATATCTAAGAAAATCAAATAAGAAAAGATAACAAAGGTTTTCTTCAAATACGATGAAGGGAACAACTTATGATTTACATGGAGTTAGCTTTCTTAGCCCAATTAATTAATTAGACCAAAGGGAGATTGATAAAAGAGAGGAATTAATAAATTTAATCATCTAATTGAAGCATGGGAAACCCTTTAGCTCAATAACACTTACTCCACTAGAAAACTCATAATGAAATAAGAGCTAGTTAATGAAACACATTAAAACCAATCCCAATTAATTTCAAATAAATTCAGGAAATCATGTCACAATTGTCTAATTAAACAACTAGACAATTAACCAACCTAAACAAAACAATCAAGAGGAAAAACCAAATTGACAATTAAATTAATAATGAAAACTCAATTAATACTTCAATCGACAATATAAAGGTTTGCAAACAAAAATTTCAGCAATTGTCTTAGCACAAATCAATCCAAAATATCAGTCCAATTCAAAAGTAGTGTGTTTACAATCTAAAACTAGATTGTTCTCAAGCAATATAACTCAAAATTATTTAAAATTAAACAATCTTAAGTCTTGAATTAAAATAATAAAAAGGAAAGACAATCCCTTGTGGTCTTCAAGTACAAGTCCTAGGCTTTAGCTTCCTTTATACTAATCCCAAGTTGTCTCCTAAGCTAGCTCAAGCTTCTATGATCATCTTCTTAACCCCATGGAGAAGTGAGCGTGGGCTCTTAATGGAGAGCGTCTATAATTATATGGCTACTAGGTATATTTTATAAGAGAATGAGAAAGCTTATGGTATAAGATTTGAATCCATTAGAATTCAATTGGTCCATTCAAACTCAAACATTAGATCTTTTTTAAACTTCTAAAAAATAATTTTGTGTAATGACCCAATTTGGGAATTAAGGGTTAATGACGCTAGAAGTGATGTAATTAACGATGAATGCAATGTGAATGTGTTTTAATCAATTCCTAAGCCCTATATTTATGATTATGTGTGGATTAATGTCTAAATGGGTTGAAATATAGGGGAAGGCGCATAATGATGTTAATGTAATGATATGAATGAGTTTGGAAGTGATTTGAGTAGAACTGCCATAATCAAGGGCAAAATGGGAAAAAATGGAAGTTACCGGCCAATTGGTCAGTTACCGAAGAGAAAATCATAGGAAATTGAGGATCAATGGCTAGGATTGAATGAGCAAGGGGTGGAATTGTGTGTGAATGTACATATGTGAGTTCATGTAAGAGGAGATAAGATGGTGACACATGGCAAAATGTGGACTATGGGATTGAGTCAACATTTCAAACTCTTTTCCTTTCTCTTTCTCTTGCTTAGGTCGGCCAAAGGCCTTATGCCCAAGGAAAAACTAATCATATCTTTATCATCCTCATCATCTTATCTTCTCTCTCCATTTCTCTATTTTTGTTGAGCAAGGGAAGGAAAGAGAAAGTGTAAAGGTAAGATTTTGACTTGCTAGATGTCTTATAATGCTCAAGTGCTCTTCTTTAATATTGTTCATGGTGTTGAGGGCTTCATTGCCATAGTTTCATAATTTTGAAATGTAGTGTTTTAGTGCTTGAACAAATTTGAAAGTTGTAGAATTAAGGATATGGTCTTAGCAAGTTGAAGAGGTAAGCATTTATGGCATTTTGATATATAAGTTGTGATTTTTGGTTAAGTTTTGATATTTGTGGAATTATGCCCTGATTTTCATGTGAATTTAAAATGGGAGAATTGGTTAGGGTATTATGGTAGAATTGGTGGCATAGTGTATCTTTGAGCTATTAGAATTGGTTTGGAAAGGCGAAGTGGAAGTTTTGATCATTGGGTGATTTGAGTGTAATGTGGTGTCCCAAGACCAAATGTGTTGATTGAATGGGAGTTGGGTTGTTTTAAGGTTACCAAAAGGTTCCTTATGAAATTTTATGAAGGACTAAACTTTGGTATAAGTTTGGAACTATTGGAAGCAAATTGGGCAAGTCTGGAAAATTATATCACCTGCTGCGTTTTGGCTTTTGATAAGCCTCACTCGAGTGAGGTAGGCTCTCACTCGAGTGCAGCGTGCTATTTTCTTTTTTTCACTTGAGTTCTCATGTAGAAAGCAAGAGTACATTTTCTTTCCCGTGAGTGATATGGTGTATCACTCGAGTACATGAGTATTCTGCACTTTAGGGTTCCTCAGTTGCTCTTGGGTAGACACTTTCGGTGCCACACTCTTGGGAACTCAAGTGAGCCTTTGGCTATCACTCGAGTGTTATGTTTATGCTTGAGTGTAGTTGTCATCTTGGGGTCGACATTTGCTCTTGGGTAGTGACTTCCTGTGTTTCACTCGACAGCACTCGAGTAAATATGAGCTTATCACTCGAAGTGCAAGTCCCTTCCTCACTCGAGTGTGCCTTTCATCACTTGAGTAACCCAGTGGAAATTAGTCTTTTTGGGTTCCTTGAGAGGATTTCGGTTAAGTTTCTTCCAACCCTTTAGGCATGTGTATAGGCTTCTACTAGCCACCTAAAGAGTTTAAATGATAACTAACTTTAAGTGTTATGGACTTAAGAACTTGGAAAAGAGATTGATTCGCCGTCCTTGATCTTGGTTTTAGGATTTGACATTTGCCCTAGTCATGAGCCATCAGTGTCGAAGCGCGTTAGGAAAGAACAAGGTAGTGACTCTTCTCTTATGCTTCATGTAAATGTATGGTATGTATGTGTATCATTGTTTTGTGATGATATCTAATGTTGTTGCCTATACAGTGAAAGCTGTCATTATGCAGCTCAGGCTGGCGTTATACAGTGAAAGCTTTCATGATTATGTATACAGCTGTGAGTGCTGTCGTTATGGTGAAAGTCTTGTATCATTGTGATGTTGTTGATGTTGTTGTTAACGGTTGCTTACATGCTATGTAGTTATATATTATATGAGTGATATGTTACTATTAGGATTCTTTTGAATCTCATTCTTTCCATTGTTAAACCTACAGACAGGGCAGGTGGTTCCACAGGGAAGCGGACAACTAAGAGCGGTTAGGACTCTTTAGAGATATTAGATTTTGATTGTTCGTTATCCATTTTTGAATTTGGGATGTAAATATTGTCTTGGATATAATTGTGTAATCCCCTATATGGGAGACTGTAAACTTTTAGAGAATGAATGAAACCCGGGGGTTGCTGAGATTTTTGTTGTATACTCTGATATGTATGAATATGAATTAACTGCGCAGGTAATTACATTCAAAATTTAAAATTGGGACGAAGGTAAGAAAAGGTTTTGAAAGAATTTTTGAAAACCCTACTATAAGGTAGGAATTTGAAATGAGTTCTAAATTATCCGTCGGTCTCTAATTCGTTTAAATTACGCACTTTCAAATTATAATTATGGATTTCAAGGCAGGGGGTTACATTTTGCAGCATAGGATTTCCTAATATGCTTTTCCTTGACCTACAAGAATTAAATAAAATCATGATTTATCATATATTTGGAAATATTAATCCATCTCAAAATAAGAAATTAAAAAATTAACAATTTAAGCCCAATAATCTCATAATTAATTCAGATTTATATTATTTTTTAAATTGGCTAACAGTTCAAATATTATCTAATAAGTCTAAATTAGCCTAAAAGAGTCCCCAAAATAAATTAATAAGGTGGATAAAGTATATAAAATTTGGGATTTATTAGCGATAGAATAGTTCTAATCACAGCTTCTTTTGAAAAATTAGACAAGAATTCCTCAATACCAAACAGACACCACTGATCATTTATTCTCAAGTCAGCTACTCTAAGTTTCTTAAAAGCTGGGTCACGGTAGGGAGAGAATAATTTTATACCTAGTAGGTCAATCACCTAGGGATCCTCCCATACTCTTGTCTTTAGGCCATTCCCAATTCTCACAGTAATGTTCCCCTCAAGAAGGTTGAGCCACCCTAGAATACAGCTCCATACCCATGAGGTCGAGCCACCTTTCTTGGATTCAAGAAATCCACATCTTGGAGAGTATCGCGCCTTAAGCACTCTAACCTATAGCTAACTAGGTTCCTACAAAATCTTCCACCCTAGTTTAGCAAGTAATGAGAAAATCTCATTATACACGGTCATAAGCCTTTTCATGTCTAGTTTGATAGCTAATTCAGGACCATACCTACTGCATTTCAAATGGTGAAAAACTTCATGCACAATTATAATAATGTTCTGAATTAATCTTCCTAGAATAAAAGCTCCCTGGCTTTCTAGTACCACATTATTCAACAAAGGTTTCAACTTATTAGCCATAACTTTAGAAAAAATCTTGTACGAGAAATTACATAGGCTAATAGGCCTAAAATCACTTAATGTTGCAAGACACTCCACTTTTAGAATTAGTACCAAATCTGTACCATTAATTTCATCTAATTCAAAACCAAACTGAAAAAAATTTCTTGATTAGATTATACCTGATTCCCAACCGTGTCCCAAGCTTTTTGGTAGAATAAGCCAATGAATCCATCCAGACCTGGTGCTTCAGTTGCTCCTAACATTGTTACAGATTTAGACATTTATAACACTTAATACATAATGGTGATAGCTAATAAACATAATGTATGTTGAGGTAAAGGTCACGTGAGAATATATAATGCTTAAAAGTGATGGTTAATTATACGCGTCGTCATGTAATACGAGGCGGAATGCACGAAAAAGAAAAAATAATAGTTGTAGTTAATAACTGTCATTTATTTAGTAACAAAAGTTCTTTTGAAACAACTATTATGTAATACTTACAAACGATTTACCTTTCAACTTTACATTAGCAAAAATACAAACATAAAGGTTATATCTATTGACCATAAAGTATGAACGACAAAAATGATATTTCATAATAAACAATTGTCATATAAGGAACAAATCTAAAAAAGAACTCTTTCAAAACTTCGTTCGGTCCACACCAAGTACCAGTTCTCATAAGTTTTTTTTTTTGCCCACTCCAGTTCTCATAAGTTAAATATACTTGGAGCAAAGTATTCAACTCTATTTACACTGATATATTCCTTTTATTCTTAATACTTAACTAAAAAGAACTTTTTCATAATCTCGTCCTTCTCTCCCTTATCATGGTTAGATACTAGAGAGCTCTTTCTATTCACCCCCTCCTCCTCCTCGTCATCTTCACCCTCCTCTTCTACAAGCCAATCCTCTTTCACCACTGCCTCCACCACCACCTTCACAAGCTCCTTCCCATCCTCCTCTATTGCCGCCACCACCTCCTCCTCCTCCTCCTCTTGTTCTACCTCCTCCTCAAATAAAGGCTCTATTGCATATGTTGGCCAACCTTGACCGCTCCACAAGGCATCTCACTAGACATGCCCACAATCTGAATAGGAAGTTAGACCTTATCCTTCTTCACAATCAAGTTGTATATAACCACTTCCATTCAAACCAATTATCTCTTTCCTCAAACGTCAATGATGTTCTGAGCGAAGGGAGAGGCAGGAGAAGGAGGACATCAATAGTGGTTATGACTGAAAATCACTACTATTTTTTTTTTTAAATTCTTGAATATTAAAATTAATTAGTCATTAAGGCAATGTAGCCCAAAAATGTTTCTAAAAAACAATTGTCTTTTTACGGTTATTAGTAAACAACCATTACTTATGTTAACCATTACAATTTTCACCAACACATTTGGCTCTATAACATAACATTGTCCATTCCAAAGGACATAATCTGTAAGATCACCCATAAAACCCATTTAGCCATCCACTTCTATTCCAACTCTTGACTTTTGTTCTTTATCAATTACATAGGAAAGCAAGAACGCATGGATAAGAGCAGCAAGGGGGAACTGACCTCTCTCGTTCATGCTCTCATTTTCTTTTTAAATTTTTTTATTATACTATGGGGTTGAATAATCAACTTTAAAAATTATAAAAAAAACTTTGAATAAGTTACTATTATTATGTAAAACCCATTACTTTTCAAAATACTATTAGTCAAAAACCTAACGGCTATTAAGAAATCACTGTCACCATTTACAAAACCTAACAACTATGATGCTAAAATCATAAACTTTCGTTCAAAGGTTTATTATGGTTAAAATTAAGAACCATAAGAAAATGTCACCTTTCATAATGGATCTAAACTTATACCCCTGAGAAAGTTTCATTAAGTCTTTTAAAACATGTACCCGCTATCTCACGCCTCTTCACTTTCCCAAGTTTTTACACTTAGCATGCTTGTCTTTGGTCAAACATTACCTATCATCCTCGGAGCCCCACAACTCCGGTTGACTTTTTTGGCTATCAACAATTGCATCCAGGCAAACCATATCCTCCACTTCTTTCTTTGAACTTCAGTCTGATAGCCGAGTGAGTTGCTTCAATTGCTCAAACTCGCTATTTCATTTCGGAGCCCTAGCTAGGTCACATTCCTTTGTATGCTCTATTCTTCTTATTTTAAGTTATGATTTCTCTTATGCATTTGTATTCTCCATTCTACTTTTTGCATTCGCCTTATTTTTCAATTCATCTTGCCTAGGTAGGTTTTAACCTCAGTCATGCATCATGTTTTTCTGGAAAACCCATTACTCTGTTCCTTATGGATGTCTGAATGAGTTTTGTTTTTCAGTCAAAATGACCAATTCCACTTCCTATGGCATTGATAAAGCCCCTATTTCTAATAGTGCCTCTAGTTTCAACAATGTTCAACTTGGCACTAATATTGTCACTAGGAAACATAGAAATGAGACCGCACAACGGGGTTAGGATGAGTACGGGATATTATAAGGAGGGCCTATTGTGCCTTGAATTTTGTGAACGAAGAAAAGGTTGTGGGAAGAAGATTTGAGGTGACATGAAACAATAATGGTCAACCTCTTCATCTGTCATACTTCATCAGCTACATCAGCTTAACGGCAAATACCAACATTCCTATCTCAATAGGTAACTGGTAACTAGCATAGGTACAGGAGATTACACAGAAGTTATTTAGGATGTACTTGTAAAAAATATTATCTTAAATTGTGTAGTTTGCATTCTGCATATCATGTAGACGGAGATTGCATCAAGGAATTTGTCATCAAGAAGGCTAGCTAATCACTACGCACATTCTGTCATGTATTGACGAAAGTATATTTGTAGAATCTTGAAGAGGCAGATGAGGCAGAAGTTCCAGTAGATCTTTGGTCCCCCATCAAACCGGATGATTAAAGAAATTTATCATCTCACATTACTACCCAGCATTCCAGGTAATTATTATTCCATATTTCTAAAAGTACGCACCATTTCTTTATATAAAGCTCTTCTCGCCACACATATTTTCACTTTCTCATCATTTGGTTCCTCATCTCTTTTCCCCTCAACAAATTTTAAATCAAATTGAAAATTAAAAATTTGTCACTGATAAACCAGCACTAACATCTCAATAGCCTTTACTTCCTCCACATAAATTCTTTTAGTCACTTTACTTGGAGAATCATTTTCTAAAATCTTCCACCTTTTCACTGTAGGAGATGACTAGGATTCATCAGTCCTTTTTAAATTTACAACTCAAACCCTCTCGATAAGCACTCACACATCTCTTTGTATCTCTGCTGAAATAATAGATCAAGGTTCCCATTCTTCTTCATCATTTTCCTCGGTTAAATCTATGAAAGATGCCCTCCTCTTTCCATCATTTTTTACCTTTAAGGATTGGTTCAGGCCCAACTGATTAAGAATATCATGTACCCTTAATCCCCCTTGGCCCAATTCACTTATCTTCTAAAAACATGCCCTAAACCTAAGAGAACAGATCATTTTGAACCTTCTTAGTCTTTTTAAAAAAAATCGGTGCATCCTAACTATAAGCTTCTAAGTTCTCAACCATCATGTGACCTCTAATTCTCTCATTATTTATCCCACAAAAGATTCCTTTTGAGCCCAACAAAATTCCCTCCTACTAACCTTGGGAACTGACGTTATCTTCCTTTTTCCACTTGTGCAATTAATTCAGGCACATTCCCCATGCATGTAATTAACTTTGCTAGGCTCTTTATCTTTTGCAATCACTAGAATGCGATAGCCACCCTTCACCCAAGTAGCATATAAAAATGAATCAAGCACTCCTTCTCTGTCCCCTCTCCCATCTTCTTCTTCTTCACAGTTTCTAAGTTCATGACCTAACCTTCCGCACTTAAAACAAAAACCTAGCCAGCTTTTAGTACTTTATTTTAACCCATATCACTAAGTGCCTATATTGCCTAGGCATTTTAAAACCTAGAACAAAAGGATGTTGCACATCAAAATCTATTCTAACTCTACCGAAACTCATAGCAACAGAATGTGCATCATCTATATCTTCTACTACAACAACCTTCCCAATCTTACTTCTAAAAAGATAGTAGTTTTCCTACATATACCTAGCTAGTGGAATGTTGTGGAACTAGATACAAAGAGGGCATGTATTCAATTAAAGCTCACTATCATGGAGAAAATGCTTTCTCCTCTGAAAAGTTAACATATGGTGCTTAACCACCCATGGATCGGAGGTTCCTCAAGCACCCTTATAGCCTCCTTCAGAAACTCAAACTTGAAAGAAAACATATTAAATCCTATTCCATCAATATTTAGCTTCCCCTTCACCTTCCACGCGGCCAAGACGCTCTCTTTAATTGCTAACTAACTTATTCTTTTTTTAAAATAACCCTCCCCACTAGCTCGCTTGTGCTTCCTTCCTCTAGTTCTTCACTCTTCTAGTGTATTTGAGACTGAAAGTCACTTAACTCCACTCTTAGTCATCCACTTCTTGACTACTCACTACCTACTTTCACATAAATGGTTAGTAGAGCACTTGAACTTGATACTAGAAATCTCTTTACTACCGCCTCACCCCAAATTTATTGGAAGAGATTTCTTCACTACCCACTCCATAGAACTAAGTAACAGATTAACAACCTCACCTAGGGAAACCTAACCCTATACTACTACAGATTCAGGCATACATAACGCTTAATAAATAACAATTATAGCTAATAAACGTCATGTATATCAAAGCGGAGGTTTCACAAGAATATATAACGCTAAAACATAACGATAAAATATGTTCATCATCATGTATTGAGAGGAGAAATATGTGAAAACACAAAAATAATGGTTATAGTTAATAACCGTCATTTATTTTCTGACAAATATGATAGTTCTTATGAAACAATTGTCGTGAAACACTTATACATGATTCACCTTCCAACCTCTTATATCAATGAAGACAAAACATAACGATCTTCAAAAACAACCGTCATATAACACTTTCATAACCCTTTATAACATCGCCAAACCTTTATAAGTCATGACTCATAACCCTTCGTAACATTTGTTGGACCTCTATTTAAACTCACATATTCCTTGTAATTTGTACTACTTTTCTTTATTGGCATCCTCCTCCTCTCCTCATCATGTTGGTTCCCAGGGAGCTTCTCTGCCTCCACCACCCCTCCTTCACCACCACCACCTCCTCCTCCACCTCCTCCTAAAAAGGAGGCTCTAATGCAATTGTTGGTAAACCTTGACCGCCACACAAGGTGTCTCACAGCAATGTCAACAAGCTAAATAGGAAGTTGAACCACACATTTCATCACAATGATGTTGAATATCACTTGCAATTAGACCCTTCATCTCCCTCTCCATAATAAGAATGAGAAAGAGGAAGAGGAGGATAAGGTGGAAGGGGAGGATGAGGATGGCAGTGGTAGTGATGAATAAAAACCACTATTATTTGTTTTAAATTTTAAAAAAATGTTAACAAAAAAACAACTTAATAATTAATGGTTGTTAATTAAAAACCATAAAGTATTCTTGATAACACTAATATACTTAATGATTCTAACTTAACAAATGTTGATTAAAGCTTTTGAAACCTTTCTTCTTCTCAGCATTGACTCTGGGTGCCTCCTCGTCCGATGATCTTCAAGAGAACCAGGTACTCTTTCATTACGTCCTGTTCAACTTCCAATGCATACAATGATGGTTTTTTCACGTCCCTTCCAGATGTCTATTTAAACTCCCTATTTTCATTTATTTTTCCTACATTTTCTTTATCATCCTCCTATTTGTTCTCTCAAATCACAAGATGAAACACCATGCAGAAGACTTGCTAGAAAACTCTCGACGTTATCCTCCACCTCAACCTTCTCCTCCTCCTCAACCTTCACCTTTTGCTTCTCCTCCCCAACATCCACTACCGCCGGCTCTGCCATTGCCACCTCCTCCTCTGACTCCACATCCTATGCTTCCTCAACTAGTGGCAATGTTATGGCAACAAAAACAAACTGCCCATGCCAAGAGGAACTAGATACCTCACCAGTATGAATAGGAAGACCAATCTCATACTTGATGAGTATGGGATTGGCTATTATCCTAACAATGATCCTGGTCATTCCTCTAGTAATGAATATTTTAGTGATCTTATCTGTTCATCAAGCTACTTGCCATTGTTCTTTTTTTTAATTTTATCATTTTTTTTGTTTTAAATACATCATAAAAAAAGAACATATATAATGGTTCTTATAGAAAAACCATCATGAAATAAAATAAATCACAGTTCTTATACTGTTCTTTCTAAACAACCGCAATGAATTCAAAAATAAATAACGGTTCTCTTGAAACAACCATCATGTAACTCATGACACGCGAAAAGGAACAACCTTTAGTAACACTTTTGAATGATTTGTCTTTCCCAACTACTCTTATTTAAAGTACCTTTTCATAAATCTCTAATTAAATTCACATATTTTAATTTTTTTTTGTAAAATGGTGGTTGATATACACAACCATACACACATTAAAATAAAAAAAATGACAAATACACAATAGCTATTAAGAAAGACCAATAACTTATTAGAATACCACTTCTAATTCTTAACTGTTATTAAAAGCCAACCACAACCAGTTATAAAATATAGTGATGATATGTAAAACTAAATGATGTGATGGCTTACTAATCCACGAAACCCTCTCTATATAAACATCCGAAAACTGAATTCACTTCTCTACTTCTATTTCAACTTCTCTTAGCCAACTGTGAGCCTTCGTTATTCTTCACCAAAATTATGTCAAAATATCCCTAGCCAAAATTTCAAAAAAAAGTACAGCCAGGCCGGGTACGGCGAGGCCAAGCCGGGTCCCGAGGGGCATTTTGGTAAATTTTTACCGTAGGCTAATATAACTACAATAAACACTATGGAAGTGTCTAAAATCATACATGTATGGGTTTTAATCTATTTCTTGTACATTTGACATTTTAGGACCGAACATAGTGCCTACTGGTATACTGAGCATAACTGAACATAGTGCCTACAGGTACACCGAATTATGCCTAGTCTATGGTCTTAAGCCTAGCTAAGGTACGAAACGAGTAAGGTTGAAAAAGTGGTTGGCTCTGAATGTTTCCAATCGAACCGAATTATGTGTTATTAGAATATTACGGTATATGGTATTTGGCATGTTTATTATTACATTTTCTATGATGGATTTTATGTTACTACTGAGATTCATTTGAATCTCACCTTTTTTCAAAATTAAAATATTCCAGCAGAAGCGTGCAGCTCTACAGGAAAAAAGATAGATACCGACAACTAAGGTATCCAGGTCCTAAAGAATGGAGCTTGAGGTTATAGTTAGTTTACTTTTGGATATTTTGGAATTCTGTATATATTATCAAACCCTGAGGGGATGATTTTCGTATGTAAAAAAGTACATTTTATAAGTATATTTGTACTATTCATGTATGCCTGTGGAACTGTACCTTTAACACTACGTATATCAAAATGTTAATGGGTGTTGACACTTTAAACATATGTTTTTAGGCCCTTTCTACATCCTTTTACATGGAGGTGCCTATGTAAGTGATGTAGTAAAATATGGGAACAATGTCCGTTAAGAAAGGAACACAGCAAGTTTCTTGCGGCGTCCCTTTATTTACGGACGTTGAAAGGTTTTTTTTTTAAAAAATTGTTTATATTTTGCACTCCACAACAATTAAAACCCTATAGAAACATCATTAAACAATTCCTCATAAACCAGAATGTCCTTATAAATAGTAAAGGAACATCCAGCACTAGCTAATTAAAGTGTTAACTACTACTAATACTATGTACAATAATTACCATAGTGTCAAAACGTTGTCTGCACAACTACTAACTAATATAAAAATAAACTTTACTCATCTATGTGTTGAAGAAAATTTCCAGCCAAAAGATCTCGAATTAAATTAATATCTTCATATAAGTAGGCATCTTCATCAATATAGTCTTCATTAATTTTCAAGTTCATTGGACCATAGGCTTCATATAACCTATAAGTCGACATCCTCGATCTATTGTATTTAATTTTACAATCTAAAAACTCTAAAAAAATCCTCTTATCATCGTATTAATAAGGGAATGACGCAATAATAGCACCAACACCAAAGAAGTATACCTAAACTCCTAAAGATAATATAAATATGAAATATGCATTGTATTTTTTTAACAAAAAACAAACCGCTACTGCAATGTTCGACGGTGTAGAGGGAGAGGGAGGAGCAACAGAGAAATGGTGGAAAGGGAGGGAGGACGGAGGAGCCAATGGTAGGAGAGGGAGGGAGGAGGGACCAATGGCATCAAAGATCGAGGAGGGAGGATGACAGAGGATGGTAGTGAGAAAGAGGAGGGACGAGCTTCACAAGTGGAAAGGAAGAGGGATGACGATGGCAACGACTGCTAAGCTTGAAGAGAGAGTGACGGTAGTAAGAGAGGGAGATTTTACTTCAAAGGTTGGAGAAGACGATGGAAAGAAATATTTAACTTAACTTTGGGACACTTTTGGCATCCCAATTTGAATTTGGCATACCAAAACTCACATTTAGACATCCTAAATTCAAATTGGGATGCCAAAGCCCTACTCTTGGCGCCAAAATCAGAGCTTTTGGGACGCTTTTGGGACACTTTTGGCATCCCTTTTGAATTAGGATGCCTAAAGTATCCCTTCAAATTGGGACACCTGAAGTGGTACTTTAAGCATTTGGTTTTGGCACATCTAAAGTTTACTTTTGGCATCCTTTTTCATTATAGGGACGCCCAATATATCAAAATTCCTGCACATAATTAAAAAAATGCCACGACCTTTATTTTCTACTTTCTATTTTGTAAAACAATCATTTTTTGCGGAAGTAAAATCTATGTCTTGTAATAGTGTTTATGTATTACTTGGTTGATTCTTTTCAAATATTATAATCTTTTATGATAGTATCATCACGTCTACTTTACAAAATTTGAGTTTGTGGCTCTTAACATCATTGGAAAGAATTATTTATCTTGGATACTAGATGTGTGTGTGTTTGGGATAACGGTGAGAAAAATGACTTATTTTCGATTTGACTTGTGGAAAAGTAAGATTAGGTAAAAGTCAGTTTGTATAATATGATTTATATTTAGATTAGCGATTGCATAAATGCTTTTGTATAAGTCAAAACTTGTTTGGATTGACAATTGCAGAATTGCTTTTGCATAAGTCAAAATTTATTTGGCTTGGCGATTGCATAAGTGCTTTTGTGTTAATTGTTAGAAAAAAAGATAGTTAATATTATAAAAAAACAGAAAAATTGAAGTGAGAAAATGTAGTGCTAAAATACATAATTTGACAAGAAAATATTACATAACTAATTGGATCACATGTCCTATATAAGTTGATATCTAATCATATCACGAATGTAATTCATACAGGTTGAAGATGTCCCAGCATAATTGGTCGAGGAAGCCGCATCCTTTACAGTATGATTATCTTTATGAGCTACATTGCCAATTTCTGCTACACTAAAATTAACATTACTTTGAGAATTTCTCCTAATGAAGTTATGTATGGCCATTATTGCCCAAACTAAGTGGACTTGTGTTTCGTAGCTGTATTTGCTCATTTTTTGCAATATTTTGTATCTATTCTTTCATACTCTAAAAGTCCTTTCAATAGTTGACCTCAAATTGGAGTGATAGAAATTGAAGGTCTCTTTAGCATTTCTAAAGGTAGGTTGACGCTGAAATTTTGGCAGGTGATAACGCTCACATCTATTGCAACCAAGATACCCAACTAGTGTCGGATAGCTAGCGTCAACCAAATAATATTTGCCTAATATATGTGCAAATCATTTTAAAGGTATGAGATTAAGCAAAGTGTGAAATGAAAGTAATTCAATTCAACGGGATGAAAATATACCTGCAAGTGGATGGGAGAAATTCATAGCTGGATTTGAGACAGCAGATTGAAACACACAAGTATCATGTGTAGTACCTTAACCCAACCTGCCAACACGAACGTAAAGCACATATCTCAATCATATATAGCCATTACATTTTGTGTTAGATATCCCTTTCTCCCGATATATTTATCTCGATTGGAACTAGTGATCACACACTTAATGTGAGTTCCATCTATTGCTCCAATGGCATCATTGGAGTAGGGATTATATCGAGGATTGTTGAGTATTTATGGGTGGCATCCATTGAATTTGGGATCGCAGGGTTTGATATTTTCTCATACTAGACTAAGGCAAGCCTGTAGGAACCTGTGCAATAGCTGACTAACAGTTTCCCCTGAATGCTGAAACAGCTCTTAGACCACCCTATTACCAACTCTGTGGCCAACAGTGAGCAAAAACATGGCAATCATTTCTTTGACACTGACATTCTTAGAATGTTGTAACCCACGTTCCACCATTTTATTGGACAAGTGTAGAACATATGTTTTTCAACTCTAAACATGTCATGACAACATGTGCCATGGGTTGCCAATATTTCTTGGTCCCATAAATGACTGGTGCGTTTACTAGTTTTACATGGTTCTTCGCACAAAAAAGGAACCTAATATTGACACAACAGCGCAGTCAATTGTTCATACTCTATTAACTCTTCATCTATAAGAGATAGTACTCGAGAGTCATCATCGTCTTCCTCCATCCAATTTGCCATTGCTTATGTAACTTGTCCATTGGTTTAAATGCAGGTGTGAGAATATAAAAATCCCAATAACAACTGAAAGGCACATGTCAACACAAGCACATATGTTATAAAAAGAACTTCAATCAAAGTTGTGTTGTTCATCTAGTAATAACATAAACAAAAATACATAAAAACCAGCATGCATATAATAGTACATCAACACTAAACTAATTTGACATAAAGTTCAGGGATAAGTTAGGGTTATGTGTAGGAAACCATATCTAGAGGGTCTTAACAATATACCACAGCCATTCAATCAAGTAGTCCTTGTTCCGTTTAGTTAATAAGAAAAACGTGTCCCAACTAGTCTTGTCCACAAGTAGCCTAATACAACGGACTCAATCCTTATCACGCTGTACTTCTTCAAGATCAAGTAGGTCATTCATAGCAGCATCAACACTCCTTTCTTGAATTTCACTTATGGCTATAGCTCTTTCCTTCGATGCATTAGTTCCATTTGACATATAATAGTACATCAATACTAAACTAATTTGACATAAAGTTCAGGGATAGGTTAGGGTTATGTGTAGGAAACCATATCTAGAGGGTCTTAACAATATACCACAGCCATTCAATCAAGTAGTCCTTGTTCCGTTTAGTTAATAAGAAAAATGTGTCCCAACTAGTCTTGTCTACAAGTAGCCTAATACAGCGGACTCAATCCTCATCACGCTGTACTTCTTCAAGATCAAGTAGGTCATTCATAGCAGCATCAACACTCCTTTCTTGAATTTCACTTATGGCTATAGCTCTTTCCTTCGATGCATTAGTTCCATTTGACATATAATAGTACATCAATACTAAACTAATTTGACATAAAGTTCAGGGATAGGTTAGGGTTATGTGTAGGAAACCATATCTAGAGGGTCTCAACAATATACCACAGCCATTCAATCAAGTAGTCCTTGTTCCATTTAGTTAATAAGAAAAATGTGTCCCAACTAGTCTTGTCCACAAGCAGCCTAATACATCGGACTCAATCCTCATCACGATGTACTTCTTCAAGATCAAGTAGGTCATTCATAGCAGCATAAATACTCCTTTCTTGAATTTCACTTATGCCTGTAGCTCTTTCTTTCGATGCATTAGCTATGACACTAACTGCATCCGCAATTTGCTTTGAAGCTGGCATCTTCTACTTTTTTTACTTCGCTAACCGATCAACTCTCTTCCTCTTGCCCTGGATTCCTGAATCAAATGGAACAGAGGGTAGAGTCAGGTTTGATAACCCAATACTCGCTAGCTCATCTGTCACTTCTGTGCTAGTTTGTAGGTTAACTTTGGAAAGGTCATCTTCACTATCCCCTAATCCTTCATTTTCATCTATGGTCGGTTGGTACACATCTTCCTGCTCTACCTCCTTTGTCTGTGTCTATATGAAAGACAGTGAAAACATATCCTCTCCCATTACCACAACATCCCTGAATATAGTCCTTAATTCTCTTTCATGCTTGAGGCTTAAACGGAGAAACTTGTTCTATGCCAAATTCTCCTGCATTCATACAACTAACCAAAATCATTACCTATATTAAAAAACAATACTTGAGTCAACTGAATCATTGGTAACCAAATTATAAGTCAATTATAGTCATTAATAACCTGACATTTATGCTGTCACCACTCATTCGATGCAACGACATTATTTGTTATAGGGTCTCGACCCATACTAGTCTCTTTGGTTAAGGAATCTCAAGTCCTCAAATCCTTCCTTAACATATCGAACTTATTCTTCAATTGTTTCTTCTTATATGCTTTCCCAGTATTGTAATTGAATGTGGACACAATATTGTTCCATCCACGCTTTAAAAATGACAACCCTCGCCATTCTTTTTTTGTAAATTTGATCAAGACATGCATCGATAAATATCTCAGTTACCTCTTCATCCCATTCTGCTCTATCATTCATGTTCTCTACCTAACCTCTACCAGATAATCTTCCATAGTGAATGAACAAGCCAAAACCTCAACACATTCAAAGGTTTAGTGTGTCATTATCAAGTAGACAAGATAATTTGAAAAATGAATGTTCAGGTACAGGATTAAATCCCAGCACACACAAAACTTGAAATATAAGGAGGTCATTATCTGGTGCAAGACAAAATGCAAGTCCACATCCTCTTTTGCATCATTTGAACACAAAATTACAAACATCTTTTGCCATTACTCCCAGCCAATAGATCTCATAAGGCAATATATATATATATATATACAACTTCATGGCAAACAACGGGTAGAGCAACAAAAAATGGAACCACAAACCACAGGACAGATCGAACATATACACTGAAACTGGTTGAAAACAATTAACCTTTAAAGCTTACCATGCAGAAGACGATTGTTACATGTGTAGATGATATATTAAATAGTGCAAGTGTACATTGTCATAATCAAGTAATACAGAAGTGAATAGAGTATCATTCCCACGAAGATTGGTCACTAAGTACCAAAATGAGTAATTTTAATTCTATTTACTCGATTGATTAGTTGATGAATGAGAGAAAAAAATAAAATGATTAAAAAAAGATATGAAAGCAACTATGAGAAAAGTGCTAGGGGTCAGATTTCACTTAACAAATTTTGGATTGAATCACCTATATATTCTAGTCCAAATTATTCCATACAATTGATAGTCGAGTTTCCCTCATTTAATTACTAGCCTCTTCCAAGGTCAAGCAATTCTATAATTATTTGCTAATCCAAAATATTCCTATATGAATTTAAGCAATTAATCATGCATTAAGATTTATGGAAC
The DNA here is from genome assembly GCA_963210345.1 of Inga oerstediana. Classification (NCBI taxonomy): domain Eukaryota; kingdom Viridiplantae; phylum Streptophyta; class Magnoliopsida; order Fabales; family Fabaceae; genus Inga; species Inga oerstediana. The sequence continues at coordinate 73,331,154 of OY723399.1, read as the reverse complement.
TCATTAAGACTACACAACTCATATGAATATATTCCTATTTCATATGCAACTTATGGTTTTAATTATAGGATCTATACACATACATCTCCTTATAGTCTCAACATGCATATTGAAATCATTCAAAAGATGGCCAATCAATCAAAAGCATTAAGAATAATAATTAAAACTCAATCATGAAGGAAAAAAATTAAAACTAAATTTAATAAGTTAAGATTCAATCCGTCATTAGTAAGCTACATCATCACCCTAAAAAAATGGAAATTTAGCTCATAATGAAATTAAAAATAAAACTAAAATAAATTAAAAAATTCATAAACATTGTATAAAACTTGAATATTAAATTCTAAAACATAAATATACAACCACAAGATGCATAAAAAATGGAGAAATCTAGCCGTCCACTTAGGAGGTAAAACCTTCCATGTAGGTGGCAACCTATACCATCCATAAAGGAGGACTACCTAAGCCTTCCATGTAGGAGGCATGCAAAATGTAATACAATCCTAAGCCTTCCAAGATTGAGGCATGCAAAATGTAATACAATCTCAAGTCTTCCAAGATTGAGGCATGCAAAATGTAATACAATGCATGAAATTAAATCTAGAAAATAACACAATTTATTCAGAACTGTCAGAGAAAATATCTCTCCCTGCCAGAGAATAAAGCCTCTACATTTGTTCCTTCCCTTTCATTTATGCTTGGCCTTGCTCTCTATTTACAGGGAAAAAACGTGTTGCTACAGTGCCAAAAGCACGTTGCTATAGTAAACCGCAATTGGAACAATGATTTCAAACAGTAAACCGCATCTGGAATAGTGAAAAGCGTGTTTGATACAGTACTTCTACTACTACAGTGCTTTCCATCCACTACAATAACTGTCTGCTACAGTGAAAATGTTGCTACAGTAACTTCCGTATTTTTATATTTTTTAAAAATACTATTTATTCCAAAAAACATTATTTATTTATCAATTACACCAAAATTTATTATATTAAACTCAAATATTGTCCATAAAATCATCATTTGAGGGAAAATAAATATGCAAATATGTTACTTATCAACGACGTCGCCGGTGACCAGATGAACGATGACAAAGGATGTTGAAGATGTTGGCCAAAACTGCAGCACACTCCAACGGACCTCAACAATAGTTGGGTTAGTTTAAGAGATGAGGCTACACATTAAGAAGGTGAGTAAGCAAGTGGGTCAGTTATGAACAAAGCAAGTGGTGTAGAAAATATGACTCACTGTCGGCTAAAGACGTAAGACCAACCACGATTGAAGATGTTAGTTTTAGAGCTTGTGCTTTACACTAAAGCCAGAAGTAAAGTCAATCTTCAAGTTCAACAATTGTGGCCACCGAGAGAGGTAAGATGGAGACAGAGGGTGGAGGGGCCAACGGAACCTGTAATACCCCAAATTTTGAGACTCGAGGCTAGAGAATAAGCCTGAAATAAGTGGATTGCTAAGCCCCGGTTTAGCAAGAACCCAATTTGTGATTAAGGGATGATGACTCCAAAAACGGATGTGATTAGTGATAAATGGACCCTTTTGGAGATTATGATATGAACTGTAATTCGTATGCGTTGTGAGCAATGCCAAAACCCAATATTTAAGTTCAATTATGGATTAATATCTAAATTTACTTAAAATAGAGGGAGGGTGCATATTATGGCTAAGTGGAAAAGTATGATGTTTTTAGTGGTGATTCAGGAGGAATTGCCATAATCAAGGGCAAAACAGTAAAGCTACCGACCAATTGATCGGTTACCAAAGAGGAACCTCCTTGTAACTTAAAGATCAATGGTTAGGATTGATTTTTGTAAGAGATCAAAGGGTGGAATCCCATATGGGTGTGTGTATGTGAGCTCATGATAGATGGAGCAAGTGTGTGACAAGTGGCAATTTTTGGACCCTTGGATCTTGGTCAATTATTCAAACTCTTCTCTCTCTCCTCTCTTCCCATTTAGGTCGGCTAAATGTGTAATTAGAGGCTAAAAAATGATCTCTTCTTCATCTTCATCTCTCTCTCTCTTCTCATACTCTATTTTCGCCAAGCAAGGAAGGCAAGAGAAAGGAGAAAGCTCATGGTAAGTGCTCTATGTTGTCCTCTATTGCTAAAACACCCTTCTATAATGTTGTTCATAGAGATGAGAGCTTCATCTCTATGGTTTTAGATTCTTTATTAGAGGTATTTGATGGCTTGAAGAAATTTGGAAAGAAGAGGAATCAAAGAATTGGCCTTAGGAAGAGGAAGAGGTGAGTATTTGAAGCATTTTGACTTAAGTTTTGTGATCATTGGTCAAGCTTTGTGAATTTTGAATTTTGCCCTGATTTTCATGTAATTTTGTATTGGAAGAATTGGTTTGTGTATTGTGGTAAAAATGGTTCCATATTGAGTTTTGGTATCATTGGAATTGGTTTGGCATTGGAAATGGAAAAGTTGCAATGTTAGAGTTTGAAATGTGAAATTGTGAACCATGTTGAGATTGCTGTAAAACATGTCAATATAATGTGAATTTGATTGTTTTGGTGTTTCCAATGGATTCCTTATGAAAATTTATGTGGGAATGAAGTTTGGTGTGAAATTGGGATCATTGGAAGCAAATATGCCAAAACTGGAAATGCTACTATTGAAAGTTTATTATGGGAAGTTAGTTTGTGTGAACGTTTTGAATGACCAAATGGTCTCTAAAAATTATGAAAATTTCCAGTCTTGAATTTCACATCTTAAGCTTCAAAATGGAAATATAATTTGTCATTTGGTTTTTTGAACTTGGATTTATGTTTGCCCAAAGTTTGAGGTCGAAACTCGAAGTAATTCTGAAGCAGTGTGGATATGTGTGTAATTCTGTATTTTTATGGTGACTTCCAGTTATGATACATATTTTTCCTATGAAGAGGACATAAATAGATTTTATTTGGCTTTAAGATCACCTCATTTTAATTTTTCTAGAATTAATTATGAATTTTCGAAGTTGCTTTGGCTGCAGCAGAAAATCTTGGCTGCAGTGTAAAAGTTTCTGTGCACGTTTTGGCCGCAGCCAAAAACTCTTGGCTACAGCCAAAACCCTTCTGTGCACTTTTTGGCTGCAACTAGAGGGTTCTTGGCTGCAGCCAACCCCCATTTTCAATACTTGGTGATTTTGAAAAGTGATTTCCAACCTAGTACGTCCCAATCCTTTCAAGCTTTTGTTGAGCTTATTATTAGACACTTAAGGGACTCAAATGACAACCAACTTTAAGTGATATAAAAGTAAGGATTTGGATTAGAGATTGACCCTATGTCCTTGATTTGGTTATAGGGTTGGATATTTGCTCGAATCGCGAGTAGTCGATGCTGGAGCATACGTGGAAAGAACAAGGGTAGGGAACTTACCTCTCCTGCATGCTCTGATATTTGTGTTAGTGTGTTGATGCATGTTATTTCTTTGCTTGATTATGTGAAACATGTATGAATGATTTGAAGCTATGTTTCAATTTATGCTATGGCCATATGTATGTTATTCGAAGCATTGAGCTTACAGATTTGTCATTGTGTGTAAGCATGAGTTATGCAAGCATACCATGCATTAAACATCTATCTTGCATGCATATTGGTAATGTTTACCTATTGAGATTCTTTCGAATCTCACCCTCCCCTACCAACATTTTAGACAGGGTAGGTGGATCGAGGATGGAGCAAGCAGCTAAGGGCGGCTAGGGCTCCCCTTGGAGTTTGGTTTTGATAGTTGGTTATCATAATTAGGATGATTTGTATTCGTATTTGGATATGGGTTGTATATATTGTGGAATGTATATTTGAATATATGTTTGGATGAGAATATTTGATTATGTATTTGGAATGAGCATTTGGGTATTTGTATATGTATTTGAGGAGAATTGTGTAATCCCCATTTGAAGAATTGTAATGGGCAATTATGCCCTGTGTATCTTTAATCAAGGTAAGAACTTAGGATTACCGGGATGATTATTATGTTGTGCACTCTGATATTAGCATAAATGTGATTTATCTTCGCATAGTAATTGTATTCAAAATTTGAATATGAGATCAGGTTAATTATATTTCGAAAGGTATTTGTGAAAGCCCTATCGTGAAGATGGGATTTTGAAATAGTTTTGTTTCTTATTGGTCTCTATTTCACTTTAAATCACGTATTTCGGATATAATTACGGAAAGGGGTTACAGAACTTGTCCAACAAAATGAAGATGAAGCTAGATCAAAGATGAAGATGAAGGCCCTATTGAGGTTGAAACACGTGTAGCCGCCGAAAGAGGGAAGATGAGGACAAATCAGAGACCACAAAGCACCTATGGGACAAATCCGATGAAGATGCAAGTGTCGTTCACTTGAACCACCTGTAGCTATCGAGACTGGGAAGACAAAGACAGAGCTCCAACGGCGATACATCATGTTTCTTCCTAGAGAAGGAAGACAGATGACACAGCTCTAACGATGAAGCACTCATGGCCGCCGAGAGAGGGAGATAGATCATAATCGTTCGACTGGAGCAGAGGGAGGAACACAGATTTAGTGGAGGCAGAGCATATGCAAATTCGGTGGAAGGGAGAGAGAGAATAAAGTCTGGTTGGTGACACAATATTACTTTAACGGTAAAAAAAATTGATAAGCCAATTGTAACAAGCAACAAATTAAAATGTGAGTTATAGGAAAAGCTGGTTTTAAATGCATAAGGCCTTTTTACAAATTGCCATCCTAAACACCAAAAAAAAATAATTGTTTCAATCTCACTTTTGGCTCCAAAACATGCGATTTGGGCCCCCAAAATCATTGCCAAACACACATGTAGAAATCTATCTAGATGCCAATGGTTAAGAAGACACATTAAGGAAAGTAATCAAACATCCCAACAAAATAAAGTCAACACTATGATCTTTCTACATCACCATCTGTATGAAGGGCTTAAATTTGAGTATTTGACAATAAAAGACCTCATGTTCTTTGAAAAACTTAAAAGAAAGGTATAACCACTAGAAAAACTGTTATTATTCCAAAAACTTGTTATAACTAGATGCATTCACATTGGCAAGATTTTAAATCCATGAGAGTGAATATAATTTTGTAATATTTTGAATAAGTTTTCAACTAAAATTATTTGGACAAAAAGTTATTGATGAAGATATGTTAGAGAAAACATTCTCTACATTTTATACATCAAATATGCTCTTGTAGTAGCAATATCGTGAATAAGGTTTCAAGAAATCTTTTGAATTAATTAATTAATAATTACTTTTTTGTCTTCTTGTGGCTAAACAAAATGACGAGCTTTTAATGAAGAATCATGAAAAATGAATTTTGTCCAACGGGCTCTACTTCAATCCCATAAGGGAATACAATAGGAAATGAATCAAGGATTGATTCATTTGCTACTACATTCACTTGTGGGAATGGAGTACAGCCCGTCAGACGAGATTCACGATTTTTTTACTACTACAAAAAACACAATAAGTGACGCTTATTTTTAAGAATACTATGGCGTTTGGGAAGTGTCATAGCTTCCAGCGAAATAAAAGAAAACTATGACACTTCTTTAATATATAGAAACACCATAGCTTATTTCTTTTTTTCAAAAAAAAATAGCTTCCTATAACGCTTCCTTAGTATACATTTCCTATGGCGCTCCTTTAGAGAAATGACATAGGAAGTATCACTTCCTATGGCCCTTCTCTAAAGAAGTGCTATAGGAAGTGTTTTTTTAAAGAAATAATTTTACGTAATTTTTTCTTTTCCTAATGAACTCTATATTTTATAGTACAAACTCACAGCAAAATGAACAAAACCAAACCAGAATCAAACCAAATCACTACTACAAATTATAGATTCTACTACCCTAAATGATGTCCCTTTTTTAAAAAGGGAAGTAAAAAAAATAAAGGATGTTGTATTTTTGTAATTACTTGTTAAAAATGAATAGCTTTAGGCGTCCCCAATTCAAATAGGGATGTCTCAGGTGTGACTTTAGAGACTTTAGACGTCGCTATTTGAATTAGGGACGTCTAAAGTAAAAAAATAACTTATTTTTTTTAGATATTTTTACCCTGTAGAAGTAAAGAACCATGGTATATATGTTTGGAATAGATTCCATTTTTAGAGAGTTGAAAAAGCACTATCTTGTTGAAAGGTTCTATACATCTGCCCTTTCTTAAGCCATTTTTTTAGACAAAGACTCTATTTTTTTCCTCTTTTCGGATGGTAAATATTTCTCAAAGTATGGAGTGTGAATCAAACCCATGTTTGAATTGAAATTGAGATATTGATGCAAGTTCTTCCCTTCTGAATCAGATAGATTCATATCTGAAAGAGGTTGACAATAAGTTCTTTCAAAATTGACTATTTGTCCCTCTGTTAGAGGTATTCCAGAAATGTCTGTGATTGAGTAAATAGCTCTACGAATGAATGGATCATATCGAATTGGAAAATGGAAAGATTTGTGCAAGTTATACCTTTCATCACCACTTTGCAGAAAATCATTAGGTGTGAATATGTTAGATACATGTGACTCGATTAGTGAAATAGTATCTCTCTCCAAAAAAAGCATGTTTTCTTTTACCGCCACACAAAGAAAATATCTTGTTGCAAATGAACAAGATATTTAGGAATTGTCCATACGTAAAATCATAATTCTTGACACAGGCCTTTTCCACATAAAAAGGGAATCTTTTGTTACAATAAAAGCAGAAGTGATGTCGATTATTCAAGAATCGGAGTCGATTTTCTTTAGAAAAAGAGGATATCAATGAACTTTTATGAAATGGTTTCGCGGGATTCAGCCAATTGTTTTGATCACGGGATGTCATTGAGAAATAGGAATCCATGTTATCAAAAGATTTTCTGTCATTCTTTCTAGTATGGAATGAGTCAATCATCTACTTTGGTATCTTATTGAACAAAAATGGTGATATTGTTCCTCCATTGATCAAAAATTTTGATTTTTAGGAAGTATCATGGTCATCCAATAAGAAGGGTTTCCATTTTTTCAAATGAATGATTTGAAGACCTATTGATTCTAATAACTGATTACAGAGTTGATCATTCAGACCTTTCAATTCATGGATGTGGATCTCAGACCTATGAATGGGGATACTCCCAAAACTCACAAAGAAAAAAGGAAGTGAGTTAGACAAAAAGAGAAGAAACTTGGACAAAAAGAAACAAAGTGACTTAGAGAAATCTTTGTTGTCGATAACCTCAAACCAATCAATCAAATATTGATTAATACGTAATTGATCAAACACTATTTGAAAACAGCTATTCTACTTAGAAATGAAATGCTCTAAATGTTCCTAGAAGTTCTTGCTCCCATTAGACCATTTGTATCTATATGCATTAGGATTCCGATTCATGGATCTCTCGGTTCAAGAAATCAAAATAAGAGGATTAAACCATTTCTTCTGACTCTTTTTCAAATTTGATAAATGTTGGTTGATCATGATTCAGAGTATCATTTCCTATTTGATACCTTTGAATTCCATATTCGAAGTTGCGATCTGATCAAGTCATTAAAAAGAATCGATTCAATACATTTCTTATATACCTATAAATGCTATATTGGATTTGAATCAGATTTTGGATCAATCTATATTGATTGGCTGCCTCCATTATGTTGTTGCTAGCAAATACCACTATTTTTGGTTTTGGATCTTCCAAATCATTCCCGCAAGAGGTTTGGACCCATCTTTTTCTGATCCTTCAATAAAAAGATTCATTCTCTTCATAAAAAATAGGAGGTAAAACCAACAAAGATTTCATTTTCAATTTATCCCTGGAGTTGAATACCTTATTCAAGAATTGTTTTTGATCCAATTCAGAGGAATCAATATAAAAGGCAAATCCCTTATGATACACCAAATCCAACTCGGTTAATAATAGACTGAATAGATCTGCCATTTCTTGAAATCTCTTTTCTGATTCAAAATCATGGTGTAACATGTATCCTTCCCTGTTCTGATCATGGAATAGATGAAATAAATCAAAAAATGGATTCTTGTTCAAGAATAAAATCTTATTGGAACTGTCCAGTTCATCCTTCGAAACCATATCACATCCCGGATCTGATGAATAGGATGAATTGAGATGGCATTTAGTAAATACATAATCATCTTGAATATATTAACTATTTCTTTATTTTCCGATCGCTTGGAAAGAACAAAAGAAACATCTTGTTCTTTCTTCAACAAGTTCTTATCTATAGTGGATCTCTCAGTAGGATTCAAACCCAGATGAAGTTCTAACCATCTTTCAAAGAAAAAATAATGAATGGATCTTGTAGGATTCCCAAGAGATTCTTCAATTTCTTTTGGAAGTAGATGATTATTCATCTGCTTCTCATGTTCTGTGAATAGCCAAGACATTGAAGAATCTCCAAAAAGGCATTTAGGGAATCGCTCTGATTCTATCTCTATTCATTCCATTCGAAGAAGGAAGGATCCCAACAAAGAATTGATCTTTCTTTTAGTTGTTGAATCTCTCTTTGATTGATCAATGTGTGATATTCCGAATCCTCATTACTAATGGAATCGAAATGATCTCTGGATTGATCAGAAGATCCTTTCAATTGGCTAGAATCTGTTACTTGAATGAAACTAGATCTTGTGGAATCATATTGAATATTTGATGATACATTCCGTACCTTACTAAAAATCAATCCTTGTTTACCAACCACACATTGTCTAACCAAATCCAATTCTCTCTCAAGATGTTCCTCAAAAAATCTGATTCGTGTGGATTCTTCCCCCTACTAATGAAGAGATCTTAGCAGAATTGCCACATGAAATTGAGCACAATTTTGCAAAGAAAACTCCCGCTTGTTTCTCAAGAAGGGATGGGAAACATGCTCAATATAATTTGATTGAATAGTTGATCCAGCTCCTTGTTGTTTGAAGAAACCCTCCACTTCAATTGGTATTTTTTCATGAAAAGCAAACATGAGATAATAAATCCAGTCTTTCACTAAGATTTTGAATAGCTATCCCGAATTCAAGTTGATTATGTTTCACCTCTTCCTCAAAGAAAGACAATCAAACAATTCCCAATCATGGTCCTTGCGGATTGGATCATCCATTTAATATATAAAAGGAAACTCCATATATTTGATAACTTTCTCTTTGAATGAGATCTCAATTCCAACGACGGTTTCATTAGATATCTTACAACTAGAATCCCTCTTTTTTCCAATCCAGTTCCTCCACTACCACGAACCCCAATTAGATTCAGGCATGATACACTTTTTAGTTATTGTGAGAACCCAAGTACTCTCTTTCAGATCCAGGAAAGAGCTCTCAGAGATCTTTTTTCCTTTTGGAAGATACAGGAGCGAAACAATCAACCTATTGATATTGGAAGACTCAAATGATTCTTTTAATGTATCATTTCTAGGTCCAATGGAATTCATAGGTATAAGAAGAAGCCCTGTCAAATAGAGATTTTTTCTTTCGACCATCTTTCGATTGTTAATACGATATATAAGGACCGTTACTACAAAGAGTACTACACCTTTGATCGTGAAATATCGATTGCTTGTTGAACCCTGTGAATTAAGTGAACCCTGTCAAAGTAAAAAATAACTTTTTTTTACTTTAGATGTCCCTAATTCAAATAGGAATGTCTAAAGTCACACTTTAGATGTCCCTATATGCATTAGGGACATCTAAAGATAAAAAAAGAATTTTTTTTAATCAGTGACGCCCTTTAACATCCCTAATATACATTAGGGATGCCATGATGATAATGGCGTCCCTAATATTATATTAGGAATGTCATTTTGGCGCCCGTCCCTGATTTAAAAAAATAACTTTAGATGTCCCCAATATATATAGGGACGTCTAAAGTGTGACTTTAGAGGTCCCTATTTGAATTGGAGATGTCTAAAGTTAAAAAAAATTAACTTGACAACTTTACGCATGCCTAAATTAAATTTTGGGACGCCGAAAAAAGTTCAAATTTATACTGACAGTCTTTATTTGTCAGTTTTATACTACTCTTATACTTATCTTTCTCTTCTTCTTGATTTAAATGGAAGACCCTTCCCATCACCACAAACATAAGAAGAACTACTACCACCACGCCTTTTAACTCTTGCTACTTCTTCTTTATATGCTCTTTTTACTCTTGCTTCCTCCTTTCTCTCTCTTTTTTTCACCTCCAAAACTGTTATGCTTGCTTACCATTTTTATTATTTTATCTTCTTTCTCTTTTTTTGTTGGGTTTCCCTTCTATTTTATCTTCTAACTTGTGTTGTTGTGGCTTGTAGATTGAGAATTTGAAACATGCTTCATGCCCACGTTCCCACCTAGAAAACGAGGTTCATCTCTCCCTGTCGCTCTTCTCTATTCATTATTACAAGAAAATGAATTTCAATAATAGAAGGAGATAAGTTTTTTGTAACTGATTCCTTTCATTATTTTCATCTTCTGCCTATAAGATTTCAGCTTTGGAGTTATTATTGTGTAGATTTTTGATTTAGAGTTCAAATACTAGATCTGTAATTTTATTGATGATGATCTGTAATTTCAAGTTTTAAATACTGTTTAATCTAGATTTGTAATATAAACCATTTTTTAAAAAAAAAACTTTAGACGTTCGCATTTTAAATTGGGGAAGTCTAAACTGGGAAGGGGTGAGAACTTTCAAAATCTGGAGAGAGGAATGAGTAATCATTGGTCCAGTTCTTTTATCTGTTTTTCGTTTGACTAGGATGGACCCAGTATGAACCAGTATTAACTCATACCATTCTCTAGTTTTTGTCAAATCAGAAGGCCTGAAATGAAATCCTGGAGGGAAGACATTTATGGCTACCTGATTTGGGTTTTGGTGAAAAAACTCTGGTTCCACTTGTAGAATGTGTTTTGCATAAGCCTCTTTATGGGAATAAGGCGTATGTGTGCTGGTTTGTGTTTGGGGTAGACTGACAATTGCTTTGGAAGAAGAGGCTGCAGTTGTCAGTTGTCTTTGATTCGGAGGAGTAGAAGGTCTTGGCCAAGCTTGTAGACTTTGGGGTGCTTGGTTTAACCTATCATATTCTTGTTTAGTCATTGGGGAAAATGGTACAAGGGCTGTGTTTTTCCCTTTTTTCACTACCTGTTCCCATGTCTGATTTGGAAGCTTCCTCTGGGCATACGCCTGTTCATAAGATTTTAAAATCTCATTTGTAGAGGTTGCTTCAGTTTGAGGTTTCTGGATTGATGATCCAGATGGAGTAGATGACTCTGCTTGGGACTGCTTCTGCTGTTGTGGTCCTTGTGTTTGGGATCCATATTGTTGCAGAAGTTGTTGCATGATCGCCTCCAGACTTGCACTAGAGACTGTTTGATTTTGAGCATCTTGCATGATACTCGGGAGTTTATCACTCTTTTGTTTATCATCAGGTTCTTTCTTTTTTCTGGGCATTTTTGTTGGTTCACTCACTACCTACCCTGAAGAAACTCACGGGTAAGAAAATCTGGTAAGGAGTTTGAAGTGCCTTTGATAAATTCAATGTCAAAATCAAAAACACTTAAGATTGCTTGCCATCTGGCAAAAATTTGTTTAGATGCAAGGTTTTTAACATCCTTTTGTAAAACATCTTTTGCTGATTTACAATCAATGCGAACTAAAAACCTTTGGTTTAAAAGATCAGATTGAAATTTGGAAATGCATAAAACAATTGCCAAAATTTCTTTTTTAATTGTAGAATAATTCTGTTGTGCAGAATTCCAATGTTTAGATGTAAAAGAAACAATTTTTTCTTTGCCGTCTAAACGCTGTTTAAGAATGCCACCATAACCAATGTCAGAGGCATCAGTTTCAACAATTTTGTAAGCAGAAGGATCAGGAAGGCTAAGACAAGGAAGTTCCTTAACCTGGAGTTTAATCTGCTTGACAACATTTGAATGGATATCCGTCCATGGAGGAGGATTCGTTTTAAGACGCTGGTGTAGTGGTTTAATGAAATTGCTAAGATGAGGAATAAATTCAGCAACATAGTTTAAACATCCCAAAAATCTCTGAAGTTGTGTTTTGTCAATGATTTGATCGGGAAATTTATCTGCAAATTGAATTGCACGTTCAATTGGCGTTATAGATCCCTGGTAAATCCAATGACCAAGAAACCTAACCTTAGTTTGAAAAAGACTAATTTTAGGTTTAGATACTACTAAACCATTTGTTTCTGCAATTTTAATGAAATGATTAACATGTTTAAAATGTTGGTTGATTGAATAAGAATAGATCAAAACATCATCAATGTAAACGATAATGAATTGACTATAATCATTAAAGATTTCGTTCATGATTCTCTGGAATTCAGAAGGAGCATTTTTTAAACCAAAAGGCATAACATTCCACTCATACTGACCAAAAGGTACAGTAAAAGCAGTTTTGTACCTATCTTTTTCAGAAATTTGAATCTGCCAAAATCCAGATTTCATGTCGAATTTGGAAAAGATTTTTGCAGAATACAAACGTTTAAGTAGATCAGATTTGTTTGGAATTGGATACCTTATCCATTGTAACGCCTCGTTTAATGGCTTGTAATTGATTACAAGTCTAGGAGCTCCACGTTCTATTTCTGCATTCTTATTTACATAAAAAGCAGCACAAGACCAAGGACTTCTAGATTTGCGAATCAATTTTTTGTTCAGAAGTTCTTGAATTTCCTTTTTACAGGTTTCAAGAAGTTCTGCAGTCATTTGAATTGGTCGTGCCTTAGTAGGTATTTGTTTTTCAGAAAAACCTGTTTCATAAGGTAAGTCAACAACATGTTTTTTGCGATTCCAAAATGCATTTGGTAAATCCGCGCAAATGGTTTGATGGATTTTCGCAAGACAAGTTTGAATTTGTTGTTTAATTTGTGCTTGACAAAGCTGTGCTTCTATATGTTTAAAAGAGATATCTTCCTTCAAAAAGTTAACTTGTTGTTGCTTTGAAGAGAGAAGATTTAATTCTTTAATTCTGGGTTTTTGAGTAAAAGGAAATAAAATTGTTTTACCCAGATATTGTTTTGAAATTCCATCTACATCAGTCATATATGGAAATAATAGCCTTGCAAATGGCGCCCCAAGAATAATCTGGGTTCCCATATCTTTAACTAATATAAATGGGGTTTGAATCTTTAAACCTTCATTTTCAATAACAACGTTTGAGACTTTGTATTTGACATCTAGGCGTGAGCCATTGACACCATTAAACCTTTCGGTTGTTTTTTCAAAGTATTTTGTAGGAATGATTCCTTCTTTAAAACAATTAGAATCAGCTCCTGTGTCAAACAGAACAGTTTGGTCCAGCACAAAATCATTGTCAATAACAATTTTAGCTTGGACATAAAACTTTTGAGTTAATATTTTTGAAATCAAGTTTAAAAATGGTTCAGAAAGATCAGAAAGATTATTGTCCTCTTGCTCGGAAGGTGTTTTTTGTTGCCCTTCAGTTTGAGCTGCAAGTTGAATATCCTGTATTTGGGATATAACAGTTGCATGAGTATTTTGTTGAAGTTTGATAAGATTGATTTCAGTTTTGAGGTTATTTACCTCGTACTGAAGGTCTTGGAGGGTGGTTGGTCTAACAGAATGTTTGAATTTGTTTAAAACATTTGTTAAATCATATTTGTTAAAAAGAATAGGAGGTTTGGAGTTTGAAGAAGTTGGAGTTTGATTGAGAATTTCTCTTAGTTTGAACAAATATTCTCCTCTATCAGAATCTGGGAGTTTAGTAATGATATCAAGAAGTAAATCATGTTCCTTCGTGATAACATTAATTTCAGAAGAAGAGTTTTCTGGAAGATCTTCGTTTTGAATTTGATTAAGATCTTCAGAAGAACTACTTTCAGATTCAGATTCAGAAGTTTCAATCAAAAGATTGTTTATTTGTTCAAGAAGAGGTTCTTCAATGCTCTTAATCTTCCTCAACTTTCGAGTCAAATGACAATATTTGGAAATATGACCCGGTTTACCACACTTAAAACAAGTAATTTTCTTTTGTTTAGGAAAATCAACTTTTGGTTTTGAGCGAAATTCCTTTTCAAGTCTATGAGGAGGTGTATTGGGCTTATATCTTTGGTAGATATGTTTCTTCCTTTTATGGTAAGGTTTGCGGTGAGGTTTAGATTGCTTACAAGGAGGAAAGCCAAATTGTTCACAGAAAGTTCCTAATTCTTTCCTGTCTGTGGCTTTTTCTTTTGCAAGTTGTCGTTGGATTTTGTCGTCTTGACAAATCTTAAGAGCAGCTCTTTGGACATAAGAGATCAATTGACCATATGTCAAATGCTCATAAGGGATGTTGCCATCATTTTGGTTTCTAAATTTTTCTCTAACTTTATCACCTAAAGACTTAGGTAATCCAGCTAGGAATTTTTCTTTCCAAAATGGCTGATGAGCATCGTCTCTAGTGAGTACTCTAGTCAAAAAAGTATCTCTATACCATCTGAAATCAGATAAGGTACTGCATTTAAGATTTGAAAGAAGTTCAGCCGACCTATCTTTCCAGATAGATGGATCTCCAACAAAATGTTTAATAATTGTAAAAAGAAGAGTGTTTACCGAATCTGGAATGGGTTGGTCGTTTGAGGTAATGGGTGTTCCATCAGATTCAGTTTTAATAGATATAAAGATGGTATGTTTATCTTCAGAAGAAAGATAATTATCCCACCAACCTTTGAGTTGTCCAGTGAACCCGGAAACTATAAGATTGGTAATCATCTCATCTGAATAATCATGTTGAGTTTGGTATGCGGTACTTACCATGGACATTTGTTGAAGGATTTGTAGAATGTTTGTCTCACTTTGACCATCTATGTTCCATTCATAGATATTGTCAGCATTGAAGGACTTAATGTTTTGGTTTATTCGTTCTTCAACAAGAATGTCTGGAGGGCTAGCTCTATGGTAGTAGAGTTTTGAAGGCTTTTTCCAGTGTTGATGGTTGATCTGGAGTTGTGACTCAGAAGGGTTAGAGTCTGTATCTCCAATTTGGGAATCTTTTTCAAAAGTCATAACATCTTTTGATTTAGTAGATGATGACTGGGGTGTGTCTGGGACAGTTGTTGTTTGAAGTTGGCTAATTTGTTGATTAACTTTTCTTAATAAATCAGATCTTTTAGTTTGAAAATCTGACTTAATTTTCTGGTTTATTTGAAAAGGTTTGAAAAGGGGTGTTTCAATTCTAGTTTCGACTTTTCTCGTAGAAACTGGTGTTTGAACAAAATAATCACCTAATACCTGAAGATATTGGTTTGTGTAATTGTTTTGTTCAACAATATTCTTAATATCCGTTGGGTCAATGGGTTTTTCAATGTTTTTAAATTTGAAAGGTGCAGCCATGATTGGTTGACGTTTGTCATCAGCCAATTGTGGTATTTGCACTGTTTTTGGGGGAAGAAACTCAGAAGAAATAGTTTCACCTTCAGAAGTTTTCCATTGTTTCTTTGTCATATTAATGGTTTGTAAAAAAGGATATTCCAGGTTTTGATCTTCTGCATACGCATTAAATCAATCAAAAAATGGAATATTTTCTTGTACCTTTTCAAGAAATCTGTAGAATTTCTCTTGAATTTCTTTTCTAGCAGATTTTTCGAAATTCTGTAGAAACCATTCTCTCTGAAGGGTATTTTTCTCAGAGTAAAATTCCTTTTGCAATGTTTGTTTGTCAATTTGGAAAACATTTTTTAAAACGTTTATAATAAAAGGTTCCCCTGATTCTCCAAGAGATGAATAGGTTGGAGACTCAATTGATTTTAAGTCATCATCCTTTTCATAACTTGTTTGTGGGATATTTAAAGAATTGTCAATTCCTTGAATTGAAACATTTGTGGTTGTTTGTGGGGTTACTGTGGATGGTGCAGGTGCATATATGACCGATGGAACTTTTGGTAGAGTTTGTTGAGGAGTTGATGTGTTGGGGGCTGACATGTAGATGATAGATGGTGGTTTAGGTAAAGAACAAGAATATCTTGAAGATTCAGATCTAACAGACCTACAGTCTTCATATAATGAAGGCTCAGTTCTGGTAGCTTGACTACAAGATCTTCTTGGTCTATCAAAAGATAATTTGACAGTTCCATCAGATGTTTGAATGATCTTGCTTACCTGAGATATAGGTTTAGGAATCGGCTTTGTGGCCTTATCCATTGTCCAATCATCTGGTAATTCAACATCATCCCACATAATTGTTTTTGGAACGGTCAAGTTTGCATTTTGTTCATCTGATAGAAAAACTATTGTTTGGCCATTATCAGGTGGTATCAAAACTAATGAATTGGATGAGTTTAGAACCTTATACTGTACCCTATATGTTAGAGTAGCAGGTATAGATCCTGGTTTCATGTTTAAACCGTTTAGCTGAAGTTTGAGTTTAAGAACTTCAAGAACTTGTTCATCTTTTAAATCTGCCATCCTATCAGGATAACAGTTAAAGTAGACAGGACCATTATGAAGTCCGAATTCTGCTGCTGCAAGCAGAGAATCTGAAAATTCATAATGTCTAGCATCCATGAGGCATACTAGTCCTGAGACGTTTAATCCTTTTCTTATCAATGGTTTAATGGCAACTTGAACACTTCCGATATGCAAAAAGTTGTAATCTTTCTTATGTTTATCAATTGACTTTTGAGAAAGAAGGTAAAATTCTCCTTTTTCAGGCTTGATAGGAATTGATTCTTCAACTGTTCTGATTATGTAATCAGATTTGGAGAACCATTTCTTATCTTGAGTTTGCATTTGATAAAGTGCGTTTAAGGCAATTGGAGGTAAAACCCAATCGTCAACTTTCTGGTTTATATTTTCAAAAGAAATTTCTTCTTTGAAAATTTGTTTAGAAGTTGAAGACTTTGATTCCTCATCGTTTAGCGTAGAGTTGTTTAATGGAGTAGAAGAAGAACTACTACTACCGCGTTTAGAAGAAAAGGAACGGAGAAGAAAAGACATAATTTAAATTGCAAAATTTAAATTGACAGAATTTAAAAGACTGAAAGGAAAGAGTGCAGGAGGTAAAGAACAGAAATAAAGAACAGAATATAAAGGCTGAAATTAAGGCTGAAGAAAGCTTAAAGAGAAGAAGATAACAATAATGATGTAATTCTCCTTTGCCTAAGTATCATCACCTTCTGGATCCATAGTGGTATAATAATTAAAAATGTATCAGTGTTTATGGATTAAAATGATTTGTTAAGAAATTAATAAGACTTCTTAGATCTAACTCTAGCTAGACTCATTGTATATAAAATCTTTATTTATCATACACTACTGCGTGGGGCATAAACACCTGCTTCAACACACGGGACTTATGGTAACCTCAACCCACGGATGGACTCATGTATGATAAACAAGAACTATATACTAAGTGCTATCAAGTACAGATCTTTAAATCATACTAATTTGCTAACAAAAAAGTTTAATACCATAAACACAGATCCAGATCTAAGTATTACATCCCTACTTCACCTTCTGGCTCTGATACCAAGACGGGGAGGCCATTTTAAAATTTAAAATAGGGACATCTAAAGTGCTACATTGACACATTAGACGTCCCCATTTTAAAATTTTAGACATCCCTTTTTAAAATAGGGATGTCTAAAGTCCAGACCTTATACGTCTTTTTATTTATGAATGTTATTGCCATTATTTACTACATCGCTCACATAGATATCCCCTTGTTTTCAGACATTAAAAGGCCTACAAAAGGGACGTTAAAAGCGTTTTTTGTAGTAGTGAATCAAAATGAAATAACTCCAAAAAAATAACTATATTGAGCAAATTAAACTAGTAACAACTAATAAAATTATATTTGTAAGCTCAAAAATTAAAAACCTTACAATGTATAGGAAGTTTAACAAGAAAGAGTTGTAACTTCAAGCAAATACTTGGAAAAAAATTATAAGTACACATAAAACTACACTCTAAGATTCATGACAAATTTTAAACTTAAAAAAAAAAAAAGAAACTATAGTATCAATCGATGAAAGCTTCTATATTAAAAAAAGAAAAAAGACTTACAAGGAAGTTTTTATAGGAAGAGACAATAAGAAAAAAAACTTCTAAGATTTAGGAGAAGAGGGTACTACAGTCGCACTTATTTTCTCTAGTACCACAAGCTTTGGTGTAAGCTTTTCAATTTGATTAGACTATGCATTTCTTTGAACATGAGAGACTTGGGTGATAAAGCGATGACTTCTACATCTAGATCTATATGTATAAGTCCCAATGTAAAGAAGAAAATATATGATGGGTTGGACAAATTCTTTAAAATAAAGCCTCATATAAGTCACAATACGAAGGACAAGATATATGGCGGACTAGACAAATATTTAAAATAAAGCAAAAAATTAAAAATAAAAATAAAAAAGCCTTATTGCCTTCAAAGGTGTAACCCCCTCCCCTAATCATATCCAAAATACATGATTAAAATGAAATAGAGACCAATAACAATCAAAATTTATTTACATTCCCATCTTTAAGATAGGGTTTTCACAAATTTCTTTAACAAACACTTTAACCTGGTCTCACATTCATATTTTGAATACAATTACCTCGCGAAGATAATTAACATTCATAATATATCAGAGTGCATAATAATAATCCCAGCAATCCCGGGTTCATATCTTCACTAAAGGTTCATAGGGCACATACGCCCTTTACAATTCCTCAACGGGGATTACACAATACTTAATCCAAATACACATTACAATCTATCATCCGAACATATACAATTATCCTAACATATAATGATAACCAACTACCAAATCCAAAATATTGGTAGGGGAGGGTAAGATTCTAGAGAATCCCAGTAGAAAACAGATACCAATATGCATGCAAGATAAGTGTTTAATGCATGACATGCTTGCATCACAATAACTTGTGCTCACATAATGATATATCCGCATGCTCAATATTTCAATAACATACTCATGGCCATAGCATATATAGAAACAGAGCTTCAATCATTCATATATGTTTCACATAATCAAGCAAAGCAATAACATGCATCAATACACAAACACAAATATCAATACATGCAGGAGAGGTAAGTTCCCTACACTTATTCTTTCCACGTATGCTCCAACATCGACTACTCGCGATCCAAGCAGATATCGAACCATGATCAAGGCGAATATCCAACCCTATAACCAAATCAAGGACATAGGATTATTCTCTTTTCCAAATTCTCATTTTCATAACACTTAAAGTTGGTTACCATTCATGACCTTTAGGTGGCTAATCAAAGCCTAAACACATGCCTAAAGGCTTGGGAAACACTTGACCAAAGGTCACATTTTAAAAGTCCAAAATGCTGATTTTTGGGTGTTGGCCGCGGCCAGCCTACCCATGGGCCGCGGCCAATGGATGCACAGAAGGTCTTGGGCCGTTGTTCATAACCTCTGGCCGCGGCCAAGAAAATTCTGTTTCCTGGCTGATGCACCTCCAGTCTCCTACAAAGCTTCCCTTCTTGGGTTCAATGGGATCGCTAATGGTGGTAATTGTATGGAGGATGAAGAATTGCTCTTTGACATCCTTAACAAAGAATAGGAAATGCCGAAGCTTACTGAGGAAGTCTGTGCCCTCTTGCAGCAACACCCTGTGGTGCTAGTCACAGCCGAGGAATACAACGAATGGTGTAAACTTGGAATACCTCCCTCATTATCACAGCGCTAGGCAAGAGATACAATATGTATACCTTGAAAACTCATCTAGGTTGAATATGGAATACCTCATATTTTGATCTTGTGGACTTGCCTAATAACTATTTCATAGTTCAGTTTATCCCCAAAGAAGGCTGGGCACATCTATATCAGAGAGTCCTCTATGAAAGCCCTTGGGTTGTTCAACAACACAATCCTAGTCCAGAAATAGACCCCGAATTTTGATCCCTTTAATAATACTCTAGGAAGGATAGTTACTTGGGTCAGGATCTCAAATATACCCATGTAATGTTACAATGCTGAATTCATTACAAGGCTGGGAAATAGAATTGGGAAGACAATGAAAATAGACATGCTTACGTTATATGCTTGTTCATCAGTAACGACCAAGATTGAGAGAGGAAAATATGCTCAAATTTGCATAGAGCTTGATCTTCAGAAGAAGCTGGTGTCTCGTGTAATCGTAGCTCACTTTGCTTATCAGGTAGAGTATGAAGGATTATGCCTCATATGTTTCACATGTGGTAGATACGACCATCAAAAGGAAGCTTGCCAATGGACCTATGTGGAATCAGATAAAAAAAAGTTTGGAGCAAAACCAAATGGCACCGCTGGTTGTGACCGTGCCATCACCAGAGACGAGAATCCCTAAGGTCGATGAGAATTTTGGCCCATAGATGCTAGTCGGCAACTCCAATAAAGCTCGTTCCTCTAGGCAAAACTACCCAGTCAGTGCTTTGGTTGAGCTAGGCTCAGGCTCGCATCTAGTTTGGTCATCCAGGATAAGACGAGGGGAGTCAAGATTCACAGCTCTAGCTGACCTCAAAGAAGATGACGCAATGATGGCTGGAAAAACTAGCACAGATTCAGACCTTGTAAGAAGCATGGCTGAGAGCAGCTGCACCATATTAGCAACAAAGTGAAAGAGAATGAGCTAGTGATAAGGGCGGTCCCAGCCCAGATCTGGGGATTTATGTAAAGTAAGGAAGCAGAGGAACTACAGTTCAACTAAAGGCTAGGAAGTCAAAGGCCGAATGGACCTAAAGTAATTGGCAAAACCCAATATGTCTAAAAGACTAATGAGGGAGGGGTTGTGACCAAAGAAAAGCTTGAGAAGCTTAATAGGCCATCTAAAAATGGCAAGGCCGAAGGGAGCATGTGGTGGTGTGTGGCACCATTATTCAAACAGGCTCAACCCCTCTTGAAGTCTAACCAAATCAAAATAAAATTATTTTGCTGTTGGGGCCAAGGACTTTAACCAAAAATGACTCTGATGCCTTTATGAAGGAGAAATATGAACAAATTGGTTCTCTAGGCTGCAAGACAAATATTCTACCTTCAACTTCCATGGCATTGGATGATGATGTTGGGGATGACTTTATGCTTGCAGATATGAATGAGGTAAGCCCTCAAGTGATTATGAACCAGACCATATATACTAGAGATGGGCCAAGTATTGAGTAAGTTATCTGATATTCTCTTATTTTATTTATTTATCATGATTATTGCAATACGGAACTGAAGAGGTGCTGGGGCCAGAAGTTTTCCCATCACTATCAAAAATTTGGTGAAAGATAATGCAATTGATATCTTATGCCTTCTTGAAACCCAAATTAGTGGGGATAAGGTAGAGTTTGTGTCCCAAAAACTTGGCTTTAGTAATTGGATTAGACTTGAAGCTTCTGGCTTTGATGGGGGTATTTGGATTTTATGGAATGACACTAGTTTTCAGGTGGATTATATCCACTTTAACTCCCAACTTATTTACTGTAGACTTGTTGAAAAGAAAAATAATGATACATTTCTTGTCACTGTGGTTTATTGTGAGCCTGTGGTAAATAGAAGAGAGGGTTTATGGCATTCCCTACAAACCATTGCCTGTAATATTATGGAACCATGGTTGGTCCTTAGGGATTTTAATGCTTTTATGGAACTGGCCGATAAGATGGGGGGTCAGTGTCCTTTACTTCGTGTTATGAAGCAATTTATGGATTGCATCAAAGCATCAGATTTAATAGAAATTCCTTTTGTGGGGGAAATATTTGCATGGGAAAAAAATGGTGTGAAAGAAAGACTGGACTGGGTCTTTGGAAATTTGGCTTGGGAATTAGGATATCCTGACTACAAAGCCTTTCAGAAGCTTAAATACAAATCTGATCATAGGATTATTCTGGTCTCTAGCACGGTAGCTAATGCCCATGAAAGACAAAGACGTCGTTTCAATTATAATGTTGTGTGGGCGTTGGAGGATAGCTTCTCAAATGTCATCTGTCAAGCTTGGGAAAATGTTGATTGGTATGCTGGGAAGCAGAAATTTGATATTTAGGCTACTAAATGGAATTCTAGTGTTCTTGGTAATATTCCCAGGAAGAGAATGAATCTCCTCCGGAGGATAGAGGGCATAGATAGAGCTAGACAAAATACCATATCCAATTGTCTATACAAGCTTGAACAAAGGCTTTGGAAAGAGTATAGCAAACTGAATGCCCAAAAGGAGCTCATTTGGTACCAGAAAGCTCGATGCAGATGGCTTGCTTAGGGTGATAAGAATACTAGATTTTTCCACACCTTCACAATGATCCAGAAGAAGAAGCAAAAGATTGAATCCCTGCAAGATGAGACCGGAACTTGGATCACAAATCCAACAGAGCTAAGCAAAATGGTAGGGAAGTTTTTTAAAGATCTGTATACAAGCGATGTTAAGGTTCAGGACTCTTTCAACTAAACAGCGGAACTTCTACCACTTACGACTCAGGATAGAGAATTGATTCACAAGGAGGTGATGATATTGAAATAAAAAATGCTGCTTTTATGATGGGTGCTCTCAAAGCCCCTGGACCAGATGGTTTACAGGCTCACTTCTTCCACACACAATGGAATAATGTTGGAGCTAAAGTCTGTAATCTCATTCGTGTAATTTGGCAAGAACCTCAAATGGTTAGGGACATCACTTAAATCCATGTCATACTTATTCCTAAAGTAGATCATCCTGTAAGACTAAAATATTTTTTACCAATCTCTCTTTGCAATGTCATTTACAAGATCATTACTAAAGTCATTGTTGAGCGTTTAAAGAGGGCAAAGACTTATCTGATCCAGCCGTAACAGTATAGCTTCATTACGGGGCAACAAAGCAGTGATAATATTATTATTGCCCAGGAGGCTATTCGTACCATGAGAAATAAGTGGCGGAAAAAAGGCTTTATTGTAGTTAAGGTGGATATGGAAAAAGCTTTTGAGCAATTGGATTGGGGTTTTATTCACTCTACTTTAATCAAGGTTGGTATCCAAGGTGCAATGGTCAATCTCATCATGTCATGTATTACTTCAGCATCCATAGTAGTTAGGTGGAACGTGTTAGATCAAGCGTTTCACCCAAGAGGGGGGGTGAATTGGGTGATACTGAAATTTCTTTCGAAAATATAAAACTTTGACAAAAGAATTAAAACAGTAATAAGGAAGGAGAAATATCACCGAAGTGTACACCGGGAGTTATACTGGTTCGGTCACAACCACTTTGACCTACGTCCAGTCCTCAGAGCTTCTCTGAGAGTTTCACTATAACTTCCAAGATTCAGTGGGTTCTTGGCACCACAATACAAGCAAGTTCCTTACACCTGGACACTCGCTCCCCCTTACAGGTTGTAATCTAATCCCAACTCAAGGTTCCACAACCTTAAGTTATCTCAATAACAAATATTGAGTTTGAATGAAATATCTCTCTCAAAGAGTAAATGATAATCACTGAAGCATATGAATACAATTTCAACGTGAAAACAGAGCAATGAACTTAATGAATCGTTTGTATGGATGCTTGGTTGTTCTTCTCTGTTTGAAGGTTCCCATATATATAGATATGATGGGGATGACCGTTGGAACGTTTTCCTTTCGTTCGTTGGTGAGTGCGCAGCCACTGTTGACTTTTCAAGTTTTTGAAAAATATCCGTTGGCGGTGGTTGGCATTTGAACGTTTGATTTGACTTTCATCTCTTGATATGATTTCTTCATTGTTTCTCTGTAAATATACTAAGAATGCTAATACAATGAAAGGTTAATCATATAGGAAACAATATAATGAAGGTTTGAATGATTTCTAAATTTCTGGGTATGTTTACTCGAGTACCTCCTCGAGTAACCCTTGAAGTTTACTCGAGTAGCTACTCGAGTAACATCGTGAAATCAATGTTTATTTGAAATTGCATGAAGATAAACAAGATTACTCGGGTAGTGCATGGAGTAAACTAGATTTCAAACCTTTGTGAACAGTCATTTACTCGGGTAGCTACTCCAGTAATGCTTCTGCAACTTTATGGATTACTGGGGTAACACCTCGAGTAATCCTTTGGAAAACTTTTGATTACTCGATGCTCTACTCCAGTAATGTTGGCAGGATTTCAAGGCCGAGAGCAATTACCTTGTTACTCGAGTAGCTCCTCGAGTAATGCATTCATTTTTGCATAAGTTACTCGGGTAGCTCCTCGAGTAACTGAGGCTTTTGCATGTGATTTACTCTGGTAATGCCTTGAAGTTTATATTGAAAACATTTGCATTTACTGGGGTAC
Source organism: Inga oerstediana (assembly GCA_963210345.1). NCBI lineage: Eukaryota > Viridiplantae > Streptophyta > Magnoliopsida > Fabales > Fabaceae > Inga > Inga oerstediana. The sequence goes on along the minus strand of OY723399.1, from coordinate 73,306,966 downwards.
ATACTCGAGGAATCCACTTAAAATAAACTTGTTTAATGGAGTATGTACTCGAGGAAGATAAAATAGGAATCAAGTTAATCGGGTACAAACCTCAAGTTTTCACTTACCTTAGTGCATTACTCGAGTAGCTCCTCAAGTAACATTGGCAGTGGTACAAAGTGCCGAGAGCTTCACATTTTTAAATACACGGTTACTCGAGTAGCTCCTCGAGTATCATGGAAAACTTGAAGGCAAACTGAAAGTTTCTGACCTGGTTACTCGAGTAGCTCCTCGAGTAACATTAGCAGTGGTACAAAATGCCGAGAGGTCCATATTTTAGAAAACAAAGGTATTCGAGTAGCTCCTCGAGTATCTTTTGGAAAACTTGATGGCAACTGGAAGTTTTTACAAGGTTACTCGAGTAGCTCCTCGAGTAACATTTAGCAGGCCGAGAGCAACCTTAAAATTTTACCTGGTTACTCGAGTAGAGCCTCGAGTAATGGTGGCAGGTAACTGGAAGTTTTGCCTGGTTACTTCAAGTTTTGGTTCATTACTCGAGTACCGCCTCGAGTAATGCCTTAGAATTTATGCTTCTGATCAAGTTCCTCAGCATTTTCTCTTGGCCAATCTTCTCTACTTCCATGCTCACCTCAAGTAAAGCTTATTCCTGTCATTACCTAGTTCAAGCTTGATTATTAAACATTTCCTTTTCAAACCATTCTTTTGTTATCATCAAAACATGAGATCTAACAGAACGGGCTTGAATCCCCCATATTTCATCCTACTCGTGGCGTTCGCCATAGTGATACACTCAGTCCTTACCTGTTCATTCTCTGCGTAGAAATACTTGGCCAATTGATCATTAAAGAAGTTGATCAAGGCTATTGGAAAAGGCTAAAATTCAATAGCTACATACCCTCTATATCCTACCTCTTCTTCGTAGACGATCTTCTTTTGTTTGGAGAAGCTACCACTTCACAGATTGAGTTAATGCGTGACACCATGAAAGCTTTTTGTGAAGTCTCAGGGTATAAAGTCAATTTGACCAAATCTAAGGCTTTTTTCTCTAGGAATATAAATTTAAATAGCGCCTTAGATCTCAGCCAAGGTTTAGGAATTGGTATTATAGGAGACTTGGGGAAATATCAAGGTGTCCCTCTTTTACATAAGAGAGTCACCAGGATCACTTACTATCCCATCATTCAAAACGATGAAAAGCATCTAGCAGGTTGGAAAGGCCGATTTCTTACTATGGCAGGAAGAATGGTATTGATCAAGTTTGTTCTATCGGCTCTTCCTAGCTACCAAATACAGACCATGTTGCTTCCGAAAGGAGTTTTAAAAGCGCTTGAGAAAGTGAGTTGTAACCTCTTGTGGAACCTAGGTCAACAAGGTAGAAAAATGCACCTTATTACATAGGATTAAATTAAAAATGATAAGGATCATGGCGGCTTAGGCATTAAAGATTTGCGGAGCCAAAATATTGCCTTCATTATGAAACTATGCTGGGGATTGCTAACCAAGCCTGAGATTCTTTGGGTTCAATGCCTTAAAGGAAAGTATGGGTATGGCGAAGGATCCTATCCAATTGTCTATAAAAAGATGAACTCCTCAAATATCTGGCATACTATCACTTCTGTCTAGGATCAAGTTTACACAGGTCAGGGAGAACACTGAAAAGTGGGAGAACGAGCAATGTATGGTGGGACCTCTGGACCCTGATAGAAGAACCCCTAATTCACTTTGTAGATAAAAATCTTCACCTTCTAAACCCAAGCGTGAAAGTGCATGATTTTGTACTGGATAACGGACGATGGAATGTTTCAAAGTGGAGAGAATTCCTTCCACATTAGGTGATTAACATTATTAGTAGGATTAGACCACCTTGTGAGAATGAAGATAGTGTTTTCCACTGGAGGAATGCTTCTGATGGAAATTTTAGTGTCCAGGCTACTTATAAGTTTATGTTTGCCCAGCGGGAATAGATTGGTCCGACCCAGTGGAAAAACGTGTGGAAACTGCCAATGCTAGAGAAAGTTAAGATGTTTTTATGGCAAGTTATTCATGAGAAAATACCTACTAATTCTCTCAGAGCCATGCGAGGTTTATTTGCTAGTGATGAGTGTCCATTTCAATTTTAGAGAGTAGAGACCGTCCTTCATATTCTTCATGACTGTGAGATTGCTAGAGAGGTATAGATACACTTTATAGCTCATAACTTTCGGTTTAGATTTTTTCATTCTAATTTGCAGGTATGGCTTAAGGAGAACATGTCTACCAACATGGTTGAGTCGCTTTCATCAGTAGCTATGGCCCAAGGCTTTCAATCTCATTAGTTGGTCCTTATGGAAGATCAAATGCCAGCGAGTCATGGAGGGAGTTTGGGCTCATCCTAATGAGATCATCCATAGAGTCATGTACCTGATGATAGAGTCCAAGCAGAATGATGTTTTCCATCACCAAATTTTCTACTTTAGTGGCGACAAGGACAGAGTGTGGCATCCACCTCTAACTGGAGCTGTTCGGTTAGACATAGACGGAACTGTCAATTGCCGGCGTCTTTGAGCTTGTGGGGGTTTGATATGGGACGAACAGGGAAACTGGATTCTTGGATTGCAGCAGAAATTGGGTTTTGTTCTATCTACCACCACAGAATTACTAGCTCTCTTAACCGGTCTCCAACTTTGTAAACAACAGAATTTCGATAAGGTTATTTCTTACACAAATTCCCTTGAGATCTATCATCCGATTATAAGAGATACGGGTCATAATCACCTGTTGAGACTAGAGATCAATTCTGTGAAGGACTTACTTTACTCAAATTGGGATATTGTGCTTTGCCCTGTACCACGGGACATCATCCGGTGCGTCAATTTCCTAGCAAGGGATGCTCAACAATTAGATGCAAACTTTGTCATTTTACTTGTACCACATCCTGGATGTAATGTCTATTTAGCCCAGGATCTTAATCCATTGACTTGATTTCATCTTTTGATTTTATTTTGTAATCTCCAAGTTCTACTTGGCCTCAATATCATATAAAAGAAAGGCGCTTGCCATCAAGCGCCTTTGAAGGCCTTAGCTTCATAGGCTTTTGATCCTTAAGCGCCTTTAAAGGCCTTCAACACTACACTGTTTTAACTTCTGTGTGACACCTTAAAACTTTTAAGGGTAGCTTTGTATGACGCTTGATTAGACAAGCACCATATAAGGCCTATAATTTTTTTTTAAAAAAATAAGGCCAGCTATGGTGCTTGTCCAGGTAAGCACCATACAAGTGGTCTAATTTTTTTTTTTTAAAAAAATAACCCCTTGTATGGTGCTTCCTTAGGCAAGCACCATATAAAGTATTAGACAACTATGACACTTTTCCGGTCAAGCGTCATAGCTGCTACATGTATTTAAAAAAAAAAAAGAATAGAAATCTCCTTCGGCGCTTGTTTGAAGAAGCGTCATAAGCTTAGCGTCATTAAATCTATATTTTGTAGTAGTGTTTGTTAAAAGCTCATTATTTTGTTTAGCTACAAAAGGCAAGAAACTTGAAACCCTTTTTCATTATATTGCTACTGCAAGAGCACATTAGATGCATGAAATCTAGAGAATGTTTGCTCAAAAATATCATCAGCAATAACTTTTTCTTGACATAAGTTCAGATAAGAACTAATTCTAAATTTTATAGAATTATACTCAATCACATATTTAAAATCTTGCAAATGTAAATGCATTCAATCATAATGAGATTTTGAAAGAATAACAATTTTTTAGTGGTCATATCTTTCATTTTTGAATTGTTTCAAAAAATAAGTGGGTCTTTTATGGTTAAATATTTAATTTTTAGTTCTTCATGTAGATGGTAGCGTAGAAAGATCATGATTTTGGCTTCTTCTTTTTTTTAATTGGAAATTGATTGCCCTTCTTTAATTGTGTCTGCCAAATCATTTGTATTTTGATGAATTTTTGCATCTTGCTAACACCGAAGATAAATATTTCTTTTCAATAATTTTAAGAGTTATAAACTCAAGTTTTATAAGGTTTGACATTATGATACTAGCGTACACAAATATGATATTAGAAAAAAATAAACCTAGCAATATATAATATATCGACTTGTTTAAATACAAGAGGTTTCTTAAACTATGTGAAATAAATCATATCATTTACAACAATAAAAATATTTTAAACATCCATACAAGAAAATACTAAGAAATAATGTTTTTCTAAAGCATAATAAATGGTTAGTACATCGTTGGCAAAAAAAAAAAGGTTACTATATCTATTAATATGATAAGTTTATTACATGAAATGAAAGTGTTAATAAACAAACCAGGCAGTACAACGTACCTTTCTCAAGATCAAAGTTATATTTGACTTCTGGCTAGTTAATAAGATAGATAATCACAGCAAATGCCTTTTGGCCATTTAATCTCAAAATAAAAAGTCAAAGTTATATGATTTTTGGCATTTAATCTCTATACAATCAAATTTATATGGCTTCTATCCATTTATTCCACACACATTCAATACTTTCCTTTAATAAAAGGTTAAATTGTCAATTTATCATCAAATTGATCCCGTAATCATAATATACAGAAGAATAGATCTCGAATATTTAAACGGTAAATTATGAAGGCCTATGGAGCAAACATATCAATGAGTTTGTAACAATACAGTGTGTGCAACACCATATATTTTTTGAAAGTGCAAAAACTCCCCTAAACATTCAATATGGAAACAAAAATGTCAAGACAGTTAACATTGTTACATGTGTACATACAAAAATAGTGTAGGCCCACCACAAAAACTAACGATATTAAGTTATATTTAATGATCATGGTTGTTTTGCTTTCATTTTGAATATTAATGGTATTTTTGCACTTCAAAAAAGCATATGCTAGTGGATACATTTTGGGTAAAAAAGCCCATGAATTTTTTTGCACTTAGCCCAATTATAAAATACAAAGATAATAAAAGTAATAAGAGAATCAAAATATGATATCTTTGTACGATGGACAAGAACCTTCAAGTATGTTCAATAAGGAACTTTCAATGTCCATACCTAGTACAAATCTGTTAGCGATTCATGTCAATAACATGGTATGAAAATAAAGAAAGGTATAAAATATTCAACAAGAGAATGAAAGAATAAATAGAGAACTGGGGAGAAGAGAGGCAAGTGAGAATATTTCTCATTCACCTTCAAAAGTCTCATATACATAGTACATACCCTCTCTTTATAAGCGCAACTTTTAACTTTGTACAGAGTACATATATTCCATGATAATAGGAGACAAAATAATGGAGATAATACACGTTCATTCAAATATTATATTCATAATACGTTATTGTTAGCTGTTAAAATGTTTTTAAATTCACCTATGATCTTTTGTAAAATTTTCTATAAGCTCTTATATTCATTCCTTGTTGTTTTGCTATGGTTAGTTAGTTATTAAAATGCGCGTGTGCACTAATTCCCCTATTAAATATGGAAAATTGTTATTTTACTATTATAGTTTGTTAAAACATTGATGTGCACTTATAAATCCACTTATGATAGACATAAGCAACTTGAAAAAGTTTTGTCATATATTACCATCGTGCTTTATAATGGTAAAATAATTATTTTATTTTATTGAGAAAATTAATATGTAAGTCCTTGTGACTTCACCTCATTTTTAATTAAAAGGTTAAGGGGATTTTACTAACAAAGTTTTTTCTGAGAGACGCCTGGTACAAATAAATTTTAGAAGTGACAAAAATACCAATAAACAATTTAAAATAGTGTAAATTCACCAAAATTTTTAAATTTCACCAAACACCGTTAGGGTTTTTTCCTCTTATAATTTAACAGCCGTTGAGTCAAATTTAATAATTTTGGTGAATTTGCACTCTTTTAAATTGCTTATTGATATTTTTGCCCTTTTCCAAAACTTATTTGCGCCAAACGCTTATTGCGAAAAACTTTGTAAGTAAAATTGCACCTTAACCCTTAACTAAATTCTTGTACTTGTTCCTTTTAATTGATTACTTATAATTTTCACAATTACAGCTTTGGATCCCTATACTCTTAATTTGTTAATTTGTAAGAAAACATGTTACTAGTTGATAGTACTACAAAAAAAACACCCGATTTCTGATGGAATTTGCTACAGAAATTTTTTCGTGGCAACTTCCGACGGAATTTTCCTTCACAAATTTAGCCACAGAATTTCCTACAGAATTTTTTCAACGGCAATTTCCAACAGAATTTCTGATGGAAATTCCCTCAGAAATTTTCCAACTCCAAATTCCGACAGAAATTCAGTAGAAATTTTCCGTTTGTTAGAAAAAATTAAATTTTTTAGTTTTTTTAAAAATAATATTTATAAAATTAAAATATTAATTATTAAATAATTCTATTTAACCTTAACTATTAAAATTATATTATTATTATATTAGTTATTATTTTATTTTATTTAAAAATAATATATATTTTTTTAATATTACATTTATAATTTTATATTAAAAATAATATTTATAATATTAAATTATTATTTATTAAGTATTTTTAAATAAAAAAATTGTTTAATTAAATATATAAATATTTTTTAATTTTTTATTAAATTTTTAATTATTTTTAATAATATTATATTAATTATATGTATATAATTAATTAATTATATGTGTGTGTGTGTGTGTGTATATATATGATAATATTATATATATAATAATATGTAATAATATGACACATATTCATTTCAGCGCAATTGGCAAAGGCTCGCGTGTGAAGATGTCGGCAGCTTGAGGTCACGGGTTCAAACGGGAGGAGATGCGGACACATGGCTGCACGAGGAGGAGACACGTGGCGGCTAGAGGAGAGGGACACGTGGCGGCCAAGGAAGAGGGACACATGGCATTTGGAAATTTAAATTTTTTTAAAAAAAAATTGCGACAGAAAGGAATTCCCTTGAACTTTGCGATGGAATTGAAATTCCATCGCACATTTTTTTATCACGCATCTAGTAGCGACGGAACGGATTCCGTCGAAAAAGCTAATTCCATGACAAATTTCATCAAAAATTCAATATTTTTTTGTAGTGTAGTGTGACTCTAACCCAATATATACTTGTACTAAATATTTTAAACACACCAAGCTCTTGTGTTTTCGAGCTATTTTCTTCCCTACCTCTACTCCTCTATTTAGTTATATATTTTTATTTCTATTATTTTGTTCCTCTGCTTTGTATTGAAAAGGTTCGATGCTTTGAATGGTGGAATAATGCTTAAGGATAGTGTTTTCAAGCATAATTAGAACCAAATTTGTTTTTACTTATTTTTATTTTTCAGCTTATTTTTCCAACAAATATATTATGACACTTGATTCAACATTATTTATGTAGCTTTACCTGTGGCACGCACAACCATCAATTTCTTGGCACACATCAATATATTGATAACAAAAGTCTGATTTTTTGGGGCAGTATTCGTCTAAAGGTGGAATATACACTAGTATAAAATTCTCTTTTTAGATCGCCATATTTAGACCGGTTATAGCAGATAAGGTCTAAAAAATTTGACCGGTGGCAGTTTTGTAATTATATAGAACTTCTAAGACCAGTTCTCAAAAAAACCGGTCTTAAAAAAATTATTTAGACCGATTATAAATAAAACCGGTCTTAAAATATCAAAATATTTAAAAGATTAAAAATTTTAAACTTTTAAGACCGGTTATTTATAATAACCGGTCTTAAATATCAAACATTTCAAGACTTTTAAGACCGGTTTTTAAAATAACCGGTATTAAAAGTCATACTTTTTAGACCGGTTCTTATAATAACTGGTCTAAAAAGTACTTTTAAGACCGGTTATTCTAATAACCAGTCTAAAAAGTGATATTTTTAAAAAAATATGGATTTTTTTTAAATATGAATTTTTTTGAAAAAAAAATCACCATTTTAAGACCGGTTTTATTTATAACCGGTTTAAAATATCGACCTTAAGTTTTTGAATCTCCTCTTTGTCGCGCCTAATTTTCGCTCTCTTAATCTGAAACCTCTCTTCTTGGTGCGATTACTCTATGAGCTCGGTCATCTTCGCTCAATCTCATTCTCATGTTTGTTGCTGCGGTGCTCTTACCCTCGCACTAAATGAGTTTGTCACCGCCACAACCTCGCTTGCTCTGATCTCCTTCGTCGCGACTTTTCATTGTAGTTGCTTTTCTATCTCTAGTATGGGTCTTGCTTTGCTTGGTCACATAGACTTGTACCATGAATGTGATTTGCAGACCCAACATTTTAGAAAAGGTTGAAGAAGAGAACATCAACCTTGCGTTGTTGTGAAGGAATCATCTTTTCGTCTTTTTAGTTTTAGTATACTGTAAGTGATGATAAGAAGGAGGAGGTTCCTGAAGTTAGTATTCTTCTTTCCCTCTTCAATTATTGATGATTTTACAACGATGTTCTACTTTGTGTTTCGTTTGATTAGCTATGCAAGGAATTTTTTTTTTTATTATGGTCTATAAGTTGTTATATTTCATGTTTCTACTCTCTGGCAACCCCATTCATCTGTTACCACAATTACCTTATACTTCAGTTGGTTCAAAAAGCACTCCCTTCTGAGGCCTTATTTGTTGAGTGACAGATTGCCCCATTTGATCCTACTAAGAAGAAGAAGAAGAAGAAGAAAGTTGCAATTATAGATCCTGCTAATGATTTAGTTGACAACTTGGCTGAGAAGACAGAAAACTTGTCTGGTATCTAATTTAAACCAAAAGATATTTTTTTTTACTTTTGTCGATATTATCATTTAAGGTATCTCTAACTGTGAATATGCATGGTTCATTCTCATTTTTGCAGTTTCGGATGGGGCTGAGACTCCATTTACTAGTTTAAAAAAGAAGAAGAAGAAGACAGTAAGTCATTCAGTGTTTATGTAGAATATTTTTGCACACAATCTCTGCCGAAGCCATTGGAATATATAATTATATGGGGGCAATATGATGCTTGTTTTTTGATTGAAGGTTGAAACTCGTAACTTTACTAATGAGGGTGAAGATGCTGCTGAAGATTTAGATGGTAAGCTGTTGTATTATTTATTGATGTGCGATAAACTGAACTCAATGACTATATGTGTGTTATACTCTTGATGTCAAGTGAAATTAGATGAATAAGTGATGAGCATCTAATAAATTTTGAACTCATTACAATGAATAAATCTAAGATAAGTTGCTCTTATCTCAGAGATATGGATTGGTTGAAAAGTTGAGTGAATATAATAAAAAGATTATTCTTTCTTTCTTTTTTCTTTGTTTTGTTTTGTTTCTCATTGCCCTTTGTTCAGAGTCTAGAGTGAAAAGGGTGATACAGGTAGAGCACTACAAAAAAAAAACCATATTTATTTTTTTAAAAAAATATCACTTTTTAGACCGGTTATTAAAATAATGGGTCTTAAAAGTACTTTTAGGACCGGTTCTTATAATAACCGGTTTTAAAAGTACTTTTTAGACCGGTTATTATAAGAACCGCTATAAAATGTATGACTTTTAAGACCGGTTATTTTAAGAACCGGTCTTAAAAGTCTTGAAAAACAATTTTTATACCGGTTTTTAAAAAGTCTGGACATTTTAGGTCTAAAAAGTCTTAACTTTTTATACCTGATCTTCGAACAACCGGTCTAAAAACGTGATTTTTAAGACTGGTTGCTTAACCGGTCTAAAAAATAATAGACTTTTTAGACCGGCTGTATCAAGACCGGATCCAAAACCGGTCTAAAAAGTCATTTTTAACCGGTCTAAAAAGTCATTTTTCCACCTGTGATATTAACGCTAATTTGTGTTATTACATCAAATATATTTTATAAAATTATTATTATAAACATAAATAAATAAATTTAAACTATTAAAATACAATTTACACTATTTATACTGACAATACAGGCAAAATAAAACAACTAATTTATAAAATATTATTATAATAATTTTATAAAATAATAAATCTAAATCATTTTTTTAAGGGGTGGGGATGAGATACAGGGAAAAATGGAGAAAGAAGAGAAGGAGGCAGTGCTTCCATTAGAGAGCTGAGGGTAAATTTGTGAAGTCTTACACCGATTGGAAGGGGAGCAAAAGACACTTTGTAAAGTAATGAGTCCTTAAAGTGGACAGTTGCAAGAGTGAGGCCCCAACACAGTAGGATGTTGCATTCAACCAACAATGACACTTTACACTAAAATCCCTATTATGTCATTTGCAACTCAATCCCCCCATAAATACCAATTAAGTCATGAAATATGTTTAAAATTGATAAAATTGTACAAATTTTTCCTAATTAGAGTTCTTTTTTCTCTCTATTTACAAATCATTCTTATCCCTATCTCATCTTTCTCTATTTCTAACAAAAATTAAATCAGATAAAATTAAAAAAACAGTCATTAATAACCGTCCAAGCTAAGTGACTTTATTCGGGACCAAAGCTTTCTTTAACGAGTAACTTTCAAATAGAACAGAGTAGATGTTAACCCTGTAACCCCCACCGTCATCAAGGCCGTGATTAGTGTTTAAATACACTTTATAATGAAATGAGAGATCAAAGGTATTTAAAAACTTTTACAACACATGTACAAATAGATCTTTATTCCTTCATTCATAAAAACAATCGGCAGTTCGTTCTGTTACATGTACAATATCAGAGTATAAGCACAATTTCTGACATTCACCCGGGATACTAACATTAATCCAAAATATTGTTCAGGGCATTATTGCCCATCTCAGTATCCATATCGAGGATTACACAAAACTATAATACTGTGATCTATTCAATATGTATATTTGTCCAAAATGATAACTAGTCAAAAACCAAAAAGATCGTAGCTAAGACTACCACCGGCAGTCCTAATCGCCCTTATCCACTTGCTTGCTTCTTGATCCACTTGCCATGTCTAAAAATGTTATTTGGAAAGAGTGAGATTCTAAAGAATCACAGTAGCAACAGTTTACGAATATGATGCATAATTAAACAAAGCAAGTAAGCATACATCACAATGCAGCAATCAGTGTTCGAGGCCGGGCACACTACCACGTTACCTTCACTGTATACAAGGTTGGGCTTACGCCACGTCCTCTCAACTGTATCGGTATTTGAGACCGGGCTTACACCACATTCCCTTATTGTATCTATATTCAATGATTAATACTAACAAGTAATGCATTACACATGATATAGAATAAAGTGTTACTACCTTGGTCTTTCCGTTCTTGAGCAAGCACTGTCCTTTTATGCTCCGGGCAAATATCAAATCCTAAAGTCATAATTAAGGATGAAGCATTACCACTTAGTCCAATACTCAATATCTTCACAATGCTTAAATTGGTTATCATTACTGTCTCTTAAGTACTTATATATGCCTCTAAAAAAAACCTTAAAGGGTTGGAAGAACTACCCCAATTATCCCCTTTTTGGAAGCACAAAACTGTTATCTTTCACTGTTTCACTCAAGCGGAGATGGCCTCACCCGAGTGATGGGGCACTGACACTCAAGTGAAGATGTCCTCACTCAAGTGGTGGTACGGTCTACACTCGGGTATCTGAGAGTGAAGGATAGCGAGTGAGCACCCAAGAGCAATGGGAGTTTTCATAAGGAAGAAGCACTCGAGCATGAGACTTCTCACTTGGGTAGAGACTGAATTCTCACGAGTGCTAGAACGCACTCTTGCTCATTAACTGCGAGTGTTAACCCAAAAAGCAAGTTCTTGGTGTCAAATACACCAGCACTCGAGTGAGAGGAAGCTCACTTGAGTAAGAACCCACCACACTCGCAAGTGAGACAACACTCTTGCCAAAAGTGCAGTTGAAAACTAAAGGGAAACGAGAAATCACACTACCACACTCGAGTGAGACCCATCCTCACTCGAGTGATGCTATCAAAAACTAGAAAACGCAGAAGAACTTACAGCATTTTACCAGAATTTTCCCAAGAGTTTCCAAATGACCTAAAACTTCAACCAAAGCTATCCCCACACAAAATCACCCAAGGAATCCAATAAAACCATTAAAAAAACCAAATTCCTTCTCCATTATCATGCTTTGGTCTTGGGCAATATTAAACACTAAATTTCCAAAATCACTAAACTCAATCATTAAATCCCCAATCAATCCTATCTATCTATATACATTCCAAATATACCATTTCCATGCCAATAACATTCCAAATGCCCAATGGCTCTTATTTTTGAAAATGGGCAATAATTTCTAGAAATTCAAAACTAATCCATTTGGCATAAAACTTAGATAGATAGATTGGTTTCACTTACCTCTTAAACTTTTCTAAAAGGACTTCTTGATCCTCCAACTTTCACAATCTCTTGAAATCACAAACCAATACCAATGGACACACTACAACCATCAAAATAAAGCTCTTTACTCAAGGAAAAACTTTAAAGAATGAAGTTTGAGCATTTAAGACCATTTCCCTTACCTTTTGAAACTTTTCTTCCTTCCCTTTCCTTCAACAATGGCGCCGGATGAGAAGAGAAAAATGAGAGAGAGGACGAGAGATGGATGAGAGTGGTTGAAGAAAAAAGAAAAGAAAATTATTACACTCCCTCCTCCCATACTCATTCCAGCGAAAACCAAGGGAGGGAAGGAGAAAAGAAATAATTAAAAAGTCAATTTGACTTTTCCACTAATCTCTTTATATGTGAGCTTGCAAGTGTCTTCTTCCTATTGTCTCTCACACACTAAATCACCAATTAGCTTCTCTAATCCATTTATTAGCCATTCAATCACACTTCACATTTTTCTCTTAGTTAGTAATTAATTTCTCACTTAATCTCTAACTTATGGCCAATAATTCCATTCTTTCAATTTCTTACTAATTATGGCGTATTAGATAAAATGGCCACAAGACACATAATAATTCCAACTTTAATTCAATGATTATCCTCAATAATTATCATTAGCCCTTAATCAGAATTTAGAGCCTTACAAACCCTACCCAAGAGATCCGTCCAGATAGCTTGGGTTGGATATTAGGTTGAGGTAAAATCTAGTTTACCCGGCATGGGATATATGTATGTGTGTGTGTGTATAATTTGTATTAACATTATGATCGATTGATTCTATGAAGCTTGCTTTTCTGATACATCACATTTATTAAATTACTTTATTACTATATATAAAAAAGATTAAACTATATAAAATTCCCCTAAAGTTTAGGCCAGTTGCATATAACCTCCTTGATATTTTAAAATTTAAATTTAACCTCATAACCTTTTATTTTTTATTATTAATCCCTTGCTATTAACTATCTGTTATCTTTTTAATGGAAATTGCCACGTTATATTAATAAAAGACACTGGCATCCTATATAAATTACTAGTTTCATAAAATCCTCAGAAACTTTGAGGATGTGTTTGGATTAACGATGATAGAAATAACTTTTTTCAATTTAAATTTTGTAAACGTAAGATATAGTAAAAATTAGATTATGTAATGTGATTTTATGTTTTAATTAACTTTTAAAAAAGTCAGTATAATAAACTAAAACTTATTTGAATCATTAATACAAAAGTAAGTTTGTATATAAAATGAATGAAAATAGTCGATGTACTATTGGGAAAGTTTTAAAAAAAACTAAATTACTTAAATTTTAGGGAAAATTGAAGAAAAATCCCCCTTTAAACCTCAATCAGAGTTTTGTCATATATATAAACTTATTAAGTTATTCACACTAAATAAATTTCTAATGGAGCAATTTTCCCCGATTTTCCTTAAATTTTATTATTTATTTTTTTCTTTGGATATTTTCATAAATAAGGATGAAATTGAAAACAATATTATTAACTTTTAAGTAGACTTGTATAATTAGAACCAAAATTTCATCTACAAGTAAACTTATAATAAGGATCAAAATGTTATTTTAATAAAAGAAGGTGATACCTAGTATCTTTTCTTCATGAGGTATTTAATTTTTTCTCTTTCCATGATAAAAGCTTTTTCTCTCTTCACAGTGGAAAAGCCAAAAGCATGAAATTTTGGGTTATGACTTGAAACAATTTTTTTTCCTTTAAAAACACAATTAGGAAAAAGCTGATCCAAATATCACGAAAGCTAAAAAGTGGCTTTTGGCTGTTGAGATGCACGTTTGAGCCTCCAAACATGATTCCAAACACACCCTGACTAGTTATATATAACCCTTTGAACTTTAATCAGTTACAAATATCCCCCTGATATTTCAAAATTTCAATTTAACTCTTTTAAAATTTTGATTTATAATATTAAAACCTATGTAGTTACTTTTATCATTTTAATAAATTTATTAACATTTTTTACTATTATCTGTCAATTAAAATAACTTTTTTTGTATGACAAAAACTAGAAGAATAATATTTAAAAAATATAAAAATAAACGTTGAACCTCTGATTCAAGAAAAGATATTCATTACTAATAAAGAATTAAAGAGGACAAAGGCTATCATCTAATACAAATATAATATTTAAACTATTAACAAGTGTTTTACCAAAACCAAAAATAATAATTAAAACTATCAATGCTCAATTATTTCAAGAATATATTTAACACAACTAGTAACATTTTTTTATGAAAACTCAGCATTGTTTAGCCTACGTGGCCATCATACAAAAAGTCCTTATGTAAAGCATCTAAAATATAGTTCAGAGGAGTTTGGAACTACATGAGTCCTTTCGCCATGCACAACGCCACTCGTGTTAACGTATCTGCAACTGTATTCGCTTATCTTCGACACCAAGCCACATGCACCTCCTAGTCTTGATCCAGTAATGAATTTAGAATGTTGAGGGGGCCATTTCCTTCCATACTTTGCACACCAGCAACTTCCAAGTACTCACTAAGCTCTAAGCAATCCGTCTCCGCTACCACATGGTGATATCCCCTATCCCACGCGATTTTGAGACCCACACAAGTCCCCAAGTCTCCACATCATAGCCATCATCGGGACCCATCATGCATAAAAAACCATTCAAAACCTTGCCTCGATGATCACGGATCACACCCCTACAAGCTGAGACACCTGCATTCGTCGAGGTAGCGCCATCCACATTAAGCTTCACAAACCCTTGGTCTGGAGGTTTCCATGTAAACCCACTGGTTTGATGGTCTATGAGTTCAATTGCCTCTGAGTTGGCCCACCTAGCACACCCTGTTACCTTTGCTATTATCTCCTTGCAACCCTTCATCTACCCTCAAATATTCTTGCATTCCATGCCAACCACAACTGTCGGCAAGCAAGAGTGAACCAAATTCTCCAGGGGATTCCCTTATTCTCAAAACGCTGACTTATGTTCCACCGAATCCATAAAACCCGATCTAAGATACTGAAGAAGGGAATGGTGTATATACTAGGGACCATATGGGACCAGGCTTCTCCCGCTAACCTACATTCTCATAACACGTGCGTCAAGTCCTCCTTAATGGCTGGGCATAACACAGAAACATCAGAATCAGTAAGACCCCTTTTTACATGTGCTTCATTCGTAAGTAGTCTATCATGAACAAAAAGCCACAAGAATGTTTTACTCCTTTGTAGGACTTTCAGTTTCCAAATCATTTTCCACAAGCCTTTCAATGGGGACACATCTTGTTTGAATAAGCTAGCATATGCTGACTGATTCATGAACACCCCAGACGGTGACCCCCTATAGTGTGGCACATCCTCACTTTCAATCATAATCCTTACTGACATCACTTCTAACACAACCTATGGGGGTAGAAACTGTGCAAACAAG
Source organism: Inga oerstediana (assembly GCA_963210345.1). Taxonomy (NCBI): domain Eukaryota; kingdom Viridiplantae; phylum Streptophyta; class Magnoliopsida; order Fabales; family Fabaceae; genus Inga; species Inga oerstediana. Next base: position 73,291,250 of record OY723399.1, on the reverse strand, counting down.
TGAGCTTGCCATATCCCTTCCCTATCCACTAAATCCGCAACAAGCAATTCCTTATAATCATCAGGTAGTTGCGAAGCTAAATCAACAAGCTTTACCCCAGACGGAAGCCACCTGTCCTTCCAGAACCTAATCCTACTTCCTTTCCCTACTTGCCACTTAAGGTTGCCTCACACCTTTTCCTACTTACACTTAATACCTTGCCATGATTGTGACCCTAGGCGTCTACAATCGATAAGGGGTATAAGATAATTGTCGTACTTATATTTTTCTCGTAAGAAGCGCACCCATAATGCATCACGTCTCATTATCAAGGACCAACCCAATTTCATCATTGATATCTCATTTTGCAACCTTGCCTTCTTGAGCCCCAGCCCTCCATCTTCCTTCCTTTGACACACTCTATCCCAAGACAATAGATGTAGTTTGCGTCCTACATCTTGGCCACCCCATAAAAAGTTACGATACTTTTGGTCAATCTTCTTACAAGTTTCCACTAGTAATTGTGATGATTACATTGTATACAAAGGTATTGACGACATAATAGAAGAGACAAGAGTGTGATGGGCTACAAAAGACAATGACTTAGCCTTCCATCCCATAAAGTATCCATCCATCTTATTGAGGATATGCTGATAAGTCTGGTTGGATACCTGTTTATGATGCAAAGGAACTCCAAGATACTTCCCCAGATCTACTATGGGAGTAAAGCCCAAAAACTCACTGATCTCATGAATTCTAGTGTGGTTAACATTCTGTGAAAAAAATATGCGGGACTTGGTATAATTCACCTTCTCCCTCGATGCCTCACAAAAGTCATCTAAATAAGCTTTGATCACAGCAGCTTGTTCTAAATCTGCTTCTGCAAATAAAATAAGATCATTATAAAAAAATGTGATATAGCTATACACCATTTCTTAAGCCTAAATGGGGGCCAATTATCAGCATCTACTTCTTGTTGTATTTTATGGGAAAATTGTTCCATCACAAGCACAAATAAGTAAGGTAAAATAGGATCTCCTTGTTTGAGACCCCTAGTTGGGCAAAAGCCATCCGCTTTCGACCCATTACATACTAATTACATACTGGCTGAGGCAATGTGAGCATCAATGACTCTCATAAGCTTTTCAGGCAGATTCAACTCGTTAAGACAGTTAGATAAAAACAACCACTTCATACAATCATAAGCCTACTCCAAATCAATTTTCATTGCCATAAAACCCTTCCGCCCTTTTTGAAACCTCATAGATTGAATAATTTCTTGCGTTAAAATATTGTCAACTCCTTGTCTTCTTGGGACAAAACTACATTAGTTAGGGGCCACCACTTGAGGCATCATGGTTCACAAATGATTAGATATTACCTTCACTAGGATTTCATAGATCACATTACATAAACTAATTGGACGAAAATCCTTGATTAGTTTTGGATGATCTGACTTAGGAATGAGAACTATATTTGTTCCATTAACCTCTCGAATACATTCTGGGTGATCAAACATATGAGTAACCATATCAACAACTGAGCCCCCTATAGTCTCCCATTCGCTCTAGAAGAATAGTGGATTTAATCCATATGGCCCTGGAGATTTGAGTGCACCCATGGCAAATAAGGCTTGCCGAACTTCAACTGGACTAATAGCTCTCCCTAGCCCTAAGAGTACCTTTTCGGCAACAGAAGGATATGTGTAACCAAAATTAATGTCAAGTTGTTCCCCTTCATCAAGGTATATATTTTTGTAAAATGATGTTTTAATATTCCTTTATTCCTTTATCACATCCACTTCCATTATTCCTTTACTATCATAAATCCAGTCACCATTCTTAAGTTTTAATACATCCACTCTATTCCGTCGTTTCCGAATCTTCGTCATAGAATGAAAGAAATGGGTATTCTTATCCCCTGCATTATACCAATTACATCGTGACCATTGTACCCACATAAGTTCTTCCTGAATTAATATTTCCTCAAGATGACCCCAAAGCTTATTTCTTTCCCTCTCAAGATTCATATTTAGTGGGAAACGTTCAAGTTTTCTATGAAGTACATGTATACTTCTTATTAGACATGCCTTCTTTTAGTTCATATCCCCAAAAGCCTCCTTATTCCAATCTTTTACAGCTATGTTTGGAATAGTGTTTTTTTTGGAAATAAGTGCTTATTACGTAAGTCAAGATAAAACTCCTCTCAAATACTTACCTTGTATACCGTAAATCATGATTTATAAGCACTTATAAGTCAAAAATAAACTATCCCAAATAAACACGTATATTAGCAACAAATTTATTCACGTTTTCATCCCAAAGCCGAGGCCCAACCCATGAAGACTTAACAAGGGAAGCAAAATCATTGTAAGTGATCCATGGAGTGAAAAACCTAAACTCTCGATTCTGCACAACGCTCTCAACACCCTATAGACGAACAAGGAGTGGTGTATGATCTGAATGGAAACACGACACGTGAGTTAGAGTAGTATTCTGAAAGTGTCTATGCCAATCAGCATTGACAAAGGTTCTATCAAGCGACTTTGACTACAGCCCTTACACTATATAAAACGGGGTTCACAAAAGTCCAACTCAGTTAACCTATAGTTAGTTACCCAGTTCTGAAATAGCTTCTTCTCTGGCAAGCTCCTTGAGGATGATGAAACTCTCTCATTGTTTCTAAGTGTGGCATTAAAATCACCACAAACACACCACTTATAGCTATGATGTTCAGCTACTTCACTTAAGTGGGACCAGAGGGCCCTCCTCTTTGTTGCGTTGGGACTACCATATCCCACAGGCAAACCTCGCTCCTCATGAGTTCCCCTATTTAAAATACCATGCAGTGCTTGTTTATGCTTCAATACTACCTGAAAATCCACATCACTACTCTGAAAACACCATATACCACTGCTGAACCTTGCTACATCAACGACTTCAACATTCTCAAACCGACATCTCTTAGCCAGCCTAACTGCCTTCTTACCACTTTGGTGGGGTTCAAGTATGGCTAGGAAACAAAGTCTGTATTGTTTCTTGGGATCAATTATTAGATGCACAAAATACTTCTTACTTGTTCCTCGAGAATTCCAAACTAGGACATTCATCATCATAAACTGGATTGATTTAAAGAATCAATGGCACTTGCGTCCTAGTTACCAACCTAATGTGGCTCCACATCTTTAATCATCATAGGCATATCCATGTCTTGGGATAGTGGATTTGACTGAATAGTGAAATTATTGTTTCGAGCTGAACCCGAATCTAATAGATCATCATCAACCATCATGCTATCCTGTCTTCGAGATGGTCTTGCATTGCTCGAGCAAACAATCTGGCCATACGTCATTCCCCCTGGGACCTGCTGCTTAGAGTCCATTATGTAATACATCGAATTTTGATACTCGAGGCTAGAGAATAAGCCTGAGATTAGTGAATTGCTAAGCCCCGGTTTAGCAAGATCCAAAATTGTGATTAGGGGTTAATGACTACAAAAGTGGACGTGGTTAGTGATTAATGAACCCTTTTAGAGAATATAAAGTGGATTGTCGTCGCTTGTGTTATGAGCAACGCCAAAACCCTGTATTTGAGTTCAATTGTGGATTAACATCCAAATTGACTTAGAATAAAGGGAGGAATTGAATGGGATATTGTGATGGAAATGGTGTCATGTTGTGGTATTTAATCATTGGAATTGATTTAAATTGGATTGGACACATTGGTTGCAAAAAATTGGAAATACTGTCCAGTGTGAATTCTGTCTGGACAGTCTTCTCGTGTGGACGTTTTTACTAGGCAAATGATGTCAGAAAATTATGACACTTTCCAGTCTTAAATTTCACATCCCAAGCTTCAAAATAGACATATAATTTGTGCCATTTCATTTTGGGAACTGGGAGATATGACTGTCCAAAGTTTGGGATGGAAACTGAACTCTGTTTTGGGGCAGTGATGAGTTTTATGTAATTCTGGAATTGTGTGGTGATTTTTAGTAATGGCCAATATTTTTCCTATGAAGAGGACTTAAATATCTTTCATTTGGCTTTGGGATCACCTCATTTCGATTTTTCTAGAATTAGTTATGATTTTTCAAAGATTGGGCAGAAAATCTGCCAGAAAATCCGAAAATGCCAATTTTGGGAATTATGACATCATCAAAAGGCAAGATGACATAAGCATGGAATTAAAACATCTTCACATCATCTTCAGCTCTCATTTCCGACGTGATGCACAGCTGAATATGGAGAGAGGAGTTGAGAGAAAAATAGAGAGAAGGAAGGAGAAATCTCGCAAGGTAAGCCGATTTCTCCGGCGATTTAGCTCCTAACGTGTATAACTCTACTCTTAAGCTTCTCTTCTATATTCTTGAAGGTTGTTGAAGCTCAGATCTTGGTTAGGAAAGTTAGGGTTTTTCAGCTATATTGGGGAAAAGCCAGAAGGAGCTTGAGGTAACTTCCAAACTCTTGTATATTGACTATTCTAGCTGCTGTGGGCAATTTAATCGGTGAAATTCCGCCGGATTGCCGTTGGTTTTAATTTATGGAAATGGGTTGTAGGGGCTGTTATGCTGCCCAAATTGATACTAAATGGTAGTTGTAACCTAATGGAATAGTCAATAAAGTGGTTAGGAGTGGAAAGAAACACGTTTACGGAGCCGAAACCGAAAAACCCCAATTTTCCCCTTAAAACCCATATATTTCGGCCAGCATTGTAAATGGGTCTTAGAGTTGGATTTTCAATGATTTGATGATTCCATTGGATTCAGTGGGCGAAAATAGGTGGGGTTACAGTTGGGCACTTTTTCGGAAAAGGCCGAGAAAGCATAATTACAGAAACGCCCCTAAAACCCTAAAAGTAGGGCTGCCAAGGGCAATTTCGTAATTTGACATTGAATTTGATAATTCCGAGTCCGGAAATGGATTCCTTGGGCGAAAATATGTCAGAATAGCCCATGTCAAAATTTCAAGAAAAGTACAGCCGGACCGGGTACGGCCGGGCCGGGCCGGGTCCCCGGGGGTATTTTAGTAAATTTTCAATATAGCTTCATATAACCACCAGAAACACTATGGAAGTGTCTAAATAGTACATTTGACATTGTAGGATCGAATGTGAAGCCCCGAGTTGCTGGCACGCAAATCGAGGAGAAAAGACTGGAGGTAGGGGACTTACCTTACTTGCATGTATTCGATATCTTTGCTTGTGTAGTGATGTATGTGATTGCTTTACTTGATTGTGTAGAGCATATTTGAATAAATGAAGCTCTGTTTCTGTTTTCGCTGTGGCCATAGTCTTGTTGTATGAAACATTGAGCATGCAGAATTATCATTATGGGGTATGCATCTAGATAAAGCTAACATGTCATACACATAGCATCTATCATGCATGCATTATGGTATCTGTTTCCTACTGAGATTCTCTCGAATCTCACTCTCCCCTACCAACAATTTAGACAGGGCAAGTGGCTCGTGGAGGGAGCGGCTAGGACTCTTTCGAGATAAGATTGTGTAATCCCCATTTGAAGAATTGTAATGGGCAATTTTGCCCCGTGTATCTTTAGCGAAGGTATGTACCCGGGATTGCTGGGATGATTAAGTTGTGCACTCTGATATTTATATGAATGTGATTTATCTTCGCGTAGTAATTGTATTCGAAATGTGAATATGAGACCAAGTTTATAAATGATTTCGAAAGGTATTTTTGAAAACCCCATCATATGATGTGTTAGTAAATGTTATTTGATTATTATTGGTCTCTATTTCATTTTAATTGCGTATTTCGGATATAATTACGGAGGGGGGGTTACACATTACCTGCCTATGCTATTTGGAAACTTCCAAAGGCTTTAAAATCATAGGCCCATTAAGCCTAACATGGCCTTTAGTTGCCAGATACGAGTCTATGGCACTTGGCCCAACAGATTTGGGAGAAATGATTTTCTTTTGCCTAATAACCTCCTTTACCTTTTGATTTTTTTGTCCCTTATGTGGCCTTAATGTGGTTTCTTTATTAATTTCTTTAATGCTTGGTACGTGATTCTCTCTCTGCCCATATTGAATAATCGAATCATCAACTTCCTCCACCTCCAAAGCGCCATATCGTGGTCCCACATTGTTTGGTTTATGATCCTTATGGGCATATCTCTCCCCTTTCCTTCGTAATTGCCTTACTGGCGTACGCTCCACGGTCTCTGAACGACCATCCACTCACTGAATTCCTCCGCCGATGCTTCTTCATCTTGGGCGGGCGTGTCCAGATTCAGATTTTTCTCCAACCCCTGACTACCTTTGTTTCTATTCTTCTCTCTATTGTCTTCATAGTTACTCTGGCTTCCGTATCGACAATGATCGGCATCATGCCCATAGATTCCACATTTGAAACAGATCAAGTGCAACCCCTCATATTCTATTTTCTTCTCTACACCATTAATTAGGATGCTTGGTTTTAAGGGCTTGGATAAATCCAACTGAACGCAAATACGCACAAAATGACCTTTCTCTCTTCGCATTGTTGGCATATCCACCTTAAGGATGTTGCCAATTTGGCTCCCTACCACATAAAGGATCCCTTTTTCATAATAATCCATAAGTAACTTCACAATCCTTACCCAAGCTACTACACTAGTAACCACCTCTACGTTGGGATCAAAGTCTGCTTTCCACGGTTGCACACTTATGTAGTGGTCAAATATTAACCGCGGGCCACCGATTAACATAAAATCAAATACTGCTTGACTTTGACACCTAACGAGAAAGAAACCAGAACTCATATCGATAGTGTTAACGTCTCCCCAGATTTGCTATAGCTTTCTCTCTGTTAGAACCGGCTGACACCCAAGAGGGGGTGAATTGGGTATAAGATAAAAACTTAAGAACTTTGAAAATCTTTTCGCATCTTAGAGGAAGCAATAAATATGAAAGTAATGAATCATAAATCACAGTTAGATATTTAAATGATATATGCTAGAAGAATAAGAGCTTAGGGAAGAGAATATGCAAACTGTGATTTATCCTGGTTCGGCCCAATCCACGATGACCTACGTTCAGTCCCCAGGCTCCTCCTGAGATTTTCAATTCACTATCTTCCTCAAGTTTAACCGGGTACTTGAGAACCACTACAATCTCACAAGTTTGATCCGGGCACTTGTGAAGCCTTTACAATTCTCGCACTGAGATTACTCCCCCTTACACACCGTAAGATTACAACCAAGTTGCTCCCCCTTACACACCAACTTTGATGATGAAAGATTACAATCAATCTTCTCTTAGAAGTGAATAAGATGAACACTGAAGTACAATATAAATAATATCTCTCTCAAAGGTAAATCATATAGAAGCTAGAGAAATAGAGAGTATGTGCGATGAGTATTGATGTCAGGATGTTGGCATTTGGACGATGTATACACTCTGAGTCTTACTTCTGTTTTGGATGATCTTCTATTTATAGCTGATGAGGATTGATGACCGTTTGAGCATTTCAACATGTCCGTTAGAGTGACGTAACTTTGTTTGACCGTTCTTCGATTTTGAAAACTAGCCGTTAGAACGTTGGCCGCTCCGCTCCGTAAACTTAACTTTTATCTCTTCTCATCATCTCTTCATTGTTTTACTGGAAAAATGCATTAAACACTAATACAATGAAGTGTTAGAGTGATTAGAAGCAATAAGAATGAGTTATATGATCATTCCATTGATTTCCAAAATTTTCGGGACGTTGCTCTGTTTTCCTGGGAAGCATTACTCAAGTGCTTACTCGAGTAAACATCAAGTTTCTTCACAGGTTACTCGAGTGGCTACTCGAGTGGCCTTCCATTTTCTGCATAGGTTACTCGGGTAGTAACTTGAAGTTTTCTTCTAAATAATTCTGCATACTCGGGTAGTAACTTGAAGTTCGACTTGAAGTTCAGGTAGTAACTTGAAGTTCGACTTAAAGTTCGTGTAGTAACTTGAAGTTCGACTTGAAGTTCGGGTAGTAACTTGAAGTTCGACTTGAAGTTCCTGTAGTAACTTGAAGTTCGACTTGAAGTTCCGGTAGTAACTTGAAGTTCGACTTGAAGTTCCGGTAGTAACTTGAAGTTCTCGTCTAAATAACTCTTCAAGTTTTACTAGCACAGTGCTTTACTCCAGTAGCTACTCGAGTATTCATTAAAGTTTACTCAAGTACATACTCGAGTATCATCGGGAAAAACTTTGATGAACTTCAGGTTTTTGCTTACCACAGTGAGTTACTCGAGTAGCTCCTCGAGTAACATTGGCAGGATTGAAAATGCCAAAAGCAACTGTAAGTGATCTACATGGTTACTCGAGTACTTACTCGAGTAACGTTGGCAGGCCGAGAGCAATTGGAAGTTTTCTATCTGATTACTCGAGTACCTACTCGAGTAAAGTCTTTTGTTATCAACCAGTTACTCGAGTGGTGCCTTCAAGTGAATTCTTGATTTTGACTCGAAACATGGCAAATTATATATCATCGAAAAGCCCTCATTATCTACATTCCATTGCAATAAGAATCAACTCCTAACTCGTTGTGTACAGAAAGTTATGATCCAAAGAGTATCTACTGTTCTTAGACAATCCTGAAATCACGAGCAGAAACTTCCAGAAGTCATAGCTCTTAGGATATAGCTTCAAATGTGACAAATTATATATCCATGGAAATCTCTTTGAGTCTTCTTTCATATGACACCAGTTTCGTCTCAATCCAATATGTATTTTGAGAGTTATGTCCAAAATACCAAAGCTGTCCTGGAATATGACGGTGATTCATGTGTCAACTTTCGAGGCTTATATCTCTCTCATATGACCTCGTTTGAATGTGATCTTGGTGTCAAAAGTTCGTGTTGGAAGTCTAGTTTCTAATGCCACCGGTTTCAGTTCGATCTGACATGTGGTTGGAGAGATATCATCAAAATACCAAACCTCTGTTCTGCCGCGCGAAAACAGAGTGCCATTTACTTCAAGTGCCGCCTCAAGTAATTCATCAAATAACCCGGCAGATTACTCGAGTAAGGCCTCGATTAAACACCTCCAAAATCAGACAATGCCATATTACTTGAGTGATTACTCGGGTAATCATCCCCAAAGGTACCATAGCTTCCGTATACATCATTTTAGCTTCGTATTGACCCATTCTAACTTCCGTATGATCATAGAAACCTCCGGTATCACTTATAGGAGCTTGAATCTTGATATTCTCATGTGATCTTGCAAATTCTTCTTTCTTTAATCTCTTTCTTCTTGTTTTTCCTCTTGATGATCATTCTTCATAGCCCAACTTCAATCTTCTTGATGAATATCTTCAATCTTCATCTTTCTTTCTTCTTTCTTCAATTCCTTGCCTCTTGATTTTCTTCTTGATGATTATTCTCCATTTATGAGGCATTATAACATCAACCCACAATGATGTCTATGACTAATCTACAAGATATACAACATTAAATATGGTAGTTAGTCAATGTGGAAGATAAGTATATTATACAAACTTTTTGCTCATATTTGACATCTATATTTGACATCATTAAAACTATTCATATCTAACACTCTCCATAGCGTCTTCCTTCACTATTCTTCCAATGACATGAACAATAAGGAATTTTCGCCATTTTCTTGCTAGCATCGCCTTGTATTCTAGATGTAAGACAATATTAGAACCCCGAGCCATATGCTCTATCCTTATACTTGAGCGCTACCCTCCATTACTCCACCAGTCCTCCTTTTCCTCCTCCATCTCCTCACCATAGCCATCCTCACTCACACATGCGTCCTTGTATGATTTTCGTTTTTCCTCCCTGCATCCCTCTAACACTGATGAAGCGTCTGTCTCCTCTTCCTCTGCAACCATCTAGTCCTCCTCTCGTTGTACCACCTTGCCCTGACGAGGCCTTCCCATCCCCTATTCTAACTTTCTTCCTACTCTAAACCAAAGCATCCACCTCCTCCGACGAGGGTTCCACTGCCATCGCTCTCTCTCATATATTATATGCTCTCTCCAAAAGTGCACTTTGAAATAAAATATATTAATAGACACATAAAATTCAAAAAAAAAATCAAATGATAACATTTTTATACTATCAATACTCAATTATCCCAAGTAAATATGTAAATGTGTTATAAACATAATGAAATTTTTATTTTTATATTTTTAAGTATTATTCTTCTAGTTTTTGCCATGAAAAAAAAGCTATTTTAATTGGCAAATCATAGTAAAAATCTTAATAAATGTATTAAAATGATAGAAGTAACTACAATGGGTTTAATATTATTAAAAAAAACTTAAGGGAGTTAAATTTAAATTTTGAAATGCCAAGGGGTTATTTGTAATTGATGAAAGTTTATGAGAGTTATCTGTAACTGGTTAAAGTTCAAGGGATTTTATGCAATTAATAATTTACATAGGATACCATGTGTCATATGTTAGTATGATGTGACAATTTTCATTAAAAAGATAATGGTTAGTTAACGACATGGTTAATAATAAAAAAAATAAAAGGTCAGAGGGTTAAATTTAAATTTTAAAATATCAAAGGAGTTATGTGCAAATGATTCAAAGTTCAGGGTGATTTTATATAATTAAGTTATAAAAAAATTACTTTGTTATTATTATGGGTTGAGGTATAAAAATACTATTGAGCTTTTTTCAAAAGTGTATCCAACACTATATGCCTTTTTAAAGGTACAAAAACACTCATGAACATTCAAAGTTGGAAAAATGCCAGAACCGTTAAATATAACATAATACTTCTATATATGTATATGCAAAAATAGTGTGGGTCCCACTGTAAAAAGTGATAATGTTTTTTTTTTATGGTTTATGCAATGGACCATTTTTGGCCTTCGGTGCACCCACCTTTCAGGTATCTGGCGTTAACCTGAAGGCCAACGCCGGATTTACCGACATGGGCCCCCGACAACCGACTAGTCCTGGCACCCCCAATCTGATAGGCCCGACAATCCTAACATTTTTATTCCCATTTTGAATATTCATGAGCATTTTTACATCTCTGAAAAGCATAGTGTGCTGGATGCACTTTGATTAAAAATCCATAAGTATTTTTGCACCTCAACATTATATTATTATTATTATTATTATTATTATACTAAAAAGATTTAAGAATTGGATATTTAATTTTTGTTTAACGTCTCAACTCTTTTTTTTTTATGAAATATAATTATGCATTCATGATGAAAAAACATAACCTACAAAGTATCTTAATAATATATACGCATCCTATAGAAGGTAAGACACACTCCAGTGGACAATCTTGGTTTTAGTAATAATTTTAATGTGGGATTGTTCAACAAGTTTACAGGGTATGGGAAATATTGTTGGATGGATGGACTACTTATTGCTGTTTGAGGATGAGGGTCATAGCCTCTAGGAGTGCCTAGTAGTTGTAGTTGTAGTTGTAGGACTCCAAGTCTAGTTTGAGGAGTAATTATATATTTGTTCACGTATTAAGTATTAAGTATTAAGTTTAACGAGTTTAGAAACCCGCACATTGTGCGATAGCGAATACGTGATATTTAAAAAGATTGAATAGAAAATAAATAATTAGTTGCAACCCAAAAATTTAATTTAATGATTAAATAGTACAATATTATAGTCAATAATTTCTTAGATAAGTGACAATAATTACTTCAATTTATCTAGTTCAGATTTTGTAATTACTATCTCCCTGTTATTACTTATTATCTCTCTTTATTTTTCAACATATTTTAATTTTTATCTTTATTATTTTAGTTGTTATTCCTATATTCAACATGGCAGGAGAAGGGACTCTATACTTCTCTTCTTTTATATAATCAATAGATAGATAGATAGATTTCTTAACTTAATACGTGAACGTACAAATACATAATTATATAAAAGGAGATGTGAAAATAGTCGCGGGTGTCACTATTCTCATATGATGAATATCTCTCAAGTCTCATCCCAGCCATGCCCTAATTCTTATATTCTCCTATATAGAGGTGATGTCACTTACCACTTCAACTAATAGCTTATTGGTAATATATATTATCTATTAAATATATCTAATTAAGTATTGTTTTTTGCATTATTACAAATTTTTTAATAATACATTAGCACTTTTTATTTTTTATAACTTTAATTTTAATATTTCTCTTAAAACTATCACATCATATAATATATAATATATGTACATTTATTTAATAAAATTAACATGTTTTAGTGATTTTATTTATATTTAAACCTACTTTACAATTAATCTAAATAAATAAGTAATCTTGTCATGAATTTATTCATATCTAAACTAAAAAAGTGAACGCTTGTTTGGATTAACAACAGCAGCTTTTCAATCATGATTTACAGTATACGAGGTAAGTATGTGAGAGGAATTATTTCTCAATTTACGTGAAAAGCAGCTTATAAACAATCTGATCGCTAAAACAAACTTTTTCACTAAGTTAGGAGCACTTAAACCCTTGGTAAAATTAACATCTCATGTTGTTGTGATGACATAAACTAGTTTTAAACAAGTAACAGTTCTATATCTCTGCAATGTAATTACACCGCTATATTAAGGCCCGGAGGTAGTATTGTTTAATAAAAAGAAGGAAAAATTAATTATTTGGTCTCAATAATTTTAATTTGGTTGAAATTCAGTTTCTAAACTTTAAACTCTAACTCGACATAGCTCCATCTTTATAGATTTAGGGCTTGTTTGGTTGGAGGGGATGGGAAGAAAAATGAACCCCTCCCCTCATTTGGTTTAAAATTTTAAAGGGGAGGGGGGCAAAAATCTGCTTCTCTCACCCCTCCCCTCCCCTTATTTTGGTCCCCTCAAATTGGGGTTTTTTATGAGGGGAGCTAAATTTTGTGACCAATTTTCCCCCTTATATTTTATGTTCTTCCGATCACTATTTTCGAGCTGAACTAGAGAGGGAGTTGGCACGATCTTCATCGCAGAACCAGAGGGCATCTTCAAGACTAAACCAAAAGGGAGAAGCTATACTCTTTTCCGACGATCTTCGCGGTCGTCTTCTTCGGCGTCTTGACCAGAGATCGACAGAGGCAGAGTTCGACGACAGCTGCAGCGCTGTCGATACAGTCTGAATTGGAGTGAGTGAAAGCCAGAAGAGTAGAGAGAGAGAAAACGCAGATATGCTGATGGACTTGATTGAAGACATGATTCAACAAAATTTTTGAACTGCTGTTGATCACTACTTTGTTTCTTAAGCTTTAATTGGGTTCTTTTTCTTAAGCGTGCTAAACGAAGATTGCAAGGAGGAACCGACATGTTGTGCTTTGTTTGGTTTTCTTCTTCCTTTCTATGATGGTTTTTGTCTTTGAATATATTCTTCCTTTCTACGTTGAGAACCAATTTTAGTTTACTTAATTTTGTATAATCTGCATTTTGCTCAAAAAATAATTTTGTATAATTTGCATGTTAATAATAAGTTGAAATGAATGGTGAATTTTAAACTAATTTATATAATTTAAATCAGTAAAAAAATATAATATAACAATAAGGGTAAAATGGTAAACTAGTTATTATCTCCCCTTCCATCCCCTCTTGAACCAAACAAAGAATCATTAAACATCCCTCCCCTTCTTTTTCCTTCAACCAAACCAAACAAGGTAACCCTCTACCCTTCCATCCCCTCTCCTCCCCTCCATCCCCTCCCTTTGAACCAAACAGGCCCTTAATCATAGTTCCTACATTCTAGAAAATAAAATTATAAGGACTAATTTTTATAAACTAATGTTCTAAATGCCTAAAACAGTAAAACCATATAAATGAAGTTGCAATAACTTAAAGTTCAATGATTAAATTTCAACCAAATCAAAATTATAAAAACTAAGTTGTATTGAATTAAAATTTTAAGAACTACCTTGCCACGGAGTTAAAATTATAAATAGTAGATGTTTGATTCTTTTGTGTTACATGAACGAAACTTTTGTCGTTATCCTATTGCAGTACAAACTTTGTACTATCATTGTCTCAGCCTCCATTTTGCCGGGAACACAACTTATGAATTCTTTTGAAGTTAGTTGTATAACTGATTTTGGAAACGGCCAGGTCAAACTCCTACTGTTCCGCCTTTATTTGATTTAATTGGGAAATGTTACTTTGTTTTTACTGAACTTATATATTTTTTTCCATATTTTTCTCAGTGATATTTGATTGAAATATTTTTATTATATATATTTTTGGTAAATATATTTATAATATTTTGGTTAACAAGTTGAGAACAAAAAGAAAAAGAATCATCAATTTTTTTTTATTTCTCTACAAAGTTCTCTGTGAAATATTAGTACCGGCTCATAATATTTAATTTCCATTGTAACTATTTATTTTTTCAATAAATTAAATTTTAATATGATATACTTTTAAAATGGCCATTCAATTGTTTCATATTATATTAAAATATAACTAAAGCTGATTTTGCTCATCATTTTAATCGATAATTATACCTAGTTCGTGACAAGTTATATTATTAGCAAGCAAACCAACACTACAAATTATTTTTTCAATAACTATTGTAAATACAACATAAAAAAGTATGAGATAATGAAAACAAAAAGTGTAGAGAATGGTGATTTCACACTTCAATCCAATATAATATATATGCCGCATAAATATTTTATTGAAAAAGGATACACAATATTTTATGAGATATATATCAAATATGAGAAACATTAGTTTACTTTTGAAACCCCAAAAAAAAATTAGGCAAACATCCTCCATGGATAATTTCCATGTGCATATATATGATGGAATAGAGAGAAAAAACAATTTTTCAAATAAAAAATACAAAAACAATTTTTCTTCTTTTTCACTAAATTATAAAAATTTTAGAAAACCTTCCGCGTGAAACTATGAGAGTGATGAACGGATGATTTTTCATTCCAAAAAGTCCAGTAATAGTTAAATGGTTAAGGTTGATAATTTAATATTTTTTTTCTTGTCCCTAAAATATTTTATCTCCAGCACCCTTAAATGTTTTTTAGGTGTGTCTATCACTCTAAAATATCCTTTTTTTACAATTTTATTTTTAATAATTTAGATAATTCTAGGTGTTAAATACACTTGAATAAATACTATAGAGTGTTGGAAGAGTGAAAAAAAGAAAGTTTAGAATGCGTGCTAAGCACACTTAGAAAAAAATTAATTTTTATACTTTAGGGTATTGATATACTCCCTCCGGTCCTAATTATAGGACAACATTTGGAAGTTGATCTTGGTCCTAATTATAGGATAAAATTTTATTTTTTGTCAATTTGTTCCCAAAATACCCCCATTGCTTTAGATAATGGTTGGATTGCCTCATGGTAGACTCATATAATATTCCTAAATCATTCCTATTAAATAAGGGCATTTTTAGAAAATAAATAAAATTAACTAATTTAACTACTATCCTTAATTTCTCCAAAATTAGGTAAATATGTCCTATAATTAGGATCGGAGGGAGTACTACAGTATATTTTAGGATACTTGATGTACATAAAAAACCACTTTAGTGTATTAAGTGTGCACCTTAACCCATAATTAAATAGCATCTCAATAATATTTAATTTTTTGGACACAAAATAAAATAAAAATTATTAATTCCGAAATTGAATTTGTTAAAAAGCCCCGGAGATCAAGCGCAGCCGAGATGGCTTTTCGGGAAGATTAGGGTACACGTACCACAATAAAGTGACAAAAACGTATAGTTCGACCTCGCTGCCACAATAAACGACGTCGTTTTGAGACATCGATTTGGCCCTAGGATTCTCACAGTTCCGCTCGCGCGTGGAACACCGCATAAAGGTTTTATTTTAAAATGATTATTTTAATTCAGTTAATTTTTGGTATATTGCCCTTTGCTTTATGGTCTGTTTGGTTGGGGGAGGGGATGGGATGGGAGGGGATAAAAAATGAACCCCTCCCCTTATTGGTTTGAAAAATTGAAGGAAGGGGTTCCAAAGGAGGAACTCCCAATCCCTCATTTTTGTTTTCCTAAATTGGGGGTTTTGGAGCGATGGAAAATGAACCCTTCCCATTCCATCCCTTCCCTTTAAACCAAACAGGCCCTTAAGCTCCAGCACAGGAGAGGGTGGATGTACCGTAAAGATTTAAAACGCTTCGTTCAATCTCTTCGCTCGTACTCTCTGTATTTGTCTCTCTCCGTTCTCTGCCTCCTGTGCACTGAAAAACCATAGAGCAGAGCCCAGAGAGACGCTATAAGAGCTCCCTCATGGAATCTAAATTAGCAATTTGAGCGTGATTCGCACTTCATTTATTGGAAGTAGTAATCTTTTTGATTCCCAATACTACGAAATTTCGACTTCTTGAGGCCCCATTCCTTTCTTGCAATCCAGGAAGCCGAAGATACAAGAACTAGCCGCAACCCAGTTATTACCATGCAAAGTCAACACAATTGATGGTAGTTATAAGAAGGAACACCACCTTTTTCAATTTGGAATTTTTGCCTTTCGAGGAATTGCAATTGTTTTGGGCATTTGTTAAATTTCTATTATTCTTTTTCTGTGGCCATTTTTGTGCTTCACTTCTTTTTCCCCTCCAAGCTCGAAGACATTGAATTTAGGGTTTTCTCCTATGCTACCGAGGAATGTGTGATGGATTATGTGGAGGGTCAGGGTTTGAGAAGCTTAGAAGAGAGTTCGTGGAGTATTATAGTCTTCTTGTCGGGTTAAATCTGTCAGTTATGTCTAAGGTTTTAGTGCTTTATCTTCTGGATCTTTATTTTTTTGGATGGTTAAGAGGATTTGATTTTCTTCATGGAGAGTCATTAATTATTATAGTATCAAATCATGATTTGGAAAATTTTATATAATTTTTTTTATTATTCTGTTTACTTTCCTTTGGTCAATGCATTTGACCAAAGGCAATGGCATTTATGGCATGTAGTCACTGTTTAAAACGCTTGCAAAATATATTTAGGGATTACTTTGCTTCCTCCTTTTAGAAGTGAGATTATAATTTTGGATACTTAATTGTAAAACTATTCTATCAAGATGAGATGAGTTACTCAGTTTCATTCTTAAGCCTGAAAAATCCACTCAACTGCAGTCAACACATTTTATCTAATCAAATTTTTGATTGGACCTTTTTTCAATTGTTACTCATAGGGTAGAAGATGAGATCAGTTACTCAATTGCTTTTTGGATGAGGGGAAAACAAAGCAGTTGATTTGATTTAAGCAAAAAGTATGCCTAGCTGTCTTAGTTGGCATAACCTGTCTCTCTTTATGGGTTGAAAGTTCTAGAAACGTATGAGCGATTATTGGTTTCTCCTGGCTTTGTTTGGATAGATGGCATTCCCTTGCACCTTTTTCTGGACAGAAACTAATCTCGAATGCTAGGAGATTACTAAATGATTGCTAATCGTCTCATCATTTTGTGTCTGGTACCATTTTCTCTAAAAAACGAGAGTTAGTTTTAGTGCTCGTTTTTTGAGGCCCCCTTTGTCAGCTTTACCTCATTTCCCAAATTTTTATCAAGACTTCTGAGCTAATGAATTAGAAGATGTCATAATTCACATTAAGCAAAGAATGTCTGCTTAAAACTTGTGGTCTGGGAATATTAGCCTGTTTTAACAATGCTAGGCTTAATTAAAGAGAGATGTCATATTGATAGTTGTGATTGCAAAATAGAGCTAATTAGCACTTACACTCTAGATAAGCATGCGCTACTTTTAATGTTTCAGGTCTCACCCACAATTTCCTCATTCTTTGATAAAATGAAATTTGGAGTGTCGGCGGGTGAGATGATCAAAATGACAGGATGACATTTTTTTTGTTATAATTTTCTATTTTTAAGGATGATTTTTATGCAAAAGTAGTTCAAATTGGAGTTGCTTTTGTCATTATGCATCCTTAGTTTATGTACAGGATCAAAACCATATTGTTAGGCATTGGCTATGTGTAGCTTGTACTTCTAATCATTTCCCTAATAAGTGTCATTCTGTACATCATCCTTGTTTTTTTTACTTCTGGAAGGATTTGTATGATGGATTGATGGGTTATTTGTTTCTTTGACTCTTTACAGGGACATGGCTCTCCAGAAGTATCTCCCATCTGGTGATGCACCCACTGTGAATATGAAACGTTTGACTTTTACCAGTAAGGTGCGTGAGAAAGGTCAGCTGGAAGTGGTGGGTCGGAATCATGATGTGGATGTGGACCTTAGAGAAGTTTATTTTCTCATTATGCATTTTCTTTCTTCCGGGCCATGTCAAAGAACTTGTGTTCAATTATGGAATGAGCTTCTTGAGCATCAACTCTTACCTAGAAGGTATCATGCTTGGTATTCAAGGAGCGGGATGCCTAGTGGAGATGAAGATGATAATGGTCTATCATTCCCTTTAAGTTACAACCAGTTGGTGGAAAGGTATTTAAGATTCTCTCTCATTCTATAACTGTTGTTGAGATTGCGTTCATATTGATAGTTTGTCAAGTTTACAAGTTCAGGTCCATTTTCTCATTTATGCATATCATCAGTCCGGTGTCTACCTATGTCTTGTTCTTTTATGTCGTTGCTGGTGAAAAACTGAGAATGCAATTAATGTTTATGTGACTATTTCCCTTTCCTATTTGCCCTTGTCATTGATGTCATGAGTGATTATTATTTAGGTATCCTCACATTGATAAGGACCACTTGGTAAAGCTTTTGAAGCAATTATTATCAAGCACAATGTCCCCATCATTTGGCATGAGTCGTGGAAATGCTCCCAATGCAGCTGATGTACCTACTCTTCTTGGAATGGGTTCCTTTTCACTTCTGAGGGGTGGGTGACTTTTACTTCTGCTTCACTTTAGTTGATGACATTTTTACCTACGTTCAGAAAATTCTCATTCTGATCTGCATATTTATTGGTTATCCACTGAGAACAATGATGTCTTACTCTGTTAATCTTGCCTTAAATTGAAAATATTTCTTCCTCCTTGTCTACTTATTAGGCTCTTTTTTTGCTTCAGATGACAGGGACAAAACAAATGAAGTTAAACGACCACCACCTTACATGCGCTGGCCTCATATGAAGGCCAATCAGGTTCAAGGACTTCGTTTAAGGGAAATTGGGGGTGGTTTCACTAGGCACCATCGTGCACCATCTATACGTGCTGCATGCTATGCCATTGCAAAACCTTCGACCATGGTACAGAAGATGCAAAATATAAAGAGGATAAGAGGACACCGCAATGCTGTTTATTGTGGTAGGTTATTCTATTTGATACTCAAGTTAAACTTTGTGGTAGGTATCTCTATGATTCTCAGTATATACATCCATTGTATTAATTAATAGTACTTGTGCATTTCAAGAGGGAGCAAGACACTTATCCCTTGCTCTCTTCTCTCTTTTTTACCACAGGTATTTTGGTTTGAGTATATTTTTTTTGTCATATTCATAATCCAGCTGTAATTTAAATTTTAGCAACTAATTTTGTATTTTCCACCCCTTTTCAAAGGTGTGGATTCTATTTTATATTATATCCATTATATTTGAAGCTCTGTGCATTATCGTGCCCTTCAAACATCAGGAATTGCTTCAGTGGATGCCTTGTGCAGAAATGGGATCATTTTATGCTTTATGTTTTTTCTGTCTTTGAACCCTGAGGAGTAAAACAATGGAAAGATATTCTGTTGTGAAGGATGAAATCTTCCAAATTTGAAAGGAAGAAACATTTTGAAAGTATAACTGAGGCTAATTTGCTGTTTTACATGAATTTGAATTAGTGTGTGTAAGGCCAGTTGCCCAAGAAAGAAAAAAAAAATTCTGTGGTCAGCAAACACATCATTTAGAATGAAATTTTTCATATATGGTTTTTATATGCTACATTTACTGCTCTGGCCAAAAAAAAAAAAAAAAAAACTATTTACTACCAATGTGGTAATCTCATGCCAGTTTAGGCTTCTTCTATGCACCTAATATGTCATCCATTTTAATCAAACATCCCAATTTGATTATGTTCTTCTATCATTGTAGGATAGATTCAAGAGGGTTCTTTGTATTTGGAAATCTGGATAGCTTTACTTTGCCGTATTGAAGTTTAATGTCAAGGATGTCAGCAGATTTTTAGACATTAACTGCAATTTTGAGAATTTTGATACAATGTTTTAGAATTTACAGGGCAAATGTGGGGAAATCACCGGATGGATTTAATGAATATCCACAATGAAGGGTATAATTTAGGTTTAGGTCAGCAGAACAAGAGGGGTGAAAATGAAAAAAAGGGCTATTGATTGGTTGTAAGTATTAGAAGAAAATAGAAAAAAACTATTGAAAACAAGGAATTTTGGTCACAAATCAAGCAGTGTTTCAAAGATAGTTTTTTTAATTAATTTGAATAATAGTTTATGGTTATTTGAATTGTAAAAACAATCTATTCCCTTCGGTCCTTAATGTAAAACCTATTTACTTAATTTGATTAGATTGAGGAAGTTGGTTAAGTTAGTTAATATGACATGTTTTTTATAAGAGACCCTAATTATCTTCCTTAATTCCCTCAATCCCTCTCTTACTTGATTATTGTTGAGGGAGCATCTATAGGAGTAAATTAAGAAAAGATTGACAAATTTGGGAAATAGATCTTACATTTAGGGCAAAGATCAACCCCCGATTTAGCTCCTACATTATTGGAGGGAGTATATAATTCCTGATTTCTGTCATTGTTTGGAAGTGGGATTTGACTTGTATAGACTAATCAGAAACCCTAATCTTAAACATCACATAAAAAATCCTAGTTTTTGTGTGTTAATGAGAAAGTAACGAGTGTCCTTGTGTCATATGCCTTTTGCTTGTTTATTGGTTTGTTCTGAGATCTACAAGATATTTGATGAATCTATTTTTACAAGATGCTCTCAGAAACATTGTTCTGATTATCAAAAGCTTTATTGCTTTGGCTTCTTTGGTTGTTTCATTAATGCCTCCATATTGAATAAACAGTTTTGTTGATCTCTTCCTATATGTCTAGGAAAGCCATGAAGAACCTTTCTATTTCATATCTCCTTTTTCTTTGGGCACCTATTTCTTCAAATTTTTGCTATTGTCTGCTCTAGACATTAAAGATTTAGTGAGAAATTGCTACATACTCCTGGAATACCATGCAATTCATACTCTTTCCAGTAAAAATAGTTCATATGTGGGGAGAGAATGTAAAATGTAAAGTAATTAAATGAGGAGAGAGCTTGAATGAAATTTCATTCGAGAGTATCTAATATTTTTTTGGGACAATATTCTTAGTAGAAACATTCTATTTTTTTTTATTGTTAAGTCTTCTTGTAGTTATTGTTTCTGCAGCTGCTCTCTTGAATTCCTATGCTTTTGGAGAGCAGGCTACTTTTCTCCTAGAAGTGCAGCTGATGATTTGCCTTAACATGCATGCAGCTACATTTGACAGGTCTGGGAGGTATGTCATTACCGGGTCAGATGATCGACTTGTAAAAATTTGGTCAATGGAAACTGCATATTGTTTGGCTAGTTGTCGTGGACATGATGTGAGTTTGTTTTGTGCAGTAAATATATTTTCTCGTTTGACCACATTTGATTTGCTTTAACATTCTTAAAGTTTAAATATATGATATGCTTGATAGGGTGACATCACTGACTTAGCTGTCAGTTCAAACAATGCCTTAGTTGCATCCTCTTCAAATGACTGTATCATACGAGTTGTAAGCTCTGTGACTCAGATGACATGTTTTTGTGTTCCTTATCTTACTTTTCCCATGTCTTTTTCATGATACTCTAATATGTTGTTGATTTTTGTTTTCATAGTGGCGTTTGCCTGATGGCCTACCAATATCAGTTTTGCGGGGTCATACTGGAGCAGTCACTGCTATTGCATTTAGTCCTAGACCTAGTGCTGTGTACCAACTTTTATCGTAAGTCATCAGATTAACAAAGAAAGAAAAGGAATTTATTATGTTGTCTAATATATACACATTTTATATATTACAAAGTTCTATTTTACAAATATCCTCTATAATGTTGAGGGCAACAGCAAAATTGTGAATCATAAGATTTTTGAAGTAAAAAGACTGTTAACCAGAACCAACATCTCAGGCCAGAAGCATGACAGTTTCTAAGTATTTACAAGACAGGCTTCTATTTTATATTTTGATTATGTCAAACATGTTATGGTGTGCCCCACTTGTTTCTGCATTTCCTTCCAACCTACAATATAATTGCCCATAAAATACTTGAGGCAACTTTCAGCAAAAAGTCACAACTTTTATTAGTTTTACTTGATATGGACCTTTTCTTTCCTTTTGTAAATGTGTTTTGAAGTGTTACTATATTGCATGATGAAATTTGGATAATTTCTAATTGCATATCAGGCTACAAATTTATGTATTCCTTATCCTTATTTTCAGGGAGGTTCTGCATGTATTAATTTTTTTTGTACTGTTTTTTTAACTTTGCAGGTCATCTGACGATGGAACTTGTAGAATTTGGGATGCAAGGCATTCCCAATCAAGTCTGCGAATATATGTCCCAAGGCCTCCTGATTCTGTTATTGGTCAGTTTGTTCTTTTGTGTTTTTATAATTTATTGACTTCTCCTGGGTTCAAATGACTAACTAGGAATATCTATTGGCTTAGGGAGGAGCAGTGGTCCATCTTCAAGTAATTTACCACTGAGCCATCAGATTTTTTGTTGTGCATTTAATGCTAGTGGAACTGTCTTTGTCACTGGGAGTTCTGACAATCTAGCCAGGGTATGTATGTAGAAATTGTGTTGTCTTGCAATCATTAGTATAGCTTCAAATTTTTTCTTTCCATAGGGTTTCCCATCTATTTTTAGTTCTGCTCCTTATATTTGACTCATCTGGTATTTGTGACGGTCTTAGGAATAATGACCTTGATATGTAGGCTGTAAATATTAGGAATTGAGGATAAAAGTAAGGATTAACTGCTGGAGCACAATTAAGTTCATGAGACCGCACTTAGAGGATTTAAGTGGCACTCACTAGTTCTATGAGCCACGGTAGATTAGGAAGGTTAGGAAGTAGTTATTAGCCATTAGAGTTAATCCTATATAAAGGGGAGTCCTAGGCTATTATGTTGTTGTTGATCATTTTGATGACTGAGTAATACAGAAGCATTTCTTCTATTCTCTCCCATGTCCCTCGTTTCCCTCTCTCTCCCCTCTTCTCTTCCTAAATTCTTCTATACCTTTCCTATTAGTGGTATCAGAGCCATTGAGCTCCTTGGCCTGCCTTCTATCTTCTTTCGTTCTTGAATGGTTGTAATCCGTTCTTAAGTTCTGCTGCCGCCATGTCCAATTCTATAGAGACTCGTTTCAAGGCAGTTGAAGAGACACTACAACATCTTTCTGGTTTGCCGGCGGCCATTCAGGCTCTCACTGATCATTTGGTGTCTTTGACTTTTGATCAAGACTCCCACCATTATGGGGTTGAAATGCAAGAAACCACCGTTCCACGCAACAACAATCACATGGGGTATCATCGAAACAAGACCTAGGAGGGGGTTATAGTCCTCCGACTCAGGTAACAAAAATGGAATTCCCAAGATTCCAATGTATGGACATTGTGGGATGGATTTACAATTGTGAGAGGTATTTCGAGCTTGATAGGACACTAGAGAACTGGAAGGTATGACTCGCAAGTGGTAATCTTGAAGAAAAGGGGTACATTTGGCATCAGACGTTCGTGGAAGAAGAGCAGCGTTGAGCGATATCTTGGAATGAATACAAACACCCACTCAGGGTTCATTTTGGCTCCTCGTATGAGTCATCGATGGGCGATTTCAAGCGTCTTTACGAAACAGGATCGGTAGATGACTACAATGATGAGTTTGATACTCTCTACTGCAAATTGCAATTATGAGAGGACTATGCCATTCAAGCGTATATTGAAGGGCTTCGTAGCAACTATGCAAGATAGGTTCGTCTTCAACAACCTCAATCATTGTTGGAGGCTAGAAGTGTCGCGAAGATTTATGAATATAACCTCCAAGAAGTGACTATTTTTAAGTCGACGCTGCCACGCAACAGCGGTGATGTGTCCGATTCTTTCTCCAAGTGGCGAAATTCCAAGAGTCCATCTTTTTCAAGTGGGTCCCAGACTGCTGACAACAACATAACCTCTTCGGTCAAACCCAGTGTGTATTTGGGAAAATCCAACAGAAATTTCAGTGCAGGTTCTTCTACGACTTCTATGGCATGAACAAGGGTATATAATTCAAAATGGTCACAAGCTTTCAACCAAGATGATTTAGATGAACTTCGCACAAAGAACCTTTATTTCTACTGTCATAAGCTGTTCTCTTGTGGTCATACTTGTCCTTAACACCAACGGATGCAAATTCAATTAATAGAACTCGATCCTGATAGCAAAGGGGAGGACGAAGCATCAGCAACAGAGGATGTTACTCCTCAAGTTGAACCTCTTCCTGAAGCGGCTGAATGTCTTCAAATTTCGTCTTCAAATTTCCCTCCATACGATTCAGGGGGGTGTTCGTATTATATCTATGCGTATACAAGGTTATGTGGGCCGTAAGCCAGTACAGGTATTGATAGATAACGGGGCTTCCCATGGTCATCTGGATTGTAATTTAACCTGAAAGCTTGGATGGAAGGAGAATGCTAAAGCTTGTGGTGAGGTGGAAGTTGCAGGGGGGTTCTCGGTTGAAGCTTTTTGGCATTTGGAAGAACTTCAAGTGAAGGATGTAGGGCCAAGACTTCACTTTTGATCTACGAGTCATGGAAATCAAAACTTATGACATTGTTCTAGGGTTACATTGGTTACAAGAAGTAGTGCATCACGCCTCCTGAACTATGATGACTTGTCCATGACTTTTTGGTAAAATGTTTCTATGTGTACCTTGCGGCCGACCCCTCTATTAAATTGTAAGCTGGTTAGAAAAATTGATGACCATGGGTCAAAAGGTAGTCAACTCTTTCTCCTTCATTCTATTGAGGAATCTGAACCACAAGCATGTATTCTCAGGGACAGCCCTAAGAAAGCTACAGGTGATATTAAAAAGCTGTTAAAGGAGCTTGTGGATGACCACAGTCCTTACCACCACTCTGTGAGGGTTATAACCACTCGGTGATTTTACACGAAGGGGCTGATCCTGTTAATTTGCGCCCTAATCGCTATCGTGCCATACAGAAGGACGAAATCAAGAGATAGGTAAAAGGGTTATTGGAAGCAGGGGTGATTCAGGAAAGTTTTTCTCCTTTTGCCTCTCCCATAGTCTTAGTCAAGAAAAAGAATGTCACTTGGCATATGTGTATTGACTTTCGGGAACTCAACAAGCGAACGGTTAAAAATAAATACCCAATTCCATTGGTAGAGGAGTTGTTGGATGAATTAAGAGAAGCTCGTTGGTTCACTAATTTAGATCTCAGGGCAGGGTACCATCAAATAAGGATGGAACCTCTGTGATTCTTATAAGACTGCATTTAGGATGCACTCGGGCCATTATGAGTGGTTGGTAATGCCATTCAAACTCACCAACGCACCAGCAACGTTTCAAGGTGCCATGAATAGTATATTTAGAGAGCACTTGAGGAAATTTGTGCTTGTTTTCTTCGACGACTTCCTTGTCTATAGTTCCAGCATGTTTTTGCATCTAGAGTGAGAAAAGTCCTTGAAATATTGAGAAAACATCATTACTTTGTAAAAGAAAGTAAGTGCACCTTTGTTGCCACCAAGGTTGACTATTTGGGGCGCATTATACAAGATGGGGTTGTCTCTACAGATCCACAGAAAGTTAAAGCAGTGCTGGATTGGCCTGAACCATGCACGGTAAAACAATTGCGTTCCTTCCTGGGGTTAACAGGTTATTATAGGAAGTTCATTAGAGGATATGGGGTTTTGGCAAAGCCCTTAACAAATTTATTAAGAAAAGATCAGTTTAAATGGTCAACAGATGCCGCTGCCACTTTTCAGAAGTTGAAGGGAACCCTTAGTTCAGCACCAGTACTTGTGCTTCCAGACTTCTCTAAGCCTTTTGTTGTTGAAACAAACGCATGTTCTTCGGGTATTGGTGCTTTATTGATACAAAGTAACCAACCATTGGTGTTTTTCAGCAAGGGTTTAGCTCCAAGGCACCATAGCTTGTCCATTTATGAGAAAGCGTTGCTAGCTGTGGTACAAGCTATTGAGGACTGGCAGCAGTACTTGGAAGGGAGACGTTTTGTGATAAGAACTGATCAGCAAAGCCTGAAATATCTGCTGGATCAAAAGTTAAAAACTTCATTCCAGATGTATTGGGTCTCTAAGCTCATGGGTTATGACTATGAAATCCGTTACAAGAAGGGTACCAACACTAACGTTGCTGATGCCTTGTCTAGAATGCCAAAAATGCAGATTTTTCAGATTACCTTATCAACTTGTTCCGATGACTTGTTGCTGGAAATTAAAGGTAGTTGGGAGAATGATTCTGAGGTAAAAACTCTTATTGATAATCTCAAACAAGGTAATGGTGTTGATGGTAAATTTACTTGGGAGGGGGACTTGCTGCGAAGAGGAATTCGACTAGTGGTAGGCAATGAGCCTCGGGTAAGACAAAATTTTGGAATGGCTACATGCCTCTTCTCAAGGAGGTCATTCAGGAATACATGCTACATATCAGCTTGTTAAGTCACTCTTTTGGTGGAGGCATTTGTTTGAGGAAGTGAAGGAGTTTATCAAGCATTGTGATGTGTGTGCTTGATGCAAGTATGAAACGGTAGCTTATCCGGGTTTGCTTCAGCCTTTGCCAATTCCCAGCAAGGTATAGGAGAGTGTGACAATGGATTTCGTTGGGGGTCTTTTGAAATTCAATGGGAAAGGCACTATTTTGGAGGTGGTTGATAGGCTAAGCAAGTATGGTCATTTTATTGCCCTTTCACACCCATTTTTGGCCTCTACTCTTGTACAACAATTTTTGGATGGCATATATAGGTTACATGGGGCTCCAGTGGAGATTATATCGGATCGGGACCCTATCTTTTTTAGTAACTTTTGGTAGGAATTTCTTAAGGTGCTGAAAGTTGAGCAAAAGCTAACTTTATCTTATCATTCTCAGACAGACGAGCAGTCAGAGGTATTGAATCAGTGTTTGGAGACATATTTGCGTTGTCTTTGTTGGGAACTACCTAGAGAGTGGTCTTGTTGGTTGCCCTTAGCTGAGTGGTGGTATAACACCACTTTTCATTCATCTACCAAGGTTACTCCTCATGAGCTCTTGTATGGGCAAAAGCCACCTTTGTATGTTCCCTATTTACTTCGATCAGCTGTGGTAGACGCAGTGGATAGGTCATTTGTAGCTTGCAAGGAAGCATTATTGGTGGCTAAGCACCACTTATCCCAAGCTGTCAACATGATGAAGTAACGGGCAGATTCACATAGGACAGACTGGGAATTTCAGGAGGGTCAATGGGTTTTCCTAAATCTTCAGCCTTATAGACAAGTTTCTGCTGCTACTAGGAGCAATCAGAAATTGGCTCCTCGATTCTTTGGCCCCTATAGAGTTAAGCAACGTGAAGGGCCTGTTGCCTACAAATTGGAGTTACCTGCTAAAACTCGGATTCATGATACTTTCCACATCTCTTTACCGAAGTTGTGTCATAACCCATCAGTGAGGCCTCAGCACCCACCCATTAATTGGCCAGAACCTCCTACTTTGAAAGAACCAGAACAAATTTTGCAGAAGCGGGTTGGTAGGAGAGAGGGTCGTATTGTGACTAAGGTTCTTGTCAAATGGAAGCAGTTGCCCGATGAGGAGGCTTCATGGGTTCTGCTCTATCATTTACAGCTGCAGTTTCCTGCTTTTGTGGTTGCTAACCCTTGAGGACAAAGGTTCTTCAGGGGGGAGCATTGTCATGTAGGCTGTAAATATTAGGAATTGGGGATAAAATTAGGGATTAAGTGCTGGCGCACAATTAAGTTCATGAGGCCGCACTTAGAGGATTTAAGTGGCACTCACTAGTTCTATGAGCCACGGTAGATTAGGAAGGTTAGGAAGTAGTTATTAGCCGTTAGAGTTAATCCTATATAAAGGGGAGTCCTAGGCTATTATGTTGTTGTTGATCATTTTGATGAATGAGTCATACAGAAGCATTTCTTCTATTCTCTCCTCTGTCCCTTGTTTCCCTCTCTCTCCTCTCTTCTCTTCCTAAATTCTTCTATACCTTTCCTATCAGACCTCATAAGAAAAGATGTATTCTTCAATTTGTGTAAGTTGTTGTTTTCCTCCCGAGACTTGATGAGGTTTGTATAGGGAATTCATATTCCTCTGGAATCATCATCTCCACCTTCTATCAATTAACACTATTCAATCCCTGGTCTCCCTTCACTTATAATTGTGTACCTCCACTCATGTATTGGCAAATTTGTGGGTTTTTGCTGGTTGCTGACTTCTTTTATCTAAGTGCTTACTTTGTTTTTTAACCTTACCAAATGGAAGGTAATTAAATGCAACATAAAGCCTTAGAGCCCCATAGCACCTCAAGGTGAGGCACTAGAATGACAGAGTAAAGCAAGACGCTAAACGACAACAAGCATTAGCACAATTTCTTTGTTGATCCATGCCATGAAGATTCAACAGAATTTTACATTGGCTATCAAGGGCCTAACATAACCCTCCTTTATCCAAGCTTGGGACCGGCTATAAAAGCTAAAACTGTGATATTTGAATAGAAAACAAGCATGATCTATGTGATAACATATGACATAAGGATTGACTATTAAAGCATAATAGTCATATAAAACAATCAGCTGTTCAGGTCAACATATACTTAATTTAAAATGAATGTCTAATAACCCAAATGATAATTTTTTTAAAAAAGTGAATGAACCCTGTCTTTTTAAGAGGCTGAGATTTGTGTTTTTCCTATCTTAAAATGCGTGAAATAAGCAGCTTCTGCAAGCTGCCTGAAGTGAGCACCTGGATCAATGGCCCTTTACTCAACTAGCATGAGGTTTTGAGGTTTCTTGTTGCCAAAGGCATTGGGAGAAGTGCTTTTGACTTTATTGGTCAAATGGTAGTTAATGTTACAATAGGTTAATAGTTGATTGCATGTAGAAAACAGTTCGGTTGTCTTCACGTACTCTGTAATTACTTTTAAGGAGCTTTGGATCTCTTTCAGTTGGAGAGAAGATCTAGCTGTAACAAGGGATAATGTTATCTAAATTTTAGCTGAGCTAACTTTTATCTTCACATTCAAATATTTGAAACTAAATATTTAATGTTTTGCAGGTATGGAATGCTTGTAAACCAGGCCCAGATGATTCTGACCAACCAAATTATGAGATAGATGTGTTATCAGGGCATGAAAATGATGTTAATTACGTGCAATTCAGGTTAGTGTGTGTGTGTGTGTGAGCTATGGTGGAGAAATTTTTTCATGCTGATGCTGTCACACCATTCTTTGCAGTGGATGTGCAGTTGCTTCTCGATTCTCCTCAGCAGACAGTTGGAAGGAGGATAATATTCCAAAATTTAAGAATTCCTGGTGAGTTTCTATAACTTGTAGTAGGAATAGATTGATTAATGCTCTAACCCCATGCTTCCTTCATCTCTACCCTTCCCATTGGACCTTTTGAAATTTATTTAACCCCAAACATTTGGTGATACTTAGCATATCTAAGAGCCAATATTATATTTCAGGTTCAATCATGACAATATAGTTACATGCTCTCGTGATGGGAGTGCCATTATATGGATTTCCAAATCACGCAGGTCACATGTAAGTGGTCATCAAATTTGTTGTGCAAGTTTTGTTTTCTATTGTGTTCTTTTTTAAGTGAGAGCTGTCTTCCGCCCTTCATAATATAAAATACAAGCCCTAATTTATTCAATTGTTGTTTAACAATATGCCCTTTTTTCATTGGACTTATGTTGAATGAATTAAGGGAAAAACTGGCCGATGGACACGGGCATATCATCTTAGAGTTCCACCTCCTCCAATGCCTCCTCAACCTCAAAGAGGGGGTCCTCGTCAGCGAATATTACCAACTCCACGTGGTGTAAATATGATTATTTGGAGCCTAGACAACCGCTTTGTTCTTGCAGCTATCATGGGTAAGTTGTTTCTTTCTCGTCTTTTTCTCCTCAATCCATACTTTCTTGCCATCTTTCTCATGTCTTCTTGTGATCATTCTGTTTCTTTACCTTTTCCATGTAGTAGTGACCTTGGATGATAGGATTCTTTTGTTAGAAAGCATTCAACTGGTAAAAAGGGGAATCATTTTACGTAATGAGCAAGAATGGAGGATTATTTTTGTATGTCATATTCCAGAATGGTGGGAAAAAACTTACAGGATTGGCCAAAGTCTGCTACAAGTCTTATAGGATTTTGGGTAGCAACAAGTCTGCTACTCAAATCCGTAAATATAAGAGATTTTAGAAGATAATGAAATAGATAACAAGTAATCAGTTTCAAAATCTGGAATTAAACACAGTATATGATGTTAGAGCAATTAAGTTAAATCTTAACATAAAAAATTTCTAAAAGATTAGCTAGAATATTATCTCCCTAACACTTAAATGTAACTAGTGATTGGAAGCTCTTTATGTCTGTTGCTTCTTGGTTATGTCTAATAATATCTTTGATGATTTCTGCAAACTCCAAACCACATGCTTAAGAAGACTCTTGTGTATTTCTTTTGTCTTTTGTGCATTTAGCCAGTTGACCTTCATCTTTATTGTAACACTAGGATTCCCCCCCAAAAAGTTGGTATCAAACCTTGCTGTCTCACCATTCAAGTAAAATGTCATTTATTTTGTTAACATTATTAGATTTTTATTGAACTGGTAAGCATTAAGTACTTCTGAAATGGCTGGGTTGGCTGGCTCATGATATTTGTTCTTAGCTTTCTCTGTTTATAGTAGCGGGCTTCTGTCATAAAGGTCACTTAATGCAAGTACTGTGGCCTTAATTTTCATGTATACTCATCAGTTAGATCATTTTGGATAAGCCACATTTACAGCAGGTTAGATATAGTCATTTGTTTAAATTTTATTTTATGCATGCAATATGATGGTAATGTATGAACTATTTTCCTGTTAACGTTATTAAATAGTTATTGCATGCATGATGCCTTAATTTGTTGTCACACCACTCTTATCTGTATTTGATGACAGTCATTTTCATTCTCGTTTTGTGTCTTTGGAGGTGATAGTTGTCTGATTACAACATATATTTGCAGATTGCAGAATTTGTGTTTGGAATGCTTCTGATGGCAGCTTGGTGCACTCTTTGACTGGACATACTGAATCTGTAAGTGCTTAAATTACACTTGGCATGGATTTGACACTGTTTTTTACAACAATCTTTTGGACTTGAAACTTACGTAAATTCTAACCCTAGTAGTTTGACTGGGCCTTTATTATGTTAATGCTTTAGTTGAATCTCAAGTTTAAGCTACTAAGCAATTTCCATTGAATGGTTGTAAGACAATCATTTATTTATTTTTAATGCGACCTTGAAAGAGGGGTTTTATTGAGGTGATATTTCAAAATGTTATCTTTGCTCCCATGCATTGGTATTGTGTATTTAAATTCTCTGCATTTCTCAAAGGAGATGCACTCCATGCTTTTCCGTTGAACCCTGTTTTTCAACTAATTGAATAATTAATATTTTTTGATAGAAAAAACTTGGGACTTGCAAAATCAAACACCATCGTATGACGGAACCTGTTTAACTTAGATTATAGAAATGTAAGGTTCACATATAATTTTCATGTTACAGCATTCCCCCCCCCCCACCCCCCCAAAATCCATTGCTCTTTTTCCCCCAATACCTTGTCTAACTCACAGCAATTCCCATATGAAGATAAAATTTGATTTCTAAATAAATTAATCAGTGAGGTTGGCGCATTCTTCATTGAACAAATTGAGTTTGTTGTATCAAAACTGCCTAACATAATCACATCATAACAATAGAAATATTGATTAGGCATTAAATTTTGAAAGAAGAATCGAGGTGCAAAATTTCTGGAAGCAACAGAATCTGTAAGACCCATGCAAATTTTTTTTTTTTTTTTGCCTTGTTGGCTTCTTGGAAGTATACCTGAATCATCAATCAGTTTAACTTCTGGGATCCAAATCGAAACCATTTTCAAGCACATGGTTGTACTGGCCTTTTCCTGAATCTGGAAGAATGATGCCAGCAAGGATGAATCTGGAACACAAAGAGCATGGTGGACAGAGCTGAGTTTCGACTTGAAGGAAAGTGGTAGACTATGGTGGTGCATGGAGCTGTGTGTTTCAAATGGAAAAGGGGAACTTTGAGATTTGGATTTCAGATATTGAATACAAGGGTGAAGATAAATTGAAGACAAACATTTAGCAGAATCAATGGATGAGATTCCATTTGGTCAAATAACGCACTTAACGAAAGGCGTGGTTTGCATTTCCCAAGCAAATTGTAGAGGATTTAGACGCTTAGTGTTGCATATTAATTCACTTTTAAGCTGTGCATTTGACTGCTATTGATAGGAATGTGCATGTGCCACGTCCTTTACTGGTGTACAGTAGAAGGAAACGTGATGTTCAGGTTTAGAAGTAGTGGGTGGTTATTTTAGTCATGTTTCTTTATATGCTTTTAGTCTGATTTAATTATCTTTTTAGGAGTCAGTTATTAGGAGTTAGTAGGAAGTGGCTAGCGGTTATTTATGT
The DNA here is from genome assembly GCA_963210345.1 of Inga oerstediana. NCBI lineage: Eukaryota > Viridiplantae > Streptophyta > Magnoliopsida > Fabales > Fabaceae > Inga > Inga oerstediana. Next base: position 73,258,674 of record OY723399.1, on the reverse strand, counting down.
AGCAGTTTCCATCAGTTGGGTTGTCCTGGGTATTAATATGCCTTATGATAATGAAAACGACAGGGAATGATTTTATGGAAAAAGCTATCTCTCTATTGGGTTTAGAGGGAAGATCCTGACTCTAAACATTCTCAATTCCCCTTCTTCTTCTTCTTCTTCTGTCTATCTCTCTACTTCTCATTCTTTCATCTGAATGCCTGTAGGTTACTATAACCTACCAATTTGGTATCAGAGAAGTTCTGATTCAGACCTGTGAAACATGGTTACCACACGCTCTGGAAATCAGGACCAGAGTGCCCACAATTCTGTTTCAAATCCACCTTTGCTTCCCAATCCACAACAAGACATCGCTCATGCTTCACCATCCTCTAATCTACCCGTGCAATCAGAATTCCAAGAATTCATATCACAGCAGATGGTGCTAATTCTTGCAAAAATGGGAAGGATGGATACTGACTTTTCTGAATTAAAGAAAGGAAAAGGCACCTTGGATCCTAAAGAATCCCACAGTGTTCTAGAAGGCGAGGAGACTAATCATGATACTCCCTGGTGAGACCACATACTAAGGTTGAATTCCCTAAGTATGATGGTGGAGACCCTAGAGGATGGATATTAAAAGCAGAAAAATATTTTAGATACTACCAGACTCCTGAAGACCTTAAAGTTGATGTTGCTGCTATCAACCTTGAAGGAGACGCGTTAGATGTCTTCACATGGATATCTTCTAACCGTACCATCAGATTCTGGGAGGAGTTGGTGGAGATTTTCCAAGAACAATTTGGTCCTGCAGAATTTCAGAATCCTGATGTCTATTTGTGCAGTGTCAAACAAATGGGTCAGTCCATGATTATAGACAAGAATTTGTTAGAAGATCATCAAGGGTTAAGGGATGGCCAGAACACTGCCTACTTGGAGTCTTTATTAATGGGCTGAAAACAGAGCTTCAATCGGACGTGAAGATACAGAAACCAAGGACGGTTTTTAGAGCCACGAGTCTTGCCATGGAATTTGAAGAGAAGATACAATCACAGAACCAGCCGCGATCTCAACAGCGATCCTATCTCTCTCGCGGTACAGAGGGAATTAATAATTATAAAGAAAATGAAAGTTTTGCCTACTCTAAACCGTTTCAGAGTTATGGGCCGAGTTTTTCTCCCACTATTACCACGCCTAGCCCGTTGCAGAAACAATGGCCGAATCCAATTCAAAATTTGAATTCGGCAACTTCCTCTTATTCCGCAACCAATGAGTCCGAGAAGCAGTATCGTCGAGATAAAGGCTTATGCTTCCGTTGTGGGGATAAGTTTATATTCGGGCATCGCTGCAAAAATTCTTCTTTTAAATTAATGGAGATCACGGATGAAGCTGACAGCCAAGAAGACGACAACTCAAGTGGCGAACAAACAAGTGGAGGTGAATTTGCAGAAATTTCATTACAAGCAATACTGGGCAGTCCTTCAATTACCACCATGAAAGTTCAGGGCAGCCTCAACTCGAAGTTAACTCTGATCTTAATAGACAGTGGGTCCACACATAATTTTGTGTCTGAAAAACTTGTGGCAGAGCTGAAACTACAAACGTCTACCCTTCCCTCCTTTGGCGTTCAGGTTGGTAATGGGAATATCATACCTTGCAATTCTATTTGTAGACAATTGGAAGTACAAGTTCAGAGTTTGGTGATCAAGGAGGATTTTTTCCCATTTGCAATTGGGGGGTCAGACATGGTGTTAGGGATCAAGTGGCTAGCATCGCTTAATACTGTGGAGGCAAATTGGCAGCAAATGTATATGGTTTTCTGGTCAAATGGTAAACGATACAAATTACAAGGTACTCCCCAGCCTAGCAAAACAATAGCTGCGCTGCAAACAATTACCTGTGAAGATTATGATACCTATCGAGAAAGGAAAACTCAACAGCTCTTAGAATTTTATGAGTTGCTGGACCTTTACTCTTTTGTGTTCCAAGAACCAGAACAGCTACCCCTCTCCGAACTCATTCTCATGCCATCTTACTACGACCAGGGTCATCTCCTCCTAATATAAGGCCTTACAGGTACCCACACTCCCATAAAGATGAGATTGAGCAACAAATTGAAGAACTTCTTACTAAAGGGTTTATCCGTCCTAGCGTTAGCCCTTTCGCAAGTCCAGTGCTTCTGGTGCCCAAAAAGGATTCTTCTTGGCGACTATGCATTGATTATAGGCAGCTTAACAAAATAATAGTTCCAGATAAGTACCCCATCCCAAATATAGATGAGCTTATAGATGAACTATATGGAGCAACTTATTTTTCTAAGATTGATTTACGTTCTGGTTATCACCAAATCAGAGTCAATCCTTCTGATATTCATAAAACAGCTTTTAGGACACATTCTGGACATTATGAATTCCTGGTTATGCCCTTTGGCTTGATCAATGCTCCATCCACCTTCCAAGCTGCAACGAATGAGCTTTTTCGCCCGTATCTCCGCAAGTTTATCCTTGTTTTCTTCGATGACATTCTAGTCTACAGTACTGACTTGCAGGAACACCACAACCATATACAGATTGTTCTTCAACTCTTGTACCAGCATAAGTACTTTGCAAATCCAAAGAAATGTCACTTTACTCAGCTTGAGATGGCCTTTTTGGGTCACATGGTCTCAAGCAAAGGAGTTGCCGTGGATCCAGAAAAGATTGCAGCAATCACCACTTGGCCACTTCCTCAAAATTTATCTGATTTAAGGGGGTTTTTGGGATTGACAGGATACTACAGACTCTTTATGCGTAATTATGGCTTAATAGCTAAACCCTTAAAAGACATGACCAAGAAAAACTCTTTCCTTTGGTCTGATGCCTCTAAACGAGCTTTTCATGCATTAAAGGAAGCCCTTGTTCAAGTCCCGGTGTTGCAATTGCCTGACTTCTCTCAACCTTTTATAGTTGAGTGCAATGCATCCTCTATTGGCCTGGGTGCTGTGCTGCAACAAAATGGTCATCCTATTGCTTATTATAGCAAGGGGTTGTCTTATTCTAACAGGCACAAATCTGTATATGATAGGGAGCTCTTAGCATTAGTTTCTGCATTACAGAAGTGGAAGCACTACCTGTTAGGAAGGAGATTTGAGGTCTTAACTGATCACTGCAGCCTTAAATATTTGCTAGAACAAAGATTCACTACACCTGAGCAGCAGTGTATGATGATGAAATTATTGCCCTTTGACTTTGAGATCAAATACCGCGCTGGTACATCCAATCAAAGTGCTGATGCCTTATCAAGGTTCCCTTGTTCAGCAGACCTTTTTGCCATAAGTATCCCACAAGCTTCAGACTTTGATGATTTGGAGCAAGAATTATCTCAAGATGTGTACACCGCTTCCATTATCTCCTCTCTGAAAGAGGACCCCCAATCTTGTCCAAATTTTGTCATGTCTGCTGGGAAACTTTACTTTAAAGGACGCTTGGTAATACCAGCTCCTTCGAATTTGAGCCAGAAATTATTGACAGATGCACACTCATCACCACTGGGTGGTCATGGAGGAGTCCTTAAAACCTTGAAGAGATTGCAACAACACTTCTATTGGCGACACATGAAAGAGGATGTCATGAGGTATGTTCAAACCTGCCATGTATGCCAGCAAAATAAATACCTGCCTCAAGCAGCCGCTGGTTTATTACAACCACTAAATATACTGGAGAAGATATGGGAAGAACTTTCTATTGATTTCATTACGGGACTACCTAAGTCACATTCCATGGATATGATCTTAGTAGTGGTAGACCGTTTCAGCAAATATCCCCACTGCATTGGATTAGCAAGACCTGTCACGGCTAAATCCATTGCTGCTGTGTGCTGCAAAGAGGTCATTAGACTTCATGGCTTTCCCAAATCAATAGTTTCTGACCGTGACCCTCTCTTTTTAAGTTCTTTTTGGCAGGAATTGTTTAAACTAAGTGGCACACAACTAAGAATGAGTTCAGCTTATCATCCTCAATCAGATGGGCAAACCGAGGTAGTGAATCGGTGCTTAGAAACCTATTTACGTTGCTTCTCTCGAGAACATCCAAAGCAATGGGGCAAAATACTCCATTGGGCAGAACTCTCTTACAACACCGGCTTTCATACCGCTTCTGGTTCCACCCCTTTCCAAATTGTTTATGGGCGGGTCGCACCTACACTTTGGCCATATACTAAGGGGTCCACCAAAATTGCAGAACTAGAGGAGCACTTTGAAGAAAGGGACGCTGTTTTAGCCACTATAAGGGATAATCTGCGTGCAGCACAATCCAAAATGAAGGCGCAAGCTGATTCTAAGCGCAGGGATGTCGAATTTGCTCCAGGTGACTTAGTCCTTCTCAAGTTGCAACCCTACAGACAGCAAACATTGGCCAAGCGCCGTTATGAGAAGCTTTCCCCTCGCTATTTTGGCCCATATCCAGTTATCCAAAAGATTGGTACAGTCGCATATGAATTGCAGCTCCCTCTTGGCTCCAAAGCTCACCCGGTTTTTCATGTCTCACTTCTTCGCGCAGCACGTGGTTATACTGCCGCTGACTCACAAACCCCACTACCAATCAATGATGATTGGGAACTTCAGCTCCAACCCGAGCAAGTGTTGGACACTAGGAGCATTGACAGGGAAGGCATCAAGGACGTTGAGTTACTCATCAAGTGGCAAACCAGACCTATTGAAGAATCTAGTTGGGAACTTTATGACTCAATGGCTGCACAGTTCCCGCATTTTCTCCTTGAGGACAAGGCGAATCTTTTAGGGGGGGTATTGATAGGAATGTGCAGGTGCCACGTCCTTTACTAGTGTACAGTAGAAGGAAACGTGATGTTCAGGTTTAGAAGTAGTGGGTGGTTATTTTAGTCATGTTTCTTTATATGCTTTTAGTCTGATTTAATTATCCTTTTAGGAGTCAGTTATTAGGAGTTAGTAGGAAGTGGCTAGCGGTTATTTATGTAGCAGTTTCCATCAGTTGGGTTGTCCTGGGTATTAATATGCCTTATGATAATGAAAAGGACAGGGAATGATTTTATGGAGAAAGCTATCTCTCTATTGGGTTTAGAGGGAAGATCCTGACTCTAAACATTCTCAATTCCCCTTCTTCTTCTTCTTCTTCTTCTTCTTCTTCTTCTTCTTCTGTCTATCTCTCTACTTCTCATTCTTTCATCTGAATGCCTGTAGGTTACTATAACCTACCAGCTATCTTCTTTTATATTCATTAATTGCTAACTTTATTCTCTTGATTTTAAGTAAATTAGAGGATGGAAAAGATTTGATGATTTCTTGATGCTTTTGCTTTTGATTTAACTTGCTTATCTACTTTGATGCTTTGCTTATGCTAGACATATGTTCTGGATGTTCATCCATTCAATCCCCGGATAGCTATGAGTGCTGGATATGATGGAAGAACCATTGTGTGGGATGTGAGTCAACAGTTACTTTTATTTCATTGCAGATTCTTAGGCAGTCTTATATTTTATTAAATACCTCCGCATCATGACTTTTAGATATGGGAAGGAAAGCCTATTCGGACATATGAGATGTCGCGTTTCAAGCTGGTTGATGGAAAATTTTCCCCGTAAGTACCTTGATAGTGCCATCATAGAACCTTATTGTGAACCAGTTTATCTTGTTTAAAGGTTATTATCTTGCATCATTATAATTTTTATTTATGCTAATACTGATACTGATTCTGTAGTTTGTGTATGTATTCAGAATGCTCTAATTTCCTGCCCTCATATCATGTACTAGTGTTAGAGATTATAAATAAAGAAAAGAAAACTATTTGTTGGCCTTCACTTAGCTGCACAAGCTCTTGAATTAAGTGATGTTTAACATTGTAGTGAAGCTTTTATTACAAAGTGGTCAGGAGTTCAACTCTTTCCCTTTCTCATCCTCTTAATGAAAATTAAATTCTTCAAGGGATAATGGGCTTGCATTTTATCCACACATCACATCTAAGGATTTTTCATGTGAAGGAAGTGTGTTAGAGATTATTATAAAGAGTATTTTTGGGACTTCATTTAACTATTTAAGCTTGAATTAAAATGCTCCTTGAAAGTTAGTATCTTTTGACATTTGAGTTATTTGGTGCACTATCTTCTTAATTTTGTTAGCTTAGATGTTAATATGCTTTCAAGATACCAATATGCATAGAACGATACCATTTCTTGAGGCATCTCAAAAACTAGGAATCTCACATCCTTTAATTTTAACATCACAAATTTTTTTGTTAAATGTTAAATATATGCTTTCTTTGACAACTTTCAATTATTACACTCATACCAAAGCTGGGAATCTGATACCAAACTTAAGGTATTAGTCTTACCAAACAGCTCCTTAGTTGTGTCCCTCACTTGAATCCCAAACCTCTCATAGAGTATTATAATTTTTGTGTTTTTTTGTTTTCTTTAATGGTCAGATAATATTTCTTTTGACTTGATAAATTGACACACCATTTTGCTTAAGGATTGACCTTGTGTTGTATTTATCTGTGGAAATTTGCAAGTGTTGAAGGAATTTAGTAAGTCTCAAGTATTAGGAAAGTCCTTCAATTCTTTATGATCAGGGAAGTAGTTTCATGAACCCAAAGTAATGCTTTAGATGGTACAAATTATAAATGGATGTCTGAAACATCAAGAACCAAACAATCAAAGATTTGAAGAAACGAATATGCACCAAAAGTCAGTGTATATGTGCCTTTCATTTTAATATCTAAATTATTGATATTTGGTTTTTGTTGAAATTTCTGTTGGCAATGTAGAGATGGGACATCGATCATACTTTCGGATGATGTTGGTCAATTATACATATTAAGCACTGGTCAGGGTGAGTCTCAAAATGATGCCAAATATGATCAGGTACATACTCCAACAACTTTATGCTTCTGCTGTTTCTATCGAATCTGTTCTAGTTATAATTTTGTCTACACATGATGGGCAGTTCTTCCTTGGTGATTATCGCCCTCTTATTCTAGATACCCATGGTGGTGTACTTGACCAGGTTAGTTGGTTAACTGTGCTTCCGTTCCTCTTTTCCAATTTGGATAACCTTATAATGTCTATCTGGCTTATGGGTGTTAAAAAAATGAGAGGAAGATGGACTTTAAAAGGAAAGAAAAAGAAAAGAAGTTGAAGAAAAAGGCGGGAAAGGCACAAATGCGCAAATGAGACACCGTATTTTTAATTTGAGCCTCTAAATACAAGGCACTTCCTTTTATTAGGAAAGTGATGGTCCCAGAGTGATGAGAACCTCAATGTATTTACAGATCCATAGTCTAACTTGCTGTGTGATGATTGGGGAGAAGATGATGCTGAGGTTTAGTACATTATTTACTCTTGTACAAACTGACAGATGTTATAGATGCATTTTATAATGAAGCATTTACTGTCCTGAGTCCTTTCGTTGAGTGATAAATTTCTTGATAGAGTTTTGTCCTTTAAAAGGATTTTTGAGTAGACAAACCTAAAGAGGTGTGTTGTGTTAACTGTTTTGCTTAACTGTATTCTCTATGGAACCTTCCTGAAGATGGCTTGTTCTTAATTCAACATCAAGTATCATACTTCAAAACTTCATATTTGTCTCAGGAAACTCAGCTTGTTCCATATCGACGAAATTTGCAAGATCTGCTATGCGATTCAGGTTTCTATTTTTTGTTCTTGTATCTGTCCTTTGTATGTATATACTTTGCAGTATATTATCTTTGTTTCTTTCACCTCTCACTTCCCCATGCGTTTGTTCCCTGCTGTCAAATTTTTCAGCAATGATACCATACCCTGAACCCTATCAGAGTGAATATCAACAAAGACGTTTAGGATCTTTAGGCATTGAGTGGCGCCCTTCATCACTAAGGCTTGCTGTTGGTCCTGACTTTAGTCTGGACCCAGAATTTCAGATGCTTCCATTGGCGGACTTGGACATGCCAGCAGAACCACTGCCTGAATTTATAGATGCCATGAATTGGGAACCAGAAAATGAAGTGCATAGTGATGATACGGATTCAGAGTATAATGTCACTGAAGACTACTCTTCTGGGGGCGAGAAAGAATGTTCAAGTTCTGATGCCTCCGGTGATCCAGGTTGCAGTATAGATGTCAGTGAGGGGGAGGGGACTTACATGGATGGCAATCGTAGATTAAAAAGGAAAAAACATAAGACTGATGTAAGTATCTGGGAAGAGAATTTGGTTTACTGTTCTTTATTAACATTGCAATTACTTTGAATTACTCTCATTTCCTTTTCTTCAGGCTGAGATTATGACTTCTTCTGGGAGACGTGTGAAAAGGAGGAATTTGGATGTGTGTGATGATAATGCCTTAAGGAACAACCGAAGTAGGAAAGGAAAAAGTGTCCGGAAAGCATCAAGTAGGAGATCATCTAAATCAAAATCTTCAAGGCCTCGAAGAGCTGCTGCTCGCAATGCTCTGCATTTATTTTCTAGAATTACAGGTACACCAACAGATGGAGAAGAAGATAGTTTTGATGGTGATTTTTCAGGTAGTGAATCATCAACGCTAGAGTCTGAAAGTGACGAATCTGGTAGAGATTTGCATAATGATCAACAAAGACATATGAAGGGGAAGGAAGTATTAGCATTGGACGAATCTGAGGACATGAAATCTCATGAACTCCCTGAGACTCGTACTAATGCAGTGAACAGGAGGAGATTGGTTCTTAAGTTGCCAGTTCGAGATTCTAGATCTGTGCTTGAGACCGCTGAGGATAAGTTTGACAATCAAGCTGAGTTGATTGCCTCATCATCAAATTCTGCCCAGCAAGCTACCGATGTTAATTCTGAAAGTTTAAATCATCATAAAACGGAAAGAGGCCAAGGTAACTCAGATCATGTAAAAGATACTGTAGACTTGTTTGTTGGCTATATGAAAAGAGAAATTCGATGGGGAGGGGTTAGGGCTCGTACATCTAGGTGTTCAAGATCAGGAGAAGCTGTGTCATCAGATGCAAATGCCAGATCTGTTATTTGTTTTAATGATAAACAAAATTTTTTCAATGTTCATGAGAAAGAGGAAAAGGATTTTGGTACCCTGTCCCCTCCTTTGGAAATCCAAACAGAAGAGGTAAATATAGATAATTTGACTGTAATCAATGAGAATGGTGTTGCTACTGCCTCGGAGCTTCATAATACTTCGGCAAGTGAAATTTGGCCCTTGGCTTCTAGCAATTATAGGGCTAAAGATGAAGCTCTAACTTCTGACGTGGATGCTCTGCACACCACTATTGGTTCTGTCAACCACAGTAGGGGGCCTGATCATCTGTTGGAACCATATATTGGTTTTCCTTCTGTTTCAACAAAGGTAAGGTCTAAAAGGAGTTCAAGGGACCTTGAAAATCCAGCCAAGAATGAAATAAAATCTTTAGTGCCAAAGAATGGTTGTTCTGGCACTACAGTAAATGATTTGAACGAGGAACAGAATGTAGCTTTTGCTGCGGACGACAATATTATAGCAAAATCAAATGAAGGAGATAATGGAGTTCAAGAGATAAATGCACAGGTTGACAACAATTTTACATCACATGATTCACTAGAGCCCCAGTCACACAGAGATAAAATGTATAAAGCTGTTTATAGAAGATCAAGGTCACATAAGGCTGTGACTAATCCAGGGGATGGCCCGGGAGAATCCACTTCAAATGGGAGTAATATTAATCTCAATTTGGCTGTGGACCACATCATTGGAACAACTGAACCAGCTCATACTGCTCAGTCCTTAGATGTGAAACCAGCTACTTCTGACCTTAAGGGATGGAATAATCATCAAGTTGATGAATATTGTACTATTAGAAGTCCCCAGCATGGTTCCTCAAACAGAGGACAACCTACAGAAGAAGAGCAAGGTTCTAATTCAAAAATCACAGTTGGATTGAGGTCCACCAGGAATCGGAGGGTTAGTTATCATCATATCCACGAGAGTAGTCCTCCAAGTAGGAAAAAGTCATCCCAATCAACTACTAAAGGGTCATGGTTGATGTTGTCAACACACGAGGAAGGATGCAGATATATCCCCCAGCAGGCAGATGAAGTTGTATATCTGAGACAGGTTAGTTAAATAGGTTATAATTATTGCCTCTGATGGCAACCTTTAACTTCAGCACTCATTGATATTTCTGTTTTTTTCAGATTTGTATTTTTGTAAGCTTTAATTATAATGTGCCATTTGCAAATATTTGTTTCACAGGGGCACCAGGAGTATATAGAATATAGTGGTGCAAGAGAATCAGGCCCGTGGACGTCATTGAAGGGACAAGTAAGAGCTGTAGAATACTGTAGAGTTCGAAGCCTTGAGTATTCTACAGTTCCAGGGTCTGGCGATAGCTGCTGCAAGATGATCCTTCAATTTGTAGATCCTGCTTCAAGTGTGGCTGGCAAATCTTTTAAGTTGTCCCTACCAGAAGTGACTGGTTTTCCAGATTTTCTTGTTGAAAGAACTAGGTTTGATGCTGCAATGACAAGAAATTGGACACACAGGGATAAATGTAGGGTTTGGTGGAAAAACGAGGGTGACTTTGATGGGAGTTGGTGGGATGGCCGTATTCTGTGTGTTAAACCCAAGTCTTCTGAATTTCCAGACAGTCCATGGGAGAGGTATACCATTCGATACAAGAACGATCCTATGGAAACACATTTACATAGCCCTTGGGAGCTTTTTGATGCTGATACTGAATGGGAACAACCTCATATTGATGATTCAAAGCGAAATAAGCTTCTATGTGCCTTAAAAAAATTGCTGCAGTCAGGCGACAGAGATCAGGTATGTGGTTTAACGTTCTTTATGCTAGGGTTTGGATACCTCTGGGATGCAAGAGGGTAAGTATTCATCTTTTTCCCCCTTTTTGTTATGAATATGTAGGATCGATATGGAGTACGCGAACTGAGTGAAGTTTCAAATAAGTCAAAGTTTATAAACAGGTATATTCATCTATCTAGCCTTTTAAAACCAGACTCTTTAGTTTATCAACATTTTCTTCCTCAAACATCTCTGGAAATTATGCAGGTTTCCTGTTCCTCTCACCCTTGAGTTGATACACTCAAGGCTGGAGAACAGTTACTACCGGACTTTAGATGCACTTGAGCATGATATGACCGTTCTTCTGTTGAATTCTTCTTCGTTCTTTGAAAAGGATGCAGAGCTCTCTGCAAAAATAAAGCGCCTATCTGAATGGTTTACACGGACATTTTCATCTCTATAGCCCTTAGGTTGCGACTGAGGTTGACCAGCATTGAGGCTGAAGCTGGCCCAGCTGTTCATTTCCTGCATGTAATTTTGTAGATAGATTATTTATGGTACCTTTAATTAGGTTTTTTCCCCGTTTTCTAGTGTTAGGGGAATTCTCAGGTGGGAAAGATAGGGAGCAACATGAGGAGAAAGTAGCAGTTTGCTGAGGAAAATTTCTGCAGCAAAATTCATTGTTGTACAGAGAACATCATTGATTACAAATGAAAAAGTTAACATGCGGAAGATCTGGTCCTCATTTCCAGATTGGGCTTGTTTCCAAAGCTATTTTATTTTGTTGAATTATTCTTTACTTGAAAACAGCCTCTCCACTTGTAGGGGTAAGACTGCGGATATCTTACCCTCTCCAATCCCTAAACCCGCCATTGGGCCTCCCTTTATTCTTCACTTGATATCAGTTTGAAATTTCTTTCCTAAACAATTTAGTCATTTATTAAAAAAAAGTACTTATTATTTTTAAAATTTCAGTATAATTTATAATGCTCATTTTAATTTACAATTTTTATTTTAAGTAGAAATTAGTGTGTTTCAAATCTTCCCAGGCACTATAGGAGGGAGCCGGTACAATCCAGTGGAATATGGCGCATTGTATGATGTTGGCTGTGTATGTTTTATCTATATGTCGATGGGCTCTTGTACTATTAATGTACTTACTCCCCTTGCGTGTGTAACTGTATATTGTAGTAATAATTATTTAATATATAAGTCTCTTCTCTTTTGTAAAACGTTCTTTCACATGCACGGACTCATCTGAAGAGGGACCAAAAGAAGAGCAGCTCTATACATCACAATGTGAGATTCGACCTCAAACAAACAATAGAAGTGTACTTTCTTGCTGTATCAAATAAAAAAAATATTCTTCCTATCTTTAATATAAAGCATATTTTAAGAATTCATCTTGATCCTAAATGTAAGATAAATTTTTTATATTTATCAATGTTCTTCTAATTTACCCCTATTAATGCCCCTCAACCATAATCATAAAAAGGGAATAAGTGAATTAAAGAACATAACTAGGGTGTTTTAAAAAATACATATTATATTAATCAATTTTTTTAATCTAATCAAATTAAGTAAATATGTCTTATATTAATAACAAGTGAAGTACTAAAAGTGTACTTTCCAAGTGCTTTCTCTGGACACAAATCGACTTTAAACTTTTAATTTGAAATGCAGGCGAAAGAAATAGAAATAGCCTTGCCTTTGTACCAAAAACGGATTCACTACATTGAAAAATATCAACCTCTTTCCTTCCAGGTTGAATTTGCAATACACGTACACTATATTCTTGAAAGGTTTGATTCAATAAAGAAAGAGTACATCATCTGATAATAAACAACATACGTACTTGGAGCTTGTTTGGATTTGTTTGTGATAAAACGCAAACTAAAATAAAACTCTTCCCACATATTCTTCTCATAAAGATTAAAGACAGATTAAGGCTTCAAAACGTCAATCTAAACAAGCACTTAATAATGTAACCTTGTAGCTATCCCAACGACATTACAACCATGTTTTAGATTTCCCTTGGAGGCCCCAAACAGACGCCCAAACATGCGCCCTTCAACAACCATCCTCTACTGCTCAAGGATCTCAAGGAAGACAACAATTTAAAAAAAATAATGGGAATTGAAAAGGATCTTACAATCACTAGGCAGAAAGCAACAAAAATTGACAGGAAAGATAAAATCTAACTTCTGATAACCTTCAAGATAACATGATTTCATATGCTAAAACAAGCCAGCCAGAATAGAACGCCAGCTTATGTATTTACCCAAACCAGAACACGCAGATTGTTTTAGTTTTGCGAGAGGAGTGAACATAGTCTAGAGGAATCATGATCCAGATTATCACCAGTGCCATTCCGCGTGTTCGTATTCAAACATCTTCAGCGTCTTCTACCATGTCTGCGCTTTCTCCTGCTCCTTCTATCACCAGAATCAGAATCTGAATCCAAATCAGAATCAGAATCAGAAGATTCTGATGATGTGCTGTACCTTCTTCTCCTTCCCCTCTTCTGCAGCTTCTTCCTCCTTCGCCGTCTTTCTTCCTCTGAACCGGATGATGAGCTATAACCTGAACTACTTTCCGAAGTATAATCTGACCAAGTAACTGATGATGACTCGCTATCAGTTTCAAAAACTGAATCCTCACTACTGCTATCGGAATCAGAGTCTGACCGATGCTTTCTCTTGCTTTTCTTAGAAGTATAACTCTTTCCAACCTTTTCCTCCTTAGTAACAGGATCATTATCCAAATCATAGGTCACAGACACATTCACCCTCAATTTAGGATTTTTGAGTTGCTGCGTCCTGGATGGTCGTGAGATGTAAACCCGCTCTTTCTTGCATTCGTATGTCCAGTGACCACTTTGGAAACACTTTTGGCATTGTGCTGTGCTACCGACAGTTGACATGTTGGGTTTAAGGTCTTTCCTTTCACCTAATTTAACGGCTTTCTCAGTACTCATCAAATACATTTGCCTCTTTGCTTCCCTTTTCTCCTGCCACCTGCTAGGTCCTTCTTCCTTTTGACCATAAGCGTTCACGTTCCTGGCTACCGCAGCTGCAGCGCGTTCAGCCTGAGCACGACTAAGACCTTTAGCAGCACTCAAGGCCGCAGCCTTGATTCTATCAGCTGCAGCCTGAGCTTTCTCTTCCTTCTTACCAGACATCTTTTATGCCCTTATGTGTATCACAAAGGACAACTGCAAAATAAGTTGAAATATACTCAAAACCAATCCTATAACCAGCAATTTTATACCATTTCAATCATTCAAATATACCAATTCTCAAATAAATGGCATATGAAATCTTTTTTTTTTTTTTTTTGGGGCCAGACATGTCATGAAATCAAGCAAAAATTTAAAGACGAAACCCCCAGGGTGAAATACAGTACTTGAACTGGTGATACATAGAAGTTTCCAAAAGTTGCTTAATTAATCATATTAGCATGACAACTAGTTTCCAAAACCCCCTTTTCACAATAACCATCCACAATCTGAGTTTTACAACCTGAACCTTAAATACGACAAAGACGGTGGATCATATAGATGGTATAGTCTCTTCTCCAAGCATTTACACAGAGATCATAGTTGACACTTGAAGGGGTAATTATATAATTTAGAAATAATGATATTAATCCAGAGAGCTAATTTCCTCATCAATTTCACTCAATTTATGAAAACAATCAAATAATGAAACATATTGTCACTTTGCATTCCCGTTATCATTACTCTCGTATTCTCTTCAACCCCAAATTTATAATTCTAGACAAAGACTAAAACTTTAAACAACACATCTCAGATTAATTCCAGAAATCAATTGAAAAACAATTGAAACATCAGTAAACTGAACCAAATAATCAAAATTCAAACTTATGACGGTCCAAAAGCACGAAACAAACATATACAAGCATGAAATGCACAGCCCGATCATCTAATCGGGATTTGAAGACCGAGCTTCCAGAAAAACGAATTATTTTTAGAGAAGGACTTACAGGCGTAAACGATGGGACAAAAGATGTGAAAATACAAAGATCCATAAAGCGAGAGATTATAAATGATAGGAGCTTCAAGAACCCTTGTGGTTTCGAAGTCGGTTGCAGGGAGAAATTCCAAAAAAGTCCTCCAAGTAAAGCCGAATTCACACCAGAGAAGGGGATCTGGATAGCTATGGCACCGTAGGCTTAAGAAATTCAGAAATCAGCTGTTTTTGGTCACAGCCGAAAGCACCTTCCCGCTCCCGCCTTTCCCCCTTAAAATCTTCCATCAATTAGGCCTCTCATTTTATTTTTGACAAAATTTCGGAATTTTTTTAATTTGAAAATATTTAATTAGTGATTACCTATAAAATTTATTAATTTTTAATACTTAATATATTATAAAAAAAACTAATTTAGGATTTTGATATTTTAAAGGTACTTTTCTGAAATTGTCCCTTTATTTTTTTCCTTATCCTGATAGATATTAAATAGATGTTTTACCCAAAAAAAAGTACATTTTTAAATTTAAATATAAATAATTAGAATTTTAAAAAAATTATGAAAAAGTACTCATCACAAAATTGTGCAGCCCATATTTAATTAATCCAAAACGAAAGAACTTTACATATAGTTGAAGAATAATTACATCCACCTAAAATGATTTGCACACTTTTTTTAGATACCTTTGAATCAAATTTTGTGACGAGATTTTTCGGCCAATTTTTCTTAAATTTATTTTTTTTCGAGAAATAGAATCTTTTTTTTTTTTGATAAAGTATCAATTTTTCAAGAACCATTACCAATAAAAAAATATGAAGATAATAAGTTATTATATATTAAATTACTTATATAGGGGGAAGAGTAACCTGATATGTGCAATATAAAATCTCTCAATTTTGGGTTCCAATTCAGCCTCACAGGAAGAATATGGTCACTATTTCTCCTCCATTCAAGGATGTGAACATGTTTAAAAATGGTAAAATTGTGAAAAAATCCCTCATTGACAACTTATTTGTCAAATGGGACCTTCGCGTGCAGATTATCTTCCACGTGTGCAGAATATCTTCCCTGATGTTCAGATTATCTTCTTGGTGTGCAAAATTCTTCCCTATGCGTGTGCAGAAATCTTCTTTACGTGTGCAGAAATCTTCCCTCCGTGTGCAGATATATTCCCTCCATGTGCAAAATATCTTTCCAGGTCCTATTTAACAAATAAGTTGTCAATGAGGTCTTTTTTAGCAATTCTCCCTTTAAAAATTGGTATTAAATAAATAAGTTTTAACTAATAATACCCGGTTGCAAATTTAATAGAAAATATATTTTAAAGCTCTGTAATAAAATTATGAGACAAACTACACAAATATAATAAATTTTCTGTAGTATTCATGAACCCGGATCGGATTGGCCGATCCAGTCCAAAAACTGGCCAGTAAACCAGTTCGGTCCGGTTCACTATCTTTTTATTTTTTATATTTTCTTTAGGATTTCATATTAATAAATTTGAAATCTTCAAATTTTTACTGGTTTTGCCCTAATTAACTCCAGTTTTACCTCGATCTGACCCACTAACACTTAACCCAATATCCCAGCTAGTTCAGTGCCCCCATCTAAGTTCATAAACCTTGATTTTCTGAGCACCCACATCACTTAGACAGGCTAGCGCACCCCTCGAGTGATCTACAATAAATAGAAATTCACACAGAATTTTTTGGGTGGTCATAGAAGATTAGAAGTCATCACACAACATTATTATCTGGCATTTTCTCACATAATTAAATCAAACCAAATAATTGTAAGTCAAAATCAGTTTAGAAATAACATAATTCAAGCAGGGGAGTATCACTCGCACTCAGTAAGACCAGAGTCTTACATTTTCCTTGCAACAGCACGTCTTCTCCTTCTCTCTCTCTCTCTTATTATTCTCTCTGTTTTTTGATCGAGCTTATTATTCTCTCTCACTCTTCTTATTTGTGATTTCTGGTGAGAACATGCATGTATATATAATTGTTTTGCAGCTCATCTGTTTCCTTCTCACTATTCTTTTGAACTTTTCCCCCAAGCAAGACTATGCTTATCATCTATTAATATAATAACGTGGATGACATGTAGACCTATCAGCTTAGTATATTTGACAAATTAATGGTCAAATTTAACCTGAATGATAGTTAGGGCAAAACTGTTATGATTTGAAAACTTTTAAAGTAAAATTGAGATTTTTTTTTTTTTTTTTTACAATTTTTGGGGTTAAAATGGAACTTAACCCTAAAAGTTAATTTGTTGTGGTGGGGTGAAGTGAAATTTTCTCTTTTTTATTTTGGTGAGGTTTGAAATATATAAATATATGGGGAGGTTGGACTTGCTTGTTAATTACGGCTATATAAGAGATGCTGAGAAGTACAGAACACTTTCTCGCTCTCAAAATCCAGGCACACATATACAGAAAATATAATGTAACTGCGCTAACGCGAGGATGTGCATACACAATGCCCCATTAGTAGGCTTTTTTAGTGAAACTCTGTTTGTTTCTATTTTCTGTTTTTTTTTTGTTTTTAAAACAAATTTAAATTTAAAAAAAGATAATTGTTTTAAAAAAATCTATTTTACAATGACCTACGGCGGGGATTGACTGTCACCGATGGTGACATGGTGGTGGTCGTCACCAACGCTGACGTAATGATGGTTGGTGGCAGCAGTATGGTGTCAATAGTGGATATGTAACGATCACATTAATAAAAGGTGGTTTTCAACAAAGTAATCATGACTATGCATTATTTTTTTAAACAAACACAATTTGATATGATCTTTGTTCTTTCTTATGTTGATGATCTTAATGATTACCGGTACTAGTATAATAGTATTAAATTTCTTAAAGATGTTGAGGTCATCAATTACGGAAGCAAATACAAGTTCTAGACGAGAATCCTCTACAATAGTTTTGTTGAACACAAATGCTAGCTTTTTTCATTCTCTTTTTGGCTCCGGAATTTCCTTTTTTGGCATCACCACACTTCCACCACTTTGCTAGCTTTGTTCAAACTTCTTTTAGTCAAACTTTAGAATTCAAAAATCTATTTTTTACCCAAATGCATGTACCAGATCTGATTGTGAAAAAAGAGAGGAACTTATATAATAATAATAATAATAATAATAAATAGACAAGCATATAAGATTTGAGAAGTGATAAAGAGAAAGTTACCGTCGCAAATAGGGGCACCGAAGGGCATGATGAGAGGGAGAGGATGGCGAGAACACCGAAGGAGGCCATTTGAATCTATAAAATGTGGGTCTTTCTCCGTAACTCCTCTCAGAGAAATTGAAAAATGATGTCACAGAGAGAGAAAGGGGGGAGGAAAGCGTCCCTTTATTTAATATAAGGGACGAGCATCCCTTATATTCAATACAGTTTGCAAGAAAAATTTTAAATTACTTTAGACATCTCAAATTGAAAAAGGGATGTTTAAAATCCCACTTTAGACGTCCCAAATTCAATTTGAGACGTCTAAAGTAAAAAAAAAAAATTTTAGTTTAGAAAGTGGGACTTTAGAAGTCCCAAATTCAATTTGGGACGTCTAAAGTAAAATTTTTTTTAGTTTAGATGTCCCAAATGGAATTTGAGACGTCTAAAGTGTAAAAAAAAAAAAAAAAAAATTTTTAAACGTCTAAAGTGAGACTTTAGACGTCCCAAATTATATTTGGGTTGTCTAAAGTAACGTCTAAAGTAAAAAAAAAATAATTTTTTTTAACTTTAGATGTCCCAAATTTGGGACATTTAAAGTCCCACTTTAGACGTCCCAATTTTCATTTGGGACGTTTAAAGCTACCTAATTCCCACACAGAATTACAAAAATACCACCGCCTATGTTTTAGTCGTCCCTGTTTTAAAAAGAGACGTCCTTTAGGGTAGCAGAATCTATATTATGTAGTAGTGTCAATTTATGCAGCAACTAAAGAAATCTCACATGAAGGCTGCACTTAGATTGGTAAAATACCTAAAGGATAGCCCCAGTAAAGGGATTTTCCTTTCTACTAAAAATTCATCTATTCTTGAATGCCATTGTGATTCTGACCACGCAGGATATGCAGACACTAGGTGTTCTATAACAGGGTTTTTGGTCAGGTTTGGAGGCTCACTCATATGTTGGAAATCGAAGAAGCAGAGTGTGGTGTCAATTTCATCTGCTGAAGCAGAATATAGAGCACTTATGATGGCTATTGCGGAGCTGACTTAGATTATTGGGTTGATGAAAGAGTTGCATATTAGTAAAGTAAAGCCAGTTAGAGTATATTATGATAGTAGATCAGCCATTCACATAGCCACAAACCCTGTATTCCACGAATGCATGAAACTCATTGAAGTGGATTGGCATTTCGTGAGAGAAAAGTTGCTGGCTGGTATGATTGATTTCAAGTATGTACAGTCTGAGGAGTAATATGCGGACATCCTAACTAAAGCACTTGGTGGTGGACAACATAATTACATTCTCAACAAGCTTTGAGGGGGAGTGTAGAATATACTTGATATGCTGTAAATATATATTTTTAATAATAGGATAGGAAGTACTGTTAGTGAATTATATCAGGTGTTAATAATGGGCTTGTATATAATGTTGTTTAGGCCCACTAGCTCGTTAGGCTCAGCCAGATAGAATAGGGCTATTTATATATGCTTTTAGGACTTGATTGTATAGACTGATTAATCTTGGTATTTTGCTTAATGAGCAAATGTATTATTTAGTATATTTCTAGGCTCGCGCTCTCAATTTACATAAAAGCACCTAATAATACAAAATACTATAAGGCCTTTAGGTTTTAAAGTAACAATATGAGTATAAAGTAGTAGTATGTAGCCGATATGATAATATTAAAATTGATGTGTGGTTATACAAAAAAAAAATATTTGTAATGGATATATATATACAAAGTAAGTAAAATATATGGAAATGCCCAAGACAAGTTGTGTCTTGGACTTGTTCTGTAAATAGAACGCCTCTCCACTCTTAACTTCTCCCCAATTTAATGCTGCCACCCTAGGTGAAGAATGAACCTTAAGTGAAAATAGATTTCAATAAAGTCCAAATGAATAAATAAGGCCGGTGAAGTCTGCTATAGGTGGCCAATAATGGTGTTTTAATCAAATAAATTAATATTTTAAATACCCTTAATTAAATTTTAAAAATGATACCTACCCTCACTCCAATAAGGCCTCTTTCATCTTCTTGGATAGAGGCCCTCATGACATAGAATCCCTCTTACAAAAACTCTATCTTTCTGCACCCTCATTGATAAAAGCTCCTAAAAAATTGTTCTTGAAATGTATCGCTAACTTATTACTAACACTTCACAATTTTCGAAATTGATTTGAAGGTCACCAATCTTAATGTAATGGAGTTCCAACATATCTAGAACCATTGCTTCAACTAGAGAAACCCTGAGAAAAAAGCAAGGGAACCTTAGAATCTTATTGAACAAAAATGGTGATATTGTTCTTCCATTAATCAAGAAATTCGATTTTTGATAATGATATTAGTCCTAAGGAAGAGAACTAATCCTATGCAAATATCTTAAAATTATCAAATTGCATTAAAGTTCTATGAGATCTGTATTAGATTAATTCTAAATATGAAAAGACCACTTTACCTTCATTGATTTAGAAATAAAACAGAACGAATGAATGGAGGGTAAAGTAGCCTTTTCACATTTAGAATTAATCTAACCCATGTCCCATAAAACTTCAATGCAAATCTATACATTTATGAAGAATTTACTGAAAATTGGGCATTGCTATGAAAATACGAGCGAGACTGCAATGAGGCAACTCAAGAAAACAAGAAAAAATAAGGAGGAATTCTTTAATAATATTTTGTAAATATATTAATAATTTTTTAGTAAAACACTGATAATCAAAAGATTAAATTACATATTTTTTAAACAATTATTTAAATAGATTAAAGTCTCTGCCTCCTTTAAGGCTAATATATTCACATGAGTTAAATCAAAATAATATATTTTCTTTCAAAATTTATAATTTTTTAAAATACAAATTTTATCGAAATTAGATAACAAACCTATATTATATATTCTCAATTAACTAAACTGTTAAAATATTGAAATACTTGATTTTTTTTTAAAAAAAGCTTGTAGAAATAGATTGTAAAACTTGAAAATGAACTTTATTTGAATTAAAATGAAGATTGCAATTTACAAAACTTACATCACCTATGATAAATTCATGGGAAAATCCTAAAAAAATATCACTTGAACTTTAAAATTTTAAATTGATTTTGTTGACAATAAAAGTAATGGGATTGACAAAAAGAATAATGAGATTGACAATTCATGTTTTTGTTAAATCGCTAATTTGAGATTTTGAAGTTCAAGTGATATTTTCTTAAAATTTTTCCTAAATTCATAGGTGTAGATACCTATAAATATTGTTCTTTTTTTGTTTTGTTAAAAACGATAAACCTATTGACATGTGGCTACTAGTAATAGTTTTCATGTGTGACAGTGTCAGCATGTATATGTAAAGTATTGAAATTTTTATCACGATGACTTGTTATTCTAACTTTATTTTTTTATAATTTAATTTTTATAATATATTTATCTTAAATTAGGAAGTTATTGATTTAATTTTATTTCTTTAAAAATATTAAAAAAAGTATTTTCAGTTAAACTTGCTTAAAACCCGCAGGTCCGACCCTAACCCAATTGCATAAGGATCGGGCTTTAAAATTTGGGTGCTTTAGGAAAGTTAGGCCTAAACAGGAATCCGAGCCCGTAAAGGCGGGCTGTTATTTGACTTATTTCCGAACTCAAAAATTGGTGCTATGAGTTTTGAATACGATAAACGTTATTCATTTCATCTGTGCGCGCGTTGACGCTCTTTCAGAATTTTCCGTCGCCTTTTTCCGATCTGAATCTGAATCACTCAACAGTTGCGGATAACGGCGACAATGGCAGGGTCTCAGGTCTCGCACAGTCATCCCTATGAACCCAAGGACTTGCAGCTACCTGGTTATGTTCCCATAGTCCTCTCTCAGTCAACCATTGTTGGAGTCTACGGCGTCGCTTCTCTTCTCGTCGCCTCTTTCATTTGGATCTTATCAGGTGCCTTTATCCAATCTTTAGATTCATTCATTAGGTTCTTTTCTTGGTCCACAAGAATCGGTTGTCTGTTCTAAGTTGAAATGGACATTTCTATTCTTCAGTACTAGTAGTTGTGCTGATTGATTTTTCAATATTAGTTTAAATTTGTCGAGTTTCTTGATTGTTCGCAAGAAATATTAGTATAGTGCCCGTCTTGAACATGTTTTCTCCAGAATGGTTTCAATGTATAGGCTTTTTTCGAGAGCGAGTTTAAGTTATCTTCTCTCTGTTCTTGTATATGGTCTTTGCTGTTCCAGAATTCAATAGATTTTCCTGATTGCGCGTATCATTTTGTACGGTGCTTTACAATATTGTAAGATCTGCAATATTATACTGCGAAATGTTTCTTGGAATCTTGATTTGCCGTTGTCAAATTATACATTAATGAATTTTATGTGGAATTTTTGAGTATACTCTGAAGTCCGGGCCTGTTCATTCTGCTGCTTACACCATTTTTCTTCTTAAATTTAACGGCTCAATTGTGCTTTAAACAAGAACCATGGATAAAATTTTAGAACCCAATTAGTAGTTCGTGCACAAGGCAAACATATCATTTCATTTTAGGTGCCTCAGCTCTTCAACTTGACTAGAAAATCACTCAGTTAAGCGTGCATAATTTCTCACACGAGGTGCATTGCAAAATCATATGTTCTGCTTCAAATTTTAAGTGGTGCACATGGATTTTTTCTTTGTCATTCCTATGCAAATTTCTCCCATCTGCTAAGGGGAAATGATAATAGGATTCTCATTTTTTTCCTGCCGACATAACTGTTTGTCTTTTCACAGGACGCCTGGGCAAGATTACAAAAATTGATCGTGTGTTAATGTGCTGGTGGGCATTCACAGGCCTCACACATATTATTCTTGAAGGCTATTTTGTTTTCTCCCCGGAATTTTACAAGGATAAGACTGCCAACTACCTTGCTGAAGTTTGTGAGTCTTTTAATTGTTTTTTCACATTGCTCAAATCACATTCATAGCATCTCAACTTCTAGTTCCTTTCAATGAGTAAGGAGTTTTAGTTGATGAAAATCCTATATGAACAATTGACAGGGAAGGAATACAGCAAAGGGGATTCACGGTATGTTGCAAGGGATACAGCGACAGTTACTGTTGAAGGAATTACAGCAGTTTTGGAGGGTCCAGCTAGCCTTTTGGCCGTGTAAGTTAAAGATTGATAGGTTCAGGACAGAATAATGCAATAGATAGTCTGAAATCCTCTATTAAATAGGGAAACCTGAGGATTAAAATCATCAATTCCGGAAATGACTCACAGAAAACAGTAAGCAGCAACACAAAACCACTCACAGCCTGGTTTTTGAGAAGCAGGTCCTCTCTCCCCCAAAACAAAACAACACACTCCCTACAGACACACACAGCCCCCAAAATAACGCCTACATGCTACTTTGACATGTCAGAACAATTTGTTAATCTTTCTCCTTTCCATTGT
The DNA here is from genome assembly GCA_963210345.1 of Inga oerstediana. NCBI lineage: Eukaryota > Viridiplantae > Streptophyta > Magnoliopsida > Fabales > Fabaceae > Inga > Inga oerstediana. The sequence goes on along the minus strand of OY723399.1, from coordinate 73,235,354 downwards.
GCCCCTCATCTTGCTCATGACTAGCTTCCATTTGTTGGTTTGAGCTTTGCACCTTCTTGTGCCCCAGTTTCCCGTTTCTCTGATAAATCTGTCCCCATTTCCGAGTATCTGACCCATCAAATACCAAGATGACTAATGTTATGATGCTGAAATAAATAAGTCAATGTTTATAAATCCAGCCTAATTCTGGATTATCTTGTCATTTTCTTTTCTCTCATATTCCATGTTGGCCTTATGTTTATGCTGCCATTATGGATTACAGATACGCAATAGCTTCTGGAAAGCCATACAGCTATATACTTCAGTTTGCCATTTCTTTAGGACAGCTTTATGGAACTGCTGTATATTATATAACGGCAATATTGGAAGGTGGCAAGTTCGCTTCTAGCGCGTTTTACTACTATGCATACTACATTGGAGCAAATTTCTCTTGGATTGTGATACCTTCACTCATCTCCATTCGCTGTTGGAGGAAAATCTGCTTGGCCGTCCAGACCCAAGGCCAGACGAAAAAGACTAAAGTTCGCTGATTCTGAGTTTCTGGTTATTCAAAATGATCAGGTAGCTAATATTGGTGTGTATTTGGTGCATGTTTACTTGTAAGCATCGAGAGAATGTTCTCTCTTGTCAACTTCAAGCATGGGATGTTTCGAAATTTTCAGATTTGCTAGACGTTTTGAAATTTAATTCTCTTGAATTTGCTTATACTGAGAATAAAAATATGGATGGTCAGAATTACAACTTCCTCATTAATGCTCCTTGTCCATTTTTTTAGATTCAATTTACAAGATGTTCTTGTTCTGCGAAAAACTTGGATATTCCTGGCTAGTTTTACTGGTTTGAAAACGACAGTTTTTGGGGTCCCCTTCGAGTACTCGGGCATGAAAAACCTTGCAAACAAGGTTAATGTTTTTTTTTTTTTTGATACGATATAATGATATTTTCATTACTGTAAGGATAGAGAAGTACATAATACAACAAGAGAATAACAAAAGGCTCACAAACTAAAGGCCCAAACTATAAACCCTAACCACAATAATAACATTAATTTTAATAATAGCCAAACTAATGGGGGTAGTCACTGACAAGATCATCAGAAAAGTGTGCCATCTCTTCATTGGAATTTGCAGAAAGGAAATCGCTGTCACCGGCAATGACGCCATAGTAAGAGGTGGTGATTCGAAGGAGCCAATCCCAAAGGATTCACCGCTCTTGTAGGCAAAGAAACAATCAATAATGGTTTTTGAATAGTATGAGAGAACCCATACAAGTAGAACATCTACAGGCACCCAGTACAAATTTGGCACTGGAGCAGGAAGAGAACTCACCGTCAAGTACTCACAAAACAACGCCTCTTGGTGATGCATATGGCCAATATTATCGCCTTGGATTCGCCACCATCGACCAAACCTAACAACATTCCTCTGAGGGGTAGAGTATATAGCAGCAACAACCATCGACAAAATCCTTTCCCTAAAAACACAAATCTGAGCCACTAAATTGGGATATGATCTATTAGCTTTCGAGCTACCATCCATCCAAAAGGTGTCATATTCAGATTCCGCAGATCTGTTTATTGCCCGAAAAACAAAGTATACTACCACTAAAACCCAACACCACAAAGCCGATAAGAAAAGACGGATGTTCCCTCCACCGACGGAGACCACGGGGAGGGAGACGCCATAACTCGCATAAAGGTGAGGAAGGAGTCTTTCACTGCCTTAAGAAGGATCTGGAAAGGGAGAGGAAAAGCTCGCTGACAGATAGAGAAAGAGGGCCTATTCAAGTTCAAAGCCTGACCGCGTACAAGGTTATTGTTTTTGGCAATAAGAGGATATATACTTTTTAACGCCACAATGGGTTGCATTAAAGATTGATAAGACTTGTCATCTGTCAAGCTATTGTAGACCTTCGCCTTATATCTAACCGCTCTGCCATAGAAAAAATAAGTGACTTTTCTGGTATTTTCAAGTGGGTTAAGAAATAATTCTAACCTAACTTTCAGTTTTCCCTAATCATAAAATTAGGTTGAAGGCTTAATTATGATTTTGATATCTGATTTCTTGACTACTCTGGTCCTTAATATAATATATATTTATCTAATTTGATGATATTAAGACAATTAGTTAAGTTAGTTAATATGACATGTATTTTCTAAAATATCCTACCTATCTTTCTTAATTCTTTCCTTCATTCTCCTTCTTGATTATTGTTGAGGGGGCATCAATAGAGGTAATTAAGAGAATGTTAACAAACATGAAAAGTATATCTTATATTTAGGACTGAAATTAACTCTCCAAATATGTCTTATATTAAGAACCAGAGGAGTATTAACCTTTAATAACATCTGTTAGACTTATATTTAAACTCATATATTCCTTATGATTTTTACTACTTTTTGTTATCGGCCTTATTCTCTCCATCATGTTAACATTCTAGGGAGCTCCTTCGCCACCATCCCCGCTACCTCCTCCTCCACCACCACTGCCACCTCCTCCTCAGCCACCTCTCTTCCACTTGAAATGGAGGCTTTGATGTAGCTATTGGCAGGTCTTGACCGCCACACAAGGCGTCTCACGGCATATGCCAACAAGTTGAATATGAAGTTGAACCTCATACTTCTTCACAATGATGAGAATGAAGAGGGAAAAGAGGAGGAGGAGGACAACAGTGGTAGTGGTGATGATTGAACACCACTATTGTATTTTTAAAATATTTAAAAAAAGAGTAAGAAAAACAACTTCATACTTCATGGTTATTAATTAATAACTGTAAAGTATTCTTTTACCGTGGTTTCAAAGAACCAACATACTTTACAGTTCTACTTAATAAACTTAAATTAAAGCTTTCAAAACCTTTGCTCTTCTCGTGCTGATCGACTTTAGGTTCCTCCTTGTTTCCTAATGATCGTCAGGAGAACTAGGTACCCTTTTATTACGTAATATTCAACTTCCGTCCCTTCCAAAGTTCCAGACTTCTATTTAAACTCCCTATTTTCATTTGTTTTCCCTACATTTTCTTCATCGTCCCTCTCTTTTTGTTCTCTCAATTGCAAAGTGAAACGCCATGTGGAAGAATTGCTAGAAAGCTCTAGGTGTCATCCTCCACCTCCTCCTCTACATCAGCCACCACTACCTTCTCCTCCGCCTCCACATCCCATGCTTCCACAATAGGAGGAAATGTTGCGACATGCAGAACACATTGTCCATGCCATGAGAACGCTTTTTTTTATGTATGAATTGGAAGGATAATTTCATACTTGATGAGTGTGAGATTGGCCATGATCCTGACAATGATCCTAGCCACTCCTTTAGGGACGAGTAGCCTGATGAACTCGTCATTATTCTGTTTTTTAAATGAACTATTGTAAAAAAACAATACAGTACATTTCTCACGGTTATTAGAAAACAACCACTGTGAAATATAATAAATAATAGTGGGTTAACTATTTTTTTTCGAAACAACCATCATAAATTCATAGACAAATGATAGTGTTTATAAAATAACAGTCATGAAATTCATGGTGCAGGAAAAAACATATATAATTGCCCAGACTGATTCCTCTTCAACTTTTATCACACGCTTCATTTCCAACCTATTAAAACTCCCCATTTTCATATGTTTTCTTCATCCGTTTCCTTTGTTCTCCTTATCATCATGGTCAAGCAACGGCTGAAGAAATGTTGGAGATTCGTCCTCCCCAACTTTCACCTCCTCCTCCTCCTCATGTTGCTTCTGAAGACATGCTGGAGATTCCTCCTTCCCGACCTCCTCCTCCACCTGCTTTTCTTCCTCCGCCTGCTTCTCTTCATCCTCCTTCTCAACCTACTCCTATGTTTGCTTCTCTTCCTCCTTCTCTGGCCCGTGGTCGCTGCCGCTACTACTTTAACATTGTTCGTACTCATCTTTTCATATGATTCAAATTACTCCTCTGAAGATGATGGATAGGTTTTATTTATTTTTGTTTTTTAGTTTTATATATAAAAATATATTATTGTAATCGCTCAAACATATGTGTGTGTGTAATAATAATAACATACCTTATTGTTGTTATTAAAGAATCATGATAAACATATCTCTAGGTAAATTAATGAAATAACCGTTATAATGGTAAAAATATAATTAGTGGCTTTTACCAACTAACCGTTATGTAAGATCTTAAACATTATAGATTTGTTAATAACATACCTCATGGTTACTTTAATATGACCATTATAAAAACAAAACTATTAGTGGTTCTTATCAACTAACCATTATGTAAAACATAAAATCTGTAATGGGGGTTTGTTTGTAAAACCTCCAATTATTTTGACATTTGAAACTTTCACACTCGATCAAAAGCTCTAAGAAAGGTGTTTGTTCAACCTCAGAGGTTTCTTTCTTCAACTTCCAGCTGGGTTGACATAAGGTTTGTGTTTTTTCTTTCATTGTACATTTTTATCAATTTATTTTGGGCTCGGATGATTATTGGGTTTTGATTGGGGTTTTTGTTTCTAGATGATTTATGCTAGATAGGGTCTTTGAATAAACAGTAGATGTATGCCAATTGACTAACAAGAGACTACTGGGATGGAGCAACAGATTTCTTTGAGTTTGCATTTTCACATAATCCCCCAAAACAACAATTTGATTTTTTTCCCTTGTGTAAAATGTAGCAATGTACAGTGGTGTGATCGAGAAACTAGTATGTCGCACTTAGTGATTTGTTGAATTGATCTTACTTATACATGTTAGACGAGGCTTGAGGAGACAATCAGTGGGGTGATTAAACATACGGAAAGTTGGCAATCACCTGATTTCGACATAAGTGTATTTGGCCCCGACCGTCTTAATTATATGGCCAAGGCATTAGAAGAGGACATTCGGGATTGTCTTAAAATGATCAAAACTTTGAAGGGTAATGCAGTGAAGCCTTTATATGAGGGGTGCGCTGCATTTACCTTATTGAGCGCTATATTGATGTTGTACGAGTTGAAGGCGAGAAATAAGTGGTCTGATATGGGCTTCATAGAAATGCTCAAGGCTTTGAATAAAATGCTATCGACTAAAAACGTGCTTCCACCCAAAACATATGCCGCAAAAAAGATATTGCACTCCTTTAGCCTTAGCTACGAGAAAATACATGCTTGCTCTAACGATTGTATCTTGTTCAAGCATGAATATACATCACTAACCCATTGTCCCATGTGTGAGAAGCCACACTACCAACAGAACGAGAAGAGGCTAACTAAGTTGTTATGGTATTTCCCAATTATACCAAGATTTAAATTCCTGTATAGCAATCCTAATGATGTAAAAAATTTGAGGTGCATGCAGTTGAAAGGACAGATGATGGCATGCTTTGACATCCTGTTGATTCTCCTGAATGAAAGAGGTTTGATTTGAATCGTCCTAAATTCGTTAAAGATGACATGAACCTACACCGTGCATTGGCTAATGATGGGATGAACCTGTTTGGGATGCAAACCAGTACCTATAGTACATGGCTGGTAATATTGTTTATATATAATCTCCCTCCATGGCTCTACATAAAGCGCAAGTACTTCAAGTTGTTTATGCTAATCTTATGGCCTAAGCAACCCAGGAATGACATAGATGTCTACCTGGCTCTACTAATTGAAAACTTGAAGCGCTCATGGGATAATGGAGTCATGATATATAATGCTCACAAGGAAGAAACATTTAACTTGAAAGCCATGCTCTTTGGCACTATCAATGACTTTCCTGCATATAGTAATTTGTCAGGATACAACATTAAAGGCCAAGTTGAATGTCCAATTTGTGAAGAGGGTACACATTCAATTAGATTGAAGTATGGCATAAAGAATTACTACATGGGACATCTAAGATGACTACTTCTAGAGCATCCTTATCGACATTTAAAAAAATATTTCAATGGGAAATTGGATCATTAACCTCAGGACATTATGTGTAGGAGAGTATAGAGTTAAAATTCGTGAGGTTTAGAGTATAAATTTATAGTTGCATGTTGTTTTCTTTATCCTGTTCTGCTCTCTGGAAAATAAAGTTTCTGCCGAAACATTGCAGAAGCTTAAATAGAGGTTATAGATGGAGTTTTTGTCTAGGTATTTTTGGTATAATCTGTAGTAGGTGATAGAATCAAGAAGAGTATGATTTAGAGTGAAAATGAATGAGTTATTGATTTTTAAACTTAGACTGTAAAAACTGACGTTTTTGGACGATAGTTAGCTTCATGTTGAGTTTTGACTAGACAAATCTTAATGACTATGAATTTTATAGGGAAATAGTAGAGATCCATAGCTTTAAAATGAGTCCAAGAATGCATCAATTGGATACCTAGAGAAAAAGTTATGATTTTTGAAAGTTAAGTCAGAAACAGGGGAAATTTTGGACTTCTAGGTTCTGGCGGTTGGTTGCTATATTTTTTAATAATATAATATTTTCCAATGGCCATGAAACTTTCCAAAATGAAAGTATACATGCTAAAATTTAATTTGATATATAATATGTGTTATTTGGATTATTATATTAAGAGATATGAACTTTTGAAGTTAGTTGCTATTAGATTATGTTTCTGGAAGTCAGATTGATTGTGGCAAAATTTTGCAAAACTAAACCTTGACCAAAAATTATGTAACTTTCCAAATTTAAAGTAGACGTTTAAAGCTTTAATTTGATGGGTAGAACATAATTTTTGGACTAGTACATTATAAGATATGATTTTTCAAAGTTGTGCTCTGTTTCTGAAATGCAATCTGGAATAGTGAAGGTTTGGCGAATTTCTGGGAATAATGTGGTTATGATGAACCGACTTAGGTAGTTTTCCATGAAAATGCACTGAAATAGCTTTATTTAGGCTTTGGAATTAGTCAAATTGGATTTTCCTAGAATTAATTATGAATTTCTAAAGTTGACTGAAAATCTGCCAGTTGCTGAAAAACAGTGAAACTGCATCGTGCAGAATTGTACTGTGCATAAATTGTTATAACTGCATTAGCGATAACTAGCAGATTTTGATTTAAAGGTAGTATGGGTACAAGTAATAACTAGTTATTTGTAACTTTGATGTTGATAGGAACTGAAAATTTTCCCGAGTTGGAACCAAAGTTAGGACCGACAAAGGAATTGAGAAAGGAGTCAGGTAGTAACTTTTTCTTGCATATACTTTGTGATTATTATATGTTTGAGTATGTCATTCCCTGTAACATAAGCATAGTATATTGGACACACATATTAGCTTAGTTGTGGTTTGGGACCCAACGGAGGCGCAGAGTTTAGGTAGGGTTGCAAATAGTTGTTCGGCCTTGGACAGTGTACACCCAGCATTCTATCAAGCACAACAATCGATCATCTTACATGACATGGTGTATAGCATATTTATTTTAACATTTTATATGTTTGAAAAACATGTTACTACTGAGATTCACTCGAATCTCACTCTTTTACTACACTTAAAAACATTCTAGTAGAAGCTAGTGGCTCGAAGGGAAAGATAGGGGCTACTGGTGCATATATAGAGTCTCGGTGTATACTAGAGTTGCTATGGTTATCTATATTTGTACTTTTATGTTCTTTTGAATACTCTGTACATTTGTGTGTATTTTTCAAACCCTACGAGGATTTTCCTGTATTGCAAACAAGTATCTAATGTCAGTATGTTTCCACTATTTTTGTATGCCTTACAGAACTATGCGCTTAAGACTCAACGCATATCGAAATGTTATGGGGTTTGAGTGAGAGTTTAAATAAACATTTGGAAAGGATGTGAAAAAACCTTTGTTGCATGCATTGGAAGTTGAATAGAATATAATGAAAGGGTGCCTAGTTCTCCTGATAATCATCGAATAATGAGGAGGTGCCCAGAGTCAACACCACTACCGTCTTCCTCCTCCTCCTCCTTGATCATTCTCATCATTGGAGGAAGGAGATGGAGGGTTTGATTGCAAGTCATATTCAATGTCTTTGTGATGAAGTATAAGGTTCAACTTCCTACTTAGCTTGTTGGCATATGCCGCGAGCCACCTTGTGTGGCAGTCAAGGGTTGCCAATATCTACATCAGAGCCTCCATTTTAGGAGCAGGCAGAAGAGCAGCAATAGGTGATGGTGGCGGTGGAGGAGAGGGTGGTGGTGGAGGAGGAGTTCCCTAGGATCTTAACATAATGAAGGAAAGAAGGAGGCCGATAAAGAAAAAAGTTCCAGAAAAAACAATAATATAAAAATTGAAAATATAAGAGACTGAGTTATGGACGAGTTAAAAGTTCAAGGACTGAGTTGCATCGAGTTATATTTGAGGGACTAAGTTATATATGAGTTAAAAGTTGAGGGATTGCAAGATTAATTTTCCCTATGGTTTATCTTCCTCTATAGTGTATCTTCATCAAACATACCTTTGAGAAATTCTAAAGCTAGCAAAAGCTAATAAATACTATTAAAAACTTCAAATACATTCAATAATTTCACACATTGAGATATTTTAAAATAAATAGTCTTGAAATTCAAAAAAAAAACTACCATATATCTTAACAATTACATGATAAATTATGAAGTAATATGTGTTTGTGTATAAATATGGATTGATATGAATAGGAGGAATTGGGATGAAGACTTCAAAGAAACTAAATTTCTTGTCTCTTATCTCAATTTTTTAATGCTTTGTATAAAATGTTTCATAAAAATGTTTGTATATATTAAATTAAATAATATATAAAATGTTTAAAAATGATTTTTAAATAATTATATAAATTTTTCATAAAAATGAAGATATATATATATATATATATCTATATATGTATGTATATATTAAATTAAATAATAATATAGAATGATATATAGTTTTTTGTTATAGCAAGACGTTGTCTAAAGCATTAATTCTGTTTTACCTAAGGTTCTGAAATCCGGACCGGTCATTATATTGAACAGGCCGGAGTACTGGGTCAAGGGTCAATAGGTCAGATCGGAGTCAAACTGGAGCTAACCCGGGGCTAGACGGGTGAGGAAGTGACAATTTCAGAATTATTTATATGAAATTCTGAATAAAATATTAAAAAAAATTAAAAAAAAAAACCGGTTGAATCATCCAAAACTAGTTGAACTGCACAAAACCTAGTCGAACCAGGGTCAACCACCAGATCGGACCAGTCAGATCACTGGTAGGCCAGTTCCTGGCTCATACCGGCTGGTCCGGTTTTCAAAACAAGGGTTTTACCTATTGTCCCTAACTAACTATAAAATTTCCTAACTAAACTTCTTTAATTAACTAATGATTTTTATTGATGATATTTTTAATATCTTACAAGAAATAACTAATTTTATTTTTTTATGGAAAGCTTGTTAGTACGTGCATATCTAACAAGAACCCGAGGGAGTACCAACCTACGTAGGATCAATCCAATTGTAGGAAGTGATCGTCCTAACAGAAATAATGTAATGGTTGATTGGACAATGTAAGTGAACAGTGAACAAATTATTAATTCCAATCATAACAAGATACAGTATATATTACGAGCTCTCCGAGAAAATATTCGTGCCATGCATTAATATGCTTAATAAATACTTACAAACAAAAAAGGAATCAATTGAAATACTTGCACAACATACACATACATAAGCCAACCAATTTTGACAAGAACTATTCTTAAAACTCACAAAGCCACAAGAGTGTGTAGGGATTGCCATGTTATTAACGTGAATAATAATAATAATGTCCAAATTAAAAACCTTGCTTTAGGCAATTGAATTTTATTTGCAGGCCAGCCCTGGACTATGAAACTATCGAACAACAACTTTGGAGCATTTTGAAACAATATAAGATTAAGTCAAAGTCTCCCCCATATATATATTTTGTATGTATGCATATATCATATCTATAGCTCCCTACGTGTTGTAGTGTTCATCTTCGATCATCAACTGATCAAAATTAAATTACATTAAAATGCACAACGGTGGTTTCAGTCGTATTCCTCCTGGCCAATGGACCACAGGTTTATGTGGATGCTTCGAAGAGCCTGGAAATTGTAAGACTACGGCATGCCTTAGCTCTGATTTCTCTTCTATTCGTATATTTGGACTCATACAATGGCTTCATAATTAACATGTTTTGGCATATGTTGTTCTTGACGATTTTCCATTGAATTTGTTGGAGATGCTAAACTTGTATATTTAGGTAAGATCTGATAGATTAAGAATTTTATGAGTTAGTTGATCGATGACCAAGGTATATATACACACACACTCTATATAGGGCCTTAGTCTATGGATTAAGTGTGTAGGATTAAGTTTAATTTATCCTCACACAGAGGGAGGTTTAACGTACGTCCTCACATCAAATTAAAGTCTATCTAATTTGAGGGTTTAATTTGTTGTTTCCATTGTTATAATCATTAGTTGATGATTAATGAATATGGTTTTCATCATGTTTGTCTTTTTAGCTATTAATATTCTCTTGCTTTTAATTAAATATAATCTTCCTATTAATTAACAGAGTTAATATTTGTGTTTTGAAGGCTTCATGACAAGCTGTTGTCCTTGCGTTACGTTTGGTCAGAATGCAGAAGTCATAGACAAAGGAAATACATGTAATGTCAATCACTTCATTATTATTAATATCATTGTTTTTGTTTAATCATCTGGATTCATAAAGAATTAATAATAATAATAATAATAATAATAATAATAATAATAATAATGATAATAATGATGATGATGATGATGATGATAATGATAGACTTGAATTGCAGCTTGTGCATGCGCTGGGATAACACTATATTGTTTGGCGCACATAGGATGTGCATGCTTGTATACCTTCACCTACAGAGGCAAACTGAGAGGCCTCTTTAACTTACCAGAAGATCCCTGCAATGACTTCTGTGTTCATTGCTTCTGCAGCTCTTGTGCTATCTGCCAAGAGTATCGAGAGCTCAAGAACCGAGGTCTCGACCCCTCATCAGGTATTCTCTATATATATACATTCAATCTATACTTATTGTTAATGTCCAACTTTTTCGCGAAAGTTTTTGTGTAGCAGATTTGAGTTTCTTGAAGTATTTTTTGGGATCAATGTCGCTCTTGGAAAGTAAAAAAAAAAAAAAAAGGAAAAAGTGACCCTGACCGTTAAAAAGTTAACATTTTTAATAGTTGGGGACGGCCTTACTCTTTTAATTGTTTAATACTTCCATAGCGATATTAATTTAAAAAAAAAAAAACAAAATGCTTTCTGGATACCCACAACTCCTAGTCCTCAAAACTTTCGGAGCAAAATTGGATCTTAACCCATTTATATTTTGTGTTTGTGCGCATGCAATGACACTCTCCCTTGGGTTCAGTTGGCAAAGGGGTCGGACACTCTCACTAGAGGGAGAAGGTTTGATCCTGGAGCTAATCGAGGCGCTGGGCTCGCATATTCGCAGTTTAGTGAATGTGAGAGTACCTACCCATGGGGTCAGATAGAATGACCTTGCTTGTCATGCCCCAGTGCACATAAGGATAGGTGAATAGAGAAGATTAAACCCAAAGCCAAAGGTCTAATATAGTAAAAAATTCTCATAATTACTTTTGAAACATTAAATACTATTATCCAAAGATTCTCTTTCAAATGTTGACTATGATATAAAAGAATTGAATAAACTCATCTGCATACACCGATTATGGTTAAAAACATTAAAACTACATAATGAATTTATCCATGATAGAAAAGAGACAGACTGAACATTTGAAACCTATCGTGGATAATGAAACATTTCTCATTGTTTCACAAACCAAACCATATATAATTAACATACTTGAGCCTTGAGCTTTTCGAAGCCCAAAATATAACATTCAATCATAAGCCCAAGTAATGAAACTATCTTCCACATGATACCAAAATACTTTTCCGACATCAAAGAATATAAAAAAACATGCATAGCTCCACAATCATCACTTTAAGAAAACTCTAAAGGCTCTGACCTTCAACCAGCGTATTGGCTAGCGATAGTTAATCAAAATATGAATAAATCAGAGTTTAAAAAAATATGAGCTATATGGGTGACAATATACATAATTTCAACACATAAATAGATAGAAGAGACTATACAAAGATATCATAATATCAAGCCTCAGGAGCTCTCCCTGAAGTCTCAGTATGGAAACTATCATTTGAAAAATGTTAAAAGCAACGGGATGAGATAAAAGCCTCAGTAATCAAAGTTCCAACTTATCGTCCATACCAACATGTGCTAGTGATCTCCCAAATGAGATATACAAACACAAACGCCTAAGAAGGCTTATTCTTATCATTATGGAGATTTACACACAATCCACAAAGGTCTATTTCTTTTTCTTAGGGACAAAAAGAGCTATAAAAGCCTATCTTCCTCTCTAAGATGAATGAGCCACATAAGCCTATCCCAATAGGAACGAATAACCAACTCAATGTGCACCAATGGGAGATCTTATCACAAGAAAGTATTTTTTCTCACACACAAGCCACAATGGCCTATTCCTTTCTCTTAGAAAAAAAAAGAGCTACAAAATTTGTCTTCCTCTCTAGGATGAATGAGCCACGGCCTATCCCAATAGGAATGAATAACCAACCTAATGTGTACTAATAGGAGGTCTTATCACGTGATAGTATTCTTCTCATACAAAAGCCACAAACCTATTCATTTCTCTTGGTAACGAAAAAGAGCAACAAGAGCATGTCCTTTTCTCTAAGATGAATGAGTCATGTAGGCTTATCTCAATAGGGACGAATGAGCCATGTATGCCTATCCTAATAGGGGCGAATAATCAGATCAATGTGCACAAATGGCAGGTCTTATCACATGATAGTATCTTTCTCCAACTACTCTCTATCAATTACAATCAATCAACATCACATCAACAATTCATGCAATATGATTATCTCATGATTATTCATGGGTATGCTCTTACAAAAACAATAATCAAGGTAAAGCCTTTTTCTCAATACTTTTCCCTTTCATTTCACAATCACAAGTCCTACAAGATAATTTTTTCAAATAAAGAATATATATACCATACCAATAGAAAGTCCATATCTCATCTTATCATCTAATAGTTTTAAACTCTCTCAAAAGTATAACATTAGCATCTATAACAAGTTGAAAGTGGTTACCTCTCGTCAATAAGGAAATATTACCACAATCGAAGCCCCACCATGATCATCAGCATCAACATGCATAAATCAATATATACAATTTAACATCATAACACATTGGTTTATCAACTAATTGGGTGGTAAAAATAACAATTTAGGGACTTGGTTCCCTCTTTCTAATTTTACTCTAGGCCACACTTAATCATCCCAACATAACTTGAGGTTTCCATTAGCTCAAACAATTTAGCTATATATAGTTAAAGTTTGTATTTTTCAAGTAAAGAAAAATTCTCAAATCTCCCATACCAAAACTACTCATTTCAACACAGATTTCTATTTTCCCTAAAAGTTTAAATCACTCATTAAATTCTTAATAACTCCCCAATAGTTTACTTTAATAAAAATCTAAAATTCTTAAATGTAAAATTCTATTTAAAACTCCAACCTTCAAAATCAAGTTTAAATCTCAACTAAACCATAAAAAATTCAATAATACCTTCAACAAACCCAAATCAATCAGTTGATTTAAATTTAATTAAAAAAAATATCATACATCAAAACCCTGAAATTTTTAAATCCTCATGACAACTCATAAATAAATCTAAATCTATAGAAATTGACTACTAAAATAGCTCTACAATCCTGTGGTCTTATATTGTTAAAATTCAACACTTATTCCAAACTCAAATACAAAAATTTGCTTTAATTACCTAAAAAATACATACATTTAGAAAGAGCTAATTGAGTGGAACAATATTCATGAAGAGACTTTAGTGAATAGGAGTAGATCCTTTTCTTTCTTTCTTCACACACAACAACAACAATAACAACAACAATAATAATAGGTCTCCCTTTATTTATTTATTTATTTATTTATTTTTCATTTACTCTCATAAATGATACTTTGAATAAATGCTTTTTATTTAATTAATGATATGGTAAGATTCCATTTACCATGAATTAATTTCTTCAAAAAATTATTTAAATTATAGGAATAAAAACTAGGATGTTACAAATACCACTTCTGATCCTTAATATAAAAGCTAGGTTAGAAGTGAATTTTGATCCTAAATATGAAACTTTTTTTTTATTTTATCTCTTACATTTATCATTTTTCTCTAAACTAATTTACTTTACTTATAAACGGATATATATATATATATATATATATAATCTTATGATACATATCAATATTTTAGAGAGATCATGTAACCCATGCTATAATTAAGTAATTTATTTATCTTTATTAATCTCTTCAAATTAGTCAACTAGCTCTTATATTAAGGATATAAAGTAATAACATTTTTAAATACAAAGTTATTATAATAAAGAGCTCTCTTTTCTTCCTCTCACCACCAGAAGATCCAATTCCTGTAAGTGTTAATTATTATATATATGATCAATAACTACAGGTTGGAGTGGGAATGAGCAAAAGATGAACAAAGCCACCCAAGTGCCTCCAAACGTTGCACAAGGCATGGCTCGATAGAAAAAGGGCTCAATCTTCTTCACTTGCCTGCGTTTTGATCATTCAATGTATCTTTTTTCTAGTTATCCTCTCGATTTAGTCTTTTAACTTCATACAAGGGTTTATTTTAATTACATAATTTTATAAAATATTTTTTTCAGTCCGACACCGTTAACAAAAAGATATAAAGATGCTGATATTGAAATTTTAAATATTGCACAATATTGTCAAATACCGGTATATTAAGTCTAATTTTTAAAAATAATTATAAGTGTGATGAAAAAGCCATCATTTAAGACTAATGGTATTAGAATTTAAAAAAATAAAATAAAAAGATAGTTTATAAAATAATTTAAGATATCAAAAATAAAATCTTGTATGAAGTTAGAGGATCAAATATGCATTTTCACCTTTCGGTTTGATTTTCTCATTTATGTGTAATCCCCCGTGTGAAGTTGTTCCTAATTGATACCCTTTTTGGAGATTTGTACTTCCTAATATGTTTTCTTTCTTTTTTTTTAATTTGAACAAATAAAGTCAATTAAACATAATTCAGTCAGTGTTGAGGGACGACCTGTTCTATGTATAATTATATATTTGTTATAAAATAAAGGAAAAGATGACAAGAGTAGAAATCAAGAAAGAAATTCTCATTCATTATTCAGGGTTGTTTCAAATACATAAAATATGCCTTCTATATATAGGCATAACACTCTAATCTACAATTAATTTGATTCCATAATCATAGGCCATAAGGGAAGAGAATAGGAAACTATGGGAGAGAATGGCAAATAATGGGAGATATGGACATCCACAAATACTATATTCATAACGCTTCTCATTGGATGCCCATGACTAAACATGTGCCTCATTAAAAAAACTTCAATTAGAAAAAAAAAAAACCTCGTGGGACAAAAACTTAGGAGAAGAAAAAGAGTACACTGTTTATTAATATATTTGATAGATTTGCCACATTAAAAACTTGCTTGAAAAACCCAAAGGGAAAAATCATAGATAAGGGAAAAAGAGTACAATTTGTATGAACTCCCCTCTTAACAACATCATTTGATATCTCTGAGTCTACCAAGTTTGATGCCATGAACAAGCTTTACAAAGATTATGCTAGGAAGTGACCTGGTAAATAAATTTGCTAGATTTTCACTGGAATGGATTTTTGTTGGATATCAATTTCACCACCCTTTTGAAGATCACTAGTGAAGAAGGATTTTGGTAAAATATGCTTTGTTCTATCTCCCTTACCATTCCTTTAGTTGGACAATACATACAATGTTATTCTCATATAGGATTGTTGGGCGCATTTTACTAAGAGATAAACCACAAGTAGTTCTTATATGATGTATTATTGATCTTAACCATACACATTCCCAACTTGTTTCATGCATTACTAGAACTTTTGCATGATTAGATGATGTGTCTAATATAGATTGTTTAATAGATCTCCATGAAATAGTTGTGCTACCATTTGTAAATAAATACCTTGTTTGTAATTTACCATCATATGGATCAAACAAAAACCCAACATTTGCATAGCCAACAAGTTCATGCTTGGATAAATTTGAGTAGAATAACCAAATGTCAATAGTGCCCTGAGGTAACAAAGAATGTGTTTTATTTTATTCTAATGCCTTCGTGTTGGTGAAGAATTATATCTTGCTAATAAGTTCACAACAAATGATATATTGAGTTGAGTGTGATTAGCAAGATACATTAGTATTTCAATTGCACTAAGATATGGTACTTCTGGACTAAGTAGTTCTTCATCACATTTTTCGCTAATTACTCAAGGTCTAAACGGGTCTTTATCTGCCTGCAAAGACCTTGCAACTATTAGGTACATAATGGATGTGATTTATCTATGTAAAAACGCTCTAGTATATTCCTTATGTAAACTTATTGATATACAAAGATCCTATTTTTCAGGTACTCAATTTGTAATCCAAGACAGAATATTGTTCTTGTAACCCCCGTCACGATCAAGGCTGAGATTAGCATTTAAACACGTTTAATAATCGAATAAGAGCTTCGGAACAATTTCAACCTTTTTAAAACACTTGTATAAATAGATCTCCATTCATTCATTCATAAAATCAATAGGCCTATTCGGTTTGTCACATGTATAATATCAGAGTATAAACACAATTCCCGACGTCCACCCGGGATAATAACATTAATCCAAAGGTTTATAAAAGGCATCATTGCCTATCTCAATATCCATACCGGGGATTACACAAAACTATAATGCTATAATCTAATCAATATATACATTTATCCAAAATGATAACTAATTCAGTATAAAACCAAAATATCTAACTAAGACTACCGCCGGCAATCCTAATCGCCCTTATCCACTCGCTTGCTTCTTGATACACTTGCCCTGTCTAAAAATGTTATTTGGAAAGAATGAGATTCAAAAGAACACCAGTAGCAACAGTTTACATATATGATGTATACTAAACAAAGTAAGTAAGCATACATTACAATGCAGCAATCAATATTCGAGGCCGGGCACAATGCCACGTCCCCTTCACTGTATACAAGGTGGAGCTTTCACCACGCCCCCTTACTGTATCTGTATTCAAAGCCGGGCTTTCGCCACGTCTACTGTATCTATATTCAAGGCCGGGCTTTCACCACGTCCCCTTACTGTATCTGTATTCAATGATTAATACTAACAAGCAATGCAATATACATGATATAGGATAAAGTGTTACTCCCTTGGTCTTTCCGCTCTTGAGCAGGCACAGGCCTTCTACGCTCTGGGAAAATATCGAATCTTAAAGCTATAATTAAGGACAATGTATTATCACTTAGTCCAATACTCAATACCTTCACAATACTTAATTTGGTTATCATTATTGCCTCTTAAGTACTTATATATACCTCTAACAAAAGCCCTAAAGGGTTGGAAGAACTACCCCAGGGATCCCCTTTTTGAAGCACAATCACTGATATTTTTCACTGTTTCACTTGAGTGAAGATGGCCTCACTTAAGTGATGGGGCACTGACACTCGAGTGAAGATGATCTCACTCAAGTAGTGGTACGGTCTGCACTCGACCATCGGAGAGTAAAGGATAGCGAGTGAGCGCCTGAGAGCACAAGAACTTAATTAGAGACAGGGACACTCGAGCACACATGACCTTACTTGAGTGACAACCAAATACCTCACTCGAGCACTAGAGAGTAAAGCCCAGGAAGTGAGAACCCGAGATCAATGGGAGTTTTCAGAGGGAGGATTCACTCGAGCATGAGACTTCTCACTTGGGTAGAAATTGAATACCCGCGAGTGCCCGAACGCACTCTTGCTCATTAACTGCGAGTGATAACTCGAGAGGCAGGTTTAGGGCATCAAATACACCCTCACTTAGGTGAGAGAAGGCTTACTTGAGTGATTATTCACTTCACTCACAAGTGAGGCAACACTCTTGCGCTTTTTACTGAAGTGCACATAGAAACTGAAGGGAAGATGTGAAGATACACTACCTCACTCGAGTGAGACCCAACTTCATCCGAGTAATGTTCATCCCTTACTCGAGTGAATCCCAGATCACTCGAGTGACCTTATCAGAACCCAGAAAACACAGGCAAAATGACAGATTTCCAGAATTTTTTACCAAAAGCTACCAATGGACCCAAAACCTCAACTAAAGCTACTCCCACATAAAAACACTCAAGGAATCCAATGGAAGTGTCAAAACTATCAAAATCCTACTCCATTATCATGATTTAGTCTTGGGTAACAATAAACACTAAATTTCCGAAGTCACTAAACTCAATCATTCAATCTCCAATCAATCCTATCTATCCATATACCTTCCAAACATACCATTTTCATACCAATAACATGCCAAATGACCAATGGCTCTTATTTACAAAAACAGACAATAAATTCCCAGAAATTCAAAACTAATTCAAATGGCACAAAAATTAGATGGATAGATAGGTTTCGCTTACCTCTTCAGCTTTTCCAAAAGGACTTCTTGATCCTTCAACTTTCACAATCTCTTAGAATCCAAAACCAACACTAAATGGCAAACTATAACCATCAAAGTGAAGCTCTCAATACAAGGAACAACTTTAATGAATGGAGTTTGAGCATTTGAGATCATTTTCCCTTACCTTTTCAAGCTTTTCTTCCTTCTCTTTGGTCTTCAATGGCTAATGAGAGAGAGAAGAGAGAGATGAGAGATGAGAGTGGTTGAAGATGATGATGATACTCCCTCTAGTTCTCATGTCAGTGAAAAGGAGGGAGAGGGAGTAGAGAGAAATGATTTTAAAAATACATTTGACTTTTCTTAATACTCTCCCCACATGTGAGCTTGCCAAGTGTCCTTTTCTCATTGGTCCTCACACACTAAGCCAACAATTAGCTTATCTAATCCCTCCATTAGCCATTAAATCACACATCTCATTTCCTCTTAGTTAGTAATTGATTTCCCCATTAACTACTAACTTATGGCCAATATTTTCATTCCATCAATTATGACATATTAATTAATATTGTCACAAACACATAATAATCCACTTTAATCCACAATTACATTATCAATAATCAACATTAGCCCTTAATCAAAATTTGGGGCATTACAATTCTTCCCAAGTCCCTCATTTTAAATTCTTTCTTTAAACAATTAATTGCGTTTTCAAGCTCTTCAGGAGTTCCAATAATGTTGATATCATCAACATAAACACCAATTACACCAAAATCACTTCCAAATTTTTTCATAAAGATGCATGGGCATATTGGATCATTTTTGTATCCTTTTTTCAACAAATATTCATTGAGACGATTATACCACAAACGCCCTAATTGCTCAGGCCATATAAGGACTTATTTTACTTAATTGAGTGTTATTCTTGAGAACTTGATTTATGTGCTTCTGGCACCTTTAGTCCTTCAAGGACTTTCATATAAACATTATTGTCAAGTGAGCCATACAAATAGGCAATCACAACATCTATTTGACAAAGATCAAGCCGTTCACTTACTACTAGGCTAATCAAATAATGAAAAGTAGTCGCATCCACTACTGGTGAATCTGTTTCTTCAAAATTGATACCAGATCTTTATGTAAAGCCTTGGGCTACAAGACATGCCTTATATCTCATAATTTCACCCTTTTCATTTATCTTTCGTACAAAGAACCATTTGTATCCAACTGGCTTTACATCTTCAGGTGTAAGGACTACAGGTCCAAAAACTTCTCGTTTTGCCACTGATTTTAATTATACATTAATTCATCTTTCTATAGGGGCCAATCCTTTCTTTGTTGGCACTCTAATGGATTTTAGCTTATGATTCTCATTATCATTCATTATAAGCAAAGATATCATCAACGTTGACTTCATTTTGATCCCATTAGATTTCATCCATAACATAATTTATTGAGATCTCATTATTTTCAAACATTTCATGTACTTGACTCTCTTGTCGAACTATTGCATTTTCTTTTGGAAATAATAACTCTTTAGGAGATGGATCTTATGAAGCTCTTAATTTTTCTTGATTATCCTCAACTTGGCCATCTATTTTCTTATCTCCTTTTCTCTTTTGATGATTTTTATCTTTAAAACTGATAGGCCTACCATGCTTCAGGCGTGCTTTAGATTCGTTCATAATAGGTTATCCTTTAGGGATATCAATTCTGATAGGAGCATTAGTTGCTGGGGTATGTGACTTTATTACTCTCGTTGGGTTAGTAAATACTTCTGGCATTTGATTTTCTAAATTTTGTAAATTAATTATCTTTTGAACTTTTAGTTCACATTATTTTATTCAAGGATCAAAATGAGTCAATGATAATTCATTACAACATTGTTTTATTCAAGAATCAAAATGAGTCAATGATAATTCATTACAACTAATCTCTTTTACCCAATTGCTTATTTGATCCCCCTAATATTGGGAAAATTGATTCATGAAAAGATAATCAGCAAAATATTTCATAAATAAATCTCCTATAGATGGTTCTAAATATTTTATAATCAAAGGAGATTTATACCCAACACATATTCTTATCCTCCTTTGAGGACGCATTTTGGTGTATTGTGGTGGTGCTACAGGCATATATATATTGCACACTAAAAAATTCTAAGATGGGAAATATTAGGTTCCTGACAAAAAACTATTTATAAGGGGGAAATCTTAAGATAACTTATTGCATTGATGTGTATCAACATTGCTACATGCAGGATGGTATGGTCTCAAGCAGAAATTGGGAGATTAGATCTCGTAAGTAAAGGTCTTGCAATTAATTGTAACTAT
Source organism: Inga oerstediana (assembly GCA_963210345.1). Taxonomy (NCBI): domain Eukaryota; kingdom Viridiplantae; phylum Streptophyta; class Magnoliopsida; order Fabales; family Fabaceae; genus Inga; species Inga oerstediana. The sequence goes on along the minus strand of OY723399.1, from coordinate 73,214,525 downwards.
TTAACCAATGATTTTGCAAGTTTATTTTGCGTATGAACATGAGCTACAAGATGTTCAACATCAATTCCAAGAGATATACAATATTCATTAAAAGCTTGCAAAGTAAATTCACCAGCATTATCAAGACATATTTTCTTAATAGGATAATCAGGGTAATGTGCTTTTAATCTAATAAATTGAGTAAACAATCTCGCAAACGCTAGGTTGTGAGAAGATAATAAGAAAATATGTCACCATTTAGTTGATGTATCAATTAACACCATATAGTACCTAAATGGTCTACATGGTAGGTGTATTGGCCCACAAATATCTCCATATATCCATTCTAGAAATATGAGAGACTCACTTTTTATTTTGCTTGGTGAGAGCCGAATAATCAACTTCCCCTTATAACATGCAACATATGAGAAATCATGGGATTGTGGTATTTGTTTACACTTCAAGGTATGACCACAAGAATTCTCAATTATCTTTCCCATCATGGTTGAACAGGGATTGCCTAACCGGTCATGCTAAACATTAAATTTATCAATAAACTCCTAGTTTATAGTAGCACATTTCTTGTTTGCATTGGCAAACTTCTGTTTTGCATTATTATTTGTAAACTTCTTGTTTACAATAGTATGTGTTTCAATTGTGTTTATAAATGTATAGTACAAGCTAGAAGAAAAAACAAGAAATCTTTGTAATATGCATTTTCTACTAGAAACTAAATTTGTGATATGAAGATATTGCTGATTACTTTAGTTGTTTTTTCTATATGCTATCCATTTATGCGGACATCTTTGAAACTCAATAAGTTTCTTTTAGATTTGGTAAAATAAAATGCATTATCAATGCATACTTTTGTTCCTTTAAGTAACAAAATATTAGCTCTTCTGGAGTCTTTAATCAAATTTATACTACTAGATATAGTATGAATGTTGGCTTCTTGCATTACCAATGAAGAAAAATATATATTAATTTTGATTATGGTATGGGTTGTTGCACTATCAATAAGATATAAATATTAAGGATTGATATCAACAAGACTCATTCTTTATGAAAACAAAGGAAAACATAATTAAAAGGAAATACTTATGATAGTAGCAACTTTAAACACACTAAACCATAGTAGTTCAAATAGACAAAAATAATTTATGCTAAGAAATCAACAACATCCAAATGGGTAGTATCCATATAGCTATAATCAAATTATCAGTTTTATCAAAATAATTTATTTCAATTTTCCCCACTTCGGGTGGGAATTTGAACCACCATGATCCACATCCATGTCTACGGCCACAATTACATGTTAGATCCCATATGTTTTGATGATAACAAAGATTGGATCAATGATATAGAAAGATTTGATAACAAACAAATGAATTTTTGAACAAAGTGGCAAAGTATTACTTGAAGTAAGCACTGGAGTAATAAATAAATTTTGCGAAGGCTTACTCGAGTAGCTACTTGAGTAAGGGAAGCTGTTACTCGAGTAAGCACTCAAGTAATCAAGGAGAATTTCATCCAGTGAAGCACTGCCAAAATTTGGACGAAGTTACTTGGGGGACCACTCGAGTAATCTGTAAAGTTATATAGACCATTACTCGAGTAGCCACTCGAGTAACATTATTTTCATAGGCATTACTCGAGTAGCCACTCGAGTAACCAGGTCTAAAATCTTCCAGTAGCTCTCAGCCAAGAAATGCAACACTTTACTTGAGTAGCCACTCGAGTAACCAGGTGAGAAAAAGGCTGTACTCGAGGGAGCACTTAAGTAATATGTAGAGTTATGTGAGGCTTTACTCGAGGGGTTACTCGAGTAATCAAAAAGCAAAGTCTCAGCTAGAAATTTGATGGAATTACTCAAGGGAGTAATCGAGTAATCTGCCGGGTTATTTGAAAGCCATTCGAGTAAGCACTCGAGTAACATGTGAAGAAAACCGAAGGCCACTAGAGTAACCACTCAAGTAATCAGATTACCAGAGTTATCACTCGAGTAACTTATGAGGAAAAGACATGTCCACTAGAGTAATTAGGTATTTTCAAGGTTTGTGATATATCTCACTTCATGTCTTACCCGAGTAATATCATATGTAAAATGTTGAATTTCTCACTGCCATATTTTTTTAGGTTTACTCGAGGGACTACTCGAGTAACAAGCATGATCACTCGAGTAGCCACTCGAGTAAGGCAGTCCAGAAATTATGTTTTTAATCAAATGTTTATTGATTTGTTATCTATATAATTAACTCTTTATTGCACTAGTATCCTAAGTACATTTACAGAGAAACAATGAAGAGAACATGCAAGAAAAGAAAAGTCAAATGAAAGTCTGAGATCTCACCTACTGCTACCTACCACAAATGGATAGTTTTCAAATTCGAAGAATAGTCAATCGTTGCTGCGCGACTCTAACGGACATGTTTGAATTGCTTCCAACGGACACTACAAATCATCTATATATATGGAGCATTCAAAGAGAAGAAAATAACACACAAGAATACAACACATGAACATACATCGATCAACACACTCTTAGTGCTTTGTTTTCTTATACTCATTCATTGTACTTCAGTGATTATATATATTTGCTCTGTGAGAGAGTTTTTCATTACAAACTCAATATTTGTTATTGAGATAACTTAAGGTTGTGGAACCTTGAGTTAGGGATTTGATTGCAACATATAAGGGGGAGTGAGTGTCCAGGTGAAGGAACTTGCTGTGTACTGAGGTGCCAAGAACCCACTGAATCTTTGAGAATATAGTGAAACTCTCAGAGATGCTCTGAGGACTGGACATAGGTCAAAGTGGTTGTGGCCGAACTAGTATAACTAACGGTGTACACTTCAGTGATATTTCTCCTTGCTCTTAACTGCTTTAAATATTCTGTCAATTTTATTATACGCAACAAAATTTCTGGTACCACCCAATTCACCCCCTTCTTGGGTGAAACGCTTGCACTAATATTACATTCATTCATTACTACATTCACTTCTAGGAATGTAGTCGAACCTATTGGACAAGATTCATGTTTTTTCAACAAAAGCTCATTGTTTTGTTTGGCCACATGGAGGTAAGAAATTAATTCAGCATATTTCTTAAACTTTATTTAGGGTATTGCTACTGTAGGAGCAAATTAAATGCATTCATTCATAATGAGCCTTTGGAAGGATAACCATCTTCTAGTGGTCATACATTTCTTTTAAATTGTTACAAAGAACAAGTGGGTCCTTTATGCTTATATATTGAGTTGAGACACATTCATGCTAATGGTGGCATATAAAAAACATGGATTAAGCAAGATAAATAGTTCTTTCTTGTAATGACAAGAGCCACACTTTCAAATTTTGTAACATTTAACATGGTTCAAACTAATGCAATAAAAGGAAATTCTTAAATTTGAAATATGAAAATGCAATATAATAATACAAACGATAATAACAAGAAATTCGTAAAGACAAGAAATAATTCATAAAGTAAAAATATTACAACAAAATTAAAATATTTATGGCTTCGGGTCATTTAGTTCTCATGGCTTTAAGCCAACTAATCTTAAGATGAGAAATTAGAATCATATGTCTCTTAGCCTTTTATCTTCAGGATAAAATTATATGGCTTTCGACCTTTTATATTCAGGATAATTAAAATTATATGGCTTCTGAGCTTTTATCTTTAGGAGAAATAAAATTATATAGCTTCTTGCTTTTTATCTTCAGGGTAATTTAACTTATATGGCTTATGATCTTTTATCTTCAGGATAAATAAAATTTGTATATGGTTTTTAGCCATCCAATAAAATGAAAGACAAAAAAGTATATGACTTCTGGCTATATAATAGGGAATCAAATGAATATGGCATCTGGCCATATTGTAAGAGAGAAAAAGGTATATTGTAACCCCCTTCCGTAATTATATCCGAAATATGTGATTAAAGTGAAATAGAAACCAATAACAATTAAATAATATTTACAAATCCATCTACCAGACGGGGTTTTCACAAATACGTTTCAAAATCTAATTAACCTGGTCTCATATTCAATTTCGAATATAATCACATCATGCGGAATATCACATTTATACAAATATCAGAGTGTATAACAATATCATCCCGGCAAGTCCCGGGGTTCATACCTTTACATAGAATTCATAGGGCACCTCCACCCTTTACAATTCTTCGAATGTGGATTACACAGTTCTCCTCAAATACAAATTCAAATACCCAAATGCTCATTCCAAATACATAATCAAATATTCTCATTCAACATATAACCAAATATACATTCCACCATATATACAACTCATATCCAAATATGAATACAAATAATCCCAATTATGATAACCAACTATCAAAAGATTACAACCCGAACGAGTCCCGTCGCCCTTGACTGCTTGCTCCATCCTCGATCCACCTACCTTGTCTAAAATGTTGGTAGGGGAGGGTGAGATTCGAGAGAATCTCAGTAGGAAACAGATATCTATATGCATGTATGATATGTGTTTAATGCATGACATGCTTGCAATACATAACTCATATTCACACAATGACATATCTGCGTGCTCAATATTTCAACAACATACTCATGGCCATAGCATAACTAGAAACAGAGCTACAATCATTCATACATGTTTCACATAATCCAGCAAAGCAATACATGCTTCAATACACAAACACAAATATCAAAGCATGCAAAAGGGTTTATTCATCATTAACCACATCCACTTTTGGAGTCATTATCTCTTTATCATAATTTGGGATCTTGCTAAACTGGGGCTTAGCAGTCCACTTCTCTCAGGGTTATTGTCTAGCCTCAAATTTCAAAATTTGGGGTATTACATATATGGCTTCTGGCCATATAATATCAAAAAGGAATCAAAGTGATATGACTTTTGGTCATATAATCTCAAAATAAGAATAAAAGGAATATGGCTTCTGGCCATATAATAAGATAGAAGATGACAAGCTATATGGATTCTAGCCACATAATAGGGAATCAAATTAATATGTTTTCTGGCTATATTGTAAGAGAGAAAAAGGTATATGGCTTCTAGCCATTTAATATCAAAATAGGAATCAAAGTGATATGACTTCTGGTTATATAATCTCAAAATATAAATAAAAGGAATATCGCTTCTAGCCATATAATAGTAAATCAAAGGAATATGGCTTCTAGCCATATCATATTAAAATAAGAAATCGAAGTGATTTGATTTCTAATCATATAATTTCATAATAAGAAACTAAAGCTATAATATCCCAATTTTTGATTATGGGCTAATCATGATTATTGTGAATAATTATGAATTTAATTAGAATTATTATGTGTTTTATGGAAATATAAATTAATATGCCATAAGTGGTGGAAAATTGAAAGAATGGAATTATTGGCCATAAGTTAGTGATTAAGGGAAAATTAATTACTAACTAAGAGGAAACTGAGATGTGTGATTAAATGGCTAATGGAGGGATTAGAGTAGCGAATTGGTGACTTATATTAGGGGAGCCTATAGCAACATTGTTAGATTGCAAGTTTTGATGATAACAAAAGGTTATTGTGTGCAAATTATGTTTCTACAAGTCTAGACAATAGATATAAAGTTACCAAATGTATTTCACAAAGTTTAGAAGTGTTTGCTATCAGTTTTACTGATACACTAGAGTGATGGAGTTAGCACTCGAGCATTAAGCTAATTTGCACTCGAGCATATGCAAGTGTTGGACAGAAAGTGTTTGACAGAGAGCAAAGTCAGAAACAAGATATCAAACCTTCACTCGAGCATAGTCTTTATACTCGAGTGATGGCCTCATGTGCACCCGAGTCCTGGTGAGTGTGGCATAGAAAGTATTTACCTGAGAGCAAGGTAAACTAAAAATGTAAGCTGCACTCGAGTGCAAGCGAGTGAGGGACTGTGAGTGTTTGCCCGAGAGTCATGCAGAGCAGAGAAGAATAAACATGCCCGAGTGAGAGTACATGCACCCGAGTGATACCTCAGCACCCGTAAGTGAGAAATCTAACTCTCTCCATTCTGATGCAAGTGCTGAATACAAAGAGTATCTCATAGAAGAATATTCTACTTACTCGAGTGAGAGTAAGTATGCTCGAGTGAGGGCCCACAACACCTACAACTGCAAAATCACACTTTTGATAAAGTAGGGTATGGGTGTTGTCCAGAGACGTGGCTCATAGTGTAAAATGAAGAAGCACTCGAGTGAGGAGACCTGTGCTCGAGTGGGGTCCCACATCACTCGCAAGTGTGAAAACGCACTCTCTCAAAATCACATAGAAGTCCAAACCTAAAGCTGAAGCAGGAAGAGTAAATATAGTATTGCACTCGAGTGAGGCCTCTCAGCACTCGAGTGATACTCTGCCAGAAGCCAAAATGTACCAGTCTTACAGCGTTCAATCAAATATGGTTTAATGTTATTTATTTATTCTATTTCTACTTATTATTATATAACATCATTTAACATATATTACGAGTGTGGTACAGGAGTTTGAACGTTTGAATTAGAAAAGAACAGAGGAAGTCAAATAACAGCAGACAACATCATTATGACCATCCAAGCACATACCTACTGCGTTCAAAGATTTCAAACGTACACATTCCGTTCCACAGTAAAATGCTCCGCTCCACAAAGATTATTATTCAAACAGGCAAAAACAATTGGCTATAAATACAGAGCTCCAGAGACCATAAAAAACAACGAAGTACAAGAATTCACACAAGAAAATTCATGAGCCTCTGTTATTCATATTTTCTCTGTATTCATATCGTTCTTCAGTGTTTATCATATTTGCTCTGTAAGAGAGTCTGTATACACTTCAAATTCTATTTTCCTTTGATCTCAAGGTACTGGGACCTTGAGAGGGCAGATTTCCTTACGAGAGAAGCAGTTGAGAGAATTCCTAGTTGGACTTTCTCCTCATAAGACTTACAAGGTACAAGTAGTAGAGAATGTTGCTACTCGTAAGACATACAGTGGTGTAAGTAGGAGAGAACGTTGCTGCTCATAAGACTTGTATATGTAAGCAAGAGAGAAAGGTCATAGGTTTGTTTTTCTGCACATAAGACTTGTCGTAAGGGGGAGAGACATTTATAGTGTTAGAATATTTCTGCTCGTAGTCCATTCAGGGATGATTGTTGTTTTACGGCGTTCTGAGAGCCCATTGAATCTTATAAGCATATTAAAATCTTAGTAGGTCTTGATCTCTGAGGACTGGACGTAGGCCCGGATTTTAGGCCGAACCAGTATAACTCTTTGTGTACTAATCTTCTTAACTCAACTCTATCTACAATTATTGTCATATCACCTCATCATCTAAAAAATTTATTACATCACCCAATTCACCCCCTCTTTGGTGAAGCTTGCCTCTTTTAAACATGACATGTGTCAAGTAAATGTGATGAAAGAGGCATGAGAAAAGTCAAATTGGGATAAAATATCATTTTCTCTCTCCTCTCTTTCGACTGTAGCATGTGGAGGGAGTAAGATCATCATTTCCTTCATCTCTTTACTCCATCTCTCTCTCATTCTCTTTCTCTTCATTCAGCAGCTATTTTTGGCTAAGAAAGAAGAAAGAAAAAAGCTTGTGATTAAGGTAAGCAAATGGCCTCTATTGCTTAAATTGACTTCATTAATGTTGATCCTTGGAGTGAGAGCTTCATTTTGATGTTTATAGAGTGCCTATTGGTGTTGATTTGTGCCCATAAAAAATTTTGGAGGTTGGAGAATCAAGAAGTGTTTTTGAGAAAGTTGATAAGGTAAGTGAAACCAATCCTTCTATCTATGTTTTATGCTAAAGGGTTTAGTTTGAAATTTCTAGAAATTTTGGCCTTTAATCCAAAAATGATGACCACTAGGCTTTTTGCATGTTTTTGGCATATTTTTGGCATGTTGGGAATGTATATGGATAGATAGATTGATTTGGGATGGGAATGGTATGTTTGGATATTTTAGAATTTTGATGATTATGTTGCCCAAAACCAAAGCATGATAATGGAGTAGGATTTGAATGATTTTAATGATTCCATTGAATTCCTTGGATATTTTTGTGTCGGAATAACTTTGGGTAGAAGTTTTGGGTCTATTGGGATCAATTGGGCAAGTGTTAGGAAATGTGGTTAGTTTTGCTGCGTTTTCTGGTTTCTGATAAAATCACTCGAGCGGTGCGGGGTTCACTCGAGTGAGGGATGAACATCACTCGAGTGAGGGTGAGTTTACTCGAGTGCGGGTGTATTTGACGCCATGAACACTCGTCTCAGGTTGTCACTCACGGCCAAGTTTCAAGAGTGCTCTTTAACACTTGCGAGTGTATAGTTGTCACTTGAGTGAGGTCTTCTTTACTCGAATGCTCCTCTTCTTTGAAAGTTCTTGTGCTTTTAGGCAAACACTTTCTGTCCTCACTTTCTAGCACTTGAAGTGCAGACCGTACTATCACTCGAGTGAGGCCTTATTCACTCAAGTACAATAGTGAAAAATTAGTTTTTTTTGTTTCCAAAAGGGGATCTTTGGGATAGTTCTTTCAACCCTTTAGGAGTTTTGTTAGGGGTATTTAATAACTCTAAAAGAGCAATATTGATAACCAAATTAAGTGTTATGAATTCATTGAGAATTGGAATAGAGAATTGACTCTTCATCCCTAATTATGAATATAGGATTTGACATTTGCCCTATTCGGGAGAAACTAGTGCCAAGACACGTCCAGAAGGATCAAGGAAGTGAATCTTCTCTCATGTTGTTATGATAGTTCATATGTATATTTATCATTGCGAATTTGTTATCGGCCATAAGGCATTACAGCGCGAGCAGTTCAGCGTGAGCTGTCGTAAGGGGCAATGCTCATGATACCTACCCCGGCCGTTGTATCTACCGCTATAAGTGTCGAGGCTACATTATAGAATCGTTGATTCCTGTTTGAGTATCCAGCCCGTGGGGCTGTGTGTTGTGAAATGTTTTATATGGATCCCAGCCGTGGTGATATATGTGATATGTTCATGTGGATGTGCAATACATCAAGTAGTTTAGCGTGAGCCGTCGTAGGGAGGCGATGCCTATGATACATACCCCGGCCATTGCAATTGTTGTTGTGATTGTTTTGAAATGTATAGATGATTTACTTTCATGCTTTGATGTTGTGTATATTATGAGTGATTTGTTATTATGAGGATTCTTTAGAATCTCACTCTCCCAAAAATAAATTTTAGATAGGGCTGAAGGATCCAAAGGAAAGCGGGCGACGAAGAGCAATTAGTGCTCTAGTTTAGGAGTTTATTTTGGTTAATGGTTATCAATGTAAAATTTATTGGATATTTTGTGGTAAATAGTTGTATATTTTGGATGTATAGTGTAGTTTTGTGTAATCCACAATATAAGGGAAAAGAATTATTGGCTTTGTGCCTTTTTATAATCCCTTTACTAATTAATGAAACCCGAGTGTGTCGAGAATTTGCATTATACTCTAATATGTATGAATGAAATCAACCTGTACAGGCCATTTATGTTGAAATGTGAGTAAGAGACCATTATGGAATAGATGTTGTAAAATTTTTTATTTTGAGAAGTTTTATTTTGAATAAGTCCCAAATCACCATACATAGTCTCTAATTCAAACTTAATTATGTTTTTACGAACTAGTCCTGGCCTTAACCGTGAAGGGGGTTACATTTATGGTATCAGAGCTGTAGTTTCTGGCAAGGTGAGGATTTGCTAGGATAGCTCCCTTAGTTGGCCTTAGTTCTTTGGCTTAGGGTAGCTTGATTATTGATAATTGTTAGTTGTATACACATGAGTATTTCTACTGTTTGTGGATGTATCTAAGTCTTATGGATTATGTGTATTCATTTGTTTTGATACTAACGTGGTAAATCATTTGTAGAACTAAAGGACAAAATAGTTCGCCTAAGAGTCAGGCAATAGGATCCAGAGGTAAAGGAGTTGAATGACAATCCTCCTGATCCAATGTGAGAAATGATGGATCTCATACAGGAGCAACGAGACATGATAGCTGAGTTGAGGGAAGAGCTCAGAGAGGACAGGGCCAAACGTAATAAGAAAAATGTCCAGACTATACAAGAAGAGACTCATATTGAGACTCGTCATGAGAAGACAGTCGAGGAGTCAAATGGATACTATGAATCCCCACCTCACACGGTGCCCAATCAAGAGTCACAAGGGGTACCAGTTCGTGAGGGAAGAGGCTTGCAATATTGTGTCTCTAAGTTTTGCAAGCATATGCCTCCAGTGTTCAAGGGGAGGTTTGAACCTTAAGTTGCTGAGGAATGGTTAAATCATCTAGAGAAGATCTTTGAAGTCCTCGAGTGCCCTACAGAGGTTAAGACGAAGATGGCCATGTATAAACTAGAGGGGGATGCAGACCGGTAGTGGGGGAAAATCGCCATGACACTTCAAAGCAGGAATGTGCCATTGACTTGGGAGGTGTTCTAAGAAAATTTTAATAAGAAATACTTCCCCAAGTCAGTGAGACTTGAAAAAGAATCCCAATTCCTCGCCATCAAACAGGGAGATACGGAGAGTTTTGATGAGTATCTTTCCTGCTTCATCCGGCTATCTCGGTACTCTACATATCTCTGGGATAGGGATGATGAGGAGTGGAGTTCTGATATGCTTATCAGGGGCTTGAGGCATGAACTGAAAAAGAGATTATCCACTCACATGTTTACTGACTTCAATAAGGCAATAGAGCAGTGTAGGATTATTGAGAACAAACTAAGGGAGTTGTACCTAGCTAAGAGTAAAGACAGCCGCAGTAAGCCTAGCAAGGCTAATACTTCCCAGAAGTGGAAGGGGCAAGGGTCCTCATATGGGGGTGGTAACAAGAAGCCCTATCAATCTGGGGGTCGTGGTGATCAGAGACCTCCAGCGGGACCAATGTGCAATCAGTGTATAAAGTACCATCCGGGCAGAACCTGTACTGGGGAGGTGATTTGTTTCAACTGCAAACAAGTGGGTCGTATCTCTACTAAGTGCCCATGACATCCGGTAGACCAAAGACCCAGAAATCGGGGTCGAGTGTTTGCAATGACACATGAGAGGCCTGGAAGTCGCCTAAACTAATCCAAAGTAAAATCCTTCTTGGTGATAATGAATTAAATGCTTTGTTTGATTCAGGTACAAGTCATTAGTTCATAGCTTATGACTGTGTTAAGCACCTGGGATTGATTATGCATAAATTGCCATTTGATTTGGTTGTGTCGGCTCCTATGGGTGTCAAGGCTGTGACGGCCAAAGCTTGCTTAAATTGTGTGATAGTTGTTGAGGGTCGAGAGTCTACAGTTGATTTGATTTGTTTACCGCTTCAACAACTAGAAGTTATTCTGAGTTTTGATTGGTTAAGAGTAAATGATGTGCTTCTTGATTTTGGTAATAAGAGGATAGCTTACCTTAATACACAGCGGGGAAACAATGTGAATGCTAGTTTGAATTTACTTTCAACGGCTAAAGCAGAAAGATATCTTGAGAAGGGATGCCAGGGGTATATGGTACTCTTCTCTGTTCAGGGAGAGTCAAGTTAAGCTTTAGAGAGTATACCTGTGGTAAGATAATTCCCTGAGGTATTTCTAAAAGATCTTAGTGGATTGCTTCCAGAAAAGGAAGTGCAATTCCCAATTGAGATTGTGTTTGGAGCTGGTTCGATATTGAAAGCCCCATATCGTATGGCCTCGAACGAAATGGCGGAGTTGAAAAAGCATATTAAAGAATTACTTGAAAAAGGGTTCATCCGACCCAATGTATCGCCGTGGGGAGCTCCAGTGTTGTTTGTGAAAAAGAAAGATGGAAGCTTGAGGCTTTGTATCGATTACAGAGAACTTAACAAGGTTACTGTTAAGAATAAATATCCTCTCCCAAGAATTGATGACCTGTTCGATCAATTGTCTGGCTCGTGTGTATTCTCCAAAATTGATCTAAGGTTGGGATATCATCAGTTGTATGTGAAGGCAGCAGATGTTCCGAAGACTGCTTTTAGAATAAGGTATGGGCACTATGAGTTCATTGTTATGCCCTTTGGGTTGATGAATGCACCAACGGTATTCATGGACTATATGAACCACGTCTTCCAAAAATATCTTGACCAGTTTGTGGTAGTGTTTATCGACGACATTCTGATATACTTTAAGAGTAGAGAAGAACATGAGCAGCATCTGAGAATAGAATTGAGAATTTTGCGGGAAAAGCAACTTTATGCCAAGCTGAGCAAGTGTGAGTTTTGGCTTACGGAAGTGAAGTTCCTTGGCCATGTGATCTCACGAGACTGGGTATCGGTGGATCCCAGCAAGGTGGAAGCAGTACTTGATTGAAGAGGCCAGAAACTATTTTTGAGATTCACAGTTTTCTAGGTCTTACTGGTTATTACTGGAGGTTCATTCAAAACTTCTCGCGTATTGCATTGCCGATAACCAAGCTCATGAGGAAGGATCAACCATTTTTATGGGATGAATATTGTGAGCGGAGTTTCACTGCGCTGAAGGAGAGGTTGACTACGACACCATTATTGATTATACCTGATTCTTGTGAGGCTTACGTTATGTACAATAATGTGACTAAGCAGGGGTTAGGGTTGTCCTGATGCAGCAGGGAAGAGTGGTGGCCTATGCCTCTCGACAGCTAAAACTGCATGAGATGAACTACCCCACTCATGATCTGGAGCTTGCTGCAATAGTGTTTGTATTTAAAATTTGGCGTTATTACCTATACGGTGTGACTGTGGAACTGTACTGTGACCATAAAGTCTCAAATATCTGTATGATCAAAAAGAGTTGAACATGAGACAGCGTCGGTGGATGGAGTTGCTGAAAGATTATAACCTGGAGATCAAATATCATCTGGGTAAGGCTAACGTCGTCGCGGATGCTTTGAGTCAGAAGGTGGTGTTGTCGCAACAATGATGATCTGGGAATGGAAACTGATAGAGGATTTTCGGGAGTTAAATCTCTTGAATGATATCCTGTGTGCTAATTATGATGTGGTCCAAGGGGAGAATGACCTGAGGACTGAAATTAAAGAGGCTTAGATGCATGATAAGTGAGCCCAGTCGATCCAAGCTATGATTGAGCGAGGAGAGACTCGAGACTATGACTTGTCACCAAGTGGACTGGTTCGTTACCAGAAGAGAATCTATGTTCCACTGAAGGCTGACTTGAGGTTGAGAATTCTTGATGAGGCTCATAAGAGTCAGTATACTCTTCATCCCAGTATAACCAAGATGTATCACAACTTGAAGTCTATGTATTTGTGGCTAAGGTTGAAGAGTGATGTAACTAAGTATGTGGCGCGGTGCCTTACCTGTCAAAAGGTAAAGATTGAACACCAGAGACCACCAGGATTACTTTAGAATCCAAAAATTCCAGAATGGAAGTGGGAGAGTGTGACCATGGATCTAGTGGTAGGTCTGCCTAGGATCAAGAATTATGATGCGATTTGGGTGATTGTTGATTGACTCATGAATTCTGTGATCTTCATACCTATCAACGCTAGCTATTTTCCTGATAGGCTGGCTGAGATATATATTAAAGAGATTGTGAGACTCTATGGTATAGCAAAGAATATTATCTCTAATAGAGATCCTCGGTTTACTTCTAGATTCTGAAGGGCTCTGCATGAAGCTATGGGTACTTAGTTAAGGTTTAGCACGGCCTATCATCCTCAGAAAGACAGACAGTCAGATAGGACTATTCAAACGCTAAAAGATATGCTGAGAGCGTGTGTCCTATACTTCAAAGGAAAGTGGAACTACTATCTTCTATTGGCTGAGTTTGCTTATAACAATAGCTATCATGCGAGCATTCAGATGGCTTCGTATGAAGCACTATACGGGAGGAAGTGCCAGTCACCATTGTTCTAGATAGAGTTGTCTGAGAGGAAGTTGTATGGGCCGGATCTTGTTGAGCAAACTTCTGAGCAGATTAGAACTATTAGGAAGAGGCTCCTTGCAGCACAGAGTCGACAGAAGAACTATGCTGATAAGAGGAGAAGACCTCTGGAGTTTGACGTGGGGGATCATGTTTTCTTGAGAGTATCTTCAGTTATAGGCATAGGGAGAGCAACCAAGCGGAAGAAGCTGAGTCCGAGATACATTAGTCCATTTGAGATTCTGGCAAGAATTGGGCCAGTGGCATATTGGATAGCACTACTCCTGAGTTTGAGCAGATTGCTTGATGTGTTCCATGTCTCGTAGCTCAAGAAGTACCAACCAGACCCTGAGCATATCATCGAGTATGAAGAGGTTGAATTGCAAGATAACTTCACTTATACTGTAGAGCCAGAGCGTATCATCGATTAGGAAGAGCGGCGGCTCAGGCATCGAAGCCTACCATTTGTGAAGGTGGTCTGGAAGGGTATGTCTCCAAGGGAAGCCACTTAGGAGGCGGAAGTGCTGAGGAAGAGATTTCCAGAGTTTATGGCCCAAGATGTGTAACAAATTTTAAGGGCAAAATTTATTGAACGGGGGGAGAATTTTAATATCCCAATTTTTTATTAAGAGCTAATCATGATTATTATGGATAATGATGAATTTAATTGGAATTATTATGTGTTTTATGGCAATATAAATTAATATGGCATAAGTGGTGGAAAATTGAAAGAATGGAATTATTTGTCATAAGTTAGTGATTAAGGGAAAATTAATTACTAACTAAGAGGAAAATGAGATTTGTGATTAAATGGCTAATGGAGGGATTAGAGTAGCTAATTGGTGACTTATATTGGGGGAGCCTATAGCAACATGACATGTGTCAAGTAAATGTGATAAGAGAGGCATGGGAAAAGTCAAATTGGGATAAAATATCATTTTCTCGCTCCTCTCTTCCCTCTCTTTCGGCTACAGCATAGGGGAGGGAGTAAGATCATCATTTCCTTTATCTCTTCACTCCACCTCTCTCTCATTCTCTGTATCTTCATTCAGCAGCTATTTTTGGCCAAGAAAGAAGAAGAAAAAAGCTTGTGATTAAGGTAAGCAAATGACCTATATTTTTCAAACTCACTTCATTAATGTTGATGCTTGGAGTGAGAGCTTCATTTTGATGTTTATAGAGTGCCTATTGGTGTTGATTTGTGCCCACACAAAATTTTGGAGGTTGGAGAATCAAGAAGTGTCTTTGAGAAAGTTGATAAGGCAAGTGAAACCAATCCTTCTATCTATGTTTTATGCCAAAGGGTTTAGTTTGAAATTTCTGAAAATTTTGGCCTTTAATCCGAAAATGATGACCACTAGGCTTTTGGCATGTTTTTGGAATAGTATTGATATGTTGGGAATGTATATGGATAGATAGATTGATTTGGGATGCAAATGGTATGTTTGAATGATTTTGGAATTTGGATGATTATGTTGCCCAAAACCAAAGCATGATAATGGAGTAGGATTTGGATGATTATGATGATTCCATTGAATTCCTTGGATGTCTTTGTGTGGGAGTAGCTTTGGTAGAAGTTTTGGGTCCATTGGAATCAATTGGGCAAGTGTTAGGAAATGTGGTTAGTTTTGCTACATTTTCTGGTTTATGATAAAATCACTCGAGTGATATGGGGTTCACTCGAGTGAGGGATGAACATCACACGAGTGAGGGTGAGTTTACTTGAGTACAGGTGTATTTGACGCCATGAACTCTCATCTCGGGTTGTCACTCATGGCCAAGTTTCAAGAGTGCGCTTTAACACTTGCAAGTGTAAAGTTGTCACTTGAGTAAGGTCTTCTTCACTCTAGTGCTCCTCTTCTTTGAAAGTTCTTGCGCTCTTGGGAAAACACTTTCTGTCCTCACTTTCTAGCACTTGAAGTGCAGACCATACTATCACTCGAGTGTCTGTACCAACACTATAGTGAGGCCATCTTCACTCGAGTGCAGCAATGAAAAATCAGTTTTTGTGTTTCCAAAAGGGGATCTTTGGGATAGTTCTTCCAACCCTTTAGAAATTTTGTTAGGGGTATTTAATGACTCTAAAAGAGCAATATTGTTAACCAAATTAAGTGTTATGAAGTCATTGAGATTTGGAATAGAGAATTGACTCTTAGTCCCTAATTATGAATATAGGATTTGACATTTGCCCTAGTCGGTAGAAACCGGCGCTAGGACACGTCCGGAAGGATCAAGGTAATGACTCTTCTCTCATGTTGTGTATGATACTTGGTATGCATGTTTATCATTGTAAATGTGTTATCGGCCATAGGGTATTACAATTTGAACAATTCAGTGTGAGCTGTCGTAAGGGAGCAATGCTCATGATACCTACCCCGGCCGCTGTATCTGCCGCTGTAAGTGCCGAGGCTGTGTTATGGGATCGTAGATTCCTGTTTGAGTATCTAGCCCGTAGGGTTGCGTGTTGTGAAATGTTTTATATGGATCCCAGCCGTGGTGATATACACTATTACAAAAAAGCAAAGCTGTGGCGCTTATAATTGCATTAGCTGTGGCGCTAGAGAAATGCCACCTATTTGGACGCTACTAAAAAAAAGCTGTGGCGCTTGGAAGCGCCACAGATTTTTAAATTTTTTTTTGTTAAATAACCTCTTGGGGCGCCTGGCCAACCAGGCACCACAGGAGCCAACACCTCCTGGGGCTCCTCCTCACGCAGGCGCCACAGGAGGTGTTTTTTTTTTTGAATTCTTCATATTGGTTTTTTTTAGCATTTTTTTTCCTCATATTTTTTGGGTTCTTCGTATTGGTTTTTTTTTAGCATATTTTTTCCTCATATATATCTCCCATGCATATATAATTATAGTATGCAAGGTTTAATAAGAATAATGATAGATAACTTTAAAATGATACCAAAAAATGATTAATTAGCTAAAGTAGTATTGAAAATTGTTATATAATATATTGTAAACCTAGCCGAATGAAATACAACAAATTCAACTTCAACAAACATGCATGACACAACAATTGGCAATTAGAAACAACACAAAAAAGACCAGCTAGTGAATTTAATAGTATATATAGCTACCCAGAGATTTGCCTAAACACATATTCACACCATTCCTTGATCACTTCATTAACCTGATGGTCTGTCAAAGCGTCACAACGTTGATCTTCATAATACTACAGATATATACAATCAGACACAAGTTAGAACAAATTAAAATCAGTAAAACATAATTGTCAGGCACTAATTTAATTTCATTAAAACACAATATGAAGTGCAACTAAATGACTTACTTTTTGAGGAATAAATGGTTGATCATGCATAATAACATCCTTCATAAATTTCATGATATAATACCCACAATAATTGTCATTGGGTTGGAAAGGGCACTGCAAAAATATAATGCAATATTTAACTCTATTCAAGAAAAAAAGTGTTTACTAATAAAGTCTAAGTAAAGTCAAATATCAATACATGTATCTTCTTCCAAGGATAGCTAAGGCGGGGGTCAGTAGCTTTAGAATAGTTTAACGAGACAGACGACCGATACGCAGTCAATGTGCTAACAAAACAAATAGAAATTGATTACTTTTGGTTATTCAATCACGTACGCAAATATTTATACATAGGCACGTATACTTACCTATTGATCAATAGTAACATATCAAAACGGTCTTGTGGAAGACCATTTTTTAAAGGATCCACATAGTAAATGCGAGGGCCTGAAGGTTTCGCTGGATTGATAACGATCAATATCCAATGTGCCTAAAATATATTTTAATTTTTTTTGAACAATCATGTTATGATAGAAGTTAAACAATAAAAACAAAAATTGTACCAATAATAACTTACGCTGTATTATACGGCACTAAAAATAATGTATTTGGTGTCGCTTTCTTGCTAAAGTAATCTTTCAACTCATTAGACTGTGCATTTATATCTACTTTACCCTCATGATGACCAACAAGAAAAGGGTTGACAAATGCGAATTGGACCCTGTGTGTATCCATTAAAACGTCATGGTCCAAATACCTAGTATAAAACATACAGTGTCATGAGAAACAAAAGAAATGGAACGAGAAATATTAATAACAGTGATAAATGATGATAGTGAAGTACCTTATCTAGATGTTGATAGCCGAAGCACTAACCCAATCACGAGCACATATGTCCTGCATGACCTCGGCAGTAACATAATCAACTAGACCACTAACACTGTAGATATGTCTTGGAATATGTAATTGCACTCCTCCCTCATCGATCAATTGTGGTGCAATCGATATTAATTGATCGAGAAATGAGGTCTATCTTCTTCTAATATGTTGGCTAGCCGATGCTTTTAACTTGGGTTGTGATGTTGAACACTTTGAAATCTTACCCTGCGCAAATCAGAAAATTAAATCACAGTTTGAGATGAAAGTTCGAAGGAAAAGTGCAGGGAATTTTGAATGAACGACCTTTTCATATGGCTCGATAAGACCTATTGGCCAAGCAACATGGCAACCTACAACATCTGCCACCTTTTTTTGCTCATCCCGAGACGGGATCGGTAAGAGGGCGTCTTCATTCATGCAGACATCAACCCTCACCCGGAGTGTGTTATCGGGCAACAGTGAATTGTGCAGTATGTCCTCACCAGTGTTGTAGGCAGCACCCACTGCAACCGCGTGCTTGGATACTTGTTTGACATATAGCTTGCATTGAAATTCGCCCTACGGAAAATAGAGTTAATATGTTAAAGTTCGCTTAATTATAATTTAACATAAAGTTAAGTAGAAAAGAAATTAATTACCGAAGGAAAAGGGACTTTAGGCATGGAAGTGCAGCTATCTCTGAAACTTGGGCTATCATAGAACGGAACATTTGGTGTTGGCCTACCCTGGACCAACTGTTGTATTTGCGTTGTTAACAACGCATTCTGTTCTTGCATCAAACGCATTTGTTCTATGAATTGTTCTTCTCGTTGTTCCTTGTAGCGCATTTGTTCTTGAAGTTCTTGCATTTGATGCTTAAAGCTAGCCATCTGGTCACGCAGGTGGGAAACCAGTACCCCGAACATGACCATTATATTCGGGTGCTTCTAACGTCCGAAGTATGCTGATGGAGTGACTGCAAAACCAGTACCCCGAACATGACCATTATACTCGGGTACTGCTAACGCTCTACGCAATAAATCGTCCTGACGAACATAGGTCGCCAACGCAGGATCCTCCTGTGTCATTTGTCGCTTTCCCAAAAAGAATTACAATGAAAATTAGTTATTATAAATAGAGTTCATTTAAGTAAAGCCAATTATTTATTGTACGCATAATATAATTGAATACTTACACAATATTCGGCTACACTTCTTGCTTCCTTACTATGAATTTCACCTTTCTTATTTGTGACACCAGCTACCCACAGATCATGTCGTGGAACCTGTGTAATATCTGAGCCTGATTCTTGTATCTGCACATCAAAGTTAGTCGAAGTTAAATGATATTCATACAATTTTTATTACGAATGAAATAATCATTAGTTCGTACCATTTTTCTTTCTAACCGTGCGTATGAAACAGGTCCTTGTGTATACCGGTATGCCATGTTGGTCGCGTTAGCTCGATTTTTCTTGCTCAACTCCTAGTTAGATCAAAATGATTCATATAAATATATAAATGTTAATTACAAATACGTACATTACACGTAATAGGGAAAGACAAACAAATCCCCTTACCAGGAATTCAGGAGTTGTATGTGTTCTGATAAACTCATATGACATTTCTTGAGTGATGATTCCTTCGTACAATAGATAAGGCGGTGTAGTAATGATATCATCATTATCATCCCTCAAGAAATATTTGACAAGAACAGAACGAAACTTTCGCATAAGTTTTCTAACTTTTCTTATTACGAAGTTCTTCCGATCATCATCAATAATAAAAATACTCTGTAAACAAGTCAAAAAACATATATAATATGTAAGATTGAAATGAAGTGAAACAAAGCAAATCGAACAATTATATAATTAAGGTGTTACCTGTACTTCAGCCCAGATCTCATCCTCATAATTTTTCTTTACCATTTTCCAATTTTGAACTGTAATAGGGACTCTGTCTCGAACCGTAGTCCTGATCAAGTTATTTAAGGAGGTACTGTTCTCGCCGAACGGGTTTCCATTTTCATTCCACTCCAGTTGCAACTTGATTCCGTTACTTCTTAGTCTGATCAACCTCGCCATAATTGTCCTGCCATGTCTGACGTTCTCCTCAAATCTTTGTCTACCAATGTGCCTAGGAACATCATCAATGTCATCATGTGGTGAGTCCATACTCCTGCAAGTGAAATAAACCAAATCAAAACATCAGTGCACAATGTCAACCATGTCAACGAAAGCAAATTATTTTGAAATTTATAAAAACATACGTACAAGTAAACAAGTCAAGGCAATCATTATCTTTTCCTTTTTCTCATCTGATTTAAAATTTTATTCTTCAGAATTCGTGTTGGATTGAGAATTGTGTTTCTCTTGACCCAAGTTCCCTCTTCATGATCATGTCTCACGTATATGGGTCCATCTCCATCTTCATCTTCATCTTCATCTGCATCTCCATCTATATCAATCTCTGCTGACCACAAATTCTCAAATGAAGGATCATCATTATTGATGTTCAAATATTCATTACTTTCAAAATCAACTTCTGCTTGATGATTCTTGTTGGATGGAAGTACAATAGACCAATTCTTCTTAGCAGGATCAGGAATGTAAAATACTTGTTCTACCTGTGCTGCTAAAATAAAAGGATCATCTTCATACCAAACCTTAAAAAGGTCCACTTGCACAAAGCCTAAGTCATTTATCCGCAATCCACTGTTGTTGTTAATCCACTTACATTTGAAGACAGGGACCATGAACATAAAGTAATCTAACTCCCATATGCGTTCAATGACACCAAAGTATGATATTGATGCATAGACAGGGTGTGTGTCTTTAGTACTGGATCTATGCCAAGAATTAGCAACAAGTGTTACCCTACTATTCTGCATCGTGCTCTGTGTATCATGGTCTTGTGTATAGAATGTGTAACTGTTGATTGCATAACCATTGTAAGATAATACATGTAAGCTCGGTCCCTTCGACAGGCACTTCAATTTTTCAGAAACTGAATCAGGATTCCACTCCATCTCATCGTTAATGCGATTTTTCAACCAGCCTGCAAATTGTTTATTGTGTTCTGCTGTTAATAAATTTTCATTCCTATCACCATGTACGAATCGGAGAGCATCCTTGTGTTCTTCTACATACAGTTTGACCTCATTAGTGTTATGTAGGACATACAAGTGGGCTTGGTCCTGTTCAGTCGCTGATATCATTATTACATCGCTCCTCGTTGTTTCTTTCCCTGATCTTCGGCCATCATGACGGGACTTGGGGATCCCTACAGGGTCAACATTTGATAGAAAATCAGCACAGAAGTCACTTGCTTCTTCAACCATGTAACTTTTAGCGATACAACCCTCTGGGCGATATCTATTTTTCACATACCCTTTTAATATTTTCATGAATCGCTTATTTGGGTACATCCATCTCAAGTACACTGGACCGCACAATTGAGTCTCTTTGACCAAGTGTACAGTTAGATGTACCATAATGTCAAAAAAAGGTGGAAAATACATTTCAAGTTCACACAGAGTACACACAATCAGCCTTTGCAAATCTTGTAACTTGGTTAAATAAACCATTTTACTGCAGATCAACTTGAAAAACACGCAAAGTTTCGTGATAGTGTTCCTTAATTTTTTGTATAAAATGGATCGTATACCAACCGGTAGGAAATTTTGCATGAGCACATGACAATCATGAGATTTAAGGTTCTTTAACTTCAACTCTTTTACCGATACAAGGTTCTTTATATTTCAAGAGTAGCCCTCGGGAACTTTAATTCCTAGCAGAAACTCAAAAAACAATTTCTTCTCTTTCCTCGACAGAGTGTATGCCGCTGGTGGTAGATAGGTACGAGACCCTTGCTCAATCGGTGCCAACTCTTCTCTAATTCCCAAGTTCACTAAATCCAAGCTCGAATTGACACTGTCCTTGCTTTTTCCTTGGATATTAAGCAACGTGCCAATTAGACTATCACAGATATTTTTTTTCTATGTGCATCACATCAAGAAAATGCCTCACATATAAAGACTTCCAATATGGAAGTTCAAAGAAAATAGACTTTTTCTTCCAACCGCTTGTCTCGATTTGTTTTGCAAAAGGCTTGCCAAAATTGTTATCCAAGTCTTTTACCTTGGAATACACCTGGGAACCGGTCAACATCTTCGGCGGGCTACCTTCATCTACATCACCATTGAAAGGCTTTTTCCACTTCCTCCAACAATGTTGTGATGGTAAGAATCTTTGATGCCCTATGTAAACATTTTTCTTACAATGATGAAGTCGTACTGAATGAGTGTCATCTTCACATATAGGGCATGCACCATATCCTTTGACACTGTATCCTAACAAATTTCCATAAGTAGGGAAATCATTAATTGTGCCAAATAACATGGCTTTCAAAGTGAAACTTTCTTCCATGTACTCGTCATACACACTAACGCCTTCATCCCAAAGCAGCTTCAAGTCATCAATTAAAGGAGCCAAGTATACATCTATATCATTCCCAGGTTGCCTTGACCCAGAAATTAACATGGACAACATCATAAACTTGTGTTTCATGATTAAGTATGGAGGAAGGTTATAAATAATCAATATCACCAGCCACGTGCTATGTGTGCTACTTTGAACACCGTGCGGATTAATTCCATCAGTTGACAGTGCAAGGTGAAGGTTCCTGACTTCATCAACAAAGTCAGGGTACTCATGATCAATTTTTTTCTATTCAGGAGCGTCTGCAGGGTGCCTAAGCTTCGTGTCTTTAATCCTTCAAAGAACCTTCAAAGGACTTTTTCCTTTCTTCTTCCTATATCGAGATGCGTTGTATTTAGGGCACTTCTCCAACGTTGCATACTGATTTCAAAATAATACGCAATCGTTAGGACATGCATGTATCTTCTCATATCCCATACCGGTTGTAGAACAAAGAATTCGCTTTGCCTCGTATGTCTTGGTAGGAAGTACATTTTCTTCTGGAAGCATATCTTGCAACAGTTCAAGCAATGCAGTAAAACCCGAATCACTCAATCCGTAGAGAGCTTTAAAGTTGTACAACTTCAACACTGCTAGCAATCTTGTGTATTTAGTACTTTCGACATATAATGGTTTCTCTATATCACCTTTCAACTTCTCATATTCGTTAGGGCAGTTATGAAGCACCCCTTCAACCATATTTACCATTTCTTCAAGACAATCATCTTCATCAAACATGCTTTGATCAAATTCATCCAAGGCACCACCCGTGGTATGCACCCGATCACTATATGCATCGTTGGTCTCACCATGCCTTTCCATCTTATATATGTTTGATCAATACCATAACACACTAAATGATCTAGCAAATCAAGTTGACTAATCCGCTTTCCAAAATAACAAGATAAGCAAGGACATAAGATTTTGCCAGGATCTTTTGTGTGCTCAATTGCAAATGTAATAAAATCCTTCACCCCATCTATATATTCCCTTGAACATCGATTAGATGACATCCATTTACGATCCATCTATGGGCTTCAATCTATTTTTTAAAAAAGTACGTGGTTAGTTGTATGACTATTGCATTTACTAATTACTTTTATATTCTCTTACCAAGTTTAATTTAAAATAACATACACCACATGAATCTTCATAATTGAAGCTTTCTAAGTCTTAAACTGAATGTTTAAATTGCCAAATAATTCATTAATTATTCCCAGGCATTATAATAATTTTTTACAACTGATAACAAAAGAAACCATATTTGCCACAATATATCATAGTTAAATTAGAAAACATTATAAGTCAATAAATAAATACAAGTGTTAAGAATATATAAATAATTATTTTGCTTATGCAATTAATCAATAACAATAATTAGAACACCTACAAATTATAACTATTAAATTCAACTAAAATCACATTTGTAAGCTCAAAATTTAAAAAATATACCGTAAATAGAAGCTTCAATAGACTGATGAACTGAAACTACAAACACAAATTAAACATAAAAAAATCAATAAAATATTTGAGGTTCTAAGTTATTTTTTTTAATAATAATATGTGTAATAAACTTCAATATATAATAAAATATTTGGTCAATTTTTTCCTAATACACTCTTATTGATTTTCGCTCAACAATAATTCGGGAGGAGAAGAAATGAAGAAACTAAGAAAGATGAATAAGGTACCTTAGAAAATACATAACTTAATAACTAACTTAACTTAGTACATTGCTTAATCTAATCAAGTAAATAGATCATATATTAATTATACAACAGAGTAGCATATGTTTTCCCAACCTCCCATCTATTTATCTATTGCATAGACAAACTGACAAAGACTAATCAAAAACTCCTATTTGATGAAATTGTGTCAGCAGATAGGATCAAGTGTCCAAAGTCATCACTAAAAATTAAATTTACAGATGAGTTTGACAATTTGTTTTTTTCCAGAAAAGTTTGACAATTTTTAATATACCGATTTCATCAGTATAATATCTTTTATGCATATTTATATAAAATTAAAAATATTTCTTTAACGGGAATCCAAAAAAATAAATGGACAAAACTTATCTTCATCTTTAATATATACGAGTATTATATATCCGATTCCCAGTGAATGAGTACCATCTTTACATCATTGATAACTACTTTAACAAATCCAAGGACGACACAAAATCGTTGATGAGATATTCATAAATATTATACATTATATTAATATCTTAACATATTATATTTATCTTAGAAGTAATAAGAGTAATATGTACGATATTATTATATTTAATATTTGGTTAGATTAAATTAAATCCTAAGGTTAGTTAGTTATAATTTATTAGAGTCATAGAAGTCGTTGAGCGCAGCCCCAACATTGCAATTGAACAGCAAACTTGGGTTACACTATTAACAGTGATACATCAAAAAGATATTACAGTAAACTTGGGTTACACCATCAACAGTGATACATCAAAAAGATATTGATGGTATTTTTTAAAGTTAGAGATGACAGTAATTTACTGGGAATTGAAAATTCAACATAACGAGTACTGGAGGTAAGCTTTCTCTAATATAAAATATTACTTATTTAATTTTGCCAGTTTCCCAGATAATTTTTCCTCCCTCCTACAAATTTTTTTCTCCACTACATATTCTATCTCTTTTCTACAAGAGAGGCATTTTAAAAAAATAAAATTTATTTTTTATATATTTATTACATTTAACCAATGCAACCTGAAAAAAAATAAAAAGAAAAAGCAAGTTGAACTTACAGGTTGATCAGTGCAGTGGAGTGGGGGACCACGTAATTGCCGTTGGTGACGCAATCTTGAGTGAGGGGAGGAAGAAATTTGAGCTACCAAATGGAATGCGGACCAAAAGTTGAAGACAATACAAAGAAAAGAGAATAATAGGGACATGAGTGGGGATGGTAGTTGGAAAAAAACAAAGACGTGTGCGCGTGTGGGTGTATTTTTAAGATGTGAAGATGAAAATGGAGGGACGGGGTGGGGGGAGGCGGGAAAAGGAAATGATAAGGGGGTAGGGGGATGGGTTCGATTGTGTTAGATATGATTAGTTTTGATGATGTCAAATATAGATATGAAGTGATAAGAGCAAAAAGTTTATATAATGTATTTCTTTGACTAGCTACTATATTTAATGTTACATATTTTGTAGATTAGTCGAGCAAAGAATGAAGAAGATTGAACTAATGAAAATGAACAAGAGGAAGAAGAAGAAAGAAATTGAAGATAGTCAAGGAGATGCTTACTCGGATTATGAAGAATGATTATCAAGAAGAAAATAAAAAAGAAAGATATTGAAGAATGAAGAACTTGGAAGATCTATCAAGAATATCAAGATTCAAGTTGTTAGAAGTGATACTGGAGGTTTCTATGATGATACCGGAGGTTTCTATGATCAAATGATGGTTGGAATAGGTTAATACGAAGCTAAGATGACTTATATGTGATTTATGGCACTTCTAGGGGAGTTATACTTGAGCACAGAGCTTAATACTCGAGCACGGGATGAACTCACTCGAGCATGGATGAACACACTCGAGCACGGGGTGAACACTCTGTTCTACTCTGTTTTACGTTCAGTCTGATAGAAGTCAGGTATTTTGATCATATCTCTCAAACCACACGTCGGATTGACCCGAAACCAGTGGCATATGAAAGAGGACTCACAACACGTAAAATTGGCACCAAGATCATATTGAAAGAAGATCAAATGAAGGAGATATGAACCGTGGAATATGGCAGTGAAATCACCGTCACTTTTCAAGACAGGTTCGGTATTTGGAGCATAACTCACAAACCACACATCAGATTGAGACGAGACCAGTGCCAAATGAAACTAGACTCAAAGAGATTTCC
The DNA here is from genome assembly GCA_963210345.1 of Inga oerstediana. Lineage (NCBI taxonomy): Eukaryota > Viridiplantae > Streptophyta > Magnoliopsida > Fabales > Fabaceae > Inga > Inga oerstediana. The sequence continues at coordinate 73,188,183 of OY723399.1, read as the reverse complement.
ATGGATAGGTAATTTGCCTAATTTTAAAGTATATTCTAGGAGCTATGCCTTCTGGAAGTTGACGCTTGTGTAGTCTAGAGGAATATACACTCTTTCGATCATAACTTGCAGAATACAACGAGTTTGGAGCTGATTCTTTTTGCATTGGAATGCATATGGTAAGAGCTTTCTTATGATACATCATTAGAATCAAATAAACAAATTTTTTCTAAAGTGGCCCACATCACCCGCGAGTGCAAAAACGCACTCTTTGAAAAAGTTGTGCGAGTGATGTCAAGAAGCAGCTGAAACGTGAAGAAATTTGTAACACTCGAGCACTAGGATCCATGCTCGAGCATTAGACTATTTCTTACTCGAGCACATGCAAGTTTTGACATGAGAGTGTTAACCCAAGAAGAAGCATGTACGGGAAAACAAGAGGCGCACTCGAGCAGGACGTGTTGTGCTCGAGTGATGTCTAGAATTCACTCGAGCAGATGCGAGTGAAGAGCAGCGAGTGTTTGCCTGAGAGGAAGCTAGAACGTGAAAATATCAACTGCATTCGAGTGAGCCATACTGCACTCGAGTGAGAACTTGGTAAAATGCAGAAACGAAACAGAGCCTCATAGCAATTACCGCAAACATGGTTAAATGTTATACAATCATTATGTTTTCACTTGTTATTGTTCCTAAACATTAACTAACATATATTTCAAGTACAAAACAGGAGATTAAATATTTGGATTGCATTTTCAAGAACGGAGGTCACGTAGCAAATATCATCACTCAACGAACAATCCGAATATGGTTACATGTTATTGAATCATTGTGTTCTCACTTGTTATTGTATCTAAATGATAGGTAACATATATTTCAAGTGTGAAACAGGATATTAAACGTTCGGATTGTAGATTCAAATAAAATTAAACTACGGTGAACTTCATCATTACACACCGAATGGCGGCTACCAACCACGACAAGTAACTGACCCACCATGAGAGATTGTCTGAAACACAAAATGCTCCACAACGTGATGTACAGCTCAAAATGAATCTTCTTGCTATTCAACGAGATGCTCTGCTTTGCAACAGAAATCTCATGGTAGCTTGTTTTTCAAATATGCTCAAACGGTCAAAATGACTCCAACGGACGAATACTCACAACGGTCATCATCTTCATCAACTATAAATGAGAGAGCATTCAACGTCGATGAAGAACTGAGACAGCGAGCAACTACGTGAAAAATGATAGAAATATGAATCCTCTGCTTCTACCCAAACACTCTCTGTTTTCCAGTTTCTATATTACTTATCGTTGAGAGAGTGATTATTTGTATTGTACTTCAGTGAGTATTATACCCACTCTGTGAGAGAGTTTGTAAACACTTTCAACTATATTTCTGAGTTGATCTCAAGATAGAGGGACCTTGAGAGGGTTGATTTTCTTACGAAGAAGCTGTAGAGAGAATTGCCAGTAAGACATTCTGCTTGTAAGACTTACAAGGTGCAAGCAGGAGAGAACGTTGCTGCTCGTAAGACTTGTATGAGTAAGCAGGAGAGGAAGATCTTCAGGATTACTCTGCTCATAAGACTTGCCGTAAGGGGGAGTATTTCAGTGAGAGATTTGTCATAGGTTTCACAAGTACCCGGTTAAACTTGTGGGATTGTAAAGGCTTTTCTTGTGCCCGGATTAAACAAGGAGATAGTGGATTTGAAAATCTCAGGAGGAGCCTGGGGACTGGACGTAGGCCATCACAGATTGGACCGAACCAGGATAAATCACAGTTTGCATATTCTCTTCCCTAAGCTCTTATATTTCCAACATATATTATTTAATCTAACTGTTGATTTATAAACCTTCATACTTACCACTTTCATTAAGATACGAAAAGATTTCTAAAGTTCTTAAGTTTTTATTATACACCCAATTCACCCCCTCTTGGGTGATAGCCGGTTCTAACAGATTGGTGGGGAAGGGATAAGAAATCTAAATTTTTTTTATTTAAAAAAAGGGTCAAGTGTGGCGTCTGACTAGGCAGGCGCCACACCTGACCAACATTTTTTTTATTTTAAAAATTGGTCATGTGTGGCGCTTGGCCAGGCAGGCTCCACACCTGACCATAAAATTTTTTTTTAAAAATGGGTCAAGTGTGGCGCCTGGCCAGACAGGCGCCACACCTGACCATAGCCAGGCGCCACAGCTGGTTCCACCTGGTCATGTGTGGCGCCTGTCTTGGCAGGCGCCACACTTAGCCTCCCCAGCTGTGGCACCTACCCTCCCAGGCGCCACAGCTGGTAAAAAAAAAAATAAAATATAAAAAAAAAAGCAGCTGTGGCACTTCATTAAGAAAGGGCCACAATATGTGCACCACCTTTCAACCTTTTTGTAGTAGTGATATGTGATATGTTCATGTGGATGTGCAATACAACAAGTAGTTCAGCGTGAGCCGTCGTAGGGGGCGATGCCCATGATACCTACCCCGGCCGTTGCAACTGTTGTTGTGATTGCTGTGTGATGTGTAGATGATTTACTTTCATGCTTTGATGTTGTGCATATTATGAGTGATTTGTTACTATAGAGATTCTTTAGAATCTCACTCTCCCAAAAACAAATTTTAGACAGGGCCGAAGGATCCAAAGGAAAGCGGGTGACGAAGAGCAGTTAGAGCTCCAGTTTATAAGTTTATTTTGGTTAATGGTTATCAATGTAAAATTCATTGGATATTTTGTGGTAAATAGTTGTATATTTTGGAAGTATAGTGTAGTTTTGTATAATCCACAAGATAAGGGAAAAGAATTATTGGCTTTGTGCCTTTGTATAATCCCTTTACTAATTAATGAAACCCGAGTGTGTCGGGAATTTGCATTATACTCTGATATGTATGAATGAAATCAACCTGTACATGCCATTTATGTTGAAATATGAGTAAGAGACCATTGTGGAATAGATGTTGTAAAAGTGTTTGAAAACCCTGATTTTGGGAAGTTTTATTTTGAATAAGTCCCAAATCACCATACATGATCTCTAATTCAAACTTAATTATATTTTTAAGAACTAATCCCGGCTTTAACCGTGAAGGGGGTTACGAAAGCAATATGGCTTCTGGCCATATAATTTTAGAATATGCAATCACAGGTGTATGACTTCTGGCCATAATAATATTAATAATATAGAACAACTCGTAAGGAAGATTAAAAATAAGATAAAAAAGCAATAGCAATCTCCAATCTAAGCCATGAAACCCAATGTTTAAAACAATCGGTAAAAGGTTTTCTTTAATTCCATATAATGGCTCAAATTTTCTCATATAAATCAAATAAAATACAGTAAAAGAATGTAGAGAAAATCATTAAAATAACTAGGCAGAAGTATACCTTCATTAGAGCTTTTGTGCAAATAACGTGTTATAAAATAAAGGGAAAGATGAGAAGAGTAGAAGGCAAGAAAGAAATTCTCATTCACTATTCAGTGTTATTTCAAATACGTAATATATACCTTCTATTTATAGGCACAACTCTCTAATCTATAATTACTGTGATTCCATAATCATAAGACATAATGGGAGAGAATAGTAAAACCTATGGGAGAATATGAAATAATGGGGATATAGACATTCACAAATATTATATTCATAACAATATTCTATTTCTTTGGGCTGCCGGCACCAAAAAAAAAACGATGATCAATTTTGAGGACTGAAAATATATGACGTACGTTTCATTATATTTTATGAACATTTGAATAGCTATATTTTTCAGACCAAGTATCAGCTGTGTATCACCAAGTAGTTCCTTTCATATAAATTTATATGAGCAATTTAATTTTTATAAAGTGAAAATGTAATTTTACATGCATTTCAGTCAAAAAAAAAAAAAAAACAAGAAGAAAAGAAGAAAATGCTCCCATATATATAGTTCATGTGCTCAACCAATGATGTTGTGCTATTCAAGCCCACCGCGTTGGTCCAAGTAATGCATTTTCCAATTTTGCCTTATTTATCCTTTATATAGCTCACTTTGTCCAAGTCTTTCTATTTACTTTCTTTATTCTTTACAATATTATAAATCTTTTGTTCTCCATCCTTTATGTCCCTAACTCCTTATAAAAATTATCATATGTTTAATATGAACTTCACTCATTACCTTCTTAATCTCCTTTTTAACCAAGTGATGCATTTCCCAATTTTTACCATTATTACGAAAGCATATAAGGATAAAAAAAATTAAAAAATGAAAAAGAAAAGAATTTTAACTTGTTAACATATTTTTTCCCGACATTCTTCACCCATTAGAAGGAACTTACCGACCCTTCATATTTATGGAGGGTCAAACTTACAACTTCTTATGTAAACCAACACTTAAGTTAGTGCCTAGTCTCAATTCAACTAAATGACTCCTACCAACATTATTTGCATTGCTTCATCGTACATGAAAGGACAATGAACTAAACTAATAAACTAAAGCCATTTTTAAATTTGCATTTTCATATTTGATAATCATAAATAATTACAATTTTTAAGATTCTCTGCCAATAAATTATTTCTCCCTACCGAAACTATTTAATCACACCATAAAATAATCAGTGAACCAGAATTAATCTCATTCAAAATTATAATAAGATTTGAACTTTGGTTGAACTGATTGGTTCGATGATCAGTTTATTTTTTGCTTAAAACTTTTGAAAACCCTTCCACTACCATCATACATACATACCTACATACATACATTCATTGATGCTTCCACGTGTCACTGTATAAAATAGGCAATATTGAACCCTTGACCCTTCGATTAAATTTTAAATTAAAAACACACCACTTTCTTAATTGTCTCACCCCTTGGACATATTTTCTTTGGCCAGACCTCTTGTACATATTTGAAGGGTAGGTATTTAATTAATTTATTCTTTTTGGGATTATTTTGGCTGTCTATTGGAGAGGTTCATGATGTAGAAAAGAATAGAAAAATATTTTTCAAAGGTAAGATATTGTATATATTTATATACACATATCTAAATGAAAAAATAATTGTTTTTAAACAACCGTTAATATAAGAATATAAATAAATAGTTCATATTTCATAATTATTATTATGGAATTAATGTGCCTATATATACGGTACAGAAATTCTTCATCGCCAATATATGTATCAACAGATCTAAAATATGGATACTGGTGCTGATTCTAGTGCTCAGCAACCTCAGGGACAATGGACCACAGGTTTATTCGGATGCTTCGAAGACCTTGGAAATTGTAAAACAACTATCTTTCATTCTCCAATATTTCTTGATATTTTCAGAAACATATATACTACCTCCAATCCTAAATATAATATTTAGTTTGTGGTACAATTTGCATGACAAACTAAATATTATATTAAGAACACGAGATAATATAAGACCTAATTTATACTATCTTATATTAAAAACTGAAGGTAGCAAGTAGTGTAGCGATTGTCATGTTATTTATGTGAGAATCAATTAAATGTACATGCAGAGCAATAGAATAATGATGTCCAAATTAGAAACCTTGCTTTAGGCTATATATTGAATTTTATTTGCAGGTCAGCCTTGGACTATGAAAATATCTAACAACTTTGGAGGGTTTTGAAACATATAAGATTAAGTCAAAGTCTCCCCATATGTATGGGTGTGTGTGTGTCATACCTATAGCCACGGTGGTTTCAGTCATGTTCCTCCTTGCCGATGGACCACAGGTTTATGTGGATGCTTGGAAGATCCTGGAAGCTGTAAAACTACAAATACCCTTATTTTATTCTCTTCTATATATATATATATATGAACTCAAACAATGGCTTAATAATGCCTATATAGTTTTCATCATGTTTGTGTTAGTAGTTAATATTCTCTTGCTTTTGATTAAATATAATTTTCCTATTAATTAACAGAGTTAATATTTGTGTTTTGAAGCCTTCATGACATGCTGTTGTCCTTGCGTTACGTTTGGTCAGAATGCTGAAGTCATAGACAAAGGGAATACATGTAATGTGAATAATTTCATTATTATTAATATATATTATTATTTTTGTTTAATCATCTGGATTCAAAAAGAAATAATAATAATAATAATTGATTTGAATTGCAGCTTGTGCATGCGCTGGGATAACATTATATCGTTTGGCGCATGTAGGATGTGCATGCTTGTATACCTTTTCATACAGAGGCAAACTGAGAGGCCTTTTTAACTTACCAGAAGATCCCTGCAATGACTTCTGTGTTCACTGCTTCTGCAGCCCATGTGCTATCTGCCAAGAGTATCGAGAGCTCAAAAACCGAGGCCTCGACCCCTCCTTAGGTATACTCTATATATATACATTCCATTTATACCTATTGTTAATGTACAACATTTTCTAGGAAGTTTTCGTGTAGGAGAATTGAATATCTGGAAGGTTTTTTTTTTTTTTGGAATCAATGTTGAATGTTAAAAAAAAAAAAAAAAGGAAAAGTCACCGAACGGTTAAAAAGTTAGCATTTTTAATTGTTAGGGATGGCTTCACTCTTTTAATTCGTTTTATACTTCTACATCGATATTAATTCAGGACAAAAATACTTTTAGATAACCATAACTCCTAGCCATCAAAACTTTCAAAGGAAATATGTATCTTAATTAGCCCATTTATATTTTGTGTTTTTCTGTGCGTGCAATGACACGCTCCCTTTCTCCCAAATATATAGTCAGGTAGCTAGTAAATATTTCTTTCTTTCTTTGTTTTTTTTTTTGAAGAATTGATGAAAAATATCTGCTGGAAAATTAGAAAATTAGAGAGAATAATATTTATTGGGGATGACTAAAAAAAATTTGAAATAATTTAAAAGGACCAATTAAATACTAAATATACATTTAAAAATACTAAATTACCCCTAACTAAAAACATATTCTCCTTTGTTCCGATTTTATTTTGACAAGTTAAAAACATATCAAGAAATACAAACTATACTGGGCAGAGTGATCGATGAGTCTATCAACATATTCTCAATAACTGTCAAAATTTTGAAGCATCGAATATTCCAATTTTTGCAGTCATATAGTGAGTCTACATTCTGCCTCTTAATTACCATATGTTAATGGACTTGTGTGTGAGTGTTACTACCTCCGACCCTTAATGTTAGTGTTAGTTTAGAAGTAAATTTTGGTCCTAAATATGAGAGACTTTTTTTTTTTCATTTTATCTCTTATATTTATCATTTTTTTCAAACTAATTTACTTAATTTATAAACTGATATATAATCTCATGATACACATAAGTATTTCACAAAAATCATATAACACATGCTTTAATTAAGTAATTTATTTATCTTTATTAATCTCCCCAAATTAGTCAATAAGGTCTTATATCAAAGACCGGAGGTAGTAACATTTTTAAAGACAAATTCATTATAATAAGAGCACTCTTTTCTTTCTCTCACCACCACAAGATCCAATTCCTGCAAGTGTTTGTTGTTGTTATTATTATTATTATTATTATTATTATATGGTCATCAACAGTTTGGAGTGGGAATGAGCAAAAGATGAACAAAGCCACCCAAGTGCCTCCAAACGTTGCACAAGGCATGGCTCGCTAGAAAAATGGCCCAATCTTCTTCACTTGCCTGCATTTTGATAATTCAATATATCTTTCTAGTTATCATCTCAGACTAGGGTCTTCTACCCGTGTGATGAACGAGATGGTGTGTATTTTATGTTGTAAGTTTCGAGATATGATTTCAAATAAGTGTCCTATTATTACAAGATATGCTGTAAAATCCGATGCATTGAACGGTGTGTACTGTATGTTGTAAATTCCATTTCGCATTGTAAAGGGTTTTGGCCCTCAATATTGCAGTGTTTGGTCTTCTGCATATATCCACTATGATGTCTCCTTATTTAGTCAAGTCTATCTCATTCAACCATTGTGATTCCATCCATTATAAATCGGAGTAGCCTCTTTAAATGGAGCAAGCTGGTAGATTGCTCTGCATATCTATCCATGAATCTAAAGGCCAAGTACTCTTGGATTGTGTGTTTTTTCCCTCTTTGTAGTCGCAAGTGGTGCCCCATTATGTTTTATATATGAGTGAAGTCCATTATCACCATAGTGATAAATTATGCGGTTCTAAAGAGTTAATATGTGTTGTGCAGTTCATTAATACGATCAGGGTCCCAACTTTCTCCTATTCAATTATATCCATCTAGACGAAGTAGGATCAATCGATTTCTCCAACTACCTGTGTAGCAACTTCCGATGCCATACGCTCCCCTGACTTTGTGGTTCGAAATCTAATTGCCTTTTGATGAAAATTCTAATATCTGCAAGCTCATCACGCCTTATGATCTCCACATCCATCTTGTGCTTCTTTACAAAGTTGTTGTTCTGGTTAAGGCATGTGTTTTCGACTTTGACTATGTTTGCATCTTTCTTTCACTGTCTGGATTCTATGCTTGTATTATTTTATCTTTTTGATTGCCTCACCTTCTTATAAAATTCATTTGTAATTTTCATTAACTCTGGTTCAATTATGGTATGGTAAGAGAAGAATTATGATTACAAATAGGCTAATAAATAAGAGCTCATTAATAAAGAACCACATATTCTGATTGACCCGTAATGGTTTTTTTTAAAAAAAAAATTAGGACGGTAGTTTGTATATATTGTTTGATATGAATAGGTATAGTTTTATATTTATCTATGTCATAAGTAGAATATATTAATGTGTGGTGCTATTGTTTGCAATTTGGAAACTATGCCAAGCCCTTAGGAAGCTAGTCACCATTGGCTCAAGGCGATATGGATAACGTCGATAACGAAACATACATTAAGTTATTGTTTCAGCAGAGGGCATAACCAGAATAGGCCTTAAATCAAAACTCATTATTCTCTCTAATATTCAATTTTCCTTTTTGAAAAACCATAATTGGTAGGTATAAACTGCATAATAACATTAAGACGTGACATGGAAGGAACATTACTCTTATAAGCAAGGGCGAAATTCAGTCTTTGATTTAACTTCTCCCTCCTAACACTAATATAGAAAATGCTTTTAACGTCCATTTTTTAGGTATTTTAACGTCTGAAAACATAGGGACGTCTATGTGATCAAGTAACATAGTAAAAAATGGCAATAAAATCTATAAATAAAGGAAAGTCTGCACTTTAGACGTCCCTTTTTAAACCTGATCTAATTTACTAAAAAAGGTTGAACAACAAATTAGCCAACTACAAACTAGAACTATCCCTGAGACACCTTGATCGTCATCATCCAAAACTAAAGATGTAATGACTTTTGAAAAAACTTCCCAAACTAGAGAATCTGACTCTAGTCATTCTGAGTCTTAATCCAGATCAACCACCAGCACTAGAAAAAGCCTTCAAAACTCTATTACCATAGAGCTAGCCCTCCATATATTCTGGTTAAAGAACGAATACAACAAAACTTCAAATCTTTCAATGCTGACAACATCTATGAATAGAATATAGATGGTCAGAGCGAATCAAGCATTCTTCAAACTCTTCAACAAATGACAATGGTAAGCACAGCCTACCAAACCACAAATGATTTTACAGATAAAATGATTGCTCATCTTTTAGTTTCTGGTTTTACTAGCAACTTAAAGGTTGGTGGGATAACTAACTTACTTCTGAAGATAAAATGTCCATTTTTGCATCTGTTGAAACTGAATCTGATGGAAAATCCATTACCTCTAATGGCCAAGCCATCCCTCATTCCGTAAACACTCTTATTTTTGGAATTATTACACATTTTATTGGGGATCCCTCTATCTGGAAAGATAGATCGGCAGAACTCCTCTCAAATCTTAAGTGTAGGACTCTATCTGATTTCAGAAGGTATAGAGATACATTCTTAGCCGGAGTACTCACTAGAGATGATGCCAATAAACCATTTTGGAAAGAAAAATTCCTAGCTGGATTACCTACATTGCTGGGTAATAGGGTTAGAGAAAAATTTAGAAACCAAAATGATGGCAACATCCCTTATGAGCACTTGACATATGGTCAATTGATCTCGTATGTCCAAAAAACTGCTCTTTAAAACTTGTCAGGATGACAAAATCCAACATCAACTTGCAAAAGAAAAAGCCACAAGTCAGAAAGAATTGGGAACTTTCTGTGAACAATTTTGGATTTACCGCTTGTAAACAGTCCAAATCTCACCGTAAACCTTACCACAAAAACAAAAAACATGCCTACCAAAAATATAAACCTAATACACCTCCCCATAGGCTCAAACAAGAATTTCAATCCAAACCAAAGATTGATTTTCCCAAACAAACAAAGGTTGCGTGTTTTAAATGTGGCAAACTGGGTCATATTTCTAAATATTGTCATTTGTCTCAAAAATTAAAGAAGATTGAGAGATTGACGATGAACCTCTTCTTGAGTAAATAAACAATCTTTTGATTGAAACTTCTAAATCCGAATTTGAAAGAAGTTCTTCTGAAGATCTCAACTAAATTCAAAATGAAGATCTTCACAAAACTCATATTCAGAAATTAATGTTATCACGAAGGAACAAGATTTATTTCTTGATATCATTAACAAACTTCCACATTCTGACAAAGGAGAATATTTGTTCAAACTGAGAGAAATTCTCAATCAAACTCCAAGTTCTTCAAACTCCAAGCCTTCAGTTCTTTTTAACAAATATGATTTAATAGACGTTTTAAACAAATTCAAACATTGTGTTAAACAAACAACCATCCAAGATCTTCAGTATGAGGTAAATAACCTTAAAACTGAAGTTTGTCTTATCAAACTTCAACAAGATACTCATGCAACTGCTATATCCCAAATCCAGGATATTCAACTTGCAACACAAACTGAAGGGCAGCAGTAAACACCATATGATCAGTAAGACGATAATCATTTTGAACCATTTTTAAACTTAATTTTAAAACTATCCATTCAAAAGTTGTATGTTTATGCCAAGATCATTATTAATAATGATTTTGTTCTTGAACAAACTATATTTTGTTTGACACAGGAGTTGATTCTAATTGTTTTAAAGAAAAAATCATTCCTACAAAATATTTTGAGAAAACAACCAAAATGTTTAATGGCGTTAATGACTCATGTCTAGACGTCAGATATAAATTTTCAAATGTTGTTACTGAAAACAAAGGTTTAAAGGTTCAAACCCCATTTATATTAGTTAAAGATATGGGAACCCAACCCATCCTTTGGGCGCCATTTGCAAGGCTATTGTTCCCATATACTACAAAAAAACAACATATTACCCACGAAAATTACCCATGGAATTCCGTCTCTGAAATCAAATTACCGATGGATTAGGGACGGAAACGAAATTACCGACGGAATTTTTTCCGTCTCTAAAAAATCCGTGGCAAATTGATTTACCGACATAATTTTTATTCCGTCAGAAATTACTGACGGATTACCCACGGAAAAAATTTCGTCGGTAATTTCCTACGGAATTTACCAACGGAAAAATTCTGTGGGTAATTACCGACGGAATTTACCCACAAAAAAATTTTGTCGGCAATTACCCACGGAATTTACCCGTGGAAAATTTCCGTCAGTAATTACCCACGGAATTTTTCAGTGGGTAATCCGTCGGTAATTTAATATTATTTTAAAAAAAATCCATGTGGTGACCTTAAAAGAGGCAACTTGGACATCACCGAAAGCCCCCCACTGCCCGCCCCTGCATGCGGCCCTAACGGTCCCCGAGCAAGGGCCATGTGTCCCTCTAACCTTGGACCTTTGGTATGAATTCTGATGCCTTTGCCAGTTAAGTTGCTTTAACCTTGAGTTATTTATTCACGTAATAATATATATTATGTAATAATTAAAAAACAAATATAATATTAAGATAAATATATATAATTAAATATATAATTATATATTTCATTTTCTATAATATAAAATATAAAAATTTTTAATCTCTATTTTCATTTAAATATTTAATATTAATATAAATATATATAATATTACATATATATTTAATATATAATTATATATTTCATTTTTTATAATATAAATTTAAAATTTTTTAATTTCATATTTCATTTAAATATTTAATATTAATATAGATATATATAATATTAAATATATATTTATATATAATTATATATTTTGTTTTTATGATATAAAGTTTAAAATTTAAAATTTTTTATTTCATTTAAAATTTTTATTATATATATTTAATATATTATATTAAATATTAATTTTATGATATTTAAATTTTTATTTGTTATAGATTCTTTTTATTATTTTATATAAATTATTAAAAGATAATAAAAAAATTATTAGTTTTACCTGCGGATTACCCACGGAATTCCATCAGTAATTTCTGTTTAAATTACCCACAGAATTCCGTAGGTAATGCGTCGATAATTACCGACGGAATTATTCCGTGGGTAATCCGTTAGTATTTACCGATGGAATTTTTTCCGTCGGTAAGTAGAGACGGATTACCCACGGAATTCTGTCAATAATTTCTTATTCAAATTACCCACGGAATTTCATGGGTAAGGCATGGGTAATTACCGACAGAAAAAATTTTGTGGGTAATCTGTCAGTATTTTCCGACGGAATTTTTTCTGTCTTTAATTTGTCGGTAATTAGAGACGGATTACCCACGGAATTCTATGGGTAAAATTACCGACGGAATTCCGTGGGTAAGGCGTGGGTAATTACTGATGAAAAAAATTCCCTGGGTAATCCGTCAGTAATTAGAGATGGAATTTTTTTCCGTCGGTAATTCTGTCAATAATTTTTCCAATGGAAAATCCGTCGGTAAATCGTCAGAAATTATCTATGGAAATAATTCCGTAGGTAATTCCGTCGATAATAACATGTTTTTTTGTAGTGATACATGACTGATGAAAATGGAATTTCAAAACAACATCTGAGAAAAACAATTTTGTTTCCTTTTACTCAAAAGCCCAAAGTTAAATCTTCTTTCTTCAAAACAACAACAAATTAATTTTTTGAAGGAAGATATTTCTTTTAAACATATAGAAACCCAATTGTGCCAAACACAAAATAAACAAAAAATTCAAACATATCTTGAACAAATCCATCAAACTATTTGTTCGGATTTACCAAACGCCTTTTGGAATCGTAAAAAACATATGGTTGACTTGACTTATGAAACAAGTTTTTCTGAAAAACAAATACCAACTAAGGCGAGACCAATTCAAAGACTGCAGAACTTCCTGAAGCCTGTAAAAAGGAAATTCAAGAACTTCTGGACAAAAAATTGATTCGCAAATCTCGTAGCCCATTGCCTTGTGCTACTTTTTATGTGAATAAAAATGCAGAAATAGAACGTGGAGCTCTAAGACTTGTAATCAATTACAAACCTTTAAATGAAACGTTAAAATGGATCAAGTATCTGATTCCAAACAAATTTGATCTACTTAAATGCTTATATTCTGCAAAAATCTTTTCAAAATTTGACATGGAATCTGGATTTTGGCAGATTCAAATTTCTGAAAACGATAGGTATAAAACTGCTTTTATTGTACCTTTTGGTCAGTATGAGTGAAACGTTATGCCTTTTGATTTAAAAAATGCTCCTTCTGAATTCTAGAGGATCATGAACGAGATCTTCAATGATTGTAGTCAACTCATTATTGTTTACATTGATGATGTCTTGATCTATTGTCATTTGATCGATCAACATTTCAAACATGTTTATCAGTTCATCAAAATTGCAGAAACAAATGGTTTAATAGTTTCTAAGCCTAAAATTAGTCTTTTTCAAACTAAGGTTAGGTTTCTTGGTGATTGGATATACCAGGGATCCATAAAGCCAATTGAACGAACAATTCAATTTGCTGACAAATTTCCCAATCAAATCATTGATAAAAAACAACTTCAAAGATTTTTGGGATGTTTAAACTATGTTGCTGAGTTTATTCCTCATCTTAGCAATTTCATTAAACCACTTCACCAGCGTCTCAAAACGAATCCTCCTCCTTGGACGGATACTCATTCAAACATTGTTAAGCAGATCAAATCACAGGTTAAGGAGCTTCCTTGCCTTAGCCTTCTTGATCCCTCTACTTACAAAATAGTTGAAACTGATGCCTCTGACATTGGTTATGGTGGCATTCTCAAACAACGTATAGATGACAAAGAGAAAGTAGTATCTTTCATGTCTAAACATCAGAGTATTGCACAGCAGAATTATTCCACAATTAAAAATGAAATTTTGGCAATTGTTTTATCCATTTCCAAATTTCAATATGATCTTTAAAACAAGAAGGTTTTTAATTCGCATTGATTGTAAATCAGCAAAAGATGTTTTACAAAAAGAAAAAAGTAGACATCCATAGGAGGGTCAAACCAACACTTAAGTAAGTGCCTAGTCTCAATTCAACTAAATGACTCCTACCAACATTATTTGCATTGCTTCATTGAACATGAAAGGACAATGAACTAAACTAATAAACTAAAGCCATTTTTAAATTTGCATTTTGATATTTGATAATCATAAATAATTGCAATTTTTAAGATTTTCTTCCAATAAATTTCTCCCTATACCGAAACTATTTAATTACATCATAAAATAATCAGTGAACCAGAATTAATCTCATTCAAAATTAATAAGATTCCAACTTTGGTTGAACTGATTGGTTCAATGATCAGTTTATTTTTTGCTTAAAACTTTTGAAAACCCTTCCACTACCATCATACATACATACATACCTACATACAGACATTCATTCCGACCGATCAAAATATCAATGGATGCGATGCTTCCACGTGTCACTGTATAAAATAGGCAATCTTGAACCCTTGACCCTTCGATTAAATTTTAAATTAAAAACGCACCACTTTCTTAATTACCTCACCGCTTGGACATATTTTCTTTGGCCAGACCTCTTGTAGATATTTGAAGGGTAGGTATTTAATTAATTTATTCTTTTTGGGATTATTTTGGCTGTCTATTGGAGAGGTTCATGATGTAGAAAAGAATAGAAAAATATTTTTTAAAGGTAAGATATTGTATATATTTATATACACATATCTAAATGAAAAAAAATAATTGTTTTTAAACAACCGTTAATATAAGAATATAAATAATAGTTCATATTTCATAATTATTATTATGGAATTAATGTGCCTATATATACGGTACAGAAATTCTTCATCGCCAATATATGCATCAACAGATCTAAAATATGGATACTGGTGCTGATTCTGGTGCTCAGCAACTTCAGGGACAATGGACCACAGGCTTATTCGGATGCTTCGAAGACCTTGGAAATTGTAAAACAACTGTCTTTCATTCTCCAATATTTCTTGATATTTTCAGAAACATATATACTACCTCCAGCCCTTAATATAATATCTAGTTTGCGGTGCAATTTGCATGGCAAACTAAATATTATATTAAGAACACAAGATAATATAAGACCTAATTTACATTATCTTATATTAAAAACGGAAGGTAGTAAGTAGTATAGGGATTATCATGTTATTTATGTGAGAATCAATTAATGTACATGCACAGCAATATAATAATGATGTCCAAATTAAAAACCTTGCTTTAGGCTATATATTGAATTTTAATTTATTTGAAGGTCAGCCTTGGACTATGAAAATATCTAACAACTTTGGAGCATTTAGAAACATATAATATTAAGTCAAAGTCTCCCCATGTGTGTGTGTGTATCATACCTAGAGACACGTAGGTGGTTTCAGTCATGTTCCTCCCTGCCGATGGACCACAGGTTTATTTGGATGCTTGGAAGATCCTGGAAGCAGTAAAACTACATATACCCTTAATTAATTTCTCTTCTATATATATATATATATATATATATATATATTTGAACTCAGAGAATGGCTTAATAATGCCTATATAATTTTCAACATGTTTGTGTTATTAGTTAATATTCTCTTGCTTTTAATTAAATATAATTTTCCTATTAATTAACGGAGTTAATATTTGTGTTTTGAAGCCTTCATGACGTGTTGTTGTCCTTGCGTTACGTTTGGTCAGAATGCTGAAGTCATAGACAAAGGAAATACATGTAATGTGATTCATTATTATTAATATTATTATTTTTGTTTAATCATCTGGATTCAAAAAGAAATAATAATAATAATAATTGATTTGAATTGCAGCTTGTGCATGCGCTGGGATAACATTCTATCGTTTGGCGCATATAGGTTGTGCATGCTTGTATACCTTTTCATACAGAGGCAAACTGAGAGGCCTTTTTAACTTACCAGAAGATCCCTGCAACGACTTCTGTGTTCATTGCTTCTGCAGCCCATGTGCTATCTGCCAAGAGTATCGAGAGCTCAAAAACCGTGGCCTCGACCCCTCCTTAGGTATACTCTATATATATACATTCCATTTATACATATTGTTAATGTCCAACTTTTTCAAAGAAGTTTTCGTGTAGTTGATTTGAATATCTGGAAGGATTTTTTTTGGAATCAATGTTGAATGTTAAAAAAAAAAGAAGGAAAAGTCACCGAACGGTTAAAAAGTTAGCATTTTTAATTGTTAGGGATGGCTTCACTCTTTTAATTTGTTTTATACTTCTACATCGATATTAATTCAGGAAAAAAAATACTTTTAGATAACCATAACTCCTAGCCATCAAAACTTTCAAACTAAATTTGTATCTTAATTAGCCCATTTATATTTTGTGTTTTTCTGTGCGTCCAATGATACGCTCCCTTTCTCCCAAATATATAATAGGCCTTTCTAAGTAAGAAAAATAGTCAGGTAGTAAATATTTCTTTCTTTCTTTGATTTTTTTTTTGAAGAATTGATGAAAAATATCTGCTGGAAAATTAGAAAATTAGAGAGAATAATATTTATTGGGGATGACTAAAAAAAATTTGTAATAATTTAAAAGGACCAATTAAATACTAAATATACATTTAAAAATACTAAATTACCCCTAACTAAAAACATATTCTCCTATGTTCCGATTTTATTTTGACAAGTTAAAAACATATCAAGAAATACAAACTATACTGGATAGAGTGATCGGTGAGTCTATCAACATATTCTCAATAACTGTCAAAATTTTGAAGCATCGAATATTCCAATTTTTGCAGTCATATAGTGAGGATCTACATTCTGCCTCTTAATTACCATATGTTAATGGACTTGTGTGTGTGAGTGTTACTACCTCCGACCCTTAATGTTAGTGCTAGTTTAGAAGTAAATTTTGGTCCTAAAAATGAGAGACTTTTTTTCATTTTATCTCTTATATTTATCATTTTTTTCAAACTAATTTGCTTAACTTATAAACTGATATATAATCTCATGATACACATAAGTATTTCACAAAAATCATATAACACATGCTTTAATTAAGTAATTTATTTATCTTTATTAATCTCTCCAAATTAGTCAATAAGCTCTTATATCAAGGATCGGAGTTAGTAACATTTTTAAAGACAAATTCATTATAATAAAGAGCACTCTTTTCTTTCTCTCACCACCACAAGATCCAATTCCTGCAAGTGTTTATTATTATTATTATTATTATTATTATTATTATTATTATTATTATTATTATTATTATTATTATTATATGATCATCAACAGTTTGGAGTGGGAATGAGCAAAAGATGAACAAAGCCACCCAAGTGCCTCCAAACATTGCACAAGGCATGGCTCGCTAGAAAAATGGCCCAATCTTCTTCACTTGCCTGCATTTTGATCATTCACTTGCCTGCATTTTGATCATTCAATATATCTTTCTAGTTATCATCTCACTAGGGTCTTCTCCCCGTGTGATGAACGAGATGGTGTGTATTTTATGTTGTAAGTTTCAAGATATGATTTCAAATAAGTGTCCTATTATTACAAGATATGTTGTAAAATCCGATGCATTGAACGGTGTGTACTGTATGTTGTAAATTCCATTTGGCATTATAAAGGGTTTTGCCCCTCAATATTGCAGTGTTTGGTCTTCTGTATATATCCACTATGATGTCTCCTTATTTAGTCAAGTCTATCTCATTCAACCATTGTGATTCCATCCATTATAAATCGTAGTAGCCTCTTTAAATGGAGCAAGCTGGTAGATTGCTCTGCATATCTATCCATGAATCTAAAGGCCAAGTACTCTTGGATTGTGTGTTTTTTCCCTCTTTGTAGTTGCAAGTGGTGCCCCATTATGTTCTGTATATGAGTGAAGTCCATTATCACCATAGTGATAAATTATGGGCACTACTACAGAATTGAGATACAACCATCCCCAAGGACGTCCCAAATTGAAAATTGGGTGGTTAAAAAAGGAGACGGTGGCATTTTCGTAATTATATATATGCAGTGGAACCTTTAGGCGTCCCAAATTTGAATTTGGGATGTCTAAAGTGCTTCCAGGCTCGAAATATAAATTTCCTAAATTTTTTTTAGCGCCTGGAGTTGGGATTAGACGTCCCAAAAGAATTTTAGGACGTCTAAATCCAGACTTTAGGCGTCCTAAATGCTATTTGGGACGCCTAAAGGCGTCCCTAGGCGCATGTCAGACAAATGTCTGACATGCGTCTTCTCTCATCAATAACCCCTCTCCTCACATGTCTTCTCATCATAACTTTACTCTTCTTCAACCTCCCCCACCCACCGTCGGCACTCTTGCTCTCTTTGTTTCTTCACTTCAACTCCTCCCTCCTCCTTCCTCGTCCCTTCTTCTTCCTCTTTGTTTCTTTGTATGGGACATTACCAAGTGTCTGTGTGGTTGTGCCATGAAAGAAGCTGATTATTTGATTAATTTGAAAGAGAATTTGCAGTCGCTGAAAGTTATGGGAAGATCTCCAAAGCATGAAAGAGTACTTGAAGACAAGAGTTGATGAAGTTGAGAACACAAAAGGGATGCAAACGTTCAACAGGTATTGTGCATCTAAGCTATTCTTTCTTTTTAAAATTTTCGTATTAGTTAAATTTTTAAGTGTTTTTTACATGATGAGTAGTCATCAATCAACGTGTGCAGAAAATTTTAGAAAGTATAGTATGGACATTAGAGAAAGGAAACAAGAAAAATAATAGAAGAAAATTATCTAGAAAACTTAGAGCCCAGGAGTAAATTAAACTCATTCCTTAAAACTCTAAAATCCATTTGTATTCACATTACAACACAAGCTAAGGCTGCAAGAACATTCTTGCTAAAATATAAATGGGTTTTTTATGAATTTAATTTGATATGGTAATAGGTTATTAACTCACTGCAATAATGCTCTTTTACGATTGTAGATTGACTATCATTTTACTTCTTTAATGAAAATTGTTACTTATCAATAAAAATAAAATAAAAACTAACTTTTGGTTGGATAGATGAAAATTGAACATCAAATATATGAGGAAGGTTTGCTTAACATATATTTTAATTTCAATTAAGATTTATATAGTACATTTTTAAAATAGAGGGAAGATTACTATAATTTATGTAAAACGGAAGGTGGTAATTAACGTATTTTATTCAATTTTTTAATGTTTAAACTCATATACAAAGAAACTAATGAGTTAGGAATTTAATAGAAAAAGGGATAAATTAAACTATATAATTTGTTAATTTTTATTCTATATTTTTATTTTGCTTATAGCTATTATCATGATATTTTGTTTTAAAGTTATGTTTAAAAAAGGAAACAAATTGCTCCTTTTTTAAAATATTGTGTCTACTTTCACACCTTCAAAACTTAATTGTACCATAAGCTTATAGCAAAAAACTTTATTACTAAAATTGCAACTTAACCCTATATTTTTAATATGATACTTGTAAACATATTTTTTAAATATTTTTATATCTATTTTTAAACAGTGTGTAGATTTTTGCTCTCCTTAGTTAATATGTGTTGTGCAGTTCATTAATATGATCAAGGTCCCAGCTTTCTCCTCTTCAATTTTATCCGTCTAGACGAAGTAGGATCAATCGATTTCTCCAACTACCTGTGTAGCAACTTCCGATGCCATACGCTCCCCTGACTTTGTGGTTCGAAATCTAATTGCCTATTGATGAAAATTCTAATATCTGCAAGCTCATCACGCCTTATAATCTCCACAACCATCTTGTGCTTCTTTACAAAGTTGTTGTTCTGGTTAAGGCATGTGTTTTCGACTTTGACTATGTTTGCATCTTTCTTTCACTGTCTGGATTCTATGCTTGTATTATTTTATCTTTTTGATTGCCTTACCTTCTTGTAAAATTCATTTGTAATTTTCATTAACTATGGTTCAATTAAGGTATGGTAAGAGAAGAATTATGATCACAAATAGGCTAATAAATAAGAGCTCATCAATAAAGAACCACATATTCTGATTGACCCGTAATGGTTTTTTTAAAAAAAAAAAAATTAGGACAGTAGTTTGTACATATTGTTTGATATGAATTAGGTATAGTTTTATATTTATCTATGTCATAAGTAGAATATATTAATGTGTGGTGCTATTGTTTGCAATTTGGAAACTATGCCAAGCCCTTAGGAAGTCACCATTGGCTCAAGGCGATATGGATAACGTCGATAACGAAATGTACATTAAGTTATTGTTTTAGCAGAGGGCATAACTAGAATAGGCCTTAAATCAAAACTCATTATTCTCTCTTATATTCAATTTTCCTTTTTGAAAAACCATAATTGGTAGGTATAAACCAAATAATAACATTAAGACGTGACATGGAAGGAACATTACTCTTATAAGCAAGGGCGAAATTCAGTCTTTGATTTAACTTCTCCCTCCTAACACTACTATAGAAAATGCTTTTAACGTCCATTTTTTATGCATTTTAATGTCTGAAAACAGAGGGACATCTATGCGATTGAGCAACATAGTAAAAAATGGCAATAAAATCTGTAAATAAAGTAAAGTCTAAAGTCTGCACTTTAGACGTCCCTTTTTAAACCTGATCTAATTTACTAAAAAAGGTTGAACAACAAATTAGCCAACTACAAACTAGAACTATTCCTGAAACACCTTGATCGTCATCATCCAAAACTAAAGATGTAATGACTTTTGAAAAAACTTCCCAAACTAGAGAATCTAACGCTAACCATTCTGAGTCTCAATCCAAATCAACCACCAACACTAGAGAAGCCTTCAAAACTCTATTACCATAGAGCCAGCCTTCCATATATTCTGGTTGAAGAACGAATACACCAAAACTTCAAATCTTTCAATGCTGACAACATCTATGAATATAATATAGATGGTCAGAGCGAATCAAGCATTCTTCAAACTCTTCAACAAATGACAATGGTAAGTACAGCCTACCAAACCACAAATGATTTTACAGATAAAATGATTGCTCATCTTTTAGTTTCTGTTTTTACTAGCAACTTAAAGGTTGGTGGGATAACTAACTTACTTCTGAAGATAAAAATTCCATTTTTGCATTTGTTAAAACTGAATCTGATGGAACATCCATTACCTCTAATGGCCAAGCCATCCCTCATTCTGTAAACGCTCTTATTTTTAGAATTATTAAACATTTTATTGGGGATCCCTCTATCTGGAAAGATAGATCGGCAGAACTCCTCTCTAATCTTAAGTGCAGGACTCTATCTGATTTCAGATGGTATAGAGATACAGTCTTAGCCAAAGTACTCACTAGAGATGATGCCAATAAACCATTTTGGAAAGAAAAATTCCTAGCTGGATTACCTACATCTCTGGGTAATAAGGTTAGAGAAAAATTAAGAAACCAAAATGATGACAACATCCCTTATAAGCACTTGACATATGGTCAATTGATCTCGTATGTCCAAAAAACTACTCTTTAAAACTTGTCAGGATGACAAAATCCAACATCAACTTGCAAAAGAAAAAGCACAAGTCAGAAAGAATTGGGAACTTTCGGTGAACAATTTTGGATTTACCGCTTGTAAATAGTCCAAACCTCACCGTAAATCTTACCACAAAAACAAAAAACATGCCTACCAAAAATATAAACCTAATACACCTCCCCATAGGCTTAAACAAGAATTTCAATCCAAACCAAAGATTGATTTTCCCAAACAAACAAAGGTTTCTTGTTTTAAATGTGGCAAACGAGGTCATATTTCTAAATATTGTCATTTGTCTCGAAAATTAAAGAAGATTGAGAGCATTGAAGAACCTCTTCTTGAGCAAATAAACAATCTTTTGATTGAAACTTCTGAATCCGAATTTGAAAGAAGTTCTTCTGAAGATCTCAACTAAATTCAAAATGAAGATCTTTCAGAAAACTCATCTTCAGAAATTAATGTTATCACGAAGGAACAAGATTTACTTCTTGATATCATTAACAAACTTCCAAATTCTGACAAAGGAGAATATTTGTTCAAATTGAGAGAAATTCTCAATCAAACTCTGAGTTCTTCAAACTCCAAACCTTCTATTCTTTTTAACAAATATGATTTAATAGATGTTTTAAACAAATTCAAACATTTTGTTAAACAAACAACCATCCAAGATCTTCAGTATGAGGTAAATAACCTTAAAACTGAAGTTCGTCTTATCAAACTTCAACAAGATACTCATGCAACTCCTATATCCCAAATCCAGGATATTCAACTTGCAACACAAACTGAAGGGCAGCAGAAAACACTATCTGATCAGGAAGACGATAATCTTTTTGAACCATTTTTAAACTTAATTTCAAAAATATCCATTCAAAAGTTGTATGTTTATGCCAAGATCATTATTAATATTGATTTTGTTCTTGAACAAACTATTTTGTTTGACACAGGAGCTGATTCTAATTGTTTTAAAGAAGGAATCATTCCTACAAAATATTTTGAGAAAACAACCGAAAAGTTTAATGGCATTAATGACTCATGTCAAGACCTCAAATATAAAGTTTCAAATGTTGTTACTGAAAACGAAGGTTTAAAGGTTCAAACCCCATTTATATTAGTTAAAGATATGGGAACCCAACCCATCCTTTGGGTGCCATTTGCAAGGCTATTGTTCCTATACATGACTGATGAAAATGGAATTTTAAAACAATATTTGGGAAAAACAATTTTGTTTCTTTTTACTCAAAAACCCAGAGTTAAATCTTCTTTCTTCAAAACAACAACAAATTAATTTTTTGAAGGAAGATGTTTCTTTTAGACATATAGAAACCCAATTGTGTCAAACACAAATTAAACAAAAATTCAAACGTGTCTTGAACAAATTCATCAAACTATTTGTTTGGATTTACCAAACGCGTTTTGGAATCATAAAAAACACGTGGTTGACTTGCCTTATGAAATAAGTTTTTCTAAAAAACAAATACCAACTAAGGTGACACCAATTCAAAGACTTTAGAACTTCTTGAAACCTGTAAAAGGGAAATTCAAGAACTTTTAGACAAAACATTGATTCGCAAATCTCGTAGCCCATTGTCTTGTGCTACTTTTTATGTGAATAAAAAGCATAAATAGAACATGGAGCTCTAAGACTTGTAATCAATTACAAAGCTTTAAATGAAGCATTAAAATGGATCAGGTATCTGATTCCAAACAAATTTGATCTACTTAAATGCTTGTATTCTGCAAAAATCTTTTCAAAATTTGACATGGAATTTGGATTTTGGCAGATTCAAATTTCTGAAAATAGTTGAAACTTGTCTTAGCCTTCCTGATCCCTTGTCTTAGCCTTCTTGATCCCTCTACTTACAAAATAGTTGAAACTGATGCCTCTGATATTGGTTATGGTGGCATTCTCAAATAGTGTATAGATGATAAAGAGAAAGTAGTATCTTTCACGTCTAAACATCGAAATATTACCACTACTACAGAATTATGATATAACCACCCTAATAGATGTCCCAATTTTAAAAGTGGGTGGTTAAAAAGGAAGGCGGTGGCATTTTCGTAATTATGTGTACATAGAAAAACCCTTAGACGTCCCAAATTTGAATTTGGGATGCCTAAAGTTGAGTTTAGACATCCCAAATTTTATTTGAGACGCCTAAAGATTTCCACTGGCGCCAAAAAAGTAAATTAAAAAAATTTAACTTACTTTAGGCTTCTCAAATCCCATTTGGGACGCCTAAAGTATTGACTTTAGGCGTCCCAAATGAGATTTGGGATGCTTAAAGTCACACTTTAAGAGTCCCAAATTTTTTTGGGACCCCTAAAGTGTGACTTTAGGGGTCCCAAATCCCATTTGGGAGGTTTAAAGTCTGATTTTAGGAGTCCCAAATGTTTTGGGACGCCTAAAGTAAGACTTTAGGCGTCCCAAATCCCATTTGGGAGGTCTAAAGTCTCGATTTGGGACGTCTAAAGTAGAGACTTTAGACCTCCCAAATGGGATTTGGGACCCCCAAAAAAATTTGGAACTCCTAAAGTCATGTCAAAAATTCTGACATGCGTGAGACTTTTCTTCCCTTTTCTTCATTCCCATGTCAGAAACCCATACCTCTTTTTCCATCTTTCCCATCCCCCTGACTTCTCTTCCCTTTTTTCTTTCATTCCCGTGACTTTGTCTTCCTCAATCTTCTTCCTCTCTTCCTTTTCTTTATTCCCTTTTCCTCCACCTCCTTCCATTCTCATAACACCTTCTTTGCTCTCACCCTTCGGCGTACACCTTCTCCACCTTTTTTGCCCCCTCCACCCTCCGGTGTACACCTCCCACTCTCTTTGTTGCTTTCAGCCTCCGGCGAACCTCTCCTCTCCATTGTGTATACACAACTCCTCCAATGTCTTCTCTCCACCTTGGAAGCACATAGACATCGTTGGCTGCCCTTTCCCCTGCTTTCATCAGGTTTGTTTTTTTTTAAATATAAATTTACATGAAGAATTAAGTTAAACTTGCAATATGAAATTATTATAATGCTTTCAATTTATTTACATTATTCTAGTTATTGGAGTGTTTTTCCCTTGATTTTTTCTTTTTTTTGCCAAAATCATAAACTAGTTGTTAGTAGTTATGCAATACTAATAATGTTTTTGTTTTATACGTTTGGAGCTTGGAAATCGAGGAAAATACATATGTATATTTATTTTGATGAAATGAACAACAATTAGTTTGTAGTTGTGTGGTGACAAATATTTTGACACTTTCTAGTTGTTGTTATACATATATGATATTAGGTTGTATGAGTTGTTGTTATTATACATATATATATATATAGTAAAAAGATTGCAGTGCTAGAAGTCCTTACCATTTCGTAAGGGACATTTTGTAGTTTATGAATCCATCTTCAATTTTGTTTCTATAATTTTAATTTGCTGGGTAATGAAGAATATAAATAATTATTTTAAAAAAAATAAAACCTTTTAATGTCCCAAATTAAGAATTGGGATGTCTAAAGTCCCCCTGTGGAGGACTTTAGACGTCCCAATTCTCAATTTGGGATGTCTAAAGTCTTACTTTAGACGTCCCAACTTTTTTGGGATGTCTTTTCTTAAAACATACTATGCCCCCTACATAGACGTCCCTTAGTTTTTGGACGTTAAAAGTGCCAAAATAGGGACGTTAAAACCCCTTTTTGTAGTAGTATACATAACAGAATTATTCCACAATTTAAAATGAATGTTGGCAATTGTTTTATCCATTTCCAAATTTCAATATGATCTTTTAAACCAAAGGTTTTTAATTCGCATTGATTGTAAATCGGCAAAATATGTTTTACAAAAAGATGTTAAAAACTTTACATCAAAATAAATTTTTTCCAGATGGCAATCCATTTTAAGTGTTTTTGACTTTGACATTGAATTTATTAAAGGCACTTCAAACTCCTTACTAGATTTTCTCACACAAGAGTTTCTACAACGTAGGTAGATCAGAGTGAATAGCCAAACCACCAAACAAAATGCCCTGGAAAAAGAAAGATCCTGATGATAAACATGGTGATAAACAAAAGGGTGTCATGCAAGATGCTCAAAGTCAAACAGTCTCTAGTGAACAACTGAGCCAGTTATGCAGCAACTTCTGTAATAATTTGGATCCCAAACTCAAGGATCCCAGTAGTAAAAGCAACAGTCTCAAATGGCGCCATCCACTCCATCTGGATCATCAATCTAGAAACCTCAAATGAAAGCTACTTCGACAAAGAACACTGTTGCTTCTTATGCATATTCCTATGCCCAGAAGCAGCTCCCATAAACCACTTGGGGCCAAGTATTAGCAAAAGGAAAGGTAAAAGCCCTTCCTCCAATTCCTCAAGGACATATGTCTAAACAGGAGTATGATTTGCTGAACCAAGCACCCTTAATGCTAAAGGTCAACACACATCTCCCCCAACTCAAAAACAACTGATAAATGCTGCTTCTTCGTCTAAAACAATTGTCAGCTAATCCCAAATACAAGCCAACATGGACATGCCTTACATTTACAAAGAAAATTATGTAAAGCATATTGTCCAAGTAGAACCAGAATTCTTCCACCCAAATCCAAACCAAGTAGCCCTAAATATTTTCCCTTCTGGATTTTATTTCAGGCCTACAGATTTAAGGAAAACTAGAGAATATTATGAGATAATTTTGGTTCATTCTGGGTCCAACAAAATCGCTAGGAAAAAACCAGATGGAACTATAATTACTCATTCTACTCTCCAAATTTTGGAAGTTCTAACTCCTTCCCAGTAGGGATAAGATTTATACAAACGAAATTTTTTGGAAATATAATATGAACCTAAAGGATATAACTATTGGGATTATGTAGATGCATGGTCCAATGTCTTTTGGGATCAAAATGAACTTTTTAAACACTTGGTTTATTTATTTCCAAACTAAAACTAAGTACCAATTTCGTCAATGGTTTGTTCGTTGGTGGGGATTCTTCGGTCCAGTATTGAAAATCCTTCCACCAAAGGTTATACAAGCCTTTGAGCTTTTCAAACAAAAATTTAACATCGGTAAGGATCCCTTCCCAATAGATCTTCACTATTTTTCAAAATTATATGGAGCCTGGATTTTTGCCTTGTATTTCATATTTTCACAAACATTTGAAGGATGAACAATCCTACCAATATTACAACGAGTTCCTTCTATAAGATGGTGGGCTCGATTTGATGGATTTGTTCAAGACACATTTGAATTTTTTGTTCAATTTGTGTTTGACACAATTGTGTTTCTATATGTTTAAAATAAATATCTTCCAAAAATTAACTTCTTGTTGTTTTGAAGAAAGAAGATTTAACTCTGAGTTTTTGAGTCAAAAGGAAACAAAATTGATTTTCCCATATGCTGTTTTGAAATTCCATTTTCATCAGTCATGTATGGGAATAATAGCCTTACAAATGGCGCCCAAGGATGATTTGGGTTCCTATATCTTTAACTAATATAAATGGGGTTTGAACCTTTAAACCTTCATTTTCAGTAATAACATTTGAAACTTTATATCTGACGTCTAGATGTGAGTCATTAACGCCATTAAACCTTTCGGTTGTTTTCTCAAAATATTTTGTAGGAATGATTCAATCTTTAAAATAAATAGAATCAGCTCATATGTCAAACAAAACAGTTTGTTCAAGAACAAAAGCATTATTAATAATGATCTTGGCATGAACATAAAACTTTTGAATTGATATTTTTGAAATTAAGTTTAAAAATGGTTCTAAAAGACTATCTTCTTCTTGATCAGATGGTGTTTTCTGTTGCCCTTCAGCTTGAGTTGCAAGTTGAATATCTTGGATTTGGGATATAGAAGATGTATAGGTATCTTGTTGAAGTTTGATAAGACAAACTTCAGTTTTAAGGTTATTTACCTCATACTGAATATCTTGGATGATTATTTGTTTAACAAAATGTTTGAATTTGTTTAAAATTTCTGTTAAATCATATTTGTTAAAAAGAACAAAAGGTTGAGAGTTTGAAGAACTCGGAGTTTGATTGAGAATTTCTCTCAATTTGAACAAATATTCTCCTTTGTCAGAATCTGGAAGTTTGTTAATGATATCAAGAAGTAAATCTTGTTCCTTCGTGATAACATTAATTTTTGAAGATGAGTTTTCTGAAAGATCGTCATTTTGAATTTGGTTGAGATCTTCAGAAGAACTTCTTCAGATTCAGATTCGGAAGTTTCAATTAAAAGATTGTTTATTTGCTCAAGAAAAGGTTCTTCAATGCTCTTAATCTTCTTTAATTTTCAAGACAAATGACAATATTTAGAAATATGACCCCGTTTGCCACATTTAAAACAAAGAACCTTTGTTTGTTTGGGAAAATCAATCTTTGGTTTGGATTGAAATTCTTGTTTGAGCCTACGGGGAGGTGTATTAGGTTTATATTTTTGGTAAGCATGTTTTTTCTTTTTGTGGTAAGGTTTACGGTGAAGTTTGGACTGCTTACAAGCAAGAAATGCGAATTGTTCACAGAAAGTTCCAAATTCTTTCCGACTTGTGGCTATTTCTTTTGCAAGTTGTTATTGGATTTTGTTGTCCTGTCAAATTTTAAGAGCGGTTTTTTAGATATACGAGATCAATAGACCATGTGTCAAATGCTCATAAGGGATGTTGCCATCATTTTGGTTTTGTAAATTTTTCTCTAACCTTATTATCTAGAGTGATATAGGTAATCCAGCTAGGAATTTTTCTTTCCAAAATAGTTGATTGGCATCATCTCTAGTGAGTACTCTGGCCAAGAATGTATCCCTGTACCATTGAAATCATATAAAGTCATGCACTTAAGATTTGAGAGGAGTTCTGCTGATCTATCTTTCTAGATAGAGGGTTTCCCAACAAAATGTTTAATAATTGTAAAAATAAGAGTATTTATAGAAGCAGGGATGGGCTGGCCATTAGAGGTAATGGGTCTTCCATCAGATTTAATTTTAACATATGCAAAAATGGAATTTTTATCTTCAAAAGTAAGATAGTTATCCTACCAACCTTTAAGTTGTCCAGTAAAACAAGAAACTAAAAGATTATCAATCATTTCATTTGTAAAATCATTTGTGATTTGGTAGGCTATGCTTACCATTGTCATTTGTTGAAGAATGTTTGATTCACTCTCACTATCTATATTCTATGTTGTCAACATTAAAAGATTTAAAGTTTTAGTTTTTCGTTCTTCAACCAAAATATCTGGAGGGCTGGCTCTATGTAATAGAGTTTTGAAGGCTTTTTCCAATGTTGGTGGTTGGTTGTAGGGCTACCATTGGTGTGATAGGTGTTGGCGCATAAATGACAGATGGTACTTTTGGTAATGAAGAATAAGAATATCTTGATAACTCTGTTCTAACATATTACAGTCTTTATATAATGAAGGCTCATTTCTAGGAGATGAGTGTAAGATCTTCTTGGTCTATCAAAAGATAATTTGACAGTACCATCAGATGTTTGAATGATTTTGCTTATCTAATGCATGGGTTTGGGAGTAGGCTGAGTGGCCTTTTCTATAATCCAGTCATTAGGTAAGTCAACATCTTTCCACATAATTGTTTTTGGAATAGTCAGGTTTGCATTGGCAATGTTTATTAAGAAGACTATTGTTTGTTCGTTATCGGGAGGAATTTATACCATTGAAATGGATGAGTTTAAGACCTTATACTATATCCTATACAGGTATAGACCTTATACTGTATCTTATACTGAATTAGGGCAACAGGTATAAATCCTGGTTGTATGTTTAAACCATTTAGTTTAATTTTAAGTTTAAGGGCTTCAAGGACATGTTCATCCTTTAAATCTACCATCCTATCCAGATAGCAGTTAAAGTAAACAGGTCTGTTATAAAGACCAACTTCTGCTACCGCCAGCAAAGAGTCACACTACTATAGACAGGGGTTTTAACGTACCTATTTTGGCACTTTTAATGTCCAAAAATAGGGGGACGTCTATGTGAGCGACGTAGTATATTTTAGAAATAACATCCCTAAAAAAGGGACGTCTAAAGTGGGACATTAGACGTCCCAATTTTAAAAAAGGGACGTCTAAAGTCCCCAATTTTAAAAAAAGGGACGTCTAAAGTGAGGACTTTAGACCTCCCAAATAGAGAAAGGGACATCTAAAGTCACTGTGTAGGGACTTTAGATGTCCATATTCTCAATAGGGTAATCTAAAGTGAAGACTTTAGACGTCTCTTTTCTTCATTTGAGACATCTAAAGTCCTCACTTTAGACGTCCCTTTTTTAAAATTGGGACGTCTAAAGTAAGGACTTTAGATATCCCTTTTCTCTATTTGGGATATTAAAAGTTTTTTTTTTAAAAATGATTATTTATATTCTTCATTACCCAGCAAATTAAAACTATAGAAACAGAATCAAAGATGAATTCATAAACCACAATATCCCTTATAAAATGGTAAGGACATCCAGCACTGCAATCTTTTTACTATATATATATATGTATGTTAACAACAACTCATACAACCTAATATTATATATGTATAACAACAACCAGAAAGTGTCAAAATATTTGTTATCACACAACTACTAACTAATATAAATAAAAAGTTTACTGATCTATATGTTGAAGATGTCCAGCCAAAAAAGCCTTTGATCAAATTAATTTCAAGCAACCCTATCTCCACTACACTAATAATAATCATACTACTTTTGTTTTATATATTGAGGAACCTACATTAATAATCATACTAATATAAACTAAAAAAAATAAAACCAACCATATTGCATATTATATATGGATTATGGATGCAATGAGATAATTATAAAATTTTTTATATTTATATTGATAATAAATAAATTTCATTATACTTCTTTTCTTATTTTGTATTTTGTGCAAACTTACATGTTAGTTAGCCAACAAACACATACCAATTAGTGAAAGTTAAAGCATGTTATAATTAATTCTCATTAATTTAAACCAAATTGAGCTCCACGCACAGAAGAAACAAAAATTACTCTATTTAATTGTTGTCCATTTCATCAAAATCAATCAATAGCTCTGTTTATTTATAATAATATATATATGTAGCTTCCCTCAATTTCCAATCTCCAAACATATAAAACAAACATTAGTATTGCATAACTACTAACAATGAGTTTATGATTCTAGCAAAAAAAAAAAAAAAAAAAATCAATCAAAAGGGAAAATCACTCCAGTAACTAGA
Source organism: Inga oerstediana (assembly GCA_963210345.1). Classification (NCBI taxonomy): domain Eukaryota; kingdom Viridiplantae; phylum Streptophyta; class Magnoliopsida; order Fabales; family Fabaceae; genus Inga; species Inga oerstediana. The sequence continues at coordinate 73,157,263 of OY723399.1, read as the reverse complement.
ATCATATAAAATAAATTAAAAGCATTATAATAATTTCACATTGCAAGTTTAAATTAAATTCTTCAAGTAAATTTATATTTTAAAAAAACAAACGTGATGAGTGGGGAGGAACAGCCGATGGTTACGTGCTGAGAAGACGTAGGAGAGGTGGAGAAAGCAAGAAGATGACGGTGTGTGGAGGGGGTGTGTGTGTCGACAATGGAAGGAAGGAGGCGGAGGAGAAAACGCAAGACACTGTGGAGGACGGGGTGTGTGCATTGTCAATGGAAGGAGGTGGAGGAAAAAGCAAGAAGGTGTGGAGGAGGGGTGTGTGCCAACGAGACTACAATGGAAGGGAGGAGGAAGAGTAAAATGAACAAAGCAAGAAGATTATGGTGTGTACAAAAAGCAAGTTAGATGGGAGTTGGTCAAAATAAATGAAGTGAAGGTAGTTGGTCAAAAGAGTAAAGAAGGAAGGGGGAGGATGCATGTCAGACACGTCTATATAGCAAGGGATGCCTTTAGGCATCCCAAATGGTATTTAGGACACCTAAAGGTGGGTTTAGGCATCCCAAACTTCATTTGGGATGCCTAAACCTGGGAATTTAGGCATCCCAAAATTGGGACACCTAAAGTCTTGGTTGGGATGCCTAAAGTCCCGGGTTAAGGCGTCCCAAATGAATTTTGAGAAACTTGAAGTAAGTCAAAATTTTTTAATTTTCAATTTTTGGCGCATGAAGGAATCTTTAGGCGTCCCAATTGAAATTTGGGATGTCTAAACTCTTCTTTATGTGTCCCAATTCAAATTTGGGATGCCTAATGTTTCCATTTCCCTTCTTTATTTATGAAAATAAAAATTGCCACTACCTCTATCTTTTAACATCCCTTTTTGAAAAAGGGACGTCTATAAGGGTAGTAATATCTTTAACCTATAGTAATGTCAGTAAAAATGTAGTGTCTAGTGTCTTGAAGACAAACTAGACCTGACACATTTAAACGTTTATGAAAAAGGGGTTTAAAAGCAACTTAAACACAGCCTATGTGTACAAAGTTATAATCTATTTGATATTTGTTAATTGATTTTTGTGAAAGAAGGACAAATCTTCTTTCCCCGATTGGATAGGAATTGATTCTTCAACAATTCTGACTATGTAATCAGATTTGGAGAACCATTTCTTATCCTGAGTTTGATAAAGCGCATTTGATAAGATTGGAGGCAAAGTCCAATAATCAATTTTTTTGTTTATATTTTCCAAAGAAATTTCTTCTTTGAAAATCCGTTTGGTTGCTGATAAGTAAAATATTTGCATATTTATTTTCCCTTATATGATGATTTTATGGATGATTTTTGAGCTCAATTTAATAAATTTGGGTGTAATTAATAAATAAATAATGATTTTGACATAAAATAGAATTTCTTGGACAATACTAAATTAGACCCTCTTTCAGTTTTCAGGCAATATCTGGAGCTCTAGATATCGGATTGGGACATTTTTTATATGGATAAAAAGATAAGAAAGAGATCTACAACTTTGATGTTGAGACCAAAATCCAGTTCTATCTCCAAGGGTTTCGAATTTTGCTAGGAAGTAGAAAGCGATAATCATCTACCATTCCACCAACCATTTCATCTACCTCTTTATCTTCCTTTTCACCTACTACTTCATCTACCACTTCATCTTCCTTTTCACCAACTATTTTATCTACCACATTCTATCTACTACTTCACCTACCACATTTCATCTAACCTACTCCATTCTTTCCTATATATAGCTACCCTCTCCTTCACATTTCACACACCAATTCATATCCATTACTCTCATCTCTTCTCCACACATACCATTTCATTTCTATTACTCTCCTTTCTTCTCTACTTACACATCATTTCATTACTCTCATCTCTTCTCCACTTACACACCATTTCATTACTCTCATCTCTTCTCCACTTACTCCATCATCTTAGAATTAATTTTATGCATTGTATTACTTTTTGCATGCCTCCATCTTGGAAGGCTTAGGATTGTATTGCTTTTTGTATGCCACATACATGGAAGGTTTTATCTCCTAAAGGGACGGCTAGATTTTTATATTTTTCATGCATCTTTTGGTTGTATATTTATGTTTGAGAATTTAATATTCAAGTTTTATGCAGTATTTATGAGGATTTCATTCTAATTTTATATAATGTCAATTTATTTTGGTTTTGTTTTAAATTTTATCATGTGCTAAATTTTCATTTTCCTAGGGTGATGACGTACCTTACTAATGACGGATTGAATCTTAACTTATTAAATCTAGTTTGAATTTATCCTTCATGATTGAGTTTTAATTATTATTCTTAATGCTTTTGATTGATTGGCCATCTTTTGAATGATTTCAATATGCATGTTGAGATCGGAAGGAGATGCATGTGTATAGATTATATAATTAAAACCATGACTTGCATATGAAATAGGAATATATTCATATAAGTTGTGTAGTCTTATTGAGTTCTATGAATCTTAATTCATAATTAATTGCTTAAATTCATATAGGAATATATTGGATTATCAATTAATTATAGAATTGCTTGACCTTGGAAGAGGCTAGTAATTAAATTAGGGAAACTTGACTATCAATCATGTGGAATAAATTGGGCTAGAATAAATAAGTGATTCAATCTAAAATTTGTTAAGTGAAATCTGACCCCTAGGACTTTTTCTCTTAGTTGTTTCATATTATTTGCATTCATATTTAATTATCTTTTATTTTATACTTTCAATCATCAACTAATCAATCGACTAAATAGAGTTAAAATTACTTATTTTGGTACTTAGTGATCAATCCTCGAGGAACGATACTTTACTCACTTCTATATTACTTGATTACGACAGTGTACACTTACACTATTTAATTGATTATTTACACTGTAACAGTTGCTGCATTTGATCCCATATCGTTTAGCGTAGAGTTTGATGGAGTGGAAGAACTACTACTACCGCGTTTGAATGAAAAAGAACGGAATAAAGAAGACATAATTTTAATTGCAAAATTTAAATTGACAAAATTTAAATGGCAAAATGAAAAGAAACAAAAAGTAAGAAAAGAAAAGAGAGGCAGAATGTAAAGAAGCTGAAAAGAAAGCAAGATACAAGCCAAATCAAAATAAAAACTCAAAATAATCTTATCTCCCTTGCCTTAGTATTATTACCTTCTGGATCCATAGTGGTATAATAATTAAAAATGTATTAGTTTTTATAGATTAAAATGTTTTGTTAATAAATTAGTAAGTTTTCTCATATTTAACTCTAGCCGACGCATAGTATACAAAATCTTTATTTATCATACACTACTACGTAGGGCACAACGCCTGCCTCAACACTTAGGACTTTTGGCCACCTCAACCCACAGATGGACTCATGTATGATAAACAAGAACTATATATAATGTGCTATCAAGTATAGATCTTTGAATCATACCAATCTGCTAACAAAAATTTTAATGCCATAAAAACAGATCCTGTAAGACCCCTCTTTATTTTGACTTGCAGCAGAATATTAATGCGTGTTCAGTGGGCATAACAGGACTAGTGTAAATATGTTGATATTATTGATATAATATACTTGAGTGTATACAGGAATTCCCATACAAGGTATCATACAATAAATAAATAAAAGGTCTTCAGATAACCAACTGCTATGCTTGTATTGTCCGAAACCTTTATTTGTTAGAAATTACGCTTATGCCCTTTTAGCTATTGCCTGCAGCCGAAAACTATATATTTGTATGGAAATGGTGAGATTCGAGAGAATCTTAGTAGTAACAAACTTTCAATCATATAAAATTCACACATAAATATTTGTGCACCAAATCATTCATCAGAACCATATACACCCTAAGTGTCAGTATAACACAGCTAGGTCTTAGACAACAACTAGGTAATGTGTGTGTTCACTATTCATATAACAGAATATGATATACATAAAGCATATAAACACTTATATGGTGTATGAAAGATAGAGTTAATACCTGGAACGTCCTTTCCTTTCCAGACTGTGTCATACCCTGATCTGATTTTCCATATTTTCAGAGTGCTTGTGCGCAATTCGATGATCAACACAGGAATAGCGTAAATATACTAATATATTAAGTCATGGTTCTTGATAAGATCACAGCTTTACCTATGGGTGAGCAAAATCAAACTGAAACCAAACACCGAATTAAACCGAACCCACTTCGATTTTTTTGGGTTCGATTTTTTCGATGTTCGATTCTTTTTTTTAGCTTTTTTTGGTGATCCGGTTCGGTTCGGTTTTGTAAAAAAAATTTGGTTTTAACCAAAAAATGTAAAGAAAACACCATATAATATTTTTTCACATTTTTTATTTAATTTAATTAAGTGTCAATACTATATGGATCATATATATTGTTTAAATTTTGTATCATCTTTCCTTAAATCTTGTTGAGGCTATTCAATTTATAATTTGTATTAAGTTTTGCTTGTTGAAAATTCATATATTCTAATTTAATTAGGAAGATAAAAAAATTTCATTTTTATCAATAAAAACCGAAACCGAATCGAATTATTTCGGTTCAGTTATCTTCACTTATTCGTTTTCGATTCGGTTTGAAAAATTCTTATATTTTGGTTTTTCGGTTTTTACCAAAAACTGAATGCTCACCTCTAGCTTTACCCCGTAGGGTTTGATAATATTTACAAATATGTATCGATTATCCAAAAATATCCTAAAATATAGACTATATATATAACCACGATCTTTATCTTGGGATCCGTACCCGTCAGTTCTCGTATCTACAACCTTGCCCTTAGAGCTGACGGTTCCCACTGAGACATTTTTGCTTATAAAAATGGGTGAGATTCCAAGGACAAACTATCAATCATATAAAATGTGAGAATTACATATGCAATGCACCATATAGTGTACAATGAAAATCCACATTAAATCATGTGTGTACATAAAGCTCAGAGCCAACTATCCAGTTGAAACCTGTACGTGTTCCTCGGCTGAGTCCCCGACTACAGTTAGGTAATACCAGTATACCTCAGCTAGATCCCAAACCACAGTTAGGTAATATGCCCCTGGCACATGTTCATATCACAAAATATAATAACACACAACATATCAATAGTCACATAGTGTATGAGAGATAATAGTTACTACGTTAACCCTTTCTTGCTGCGAAACATGCAGCTCATAAAACGTGCCACCAACTGGCTCTTAACTTGGTCCTGAAATGTCAGATGTACAAGAATTAGATTAAAACCCATTTATGTACCATTTTAGACATTTCGATAGTGTTTATAGTAGCCTATGGTGAAGATTTACCAAAATTCCCCCAGAGACCCGGCTCGGCCCTGCCTTGCCCGATCCAAACGTACTTGTTCTTCCAAAACCTTGTGACAAACTCACTGCCTCACTTGAAGCAATAAAACGACAAGCACTTATAACTTCAATAAATTCTATTTTTGTATACAAATTTCTCATACTCTTTAATTCACTATTTTATTCCCAAATACCTCAAAGATATAAGAAATATTAGGGAATAAATTTTGGATACCTACTAAACTGAGGCTTTGTAGTTCACTTAATTTAGGCTTATTCACAACCCTCCTACCCCAAAATTCGGGATATTACAGTTCTGCCCCCATTCAAGAAATTTCATCCTCGAACTTTGAACGTCAACAACTTAGGGATTAATTATATCTCATTATGTACTCATCATTAGGTTTTGCATACTTATAAAATGTGCACCACAATTTACTTGATATGTGTGGTTGAACTGCCTATCAATACTTATATATTCAGAACATTCTGTATTCATGGGTCACCCAGCCCATTATTATACTGATTGTCCATTAGGACGCTCAATATATTATTCTACGTCTCATTGTCTTGTCGGAACACTACCCCAATATACTTAGCCTTATAACGTATCTCATTCTATTATCACATGTAGGCTCATAAGCCATGCAACACCATAGTCATATTCAATCTATCTCTTTCATCGGCAAGCTCATCAAGCATGCAACACAATCACCATATTCTCATCACAAATCTCAGATAGTATTCAGTATTCATTATCCATTCAGTACACAGTATGTAGCTTGCAATCAAATATAGGACCCACCGGTCCATCCCACAACACATGGTTCCTTAGGTGTCACAGCCTCTTTGGGACTCCGCTTGGATCACACAATCACATCAACCACTAGACCCAACTCGCCCAGCAATCATAACATGCACTAGACCTCATTGCTTAGGCAACAATCATAATGAGCACTAGACCTCACTATCCAGGAAACAATCATAACAAGCACTGGACCTCACTGCCCAGGCCAAACCAAAGCTCTTGATTACATTGGTCTAACTACCTCAGCTACACACCTGGTACAGTCTGAATGTTTTGCCAGCTTTAAGACATACACTGGACACCCTGGTCCAATATTATCGTACTAGGTATCAACCATATTTCGTGGCTACTTTTTGTTCTATCAAGAACTATTCTTATTTAATAAGGGAATACTTTATTATCAATATCTTTCCCTATGCTAGATCATCAACTAGCAACCCTAAGAAATCTCATACGATTTTAATTCATTCTAGTATTATATTCTAGTACCTTAGACTATCCAGGTCAATTCAAAATCCTAAAGAATCAATTCAACTATGAAGTTTGATTCTTGAATCACAATGCAACTCTTAGAACCTCAACACTAGTTGAGACAAAAAATCACTTTCCTTGATTCCATAGATCATTACTAGCCCTAACGTAATTCCAAATAAAATTGCCAACCTAAGGACACACTGGTCTGCTAGGTCTTAGGGCCTCTGGACACACGTGTCTACTATAACATATATGGCATGTAATGTCATACAGCCAGGGTCTCTATCCCAACCTTTAGGTTCATCATGAAATCTAGAACCTTAACATTACACAAATCGAAAACCATTTTCCTTAAATATACCCAATAGGTTCGTAAAGAATCAGGATCAATAGCACCTATTCTAACCTTCACGGTATTTGGTTAATATCCTCGAGACATTACTGAAGGTCTAACACTATTCCCAAGGTTCAAACTTCCATCATGGAACAGAACCATAGTGCAACAAATTCACATTTCGACCTAAGTATTATTTTAGCTTAGATCAAATTTAAGCCTATCTCAACCTTCAATATCATTATATCAGATCCTCTAGGATAAATATACGGTATAATCACCACTTATCATATAGCACTGTATATCATAACTATATTCCTTCAACCCCTTGGTGTTACTAAGGATCATCACTCAGCATGGAGAAATCTTCAAAACAATTAATACACCTCAAATTTTCATAACCCAATTAAATGGACCTTTCTGGGCAGTAACTGCGACAGAACTGTCTTGATTTAAAATCGATACTTATATCAGTACTATCTCTATGCGTTAAAAACTCTTTTAATTATCTAACTCAAATGATTTTTAACCATGAATAAACCTTAAAATAATTACTATTCCTTAAATCTTCATAACCTTGCCAACATAACTTCTTAAGGGGTTACCCATCCTAATATTTCCCTAGGTTGAGTATGCTTAACTTTCGCGTACCCATGCCAAAACACAGATACTGGCTCTATTTGCTACTGACAACCTATACCCTGAGACTCCCCTTATCTCATGAGTCATGCCGACCGTCTCCGTTATCAAAATACTATGTGTGGATTGCACCTTGGCCTTGGCCGTACACGCCTCCTTAGGTTTTACAACATCCTGGGTATGATATTTTACCACTTATTGCCCTTTAGATATTCACTGATCTCTTGGGGCTAGCTCACAAACTAGAGTGTTTCACCCCTTTGGTACCCCCTTCCGTGCATTTTTCCTATCACTGTGTAATCAAGACCATATTAATATACTATCCTGTTGTCAGAACCGCCACTCTGCTAGAACTAATTTGGGCTCCTCCAGAACTGCTTTCAGCTCTGATACCAAAATGTCATACCCTTATCTGATTTTCCATAGTTTCAGAGTGCTTGCATGTAGTTTGGTGAGCAAAACAAGAATGGTGTAAATACATTGATATATTAACACAAGGTACTTGACTACATCATAGCTTTACCCTGTAGGGCTTGATAATATTTACAAATAAGTATCAATTATCCAAAAATATCCCAAAATACAAACTATATATATAACCATGATCTTCATCTCGAGATCCACACCCATCAGTTCTCATATCTACAACCTTGCCTTTAGAGCTATTGGTTCCCGTTGAGACATTTTTATTTATAAAAAAGGGTGAGATTCAAAGGAATCTCAGTAGTAACAAACTATCAATCATATAAAATGTGAGAATTAAATATGCAATGCACCATATAGTATACAATGAAAATCCACATCAAACCGTGTGTGTACATAAAGTTCAGGGATGTTAGTGCAAGTGTTTCACCCAAGAGGGGGGTGAATTGGGTAATACCAGAAATTTCATTGTGAATATAAAACTTGACTGGAAATTTAAAGCAATTAAGAGCTAGGAGAAATATCAACGAAGTGTACACCGGGAGTTATACTGGCTCGGTCACAACCACTTTGACCTACATCCAGTCCTCAGAGCTTCTCTAAGAGTTTCACTATATCTTCTAAGATTCAGTGGGTTCTTGGCACGTCAATACACAGCAAGTTCCTTCACTGGACACTCGCTCCCCCTTACACGTTGTAATCAAATCCCCAACTCAATGTTCCACAACCTTAAGTTGTCTCAATAACAAATATTGAGTTTGTAATAAAAAACTCTCTCACAGAGCAAATATATAATCACTAAAGTACAAATAGTGAGTATAAGAAAACAAAACACAAAGAATATTATGATCGATGTAAGTTTTCATATTCTCAATTGTTGTGTTATGTTCTTTGAATGCTCAATATATATAGATGATTTGTGGTGTCCGTTGGAAGCATTTCAAACATTTCTGTTAGAGTCGCGTAGCTTCGTTTGACCGTTCTTCGAATTTGAAAACTAGCCATTTGTGGTAGGTAGGCGTTTCGGACTTTCGGACTATATTTTTGACTTCTCTTCTAATGCATGATCTCTTCATTGTTTATCTGCAAGTATACTTAAGAAACTAATACAATGAAGGGTTAATCACATAGATAACAAATCAATAAACATCGGATTAAAATCAAGTTTTTTGTACTTCATTACTCGGGTGGCTACTCGAGTGATCATGCGTATTACTCGAGTAGTCCCTCGAGTAACTTCATCAAAAATCAGCCAGAGAGTAAGTCAACATTGTCTGACCAGAATATACCTTGCTTACTCGAGTAATCCCTCGAGTAAGTGTGTTATTTCTTCTTGTTACTTGAGTGGTCCCTCGAGCAATAGTTCAAATAACTTTGGAGATTACTCGAGTGGTCCCTTAAGTAATAACATGAAAATCTTGGCCAAGAGCAACTTCTGTTTTGCTTACCTTATTACTCGAGTAAATCATTAAGTAATACAATTTTCATTTCATGTTACTCGAGTAACTACTGGAGTAAAGTTCCTTTCCAAAAGTGGTTACTCGAGTAATGTCTGTCATTTCTTGGCCAAGAGCTACTGCATCATTTCTGTACTAGTTACTCGAGTAATCCCTCGAGTAAGCTTCCAAATAACTTTGTAGATTACTCGAGTAAGCCCTTTGAGTAATCTTATGTAAATTTTGACTGAGAGCAAATCTTCACTGATTACTCGAGGGAGCCCTCAAGTAATGACTTCATTACTCGAGGGATCATTTGAGTAAATCTTCAAAAAATCTCACAGTGCTTATTTTTCCTATACTCTGTCTTTCATTTCTTTTTGCATTACTTGAGGTACTTACTCGAGTAATGCTTATGGCCTGCAATAGAACACTTAATTACTTTGTTCAAATCTTTTTGTTCATTATCAAATCCTTTTGAATATTTAATTCAATCTTTGTTTTCATCAAAACATATGGGATCTAACATTCTGCCCCTTTTTTATGATGACAAAACTTGATGATGTTGAACAAAGTTTTTGAAATTGAGTTTTCGATCATGTTTTTCTTATAAGCTTTTTATATGACATCCTTTGTTCAATTTAAACTTGAAAACTCTTTTGAAACATATTGATAAAGATATTTTTGAATTCAAATCTAATGATCTTGAAAAATTTAGTCTGTGAAACCTTTTCGAATTCTAAAACTCATAATTTTGAAATATGTTCTAAGTTGTTCACCTTGCATACACAATCACAAACTCATTAGTCCACATAGTAATATGACTCCAATGAAAACTAACTCCAATTGAAATTGTATAAAGAGTTTAATACATAATCTTAAACTGGTAAAGCTCCCTTAAACCCTGTACACCCAATTCCCAATGTATGTATATTATCACATCATTAGTCACAAAATCACCCCAAGTTCTTCAACGCCTTTTTGTCTTCATCACAAGAAATAGGATTAATCAAGAGAAAGATAAGGTCTAGATGTCTTGGCTGCAGAGATGGGGTTGACAGGAAAGGCCAAAGAGTCATATGAGTCATCTGAACTCGAAGAATCAGAAGAGGAGCTAGAAAGTTCAAGGTCAGGAAGAACCAAAGGTGGAACCACCATAAGATCCTTAGAAGGACTTGGTTTAACCTGAGAAGAAATCTCCACTTCTAATGTTCTTCCAAGTGATTAATGATTACTAGAAGAGACAACCACTTCCTTAGTGCCAGTTAGGGATGCAATAGGTGTGGGCACTGGTTCAAGCTGAATAGGATCATCAATTGTGATATCTATGTGCTTAAAGACAGATGATGGGTTAGGCATAGAGAATAAAAGATTGTCTGGAGGAGAGATGGATGAGGGTCTAGGCTGAGAGGGTCCAGGCTGAGAAGGTGGTGCTAGTACAATAGTAGTAGGAACAGATGAACCAAGGGTAGATGAACCAGATGTCATAGCATCAAGTCTGGCATGGAGTGATCTCAAAAGTTCACCCTGAGCCCATTGTTCTGCTAATATCTTTTCATGTCTCTTATCCATTCTCTCCATAAGTTCTCCCATCTTCACATTCATATAGGTTACCAACTTTGCATTTGTATTGGCAATGTCGATATGGAAACCCTTAAGAATATTCTCGATAAAATTTTGCAATATGGCACCAAAGAAGGAAGGAGAAGATGTGGATGATGGAGCAAAAGATTGTGTCTCATCCAAACAACTTGTTATGGTCTCAGTCTTCTTCTTCTTCCTGGGACTTGTCTTAAGAGGGTTTGTTAGGGGAAGTGCAATATGAAGCTTCCCAATTTGATTTCTCCCCACTGGAACCAGCCTCTCAATTGGCTCACCTTTCTCCAAATACCATATTTTGTTCTTTTTGATAAATAAAGATATAAGCTAAGGATAAGGCATTAGAGTGGTGGATTTTCCCTCAAATTATCTTTTTATTTCAGTGAAGATATATTCCCCCAAGTCTTTTTTCTCTTTAAAAAGCAATGGGGCAAATTTCGTGTAATCTTTGTCTATGAAATGTGTGTAATTATGCTCTTTGTTCACTATGGCTCTAGAATAGCTATACCATAGGACTCTATGAAGATCACACATATCACTCAGATTGAAACCAAAGGGTCCTACAATCTCACTAGGCCTTAGGATAGAAAATAGTTGGTTTGAATCAAGATTGGGATAATTATCCTCAGGTGGGTCTTCTATTCCTAGCCAAGTATTGATTTTAGAGGGTGAGATTAGAAGTTCTTGCCCTCTAATCCTAGAAAACATTTCTTCTTCCAAAGAGTTCCTAAGTGGATCATTGACAGGTTCTAAATTACAATAGAAATGTCTTACTATTTTGGAACAAAAAGGAAGTTTTACAGAGAGCCAGGGCATATAAGATTCCAAATATAAATTGAGGTTGAATTTTAATACCTCTTGAAGAACACCAAGGTCAATATAGTGCATCTGACACACTTTTCTCCTTGAAAAGTGATCTTTGAACTTTTGTGAATCGTCGATTTTCTTCACATTGAATCTGGTTGGAGGAAATGTGATTTCTTCTTCCTCTAATTTCTTTGTAGATTGACATTGCTTCTCTTTGTGAATCTCATCCAGCATATTTTCCATAGCCTTAGCCATATCTTTGTCATACTTAGCCCTTTTCAGTGGCTTCATAGAGAATATGGGTGTGTCAGAGCAATCAGAAGGAGGTGGAGATGGTGCCTTAGTCCCCTTGCCTCTACCAGAAGGAACATCCTTCTTAGATTGAGCTTTTGAGGTAGTAGGTTCCTTGAACACTACCCCTTTCACTTTAGGTTTAGCTTGCGGTTTGGTTTTAGCTTTTGAACGAGGAGTGAGCTTCTATATTTTGGCTGGAGGAGATGGGATAGACTCATGTGATTGCTGAGGATTAGAAGACTCAGAAGGAGATTCAGGACAAGTGGTTTTGGTTCTGACCATTTTGAATGAAAAATCAAGATTTCCAGAAATTTTATATAACCCCCTCCGTAATTATTTTTCAAAATACGTGATTAAAATGAATTAGAGACCGTCGGATAAACAAAACTCATTTCAATTCCCCATCCTTAAGATAAGGTTTTCACAAATACCTTTTGAAATCTAATACACCTGGTCTCATATTCATATTTCGAATATAATTGCCTCACGAAGATAAATCACATTTATAACATATCAGAGTGCACAACATAATAATCCTGGCAATCCCGAGTTCATACCTTTACTAAGGATCTTTAGGGCACATTTGCCCCTTACAATTTCCCAAATAAGGGATTACACAAATCTATTTCGAATACATAACCAGTTACTCATTCGAACATATACATATCCAAATATCCAAATACACATCCCAAACATATACAGTTATCCCAATCAATAACTGATAACCAACTATTAAATCTACATCCCAAAGGAGTCTTCGCTGCCCCTGGTTGCTTGTCCCTTCCTCGAGCCTCTTGCCCTGTCTTAATTTTTGGTAGGGGAGGGTGAGATTTGAGAGAATCTCAGTAGGAAAATAGTACCAATATGCATGCAAAATAAATGTTTAATGCATGACATACTTGCTTTACACTAACTTATGCTCATACAATGACATATCTGTGTGCTCACTGTTTCAAACAACATACTTATGGCCATAGCATAGATAGAAACAGAGCTTCAATTATTCATATATATTTCACATAATCAATCAAAGCAATAACATGCATCAATATACCAATACAAATATCAAATACATGCAGGAGAGGTAAGTTCCCTACCTTAACCCTTTTACGCCTCGAAACGTGTCTCGTAAAGCGTGCCAATGACTGGGCTCACAACTTGGTCCTACAATTCCAAATTTACAATTTAGAAAGTTCCATAGTGTTTTTGCGGGTTATATGATCCTATTATGAAAATTTACTAAAATGCCCCCGGGGACTCGGCTGGGCCCCGCCGTACCCAGTCCGACTGTACTTTTCCCAAAATTTTGACATAGGCTATTTTGACATATTTTTGCCTAAGGAATCCATTTCCAGATTCAGAATTATCAAATTCAATGTCAAATTAAAAAATTACCCTTAACAGCCCCACTTTAAGGTTTTAGGGGCGTTTTCGTAATTATGCTTTTTTGACCTTTTCCGAAAAAGTGACCAACTGTAACCCCACCTAATTTTCCTTCCCAAACTCAATGGAACCATAAAATCATTGAAAATCCAACTCTAAGGCCTATTTATAGCCTTGACCAAAATATATGGATTTTCAGGGAAAATCGGGGTTTTGCGATTTCGGCTCCATAAACACGTTCATTTCTACTTCTAACTACTTTATTGACTATTCCATTAGGTTAAAACTACCATTTAGTACAAATTTGGGCAGCACAACCCCTAGGCCAACCCATTTCCAAAAATTAAAATCAATGACAATCCGACGAAATTTCACCGATTAAATTGTCCATAACAACCAGAATAGTCAACATACAAGAGTTTGGAAGTTACCTCAAGCTCCCACTAGCTTTTCCTCAAGATGGCTGAAAACCGTAAGTGCTCAATAATAGATTTTGAGCTTCCAAACCTTAAAGAACAAAGAGGAGTAGCTTAGGGTCAGAGTTATTATACGTGTTAGGAGCTAAATCGTTGGAGGAATTGGCTTACCATAGAAGATCTCTTCTCCTTTCTCTCTCTACAAAGTTTAGCTCTTCCTCCCTCTCTAAAACTGATATGGCATCAGTTTATGGCAGCCAAGGGAAGAGGATGAAGCTTTTATTATTTTACTTTAGGCTTATGTCATTTTTAGCTAATTTCCACAAATGTTGACTTTGTTCACACACTTCTTATCTACATGAAAGACCATACAATGCAACTAATATTTCCCTTTTCAAGTCAGCCATATTCACGTCAGGGCCCAAGTTTGTGGAAAAATGGGATGATCACAATTTATCTGATAATTACAAAGTTATCATCACAAATTTTCCATTTTTGGATTTTTCAGAAATTCTGGCAGATTTTCTGCCCAAATTTTTTAAAAATCATAACTAATTCTAGAAATATCGAATTGACGTGATTCCAAAGGTTATAGAACCCTTATTGAGTCTAGTTTCAAGGAAAAATATAGCCTTTTACTATTTGGAAGTACATCATTCCTAGATTTTTAATCTTTACATGTTGTTCTAGAAATTTCACAGTTTTTCTGTGCTGAATTCAAATGTTCATAACTTTTTGTATATAGCTCTAATTGAATCATATGACCTATCAAATTAAAGCTTAGGATATCTACTTTAATCCTATAAATTTTTATAAATTTTTTCTCATCATTTGGGCATATAAAATTACATGACAAGCTCACTACCTCATAGGCGATTTCACCAAAAACATAATTATTTTCTCCAAAATTCACCCTTTTACTTTCTTTAATACTCCAAAGATATCAAAATCATTAGGGAATAAAGTTGGGCTCCTGCTAAATTGGGGCTTAGAAGTCCACTTATTTCAGGCTTATTCTATAGCCTCAAATATCAAAATTCAGGGATTACATTTTCTCTCTCGTAAGTTAAATGCTGGGGCAAAGTGATTAGAGAGATTTAAGGCATATTTTCTTAAGATATTTTGATGGGTTTTAACGAAAATAAAGTAAGGAAGAGTTTGGGGAAAGATTTTCTGACAGGTTACTCAAAGTAATTTTGTCAACATGATGTGACGTGCTAAGTTATAACCCAGTTGCGCGACTTTAATCGAGGGCTCCCTCGAGTAATCATAAGCATTACTCAAGGGCTCCCTCGAGTAAAGTTTAAAAAAAACTTAAAATCAATACAATTTAAACGCGTACCTATCATAAGTAATGTTGTAATTTCTTATGTATTTTCCCTCGATCAATTGATGGCATATTAACACTTATTTGAATGGAGATTGAGTTGAATTTTGATTTCCTCTCATGATTACTCGTGGCCTTACTCGAGTAATGTTGATGATTTACTCGAGGCCTCCCTCGAGTAGTCTATCTCTTCATTTCCTGCTTGTCCATTTCCAACCATTATGCAGTTTTGTTTTGAATTCTTTTTAAATTAAAGCTTTACTACTATATCTTCCAGCTCATTACTCGAGAGGTTACTCAAGTAACCTTTCTAATTACTTCAAGGTATTACTGGAGTAATGACGTTTACTTGAAGTTGTCCCTCCAGTAATATTGTCCTCTGTTAATCTCTGCATTTCATACCCCAAAACAGAATTTCAAGATCCTACAAAACAAATTGCTAGCAACTCCGATGCTTAAGTTAGTAATCATCAAAATATCAATAAATAACATCATCTAACATTTTGTAAATACTAAATAACACCACTACAAAAGGGGGTTTTAACGTCCCTATTTTGGCACTTTTAACGTCCAAAAACTGAGGGACGTCTATGTAGGGGGCATAGTATGTTTTAAGAAAAGACGTCCCAAAAAAATGGGACGTCTAAAGTGAGACTTTAGATGTCCTAAATTAAGAATTGGTATGTCTAAAGTCAGGACTTTAGACATCCCAATTCTCAATTTGGGACGTCTAAAGTCCTCCACAAGGGGACTTTAGACGTCCCAATTCTTAATTTGGGACATTAAAATGTTTTACTTTTTAAAAAAATGATTATTTATATTTTTCATTACCCAGCAAATTAAAATTGCAGAAACAGAATTGAAAATGGATTCATAAACCACATAATGTCCCTTACAAAATGGTAAGGATATATAGCACTGCAATCTTTTTACTATATATATATGTGTGTGTGTGTATAATAACAACAACTCATACAACCTAATATTATATATGTATAACAACAACAAAAAAAGTGTCAAAATGTTTGTCACCACACAACTACAAACTAATTGTTGTTCATTTCATCAAAATAAATATACATATGTATTTCACTCGATTTTCAAGCTCCAAACGTATAAAACAAAAACATTATTAGTATTGCATAACTACTAACAACTAGTTTATGATTCTGGCAAAAAAAACAATCAAGGGAAAAACACTCCAATAACTAGAATCATGTAAATAAATTGAAAGCATTTTAATAATTTCACATTGCAAGTTTAACTTAATTCTTCATGTAATTTATATTTTAAAAAAAAACCTGATGAAAGCAAGGGCGAGGGCAGCCAACGGTGTCTATGTGCTTCCAAGGTGGAGAAAAGACATTGGAGGAGTTGTGTATGCACAGTGGAGAGGAGAGGTACACCGGAGGCTGAAAGCAACCAAGAAAGTGGGAGGTCTACGCCAGAGGGTGGAGGGGGCAAAAAAGGTGGAGGAGGTGTACGTCAGAGGGTGAGAGCAAAGAAGGTGCTATGAGAATGGAGGAGGTGGAGGAAAAGGGAATAAAGAAAAGGAAGGGAGAAAGAAGATTAAGGAAGATGAAGTGTAATGAAGAAAAGGGAATAATGAAAAAGCTTACCTATGGTGTAGAGAAGATGAAGTCACGGGAATGAAAGAAAAAAGGAAATGCAGAAAAAAGGGAAGAGAAGTCATGAGGGATGGGAAAGATGGAAAAGGAGGGATGAGTTTCTGACATGGGAATGAAGAAAAGGGAAGAAAAGTCTCACGCATGTCAGAATTTCTGACATGACTTTAGGAGTCCCAAAAAAATTTGGGACACCTAAAGTAAGACTTTAGGCGTCCACTGGTACTCTTTCTGTCTGTCTTGCATCCTCCATGATCAAAGTCTAAATATGCAACTAGATATTCACTTCTTCCTTTAGGATACTAGAGACCTAATTCTGCCTTGTCAACAAGATATCAAAAAAGACACATTAGACGGTTTCAGCATGTGACTCTTTTGGTGCTAACTGATATCTTGCACATATACCCATGATCTGTCCTAATACCTGTAATGGACATACCTTTCTTATTTTGCACTTTCATGTCAAAAATAATGAATTCTGCAAAGGTTTTATACTTTGCTGACAGAAAAATAGTCCATGTAAATCTAGAGAAATCATCAATAATGACCAATGAACATAAGTTACCACCAAGGCTTTTAACTCTTACTGGACCAACTAAATCCATATATAGCAATTGAAGTGGTCGATTTGTTGTAATTACATTTTTTGATTTGAAAGATGATTTAATTTGTTTACCCTTTTAACATGCGTCGCAAATCAAATCGTTTTTAAAACTTATTTTGGGTAATCCAAGAACTAAATCCTTTTTTAGTAGTTTGCTTAATTGGTGCATGTTGACATGAGCTAGTCTCTTATGCCATAACCAACTTTCATCGGCATTACTCAAAAACAATTTTTAGAATCACTTCTATTGATATCAAGAGTATAGCAGTTACCTTCCCTTTTTGCTCTGAGCTTTGTCTTGATATTTTTCTTATCAAGTTGTAAGTCTTTCTTGTTGACAATTAGACATTCCTTTGAATCAAATATTACCCAGTTGTCTTTATCTGCACTTTGACTCACGCTCAGCAAATTATGACACAAGCCTTCAATGTAATATACATCTTTGACTCATATTCCTTTGTCATTTTTTATTTCACCAATTCCTGCTATATTTCTGGATTGATTTCCTCTAAATTTTACCTTTCCACCTTTATTAGGTTGCAATGTGGTGTAACTTTCGAAATCACCGGTCATATGTCAAGAACATCCACTGTCTATATGCCATTTTTTGTTTTTGGAAGCTTTAAGACATATCTGCAATCAATATGATTAAGTCTTAGGTACCCATATCTTTTTGGGTCCTTTTAGGTTAGTACAGATCACTTTCTGAACATATGAACCTTTAGGTACCCATTTGTAAGTTCCTATCTTTCCTTTCTTCTTATGAATGCATGATGATGTATAATGACCTTTTCTATTAAAATAATTACAATATGCAAATGGATTTGATATATGCACAAAATGTTGAAAATAGTTTAAGTATGATTTACCTCCAGCTTTCTTTCTTCCTTTCCTTCTATCTGATTTTGGATCATATCCAATTCCAGATCGGTCATTTATAAATCGTTGAGCTTTTAAAATTACATTTACCATCTCACTTCCTTTAGTGAATTTTTCAAGAATTTTAGTAAGATCAGTGTTTTTCTTTTTCAAAGAAGTACAGTTTTAACAATCCTTTTCAAAATTCTCTTTAAGTTCTATTTCAAGAGCTTTATTTTTCTTTTTGAAAACAACTAGTTCTTTAACTACTTTGATGAATTCAGAATGTAAAGCATTATATTTGGAAAGTAATTCATCATAGGTAGGATCAGAATTAGTTACCTCTTCTTCTATTTCTTCTTGAGCAATTAGATAGATATTGGCTACTTCTCTTTATCGCTTTCTTCGTCTGAAGAGCTATCTCCCTATATGGCATATACAAAGGCTTTTTCTTGTTGTAGAATTTACCTTTTCTCTTTCCTTTATTCTTCTGAATTAGTTCTTGACATTTTGATTTGATATGTCATGGCTTTCCACATTCATAGCAGATGACGTGTTCTTTATTACTTGTTCCTCCTTTCTGAAATTTTTGGAATCCTTGGCCTTTCTTGTAAAACTTTCTGAATCATTTTATGATTAGGCCCATTTCATCATCATCAAACTCTTCATCTTCATCTTGTTCTTCTTCTTTTGCTTTAAGTGCTAGACCTCTTTTCTTCTTGTCACCAATATCATCTAGTTCTCGTTTGAACTTTAATTTACTTTCATATTCAGAAAGACTTTTGAATAGAGAAGCAAACGATCGCATTAATTCACCTTGTGCTTCCTCAATTACAGTGACTTTTTCCTCCCAGTCTTTAGAAAGAATATTCAGAATCTTTCATACTTGGGTATGTTGATCATAGACTTTTCCAAGTGCTGCAAGTTGATTAACAAAGTGAGTATATCTAAGTTCAAATTCAGCTATCGACTCACCTAATTTCATTCAAAGTAAATAAAACTTAGTAACTAGAGTATTGATCTGATTTTCTTTTATTCTCGAAGTTCCTTCGTGAGTTATTTCCAAGGCTTTCTATATTTCTTTAGATATTAGAAGTGTGCAGATTCTGAAGTACTCATTTTGACTCAAGGCACTTTGAATCATCAGAATTGCCTTATTGTTGAGTGTGATGATTTTCTTGTCATTCTCATCATATTCTGCTGGTGTCTTAGAAACTCTCTGGGAATCTACAATCTTTTCAGGTTTGTAGTTTCCACTCTCAATTACATCCCATAGTCCATATTCAGTAGCCATTACAAAGACTCTGAACTTTGCTTTCCAGAATGAGAAGTATTCGCCATTGAAACCCAAAGGTCTTGTGATAGAAGCTCCGTTGGGAAGAATTCATTCACCCATGCTTGCCATTGGATCCTTCTTAGGCTGTTAAACTTTAACAAGAAGACCTACGCTCTGATACCAATTGTTAGTGTAAGCGTTTCACCCAAGAAGGGGAGTGAATTAGGTGATACCAGAAATTTCGTTGCGTATAAGAAAATTAACATAATATTTAAAGCAGTTAAGAGCAAAGAGAAATATCACCGAAGTATACACCAGGAATTAGTGTGTGTTCTGATTAGCTTTTGGAGAATAGCTTTTACAATTTACGAAATAAGTATGTGAGAGGAGTTTTGTCTCGATTTACGGAAAAGTGCTTCTGAAACCATGGTTTTGAGGGTACAAGAACACACACTTATACTGGTTTGGCCACAACCACTTTAACCTATGTCCAGTCCTCAGAGCGTCTCTGAGAGTTTCACTATATTCTCCAAGATTCAGTGGGTTCTTGGCAACTTAGTACACAGCAAGTTCCTTCACCTGGACACTCGCTCCCCCTTACACGTCGTAATCAAATCCCCAACTCATGGTTCCACAACCTTAAGTTGTCTCAATAACAAATATTGAGTTTGTAATGAAAAGCTCTCTCACAGAGAAAATATATAATCATTGAAGTATAATGAATGAGTATAAGAAAAACAGAGCACTAAAACTATATTGATCAGTGTATGTTCGTGTGTTCTCAGTTGTTGTACTCTGCTCTTTGAATGCTCCATATATATAGATGATTTGTAGTGTCTGTTGGAAGCAATTCAAACATGTCCGTTAGAGTTGCGCAGCAATGGTTGACCATTCTTCAAATTTGAAAAACTATCCGTTTGCGGTAGGTAGCAGTAGGTGAGCGTTCGAACCTTTTATTTGACTTTTCACTTCTACCATGATCTCTTCATTATTTCTCTACAAATGTACTTAGAATACTAATACAATGAATGGTTAATCATATAGAAAACAATTCAATAAACATTATATTAAAGATATGTTTTTTGGACTTCATTACTCAAGTGGCTACTTGAGTGATCATGCTCATTACTCGAGTAGTCCCTCAAGTAATCCTATCAAAAATATGGCAGAGTGTAATTCAATATATTTCATAAAATATTACTTGGATAAGACATGGAGTAAGATACATCACAAACCTTGGAAATACTAGATTACTCGAGTGGCTACTCGAGTGGCCATGTCTTTTCTTCACAAGTTACTCGAGTGCTCCCTCGAGTAAGCTATCAAATAAGTTTGCAGATTACTCGAGTGGTCCCTCAAGTAATGTCATTCAAATCTTGGCCGAGAGTTTGCTTACCTGATTACTCGAGTGATCCCTCGAGTAATACTTTAAATAACTCCGCAGATTACTCGATTGCTCCCTCGAGTAATGCCTTTTTCTCACCTTTTACTCTAGTAAATTGTTTCATTTCTTGGCCGAGAACTACTGGAAGATTTTCTCCCTGGTTACTTGAGTGGCTACTCGAGTAATGCCTTTTCTCATGTGTTACTCGAGTGGTTACTCAAGTAATATTTCATATAACTTTGCAGATTACTTAAGTGGCCCCTTAAGTAACTTCTTCCAAATTTTGGTAGTGCCTTTCTGAAACATTTTCTTCAACATTACTCGAGTGCTTACTCGAGTAATAGTGTTATATTACTCGAGTGCTCACTAGAGTACACATAAACAAAAACTACCAGTGAGGTTTTTCCTGTGCTCTGTCTCTCATATCTTCTTTATTACTCTAGTGCTTACTTGAAGTAAAGCTTTGTCTGCCATTTATTTACTTTGTTCAAATTCATTTGTTATCATATCCTCTTTTATCATTAGTCCAATCTTTGTTATCATCAAAACATATGGGATCTAACAATTTCAAAGGCTATAGAACCCTTATTAAGTCTAGTTTCAAGGAAAAATATAGAATTTTGCCAATTGGAAGCACTAAATTCCCATAATTAATTTCTTTGAACGCTGCTCCAGAAACTTTCTAGTTTTTCTGGGCTAACTTCAAAAACTCATAACTCTTTGTATATAGCTTCAAATAATTCATATCAACTATTAGTTTAAAGCTTAGGGTGTTTATTTTCATCTTGTAAAATTTCATAATTTTTACTCATCATTTGTTCTTTCAAAATCGTGTGATTAACTCACTACCTCACTTGAAGCAATAAAACGACAAGTACTTGCAACTTAAATAAATTCTATTTTTGTATACAAATTTCCCATACTTTTTAATTCACTATTTTATTCCCTTTAATACCTCAAAGATATAAGAAATATTAGGGAATAAATTTGGGACACCTGCTAAACCAGAGTTAGCAGTTCACTTAATTTAGGCTTATTCCCAACTCTCTAATCCCAAAATTTAGGATATTATAGATGTCGATACAAACTGTCTGTTCGACTCGGGCTATCGGTATATCCTAAAATTCCAAATTTAGGATAAATGAGTTATTACTCATTTATAAATCACTCTAAACTCATTGTGTTGGTTATCTTGACTCAAAAACTTATTTTGACCATTTTACCCCTGGGGACTCGGTCTAAGCCCATTATCCAACTGTATTTCCCCCAAAATTATGACTCAGGCTAGTCCTACATAATTTCTCTTAAGGAATCCATTTTTTACCTCAATTTTCCCAAAATCACTACCCAAATAACAGTTTTGCCTTGACAGCCCCTATTTAGGGTTTTTGGGGTATTTTCGTAATTTCACTTTCTAGGGCTTTTCTGAAAAAGTGTTTAACATCAACCTTACACAATTTTCCCTCTTGAACACTATGGAATCATCAAATTTAAGAAAATCCAGTTCCTACCTCTAATTCAGGTCTAGCCGAAACTTAGAGGGAAAAAGGGAAAATTTGTGATTGATTTTTAACTCTAAAAGCTTGTTTCTTTTTACTCCCAATCCCTTATTAAACCATTTAATCACATGCTAAACAAGATTTAAGGAAATTTGGGCAGCATAACTCCTTAGGGTTATTAGTTCCCAAATTTACAAATCCAAGAAATAAACCACAAATCCAACCAGGAATCACAACAACAACATTAACAACACCAAGGATTTGAGGTTTTAAAGTTACCTTTTGATTTCTTGATTTCTCTCTTTCTTGGCTGAAACCCTCCCTCTTTTTTCTTGATGTTTTGCTTGCTAAACAATGACTTTCATGAAGAAGAGGAGCTTAGGGAAGGAACTACACAAACTAGAAGCCAAATCATCAAGAACAACCAAGACTTACCTTAGATTTTCTCCTCCTTCTCTCTAGAGTTCTTGAGCTCTCTCTCTCTCTCTCTCTCTTGATGTATGCTTGGTTGTGGAAGTGAAGCAAGAAATATGAAGCATGGGTTTCTAAAATATCTTCATATTTTGCCTAATTGTTAGTATTCAAAATTTTGACCTTTGATGACACATTTTACTTGGACTTATCCTCTTCCAAATGGTGTCATATCTTCAATTAAAATTGAATTAACTCCTCCCCTTTTTAGTCAGCCTAGATTTATGTCCCAAGCCCATAGGAAAAGTAAAATAGGTTGATGTTATTTTATCCCATAATTATAAGATTGCCATAACATTTTTTCCCATTTTTGGAATAATTGGCAATTCTAGCAAATTTTCTAACTAAACTTTGAAAAATCATAAATTTATTTGTAGAACTTTAACTAGAGTGATTCCAAAGGATATGTTTCCCTTATTGTAGTTTCAGGGAAAAATATAGCCTTTAGCCAACTAGAAGCTCACAATTCTCAGAATTTAAATCTTTGGACGCTGTTCCAGAAAATAGCCAGTTTTCCTGGGCTAACTTCAAATATTCATAACTCTTTGCATACAGCTCCAAAAATTACCCATTACCTATCAAATTAAGTCTTAGGATGTCTACTTTCATTCTGTAAAATTTCATAATTTTTGGTTGTCATTTGATCATCCAAAACCACATGACAAACTTACTACCTCACAGGAAATTTCACTGGCAGCATAATCAAATGTTTAACATTTGTGTTCCAAGCATAATCATGTCATGTTAAATCACTAATTGCTTGGTTTTGTCATTTCATGTGCTCTTTAATTCACCATTTTATTCTCTTGAATATAAGGAATTTTGGTGACTGAAATTTGGGATATTACATATCCATATCTAATTAAAACATCCCTCTTCACCATCTCTAGTGAACAAAAGAGGAGGACCCCAACATAAACCATCTATAAGATGGTGCGCTCGATTTTACATTAGCAGGGCTGACATAAAATCAGTAGAACGTTGGTTTAGAGGAAATCCTCAACATCTTACTTGACACCCTTTTGTTTATCACCATGTTTATTGTCAAGATCTTTCTTTTTCCTTGGCATTTTGTTTGGTGGTTTGGTTATTCACTCAGATCTACCTACTTGTAGAAACTCTCAGGTGAGAAAATATGGTAAGGAGTTTGAAGTGCCTTTAATAAATTCAATATGAAAGTCAAAAACACTTAAAATGACTTGCCATCTGGCAAAAATTTGTTTTGATATAAGGTTTTAAAAATCTTTTTGTAAAACATCTTTTGCTAATTTACAATTAATGCGAATTAAAAACCTTTGGTTTAAAAGATCAGCTTGAAGTTTGGAAATAGATAAAACAATTGCCAAAATTTCTTTTTTAATTGTGGAATAATTATACTATGCAGTATTCTAATGTTTAGACGTGAAAGATACTATTTTCTCTTTATCGTCTATGCGCTGTTTTAGAATGCCACCATAACCAATGTCAGAGGCATCAGTTTCAAATATTTTGTAAGCAGAGGGATCAAGAAGGCTAAGATAAGGAAGCTCTTTAACGTGTGATTTAATCTGCATAACAATGTTTGAATGAGTATATGTCCAAGGAAGAGGATTCGTTTTGTGACATTGGTGAAACGGTTTAATGAAATTAGTAAGATAAGGAATAAACTGAGCCACGTAGTTTAAATATCTCAAAAATCTTTGAAGTTATGTTTTATCAATAATTTGATGTGGAAATTTGTCAGCAAATTGAATTTCTCGTTCAATTGGCTTTACGCATCCAATAACCAATAAACCTAACCTTAGTTTGAACAAGACTAATTTTAGGTTTAGAAACTACTAAACAATTTGTTTCTGCAATTTTGATAAATTGATAAACATGTTCGAAATATTGATTAATCGAATGAGAATAGATCAAGACATCATCAATGTAAACGATAATGAATTGACTGTAATCATTAAATATCTCGTTCATGATCTTCTGGAAGTTAGAAGGAGCATTTTTTAAACCAAAAGGTATAACGTTCCACTCATACTGAAGAAAAGGTACAGTAAAAGCAGTTTTATACCTATCGCTTTCAGAAATTTGAATATGCCAAAATCAAGATTTCATGTCGATTTTTGAAAAGATTTTTGCAGAATACAAGCATTTAAGTAGATCATATTTGTTTGGAATTAGATACCTGATCCATTGTAACACTCCATTTAAAGGTTTATAATTGATTACAAGTCTTAGAGCTCCACGTTCTAGTTCTGCATTTTTATTCACAGAAAAAGTAGCACAAGACCATAGGCTACGGGATTTGTGAATTAATTTTTTTGTCCAGAAGTTCTTGAGTTTCCTTTTTATAGGTTTCAAGAAGTTCTACACTCATTTGAATTGGTCACGCCTTAGTTGGTATTTGTTTTCAAAAAAACTTGTTTTATAAGGCAAGTCAACTACGTGTTTTTTACGATTCCAAAACGTGTTTGGTAAATTTGAACAAATAGTTTGATGGATTTGTTCAAGACACGTTTGAATTTTTTGTTTAATTTGTGTTTGACACAATTATGTTTCTATATGTTTAAAAGAAATATCTTCCTTCAAAAAATTAAGTTGTTGTTGTTTTGAAGAAGGAAGATTTAACTCTTTAACTTTGGGTTTCTGAGTAAAATGAAACAAAATAGTTTTTCCTAGATGTTATTTTGAAATTTCATTTTTATCAGTCATGTATGGGAATAATAGCCTTGCAAATGGCATCCCAAGGATGATTTGGGTTCCCATATCTTTAACTAACATAAATGGGGTTTGAATCTTTAAACCTCCATTTTCAATAACAACGTTTGAAACTTTATATCTGACGTCTAGACGTGAGCCATTAGCGCCATTAAACTTTTCAGTTGTTTTCTCAAAATATTTTGTACGAATGATTCCTTCTTTAAAACAATTAGAATCAGCTCCTGTGTCAAACAAAACAGTTTGTTCAAGGACAAAATCATTATTAATAATGATCTTGGCATGAATATAAAAATTTTGATTTGATATTTCTGAAATTAAGTTTAAAAATGGATCAGCAAGATTATCATCTTCCTGATCAGATGGTGTTTTCTGTTGCCCTTCAGTTTGAGTTTCAAGTTGAATATCCTTGAATTGGGATATAGTAGTTGTATAGGTATCATGTTGAAGTTTATTAAGATGAACTTCAGTTTTAAGGTTATTTACCTCATACTGAAGATCTTAGATAGTTGTTTCTTTAACAGAATGTTTGAATTTGTTTAAAACATCTGTTAAATCATATTTGTTAAACAGAATAGAAGGTTTGGAGTTTGAAGAACTCAAAGTTTGATTGAGAATTTCTCTCAGTTTGAACAAATATTGTTCTTTGTCAAAATCTAGAAGTTTGTTAACGATATCAAGAAATAAATCTTGTTCCTTCATGATAACATTAATTTTTGAAGATGAGTTTTATGAAAGATCGTCATTTTGAATGTGATTGAGATCTTCAGAAGAACTTCTTTAATATTCGGATTCAAAAGTTTCAACTAACAGATTGTTTATTTGCTCAAGAAGAGGTTCTTTAATGCTCTTAATCTTCTTTAATTTTCAAGTCAAATGACAATATTTAGAAACATGACTCGGTTTGCCACATTTAAAACAAGTAACCTTTGTTTTTTTGGGAAAATCAATCTTTGGCTTGGATTGAAATCTTTGTTTGAGCCTATGGGGAGGTGTATTAGGTTTATATTTTTGGTAGGCATGTTTTTTGTTTTTATGGTAAGGTTTACGGTGAGGTTTGGACTGTTTACAAGTGGTAAATCCAAAATTGTTCACAAAAAGTTTCCAATTCTTTCTGACTTGTGGCTTTTTCTTTTGCAAGTTGATGTTGGATTTTGTCATCCTGACAAGTTTCAATTGACCATATGGCAAGTGCTCATAAGGGCTGTTGCCATCATTTTGGTTTCAAAATTTTTCTCTAACCTTATTACCCAAAGATGTAGGTAATCCAGCTAGGAATTTTTCTTTCCTAAATTGTTTATTGGCATCATCTCTAGTGAGTACTCTGGCCAAGTATCTCTGTACCATCTAAAATCAGATAGAGTCCTGCACTTAAGATTTGAGAGGAGTTCTGCCGATCTATCTTTCCAAATAGAGGGATCCCTAATAAAATGTTTAATAATTGCAAAAATAAGAGTGTTTACAGAATCAGGGATGGCTTGGCCATTAGAGGTAATGGGTGTTCCATCAAATTCAATTTTAACAGATGCAAAAATGAAATTTTTATCTTCAGGAGTAAGATAGTTATCCCACCAACCTTTAAGTTGTCTAGTAAAACCAGAAACTAAAAGATTAGCAATCATTTTATCTATAAAATCATTTATGGTATGGTAGGTTGTGCTTACCATTGTCATTTGTTGAAGAGTTTGAAGAATGTTTGATTCACACTAAGCATCTATATTCTATTTATAGATGTTGTCAACATTGAAAGATTTGAAGTTTTGATGTATTCGTTCTTCAACCAGAATATATGGAGGGCTGGCTCTATGGTAATGAGTTTTGAAGGCTTTTTCTAGTGTTAGTGGTTGATCTGGAGTTGAGACTCAGAATGGTTAGAGTCAGACTCTCCAGTTTGGGAAGTTTTTTCAAACGTCATTACATCTTTAGTTTTGGATGATGACAATTGAGGCGTCTCAGGGATAGTTGTAGTTTGTAGTTGGCTAATTTGTCGTTCAACCTTTTTTAGTAAATCAGATTGGGTTATAGTTTGAAAATCTGACTTAAGTATGGGTTGATTTGAAAAGGTTTAAAAAGTGGTGTTTCAATCGTAGTTTTGACTTTGTTTTTTAAAATTGGTGTTTGAACAAAATAAACGCCCAATGCTTGAAGGTATTGATTCGTCTAATTGTTTTGCTCAACAATATTTTTAATATCCCTTGAATCAATGGGGCTTTCAATTTGTTTAAATTTAAAAGGTTCAATCAGAATAGGTTGACCTTTGTCATCTGCTCTTAATGCTACCTGCACAGGTTTTGGTGGAAGAAACTTAGAAGAAATAGTTCCCCTTTTAGAAGTTTTCCATTGTTTTTTTGTCATATTAATGGTTTGAAAGAATGGATATTCCAATTTTTGATCTTGAGCTTAGGCATCAAACCAATCAAAAAAGGGAATATTTTCTTGTACCTTTTCAAGGAATCTATAAAATTTTTCTTGAACTTTTGTTCTAACAGATGCTTTAAAAGTTTGCACAAACCAACTTCTCTAAAGGGTATATTTCTCAAAGTAAAATTCCATTTGTAAAGTTTGTTTGTCAATTTGAAAAATATTTTCTGAAACATTTACAACATAGGGTTCCCTAAAGATGAATAGGTTGGAGACTCAATTGATCTTAAGCCTTCATCCTTTTCATAACTTGTTTGAGGGATATTTGAAGAATTGTCAACTCCTTCAATTGAAACGTTTGTGGTTGGTTGTAGGGCTGCTGCTGGTGTGGTAGGTGCTGGCGCATAAATGACATATGGTACTTTTGGTAATAAAGAACAAGAATATCTTGATGACTCTATTCTAACATATCTACAATCTTCATATAATGAAGGCTCAATTCTAGTAGTATAAGTGTAAGATCTTCTTGGTCTATCAAAAGATAATTTGACAGTACCATCAGATGTTTAAATGATTTTGCTTATCCGATGCATGGGTTTGGGAGTAAGCTGAGTGGCCTTTTCCATAGTCCAGTCATTAGGTAAGTCAACATCTTTCCACATAATTATTTTTGGAATGGTTAGGTTTGCATTGGCATAGTCTGTTAAGAAGACTATTGTTTGGTCATTATCGGGAGGAATTTGTACCATTAAAATGGATGGGTTTAAGACCTTATATTGTATCCTATACATTAGGGTAAGAGGTATAGATCCTGGTTTCATGTTTAAACTATTTAGTTTAATTTTAAGTTTAAGGGCTTCAAGGACATGTTCATCCTTTAAGGGTGTGTTTGGAACAGCGATTGTCAATTGGGCTTGTTTCAATTGGGCTTGTTGTGATATTACTTTTGATAAAAGCTAAATTATGTAATGTGATTTGTGTTTGGATTGATGATTGTCAATTGGGCTTTTGCAAAAATAAAAAAATTGGTGTGTTTAGAACAGCGATTGTCAATTGGGCTTTTGTGATAATGATAAAAGAGAAATGTAATTAAAAATTATAAAAAATTTATAATAGTTTAAGTTGGGAAATTAGACAATTAAAAAATGCACAATCTAATTTGTTATGATCCTATAATGATGATTCTAATGAAAACAAATTTGTTAGTAATGAAAAATAAATAAATGAATATAGATGGAGAGCAATAAAGAAGATGAAGTATGGAGGAGAGGCTTTTTTCCGGTTTTGATGGAAGAGACTTTCAAAGTCAATGAACAAGAACAACACATCATGTGATTTCCCTCCATGAACCGCGAAAATTAAGCTGGCAGCCAGGCTCAAGTTCGTCACGTTCATTTATACAAACACTTACCCTGTACCATGATTTAAACCCATATTCTTTAAAAAAAAAATTGGTAAAACTCTTATCAACCAAGCCTATTTTATTCTCTCAAATAACGTGTGCTCATAGTGATCTCACAGCAACTCATGGCTTATCAACAGTAGATGCTGATTTGGCATGTTTACCTCCGAAAGAGCCTGTTATTTATTTGTAAAAATTATTCATCCATGTATTATCTAGTTTGCAGTGCAGCTGAAGGTAGTACTATTTTTAGCACCTTTTTTAATTATTCATCCATGTACTATTTTTACAGTGCAGCTCGATCACCTTTTGCATCAGCATCACGACGCCCGAAGCGGGACCCATATAAAGCTCCAGTGTTGAATGATCGAGCTTTTGATTAAAGCTCCAGTGTTGAGCTTGTTCCAAACGTGGTTATTTTATCAAAAGCCCAATATCTAATCTAATCAACCAAACACTCTAAAAAAAATCACAGCTAGCAATTGGCCTTTTGTAGTCCCAATTGGGCTTAAGGGTATCCAAAAGCTGCACCCAAACACACACTAAAGCTACCATCCAATCCAAATAGCAGTTAAAGTAAACAGGTTCGTTATAAAGACCAACTTCTTCTGCCACCAGCAGAGAGTCAGTAAAAATGTAGTGTCTAATGTCCTGAAGACAAACTAGACCTGACACATTTAAACCTTTAAGAAAAAGGGGTTTAAGAGTAACTTAAACATATCTGATGTGAAAAAGTTATAATCTTTTCAATGTTTGTCAATTGACTTTTGCGAGAGAAGGAAAAAAAATCTTCTTTCCCTGATTGGATAGGAATTGATTCTTCAACTATTCTGATTATGTAATCAGATTTAGAGAACCATTTCTTATCCTGAGTTTGATAAAGCATGTTTGATAAGATTGGTATAGCACTTGGTCCTTACGCTTATGGTATAGAGGTTGGGATCGAACGCAAGACCTTTGGCTCTGATACCATAAGCATCAGGACCAAGAGCTCTACCATTAAGCTAAAAGTTTCAGCTGGTAGCCAAGGTGAGGAACTTAACCTTTAACCTATGAGCACCAATACCAACGAGAGTCCGTTGTCCCATAAGGCAGGGGTGGCACATGCCCCTATGAGAGAACAAGCCATATTACTCTCCCACCCCTTTGTTTTTCACCCACCCTTAGGATCGAACGCGGGACCTTTGGTTCTGATACTATAAGTGTCAGGACCAATTATTCTACCACTGAGCTAAGAGCTTAAGCTGGTATCCAAGGCGAGAAACTTAACCTTTAACCCATGAGCACCAGCACCAACGAGAGTCCGTTGTCCTATAAGGCAAGGGTGGCATGTACCCCCATGAGAGAGCAGCCCATACTATTAAAATAGGGATGTCTAAAGTGTCCATAAATACTAATTAATGAGAGAATTGTAAAATTTTTTATTTTTATATTGATAATAAATAAATGTCATCATAATACTTGTTTATTTTGTATTTATGGAAACTTACACGTTAGTTGTCCAACAAACTCGTACCAACCTAATTAACCGATTACGAGTATATAATTTATACCGCTTCTCTTTTCAAAATTCAAATCCTTAGGCAAAAACAAAGAACAACTTTATTAATTTCAAAATTTGCATTTTTTATTCAAACAGATAATGCATTTGGTCCTGTAGAACACACACTCTCATTATTTATGTATATCTGTCACTCTACCTTTCACTAAGCACTTAGGGAGTGCTTTCCTATTCATCAGCAATCTATTCATTAAATGAAGACATAAATCGTGAAATGAAAGCTCTTTCAATTTAATTCCTATTTTAATAATTATTCCTCATATATCGTGACATGAAGACATTATATCCTATTAATGAAAATATGAACTTATATTTTAAGGTAAAAAAATAATAGAAAAAACAGGGACGATGGCCGACAGTGTCAAGGAAACTAGCTATCACGGTGTCATTACTGCAAAATACCCCTTTTCGCATCTTTTAAATATGTACTTCCCTTATAAGAGATGTTAACAAATTAAATTTATATTTTAGTTTTGGCATCTAGTATGAATGCAACAAGTATGAAATCAATAGTATACTGCGTCTGTTAATGAGTTTCTAGACACCACAAGTTCATTTTTTATGGCCATTATATTGTTAACAAACACCAAAACTCATGAAACTACCTTCTACCACTATCCCTTTCTCAACATACAGTTAAATATGTATTTTGCACTAGAGTGTATAGGGAGACAATGATTCCAAGCATGTTTTTAACAAAATCAAAACTTTGCTAATTTCAAGCATTTTTGTGTTAAAGAAAGCAAAGTTGTGGGAGTGAGAGACAAACATGTGGATGATGAAGATGGAGACGACCCACAGTGGCACCAGCTGGGAGGACGATGGTTGTGAGAGGGAGAGAGAAATGATGGCACATTTGTCCCTTCCTTGGTTGCCTATAGCTATGCTAAACAAACAAGAAGACACGTCTTTGGAACAGAGGGAAACACAGAGAAAGAAGAGAGAGGGAAAAATGGAGATAGAAGAGAAAGACTGAAACACATTGAAGAAGACTGAGAAAGAAGAGAAAGTCAAGGAAATATGGGAAAGTTGACTGATATAATGCTCTGACATGGGGGCTTTAGGCGTCCCCAGTCGTACTAGGGATGCCTAAAGGTGCCGCAAATTCTATAGGCCGCCAAAAGTAGGCAGCAAAACTTTGCTTTTGGCGTCCCTTAGGAGTCCCAAACTGGATTTTGGGATCCCTAAAGTCTTATTTTAGGAGTCCTAAATTTTAAAGGGACGCCTAAAATGAACTTTAGGTTTCCCAATTCACAGTTAGGATGCCTAAAGACGCCAACCCCAAAGTTCTACTTCCAGAAGCCATAACCAACACACCGTTGAGAGCCTATACTCCCAACATTCTCATAGCTCTACTCTATGATTCAATTAAACAAAATCACATAGTCAATCGCCCATAAACTACCGCTCCAGCGGAATGGTCCTCCGCCATAGAACCCCCATGTGGCTGCAGGTGAAAGACATACTAATAGCCTTTCGGTTCACATATACACATCCCTCGTATTACACTGCCTTGAGGGCATGGTCCCTCTACCGGAAACACCAATAGGCCGTAGGTTAAAATTCACAAAATAGCCCTTCTGACTATATGTCACCATAGGTATCCCTCTCCTATCAGAACTCTCCGTAGGTAGCACTCTCCGATCCGAATCCTCCGTAGATAACTTTCTCCCTGTGCTAGATTAACAACTAGCAACCTCAGGATACATGATACACATTTTAGTTCATTCTGGTACTCCTTCCAAGTATCTCAGACCATCCAGGTCAAATCAAATACCTACAAATAAGCTTAACTATTGAGTCTGATTCTTGGATCACAATTCATTTCTCACAACCTCAACCTCAACCTCAGTTGAACCGGGAAATCACTTCCCTAAACTCCATGGAGCATCATCAACTCCAACACAAAGTTCAACATCTCTGCCAGCCTAAGGCACACTGGTCCCTTAGATCTTAGGGCCTTTAAACACACAAATCTAATATGATATGGCCAGTGATGTCATACCACCTAGGGTTTCTCACCCAACATCTGGGTTTGTGTCATGATGAACCTAGAACCTCAATATCACATTCCTTGGAAATCATTTTCCACTATTCTCTAATCAAACCCATCTTTCCCTCACACAAGATCTGATAGAACATCTTTCATAAATGGTCATTAGTCATGGAGAAACCTTAAGACAATTACTATGTCCCAAGTCTTCATGACCCTATCAACTCACTTCCTAGGAGTCACCCATCTTAAGATTTCCCTGGGCTGAGCACTCTTAACTTTCGCATAACTATGCCCAAACGTAGATACCGGCTTCTACTGCTTCCATCCACGGGTACCCCATGACTACCCTCATCTCAAATGATGTGCCGGCTATCTCCGGTCACCAAAATATTGGGTGCGGACTGCACATTAGCCTTGGCCGTACCCACTTCCTCAGGTTTCGTAATATCCTTAGACCATTCTCGTCTAGTATTGCACCACTAGCTGTCTTTTAGTACTCACCATTTCTCAGGGCTGATTAACAAATCGGGAAAATACCTTCCTTTGGTACCTCCCGTTCGTGCATATTTCCTAGCACCATGTAATCAAGACCATATCAGTATACCATCCTGTTGCCAGAACCACCCTACTTCCAGAACCTCTTGGGCCCTTCCAAACCAGCTTAAAGCTCTGATACCAAAATGTCACGCCCTTACCTTGTTTTATCTTCTTTTCAGAGTATTCATGAAAAATGATATGTAGTTCGGTAGGCAACACAAGAGTAACATGAATATACTGATAATAAGTACATGATCACATAAATTTCTCATAAGGGTTCGTACATAATAATTACCATCAATGTAACCGCACAGGGCTATCAGGGCTTCTAAACTCGTTCAAGTGAAATGGAGACATCTTCCCATCTTCGTTCCACCACCGCAATCCTCTCGTACGGTTCTTCACATTGTTCTCAGCATATCTTCTATATTTTCCTGTCTAAATTGTTGGTAGGGGAAGGTGGGATTCGAGAGAATCTCAGTAGGAAAACAATACCAATATGCATGTACGATAAATGTTTAATGCATAACATGCTTACATCACATAACTCATGCTCACACAATGACAAATCTGTAAGCTCAATCTTCGAACAATATATTTATGGCCATAGCATAAATTGAAACATAGCTTCAACTCATTCATACATGTTTCACATAATCAAGCAAAGCAATAACATGCATCAACACACTAACACAAATATCATATACATGTAGGAGAGGAAGTTCCCTACCTTGACCCTTTTTCGTCTTGAGATATTTGCCTCGTAAAGCGTGCCAATAGCTAGGGCTCCATATTCGATCCTACATTGCCAAAGATACCATTCATACACTCCCATAGTGTTTCTGGGGGTTATATGAGCCTATTATGAAAATTTACTAAAATGCCCCCAGGGACCCGGCCCGGTCTCGCCGTACTGGTCTGCTGTACTTTTCCCTAAATTTTG
This sequence comes from Inga oerstediana, assembly GCA_963210345.1. Lineage (NCBI taxonomy): Eukaryota > Viridiplantae > Streptophyta > Magnoliopsida > Fabales > Fabaceae > Inga > Inga oerstediana. The sequence goes on along the minus strand of OY723399.1, from coordinate 73,122,809 downwards.
ACATGGGCTATTCTGACATATTTTCACCCAAGGAATCCATTTCCGGACTCGAAATTATCAAATTCAATGTCAAATTACAAAATAACCCTTGACAGCCCCACTTTAAGGGTTTTAGGGGTGTTTTCGTGATTATGCTTTTTTGGCCTTTTCCGAAAAGTTGACCAACTATAACCCCACCTAATTTTCACTCTTGAACTCAATGGAACCATCCAATCATTGAAAATCCATCTCTAACCCCTCTAAACTAGCCTTGGCTGAAATTCTCAATTCCCCAGGAAAAATTGGGGTTTTTCAGTTTCGACTCCGCAGACGTGTTTCTTTCTACTCCTAACCACTTTATTAACCATTACATTAGGTTACAACTAACATTAAGACCCAATTTGGGCTGCATAACCCCTAAGCCATGTCATTTCCAAACTTTAAAACCAATGGCAATCCGGAAAAATTTCACCGATTAAATTGCCTACAGCAGCCAGAATAAGCAATATACGAAAGTTTGGAAGTGACCTCAAGCTCCTAGCTTTTTCTCAAGGTGGTTGAAAACCCTAGCCTTAGAACACCCAAATTTGTGCTCCACAAACCTTGAAGAACATTGAATAATAGCTTAGGAGCGGAGTTATACGCATTAAGTAAGGATTTACCGAAGAAATTGACTTACCGTACAAGTTCTCTTCTCCTTCTCTCTCTAGAATTTCTCACCCCTTCTCTCTCTTGTTGCAGCTGAATGGCACGGTTTTGGGATGATGGAGGAGGTGGATGATGATTTAATATAATATAATATTATTTTCTAATTATTTACTAAATTTCCAACAATTTTGGATTTTTACAAAATTCTAGCAGATTTCTGCCCAAACTTTGAAACATCATAACTAATTCTAGAAAAATTGAAATTAGGTGATTCCAAAGCCAAATGAAAGATATTTAATTCCTATTCACTGGAAAAATATGGACCATTATCAGAAATCACCACGTAATTCCAGAATTATACAAAATTCACTACTGCCCCAACACGGGGTCCAGTTTCAACATCAAACTTTGGACAATCAGAACTCCCAGCTCACAAAACGAAATGACACAATTTATATGTCCATTTTGAAGATTGGAATGTGAAATTTAAGACTGTAAAGTTTCATAATTTTTAGACATCATTTTCCTATTCAAAATGTCAACACAAACATACTTCCTAACAAGAAGTTTCAATAGACAAAATTTCTCAACTTTCCATTTAATGTTCCAAACCAATTCCAATGACCAAATAACACAACATGACATCAATTGCACCACATTACACCATCCAATTCCACCATTTTGAAATTACAGAAAATCATGGAAAAATTCACAATTCTCATCATCTTCTCCAGAAGTGTTCATTTATCACTAATCACATCCACTTTTAGAGTCATTTACCCTTAACCGAAATTTGGAATCCGGCTAAACCGGGGCATAGCAGTCTACTCATTTCAGGCGTATTCTCTAGCCTCAAATCTCAAAATTTGGGGTATTACACTTGCCCTCTAGGAGCTCCCTCATTCCATCAATCACTTCTGAATGACGTGCCAATATTGAAAAAAGCATAAAATAAGATAAGCACCCAAATGTAACAATGCAGAAAAAAAATAAATGATAAAAACACAAAATCATTAAAGTAAAGCACAAACATGAAAATTATATAAATGTGAAAATCATAAATAAATGACAAAAAGATATTGGTGGCTTTAAATAGTATAATAAAATTGAGACACGAACGGGAGGAACATAACCCTTATTTGCAAGTGTAAAATGCAGTCTTCTAAAAGTTTCAAATTCTCTCTACTAATCTCCTAAATCTACAAAACCTAAAAGAAATCATATGACATCGGCAAAACAAAAGGTTGAAAATTAAAAGACAAATATGATAATTACATTTCGAGGATATAAAATTATAAATTATACAAAATAGATTAGTGACAAACACTAACTATTTAGTTGCAAAACACAAATTTTTAAAATATGTTGTCTTGTGGAATCTAATCCTCCACAAGTCTTAAGCCACTTTATATTTGCCATTGTTGTCAAGCACCTCATGGTTTTGAAAGTGAAAAATCTCTCCCATCAGGACCTCCTTTGTTCCATCAATCACTTCTGAGTGACGAAACTTATAATCATGGTACCTTGCAAGCAAATGTAACGATACAGTAAAAAATCAATGATGAAACTACAAAATCATTGAAGTAAAGCACAAAATTGAAAATTATATAAATGTGAAAATCATAAATAAATGTTGAAAAAATATTAGTGGGTTTCAATAGTACAATAGCATTAAGACACGACATGGGAGGAACATTACTCTTATATGCAAGTGTGAAATTCAATCTTTTAAAACTTTCAAATTCTCTCTACTAATCTTCCAAATCTCCAAAAGCTGAAAAAAATCATATGATGTCGGCAAAACAAAAAGTTGCAAAACATGGATATAAATTATACAAAATAGATTAGTGACAAATACTAACTAAATAGTTGCAAACCAAAAATTTTGAAAATATGTTATCTTGTGGAATCTAATCCTCCCCAAGTGTCAAGTCACTTTATGTTTGCCATTGTTGTCAAGCACCTCAAGGTTTAGAAAGTGATAAACCTCTCTGATCGGGACTTCTTGTAATATCCCGAATTTTGGGACTAGAGGCTAGAGAATAAGCTTGAATAAAGTAGACCACTAAACCTATTTTAGTAAGGGTCTCAGCAATGAATAAGAAATAGAATGAACTTTAAAAACCACACTTGGAATAAAGTATGAATTTTGGCGCCAATTGGCCGAAAGAAAATACCTGATTCCTTTAGGATGTGTCTGAATGACATGAAACCTAACTTGGACCCAAAGGAAAAGGGAAATAGTGTAATATCCCAAAATGTACTCAAGGGCTACATGTATAGAATAGATAGTGGGATTAATGATAGGATTACCCTTTGAAAAGTTGTTATGACTTTAGTTTTGATTAGCTAGAGGTAATTATCTAGTTTTTTGCCTAAAGTCAAAAATGACCAAAACCATAATTTGGACATAAAATTTAATTAATTTTTCCTTACCTTGCCATATGAAAAGATGCCTAAACACAAGGAAAGGAAGAGAGAAAATTCAATTGAAGCCACCTTGAATCCATTTGAAAAGTCAAAACTTCAAGTTGGAAATTTTGACCAAAAAGCAAGTGAAATGCAAGAAGGCTTGGCCAACCAAATTGTGACCTTTAAGAGACATATATTTTGGTCAGTAGAAGAGGAAAGAAGGGATGAAGATTTAATTATCCAAGATACCTTTTTGGATATGCAAATTTTGGTTGGAAAGCCAAGAAAGAAGAAAGAAGGCAATAGGAAGTAGTCAAAGCTTCTTCAATTTTTACCACTTGGAGAAAAAGTGACCAAATGCAAGACACTTAGGAATAAACTGGTCAACAATTATTTCCCTTCTCAAAGTCCCAAAATTTCGGCCATAAAAAGGAAGAAGAAGCAAAGAGAAAAAGTTTACATAACTTGTAGTAATTGCACCTAGTTAAGTTACTATATGTATATATCTAAAGTAAATTAATTTTCACCACAACTTTTCACCACTTTTGACCAAAATTTTAGCTGATTAATAAGGGATAAGAGAAGCCAAAAATCTAATCATTTCAGTACATATTTTCTCTCTCTCCAAGTTGGTTCTTGCTACTACAACGAAAGGAAAGAAGATGTAAGGTTGATTGTGAGTGTTTGAACTTGATTTTCACCTCCTTAATCACTTTTTTGGCTCAAATGCTCTTCATGAATCTTGTTCCTCTTGATAGGAGCTTCAATTTTATGGTTTTAGAATTTCAAGAGGAGGTATTTTGAGCCATCATCCAAGAATAAAAGTTGTAGATTCAAAGAAAGGAGCTAAGGAGGAGCAAGATGTGAGTATTGGCTTCAATTTGAGCTATTGGTTGTAATGGTTGAATGAGTACTTTTGCTTGTGTGAACTTGCCTTGTTTTCTGACAAACAAGGGCTTAGAGAAGTCATGGTGATTTGGTTGTGTTCTTGGTGTTTTATGATGATTAAAAGCCATATGACACAAGTTTGATGCTTAAATTCAGAGTTTAATAATTTCTAGAATTTTTGTTGATTTTCTACCAAAACAGAATATGGGGAAAGAATAGGAATTTATTCATTTTGATGTTGCCATTATGTTCTATAGGAAAATTGTGTGGAAATAGCCCTGGGTTGTAAATTTTAGATTATTAGAATTCAAAGTGTAAAACTGGATTTTCTGCCAGAATAGGGTTTCACCGAGGTACCCTATTTTTGTTGCATTTTTTGGATAGCCAAATGATATTCAATGAATGGGAAGTTTTCCAAAAATAAGATTAGACATATAAAGCTTTAATTTCATAGGTCATTTATGTCATTTGGAATTGTACACTGGGAGATCTTAATATTTGAAGTTAAGCTATGAAAACTAGAATGAATTCTAGTAATGTGCAACAAATGGCAATTCTGGGAATGATATGCATCCAACTAGTTGTGGGTGATATTTTTCCCTGAAAATAGACTAAATAAGGGTCACATAGGGTTTAGAATAACTGCAATTGGACATTTCTCATAAATATATGAATTTTCAAAGTTTAGAGAAAAATTCTCGCAGATTGGGTCAAAGGTGTGAAATTGACAATGTAAGGGCATGATGTAATATTCTTGAACTCTAAGGTTAAGAATTGGTCTTCTAGGTTAATTGGCCACTTCAACTCACTTGTTACCTTGATTAAATGACCCTAATGATAACCAACTTGAGTGTTTGAATTATGGAAGAATTGGACAAAATAATAACTTATCGTTCATAAATTCTAATTATAGAACCTAATAGATGTCTGAAGCTTAAGACTTGTCCGAGCTCAGAGAAATGATTGGATATTGTTCATGGGAAATGACCAGTAGTGACCTTACTTGTATGTATTTGATGTGTATGCTATGTATTGGTTTACTGTATTGCTTTGCTTGATTATATGAAGCATATATAACTGAATGAAACTATGTTTCTGTTTTTACTGTGGCCATAAGTATGCTACATGAAACATTGAGCATGCAGAATATCATTATGTGAACATCAGCCTATGTAAGGCAAGCACTTCATGCACTAGCATTCATCTTACATGCATTGTCTATAATGTTTGCTACTGAGATTCTCTCGAATCTCACTCTCCCCCACCAACGATATAGATACGTGAACAAGAAAGAGAAGAATGCTTGAAGATGAACCAGAAGAAGAAAAATGTGTATTAATTAACTGTATGTAAATTAATTGCACGACCTGGATATTTGTATGAATAGTATAAATTATAGGGTGAATACGGGAATTTGAATGAAGCTGTAATCGAGATCACGGGAACTAAGAAAAAGAATTAACTTTGATATGTGGTAGGAATAACGGCCCAACAACTGTGAATAAGTATTAATCCCTTAAGAGAATATAAGTAAACGCTTCCACGTACATAATAAAGGGGCAGAAATGTAAGGTATTATACCTTCCTTGTTCCATCAAGCACTTTTGAGTGATGAAACTTTTAATCATGGTTCCTTGCATACAAATGTAACAATACAGTAAAAAAATAGATGATAAAAATGCAAAATCATTGAAGTAAAGCACAAACATGAAAATTATATGAATGTGAAAATCATAAATAAATGTTGAAAAAATATTGGAGGGTTTCAATAGTACAATAACATTGAGACACGACATAGGAGGAACATTACTCTTATTTACAAGTGTGAGATTCAATCATTTAAAAGTTTCAAATTCTCTCTACTAATCTTCCAAATCTCCAAAAGCTTGAAAAAATCATATGAAGTCTGCAAAACAAAAAGTTTTGAAACACAAATATGATAATGACATTTCGAGGATATAAATTATACAAAATAGATTGTGACACACACTAACTAATTAGTTGCAAAACACAAATTTTGGAAATATGTTGTCTTATGGAATCTAATCCTCCACAAGTGTCGAGTCACTTTATATCCACCATTGTTGTGAAGCACCTCAAGGTTTTGAAAGTGATAAACCTTCCCTTCGAGACCTCTCTTGTTCCATCTATCACTTCTGAGTAACAAAACTTTCAATTGTGGTTCCTTGTATATTTTTCACAACTTAGTGTAATGGTCTTGTAGAAGTTGGTGCTAGAGGAACTTTATGATAGACGAACCCTATTTATCCACCAGAATCATACCAACCATCCAAGGAGCAAGAGGTGGAGTACTTTTGCGTTTAACCAGCTTCCCTAAGAACACATGCATGAATATCTCAGGTGTCCTTGCTATCATGATTTGGTACATAAGGTCTCACTAAATGGTTTCCATATTTTTAGATTTTAAGAATGGCAAGGAATTTGGCTTGGATACAAAATATGGGTGATTGTGTGAAGTAAACTACCATATTATAGAATGGAATGTGAATGTGAAAGATGCTTGGTTAAAATAACTCATTTACAGAGATTTAAATTAAAAGTGTGACCTTTTTTAGAAATTAATGTCCCTTTTCATTTAAGGGCCCATATTATTTTTGTAACTTATAATATAGTTGTGTTTTTCTATATTAATATCTGGTCTTTAGTTCAAGGTTTATGGCTGCCCCTCCCATTACAAGTGGCTCCTCTGAGACTTGAACTCAAGACCTAAAGGGATCTAGCAAGGTCTTACTCTACTAGACCAACTCAATGTTAAGTCCTTTAGTTACACTATTTATTAGAGGGAAATTTATTAATGCTACTTAAATTAAAAATGTAACTCCAACTCTGTTGTTAATACATGTTTTGCTATTGTTGCCCATATTATGCCCTTTCATTTTACTTGTTTGGAAGAAAATGGTGCCCTTTTATTTACCATTCTTGGAAGAAAGCCATTCTTTAATATTGTTATCATTATTTCTTTAGTAACATTGTTAATGTTAATTAGAGGCAAATTTACCATGCTGCTTCAATTGAAAATATAACTCCAACTTTTTGTTATGAATGCTTATTTTGTCATTGTTGCCCATATCATGCCCTTTTATTTACCAAGTTCAGATGAAACTATTCTTTAACACCATTAATGATATTTCTTTAATGACATTGTTAATTAGAGACAATTCCAATGGATGTCGTTAACCACAGTGTTACTATAAGCTAAAGAATAATATTTAGACTGTTGCATCTTGCATATTTAAATATTTTAATTACTCTTTTTTCCCTTCATTAATCGCATTGGATCGTTATAAATCACCATAATGTTAACCATTAGAATTTCTTGTATTTAATCATCATTAAGCTACATTCCATCAACGTTATGACTCATCAACAGTCATATGTTCTCTACCTATAAAAGGACATGTGTGGTGCGTGGTCAATGACATACCCTTATCTTATTTTCACCTTTTTTATTGCATTTATGGAAAATGATATGCAGTTCGGTGGGCAATACAGGAATAGCATAAATATACCGATAATATGTGCATGATTATAGAAATTCCCCATAAGGGTTCATACATGATAATTACAATCAATGTAGCCGCACAGGGCTACTAGGGTGTCTAAACCTATCCCATTGAAATGGAGACATCTTCCCGTCTTAGTTTCACAATTGCAATTCTTTCGTGTAGTTCTCTTCTTAGATCTCTGCATACCTTCTACATTCACCTATCTCAAATTGTTGGTAGGGGAGGGTGAGATTCGAGAGAATCTCAGTAGGAAAATAATTACCTTAATGCATGCAATATATATGATATGTGCATGATATTTTAACTTTAACTAGATGCATACCCCATAATGAAATTTCTGCATGCTCATTGTTTCATGCAAATTAACTATAGCAACAGTATAAACAGAAATAGAGCTTCATTATTCAAATATTCTTTACACAATCAAGTAAAGCAATCACATACATCACTATACAAGTAGAGATATCAAATACATGCAAATAAGGAAAGTTTCCTACCTCTGGTCTCTGAGTCCTTCTCTTGTACCTTTCTATCAGTCCAACATTCTGTGTCTGGCTCGGCCTACTATCTAATCCTAAATTTCTAAATGTACAAGAATTAGGTTAAAACCCATTCATGTACCATTTTAGAAACTTCTATAGTGTTTTTTGTGGTTATATTAGTCTATAATAAAAATTTACCAAAATAACCCTGGGACTCGGTCCAACCCTGTATACCCAAATCGACTGTACTTTTCCCGATATTTTAACTCGGGCTATTCTTACATATTTTCATCCAAGAAATCCATTTCTAGCCTTAGAATTACCAAATTCACTACCAAAAGACAAAAAATGTCCTTGGCAGCCCCTAACTTAAGGTTTAGGGGCGTTTTCGTCATTATGCTTTTTAGGGCTTTTCTGGAAAAGTGATCAACTATAACCCCACCTAATTTTCCCTCCTGAACACAATGGAATCATCAATTTCATGAAAATCCAGCTCTTAGCCCTCTAATTAGTCTTGGCCAAAACTTAGGATTTTCCGGAAAAAATTAGGGCTTTTCGATTCTGACTCCACAAACTTGCTCATTTCTATTCCAAATCACTTTATTAACTATTTAATTACATTATAAGCACACTTTAGACCAAATTTGGGCAGCATAATAGTTAGGGCTCATCCTTTTCTCAAATTTACAAATCATAGAAATCATCCACTAATTAAACCAACCACAGCAGCAACAACAACCAAAGATTGAAGTTTATGGAGTTATCTTTGCTTTCTTCTGGCTCTTCCCTTCTTGGCCGAAACCTTAACCCCCCAAACCTTGATATTTTTGCTTCCTAACACCTTAAATCATGTAGAAAGGAAGCTTAGAGGAAAGATTACAAAACTTAGAAACCAAATCACAACAGGAAATCACACCTACCTCAAGATTTCTTCCTCCTTCTCTCTAAAAACCCATTAGCTCACTTTCTCTCTATTACTCTTGGTGAGCAAAAAAATGAAGCATGAAAGATGAAGGGAAAAAATGGTTTTAATATCTCTGGCATTTATCTCCTTATTTATTTAATTAAATAATTCCTAAAATTTGACTTTTGTGTACATAAGTCTATCTATATGAAAATATGTCATAAAGCCCAATTATATATACATAATATTTCCCTCTTCTTGGTCCATCCAAAATAACATCTAAGGGTCCTTCAATCAGCCCAAATGGCTTCTCCTATTTATCTCATAATTTCAAAATTGCCATTACATTATTTTCTTCATTTTTGATTATTTGGCAATTATGGTATATTTTCTATTTGAAATTTAAAAAATCATAACTAAATTTATAGACATCAAATTGCAGTGACTCTAAAGGATATAGAACCCTTATTGAGTCTAGTTTCAAGGAAAAATATAGCCTTTAGCCAACTAAAAGCACGCAATTCCCAGATTTTATGTTTTTGGATGTTGTTCCAGTAAAGAAATAGTTTTCCTGGGCTAACTTCAAAAATCCATAACATTTTATATACCACTCCAAAAATTGATCATGACCTATCAAATTAAAGCTTAGGATATCTACTATCACCCTGCAAAATTTCATAATATTTTATCACCATTTGGTCATATAAAATCACATTACAAGCCCACTGTCTCATTGGAAATCTCACTGGCAACATAATCACATTCTCCAAAATTCACCATTTTATTTCATTGACTATGTCCCATAATTACAAAAAAAAATTTTGAATGAAATTTGGGGTGTTATAGTCAATGTACACCATGGCCATACATGTACCAAGCTGTCTCCCTATCTGTTCTTTTCTCTTGAGTGACAGTGTTGTTATATTTTTATTTTTATGTTACCCTATTTTCTGTAGGAATGGTTCATTTAATTTGGGAGAGTGCCTCATTTCTATTTATTGAGAAGCTACAAAATAACTCTTAAGAATAATGTCCTCCTACTTAAACTATGTATTCTTATTGTTTTGCATCTCGTCACTTATTAACTACCATGTTATACCATCAACAAATCTATATATGTTGATGATCAATGGGTTGAGGAGTACAACTTAAGAACAATGTCCTCCTATCATAGGCAATAATGTACATAATATTTAAAAAAGCCAATGAAATTTAAAGACACCATTCAATAGTCATTAATCAATTATGTCTTCAGAATACGAAGAGATTAAAAGTTTCAAAGAAATAAATGCATGATGATGCCTAAAATGATCCAAGAAAAAAACATATCTGATATAAAATCAAGAAAATATAAGAGATTGAGATGAGGGAAATGAAGAAATACAAGAGAGAAATGGAGAGCAAGGAGGGAGTGATTCTTATTTCTTTTCAAGCTAACAAATGTGTGTACATGCCTTTATTTATAAGGCCTCAATATTGAAGACCGACCCTATGAGTTACAATACATAAAGACGATAACTAAGCAATATAATTGTACCATTAGATGTTGTAAAGATTAAAGGCTAGAAACTCTTCATTATGGGGGGGTTCAATATGGATGGGAGGTGAAGAGCCTTATTCTTGGATGTTATGGACATCCATACAATCATAATATTCATAACACTCCCCCTAGGATGTCCATAAGCAAATATTGTGCCTCATTAAAACCTTACTAGAAAAAATTCACAAAAACCTAGTGAAGCAAAAAGAGTACACAATACATAGTGAAACTGTCTCATTAAAACCTTAGTTAAGGAAAGGAGTACAACATGATACATACTCCCCCTGATATGGTGATAATATCAAGTTTAATTTTCCAAAGTACAATATTATTTTTACTCCCCCTAATGACACCATCATTTTTATTCCTCTTGATGACAACATCACCCCTTGTCATTTTATTTCAATTGTGTTCTGATTCCTCACATTCATTATCTCCAACATCTTTTCAAGTATATCTTTTGGATATATCTGAAAATCACTAAGATATATCTTACACCTACATGATCAATTTGTTGTGAAGAAAATAATCTCATGAAACTATTTCATAGAATTATCACTACAAATCTCAATTTCATAGTATCCATAGTGTACCTATAGCATCTTGATTTTACAAGAAAGAACATAAAAACTACAATAATAGCATGATGTAAATATTAATATGTGATAGTTATAGACCATTGAGTTCAATAAATTTTTGCAAAAAAACATCATCATAGCAAAAATATATGATTTTTAAATCATTAAGGTTTCCAATAACTTGATATGTAACATTATTCATTTTTCAATATATCTTTCAATCAATTATATATATAATCAAATCATTTTAATCCTTATAACATTTTATATACTGAATACTTTTCTTAGGCATGCTTTCAACATTTTGGATTCTTTTAAGAATTCTCATGTAATATTCACTATCCATATGCATATGCTATACATAATGATATCTAATAGACGCATTATTTTGTTTGCATATACTGCTAAACTAATAATATAGGCAACAATTATTGTACCTACTACCAAATGTTGTACCTCATCATAATCATCATTAAACCTTGTGAAAATCTTTATTTTCACATGAATATTCATATATGATAAATAAATTTATATTTCAAATGTTTTAGACTGCAGATCCATAAATGTCACATATTGAAAGAACATTTCTCATTGCGTCTTGTCCCCTTTTCAATTGGCCAATCACCTTTTTTTTCTACCGACTTATTTATGTATGAGATCCTCATTTGATCACATGATATTGTTACTAAAACTATTGTTGGCAACTTTATCTTTTCAATTCCATTTTTCTTATTGTGACATAATTAATTGAGATCTCTTTATTATTTTCAGATACTTGAACCTCTTTTGAGGTTTTTGCAAATAGTTACATCTTGACCTCTTTTGGAGTATCTGCCTCCTTGATATGATATCTTGATTATTTGCTCCTTTCTCTTTTCTTTTGGAACCGATTATTCTCTTATACTTCAGCATGTCTCACTTTCATTTATGATGATTAGAGCATTCTTAGCTGGAATATGAGATTTAGTAATTCCCATTTAGGTCAATAATTGCATCTGGTAGATTTTATGTAATATTTCATCAATGCAAAATCAAATGAAATTCTAGTTCATATTGTTATATTCGAGGATCTATACTTGATAGTAATAATGCGTTCCTTTTGTTTTCTTTTCCAGCTATTCAATTTTTCCCCTTATGTTTGGAAAACTTTGTCAAATGACAATCGACTAATCATGCAGTATAAGTCTCCTAAATCCATTTGTTTCTATTAGAAACATCCATTTGTTTTATTTAAAGACAAACAAGAAGAAGGAGGTTCTTTCATAACATTTATCTTAATTTTCTTTCAATATCCATCTATGTGCATTGTAGTGGATCAATAGGAATGCACATTCAAACTTTTTAAGATAGAATATACCTGGCTCCTGATCAAAAGCCAATTTTATAGGGAGAATTTGGTTGGCTAGTATAAGTATTGCAATATGTAAGATCAAATATGCCAACACCAAAATATAAATTTTGTTCTCATAAGTATTAATTTAGCTATTTATGGAGGCTTCAATGAATGAATTGTATAATCTGGAAATTACGATTAACATAATAATTTATTCAAACATTCCTGCAAACTTCAAGTTGCAAACTAATAGTAATATCACATGTAACCATCTTATAGATGCATCTATCAAAATTATTGAACATTTATATGGTTTTCATACTATTTGAATGGGCCCATATATGAGTTTGATATATTTCCAGAAATATAGAGATCCATTCCAAATCATAACTTGTGATACTTTCATAATCAAATTTCTTTGAGAACAAGAAGCACATGATAATTCTTGAATTATATAATATGTTGCCTATTCATAAAGAATCTTCTGGCTCTTCAATGGATGTCACACGTAATCTTTTATATATGACTCGGATAATCAAACAAGTCATGCCAATAATAAATTTGTTTGGATCCATAAACTACTGGTCTACTGTGACATGTTGCTTAACCAACAACAAACTTTTCAATTTTCATAAGTATTGATATAAAATATCAATATGACATCCATTTTTGGGAGATCAATAGGTTTTGTGAGGAAGTATATGAGTAGAAATTTTTAATATTAAATCACACTTGTATTCCAACAATCTCCTCGTCAAGTGTGAGTCATATAAATACAATTCCTTTATTTCTATATTTCAAAGACAAATCAGTATATAGTAAGCCAATAATCTATGTTTCACTTGAAAGCTCAAGTACTTTATAACTCACATACAATCATGGATTTCAGTCCACTAGGCTATCACTTAGACCCTTTAACAGAGTGAAACTCTGATGTAAATCTATAGGTCATAACATTTCATGATCAATTCTTCTTCCGCCTATAGAATTAAGAAAAATCTATATTAGTTCTCTAAGAATTATATCAATTTGGTTACATTTATATTCTTCATGAACTAACATATATTATCACATTTTTATATAACTTTATTCATTAATAATAATATGCTTCAATTTAACTTTTTTGTTCCATATTCAAAGTATGAAATGTTTAAAATTTTTCACTACATAAAGAAATATGAGGAGATCAATAGTCAAAATACATAAATATCTTATTGCAATGATTTATAATGTTTGGGAGCTAAAATTAATTTGAGAGAAATGTAAAGACAAAAGCATTATAATATAAAATAATGAATAATTATGATATAGATAATCTTTTTTCAAATATTCCCTACTATTTGATCATACATAAATTTGACTATGCTATATATGTATATATATATATATAGTTTACACACATTACAAAAATCGTTTATCTAACAAATCACAAACTATTCATAATGAATTTTCTTATAAAATTAAATAAATTCTCATTCTCTTAATTCAAATATGATATATGATTTGTTTTTTACAAATGTCACATTAAACTAATTTGATTCATGTAACACCCAAAATTTTATATTCACCGAATATATTGTAATTATTCAAGAAATTCAATAAAATGGTGAATATTCATGAGAAAATGAGCAAATTAATTCAAGAAAGGAAATTAGATTATAAGGTAATGGCAAATAAAGGAGAATGTATATTTGGTGGAATAAATCAAGAGTTGTGAACTTGGAAGGAATTGTGCATAAATCCTTTGATTGAATTATGGAAATATTGAAAACAATTTATATTTCCCTTTCTCTTGTAAATTTTTGCCTAGCACAAGAAAATGGGAAGGGAAAATGATTTTTGTAATTAAACATGTGAAGTGTCACTATCCTATGGTAAAAGGATTAGATTATAATTGATGAAGATGAGCACATGTCCAATTGTATTAAAATAATATTACTTTTACAAAGTAATCATGATTAAGGTACAACAATTGAGTGCATGGTTGGATTAGTTGGAATAAGCCATTTGGTTAGTGAAGACTTAAGGGGGGATGGTTTTGAGCTAACCAAAAGAGGAGGAAGATTAGGTCAAGGCTAATTGAAGCCTTATGACACCAATTGGAAGGAGATAAGACAAATGCCATGTGTCAACATAAGATGAAGTCTTGGAAATAAAACAAATAAAGGAAAGGAGAGATATTTTATAAAACACTCTTCCTTCCTCTTTCCCTTGCATATTTTAGCCAAGAAGAGAGAAGAGAAGAGAGAGAGAGAGAGAGCTTGGAGATCTTAAGATCTAGAGAGAAGAAAGAAGAAAAAGCTTAAGGTAAGGATGGTTTCTTAAGCATTTTTGTTGTGATCTTACATGAAAACCTTCTCTAAATTCTTCTTCTCTATGGAATCAATGGTTTAGAAGACACATTTTGAGCTCAAGGAGAGAGAGAGAGAGAGAGAGAGAGAGAGAGAGAGAGAGGAGGAGGAGGACGCCTAGAGAGAGAGAACTCAAGAACTCAAGAGGTAACTTCACAAACCTTAGATCTATACTAGTATGATGTTGTTGAGGTTTGTGGTTGGATTTGGTGATTTTTGGCTAAGTTTGTAAATTTGGAAAGTCCCAATCCTAAGAGGTTATGCTGCCCAAATTTTTTTGAATCATGGTTAGAATGTGTTTAAATAACTTAATAAAGGATTAGAAATGAAAAGGCACAAGCTTTGGAAGCTAAAACACAAAACTCCAAATTTTCCCTTTTCTTAGAGGAAGTTTCAGCCAAGCACAAATCTAGGGGAAGGAGATGGATTTTCAATGATTTATTGCTTCTATTGGATTCAGGAAGCAAAAATAGGTGGGGTTACAATTAGTCACTTTTTTGGAAAAGCCCGAAGAAGCATAATTACGAAAACGCCCCTAAAAACCTAAAACGGGGTTGCCAAGGGCAATTTCATAATTTGACACTAAATTTGGTAATTTTAATCTCGGAAATGGATTCCTTAGGTGAAAATATGTTAGGATAGCCCTTGTAAAAATTTTAGACAAACGGGGTACAGCGGGGCCGGGCCGAGGTCCTAGGGGCATTTCGGTAAACTTTCACCTTAGACTAATATAACCACAAGAAACACTATAGAAGTGTCTAAAATGATACTTGGATAGGTTATAACCTATTTCTTATACATTTAATATTTTAAGACCGATTTGGAAGCCTGAAACGACACGTTTTACGAGGCACATCAAAAAGGGGCTGAAAGAATTTGAGGTAGGAACTTTATCCTTCATACATCATGCCATAGTTTTATGATTGTGTGGATTCCATTGTTTGTAAATGTACTTTATAAATCAACATGGTTTGCTTAAAGAGGGGCAGTTAGTGCCAGAAGTGCACTTAGACTGGGAGTTGGTGTGAATCCAACCGACGTAGATTAGTGGGGCTGGCCCTACTTATGTATATATGATGATGATGTGTTTATATTGTTCATTAATGGGTGTATACATGGCGCATGTCATATTTAATTTTCGCAGTTTATATGAACGATAGCATGTTTCTACTGAGATTCCTTGGAATCTCACCTCTTTTTCTAAACAAACATCTCAGCGGGTGCTAGTGGGATGAAAGGCAGAGGTGTAGACACTGAGAAGTGATTGGCACGTGTCTCGAGGCAAGGTTAAATTTGGTGGTTATAGTTAGTTTTTGCTTAAGACATTTTGGGGAATCATGTAATTATTGGAAATACTGTAGTATTCTATATTTTGTCAATGAACGACGTTAGATTGTAAACGAATATTGTTATCAGTATATATGTACTTTTCCATATGCCCACGAAATCTAGTCTTTAATACTCTTTGAATATAGAAATAGAAACAGGTGTTGACAATTTCAATGTATATCGTATTATATATTATATCATGATTAATGTATGAAAGTTGAACATATCATATGAGAATGCTAAGAAGTAGAAGAAATGATAATACAATGAATTGGGAGAGGAGACAATAACTTATCAATACTGAAATAAAATACGAATTGTAGACTATTTGTATGCCTTTCATTAATGAAAGTTTGGAACTAAGAAAAATTGCATATATATGTAAGGCAACATAATAGTGCTCAAAAAGAGACAAGAGATATATGGAAGACAATGTAAGACCCCGCCTTACATACCACTTATAATTGAAATTAATCAGAGAACTTGAGCGTAGTTCGGTGGGCAACACAGTAGTAACAAAAATATACTAATATTATTGAAACAATAATACTTGATTACATTACAAGTTTTTACCATTAGGGTTCGTACATAATACTTACAGACCTTGAAATAATAAAAGCTCTTCAGATAACCAATATCTTGACTCGATCTTGACCGGAACATTTAATTGTCGGTAAAAACCATTTTGTCCTCGAAGCCGTTTACTATTGCCGCAAACTTTATACATATATGGAAAGGGTGAGATTCGACAAAATCTCAGTAGCAATAGACAATTGATCATAGAAAAAGCAATAATAAATATGCCAAGTGTTAGATTCCAATTTTTGTTGATAACAAAAGATTATTATGTGTTATGGTTAGAAATTTATGTTTTTGCAAGTTTAGACAATAGTTAAAAAGTACCAAATGCATATCATAAAAGTTCAGAGGTCATTGCTGTTATTTTAACTTATGCACTCGAGTGATGGAGCAAGCACTCGAGCATTAAGCACTTTTGTACTCGAGCACTAGAAAGTGTTTGACAGAAGCATATTCTAGCTGATAATACCAGGACAACTCGAGTGATGGGTACAGTACTCGAGTGATGAAGTGATTTGTACTCAAGTATGAAAGGACACTCGTGCAAGTGTTTGGCAACGAGCAATCACAGAGACAAGATATCATCACTTTACTCGAGTATAAACTCTCTACTCGAGTGACAAGCTCAAGAGCACCTGAGTCCTACCAAGTGTGGTACAAGAAGTACTGACCCGAGAGGAAGCAAACTGAACATACAAAGCTCACTCGAGCATGCAGTGTGACACCCGAGTGATAATCAGAAGTGCACCTGAGTCTAAATGAGTGAGGCACAGAAATTTTATGCCAGAGAGTCAGGTAGCATGGAAGAGCAAGTGCACCTGAGTGATACCTCAGCACCCGCGAGAGAGAAATCTAGCTCTCTCCATTTTGATACAAGTGCTGAAGCTAAAAAGTATCTTATAGAAGAATATACTGTCCACTCGAGTGAGAGCAAGTATGCCCGAGCGAGGCCCCACATCACCTGCAAGTGCAAAATCGCACTCTTGATTAAATGGGATGCGAGTATTATCCAGAGACGTGGGCTCATAGTGTAAATTACAGATGCACTCGAGTGAGGGAATTTGTACTTGAGTCAGGACCCATATCACTCGCAAGTGTGAAAATGCACTCTCTCAAAATCACATGGAAGTGCAAGTGAAAAGCTAAAGCAAGAAGAGAAAATATGGTATTGCACGCGAGTGAGCTCTCTTTGCACTCGAGTGATCCTCTGTCAGAAGCCAAAACGTCACTGACTTACAGCGATCAATCTGAATATGGTTTAATATTATTTAATCATTCTATTTCCACTTGTTATTATTATTTAACATCATTTAACATATATTACAAGTGTGATCAGGTGGTTGATCGTTTGAATTTGAAAAGCACAGAGTAAGTCAAACAACGGCAGACAAAATCATTACTACCAACCAATCACATACTTACCACGTTCAAAGATTCAAATGTACGTATGCTGTTCCACAGTAAAATGCTCCACTCCATAATGATTATTATTCAACGGGCAAAATCAACTGGCTATAAATGCAGAGCTTCAGAGACCATCAAGTATAACAAAGAATAAGAATTCACACAAGCAAATTCACGAGTCTCTGTTGTTCATACTTTCTCTGTATTCATATCGTTCTTCAGTGTTTATCATATTTGCTCTGTGAGAGAGTTTGTATACACTTCAAATTCTATTTTCATTTGATCTCAAGGTACAAGGACCTTGAGAGGCTAGATATCCTTACGAGAGAAGCAGTTAAGAGAATTCCTAGTAGGACTTTCTGCTCATAAGATTTACAAGGTACAAGCAGTAAAGAACGTTGCTGCTCGTAAGACTTATAGTGGTGTAAGTAGGAGAGAACGTTGCTACTCATAAGACTTGTATACGTAAGCAAGAGAGAAAGGTCATAGGTTTATTTTTCTACACGTAAGACTTGTCGTAAGGGGGAGAGAAATTTCTAAGTGTTAGAATATTTTTGCTCGTAGTCCTTTCAAGGACGATTATTGTTCTGTGGTGTTCCAAGAGCCCATTAAATCATGGAAGAATAGTGAAAATGTCAGTAGGTCTTGATCTCTAATGACTGGACGTAGGCCTGGGTTTTGGGCCAAACCAATATAACTCTTTGTGTGCTAATCTTCTCAACTCTACTCTATCTACAATTATTGTTATATCACCGCATCAACCAAAAAATTTATCACATCACCCAATTCACCCCCATCTTGGGTAAAGCTTGCCTCTTTCACCAGGTACCATATACAACAATATTATAACAACACATAATTTAGTTCAGTCAGAAACATTCAGAGCTAACCACTATTGCAACCCCACTCGTTCTGTACCTCAATTGGGCTCAAGACCACAGACTAGTCATAATTTGGTGTACCGTTAGGCACTATAATTTGGTTCGGTGTACCCGTAAGCACTATGATTTGGTTCGATATACCCGTAGGCACTAGAATTCGGTTTGGTGTGCCCGTAGGCACTATAATTCGGTGTATCATACATATTAGAGAAGTTGGCATACACAAAGCATATAAACATTGACATAATATATGAAAGATAGAGTTACTACCTGAAATAGCCCTTTCCAGCCTAATCGTCTAATTGTCTTGATCTGGCTCGGCCACAACTGTTCGGTGCTAAAATTCCAATTTTTTAAGAATTAGGTTAACACCCATCATGTACTACTCTAAAATCTTTGAAATTCATCTTGTTGGTTATCTTAGCTTAAAACTGCAAAATTATCAAAATACCCCTAGGGACCCAGTCTAAGTCCCTTTGTATCTGGTCTAATTGTACTTTTCCAAAAATTTTGACCCAGGCTATTCCTACATAATTTTGCCTAAAGAATCCATTTTTGACCTCGTATTACCAATGCCCTTGGCAACCCCTAACTTAAGGTTTTAAGGGTATTTTGCCATTTCATATTCCAAGGCTTTTCACACTTCATGATCAACATAAGCCTTACACAATTTTTCCTTCTAAACACAATGGAATCATCAAATTAATGAAATTCTAGCTCCTTTCTCCCATTTTTAGTGCTGGCCGAAACATGCTTCAAGAAAAGGGTAAATGTAATTTCTTGATTTAACTTTTAAAACTCCTTCTTTTTCACTCATAATCACATGATTAACCATTTAAATACCATTTGAACATGATTTGTTGAAATTTGGGCAGCATAACCACTTAGGGTTTCATCATCCTAAATTTATAAAAACAACCAAACAATCCACAAATCAAGCCAACAACCACCACAACAACAATATAACATCAAGAAAATTAAGGTTTTTTAGGTTACCTTTGATTTCTCAAGCTTTTTCTCTCTAGAACTTCTTCTCCTCTCTCTCCTCCCTTAGAATCTTGCTTGTTAATCATGATATTCATGGAGAAGAAGTGATTAAAAGAGGTTTTACATAAGTTAAAAGGCAAGAACACTTGAAATTACAAGTACTTACCTTGGATTTTTGCTTAAACCCTAGCCTCTTTGTTCTTAAGCTCACCACTTCCAAATAGCTCACTTTCTCTCTCTCTCTCTCTTAGTGGTGTTAGGCGTGAATAAAGATGGAGAAAGATGATTATATGCTTTAATAATATATCCACACCTACTTTAAGAAATATTAATTTAATAGTTTATGACATTTTTTTTCTTTAGCCTTATCCCTTCCTAATGGTGTCATAAACATTTCATTGATTTTGGACCAATTCCTTCCTTTTTTTTCAAGCTCAAAAACACGTCAATTAGGGGTCCTTCATAACCCAATTTGATTCCTTCAATCAATGCATCTCATGGCACAAATATATTATTTTATACTAAATTTTACTTTTGACTTTTCAACCTTTATCCAAAACATGATCATAAATATCAAAGAATATTTTTCCCTTCATTTTCAGCCCATTTGGATGAAAATGAGTGTGTGTGCTGAAGAAAATAATTTTC
Source organism: Inga oerstediana (assembly GCA_963210345.1). Classification (NCBI taxonomy): domain Eukaryota; kingdom Viridiplantae; phylum Streptophyta; class Magnoliopsida; order Fabales; family Fabaceae; genus Inga; species Inga oerstediana. The sequence continues at coordinate 73,102,339 of OY723399.1, read as the reverse complement.
TTTGGCTTAATATGGTAAATTACCATTTTGCCCATACATTTTGTGATTTTCGCCTAAAACTAGCAGCATTTCACCCAACTTTGAAAATTTATATCTTTTTTTGTAGACATTCACTTGAGGTGCTTTCAAAGGATACTTAACCCTTATTGAGTCTGGTCTCAAGGAAAAACATAGCCTTTAGCCAACTGGAAGCTGAAAATTAGCAGTATTTCAATCTTTGGATGTTGTTTTAGAAAGTAACCAGTTTCACTCGGTAAACTTCAAAAATTCATAATTCTTTGTATAAAGCTCCAAATGATCTATATGACCAATTAAAGTAAAGCTTAGAGTGTGTACTTTCATTCTGAAATTTTCATATTTTTTTAAACATCATTTGATCATCCAAAATCACTTGACAATCTCGCTATCTCACCAGAAATTACGCTAGTAGCACTGTTCACATTCCAATTTTCATGAAAATGAAAATTTACTAGCTTCTTAAATTCTAAGCCCATATATATTCACCATTCCATTTTATTAAATACCACAAATAATTACAAGGCATATTGGTGAATAAAATTTGGGGTGTTATAATTCTCCCCCTCTTAAATAAGTTTTGTCCCTGAAATTTGCTACACATATATTGCCATAAATTCTGGGTAATGCTTCCACATATGTTTCACTGACATTATTACCACTGAACAAAATTTGCTTAAACAAACTAAGATCTTAGAAATTCTTGATTAGTTTTTGTACACGAATTATCATAGCTGCCACATATACTGTTGTATAGCTCAATACGTCAACAATAACATTAGCCTTTCCTGGGTGATATTTTACATCCAAGTTGCAATCTTTAAGTAGCTATATCCATCTGCTCTATCTCATATTTGGTTCTTTGTTTTCATATAATATTACAACTCTACAGTCATACCATAGAGGTAGTGTAATATCCTGAAATGTAACCGAGAATTTATAATTTCAAAGTGATGTAATTAATCTTAATTGAGCACTTTTGAAGTATATATTGTGCATTGTGATAATCAGGGGTAAAACGGTAAATTTACCGACTGACTGGTTAGTTACCGATGAGAACACTCCTTAGTAATCAAGATCAATGGCTAGGATTGAAAGAACAAGAGGTGGAATCCTATGCATGCAAGTTTATATGAAATCATAGTAGGAAGTATAGGATGGTGCCAAGTGGCAAAACAAGGACCCTTGGATTAAAGTTAAGCTTTCTAATCATTTTTTCTCTTCTCTCCACTTCTATATGTCGGCCAAGAGTGTATTAGGAGCCCAAAAATCTGATGCTTCTTCATTATTTCATTTCTCTCTCATCCACCTCCATTTTTCGCTGAACAAGCTAAGGAAAGAGCAAGAGAAAAGCTTGAGTTCTTGGTAAGTTAAAGCCTTCATATGCTCAAGTGTCTTTCATTAATGTTGTACATGAGGTTGAGGGCTATATTCCTATGGTTTCAGAATTTTGATTGGTGAAGTTTGAGAACTTGTGGAAATTGGGAAGTTGGAGAGTTGAAGAATTAGTTTTAGGAAGAAGAAGAGGTAAGAATTAGAAGCATTTTGGTATAGTTGTTGTAATCATTGGTTGAGTATTGGGAATTTATGAATTTGCCCTGATTTTGTGCAATTTTTGAATGGTATGAATTGGCTTATGTGTTGTGTAGAATTTGGTCTTTTGTTGAACATTTTGGCCATTGGAATTGATTTGGGAATCATTTGGGATCAAATGTAAAAATCTGGAAAATCTGTCCAGTGTAAGTTTGTTCTGGACAGTCAGATGGCGTGGACTTTTTTACAGGGCAAATGATGTCGAAAAATTATGAAACTTTTCAGTCTTAAAGTTCACATCTCAAGCTTCAAAATGGACATAAATTTTGTGTCATTTCGCATTTTTAGCTGGGAGTTTGAACTGACCAAATTTTGGTATCCAAACTGGACTCTGTTTTGGCACAACGTTAGGTTTTTGGTAAATCTGGACTTTTTTGGTAATTTTTAGTAATGGCCAATATTTTTCCTAGAAATAGGACTTAAATAGCTTTCATTTGGCTTTAGAATCACCTTATTTTGATTTTTCCTGAATTAGTTATAATTTTTGGAAGTTCAGCCAAGAAACTGGATTTTCTGGGCCGCGGCCAACCCCCAAAAATCAGTGTTTTGCATTTTTAAAGGTGGTTTTTGGTATAGCTTTTCCCAACCCTTTGGGTATATGTTTAGGCCTTTAATAGCCACCTAAAGAGTCTAAATGATAACCAACTTAAGTACTATTAAGAACTTGGAAAAGAGATTGATTTATTGTCCCTAATTTGGTTTATAGGATTTGACATTTGCCGTCCTCGTGAGCCAACTGCGTCAAAGAACATCAGGAAGAAACGAGGTAGTAACTTTTCTTTCGTACCATATGTGATGCATTGTATGTGTGTATTATCATTGATTTGTGATAAATTCGTATGTTACGACATTGTGAATATGTGTAAACACCGTGATGCCAATAGTCCCTGAATAGCTAACAACGGTTCGGGTTAGGATGGTGTGCATTCCCGGCGGAGAAAGGGGATGAGGATGAGGTGTGATATATGTGATTATGTGGGCCGAAAGGCTATTTGTGAAGGCCGACGGGCCATTTGTGAAAGCCGGATAGCTATATGAGCTATAAGGCTATGTGTATGCACTGCCACGCCAATAGTCCCTAAGTAACTAACAACGGTTCGGGTTAGGAAGGTGTGCCTTCCCGGCGGAGAAAGGGGATGAGGGTGGAGTGTGATTTCTGCTGCTGTTGCTGTATGATGATTTGCTTACATGCTGTGTGCTTATGTGTGGTATAAAGTTTTATTACTACTGGGATTCTCTTGAATCTCATTCTTTCCTTTAACTAACCTTTCAGACAAGGCAAGTGGCTCTAAGGAGAAGCGTACCACCCGGAGCGGCTAGAACCCTGTAGGGACATTTATTTTTGGATGTGTTGGTTAAACCTGTTGGACAAGGAATCTGTAGATTATGTTTGGGTTGTAATTGGTAGTTGAATATAGTTGTGTAATTCCCTATATGGAAATTTTAAACCTTCTAGTAAATGAATGGAACCCGGGGGTTGCCGGAATTGCTATTAGATATTCTGATATGAATGAATGTAAATTAACTGCACAGGTGATTATATTCGATAATTGAACTTGAGACCGAAATAGGAAAGAAGTTTTGAAACTTTTGTAAAGTACCTACTATAAAAAAAAAGTTTTAAATGAGTTTTGAACTATTCGATGGTCTCTAAACCAATTGAATTAAGTGATATCGAATTATAATTACGCTAATTAAGGCAGGGGTTTACATTTTGGTATCAGAGCCGTAGTTCCTGGCAAGGGTAGAGGTATCTAGGATAGATCCCTTAGATAATAGTTGGGATAGAAGATTATCTGTGAATGATTGTTGTGTATGCACGTGTATGATATATTGACATGGATATATATATGAGTTTTGTGACTATAAGTGCATACTATTTCTGCTAAACTAATGGGGCAAGTTGTTTGTAGAATGAAGAAAACTAGAGGACGCCCCAGAATTCCTCGTGTAGACCCTGAGGTGGAGGTTGACAATAATAACCCACCGGATGCAATGCAGGAATTGATGGGTCTAATCAGAGATCAGCGGGATATGATAACTGAGCTAAGAGAAGAGCTCAGAGCAGAGAAAACAAAGAATAAAGAGGACCCGGTTCAATCCACTCCGGTGGAAACTCAAGAAGAAACCCGTCATGACGACACTGCTGAAGGGTCAGCACGACCCTAGGAGTCCCCACCTCACATTGTCCCAAATCAAGAATCACATGGGATGCCACTTAGAGAGGAAAGAGACCTGCAGTTTTGGGTCACCAGATTCTGCAAGCATCTACCTCCGGCGTTCAGAGGAAGGTTTGACCCTCAAGCAGCCGAAGATTGGATGAATAGGCTGGAGAAAATATTTGAGGTTCTTGGTTGTCCGGATGAGGTGAAGCCACGACTGGCCGTTTATAAGCTCGAAGGGGATGCAGATCATTGGTGGTGGAATATCGCCCTAACATTGAAGAGCAAAGAAATGCCATTGACTTGGGAACTGTTTCAATAAGAATTCAATTAGAAGTATTTTCCCAAATCAGTGAGACTCGAGATGGAGACAGAGTTCCTGAATATCAGACAAGGGGACACAGAGAGCTTCGATGATTACTTGTCCCGTTTTGTTCGTTTGGCTCGGTACTCCTCCTACCTCCGGTTCAAGGATGACGAAGAATGGAGTTCTGATATGCTCATTCACGGCCTAAGGCGAGAGTTGAGGAAACGCCTAGCTACTCACCAATTTACCAAGTTCAACAAGGCAGTTGAACAGTGCAGGATTACAGAGAATAACTTGAGAGAATTGTATCCTGTCAGAGCTACTAGCCACCGCAATGAACCTAGTAAGGGTAATATATCCCAGAAGCGGAAAGGCCAAGGATCATCTTCATTCAAAGGCGGTGATAAGAAGCCCTATTAGCCTAGAGACCGTTAACCTCAAAGATTTGCGACCGAGTGGAAATGTCTTCGCTGCAACAAATCACATTATGGCCAGAATTGTCAGGGAGAAATGATCTGTTTTAATTGTAAGCAGCCAGGACATCTTTCCAAAGATTGTCAGCGACCGCGAGCTGAGCAGAAGCTGAAGACACAGGGCCAAGTGTTCGCTATGACCCACAAGGAGGCCCGTAAATCTCCTGAGTTGATACAAGGTAAAATATCTATTAATGGCTATCTGTTGCAAGCATTGTTCGACTCGGGTGCAAGTCACTCCTTCATTGCTTATGATTGTGTGAAGCGCCTGGGAATGCATGTACATAAGTTACCATTTGAATTAGTAGTGTCAACCCCAATGGGTGTTAAGGCCTTAACCACAGAAGCTTGTTTGAGTTGTGTCATAACTGTGGAAGGGCACCAATCTACTGTAGATTTGATCTGTCTGCCGTTTTACCAATTGGAAGTCATTCTGGGTTTTGATTGGTTAACGACAAATAATGTGTTATTAGATTGTGGGAACAAGAGGATAGTATATCCTGTTTCTCAGAAGGCAGAAGTTGTGGATTCTAGTATGAATTTTCTTGCTGCAGCTAAAGCTGAACGATATCTTGAAAAAGGTTGCCAGGGGTATATGGTATTTTTCTCTGTACAAAAGGAAGCTAGTGAAACTTTGAGTGATATACCCGTGGTAAATGAATTCCCTGAGGTATTTCTAGATGATCTTAGTGGATTGCCTCCTGAGAGGGAAGTACAGTTCCCAATTGACATTGTACCTGGAGCTGGTTCTATATCTAAGGCCCCATACCGCATGGCCCCAAATGAAATGGCGGAGTTAAAGAAACAAATAGAAGATTTGCTTGAGAAAGGGTTTATTAGACCCAGTGTGTCGCCTTGGGGAGCTCCAGTGTTGTTTGTAAAGAAGAAAGATGGGAGTCTTCGATTGTGTATCGATTATAGAGAATTGAACAAGGTTACTATTAAGAACAAGTACCCTCTTCCCCGAATCGATGACCTTTTAGATCAACTATCCGGTTCATGTGTATTTTTGAAAATTGATCTAAGGTCAGGGTATCATCAGCTACGAGTGAAAGCAGAAGATGTTTCGAAGACTACTTTCAGGACCCGATATAGTCATTATGAGTTTCTAGTGATGCCATTTGGGCTAACCAATACGCCTGCGGTTTTCATGGATTACATGAACCGTATCTTTCGGCAGTATCTGGATCAGTTTGTTGTTGTGTTTATCGATGATATTTTGATATATTCCAAGAGTAAGGAAGAGTATGAGCATCATTTGAGAATCGTATTGAATACATTGCGTGAGAAGCAACTATACGCTAAATTGAGCAAGTGCGAGTTCTGGCTATCAGAAGTGAAATTCTTAGGCCATGTCATCTCGCAAGAAAGAGTCTCTGTGGATCCCAGCAAAGTGGAAGCAGTACTGAACTGGAAGAGGCCAGAATCTGTGGCGGAAGTACGCAGTTTTCTGGGTCTTGCTGGTTACTATCAGAGATTTATCCAAAATTTCTCCCGTATTGCGTTGCCAATGACCAAGCTCACGAGAAAGGATCAGCTGTTTGTGTGGGATGAGAAATGTGAAAAATGTTTTGTGGAGCTGAAGGAGAGGTTGACGACGGCACCTGTGTTGATTTTACCCGATCCCAGTTTGACATACGTTGTGTATTCTGATGCCAGTGGGCAGGGATTAGGGTGCGTCCTTATGCAGCAGGGACGTGTGGTGGCCTACGCCTCTCGACAGCTCAGACCTCATGAATTGAACTATCCCACTCATGATCTGGAGCTTGGGGCCATTGTATTTGCTTTGAAGATTTGGTGTTACTACCTGTATGGTGTGACTGTGGAATTGTACTGTGACCACAAGAGTCTTAAATATCTGTATGATAAAAAAGAACTGAATATGAGACAGCGCCGTTGGATGGAATTGCTTAAGGACTACGACCAGGAAATAAAATATCATCCGGGTAAGGTAAATGTAGTCGCTGATGCTCTTAGTCAAAAGACCGTGCTTGTTGCAGCTATGATGATACAAGAATGGAAATTGATTGAAGATTTTCGTTATTTGAATTTGACAAACCAGATCATCTGTGCCAACTATACTGTTTCCCAAGAGGAAAGTGATCTAAGAACTGAGATTGAAGAAGCTCAGGGGCAAGATGGCTGGATACAGCGCAATCTGGCTTGAATTGAACAGGGAGAAGTTCTGGGCTATGACATATCGCCTCGTGGATTGGTTCGCTATCAGAAAAGAGTCTGTGTTCCACTTCAGGCAGAGTTGAGGTAGAAGATTCTAGATGAGGCACACAAGAGTCGATATACTCTTCATCCTGGTATGACCAAAATGTACCATAATCTGAAATCTGTGTATTGGTGGCCGGGTTTGAAGAGTGATGTGACCAAATATGTAGCAAGATGTCTCACTTGTCAGAAGGTAAAGATCGAGCACCAGAGACCACCTGGTTTACTTCAGAGTCCTGAGATTCTGGAATGGAAATGGGAAAGCGTGACCATGGATTTGGTTGTGGGATTGCCCAAGATCAGGAACTATGATGCGATCTGGGTAATTGTGGATCGGCTAATAAAGACAGCCCACTTCATACCAATCAATGCTGGTTATTCTCCTGATAAACTAGCAGAGATTTATGTTAGTGAGATAGTGAAACTCCATGGCGTTCCGAAAAATATCATTTCCGACCGAGATCCCTGGTTCACTTCAAGATTTTGGAGAGCATTGCATGAAGGCTTGGGTACTTAACTGAGATTCAGCACAGCTTATCATCCTCAAACGGATGGACAATCTGAGAGAACAATTCAGACGCTGGAAGATATGTTGCGAGCTTGTGTTCTCGACTTTAAAGGAAGTTGGGATCGTTTCCTTCCACTTGCTGAGTTCGCCTATAACAATAGCTATCATGCGAGCATCCAAATGGCTCCGTATGAAGCATTGTATGGAAGACGGTGTCAATCACCTTTGTGCTGGAATGAGTTATCCGAAAGGAAGCTTTATAGGCCAGATTTGGTTGATCAAACCTCAGCACAGATTCAGATTATTCGTAAAAGGTTGCTAGCAGCGCAGAGTCGACAGAAAAGCTACGCTGACAAGAGAAGACGGCCTCTAGAGTTTGAAGTTGGTGACCATGTGTTTCTGAGAGTATCTTCTGTCACCAGCATTGGGCGAGCAATCAAGAGAAAGAAGCTGAGCCTGAGATATATTGGACCTTTTGAAATCCTTGAGAGGATTGGACCTGTTGCTTACCGAGTAGTACTACCTCCGAGTTTGAGCAGGCTCCAGGATGTATTTCACATTTCTCAACAGAAGAAGTACCAACCGGATCCGTCTCACATCATTGAATATGAGGATGTTGAGCTACAAAATAATTTCACATATGCGGTGGAACCAGAGCAAGTTATTGATCGAGAAGAGTGACGGCTCAGACACCGAAGCATTCCATATATGAAGGTGATCTGGAAAGGAATGACTCAAAGAGAGGCAACTTGGGAAGCGGAGGAAGATATGCGAAGATGATATCTGGAGTTTATGGCTCAAGTTATGTAACAATTTCGAGGACGAAATTTAATTTTCGGGGGGAGAATTGTAATATCCTGAAATGTAACCAAGGATTTATAATTTCAAAGTGATGTAATTAATCTTAATTGAGCACTTTTGAAGTATATATTGTGCATTGTGATAATCAGGGGTAAAATGGTAAATTTACCGACTGACTGGTTAGTTACCGATGAGAACACTCCTTAGTAATCAAGATCAATGGCTAGGATTGAAAGAACAAGAGGTGGAATCCTATGCATGCAAGTTTATATGAAATCATAGTAGGAAGTATAGGATGGTGCCAAGTGGCAAAACAAGGACCCTTGGATTAAAGTTAAGCTTTCTAATCATTTTTTCTCTTCTCTCCACTTCTATATGTCGGCCAAGAGTGTATTAGGAGCCCAAAAATCTGATGCTTCTTCATTATTTCATTTCTCTCTCATCCACCTCCATTTTTCGCTGAACAAGCTAAGGAAAGAGCAAGAGAAAAGCTTGAGTTCTTGGTAAGTTAAAGCCTTCATATGCTCAAGTGTCTTTCATTAATATTGTACATGAGGTTGAGGGCTATATTCCTATGGTTTCAGAATTTTGATTGGTGAAGTTTGAGAACTTGTGGAAATTGGGAAGTTGGAGAGTTGAAGAATTGGTTTTAGGAAGAAGAAGAGGTAAGAATTAGAAGCATTTTGGTATAGTTGTTGTAATCATTGGTTGAGTATTGGGAATTTATGAATTTGCCCTGATTTTGTGCAATTTTTGAATGGTATGAATTGGCTTATGTGTTGTGTAGAATTTGGTCTTTTGTTGAACATTTTGGCCATTGGAATTGATTTGGGAATCATTTGGGATCAAATGTAAAAATCTGGAAAATCTGTCCAGTGTAAGTTTGTTCTGGACAGTCAGATGGCGTGGACTTTTTTACAGGGCAAATGATGTCACAAAACTATGAAACTTTCCAGTCTTAAAGTTCACATCTCAAGCTTCAAAATGGACATAAATTTTGTGTCATTTCGCATTTTTAGCTGGGAGTTTGAACTGACCAAAGTTTGGTATCCAAACTGGACTCTGTTTTGGCACAACGTTAGGTTTTTGGTAACTCTGGACTTTTGTGGTGATTTTTAGTAATGGCCAATATTTTTCCAAGAAAGAGGACTTAAATAGATTTCATTTGGATTTGGAATCACCTTATTTCAATTTTTCCTGAATTAGTTATGATTTTTTGAAGTTCAGCCAAGAAACTGGATTTTCTGGGCCGCGGCCAACCCCCAAAAATCAGTGTTTTGCATTTTTAAAGGTGGTTTTTGGTATAGCTTTTCCCAACCCTTTGGGTATATGTTTAGGCCTTTAATAGCCACCTAAAGATTCTAAATGATAACCAACTTAAGTACTATTAAGAACTTGGAAAAGAGATTGATTTATTGTCCCTAATTTGGTTTATAGGATTTGACATTTGCCGTCCTCGTGAGCTAACTGCGCCGAAGAACGTCAGGAAGGAACGAGGTAGTAACTTTTCTTTCGTACCATATGTGATGCATTGTATGTGTGTATTATCATTGATTTGTGATAAATTCGTATGTTACGACATTGTGAATATGTGTAAACACCGTGATGCCAATAGTCCCTGAGTAGCTAACAACAGTTCGGGTTAGGACGGTGTGTCTTCCCGGCGGAGAAAGGGGATGAGGGTGGAGTGTGATTTTTGCAGCTGCTGCTGTATGATGATTTGCTTACATGCTGTGTGCTTATGTGTGGTATAAAGTTTTATTACTACTGGGATTCTCTTGAATCTCATTCTTTCCTTTAACTAACCTTTCAGACAGGGCAAGTGGCTCTAAGGAGAAGCGTACGACCCGGAGCGGCTAGAACCCTGTAGGGACATTTATTTTTGGATGTGTTGGTTAAACCTGTTGGACAAGGAATCTGTAGATTATGTTTGGGTTGTAATTGGTAGTTGAATATAGTTGTGTAATTCCCTATATGGAAATTTTAAACCTTCTAGTAAATGAATGGAACCCGGGGGTTGCCGGAATTGCTATTAGATATTCTGATATGAATGAATGTAAATTAACTGCACAGGTGATTATATTCGATAATTGAACTTGAGACCGGAATAGGAAAGAAGTTTTGAAACTTTTGTAAAGTACCTACTATAAAAAAAAAGTTTTAAATGAGTTTTGAACTATTCGATGGTCTCTAAACCAATTTAATTAAGTGATATCGAATTATAATTACGCTAATTAAGGCAGGGGGTTACAGGTAGCGTCTCCAGATTTTCAATGCAACACCATTGCTACTAACTTAAGATTATATATGAGATAATAATTAAATTTCGGTAAGGCTTTCATTCTCCAATTGCATAAGCCAATACATGGCCATACGGCATTAAAACACTTCCCAATCGATGCCTACTGGCATCAGTAAGGACAACGAAGGTCCACAGTAGATCTGGGATTACGAGTATCAGTGTTGTCATTACTTTCAGTTTCACTTTCAATTTCAGTTCAGTGAAGCTTCTCTCAAATTTATGGCCCCACGGCTAATGTTGAGAGTTTTTTTCGGTTAACTTTGTCAAAGGCAGAGCTATTCTGGAGGGATTCAATATAAATATTCAGTAAGACCCAGAAAACTGAGTATTTCAGAAACAGTCTCTGGCCTCTTTCAATTTAGTACTTCTTCTACCTTGTAAGAATCCACTGGGACTCTTTGCTGTGAGATTATAAGGCCCAAAACTCTAACTTCTAAAAACTCACATCTTCTCAGCTTGACATAGAGTTGCCTAGATTTCAATATGTTCAATATGATTTTCAAATATTGCTCGTGTTCTACTCTACTTTATGAGTATACCAGAATATCATCAACGAAGATTACTATGAATGGGTCCAAGTACGAACGAAAAATTTGATTCATATAGTCCATGAACATGGCAGGTGCATTGGTCAGCCCAAATGGCAATACAAGAAACTCATAATGGCCATATCTGGTCCTGAAAGTAGTTTTCAGTACATCCTCTGCTTTTACCTCAAGCTGGTGATACCCAGTTCTCAACTCAGTTTTTTGTTCCTTTGGAAAACACATAGGAACCAGACAACTAATCGAGCAAATCATCTATTCCAGGAAGTGGGTGCTTGATCTCAACAGTCACCTTATTCAACTTCCTATAATCAATATAGAGTCATAGACTTCCACTACGCACTCTGATGTGTATCTCCTCATATGAGCTTTAATAATGTCGGGATGATTTAGTATGAGTCCCACAAAAACCTCCTATAACACCTTACTGCACTAGCAATATGCGTTTCTTTGTGTCAATTCCTGGCCTATTTCAACTTAAATCATTCTGGGCCATTTCAAATTTTTGTGGAATAAAAAATTAATAGTTGATTCCTACGTTACGATGTACTTGGTAACCCTTCTACTCATACATTTTATCACATCATTTGCCATCCATCAATCGACTCTTAGTATAGCCTTAAGGTAATGGAATACCAGGCAGATCAATTTTATCTCTCATTTCATCAGAGAGCTATCACCTCAATCAATCCTTTAAGAGAATATTTTATGATAATAATCTTTCCCTATGCTAAGCTTAACAGCTAGCAAATTTTCAAAATCCCTTTCTGTGAGGATTCGTATCTGTAAGAATCTTGTTCCTTAATTCCACAGACCATTACTAGCCCAACACAATTCTGAATACATCTACTAACCTAATGACACATTAGTCCACTAGGTCTTAGGGATTTTGGACACACTGATCCATTACAATATATATGGCATGTAGAAGTTCATAGCCTAGGGTCTCTAACCCAACTTTTAGGTTCATCAAGAAATCTAGAACCTCAACATTATACAGAGTGGAAATCATTTTCCTCAAGTATACCCAATAGATTTGCTAAGAATCAGGATCAATAGCGCCTATTCTAACCTCCATGGTATTTGGGTATTATCCTTAAAACATTACTAAAGATTCAATACTATTCACAAGGTTCAAACTTCCATCATGGAACATAACCATAATGCAACAAATTCACATTCTGACCTAAGCATTGTTTCAGCTTAGATCAAATTCAAGCCTATCCTTAACCTTCATTATCATCAGATCAGATCCTCTAGTATCAATATACGGTATAATCCCCATTCATCATATAACACCGTATATCATGTCTACATTTCTTTAACATCACGGTGTTACTAAGGATCATCACTTAACATAGAGAAACCTTAAACATTTACTACACCTCAAGTTTCCCATCGCCTTATCAAATGAACTGGTCTGCGTAGTAATTACTGCCACAGAAATGGTTCAAATTAAGATTAATACTTACATCGTCATCCTTTACATGCTTCTAAACATCATTTAAAAAATCTAATTAAGATGATCATTAGTCATGGAGAAACCTTAAGGCAATAACCATTCCACAAGTCTCCATGACCTTGCCAACTTAATTTCCCAGGGGGTCACCTATCCTAAGATTTCCAAGAGTTGAGCATGCTTAACTTTTGTGTGGCCATGCCAAAATGCAGATACCGGCTCTATCTGCTCCTGACCACCGGTACCTTGGGACTACTCTTGTCTCAAACATCGTGCTAGCTGCCTATGACTGACTAAATATTGTGTGTGATCTCCACTTTAACCTTGGTCGTACCCGCTTTCTCAGGTTTCGCAATATCCTTAGACCATTCTTAGTCCAGTATTGCACTACTACTTTTTGCCCTCAGGTATTCTACAATCTTTTGAGATCATGATTAAGAAGTGTTTAAATGAGTTAATAAAGGATTAGAAGTGAAAATGTACAAGTTTTGGAAGCTAAAACACAAAACCCCATTTTTCCCTTTTTTTGAGAAACTTTTGGCCAGTACTGTTCTAGGGGGTAAGAGCTAGATTTTCATGAAATAAATGGTTCTATTATATTCAGTGGGCAAAATTTAGGTGGGGTTACAGTTGGTCACTTTTTTGGAAAAGGCCAAAAAAGCATAATTACGAAAACGCCACTAAAATCCCTAAACCGGGGCTGTCAAGGGTATTTTCATAATTTGACACTAAATTTGGTGATTTCGAGCCCGAAAATGGATTCTTTGGGTGAAAATATGTTAAGATAGCCCTAGTCAAAATTTTGAAAAAACGTGCCATCGGGCCGGGTACGGCGAGACCGGGCCGAGGTCCCGAAGGCATTTTGGTAAATTTTCACCATAGACTAATATAACCATAAGAAATACTATGGAAGAGTCTAAAATGATACTTGGATAGGTTATGACCTATTTCTTATACATTTAATATTTTAGAACCGAGTCGGAGGCCGGACACGACACATTTTATGAGGCACACTAAAAAGGGGTTAAAAGAACTTCGAGGTAGGAACATTATCCTTCATACATCATGCCATGGTTATATGCTTGTGTGGATGCCATTGTTTGTAAATGCGCTTTATTAATCAACATGGTTTGCCTAGAGAGAGGTAGTTAATGTCGGTGTGTACTTATACTGGGAGTTGGCGGAAGTCCAACTGGTGTAGATTGTGGGGCTGGGCCCTATTCATATATACATGATGATGATATGTTTATATTGTTCATTAATTAGTACATACCTTGGCACATGTCATATTTTCTTTTCACATTTTCTATAAACGATAGTATGTTTCAACTAGGATTCTTCGGAATCTCATCCTATTTTTAAAATAAACATCTCGGCGAGTGCCAGTGGGACCAAAGGCAAAGGTACAAATACGGAGAAGTGACTTGCACATGTCTTGAGGCAAGGTTGAAGACAGTGGTTATAATTAGTTTATGTTTAAGATATTTTGGGATATCCTGTAGTTATTAAAACTTCCGCTGTATTTTGTATTTCGTTGACAAACGAAGTTGGGATTGTAAACGAATACTTTTATAAGTATAATTATACTTTTTTGTATGCCCACGGAATCTTGTCTTTATTACTCTTCGATTATCAAAATGTAAACAGGTGTTGACATTTAATGGTATTTCTTTAGTAACATTGTTAATTAGAGACAATTTCAATGGATGGAGTTAAACACAAAGCCACTATAAGCTTTCTAAATATATAATAGATTTGGCTTTTAACTTCGTATACAAGGTTTTATTTTGGTCTCTTAATTTTATATAATATTTTTTCAGTCCAAAAACATTAACAAAAAATGCTGATATTAAAATTTTAAAAATTGGCACAATATAATAGTGTCACATACCAACATGTTAAGCCTAATTTTCAAAAATAATAATAAAAGTGATAAAAAAAGCCATCATTTGAGACTAACGGTATTAGAATAAAAAACTAAAAAATAGTTTATAAAATTATTTAAGAGACCAAAAAAAAACCTTGTATGAAGTTAGAGGATGAAATGTGCAATTTCACCTTTCAGCTTGATTTTATCATCAATATGTAATTCCCCGTGTGAAGTAGTTCCTAATTAAAACGTTCTTTTGGATATTTGAACTACTTAATAGGCTTTCTTTTTTAATTTCAACAAATACAGTCAATTAAACATAATTCAATCAGTGACGAGGGACAACCCATTCTATGTATAATTGTGCTCCCTAGTGTTGTCAACACCCATTAATATTTAATATGCATATAGTAATGAGCACAAAGTTCCGTAAGGGATACAGAAACGGTGGAAACATACTGATATTAAATATATGTTTACATACAGGAGTCTTCCCACAGGGTTTGAAAATATATACAAATTGTCCTAAAATATCCAAGATGTTCGAACAAAATAGATTACATATAACCATGGTTCATGAACCCGGACTGAACCGGCAGGTTCAGACTGGAACCCGGCGAATCGGCCAATTGGCCAGTTCGATTCAGTCAGTGGCTTGGCACTGTTCCGACCCGAGGTTGACCCGATCAACCCGGGGTGACCCGGTGCAACCCGGCCGAGTCACTGGTTGCATCTTTTTAAAAAAGAAAACTTTACTTTTTTATGTTCCAAACTACGCCGTTTTGGCTTTTTTTTTTAGAAAAAATTATTTTTCTGAAATTTTTTTAATTTTTAAGGAGCTTTAAAAGGATTGTGGAATATTTTTGGCATTAGTTGGAGAAAAATTCTTATGTACTTAACAATATTTTTATTGGTATTAGGTTCAAGAGGTTATATTGGATTATTGATTGGAAAAAAAACTCTTATGTACTTTTTTAAATGGCTTGGATGAACATTTAAATTATATATATTTTTTAAATGACCTCGGTCTGACCCCCAGGTTGACTCCGGTCTACTGACCCTTGACCCAGTACCTCGACCGGTTCAATGTCTGATCCGGTTTTTAGTACCTCACATATAACCAACTAGCTCCAATCTAGGGATCCGAATCCTTCAATTGCCCCTATCTACCACTTTGCCCTTTGAGCCACTAGTTCTCGTTGGAATATTGATTTAATTCAAAAGGGTGAGATTCAAACGAATCTCAGTAGTAACAGATAATTATTCATAAAAGATGCGATAAATAAATATTTCAAATACCAAATAATGCAATAATATACTAACATATAACTCAGTTCAGTCGGAAATGTGTTCAAAGTCAACCACTGTTGCAACCCCCTACATATTCCATACCTCAGTCCTCGATTGAGCAAATCAGTGTACCCGTAGGTACTATTCATCATTGTACCCTTAGGCACTATTCATCAGTGTACTCATAGGCACTGTGTATCATACATATCACAGAAGATGGCATATACAAAGCATATAAACATTCACATAGTGTATAAAGGATAGAATTACTACCTTAAACCCCTTTTTACTCATAATAATGCTCCTTAAACTTCGTGTCACAGCTCGAGCTATTAATCCGATCCTGAAATTTCAAATGCACAAGAATTAGGTTAAAACTCATTCATGTACTATTTTAGACACTCCTAAAGTATTTTTGGTGGTTATGAGTCTATAGTGAAAAATTACCAAAATTCCCTTAGGGACCCAGTCAGCCCTGACTTATCCGGTCTGACCGTACTTTTTCTGAAATTTTGACCTAGGCTATTCCTACATATTTTCACCCATGGAATCCATTTCTGACCTCAATTTTCACAAAATCACTGCTAAATGACAATTTGGCCCTTGGCAGCCCCTAATTAGGGTTTCGAGGGCATTTTGGTCATTTCGCTTTCTAGGGCTTTTCCGAAAAAGTGTTCAACACTAACCCCACCTAATTTTCCCTCCTGAATATAATGGAACCACTAATTTCATGAAAATCCAGCTCCTACCCCCTGTTCTTGCTCAAGCCAAAACTTAGGGCAATAAAAGGGAAAATGCAGTTTTTGATTTTCACCTCTAAAAGCTTGCTCCTTTTCACTCATAACCACTTGATTAATCATTTAAACACCTAAATACCCAGGATTGGAGGAAATTTAGGCAGCATAACCCTTTAGGGTTAACACTTCCCAAACCTACTAATCAAAGCATTCCAAATACAAATCCACCGATAACTTCAACCACAATAATAATAGCATCAAGAGTTGGAGGTTTCCCAAGTTACCTATGGATTTCTTCTTATTCTCTCTCCTGGCCGAAACCCTACACCTCCTCAAACCTTTTTGTTTTGCTAAACATACCAAATCATAGAGGAGGGAAGCTCAGAGAAAGGTTTTATCAACACCCGTTTCCATTTCGATAATCGAAGAGTAATAAAGACGGAATTCCATAGGCTTACAGAAAAGTACAATTATACAAATAGCGGTATTCGTTTACAATCCAAAGTCGTTCGTCGACAAAATACAGAAATACAACAAAAATTCTAATATATACAAGATTCCCAAAATATCTTAAGAATAGACTAATTATAACCACTGTCCTTGTCCTTACCTCGAGACATGTGCAAATCACTTCTCCATATCTGTACCTTTGCCTTTAATCCTACTGGCACCCGCTGAGATGTTTATTTAAAAAAATGATGAGATTCCAAGGAATCCCAGTAGAAACATGCTATCGTTTATAGAAAATTGAAAAGTAAATATGATATGCGTCAAGGTATGCACCAGTTAATGAACAATATAAACACATCATCATAACACAACAACATCATAACAAATCATCATCAAAAGACATCATCATCATCATGTATACATGAGTAGGGCCTAGCCCTACTATCTACACCTAGTTGGACTTCTGCCAACTCCCAGTGTAACCCTGATGAGGATGATGATGATTAAAGTTGTTGTTGCTGGGTGCTGTGATGTTTTGTTTTGTTTGTCTAACTTAACCTTGTTTTCTAGATATAGGATATTTTTTGTTAGAACTTGGATTTTTGATGTGCTATGTTAAGCATGATGTGTTATGATAACTGCTGATAGCAGGATGTCAATTGATAACTGCTTCTGTGTGGTGGCTACTAATAGTCACTATGATCCCTACTGGTGAATTCAATATTCTGATGTTTAACTACTGACGGTTACTGTTTGAGCCTCCCTACTTTGTGTGTGCTAATTGAAATGATGCGTATGTTCATATGATTCTAGACATCTTGTGAATAGCCTGCTTTCACGATACTTGATTTATTGTGCATATTTCTCCATCTTGATTGCTAATGTGTGAGCCATTGATGGCTCCTACTATAAGCTTGTACAGGTTTTACTCAAGCTACTGCCTGTTGTGAATATGCTTTTATACAGGTAAAAACACTCTTTATTTTTCATACTTTTTATTGACATTGAGAACATTGTCAATTTTAAGTTTGGGGGTGAGAGTATTTCAAAATTTTGTAATTTTGACCTCAATTTTGAAAATTTTTAAAGGAAATAGAGTGCAAAGAAAAATTTTGAATAGGTTTTTCAAGAAAATTGTTGGAATGTTTGAGATTTCTCATACTTAAGTTTTTACTTGTGAAAAATTGTTGAAAATGGGCTGTTAGTTTCAGTTATTTGTCAAATATTGTGTGGATGATCCTATAATATAAATGTCTACTTGATATGTTGTATTAGATAGGAAATTTTTATTAATGTGCATGGATGAGTGCATTGTAGTGATAAAACATGTTGTTCAAAAGTTTTTAAGTAATTCACGCACTATTGGAGTTAAATTTATTGCGTATGTGCTTGTTGAAGGGTTTAGGGGCAAATTAAGTTATATACTATTGTTTCAAAGTTTTGATTTTAGAATCCCCTTTGGAATTTTTCAAAACTTCTGATTTTATAAGATTTGAAAAAATGATCAAGGCACTTCATAAAATGCGGTGAGCCTTTCAAACTTACCTAATTGATAAGATTTCTCTTTGAACACTTATTTTGAGCCTATTTGAAAAACCAATTAAAGATTCTTATTGAAAAGCCTAACACCTATCTATCCTAGCCAATGTGTAAAACCATGATTCCCTTACTTTGAGATAGATGATAAGTGATTCGGTTGTGGATTGTGGTGATGTTATGCAAAGTTGCATAAGATTTTGGGAAATAGGTGTAGAAAGTAAAAGAATTCAAAATGTATAAAAATCAAGCCACAAATAATATATAAAAAATGTGAAGAAAAAAAAGAAAGAAAAATGCTTACAAAGAAGGCTTGATATGAAAAGATCAATTTAGTTCAAGTTTGAGCAGTATGTTTCATGAGGAAAGAAAGAAAACCCTTTAATAGTATTATCTATCTTAAAGCATTTGATTGATTATCCTTTACCTTTTCATTTGAAAACATTAACCCCTGGCCCCATTACAAGCACTACTACAGAATTGAGATATAACCACCCCCAAAGACGTCCCAAATTGAGAATTGGGTGGTTAAAAAGGGAGGCGGTGGCATTTTCGTAATTATTTATGTGTAGGGGAACCTTTAGGCGTCCCAAATTTGAATTTGGGACGCCTAAAGTGCTTCCTGGCGCGAAATATAAATTTGATAAATTTTTTTTAGCGCCAGGAGCTGGGTTTAGGCGTCCCAAATTAATTTGGGACGCCTAAAGTTGGGACTTTAGGCGTCCCAAATGCCATTTGGGACGCCTAAAGGCGTCCCCTGCATGTCAGACACTTGTCTGACATGCGGTCTTCTCATCTAAATCACACCCTCACCTCACATCCCAACTTTACTCTTCTTCCTCCTCTCCCCACCCACACCGTCGGCCCTGCTATGTTTTTTTCTTTTCTTCAACTCCTCCCTCCTCCCTTGTTCAAGCTCTCTCCTCCACCATCGGCCTAGCTTGTTCAAGCTCTCCCTCCTCCCTTCTTCTTCCTCTTTGTTTCTTCAACGGCTGCAACCGTGTCTACTTCAACCTCACCTCCTCCACAGTGGGTTTTGCTCTCTCCTCCATTGTTGTGCGTGGGTGGAGCTCCAACATCTTCTCAACCTCTCAAACATAGTAGCTAGGGGGCACCCTCAGGTTGGTTTATTTTCTTCAATTTTTTTTTGTAACAGAACATGGTTTATTTTGTTTTTGAAAAATATTTCCGAATGGTTGAGATAGTGCTTATTATATATATATTGCTTATATTGAGATATCAAAGATTAGCCTGATGTGTTTGGTGTGGTTATATTGTTTAAATTGCATTGATTTGGGAATGGTTTATTTTCTTGTTTAAATATAAATTTACTTGTGTATAATAGAAACAAGTCTTCTTAGTTCTCACCCGTTCCATTGTGTTAAATATGAGTAAAGTTTAAAAGTTACTCCCTGTTTCAATTTGCCTCTCGTTAATTATTGAGTAAACTTTGTTCTTATAAGATAAAATGTTATATTAAATAGGGATGTAGTTAGAAAGGTTTTAAATTTAAAGGTAGAGTTAATGAGATTTAAAGATTTCTTTCACTATTGTGATCATGTTAAAAGTGACTTATAAGAACGATTAGAAGTAGAGTATTAAATTTTAAGACAAAGTTTTTGAACTTTTATTTATTTATTTGTTCAAGTGTAACATAATGAAAGTGGCTCATAAAAGTTTCTTTCAATCATTGATTAGTGTATGCCACATGAAACCAATACAATTCATAGTTGTATTAAAATCCTGCACCATTAATTAGTATATATAATAAAATAAAATATGATTTATTTAAATTAAAGAAATTCTTGTATTAATTACACACAATTGTTTTGTTAATTCCAAATTCTTGAATTATGAAGAATAATTCAAGCCAAAACTTAAAAAGAAAACGATAACCCCAATATTCATTAAATGATTTTTATCTAAATATTTTCAATAAAACAATTTTATTTTTGGAAGAACTCAACTTAAAATTGTTTTGTTAATATGAAACTCGTTTTGTTTTTAATTCTTCCAAACCTCAAAAAAATTCTTTAATTTAATCTTATTGTATTTATTTTATTATACATTAATTTTATATACATATACTTATTAAAAAAATAAGTTACATAGCACTGAAACCCTTTTAATAGGAGAGATGAGGCTAGGAGGGGGCAATAAAGTTATTAAGCCCATATTTTAAAATCCTAAATTGGGTTGATAACTTAATTAGGCAATCCCATCATATGTCCTTGAGAATTGTACTAAACGTGTGAATGTTATTGGTAATGCCTTAGGTGGTAACAAAATGGATCATAGTTGGATGAATGCTTTGAGAACTAGTGAGGAATATGAGAAAGGGGTGGACGAATTTATTGAATTCGCTAAAAAGAATGCTCCTGCAAGAAATGGGAAGTATTTTTGTCCTTGTGTCAATTGTTTGAATGAGAGTAGACGGGATGTTGATGTCATAAAGGATCACCTACTTTGTGATGGAATAAATCTGCGATACACAAGGTGGATATGGCATGGTGAGGAAATAACTGATTGTCCGTCACACAAGAAGGGAGCTGTGGATGTCATAGATGAAGATAGAATGGAGAGAATGATTAACGATGTTGAGGCAGAATCCTTTGCGCAGTCGCAGGAGTATGATAGCCTGCGGAGTGATGCAAAGACACCATTGTACAGTGGTAGTAAGTACACGCGGCTGACAGGAACATTACATTTGGTTAACTTAAAGGCAACTTGTGGGTGGACCGATAGTAGTTTCACATTGCTGCTTGAACTATTGTGTGATATGTTTCCGGAGGATAATGTACTTCCAAATCGTATGTATGAGGCCAAGAAAATCCTGTCTATAATGGGTATGGAGTATAAGAAGATACATGCTTGCCCTAATGACTGCGTACTGTACAGAAATGAGTACGGAGGTCTTAGTGAGTGTCCTAAGTGTAAAACTGCACGATACAAAGTGAAAAAAGATGGTGGTTGTGGTGATGTGACAAGTAAAAGGCAACCTTTAAAGGTTATGTGGTATCTTCCAATAATACCACGTTTTAAACGTTTGTTTGCGAGTGCAACAAAAGCGAAGAAGTTGAGATGGCACTCTGATGAGAGAATATCTGATGGGAAATATCTTCGGCACCCAGCTGACTCTCCACAATGGAAAAAAATAGATGAAATCTTCCCTCAATTTGGCAGCGAGCCGAGAAACCTACGGCTTGGGCTTTGTACAGACGGCATCAATCCGTATAGAACTCTTACTAGCACACATAGTGCGTGGCCGGTTCTCCTTGTAATATACAACTTGTCTCCCTGGCTATGTATGAAACGTAAGTATATGATGCTATCTATGATGATTTCTGGACCAAAACAGCCAGGGAACGATATTGATGTCTATTTGGCGCCTTTGATTGAGGACTTGAAGAAGTTGTGGGAGGAAGGCGTAGATGTGTTTGATGCTTATAAGAATGAGTCTTTCAAGCTACGTGCAATGATTTTCACAACGATAAACGACTTCCCTGCGTACGGAAACTTGTCAGGGTACAGCGTGAAGGGTCACAAAGCATGCCCAATATGTGAAGCAGACACAAACTTCCAACAACTAAAGCATGGAAGAAAAACTGTCTACCTTGGCCACAGGAGGTTTCTTCATCGGTTCCACCCGTATCGTAGGCTAAGAAAGCGGTTTAACGGCTTACCGGAGCATGGAATGGCTCCAAAGTCACTAACCGGAGAGGAAGTCTACAGTCGATTGGAACGTATCCATGTCACTTTTGGTAAGAATCAGAGGGTTGCGGGTGAGAAGAACATATGGAAGAAGAGATCCATTTTCTTTGATCTTCCATATTGGCGTTCGCTAGACGTGAGACACAGTATTGATGTGATGCATGTGGAGAAGAATGTTTGTGATAGCCTTATCAGTACGCTTTTGCACATACCAGGGAAGACTAAGGATGGGATTAATGCGAGATTAGACCTTGTCGATATGGGAATAAGAGAACGATTACATCCACAACTAAGAGATGATGGTAGGAGGGCATACATGGAGCCAGCAGCGCATACACTGTCAAAAGCAGAGAAAAGAAGTTTGTGTGGGTGTTTGCATGAAATGAAGGTGCCGCAAGGGTATTCCTCGAATGTGAGAAGATGTGTCTCAATGGACGATTTGAAGTTAGTGGGAATGAAGTCCCATGATTATCATGTGTTGATGCAACAACTATTACCAGTAGCTATTAGAGGCATAATGAAAGATGAAGTACGAAACACAGTGACCAGATTGTGCGTTTTCTTCAATGCTATCTGTAACAAAGTCATTGACACTGAAAAGTTGGATGAACTAGAAAATGAGGGTTACATTATTTTGTCACAACTAGAGATGCACTTTCCGCCTTCATTTTTTGATATAATGGTGCATTTGGTAGTTCATTTGATGAGGGAGGTAAGGCTATGCGGTCCAGTTTACCTGAGGTGGATGTACCCTTTCGAGCGATACATGAAGATCTTAAAAGGGTATTCTAAAAATCCTTATCGACCAGAAGCCTCAATAGTAGAAAGATATGTAGTTGAGGAGGCTATGGAGTTTTGCAAAGATTATATGTCAGGGAAGAAGGAACAATCTCGGCATGAAGAAGGGAGAAGCAAGGGAACACGAGGACTGAAAGTGAAGAATGTTCCTCGTGAAGAGGTGTTGCAAGCCCACTTGTATATCCTGAATAATATGGAAGAAGTTCAACCTTACATAAATGAACACAGAAACACTTTGAAGAACAAGAATCCAAGGAAGAATGACATGCAGATTGCTATTGAGCAAAACAAGACATTCATGCAGTGGTTCGAGGAAAAGGTTTTGCACGAGATCGGTGTGTCTGAGACAATCGAGTGGCTAGCTTGGGGGCCTTCGTTTCAGGTCATTACTTGGACCGGTTATGATATAAATGGCTATTCTTTCTATACCAAAGAGCAAGATGACAAAAGTACCATGCAAAATAGTGGGGTTATGGTAGAAGCTGAATCTATGCACTTTTCCAGTTCGAGAGACAAAAACCCCATATTAGCGTCTATGGCCTATTATGGAGTTATAGAAGAAATATGGGAGATGACGTACAACAAGTTCAAAGTTGCTTTATTTAAATGTAAGTGGGTTAGCAACAATGCCGTGGTAATAGATAAACAATTTGGATTTGTCTCAGTCGATCTTCGAAGAGTTGGCTATAGAGAAGAGCCCTTCATTTTAGCAAGCCAGGCGAAGCAAGTGTTTTATGTCACCGATCCTGCCAGCAAAAATATGTCCATTGTCCTTAAAAGTAAAAAACAGAAGTATGGTGATCCGACCTTCAACCTTGATGACACACCACCTTTCACAATAACTACACCTCGAACAAATGAAGTAGAATTGGTAGATGATGACGAATATGCTGTAAGAAATGACCATGGTGAAGGACTATGGGAAACAATATAGAGTAAGACCTTAATTTATAAACGAGAACTGTGTTTTTTCTGTTTTACTTCCCGCTTACTATATACATGTGTTTTCATTGCAATTTACTTACGTTTCTGATGATGCTTTTTGTGTTAACAGGAATATGGACAACGTTAGTGATGACGAGAGGGGTGGAGATGACGAAAGCTCTAGCAATGACGAAATTCCTAGAGTTGAACCCCCTGCAAGAAGGAGGGTTAGAGGCTGTACAAAGATGGGAGCATTGGTTGCACGTCATGAACATCAACAGGAGAGGCTGCATATAGACTTCGATCATAATCTGAATCCAATTGGTCCTGAGGAAGACCACTTCATTAGCTACATAGGGCTTTTGGCTCGAAGCAAAGTACGCATTACCTACGATAATTGGAGATTGGTTCCCCCAAAAATGAAAGACATGATTTGGCAGCAACTTTTGGTATGAAGTTTTGCTGCATTGTAGCTTTGTTCTTATTGTTTCAAATATAATAATCTTATGTTTTACCTTGCAGCAAACATACGATGTCCCCGACACCACAGAGATGCATAGGCACTGGATGGATGAGGTTCGTGTACGATGGAAAGGTTTCAAGAACAAGCTAACAAAGCATTACATTCGAGGGGCCCTTAGGGGTAACGATCCATGTGCACAGTATACATATTTATCTCCAGAGGACTGGAGGTTGTTTGCGGCATCACGAGCAGATCCTGAGTTCTTGGTAAGATTTCTGTCATGATATAGAACTACTTATATCGTTGATTTCATATACTTTATATCGTTGATTCATTTTTTGTCGTTTTTCATTCATAGAAATTAAGTGCAGCAAATGCCCAGAGGCAAGCAGAAAATAAATATCAACATTTCATGTCTCGCGGTGGATATCGGAAGCTTGAGCGGCAAATGATGGCAGAAGAGTTACAGAAAATGAAGGAAGCAGCGGAATCTGATCCTAGCGTTGTTATCCAGCCACCGGCACCTCCTCCACGTCACAAAAAATGGAAGGCAGGGAGGATTAAGGCTGGGAAGTACATAAATCCGACTGTTGCTGAGGTTGCTGCGAGGATTGTAAGTAGTTATACCATAAGTACCTAATTTTTTACATGTCGCGAGTGGTTTCGATACATTTACGATAAACTGCATGCTACAGGATGACCTGGACGAGCAGAGTAGCCAAGGTTCATTCAATCCAAGTACACGGATGGACATCTTGTCAACGGCTATTGGGAAGGCAGATGACCTTGGTCGTGTTCGAGGAGAGACACGGGGAGTTAGTGCCGCGAGGTATTTTGGACGAGAGCCACGTTATTCGTCACAAGCTGGACCTAGTAAGGACGTTGTGGCCAAGATTCGAGAGGACCTCGAACGAGAGATCGAGGCCAACCTTCGCGACAAGCTCCGACAAGAGCTCTTGCCAGAGCTTCAACTTGAAATGGCAAAGATGTTTGAAGCACAAAGGGCAAGGGACGAGGCTCGAACTCAGGAATCCCCGGCCTTCAATAGCACCAGAGGAAGTTACAACCCTCTGGAGCAACCACTTGGCCACCCTTCTCCCACTCCAGTGTCGGGACCACTTGGCGACCCTTCTCCCACTCCAGTGTCGGGAGACCCTTGCACCCTCTATTTGGATGATCCACTGTTGCGTGTTGTTGCTGATGCTCTCGTTCACACACGTGCTACCACGCACCATAATCAGCAAATTCTGGAGGATTTTCGTAGGGTGAATGTGACGAGTGTTAGAAAGGGGGAAGAAGGTACAGCCATCCCTGCTCCCGATCCAGAGGTTGGCACGTTAGGTCAAGCGATAGGATCTTTCATCCTTTGGCCTCGCAATCTTATTGGTTCAGACACAACACCTCCAATGGTAGGAATTACCTTACTGTTACTGAAAATCTGTTGGCATCCTAATAACAATTTGTTTTTTGATGTTCTAAAAGGATGACGAAGCTGCAACCAAATGGCCCTTATTAGCACGGCTGTAACAGATCTACAAGGGCATTAAACATATTGACTTGAAGATGCCTCCAGGGATTGTGGGCCAAGTGGAGTATCCCTACACGATTGACTATAAAGATCTCAAGCAGTTTATCAGGTTGGAGGAGATAGATGCAGGCTGGGTCAAATTTGCAGTCCGGTAAGTTTTTTTTCAATTTTCCCATAGAATTCATTTAGTGGTTTTTTGTTTTCATACATTCAAGAATTGATTCCTAATTTTAATTCTATTATAGCACCTTCCACGATCTCTGCGCAAACATGGAAAGAGGTAATTGGTATGGATTCTTATGTCCTGCGAATACGACAGGGGATACTTGTACTGTGGCGCATAGGACTCACTATGTCGGCTACCAAATGGCACAAACCAAACTTCGTTGTTATCTAGCACCCATTGTCCAACGGTTCGTATTTACATTTTGTCAATTTCAGAAGTTTACTAAATAATTGTCTTCTCACTCATCTAACTTCATTTTAATGTGTATATGTTGTTAAAGAA
Organism: Inga oerstediana; assembly: GCA_963210345.1. Classification (NCBI taxonomy): domain Eukaryota; kingdom Viridiplantae; phylum Streptophyta; class Magnoliopsida; order Fabales; family Fabaceae; genus Inga; species Inga oerstediana. Next base: position 73,076,139 of record OY723399.1, on the reverse strand, counting down.
ACCACTGGACTTTGTGTGTTATATGTCCCCGCCGCAACGTAGTCTATTGGTTTGATCCCTTGAGTAACAAGCCAGACAGAGATACAAAATCCGTCTTCGACACGTAAGTTATCCTGTTTGTATTTCATTGACAACAAAAATAAATGAATGGTTCTAATTTCTGTTCATTTTGCTTTTCATGATAGTGCTTGTCAAACATATAGAATCCTAGGTGGGTCACGCGAGGGTATGGTTGTTAAAAAGCCAAAGTGGTTTTATCCCATAGTAAGTACATTCGATCCTACATAATTGTTTCATTGACGGTCCTTTTAGACATACCTTTATTGATTTTAACAACCAATTGCATCCCTTTGATTAAAAGTGCCCTCGGCAACCTGGCAACACTGAATGCGGATATTATGTTATACTTTATATGTATAACATAACTCAAAGTGGAATTACTAGCGATTTTGAAAAGGTAATCGCTTCTTCATTCTCAAATGATAATATTTTTGGTGTTCTAATCGAAATGCTAATTAATTCATTTGCTTGAGATTCATTTCATCAAAGCTTATTACTTTCTAATTTTCAGATTTTTGATAATCAAGATGCCTACCTACGTGAAGACCTTGATTTGATCAGAGATCTTTTGGCTGGACATCTTCTTCAACATTTAGAGCAGTAAACTTGTTATTTTATATCAGTTTGTACTTGTGTGATGACAGCGTTTTGACACTTTCTGGTTGTTTTTTGTTGATTTATATAGTAGTAGGTTGCATGAAAGGTTATTGTATGTATATATAGTAAAGATTGTAGTGCTGGATGTCCTTACTAGTTTGTAACGGACAGTGTGGTTTATGAATCCATCTTTTATTCTGTTTCTGCAGTTTCAATTCGTTGGGTAATACAGAATGTAAATTATGGTATAAAAAAAAAACCTAACTTTTAGACGTCCCAAATTAAGAATTGGGAGGCCTAAAGTCCCCCAGGTGGAACTTTAGGCGTCCCAAATTAAAATTTGGGAGGCCAAAAGTCCCCCAGGTGGGACTTTAGGCGTCCCAAATTAAAATTTGGGAGGCCTAAAGTCCCCCACCGTGGGACTTTAGGCGTCCCAAATTAAAATTTGGGAGGCCTAAAGTGCCCCAGGGTAGGACTTTAGGCGTCCCAAATTGTAATTTGGGACGCCTAAAGTCCCACCCTGTGGGGACTTTAGGCGTCCCAAATTACAATTTGGGACGCCTAAAGTCAGACTTTAGGCGTCCCTACCATTTGGGACGTCTTTTGTCTCAACTTACTACGCCCCCAGCATATACGTCCCCCCGTTTTGGGACGTTAAAAGTGCCAAATTTGGGAGGTTAAAGCCCCTTTTTGTAGTAGTGAAGCTAAGAAAAGTCCCTTTGATTTATAAGTTAAATGGAGTGAATTAGAAGAAAAGAGGAAGGAATTAGGGGATGATAAAATTATTTGTTTAAATAATGGTATATGATTTGAAGTGTTACTTTGAATGCTAACTAGTGCAAAAGGAAAAAATGTTGACTCCATTCACACACTCATACTTAAGAATTCTTGAAAAGCATGTTTTAAATCTATGAAGTATTCATCTTTGCATATTATACTCATTTCTTGTTTAATATAATTACTTGAGCAGATTATGGGGATAAGTTTTTCATACATAAATAATGAGTAATTGATTCATTCAATGAGGATAAACTTCTTTGCTTGAGGATAAGAAAAAGGTTAAGTTTGGAAGTGTGTTAACTCATAAAAATTGATAACATTCCAGCACATTGTTCTCTTTTCACTTACTTTTGAGTACAAATTGTGCATATATAGAAGAAAATGTGATAGAATAAAAGAAAAGTTCAAATCATGAGTTAAATGCATACAAGTAGGATTATCTCTTAAAATTAAAGAGCTCATGATGTCCTCCTCCTTGTTAGTGAAAGATAACAAGTCGTAAAAGCTCTCAAAGACCAAGGAAAAGCTCAATGAACTAGCAAGGAAGCTGCTGTGTTGTTGGCCTTAGCCAACAATACATGTACTGAAGCCAATGGAGAATTTCACTCACTGTGTCATGCTTCAACCAATGGCATATGTGCTAAAGCAGACAGGGTTAGAACTTACTATGTCATATGCTTTAGCACTCAACCCTGTACTGAAGCCAACGAGGACCAAAACTCACTGTGTCATATGCTTCAGCACACTCAGCACACAACAGAAAATGCAACCATAGGTTTTACTTGCTAAAACGCATGTGAAGGATATTTAAGCAAGGGATAGGCCAAAATTATGTCTTTCTTTAGTTTTTAAGTGTTCCTAGGAGTTAGGTGTGTTAGGGTTTTGTCTCCTTGAAGAGTATTGAGCTTAGGTTGAAGTCTAAAAGAGATTTGGGACTCCAATCCTTGGTTTTTTTCATTCTTCTTCCATTTCTTTGCTTAGTTTTTCATATGGCTTTAATTATTATGCATAGTTGTAGCTCTTTCATGACTATGTGTAGCTAGGCACCTCATTTTAGGGTTGTTTTGAACCCTTGTATGGATTAAGTACTCATTTTCCCTTTTATATTTGTGATTAATGAAGAGTTATTCTAATTTTACTCTTTACTTAAAACTTCTTGTTGATTGGCCACCAATAAGATTGTTGGGTTCACTTGATTAATGCTTGAGAGAGCTAGATTGAGTGTAGAACTTGAGTTAAATCGTGTGAGAGCTTGAAATTTATTAATTGAATGGATAGCTTTGTTAATGAGATAAAGATACACTCATTGACCTCACGTAGCCAAATAAGATTTGCAATGAAAATCAGGGTTTAATTAGTTAATTAAGAGATTAATGAATTAATTAAACTATGCACCTATTTGGAGGTTTGAGAGAGCACCTATAGGTAATTTAGTATCATTGGCTAGTGTAATCTCTAATTAAGTAGCATATATTTGGGGGGACTTGAGAAAGTGCTTTTGAAATAAAAAGGGGATAAACAATCCTAAGTTTCATCTAATACTTGAATTTAAAGAATCATTTGCTTTTATAAATTTTTAGTCTAAAGATAGTTTTAAATTTCTCTTTCACCTCAACCCATATGTTTTAGTTCAACTTGATCAATTTTAAATGATTTCATTCAATCTAATTAAACATATGGTTACATTAACTAGCTCACTTTCATTATAGTCTTTGTGGAATGATACTCTTTCTCTCACTAAAATATTACTTGCGACCCGTATGTTTGTGGAAGCTAAACGACGAACAGATGTATTTATATATCTCTTTTAGATTCTCTCTATTATTTTTGTTGCTGCTATGGTTGATGGAGAAAATTATTTCAGCATTTAGGAATCCAAAGTACTCTTGGTAATGGTTGTGTTTGTTACTTTGAATAATGATAACCCTAATTCAGATTTGGCAATTTTTTTTTTTTGTTGAAATAATAGGAAAACACAAATGACAGTAATTAGAAGATGTGGCTAGCTAGATTAAACCATGTTATAATTTTGAATTATGATAACTCATTGATTCAGGGAGATAAAACAAAATTCAGATTTGGCAATTTTTTCTAGAAATAATAGGAATAACACAAATGACATTAATTAGGAGATGTGGCTATTATCTAATAGAGAAAATTAATAATTTAATCCTTATAGTTTCATTGAGATTGTGACTCAGTCCTTAAATTCAACTGGTTGCGACTTATTCCCTAAAATTTCCTAATTTTTATTAAAATCTTAGTCTCTTGTGACTTGTCCTATATGGCACTCACATTATTTAAATATGCTAATTTGGCATTGTTACCCATGCCACATCAGAAAAATGTTGCTCCTGTCTCTTCTCCCATCTCTATGCCGTACCTTTCACTTTCTTCTTCCTCTCCTTGCTGACTTTTTCTTCTTCCCTGCCACACCTGCCATGACTAGGGACAACAACAGAAGAGGGGAGAAAAGAGAGGAGCAGCATTTTTTCTGATGTGGCATAGGTAACAATGCCAAATTAGCAAACTTAAATAATGTCAATGCCACATAGGATGAGTCACAAGAGACTTAGATTTTTTTAAAAAATTAGGAAACTTATGAACTGAGTCATAGGGATAGAGTTGCCCAGTCAGTTAAACTATAAGAATCAAATAAATAATTTTCCCAATTTATAATATTCATATCTTTTTCAGTTATTTTTCATCTAAACTTTCTTTTTAAATAATTATCCAAACAAGTTTCAGTTTGAAAATAAAAAGTCACTTATATTACCGTCAATTCAAACATAAACCACATTATACTATCTAACTTCTACCCTAACTTAAGTTTCCAAAAGTCACATTTGCTAAGACTAATCCAAACAAGCACTTAGTTGGCTACAAAGTCATAAATAGAATTCTAAGCCAAAATTGGCTTTTTTAGACGATAAAAAGTGACTTATGATGATTTTAATATCATACCAAACATGATCTTATTTGACATGCAAATATGTTTTTAATTGTTTTTAAGCAAGTGATTGAGAGTTTGATTCCAAACATTCTCATAGATGGTGGAGGTTTTTGTTTTTTAAGCAAGTGATTGAGAGTTTGATTCGAAACTCTTGATTTTATTTTTTGGTGATAGATTTTTTTCTTTGGGATTGGCAAGCATGGCTTACAAGCAGGGATTGAAGTATCAAACCCTGTTAAGTGCCATCAAAGGAAGCCTACATACCATTGCGCTACTAAGGTGCTAGCTTGGTAATAGATTCCAAACTCTTGATTGTACGTAACATGTATCATAACAACAAGCTTAATAAAGTTAGTTTTATGGGTTATAGAATCTCTCCAGTAATAAAGAATGTGTAAGAAAAGGAATGGCATGAGATTCTCATTCGGTGCTCAAAGGTATGGTGAGATTTATCAAACCTTGTAAATCTAATTCATATTGTCCAAATTTAATTTATTTTTAGTTTGCAATCTCTTGAATGGTAAAGCCCCCCCTAAATGAAAGTTATAAGGAAAAATTCTAAAAAAATACTATTTGAACTTATAAAACCTAAAAAAGTCTATTAAGACATGGAAATAACAAATAGATCACAAGGGAGGAATCTAGAATTTTTAAATATTGTGCTTTTACCAAAACGCCCCTCACTTTTTTTAAAAAAAAGGGGGCAAGGTCCCTTACTAGCCAGAGATCCGTCGGCAGCCACCACCATATCGGCAGGCTGGTTATCGAAGCTTTGATGACAGCTTGAGTAATGCATTTAACTACTTGGGTATTGAGATTGACAACTTGAACTCTTTAAGACCTATTAGACATGGTTGATTAGTTGAATAAAGGCAATGATAACTTGCGTATAGCCATTCACAACTATGGCATGGAGACTGACAACGTGGGGAGCTCAAGTTGCCAATCTCTATGCTCAAGTTGTCATTACCTTTATTCAACTTGTCAATGATGCCTAATAATGTTTAAGGAGCTCAAATTGTCAATCTCTTTATTCAAGTAGTTGATCACATTACTCAAGTTTTTACCAGAGATCCGACCCAGCACCATCGAGGTTTCTTCGCTTTTAAAAAAAAAACTCAAGGGATATTTCAATAAAAGCACAACATTTCAAAATCTCATATTCTTCTCTTATGACTTGTTTGTCCTTTCCATGTGTCAATAGATATTTTGGAGTTTTCCAAATTCAAATGGTATTTAAATGGAATTTTCCCTTATAAAATTATTTAAAAACATTGTACATCATGTGAGGAGACGATTTGTTATACGATCAATATTTATACCATTTTCTTGATGGATATGTTTGTTAAATATTCATCGTTAGTTGCTAACTTAATTTAAAATTTTCAATAAATTTTTACACCTAAGTAAGATTATGGTGACATGCACATATTTGGGAAAAGTTCATGGCCTCATGAGTAAATTTGGACCTTAATCAAGTCAAGTCTAGCATGTAAACAAATGGATAGTTAGGGCCTGTTTGGATTAACGGTGGCAGAAATGACTTTTTTTTCAATCTGACTTTTACAAACTTAAGATAGGATAAAAATCATATTGTAAATATAATTTATATTTGAACTGACGATGGCAGAAGTGACTTTTTTTCAAACTTAAATTTATTTCGATTATTATTTGAAAAGTAAGTTGATATGGCAAATGAATGAAAAAGGCATGAATCTTATTAAACAGGGAACGAAAAATCGGACCGGGCAATGAACCAGTCACAACACAGGCTCAAGGGTTAATGGGTCAACCGAGATCTAACCGATAGTTGAATTGGTCATGTTAAAATATTATAATTTATTAGTGGCCATATATATTAATATTTTTTTAAACTTCTATAAATAAAAATGAAAAATTTTAGGAAAAAAAATGCTTAAAATCTATTAGTATTAGTTATAATGCCTATACTTATGCAATGATATCTCCTTTCCTATAATTATTATATCTTTTTAAATAATTATTTGCATTGTCTTCTTCATTTGTTTTAGATTTATTCTTTATTTACCTACTTTTCTCTTTATTTTGATCTTCAATCTTCCATTTTTCACTAAAAAATAGCACAAAATAACAATTAAAAAAATGAAACCGATCCAACCGATCTCACAGTTCAATGAGCAAACCAGACCAGACCACTGACCGGTTCCTGGTCAACCGGTCGAACCGAACGGTTTGATCCGGTTTTTTGTTCACTATTATTAAATACTATATATAATTTTTTTTATTTGTATATTGTGATATTTTAAAAGAAAAATTAAAATTGAAATTAGATAAAACAAAATTATTATTAAAAAATTTGAAAAAACTGAAATATTGAATTAAATATATTTAAAGGATAAAAGTTAAAAAGATTTAGCATATCATTAGAAAAAATATGTAAATACTAAAAATAATTTAATTAGATGTATTCAGTAATTCAATAAATAAAAATATGAAAAATCACACATTGAAGGGGAGAGGAAAGACGGCTTGCTCGGACCAGCACCTAGTGGTGCAACGGTCATGGAGTTGGTCTTAGGCCACTCATTCCCCCTCCCCTCATGGGTTCGACCTATGCCTATGTAATCAAAAAAAAAAAAAAAAAAAGACGGCTTGCTCGCAAAACAGAGTAGCTCAATTTGCTGCTCCCCATAAGCCGTAAGAAGTGGCTTATGTTCTACTATGAGTTAGGAGTCAAAGTGTCTTATCATCTGTGTCGCTACCCAAACAAGAGCTTGGAACTTTAGGGTGTGTTTGGTTTGAGGGCAGGGTAAGGGAAAGGAAGAGAAGGGTAAGTAAATTATAATTTTAGATAAAAAAACATAAAATTTGCCCTATTATTTTTTTAAATTTTGGATTTCCGTCTAAAATTTACCCTCTTATTTCTTTTAAATTTTGGATTACCGCTTAAAATTTAAATATCTTCAACCCAAAAAGATAATTTACCCCTCCCCTCCCTCCCCTAACCTCCCCTCGAACCAAACACACCCTTAATGTATTTTTTTACTGTTAAACTTCGCTTTTTCTCCCACTTTCTCAAACACAACCGTAGTGGATGTGGACAGGCGGTGAAAATCAAAGTCAAGCCAGCACATTTTCATGGCAGTTCGTGGCTTACTGCATCTGTGAGAGGTAACCTTGTAATCCTAAATGGAAAATATTCTCCCGCCAATTCCATTGAAAGACTTCCATGGGTATCGCTCACTCAATGACCACGATCCACGATGTCTTATGTTTACAATGAAACACAGCGTCCATTGAAAATATTTTTTGGTTTATGAGATCATAAGTAACCGAACCCCAAACACTTGTAAAATGAAGCACCCCTTGAATCAGGGGATCAAAATAAACCTCTTTCTTTCATCTCTTTTCCAACAACACAAACATTCTCTTTTTCATACTCAAGCCAACCTCATTCGGAACCTACAAAATTATAAGGATTTCACCTCTGTAACATCGACCCATTCATACGTTATCAAATCTGGATTCTGGGACGATACCTTCACCATCAACCATCTTTTAAATTCATATGTTAGGCTGCCGAGAATTGACTGTGCACACAAGATGTTTGATGAAATGCCTGAACCAAATGTGGTGTCCTGGACCTCGCTTATGGCTGGTTATACTGGTGAGGCTCGACCTGAATCGACACTTTTACTATTTCAGAAAATGAAAGAAAGCTCTGTTCTGCCCAATGAGTTTACTTTTGCCACTTTGACCAATGCTTGTTCACTTTTAGCTAATCTCAAGGTAGGTAGAAGTATTCATGCTCTTATTTTGGTCATGGGTTTTGGGTCCAATCTTGTTGTGTGTTCCTCCCTTATTGATATGTATGGGAAGTGCAATAAAGTTGATCAAGCTAGGATTATTTTTGACTCAATGTATAGCAGGAATATCGTTTCATGGACTTCAATGATCACGGCATATTCTCAGAACGCGCTAGGACACCATGCCCTTCAATTGTTTAAGGAGTACAATAATTTGAAGTTGGGCATTCCAAATCATTTCATGTTGTCCAGTGTAATCAATGCTTGTGCAAGTTTGGGCGGTCTTGGTGCTGGGAAAACTACTCATGGGGTTGTGATCCGTCTCAGACATGATGCAAATGATGTGATTGCAACTGCACTTGTGGACATGTATGCCAAGTGTGGCTGCATTAATTACTCTGAAATAGTGTTCAAGAGAATCCAAAATCCCTCTGTAATTCATTACACATCGATGATTGTGGGTGCCGCAAAGTATGGAGTTGGGACACTATCTCTGCAACTTTTTCAAGAAATGATTGATAGAAGAATCAAACCCAATGATGTGACCTTTGTTGGAGTGCTACATGCTTGCAGCCATTCAGGTCTAATAGATAAAGGGCTTGAACTGCTCAACTCCATGAACAGCAAATATGGAGTGAAACCTGATGCTAAGCATTATACATGTGTTGCCGATATGTTAGGCCGTGTTGGTCGTGTTGAAGAAGCCTACCAATTGGCGAAATCTGTCAAAGTTGAAAACAGCGAGGAAGAGGCCATGTTGTTGGGCACTCTTCTTTCAGCTAGTAGGATTCATGGAAGGGTAGACATTGCCCTTGAAGCCAGCAAAAGGCTGATGGAGTCCAACCCTCAAGCAGCAATGCCTTATGTTACCTTGTCCAATGCATATGTATTAGCTGGGGATTGGGAAAATGCGTATACTCTAAGATCTAGAATGAAACATACTGGAATTAGAAAGGAGCCTGGGTGCAGTTGGATTGAGATAATGGAATCAACATACTTGTTTTATGCTGGAGATGTTTCAAATTGTGTTCAAGGGAGTGAGATTCTGAGATTTCTTAGGGAATTAGAAGAGAGAATGAAGGAAAGAGGATATGTGGGGGAGACAAAAGGGTTGGTGTTTGTTGATGTGGAAGAAGAGGCGAAAGAGCAAATTATGAGTTTGCATAGTGAGAGATTAGCGTTGGCTTTTGGATTAATGAACACTCCTAACGGAACCATAATCAGAATAATGAAGAACTTGAGAATGTGCAGGGGTTGTCATGAGGCCTTCAAGCTGATTAGTGATATTGTAGAGAGAGAGTTCATTGTTAGGGATGTGAACAGATTTCATCACTTCAAATATGGCTTGTGCGCTTGCAGAGATTTTTGGTGAAGATATATGTCATACAATTTCTATATTTCTCTGGAAAACACACAGTAAGTAATTTAGCACTGAAACACTACAAAATGTTAGGGATGTGAACAGATTTCATCACTTCAAAAATGACTTGTGCGCTTGCAGAGATTTTTGGTGAAGATATATGTCATACAACTTCTTTATTTCTCTAGAAAACACACAGTAAGTAATTTAGCACTGAAACACTACAAAATTTGCATCCCTTGTCACTCAATAAACAGGATTCTTATCCTTCGTTTTGATCCATAACATTCAAGGGTGAAAGTATTGTGCGCTTACCCGCTTTGAAGAACCTGATCAAGGTACATTACAAAATTTGCTATGCATTCTCAATTTTGTACACATGAAAAAAAAAATTGCTATCTCTTGCCTCTTTCCCAAGAAGGCAAGGTGCTATCTTCCATTAATATCCGTTTCATTTTTGTTCCAAGACTGTTCTCTGAGATGATTTGTGGCATCGCTTGTTCATTTATCAGCACCTCTTTGTTATTTAGAAGTAATTATACTATTTCCAAGTCAATTTTTCTGTGAAAACTTCTCTACTAGCCACTGCAGAACAGAAGATGGCATAATTTATTGTGAAAGTGAATAAACATCAAAAATTGATTCAGAAGTTGGATGATGAGATATTGAAGGTTTAGGTTATTTACTATGCAAAATTGTGTATCACACTCCATCTAATTATAACCCTCATGCTTTGCTCTGTTTTTTGAAGACACTTTTGTTGATTAGGATGACATTTTCACTTGTATTAATTTAGAGCACCTACCATACCCCCTTTGACACAGTTTATAGAGCTACCAAAGATTGCAAAGGAACTTCTCTTGATGATTGAGAACTTTCAGAGGCTGATGAGGCTGAGGCATCTAAGGTAAACTTTACTTATGCTTCCATTTTAACTGTATCTTGTGTGGTCTTCATTGTGTCTTAGTCCTGGTCGACATGTTTAACAATTCCTCTATAGTGTTGGCTCATTACAAGGATGTTCTTTTGCGTATTATATTCTACAATCTAATAGCAAACACTTGCATTGAAATTGTTTTCATATTGCCGAGAATTTTGTTTGGATCCTGGGACTATGTCTTGAATACATTAATACATCATTAACTCTTTCTTTCTTTTCTGGATGAAATATTACTAGCGTTGCATTATTTGCTGATAAAAATTGATCTTGCAGATGCTTGAACCTTTGCTTTCTTTTTTACAATTGAATTACCTTTTCTGGCCTTTCACTGACTCTAAACATTTTGTTTCGCTGCAGTCATGGTTCAGAAGAATCCCTCCTGATTGGAGAAAAAATTTCTAGTCTTCCATGTGTACTGTATTGGATTTACAACTCATTTTAGTTATTTCTGAGAGTGGATGAAGATAACATTGTTAATATATATTTCTCCCAAGTGAGTATAAGATATTCTGTACATATAAGAGATAGGTTTCTTTCCTGTTTTTGCTACATAACTGAATTGAGAAAATATAATTATTGTTGTCCTCCGCAATAACCTCATTCAAGAACGTTTCTTATGCATACATTTGTATGCGTGCCATCCATGTAAAGATCTAAAGTCTCAAGCATCAGGCTTTACATGCTTTTGCCTTTTGGATTATATGAGAGAAAATATTATAAAAGGAAAAATGTGTCACTAACGACAGTTTTGGGGAGCGAAAGTTCCATCATGTCCTCATTGAAAATGGGGCATAATTCTGTTGTGGAGTGGTCATCAAATCAGCTGGGGGTTGGAGAACCTCTTGATGACCTAAGGCACTTTTGTTACAAACCACCTAATTAGAACCCTTTTATGCTTTGCTCTTTCTTTCTTTGTTTTCCCCCCTAAAGGCATTTTCACTAAATAGGATGGCTTTTTGTATTTTGAAGCACTAACTTGCCCCATTGATACAGGTTATAGAACTTCCAAAGATTGTAAAGGAACTTTTCTTGATGACTCTGAACTTTCAGAGGCTGATGGGAGTAAGGCATTTGAGGTAAACTGTAAACTGATGGAATATGACAACAATGATGGATCCTTGATCAGGAAGATTTAGCTTTAATTTTATGATTTCATTTATTAGAATTTAGATTATGTTTTAAATAAAAAATTTAGATTTGGTTTAGATTTATTAGATTATTTCCTATCTAGTCCAGTTTTCTATTTTTATAATTTCTTTTGCTTAAGGCGTAATTTGTTTGGGAAACCCTCAAACCATGGTTTCAAAAGTCATTTTCCTTAAGTTGAGACAAAACTTCTCTCATATACTTATCTCGTAAATGTAAAAGCAATTCTAAAAAGCTAAAATAAACTAGCACTAAGTTAAATTTAGGTCCTTGGGACTTCATAAATAGAGGAGGGATTATTCTTATTTAAAGCCTTTAGATGAATTGAATAAAACTATTTATTTTTCATTCACCCTTTATCTCAAGTTCTTATCTTCTCCTCTATTTGTCTATTTTCTCTCTCCTTTCTTGTTGTTCTCCATCCTTTCCTCTCTCTCCCTCCTTCCATTCTACATCATAAAGTTTATTCATGCTTCGAGTTTGACCCTATCTTATGCGGTCGTTATTATGTCTTTTTTCCGGTGGGCAACAATTCAGCATCAATGTTGACTCACTCAAAAATGTTATTCTGCATATTATAATTCTACAATCTAAGAGCAAACCCTTGCACTGAATTTGTTTTCATATTGCCTTGAGTTCTTGTTTGAAATCTGGGACTGTGTCTTAGATACATTAATGTATCATTAACTCTTTATTTCTTTCTTTCCTGTTTGTGGGGATGAAATATTACGTGCATTGCATTATTTGATTAAGAATGCGCTTCCAGATATGCTTGAACCTTTACTTTCTCTTTTTATATCAGATGATAAGTTTCATTTTACTAACAATTAGATGGATTTCACTGACTCTAACCCATTTGTTTCTTTGCAGCCATGGTTTCGAGGAATTCTGTCATGCTAAGACAGACTCAACCATTCATTAGTGGGTCCACATCTGGACAGGTGGCACAGGAGGACAACAGAACACGTGGACAAATGGGCAATGCGCAAAAGAGAACTAGACTCTGCCACAAACCGTTTAGAGTTTAGATAGTAGTGGCTATATATTGGCTATTGGTATGGGAAAAAAGGGGATCAAGGAAGTTTTGGCATCTCTTATCCCTGTCAAGAATTTTATTTTTTGCCAATAAAAGGGCGTGTGAAACACGCAAGGACTCACTAGCTAATGGAAGCCTATGCCTAAAATCTTCAAAGAGAGTAGCTCTATACTCTGTAAGAGGAATATTCATGGTGATGGCTTTAACATCCCTTTGATGACCTTGGGGAGCAAGAGAATCAACTCAACAGTTAGCCTCCTTGTGCTCATCTAGTATTCTTTGTTATTCTGTTGATTAGACTAAGCTGGAGATTTACTGATATATGTAATCAAACTGATATTACCAGTGATTAATTACAGTACTTTTCTATTCCAGCTACATTTTCTTCTTGTCATGCTGTAAATTTGCTTGACTTATTGGTGAAAAAATTGCTAATCTTCCATTATGTGCACCGTAATGGCTTAACAACTCATTTTAGTTTTTATTTCTCAGAGAGAATGAAGATAAGATTATTAATAATGTCTTTGGTCCTTAATATATGATTCGGTTGACTAATTTGGAGAGATTAAAAGAGCTAAATAAATTATTTAAATACAATATATGTTACTCAATTCCTCTAAAATACTTATGTGTATAGTTAAATTATATTTCAACTTATAACTTAAGCAAATTAGTTTGAAGAAAAACGATTCATACAAATATTTTAAAGTCATTTATTTAGTTTCCTTAACTTTCTCATATTAGTCAACTTGGTCATATATCAAGTACTAGATGTATTGCTAATTTAGAGAGAAGGGCAAAGGTAGGGGTGAAATAAAAAAGTAAACGTTTTATTAAAAAAAAAAAAAATCTATCTTTCAAAGTTTCGGTGATTAAATAACACATTTCCAAACAATGATATAACTTGTTGCATCCAATGAGCCTATGGATGAAAACTTTAAGCAACGAATATATGTTTTGGGAAATTTTCAAAAATGTGTCTATATATATAATACATATTAAAATATAAAAGAAAAGCTTTAATTTATTCTAAATCTCTTCCCCTTTCCCTCTTTGTTTTCACATCATAATAATTTTTCCATTATTTAGGCACACATGACAAAACAGGCCTTCAGTTATATAATGTGCGCAAATTTATGATTTAAAAAAAAGTAAATATTAAATAGTAAATGGAGTGCTCGCATGTTTATACAACGTCTGTTGTCTAGAACACATACTTTATATAATAAGGTTTATGAGCAAGCGTCACCTAGTCGTTGTAGTATAGTGGTAAGTATTCCCGCCTGTCACGCGGGTGACCCGGGTTCGATCCCCGGCAACGGCGCTATTTTTATTTCGATCCCTTGCAATGGCCATTTTTATTTTGCTTCGCATTGTTTTCCCTTTAAAAGAAAATTCAAAAAGTGCCCTTTCTTCATCCTAGCATTCTAGGGCTTTTGTCTCTTTCCCGGGCATCGAAGTCTAAAATCTCGACCAAGAAACATGAACCTTTGTGCTTCATTATCATCAACAAGCTTCCCCAACTTGAATCGTTGCTTCCGCTTCTCAAAGCCTTTAGTTTCATTCCCCTCTTCGCATGGTCTACTGTCTTTCTTTTGCCCTAAGAATTCTCCGGCCATCGCAGCTTCGATAACCACAGATGCAATGAGCACGGAGCCTGTGAAGCCCAAGAATAAGGACCCATGGTTAGTCGTTGGCCTTGGAAATCCAGGCAAGAAGTACGCCGGTACTCGCCACAATGTCCGTACACATCTAGCTTGGCTTTCTCTGTTATGTTCTTCCCCTGACTTTTCCAGTTTCAGTGATAATTTTAAAGTCCAGTGCCACGGCCACCACAGTAGTAGCTGTTGTGCCTGGGAGGATTGTCTCATTAAGCAATAGGTGCTTACGAAAGTCACTAATTTTAGAGTTCAGATTGTCTCAGCTCAACTGCATCTGTTCACTGTTCTAATATTTATAATTTGGTGCATCCTTTTTCACTAGCACTAAAATTATAATATCTTCCAGGCAATTTGACTTGTTTGGCTTTGGCAGCGTTGGGTTGAAAATTAGAAATTGCTTGACATCTGAAGTTACTGGGTAGGTCTAGTGGTAGGGGTGTCAGTTGGCAAGAACTGTATTGGATTCAAATCTCTTCTACATCATGGGCCAAAAAAAGTGGATTTATTGGAAATCCTATATATACTAATGCGAATTGGGTACTCCATTTTGTGATTGCTTGTTGCACAAGTTAAGTTTGAATAGATAAGATGTCTTTTATGTAGTATCATATGTTCCCTTACGTACTGCTTTTAAGAAACTTACTCCCTCTTTAAAGTATACTATGTATACCTTATGAAATAGAAGAAAGTGGTTTTCATATCGTTCGTTAGAAACTACTAGCAGTTTATGATGCCTTGTATTTGATAGGTTGGGACTTGGATCCAATTTCAGTATTCTTTCGCTGACTTCATTTCGTATCATCATTCAAGGTGGGTTTTGAGTTGGTTGATGCTATAGCGGAAGCTGAAGGAATACCTATGAGCAGTGTTTCCTTTAAAGCCCTGTTTGGAAAAGGTTGAAACTTTCTTGTTCTCTCTTATTAATTTGGCGATCATAGAGGCATGGCAGTCAAGTTAGTAATTTTTGTTGCTAGTATGCTATGGCTGCTTTATTTTTTTCCTTGGTTATTTTTGTTTTGATCATATATTCATATTTATAGTCAAGTTGAATCAAAGAGAAATTGTATGCCAAACAGTAAGCTGTCTATATTTGAATTAATGCACTGTACACATTATGGCCCAAATTGCTGTTATTTTCGTGAACTTTTGGCTCAGTTAAATTTTTCAGACGGCTTGTCTGCCTACATCATTATAATTTAGATTTCAGAATGTTAGGGAGAGAAGAAAAAAGATGTCATTAAAATATTTGGAAATAATTATTCGGGTTGGGCAATGCATTTTAATGAAATTTGTTTTCCTATTTCAGGTGTTATAGGTGATGCTCCAGTTATACTTGCAAAACCTCAGACTTTCATGAATTCAAGTGGTGAATCTGTAAGTATGTTGGCCATAGAATTCTCATATACTACTGCTACTATAACAACAACAACAACAAAGCATTATCCCACTAAGTGGGGTCGGCTACATAGATCGCACAACATTATTATATTCTATCGTAAACTAGATCTTTGGATAGATTATTAACCAAAAGAGCCTGTTCTATAACCTCAATGAATGTTCACTTCGATTTTCTTCGACCTCTTTTAAAAGTACTCCATACTGCCTGATCAACTCTCCTCACTGGCACACTTAATGGCCTTTTTTGAATGTGTCCAAACCACCTCAAACAATTTTCTACTATTTCCTCTTCAATAGGTGTCATTCTGACTCGTTCGCGTTTATGATCATTACAAATCTTATCTTTTCTTATATAACCATACATCCATCTTAGCATTCTCATCTCAACTACCCCCACTTTATGTTCATGTTGTCTCTTTAAAGCCCAACATTCACTACCATATGGTATTGCTGGTCTTATGGTATTACGATAAAACTTCTCTTTTATCTTATCAGGTACTTTCCTATCACAAATAACTCTAGTAGTTTTTCTCTACATACACCAACTAACTTGAATTCTATGATTAACATTTCCATCAATTTCACCATCTTGTTGTATAATTGATCCCAAATATCTAAACCTTATCATTTGTGAAATGACTTGCCCTTCCAATGTTGACTAGAGAATACTGGTTTTATGACTGTCAATGTGATGAATCTGCAGGGATTTAATAAGATCCCATGACATCAAGAATAAGCCTTATTCCACTAGGTGGGGTATAAGATCCCATGGCATAGAAATGACAAATTGTTGAAGAAAACAGTCATGATTAAATAATTTGGCTGTGTTTAACATCACTTAGAGTGGCCTTGTTAATGTGTGTTTTCCTTTATTACCTTTATTTTGAGGCTGACTGGGGATCAAATCTATTTTGAAGGTTGGGGCCATTGTTTCATATTACAAGATTCCGTTGAAGCAAGTACTTGTGGTATATTCTCTATGCTATCCCATCGCATGTTCTTTTTGTTCAAGACTTGCAAAAGTGATGTGGAGTATTTTAAGCAAGGTTGCTGAACCCGGACCGGACCGGCCGGTCCGGCCCGGAAACCGGCGAACCGGCGGGTAAACCGGTCCGGTCCGGGTTCACATTTTTAAAAAAAAAAAATTTTACATTTTTCCTTTAGAATTTTATACTATAAGTCTAAAATTTTCAATTTCTCACCGGTTTGGTCCTGATTTAGCTCCGGTTTGGCCCCGGTTTGACCCACTGACCCTTAACCCAGTACCCGACCGGTTCAATGCCCGGTCCGAGTTTTAATACCTTGATTTTAAGCACCATTTGCTACAGCCTTTGCTTAATAAATCTCTTGTACAGTTCTTTGATGACTTAGATTTGCCCTTTGCAAAATTGCGGCTGTTGCCAAAGGGTGGACATGGAGGTCACAATGGGTAATTATGATCTTTTCTTGTACTTGTTTTTCAATGCTGCTTCATTTGTCTAAGTCTAGCCGGGCATCTTATTGAATGTATAAACTACAATATCCATCATGATTTTAATGTCATATACAAGTTTGTACTTCATTTGATAGCAGAAATGTTGCATTTGTCTTAATTTATTATTTCTACAACCATAATTTGGATGTGAAAATGTCTTTGCGTAACTTGATAAATAGTTAGCAGCAAGAACGTTTCATCTGCTATAAAAAATAGTGAGAACCATTCTTGAGGTACTTATAGTTTCATTCAATTTTTAATTTGGTACTTGTGTGTTTTTCTCTCCTTAGTAAATCATTTGATTTTACTCTGATGACACAATTAGCTTTTGCTAACAATGGTAACAGAGCAAAGTTACAAGGCTAATGGTGTTAAAAGAGTCAAATTAAAAGATTTAATAAGAAAAAAACACATGTACTAAATTAAAAATTAAATGAAATTATAGGTACCTCAACAATGGTTTCCCTAAAATATAAATTGGATCAACTTTTAGAAGTCAAATGGTCATTCTAGAAACAAGTAGAAAATATTCTTGGCTATGCAGTGTTTGGCTTACATCACTTATCTGAATAGAAACTAATGAAGCGATTGGAACGTAGCTAAATTTTCCACTGTCTAAACATGGCCATGATTTACTCCTTTTTTCCTTGGTTTAAGGAATGCTTAAACAAGATGTTGAACATGGCACACTGACACTGACAGCTTAACAGTAACATCATAGGTTCAGTAGCGCAAAATTAAAGCATCTCAATTGTCATTAAAGCTACATCTTTCTCCTGAAATTACGTGTAGAGAGCAGATTTAAAATCCTTGCTCATCCTTTCTATTTTACTTTAATTCACAATTTTCAGCCCTTCGTCTTTTATTTTTCCTCAAATTCATCTCAAGTCTCTTCTGTTCTCATCAAGGTTAATGCGATGGTCATTTATCTGAGTAATATTATGCTCTTGTTGGGCTTGTTTCTTGCTGTGGGAAAGAAATGAGGCATTTTCGTTCCTGCTTTTTTGGCAGAATGAAGAGTATTATAAGTCACTTCAAAGGGAGTTCTGATTTTCCTCGACTACGCGTAGGTACGTTCGAAGGGAAGAAATGAAGTTGTTACCTTTATTGCATATTCGCATTCCTTGGCGATGTTTAATTGTGACCAAAATTGATGACTGTTTTTAGGCATTGGACGGCCTCCTGGGAAAATGGATCCTGTAGCATATGTTATGCGCCCCTTCACTAAACAAGAAAAAGAAGAGGTATGTTTTCTTTCTTACCGTTTAATTGACAGAAAAATCCTCCAACACATGGCTTTTGGGTTGTGAATGCTGATATAAAATAATATGTCAGTTGAATTTTACATTTCAAAAAGGAGTGGAAGCAGTACGGATTCTTTTGCTAGAGGGCATTAATAAAAGTGCAACATTCGTTAATACTGCCAAGAAAATAGAGCAAATAGGTTGATGGAAAGCTGGTTTTGAAGATTCCTTCTGGCATTTTAAGAACAGACAAGATGATGACATTTCAAGGATATGGTGCCACGACAAATTCAGTTCTAATTTTTCATTCCTGAGTTTCCTACAGCTAATCATTATGTAATCAATCACATTCATTTTTTTTAATTGAGAAAGTTATAGCCTAAGCAATTTTCTTGGCCTGAAAAAGATTCCAAAAATATATATTGTAAATTAACCGTTTCACGTCATGGTGTTTCTCCTGGGTCTATCTTGTCAAAGGATTCGTTAGTTTGCGGGGAAAACAATAAGTGTATGATTCATTCTTCCCTCAAGAATTTAATTGTGATATATGGTGGTGTTGGTAATGAAACGAAAATAGTAGTATAACTTTTGGTCCTTAACTGTGTCTGGATTATAAATTAAAAAAATTGGGGAAAATCTTCCTTTGAAAATGTCTATCGGTGAGAACGATTTAAATCAAAAGTGCCGGTGTGTACAAAATTTGCCAAGTATTAGTACATTATGTGCAAAAAATTTATAATGTCTTTCTCATTAATAAAATTTTCAATAGGGGACTTTTTCCCAATTTGCCCTTATAAATTTAGTTCTTAAATTGTGACTGAAATGGCTTAGTTTGTATATTTTTATATTCAAAACAATTCATTCTTTATGGTTGGGAACATTAATATGCATGTCCTTCTAGTTTTATTTGATTTTTAATTTGGCCCTTTTTTTAATAAGGTCCTTGTAACCATTTCCCCCTTTTTTATTAGGTCCTTCTTGCTTTCATTGATTTTCAATCAGGTTCTTATAATATTTTTCATACAGTGACATAATTAAAAATCAAGTTAAACTACAAGAATATGACAAAAGAAAGAAAAAAATACTGAGACTTGGATTAATATTTAGGTAAAACTATAAGGATCTAATAACTAGAAAAACAAACCTATCGGGCCATATTAAAAATTAATTTAAGTTTTAAGAACCTGGAAATTAATTTTCCCATTTATAGTTCATTTGAGTTCTTGCACTCATTCCTTATTTAATATAAGACATATTTACATGATTTAATTAAATTAAGATAATTAATTAAGTTAGTTAATATATTATGTGTTTTTTAAAACACTTTAGTCATTTTTCTTAATTCTCTCTTTTTATATTTTCCTTGATTATTGTTGAGGGAGTATTAATTGGAGTAAATTAAGAAAAGATTGATAAATATAAAAATTATATCTTATATTTAGAACTAAAATTAACCCCAAAATATATCATATATTAAGAATAGGATGGAGTAATTCCTTAATGATTTATGGTGAAAGCTGAGAAGCTTCATCTATCTTTTTGTTTTTATTTTCAACGAAACAAATTGATTCTTCACCATGAATAATAACAACTACCTCATTTAGATTTTTATTCTAATATTATTATTTCACTTTGATCAAATATTTGATTAATGACTCTTTGCTTTCCATGATAGAACTATTTCTTTATTCCAGGAGATCAATGTCAATCAGACTAAGAACTCAATTAGTAAAGGCACTCTTTCCTAATCCGAAGACAATTATCGAGAGTTAGAACAATTTTCTTAGAAATACAGAAAGAAATGAAAAGACTTCTTGTAAACCAACAAGAAACAGGTGAGGAAAAAGCTCCAGAATTTAAGGCAATGTTAAAGGACCTTAACCTAACATCATGTGAATCAAATTTTCAAAGTAACTTTGGAAGTTCTTGAAGCATTTATTGTTGACCTACCTATGTCCTTTTTCGTCAATGGCGTGATTGAAGGCTCATCTAATCCTAGTGCCTATTTAATACTCCAAATCCCAATCCTCATTATAAAATAAAGTTGATTTTTTTTAGAGAAATTAAGTAAGCCATTTAAATTATTTTAGAGTGTTTATATTTTTAGTATCCTTAGATTATATATTAATTTATTAATCAAATTAATTAGTTTGGAGAAAAAAATATAAATATAAATACTCTAAAATAATTTAATTGGCTTCCTTAATTTCTCCAAAAAAAGTCAACTTTGTCTTATAATTAGGACCGGAGGGAGTACTATTAAATGTTTATATTTGGAATAGCTTATTTTTTTACTTATAAGTGTGTGTTTGGGATCATTTAATTTTAGAGAATAAGTCCTTATTACGTAAGCCGAGATAAAACTTCTCTCACATACTTACCTCGTATACCGTGAATCACGATTTATAAACACTTATTGCTCAAAAATAAGCTATTCCAAACGAGCACTAAGTGTTTTTCACATAAGTCAAGACAACTCCTCTTAAAAATTTACTTCGTATATCATAAATCATTATTTAACAATACTTATAAACTAAAATTAAATTATCCCAAACAAATACAAATTACTTCCATGCTCATGACTCCTTTGTCCTCCTTACCCCAAATATATATAATATTGCTCAAATCATTACCTGCTCCCCTTAATTTATTCCTATTTATTCCTGCGTGTGCGAAAAGAATCTATTCTATTTTTTTGAATAAAATCATTTAATCACGCTTATATTTGACTTTAAGTACATAGAACTTCTCTATATTTTAAAAGTATATAATTAAATCTAAACCATTAATTCCGTTAAGAATATTTTAAAAGATCCTAAAAATGCATTTTTTTAATTAAAATTTATAAAAAATAAAATTTATTTACTAATTTACCCTTTATACTAAATCCCAAACTTTACGAGTTTGTAAATATTACAAACTTTTGAAAATTTGAGTATGTTTTTTAAAGGGCAATGGTGTAAAAATGCCCATGATTATTTCCAAAAGGAGCATCTAGCATCATGTAAAAATTTTTTGTTTAAAAATACCTATGTGCACTACAAATAGAACCTAAAATGCCACCACGGTTTGGGTCTCCTAATGTCCGTTAACTTATGAAAATGTGACACTTATTTATTCATTCACGTGGATAATATTTGCTGAGTAAGAGGAGGACATGGCAGGTGGTGTTGGTGAGGAATTAAAACCCGATATACCTGTTATGTTGTTCCATTTTTTAATCCCAATTCTGTTGTTCTAATTTTTTTTTTCAAGTCGAGGCTGTGGTCTCCGATTCAAGCTTCTGATTCCTCCATTTAAAGGTAGCCTAATGCTTTTGTTTTTCCGATCAAGGTTGTCGTTTTGTTCTGACTGATTCTCTTCTTCCATTAAAGCTTATCCTTCCTCATAGGCAGTTTATTGACGACGAAAGCAAAGAATGGGCGATAGGAGAAGGGGGGTTAACCGGATGGCGGAGATGCAATCGTCTTCTTGTTCGTCTTCTGGAAGAAGCAGAAGGAGGGTGGTTTTGATGAGGGAACCCAGTCGCGTGGAAGATTACGAAGGCCCGACGGTGTACTGCCATCACATATTGAATTTTTCCACCTTTATTCAAAAATAAAAATGAATCTCTGATATGGGAACAACATGAATCATACAAGAGTTTTCAAGCAAGAACAAGCAGAAATTGATCTTACTTGTCAGAATCTCAAGGACTCAAAAAAGACAAATCTTAGCTAAGGCGTACAAACACCAGAGAACAAAAAATCGGATCGGACCAGCCGGTTCGACCGGTTGAACAGGAAACCGGTCAGTGGTCTGGTTTGGTTTTATCATTGAACCGTCAGACCGGTTAGACCGGTCTAAAACCGGTTAAAACCGGTGGTTCAA
This sequence comes from Inga oerstediana, assembly GCA_963210345.1. NCBI lineage: Eukaryota > Viridiplantae > Streptophyta > Magnoliopsida > Fabales > Fabaceae > Inga > Inga oerstediana. Next base: position 73,053,835 of record OY723399.1, on the reverse strand, counting down.
CCAGTTGGATCGGTTTCATTTTTTTTATTTTTTTGAATTTTAATCTTTTGCTTTTTTAAGGGAAAATGGAAGATTAAAGACCAAAATGAATAAAGAAAGTATAAATCTAAAAAAATGAAGAAGATAATGAAAGCAATTATTTAAAAAGATATAATAATTATAGGAAATGAGATATCATTACATAAGTATAGGCATTATAACAAACACTAATAAATTTTAAGCATTTTTTTTTTCTAAAAATCTTCATTTTTATCTATAGAAGTTTAAAAATATATTAATATATATTGCCACTAATAAATTATAATATTTTAATATAACCGATTCAACTACTGGTTAGACTCCGATTGACCCATTAACCCTTAAATCTATGCTGTGATTGATTCATTGCCTCGTCGGTTTTTCACCCATTGACAAACACCAATGGCTAATTCAACTTTATTACATTAAAGGCCGAGGACACAATAAAACTCTAAACTGGAATTATTCAGAGTTCAGAGTTCACACGCCTTTGGCAAATAAGAGCAGAAGTGAACAGTAACACAATATAACTGACCCAATAAAAAACACAAGGTGAGATCACCAAAAAACTCAAAACCACGATTAATGGGAAGAAAATTTCAAGCTGAGGGACTTGTTGAACCCATTCTTCCAGCTGCCACTGCTACTCTTGCGAACAAGGGATGCAGCCACACCTGCTTTTTCTGCCTCCTTCACAGGCTATGGCTTCTTGCAGAGCATGAAGTTCTGAGCTCCAAATGATCCAATTGAAGCCCATGGACTCAGAGGTGAAACAACATTGAAATTTAGGACAATATAGAACCATAAATTTTCTGAATCACAAATGAATACATATGAAAGTAAAATTCCCAGATGTATTTCCATAGATTGATTGTAACCTACCATCTGATCCAACTTGAGGGGAATAAAGCAAGAAATCACTGATATCAGACCCCAGAACGGGAAGCCGACCCTCACGACCATATAATTTCAGGACATTGTCAATGACCGCAGCGACAAGCTACTCATAAACGACGAAGCTTCTGCCCCAACTCTCCCTCTTTTTTCCCTTTTTTGTTCGATGTCTTTGTTTGTTTTCTTTTGCCCAGAGTCTTGCGCCTATCTTTTTACTTATTTCCCCCAACTTCTGCTAACTGTCCACCTCAGCATCCATGTGTATCCTTCAATTTTACCGTCTCACAATCCACATCATCCCATTTGGTCAATATTTCAAAAAATACGGTCAACGTATAGAACCCAAACGGTGGTGGCATTTTAGATTTTATTTGTAATGTATATAGGTATTTTTGAACAAAAAAATTTTACATGGTGCCTGATGTTCCTTTTAGAAATGATCATAGGCATTTTTGCACCATTGCCCTTTTTTAAATGTTTGTAGAAAAAATGTGAAATTATAAATTACAAATACAATTTCTCAAACCTTTATAGTTTATTATATTTGATGGAAAAAAATATGTGTTTGATATTTTTAGTCATCTAAGAAACTAAAAATAAATAAATTTCAATAAATTGTATAAAAATTCAAAATTATAAATTTTATAATCTCAAAATTAATAAATTTTTAATACATTAGTTAGAATTAATTTTTGGTGTATACAATTGTTTTGTCCATATATATGTGTAAATGATTCTAATGTTAAAGAAGGGTATTTTGGTCAAGAAAAAAGTTTAAAAGTCAAACTTAAAGGTCAACTAACTAATTGAGTGAATGAAATAAAATATCAAAATATAAGAGAGTTAGCGTACATTTTAATTTTAAGGAAAATTTATATAATTTTCAAAATAAAAGGGTGGTCTATGTAATTAAGGTAAAATAAAGGGTGATTAGAATATTTTCCTCTTATTTTTTATCCATGTCTCCAAACATCATCCTAATTCATTGTCTATTTCTCTTAAGAACCATACTTACATCAAGCTCTGATCCTTGTATCTATTATATCAAGTTCTACAATCATACATGACTATATATCCTATATTTTTCATATATGTTTATAGTTAAATAATAATAATACAAAAATAAAACATATGATCACATGTGATTGAAGAATTTGATAAAATAGATATAAGAAACTTAATCTAAATATTTTCCTTCTCTTAATATCATCCTAACATGTTTATATTTGGCTAAGAAATGATAGTCCAATGGGTCAAAAGTTCTAAATAAAAAAAAGGGTCAAAAGTTGGTTTGTATTTGTATTTGGAAAAATTAGAGAGAAATTATAGATAAGTAAATTAATTACTAATAATTTCCTTGAAATTGAGTATTCCCCAAGTTCTCATAAAGAACATCTGCGGAAAAAAGGGGGAAAACCCCCCCAGATTGTTATAAATTTTTTAGTTTGACTCGTAAATATTGAAAAAAAAGTTATATTTTATTACAAATTGAAAATTATTCATTTATAGTGATTAAAGTTTTTCTCTACTTTCATTTTAGTCACAAAAGTTTACCTTGATTTAATATACTTTTTATTTTATTTTTGTTTTGCTCAAACTACACTTTTCAATTTTAATCACTACCATCAATATAACATCTAGTTTAACTTGCACAACAAATAGATCTTATATTAAAGACGGGAGGTAACATATTGTAATATTTTAAAGATGTGGCATTACTACCATTTCTCTTTTGAGCAAAAAGAAATACTAGTGTGTTAATGTCATCGTTGATCCCTATAGTTTAGGGTCATTTTGGTTTTAGTCCATAAAGTTTCAAATAGGTGGTTCTGATATCTTAAGTCTACTCCGTTTCAAACTATTAGTCCCTATAGTTTGAAAAGGACGTTAACGATGTTAATTTTGATGATGTGGCAATGACCCATTAAAGTTTCTTGTGTGGGGGCTGAATGAGCAAGATGACTAGGCGATTTTGCTTACTAGGACATATGGGAGAGAAAAAAGCAAAGAAACATAAAATGCAACCAAATGCTTGAGAGGACCAGTGCATTGGAGAGGCATTGCTGGGATGCGCCAGGAGTTGATATTACGGGATACACCAGCTGATAAGGCGTTAGGATTATTAGATTATTATCTTTATATTTTGTAAATATTCTGTTAATATATTGTTAGATATTTTTAGCTCAGTAGATTACGGTATGCTCCATAAGTTACAACAAATATGGCAAATATCTCGCACACCAACAGCTGAATATTATATGTATGTGGACCCTGATAGATTAATAAATCAAAGCCCTCCCTCTCTGCTTTGATTTTTTTTTTTGAATTTCCTCTCATTTCAATTTTCATGGGTTTAATTACCTCTGTTTTTCCTCGTCAAAATAAGATATGAATTAGAGATTGGTACGTGAGAGAAAGATGAGGTTAATGAGAGAAGAGGAGGAGGAGGAGGAAGAGAGAGAGTTGGAATATAATCGGTCTTTAGCTTCCTTAGAACCAAAAAAGAAGGCTTTATTTGTCGGCATAATTATGATCTCCAATTCCCAATGATAGAGATATGCCAGGTCAATTAATGACACACATGGCTGAGCATGTGACCTTACTCACCAAACTGAAATACAAGCACGTAGAATCTGATATGCTGTTAGCTAATATTATAGATCTTGTAATCTGATCTACTCGTTCGGATACCAAGGGAGGCCGGTAACCATGCCTCTCTATATATATGTACATCACTTGTTCATAATCAATCAATTCAGTCGATTAATACTTTCATATAAATCTTTATGGTATCAGAGCAATCGGCTTGATCCCCACAGAAAACATAGCGAATGACGCTGAACAGCCGACGAGAACTGGTGTCGACCCGACGTCTCCGTATTATCTTCATCCTTCCAATAATCATGGACAAATTTTTGTCAATGAATTGTTAAGCGATGCCAATTATGGAGAGTGGGTAAATGATATGAGCAATGCTCTCTATGCCAAAAACAAATTTGGCTTTGTTGACGGAACTATGATGGCGCCAGCTGCCGACTCGCCTAACCTTGTGTAATGGATGAGATGCGACGCGATAGTCAAAGGATGGCTGAAGAGTTTGATAGGTAAAGATGTTCGAACCAGTGTACGCTATGCTAAAACGGCTCGAGAAATCTGGGTGGACATGAAGGAGAGATTCAGCAAAGGCAGCTCGCTGAGACTGTATAAGCTGCGGTGTGTGATAGCTCTCTTGAGAAAAGAAGGACAGACTATACCAGCATATTACACCAGATTAAAGGGATACTGGGACGAGATGATGTCGATAGCACCATGGCCGAGATGCACGTGTGGCAAGTGTACATGTGAGATCGAAAAACAAGTAGTGGAGATGAGAGAACGTGATCAAATTTATGATTTTCTCATGGGTTTGGATGACTCTTTTAGTGTGATACGGACTCAAATATTAAGCGCTAAACCTGCACCGAGATTGGGCAATGCTTACCACTTGGTGTTGGAAGATGAAAAATAGTGAGAGATATCGTCCGTAATACCCACGACAGAAGCGGCAGCATTTCAGGTACGAACCATGCGAGGGTCCAGTGATCGAAAGGACAAGAAACTAGAAAAGCCCAGGTGTAATCACTGTCAGAATATAGGTCACACCGAAGAACAGTGCTTCGAGTTAATTGGTTATCCACCTGACTAGAAGAAAGGAGGCAGAAATCGAAGAGATAAGAATGGTGCCTGGAATGAGCACCGTGGACAGCCTCGGGCAGTACAGATCTTACATGATGAAGCACCTAGACCAACTATCACACAAGAGTTATATGACAAACTTGTACGATATCTAGACCGTGAAGATGATCAACAGAAAGCTTCCAATTTGCAACCAATGGCAAACATGGCAGGTAACTTAACATATAGTAGACCTTGGGTAATAGATTCTAGAGCCACGGATCATATCACGTGTCATGACACAATTCTTGTCGAAGAAAGCAGTAGCAGAAATCACTTGCCGTTGCAAATCCCAAATAGTCAAAGCCTTACAGTAAAAATTTGGCAAAACGAGGCTCTCAAATAATTTAATTATAGACAAAGTTTTACATATACTCGATTTCAAGTGCAAACTCTTTTCAGTTGGATAGCTAACTAAGGAAAATAATTGTATAGTAACACTTTTTGAACATGGTTGTTTGATGTAGGACTCACGTATGAGGGACCTGATTGGAGTGGGTAGGTTGTGCGATGGCCTCTACATTTTGGAGTCAGTTGGGGGCAGTGTGGCATGCTTTGTGCAGAAAATAAAACTAGAACTATGGCACCAACAGTTGGGTCATGCACCAATAGACAAAATAAAATGATTAGATTTCATCTCTTGTTACAATAAGAATAATTTTCACCATTGTGATTCTTGCCTGCGAGCAAAACAAACAATGCTTTGCTTTCCACAAGTGCAATAAAAACCTCTTCATGTTTTGATTTAATTCATTGTGACATATGGGGAGGATATAAGACAGCATCGTTAAGTGGTGCTCATTATTTTCTTAAAATAGTAGATGATTTTAGTCACGCTTTCTGGGTTTATTTGATGAAGCAAAAATTTGATGCGGGCTAGTATTTACACACTTTTTTGGAAACTCAACACAATAAGATAGTGAAGCAAAAAGGGCGGATAATGGACCTAAATTTCAAACTCACGAGATGCTGAGATTTTGTGATGATAAAGGTGTGCAGATACAAACCACTTATCCGTATATACCTCAACAAAATGGAGTTGTGGAGCGAAAACACTGATACATCCTAGAGATGGCTAGAGCTTTACGGTTTGAAACAGGACTACCTATTACATTATGGGGAGAATGTGTCCTCATGGCCGTACATATAATAAATTGATTACCCACTAGCGCAACAGGACACAAAACGCCATATGAAATACTCTTGGGGAAAAGGCCGAGTTATGATCACATACGCGTTTTTTGCTACAAGGCGTACACACAATAAAAAGCGACAAGTTCGATGAGAGAGGAAAGGCTTGCATTTTCGTTGGCTATCCATTAGCTCAGAAATACAAATTATATGACTTGGCCAATGGGAATGTTCATATATCACGTAACGTTATTTTCCTTGAGGACATATGCCCCTTCAAAGAACATGCGTCTAGTGTCCACGCTCCTACCACACAGGTTCCGGAGGCCATACATGTATATATGATGATGAATATATTGACTCTCACCCCAACTTGATACAACCTGAGCAAGACACTATACCGCAACAAGAGCGACTGGATCAGGGGGAGTCTAATGTTCAAACACGACGCAGCCAACACCATAGACACGCACCCCCACACCTTTCTGAATATGAAGTTGAGCTCCCAAACTCCATTGTTCATCCCCCATCACACAACTCCTCTTCATCAAGCACCTCTACGATACATCCTTTATCTAATTATGTTGCGTATACAGGTTTTTCACCGTCACATGCTGCTTTCTTAATGGCCATCACCTCCAATGATGAGCCCAAATCTTTTACAAAAGCAAATAAACATAAGTGTTGGCGTGAAGCGATGGAAAGAGAGATACAGGCCTTAGAAGCGAATGAAACATGGATTTTAGAGCCATTACCACCAGGCAAGAGGGTCATTAATTCAAAGTGGGTATTCAAGAACAAGTTCAAACCTAACAGAGAACTCACTATACGTAAGGCTATATTAGTGGCACGAGGTTTTACACAAGAAGAAGGAGTTGGCTTTCATGAGACTTTTGCACCCGTGGCCAAGATGATTACCATCCACACATTACTTGCAGTAGCTACGAAGAGAAATTGGCATGTGCATCAACTTGATGTCATTAACGCATTTCTTCATGGTGATCTTGAAGAAGATGTTTACATGAAAATTCCACTAGGTTTCGCCAAACCAGGGGACCAACGGGTATACATTTACAAAAATCTCTTTATGGCCTCTGTCAAGCATCAAGAAATTGGTACCAACAATTCTCCACAACTCTTGTTGGACTCAACTTTCAACAATCCAAGGCTGATCACTCACTTTTCATCTTTCACGATGGCTCTGTTACGATCCATGCCCTTGTTTATGTTGATGATGTATTACTTGCAGGCACTGACTTGAACAAAATGCAAGATGTTAAACAACACTTGCATGGCAGATTTGGCATTAAGGATCTAGGAGTTCTCAAATATTTCCTCGGTATTGAGATTGCACGCTCATCTCATGGTTTTGTATTTACCCAACGCAAGTATGTTCTGGACATCCTCAAGGAGACTGGCATGATGGGTTGTCATCCTAGTGCTTTCCCCATGGAACAAAATTGCAAACTCATCACAGATATCGATGGTGATCCACCTGTTGATGCAGGATGCTACAAACAACTTGTCGGGCGCTTATCTTACTTGATTGTCACGAGGCCGGACATTATGCATGCGGTCAATACTCTTTGCCAATTCAGCTCATCCCTGTAACTCTCTCACATGCAGGCTGCAGAACATGTGGTACATTATTAAAGTTAACCCCAGAACAGGGCATCCTTTTAAACTCTACGGATCAATTGCAGCTAACTGGCTACTGCGACACGGACTGGGGAGGGTCCCATGTGACACGTCGATCTTACACTGGATATCTCGTCATGCTTGGTGGTTCACCCATTTATTGGCGTTCAAAACGTCAGTCAGTTGTTGCTCGTTCATCCGCTGAGGCCGAGTACCGTGCGATGGCATCCACTGTTAGTGAACTTATATGGCTTCGGTGGCTCTTAACTGATCTTGGTGTCCCACAATATTATGCCACACCCCTCTTTTGTGATAACCAAGCCACCCTTCACATTGCGATGAATCCTGTCTTCCATGAACGCCCAAAGAACGTCGAAATAAATTATTACTTTATATGGGAACGCATTCAGTCTAAGGCAATTCAGCCTCTCAAGGTCCGTTTTGATTCACAAATGGCCGATATGTCCACAAAAGCTCTTGGGCACGATCATCTTTAGAAATTATGTCGCTAGTTAGGCATTATAAACCTCCATGCGCCAACTTGAGGGGGAGTGATAGAGATATGCCACATTAATTAATGACACACATGGCTAAGCACGTGACCTTACTCACCAAATCGAAATACATGCACGTAGAATCTGATATGCTATTAGCTAATATTATGGATCTTGTAATCTATTCTACTCGTTCGAATACTAAGGGAGGCCGGTAACCTTTCCTCTCTCTATATATGTACATCACTTGTTCATAATCAATCAATTCAGTCAATTAACACTTTCATAGAAATCTTTACCCAACTTCATCATTATCAATGTCAAATATAACCCTTGCTTTATTATAGAGTATTATTTAGAGTGAAAAATATATGATAAAGAAGTAGAGGTTTGAATAGCAGAATATTGAGGTGGACTTGGGTGTTGACAAGGGAATTTGGTTTGCCCAAAGAGTCATCGCAGTAGCCAATACCACCAGAACAAGCATTGGTTGCTGCAAGCAGAACTGCATCTTCTTTTAAAGTCCATGGACCTCTATGCAGCCCAACTTTTGCACAGCAAACATATCTTCCCATCTTCAAGCTTGTTTCGAAGTTTCAACACAGAGAAAGAGAGAGGGAGAAGGAGAGCTCTCTGCTTAAGGTGGAACTCATACATGGATAATCATTTTCTACTTTACCCTTTCCATCTGCTCCCATCTTTTGCCCTAAAACTACATAGATTTGGAGTAAAAATAAGGCAGGTAAGCTTTTTTTTTTGGAAAAAAAAAGTCATCTATTTTTTTAGCATTCTGGATTCTGGGTGCTACCAAAGAACATATTTTAGAGTGTTAAGTATTGAGTGTGCTAAATATTAATTTGGGATACTGGATACTACTGAAAAAATATTCCACAGGTGATGGATGACTTTTTTTCAAAAAATAAAAAATAAAGAAAAAGGCTTCTCTGACTTGTTTTTACCCCCCAAAACTACGTAGTTTTAGAGTAAAGGATGGGAGCGGATGAGAAGGGCAAAGAAGAGAATGCTAATCCTATATATAAATCCAACTGTGTTTTCAAGTTTCAACCCAGTTTGCGAGTCCATGATGTTGAGGATGAGATTCTTAGTTACCAGTGAATAGCTTGAATTAAGCTCGAGAGTAGATCCAGAAAATCAAGCCAAGCCCGTTGGGATAGCCCATTTAGGCCTAAGCCCATTATGGGTCAGGCTTATGATTTAGAGTGTCTAAAAGGAATCAGGCCTAAAAAGCCAGCCTTGTAGGGCTCAAGCTTAAAAGTGCCAGCCCTATAACCCTACAGCCCTACAGGGTTGTCCCTTTTAAGCCTGTTTAAATTTTTTAAAAAAATAATAATAAATAAAGTGAACAGTTGCAATGAGAAAGAAAAGAAAGGTTGACCCACTGTTAGTGTTTGGCATCATTGAAAACCTAGAAGACCTCATACCTCAGTCACTAGTCGGACAGAAGACAATCACTCACATCGTCACACACGAGATACCGAGAAGTGACATGAACCTGGAAGTGAACCCCTCCTTGACCCTGACGAGTGACTGTCGACCTTGTCTCTGTGACTTTGTGCTGTCGCCTACTCTAGAGTCTAGACAGCTTCAAACTCTGAATCGGAATACTCTCGTTAGCGGTCGGCCCTCGCTCCACGCTCCTCAGACCTCAGTCCTTACTCGACATTCTCACTCCTTCCTTTATTCTTCAGCCTGATCTGGAATCTAGCCCTCCTCTACTCTCTCGTCTCACGGCAACGCCAGATCGATAGTCAACACACAACACTGTTAGTCTCAAGTCTCATATGCTCTCTCGTCTCAAGTCGACTGGATCTAGTGATTTCTCCTCTACTCACTTGTCTCTCGAAGGCAACAGATCCGATCTCCATCTTGCTCTATCTCACTCTCAATCTCAAGTATGATTCTGATTTCTGTCTTGCTTTGTGCTTTTGTTTGGTACTAGTTAATGCCACATAAGCAACTTCAATGGCGTTAATGCCACATCATCAAAATTAACACTATAATATCCTTGTCAAACTACATTGATTAACGATTTGAAATGGAGCAAACTTGAGGGACCAAAACCACATGTTTGAAACTTTATGAACCAAATTCAAAATGGCTCTAAACTACAGGGACCAAAGATGGTATTAACCCAACACTAGTACTACCTTTTCTCTAGCGTCTTGGTCAATATTTCGCATGATTTAGCAACTTGTTGATTTACCTTTTTTTGGCGCTTTCTTAACTTCTATTTGGATGGAGAGAAAATGAAGGAGGAAAGAAAACTAAGAAGAAAAATAGGGTGAGAATGATGTTTTAGTAGCACTCATGAAGAAAAGAGGCAAAGCCGACGTACAAGAACTTGAAATATCTTCCTAAATTAGTTATTGTCTAATAAATCACTTAATGACCAGATGAACAAAAAAAATTAAAAATAGAAAGGATAAGAATCTAACAATTTAAAATATTTTTTCAGTAGTATTCAATATTTTAAAGTATTTTTTTCTCATCAAATACTTTAAAGTATTTTTTTTAGTAGCACTTAATATTTTAAATTTAGAGTAATTGTTGATATTGAGAAAAATACTTTAAGGATAAAATTATATTAAAAAGTATTTTAAAATAATGAGTTTTATTTGGGAAAAAAAATATAGATGTTACTTAACCCATATGATCCTATAATGGAACAGAAGCTGATCCTCTTATCATCTCATTTTCTCATCATCCCTCATGAACTCATATGAACCGTTAATTGGGAAGAGAAGCCCATCTGGACAGTTGATTGGGAAGAGGATAGAAAAGTTAAAGGAGTAATAATTTGATGACGTAGCTCATTTTTTACCTTTTCGATTGATTGGACGAACATGATTTAGATATTATAAGAGATTATGAGAAAAGAGATAATGAAAGAAACCAGACTTGGAACGGAACAAGAAATGAATAAGAATCCATGTTTTTTCATCATTGTCATATATGTTTTATTGATTTTTTTTTGCCATGCATTTATGTTTTATTGAATTGAATCAAACTCACCGGAAAAAAAAAAAAGAATTGAATCATGCTCTCTCTGCCCTTTCATATGAGATATATCTAAAGAGTTGATTTTGTTTTAAAATATAAAACAAAATTTTTATATTATTCAACAATAATCAAATCAAGGAAAAGAGGAGAATAGAGAATTAAGAAAGATAACTAAAATTCATAAAATACATATCATATTAACTAACTTAATAAAAAATTTTATATTAAAGTCTGGATTAGTAGGTTTTTTTTTTGCGCCAGATGAATGGAATCATAGTTAATAGAGCACTTAATATCTAAACTTTACTACTTTAGTGAAATGAATATTTATAGGCAACCTTCATTATTTCTTTTTAAAATATATTAAATTATTTGTACCAAACTTATTCAGCGAATCGAGGCACGCGATCCTCTGTGATCCCTCTACCTCGGTCAGTTTTGTCTCCAATCATTTTATCGTGGTCGGCCACAGCACATACATTCGATCACATGAGCGATTTATGAAGTACATTTACTGTAATAGGTACAAGATTAAATAAATTTACCACTCATGCCATTGAGTCACTCATAGAGTAAGGGCTTGTTTTGCAAAATTGACTAGCAAACTGAATAAATATCAAACATTATTAATGTTTAGGTTAAGGTGCAATAATTTTTTTAGTGTGTGTTTGGATTAGCTTTTTTTAATAGCTTTTACGACTTACGAGGTAAGTGTGTGAGAGGAGTTTTGTCTCGGGTTTCGCAAACCATGGTTTGAAACCATGGTTTGGAGGATATCCAAACACACACTTAATGTCATTACTTCAAAAACAAAGTACATATGTCTAGATTAAAGAAGACCATCTACTATCCATCATCAAACTCCTCGAATGTTGAGTGAAAGAAAGAGGGTGATCATGAGCACAAAAATTACTATCCAATAAGAGAATTTAGTTAATCTATCAGCTATTATAATAGTACACATACACAATTCTTATAGAGTGTGCGTTTGGAATAGCTTATTTTTGGGTAATAAGTGCTTATAATTCTTGATTCACAGTATACGAGGTAAGTATGTGCGAGGAGTTTTTTCTCGGCTTGCGTAATAAGGACTTATTTACTGTACAAAAAGCTTAAACAAACATACACAGAAATTGTGCAATTTTAACAATTACATCGTATTGAGTTAAACATACATCTATTATAGAGGTGGAGAGAAAACAAGTAGATTTTACGGAAAAAAGATGGATATTGTAAATTACAACACGTATGAATCCTTATATTGAGGACGGGAGCTGATATGATTTTTTCGCACTAACAAGTTTTTAAGGATCAAGAGCCCATAAACTTTCCGAAGGGATCCAAAAGAAGCACTCAAAATAGTCAAATGTGATATTTGATCTTTTCAAATTCCAAATCACTGGAAGCAAATACAAAGATCCCTTCTTACCAGCCAACGGTTACCAATTCAGATACATCCAAATCAAAATCCATGACCATACCTAATTTTCTTGCTTTCGCCATTAATTAATAGGTTTTATGTATAATAGTATACATAATCTAACATTTATTGGTTGAAAAACCCACTACTGAGTTAGCCAGATCAAAGCTGACACGTGTCCCTTGTTGCTGCACATTTCCGATGATGGACAAAGAAGACGACGACGGAGCAAAAGCGAAGCAGAATGTCCCCCTCGAGTCCACGGGAATCAAGTAGTTCTTCGCCGGCAACGACAACGACTTCCCACTACTGAACTGAAACGACACCGTCGGCACTTTCACTGACTTCAGCGACGACAAGTCGTAGCACGTGTCGAACAGAGCAAAACCGCTGGCCGGTTTCAGGTTCCGAGTCAGTGTCACGAACGCGTCACGGACTGAGTTATAAGCCTCAGACTGTAGCCGAGTTATGGCGGTGCCTGAGTCGACGATGATTCCGCCGCTTCCCGATTGGTCCAAAGCGAATGTAGACGGAGGAATACGGACAGTTTTCCCTCCGACGCTCACTCCGATGAGTTCAACGTAATAAAAAGAACCAAGCTTTTGGCTTTTCCGTAACGGTGCGGTTACTGAGTCATAGGGGGTGGGCGAGTTAAACTCAAGAGTCGACGATCTATCCGTGTCACGATCAACCAGGCAGTAGGAGAACGACGTCGCTTTGATCTGAGATGTGAGCGACAGAGGACCACCACCAAGGCCGATCAACCCGGCGGCTCCGACGAACAAACCCTCATTGTCGTGGCCACAACCAATAGCAACGCGATTCACTGACCCGGAATTACCAAACGACACCGTTTCAGTCGCATAGTATCCGACTGTGAAAGACCCGTCGCCGTAGGAAACCTGATAGAGACACTTGTCGTTCCGGCAAGCAGACGTTTCAAGTTGCTGGCATTGTTGCGAACTACAAGTGAGAGGACTGTACGAAGATGAAGCAGTCGGGTCGAAAATCGGATCGGTTTGGTTGTAACAGTCGGTACAGGGCTTACATTGGATCCAGTTCACGTCGCTCCCGGTGTCGAGAACCATGAAGAGAGGCTTCGGCGGGTGACCAACGCCGACTCTGGTGAAGTACTCGCCGCTGCCTAGCTTGGTGCCGGAGGAAACCGGCGTGGATAGATCTTCAGGTAGGACCTCGGAGCCGGTCGGGTACAGATCGGACCTGTCAACTTGGTTCAGTGCGAGCTGGAGCTTAGTGGTGATGGATTTGACTCGAGCTGAGTCACGGGCGAGTCGGGCCAGGACCAAACTCGTGTAGTCCTGATGCTGCGAATTAAGCAGAGAATCTCTGGGGTGTAACTGAACAGAGAATGAAGAAGAAGAAGAGAAGGTGGGGGTAGTATAGGTTTCTTCCTCAAGGAATCCTGAAATGAAGGAGAGAACTTGGTTGGTTTGATGGAGAGAGGAAGAGACATCAAGCTCAGTAGTGGCAAAATCGTCAGATTCGGATGGTAAAGTGCGAGAGAAAGCTGAAGGGCAGTGAAGAAGGAAGAAGGAAATGGATAAAGTGAAGAGAATGAAGACAGAATTGAGAGCCATTTTTGGACGAGAAACCTAGAAAGATGAAAACTTGGGAAGACGAAGCAGAGGAAGAGGGAGTATGTTAAATGGAAGTAGCAGTGGGTGTGGCCTTTTATTAGTTTCCGCTTTCACTTTTAAAAAAGATCATATAAAGACTGGGGAGAGAGAGCGTTACTGGAGGATTTTTTTTAAGACGGAAATTCACTTTTGCTTTCGCCAGCAGGTTCACTACTTCACTTTCATACTGTGATATGTGAAGACTGTGAATCTGATTTTTTTTATACGATAGGTAATTTTAGTCATATTCAAATATTATCAAGTTAAATATGGGTTAGATTTCTTAAATTTAAGTATCGTCCTTATCAATTTAATATAACTTTTTAAAGGCCTTTTCTACGTTTACACTCGCTTAAACTCAGGACTTGAAATATGGAGTAAAAATAAAATTTTTTCAACTATAATGTATGCATTTTTTAAGTAAAAAAATGTTGGCAAAAAATTTTTTTAAGTAGAAAATGTTAAAAAAGGGGAAAAATGATAAGTATAGTTTAGAAGTTCTTTTTTTTTTTTTTTTGTTAAAGGTCATTTTTTTCCTCAAAGTTTTCATTAAGGGTCAATTTTATTCCGGAAGTTTTTCGATGATTAATTTTACCCTTACTGTTAGTTAACTAAATTTCGAGCAAAAGTTGCTCTTAAGTTAAAACTTCCAAGACAATTTTTTTATCAATTTTATTTTTATTAAAGTGTAAATCTGCTCTAGAAGTTTTCAGTTCAAAGAAAATTTGCCCCGAATTTGGTCAGCTAAGGTCAACTAACGATAAGGATACTCTAAATTTGACATTTCCGGAATAAAATTGGTTCTCAGGGAACTTTTGAAATGAAATTGACCATAAATAAATACTTCCAAAATAAAAATGTTCTTTAACACTTTGTTTTTTTTGGGAGAATTGCTAAAAAAAGACCTCATTGACAATTTATTTACTAAATGAGATATGAGAAGATATCTTGCACATGGAGGGAAGATCGGAAAGAAGATTTCTGCACATGTATAGGGAAGAATTTTGTACACAGGAAAGATCATCTGTACACCAGGGGAGATATTCTGTACACATAGAAGATAATCTGCACGCGAAAGTCCCATTTAGCAAATAAGTTACCAATGATGGATTTTTTCATAATTTTCCCTTTTTTTTTTTTTTGGGTCCATACAGAAGATTAGTTCGGTTTTTTGAGGCCAAAATTTAGAAGTTGAAACTTGAATGAGTGTGCATTCCAACTTCGAAGATGAAATATTGGCAGGGCGTTGATTGCGGCAGATATGCTCCAATAAGCATTATTGTTCCTTTTTGCAGTTTTGCAGGGAAAAGATGACGGTGGAGTTACAGCAACAGTCACAGACCCAAAGGGAACAGAGCCCCCTGCTTGAAAAGTCCACTAGGTGGGGCCCTCAGCACAAATGAATTTCCAAAACAAAAAAGTCTTTAATTTAAGATCGTGAAAATATGGTTATAGTTTTTATAAATTTTTAATTAATCAGTGTGTTTTTCTCAATATTAAATATTTTAATTTTACTTTTTTAGTGTCTATTTGGATTAGCGGTAAAGAAGTAACTTTTTTTACCATCTAACTTTTGGAAAAGTAAGGTAGGATTAAAAGTGAAAATGTAAATATGATTTATTTTTGGATTAGTGGTGACAGAAGTGACTTTTTTTCCTAACCTTAAATATGTTTAGATTAGAGTTTAAAAAGGCCGTTTAAATACAAAATGACTGAAAAGGGCATGGATGATACTACCTCCGGTCCTAATTATAAGACAAAGTTGACTTTTTTTGGAAAAACTTAAAGAAGCTAAATAAATTACTTAATCATATCATATGTTATGTATTCTTAGATTATATATTAATTTATTAGTCACATTAATTAGTTTGAAAAAAAATATAAATATAAATACTCTAAAGTAATTTAATTAGCTTCCTTAATTTCTCTAAAAAAATCAATTTTGTTTTATAATTAGGACCGGAGGGAGTATTGAATATTATATATATATATATATATTATTAGAAGTGCAATGGAGGGAAAAGCAACGCAAATAAGCTTCACAAAAACGTTGCGATGGTGATATAAGCACAGTCGATTTTAAAGCTTTGTTAAACAGTGCAAAATTGTCCAATGTGCTTTTTTTAAGCAAAACGTGTGGTGGTTATTAGTAACCACTTTGCCAAACAGACCCTTAGCATCATTAGTTGATGTAACTTTGTTTTATTAGCATTATTAATCCATATATAGAAATTAATTGTGTCGTCACCAAAAAAAAGAATTAATTGTGCTAACATCAATGTATTAAAACTCGGATCGAGTATTGAACCGGTCGGGGTACTAGGTTGAGGGTTAATGGGTCAGACCGGGGCCAAACCGAAGCTAAACCAGGACCAAACCGGTGAGAAATTGAAGATTTTAGGTTTATTGTATGAAATTATAAAGAAAAAATTTTTTAAAAAAATTTAAATAGGAACCTGAACCGGACTGGGAACCGGATCGGTCTATCGGCCGGTTCGCCGGTTTCAGGGCTAAACCGGCCGATCCTGTCCAAGTTCCTGAACCTGGGCTAATATAGTTGGATGAAAGGATGTAATAAGGAGAGAGAAACACAAATGTATTGTAATACCCCAAATTTTGAGACTCGAGGTTAGAGAATAAGCCTGAGAGAAATGGACTGCTAAGCCCCATTTTAGCAATATCCCAAATTGTGATTAAGGGTTAATGACTTCAAAAGTGGATGTGGTTAGTGATAAATAACCCTTCTGGAGAATATGATGTGATTTGGCACTCGAATGTGATTCGTGTGTGTTGTGAGCAGCGCCGAAACCCTGTATTTGAGTTCAATTGTGGATTAACATCCAAAATGACTTAGAATAGAGGGAAAAATTGAATGTGAATTGTGTTGACATGTTGAGATTGTTGTGAAAACATGTCAATGTGATGTGAAGTTGATTGATTTGGTATTTCCAATGAATTCCTTGTGAAAATTTATGTCGGAATGATGTTTGGTATGAAAATGGAACCAATAGAAGCAAAGATACAAAATCTGAAATTCTGTCTAGTGAAACTCTATTCTGGGCAGACAGTTTGTGTGAACGTTTTGAATGACTAAATGGTGTCTAAAAATTCTGAAACCTTCCAATCTTATAGTTCACATCTCAAGCTTCAAAATGGATATATAATTTGTGCCATTTCATTTTGTGAACTGGGAGATATGACTGTCCAAAGTTTGAGGTCGAAAATGGACTTTGTTTTGGGGCAGTGATGAAATTTGTGTAATTATGGAATTGTGTGGTGATTTTTAGTAATGGCCAATATTTTTCCTATGAAGAGGACTTAAATATCTTTCATTTGACTTTGGAATCACCTCATTTTGAGTTTTCTAGAATTAGTTATGATTTTTCAAAGATTGGGCAGAAAATCTGCCAGAAAATCCGAAAAGGTCAATTTTGGAATTATGACATCATCAAATTTAAAGATGACATAAGCTAAATGTTATAAAGTCATCATCCTCTTCCTCCATCAGCCAAAAACCATGCAGCACCATGGAGAAAGAGAGAGAGGGAGTTTTAGAGAGAGAAGAGGAAGAAAACTCGTGAGGTAGGTCGATTTCTTCGGTGAATTCGTACCTAACGCGCGTATAATCCTTCTCCTAAGTTTCTCTTCTATATTATGTAAGGTATTTGAAGCACAAATCTTGGTGTTTTTAAGTTAGGGTTTTCAGCCACAAGAAAGAAAAGCCGGAAGGAAGAAGATGTAACTTCCTAAACTTCATATATTGACTATTCTGGCTGCTATGAATAATTTAATCGGTGAAATTTCGCCGGATTGTCTTTGTTTGTAAAATTTGGAAATGTTGTGTTAGTAGTGTTATGCTACCAAAATTTGTACTAAATGGTAGTTGTAACCTAATGGAATAGTCAATAAAGTGGTTAGGAGTATAAAGGAACGCATTTACGGAGCCGGAACCGAAAAACCCCAATTTTTCTCGGGGAATTGAGAATTTCGGCCAAGCCTAGTTTGGAGGGGTTAGAGATAGATTTTCAATGATTTGATGATTCCATTGCGTTCAGGAACGAAAATTAGGTGGGGTTACAGTTGGTCACTTTTTCGGAAAAGGCCGAAAAAGCATAATTACGAAAACGCCCCTAAAACCCTTAAAGTGGGGCTGCCAAGGGTAAATTTGTAAATTGACATTGAATTTGATAATTCCGAGTCCGGAAATGGATTCCTTGGGCGAAAATATGTTAGAATAGCCCATGTTAAAATTTCAAGAAAAGTACAGCCGGACCGTGTAAGGCGAGGCCGGGCCGGGTCCCCGGGGGTATTTTAGTAATTTTTCAATATAGCTTCATATAACCCCCAGAAACACTATGGAAGTATCTAAATAGTACATTTGACATTGTAGGATCGAATGTGAAGCCCCGAGTTGCTAGCACGCAAATCGAAGAGAAAAGACTAGAGGTAGGGAACTTATCTCTCCTGCATGCTCTGATAACTGTATTAATGTGTTGATGTATGTTATTGTTTTGCTTGATTATATGGAACATGTATGAATGATTTAAAGTTATGTTTCAATATATGCTATGGCCATATGTGTATCGTTCGAAGCATTGAGCTTATAGATTTGTCATTGTATGTGTGCATGAGTTATGTGATGCAAGCATGTCATGCATCAAACACTTATCTTGCCTGCATATTGATAATGTTTCCCTACTGAGATTCTCTCGAATCTCACCCTCCCTTACCAACAATTTAGACAGGGCAAGTGGCTCGTGGAGGGAGCGGCTAGGACTCCTTCGAGATGAGATTGTGTAATCCCCATTTGAAGAATTGTAATGGGAAATTGTGCCCTGTATATCTTTAGCGAAGGTATGTACCTAAGATTGCCGGGATGATTATGTTGTGCACTCTGATATTTATATGAATGTGATTTATCTTCGCGTAGTAATTGTATTCGAAATGTGAATATGAGACCAAGTTTATAAATGATTTTGAAAGGTATTTTTGAAAACCCCATCATGTGATGGGTTAGTAAATGTTATTTGATTATTATTGGTCTCTATTTCATTTTAATCACGTATTTCGGATATAATTACGGAGGGGGTTACATGTATCAAATTAAAATTTAAAGTAAACTATAAGCACCTCAAAAATGGTTTTCCCCTTTTAGTTTGTACTTCACATAAATTTTTAAATGATTTTTAATAATAATAATACTAATAATTTAATCAATTAAAAAAAAAGACATGTATAATGAACATAGTTTGCATAATGTCAAGTATTTGTTTGGTACTCAAGGGATGCTTGGTCTAATGGTAGATCAACTAGATTACAAAGTGGACGAACTGAGTTTGAATCTCACTTTCCATAATCTTATACTTCCTCTAGTTTTTAATAATAGAGAGAGTTATATAAAAATGATTGATGGGAGTACCTTGTTTTTTTAACCTATTGAGGGAGTACCATGTTGAATTTAGGGTAAAAGGTATTTAAATACAACTTCAATTTCTAAAACTCAAAAAAGCTCATTAAAACTTGTAAATGACAGAAAATGGATAGGGCAGGAATCTAGGTTTTTCATGTTTTGGCTTAAAGACCAAAATGCCCTTAACACTCATTTAAAGACCAATTAAGTAATGTGATCGACTAAAACAATAATATTTTTGACAAAAACTATAATGGTTTTGATAAAATGAATAAGTACTAACAAAATGTGTGAAATGATTGGCCAAGAATTGTGGGCTGTGACCACTTAAGTAATGGAATTGACTAAAAAAGTAATGGTTTTGATAAAATTCGTAATGGCTTTAACAAAATAATAAGTGCTGATAAAATGTGTGACATGATCGGTCAAGAGTTTTTGGCTATGACTAATTGAGTAATGGAATTGACTAAGACATTAATGATTTTGACAAAATTCGTAATGATTTTGACAAAATGTGTGAAAAGATTAGCCAAGAGTTTTGGGTTATGACCAATTAAGTAATGAGATTGACTAAAACAGTAATGATTTTGACAAAAATTGTAATGGTTTTGACAAAATCGTTAGGTACTGACAAAATGAGTAAATGCGTTGACTAATTTTGTTAATGGTATTGACAAGTTTAGTAATGGTAATGACAAGTGCAATGACGACATTGACAAAAAATCAGAAATGTTCTTGACAACAACTATTATGAAAATGGCCAAATGGCTTGTGAACATTACTCATTCCACATATACCTAATACATACAAGTCATCCACCCCAAAGAATATGTCTTTCCCATATATATTACTTACAATAAATTGTTACTATTAACAAAAGTAGTAATGGTAATGACAAGTACATTATTGACATTTACAAAAAAAAAAAACCAGATTATATATGATAGCAACTACATTACACATAAAGTGAATGTTTAAAACTTTTGAAATCATGCATATGCAGTTATTTAGAAACCAAGCAATTATCTTAGGTTATCAATTCAACTCCATTCCTATTCCTTCCACCAACAATCTTAGCTTCACAATAACACATTACTTCACTCTTCTTATTCTCATTTCCAATTTCATTTTTCTTTCCTAGTTGGGTCATGTATACCACCACAGAAACATAATCCCAAGCCATGCACTTCAATTCAAGCAGAGACAGACTGAATCTTGTATTTAGAGAGAGAGAGAGAGAGAGAGAGCAAAGGGGAGAAAGAAAAGATGAAGGAGAAGGAGAGAGAAGCCTGAATTTTGAGGGGCAGATATCTGACTTATTTTAAAGGAACCAATTTTGAATCTAACATATTAAAGCCATGAGTTCCATGAGCATGGAGAGAAGGGAAGGAAGGCGGCTCCTATTCATTGTTCTTCTTTATCTTCAAGATCCGCATGAGCTTGCGGAGAGAGAAGAAAATTGGGGTTTATATTATGTAGGGGCAATTTTGTAAAAATACTTAAACTTAAAAAACCCAAATTCCTATCCTTTTACCTATATGTCCTTTTACATGTTTAAGAGACTTTTTGGGGATTTGCTCATTCATATGGTATTTTTCTTTCTTTTTCCTTGAATTCATTAACTTGCAATTGGATTTTCGCACATATGTCATCTATAATATAATGTTGGTTTAATGCAATTAAAAAAAAATCCTATCATATTCTTATAATAAGAATTTTTTGTATGTTTTTTTATACACTACAAAAAAATATGTTATTACCGACAGAATTACGCACGGAATTATTTCTGTCGGTAATTTCTGACGATTTACTGACGAATTTTTCGTTGGAATAATTACCGACAGAAAAAAACTCCGTGGGTAATTACCGACGGATTAAAGATGGAAAAAATTCCGTTGGTAAATACTGACGGATTACCCATGAAATTTTTTTCATCGGTAATTACCGACGGAATTCCATGGGTAATTTGAATGAAAAATTACCGATGGAATTCTGTGGGTAATCCGTCTCTAATTACCGACGAAAAAAATTCCGTCGGTAAATATGACGGATTACCCATAAAATTTTTTCCGTCGGTAACTACCCACGCCTTACCCACGAAATTCCGTGGGTAATTTGAATGAGAAATTACTGACGGAATTCCATGGGCAATCCATCTCTAATTACCGATGAAAAAGATTCCGTTGGTAAATCTGATGGATTACCCACAGAATTTTTTCCGTCGGTAATTACCCACATAATTCCGTGGGTAATTTGAATGAGAAATTATCGACGGAATTTCGTGGGTAATCCGTCTTAATTACCGACGGAAAAAATTCCGTCGGTAAATATTGACGGATTACCCACAGAATTTTTTCCATTACTATTTACCCAAGCCTTACCCATGGAAACACTAATAATTTTTTTATTATCTTTTAATAATTTATATAAAATAATAAAAATAAAAATAATCTATAACAAATAAAAATTTAAATATCATAAAATTAATTTTTTTAAAAAATATTAAATATATATAATATTAATAATAAAAATTTTAAACTTTATATCATAAAAACAAAATATATAAATATATATATTTAATATTAAATATATTTATATTAATATTAAATATTTAAATGAATAAGAAATTAAAAATTTTTAAATTTATATTATAAAAAACGAAATATATAATTATTTATAAATATATATGTAATATTATATATATTTATATTAATATTAAATATTTAAAAAATTAAAAATTAAAAAATTTATATTTTATATTATAAAAAATGAAAAATATAATTATATATAAATATATATTTAATTATATATTTATTTATTTATTTATCTTAATATTATATTTGTTTTTTAATTATTACATTATATATATTATTACGTGAATAAATAACGCAAGCTTAAAGCAGCTCAACTGGCAAAGGCATCATAACGCATACCAAAGATCCAAGGTTCGAATCCCACATTTGTCACAAAATGCAACAATTATCTTACAGAGACATATGACGTAAGGTTAGAGGGCCCTTGCTTGGGGGCTTTCGGTGATATCCACGTGGCCTCTTTTAAGGTTGCCATGTGGATTGTTTTAAAAAAAATAATATTAAATTACTGACGGATTACCCATGAAAAATTTTTCGTGGGTAAGTTCCGTGGGTAATCACCAACAAAATTTTTTTTACCCACGAAATTTTGTCTATGGGTAATCACCAATGGAATTTTTTCCGTGGGTAATTACCCAGGGAATTTTTTCCGTGGGTAAATTCCGTTGGTAATTACCAACGGAATTTTTCTATGGGTAAATTCTGTGGGTAATTACCGACGGAAAATTTTTCGTGGGTAATTTCCGTCAGTAATTACCGATGAAATTTTGTCCGTGGGTAATCCGTCGGTAATTTCCGAAGGAATAAAAATTCCGTTGGTAAATCAATTTGCCACGGATTTTTTAGAGACGGAAAAAATTCCGTCGGTGATTCATTGGTAATTCCGTTTATGTCCCTAATCCGTCGGTAATTTGATTTTAAAGACGGAATCCCGTGGGTAATTAGTTGTTTTTTTTTTGTAGTAATATAGCATAGTTGGTCTAAAACATTGATTTTTTTTTTCACATAGTAGTTCTAACCAAATATAAAATTGGGAAAATTTTATTGAGCCTCTAAGGATGTGACATAATTTTAGTCAACTCCAAAACTTTCTAAAACTTCACTACACCTTCATGAATTAAAATGAAATTAAGTTTTGTGGGTGAAAAGATAATGATGCCCTTCTTTTATCTTTTTCAGAAGAGCATTTATAAGACAAATAAGATCATTTACAAAACAAATAAAAATATTTACAAAACAAATAAAGGGTTTTGAAAGAACCTGAGGAATCAAAAAAAAAAAAATTGGTCATTTACAAGACAAATAGAAAAATTCATAAGATAAATATGGGTATTTACAAGATAAATAAAGGGAAAATGACAGAAAAATACTATTTAAACTTCAAAATTCCGCTGACAAGAATGGTAATGGGATTGACAACGTAAATTTTTGTCAAAGGATTAATTGGAGATTTTGAAGTTCAAGTGGTATTTTTTTGTCATTCTCCCATAAATAAAAGGATTCAAAAGAATCTAGGGAATCAAAAACATTTTGACTATTTATAGGGAAAATATGGAAATTCACAAGACAAATCTGAGTATTTATAAGACGAATAAAAATAATTTATAAGACAAATAAAGTAAGGGATCATTGTCTTTTCACCTCTAAAACTTCAATTCATTTTGACTCAAGGGGGTGCAATAAAGCTTCAAATTCATTTTGACTTAAGGAGGTGCAGTAAAGCTTCAAAAAGTTATAGGGATTGACTAAAATTATATCATATTCTTATAAGCTAACTGAAATTCTCCTTATAAAATTTTCTAACATATTAATTAAACTCTACTACCTAACGATTTTTGTTGAGAAAAATTTTAGCATTTTACAATATGCATCAAATCTTAAACATGACTAAATAAAACCAAGGTGAAATTAAATATGCTCATAATTTATTGGGAAAAAGACATATAATGAACATTACAAATAGTAAAGGATATAGATGTGCTTCCAATATTTATATTTTTAGAGAGGTGTGAGTCAAATCAAAAGGAACAGACACAAATGCCCATCAAAATTACAACTATTTTTATCCCTCTTCTTCCTTAGGCTTGATGATATAGGCAAGAAATAAAGCCTAAGATTCCGCAAGTATACGGGTTGTATCAAATAATAAAGTGTGAGTAATATATTGTTTCCATGAGAATTTGGTATCAACAATATAGTTGAGCAATGACTTTAAACTTTTGTTTAAATTGAATCAACACAAATTGAATCAAAGATAAGAATAAAAGCTAATTAAAAAAATAAATCTAAGTCTAAAGACAAGGGTGATTCTAGATTTTAATTGGTGGCTTGGATTATTATAGCCTTAATAACTTATTAATGTCTAATTTCTCCTCTTAATTACGTTTAAAGTTATATTTGCTACTCTAGTACTCTTATTTACCTAATAGTATCTTTCAATCCACTAAAAGACATTCCAATTATGTTAATCTCTAATGTCTTAAGTGATTAATACTTAATTGTGTCAATTCAAGTGCAAGTCTAATGAAACTATATAATATCAATAGGTATATGTTTATTTTACAAGCAAATTAAGTCTAAAAACTTAATCCTACACAATTCAATTGAAGTTCTACTCCTTTAGAATACCAAATAAGGTTCCAAAAAAATTTCTCATTTTTCAGAACAATTAAACGCACAATTGAATCAACAAACATAACATTACAACAATTTAAAAGAAGCAATCACCATTCACTAATCCATAATCAAACTAAATAATCCAAAACTAAGATTTAGCTACATAAATTAAATAATGCCATGAACAAAATAATAGCTAACTAAAAAAAATAAAAGACAAAAGAGAAAGGAAAGGAAAAACAAAAATTTAATGCTAAATTTCCATCCGTACTATAGATCTTCTACATCTCTAATCTTTAATTTCCCTCCATTAAATTATAAGCTCT
The DNA here is from genome assembly GCA_963210345.1 of Inga oerstediana. Taxonomy (NCBI): domain Eukaryota; kingdom Viridiplantae; phylum Streptophyta; class Magnoliopsida; order Fabales; family Fabaceae; genus Inga; species Inga oerstediana. The sequence continues at coordinate 73,028,922 of OY723399.1, read as the reverse complement.
TGCGTTGTTTGTCATCATCAACCAATACGCCTAGCATATATATAAGTATATATTGCCTCATTATGTGCATCTCTATCACAATATCTTAGTTAATCTCTTTTATATGCATGCATGCATGTATGTATACATATTATATTTTCATTCCTTTTATTGCGTTATGCCCCTAGCTTCTCTCTGACTTCTTTGATTTTGCAAATTCGTGCGTCTTCTAATTCTCCTCCTTTTATCGATTATCATATAATATAAATATATTATACTGATATCTTGTTCTTACTTGAATCTTACAATATCTCCTACAAAATAAGTTAGAATATAAGTAGATTTTATAATAAAATATTACTTTTTATTCTATAATATGTTAAAGAATAGAAAAATATAATTAAATAAGTATAAAATATTAATAAATTTAATCAAATATATCCTAAAATCTACACATGTTTAATTCTAAAGTATATTTTTATCACCCCCAACTACCTCCGCCTTCAATACCCCCCTCCATTTTGCAACAACAACGCCTCCCCCTCTAGTGCCCCTCTCTTGTTTTTTTTTGAATATAAAACTGGAATTCATTAATCCACAACAGCTTAATATAAAACCGCCTCCAAAAGAGGCACAAAACAAAAACACTCTCATTCGACACCGCCTATCCTAAGCGGAGGAGGTGGATGATCAAAAACAACAAAATTAACCATATTACCATGAGCTAACGATGCTAAATAATCAGCATGAACATTAAGGTCTCTAGAAATATGAGTAAGCATGACCTGCCACTCTTTTGCCATCCATAATCTTGCCTCATCAATAACATCTCTGAAGGGATACCTATGATCGCAACCCCTAGTAAGCAAATTTACAGCTTCAATACAGTCGGTGCAAACAATTATCCTTTTGATATCTCTATTCCAGCAGATTTGGAGTCCCTGGATGATAGCGATAATCTCAACAATAACTGGAGGAACCTGTGAAAGTCTGCACGTGTAGCTGTACACCCAGCCTCCATCTTCATCCTTAATCACTCCCGCACTTGCACTTTGACCTGACTCCAGAACCGATCCGTCTGCTTCTAGTCTGTAGAAACCCTGCTTCCTTAGTAATTGATCCGAAGCCCCATCAGCAGCGCGAGCATAAAAACTGCAATTAGCACTCAATTCCTTATCCCAACTTGCTCTAAATAGACTAGATTGAGCATTCAGATGATCCATATTGGTTTCTTCCCCGAACAGCTTTCGGCATCTGTCCACCCAAATATCCCAGCAGACATATCCGAATAAAGTTGCCCAACTGATCTTCTTTGTGAAATCTCGTCCCGCTTCATGCTTGATGTTCCATTCTATCCACTCAGGTCCCTGCAAATTAGTAAACATATTCCACATACCTGGCTTAACAATGGAAATCCATCTCTCCCGAGCATTGACACAATCTCTCAGAAGATGCATGACATCCTCATCCTGGCCACAGTGAAAAGGACAAGGTGCATCATCCGAGACTCCTTTCTTTGTCCTGAGCTGAGCTGTATGCACGTTACCATGTGCAACTAACCACATGAAGGATTTAATCTTCTCAGGTATCTGCCATCTCCAAAGAGCCCTCTAGATTGTTGCACTCGAGCTAGAAGTACCTGCAGTAATAAAACGGTATGCCAAACTCACAGAGAAACAACTATCAGACGAATGCTTCCAAATATATCTATCATCTCCTCTGTCTTCCCCTGGTGGGTTAGCACAAATAATATTTTGAATGATATGATAATGGAACCAGTTACTCATCTTGGGAATATCCTATTCTCCCCAGGGATTTACATAGTCGATAACTTTTTCATTCCTATCGATGAAACTCTCTCTCCCAGGGATTAGCTCAATCAGCGGTCTTTTAATCTCAGACCAGTTGTCAAGCCAAAAAGAAGCAGAAGCTCCATTACCCACTTTAACTCCCACACCCTTATGAAACCTATCCCAAACAGAGCAAATACCCCTCCAGGTAGGTGATGCATTTCTTTTAGTTACTGGGCCATTCTGCTGATCCCAACCATATTTTCCTCTCAGTACTTGGACCCACAGCTTATCCGTATTATTAAGGATCTACCAACAGAGTTTCATGATAAAATCTTCATTCTGTTTGCACATGTCTCTAATCCCCAGGCCACCCGCTTTCTTGTCTCTCGTAATCTGGTCCCAAGAAATAAGATGAAGTTTCTTCCTGTCAACTTGTTCAACCCAAAGAAATTTTCTACTTTTCCTCTCCAGGTCCCGCAGAATCCCTTTAGGTATCAATATTATCTGCATCTGATACGAAGGCAAAGCGGAAAGAACAGCTTTAATGAGAACAGTTCTACCCGCACAGCTTAAACATCCTTTTTTCCACCCAGCAATCCTCTTCATAGTTTTCTCTAAAACAGGCGCAAAAGTAAGCTTAGTAACTCTTTTATGAATTAATGGAATACTCAGGTGTTTACCCAAATCTGCCATACGACTAATCCCCATCTTTCGACTTAACTCCACTTCTCTGGAAAAATGCACTTTCCGAGAGAAACACACTCTAGTCTTGTCCATGTTCATTTTTTGACCAGACATATTACAGAAAATATGCATGCACTTCATCATTACCTCCGCTTGCTTTTCTAACGCCTCTCCAAATAGAATAAGATCATCTGCAAAGAAAAGATGCGAGACATTGGGACCATTTCTTCGCAGCTTAATCGGCTTCCATTCCTCTTCAGTAATAACATCCTGGATTATATGATTCAGACGTTCCATGCACAGGGTAAATATGTAAGGAGAAAGAGGATTTCCTTGTCTAATCCCGCAAGAGGACTTAAAATTTCCCGTAGCTTCCCTGTTCCACAGAACCTGAAAAGATAGACTTGTAATGTACGCCATAATAACCTCTGAGATTCTCCCTTCTATACCCACCAGTCTGAGAGTATCATACATAAACGGCCACTCCAGACGATCATACGCCTTTTCAAGATCGACCTTAATTGTCATCCACCCTTTTCTCCCAGTTTTTGTCTTCATAGAATGAATTACTTCCTGCGCAATTATAATATTTTCACTACTCTGACGACCCGCAATGAAGCTGCATTGATGATTACCAACCACTTTCTCCATAATTTCCCGAAGACGACGACTCATGATTTTGGTGATAATCTTAGGCCCTGTTTGGTATGAAGCAATGAATTTCGATGGATTAGGATTGGGACTGGGACTGATCTTTAAAAATACGTTTGGTACAAAGTAATAGTTGGAGGGAATGACTTCATTAATTTTATTTTATAAGTAGCTATTAGTTATGAAAAGACCCAAATACCCCAACCCTAAATCCCAAATTTAATCTACAATCTATATGCAAGTTTCATGATTCATCCTCATCTTCAACGGTACAGGCTTTGTTATGAACGTAAAAGGAAAAATGATAAATTGTAAAAGTACTCCTAATCAAAGACAATATTATTTTTTAAAATTTTGACTAATTGCTATATATTATAACATAAAGTATTGATTTTCACTTCAACTTGATTACTTTCAATCAAGAACCAGAGTGAAGAAGAACAACTAATCTGGATGCGTTTATGGTGATGGTGCTCCTAATTAATATTGCTGATTTGAGTCGTGATGATTATTTGGCCACAATCGTTATTGCGTTTTTGCGAACATTACTATTTTGGTAATTGAATAATCTGGATTTTCTTGCTTGATGAAAGAAGTGGTGCTGAGCCAGCGATTGTAAGGCGAGATGCAGATCAATTTATTTAGGTTAAAATTGATTAAGGATATTTTTGTCCTGAAAATATTATAAACAGGGATATTTTTGTCTATGAAATTTGCAATCCCAAGCTTGAAAATGCAATACCAGGGGGGAGGTGGCTTTGCTGCAATCCCACTTTCGTGGTATTCCCAATCCCTGGTTATCCTCAGCCCCTCATACCAAACATTACAATTGGCGCAAACTTTGACCCAATCCCAATCCCTATTACCCAATGCCTCGTACCAAACTAGGCCTTATAGCTCACATTGCAAAGAGATATCGGTCTGAAATCCCTAATTGTTTCCGGGTTCTCCAATTTTGGAATAAGAACAATGTTAGTATTATTTATTTCTTTGATTATCTCCGGATTCTGGAATATTCTCCTAACCAACTCTACAATGTTCTTCTGAATGATTGACCAGTATTCTTGGTAGAAAACCGCCTGTAACCCATCCAGGCCAGGAGCTTTAAAAGCGCCCAGATCAAACATCGCATCTTTGATTTCTTCCCTCAATACCTCTGCATGAATCTTTTCCAAATCTGTTGATGTTAAGGCGGGGAAACATTGATGTGTATCAATTGAACCAAAATTTGTTAACTCACTCCTTAAAAGATCTTTATAATAGGAGACCGCCATATTCCTTAAAATGTTCTAATCAAATATCCATTCCCCGTTCATATCCCTGAGACCATCCACTCTATTTCTTCTTCTCCTTATCATAGCTGCAGTATGAAAGAACTTACTATTCTTGTCCCCCTATTTCAACCAATTGCACCTCGATTTCTGGTACCAAAGAAGTTCTTCCTGGGCTAGAATTTTATTATACTCTTTCCACAATTCAATTTCAGTCTGAACTAAATATTGATTGTCTCTTCTTGCTCTAGATCTATCAATACCTTCAATCCGATTCAAAATATTCCTCTTTCTGCGATTCAAATTTCCTATCTTCCTTGAGTTCCAATCCCTAGCTTGCTCTAAAATTTTTTTCACCTTTTCATTCCAAACCCCCTATCCCAAGTTTGCCTAACCAGATCCCCAAACTCCTCTTCAAGGAACCAGGTCGCTAGATAACGAAAGAAAGGTTTAGGACAAAAATGAGGATTAGGAGGGGCGGTTTTAACTAGGATTGGATGATGATTAGACCCAAACTTGCTCAGGTGATATGTCTTCGTAAAAGGAAAAAAAGTATTCCAATTATTGTTCATAAACGCCCAGTCAATTTTTTCCTTAAGACTTCCACGCTCCCAAGTAAAACGATCACCAACAACTTCAGTTTCAATGAGGTGGGCCGTAGATATACAGTCTTGAAATTGACTCATAGAACTCAAATTTGGCCCTGACCCACCACTTTTATTATCACTATACAAATAAGCATTGAAATCCCCAATTACAATCCAGGGAATATTCACCATGAGGCTCAAATCATTTATTTCATCCCAAAGAGATTGACGTCTAATGCAATTCGGTTCAGCATAAATACAAGATATATAGAAATCACCTCCATTATTAGGCAACCCAATTTTAACATGAATAGCTTGAGTGGAAGAAGAGATATAATTAAGATTAAGATCTTTCATATTCCACAAAACCCAGATCCCCCCAGCATAACCTGTCGCTTCCAAATGTAACCAAGTATTAAAACCCAAATTTTTTATAATTTTATCAGCCCTGCTCCCACTAACACGAGTTTTAGTAAGAATCAAAATTTTAATTTCCTTCCCCTGAATTAAGTCTCTGACTCTCCCAGGAAAAGATTTAGAACCTGCACCCCTGCAATTCCAAGCTAAAATATTCATAATTAATAAGATAGATAAGATATAAGAAAAAACCTGATCAGCAATGTTCTGCTTGATGTTTCGACTATGATATTACCCTGGTCACCTCAGCTACCATGCCTTCACTGCCAGCAGCAATATCACAATTTTTTCTGCTTCTGCTTGATAATTCTCGTCCTTGTCTGCTTGGTTATAGCTTGAAATCGCTGGTATATGTTGTTCCATTTTGTTTTTTTGTTGCACCTCCTCAGCAAGATGGGTAATTTTTTCTACCCCAATTTGAGTGCTTGATCCATACACTATTCTATGTATTCTTCCCTTTGTGGCCTGATTTCTTTAAACCAAGCCCAATGAATTTTTCGGCCCATGAGTATTAATAACCCTTTTCTTTTTTGAGATATTACTGTTGAGTATTAACAGAGTGCCCCTCTCTTGTTTGAGATGCCTCCCCCTCTCATCTTCATTCCTGATTTTTAGCGCAACACCCTCCCACTCCCATCTTTATTTGGATGGAAGAACCCAAGAAATTGATGATGAACCCAAAAGCTCATAATTGTTTTTAATAATATTTAAATAATTATAATTTACTACTTTAAAAAATATTTTGAATAATTGTATTTAATTCCATACTTCTCATTCTCCTAAAAATTATAATTGGATTTAAATCCTTAAAATTTTATTCCATTTTGGGTAAATTCCTATTACTCAAATAATTACTTGGTAAATTTCAATTACCACAAATAATTTCATTGAACTCAAACCAATATCAATGAATGAATATTCACAGCCTTACATTTTCATATTATATTTTTTTATAAGGATAAATTGATACCTTATAAAAGTATAATTAGATCCAATTTATCCAAATTAGACTTTGCATTTCAATTTTCAATAATATGACATTATTTCCTCAATTCTATATTTCGACACTTTAAACAATGAATTTGATTTATTTTCAATCTCTAGTTAATGAATAAATAACATCTTAATGTTTGCTTAAACATTAGGAACAAAATTTGGATGTTATATCCCTCTTTGGCGTCCCTCTCCAGTCTCAGACATGCCCCTCCTCTCATCTTCATTCATGATTCTGAGCGCAACACCCTCCCACTCTTGCTTCATCTAGATTGAAGAACCCAAGAAATTGATGGTGAATCAAAAAGCTCATATGTATGACGACATTTGGTATTCCTCCTCCCCCGACATTGCTTCATCGTCGATGTGAGATTTGTGGGTTTGTTTGTCCTGTGGTGGAGTTTCTCCATTCTTTCGACAATGGTGGTGATTTGGTCTGTAGGTGGACCATGAGATAGAGAAGAAGAAAAATGTCGCGGAGGAAATCACCAATTCCTCAAGCTTGTAGCCTCACACTCAGAATTTCCTCAACATTTTGGTGGACATGAAGAGGATCGATCTGATCAATGATAGTAAAGGAGTATGAGTTTATGTATAACGATTTGACAAACACAGAGCTTGCGATCATGAGCTCGGTGGTGAAGCTGGAATCGTAGCACTTGGCTCATATAGCGAAGCAAGTGAAGAAGCTGACTGGTGCAAAAATATGAGAATCAGGACGTTGATTGATCCAAGTTTAGTGGTGGGCTTCACAATTAGGTAAGGGAATTCTGGGTCTAAATTGATTGATATGAGTGTGAAGAAGCAACTTGAACAAATTGCTGCTCAGCTTGATTTGGGCAATATCACACTCATTGTATGATGAGCCATCTTGGTGAAAAAAGTTCCATCTCGAGTGGTTCAATACAATTTTAACTACTTTCATAAATTGCCACTACTACAAAAAGGGGCTATAACGTCCCAAATTTTGCACCTTTAACGTCCCAAAACGGGGGGACGTATATACTGGGGGCGTAGTAAGTTGTAAGCAAAGACGTCCCTTTTATTTGGGGCGTCTAAAGTCCCACCGGGGGGACTTTAGACCTCCCAATTCTTAATTTGGGACATCTAAAGGTTAGGTTTTTTTTATACCATAATTTACATTCTGTATTACCCAGCGAATTCAAACTGCAGAAACAGAATAAAAGATGGATTCATAAACCACACTGTCCGTTACAAACTGGTAAGGACATCCAGCACTACAATCTTTACTATATATACATACAATAACCTTTCATACAATCTACTACTATATATATCAATAATAACAACCAGAAAGTGTTAAAACGCTGTCATCACACAACTACAAACTAATATAAAATAAAAAGTTTACTGCCCTATATGTTGAAGAAGATGTCCAGCCAAAAGATCTCTGATCAAATCAAGGTCTTCATATAGGTAGGCATCTTCATTATCAAAAATCTAAAAATAAGAAAGTAAGCTTTGATGAAATGAATCTCAAGTAAATGAATTAATTAGCATTTCGATTAGAACACCAAAAATATTATCATTTGAGAATGAAGAAGCGATTACCTTTTCAAAATCGCTAGTAATTCCACTTTGAGTTATGTTATACATATAAAGTATAACATAATATCCGCATTCAGTGTTGCCAGGTTGCCGAGGGCACTTTAAATCAAAGGGATGCAATTGGTTGTTAAAATCAATAAAGGTATGTCTAGAAGGACTGTCAATGAAACAATTAGGTAGGATCGAATGTACTTACCATCGGATGAAACCACTTTGGCTTTTTAACAACTGTACCCTCGCGTGACCCACCTAGGACTCTATATGCTTGACAAGCACTATCATGAAAAGCAAAATGAATAGAAATTAGAAACATTCATTTTTTTTAAGAGTCAATGAAATACAAACAGAATAACTTACGTGTCGAAGACGGATTTTGTATCTTTGTCTGGCTTTTTACTCAAGGGATCAAACCAATAGACTACGTTGCGGCGGGGACATATAACACACAAACTCCAGTGGTAACTTTAACAACATGTACACATTAAAATGAAGTTAGATGAGAAGACAATTATTTATTAAACTTCTTAAATTGACAAAATGTAAATACGAACCGTTGAACAATGGGTGCTAGATAACAATGAAGTTTGGTCTGTCCCATTGTGTAGCCGACATAGTGAGTCCTATGCGCCACAGTACAAGTATCCCCTATCGTATTCACAGGACATAAGAATCCATACCAATCACGTCTTTCCATGTTTGTGCAGAGATCGTAGAAGGTGCTATAATAGAATTAAAATAAGGAATGAATTATTGAATGTATGAAATCAAAAAACCACTAAATGAATTCTATGGGAAAATTGAAAAAAGAACTTACATGATTGCAAATTTCACCCTGCCTGCATCTATCTGCTCCAACCTGATAAACTGCTTGAGATCTGTATTGTCAATCGTGTAGGGATACTCCAATATAGGGCCTACAATCCCTTGAGGCATCTTCAGGTCAATCTGTTTAATGCCTTGTAGATCTGCTGCAGCCGTGCTAAGTAGGGCCATTTCCTCACAGCTTCGTCATCCTTTTAGAACATCAAAAAACAAATTGTTATTAGGATGCCAACAGATTTTCAGTAATAGTAAGGTAATTCCTACCATTGGAGGTGTTGCATCTGAACCAATAAGATTGTGAGGCCAAAGGATGAAAGATCCTATCGCTTGACCTAATGTGCCAACCCTCTGGATCAAGAACAGGGATGGCTGTACCTTCTTCCCCCTTTCTAACACTCTTCACATTCACCCTACGAAAATCCTCCAGAATTTGCTGATGATGGTGGGTGGTAGCAGGTGTGTAAACGAGAGCATCGGCAACAACATGCAACAGTGGATCATCCAAATAGAGGGTGCAAGGGTCTCCCGACATTGGAGTGGGAGAAGGGTCACCAAGTGGTTCCTCCAGAGGGTTGTAACTTCCTCTGGTGCTATTGAAGGCCGAGGATTCCTGAGTTCTATGCTCGTCCCTTGCCCTTTATGCTTCGAACATCTTTGCCATTTCAAGTTGAAGCTCTGGCAATAGCTCTTGTCGGAGCTTGTCGCGAAGGTTGGCCTCGATCTCTCGTTCGAGCTCCTCTCGAATCTTGGCCACAACGTCCTTACTAGGTCCAGCTTGTGACGAATAATGTGGGTCTTGTCCAAAATACCTCGCGGCACTAACTCCCCGTGTCTCTCCTCGAACACGACCAAGGTCATCTGCCTTCCCAATAGCCATTGAAAAGATGTCCATCCGTCTACTTGGATTGAATGAACCTTGGCTACTTTGCTCGTCCAGTTCATCTTATAGCATACAGTTTATCGTAAATGTATCGAAACCACTCGTGATATATAAAAAATTAGGTACTTATGGTATAACTACTTACAATCCTCGCAGCAACCTCAGCAACAGTCGGATTTATGTACTTCCCAGCCTTAATCCTCCCTGCTTTCCATTTTTTGTGACGTGGAGGAGGTGCCGGTGCCTGGATAACAACGTTGGGATCAGATTCTGCTGCTTCCTTCATTTTCTCTAACTCTTCTTGGATCATTTGCCGCTCAAGCTTCCAATATCCACCACGAGACATGTAATATTGATATGTATTTTCTGATTGCCTCTGTGCATTTGCTGCACTTAATTTCTATGAATGAAAAACAACAAAAAATAAATCAACGATATAAAGTATATGAAAATTACAAGTTCTATATCATGATGACAGAAATCTTACCAAAAACTCAGGATCTGCTCGTGATGCCGCAAACAACCTCCAGTCCTCTGAAGACAAATATGTATACTGTGCACATGGATCCTTACCCCTAAGGGCCCCTCGAATGTACCGTGCTGTTAGCTTGTTCTTGAAACCTTTGCATCATACACGAACCTCATCCATCCAGTGCTTATACATCTCCCTGGTGTCTGGGACATCGTATGTTTACTGCAAGGTAAAACATAAGATTATTATATTTGAAACAATAAGAACAAAGCTACAATGCATCAAAACTTATATACCAAAAGTTGCTGCCAAATCATGTCTTTCATTTTTGGGGGAACCAATCTCCAATTATCGTAGGTAATGCGCACTTTGCTTCGACCCAAAAACCCTACGTAGCTAATGAAGTGGTCTTCCTCAGGACCAACTGGATTCAGATTGTCATCGAAGTCTATATGCAGCCTCTCCTGTTGATGTTCATGACGTGCAACCAATGCTCCCATCTTTGTACACCCTATAACCCTCCTTCTTGCAGGGGGTTCATCTCTAGGCCTTTCGTCATTACTAGAGCTTTCGTCATCTCTATGCCTCTCATCATCACTAGAGTTGTCCATATTCCTGTTAACACAAAAAGCATCATCAGAAACATAAATAAATTGCAATAAAACTGAAATAAACTAAGCGAAAAGTAAAACAGAAAAAACACACAGTTCTCATTTATAAATTAAGGTCTTAAATTAAGGTCTTACTCTATAAATTAAGGTGATCCTTTATGACATCAACATCCCGTCGACTCTCATTCAAACAAATGACACAAGGACAAAAATACTTCCCATTTTTTGCAGAAGCATTCTTTTTAGCGAATTCAATAAATTCTTCCACCCCTTTCTCATATTGTTCACTAGTTCTCAAAGCATTCATCCAACTATAATCCATTTTGTTACCACCTAAGGCATTCCCAATAACATTCACACGTTTAGTACAATTGTCAACGACATATGATGGGATTGCCTAATTAAGTTATCAACCCAATTTAGGATTTTAAAATATGGGCTTAATAACTTTATTGCCCCCTCCTAGCCTCCTCTCTCCTCTTAAAAGGGTTTCAGTGCTATGTAACTTATTTTTTTAATAAGTATATGTATATAAACATTAATGTATAATAAACTTTGTTGATCACAATAAGTCTGACTCCTGTGATATTATATATATCAAAGATTTTCATTAATGGAATTTAAAAAAAACGAGTTTCATATTAACAAAAAAATTTTAAGTTGAGTTCTTCCTAAAATAAAATTGTTTTATTGAAAATATTTAGATAAAAATCATTTAATGAATATTGGGGTTATGGTTTTCTTTTTAGTTTTGGCTTGAATTATTCTTCATAATTCGTTTGGAATACAAGAATTTCTTTAATTTAAACAAATCATATTTTATTTTATTATATATACTAATTAATGGTAATATACACAAGTAAATTTATATTTAAACAAGAAAATAAACCATTGCATTGGAGTTCCTGAATACATGCAATTTAAGCAATATAAGCACACCAAACACATTACGCTAATCTCAACCATCTCAATATAAGCAATATATAAGCACAATCTCAACCATTTCAAGTAAATTTATATTTCAAAAAGAAAATATACCATTATGTTACAAAAAAAACAAGAAGAAAATAAACTAACCTGATCAGGGGGCGCTCACTAGTATGCTGGAGAGGTAGAGAAGACGTTGGAGATCAAAGGTGTATGCACGGTGGGGAGGTGGAGAAAGCAAACAACCACAGTGGATAATGGAAGGAAGGAGGTGGAGGAGATGAAGTTGCAGAAGGGTCGACTGGCCTGGTTGCGTGCGTTGAAGAAACAAAGAAACAAAGGAGTTGAAGAAACAAAGAGGAAGAAGGGAGGAGGGAGGAGTTGAAGAAACAAAGAGGAAGAAGGGAGGAGGAGTGCCAACGGTGGGTGGGGGAGGAGGAAGAAGAGTAAAGTTGGGTCAAAAAAGGAGGGAGGAGGGAATGGGACATGTGAGGAGAGGATTGAGAAGACGCATGTCAGACAAGTGTCTGACATGCGCCTAAAGGTGTCCCAAATGCCATTTGGGACGCCTAAAGTCTGGGTTTAGGCGTCCCAAAATAATTTTGGGGACGTCTAATCCCAGCTCCAGGCGCTAAAAAAAATTTACGAAATTTATATTTCGCGCTTGGAAGCACTTTAGACGTCCCAAATTCAAATTTGGGACGCCTAAAGGTTCCCCTGCATATATATAATTACGAAAATGCCACCGCCTCCCTTTTTAACCACCTAATTTTCAATTTGGGATGTCCTTAGGGGTGGTTATATCTCAATTCTGTAGTAGTGTGTTATGGGTGTACAATGAGTTGGTTTCATGGTAGAAGAATTTGGAGGGGGACCATGAAGAAGACGACACACCCCACCTAGGGCCGTGGCTCCAGCAGTGAATGTAAACATAACAACTCTGGATATAAAAATGACAACTATACATTTAAAAATGTTTTCTTGTAAATATGAGAAGGCAAAGCATAAATTAATTCCTAGAATTGAGATAGGTTTACCAAGTTTGGATTTGAAAACAACAACTTCAGATATGAAAATGATAACTATCCATTTTAAAAATGACCACTTGTGAAAATAAAAAGGAATGCATGAATTAATTCCTAGAATTGATATAGGTTTACCAAGTTTAGATTTAAAAATAACAACTTCGGATATGAAAATGACAACTATCTATTTAAAATTGATCATTTGTGAACATGAGAATGCATGCATGGATTAATTCCTAGACTCGATATGTGTTTATTAAGTTTGGATTTGAAAATAACAACTTCGAATATGAAAATGACAATTATCCATTTAAAAATACTAAATTATTCTCGCAAGAGCTCAGGTAGAGTATGTCGCCGATGACTAGCCAGCGGCCGACAACGATTGGTGACAATGGTAGGGGTTGATTTCTTAAAAAAAAAATTGTGTGAACGGAATTTGTGTCGTTTCCTTTTGATCAGCAAAAGAATAGATGAGGTACTCACACCTTTCTGAGAATATGAATATTTAAAGCATCTCTCTATCCTTTACTATTTATAATTGTCTTTATGTGCCTTTTTCCCTAATTTATTTTGTTCTTCATGATAATCTACTTTTGTTGTCTAGCATGAAAGTTTTCAATTTGGATGACGAGATCTTTCCTATATTTGAAATTCAACTAGGCTACACTAGAGTCGGGAGATAGGTTTGGCCCGTTAAGGCCTGTTTAATTTTTTTTTAAATAACTAAATAAGGCAATAAGAGTAATTGGACAAGGTAGTGGGCATACTTAATAACCTAATCCTCAGACAGTTAGACGCTCTCACACTCCACTCAGACCTCACACATCGATAATGCTTGTGTTTTGTTTTGGTTTGGACTTAAGTTTTAATGTTTGTGTTCTGTTAAACATTGATAATGTTTGATGTTTTAACTTAGTTTTGATAATATTTATGTTTAAAATTAGGTATTTTAATCTTGGAGCATATAGGAACATAAAAGGTATTACCTGCAAGCTTCAACTAAACAGGCCGGGCCCAACAATTCTGTACCTTTTCAGGCTTCTCTTCTTTTTTTTCTTTTTGTCTATCTATATTTTAGTTGGCAAACTCCAAGTTTAAATTTATCCTTGAACATTTGTTAGATTTGTGCTTTGATGCTTGATTTTTCTGTTTCATGAATCTGCTTGGATTGAACTTAGGTCTTAGTATTTGTATTTTGTTAAATATGAATAATATTTGATATTTATGTTTTAAATTAGGTATTTTAGTCTTCAGGCACATAAGAAGTAAAAAAAAAAATAAACGGGCATGAAGCCTAGCCCACGGGCTTTTGTTAAACGGGTCGAGTCTCAAAAATTAGGCCCTTTTTGGACTCGGGGCCTAAACGGGCTGACCCGTTTTCCCAGCTGTAGACTACACAAAAGGCTCTTTAATCAAAGCAATAATATGAATGACAAGGGCTCGGCATTATAAAAGGCCAAGACATTCTGCTCATCACAAGCCCAACAGAGAAGCAATGCAGCAACCCTCATTACATGGAAATGTCACACTTCGACACCATTACATCATTTTGAAATGTTTGATGCATCTAGTGCCCTTAAAATATCCTAACGTAATTAACTTTTGGTGTACTTAGTATTTTAAAGTATTTTTTCAAGTAGTAATCGGTATCTTAAGTACATTTTTATACCTCCAACACCTTAAAGTATTTTTTAGTAGTGTTAGTATCCTAAATTTAGAGCGTTGATTGCTATTGAGCAAATATTTTATGATAAAATTGAATAAAAATTATTTTATGATCAGTCTATGATATTGGCATTACTAAAAATATTTTAAAATGTTACATGCAATTTAGCCATTTTATTTTTAGGAATTACTATATGGTCTAAGGAAGAGATGTAATCACCTAAAAATCCGATAATAATTTATGAGCATACAATGATAAATTAGGGCGAGAAATTACAATAAGTTGATGTTTCTTGCTTTTTGTAATTAAATCTTTTGGATCTTAGCGGTATAGTAATAACAATAATATAAAATTACACAAAAATAATCAAGTAATTAATCTATTAAGTAATGACGATGGTTTCTTTATCGTGACTAATATTTAATTTTGTTTTAATTGTGATCTTTGAGAATATTAATTATTCAGTCCTTATAATTTGATCGAGTTTGTGGCTCAGTCCTTATAGTTTAATTTGTTGTGACTCAGTTCTTATAGTTTCCTATTTTTTATAAAAAAAATCTGAATCTCTCAACGTATCCTATATGGTGTTGACAGGGACAAAATTTGCTTATTTGATATTCTTGTTGTGAGGGTCAGAATAAAAATGTCAAATTCTCACTCTTCTGTTTTCTCCACACAGCTTTCTTCTTCCTCCAGCTCCTTGCTTTTTCCCCCTCCTCTCAGCCACACTTTTTCGCTCTCTCCCTCTGGTTTCTTCTCAACATTTGTACATTTCAAGTTTGCCGATTTTAACTAATACTTGTTGAAACGATTTCCATCCCATTTTCCTTTTAATTTACCCTATCACCAAATTAAACACATTTTTTACCGCACAACGAAATAGTTTTTTCACTTCCAAAAATCCAGTTATTCTCAGAATTGAATTCCGAACTTGGCTCAAATCTCGTCCCTTCAAGGTCCTTCCGTTCCCTGTACAGACTGAGAACGCCATTATTTGTAGCAATTCTCTGATTCATGATCATGTATGGCTACACCCTTCCTTCGCGCGACCTCCCATTCCTCCTCCAGCAGCTCGTCATCTGAATCCATTCGCAGAAAGATCCTCTCTAGTATATTTATCCTCATATCATTATACAAGTACAAATGCCTTTTAGATATGTTAGGAATATTAATGTTAGTATTCAATGTTTTCTATTGTACAGGTTTAGTATCATAAGTAGGCATGTATGTAGTTGGGCCTAGTGGTTTGTTGGTTATGAGAGTTTGTACATTTGTAATAGTTGTTCAGGTATAAATATAAGATAGAGGGGTCAATAATTGTTGATCCTATTTCTCACTTTAGTGGTCCATGTGCTATTGTTTACATGGTATCAGAGTATATATGACTATTACTTATTTGTCAAACAAGAAAAGGGGGAAATCACTATAGTCTTAGCTTATATAGATGACTTAGTCATTGCTGGTAATAATATACAAAAATAATGATAAACTAAGAGCCCGTTTGGATCGCAGAAAATGGCGTGATGGAATAGGAAAATGGAAATTTTCCAACTAGCGGCGGGCGATTGGATCAAATTTCTGTCTAAAAACATTTTCCTACTATTGCAAATTTTCAATCAGATGAATGGAGATGGGTTCCCACTAAAAATAGTGGGAACCCATTTTTCAGCGGCTGAGGAAAATCACCAAAGACCCAAATGCCCTTGATGTGATGGTGGATTTGACATAAAGTGGTGAAGGTGCTGAGGGCAATTCATACATCGAACCTGGAGAAAACGAAGAGAGTTGAAGAATAGAAAGGGCAAACGGCTTTTTCCGGTGCTGATGCAACATATCTTGAAGAACGGCTTCTTCTCTGAAGATTGGTTCCCACTGAAAATGGTGGGAACCCATTTTTTAGTGCTTGTGGAAAATTGTCAAAGACCCAAATGCTCTTGATGTGATGGTGGATTTGACATAAAGTGGTGAAGGTGCTGAGGGCAATTCACACATCGAACCTAGAGAAAACAAAGGGAGTTGAAGAATAGAAAGGGCGAATGGCTTTTTCCATTGACGATGCAACATATCTTGAAGAACATGTGGGTTCCTTCTTCTCTGCCGATTTGGTTGTTGTGTTCTTATTTGCATTGAATGTGATGCACCTATGGTCCCTGGTTGCTTGTGTTGAGCTAAGCGAAGAGGCCCTTGCTCGCCGGAGTTGATTCGAAGTAGGTGGAGGTTGTCTGCGCTCAATTGCTGGAAGAAATATTGATTGACTATAGTCCTGACCATGAAATACCCATGTGGTGAACGTGGTTATAAATCTGTGATGTTCCATATAAGGGAAGCTATCTTGACCAGATTTGGTTGGTGAGTGTGCCACAGTTGAGAGTGAAGTTAGATAACCATGAGACACCCATCACATACATGTGGTTAAAGTTATTCATTCATTCATGTATAACCACAAGTGACTGGTAGGTATATTATGGTTATTGCTCTGTTACTTTATCAGGAAAAAGAGGCAAATAGAGTACTGATTTCTTATTAGCTCCACTCATTAAAACAAAAAACAAAGGGTTATTTGATCAAAAGTTTTAAATTGAAGTGAAGAAAGTAAGTTCCAAATAGGCTATTTCATCAAATGTTCTCAACCTACTTCTTTTCCTAGCTCATACTTTGCCCCAATACTCTTTGCATATCCAAAGCTCTTGTCCATAGAGTGAGACTATTTCATTTATTTTCATATCCATACCAAAGCATTGCCTAATTCTCGCTAACTTTTGAATTTCTCCCTATGCCTGCGCCTATGCCAATGTTTGTATTAATATATATTTAAATTAAGTTAAAAATATACACACATACATATATTTCTTTATAAAAAATAAGTTTAAACAAAAACATATTTTTCTCGATCCCAACACATTGAATCATTCCAAGGTGGACATAAGTGGTTGTGTGGATAGTGATGTACCACCGAAACGAACTAAAGCAAGCTTGTATTTTTCGATAGAAGGATCCAATTCGAGCTAAAAGATTTACTGTGAGTATTGATGGAGATGCTGGAAAAAGAAAGCTTGGGACCAATGTGCAAGGCAGTGCTCGACAATGCTTGTACTATCACGATTAAGAGACTCAAATATGCAAACCCATATGCTCAGAAAGAGTTCAAACGATACATGGATGTGATCAGAAAATTTAAACACTCTAATATTGTGAAACCACTATTACAAAATAGAGATTCTATTATCCTAAATGATATTTATTTTTTATAAAGAGAAATAAAAAATAAAGACAATAACATTTTTATAAATTTAAGGAAGATGGTTTAGGCGTCCCAAAATTTTCTTATTTGGGACACCTAAACCTTGCGTTGGGCGGGAAATAGGGGACTTTATTTGGAACTCCTAAAGCCGAGTCCGGTTTCTCTCCATTGCCAAGAAAGCAAAGGAGGTCCTTTGCTTTCTTCTGGACCGTTGGATCAAGATCTCAACGGTCCAGATTTAATGTATTTTAAAAATATTATTTATTATAATAATATTTTATTATTATAATAAATAATATTTTTTAAATACATTAAATCTGGACCGTTGAGATCTTGATCCAACGGTCCAGAAGAAAGCAAAGGACCTCCTTTACTTTCTTGGCAATGGAGAGAATCCGTTCGCCCTAAAGCCTTTTAAAAACCAAAAACACTCCGTGATCACTGTCTATTTGAATTATTGGAGGCAAGATGAACCTTTTTTTTTTTTTTTTTGTCTTTTTCTATGTTTTTCAATTCCCATTTCTGCGATCCCTGTCTTGTCCTATTTTTTGTCTAAAATTTTTTTGCCTCTCTCTTTCAACTTCAGTCATCTTCACGCTTGACTCCAACTTCAGCCTCTTCTCCTTTGCTTCTGCCAGCATCGATCGCCGCTCCTTTGCGTCCGACGCTCATGACCATGACTCCTTAGACTCTGAAATCTCCCTGGTACTTCTCGCAAGCTCTTATACCTGGCTATATGTGAGCACATAATATTGTATCACCAGAACTAGTTAGTTTAAATTAAATACTAGCTAGAAGAGCTTTGTCTCCTGGTTCTCTAGTCTGTCTATGTATGAATAGTTTTATACTTAAAAATGTGCCTGTTTCTCAGACAGATGGGGTAGCCCAACCAATAGAGGTCGAGGCGTTTTCGATCAGCAAAAGAGGCTGAAACAAGGGTGGGTTTGAGTAATAATAATGTAATTGGAATATTGGCCACTTTTGTTGATCATGGTGCTTGATAAATATATTTTTAATTTCCTCTGTCGATTTTCATAGGAACCTGAAGAAGGTTGAGAAGGAAGTTCGAAATGGAAGGGAAACAAGTTCTTCCAAAACAAAAATTGGATGTTTCAGGCCCCAATGTCATTACACCTGGCACCGAGTTCATCCCCAAACTCTCAGGAGTCCCATTTTCTAGTGTTGATTTCTTGGATCCTTACAGCATTTGGCAAGCCATGAATATGAAATTTTTCAGGAGAGTTAGAGTGAAAAATATGAATAAATATTTTTTTTTTAAAAAAACTTTCAATGTCCCTTCTCAAAAAAGGCTTTAAGAGTCTTTTTTTTAAAAAAAGACACCTAAAGTGGACATTGTCCCTTATCAGAAAAAGGGACGTCTAAGGTTTAAAATGACTTTAGGTGTCCCTTTTTTATAAAATGGATGTCTAAAGTCACTTAAGGCATCCTTTTTTAAGGAATGTTATTGTCATATTTTATTGTATTTCTTACATAGACGCCCCCCTATAAAAGGATTTAGAAATGGTATAAAAAGGGACGTTAAAAGTGCTTTTCTGTAATAGTGGATTTAATTTTTCCGATGACGATGCTGCATCCCAAAGAGTAAAGTTGATTTCGTCACGCGTAACCATGAGCCACCCATCACATGCATGTGATTAAAGTTGTTTTCATGCATTCATGTATGACCACAAGTGACTAGTAGATATCTCATGGTTATTGCTCTGTTACTTTATAAGAAAATAATGTTTTTAAAATAAGGGCAAAATGGTCTTTTGATCATTTTTCTATCTCATTTTTTTCCAACCAAACAAAAATTTTCTTATCAATCCATGTTCTTTTTCAATGCAAACCAAATATGTCGGTGGCAAAATATTTTCCCTTCCTCTCTATTCCCACCTCTTCTTTGAATCAAACGGGCCATAAAGGCACATCTATATATAACAAATTTAAAATCAAAGATCTTGGACAGCATAGGTATTTTTTGGGATTGGAGTTAGCTAGGTCTACGTAAGGTATCATTTGATTATCTCAATCAAAGAAAGTATGTGCTGGAACTTATTTCTGACATGGGCTTAAGTGGTGCTAAGCCATTGGAAGTTCCTATGGATCCCAATATAAAATTAAATATTGAGGGAAGAGCAACAACAAAGGTGAAGAAGGCTGTTCGAAATAATGGCAATAAGAAGCGTTTGTTTGGAATAGCTTATTTTTATGCAATAAGTGCTTATAAATCGTGATTCACGGTATACGAGGTAAGTATGTGAGAAAAGTTTTATCTCGGCTTGCGTAATAAGAACTTATTCTCTAAAATTAAGTGATCCCAAACATACACGAAGAGGAGGAGGTTTTAACAAGTGGACCCTCTTTTTCATGACCCAACTGCCTATAAGAGGTTGATAGGTAGGTTGTTCTATCTCACTGTTACTCGGCCTAATATTTGTTTTATTGTGTGGACTTTGAGTCAATTTATGAGCACATCAAGGAAGTCGCACATGGAAGCAGCAACATGAGTCATGAGCTATCTCAAAGGGAACCCTGGATTAGGAATAGTGCTGGGAGCTATGAAGGAGAGCAACCTTGGAGTGCTTTGTTGATTCAGATTGGGCAGCATGCCAAGACACAAGGAAGTCTGTAACTGCTTATCTAATTAAGCTGGATGGTTTGTTGGTCTGCTGGAAGTTGAAGAAACAGCAGACATTATCCAAATAAAACGTGGAGATTTTCTCAAATATTCATACATTATAACTTTTAAAAAATAGCTCAAGCTAAGCATTTGGTCATTAAGGGGTGGCAGGGATCGAATCGAACTCATGACTAAATGCTTAGAGAATCAAGCTAAGTGCCAACTGTGTTAGGCCTCCTAATTAATTAGATCAACTAGTACTAATAATAAAAAGTAACTTGGTATAGGATTTATGGAGTATTAAGGAAAAGTGTAGTGGGCCTCCCATAACGCCAATAAACATGTTAGATTTGCCTTTCCCTCCATGTAATCTCTCTTCAGCAATGTTGGAGAAAAAAGTGTATTACTCCGTCCATTCCTGCTATTCAAGAATTTAATTAGCGTATTGATTATTTGAGAAATATGATTTATATGTTAGAACCTCAACCTACTTTAATTTTTTTAATATATACTACTCTTAGTTTATTTTAATTAATAATTAAAATATTAATGCTGTTTGGGATCGTAACCACAAGGATATTTATGTGATTAAATTATGAGGACTTGTATTTGATTAGGATTGTATAAATGTTGAACAACTTTTTGGGGACCTAATATGGAAACAATAATTCAAAGAACTTGACGTGGAATTGTGATATGCTTGCCCCTATCACCCTCAAAATCAAGGGTTGAGGTAGTCGATCTTAATCGAAATTCTAGAAATCTGTTATCAACGGTGTTAAAGTGTCTAACATATTAAAAATGCTAGATTTAATGAACCTTGCCCTGAACTAAGGGGCTATTTGGTATGAGGGATTTGGAGAGGAAGGGAGTTGAATGCAAATTTTTGTAAGTAGGATGTAAAAAAAAAAAAAAAAAAATAGAGAAGTGGAGTTATAAAATTTTAATGAAGAGAAGATATAAGATAAAAGAATAAGAGAATTTAATTAATATCTTTTAGTCTCAGTATTCAAATTTTTTTAAATATAACTCACAAAAATTTCCCTTCCCTTTCACGTCCCTCATACCAAACAGACCCTTAAATGATTAATCTAAACAAATTTGATCTCGTTGGGATCCATCAATAGATCTCTTGAAAAGGCTAGATTTTTAGACAATGTTTGGTATGAAACACCAAGGGTAGGGACTAGCCAAATTGTATTGTTTGGTATGAGGGACTAAGAATAACTTAGGATGGGGAGTATCACGACAATAATATTGCTGCAAAACCACTTCCTTCCTAGTATTGGGAGAGCGGTGTTGGGATTAGAAACTTTGGGACCAAATTGTCCCTGTTTATAATAATTTTTAGATCGAAGTACTCTCATCCTATTTCGCCTTATGTTGCCGCTTGATCTCTCCCACTTCTCCATGTCCGTCTTCTCCCCTATTCCCGTCATCTCTGGTCACCTTCTCCATCTTCGATCGTCTTCTCTTTCCTCTAGGATCTTGCAACTTCGCAAGCATCGTCAACTCACCTTCGCCCCCACCTCTCATCTCGCCCTTTAATTTGCATCATCTCACCTTCAACCCCCACCTCTCATCTCTCCCTCTATCATCTTTTCCCTTCCCTGTCAGTGACGTCTTTGTCGGCGGCAACCATCGTCTCTTGAGTCTTCCCCTTTCTCTAATATTTTCTTCTTTTACGTTGACATGAAATTCACCACAGTGTATGATTACGGTTTACAATCTTTGTTTTTACCGAATTTGCCTTTAAATTTCTCTTTTAATTTGTTAAATAATACTTGAGAATCTCAACCTCGTATTTGGTTCTCAAAATTCAATTTTCACATATTTGGAATCTTAACCTAGCTTATTAAATATTGTTGATATTTGATATTGATGATATTATATGCTATATTAATATTTACTTATATTGTATCTATCTTAGAAATATAAATCTAAAAGGGAGAATGACAAAAAAATACCACTTGAATTTCAAAAACCCCAATTAGTCCGTTGGCAAAGATTTGCGTTGTCAATCCCATTACTATTCTTGTCAATCCCATTACCATTCTTGTCGGCGGGATTTTGAAGTTCAAATGGTATTTTTCTGTCATTCTCCCAATCTAAAACGATATTATAATTATAGTTGAATGGATAAGATTAGATAATATCTATATCAAATGTCATAAAATATAAAAGCATTCTTGTTTTCCTATACAAATTTAGGATTTTCACGTCTTTTGATGACAATCAATCCATCATTTTATAATTTAGTTAAAAAACAAAATTTAAAAACAATACTAAGCTGCTTAAATGTTCCAACGACAGGTTACAGAGAAGATGGGGTGACGAGATTTAGGGTTAAACAAAGATATTATTGTATTTTCATAATTTATAGTAGATTATAAAATAAAATTAATGAGAGTATTCCCATTAAATATTACTTAATACAAAACATAATTTAATAGCTTCACTCGCATTCACAGGACCTTAAATAATTAGATTTTGCTTCCTTGAAACTTTTGTGGATAGGGATCAAAGGCAGGGCGTGAGGCACTGTTTAATTAGCTTTGACTCTTTCCCACAAAGCCGTCAAACTAACCATCTCCATCCATCTATATAGAGCCGGGAAAATGGGCTAAGCCCGTTGGACCGGCCCTGACCCTTCAAAGGTCGGACTTACAAATTGTAGCCTCAAAAGGAATTCGGGCCTAAAAGGGCCGACCCTGTAGAGCCTTTGGCTTAAAAGAGTCGGCCCGAGTTAAGCTCGTTTATTTTTAATTTTTTTTGTTTGGAAAGGAACCATATTACATTTTTGAATTGCCTTATTGAATCTATATGTCACTTTGTCCTCATATTGTATAGAATATGATTTTTGAGTATATTGTTTTGTCTAATTGAATCATATTGTGATTTTTGAGTATATTATTCTGCCTATTTAGAATAAAATCATATTATATACTATTCTGCCCGATAGAGTATGATTTTTGATGGAGGTTGTGATTATTTGACTATTTGAACCTATTACTCAAAGTAAAACACAATCAAATGTCCTTGAAATTGATGATAGTGGCAAAGAAGATGAAAATGATAGTCGTCATACTCATGTTGTTTAGAGGTTAGAGTATTTAGCTTATTGCCTTCTTATACTTTGGCCTTTGTGTGAGTTATTTATGGATATGATTTTACCTTTGATTATACATTAGTAACTGTGTTTGTTTATTGCAAGAGACGTGTTATTTAAACCTTAATGTTGACAACATTTATGTATTAAATTAGAACTTTAATCGTTGTTATTTACTAATTATATATTTCTGGGAAAAATACGTAGGAAAAATAGTTAAATATTGTGAAAAGGATTTCCCAGCCCTGCGGGCCAGTCCTGGCCCTGATGCTCTTAGGCCGAGCCTTGAAAAACTGCAATTTTCCTAACCCCGAGCCCTTTAGGGCCGGTCCTGATTCCTGGCTCTACATCTATATATATCCCATCGTTAAATTAAGAGAAAATTATTATATTTGACTATCCTGAACCTGTTGATATGTTCTACTAAAGGAAAAAAAAAAAAAGAAGAATTAAGGGATGGAGATGCGAGAAAATAGTGACTTGATTCATTAATTCATGAGAATACACATACATAATATGAGTTGTTGATGACGTTGTGTGATATCTGCTATATCCATAGTAACCTACGGAGCTCATCGTGATCTACGGATGTAACAGTATATTAGCATAATATATTTACAAATAATAAAAAAGATAATAATACTAAAAATCCTAACGTCATATATTAGTTGGTGTAGATTGGCAATTACCAATTCGCCAATGATGGTCTGAAACTTTTCTCTTCCAAGGGGCTTCATGAATACACTTCCTCCGATTCTAAATATAAGACATAGTTGATTTTTTTTTTTTGCAGAGATTAAAGAAGCTAAATATGTTACTTAATTCTATCATATGCTGTATATATCTTTAGATTATATATAGTTTATTAGTCAAACTAATTAGATTTGAGAAAAAAATATAAATATAATATTCTAAAGTAATTTAATTTGTTTCTTTAATCTCTCTAAAAAAATCAACTTTATCTTATATTTAGCACCGGAAGAAGTATATGCGAGTAGCAATCCATTTCAACATGTTTTGGGCGCTTGTGGAGGACTGGGTTGACAGTTATATGTCAAAGCAGCCCGGCTATCACAAAATATAAAAATAATGTAGTGGCCTCTGTCTATTGCTCCCCAAGCTCTTTTTTTTTTATGGTTTATGCAATGGACCATTTTTGGCCTTCGGTGCACCCACCTTCCAGGTATCCGGCGTTAACCTGAAGGCCAACGCCGGATTTACCGACATGGGCCCCCGACAACTGACTAGTCCTGGCGCCCCCAATCTGATAGGCCCGACAGGAAATCACCTCTTTGAGGCGCCCCATGGGAGAGAGCTCCCAATGAAAATTCTTTATACCTTCCGTTTCCTGGGATCGAACCCAGGAACGGATTGGTGTGGCGCAGATGCCTACCCATCTGCGCCAACTTCCATTGGTTGCTCCCCAAGCTCTTGCAATAACCACTATAGCCATATTAACTCACTCACCGTGCTTGCCATTGCTCGATATTCCGCTTCAGCGGATGAGCGGGCCACAATGCTTTGTTTCTTTGCACTTAACCTCCCAAGGTAAAGTAGTAGCTAGCCCGACCTTCTTGTTGACTTACAGCAACCCCAATCGGCATTGCAATATGATAAGAGCTCACATACACCTCAAAATATTCACGGGGTAAACCAAGTCGGGCCTTGTTACATACAGTCAGATAAAGGAGTCTTTGCATGTACTTGATTAAAGCTAGCTAGTTTAATTATAGGTTCTAAATTGTTTTTAATTGACTGTTATACGGCACCCCTAGAGGATGATCTTCAACCCTATAAAATTGAAAATTTCTGTGTCTA
The DNA here is from genome assembly GCA_963210345.1 of Inga oerstediana. Classification (NCBI taxonomy): domain Eukaryota; kingdom Viridiplantae; phylum Streptophyta; class Magnoliopsida; order Fabales; family Fabaceae; genus Inga; species Inga oerstediana. The sequence continues at coordinate 73,003,781 of OY723399.1, read as the reverse complement.
CAAAAAATCTACTGACGTCCTTGGCAATTTTAGAAGTAAACAGATGGTGGTGAGGAACATTTTTAAGATTGCTATGAACTGATATATAACTATGAGAAAGATGGATTAATTCAAATGACATCGTGGGTATCCTCAAAAAGTCCAAGTCTTTCAGCATCTTCATTCGTCTCCTCAATTCCCTGGGCCATACGATGTCACTCTTATGTGGAGCCTAAGTTCTAATTGTTCAGTTTTATTTATTTCCTATTTTATGTATTTCCTATTTTGTGTGTTTCTTATTTTTTTAAAAGAAAAAAAATGAAAAGAAAAAAAGGAAAGAAAAAGAAAGAAATAAAAGAGAGAACTCTATTAAGGGAAGAGTAGACTACAAGTTTGTGTGTGGGAACAAAAAAAGGAAGCTTATTTATAGCTCTTGTGAGAAAAAAATATTTTCTACAGCTTTTCAGCTTAAGCAGTTTTGATCTAGCTAACGATAGGAAGACGACTTCTTGTTTGATTGATCTAAAATTTTTCGTGGAGGTTCTAGAAACATGGAGCTTAATTATGGACGTTCAAATCATCCATTGGAGTCTTCTGTTTTCTCTATTACCCTTGACAATGCTTCTGCAAATGACAATATGCAAAATTCATTGAAAAAAAGGTTGCTTTTGGGTAATAGCTTGATATCAAATGGGGACTTTTTTCATGTTAGGTGTTGTGCCCATATATTAAATCTTATAGTTCAAGAGGGTTTAAAAGTAGCTAGTGAAGCTATTCATAAGATTAGGGAGAGTGTTAGATATTGTTGGACTTTGGGTCCAAGTCCGCCCTTGATGGGCCGGACTATTTGATTAGGAAATAAGTAGCCTAATCAAATAAGAATAAAAATCAGCATTAATTGCAGATTATGGAATTAATTGAGGGACAATTAATTCCTGTCTTGGAGGGCAAGAAGGAGTGCACACGTTTCCTAATTAGTGGCCTCCATAAACCACTATAAATAGGGTGTGCCTCCTCAATTGCAATTCACCCCGCCATTGAGTTTTCTGGCAATTCCCTTCTCTCCTACCATCTTTCCGGTTCTGGTGATCTGCTGTGCAAATCACAATTAGGCTCTAGTAGTCTAATAATTGTGTGGGCACAAGTATGGAGTATTGGAGCTTTGACCCGGATCCGAACATGGATTCGTCCAGGTATGCCTAATCTCCTTTTAGTTAATATTTTTCCTACATTGGTATCAGAGCCATTTGATCCTTGAGGCTATGATTATTCTATATGAATAATAATGTGATATAATTTGTTTATATCTCTCCATCATATTTTCCGCTGTGCTACTATTTTTTTCAAGCTTTATATCTGTAGCTTCTATTGCTTGAAATTTTCGTTGGATATGCATGTTCTCTGGTTCATATGTGAATACTTCTGGGCGTATGTTTTTCCAAAACGTTGAACATGTACATATATGTATTTAAGCTTCCACATGTTTGAAAGCCTCACGCATGTATAGATATGTATTTGTTTCATATAATTGTATACAATGTTTTTTTGTCTCTGCCTCTATTTGTTTTCATATGACCATACACTGCTTCCGTCTCTGCTCTTCTTGTCATTTTCGTCCAGCGCATTTTTTCTTCTCCTCCCTTCTTTGATCTCTTTCAAGTTGGTGTTTTTGGAACCTACGTGGAACTAAAAACGGAAAAGACTTGACCCCTCAAAGGTTAGAAGAGCCTTTGAAACACAGAGACACACATCCGGTTGAATTATGTCGCGCCGATAACATCGAGAAAAATTGGGTGTTTGAAACTTAGTGTTTTTGCCCAAAGTAAGGATATGGATGTGTAGATCTCGAAGAGACGATTCCAACGATGCTTAGAACGCATCAAACAAAGTTCGGATGAGGAAGAAACAAAGGAAAGAAGTTTATGGGTCGTTAGTCACCGCCGCAAATTCACTCATGGTTTGATCAATGAAACAGAGGTTTTAAGATCAAATAAATGCCATGGCTTTGTAGTTCGCTGAACTACGATTCCAACGACACCAAAAACGGGAAAAACGGAGCTAAAACGAGGGAGATATGGCCTCCCGAAGTTGGCGGGTCGCGATGACCCGTCGGAGCTCCAACCGGGTCGGATTGACCCGACTGGAGGTTGAAGACGATGACATGGCAGTCAACACCACATCATCGGTCAACCAATGCCACGTGGCGCCAATGAGTGGTCGCCACGTCATCGTCAAACGCGACGTCAACATCGGTCAATGAGGCCACGTCATCCGTTGACCAGCCACATTGACCGAGACACGTCAGCGCTACGTCACTGACACGTAAGCGGTGATGAGTCACGGTTGACCAGTCAACGTTGACTGGTCAACGGTCAACAGTCATTCGTTGACTGTTGACCCAAAAAAAAAAAAGGAGAGAGAGGACACATGGCGCGTGGGGCCCACTAGGGTCTCCGTTTGACACGTGGCGAGCACCGTCGGAGAGAGGACAGCGCGTGGAGTCTTGGGAGCCGGCGTGTGTCACCGACGGACGGCCGTAAGGCAGCGCGTGTACGTCACGCGCCACCGCCGAGAGTGGCCAACGCTGGAATTTTCCAATTTTTCAGGATTTTTCCATCCAGACACCTTCTAGGGGCACGTGAGAGCGCATGGGACCTCCAATTGAGATGTGATTGGTTCCTAAAAATCCCTAAATTCAAGAGCTTCAATTTGATATATAATTTGCATATATTTGAAGCAATTTTAGGTGTGATTTGAGTCAAAAAGGTGCTTATGTGCATTTAGAGGGTCCCAAAAATGTTGGAATTGAATCAATGTTGATTCTATTGTTTTTTGGGATAGGTTGGCTTATTTTTTTTAAGAGTTTTTCTAGTTGCAACATAAGGTTAAATGCTGAAAGATTCTTTAAAAGTAAGGGATTATTCAAATGAGTTTTTGAATATAAAATCCTATCCAACCTTGACTCAAACTCTTAGAGATAAAAACCTGAAAAATTGCAGAAACTTAAAATTATTCAATAATTATTGAATAATGATAAGTCTTCCCAAATGTTGAAGTAATGACTTCTAAAAGTCAACCTTTTATCACATATGTTGTGACAAAGGACAAGACAGATAAAGATGTGAGAATCATCTCATCAAGTGGGAGGTATGCTGCAAATACATCCAAATGAGTGGATGTAAACATGGCAAAGAGGAGCTGAACATTGTAGCTAGACGCTACATAAGTTAATATGGTCAGAAGGGCCTATGAGAAGGAGAACCTAGTTAAGAGACAATGATATGAGGCTTAAATTTTTGAATGTTCTTGTTTTTCCATTGAATTTAAAATTAAATTCTCTGTTAGTTTTTAGAATTGAATTCAGTATATTCTCTTCTTGTTTTCTTGAACATTCATGCCAGTTAGATGATAATGTGTTATTATCTTGTTAATATAACTGCTCTTTGATTAAGTGGGAGTTTTCTGGAATGCGTATAGAAATCCAAAGGGGAAAGTGTTTAAACAAAGACTGTGGTTAAATGGGTGATGAGCTAACTAGTATGATTGGGATGGGAGTCAACATAGTTGTCTCCTGAACATGAAACTAGTGAACTTATTATCTAATTATCCTTCATCTTATTTGAACAAATAAGATTTGTATACCATAATCGTCTGAGTGACCAATTATGACCAAGTTTATTTGACTGAGCTTATGAAGACAAGCTCAATAGAGATATCTGTGGAGTTAAAAAACTCTCAAATCTCTTTCATTCAAGAGGAATGAGATGTCAGGGACATCCTACCAACTAGTCTTCAGCAGGTTGAAACAACTGAAGGATACAAAAGATTTATGCTATCAAGTATAGAAAGAACTACATTGCTTAAACTTATGTTGGTATGAGCAATGTAACCTTATCCAAGTCATGTGGATAGTGTTGGAAGATAGTGAAATAAGTGATCTTCTTCCATAAATTTAAAACTAAGTTAAGTTTTAACATAGTGTACTAAGTCCTAACATGTTGTTTAGGCAACACTTGAGGCAGATGTCAAACTAAGAAGTTGAGACAAACTAAATGCCAAGTTCTTTCTAACAAACAATGAGTGCATGTTGTGATAAGACATCTCCTAGTGAGTAGGAGGAAGCTATGTCTCTCAATGAGTGGGAGTGAGCTATGTCTTCCAGTGAATGGGTGTATACGAAAGTAAAGATTGCCTCTGATATGTATATTGTAACCTTCAATAATGTGATTTACCACATTGAACTTGAATGTAAAAGACTGAAGGATTCAAGATCCATCAGTCAGACAAACTTAGCTAAAGAGTGGGAGGATTCATCCTCCATGCCTAAGGGCAAGGAACCTATGAAGAAAACTTGATCTAGAAGAGATCAATGGTTTCTGCAAAAGATGAAATGCTACATTGATAAACCTTTAAGGGTTGTAAAAGTAGCAATCCACATAAGTTGTGGATGTTTCACAGAAGCATATAGCTTCATGTCAAAAGTAAAGCAATAAAGAGATAGAATCAGGGGATTGGAACTTGCACGTTAACTCTGCATAGATAAACCACCCTGATTCACTCCATGCAATTGCAACTGACATAATCACATCTTTGCTATCTCTTTAGTTAAGGATCGATGGGACTATGATTCTCAAATCCTTTGTTGGATTTTGATGTTTCTTTTCTAGGGAAAAAATATTCCATTTCTTGCCATATGTACACCTTGATCAAAGGGAATGATCAAACTAGCAAAAGAGTATTTGCTAAATAACGTGTGCTAAAGGGTTAATACCCTTATGAACAAGTTCAAAACTTATTCTACCTGGCAAGAAAGACAAAGAAACATTTTTTGAGAAAATCCACTGCAATTGGCAAATTATGACGTTAGTAAACCAATGAACGTGAGGGCAAAACACAAAGAGCTTGATGTTTCGTTAACGTTATGGACGTTTACTCGAAATACAGTAATGTTTACTTGATTTTTGGCAAGTGTGACGCTATTAGATAATGGCTGAACTAGTCAGGAATCAGTTAAACTAAAAGGAAAAGACCTTTTTTTGAACTAACAAGGGTTAGAGACACCCATGTGATTAGTTCAAGCTGCTTTGTGTACAAAAAAGGCATTGTTAGGCAACTATCAATACCTAGAACCCTTCAATATAATATAGTTGTTGAAATAGAGAGATAAACCTCTCCTTTGTTTTGGTTATGAATATAATGGCATCAATGAGGCTACCAGCCATATGTTGGTAGGTGGACTCATAGCTATTATATTCACACTTAACCAAATGCCTTCTATGTCAGTCACGACCTTACCCTATGAATCGTGGATAGGCCTTAGACCAGGGCCAAGTTCGTTAAGACCATAAGGCTATCAACTTTATATTCACACTTCTTCCTATGAGTAAGGAAGATTGGGGTCAAGGTAAACAAAGTATCTCTTTGTGAGATGACATGAGAATTTGACATGACATGTCTTCATTAGTGAAAATGATGGCGGTTTAGTGACTGAGAGAAAACTGTGGGACACAACATTCATAAAACCAAGATTTCCTAGCAGGAAATGAGCATTAATCACAATAAATCTCTTTAAGAGGCTCACAAGTGACAAGGAATAACCAAGTGTTCCTAAGTTCACTGATTCGAGTGGGAGGATTGAGACCATTTTCACAATGAAAGAGGTAAGAGGTAAGTTATGAGAGAATTACCTCACTCATACATAGGAAAAGAATCCTATGAAATCCACCTCGGAGCAAATTGTCATCTAGCGAATGACTATAAGGGATAGATTCCCTAATGGATTGAATACTCTCTTCATCATTTAGAAGGTGATTATAACTACCTATAAGTGTCTGAAAGACACTAGAAGGACCTGCTAAGATGAATTGTAAAGTGTCATGCAGGAGGATTTGGATTCTTCTTTAAGCCAAATACGTGTTTGGGTAATTTGTCACCTAGCCAATAGGCGATTGGGAACAAGTAGATTCTCAAATCTGTTGGGGGCATGTAGAACCTAAAACACTTAGTGGCTAAGGGGTAATACAATGGAAGGTTGTCCTTTGTGTGTTTTAACTCTGAACTTTGGCTATGACAACAAGCTTAGTCTTGAAAATTGCATCAAGATGATGTAAAGACCACCTTCCAATTTGGAATTTTGGAAATTGGATGATGAACTTTGCATGAAGCAGCTTAAGGGCTTCATAGAAACAATCACCTAAATAGTAGTATATGAGGTTTTCACAAGGTGAAAGCCTCACCAACTTCAAAATAATCGAAGAACACTACATAAGTTCCAAATGGTCTAGTGATGATTCTTTGTGAAGTCATCCTTTGTCAAGTGACAAATGAAACAAGTGTCAAGGGAGTCAAAGGAATAAAGGATAAGAGAATCCTTAAATTCTGAGTTGAGAAAGTCATGGGTTGAACAAATATCTTGATTGACAAGATAAACGGAGTTGCACAAGAAAGATACATTCTTTTCCACCTAAGACATGTACAAGTGTAATCCTTAAACATCTTAGGATGTCAAAGTGCAAACCCATGGACACCCTTGAAGTCAAGGGCATAAACCTAAAGAGGTTACATGTCCTATGAGGAATCCAACATAAGAAAGATGGATAGAGTCCCATTTGAGACTATAGTTGGTAATATGAATGTGCACATTGGTGTACATAAGACCAAATGTTTTTTGGTCAGACTTGGAAGTTGCTTTTTGGTTCAGCTGTGAAATGGGTTATGAGAATAACCATGGATTACGTTGTCAAGATAACAACTTTCCTTTTTGAAAGGATACTCCAATACAAGACCTAGGCAAATGGTGATGGAGTAAGGAAATATACATAGTATTTTTCTAGTTATCCATGGAAATAGAACACAGGGCGTGTTCTGCCATCATTCAAAGTGCCATATGGCTAAAGTAATTCCTATGAGAGATTGGGAATGAATGGTGGATAGAAGGATCCAAACGATAACATCTTATGATAAGGATTCTAAGTATCACAGCAAGACAAAACATACCTTTTTGATACATCTCTATGAGAGATATGCTTTCAAAGAGGGAAAGCGATAGTTCAATGACCTTCTACTGACAGAATGTTAGTAGATCCCCTTATTGAGCCATAGCTTGATTTTCATTGAGTTAGTGAAAATCTAGGGGCGCAAATAAAATATAAGGTCATGAACTTCTTTTATATAAAGATAAAAGAAATGGTATGTATATTGTGAGTAAATATATAAAGGCATACAGTTTTGTATGTCGTACAGGTCAAAAGAGGTTGGTTCACTCACACGAACAACCGTCTTCCCATGTTTTGCAGGGGTATGGGAAGGTAAGACGAGCAAATGATCACCATGAGATGGTTGAAAAGAATCTTTGCGTTTGAGTTGCCTCAGTTAGACTGAGATGAGATCCACATGTATGTATATACACAGAAAATGGATCGAAGCATGAATATAGACCTGTAGCCAGGCAAAGAACTCTTTTTCACAAATGAGATATTGTGAAAAAGAAAGTTCTGGTTCGAATGATGAGTACATTTTAGAACCAATGTCTGTACGGTGAAAGATAAAGAAATCGACGTACACCTCAAACCATTCACCGTAGCATGCAATTCATACTGCATGTGCTTGAGAGTTAAACTGCAACACGGGATGTAGGTGAAAGATCCCTAGTTCACCACAGTGTGAGTCCCAGGAAGGAAGAATACTTCCACAATGCCCTTAAGACTTAGGTGGCATCATGAAAGCTTGGTTTGGTGACAGCTACTTTAGCTGAAGCTCCATGATCACACTCGATTCGGTCAGACAAGTGAAAACTAGGAAAGCGACAAAGTCAAGATGGATTGATGTTTAGTCAAAAAGGAAGATTTACTCCTAGATACATAAGATGTACTAGTATCTGTAGTCGACCCCTTACTAGCTCTATGTGTAGCTAGTAAGTGCGGATACTATATGCATGGAAGGCAATCTGAGTTAATCAACATATTAACTCGAGAGGGATTAGATATGCCATGAGTAATATGTATGGGAGAATCTGGGGCATATGAGGCAATGAACATATAGCTTACGGTTATATATAAAGGGTGTCCTTGGATGCTGGTCCGATATAAAGGATTTCTAGTATCACAAGCACCAAATCTGAAAGACCTTTTTGCCCACGCAGTCACGGCAGACGCCAAGTATGAAACAAGAAAGAGTAACGCACGGACAATGGGAGGCCCATCAAGTGCGAGTGGGAGATGTTGGACTTTGGGTCCAAGTCCGCCCTTGATGGGCCGGACTATTTGATTAGGAAATAAGTAGCCTAATCAAATAAGAATAAAAATCAGCATTAATTGCAGATTATGGAATTAATTGAGGGACAATTAATTCCTGTCTTGGAGGGCAAGAAGGAGTGCACACGTTTCCTAATTAGTGGCCTCCATAAACCACTATAAATAGGGTGTGCCTCCTCAATTGCAATTCACCCTGCCATTGAGTTTTCTGGCAATTCCCTTCTCTCCTACCATCTTTCCGGTTCTGGTGATCTGCTATGCAAATCACAATTAGGCTCTAGTAGTCTAATAATTGTGTGGGCACAAGTATGGAGTATTGGAGCTTTGACCCGGATCCGAACATGGATTCATCCAGGTACGCCTAATCTCCTTTTAGTTAATATTTTTCCTACAGATATGTAAAGCAATCTTAGGCGCGCTTGATAAATTTCAAGAAATGTATTGATCACGTTGGGGGGATTGATACATTAGTTGATTTAAGGTTAGATGTTGCAACTAGATGGAATTACCCATACAATGCTTGAAAGTGCCCTTAAATATTGTTGTGCTTTAAATATAGTGCTATGTTGATTGTATAATGTATAATTGTAGTAGAACAATTGGGCTTGTATGTGGATAATTGGCCCATTAGGTTCTAGGTTGAGTTTTGACGTTAATTTGAGTATTGAGGGCAGGACAATTAGACTTGTATAATGTATGTGGACAATTTGCCCATTAGGTTATGGGTTGAGTTCTAAGTTCAGTCGTTGGCCGTTAGAGGGCCTTCTCTGTAACCAGTTCATTAATTAATGATTTCTGAAAAACCCAAAAAAAAAATTACGGGATGCGATCTGGCCTACAACTCGCATACTGTGGGTTAGGGTTGGCATATTTTCAGCCTGCAGAAGTGCAGACCGCACAGGCCCACACCGAGTAGCCTGCGGGCTGGTGCGGGCTAGCCCGCAACCGATAGGCTATCCCATTTTGCCGGCTCTACTTTAAGATCCTTAAATAACGCTTCAACTCAAGTATGGAGGGTATCTAGATGGGAAGAATCAATCTATATGCCTGCACAAAACACAGCATAAAGCAGTATCTTGTTCAACAATAAAATCAATAAACTCAATAGGTTTATCAACAATCTAGGAAGATCCCAAAATAAATTGATGAAAACTTAGTGTTGGAACTTCAAAGTACTTTGAACAACCCACAAAGTCAATATGATTCTTCTCAGTAAGAGTCAAGTTTTCTAAAGAATGAATCAAGTGATGATCACTCAAAATGGTCTTATTATGCTTACTTTTATCATCAGACAAAATAGATTCTACATGGGGAATATTGTCATGCAACATGTTTTTATCCTCTAAATGAATATCTAAATCAAGGTTTTCCCCGCACTTACCCTCAATAGCATCCCTACTAACAACAGTAGTATCAACAAAATCAATAGAGATATTACTTCCATCATTCAAAGCATCATCACGATTAGTGTTCAGTAGGGTATCTATAAAATCAATAGTATATGGGGATTCAACAATAATCTCTTCATCAACTTCATCGTCAGAATCAATATAATTTATAGGACTAGAGGCACAGGAAATAGTATCAATGCATGCAGTATAAGGTTCAATATGGTTTGAATCAATAGAACTAGTCAATTCAAAAAAACCATCAGTGTATGCATATTAAACTAATGCACCAATGATCTCATCATTGGAAGTAGTAGAAGAAAAAGGGTATAAATCATTAGAAGGTGAAAGTGTGTTACCACTGGAAATTCACCTTGAACTTCTAATTTTTCATTCTGCAGATTGTAAATTGCATTTGCCAACTCCTTAATTGAAGTATGTAGCTTGAAGCTCTTGTCTACGTTACATTTCCCTTTCTTCTTGTTCTCTGCTTCTCTTGTCTAGCCTATCCATAAAAATATTCATCATAGTTCCAAGCCTATTTTTTAGCTTTGAATCTTTTTCTTGAATGGGTACAACTTGATTGACATATACATGATTTGAGTGATCAGACCATCCAAAATTATACATATTTGAATATGGATCATATATAAGTTTAACACCATAGTCATAATAATAAGGCATAGAAGTATAAGAATTATTTTCATAAAGTGAAGCATTCCAAGCCATCATAGGAAGGATCAAGTTCAAACAGATTTTCAAGAGAGGATAAGATCATGCAATAAAAAACTACCTAAGAAATCACCTAAAAACTCAAACCTAGAGACTAATCATTATTCCCCAGCAATGATGCCAAAATTGATGTATGCTTTTGTCGCTAAGGCAATCAATTAATAACTAGGACAACCTACTAATTCAATATAGTGGTAACCTAGGTCATTCTCCTAAGGAGAAATGTATGAGTTTTCTTTGGAATTGAATTTAGATTATGAAAAATGCAATAGAATGAACCTAAACTAAAATGCAAGACTCTACTACCTAAATGCAATTAAACTAACTAAATGCAAGATGCAAATGACTCTAAAACCTAAATGAGAATGAAGCTAACCTAAATGAATGCACATGCAATTTCTGGGGGGGGGGGTCCCTTATGAAAGGGGGAATTAAATCCTAAGAAAAAGAAATAAACTAATATCTAAGAAAATCAAATAAGAAAAGATAACAAAAGTTTTCTTCAAATATGAAGAATGGAACAACTTAGGATTTACATGGAGTTAGCTTTCTTAGCCCAAATTAATTAATTAGACCAAAGGGAGATTGATAAAAGAGAGAAATTAATAAATTTAATTAAGTAATTGAACCCTCATGCTCAATAACACTTACTCCACTAGAAAAACTCATAATGAAATAAGAGCTAGTTAATTAAACCCATTAAAACCAATCCCAATTAATTTCAAATAAATTTTGGAAATCATGTCACAATTGTCTAATTAAACAACTAGACAATTAACCAACCCAATTAAACAATCAAGAGGAACAACCAAATTGACCATTAAATTAATAATGAAAAATCAATTAATAATTCAATTGACAATCTAAAGGTTTGTAAATAAAAATTACAGCAAATGTCTCAAGCACAAAACATTCCAAAATATTAATTTAATCCAAACTAAATAATATGTCTACAATCTAAAACTAGATTGTTCTCAAGCAATACAACTCAAAATTATCTAAAACTAAATAATCTCAAGTCTTGAAACAAATTGATAAAAGGAAAGACACTCCCTTGTGGTCTTCAAGTGTAAATCCTAGGCTCTAGCATCCTTCATGCTCCTCCCAAGTTGTCTCCTAACTAGTTTTAGTTGCCATGATCATCTTCCTAACTCCATGGAGAAGTGTGAGTGTGGGCTCTTAATGGAGAGTATGAATAATTATGTGGCTACTAGGTATTTTTTACACTACTACAAAAATAGAGATTAGTGGCGCACCTTTTGTAGCACTTCTTTAAAGAAGTGCCACGGCTTCTTTCTATATTTTTATTTTTTATTTTTAAAAAAAAAGCACTTTAGGTGGCACTTCCTCAAGGAAGTGTCACAACTGCTTGGTGACATTAGGTGGCGCTTCCTTGAAGAAGGGCCACCTAAGGTGTTTTTTTTTTTTTTAAAAAAATGAAGTAGCAGCTGTGGCGCTTGCTTAAGGAAGTGTCACAGCTACTACGTATTTTGTGTGACACTTGGCTTAGGAAGCCCCACACAAAGTATTTTTTTTTCAAATTATTGTCTCTTTTGGAATCTATTTCTATCACATTTATCCTCTTAATCTCCACTCCCCATCTAACACGTGTCATCACTCCTTATCCTCTTAGTTCCCTCATTTTCTCCTTCTCTTCTTTTTATTATTCATCACTGTCTCCACTTTGATCGGCACTTCCTCCTTATTCCTTTGTCACTCATCACCTTTGTGAGGATTTTCTTTTGGAAAAATTGTGGTTTGCCAGAGTTTTACATCTATAAATAATATATCTTTAATTGCTTTCCCTTCCCTGAATCATATAAAAATGGTGACACTTCCTTCCTTCACACACGCACACTCTCTCTCTTTTCACTTGTTTCTTCTTCCATTATTTTTATATTAAGCTTCAAATTTTAGATCTGCGTCATCCAACTTAGCATTAACCACAAAGTAGTAAGTTTATTTGGTCTAATTGCTATTTTAGATGCATTATATCACATATATAGCTTACCAGTTTATTTTGAATAATAGTTTCTTACTATTATATTGCATATGTTTATACAGGAGAAGAAATCTTTGGTTTTTTATTATGGAGAGAATAGTGTTCATATATTTTATTAATTGCAGCGTTGGTAAAGAACGGTCATATTTATTTTCAAGTTTCCTACTTTTAATTGTTCTAATTTTCCTTGATGAATAATGCTTCTGAAATTTCTTTTCTCATTTTTATATACTAAAAAATAAATGAGATAAATTTAATGTTACTATATATAAGTTGTATTTATTTAGTATTTATAATTTTTAGTTGTTGTAGTAATTATTAACATTGATGATTTGTATTTGATGAAGAATGCTTCTGAAATTTCTTTTCTCATTTTATTCCTGAAAAAATTATTCTCATTTTTATATGCTAAAAAATAAATGAGATAAAATTAAATGTTATTATATATAAGTTGTATTTATTTAGAAGTTATAACTTTTAGTTGTTATAGTAATTATTAACATTGATGATTTACATAAGTAAAATAATTATTTATTTTTAACACTTGTATTTTACTTATTAGTGATTTTGTTAATTAGTTATTTGTTAATTTATATCATTTTGGAGTTTTTTGATTGGGGTTTGCTTTTTTCATTTTGTTTTAGATATAAAAATGTGTCCAACGTGTGTTATCAATTATAATTATAGAGTTCTTTTAATAAAATAATAATAATAATTATAGGGTTCTAAAAAAACAAAAATAATTATTTTTTTAAAAAAATAATACTTTCGGTGGCATTTCTTCAAGGAAACGCCACCTAAAGTATTATTGTTTTAAAAAATAATTATTGACTTCTTGTGGCGCTTCTTTTAGGAAGCGCCACATGAAGTGGACACTTCCTGTGGCACTTCCTCAAAGAAGTGCCACAGGAAATGTTTTTTTAAATATATATATATATATTGTGGTGCTTCCAAGCGCCACAACTTTTTTTAGTAACGTCTTGATATGTGGCACTTACTAAGCACCACAGCTAATTCAAACTCAGCCATTATATCTTCTTGAAACTTCCAAAAAATAATTTTGCACCATAGGATTTCTTAATATGATTTTCCTTATCCTGCAAGGATTAAACAAAATTGTGATATCATATATTTGGAAATATTATTCAATCACAAGATAGGCAGTTAAAATATTAATAATTTAAGCACAATATTACCACAATTACAACAAATTTATATTATGTCACGCCCTTATCTCAATTTCAACATTTTTCAGAGTATTTGCGGAAAACGATATGCGGTTGGGTAGGCAACACAGGAATAGCATAACTATATTGATAATATGTGCATGATTACATAAATTCCCCATAGGGTTTTGTACATGATACTTACGATTAAGGTAGCCGTACAAGGCTACTAGGGTGTCTAAACTCATCCTAGTGAAATGGAGACTTCTTCCCGTCTTCATTACGTTCCACTACTGTAATCCCCTCGTACGGTACTCTGCATTGTTGTTTATATATCTTCTGTCATCTCTTATCTAAATTGTTGGTAGGGGAGGGGTGAGATTCGAGAGAATCTCAGTAGGAAACATATAACATAATGCATGCATGATTGATGCTATGTGTATGACATGTTAGCTTTATCTAGATGTATGCCCCATAATGACATTTCTGAATGCTCAATGTTTCATACAACAAGACTATAGCCATAGCGAAAACAGAAACAGAGCTTCATTTATTCAAATATGCTCTACACAATCAAGTAAAGCAATCACATACATCATTACACAAGCAAAGATATCAAATACATGCAAGTAAGGTAAGTCCCCTACCTCCAGCTTTTCTCCTCGATTTGCGTGCCAGCAACTCGGGCTCTCAGCTCGGTCCTACAATTCCAAATATACCATTTAGAAACTTCCATGATGATTCTGGGGGTTATATGAGGCTATATTGAAAAATTACTAAAATACCCCCGAGGACTCGGCCCCGCCGTACCCGGTCCGGTTATACTTTTCTTGAAATTTTGACATGGGCTATTCTTACATATTTTCACCCAAGGAATCCATTTCTGGACTCGGAATTACCAAATTGAATTCAAAATTACGAAATTACCCTTGGCAGCCCTACTTTTAGGATTTTAGGGGCGTTTTCATAATTATGCTTTTTCGGCCTTTTCCAAAAAAGTGCCCAATTGTAACCCCACCTAATTTTCCCTCCTAAACTTAATGGAACCATCAAATCATTGAAAATCCAACTCTAAGACCCATTTACAATGCTGGCCAAAATATATGGGTTTTAAGGGGAAAATCAGGGTTTTTCGGTTTCGGCTCCGTAAACGTGTTCCTTTCTGCTTCTAACCGCTTTATTGACTATTCTATTAGATTAAAAATAAGATTAAGACCCAATTTGGGCAGCATAACAGCCTCATAAACCCATTTTCCATTTTTAGAACCAAAGACAATTCGGCGAAATTTCACTTATTAAATTGTCTATAACAGTCAGAATAGTCAATATGCAAGAGTTTGGAAGTTACCTCAAGCTCCCACTAGCTTTTCCTTCTTGTGGCTAAAAACCCTAACTTCAAAACACCAATATTTCTGCTTCAAACACCTTACATAACATAGAAGAGAAGCTTAGGAGAAGGATTATACACATTAGGTACGAATTCACCGAAGAAATCGACCTACCTTATGAGATTTCTCCTTCCTCCTATCTATTTTTCTCTCAACTCTCTCTATGTTCAGCTGCTGAAACACGTCAGATTGAGCTGAAGGAAGAAGAAGGAATATGCCTTTATAATAGCTTATGTCAAATTTTAATCATTTTCCAAAAATTTGGATTAATTGGAAATTCTAGCAGATTTTTTTCCCAAATTTTGAAAAATCATAAATAATTCTAGAAAAATCGAATTAGAGTGATTCCAAAGCCTATAGAACCCTTATTGAGTCTAGTTTCAAGAAACAATATAGAATTTTGCTGAATGGAATCACAAAATTCCCAGAATTTTAATCTTTACATACTGTTCCAGAAATTTCACAGTTTTTCTGTGCTGACTTCAAAAATTCATATCTTTTTTTATATAGCTCTAATTGAGTCATATGACCTATCAAATTAAAGCTTAGGATGCCTACTTTCATCCTGTAAAATTTCATAATTTTTTCTCATCATTTGATCATTCAAAATCACATGACAAGGTCACTACCTTATAGGTGATTTCACTGAAAACATAATTACTTTCTCTAAAATTCATCATTTTACTTTCTTAATACTCCAAAGATATTAGAATCATTAGGGGATAAATTTGGGACACTTGTTAAACCAGGGCTTAGTAGTCCACTTAATTTAGGCTTATTCCCAAGCCTCTAATCCCAAAATTTGGGGTATTACATATTATGTCCTAAAATTAGCTAATGATCTACATATTTCTTAATATATCCAAATTACCCTAAAATAGTCCCCAAAATAAATGAATAAGGTGAGATAAACTATATAAAATTTGGGATTTATCAAGATTCTTCCCAAAAATCCCTAAATTCAAGAGCTTTAATTTGATATGTAATTTGCCTATATTTAAAGCATGTCTAGATCTGTTTAGAAGCATAAAAGTGTTATCGTGGTTCTAAAAAATCCTAAGTACGTTCATAATTGAATCCTTAATTCACTTTTTGTTTTTGGACACTTTAGTATAGTAATTAAGGGGTTTTCAATAATTAAGATAAATGATAATGCTTGTATTAAAATGACTTAGTAATGAAAAGATGTTCATGCATATTTGAATACACAATCATAATACATTGTTAGAGAAAGTAAGGAAATGATTCCTAGAATAATGATAACGAGATATGTAGCAACTTAATAAGAAAAGCTTATTAATCATTAGTTAAACCTCCCAAGCCTTCAACAAAGGAGAGGTTAAGGCTGAGGAGATGAATCAACCATTTTTTCAAGTGTTGTGAAAATGGAAGTTATCAGAAGGGGTGCACGAAACATCTCAAAGGATCATCATCTAATGGTTGGGAGGTACGTTGCAAACCACATCCAAATGGGTAGATAATGAGGTTGTGAGCAAAGCTAAAAGGAAATGGCAATGTTCTACATGGGTTCATATGGCCAGAGGGGCCGTGAGATAAACCAAGCCCAAGTATAGAACAACAACAAGATATAGCTTTGGTGTCTGAATATTCCTTATTAATTAAATGGTATTCTTTCTTTATAGTCAAAATGAGTGACTTATCTATGAACATTCCTGCACTTATTTGATATCGCATTACTATTATTATATGTGCTTGATAATTGCTTTATTTGAGTGGGAGCTTCTATAATGTGTAATAAGGAAGCTTAAAAGGAGATGTGTTCAAGTAAGATTATGGCTAAAAGGGTGGTAAACTAACTAGCATGGTGGGATGGGAGTCAACCTAGTTGTCCCATAAACACGAAACTAGCAAACGTATCATTTAATGAACCTTTATCTCACTTGAACAAGTGTGAATTATATACCCAAATAAATGCATGATCGTTTATATTGACTGAGCTTATGAGAAAAACTCAAAGGAGATAACTACATAATTAGATATTGTAAAATCTCTAGAGTAATAAGATATAGTGGACGTCCTACTAGCTAACCTTCGACATCTAAAGGCTGAGGAACCTTAAGGAAATGGGAAGCTTGTGCTACCTATAGTAGAAAAGAACAAGATAACTTGGATCACCATGCTCAGTGCCATGCCAATCCAAGTAAAACAAGACTACTCAGGCTGTGTGAAAAGCCTTAAGAGAAAAAGTCATACAAACTCAGTCAAGTTTTTGACATTAGTGTACTTAGACCCAATGTATCATTTGGGCAGCACTTGAGAGTAAAGTCAAAAAAGACTCGGGAATTAGGCCAAGCAATGTTCGTTCTAATCAACAACAAGTGCATGCCGTAACAAGGAATCTCTCAGTGAGTGGGAGTAAGTAAGCCTCTTGTTGAGTGGGTGCACACAACCTCTTAGTGAGTGGGAGCACGTGAAAGTAAACCTACTCAAAAGTGAATACCTTCATTACCTTTGGTAATGTGATTTGCCACATTAAATTTGAGAGTGAAAGGGTGCAGGATACGAAATCCATTAGCCTAACAAACTTAACTAAAGAAGTAGAGGTTTCATCCTTCAAACCTAAGTATGATAAAGTGAGAAAAAAATAGGCCTAGTGAAGCTTAAGTAATGTTTTTACTAAAAGGAAAGGGCAATTTGCCATAAGTTGGCATACATAATGTAATGCACTGAAATTCCTTGCACTTCTCATATTGCTTTTTCAAAAAAAACTAATCCTTTGTGGATTATAAACTTAGAAGAGACAAACCATACAAGCAAAGATTGTGAGAACTTTACAAATTTTATCGGTTGCCATCAAGAGATGTGCAACTTCATGAAAGATGCAATGCATAAGTGCAATTCAAGGGCATTGGAACATGTCCGTTAACTCTACATGTCACACCACCCTAGTAGTGCACATTCTACTTTACACTCCATACAAGTGACAAAATGTTGTGTACTTTATATCTTCAGTTAAGAATCAATGAGACTAAATATTTCAAATATGGTATTACCTTAGATGGTTCTTTCATCTTAGAAATAATGATTCCACTTCTTGCCGTAGGCTAATACATATTCTTTGAGTGAGAATGATCCCACTAGCAAAAGACAATTTGCTAGATGATGAGTTCAAAGGGAAGATGTCCTTATGAAAGCATAGTCTAATTGGCAAGATGATGAGTAACCTTTTTCAGGCAACCATGACAAATATCCTTTAGAATGAGTATATTATGTTGTTTTGCAAACCAAATGAGTAAGAGTAAAATATGGAGCATGGTATTGCCTTCATTAACGATTTCAAGCAATGTGAACTTATTATTATATCTCATACTAATCAATGGATCTGAAATTCTTTAAATAACACATTAATCTAGTCAAGAATTAGTTACAATCAAGGTCTAGAGATATAACAAAGGATGAAAATACCTGTATAATTAGTCTGACGCACTACGTAAGCAAGAAAGGGATTGTTAAACAAGTAACAGTCCCCTGGAACTCCAAACAGGGTTGGCAAAAGGAAAAAATAAACATATCCTAGACATGATTAAATAAATGATAGCATAATAGAAGCTATCAATCTCACCTTGGTAGATGTATTGACATCTATTATCATCATACTTAACCAATTGCCTTCTAAATCAGTTACAAATAACTGTGTGCCTTGTGAGTTATGGATATACTACAAACTAGACCTCCTAAGTGTCCCAAGACCATGAGGGTCAGTAGCTTGTATCCATAACCCTTCCTATAAGTAAAGGAGATTAGGAGCAAGATGTAAAAGGTATGTATTCATGACATATCCTGAGCATTCAAAAAGGCACATGTTCATTAGTGAAAATAATGATAACTCGGTGACTAAGAAAGAATAAAGGAACGCAACGTTCATATAAACCAAATTCTCTAATAGGAGAAGCATTGAACACACCACATGTTTTTGCGAGATCAATGGTGATAAGGAATTAACTAGTTTTTCCTCAGTCTATTGATCTGAGTGGGAGGGATAAGCTATTTTCACAACAAGAAGATACAAGAGGAAGCAGGTAAAAGGTAAGAGATCAAGAAGATATGAGAAGATGATTCGAGAAGAAGAACTCACCTTATCATGCGAAGAGAATCCTATAAGATCCACTTCAGACAAGTATAAGAATCCTTAATAGAGTAAATGCTCTCATCATTAGTCTAGAAGAGAAAACGATGATTACATTGAAAGTGTCTGAGAAGCACTAATGGGACTTGTCAAGAAAATTGCTAGAAAGCAATGCAAAGGATATGGATTCCTTTTTTAAAAACTAGCCAAGAGTGGCAAATGGTTGATCTATCACCTAGCCGAAAGGCAATTGGGAATAAGTAGGCTCACAAATAAAAAAAAATATTGACACGCTTAGTGGCTAAGGGGTACAGTAATAGGTATTATATTTAGAAAATATTTGTATTATTATTTCAAAAAATCTTTCATAGATATACTTGAAAGTCTAAGATCGATAAATTTATAAATGAAGGACTTACAACCCAAGTTTTTATGTTGATTCAATTAGTGTTATATTCAAGATACTAGACTTTGAGATGTATTTGATCATCAGCGTCACTTACATGAGATAACCCTTTATTCTATTTATATATTGCACGCAAAAGAGAGTCTCTGAAAGTAATCTAGAAGGTGAGGGATATAAAGGAAAAAAAATGTTACTCCCTCTTGTTGTTAATATAGGACCTATTGATGAGGGCATTTTTGTATGGTAGCCTTGGGGTCTATAATAAAAAATTAACTAAGGATTGCGTTTAGGTAATCCTAGAATCATTCTCTCTTCTTGAGGAGCCTTTTATTAATTCCTAAGTAATCTAAATGCCATACAAATGCAATGAAAATAAGGGGAAATTAGTTTTGGGTTTTCCAAATTAATAAACTAAAAGAGTAATGCAATTTAATTAAAGGCTAAACTATTTTTTTGGTATTTTTTATAAGAATGGTGAATGGAATTGGATTTGGAAAGTATGAAAGATGGATGCTCTTTGTAATAAAGAAGTGGCTATCCTTACTCAAAAAGATTATGGGACTTAAAATTGATTAAGTTTTAAGAAAAGCCTTAAGATAATACTTGAGTCCAATATTCCTAATTAATAGTAACTCCTACAAATATAGCTAACTACTATCTCTTGAGATATTGTTTAAAACCACTTAATGTATAATTGAAATCGAAATCATGCAACATGAGTCTTCTTGATATGGAGTGCTAAACAGCCCCTCCAAGGCACAAATCAACTACATTAACTAGACAATAACACACTAATTAACATAATCTCATTGCAACTATAAAGACATGCAAACATATATAATCTTCACACTACAAAATCCAATCTCAACTACAAATATCAAACAAACAAAGACTAACTAACATCAATCTCAGTTCCAGAATCATATATAGTCATTACTAAAACTAGGAAATCCAAGCATACAACTCTAAACTAATGGAATGATAGAAAAACTCCCCTATGTAGTCCATTAAGCTCAAGTATACATCTCCATCACCAAGAGACAAAGTAATCATCCTCTCATTGCTTTAAAATAATCACAGCTCAGGATCTTGTCGGAAAGAAGGAGAATGAGGGTCTCTGGTGCTCTGTGTCATGGGACCTTTCTTTGTTTTCTTTGTCAAGCTCTTCAGGGTCTTGCTTCAACTCACGACTGGGAGAAAGGAATGGGTATCAAAGGTTGCTTTAGTTCTTTGGTTGAGCTTTTTAGATTCACAGCACTGTGTGGTCTCGACCTTGTCGGCCATAGAGAGGTAAGGTGAAGGAGAGACAAAGGTCGTTGGCGAGGATGACAAGGTGTAGTCTGATCTATCTGAGCTCTGAACTTCTTCCCAACTCCTTCGCAGT
This sequence comes from Inga oerstediana, assembly GCA_963210345.1. Lineage (NCBI taxonomy): Eukaryota > Viridiplantae > Streptophyta > Magnoliopsida > Fabales > Fabaceae > Inga > Inga oerstediana. Next base: position 72,982,997 of record OY723399.1, on the reverse strand, counting down.
GCTCTACTTCTGAATTTGAAACTCTAGTTTGGATTCGAGAGGACAAAGGTGGCAAATGGAAGAAGGAAGTTATCGACGATAGTGGCTGCTCTCTGTCTCTTTCCCTCTCCTCTCAAGCTCTCTCTCACTGATGAAGTTCTTTGGTGTGTCAAAAAATGAGCACGCAACACAACTCCAACTCTGAAACTGAAGGTCTGTCGAAGGAGAACACCCACATTTTGACCAGGAACTAAACTGAAAAGATTCAAAAGTTCATGGAGGGACTAATTGCAAATTTTAAATGTTTATGTGGTCGAATTGTAATTTTCAAAACTTCTGGGTCTTTTTCTGTAATTTTTCTTGGTCCCTTTTCTTCATTAATTTGTAATTTCCACAAATTATGGGGCCCTTTTCTGTAATTCTCCCTAGTCCTAAAAAAATATTAATGCTGACTCCAATTGACATTTTCTAAAATCTCCAATTTTCTTCTTAAACACCTACAATACAAATTAAGCAAAAGGTAGCAACAAAAGTTCAAGAAATCATTTGCTTGAATAATTAAAATTATAACTATTTTTGTCCCTAATTATACTTAATTCAATACAAATATCCCTAACTCAAATTAGTGTTTAATCATACAATAATGTCCTAGGAAATGCATTTAAAATCTCAAATTAATCATGAAAAAGCATATCAATATATGGTTTAATCAACTATTTAGAGAGTTGATCTTAGTTATAAATATAAGACCTATTTATAATATTGGTAAATCTTTTTCTAATTTATCCCTATTGATGCTTCCTCAACTATAATCAAGGAGGAAAGGGCATGAAGGAATTAAGGAAGATAATTAGAGTGTTTTAGAAAATACATATCATATTAAGTAATTTAGTTAATTTTTTTAATCTAATCAAATTAGATAAATAGATCATATATTAAAAAACGGGGAGAGTAAAATTATTTTGTTTATCTTTTTTGTGAAAGGATTGTGATTAAGAACCGCTCATCACATGTTTTTTTTTCTTTTGCACTTCACCTAGCCTATGCTTAACAGACCTGGAATCAAATGTTACCGGTACTCCCTCCTATCCTAAATATAGGGGTTAGACAAGGGATTTATTTTTATTCTAAATATAGGATCCCAACCTACTTTATCTTTCAAATTTATTATTGTTTCTCTAAAATATCTCTATTGAATTACATACACATATCTATTAAGGGATTTCCATCAAAGGTAGTTCCAATGCACATAATTAAATAGGCTATTTTCGGAAAACCAACATTTATATATTTGCTACAAGTAATTAACTTAACTAATTTTTTTAATATCCACAAATTAATTATTTAGATCTTATACCAAAGATCCGAGTCATTACACTATAGGTATCAACAGATTTGGAATCAAATATTAAAAAAATTCTCACCTTCACAATTTTTACCCGAATGCTTAATTAAGTAGCCTATATGTTCACTTCACTTCGGCGCCAAAATTTTCAAAAATTCGCCCGCCAATTGCTTTATGGTGGTTATTTGATTCTCTTTCCCAGCTGTATGAGTTGCCACTATTTCCTTTCTACTCTGGCTGCACAAACTGTCCATGTGTAGTAGTCTCTCCAGTCCTAAATATTAAGAGTTAATAGAGAGGTTGGTTTTTGGTTTTGAATTTAAAATATCAATCCACTTCACCTTCCAAATTTATATTTTCCCCCTAAACTCTCTGTATTATTAATTGCACATGTTAAGGAGATTGTCCATAAGAGAATAGTTTTCAATGCAAATGATTAAGAGATGTAGTTTAAAAAAAAAACCAAAACATATTTTTTTATAAATAAACTAACTTAAATAATTTTTTTAATCTCTGCTGATTGATTATCTAGCTTCTAAGTTTAGATACAGAAGGAATAACTAATTATAGATTTTGACATTGTGTTGGGGGTATCTCTTAGCGGATTTGGTCTTTTCAACAGAGTTTCAATTGAGGGAAATTAATTATTGTAGATTGTGATCTAATGGGGATGGTGCAAAGATCTCTGTTTATGTTTTAAAAAATAAATTTGCAACTCCTTCTTAACACTGTTAATATGCCTCCATTGACACTGTGGAAGCTGAAATGAGGAATCTACCAAATCCGTCCCGTATAACACTTCTATGCTTGGTGTGCTTGCTTCTATGATACTCCACCTATCCTTAATGTAATTTAAAACCATTTAAGGCTATGTTTGGGATGGTGCTTGGCCATCCCAATCATGCGACGAAAGTAAAAAAACATGAGTTGCTTTCTTTTGGAACTGCTTGAATTCACGATGGAACAATTGGGCTATTGATGGAAAAGTCACGTTAAAACAAAAGACAACCTTTGTTGCTTTTATGTTCAACGCGGAGAGAGAAGAGGACCATTATAAGAAAGCTAAGGGATTGGCTTTGAGGTGGGTCCTACCTTGCTTTAAAAAGAAAAAATAAAATTACTTCAGGAGACCTAATAATAATTTTATCTTTGTAAAAGTATCCAAAGAAGGAAAAAAATTAAATAATAAATTTTAGAGAAAACTGGGCAAAAGTGTTGGAAATTTAGTTGGTGATAAGAACCTAATAAATTTTTATATACATAGAGTACCAAAATTCTAAAAAAAATTGTATACATAGAGTATCAGTACTCATAATTTTCTAAATATAAATATGTACTACTTCTAATCCTAAATATAACACTTAGTTTGTTGTATAAGTTGCACTATATTACACAACAAACTAAACTTTATATTAAGGATCAGATTTATTATTATTTAATAATATTGATGCCATATTCAGTCATTTTACATCTAAATTTACTTTTTTATTTCTAAACAAATTACAGTTTGTCAAATTGATTTTTCTACAAAAGATAATCCAAACATAAATCATATTACACAATCTGAGTTCTATCCTATTTTAATTTTGGAAAAGCCATATTAAAAAAATCACTTCTCTCACCACTGCTCCAAACACACACTAACTCATTTGATTAAAGTAAGAATGATAGTTAAATATTTAATTATAATAAATATGATGCTTTTTCCTAAACTTCCCTTGTTTAATACTGAATTACTCAAAAGTGATTAATATATTGTTGGAGTATCAATACGAGTAATTTGGGAAAGAAAAGATAAATATGGAAAATAAGTTTTACATTTAAGACCAAAACAAACTTTCTAATTAGATGATATATATTATATTAAAAACAAGAGGAGTACGTAGTTTCTCCTGAAAATAACTGTCACTAAACTTTTTTTTTTCTTGTACAATGTAAGTTTATTGTTGAGACAATTTTTTTCCCCTCATATAACCTATTCAAAGATTAAAAGGCAAGGTCAACGGAGATCAAATGCTTTTGATATATTAAAAATATATTTTACTGTCATTAAGTGACATTAATGTCAATAGCTGTGTTTTCTACTATACATTTTTTTTATCAATATTTTTCTACTATACATTGAACAATATACCCACACAGCAAAAGAAATTAACACAAATCATCTATGAAATAATCAATTTCAACCATTGGGTTTATTTGAACGGTTTAGATCTCATCATGTGGTTAACCAGTCATCCTACTTTTATCTGTGCCCTCCACTATATAGCATGATCTAAATCGTCCAAATAATCTAATGGTCAAAAGTTAATACAGATCTAACGGATGGCATTGTGAAGTGAGGCAGAAGAGAAATATATACGTTTCAAAAACTAGCCAAGCCATTGGGCATAAGATGCACAATTGTGAAGCTCTACAAGAAACCAATAGTGATAGGCATAAGCAAATCAGAGAGAGATCTCTAGTTTTCTCAATAAGTAGCCCTTCATATCACTTTCTTCTCTCTTGAATCCTTCTTCTCTATCTGTCTTTGTTTCTTCAAGTCTCTCTCTCTCTCTCACTAACTCTGAAGAGATAGTCATCCACTTATGGATCAGAAGTGGTTGAAGCTGGTTGTGGATGGAAGCAAATCCATGGGGCCTCACTGGCCTAACATTTTCTCCAATTTCGTCGATCAAATCGTGACGTGACGTCCATACTTCTCTCCCTTCCCAATTCTTGCATCTCACATTTTTAGAATGTTATAAACTGAAACTCTTAATTGTATTTATGAGACGTACAAGCACCTATTTATATACAATCACTACAATATGAAACCATTTACTATTAATTCAATCTTCTACGCTTCATCATACTATTTCTTTGATGGTAGATAATATTACTGATGAAGAAAGATATTGTCGTGGACTTCATCATATTCATCACCTAACGTTCTTTGACTTTTAACACTCCCCCTCAAGTTGGAGCATATATATTGATCATACCTAACTTGTTACAAAGATATTGAACTCGTGTTCCATTTAAGGCTTTTGTCAGAAGATCTGCCAATTGGTCATCGGATCGTATGTGCCTTGTAGATACAATATTTTCTTTATCTTATCACGAACAAAATGACAGTCAATCTCAATATGTTTTGTTCGTTAATGGAACATAGAGTTTGATGCTATATGAAGTGCTGCTTTATTGTCACACCATAATTTTGCAGGTAATGTTGTAGTGACACCAATTTCCTTTAAGAGTTGAAATACCCACACAATTTCTTGTACTGACTGTGACATAGCTCTGTATTCTGCTTCTGCACTTGATTTTGACACAACTCCTTGCTTCTTGCTTCTCCAAGATATCAGATTTCCACCAACAAATACACAGTAACCCGTAGTGGATCCTCTTGTGGCCTTAGATCCTGCATAATCCGTATCACAAAAACACTCGACTTTAGTGTGCCCATAATCTGTATAAAGAATACCAAGACCCGGAGAACCTTTCAAATAATGCAAGATATGTTCTAAAGCTTCCCATTGTGCCACCGTTGGTGATGCCATGAATTGGCTGAGCCTACTGACTGAGAAGGTTATATCAGGACGAGTTACTGTCAATTAATTCAGCTTACCAATGAGTCTTCTATATCTCTCAGGAAATGGAAACGGCTTCAATTTTTCTGGATCAATTTTCTTCTTCAAATCATCAGGAAGCTCATCAAACATACTAGCATCAAGATCTAGGAAGGGATTCAAAATCATGGGAATGTTGCTTGGTGCAGCTCCAAGCTTTCCAGTTTCTTTTAAGAGATCGAGAACATACTTCCTTTGAGTCAAAAGAATACCTTTCTTGTTTCTTAAAACTTCAATACCAAGAAAGTACTTTAATGACCCCAAATCTTTTGTCTGAAAATGAGAATTCAAGAAGACTTTAAGTTCTGAGATCCCAGAAATGTTGCTCCCTATAATCACAATATCATCAACATATACTACTAGAAGAATCATGCCTGCATCAGATGGCTGGTAGAATACAGAGTGATCACACTTGCTTTGACTTAATCCAAATTTCTTGACTACTTCACAAAATCTTTCGAACCAAGCACGAGGGCTTTGTTTTAGACCATACAATGACTTTCGGAAATAGCACACTTTCTTATTCTCCCCCTGAGCAACAAACCCAGGTGGTTGCTCCATGTAAACCTCTTCAAGAAGATCACCATTAAAAAATGCATTCTTAACATCCAACTGATGCAAATCCAATGATATGTAGCAGCTAAGGAGATTAGAAGACGAACAGAGGTTAGCTTAGCCACAGGAGAGAAAGTCTCCGAATAATCAATACCATAAGTTTGTGCATATTCCTTGGCAACAAGATGAGCTTTTAACCATTCTAAAGAACCGTCAGCCTTAGTTTTAACAATGAACACCCATTTACATCCAATGGCTTTCTTCTCAGAAGGTAGATTAACAAAAGACCAGGTACCAGCTTGTTCAAGAGCCATAAGTTCTTCTACCATGGCTGTACGCCAACCAGGATGTGTCAAGGCTTGGTGAAGGGTAGTTGGGGTAGAGATGGAATCAAGTATGACCACAAGCGAAGAGGAAGTAGGTGACAAATGCTGGTAAGACACAAATGATGATATAGGATAAGTACAGTCAGCATATCTTCTGGGAGGACAACGAGAACGGGTACCTTTCCATAGTGCAATAGGTAAGTCAGGAGAGGGATCAATAGTAGGATCAGAGGTAATTGGGTTAGGGACTTCAATGGTAGGATCTGGGAAATCAGGAACAGAAACCAAGGAGTCATTACCAGAATCTGTCGATGAAGCAGGGAATGGTGACGGCAAAACATTGGTAGCATCAGCATCATTGATGATATCAGGTTCTGGATCGGGAGCCTGTACTGGAGAGAGTGGGGCATGATAAACCAGGATATCATCGGACTCTGTAATGACAGAGGGAGACCCAGTGAAGGTTGAAGATGCAAAGAAAGAAGAAGACTCATGAAAATACATATCAGTAGACACAAGATAACGACGGAGATCGGGAGAGTAACACCGATAACCTTTTTGAACTCAAGAATAGCCAAGAAAAACACATCTTAGGGACTTAGGATCAAGTTTACTAACACTAGGACGAACATCCCGAACAAAACAGACACAACCGAAGATTTTTGGATCAACAGGAAATAACTTAGTGGTAGAAAACAGAACTGAATACGGAATATCCCTACCAAGAATGGCCGAAGGCATGCGATTGATGAGAAAACATGCAGTAGACACATCATCAGCCCAAAAAATTTTAGGTACTGAAGAATGAAACATGAAGGCTCGGGCAGTTTCTAAAAGATGTCAGTTTTTTCTTTCAGCAACACCATTTTGAGCAGGGGTATCAACACAAGAAGATTGGTGAAGAATACCATGACTTTCCATATAATCAGTGAATGGGGCAGAAAAATATTCTTTTGCATTATCACTTCGTAAGATTTTCACAGGAGTGTTAAACTGGGTTTGAATTTTAGCACAGAAATTACGAAAATGAGTAAACAACTCAGAACGCTGTTTCATTAAGTAAAGCCAAGTTGTTCTGGAAAAATCATCAACAAAAGTTACAAAATAACGATAACCAGTATGAGACATAACTGAACAAGGACCCCAAACATCAGAATGTATTAACTCAAAGGGGGACGCAGCTCTTTTATTGACGCGAGGTGCCAAATGAACATGATGGTGTTTGACAAACTGACATGACTCACAATCTAAAGTGGACACAGAAGAAAACTGAGGATACAATTTTCGGAGAGATGATAACGACATATGACCTAGACGACAATGAATGTCAAATAAAGATGACCCACCAGAACAAGCAACAGATTGTGGCACCTGATCATCAAGGATGTAATGTCCACCAGATTCATAGCCTTTACCAATAATTTGCTTCGTCGATAGATCATGAATTAAACAATAGTCAGGGAAGAGTGAGATAAAACAGTTTAAATGACGAGTGAGTTTACTTGGAGATAAAAGGTTAAAGGTGAGATCAGGAACGTTTAGAACAGTGGATAATGTGAGGGATGGAGTTGGGTTTACAGTGCCTGAGCTAATAACACTTACTGGAGAACCATTGGCGACAAATATGGATGACGGGTTTGGATATGGGGCATATGAAGAGAATAAGTGATGATTACCTGTCATGTGGTCGGTGGCCCTAGAATCGATGACCCATTTAGTTGAAGCAGTAGTAAGGCCAGAGGAGAGAGTACCTGTTGCTAGAGCTCCTGCAGAGGAAGATCCAGATCCTGAATCAAGAGGACCAGAGGTCTGGGCAATATGAGCAAGTCCGCGTTGTTGATCACGCTGCTGTTTATTTTGTAATTTTCGACAATATTTCTTAATGTGTCCAGGTTCCTTGCAATAATTACAGATAATACTGCCAGAATTGTTATTTTGTTTGTACCCATAATTCCTGTTCTCAAAGGGAACACGTCCAGCTAGAGCACTTGCAGTTGGATCAACAGAAGAGTGAATCAAGCTATCAGCATTAAGAACCCATGAGAAAACATCTTCAAGAGAAGGAAGCTCTTGACTAGACAGAATCTGAGAACGAATAGTCTCATAGGATGGGTTGAGAGCCTCAAGAAAACTCATGATAGCCTGAAGTTCCAAGTTCTTAATTCAAGTTGAGAGATCTGCTTGCGGAGACATAAGTACTTTCATTTTCTCATACATTCTTTTGAAGTCCAGAAAGAAATCTTTCAATGAACGATCTTGCTGTTGAGAACGATAAAAACCTTTACAGATTTCATGAACCCAAGTAATATTTCCTTTTCCAGAAAACATAAATTCAAGATAATTCATGATTTCTTTGACAGAGTTACAATGACTAACAGAAGACAAAATTCATGGTTCAATGGAATTTTGAATTTGAAACAAAAGACGAGCATCTGCTCTTTTCCAAGTCGAAAGTTTAGTTTCATCACTAGAGGGAGGATCCTCAATTAAATGGGTGTCCATCTCAATTCCCAGAATATAAACTTTAACAGTTTTGTTCCAATCACTGTAATTTGTCCAATTCAACTGTGAAGCAGTGATTTTAGCAGACATAGGTAACATATCAGAGTTTTTAGAATCAGCCATTTTTAACAATCAAAGTAGTAGTATACGAACAATCTTCTCAAAATAGCAAGAGTCACGAACAATCAAGAAGATAGTACCACAGTATGAACTTAATCAAGTTGCAACCAACGGGACCCGCAGAGATTCAATCAAATGAGCATGTCAAAGAGATAAAACACTTCAAACAAGACAAGGGACCCGCAGAGACTTAAAGCGCGAACTCAAAATGCTGAATGTAGTGACAAATTGCAACTTACGAATGTGGAAACGAAAGCGAAGAACAATAGCTCAAAATCTCAAACGTGTTGGATGACCATGAAACTTCAGAGGGAGGTAGAGGTTGAAGAGACTATCAGAACGCCACAAATGGCGTCGCAAACGAACACCGGAGGAGGCTTCACGCGCCGGTGCGTGTCTGCAGCGGCGGAACTTCAGGTGGCGTGTGTGGCCTCACGCGCCGTCGAAATGGCTTCAAATTTTGGTGGCCGGCCGATCTGTACATAGGGAGCCTAGGGATCTGGCGCGTGTCTGCAGCGGAGGTCCTGGCTAAGGCAGATCTGAACCTTGAACAGAAACACATTGGCCGGAAAAAATGGAGTTCTTCGCCGGAAAACAGAAATTATTTCTAAAGTTACAATGGCTCTGGTACCATGTTATAAACTGAAACTCTTAATTGTATTTATGAGATGTACAAGCACCTATTTATATACAATCACTACAATATGAAACCATTTACAATTAATTCAATCTTCTACGCTTCATCATACTATTTCTTTGACGGTAGACAATATTACTGACGAAGGAAGATATTGTCGTGGACTTCATCATATTCATCACCTAACGTTCTTTGACTTTTAACATAGAACAAGTTCAAGTGAATTTGTCATGAGTATAGTCCCACATCGGGAATATTACCTTATAGCCAGAGGGCCTTATAAGATCTCAGACTCTCTAACTCCAAGAGTTGACCGGTTTTTGAGACGTGGTTCTCTGAAATATTATTTGTCCTCATTACAGAATGTTTTGCCTTTTGGGTTTTTCATTTTTCTTTTAATTCTTTTGTGTGATTTTATTTTATTTTTCTTTCCCTTGAATTATTCCGCTTCTCTTTTGGTGTTTGTTTTGGATTTGTGTGATGAGATGATGAAGATGTTGATCTACTCAGCGAATAACTCAAGTTTACTGACAGATCAAACTTATCTTTCTGACAAAGGAACTAATTAATTAAGTTCATGCATGATGAAATAATCAGTAGCTAGGGATTTGAAGCAATGTGCGCGAGCGTAGAATTGACTTTCTTTAGTACTGTGTCATTATTGGATACAGATACATTCAATTCAGATTTATGTAATCAATTTATACACTATTCCCCAGTCATATAAACAACTTCCAACACAGATACAGACATACATCTAATTAATTAATTACTCATCTCTAATCCTATTTATAAGGTACAGAGAAGATTTATTTTCGTCCTATTTATAAGTCACTTCTTTAATATCGATACAATTTTTCCCTTAATTAATTACTTTCTCAAGTCTTTTTTATAAGCAACTTTCTTTTTGTTGGGGCTGGTCCATTTTATAAGCAACTTTCTCCTTATGTCCCAAAATTTAAACTCCTTTTTCTTTTTCTACCCCTATTAAATACATATTTTTATATTAATTATCCCCTACTCACCACTAATTCTCTTTCATTTAATTATTTATTACACATTCTCTCTTATATTTTATACTCATACTCTCTCATATTGGTTATTCATTCTCTCTCATATGCTCATTTCATAAGGCTTTGTTTGGTTGGAGGTTAGGTTAGGTTAGGTTGGGGTGGATTGGAGTTAAAAAAGTAGTGTTTAGTTGAAAGGAGGTTAGGTTAGGTGTTGGATGTTTTTTTGTCTTCTAGTAGTAACCTAACCTAGGTTGTGAACCCTCCAAAATTGGGGTTTTTCCTAGGTGAGAGAATATTTGTCTTCAATTGTGACTAAATTGCCCATGACAATTTTTTAAAATTCCAAAACTGCCCTCCCCTTTAAAACTTGACCTCCTGATTCAACGAACTTTCCAAATAATAATAATTTTATAAATAATTATTTATATGCTTACACGAATAATTATTTTATAAATAATAATTTTATATAAATAATAATTATTAATAAATACATTATAAAAGAAGAAGGAAAATATGTAGAAGGGCATTTTAACCTCCTCTAACCTAACTTAACTTAAATAAACCTCACTTAATCTAACCTTCGTTGAACCAAACAACATTATAACCTCTTCTAACCTAACTTAAGTAAACCTCACTTAACCTAACCTTCGTTGAACCAAACAAAGCCTAAATAAAGGCATATTTGAAAGAAACATGACATTTTTTACACATTTATTGTTTTTAGATAATCTTTACTGCTAGTTCATTTTACGCAATAAGAATAAAAGTTACTTATAAAAAGAATTGAAGGAAGTATTATATAGACTTTATTCTCATGGGATATCGTGTATATTAAGTAGAGGTAAAATTGGAAAGTTGTTAAATTTTAAAGTAGAATTAATGATGTTTAATGTTTTCCCTATTTTGTTTGAAACATGCTGAAAGTGACTTATAGATAGGACTAGATAAGTAATTGCCTTGATATTAAAAAAATTAATTAGTTGTTAATTTGCTATTAGTCATACTGTCAAAGAATATATGGGACAAGATTTCAAGGTTTTGATTTAGTTGATTTAGTATGAACTATGAAGCTCCATACAAAATCATGGTAGAAGACATTATTTTAAACCTTATATAAAATTAAAGGACCAAAGGTATACTTTTTACCCAAACTCACTAATCGAATACGCGTTTCATGATCAAGCACGCGCATAAACCCTAATTATATATATATATATATATATATATATATGGTTGTCTGTATATAACAGTTTTCAACCTAGATAGTTGTCAATTATAATGTACACACACGCATATATTATATCACTTATATTTCTTGCTTAGATTAATCGTTCCTCTCTCTAGATTGAAATGTTGACTATTAATTGAATGATTCGCTGAGACGCATATATGTGTGTAGTTCTGAGTTTTGATTCCCTTCTAGGTCTTCGATTTCCTGCTCTCTTCAGGTGCTTCAAAATATAATAGCAACTTCATTAATTCACTGGCTTGTTTAAACTAGGCATATTTTCATTTATCAGATTCTCTCTATATAGAATAATTTTCATTCCACTTACTTATATGCAGGTACTACCATCGCAAGTGGAAAGAAGAACCGGTATTTTTTTTTTAATATTGATGAGTTTAAGATACGGGATAGACTCATTCTTCCTTGTTTGTTAGATTTAGATATGAAATATATAGATTAAATCAAAACACCAGATATGGACTTATAAATGCCTTAATTAAACATGCATACCAGTAATTTTGGTTTATAAATAATAAATCTTTTCTAATTAATCTCCTCATCTTTTCCAAAAAACAAAACTCTCATTCTTTATCTACACACTTAATTACCTTAGACATACTTCCTCCAATCCACAATATAAGTTACTTCAACTAATTCATTGAAACCAAGAAATGATAGTTAACTCGTTAAATTTACCTTAAATTCAAAGAAGTTTTCAATTTTACCAATATTAAATGAGGTTTTGAAAGAGAGAGAAAATAATACAATGAGCCATGTTTAAATATTAACTACATGGGTAAAATTGACAAATTAGTATTAATTGCTCTTAAAGTAACTTATATTACAAACCTGAGGGAGTATATAATTTATTTATATTATTATTGTTCATGTTCTTAAGCCCTATTACATACATACCCCATCTTGTCCTAAATATTACTTCTTTGTCTCCCTCTTTATTCAATGCTCCCTCCATGGTTATTTTTTAGTGCACACATTTTTTTACACAATAATGACAAATACATAATCAACTATACTTAAAAAAATTCTCTTATTCTTTTTCTGAATAAGTTAAATATACAATACAACCCTAGAGGAACTCTGGGTTAGTCGTACATTAGTTCCTTAAATTTTAAATGTTTAAGTTAAGGACTTTGATATTTCATGTTTTGACTATCAACTCACTTATCACTAAAATCACCGCTAAAATTAATGGTTTTTTCCATGACATAATTTTTATATTTTTTAATACATGTATATATATATAATGTGATTTAAAAAATACTTGTTTTTTAAAAATGACATGGTCAAATAAATATTTTAAATTTTTTGAAGTATTTAAAAAATAAGTAAACCATTAACAATATGTATTTAAAAATACTTTAAATTATATGTCCAATGCCAAGTGTTATTTTTTTAAAATGAGATGAAATATAATAAAGAATATAAATATTTTAAAATAGAAAATTAAAAACCCTTAAATCAAGGGAGTTGATAGTCAAAACATTAAATTTTAGGGTCTTTAATTTAAACTTATTAAGATTAGAGAGGTGATATGCAATTTATAGAGATTTGATGTATTTTAGCTATAATTAAGTTAACTACATCTTACTCCTCTAGTCTTATTTATAGGCTAGAGAGGGAAGGTTTATTTTAGTCATATTTTTTAATCATTTCATTAAATTTTTCACATAATGCACTCTACACTTTTACCTTAATTTATTATTATGTTGACTTTGTTTTCATGAGTTGTATACTCCTCCTGTCCTTAATCTAACATATTTATTAGATTAAGGAAGTTAGTTGTGTTAGTTAATAAAAAGTGTATTTTTCAAAACATCCGAGTCATCTTCCTTAGTTTCATCATTCCCTCTTGCCCTCTCCTCCTTGATTATGATTGAGGGAACATCAATATAGGTACATTAAGAAAACATTGACAAATATAAAAACTATGTCTTATATTTAAGACCAAGATCAACTCCCCAAATATGTCTTATATTATGAATAAGAGGAGTATTAAATATTGGTAAAGTTAAAAAGTTATTATATTTTAAGGCAAAATAAATAAGATTTAAGGTGTTTCTTGATGGGTATGAAACATGCCTTAAGTGACTTATATCTAACTATCTATACATATTCAGAATGCAAAACATGCTAAAGTGAAGTTTGGACTCATCATGTACAATGTCAAACATAACGACGATACCACAGGTACTACGACTTTTAATTTATCGTCAAACCCAACTTCTATATATATATATATATATGTATATGTTGTAATTGTAGAGCAAATCAAAAGAAAATATCCACTTGTGCGCGCGCGCGCGTGTGCGCAGAATGGCCGGTGGAGGGTAGCTACTGGACATCAAAACAAGATGAGTTCGTGAACAAGTTATCGAGCTTAACCCTCAATGGAACTGACCGAACATTTTAATCCTTTTACTGTCCATGCTTTGGCTGAGGCTCTCGTTGTTGGTATATATATACATGAAAACTGATCTCATGATTAATTTGATCCTACGTACTAATTAATAATTAATGATTAATTAACTGGATATATAATTAATTAATTAATGAACAGATGTTTCCGAAGCCTCCGATAGGGAAGGAATCAATGGAAGAGTATTATGAAGGAGAGAGACACTGTATTGTTGTTCCTGCGACTCAACTCTGTAATATCAGAATTAATGTTCATCTTCCAAAGATCACGGCTGTCTTCCCTTTGGGTCCCACACAGTCTCTTCCTTCTCTCATTGCTTTCATGTTTCTGAGTTTTACGCTAAGGTAATAATCCATCTTCTGTCACTCTACTCTCCAATAATATTATATTGATTACGTATATATAGTAAATATATAATTAAGAGAAAAATGTATAATTATTTTAATTGGTGTTACGTGTTGTGTTAATCTCTTAATTACCGATGCATCATCATCATGCAGCTTTGTGTGACGCTTTCGGTGATAACGCCTAAGCTATGTTCGGGTTGGAGAGCCATATTCCGACAGGTAATTCATTCATACCAAAGCCTTAAGCTCTTCTCCTACTTAATATAAAACCCAATTGAAGAATCGGGTTTTGTAAAGTCCTCACCTTAATTTTTTTCTAATAACTTATTTTTTAAAATTACTCATTTCATTTTTTTTAAAAATAATTACTACCATGGTATTACTATGGTAGAAAAGAGTTCAAGTAACAATTTGAAAACTCTATCATGGTAATAAAAGATTTAAGTCCCTACAAAGAAAATATTACAACCCATCTTTTAAATTAGGGGTGAGCAAGGAACCCACAATCCGGTAAGCCCGCCCGCACCCGTTATAAATTTACCCATTATGGGCCCGCCCAAAACAGGCCCGTAACGGGCGAGCAAATTACCCGCCCATTTAAGCATTAAACGGGCGGGCTATGGGTACCCCTTCGGGCTACCCATACCCGCCTGTTTATTTTATTTTTGTTTATTTTAAATTTAACTAATATCTAATCTGACTATCGCTCATCTCATTCTCAGTTTTAATATCGGTTTCTATCTCATGTCAATCACGTTCTCACGCACTCACGCCTCATATTCTCATAATCAGATCATAAACGGAGAAAAACTCTCAGCCTCGTCCTCAGTCCTCACCCTGTCAACAACACTCACCCCTAACGTCTAACCCTAGCCAGCCGCACGCAGAGACAGACCTCGTCCTCACTCCTCAGTCTGCACGCAGACCTCGTCTTCACTCCTCAGTCCGCTTGTGCGCACGCAAACAGACTGAACAATTGCTTTGTTTTAAGAACATGCCGTGATCTCAAGTCCTCAAATCAATTGCCATCGCAAGTCCGAACTCTGCTCTTGATCTCCAGCGAAGCAGTAACGTGAGTTATTAATTTATTATATTTTCCCTGTTTATGGAACTACAATATGGACATGGTGCTCTGTTTTGAGAACATTAGATATTATATTTGCCCTGTTTATGCATGGTGCTCTGTTTTCTTTTGGTCTTTCCTTTGTTTGTTTCATATACTGATATACATACGAGAGAGAGAGAGAGAGAGAGAGAGAGGAAGGGGCGAGACATATATAGAGAGAGAGAAGATGCAGATTGAATGAAGGTTGGGTATATGTTTTTATGATAAGCTCCACTTACAAGAAACTTAAAAACTGATGATAAGGTGAAACTCCTTCGCTGTACTATATTAGTTTTTTCCATAGCTTTGTGCTTTATTTTGTGAGAACAATTTCCAAACCTGCTGAGCAATTAATATTTTGGAAGCCAGGGGCTGTGGAAAAAAAGGACTGAGATTTTGTGAACAAGATGGAAGATAGCGAGAAGGATAGGAGTTGCGACTGGAAAAGTTATATGCATATTAGTCTGAGAACCAAACTTTTGAACCTGAGTACTTTTGCATAAGAATTGAGGCGGAAAGAAGAGAACTGCATCATTTATTCATTTTGAAGGAAATGAGAGGTGCAGTAAAGAAGGCGAATGGAAAGAAGCCAGATGGCACCCCAATACTTTGACCCTTTTGCTTCACTTTCCTAATTTGCTTCATCATCGTTATTATTTGTCTATGGATTATATATTTATATTCCTTCATTTCATGCTTCAAATGTCTTGACTTTAATTATTTTCTCCATATTCTCTATTTGATTGACTTGACTAATTTTAGTCTCATAAGTTAGAACTTAGAATATACATCTGCTGCTATTTGCTAGAACTAGTAACTATAAGTCTAAGATTTGATGCATATGTAATATGTTAATGTTATTTTGAATTTTCAATTGTGTGGCTATGTGCAGTTTATTGGAAAAGAAAATGAGCTACCCAAACATTACAACTACTATGGATGCTACGGATATAACTAAGATTAATCAAATTGCCACAAATCAAGTAGAAGTTAACAAGGGAGAAGCACCTAAACCTGTGCAACCAAGAAAAAGGAAGCAAACATCTGAAGTATGGAAGCATTTCACTAGGATGCCGCTAGCTGAGACGAAAGGGAAACATCAGGCAAAATGCAATTATTGTTCTCGAGATTACGCAAGCGACCCAACAAATTGTGGGACGAAGTCTTTGTTGCGACATATTGAAAGGCTTAAATATTAATCCTGGAAAAAATTAATCCTACAGTTATCATATCAAAAATTTCCATTTTCAGAACCAAAGTCACCCAACTTTATATGATAAACAAAGTATGTAGACGAATTTAGAGTTTACAAAATATGGTCCCTAATAGGTGGCAATATACATTCATTCAACACATAATAAACTACAAGAGGCTTTATATATATATATGGAAATATATCTATGCCTACACTACTACAGAATATACTTATAAAGTCCCTAAAGAACGTCCCTTTTTGAAAAAGGGACGCCCAAAATATGGTCAGGTTCAAATTTTAGAGATTGGCGCGTCTGATTACCTTTAAACGTCATAAAAAAAAAAAGAAAGCCTTTAGACGTCCCCATCCCAGCTGGGGACGTCTAAAGATACCTTTAGACGTCCCCAGTTGGGCTGGGGACGTCTAAACACTACCTTTAGACGTCCCCAGCTGGGCTGGGGACGTCTAAAGCCTATCTTTAGACGTCCCCAGCTGGGCTGGCGACGTCTAAAGGTATGTATAGACGTCCCCAGCACAGCTGGGGACGTTGTAGAGCCTCACATGCGCCAGATATGAAGTGACCGGTGCATGTGAGGATGTCAGAGAGCTCTTCCTCCCATCTATCTCTCCTCCTCCCAACTTTACTCAATCACTCATTCACTCCCATCTCTGTGAGACTCCGTCCCCATCTGCTGCAGTTTTTTCGTTGTTTCTCCTTTCCCATTCCACTCCCCTGCTGCATCTCCTCCCAAATTCATCACTCCATCCCCATTGATCGGTCTCCTCTCCCTTTCTTGGTTTTTAAATTTCTTTCTCCAAAGCTTCCTCACTTCCGTCACCAGGACACCTTCTTTGCTCCCCTGCTGCAGTTTTTGAGATTCTTGGTTTGCAGATTCTCCACCACCGTCGGCCTCCTCCAAAGCTGTGAGAAATTTTCAGGTTAGCATTTTCGTTTTGAATAAGATGACAGGGCGTTTTATTATTCTTTTTATTATTAGTTTTGTATGAATTGAATAAGTGTTTAATTTTTTATATTTTTAGTATTAGTTAGAGGTTTATTTTATTATTCTGTTTATGCGTTTTGATTAGGTTGATGATGGTAACTATTAGTTTTGGCACATGATAAATGCTTTTAATTAGTAGGGAAAGGAAAAGAAATGCAGGGCGTTTTATTATTCTTTTTATTATTAGTTTTGTATGAATTGAATAAGTGTTTAATTTTTTATATTTTTAGTATAGTATATTTTTAGTATTAGTTAGAGGTTTATTTTATTACTCTGTTTATACGTTTTGATTAGGTTGATGATGGTAACTATTAGTTTTGGCACATGATAATGCTTTTAATTAGTAGGGAAAGGAAAAGAAATGAGAAAAGAATAAAGAATAAAAAGAAAGTAAAAAAATACAAAAAAATTATCTTGTAGACACACAATATATATATTTTTTTTTGCCATAAGACACACGCATTAATATATATATTTAGTGCTAGAATTAGGCAATCTTATTGTAACTTAGTGTACGTAGACATTAATATAAGAAATTCGAGTACTTGCATTTTTTTTTTTTTACAATTTTTCATTAAATTCGCGTACTTGATTTAATAATTTGGTTGATAAAATATAAGTGTATTATGTTTGTGCTTGGTGGTAGAAGCTAAAGTTTTGTTTCATTTAAATTAAGCTGAGATGGTTTGTTATTTTGATTTTGGGATGTCTCAATTTTAAGGGGAAATGCTGCCAAAATTTTGAAAAACATGCTTGTAAAAGGCAATTCCCCGTGTTTTCAATTATTCTAAACTTGAGTGTAAATGGAAATGGCATAGGTGGTAATAAAATGGATCATAATTGGATGAATGCTCTGAGAACAAGTGAAGAATATGAGAATGGGGTTGAAAACTTTATTAAATTTGCTAGGAGAAACGTTCCAGCAAAAAATAGGATGTATTTTTGTCCTTGTGTCAATTGTTTAAATGAGAGAAAACGGGATGTTGAAGTTATAAGGGATCACCTACTTTGTGATGGAATAAATCTTCGATACACAAGGTGGATATGGCATGGTGAGGAAGTAACTGATTGTCCGTCACACAAGAAGGAAGCTGTGGATGTCATAGATGAAGATACAATGGAGAGAATGATTCACGATGTTGAGGTAGAATCGTTTGCGCAGTCGCATGAATATGACAGCCTGCGGAGTGATGCAGAGACACCGTTGTACCCTGGGAGTAAGTACACATGGCTCACAGGAACATTACATTTGGTTAACTTAAAAGCAACTTGTGGGTGGACCGATAGTAGTTTCACATTGCTGCTTGAACTGTTGTGTGATATGTTTCCAGACGATAATGTACTTCCAAATCGTATGTATGAGGCCAAGAAAATCCTATCTACAATGGGTATGGAGTATAAAAAGATACACGCTTTCCCTAATGACTGTGTACTGTACAGAAAGGAGTATGAAGGCCTGAGTGAGTGCCCTAAGTGTCAAACCGCACGATACAAAGTGAAGAAAGATGGTGGTTGTGGCGATGGGAAGACTAAAAGGCAACCTGTAAAAGTTTTGTGGTATCTTCCAATAATACCGCGCTTTAAGCTTTTGTTTGGCACTGCAAAAAAGGCGAAGAAGTTAAGATGGCATTCGGATGACAGAATATCCGACGGAAAATATCTTCGGCACCCGGCTGACTCTCCACAGTGGAAGAAAATAGATGAAATGTTCCCTGAATTTGGCAGCGAGCCGAGAAACCTTCGGCTTGGGCTCTGTACAGATGGCATCAATCCGTATGGAACTCTTAATAGCACACACAGTGCGTGGCCAGTACTCCTTGTAATATACAACTTGCCTCCCTGGCTTTGTATGAAACGCAAGTATGTGATGCTTTCTATGATGATTTCTGGACCAAAACAGCCAGGAAACGATATCGATGTCTACCTGACGCCTTTGATTGAGGACTTGAAGAAGTTGTGGGAGGAAGGCGTAGATGTGTTTGATGCGTATAAGAATGAGTCATTCAAGCTATGTGCAATGCTGTTCACCACCATAAATGACTTCCCTGCCTACAGAAACCTCTCAGGGTACAGTGTGAAGGGGCATAAAGCATGTCCGATCTGTGAAGCAGACACTCACTTCCACTAACTGAAACATGGAAGAAAAACAATCTACCTAGGTCACAGGAGGTTCCTTCCTAGATTCCACCCGTATCGTAGGTTAAGAAAGCGTTTTAACGGCTTGCCGGAGCATGGAATGGCTCCAAAGGCATTAACCGGAGAGGAAGTTTACAGTCGGGTTGAACGTATCAATGTCTTACTCGGTAAGAATCATAAGACTTCGGGTGAGAAGAACATATGGAAGAAGAGATCAATTTTCTTTGATCTTCCATATTGGTGTAGTCTTGACGTGAGACACAGTATTGATGTAATGCACGTGGAGAAAAACGTTTGTGATAGCCTTGTCAGTACACTTTTGCACATTCCAAGGAAGACCAAGGATGGGATTAATGCGAGACTAGACCTTATTGATATGGGAATAAGAGAACGGTTACATCCACAGCTAAGAGATGATGGTTGGAGGGCATACATGGAGCCAGCAGCGCATACACTATCAAAAGCGGAGAAAAGAAGTTTGTGTGGGTGTTTGCATGAAATTAAGGTACCACAAGGATATTCTTCGAATGTGAGAAGGTGTGTGTCAATGGACGATTTGAAGTTAGTAGGAATGAAGTCCCATGATTATCATGTGTTGATGCAACAACTGTTACCGGTAGCTATTAGAGGGATTATGAAAGATGAAGTTCGAAACACTGTGACAAGATTATGTGTTTTCTTTAATGCTATCTGTAACAAAGTCATTGACACTAAAAAGCTGGATGAACTGGAAGCTGAGGGTTATATCATATTGTCCCAATTAGAGATGCACTTTCCTCCTTCTTTTTTTGATATAATGGTCCATTTGATAGTTCATTTGGTAAGGGAGGTAAGGCTCTGCGGTCCAGTTTACCTGAGGTGGATGTACCCTTTCGAGCGATACATGAAGATCTTAAAAGGGTACTCTAAAAATCCCTATCGATCAGAAGCCTCAATAGTTGAAAGGTATGTTGTTGAAGAGGCTATGGACTTCTGCAGCGATTATCTATCATGGAAGAAGGAACAATCTCGGCATGAAGAGGGGAGGAGCAAGGGAACACGAGGACTGAAAGTGAAGACTATGCCTCGTGAAGAGGTATTGCAAGCACACCTTTATATCCTGAATAACATGGCAGAAGTGCAACCGTACATAGAGGAACACAGAAAGAGATTGAAGAAAGAGAATCCGAGGAAGAATGACATGCAGATTACTATTGAGCAAAACAAGACATTCATTCAGTGGTTAGAGGAAAAGGTTTTGCATGAGACCGGTGTGTCTGGGACAATAGAGTGGTTAGCCTGGGGGCCTTCATTTCAGATCATTACTTGGAGCGGTTATGATATAAACGGGTATTCTTTCTACACAAAAGACCAAGATGACAGGAGTACCATGCAAAATAGTGGGGTGATGGTAGAAGCTGAAGCCATGCACTTTTCTAGTTCGAAAGACAAAAACCCCATATTAGCATCCATGGCCTATTATGGAGTGATAGAAGAAATATGGGAAATCACTTACAACAAGTTCAAAGTTGCTTTATTCAAATGTAAGTGGGTTAGCAATAATGCTGTGGTAATAGATCAACAATTTGGATTTGTCTCAGTTGATCTTGAAAGAGTAGGTTATAGGGATGAGCCCTTCATTCTAACAAGCCAGGCGAAACAAGTGTTTTATGTCACAGATCCCGCAAATAAAAAAATGTCTATTGTACTTCAGAGTAAAAAATAGAAGCATGGTGATCCGACCTTCAACCTTGACGACACACCACCTTTCACAATTAATCCACCTACAACAATTGAAGAAAGAGAATTGGTAGATGATAAAGAATATGATGTGAGAAATGATCATGGTGAAGGAATATGGGAAACAATCTAGAGTAAGAGCTTAACTTAGAAAATAGTAATGTGTGCTGTTTATTTTATTACGTCTCAGTTTATTCATTTACTTACAATTTATTCACCTATCTGACAATGATTTTTGTGCTTATAGGAATATGGACAACTCTGGTGACTCTCCAAGTGATAGGGACAATGAAATGAATAGGCCTGAACGTGATGCGACATGTGAACCGGTTGCGAGACGAAGGGTTAGAGGCAGTACAAAAATGCCTGCATTGGTAGCACGTCATAACCATCAACAGGAGAGGTTGCATATTGACTTTGATCAAGATATGAAACCAATTGGTCCGGAGGAAGACCATTTCATTAGCTACGTAGGTTTTTTGGCTCGAAGCAAAGTTCGCATTACCTATGCTAATTGGAAGTTGGTTCCACCAAAAACCAAAGACTTGATTTGGCAACAACTTTTGGTATATAAGTTTCAATACATCTGCATTATATCTTTATTCCTATCGCTTCAAATATAATTAACGTATGTTTTTACCTTGCAGCAAACCTATGATGTCCCTGACACCGCGGAGATGTACAAGGAGTGGATGACGGAGGTTTGTCTACGATGGAAAGATTTCAAGAACAGGCTCACACGAGATTACATTCGAGGGGACTTAAGGGGTCAGGATCCATGTCATGAGTATCCATTTTTGTCTCCAGAGGACTGAAGGTTGTTTATGGCATCACGAGAAGATCCAAACTTTTTGGTAAGATTTCTGTAATCATAGTGTTTTATTTGAATATAGTTGACATTATTGATTCGGTGTTCGTTGTTTTCCTTTAAAAGGCATTAAGTGCAGCAAATGCAGAGAGGCAAGCAGCTAATAACTATCAACATTGCATGTCTCGTGGTGGTTATCGAAAGCTTCAGTGACAGATGATGGCAGAAGAGTTGGAGAGAAATTGAAGGAAGCAAAGCCACATCAGATCCTACCGTTGTGGTCCAGCCCCCGCCACCTCCACCACGTCACAAAAAATGGAATACAAGGAGGCTTAAGGGTGGGAAGTACGTGAATCCGACTGTTGCTGAGGTTGCCGCAAGAATTGTAAGTAGTTAGAGCATAATTACAAACTTATTTTTTCATATTGGGAGTGCTTACGATAACTTTTATGCTGCAGGATGAACTGGAAGATCATAGTAGCCAAGGTTTGTTCACTCCAAGTGGACAGATGGACATCTTGTCAACGGCGATTGGGAAGCCAGATCACCCTGGTCATGTTCGAGAGGAGGCAGTGGGAGTTCGTGTCACGAAGTATTTTGGCCGAGACTCATATCCTTATTCGTCACAAGTTGAACCCAGTAGGGAGCTTGTGGCCAAGATTCGTCAGGAAGTCTCACAAGAGCTCGAGGCCAACCTTCGCGACAAGCTCCGACAAGAGCTGTTGCTAGAGCTACGTCTTGAGCTGATGCCTGAGCTACGAGCTGAAATGCAGAAGATGTTTGAATCGCAGATGGCAACTACTGAGCGTAGAACCCATTCATCCCCGGCCTTCCACAGCACCAAAGGAAGTTACAACCCGGCGGAGGAACCACTTGGCGACCCTTCTCATACTCCAGCACCGGGAGAACCTGCCATCCTCTCTTTGGATGCCCCAGTGCTGCGTGTAGTTGTAGATGCTCTCGTTCACACAGAAGCTACTACCCACCATCATCAGCAAATTCCACACCATTTGCGTAGGGTGACTGTGACGTGTGTTCGAGTGGGGGAAGAAGGTACAGCCATCCCTATTCCTGATGCCGAGGTTGCCACGATAGCTCAGGCGAGAGGATCTTTCATCCTTTGGCCTGTACATCTTATTGGCTTGTTACCACCAACACCTCCAATGGTATGGAACTACCTCACTTTTACTTGAGATGTGTTGACATCCTACTAACAGTATGTGTTTTTATGTTCTAAAAGAACGAGCAGGAAGCAGAGAAATGGCCCTTCTTAGCACGACTGCAGCATATCTATAAAGGCATTCGCCAGATTGATTTGCATATGCCTCCAGGGATTGTGGGCCAGGAAACAGAGTATCACTTCACAATTGATAAACAAGATCTTAAACAGTTCATGAAGTTCGAGGAGCTAGATGTTGGATGGGGCAAATTTGCAATCCTGTAAGTTTTTTATTTCCCATTTTTTGATTCATTTAGTTAAGTTGATTTTAACTAGCTAATACATTCATCATTTTAATTCTATTATAGCTCCTTCCGTCGTATATGCGTTGACTCTTAGAAAGTTGATTTATATGGATTCTTGTCTCCTGCACATACGACAAGGATTGGGAATACATTGAAAAGAAGGATGAACTATGTGGGCTTCGCATTGGCAGAGGACGAGTATCGTTGTTATCTAGCACCGATAGTTCAAGGGTACGCATTTTAATTTTGTGTATTTGAGATTATTAATAAATAATTGCCTTGCCATCTAACTTCTTTTTAATCTGTATATGTTGTGATAGTTATCACTAGAGTTTGTGTGTTGTCTGTCCTCGGTCGCACGTTGTTTATTGGTTTGATTCCTTAAATAGAAGACCAGACAAAGAAACTAAAAGCGTCTTCAACCAGTAAGTTATTTTTTTGTATTTCATTGCTTCTTGATTCTTGACTTAATGAATTATTCTAATTTATTTTGATTTTCATTTTAATGATAGGGCATGCACGACGTATCGAGCGCTTGGCGGGCCACGCGAACGTAGAGGTTGCAAAGATCCGAGATGGTTGTTTCCAAAGGTACGTAGTTTCAAATCAAGTTCTTTTGATTGACGGTCGTTTTAGATATGCCTTTATTGATTTTAACCATTTGCTTTTGATTTATAGTGTCCTCGACAACCTGGCGGCTGGGAATGTGGATATTATGTCTTGCTTTATATGTTTAACATCATTCAGAGTGGCATTACGACAGATTTTGAACAAGTAATCGCTTCTTCATTCTCAGAGGATAATATTCTTGGTGTTGTGATTCAATTGCAATTCATTCACTTCATTCATTATTTCATCTAAGATTATTTTCTAATTTACAGATTTTTGACAATGAAGATGCCTACTCATATGAAGACTTAAATATGATTAGAGACTTTTTGGCTGGACATCTTCTTCAACGTATACCAGAAGAGTAAAGTCTTTAGTAGTTTGTGTAGGACATACTTTTGTGGTAGTACATATAATTAGCGTTATTGTTGTTGGATATGGATTGGATTTTAGTCTTGGTTATTGTACAAACTGGGGACTTGGATATAGATTGCTGTGTAGTTTATCTGGTTTGAAAGTTTGTGTGGCATGTAGTAGACTTGGATATAGATTGTTGTGTAGTTTGTGTGGCATGTAGAAGCCTTGGGTTGATCACTGTGTTTGTTGTTGTTTCCATTCTGCTGAACTGCTGTTCTTTTATTCTGTTGTTGGAATCCTACTTCTGCATTTTACATTTCCAGACAGTGCAATATATATAAAAAGTCCATTTAAAAAAAAACTTTCAACGTCCTTAATAAAAAAAGGGACGTGGAAAGTATTGCTGTCGACACTTTAGACGTCCCCAGTTGGAACTGGGGACGTCTAAAGTGGACCTTAGACGTCCCTAGTTCCAACTGGGGACGTCTAATGTCATACTTTAGACGTCCCCAGTTGGAACTGGGGACGTCTAAAGTTTGCCTTCTACGTCCCCTATTTTACGGACGTTAATGACGTTTTTTTCTACGACCCTCACATAGACGTCCCTCTGTTTTCAGACGTTAAAAGGCCAAAAAAAGGGACGTTAAAACCCTTTTTTCTAGTAGTGCTAAGGAGCTCCTCCCAACATCCCAGCAAGAGAAATATCACCTGAAAAATGTTAAATTAACGGGGTGAGACAAAAGCCTCAGTAACCAGCTATTTGACTCATTACACGTGCTAACATGTGTTCATGGGGTGCTAAGTGGAACAATTTATATAGTAAATTGTAATTGATAAAAATTCAATATCACAGTTTTATACATAAATTTCTTATTATAATTCCCATTGCCTCCCATCTATCCAACCGAACCGCCTTATTTCCGCCAACTAGACCCATGGGCTAAGTTACTAACCATGTGACTGGCCACTCAAAAAGCTTACCGGTCACGTGATGAGGATCGGCCAAACCCTTAGAGCATGTGCCCTGGACCATAGGTCCTTCCCCTCATTGAACTGGTGGGGTGTCGCAACCCCTCATTAAACTGGTGGGGCAGTCCCTCATTGAAACTAGTGGGACAATAGAAAGCCAACCATCATGCACCAATGGAGGCTATACCACGTGGTAAAATAATATACTCCATCTTATCCCAAACCCATTATCACAATAATTTATCAATAATTATTTCAATGGGATTTTTCCGAATATATACATATTTTTTTCATTTCAAATCATAAAATTTCACAAAGCTAGTTTATATCAAAATACTTCACAATATAATGATAACTTTCTCAATCACAATAAACCTTTACTCATTGGAGTAAATATCAATATATCATTTCCAAACATAAATCATTTTACAAAATACTCACAAACAGCATGCCAACACAAATAATAAGTGGAAAGTGGTTACCTTTCGCCAAAGCAAAATTATAATCACAAGCTACTAATCCAAGAGCTCAAATACACGCCAAAAATCAATCTACAATAATCAAATTATAAAATGGCTAAATTATAAATCATCATCCTAAAAAAATCTAAACCAATTAAAACCTCAATAATACCTCTAATAATCCAAATAAATTATTTAACCTAAATTTAATCGGTTAAGAAGCCTAATATAGAATTATTCATAGATTAATTATATAAAGATTTCATTATAAAATTATATGCTAATTAAATAACAAAAGTAACTTGATTTAAATTAACTATTAATTATCCTCTACATTACTATAGCCTTATATTAACAAAACTCAAATTTATCCAAAATCATAATCTTAAAATTTTCTCTAATCATCACAAAATTATTATCATAAAGAAGAGAAAATTATTTAGAACATTTTTATAAGGAAAGTTTTTAGATGAGAAGTAATATTGAGTACCTTATCGATCCCCGAAAATATGAAAATACTTCTATTAGTGCTTTACTTTGCACCTTTCTTCACATTTGTGTTATGTGAAGTGAGGACGGGGGAGAAGGTGTATTTATAATACCCTCGTCCTCTTGAAAACGGTGGGCGGCACTGAGTGCCTCCCCCTGTTTTCCTTTAAGATTATGGGCCCCTGCCTACAATCTCAATATAAATGGTGGAAGGCACTTTTATGCCTTCCCCCAGTTTTTTTTTTAAACTTGTGGGCGCCAACGACGCCCACATGTTATTTATTATATATATATATATATATATTTTACATATATATATATTTATATTATAATAATTATTTATTATATTATATATATATATATATTTATTTATTTATAGTTATTGATTTTTATTACATATATATTTTATTATTATTATAATATTTTTAAAACATATTTTAACTAAATCCCTCTTTTCTTTTTACCTAAATATTACTATTAATTTCATAATTATCTCTAAATTATAATTATATTCTAAAAATAAAAATCAGGATGTTACAGATTTGATCCTAAATATAATATCTATATCTCATATTTATCATTTCCCCCCAAACTACTTCCTAATAGTACTCCCTCAACAAGATAACGGGTTCTTCTTTTGCAACCATGGTTAAATTCAAAGACCATCCTAAATAAGGGTATTTGAGGAAAAACATGTCTCATTCATAATAATTAACTTCTTTAATTATTAAAAGAAACTGTTTTAATCTAATCAGACTAGTTAAATAGGTCATACAGCAAGGATCAGGGAGTATCTCATTACAAAATAGTAAATCCACATCACAATACTATCTCTAGTCCTTAATATAAGACCCACTTAAATTTTTTAGGGACATTAATGAAGCTAAATAAATTACTTTAAAGTATTTATATTTATTTCTTTATACCAAACTAATTTGTCTAACTATAAACTAATATATAATCAATAATATACAATATATGTTAAGATTAACTAACCAATTTAGCTTCTTTAACCTCTCAAAGAAAGTCAAAAGAGTCTTATATTAACTACTCTGTGTGTGTAGGGATAGAGGTATTCATTTCATCATTCATAAGAATATGAATAAACCAAACCAGCTCAAAATTCACTACATGTTGATTGTGAGGCTCTTGCTGACATCAGAAGCATTCTTCTTGTTTCATTGTTTATATAAAAGGCAAATAATTACTCAATAAAAGAGGATGCAGAATGGTGTTTCAGTAATTGGGTCATTGAGTGTTTTAACAGCACCAAAGTTCAAGGAGGCAACCGAAGCTCTTACAGATTTGGATCCCTTCTTTTCAGGTTCTCTTTCACATTCCCTCATATCTGTTTAGCTCCTTTTCATGTAATGTGTGTGTGTGTGTGTGTGACATATCTTATTTTTTTTATCTCCTTTTGTTACAACTAACGTAGTGTGTTTGTTTTTTCACTTTCAGACGAAGGAATCGATTTTTTCATTTCAAGCTTAGTATGACTCATCATAACAAATAACAGTCATGAAAACTCTATCATAAGAAATACTACTCCTGTTCAAGCTCCCCAAATACCTGTATGATTCATCTCTCTCTCTCTCTCTCTCTCTCTATATATATATATATATATATATTATACAGTTAAATGAGTTTCAATTTCTCAAATTTCTGTTGTAATTTTTTCCATGTTGACAGTGAATAATAAAGTTTGTTCTGTTTATTAGTCCCCCGTAAAACAACAACAACAACAAACATTAAGTGGGGTTAGCTATATAGGATAGATTATTAATCAATAACTTTATTATGTGTTCTCCTTGGTCTTCTTTTATCCCTTTTCAAAAGACTTTATACTACTTGATCTATCTTCTAACTGACACATCCATTCGTCTTCTTTGAATATGTTTGAACCATCTCAAATGATTTTCTACCATTTTTCCTGTAATATATGTCAATCAACTCTTCAACGTATATGTTCATTATGAATTTTATCTTTCCTTATATGACTAAACATCCATCTTAACATTCTCTTCTTAGCTACCCTCATTTTATACTCATATTATCCCTATAAAGCCTAACATTAATTCATTATCATTTAGCATATTGCTGGTCTTAAAGCATTTCGATAAAAATTCCCTTTTATGTTATTGGTACTTTTTTATGACAAATAACCTTGCTAGTTTTTTTTTTTTTTTTTGGGTCCATTTAAACCACTCAATTTGAATTCTATCTATGATTGACATCTTCATCAATTTTACCATCTTTTTGTATAATTGATCACAAATATACGAAGTTTGCCACCTAAGGAATGATTTGATCTCCCATTTTAACCTTCAAATTACTATCAAATTACTTCTTATCAAAATTGAAAAGCACATATTCTCTTTTATCCCTACTCAGGCAAAAACCATTTGACTCTTAAGTTTAGAGCCAATTAATTTAATTTCTTGATTCAAAAGAATTATATAATCAGCGAAAAGCATGCATTTAGTAATTTATTCTTGTATAAACTATTCATCCAATCCTTACTATAAAACATATTTACCTAATTTATTAGATTAAAAAAATTGGTTAAGTTATTAATATGACATGTATTTCCTAAAATATCCTAGTCACATTTTTTATTCTCTTATTCCCTTTTCTCCTTGATTATTATTGTTAAGGGAATATCAATTGGGATAAATTAGGAAAAGAATGACAGATATGAAAATTTTATCTTATATTTAGGACCAAAATAAACTTCTCAAATATGTCTTATATTAAAGATGGGAGGGAGTAAGTTAGAACGTCAAAATTAGGTTAAACAAATAAGGAATAAACAATAATCCTTAATATAGGCCAATCAGGATCTGCCCATATGCTGTTTATGCCATAAACTCTTTTCGAAATTCATATAAGCCTAACATGTACTGTATTATACATCTTGATCGCACCCACGGTTTTAGAGGAGAATAATTGCATTCTAAATCAACACAGATGCACAATCGGGCTTGAATTCTATATTTTCTGTGTGCAAAATTTGCAAACAAGCATATACATGAGTATATGTATATGTACATGCGTGATTAACATTTTTTTTTTTTGTTCACCACGTTAGTTATAAACACATTTTTGTCCTGTTCAATTTAGGAGCTCCTAAATCCACAAGGGTGTTCCTCCTCATTGCCTTCACAAAATTTAAGAGCAAACAATGATGACAATATTGCTGCTTCTCTGAATGCCCAAGGTTTTACCAATGAAACTCCCGACAACTTATTGCCTGCAGCAGCGAATTATTGGATGTCCGCTGAAGAACAAGACATCGTTAATAATTCATCATGTAACAACAACAACAACAACAACATTATCAATACTACAAATCCCTCTCACTCCTCTGCCATGATAGAACCAGCTTGCTTCAATCTAGATCTAGTTGTACAATGATGGGTTCAATACCACCAGTTGAAGAAAATTCAAGAGCCAATAATAATAATAATGAAGCTGTGGCTGCTGAAGAACCCGATACTAATAATCTTGATATTATTAATAACGATGGCAGCCGCGCCGACAATAATGATGACAATGGAGGTGGAGCGCCGTCGTCATTGTCGTCTCGACGAAGAAGAAGAGGAAAGTGTGCAGCGGGTAGTAACGGTGAAGCGCCAGAAGGTAGAAGAGAAGAAGACAACGTGTGACCTGTGGCATGGATAGTACCTTACATAACGATCTCTTGTTACAGTCGCAGCTTTCATCGTCTCCTCTTCGACATAATCCATTCCATGTCGCATGTTGGGAGGTAGATCAAATTCTAGTTTTCAACCATATCGTGCAAGTGATTATATATATATATATATATATAATACTTTTAGAGACTATTGTTTTACAATAGATTATATTTTGCTATCCATGCAGGGAGGTATAGCTGTAGGGAATTCAGGGATTTTTAAAGTGATTGCCGGTGCAAAGGTGCGTACAAGATCAAAAGTAGTATTTTAGGTCTTTAATATAAGATCCAGATAACTGATTTTTGAATATTAAAAAAAATAATTAAGTTAGTTATTTGGTACAATTAATGAATGACTATCTTCGACTTGAAACAGGCCTACAGGAAGAGAACAGCGCCTCGGACGTAAGTGACCAATTTATGTGGAGCTAGCCTCATGCAACCACATCATCAGAATTTGCTAATTACTTAATTAAATCACTTCTAATTATATATTGCGTGTTTCCTTATTTATATATTCATTTGATTTCAAAAAAGTTTGAGTTTAATTTGTTGGTTTGTGTAATATCCCAAATTTTGGGATTAGAGGCTTGAGCATAAGCCTGAATTCAGTAGATTGCTAAGCGTCAGTTAAGCAAGTGTCCCAAGTGGGCATAATGATATTCCCTAATATTTCATATATATATATATATATATATGGCATAGAAAGGAATAAAATGATAAAACAAGGCAAATGGTGATCACACACAACATGAGTATGTTTAGAACATAAATCGTAAACATTTGAATTTGCTACCAGTGAGTTTTCCTGAGTAGCAGTTTTGTTGTGTGATATTTTTTAATAGACAAATGATGTTCAATGCCTCTGATATTTTTCAATATGAAATTAGACTTATCAAAATTTAATTTGATAGGCCATATAGGTCATTTGGAGCTATACACAATGAGTTATGAATTTTTGAAGTTAGCCTAGTGAAACTGGCCAGCTTCTATGGTAGCGTACAAAAACAATAATTCTGGGAATTGTGAGCTTTCAGTTGGTTAAAGACTATATTTTTTTTCTTGAAAATAGACTTAATAAGGGTCACATAGCCTTTAGAATCACACAAATTGAATCTCTGTAAATAAATATATGAATTTTTAAAGTTTGATGAAACTTCTGCTCAGTTTTCCAGCAAGTACGAAAATAGAAATAAATGTAAGGGAAAAATGGTCATTTGACCAATAAAGCAAGCAACCATTTATTTTTCCTTTAATTGGGATAAATGTGGCTGAAGTAGAGAGACTAAATGGCTAATTGAATTAGTTAAAGTAACTACATAGTTACATGCTTTTGAAGAAGTCACAAGATTGTGACACTTGGCACCATTTGAAATAAGCAATTAAAGAGGATAAAGTCAAACATTTCAACTCTCTTTCTCTTCCCTCTCATAGTCGGCTGAAGGTCTTGGAGGGGGCTGAAGTTAAATCATTTTAACACTTCTCACTCTCTCTCTCTCTCTCTTAAGCTCTCAAGGTCGGCTAAAGTAGAGGAGGAAAGAGATAGACGATTCAAGTGAAGGTGAGCTCTATTTCTTAGATTTTGACCTTGCTAACCACCTCTAATGTTAAAAACATCTTCCCTAATCTTGTTCTTCTTGATGAGAGCTTCATTTCTATGGTTTTAGTTTTTCAAGAGGAGGTGTTTTGATTGCTCAAGAAAAAGCTAAAGTCTGAAAATCAAAAAACAACCTAGAGGAAGAGCTAGAGGTGAGCAAGAGCAATCCTTTAATGTATATATTGTGATGTTTGGTTGAGAACTTTGGCTTGTGTAATTTTGCCCTATTTTCAAGTATGTTAGGGTTTTAAGAGTTCATGGTGATTTGTTGGTATTAATGGTGTCTTATGGTGTATCTTGAACATATGAAACTAGTTTGAGACTTGAATGGAAAGTTTGGAAATTTTGGGATTTTGTGTTTACTTTCTGCCCAAAACAGGACATAGAAAAGGAGTGGGAATTTGGTTGTTATGAGGTTTCCATTGGGTTCTACATGAAAAAATTTGTGGGGAGTAGCCCTGGTCATGAATTCTAGACCATTGAAAACATATGTTGAAAAACTGAAAGTTTTGTAAATGAAAGTTCTATGCAGGGTAGTCAGTTTGCATGGTGTTTTGAAATAAACAAATGATGTCTAAAAATTCTAAAACTTTTCAGTTGAATAGAGGATGTGTCAAGCTTTAAATTGATATAAAATGGGTGTCATTTGGATGTGTGTTCCGGAAGTTATGCATTTCCAAAGTTTGAGGTTGAAACTATAAGTTATTTTGGAACAATGTGGAGATTCGTTGAATTCTATATTTTTGTTGTTATAGATGGCAGTAGTTCATATTTTTCCTATATAGATGACTTAAAAAGCTTTAAGTAGAACTTGGAACCGCTCAATTTCGCTTTTTGTAGATTAAGTTATGATTTTTGGAAATTCAGCCAAGAAGCAGGACAATCTCTTGGCCGTAGCCAAAAAGTGTCTGACCTTCTCTTGGCCGCAGACAAAGAATTCCTTGGCCGTGGCCAACAACCAATTTCAGCACTTTGAATTGTTGAAAGGTGGTTTCCAGTCTAGCTCTCCCTAACCCTTTTAGGCATTTGTTTGAGCTTTCCATAGCCACTTAAAGGACTCAAATGATAACCAACCCCAAGTATTTTGGAGTTATTAAAGAATTGAAATAAGTAATAACTCGTCGTCCTTAATTCTATTTATAGGATTGGATATCTTCCCTGAGCGTAAGAAATCCGTACCAGAACGAGATCGAAAAAAACAAGGTAGTGACTCTTTCTCTTATATCATGTATAATGCTTTGTATGTATGTTCATATCATCAATTGTTACAAATGTCAAGAATGGAAAGTCACGAATGTTTAGAATGTCAAGAATGTCAAAAATGTATGACTGCTATGAATGCTGTTATGTGATTATTGCTTACATGCTTTGTGAAATTGTATATCATATAAGTGAATTATTGCTACTGAGATTCATATGAATCTCACTCTTTCCAATGACTAACCTATAGCAAGGGCAAGTGACTCAAAGGGCAAGCAAGTAAACAAGAACGGCTAGAGCACACAGATAAAGGCTTAGGACTTTTGTTGGTTGTCAAATTTTGAGGAATTGTCTATAACTTACATGATGTGTGTGTGTGTGTGTGTGTGTGTGTAAGAACATTGAAAGACTAGCACTCCTAGCAATTGAAGACGTACTAATTGTATACCCCAAATATTAGTACGTAATCCTAGTAAAGGAACTAAGAATGAGCCGTGAATCATTCTAATTGAATTAAATAAAAGTGAGAGTCGATGAGTAGTAATGAAGTTGCGAACTACTGAATGAAGCTTCCGCAAGAGATTGAAAATTATTCTGAAAAACCCACTTAATTACAGGTTTGAATCGTATCTTGAGATTGGGAATTTAAAACAATTTTACAAAGGTGGTTCAGACTTACTGTGTATAAGCTCATCTGATCGATTACAAGAATAAGATGCGATGCTATCCTCTGAGCTGCTGCCTGCTGAAAACTTTTTACATTTATGGAAAGGGCAAGATTCGGGGGAATCTTAGTAGCAAACAATACCAATATGCATGCAAGATAAGTGCTTAATGCATGATATGCTTGCCTTACATAAACTCATGCTAACACAATAACATATTAGCGTGCTCAATGTTTCAAACAACATACTCGTGGCCATAGCATAAACAGAAACAGAGATTCAATCATTCATATATGTTTTACATAATCAAGCAAAGCAATCACATGCATCAATACACAAGAACAAATAGCAAATACATGCAGAAGAGGTAAATTCACTACCAAGATCGCCCTTCCCTTGACTGAATGTCGATCCATTACTGTCTATCCAACTCCGGCGACTGATATATCCTAAAATTCCAAATTTAGGATAAATGAGTTATAACTCATTCATAAATTATTACAAACTCACTTTGTTAGTTATCTAGGCTTAAAACTGCAAAATGACTAAAATAGGGACCCGGTCTGAGTCCCTTTATATCCGGTCCAACTGTACTTTCCCAAAAATTATGACCCAAGCTATTTCTATATAATTTCACCCAAGGAATCCATTTTTGGCCTCAATTTTATCAAATTCCAGCCCAAATTACAGTTTTATCCTTGGTTTCCCCTACTTTGGGTTTTCAAGGGTATTTTTTGAAATTTCACAATATAATGCTTTTCTCACTTCACATTCTATATATACCCTACACAATTGTCCCTTATAAACATAATGAAACCATCAAAAGCACCAAAATCCAGTCCTAAGCCTCTGTGAATAGTGGCTAGAGGAAATTCCAAAGAAAAGGGAAAATTGGAGTTTCTAGATTCCATTCCAATTTTCAGTGTTTAATTCCTATGGTCTAGAATTTATAGCCAGAGGCTATTCAAGGTGTATCAATATTCACTATTTTATCCCATTTTAATACTCCAAAGGTGTAAATGAATTTTAGGGAACAAAGTTATGCCTTCCTGGGACACTTGCTAAACCGGGGCTTAGCAGTCCATTTAATTCAGGCGTATTCTCAAGCCTCTAGTCCTAAACTTTAGGATATTATAGTTGTAACCCCCTGCCTTAATTAGCATAATTAAGATTTGATAATATATAATAAAATAGATTAGAGACTACTAAATAATTTAAAACTCATTTAGAACTCCCTCCTTGTAGTAGGGATTCCACGAAATTTTCAAAGCTTCTTCTCTATCCTGGTCTCAAGTTCAAATATCAAATATATTTACCTGCGTAGTTATATCACATTTAAACATATTAGAGTGTATAACTTAATTCCCGACAACCCCCAGGTTTCATCTATATATAGAACTATAGGGTTTCAGTTCCCAATTAGGGGATTACACCACCATGTATTCAAAAACCATTTACAACTCAAAAGTGTCATACAATAATCCCTATCTAAAATGAATAACCAACATAGCCCGAACCAAATGTCCCTATAGGGTTCTAACCGCTCCGGGTCATTCGCTTTTTCTTGGAGCCACTTGCCCTGTCTTAAATGTTAGTCAAAGGAAAGAATGAGATTCCAGAGAATCCCAGTAGTAACAAATCATTTATACCACACAAAATCACATAACATGTAAGCAAATCACCGCATAGTAGCAGCAGCACAAATCACACTCCACACTCATCCCCTTTTATTGCCGGAAAGGCACACCGTCCTAACCTGAATCGTTGCTAGCTACTCAGGGACTGTTGGCGTGGCAGTGCACACACATAGCCTTACGGCCCACATATAGCCTTTCGGCTCACATAATCACAAATATCACACCCCGTCCTCATCCCCTTTTATCGCCGGGAAGGTACGCAGCCCTTACCCGAATCGTTGTTAGCGACTTAGGGACTATTGGCATGGCGGCGCAAACACAATTTCACAAATATTGCAGCATTTGAATCCATCATAAATCAATGATATAACACACATACAATGCATCACATATGGTATAAGAGAAAGAGTCACTACCTTGTTCCTTCCTGACATTCGCTGGCACAGTGGGCTCGTAAGGACGGCAAATGTCAAATCATATAAACCAAATTAGGGACAATAGATCAATCTCTTTTCCAAGTTCTTAATTCCATAATACTTTAAGTTGGTGTTCATGTAAACTCTTTAGGTGGCTATTAAATGCCTAAACATATGCCTAAAGGGTTGGGATAACTACCCCCAAAGATCCCTTTTTCAAAAGAATAACACTGATTTTAGGCTGACTCACTTGAGTGAAGAAGGCCTCACTTGAGTGTTACCCTCACCTGTACTCGAGTCCCAATGAGTGAGGTGCAAGAAGTGATGACCCGAGAGCAACTAAGGCTCCAAGGCAATAAGTGCACTCGAGTACTTGCCCCAGCACTCGAGTGACTTCCCAATGCTCGCGAGTGCCCATACGCACTCTCGACTATTTGCCTGCTAATGAGAACCTGAGATGACACACCTATAATGCTACATGCACTTGCACTAGAGTGATACCATATACACTCGAGTGATAACGTATGTCACTCAAAGATGAAGAAATTCACTCGCGATCCCTGCCTGAAGACTTAACCAAAACACCGAGAATTTCATACTACACTCGAGTAAGACCCTACCTCACTCAAGTGAAGCTTATCAGAAGCCAGATCACAGCAACTGATATAGTTTTCCAGATTTACCAAAACTGACTCCAATGGTTCCAAAACTTATACCAAATCTCATTCCCATCTAATATGTCATAAGGAACCTATTGGTAAACTTAAAACAATCAAAATCTTACCACAATAACACATTCCACCCTTGTAAACGCATTATAACCAAAATCACCTAATGACCAAAACTTTCCTTTCCAATCCACACAAAAACCATGGACACCTATACACAATTTGGCATCTATTCCACCACATTACACCACTCAATCCATGCATTTCAACATTAAGCCAAAATCAGGGCAAAATCACACAATCTCAAAACCAAACCAATAACCAAAACAATTATACTAAAATACTACAAATGCTCACCTCTTCAACTTCTAATGATTAGCTTCTTGATCCTTTAGCTTCCAAACTGGTACAAACTCTAAAACACCTTCTTTCAAAATTCTGAAACCATAACCATGAAGCCCTTACTATCATGAACAACTTTAGAGAATAGCATTTGGGCCAAAGAGATCATTTTCAAGGTCAAATTCTCACCTTTGTCTTTCTCTTTCTTGCCTAGTTTCAATAAAAATAGAGAATGATGAGAGAGAAATGAGATGAGAGGATGATGATCTAATTCCTTCCCTTTTTCCATGCATAAACCGACTTGAAAGTGAGAGGGAAGAGAAAGAAAGAGTTAAATCTTTGACTCCCATCCAAGGGCCCTCATTGTGCCACTTGCCATGATCTCATGCCTCCC
The DNA here is from genome assembly GCA_963210345.1 of Inga oerstediana. Classification (NCBI taxonomy): domain Eukaryota; kingdom Viridiplantae; phylum Streptophyta; class Magnoliopsida; order Fabales; family Fabaceae; genus Inga; species Inga oerstediana. The sequence continues at coordinate 72,945,968 of OY723399.1, read as the reverse complement.
TTCATAAATCCATATAACCCATGCACACTTGATTCCACCTCTTGCTTAACAAATCCTAGCCATTGATCTTAAGTTACCTATGAATTTCCTCTTCGGTAACTGACCAATCGGTTGGTAAATTTACCATTTTACCCCTGATTGTCATAACATATACTAAACCATCATCAAACACATTTGCATCACAATTCACCTCATATACTTCAAAAGTGCTTAATTAACATTAATTACATCACTTTTGAGGTCATTAGCCCTTAATTACAATTCAGGATATTACAATATTTTACAGCATAACTAAGGGGTGACCTTTATGGCTACATTATAACACACAACACTTTGAACGCCATCAAGTGGTTTTAATTAAATGCCGAAATTAAAGCCTTCCTTTATATATTTGCATGTGTTTGTTTATGCACATAATTAATTAATTATAATCAATGCAGGTCACCTCAAACCCAAATTGATGATGTGGATATCGAAATGTTGAGGATGAATCAGGATCAATTATTCAAATTACTGAGCACAAGAGATCTTGTAAGTCATACACACACAAAAGAATAATACTTCATAAAAAGCAATCATATTATTAAACTGTTATATATAAACCATATTAATTGAGAGCTCTAATCTTTTATTTATTATTATATACATTAATTCCATCATCTGTTAGTTCAGTGTGCAAGAATCAATCCGCCTTCTCAGATATTGATCTTATCTCCTACCTTTGAACCATCCCGCTTTGTTGGAACACTTTTCCAAGAATATGACACTCTTTATTTATTTATACACACACACGTTAATAAAGAAAATGGAAGATTATTGATGGAAATATATATATTTGGTGAGGAGTAGGACATGGAGCATTGATTTTTGTAAAAAGAGTGATGGTAGTATAAGTAGAATGTTTCAAATTCAAGTCTATATAAATGTAGAAAACGCAATTAGAAAAGCTACCTAAAGTAAAACACTCACCCAAAACTGATTGGAATTTGATTGAATTATGGAAGAATCAAAGGTGGGGAGAGGGAAAAATAGATCTGGTAATAGAGAAGGAAGGGGGAAAAGTGAGAGGCAGACAGATTAGATATTGAGAGGGAGAGATGCAAGGAGAGAGAGAGAGATAAAGAACTCACATAGCTAACAAATTTCATTCATCAAGTCTCCTTTTTACAAGTGAATGCTTTGCTATTTATAGAAGGAGCTTTCCTTCTCATGAAGAAAGCTTCTTACCTCCCTATGAAGTAACCTAAAATACAACTTGCAATAAAAGCTATAGACAGCAAAAGTTGAGTCACAAAAAGTAGATAAAAGGTAATACTTGAGCAAAAAGAAAACTTAAAATATGATTAAAACTCAAAAGCTAGGTTATCTTATAGGAATATTATGCATTTGTTATATCTTAGGATTAGATATGGATATACTATATCTTAGGATATTATATATTAGTTATTTTGATTTATTTTGATTTCATTAGATTAAATTATATTCTACAAGGTTTGCCTATTTAAATTCTCATATTTATTATGTTTTATTCAAGGATTCATAGTAATATTTTTCTCTTAAATGGTCCATATGGTATCAGAGCCATGGGCTTTAAATTCTTGTTAGGTTTTTTGTCAGCAAAATACCGTATGGATTTCTTAGTTCTGTGGGTTAGGGCGTTAGTGTATGTACTGCTAGGAAGAGTTCTAACTCTCACCACCTACCCCAAGAGGACCGAAAATATCTGATTAGCCTACCCCAGGAGTTTGATGAAGAACAACGGAGCGTGTTACTCATACGCGCCACCGGATCATTCTGTGTCAAAGGACACGTCACAGTACTTGAGAGCACATGACACGACTACTCAAACCTATGCTTCTTCCGCCAGTGTCAACACATGGTTTTTGGCGAGATGCCCGTTCTTCCCTACTCTAAGAAGCCTTCCCTTCAAGTTCTTTGCTCATGGTAGTACATCAAGCACACTACTCAAAGGTTTTCTTAGTATCGCAGTGATGTAGGTATCCCATGTTTTTATTCCTATTGCTCAAAGGTTGTTATGCCAGAATATAATGGTTCCAGAGACTCGTGGAGATCAAAATGCATTTGTAAGGCTCCTGATCCAAGTACTTATGTGTCTCTGCCTCTCCGAGCTAGTCTACAATAAAGGTATCATAATGTGTTAACAACTCTTCGAACCAGTAGTGGTTGTAAGCCAACTTTTAAACTCTATGTCTACATTCCTAGCTAAAAGAGGTAACTTTCTTTAAGCTCACGAAACATCATGAAACACACCTGAGTGGATTTTTGATTTTGGAGCATTGGATCATATGACTAATTGCCACAAATTGTTCACTACTGATGTCCCATATGCTAGCAACCTAAAAGTTAAATTTGCATATAGTTCTCTTGTTCCTATTGCTAGGAAAGGAAGTATTCAAATTTTAGAGTATATAACTCTGGAATCTGTCCTCCATGTGCCAAAATTAGCATGCAATTTATTATATATTAGTCAACTGACAAAGAAATCAAACAGCAATACTATTTTTCTACCAACTCACTTTATTTTTTAAGATCTATCATAAAGGTTGATGATTGGGCATGCTAAAGAGTATGAGGGGCTCGAATTTCTTGATGACACTAATATGAGTCACCAACATATGAAAAGTGTATGCAATTTTATATCAACCTCTAAAAATGAGGATATTATATTATGGCATGCGAAAATGAGTAATCCAAATTTTCATTATCTATGTCATGTGTTCTTGTCCCTTTGTCCAAACACTAACATTGATATGACATGTGAAATCTATGAACTAGCTAAACATCACCACTTATTGTACCTTAGAGCTCCATATACACCCTCCAAGACTTTCACTACTGTCTATAGTGACTTGTAGAGACCCTCTTGTATTCCAAACTATACCAAAACCAAATGGTTCATTTCCTTCATAGATGACCACACTCCCCTTTGTTGGGTTTATCTCTTAAAAGACAAGTCTAAGGCTCCCTCACATTCATGAAATTCTTCACCATGGTGAAAAACCAATTCGATACGAGCATCAAAGTTTTGCACAATGATAATGTATTTCAACCACACCCTAAGTACCTTCCTCCAAACATAAGGTATTATCCATAAAAGCTCTTGTGTTAATGCACCCAAAAGAATGGAATCATAGAGAGTAAAAATTGACATATCCTAACAGTTGTTCGAGCACTTATGCTCACTTGCAATGTGCCCAAGTTCTATTGGGGTGATGCCATTTTCATGTTACCTACCTCATTACTTGATTACCAAATCAAGTCATATCCTTTGAAACCCCTCTAAAATGGTTACAAAGTGTCTTTCATACTACCCACCTTAAATTCAACCTTTCCTTTCATGTGTTCGGTTGCTTTATGTTTGTTCATGTGTATCCCAACAGTAAATTTGACTCTCATGTTGTGAAATGTATATTTCTTAAAATCTCTTCTAATAAAAAGGGGTACATATGCTTTGACCTATTTTCAAAACACTCCTTTTAGAAGCTTTGTTGTCACCTTTCAAAAAAGGTTTCCTTCTAACCCAAGTCTTCAATTTAGGGGAGAGTATGGGTGATAAACCTCAGACTTGGGAATCAAAACCCAACAAAGAGTATGTTCTCCTTGAACAATTCAAGCCACTATTACCATCCTTACCATGATTGGAGATAGAGCCATTACCACCACTTTCACCTTCCCTTATGCAAACCTCAGAGCAAAATGAACAAACCAAGGGAGATACAAAAAAGTAGAAAAACAAGGATAAGGGTGGGTTAGTATACTCATGAAAGCAACAATCTAAGGAAAGAGAACACCTTGTACCTGAAGCACCAAAGGAGTCAAAACCGGAGGTAGTTCCTGCAGTATCAGAAGAAGTAGAAACAATAGTAGCTAAAGAGGTTAATGTCCAAGTTCCTAAACAGGTTAGTGAACAATCTAATCTTGATTTGCGTATTGCTCTTAGGAAACAACCTTGATCTTGCACACTGCACCCAATTCAGAAACACATGCCATATAAGGCTCTTTCTCCTTATTACCATGCGTTTATTACTAATCTGGATAAAGTTTGCATTCCTAACAACATCCAAGATGCACTAGAGATACCATAATGGAAAAATGCAGTTATAGAGGAAATGAGAGCACTAGAAAAGAATGAAACGTGGGACATAGTTGAAAATCTTAGAGGCAAGAAACTTGTAAGATGCAAGTTAAAAGCCCATGTGCTAGTAAGAGGGTTCACTCAAACATATGATATGGATCATCAAGAAACATTTGCACCAGTGGCGAAGCTAAACATTATTAGAGTTCTACTATCTGTGGCAGCCAACCTAAAGTAGCCACTTCATCAGCTAGACATCAAGAATGCCTTTCTCAATAGCGAGCTAAAAGAAGAAGTGTACATGACCCTACCTCCAGGTTTTGAAAAGGGAAAAATTGATCGAGTATACAAGCTGAAGAAATCTCTATATGGTCTAAAGTAGTCTCCTAAGGCATGGTTTGATAGGTTCTCAAAATTCTTAAAGTCAAATGGATGCAAACAAGGATTATCATATCATAAAATGTTTGTCAAAATAGAGGACAGAAAAAAGTGCATCCTCATTGTGTTTGTTGATGACATAATCCTTACAGGCGACCATATTGACTAAATATCAAGGATAAAAATTGCACTTGAGAGAGAGTTTAAAGTCAAGGATCTTGGAAATTTGAAGTACTTTCTTAGGATAGAGATTGCAAGGTCAAGACTGGGCGACTATATCTCTCAGAGGAAGTATATACTTGATCTTTTAAAGGAAACAAGCATTTTAAAGGAAACATGCATGCTGGATTGTAGCCCTAAGTCAACTCCTATTGTGGTCCAGAAAAATAGGAAATAGAAATCTAAGCAAAACAATGAAGAAGAGTAAGAAGAAGGTGACTCAAATGATGAGACCGAAGAAGAAGATCAAGAACAAGGAGCCAACAAAGCTTTTGATAAAGGAAGATATCATAAACTTGTTAGGAAGTTGATTTATCTCTCTCATACAAGACCTAATATAGCCTTTGCAGTAAGTGTGGCTAGTTAGTATATAAGTAAGCCAAAGAAGAAGCACATGGATGCATCCTACAAAACCCTAAGGTATCTAAAGGGCACCCTTGGAAGAAGGTTATTCTTCTAGAAAAAAGGAAAAAAAACTATAGAAATATACACTGATGCATATTAAGGAGGAACTCATCCTGACCGAAGATTGACCTCTGGTTATTACTCCTTTATATAGGGAAACCTGGTTACCTGCAAGAGCTAGAAACAAAAGGTTGTGTCTAAAAGCAGTGCTAATTGCTAAATCTAAGTTAGGGTATTGGCTCTAGGGATTATAGAAGAATTATGGTTGAAGCGGGTTCTAGATAAGATACAAGTTAGCATGGATTTATCTATTGCGATAATAAGGTCACCATAAGTATGGCCTTAAATCCTATTTAGCATAAACAATCAAAACATATAGAGATAGATAGATACTTTATCAGGGAGAAAGTAGAAGAAGGGTTCATATGTCTCATTTATTTATCGACAAATCTTCAAGATAAAAATGTGTTAACAAAAGGATTGCTCAAACCTACATTTGAAAGTTGTACAAGCTAGTTGGACATGATTAACATATATAATCCAACTTAAGGGGGAGTGTGGGAATATTGTGTATTTATTATATCTTAGGATTATATATGGATATATTATATCTTAAGATATATTATATCTTAGGATATTCTGTATTGGTTATTTCGATATATTTTGATTTAATTAGATTAAATTAGATGTTATGGTTTACCTATATAAAGGCCCATAGGTACTATGTTTTATTCAAGGATTCATAATAATATTTCTCTCTCAAATGCTTCATATATCTCCTTCCAGAATAAATTTTTAATTTTATCAATTCCCATTTTCCATCATTTCTCCCTATGAACTCGGCTCCTGACGAGTTAAAATGGAAGCACACAGATTTGGGGAGGGAATCATAGAATTCAATATGGCACTTCAATCCAGAAATCCTTTCCATTGAATGAGGTAGTGAAAAATCAAACATTGAGAAGAGCGAGCAATCTATTGGTGCTGATTTGGAAAACCTTTCCAATAAACAAGGTAGTTGTAGAGGTTATCATTGCATAGAATAACAATATTCTCTTTTATAGCCTCAATAACTTTAGGATGATGTGTGGCATTAATCTTACGCTTTTCAAGAACAAAAGGGTAATTATAGTAGAAATCCGCTGAATTTGAACACTTTTCTTATCAAGATTTCCAACATGATATATCTTTATAGCCTATGACTCATGATATTTAGTCTTCAACTCAAAAGATTGATTCAATTCAAGAACATTTCCTTCATATTTCATCGAGAAGTCCTTTGATTTAGCCCCTTTCTCTTGCTTCAGAATCATTTCGTTATCAACTTCATAGATAACATCTAGAAAGCCTTTCTAACAAACAAGATACTCATCGAGAGATCTGTTAGAAAATGGAACGGCCCTAGGTGATACAACTTGCATTGAAGTAGATGCATGATGAAGTTGATCCTTGATGGTCACAATGTAAGATGGTGGCACTTTCATTGGCGCAACTGGAACAACCTGATCATTGCTTGAAAAATCTTTCTTGTATTGACAAGATAACCAGAGACCTTATTTGACTTAACTAGTAGAGTGTTTGTGGAAATCTTTGTTGTCTCACTTGATGTCTTTCCATCTATTGAATTAGATCCTTGCTTTGTCACTATATTGCTAATAGTCTTGATTAACTACTAGAAAGCATTCGCTAAACCATCCCATCGATGTTTCTTTTCATTATCTTCTTGCTTCAATCTTTGTTGCATTTAATTTAGCTTAGCCGTGAATTGTTCCTCCCCCAAATAACCTTCAAGTTGCTCATGAATTCCATCCTCCTGTCGGTAATAGTCATCATATTCATAACTACAAGGGCATAACACTTATCTTGGCGATAATCCCGATAATGAGTAGCATGTTTGTATTGGTCATGATCAACATACCCATATTGGTCAGGATCAACACACCCATTCCCATTATAGTGATGTTCTACAAATTTATGCTATTGATAGCTCTCATAACCCTTTTAATACCGACTAACCCTTAAACCAATTGCTTGACTAGGTGGGAATCATGGGTTAGGCCTAGATGAAGGGGTTCTTAAAGATTGCTCAATAGAGTTGAAAATATAAGTTTGTTTATGTGGAGTGCTTTGTGAGTCTGATCGCCTGATGAACGAGTATTGTAACCAAGACTCCACTTCCATGGCTTTTTGATAAACTTATTCAAGACACTTAGGAAAATCGAGCTCGAGCTTCTCTTATATGTGTGGCTAGAGTCCATTGACAAACCTGGTGATTGTACACCATTCTTCCTCATATATTTCAAATCTAACATTAAGCTCATTGAATCTAGATATATACTCAAAGACATCTGAATCTTGCTTTAGATTTAGAAGCTCCTCATAAAGCATTCTCATATAATAAAGAGAGATATATTCTTCTTTTAGGTTCTCCTTCATCTCACTAATTCTCTTCAGCCCACATTTTTTATGACTCTTAGTGTGATGACCCAATTTAGGATTAAGGGCTAATAATGCTAGTAGTGATGTAATTATTGTTTAATTCAATATGAATGTGTTTTAATCAATGCCTAAGTCCTATGTTTATGCTTAAGAGTAGAATAATATCTAAAATGGGCTGAAATATAGGGGAGGGCACATAGTGATGCTATTGTAATAATAAAGTGAGTTTAGAGGTAATTCAGGTGGAAGTACCATGATCAGGGGTAAAATGGTAAAGTTACCGACCAATTGGTCAGTTACTGAAAAGGAAACTCATTAGTAACTCAAAGATCAATAGTTGTGAATTGTTGTCAAGAGACCCATGGGTGGAATCATGTGTAATAAAGTTCATATGTGGTTAAGGTAGAGAGAGAACAAGATTTTGCCAAGTGTCAAAAGGTAAGTCATAGAATTTGGTCAAATTGTCAAAGCATTTCTCTCTCTCCCTCTCCCTTCCAAAGTCGGCCAAAGAGCATGAAACTAAGGGAAAAATCTTCATTTCATTATCATCTCATCTCTCACTTGCCTCCATTTCCGTCCAGCTTGAAGAGGAAAGAGAAAGAAGAAATCTTGCGATAAATGCTCTATTTGACTTTGAATGATGAAAATCTCTTCATTAAAGTTGTTCATGGTATTAGGAGCTTCATCTTTATGGTTTTAGACTTTTTTTGAAAGGTGGTGTTTTAGTACTTGAAGAAATTGGAAGGTTGAGAAATCAAAGAACCAAACTTGGGAAGAGGAAGAAGTAAGAGTTGGTAGCATTTTGATCTAAATTGTGTAACCATTGAATGAGTTTCGAAAATTCTAAAATTTTGCCCTGATTTCATGAGAATTGGAAATGGATGAATTAGATGTGGTAATGTAGGGGGAAATGGTATTAGGATGTGTTATTGTGTCATTGGTTTTGATTGGAATTTGAAAGGGAAAAGATTAGTCATTGATGGGTTGTGTGTAATGTATTGATCCAAGACAAAACTTGTTGTTAGGAGGTGATTTTGGGTGTTTTGAGGTTACCAATTGGTTCCTTGTGAGATTTGGTATGGGAATGAACTCTGGTATAAGTTTTAGAACCAGTAGAAGCAAATTGGTTTAGTTTAGGAAATTCTGTCAGTTGCTTGCTTTTGGCTTCTGATAAGCCTCACTCGAGTGAGGAAGGGTCTCACTCGAGTGCCGCATGATATTTTCCCTTTTCTTTAGCGTTTTGGTTAAGTTCTCAGGCAAAGCTCAAGAGTGCACTTCTGCACTTATGGGTGATATAGGTCATCACTCGAGTGACCCATGTCTCACACGAGTGCAAAGGTGTTCTGGGGTATAAGGCCATGCCTTGGGTTAACACTTGCAGGCCATTTTCTAAGAGTATGGCTTGACACTCGTAAGTATTGTGTCATCACTCAAGTGTCAAGGGTAGTGCCAGAGTGAGTTTCCCGCTCTAAAGATCTCTGTGCTCTCGGGTTGTCACTTTCTGTGTCTCACTTGATAGGACTTGAGTAAGTATGAGGCCATCACTTGAGTACTGGGTTTAGGACTTGAGTGCTGTGACAACTTTCTGTCTCAGGTTGTGCTCTCAGCCAAACACTCGCACGAGTGATTTTCGGTGCTCGAGTGCAAGTCACTCCATCACTCGAGTGAAGTCTTCTTCACTCGACTGTCTAAGTCAAAAATTAGTGTGTTCACCTCTGAAGAGGAATCTCTGGGGTAGTTTCTCCCAACCCTTTAGGTATGTGTCTAGGCTCCTAGTGGACACCTAAAGAGTTCTAAGGATAACCAACTTTAAGAGTTATGCTAATCTGAATTTGGAGTAGAAAATTAATCCTCCATTCTTGATTTTGGTTATAGGGTTCGACATTTGCCCTGATCGTAGACGTGCAATGCCGGAAAATGCCAAGAAAGAACAAGGTAGTCACTTTTTCTCTTATACCATGTGTAATACATTGTATGTATGTTTGTCATTCATTGTGATGATTTTTTATGCTGCCGCATAGAGTATACAGCCAAAAGGGATGTCATCATTGTGATTACAACGAAAGTTGTGGTATAGTGTATACAGCCAGAAGGGCTGTCGTCATTGAGATTACAGCGAAAGTTGTCACATTGTGTTTACAGCCATGAGTGTTGTCGTTTATGGTGACTGCCATTAATCATTATGCATTGTGATATTGCTATTGATGTTGCTGCTAATGATTTGCTTGCATACTAGGTTTTTATATATTGTATAAGTGATTTGTTACTACTGGGGTTCTTTCAAATCTCATTCTTTTCTTTAACTAACCTTCAGATAGGGCAAGTGGCTCCAAGGAGAAACAAACGACCAGAGCGGCTAGGACTTTGTAGGGACTTTTAGTTTGGATCGTTGGTTATCTCTTTCAGAATGGGATTACTATATATTATTTTTGAGATGTAAATAATATTTTCAATATGGTATGTAATCCCCTAGTTGGGAATCATAAACCCAATAGTTAGTATATATATGACCTGGGGGTTGCCAAGATTTTTGTTTTATACTCTGATATGTATAAATGTGATTTAACTGCATAGGGTGATTATATTCAAAACGTGAATTTGAGACCAAGATAAGGGCAAAAGTTTTGAAAGAATTTGTGAAAACCCTCCCGTAAGGAAGGGAATGTAAATGACTTTTGATGATTATTGGTCTCTATTTCACCTTAATTACGAATTTTGAATTATAATTACGGTTATCAAGGCAGGGGGTTACACTTAGCATGGATTTAAGAGCAAAAAGTTTGAATATTACCATAAATGAAGCCTTTAGTTGCTTATTCATGCATCTAGGATAGGCTACAGTGGAAAGGAACTCACGAAATAGCTCGAAATGCAAAAAAAAAAAAGGTTCTGGGCACTTATGTATTGCAGCACGTGAAGAACCTTTGCCAGCATGTAGGGCATGTGAAGCCCAAGCGTAGCAACGTCCTCCAATGTGTGGCAGTGTATGAAGCGACAAATGGAAACGATCTTCGGTGGGTTGGCGAGATTCTTTAGCCCTAACATGATGCGGGTGGTATTTTGGTGGTAAGATGTCGAGAAATGGGCGATTTGGTACTAACAGTGGCGAAAAACATAATTTTAGGGTTTTCTAGTGAGTTTTCTTGATTTTTCGGTGAGGGAAACAACTTAGGAAAGTAGGAACCTAAGGTCTAACACCAAACTGATGTAAAACACTCACAACAAATTGATTCTCACACAAACATATTGGAATTTTGGTTGAATTATGAAGAAATAGAGGTGGGGGAGAGGGAAAAACAAATCAGGAACAAAGAAGGGAGGGGGAAAACTGAGAGGCAGATAGATCAAATATTAAGGGGGAGAGATGCAAGGAGCGAGAGAGATAAAGAGCTCACATAGCTAATAAATTTCATTCACCAAGTCTCCTTTTTACAAGTGAATGCTTAGCTATTTATAGAGGGAGCTTTCCTCCTTATGAAGAAAGCTTCTTACGTTCCTATGATGTAACCTAAAATACAACTTACAATAAAATCTATAGACAGCAAAATTTGACTCACAAAAAGTAGATAAAAAGTAATACTTGAGCAAAAAGAAAACTTAAAACATGATTAAAACTCAAAAGCTAGGTTATCTCCTTCTAGAATAAATTTTTAATTTTATCAATTCCCATATTCCATCACTACGCCTAATTAATTAGGTCCGGCAATACTTAAATTTGGTACAACAATATGCTTGCTATATATAAGCTAACTATATTAAAAAAAAAAAAAATACTACTTGGTCCTTTTTATAAGTCCAGTTTGAAAAAAAGAAAGTTGGTCCTCATTAAGTCCACATAGAGTAATTAATAACAATATTACAATTTTACCCCTATTAATTGTAATGAAAAAATGAACTAATTGATGTTAGAAAGAGAAAAAGATGAGAAGAAGGATTGAGAATACCATTAATAAATTAGGGTAAAATTGGAAAATTGTATCAAAAGAAGATATGTTCAATAAGTTAATTGTCATTTTTTATATGTGAAAATTAGATCAACTGTACTTATAAAAAGAAACATAGTGGTATATATATATATATATATATATATATTTGGTAGGATTGAGCCTTGGGTTGCTGATTTTCCTTTGATTTTGATTTTGCTTTTGCTTTTGCTTTTGGCAGGGTTCCCAATGAAGATCAACAAATGATGAGTTAATGTGATTTCCAAAAGTGAAACGAGCAAAGTAGAGGGACATGTTAAGGCCTTCTATGGAAAGCCCAAAGTGCAAAACAGGCTTGAGCGCAAGAAGCCCAAGTTGAAGTTTCTTAGGCTAGAAATGATTCCCTTTTTTTTTTTTTGGCCAATAGAAATGATTCCCTTTTAGACCTTGGATCATGAAATCTTATTATAGAAGATGGGGGTGAATGACGAAGGGAGCCTTCCTTCTAATTTGAATTATTTTTAATTCCTTTGTCAATATTACTTTCTCCGTCCCCATTTATAAGAGAATTTTGAGACTTATTTTGTCTCAAAGTATAAGAGAATTGAGTAACTTTAGTGGCATAATTAATGCACCTTTCTCATTTTGCCCTTCATTTAATTGATCATAGATCTATTTACATTTAATTATATTTAACAAATTAGTTATCCAATCCCATATTTAGAATCCACAATAACCAGTTACAATTGAAAGAAAAGCTTAGATGACTGTTAAATTGTGTTTTAAGAGAATGGTTACTCTGGCTTCGGTCTTTGATCCTCTGCTCCAAGGGGAAAAAAGCTTAAGTGTTGATTATGCTAAACGCTGTAGAATTGGAGCACACTAAATCCCATGTTTTCCATGGAATGAAATTTCAGTTGACCATACAAGGTATTACCATTGCAAAGTGGATTTTATATTAATGGCGAAAGTCGTCCGTACGTATTTATATGGACGCTGTAAAAATTAAAGTAAAACGTGGAAACAATTTATAGAACTATATCCGAACATATGTTCAAATATGAAGTATGGTATAAAATCAGATTCCCAGTCACTCCATTTTGACTCTTATAAAATCAGATTCCCCAGTCACTCCATTGTGACTCTCTTGCAGCAAATTTTTAAAATATTTGGACAGCATTAAACATTCCCCTCAATGTCAAAGTAATATAACAATAAGCCCCGTCAAATGAAGGAAAAGGAAATAAATAACTAAACTTCATTCATTAGTAACTGAAATAAATCGGATGACTATGCAGTATAAAAATGTTAACCATCTGGTCTAACATCAAACAAAACCACTCTAGTCACATGAGCCGTTGTGCATTGAGGGGAATGCAAATTCGATTAAACAACTACAAACACTACAATAACAAGTAGCCTTATCCTATTAGATGGGTCGGCTGCATCAATTATACGACGCCGTTGTGCTCATTCAACAACCAAATCTAAATGATTACAAACATTAAACAACATCAATATAGTTTCATATCATTATGGGTTACAATATTTAACAATGGAACATAACTTTTTTGTCAAGGCCCACTTTTCCTCCAAACCAAATGGGGGTAAAAAAAAGATTTGAAGGAAAGATGACCACATACACTGAGCACCTCTATGATTGAACAGGTTTCTATAATCATCAACATGTGTGTGTGTGTGTCATATATATATATATATATAACTCTATGGAATCATAAACGGTGATTCTCTGCTGAAGATTGCAAACCTGCCGTAGAAAATACTAGCAGTAAGACACTGAAATTTGGCATATATGCCATCGACTAGTTGCTAACTTGTCCTTTCTTCCTCGACTTCAGGGACCTCTGAGTGACTAGATGCTTTGAATTAGGCTCCACAAGAAGCAAGCATGACATAACATAGGATAAGAGTTCCTCATGGTGGGAGAAGGTGAAGTCCAAATGGGCATATTCAAATTCACTATAGGATACATCCACGCCCGCATCCTTCATCAACTTATAGTGCCTTCTAACCATGGAAGGTCTTATCACTCTGTCTTTTTGCCCGGCAACCAGGTCGACGGGAATGTCAATGAGCCCGTAGTATTCACCCAAGTCCAAAGGCTCAGGTGAACCATATGCCTCCGTATTAGCAGATGCACTTCCATAATCAAACAGCCTAAATTTTCTGGCACTCTTAATCTGCGCGAGATGCAGAGCAACTCGGAAAGATACACCTGGCATATCATTCATGTTGTAGTGGGGTAAACCTAACACACCAACCCAGTTTGAGCTGTCTCCGCCAACAACATAACTCATTAAAGTTTGAACCAATCCTCCAACTGCTGGTAGGTTATGCAGGTCCCGGGCTAACTTGTTGACAAGCATTCGAAAAAATCTGGTTGGTATGTAGAAAGCAGGCACAATAGGAGACAGAATAGGAGCCAGTGGTAGTAATACATGCTCCGCAACAGAGAAAACTAGGTTTGAGTCATAATGGAAACCAGCAGGTGATAAACAAATCAATCTCGATAGTCTGTGAGGTTTTCCTTCGATTCTGCGCATAATAACATGCATAATCATGCCAGCTCCGCCCAAACTATGGCAAATTGCACAAAGCTTGTAAGGCTGATTCTCATTAGTTTCTTGTTCAAGATCAGGTTTACTGAGCTTTAATTCCCCAGTTTTTACTTCATGGATTTTTTCTATCATAGCAGGAACATCCTGCATCCCATGCTCATTGATGGAGTACTTCCAGTATCTGCACATAAAAAAATAAAGGTAAGATTATCATCATTAATATTACAGACCAATAGTGCATAAAACATGATGAGATGCAAATCAAGATTGTACAGAGTACAGACATGAAAACACAAATGAGATAGGTAGTTTGCTTTGTGAACTTACTGTCGTGATGAGATGTTCTTGTTGACATGTTCCCTTGAGACCAAACCACGAAGGTTCCCCAGAAATACGTCATACCCTGTAAAGAACAAGATTCTACACGTAATTCATTCTAGAAACAGATACATGTTCTCACAAGTGAAAGTATCCTATCCTGACAAATATAACAAACCTTGATCATAGGCTGCAAAAGCTGGAGAGCCAACAACCCCATTAGATACCCAACTGGAACAAAAATATTTTAACTGTTTAGAATAATGTATAATCTATATACTTTATCAGCTATAGAAAAGAATTTGAAAATGAGTTTAGTATCATGGCCACAATGAAGTGTATTTGTGTGGTCATCATTTGCAATACCAGGAGATCGAAGCTTCATTGTCAATTTTACACATAGTTAGGCAATGCGATTGTGCCATTTCTCCCTAACTTAATAGCCGCTCCTATTTTCTCAACATGGTATTAAGGCACATGTATCAACCACCATCAATCCTAACATGATAGCACTAGTCTACACTACAAAAAATAAAAAATAATTAGCAACTTGGGTTATATTTTGTTTGATTGAATATTTTACGGAGAATCTTTCTTTTTATCAGATCTCAAAAGGTGAGGGAACTATTTCTAACTTGAAGTTGCAGATATATATTTTGTTCTATTTATATATATTTCTAAACACAAACAGAGACACCAATAAATCTGTATGATCCCACCGAATAGGTCTCAAGGATTCACTCCCATTCCTTGTACTTCAATTCAAAACCTGAAGCATACAATTTATAGGAAACAAAATACACTTTTGAATTCATTTCTGATAACATGCACGTAAAAACATCATTTTCCTTAAAATAAATATCCATATCACCAAAAATTCTTTGCACAACTAAACCTTTAATTGTCTACCTTTTGGGATAGATTAATTCAATTAACTAAAATATTTCCTCCTCAATCAGAAACCAACCTTTTATTGGTAGTTGTATATGGTAATTAAGTTAGCACTACAACCTCACAAATAGTGTGAAAGTTCGTTCAGAAAAATCATACTCCCAACGAGTAGCTAAGTTTAGCATAGACTATACTTAGGTTGAGGACTAAATACACACAACCTTTGTTAAATGAAACCAACTAGAGATATCAATCTATAATTATTTAAAACAATTAATAATTAAAAATAGGAATCATGAAGATGCCTAAATAGATAAAGCAAAACGTAGTCAGCCTACTTTACAGACCATGAGTGGACATGCATGGATGCATCCCCAGTTATATGAGCAGTTATATACTGCTTCAACTACGGGAGTTTGTAAAATAAAAACAGACCATCTGACTTTTTAAACTTCTCATACAAAGAAAAAATTATCTTGGAATCAATGAGAACTAAGCATGAAAGAGACAACAGCATGACTCACCCCATGGACGAATCTAAAACTCCATGTTGAAGATAAACCACTTTTTGTGCATCTCGCCTGCAACACCAGATTAGAAATATTAGACATTACATACCATGGTTAAAAAAAAAGGCAATACACACCATGTCCAAGTTATAGCAGAGTCTCCGTCTTTTCAAAATTATAGTGATGCACCCCTAACAATTCACTATATTCAAACATCAATGTTTCTTTCAGCCTCATCAGTGATTTCTGCTTCTACACTAGATTTTTTAAAGTTCCTATCTATTGTCACTATTTCTATTAAGAATAAATCATTCGTTCAGTTCAGAAAGATGTCTGACTGACAGAAAAACGACTTATTCCCAATTGTTCTATTTGATCTTTCAGATCTAATTCATAATCAACACTAATAACAAAGCTGAGAAATTAAATATGTCAATTACACCATGCATTCTATCTCCATATTTGTCATGATTCACAGTAGATTCCTAAACAGCATGCATTTAAATTCTAACTTTGGAAGGTCAAAGTCAGTTCAATTATTAAAGAGGGTTAAATTTCATTTGTAGAGTCCATTTACCTAGGTATTCTTTCCAAAAGAAGAATATATCCATCTGCAGTGATCACATGAATAGCTTCATATGGATACCTGTCAGAGGAAGGAGTAGAAATCATGAAACAGCCAATTAAAATTTCAAAATCAAAAGAATTGAATAAAGGCAGATATGAATTAGCCTTTACCCAAGCTCTGTTATGACATCCTGACATGTCCGGGCATCTGTATTCATAGACTGATTAAAGCTGCTATTCCTCTCTGAAGGTTTTGGGTCATTCTTCCCCAATACAGCTGTAGAAACGGAAACATCCACAGCATCATGCTCTTCCTTAATGCCACTATCATGAGATGAAAACAACCGTTTTAATGTCCCAAAGGCTTCTGATGGAGAGAGAAGAAGGTGAGCGGCCTTGTGAACAACATCAAATATGGCCTCTATACATATCTCTGTGAATAGATGAAGATCCTGATTGATTGGCAAAAGAATTTAATGAGCAAAGAGACACACACAAATAACAATCTTGTAAAATCTATCTAAAAATATTGAAGAATTATCAACAGAACACAAAACACACTATATTGCAATTATTGCACAACCTCAATGACTCCACGTCTCCGATCAGTTGCACGGTGAATAACATGGTCCTTGAGGCTTCGCACTCTCCTTGCTGAATGCGAACATGAAGGACGTGGGCTTCCAGGGATAGATGAGGTTTTTGAGAACCTAGAATAAGCTAACTGAAAAAGATGTACTGGAACCCCGAGAAAAAGCCTGAAGGGGAATAAAACCCACATCATGATATACCGGATCCAATTCATCTGATGCCAACTGTGCTTGTTAAGACTAGATCTAGAGGCCCTAGGACTTGGTAATACAGAAGATGCAGCAGATTCATATCCAGAACTATCTTCTTCTCCAGATAAGACGTCCGGACTTGAAGTATCAGTATCAGAATCCACGGAAAGTTCATGAATGAACTGGTTGAAAGAGGACACACCACTAGGAAGAAAACAGGCAAGAAAAAACACGTCAAAAGCATCATTCAAAATTAAAGGTGCCGCATCATTAAGATATAAAGATAGGCATGTGTAAGAACAATATAAATGCATATTCTAAACAGCAATTTTCAATGGTAAATGAGAACAATAATACAAATAAAAATGATACAAAATTGTAAAGAATTTAGGCTAATAAATAGATCTAAGAATTCTTTTGTATAAAACAGGAAGAAATCTAAGACACTAGAAAGTTTAAGCCAAAGCAGTTTGTTTCCTAAATCATTGATCCCTGGCCTTTATCCAGTTCACTCCAACTTCACTCACTAGACTTCATTATTCTTTATCACACCTACCTGTCCTAATTCTTTCTTTTAATTATTTGTCATTTAATTTTGATCCTAAATCACAATTTATTATTTAATTCTTCCTTTTTGTTAATTTTGATTTCTTGCAAAATTTGCCAAATTCAGTTCTGCTTTTTTTCTTAAAAAATAATCAGTACCATGGACAGTGCCCTGACCAAAGCCAAAAGGCACAATGACAAGGTGAATGCTTAGAATCTTTGAAGGCAACTCATCAGAACCAAGGGAAGATTCAAGGATGAATCCATGGTGCATCAAGACATGCACCAAAATGAATTAATACCTGAATACACAACCTGCACGAACTATGTGACATTGATACCAGGAATCAAAGGAACAAATTATATTGAAATAGTCATTAAAAGAAAGCTTCTCATAACTAAACCACTAACTGTCACCCAAAAAAAAAAAAAAACTAACTTTTAGAAAATGGTATTCCTTGATCATGGCCTATTACTCCCCCACTGAAGTAAAAACTGACGGTAAAATTTCAGTCATGTGAATCATCTAGGGGTTATCATAAGCCCACACAAGCTTTTTATATTTAAAAGTAAAATTATTATAGAAATTTCTAATGCCAATGTGCAAAACTTACTTTTCCATCCAACGTGGAAAAAGTGGTCCACGGAATGCCGGCCTGAGCTCCCACCCATGAATACCTTCAAGTATAGTTGCTTTCCCAGGTAGAAATGTCAACAAGATTGCCGAAATTCCATTGATCAGCCTCACAATATTGTTCAAAGCCTCATAAGTAAATGTCTTCACTGACCTGAACTAAAAACCAGACGCAAATGTTCATCCTCCAGCCACTTGATTGCAGGCTGTTAAAGTATATAATAAAAACTATAATGGGTTTTAACAGCTCAAGCTTTTGAGTTGAGTGGTCCTCGATATGATCTTAGATTCTTTATAAGCACATATGAAGTTATTTGATCAATGGCATTCACCATTTCTCCTCATTAAAATTTCAGCACAAAATGTGGTTAGCTTGAACTTTATTCAATGCTTCAAGCCTAAAAGATTTTCATGTGAGAGAGCATGTTAACAGTTATAATTAAAAAAAAAAAAAACCTATTCATATGCCTTTGAATTGAATTTGTCCTTAAAAAACCCATAAATAGGATCCATGGCCTAAGAACATCCATGAATAAATAGATGGTGCAACTTCTAATTAACTCAAAAGCTTAATTTTCCAAAATTTCTTCGGACCAAGTATTTTCAAATGATTGTAAACTCAAAGGCTCAAAGCAGTATAACCAACTGATCAACAACACAATTGACTTTGCACTTGCAATGTTGACAATTTAGTGATGCACACATAGCTGAAACAACTATTGAAGCAAATATGCATTTGTGCTTTTCCCATCCCTAAGTACATTGTTGTTATTCAACTCAGCCAATATGCATTTTTGCTTTTCCCATCCCTATGATTGATAATATCGTTACAAGGTGGGCAAGATTTCGGTACGAGGCCAAGTTATTTAAAAACAAAAAAATTAAATCTTCATTTCCAAGTGAAACCCTAAAACTCAAACTTCCACAATTGTAAAACCACACTTCGTTACAATTTATAAAACCTTAAGCTTTTCATTGGCTTCAATTTTACAAAGGTAGCATTGTTGAAATTATACGCTCAATCATTTAAGCAACCAAGAGTTCTATCAATCAACATGAGGCGCCAAAACATCATATCCACGAATAGGGGTAGGACCAAACATAACCATGTCATTCAACTTCCTTATTGAGCAGCATGTCGGTGACTGGTTGAAAGAATACCAAAACAAATGAGAACAAAATACAGCCAGATAATTTACTGGAGCACATCAACATAGCTATACATAGAAAAAGGCAAGCATATTTATTTCCCTAGTTATCCAAAAAAAAACATATCAAGCTCCAATATTACTGGGAGCCGATCAAATCATTCTGTGAATCAAGAAATCTACTTAAGCAACAAGAAGAAGAAGAAGAATTGAGCTGCATCTAACAAACAGCTGATACACATTAGCGGGTGAAAGTAAACAACCCAACCACTCCCCAGAACCCATAAAATTACATGAATTAATGTTCAAAAACAAGACTACACCGATCGCGTGCTACCTAGACACATAGCAAGAAAACGCATACAGTAAAAAGCATTCTAGGGATCGAATCATTTTCGCCACAACCCCGATTGCCTAACCATATAGCAAGAACAAGCAAACACGAACACCAATTCAATTAAGGTAAATATAATCAACTATAACGATTTAAATTCGCAACCGCATTGCTAAAAAAGTAACATTGGCCTTCCTCTTTAGTGACAGTCAATTAGGCGACATGTGATAGGATCGTAACATAAAAAATTCCAAACCCATCATATTGATCAAAACAGGGCCTTACTCTTTAGTGACAGCGAGGACGGTATCAACCAACCGTTGCATCATACGCTACAAAATCTCAGGTTGTCCCGTATTCCAATCAAATCACCCGACAACGAAACAGAAATCGTCGAATACTTAGACGGAATCACCAAAAAAAAAAAAATTCCCCAATTCGCGTCACAACAGAAGCGTACGATTAAAATCTGCTTCAAGGAAGAAATCAAGGGGGGAAAGTTCGAAATCGGGGACCTGGATTTCTGAGGAATGAGGAAGAGGGCAAGTTACGATCCTTGCCTTTAAGAAGGAGAAACCATAAATCAGTTAAGCCTAGAGTTCCGCGTGGAGGACATTGAGTGGCCACGTTGCTATGTGTCGCTGTCTAGTCATTTCGTTGTGGATTTTGATTACACGTAAGCCTAATGTGAAGCATGGAGAATTATTAAAGGATTATTAAATTAAATGAACCTTGCTGTACCTGCGCTGCGGTAGATTTGATATTTGATTAGTGATGGGGCGAAGGACGGTGAGAAAAAATTGAATTAATATTAGTTACAATACATCCGATAAATTTTTTAAAAAATAAATTTTAAATATTAATTTAGACCATAAATTCAGAAGCCTCAATTTTTTTTTGTCAGAGCAGAAGCCTCAATTATACATAGGACATTTAAACTTTATGTACTGAAATTAAAATTTTAATTGCCATAATCATTTTTACAGGATCTTATATGGTTTTGCCATTTTTTTCTCCTGCTCCCTCTAGTCTAAAATGTAAGCCATTTTTAGAAAAATGATTTGATTTACAATATAAATCACTTTGATAGCAATTAATATTAATTTATTAATTTTACTTATATAATTAATGTTTAAATTTTAAATATAACTCATTGTATTTTTCTCTCTCCTTCAAAACCTCATTTAATATGGATAAATTTGAAATTTTTTCGAGTTTAAGAAAAATTTAATGAGTTAACTATGAATTAATTCAAATAACTTATGTTATGGATAAAAGGGGTAATTAATTTTATTCTCTCTCCTCATCTTTTTTTCGTACTACATTCCCTTTCATATTTTCCCTTATTGTTAGATTATTGCCTAGTTTTCTTTTACTTGTTTCCTTATAAATAAATATATATTTAAGAAAAATTTTATTTGTTATCTATTTATTATTTTTAATTAATTTTAACTGATTTCTTAACTGCATAATTCTGTTATGTTATCAGGCTTTTATCAAAAAAAAAGGATAGGACGGAGTCACCATTACATTACAACTGAAATTTTTATTTGTTACGGTGTGAATAAATATCTGCAATTTTTTTTTTTAAAAAAAATGTGTAGGGGTGTAACGGTCATTCTTCTTATTGATATTGATTACTACTCCCTCCGGTCCTAATTATAGGACATATTTACCTAACTTTGGAGAAATTAAGAATAGTAGTTAAATTAGTTAATCTTATTTATTTTTCTAAAATACCCTTATTTAATAATGTTCAATGCACCCATAATGAACAAAAATATAACTCTGGCAATGCGCAAAATTAGCATTGTGGAATAGAATTCCCAGTCGCGTATAGATTTGAGGATCAGCAATAAAGCATAATAGAAACTGGAATAAAATATCGGCAAAAACAAAAGAAAAAAAAAAGAAAAAGAAACCACAATAAAATGTGAAGCGGCATCCAAATATGCAAAATGTCATCAAAAATATTATCATGAAGCAATCTCTTCCTGATGTTGAATTTTTTAATCTTTATTTTAAGAAAAATATGGATTGATCATTTTGTTTTAATTTTTTTAAAAAAATATTATTATTATGTTTCATTATTATTGAGAAAGTATCAATGGGGGTATTTTGGGAAGAAATTGATAAAAATTAAAAAAATTTCTTATAATTAGGACCAAGATCAACTCCCAAATATTATCCTATAATTAGGACCGGAGGGAGTATTGATTATTATTCTCTCATGTACCTGTAGAACAACCTGCAGCCCATAGGGCGTTTAAAGGCAAGTTCAATCAATTATCCCACGAAAAAGTGAATCAAAATATGCGGAGACCTTAGGAAAATTTGACCTTTTGTGGTCGGCAACACATGCTCCACTAGAAAACATTGGTGAAGTCAGTGTTCTCTTAATCAATCTCAATTCTCTGGATCTGGTCTGCTAAAATCAATTGGAATGATGGTGGGACCCCAAACATAAGGGGAAGGGTTACTTAATAAAATCCTTCACAGTGCCATAAAAATCAATCTCACATGCATGCGCCCTTGGTACTTTCTCTTATCCTAATATTTCGGAGAAATTTTTTTGGCATAAATAAAATAAGTTAAAAATATTAAATTTGACTACTAGCTGTTTGGATTGACTGGTTGTGAGTAATTTCAACTTAATCAATGATTCCATGTTCTGGCCCTGGAGCTTTGAGGTTCTGATTGCTAGTGATGTGGATACTCATGGATTAATCATAAAAAAAAAAAAAATCATTAACTTTACTATAAAATTCAAATGATTTTTAATATTATTCTTGTTAACGGTACTAAACTTCAACATCAATTAATTTGATCATTTCTCTTAAAACTAGCTGGCATCTTTCTAAATACTCTTGCACTCCTTAATATAAGAAATATCTGAAGAGTTGATTTTGGTTGTAAATATAAGATATAATTTTTATATTTATCAATCTTTTTGTAATTTACCCCTATTGAGTTTCCTCAACAATGATCAAAGAGGAGAGGGAAGGAGAGAATTAAGGAAGATGACTAGGATATTTTAGAAAATACATATCATATTAATTAACTTCTTTAATCTAATCAAATTAGATAAATATAATTTATATTAAAAAGCGCAGGGATTAAATATGATCAAGAAAAACTTCTAGAACAGATCCTATTACAAGGAGTATTAAACGAGGTCCAAGCAAGTATCCAACGATCAAAACCAAAGGCGTCTCCATACATATACTTTTCCTTACGGGTTGGAATCAGAGCCTGTTTTTTGAAGATGAGATCCTACTAAATAAACCTTCATCATGAACGCTTTATTTTGCTTTTCTTGGACCTTAAATTTTTAATCCTAGCTGCTCCCTTTCTTTTTTTAAAAAATGAGAATGGATATTGATTAAACTTAATCAAATAGGAAAGAACCACAAAGGCAATAGAGCCCTCTGAATAAATATTTACCACGGCTGTATTTTCCATACCCAAATTTAAGATCATATGAAAGTTTTTTTTTTATTTATTAAAAGGATGAAACGAGTTACGTAAAAAAGCCTAGATTTATTAGGATTTTAGGGGACTAACCCAAGAATTGCCAGATAGAGAACATGCCTAGTTTAACATATACAACAGGAAGTTGAAAATACAGAAACCAACAACAGAATAAACAGCTACAAGCTTGCAAATGGGAAAGTCATGCACAAAATTGAGTTCGAGCTCTACACTAGGTTCAGCAACTAAAGGTTGAAAGATCGATTAAATCCTTACTCCAATAGAATGAACCGAAAAACAATCATTCGAAAGGGGCTCCTGTAGAAATTAAAATATCACATAAGGTGATAAAACTTGAAAGATACTCCCTTTACTCCTAATTATAGGACATATTTACTAACCTTGAAGAAATTAAGGATAATGGTTAAATTAGTTAATCATATTTATTTTTTTTTAAATATCTTTATTTAAAATTTAAAATGACATTCAATTACATCGATTCTCTCTTTTTTTTCTTTTATCTCTCCTGCCTCACACACGACTTCTCCAAGCTCTCATACAATCCGGCATTGTCAATTTCCCTCAACAAATTTCGATCTACTCTTATTAAATTATTATTATGTTTAATTATTATTGAGAAAACATCAATAGGGGGTATTTTGAGAAGAAATTGACAAAAATTAGAACTTTATCATATAATTAAAATCAAGATCAACTTTCAAATATTATTCTATAATTAAAACTGGAGAGAGTATAAAATTATGCGTTGACAAAGCTACCTTAAGATAGTCAAACCGGTGGAGGAGACCAAATCCATAAAGGACAACTTGACAAACTTCCAAAAACCTCCCCAAGCTAATACATGAACATTCTAAGACAAAATAACAAACAGGAATAAAGCACGCCAAACACAAGTTTCTTCGATATAAAATAAGGATAGGGAAGGGAATAAAAATATTCTCTTGCATAAACATATTATGATTAACAAATCCAACTTTATCATTTGCCAAACAACTAAGAATACTGTCCTTCACGTTTTCCTAACCTTGATTTGGGCCTCAAGTCACTAGCACGTCAATTTTAAGGATCAAGATCAACATTGCCTGTTTGAATAAGAAATGCTCTGGGTTATCATTAAAAAAATTTGCACGTGAATCATCATTTAATAATTTTTATTTTTCAAATATAAGTGGTGCATAATATGATATCACCATCTAAAATGCCCATATCTGCCCCTCCCAAAGGAGAGAGGTCATAGGCTCGAGCCTTTTGTAAGTGTGAGTGTGGATGCGCGCGCTCTAATATATTGTATGTTTATCATTTCATCCTATTAAAGGGGGCAAAAATCCCTTGATGATAAGCCTTAAAAAATACTCCATTCAGTCCTAAATATAAAATAAAATTGATTTTTTAGAAAAATTAAGGAAGTTAATTAAATTACTTTATAATATTTTTATTTTTATTTTTTTCTCAAAACTGATTAGTTTGACAAATAAACTAATATATGATCTAAGGATACACAACATATGATATAATTAAATAACTTATTTAACTTCCTTAATCTCTCCAAAAAAAAGTCAACTCTATCCTCTGGAGTTGTGATTATTACATAATAACTAGAAGGCCAATCATGGCTGGGGGTATTAACAGATCACATTATATAGAAAAGCCGGAATATTCAAATTAATTATTTTTTAGAGACTGACAAAACATACATGGGCTATCAATCCCTTGATGATAATATATATTATATACAAACTTCAGCATACTGCCGAGTTTTAATTCTTCAATGAAAGCAAGATATTTGGATATCTTTTATAACTCTCCATGATTGAGATTAAAGAAATATTACTTTACATGCTAGTATGTTTTTACTGAAAAACTTCACAACAAATATCTAGGAAATTTTAGTGAAGTCTTTCCTCACAGTAATTCCTCTGTACTACCAAATTTGTCTTGCTGCTTACTAATCATCCAGGCTAACCCCAAGTAAAATTTTTAAATCAAATATGGTTTGGAACACAAACGCTGGGCTGATTCCTGACAGCAGGTTGTTGTGTTCGTTAATTCTCTATTGCAGAAGAAGATGCTTCTGCTGCTGCATCATCTAGTTCGGTAGTTGCATTGGGGGTAACTGAGAAGGCAAATTCCGAAACCAAGGACAAGTGGTCGCTTCCCAATCTCTATTGTTCATTGTAAAAAAAAAGAAGAAGAAGAAGAAGAAAGAGCGGTTAGTTTAGAACCAGCCTCCAATTCCAGTCTTTTTCTATCAAGGAAGAGCAGCGACAAGCATGATCATCGTGCTTCTATAAATAAGTGCAAAAATATAAAGTGGATTTCTCTATGAGCTCTCCAAAAGTCTAAAATCTTAATCTACTAGGCTGTTTCATTTTCATCACATTTTGTAAGCCTCCATAATCCCCTCAGCATGCAAATCTGATCACTTAATCGAATATTAGTGAGTGTTTGTGAAACACCCAAACCGTGGTTTCAGAAGCTATTTTCCGCAAATCAAGACAAAATTCCTCTTACATACTTATTTCATAAATCATAAAAGCTATTCTCAAAAGCTAATCCAAACACACTTAAAATGGTATATAGCCGCAAAATCCAAGTAGAAATACCTTGCCGGGAAGGCCACCTGTCCTCCGGAGAACATTAATTGGAACGGTATCCAGAACTTTTGTTGGTATGATACTGTCAGAGTACCTGCATTAATTGCAAAAATCTTATCATTCACTTATTGTCAAGCCATTTACAACATAAATCATTGATGAAGTAGCCTGGGGAAGATGCTGGTTACCATAAGTAATCGACAGTGCCAAGAAACTTTGAGTGGTAGGAAGTTGCCAAGGGTTCACCATTGAATCCCCGAGTACTTGCTGAACCCTGAAAAAGTAGATCATTCCATTCGAAGGGAGTGGAGAACAAATCCCATTCTATATGTAGGATGATAATATCTTTCCATCGACATGATATTCCTCCCAATCCTAAATATAGGACCTAGTTTAAAAGTGAATTTTGGCCCTAAATATAATATCTTTTTTCATTTTATCTCTTATATTTATTATTTTTCTCCAAACTAATTTGTGTGACTTAAAAATTGATATATAATATAATGATACACAAAAGTATTTCAGATAGATCATGTCACATATACTATAATTAAGTAATTTATTTAATTTCTTTAATCTCTTCAAATTAAATAAATAGATCTTGCATTTAGGATCAGAGAGAGTAATTTATTTTCCACAAACCATGAGAGAAGGAGAAAATCATGTTTGAAAATAAAGGATTACAATTAGTTAGTAGCATGGGATATTAGATGATTGTAGAAAACAAAAAAAGTGGTCACCAAAGAATGATGCTCAGAACTGTTTACCTTAACGGTGGCATAAGAACTGTTAAGTTTGAAAGGATGCACAACCAAGGGACGCTCAGAATTTCCTGTTGCAGTTATTACTTCTTCATATGTCCAGTTTTTAAACAATCTGGAAGGGACAGTTCGTGAACATAATGCTCAGAAAAAGCCTAAGTAGCCAATACCAAATTCAAGAAACTCACGTTCTTCAATTAAAATCTGTAATCAAATAGCAATCCCTTTACGAATTATGGATCATACAATACACTAAGCAACAGGAAATCAGTCATGAAAATGCATGTTGACTAGAATCATATTAGAGAAGGACAAGGGAAATCTGCAAAATCATCACCAGAAAAAAAATCCTGTGTAGCTTCTATTAATAAAAAACACTGACAGAATAAGAAACTCGTGACAAACTCATGAAAGAATGACTAGAGATCAGATAGTTCCTGAGGAAGAAGGATGTAGAAAATTTAGAAATCGTAAAGTAGCAAAATGACCAGACCCTCAGTACGTAATCAGACCGTGAAGCCAATTACACTATCAGTATATCTCAAGCATGAGAATAATCAATAACTAGTTCCCCAGAAGTTTCGAGAGACGCACCTATCCATTAAGAGAAATGGATTGATTGTCTCTTTTTTATAGCCTAAAACTTGAGCAGGGTGACGGTTTCTCTGTCCAGATAATTCCCTTCTGTCATATAACATGATATTTAACTGCAATTGAAATTCAAGCATGTGCCTTAATTATTCATCCCACATGATTAATCCAAGTTTCATTACAATATAAAATGAACTTGCAAACCAGAAAAATGCTTATCCAACTAACATTTTGAAAGTACTCACCTCAGATGATGACAAGAACTTGTATATACCACTCTGTTGATGAGAAATTGAAAGGAAAAACAGAAAAACAAATCAATACAACAAAAGTAAACACAGACAAACACAGAATGCAAGTCTAGGCACCTGTTGCTTGGCCTTGACTTGCTGAAGACAAAAACATGAGTATTTTGAAATATGGCACCTGAGGAGTACTATTAAAATCACCCGCAAGCACAACAGGGACATTACCCCATTTCTCTGAGAGTGTCTGTGCTCTTGACAGGAGTGAACGAATCTGAAAATGCAAAATATTTCAGTTTTAGCAGGATTCAGAGAGCAATAGAAAACTTGATAATGAATCTTGGAAATTCTATTCAATTATAATGACCCCCTGAAAATTATATATTATGCAATAAAGAACCCCACACAAACCTTAACCTCTGAAGTTCTATACACAAAAAAGGGTAAGAAAATTTATCTTTGCATCCAGTTATTATGATATTATAATAATCTGACAGAATCTGCAAAGCAACACAAGAGACTTACTTGGCCTAGTTTAACCTCTCCTCTGCTTGGGTTATAAAGCACATGGATGTTACCGACTAGTAGTCTTCTTGAGTCAGATTTACACATCTGCCTGTAAAGTATAAGTTAGAAGCACAAAGGATGAAAGACTGCTTGATGTACCCTAGAATGATGCAATTTGATTATTGGAATTTAGATCCACAAGGCTACAAGAAAGGCAGGACTAGTACCTCAGCTTCAGAACTTGTTTAGTTTCCACAAGCCATGGCATGCAGCAATAAGTAATCAGTATTCATAGACATTCAACACACCCATAGTCTACAGCTATTGGGATAAACAAACCTCTTTCATCACATGCACTGGACTTAGGAGCTTGCCATCAAGGACTACATAATCATCTAGCTTAAATTTTCAGCTCTTAGACCAGTTAATTTTGGAGCTTCAAAGTAATTTAGCTTAAATATTATTGTCCTAGGGTTTGGAGAGGCAAACAACATCCAACATTTGCTCCCCCTTTTTGGTGAGGGGGAAAAAGAATGTGCTGATAGTTCCTCTAACCCCTTTATCCCGTTATTCTCTGAAACTGTTTCCCATGGAACTAAATGCTATAAGAGGCCCACATATGTTGAACAAAAAAATAATTATTAATAAAGCCCTTCATACAATAACTTAAGATTCCAAATGCAAAATGGAAAAAGAGTGCTTATACTGAAGAATTAGTACCTCAAAAACTAAAAGCTGAGCAACATTATCCCGGAGACCAATGCCCTTAAATTCAATACTCTCCCCTTCCAATAACCGGAACCTAACAGACAGAAAAAATGATGGTGTGAAACCTTCCATCAATCAGTTACACGTAACTAAGAAAAACTTGGAAATCAATAAGCTAAACCATAATTTTCTTACTTGTCAGCTTTCCAAAACATTGCGCAACCATCAACTGTGTCTCCAGTACGTCTCTGCAACCCATGTTCATCTGTCATTAGCTCTTCATTTGTTGCTATTCTTGATAATTTGGTGAACAGATTACTAATTATAAAGCACTCAAGAATGCCTCTTTAATCAGCATGCTATGATGATCTTATCTCATCAGGTCTTCCAAGGCATCTAGTCCAAAATATGTTCACGCAGTTCATAGTTGGCGTAACTCATAAGACGTACTGAAGGTTTATTCTATACCACTTTGATCCTATTTATAAGTCCCTTTTAACTAATTCTCACATATTAAGGAGAGTTAGTTAACTCATTTACTATGGGCTAAATTTCCAATTTTGCCCTTATCTATTATTGGTTCCAAAAGTCAACATGAATAAATTCCTTTTGTTTATTACAATTAATAGGGGTAAAAAAGTATAAAATGCATTTACTACCCTGAAAATGAACTTATAAATAGGACCAAAATTTTTGGTCAAAAATACTTATAAATAGGACTAGAGTGGTATATGCATATAACAAAGATTATCATCGATGTTACAGGACTTGCCAAGCAACATAGATGATGACCTATAAAAATTGCTACCATCAATTTGCTATGATTGAAATTATACCTTATAAGAACCCATATATCCTGCTTTAACCAAAGTGTTTGAGATTTCCAAATACCTGTCCACCTCCTGCAAATTATTCCAACGTACCATAAGCTACTCTTTGAGATTCAGCTCTAGTCAAGCACAAAAGATTTAATCTCTTTAAAAGTTTAAATGAAAATAAGAGAAAGATGACAATGTCTTACTTGTAGACATATAATATCTGGGTTCAATCCCAAGAGTTCTTCACAAATAACCCTCTTACGATGATTCCACTTCAGGTACTGAGAAGGAACGTTTAAGTACAAATCTCTGTGTCCATAAGCATTTCTATCTGCCAGTATGTTATAAGATACCACGGTGAATCTTTCTGGAACTCGTGAATTCCCCCCATACAACAAAGCCAAAGAAACAAGAAAGATATTAAAACCCAGAAAAGCATTATCCGAGGAACGAAGCAGAAAATCAAAGGTAATTACGTGAACAAAAATGAAATTCAAAACGGTGGTTACGTGAAGAATTTTTCCAAACCATGGAACCAAAGAGGAAAGAAAAGAGGAAAAACCGGTAGATGCGAGCGCTTGATGATCGGCTTCAACCCAATGGCGTTCAATTTCAAGAGCCGGATAGAAATTTCTCCGTCTTAGAGGATTATACCATCGTTGAGTGTAAGAGCGAGTAGATGGTGATGAAGATGAAGATGAGGATGCGGATAAATCAGTGGAACCAGTCGAGCAGCTTGGGAAAACGGAGACCTTCTTACAGGAGACGAAGAAGAGAAAGGAATGGCGCTTGGGAGAAACTGAGGTAGCAGTGGTAAAGCGAATACTGAGCCAAGAAGAGCAATCGCGAGAGGCCATCATATTCATCACTAAGAAAAACGAATTGATGAGAGAGGATAGAGGTTAGAGCGAGCCCAGTTTAGCGCCACTGTTCTTTATCCACTCCCAAACATAATAAACAGAAGCTTTTAAAAAATATCCGTCGAGAATGACCGACCGTTGAAGAGGCATCAAGAAGCAATTACCCCTCCCCAAGAGTTTCACTTCCTCTAACAAGGTCTCTCTTTTTTTTTTTTCCTAAACTCTAACAAGGTCACTTAATCATTAAAAGGTCTTAATAATAATTGAGGTATTGTTATATTTTATTTTGAAACTTATTATTGCTTGCTCTTTGTTTTGTCGTTAGAACTTAAGGTAATTAAATCTCTTTCTTATAATCTCTTCGTATGAGTAATTCCCCATGAAATTATAACAATTGAGATTATTTTAATTTTAGTTAGTTAATGACTCATTTAAAAAATAAAAATTTTATTTATTTTAAAAAAAATTGGTTGACTGTTTTTTGAGTTTTTTTTTTTTATAGAGTTGAGATTCATTTTTGCTCTAGAAGTATTCACAGAAGAGTGGTAAGCATTTTCTTCTTCTTCTTCTTCTTTTTTCAATTTCGCCCTAAAAATATTAAAAACATAGCATCCTACAATGTAACTTCTGAAGGTTAAGTTTGACCCATACATGCACATGGCACTTAAGATACATGCCATCTCATCATCCAAAACAATTCCTTGCCAAGTCATTCAGATTCCACTTTCGATCTTCTTTTCCTCTCTCTCTCCCTTTTTTTCCAATGTAAATAATCCCTGTAGTCTAAACTCTGAACAAAGAAAATAAATAGGAAGCTAACTAGAAGTTAAAGTCAGGAAAACGGGCCGAGTCTGTCCGGCCGGCCTTTTTAGGCCCTGAATTTATAAGGGCTGGGCCTCATATTTTTGCCTAAAAAATGAAAGCGGGCCTAAAAGGGCCAGCCCTGTAGGGCTGAGAGCCTAAAAGGACAGGCCCTGTAGGGCCATGGGCCGACCCTTTAGGCCCTGTATGTTTTTTTTTTATTTTTTTAAATTATTTATATGATAATATTATTATTGATTTTTTATATTTTGTTAATAATGTTGCAAATATTTAGTTGATATTAACTTTTTTAGAATTAAGTTTCATAAGAATATTTTGTATTAATAATCCTAAAAATAAAAAACTTATAAAAAATATTTCTTATTTCATAAGTATTCTTACCAATTTTGTATTTTTTAACTTATTTTCTTGTGATTGTTTTATTTATATCTTGTGCTGTTTATTTTATTGACTACTTACACTTTTCTAGACATATTTAGAAGAAGTATTTTTAATTTTGTTAAGTCTTCTCATTAATTATTTGTAATTGTGGTATGTAAACAATAGTTTACTTTTGATTATGACTTATTGAATGTGTTTGTTTGTTGCATGATGATACCGTTTACAATCTAATTTTGATAATATTTAAGAGTTAAATTAGGAATTCCATTGTTGTAATTTTTTTAAAAAATAAAATTTGTTTAATCTTGTGAAAATATCTTTAGGCCCTATAGGCCGACCCTGGCCCTTATGCTTTCGGGCCAGGCTTTGAAAAATAGCAATTTTTCTTACCCCGAGCCTAAAAGGGCCGACCCTTTTAGGCCCTGGCCCTTCAAGGGCAAGCCCTGTAGGGCCGGGCCGGCCCTGATTCCCATCTTTACTTGAAGTGTACCAGCGGTGACATTGCCGAGAACATTCAAAGGGTAATACCCATTAGTCTTTGGGTCTGTTTGGGACCACGGCTGCCACAAAACAAAGCCCATTTGAGACCCAAAAGTTCAGTTGGGTGATGAGGAAGTGTTTGGGACAGCGATGTAACGTGATGGGCTTTTATTCGAAATGCTCCTTATATTAGAAGCTGGCCAAGAGAGCTTCTCCAGCGCGTCAGACTATGAAGGGAAAAAAAAAAAATAAAGCTGCATCAGTCCTTTGCCATCGTTGGAAACATTAAACGCAAATTTTTTTTCTTTAAAGCTGCATCTTCGTGTATTTTTTTTTCAATAATAATTTTATTTTTTTTATTTTATTAAATTTTTTAAATATTTTTTTACTTCAATTATCATAATATATACAACTAACATATATATGTGTTTAGTAGTATTTAATAATAATTGCACCTTTTTTATTTTATCTAGTTTTTTTAAAAAAATTTCATTTCAATTATCACAATATATACAACTAATATATATATATATATATATATATATATAGTATTCAATAAAATTCATGCCCTTTTCAGTCATTTTCTATCTAAATGGGCTTTTCAAACGCTAATCCAAACAGGTTTCAAGTTAGAAAAAAAGTTACTTCTGCCATCGCCAATGCAAACACAAATCACATCTAAAATCTAACTTTTTTTCTATCTGACTTTTCCAAAAGCCCATCTAGAAAAAAAGCTCCTTCTTTGCCACTCATCCAAACACGCACTTTATCTTCTTCTGAGCCGCACAGCAGTCATCGTCATCCGCAGCCAAGTCACTAAGTTTGGACTGGTTTAAGTTAGTATTGAAGAAACACGTTTATATAATTCAAGACAAAATTTATGTTACAAAAGTATCTCATATACTGTATTAAAAAAACAATTTCTACCGCTAATCTAAACAAGCACTTTACACCATTTGGAACTCATCATTTGGTTTTCAAGTTCCGCTTAATTATCGTTGTCATTGGGAAATATCACAATATATTAATCACAGCCAGCTCCCCCCAATTTGTTGAACTCGTCGACCATGGTGGACTTAATATCTCCTCTAGCTCAACATCAAAATGGGCCCCGCTAAGGGTTCCGATCATCTGGGCATCAACTCTTTCACGTCGGTCTGGAACACGGTGGAGTAATACTGCCCCACAAGCAAGACCACCGGGGTGTGATCAATCACAGAGGGAGATGGTGATTGGAGAACTAGAGGTGGAAGGCCAGGAAGATGATGCTGGTTTAGCATAAGTAAAAAATAAAAAAATACAAAAGGAAAAATATACGTGGCACACCCTTGACACGTGGCTTGCCAAACTTGCACTTTAAAGTCAAACCTTCACATTTAACAGTTTGCTTAAACGGTGGTTAGAAAAGGGTGATAGTGCTACGTTTTCATTACTTTCAAGGAAAAATTCAACCTAAAAAAACTTGGGACAATTACAATGAAGTCCCACACAAGAGAAAAAATGAAAAAATGGTCCCTGAAGTTGTTAATGACAAGTCGAGGAGCGTTCATTAACAAGTCCAAGAGCTTACACTAACAACTTCAGGGACCATTTCTTCATTTTTTCTCTTGTATGAGATTTCATTGTAATTGCCCCAAAAAACTTCTAGATACCCACCACTTCTCCATGAATACTTCTAGGGTAAAAATGGTCCTTAACCCTTTTTTATATTAAGATGTTTATTTTTAGTTAAAATTAAAATGATGTAAATTGTTGTGATTATATTTAATAGAGTTCAGATGACATGATACTCCTAAATTATAGATGTATTTCTCTAGTAAATTCAACAATTATATATGTATGTACTCCTTTGGTCCTATTGATAAGGCACTTTCAACATTTTTCATACAAATCAATGAAAATCTTAAACATCATTAACTCTATTATAAAATTCAACAACTTTTCAACTCTAACTTTACTTAATATACGTAATACCACATGAAAACAAAGTCAACACAATAATAAATAAATGATTAAATTATACATTCACCTCAAAACTTTAATGAGGTGCCTTATAGATATGACAAAAAAAATCTCTCTCTGCCTTATAAATAGAACCAGAGGAGTATTTCTCAAGAAGTTTAAAACCCAAAGTTGCTTGAAACCTAGGGGCCTATTTGATTACCTTTTGGAACAATTTTGTTTTAAAAAAATAAAAACCCTATTTGCCAACTTGTTTTCCATAATTGCCAAAATAAATAAATAAATAAAGAAAAATGGAGATGATGAGAGTCTTTTTTTTTTTTGCGGATAATGAACATTTCATTCAACTAAACCAAAGCGTATTATATATTACATGAAAACCACTAAAGCAAACTATTAATAAGTATTACAGCACTATTATATCAATGTGGTTCATGCACAAAAGACTGCAGGTCCTTCTTTATTAATCTTTGCAGCTGCTCTGGTGGATTAGACACCCAGTCGATCGAGCAAAATCCTCCGAGTGACGCTTTAGCAACCCAATTGGCTACTAAATTGGCCTTTCTGAAAATCCAATTACAAAAATGGTTCCCGATTAATTTCCTTGATTCCTGAATGTTTTCAAGGATGGTAACATACCTCCACTCATTAGAAGGAGATTCTGAATTAATACATTTAACCAAAGTTTGGTTATCTGACTCAAAGTGGACATCCAATAGCTGATTATTATAGACAAATTTAATCGCTTCCAATAATGCTAATGCTTCAGCCATAAATACTGATTCAGCTTCATTGATTTGAGCTATTACGTCTATTAACCAGCCGTTGGAGTCTCTAACCACAAAGGCTATTGCCGCCTTATTTGCTATGCTTGAAAAAGCACAATCAGTGTTAATTTTGAGAGTATTACCTTTAGGTTTCTGCCATGTTGCTCTTTCCATCCTTGTAGATGATTCTGGTACTTCCCTTGTGTTCTCCCTTGTTTACCATCCATTAGCATCCCAATACTTCTCAATAAGAATTCCAGCTTGAGAAAAAATGAACAAGGGCTCATGACTAATATTTTCAAAAATATAAGCATTTCTTGCTTTCCATATTTGTTAGAGAGTCATTGCATATAAAGTTTTTTGCCATTGGTTAAACTTAGACTCACACAAGCAAAATCCCACCCATTGTTGAAAGCTGGTATGGCCTAATTCTTTGGATCTAAAAGAGAAATTTCTTCCAAATAATGTTGCACTGGCTCCCTTACAACTAGGGGTGGGAACAGGCCAGGCGGCCTGTCAGGGGCCTACCGCCTGGCCTGTTTTAGGCCTGGCCTATCTGGCTAAAAGGCCAGGCCTAGGCCTTATACAGAGCCTGTTTTATTTAATAGGCCAGGCCTAGGCCTGTTAGTAGGCCTTTTAAGCCTACCAGGCCGGCCTGGAAACAATAAAAAAAATTTGACTTAAAGTTATCGGCCCACATTCTTCATACAATCAAACCGACAAGCGACAACTCACAAAGCACTCAGCTCACAGCTCATAAGGCACTCAGCTCAACTCTCAACTCTCAACTCTCAACTCTCAAGCTCATCTCACTCTCAAGTCTCAATTCTCAGTTTCTCACATCTTTCTTTCGAGTTTCGACCAAAAAAAATTCTCAACTCTCAGTTCTCAATCTCCACTCTTCCTCCTCCCTTCTCCAGTTCTCAGCTCTCAAGTCTCAATCTCATCTAGTTATCATCTTGTCAACTCTCATCTCAACCCTCATACCACAGATCTGTCCTTACATCACCATCGCCATCGCTATCGCTGTCTGTCATCCCTTCTCCGACGTCGTAGGATCTGATTCGGTTATACGGTTGATGCTATGTCATCACCGTCCGTCATCCCTTCTCTATTCGTAATTCAGTATGGTTTTTTTTAGTGGAATTCGGTATGGTTTGAATTCTGT
Source organism: Inga oerstediana (assembly GCA_963210345.1). NCBI lineage: Eukaryota > Viridiplantae > Streptophyta > Magnoliopsida > Fabales > Fabaceae > Inga > Inga oerstediana. The sequence goes on along the minus strand of OY723399.1, from coordinate 72,910,044 downwards.
TCTGATTTATTGTTTTGTTCTTGGTTATTAAACTCTGTTCTTGCTTTTGTTCTTGGCTGTTAAACTGTGTTCGATAAGTTACAAAAACTCTGTTCTTGGTTTTGTTCTTGGCTGTTAAACTCTGTTTAAACATTTTGTTCTTGGTTGTTTAAACTGATCAAAGAGAAGGAACATTTGATTATTTTTTTGAGGATGAAGTTTGGATAACGGACGGAGTAGCAGAAACACAATGGACGAATAAGGATGGAAGAAGACAAAGATTTTTTTTTTTGCCCAAAGAAAAAGATAAAGATGAAACTCTTTGCGTCTAGACCATAATGAATGCCACTAATGTGCTTGTGAGTTATGAGTGCTTGTAGGGCCAAGGAAGTAGCATAAAGTATCAAAGGTCAAAGGTGATGAGTGCTTGTGCTGTGAGTGCTTGCTTTCGGTAAGTGATGAAACATATTATTTGTTAAATTGTTTTATGCTCTAATACTAATTATTTTTTTAAAAGGTCTTTGAAGGAGATTATTTGTTAAATTGTTTTATACTCTAATACTGATTATTTTTTTTGCAGGTCTTTGAAGGAGAAGAGGAAATTATATTGAAGATTTGATGTGAAGATGAGAAGGTCTAGAGACTTTTTATTTTGTTTCATATGTTATGATGTATATTGGATTATTGGTGTAATAGGGCCTGTTTTTGGCCTCTTTCTCAAGAGATCTATTGTGAGGCCTGTGGCCTGTTTAAAATGTTTTAAATTTCTAGGCCTCTTAACAGGCCACAGGCCAGGCTTAGGCCGAAAAAATGGCCTTTTACAGGCCACAGGCCAGGATTAGGCCATCTTGAGACAAAACAGGCCTGGCCTGTTAAGGTAAAAGCCTAGCCTGGCCTGGCCTATTCCCACCCCTACTTACAACCCATAAAAACATGTTCTATTGTTTCTGAACCTTCTTTACAAATAAGACACACATCCGCCACACAACACCTCCTCTTACATAGGTTGTTTAAAGTTGGTAAGGCATTTGACATTGCTCTCCATAAAAAATTCCTAACCTTAATGGAGACTTGACGGCTCCATATCTCTCTCCATAACTTCCCTTGTCTATTATTAGATGAGGTTGGGTGATTCTCCATACACTTCAGGATATCCCTTCTAGCCACTTTGTAGCCCTCTTTTACCGAGTAAACACTTCTTTTACCCCCCATCCATACCCAGTTATCTTCCCTATTCCTCGGAGCCACCACTATGTTATAAATGGCTTCTTTCTCTCTGTCAGCTAGCCATCCTTCCACAATCATTAGGTCCCAGCCTCCTCCTCTCATAATATCCTCAACCTTTAACTTTTTAAATGATTCATGTGGGTATATTGAGGTTAATCTTTTTCTAGGCATATTGCTCAACCACGGGTCCTGTCAAAATCAGGTCTCTTTCCCATTTCCTACACTTCTATATACTTGATCCTCTAATATTTTCCTTCCCTTCAATATGCTATTCCATAGCCATGACGCCCTTCTCCCCTTCCTTTCTTCCAGAAAGTTTTTTTTTGGAGAAATATTTGGCCTTTAGAAGTTTTACCTATTGCTAGTCAGGATTTTTCAATATTCTCCATTCTAATTTGGCAAGAAGAGCTAAGTTGAAAGCCTCAAAATCTTTAAATCCCAATCCCCCTTCTAGTTTTGTGTCTCTTCATTTTATCCATAGAAACCCAATAAATCTTTCTCCTATCCTCTTCACATTTACACCAGAATTTGGATATAATACTATCTAATTTTTGTAACACGCTTTTTGGGTCAAGGAAATAAGACATTGAATACATTGGTAGGGAATTTGCTACTAATTTTATTTGAACTTCTCGCCCTGCCTCTGATAAGAATTTTTCCTCCATCCCTGAACTCTTTTTTCCATCCCATCTATAATAAAATTCAGGGCTTGAATTTTTTATTTCCCCCAGATTATTGGAAGCCCCAAATTGTTCCCTGGTACATCCACAGTATGTATATGAAAGATAGGACCAATCTCCTCTTGAATCAAGCCAAGGGTATTTTTTGAAAAATATAAGCATGATTTTCCAAAATTAATTGATTGTCCCGAAGCCTTGCAATATTTGTTGATAATATCTTTTAGATTTCTACAATAATCCATTTTGGCTTTAAGGAAGAAAAATGAGTCATCCACAAAGAAGCTATATGTTATTTCCAAGGTTATTTGACCTAGACCAGACCGGCCGAACCGGCTCGGAAACCAGCGACCCGGGCACTAAACCAGTCTGGTTTGGTGACCCGGTCCGGGTCAAATTTTTTTAAAATCTTTTTTTTTTAAAGTTTTCCTTTAGAATTTCATACTATAAGCCTAAAATATTTAATTTCTCATAGGTTTGGTCTCGGTTTAGCTTCGGTTTAACTCCAGTCTGACCCACTGATCATTGACCCAGTACCCTGATCAGTTCACTGACTGGTCTGGGTTTAATTACCTTGGTTATTTTTGGACATCCTTTACTAATTGCAGTACCCCTCAGTCCACCCCTCCCTTTTTCTTTTTCAATTAGTCTGGATAAAAAATTGTTATCAAGGATAAAAAGGTAGGGAGACAAAGGGTCTCCTCGTCTTAACCCCCTCTGTGGATTCACTTTAGTCATTCATTTTCCAGACGTCATCACTGATAAATGAACAGAATTAAGATACCAAAATATTCTCTCTACCCACTCCCTTACAAACCCCATTTTTTCCATTATAGCATAAAGAAAATCCCATTATATTCTATCATAAGCTTTATTCATATTGAGTTTCATTGTCATCTCAACATTGCCTTTTCTCTTCATTTTCATATGATGAAACACCTCATGCACAACTACAATGTTATCTTGGATCAATCTACCTGGAACAAAGGCCCTTTGACTCTCATCTATTGTCTTGTCTAACAAAGGTTTAAGTCTATTCGCTATCACCTCGGGAAAAAAGTTTGTGAGTGAAATTGCAAAAACTAATAGGCCTATAATTATTCACAGATTATGGGCAGTCAACCTTAGGGATCATTACAAGGACAGTTTCATATATTGCAGTCAATGGGTACCCAGTCTTAAAAAAATCTTTTATTAAATCATATACCTGGTTTCCGATGATGTTCCATGATTTTTGGTAGAAGAGACCTATGAATCCATCGGGTCTGGGGGCCTTCTGTCCTCCTAATTGAAGCACCGCTTGTTTAACTTCCTTTGGTCTGATATCTGCTATTAAAGTATGATTATCCTATACTGAAATCACTAGTTCAATGCATTCTAAGGTTGATGAGAATTCCCTCTACCCCACCGTAGTAAACAGTGATGAGTAGAATTGAGCAAAATGTCTTCCTCTTTCTTGTTCCTCCTCAATCCACTCCTCTTGGTTCCCTCTAATTCTGGTGATTTTGTTTCTACATCTTTTCCTGATTGTTGTTATATTAAAAATTATTGAATTTTTATCTCCGCACTTCATCTAGTCCACTCTAGCTTTTTGTGCCTAGTATATCTCCTCTTTCTCTCAGAGTTCACTTATTCTCCTTGTTATCTCCCTGACTTCCCTTGCTCTTACATCCTTCCATTCTGAATCTAGGCATCCTTGTACCCTTTGTATCAATTGGTTTATTTGTCTTTGGTTGTTCTTGAATTCCCTTTTACTCCATGCAACCAAGGTATCTCTAAGTTTATTCAACATCCCCACAAATCCATTCAGCCCTTCTCTATTACCTCTTCCCCTCTAGTTCTCCTTGATTAGCAACATTAAACTAGGATGACCCAACCAGTGTGCATCGAATCTGAATAGTGGAGGTGTTTTTGTCTCATTATGTTTGAAATCTATCAATATCATACAGTGATCAGACCCTGTAGCTTGCAATACCTTTCCCTATCCCTTCTGGAACTGTGAACCCCATGCTAAATTCATCACAGCCCTATCATGTCTTTCCCTTATGAGTTCTTCTGCTTCTCTATTGTTCATTTATGTAAACTTGCAACCCTTGAACTCTAACTCCATCAATTCATAATTAACCATGAACTTTCAAAACCTGTCTAAGTCCCTTTGTTAGCACGTTCTGCCCCTACCTTGTCTGAGGATTATAACATGTCATTAAAATTTCCAAAAATTATCCATGGCTTAGACTTATCAGAATTCAGTTTCTCCAGTTCATTCCATAATGTATTTTCTGCCTTGATTTTGTAGGACCATAGACCAATGTCATGTTTCCAGCCTACCTTCTATTAAAGCTAACCTCTTCAAGGTGAATGATATTTTTATTCATAAGCCTAATTTTCAGCTCTATTCCATCCTTCCACCAAATCGCTAGTCCACCCAACCTACCAACTGATTCTTGATATTCCCCAAAATCACACTTCAATTTCCTTCCTATTCTATCTATTTTTGTTTTTTTATTTTTGTTTCAGATAAGAACACTACAAGTGGCTTGAACTTACCATATTAGAACTTTAGATTACGAACAGTCAAGGTAGTCCTGAGACCTTGATAGTTCCAATCGAGGTAGATCATTAGGCCCCGGTAGCTGCCTCTGGCCATCCACCATACCCTTCCATATCAGCTTCCTCTATCTGTTCATGCCCTTCCCCTACTTTCCAACCATACTTCATTGCATAAGAACTTAGTATAATCTGGCACCTTGGATTTGGATTGCTAAATAGTGCTCTTCTCACCTTCTTTTTCTATCAACTTTGCTCATTCAGTTCCCGACCGGTACGAACCCACAAGGGAAGATCCCACAAACCCACAACCAATCTGAAATATACACACCTTAAGAAAGCTAAACACATATCAATAATCCACTTGAACCCATAAACACAAAAGAACAAGGACCCGAAGTGTTGGAAGACACCACAAAGTTGATCAAGCCTTGATAAGTCTCTTTGTTCTAAGAAGAACCCTAGAGAGAATCCACTCTCAAAAAACAAAGTGCAGAAGTAAAACTTTCATTTATCATTCAAATATGAAGTATGTCTTACAAATGAAGAAGCACCAAGTATTTATAGGGAAATATGACCTAATTGCAACTTTGAACATAGCAAATACAAAGTCTAATACCATGTGCTGGGAAACCTAAAAGTCTAATACAACGAATCCAAAAGTCTAATACAATCTTCTAGAAAATGCAAAAGTCTAATTCAGCATGCTAGAGAGCCCAAAATTCAAATCTATCAACTACCTAATGATTTTCTCACAAATAAATTCAAGAAAATGTAGTCATCAATTAAGGCTCAAAATATGCTTAGTTAGGCCTAAATGAGTCCTCCCATGTGTAGTACTATGTCCAAGCTTTTCAGTTTCAAGTCTGCAAGCCCAAAACTTGATCAATATCTCCATTTGTAGCCCATATGAAGTTAGTAACGTTTTCAGCATTTTTGTCCAGCTTTGATCCAATTGCTACTTGCTTTATCCAAGTATCTTGCACTAGCCCATTTAATGCTTCCTTAATTTGTTTGGCTTTTGCTCTTGTGATTGGTCCACTTGAAATTTGCAAAGGATCACTTGAATTTAAAGGCACAACTTGCTGGATCACATCATTTCCTCTCTCCTCAAAAGGATTCATCCTCGGATCTTCACCTACATCAAAAGGAGATAAATCAGCTATATTAAAAGTAGTACTAATATAATACTCACCAAGAAAATCAATCTTGTAAGCATTATTATTTGTTCTTTCAAGCACTTAAAATGGACCATCTCCTCTTGGAGCTAATTTTGATTTTCTTTGAGCTGGAAATCTTTCTTTTCTCATATGCACCCACACCCAATCTCCAAGTTTAAAAGAACACGCCTTCTTCCTTTGTTGGCCTTGGATGCATAATGTTCATTTTTCTTTTCAATTTGCTGTTTCACATGCTGATGAAGTTGATGCACTATTTCAGCTTTCTTTTTCCTATCAAGACTTGCTCTCTCATCAATAGACAATGCTAATAAATCCAAAAGAGTTAATGGATTGAAACCATATACTATTTTAAAATGAGAATAATCAGTAGATGAATGCATACTTCTATTATATGCAAATTCAATGAATGGCAAGCAATTTTCCCAAATTCAATAAATGGCAAGCAATCTATACAATTCTGAGTGATTGAAACAAAGTTATGTTAACAACTTAGTTTGTCCATCAATTTGGGGATGACAAGCAGTAGAAAATAACAATTTAGTACCAAGTTTTTCCCATAAAACTCTCCAAAAATGACTTAAGAATTTGGTAACCGTATCAGAAACAATACTTTTAGGGACGCCATGAAGCCTCACAATTTCTTTAAAGAACATATCAGCAATGTATGTTGCATCATCGTTTTATGGCATGCAATGAAATGTGCCATTTTAGAAAATCTATCAACAATCACAAATATGGAATCCATTCCTCTTTTTGACCTAGGCAAACCCAAAACAAAATCCATTGATATGTCAATCCAAGGTTCACTAGGTACAGGTAAAGGAGTATACAAACCATATGGCAAGACTCTAGATTTAGCCTTTTTACATGTTATGCATTTAGAACAAATCCTTTCCATATCACATTTCATTTTAGGCCAAAAGAAATGCTCATACAAAACATTCCGTCTTTTTCACACCAAAGTGACCCATTAAACCACCCCCATGTGCTTCTCTAACAAGCAATTCACGCAATGAACATTGAGGCACACACAGTCTATTTTCTTTAAACAAGTACCCTTCACCTCTATAAAATTTATCAAATGCTTTATTTTCACAAGCAAGGAATAATTCAACAAATTTAGCATCATTTACATACAATTCCTTGATATATTCCAAGCCAAGCAGCTTAATATTAAGAGTTACAAGAAGAGTATACCTTTTAGACAATGCATCAGCAACTACATTCTCATTACCTTTCTTGTATTTGATGACATATGAAAATGTCTCAATAAATTCTAGCCACCTTGCTTGTCTCTTATTTAGCTTACCTTGACCTTTAATATGCTTCAAGGATTGATGATTAGTATGAATCACAAGTTGTTTGGGCTAAAAGTAGTACTACCAGTTCTCCAATGCTCTTTTAAGTGCATAGAGCTCTTTGTCATAAGTTGGATACTTCAAGGCTTCTCCATTTAGTTTTTCACTGAAATAGGCAATTGGCTTTCCTTCCTACATTAAAACAGCTACTACTCTAATTCCAAATGCATCACATTCAATCTCAAAAGTTTTACTGAAGTCAGCCAATACTAACATAGGTGCAGAACACAATTTTTCCTTAAGGCCACTGAATACATCATCTTGTACTTTATCCCATTTAAAACCAACAGATTTTTTAATGACCTCAATGAGTGGTGTAGAAAGTATGCTAAAATCCTTCACAAATCTCCTATAAAAACCAGTCAAACCATGAAAACTTCTCACTTCAGTTATGCTTTTAGGTGTTGGCCATTCTTTTATAGCTCTTATATTTTCCTCATTAACTTTTATTCTTTTAGCACTCACTACAAAACCAAGAAAAACAATTTTTTCATGCAAAAATCACACTTTTTCAGATTTACAAATAGTTTTTCCTTCCTTAAAACATCAAGAACACAACGCAAATGATTCAAATGCTCATCCAAATTCTTGCTATAAATCAGAATATCAACAAAATAAACCACAACAAATTTCCCAGTGTAAGCACGCAAAAAATGGTTCATTAATCTCACGAAAGTGCTGGGTGCATTAGTTAACCCAAATGGCAAAATAACCATTCATACAATCCATGTTTGGTCTTGAAAGCAGTTTTTCACTTATCCCCTTCTCTCATTCTAATTTGATGGTACCCAGATTTCAAATCAATCTTACAAAAGACAATAGAACCATGCAATTCATCAAGCATATCATCTAAACTAGGAATGGGATGGCGATACCTTACAGTGATATTGTTGACGGCTCTACAATCAATGCACATCCTCAAAGTTAGATCTTTCTTTGGAACTAAAAGCATTGGAACTGCACAAGGGCTCAAACTTTCTCTAATATATCCCTTTGCCATGAGCTCTCTCACTTGCCTTTGAAGCTCTTTTGTTTCTTCAGGATTGCTTCTATATGCTAGCCTATTAGGAATTGTTGCTCCAGGAATGAAATCAATTTGGTGTTCAATTCCTTTAATGAGTAGTAAACTGTTACGTGTGTAAATGGTCTATTAAATAGTGCAAGCGTACATTGTCGTAATCAAGTAATACAGAAGTGAGTAGAGTATCATTCCCACAATGATTGATCACTAAGTACCAAAATAGGTAATTTTAACTCTATTTAGTCGATCGATTCTTTGGTGATTGAGAGTACGAAATAAAAGAAAAACAATTAAATATAAACGCAGATGATATGAAAGCAACTATGAGAAAAAGACCTAGAGATTAGATTTCACTTAAAAAATTTTTGAATTGAATCACTTATCTATTCTAGCCAAATTTATTCCACATGATTGATAATCGAGTTTCCCTAATTTAATTACTAGCCTCTTACAAGGTCAAGCAATTCTATAATTAATTGCTAATTTAATATATTCCTATATGAATTTAAGCAATTAATTATGCATTAAGATTTATGAAACTCAATAAGACTACATAACTCATATGAATATATTCCTATTTCATATGCAAGTCATTGTTTTAATCATAGGATCTATATACATGCATCTCCTTTCAGTCTCAACATACATATTGGAATTATTTAAAAGGTAGCCAATCAATTGAAAGCATTAAGAACAATAATTAAAACTCAATCATGAAGGAGAAATTCAAACTAGATTTAATAAGTTAATATTTAATCCGTTATTAGTAAGCTATATTATCACCCTAGGAAAATGAAAGTTTAGCACATGATGAAATTAAAAACAAAAATAAAATAAATTGAAAACTTCAAAAATAATGCATAAAACTTGAATATTAAATTCTAAAATATAAATATACAACTAAATGATACATGAAGATTAAAAAAATCTAGTCATCCCTTTAGGAGATAAAACCTTTTATGTAGATGGCAACCTATACCATCTATAAAGGAGGACTACCTAAGCCTTCAATGTAGGAGGTGTTAGTACAAGCGTTTCACCCAAAAGGGGGGTGAATTGGGTGATACCATAAATTTCATTGCATATAAGAAAATTGATAGAATATTTAAAGCGGTTGAGAGCAAAGAGAAATATCACCGAAGTGTACACCAAGAGTTATACTAGTTCGGCCATAGCCACTTTGACCTACATCCAGTCCTCAGAGCGTCTCTAAGAGTTTCGCTATATTCTCCAAGATTCAGTGGGTTTTTGGCACCTCAGTACACAGCAAGTTCCTTCACCTGGACACTCTCTCCCCCTTACACGTTGTAATCAAATCCCCAACTCAAGGTTCCATAACCTTAAGTTGTCTCAATAACAAATATTGAGTTTGTAATGAAAAACTCTCTCACATAGCAAATATATAATCATTGAAGTACAATGAATGAGTATAAGAAAACAAAGCACTAAGAGTGTGTTGATCAGTGTATGTTCGTGTGTTCTCAGTTCTTGTTTTCTGCTCTTTGAATGCTCCATATATATAGATGATTTGTAGTGTCCGTTGGAAGCAATTCAAACATGTCCGTTAGAGTCACGCAGCAACAGTTGACCGTTCTTCAATTTTGAAAACTATCCATTTGCGGTAGGTAGCGGTAGGTGAACGTTCGGACTTTTAACTTTTCACTTCTGGCATGATCTCTTTATTGTTTCTCTGCAAATGTGCTTAGAATACTAGTGCAATGAAGAGTTAATCATATAGATAAGAAATCAATAATTATTCAATTAAAAAATGATTTCTGGACTTCATTACTCAAGTGGCTACTCGAGTGATCATGTTTGTTACTCGAGTAGTCCCTCAAGTAAACCTATTAAAAATATGGCAGTGAGTAATTCAACATTTTACATAAGATATTACTCGGGTAAGGCATGAAGTGAGATATATCACAAACCCTGGAAATACATGATTACTCGAGTGGCTACTTAAGTGACCATATCTTTTCCTCGCGAGTTACTCGGGTGCTTCCTCCAGTAAGCCTATTACTCGAGTGGTTACTCGAGTGGCCATGTTGTTTCCTCAAACTTTACTTGATTGACCTCTCGAGTAAATTCCAAATAACTCTATAGATTACTCGATTACTCACTCGAGTAATTGCATCAAATTGTTGGCCGAGAGTCCTTTTCTTTGTTTGCCTGATTACTCGAGTGACCCCTCGAGTAATGCTTTAAATAACTCTGGAGATTACTGGAGTGCTCCCTCGAGTAATGTCTTTTTCTCACTTGGTTACTCGAGTAGCTACTCGAGTAATATGTTGCATTTTTTGGCCGAGAGCTACTGGAAGATTTTTGACCTGGTTACTCGAGTGGTTACTCGAGTAATGCTTTTTTCTCATGTGTTACTCGAGTGGTTACTCGAGTAAGGGTCTATATAACTTTACAGATTACTCGAGTGGCTACTCGAGTAACATCTTCCAAATTTTGGTAGTGCTTTAGAAAACATTTTCTTTTGAAATTACTCGAGTGCCTACTTGAGTAACAATGTTCCTTACTCGAGTAGTCACTTGAGTAAACATAGACAAAGACAACCACTGAGGTTTTTCCTTTGCTCTTTCTCTCAGATCTTCTTCATTACTCTAGTGCTTACTTCAAGTAATACTTTACCATTTATTTACTTTGTTCAAATTTATTTGTTATCATATCCTCTTTTATCATTAGTTCAATCTTTGTTATCATCAAAACATATGGGATCTAACAGGAGGCATGCAAGAAGTAAATACAATGTATGAAATTAAATCTAAAATGGTGTATGTGGAGAGGAGAGGAAAGTAATGGATATGAAATGGTGTGTGTTAAATGTGAGGGAGAGGATGGCTATATATAGGGAAGAATGGAGTATGGTAGATGAAGTAGTAGATGAAAAGGAAGATAAGGTGGTAGATGAAGTAGTAGGTTACAAAGGAAGATGGAATGGTTGGTGGAATGGTAGATAATTCCAGCTCTCAACTTCCAAGCAAAATTCGAAACCCTTGGAGATAGAATTGGGTTTTGGTCTCAACATAAAAGTTGTAGAGCTCTTTCTTAGCTTTTTATCCATATACAGAATGTCCCAATCTGACATCTAGCGCTCCAGATATTACCTGAAAAGTGAAAAAGGGTCTGATTTAGTATTTTTCAAGAAATTCTATTTTATGTCAAAATCATTATTTATTTATCAATTACACTCCAATTCATTAAATTGAGCTCAAATATCATCCATAAAATCATCATATAAGGGAAAATAAATATGCAAATATTTTACTTATCAAATTCCCCTACACTTAGCTCTTGGACATCCTCGGACAAGGAGTGACTAATTAGTGCTAACAAAATTAAAAGTGTTAAGTCATAAACAAGAACACAATTGAAAAATAAAGAGATCATAGTATTCATGAATCAACGAAAATATAAAATGATAACTTTATTTGAAAATGAATTTACCGAGTTCATAATTGCAACTCATTCTCTCAATCTCTTAAGTGTTTAAGGGTAAATGTTTCGTTCAAATTCAACAAAAAAAATATATACTACCATAGGCTTGTTAAAAATCTCAATCTCTACTACCTAATTCACATGCATAATTCAAATCAAAAGGACTTATTGAGGGTTATAATGAGGTTAAGGTAAAAGGAGTGTAAAACATTATATGAAGGACTAAAGAAATTAAAAAATGGGCTACTTATAAATAAATTTATTTCATCACAATAACCCACAATACTTAATATTTTTTTTTTACTACTCCACCCCCAACTTAAATTAGACATTGTCCCTAATGTCTTCTAGGGTGTAGAGAATTTTTTTTCTTTTCTTTTCTTTTCTTTTTTCTTTTTGCATAATTCTGCAAGTCTAAAGTTGATGATATATACACCCCCACACTTGTCTAAAGCCCATTTCACAAAAATTTCAAATGCTCTAATGATCTTTTGAATTAGGTAAAAGCACTTGATATATTATTAAAACACATGTTAATGGGTTGAGAACAAAGAAACAGTCAATTAGACTTAAAGGGGATTATCAATGATAATATAGTTGCAAGGTTGGCTATTTCGCTTTGGCTAAAAAGAAATGAATGCCTTTATCATTTTTGAATGTGCATGTGACATGTAATTTCAACCAGATTTAAAGCAAGTTCTAGAGTGACAACTTAATAGGTGAATATCACATACAAGAGAAATAATCATTATAAGCTCAAAAGCTCACGGTTAGGGATTTTCAAACTCAGCTCATTCAATCTCAAAATTCATCACCAATTGCAATAATCAGTTTTTTATTAATGCTATGAAATCTCTAAATTCAATTAATCCATACTCAAAACTTATATACTTCTTAAAATCATTACAAAGCATTTGGACATGATTTTTTTTTGAAAATTTTTTTCTTCTTTTTTTTTCTTTAAGAAGGAATAAAAAACATGCAACAAATAAAATGCATCTTAGGAGTTAAGAATAACTCCTTACTTTGCCATTTTTTTCATATCCCATGCATCTAATGGTTTTACTAACTAACTAATTTTTTTTTGAAACATAAACACACAATAAAGTAAAACCAAAAGATTAAGAAAAGTTACCACCGAAGAGTGGTATCTGGATCCTACTTCTGACTACTATCTAAAGATTGTCCACCTATTTGCTTGACTAGTAGATCTGGTTTAGGTTCATAGGTTTGCAGTTGATCGAGCAATTGATGCAAAAATTATGGAGTGGCGAGTCGCTTGGGGTATGAATCCTGTTTCACACCATGATCAAAAAAAGATAACAGATCATCATAAAAATCATTAACATTTAACGATCCTAATAGATTTTTGTGATAGTTCAACTTAGCCCAATATGCAACACTTGAAATTCCATCCAATATCTCTAAACCACCAAGTATGCAGTAAAAGCTTGAGCATGGTAGAATATTTGTCTCATTCGTTCAGGTAAGCTTGAAACCTGAAACTCTTGTCTTAAGGAAAAGATGTGATCTTTTAACTCCTTCACCCTTACACTCAAACCCTTGCTTCCATTCATGGATGCGAAAATGACCACACTTCCTCTTAGGCCCTGGATGCCTCCCCCGTATACAAAGTTGATCTTTCTAATGGCTAATGCACTTCCAAGTTTGTTTGTTGCAGTTAGAAACTCTCTATCCTTGCCCAAATCAGTTTCATAAAAAATGCAGATAGATGTAAATCTATATTTTTATGTGATACCCTTTTCTCATCTTTTCTCTCGGACCATTTGTGTTTACAAGTAGAAGAGTACATATTTATAATTGAAGAGTACATATTTACAAGCGAAAGAATGCATATATAATACTAAAACAATGACAACTAGATCATGCAAATCATGCTTTTTTCAAAGAAGTTTGAAAAATTTCTGACACAAATGACTGGTAGGCTGTTGTGTGAAGAAATTAAGTAAAAAGAGTAAAGAAAGTCAAAAGTTACTGAAAAGATAAGAATGATTAAACAAAAGCATGATTATGTATAGTACTTGTGATTTTGGCTCACATCTTCCTCTAGTTTTACGTCTAGTAATGGCTTAAATACTTTCTATGAATTGAGGATTTGCTTCCTATCTAGTTTTTTTATAAACTGGCAAACATGGTCTTTTAATGTCAGATTCCTAAGACAATAGAGCCATTTTTTCTTGGTTGAATATATCCACTAAATCAAGAAGAATACGATGAACATCACCACTCAAATGCATCTCAAGAGTTTGAATGATATCATCCAGTGACTCCTTACTCAGTCCATCCTTTATATATTTAATTTTATCTTCTCAATTTATAAAAACCATATCTTTGCTCCTACAATGATGATCACATGTCCACATTGCACGTTTACGGCAGACATTCATTCTTTTAGCTCTTCTCTTTTTGGAGTAAGAACTTCTTCCCATTCCTGAAAAATGTTTAACAAATGATTTATGAATCTCACTTGCTAAACATACCTTAGCTTCAATGATCCAGCGTACATCCTCAGGAAGGCCCAAACACTGAAATATCTTTATCCTTTCAAGTCGATTGCTATAGATCTTCTTAAGCACATCTTTGGGAAGAGTGGGGAACTTGATTTTAAGCTTTACAAGAGATTCCTCCATGTTAATGATAAGTATATATTTTATAATTAAATCAATATATATTTTGGATATATTCACTGAATTTATTAATATTTTATATCTATTTAATTATCTTTTATATACTTTTTTTATCTTTATATTAATGATGGGAAAATAAGAGATTTTAAGAGAAAATCTACCCAAATATTCTATTTAATCTTACAGGAGGTGTTATCATATGAATGAAGAAGCAATTAGCATTAGAAGAATTCATCCAGAAATATATATATATATATATATATTGATAAAAAGCAAGAAGATCTGCGTAAGACAAAGGAAAGGGATAAAGTTTAGCCAAAACGTGTGGGCCCCAAGATGAGGAAAAGGACGAAATCAATTGAATAGAATAAAAAGATATAATATATCTTTGAAAAATCTAAAGTGATCAGATGAGAATTTGGAAAAAGCCCAACGCACGTAGCCCAAGAACAAGTTAAATAACCTAAAGATCTTGAGATAAAAGGAGGGCACGCCGAGACAGATCCGAGGAGCGACACAGATAGAGCAGAACGCTGAGACGAACAGAAACAACAATCAGATCTGGACGCGAGATAGAGACCAGCAGCAGAGCGAGAAGCAGAGATTTGGGCATTGGGACTTGAAGATTCAAAGAGATTTGGAGCTTTAAAATTTGGTTTTCCATTAATTTTCTTCTATCTTTTTCTTAGTTTCTAATATGAACCGTATTATTATTTATGATTTTAATTTATTGACGAACATGAGTAGCTAATTTTCTCGTTCTAGGATTTTCTTGAACTTATTTATGGATTGAATTATTTATTTACTCTCTTTTTGCAACGAATAAATTTGTGTATTGATTTTATCTTGCTCTTAATGCCTCTAAATGTCTGATCACCATTTATTTATCTTGTTCATTTAAAATTAATTTTGAGAAAGATAATTTAAGTGTAGAACTTGGATAAAATCATGTTAGACTTGAAGTTTAGGTATATTAAACGGATGGTTTGTTAGTATCATAGAGATATAATTACTAACCTAGCATTGTCAGATTAAGATTGGTGCTTAAAGTTAGTTATTATAAATTAATATAAGAGATTGATTAATTTATTAGGATAAATATTTGGTTTTGACTCGAGAGAGCGTTATCGAATGTCTTTGCAACTTAGACAAATACATATCTTCGTTTTATTGCTTATTGAGGGTAAATTAATTAATTCATGAAATAAATAGGGGATAGATAATCCTAGGTTCCTCCTGTCTTGAAGTTCTCGATTTAATTAATTAATTCTTAAGTATAAAATTTCTTTCAAAATATTCTCACTTAACCTGATTGATAATTTAATTAAGATAATTAATTTATTTTTGTCATAGTCCTCGTGGGAACGATCTTTTTATATTACTTGCGACCCGTACACTTGCGGTAAAGCTAGACGGCTAACAGTTAACTTGAAATGAAAATGATGAAAACTAAAATTCTCAACGCAGTGCAGAGTGTTTCAATGAGTAAGAAAGAAAAATGAGCAAGAAAAAGAAGTATCAATACCCCACTCAATCAATATCTCATGTACCCTTGTAGCTAATTCAACACCAGAATAAGGAGGATCCATCTTAGAGAAAGCAAGAATTTTGCTATAATTTCCATTTATCATCAACAAAATGAGAAGTCAAACAAAGATAACCTTCACTAGTTATTGAAGTCTAGCAATCAGAAGTTAAACACACTCTACCAAGGCTATTCATTATTGCTTTCTTTAATATCTCTTTCTAATTAAGATAGAAATTCCATACATACATTACAGCAATTTTTCTAGAAATGCATTTATATCAGGATTTAGATAAGTGTGGAAATCCTTAATTCCATCATACTCTGCAAAGGAATAGGGGAGATCATGTTTAATGATAGCAAAAGCAAGCTTTTCCCTAGCTATGTGATAATCAATTTGTCTAGTTCTAAGTTTCCCTCCTTGGTCTATCATTATAGTACCAACGTCTTTATACTTTGGGAGTGAATTGCATATATTTATATGGCGTCTAAGGGTTGAAGTCCCATAATCCCTACTTCCCACTAAATATTCTTTCCTACACCCCCTACATTTTTCCTTCTCTTTACCTTTTACTTTAACTCTAGTAAAATAATCCCAAACCTCATATGTGGCTCTCTTTTTCCCCTTTTTACTTGAATCATCTTCCAAATCTTGCACAGAGATAGCGGAGATAGGTACTGCCCTTACCAGTTGTGCTTGTGATCCTGCAGCTACGCCTTCCACAACAGCATCTTGACTACTTTGTTGATTATCAGCAAGTCTTTCACCTTCTATCCTTTCCTTTTATAATATACTGCAAGAAAAACCAATGACACGAACAAAAAGGTTAGCTTTATGCCCATTGTCAAATTGAGGAACATACTATCAAGTGTTGGTCAACAAAGAAGCCAGATATTGTCACTTAACAAAAATAGATTGCATCGTCAGTTATGAGAACACTAAGACTGCATTACTGCAATTCTCAAAAATATAGAAATACTTATAGGAACTTCTAGAAATTAATCATTGTGAATACCTAAGCCTTCAAATTAACAAAATTTATTGAAAAGAAAATATAATATGACAATGCAATATCAAAATCAGCATTTTTGAAAAAAAAAAAAAGAATTCCCGCGTGTTAAGCACTTAAGCAGTCATGTAGGTTCAGTTAATAAAAAAAACTGACAACAAAGATGTGTTAAGCAGTCATGTAGGTTCAAATTAACAAGATTTATTCCAAATTTATAGTTTTAACTACATGGTCTCACACTCTCATGATAGCTACAAATAAACCCCTTCTGCAATGTTGAGGTAGTAGAAAACCTAAGACTCTAGTGAGGACTTCCAGTATGAATAAAAAAAGGGTATGAATAATTTATATCTCAATTACCTTGAAAATGGTTGTAAGTGGGCTTCCAGCAACGATCTTGTTCTTGTATGTAGCAGAGCTAGACAAGAAGACAGGGATAAACACAAGAATGCTGATAGCAGAAAACCTAAGAGTAGGTGACGGCGAATGGCCGATCGGTTGAGGCTGACGAGTGTTGAGCGAGGACAACTACAACCAAGGCGATTACTCGATTAGGGTTAGGGTCATCGTCGGTGAGATGAGATTTGTGAGAAGAGACTTGCTTTTATCGATGAGATAAGAGTCGAGAGACAAGGGAGGAAGAAGGTCAAGCCGGCAAAGGTGAGAGGCGACACCGGCACACCGCTTGGCTGATTAGGGTTAGGGCTTGATTTTGGAAGAGAGGAGACGCGAGATTTGAGAGAGTGAGGGACTTTCTATTTTATCAAAGAGAGTGAGAGACTAAAAGACTGAGAGAGTGAGAGTTGAGAATTGAGAGACTGATTTTTGGATCCGATGTGATTGATGAGTGACGCGTGCGGAGTGGGCCAGTGTGGTACTCATAGATAGGACTCAACCCAAAAAAAAAATTTCAGCCTAAGCCCAACAGTCCAAGTAAAGCAAGGGATCAATGTAAAAATAAAATTACGGGCCAGCCCACCAACACGCGGGCTAGCTAGCATCAACCCGCGGGTTGAGGGGTGCGGGCCTGTGCGGCTCGCATTTTTTTAGGCCTCAAAACCATCAACCCTAACAATGTCCCAACCTGTGGGCCTGCAGGTTGAGCCCGCGGGTTGGGGCTATTTTACCGGCTCTATCTTAAAGAGGGAGATTTTTTCTAAACATCAAAAGTGAACACCAATAGTGCTTTCATGTGACTTACAACTAGACAAAGGAGCTATGCCAATTATGCTACTTCATTTGGGTCTTTAAGCTTGTGTTTACATACAGGCAAATAGAAAGTACAAATATATTGATAAAAGCATTTATTTACATACAGGAAACAACAGAATTTGAAAATAGTTACAATTTGCACAAAAATATCCCAAAATATCCAAGATAAGGCCATATATAACCACTAGACCTATTTCTGGGATCCGCAACGTCAATTTGCTGCGTCTGCCACTTTTTCTTTGGAATCACTGGCTCCCGCTGGCTCATTTGTCACTTTTGAAAAAGAATGAAATTCTAAGGAATACCCATAGCAATATACTATCATTCATATAAAATGCGGAAAGTAGATATGATATACACTATATATGCACCAATTAATGAATAATATAAACACATGTATAGTATACATAGGATAGAGCATCATCACCCTTATCCGAGTACCTGGGTTGGATTGTTACTCCACAACCAGGTAGAGTGCCCTTCTCGCACTCGCCGCCCTTCTCAGCAGACCACCCCTTCTGGGCTAAACCATGTTGATTAATAAAAGTACAAATAATGGCAACCACATAATCATATGAACTATGGCATGATGTATGAAGGATAATGTCACAACCTCAAGTCATTTTCTTCCCGATTTGCATGCCTTGTAAAGCGTGCCAAACTCAAGCTCCCAACTTGGTCCTAAAATATCAAATGTACAAGAATTAGGTTAAATCCCATTCATGTACTATTGTAGGCACTTCCACAGTGTTTATAGTGATTATATAAGCCTATTGTAAAAATTTACCAAAATGCCCCCGGGACCCGGCCTGGCTCGACCCCGCTGTACCCGATCTAATTGTACTTTTTCTAAAATTTTCACCTAGGCTATCCCGACATATTTTTGCCCAAAGAATCCATTTTCAGACTCAGAATTATGAAATTCATTGTCAAAAGACAAGAATGCCCTTGGCAGCCCCTATTTAAGTGTTTCAAAGGCGTTTTGGTAATTATGCTTTTTAAGGTTTTTCTAGAAAAGTGGTCAACTGTAACCCCACCTAATTTTCCCTCCTAAACACAATGTAATAATTAAATTTATGAAAATTCAACTCCTATCCCCTCTAACAGCTCTGGCCAAAATCCTAAGGTTCTCTGAGAAAAGTTGGGGTTTCCAATTCTGACTCCACAAACTTACTCCTTTTTACTCCTAACCACCTTATTAACCATTTAATTACGTTAAAACCACCATTTAGACTCAATTTTTGTAGTATAATTTTAGGACACAACTTTTCCCAAACGTACAATTAGAGTCAATCTAGCAGAAATTTACCGATTAAATTGCTCACAACAGTCAGAACAATCAATATTCAAAGTTTTGGAAGTTACCTTAAGCTTCTTCTTGTTTTTCCTTCTTATGGCCGAAACCCTAACCCTTGAAACACTAAAATTTCTGCTTCAAAAACCTTCAATAATATAGAAGAGAAGCTTAGGAGAAGGATTATACACGTTAGGAACGAATTCACAGAAGAAATCGACATACCTTGTGAGATTTTCCTCCTTCTTTCTCTAGAATTCTCTCAAGCTTTCTCTCTCTATTTTGCTGCACTTGGGTGTCAGTTTTGGCTGATGGAGGAAGTGGATGATTTTTTAATAATATATTATAATTATTCCATAATTTTCCTTCATTTTTGAATTATTGAAAGTTCTGGTAGATTTTCTGCCCCAAATTTTGAAAAATCATAACTAAATTTGTAGACATCATATTTGAGTGATTCCAAAGGTTATAAAACCCTTATTGAGTATCACTTCATGAAAAAAAATATGGCCTTTTACCAATTGGAAGCACAAAATTCCCATAATTAAATTCTTTGAATGTTGTTCCAGAAAATAGGCAGTTTTTCTGGACTAACTTTAAAAATTTATAACCTTTTGTATATAGCTCTAATTGATTCATATAACTTATCAAATTAAAGCTTAGGATGTCTACGTTCATTCTAAAAAATTTCATAAATTTTTGTCATCATTTGGTTATTCAAAACTACCTGACAAACTCACTTCCTAGCTGGTGATTTCACTGGAAGTATTGTTCACCTTTCAATTTTCAATATTTATTTAACCAAAATATTCCAAATATATATTTCCCCATTATTTTCCTTAATTAATTTAATTTAACTTTAACCATTGGGAAAATAATTTATTTTGTGCTAAATTGGCAAAATTACGATTTTGCCATTACCTTTTCAATTTAATTTATTTTCTCCTTTTGATTTGGCCAATTTCCATTTATTATTGGTACAAATATTATACTCTATTATTTATCCAATTTTAGACCTTAATATTGGGATTTTTAAATTACCCAAATTTATTCCATAATTATTCTAGCCCAATTCTCATGAAAATGATAATTTATAGAATTCAAAAATTCCAAATTCATGAATATTCACCATTTTATTGCATTTCTCAAATAATTACACTAGATTTGGCGAATAAAATTTGGGGCATTACAGTTCTCCCCTAAATCCATAAATTCCAAGTAACGTTTACTCATACTCTCTTCTGTTTCCCATGTCGCCTCTCTAGAAGATAACCCTTTCCAAACTATCTTGATGAATAGAATGCTCTTACTTTGGAACTGTTTGTCTTGTCGCTCAATGATCCGGTCAGGTGTGACTTTATAAGTCAATCATCTCACATTTCCACGTCTTCATACTCGATCACGCTCTGAATCGGGTTGATACTTTTTTGGATAATTTTGAGTTGTATTGATTGAAAATAATCTAGTTTTAGATTGTAGACATATTATTTGATTTGGATTAAATTGATATTTTAGAATTTTTTGTGCTTGAGACATTTGCTACAATTTTTATTTACAAACCTTTAGATTGTCAATTGAATTATTAATTAGTTTTCATTATTAATTTAATTGTCAATTTGGTTTTCCCTCTTAATTGTTTAATTGGGTTGATTAATTGTCTAGTTGTTTAATTAGACAATTGTGACATGATTTCCATAATTTATTTGAAATTAATTGGGATTGGTTTTAATGGGTCTAATTTACTAGCTCTTATTTCATATGAGTTTTTTAGTGGAGTAAGTGTTATTGAGCTTGAATGTTTCTCATACTTCAATTAGGTGATTAAATTTATTAATTCCTCTCTTTTATCAATCTCCCTTTGGTCTACTTAATTAATTTGGGCTAAGAAATCTAACTCCATATAAATCCTAAGTTGTTCCATTCACCGTATTTGAAGAAAACATTTGTTATCTTTTTTTATTTGAATTTCTTAGATATTAGTTTATTTCTTTTCCTTAGGATTTTAATTCTCCATTTCATAAAGAAACCCCCCCAAATTGCATTTACATTCATTTGGGTTAATTTCATTCTCATGTAGGTTTTGGGGTCATTTGCATCTTGTATTTAGATAGTAGAGTCTTGCATTTTAGTTTAGGTCTATTCCATTGCATTTTTCATCATTTAAATTCAATTCTAAAGAAAACTCATAGATTACTCCTTGGGAGAATGATCTAGATTGCCATTATATTGAATTAGTAGGCTGTCTTAGTTATTAATTGATTACTTTAGCGACAAAAGCACACATAAAAAATGCATCTCAATCGGAGGTCGTGCGTGCCTACACGCACCTCTAGAAAGTGTCTGGATAGAAAAATCCCAAGACATTGGAAAAATTCTAGGTTTTCCCCCTCTTGGCAGCGGCGTGATTTGACACAACCTTAGCCGCCTCGGGGTCAAATCACAATTTACCACAAATTAAATGCAATATAGTGCAAACAACTCGGGATCGTTTTCTTATCAAGGAGTCATTTATTTTGACTTCCCTAAATAAAACTAAGTGTTATAAATACGGTTAGAAAAAGGGTTTTGAAATTGGTTTTCTTTAAATCAAAACTCATGAAAATAAAGCTATTTCTATTTTTTTGGTATTTTTGAAAATTATGAGAAATGTCAAATTAAAAGTGAAGATATGTATATAATGGATGCTCCTTGTGATGAAGAAAATGCATATCCCTGCTCAAGATAACACTTAAGTCAAATATTCCCAATCAATAGTAGCTCCTACAAACATAGCTAATTACTACCTCTTGAGATATTGTTTAAAACCACTTAATGTGCAATTGAAATTGGAATAATGCAACATGAGCCTTCTTGAAATTGAGTGCTAAACAGCCCCTCAAGGGTACAAATCAATCATATTAACTAGACAATAATACGCTAATTATTATAATCTCATTGCAACTATAAAGAAATTCAAATATATATAATTTTCACACTACAAAATCCAATCTTAATTACAAATATCAAACCAAACAATTAACATCAATTTCAGTTCCAGAATCACATATATAAAAATTCCTAAAATTAGGCAATCCAAATATATAATTCTACACTAATGGAATGATAGCAAAACTCTCCTTTATAGTCCATTAAGCTCAAGCACAAATCATCATCACCAAGAAGCAAAAGAATCAGCCACGCAAGATGTTAACTGCAACCATAGTTTGATCCAACCACCAAAAACCCACAGAAATTAAAGGACCAGTTTTCATGAAATATGAAAGGGGAAAGCTTGTTGGAAAATGAAAGAAAAGGGGCAACTAGTGACGGACGATGATGGCTGTGTCTCTGGTTCCTTCAAAGTGGCGGCTCAGTGGTAAAATTTTAGAGAGTGAAGACACTGAGAAAGTGGGAAAAAAAGGTCAGAGAACAGAGACAGTGGAGGTGGAATGGTTTCCGGCGGTGTGGTCCAGGTACCTTCTCTGGCGATGAGAAGAAGAATGGCCGGCGGTGTAGTGGTGCTCTAAAATTGTCTCCGTTCTCTCTCAAGCTCCCCAGCTCAGCTGAAGATCTCAGCTCTCGGGTCTGTGCATGGATGGAAAACAGAGGAAGGTCGCCGGCGGTGGTAGTGGTGAGGTTGGAAGCCGCTGGCGACTGTGAAGAAGAGGCAGGTGGGTGATGGGAAGAAGGATGAAGATGAAGGCGATGATCTCAAGATGTTGCTTGCGGCGCTGCTCTTTCTGTGTAAAACCTTCAGCTCTCTGTATCGGGTCCTCGGGTCTCTCCATGTCCGATTGCCATGTCCAGTGGTTATTGGATCCCTTGGTCAAAACGACGTGTTTTGACCCAGGGACCAAAATAAGAACTGTGAAACATTTCTTTGAGGGACTAACTTTCACATTGTTGAAACTTTGGTGAGCCGAATCAATATTTCTGAACTTTTTGGGTATTTATCTGTAATTCTCACTATCCCTTTTCCTCATTATTTTGTAATTTTCCCAAAATCTGGGGCCCCTTTCTGTGATTTTTCTCAATCTACAATATATTAATTTGACCTCCAAAATCTCCAATTTTCTTCCAAACCACCTACAAGACAATATTAAACATCATGTGGCATCAAAAGCTCAAGGGACAATATAAAAAAAATGATAATTAATGAATTTTGACCATTTTGCCCTTAATTCCCATTAATTCAAAATAATTGTCCCTATCCAAAATTAATGCTTAATAATGTAATAATGTCCCAGGAAATACATTAAAATCCCAAATTAATCATGAAAAATTCATATAAATCTATGGTTCAATCACGGCGCGTGTCCACGTGCCGCCGTGGAGGTGGCCACCGGCAACACGCCCCGAATGGCCAATTTCCACCCACAGTCCTTTGTTGGACGGTGTGTGCCATGTGGTGATTGTGAGCTCTCACTGGGCCCACGTCCCACATGACGCCTTCTAGAATTTCTTGGATTTTTTTTATCCGACCCAATGTGCTATGTTTTACTTAAACCCAGTGCCCCCCTTTCACACCAAAACAACGCCGTTTTGGCCCTTTGGCCAAAACGGTGTGCAGAGGCCATCCCTGACCTTTGTTGGGTAGGGTTTGACTTGGTATGGACCTCGACGGCAGACCCGCCACCATCCGAAACTTTCAATGGCCATATCTTTCTCATCCGAGCTCCTATTTGACTCGTCTCTTGGTGTCGTTGGAATTGTCTTGGAGAGCTCTACACATTGATACCACTTGCTCATGAAAAAGGCTCCATTCTCACATACCCAAATTTTGAGTTTTCTTTCGGTCTTCGGTGTTTTGTTCAAAAACATGATTAAATTCTCATATTCAAAGCAAATCGGGTATAAAAAAATCCCAGAAAGTCATAAACATATATCAACATATATGATTAAACACTTTAACTCAAATCATACAATCATGCTTAAAACTAAATAGCACGTGCACAAATGGAATTAAAAAATTTGGTGAGACAGGAACATACTGAAGCACATAGCACATTATCACGGCCTCAAGAACAGCACGGCTTTGATACTGATGTTGGAAAATTAAGAGGGAGAAATCATACCCAACGGATCCATGTTTGGACCCGAGTCAAACCTCCGAAGCTCCATGAGTCGATCCTCCGAATAGCCCATGCAAAATATTAAACTAGTTTGGACCACTAGAGAACTAGAGTCTAACTGGTGTGGCATAGCAGAGCACCACATAAAAAAGAAATAGAGAGCAAGTGAAAGAGTTGGAAAACTCAATGACTGAAGTGAGTATAGCTAATTTGGAGGCCTATTGTTTATAGTAGTGGGCCAGGAGTATTTTGTGAACTCAAAATACCCATGACAACCATAAGATAAAAGAATCTCTCAACTTCTCTTGTGACTTAGTAAAATGAATATAAAATAAATAATTTTGATTCATTTTATAACTAATGTTGGATTATTTAAATATTATAAATTAAATTCCATATTTAATTTATATATTTAAACACACACACATATAATTTATCTCATTAAGTTATTTAGCTGATGTACGATTTAGTCAACAATCCACAATTTTCTCATCCGATTTATTAATTAATTAACCAATTAATTAGGATTGACTCTAATTTTCCAATTAATTAATCTGTTTCATCAAGGGCGGAATCTAATCCAAAAATTCCAACAATAAACAATAACATGAACTTTTTAGATATTAATGCAAATTAATTGTAGTAATTATGTTCTCCATACAAACACCCCCCCCCCCCAAAAAAAAAAAACCAAAAAAGCCTGCTAAACTTCAAGTTTTACCAGATTGCTCGACATGTTGCTGCTACGAGTCTGTCAGGAAATTGGTGTGAAAATAGGACATCACGTAGGATCCCAGCATCATTATTACATATAGATTTATTGTAGTTTAGTTAATTTATATATTGCCTTTCCCTTCATTTGATTGGGCTTATTGTTATATATATATATAGAAACTTTGACGCTGAGTGGAATGTTTCCTGCTGACCAAATATTTTAAGAAATTTGCTGCAAAAGAGTCGCATTGGAGTTGCTGGAAATATAGTTTTATAACATATTTCATATTTGAATATTATGTTTGGATACACTTCTATAAATTATTTCCATGTTTCACTTTTATTTTTACTGAGTCCATAAATATACGTATTACATATTCCCTCTGGTTCTAAACGTAGGATCTAGTTTATAGTAGGATAGGAGGAGTACATTATATGGTCAGCTGAAAATTCATTCCAATTCTACAGCGGTTAGCATCAGCAGTTAAGATTTTTTCCCCCTTTGGAGCAGAGGATCAAAGAACGAAGCCAGAGTAACCATTCCCTCACAACCAAATTTAACAGTCATCTAAGCTTCTGTTCAATTGCATCTATTTCAATTGGAACTGTTTATTGTGGATTCTAAATATAGGGGTTGAATAACTAATTTTTAAATATCATTAAACGTAAATAGATATATCATAAATTAAATGAAAGGCAAAATGAGAAAGGTGCATTAATTCTCCCACTAGCTGCCTCCAGTTCTCTTATATTTTTAGACAAAATAAGAGTCTAAGAATTTTCTTATAAATGGGTCGGAGAAAGAAAAATTTACAAAGGAATTAAAAATAATTCAAATTACAAGGAAGATTGCCTTCATCATTCAACATCTTTCTATAATAAGATGGGAATGATCAAAGGTCCAAAAAGAAATCATTTCTGCCCTAAGAAACTTCGATCATGTTTTGCACTTTGAGATTTCCATAGAAGGCCTTAAGGTGTCCCTAGCGATCTCCTCTGCTCATTTCACTTTGGGGAAATCACATTAATGCATCACTTTTTAATCTTCATTGGGAATCCTGCCAAAAGCAAAAGCAAAATCAGCAACCCAAGTTCTTATATAGCTATCCGATATATATTGCCAGCATTATTGTATCAGATTTAAGTATTGTTAGTTCTAATAGGGGGTGACTTTCCAAATGTGTTTTTTACATTTATTTTCCTTCCATGTCCTACTTCTCACAAAATATATATAAGGGGAATTATAACAAGGTATTAAAAAAGGGGACTTAAGTACTAAGAAGTCTCAATAATAAATAAACAGTATAAACCTGTTATGATTTCTTGCATGCTTATAAATTATTATTAAACTTTCGAGTTATTAAATCTCTTCTTTAGAACCTTATTGTAATTCCCTGTATATATATTTCCATAAAAACTCTTCTATTTTCTCCATTAATATATATGGAGAGAGAGAGAGAGTGTGTGTGTGTGTGTGTGATACCCCTTGGAGGAGTGTTCCAACGAAGCGAGATGGTTCAGGCGTAGGAGTTAAGATCAACGTCTGAGAAGGCAGATTGATTCTTGCACACTGAAATCAACAGATGAATTAATTAATGTATAATAAATAATAGATTAGAGAGCTCCCAATTAACATGGTATATACATAACAGCTTAATAATATTCTTGCTTTTTATCAAGTCCTATTATTCTTCTGTGAATCTAGTAATTACGAGATCTCTTGTGGTCAGAAATTTGAATAATTGATCATTATTCGTCCTCAACATTTCGATGTCCACGTCATCAATCCGGGTTTGAGATGACCTGCATTGATTCAATTCAAATGTTCATATATATATATATATATATATAATTAATAAACGCATAAACAAATTAATTAAACGCATATAAATATATTAAGAAAGACTTTAATTTCAGCATTTAATTAAAATCACCTGATGGCGCTTGAAGCGTTCTGTGTTATAAAATCACTAATATGTAGCCATAAAGGCCACCCCTCAGTTATGCTGCAAATTACCAACAAACAAAACTCAAAATTTTTTGAAATCAAATGAATAAATAAGGAAACAAGCAATAATTAGAAGTGATTTAATTAATTAATTAATTAATTAGCAAATATGTTGTTCTGGTTGCATGTGGCTAGCTTCACATAAGTTGATCACTTACGTCAGACGTGCTGTTCTCTTCCTGTAGTTGAAAATACTCATTCATTTATCGTAACAAATAACAAAACTAGTTTTCTTGATATCCATAAATCAGTTATCTAAGTACTACTTTTGATCTTGTACACACCTTTGCACTGGCAATCACTTTAAAATTCCCTGAATTCCCTACAGCTATACCTCCCTGCATGGATAGCAAAAGATAATCTATTGTAAAACAATAGTCTCTAAAATTATTTCTATATATAATCACTTACATGATGTGATTGAAAGCTAGAATTTGATCTACCTCCCAACATGCGACATGGAATGGATTATGTCGAAGAGGAGACAACGAAAGCTGCGATTGTAACAATGGATCGTTATGTAAGGTACTATCCATGTCACTGGCACGTCCCCTTCTTCCTCTTCTACCTTTTGGCCCTCCATCGTTACTGTCCGCCGCACGCTTTCCTCTTCCTCGAGACGACAAAGACGACGGCGCACCACCTCCATTATAATCATTATGGTCACCGCCGCTGCCGTCATTATTAATAATATCATGATTATTAGTACTGGGTTCTTCAGCAGCCACAGTTTCATCATCATCATCATCATTATTGGCTCTTGAATTTTCTTCAACTGGAGGTATTGAATCCATCACTGTACAACTCGATCTAGATTGAAGCAAGCTCGGTTCTATCATGGCAGAGTAGTAAGAGTGATTTGTAGTATTGATAATGTTGTTGTTGCTACGTGAATTATTAAGGATGCCTTGTTCTTCTGCGGACATCCAATAATTCGCTGCTGCAGGCAATAAGTTGTTGGGAGTATCATTGGTAAAACCTTGGGTATTCAGAGAAGCAGCAATATCGTCATCGTTTGCTCTCAAATTTTGTGAAGGCAATGACGAGGAACAACCTTGTGAATTTAGGAGCTCCTAAATTGAAAAGAACAAAAATGTGTTTATAACTAACGTGATGAACAAAAACATGTGAATCACGCGTGTACACACACACGAATATGCCTGTTTGCAAGTTTGACACACAGAAAATATAGAATTCAAGCCTGCTTGTGTATATGTGTTGATTTAGAATGCAATGCTTCTCTAATATATTGTGGGTGTGATCAAGATGTATAGAGTACAGGTCAAGCTTATATGAATTTCGAATATAGTTTATGGGCCTACATAAACAGTATATGGGTCAATCCTATAAGGATTGGCTATATTATCTTTGAGCCTTAATTCGTTTAATCTAGTTTTAGACGTTCTAGCTGAGCTTATACAAGAAGAAATCTATAAGTACATGCTTTTTGTTGAGGATATGATTCTTTTGATTGAGTTAAGAGAATAAACTTGAGTTATGAAAAATGGTCCTGGAGTTGAAGGGTTTATGCATGAGTAGGAGTAAGATAGAATACATGCATTATAATTTTGATAAGAGGCAAGTTAGTAGTGTTGGAGGTTGAAATGGGAGATCAAATCATTCCTCAAGTGTCAAATTTTAGATATTTGAAATTAATTATACAAAAATAAAAAGGATAAAAATGGTAGAGATGTTAATCATAGAATTCAAGTTAGGTGGTTTAAATAGAGAAAGATTATCATATATATATATATATATATATTTGTGACTGACAAATACCAATAAGGTAAAATGAAATTTCAATCAAACTACTATAAAGGGACAACATGAGAAGGATGTTTGTCATATAAGAAAATACTCCCTCAAGGTCCTTCATATAGGACATATATATATTTGAAGAGTTGGCCTTAGTCATACATATAAGGTTTATTTTTCATATTTATCAATTTTTCCTAATTTACCCCTATTGATACTCCCTCAACAATAATCAAATAGGAGAGGGAAGGAGGGCATTAAAGAAAATGATTATGATGTTTTAAAAAATGCATCTCATATTAACTAACTTTCTTTATGTAATCAAATTAGTTAAATATATCTTATATTAAGGATCGGAGGGAGTATGACATTCGTAATAAACATATACGTTGAAGAGTTGGGGGTGTCATCTATTAAAGAAAAAATAATAGAAAATCATTTGAGGTAGTTCAAACACATTCAAAGAAGGTCATTAGATGTGCCGATAAAGAGAATAGATGATACAACATGGAGTCATCTAAAAAGAGGCAGAGGAAAACTAAGGAGAATGCTCAATAAAGTTAATAGTGAGACTTCTTGTTAACAATCTATATAAAGATTTCCCTATTGACCAAGGACAATAGTGTTGTGTGAGCTATGTAGCTGACTCCACATTATGATATAAGATGAGTTGTTATTGTTATTATTTTTTGGGAAAATAGAACAAATTTTATTATTTCACTGTCAATATGGAAATAAATTACAGCAGAAATTTGAGAAATCGAAACTCGTTTAACTGTATAATATGTATATAGAGAGAGGGAGAGAGAGAGAGGGAGAGGAGTCTTACAGGTAATTGGAGAGCTTGAGCAGGAGTAGTATCCATTGTTGTCAAACTCGCGAGTTGACTCTCCGAGTTTACCGTTTTTACGTTTCTAACTTATAAAATTGAGTCGAGTCATTGGTAAACTCGTGACTTTTGTAAACTCGGTTAAATTCACGAATTTATACACTGAGTTTACCGTTTTTATGTTTCTAGCTTACAAAACTGTGTTAACACACCTTTAAACTCGTGTTAGCTTTTTCAATTTGATTACACTCAACGGCTTTATATATGAATTTTATAGAAATTTCTTTATTAAATACAATAAATTATGAATGTTGATAGATTTAATTTCAATTATTTGGGTTTAAAATATATTTAAATCAAATTGTTGTCAACTTTTTATATTTTTAATTATTTAATTATATACTAATAATATCTATTTAATAATAAAACTAAACTCTTACGAGTTTATGATTCGAGTTCACGATACGAATTTACATCACTATCACGAGTTTGTTTAAACTCGAGAGTTTGACAATCTTGGTAGTATCTGTTATGATAGTGTTTTGATGACTGTTATTTGCTGCAGCTGGTTCATCATCATCCACTAAGCTTGAAATGAAAAAATCGATTCCTTCGACTGAAAGTGAAAAACAAACACACTAGTTTTAACAAAAGGAGATAAAAATATAAGATGTTATATGTATATATAAATATATATATATATATATATATATCTCTCTCTCTCTCTCACACACACATATTATATGAAAAGGAGATGAACAATTAATGAGGGAATGTGAAAGAGAACCTGAAAACAAAGGATCCAAATCTGTAAGAGCTTCGATTGCCTCCTTGAATTTTGGTGCTACTAAAACACTCAATGACCCAATTATTGAAACACCATTATCTTCATCCTCATCTATTGAGTAATTAGTTGCCTATAAACAACGAAACAAGAAAGCTTCTGATCTCAACAAGAGTCTCACAATCAACATGTAGTGAATTTTGAGCTGGTTTGGTTTGTATACTTATGAATCATGCCATGAACATCCCTATATATAATATTGTGGTGTGGATTTACAATTGTGTAAAGTGATATTCTTCCGATCCTCAATATATGACCTATTTAACTAATTTGATTATATTAAAAAAATTAGTTTTTTATGATTAAGAAAATTAGTTCAATTAGTTAATTATATATTCCCTTTATTCTTTTTTATAAGATAGGATTCTTGGGTATGCCATATTCCTTTTTATAAGGGAGGATTAGGGGATATTTGAAATTTTTTTTTGTAAGCGCTCTATTTTATCCTCACTTAATTACAAAAGTTACTTATACCATTATGGTATTTAATTCTCATGTTTGACTAAAGCAGTTCTTATAATATATTCTCTTTCTTCCACATAAATAAAGGCATTTTAGCAGGCAAAAAAATAAAATAAAATAAAGGCATTTTAGGAAATAAAATTCATTTTTTATATATTTATTGCATCTAACTAATTTTAGCCAGCTCTTCGAAGAACCTAATTTAGTTAATTCTATCTTATACTCCCTCTAGTCTTTTTTTTATAAGAGTTCAAAATTTGAATTATCTTAATCATTTTTATAATAGCCCGACAAAAGTTTTCTAAACATCGAATGAATTTTTTCCATTTTAGGCATTCATCTTTTTTCCATACTACATTTTCTTTCCTACTTACTATCATATTACTCTATTTCTCTCTCTTACTTGTCCCCTTATAAATAAGGGCATAATTGAGAAAAGAAGTTCTTTTCATACATAATTATTAGTTTTAACTACTTTTTTAAACCGCATAATTTGATTATTAAACTTTTATATATATAGGATTAGAGGGAGTAAAAAGCAATGGAGAGAGCAATAAATATGACATGTTTTTCCTAAAATACTTATATTTAGGATGGCCTTAGGCTTCAACCTTGGTTGCAAAAGAGGAACACATGACCTTGTTGAGGGAATATTAATAAGGATAGTTTGGGGGAATGACAAATTTATGAGACTACGATCAAGACCGACTCTTCAATTAGGTCCTACATTATAAAGAATCGGAGGAGTATGAGGCTTTTGTATGAATGAATTACCTGTCGGAATATGGGTCTCCATCCAGAACACAGATTAGGCGTTATCACCGAAAGCGTCACACCAAGCTGCATGATGATGATAATGATGCATCAGTAATACATTAACAGCAACACTTACACTAATAATTATACATATTTTCTCTTAAAGATGTAATTACCTTAGCGAAAAACTTAGAAACATGAGAGCAATGAGAGGAGGAAGAGACGGTGTGGGACCCAAAGGGATGACAATCTTGGATCTTAGGCAGGTAAACTTTAATTCTGATATTAGAGGGTTGAGTCGCAGGAACAACAATACAGTGTCTCTCTCCTTCATAATACTCTTCCATTAATCCCTTCCCTATCGGAGGCTTCGGAAACATCTGCTCATTAATTATTAATACACATGCATATATAACCATTAATTAAGTACATACATATGCAAGTTAATTAATCAATTAATGGGATCATGAGGTGAGTTTCATGTATATATACTAACAACGAGAGCCTCAGCCAAAGCATGGACAGTGAAAGGATTAAATGTTCGGTCAGTTCCCTTGAAGGTTTAACTCGATAACTTATTCACGAACTCATCTTCTTTTGATGTCCAGTAGCTAACCTCCACTTGCCATTCTGCATACATATACACACACAAACAAGTGGAAATTTTCTTTTGATTTATGACTATACAATTACAGCATGTATATATATAGCAGTTGGATTTGATGATAAATTAAAAGGTGTAGTACCTGTGGTATCGTCGTTATGTTTGACATTGTACATGATGAGCCCAAACTTCACTTTAGTATGTTTTGCATTCTGAATACGTATAGATAGATAGATAGATACAAGTCATTCAATGGATCTAACATTTTACTTTACTCCTAAATATTATACTAGGCAAATAATATTTATAAGTCACTTCCGGCATGTTTCATACCGATAAAAAAAACCTTAAATCTTATTTATTCTGCCTTAAAATATAATAACTTTTCAAGTTTATTAATATTTAATATATAATATAACTCATGAAAATAAAATCAACATAAAAATAAATTAAGGTAAAAGTGTAGAGTACATTATGTGAAAAATTTAATGAAATGATTAATAAATATAACTAAAATAAACCTTCTCTCTGTAGCCTATAAATAAGACTAGAAGAGTAAGACATAGTTAACTTAATTATAGCTAAAATACACAAAATCTCTATAAATTTTGGATCAGTTGCATGTTTAAATTAAAGACCCTAAAATTTAATGTTTTGACTATCAACTCCCTTGATTTAAGGGTTTTTGCTATTTTAAAATATTTATATTCTTTATCATATTTCATCTCATTTTAAAAAATAACACTTAGCAATTGACATATAATTTGAAGTATGTTTAAATACATAGAGTTAAGGGTTTAGGTTTTAATTATTTTTTAAATACTTAAAATAATTTACAATATTTATTTGACCATGACTTTTTTTTAAACAAAATAAATAATTTTAATTACATGTCAAATGTCAAGTATTTTTTTAAAGCACATGGTATATATTAAAAAAATATAAAAATTATGACATGGCAAAAACTGATAACTTTTAACGGTGATTTTAACGGCAGGTGAATTGATAGTCAAAACATGAAAAATTAGATCCCTTAATTTAAACTTTTAAAGGTTAAGGAAGTAATGTACAATCAACCTCCAAACTTTCCCGGGGTTGAATTTTAGCTTTGACTTATTCATAAAAAGATTAAGAAAATTGGTTAAGCATAGTTGATTATATATTTGTCAATATAGTGTAAAAATTTGTGTCACTCAAAAATACCCATGAGGAGGGGGCCCGGGGGGGCATTGAATAAGATGGGAGACAAAAAAGTAATATTTAGGACAAGATGGGGGTATATATGTAATAAGGCTAAAGAAAATGAACAATATGAATATAAATAAGTCATATATATATATATATATATATATGCTTAGGTAATTAAATGTGTAGATGAAGAATGAAAATTTTTTATTGAAAAAATTAGGAGATTAGGAAAGTTTTATTTATAAACTAAAATGACTCGTATGCATGTTTAATTAGAGGAATACTTACATACTCCAAAAGTGTCACCTCATTTGTACTCTGACTAATTAAAATATAACAACTCATTCCATTTTAATCCCACATGGCTAATGAGTCATTTGAAAAAATTCAAATTTTATGATTTTAAAAAATAACAACTCAAGGGAGGGAATTGAATTTCTTGCTTTTCTAAATTATGAGGTTTATGTTTTTCAAAATCATAAAATTTGAATTTATCTAAATGACTCATAAGTCATGTGGGATTAAAATGAGATGATTTGTTATATTTTAATAAGTCAGAGTACAAATGAAGTGGCGCTTCTAGAGTATGTAAGTATTTCTCACTTAATTAAGGTATTTATAAGTCCATATCTGGTGTTTTAAGTTAATCTATATATTTCTTACCTAAATCTAACTAAAAAGGAAGAAAGAGTCTATCCCGTATCTTAAACTCGTCCATATTAAAAAGAAAAATACCGGTTCTTCTTTCCACTTGCGATAGTAGTACCTGCATATAATTAAGTGAAATGAAAATTATCATATAGAGAGAATCTGATAAATGAAAACATGCCTAGTTTATACACGCAAGTGAATTAATGAAGTTGCTATTGTATTTGAAAGCATCTGAAGAGAATCAAAACTCAGAACTGCACACATACGTCTCAGCCAATCATTCAATTAATAATCAACATTTCAATCCAGAGAGAGGAAAGATTAATCTAAGCAAGACATATAAGTGATATAACATATACGTGTGTGTACACATTATAATTGACAACTAATAACTAGATTGAAAATGGTTATATACAAACAACTATACATACATACATATATATAATTAGGGTTGATACGCGCGCTTGACCATGAAACGCGTATTAGATTAGTGATTTTGGGTAAAAGTATACCTTTAGTCATTTAATTTTATATGAATTTTCAATTTGGTTCCTTAACATTTAAAAAAATGTCTTCTACCATGATTTTTACTAACATTGAAGCTTCATATAGTTCATAATAAATCAACAAAATCAAAACCTTGAAATCTTGTCCCATATATTCTTTGATAGTTTGACTAATATTCCCTCCGATCTTATTTAGAAGCAACTTTAACATTTAAAAAAATGTCTTCTACCATGATTTTTACTAACATTGAAGCTTCATATAGTTCATACTAAACAACAAAATCAAAACCTGGAAATCTTGTCCCATATATTCTTTGACAGTTTGACTAATACTCCCTCCGGTCCTATTTATAAGCAACTTTCCTCTTGATTGGGTAAAACAAACTAGTAGTTAAAAATAATAAGTGTGTCAAAAATACCATATTTTTTTTCCATATATGCCCCTATTTATGAAAAGAGTATAGGAGAGAGAATAAATAAAAAGTATGAGATAATGAGTATAAGATATGAGAAAGAATGAGTATTTAATAAGGGTAAAATAGGAAAAAGAAGCTTATATTAATTTCAAACAAAAAGTGAAAGTTGCTTATAAAAAGGGCCAGCCCTATAAAAGAGAAAGTTGCATATAAATAGGACCGAAGGGAGTAGCAAATTAGCAATTAATATATTTTTTTAATAAAAGGCAATTACTCCTCTAGTCCTATTTATAAGTCACATGCATCTTCCAACATGTTTTACACAAACAAAGCAAAACATTAAACATCATTAACTCAGCCTTAAAATTTAACAACTTTCCAACTTTAACCCTACTTAATATACACTTACGTAATAATAAATGAAGGATAAAATTATACATATCTTAAAAAAATAATTTATAAATAGGACTAAAATAAACCTTCTTTATGCCTTATATACCTTATAAACAGGCCAGAGGGGAGTAATTAATTAATTAGATGACTGTATGTCTGTATCCGTATTGGAAGTAGTTAATATGACTGGGGAACAGTGTTCAGTTTGATTGCATACATCTGAATTGAATGTATCTGTATCCAATGACACAGTACTAAAGAAAGTCAATTCTCTGCGTGTGAACCCATTACTTCAAATCCCTAGCTACTTATTATTTCATCATTCATGAACTTAATTAATTAGTTTCATTGTTGGAAAGATAAGTTTAATCTGTCAGTAAACTTGAGCTATTCTCTGAGTAGATCAACATCTTCATCATTTCATACCACAAATCCACAACTAACACCAAAAGAGAAGTGTCAACACCCGTTTCTATTTTGATATGCGCAGGGCAATAATGAACAAGTTCTATAGGTAAACAGAAAAGTACAGTTATACTGATAATAAGTATTTGTTTACAGACAGTCATTAACAAAGCAGACATCGATAATAATGACAAATAAGTACAGAATGTTCCAAAACTATTTCACATACAGACTATATACAACCACTGTATTCATCTTAGGAAACGTGCCCGTCAGTTTCCCTTCTCTGCATCCTTGGCTTTCGAGCCATTGGCACTCGCTGAGACATTTGGATTAGAAAAAGGGGTGAGATTCAAAGGAATCTCAATAGAAACATACAATCAACACATAAAATGCGAAAATTAAATATGCAATACACCGTATCAAGTAAAATGAAAACTCATATCATTCGTGTGTGTACACAAAATTCAGGGCCAACTAACCCATTGAAACCCCTACATGTACCTCAGCTAGGTCCTAGACCACATCTAGGTAAGACTAGTGTACCTCAGCTAGGTCCTAGACCACATCTAGGTAATGTGCCTTTAGCATGTGTTCAAGTCACAAAATACAGTAACATGCATCATACAAATAATCACATAGTATATGAGAGATAGTAGTTCCTACCTCGAAGTTCTATCGACCCCTTTTTGTGTGCCTCATGAAACGTGTCGATTTTCGACTCCCGATTCGGTCCTAAAATATTAAATGTACAAGAAATATGTTATAACCTATCCAAGTATCATTTTAGACACTTCCATAGTGTTTCTTGTGATTATATTATCCTATGGTGAAAATTTACCAAAATGCCCCTGGGACCTCGGCCCAGCCCCACCGTACCCGGCCCGATGGCACGTTTTCTCAAATTTTTGACTAAGGTTATCCTAACGTATTTTCGTTCAAGGAATTCATTTCCGGACTCAAAATTATCAAATTCAATGTAAAATTACGAAATTGCCCTTGGCAGCCCTACTTTTAGGGTTTTAGGGGCGTTTCCGTAATTATGCTTTCTCGGCATTTTCTGAAAAAGTGCCCAACTGTAACCCCACCTATTTTTTGCCCACTGAATCCAATGGAATCATCAAATCATTGAAAATCCAACTCTAAGGCCCTCAAACATCCATGGCCGAAATTATAGTGTTTTCCGAGAAAAATCAGGATTTTACGATTTCGACTCCGTAAACGTGTTCCTTTCTACTCCTAACCACTTTATTAACTATTTAATTGAGTTATAACAACCATTTGAACTAAAATTGGGCAACATAACCCTTAGGCACACACTTTTCCAAAATTTAAAACAAATGGCAATCCGGCGAAATTTCACCGATTAAATTGCCCTGATTGAACCATATTTTTATATGAATTTTCCATGATTAATTTGGGATTTTAATGTATTTTCTGGGACATTATTACATTATTAAGCATTAATTTTGGTTAGGGACAATTATTTTGAATTAATGGGAATTAAGGGCAAAATGGTCAAAATTCATTAATTATTTATATTTTTTATTGTCCCTTGAACTTTTGATATTACCTAGTGCTTAATTTTGCATTGTAGGTATTAAAGAAGGAAATTGAGGATTTGGGATGTTCAAATTAATTATTTTGAGGTGAATTGGGCCAAGTGGAAAGAAAGAAAAAAAACAAAGGAACAGAATAGGCCTAATTAGCTGAAACCCAGACGGATATCAGCTGAAAAAAAAAGACAAAACAGAAGCAAGTGGGCCGACTGGAACAGGCCCAAAAATATTTTTTAAAAAAAAGAGATAGATCCGGCTTGGTGTGGATATGCTATTTGGATATAGGGGGACCCGATAGAGACGCGGCTGAGGGAATGATATAGGAGGGAACAGCGCCGCAACAGGAGATGATCTTCTTCACATTGGATCACCATCATCGTCGCCGGTGGCTTCCACTTCCACCACCAAAGCCGCCGGCGACATTCACAATGTCACCACTATGAACGGAGCTGGGAATGGAAGACACAGAAGCAGTGGTGGAGCAAAGAAAAAGGGTGAACCAGAGAGCTTGAGAGAGTGGGAGATAACTTGAGAGGAGAGGGAAAGAGACGGACAATACCACCACTGTCGAAGACTTCCCACAGTCCATCGAATTACAGTTCACCACCGTCGCTCCTCCTCCTTGCTTTACCACCATGTCTCTGTTCTCAGACTACAGCCTCCCACGGCCCTCAACACAGCCATCTTTCGTCTATCATTTCTTCCTCCACTTCCATATACCACTCTCTCCACCAATCTTCACCATCACCTGAAAGCTCTACTGCCAGAAGCTACAGTCAGGAAATCACAGCTGTGGCTTCCTCTATTTTGTGTTTTTTTTTTTGTTCAAATCCAGCCTTATTTTTAATTGGTTTAATGCTAATTAATTTCTTTAATTAGGGTTTCATATGGCTGGATGTTTGAATCCTAGAATGATTATATTTCTTGAATCCATGGCTGTGAGTGGCTGATTCCTTTGCCTCTTGGGATGGAGATTTGTGCTTGAGTTTATTGGACTACATAGGGGAGTTTTTCTATCATTCCATTTATCTAGAATTATATATTAATTGCCTAGTTTTAGGAATTATTGTGTATGATTCTGGAACTGAGATTGATGTTAATTGTCTCTGTTGGTTTTATATTTGTGATTGGATTGGATTTTTGTTGCTTGTTGAATTTATATATATATTTCCTTATTGATTCAATGAAATTGTACTTTCTACGTGTTATTGTTAGATTGTATAATTGAATTTGATTAATTGAGTGTCGTGTTATCATATTCATATTAAGAGGAAATAAGTTATAATTATCCATTTTAATTGCACTCTAAGTGGTTCCTAATAGTGCCTTAAGAGATAGTTACTAGCTGCGTTCGCAGGGCGTTCGCAGGAGTAACTATTAATTAAGAACACTAGACCCGAGTGATCGTTTAGGGTGTTGCTTTCAAGACTTAGAGAGAATTAACTCCCATAATCTTTTTGAGTAAGGATTGTCACTTCTTCATTACCAAGAGCATTCATCATTCATATTTTCCACTCCATACCATTCCATTCACTTTTACTCATTCTCCATTTTTATAAGCAAAATACCAAAAATATTAGATTAGCTTTTAATTAACAATTGCATTTTCTTTTAATTATTAATTTCAAAAATCCAAAAATCATTTTCCCCTTGTTTTAATTGCATTTGCATGATAATTAGTTTACTTAGGTAGTTCAATAAAAGCTCCTCAAGTGAGACGACCCGAGTGTTGTATTATACTGTAATTCTTGGTTTAAAAATATTTTGCATTTGACCCCAAGGCGTAAAGACACGGTCAAATCATGCCCACAGCAGCCAGAATAGTTAATATACGAAGGTTTGGAAGTTACCTCAAGCTCCCACTAGCTTTTCTTGCTCTTGGCTGAAAACCCTAACTTTTAGAACACCAAATTTGAGCTTTCCAAACCTTGAATAACATAGTAGAGTAGCTTAGGAATGGAATTATACTTATTAGGAACCGATTTACCGAAGAAATCACTTATCTTTGTAAGTTTTTCTTCTTTTTCTCTCTCTAGAATTTCACACTTTCTCTCACTAGTTCAGATCTGGTTGGGCATGAAAATGAGCTGAGGAAGATGATGGTAAAGTGTTTTTATTATATTATATGATTTTTTTAATGATTTATGGAATTTCTAAAAATTCCAAAATCAATTTTATGTACATAAACCCTATGTGCATGTAACTAAGCTCATTAAGCCTAACCAATATTTCCTTCCTCTTGCAATGTGTAGGAGACACCTAGGGGTCCCTCCCTATGGTCTCAATTGGCTTCAAAATTTGTTCCGGTTATGTATACACGTAAATTCTCAATTTTGGCAAAAATGCACTTTTTGCTCAAATTTTTCATAATTTCATATTAAATTGACCAAAATATTCTAAATATATTTTTAACCTTTATTTTCCTTAATTAATTGAAATTAACTTCAATGAATTGGAAAATAATTTATTTTGTGCTTTTTTTGGCAAAATTACGATTTTGCCATTACCTTTCTAATCCAATTTCTTTTCTTATTTTTCTTTGGCCAATTCCATCTATTTTTGGATCAAATATTTTCTCTAATATTCCTTCATTTTTGGACCTTAATATTGGGCTTTTTAAATTACCCAAATTAATTCCTTAATTATTTTTGCCCAATTTCTCATGAAATTGAACATTTATAAATTCATAAATTCCAAATTCATGAATATTCACCATTTTATTGAATTTCTCAAATATTTACAATACTTTTGGTGAATATAAATTTTGGGGTGTTACAAGAAGCAGACTAATTCAATGGAAAGAAAAAAAAAATCAGACAAAAGAATTAAGAGAAAAGAAAAACCCCATAGGCAAAAATATGGTGGAATGAGGACAAATAATATTTAAGAGAAATAAATCTTAAAAGCCGGCCTGCCCCTGGAGTTAGAGAGTCCAAAAGGGCTTATAAGGCTTTTGCTACAAGGTAATCTTCCCGATGTGTGACTATACTCATGACAAATTCACATGAACTTGGTCTAAAAAATTTAGATGCAATAATTGGGAGGGAGAGAATCATGGACCTCACGATTTTCTCGACGAAATTGGAGAAAATGTTAGGCCAGTGAGGCCCCATGGATTTGCTTCCATCCACAACCAGCATCAACCACTTCTGATCCATAAGTGGATGACTGTCTCTTCAGAGTTAGAGAGACATTGATAGATTTGAAACAAAGACAGATAGAGAAGATGAAGGATTCAAGAGAAAGAAGAAAGTGATATGAAGGGCTACTTATTGAGAAAACTAGAGATCTCTCTCTGATTTGATTATGCCTATCACTATTGGTTTCTTATAGAGCTTCACAATTGTGCATGTTATGCCCAATGGCTTGGCTAGTTTTTGAAACGTATATACTACCTCCGGTCCTAAATATAGGACATAGTTTGTAGTGCAATTGTATTACAAATTATGTCCTATATTTAGGACCGGAGGGAGTATTTCTCTTCTGACTCACTTCACAATGCCATCAGTTAGATCTGTCTTAACTTTTGACCATTAGATTATTTGGACGATTTAGATCATGCAATATAGTGGAGGGCAAAGATAAAAGTAGGATGACTGGTCAACCACATGATAAGATCTAAACCGTTCAAATAAATCCAATGGTTGAAATTGATTACACTACAAAAAAACATCAAATTTGCGACGGAATCAAATTCCGTCAGAAAATTTTCCGACGGAAATTTTTCCGTCGCAAAATTTGCCACGGAAAATATTCCGTCGGAAATTGAGAGGGAATTTCCGACGGAATTAAATTCCGTCGGAAATTCCCTCGCAATTTCCCGACAGAATTTCAGACGGAATTGAATTCCGTCTCAATTTCCGACGGAATTGAATTCCGTCAGAAATTCCCTCTCAATTACCGAAAAATTTATTATTTTTAATTAATATTTTAAAAATTTAAAAATATTAATTAAAATTCCGTGGAAAAATTTAAAAATTATTTTTTAATTATTCAATATTTTAAAATTTATTTAATTTAATTTAAAAAAATTATTTTTATAAAATTTATTATTTTTAATTTAATTTTTATTATTATTTTCTGATTTCTAAAATATTTTTAATTTTCAATCGTAGGTTTTGGTCCTTATAGGGGCAAAATAGTCATATAAAAAATAAAATTTATTAGTTATTAATTAATATTAGTAAATAAAATATTAGGTAATAATTACTTATTAGTTATTAATTAATGTTAATAAAAATTTAATTTTAGAAATTAAAAAAAATATGCACATAAGATTATATATATAATTGTGTGTAATAATAGAACACCAAAGCAGTCGAGCTCATCCGGTAAGGCATCGTGCACGTACGGACGAGGTCGTGGGTTCGAACCAAAGGATAGGCAAGTTGAGTTGCATTTCCAGGAAATATGAGGTTGCGACACGTGGCGGAGGGAGGTTGTGACACGTGGCAGACAGAGGTTGCGACACGTGGCGGATCTGGGGGTCGACGACAAGGTGGATGCCGCCGGAGATGCCACGCGCTGTCGCCGGCGATGAGGGGGCGGTTGCCGGAGTTGCCAAGTGGATTTTTAAAATTTAAAAAAAAAAAAATTTTTGCGACGGAATTTCCGACGGACATGAATTCCGTCGGAAGTTCCGACAGAATATTCCGTCGGAAATTGAGAGGGAATTTGCGACGGAATATTCCGTCGGAAATTGAGAGGGAATTTGCGACGGAATAAATTCCGTCTCAAATTTCCGTCTCAAATTCCGTCGCAAATTCCATCGGAAATTGCGACGGAAATAAATTCCGTCGGAAATTTCCGACAGAATTTGAATTCCGTCGGAAAATTTTTTGTGACGCTATTATTACCTACGGAATCAATTCCGTCGCAAATTCCGTCGGAAATCAATTTCGTCGCAAATTCAGTGTTTTTTTGTAGTGTTATTTCATAGATGATTTGTGTTAATTTCTTTTGCTGTGGGTATATTGTTCAATGTATAGTAGAAAACACAGCTACTGATATTAATGTCACTTAATGACAGTAAATAATATTTTTAATATGCCAAAAGCATTTGATCTCGGTTGACTGTTTCTTTTAATTTTTGAATAGGCTATAAGAAAAAAGGTTGTTTCAACTAAACTTACACTGTACAAAAAAAAAAAAAAAAAGGTCCGTGCCAAGTTCCTTTTTGCTTTGGTAGTGATGGCAGAAACTATCTACTCCAGTAATCTTTAATATAATATATATATATATAGATATATATATATATATATAATCTAACTGAAAAGTTTGTTATGGTCATAAATATAAGATTTATTTTTCATATTTATCTTTTCTTTCTCAAATTACTTGTGTAGATACTCCAACAATATATTAATCACCTCTGAGTAATTCAGTTTTAAGCAAGGGTAGTTTAGTAAAATCATCATATTTATTATAATAAAATATTTAACTATCTTCTTTATCCTAATCAAATTAATTAGTGTTTGCATGTTTGGATTAATGGTGAGAAAAGTAGTTTTTTTTCTTAATATGACTTTTGCAAACTTAAAATAGGATAGAAATCTGATTGTATAATGTAATTCATGATTGAATCGGCTTTTGTGAAAAAGTTCGTTGAACAAACTATATTTTGTTTGGAAATGAAAAGGTAAGTTTAGTTATAAAATAACTGAAGGTGAAATAAGTTTGGGAGAATTGCTAAAAAAGACCTTATGAACAACTTATTTGCTAAATAGGATCTGGGAAGATATCTTACACATGGAGGGAAGATTTTTGTACACGTAGGGAAGATTTTTGCACACAGGGAAGATCATCTGCACACGAGGGAAGATATTCTGCACACGTGGAAGATAATCTGCACGCGAAGGTCCCATTTAGCAAATAAGTTGCCAATGAGGGATTTTTTCACAATTTTCCCAATAAGTTTTATTAAATAATATTACCTTTGGTCTTTAATATAAGATTTAGTTTATTGTGTACATATTACACAATAAACTAAATCTTATATTAAGAATCAAAAGTAGTACATATTTATATTATATTTATATTCAGAAAATTCTGAGCATTGATGCTCTACGTATACAAATTTTTTACAGTTTCGGTACTCTATTTATACAAATTCTGTGTAATATGTAATATATTACACAATAAATTTCTAACGTTTTTTTCCCATTTTCTCTAAAATTTATTATTTAATTTTTTCCCTTCTTTAGATGCTTTTACAAAGATAAAACTATTATTAGGTCTTTTGAAGAAATTTTATTTTTTCCTTTTAAAGCAAGGTAGGACCCACCTCAAGAGCAATCTCTTAGCTTTTTTTTTTTTTTTTTTCCCTATATGAAGAATTTTAGGAAAGGAGTTAGGCTCACCCGCGATCCAAAGGCAAAGCTTCAAGTTGGGATGCCTCCCCCAACGCCTCGACTGGACCATAACTAAGTAGATTTCCTCGAGATCGAACCCTCTCCTATTGATAAGAGTGTCCGACCCCTTCACCAGCCGAATCCAAGGGCGAGGGGTCTCTTACCTTTTCTTATAATGGTCCTCTTCTCTCTCCACATTAAACAAAACAGCAACAAAGTTTGGCTTTTGTTTTAACATGACTTTTCCATC
The DNA here is from genome assembly GCA_963210345.1 of Inga oerstediana. Taxonomy (NCBI): domain Eukaryota; kingdom Viridiplantae; phylum Streptophyta; class Magnoliopsida; order Fabales; family Fabaceae; genus Inga; species Inga oerstediana. Next base: position 72,866,180 of record OY723399.1, on the reverse strand, counting down.
AATAGCCCAATTGCTCCATCGTGAATCCAAGCAGTTTCACAAGAACGCAACTCATGCTTTTTCCTCTAGTTGCACGATTGGGATGGCCAAGCACCATCCCAAACGTAACCTTAAATGGTTTTTAATTACATTAAGGACAGGAGGAGTATCATAGCAGCAAGCACACCGAGCATAGAAGTGTTATAAGAGACGGATTTGGTGGATTCCTCATTTCAGCTTCCTCAGTGTCAATGGAGGCATATTAACAGTAACAGTGTTAAGGAGGAGTTGCAAATTTATTTTTTAAAACATAAACAAAAATCTTTACACCATCCCCATTAGATCACAATTTACAATAATTAATTTCCCTCAATTGACACTCAATTGGAAAGACCAAATCCGTTCAGAGATACCCCCAACACAAGGTCAAAAACTATTGGTTACTCCCTCTGTATCTGAACGTATAGAAGCTAGACAGAGATTGAAAAAATTAGTTGAGTTAGTAATTTATTTAAGAAAAAATATATGTTGTTTTTTGTAAAATACATCTCCTAATCATTTACATTAAAACTATTCCCATATGTACAACCTCCTTAACATGTACAATCAATAATATGGAGTGTTTTGGGGGAAAATAAAAATTTGGAAGGCGAAGTGGATTGATATTTTAAATTCAAAATCAAAACCAACCTCTCTATTAAATCTTAAATGTAGGACCGGAGAGATTACTACACAGAGACAGTATGTGCAGCTAGAGTTGAAAGGAAATAGTGGCAACTCATACCGCTGGGAAAGAGAATCAAATAACCACCATAAAAGCAATTGATGAGCAACTTTTTGAAAGTTTTGGCCCCGAAGTGAACATATAGGCTACTTAATTGAGCATTCGGGTAAAAATTGCGAAGGTGATAAATTTTTTAATATTTGATTCCAAATCAGTTGATACCTATAGTGTACTACCTCGAGTTTTTAATATAAGATCTAGATAACTAATTTTTGGATATTAAAAAAATTAATTAAGTTAGTTATTTATAACAAATAAATGTTAGTTTTCCTAAAATAGCCTATTTAATTATGTGCATTGGAATTACCTTTAATGGAAACCCCTTATTATATGTGTGTATAATTCAATAGCGATATTTTGGGAAAACAATAATAAATTTGAAAATAGGCTAGAGTCTTATATTTAAGATAAAAATAAATCCCTTGTCTAACCCCTATATTTAGGATAGGAGAGAGTACTGGTAACATTTGATTCCACATCTGTTAAGCATAGGCTTGGTGAAGTTCAAAAGATAAAACATGCACCGAGCAGTACTTAATCAAAATCCTTTCACAAAAAAGATTAAAAAATAATAACTTTACTCTCCCCTTTTTTAAAATAGAACCTATTTATCTAATTTGATTATATTACAGAAGTTAGTTAAGTTAGTTAATATGACATGTGTTTTCTAAAACACCCTACTTTTCTTTCATTAATTATTTCATTCCCTTTCATCCTTGATTATAATTGAGAAAGCATCAATAAGGATAAATTAGAAAAAAAAATTTACCAATATTATAAATAGGTCTTACATTTCAAACTAAAATCAACTTCCTAAATATAGGTCTTATATTAAGGACAAGAAGGAGTACCATTTTTTCCTTATATCGCTCACCTTCTAGATTACTTTCAGAGCGACTCTCTTTTGCACGGACATATATAAATAGAATTAAGGGTTATCTCATGCAAGTGACACAGATGATCAAATACATCTCAAAGTCAAATATCTTGAATGTAACAGTAATTGAATCAACATAAAAACTTGGCTGTAAGTCCTTCATTTTTCAAATTTATCGATCTTAGACTTTCAGGTATATCTATGAAAGATTTTTTGAAATAATAATACTAATATTTTCTGAATATAAGAAAACTTCCTTATGTATGTTCAGTAATTAAATCAACTAGATGGTACTCCCCGCCTGCCGTATGTTGCACGAGCCAAAAATTATGATATGTAACACAATTTAGATACCATATAGATGAAATAAGGATTAAGGGTGAATCGAACAACTGAAATGTTTGTCTAATTTCATCTAGTGCCTTGAACTATTTTGTGGTACGATTTTGCCTTTAATGTATTAAAAGATGATCAATTTCACCTTATATTAACACTCCCACAAACGTCCATTTGCTATGGTTGACAGATAAGCATTTCTCTGGCCAAAAAAAAAAAAAAGGCAGATAAGCATTTGAATTACAGCCATGGATGGAGTTTAACAAAACAAAAAAAAAACTTATTGAGACATTTTTTGTCCTGTCATCTGCCAACTAAGCTTTCATGGGTCAAATTCCAGTGTAGTAAATAATATTTACACTACTACATATTAGCACATAGCTACTGCTCCATACTTAATGGTTTTCATGAAACCGTGAAATATACAAAGGCGGAGTTAAGGGAGTGAAATAGATAACGGTTATTTAAAAGAACTGTTAAGTATATGAGACAATATTTAAAGGTTTTATATGTGCACCGTGATATATAAGTTTGGTTTTTTTCAGCAAAAAAAAAAAAAATAGTATCATTTAATTGACGGTTGTATGTAAAACACCATTAAATATATAGTATCAATATTTGACAGTTTTATAAGACCTCCATGATATATAATTAATTTTTTTTTTTAGGAAAAAATGGCATTGTTTACTTGATAGTTGTATGTAAAACACCGTTAAATATATGCTTTCAAAATATGACGATTGTTTATTAAAATACTGTGAAACTTATATAGATGACTGTTGTTTAAAATAAACGTTAAATATAGGGTATTAAAATCCCATTCCAACCCTCTTCTGTCACGATTTCAAAATTCCCAAAATTTCTCCATGCTCTTAGTTAACAGCTTTAAACAGTCTTTTCCGGCATCCCTACCATTATTTCCCTCTCTATTGCTAGCAAAATCGTGATTTTCCTCTTTCCCACTTCCATGGCTGTCTGTGAAGGTGTTCATGGCTTGTTTTGGGTTCTGGGTTCTTCGAAGTTCTAAAAGTTTCACGCCGATTCATATAAAAGTGAGAAATTTCTGCCCTGAACTAGAGTTAAGATTCAAACTTGATGCTACATTTGATTATGCGTTGAGAAATTCTGGGTTCTGGTTTTATGGTTCTTCGAAACTCATGAACTTATATATGCTTGTTGCTCTATTCTGGCTGGTGGATAGAATGTACAAAACCCTTTCCGTTTTGAGTTTAATCAGGTGGTTCCATGAATTGACATTTATATGATGCAAAAGGTTTCAATTAGCCATTCCATATCTTTAAAGTTTGAGACTAGCTATTGCACTCATCAATTTGACTTGAAGTTTGTAAATTGACCACATGGTCATGAACTTTCATGCCAAATTTTATATTTTGGCTGCAGCATTTTCAACTTGAGAAATTTGGGTAATCTAGTTGTGCATATAGATTTCACTTTCTAAGTTGAGGAATTGCCTAGTTGGTTATGATTTTGCACGAGATTGTGATGTTAAAACTAAATTTAGCTTGTGCCTATGGAAGTGGTTAATTGGCTTGATTTTGAAGTTAAAAAAAAAAAACTGTTCCCGCTATGATAAACAGTTTAGCGTGTTGTATGGTTGCAAAGTAAAACTATTTGTGCCAGTAAGCTTGGCTTTGCAAATATTTACCTAAACAATTCCATATTAGAGAAGAAGTTATTGGCTATTGTTCTATGAGATACTATTTTATATTTGTCACATTGACAAATTTGTGAAGTAATATAATCGAGATATAGCATGGAGTGTTGTGGGTTACTGCGAGGCAAAACAAAAAGAGCAACATTGACAATCCTTGGGTGCAGGCGGTTGTCTCAAGAATGGTAAGTATTGATTATTTTGATTCAATTACAATTGAATTGTTTTTATAAAAAAAAGGCATTTAACATTTTATTTTGCTACAGGAGACCTTGAGCCAAGAAGTAGAGCGAGGCAAGCTTCCTGAGGACAAGGATGCCTTGGAAAAGGTGTTAGATCCTGACCATAGTGGTCTTTTCAGTGGTGTTGGCTATGAAGTCGGCAAAAAAGAATACTTTGGAAAGTGGAAGAAGCCGACAAGGATGTCTGATCAGAAGCTTCAACAGTGTATGGAGATGACCGAGATGCTGAATCAGCAAGTTGAAGTACAACAAGCTATTATTGATCAATTCATGAGCCGGGACATAGCGGGGAAGCAGGGAAATGGCTCATACCCCAAGTGCCAACAATAGTTGCACATTCCCCTCTCAGACTCTATTTGAGGTAGTATGACTCACGCCGAAAGCCTATGCTTTATTGATTTGTTTTTCTTTACACTATTAGTATTTTCTCTTTGTTTAGGGCAAGGTGGAGATTGAGTGTGCGGTAGATAGTCTCAAGCAGCATACGGTTGCTACAGGCTGCATGTATAACATATAGGAAGAATATGATTCACAACTCACTTCTCTCCCTCATAATCATGTTAGGGTAGAGCTGAAGATGGCCATCGATCCTAAGTATCCCCTTCCGGTGCCCACCCCTGATGCACATATTGTGGATGGAGATGTACATTGCTTTGTTGTGTAGCCAAACACCTTTATTGTCATGCCATCTAAAACAAGAATGGTATACTATCGTCTTTTAAGCTTGTTAATGCAGTTTATAGTAACTATTTTGCTAACTTGTCAACTTGTTTAGGGAAAGAGGAAGAAGAGCAATCTGGGAGCTCAGTCTGGCCATAATTCACTGTCTTATACATCAAAGAATATGGATGAGCCTCAATCAGTTACTTCACCAGTTTCCAATAGAGATCGGATAGTTCAAGTGTATGTTCGATTCTTAGTTAGGTTCTTAATTTAGGTAGTCTAGATATGGTTTTGCTTTTGGTTTCACTTTTGCTATAATTTGGTTTCTGTTTGGGCTATATAGTAGCCATGTTTGTTACTAGAATGGATCTATATATTTTGGTTTCTATATTTACAGGTATTTGCATATATATATATATATATATATGTAATAACCACAGGGGCTGATAAAAAATGAACCTCAATTTTTTTTAAAAAAATTGTCACCAATACATCATTACACATATATGATGATTGTTTTAAACAACCGAGAAGTATATCAAAATATTTTACGGTTATAAATTAACAACCGTCAATAAACTCATTTCGTATGACCAAAACTACTGTCAAATACTTTACTGTTCATTATTTGAATCATAAAGGATTATAAACTATATTTCATGGTTTTTAGTTAATAGCCGTTGAATATTATTTACTATATTTAACAGTTATTGGATAAAAATAATTAAATATATGACCCTATATATAACGATGATAATTAAACAACACTTAAATATAGGGGCTATATATAACGGTTAACAACTATTAAATATAAATATTTAACACTCGAATATTTAACAACTAAAAACCGTTAAATGTATGTAAAAATAACCATAAAATATAAGTAAATTTGTAGTAGTGTTACTTAAATCAAACCATAGTTCTGGAAACCGGACCGGACCGGCCGGTTCGGCCCGGTAACCGGCGAACCGGCCGGTTGGCCGGTCCGGTTTCCATTTAAAAAAAAAAATTTTTTTTTACTATTTTCTTTAGAATTTCATACCAATAAGCCTAAAATTTCCAATTTCTCACCGGTTTGGTCCCGGTTTAGCTCCGGTTTGGCCTCGGTCTGACCCACTGACCCTTAACCCAGTACTCCTACCGGTTCAGTACCCGGTCCGGGTTTTAATACCTTGAATCAAACTAATGGTGTGTTATCTATTGAGGTGTTATCAAAATAGTTTTGAATACTACTAGAGAGGAACCCTTCCTCCTCCCTTCCTATCATCTTCCCTCCTTTTTTCTTTTTATAACTATTAGGTCAGTATTTGAATACTTCATATTTAATATTTTATAAAATTATTATTAAAACCAGGGACTCTCCCCATGCGTTGCATGGGCCTTTGCATACTACACAATAATATGTCCAAAATTTAAAATTGTGTTTGTGTTTTTCCCTATGGCTGTGCTAATTAGGGGCTCATCTGGCAGTTCGGTGTGTAGTATTATAATTCTATCTGCCTGCCTTGAACCATATAAATAGGACCACAAAAGTTGTTGTTTATCAAAATGAAAGATGATTTATAATCTTCCCTTTAATTAGATTAGAGTCCCATATACGAGATAATGTCACTAATGGATATAAACCAAGCAAGATTGCAAAAGCATAATTATATATCACTACTACAAAAAGGGGCTTTAACCTCCCAAATTTGGCACCTTTAACATCCCAAAACGGGGGGACGTATATACTGGGAGCGTAGTAAGTTGAAACAAAAGACGTCCCAAATGATAGGGACGCCCAGAGTCTGACTTTAGGCGTCCCAAATTACAATTTGGGACGCCTAAAGTCCCCCAGGGTGGGACTTTAGATCTCCCAAATGTCATTTGGGACGTCTAAAAGTTAGATTTTTTTTTATACCATAATTTACATTCTGTATTACCCAACGAATTCAAACTGCAGAAACAGAATAGAAGATGGATTCATAAACCACACTGTCCATTACAAACTGGTAAGGACATCCAGCATTACAATCTTTACGATATATACATACAATAACCTTTCATACAACCTACTACTATATATATCAACAAAAAATAACCAGAAAGTGTCAAAACGCTGTCATCACACAAGTACAAACTGATATAAAATAACAAGTTTACTGCTCTATATGTTGAAGAAGATGTCCAGCCAAAAGATCTCTGATCAAATCAAGGTCTTCACGTAGGTAGGCATCTTCATTATCAAAAATCTGAAAATTAGAAAGTAAGATTTGATGAAATGAATCTCAAGCAAATGAATTAATTAGCATTTCGATTAAAACACCAAAAATATTATCATTTGAGAATGAAGAAGCGATTACCTTTTCAAAATCGCTAGTAATTCCACTTTGAGTTATGTTATACATATAAAGTATAACATAATATCCGCATTCAGTGTGGCCAGGTTGCCGAGGGCACTTTTAATCAAAGGGATGCAATTGGTTGTTAAAATCAATAAAGGTATGTCTAAAAGGACCGTTAATGAAACAATTAGGTAGGATCGAATGTACTTACTATGGGATAAAACCACTTTGGCTTTTTAACAACTGTACCCTCGCGTGACCCACCTAGGATTCTATATGTTTGACAAGCACTATCATGAAAAGCAAAATGAACAGAAATTAGAACCATTCATTTATTTTTGTTGTCAATGAAATACAAACAGAATAACTTACGTGTCGAAGACGGATTTTGTATCTCTGTCTGGCTTTTTACTCAAGGGATCAAACCAATAGACTACGTTGCGGCGGGGACATATAACACACAAAGTCCAGTAGTAACTTTAACAACATGAACACATTAAAATGAAGTTAGATGAGTGAGAAGACAATTATTTATTAAACTTCTTAAATTGACAAAATGTAAATACGAACCGTTGGACAATGGGTGCTAGATAACAACGAAGTTTGGTTTGTGCCATTACGTAGCCGACATAGTGAGTCCTATGCGCCACAGTACAAGTATCCCCTGTCGTATTCGCAGGACATAAGAATCCATACCAATTACTTCTTTCCATATTTGTGCAGAGATCGTGGAAGGTGCTATAATAGAATTAAAATAAGGAATCAATTCTTGAATGTATGAAAACAAAAAACCACTAAATGAATTCTATGGGAAAATTGAAAAAAAACTTACCGGACTGCAAATTTGACCCAGCCCGCATCTATCTCCTCCAACCTGATAAACTGCTTGAGATCTTTATTGTCAATCGTGTAGGGATACTCCACTTGGCCCACAATCCCTGGAGGCATCTTCAAGTCAATCTGTTTAATGCGCTTGTAGATCTGTTGCAGCCGTGCTAAGAAGGGCCATTTGCTCGCAGCTTCGTCATCCTTTTAGAACATCAAAATAAATAGATAAGCAATATAAGCAAATATATAATAAGCACAATCTCAACCATTTAATTTATATTTCAAAAACAAAATAAACCATTCTGTTACAAAAAAAAAACACAGAAAATAAACCAACCTGATCAGGGCGCCCACTAGCTAGTATGTTTGAGAGGTAGAGAAGACGTTGGAGCTCCACGGTGGTGTGCACAACAATGGAAGGACGAAGGTGGAGGAGAGAGCAAAAGTCTACCCACTGTGGAGGAGGTGAGGTTGCAGCAGACACGGTTGCAGCCGTTGAAGAAACAAAGAGGAAGAAGAAGAAGGGAGGAGGGAGGAGTTCAACAAGCTAGGGCCGACGGTGGAGCTTGAACAAGGGAGGAGGGAGGAGTTGAAGAAAAAAAAAACAGAGGAGGGCCGACGGTGTGGGTGGGGAGAGGAGGAAGAAGAGTAAAATTATTGTTGAGAGGATGTGAGGAGAGGGTGTGATAGATGAGAAGACCGCATGTCAGACAAGTGTCTGACATGCGGGTAGGGGACGCCTTTAGGCGTCCCAAATGCCATTTGGGACGCCTAAAGTCCCTATTTTAGGCGTCCCAAATGGCATTTGGGACGCCTAAATCCCAAATGCCATTTGGGACGCCTAAAGTCAGCTCCAGGCGCTAAAAAAAATTTATGAAATTTATATTTCGCGCCAGGAAGCACTTTAGACGTCCCAAATTCAAATTTGGGACGCCTAAAGGTTCCCCTACATATATATAATTACGAAAATGCCACCGCCTCCCTTTTTAACCACCCAATTTTCAATTTGGGACGTCTTTGGGGGTAGTTATATCTCAATTCTGTAGTAGTGTATGTTGCCTCGCCCTTTGTGGCAACCTCAAAAAGGCCTCACTCCTGTCATTGCAAAAAATCAAATTTCCATAAAACAATACCAAGTGCAAATGGAGTCATCCAACTCTTAGTTCCATCACTACACATTTTTAAGATAGAAAGTAGATGTTGAATTATAAAAAGAAAATAATTAATTAAATATGAATTGCTAAATTTTGATACGAATAATTCATAATATTTTGTATAAAGCTAAATCTGGACTATTCAAATGTTTATATTATAGTGAGAAAAAGATGATGCGCATAGAAGAGGAGGGGTTCCTCTCCCTAGCCTTGATGTATACGAAAAAAGTACTTCTGAGTCTAAATGCATCTTAATGCGATGAAATATGTCAAATGACACATGCTGCCGCTTCATCTAACAGCAATTATTATGTGGAACAAATTTATACATCTACTTTCACCTTGCTTGAAGTTATTAATGTTTTTTTAAAAAACAATTTTGTGACAACCTACACTTTTTTTAAAAAAATTTAATTTGATACGTATGTATTTTTCTATCTTAATTAAATCCTTTAACTTGTGTATAAAAAAAAAATCCTTTAAATTTTCTCTATTAGTACTATTAGATCCTATAAGAAGTAAGAAGCTCATGGTGCTAATAGAGTGAAGTTAAATGGTCTAATGTCAATGGTGCTAACGAACACAATTAAATGGTGAGAAATACTTATATTCTCCGAGAGCGCCACCTCATCTGGACTCTGACTAATTAAAATACAACAACTTATCTTATTTTGATCCTACATGGCATATGAGTCATTCGGAGAAATTCAAATTTTATGATTTTATAAAACATAAATTCATAATTTACAAAAAAAAGACGCAATTCCTTCCCATGAGTTGTTGTTTCTTAAAAACATAAAATTTGAATTTCTCTAAATGACTCATCTACCATGTAGAATAAAAATAAGATGAGTTGTTGTATTTTAATTAATCAGAGTACAGATGAGGTGCGCTCCTAGAATATATAAGTATTTCTCTTAAATGATTTAATTAAAAGAGTATAACACATTGATACTAAGGGCATGTTTGGTTCAATCCCATTACATCCTACAATTCAGTCCAATGCGATGCAATATTAATTACAAAGCTAGCATTTGGTTTGATTTTTAAGCAAGGTGCAATGAGCTATTATTTTAACAATTATTTAAAATTAATATATCACACAAAGTCTATTTTACCCTTAATATAGTCTTTTTAAAAAAAATAATTAAGAGCAATCCTATTGTCTCATCGTAACTTTCACGCTATCTCGTCGATGATCATCCGATCGATGGTGATGGTTGTGGTGGTGGAGGATGGTAACGATGCTATGGCTGTGGTGATAACAGTGGCAACAATGGAGGAGGAGGAGGTAGTGGCGGCGATGACAAGGGGGTGGCGGAGAAACAATGGAGGAGGAGGTGGCGACGGCGGCAACGGCGGTGGAGGAGGAGGTACTAATGGTGGGTGGCAGCAATGGTGGAGGTGGTGGCGGCAAGGTTTGGTAGAGGAGGAGGAGGTCGCGGCTGTGATGGAAACGATGGAAGCTGCGGTGATAGAAGAAGAGGAGGTAGTGGTGGTGGGTGGCAACAGCGGGGGTGGAAGAGGAGGTGGTGGCGGCAGCAATAGTGGGGGTGGCAGTAGCAACAGTGGAGGAGGAGAAGGTAGTGGCGGCGGCGGCGGCGAATAAAGGTGATGACGGTAGAGGATTCACTACAAAAAACACTAAATTTCTGATGGAATTTAGAGTTTCTGACGTATTTTCAACGGAAATGGATTTCTGATGGAATGGATTCTGTCGGTAATAATAGTGTGACAAACAAATTTCCAACAGAATTTAGATTCCGTCAGAAATTTTCGAAGGAAATATTTCCGACGGAATATTCCGTCAGAAATTCTCTTACAACTTCTGACAGAATTGAATTCTGTCGGAAATTCCGTCGCAAACTTATTTTTTATTTTTTAAATTTAAAAAGTCATGTGACAACTTCGGCGATTGCCCCCTCATCGCCGGCAGAGGCGTGTGGCAGCTCTGGCGCCGTCCAACTTGTCGTCGGTGCCCAAATCCGCCACATGTTGCAACCTTTTTATTCCTGGAAATGCAACTCAACTTGCCCCTCCTTTGGTTCAAACCCACAACCTCATCTGTACGTGTGTGATGTTTTACCGGATGGGCTCGACTACTTTAGCGTTTTATTATTACGCAATTATATATATATATAATCTTATTGTACATAATCAATTATTTGTAAATATATTTTTTTCTTACATATAAATGTAATAGTAATATAAAATAATTTTATATATTCTTATAATTTTTAATATAAATTAACTTCAAATTAAAAAATATCATCTTAAATAAATTTCATATGACTATATTTTTTCTAATTTCTAAGATTAATTTTTTATTAACATTAATTAATAAATAATAAATAATTATTAACTAACATTGTTTTTACTAATATTAATTAATAACTAATAAATTTTATTTTTTATAAATAAATTTTTATATGACCATTTTGCCTCTATAGGGACCAAAACCTATTATTGAAAATTAAAATATTTTAAAAATTAGAAAATAATAATTAAAAAATAAATTTAAAATTAAACCTAAAACATTAATTAATAAATAATAAATTTTTTAAAAATAATTTTTTAAAATTAAATTTAATTAAAAAATAATATTTTTTAAATTTTCCGACGGAATTGAAATTGGGAGGGAATTTCCGATGGAAGTCAATTCTGTCGGAAATTGAATTCCGTCTCAAATTTCCGTGGCAAAAGACGGAATTTGCCATTGAATATTTTCCGTGGCTAATGGAAAAAATTCTGTTGGAAACTTTTCCGCTGGAATTTAATTCCGTCGGAAATTTCATATTTTTTTGTAGTGAGTTGGAGGAGGTAGTGGCATTGGTGCTTGTGGCGTGACATGATAAGTGAAAATGAGATAAATGAAATGGTTAATATAACTTTTGGTCCCTGAAGTTTGATCCAATTTTGGTTTTGGTCCCTGAAGTTTGAAATCTGTGGTTTTGGTCCTTGAAGTTTCACCCGATTTTGGTTTTGGTCCCTGAAATTTGAAATCGGTGGTTTTGGTCCCTGAAGTTTCACCCGATTTTGGTTTTAGTCCCTCAAGTTTGAAAAGGACTTGGCGACCCAATTAAAAAACCCGACCCAACCCGGAAAAAAAACCAAGTCATTTTCAAACTTGAGGGACCAAAACCAAAATCGGGTGAAACTTTAGGGACCAAAACCACCGATTTCAAACTTCAAGGACCAAAACCAAAATCGGGTGAAACTTCAGGGACCAAAACCACCGATTTCAAACTTGAGGGACCAAATCCAAAATTGTATCAAACTTCAGGGACCAAAAGTTATATTAACCCTAAATGAAATAAAGACACACGAAATTAAAGGATAAGTTGAACTTTTTTAATCATGCAATATGATGGTAATGAGAATTCATAGGAGGAGCGGTATAAATGTGGATTATCAATTTTTTGGTAATTATCGTTACTATGATAAACCCTATTACCATACTAAATAGCAATCAAACATTTTTCTTTTAATAATACAGTCATGATTACTATTACAGACATACAATAGAGTTGAACCAAACGACCTTTAAGTTAAAAACAACACAATGGTTTTCCGCTTTTTGGGCCATCAAGTTATTAATGTTGTTTCTTCACACATTACGTGTTCCATTGAAGGACACATTGTAAGCAGATGAAAATAAATAGCGTTTAAGCAAGTGCTGGCCGATGAAAATATAAAAAATTCATGTTTTTGCTTATTTTCCAACACATTCCAACTAAAGATAATAGCATTAAAGTATGCTAAGTGCTATTATGTCCAAATAAATACCCGGCTGAAAACCAATTGATAAGAAATCGAATTCATAGCAAACTCGAATTCATAGCTAGCTCTGAAAATAAGTTTGTGCAAGTGAATGCATAAAATATTTTTCTTATATCTCTTTATCTTAATTTTTTTGTCATTATGTATTCAATATGTATAAGTCCGGTAAATTTTTTTCTTCTAATTTTATTATCATCAAAACATAAATTATTTTTTTTAAAAAAATTGTATAACTTCTCTAACAAGTTTTTTCCTTAATTGAATATAATATTGTGTGTGTATTATACATAATGCATACCAACTGCTTGCCTCTTAGGGGTGTTCATGAAACCCGAATGCCTGCAATACCCACCCACTACAAAAAAACAGCAAATTACCCACGGAATTCCGTCTCTGAAATCAAATTACCCACGGATTGGGGACGGAAACGGAATTACCGACGGATCACCGACGGAATTTTTTCCGTCTCTAAAAAATCCGTGGCAAATTGATTTACCGACCGAATTTTTATTCCGTCGGAAATTACCAATGGAAAATACCCACGGAAAATTTTCCGTCGGTAATTACCCACGGAAAAAATTCCGTCGGTGATTACCCACGGAAAAAATTCCGTCGGTAATTACCCACAGAATTTTTCCGTGGGTAATTCGTCGGTAATTTAATATTATTTTTTTAAAAAAATTCCACGTGGCAACCTTAAAAGTGGCCGCATGGACATTACCGAAAGCCCCCCACCGCCTGCCTCCGCAAAATTGTTGCATTTTGTGACGAATGTGGGATTTGAACCTTAAACCTTTTGATATGTGTTCTGATGCCTTTGCCAGTTGAGCTGCTTTAACCTTGCGTTATTTATTCACGTAATAATATATATAATGTAATAATTTAAAAATAAATATAATATTAAGATAAATATATATAATTAAATATATATTTATATATAATTATATTTTTCATTTTTTATAATATAAATTTTTTTAATTTCTAATTTCGTTTAAATATTTAATATTAATATAAATATATACAATATTACATATATACTTATAAATAATTATATATTTCGTCTTTTATAATATAAATTTAAAATTTTTAATTTCTTATTTCATTTAAATATTTAATATTAATATAAATATATATAATATTAAATATATATTTATATATTTTGTTTTTATGATATAAAGTTTAAAATATTTAATTTTTTTATTTCATTTAAAATTTTTATTATTAATATTATATATATTTAATATATTATATTAAAAATTAATTTTATAATATTTAAATTTTTATTTGTTATAGATTATTTTTATTTTTATTATTTTATATGAATTATTAAAAGATGATAAAAAAATTATTAGTTTTACCGACGGATTACCCACGAAATTCCGTCGGTAATTTCTCATTCAAATTACCCACGGAATTCCGTGGGTAAGGCGTGAGTAATTACCGACGGAAAAAATTCCGTGGGTAAAAGTCAAATTTACTGACGGAATTTTGATTCCGTCGGAAATTACAGACAGATTACCCGCAGAAAAAATTCCGTGGGTAATTACCGACGGAAATTACCCACGGAAAATTTTCCGTCGGTAATTACCCACGGAAAATTTTTCCGTCTGTCATTAGAGACAGATTACCCACGAAATTCCGTCGGTAATTTCTCATTCAAATTACCCACGGAATTCCGTGGGTAAGGCGTGGGTAATTTCCGACGGAAAAAATTTCGTGGGTAATCCGTCGGTAATTACCCACGGAATTTTTTTCCGTCGGTAATTTTTCCGACGGAAAATCCGTCGGTAAATCGTAGGAAATTACCGACGGAAATAATTCCGTGGGTAATTCCGTCGGTAATAACATGTTTTTTTGTAGTGACCCAAATCCAATGAAAAAATGTCCAGCCTTACAAAATCAACTCATAAATCATTTGAACATTTTCAAGAAGGGCCAAATACCAGGTAGGGCTGAGCACCAGGCATGGTATGTTGCCCTACCCATTTGGCCCTACCCAAAGTGTATATATAATTCTATTTAATATATATAATATACACACACACATGTATTCATTATTTGATAAAATTTAATAAGTATTTACTTACCATTCAATTAGAATATACTAATGAATAAGGATATTTTCTATTTACTCAGAAAATATGCATATTTTTTCATAAACATATTTAATTAAGAAATTGGTCAATTGAGTAGTCAAAAAATAAAGTATTCTTAAATAATAAGAAAATAATATCTACTGAATTGATTTGTTTTATTAGCCCATGAATTGAATATAAACAATAAAATTTAAAAAGGACTATTGCATATGATATGTTTTTGAAGTGTCAAAATATTTTTTTCCTTTTTGGATGATTCTTTATTTTTCAATTTTAGAGTGATTTTCAATCATGGAAGCCCTCCTCGCCCAAGTTGAATATAGGAATTAGTAACTTGATTATAGAGGTTGATAACTTGAGCTCTTCAAGTTGTCACTATGTATACCCAAGTTGTTATTTATTATTCTTAAATTGTCATTATCTATACTTAAGTTTTCAACACTCAACCTTCAAAATTTCATATTCCTACAAAATCACATATTTTTCCTTTTACTAATTTAGTAGACATTAGAGGGTTATGCAATGGCACATGGCGTGAATCATGTCCTAATGCCCAAGTAAGTAATTTGGAACCTCTGGATTCAGATCATTCTCCCCTTCTTCTAAATTCAAATTATATTGGTCTTAGATGTGAAAAAGCCTTCCGTTTTGAATTGAACTGGACTAAGCATTGTGACTATTCTTCACTTATTACGAACAACTAGTCTTCTATGAACTCTGAACAGTTTGATATTGTACATGCCTTCATGTCTAATTTAAATAGAGTTCGAACTATCCTACTAAGATGGAGTCAAAAAACCTTTCCCAATAATCAAAAATTGCTAGCTCAATTAATGGCTGAATTTAAATGTTGTTATGAGGGGGTTTGGGACCGAGCCAATGCTAAAAAGGCTAAAATCATTGCTGCCCAAATTGAGGAGGTATGGACTCGGGAGGAGCTATACTGGTTCCAACGTGCTAAGATAAATTGGCTTACTTAGGGAGATGACAACACAACATTTTTCCATGCCTTGGTAGACCAACACAGAAGAAGAAACAAAATTGTGAGACTAAAAAGGGATGATGGTATTTGGCTTGATGACCCTCAGGATATTAGTTCTTGCTTCTCATCCTTTTATAATAACCTTTTTGCTGGTTGTGGGGAGAGAAATTTTGATTCTGTGCTATCATATGTACCTTCTCTAATTTCTGATGAGGCTAACAACACCCTATAAGCAAGTATTACAGATGAAGAAGTCAAACATGCAGTTTTTGACCTTGGTGGCTTGAAAGCTCCTGAATCAGATGGCTTCCCGGGCATTTTCTACCAACAGTCTTGGGAGACGGTTGGTCCTCAAATTTGTCAATTGGTGCGTTCTTGGTTTAATCAAGATGCTGGACTCAACCTTGTTAACAATACTGATCTGATTTTAATTCCTAAGGTCGATTCTCCTGAAAATGTAGGCCACTTCCGACCTATAAGCTTATGTAACTTTAGCTATAAAGTGTTTTCAAAGATTCTCAGTAACCGGATGAGGGGAATCATGCTAAATATTGTGTCGAAACAGCAACGAGCATTTGTACCGGGTAAAAGTGGATGGGGTTACGTGCTGTGAAATTCACATGGTGAAGTGGTTGATCTATTTTGCCAAACTGGAGAAGCGAGCTCTACTTTTTGTAGTAAAGCTGAGGCATTGCATTCTGTTGTCTTCAGATGCAACAGCCGCTCATTAGGACAAGTACAGGTGGAATCGGATTACTTACCACTAGTGCAGGCTGTCGCTGAAAATGCCACTTGTCCAAATTGGAAAGCAAAGTTATATGTTTCTGATTTGCGTAGTTTATTGGGAAAATACCAGTTAGGTCCCAAGGTACAGAATTAATACCAAAAAAGTCCCTTTGCAAATTCCAATGTCAGAAAAGTCCCTAGGGACTTTTCTGACATCATTTCCCTTTGAACAATTACTAAAATAGCCCCACTTGTATTTACAACTTCATAAGCGGCGTTTACAACTTGGGTGGGAGTGGTTGTAAATGTAGCTTAAAAACTTGTAAAAAGAGCTAAAGGTGTTGTAAACGTAGCAACAAGTGTTGTAACATAAACCATTTAGATTTTCTTTCTCCCAAGTTGTAAACGCCGCTTATGAAGTTGTAAATACAAGTGGGGCTATTTTAGTAATTGTTCAAAGGGAAATGATGTCAGAAAAGTCCCTAGGGACTTTTCTGACATTGGAATTTGCAAAGGGACTTTTTTGGTATTAACTCTGTACCTTGGGACCTAACTGGTATTTTCCCTAGTTTATTCCATTCCAATAGGAACTTTCAGTTAGTTAATGTTCCTAGATCTTGTAATTTGGTCACCGATTGGCTTGCCAAAACTGGTTGTAAGGGGATGTGGCCTTTTGGATGGGACTTTTGTCCTCCATCCCCTCTCTTCTTATTGCAAAAGACAAGGTTGACTGTCGGCAAGGGATTGGCTAATCCTTGCATTTCCCTTAGTAATGAAAAGTTTATTTGTTCAAAAAAAAAATTTAGTAGACATTTTAAGGTTTTAATAATTTAAATGGTATTTTTCTGTCATTTTTCCAAAAATCTTTAGCTTAATGATATAATTTTATATATTTTATTGTTATAATTTTTAATATCTTGAAATGTTTTTATAGTTTGAGTAAACAAGTTGCAAGTTTTATCAACTTATTTAATAGTTTTAAGACAAAATAATTTGAAACAAAATAGATTAAAAGAATTAAAATGAGGTTCACATCAAAATTAAAGGATCAAAGATACATATTCTAACTATTTTTTGATAGTTGATTGATAGAGGTAGTTATTGACCTGTGCGCTTGTCTCGAGGCATGCCCATGATTGCTTTTTATTTTTTAATCCTTCCATTTCTTATTATAAGTAACGAATAACCAAAATATGTTTAATGTTTGAAACGTTGGTTACAATCACTTGGAAACAATAAATCTGTAAAAAAAATATATAATTTGTTCGTCAAGAATACTCTAATTTATGTGGAAGGTAGAGAATGTGTATTGGGAAGAGAATATGTGATGAAGCGAAAATGTGAGAACTAAATGAGTAATATGAGTTATTCAATAGGGTAAAATGGGTAAATAATAAAATTTTCGGACAGCCTCTGAGTGTTTCTTACAAAAGGGAACATGTCATCCCGGTAAAGGATACCAGTGTGTTTTTGGGTAAGTCCTAAATCGCAGTTTCAAAACCATTTTCCGTAAATTGAGATAAACTTCATCTCACATGTTTATCTCGTAAATCATAAAAGATATTCTCCAAAAACTAATTCAAACACACGTGTGAGTTGCTTTTCTCCTCTCACAGTGTGTTTTTGAGTGTTTTTAACCTTTTCTTTTGATGAAACAATTCTCTTGAGAGACATGTGAGTTGCTTCAATAAAATTTGGGTATGCAGATTAGTAATCTGGATGTTTTCATTAGAGTCAGGAATTTGGGCTGGGCCTATGATTTAGAGGCTGAAAATGGAAGCGGGGCTAAAAGGACCAGCCCTTTTAGGCCCGTTTAACTTTTTTTAAAAAAAAATGGGCACGAGGCAATGGGCAGCAAGCATTGGTCAGAGGGTAGAGTTAACCTAACCTAACCCTCATATCAGAAATACTCTCACACTGACTCAGACCTCATTTGAAGCTTATCTTCTTTGATTTTCTTTTTTGTTTTTTTTCATGTATACACCAAAATCCAAATTAGGTGTTATATTATTACTGACATTTGAAGCTTGTAGGCTTGTTTGATTGTGGCTGTGAACTTATTTAATTGGTTATGAACATTAATTATGGTTTGGACTTAAGTTTTAATGTTTGTGTTTTATTAAACTTGAATAATATTTATGTTTTAAATTAGTGTTGATGATATTTATGTTTTAAATTAAGTATTTTAGTCTTTATGAAAATAAGAAACAGAAAAGGAATGACAAAAAAAAAGAAAAAAAAAAGAAAAAAACTTAAACGGGCCTAAAGCCCGGGGGCCTACCTTAAACGGGCCAAGGCCACTCTAAAGGGTACGGATTTGGACTCGGGGCTAAACGGGCTGCCCGTTTAGGCCCGAGCTGGTCACTAGTCGGCCCGTTTTCCCAGCACTAGTTTTCACATGCATGCCGTCACAGCTTCATGCCAAAAAAAAACATAAAGTTAGGAAAAATCACCATAAGGTCCCAAGAACCAAAAAAAAAATACAAAAAATCTTATAACAAATTCCCTTTCAAAAAGGTCTCAAGGACTGTATTGTGATTAATTCTAAACATTAATATTGAATTACTTTGTTGCCCCCATGTGCTATTCTCACAAGCCTCTGTGCAAATTTTAACGACTTCGTCAGCCTATTTCGACAACCTTATTTGCCTACTTTGACAAGTTCATTTTCCTACTTCCACAAGTTATAAAATGGCAAGTTATTGTAACTATTTTAACAAGCCTCTATGATAATTTTGACAAATTCGTCTGCCCATTTTGACAACCTTATTTGCCTACTTTGAGAAGTTCATTTTCCTATTTCCACAAGTTATAAAATAGTAAGTTAACGTGGCTATTTTCACAAGCATTTGTGCCAATTTTGATAAATTTGTCTGCCTATTTTTACAACTTTATTTCCTTACTTTGACATTATCATTTTCCAACTTTCACAGTTTATCAAATGGCAAGTTAATATGGCTATTTTCACAAGCCTCTGGCCAATTTTGAAGAGTTCATCGGCCTATTTTGACAATCTTATTTGTCTACTTTGACAAGTTAATTTTACTACTTTCACAAATTATAAAATGATAAGTTAATGTGTCTGTTTTCGTAAGCCTCTATACCAATTTTGACAAGTTTATCTGCCTATTTAGACAACATTATTTGCTTACTTTAACAAATTCATTTTCTTACTTCCACAAGTTATAAAATGGCAAATTAATGTGGTTATTTTCACAAGCCTCTGTACCAATTTTGACAAATTAGTCTGCCTATTTTGACAACCTTATTTGCCTACTTTGACAAGCGCGCCAACTCCTCCTGTTGCTTCTTTCCTCTTTTTATTCAACTGGGGTAATAAAGTAGTTTCACATTCAGAATTAATCACAATACATTCAGAATTAATCATAATGCTGGAACTTTTTTGATACAAATTTGCTATGAGATCGTTTTATAATTTTTTATGATCCTTGAGACCTCAACGTGATTTTCCCTACAAGCTATGAGCCCAATCAATTACAGCACAATTTGAATTGTTGGAGGAGAGGGAAAAACCGTAACAGATAAGGAGAAAGAGGCTAACAAAACAACTTTAAACAAAATGTCAGGGTCCCAAGGATTTCCCATATCACCCGATCCATATTTATCAATTATCACCAAGGTGAGAAGAACAGAGCAAGAAAAAATGTGTTACCAAAAAGAGGGGAAAAAAAATAACACCCTGCCTGCTTATTCCATTCATCGATTTGGTCAACCGAGAGAAGAGAGCAATCCCCACCCATCCACACACATTACAAACTCAACTCAGCAACCTCTGCTCCTAGGGGCTTAAACACTGCTTCAACTTCTTTCTCATCCACTTCCTCCAAACTTGACGGTTTCCATTTGGGGTTCTGCAAGAGAATCAAACATTACCAATAATGTCAATATATATATATATATATATATAATAAGATCTATTATAAGCCATATTATTCATAAATCATGAACAATATGCTCATTCTTTATACCATTTATAATTGTGTTTAGCTCCCATTGTAGAGTAAAACACACATTAATCACCGTGAATCAGATGAATCTACTTATCAAGCCATAAACAGTACAATCCATTCTTTATCTTGATTACAGTGGACGAGAAAATGTGTTTAGTTCCCGAAATACTTATTGTAGTAGCAAATAGTAAACCACATATTCTAGTAATTTAATGAGAAACAAGTGACTCAAGAAAAGACGGCAAGGCAATCAAGACTCGTTGTACTAGACTACTAGTATACAGAATGAACTATTATATTAGCACAGAAAACTGACTACAATTACTTTCAACTGTAGTAGATACTTGAAACTTCTGAAGAAGGAATCTTATTAGAGCTCCGAAAACAAGCATGGTTTTGCATGATTTGATCAATTATGATACAGTTTCTCTACAGGCCACTCGGAAACAAGTGTGGGAAAACATTCTGTTTTTTCTTACATACGAAACAAGATATGCAATATTTATTATATTCTTTAATAACAACTGTCCTTTTATATTACTTTTTAATTCAAGAGTATAAATAATATTTCTCATAAACAAAAAACACCTAGTTCCCAAGAAACTCATTGTAGTACTAAATAGTAAGCCACACGTTCTAGTAAAGTAATGCAAATAAGTGGCTCAAGAAAAGACGGCAAGGCAATCAATATTCCTTGTACTAGACTACTAGTACGAAGAATGAACTATTACATTAGCACAGAAAACTGACTACAATTACTTTCAACTGTAGGTACTTAAAGCTTCTGAAGAAGGAATCTTATTAGAGCTCAGAAAACAATCATGGTTTTGCATGATTTGATCAATACCTGAAGTATCCCAGCCACATAAATTTTTGGTTACGCCCACACTTATATTCAGATACATAAATTGAATCTCCACTCCGAAACAAGTGTGGAAAAACATTCGTTTTTTCTTGCACACGAAACAAGATATGCAATATGTATCATATTCTTACTATCATTCTTTAATACAATTGTCCTTTTATATTACTTTTTAATTCAAGAGTATAAATAATATTTCTAATAAACAAAAAACACTTCTTTCATTTTATTTTTCTTTCTGAGTGAGGCATGCAGAACCAAACCCATAACTTGCAAAGTGAAGCCGATGCACCCTCACAAGCAACAAGCTTGATAGGCTTATTTTCCTTTCTATCCTATTTCTTTTTGCATGCCAAAGGGTCTCAAGCTAACATGATGGAGTTAGAAGAAGGAACCTGATCCTTGTCCACCAACACGGCTCTAACACCTTCAATAAAATCAGGTCGAACTGCAGACCTTAAGGCAATGCGATACTCAGTTTTCATAACACCGTGCAGCTGAATGTGCAAAAATTAGGCAGCATATAAGATGAGCAATCCCACGAACTATTAAGAGAAAGCTACACATAATGATTCCAACAATTGCATACTCACTGTGGATAACTCATTATCATTTTGTCCAAGTGCAGAGGCCACTCCAGAGAAGTGCTTCTGTGTCAAGCTAAGTGAAAAGGGAGCCCCTTTTCCTATACCTTGGAGGGCTTCATTGGCCCACTCCACAACTAGAAAAAAAAATAGGAAAATGCTATCACAGTTCAGTAACTAAATAAATAAGCAACCAAAAAAAACAAAACTATTTTGAACGCATTTGACAGACAAAATACT
This sequence comes from Inga oerstediana, assembly GCA_963210345.1. NCBI lineage: Eukaryota > Viridiplantae > Streptophyta > Magnoliopsida > Fabales > Fabaceae > Inga > Inga oerstediana. The sequence goes on along the minus strand of OY723399.1, from coordinate 72,844,080 downwards.
CAATGCAGTATGACATCAACAAACATTAGGTCAATAAGCATACCAGTGGGATCATCACTTGATTGGTGCTTTTTAAGCTCTTCAATAGTCTCAGTAACTGATTTGTTTGATCCAAAGGATGAAACTATTTGAGGTAACAGATGCTTCAACTGTGCCTCAGACTCAGGGTTGGACTCGTATCTGGCTAATAGTAATATGATGTCCTGATGCGGGTCTTCAGAACTGTATAATCAATGAACTTAGTTAAGATCTTCATATTTTAAAATTCATGTGTATACTCATAAATACTGAATTCCAGAATCATCTGACATTTTAATATATTTTCAATAAGCATAGAACAAGCTTATGGGGTACCTTGTTAGTGAAATATGTCATGTATGCAGTACTTGACTTATATATCCAAACAAACATGTCTACAAATTATTACATGGACCAAATCTAATCTGAAAATTTAATACAAAGAGTTGTCTTAAAAATACAATGGGCTTCAACATTTCGCAAAGCCCAATAATAAAATCAATGGTTGAGAAACTCCCACAAATATGTACAATGGAAATCCTGTATTTATCGGGTTTCTTTCTTACTTTTCCTAGAGGAAAATACAGTCATAAAAGGACCATGCTGAGACATACAAGGTATGTGCCAAAAGGGCCTCCTTGAATAAAGCTAACTTTCCAGATGGTACATAATGTGTTCCAAGTCCAACATATATAGCATCTGAAGGAGTTGATATCCTTTTTCCAGTCAATCCAAGATAAGCCCCTTCAATTAGACAAGAAAGCAAGTGGTAGAACCTGTCAGTATGACATGCCATACCTGGATACTTCTTGAATTGTCTTGTTGTGAGTATTTTAGGCGCAAAGTTAGGACAAAATAAAGCACAAAAGAACAGGGGGCCAAAAAGGAGGAAGCATACTTTTGCCAACCTTCTGATCTTCATTAGCTTGTCTAATAAATGCAATAAACAAAGATGAACTCTCTAAACTAATGTAACAAAAAAACATACCAACAGATCCTTCTCCTGGACTTTGTGCTGCTATATAAGCAAAACCTACATCTGGGAACAAGCCAATTCCATTTTCTGGCATTGCAAGAAGAGTTCTCTGGAAGGTGACACATAATAAAAATAATTGTTTGCAGTATCTATAATTTTCATTTCAAGTACATATTTAAACATACACTATGACAGAACAAGGCCACCATCACAAGGTCAGCATACCTCTGTTACAATTCGAAAGCGGCCATGACCAGATAAACCAATTCCAAAACCCATTGTTACGCCATCCATGAGACTTATATATGGCTTCTTATACTCAGAAATTTTGCAAATCAAAGAATACTCAGCAGCAAACACCTGAAACATGTGCAAGATGAAGGAAAACACAATTGACATATTGTTAACAAAACTTCTTTAAAAAGATGCAATTTTGCAATTTCTAATCAGAGGAAAAAGGATGAAAATGAGAGGAAATTAAGAAAAAATTATTAATAAATTGAAGTTCAACTTGTCTGCATATAGGAAAAGAAGACAAATACAAAGTCAGAATAAATAAACAAATGGAATCAGAGACTACATGATACTAAAATATCTCTAAATTCAAATTTCCTCCTACGCCTAGAATAAGTTCCATCAATTTGATGTAATATACACTGGAAGATGACTACATTGATGGACAACTAAACAACAGCATGCACAATGATACAACTAAAAAACAGTATACACGATGATGCTCAAATCATCATTTCAATCACATAAAGATATCTTAATACGCTTGAGGTGAAAACAATAATGAAACCTTTGGCACTAGAGGAGTGCCTTTGTCCTTTTGGATTTCAGCAGCAACGCCTTTGATATCCATTCCTGCAAAGATAAACTAAGGTAACTCTCAAACCCTGACCTATCATTCAACGACAAATAGCATGAAATCTCAAGGGGGAAAGAAAAAACTTTAAACCCCGCCCCCAGGGGATAAATACTCTTTGCAAGAAAAACTAACTTCAATACTGTCAGTATAAAACTAACTTCAATGTATGTTAAACAACATACCATGCTTAAATAAAATATTCACCAAAATAGAAGAATATTATAATTTTCTAGATCATTCAATCATACCTGCACAGAAGGCACGAGAAGAGCTGCTATCAACTAGAACACATCTGACTCCGGCATCCGATTCCCATTCATCAAGGTAACCTTTAAATCTTAAATCCATATCTGTTTCACAAATTATCCAAGTCAAGGTAAAGATAAATCTTATAGAATAAGAGAAGTATTTGATTTTAATCCTAAACAAAGATAAATATAAAATCGTAATTGGAAAGCAAAGAAAGAAGCATGCCGTATTCCCAACGCATAAAAACAAACAGTCTATATTCAAAATCTCCAAACATCATTCTTCCTAATGTCGATAAAAAATCCCGACATAATCATCCCCTCCAATGCAAGAAAACTAATATAATTCATCCCACGGGAAACTGCTACTTCTCAGTAAGTCACAAGCTCCATATAGTAATTAATAACAACTGGGTAAAAATCAGCAAGAAGCACGAGAGTTAGAGCGATAACACGACGAAAGAAAGAAAAAGAAAGGAAAGGGAAACCAAGATTCATGGCGTTGAGGGCTTTTGGGCGATCAAGGGTGATAACAGCGACACCGTTGGGGTGAACGCTGCCCTTCACAAACTCTTCGACGGAGGAGGCCATCGCCGAAATGGGACGGAGGAAGGAAGGCGATAATTTCGGGGATTTGGAGAGAGAAGAAGAGTAACAGAGGAATCTGAGAGCACGAAAAGCAGCTCCACCACTTCCAAGTATGCTCCGCATGCTTTTCTGTTGATTGATCACTGTAAATCGGGAAGTCTGTGAAGGGTGATATTTCCCATCCATGACGTTTCTGCCCTTAGTGGTTGGTTAATATTACGGAGATATTCCTTTCATTGATTGTGTCATCGAAGGATAAATTGGGCACACTGCACACAAACGTTCTGCCGATGATATCAGCCACGATAATAATAACTATATAAAGGACAGTCATAATCATAATAATTTTAATAGAAAAATAATCATCATAATAACGTTAAATTGTGGCATTCATGAAAAAGGATCATTTTTAAAAATGTTCATCCTATTATTTTTATAATAATTAATATTTTGCAAATAAAACATACCTTTATTTATATATATCGTATTTGTAATTAATATAGATCTTTTGATTCATCATTATATATAAGTATATGCTAAATAAATTCATTTTTTATTATATTCAATCAAAAAGATTTTTTAATTATACAAATTATATTAAAATAATATGTTAAATTTATTTTTTTAAATATAATTTTGAGTTTCTTACAATTTTATTCAATTTTGGTTTTATTCCTTATAGTTTCAAATCATTACTTTTTGTCTTAATAGTTTTATTCTTTATAGTTTCAAATCATTACTTTTTGCCAAAACTTATTAAAAATACAGGAACCTTTTATCCAAAGCTGGTTTGGTAATGAACGTGGAGAGGTTTTTGTAGTGTTTGAGAATTTTCCAAACCTAGGTTTCAAACCTAAGTTTACGTAACTCGAAACAAAACTCCTCTCACACACTTACCTCGTAAATCGTAAAATCTATTCTCAAAAGCTAATCCAAACACACACAAGTGTTTCAAAGAGCATCAAAGAACAAAAAATCCTGCCGGTTCGACCGGTTGAACTAGGAACTGGTCAGTGGTCCGGTCTAATTTGATCATTAAACCGTCAGAAACTGGTCGGACCGGTCAGAACCGGTTCAAACCGATAAAACCTGTGGTTCAACAGGTTTGACCGGTTTCATTTTTTTTAATTTTTAATTTTTTCTTTTTTAGGGGAAAATGGAAAGGTTGAAGACCAAAATGAAGAGAAAAGTACGTAAAGAAAGAACAAATCTAAAAAAATAAAGAAGATAAAGAAAAAAATTATTTAAAAAGATATAATAATTATATGAAAGGAGATAAAGTATAGGCATTATAACTAATACTAATAGATTTTAAGCTTTTGTTTTTTAAAAAAATCTTCATTTTTATCTATAGAAGTTTAAAAATATATTAATATATATTGCCACTAATAAATTATAATATTTTAATATGACCGGTTCAACTACTGATTGGACCCCGGTTGACTTATTAACCCTTGAACCTGTGCTGTGACCTGTTCATTACCCGGTTCGGTTTTTCATTCCTTGAAGAGCATAGAATAAGTGTCAAAACACAGGCAATAAACCATGAACGTAAAGAGAGAGAAATTTTGAGATTTGGGCGGCAACGGTCATTTACGTCCGACGCGGTGCTCATTGATAATCCGTTGTGGTGCTTCTTCAGGCAATCTGCTTTCCTTGTCTGACGTGGGGCTCTTTCCCGATCTGCTTTGTCCTCTGCAACGGCGTAGAGAGAGAAGCCGACACTACTGAAGGGCGTCGTTTCTAGGCTCTATGTCTGCTGCAGCAATAGGAGCAACTTTAGGAGCTGGAGGATTCTTCTGTTTTGTTGGAGTCACTTGTTAGCCAACAGAAGTTTTCCGTCACAGCTTGTAGAGCAACGGTATTCTAACGTCTCTTTGCCTAACCTGGTTTTATTTCGACTGGATCATCTTTTCTGACACAACCACAAGCTTTGCGCGTAGGTGAGAGGAGCTTTAGAGTGAGAAGTCAAAAGTGAGCCCTGTTTCTTATTAACAGAACAGAGCTTCCTTTAGGTGATGCGTGAATAAGAGAGAAGCTGTGAAAGAGTGCCCCCGGCTCCGGCGTCATCAGAGGAGCATGATGCTATGGTACGGAGTCGAAAGAAAGTTAAGGATGAGGGGGATAAGTACTTTGGACACCAATCCCTACTGCCGAGAATGGAAGATTGGATGATTGATGAAGAGGGTAGGGAAAAGGATCCTACACAACAGAAGAAATCATACAAGAAAGCATGTGTTGATATGCCGATGGCGGAAGACATGTCTGACGAAGAAGATGAATAGTGGCATGGAGATGGATGGAAATCTAGAATTGAGGCCAAAAACACTCCGAGGGGTCCAAATATTGTAGTCTCACCAGAGTTTCGTCAAAAGCTAGCTAAGAAATTGAGTACTTCCCTGATTGTTAGGCTTCTAGGACACATGGTTTATGAAGAACAACTTGGTCGAAAGTTGCAGCAACTGTGGGGTCGAAGGGGCGAGGTAACTACAATAGAAATTGGTTCAGGATATTTCTTGGTTAATCTAGCCAGCGAGGAGGATTTTGAGTTTGCATTGACGGGTAGCCCATGGTTATACATGAAACATTACTTAGCTGTACAACCATGGAAACCCAAATCCGATCCTGATGCCGGGGAGGTGCAGAAGATAGCTGTATGGGTACGTATTCCTAAGTTTCTAGTAGATTTTTATGATAACGGTGTCTTATATGTGGTGGGTAGTCAAATTGGAAGGGTTCTTAAGGTGAATAATAATACATTGAAATAAACCAAAGGTCATTTCGCTTGACTATGTGTTGAGATAGATTTGAATTCCTTGTTGCTTCTATAATTGATGATTAATGGCAAGGAAAAAAAATAGTGTGCAAGGGACTACACCTGATATGTTTCGCACGTAGGAAGTATGGGCATGGGTCTGAACATTGTGTATATAAGAAAGAAACTGAAGCTTTGGGCGTACGAGTTTTGGAGAATAAGTGTGAAGGGCAAACAGCGGAACCAATGAAGACTAGCCACAATCAAGTAGCCACGACTTTATGGTGAATGGATGGTGGCACCTAGGCGGTGCAGGTTGCAGCGTGGTACTGGAGGAGAGTTAAATGTTAGCCGGGAAAGGGTACGTGATTTGTGTAGTCACAATAATGTTGGAGGCTCAAGATTTGCGGCATTGACAGATGAGAATATGGAAGAGAAGGGGAATGAAATCCCTGTAATGGTGCCTAACAATTTGGCCCATGATACTACAAATCCAGAAACTTCAACAGTCAACATTACTACATCATGAGAGCCCTTTCCTAATAAGAAGAAGCCTAGGGAGATTAAATCTGGGATTGCAGAAATTGTGGTAGGCCGTAAGGCCGATTTGGTAAGCCTAATGGAACATTATCAACAAGTGAAAAATAAAATGGTAGCCCAAGGGAATTCTAGTTTGAGCCTAAAAAGTGGTCAAGTGCAAAATGTTGGGAGATTGGCACAAGCTATTAATGAAAGAGGGAAGTATGTGATGGGATCCTCAAAATTGCAGCTAATGAAAGCCAGTTCGGGTACATCTTTAAAATCCGGAGGTGTGAAAATTCTTACCCTAAAATCTACTAGAAATAGTGCTTCTGACCCTATTGATCCATGTACCAATTGAAAGATTAACTATTCAACACATATAAATCCAATAGGTAAGGAGGGTGATATCGTTATGAATGAGTCAGGTGAAGGGACATATGGACCTAAATCCCAGTAGAGTTTTCCAAGTTGTTGGGAACTTTTAATATTTATTATTTTTCTTAATGATAGTTATGACATAGATACTCGGGGTGCCGGTGGTGCCTCATCTTATTGTTTAATCTGTGACTTAGTTGAGAAACAAGGAGTAAATTTCTTTACACTTTTGGAGCCTAGGCAAGCAGGCACAAAGGCTAAGTTATTGGCTCAGAAGCTTGGATGGTCTAATATACACGTGGTTTAAGCACGAGGATTCAATAGAGGTATATGGCTATTTTGGGATTCTAGCTGTAATTCTTCGATTATCTCAGTTAGTGAGCAATTTGTCCATGGAATGGTTAATATAGGTAATGATAAGGAATGGTCCCTCACAATTGTTTATGGGTATCCTAATATGAACTCGAGGCATTTACTATAGTCTTCATTAGGAGACATTTTCTAGATTGTTCGTGGTGGTTGGTTGGTGGTGGGTGACTTCAATGATGTATCATGGCCTGAGGATAGATGGAGTATAAAAATACGGGAAATTAGTGGAGTAGACAGATTTTATCGGAAGTGGATTACTGATACTGGTTTAATTGATATTGGCTTCATCGGTCCTCAATTTACATGGCATACTTTGAATAGTCAAAACAGGATCGATAGAGCATTGGTGAATAGAAGTTGGCATGCACAATATCCTAATGCATTGGTGCTTCACTTACCCAAGTATAAATATGATCATTGTCCCATTTTGGTAAATACTAACAAGTCGGCGTATAGTGAGAATAAACCGAGGCCTTTTCGCTTCTTCACCCCTTGGGTCATGTATGATTGGTGTGGGTCTTTAGAGGATTTTACCAAGCAACTGAGAAATTGGAACAAAGAGATATTTGGTAATTTAAATTATATGAAGAACAAGTTCTATAGATGACTTGATGGGATTAACACTAAGATTGCTCAATTTGGACCCTCGGTGAGATTAGAGAGTTTGCAATGTGAATTGTGGAAGGAACTTGAGAAAATCTTGGCCCAGGAGGAAATTATGTGACTTCAATACTCTCATGCTACTTTGTATGTTTAGGTGACTACAATACTAGATATTTTCACTCAAAAGTGAACGGTTGAAGAAGACGAAATCGGATCTTAGCTCTCAAACTCGATTCGGGGGAATGTCTTGTAATGAGAAGGAAATACGAGATATCAGTGGTAAATTTTTTGAAGAGCTATATATAGACACTAACACGTACCAAGGTTCCTTGGTGTTTGGGTGCACTTATCCTGAGATTGATACAACAGATAGATGTGCTTTGGGAAGACAGGTTGATGACATGGAAATTAAACGGGCTTTATTCGATATGGGATCACTCAAAGCTATGAGGCTAGATGGGATCAATCCTCGTTTTTATTAGAGCCAATAGGATATGATGGGTCTTTCGGTGACATCTTTGGTTAAACGGGTATTTTCTGATTCAGAATGGGTTCATAATATTAACAGTACTCAAATTATGCTCATTCTGAAAATTGATCATCCATAATCTTTTCTTGACTTTCGTCTAATAAGCCTTTATTATGTAGTATATAAGATTGTTACAAATATTATTTCTAATAGGCTTAAATCTATTATGCCATTGGTTGTGGCCCCGAATCAATGTAGTTTTGTGAAGGGGCGCCAAAGTATTGACAATATTATTATAGTGCAGGAAATCATCCATTCTATACAAAGCATGAAGAAGAAGCAAGGATTCATGGCAATCAAGATTGACTTAGAGAAAGCATATGACCGAGTCAAATGGAGTTTTCTTTTCGACTGCTTGAATGAACTGAGGATTCATGAGTATCTCGGTGACGTGATTAAAGCTTGTGTATCTACACCGTAAATGTAGCTACTTTGGAATAGGTGTGCTGCAAAAGCCTTCCACCCCTCCAGAGGAGTTCGTCAAGGAGACCTTATCTCACCGTATCTCTTTGTCATTATAATGGAAAGGTTGGGACACTTAATCTAGATTGCAGTAGAAGACGGAGATTGGAAACAATTTAGGTTGTCACAGCAGGGTACGACTATTTCTTATGTCTTTTTTTTACTAATGATCTTATTTTGTTTACAGAAGTAAATATGGATCAAGCTGGGGTAGTAAAACCTATACTAGATGATTTTTACGAGATATCCGGCTAGAAAGTGAACGTTGAAAATTCGCACATATACTTCTCAAAGAATATGGGACACACAAGGAGCAAAGAAATTAGTGAGTTCTTTAATTTTTCCCCATCTTCCAACTTGGGGAAATATTTAGGGATGCCGATCTTACATGAGTAAAGCACTAAGTCCTCATACAGATTTATTCTTGACAAGATGGATGTTCGCCTAGCAAGCTGGAAGCCAAACATGTTATCAATGGCAGCAAGTGTAACCTCGTTCGTAATTATGATCTGAAATACGTAATTAAAATGAAATAGAGATCAATAATAATCAAAACTCATTTACAATCTCATCTTCCTGATAGGGTTTTCTCAAATATCTTTTAAAATCCAATTCACTTGGTCTCATATTCACATTTCGAATACAATTACTTTGCAAAGATAAATTACATTTATTATAAACATCAGAGTGCACAGTAATAATCCCGGTAAACCCCGAGTTCCATGTCTTAACTAAAAAGTTCACATGGCACATTTGCCCATATACAAATTCTCATACGAGGATTACACAAAATCTCATTCCAAACATACATCCAAATACTCATCTGAATATATATACATCCGAATAACCAAATATACATCTAAATCATATACAGTCATCCCAACTCATATTGATAACCAACTACCAAATCAAATGTTCCTAGGGAGTCCTCGCCGCCCTTGGTTGCTTGCTCCCTCCTTGATCCACTTGCCCTGTCTAAACTATTAGTAGGGGAGGGCGAGATTTGAGAGAATCTCAGTAGGAAAACAATACCAATATGCATGCAAGATAAGTGTTTAATGCATGACATGCTTGCATTACATAATTCATACTTACACAATGACATATCTGCAAGCTCAATGTTTCAAACAACATACTTATGGCCATAGCATAAATAGAAACAGAGCTTTAATCATTCATATATATTTCACATAATTAAGCAAAGCAATAACATGCATTAATACACCAAAACAAATATCAAATACATGCAGGAGAGGTAAGTTCTCTACATTTGTTCTTTTCGCGTATGCTCTGGCACAGGCTACTCATGATCAGGGCGAACATCAAACCCTATAATCAAAGCAAGGATATAGGGTTAATTCCTTTTCCAATTCCTTAACTTTTAAATGCTTAAGTTGGTTATCATTCATAAGCTTTAGGCGGCTACTCAAAGGCTAAACCCATGCCTAAAGGGATTAAGCAGTACTAGGTTAGAAACCACTTTTCAAAATCATAAAGTGCTGAATAAGGGTTGGTTGCAGCCAAGGAATCTCTAGTTATGGCCAAAAACAGCACAGAAACTTTTTGGCTGCGGTCAAGATTTTCTGGTTGCTACCAACTATTGCCCAGAAAGTTTTGCGTTGCAGCCAAAGAAACTTCAGAAATTCATAACTAATTTCAGAAAAATTGAAATGAAAGCTATTTAAGTTCTCTTCATAGGATAAATATGAATTAAAGTTGTCCATAACCATAAAAATACAGAATTGCACAAAATCCAACACTGCTTCAAAATATATTCTAGTTTTAATCCCAAACTTTGGACAATCATTACTCCCAGCTTACAAAACGAAATGACACAAATTATATGTCAATTTTGAAGCTTGGAATGTGAACTTTAAGATTGGAAGTTTCAGACAAAATGTCAATACAAATAGACTACCCAGCACAGAGTTTCAATGGACAGAATTTCAGTTTTCACACTTTGGCTTCTAATGGTCCCATTTCACATCAAACCTCATTCCCACACAAATTTTCACAAGGAATCTATTGGAAACACCAAATCAACCTAATTCACATCACATTGACATGTTTCACAACAATCTCAATATGTCATTACAATTCACAATATAAAACCCACATTGCATTTCCTTTCCATTTAAAATTCCAAACCAATTCCAATAGCACCAAAACACACTATGACACCATTTTAACTACAGTACACAATCCAATTCATCCATTTCAAAATCACATAAAAATAGGGCAAAATTCAAAATTCATAAAACTTAACCAATGACCAAAAAACTTAGATCGAAATGGATCAAATACTCACCTCTTCCTCTTCCTCAAGCTTATTTCTTGATTTCACAACCTTCAAGTTTCCTCAAGCTCTCAAAACACCTTTTTTCACAAATCTAAAATCGTAGAGATAAAGCTCTCATCACTATGAATAACATTATAGAAGATGATTAAAGCTAAAGAGATCATCTACCAAGTCATATTTCACCTCTTTCCTTTCTCTTTCCTTCCCCAAGCTTGGTAAACATGGAGGCTAGAAGAGAGAGAGATAATGATGAAGAGGGATCTTTTTTTTTTGCTCCAGATAGCCCCCTTTTGCTGACCTTAATGAAGGAGAGGAGAGAAGGATAAGCTTTTTGACAATTTGACCAAATCAAGGGCTCATATTATGCCACTTGTCATAATCTTATCACATCTTCCATGAGCTCACATGAGCACACATACATGGGATTCCACCCTCTTAATCTCATAACAATTAATCACAACCATTGATCTTTGAGTTACCAATGAGCTTTCTCTTTGATCGGTAACTGATCAACTGACCGGTAACTTTACCATTTTTTCCCTGATTGTGGTAATTCTTCCTGAATCACCACAAAACACGTCATATCTTTCCTTTTAATCACAATAGGTGCCCTCCCTATATTTTAAGTCAATTTATATGTTAATCCACAATTGAACTTAAATACAGGGTTTCAGTACTGCTCATAATACATTCAAACCACAGTTCACATCGGATTCTCCAAAAGTATTGGTTTAACCATAATCACATCCACTTTTAAAGTCCTTAACCCATAATCAAAATTTGGGATATTACAGCAAGACATACGCTAGTATCATCAGTCGTGTCATCTATGCCATCTTATGCCATACAGATTATTCCCCTCCCTCTAGGTACACGTGATGAGATAGACAAAAAGTGTAGGAATTTTCTTTGGCAATGTACATCCACGAATTGTAAGCCTTATATGGTAGCTTGGGGTCGGGTGTGTTCCCTGAAAAAAGACTGTGGATTGGGCTTAAGACAGGTAAGGCTTCAAAATTAGATTTACATGACGAAATTGGGGTGGAAATTAGTACACAAGTGAGATGCACTATGGGTTCATTTCCTTCTGGAGAAGTACAAGACGGGCAGTGATTTGGTGCCAAAAGTGGAAAAATAACGGACAAAATCCAGCATATGGAAGGGGATTAGACAAAGTTGGAAAAGTGTAAGTGAGAGTATTACTTAGAGGATTACAAATAGAACTTTGGTGCCTTTTTGGCATGATATATGGGTTCCCCACTTTGACAGATTGGAGAGTTGGACAACTCAACTGCTAACAAATGAAATACAAAAATGGAAGGTGGCTAAGTGTATTACTCCGTTGGGTCAATGGGAGCTGGAAAAGTTTGGGCATTTATTGTCGAAACAAGTCGTGTTAGCAATCCAGAGAGTCAATATTAACCACAATACTTGTGGCGATGTTTCGGTTTGGCGATGGGCAGTGGATGGTAAATTTGCTCTAAAAGAGGCATAAAAGAGGTTAGCTGGCCACGGTGAAAACCAGAATTGGTTTGGATAGAGACTCATATGGAAACTTAAAGTTCCTCAATGGTACATATTGTTTATGTGGTTATGTGCCCATGGGCGTTTATTGACAAACTTGGCACAAGCTCAACGAGGAATCCACACAACTGAGATGTGCTCCTTCTATCAAGACAAGACCGAATCAATTTTGCATGTAATTTGATACTGTGATATGGTAAAAGAATTCTGGAGTGAGATGCTGCCTAGTCAATGGCAGCGACATTTCTTTAAGGAAACTAATAGAAATACTTGGTTAACATGGTGTTTATGATGTCGGGATCAGGTGTATGGCTATGAGTTTCGACACTAGTTTACAGTTTTATGTAAGCACATTTGGTTGGCAAGGAATGATAGTATCTTCAACAATAAATAGTGGAGTAAACAGGAGTTACTGGCATGTACTAGTTCGATGTTGTCTTGGGGTATATTCAGTCCCATGCAACTGAAGTCCTACATTGTATCAAATCTGGCTTAGTGCCCTCCACCCGTTGGGGTGGTTAAAGTTAATACAGATGGGTCCCAGAATAAAGCATCAGGATGTTGTACATGTGGTAGGGCTATATGAGATGACCATGATGGATTTGTTCAGGGGTTTATGTTTCGGATTGGATGCGGGTCAATGATCACAGCAGAAGCCTAGGGAATTTTATGGGGTATGAAGTTGGCTTGGGAAGGAGGATTTAGGCATATTATTGTTAATAGTGATTGTAGTGAAGTATTGGAGCTCATTCAAGGAGAGGTATCTGACGAACATCATGATGCTACTATAATCTTGGAAATTCAGTCGATACTAAAACGTGAGTGGGAAGTGGAGCTGATACATTGTTGTCAGGAGGTGAATAAGGTGGCAGATTTCTTAGCAAGAAGAGCATGGGATATAGTAGTGGATTTTCTTCTAGTTCACATAGAGCCTGCTGAAGTTAAACGTCTGCTCATAGAAGATGTTATGAACCAACATATTTGTATTGAGTAGTTGAGCAGAACTCATAGGCCTAGATGCCTTCTCATTTACTATAAAAAAAAAGAGAGAGCATAGAATAAAGCCCTTGGCACCTATTGATCTAATGCTACGCCCTTTCTTTCCTCCTTTGACCAATTTCCATAGCGGATCCTTGAAAAAGGTGGTTGACGTAGTAATCTCAGTTAATAGAAGTTTTATGTCATTCATTTCCATTTTTTGTTTGTTTTGGTCATGGTAATAGAACCTAGACCGGACCGGGCTGTCCAGACCAGAAACTGGCCAACTAGTCGGGAGATCAGTCCGGTCCGATCCGGATTTTTTTGTTTATTTAAATCAATTTTTTTTATTTTTTGTATAATTTTATATTAATACACCTCATATATTCAATTTCTCATTAGTTTGATCTCGGGTTAGCTCCGGTCTGACCCACTGATCCCTGACCTAGTATCCCGACCTGTCCAGTTTTAATTACATTGGTTTTGGTTTCCTTTTTACGGACACTTGTCACCTATTTTGGTTTCTTCTCATTTTACGTTTGTACATTTTTATTTATTAAAATGAAAGTATTCACTCTTGTTTTGCAACACCCTTAACTTGGGAAAAAAATAGATACTTCAATTCACACACACGTGTGCCCTCATCAAACTTTAAAGGTTCAAATTGGGGTTGATCTATAAACTCTAGCCACTCTTCATACATTTAGTGACGATGTACACATGTTTTGTTTTGGTTTATATAACACCTCAAATTTAATATTCACCAAATATATTGTAATTATTTGAGAAATTCAATAAAGCAGTGAATATTCATGAATTTAGAATTTATGAATTTTATAAATGCTCATTTTCATGAGAAATTGGGCAAAAATAATTATGGAATTAATTTGGGTAATTTAAAAAACCCAATATTAAGGCCCAAAAATAGAGGAAATAATTGGTCCAAAAATAAATAGAAATTGTCCAAATAAAAAGAAGAAAAAGAATTAAATTGGAAATGTTATGGCAAAATCATAATTTTTGCCAAAATAGCACAAAATTAATTATTTTTCAATTAATTAAGGAAAATAAAGGGGAAAATATATTTGGAATATTTTGGTCAATTAAATATGAATTTATGGAAATTTTGAGCAAAAATGCAATTTTGACCAAAATTGGGCCTTTACATGTATACATAACCGGAACAAGTTGTGAAGTCAATTGAGACCACAGGGAGGGACCCTTAGGTGTCTCCTACATGTAACAAAAAGAGGGAAATATTAGATATATGTTGGTTGAGTTTATGACATAATTGGATGAAAATAGGAATTGTTGCATGAAAATCCAAATTTTGGAATTTTTGGAAATTCCATAAATAATTAAAATAACATAAAATAATATGATAAAAGCATATCATCCTCTTCCTTCCAGCCATAACTAACGTCCTACTTCAGTTTTAGAGAGAGGAAGAGTTGAGACCACTTAGAGAGAGAAAGAGAAGAGAACTCGTGAGGTAAGCCAATTTCTTTGGTAAATTATTATCTAACGCATATAACTCCGCTTCTAAGTTACTCTTTCATATATTTCAAGGTTTTGAAAGCTCAATTCAACCCTTGGGAAGGTTAGGGTTTTTGGCTAAGTCAAGGAAAAGTTAGTGGGAGTTTGAGGTAACCTCCAAACCTTCGTATATTAACTATTCTGGCTGCTATGAGCAATTTAATCGGTGAAATTTCGTTAGATTGCCATTGGTTTTAAAATTTGGAAATACGTGTGCCTAGGGGTTATGCTACCAAAATTGGGTCTAAATGGTAGTTGTAACCTAATGTAATAGTTGATAAAGTGATTAAGAGTAGAAAAAAACACGTCTACGAAGTTAGATTTCAAAAACCCCAATTTTTCCCGGGGAATAAAAGGATTTTGGCTAGGGGCATAAATGTGCCTTAGAGTTGGATTTTCAATTATTTTATGGTTCCATTGGGTTTAAGAGGGAAAATTAGGTGGGGTTACAGTTGGGCACTTTTTCAAATAAGATCGAAAAAGCATAATTACGAAAATGCCCCTGGAACCCTGAAATAGGGCTATCAAGGGTATTTTCATAATTTGATAATGAATTTGGTAATTCCAAGTCTAGAAATGGATTCCTTGGATAAAAATATGTCAAAATAGCCCATGTCAAAATTTTGGGAAAAGTATAGCTGGATCAGGTACAGCAGGGCCGGGGCGAGGTCCAGGGGTATTTTAGTAAATTTTTACCATAGGCTAATATAACCACAATAAACACTATAGAAGTGTCTAAAATGACACATGGATAGGTTATAACCTATTTCTTGTACATTTGGTATTTTATGACTGAGTTGGGGGCCTGAAGTTGGCACGTACTATGAGGCGAGCATCTCGAAGTTAAAAAGGGTTGAGGTAGGGACATTATCCTTCATACTTCATGCCTTAGTCTATATGAATGTGTGGTTACCATGGTTTGTGCTTTTATTAATTAACATGGTATGCCTAGAGAGGGCAGTTTGTAACCCTCTTCACACTTAAGGCCGAGATTAATTCGTAAAAACGTAATTAATGTGGAATTAGAGAACGTAATAGATTTTGGGACTTAAACAAAGTCAATCTTCCCATATCAGGGTTCACAAAAATCTTTACAAAACCTGTTAGATAATGGTCTCACGTTCACATTTCAATACAAAATGGCCTCTACGGTTGGTTTCATTCATACATATCAGAGTACAGCATAAATTCCCGACACACTCGGGTTCTATTCATTAATAAAAAGGGATTTACACAAGGCACAAAGCCTACAATTCATACCCTTTTTCTTGGGGATTACACAAAATCTACTATATACAATCGTTTCTACCAAAAATATCCAAAAGGTATACAATGATAACCATTAACCCAAAATATACTCCTAAATTGGAGTTCTAATTGCTCTTCGTCGCCCGTTTGCCTTTCGATCCTTCAGTCCTGTCTAAAATGTTTAATTTTGGGAGAGTGAGATTCTAAAGAATCCCCGTAGTAACAAATCAATCATATAATGTACAATAATAATGCATGTAAGCAAATCATTAACCACCACAAGCAACTACAACGGCAATGGTTAGTATGACACATGTCATCCCTTACGATTGCTCACGCTGAATTGCTCACGTTGCATTGCATCACAACAATCCACACAATACATTTCATCACAGCTGGGATTCATATAATGCATTTCATATACAAGCCATATAGGCAAGATACACACAGCCCACGGCTGAATTCACAAACGCTGCCCCATGGGTCGGATTCACAATATCCATGTCGATTACGACAGCAGTTCAACGGCCGACCTAGAGATGACCACCGTCAATCCCTACATGGCTCACGCTGACCTGCTCACGCCATAATGGACCATGGCACACATTTCACAAATTCAACGATAAGTTATGCATGCCAAAACATCATACATAATATGAGAGAAGAGTCACTACCTGGTTCGTTCCGTGTGTGCTTTGTCGCAGGTCTCTCCCGAGGAGGGCAAATATCGTATCCTCTAATTATAATTAGGGACGAAGAGTTATTCTCTATTCGAACACTTAATTGACTTCGAAATACTTAGATTTGGTTATCATTTATGTCCTTTAAGTAGTTAAAATTGGCTCTAATAAAAGCCTTAAAGGATTGGGAAACATCGGGTTGGAAACCACTTTTCAAAATCACAAGGTGCTGAAAACAAGGGCTAGCTGCAGCCAAAAAACCTTTGGCTGCGGCCAGAAGCAGCACAGAAAGTTTCTGGCTGCAGCCAAGAATTTTCTAGCTGCGGCCAGAATGTTCACAGAAGCTTTTGCGCTGCAGCCAAGATTTTCTGCTGCAGCCAAGGCAACTTCGAAAATTCATAACTAATTCTAGAAAAATTGATATGAGGTGATCCCAAAGCCAAATGAAAGGTATTTAAGTCCACTTTCAAGGAAAAATATGGCTCATCACTGGAAATTACCACAAAAATACAGATTTCAAGAAAAGTCCACACTATTCCAGAATTGTTCCCAGATTTAACATCAAACTTTGGACAGTCATAACTCCTAGCCCAAAATTCGAAATGACACAAAACATATGTATATTTTAAAGCTTGAGATGTGAAATTTAAGACTAGAAAGTTTCATAATTTTCCAACACCATTTGCTATTTTAAAACGTCCATGCAAGATCATTGCCAAAACAGAGTTTCTTACTAACCAAAACTTGCCACTTTTAACACTAAGTTCCCAATGGTTCAAAATTCATATTCAACACTTCTCCCACACAAAATCACTCAAGGAACACAATGGTGACTTCAAAATAACCAAAATCACAACCCAATTACATGCCCTGTTTTTGCCCAATGCACAAAACCAACATAAAGTTCCCAAACTTCACCTTTAAGCTTCAATTCAATACCATTCATTCAAAACACTTAACAAGGCACTAATTCCATGACAACAACAATTCAAACACCACAAGACCCTAATTTTCGAAATTTCAAGCCAAATTTCCAAGCTAAATTATTTGGCACAAAACTTATATAGAAAGGTTTCTTAAACTCACCTTAACAACTTTCTCAAAGTAGCTTCTTGATTCTCCAACCTCCACAATTTCTTGAAGTCTCAAACCAACACCAAATGGCAAACTATAACCACAGAAATGTAGCTCTTAACTCAAGGATCAACTTGAATGAAGGGAGTTTGAGCATTTGAGATCATTTTCCCTTACCTTTTTAGACTTTTCTTCCTTCCCTTTCACCTTCCATGGCTGACGAGAGAGAGAGAGCAAGAATGAGAGAGAGATGGTGAGAAGAGATGAAAGAAAATGTGACATACTCCCTCCATGCCTCCACCAGCGAAAATGAGGGAGAGGAAGAGAGAGAAAATAATTAAAATACCCTCCCATTTGACTTTTCTCCACAACACTCACCATACACACTTTTGCCACATGTCACATGCCATTGGTTTACATAAAATATGTCACCAATTAACTTATCTAATATCTCCATTAGCCATTTTAATCACACATCCCATTTTCTCTTAGTTAGTAATTAATTTCTCCCTTAATTACCAACTCATGGCCAATAATTCCATTCTTCCAATTTTTTTCAATAATTATGTCATATTAATTAAAATAGCCATAAAATACATAATAATTCCCATTTAAATTCATAATTATCCACAATAATCATGATTAGCCCTTAATCAAAAATTGGGATATTACACAGTTAGTGTCGGAAGTACACTTACACCTGAGGGATTGGATGAGAATCTAATTGATGTACAAGTAGTAGGGCTGAAGCCCTACTCATGTATACATGATAATGTGTTATATTATTTATTAATTGGTGCATATCATATTTACTTATTGCATGTTATGTGAACAGTAATATGTTTCTATTGAGATTCCTCGGAACCTCACCCCTTTTTCTAAATCAAAATGTCTCAGCTAGTGCCAGCAGTTCAAAAGGTAAAGACACATTTACGGGAAACTGACGGGCATGCTTCTCGAGACATAGCCAATGGCTATATTTAGTCATACTTGGAATATTTTGGGATATTCTGTACATATTTATAATTATTAGTGAATTTTGCTCAGTTAATGACTATATGTAAACAAATACTTATTATCAGTATAGCTGTACTTTTCTATTTTCCTGTGGAACTTGTTCATTATTTCCCTGCGTATATCAAAATGGAAACGGGTGTTGACAGTTTACGGATACACTTTTTTTTTCCTAACTTGATTCATACATCTACTATACATAGGATGGTTGAACTTCTGAAAGCAAGAGGACAAAGTATTTTACTTAAAATAATATAATCTTAGTCTACATTTTCTTAATCCTTTTTCAAAGAAAATTTTAACTTAAATCATATCATAACAAAAAAAAAAAAAGTAAAAATCATATGCTTAAATTTTTTATTCTATGTAATAACTAAGATATTTTCTTTATCTTTTTAAATACAAATAGTTTTCTATACTACAAAAAGGACGTAAATTATTTTGTTTTGGCCTTTTTAGTTGGGACAATAGTTTATTAGTGTTTGAAGTTTGATTTGTATTAGTTTTTGAAATTTAGACAATAATTTGACACTTTATTTTTATTAATATATATGATTTGAACTAGAAATTTTAAGAGATTTATTATTTTATATTTAGATATTTTAAAATGGTTTAAAATTTTTAATTTTGAAATTTGATAAAAATATATGGAAGCCCACGTGCCAACCCTTAGCCCATATGTCTAAAGGCTGGACTTCAATAATATATTGATTTTATGATATTCGGGTTTTTTAAACACTAACCCTTCGAGAGCCAACCCTTCAAGTTTATATAATTCTATTGAATTGGATAATAATTTCTGACACTATTCACTTGATGTTTGAACCTATAAACCTTTGCCTTGTGGATGAATAATGTCTTACATACCTGCTGTCGGTGTTGTAGTCCACGCTGTTGTTTCCACCATCTTGATTGCTGACCTACTGTTATTGGCTTTGTCATTTTATTTGCCTATCAGTTATATTTGTACTGTTGCTTTTCCTTCACAAACAGCTCCATCATTATCAACTATTCAACTCCTTATGTTTGTGCGGTAAATCAAGAAGAATATACAGTATTTTTCTCCAGTAAAGATATAGATGCTCAAAGATATGGGGTTGTTTGATTTTGTTTTTAAAATTTGTTTTTTTTGTTTTTAAAAATAATAAAACAATAAAACCTGTTTACTAAACTGTTTTCAAAAAAATATTTTTAAAAATAAAAAACAAACAGTTGTTTTTAAAAACTAAAAAAAAATAATTTTTAATTTTTTTCTAAAAACACAACAAATAATAGAATCAAACATGCCCATGATTTCGTAAATATTCTGTTTTTGTCTCCTCTTTATGCATTTCCCAGATTTCTCGGGCATAAGTTAATTCCTAGGCCCGTATATATTGTAAACATTAAAGAGGAGTCAAACATACGATTTCTCGATCTCGATTCCACGGTTTGTTGACATCCCATCGGCAATTACCTTTTGTAATTTCACTGCCACTGTCTTCACAGCCTTCTTCTCTATTTCATTTCCATAACTGCACAACTACAAAAAATGACAACTATGACACTTATTTTTAAATTAATTGTGGCGTTTAAGAAGTGCCATATATCTTATCACTATTAAAAGAAGCTGTGACGCTTGAAAGTACCACAACATATATATATATATATATATATATATGTTTTTAAACAAAAACACTTCCTGTTACGTTTCCTTGATAAGAAGTTTATTTTTTTTTTAACTTTTGCTTTCTGTGGCATTTTTTTAAGGAAGTGCTACAAGAAGTATTATTTAAAAAATAATAATTTTTTTCGTATTTTTCTTTTAGAACCCTACAATTAAAGTTGATAATACACTTTAAATACATTTCCATATCCACAACAAAATGAAAAAAAGCAAACCACAATCAAAAACTCCAAAATGATATAAATTAATAAATAACTAATTAACAAAATCGCTACTAAGTAAAATACAAGTGTTAACAATAAATAATTATTTTACTTATACAAATCATCAATGTTAACAATTACTACAATAACTAAAAATTATAACTATTACATATCTTCACATACATCCTATATATAATAACATTTAATTTTATCTCATTTATTTTTTAGCATAAAAAATGAGAATAATTTTTTAGATTTCATAATAAATTAAATGTAAAAGACATTAAGCAAATTAAACTATTAACTACTAATAAAATTAGATTTGTAAGCTCAAAAATTAAAAAAAAAACTTACAGTGTATAAGAATCTTGAATAGAGTGACCTGAAACCTCAAGCACCACACCTGAAAAAAAAAATTATTAAAGGAAAGAGAGAAAGACAAAGTTGCATGCATGTTTAAAAATAAAAAAGGGGTGGTTTAAAAGACAATGTGTTATATGTAGCTTGAAAATATAAAAAAAAAAAAAGGAAAAGTGAGTGGTTACGTACTTATAGGATGAAATGAAACTATAAGGAGGATGAAATAAGACCAATAGGGGGGAGGAGGAGTGGGGTCAGTTTGGTGCAAGAAATGAGACCAAAGAAATGAGGAGGAAGTGCCGAAAATGAAAAAATAAGAAGGAGGAAATATGAGAAGTGATGGAACAAAGGAATAAGGAGGAAGTGCCGATCTAAGTAGGGATGGTGATGAGTGACAAAAAAAGGAGAAGGAGAAAATGTGGGGACTAAGAGGATAAGAAGTGATAGCACGTGTTGGATGAGGAGTCGGATTAAGAGATAAAAGTGATGCAAGCACATCACGGGAAAGAGAAGGATTTGAAATTTTTTTTTTAAAAATATTACTTTATGTGGAGCTTACTAAGCCAAGTGCCACATAAAATGTGTAACGGCTGTAACACTTTCTTGAGCAAGCGCCACAGCTGCTACTCCAGTTTTTTTTTTTAAAAAAAACACCTTAGGTGGCATTTGGTCAAGCAAGCACCACAATATGCCAATTTTAAAAATAAATAAATAAATTTTAGAAGAAGCTGTGGCACTTCTTTAAAGAAATGTCACAAAAAGTACGCCACGATTCCCTATTTTTGTAGTAATGCTGGTACTATTCTTTTCTTATAATCATTACTTCCATAATCACTATTGTTAGTATTGTTGTTCTTGTTTCTGCAACATCACATGCTTTGTTACCATTTTCATTGCTTCTACCATATGAAATGCTGCTGGTATTTAAGTCTATATTGACTTTACTAAAAACTGTTTAATTTTCTTGCATGACTGAATTGCACAATAATTTTTGAAACATATATGCATGCATGCTTCTCACCCTACTCGTATATGATGCAATGAACTTAGTTATTGTTTATTATTGTTGTTAAAAACTTTGTTTTTCCATTTGGGAACACATTCTATTTTTTCCCCCTACATCTAAGATTGTCAGTTGGGAACAAATCCTTTAGTTTTTTTTTTCAGGCTAAACCTAAAGCAGCACTATAGAAAACAAATCCTTTTCCAAATTATGAAAAGATAATGAAATTATATGGAGTAGATAGAGTTGGTGGAGAGGAAGGTGAAACAATGCTTGAGTTTAGAAAGAAACACCATTCTTGGGAAGAGCTCACCGAGACTTTTAGTGACATCGACAACCTTTGTTTCACAAGGTGGATTCACATCAAACAATATTGATCCTTTTGTTGAACTTGATGGGCAAGGTAATTCACCTGGACAAAGCCAATCTCCTAAACAAGATAATTGTCCTACTGCTCATAGTGCTTGTAGCAAGAGGGTAAAGAGAGAACTAGAGAGCAAGACAATCATATGAAAGATTTAATAGGGGTAATATCAACAATGGCTTAGGCAATTATAGAGGAACTGATGCATTAATTCAAGAAAATTTGGTTCTATAAAAAGCTTTTACCACAAAGATCCAAGTGCAGGTGAAGAGCTTTGGAACATTCTTGAAGAATATGGATGTGATAGTGAAAGAATACTTGACATATATTGCTTTCTTATAGGTGATATTGATAAGCTTAAGACAGCAATTCAGTGTCTAACTTCAACCAGAAAACAAGTGATAATAAAGATATTCACTTAAATTAGATGGTGATGACTTGTATATATTTTGGTTGATGCTCAAAAAGTATAGCTTTTGAGTATTACTTATCACTTTTGAATATTTTGTTACATGATTAAAATAGATATTTGAGCATGTAGTGATGACTTGTTGGTTACATCCTCAAAATAGGCATTTGAGCGTATATTGTAATGACTTGTTGATATGTAGACTATTGAATATTTTGTCATCACTTTATAAATAAAATATAGTTTTTTTTAGCTTTATTGACTTTTACATTTTTTTATGCTCGAAATAAAACTTGTTCATTTCATTACATTGAGGAATTAAATAGGGATATCAAATCTACATGAAATCATGAGTTAAGAATGAATAGATACAAAATTTGGATGAATAGAGTTTAAATAATCAAAAGTTGAACACTTCTACCCAAAAAATAATGAATCAATGGGCAAAGTGAAGATTTTTATGGATAAAAGAAAAAATTTGTTAATTTAGTCTTTTTAAAATATTTATTATATTAACTATTGATAAAAATATCATTTTTATACATATATTATAATATTAATGTAATAACTTAATTTAAATCCAAGTGTAAATTAATTTAAATAATCTATAATTATAAAAGTATAAAGTAACATGTTAGGGTAAAATAGTCAATTAGGTATTACCACCCTTCCCCTCTCCTCTTAAACCAAACAAAGGATCATCTCCCCTCCTTTCCTATTTAACAAACTAAACAAGATAACATACCCTCCCCTCCCTTCAAACTAGAGCTGGTAATACGGGCCAGTTCGTGGGTTGCGGGTTGCCCCGTACTAGCCCGCGAGCTTAAAAAACAACAATCCGAACCTACAGTTGCAGGTTTACAAGATGGCCCGCAGCCTGCACACTTTTTTTTTTTAAATTTTTTTTTAACTTTTCCCTAAGTTTTATGTTGGTTACAAAAAAGAGAGAAAGCAGTGAAATTTAGCACATAATTGACAAAAGGCATAAGCTAATAAAGTTAGAAACACACTAATGACAAGTCCATATTAATATACAATACATTACATAACAGCTTACAGCTCATTGGGCCTAAAAGATGGGCCTAAATAACTCAAATGAAAGCCATTTAAATCCTTCAAAGCATACAAAACAAGTGCTAGTTGAGGTCTGCTTCTATGAATATTAGTTCACTCACGTCCTGTGCAAGATTATGTCTTCCCAATGGATGGAAATTTTAACTTGGATGTCAAATGTTTCTGGTTGCCTTACCCATTTCATTTACTAGAATTCTGGATTTTGGAAATGACTCAAATGACCAAAAGTCTAGTCATTAAACTCATTTATCAAAAAGTGTTTATAAAATGCTTCAAGCCTTCAAGAAACTGGATATAACTTCAAATTGAGCAAATTTGAAAAACAAAAACATCAATTCATGAGGTATGGTGTGAAGTAGCATCTAGAGCAACTGAAACATTAATAGTTTCCTCCTTTGCCTCAGCCTCAAATCCATCTGCCACATCCCATAAAATGAAAAAAGAAGTTAGATTAATAGTTCATAGTTTTCTATATTCCTCAATTACAAAATTAGTATTTAGTAGGTATAAGGTAAATACTAAATGGGCACATATTACCAGTACTAGGAAAACCAAGCATCCAATTACGAGTACAAATCAGAGCTTGAACATTCTCTGGAAGGAGACTACTTCAATACTTTGTGAGAACTCGAGAACCACTACTAAAAGTTGAGTCACTAGCAACTATAGTAATTGGAATGCTAAGAATGTCACAAGCCATTCTTGCAAGACATGGAAAATGAGGTGAGTTAGTTCTCCAATAATCCAAAACATTGAATTTAACATACAATGTGGGATCAAGTGTTCGTTCTTCTAAATAATTGTCCAACTCAGATTCACACATTGTTGCAGTGTGTTTGCTCATGCTCTCAAGATAATCTTACATCATATAATGTTAAAAGTGGAGTATTAGTATAATGCTAATCAAATCAAAATAACAATAAAGAAAGAGAATGAAATATTCAAGAATTACAAGCTTACAGCAAAACATAACAAGTAACTGTCTTCATTACTTTTGGTGGAAGAGGCATGAGTGGTTATTGAATATGTTTGCCATGATTCTTGGAAATTGGAACTTGAAGAGGACCCAACAAAAGAGATTGAAGATGATGATGAAGATCCCATATTATTATAATGATGAAACACATAGTATAACTTTCTCTTAATGTGTTCAACCTTGGCATAACAATTTAAGGGATCAAGTTTCCTATAACAAAATTGAATGACATTCAATTCATCCATGGATCAAGAATAATAGCAAGAGAAAGAATGTCACTATAATCACTCCAATACTTGTCAAACTTTTCAAGCATTCTCACAGTCATATCTTGAATTATAGGATCATCATGGTCCACATAAGCTTTCAACATTAACTCAATTCTTGATATTTGCATGAAATACATGTTAGATGTAGGATATGAGGACCCAGAAAACAAGTTTGTTATAAGTGCAAATGACTCCAAGAAAGAGCGCATCGCCTCTGCTCTAGACCACTCCGGGTTTGTTGGATAATGGTGATAATTGGCATCAATGATAGACAAATAAGCAAAAGCATGATGATATTTAAGGGCTCTTTCAAGCATTGTATAGGTGGAATCCCATCTAGTTGCAACATCTAATCGCAAACCAACTAAAGCACCAATACCCTCAACATGATCAATACATGTTTTAAAATTTATCAAACGCACCTAAGATTGCTTCACATATCTAACACTCCCCCTAATCTTATGAACAGCTTCACTAGTTACTTTTAAATCCTCTTGAACTATGAGATTTAAGATATGGGCACAACACCTCACATGAAAAAAATCCCCATTGCATATCAAGCTATTACCCAAAAGCAACCTTTGTTTCAATAACTCTCTTCGCCGAGGTACACAGGGATTTTACTTTCCTCGCTAAGTCCCTTCAATATCCCTTGATGCCCATCATGCTGAAAATTGATAGCAACTACTGCAACAATGTGCTTTTAGTTTCATATTAGACAGGAAAGCTTGGTTTACGAGTGAACTTCAAGACAAGTTAAACCATGCCTGGAAATTAAAGGGATGATTTACTATTCATGGACGCAGCAAAAATCGATTTCTTCTTGACTTTCAACATCCTCAAGACATGTCATTTCTAATTCAAACGGGTCTGTGACTCTACAACTTGACCCTCATTATCTGTAAGTATCAAAATAATGTTGTGCTTGAACATGAACCAATTCCAAAAATTAAGGTCTACGTGCAAGTCTGGGGCTTGCCCATTAAATACACACTATTTCAATAGCCAAGTTAACGGGGAATATTATTAGTGACTTCTCTGGCTTTAAAGCGAGTGATGACGAGTTGGCTAACATTCATTTTCTTTAGGTTTGAGTGAGTATAGACCCTGCTTTGTCTCTAATCATGGGTTACCATGTCAGGTTTGAAAATACATCAAGATATGAATGGGTTCAATTTAATTGTAAGTAGGATGTTTCGACTATATTGTGCTTGTGGCCGAATAGGCCATTCTAAGCCATACTATGACTAGGATAACCATCTGATTAACTCTAGAATGATCATCCATAATGCCCGTCTAATATCATTGTTTGGCTCAGGTTTTGTTAAGGATTATGAATATCTTATGGTCTCACGTGATAACATTGCTTTTTATCACAAGCATCATCATAGCCGAACAACTTGTGTCTTGTATTCTAGATTCTCATAGTGGAAACTATTTGATTCATGTGCATCAACATCGACCTCATTGTTCTCAACATTCTCACGGTTCACCACTAGTCACTTTGCTAGTCTTCGTCTTCTTCTTACCACTTAGATGAAATTTCTGCTAACTTGCAACTGATGGAAGATGAAATGCTCTCCTCACAAATTAAAGTCTAATTGACAGTGATTTCCAGCACCATTCACTGGTCGGATTTTCTTTGGAATAGTACAGTTGACAAGACCAGCCACCACTTTCTCCATAACGGTCTCTGTTGATGGTGCTTACGTCCCTTATTTCTCATAGTAAAATTTCCATCACCAGTCTTAGCATGACATGTAGCATCATACTCACATGGTGACCAGGTCTAGCATATCAGGATAAAAGGCCATGTCAAGGCCTATTTCAAAGCCTATTTTATTTAACAGGCCAAGCTTAGGCCTATTAGTAAGCCTATTAGGCCTATCAGGCAAGCCTGTCAACCTTAAAAAAAATTTTGAGGGTAAAATTGTAATTATCCCAATACCCCGACACCCAAAGTCCCATCCCATACCGACATGCCCTCACAAATCTATTTCTTGATTTCTTTGTTTCTACAATCCCACTCCTATAGTCACAGTCACAAGCACTGTAGATCTAACAAATAGCCCATTGTGGGTCTGACACATGGCATTTAGAAATTGAAAACTTAAAAAAAAAATGAAAACATTTGTGATGGAATCAATTCTATCGCAAATTTCCACTAAATTCCATTGGAAATTTGTGACGGAAATTAAATTCTGCCGCAAATTCATTTGTCACGCATCTTTTTGTGAGGGAATGGATTTCTGTCAGAAATTCCGTCAAAAAAGTTGAATTATGTGGCAAATTACGTCAGAAATTCAATGCTTGTTTTGTAGTATGTGGTTTGGTTGTGTAAGGTAGAAACTTTCAGTAATTACTGAGACGTGGAATCTCACCCCTATATATTAACATTTTTTCAGGTGATTGTTCAAATAGGAAGTAAGGGAAGGCACCTATGAAATGAGCAATAAAGACTCCTTTGCACTCCTTGAGCACATGTTATACCACTTTATATTTAATTGCCATGACACTAGAATTATTTTTACATTCTAAAATCCTTTGATTAGTATTTTTTTTTAAATTAAACTTTTGAGATAATATTCAGGATTATTGGGTTAGTATTGTTTGGACTTCATATATTTGGGTCAGAGTCAAAAAACCCGTAAATAATGGATGGAAAGTGAAGTATGTGGATGAGGTGTTACAACTCCTATGTCTGAGGCTAAATTAAATGGTAATAATAATGGCTACTTTGATCTTATTGCTCCAAAGTTTAAGTTCCCTGACCAATCTAGTTCAGCTATTTAGTTTATTCTAAACCAGATTGGTCAGAGGGAATTTTACATTGTTTGGTATGAGGGATTTGGAGGGGATGGGAGGGGAGAAAATTTTTTTATAACTTGGATTTTAAAAAATTAGAGAAGTGGGATTAGAAGTTTTTAGTTAATTTTTCTTACTTTTTATTTTACATCTTACCTTTATTAAAATTTTATAACCCTACTTCTCTAATTTTTTAAAATCGAACTCATAAAAATTTTCCTTTCCCTCTCATCCCCCTATTTCCCTCCAGGCAAACAGAGGTAGTTGTTGAAACCTTTCAAGTGGAATGTTTGGCTTTTTGTGAGGTGGACCATGTTCGTATTTGGCATATTCTTTCTCAATGGCAATTGGATCATGTCCCTAGGCTAGCTATTTCATTAGGCCAATTGTCAATTATGAGCTTTTTATAGGCCCATCTTTTTAGGTCTCAATTTAAACCTATTGAAGGGCCTCCAATTAAAATCCCTTCCATATTGGACTTTGATGAAGACATGGCTTGGCTGAATGGATTTTTTATTGGGCTCTCATATTTTGGTTTCACTCTAGAAAACATTTGGAATGATTTTATTTGATTTAATAGATCCTCTTATTTGTGTAGCTTACCCCATTGACTTAGAAGAATGTTTTCTTTTTCATAATTTCAATTCCAAGACTTATCTACGCATCTCCCCTCTCAGGCAACATGACCAACAAAATTACTCCAGTACGTAAATATATGAAATTGAAAATTCTTTTTTGCCTACACATTCTATGTTACTACATGGTCCAAGTACTTGTAACAAGAAGTGTTCTTGATCAGATGAATCAAGTTAGCTCCCTCTTTTGTCTCCTGGGTATGCTGCGCTAGCTACTTTGCTCTCTAATGTTGATTTATGTTCTTT
Organism: Inga oerstediana; assembly: GCA_963210345.1. NCBI lineage: Eukaryota > Viridiplantae > Streptophyta > Magnoliopsida > Fabales > Fabaceae > Inga > Inga oerstediana. Next base: position 72,815,401 of record OY723399.1, on the reverse strand, counting down.
TCTGGCTTTCTGAGGAGTTTGTGCCAAAAAACTCCATTTAAAGGCGTGAAGGTATTGTCATGGAACTGTTGTGCTCTTGGTAAAACGATGATAGTTCAATGACTTAAAAACCTCTTTTGTAAATATTATCCTGACGTTTTGTTTATTAGTGAAACTCATATGAAGTAGTGTAATATCTCTAAGAATTTTTCTAGTTTTTTGTTTTATAATGTTTTTGTTGTAAATCCAGTTGGGCCTAAAGGTGGTCTTTTTTTTTGCCACATCTAGTTCTGTATCTTGTACAGAGATGCTTCCCTTAACTAGATTCACACTGCTTGTAATCTTTTTGATAATCATGAAATATATATTAATTTTGTGTATGGTTTTCCTGCTGTTAGAGATTGTCATGTTTTATGGTCTTGGTTACGTTCTTTGGTTGCATCTATCTCTAAACCTTAGCTCATTTTTTGTGATCTTAATCAAATTTTAGGACTTTGCATTAAACTTAGTGTTTCTTCTTTTATTGTGAATGCAACCTCTTTTCATAATTTTCTTGATGAATGTAACATTATTGACTTTCCATCACAAAGTGGCTGATTCACTTGGTGCAATAATCGAACATGAGTAGATAGAGTTAAAGAGAAGCTTGATAGAGCACTATGTAACTCTATATGCCTGTAATTTTTCCCAGCCTTGGTTTTGCAAATATTGCCACTAGCTGCAACTGATCATTTCAAACTTACTGGGAAAACAAAGGTGTGAAACTATTTTGATTTGAGAATTTTTGGTTCACCTTCCCTCAGTGCTAAGAGAACGTTTGCAAAGAATGGAGTTACGGCTCTTGGGCATATAAGAAAAATGTCTGACTTAAGTACATTCAGAAGGCTCTCATTCAATGGAATAAATTGTCAGTTGATCGAATCTCTAATAATATCCAGGATTTAGAAAAGAACTCCAGACTTGGCACAACAAAGAGTTTTTATCAGTAGAAGAAAAGAATCATGTTTCTTTCCTAAAATCTTCCCTTGAATTCTGGTGCGATTGTCAAGAAATTCTTTAGACACAGAAAGCAAGACATAACTGGATGCTTCAGGCTGATCGAAACACCAAATATTTTCATGCCTTTGCTACCTCTAAGAAATTAATTGTTCATATTAAAAATGAGAGAGGTGGATGGATTGAAGATCAAGATGCTAGTCATAAAGAAGTTGCGGTTTGTTTCAAACAAATATTTGCTGCTTAAGTAAAGAAGACGCAAATAGATCTTTTGATGCTTTTTCGGTGGATAAGACCTTCAGTAACATCAATTTGCCAAAGTTGTCTCCTCACTACCTTACTCGTATCAATCGGCCGATAACTATAGAGGAATTGAGACTGCAGTTTTTGAGATGAAGGTAGATAGTGCACCGAGACTAGATGGTTTTCATGCTAGATTCTATCAAAAGTTTTGGTCCTTCCTTAAACATGACATTATTGCCATAGTTCATCAGATTTTTCACCAAGGATATCTTCTCAAAGAATTCAATAGAACCTTCATTGTGTTGATTTTGAAATGCAATGATCCTAATACTTTTAAAGATTTCAGGTCAATCAACCTCTGTAATGTCATCTCTAAATTACTCTCCAAGATCTTATGTAACAGGTTAAAGGCCATTTTGGATGATTTGATCACACCAAACCAAAATGCTTTCATTAAGGGATGTCTAATCACTAATAATATTATTCTGGCTTCTAATACCAGGAAGAGTAAGTCTGGATGGTGTGTAATTAAATTAGATATTGCAAAGGCATATGATAAGGTTTCTTGGCAATTTCTTCAAGCAGTTCTTCAAAAAATTGGATTTTCTTTTGGGTTGTTCGTCTCATCATGCAATGCGTTACAATGGTTTCCTATCAGGTTATACTAAAGGGTTCTGTGGGAACTCCTTTCTCTCCTTCTCAAGGAATAAAACAGGGGGATCCTCTCTCACCCTATCTCTTTTATGCACATGTTTTATCCTGTATGATTCATCAAGCTGAAAATTATAATTGGTGGAGGGGTATAAGTGTTTCTTGTGAAGTAGTGTCCTTGACACATCACATGTATGCTAACAATACCCTTCTTTTTTGTCATGCCACAGGAGCTAATTGCCGTTAGTCAGGGTGTTACTAAGGCGATATTCACTCATCTATAGTCAACAAATTAATTATCAGAAATCAAGTTTTATATGTAGCCCATCGTTGAAAAGGAAATTATCAAACCTCCTTGGCATTCATTTTCATTCACATTTAGGGAAATATTTGGAATATCGATGATCCTACATCTGATAAATAGAAATATCATGAGGTTCTTGAAAAATTAGATAAGAGACTTGTGGATGGAAAAATAGCTTACTCTCTTGAGCTAGATACCTTGTGTTGATTAAAAACTCCTTGTCCTCCTTTTTGGTCTATCCCTTCTTGTATATGAGGTTTCCTCACCACTTATGCCATGCTATAGCGATGAAAATGACAATTTTCTTTCTAGGGGTAGTTTGATAATTCAAACAAAACTCACTTTCTACAATAGCAAAATTTATGTTTACAAATTCTAGTAGAGGACTACAAATTGTTCATAGTGCAAGACCTTCAATTTAGTATTTGTCGCACACTATTTCTGCCAAATCTTCCTTGCTCAGTCAATTAATGTTGAAGAAGCATCTTCCTCCTAACCAGGATTTTTTGTTTAAACCTAAATACAATAGCTCAACTCTTTGGAGGCATATTATGAAATCTAGATCTGTAATCATTGATCATCTCACATGGTAAGTAGGGGATTGATCATCAATACCTCTAAATAGTTAGCTTTAGTGGCCTGTGTAGCAGTCTGGTTTGGCTTATCCTTCATTAAAGGTGTCGGACCTTCTATTGCTCTCTAAGGGTAGCTGGAATCTTCAAGTCATGTGAACACCCTATTTTGTCCGGACCCCAATAAAAAATACAAAAATAATTGATGATGATTGGTGTCTAAATTGGCAATCATCATTTAAAGGAAAAAATAAAAAAATTAAAATAAAAATAAATCCCTTTATTGATGATGATGATTGGCATTACCATTCATTAGGGGAAAATAATAAATAAATAAAAATAAAAATAAAAATACAAAAATCTCTTTTATGTTGATAGGTTTAAATTAGGAAACTACTTGTGGGGAGAATGAAAGAAAAAAAATAAAAAAACGAAAATAAGAAAGAATAAGCAAAATCCTCCTACTGATGATGATCGATGTCCAAATTGGCAATCATCATTGAAAGGGAAAAAATAAAAAAATTAAAATAAAAATAAATCCCCCCATTGATGATGATTGGTATTGTCATTCATTAAGGGAAAAAAATAAATAAAAAAACGAAAAATAATAAATAAAAACAAAATCTCATTTATGTTGATAGGTTTAAATTAGGAAATTACTTGTGGGGAGAATAATAAAAAAATTAAAAACGAAAAAATCTCCACTAATAGTTATTAGGTCAAGTTAGGAAGTTTTATCAATAGAAAATACAAAAAAAAAATGAAAATTAAAAAAATTTCCATTGATAGTGATTGGGTCAAGTTAAGTAGTTCTTAACACAAAATACAAAAAAATCAAAAATGAAAATTCAAAAAAGAAGGAGCATTTATGAAGAAAACTCTACCTTGAGATTATAAATAGGGGAGTAAGGGTTGAAGTAAGACACACAAGAATTTTGGGAGGAAAGAGAGGCAAGGTAGAGAGCTAATTTTAGTTTCTCATTTTTCATTGCTCATATATAATTCTCATGTAGAAGGGGAGTTGACATAAGATGCCATCTTGTTTTTCTTTGTCTAAATAAGGTTTTAATATTCTTGCCCAAGTCAATGAACATTTCTTGTTAGAGATGGAGGCATACCCATTTAAATGCTGGGCAAATCCTTATATATAAGGCTTGTAAGAGTTTTGTTGGTTTCCATTTGCTTGCCTTATACTCAATGCTTTGTGCAAATGGATACACCTATATAGAGATGCTTTTGTTTTTAATTTCGTTCAGCCACTTGTGCAAAAGATATTTTTGACTACCTCTCCCTTCACTATGACTTTGCTCTTGTCTTTTTTCTCATCCAATATATGTTATGTTGATTACCTCTCCCTCCTCTATGACTTTATTCTTGTCTTTTAGCTTATCCCAATATATGCTAACCTTGTTGGACGTTGAATATGGGATTAAAAATTAAGTGGACTTGCTTTGTCCCATTGAATCATTATATATATATTGCTGGACGTGTTCTGTTTGGAATCTAAGAGGCATGTGCTGTCTTATCTTCTAATGGTGTTAGATGTCATGGTTAATAGATATAGGTAATGTGATTATAATTGCCTCTTGTTTATTATGTGATTCTATCACCCTATCTCTTGTTGTAGTGGGATTCAAATCATAAAAGGTACATGCTCTCACTATGTCTTTCTTCATTTTCATATCATCTTGAATTTTCTACTCTGAATGGTATGATGAGAATGCACTTCTTTTCTTCATCTTTGCAAATAAAAATGTTTCAAAACAAAAAAAAAATTCTTTTTTTAAAGTAAATGAATTTGGTTTCATATGAGATAATAAAAAATGCCTTTTTAAAAAAAATTAAAAAATACAAACAAAAAAAATAATTTTCTAAAATAAATTAAATAAAATTTTTCTAAAAAACACCAACAAAGTGACATGCATTTCTACCCCCGAACTACGTGGGTTTTTTATCCCTGTAAATGGTACGTAGGCCCTAGGCTTTCATCCTAGATTAAGTCCAACCTTGTAAATAAATATATTTTTTCTTATTTCCTTTTTGTAAATAAATGTTCATTTTTTTCTTTAGTTTTTATTTCATTTATTTTTGTAAATATTCTCTTTTTTTTATTTGGGTAATTATCATTAGATTAAAGGCCATAATATTTTTAAATAATTAATTTAGGGTAACCATTTTTTTGAATGGGTGTTATGGGGTGCCTAACACCTTCACCATACACAATCGACTTCCGAATCCTAAATGGTTTTTGTAGACCGGTTTCATTCATTTTTAAAAAGGTTTCCAAAATTATCCTATTTTAAAATTTTGATGGCAGCTCCATAATTTCTAAATTTTGAGCGCCGCAGCTTGGCGACTCCATTGGGGACCTTTTGAGAGTCAAGTCCATTTAAGTTAAGTATTTAAAAATAATATGGCCTTTATCTTATTTTAATTACTTTTTGTTTATTTTTTTGGTGAATATTTGTTTTATTTTATTAAATTCCTTATTCATCTATTTGTTTCTTTGTTTTTTTCTTTTCTATCTATCTTGTGATCTACTTAGTAAATGAGGGTTGGGTAAAACCTAGGCCCATAGGTTGGTATGCTCTCTACAAACACTAAACACATACACTATTCTTCTCACACACATTTTGGGCCCTATACCCGGGTCTGTGAGTTCCTTAGGTGAGTGGAAGTTTCTAGCGGTCTCTTTGTGGGGTTTTCAGAACCCCCTGAGGTTACTATGAAGACTTCATCCTAGCTGTTACTCATTTGGTGAGGTTAATCCCTGTGGGGTTTTTAGAACCCCTGAACGTCAATTTCGTTAAATGGGGCCTTCATCTTTATGATGGGGGCAGTTAGGAGGCATTTATCTGTGAGAATTAGAACCAATTTGAAACCATTGCACCTATTAGTGGAAATTATCGACTTACCCAATTAATTAGTACCTACCTTTCTTAAGGTAGACATCCCCCAACCTAGGTTTATTCCTAAAATAGAACACTGGATAGCATATATTTATTTATTGTTGATCATCTTTATTGTCATCCATGCATAATCAATGAAACCCCTAGGATCAAGTGACTAACTGTCACTTCACCTGAGTATGTATCTAGCATCACATCACATAAAGATACATCACAAGGACGATGTATGCATTAGATAGCCAACCTTAGTCTAAGGGTCTATGACCCTAAAAGACCATGATCTCATCACATCAATCATGTTAGAAAACATCTCAATGAGAGATAATCCTTTAGGACTTATGAGGTATCATTATATCATTCATTAGTATTTTAGCTTCATTTGATATGGGCTTTAGACATCATCATTATTTTAAAACCCTTCACCGCATGATGGCTTGAGCCATTCACAGGTTAATGGGCACTTCATTCTCCCTATGAGGTAATATATCTCTTGAGGAGGTGAAGTTCCTTTTCTTAATATCCATCACCCATATCAAAACTTGAAGTATAATTCATCATTCTTTCATGTCTCATGAGGTATCCTTGCATCATCCATGGCATTTAGCTTTATTTGATATGGGCCTTGGACATAATAAACATTTAACAAAACCCTTAGCTGCGTAATAGCTTGGGTTGTTCACAGGTTAATGGGTACTTCATCCTCCCTATGGGGTATTGGATCTCTTGAGGAGGTGAAGTTCTTTTTCTTAATGTCCATCACCTATATCAAGGCTAGAAAGCATATGTAATCATCTGCATAACATGCATTTGGAAATACTTTCTGACTCTTCCTTCTCTTTTCTTTAATCAAGGGCAAGCGAGTTATCCAACAGCTGAAAATTTTGCATAAAGGTGAAATAGCACAAAAACCAAGTTTAAATCAAGTTTCTACAAGAAAGGTATATAGAGGGAAGGGCATCGACTGACTGCAGGAGCGGAACCACTTGAAGCCATAATTCGATTAAGTCGCTACATTCAAGGTTCAGTCAAATTGGGTTTCATGAAGAAGTAAGGAAATATCATTGATTTATTACACATGCTTGTGCATAATGAAGCTATCATAGAACTGGGCTAGTATTTGGATGCCTCTTTAAGATGCTTTACTTTCTCTGATTTTCAACTAGCCCCAACCCTTGAATAATATGGGGAAATCCTTATGATGCCAATTAAGAGGAGTGATAAGATCTACTATTATCTATGCTGGCTACCTTCTCAGAGAGGAATAGCAAAGCTGTTAGGGGTTCACATGGACGAAGTACAGATTGTAGGCACCTGACAGGTCAAGGGGATTAAAAGGACCATAGTGGAAGCTCGCTTAGCAAGATTAGCATAAAATAGAGATTGAGAGAGTTTTTGTAGGGTTTTTGCCTTGGCTATTTATGGTATGATCCTCTTGTAGGACAAAACTCATGAATTCCCAATTAAATCACAAATTAGAGTATATGAATTTTCCTATATCAATAGCGGAAGACTTATAGGAATTTACCTCTCGCCATTGCTAAGCTTTGATCGAATGGAGAACTCATGAATCCTGATAAAAGAGAGCTGCAAAAGAATTGAAGACAAGATATGATTGTCAGGTCTCTTTCTAATTGGTTGTGGGGCACAGTGATGGCAACTGGGTTAAGAGCCGTCGCCAGTCAGGGAACCTCAGATGAGCAGATAGGGTTTTTCATTGTACGCTCAATTTAGACGGCTATCAACTTAATTGTGTATTTTCCACCATCAGAAAAACCACATTAATAGCTAATAACCCTAATCATGAATTGGGCTTAAATCTGACTAATGGGCCACATTCTGGATATTTTAATTAATTACCTAATTAATAACTAATAATAATTATAATATATATTAAAATATCTAACATTCTCCCACTTGGCCCGTAACTAACATCAGTTGCCCTATTCAGATTAATTAAGGCTATACTGCAAGAATCATGGCGATAAGTCCCCTTAAGTCAAGTATTATCTTCCATGTATTATATAGCAGCACCCTTAATGGGTTAAAACTTTATGAATAAACCTTAAATGTTTATTCGGTTCCTTCTTGAATGTTTGTCAATCTCGATAACTAGGTACCAATATGAGACAACAAACTCCAACTTGAATTTCATCATTTATCAATACCTTATTTAGATCACTCAATGTAATCCAAGTCACAAATAAGGTATTTGATCCTTCAATGTCTCTAAATGCATGCAATTCACTTAAGGATTTATACTTCATGTGTTTATGACCTATTGACTTTATGGTCACACAACACCCTTAATGGGTTTAAATTAATTTAAAACCACATGATGAAATTCTTTAACCGGTAATCTTATGACTTGCCTCCAAGAATGACTAGATTAAGCAATTCATGGTGGAACTAAGCAATAAGTGACTACTTAGAAATCTTGTACTCCTCCATAATGCAATTTGTTCAGTAAACATAAAGATGCATCATAATGTTAACCATTTTATAGCTAACACAGCATACTAAACCAAAGAAATCAAATCTAATCATTCTCCTATATGTACAGCATGAGACTTAATGTACATTTTAAAATGTACTTCATGACCTGCAGCTTTTCAATTATTATTCAAGCAAGAATATGCTTGATAATCCTCCTAAAGTTTCCTTGCAATGACATTGCCAGTTTGTATGCACATTCAAGCAAGCCTGCACCTATGAAACTGGATTAGAAGGAATACAATGATGTATATATAAGAATCTAATTGTATTTTCATAACAAGTATCATCTATCTCTAAATGTTCAAATACATGTGATCATAGATTTCTTATGACATTCTCAGTATTTTAAGAACAGTTTCCTTATGTATTCTAAAAGAATACTACACTTAACCTAGTGCTATCACAAATTTGAACAATGATGATTTTGTTATGTATAACACTTTATGTCAAAATTCACAAGCAATGAGTAAATTATCATTTTGTTCAATATAGATGATTCAACTCCCACTAATCTAGTGATATAAATAGTACTATGATGCTTTCAACATTATCATGCATGTGATTGCATCATGACTCATTATTCACCACTAATGTGAGACATGCATGTGAAGACTGTTTCTCAATTTTGCTAACTAAATTCTCCTCAGAGTTTATGTGACCTTTCTTTTAGTTCACACACATATCTCCTTGTTACTATAATGGAAAGATATGGAAATTAGGGTCACTCTCATTGTTTATGCTCTAGTCAGATTACTTGAAATACATGATTTATTGTTGGTAGCAATTGCCAAATTTAAATTGTCATTTGGTCTTAACCCAATCTGTTAATAGATTGAAGTTATATAATAAGAGCATCATCTATCAATTTGGAATATCTCTTGCTTGTTTCAGGATATTTTTCCTAATAATTGATAGAGTCCTTAATGTTGATGCTTCTTATTTCAAGCTTGACCAATTGAGAATTTCAATACTTCATTATGTTTCACATCTAACTCAAGGAGAAGAGTATCATGTAAAACCAATGTTCCATCATGATTAGAGGTTACAATCTGTATGTGTAATCATCCTGAATGAGTTTGACCACTCCCACTAATCATACCATTTCTTAATAATTTGACATTCCAAAATTACTACACAATCTCTAAGATGGAAAGGATAGCTCAATAGAATTCCCAAGATCTTTTTGCATCTTCACCAAAATGTGTAGTCTTAATCTTTAGAATATTTTCCATCCACGCTCGTTCATTTATAAGACAATTCTATATAAACTGAGTTTCCAACTCTCAGATTTTAAAAGGGGTTTAAACATGATTTTGTTGGAAACTCATCTAAGATATAAAGTTGTCTTGAGTGTATTCTTTAAGAGGAAAACATATAGGCTAAATTACTATCCTTAACCATATACCCATCATGTCATCCATCTCTTCTAATTGACTTCAATATATTAATCTATTTACCAGATTAAATTACCCACTTCTACTTTATATTCTCTAAAAAATGTCAAATGACACTACTTAATTATAAAGTAAAAGATGTTCAGGTATTTGAAGAGTCAACTAAATCAGGATGAACTATTTCATCTGTTAGAACAAAACCAATGGCAAGTGTATATCCACCATTGCCTCCAATCAAGCCACTAATCATAGACAGATTAAACTTGATATGTCTATTGCTTTATGGCTTTAGGGTTGGTAGCTTGATGTCCCTTATTTAAAATCTGATGCTTTTCTAAAAGGAAGCAAGACTTATATAAACACATTTACAATGAATACTTATTATCCATACATGTATTCATGAAAATGAGTAATAAATCATGAGATAATAAACAAAGGATCTATTCCACCAAGATTAATGGAGACATCTTACCCTATGATGAAGAATCATTTAATAGTCAACAAAACAATGCAATAACATTTAAGAGAATTTCTAAATATGTCCCTCAGCCTATCAACAACCATTGACTTTGTTCCATTCTTTATGTATTTATAATAACTGTCTTTTAAATGAGATTACTTTATTGAGACAATAATGTTATCTCATTTCTCATGTCAGTATTATAAATACTAGAACTTTTCTTAATGTCAATTTTAGCCTTATAGGCTTAATTGTCTCTAATAAATTATATCAAACTAAATAATTGAATAGATAACCATCATGCTGCAAAGTCAAAATCAAAATTAAATCATACTTATAAAGTTGCTATAAGAGGCAAGCAACCATCGCATATAGGTGTATGTTTACCAATGTAAATCATACAATTATAAATTCGTATAACTAAAGTCTACCTGTGGGCAAAGATATTAGCATAGCATGAATTTATCTCAAATTGGTGAAACTGGAATGCATTTATATCCCCTAATACCTGTGGGCTACTTAGAGAATATAATGTTGTTCCATTTCACCCTAATTAAAACTATGATTATAGTTATCTACCTGTGGGCAAAGATTAATTATAACCATACATTTAATTACAATTGATGTCTTTAAATCTTTGAGTGATGTATTTTGTTCATTAGAACAAAATAGAGTATATGTGCCTAGTGAGGATATTGTGGCTACTCCTCGATTCTACATACTCATCACAAAGACATCACATCATTGTATATACTAATTGTACATATGATCATAATTTGATATGGTAAAACCTTATGTGATTACCTATGCATACAACATTCGTATAAGGATGCTGTAGCTATTCCTTAAACAAAATATGTATGCTAATCACTAATATCAAATATATACAATTTAAACGTCATATATGTATACACAATATCAATGGGAATCCTAATTAATTAATTTAATCAAATTCTGAAGATTAATATTTTAAATCCATATATGATTATTTATGCATGTTGTAAGAGGGCGTTGTAGCTACCACTCTAGCATGCAAGTTAATCATAAATATTAATCATGTGCACTTAAATTCTGTATATGCACAACTTTATGGAAGATTTAACCAATTAATTTAATCAACATAAGTGACTAAATACAATCCTCCCACTTTGATTAAATTAATATTACCCACTAAATAGAGTTGATATTTTAAAACATAAAAGGGATTATCTATACATACAACAGAGGATGTTGTGGCCAAGCCTCTAGATGCATGTTAATCACAAATACCAACCTTGTGCATTTAAATTCCAAATATGCACAAAACTTTAATGAGAATTTATTTAATAGATTGATTTAATCAACAAAATGTGACTAAATAATCAATAAAAAATAAGTTCTCCCACTATTTTGTGCATCCAAATTAAATCTAATATATGCACTTCTTGATGGAGGGATTAATTAATTAATTTGCTCAACAAGGTCCCTAGATAATTAATTAGAAACCCTCCCACTGTTTTATGTATCCAAAAAATTGTTTAAAGAATTAATTTGAGCATATTTCAAATTAAGTTTTGCAAAAATTAGAATAGTTAAATAATTGCCCAAAATGAATTATCCAAATATTTAGGCAATTAAATAACATGTCAAAATAATTTTTGCAAATTTTCCAGAATATGAAAAAATGCCAAAGTTAACCCCTTTCTTGATTTAAACAATTAAATGTGACATGTTTAAAATTTTACATAAAGCATAATCTAAACAGTGAGTAAAACCTTTTCTGAAAATTAGATCTTTATAGCCTAGCTAAAGAAAAAATGTAACAGAGCCCATACAATATTTTCCAGAAAAGAGATAAGATAATAAAGGCCCAAAAATTGATCAAAAACGTCATCTTTAAAGTTGTAAAAGCCCATAAAGCCTTAAGGCCCATGTTACTAAAATCTAAGAGTTTAACGCCAAAAAAATAAAATCTATTAATTTTGCCTCGGCCCAGATGCTTATATCGGCCCAAAATCGGTTTCCAGAAAATAAAAATAAAACTGACAAATTGGATCAAGCCTGAAAACGCGTCCAAAAAAAAAAATGCAGGCCCAGAGAATTGAGCCCAAACCACGTTACCTCATAGCCCACCAAGCTGATAAGTGAAACGCAGCGTTTCACTGTGGGCCAAACGACGCCGTTTTCCCCGAATGAAGGAAGACTTTCTGAACGCTATGAAACGACGCCGTTTTTAGACTCAATCAAAACGGTGCATTTCAAGCTTCTTCCTCACCCACCAGTGAAACCCTACCGGACCCGCTACCCGAGAGCAACCCGGAAAGAGTCATCGTGACCCGGTTGCAGACCCGAGTGCGTTCCTCGCTGACCACGATTCCAGGTCGCTCTCCGGTGATCCAGAGGTTGATCTTCAGTAACTTGTAGGGTCTCTAGGACCCGGATGCAGACCAGAGTGGGTCCGTTGCGTGCCGCGATTCTGGGTGATAATCCCAGGCGATCCAAATCTCGAAACGGCGATTCTTGCTCTGATTGTGACAGAAAACAACCAAGAATGGGATCTGGATATTGAACTCTCATATTAGAAATAAAATCAAGACGAACTGAATTGAATCTAAGCATTCTGGGTTGAATCGAAAAATGGAGGATCTGACGATAACGATTACGGTAAAGCAATAATCGAAACAATAACTCTAATAATTTCACAAGCAACCACAAGATCTGAAAAGAGTAGTCACAAATTTGAAACATAAAGTATGATAATCGAGAGGCTAGGCATGAAATCGAAACAAACAGAGGCTCTGGTTTTCTGATGAAGCAGTGACGATTCCATCGAAGAACAAGATTGTTCTTCTCTCGTCCATTAGCCCGAATGCCCAAAATGAAAATCAAGCATTAAAATTCCCAGAATAAAACAGATTATCATGTTCAAGAAGTGAAATCAAGAATACAGAACAAAGTAACTGCAGAAAACTCAAATTCGGATCCTTCGAAACCCGTTGAAAGCGATGAACTCACAGGCACTCTCATCCCGTTGATCCGAAAGCACATGGGCAATTTAATTTAATAAACAATTTATTAATAATAAATTAAAAACTCAGATGAATTAATTTTTAGCAATAATATAATTCATCCACTTAAGAAATCCGATCTTAAATCCAAGCTACGGAATCCGTGTAAATTACTACAGAAACCTTAATTCAATTCCATACTTAGCTCATCCCCGATCAAAGAGTAGAAGGCAGAGGATTAGAGAGTGTGGCTCTGATATCACATGTAGGACAAAACTCATGAATACCCAAATAAATCACAAATTAGAGTATATGAATTTTCCTATATCAATAGTGGAAGACTTATAGGAATTACCTCTCGCCATTGCTAAGCTTTGATCGAATGGAGAACTCATGAATCTTGATGAAAGAGAGCTGCAAAAGAATTGAAGACAAGATATGATTGTCAGGTCTCTTTCTAATTGGCTGTGGGGCACAGTGATGGCAACTGGGTTAAGAGCCGTCGCCAGTCAGGGAACCTCAGATGAGCAGATAGGGTTTTTCCTTGTACGCTCAATTTAGACGGCTATCACTTTAATTGTGTATTTTCCACCATCAGAAAAACCACATTAATAGCCAATAACCCTAATCATGAATTGGGCTTAAATCTGACTAACGGGCCACATTATGGATATTTTAATTAATTACCTAATTAATAACTAATAATAATTATAATATATATTAAAATATCTAACACCTCTTTCCTTCTTCAACAGGAATAATCAACTTGGGAGCTATCAGTGTCTTTCAATTAGTCAAACACTACTAAATTAACCCGGTACTCGCAATTTTAGCAGAGACCTACATGTCATTATCTTAATGCCACCTAAAGAAGAAAGGTCGAATAAAATGCTGTCTTGTAGTGCTTGAGGTATGGATGCTGAGTCACGTGTATGGAAAGAAGAAGTACTTCCGAGAAAGGCATGACAAGTTTACTAATCCACTTATGGCTTTCAATCATCTTCAATTAAACAAAAATGATTGGAGGAAGGAGTTCTCACGATTAACAGAAGATTCTCTCTTATGGAAAATAGAATGGTGGGAGGATGAAGAGATTATCCATTACTGTGAGGACTTTTCTAATGTGCCTTTCATGGGACCAATATGATGTATTAACTACAACCTTTCTTTAGCATTAAGGCAATTAGTATTTCGGCAAAAAGTTCCCTCTCACAAAGAAGTGCAAGTCATATACTTCTCGTATGAAGAAGATAGTGGGAAGGACTTATGTTGAGAAATCAAAGAAGCTTGGAGCAAGATAGCAAGATAGTGGGAAGGACTAAGTGCAAGTCATACATAGCATTTTTTTTCTTTTTTTTTCAATAGTGCTAGGAAGAACTTGATAAAGGATGCAAACATAGCATTTGTATAATGAAATAGAAATGTGAGTGAAGGGTTCAAGGGGTAAACAAAGGTAAATGATGAATGGTTTGTGTTTGGGTAAATGGGTGATGAAATGAATGCCAATGTCATCTTTATCCATACCATTGCAAAATGTAGCCTCAAGCAAGAAACAAAACAAGTTCTAGAGAGCAATAATCTAAGTAGATGAATCACACAATGAAATAAACAATTAGGCCCAAAATACCTTCCAACTAGGCTTTTTGTTTCCTAACAAACTCATCAAAATTAAATTATGTATCATTAAAACACTTGAATTTTATGGCAATTCACTAATTCAAAGCAAGTTTCAACCATGAATCCAACTAAGAGTAATCAAGATACTTGATCATGACTAAAGGCTTCAAAAATCTCAGTGAATTGGACCAGAAACAACAGAGGACACAAGCAAGAGACAGAGGCATATGATATCACAGTGAATTCTCATGAGAATAACACACACTCCCCCATACTCAATCCTTACATTGCTCTCAATGTAATGCACAAAAACAAAGAACCTAGATGCACTTATCTCTTGGGTGAAGTGAATGTTGTGAAGTCCAATTCAAGATTGAAGCACAACACATCATCGTCACAAGGAGAGAGAGAACAAGACATAAGTGGAAATAGTTCTTAGAAATTAGGCATAAGGATAGGAGAAAAGGGTAGTGTAGGATAAGGTTAAGAACAAGAGTATGATTCACAATGGCGTTTATTCAATTGAAAAATGCAATCTAACAAATTACTTTTTACTACTGGTTAGTCCCTCCCCCACACTTATTCAATAGTATAGATCACCAAATAAAACAAGGAACAAGGTAAGGAAAGAGACTATCGTGTGCATTATGGTGGTTGATGACTAGCATGGTAGTGCTTCAACAAGTGACCATTCACTTGAAACTTTGCACCACTTGCAAGATCTTCGAGCTCTATTAACCCAAAGTTATGCACCTTGACTATTTTGTAGGGACCTTGCCATTTGGTTTTAAGTTTTCCATTTTTGAGCTTGAATCTTGCCTTAAACATAAGTACTTGTTCTCCTTCATGAAACTGCTTCCGTAAGATGCCTTGATCATGAATCAATTTGGATTTTTCCTTATAGATACGAGAACTTTCATATGCATCCAACCTCAACTCTTCTAGCTCTTGTATCTCAAGCATCCTTTCCTCAGCAAAGCCTTGAAGATCCATATTACAAGTCTTCATAGCCCAGTAAGCTCTATGCTCTAGCTCAACAGGTATATGGCAACCCTTACCAAAGACTAACCGGAAAGGAGACATGCCAATGGGAGTTTTAAAAGTTGTATGATATGCCCAAAGAGCATCATCCAACCGGAGACTCCAATCTTTCTTACTTGGCTTGACAATTCGCTCTAAGATATACTTGATTTCCCTATTAGACACCTCAGCTTGCCCATTTGTCTGTGGATGGTATGGGGTAGAAGTCTTGTAGAGAACACCATATTTGGATAGCAAGTTGTCTATCAATTTGTTGCAAAAATGTGAGCCACGATCACTCACAATTGCTCTTGGCACACTAAACCTACAAAAGATATGAGTACGTAGGAATTTTATAACAGTAGAGGCATCATCCTTTCTTGTAGGAATGACCTTAATCCACCTTGTAAGGTAATCAACAGCCAACAAAATGTACAAATATCCATGAGATACAGGAAATGGACCCATAAAATCAATGACCTGAACATCAAAAACTTGACAAAACAACATGGGTTGTTGCGGCATTTCATGCTTTCTTGATAAACCCCCAAAATGCTGGCATACATCACAAGTTTTACAAAAAGCATAATAATCCTTAAAGAGGCTAGGCCAATATAAACCACAATCTAAGATTTTCCTAGCAGTTCTCTTTGCCCCAAAGTGACCACCACACAATAAAGAATGACAAGATGTTATAACAGAAGAAATTTCATCATCCGGCACACATCTCCTAATGACTTGATTACTACAATGCCGCCACAAGTAAGGGGGATCCCACAAATAGTATTGAGATTCATGTTTCAGCTTCTGTTTCTAAAAACAAGATAAAGAATCAGGTAACACTCCAGCAGCAAGATAATTCACAATATGAGCAAACCATGGGTCATGAAGTGTAATAGCAAGGAGATGGGCATCAGGAAAACCATCACAAGTAACTTTAGCATCAACTACTCCCTGTGTAGTAAGGGGCAAGCAGCTTAGATGGTCAGCAACAAGATTTTCTGCACCTGCCTTGTCCCTAAACTCTGTGGTAAATTCTTGAAGTAGTAGCATCCACCTTAATAACCGAGGCTTAGTATGAGTCTTCCTAGATAAGAACTTGACAGCAGAATGATCAGAATAGATAATCACTTTAGAATTCACTAGATAAGACCTAAACTTCTCAAGTGCAAAAACAATGGAAAAGAGCTCTTTCTCAGTAATAGTGTAATTGATTTGAGCCTTATCCAATGTTTTAGAAGCATAAGCAATAACACAAGAAGTCTTACCAATTTTCTGACCTAGAACTGCACCAACAGCACTATTGGAAGCATCACAACAAAGCTCAAAATTAAGATCCCAATTAGGAACAATAAGTATAGGTGGAGAAATGAGTCTAGACTTAATTTCACCAAAAGCCAATTTGCATGCATCATCAAATATGAAATCCACATCCTTTTGGAGAAGCTTAGATAGGGGACAAGATATTTTACTAAAATCCTTAATGAATCTTCTATAAAACCCAGCATGCCTTAAGAAAGATCTAAGTTCTCTTAAGTTAGAGGGATAAGGAAGAGATGAAATTACTTCAATTTTAGATTTGTCAACTTCTATACCCCTCTTACTTATCAAGTGACCTAAGACTATCCCTTGATCTACCATGAAGTGGCATTTCTCAAAATTTAGCACAATGTTCTTTTGCACACATTTTTCTAATACTCTCTCCAAATTCAGCAAACATTCTTCAAAAGAATTCCCATATATAGAAAAATCATCCATGAATACCTCAATACCTTGTTCAAGTAAGTCGCTAAAAATGGAGAGCATGCATCTTTGAAATGTCCCAGGAGCGTTGCTTAACCCAAAAGGCATCCTTCGGTATATGCAAACATCCTAAATGGGCAAGTAAATGTTGTCTTTTCCGGTTCCTCCGGTGCAATAGGAACCTGAAAATAACCAGAGAAACCATCAAGGAAACAATAATGAGATTTGCATGCCAATCTTTCTAGCATCTGATCTATAAATGGGAGGGGAAAGTGGTCCTTTCTAGTTGCTTCATTCAACTTTCTACAATCTATACAAACTCTCCAAGAGTTTTGGACTCTTGTTGGAATGAGTTCGTTCTACTCATTTCGCACAACAGTTATTCCACTCTTTTTTGGAACAACTTGGACCGGACTGACCCACTCACTATCTGAAATAGGATATATGATCCCTACACACAAGAGTTTGGTGACCTCCTTCTTAACTACATCTAAGATGAGAGGGTTGAGTCTACGTTGGGGCTATAACCCCCTTCGATAATCAGGCCTAGATTAGTGTTTAATCACATTTAATAATCGAATGAGAAATCCGGAGCAATTAAAAACTTTTTACGGAAACTGTACAACTGGATCTCCATTCATTTCATTCATTAAAACAAATGGCCTGTTTGGTCTGTTACATATACAATATCAGAGTATCAGCATAATTCCCGACATTCACCCGGGATAATAACATTTAATCCAAAATATTGTTCAGGGCATCATCGCCCATCTTAGTATCTATACCGAGGATTACACAAAACTATAGTACTATGATCTATACAATATATTTACATTGATCCAAAATGATAACCAATTCGATATTCAACCAAAATATCTAACTAAGACTACTGCTGGCAGCCCTAATCGCCCTTATCCACTTGCTTGCTTTTCGATCCACTTGCCCTGTCTAAAAAATGTTATTTGGAAAGAATGAGATTCTAGAGAATCCCAGTAGCAATAGTTTATTTATATGATGCATATATACAAAGCAAGTCACATATATCACAATGCAGCAATCAATATTCGAGACCGGGCTTATGCCACGCCCCCTTCACTTTATCTATATTCGAGTCCGGGCTTTCGCCACGTCCCCTTCACTTTCACT
This sequence comes from Inga oerstediana, assembly GCA_963210345.1. NCBI lineage: Eukaryota > Viridiplantae > Streptophyta > Magnoliopsida > Fabales > Fabaceae > Inga > Inga oerstediana. The sequence continues at coordinate 72,796,887 of OY723399.1, read as the reverse complement.
GTAATCGATGACTAATGCAAACAAGCAATGTAATACACATGATATATGATAAAGTGTCACTACCTTTGTCTTTCCTTCCTTGAGCAGGCGTATGCCTTCTATGTTCCGGGAAAATATCAAATCCTATAATCATTATGGACGAAGCATTATTCCAATACTCAATTGACTTCAAAACACTTATTTTTGGTTATCATTAAAGTCCCTTAAGTAGCTACAATTGGCTCTTATAAAGGCCCTAAAGGATTGGGAAACACCGGGTTGGAAACCACTTTTCAAAATCCCAAAGTGCTGAAAACAGGGGGTTGGCTGCAGCCAAAACATACATAGAAGGTTTCTGGCTGTAGCCAAGAATTTCTGGCGGCGGCCAAAACACGCACAGAAACTTTTGTGCTGCAGCCAAGACTTTTCTACTGCAGCCAAGGCAACTTCAGAAATTCATAACTAATTATGGAAAATCGAAATGAGATGATCCCAAAGCCCATTGAAATCTATTTTAGTCCTCTTCATAGGAAAAATATGAACCAATACTGGAAATCACTACACAAATACAGAATTTAAGAAATGTCCAAACTGTTTCAGAATTGTTCCCAGATTTAACATCAAACTTTGGACAATCATATCTCCCAGAATAATAAATGAAATAACACAAAATATGGGTCCATTTTAAAGCTTGGGATGTGAAATTTAAGACTAGAAAGTTTCACAATTTTCTGAAATCATTTGATCATTCAAAACGCCAATAAAAACAGACTGCCCAGAATAGACTTTCAATGGCAGCATTTCCAATTTTCTACCAAAGTGCCCAATGGCTCCAAAATCAACAATCAAGCCTATTCCTTACACTAAAACACCCAAGGAATGCAACAAAACCATTTAGACAACCTAATTTCCACTACATTAGCATGCTTTGGTCCATGGCCACACTAAACACTAACTTTCCAAACTTTCCAATCTCACTAATTTCTTTCCCAATCAATCCTATCTATCCATACACATTCCAAATATACCATTTCTATACCTTTAACATGCCAAATGACCAATGACACTTATTTTCGAAAATGGCCAATAAATCCCAGAAATTCAAAGCTACCTCAAATGGCACAAAACTTAGATGGGTAGATAGGTTTCACTTACCTCTTTAGCTTTCTCAAAATGACTTTTCAATTCTCCAACTTTCATAATCTCTTAAGGTCACAAACTAACACCAATGCACACATTACAACCATCACAATGAAGCTCTTCATTCAAGGATCAATATTAGAGAAGGAAGTTTGAGCATTTGGAGACATTTTCCCTTACCTTTTGAAGCTTTTCTTCCCCCTTATTTCTACAACAATGGCGTTGGAATTTGGAGAGAGAAGGAGAGAGGTGAGTGAAGGAGATGAAGGAGGAAAATGATGACAATTCCTTCCCCTCCCATACATGTCCAGCGCACAAAGAGGGAAGAGAGGAGAGAGAAACACTAAAATATTCACTTTGACTTTACTCCCTTCACACACACCCACAACCTTGACACATGTCATTCTCCTATTGACTCTCCCACACTTAGTCACCATTTAACTTATCTAATCATTCTATTAGCAATTTAATACCACTTCTCATTTTTCTCTTAGTTAGTAATTAATTTCCCCATTAATCACCAACTTAGAGCCAATAATTCCATCCTTTAAATTTTCCATCAATTATGACATATAAATTAATATTGTCACCAATATACATTAATTCCGCTTTAATCCGATAATTATCCTCAATAATTATTATTAGGCCTTAATCGAAAATTGGGGTGTTACAGGGGCTGTCTCACAGGTTTAGAACCCTCATTCAAAAGTATTTTGTGGATGCACACAGTTGGGTTAATACATGGAATGTCACCTAAAGTCCACCCTATTGCCCTCTTGTGTTTCTTCAACACATGGAGTAAACTCAACTCCTCAGATGTACTTAAGGAACTAGAGATAATGACAGGTAATTGATCATGTTCAGCAAGAAAAGCATACTTCAAGTTAGGGGGAAGGGGTTTCAAATCAAGTTCAGGGGGTTGCACAATTGAAGGTAAAAGTTCTTTCAACTTAAGTGCACCAAGAAACTTCCCTTTCTTATGAGAATCCCCAATAATTGTTGGATTGAAAGTATGCCCTCTTTGTTCAGATGTGGATTGAGATTATAGCTCATTCACACAGCAACCTTGACTACCACCTACATCATTCAAAGAGTGAAGTATATGAGAAGTAGCATCATGAAATGGTATACAACAGTGTAGTAATTGATTAGAACTGAGTTTCTCCCATGTTACAGCTTGACATGTGGTTGTCCATTATTTCCAAAATTTTCAGAAAAGAAATTTATGACTTTTGACCTGCTAAGTTTATCACCAAAAGGAGAATGTAAGTATTTCAATAATTGGAAAGAAGTGAGGTTACCCACACAATCATCCTTGAGGGTAGGAGAAGTCTGAAACTTGTAAGATGGAGGAATGTGAAGCTTAGACCTATGAATTACAGTCATGCCATCAGTAGCACATTGATTTCTTTCCTCATCTTCAACAATAACTCCACTTGTGTCCATAGGAGCAGATTCAGTGCTAATGGATGTTGCTTCACTTCCAAAAGTGGAATCCACTTCACTAACATTCTCAAATTCTGCAAAGCTACACAATAATTCTTTCCCAACACCATGATAACTTTCAAATGAAGATATAGTACTACCAAGGTTAGAAAAATCAAAAATAAAAGGATTGGAAGTGGAAAGTAAGTTATCAATTGACATGCAATTAATACTACACACATCATCATCACAATCAATAGAGGGAGAAGAATTTGAACCAATGGTAGCACATACATCATCATGACAATCATTTCTCACACACAATAGGAAAGCAGACTCATCAATTGCCTCTTCCAAGGCCAAATCAATCTCATTCAAGTGGCGCCGTTGCCGGGGAGTCAAGTAATTGGTTGCTTAGTAGCTAAGTGTCAATCTTTGATTAATTGGTACCTTGAGCCTTTAGGTTGTATTTTAGTTAGTTTAGGTAGTTTTGCATGTTTTTCAAAGCATATTGCATCTTTTGTCATTTTGAAATCCTTTTCCCCTTTTTCATTTGCATTTGCGTTCTCTTAGATTTTTCCCCCTTAGTTTTTATAGTTTTTTGTTAGACAATCCTCTTTGTGATTCATTGGAATTTATTGTAATTGGATTTCATGGCTTGGTTTAATGGTAATCAAGGTTTATCCGTTCACTCTCACTCTTCTGTAGCAGATTCGATTGAAAGGAAAGAGTCCATCTCTGAAAGCATCCATGCTATTCAACAAACATTGCAGCTTCTTCAAGCCAAATTGGGATGTCAAAATAGTCTAATTAGTCAAGAATGCCAAGGTCCATTCCATCCTTCATACCATGAACCCTACCAACAACCTTCATTCCAATCTCATTACGCACCACACCCATCTTATAGATCATACCATGAACCTTCTCCGCCACCATACAACCCATATCATGAACCTTACTCTAATCCTCTATCATATAACCGCATGCCATATCATGATCCTTCTCCTTCATTCCATCTTACTTTCCAACCATGCCATCCACCTCATGAGCCTCTATTCCCACCATTTCAACCATCTTATGGACCTCATTCCTAACCATTTGTGCCTTTCCAAGAACCTTCTATTGGTGGAGTTATTGGAAAATTCCAGAAACCAATGACTCGTACTATAAATGAGGAGCAGTCACATAAGGACACCTTCTCCAATTGCATGACCTCTATAATAAGATCAATGGAGCAAGGAGATAAAGAGCGTGCAAGTTTGGCCAAGGACTTTGAACGTATCACTCAGCCATCACAAGGAGCAGAGCGATGGAAGAAAGATGTTGAACAATTTAAGAAAAATATGGAGTTGCTTTCACAAAATATTTTTAAGTGCAACACTCCACAAGAGACCCTTTCTCTATTACCTCCATGTAATCCACCCACTCAAGCCAAAAAAGTCAAAAAGGTGCGCTTTCAACTTCCAGAGGAGTCTTCCTTTCCTGTGGAAGAGGAACAAGGAGTCCAAGTTCAAGGGTCACATGCCACTTCACAAGTGGAAGATTTTGGACCTCCGTTGTCTATTCCCACACAAACACAAGAAGTGGAGCAACGAGAATAGAGCATTAAAGAGTCTTCCTTAATATTCGGTAATGATCATATCCTTATAGAAGTAGACTCTCCTACTACTTTAACTAGTAAAGCAATTATGATTTGAGTAATGATGAGGTGGATGAGGAAATCATTATTGAATCCCCTCAAATATTTGAAAATATAATTGCTCAACTTCTTAGTTCAAGTAGTAGTGATTCAATTGTTGTTGTCGATGATCTTATTCCTACTTCTTTATGTGATGGTTTAACTGTTGAAAATGCTTCTCTTCATAGTACTAGGGATGATTATGGTCAATTGAATGATATATCTTCATGTTCTTGTGTGGTAGATCAAACATGTGTTGATTGTTATCATGACAAATGCCACTTACTTGTTGAGTTTCAAAAGAAAGCATTTAATGAAGTGGTTGATTCTACCGTTCATCTTGATGCATCTTGTAACCCCCTTCACGCTTAAGGCCGAGATTTAGTTCATAAACACGTAATTGATATAGAATTAGAGACCTTAAATGATTTTGGGACTTAAACAAAACCAAACTTCCCAAAATCATGGCTTACAAAAACTTTTACAAAACATGTTCATGATGGTCTCATATTCATATTTCAATACTAAATGGCCTGTACAAGTTGATTTCATTCACAAATATCAGAGTATAAAGCAAATTCCCAACACACTCGGGTTCCATTCATTAATAAGGGTTTTACAAAGGCACAAAGCCCACAATTCATTACCCTTAACTTGGGGATTACACAAAACTATACTACCAATCCCGATATACATAATTGTTTCCCAAAAATATCTAAAAGATATACATGATAACCAATAACCCAAATTATACTCCTAAACTAGAGTACTATCCGCTCTTCGTCGCCCGCTTTCCCTTTGATCCTTCTGCCCTGTCTAAAACATGGTTTTTGGGAGAGTGAGATTCTAAGGAATCCCCGTAGTAACAAATCAATCATATAATGTACAATAATAATGCATGTAAGCAAATCATTAACCACAACAAGCAACTACAACGGCAGTTACAACGGCAATGGTTAGTATGACACATGTCATCCCTTACGATTGCTCACGCTGAATTGCTCACGTTGCATTGCATCACAGCAATCCACACAATACATTTCACCACAGCTGGGATTCATATAATGCATTTCATACACAAGCCATACAGGCAAGATACACACAGCCCACGGCTGGATTCACAAACGCCACCCCACGGGTCGGATTCACAAATATCCATGTCGATTACGACGGCAGTTCAACGGCCGACCTAGAGATGACCACCATCAATCCCTACACAGCTCACGCTAACCTGCTCACGTCGTAATGGACCATGGCACACATTTCACAAATTCAATGATAAGTCATGCATGCCAAAACATCATACATGATATGAGAGAAAAGTCACTACCTTGATCCTTCCGTGCGTGTCCTAGCGCCGGTCTCTCCCGAGGAGGGCAAATATCGTATCCTATAATTATAATTAGGGACGAAGAGTTATTCTCTATTCCAATACTAAATTGACTTCGCAATACTTAGATTTGGTTATCATTTATGTCCTTTAAGTAGCTAAAATTGGCTCTAATAAAAGCCCTAAAGGATTGGGAAACATCGGGTTAGAAACCACTTTTCAAAATCACAAGGTGCTGAAAACAGGGGCTGGCTGCAGCCAAAAAAGCCTCTGGCTGCGGCCAGAAACAGCACAGAAAGTTTCTGGCTGCAGCCAAGAATTTTCTGGCTGCGGCCAGAACGTTCGCAGAAGCTTTTGCGCTGCAGCCAAGAATTTTCTGCTGCAGCCAGGGCAACTTCAAAAATTCCTAAATAATTCTAGAAAAATCGAAATGAGGTGATTCCAAAGTCAAATGAAAGGTACTTAAGTCCTAGTTCTAGGAAAAATATGTACCATTACTGGAAATCACCACAAAATTCAAGAATTACACAAAACTCATCACTGCCCCCAAAACAGAGTTCTGTTTTTGTCCCAAACTTTGGCAAAGCATAACTCTCAGAATACCAAACGAAATGACACAAAATATATATCCATTTTGAAGATTGGGATGTGAGCTTTAAGACTGGAAAGTTTCATAATTTTCCAATACCATTTGGTCATTCAAAACGCTCGACCAAACTTACTGCACAAAACAGAGCTCAAACCAGACAACTTTCTAACTTTTCCCAAGTGATTTTAATGAACCCAAAATCAACAACCAAGCTCATTCCCACACAAAATCACTCAAGGAATTCAATGGGAATGCCAAAATCACCAAAATCCTATCCCATTATCATACTTTGGTTTTGGGTAACATTAAACACTAAACTCTCAAAATCTCCAAACTCAACAATTTCAAACCCAATCAATTCTATCTATCCAAAATGCATTCCAAACATACAAATTCCATATCAAACATATACCAAACTCTCAATGGCCCTCATTTTCGAAAATAGCCCAAGAATTCCAGAAAATCCAAGTTAACCCATTTGGCATAAAACATAGATAGATAGATAGATCTCACTCACCTTAACAACCTTCTCAAAGGGAGTTCTTGATTCACCACTTCTCAAAATTTCGTGTGGCCACAAACCACAACCAATGGACAAGCTACAACCATAGAAATGTAGCTCTTAACTCAAGGATCAACTTTAATGAAGAACATTTTTCCATTAGAGGCCATTAAAAGGGGTCAAATAGCTTACCTTCTACCAAGCTTCTTCTTCTTCTTCTACAGAAATAGCTGACGAGAGAGAGAGCAAGAATGAGAGAGAGATGGTGAGATGGAGAGAGAGGACATGAGAGATGAGAGGGAGGAGGAGTGAAAAAAAAATAAAATAATGATACTCCCTCCATGCATCCAGCCGAAAGAGAGAAAAGAGAGGAGAGAAAAATATAATATTTTTATCCCATTTGTCTTCCACACACATGCACTCTCTCTCCCATACTCTCTTTGCCACTTGCCACACTACCATTGGCTCTCACCAAATAAGTCACAAATTAACTACTTTAATCTCTCCATTAGCCATTTAAATCACACATCTCATTTTCTCTTAGTTAGTAATTAATTTCTCCCTTAATTACCAACTCATGGTCAATAATTCCATTCTTCCAATTTTTCAATAATTATGACATATTAATCAAAATAGCCATAAAACACATAATAATTCCCATTTAAATTCATAATTATCCACAATAATCATGATTAACCCATAATCAAAAATTGGGATATTACACATCTCCTTGTACTATTGATGTTTCTAAGCATGACACTTGTGAAAATGTTGAATCTTGTGTGGATGCTAATGTGGTTGTTGTGAATGAGAAAGACCATTACCTAGAAAAAGATTTTTCTTTTGATTCCAATGAATTGCTTTATAATATCATAAGGGAAGATTCAACTGTTTTGATTGATAATATTACAAATGAAAATGATTCTTTCCATATGATTCTTTCTTGTGATTCGCCACTCGATATAGAAAAGAAAGATGATTCTTTTGAACATTCAAAAGTTTTGGGTGGCAACAATTTGTCCAATTCTCTTATTTCTTCCACTCTTTTTCCTTCCACCTCTTGTAATTGCAATGATGATATGGTGTACCTCAACACTAAGTTGGATTCCGCACCTTCCACTTTGCAAAAACAAGAGGATTTTCAAAAATTGACTGGTTGTCTCACTCCTACTAATGGGAGTGCCTTTGATTTCCTTGGATGTAATAGTTACTTGGAGAGTTTGGAACGTAATATGCCTTTACTTCACTTGAAATCTCTCTATGTTTTTATTTTTGGATGGGATACTGCTGTTTGCTCGGATCATTTGTAAGCACATTCTTGGAAAGGTCATCGGAGGAACCAACATCCACCGTATGTCCTTGGACCTCTTCCTATTGATCTTGAGCCACCTCCACCAAGGAAATCCAATGCGGGAGAAGTTGTTTCAAAAGCCAAATGCATGATTCTCATCAGTTATGAGAACTTCTCCTTCAAACGACTCAAGATTCTCTAACACATGTTGTCTTTTTCCTTACTTGTTTTCTTCCTGATTCGCATAATTCTTTGAGCTTAATTGTTGTGTGAGAAAGATAAGTGTGGGGGAGGGACACAATCCAGTAGAAAAAGGTAGAAGTAATATAGTTTAATCCAATGAATAAGAACCCCCTTTGTATGCTTTGCATCTTTTGCCACTACCATACTTAATTACCATTGTCCCTTTAATTTCAACTGGCTAAACATTCTCTTTCTAGTGTTTTTACACATTGAGGACAATGTGTTGATTAAGTGTAGGGGAGGGAAATGCATTTTGAATCCCATTGGTTGTTTTTAAATGAGAAATGCCTAAAACTAGAAAATTTTTCAAAAATGTTTTCAAGAATGACTTGCTTTGATACATGTCTTAAGTGGTAAAGGGTCGCATTTACCACTTTGGAATGCGATTTGTGAGAACTTCTTTGAGCTTTCATGATTTCTAGTGTTTTGGCAACTTTTGAAACCATGATTTGCTTTTCAAGTAAATGGGGAGAGAAATAAACCCACAATTAGATTTTTGCTTACTCCTTGTTTTCAGAAAAGAAAGTTTCTATATCATTAGTGCTTTTAAGAGTTGAGCATTCTTATAATTGATTGCAATGTTTTGATTGATTATGTTTATAAGGTTAGCATTAAGAATAGTGAAGTAAATGCATTGTGGTTAGCTTCCTATGCAATTGATTGTATTGGAGTGAGCATTAGAGAGAAACCTTGTTGGAAGGTTAATTGGGCCTTGAATTCTTTCCATTTGTGCATGTTCACTTAGTCTTTCACCTTCTAGAACTTGTCTCCACTCTTTTTCAAAACAGCATTTGCATTTGTGTGATGGAAATGAAAGAGGCATTTGTTCTAAATCCTTTCACCCAAACACAAGCCATCATTCATCACCATTTGTTTACCCCTTTGAGCCATTCCTATGTTGTATGCATGTTATTTTATTCATAGTGTTCATAGTATTCTAAAATCAAAGTGATTTGCCAATAGAAAGTTGAACAATATGTATATTGAAATGCCATGTATATACCAAAAAAAAAAAAGAGAAAGAAAGAAAAGAAGGAGAGAGTTTAGTTTAAAAATAAAAAAATTGTATATAGTTAAAAAAACAAAGAAAAAAGAAGAAGAAAGAAAAGAAAAAAAAAAGAGAAAGAGAGAAAGAAAAGCAAAAGAAATATTAAGAAGGCATTTGTTCATGATTTAGAAAAAGAATTGGTAAAAGATTATCAAGTTATTTAGGTGCTATGAATTTATTAATTAACTTAGACTTGCATATCAATATTTCCTTCTTCTGTTTAATTCATTTCATCTAACATTCATCCATAATTACAAGCCTTTAAAGCCCTCTTGATTCATTACATTAAGTGCTATTAGTTATGGAGAAGTTAGAGTTGTTACAAGCCTATGGTAAGGTGTTGATTAAATGAATTAGAGTGAAATGACCACAATGAGGTGAGATGAGTTAAACATTATTTTCTTGATAGTTCTCTTGTGCTTCATTCTAATATTTTGGATTGTGTGGTTAGCTAATTTCTTTGCATCTCTTGACTATGATTAGTGTTGACTTGAGGAATTTGATTAATTGATAGATTGCTTTCCAATTATGAAATTGCTCGTCTTTCAAATACATTAGTGATTTAAATTTAAAAACTTGTACTTCAGGAAGCGAGAAATAGGTGCAACTCTAGGCTATAAGAACTGGCTCAAGGACAGAATTAAAGGAGCCAATCCATCTTATTCTTCCCAAGATCCTTTGTTAGGAAATGATGCCCAAGAAGTAAATAAAGAGTTGGTAAGGCGCCTAGAAATAAGAGAAAAGGAGCTGGAAGAGTTGTCTGTGATTGAATCACAAAATAAGAGAAAGATGAGTCAACTGGAAGACAAATTTGAATCCCTTCAAGAAGAATTGACAGAAAAGAAAAAGAGAAGAGATTTAGAAGAACGCTTAAGGAGTATGAAGCTGGAATAAGAAAACAAAAGCTTGAAAAGGGCTATGTAGGAGAACGATAGGCAAATAAAGAATAATAGATTTCAACTATTGAAGATGACTATAGCAAAAGAGTTGCTCGAAGAGAAACTACAAGACAATGCCCCTCTTAAGAAATTGCAAGGGGAAGTTGATATTCTTACTCAACTCCTAGAAAATAAGAAGGGTGAATTGGTTGCTGTAAGGGCCAGTAGCGCTGAAACCATCCAGAGCCTTGTGGACAAGCTGAATCATGAAAGGAAAGTTTTAGCCAACTAGGAACTCCTCTACCATAGACAAGTTGTTGTGACAGAAGAATGGGTAAAGAGGTGTGGTAACTTAATCAACTTTGCTAACACCAGGATCCTAGAATTTGTTAGCACATTCAAGTGTACTAAAGGCATGATTATTCCTTTGAATCCACCAACAGAGATTGTTGAATTCTTCAACTTATGTAATCAAATAATAGAGGAACTCAAACTTGTAACCAAAATTTGATATTATCGAATAAAAGCATATCTCGCTTCTTTTACTATCATTGTTTTTTTGTATGCTTATTACTACAATCAATAATAAGATCTTGGGCTAGGGTGGGATTCAAGGTCCCCTCTGTCTAATGATCAACTCTAATTCTCCCTATAGAATAATGGATTCTCTGAGGAGGCTAGAGGATACTCATTCCAGAAGACTATGTGGTGACTAAACACTCACCAAATAAAAAGATCTTGGTTAGGATAGGACTCAAGGTCCCTCCTATATAATGCTCAACTCTAGATTCTCCTTGTGGAATAATAGATTCCCTGAGGAAGCTAGAGGATATTTGTGCCAGAAGACCTTTATGCCAATACATCGAGATAACTTGCTATGCCGGATTGAAATTGTAAGTTTAAATAAACTAATGATATTTTGTTCCTTCCTAAGCAGGTGATACAATATTGCTCCGTCTAATATCCTAACCAACTACCCCCTGTGCATTCATACAACACGCACTCACGTAGTCGTCAAATAACAGCCAATCCCAGTGAAGCCGAATCTAATCTAAATAATCGAATGTCTCATATGGAGGCACAAATGGCATATTTGAAAGAAATGATTTCTACTTTGAATATAGCTCTTCAAACCCAGAATAATGAGAAAGAGTCAGGAACATTTGATCCATTGAAAAATGATGAGATAAGTATACCAGAAAATGGTGAGAAAGAAAAAATGATAGAAGAGCCTCAGAGTAAATAGAATTCTCAAATTCCGAGCACTAAGGAGGAACAACCAGGTGAAGATTCAACATTCCCTCCCTATCAACTGAAAAGGAGGGATGGAAGGAAGAGTTAGGTGAAGTGAAAGACCAACTAAAGGCCCTCCAAGGACCAAACTGTAATACCCCAAATTTTAAGATTTGAGCTTAGAGAATAAACCTGAGGTTAGAGGACTGTTATGCTTTGGTTTAGCAGGATCCTAAATTGGATTAAGGAATATGAAAATGAGTTTGATGGTGATTCCAAGGGAATTACCATAATCAGGGGTAAAACGGTAAAGTTACCGACCAATTGATCGGTTGCCGAGGAAGAAACTCATTGGTAACTTCAAGATCAATGGCTAGGATTGATTTATGCATAAGATCAAAGGGTGGACTCCTATGTGCTTATGTGTATGTGAGCTCATGGGAGATATGGTGAGATTGTGACAAGTGTCATAATATAGACCATTGGATTGGTCAAATGTTCAACTCTCTTCCCTCTCTCCTTTCTTTCTCAAATCGGGTTGTGTGTGTGTGAGGCCCAAAAACTGTTTCTCTTTATCATCATCACCATCTCTTATATCTCTCTACTTCCTCCATTTTCATTGAGCTTGAGGGAGGAAAGAGAAAGTGAAAGGGTAAGATTTGGTTAGCTTTTTGTCTTATTTAGCTTAAATCATCTTCTTTAAAGTTGTTCATAGTAATAAGAGCTTAATTGCAATGGTTTTAGATTTAGGAAAGGTGTTTTAGGAGCTTGAGGAATCTTGGAAGATGAAGAATCAAGGATTAGCTTTGAGAAAGAGGAAGAGGTGAGTGATATCTCCCTTTTGATCTATATATTGTGTTGTTTGGTTGAGTTTTGTGATTTGTGGTTTTTGCCCTAATTTGGTATAATTGTGAAATGGATTATTTGAATATGGTAATGTGGTAAAAATGGTGTCATAGGGTGTTTTGATGCCATTAGGATTGATTTGAGTCATTGGGAGTAAAAGTTGTGGAATTTGGGTATTGTGTGTGATAAGTGTGATCAATGGGAAAAGTGTCATTGTGATATGATTTTAGTTGTTTTTAGGTTTCCAATGTGTTCCTTGTGTGAAATTATGTTGGAATAGCTTTGTGTTAAAGTTTTAGGACCATTGGAAAACATATGGGTTAAGTTTTGAAAGTTCTGATATCTGCTGCATTCTGGGTTCTGATAGAGCCTCACTCGAGTAAACTAAGGTCTCACTCAAGTGCAGCGTTATATTTTCCCTTTCCCTTTCAGTTTTGGTTGTACTTGTTTGTGGAAAAGTAAGAGTGTATTTCTTCACCTGCGAGTAAAGTGGGCCCTCACTCGAGTGTAAGGTATCTCACTCAAGTGAGTATGCATTTTGATGCTTGGGGTAGCATCTCGGGTAAACACTCGCAAGCAATTTAGCAAGAGTGTGAGCTAGCACTCGCAAGTGTTGGGCAATCACTCGAGTGCTGAGGGTAGTACTCGAGTAAGCTTGTCAATTTAAGGGTTCAGTGGCTCTTGGGTAGTCACTTTTTGGGCTTCACTCGGTAGGACTCAGGTGCTTGAGGAGGTATCACTCGAGTGTTGAGGTTATCACTTGAGTGAAAGGCATCCATCACTCGAGTGAGGTCATCTTCACTCGAGTGCTACAGTCAAAAAGGGGATTTTGAGGATTCAAACAATAGTCTTTTGTTAAGTATTTCCCAACCCTTTAGGCTTGTGTTTATGCTTTAAGTAACCACCTAAAGGTCGTGAATGATAAAAAGGGATGAACCCTATATCCTTGTTTTGGTTATAGGGTTTGGTGTTTGCCCTGATCGTGAGCAGGTAGAGCTGGAGCATACGTGGAAAGAGTATAGGGAACATATCCCTTCTGCATGTATTTGATATCTGTGTTAGTGTGTTGGTGTATGTCTTAGCTTTGCATGATTGTGTGTGATTTGAAGCTATGTTTCAATTTATGATATGGCCATCAGTATATTGTTTGAAGCATTGAGCTTACAGATTTGTCATTGTGTTAGCATAAGTTATGTGATGCAAGCATGTCATGCATTAAGCATTTATCGTACATGCATATTGATATTGTTTACTTACTGAGATTCTCTCGAATCTCACCGCCCCTACTAACCTTTCAGATAGGGTAGTAGATTGAGGATGGAGCAGGCACCAAGGGCAGCAAGGACTTCCTTTGGGTTGAAGATTCAACAGCTGGTTATCATTGCTTGTTGGGATGAGGTATTTGGATTTGGTTGTGTATATGTGGATAAGGATTTACTTATGTGTATGATTCATATATGTGTAATCCCTATTTGAGGAGTTGTATGGGCTAATGTGCCCTATGATTGTAGAATAAAGATATGAGGCGCGGGATTGCCGGGATTATTACATTGCGTACTCTAATATATTTAAATGTGATTTATCTTTGTGTAATAATTATATTCGGAATGTGAATGTGAGACCAGGTTATAAATGATTTCGAAAGGTATTTGTGAAAACCCCATCTAGTATATGGGTTTATAAATGTTTTTTGATTGTTATTGGTCTCTATTTTACTTAAATCGCATATTTCGGATATAATTACAGCAGGGGGTTACACAAACACTTGGGGTTCACTTGATTTAAAAGATTTATGCTTGGCACCACATATCTCAATTCTCAAGAAATTCAAGATGCCAGACTTTGATAAATACAATGGTACGGGAAATCCGATATACCATCTTAAGGCTTATTGTACCAACATGCTTGTATGGTCACAAGACAAAAAATTTTTGCTACTATTCTTCCATGAAAGCTTGAAAGGGCCAGTACTGGAATGGTACATACAACTTGATCAGACAAAGATAAAGAAATGGAGAGATCTGACTGATGTGTTCATGAAACAATACATATTCAATCTTGACACTACCCCCACTAGGGAACAACTGAAGTCAATGAGCAAGAAAGCCACTGAAGCTTATAAAGATTATGCCCAAAGATAGAGGACGGTCACAGCACAAGTTCAACCTCCTCTTATACCATCTGAGCTCAGCTCTTATTTCATTCGTACTTTACAAGAACCTTACTACATGTACATGGTTGGGAAGCACATCACTGATTTTTTTAGTTTGATTGAGATTGGTGAGCAAATCGATGCTGACATACGCGACGGTAGGATTCTTCAAAGCGAGAGCAGCACCAAAAAGGGGAACAACGGTAAGAAGAAGGAAGGCAATGTTAGCTTCATCCAAACAACTAGATAACCCTAAGCAATACATCAAGGTGGTAATGATGGGTTTCAATAGATGAAGAATAATCCAACATCAAGTTGGAGAATGAAGGAATTGGTAGCAATGAGATAGTCAGCAATAGCCAGATTTTGGCATGACAAATACTGAGCTATATCGCCAATTTTTGAAATCTTAGCTGGTAGGGCCACGTACTTACAAATAGCTTCAACCGTCGTTTCCTGCTTTGTATGACTCTAATGCCCGATATGAATACCATATGGGCGCCCCGGGACACTTAATAGAGGACTCTATAACATTCAAGAGGAATGTTTAGACTTAATTGATTCTAATCACATTCAATTGAAGAAGAACGACAACTCCACTATCAATGCCAATCCTCTTCCAAGCCATGAAAACCAAGTGAATGTTGTTGATGAAATTGAGTTCTCTAACGATCCTCTACTAGTAGGAGAAGATATTCATTCTTGTTTAGAGGCAGCAGGTTATATGCCTTGAAAAGAGAAAGAAGTAGGCATGGTGTAAAAAAGACATGTCGAGTTCATCGTTAAGGAACCATATGAAAAAAGGAATTCCCATATTGTCTCTTTCACCATCTTGACTCCATTGCAACAGCCTACGGTGACCATTAAGGTACCGACCCCTTTTCCATATTGAGTAATCATGTCATACCATAGAGGTATAAAGGTATTGTTGAGAATCCCTCATGGCAAGTAATGGAAGCTGAGGCCAGCAACAAAATAATGGTTTGCCCAACAGGAGTAACACGAAGCGGGAAATCTTATCTGCCACAAAATGTTGGATTGTCAAAGAAGGGAAAACAAACCAATGTTGATATTCCATCAAGTTCTGGTCTAAAAGGCATGGAAAATAAAGATGAAGAATTCCTTTAAATCATGAAGCAAAGTGAATATAGCATAGTAGACAAATTGAATAAAACTCCTGCCAAGATCTCAATTCTCCCTTTGATCTTGAGTTCTGAACCACATCATCATGTGCTACAAAAGGCCCTAGATGAAGCATATGTACAATTCAGTGTGACCCCAGAGAAGGTTGCAAGCATTATAAATGTGGCGAGGGCATTCTCTACCATCTCATTTTCAGGAGAAGAAGTTGTTCAATCAAACATTGATCAATATAAATCCCTTTACATTTCCATGAAGTGTAAAGGGTTCATTATGGCCAAAGTGTTGATAGATGGAGGATTAGCATTAAATTTTTTACCACTATATACATTTGAGCAATTGTCAGTAAAGGCGTCAGAGGTTGAAAAGAGTAACATAGTGGTTAAAGGGTTCGATGGTACTCAGAGAGGTGTGGTAGGAACGATCCATTTGCCTTCACAGATTGGACTAACATCATTTGTAGTAGACTTTCAGCTTATAAACATTGACCCATCCTACTCTATGCTGTTGGGGAGGCCATGGATACACTCAGCTGGGGCAATACCTTCTACCTTGCACTAGAAGGTAAAGTTTATTGATAGCGGGAAGATAATGATAATTAAGGGCGAAGAAGAAATCATGGTGAGCAAGCCGAGCTCTCTTCCATACATTGAGGCTGTCGAGCATGAGGAAGGAATGGATTTCTAAGCCTTTGAAGTCAAAGGACCCTAGGGATATAAAAATGTTAACTCCATTGTAACCAAGATAATGGAAAAGAATGGGTTTAAGCATGGCAGAGGATTGGGCACTCACCTCCAAGGCATCAAATCCCCCATAAATCTGCAAGAGAATCACAAGTGCCAAGGGTTAGGATACTAGCCACCATTGTAAAGACAGTTGAAAGAGCAAGCAAGCTTGAAGATAAGGAGGGAATATGAGCACTTTGAAATCCCCCACATAAGGAAGACATTCCCGATATCCTCTGAAGTGCTAAACAAGCTGACTATTGCAATGGTTTTAACAATAGGCAAAAATACCTGTACTTGATTTTTAGCTAATGATTCTGAAGAGCACTGGAAAATTGGGATTTTGAGGACACCTTCAATTCTATTATTTTAAAGTAACATGCTTAGCTAAAAGTTGTCCTTTTATGTTTTGTACGTGCCTTTAGGAGAGCTCTTATATGAACCATGAATAAAGAATGATATGCGAATAAAATTTACTTATTTATATCCATTTTTTTTCCTTTTATTCATTCGTTGTTCATTTTTTGCCCTCCAGGAAATCGATTTCCTCAGAACTCTTGTCCAACACAAAGGTTTCTAAGTCCCTAAATGATGGTTCACTTGTAGCCATTGATATGCATGATTACGAGTGTGATAATGATGAGATCATTCAAGTATACAAAACAATCCTCGAATCCGACGATAATAGAATGGGCCCACATGAAGATGTAATTGAAGTAATAAATATGGGCACAAAGGAAAAAAAGAGAGAAATAATGATAGTAGATAACCTTAAAAGAGAGTAAATGGTTGAACTCTTCAAAGAATTCATTGATGTGTTCATATGGTCCTATCAAGACATGCCAGGCCTTGATACAGGGATTTCCTCTCACAAGATTCCCTTATTCCCAGACACCAAGGCTAAAAAGTAGAAATTAAGGAGGCTCACTTCTGATATGTCCTTAGTGGTTTGAGATGAGGTGATAAAGCAATTAGAAGTGGGTTTCCTAAAAGTAGCTAAATACCCACAATGGATAGCAAATGTTGTTCTTGTCCCAAAGAAGGATGGCATAATTTGAATATGTGTTGATTATTAAGATCTAAACAAAGCTAGCCCAAAAGATGATTTTCCATTACCTCATATTGATGTCCTAGTTGATAATACGGCCCGTAGCTATAGGTACTCGTTCATAGATGGGTGCTCAGGGTATAACCAAATTCCTATGGATGAAATGGACAAAGAAAAAACCATATTTATTACACAATAGGGCACTTGTTGTTACCGTGTTATGCCATTCGAGCTAAAAAATGCTAGGGCAACTTATCAGCATGCCATGGTGGCACTCTTCCATGATATGATGCATAAAGAAATTGAAGTATATGTGGATGATATGGTAGCTAAATCTTCTGAGGGAGAAAGCCATATTGTGGTGTTAAGAAAGCTGTTTGAAAGGCTACGCAAGTACAAGATGCAGCTAAATCCTAACAAATGCGTCTTTGAGGCTTTATATAGGAAAATGTTGGGCTTCATTGTAAGTCAAAAAGGGATTACGATAGATCCTGACAAAGTAAAAGCAATACAGGAAATGCCCCCTCCTTAAACAGAAAATGACGTTTGGAACTTTTTAGGGCGATTGAATTACATTGCACGATTCATTGCCAACTTGACTGCAACTTGTGAGCCGATATTCAAGTTTTTAAAGAAGAACTATATAAGGAAGTGGGATGAAGATTGCTAGCAGGCATTTGATAGAATCAAGGATTATTTGCTAAATCCCCCCATTTTGGTTCCTCTTGCACCAGGACGACCTTTAATTTTATATTTGACAATACGATCAAACTCCATGGGAGCCATGTTGCTGCAACACGATGCATTTAAGCGAAGAGAACAAGTGATATATTACTTGAACAAGAAGTTTAATGATTGTGAGTCACGTTACCAGATGATCGAGCGAACTTGTTGTGGTTTAGTTTGGGCTACAAGGAGGTTGAGGCAATACATGCTTTATTACAACACTTGGTTAATTTCTAGAGTGGACCCACTCAAATACATCTTTGAAAGCTTACATGTAGCTGGAAGAGTCTCTAAGTGGTAGATAATATTGTCTGAATATGATATAAGATACGTTACTAAAAAATCCATCAACGGTGGTACGATAGCCGATCACTTAGCGAAAAACCCCATAGATAAATGCCAGCCACTAGATTTTAAATTCCCAGATAAAGACATATGTGCTACAGAGGATCCAATTGAGGAAAGTAAATCGAAGGAGTAGGAGATGTATTTTGATGGGGCATCAAATATGCATGGTAATGGCATAGGGGCAATAATCATATCCCCAGATGAAAAGTAATTTCTGATAGCTATAAAGCTAGGGTTTGACTGCACCAATAACATGGTAGAATATGAAGCTTGTATTAATAGTCTCCAAGCTGCCATAGATCTTGGAATAAAAAATCTAAAAGTCTTTGTAACTCAGCTCTTATCATTTATCAGGTGACTGGTGAATGGTGTACCAAAGACCTAAAGTTGATCCCTTATCAAGAGTATTTTATAAAGTTGATCAAAAATTTTGAAGTAATCAATTTCCATCACATGACCAGAGAAAAGAATTGCTTTGCTGATGCTTTAGCTACTTTAGCAGCTATGATCCAACTTGATTGTGGGGTTCAAGTTCAGCCAATGCAAATTGAGACTAGAAGATCGCCAGCATTTTGCTTCAATATTGGAAGAGAGTATGACGAGTAACCTTGGTACCATAGTATCAGGATGTATATGGAACATGGTACTTACCCTCCAGATACGACACACAATAAAAAGAAGACTATCTGGCAGTTGGCCATGGGCTTTTTTATTAGTAATAACGTCCTGTATAAGAAGAGCTTTGATGGGACATTGCTACACTGTGTAGACATGAGGGAGGCGCACAAGATTATGGTAGAGATCCATGAAGACATATGTGGTACACATGCAAATGGTCACTCATTAACTAAACAAGCTCAAAGATTCGGTTATTACTGGATAACTGTGGAGAAGAATTGTATCAATTATGTTAGAAAGTGTCATAAATGCCAGATATATGCCAACAAAAGCTAATGCTCCTCTGACTATGATGTATTGTCTTGTATCTCTATGGCCATTTTCCATGTGGGGAATCGATGTCATCGGGCCAATTAACCCAAAAGCTTTGAATGGTCATCATTTCATCCTCGTTGCTATTGACTATTTCACTAAGTGGGTAGAAGCCAATTCTTTTGTTAGTATTACTCAAAAGGCCTTCACCAAATTCTTAAAGGCCAATATCATCTGTAGATATAGGTTACAGGAGAATATCATAACTGACAATGCACTAAACCTCAATGGGGCAGCAGTTAAATAATTGTGTGATCAATTCAAGATCAAACATCATAATTCTACACCATATAGGCCATAGATGAATGGTACAGTTGAGGCAGCTAATAAAAACATTAAGAAGATCATCAGTAAAATGATAGTGACGTATAAGGATTGGCATGAAATGTTGGAAATTTTGCCCCAAGGGCCAATCATTGTACTTTGAACATTATTATTTTAATGAAATTTCTCCATTCTGTTATCATATTATTTGCATGTTAACTATGATAATTGTATCCTTGGATAATTCATAAAGATTGTCCTAAAATGTTCCTGGTCGGTCATCTATGCGGGAGCAGAGATGAAACAAGACCAGTATGACTTTGATAAGATATAGAGATACGAATCAAAGTCTTAGGCACTTGTAAGAGTACAAGGTACTGGACCGACCCACTATGAGAAAGCTACATGGATCAAGTCATAAGCTTTTCTCATTTATAACCACGTCACAATGCCCTTAGACCTGAGGTCATCATGGATTCCTACATGAGAGTTGCTCAGCTTTGAACAAGTCAAAAGTCACTTTTGACCGGGTGATGATAAAGGCTACGATCGGGCTTAGTGGTTTTTCATTCAAAGGAATATGAATGATCAAGATGGAATTTGTCCCTCACATTAGTAGAGAGATATTACTGGGCCCCTCGATGAGTGAGTCTGAGAAATGTATGGCCATACTATGATGAAAGGAGTTTCTGTCTCTGTTATCAGGCTACTCAGGAATCGAGAAAGTAATGGTCAGGAACAAGAGGATGACATTATCCATGCCTTATCCTGATCGATATATCGTGTGACAAAAGGGACGTGACATGGTTGTATGACAGGTTGCATCGTGATAACGATCCTCATATGAATTGGGTAGTCGTAATGTTTTGCTAGAGGCCGCTTGCGACTTTTAGGTTAGTATAGTTATTGGCCTACTGCCAACTTCATATGGGCCTACAGGGTCGCACATAAGAATGGCCCAACACGAGATAATGTTTAATTTAGGGTGGATGAATTTTATATTTATATATATATATATAATATAAAATTCATTAATAATATTATATAGATATATATATTTTTTTGAAATATATATCTTATATATATATATATTATATGATATTATTATATTGTGTTAGTTTTAAATTTAATTTATTAAGATATATTAAATTTAATAACTAACATGATAGAGATATAGTATCTCAGATTTAATTTATGAAGATAAATTAAATCTAATGGCTCTTTATTTGGATTAAATAAATAGGTTAAATTAAAACTATTGAACAGATTTAATTTAAACTGAATTTATTTAATTAGCTCATCAAGATAATTAATTGTTAATTAATTTCAAAATTAATGATGATTAATTTTGAAATTTGAAAATAGCCCTCATAGGTTATAAACTTGATAAAGCAGATATATTCATATGCGCATGAGAATTGAGAGCCGCAAGTGAAACCCGAGGAGACATTAGAGGCGCTAGCACGCAGTCTCGGTTGGAGAGCATTCATATGGATACTGGTAGAGGGAGCGGACCTGACGTGTTGGCTCCTAGAGATCGTGAAAACTCTGAATCATCAAAAAGGTATTAATCCTTCCAACTTGGTTTAAACGCCGTTGATAGATCCTCGATTAGGATCGGTGAAAATTTTTAAAATTATTTCGCTGTGCCTACCAATTCTAATAGTGGCATCAGAGCTAGATCAATTGTGCGTTTAAACTGAGTTTATGTTCTTATACATGTGATATATATGGGATGTGTACGTATGTTTATAAGAAACACTCGAATATACATGTGATTTGGTTAATACGAAACGAAATTATTTAGAAAGATGTGATCTTGTAATTCTATTGATTTTCATTTTCATTTAAATTGAATCTTGAAATTGTTTCGTTTTCGGTTTTGAAACATGTATGTGATTCTCGTTTTGGAACAAGCATGAAATCGATTCCGAACATGTATATCTTGGAACATGTATGTGATTTTCGTTTTGAACAAGCATGAAATTGGGTAGGGTACCTGAGATCGTAGTTGGCGGCAATCAAATCGGGTCTAGGTTCGGATATCTATTCAGGTAATAGTGATCCGAACTATGGGGAAGACAATTTGGATCAGAAGCGTTTTAGGCCATTGTTGTTTTTGTTTTGAAAAATTGGGTCTGAAATTTAAAAATTTAAAATTTTCAAATATTTCTTTTAGAAGGAATGTGTCGTGACCACCTCTGCGTAGCGTAATATAATCTGATCACGACATTTATTGCTTTTCATATTGTATGAATTCTTGTTGTGGTTTATTATTTATCCTTGTTTGGGTATAGTGAACAATATGGCTTTAAAATTTTATAAAGGTTGTAATATTTAAATACGGCCTGCGTGCCGTGCCTTTCTCTAAATACTCTCGATGTACATTCTCTTCTCATCTCACTCCCCTTGAATGTTTAAACGAGGTTTCTCTCAATATATTTCTTTTTTTTTATTTAGAGAAGTCCTCTTATTAGCTTGGGAGGATTTTAGGTTAGGTAAGCCATGTTGTGTCACGTTTAAATTATGCTTTTGATAAGATCATTGCATGATTACTTTTACATTTATATGTATTTATCTATGTGAGATACGACCACGATTGCATCCATATAAACAAAACTAATTAATTAAGCCCTCTGAATCAAATCTTAAGTCATAATGCTGTCAATTAATGAATACTTGTCAAAACCTAGATCGCTCAATTGTGAAAACCACCAAAGTGGATGCACTTGAGTTATCTTGATGAGAAAAGCTTGAGTAATGGTGCTGCTCATAATATTCATTATTGTTTTGACTTAATTGAGGTTAACAAAACGGTTTTGAATCTTAAGGCATTAGATGGGGTTAAACATGCCGGATCATATGATGATTAAATCCCATAAAGATCTAAGATTTACATGTGATGTAATTGGTAAATAGGTTACCTACATAAATAATTTGAATTTAAGTGTCTTGCAAAAGCGGACTTAAGTTTAAGCCAAATATGAATCTTAGCCCACTAATTATTATATTGAGGATTGTTAATTTAGTGGGAGATTACTAACTAACTTTGCATATTTTAATTGTAGAATCATGTCGACTAGTAATATTGCTACACTTTCGTTGCGATCGGTCCTTGAGAAGGACAAACTCAATGGGACAAACTTTCTTGACTAGTTCAAGAACTTGAGAATTGTTCTCAAGCAGGAAAGAAAGGTTTATGTCCTAGATCAACCCACTCCTGAGGAACCTGCAGCTAATGCTCCAAGAGCTCAGAGAGATGCTTACACAAAGCATAAGGATGACTCTGTGGATGTAGGTTGCCTGATGCTTGCCACTATAGTTCCAGAGCTCTAAAGAGATCTGGAACTCATGGAGGCTCATGAGATGATTGTACATCTCAAGGAAATATTCCAGCAACAGGCAAGGCAAGAAAGGTATGAGACCACAAAGGCCTTACATTCTTGCAAAATGGCTGAAGGTGCATCAATTAGTACTCATGTGTTAAAGATGAAAGGCTATATTGATCACCTTGAGAGGCTTGGATTTCCTATAAGCCAGGAGTTAGCTACGGATTTGATCCTCAACTCACTCCCAAAGAGTTATGACCAGTTTGTTATGAACTACAACATGGAGAAATCAATTTCTGAGCTGCATGGGATGCTCAAAACTGCTGAGCAAAGCATTAAGAAAAAGCCTAGCACAGTTTTAAAACATAAATCTGAATCTTTTGAAATGTTCAAAATATTCCAAAATGAAGTACAAAACCAACTTGGTAAAACAATTAAAGCACTTCGATCTGATCGAGGTGGTGAATATTTGAGCCAAGAATTCATTGACCATCTTAGGAGTTGTGGGATAATCTCTGAATTGACTCCTCCAGGAACACCACAATAGAATGGCATTTCTGAACGGAGGAATCGAACACTATTAGATATAGTTCGATCTATGATGAGTCAAACAGATCTTCCACCGTCCTTTTGGGGACATGCCCTAGAGACAGCTGCATTCACACTAAATTGTGTTCCATCTAAGGCAATTGAAAAGATACCATATGAGATATGGATTGGAAAGAAACCAAGTTTATCTTTTCTCAAAATCTGGGGATGTGAGGTATATGTTAAGCAACAAGCCTCTGATAAATTAGCACCCAGATCCATAAAGTGCCTTTTCGTGGGGTATCCTAAAGAAACGAAAGGATATTATGTCTACAATCCCACCGATAACAAAGTGTTTGTTATTCGAAATGGCAAGTTTCTAGAAAGAGAGTTTGTCTCTAAAACAACCAATGGGAGCGACATACATCTTGAAGAAATTCGACAGCCACAAGATGGTACAAAACCACAGATGAAAATTAGAGAAGACTCACAACAAGTTGCTGAGACTCCTCAAGTAACACAAGGTCCATGAAGATCTGATAGGACACGGCATCAGCCTCAGAGATATGGATTTCTGATTATTGAAGGCCGTGAAGTGTTGCTCATTGAGCAAAATGAGCCCACCACCTATCGAGAAGCCACAGTGGGACCAAACTCTGAGAAATGGCTAAATGCCATGAAGTCTGAAATGCAATCCATGTACGACAATCAGGTATGGACCTTAGTTGATCCACCTGAAGGTGTAAAAACCATTGGGTGCAAATGAGTTTTCAAGGAGAAAACTGACATGGATGGCAATGTAAATGTCTTCAAGGCACGACTGGTTGTAAAAGGATTCACTCAAACTCTGGTGTAGACTATGATCAAACCTTTTCCCCAGTTGCAATGGCCAAATCAATCAGAATCCTTCTTGCCATTACATCATATTATGACTATGAAATATGGCAGATAGATGTCAAAACAGCCTTCCTTAATAGAAAGCTGCTTGAGGATGTGTACATGACACAACCTGAAGGTTTTGTGCGTCCAGAGGACTCTGGTAAAATTTACAAGCTTCAAAGATCCATTTATGGATTGAAGCAAGCATCTCGGAGTTGGAATCATCGTTTTGATGAAGTAGTCAAAGAGTTTGGATTCATTCAAAACATCGATGAACCTTGTGTTTACAAGAAGATTAGTAGGAGCATAGTTGTATTTCTAGTGCTTTATGTAGATGACATCCTACTCATTGGGAATGATATTCCTACCTTGCAGAGTGTCAAGTCTTGGTTAGGAAAGTCCTTTTCAATAAAAGACTTAAGTTAAGCCACTTATATCCTAGGAATTAGGATCTATAGGGATAGATCCAAAAGACTTATAGGCCTAAGTCAGAGCACATATATAGACAAGATACTGCATAGGTTCAGTATGCAGGGGTTACATGCCCATGTCTCATGGCATCCATCTTAGTAAGGATCTGTGTCCTAGTACACCTGATCAGCGAGATTGCATAAGTAAGGTTCCATATGCCTCGGCCATTGGATCCATCATGTATGCCATGTTATGTACTCGACCGGATGTCTCATTTGCCTTAAGTATGACCAGCAGATACCAACAAGATCCTGGTGAGGGTCATTGGACTGCCGTCAAGAATATCCTAAAGTACTTAAGAAGGACTAAGGACTTATTTTTGGTCTATGGTGGATTAGATAATGAGCTCTGTGTAACCGGTTACACAGATGCAAGTTTCCAAACTGACCAAGATGACCTTAAATCGCAATCTGGATATGTATTCCTCCTGAATGGTGGAGCAGTAAGCTGGAAGAGCTCTAAGCAGAGCACTGTAGCAGATTTTACAACAGAAGCTGAGTATATAGTAGCATCAGATGCAACTAAAGAAGCCGTTTGGATCAGAAAGTTCATTATTGAACTAGGGGTAGTGCCTACCATCTCAAATCCAATAGATTTGTTCTGTGACAATAGCGGTGCTATTGCACAGGCCAAAGAGCCTAGGTCACATCAAAGGACGAAGCATATACTCAGGTGATTTCATCTTATTAGAGAAATCAATTATAGAAGTGATATAAAGATATGCAAAGTAGCAGGAGAAGATAATGTTGCTGATTCTCTTACTAAGTCACTTGCACAGGCAAAGCATGAGCGTCATGTTAGGGTAATAGGAATTAGGCAAATTAATGATTGCACCTAGGGCAAGTGGGAGGATATTGGAAATTGTGCTCTAAGGGCCAATCATTGTACTTTAAACATTATTATTTTAATGAAATTTCTCCATTCTGTTATCATATTATTTGCATGTTAACTGTGATAATTGTATCCTTGGATAATTCATAAAGATTGTCCTAAAATGTCCCTGGTCGATCATCTATACGGGAGCAGAGATGAAACAAGACCAGTATGACTTTGATAAGATATAGAGATACGAATCAAAGTCTTAGGCACTTGTAAGAGTACAAGGTGCTGGACCGACCCACTATGAGAAAGCTACATGGATCAAGTCATAACCTTTTCTCATGTATAACCACGTCACAATGTACTTAGACCTGAGGTCATCATGGATTCCTACATGAGAGTTGCTAAGCTTTGAACTAGTCAAAAGTCACTTTTGACCGGGTGATGATAAAGGCTACGATCAAGCTTAGTGGTTTTTCATGCAGAGGAATATGAATGATCAAGATGGAATTTGTCCCTCACATTAGTAGAGAGATATTACTGGCCCCCTCAATGAGTGAGTCTGAGAAATGTATGGCCATACTATGATGAAAGGAGTTTCTGCCTCTGTTATCAGGCTACTCAGGAATAGAGAAAGTAATGGTCAGGAACAAGAGGATGACATTATCCATGCCTTATCTTTGATCGATATATCATGTGACAAAAGGGACGTGACATGGTTGTATGACAGGTTGCATCGTCATAACGATCCTCATATGAATTGAGTAGTCGTAATGTCTTGCTAGAGGCCGCTTGCAACTTTTGGGTTAGTATAGTTATTGGCCCACTGCCAACTTCATATGGGCCTACAGGGTCGCACACAAGAATGGCCCAACACGAGATAATGTTTAATTTAGGGTGGATGAATTTTATATTTATATATATATATATATAATATAAAATTCATTAATAATATTATATAGATATATATATTTTTGAAATATATATCTTATATATATATATGTATATATATATACATTATATGATATTATTATATTTAATAATATTATATAGATATATATATATATATATTTTCGAAATATATATCTTATATATATATATATGTATATATATTATATGATATTATTATATTGTGTTAGTTTTAAATTTAATTTATTAAGATATATTAAATTTAATAAATAACATGATAGAGATATAGTATCTCAGATTTAATTTATGAAGATAAATTAAATCTAATGGCTTTTTATTTGGATTAAATAAATAGGTTAAATTAAAACTGTTGGTCAGATTTAATTTAAACTGAATTTATTTAATTAGCTCATCAAGATAATTAATTGTTAATTAATTTCGAAATTAATGATGATTAATTTTGAAATTTGAAAATAGCCCTCATAGGTTATAAACTTGATAGAGCAGATATATTCATATACACATGAGAATTGAGAGCCGTAAGTGAAACCCGAGGAGACATTAGAGGTGCTAGCACGCAGTCTCGGTTGGAGAGCATTCATGTGGATACCGGTAGAGGGAGTGGACCTGACGTGTTGGCTCCTAGAGATCGTGAAAACTCTGAATCATTAAAAAGGTATTAATCCTTCCAACTTGGTTTAAACGCCGTTGATAGATCCTCGATAAGGATCGGTGAAAATTTTTAAAATTCTTCCGCTGTGCCTATCGATCCTAACATGAAATGCTTCCATATGTATTACACGGATACCGCACCACAATGCGTACTTCAACTGGGGCAACCCCTTACTCTTTAGTTTATGGCATGGAGGCTGTCACTCCAATTAAAGTGGAAATATCATCCCTAAGAATCTTGGCTGAATCATACCTAGATGAAAGTGAATGGATACGCTCTCGATTTGAACAATTAAATATGATTGAAGAAAAGAGGCTCACAGTAATATGGAATGGGCAGTTATATCAGTCACGAGTGGTAAGGGCCTTTAATAAGTAACTACAACCCAGAGGGTTCAAAGTAGGAGACCTAGTTCTCAAGAAGATCCTACCAAATCAAGAAGATGACAGAGGTAAATGGACTCCAAATTATGAAGGCCCATATGTTGTTAAGCAGGCCTTCTCTGGAGGGGCATTGATATTGACAAACATGAATGGCCAAGATTTACCAAGACCAACCAATTCAAATGCTGTAAAGAAATACTATGCATAATAAAAAAGAAAAAAAATAGCTTGCTAAGTTGAAAACCTGAAAGGGCGGCTTAGGCAAAAGTTAGAGCAAAAAGAAAACAAAGAGGAAAAAAGGGCTCGCTAAGTTGAAAACCCGAAAGAGCAGCTTAGGCAAAAGTTAGAGCAAAAAGGAAAAAAAAGAGAAAAAGGGCTCGTTAAGTTGAAAACCCGAAAGGGCGGCTTAGGCAGAAGTTAAAGCAAAAAAAAAAAGATAAAAATAATAGCTCACTAGGTTGAAAACCCAAAAGGGCAGCCTAGGCAAAAGTTAGAGCAAAAAAAAGGCTCGCTAAGTTAAAAACCCGAAAGCGCAGCTTAGGCAGAAGTTATAGCAGAAAAAAAAGATCGCTAAGCTGAAAACCTGAAAGGGCGGCTTAAGCAAAAATTAGAGCACAAAATTGGGAGCTCGTTGAGTCAAAAACTTGAAAGGGCGGGTTAAATAAATATCGAAGAAGGTTATCAGTCCTAGCCCCATGACTCTCTTTACTTTGTCTATTTAGAAGACTCCGTAACCATTCATCGAAAAGTATATGTCTCTGGCAATTAAGCAAGGGACCTCCTAATAGCATCACATCTACACCAATATGTGCTCATCATTATGAATCCACTTGAATATAGGAAGATCATTTCCTTTAAATGAATCTTCATCCTTAGTATATCTTTTCCTTCCATTAAATCGCATGTCAAACTTTATGTCATGATTTGTATAAGGGTAACTCTTTTTAATGAAAGCACAACTTTTATCTAGATAAACACTCACTATGATATACATGGTGTCCTCTACTCCCATTTAACTTGTGTAATTTCAAGATCATTAGCAAAGGTCCCAACTGGAATTTTTGTTGTGGGGTTAAACAGTTGACAAAAGGACACGTTCTAAACCAAGGATTCTAGGTTATGGCATCTAGGTGAATCTCATTATACACATCTTCATACATCCGACAAGACTGCCCGAGTAAGGGGGTTCTGGTTAGGCACCTAAATGAAGAAGAAGCAATATCACCTACCAAGCTATTCTTTAACACCACCATTATTGCACTCATTCCCATTAGCATGTCATCACCACCACCACCATCATCATCACTACTATCATCATCAGCATCAGCATCATCATTGTATTCATCATCCTTATTAGCATTCCATCATCACTGTCATCATCATTATTAGTGTCATCACCTCCATCATGACTTCACTATTTTGACATTTCCCTCATTATCATGGCCATTATCATTCTCTTCATCATCATTGTTGTCATCCTCATTAGGATTTCATCATCACTATCATCACTATTATCAATATCATCATCTTGATAAGCACTAGTCCAAGGGGTACCACATGTTTATAGCACCCTTTTCAAAGCCCTGTACCGGCAGGAACCCTCTAAGCCCAGTAACGGCTGTCACCATTTTCAAAGCCCTGTACCAGCAGGCACCCTTTTAAAACCCAGTAACGGCTGGCACCCTTTTTAAAGCCCTGTACCGGTAGGCACTCTCGAAGCCCAATACTGGCTGGCACCCTTTTAAAGCCCTGTACTGGCTGACACCCTCAAAGCCCAGTAACGGCTGGCACCCTTTCAAAGCCCTGTACCGGTAGGCACCCTCAAAGCCCAGTAACGGCTGGCACCCTTTCAAAGCCCTGTACCGGTAGGCACCCTTAAAACCCAGTAATGGCTGACACAATTCATTTAAATCCCAATAACACTTGGCATAATTCTTTTAAAGCCTTGTAATGGCAGACACTAAAGCCCTGTACCAACAGGCTCCCTGAAAGCCCAGTAACGGCTGGCATAATTCTTTTAAAGCCCTATAATGGCAGGCACTATTCTTTCAAAGTCCTGTATCAGCAGGCACTCTTTAAGCCCAGTAACGGCTGGCATAATTCTTTTGAAGTTTTGTAATGGCAGGCACTATTCTTTCAAAGCCCTGTATTAGCAAGCACTCCCAAAGCCCGGTACTGGCTGGCACAATTCTTTTGCAAAGTCCTATGCAACTAGACGCTTAACTTCCACTCCAGGTAATCATCTATCTCCACCTGCATTCTTCTCCCCTATGAACCAAGTAAAGAGGGGCATGGACACTGTATTTTGTCTAAACCCTCTTTGGTTTCATGGGGGCACCTTGTTCTTTAGCCAGACAAAATACGTGTTCTTATCTTTACTTGCTTAATAGACGAGAATCTCACTTTTCTCAGCTACGAAACAAGTAAAGAGGGGTAACTGCGAACACCCTATTTTGTCCGTGCCCCACTCAAAAATAAAAAAATAATTGATGATAATTGGTGTCCAAATTGGCAATCATCATTGAAAGAATAAAAAATAAAAAAATGAAAATAAGAAAAAATAAGAAAATTCTCTTATTGATGATGATCGGTGTCCAAATTGGCGATTATCATTAAAATGAAAAAAGTAAAAAAAAATGAAAATTAAAATAAATCCCCTCATTGATGATGATTGGCATTGCCATTCATTAAGGGAAACTAATAAATAAAAAATACAAAAAATACAAAAATCTCATTTATGTTGATAGATTTAAATTAGGAAACTACTTGTGGGGAGAATGGAAACAAATAAAAAAACGAAAATAAGAAAAAATAAGAAAATCCTCCTACTGATGATGATCGGTGTCCAAATTGACAATCATCATTGAAAGGGAAAAAGTAAAAAAAAAAATTAAAATAAATCCCCTCATTGATGATGATTGCATTGTCATTCATTAAAGGAAAATAATTAATAAAAAAACGAAATATAAAAAATAAAAAAATATCTCATTTATGTTGATAGGTTTAAATTAGGAAATTACTTGTGGGGAGAATAATAAAATAATTAAAAACAAAAAAAATCTCCACTAATGGTTGTGATTAGGTCAAGCTAGGAAGTTTTATCAATAGAAAAAAAAAATAATAATTATAAAAATTAAAAAAATCTCCATTGATAGTGATTGGGTCAAGTTAGGTAGTTCTTAACACAAAATACAAAAAAAAAAATCAAAAAGGAAAATTCAAAAAAGAAGGAGCATTTATGAAGAAAACCCTACCTTGAGATTATAAATAGAGGAGCAAGGGTTGAAGCAAGACACACAAGAATTTTGGGAGGAAAGAGAGGCAAGGTAGAGAGCTAATTTTTGTTTCTCATTTTTCATTGCTCATACATAATTCTCATAGGGAAGGGGAGTTAATATAAGAGGCCGTCTTGTTTTGCTTTGTCTAAATAAGGTCTTAATATTCTTGCCCAAGCCAATGAACATTTCTTGTTAGAGATGGAGTCATACCCATTTAAATGCTGGGCAAATCCTTATATATAAGGCTTACAAGAGTTTTGTTGGTTTCCATTTGCTTGCCTTATACTCAATGCTTTGTGCAAATGGATACACATATAGAGAGATGCTTTTGTTTTTATTTTCGTTTAGCCACTTGTGCAAAAGATATTTTTGACTACCTCTCCCTTCACTATGACTTTAATTTGCTCTTGTCTTTTTGCTCATCCAATAAATGTTACGTTGACTACCTCTCCCTCCTCTATGACTTTATTCTTGTCTTTTATCTTATCCCAATATATGCTAACCTTGTTGGACGTTGAATATGGGATCAAAAATTAAGTGGACTTGCTTTATCCCATTGAATCATATATATATATATTGATGGACATGTTCTGTTTGGAATCTAAGAGGTATGTGTTGTCTTATCTTCTAATGGTGTTAGATGTCATATTTAATGGATATAGGTAATGTGATTGTAATTGCCTCTTATTTATTATGTGATTCTATCACCCTATCTTTTGTTGTAGTGAGATTCAAATCATAAAAAGGTATATGCTCTCACCATGTCTTTCTTGATTTTCTTATCATCTTGAATTTTGTACTTTGAATGGTATGATGAGAATGCACTTCTTTTCTTCTTCTTTGCAAATAAAAATGTTTCAAAAAAAAATCTTTTCTTAAATAAAATGAATTTGGTTTCATATGAGATAATAAAAAATGCCTTTCTAAAAAAATTAAAAAATAGAAACAAAAAAAAATAGTTTTCTAAATTAAATTAAATAAATTTTTTCTAAAAAGCACCAACAAAGTGACACACATTTCTACCTCCGAACTACGTGGGCTTTGATCCCTCTAAAAGGTACGTAAACCCTAGGCTTTCATCCTAGGTCAAGTCCAACCTTGTAAATAAATATACTTTTTTCTTATTTTCTTTTTTGTTAATAAATTTTCATTTTTTTCTTTAGTTTTTATTTCATTTATTTTTGTAAATATTCTCTTTTTTTTATTTGGGTAATTATCATTAGATTAAAGGCCATAATATTTTTAAATAATTAATTTAGAGTAACTATTCTTTTGAATGGGTGTTATGGGGTGCCTAACACCTTCCCCCATATAAAATCGACTCCCGAATCCTAAATGATTTTTGTAGACTGGTTTCATTCATTTTTAAAAAGGTTTCCAAAATTATTCTATTTTAAAATTTTGGTGGCGGCTCCATATTTTCTAAATTTCGGGTGCTACAAGTCATCTCCTCATTATACCCCAGATAGGTGGTACAACAATTTGCCTATTATCCGGTTCCTTTATCAAGGCCCCTAATATTATCAGATGGTCTAACAATACCTCTTGTGTCTACACAGTCTGAGATGGATATTGTCTGCTTCAATCACAGCTTGTTCATCCTATCTCTGATCAATCCACGCCTATTGATGTGTGGATATGTTCGTTGATTTGGAAATCTTCATTGCCTCTTAGAATTCGATTGCTATTATGGAAGATTACTCGAGGTATTCTGCCAACAACTTGTTTGTTACATAGTAGACATCCAATTACTTTTGACGTATGTTCTATTTGTAATGGTCCTAATGAGTCTCTAGAGCATCTATTCTTGTATGGTCCTTTTTCTAGAGCATGTTAGTTTGGTCTTTCATCTAATTTTAGAATTAATGTCCAACATGATTGATCTTCAAAACATTGGATACTTACATGGTTGATAAGCCACAAAGGTCCTGGCAACGCTATAACATATTAACCTTTTCAATTACTAGAATCTCTGTGGTTTACACGCAATGGCATCTTTCATGCAGGAATTAAATGGTCTCTTCAACAAGTTGGTTGAATAGCGCAAGCGAAGGCAAATGCTACTACCTCTATTTTGAAGTGGCATAATCAACCTTATGCCATCATGAATGATCCACTTCTAAATGATGCAGTGTGGCAGCATTCACAATAGAACTCTTCCTCTTGGTGGAATATTTCCTTCACTGTCAACAATCCAAGACGGGGAACCGATCCATTCATACCCGAATTACCTTCAATCAATTCTCTCTTCATGAATGGAATGTGGTTCCTCAAGCCAAAATGGGAGTATTATTGCAGCTACTTGGGCTCCGAGAAGCTATGGTCTTCATCCTAAGACAAGAACAAGTTTCACATCCACACCATTATCCAATCCGTTGTAAACTTGTTAAATGTTCTCATGTCAAAATTATTACTACGACAAATCTTCACTGGAGCCTATCCTATCTATTAAGGGATGTATGTATTCTCCTCAGATACTTTGTACACTACATTTTATCTTTTTGAAATGCATAATTATATTCCATAAAAAAAAGAAAAGAAAGAAGCACCTTTTTTCATACATCCAGAAGCACCTTTAGTTGCGTACCTTTACATAATTATATTCTGATAACAGTTGGACATTAAATAAAAATACCATAAATTAAGAAAAATCATAGTGAGAAGTTGGGTATTCTTTGGAAAATTAACCGTGTATAATAATATTTTTAATGAAAAATACTTAGTGTTCATGTAGAATATGAGTTTTAAATTTTGGATTAAAGTTTTTGAGATTAAATGATTTTATATTTGCACTCAAATATATTTTAAATGTGGGGCAAGACTCAAGTTGTCCTTTTTATTGGGTAAAAAACGACTCAAGTGGCTTTTAAGAATATGGGTATACAATATATGGCAAATATATATATATATATATATATATATAGTGTGTGTGTGTGGCCAAAATACACATAATTCTTTAAATCAGTTGTAGATAACTCCATCATCTTTAAAAGATTAAAAAATCAAACCCTCAAATTTAAAATATTGACCGACAACCCCTATCGTTAAAATGGCAGTTAAACTTAACGGAAAGTAAGCGACGTCATATTATTTAAAATGACTTGGAAGATGACATGTAACCTTTTTAGAATTTATTAATTTATCTTTAATTAAAATTAATAACATCACTACAAAGAAAATTTTATTAATCTACCCTAAATTAAATTTCCTAGTCACCATCGTCTTTATCGATTTATCTTCTACCAGTGTCCATCCCTGGCAAGCTCGTATTTGGCGGAACCGAAAGGGCGTATTTTTACTTATAAATCATCTTGAAGCAATGAACTTGAACTAATGTTGATCTTGCCACTGTGTTGTCAATTGACATTGCGTTGTGCCCCCTTTTCTTCACTTGCATATATCAAACTTTTATCTTAAGGGCTTGTTTGATATGAGAGGAGGGGACGGGAACAAAAGTGGGTTAAGAGAAAATTTTTTTAAAGTTGATTTTTAACAAAAAAATGAGAAAAGTGAGGTTAAAATTTTGAATTAATTTTTCAAATTCTTTTATCTTACATATTTTCTATATTAAAATTTTATAACCCCACTTCTCAAATATTTTCAAATTCAACTTATAAAAATTTTCTCTCCTTCCTCTTCCTTGTAAGTCCCTCACATCAAACAGACCCTTAGGACTTGTTTGGTCTGAGGGGAGGGGAGGGAAAATGGGTGGAGGGAAAATTTTTTTGAGTTGAATTTAAAAAATTTAGAGAAGTGGGGTTAAAAATTTTTAATTAATTTTTCTTATTTTTTTATCTTATATATTCTCTTTATTAAAATTTTATTACCCCACTTCTTCAATATTTTAAAATTCAACTTATAAAAATTTAAAAAAATTTTATTACCCTTAGGGTCTGTTTGGTGTGAGGGATTTGGAGGGGAAGGGAGGGGAGGGAAAATTTTTATGAGTTGAATTTTAAAAGATTGAAGAAGTGGAATAATAAAATTTTAATAAAGAGAATATATAAGATAAAAGAGTAAGAAAAATTAATTAAAAATTTTTAACCCCACTTCTCTAATTTTTTTAAATTCAACTCAAAACTTTTTTTCCTCCGCTCACTTTCCCTCTCCTTCCCTCAGACCAAACAAGCCCTTAGGGTGTGTTTGGTTTAAGGGGAGGTGAGGGAGTGTAAATTATAATTTTGGACGGTAAAAACCTAAAATTTACTCTCTCATCCTTTTAAATTTTGGATTCTCACCCAAAATTTACCCTCTCATTCCTTTTAAATTTTGGGTTCCCGCCTAAAATTTAAATACCTTTAGCCTAAACAGGTAATTTAACCACCCTCCCCTCCCCTCCCCTCCCCTCACCTCAAACCAAACACACCCTTAAGGCTTGTTTGGTATAAGGGGAGGGAAAATTTTTTTAAGTTGAATTTAAAAAAATTAGAGAAGTGGGGTTAAAATTTTTTAATTAATTCTTTTTACTCTTTTATCTTAGATGTTCTCTTTATTAAAATTTTATTACCCCACTTCTTAAATCATTTAAAATTCAACTCATAAAAATTTTCTCTCTCCTCCCTTCCCCTCCAAATCCCTCACACCAAATAGACCCCTTAGGGTGTGTTTTGTTTGAGAGGATCTGTTCAGTTTGAGGGGAGGGGAGGGGGAGGGGGGGTTAAATTATCTTTCTGGGTTGAAAGTATTTAAATTTCAGGCCGAAACCTAAAATTTAAAAGGAATGAGAGGGTAAATTTTTTGTGGGAATCTAAAATTTAAAAGAATGAGAAAATAAATTTTGGGTTTTTCTCATCTAAAATTATAATTTGTCACCCCTCCTCTCCCCTCAAACCAAATACACCCTAATGCTAATAGATTCCTAGATTTCCTGCCCCAAAGGAATTATTGAACACCAGAAGAGAAATTTGACGTTGGTCAGTAAAGCTATCTTTAGCAGACTCAATTGGTGTATGAAGAACACTGCCGGCTCTAACAAAAAAATCCCACGGTCTCAACAAGGGAATGACAGCGCTCAGGCGGTCTCCAATTCGGTAGTTAAGGAATGCAACCAGGGTGCAAACTTTTCCTTTTAGTGAAGGATAAATTAATAGAATATAAAAAAGTTACATGTCATATGCTAAGTCATTTTAAATAATATGACATGGCATACATTCCATTCAATGTCAGTCAAGATCTAAAAGTTGAGGGTTTGATTTTTAAACTTTTAAAAACCAGGGGTTATCTGCAATTGAGTTAAGTTAAGCAGGGTTATGTATATGATTAAATCATATTTTAATATGAGTTAAAGTTAAGCGGTGTTATATATATGTTTAAACCATATTAATTTGGAGAATTTAATGTCTTTTTTAGGCCATTATTGTATAATTAAGCACTAATTTTAGTTGGGACATCTATATTAAATCAAGTTTAATTAGAGATAAAATGGTCATAATTTGTTAATTATTTATGTAAATGATTTCTTAGACTTTTAATGATATCTTATGCTCAATCTTGCATTATAAGTATTTTAGAAGAAAATTGGAGAATGTGGAAAATGTAAATTAGGGTCAGAATTAATATTTTTGAGGATTAGAAAAAATTACAGAAAAGTATCAATAATTTCAGGAAACTTGAAGAAAAGTACCAAATAAATTACAGATAGGGACCAAGCATTTTTAAATATTCCAGTTGATCCCATAAATGTTTTAAACTTTACAGGTAATCCCCCCACAATCTTTTGACTTTTTCATTGTGATTTGTGATCCTCGGTCAAAACGCAGTTGCGTTTTGTCTAGAGACCAATCAGGTTTGAAACAGACCTTTGGAGCCCGATTTTCAGAGAAGGCACCGCGAGAGAACTTGCTTCGATCTTCATCCCCTTGATCAACCTTCCCTCTCTCATCATCATCCACCTTCACTTCACTCACCTTCGAACACCACCACCACCGTCGGTAAGTCTTCAAGTTAGGCCGCGAATGGAGTAGAGACAGAGAGACGCTGGTGAGAGTGAGAGCTTGAGGCCAGAGAGCTCGATCTGGAACAAAGAAGAGGGAGGAGAGGAAATCGACGCCTCCGCTCTTCACTACCACCTCCACCATTTAGGCCATCACCACCGCTGACTGGTTTGAAAGAAGAGAGGGCCGCGATTGTAAAGCCCGTGCTTGACAAATCCTGAGGGCTGCAGCACGAAGAGAAGACAGAGAGATCAGAATCAGAGAGCAGACCAAGCTTCGCCGCCGTCAACCATAGCATTGTCGCCAGAATCTTCGTCACCACCGGCCTTTCAATCTAACACTACTGTCAGACCTCTGTTTTCACACCACTGTCACATGAAACTCCACCACTACCCCCGCCAGCTTTCTCCATTAACTCCACCACTTCCAACCTCATCTTCCACCTTCAGCCAATCATCTCTTTCCCTCCATTTCTTCAGTACCGAACCAATAGACCCATTGTATTATCATTCCCCATCTAATTTAGCTCCTCAAACTGATTCTATTGGTTATTTGAAATTTGAAGAAGTTGTGATTTCTTTTTTTCTGCCAACGAAGTTGTGATTAATCTTAACAGTGTGAGTCGTTGACTTTTTGCTTGAGTATTGGTGGTAAAAAAAGTGGTTAGAGGAGTTCATTATCATTATTATCATTATCATTATTATTATTATTATTATTATTGGTACATAAGAAGGCTTCAAGCCTGATAAACATAAAATAAATTTCAATGGGGACTAAATCCCATGATCTCTTTTGTCATCAGGGTCCTCCTAGAAGAAGGACACGTATCATATAAGAAGGATATGAAAATACCCTCCTTTGCTAAAAGCATTAGCCATCTTGTTTTGTTCTCTCGATATATGCTTGACTTGCATATCCCATGAAAAACTTAGGAAGTTTCTAATCCGCATGAGCAGTAGACTACAACTAATAAATTGATTATTTCCAAGCAGCAACTCCACCAGGTACTTTGCATCAATCTTTGGTACTACTCTTCGAAATCCCATGTCCTAGGACAATTGCAAACCTTTGAACAAACCCCATGCCTCAGCGTCAAAAGCACTGCAAGAACCTATATAGTGGGAGAAACAATCTTGGAGGATGTGCAATACGTCTTCACTACCATCATTACAATATGAACACAGAGGGGATGCCTAAGACCAACGACACCTCTACACATTAGTAGGAAGCCGATTCTGAATCGCTATCCACATAAATACCCCGATCCGCTTAGCGCCCTGCCACTTCCATATCGCCTTAAAGATATTGTTATCTATCATGTCTAAATGATTTTCAATCAGCGAGTAAGCACTTTTAATTAAGAATAGTTGCAGCATTCCATGTGAGAACATCACAACCTGCCCCACGCATCAGAGGCATAACCTTTATTAATTTCTACATAATCTGACTTGGTAATAATGAAGCTAATCGAGCATAATCCCAGGAGCCATGCACCACCCAATCTGCCACTTTGCTAGATTCCTCTTCACTGGAGATTCGTCTAGTACATAAATTCCTTAAAGAGCAATCAGGATAGAGCCAATTGTCTGTGAAGAAATGAACTTCCATTCCCTCTCTAATATGCCACCTGGAACCTTTGTCAATCAAATCCTCCTGTTGAGAAATAAATTTCCACTGGGGCGAAGCTCCATGTCTAGCAATCAAAAGATTCTCCTTGTCGCGCATCATGTATTTATTGAATAATACGTCCACCCATAGACCCTTTGATCTAGATATATTAATTGCCAAGCGATCTTTGCACCACAAGCATTATTAAGTGAAGTCAATTTTCTCAAACATAGCCCTCCTAGATGCTTGGCCATAGTAACTTGCTGCCAGCTAATAGGATGAAACCCATGCCCATTATTATTGTGTCCCTAAATAAAGTTACACTGGATTCTTTCCACTTCTTTACACATAGAGACTGGGATTTTGGCCACTAGCATTGGGTATATTGGTATGTCACTAATGATAGATTTAGCGAGAGTATTCTGCCCAATAGTAGATAAGCAATTCTCTTTCCAGGCATATAGCTTATACGTGTGCCCGATCAACAATATATTGGAAAGTCTCTGATTGCTTCTGCTTTCTTGATAGAGGAAAACCCAAATATTTACCTATCTCAGTTGATATGGGCAAACCAAATAGAGAACATATTTTATTCTTCATCTTATTAGAGACTTTGGGCAAAATGTAGATAGAAGATTTGCTCTTGTTGATTTTTCCACCAGACACCCAGCAGAATTTGTCAAGGCAAGCCATCATATTTCTGGTTTTTTGTTCAGTGGCCTCACCAAAAAGAAGCAAATCATCAACAACATCAAATGTGAAATCACAGGTCCATTATTAGAAATTTTAATAGGCTTCCAAGCACCCACTTTAACCTCATCACCAATAGCATGTGTTAATTTATCCATGCAGAGCACAAATAACAGAGGAGAAATAGGATCCCCTTATGAAGTCCTCTTTGAGCAGCAAAGCTTTCCAACTAAGAACCATTCCACATGGCACTATATAGGATACAGAAGTAACTAAACACATAATCAGCTTAATTAAATTGTATTCCAATCCTACCTCTTCCAATACCTAGTACAAAAATTCCCACTTGACGCGGTCATAGGCTTTCTCCAAGTCTATTTTCATGGCCATTAATCCCCTTTTACCTTTTTTCCTCTTCATTATGTGCATAAGTTCCTGCCCAATAATTATATTATCCTGGATATTTCTTCCCTTGATAAAAATTGCCTGGAAGGGAGAAATTATATCATTCAATACCTCTTTCAATCTACTAGTAATAATCTTAGTAACATACTTACAATGAACTGTATAGAGAGAGATGGGTCTAAAGTGACCAATAACCTCTGGGTTATCCCTTTTTAGAATTAAAGTAATGAGAGTTTTATTGGTTTCACTTTACATTACATTACTTCCAAAACTGTCCTTTACAAATTTACATAGTGTAGGTCCCGCAATACTCCAATTGAATTGATAGAAGATAGGTGAAAAACCATCATCCCCTGGAGCTTTATAAGGCCCTATCACAAACAGAGCACCTTTAATTTCTTCTTCAGACGGAATTCTACTGAGATGCAATAGCCTACCACTTTCAACAACTGGAAAAGATGTATCTGTGACATAACGAGCCCCATTTCTCTCTTCATTTTGATAAAGATTCTTGAAATAATCCACAACCATGGCATATAGCCTATTTTCCTCCTCTATCCACTATCCAGTCTCATCTTTGAGCATTATCACCCCCTCTTTTCCTCATTGTAGCTTTCAAGCGATAGTAGCATGTATTTCTATCTCCCTTTGTAACACATGTGCTATGCGATTTTTGAAACTATTTGAACTCTTCCTCTTTTAACAATTGGGCTAACTCACCCTGTAGCTCTTTCTCTAGCTACACTAAAAAGGCTAATCTCAAATAATTTGCTGATTTTTGTATACCATTCAGCCTAGCCAATATAATCCTATTTTTCTTTTCCACATATCCAAAAATCTCTCTATTCCATTCCTTTAAATCTTTTTGGCAATTACTTAAAATAGTATTAATATTTGTAGACTAATTTGACCAAGAGGAAGTCAAGAAATCCTTAAAATTATCATGAGTAAGCTACATTGCCTCGAATCTAAATGGCTTATTACTACCTCCAACACTATTAGATTTCAAAAAATGTAGTACTAAAGGGTTATGATCTAAAAAGTGGGTTCTCGACAGTACCTTGACAAAACAATCAGTTAAGTGGGAGAACATATCCACATTGGCCATAGCACGATCAAGTCTTTCATATAAGTGATTGAAGCTAGTCAATTGAGGACCTCTCCAGGAGAACTTAGGCCCTTGAAAGGCCATATCCGAAAGACCACACTCACTAATTCTTGAACCACTATACTCTTGAGATATTACAGCACACATGCCCTATAGCGCTCGAAATTTGGAAAATAAGGAGCCGCAACCAAAATTTTGAAAAAGAATACTTTTGGAAACCTTTTTTTGAAAATAAAACTAGTCTACAAAAAACCATTTAGGGTTCGGGAGTCGATTGTGTATGAGGAAAGTGTTAGGCACTCCACAACACTCATTCATAAGAATGGTTACCCTAAGTTAATTATTTAAAAATGAATATGGCCTTTAATTTTATTATAATTACCCAAATAGAAAAGAGTATTTACAAAAACAAATAAAATCAAAACTAA
The DNA here is from genome assembly GCA_963210345.1 of Inga oerstediana. Taxonomy (NCBI): domain Eukaryota; kingdom Viridiplantae; phylum Streptophyta; class Magnoliopsida; order Fabales; family Fabaceae; genus Inga; species Inga oerstediana. The sequence goes on along the minus strand of OY723399.1, from coordinate 72,755,871 downwards.
AGAAAAAAAGGAACATTTATTTACAAAAAAATAAGGAAAAATATATTTATTTATAAAGTTGGACTTGACCTACATATCCTTTAAAGGAATCAAAGCCCATGTAGTTCGGGGGTAGAAATGCGTGTCATTTTGTTTGTGTTTTTAAGGGAAAAGTTCCTTTAATTTATTGGAGAAAATGATTTTTTATTTGGTTTATGTTTTTTATTTATGAAAGCAATTTTTTACCTTTTCGTGAAATAGAGTTTTTCCATTTTATTTTCATTTATAAAAATGTATGAAAATATTTTTCTTTTTTTTGAAAGAGAACCTAAGATAGGAATAAAGAAAAAAGAAGAAAAAAATGATACAAGTTAAAAGAATGGGAAGCCAAAGGTGAGAACTTATGTATACCTTTTGTCTTTAAAAGCTATTCAAACAAACAAGATGAGAAAACCACATGGGTAGATCAATACACCATTCATTGCATTTTCTTTTATCCATCTTATAAATCCCTTTAATCTTGACAAGCATATATTGGGGGCAAGAGATCAAATTCAGTTAAGCATATAAGAGTCACAGAGTGTGAGGACCTATCAAAACAAAAAAGGCTTTCTTGCAATATGACGTGTTAGCAATAGAGGAGGGAGCATGCAATCATTTCAACCATCAAAATATCACTATAAAAAAAACTATCAGCGAAGTAATGGGTTCAAATATAGCAATATCAAATGGTTGGGAGCACACTGAGCATTCAATGAAGATATAAGGAAACCAAACAAAAACATGCCTAGAGCTTTATATGTAAGTGCCTCAATCTCATGGATATGTTCATTGGCAAGCATCTAGACATGTCATGAAGAATACTAGGTTATTCCAACAAATTTCTAAGTCTCAAAACTTGTGAAAGAATAAGAAGGAGCAATGAAATGAGAAATCAAATTAGCACTCTACCTTTTCTCCTTGCTCTCCTAAAATTCTTCTCAAATTCTTGTGTCTTTGCTCTCCTAATTTTTTGTGTGTCTTGCTTCAACCTTGCACCCTTATTTATAGTCTCAAGGTAGGGTTTTCTTCATAAATGCTCCTTCTTTTTTGAATTTTTTTATTTTATATTAAAAACTACCTAACTTGATCTAATCACCACAATGGAGATTTTTGTTTAATTTTTGTTTTTGTATTTTCTATCAATAAAAATTTTTAACTTGACCTAATCACAATCAACGAGAGATTTTTTTTTTATTTTTTATTTTATTTTTCCCACAAGTAATTTCCTAATTTAAACTTATCAACATAAATGAGAGATTTTTTATTTTTTATTTTTTAATTTATTTTCTTATATTTTCCCTACAAGCAACTTCCTAATTTAAACCTATGAATGGGAGATACTTTTTTATATATTTTTTTTATTTTTCTTTAATGAATGACAATGCCAATTTGGACACTAATCATCATCAATGAGAGGATTTTTTTTTTAATTTTAATTTTTTTTCTTTATAATGATGATTGCTAATTTAGATATCGATCATCATCAATAGGAGCTTTTTTTTATTATTGTTTATTTATTTATTTTTTAATTTTCCCTTTAATGATGATTGCCAAGGTATTAAAAACCGGACTGGTCATTAAACCAGTTAAGGCAGTGGTTTAAGGGTCAATAGGTCAGACTGAGGGTCCACCCGAGACCAGACTGGTGATAATTAAAATAATTTAATTTAACTTAAATGTATAAAATTATTTGTGTTCTAATAATGTTTTTTTAATAAAAGTAAAGTTTAACATATTCTATAATATATAGTTATAGTATACATTGATGGCAAAAAATAAAAAAGTTCTAGTATATATTACTACCTCCGGTCCTAAATATAGGACATAGTTTGTAGTGCAATTTGCACTACAAACTATGTCTTATATTTAGGACCGGAGGGAGTACTATATTATCCTAGGCAAAAAAAATATTACTATATTACATTACTATAATAAAGTAACAGATGGCTTCCCTCCTTCATATTATATAATATTTATGATTATATGGGCTTCTTTTGCAATATGCACGTGAAGGAGATTACTCATATGCTATCTGAGACCTGCTTCGGAAAACATAAAATGGTAGAAAGTCAACAATCCAAGCAAATACCATGCCCCTGTCAGAAAAGTAGTCAGACATTTATGATTTATTTTCCTTTGCAATTTGAATATCTACCAGTCGCTTGAAGCCTAGAAAGTTGAAACTAGCCTAAGTTTTTTTGGTCTCTCTCTCTCTCTGCGCGCAAGAAGTCTTTAACTACAACATAACCATGGAGTTTTCCTTCTCTTGAATCATTTTTTCCCCTCTTTCTTGAGTTCTTCCTACTTCACTGTAATTTTTTTATGGGATCTCCTTCTTTACTATTTTCCTTCTCCTCTTCTTCCTGAAACTTTCTCCTTCTTCTTCCCAGAGTCTTCCAGAGTCTCTGCATTCCAAGCTTTCAGTAAGGTGAAAAAGGCTGACCCGGGTGACCCACCTAGCTCCACGGGTTGCCGGGGTTGCTCCTGGGTTACACCAGTTTATTTCGAGTTGATCGGGTTGAAGATCTGTCGAGTCTAGCCATCACCTGGATCGGACCAGTGGCCGGGTCACCAGTTTTCGATCTAACCCGGCCGGTCCGGTCTGGTTTTTAATATATTGATTATTGCCAATTTAGACACCAATTTTCATCAATGAGAGGAATTTATTTTATTTTTTTTATTAGTTTTTTAATTTATGAGTGAAGCCCGGACAAAATAGGGTATTCACACCCCCAATTCGCTCATCAGCCACAACAATGTCATTGAAATCATCTACCATGGTCCATGACTGAGCCACCATCATAGATATATCTTTAAGATTGGCCCATAAAATCTACCTATAATTTGAATGGGGGATGTCATAGACCGCAGTTAATAAAAAAGGAATTTTACTAGGAATCTCACATCTGAGATGAATAAATTGCCGATTCTCTGCTTCAATAGTACCTCAGATGTAATTGCTTCTCCAAGTAGCCAATAACCCACCTGATCTACCTTCACTTGGTATAACTTTCATTTCGTCAAAATCCAATGACTGCAATAGTCAAAAAGGAGTCTCTCTTTCTATTTGTGTTTCCGTCAATATAATTAATAACAGCTTTAACCCAACGCACACAGATTTAAGATTTTGCTTGAGTTGTTTTCCACTAGCTCCTCTTATATTCCAATGCATTATTAAATCCATAAGCAACATATATTAAAACAAGGACTCGGCCCACTCACATGCCTTGATCGGCCGGTGTTTCAGGCACCATAGAAAACTTACTTTAGGTCAAGCCCCCTGGGTCATCTTCCATCAGATCCACCTCACTTGGACTAATTTTCCCATATAGGCTATGGGCCTTCTTTGCCATTTGGCCCATGTACAATTGTTTGCTATCCATTATCTAACTCTCCCATGTAGGCCCTACTCTGATTAATATTGTCTCCATTCGGTGCCTCATTGCTCACAAACGCAGTGATCATCAGGATATCATCTCTCTTTTTCTCATTTTTTGTCTCCCTTTCTCGCTTCTAGGTTCTTCTTCTCAAGACTCGTTCTTTAAAATTTCCATTCACTATAAAGTTTTTCCCATTATCCACTAGCATAGCATTCCACCCATGATTCCTGAAACCACTACTTTGTCAGAACGTGTTCTTGTTATTCCCTTTTGCCTCTCGTTTAATGGTCATACACTCATAGTGCGTTGGGATTGTTGCTCTGTTGCTCCACAATATTTTGTACCTCTAAACCTTATACCTCCACAACATTTGCCTCCTTCTGATAAACCTCCAAGTCAGCTAGTATTTCAAATCGGAATCCATTTTTTCCTTACCATGACATTTTGACTTACCGTCTTTAATTTTCTTTGTTTGGTGACTCATTTGGACTACCTGCCATTGATCCCGATGTACATAGTTAGCTCCCACCACATCGGTGTTCATTCGATCATGCTGTTCGGTTTCTTTTTCTGCTGTATTATTCTCTTACCTCTTAGCCTTCAATGGACAAGATTCTAATCTATGCCTATAGTTACCACATTTAGTACACAACATATAGAGTCCTTCATACTCCAAAATATACTCCTCTCTGTCAAAGATTAACACCAGACATTAGATGTTTACTCAAGTTCACAAGGACACAAATTCTAGCGTAGTGACCTCTTAGTTGCCATGAAGTATTGAAATAACCTTTATCGTCTCACCAATCCTATCAATGATGAACATTAGAGCTTCACGATCCTAATACTCAAGTGGAACCCTCAGCATTCTTACCCACCTTGCCACTTTATTAATAGTAGCTTTGGCAGGGACAAACTTTGACTCCCATGGCCAAACTATGAGGTAGTGATCATAAACCATCCACGGCCCCCCAGTCAAAGCATTAAAATAATCTTCCCTGTTAGATAGTTTAACAACATAGAACCCATGTCCAATATTGATAAGGTTGATTACTCCCTTTTTTTCCCATAACGTCTGCAACCAAGAAAGAAGAGCTTTATAGCCAATATGCCTATAGAAAGAAGAGCTTTATAGCCAATATGTCTATCTAACAACTTGACTATCACAGCTTTGCACCAGGCTCTGTATTGATTCTTCCTCATTTTCCCAGAAAAGGAGAAAGGAGGAAAGTTCCTGCTGGGATCTTCAATAGTTTTGCAAAGAGGTTCATTTTGACTTTGCTCTGTAGAGTGTTATGAAATATTATCATCTAAAAGCAGAGCATCATCATTGTCCATTTCTTTATCAGAGCTATCATATTGTTGTTTGTGCCTTTCAATTTCTCAACGAACCATGGTCCACTCTTGCTATACTCCCCTCCTTGGGTACCCAACTTTGGCCATTCCTCCCTTGTGATCCCATTCTTAATCTTCTTGGAGCTTCACATGAGCAAATCATCCTCTTCCGAGGACAAAGGAACCTGGATAGTTTTCTTAGATAACGAGAACGTCTCAAGATTTTACTAACTCCTACTTGCACAAACTATGTTCTCTCCACCCTTTCGGACCAGAACCTTAATCTGGTGCCTTAAGGTTCTGTATGGATTTATTATGTTCTGTATGGATTAATTTTGTATTGGTATATGCTTTTGAAACTTAGATGAGTGATTATTTGTCTATGATGGATTGCTCTTGTGTTGAATTTTGTATTAGTGCACTTGGATTTTGTTGAACTTATTTCCTTTTGAATTAATGAAGTTATGCATTCTATGTGATTACTAATATGTGTGTGATGGATTTATTTCAATTTGAGTGTCACGATTGTACTCTCATTTAAGAGGAAGCAAGTGCATTAAGATGATTTTTCAAACACACATCAAGTGATTTTTAACAATTTATCTAAGAGATGACTATGAATGCGATAGTAGGATTAGTCATTAATTAGGTAGATCGAATTTAATGTGATTGCTTAGAGTTTTTAATTTGATTTGATGTAAAACTAACTCTCAAAATATTTTAAGAAGCTAGAAAAGTCACCAACTTTGCTACCAAAACTCATTTTATCATATCATCCTTTTTAATCCAAACCATTTCTTCATTGTTTTCCCAAAATACTAAAAATATTAGAAATGGCTTTATTCTTATGCATTTTAATTTAGAGAAAACCAATTTCAAAACCCTCTTTCTAACCATGTTTTTAGCACTTAGTTTAACCTAGGAAATCCAAAATAAAATTCTCTTTGATAAGAGAACGATCTCAAATTGTTTGCACTATATTGCATTTTAATTTATGGTAAATATTTGGGAAAATCACTCATAGGTCCCAAACAAGCAACATATTATCATAAAGATCCTTATTTACAACTCTTCTATGGGTATTTACAGCTTATTGAGTGTGTTTTACAACCTCCAGGGACCTTTTTGATAATATGTTTCTTACTTGGGACCTAGAAATGATTTTCCCTAAATATTTTGTATTTGATCTTGAGGCGACTAAGATTATGTCAAATCAATGTATTTTGGCCTATATATTATATATAAAGATATACTTCATTCGCCTTTTTTTCTTTTTGGCAGAAATAAAACGTATCATTCAGAAGCTCATAATATTGTTACATTTTTTTACGATTATTTTGAAATTCCTCGAAACTAGGACAAAGGGCTTCCTTCTAATTTTTAAGTTGAATTACTGTGAAATTATAAGGAAGAGATTTAATTATCAAGAAGTTTCAATGACAAGTGAAGTGTTGCATTTTGTTATTATAGAAGACTAAAACTTGTCATTACATACTCATTAGTTGTTGTTAAAACTTCTTGGTAATTAATAGAGCCGGGAAAACGGGCCAAGCCCGTCGGGCGGACCCTTTTAGGCCCTGGCCCTTCAAGGGCCGGACTTGCAAATTGTAGCCTCAAAAGGAAATCGGGCCTAAAAGGGCTGGCCCTGTAGGGCCTCGGGCTTAAAAGGGCCGGCCCTGGAGGGCCTCGGGCCGACCCTTTAAGCCCGTTTATTTTTTATTTTTTTTGCTTGGAAAGAAATCATATTACATTTTTGAATTGCTTTATTGAATCTATATGTCACCCTGTCCTCATATTGTATAGAGTATGATTTTTGAGTATATTGTTTTGTCTAATTGAATCATATTATGATTTTGAGTATATTGTTCTGCCTATTTAGAATAACATCATATTATATACTATTCTGCTTGATAGAGTATGATTTTTAATGGAGGTTGTGATTATTTAACTACTTGAACCTACTACTCAAAGTGAAACACAATCAAATATCCTTGAAATTAATGATGGTGGCAAAGAAGGTGAAAATGATAGTCGTCATACTCATGTTGTTTAGAGGTTAGAGTATTTAGCTTCTTGCCTTCTTATACTTTGGCCTTTGTATGAGTTACTTATGAACATGATTTTACTTTTGATTATACATTAGTAACTGTGTTTGTTTGTTGTAAGAGACGTGTTATTTAGACCTTAATGTTGACAACATTTATATATCAAATTAGAACTTTAATCGTTATTATTTACTAATTATATCTCTCTGGGGAAAATATGCAGAAAAAATAGTTAAATATTGTGAAAAGGACTTCCTGGCCCTGATGCTCTCGGGCCGGGCCTTGAAAAAAGGCAATTTTCCTGACCCCGAGCCCTTTAGGGCCGGCCCTGTTAGGCCCTGGCCCGTCAAGGGCAAGCCTTGTAGGGCCGAGCCGGCCCTGATTCCCAGCTCTAGTAATTAAACATCTTCCTTTGGGATCTCATAATAATTCCCCCAATTTTTAACTAAGCTAAAATAAATAAAATCTCCCTAAGCTTGGGTTAGTTATATATAAACTCTCTAACTTTGGATAGTTTAAATTAAGGACTATAAAATTTTATATTTTGACTAACATTAATTGCCTTATCATTAAAATTATTGTTAAAGTTGCCCGGTTTTTCTATACCAGGATTTTTATATTTTTTAGTATATATCATATCATTTAAAAAATAACACTTGAAATTTCACATGCAATTTTAAATATTTTTAAATACTTAAAAAATAAAAGTTTTTCAAAAGTATTTAAAATAGTTTTATGCCAAAATTTAAAATATTTAACGTTATTTTTAAAGTATTTATTTGAAATATTTAATGTCATTTATAATATTTATTTGATTACATCCTTTTTAGTTTTTACACTTAACATTACATGTGAAATGCCAAATGTTATTTTTTTTTTCAAATAACATTATAAAAAGTATAAAATTTTGAATTAGAAAAAATTGTTAACTTTAGCAGTAATATTAACGGTACGGGAGTTGATAGTCAATACATGAAGCATTAGAGTTTTTAATTCAAAATTTTAAAAATTAGAAAGGTGATATGCAACTAATTATTTTAACCTTTTAAATATTAACTAGGCTAAAGTATACAATGTTTTTAAACTGGACCAGACTAGAGAGTCGGACCAGTCTGTGCAATGACCAAAGCATTTTACAGCTCGTTTTGAGTGGTCCAACCGTTTGCTTTGTTGGGTCGGCTTAAGCCGGGCAATAGGCCGGGAGTTGGGGGCGGTTTTCCATTAACCCAACGGCCTAATCCTATGATTTAAACCCATATTTGATTGACAAAAAAATAATCGCCACTTCACAAAAAAAAACTGAATCCCTAAATTCTATCTCATTCTCCTCACAGTCTATGCTCTCTCGCTCTTGACGGTCGACAAAATCCTCATTCCCCAAGCAGGACGCCTTACCTTCCTTTATCATGTTGTGCACTCTCCTTTCTGAACTATGAATTTCTGAAAGTATGGCCTCAAGAAAAAGGGTGTGGACTTTCTGTAACACCCCACCGCCGTCTCACCCCACCGGGCCACAACGGTTGGTGCCCTCTCCCACCACACGGTGCGGAGCAGGATGGGTCAAGTCCGTTAGACCCACTACTCACAAGAGTCCCCCGCCCCCCTGGCGGGATTTTTCGCCTCCGTGGGAATCGAAGCCACTACCTGGGGGTAAGTAGCGCCTCAATGCATTCCCACTACCACTTGAGCTGCCTCAATGCATTCCCACTACCACTTGAGCTAGTAGCTCAAGTGGTAGTGGGAATGCATTGAGGCGCTACTTACCCCCAGGTAGTGGCTTCGATTCCCACGGAGGCGAAAAATCCCGCCAGGGGGGCGGGGGACTCTTGTGAGTAGTGGGTCTAACGGACTTGACCCATCCTGCTCCGCACCGTGTGGTGGGAGAGGGCACCAACAGTTGTGGCCCGGTGGGGTGAGACGGCGGTGGGGTGTTACAATAAAAAGGCGCCTTTTTATTGTAACACCCCACCGCCGTCTCACCCCACCGGGCCACAACGGTTGGTGCCCTCTCCCACCACACGGTGCGGAGCAGGATGGGTCAAGTCCGTTAGACCCACTACTCACAAGAGTCCCCCGCCCCCCTGGCGGGATTTTTCGCCTCCGTGGGAATCGAAGCCACTACCTGGGGGTAAGTAGCGCCTCAATGCATTCCCACTACCACTTGAGCTACTATTTCGATTTTTCTAGAATTAGTTATGATTTTTCAAAGATTGGGCAGAAAATCTGCCAGAAAATCCGAAAATGCCAATTTTGGGAATTATGACATCATCAAAAGGCAAGATGACATAAGCATGGAATTAAAACATCTTCTCATCATCTTCAGCTGCTCATTCACGCACAGCACCTGAACATAGTGTGAGAAAGTTGAGAGAGTTTAGAGAGAGAAAGAGAAGAAAAATCACAAGGTAAGCCGATTTCTCCGACGATTTCGCTCCTAACGCGTATAACTCCGACTCTAAACTACTCCTCTTTGTTCTTTAAGGTTTGGAAGCTCCTCTTTTGGTGTTTTGAAGTTAGGGTTTTCAGCCACAAGAAGGAAAAGCTAGTGGGAGCTTGAGGTAACTTCCAAACTCATGCATATTGACTATTCTGGCTGCTGTGGTTGATTTAATCGGTGAAATTTCACCGGATTGTCTTTGTTTGTAAATTTGGAAAATGGGTTGGCCTAGGTGTTATGCTGCCCAAATTGATACTAAATGGTAGTTCTAACCTAATGGAATAGTCAATAAAGTGGTTAGGAGTAGAAAGGAACGCGTTTACGGAGCCGGAACCGAAAAACCCCAATTTTTCCCGGGGAATTGAGAATTTCGGCCAAGCCTAGTTTGGAGGGGTTAGAGATGGATTTTCAATGATTTGATGATTCCATTGAGTTCAGGAGCGAAAATTAGGTGGGGTTACAGTTGGTCACTTTTTCGGAAAAGGCCGAAAAAGCATAATTACGAAAACGCCCCTGAAACCCTTAAAGTGGGGCTGCCAAGGGTAATTTTCTAATTGACATTGAATTTGATAATTCCGAGTCCGAAAATGGATTCCTTGGGCGAAAATATGTTAGAATAGCCCATGTCAATATTTCAAGAAAAGTACAGCCGGACCGGGTATGGCGGGGCCGGGCCGGGTCCCCGGGGGTATTTTAGTAAATTTTCAATATAGCCTCATATAACCCCCAGAAACACTATGGAAGTGTCTAAATAGTACATTTGACATTGTAGGATCGAATGTGAAGCCCCGAGTTGCTGGCACGAAAATCGAGGAGAAAAGACTGGAGGTAGGAAACATATCTCTTCTGCTTGTATTTGATATATGTGTTAGTGTGTTGGTGCATGTCTTAGCTTTGCATAATTATGTGTAATTTGAAGCTATGTTTCAATTTATGCTATGGCCATAGGTATATTGTTCGAAGCATTGAGCTGGCAAATTGTCATTGTGTTATCATGAGTTGTGTGATGCAAGCATGTCATGCATTAAACATTTATCGTACATGCATATTGATATTGTTATCCTACTGAGATTCTCTAGAATCTCACCCTCCCCTACTAACCTTTCAGACAGGGTAGTAGATCGATGATGGAGTAAGCAGCCAAGGGCGATGAGGACTTCCTTCAGTAGTTGTTTTGGTAGTTGGTTATCATCCCAGATGGGAGTATATAGATTTGGATGTGTATATAAGTATGTGGATGAGGATTTGCTATGTATTTGAGAAGACTTTGTGTAATCCCCATATGAGGGCTTGTATGGGCGAATGTGCTCTATAAAGCTTGAGTTAATATATGGAAACCGGGATTGCCGGGATTATTATTGTGTACTCTGATTTGTTATGAATGTGATATTCCGCGTAGTAATTGTATTCGGAAATGTGATTCTGAGACCAAGTTTATAAATGATTTCGAAAGGTGTTTGTGAAAACCCCGTCTGGTAGATGGGTTTATAATATTAAATTTTGTTCTTATTGGTCTCTATTTCACTTTATTGCGTAATCCGAATATTAATTACGGCAGGGGGTTACATTTTGGTATCAGAGCTGCAGTTCCTGGCAAAGATGGATTTTGCTAGGATATTTCCCTTAGGCCAAGCTAGGGAATGAGTGATGAGTTATGATTGCCTAAGGAATAGGCAATGATTTGTGATTTTGGTTGTTTGTGGTATACACATTTATATCTCTGGTGTTGTGGATATCTGAGATTTGTGGATTATGTGTATACATTATTTGGTTGTCCTGAATTTGTGTGTTTAAAGTCCTTAAGACCTAGGGGACCATGGTGCCTTAGGCTGGCAAAGATATTTGGATTTGTGTTGGGGTTGATAATGCTCCGTGGAATTGAGGGAAGTGATTTCCCAGTTCAACTAAGATTGAGGTTTGGATAGATGAGCTGTGATCCAAGGATCAGACTCCATAGCTGGGCTGATTCATAGGAATTGCATTTGACCTGGATGGTCTGTGGTGCTAGAGCATGGTACTAGAATTGAATTGAAATATGTATCAGGTACCCGAGATTGCTAGTTGTAAATCTAGCAGAGGGAAAAGTTACCTATGGAGGATTCGGATCGGAGAGTGCTACCTACGGGGAGTTGTGATGGAAGAGGGCTACCTACGGTGAGATCTGATCGGAGAGGGCTACCTACGGTAAGATCTGATTGGAAAGGGCTACCTACGGAGGATGCTGACCGAAGGGGCTGACCAGTTAGGTGACTGAGTGAAGCATCGGGTACAGTACCATAGTGTGGAGCCACTATGACGATGAACCCTAGAGTGGAGCCGCCGTGACGACGAACCTTAGTATGCACTCGCCATGACGTTGAATTGTAGAATAGAGCTCTGGGAACGTTGGGAGTATGGGATCTCAACGATGTGTTGGTTATGGCTCTGAATGATTCGAATTGAATTGAGCCAAGGTCTGGCACAGATTATGTGTGTGGACAGGGATAGTAGGAGATTCCTATGGGACTCCTATTGAGTCACCCTGACATTGTGAAGGCACAGATGAGGATAAAGACCTCAGAGTGTGCAGCGGAAGCGTGGTGAATGTGATGTTTGAGAATTGTGTTGAGCAGAAGCTCGAATTTGCAGAAAGTGCAATGTGTTAGTGATGGCTTCAGGAAGTAAAACTTCGAAGTCTAGATTATTTTGTGAGAAGGGGTCTTGAAGGATCCCAATATGTGAAAAGAATTCAAGATGTTGAAGATGAAGTTGTTAATATGCCTGATTCCAGCTTGTTACGATTGTGTACTGTGAGTCCATCTCCCTGGTTGGGCCGGATTTGTTTGGTCTGGTGGGCTGCGCCTGGTAGGCATAGGTTCAGGATGTGACTGATATTTGTGAGTCTCTCACCTGCGGCCGCATGGGGTGATTCCTATAGCGGAGGACCGTGCCTTCGGGGCGGTAGTTACGAGGGATTGACTATTTGTGAGCCGCGAGGCTATGTATATGCACTGCCACGCCAATAGTCCCTGAGTAGCTAACAACAGTTCGGGTAAAGACTGTGTTCTTCCCGGCAGAGAAAGGGGATGAGGGTGGAGTGTGATGTGGAAGCCGAAAGGCTATTTGTGAGCACCGCTACGCCAACAGTCCCTGAGTAGCTAACAACGGTTCGGGTAAAGACTGTGTGTCTTTCTGGCGGAGAAAGGGGATGAGGGTAGGGTGTGATAATGGATTTTCTTATGAGTCCTGGGTGAAATGTGAGTAACCCAGCCACTGTCGCGGGGCATCCCCAGCGGGGGGTAAAACCGGGGTGGGCACCACCGGCACGGGGCATCCCTAGAGGGGGTAAAACCGGGGTGGGTGTGACAATAATTGAGTAACCTAGCCACCGTCGCGGGGCATCCCCAGCGGGGGGGGTAAAACCGGGGTGGGCACCACCGGCACGGGGCATCCCTAGAGGGGGTAAAACCGGGGTGGTTATGACAATAAAATTGTGAGTCCGATAACCCACGGGCATCCATCGGACGGGTGTGATGTGGGAGCCAGCCACGCAGCGGAAGCGTGGGCACCCATTAAGGGGGGTGTGACAATAAAAGGCGCCTGGATAGAAGAGATTGAGACTCTAGGTGGGCCATTACGGTCAGGTACTTTGGATAAAAGAAATTGAGATTCCGGAGTGACCAGATGATGTGATATTGTGTTGATACCCAAAAGTCCTGGTTACCACTAGTGGAGTTACTGGTGGGTGTACGGGTGAGGGTAAAGCTGTGAAAGTGGATATAGTGAAAGTTGAAATGTTTGTGTATACAGCTGAGGCTGTCGTTTGATGTATTGAGGTTGTGGTGTTTTGGTGTTACTCCCGGAAGGGGTAACTAGATTGAGTTGAGCAGAGTGGTGGCCCATGTTGCCAAATTGCCAAAATCTTATGATATGGCTCATGATTTAGAGCCTTCGGATATTGAGATACGCTAGCCACTCATGAGTTAGAAGGGCTTGCGACGATTGTGATTATGTGATGATGGTTTTGATAGCAATCGTATATGGAAACGATTGTATTTGTTTAATAATCGTGAGGTGATTGTGTTTGTGCTGCAATCGTGAAATAGGCCGATTGCAGTTTGTGGCAACTGGGTTGCATTTATTGTGTAAGTTTCTTCTGAGAATCAGATTTGTGGTGCACCGGTTGTCTGCGTGGTCTAGAAGGGACATCCCAATATGAAATGAATTGTGAAACGAAAGTTGTCGTGAAGAAGCATCCATAGTTTTTGGATTAAGTGGTATGACAAATTTCGAGGACGAAATTTATTGAACGGGGGGAGAAATGTAACACCCCGAATTTTGAGACTCGAGGCTAGAGAATAAGCCTGAGGTTAGTGGATTGCTAAGCCCCGGTTTAGCAAGATCCCAAATTGTGATTAGGAGTTAATGACTACAAAAGTGGACGTGGTTAGTGATTAATGAACCCTTTTAGAGAATATAAAGTGGATTGTAGTCGCTTGTGTTATGAGCAACGCCAAAACCCTGTATTTGAGTTCAATTGTGGATTAACATCCAAATTGACTTAGAATAGAGGGAAGAATTGAATGGGGTATTGTGATGGAAATGGTGCCATGTTGTGGTATTTAATCATTGGAATTGATTTAAATTGGATTGGACACATTGGTTGCAAAACTGAAAATGCTGTCCAGTGTGAATTCTGTCTGGGCAGTCTTCTCGTGTGGACGTTTTTACTAGGCATATGATATCATAAAATTATGAAACTTTCCAGTCTTATAGTTTACATCTCAAGCTTCGAAATGGACATATAATTTATGCCATTTCGTTTTGTGAACTAGGAGATATGACTGTCCAAAGTTTGGGATGGAAACTGAACTCTGTTTTGGGGCAGTGATGAGTTTTATGTAATTCTGGAATTGTGTGGTGATTTTTAGTAATGGACAATATTTTTCCTATGAAGAGGACTTAAATATATTTCATTTGGCTTTGGGATGACCTCATTTCGATTTTTCTAGAATTAGTTATGATTTTTCAAAGATTGGGCAGAAAATCTGCCAGAAAATCCGAAAATGCCAATTTTGGGAATTATGACATCATCAAAAGGCAAGATGACATAAGCATGGAATTAAAACATCTTCTCATCATCTTCAGCTGCTCATTCACGCACAGCACCTGAACATAGTGTGAGAAAGTTGAGAGAGTTTAGAGAGAGAAAGAGAAGAAAAATCACAAGGTAAGCCGATTTCTCCGACGATTTCGCTCCTAACGCGTATAACTCCGACTCTAAACTACTCCTCTTTGTTCTTTAAGGTTTGGAAGCTCCTCTTTTGGTGTTTTGAAGTTAGGGTTTTCAGCCACAAGAAGGAAAAGCTAGTGGGAGCTTGAGGTAACTTCCAAACTCGTGCATATTGACTATTCTGGCTGCTGTGGTTGATTTAATCGGTGAAATTTCACCGGATTGTCTTTGTTTGTAAATTTGGAAAATGGGTTGGCCTAGGTGTTATGCTGCCCAAATTGATACTAAATGGTAGTTCTAACCTAATGGAATAGTCAATAAAGTGGTTAGGAGTAGAAAGGAACGCGTTTACGGAGCCGGAACCGAAAAACCCCAATTTTTCCCGGGGAATTGAGAATTTCGGCCAAGCCTGGTTTGGAGGGGTTAGAGATGGATTTTCAATGATTTGATGATTCCATTGAGTTCAGGAGCGAAAATTAGGTGGGGTTACAGTTGGTCACTTTTTCGGAAAAGGCCGAAAAAGCATAATTACGAAAACGCCCCTGAAACCCTTAAAGTGGGGCTGCCAAGGGTAATTTTCTAATTGACATTGAATTTGATAATTCCGAGTCCGAAAATGGATTCCTTGGGCGAAAATATGTTAGAATAGCCCATGTCAATATTTCAAGAAAAGTACAGCCGGACCGGGTACGGCGGGGCTGGGCCGGGTCCCCGGGGGTATTTTAGTAAATTTTCAATATAGCCTCATATAACCCCCAGAAACACTATGGAAGTGTCTAAATAGTACATTTGACATTGTAGGATCGAATGTGAAGCCCCGAGTTGCTGGCACGCAAATCGAGGAGAAAAGACTGGAGGTAGGAAACATATCTCTTCTGCTTGTATTTGATATATGTGTTAGTGTGTTGGTGCATGTCTTAGCTTTGCATAATTATGTGTAATTTGAAGCTATGTTTCAATTTATGCTATGGCCATAGGTATATTGTTCGAAGCATTGAGCTGGCAAATTGTCATTGTGTTATCATGAGTTATGTGATGCAAGCATGTCATGCATTAAACATTTATCGTACATGCATATTGATATTGTTATCCTACTGAGATTCTCTAGAATCTCACCCTCCCCTACTAACCTTTCAGACAGGGTAGTAGATCGATGATGGAGTAAGCAGCCAAGGGCGATGAGGACTTCCTTCAGTAGTTGTTTTGGTAGTTGGTTATCATTGGTAGCTCAAGTGGTAGTGGGAATGCATTGAGGCGCTACTTACCCCCAGGTAGTGGCTTCGATTCCCACGGAGGCGAAAAATCTCGCTTGGGGAGCGAGGGACTCTTGTGAGTCCTGGGTCGACGTAGTGTACCCATCCTGCTCCGCACCGTGTGGTGGGAGAGGGCACCAACCGTTGTGGCCCGGTGGGGTGAGACGGCGGTGGGGTGTGACAATAAAAAGGCGCCTTTTTATTGTAACACCCCACCGCCGTCTCACCCCACCGGGCCACAACGGTTGGTGCCCTCTCCCACCACACGGTGCGGAGCAGGATGGGTCAAGTCCGTTAGACCCACTACTCACAAGAGTCCCCCGCCCCCCTGGCGGGATTTTTCGCCTCCGTGGGAATCGAAGCCACTACCTGGGGGTAAGTAGCGCCTCAATGCATTCCCACTACCACTTGAGCTAGCTCAAGTGGTAGTGGGAATGCATTGAGGCGCTACTTACCCCCAGGTAGTGGCTTCGATTCCCACGGAGGCGAAAAATCCCGCCAGGGGGGCGGGGGACTCTTGTGAGTAGTGGGTCTAACGGACTTGACCCATCCTGCTCCGCACCGTGTGGTGGGAGAGGGCACCAACCGTTGTGGCCCGGTGGGGTGAGACGGCGGTGGGGTGTTACACTTTCTGACCGCAAGCTTCACAGCTGAAGTGTTTTTCTACAATCTCGTTTTTCTTTGGTTCAACTCTCTACAGTTTCAATTTAAATTCAAAGCCTTTGAAGGTAAGGATTGGATGCTCTTCTAAGTTTCTTATTTTATTGTGCTAGTTGTAGTATAAAGGACTAAATTATCTGCCATGTTTTGATCAAGAAGTTGGTGATATTTACTTCCTTTTTCTCTCTATGCGCCTATGTGAGGGACCACTTATCATTGTCCATATCCTCTCTAAGTCTACTGTTGATTTAAAAATAAGAAGACATATGAGGGACCACCAATTTATATGTTTGTCTTTTATCATGTGAAGGGCCACCGACTTAAATTCTTGAAAGCAAACTGCAACATTACTAGCAAAATGATTTTGAAGTAATTTAGCTAAATGTGTGCATTAAGATTAATGTCAATTAACTTAGGAATTTATTGAAGCATCCATTGTTCCCAGAACAACATTTTGATATGCAGAACTTAATGAAACTTTGGTTATGGGAATATATAAGATATAGAAGAATAAATTTAAACCTCAAATCAATTCAATCCTTTAAAGATTATTGCCTTTTAGTTAAGTTCATGTGTTGAAGTCACACAGCAATAAGAAGGGATTGGGTGTTTCACAATATAATTATCAAATTGAAAGAAAAAAAAAATCCTAACATGTGCAGAGAATATGTTATTGTTGGCAAGTTATGGGCCACATAATGCTTTGTGCCAAATATGCAACAGAAGCTTATAAAATAAAATACTATTTTACAAATAGGGTCATAACAAAGACTAAATGCATGAAACTAATTTTTTTACTTTTGAGTTTTGACCAAAAGGCACGAAACTATATGAAAGCATTGGAAAGTATAGATACTCATTTATTTACTTGCTTTCTTTCAATGTTTGCTTTTTCTTAATTGATTTACTTGCAAGTTCAAGTCAACCTCATACAATATTGTGTCTTTATATTGTAGAAAATGTCATTTGAACAAGTGATACTACTGCATCACAGTCTATAAGATTAAAGACATATCCTACTTGGGCGCATTGTTTTGAAGTACCAAAAAAATGTAGGTGGAAAGAAACATTTGAAATGTTTATATTGTACAATGGTATTTGATGGTGGAGGAATTCATCAAATGAAACAACACCTTGCTGGAAAAAAAGAGGATGCAATAAGTTATAAAAAGGTGCCTACAGATATCCACTATCAATTGGAACAAAATTTGAAGGAGATTGAAGAGAAGAAAGGTAAGAAACAAGATAATTATAAAGAAGACAACCCCTATGGCCCTGATGTCCCCCTATTAGAAAGTGATGCTCCAAATACACAAGAAGCTTCTCCTTCACTTGTACAAAATCCAAATACGACTGAACTTGGAAAAAGAAAGGTGGCTGGAGATATAAATAATTATTTTGCCCCAAGAACAACCCTAGGAATACAACCAAGTATACGAAGTGCACTTGCAGGTAAGGAACCTATTTGTAGAGCAAACTTAGCTGTTGCAAGATGGTTATATAATTGTTGTATTCCCATGAATGTTTTGAATTTAGCTTATTTTCAGCCTATGCTAGATGTGATTGTAGCCATTAGCCCTGGTTATAAAGGGCCAACTTACCATGCTGTTAGAACTAAATTATTGCAAGATATTAAAAAAGAAGTTCAGTTGTTAGTTGATAGTTTCAGAAAATTTTAGGAAGAAGCTGGTTGTAGAATCTGATAGCTTATTGTAATTTGAATGTCTTTATGATTGGAAATTAGGGTAGAGAAGAAGAAATTAGAGGGTTGGAGAAGAGAATTAGAGGAATTAGGAGTAGAAGATAGATAATAGAGGAATTTCTGAATAATGCTTCTGACTTTCACTCACTTGCAAAAACTGACTAACAGTAGTACAATGGCCATATATGTAGGCATTAGAACAGAACCGGGAAAATAACAACACAGTAGGGGTTAGGGGTTCATTAATGAAGAACATATTAGTAATTAGACATGGGTAAGGCCATGTTTGGCTAGTGTTGCTCTTAAACAACTAATGCCACTAATGGTTAATCCCACTCTTCTAATTAACTAATTAATCTAACTAACTTTTCAAATTATTTATTACAACATCATATCAATACCCCTTTTAAACATCCTTGACCTCAAGGATTAGGAACCACAAATATAGGATATTGTTGTTGAAAAGAGTGAAGGGCCATCCAAGAGGCTTCTTCATCAGGTAAGCCCTTCCATTGAACCAACACTTCGGTAATCATCCTCTTACGACGCTTTTTAACCCGTCAGTTCAAAATGCTTTCTGATTCTATAGCTGGTGGCAACTCTGAAAATTCAATAGGAGGGTGCTTAGGCCTCACCGTAGGATCTGGACATAGCCTCAATAAGGAAATATGGAAAGTAGAATGAATTCTAGATTCCGGTGTCAATGCTAACTTATATGCAATAGCCCTAACTTTCTCTATCACCTAGTAAGGTCCATAAAACCTAGGAGCTAACTTTTGAGAAACTCTTGTTGTATAGAGATTTGCCTATAGGGCTTGAGCTTCAAGAACATCCATTGTCCCACTTGAAATTCACGATCCGTCCTATTCAAATCAGCCCTCTACTTCATCAAGTTTGCTACACGGTGCAAATGATGCTTTTAAAGTGCTAGAACTTCCTCTCTAGCTGTGAAGCTACAATCCACCAACTCCAATACTGAATTGTGGGGTAGATAAGGAGTGTGTAATGGAGGTTGTTGCCCATAAAGCAATTTATATAGTGTAGCTCTAGTGGCTGTATGATATGTTGAATTGTACCACCATTCTACATGTGAAATCTACTTAGCCCAATTTTTAGGCTTCTCCCAATACATAAATCGTAAATACATTTCCAAACACCTTTTAAGCACTTCCGATTGCCCATCTGTTTGAGGGTGATAGGCTGTAGAAAGCTTTGGTCCATACCCAACACACGAAAAAACTCCTTCCAAAAGCTACTAACAAAGAGAGAATCACGATCACTCACAATTTTAGCCAGGGCACCATAAAGCTTGTAAACCTGATCCATAAATTTTGTGCCAATGTAGATGCAGAAAAGGGGTAAGCAAGGGGTATAAAATGAGCATACTTACTCATTCGGTCGATTACTACCCATATAGTATCCTTCCCTTGTGATTTAGGGAGACCTTCAATGAAGTCTATAGCAATCAACTCCCTCACTTAACTAGGTATTGACAAAGGATGCAACAACCTGGGAGAAGCTATGGTCTCATACTTACACCTAGAGTATGTATCACACCTTTTGACATACTCCACCACATCATTTATCAACTTTTTCTACCAAAAGAGACCTTTTATACGATAATAAGTATCTTATATCCCTGAATGTCCTCCTTGAGGGCTTGAATGTAACCACTCAAGAATATGCAATTGAAGAGTTTCTACCTTGCCTACAACCAATTTACCCTTTATTCGCAAAAGAGTACCATCCCAAGTAAAATGACTCCACACTCCTTCATTTTGTTGCACCTTTTCAAGTAGGTAATGAGTAAAATCATCTTTACCCCTACAATCCTTTACTTGCTGTAACAATTTTGGTGAAGTAGTGCTATAAGTCATTTGCATTAGTTGCTGCTTAGTAAGGCGAGAGAGGGCATCCGCTACCAAGTTATTCACCTCCTTCTTGTACACTATATCATAGTCAAAACCAGCAAGTTTAGACACCCAAAACATTTGAAATGGTGTCTTAAGTTGCTGACCCAATAGAAATTTAAGTCTTTGCTAATCCGTACGAATGAGAAACTTTCCCCTCTCAAGGTATTGGTGCCAATGCAACACCACTAGTACCACAACCATCAAATCTTTCTCATAAACCGATAGATTGTGATGTCTTGGGGAAAGACCTTTACTAAAGAATGCAATGATTGTCCTTCTGTATTAAAATAACACCAATTCCCACCCCACATGCATCAAATTCTACCACAAACTACTTGGTGAAATCAGGAAGAACAAGAACCGGAGATGAAACTAATGCATCTTTGAGATGTTGGAAGGCCTTACTAGCAGAATAAGACCACACAAAGGCATTCCTCCTCAATAAAAGAGTCAAGGGTCTTGCAATAATACCATAGCTCTTGATAAAATATTGGTAGTAGCCAGTTAACCCAAAAATGCTCTCAATTGCTTGACTATCATCAGTTGAGGCCAATATGCAACTGCTTGGATCTTCTTAGGGTCAGTTGCTACTAACCCATCTCCTAGGATATGCCCTAGATATTCCACACTTGTAGCAGCAAAGGTACACTTGCATTCCTTCACAAAGTAGTGATGTTGCTGCAATATTTGCAAAGCAATCCTCAAGTGCACCTAATGATCTGCAAGTAAAGGATTATAAATCAGTATATCATCAAAGAAGACTAGTATAAACTATCTAAGAAAAGGATGAAAGATATTATTTATAGCCCCCCTGGAAAGTTGTCAATGCATTCGTAAGGCCGAACGGTATTACGAGCCACCCATAGTGTCCAGAGTGAGTCTTGAATGCGGTTTTGTAAGCATCTTATGGCACCATCCTAATTTGATGATAACCGGCCCATAAAACAAGCTTTGTGAACCATCTAGCCTTACCCAACTCGTCAAAAAAGTCCTCAATAAGAGGAATAGGATATTGATTCTTAATTGTTTTCTTGTTTAACTCCCTATAATCCACACACATACGCCAAGATCCATCCTTCTTCTTGATAAGGACTATAGGAGCTGAAAAAAGAGAACAACTCTCTTGCACAACACCTACCTCAAGTAACTCATTCACCAATTTCTCAATGACATCCTTTTATGTAACGAGATATCTATATGGCTTCAAGAAAATAGGATTTGTGCCATCTTCCAAGATTATGGGTGATTATGGCTGTCCCTAAAAGGTGGGAGGCTCTTATGCTCATCAAACACATCTTGAAAAGCCCCCAAGACACCCTGAATCTATACTGGTAGGTTAGGATCAGCATCTTTAATTGTAAAACAACTCACCCTATCGCCTTGAATTACAACCAGCTGCATAAGGAATAGTTGCCTCTCTTTAATGCAACTTGTATCCACCCTATTTGGTGCTACAATCCGTGGAGAATGAAGGATATTAGCCTGCAATTTCAATAGCTGGGCATCCTTCCAAAAATACATGGATAATGAATCATACTCCCAAAAAGCATTCTTTATGATTCTAAGGTACTGCAGACCTAGCTCCATATCGTATGTGTCTAATTCAATGATCCTAAAATCAAAAATGAATTCCAGACCTTGCATCTTCCAATGAAACCTATGCCAAACACCATGAATTTTCAATTTACCTCCACCAGCTATCTCAATATATGAATAAGGCATTTCTTGAGCTTGCCACCCTAATTTGACAGTTGTTTCCAACTTAAGGAAGTCATGAGTGCTTCCTCTATCAACCAGGATCTGTAACTGGTGTTTCCCAATAGCCCCCATAATTCTCATGGCTTAGGTATGATCCGTTCCTTCTATAGCATACAAGGAGATGTGTGGTTGCTCTGTTTTGGCATCGTTTACAGCTTGTAGAATTTCAAAGACAACATCGGCACTGTCACTTTCTTCTCCCAAGAGAACTAAGTGAAGCTGCATTTTCTAGCGTTGTGGGCATTTATGATCCATGTAGAATTTCCCATGTTAGAAGAAGCATAGATTATTTTCAGCAGTCAAAGCATTGTAGTGCGCGTATTCAATCCATGCAGGTGATTGACACCAGCGTTGCTCGATTGCACGGTGCTACTGAAACTGATCATCATCGAGATGCATAGACGTCATTGTTACCTTCAAGGCTTCTGGGGTCTCACCGATCACAAAGTATCGTTCCACCTTCTCAATCCAAGGATCCATGTCTTGTCCTGTATATCTGGGGAATTCCATTTTGGTAAACTCTGTGGGTCATTGGTACTGGGTCTTCCATTTCCTCCCCATTCTTGAACTTTCAGTATCCTTGGTTAACCGTGCTGAGTAATTCTTTACACTGCCGCCACCAAGGTTCTGATTTCTTGGGTCATGGCATGAAGATTCTCTTGCATCTTATGCTGTTCTTGAGTCATGGTGTGCAGGTTGACTTGCTTGCCACGCTGAACCATTTGCAGTTCATCTCGATAGCCTTGGATTGACTCATGCAATGTATCAACTGATGATTCGAGAGTGCCCACCTTTTGTTCAATTGCTTGATTTCTTTCATCCATCATTCTTGTGTTTTCTTGCAGTCTTGTCTTCACCATATAATCAGTGAGTGATGAACCGATAATCCTAGGCCAAGAACCGAGATGCTCTGATACCATTGATAACTGATTGTAATTTGAATGTCTTTAAGAATTGGGAATTAGGGTAGAGAAGAAGAAATTAGAGGGTTGAAGAAGAGAATTAGAGGAATTAGAAGTATAAGATAGAGAATAGAGGAATTTCTGAATAATGCTTCTGACTTTCACTTACTTGCAAAAACTGACTAACAGTAGTACAATGGCCATATATAGAGGCATTAGAACAGAACCAGGAAAATAACAACACAGCAGGGGGTTAAGGGTTCATTAATCAAGGACCTATTAGTAATTAGGCATGGGTAAGGCCATGTTTGGCTAGTGTTGCTCTTAAACAACTAATGACACTAATGGTTATTCCCACTCTTCTAATTAACTAACTAATCTAACTAACTTTTCAAATTATTTATTACATCATCATATCACAATTATGGCTTATGGTTGACAATATCAAGCTAATAGACAACTAATTAACTTTCTTGCCTACTTTCCTAGGGGAATTATTTTCATTAAATCTGTTGATGCATCAAACATAGTTAAGGATGCTCAAAATCTTTGTAACTTGTTTGTGGAAATGGTTGACTTTGTTGGTGCAAATAATATTGTTCACTTGGTAACAAATAATGCGGCTAATTATAAAGCTACAAGGGGGTTATTAAGTGATAAATATCCTTCTATATTCTGGTCTTCTTGTGCTGCATATTGTTTAAATGTAATTTTACGACATATTGGAAAAATGGAGATTGTGCCAACCTTAGCATCACGTGCATCGATGGTTACAAAGTTTGTTTACAATCATGCATATTTTGCCAGCTTGGTTAACGAAAAGAGATGGTTGGACAGAAATTTAACTACCCAGGGCCAACAAGGTTTGCAACTACATATATTCCATTGAAAAACATTTCTGAGCATAAACATAATTTGCAAGCTTTGGTTACTAGTAAGATGTTTACAGAATCTAGATATTCAAAAGATCAAAAGGCAAAGGACATGGCAATAATTGTGTTGCACAACCAATTTTGGAATGATTGTAAGGTTGTAGTACAAATTGTTGCACCACTTGTTCAACTGTTAAGAATTGTTGATGCTGATGAGAGGCCTTCCCTTAGGCATGTATATGATGGCATGTATAGGGCAAGAAGAGCTATAAAGAATTCTTTTATGAACAAAAAATCCAAGTACAAGCCTTTTACAATGATTATTAAGAAAAGGTGGGCCATCCAACTTCATCAAAAGCTTTATGCAGCAGCTTATTTCTTGAATCCTATATTCTTTTATGAGAAGTAAAACTTTTCAAAAATACCATAGGTTTTGGCTAGATTTTTTGATGTTTTAGATCAGTCAATATCTTCTAATAAAACCAAGTGCGTGGAAGAAAGACTGTGATACCAAAATCAAATTGATAGCTTTGGTCGCCCAATGGCTCTTGCTTGACTAAAAACCTTACGGCTTAGTAAAGTTTTGTAATTTTTCATTTTACTTTAGTATTTAATTTGCCCTTTGTTAGATCTCACATGTTTTGATGATAACAAAGAATGGATGTGAAAAAGATTTGATAAACAAATAAGTTTGAACAAAGTAATGACAGAGCAAATCATCACTTGAAGTAAGCACTGGAGTAAAGAAGAAAGGCCAAGAGAGAAAGCTGAGAAACTTTATCATTAGCAAAATTTCTAAAGGGTTACTCAAGTAAGAACTAGAGTAATAAGACAGAAACTTGAAGTAACCAGAGTCAACCCTCAAGTAACCTGCCACAAGGAAGTATGTTGCTCTCGGCCTGCCAACGTTACTCGAGTAACCAGGGAAATCACTTGTAGTTGCTCTCGGCATGCCAACGTTACTCGAGTAAGTACTTGAGTAATCAGGGAAATTACTTCCAGTTGCTCTCGGCCTGCCAACGTTACTCGAGTCCCCTCCTTCAAGAAATATGTTGCTCTCGGCAATTCAATCCTGCCAATGTTACTCGAGGAGCCAGTCGAGTAAATCCCTGTGGTAAATAAAACTTAAAGGTATTACTTGATTAATCTGAAGTGTTATTATCATACTTCACTCAAGGTAATACTCTAGTATGTAGGTATTAAAATTATTCTATCTCAAAGATATGAACGAGATTACTCGAGTCAGTAATCGAGTAATCTATAGAGTTATTTACAATGCACTTGAAGTATCTACCCGAGTAAGCTATGCAGAAAAGAG
Organism: Inga oerstediana; assembly: GCA_963210345.1. NCBI lineage: Eukaryota > Viridiplantae > Streptophyta > Magnoliopsida > Fabales > Fabaceae > Inga > Inga oerstediana. The sequence goes on along the minus strand of OY723399.1, from coordinate 72,731,063 downwards.
ATGTTCACTCAAGGAGGTACTCGAGTAAACAGGTAAGTAAACTTGAAGTGCTCTCGCCCTTGCAATCCTACCAACATTACTGGAGTGAAGCATCAAGTAATCTGAAGGTTATTTGAAAGACCAATCGAGTAGTAACTCGAGTAACCTGTGAAGAAAATTGTACTATACTCCAGTGAGTACTCGAGTAAACAGGTATTTCCAAGGTTTGTAAATTTGTTTACTCCATGCACTACTCGAGTAATGTGATGTTCATTTATTAACTTGCTCTCTATCAATACTTTCACGCAGAAACTCGAGTAATTAATCGAGTAAACTTAATGAATACTTGAGGAACTACTCGAGTATCCAAGTCCAGAAATTCAAAAATCATTCCAACATTCATTGATTTATTTCCTATATGATTAACCCTTCATTGTATTAGTATTCTTAGCATATTCGCAGATAAACAATGAAGAGATCTTACCAAATAAGGAAAGTCAAATGCAACGTTCAAACGCTACCTACCGCCACCTACTACAAACGGATATTTTTCAAAAAAACTGGAAAAGTGAACAGTGGCTGTGCACACTCTAACGGACGAGAAGAAAATGTTCCAACGGTAATTACCAACACATCTATATATATGGGAACATCCAAACAGAGATTACAACAAGGACACACACATGAACACATTATCAAGTTCACGTTCAGTACTCTGTTTTTACATACTTGTAATTCTGTACTTTAGTGATTCTTAGTCACTCTGTAAGAGAGATATTTCATTCAAACTCAATATTTGTTGTTGAGTTAACTTAAGCTTGTGGAACCTTGAGTTGGGATTGGATTACAACTTGTAAAGGGGAGCGAGTGTCCAGGCGAAGGAACTTGCTTGTACCGAGGTGCCAAGAACCCATTGAATCTTGGAAATTATAGTGAAACTCTCATTGATACTCTGAGGATTGGACGTAGGTCAAAGTGGTTGTGGCCGAACCAGTATAACTCCCAGTGTACACTTTGGTGATATTTCTCCTTACTCTTTATTGCATTTTATTCACCGTCAAGTTTTTTTTATATTTGCAACGAAATTTTAGTATCACCCAATTCACCCCCTCTTGGGTGAAACGCTTGCTCTAACATTTGGTATCAGAGCGTAGGTCTTCTTGTTAAGGTATAACAACCTAAGAAGGATCTAATAGCAAGCATGGGTGAAGGAATTCTTCCCGACAGAGCATCCATCACTAGACCTCCAGGTTTCAGTGGCGAACACTTTTCTTTCTGGAAAACAAAGTTCAGAGTATTCGTGATGGCTACCAAATATGGACTATGGGATGTGATTGAGAGTGAAACTATCAACCTACAAAGATTGTAAAGTCTCTGAAAATTCCCAAGACGCCAACGGAATAGGATAAGAATGAGAAGAAACTTATCACTCTCAATAGCAAGGCAATTCTGATGATACAAAGTGCTTTAAGTCAAAGTGAATACTTCAGAATTTGCATACTTCCAACAGCAAAGGAAATGTGGGAAGCTCTGGAAATAGCTCATGAAGGAACTTCTGGAATAAAGGAGAATCGGATCAACACCTTGGTCACTGAATTTGATCTACTTCGAATGAAATCAGGTGAATCAATATCTGAATTTGAACTTAGATATACTCATCTTGTTAATCAACTTGCAGCACTTGGGAAAGTTTATGATCAACATACCCAAGTACAAAAGATTTTGAATATTCTTTCTAAAGAGTGGGAGGCCAAAGTCACTACTATAGAAGAAGCAAAAGGAGAATCAATGAGATCAGTTGCTTCTCTATTTGGAAGTCTTTTTGAATATGAAAGAAACTAAAGTTCAAACAGGAACTAGATGACATCGGTGACAAGAAGAAGAGAGGCCTAGCACTAAAAGCAAAAGAAGAAAATCAAGATGAGGATGAGGAGTTTGACGATGATGAAATGGGCCTAATCATAAAATGATTTAGAAAGTTCTACAAGAAAGGTAAGGATTCAAACACTTTCAGAAAGGAGGAACTAGTAGCAAAGATTATATCATCTGCTACGAATGTGGAAAACCAGGACATATCAAATCAGAATGTCCAGAGCTGAACCAAAAGAGCAAAGAAAAGAGAAAAGGAAAATTCTTCAACAAAAAGAAGGCCTTTGTATTTGCTATATGGGGTGATAGTTCCTCTGACGAAGAAAGTGATGAAGAAGAAGTAGCCAATATATGTCTCGTTGCTCAAGAAGAAACATAAGAAGAGGTAAATGATTCTGATCTTACCTATGATGAATTACTTTCTGAATATAATGCTTTACATTCTGAATTCATCAAAGTAGTTAAAGAATTAGTTGTTTTCAAAAAGAAAAACAAAGTTCTTGAAATTGAACTTAAAGAAAGTTCAGAAAAGGATTGTGAAAATTGTTCTTCTTTGAAAAAGAAAAACACTGATCTCATAAAAACTCTTGAAAAATTTACTAAAGGAAGTGAGATGCTAAATGTAATTTTAAAAGCTCAACGATTTGTAAATGACCGATCTGGAACCTACAAATGGGTACCTAAAGAATCATATGTTTCGAAAATTTCCTGTACTAACCCAAAAGGACCCAAAAAGAAGTGGGTACCTAAGACTTAATCATATTTAATTGTAGATATGTCACAAAGCATCCAAAAACAACAAGTGGTACATAGATAGTGGATGCTCTAGACATATGACCGGTGATTTCGAAAGTTTTACCAAATTGCAACCTAAAGAAAGTGGAAAGGTAAAATTTAGAGGAAATCAAACTGGAAGGATAGCAGGAATTGGTGAAATAAAAAATGACAAAGGCATACAAGTCAAAGACGTATACTATGTCGAAGGATTATGCCATAACTTGCTGAGTGTGAGTCAAAGTGCAGACAAAAACAACTGGGTAATATTTGACTCAAAGGAATGTCTAATTATCAACAAGAATGACTTACTACTTGATAAGAAGAATATCAAGGCTAAGCTCAGAGCAAAAAGGGAAGGTAATTGTTATACTCTATATATTAGTAGAAATGAATTTGAAAACTGTTTTCTGAGTAATGCCGATGAAAGTTGGCTATGGCATAAGAGATTATCTCATGTCAATATGCATCAACTAGGAAAACTACTAACAAAGGATTTAGTTCTTGGATTACCCAAAGTAAATTTCAAAAATGATTTGATTTGTGACGCATGTCAAAAGGGTAAACAAACTAAATCATCTTTCAAATTGAAAAATGAGATTTCAACAAATAGACCGCTACAATTATTGCATATGGATTTAGTTGGCCCAGCAAGAGTAAAGAGTCTTGGTGGCAACTTATATTCATTGGTCATTGTTGATGACTTCTCCAAATTTACATGGCTTATGTTTCTATCATCAAAGGATGAAACCTTTGAAGAATTTATTGTTTTTGTTAAGAAAGTGCAAAATGAGAAAGGTATGTCCATTGCAGGTATTAGGACCGATCATGGTGGAGAATTTGAAAATCAAGCCTTTGAAGAATATTGTGATACTAATGGCATTGATCACAATTTCCTGCTCCAAGGACACCTCAACAAAATGGAGTTGTGGAACATAAGAATAGAGTACTCACTGAAATGGCTAGAGCAATGTTAAATAAAAAAAACGTGTCTCAAGTTTTCTGGGCTGATGCTATGAGCACAGCATGCTATATTTCAAATAGAGCCTATATTAGAACAAAACTCGGAAAGACACCATACGAGCTGTATAAAGGAAGGAAGCCAAACATTACTCATCTACACATCTTCGGTTGTAAGTATTTCATTCATAATAATGGTAAAGATAACTTAGGAAAATTTGATTCTAAAACTGATGAAGGAATTTTCCTGGGATATTCTAACCGAAGTAAAGCATATAGAGTTTTCAATAAAAGAACATGTGTTGTTGAAGAATCAATTCATATTGTATTTGATGAATTTGAATCCTCTAACAAAACCATTGATGAAGAGCAGGAAGTTGTTTTAAATCAAGAAAATGGTCATTCTATTTCTAAATCTCTTATTCCAGAAGTTGATGAAACCAAGGAAGAAGAGCAATCACTAGGACAACCTAGAGCCTGGAAATACAATAAAAGTCATCCCTTAGATCAAGTTATAGGAGATGTGAATGAAGGGATCAAAACTAGAAATAGAATCTTTAATGAAGTTAGTTTTTCTGCATTCATTTATGAGATTGAGCCTTCTAACATTAATGAAGCCCTATCAGACAATGATTGGGTTATAGCAATGCAAGAAGAACTAATTCAATTTGAAAGAAATCAGGTTTGGGATTTGGTACCCCGACCCAAGGATCATCCGATCATTGGCACTAAATGGGTATTCAAGAACAAACTCGATGAATCCACAGTTATTGTCAAAAACAAGGCAAGATTGGTAGCCAAAGGCTATAATCAGGAAGAAGGGATTGATTATGAGGAAACGTATGCTCCAGTGGCTAGATTGGAAGCTATACGAGTACTCTTAGCCTTTACATGCATTAAAGGATTCAAACTCTATCAAATGGATGTAAAGAGTGCATTTCTAAATGGCTACATTATGGAAGAAGTATACGTAGAGCAACCTCCAAGTTTTGAAAATGTAACCAAACCTGACCATGTTTTCAAACTCAAAAAGGCTTTATATGGTTTAAAACAAGCTCCTAGAGCATAGTACGAAAGGCTCAGTAAATTTCTTATTGATCAAGGTTTTGTACGAGGAAAAGTTGATACAACACTTTTCACAAAACAAAAACGTGATGATATTTTAATTGTTCAAATATATGTTGATGACATTGTTTTCGGTGCTACTAATGAATCTCTATGTAAGGAATTTTCTGAGATAATGCAGGGAGAGTTTGAGATGTCAATGATGGGAGAATTGAATTTCTTTCTCAGTTTGCAAATCAAACAAAGAAAGAATGGAATCTTCATATCTCAAACGAAGTACTTAAAAGAGCTTTTGAAGAAGTATGGAATGGATAAAGCAAATGGAACGGATACACCTATGAGCTCAACTACGTTGCTTGATGCTGATGTCAAAGGGAAAGACTACAACATCACAAAATACAGAGGAATGATTGGATCATTACTTTATCCCACGGTAAGCAGACCGGATATTCAATTTAGTGTTGGTATATGTGCAAGATATCAATCAGCACCAAAGGAATCACATGCCGAAACTGTCAAACGAATCTTTAGATACCTTACTGACACACCAGAATTGGGTCTGTGGTATCCCAAAGGAAGAAGTGAATATCTTATTGCATATTCAAATTCTGATCATGGAGGATACAAGACATACAGAAAGAGCACCAGCGGACAAGGTCAATTTCTTGGAGGATCTCTTGTATAATGGTTCAGCAAGAAACAAAATACAGTGTCTCTTTCGTCAACGGAAGCAGAATATATTGCAATCTCAAGTTGTTGTGTACAAGTGATATGGCTAAAACAACAACTACAAGATCTTGGTATTTATCTCAAAGAAATACCAATCTTTTGTGACAATACTAGTACGATAAGCTTGGCAAAGAATACAGTTCAACATTCTAGAACCAAGCATATTGATGTCAGACACCACTTCATCAGAGATCATGTCCAAAAGAAAGATGTGAAAGTGATATTCATTCCTACTCATCTTCAACTAGCTGATATCTTCACCAAACCTCTTGCAAAAGATCAATTTCTATACATTAGAAGAGAATTGGGAATGGTAAATCCCAATGAATTGTAAGTTATTCCAGTTTCTCATAATGATAGATAATGTTATTTGATAATGTTTTGATGATTACTAACTTAAGCATCGGAGTATGTAGAAACTTGTTTTACAGGAAGATTGAAACTCTGTTTTAAGAAATAAAAACAGAGGTTATCAGAGGACACCATTACTAGAGTGCCAACTTCAAGTAATGTCTGATAGTGTAGGATTACTCGAGGGATAACTTGAAATAAAAGAGCACATTACTCGAGTGAGTACTCGAGTAATGGAATTCAAAAACTGGAAGTGAAGTCTCAAGTCACATGGAATTTAAATCAAATGGCTCATTTGGTGGAAAATGAACAGTCAAGAGGAGAAAAGACAGATTACTCGAGAGAAGCCTCGAGTAAACTTGAAGTTTACTCGAGTGACTGCAGGTCTATATCACAAATTCGATGAGAATCAACTTAAATCTGTTCTAAAATAGCTATTAAATGATCGAGGGAATAAACATGGATAATTACAATATTATTCATACCAGGTACGCCATTTAAATGAATTATTTTAGAATTTTCTATATGATCACTCGAGTAGGGACTCGAGTAACCTTGATAATTACTCGAGTAGGGGTTCGAGTAATGTCAGGTTCTAGGTCTTTATCAGTCGTAAACTCGGTCATTTCCACAAAATCTCCTTGAGTGAATCACCTAGTCCTCTCACAAAAAGTTTTTACAATCTCTTCCTTGCTTGATTTCCGTCAAAACCCATCAAATTTTAGCTCCAAAAACATCCTAATTTGATTAGAATCTCTCTGCCCTAACTCGCGACTTCTCACTCTGATTTTCTGAGATTTCTACTTTTTCCTAATCAAGATGGTTAGAACCAAAAATCTTACTCCTACAGACTCTTCTGGATCTCCACAACTCTCTGACCCTCTTTTTTCTCCTCCTAGAAAGAGACGAAAGCTCACTCCTACATCAAAGGCCAAAGTTCAACCGAAACCTCAACCTAAACCAAAGGAGAAAGGTGTTGTGATCAAAGAGCCAGTGGTCACAAGGGCTCAATCTAAGAAAAGCACCTCAACTGGAAGAGGCAAAAGCACCAAGTCTCCTTTTCCTTTACCTTCTTATTCTTCCACTCCCTCTTTTACTCCAAAACCCTCTAAAAAGTCAAAGTATGATGTAAATGTGGCTAAAGCTATGGCTGGGATTCTTGATCAATTAGAGAAGGGCCAATCATAAAAAAAGTTAGAATTTCCAGAAGAAGAATTCACTAAACCTCCAAAGGGGTTCAATGTCAACAAATTGGAGGAATCTTAGAAGTACCTCACACAGTTCTCAAGAAGAAAAGTCTGTAAAACTTACAGTATGGATCTCAAGGTACTTCAGGAGGTATTAAAGTATGACCTAAGTCCCTTTCTTGAACCTTTTATGCCTTGGCTGTCAATTAAACTACCTTTTTGCACTAAAATAGTTACTCATTTTTACTGCAACCTAGAAATCCTAGATGAACCCAATAGGACTTTTGTAGAGGAAGAAATGACCACAACAGTTAGAGGCCAAAAAATCCTTATCTCACCCTCTAGGATCAATATTTGGTTAGGAATAGAAAACCCTCCTGATGACATCTATTCCAAGCTTGAACCTAACCAGATTTTCACTGTCCTTAGACCTGGTGAGCTAGTGGGTCCTCTTAACTTTAATCCGAGTGACATGTGTGACCATCACAGGGTTCTTTGATATATTTACTTTAGATCCCTTATAAACAAAGCCAATAACTACACCCATTTCTCTGACTAGGACTATAGGTGATTTGCTTCTCTACTCCTGAAGGAACAAAAGGACTTGGGAGAATACATCTTTTCTGAGATGAAGAGGTATAGAATAGAAGGGAAAGCTACTACTCCTATACCATATCCTCAGATTATTTCTCTTATCCTCAAGAAAAACAAGATATGGTACTTGGAGAATAAAGAGCCTATTGAGATTATCACTCCAATTGGAAGAAACCAGATTGGGAAGTTTAATATTATGATTCGTCTCAAGGGTCCTCTAGAGTCAAGTCCCAAGAAGAAGAAGAAGACAGAGACTAAAACGAGTAAAATGAATGATACTCAATCTTCTGCTCCAGCTGCCACTACTTCTTCACCCACTTTCCTCAATGCCATACTTTAACACTTCATGGAGAATATGCTAAAGGGATTTCACATAGACATCGTCAACACTAATGCTGAGTTGATAACTCACATAATGACAAGATGGCTGAATTGGTTGAGAGGATGGACAAGAGGCACGAGGAGTTGTTAGCAGAGCAGCGTGCCCAGGGTGAGACTCTGAGGTTGATTCTGGCAAGATTGGATTCTATGGGTCCTGGACCTTCTGCTGGTTCATCATCTGCTCCTGAGGCATTCTCACCTCCAAAGAACATTCCCCCAAAGCATCATCATACTGAGGTTGAGCCAACTGTCCCTGAGATCTCCTTTCCTAAACTTCCAGAGTTTAGCCCACTTGAACCTAGACCCTTTGCACTCAAAATCCCCATTATTCTTCCTAGAGATATTCTATGCTCAGTGGATGATCCTGAAACCAATGAGACTATCCATATTACCATTGAGGATTCACCACCCAGAGCTCAGACTGAATCCACACCTACACCTATTCCTTCCCCTACTCATACAGAGGAAGTCTCTCCCTCATCCTCTGGTCATCATTCTACAGATGCCACAGAAGAGGTTGAGACCACCACTGTTGTTGTCTATCAGCCCCCTCCAGTTCCTCCAAGAGATGACATTTATATCCCTCCACTCAATCTTCCTGAACCAGAATCTTCCAGCTCCTCTTCTGATTCTTCTAGTTCAAATGGCTTCTTGGTCCTTCCTGTCTAGCCCATATCTACAGTCAAGCCTTCTAGTCCTCCACTTGATTGATGAAGACAAAAAGGGGGAGAAGAGCTTGAGTGATTTTGCTTGAGTGATTTTGTGTGCTTGAGTGATTTTGTGGTTGACTGAGTTTCTCTCATTTTGGGTATATGGATGTATATGGGACTTAGGGCACTTTTCATACTTGTAATGCAATTTTAGTTCAATGCAAGTTTCTTTTAATTTTAATTTCAATTCAAGTCCATTTAAGTTTTTAAGCTATATTACATTGTGGGACTAATGAGTTTATTATGTATGCAAGGTGAATATGTTGTTTCCAAAACTTTCCAAAACACTTAGAATTGACACTTAACAAGTTATTTCAAAAAGGATTTCAAAGTTACAATTGATTTCAAGAAGTGTTTATTTGAGAACTTAATTTCAAAAACTTTGTTCAAAATCACCAAGTTTTGTCATCATCAAAGAGGGGAAGAATGTTATATCTCACATGTTTTGATGATAACAAAGAATGGATGTGAAAAAGATTTGATAAACAAATAAGTTTGAACAAAGTAATGACAGAGCAAATCATCGCTTGAAGTAAGCACTGGAGTAATGAAGAAAGGCCAAGAGAGAAAGCTGAGAAACTTCATCATTGGCAAAATTTCTAAAGGGTTACTCGAGTAATAAGACAGAAACTTGAAGTAACCAAAGTCAACCCTCAAGTAACCTGCCACAAGGAAGTATGTTGCTCTCGGCCTGCCAACGTTACTCGAGTAACCAGGGGAATCACTTGCAGTTGCTCTCGGCCTGCCAACGTTACTCGAGTAATCAGGGAAATTACTTCCAGTTGCTCTTGGCCTGCCAACGTTACTCGAGTACCCTGCTTCAAGAAATATGTTGCTCTCGGCATTTCAATCTTGCCAATGTTACTCGAGGAGTCACTCAAGTAAATCCGTGGTAAAGAAAACATGAAGGTATTACTCAATTAATCTGAAGTGTTATTATCACACTTCACTCGAGGCAATACTCCAGTATGCAGGTATTAAAATTATTCTATGTCAAAGACATGAAAGAGATTACTCGAGTCAGTAATTGAGTAATCTACAGAGTTATTTACAATGCACTTGAAGTATCTACCTGAGTAACCTATACAGAAAAGAGATGTTCACTCGAGGCGGTACTCGAGTAAACAGGTAAGCAAACTTAAAGTGCTCTCGGCCTTGCAATCCTGCCAACATTACTAGAGTGAAGCATTGAGTAATCTGAAGGTTATTTGAAAGACCACTCGAGTAGCAACTCGAGTAACCTGTGAAGAAAATTGTACCATACTCCAGTGAGTACTCGAGTAAACAGGTATTTCCAAGGTTTGTAAGTTTGTTTACTCCATGCACTACCCAAGTAATGTGATGTTCATTTATTAACTTGCTCTCTATCAATACTTTCACGCAGAAACTCGAGTAATTACTTGAGTAAACTTAATGAATACTCGATTCCAACGTTCATTGATTTATTTCCTATATGATTAACCCTTCATTGTATTAGTATTCTTAGCATATTCACAGATAAACAATGAAGAGATCTTACCAAATAAGGAAAGTCAAATGCAACATTCAAACGCTACCTACCGCCACCTACCACAAACGGATATTTTTCAAAAAAATGGAAAAGTGAACAGTGGCTGCGCACACTCTAACAGGCGAGAAGAAAATGTTCCAACGGTAATTACCAACACATCTATATATATGGGAACATCCAAACAGAGATTACAACAAGAACACACACACGAACACATTATCAAGTTCACGTGCTTGCTCTAACACCCTTCACATGCTTATATTTATCCTTTCCTTTGGTATTCAATGTGTCAAACAAATGGTGGAAGATGTTTGAGGATAGTGGTCTAAATGTTAAACAATTGGCAATGAGACTCTTAAGCCAAACTTCATCTTCATCAGGTTGTGAAAGCAACTGGAGTGTATTTGAAAGAATACACTCTAAGAAATGGAATAGATTGGAATATCAAAGATTAAATGATCTTTTGTATGTTCATTATAATTTTTGTTTGAAGAACATGTATACTATCCTAATTATTCATAAATTTTACTTGAATTTGTTTTGTATAATAAGTTTTATTATGAGTTCTTTTTTTTACATATCATATAAGTTCTTCACTTTTTTAATATTTTGCACTGTCATATATTTTAGGGTTTTTCACAAGAAAAGATCTTATGACCCAATTAATTATCACTACTACAAAAAGAGGGATTTAACGATGCCCCTTTTCTTACTCTTCTTTGAAGAAGCACTGTAGATAATAGTTTTTTTTTTAAAAAAAAAAGTTTAGAAGCTATTATGCTTCCTAATATAAGTGTCAAAGCTTAGTATTAGGCTTGTGCGGTACTTTCCTAAACAAACGCCATACAAAACATTTATTTATAAGAAATGAAAGGCCAAGCTACAGTGCTCCTTAAGAAAGCGTCGTAGCTAAAATAATTTTTTAGCATTTTTTTTTAATTTGAAAAAAACCCTTATCTGGTGCTTAAAAATAAAGTGCTGGATAAGGGTAGGAGTAAGTCAAAAGGATTAAATGAAGCTTGACATTTATTATAATGCATTATCGTTCAGAATCTCGTGTTGTAGTAAGTCAAAAGGATCTTTCTAGAATCGAGAAAAATAAACCTTCAATTACATTTAAATAGAGAGTACTCTTTAGTAATTCCTTTATTATTAACCATTAATTATCCTCTATATTCATCCTATTTTTATAAAAAATTTGTAGACCTTGGCCGATGCTTGTTTATAAAGCGCCGGCCAAGGCGTCCTTGGCTTGAAACCACCGGCCAAGGACCGTTGGCAATGAGCACCTTGGTCGGCGCTTGCCAAGAAAGTGCCAGCTAAGGGCTAACACCTTGGCTGCACCTGCCAAGGTGCTCACAAGCCCTTTCGCAGGTGTGCCACATGCCTACAAAAGCTAGCCTTGGCAATCGTGTAGGGCCACTGTGGCCTTGCATATTATATATAGAGCAAGTAGAGAGTGAGAGTTCAAAGCTGAGCAAGAAGAAAGCGAGATATCAGAGACTAAGTTAATTGAGAGACCACAGAAGGTGAGCTTCATCACCTTTATTCCTCTTTTATGCTAAGGACATGTGTGTAACACCCTGCCTTATAACAGTAATTATGATTTGAGAGCACGGAGTTAAAATGGATTAGAGACCGGCGGATAATTAAAATTCATTTCTAATCCCTTCCTTTAGGTAGGGTTTTCGCAAATTCTTTCAAAATTTCTGCCTTACCTTAGTCTCAAATTCAATGTTCAGAATATAATTACCCTGTGCAGTTAAATCACATTCACACATATCAAAGTGTACAAAATAATTCCCGGCAACCCCCAGATTTCATAAATATATACTAAGGGTTTAAAATTTCCTATTTAGGGGATTACACAATCATTTCCAAAATAATATGTACAAAATATACAGTGATCCCCAATCTAAAATAGATAACCAACAACCAAAATAAAAATCTCCCTAAGGAGTCCTATCCGACCTTGGCCGTCTCCTTCCCCTTGGAGCTGCTTGTCCTATCTGAAGATTAGTCAATGGAAAGAATGAGATTCAAAAGAATCCCAGTAATAACAAATCACTTATACAATACGTAATCACATAGCATGTAATGACATCATCAAGCAACACGAAAGACAGCATACAAACTGTCACATGTACACATAATCACATAGTCTCATCCCCCGTATTCCACCGCCCCGAAGGTGTTAGATATGAATAGTTTTGATGATGTCAAATATAGATTGCAAGTATTAAGAGAAAAAAGTTTGTATGATATACTTATTATCTACATTGACTAACTACTATATTTAATGTTGTATATCTTGTAGATTAGTCATAAACCAGATGGTGGGTTGATGTTATAATGCCTCATATTGTGGAGAATGATCATCAAGAAGAAAATCAAGAGACAAGGGATTGAAGAAAGAAGGCATTCCAAGAACTAATGGGAATATCAAGCAAAGATTGAAGAAGATTGAAGATATTCAAGAAGACATCTAATTAGGCTATGAAGAATGATCATCAATTCAAGAAGATATCTAGTTGGGTGATGAAGAATGATCATCAAGAAGAAAAACAAGAAGGAAGAACTTGCAAGATCACATGAGAATATCAAGATCCAAACTATTAGAAGTGATATCAGAGGTTTCTATGGTCAAACAGAAGTTGGAATGGGTCAATACGAAGCTAAAATGTTGTATACAGAAGTTATGGGGCCTCCGGGGATGATTGCTCGAGTAATCACTCGAGTAATAGGGCACTGCCTCATTTTAGAGGTAATTACTCGAGTGGCTACTCGAGTAATCTGCAGAGTTACTTGAAGATCACTCGAGTGACTACTCGAGTGATGACACTATGTTTTTCACGCGTTAGGACAGATGTTCGGTATTTTGGACATATCTTTCTACCCATACGTCGGATTGATCTGAACCTAGTGGCATATGAAAATAGACTCCCAACACGAACTATGGACATGAAGATCACATTAAAACGAGTTACGATTAGAGAGCTATGATCTGTTGAATTTGACACATGAATCAGCGTCTTTTACCAGAACAAGGTTCGGTATTTTGGACATAACTCTCAAAATACATATTGGATTGAGACTAAACTAGTACCATATGAAAGTAGACTCAAATAGCTTTCTACGGATATATAATTTGTCACATTTCAAGTTATATACTAAGATCTATACCTTCTGGAATGTGATGCTCGTGATTTCACTTTGTCTAAATGCAGAAGATATTCTTTGGATCATAACTTTCTGTACAAAATGAGATTGGAGGTTATTCTTGTTGAATTGGAATGTAGATGATGAGGGCTTTCCGATGATATATAATTTGCCATGTTTTGAATCAAAATCAAGAACTCACTTGAAGTACTTACTCGAGTAATATGCAGAATTAATTGAAACCTCACTCGAGGAACCACTCGAGTAATACGGTTGGAAATGCTCTCAGCCAGATTTTGAAGCAAATTACTCAAGGGATCACTCGAGTAATGACTAAGGGTTACTCGAGTGACCACTCGAGTAATGCAACAGACAACGTCCTGAAGATTCTGGAAATCACAGGAAAGATCGTGCAACTCAATCCTCTTGCTTCTAATCATTCTAACATTTCATTGTATTAGTGTTTAACGTATGTCTCCAAGAATATAATGAAGATATGATATGACATGAAAAGAAGTATGAAGTCTCTGCCAGTTTTTCGTAAGTAATCACTCTAGTGATCACTCAAGTGATGGCCCTTGATCACTCTAGTGACCACTCAAATGATGTAGACCAGAAAGCATGAAAATCATCTGTTGCTTATTAATTTATTATCTTCATGATTAAAACTTCATTGTATTAGTATTCTAAGCATTATTCTAGGAATATAATGAAGAGATCATGCTAAGGGAATAAAAGATACTTTACGGAAGCAAAGCGTCAACGTTCGTAACGGCTAGTTTTCAAATTCAAGCAACGGACTCAACGGATAAGTTGAAATACTCACAACGACCATATCCTACTCAACTATAAATACAGAAGATTCAAGCAAACAACACCAACGAGAAACATGCAAAGATCATGAATCATCTACTCCAACCCAACTACTCTCTGTTCTTATCCATTTTCTATATCATGTATATTTGAGAGAGATTATTTTCATTGTGCTTCAGTATTCATCTATTCACTTCTGAGAGAGAAGATTGACGGTAATCTTTCATCATCAAAGTTGTATCCTTACGGGGTGTGTAAGGGAGAGTAACTCGGTTGTAACCTTACGGTGTGTAAGGGGGAGTAACTCAGTGAGAGATTTGTAAACAGCTTCGCAAGTGCCCAGCTAAACTTGTGGGTTGTAAAGGCTTTTCTTATGCCTAGATTAAACAAGAAGATAGTGGATTTGAAAACCTTAGGAGGAGCCTGGGGACTGGACGTAGGCCATTGCAGATTGGATCGAAATAGGATAAATCACAGTTTGCACACTCTCTTCCTTAAACTCTTATATTTCCAGCATATATTAACTGTTGATTTATGATTCATTACTTTCATATTTATTGCTTCCTCTAAGATGCAAAAAGATTTTCAAAGTTCTTAAGATTTTTATCTTACACCCAATTCACCCCCCTCTTGGGTGTCAGCCGGTTCTAATAGAAGGCACGGTCCTCCCACTGTCAACACCGATAGGCTGCGGGTGAAGAATTCACAAATAGCCTTTCGACTTTCACATATAGCCTCACGGCTTTCACATAATCTCACCCCCGTATTCCACCTCCTCGAAGGCACGGTCCTCCTATTGTCAACACCGATGGGTCGCGGGTGAAGAATCCACAAATAATGATAATTCAAACATACAATATATCACATAGAGTATGAGGGAAAGAGTCACTACCTTGTTCTTTCCTGACGTGCTCCGGAACAGGTTGATCACGAACAGGGCAAATATCAAGCCCTATAAACCAAAATCAAGAATGGCGGATTAATTCTCTACTCCAATTTCTTACTTTAGCAACACTTAAAGTTGGTTATTATTTGGGCTGTTTATGTGGCTACTAAAAACCTAGACCGATGCCTAAAGGGTTGGGAAAAGCTTGCTTAAAGACCATCTTCGAAAGTTCAAAATGCCAATTTTCAGTAGTTGGCCGCGGCCAGCAGATGGTCAAAAGGTTTTAGGTGGCGGTCAATACTTTGGGCAGCGGCCAACCGATGACCTGACTCCTGACTGATTTTCAAACGTCTATAACTTTGTGCACAAAACTCAAAATGACACAAACTTTATATGCATGGAAAGCTTGCAAAGTGAACTACAATCTTAAAAAATTTCACATCATTCCAACACCATTTTCTATGTCAAAATACTATGCAAAGTTGATCCCCTACACTGCATTTTACACTTAGCCACATTTCAAAATTCCAAATTTTTGCTCCAATGCTCCCAATGGTCCTAATTTCACATTAAACACCCTCCTTATACAAATTTACGCAAGGAAGCCATTAGAAATACCAAAACCACCTAATTCACATTACATTGAAATGTTTCACAATGATCACAACATGTCACACAGTAACACAATTCAAAACTCAACATTGCAATCCTTTCCATTCCAAAATTCCAAACCAATTTCAAAGGAACCAAGACGCAAGATGACACCAATTCTATTACAATACTCTAATCAATTCATGCATTTCAAAATTGCACCAAAATCAGGGCAAAAATTGCAAATCTCAAAAGTCAACTAATGATCACAAATCTTAGGTCAAAATGTAGCAATTTCTTACCTCTTCCTCTTTCTAAAGCTAGCTCTTTGATTACTCAACTTTCAAACTTCTTTAAATACTCAAACACCACCTTTTAAAAATCTGAAACTATAGCCATGAAGCCCTCAACACCATGATCAACATTAAAGAAGATAGATTTAGCATTCAAGGCCACATGGAACACTAACCTTGCACTTCTTTCTTTCTCTTTTCTCTTCTAGTTGGACGAAAATGGAAGTTAGGGTGAGAGAGGATGAGATGATGATGAAGAACATATTTTGGGAGAAAAAGGGCCCTTTGGCTGACTTTGGAAGGAGAGGAGAAAGGGAAAATAGTTTGACAATTTGACTAAATCCTAGGGCTCATACTTTGTCACTTGCCAAGATCTTATCCTCTCTACTATGAACACACATAGGCACATACACACATGATTCTAACCTGTTGATCTCTTAATCCTAACTATTGATCTTCAATTACCACTGAGTTTTCTCTTCGGTAACTGATTAAATGGTTGATAACTTTCCTTTTTACCCATTTTGCTCCTGATTATGGCAATTCCACTAGAACCACCTCTAAATGCATTTTATGATTCATATTACTTAACCATATGCCCTTCCCTATATTAGGGTTCATTAAAAGCCTTATCACACAATTAAGCTTAAATGTAGGGTGCGAGCACTAATCAACACACATCCAAATCAAAATTCATATCATATTCTTCAAAAGGATTTAATTACCAATAATTACATCACTTTTGAAGTCATTAGCCCTTAATCCCATTTTTGGGTCATTACAATTCTACCCCCAAAAAATAAATTCCGTCCTCAAAATTTGTCACATGACTTGAGCCATAAACTCCAGATACCGTCTATGTATGTTATCTTCCGCTTCCCAAGTTGCTTCTCTCTTAGTCATTCCCTTCCAGATAACCTTTACATACAGAATGCTTCAGTGCCTGAGCCATCATTTTTCTTGATCAATGATCTGCTCTGGTTTCACCGCATTAGTGAAGTTGTCTTGTAATTTGACTTCTTCATATTCCACTATGTTAGATGGATCTGGTAGGTACTTCTTTAGTTGGGAAATGTGAAACATTGTGGAGTCTTCTCAAGTTTGGGGGTAGGGCCACTCGATATGTAATAGGCCTAATTCTCGCAAGAATCTCAAAAGGATCTATATACCTCGGGATCAGCTTCTTCCGCTTGATAGCTCTCCTAATACCAATAACTGGAGACACCCTAAAAAATACATGGTCGCCAACCTCAAACTCTAGAGGCCTTCTTCTCTTGTGCAGCAAGAAACCTCTTTCGGATAATTCGAATCTGTGCTGAGGTCTAGTCCACAAGTTCCGGCCCATAAAACTTCCTCTCAAATAACTCGTTCCAATACAAGGGTGATTGCACTTCCTCCTGTACAACTCTTCATACGGCGCCATTTGGATGCTCGCATGATAGCTATTATTATAGGCGAACTTGGCAAGTGGAAGAAAATAATCCAATTCCTTTTAAAGTCGAGGACACAAGCTCGCAGCATATCCTCTAGCATCTGAATAGTCCTCTCTGACTGTCCATCAGTCTGCGAATGATAAGCCGTACTAAATCTCAGTTGAGTACCTAGGGCCTCATGCAAAGCCCTCCAGAATCTTGAAGTGAATCGGGGATCTCGGTCAGAAATGATATTCTTCGGTATACCATGGAGCTTCACAATCTCTCGAATGTAAATCTCTACTAGTTTGTCCAGAGAGTAACTAGCATTGATTAGTATGAAGTACACCGACTTCGTTAACCAATCCATAATCACCCAAATCGCATCATAGTTCCTGATCCTAGGTAATCCCATAACAAGGTCTATGATCACACTTTCCTATTTCCATTCCAAAATCTCAAGACTCTATAGCAAACCTAACAGTCTATGGTGCTTGATCTTTAACCTTTGGCATGTAAGACACCGTGCCACATATTTCATCATATCACTCTTCAATCCAGCCACCAATACAGAAATTTTAGATTATGGTACATTTTGGTCATACCAAGGTGAAGAGTGTACCAGCTCTTGTATGCCTCATCAAGAATATTCTACCTTAATTCTGCCTTACGTGGAACACAAATTCTCTTTTGCTAATGAACAAATCCACTAGAAGACAAGTCATAGTCCCGAGCTTCTCACCGTTCGATCCTAGAACGAATTCTCTATACTCGATCATCTTACCACTAAGCTTCTTCAATTTCAGCTCTAAAATCACTTTCCCCTTGGGAAATAGTATAATTGGCACAGACGATCTGGTTCGACAGATTCAGATCTCAAAAATCTTTTATCAACTTGCCTTCTTGTATCATCATTACTACCACAAGCACCGTCTTTGGACTAAGAGCATCTAGGACTACATTTGCCTTACCCGGATGGTATTTGATTTCCAGGTTGTAGTCTTTAAGCAACTCCATCTAATGACACTGTTTCATGTTCAATTCTTTCTGGTCGTATAAATACTTGAGACTCTTATGGTCGCAGTACAGTTCTACCGTCACACCATTCAAATAATGCCGCTAAATTTTTAAAGCAAACATAATTGCCGCAAGCTCCAGATCATGGGTGGGATAATTCATTTCATGAGGTTTGAGTTGTCGAAAGGCATAGGCCACCACACGTCTCTACTACATAAGGACATACCTCAATCCCTGCTTACTTACATCACTATACACAACATAAGTCAAGCTGGGATCATGTATAATCAATACATGTGCCGTAGTCAACCTCTCCTTCAGCTCTATAAAGCAATTTTCACAACGTTCATCCCACACAAACGGCTAATCTTTTCTTGTGAGCTTAGCCATCGGCAAGGCAATATGAGAGAAATTCTAAATGAATCTTCAGTAGTAAACAATAAGACCCAGAAAACTGCGTACTTTAGCAATAATTTCTAACCTTTTTTAGTCCAGTACTGCTTCCACCTTACTAGGATCCACAGAGACCCCTTCTATGAGATAACATGGCCTAAGAATTTTACTTCTGGTAGCCAAAACTCGCATTTACTCAATTTAGCATAGAGCTACTTCTCACGCAATATATTCAACACAATCCTCAAATGATGCTCATGCTCCTCTATACTCTTGGAGTATATCAAAATATCATCAATAAACACAACAATAAACTGATTTAGATACTGTCAAAAGACATGGTTCATGTAATCCAAGAATACCACAGGTGCGTTGGTTAGCCTAAATGGCATCAACAAAAACTCGTAATACCCATATCTCATTCTGAAATCAGTCTTTGGAATATCTTCTGCTTTCACACACAGCTGATGATATCCTGACCTTAGATCAATCTTCAAAAACATGCATGAACCAGATAGTTGATCTAGAAGTTCATTGATTCTTGGGAGAGGGTACTTGTTCTTGACGGTAATCTTATTTAACTCTCTGTAATCAACACACAAACAAAGACTCCCATCTTTCTTTTTAACAAACAGTACTGGAACTCCCCACAGTGACACACTGGGTTTAATAAACCCTTTCTTAAGAAAGTCTTCAATCTGCTTCTTTAACTTGGCCATTTCATTTGGGGCCATACGGTATAAGGCTTTTGATATCGAACCAGCTCCAAGCACAATCTCAATTGGGAACTGAACTTCCCTTTCGCTGAGTATATTACTCAGAGTTTCTGTAGTCTATTCTTGGATAGAAAAGAACACCATATACCCCTAGCAACCTTTCCCTAAATATTTCTCAGCTTTAGCTGTCGAAAGGAAATATATACGGGCATCTACATCATCAATATTTTATGAAGCAGGATACACTATCCTCTTGTTCCCACAGTCAAGCAACACATTATTTGCCATTAACCAATCAAACCCCAAAATGACTTCTAATTGATAGAGCGGTAGACAAATCAAATCAACAACGGATTCATGCCCTTCCACAGTTAGTACACAATTTAAGCAAGCTTCAGTGGTCAAAGCTTTAACACCTATTGGCATCGACACAACTAGATCAAATGGCAACTTATGTACATGCATACTCAGGCACTTCATGCAATCATAAGCAATGAAAGAGTGACTCACACCCGAATCAAACAACACTTGGAACATATTACCATCAAGGAGAATTTTACCTTAAATGACATCAGGAGACTTCCAGGCTTCATCGTGAGTCATAGAAAATACTCAGCCCTATGTCTACGGTCGATGACAATCTCTAGCAATATGCCCCAGTTGCTTACAATTGAAACAAATTACTTGTCCCTCATACTTTCTACCATAATACGGTTTATTACATCGGGGACATACCTACTCTAACATAAATCTTTGGGGCTTACGATCTCTGAGCTGGTAAGGCTTTTTACCACTACCCTTAGTCAAAGAGGATCCCGGGCCCTTCATCTTCTGGGAAGTAGTACCCTTACTGGGTTCACTGCGGCTACTGGTACCCTTAGTCGGATACAAACCTCTAAGATTGTTCTCGGTGATCTTGCATTCCTCGACCGCCTTATTAAATTCGTTGAACTGAGGGGTGGCTAACCATTTTCTCAATTCCCGCCTCAATCCACATATGAGTATATCTGAATTCCACTCCTCATCATCCATTTTCTGTAGATATGAGGAATACCTAGACAATCGGAAAAAATGAGACAGATAATCATCAAAAGTCTCTGTGTTTCCTTGTTTGATGGAGAGGAATTCAGTCTCTTTCTCAAGCCACACTAACTTGGGAAAATATTTTTCATTGAATTGCTATTGAAACAATTCCCAGGTTAGTGGCACATTTTTGCTCTGCAATGTTAGGGTGATATTCTGCCACCAACGATTTGCATCTCTCTCTAGCTTATAGATAGCCAGGCATGCCTTCACCACAGACGAGCACTCAAAAACTTCAAAAATTTTCTCCAGCCGGTTCAACCAGTCTTTGGCTACTTAGGGATCAAACCTCCCTCTAAACATTGGAGGTAAATGTTTACAGAACTTTAAGACCCAGTATTACAGATCTCTTTCTTCTCTAACTTGAACCCCATGTGATTCTTGGTTTGGTCCAGCATGAGGAGGTGACTTAGGTGGTCGTGCTGACCCTTATGCAGTTTCTTCCCTATGAGCCCCTTCCTAGGTCTCCTCTTGTGTGGACTGACCCCGACCCTCATTTCGTTTAGCTTTCTCTTCTCTGAGCTCTTTTCTCAACTCAGCAATCATATCCCTCTGGTCTTTAATCATACCTATCAGTTCTTACATAGGGTCTGGTGGATTGTCATTGACCACCTCCACCTCAAGGTCTACCTGCTGTACTATAGGGCGACCTTTTATTTCTTCATTCTACAAATAACTCACCCTATCAATATCAAACATAAGGTATACACATATGTTCACAAATCTCATATATATCCACATTAACCAAACATACATGTGTATACACAACAACCATTCACCAATCATCTTCTATTACTAAGGCCAATGTAATACCCCAAATTTTAAGACTTGAGGCTAGAGAATAAGCCTGAGATTAGTGGACTGCTAAGCCCTGGTTTAGCAAGATTCCAAATTGTGATTAAGAGATAATGACTCCAAAAGCGGAAGTGATTAGTGATAAATAAACCCTTTTGGAGATTATGGTGTGAGTTGGCACCCGATGTAATTCGTGTGTGCTGTGAACGGCGCCGGAAACCCTATATTTAAGCTCAATTAAGGATTAACATCTAAATTGACTTAAAATATAGGGAAGGCGCATATTGTGGCTAAATGAAACAATATGAAGTGTTTGGTGGTGATTCAATGAGAATTACCGAAATTAGGGGCTAAACGGTAAAGTTACCGACCAATTGGTCAGTTACCGAAGAGGGAACTCATTGGTGACTTCAAGATCAATGGTTGAGATTGATTTATGTATTAGATCAAGGGTGGAATCCCATGTGGTTGTGCTCATGTGAACTCATGGTTGATGGAACAAGATTGAGACAAGTGGCAAAATGTGGACCTTTGGATTGGGTCAAGATGTCAAACTCTTCCCTCTCTCCTCTCTTCCCTTTTAGGTCGGTTTTAGTGGCCAAAAACTGACTTGCTTCATCATCTAATCATTCTCATCTCTCTCTTGTCCTCCATGAACGTCCAAAGCTAAGGGAAGGAAGAGAAAAGAATAAGGTGAGATTTGGCTTGTTTCTTGTCCTCTAATGCTTAAACACCTTTCTATAAAGTTGTTCATAGTGATGAGAGCTTCATCTCTATGGTTTTAGATTCTTGATTGGTGGTGTTTGATGGCTTGAGGAAATTTGGAAAGATGGAGAATCAAAGAATTGGTTTGGGAAAGAGGAAGAGGTGAGTATTTGAAGCCTTTTGATCTAAGTTTTGTGAATTGTGGATGAGTTTAGTAAATTTCGAATTTTGCCCTGATTTTCTTGTGATTTTGGATTGGATGAATTGGGTTGTGTTTTATGTTGAAAATGGTGTCATTTTGTGGTATTTAATCATTAGAATTGATTTGAATTGGATTGAACACAATGGTTGCAAAACTGGAAATTCTGTCCAGTGAGAATTCTGTCTGGGCAGTCTGTTTGTGTTGCCGTTTTGAATGAGCAAATGATGTTACCAAATTCTGAAACTTTCCAGTCTTGAAGTTCACATACCAAGCTTCAAAATGGACATATAATTTGTGCCATTTCGTTTTGTGAACTGGGATTTATGTTTGCCCAAAGTGTGAGGACGAAACTGGATTCTGTTTTGGAGCAATGTTGGATTTTGTGTAAATCTGGATTTCTGTGGTGATTTCTGGTAATGAGCCATATTTTTCCTATGCAGAGGACTTAAAAATATTTTATTTGGCTTTGGGATCACCTCGTTTTGAGTTTTGTGGAATTAGTTATGAATTTCCTAAGTTGCCTTGGCTGCAGCAGAAAATCCTGGCTGCAGCACAAAAGTTTCTGTGCACGTTTTGGCCGCAGCCAGAAATTCTTGGCTGAAGCCAAAAACCTTCTGTGCGTGTTCTGGCTGCTGCCAGAGGATTCTTGGCTGCAGCCAACCCCCATTTTCAGCATTTTGAGATTTTGAAAGGTGATTTCCAACCTAGTACGTCCCAATCCTTTAGACTTTCGTTGAGCTTATTTTAGCCACCTAAAAGGTGTGAATGGTAACCAACTTTAAGTGATATAAAAGTAAGGATTTGGAATTGAGATTGACCCTATATCCTTCATTTGGTTTATAGGGTTCAGTATTCGTTTGGATCGCGAGTAAGCGGAGCTGGAGCATACGTGGAAAGAAAAGTGTAGGGAACATATCTCTTCTGCTTGTATTTGATATATGTGTTAGTGTGTTGGTGCATGTCTTAGCTTTGCATAATTGTGTGTAGTTTGAAGCTATGTTTCAATTTATGCTATGGCCATAGGTATATTGTTCGAAGCATTAAGCTTGCAAATTGTCATTGTGTTATCATGAGTTGTGTGATGCAAGCATGTCATGCATTAAACATCTATCATACATGCATATTGATATTGTTTACCTACTGAGATTCTCCAGAATCTCACCCTCCCCTACTAACCTTTCAGACAGGATAGTAGATCAAGGATATAGGGAGTAGCTAAGGGCGATGAAGACTCCTTCGGGATTGAAGATTCGGTAGTTGGTTATCATAGTTGGGAGTATACAGATTTGGATGTATATATAGGTATATGGATGAGGATTTCCTATGTATTTGAGAAGACTTTGTGTAATCCCCATATGAGGGCTTGTAGGGGCGAATATGCCCTATAAGGCTTTAAGTTAATGTATGGAACCCGGGATTGCCGGGATTATTTTTGTGTACTCTGATTTGTTATGAATGTGATATTCCGCGTAGTAATTGTATTCGAAAAGTGATTATGAGACCAAGGTCATAAATGATTTCGAAAGGTAATTGTGAAAACCCCGTCATGTGATGGGTTAGTAAATGTTTTTGATTATTATTGGTCTCTATTTCACTTTAATCGCGTATTTCGGATATAATTACGGCAGGGGGTTACATCCAAACTAAGGGAGCTATCCTATCAAATTCTACCCTTACCAGGAACTATAGCTCTGATACAAAAAATGTAACTCCCTGCCTTATAATAGTAATTATGATTCGGGAGCACGGAGTTAAAACAGATTAGAGACCGGTGGATAATTAAAATTCATTTGTAATCCCTTCATTTTGGTAGGGTTTTCACAAATTCTTTCAAAATTTTTGCCTTACCCTGGTCTCAAATTCAATGTTCAGAATATAATTACCCTGTGCAGTTAAATCACATTCACACATATCAGAGTGTACAACAAAAATACCGGTAACCCCTGGGTTTTATAAATATATACTAAGGGTTTACAATTCCCATTTAGGGGATTACACAATCGTTTCCAAAATAATATGTACAAAATATACAGTGATCCCCAATCTAAAATAGATAACCAACAACCAAAATAAAAATCTCCCTAAGAAGTCCTATCCGCCCTTGGGCGTCTCCTTCCCCTTGGAGCCGCTTGTCCTGTCTGAAGATTAGTCAATGGAAAGAATGGGATTCAAAAGAATCCTAATAGTAACAAATCACTTATACAACACGTAATCACATAGAATGTAATGACATCATCAAGCAGCACGAAACACAACATACAAGTTGTCACATGTACACATAATCACATAGTCTCATCCCCCCATTTCACCGCCTTAAAGGCACAGTCCTTCCATCGTCAACACCGATAGGCTGCAGGTGAAGAATTCACAAATAGCCTTTCGGCTTTCACATATAGCCTTACGGCTTTCACATATAGCCTTACAGCTTTCACATAATCTCATCCCCTGTATTCCACTACCCTGAAGGCACGGTCCTCCTACTGTCAACACCGATGGGCCACGGGTGAAGAATCCACAAATAATGATAAATCAAACATACAATGTATCACATAGAGTATAAGGGAAAGCATAACTACCTTGTTCTTTCCTGACGTGCTCTGGCACAAGTTGATCATGAACAGGGCAAATATCAAACCCTATAAACCAAAATCAAGAACGGCGGATTAATTCTCTACTCCAATTTCTTACTTTAGCAGCACTTAAAGTTAGTTATCATTTGGATTCTTTAAGTGGCTACTAGAATCCTAGACCGATGCCTAAAGGGTTGGGAAAAGCTTGCTCAAAGACCATCTTCAAAAGTTCAAAATGCCAATTTTGAGTAATTAGCCGCGGGCAACCCTTACTTGGGCCACGGCCAATAGATAGTCAGAAATATTTGGGTTGCAGCCAACCTCCTTGGGCTATAGCCAACAGCAGGTCACAAAGTTTTGGGCTGTGGCCAGCCCCTCTTAGGCCATGGCCAGCAAATGGTTAGAAGGTTTTGGGTTGCGGCCAGCACTTTGGGCCATGGCCAACCGTGACCTGACTCATGGCTGATTTTCAAATGTCTATAACTTTGTGCACAAAACTCAGAATGACACAAACTTTATATGGATGGAAAGCTTACAATGTGAACTACAATCTTGGAAAATTTTACATCATTCCAACACAATTTGCTATGTAAAAATAACATTCAAAGTTGATCCCCTACACTGTATTTTACACTTAGCCACATTTCAGAATTCCAGATTTTTGTTCCAATGCTCCCAATCGTCTTAATTTCACATTAAACACCCTTCCTGTACAAATTTACACAAGGAAGCCATTGGAAACTCCAAAACCCCCTAATTCACATTACATTGAAATATTTCACAATGATCACAACATGTCACACAATAACATAATTCAAAACTCAACATTGCAATCCTTTCTATTCCAAAATTCCAAACCAATTTTAATGGAACCAAGACACAAGATGACACCAATTCTACTACAATACTCTAATCAATTCATGCATTTTGAAATTCCACCAAAATCAGAGTAAAAATTGCAAATCTCAAAAGTTAACTAATGATCACAAATCTTAGGTCAAAATGTAGCAATTTCTTACCTCTTCCTCTTTCCAAAGCTAGCTCTTTGATTACTCAACTTTCGAACTTCTTCAAATACTCAAACACCACCTTTCAAAAATCTAAAACCATAGCCATAAAGCCCTCAACACCATGATCATCATTAAAGAAGATGGATTGAGCATTCAAGGCCACATGGAACATTAACCTTGCACTTCTTTCTTTCTCTTTCCTCTTCTCGTTGGTCTCCCTTATGTGTTTGTTCCCTATCTCAGCCTTCAGAACTTTCTAGCTTATAAGTCTTTATGTATTTTTTTTACAAAGCTTAAGTCATACATTTTTTTGTTCCCTTTTAAATTCAGGTGCCTAAAGATTTGTTTTTGATTTAGAATAGTTGATTGCTTGAAGATTTCTTATACATCCTACCAATCATTAAAGGAGTGTTGAACTAGTCAGAGTGTTAAATATCATTGAACTATGTAATATTCATTTGATTTATTTTATTGCAATCTGTGACAAATTATTATGATTCTGCGGGATTAATTGGTTGATTTAATACTTGGGAAAGTTAAAATTTGAAGATGTTATGCTGCCGATTTTCTTTTAAAAATAAATAGTAGAACATAAAGGCATTATAGAGAATAAGGTTTTTTAACTTGTAGGAAAATGGATCAACACAATGGAGATGAAGTTCCCACTAGTGGAAAAATGGCTTTTTAGACCAGTTAAAATTGACTTTTTAGATCGGTTTTGGATCAGGTCTTGATATAGCCGGTCTAAAAAGTCTGTTACTTTTAAGACCGATTTTTTAATCGGTCTTAAAAGTCACACTTTTAAGACCAGATGTATTGATAACCAATCTTAAAACAAACTATTTTAAGATCGATTGTTATAAGCATAGGTCTTAAAAGACCTCTTTTGTGGGCAATATTGAAACATTTTTAAGACCGATTTTTCACATAACCAGTCTTAAAAGTTTGATTTTTAAGACTGGTTATCCATAAAACCGGTCTTAAAACTTGAATTTTAAGATCGGTTATTTGGAAAACTGGTCTTAAAATAATTTTTAAGACCGGTTATATTTATAACCCATCATAAAAGTATTATAATTTTTTTATTGTCTGTGATTATGTTAGTTACCAGAACGCATCCTAAAATTGCTACTTCCAATGCCATACTTATTAAGTTCTATAAGGTTTTCAGTTTGCTTCCACTTACCATTTCCTTTTTCTTTAACCTTCTCATTGGGAACTTGTAACATAACATGCGCCTTCATATATCCTCATGTAATGTGTTGTTTAAAACCATCACATATATATGCATAATTCTTTAAAACACATGCAGGCCAATGACATGGTTCAAACAGATTCACATGTATAAATGCATGGTTTCACATAATCACAAAAACAATAAACATTTCAATTCATGCAACTAACAATTTTTGCAGAAAGCTCAAGGAAGAAAAATTCACCAATATATACAAAACATTCCTCAGTTTTACAAGAACTTACTATTATAAAAGTTCATAAATGAATTAAGTACAACAATTGCAAATGTGATCAATATCTTCTTTTGGAAAGGGGTCAGCAAGATCAAACATCTGAAACACCAAAGCCAGGCAAAACATTAACTTGCTAACTTAAAAAAGAATAAAAGTAATACAAAATTTTTGAAATATATATATTTACCTCTTGAGTAAATTTTGTTGTGCCTAGGGTAATAATATTATAAATGTGTCTTAGAACATACAACCCACACAAGTTGGACCCCAGCGGTTGCCTGCGGGTCTGAAAAATAACATGATATCATTAAAATAAGTATAAAATTAAAGCATGGCTTATTATTAAAACAAGTATATGTAACTAACCTTTGGCAAGATCCATGTAGGGTCTTTTAGGTCACGAGTATGCCTACCACAACCAGCGTGTAGGAATGTACGCATAGCCCTATATCATCAAAATCACAAAGGTTACTTATTTTACAAAAATTCCAAAAATTTTACACACAAAAGGTAATTAATAATGCAAGAAAACTTACAGGTTCATGGTCTTCTTCAATTCATTCCCCGGCTTGCTGTGGTAAAGGGAGAATAAGATGATGACAGTATAACTCTTCTTGCACAAAATAACCAATTGCCAATGATCACTGAAAAAAGGGAAAACTTTTAAGCAAATATAAAAAATTATGTATATTATGAAATATATATTTGTTTCTTACCCATGCACATATAGAGCCAAGAAACACTCAATTGGGGTTTCACTAAGCCTCTCCGACAAGCATGTATGTCTGATAGCAGCGTCCCTTTGTCGTAGATTTGAACTAGGCATAGGAATCCACATTTATCGGTTTTGCCAGAGGAAACCAACCTATAATGCATGCACCTACAATAATGCAAGTACACAAATCAAAGTTTAACAGCGTAATTTGTAAAATATTTACTTTCATTGGAGAAGATACTTACATTAAAAATAGTTGGACAATCAAAATCGTAAGCTATTGTCGAGGAGCTATAAGGGACATTAAATAATCCCTTTCAAGATAGCATTGCACCCCTGACTTGCCAACAGCTGAATCAGTAGGCCATTCTCTTATTGAAAAGGATGCATCATATGCCATCAGAATCACTTGCTGCATGACATTTAATGGAGGCTGTGAAACATCTTGAGTGGAGGGAAGTGGAGGTGGAGTTGGCGGGGCTGTGATCAGGGGTTCCTCAACTCGATCAGAAATAAGGTTCTTTGGCCATAAGATAAAAGAGTTGAGGATATCACTCACAATCTTGAAGTCATCAGCGGGGATAGGGCGAGGTACATCTGCAACGATCACCTCTTCAACTGCCACTTTGACTTAATTATCCTTCATTTCTTGGTGGTGGATAGTTGATCCCAAGTTGTGCATGCTCCCCCGTGCAACTAATTGTCTCAGAGGATCCTCCACAAACAAGTCACAAGGCTCACCAATTTATTTTCTAGGACCTTCTGATGACTGACCAATACAACTCCCTTTAGTGCTCTGTTTAGGGTTAAAGGAATGTGTCTGGGGAGCACTGGTATCTACTTGTCTTATGCTCGTCATGATAATTCACTCCTCCTTCATCTTGCTGAACCTTTCTTCAAATAGTGCATCAAATAATGCTTCTGCCTCGGCCCTAGCTTCCGCCCTCATAGTGGCTAATATATGCTCCATTTCCTCCCTAGTCACCATACTACTTGAGGAACAACGTGGGGGTGCTCCAAAGTAATCCCTTATGGGACAACAATGATAATATCAATCATTCACCAATTGTTATACACAACCGATCTTAAAAGTTATATTTTAGACCGGTTATTATGTAATAACCGGTCTTAAAAAATGAAAATTTTTAAGACCGCTTATTATAAACAACCAGTCTTAAAGTTTTAATATTTGAGACCAGGATTTATTTACAAAACTTTTTAAGATCGGTTATTATTAACACCGGTCTTAAAGTTTTAATATTTGAGACCGTTTTTTCTTTACAACCGGTCTTAAACATAATAACCATATTATTTTTTTAATTGCCTTTAATTCAGATAATATATTAGACCTGTTATATTTAGAACCAGTCTAGAAAATATATTACATATATTTATATTTTTTAATTATTTATATTTTAAGACCGGTTGTTTTGAAAACCGGTCTAAAAAGTATTTTTTTTAGACCTTATTTCAATATAACTGGTCTTAAAAGTTCATTATAATTTAAAAAATGCCACCAGTCATATTTTTAAGACCTTATCCTATATAACCGGTCTAAATGTATTGGTTTAAAACCTCTTTCTTGTACTAGTATCCCTAGGTTGAAAATGATAGTCAACCAGCATTTGAGACCAATGTAGCTCGAGGCAGGACCGTAATGTCTAAATTGATCAAACTAAGGAGTAAAGGCATTAGGTTAGAGATGTAATGGAATGAAAAGGGAAATCTAGTTTGACCGAATGCTAACACATTCATTAATTACCTTGGGACTACTGTCAGAGAAAGAGTCCCCATTACAGTTTCATATTGGAGACGGGGAAAGAAAACTTATTTTGATATCATCTTGGGTTCTGTTATGGTTAAACATTATTTACTTTATTATTCTGGTTGTTTTGTTTCATGAAATTACAATTTAACATGTGTGGTTTTTTCTTACAGTCTTGTTTCTTGATCGATGAAGATAAAGACAAATATGTGCTGTGAAAATGTGGAAAACTTTTGAGAGAATTTCATTCCATTCTTGTCAAATTCTACTTATGGGACAACAATGATAATATCAATCATTCACCACCGTAATTGTACGATGGAATAATAACTCAAGAGTAGTGGGATGAGTTTGTGAGCACACATACTACTGTGGAATTTGAGCTAATATATTATTAGCCTTTACAGAGTACATGTAATATATTTGTAATTAATATTTACTAATGTAAATCATTTGGATGTAAACAGGAAAGAAGTGAGCAAAACCGTGCAAACGTGTCCAACATGCAATACCAGTATATGAAAGGATCGGTATGGTATGCAATGTTGGAACAACAATTAGTAAGAACTAATCACCATTTCATATGAATATAAGTTCTATGACTAATTTTTAACTACAACTAACTTTGATTTGCAGATAGAAGACTCACATTCTGATGTCACACATATACCATGGCATAATTTGTGGCTGGCCGAC
Source organism: Inga oerstediana (assembly GCA_963210345.1). Classification (NCBI taxonomy): domain Eukaryota; kingdom Viridiplantae; phylum Streptophyta; class Magnoliopsida; order Fabales; family Fabaceae; genus Inga; species Inga oerstediana. The sequence goes on along the minus strand of OY723399.1, from coordinate 72,700,664 downwards.
TGCACAAATAACAAGGGTGACATTCCAAGCAAACAAGCTAGAAAAGTAGCGGAATATTATGTAAATCGTGGATTATACATATAATAAATATTTACCTTTACTTAAATTATTCTTTTTTATAATAACTAATATTGTTGCATTTGTTTTTGTGATGGAGTACAAATGACGCAAGAGCAGCCATAGTTGGTGGATTACGTTGGTCGTGATGACTTGCTCAGCAAAGCACTTGGAGCTCCTGAGTATGATGGCCGTGTTTAGGGTACTGGTTTTGCAGTAACCCAAATATCTTACTTTAGATCTCAAAAGTGACCCAACAAAAATGACTTCTTGCAACTAAATGAGGAGATTTCTGGCTACAAGCAGCAGATGAGTGGCTACACGAATCAAGTAGAACAATTTAACTATTATGTGCATTTGATGCCTTACTGTAGTCTAGTCTAGCTTGTGACAGCATAAGTGCGAGGGATAGTTGCCCGTTCACCCCTAAAGTCCCTATTCCTTTGGTAATTAATTTCATCTATAGTTAAATTTTTCTTACATTATACACTAGTGCACCTAAATATATTAATTATATGTTTTATAGGGTGAATCAGATTACATGTTGCATGCCGATGAGTCTTTCAGGCATGCAGTTGCTATAGGCATGGCCTACAACACCGATGATATACTTTGTCATTCACCGTTACCCCTAAACACACTCCGAGTAAGGGTTGATGTATGCACAAATGATGATGCTCTCCTACCAATCCCTTCTAAGGATGAACAAACAATGGTTAAAAAAGTTGTCGGTGGTTATATTGCATAGCCAACAAGTCTGATTGAGCCATATCAAAAGGTAGTTAATTTACAATTCTTTCTACTTTTTTTATGCACTTCCATCTATAACGACATGATTTAATTTCATGATTTTTGTAATTTTCTGGTCGTCATAAAGGAAAAAGAACTAAAGGGTGTGGGAAGAGATCAAACTATTCAGCAACCCGACAAAAGTTCCAACCCTCAACTAGCAACAAAAGCAACAGACAAGGGGCTCATATAGCCAATAATTGGCATCATTAGCACCAGATTTTATCAGCCAAGGAGGTCAAAAAATACCTTTTGATAGTGAAATCTATTACACAGAGTATACTGAACGAAGTGCTTAGTCATGGATGCGTTAGTACGACGGCCATCAATATATAGATTAGGTACTTTATTATCATCGTCTATCACTCTTGTTATTATTCATCATTTAATTTTGTGGTTTTAATGACATTGTTTATTTTCTATAAAGGCACTTGTACTACGATCAATTAGTAGGAACAACAATCGTGCATAGATTTATATTTGTCAACCTATACCTCTTTAGCGAGCATGGGGGGAGTGATTTGGATATACAATCTAACGATCTCAAGGACATCTTCATGCAGAGAACAACCCCTAATATGTTCTTTATTTTGCCATACAATCTGGGGTAAGTTATTTGTGCCAATATTTTAATAATGTATGTTTTTTTATTCTTTCACTTTTACCATAACATTATTGTCAAAGTAAAAGTTTTAAAATATTTTAGGGCACATTGGATTTTGCTTGTTATCCATCCAGCATCAACTGGAGGCCCCCATATTTACTATTTGGATCCTCAAGTAGCTAGTTATCCAGAGAACCGGCTTGATATGATGATTATAATCAAGAAGTAAGTGTGTGTGTGTGTGTGTGTGTGTGTGTGTGTGTGTGTAAATATTTGCATGTGTAATTATTGAATAACTAAAATTAATTAGTCACTACTTGTTTTGTAAGTGCATTGATCGCTAATCGAAGCAACGTTGGATTGGGCTATTCTACACATAAAGACCCAGTCAAAGTCTATACCTAGAGGAAGATTGCGGTGCTTATATATGAATTTACTCAAATTTGTCATTCAAAAATTTTTCTTCAAAACTTGACTTTACTATTTCTTTGTTTCGTTATAGTGCCTTTCCAACCAAACGACAATGATTGCGGTTATTGTATTATGAAATTTATGAAAGATATAATTACTCATCATCATCTAAATCATGTCCCTGCGAAAGTAAGTTCAATTCTTTTACTTGCAGTTCATACTATGTTTTAAATTTAATCGACAAGTGTTTAAGTTAATTGATTTTTAGTGATTTTAATTTTTTATGTATATGATTTTTATGTAGTATTATGAAGATCAACGTTATGCCCAATTGACTAACTGACAAGTGGATGGAATCATTGAGGAATGGTGTGAATATATGGTCAGACTATTAGCTAATACTAGATACATACGTTAGGTTGTTTCTTGCCTATTCTTCGTGTGTTGTTTATTCTCATAAAATTAGTTGTACATTACAATTGTTATTACGTTGTAATTCCATACATATATTTAATACTCATTTTATGAATTAGTTATGTGTTGTTTCATTTTGTTTTGCTTTTTTTTTATTTCATTCCGTTTGGCTTTTTTTTCCTCTCGATTTGAATTGCTATGGATTTAAATGAATTGGCCTAGGTTTATCACGTTCAAGAAAAGAAAATAATTACATAAAATAATATTTAAAAAAATAATTCCTCACCTCCTATGGCTCTTCTCTAGAGAAGAGCCGTAGGAGGTACTACTCTCTTACGGCGCTTCAAGATGAAGTGTCGTAGGAGGTATATGGCCTCCTACGGTGCTTCATCTTGAAGCGCCGGAGGAGGTGTATTGCCTCCCCTGGTGCTTCATAATGGCGCTTCATCTTGAAGTGCCGAAGGAAACTTCTACTTGCATTTGTTATGATGAGAAAGAAGATGATTTACTTTATGACGATACTATAGTACCAAAAATTTCCATCAATCAAGTTGAAGATGTTAATGAAGAAAGAGGCAATGGGGCTCAAGCTGAGGCTGGATGTATTGGTGTTAAAGGGTTTGATTTAGAATCGTTTCCCCAAGAAGATAATGATAGTGTTGATGCTTTTCAAGAAACTCATGTTTGGCTTAATCAAGATCCACCAATGTTTGACAAACAATCAATTTATGTCTGTTCTAGTTAGTTAGTTAGTTGTTGACTAGTTATTGTGTTATTTTCAATAATGTCAATGGGTTGGAACTTGACATTTAGAAAAATCTTGTTACATGAGAGCTTGTTTAAGTTTATTTTTAAGTTAGGTAAAATTTTCACATTTATTTCTAATATTTACATTGTTATATATGTTTATAATATTTTTTTAAAATTTAGTTATTATGTCACCGGTCCAACTGTGCGAACTATGACCGGCTAGCCTATTCGATTTGATGTCCGGTCCGACTTTTAAAACATTGAAAGTATATGGTTGGTTATCTAAGCTTATATCAATTTCAATTTAATCTTTTAAATTTATAAAGTATATTTACAGTCTCATAATGATAACATGGTTAGTCTTATTAGCTAGAAATACTTCCTTAGTCCTCAAGCACTCAGCGAATTTAACAGTGGCTTTATAATTAAAGACCGACAGAACATGTTTGAAGTTTATTTTAAAAAATATATTTTTAATTTCTTAATATTAACATCATTAATCTTATTATAGTGAAATCTTGTTTAAATGCAGATAAAACATATTTTAATTTTAATTTTTTAATATAATATTTTTTATATTTTTAAAAATGAGTTGCTAATGTTGAAAGTTTAATTATACATCGTCATTTTTATTTAAAATATTTTTAATTTATAAATTATTAATTAAATATTAATATGTCATCATTTAATTATAAAGTCACTATTTTCCATCAACAAAACTAAAGGTGTTAACTTTAATCTTTTAAGGGACTAACCTGAATTTTGATATAAATTTATTTGACCAAACATATACTTTATCATATTAATTATTAAATGATAAAGGGAAAATCATGTTATACTTCTTAATTTTTCAAAGAGAGAAATATTTTTTTTGGGTGGCATAAAGAGAAAAAAGATGTAGATACCAAATTAAAAATTACAGAGAAATATAGCTACATGCGAAATGGTTTTTTTATAACATGCAAAATGGTTTTTCTAATAATAAATAAGAGTATAAAAGTCTCGTCTGGCCTAGTTGGGTTCAGACGAGGCCTTACAAAAAGGGATCTCAAGAAATTTTTGGGCCCAACTGTTTTCTAGTGAGTTTTGTTTCTTCTATTTGTATACTCACATTTTATATCAACTTAAAAAGTTTGTTGGGCCCTCTATCTTGTATTTTAAGCTCATCATTTTTTATTTGATCAATGTTTTTGTTTTTGAGACTTGGAATCAAAAAAGTTTTTCACATCACCAATGAGGTTTGGCACAGTTGGTTAAGGTCTTGCTACCCCGATCACAAGGGAGTGTGTTCGAACCCTCTGACCGATGGGGAGACCTCATTGGTAGGCGATCTCGTAAGTCCCTTGTAAGCGCTCGAAGAGCCCTGGGGCCGTGCCCTGGCCTTGGTAGGGGACTGGTGCCGAACCTACCTAAACTTTTATGTATCAAAAAAAAAAAAGTTTTCACATCTTTTAATAAATGTACTAGGCCGGAATCAAATTTGTGCTATCCTTTTTACATGAATGAGGCAATAATTGATAAAATTAGATATTTTTCTGTGATATATTATGATAACTTAGAAACTTTTCCCAAAGATTGCCTTCATTTTTCTAAGATTTAAATCCTGATTTTTTTTCTTCAAACAATATTTAATTTTTATTAAAATATGTAAAAGAGATAAAGAAGAGTTCTATTCCTACCATTTGCTTCTTTTAGGAAAGGTGATGAATAAAGATTATCAAACAAAACAAATTAAAAAAATAAGTATTGCATAGGGGGGAATATTAATTGTACGAATAAAACAGAATAATATTTTGATAATAGAATAAAATATAAAAAAATAATTTTTAAATAAGCTTTGTACACTTGATTTTATTTTGACTATGGGCCTATGGATGTCATAGGAATATTACATTGGAAGAAATATTACTATATAAAGTCACTATTTTTCATTTACAGTCATCCACCCTTATTGTGGCAAAAGAAAATCTCTCATTCTTAAAATTTGAAGAATTAATAATTACTCATTAATGAAAATAAATTCTTGCAAATTCATATTATGATTCATTAGGCATATGCTTGGTTGCTCACATGAAGTTTTTTTTTTTTTTTTTTTTGCGCAAACAATACATTCAATATCTAATATTGTTAATTATTTTAAATTTGAGCCTTGAGTTAACTCCTAATTGGGAGAAATCAACTATACTAACATATATATATTGTTTTTACCAAGACTCAAACTCAAAATCTTGGTTTAAGGATAGTGACATCGTTTACCCAACATAAACCTAATGAAAATAGATCCCATATACCCACATCTATTTTAATTATGTGGATCCCAAGAAAGTTAAACACAAACTTGGTGATCCACATAAATCCTTAAACATAAAAGAATAAGGACCCGAAAAATTAGAGAAAACATAAAAAGGTTGGTCATGCTTTGATGAGTTTGTTAGATATAGAAAGAACTCTAGAAATAATCCACCCTCAAATGTGGAAGTTACAGAACTTAAAAATTCTCATTCATGAGAAGTCTAATTACAAATTATGTGTTCAATTGTATTTTAAGAGCTTGACACTAAATCTCATGAAGTGATTCAAAATAATCAATGCTGAGTGCTGACCTAGCCAGGAAAACAACAAAGATTTGATGCTATATGAAAAAAATTGTAAGTTAAATTAACTAAGTCAAGTCTACCAACTTAAGCCTTGTTTTCATTGAAATACAACTAGCCAATTTTCATCAACATGTTAAGCCTAAAATAGCATTATATATTTACATCCAAATGAATATTTCAATATCCAGTAATACTTAGTCAAAACAGGGTTTGTGGTCTCTATTGTGTCTCTCTCTAATACCCTTTGTAATGCCCTAATCTCCTAAATGTTTTTCCCCCTTATTCTTTTGATCATTATATATATTATCATAAAATGAGTGACATTTTAATATCTTATATGGATATAGTTTTGATTTTACTTTATTTTTTGATTTTTAAAGAAAAATAAATTTAACTTTAAAAAAATCATAAAAAACTTAAAACCATATCATTTTATATTTATAAGATATCAAAATATTACTCATGTTATGCAGATTCAAACTATCAAAAAGAAAAATGTAAAACATTTGGGAAGTTGGGGTATTAAAACGACGTTGGTATCATATTAGAGGGAGGCGAATTAGATGGCTCAATGCAAACCTGCAGTCTAAACACTTTATTTGAAGTTTTCAAACCCAATAGGTTTTGCAGCTCCATGGCCAGTCCAAATAATAATATTAATGACCCCCTCCACATTATTATTATTATTTGCCAGAGACCCCCTCAACATTATCATTCGAATTGGTTAAACCAATGGCCATTTCTCTATTACCATGTATCAATATAAAACTACACCCTTTGGCCTTGGACATCACAAAAACTAATAAATTTTATTTCACACTCAACACAAAAGTACAAACCAAAACACATGAACTGATTTAATTTCTACAACAAAGCAGCAGCAGCAACAACAACAACAAGAACTTGCACATCTATAACGTTCCAAATACGCACTAATTAATCACACACACAAAACAAAAACAACAATACATAGAGAGAATCTATTCTAATGCAGCCTTAAGGACTTCGACCAGTTTAAGGTGAGCAGTTAGCTGAGGGAAATGTCCGACAGTTTCAAGGACCACCAACTCACACTTGCCTTTGATTTTCTTGGCTAAGTAGAGAGCAACACTGTGTGGGACGGCCATATCGTAAGAGGGCTGCACTATGGTGCATGGGATCTCTACCTTCTCAAGCCATTCTCTGTTATCACTGAGAAACAGTGTCTTGGCCAGTGGAAGTGCCGCTTCACCTCCCATTCTCAGCAAGCTCTTCTGGAACTTGTCCCTCGAAACGGCGTCGTTCGGGTCCATTGCCAGCGACGAGAACCCGCAAACCCATTCCTCGTAGTTGGTCTCTATGGATGACAGTAACTGCTGAACGTCTTTCTCCGTAAACCCACCTTCATACCCCTCGGTGTTTAAATACCTATATATGTATTTAAAAAATATATATATATATATAATAAATATGTGAGAATGTGATATTGAGGGGTTATACGTATGAAATATAGTGAATTTTCTTTTAGAGCTATGAAGGGGCAAACCGAAGGTTGTCTGTAACTATATATATATCATCACATATTGATATTTCATGCGTGTATAATTTATATGAATGAAGCAGTCTCAATAATATAATTAAGGGACTGTTTGGTGCAAGGAATTTGAAGGGTCAGTGATGGAAAATTTTTATGAGTTGAATTTAAAAAAAAATCTAAGAAATGAGTTCATAAAATTTTAATAAAGATAAGATGTAAGATAAAATATTAATAAAAATTAATTAAAAAATTGTAACCCCACTTCTCCAATTTTTTTTTTTAAAAATCCACCTCAAAAAAATTTTATCTCCCGTCCCCTCATACCAATTTTTTTTTTTTTGGTTCTTATGATCTATGATTAAGAATTTGTATGAATTACTGTCAAACACTTTGATTATATCATATAATTAGATTTATATATATGACACTTTCACAATTAAAAATGTTGAACTTGTGTGGCTTTGCTCTAATATCTCCATTTTATTTGTCTGCATGTTCCATGTCTTTTGTGGTTGTAACTAATCCATTACCTCAATAATGAAATTCAATCAAGCTCAAATGAAATGACAAGATATTTATGAAATCCGATCCCACATATATACCTTGGACAACAACAAAAAGCTTCTTAAAATTTTAATAAAGTTGAAAACTATACAAGACCTTGAAATTTCTAAAAGTTTATCTGAGACCACATGTATTGATTGGCCCATATACATACACATACATATATATATAGAGAGAGAGAGAGAGAGATCAAGAGGCATCGATCTCATCTAATAATATAGAATTTATTACTCTACAGTCAAAAATTGTTGGCCTGGAGTGGATTAGGTGCGTTTCTACTTAATCTCTTTTACTCTATTAAAATTTAAACTTATTGACTTCTTGATAGTACAGTTCCTACTTAGAATTTTCTAGGAGATAAAAATACTAGTCTTCTATTTAAATCAGAGCAAAAAAAAAAATTATTAATTAGTATATTATAGTTCCACAGTTTTAAACGGTTAGTCGTCCTGGAAAACGACAAAGGAAAACACATGAAGAACATGGATTTGATGCTAGCTGGAAGGGAATTAGTTATCCAAATATACAGTGATAATAGATCGAAAGCTAAAATTTTAGCAACAAAAAAAAACATTCTTTAAAATCTCTTATTAATTCTTCATAATCTCTAAAATTTTCATTTAGCTTTTATCATTAAACTTCTTCACGTTTTTTTATTCACATGATTTTTTACAGTAGTTAAATACTAATATATAAAAATAAATTTTGCGGCAAAAAATATATTAAAATAAATAATAAGTGAAATAAAGTCACATATATATACTGTACTAAGTTTGAGGGAGTTTACAAGTACTTTACAGGGATTAGATTAAATTAATAATTAGTAGTTCTCAAAAAAAAATTGAACATAATAAAAAGTTATAAGAAGTAAAATGAAGAATTGAACCCACTCAAAGGGGATCGCAGGAAAAAATAAATAAATAAAGGAGGAAATAATTTACAAAAAATGGAGCCAATAATTGAGGGGTTGGAAAAATATGGTAAAAGGAACAACAGTCAGAGAAGGACAAACAGAAGAAACAAGCCATATATAATTATATATACACATATTCATTCCAAAAAAAAAAAAAGAAGCCATATATACGCACATAGAGAAAGAGAGAGAGAGAGGGAGAGAGAGAAAGAGAGAGTATGCAAATAGAATAAATTGAAACGATCCCTTCAAGCTTCTCCATGATTCTAAATGAATCAACCCAGGTGACATAAATATATATATATATATATATATAAGCGCAGAGGGGGGGGGGGGGGGGGGACGAAGAAGAATATATGCTCGTTTTGGAACTTCTAAAAAGTGCTTATTTAAGCACTTTTATATAGGTTGAGAAAAAACTCCGTCAGGTACTTACAGCAAAGATCATAAAATCATTTTAAAAAATTTAAAACAAACAGCAGAGAAAGTAAGAAGATACCTTGGGGAACCACACATGAGGATGAGCTTCTTGAAGAGTTGAGGCTGTTTAACGGAGGCAATGCAACCGATCATGGCAGACATGGAGTGGCCGACGAAAGTGACGGCTTTGAGGCCCATCTCCTCCACGAGATCGATCAAATCATCAGCAAAAGCCTGAAAGGAAGCATATTTTTCAGGGCTATAAGCGGTTGAATCGTTGACGGCGCCGGAGAAGGGCCAATCGAAAAGAACAACACGATAGTGAGGAGTTAAGAGAGGAACAACTTTTTCCCAGATAGACTGGTCAGTCCCAAAGCCATGAGCCAGAACTAAGGTCTCCGATGAAGAGCCTATGGTTGTGACGTTCAAAGCCCTAGAAAGGCCCTTTTCTGGTGTCAACATGGTTGATTTATGAAGCAGCTGGAAAGAGAACGAAGAGGAAGAGAGTCTGAACTCTGAAGCAGAAGTAACTGCAGAGATAGAGAGAGAGAGGTTGAGACAAAGGTAGCTCCTTCTACCACAATGAGTGGCTTTGGTTCTCGTTGGCCACCTATATTTATTGTCCCACAATCGTATATACACAACACTGCCCCCCCCCCCCCCCCTCTCTCTCTCTCTGTCTGACACACACTCACTTTTTTTTTTTTTTTTGTCTCATGAGACACACACTCACACACGTACATGAATCATTTAAAATTTTATATTATAATTTTTGTTGACCCATCATACCAGTGGACCAGTGGATTAGTACTCTGCCCAGTCCGATGAAGAGTTTTGGATGAGTTGATCAACTAGGTTAGAGTTTATTTTTCTCATTATTATAGAATTATTAATATATGACATTATTAACCATAAATTATAGTTCTGAACTTTGATATATGCGGCCATTATATATACTCAGTGCAAGATACATAACAGTTCCAAACCATAATATATTGAGGACATATATAACAATTATTTATTAATAACCGTAATGTATTGACTTTATTTTTTATTATATATAGTTATTTATTATTATTATTTTATTGTTAATATTTATTATATAAAAACAATATAATCATTGATAATAACATAACCATAATATTAAATAAAAAATTTAATTTATAGTATTCAAAATTCAATACATTATAAAACAATCAATACATTATAGATAAACATCATGCAATTTAAAAGAAATTAATCACTTAAACACTCCAGAACATTATCTTATATTTTTTTTTTGAATTTTAAAAGAAAATTTATTAAAAAAATTCTACAATAGTCTCCAATACCTTTATTGTAGATTGTCGATCACATATCAATACCCCAAAATTAACTGTAAAAGGATAATACACACACATATATATATATATACACAAAGAGTATGCAAATATATATATATATATTCATTCAGAAAAAAAAAATCAAACCAGACACACACACACACACACACATAGAGAGAGAGAGAGAGAGAGAGAGAGAGAGAGAGAGTAGTCAAATAGAATAAGTTGAAACGATCCCTTCAAGCTTCTCCATGATTCTAAATGTTTAAGGGCATATCAACTTGATTTTGAATTGAAGAAACTAAGCGTTGTTTTGTTAAATAGCTATTGGTACATGACATTGACTTTAAAAAAAACAAGTTGTTATCCTATATATTTATGGTTTTATGAATAGAAAGAACTTGCAAGGAATTTTATATGAACCATACTTACATCAAATTATGTATATCCATTATATCAAATTCTCCAATCACACATAAGCACATGTCCAATTTTTTTTTCATATGGGTTTCTAGTTAAATTATAATAATTTAAAAATAGGACACATGGTCACATGTGAGTGGAGAGCTTGATGACGTAGATACAAGGAACTTGACCTAAGTATTTTTCTTTTTATTTTATTTTATATAAATATGAAGAGATAAAAATTAGTAATTAAACATAAATAGTTTTATAGAGAATATATTTGTTTTTCATTCGTCATAATTGATATTTTGTTCATGGAAGTTGGAAGAGTACTGTGAATTGACCATTCTTATTGCATACTACACTTTAGCGTATTTACTACCAACACTCGAGGTATTAACATCACATTTTATCACTTCAAACTCAAAAAAAATAATCACATTTTATTATCAACACAGAGTTGGTCTAATGATATAAAACCTTATTAAATCCTTTTGGATCTGAAGTTCAAGTTCAAAAAAAAAAACATGCTAAAAGAGATAGCTACGAATCTCAAAACCATAGTAGTCGGTTGCTCTCAGATGCATCGTGATACAAGTCTGAAAAACATTACATTTTATCACTACATAAACGTTGCCCCAGCAGGTTCAGGCAAAACAAAGGCAATTAATGTTGGCTAAAGACGTAAGCGAAATGTTTTCTCTTACCTTCTCTCTTTTTTGTTCTAATCAACTAGTGCAATCTTGTAATTCTCGTCAATTTAAACTTATCTAGAGTAAAATCCCTAGGAATTCATAACCATTATTTGTGTATTTCGTGGGACTTTCTTGTGATTAAATCTTTATGTTCGACCTCCGTGTAATTTTCAATCCCCCTTTATTAATGACATATACCAATGTTTGTACGGATAATAAATAAATATATGGAGACATTTTATTATTGGCACATATATAGATTAATATCAACTATACATAACCTTTTTTTTTCTGGGATGTAAAACAACGAATTATTATTATTATTATTATTATTATTATTATTATTATTATTATTTGCCATCGGAAGTATTATTACTTACTAGTTAGTAGTCACTGCTACTTTTTAGTTGTTAAAACTCATACGCAAGCACACTTTTGAATTTTGATTACAGAGACTTGAGAGTTTACAATTCGTTTTGTTTTTTAGTTTCCATGCCTGTTGACAAGTGCTTATAATGGTTCACCAAAGTCGCATTAAGAGTCATAGTCATTAAATTTTCCAAATTAGTTGTTAGACCCTAATTAAAACAATTCATTATTATTATTTTTTCTTTGCTCCTGAGCAACATAGTTATTCGTTGATTTCATGAATCTTCCTGATGATAGTTAAATTAATTTTCCTTATGAAACACGCTTTATATGCTCATACAATATTCATAGATGCATATAATATACACTTATATATATATATATACACACACACACACACATTCCTTGTTTTTACCCCATTTATTTAATCATATCATGCCCTTTATGATTATACATTTATACATATCCTAAAGTGATGCGAATTGTCTATTAGCCTCATTTTCTTTGTTCATGCGCGAGTTCGATCCTTGTCTCACTTTTTTTAAAAAAAAAAAAAAGAATAAGAATGAAAGTATATGTGTTAAATTTAACTTATTAGACAACAGTAAACTTTTTTAATTTCTTAATCTAAAAGTAAAAAAGTGTTAATTAACTGTTACAACTTACAAGATGGCGATTAGAAATAATTATATAACAAATGTATAGATAAATCGTTCATTTTCTTACATCAATCTAAATATATACAATGTTACACACAAGCACATAACAACAATAACAACAAGCCTTATCTCATTAGATGGAGAAAAATGTGCATATGTAACACATGTGTGCATGTATGTATATATTGAGAATTAATTTTAATGAACATTTTTTTAAAAAAAAGAAATCTCTAGAAATCCACAAAAAGCTTAATTTGGATGTTGTGAAGGAGCCAATCTCGCCATGCTATAAGGGGCCACCAACTCTTGATGAGTGTTTGGTATCACATGTAAGAAATAAAATTCTTCTTTACATCTCTATGTATGTATCCATAACTCCATATGCAATATAAAGTCAATGGGAGCCTTCCTATGCTATTCATTACTATAGTGTGTGAGACTCACATTTTTTTTTTTTTTTTTTTGCAAATTTAAAAGCACAACCTCACAATAATCTAGTAGAAATAAAATTAATTGTGATTGATATAAGATATTCAATATATACCTCTTACGTAATTCGTTAAATTTGAGTACTGTGAATAAAATATTAATCGCATCAGAAGTTTTCTTAACTGAATGATCCAACACCAATTCGAATTAACTAATAATATCAATTAATATAAGATGATATATCAAATAATTCATAAGGTGATGGCAACAACTAAATGAGTCAATATCCTCATAGCCTAATAGCTTGAAAAATTTCCTATAAGTAAAAGGTCACCATATCGATATTGTATGTAACCTCAAGCTGTTAATGTATATCCCTCCATATCTACAGAGAGAGAAGTAGAGAACAATTAAACGACAAAAAAGGTTTTTTGAACTAGTAATGAATGGTATGTTGGGATGATGACCAATATTTACCAAGTTTCGTAAAAGTTGAGGTGTGAATGAATTTAAGATTGTAGGCGAAAAGCGATGGATGTCCCCATTATATCGTAGGCTAGTCACTAATAATGCATCCTTAGAAGATTGTGCTCATTGAGCTTTTTGCAATGATTCTTGAGTTTGAGAATTTTTTTTGACATATCATTTCTTCAATATTTCCACTCCTATTTTTTAACACTACTACAAAATATAAATTTACCGACGCTAAGCTTATGACACTTCTTCAAACAAGCACTGAAGAATACTTCTATTTTTTTTTAAAAAAAGTACATGCAGCAGTTAGGGCACTTTCTTGGTCAAGCGCCATAGCTTTCTAATATTTTGTATGGCACTTACCTTGGGAAGCGTCATACAAGGGGTTATTTATTTTTAAAAAAAGTAAAATCAGACCCCTTGTATGTTGCTTACCCTGACAAGCGCCATAGTTGATCTTATTTTTTATAAAAAAAATATAGGCCTTATATGATGCATGCCTAGACAAACACTATAGCTTTCAATAATTAAAAAACGAAAAAGAAGAAGCTAAGGCGGCTGGGTAAAAATGTCAAGGCTTTCAATGGTGTTTGACTCATCAAGCACCATTGAAGACATTATTCCTAGCATATGTCTTCAATGGTGCTTGATTCATCAAGCATCATTGCAGGCCTTGACTTTTTTACCTAGCCGCCTTAGCTTCTTCTTCTATTTTTTTTTATTATTGAAAGCTATAGCGCTTACCTAGGCAAGCACCATAGCTTTCCCTCTTTATTTTAAAAAATTTGTCCAGCCCGCCATATATTTTCTTCTTCGTATTGTCACTTACACATATAGATCTAGATGCAGAATTTATTGCTGATCTATTGCCTAAGTCTCTCATGTTTGAAGAAATACGCAGTCCAATCAGATTGAAAAGCTTACATCCAAGCTTGTGATACTAGAGAAAATAAGTGCGACTGTAGTACCTTCTTCTCTAAGTACATACTGAATTCCCAAATCTCAGAAGCTTTTTTCTTCTTATTGTCTCCTCCTACAGAAACTCTCTTGTAAGTATTTTTTCTTTTTTTAATACAAAAGCTTTCATCGATTGGCACTATAGTTTCCTTTTTTACATTTTAAGTTTAAAATCTGTCATGAAATTTAGCTTGTAGTTTTATGAGTACTCATAATTTTTTTCAAGTGTTTGCTTGAAGTTACAACTCTCTTGTTAAACTTCCTATACATTGCAAGTTTTTTAATTTTTGAGCTTACAAATATAATTTTATTAGTTTTTATTAGTTTAATTTGCTCAATTTAGTTCTCTTTTGGAGTTATTTCATTCTGATTATGTTTAATTCTGATTTGATTTTGTTCATTTTGCTGTGAATTTATACTGTAAAATATAGAATTTATTAAGAAAAGAAAAAATTACGTAAAATTATTTTTTTTTAAAAAAATACTTTCAATAGTGTTACTTTCGAGAATGCTATAGGAAGTTCACACTTCACATGAAAAAAAATACTTTCAATAGTGTTACTTTCGAGAATGCTATAGGAAGTTCACACTTCACATGGCACTTCTCCAAAGAAGCACTATAGGAGTGTACACCTACTATAGTACTTCCTTGTTGAAAGAAAAAAAAAAAACTTTTTATGGTGCTTGTTTGGAGAAGTACCATAGGAAGATCACTTTCTATGGCCCTTCTCCAAAGAAGTGCCATAGGAGGTGCACACCTCCTATTACCCTTCTTTGAGGAAATATGGTTTTAGAAGTCTTTTTCCATAAATCGAGATAAAACTTCTCTCACATACTTACCTCTTAAATCGTAAAAAATGATTCTCCAAAAACTAATCCAAACAAACATTTAAGAAGCGTCATAGCTTTTTTTTATGGTGCTAGAAACTATGACACTTCCCAAACACCATAGTATTTTTAAAAATAAACATCACTTATTGTATTTTTTCTAGTAGTGTAAAAATGCCACTCAACTCCATGATATAGTACATCTCTTATGAAAATTGTTTCTTCTTCGAATATCATATTTATCCTTAGGATTTAGGTGAAAAAATAGATAGTTCAAATTTTATATTTTATAAAATTATTGTTGTAAAAACACACAAATAAATTTAAACAATTAAAATTGATCTACACTATTCATAATTGAATATAGACCAAAGAAAAAATAATTTATAAAATATTTTAATAATAATTTTAGAAAATATTATATTTGAACCATCCTTTTTTTTTTTCATTAATTTAAGGGTGGATATGAGATTCTAAGAAGTAAATGAGAAAAAAGAAAAGGAGAGAATCTCCTTCCTTTTATGATCCTAAATATCAGTCCCTTTACAAAAAAAGTTAATATCATTAAATTATTCTTTTTCACAAATGCCCTTATTATTTGTTTTGTACAGAGAAATTATATAAGAAAGAAAATAGTAATTAATAAGATATATTGATTTTAATTGGAGAGCAAACTTGAAAGGTACGTAGTAATGTTTTTTCACAATTTTAATCAGATAAACTACTAATTTAAATATGAGTATCGAAGTCCTCAATGAGAAGTATATATACTCCCTCTAGTTCTTCATATAAGATATATTTGAAGAGTTGATCTTGGCTCCAAATATAAGACATATTTTTTTTATAAGCATAAGACATATTTTTATATTTATCAATTTTTTACTGCTTTACTTTGATTGATGCTCCCTCGACAAAAAAATCAAGGTGGATAAGGAATGAGAGAATTAAGAAATATGATTAGGGTGTTTTAGAAAATACATGTCATATTAATTAACTTAATAAGTAACTTCGTTAATCTAATCATTAATCAAATTAAGTAAACATGTCTTATAAGGAAGGGAATATAACTTTTTATTCAAAAAACTCAAAAGATTATATTTTTTTAATCATAAAAACTTCATATGTTTTTTAATTAAGAAATATTAAGTATTAAAATAAGGGCATTGGTTTGAATTTCCCATTAAGAGCAAATTAGCATTTAAATATGAAGTCTTAAGTTCCATCCATCTAACACAATTATTACTTGTATACATTAATTTCTGTGTTTCTACGTAAATATAGGTCGTGTTCCATGTGAATTGGACCCGAAAAAACAGTTGTGTTCCATGTGGGTATAGTATAGCAATTAAAATGGATGGAATGAGATGAGATAGATCACAAAAACAAAAGAGGAAGCAAATTTTCAGAATTTTATGTCAAGAGTTTATAGAGATTGAAAAATATAGCTAATGTAAGATTTTCTTAAATTTCTAGGGTCAAAATCGATAATATCACTAATGCCACTGATCCCTTTTTATAACGGAAATTTTTAGGGTTCTATTGGTTCTTTTATAAAAGAATTTCGCGGAGGAGCATTTATTGAAACTTTTTATACCTCATTAAAAAGAAATATTTATGAATGAGATTAATTATCAAAAGTTACCCTCCAAATATTAAACTAAAGGTATTTCTAAAAGGAAAATTTTATTTTTAATATGTTTATTAATCCAACTAATTTTAATTACATTTTTTTTATTTTCTTGATAATAGCAATCCGTCTCTTATGGAAAAAAAAATTAGGAGGAGGAGTGCTTATTTTCGAAGTTGTTGTCTAAGAGCCTTAGGGGTGGATTAAGACGTCCTAAATCTGTTGAGAAAAAGAATGAAAAACATCTTATAAAAATCTATATACATATCTTTTAGATCTATATATTCATCTTTTTTATGCATTTTAAAACTATAAGAGACAGATGATTTAAAACGAATCCTTTTGAGATCCAACAGTAGATATGTTACATAAAAAGATATAAAATTCATCTTGTCTCTGCCATTTAGCTCTCCCTAGGCCTTATCCATACAACATAGAAAAGACCATTTAGCAAAAAAAGAGAAAAAGGAAGATAATATATATATTTTTACTATTAAAAAACGAGTGGGGGAAGAATTGCGGAGGGTTTAGACTTTAGAGATAAAAAGAGAAACATTGTCGTGTAGTGGGAGGAGGGGGCGGCGTCAGGGTGGGGCCCATATGAATAAGTCCAAGACCAACCTTTTCTCCCTCTTTAAAGCTGTCATGTCCCACCACTCCAACAACTCCCCTGCACCTCCTCCGCTCCTTCCTTTTTCTTAATCTTTTTTATTTAATATTTTAATTTAATTTTAGTCACCTCTTTCTCTTTCAATAAATTTTTATTACAAGTGTTGCTTCTTAATTCCCCCAAGTTATCGCCTTATCGGGCAACAAAAAAAATTCCCTTCTCAGTCCCAATTCCCCTTCCATAAATAATTAATTAGTTATGTGGACTCTGACGTATCATATGAAACTATATTAATGGAAAATTAACTTTTTAGACTGGTTAAAAAAGATTTTTTAGACCGGTTGTGAAAAAGGTCTTATTACAGCAGGTTTAAAAAGTCTGTTATTTTTTATACCGGTTGTAACAATCGGTCTTAAAGGTTAGACCTTTTAAAACCGGTTATGCTCACAACCGGTCTTAAAAATCCACCTTTAAGACCGGTTGTGGGCACAACCGGTCTTAAAGGTCTGACCTTTAAGACCGGTTGTTTTAAGACCAGTTGTGCCCACAACCAGTCTTAAAGGTGGATTTTTAAGACCGGTTGTGAGCACAACCGGTCTTAAATATTCTATTTTTTTTAAAAACGTCCCTTTTATATATACACGCAGTGGATACTCCAATTTTAACAGTAGTACAGAACAATCACAGATTTTGATTTCAATTTCAATATTCAAAAGCAGCAGTCTATAGCAGGAACAAATTTTCATACAAGCCAGTCGCACATTGATGATTCATTTGCAGCACTTTAATTACAGTATGGAAAATATGGTAGCAAGCTAAGTAATGTAAACTTCATTGCATTGGCTCAATTTCAACACAAATGCACTTGTAGTTTCAGTCCCTAAGTCAACAGATTGGGAAAAACTAGGAATGAGTTCAGACAATCTTAACAGCAGACCAGTGTAATAGAATGTACAACAAAACTCAGATGACGATAATGCTTGACCTAACCCAATCTGTAGAAACAAAAAGCAGACAAGAAATTAATATCAAATGCACAAAAAATGCCAAACAGATTTGCTCAATTTCAGCAAAGGCTTCATAATGATACAGAAATTTATTTAAATCCCAGACTTCAGGAAACTATGCATGACAACTTAATGCACAACTTTGACAATAATTCCAGTTACAGTAGAGTGCAAGCAAATTTGTCAAGAATTTAGCCAAAGGTAATGACCAACCTTAGTTTAGCACTAAATAACACCAACAGTGCAATTAGACAGTAAGGAGGACCAAATGACAACAGTAATGAATCTTGGAGCAACAGAGAACAATGCAAAATGCAATGGATGAAATGGAGTGCATGTCTTTGTCTATCTATATACAACTCCCCAAGTATGAAGTAAGTAACAGATTGCATAGAAGCAACATAACAGATTTCACAAAAGCAATGACAGCAGCAAGATCAACAACTAGCACAAATAAAGGTGTAAGCCAGGTGACTTTAAATAAACTTCCAACAAATGGTAATTAGTGTAGAACAAGGTTCAAGATCAAATGTCACACTTTAAACAACAAGCTAAAATCAGATTCTAGGAACTCCAAATTCACTCCATTTCTTGCAATTTCAATATGCAACATGAAGTTGTCTAAAACTAAAAACATGAACGAATGTCCAAACAGACGAATTTGCTCAGAAATGAATGCAAAACTTTGAAATGACAACGGCAGCAATAAAATTCAAGTATTGATGCAAGCAACAGCAGAAATTCCTCAACTTTACAGAACACAAAGGGAAGAAAATTACAAAGGTTAGTCCCTCAAATCTCATGCCTCCTGTATCACCCATATCATAGAAATTGTCCTACATAGATATATAAACCTTGTTAGCAATACATATGAGAACAATGTACAATGTAACGTTGGATTCAAAAACTCACTATTTTTGTAATAGCTCATAGATGAATTCAGCACAACATGTGCGAATGAAATCAATATCTTCTTCAGGAAAGGGATCAGCAAGATCAAACATCTGTAACACCAAAACCAGATAAAACATTAACTTAGTAACTTAAAAACAATAAAGTAATACAAAAGTTCTGAAATATAAATTTACCTCTTGAGTAAAATCAGTCGTGCCTAGAGTGATGATATTGTAAATGTGCCTCAAAACATAAAAACCACATAAGTTGGACCCCTGTGGTTGCCTACGGCTCTGAGAAAAAACATGATATCATTAAAACAAATAAAAAGGCATGGCTTATTACATTCTTTAAACAAATCAATATGTACTAACCTTTGGCATAATCCATGTAGGGTCCTTTAAGTCACGAACATGCTTACCACAAGCACTGTGCAGGAATGTCCGCATAGCCTTATGATCATCACAATGACAAAGGTTATTGGTTTTACACAAATTCCATAAATTTTACATACAAAAGGTAATAATGCAAGAAAACTAATAACGAGTTCATGGTCTTTTTCAAATTATTCCCTGGTTTGAAGTGGAGGAAACATAAGAGGATGACAGTGTAACTACTCTTGCATAGAAAAAGCAACTGCCAATGATCACTGAACAAAAGAAGAATATTAAGCAAACATAAAACATTATATAAATTATAAAATATCAGTTTGTTTCTTACCCATGCACATATGGAGCCAAGAAACACTCAGTTCCAGTTTCACTAAGCCTCTCTGATAAGTATCTATGTCTGCTAGCAGCAGTGGTCCCTTTCTCTTGGATGTGATGGGGGCATAAGAATCCAAATTTTTCGCTTTTTCCAGAGGAGACTAACCTACGATGCATATACCTACAATAATGCAAGCACATAAATAAAAGGTAAATGGTGAAAATTTTAAAATATTTACTTTGAATTGTAGAAGATATTTACATTAAGAATAGTTGGATAATCCTAATCGTAAGATTTTTTCTAGGAGCTACCAGGGACATCAAATCATCCCTCTCAAGATAGCATGTCACCCTTAACTGTCCAACAACTGAATCCGTAGCCCACTCTCTTGTTTTAAAGGATGTATCATATGCCATCAGAATCACTTGTTGTATGATATTCAATGGAGGCTGTGAAACTTCTTGCTGAGTGAAGGGAGCTGGACTTGGTGAGGCTTTTATCGGACTTTCCTTGGCTTGAACAGAAACAAGGTTCGTTGGCCGTAAGATGAACGTTCCCAAAACATCGCTTACAATCTTAAATTCATCAAAAGGGATAGGGATAGGTGCATCTGCAATGATCACCTCGTCAACTGATACTCGGACTTGATCAGCTTCCATTTGTCAGTGGTAGATAGTTGATCCCAAGTTATGCACACTACCCTGTGCAACTAACCGTCTCAGAGGATCCTCGACAAAAATATCACAAGGCTCAGTAATTTCTCTTGTAGGACCCTCTGATGACTACCCGATGTTGCAACAACTCCCTTTAGTGCTCTGCTTATTATGATCAATCGATTGTGGCTGGGGAGCATTGGCATCTTGTCTTGAGCTCATAAACACTATCATTTCCTCTTTCATCTTGCTCAACCGGGTCTCTAATAGTGCATCAAATGATACTTTAGCCTTAGCCTTTGCTTTTGCTCTTGTTAGGCAACCGTTCTTAAAAGTGGACTTTTAAGACCGGTTGTTAGGCAACCGGTCTTAAAAACCTTTTTTTTAGACCAGTTATCCTATTAACCGGTCTAAAATAAATATATTTTAGACTGGTTCTCTCAGTAACCGGTCTAAAAAATAAAATCCTTAATTTTTTTAGAACAGTTAGTATAGAACCGGTCTAAATAATATTTTTTAGACCGGTTTTAGAACAGTTAGTATAGAACCGGTCTAAATAATATTTTTTAGACCGGTTATTATAATAAACGGTCTCCCAACTTGTTTATAATTATGAAAATGCCACCGCGCATTTCTTTTAGACCAGCATCCACTACAACCAGTCTAAATGGGCCGATCTAAAATTCCTTTTTTATTCTAGTGCTAGAAAAATCTATTGGTGTCATCTGCATCACAAAGTGGCCGCACCCATGCTTTCCTCATTCAGATTTGTTGGAATAATATAGGAAACAACTAGTATCAAAATATGAGAATATCAAAATCCTACCTTATAATTTTAGAGGAATCAAGTGATTGGGAAAATCCCAAAAAAATAATTTGGAAATTAATAAAGAATAAAGAGGTGTTCTCAATATTTATAATGACACAAAAGTGTGAGGACCTTAATTGTCCTTTTTGAAATTAAAGCAGAATGACAAAAATGATTTCTAGTGAGTTTTAATTACCAAGTGTCAAAGCAGAAATCGCGAGTTGTGAATTCCAATCCCAAATTTGGTAGAATGCGAAGTTGTTAATCTCTTTTCAAATTCAGGAATTAATCATTTTCCATAACATACGTTCTTCTCATTTTCCCCAAGTGTTGAAGGTGATGTTGTGAGTTGTAAATTTGAATTCCAAATTTGGTAAAATGGATTATGAAGTTGTTAATCTCTTTTTAATTTAAGGAATTAATCATTTCCCACAACATACATTCTTTTCATTTTTTCCAACAAGTGTTGAAGGTCAATTTTGTCATTCCGCTCTGATTTCAAAAGGCATAATTGACGCCCTCACATTTATATGGTATTATGAATATTGGGAGCACCTCTTTGTCCTTCACTATTTTTATATTCCTTTTCAGGGATTTTTTCTTAAGTCATTTTAAGGTACTAATGTGTTATTTTCACTACAAGAAAAAAGTGTTAGATCCCATATGTTTTGATGATAACAAAGATTGGATCAATGATATAAAAGGATTTGATAACAAACAAATGGATTTGAACAAAGTGGCAAAGCATTACTTGAAATAAGCAATGGAGTAATGAGCAAATTCTTTGATGGCTTACTCGAGTAACTACTCGAGTAAAGGAAGTTGTTACACGAGTAAGCACTCGAGTAATCGTGGAGAATTTCATCCAGTGAAGTACTGCCAAAATTTGGAAGAAGTTACTCGAGGGATCACTCGAGTAATCTGTAAAGTTATATAGACTATTACTCGAGTAGCCACTCGAGTAACATCATTTGCAAAGGCATCACTCGAGTAGCCACTCGAGTAACAAGGTAAAAAATCTTCCAGTAGCTCTCGGCTAAGAAATGCAACACTTACTCGAGTAGCCACTCGAGTAACCATGTAAGAAAAATGCATTACTCAAGGGAACACTCTAGTAATCTGCAGAGTTATTTGATCCATTACTCGAGGGATCACTAGAGTAACCAGGTAAGCAAACTCTCAGCCAAGATTAGAATGATATTACTCGAGGGAATAATTGAGTAATCTACAAACTTATTTGAAATCTACTCGAGGGACCACTCGAGTAACTTCTGAAGAAAACACATGTCACTCGAGTAACCACTCAAGTAATCAGATTACCAGAGTTAGTACCCGAGTAACTTGTGAAGAAAAGACATGGCTACTTGAGTAATCAGGTATTTCCAAGGTTTGTGATATATCTCACTCCATGTCTTACCCGAGTAATATCTTATGTAAAATGTTGAATTACTCATTGCCATATTTTTGATATGTTTACTTGAGAGACTACTCGAGTAATAAACATGATCACTCGAGTAAGGCAGTCCATAAATTATGTTTTTAATCGAATGCTTATTAATTTGTTATCTATATGATTAACTCTTCATTGGATTAGTATCCTAAGTACATTTACAGAGAAACAATGAAGAGATCATACAAGAAGAGGAAAGTTAAATAAAGTGTCCGAGATCTCACTACCGCTACTTACCACAAATGGATAGTTTTCAAATTTGAAGAATAGTAAACCGTTGCTACGTGACTCTAACGGACATATTTGAATTGCTTCCAACGGATACTAGAAATCATCTATATATATATGGAGTATTCAAAGAGCAGAAAACAAGAATGGAGAACACACGAACATACACTGATCAACACACTCTTAGTGCTTTGTTTTCTTATACTCATTCATTATACTTCAGTGATTATATATTTGCTCTGTAAGAGAGTTTTTCATTACAAACTCAATATTTGTTATTGAGACAACTTAAGGTTGTGAAACCTTGAGTTGGGGATTTGATTACAACGTGTAAGGGGGAGCGAGTGTCCAGGTGAAGGAACTTGCTGTGTACTGAGGTGCCAAGAACCCACTGAATCTTGGAGAATATAGTGAAACTCTCAGAGACGCTCTGAGGACTGGATGTAGGTCAAAGTGGTTGTGGCCGAACCAGTATAACTCCTGGTGTATACTTCAGTGATATTTCTCCTTGCTCTCAACTGCTTTAAATATTCTGTCAATTTTCTTATACGCAACGAAATTTCTGGTATCACCCAATTTACCCCTTCTTGGGTGAAACACTTGCACTAATATTTGGTATCAAAGAACAGGTCTTCTTGTTAAGGTTTAACAGCCTAAGAAGGATCCAATGGCAAGTATGTGTGAAGGCATTCTTCCTGACAGAGCTTCTATTACAAGACCTCTGGATTTCAATGGTGAACACTTCTCATTCTGGAAAGTAAAGTTCAGAGTCTTTGTAATGGCTACTGAATATGGGCTATGGGATGTGATTGAGAGTGGAAACTACAAACTTGAAAAGATTGTAGATTCACAGAGAGTTCCCAAAACACCAGCAGAATATGATGGGAATGACAAGAAACTCATCACACTCAATAGCAAGGCAATTCTAATGATTCAAAGTGCCTTGAGTCAAAATGAATACTTTAGAATTTGAACACTTCCAACAGCTAAAGAAATGTGGGAAGCCTTGGAAATAGCTCACGAAGGAACTTCAGGAATAAAAGAAAACCGGATCAATACTCTGGTTACTGAGTTTGATTTACTTCGAATGAAATCAGGTGAGTCGATAGTTGAATTTGAACTTAGATATACTCACCTTGTTAATCAACTTGCAGCACTTGGAAAAGTCTATGATCAACATACCCAAGTACAAAAAATTTTGAATATTCTTTCTAAAGACTAGGAGGCAAAAGTCACTGTAATTGAGGAACTAAAAGGTGAATCAATGAGATCGGTTTCTTCTCTATTCAGAAGCCTTTCTGAATATGAGAGTAAGTTAAAGTTCAAATGAGAACTAGATGATATTGGTGATAAGAAGAAAAAGGTCTAGCACTGAAAGCAAAAGAAGAAGAACAAGATGAAGATGAAGATCTTGATGATGACGAAATGGGCCTAATCATAAAATGATTCAAAAAGTTTTATAAGAACGGCCAAGGATTTAAAAACTTTTAGAAAGGAGGAACAAGCAATAAAGAACATATCATCTGCTATGAATGTGGAAAGCCAGAACATTTCAAATCAGAATGTCAAGAACTGATTTAGAAGAATAAAGAAAAGAGAAAAGGAAAATTCTACAATAAGAAGAAAGCCTTTGTATCTGCCATATGGGGAGATAGTCTTCTGACAAAGAAAGCGATGAAGAGGAAGTAGCCAATATCTGTCTAGTTGCTCAAGAGGAAACAGAAGAAGAGGTAACTGGTTCTGATCCTACCTATGATAAATTACTTTCTGAATATAATTCTTTACATTTTGAATTCATCAAAGTAGTTAAAGAACTAGTTGTTTTCAAAAAGAAAAAGAAAGCTCTTGAAGTAAAACTTAAAGAGAATTTTGAAAAGGATTGTGAAAACTGTACTTCTTTGAAAAAGAAAAACACTGATCTTACTAAATCTCTTGAAAAATTCACTAAAGGAAGTGAAATACTAAATGTAATTTGAAAAGCTCAACGATTTGTGAATGATCGATCTGGAATTGGATATGATCCAAAATCAGACAGAAGGAAAGGAAGAAAGAAAGCTGGAGGTAAACCATACTTGAATTATTTTCAGCATTCTATGCATACATCAAATCCTTTTGCACATTGTAATTATTGTGATAGAAAAGGTCATTATACTTCATCATGCATTCATTGGAAGAAAGGAAATATAGGAACCTACAAATGGGTACCTAAAGGTTCATATGTTTAAAAAAAAAAAATTGTACTAATCCAAAAGGACCCAAAAAGATGTGGGTACCTAAGACTTAATCGTATTTGATTACAGATATGTCTTAAAGCATCCAAAAACAAAAAGTAGTATATAGACAGTGGATGCTCTAGACATATGACCGGTGATTTTGAAAGTTTTACCACATTGCAACCTAAGGAAGGTGGAAAGGTAAAATCTGGAGGAAATCAATTTGGAAAAATAGCAGGAATTGGTGAAATAAAAAACGACAAAGGAATACAAGTCAAAAGATGTGGGTACCTAAGACTTAATCGTATTTGATTACAGATATGTCTTAAAGCATCCAAAAACAAAAAGTAGTATATAGACAGTGAATGCTCTAGACATATGACCGGTGATTTCGAAAGTTTTACCACATTGCAACCTAAGGAAGGTGGAAAGGTAAAATCTGGAGGAAATCAATTTGGAAAAATAGCAGGAATTGGTGAAATAAAAAACGACAAAGGAATATAAGTCAAAGATGTATATTACGTTGAAGACTTGTGTCATAATTTGCTGAGTGTAAGTCAAAGTGCAGATAAAGACAACTGGATAGTATTTGATTCAGAGGAATGTCTGATTGTCAACAAGAAAGACTTACAACTTGATAAGAAAAATATCAAGGAAAAACTCAGAGCAAAAAGGGAAGGTAACTGCTATACACTTGATATAAATAGAAATAATTCTGAAAATTTTTTTCTAAGTAATGCCGATGAAAGTTGGTTATGGTATAAGAGACTAGCTCATGTTAACATGCACCAACTAGGCAAACTACTAAAAAAGGATTTAGTTCTTGGATTACCCAAAGTAAGTTTTAAAAATGATTTGATTTGTGACATATGTCAAATGGATAAACAAACTAAATCATCTTTCAAACCGAAAAATGAGATTACAACAAATCGACTACTTCAATTGATACATATGGATTTAGTTTGTCCAGCAAGAGTTAAAAGCCTTGGTGGCAACTTATATTCATTGGTTATTGTTGATGATTTCTCTAGATTTACATGGACTATTTTTCTGTCATCAAAGGATAAAACCTTTGCAAAATTCATTGGTTTTGCCATGAAAGTGCAAAATGAGAAAGTTATGTCTATTACAGGTATTAGGACAGATCACAGTGGAGAATTTGAAAATCAAGCCTTTGAAGAATATTGTGATACTAATGGTATTGATAACAATTTCTATGCTCCAAGGACACCACAATAAAACGGAGTCATGGAACGTAAGAATAGAGTTCTCACTAAAATGGCTAAAGCAATGCTAAATGAAAAGAACGTGTCTCAAGTTTTCTGGGCCGATGCAATGAGCACATCATGCTATATTTCAAATAGAGCCTACATTAGAACAAAACTTAGAAAGACACCATACGAGCTATACAAAGGAAGGAAGCCGAACCTTGCTTATTTACACATCTTCGGTTGTAAGTGTTTCATTCAGAATAATGGTAAAGATAACTTAGGAAAATTTGATTCTAGAACAGATGAAGGAATTTTCCTAGGTTATTCTAACCAAAGTAAAGCATACAGAATTTTCAATAAAAGAACATGTGTTGTTGAAGAATCAATTCACTTTGTATTTGATGAATTTGAATCCTCTGACAAAACCATTGATGATGAGCAGTAAGATGTTTTAAATCAAGAAAATGGTTAATCTATTTATAAATCTCTTATTCCAGAAGTTGATCAAACCAAGGAAGAAGATCAGTCACTAGGACAACCTAAAGCCTAGAAATACAATAGGAGTCATCCCCTAGATCAAGTCATAGGAGATGTGAATAAAGGAGTCAAAACTAGAAATAGAATTTTCAATGAAGTTAGTTTTTTTGCATTCATTTCTGAGATTGAACCTTCTAACATTGACGAAGCCCTATTAGATAATGATTAGGTTATAGCAATGCAAGAAGAACTAAACCAATTTGAAAGAAATCAAGTTTGGGATTTAGTACCCCAACCTAAGGATCATCCGATCATTGGCACTAAATGGGTATTCAAGAACAAACTTGATGAATCCACAATTATTGTCAGAAACAAGGCAAGATTGGTGGCCAAAGGCTGTAATCAAGAAAAAGGAATTGATTATGAGGAAACGTATGCTCCAGTGGCTAGATTGGAAGCTATACGAGTACTCTTAGCCTTTGAATGCATCAAAGGATTCAAACTCTATCAAATGGATGTAAAGAGTGCATTTCTAAATGGATATATCATGGAAGAAGTATAGGTAGATCAACCTCTAGGTTTTGAAGATGTAACCAAACCTGACCATGTTTTCAAGCTCAGAAAGGCTTTGTACGGTTTAAAACAAGCTTCTAGAGCATGGTACAAAAGGCTCAGTAAATTTCTTATTGATCAAGGTTTTGTACAAGGAAAAGTTGATATAACACTTTTTACAAAACGAAAACATGATGATATATTAATTGTGCAAATTTATGTTGATGATATAGCTTTCGGTGCTACTAACGAAACTATGTGCAAAGAATTTTCTGAGATAATGCAGGGGGAGTTTGAGATGTCAATGATGGGAGAATTGAATTTCTTTCTCGGTTTGCAAATCAAACAAAGAAAGAATGGAATTTTCATATCTCAAACGAAATATTTGAAAGAGCTATTGAAGAAGTATGGATTGGATGAAGCAAATGGAACGGACACACCCATGAGCTCAACTATATTGCTTGATGCAGATGTCAAGGGAAAAGATTACAACATCACAAAATATAGAGGAATGATTGGATCATTACTCTATCTCACTGTAAGTAGGCCTGATATTCAATTCAGTGTGGGCATGTGTGCAAGATATCAATTAGCACCAAAAGAGTCACATGCTGAAATCGTCAAACGTATCTTCCGATATCTTGCTGACACGGCAGAATTGGGTCTTTGGTATCCCAAAGGAAGAAGTGAATATCTAGTTGCATACTCAGACTCTAATCATAGAGGATACAGGAAGGATCGAAAGAGTACGAGTGGACAAGGCCAATTTCTTGGAGGCTCACTTCTGTCATGGTTTAGCAAGAAACAAACTACAGTGTCTCTTTCGTTAACGGAAGCTGAGTATGTTGCAGTATCAAGTTGTTGTACACAAGTAATATGGCTAAAACAACAACTCTAGGATCTTGGTATTTATTTGAAAGAAACACCAATATACTGTGACAACACTAGTATGATAAGCTTGGCAAAGAATCCTGTTCAACATTCCAGAACCAAGCATATTGATGTTAGACATCACTTCATCAAAGATCATGTCCAAAAGAAAGATGTCAAAGTGATATTCATTCCAACTCATCTTCAACTAGCTGATATCTTTACAAAACCTCTTGCAAAAGATCATTTTTTGTATATTAGACAAGAATTGGGAATGGTAAATCCCAATGTATTGTAAGTTATTTAGTGTTTACAAAATGTTAGATGATATTATTTATTGATGTTTTGATTATTACTAACTTAAGCATCGGAGTTTCTAGCAATTTGTTTTACAGGATCATGATATTCTGTTTTGGAGTATGAAAAACAGAGGTTAACAGAGGAAAACATTACTGGAGGGACAACTTCAAGTAATGAACATTACTGGAGTGACACCTTGAAGTAATAGATGCATTACTCGAGTAGCCACTCGAGTAATGAACTTGAAAATATGGCAGTGAAGCATTAATTTCAAAAGAAACGGCACAACGGTTGGAAATGAACAGTCAGAAGGTGAAAAGATAAATTACCCGAGGGAGGCCTTGAGTGAACTTCAACGTTACTCGAGTAAGGCCTTGAGTGAACCTGGGTGCAGATCTCATATCTGCTGAGTTTCAGCTCAAATCTATTCTAAAGAATCATCAAATGATCAAGGGAATATACATGGGTAATTATAATATTATTCATGCCAGGTACGCTCTCAAATTCACTGTATTTTAAAAATTTCTGGTATGATCACTTGAGTAGCTACTCGAGTGAGGCTGATGATCACTCGAGTAAGCCCTCGAGTGAAGTCAGTCTCTAGGTTATTTCAGTCGATACTCGGTCATTTATCACAAAATCGCCTTGAGTGATTCTCCTAGTACTCTCATAAAAACTTTTCAAAATCTTTTTCTCTTCCCATAACCATCAAAACCCAGTGATGTATGCTTACAAAAACCTCTCAGATTGAACTAAATCGTCTACCTTAATTTCGCGACGCTCGGTCTCTATTTTTTCCCAAAAATCACTGATTTTCTCAAATCAAAATAGTGAGGACAAAATCTCCCAATGTTAGCACTCCTTCTGAGTCCTCTGAACCATATCAACCCTTTAATTCATTTTCCTCTCCTCCTACCAAGAAAAGAAAAATCTCTCCTAAACCTAAAGCCAAAGCTAAACCATAACCTAAGCTTAAGGTAAAAGGGGTTGTGATTAAGGAGCCCATTGTCACAAAAGCTCAAACCAAGAAGAGTTCACCTCCAGGAAGAGGCAAAGCAACAAAAGAGACATCTCCTCCTTCTTCTGATTCATCCAACACACCCACTTTTTCTCCAAAACCTCTGAAAAAGCCCAAGATTGATAAGAAACTTACAAAAGTCATGGTAGGTATGCTTGAGGAAGCTTTTTAATCTAAGGAAGCAAATAAAGGGCAATCTTCAAGGCAAACAGAATAGAGGGATGAAGAAATCACATTTCCTCCAAAGAGATTCAACGTAAGTAAGCTTGAGGAATCTTAGAAGTACCTGAGTCATTTTGCAAGAAGAAATGTGTGCAAGATGCATTACATTGACTACAAGGTTCTTCAAGAGGTATTGAAATTCGATCTGAGTCCCTATCTTGATTCCTACATGTCCTGGCTCTCTGTTAAACTCCCATTTCGCATTTTTATTGTAACCTTAAACCTATAAATAATCCTGTTAGAAAGTATGTGGAAGAAGAAATGACTTCTAAGGTCAGAGGACAGAGAATTCTAATATCACATTCTAGAATTAATACCTGGTTAGGAATAGAGAACCCTCCTGATGATGATTATTCCAATTATGATTCAAACTAGTTGTTTTCTATCATAAGACCTGGTGAGATAGTGGGAACCCTAAATTTCAATTCGAGTGATATGAGTGATTTTCATAGAGTCCTATGGTATATCTATTCTAGAGCCATGGTGAACAAATCCAATAACTTCACTTATTTCATTGAGAGGGACTTCAGAAAATTCGCCTCATTGATCATCAAAGAACAAAAGGACTTGGGAGAATATATCTTCAATGAGATCAAGAGATATAGGTATGAAGGAAAACCTACTACTCCAATGCCTTATCCTCAACTTATTTCCTTGTTCCTCAAGAAGAATAAGATTTGGTACTTAGAGATTAAGGAGCCGATTGAGAGGATAGCACAGTTGGGAGGAATCAAATCGGAAAATTGAACATTGAGATTCCTCTGAAGACTAATCTAGAAGCAAGTCCCAAGAAGAAGAAGAAGATTGACACAACAACTAGTCGAATGGATGACTTACAGTCTTCTACTCTAGTCAACAAATCTTCTCCATCTTTCTTTGGTGCCGCAATGCAAACATTCATGGAGAATATTCTGAAGAGTTTTCATATCGACATTGTGATGCGATCCGGCAAGTTGTGTCAAATTCAAGCGATCCTTTGCAAATACCAAGTGGACCAATCACAAGAGCAAGAGCCAAACAAATCAAGGAAGCATTAAATGGGCTAGTGCAAGATACTTGGACAAAGCAAGTAGCAATTGGATCAAAGCTTGACAAAAATGCTGAAAACGTCACTAACTTCATATGGGCTGCAAATTGAGATATTGATCAAGTTTTGGGCTTGCAAACTTGGAACTAAAGAGCCTGGACCAAGTACTACACATGGGAGGCTCATTTGGGCCTAAATAAGCACATTTTGAGCCTTAATTTACTGATTACATATTCTTGAAGTTAGGTGTGCGAAAATAAACAAGGAGTTGGTGGCAGATTTGACTTTTGTTTTCTCTTGCATGTTGTATTTGATTTTTCAACTTTCTTCTAGATTGTATTAGAATTTTGTGTTCATGTATTAGACTTTTAGGTTCCCTAGCACATGGTATTAGACTTTGTATTTTCTATGTTCAGATTTGCACCTACTACAATTAGGACATATTTCCCTATAAATACTTGGTGCTTCTTCATTTGTAGGACACAATTCAGATTTGAATCATAAATGAAAGTTGCACTTATGCACTTTATTTCTTGAGAGTGGATTCTCTCTAAGGGTTCTTTTTAGAACTAACAAACTTATCAAGGCTTGATCAACCTTGTGGCGTTTTCCTACATTCGGGTCCTTGTTCTTTCTTGTTCAAGGGTTCAAGTGGATCGTCGATCTGTGTTTAGCTTTCTTGGTATGTGTATATTTCGGAATTGGTTGTGGGTTCGTGGGATCTTCCCTTGTGGTTCGCACCATCTTGGTATCAGAGCTTCGTATCTAAACTCAGGTCATATCTATCTGTTCTTTGTTTCCATTTTCGTTTCAAGTTTTGTGCTTTGTTCTTGTGTCTGTCCGTGTCCAGATTTGTTACTTCTGTTCATCAAGTTTTTCTTTGTGTTTTCCAATATTTAATATGTCAATTCATAGTTCAGAATCTCTTCTTTCATCTCGACTTGGAATTGTTGCAATCCGATTTGTCATTTGTGAGTTCTATCTATTTTAATCTCATTGTGTTTTCTCGAAATTCTGGGCTTGTTCATCTTCGTTTTTCCAGAACGTCCTAAAATATCCTGTCCTTGTTTGACCACTTTTCCTTTGTGTTTTACATCGTTTAATAGGTCATTTTCACAGTTCAGAATCTTATCTTTCTGTTCGTTTTGGTGTCATCTCAATCCAAAATTTCCACTGAGAGTTATAGTCTTTTCCAAAATAGACGCTTTTCTGGAATTTCTGGGTTCAGATTGCTTGAGTTTTGTTGTTTGTGATAGATTCTGCATTCTCTTTAAATTTTAGTAGGGGAGAAAAACGAAAAAAAAACAAGAGCATCAGAAAAAAAAAGAAAAAAAAATTATTTGAAAACAAAAATATAATGAAAAAAAAAGATTGTGGTGGAAGTGTTTTGAGCAATATCTATTGTCACATCCAGAATTTGTGAAGATTGTGTCATTTAAACTCTTGATTTCCCTGAATTTCCTCTTCTAATACTCACTGATATTCTATATTTCTAAGTGTTGTGTTGATTCTGTAAATTGTGATTGCTTTGATTATGAATTGCTTAGTTCTTTAAAGTGCCACAGAGGAATCTAAGAGTGGAAAAAGGAAAAAGAGTGAATATATCAATTTAAAAGCCAAATTTGAGTTAAACACGAGTGTAGAGTGACATCCTTGAGGGAAACACGTGAGGAATTTGTGAGGAAAATTATTTCTCTAACATCTTTCTTGTAGAAACAATGTCAAATGCAGAAGAAACATCCGGTGGTAACAACCCAAGGAATCTAGATGACCACCTTAAGGCAATGCAACAACATTTTGCAAGTATGGATGTTGTTTATGGAGAAATAAGGGATAGGATGGATATACAAGATGAAAGAATTACAAACTTACAACGAGTTAGACCAAATCCTAGAAGGCACAATAGGCGGGATACCTCTATGGATGAATTTGAATCTGAGCATGATGAGGTTAGTGGTGCTAGTGAAGAAGATTTTGAATCTGAATATGAAGTGGGAAGTAATAGGCATAGAGGAGATAGGAGGTATAGGAGAGGACATGGCAGAAATATTCCTAGGGAAAGAAATAAAGTGGATGGGAACCTAGGGAGCATCAGAATGAAAATACCACCTTTCCAAGGTAGGAGTGATCCTGAAGCATATTTAGAGTGGGAGAAGAAGATAGAAATGATTTTTGAGTGCCACAATTATTCTGAGGCAAAAAAGGTAAAGTTGGCAGCAATAGAATTCACTGATTATGCCATTGTTTGGTGGGATAAATTGGGCATCAATAGGAGGAATAATGGTGAGAGGCCTGTAGCAACATGGAGGGAAATGAAAACTCTAATGAGAAGGAGATTTATTCCTAACCATTACTATAGGGAGCTTTATCAAAAGTTGCAGACCCTTACACAAGGCTCTAGGAGTGTGGAGGAATATTATAAAGAGATGGAGTTAGCTTTGATAAGAGCTAATGTGCAGGAAGATGGAGAGGCTACAATGGCTTGTTTTCTAAATGGGCTTCACAAAGAAATTGCTGACATTGTGGAATTGCAACATTATGTGGAGCTAGAGGACATGGTGCACATGGCAATTAAGGTGGAGAAGCAACTCAAGCATAAAGGCACTTCAAAATTCCATTCTGGATCAAGTTCTTCACAAAAACAGATTTGGAAGAAAGGAGAAAGAGCTTTCCAGAAGGAGACAACTAAAAGCAAAGAAGAAGCTACATCAAAGAACAAAGGTAAATATGATTCCCAAACTTCTAGAAATAGAGATATAAAGTGTTTCAAGTGTTTGGGTACAGGTCATATAGCTTCTCAATGCCCCAACAAGAGAGTCATGATTCTTAAAAATAGTGAAGTTGTGACTGAAAGTGAAAGTGATCATGATTCCATTGAAGATGCTAGTGATGATGGGGTTGAATATGCCGTAGAAGGAGAATGTCTTGTGGTTAGAAGAGCTTTGAATTGCCAAGTGAAGGAAGATAAGACGAATGAGCAAAGGGAAAACATTTTCCATACTCGTTGCCTCATTAATAACAAGGTTTGTAGTTTGATCATTGATGGTGGGAGTGTAACAAATGTTGCAAGCACTACATTGGTTGAGAAATTGAATTTGCTTACCGTTAGACACCCTAGACCATACAAGCTGCAATGGTTGAATGAATGTGGGGAAATTAAAGTTGATAAGCAAGTTCTTGTTTCTTTTTCAATTGGCAAATATTGTGATGAAATATTGTGTGATGTTGTTCCTATGCATGCTGCACATATACTTTTAGGAAGACTATGGGAGTTTGATAGAAAAGTCAAGAGGGATGGGTTTACAAATAGATATTCTTTTGTAATGAACAGCAGACCTGTGACTCTTGTTCCATTGACTCCAAAACAAGTGTATGAGGATCAACTCAAGATGAAAAGAGAGAAAAATGAGAGAGAAAAAAGAAAAGAGAGTGAAAAAGAGAGAAAATCTGAAAGTTCAAAAAAAGAAATCCAGAGAAAGGAAATGAGTGAAGAGAGAAAAGAAAAGAAGAAAATGAGTTTTTATGCAAAAGAAAGTGAAGTGAGAAGTGCTTTTTTGGCTGAAACACACTTGCTACTCCTTGTTTACAAGGAATCCTTTTTGAACACTAATGACATTAACTCTTCCTTTCCTAGTGTTGTTGGTTCTTTGTTGCAGGAATTTGATGATGTGTTCCCTGAAGAAACTCCACCAGGTTTACCACCTATTAGAGGAATTGAACACCAACTTGATTTCATTCCTGGAGCAACAATTCCTAATAGGCCAGCATATAGAAGCAATCCTGAAGAAACAAAAGAGCTTCAAAAGCAAGTGGGAGAACTCATGGCAAAAGGGTATGTTAGAGAAAGTTTAGGCCCTTGTGTAGTTCCAGTGCTTCTAGTTCCAAAGAAAGATGGAACTTGGAGGATGTGCATTGATTGTAGAGCCGTCAACAATATCACTGTAAGGTAGCACCATCCCATTCCTAGATTAGATGATATGCTTGATGAATTGCATGGTTCTATTGTCTTTTCTAAGATTGATTTGAAATCTGGGTACCATCAAATTAGAATGAGAGAAGGGGATGAGTGGAAAACTGCTTTCAAGACCAAACATGGATTATATGAATGGTTAGTTATACCCTTTGAGTTAACTAATGCACCTAGCACTTTCATAAGATTAATGAACCAAGTTTTGCGTGCTTTCATTGGGAAATTTGTTGTGGTTTATTTTGATGACATTCTGATTTATAGCAAGAATTTGGATGAGCATTTGGATCATTTGCATTGTGTTCTTGATGTTTTGAGGAAAGAAAAACTGTTTGCAAATCTGAAAAAGTGTGATTTTTGCATGGATAAACTTGTTTTTCTTGGTTTTGTGGTGAGTGCTAAAGGAATAAAAGTTGATGAGGAAAAGATACGAGCTATAAAAGAATGGCCAACACCTAAAAGCATAACTGAGGTGAGAAGTTTTCATGGTTTGGCTAGTTTTTATAGGCGATTTGTGAAGGATTTTAGCATACTTGCTGCACCACTCACTGAGGTCATTAAAAAATCTGTTGGTTTTAAATGGGATAAAGTACAAGAAGATGCATCCATTGGCCTTAAGGAAAAATTGTGTTCTGCACCTGTGTTAGTATTGCCTGACTTTAGCAAAACTTTTGAGATTGAATGTGATGCATCTGGAGTTGGGATAGGAGCTGTTTTAATGCAGGAAGGAAAGCCAATTGCTTATTTTAGTGAAAAGCTAAATGGAGCAGCCTTGAAATATCCAACTTATGACAAAGAGCTCTATGCGCTTAAAAGATCCTTGGAGAATTGGCAGTACTACCTTTGGCCAAAACAGTTTGTGATTCACACTGATCATCAATCCTTGAAGCATATTAAAGGTCAAGGTAAGCTGAACAAGAGACATGCAAGGTGGCTGGAATTTATTGAGACATTTCCACATGTCATCAAATACAAGAAAGGTAATGAGAATGTGGTTGCTGATGCATTGTCTAGAAGGTATACTCTTCTTTCAACTCTTAATACTAAGTTGCTTGGCTTTGAATATATTAAGGAGTTGTATGCAAATGATACTGATTTTGCTGAATTGTTCCTTGATTGTGAAAAGAAAGCATTTGCTAAATTTTATAGAGTTGATGGGTACTTGTTTAAAGAAAATAGACTGTGTGCGCCTCAATGTTCATTGCGTGAATTGCTTGTTAGAGAAGCACATGGGGGAGGTTTAATGGGTCACTTTGGTGTGAAAAAGACTTTGGATGTTTTACATGAGCATTTCTTTTGGCCTAAAATGAAACGTGATGTGGAAAGAATTTGTGCTAAATGCATAACATGTAAAAAGGTTAAATCTAGAGTCTTGCCACATGATTTGTATACTCCTTTACCTGTACCTAGTGAACCTTGGATTGACATATCAATGGATTTTGTTTTGGGTTTGCCTAGGTCAAAAAGAGGAATGGATTCCATATTTGTGGTTGTTGATAGATTTTCTAAAATGGCACATTTCATTGCATGCCATAAAACTGATGATGCCACATACATTGCTGATCTGTTCTTTAAAGAAATTGTGAGGCTTCATGGTGTCCCTAAAAGTATTGTTTCTGATAGGGATACCAAATTCTTGAGTCATTTTTGGAGAGTTTTGTGGGGAAAGCTTGGTACTAAATTGTTATTTTCTACTGCTTGTCATCCACAAACTGATGGACAAACTGAAGTTGTTAACAGAACCTTATCACAATTACTCAGAATTGTGATTCAAAAGAACTTGAAAAATTAGGAAGATTGTTTGCCATTCATTGAATTTGCATATAACAGAAGTGTGCATTCATCTACTGATTATTCTCCTTTTGAAATAGTATATGGATTTAATCCACTAACTCCTCTGGATTTATTACCAATACCTATTGATGAGAGAGCAAGTCTTGATGGGAAAAAGAAAGCTGAAATAGTGCAGCAACTTCATCAGCGTGTGAAACAACAAATTGAAAAGAAAAATGAACATTATGCATTCAAGGCCAACAAAGGAAAAAGGCGTGTTCTTTTTGAACCTGGAGATTGGGTGTGGGTGCATATGAGAAAAGAAAGATTTCCAGCTTAAAGAAAATCAAAATTAGCTCCAAGAGGAGATGGTCCATTTCAAGTTCTTGAAAGAATAAATGATAATGCTTATAAGATTGATTTGCCTGGTGAGTATTCTGTTAGTGCTACTTTTAATGTAGCTGATTTATCTCCTTTTGATGTAGGTGAAGATTCGAGGACGAATCCTTTTGAGGAGAGAGGGAATGATGCAATCCAGCAAGTTGTGTCAAATTCAAGCGATCCTTTGCAAATACCAAGTGGACCAATCACAAGAGCAAGAGCCAAACAAATCAAGGAAGCATTAAATGGGCTAGTGCAAGATACTTGGACAAAGCAAGTAGCAATTGGATCAAAGCTTGACAAAAATGCTGAAAACATCACTAACTTCATATGGGCTGCAAATTGAGATATTGATCAAGTTTTGGGCTTGCAAACTTGGAACTAAAGAGCTTGGACCAAGTACTACACATGGGAGGCTCATTTGGGCCTAAATAAGCACATTTTGAGCCTTAATTTGCTGATTACATATTCTTGAAGTTAGGTGTGCGAAAATCAACAAGGAGTTCGTGGCAGATTTAACTTTTGTTTTCTCTTGCATGTTGTATTTGATTTTTCAACTTTCTTCTAGATTGTATTAGAATTTTGTGTTCATGTATTAGACTTTTAGGTTCCCTAGCACATGGTATTAGACTTTGTATTTTCTATGTTCAGATTTGCACCTACTACAATTAGGACATATTTCCCTATAAATACTTGGTGCTTCTTCATTTGTAGGACACAATTCAGATTTGAATCATAAATGAAAGTTGCACTTCTGCACTTTGTTTCTTGAGAGTGGATTCTCTCTAAGGGTTCTTTTTAGAACTAACAAACTTATCAAGGCTTGATCAACCTTGTGGCATTTTCCTACACTTCGGGTCCTTATTCTTTCTTGTTCAAGGGTTCAAGTGGATCGTCGATCTGTGCTTAGCTTTCTTGGGGTGTGTATATTTCAGAATTGGTTATGGGTTCGTGGGATCTTCCCTTGTGGGTTCGCACCATATTGTGAATACCAATACAGAGTTGGTGACCTATATGAATGAACAGATAGGACAACTTGTGGAGAGAATGGATAAGAGGCACGAAGAGTTACTAGCTGAACAACGTGCCCAAGGTGAGCTTCTGAGATCCATTGTTGCCAGATTTGATGCTATGGCATCTGGCTCCTCTATTCCTGGTCCTTCTGTTATTCCTGAGCCCATACCTGTCTCTGAACCTGGACCCTCTATACCATTGAGCATAGACCCTCTGAGATTGGACCCAATAATGTCATGTTCTCTATGCCTAACCTTGACACATCTGAGCCAATCCACATCACCACTGATGATCCACCTCAGCCTTTCCAGCCAGAGCCCATATCTACTCCCATTGCCTCACCTATATGCATTGAGGAGGTGCTTGAGTCTTCACCGGTTGCTACAGAGGAAGTAGAAATTACTTCTCTGGTTCCTTACCCATCATCTCCAGTGAATCCTCCAGAGGATCTTCAAACACCGCCAGTAAACCTTCCTGACCCTGAACCATCATCTTCTGATCCTTCAAGTTCAGACGGTTCATATGAATCATTGGCATTTCCTGTCACTCCTATCTCAGCAGCCAAGCCACCTACTCCTCCTCATGATTGATTCCACCTTTATGATGAAGACAAAAAGGGGGAGAAGAGCCTGAGTGATTTTGTGATGAATGGCTGAGTTAATGTATTGGGATATGGGTGTACGGGGCTTTAGGGTGCTTTTAAGCTTTTACTTTTTGAATTCTAAAGTTTGATTATGTAATGAATTCTTCTTTATGCAATTTTTTCTTTATGCCATTAAAGTTAAATTTCATTGAAATTGTATTGCATTATGGGACTAATGAATTTTTGATTATGTATACAAGGTGAACAAGTAAATAAGAACAAAAAATTTGAAAAGATCATTAATAAGCTATTTCAAAAGAGTTTTCAAGTTTAAATTGAACAAAAGATTTCATATGAAAAGTATTTGAGAAGCATATGTTTGAAAACTCAATTTCAAAAACTTTGTTCAAAATCACCAAGTTTTGTCATCATCAAAAAAGGGGAGAATGTTAGATCCCATATGTTTTGATGATAACAAAGATTGGATCAATGATATAAAAGGATTTGATAACAAACAAATGAATTTGAACAAAGTGGTAAAGCATTACTTGAAGTTAGCAATGGAGTGACGAGCAAATAATGGAGTAATGAGCAAATTCTTTGATGGCTTACTCGAGTAAGGGAAGTTGTTACTCGAGTAAGCACTCGAGTAATCGTGGAGAATTTCATCCAGTGAAGCACTGCCAAAATTTGGAAGAATTTACTCGAGGGACCACTCGAGTAATCTGCAAAGTTATATAGACCATTACTCGAGTAGCCACTCGAGTAACATCATTTGCAAAGGCATCACTCGAGTAACAAGGTCAAAAATCTTCCAGTAGCTCTTAGACAAGAAATACAACACTTTACTCGAGTATCCACTCGAGTAACCATGTGAGAAAAATTCATTACTCGAGGGAACACTCTAGTAATCTGCGGAGTTATTTGATCCATTACTCGAGGGATCACTTGAGTAACCAGGTAAGCAAACTCTCGACCAAGATTTGAATGACATTACTTGAGGGAATAATCGAGTAATCTGCAAACTTATTTGAAATCTACTCGAGGGAGCACTCGAGTAACTTCTGAAGAAAACACATGGCCACTCAAGTAATCAGATTACCAGAGTCAGCACCCAAGTAACTTGTGAAGAAAAGACATGGCCACTCGAGTAATCATGTATTTCTAAGGTTTGTGATATATCTCACTTCATGTCTTACCCGAGTAATATCTTATGTAAAATGTTGAATTACTCACTGCCATACTTTTGATATGTTTACTCGAGGGACTACTCGAGTAATAAACATGATCACTCGAGTAACCACTCGAGTAAGGCAGCCCATAAATTATATTTTTAATTGAATATTTATTAATTCGTTATCTATATGATTAACTCTTCATTGCATTAGTATCCTAAGTACATTTATAGAGAAATAATGAAGAGATCATGCAAGAAGAGGAAAGTCAAATAAAGTGTTCGAGATTTCACCTACCGCTATCTACCGCAAATGGATAGTTTTCGAATTTCAAGAATGGTCAACCGTTGCTGTGCGACTCTACGGACATGTTTGAATTGTTTTCAACGGACACTATAAATCATCTATATATATGGAGCATTCAAAGAGCAGAAAACAAGAACGGATAACACACGAACATACACTGATTAACACACTCTTAGTGCTTTGTTTTCTTATACTCATTCATTGTACTTCAGTGATTATTATATATTTGCTCTGTGAGAGAGTTTTTCATTACAAACTCAATATTTGTTATTGAGACAACTTAAGGTTGTGGAACCTTGAGTTGGGGATTTGATTACAATGTGTATGGGAGAGCGAGTGTCCAGGTGAAGGAACTTGCTATGTACTGAGGTGCCAAGAACCCACTGAATCTTGGAAATATAGTGAAACTCTCAGAGACACTCTGAGGACTGGATGTAGGTCAAAGTGGTTGTGGTCGAATCAGTATAACTCCCGGTGTACACTTCGGTGATATTTCTCCTTGCTCTTAATTGCTTTAAATATTCTGTCAATTTTCTTATACGCAACGAAATTTCTGGTATCACCCAATTCACCCCCTCTTGGGTGAAACGCTTGCACTAACGAAAAGATCTATAAGACTGCCACATATAGACCTTTATAGGTAGAGATGATTTAAAAAGTATGACCGTTGACATTTTTATAAATATTGATATAACTTAAGGCTAGTCGCGCTTTTGTGCAGTCTGAATAATATTTGCTAGACCGGTTGTAAAGTAATCCTTAAAAATTTAAATTTTTTTATTGAACACTTATACATCCTGTTTAAATATCCTTTTAGAAACTGTTGTTTCTTTATACTCGGTGTTAAATGTTTCAGAGTTTCTTCAGCTTCTAAGGTAAACTTCCCAACTAAGCGTCTTTTCGAAATCTAAAGCTACTTTAATAAATATAACCTTCATCCGTCTTGTCTATTTAAACTCATCATTCCTTTCGTTTCTTCAGACCTAGCTCCCTTATCTTCTCTCCTCTCTTGAATATCAATATGGTGAGACGCATGAAGACTGCTTCAGTTCGTCTTCCTTTTCGTCCTCCTCCTTCTCCACCGCCTCCACTACCTCTTCCACAACTGATAATGAAGCAGCTTCTTGACAACTTCAATGGGAGGATGGCTAACATAAAGAGACACCTCAAAAGTCTCTACACCTTGCTGCACATTATCAACAACAAGTTGAACCTTGTCAATGCCAATGATTTCGAGTACACTCTTTCGGATGACCCCTCTTCCCCTTCCTCTTCCTCCTCCTCTGGCTCTAGCGATGAGGAGGAAGATTGATGGTGTTTTTATTATGTAAAATATTTTTTAATCAATGTAAGGCAGCAAAAAAATTATAAAATTAATGAAAAAAATTATTTCTAATCTTGATCTTGAATGTCTCTTGTGTCTTTGTTCTATTGTTGTTTTTATCTTTGGCTTGATAAGTTAATTTTATGATAGATATAATTTATTAGTAAACTATATTATTTGTGATATTTTTAAATATATAATTTGATTATTTTCAGACCGGTTGTAGTGGCATAAGGTCTAAATATGTTAACATGAACTGTTGTTTAACTCTCCACCAGTCTAAATGTCTTTTATTTTTCTAACATTCAATTTTTATTTAGACCAAATAAGATGTACATCTAGTCTCATAATTATTATTTAGATTGTGTTTTCAAACACAACTGGTCTAAATACATAACATTTCAATTTCTAACGCATGTCATCATGTCTCGTTGGTATCATTTGAAGTTACCGGCCATCAATCCTGATTATAAATAACAAGGTGCCTTTAGTTATGAAGTTCAAATTCAAAAGTTCCTTTCTAATTCTTTCTTTATTCTTTGGCCAGTAACACTTACAATGGCAAGATCAAAAAGGTCGTGTTTCCCCTTTTCTCCTTCGGTGGCAGCTACCAACAGTTCCTCTTTATAACCCCCTCTACCTTCGATCTTGGAGGAAATTGCTAAGGCCATCTTTTGCCTCCAGGGCACTGTTCTAGAGGTCATGGCGAAGCAAGATCGCTTCTCTGAAAGACTTGAGGAGTTGGCAGCGGTGTTGAACAACATTGTCCACTGTTTGGACTAGGGGCGATTGTCTCTTAGAATGATGATGTTTATTTGAAGGCTTGGTTTTCAAGAACCCCCATTGTTATCATATTTTGATGTAATTTTGATTTTGTGCCTGGTCATCATCATATACAATATTTTGATGTAATTTTGATTTCATATGCATGTATATTGTTGCCTTTAGGCGATGATTATTAATGAAAAAATTTCAATCTTTTATGTCTTTTAAGTTTCAATCTTTCTATTATATCATGTTGATGATCATCTCACGTTATAAGAGCATTTAGAACGTTTAAGTTCTTGTTATGAGTTTTGTTTCTAAATTTTTTTTCCTTCTAAAAATTACATTTTATATCAGTTGATTTAAAAGACGGCCTCATTATGAATTAAAAATATTTTTTACATATTGAGACCGAACTTTAATGAGGACCGGCCTAGAAAAAGTTTCCTTAGTATATAGTTATATACTCACTTTCAAGCTCAGTTTTCATCTCTAGCCTCTTTTAGTCCCCCGTGCGCTCTTTCTCTCTTTGTTGCCTCTGACCATTGTGATATCTCTCTCTTCGCCGTAGGGATGATGTGGTATTCCTTTTCGTTGGGTTCTTTCTCTCTATCATTGTCGTTTTGCTCTCATGTTATTAAAAATCGTTGCATTTCACAAACCATCGCTAGCCCTATTTTGTTAGTGTTATCTATGTATGCATTTCTTGTATCCTTTGACTATCACACATATCACAAGGTTTGACTTGCAATTGAAATGGACACAAGGCAAGCATACATTGTACAGAGCCTAGACGAGCGCCCTTTGTCAAAACAATGATGCTTACTCCTTTCCCTTCTTTGTCAAAACCCTAATTGAAAGTTCGGTATTTTTTTTGTCTTGATTTATGATAAGTGTCCGATATGTGATATATGTGGTGGTGTTTATAGGCTAGGATTATTTACTTTACTC
Source organism: Inga oerstediana (assembly GCA_963210345.1). Taxonomy (NCBI): domain Eukaryota; kingdom Viridiplantae; phylum Streptophyta; class Magnoliopsida; order Fabales; family Fabaceae; genus Inga; species Inga oerstediana. The sequence goes on along the minus strand of OY723399.1, from coordinate 72,657,377 downwards.
CTTGCTCTAAATATGAAGCACTCATAAATATCCGTAGTACATTACATGTGCATTAATTCGGTTATGTATAACACATGTTCATGAGTTGCATTACATTACATTCATAGAAACTAATTCTTGCCAACTAACACCACTACATATAACACATGGTTTGACATGCAATGGGAATGAACACAAATAGAGGCTGTGAAGAGTGCCAAGTAGAGTGGGGTTTGTATGTAATTTGCTTATTGTAATATCTCGAATTTTTGGATCGGAGGCTTGGGAATAAGCCTGAATTAAGTGGACTACTAAACCCCGATTTAGTAGGTGTCCCAAATCTATTCCCTAATATTTCTTATATCTTTGGGGTATTAAAGAAAATAAAATGGTGGATTTTGAAGAAAGTGATTATGCTTCCAGTGAAATTTCTTGTGAGGCAGTAAACTTGTCATGAGGTTTTTTAAGTCTAAATGATGAGCAAAAATTATGAAATTTTACTGGGTGAAAGTAGACAGCCTAAGCTTTAATTTGATAGGTCATATGAATCATTTGAAGCTATATACAAAGAGTTATGAATTTTTGAAGTTTACCCAATGAAATTGATTATTTTCTTGAACAACATGCAAATATTGAAATTCTGAGAATTTTGTGCTTCTAGTTGGCTAAAGGTTATATTTTTCTTGAAACTAGACTCAATATGAGTTCTATAGCCTTTATAATCACTCCAATTCGATTTTTTTTAAAATTAGTTATGATTTTTCAAAGTTTGGATAGAAAATATGTCAAATTGCCAATTGTTGTGATTTTTGGGAAAATAAGAAATTATGACATAAGCAAAGTCAATGATGACATTAGCCAGCATCTTTCTCCTTCATATTTCCCTCTAAACCGACTCAAGTTTTAGTACAGAGAGAGAGAGAGGTTTGAGAGCATTTAGAGAGAGAAATAAAAGAAAACTCACAAGGTAGGTCGATTTCTTTAGGGAATTCATATCTAATGTGTATAATACTGCTCCTAAGCTATTCTTCCATGTATTTTAAAGATTGTGAGGCAAAAATTTGGTTGTGGAAGGGCTTAGGGTTTCGATTAAGTTAAGAAGAGCTGGAAGGAAGTGAAAGGTAACCTCCAAACTTTTGTATATTGACCATTCTGGCTACTGTGGACAATTTAAACTGTGAAACTTCGTTGGATTGTCATTGGTTTTAAGTTTTGGAAATGGGTTGGCCTAAGGGGTTATTCTGCTGAAATTGGGTCCAAATGGTAGTTGTAACCTAATGTAATAGTTAATAAAGCGGTTAGGAATAGAAAAGAACACGTTTGTGGAGTCAGATTTCGAAAACCCCAATTTTCCTCTAGAGTTTGAGGATTTTGGCTAGCTCTAGAAATAGGCCTTAGAGTTGGATGTTCAATAATTTGATGGTTCCATTGAGTTCAGTAGGAAAAACTAGGTGGGGTTACAGTTGGTCACTTTTTTGGAAAAACCCAAAAAGGCATAATTACAAAAACGCCCTTGAAACCCTAAAATCAGGGCCGCCAAGGGTATTTTTTGTCATTTGGTAGTGAATTTGATAATTTCGTGTCCAGAAATGGATTCCTTGGGCAAAAATATTTTAGAATAGCCCCAGTCTAAATTTTGAAAAAAGTATGGTCGAACCGAGTAAAGTGGGGTTGAGTCGGGCTAGGGTCCCGGGGTGCATTTTGGTAAATTTTCATAATTGGCTCATATTACCCCCAAAAACACTATGAAAGTGTCTAAATGATACATTTTGGAATTGTAGGACCAAGTGGAGAGCCGAGCTGCAACTCACTTTAAGAGGCAAGAAGGGGTTAAGGTAGGGAACTTACCTCTCCATCATGTATTTAATATATATGCTGGTGTATTGATGTATGTTATTGCTTTATTTGATTATGTGATACATAAATGAATGATTGAAGCTCTATTTCTATTTATGCTATGGCCATAAGCATGTTGTTTGAAACATTGAGCACGCAGATATGTCATTGTGTTAGCATGAGTTATGTAATGCAAGCATGTCATGCATTAAACACTTATCTTGTATGCATATTGGTACTATTTTCCTACTGAGATTCTCTCAAATCTCACCCTCCCCTACTAACAATTTAGACAGGTAAATATGAAAGCTACGCAGAGATCAGAGAAAGGAACTATATGAGAGGATTGCAGTGGTGGAATGAAGACAGGAAGATGTCTCCATTTCACTGGGATAGGTTTAGATACCCTAGAGCCCTGCGCGGCTACAAGGTTTGTAATTATTATGTACAAAATCCTATGGAGAATTTCTGTAATCATGCACATATTATCGGTATATTTATACTATTCCTATGTCACCCATCGAATTACGTATTGTTTTCTGTAAATACTTTGAAAAAGGTGAAAATAAGATAAGGGTGTGACTTTTATTCAAGATATGTGTTATATGTGGTGGTGTGGGTAGGTTAATATAATTAGTTGCTTGCTTCAAGTTCAATATAGCTCATGAATATATGTACATAATACATGAATTTGAAGCAAGTAATGATAGTTTTGGCCAATCAGTGCCACCACACATAGCACAAACGCTAGATGAGTGCCACACAAACCATATATTCATGAGTGTGAAGAGTTTATGAAGATGCTAGGATTATTTTAATTTTCTACTTGCTCCAAATACAATGCAATTTATCAACATATGTAGTACATTACATATACATTAATTCTATTACTTAGTATACATGTTGACGAGCTCCACTACATTTGCATACATAGCATAGAGGCGGGATGAGCATCAATTAGACCATTTATTTATGAGTAAGTTAAAAAATTTATTTTCATTACAATGGATTTGTATTTTATTTTCTTATTACAAATTTATTCCAGTAATATGAAGAGCACCAAAATGATATGCGAAGAGCGCCAAGGTATAAATATAATATACTATAGACAAAAATTCGAACTTGTCATTATGAGAATCATACAATTTCATTAAACATGAACATATCTTAGTGCTTCTCATGATATAACATGACATCGATATCATATAACATGTCATCTCATGTTCTATCGTATCATTAAAAGCATCAAGTTGATATGTTCATATTTAATGAAATTGCATCATTCTTATCATCATCATCATCGTTATTATCATATTTATCTGTTTATTTGATTGTTTAACTGAATCTTGTTTTCCATGAGTAAGTTAAAAACTTTATTTCCATTATAATGGATTTGTATTTAATTTGCTTATTACAGATTTATTTTTTTTCACTACATAAAGGAGTATGAAGAGCACCCAGTTGAGTGATTTTTTGTAGCTAGTTTTTGTAGACATATGAAGATCATAAAATAATTTGATCTAATATGTAACTCCATGTAATTGAAAATAGGGGATGAACACATGCTTGGAGGTTGCAAATACACATATGTTAATTGAATCTTATTTGCTATGTCTGTATTCTTTTCAAGTTCTTTTTGTTTGGATGCCCCCTCCTTGAAAGAGCTTAGTCGTTATTGAGTGTTGGGTGAGAGTGTCGATTGTAAATTTAACCTTGACGTGTGGGTGCTGTTGATACTTGGTTCGTATCGTGGGCCATCCTGATAGTTGATTGCAACCCTTAGATTGGGAGTTAAGTTTACTAACCTTGGGCATTTTGGCTCTTTTGAGACTTCAATAATTATCTAATAATATAGGTTTTAGATTCATGGTTATTAGTTATAATTATATTGCATCAATTGTATTTGTATTTTTAGGCCAGTCTGTAGAATTTATATCGAATAATATAACTTTTAGATATAATAATATCCAACAAAACTTCTGTCAAACAAAATAAAATGTATATTTTTTTAAAAAAAATTGTCCACTTTTTAGACTAGTTATGAAATTACCTGGTCTAAAGAGTGGGAAATTTTTTTATTATAAATTGAAAGTTTTTAAGACTAGTTGCAAGTTCAGTCTTAATAAGAACAGACTTTTTAAATCAGTCAATACAACACCAGACCTAAACCTGGTCTAAAAGGCCTTTTTCCTAGTAGTGTTTATATTTTGGTTATCTTTAATTACGTGTCTTTTTTGCATACACTATATTGCAGGCTTGAAGTGTTTCTAAAACAATAATTTTATAAGAGTATTTAAATTTAAATATTCAGTTGTTCCTTTTTAAAGTTTATATAATTTAAATTCATTAGTTTTACGTGGTCATAATTTGATTATTATAGGAATCAAGAGTATTTTTTGTTAATCATAGGGATTAATCTCCTCCAGGATACATCTGGATTCTGGACAAAGATTCTCTTAATTAATACTACCTCCAGTTTTAAATGTAGGACCTACTTCTACATGACAAATTAAGTCTTACAATAAGTCCTACATTTAGAACAGATGAGTAATATTTATTCTATATGTGAAGAAAACTCCACTATACAATCACTTAAAAAAACTAGTTTAGGATTCTTATGAGACGACTCTGCTCACATATTAGTTCATATAGCACAAAGTCACTAAAACTATAAGCCAATCCAAGCACCCAGTTACCAATATAATCAATCCTGAAATATTAAACAAGTTTGGAGTTTGAACAGACAATAGTGTGAAGAGGCATTTGATGTGTCAATGTCAACACTTTGCGTCCAAGTTTTTGCATTAGAAATTTTGGTGCTTGGAAAGAGAAGGCTCTATTATGCCCACCCGCGTTAATTACTATGTTTTCGTGTGATTGTTTTTCTCAAACAACGATTTGAAATATATAAAATCAATTAATCAAGGAGACGAAAAGTATCATCCTATGTCATAATCTCATCACCAAGCGTCATATATTATTAACGTTTTGTGTATTTCTTTTTCAAAATCAACGTAAGGAAAAACCTCAAGTCAAACAACTAAATGAATATTTTCTTTTATATATAGTAACAATAATAATATTTTTATTTCATGCACTTATCATGCATATCCAGACCTGATTCACAAAACTAAACTAATTCATTCAACTTAGGTAATCTTAAGTTCAACGAAACTCTGTATTATTTTCCTAAAATTATATAACTCGTGGGAATGGAAGGAGCAAAACCAATATTTTTAATCATCACTCATTCTCTCCTATGTGCATTACTCCTTCAATCTGATTCTAAATATATGAGCTAAATAGCTAAGTTAAAGATATTTAATATAATTAGTCAGTTATAAAAATTGTGTATCGGTTTTCCTAAAGTACTACTTCCAATCATTTGCATGTAATACTCCATCAACAAAAATATAATAATAATAAAATCAATCAATAAGGAGAATTTAAAGAAAAATTACATATTTAAAAACGTAAGTGAATTGATATCTTATGTTTAATATCAAAAGTAGCCTATATACTAGCTCTTATATTTAAGATAGGAGAGGGTATAAAACACGAGAAAAAAAAACAGAGAACAAATTAAATCATCCACTATATGTTAAAACATAGTTATATCAGTATTAGTTTACTGACTATTAGAACAACGTCTAAAAAAAAGTTGGGGCTTCAACAAAGTTGAAAGCAAGGACAGGAAATATGTCAGGTGGCTAAAAAGAGAGAATCGATTTGGACGAAAAAGATAAAACTTGCGTCGTGATAAGGAGGAAAACCTCCATTGATATTTGATTATGCTCAATTCAGGAAGACATATATGCGTGGTACTCTATTTTATAGCACAAGATTGAAAGATTCTTCAATAATTATTCATAGAAAAAAATATTAAAAAGGTTCATATAATTAATTAAACAACAAACCGACACCGAAAAGTACATATAATAATACAACAACAAACAACAAGTGGAACTTTTCAGTTTTCATCGACTTACCATATAAAAGGAATCTTTCATGACCAACAGAACCTTAAAAATAAAAGAAATTGAATTGGTAATAGCCGTATATGTTTATATATATAAGCAAAAAAGACTTTTTGAAAACAAAGAGGTATTTGAAAGTTGAAACCCATGCTTGCCCCCTACCACTTGAAGTTTAAGGCCTCGCCACCACTCAGTCTGAATCTTCTAGGGCCTTTTGCTTTCTGTGTATCTCCATATGAGACATTTATGATTTACCGATTTGAAAGCATCTTCCATTCTATTTTTTTTCCTGTTAATTTCGTCCAGAAAATTATATAAAAATATTAACATCATACATAGTTGCAATTTTTTAAGTTAAGAGATTGTAGAAGTTACGTATCAGATAGTGAGACAAAATCTTAGCACAACACTACCAAGTAATCTATTCGATCAACATATAGCTAGTTTGACTTCAATTTTAAAATACTCTTTTTGTCTTTAATATAAGACCTAATTGAAGAGTTAATATTAGTCTTAAATGTAAAATCTATTTCACATAATTTACACAAAGTTTCTAGATTGTTACACCCTTATCTTATTCTCACCTTTTTTTAAAGTCTTTGCAGAAAACGATATGCGGTTCGGTGGGCAATACAGGAATAGCAGAAATATATTGTTATTATGTGCATAATTATAGAGATTCCCCATAGAGGTTCGTACATAATAATTACAAACCTTGTAGTTGCACAGGGCTCTGGGGTATCTAAACTCATCCTAGTGAAATGGAGACATATTTCCATCTTCGTTCCAACACTACATTCCTCCTGTATAGTTCTCTTCTATACCTTTAGTACACTTCTTATTTTCACCTGTCCAATTGTTGGTAGGGGAGGGTGAGATTCGGGAGAATCTCAGTAGAAAACAGATACCATAATGCATGCATGATAGACGCTATATGCATGACATGTTAGCTTTAACGAGATGCATGCCCCTTAATGACATTTCTGCATGTTCAATGTCTCATGCAACAAACTATGGCCACAGTATAAACAGAAATAGAGCTTCATTTATTCAAATATGCTCTACACAGTCAAGTAAAGTATAATATCCCAATTAAGGATTAAGGGCTAATGACTTTGAGATAAATTGTAAGTGTGTAATTAAGCACTTTTGGGATTTATGTGATGTGAATTTGGTATAAATGTGTGTGGTACTTAAGATCAAGGGTTGAGATTCATTGTTTATGGGTTGGAATCCTATGCTTTGCGGTTGTGTGAGCTCATTGGGGGAGTGAATAAGATGCTGACATGTGGCATGGTGGTGGCCATGGGATGTGGCACTAAGTGACAAAAAGCCACTTTTCTCTCTCCCTCCTCTCTCTTTTTTGGTTATGTGTTGGGAAAGGGAAAGGAAACATTGCATCATCATCATCTCCCTCATCATCTCACCATCTCTCATATTCTCTCTCTCCTTGCTCCATTTCCGGCTCTCAAGCAAGGAAGAGGAATAAGGAAAGCTTTGATTTTGGGTAAGCAATGATCTTCTTAAGCTCAAAGCCTCTTCTCTAATATTGTGCACTTGATTGAGAACTTTATTGTGGTGTTTTCAGAATTTTGAATAGTGGAGGTTTGTGTGTTAGGCAAAATTTGAAAGTTTGAGAATCAAGATTCTGGATTTAGCAAAGTAAAGAGGTAAGCCTTTAGTGCATTTTGATATATTGTTTATGATTTTTGGATAAGTTTGTGAAAATCTGGAAATTTGCCCTAGTTTATGCCTATTTTTGGATATATGAATTTCATTGTGATTGATGTTGGAAATGGTCTATTGTGAAGTCATTTGAGTATTGGATATAGCTTGGAAGTTTGGATTTAAGTTGAATGAGATTGGTGTATTGTGTGTCATAGAGACCCAAAGGCATAAATTGTGGTAGAAAGAGTTTTTGGAATGTTTTGGAAGTTGCTAATGTGTTCCTTAGGCATGGTTAAGTGTGTTTGAGCTTTGTGAGAAGTTTGGGAACCATTGGGTATGATTTTAACCATATGGTATTTTCTGTCATTTGCTGCGTTTCTGATCTCTGATGCACAACACTCGAGTGAGGGAAGATCATGCTCGAGTGCTGCATGTATTTTTCCCTTTCTGCGTTGTGTTTTTCTGGGTTTGCTTGAAGTGAGCTCGAGTGTACTTCTTTATTCGCGAGTGAAGTTGATGATCATGCTTGAGTGAGCTTGGGTTTGCTCGAGTGATGGTGTGAATCTAAAGTTAGGGCTGTTCTCGGGTTGTCACTCGCTGGCCATTGTTCAAGAGTATTCTTTGACACTCGCAAGCATGGCCGTTTCATCCGAGCATTGAAGGGTATGCTTGAGTAGCTTGTCCCTCTGATGGTTCCATGTGCTCTCGGGTTGACACTCGTTGTGTTGCACTTTCGGGGACTCGAGCATATTTGGAGTCGTCACCCGAGTGCAAAGTTTCATGCTAGAGGGATGTGAGCATTTTCTGGCCATGAGGGTTGCTCACTGTCAAACACTCGCGAGTGAGAGCCGTTCTCACTCGGGCATGCGTGTCTCATCACTTGAGTGAGGTCAAATTTACTCGAGTGAGCCAACCAAAAATTACTGTTTTGTCTTCGAAAAGGGGTCTTCAGGGTAGTTTCTCCTAACACTTTAGGCATATGTTTAGGCCTCTAATAGTCACCTAAAGAGTGCTAAATGATAACCAACTTAGAGTATTATGAAATTAAGAACTTGGAAAAGAGATTAACCGGTTGTCCCTAATTTGGTATAGGATTTGATATCTGTCGGCCTCGTGAGACCACGGTACCGGAGCCAGTCACGAAAGATACAGGCAGTGACTCTTTCTTTATACCTTATGTGATACATTGTATGTGTGCTATATCATTGGTTTGTAATGGATTTGAATGCTGCAATATTTGTGAAATTGTGAAAGTGCCGCTATACCAATAGTCCCTGAGTCGCTAACAACGGTTCGGGTAAGGGCTGTATGCCTTCCCGGTGGTAAAAGGGGATGAGGTTAGGGTGTGATATATGTGATTATGTGGGCCGAAAGGCTAATTGTGGGCCAAAAGGCTATATGTGAGCCTTAAGGCTATTCGTATGCACTGCCATACCAACAATCCCTGAGTCGCTAACAACGGTTCGGGTTAGGACGGTGTTCCTTCCCAGCAGTAAAAGGAGATGAGGATGGAGTGTGATTTGTGTGTTGTTGATATGTGATGATTTGTTTACATGCTATGTGATTACGTGTGGTATGAATGATTTGTTACTACTGGGATTCTTTAGAATCTCACTCTTTCCAAATGACTAACATTTTCAGACAGGGCGAGTGGCTCGAAAGGGAAGCGAACAACTAGGAGTAGTTAGGATTACTCTAAGACTTTAGTGTTTGTTGGTTATCTATTTTGGTTTGGGATTACCATTTGTATATAAGATGTAAATGTTAAATGTTGGATATGTAATCCCCATTTTTGGGAACTCTAAACCCATATTGTATATATGCAAGTAACCCGGGGTTTGCTAGGATTTTAGTTACGTACTCTGATGTTATTAATGTGATTTGGTTTCTCAAGTAATTATATTCGAATATGAATGTGAGACCAAGATGAATTATGATTTTGAACCGTTTTTCAGGAAACCCCATCTCTTAGATGAGGGATTTTAATTTATTATTTTGTCTTATCGGTCTCTATTTCACTTAAATTTTATAATCCGGATATAATTACCATGAGGGGGTTACATAAAGCACTCACATACATTACTACGCAAGCAAAGATATCAAATACATGCAGGAGAGGTAAATCCCCTACGTCAGCCCTTTTTGATCCTTAAGTAAGCTCCTCAAACTTCATGCCTCGTAATGCGTGCCAACCCCTCAGGCTCTCAATTTGGTCCTAAAATGTTAAATGTATAATTTAGACATTTCCATAGTGTTTCTTATGCTTATATGAGTCTATATTGAAAAATTACTAAAATACCCCTGGGGACTCGGCTCAGCCCTGTTGTACCAGGTCCTACCATACTTTTCTCAAAATTTTGAGCTATCAAATCAAAGCTTAGGATATTTACTTTCACCTTGTAAAATTTCATATTTTGGCCATCATTTGGTCATCCAAAATCACATGATAAACTCATTGTCTCATAGGAAATTTTCACTGGAGCATAATCAATTTCTCCAAAATTTACCCTTCCATTTTATTAATTGCCACAAACAATTCCAAGGCATATTGGAGAATAAAATTTAGGTTGTTACATAGACAATTAGAAAAAATTCCTCTACCAACAAAGCTCATTTAATCTTGCCTACATTTTTATATTTATAGAAATAATTTTTCTGTGTCTTTTTTTCTTTTCTTTGTTTGTTTTTTGAGGAGGGCAAAAATTTTTGAAAACTACATAGATCTACATAGTAACCCACATTTTTTATCAAACATAGTAACCCATATTTCATGAATAAGGTGTTATGCAGTTTATTTTACTCCCTCCGTCTTTTATGTATAATGTGTTTTTCGCCATCATGTTTTCAACTGTTTTAACACATATATTATTAAAAGTTAGATATTCAATTAAAATGGTATAGAAGGATGTCAACAATACATTTTTGCCATAGCTTATTTCCAAATCATAATTATTCTTTGGGTTAAAGGGCAAAATTGTCCCAGAAGTTTCGACCAATACGGGCATTAATAACTAAGAAATTTTCAAGGGGGCAATTTTGCCTTAAAAGTTTAAAAAATTGGGCATTTTGCCTTTCCCTAACAGATAAAAATGATCAATTATTAGTTGACTGGCTATACTAAGGTGGCATACCCACATATCATCCATGTAATCTTTTTTTTTTGTTAAAGGGTATTTTTGCCTCGAAAGCTTGCACAAAGGATCCGTTGGCACCAGGAAGTTTTTCGAAGGGGCAATAACGCCATGGAAGACACATATTTCTTTTTGACTTTTTCATATCTAGGACACCACCATCAAGCACCAAACGATCAAATAAATTAAAAAAGCAACAAAAATAAAGAGCCCATAAATCAAAACACTATATATAAACAGGGAAACCTATAAACCATAAACCAAAAGACTCAAAATCAAAAGAAAAACTAAAAATCTTCAAGTCTAGAAAAAGCAAACGAAGATTTAGGTTTAGAAAACTATCAGCTATAATAAAAGGAAATAGAGAATATAGAAGAGGAGGGAGTCACTCATTGGGAAAATCTTATAAATATGTTCAATGAAGCATACCCATATCTTTTGTCCCACCGATGACAGATATAAGGGTGCTTCATAAAACAATTTTGTGAAGAGTTTTTTGATGAGTGACCTTCCCTTCTTCTATCTTCTCTGTTTTTCTTTCGTTACATCTTCTAGTTTCCTACACTCAAAATTTTGTTTGCTTTTTTGGACTAGGGGTTTTTCTTTTCATTCTATATTTGATTTTGAGTTTATGGCTTATGTGTTTCTCAAGTCACATATTTGGTTTTGATTTATAGGTTCTTGATTTTTGTTAATTTTCAGTTTATTTGATCGTTTGGTGCCTGATGGCGGCAACCTAGATATGAAATAAATCAACAAAAAATCTATGACTCTCATGGTGTTATTGCCCCCTCAAAAAATTTTTTGGTGCCTATAGCACTTCCATAGAAACTTTTGGCACAAAAATGTCCTTTAGCCAAGATAACGTGGATACCACGTAGGCAAGCCACCTCAGCATAGCCGGTCAACTAATGGTTGACCATTTGCATTTGTTAGGGCATGGCAACATTGCTATGTTTTTTAAACTTCCGAGCAAAATTGCCTACTTAAAAACTTCTTGCTGCCCAGTGCTTATTGACAAAAACTTTAGGGGCATTTTTCCCTTTAACCCTTATTCTTTTGCCCATTTTCAAGGGCTTAAGAGATAAAATAGGCCAATTATTAATTAAAAATATACCACTCTAGTCCTTATTACAAGTACATTCTAACTAATTATCACACATCAAGAAATGACAATTAACTCATTAAATATATCTTAGATTAATAAAATATTTCATGTTTACTAAAAGTGGGTTTGGGTTTTCTCATTAAATATATCTTATGTCCACCCTTAGATTGAAAAAAAATAGATGGTGTAACACCTCAAATTTTATTCCCCAATATGCCTTGTAAACATTTGTAGCATTTAATGACATGGAAGGGTGAGTTTTGGAGAATGTGATTATGCTGCTAGTAAAAACTTCCGGTGAGGCAGTGAGTTTGTCATGCCATTTTGGATGACTAAATGATAATAAAAAATTATGAAATTTTACAGGATGAAAGTAGACATCCTAAAATTTAATTTGATAGTTATGAGTAATTTTTGGAGCTTTGTACAAAAAATTATGGATTTTTGAATTTAACTGAGGAAAACTGTCTATTTTCCAAAACAACATCCAAAAACTTAAATTCTGGGAATTTTGTGTTTCTAGTCGGCTAAAGGCTATATTTTTCAACAAAACTAGATTCATTAAGGGTTCTATAACCTTTAAATTACTTCAATTCAATGTCTACAAATTAATCTATGATTTTTCAAAGTTTAGGCAGAAAATCTGCCAGAATTGCCACAAATCCGAAAATGAAGAAAACAATGTGATGACAATCTTGTAAATATAAGATAAATGGAGAAAATCCAATTGGGCTAATTGAAGGACCCTCCTAGGCATTTTTTGCTTGTAGAAAGATAGGGGAGGAATTAGTTTCATCTTAGTAGGCTTTATGACAACATTTACTTAGAGAAAAAATTGTGTACATAAAGTCAAAATTATAGGAATTTATGAATTTAGAAAGTTAAGGGAAATTGGGATATTTTAAAACTCATTCCCCTCATCTTGTTCCCTTTATTTCTGACAGCCATAGAGAGAGCGAGAGAGAGAGAGAGAGAGAGAGAGAGAGAGAGAAGGCTTCAAGCATTTTAGAGAGAAAGAGGAGGAAAACACACAAGGTAAGCTTGATGATCTTGGTCTTTGGCATCCAAATTAAGGTTTCGGCCAAGAAGGGAAGAGCAAGAAGAAAGCAAAGGTGACTACCTGAACTTCAAATTATTGTTGTTGTTGTGCTGCTGCTGTGGTTGGTTTAAAAAGTAGATTTGTGGATGATTTCTATGATTTGTAAATTTGGGAAAAGGATGAATCCTAGTTGTTATGCTGCCCAAATCTAGTCTAAATCATGGTTAGGATGTAATTAAATAGTTACTAAAGTGATTAGGAGTAGAAAGGAGTAAATCTGTAGAGTCAGAATTGAAAACCCCCTACTTTTCTCGGAGAATCCTAAGTTTTGGCCAGAGCTAGATGGAGGGGTTAGAGTTGGATTTTTTATAATATGATGATTCCATTGCGTTCATGAGGGGAAATTAGATAGGGTTACTATTGAACACTTTTTCAGAAAAGCCCTAAAAAGCAAAAATACCAAAACACCCCAAAACCTTAAGTTAAGGGCTACCAAGGGCATTTTTGTCTTTTGACAGTGAATTTGGTAATTCTGAGGCTGAGAATGATTCCTTGGACAAAAATATGTTAGAATAGCCTGGGTCAAAATTTCAGGAAAAGTACGGTAATTTTTCACTACAGGCTTATATAACCACCAAAAACACTTTGAAAGTGTTTAAATTAGTACATGAATGGGTTTTAACCTAATTCTTGTACATTTGAAATTTTATGACCCAATTGATAGCCAAGCTATGACATGAACTTCGAGGCACACTTTACGAGGTGAAAAGGGTTAAGGTAGTAACTCTTTCTCTCATATACTATGTAATTGTTTATATGCTTTATATATGCCATTTACCATAATATGTATGATGCATAGTGCCTACGGGTACGCCGAACATAGTTCCTACAATTACACTGAACATGATCGAACATAGTGCCTACGGGTACACTGAACATGACCGAACATAGTGCCTACAGGTACTCCTAACCGAATTATAGTACCTACGGGTACACTGAATTATGCCCAGTCTATGGTCTTGGGCCCAGCTGAAGTACTGAACGAGTAAGGGTTGCAACAGTGGTTGACTCTAAATGTTTCCTGTAACCCCCTTCCAACCAAAGGTCGAGATTAAGTTCATAAATATGTGATTATGTGGAATTAGAGACCATAAGATGATTTAGGACTTAATAAAATTTAATTTCCCAAAATCAGGGTTTTCAAAAACCTTTCTAAACTTATTCAACAATGGTCTCATATTCATATTTCAATTACACAAATAGCCTGTACAGTACGATTTCATCCATAAATATCATAGTACAATGTAAATTCCTGACATACTCAGGTTCCATTAATCGAATAAGGGTTTTCAGGGCACAATACCCACAAACAGTTTCCTATAACAAGGGGATTACACAAATACTATTTAATGATCCAAAACATACATGTAATTCCCAACAAAATATCCAAATAATTTGTACATGATAACCAATTATCCAAAATAAAACTCCTATCCCGGAGCTCTATCTGCTCTTCGTCACCTGCTTCTCTTTGGAACCACTAGCCCTGTCTGAAATTATGTTTTTGGGAGAGTGAGATTCTAAGGAATCCCGTAGTGTCAAATCACTCATAGTATGCACAACCACAAAGTATGAAAGCAAATAATCACACAACACATAGCAACTATAAAAGCCCTAAAGGGTTGAAAGAATTATCCCAAAGATCCCCTTTTAGAAGCATAAGAACTGATTTTTCACTGTTTCACTCGAGTGAAGAAGGCCTCACTCGAGTGATGATGGACTTGCACTTGTGTACGAAAGCACACTTGTGCGAGTGCTTGACAAAAAGCACAGATAGCGGGGAGAAACTGATCATTGCACTCAGGTGATAGACTTAATACTCGAGTGACATTCTCACTCTCACCCGAGTCCTAGAAAGTGGAGCACCAGAAGTGATTACCTGAGAGCAGAAAGAAATGGCAGAAACCAGAATTGATCACTACACTCGAGCATAACTCAATTTACTCGAGTGATAGCCTAATGCTCACCCGAGTCCCCCAAAGTGAGGTTCAGGAAGTGCTCACCCAAGAGCACAAGAACTTTCAAAAGAGAGCAACACTTTAGCATGAACCTTGGCACTCGAGTGATGGCTTAACACCCGTGAGTGCTAAGACATACTCTTGAGAAATTGGCTGTGTGTCACAATCCAAGACGTGAGTTCATAGTATTAAATACACCTTCACTTGAGTGAGACATGGTTCACTCGAGTGATAACCCGTGACACTCACAAGTGAGACAACACTTTTGGACTTTGAACATGGAAGTGCGGGTGAAACACTAACAGGAAAATGAAGATACCCTGCTTTACTCGAGTGAGACAACATATCACTTGAGTGAGCCATATCAGACCCAGAAACACAGCAAAGTTTGACAGAACTTTTCAGATATTGCCCAGGTAATTCCAATGATCCCAAATACCAAACCAAAGCTACCCCCATATAAAATTGCACAAGGAATCCAATAGAACCATCAAAACTACCAACTTCCTGTTCTATTATCATGCTTTGGTTTTTGACCACATTCAACCCCAAAATCCCAAACTTCTAAAATATGCCAAACTCAACATTTTAACCTCAAACCAATTTTATCTATCCAAAACACATCACCAAGCACCATTTCCATGACCACAACATGCCAAACTACCAATGACCCTAATCCAACAAAAATAGGCCAAAAATTCCAGAAATTCAAAACTTCATCATTTGGCATAAAACATAGATAGAAAGGCTTATCTTACTTACCTCAATAACTTTCCTAAAGAGGTTCCTGAATTCTCCAAACTTTAATTTTCCTTGAAGGCACTAACCAATACCAATAGACAATCTATAACCATCAAAATAAAGCCCTCAACCCAAGGAACAACATTAAAGAAGTGAATTTTGGCATTAGAGGTCATTTATTCACCTTAAATCAAGCTTTTCTTCTTCCCCCTTAAGCTTCCATGTCTGTTGAAATTGAGAGAGAAAGAAGAGAGAGATGAGAGCTTGAAGATGAAGATGGAATGATGACTTTTCCCCTTTGCCCATACCTCTTCCACTGAATTAGAGGGAAGAAGAGAGAGAAAATAATTTTAAAATCCCTCTTTGACTTTTATATGCCCTCTCTCATCACAATGACTTGCCACTTGTCAGATTTTTATTTGCCCTTATAAAGCAAGTAACTAATTTAGTTACTCTAATCACTCCATTAGCCATTTAGTCACACATCTCATTTCTTTTTAGTTAGCAATTAATTTCCCCATTAATCACTGACTAATTAACCAATAATTTTCCACTGATTTTGGCACATTTACCAAAATTGCCACAAAACACAAAATAATTCAATCTTTAATTCACAATTAATTCTCAATAATTATCATTAGCCTTTAATCAAAATTTGGGGCATTACATTTCTGACCAAACCGAATTATGTGTTATTGAAATATTACTGTATGTGGTATCTGGCATATTCAGTATTGCATTTTCTATGATCGATTGTCTGTTACTACTAAGATTTATTTGAATCTTAAATAGAAATATTCCAGCAGCTCTAAAGGCAAGGTGATAGACACGGGAAGCTGATGGGTGCGAATCCTGAGACAAAGATGGTGGTTATATATAGTTTATTTTTGGATATTTTAGGGGGAAGCCGGTAATGTAATCAAATACATTGTATCAATATATCAGTATATTTATACTATTCTTGTGTTGCTCACCGAACTATGTGCAAGCACTCTGAAAAATGTGAAAACAAGATAAGGGTATGACATTTTGGTATCAGAGCCCAAGCGGTTCTAGCAGAGTGGCAGTTCCAGCAACAGGATAGTATATTGATATGGTATTGATTATACAGTGATAGACTATATACACGAAAGAGGGTACTAATCCTTCTAGTCGGTGAATCAGCCCTGAACGATTTTGGAACACTTGAGGGTAGCATGTAGTGTAATACTGGGAGAAGATTGATATTTTCGAGAGAGGTCTAACTGAATGCTTTTGGGACTTCATGGAGCACATTACGGATATGGTTTGGCGGTACATCTACAGCGAGTGATGTGGGGCCTAGTCATTATATTTTGGGTGAGTGGAGGTAGCCGGTAAATCTTTTGAACTGAGAGTAGTCTTAGGCTACCGGTGGTCAGGAGTAGATAGAGTTGGTATCTGCATTTTAGCACGGGCACACAAAAGTTAAGCGTGCTTAACGCAGGAAAATCTTAGGATGGGTGACCCCCTAGAAAGTTGAGTTGGTAATGTCATGGATGTTAGATATGAATAGTTTTGATGATGTCAAATATAGATGTCAAATATGAGCAAAAAGTTTGTATAATATACTTATCTTCCACATTGACTAACTACCATATTTAATGTTGTATATCTTGTAGATTAGTCATAGACATCATTGTGGGTTGATGTTATAATGCCTCATATGTGGAGAATGATCTCAAGAAGAAAATCAAGAGACAAGGGATTGAAGAAAGAAGGCATTGCAAGAACTAATAGGAATATTAAGCAAAGATTGAAGAAGATTGAAGATATTCATCAAGAAGATTGAAGTTGGGTTATGAAGAATGATCATCAAGAGGAAAAACAAGAAGAAAGAGATTAAAGAAAGAAGAACTTGCAAGATTACATGAGAATATCAAGATTCAAGCTCCTAGAAGTGATACCGGAGGTTTCTATGATCATACGGAAGTTGGAATGGGTCAATACGAAGCTAAAATGATGTATACGGAAGCTATGGTACCTTTGGGGATGATTACCCGAGTAATCACTCGAGTAATATGGCATTGTCTGATTTTGGAGGTGTTTACTCGAGGCCTTACTCGAGTAATCTGCCGGGTTATTTGATGAATTACTCGAGGCGGCACTTGAAGTAAATGGGACTCTGTTTTTCGCGCGGTAGAACAGAGGTTCGGTATTTTGATGATATCTCTCCAACCACATGTCGGATCGAATCGCAACTGGTGGCATATGAAACTATACTTCTAACACGAACTTTTGACACCAAGATCACATTCAAATGAGTTCAGATGAGGGAGATATGATCTGTTGAAGTTGACTCATGAATCACCGTCATATTCCAGGACAAGCTTCGGTAGTTTGGACATAACTCTCAAAATACATATCGGATGGAGACGAAAACGGTGCCATATGAAAGAAGACTCAAAGAGCTTTCCATGGATATATAATTTGTCACATTTGAAGCTATATCCTAAGAGCTATGACTTCTGGAAGTTGCTACTCGTGATTTCAGGATTGTCTAAGTACAGGAGATACTCTTTGGATCATAACTTTCTGTACACAACAAGTTTGGAGTTGATTCTTATTGCATTGAAATGTAGATAATGAGGGCTTTCCGATGATATATAATTTGCCATGTTTCGAGTCAAAATCAAGAATTCACTTGAAGGCACTACTCGAGTAACTGGTTGAAAACAAAAGACTTTACTCGAGTAGGTACTCGAGTAATCAGATAGAAAACTTCTAGTTGCTCTCGACCTGCCAACGTTACTCGAGTAAGTACTCGAGTAACCATGTAGGTCACTTGCAGTTGCTCTCGGCATTTTGTACGACTGCTAATGTTACTCGAGGAGGTACTCGAGTAACCATGCGAAAACTTCAAGTCACTACTGGAGTAAATCACTGTACATGAAGAGTTATTTAGACGAAAACTTCAAGTCACTACTGGAGTAAAGCACTGTTTAGACGAAAACTTCAAGTCACTACTGGAGTAAATCACTGTACATGAAGAGTTATTGACGAAAACTTCAAGTCAGTACTGGAGTAAATCACTGTACATGAAGAGTTATTGACGAAAACTTCAAGTCAGTACTGGAGTAAAGCACTGTGCATGAAGAGAAAACTTCAAGTCACTACTGGAGTAAAGCACTGTGCATGAAGAGAGAACTTCAAGTCACTACCCGAGTAAGCTGTGAAGAAACTTGATGTTTACTCGAGTAAGTACTCGAGTAATGCTTCCCAGAAAAACAGAACAGCGTCCCGAAGATTCTGGAAATCAATGGAATGATCATATAACTCATTCTTCTTGCTTCTAATCACTCTAATACTTCATTATATTAGTGATTGATGTATTTTTCCAGGAATACAATGAAGATATGATGTGAAAAGTCAAAAGGTGAATTTACGGAAGCTAAGCGTCAACGTTCACAACGGCTAGTTTTCAAATTGAAGAAGCCACACTCCAACGAATATATTATGCTCTAACGGTCATCAACCTTCATCAACTATAAATAGAAGATCATCCATAACAGAAGAGACCAAGTGTGCATACATCATCGAAATGTCAACATCCTGACATCATTGCCCATCGCACATACTCTCTGTTTCTCTACTTTCTATATCATTTACATTTAAGAGAGAGAGTTTTTGTATTATACTTCAGTGTTCATCATATACACTCTGTGAGAGAGTTTATAAACACTTTCAACTGTATTTCTGAATTGATCTCAAGGTAGAGGGACCTTGAGTGGGTTGATTTCCTTACGGGAAGCTGTAGAGAGAATCACTGGTAAGACTTTCTACTCGTAAGACTTACAAGGTGCAAGCAGTAGAGAACGTTGCTGCTCGTAAGACTTACAGTGGTGTAAGCAGAAGAGAACGTTGCTGCTCGTTAGACTTGCATAGGTAAGCTGGAGGGAAAGGTCTTCGGGATTGATCTGCTCGTAAGACTTGTTGTAAGGGGGAGTATCTTGGTGAGAACTTTGTAAAGGCTTTTCTTGTGCCTGGATTAAACAAGAAAATAGTGGATTTGAAAATCTCAGGAGGAGCCTGGGGACTGGACGTAGGTCATCGTGGATTGGGCCGAACCAGGATAAATCACAGTTTGCATATTCTCTTCCCTAAACTCTTATACTTCCAGCATATATCATTTAAATATCTAACTGTGATTTATGATTCATTACTTTCATATTTATTGCTTCCTCTAAGATGCGAAAAGAATTTCAAAGTTCTTAAGTTTTTATCTTACACCCAATTCACCCCCCCTCTTGGGTGTCAGCCGGTTCTAACAATGGAGACTTGAGGAATAGTGAATTGTCTTAAGGTTTTTCTATGACTATTGATTATCCTAATTAGACGATTTGAAGATTTCTTAGAAGTATAGAGTAATGATATAAGTATTGATTTTAATACGAAACATTTTTATTGCAGTGAGTACTATAAAAAAGGTTCGTTTAACGAGGTTATGGGAACTCAAGGCATAGTAAAAGTTTTGAGGTTTCTCCATGTTAAGCGATGATCCTTAGTAACACCATGGTGTTAAAGGTATGTATGTATTATATACGGTGCTATATGATAAGTGGTGATTATACCGCTTATTAATCTTAGAGGATCTGATATGATGATACTGAAGGTTGATGATAGGCCTGAATTAGATCTAAGCTAAAATAGTGATTAGGTAAAAATGTGAATCAGGTTGAACTATAGTTCTGAGACATGATAGAAGTTTGGACCTTGTGAACCTTGTGGATAGTGTTGAACCTTTAGTAATGTTTTGAGGATAATACCTAAATACCATAGAGGTTAGAATAGGCATTATTGATCATGGGATATTTTAACACTCATTCCCTTCATCTTTTTCCCTTCATTTTTAAGAACCATAGAGAGAGAGAGAGAGAGAGAGAGAGAGAGAGAGAGCTTTAAGCATTTTAGAGAGAATAAGGAGGAAAACTCACAAGGAAAGCTTGATGATCTTGGTCTTTGGTTTCCAAAATTGTGTAATACTTGCCCTATGCTTCCCTTCTCCATGATTTAAGGTGTTAGGAAGAAAAAATCTCCAAGTTTGGCGGTTAGGGTTTTATCCAAGAAGGGAAGAGCAAGAAGAAAGCAAAGGTGTCTTCCTGAACTTCAAATTATTGTAGTTGTTACTGCTATGTTTGGTTTAATCGGTGGATTTGTGGATGATTTTTATGATTTGTAAATTTGGGAAAAGGATGAACCCTACCTGTTATGCTACCCAAATCTAGTTTAAATCATGGTTAGGATGTAATTAAATAGTTACTAAAGTGATTAGGAGTATAAAGGAGTAAGTTTGTAAAGTCAGAATTGAAAAACCCCAACTTTTTTTGGAGAATTCCAAGTTTCATCCAGAGCTAGATGGAGGGGTTAGAGTTAGTTTTTTAATAATCTAATAATTCCATTGTGTTCTGGAGGGAAAATTAGATGGGATTATTGTTGAACACTTTCAGAAAAGCCCTAGAAAGCGAAATGACCAAAATGCCCCTGAAACTCTAAGTTAGGGGCTGACAAGGGCTTTTTTATCTTTTGGTAGTAAATTTAGTAATTCTGAGGAAGAAAATGGATTCCGTGAGCAAAAAAATGTGAGAATAGCTTGGGTCAAAATTTCATATAAAGTACGGTTGGACCAGGTAAGTTGGGCCGGGTTGGGCCCCAGGGGCATTTTGGTAATTTTTCAATATAGACTCATAACCACCAAAAATACTTTAGAAGTGTCAAAATTAGTACATAAATGGGTTTTAACCTAATTCTTGCACATTTGGAATTTTAGGACCCGATTGATAGCCAAGCTGCGATATGAACTTCGATGCATGCTTTACGAGGTGAAAATGGTTAAGGTAGTAACTCTTTCTCTCATATATTATGTAATTGTTTATATCCTTTGTGTATTCCATTTACTATAATATGTATGATGCATAGTGCCTACAGGTATACCAAACATAGTGCCTACGGGTATACTGAACATGACCGAACATAGTATCTACAAGTACACCTAACTAAATTATAGTACCTACGGGTACACCGAATTATGCCCAGTCTGTGGTCTTGTGCCCAGCTGAGGTATGGAACGAGAAGGGGTTACAACAGTAGTTTATTCTGAATGTTTCCAATCGAACTGAATTTTGTGTTATTGTAATATTGATGTATGTGTTATCTGACATATTCATTATTGCATTTTCTATGATCGATTGTCTATTACTACTAAGATTCGTTTTAATCTCACCCTTTTTCATAAATAAAAATGTTCCAGCGGTAACTAGCGGCTCTAAAGGCAAGGTGGTAGACACAGGAAGCTGACTGGTTCAGATCCCGAGACAAAGATAGCGGTTATATGTAGTTTATTTTTAGATATTTTGGGGAGGAAAATGGTAATGTAATCAAATACATTGTATCAATATATCAGTATATTTACGCAAGTTCTATGTTGCTCACCAAATTACGCGCAAGCACTTTGAAAAATGTGAAAATAAGATAAGGGTATGACAGATGGCTCAGATTTAATTTTTTATAAAATTATTATTATAATAAATTATTTGAATATTATCATTTAGTATTTGAATTTGGAATTTTATTGTAATATAATCATATCTTATCATATATTGTGATTAATCAATATTATGATAAGATATTTGGGTTAGGGTTAGTTGTTTTTTCTCTCTCTCTCTCTCTATAAAGACCTATGATGTATACCCTTTTGATTGTGCAATACTAAAACTATAGGTGTACTTGACCTCAGTTTTCTCCGCATGGCATCAGAGCAGGTTTACTAAAATCCTGTCTCTTAATTTATTTTTTCTCATTTTTCTCCACAGTGTCATTTCTAGCATAAATTGACCTTCTTTTACTCTGTTTATTCTGCTACCATCTCTAGGTGCTTCTGGCTTATGCTGTTTCTCTACTACATGAACAAAAACCTGCTCCCTCAGTTTCTTTCCAATATGCACTCATATTTGGTGACTTTGGCTACTTCCAAGTGGTAATTTTCCCTTGTCACCAAGTGGTATCTCTCTTATTAAGCCATAATGAACTTTGGCTCCTTCCAAGCTTTAAATAACATGGGTGTAGATGCCTCTAAGATTAAGGATGGGGCCTTAGGCCCTTTATTTCTACTTTCTACATCTTTGAATGAGCCACAACATCTCTCTATCACTACTCACCGTTTCAATGGGAACAATTATCTCTAATGGCCCCAAGGTGTTATCATGATGTATATTGTTAGCAACAAGAAGGAGGACTATCTCAATGGTTTGGCTGCTGAGCCATATGGAACAAATCCCAAATACAAGGTCTGATATGGAGAAATGAATATGGTTAAATCATGGCTTACAAACTTTATAACACCAGACATTGGCTAGAACTATCTCTTATTCCCAACTGCTACAAAAGTATAGAAAGCTGTTAAAAGGGGCTATTCTGCTAGAGAAAATACTACCCCTATCTTACAAATTAAGGGGCTTATTCATGAATCGAAACAAGGTGGTATGACTGGCAACAGCTTGATCTCTATGACTCTTATGAGTGAAAGTGTATTAAGGATGCAACTACTTATCGCAAGATATTAGAAAAAGATCGTATCTATACTCTTATCTTGGCTATCAACCTAACTTATGATGATGTAAGAGGACATATCATGTCCACTTACCCTCTTCTTTCCTTAGATAAGGTATTTACGGAGCTTAAATTGGAAGAGAGTCGCAGGAAGTTAGTCTCTAAATCTATCATACCTCAACCTACGATGGAAGCCACTACCATGGTAACTAAAGGTTCGACAAACTCTGATTATAAAGGTAAAAAGGGGGAGTGACTAAACTGTAAGTAGGGAAGCTCAAGGAGCTTAGCCATTACAATGAATACTCACTCACCCACAAATAGTAATACTATAGGTGTCTCTTTTAATACTGTGTTGTTAGCTATGATTCAACTTATGATTAACTCTTGCTTAGCCAAGATTGATGATGGCCTGACTATTAGGTCGTGTAGAACTGCTCGAAAAGGTAATAACCCTCACAGGGATTTATGGATTATTGATTCTGGTGCCACTCACCACATGATCGGTAATTTGTCAATACTATTTGACTTCAAATATAACTCCTCACATTTTTTTTGTCAACATTGCTAATGGTTCAAAGGTAGAAATAGTAGGCTTTGGCAAGGCCAACCTTAATGATGATTTGATCCTTGATAATTTCTTTTATATACCCTCTCTTAATTGTAACTTAATTTTTGTCAGTACTATCACACGGCAATCCAAGTGCAATGTTAACTTTGATCAATTTGGTTGTGCATTTCAAGCTTTAGAGAAGGGGATGAGGATTAGCATAGCTAAGAGATGTAACAGTCTCTACTAGTTTTTAGGTTCAAAGAATTTTGCTGCTTTCTCTTCAATTTAGAATAATGATGCCCTTTTTATTGATTAGGTCACCCAAATTTTTCGTATTTAAATAAGGTGTATCCCCATTTACGTAATCAATATTCAGATTCTGTTTCTTGTGAGATTTATCAAATTCCTAGACATACTAATCCATAGTGATGTATGGTGGCCCTCAGTAGTTAAAAATGTTAATGGGGCTCGTTGGTTCCTTACATTTATTGATGATCACACGCGACTCACGTGGGTATATTTATTAAAAGAAACATATGACGCCATACATTTGTTCCAACAATTCTATACCCTAATTAATACTCAATTTTAAACTAGAATTCAAATCCTATGAAGTGATAATAGGCGAGAATTTGTTAACTCCACTATGATAACCTTCCTTTCCAAACATGGGATCATTCATCATATGTCCTATGTCAATAATCCTCAATATAATGAAATAGCCAAAAGAAAGAACCGCCATCTCTTACAGTTTGCTTAATCTTTATTTTTTGCCTGCAATATCCCTTCACATTTTTGGGGGGAAGCCATCCTTACAGTTACTCACCTCATCAATTGAATGCCATCTCGTGTTCTTTGTAACCCCGTACCTTAACAGCCGTAATAATAGTTCGAAAATGCTCTATTATGTGAAATTAGAGATCAAATGATAATTAAAAACTTATTGAAAGTCCCAACATCAAGATAGAATGCGGTCCTATAATAAAGTGGGTTTTCAAGAACTTTTCTAAAACCTATTTGATATGGTCTCATATTCACATTTTGAATATATTTAGCCTGTGCAGTTAAGTTTGATTCATACATATCAGAGTGTAACAAAAATTCCTGACAACACTTAGGATTCATTCATTTATTGAAAGTTTTACAGGGCACATTTTCCTGTTTCCAATTTCCTATATAGGGGATTACATAACACTACTCAAAATTATGACATTTACAGTATATACAATAATCCCAAAAATATTACAACCAACTACCAAAACTAAAACTCCTAGCTGGGAGCCTTAGCCGCCCTTCATCACTTGTTTCTCCTTCAAACCACTTGCCCTGGCTGTAGGTTAGTCAAAGGAAAGAATGAGATTTAAAAGAATCCCAATAGTAATGATTCACTCATAACATGTATAAGCACAAAACATGTAAGCAAATAACAAAATGCAACAAACAACGACATTCACAATAGCAGTATAACAATGACATTCACAACAGTAGTACAACAATAACATTCACAACGGTGGTACAACAACGGCATTTACAATAGCAGTACAACAATGATATTCACAACAGTAGTACAACAATAGCATTCACAACGGTGGTACAACAACGACATTTATAATAGCATTTTCCGTAATCATGGCATGACAACTTTCGCTATATTCATAATGGCATTCTTATGAAGGCTTTTGTTATATTCACACGGCATAAACAGTAGCATTCCCGTTCATCACAATTCAACCATAAGATATGCATAGAATGCTTTATACATAATATAAAAGTAAAGGTTAGTACCTTGTTCTTTCCGCTCGTGCTCTGGCATCGGTCTATCACGTATAGGGCAAATGTCAAATCCTATAAACCCTAATCAAAGACAAAAAGTTATTATCTATTCTAATACTCAACATAACACATAGGGTTAGTTATTATTTAAGACCTTTAGGTGGCTACTAGAAGCCTAAACAAATGCCTAAAGGGTTAGGAAAACCTGGACCAAATACCATCTTTTAGAAGTTCAAAAACTAGCTTTTGAGGGGTTGGTTGCTGCCCATGGATGGTCAGAAAGATTTGGACTATAGCCAAGATCCACTGCCCACGGCCAAAATCATGTTAGAAACTTTTGGGCCATGGCTAAGAACAGGTCAGAAGGTTTTGGGCCGCGGCCAAGACCTTGTTGACCGTTGCCAAGAACTTGTCAGATGCTTTTGAGCTACACCTTAGACTCCCTAGCCGAGGCCAACAACTGGCCTATTTCCTAGTTATTTTCAAATGACCATAACTTCTTGCATACTTTCAAAATGACACAAACTTTGTACCATTGGAAAGCTTGCAATATGAGCTCGAAAATAGGAAATTTTCATAATATTTTGACACCATTTACTATTTCAAATCACCATTCAAAATTGGTCCCCTGCACAGCATTTTAACTTGGTAACATTTCCAAAACTTCCAGTTTTTTGCACAAATGTTTCCAAAGGTTCCAAAACTCACAACTAACACTACTCCTACACAATTTTCCATAAGGAATCCAATATAAACATCAAAATAGACAAATTCCCATTATATTGACAAGTTCTGTTTAGACCACAACATTTCAACACAAAACCTAATTTCATCAAACTTGACATTGAAGACTCCAAACCAGTTTTAATGTCCAAAGGACACATGAAGACACCATTTGCATCACAAAACACCATGCAATTCATACAACCCTATATCACAAGAAAATCAGGGGAAAATTCCAAAATCTCAAAGTCTAAACAAGGGTCAAAACATATATATCCAAAAGGTAGTTATCACTCACTTCTTTCACTTTCCCAAACTTGTTCTCTGATTCTTCAATCTCTAACTTTTCTTGAACTCATAAAACACCTCCTTTTGAAAATCTAAAACCATAGAGATGAAGCTCTCATCAAAGTGGTCAAGATTAATGAAGAGGATTTTAGCATTTAAGGTCACCTATTAGGTTAAAAGTGCAAGAGATTACCTAAAATTCTTCTTTCTCTTTCATTCTTCCTTAGACACAAATGGAGGATGAAGAGAGAGAAAATAGGATGATGATGAAGCAGAGTTTTGGCTCCCCAAGACCTCTTGGCTGACTTTGTAAAGGAGAGGAGAGAGGGAGGAGAGTTTAAAAGTTTGACTATCATCTATGGTCCCTATAATGCCATGTCTTATGATATTGTGACCTCTTCCATGTGTATGCAACCATAGAATTATTCTCACTTATTTACTTAGTACTTAGTCTCTCCTCTTGCTCTTTAAGTTATTATTGGATTCCCTCTTCAGTTGCTGACTAATTGGCCGGTAACTTTTCTTTTTCCCATTTTGCCCTGAGTATGGCAATGCCTATTGAATCACCACTTGACACATTTTCTTATTCCATTCCCCCATTCATGCAACCTCCTTTAACTTTTAATTCAATTTAGGTTTTAATACCATAATTGAGCTCAAATACAAGGTTTAGATACTGACTACTACTCGTTCAACTCCTAATTCGCATTGTATTCTTCGAAAGTATTTGTTTGACATTAATTACATTCTCTTTTGGAGCCATTAGCCCTTAATCATATTTTGAGGCATTACATTCTTTAGTTTGATACCCCTCTTCAACTGCTTCTCGTGTCCTACCCTACCCCTAAAATCATGAATTCTTTACCCTTAAAGATTTTTGGATGCACGGCTTTTGTCCCTAATAAAAGCTCTGGAAAACTAGACCATAAGTCCAACAAATGTATCTTCCTTGGTTACTCCAACTTTCAAAAAGGTTACAAGTGTTATTTCCCTACTACAAAAAAAATGTATGTCTCCCACAATGTCACCTTCCATGAACATTCACCCTTTTATCCTAAGGCACCCATTCAGGGGGAATCTCCATCACAATAATGGATACCTCATATCCTACCTAACTTACCACTAACCATATCTTCAACTGAACCAAATCAGCCTATCTCTATACCTAATCCTCTTTATCTAACCCTTGAGCCTAACCAAGAACATGTAATGAGTGAACATGGCCCATTACCACCTAAGAGTGAAGTCATCCCTCAAGCTATGAGAGGCACAAGTTAAGAAAGGACTTAAAAACCAATGGAGACACTCTCTCGAGGCAAGGCCCTTCTAACTCACCTACTCTAAATCCTAATGTTACAAGAAAGGATGATGAATTGCCTATAGCTCTCAAGAAAGGAGTAAGGAGGTGCATTGTACACCTTCTTATACAGAACTTTGTAACTTATGATAATTTGTCTCCAAAATTATAGTCTGTGTATAATGTGTCATTGGAGAAAATTCCACTTACCTTTCATGAAGCTTATAAAGATGAAAAGTGGAAAAGGGTAGTAGAGGAAGAGCTGGGTGTACTTGAAAAATGGTACTCAGAACATTATTGATCGTCCTCTAGGTAAATTAGTTGTTGGATGTAAGTGGATATTCACTAAGAAATATAATCCTAATAGTAGTGTTAACTATTATAAAGCTAGACTAATGGCATAAGGATTTACATAGGTCTATGGAATCGATTATCAGGAGACATTTGCCCAGTAGCTAAGCTTACTACGATGAAAGTACTTATGTCTCTCATAGCAAATCTAGATTGGCCACTATACCAACTACATGTCCAGAATGATTTCCTGAATGGAGACTTGAAGATAAGGTTTATATGAAGGTTACCCCAGGACTAGATGGCAAGGTAGGTAGAAATAAGGTATGCAGATTGAAGAAATCACTGTATAGGCTTAAATAGTCTCTAAGAGCATGGTTTGAAAATTCTCACATGCAGTTAAAAGTCAAGGTTTTAAGCCATGCTAGGTAAATAATACCTTATTTGTAAAGCATAGGTTAAATGGGGAAGTTGCAGTTTTAATTATGTATGTAGATGATATCATTGTTATAAGTAATTGGGAAATTGAAACCCAACGATTTAAGGCTAGATTATCTAAAGAATTTGAGACCAAGGAGTTAGGATAGATGAGATACTTCTTGAGAATGGAAGTTACTAGAAACCAATAAGGAATTTTAATGTCCCAATGCAAGTACACCCTAGATCTCGTTGAGGAGACAATAGTGCTAGTCTGTAAGCCTGCTGCAACACCTGTGGAAGGAAATTACAAGTCAAAATTAGAAGTAAGAGATGTTGAACCTCCTCCTCCACCGGTTGATGTAGGCAGATATAAACGACTTATGGGAAAACTAATTTACTTGTCACACATGAGACCAGATATTTCATTTCCTGTGAATGTTGCCAGTCAATATATGAATGATCTTGATGAGGAACATATGATCAAAATGACTCCTAGAAAGGGCTTATTCTTCAGAAAGGGTACAATAGATTTATGCAAGTTTTTACAAATACCAATTTTGGAGGCTCTAAACAAGATAGCATACCTACTATGGGGTATGCCACCTATGTATGGGGAAACTTGGTGACCTGGAGGAGTAAGAAATAAGATGTCCTATCAAGAAGCAGTGTAGAGGCTGAACTTCGAGGACTGGCTCAAGGAATGTGCGAGGGTATATGGTTATTATTATTTGAATATTATTATTTTGTATTTGAATTTTGAATTTTATTGTAATTTGATCATATCTTATCATATATTGCGATTAGTCAAGATTATAATAAGATATTAGGGCTAGGGTTAGGGTTAGTTGTTCTCTCTCTTTATAGAGACCTATGATGTATGCCCTTTTGATTATACAATAAAATTTTTTTACCACTATGGAATTATAATAAGGACCATAGTGGTAATGCATAGTAAAGTAACCCATATTGACTACCTATAGCAACTATAAGTACCATATTATTCGTTTGGATCAAATACGTTGCATAACTACTAACAGCTCTCCAAAAAAATATATATAGTTCATAGATTTATGAATAGTGTGGAATTTTTTATAGATCTATATTGATATATTTGATAAATTTGACTCTAGGAATTCTTTCTAATGACTTCGCTTTCTAATTGAAGAGACAAAGAGATTGGTAGGGTATATATAGACAACTTTTTTTTCAGCTTCGCTAGTTTCACAAAACACTGTAGGATATTGAACTTTTATATGTAAAGTCTATGTATATCCATTTATAAATGAAATTTATGAGAAAATCACACTACTTACAAATCATGACCATGTTCATTCAGAAGACAAGATCCACACATCTACTACAAAAAAAAAGACTTTCAGCGGTAACAAAAGTCGCCACTGAAAGTTTAAAAGTCATAGCTGAAGGTTTTCAACGGTGACAAAAAGTCGTTGCCAAGAAGTTGCTATTGTGACTGTGGCTAAAAGTTTTACCGGCAATGATTTTTGTTGCCGCTAAAATGCTAAAGGTGATTTTCAGCGCGACCTTTGTGTCGCCGCTAAAACTATACTTTTAGTGGTGACTTTTGTCAATTTTTTTTTTCAAAAATTATGCTAGCGGTCAACAGCCAGTAGTCCATATCATCATCGACCAGCCGCTTTCTACATCATCATCAGGGGCCACATGTCACCTTGTCCCTCACCACCTTACCGCACACCACGTGTCGGCTATAACCCCCTTCCAATCAAGGCCAAGATTTACATTCATAAATATGTGATTATGTAGAATTAGAGAACGTAAGATGATTTGGGGCTTATTAAAATCCCTTCTTCCTAAAACATGGTTTTCAAAAAATTTTCTAAAACATGATCAACAATGGTCTCATATTCACATCTTAATTACACAAATGGCCTGTGTAGTATGATTTCATTTATAAATATCAGAGAACAATGTAAATTCCCAACACACTCGGGTTCTATTAATCAATAAAGGGTTTACAGGGTACAAATGCCCATAATCAGTTTCCTATTCTAGGGGATTACACAATTACTATTCTATAATCTAAAATATCATGTATAATTATCCAAATTGATAACCAAAATCCAAAATAAACTCCTATCCTGAAGCTCTAACTGCCCTTCATCACCTGCTTCTCTTTAGAACCACCAGCCCTGTCTGAAATTTATTTGGGAGAGTGAGATTCTAAGGAATTCCCGTAGTAACAAATAACTCATAGTATGCACAACCATAAATCATGAAAGCAAATAATAACAACACACATAGCAATCACAACGGCAGTTATAGCGGTAGGGGCAAGTATGACGTGCGTCACCCTTACGACTACTCATGCTAAAGTGCTCACGCTATATTACACCATAGCTGGGTTTCATATAAAGCATTTCACAACAATTCAAAGCCACACTGGCATATTCTTAAAGCAGGAATCCACGATTCCACAACACAGCCTTGACAATTACAATGACAGGGGTAGGTGTGATAATCATCACCCCTTATGACTGCTCACGCTAAACTGCTCCTGGTGTAATGCCCTTTGGCAGATAACACATTCAGAAGATCATAATGGCCTCATGCCTATAATTTTGCAATATCAAGTTTTCAAATGAAATATTTCACAATAACACAATAATAAGTCATGCATACCAAGCATCATACATAACATGAGAGAAAAGTCACTACCTTGGTCCTTCAGTGCTTGCTCTGGCACTGGTCTCTCGCGAGCAGGGCAAATATCAAATCCTATAATTCATGATTAGGGACAAAGCCTTATTCTCTATTCTAATACTTAATGACTTCAACACTTAGATTTATTTATCATTAATGTCCTTTAGGAAGTCACAATTGCCTCCAACAAAAGCCCTAAAGGGTTGGAAGAACTATCCTAAAGATCCTCCTTTAGAAGTACAATTACAGATTTTTCACTATTACACTCGAGTGAAGAAGGCCTCACTCGAGTGATGATAGACTTACACTCGAGCATGAAAGCTCACTCGTGCAAGTACTTGGCAGAAAGCACAGACAAAGACAAGAAATGCCTGCAGCACTCAAGTCATAGAAGCAACACTCGAGTGATAGCCAAATTCTCACTCAAGTCTTACAGGGTGAGGTGTAGAAAGTGCTCACCCAAGAGCAAAAGAAACTTTCAAAAGAGAACATCACTCGAGCAGGGACCTTGGTACTCGAGTGATGGCTTAACACTCACGAGTGTTAAGACATACTCTTGGAAATGGACTGCGAGTGACAACCCGAGACGTGAGTTCATAATGTCAAATACACCTGCACTCAAGTGAGACATGGTTCACTCGAGTAAGAACTCACAACGCTCGCAAGTAAGACAAACACTTTTACTTTTTTAACGGAAGTACAATAGAAAAACTGAAGGGAAAAGATAACATATCATGCTGCACTTGAGTGAGACCCAATATCACTTGAGTGAGGCTTATTAGAAGCTAAAAACACAACAGAGTTGATAGCACTTTCAAAACTTTACCCAAGTGTTTCTAATGATCCCAAATTCTCAACCAAGGCTACCTTTACATAACTTTGCACAAGGAATCCAATGGAAACTTTAAAATTACCAAATTCCTATTCCATTATCATGCTTTGTTTTTAGGCTACATCTAACACCAAAATCCTAAATTCACCGAACTTAACATTTCAACCTCAAACCTATTTCTATTTATTCCAAACATATACCAAAACACCAATTCCATGACTATAGCATACCAAACTCCCAATGACCACAATTTTGAAAATAGGGTATAAATTCCAGAAATTCAAAACTAAATCTAATGGCCACAAAACCTATATAGGAAGGTTCATATCACTTACCTCAACAACTTTCTCAAAGAGGTTCCTTGGTTCTCCTACCTTTAGATTTCCTTGAGTGCTCAAACACCACCAAATGGGAAATCTAAAACCATCAAAATGAAGTCCTCAACCCAAGGAACAATATTAAAAAAAGGAGTTTTGGCATTAGAGATCATCTAAAGGGTCAAATAGCAAGAGCTTTACCTTGAAAACTTTCTCCTTCTTCACCTTTAATGGCTTCTTGAAAATGGAGAGAGAAATGAGAGAGAAGAGTGTGAGGAAGGAGATGAAATGATGATACTTCTCCTCTCTATGCTTCTTCAGCCAAAATCAAGGGAAGTGAGAGAGAAGAAAATGTTAAAATATTGGGTTTGACTTTCCCAACATCCTCTCTCATCATAACAACTTGTCATATGTCCTAATCTTATTGGTCTTCATAAAGTAAGTAACCAATTAGTTACTCTAACCACTCCATTAGCCATTTAGTCACACATATCATTTTTTCTTAGTTATTAGTTAATATCCTTATTAATCACTGACTAATTAACCGACAATTTTCCATTCTTCCAATTTTTCCCTGATTATGGCCAATTATCTTAAATTGCCACATAACACATATTTAAATTCTTTTCCTCTACTTCAGCGCTATTTCCTTCATATTTAGCCCAAATAATTATTTTGCCACATAATTATGCTAAAATACAGGGTGTTGGGCATTTCCAATAATTAATTCGGATCTCAAATCAACTTTATTTCACCAAATCATTCACCATAATTATCATTAGCCCTTAATCAAAATTTGGGGCATTACAATTCTCCCCCCGTTCAATAAATTTTATCCCCGAAATTTGTTACACATCATAGGGCATAAAATCCAAAAATCGCTTCTTCATGTCCGCTTCCACTTCCCAAGTTGCTTCTCTTGGAGACATTCCATTCCAGACCACCTTCACAAATGGTAAGCTTTGATTCCTGAGCTGCCGCTCTTCTCTATCAATTATTCATTCTAGTTCTACCGCATAAGTGAAGTTATCTTGTAACTCAACCTTTTCATACTCAATAATATGCTCAGGGTCTGGTTGGTACTTCTTGAGCTGTGAGACATGGAACACATCATGAAGTCTACTCAGACTCGGGGGTAGTACTATCCGATATGCCTCCTGTCCGATTCTTGCCAGAATCTTGAATAGACCAATATACCTCAGACTTAGCATCTTTTGTGTGATTGCTCTCCTGATGCCTGTGATTGGAGATACTTTCAAGAGAACATGATCCCCCACTTCAAACTCTAGAGGCCTTCTCCTTTTATCAGCATAGTTTTTCTGTCGACTTTGTGCTACAAGGACCCTCTTTCTGATGATTCTGATATGTTCTGAGGTTTAATCAACAAGATCCGTCCCATACAACTTCCTCTTAGATAGTTCTGTCCAGCATAATGGTGATTGGTACTTCCTCATATACAATGCTTCATACAGAGCCATCTGAATGCTCGCATAATAGCTGTTGTTGTAAGCAAACTTGGCTAGTGGAAGATAGTAGTCCCAATTTCTTTTGAAATCTAGAACACACGTTCACAACATATCTTCCAGCGTCTGAATAGTCCTTTCTGATTGCCCATCTGTCTGAGGATGGTAGGCTGTACTAAACCTCAATTGCGTACCCATAGCTTCATGTAAAGAATGAAACTTGCGTAGAGAGATCCCACATAAGCAAATGTATTATTATCTCATTTTTCTTTATGATAAATAGCATATTTAGTGTCATCAAATGTTAAATATTAAATTTAAACAAAAAATATAAAAAAATAACATTTTTCTGTAATAAAAAAATCCTTAAGAAAAATTAGCTAAAAATTGACTTTCTGTGGCGACAATTAAAGTCACCACTGAAAGTATGGTTTTTGGTGGCGACATTTATTGTCAACGTTGAAAATATCACTTTAAGCGGCAACTTAATTATTGCCGCTGAAAGTTTAAGTTTCAGTAGTGACTTTTCATTGTCACCGCTAAAAGTCTGACTTTCAGTGGCTACTTCTACTGTCGTAGCAGAAAAACAATTTTCAGCGGTGACTTTTTAGAGTCGCCGCTGAAAGTGGTCACTGAAAGTCAGTTTTTTTGAAGTGATCCTAGTTTGTGACATATCAGTAAAAAGAACACTGATATACTGTAATATGTAAAAACTGAACATATATATAGATTTACTTTTGTATTTTCAATTATTTTATATATTATTTATGACTATCATACACTAAATAATCAAAGAAAAGCTAATAATCAGAATCTCATAACTCTATAGGATAAGATAATTAAATGAATTGTAGGTTTAGTGCATCCATATAGTGCCACAGGTTTAGTGCTTCCATTCCATACAATACAATAAAAACAAAAAGGTAATTTGAGAAGCTGTAGCCATAACATCTCTCTCTCATGGGCGAACATACTAGATCATAATACTCATCCCCTTTTAGAGCTGGGAAATCAAGTCGAGCCCCTCGGGCCAAGCCGTTTAGGCCCGAGCTTGTCAAGGGCTAGGCTTATGATTTAGAGGCTCCAGAAGGAAGCAGGCCTAAAAGGTAGGGCCGGCCTTTTTAGGCCCGTTTAATATTTTTTTAAAATAAAGTAATATATGTAATATCAAATTATCAATATGAGAGACACCAAAGTACCTAATAGAGTATTAGTAACAGGCTAACACTTATTAAATGGTTTGATTTATTTGGTTTTCTACATACATTGGTTTATTCATTTAAACTTTAAAAAAAAGGCTACTTTGGATATTGGATAATTATTTTAACTAGAAATTTATGAGTTTTAAAAATAATGTATCTCAATTTAAAGCAAAATAATAAATAAATTATAAAACTTGAAAGTAAATTTTATTTGAATTAAAATGAGTTTAGGTCTGTTTAAGCCTGAGCCCGTGAAGGGCTAGCCCTGAAGGGCCGTGGGCTTCAAAAATTGGGCATTTTATAGGAAGCGAACCTAAATAGGATGGCCCATTTAGGCCCAAACCCATGAAAGGCCGGCCCGTATTCTCGGCTATATCACTTGTCTCTAGCTATGAATTTGGATTCTCTTCTTGGGAACTCTCGTCCTTTGCCTCTCTTATACTCAAAACGGTGATGTTTTTAGCCCATTTGGTTCAATTGCAGCATTTTGTTTGTCTTATATAATGTAAAGATAATTACATTTGGTAATCCTGATTACATCATTTGATGTAATCAAGATTACACTATTAGGACTGATGAATGAGGATATTTGTAATCAAATGAAAAAAACACTATTGCCATTATAATTTTTTAATTTGGCCAAAGTGCACACCAATAAATGCAGTTAAATATTAAATAATTACTATCATTAAATATTTTTAAAAAATAATTAAATATATAAAAATATAAAAAAAATTATTCCCCACTAAAAAAATAAAAAATTATATTTCATCATTATAAATATTAAAATATCCCATTAAATAATATTCCCACAATTAAATATTAAAAAATTACCATGAACCCCTTCATGATATTTCCACGATTAAATATTAAAAAATTATTATAAACCCAGCACATACATTACACAAATTGAAAAAAAAAATTACTTTGAACTCAACATGTACATTATACATATGTGTAGATATGGGTAATTTTGTCTTTTGTTATATTATTCCCATATATTCTCATTTTTTATGTAATCAAACAAAATGTTTTTATGCATATACATTATCTTTTCTTAATGGCGAACCAAACAATTTATGTAATCTTTATTATATTACATTCTATTACATTGCATTACTTTCTATTACATTGCCTCCAATTCTGTGAATCAAATGAGTACTTCGGGTGTAAAAGGGAGGATGTTCCATCCTTTTTTTTTCTTTTTTTTAATAACATTAAAGCCCCTCAAGTATCTTTTTCAGTAGTACCCAATGTTCTAAAATTTTTTATCCATTATGTAGCATAAAATAATTTTTTAGGAGCACCCAGTATCTGGCAAGATGCAACCTGAACTATCTTTTCACTGACACTCTGTACCTTAAAGTTATTTTTATAGCATTTAGCACCCTAAATTATTTTTCTAGTTGCAACAAGAAGCCTCTAAAATATTTTTCTAGT
This sequence comes from Inga oerstediana, assembly GCA_963210345.1. NCBI lineage: Eukaryota > Viridiplantae > Streptophyta > Magnoliopsida > Fabales > Fabaceae > Inga > Inga oerstediana. The sequence goes on along the minus strand of OY723399.1, from coordinate 72,621,039 downwards.
GGTAATGAGCACCATAAATTTGGCATACTAAGTGTTGAATGGCCTAAAATTTAGTTTAAAATATGGAATGCTGCTGGATAAATTCTTCTGGATACAGCTTGCTAGATGCTGGTGTTACTGAAAAATTATTTTATGCTATATAATGGACAAAAAAATATTTTAAAACATTGGGTACTACTGAAAAAAATACTTGAGGGGCTTTAATGTTATTAAAAAAAAGAAAAAAAAAGGGTGGAACACTCTCCTATGTACACCCAAAACTTCACCATTTTGAGTATGAGAGAGGCAACGGACAGGAGTCACCAGGGAGAGAATCCGGATTCCCCGAGCTATCCCTATAGTGGATATATAAAAGTTGTTTCCAATTATTTTTACCAACAATAGAAGTTAGTTACTAGTTAAAATATCACTCTGGTCCTAATTATAAATCTTTTTTAACTAAATCTCACATATTAAGAATAGGTGGTTAACTCAATAATTTTGGGATAAATTTCCAACTATGCCCTCACTTATGAATGGGTACTTTTCAACCCTATCTATCTATAAATTATTTTTTCATTGATACAATAAATAAAGGCAAAATTGTCACAATCTCATTTACTACGCTGAAATTGAACTTATAAATAAGACCAAATGTTTTGGTAAAAATAAACTTATATATAGGACCAGAGTGATACTCTAAAAATATTCTAATGTTCCAATTTTACCCATATTCATCAAAAAGATAATTAGAGACTCCTTTTCAATTCATAATTATTGTTTTTACAATTTTCAAGGGGGTAAGCGATAAAACAATCCAACTGTTAGAAAAAATATGATAAAACCCCTCATATTGTGAATCAGGGAGGTTCTAAAAAAACATCAATCAATATATATCTTTAATGGTGCTAGCTACTTTTTGATTGGTCCATGTGTATTGTCCACATAATCAATAAGGCCATTCTCATTGGTTGATTTGGTTCAATTTTTCTTTCTTTGCAATAAATTCCAAGCATTAAATGTGTGTTTAGTTTAATATTTGAAATTTAAAATTTTCAAAATCCAATATCCTCTTTTAGATTCTTCATATCAGCAGTGAGTATAGCTCCCGCGCATCGTACGTGGGTGATCGTCTTGTTCATAGAGATGGAGGTAGTCCATATATACTCCCTCACTCTTTTACATAAGATATAAATAAAGTTAGTTCAGATTGGTTATAGGTAATAAATGTTTAAAAAATATATTTTATATTTAAAAAATATCCTTATAATTTATGGATAGGGAGATAGCATGAGTGCAATAGAGGTCCAAAGTCTGGGCCTGGGCCAGAGCTAGAGCCTTTATATAAGCTTTTTTTACCGTTTAGGCTTGAGCTTTCAAAAGGCCTACTTAAAATATAAGCATTTATATGAGGTTAAAGCCTATGCCCTCAAGTTCATTTACAACCTCTCAAACAAATTTTAAAACATATACCTTATGACTTAAAAGTTTAGGATTTATTGTCACATGTAATATAAGAGTTTAATAAGAAAAAGAACATCTAGTGATAACAATTGTCCAAGAAAAGTTGGAATAAGAAAAACCAATCTAAGAAAATATATATTATGAACTCAACCAAGCATAATAAGTAGTGGCATGTAAAACTTGATTTCACCTTTTTTACTTTTCCTGTAGAAACCGAGACAAACTCAACCTACTAAGATTATAATATTTCATTGGGACATAGCTAAAATAAACTTATATAATTATTATGTTTCAATGAATGACGCAAGTCAAGGGAAAGAGAGTGAGCTAACATTGCAATCTTAAGCGATTGAAGAGAAGAGAGGTGAACATGTTTGACTAATGAATAAAAAGGTTGAGTTTATGGGTGAATGATGACAGATAAGATGTGAAACTTAAGGTAAAGACTAAGTTAGTAGTTTTATATATAATTTATAAAATTGATTTAGATTAAATTATTTAAAATTATGTAATATAGTATAAATTTAAAAAAAAACTAAATAGGTCAAGCATGTAAGATTGTAGGCTAGGCTTTATGAAAATAGGCTTGATCTGTTTGCCTAAATAGGCTTGACAAGATTCGCTCTGGGTCAGGTTTTTACGTGAAAAGTATAGAGCCGGCAATGATATTATTCCTAGAATTGAAAAGCGTCGGTCGGAGTCAAGCACGTGGAGGGGTATTCGTAACAATTGGGAGAAGGTCAATGATAGTATTACTTGGAGAGTAGCAAATGGAGAGAATATTTCTTTCTGGAACGATGTATGGGTGCCACATTTGGATAAGCTTCAGAATTTAGTAACTCAAGAATTGCCTAGAGATGCTTCTGTATGGAGAGTAGCTGACTGCATCACTCCCTCCGGACAATGGGATATGAGTAAGTTTGATCACCTTCTCCCAGGACATGTATGTACCGCTATCAGAAGGGTTAATATCCGTCAGCTAAATGGGGAGGACTTCCCAGCATGGAGATGGTCTTCTGATGGAAATTTTTCCATTAGTTCTGCTTACAAATTCATGGTGGGTATCCCACGGGCTCACACTAAATACCGATGGAAAAGTGTTTGGAAAATGAAGGTTCCTCAAAGGTATCGTACTTTCTTGTGGCTGTGCTTTCATGGACGCTTAATGACAAACATGGAACGGTTCCATCGTGGTAGTCATCCGACGGGTAATTGTGAAGTATGCCATAATGCACGTGAGTCAATACTCCACGTGCTACGGGATTGTCCGACCATTTCTGAATTCTGGAATAGTTTCTTATTGCCGGGTTGGCGGGATCTATTTTTTTGGCATATTGGATAGAAATAACTGGCTTACATGGTGTATGGAGAGAAAGGAGGTTGTTCAGGGTTTCGAATTTCGTCTTTGGTTTACCGTCATATGCAGATATATCTGGTTGGCTCGTAATGATCGATGTTTTAATAACAATACTTGGAGTACAAATGCCATTTTAGCCCGTGCACGTGCATGCTTAACATGGGGTAATACAAGCCTGTGTAAAAACCATATTGAGAAAGAGAGTTGTATCTTTGGAAAACACCTCCGCCTGGGTGGGTGAAGATTAATACTGATGGATCCAGGAGTGACATCTTAGGGATGTGCACTTGTGGTGGTGTACTGCGAGATCAAAATGGTGAGTTTTTGATGGGGTTCATGTACCGAATTGGCCAAGGGACGGTGGTCTCTGCAGAAGCTTGGGGTGTATTGTGGGGTCTTAAAATTTCCTGGGATAGAGGATACAGACAAATCTTAATTGAAAGTGATTGTAGTGAAGTTATGGAACTTATTCAATCAACGGTGTCTCAAGAACATCCAGATTTTCATCTTATCATGGAGATTCAAGCGTTGCTGGATCGTGACTGGGAAGTTGAAATGTTACATTGTAATCGTGATGCCAATACAGTTGCAGACGCTATGGCAAAGGAAGCTTGGAATATGCCGATAGATCTCCATATCACTGAATCGCCTCCGTTTGTAATTACGGGCTTATTACTTACTGATCATTATAGCTCAAGATCTTATGTTGACTCAGGAGGATAGCTTTTGAGGTGTTTTGTAGTTTTTTCATGTACTATCAAAAAAAAAAAAAAAAAGGCTTGACAATGGGCCTAAGCCTGAGCCAACCTATTTACTAAATAAGCTAGGTTAGGCTTATCATAATATAGGCTAGTCATAGGCCCCTGATAAAGGCATAGCCTATTTCCATTCTTAGGAGAGAGAGAGTGTGTGTATGTGAGTGAGTGGAGAAAATAAGTGAAAAGAGAGGTGTGATAAATCCTTAATGCAAAGATATAACATGTAATAAACAAATAAGTAGACTCAAAAATGGAAATAGTTAGTTAAAACTTTAGACATCTATTAATCTATCATATAAATAAAATTCACCAACATAGAGTTGGTTTAACTATGTAAGACCCTGCTAGATCTCTTGGGGTCTCAAGTTCAAATACCAAAGGAGTCACTTGTATTAGGTGGGGCAGCTGCAAATCTCGAACTGGTTACCAGATGATAATATCAAAAATGAATAAAGAAAAATCACTTTCTCCCAAAAGCTATACTTCTCTTATCCTATTTATAAGGTAGAAAGAGAAGAATTTTTTATCCTGTTTATAAGTCATATCATTAAATTTTTCATATATATAAATACGAAAATTTACCCCTAATTTATTATTGTGTGTGGGCTTTATTCTCATAAGATATAGTGTATATTAAATATTGGAAAAATTGAAAAATTATTAAATTTTAAGGCAGAGCTAAAGTTTAAGGTCTTCTTAATGTTGATGAAATATGTTGGAAATAACTTATAAATAAAACCAGAGAAGTATCTTAAAAATAAGATTCAGTCACATCAAATAACTATATTTTATATACAGGATAGGAGAAAGTATATACTTCTTTGATTCTATTTATAGAGTAAAGAGAGAAGAAATTTTTTAGTCCTACTTATATGTTACATCATTATTTTTTTCAAATAAATGTACAATTTTATCATTTATTTATTATTGTGCTAATTTTGTTCTCATAAGATATAATGTATATTAAATAGGGACAAAGTTGGAAAGTTGTTGAATTTGATGGCAGAGTTATTGAAGTTTAAGGTTTTCTTAATATGTGGGAAACATGCTGGAAGTGACTTATAAATAGAATAAGTTGAATACTATATATCACTCGGTTCTTTTTATAAGCAACAACCATCGAAATCACGCAAAATTAATTAGTGGTTAAAATTAGTTAAAAACAATGAATGTACAAGAGATATAACTTTTTTCCAAACATAACTTTAATGATGAGAGAGAGAGAGAGAGAGATTAGTGAGAAAATAAGATGAGAGAGACGTGTAATTAATTATAGGTTTAAAATAAGTGCATGAAATGTTTAGACAAAATAAAATAGTTGTTTATATATAGGACAAATCTCATGAGAGAGGATGTTGCTTATAAATAAGACTAGAAGGAGTATATAGATATGAGTAGATATAGGTAGAGAGCACGGCAAAAAAAAAAAAAAAGATATAGGTAGAGAGATTTAATAGGAATATACGTAAAGGCCTTAAGAATAGAGAATTGACAGGGCAGCGACAGCAGAAAGTTTGTTTGAAGAGTTAAAGCCCTAAACATAATGCGAAAAGTGCACTGGTGAGAGCAGATTTGTTAAGTAAATGCGAAATGGCAAGGCAACTATCTACCTTTGCATGACAACATTCAATTCAATCCTTCATTTCTTGTGGACCCTACCAGTGCGTATGTATATCTCTATCTCCTACCATGACCATACAGATCTCTTTCCTCGCCTTCATTAATAGGACGGTTCCTAATTTTCTTAGTTCAGATAACCCTCACCAATGCGTTTTTAATTACCCAACAACCCAATCTCACTCTGTTAACCCATAAAGGAGTATTTTAGTCTATTATGTAACCTTTTTTTTGTAGAGTGATATTACTTCTCTCTAACAATCACTTTCTTTCACCCAACTTGTCGCCGGCCAATTAATGTCTGAAAGCTGCGATGAAGATGTTCAGTGTGCTTTGGTGGCTGCTAAATCCAGTTCACACAGGACTCCTAATTAACTGCCATGCTTATGTCAGTGTATAAAAGTTGACTGTCTTTAATAATGGAAAGTGGGTTACTCACTCAGATCCAAAATATAACTTGTGTATTTGGAGCAAGGTATTAAAACTCAGATTGGATACTGAACCAGTTGAGGTATTGGGTTAAGAGTCAGTAGGTCAGATTAGGGTCAAACCAGAGCTTAACTGGGGCCAAACCGATGAGAAATTGAAGATTTTAGACTTATAAATATGAAATTCTAAAGAAAATTTTTAAAAAAAAATTTAAATAGAAACCTGGACCGGACTTGGAACAGGACCGGTCTACCGGCCGATTCACCGGTTTATAATATATCACTTCGATTCCTATTATAAATCCATGTTAACTAAAAGTTCTCACATATCAAGAAATGACAATTAAGTTGGATTGATATTCCCTCAACTTTAATATAAGACATATTTATCTAATTTAATTAGATTAAGGAAATTACTTAATGATATGTATTTTTTAAAATACCCTAGTCATCTTCCTTAATTCCCTCTCCTCTTTAATTATTGTTGAGGGAACATCAATAGAGGTAAATTAGGGACAAATTGATAAATATGAAAACTATGTTTTATATTTAAGATCAAGATCAAGTCCCTAAATATATTCTATATTAAAGATCAAGGGGAGTAGTACTTGTAAGATTCACTACTACAAAAAGGGGTTTTAACGTCCCAATTTTATCACTTTTAACATCAAAAAATGAGGGGACGTCTATGTGGGGGGCGTAGTATATTTTAAGAAAAGACGTCCCAAAAAAATGGGACGTCTAAAGTCCCAATTCTTAATTTGGGATGTTAAAAGGTTTGATTTTTTTTAAAATGATTATTTACATTATGCATTACATAGCGAATTCAAACTACAGAAATAGAATAGAAAATGGATACATAAACCACAATGTCCATTACAAAATGGTAAATACATCCAGCACTACAATCTTTACTATATATACATACAATAAGAACTCATATAACCTACTACTATATATATCAACAATAACAACTAGAAAGTGTCAAAATGCTATCATCACACAACTACAAACTGATATAAATAAAAAGTTTACTGCTCTATATATTGAAGAAGATGTCCAGCCAAAAGGTCTCTGATCAAATTAAGGTCTTCACGTAGGTAGGCATCTTCATTATCAAAAATCTGAAAATTAGAAAATAAGCTTTGATGAAATGAATCAAGCAAATGAATTAATTAGCATTTCGATTAGAACACCAAAAATATTATCATTTGAGAATGAAAAAGCGATTACCTTTTCAAAATCGCTAGTAATTCCTCTTTGAGTGATGTTATATATATAAAGTATAACATAATATCCGCATTCAGTGTTGCCAGGTTGTCGAGGGCACTTTAAATCAAAGCCAATTGGTTGTTAAAATCAATAAAGATATGTCGAAAACGACCATCAATGAAACAATTAGAATAGAAACTACTTACTATCGGATAAAACCACTTTGGGTATTTAACAACTGTACCCTCGCGTGACCCACCTCGAACTCTATATGTTTGACAAGCACTATCATGAAAATCAAAATCAACAGAAATTAGAACTATTCATTTTTTTAAGAGTCAATGAAATACAAACAGAATAACTTACGTGTCGAAGACGGATTTTGTATCTTTGCCTGGCCTTTTATGCAAAGGATCAAACCAATAGACTGCGTTGTGGACATATAACACACAAACTCCAGTGGTAACTATAACAACATGTACATATTAAAATAAAGTTAGATGACAAGGCAATTATCTATTAAACATCTTAATTGACAAAATGAAAATACAAACCGTTAAATAATGGGTGCTAGATAACAATGAAGTTTGGTCTCTCCCATTGCGTAGCAAGTGAAAATGAATCAAGCAAATGAATTAATTAGCATTTCAATTAGAACATCAAAAATATTATCATTTGAGAATGAAAGAGCGATTACCTTTTCAAAATCGCTAGCAATTCCTCTTTGAGTGATGTTATACATATAAAGTATAACATAATATCCGCATTCAGTATTGCCAGGTTGTCGAGGGCACTTTAAATCAAAGCCAATTGGTTGTTAAAATCAATAAAGATATGTCTAAAACGACCATCAATGAAACAATTAAAATAGAAACTACTTACTATCGGATAAAACCACTTTGGGTATTTAAAAACTGTACCCTCGCGTGACCCACCTAGAACTCTATATGTTTGACAAGCACTATCATGAAAATCAAAATCAACAGAAATTAGAACTATTCATTTTTTTTAAGAGTCAATGAAATACAAACAGAATAACTTACGTGTCGAAGACGGATTTTGTATCTTTGTCTGGCCTTTTATGCAAAGGATCAAACCAATAGACTGCGTTGCGGCGAGGACATATAACACACAAACTCCATTGGTAACTATAACAACATGTACATATTAAAATGAAGTTAGATGACAAGGCAATTATTTATTAAACATCTTAATTGACAAAATGAAAATACAAACCGTTGAATAATGGGTGCTAGATAACAATGAAGTTTGGTTTCTCCCATTACGTAGCCGACATAGTGAGTCCTATACGCCACAGTATTGGTATCCCCTGTCCTATACCAATCACGTCTTTCCATGTTTGTGCAGAGGCCATAGAAGGTGCTATAATAGAATTAAAATAAGGAATGAATTATTGAATGTATGAAATAAAAAAACCACTAAATGAATTCTATGGGAAAATTGAAAAAAAATTACCGGATTGCAAATTTCACCCAGCTTGCATTTATCTCCTCCAACCTAAAAAACTACTTGAGATCTGTATTGTCAATCGTATAGGGATACTCCAATGTAAGTGTTAGATCCCAAGTTTTGATGATAACAATAATTCAATTATGATTAAAACATGTTTTTAGAAGGTTAGGAAAAGATTCCAAGTTACCAAATGCATATTTGAAGTTTGCTGATATCTGCTGTGAAATTGCACTTGAGTGCTCGAGCATGAAATCTGCACTCGAGCACAAATCACTTCTGTACTCGAGCAGGTGTGAGAGAAAGCCAGGAAGTGAGTACCCGAGAGGCATTCTCTCTTTGTATTCAATGGATCACTCGAAGCACAAGATATGCACTCGAGCAGAGAAGTCATTCTCACTCGAGCACGTATGCGAGTGAGGGCATGCGAGCACTTGGCCGAGAGCAAGTAATGGCATGCTTCCTCTATTCACTCGAGCAAGGCACTGCGAGCACTTGGCCGAGAGCAAGTAATGGCATGCTTCCTCTATTCACTCGAGAAAGGCACTGCGAGTACTTGGCCGAGAGTCTTGAATTTCAGAAATTAGTAAGTGTGCTCGAGCACACCCATCCATGCTTGGAGTGACACGTCCATGCTTGCGAGTAATATTTCCATCCCTCTCCAGATCAGTTGCGAGTGCTTGTTCAAGAGAGCATATTCCTTGAGAATATGCTTCTCACTCGAGCAGAGGTAAGTGTGCTCGAGTGAGGGCCCACATCACTCGCGAGTGAAAATTCTATCCCTCTGAAATTCTGATGCGAGTGATGGTTTAGAAAGCATATTCCTTGAGAATATGCTTCTCACTCGAGAAGAGGTAAGTGTGCTCGAGTGAGGGTCCATATCACCCGCAAGTGCAAATTCTCACTCTTGTCAAAATGGTATGCGAGTGATGACCCGAGAAGACATTCCCTGTGTAAAGTGCAAAGATCACTCGAGCAGAGATTTTGTGCTCGAGTGAGACCTCTCTTCACCCGCGAGTGGAGATCTTTTCTCTCTGATATTCCAAGCAAGGACAACGCGATAACAGAGGTATATGAAGGAAAATAGGAGATCACTCGAGGTGAGTCTTTCATGCTCGAGTGATGCCCTGTTTGACCACCGAAAATGATAAGTATCACAACGTTCATTACGAATATGGTTTATTGTTATTAATTCATATCATCATTACTTATTATTATTATTTAACATTGTTTTGATTATTTTAAAAGTATAATACAGGAAGATGAACGTTTCAAATTGGTTGTTACGGAGAAAAGTCAAACATTGGCAGACAACATGATTACAGACACGTTCGCACCAACCACATTCAGATTATTCAAACATGCGCGTGTTCTTCTACAGTTGCAAATGTCTAGCTCCTCCAATGATGATTTCTCAAACGGGCAAAAACTGAAGCAACTATATATATATATACAGAGACTCAAAGAGAAACTACAAGAACGTAACACAAAAATTCACAAGCTTATACCAATTCTCTGTTATTCATCTGTTTTCTCTGTATTCACTTTGATCTTCAGTGTTTATTCATTTACTCTGTAAGAGAGTCCTCATACAAACTCAAAATTCTATGTTTATGTGTTCTCAAGGTATTGGGACCTTGAGAGGGTAGTTATTCCTTACGAGAGAAGCAGTTGAGAGAATTCCTTGAAGTGTCTTCCACTCATAAGTCTTGTATACATAAGCAAGTGAGAAGGGTCATAGGTTGTTTTCTCTGCACATAAGACTTGTCGTAAGGGGGAGAGAAGTTTCTTGTTGAGAGAATATTTCTGCTCATAGTCCATTCAAGGACGACTGTTGTTTTGTGGCGTTCTAAGAGCCCATTGAATCTTGGAGGTATAGTGAAAAGCTCAGTAGATCTTGATCTCTGAGGACTGGACGTAGGCATTGTTGTTAAGCCGAACCAGTATAACTCTCTGTGTTCAAATCTTCTCTACTCTACTCTATCTACTATATTTTCATATGACCGCTTCAAATGAAAAATTTATAACATCACCCAATTCACCCCCCTCTTGGGTGAAGCTTGCCTCTTACATTTGGTATCAAAGCCTTGTCTTCTCCGAAGAGCCTAACAGCTTGAGAAGGATCCGACAAATGGCAACAATGGGTGAAAATATCCTTCCAGATGGTGCTTCAATCACTAGACCTCCTGGTTTTGCTGGAGAACATTTTTCGTTCTGGAAAGCCAAATTCAGAGTGTTCGTAATGGCCAACGAGTACGGATTATGGAATGTTATACAAGACAGTGACTATGTTCTAATGAAGAAAATCGAAGATAGAGCAGTTAGAAAGAGTCCAGATGAGTTTGACGAAAATGACAAGAGGTTAGTAACATTAAATAGCAAAGCCATTTTAATGATACAGAGTGCTCTTAGTCAAAAAGAATATTTTCGTATATGTACTCTACCTACTGCCAAAGATATGTGGGATGCTCTTGAAATTGCTCACGAAGGTACATCTGGAATCAAAGAGAATAGGATCAATACTTTAATTACAGAGTATGATTTATTTCGTATGAAAACTAGAGAGAGTATATCAGAATTTGAACTAAGGTATACTCATCTTGTTAATCAATTATCTGCTCTTGGAAAGTCGTTTGATCAAAATTCCCAGGTAAGAAAGATTCTTAATATTCTTACGAAAGAATGGGAAGCAAAGGTGACAGCCATCGAAGAAGCCAAAGGAGAGTCTATGAGATCCGTAGCTGCTCTCTTTGGAAGCCTTTCTGAATATGAGGGTAAGTTGAAATTCAAAAAGGAACTTGAAGAATTCGATGATAAAAAGAAAAAGGGAGTTGCATTTAAAGTTATTCAAGAAGAAGAAGGAACTTCCGAAAATGAAAATGTTCCTAGTGATGATGAAATGGGAATGATCGTGAGAAAGTTCAAGAAATTCTACAGAAGAGGACAAAGGAATTTCAAGAATTATCAAGGTGGACCAAGCAAGAAAGAAAACAAAGAACACCAAATAGTATGCTATGAATGTGGAAAACCAGGACACATCAAATCTGAATGCTTCAGAAACAAAGACAAAAAGAAGCAGAAAAAGAAAGCATATATATCATCTATTTGGGGTGATAGTTCGTCAGACGAAGAAAATGACAACGACGAAGTAGCCAATCTATGCTTGGTAGCTAAGGAAGAAGAATCAGACTCTGAGGTAAGTGACTCTGAACCCTCTTATAATGAATTATTATCTGAATATAATGCATTGCATACAGAGTTCATTAAAGTTGCTAAAGAAATGGTTAGTTATAAGAAGAAAGTAAAAGAATTAGAAAGTAATGTCATATCATCATATGAAATGTGTAAAGAGAAAGATAAGAAAATAGAGGACTTAACAAAGATTGTTGAAAAATTTACTAAAGGAAGTGAAACTCTCAAGGTTATTTTAAGCTCTCAGAAAGTTTCCTTTGATAAAACTGGAATTGGATATAATGCTGTGCATGATAAGAGTAAAAAGAATAGTAGAAACTATCTTAAATATTTCAGGAATTCTGTGCATACATCAAATCCTTTTGTATCATGCAATTTTTGTAATAGAAAAGGACATTATACTTCATCATGTTATTTCAAAAAGGGAAAGGTCGTTGGAACATATAAATGGGTTCCGAAAGGGACACATATTCCAAATACTAACCACAAAGGACCCAAGAAAGTGTGGGTACCTAAAACTTGATCATCTTATTCTAGGTATGTCTCAAAGCATCTCGAGCGAACAAATGGTATATTGATAGTGGATGTTCGAGACACATGACTGGTGACAAAAATAAGTTCACCATGTTTGAACCTAGAGAAGGAGGAAAGGTGACTTTTGGAGGAAATCAATCCGGACGTATTGCTGGAATTGGAGAAGTGGGAAGAACAGATGGCTTTCAAATCAACGGAGTATATTATGTTAAAGGTTTATGCCACAATCTCTTAAGCGTAAGCCAAAGCACTGACAAAGATAACTGGGTGATTTTCGACTCAAAATAATGCTTGATAGTAAGTAAGAAAGATCTACTTCTAAACAAAGAAACTATCAAGGCAAAAATCCGAGCTCAAAGGGACGGTAATTGTTATACAATTGATTTAAATTCAAATTCTTCTGAAAACTGTTTTCTTAGTCGATCAGAGGAAAGTTGGTTATGGCATAAGCGTTTGGCTCATGTCAATATGAATCAACTTGACAAATTGATCAGAAAAGATTTAGTTGTTGGCCTTCCCAAACTTAAATTCAAAGATAACATGATTTGTGAAGCATGTCAAAAAGGCAAACAAACTAAATCTTCTTTTAAAACAAAATATGAAATTTCTACTTCAAAACCTTTACAATTACTTCATATGGATTTGGTAGGACCTGCAAGAGTAAAAAGTTTTGGAGGAAATTTATATACGTTAGTAATTGTATATGATTTTACAAGATTTGCTTGGACTATATTTATTGCCTCAAAAGATGAAACTTTTGCTGAATTTATTATGTTTGCCAAAAAGGTTCAAAATGAGAAAGGTGTTTCTATTGTCTCTATTAGAACATATCATGGAGGAGAATTTGATAATCAATTGTTTGAAGATTACTGCAACAAAGAAGGGATAGATCACAACTTCTCAGCTCCTAGAACACCTCAACAAAATGGAGTAGTGGAAAGGAAGAACAGAGTGCTTACAGAAATGGCAAGAGCTTTACTTAATGAAAAAGAAATGTCACAAGTGTTCTGGGCAGATGCAATGAGTACTGCATGCTATATTTCAAACAGAGCATATATTCGCAAATCTCTTGGTAAGACACCATATGAACTCTACAAAGGAAGAAAGCCAAATATTGCTCATCTTCATATCTTCGGGTGTAAGTGTTTCATTCACAACAATGGTAAGGAAAATTTAGGTAAATTTGATTCAAAGTCTGATGAAGGTATTTTTCTAGGATATTCTAATAGAAGTAAAGCTTATAGAGTTTTCAATAAAAGAACATGTACTATTGAAGAATCTATTCATGTTGTGTTTGATGAAATTGAATCCCAGACAAAACTTAATGATGAAGAAGAAATGGATTCAATCAAGAAAAACAAATCTATTTCAAAGCAGGATGATTTTGAAACAAATGATTTTCAAAATTTAGAAGATGTTGATGATCATGATCAACCTAAAGCATGGAGACATATGAAGGATCATCCAATTGATCAAGTTATAGGAGATATTCATGAAGGTGTCAAAACCAGAAATAGAATCCTCAATGAGGTAACATTTTCTGCTTTTATTTCTGAGATTGAACCTTCTAATATAGAAGAAGCTTTATCTGATAATGATTGGGTGATTGCTATGCAAGAAGAACTAAATCAATTTCAAAGAAATCAAGTTTGGGATTTGGTTCCTCGACCTAAAGACCATACGGTTATAGGGACCAAATGGGTTTTCAAAAACAAACTTGATGAATCAGCAATCATTGTGAGAAACAAAGCAAGATTGGTTGCCAAAGGCTATAATCAAGAAGAAGGTATTGATTATGAGGAAACATATGCTCCAGTAGCAAGATTGGAAGCAATACGAGTACTCTTAGCCTTTGCTTGCATCAAAAGTTTTAAACTTTATCAAATGGATGTAAAAAGCGCTTTTCTAAATGGTTATATTATGGAGGAAGTTTATGTCGAACAACCTCCTGGTTTTGAAGATGAAACAAAATCTGATTATGTCTTCAAACTTAAGAAAGCATTATATGGTTTGAAACAAGCACCCAGAGCTTGGTATGAAAGACTAAGCAAATTTCTTCTTGATCAAGGTTTTGTCAGAGGGAAAGTTGATACAACTTTATTCATCAAACATAACAAAAATGATATTCTAATAGTTCAAATTTATGTTGATGATATTATTTTCGGTGCCACTAACGAATCTATGTGTCAAGATTTCTCTAAGATTATGCAGGGAGAATTTGAAATGTCCATGATGGGAGAATTGAACTTCTTTCTTGGACTTCAGATCAAACAAAAGAAGAATGGCATATTTATATCTCAGACAAAGTATTTGAAAGAGCTGTTAAAGAAATATGGTCTAGATAATGCTAACGGAGCCGATACTCCAATGAGTTCTACAACATTGCTGGATGCTGATGTAAAGGGACCTAGCTTCAACATCACAAAGTATAGAGGAATGATTGGTTCATTACTCTATCTTACAGCAAGCAGGCCAGATATTCAGTTTAGTGTAGGAATGTGTGCAAGGTATCAATCCAATCCTAAAGTATCTCATGCAGAGACAGTAAAAAGAATTTTCAAATATCTAGGAGATACTTCAGAGCTTGGACTTTGGTATCCAAAGAGAGGGAACGAATACTTAATGGCATATTCAGATTCAGATCACGGTGGATATAAAACTGATAGAAAGAGTACCAGTGGACAATGTCAATTTCTCGGAGGTTCTCTAGTGTCATGGTTCAGCAAGAAGCAGAACACAGTTTCATTATCTTCGACTGAAGCTGAGTATATAGCTGTGGCAAGTTGCTGTTCTCAAGTGCTTTGGTTAAAACAACAACTTCAAGATTTGGGAATTTATTTAAAAGAAATCCCAATCTATTGTGATAATACTAGCACGATAAGCTTGGCAAAGAATCCTGTACAACATTCAAGAACCAAGCATATAGACATTCGACATCATTTCATTCGAGATCATGTTCAAAAGAAAGATGTCAAAGTGGAATTCATACCAACTCATCTTCAACTTGCGGATATTTTCACGAAACCAATTGCAAAAGAGCAATTTCTCTATATTCGAAGAGAATTGGGAATGGTTAATCCCAATGAGTTGTAAGTTTTCTTGTTAAAAATTTAATTAAATGTTTATTTTGATGATAACCATACTAACTTTGGCATCGGAGTGGCCAAAACTTGTTTTTGCAGGAGTCTCACTCGAAGCACTGGAGGTACTGCTCGAGTGAGGAGTTGTGTCACTCGAGCACAAGAAGCTCTGCTCGAGCACAACACTATTTATGATGCTCTGTTCTCTTATAGTTAGAACAGAGGTTAACAGAGGAGTTAAAAACACCAAGGGAATATATCATAAACTACAGTGAGAATTGGGCTCACTCGCGAGTGAGGCATTCTCACTCGAGCATGGTATGAACATGCTTGAAGTGAGGAATGTCTACTCGCGAGTGAGGAAGAAGAATTTATTTACAAAAATGATCAAACTCATGGTTACTCAAATGATCTTGGAGGATTTGAGTACAAAGGTGCAAAATATGTCAAGGAATCCACAATCCAGGTATGTTTTACATGTTTCTTTATTTTTCCAGAACATCACTCGAGCACAGCTAGAACACTCTCGAGCACAGTATGAACATCACTCGAGCACTAGGGTTCATGCTCGAGCACTGTCACTTATATCAGTTTCTGGGGAGCTCAGAACGTCGCACTTCCTCATCTCACTCGAAGTGCACTCTCACTCGAAAGTCACAACTCTTCATCTTCAACCGTTCTCTCATCATTTAATCACGTCCTTCTGCTTCAAATCGCCGTTACAACCTCTCAATCTTCTATAAGAGGTGATTTTTATCTTCTGCATTCTTCACTTGTGCCCTAATTTCTACTTGTATTTGTTTCTCTTCTTTCAAAAACAAGTGTTCTCGTTTCTCTTCCACTTTTCCAATGGCAAGAACAAAGTTACCCTCTGTTCCTCAAAAGTCTCATTCTCCTTCTTCCACTCACTTTGCTGCCAGTGAATCTGGAACCCCTGAACTTACTCCTCCATCTCCCAAAAACTCTCCCTCAACTTCACCTCCTCCAAAGCCTAAGACCAAAAAGAGAACTCCCGCTAAGAAACCTCATCCAAAACCTCAAGTTTCCAAGAAAGACCAACCTCCTCAAAAGAAATCAAAAGGTGTGGTCTTCAAGGAACCCATAATCACCCGGTCTCAATCCAAAGAAGTACAAGGAAAGGGAAAGAAGAAGGATACAGAACATCCCCAATCATCTTCTTCTTCTGGGGATACTTTCAGTAAACAACTCCGGGAAGCCATAGAGAAATCAAAACTGGACAAGATAGTTGGGAAAATTGCTTCTCAAGCTGGTGTTTCAAGTTCACATCAACCAAGTGCCTCTGCTTCAGGAGCACCTTCTGCCTCTCAAGCACCAGTGGATGACCAACTCACTAGTCCTCCTGAGGGATTCAATGTGACAGAGCTTAAGGCTTTACCACAGAAGGTATATGATGATGAATTTAAGCATAGACATTTCTGCCCTGTAGTATATGTGGATTTGGATTACCTGAAAAAGAACTGTCATTTGGACTTATACCCTTATCTTCAATACTATGCTCCTTGGTTAGAAATTCATTTGCCATATTCCCCCACTGTTGTAAAGACATTTTATTCCAACATGAAAACTCATAATATCATGTCTAGATCCGGGGATTTGATTGAAGAAGCTGTATCTACAACCATTAGAGGGAAATTCATTATGATTTCTGCCAAAATCATAAATGATTTACTTGGTTATATGGCACCTCCTACTGATCCACCCTCATTCTCTGCCAATGAAACTTTTAACATTTTGAGACCAAAAGACCCTATTGGCCCCCTCACTTTCAAGCCTATTGATATGCCTGACCATCACAGAATCCTTCATTACATTTATTCCCGGAGCATAGTCAATAAATCCAGAAATTTTACCCACTTTGCACAAAAGGATTACTATCTATTGGCTTCATTGGTTGCTGGGCAACAAAGGAATGTAGGGGAGATCATTTTTAGTGAGATGAGAAGGTTTCGATTTTCTTCAACAAGATCCACAACCATACCTTACCCTCAACTTGTTTCCTTCATTTTGATGAAAAACAAAATCTGGTATTTGGAAGGAAAAGAAAGGGTTCTCATCTCAAGGTTTGGAAAGACTCAATTAACTCACATGGGTATCAATCTTCCGGTGAGTCGGACCAAAGCCACATCAAAGAGGGAAGCCACTCCATCCAGAGGAGATGAGGCACAATCATCTGCACAAGGCCCTATTCCTCCTCCTTCTTTTCTCAATGCCTCTCTATCCAATCATCTGTCTGAGGTAATTAATCAAGCTGTATCAAGTTTGAAGAAGGAGTTAGTGACTGAGTATGAGAAACTTGTGGAGAAGATGGAAACACAAGTCATTAAATTGGTAGACCAGGCCAATCTTAACTTTGAACTGATGTTCAAAACACAAGATGAGATGTCACAGAGGATCACTAATATGGAGACTTTCCTGCATTCACATTTTCCCTCCTCATCTTCAAGGGTGCCTCCAGAGACCACTCATACCTCACCCCCTCATCCAGAGACTCATGTACTTTTCACTGATCCTGAGTCTAATGTAGATGTTACATTTGTCCCACAACCACCATCTCCTCCTGACCAGCCCATTGACCCTCTCTCTGCCATGATATCTTTTGTTCCACCTCTAGAACCCCCTTCTGATGTTGACAAAACGGGGGAGAAGGATGTGTGATGTTTTCTGAGCTTCTGTAGGGTGTATAAGGGTGTTTGGGTAGTTTTCTGTATTGGGTAGGATTTTGATATGTATGTCATTTTACTATTTTGAAGTTATATTCTGAAATTATCTTGTTGTTCAAGTTTGTTATAATTAATGACATGGTTCAAGTTTTTTTTTTATTATCAAACTTTCAATGTTTCAAGTTATTAAAATTCTTGTTAAGTTATTTACCTCATACTATACTTATCTTGGCTGTTAAGTGTCTAAAGGAAACATTGCAGGAAAACTTGAATTTGGAACTTAAACTTGATATGCATTTTGGAAACTTTGAAGAAATTTCAAAACTTTTCAATTTCATTCAATTTCTTTTAAACCTTCATCACAAAGAGCTTTGTCATCATCAAAAAGGGGGAGAATGTTAGATCCCAAGTTTTGACGATAACAATAATTCAATTATGATTAAAACATGTTTTTAGAATGTTAGGAAAAGATTCCAAGTTACCAAATGCATATTTGAAGTTTGCTGATATCTGCTGTGAAATTGCACTTGAGTGCTCGAGCATGAAATCTGCACTCGAGCACAAATCACTTCTGTACTCGAGCAGGTGTGAGAGAAAGCCAGGAAGTGAGTACCCGAGAGGCATTCTCTCTTTGTATTCAATGGATCACTCGAAGCACAAGATATGCACTCGAGCAGAGAAGTCATTCTCACTCGAGCACGTATGCGAGTGAGGGCATGCGAGCACTTGGCCGAGAGCAAGTAATGGCATGCTTCCTCTATTCACTCGAGCAAGGCACTGCGAGCACTTGGCCGAGAGCAAGTAATGGCATGCTTCCTCTATTCACTCGAGAAAGGCACTGCGAGTACTTGGCCGAGAGTCTTGAATTTCAGAAATTAGTAAGTGTGCTCGAGCACACCCATCCATGCTTGGAGTGACACGTCCATGCTTGCGAGTAATATTTCCATCCCTCTCCAGATCAGTTGTGAGTGCTTGTTCAAGAGAGCATATTCCTTGAGAATATGCTTCTCACTCGAGCAGAGGTAAGTGTGCTCGAGTGAGGGCCCACATCACTCGCGAGTGAAAATTCTATCCCTCTGAAATTCTGATGCGAGTGATGGTTTAGAAAGCATATTCCTTGAGAATATGCTTCTCACTCGAGAAGAGGTAAGTGTGCTCGAGTGAGGGTCCATATCACCCGCAAGTGCAAATTCTCACTCTTGTCAAAATGGTATGCGAGTGATGACCCGAGAAGACATTCCCTGTGTAAAGTGCAAAGATCACTCGAGCAGAGATTTTGTGCTCGAGTGAGACCTCTCTTCACCCGCGAGTGAAGATCTTTTCTCTCTGATATTCCAAGCAAGGACAACGCGATAACAGAGGTATATGAAGGAAAATAAGAGATCACTCGAGGTGAGTCTTTCATGCTCGAGTGATGCCCTGTTTGACCACCGAAAATGATAAGTATCACAACGTTCATTACGAATATGGTTTATTGTTATTAATTCATATCATCATTACTTATTATTATTATTTAACATTGTTTTGATTATTTTAAAAGTATAATACAGGAAGATGAACGTTTCAAATTGGTTGTTACGGAGAAAAGTCAAACATCGGCAGACAACATGATTACAGACACGTTCGCACCAACCACATTCAGATTATTCAAACATGCGCGTGTTCTTCTACAGTTGCAAATGTCTAGCTCCTCCAATGATGATTTCTCAAACGGGCAAAAACTGAAGCAACTATATATATATATACAGAGACTCAAAGAGAAACTACAAGAACGTAACACAAAAATTCACAAGCTTATACCAATTCTCTGTTATTCATCTGTTTTCTCTGTATTCACTTTGATCTTCAGTGTTTATTCATTTACTCTGTAAGAGAGTCCTCATACAAACTCAAAATTCTATGTTTATGTGTTCTCAAGGTATTGGGACCTTGAGAGGGTAGTTATTCCTTACGAGAGAAGCAGTTGAGAGAATTCCTTGAAGTGTCTTCCACTCATAAGTCTTGTATACATAAGCAAGTGAGAAGGGTCATAGGTTGTTTTCTCTGCACATAAGACTTGTCGTAAGGGGGAGAGAAGTTTCTTGTTGAGAGAATATTTCTGCTCATAGTCCATTCAAGGACGACTGTTGTTTTGTGGCGTTCTAAGAGCCCATTGAATCTTGGAGGTATAGTGAAAAGCTCAGTAGATCTTGATCTCTGAGGACTGGACGTAGGCATTGTTGTTAAGCCGAACCAGTATAACTCTCTGTGTTCAAATCTTCTCTACTCTACTCTATCTACTATATTTTCATATGACCGCTTCAAATGAAAAATTTATAACATCACCCAATTCACCCCCCTCTTGGGTGAAGCTTGCCTCTTACATTTGGTATCAAAGCCTTGTCTTCTCCGAAGAGCCTAACAGCTTGAGAAGGATCCGACAAATGGCAACAATGGGTGAAAATATCCTTCCAGATGGTGCTTCAATCACTAGACCTCCTGGTTTTGCTGGAGAACATTTTTCGTTCTGAAGCTTGCCTCTTACAGTAAGGCCCACAATCCCATGGGGCATCTTCAAGTCAACCTATTTAATGCCCTTATAGATCTGTTGCAGTCGTGCTAAGTAGGGCCATTTCCTCTCATCTTCGTCATCCTTTTAGAACATCAAAAAACAAATTGTTATTAGGATGCCAATAGATTTTTAGTAATAGTAAGGTAATTCCTACCATTAGAGGTGTTGCGCTGAACCAATAAGATTGTGAGGCCAAAGGATGAAAGATCCTATCGCCTGACCTAACGTGCTAACCTTTGGATCAGGAACAGGGATGGCTGTACCTTCTTCCCCCTTTCTAACACTCGTCACATTCACCCTACGAAAATCCTGTGGAATTTGTTGATGATGGTGGGTGGTAGCACATGTGTGAACGAGAGCATCGGCAACAACACGCAATAGTGGATTATCCTAATAGAGGGTGGAAGGGTCTCCCGACATTGGAGTAGGAGAAGGGTCACCAAGTGGTTCCTCCAGAGGGTTGTAACTTCCTTTGGTGCTATTGAATGTAATCCCCTACCTTGATTAGCATAATTATAACTTGATATCACATAATTAAATTGGATTAGAGACCGTCAGATAATTTAAAACTCATTTTGACTGCCTACCTTACCATAAGGTTTTCACAAAATCTTCAAAAGCATTTCCCCATCTTGGTCTCAATTTCGAATATAATTACATATGCAGTTAATATACATTCATACATATCAGAGTGTATAACTCAATTCCCGACAACCCTCGAGTTTCATCTATTCATAGAACTATAGGCTTTCAGTTCCCATAGAGGGGATTACACAACTATGTTCAACTAATAATTAAAACCCAAAAATAATTTACAAAATCCCTATCCAATATACTTAACCAACATGGCCCAAACAAAATGTCCCTATAGGGTCTTAACCGCTCCGAGTCGTACGTTTTTCCTTTGAGCCACTTGCCCTGTTTGAAAGGTTAGTTAAAGGAAAGAATGAGATTCAAGAGAATCCCAGTAGTAACAGAACATTTATACCACACATAAGCACACAGCATGTAGCAAATCATCATACAGCAGCAGTAGCACAAATCACACTCCACCCTCATCCCCTTTTACCGCCGGGATGGTACACCGTCCTAACCCGAACCGTTGTTAGCGACTCAGAGACTGTTGGTGTGGCAGTGTATACACATAGCCTTATAGCTCATATAGCCATCCGGCTTTCACAATTGGCCCGTCGGCCTTCACAAGCCTTTCATCTTTTCACATAATCACACATATCACACCCCATCCTCATCCCCTTTTACCGCCGGGAAGGCACACTGTCCTAACCCGAACCGTTGTTAGCGACTCAGGGACTATTGACATGGCGGTGTTTACACATATCCACAAATATCATAGCATACGAATTTATCACAAATCAATGATATAACACACATACAATGTATCCCATATGGTATAAATAAGAAGTCACTACCTTGTTCCATTCTGATGTTCGTTGGTACAGTGGGCTCATGAAGATGGCAGATGTCAAATCCTATAAACCAAGATAGGGACAATAAATCAATCTCTTTTCCAAGTTCTTAATTCCATAATACTTTAAGTTGATATTCATATGAACTCTTTAGGTGGCTATTAAATGCCTAAACACTAAAGAGTTAGGAGAAACTAACCCGAAAATACCTTTTTCGGAAAAAGAAATACTAATTATGGGCTGCCTCACTCGAGTGACGAACACCTCACTTGAGTGATGCCCAAAGTTGTGCTCGAGTCCCAGCGAGTGAAACACAGAAAGTGTTTGCCCGAGAGCAAACCTCACAATATGCCTCACATTCACGCGAGCACTCGAAGCTGTACTAGAGTGATAACCTCAAATGCACTTGAGCACCAAGAAGTGAGGTACTACGAGTGACTACCCGATAGCAACCATAAATTCCAAAGTCTTAGACTTACTCCCTCACTCGAGCATGCTCATACTCACTTGAGTGGGATCATATCTCACTCGCGAGTCAAGAAGTGCACTCTCGCATTTCTACTCGAAAACACCACTGAGAACACCAAAGAAAACAGAAACCTACTGATGCACTCGAGTGAGCTCATCCCTCACTCGAGTGATACGCATTAGAAGTCAGAAACGCAACAACTGATATGATTTTTCCAAAGTGACCTAAACTAATCTCAATAGGTTCTACACTTGCACCAAAGCTCTTTCTTACCTTAAATTCCATAAGGAACCTATTGGTAACCTCAAAATATCCAAAATCACACCCCAAATACAATTTGCCCTTAAATATCCACATTCCACACAACAACTCAATCATTAACATTTTCATTTCTTACTTCTAAATCAATCCCAACCAACTCAAAACACCACAAGCTACCAATTGAACAGTGACACTCCCTCCAATTCCCACTTTCATTTAATACCAATATTCAAGGTAAAATTCTAGAATTTACAAAACTTAACCAACATTCAAAACACAACCATCAAAATACATCAAATCATTACCTCTTTCACTTGGTAAGATCAAATCTTTGTTTCTCTAACTTTTAGATTTGAGCAAACACCAAATCACCACTTTTAAAAATCCTGAAAACATAGAAGTCAAGCTCTCAACTTCTTGAACAATATCAATGAAGAGTGTTTAAGCATGTGAAGTCATTTACCTATATAGATTTCAAACCCTTCCTTTCTCTTTCTTGCCTAGATCTCTGGAAATGGAGGGAGAATGATGAGAGAGATAAGAGATGATGATGAAACTATTTTTTCTTGCCCCATACTCACACACAACCGACTTTGAGAGGAGGAGTAGAGAGGGAAATAACTTTTGACTTTTTGATTTAATCTCATGGTCCATAGTTTGACACTTGGCATCATCCCATTCTTCCTTCCATGATTCCATACAACCCATGCACACCTGATTCCACCTCTTACTTAACAAATCCTAGCCATTGACCTCAAGTTACCTATGAGTCTCCTCTTCGGTAACTGACCAACTGGTCAGTAAATTTACTGTTTTGCCCCTGATTGACACAATGCTTACTAAACCATCAACAAACATATTTTACATCACAATTCACATCACAAACTTCAAAAGTGCTTAATTATCATTAATTACATTACTTTGAAGTTATTAATCCTTAATTACAATTCAGGATATTACATTGAAGGCAAGGGATTCTTGAGTTCTATGCTCGTCCCTTGCCGTTTGTGCTTCGAACATCTTTGCCATTTCAAGTTGAAGCTCTAGCAATAGCTCTTGTCGGAGCTTGTCGCGAAGGTTGTCCTTGAGCTCTCGTTCAAGGTCCTCTCGAATCCTGGCCATAAGGTCCCTACTAGGTCCAGGTTGTGACGAATAATCTGAGTCTCGTCCAAAATACCTCACGGCACTAAGTCCCCGTGTCTCTCCTCGAACACAACCAAGGTCATCTGCCTTCCCAATAGCCGTTGACAAGATGTCCATCCGTCTACTTGGATTAAATGAACCTTGGCTACTCTGATCTTCCAGTTTATCCTGTAGCATACAGTTTATCATAAATGTATCGAAACCACTCTTGATATGCAAAAAATAAGGTACTTATGGTATAACTACTTACAATCCTCGCAGCAACCTCAGCAACAACTGGATTTATGTACTTCCCCCGTTTAATCCTCCCTGCTTTCCATTTTTTGTGATGTGGAGGAGGTACCGGGGCCTAGATAACAATGCTAGGATCAGATTCCGTTGCTTCCTTCATTTTCTTTAACTCTTCTTACATTATTTGCCGCTCAAGCTTCCGATATCCACCACGAGACATATACTGTTGATATTTATTTTCTGATTGCCTCTGTGCATTTGCTGCACTTAATTTTTATGAATGAAAAACAACAAAAAATAAATCAACGATATCAAGTATATGAAAATTAAAAGCTCTATATCATGATGACAGAAATCTTACCAAAAACTCAGGATCTGCCCGTGATGCCGCAAATAACCTCCAGTCCTCTAGAGACAAATACGAATAATATGTACAAGGATCCTCACCCCTCTGGGCCCCTCGAATATACCTTGCTATTAGCTTGTTCTTGAAATGTTTCTATCGTATACGAACCTCATCTATCCAGTACCTGTACATCTCCCTGGTGTCTGGGACATCGTATGTTTGCTGCAAGGTAAAACATAAGATAATTATATTTGAAATAATAGGAATAAAGCTACAATTATCATAGATGTATGAAAACTTATATACCAAAAGTTGCTACCAAATCATGTCTTTCGTTTTTGGGGGAACCAACCTCCAATTATCGTAGGTAATGCGCACCTTGCTTCGACCCAAAAACCCTATGTATCTAATGAAATGGTCTTCCTCAGGACCAAATAGATTCAGATTGGCATCGAAGTCTATATGTAGCCTCTCTTGTTGATGTTCATGACATGCAACCAATGCTCCTATCTTTGTACAGCCTCTAACCCTCCTTCTTGCAACGGGTTCATCTCTAGGCCTTTTGTCATTGCTAGGGCTTTCTTCATCTCTACGCCTTTCGTCATCCCCGGCACTTTGATTTGAGTCACTAGAGTTATCTATATTCCTGTTAACACAAAAAGCATCGTCAGATATGTAACTAAATTATAACAAAAATAAAATAAACTAAGCAGGAGTAAAACAAAAAAACACACACAGTTCTCTTCTATAAATTAAGGTCTCACTCTATATTGTTTCCCATATTCCTTCACCATGGTAATTTCTTACAGCATATTCATCATCATCTACCAATTCTACTTCATTTGTTTGAGGTGGAGTTGTTATGAAAGGTGGTGTGTTGTCAAGGTTAAAGGTCGGATCACCATACTTCTGTTTTTTACTTTTAAGGACAATGGACATGTTTTTGCACGCAGGATCTGTGACATAAAACACTTGTTTCGCCTGGCTTGATAGAATGAAGGGCTCATCTCTATAGCCAACTATTCGAAGATCACTGAGATAAATCCAAATTGTTTATCTATTACCACAGCATTATTGCTAACCTACTTACATTTGAATAAAGCAACTGTGAACTAGTTGTATGTAATCTCCCATGTTTTAGCTTCTACCATGACCCCACTATTTTGTATGGTATTTCTGTCATCTTGCTCTTTTGTATAGAAAGAATATCCGTTTATATCAAACTGGTTCAAGTAACAACCTGAAACGAAGGCCCCCAAGCTAGCCACTCGATTGTCTAAGACACACCAGTCTAATGCAAAACCTTTTACTCGAACCACTGTATGAATGTCTTGTTTTGCTCAATAGCAATCTGCATGTCATTCTTCCTTGGATTCTTGTTCTTCAAAGTCTTTCTGTATTCATCTATGTAAGGTTGAACTTCTTCCATGTTATTCAGGATATACAAGTGGGCTTGCAACACCTCTTCATGAGGAACATTCTTCACTTTCAGTCCTCGTGTTCTCTTGCTTCTCCCCTCTTCATGTCGAGATTGTTCCTTCTTCCCTGACATATAATCTTTACAAAACTCCATAGCCTCCTTAACTACATATCTTTCTACTATTGAGGCTTCTGGTCGATAAGGATTTTTAGAATACCCTTTTAAGATCGTCATGTATCGGTCAAAAGGGTACATCCACCTCAGGTAAACTGGACTGCAAAGCTTTACCTCCCTTACCAAATGAACTACCAAATGCACCATTATATCAAAAAATGAAGGAGGAAAATGCATCTCTAGTTGTGACAAAATAATGTAACCCTCATTTTCCAGTTCATCCAACTTTTCAGTGTTAATGACTTTGTTACAGATAGCAGTAAAGAAAATGCACAATCTTGTTACAGTGGTTCGTACTTCATCTTTCATTATGCCTCTAATAGCTACCGGTAATAGTTGTTGCATCAACACATGATAATCATGGGACTTCATTCCCTCTAACTTCAAATCGTCCATTGAGACACATCTTCTCACATTCGAGGAATACCCTTGCGGCACCTTAATTTCATGCAAACACCCACACAAACTTCTTTTCTCTACTTTTGATCGTGTATGCGCTGCTGGCTCCATGTATGCCCTCCTACCATCATCTCTTAGTTGTGGATGTAACCGTTCTCTTATTCCCATATCAACAAGGTCTAATCTCATACTAATCCCATCCTTAGTCTTCCCTGGTATGTGCAAAAGTGTACTGATAAGGCTATCCCAAACGTTCTTCTCCACATGCATCACATCAATACTGTGTCTCAAGTTAAGCGAACGCCAATATGGAATATCAAAGAAAATGGATGACTTCTTCCATATGTTCTTCTCACCCGCAGTCCTCTGATTCTTACTAAAAGTGACATTGATACATTCCACTCAACTATAAACTTCCTCTCTTGTTAATGACTTTGGAGCCATTCTATACTTCGGTAAGCCGTTAAAACACTTTCTTAGCCTACGATACAAGCGGAACCGATGAAGAAACCTCCTGTGGCCAAGGTAGACATTTTTTCTTCCATGCTTTAGTTGATGGAAGTGTGTGTCTGCTTCACATATTGGGCATGCTTTATGACCCTTCACGCTGTACCCTGACAAGTTTCCGTACACAGGGAAGTCGTTTATCATTGTGAAAATTATTTCACATAGCTTGAAGGACTCCTTATAAGCATCAAACACATCTACGCCTTCCTCCCATGACTTCTTCAAGTCCTCAATCAAGGGCACTAAGTAGACATCAATATCGTTCCCTGGCTGTTTTGGTACAGAAATAATCATAGATAGCATCATATACTTGTGTTTCATAAATAGTCAGGGAGGCAAGTTGTATATTACAAGGAGAACCGGTCACATACTATGTATGTTAGTAAGAGTTCCATACGGATTGATGCCGTCTATACAAAGCCCAAGCTGAAGGTTTCTCGGCTCGCTGCCAAATTGAGGGAACAATTCATCTATTTTTTGCCATTGTGGAGAGTCAGCTGGGTGCTGAAGATATTTCCCATCAGATATTCTCTCATCAGAGTGCCATCTTAACTTCTTCACTTTTGTTGCAGTCGCAAACAAACATTTAAAACATGGTATTATTAGAAGATACCACATAACCTTTAAAGGTTGCCTTTTAGTTGTCACATCGCTATAACCACCATCGTTTTTCACTTTGTATCATGCAGTTTTACACTTAGGACACTCACTAAGATCTCCATACTTATTTCTGTATAGTATGCAGTCATTAGGGCAAGCATGTATCTTTTTATACTTCATACCCATCGTAGACAGGATTTTCTTGGCCTTATACATACGATTTACAAGTACATTATCCTCTAGAAACATATCACACAATAGTTCAAGCAGTAAAGTGAAACTACTATCGGTCCACCCACAAGTTTCCTTTAAGTTAACCAAATGCAATGTTCCTGTCAGTTGCGTGTACTTACTCCTAGGGTACAATGGTGTCTCTGCATCACTCCGCAGGCTGTCATACTCCTGCGTCTACGCAAAGGATTCTACCTCAACATCGTGAATCATTTTCTCCATTCTATCTTCATCTATAACATCCATATCTTCCTTCTTGTGTGACGGATAATCCATTACTTCCTCACCATACTATATCCACCTTGAGTATCGTAGATTTATTCCATCACAAAGGAGGTGATCCTTTATGACATCAACATCACTCTCATTCAAACAAATGACACAAGGACAAAACTACTTCCCATTTTTTGCTAGAGCATTCTTTTTAGCGAATTCAATAAATTCTTCCACCCCTTTCTTATATTCTTCACTAGTTCTCAAATCATTCATCCAACTGTTATCCATTTTGTTACCACCTAAGCCATTCCCAATAACACTCACATGTTTAGTACAATTGTCAATGATATATGATGGGATTGTCTTTTTTTCACTTTTTTCAACAAAAACTTCGACAGCATTTCCCGTTAAAAGTAAGACATCCCAAAATTTCAAGCAACCCTATCTCTCCACTACACGAATAATAATCATACTACTTACTATATTATATTAAGGAAACTACATTAATAATCTTACTAATCTAATCTAAAAAAATAAAATCAATCATATTAAAGAAACAAAAATTACTCTGTTTAATTGTTGTTAATTTCATCAAAATCATTCAAAAGCTCCATTTATTTATAATAATATATATACATATTTTCCCTCTCAATTCCCAACCTCCTAACATATAAAATAAACATTTCTAAGCTCCAAACATATCAAACAAACAATATATTAATGTGATATTTCCTATTGGCTAGGTTTTCAATTATTTTCACTAAAAAAATTAAATGTCCTGTTTAGCCAATATATAAGCACAATTAACAAACTCATTTCTATGTGAGCTAGAATTTATATTTCAACAAGAAATTTAACGTCCTGTTTCACATTGCAAGTTTTAATTTAATTTCTTCAACTAAATTTATATTTCAAAAAGAAAATAAACTATTTTGTTAAAAAAAAGAAAGAAAATAAACTAACCTGATGAAGGGGGCGCCGACAGCTATGTACGGTGTATGCACGGTGGAGGAGGTACGCCGGAGGGTGGAGAAAGCAAAGTAGACCACAATGTGTGGAGGAGGTGTGAACGACAATGGAAGGAAGGATGTGGAAGAGAGCAAAAACCAAGACACTATGGAGGAGGGGGTGGTGCGTATGTTGTCTTCAATGGAAAGGAGGTGGAGGAAACAACCAAAAAGGTGTGGAGGAGGTGGGTCGATGGCCTACAATGAAAGAAGAAGGGATGAGGAAGAGTAAAGTTGAAGAAGGGAGGGGTGTGCGTCGATGGTGAATAATGAATGAAAGAGGGAGTTGTTTGGTCAAAAGGGAGGGATGGTGGGTGGAGAATGGAGAAGACGCATGTCAGACAAGTGTCTGACATGCGCAAAGGCATCCCAAAAATCATTTGGGAGGCCTAAAGGTGACTTTAGGCGTCCTAAAAACATTTGGGATGTCTAAAGTATGGGTTTAGATGTCCCAAAATTGTTTTGGGACGTCTAAACCCAGCTCCTGGCGCTAAAACAAATTTGCCAAAATTTATATTACGCGCGAGAAGAACTTTAGGCATCCCAAATTCAAATTTGGGATGTCTAAAGGTTTCCCTACATACATATAATTACGAAATTGCCACAACCTACCTTTTTAACCACCCAATTTAAATTTGGGATGTCCTTTGGGGTGGTTATATCCTAATCTGTAGTAGTGATTTTTCAAGTTAACTCTAATTACTTTTTTCTCTCCCAACATTTAAGTAGAATTGCTTTTGGGGGGAAGATTTCTTTCATAATGGACTTATAATAAAGATCAGAATTATATGGTAGGTCACTTAAAAAGTTATCAATTATTATTTTTCAATGTTACCCCTATTGGAACATTGAATTGTGGTTAGCATGTTTTCTTGTTAATTAAGAGCATGGTTAGTTGTTGGACTCTATAAATATAGGTCTTAGAAATTGGTTTATGTGTGAGGGATATTGAACCCCATCAAGTAAAGAGAGAGTAGTCTCTCTCTAGAGACTGGGTAACTGGGATATCTCTCATAATCCTTAGAGTTTAGGGTTATTGGTCAATCTGTCATGCCCTTATCTTAATTTCACCTTTACTAGAGTATTCGAGGAAAATGATATGCGATTTGATGGGCAACATAGGAATAGCATAAATATACTGATAAAAAGTGCTCGATTACAGAAATTCATCATAGGGGTTCATACATAATAATTACCATCAATGTAGCCACATAGGTCTACCAAGGTGTCTAAACCTGTTTGAGTAAAATAGAGACATCTTCCCGTCTTCGTTCTACTACTGCAACCTTATCTCGTGCAGTTCTCTTCTTTGATTCCTTCGTACCTTCTGTATTCGCCTGTCTAAATTATTTGTAGGGAAGGGTGAGATTCGAGAGAATCTCAGTAGGAAAATAGTATCAATATGCATGCAAGATAAGTGCTTAATGCATGACATGCTTGCTTTACATAAACTCATGCCAACATAATGACATATCTGCGTGCTCAATGTTTCGTGGAACAAAACTATTGCGATAGTATAAACAGAAACATAGCTTCAATAATTCATATATGTTTTACATAATCAAGCAAAGCAATAACATGCATCAATACACCAGGACAACTATCAAATATATACAGGAGAGGTAAGTTCCCTACCTTAGACCTTTACCACCTCGAACCGTGTGCTTCGATTCACATGCCAATCCCTAGGGCTTTCAACTTAGTCCTAAAATGTCAAATGCACCAATTTAGACACTTCCATAGTATTTCTGGTGGTTATACAAGTCTATCGTAAAAATTTACCAAAATGCCCCCAGGGGCCCGGCCTGGCCCGTCCGTACCCGGTTCAATTGTACTTTTCCTAAAATTTTGACATGGGCTATTCTTACATATTCTCACCCAAGGAATCCATTTTCGGACTCAAAATTATCAAATTCATTATTAAATTACAAAATACCCTTGACAGCCCTTATTTTAGGGTTTAAGAGGCGTTTTCGTAATTATGTTTTTTCGGGCTTTTCCATAAAAGTGACCAACTGTAACCGCACCTAATTTTTTCTCCTAAACTCAATGGAACCATAAAATCAATGAAAATCCAACTCTAAGGCCCTCTAACAACCCTAGCCGAAATCCTCAGGTACTTCGGAAAAAATTGGGGTTTTGCGATTTCGGCTCCGTAAACGCGTTCCTTTATACTCCTAACTACTTTATCGACTATTCCATTAGGTTACAACTACCATTAAGTCCCAATTTTGGTAGCATAACCCTTATGTCATCACATTTCAAAAATTTAAAACCAACGGCAATCTGATGAAATTTCACAGATTAAATTACCTACAGTAGCCAGAATAGTTAATATACGAAGGTTTGGAAGTTAGCTCAAGCTTCCTCTGGCTTTTCTCAAAATGGCTGAAAACCCTAGCCTTAGAACACCAAAATTTGTGCTTCCAACACCTTACAATACATGAGAGAGAAGCTTAGGAACAAGGTTATACGCGTTAGGTACAAATTTATTGAAGAAATCGACCTTCCTCGCGAGATTTTTTCTCTTTCTCTCTCTTTTTGCAGCATTAGGCACGGTTTTGGGGCCGATAGAGGAGGTGGATGATGATTTAATATCATATAATATTATTTTCTAATTATTTACTACATTTTCAACAATTTCGGATTTTTACAAAATTTTGGCAGATTTCAGTCCAAACTTTGAAAAATCATAACTAATTCTAGAAAATTCTAAATAGGGTGATTTCAAAGCCAATAGAAATCTATTTAAGTCCTATTTATTGGAAAATTATGGATCAATACAATTCATAACCAAAAAAATACAGAATTGCACAGAAGTCCATACTGGTCCAAAACAGATTCCAGTTTCAATCCCAAATTTTGGAAAATCATAACTCTTAGCTCAAAAATCGAAATGACAAAAATTATATATCTATTTTGTATCTTGGCATGTGAACTTTAAGAATGGAAAGTTTTAGAATTTTTGGACACCATTTTCCTATTCAAACCATCCATACAAACCGACTATCTTGTACAAAGTTTCAATGGACAGAATTTCCAACTTTAGCACAATTGTTCCTAATGGTTTCAATTTCACAACAAATACTCTCCCCACACAAATTTTCACAAGGAAGCCATTGAAATCACTAAAACAACCAAATTATAATTACATCCACTTTTGAAGTTATTAACCCTTAAACGAAATTTTGGATATTACATTTCTCCCCCTGTACAATAAATTTCATCCTCGAAATTTGTTACACTACTTGGGACTTTAGCGGTTGCAATATTGCTCCACCGCCACCCCATAACGGTAACAATGCCATAACTTAACACACTTATCAACACAACACAATTACCAAACAAATGTAATCATCACAACATACGATTGCCGCAAAACACCATTATCGCACAACACAATTGCCGCCAGCAATAATCGCCAATATACACAATCATGACAAAACACCATCACTGCACGTATACCCTTGTTGCAGTAGTACTATCATCGCATGTAGTTGGGAGGCACATGCCACTACTCTGCACATTCTAATCACTCCTTCCAGGAGTAACTCAAAGTACTATAGGTTCACTATGCATAAACAACAGTACTCATGGCTGTATACACAATACGACAGCTTTCACTGTATAATGACAGCTTGCGCTGTATAATGACAGCTTATGCTATATAACAATAGCTTGCGCTGTATTCACAATAACAATAGCTTGCATTGTATAACGACAACTTTCGCTGTATAACGCAGCTTTCGCTATAATCACAATAACAACAGCTTGCGCTATATAACTACAGCTTTTGCTGTAATCATAATAACAACAGCTTTTACTGTATAATGATAGTTTGTACTGTATTCACAATTTCACAACATTACCCTCACCCGTATACCCACTAGTGACTCCGCTAGTGGTAACCAAAACTTTTGGGCATTAACAACTATATCACTTCACCGTATCAAATTTTATGCGTTACCGTCACCCGTACACCTACCAGTGACTCCGCTAGTGGTAATCGAGACTTTTGGGTTTTAACAAAAACATCGGGCCACTCCCGAATCTCAATCTCTTCTATCTAAAGTACCCTACTTTAACGGCTCACTAAGAGTCTTAGTCTATTCTATCCAAGCAGCCTACTAGGAGTCTCAAACTCCTAACACCACCATCATCCTCTATCACCACCGAGGATGCACTCAGCAAACACTCGAATTGTTGTTAGCTACTGGAGACCATTGGGATGAAAATACACATTGTTATACCCCACCTTTATCCTCTTTCATCATCGAGGATGCACACCGCAATCACCCGAACCGTTGTTAGCTACCAGAGGACTATTAGCGTGGCAATGAATCGCAAACGAATATACATATAGCTTTATAGCAGACTCAAGTTTTACGCACCACCTTTCGGCCTTAGGTCAACACCGGTACACCCAGCTTGGTGGCTAGCCATGCTGGCCATACCGGGGTAAGTGCCCTCACAAGTGAGAACCTTTTGACTCTTATAAATTCATAACATTCCAACA
Source organism: Inga oerstediana (assembly GCA_963210345.1). NCBI lineage: Eukaryota > Viridiplantae > Streptophyta > Magnoliopsida > Fabales > Fabaceae > Inga > Inga oerstediana. The sequence continues at coordinate 72,587,769 of OY723399.1, read as the reverse complement.
CATTTTCTTCTTATTTTACCTACTTTTGAGTTCAAAATGTACATTGAAAGAAGTGTATAGAAGAAAATGTTCATATCAAAGTATCAAGCAAAAATCAAAGAAATTCTTGTTATATTTGTGATTTAATTAAGAATTTATAAATCCTCCCTCTTTTATAGGAGGATGAAGACAAGTGTTGAAGCCCTATAAGAATTAAGAATCAAGGAAAGAGCAAAGGAGATAAAGCAGTGCAAAGATATAAGAACTTCTGCAACTTGCCTTAGCAAGTTGGCTAACTGGCCATATCAAGTAAACATTCTCAAGAAGTTTACTCTTTGTGTAATTGGCCTCAGCAAGTTGACAAACTTGCAGTAGCAAGTCATCCCTATTTGCTCTCTGTGTAACTGGCTACAGCAAGTTGGAAAACTGGCTGTGGCAAGTGCTCTTCGTATACTCTCTGTGTAACTTGCCACAGCAAGTTGCCATAGCAAGTTGACAAACTTGCTATAGCAAATCAATAATTTGAAGGAAAATTGACTCTCTGTGTAACTGGCTATGGCAAGTTGACAGACTTGCCGTCGTAAGTCCTGAAAAAGTGCAACTGCGCGTTTTGAATTCAAAAGCAAAAAAACACTACTTAACCTAGGGACGAGCACCGAAAACACACACTTTACACTCTGGGAAGCTGAAGCACACAAGGAGACACCTTGGAGAGGAGATTTTAGAGAGTTTTGGAGCTTCGGTGGTGGTTCCAAGAGGGATTTTGTGACTTCTACCTTGGTTTCATTTCTTTTCTTCTCTTTTCCCTTTTTCTATAGTTTATTTAGTTGTTATGCTTATTTTTTCTGTACATTTGAACATGAGTAGCTAAGTATTTCTTCTTTTAGGATTGTTTTGATCCCTTGTATGGATTAAGTACTCATTTCCCCTTTATATTTATGAGTAATGATGAGATTATACTGATTTTACTTTTTGCTTAATGCTTCTTATTGATTGGCCACCAATGAGATTGTTGGAAAAACTTGATTGATGCTTGAGAGGGCTAGATTGAGTGTAGAACTTGAGTTTAATCGTGTGAGAACTTGAAATTTATAAATTGAATGGATAGTTTTGTGTATGAGGTAGAGATATACTCATTAACCTCACATAGCGATTGGCAATGAAAATCAGAGTTTAATTAGTTAATTAAGATATTAATAAATTAATTGAACTAAACACCTATTTGGAGACTTGAGAGAGCACTTATAGATAATTTATTATCGGTGGCTAGTATAATCCTTCATTAAGTAGCATATATTATGGGAATTTAAGTGAGTGCTTTTGAAATACAAGGGGGATAAATAATCCTAAGTTTCATTTAACACTTGAATTTAAAGAATCATTTACTTTTATAAATTTTTTGTCTAAAAATAGTTTTAAATTTCTCTTTCACCTCAACAATATGTTTTGGCTTAACTTGATCAATTTCAAATGATTCTATTCAACCTAATTAAACATAAGGTTACATTATTTAGCTTGCTTTCATCATAGTCCTCGTAGGAATGATCTTTACTTATCACATTATTACTTGAATCAATCCATGAACTTGCGGTAGTGAACAAGTTTTTGGCACCGTTGTCGGGGATTATTGACTAAAGTCTTTTGGGTTAATTAGTGTAATTATGTGCTTGATTACCCTTGAATCCTCCTCCTCTTCTTGTTTCACTTTCTTAATTTACTTTGTTTTTAGGTATAGTTATAGCTATAGCTCTTTTTCTTAGTTTAGTTCTATTAGTTGATAAGTTTGATACTCTTTATGGGAATTTTTGAATTGTAGGTACTCTTGCTCTGTATGCAAACTGATTTAGAGGTCGTTCTTGACGATGTTGTTGAAGAGTATTTTTCATAAGATTTTGAAATTGAATTGGATACTCTACTTCCTGTGCGACCTATCCAAGGACCTGCACCTTTACCGGCACCAGAGCAACCAATACCACTACCTCATCCTCATCCATATTACAATATGGCTAATACTAACGATGATGACTTGGAGCGCACTTTGGATGAGTACATGGAGCAAGAAAGCTTTACTTATCAATTTAGCATCCAGTTTCCTACTATTCAAGTTTGGAATTTTGAGTTGAAGCCAATCATGCTTCAAATGCTCCAAATGATTAGCTTGTTTTCGGGAACTCAGAATGAAGAAGCTACTGACCATTTGACATATTTTGTACAAGTGTGTGAGAACTTCAAGTTTCAAGGAGTAACTTTGGATGCGCTCAGATTGTGACTCTTCCTTCTATCACTTGACAAGAAGGGAAGATCTTGGCTTATCGCTCTACCTCCTAACTCCATCACTACTTGGGATGAAATAGCATCCAAACTTAAGGCAAGGTTCATTCTAAGGGGTAGACGGGCAGTTCAAAGAGCTAAACTCTTGGGTTATCAACAACAGCCTAGCAAACTTTTTCATGAAGCATGGGAGAGATTTAAGGAGTTTTGGTGTAGTTGCCCTAACTATGAACAGAAGACCTATGTTTTGCCTGAAGCATTTACAGCCGAATTGGATGTGCCTACTTCAAATATGCTCAACAATACCTCTAATGGTGGAATTGACAAGCTAAGAGTTTATGATATATCACAGTTGTATAAGGACATTGCTTCTAGTTCCTTGCAACAATAAAAAAAATCACATTCTAGCTACAGAACTTATAAGGAACCAAGTCTTTCAAGTAGTTCAAATGTGTATAAAGAAATTGTTGCTCAACTTGAAGCAATGGCTAAGAGATTTCATCAACTTGAATTGAAGATAGTGAGAAATTCATCCAAGAATGTGAATGCTATCCAAGCTCCAAGTCCTTCTTGTGAAATATATGGAGAAGCCCGCTCCTATAAAGAATGTCATCATACTATAGAGTCAGTGGGTTATTTGAACAATACTCAAAGGTATCCACGTGGTAACCCTTACTCTAATACCTACAATAAGGGTATGAGGGACCACCCCAACTTCTCTTGGAAGAATGGACTTAGTGAGAACCCAATTAATCACTATGTTATACTAGTAAGCCATTGCATCCACTGGGCTTTGAGCACCCACAAAAGCCACAAGAGGGTGATTCTGAAACAAATAAACTCTTGAGGCAAATTTTTAAAGGTCAAGAAGGCTTAGTTGGCACCGATTTTCTTCATGATATGGCAATCAAGAATCTTGAGATACAAGTGGGAAAAATTGCTTCACACTTGAGTGCTCAACTAAGGAATGGTCTTCCAAGTGACACTATTCCCAATCCTAAGCAAGAAGGTAAAGAAGAATACAAGGCTCTTGCTCTCTAAAGTGGCAAGACTTTACCCGATGTTCCAAGTATGGGTAAGGCTACAATAAAGCCAAAGGAACATGTTGTGGAAGATCTTAACCTTGATGAAGAGGTTGTGAAGACATTATGGTCAAAGAAGAGGACAACAAGAAGAGGAAGCAACTTGAAGTGAATCTAGATGATGTAGTGCATAGCAAGACCATTACTCCTGAAAATATGGAAGAGAAGAAGAGGAAGACCAACACTTATCCTCCACGATATGCCCACCACCCTCTTTTCCACAAAGGCTTAAGAAACATCAAGAATATAGGCAATTCAAGAAGTTTATTAAGATGTTCAAATAGCTGTATATCAATATTCCCTTTGCGGAAGCCCTAGAGCAAATACCTAAATGAAGGTTTAATGAGTTTGAGATGGTGGCCGTTACCAAAAGCTTTATTGATGTTACCAAGCAACTTCCACTTAAGTTGAAAGATCCTGGGAGCTTCTCTATACCTTGTCATATTGGAGCTAAATTCTTAGGGAATGGTCTATGTGATCTTGGTTCAAATGTCAATCTTATGCCTTTGTCTGTGTTCAACAAGTTAGGATTAGGTAATGCTAGACCTACCACAATTACTTTACAATTGGCCTATAGAAGCTTATCTTATCCTAAAGGGATTATTGAAGATGTTTTGGTCAAAATTGATAAGTTCATATTTCTGGCTGATTTTATTGTACTTGACTTTGATCCGAATAAAGAAATGCCTTTACGCTAGGAAGGCCATTTTTAGCTATGGCTAGAACTTTGATAGATGTGGAAAAAGGTGAGTTGACTTTGAGGGTGGCCGATGAGCAAGTTACTTTTAACATGAATCAATTGATGAAGACCCTTCATGTGCAAGAAGATTTTTTCTTTCTTAATATGATTGGTCTTGTCACACAAGAGGAATTTAAGACCACTATGATTGAAGATCCACTTAAAGCCACTCTTCTTGAGGTTGATTCTGAGGATTTGGTTGTAGTAGAGTGCAAGGCTATTATGGATGCTTCAACCCCTTATCCTAAAAGGAGGATACCAATTGAGCCACTTGATTTGGGTTCTACTGACTGACCAAAGTTGAAATCTTCTTTAGAGGAACCACCTTCACTTGAGCTTAAGGCATTGCCATCTCACCTACAATATGATTATCTGGGTTCCAACAACACTCTTCTGATGATTATTACTTTAGACCTCATTATTCAATAAGAGGAGCAGTTAGTTGAAGTCTTAAAAGCTTATAAAAGGGCTATTGGGTGGACAATTACTAATATCAAGGGCATTAGCCCTTCTATGTGCATGCACAAGATCTTTTTAGAAGAAAATCACAAGCCTTCTATTGAACATCAAAGAAGACTCAACCCCATTATGAAGGAAGTAGTAAAGAAGGAGCTTCTTAAATGGCTCGATGCTGGAATTATATACCCTATTTTTTATAGTTCTTGGGTGAGCCTAGTCTAATATGTCCCCAAAAAGGGCGATATGACTGTAGTGGCTAACACCCACAATAAACTCATTCCCACTTGCAAAGTGATCGGGTGGAGGGTTTGCATGGACTACTGTAAACTCAATACAGCTACTTGTAAGGATAACTTCCTATTGCCTTTCATTGATCAAATATAGGACAAACTAGCTGGAAGGGAATTCTTTTGCTCTCTTGATGGTTATTCGGGATACAACCAAATAGCAATTGCTTTAGAAGACCAAGAAAAGACTACATTTATGTGCTCCTATGGTACCTTTGCTTTCAAGTGTATGCCCTTTGGCCTTTATAATGCACCAGCTACATTCCAACGGTGTATGATGGCTATTTTTGCTAACATGCTAGAGTACACCATGGAAGTGTTCATGGACAACTTTACTATTTTTGGTGACTTATATGAAGAGTGCTTAGCCACCTTAACTCACGTCTTGAAACGGTGTAAAGACACTAATCTTGTGCTCAATTGGGAGAAATGCCATTTTATAGTGAAAGAAGGCATTGTGTTAACCCATCGTGTCTCCAAGGACGGTTTAGAAGTTAACCGAGCAAAGATAGAGGTGATTGAACAACTTCCTCCACCTACCAATATTAAAGGTGTGAAAAGCTTTTTGGGCCATGCTAAATTCTATAGACGGTTTATAAAGGATTTTTCCAAAATCACTAAGCCACTATGTGCTTTACTTGAGAAGGATGTCAAGTTTAAGTTTGAGTATGCATGCTTGAAAGTATTTGAAGATTTGAAAAGAAGACTTGTAACCGCTCCTATCATCATGGCTCCAGATTGAAGTTCATACTAATCATTATGCACTAATATACCTCTTTAGTAAGAAGGACTCTAAAGCAATATTGATTCGATGGGCTTTGCTCTTACAAGAATTTGATCTTGAGATTGTTGATAGAAAGGGCTCTGAAAATCAAGTTGCCGATCACTTGTCTAGGTTGAGTACTAAAGCTACACATTATGGGGGTCAACCCATTCATGAAACTTTTTCAGATGATCAACTCTTTTTAGTGAGTCATTCTGAAGCCCCTTGGTATGCCAACATAGTAAATTATCTTATAAGTGGAATCATTTCTCAGGACTTGAGCTATCACTAACGGAAGAAGTTCTTATAAGATGTCAAGTTTTATCATTAGGAAGAACCCTTCCTATTTTACTATTGTGCCGATCAGTTGATTTGAATATGTGTTCCATAAAGTGAGCAACAAGATGTATTGAAGTGTTGCCATTCCTCTAAATATGGAGGCCACTTTGGTGGTAACAAGACTACTGTAAAAGTCTTACAATCTGGATTTTTCTGGCCATCCTTATTCAAGGATGCTTATGAATTTGCTCTATCTTGTGACCGTTGTCAAAGGGTTGGTAATATCTCGAGGAGGAATGAAATGACACTCAACAACATGTTGGAAGTGGAATTATTTTATGTATGGGGGATTGACTTCATGGGATCTTTTCCCAAGTCTTTCAACAATCAATACATCCTTGTAGCGGTGGATTATGTGTCTAAATAGGTTGAGACCATTGCTTCTCCAACAAATGATGCTAAAGTAGTGGTCAAATTCATGAAAAATCATATTTTCACTCGCGTTGGTGCTCCAAGGGCTATTATTAGTAATGAAGGCACCCACTTTTGCAACCATCAATCTAAATCTCTTTTGAAGAAGTATGGAGTGAAGCACAAGGTGTCTTTAGCCTACCATCCCTAAACGAATGGTAAAGCTAAAATTTCCAATAGAGAAATCAAGAAAATCCTTGAGAAAACTGTGGGTATCACTTGAAAGTATTGGTCCATGAAGTTAGATAATGTACTATGGGCCTATCGCACCACTTACAAGACACCTATTGGTATGTCTTCCTACCGGTTGGTTTTTGGCAAAGCTTGTCATCTTCCTATGAAGTTAGAACATGATGCATATTGGGCTATCAAAAAGTTGAATTTTGATATGAAAGAAGTGGGTGGAAAGATACTCTTACAACTTAATGAGCTCGAAGAATTTTGTTTTCATGCTTATGAGAGTTCAAAGCTTTATAAGGAGAAAACCAAGCATAGGCATAACAAGAAGATTATCTCTAAGTTTTTTGAGCGGGGTCAACGAATGCTTCTATACAATTCTAAGTTGAAGATTTTTCTAGGACAATTCAAGTCTAGATGGTCTGGACCTTTCACTATAGTTCAAGTCTTTGACAAGGGTGTTGTTGAGCTGGAAGGCCAACATGGGGAGCAATTCAAAGTCAATGATCAACGGTTAAGCCTTATTAGGGGGAGATGTGGATAAGCTTGTGTCCACTATCCACCTATCTAATGAAGAATGACCAATATGAAGAGTTAGGCTAAAGACTATAAACTAAGCACTTCTTGGGAGGCAACCTAAGTTCTAAACTCACTTTTGTCATTTTCTTGTTTTTGGTGTGTTTTTGGTAGATTTATGTTTGATCTTTGTGTTTTGTAGGAAGGAAAGGTACCCCAATCTTGGAACTTGCCTTTTGAAGCTCATAGGAATGTCAATGGTAGAGGAGGAATTTATAAGTTATAAGGGAATACATTTTGGGGAAGTTCATTTGACTCTAAGATCATATATGTGATTTTAGAGTGCATTTATGATGATTGGTTAACTTGGAGTGGTACTGATGCCACTGTGATCATTTGGTTTATTCTTTATCATGAAATTCACTTGTGACCATTATTTGATGTAATTTGAGTATTAAAAGTGATATGTTGTAGTATTCTCCATGAATGTGCTTATATTTGTGCCTTGTTGTCTTGGATGGTCTAAAGTTTTGCTCAAATTTCATTTTGCTCCTAAATGTTGGTACAGAGCATGTTTGATAGTTTTAAGGTGATATGAGAATGTATGGTAGCATGTTTGAGGGTTTAAAGGTGATATGGGAATGTTTGGTGTGTAGAATCATGATACGTGTGTAGATGATCAATTAAATAGTGCAAGTATACACTGTCGTAATCAAGTAATATAGAAGTAAGTAGAGTATCATTCCCACGATGATTGATTACTAAGTACCAAAATGAGCAATTTTAACTCTATTTAGTAGATCGATTAGTTGGTGATTGAGAGTACAAAATAAAAGAAAGACAATTAAATATGAATGCAGATGTTATGAAAGAAAATATGAGAAAAAGCCCTAGGGGTCATATTTCACTTAACAAATTTTGGATTGAATCACTTATCTATTCTAGCCCAATTTATTCCACATGAGTGATAGTCGAGTTTCCCTAATTTAATTACTAGCCTCTTCCAAGGTCAAGCAATTCTATAATCAATTGCTAATCCAATATATTCCTATATGAATTTAAGAAATTAATTATGCATTAAGATTTATGGAACTCAGCAAGACTACACAACTCATATAAATATATTCCTATTTCATATGCAAGTCATGGTTTTAATTATAGGGTATGCACATATATATCTCGTTCTGGTCTCAACATGCATATTGAAATCATTCAAAAGATGGCCAGTCAATCAAAAGCATTAAGAATAATAATTAAAACTCAATCATGAAAGAGAAATCCAAACTAGATTTAATAAGTTAAGATTCAATGTAAGCTACGTCATCGCCATAGAAAAATGAAAGTTTAGCACATGATGAAATTTAAAACAAAACCAAAATAAATTGACATTATATAAAGCTAGAATGAAATCCTCATAAATACTGCATAAACTTGAATATTAAATTCTCAAACATAAATATACAACCAAAAGATGCTTGAAAAATGAAGAAATCTAGCCGTCCATTTAGGAGGTAAAACCTTCCATATAGGCGGCATGCAAAATGTAATTCAATCCTAAGCCTTCCAAGATGGAAACATGCAATGCATGAAATTAAATCTAAAAAACAACACAAAGAACACAGAAATGTTAGAGAAAGATCTCTCCCGGTCAAAGAAGGACCTCTCCCTGTCGAAGAAGGAAACCTCTGCTTCTCTTCTTCTCCTCCATTTGAGCTTAGCATTGATCTCTATTTATAGGGAAAAACGTGTGCTACAGTACTGCTACAGTGTCTGAAGACTGCTACAGTGATTTGGCGACTGCTACAGTGACTGTCGACAAACAGCTACAATGTCTGGCAGCTCTACAGTGCTTCCGTCGCTATAGTGACTTCCATCCGCTATAGTGTAACTTACGTCTGCACAGTGTAACTTCCGTCCCCTACAATCTAACCATATCTTGTTGCTACAGTACTTTCATTTTTTTAAATGCTATTTATTCCAAAAACATTATTTATTTATCAATCACACCCAAATTTGTTATATTAAACGCAAATATCGTGCATAAAATCATCATATAAGAAAAAATAAATATGCAAATATTTTACTTATCAAATCACATGACAGCGAAACTTACCTCGGCTAGTGTGACACTTACCGTTACAAGTTAGCTGTTTTGTTAGTAAATTTGCTCTCTGTGCAACTGGCCTCGGCAAGTTTTATATACTTGCCATAGCCAGTATTCTAGAGTTTGTCTCTGTCAGACTGGCTTCGGCAAGTGCAAGTTTTAAAACTTGCCGTAGCCAGTGTTCTAGTGCTTGATTCATAGTGCTTGTTTCAATATCAAAACATGCCATGTTGTTTTATTTTAGTGCTCAAATTGATATGTTGTGATATTGTATGGTTCACAGTGCTTGATTTAGTATGATTTGGTTGATAATTATTGGTATGGAGCTCATTTAGTGGTTTATAAGGTATTTAAGAATGTTTTATGTGTGTACAGAGTTGATGTTATGTTTTGTGTTTTACAGCTGAAGTTGTTTCAGCAAGTTCACCAACTTGCCGTGGCAAATTCGTTATTTTATGCTCTCTGTCAGACTGGCTTTGGCAAGTTTTGACACTTGCCGTAGCCAGTGTTCCAGTGTTCTAGAGCCCTCCTCTATCAGACTAGCCTCAGCAAGTGTAACAACTTGCCACCGCCAGTAGTATCTTCAATAAAAAGAATTTATTTATATTATTATTCATAAAAAATAATTTTTTTTAAAAAAATAGTCATCCCTCATTGTCTCTATTCTTTCTCTTTATTCCCAAATTATCCTTATGAACCTACCCCACATGTGGACCCAATCCATTTTTAAAATTCACAACTTCCCTCCTCTTTTGTAAATTCCCTAAAGCTATCATTGGTTACTCCCATCTCTATTACCCACATCTAACCCAAACCCTCAGCTCCTTAACTCATCCTCAGCTCACTCTCTACGCTTTTAGGTTACCCTCCCACCTTCAACTCCCTCTCTCAGATTCACCCTCAGGTCCTCCACTTTCAGCTCTCTCTGTCTCTATCTCCAATGACACCATCTCCCACCGTCACCCATCAGCTCCCTCTCACACCATCATCTCCCTCCTCTATCAATTTATACCTCACCGCAGCTCACCGTCACTCCTACCATTCCTCACAGCCAAAGACCTAGCCTTCCCATTCCCCTTTCCTCTCCCACCGTCATCTCCCTCCTCCATCAATCCACAACCCACTGTCGCTTATTATCTACGTTACCCCCTCTCTCGCCACTCACCCATTTTCTTCTCCGTCAAACACCCATTCTCACACAGATCCATCGCTTTCACTCTTGACTTCTAGCGTCACACACTCATTCCACTGCCACCCTAATTCAGATCCTCTTCGTCTCTCACCGTCCGCTCTCAATCTCTCTCTCTCTCTCACCTTCTAGACCCATAAACCAAGCACCTACATAGCTCATCATCCACCATAACACATCAACCACTACCGACGCAACCCACCACCACCAACAAACCCAACCCACTCCGCTGTCAATCGCTCATTTGCTCGCTCGCACCTACCTCCTTCTCCATTGAATATAATTCACCGTTTCATTCCCAATCTGATTCGGTCGTCCTCGTCACTCTCCTCTACCATCACTAATCACAGCCATCTCTGCTCTCAGTCACTTTTCCTTATCCTTCCCTTTCAGTTCAGATCGCAATCTCCTCTAGTTTTGACTGTCTTTGTCCGTTTCTCTCTGACATTTTCAGTTTGTTGCCCCCTTGAGGTAACTCTCTTGCTGCTCTACATGTCTATATTGAGCTCTGGTTGAAATTAAGTAGCAATATTGCTTAGGTGGCTTTAAGAAGTTTTTGTGAATGAGATTAATTGGGAAAGTATGCTATCTTTAGGCTTGAACTTTGAATGTGATTTGAGGATTAGTTGCTAACAACCAAGTTCTAAAATTGCTTATTGATTTTGGGATATGTTCCATATTGTCACATGCTACTGAGTTTTGAGGTTCATAATCTATGGTTGCTGATTTGGTTTTGCATGTAATGGTTTGATTATGGAATGGTTTAAATTTCAAAGGTATGTTAAACTTTAGCCTAAGCTCATAGGGTGTGAATTGAAGATTAGAACTTAGAACTATAATGCCCAATGTTCTTTAGGACTTGCAGATAGCACTAGCCTTGGTTGCTTGCTACAATCCCTGTTTCATTATGGTTACATCTTTGATCTTGTTCTTAGGTTAGCTGTTGGATTCCCCAATGTCAATTGTTCATCTACAAAGTACTTTGAAATCTTTTAGGTTTTGGCTTTATATGGAAAACAAACTATTTATTTTGCATTCTAAGAGGTGATTGGCAGATTCTTTCTTATTTGAAAAGGACCAGTCCTAACCCAATTCTAAAGGATTTTAGACTACTCTGTAGAGTTGTAGAGTTGCATATTGATGCATGACTTCACACAGGGGTGACCTAGAGTAACATGTTTTCTCACTGTGATAGCATGATCCTGCACATGTTTTGCTAAGTTGAGATCTTAAGCACGTGATTAAGTTCTGAAACCTTTGTTATTTCACAGATAGACCAAGGATTTTCAAGTATTTACATTTTGAAGGTTTCAGAAATTATTATTGCACTTTCATCATCTCACATGAACAATCCAATGCCTGTGTGTTTAGATACTAGCCATTGTTGATAATTGTTTGTACTAGTTAGGCCTTAGAACAACTATGTACATTTTGTGTAAATTTTCATATACTTTGATATTACTTCAACAAGAGTAGTTTTGTTGCATTGGTTTTGATAGCTAGTCTAAGCTTATTTATAGTGTTCTGTGGTAGTGAGGTATAGGGTTAGGCTTGGAATACTGATTGAAAAGCTGTGGAATTAGATATATCCTAAGTTTGGGGTTTCTTTTCTTTTCTTTTCTTTTAGGGTTAGGATAGGATAACTTAGTTTCTTTTGCTCCTATTTTCTATGTTGTTGAGTGTGGTTTTTGTTTTAGTTTGTTTACCCTTCTCTTGTGTGTAGATCATAAAGAAGGCCGGAAAGAAACACCAGCCTTGATCCCCTGTGCCCCCTTCTGAAACCTCAGAAGATGTTAAAAACAAGATCACTGGCAGAAAGTTGCACCAAGAACGAGAGTTCAAGAAAACAATCAAATATGTCTTCTATAAACAAGCCATTGGCCAAAAGCTAGGGAAACTCATGGAAGCAAAGCAGAGTGTGAATGTTGAGTTTGTAAGGCAGTACTACATTCAACATATCATTTATCATAGGTGTGTTTACTTGCGTGGGCAGAAGCTACTCATCAACGATGATGCCATCAACCGCTTTTACAAGTTGCCCAAGGTTTCAGATGATAAATGTATGTATCAAAAATTCATATCCAACAAGCTAAGGATGATTTTCCATACGAAGCCATAGCAAAAGAGCTGGTCATTAACGTGAGGAAGTATGGTTTGTGAGATTCAGAAAAAAGAAATATCTTGCTAGATATGACTTAATACCAGAAGCTAAATGTTGGTTGCATTTGGTAGCTAATAACATCAAGCCCACTACCCATCTAACATATATTTCTAGTAAATTAGCCCTCCTCATCTTCCATTTGAAAACTAGCCAGCCAGTCAATATCGGGAATATTATGTATAACACCCTATACAAGTGTTGGGAAAAACATTACAAAAGCCTTATTTTCCCTTACTTTATTACCTCCTTTTTCCTTGAAGCCAATGTTAAGCAATTTCCTGAAGATCCCCTCATTGAGCCTACCCTCCCATTCTCTTACACCAATCTGGGGTCACAGAAACATCCTGAATTGAGAGAGGAAAAGAGGGCTCGGCATGAAGGACCTCTCTCAAAGCTTGCATCATAGTTTGAGGCCATTACTGATCGAATTGATAAGTTGGAGAACACATTATTCACTACCATTAGAAAACTCACTTCACTTGTTACTCGCGTAGCTTATCATAAGAGCTTGCCTATGGATGTCCTTGCACTTCTGAGTATTGATGTGCATGAGCCCCTCCTACTGAGGCTAAAAAAGCTAATGCTCAGGAGCACTGCTGTTGGGATGGGACAATAAATGAGGATGGTGACTAGCAAGATGATAGTGACGATGAAATCCAAAGCACAGATGCTCAGGTTAGTAGCAGTCATGATGAGGAGATGGGGAAGACGGGATCTAGTTCAAGAAAGGTGCACATGGAGCATTCAGACTTAGACTATGAGCCTTCTGATGATGATGATTGATGCTATTGTTTCTAGAGGCTATTCTGATGTTTTGTCTGGCTTATCTCATATTTTGGTGTTATTTTAGCCTTCTTGATGTAGGATTTTTCTGTTTACATTAGGACTTCTATTGTATAGCGTTATACATTATCTACTTGCTTTTTTTTGAACAACCACTAATGGTTGGTCAACCATTGTTGCATGACTATATGTGCGGTGACTGCTGATGGTCATTGTGAGTTGTAAGAATTTGTTTAACTTAGAGACTTAGGGTTCACTGACATGATTATTTTTATCTGAATGATAACATGACCATATGCCTTTTGGGACACTTTCTAATGACTACATGTTTCATCATGTTTTCAGTAGCCTCTGATGGCTCGTATGTGGGATGATTAATATTTTGGCTGTGAATACTTTGACAAAATCATGTATGCCACATTGATCCTTGACAGGTTGTACAGATCACTTTCCACCATGATAGTATTTTTGTTGGATATTGATAGTTACAGGTGAAAGCATGTACAAGTTTTACTCAGGCCACTGTGGGCCTTATTTTCTTTGTTATTGTTGTGTATGTGAGTCTATACAGGTGCTAGCTCTTTTATTTCCCTCCCCTTTAGTTGACAATGAGGACATTGTCAGTTGTAAGTTTGGGGGTGAGAGTTTGCTGAAATGTTGAAAAAAGTTCAGAATTTTGAGACTTTCATAACTGCCTAGTGAAACTTTTGAAAGATTTTTGAAAGAAAATTTTTGGAATGTTTGGAATTTCTCATGCTTAAATGTTTATTTGTGAAGAATGTGAAAAATGAACTGAATTGCTAGGTTATATGTCAAGGTTGTTTGGATGATCCAATAATATAAATTACTACACACTCTTTTATATTTAATAGGAAATTTTGTTTAATGTGCGTAGATGAATGCATTGTAGTGATAAATCATGTTATTCATGAATTTTTTTTAAAAAAATGGCACTATTGGAGTTGGCTTTATTTTGGATGTTCTTGTTGAAGGGCTTTGTAGCAATTTGAGTTATATGCCTTTGTTTCAGATTTTTAATTCCAGAATAATCTTTGGAATTCTTCAAAGCTTTTGATTTATTTCATGATATTTAGAAAGATCATTAGGGCATTTCATAAAATATGTTTAAGCCTTTCAAGCTTGCCAAATTGATGTTATTCCCGTTTTGAACCCTTATTTTGTGCCTAATTGAAAAACCAACTAGTGATTCTTTTTGAAAAACCTAGCATCTACTTACCTTAGCCAATGTGAAAAACCATGATTCCCTTACTTTAAGATAGATGATAATTGATTGGGTTATGGAATGTGATGTGTATAGTTTTAAATGATTGGAAAAAAGATTGTAGAAAGTAAAAGGGTACATAATGTATAGAAGTTAAGCAAAAAATGAGCTTTAAAAAAAAAGAAAGGAAACAAAGGGAAAAGAGAAGAACGAAAAAAATGAAAAAAATAGTATAAAAAGGCTGATATGGAAAAGATCAGTTTAGTTCAAGTTTGGGGGAGTATGTTTAATGAGAAAAGGAAGAAACTCCTTGAGTGATTATCATCTATCTTGAGGTATTTGTTGACTATCCTTTACCTTTTCTTTTATGAACCTAAACCCCTGGCCCCATTACAAGCTGAAAAGTCCCATTGATTTCTAAGTCAAGTGGAGTGAATTAAAAGAAAGAGGAAGGAATTAAAGAATGATGAAAATGATTGTTTGAATATGGGTATATGACTTGCAGTATTGCATTTAACTTTAGCAAGTGCAATAGGAATACATGTTAACTCCATTTACACACACACTTAGAAATTCTTGAAAAGCATGTTTTAAATTTATGAATTGTTCATCTTTGCATGTTTTCTTGGATTCCTGTTTGATGTAACTTTTTGAGCAGCTAATGAGGATGAATTTATTCATACATCAATGACTAATACTTTAGAAATTTAGTGAAGACACAAGTTTTGGCTTAAGGACAAGAAAATGTTTAAGTTTGGGGGTGTGTTGACTGTTAGAAATTCATAACATTCCAACATATTTTTTTCTCTTGTTACCTACTTTTGAGTTCAAAATGTACATTGAAAGAAGTGTATAGAAGAAAATGTTCATATCAAAGTATCAAGCAAAAATCAAAAAAATTCTTATTATATTTGTGATTCAATTGAGAATTTATAAATCCTCCCTCTTTTGTAAGAGGATGAAGACAAGTGTTAAAGCCCTATAAGAACCAAGAATCAAGGAAAGAGCAAAGGACATAAAGCAGTGCAAAGATATAAGAACTTCTGCAACTTGCCTCAGCAAGTTGGCCAACTGGCCATGGCAAGTAAACATTCTCAAGAAGTTTACTCTCTGTGTAACTGGCCTCAGCAAATTTACAAACTTGCCGTAGAAAGTCATCCCTATTTGCTCTCTGTGTAACTGGCTAAAGCAAGTTAAAAAACTGGCCTTGGCAAGTTGCCAGAATAAGTTGACAAACTTGCTGTAGCAAGTCAAGAATATGAAGGAAAATTGACTCTCTATGTAACTGGCTGTGGCAAGTTGCCAGACTTGTCGTCGCAAGTCCTGAAAAAGTGCAGCTGCGAGTTTTGATTTCAAAAGCGAAAAAACACTACTTAACCTTGGGAAAAGCACCAAAAACACACACTTTACACTCTTGGAAGCTAAAGCATGCAAGGATACACTTTTGAGAGGATATTTTAGAGAGTTTTGGAGCTTGGGTAGTGGTTCCAAGAGAGGTTTTGTGACTTCTACCTTGGTTTTATTTCTTGTCTTCTCTTTTCCCTTTTTATATGGTTTATTCAGTTGTTATGCGTATTTTTTCTGTACATTTGGACATAAGTAGCTAAGTATCCTGTTGCCAGAACCACTTTTGCCTCCTCCAGAACCGCTTTCGGGTCCTCCAGAACCGCTTGAAGCTTTGAAACCAAAATGTCATGACCTTATCTTAATTTCACCTTTACCAGAGTATTCACGAAAAATGAAATGCAGTTCGGTGGGCAACATAGGAATAGCATAAATATACTGATAAAAAGTGCTCAATTACAGAAATTCCCCATAGGGGTTCTTACATAATAATTACCATCAATGTAACCACATAGGTCTACCAGGGTGTCTAAACCCGTTCGAGTGAAACGGAGACATCTTCCCATCTTCGTTCCACTACTGCAACCCTATCTCGTGCAGTTCTCTTCTTTGATTTCTTTGTACCTTCTGTATTCGCCTGTCTAAATTGTTGGTGGGGGAGGGAGAGATTCGAGAGAATCTCAATAGGAAAATAGTACCAATATGCATGCAAGATAAGTACTTAATGCATGACATGCTTGCATTACATAAACTCATGCTAACACAACGACATATCTGTGTGCTTAATATTTCGTGCAACAAAACTATGGCCACAGTATGAATAGAAACAGAGCTTCAATAATTCATATATTTTTCACATAATCAAAAAAAGCAATAACATGAGTCAATACACCAAGACAAATATCAAATACATGCAGGAGAGGTAAGTTCCCTACCTTATACCTTTTCCATCTCTAACAGTGTGCTTTGATTCCCATGCCAATCCCTCAAGCTTTCAACTTGGTCCTAAAACATCAAATGTACTAGTTTAGACACTTCCATAGTGTTTCTGGTGGTTATACAAGTCTATCGTACAAATTTACCAAAATGCCCCCAGGGACCCGGCTCGGCCTCACCTTACCCGGTCCGACTGTATTTTTTTTGAAATTTCATCATGGGCATTTGTTACATATTTCCACCCAAGGAATCCATTTCCAGACTCATAATTATCAAATTCATTGTCAAATTATAAAAATACCCTTGACAGCCATTATTTCAAGGTTTCAAGAGCGTTTCATAGTTATGCTTTTTCGGGCTTTTCTGAAAAAGTGACCCATTGTAACCCCACATAATTTTTCTCCTGAACTCAATGGGACAATCAAATTATTGAAAATCTAACTCTAAAACCCTCTACCAGCCCTGGCCAAAATCCTCAGGTACTCCAGGGAAAATTTGGGTTTTGCGATTTCGGCTCCGTAAAAGTGTTCCTTTATACTCCTAACCACTTTATTGACTATTCCATTAGGTTATAACAACCATTAAGTCCAAATTTTGGCAATATAACCCCTATGTCATCACATTTCCAAAATTTAAAACCAACGGCAATCCGCTGAAATTTCACCAATTAAATTGCCCACAGCAACCAGAATCATTAATGTACAAAGGTTTGGAAGTTACTTCAAGCTCCCTCTGGCTTTTCTCAAAATGGCTGAAAACCCTAGCCTTAGAACACCCAAATTTTTGCTTTCAACACCTTACAATACATGAAAAAGAAGCTTAGGATAGCGGTTATACACGTTATGTATGAATTCACCAAAGAAATCGACCTACCTCGTGAGATTTCTTCTCTTTCTCTCTCTAAAAGCTCTCAACTCTTTCTCTCTCTCTTGTTGTAGCACTAAGTGTAACCCCTTGCCTTGAAAACTGTAATTATGATTTGAAATGCGTAACTTAAAATGGATTAGAGACTGATGGATAATTTAAAACTCATTTTTCTCAAATTATTTCAAAATACTTCCCTATCATGGTCTTAAGTTCAAGATTCGAACATAATTACCCTGTGCAATTAATTTACATTCACGCATATCAGAGTGTAAAACAAAAATCCTGGCAACCCCCGAGCCATATATACTAAACAATCGGGTTTATAATTGCCAACTAAGAGATTATATACCATATTCAAAATAATGTTTACATATATCAAAGATATATAGTAATCTCAAACCAAAATGGTTAACTAATAATCCAACATCAAATATCCCTACAAATTCCTAGCCGCTCCTGGTCAGTCGCTTCTCCTTGGAACCACTTGCCCTCTCTAAAGGTTAGGCAATAGAAAGAATAAGATTCGAGAGAATCCTAGTAGTAACAAATTACTCATACAATATATAAACACACAACATGTAAGATCACGAATAGCAGCAACATAATGATACATGATTTACACCACAAATGACAGCACTTATGGCTATAATCACAATGCGACAGCTTTCACTGTAATCTCAATACCAGCTTTCATTGTAATCTCAATGCCAGCTTTCGTTGTAATCTCTATGCAACGGCATCACAAAGTATCACAACGCATGATAACATACATATAATTCTTTACACATAGTATAAGAGAAAGAGTCACTACCTTGTTATTTCCTGATGTTTTCCAGTACTGCACGTCTACGATCAGGGCAAATGTTGAACCCTATAACCAAAATCAAGAACGGTGAATTAACTCACTACTCCAATTTCTTATTTTCATAATACTTAAAGTTGGTTATCCTTTGAACTCTTTAGATGGCCACTAGGAGCCTAGACACATACCTAAAGGGTTGGGAGAAATTACCCTAGAGATCCCTCTTTCAGAAAAAAACCAATGATTTTTGGCTGGCTCACTCGAGTGATGAGATGATTCACTCTCGAGTGGAGATGGCTCACTCACTCGAGGACAACATCAACACTCGAGTGATAACCAAATGCTCACTCGAGTTCCATAGAGTGTAGTATATAAAGTATATACCTGAGAGCACGGCAAACCTTAAGATGGAAAATTCACTCGAGCACTCCTCTTTGCACTCGAGTGATGACACAACACTTGCGAGTGTCAAGTCACACTCCTAGAAAATAGCCTGTGAGTGTTAACCCGAGACGAAATCTCAAAATGCAGAACACACATGCACTCAAGTGATACCCTAAGCACTCGAGCGATACCCCATATCACTCGCAAGTAAGGAAGTGCACTCTTGAACTCTGCCTAAGAACTCTACTTAAACGCTGAAGGAGAAGGAGAAATATACTGTTGTACTCGAGTGAAACCCTACCTCACTCAAGTGAGGCTTATCAAAAGCCAAAACACAGCAGTTGACAGAATTGTCCAATCTTTACCAAAATTTCCCAATAGTTCTAAAATTCCTACATAAGCCTTTTTCCCATATAATTTCACACAAGGAACCTATTGGAGACACTAAAACAACCAAAATCACCTCCTAACAACAAATTTGGTCTTGGGTCAACACATTACACACAAACCCTCTAATGACCAAACTTTCCCTTTCAAATACCTAACTAACTCCAATGGCCCTATAACACAATATGCCACCAATCTTACCATAATACACCATTCCATTTTCTCAAACCAAAATCACATAAAATCAGGGCAAAATTTGATTTCTCACCTACTCACCTCTTTTTTTTCCCAAGGTTAGTTCTCTGATTTCTCAACCTTCAAATTTCTTCAAGTGCTCAAACACTACCTTTCAAAAATATAAAACCATGAAGATGAAACTCTCAACACCATGAACAACTTTAATGAAGAGAATTTCATCATTCAAGGTCAAATAGAGCACTTACCACAAGATCTCTTCTTTCTCTTTCCTTTTCTTGCTTGGCGAAAATAGAGGTAAGATGAGAGAGATTAGAGAATGTTGAAGATCATATTTTTCCCTTTCTTCCATGCTCCTAGCAGACCTTGAAGGAGAGAGGAGAGAGGGAAAAGTGTTTAAACATTTGACCAAATCCAATGGTCCACATTTTGCCACTTGTCATGATCTTGTTTTCTCAACCATAAACTCACATAGGCTCTAAAGCACATAATTCCACGCTCTTTAATACTTGAGAGTTAATCCTAACCATTATCTTTATGATACCAGTGAGTTTCCTCTTCAGTAATTGACCAATTTATTGGAAACTTTACCATTTTGCCCCTGATCGTCACAACATATACTAAATCATCATCAAACACATTTATATCATTCATTCCACTCAACCATGTGCCCTTCCCTCCATTGTGGTTCATTTTAAGCTTTACCACATAATTAAGCTTAATTACAGGGTTTGGGCACTAGTTATGACACATTCAGATAAAAATTCACATCATGTGCTTTAAAAGAGTTTGATAAGCATTAATTACATCACTTTTGAAGTCATTAGCCCTTAATCAAAATTTCGGATATTGTACTAGGCATAGTTTTGGGGCTGATGGAGGAGGTAGATGATGATTTAATATGATATAATATTATTTTCTAATTATTTACTAAATTTTCAACAATTTCGGATTTTTACAAAATTTTGGCAGATTTCTGTCCAAACTTTGAAAAATCATAACTAATTCTAGAAAATTCAAAATGGGTTGATCCCAAAGCCAATAAAAATGTATTTAAGTGCTCTTTACTCGAAAAATATGGATCAATGCATTTCATAATCACAAAAATATAGAATTGTACAAAAGTCCATACTGCTCCAAAACAGATTCCAGTTTCAATCCCAAACTTTGGAAAATCATAACTCTTAGTTCACAAATCGAAATGACCTAAATTATATGTCCATTTTGAAGTTTGTCATGTGAACTTTAAGACTAGAAAGTTTTATAATTTTTAGACACCATTTGTCTATTCAAAACGTCCATACAAATAAACTGCCTTGTATAGAGTTTCAATGAACAAAATTTCCAACTTTTGCATAATTGTTCCCAATGGTTTTAATTTCACAACAAACACTCTCCCCACACAATTTTTCACACGAAAGCCATTGGAATCACTAAAACAATCAAATTCTCATCATATCCACTTTTGAAGTCATTAACCGTTAATCAAAATTTCGGATATTACACAATCACCCTCAATAAGAGATGATTAGTGTAAATCCAAGTGAGTTAGATTGTTGTATGAGCATTGTTACTCTTCTATCATCAATAATACATATGATATTTTATCTTCATTCTTCTTCTTTCTCTCTAACCACTATTATTAACATCCTATTTATTGCTAATACACATTGGATATCAAAAAAGATGAGATAGATTTGGATAGGAGAAAAGTGTAAAAAACTTCAATCTAAGACAAATTTAGTGAGTTAACAATAGCTACTCATTAATTCCAATGATATGGTTAAAAGTGACTTATATTTTAGACTAGATGAAGTATGCTGTACTTGAACAAACCAAAAGCTAAAATTCAAGTCTTATTGAATACCGATAATATGTACATATAGATGAGAAAAAGATAGGTCTAGCTAACCTTATGTATTTTCTCTCTACAATATTAGAGATATCAAACAGAAAAAGGATTTAAAATTTTAAACTATAATTCCTAGAATCATGCTAACTAAAAAGAATCCTAGTTAAAGATAATCAAATATTAGTTATTATTAATTAGGCCTATTTATTCTAAGCCCAACTATGACACTCCCCCTTAAGTTGGAGAATAGATATTGAACATTCCTAGCTTGCTTGTAAACATGTTGAACTTGGGCTTCACAAGAGGATTGGTCATCACATTTACTATCTGCTTCCCATATAGGATATAAGCTAAGTCTATCACCTTAACTTCAATATTTTCTTTAATAAAGTGCCGATCAATTTTGCCACGCTTAGTGTGATCATGTTGTACTAGATTATTTGCTATTTTGAGAGATGTCATACTATCAAACCACATCTTGATTTAAGAAGTATACAAATCTTGCTAGAATTTTCTAGACTTCACAACCCCAATGGCACTTCCATGTACACCTCCTCTTCCAAATAATCATTTAGGAAAGAGTTCTAGACATCAACTGATGCAATAGCCAATCTAGATTAGTTGCAAGAGAGAGTAAAACATTTATAGCATTGAATTTAGCTACAGGAGCAAATGTTTCTTCATAATCAATACCATAGGTTTGCATGAATCCTCTAGCAACCAAATGTGCCTTATATTTGTTAATACTACCATCTGGTTTATATTTCTTTGTAAAAACCCAGTTACTTCCTACAATAGGCTTCCCATATGGTATTACAATGATTTTCCAT
This sequence comes from Inga oerstediana, assembly GCA_963210345.1. Taxonomy (NCBI): domain Eukaryota; kingdom Viridiplantae; phylum Streptophyta; class Magnoliopsida; order Fabales; family Fabaceae; genus Inga; species Inga oerstediana. The sequence continues at coordinate 72,565,690 of OY723399.1, read as the reverse complement.
GTTTTATTTTTGTCTAATGCTTTTAACTTTTCGTCAATAACCAATCTCCAGTTCTGATCATTTATAGCCTCATGAAATGTCTTTGGAATTTCTTCCTTGTTAACAGTAGTAAAAAAATACTCCAAACTGAGGTGAAAACTTTTTAAAGGAAGCATACCTCCCAATAAGATGTCAACTACAGCTCCTTTTGCCTTTTCTTAAAGGAATAAGCCACTGTAGATCCTCAGAAATAATCTCAGATTGAGTTTCATAACTTTGCCTTGGAACAGTAATGGAATCTTCTTTGTTTGTTGCTCATTCATCCTGAGACCTTGTTGTTTCTGTCTTTGTTTACATCACTTGAGGTTCGCAGCTAGAAGCATGTGAGTTTCTAGAAATATGTTTAAGTATATTAGAGATTTTAGGATGAATTTCAAAGCAATTTGTAGGAGTTTCAATGGCTGGAATATGATTTGAAGAACTATCTTGAGGTATTACAACCACTGGAAAATGAGGTTGAGAACTGTTTGCATTTACAACTGTTAAGAGGTAGAGCCAAGGGTTATTTGAAGCATATTTATGCTTAGAAAAAAATGGTACTAATTCTAGTGATGTTTCTGGATTATCCTTCATAATTGTTTATCAGATCCTTTATCTTTTATAGGACAAATTAACCATTCACTACCACTCTCCCCCTTAATGGATTATTTGGAATAGAATGGTAGTTTTTGTAATATCCTGAATTTTAGGATTGGAGGCCAGAGAATAAGCCTGAATTAAGTAGATTGCTAAGCCCTGATTTAGTATATGTCCCAAATCTATTCTCTAATGTTTCTTATATCTTTGGGGCATTATAGAAAATAAAATGGTGAATTTTGAAGAAAGTGATTATGCTTCCAATGAAATTTCCTATGAGAAAGTGAGCTTTTCATGTGGTTTTGGAAGAACAAATTATGAGAAAAAATTATGAAATTTTACATGGTGAAAATAGACATCCTAAACTTTAATTTGAGAGGTCATATGAATCATTTGAAGCTATATGCAAAAAGATATGAAATCTGGGAATGATATGTTTCCAACTAGCTAAAGACCATATTTTTCATTGAAACTAGACTCAATAAGGGTTCCATATCCTTTAAAATCACTCCAAAATAATGTCTATAAAATTAGTTATGATTTTTCAAAATTAAGACAAAAAATATGCTAGAATTGGCATTATTCCGAAAATTGAAAATAAAATGTGTTAGCAATTGTGTAAATTGTGGAATTAAAGATGCCAAGTGTCATTATCATATGAAGAGGGGGTAGGTTACGATTTATGAAGATGAGCACATTTCCAATTGCATTAAAATAATGCTACATGAACATAGCAATCATGATTGATGATGGTAAGGATTTATCTTGAGTGTAAGGGTGGAATTTGCTTGAGTGCAAGGTTGGACTAACTTGCGTGCATGGTTGAGTGCATAGTGTTTTAGTTGGAAGAAAACTAGTTCAATGCCAAAGGAAGCTTAATGGAGTATGTCATAATGTGAAGGAGGTATGGGTTGTGACAAGTGTCACCTGTACATCCCTTGATGAGATCAAATGGTGTAGGATGAAAGGAGAGATTTGATGAAGCCATACTTCACCATTCCTCTTGTCATCTCACATCAAGCAAGAGGGGAAAATGATGTGTTGAAATGCAACTGAACATAAGACCATAATGTATGTACACAAAAGTCAAGGAGTTAGTAACTTTGGAATTGAAATAATCATGTAATACAAAGGAAAATGAGAGAGATATTCTTAAGCTCTTGGTTTATCTTTCTCCACCCACTTTCACGCCTAAACACAAGAGAAAGAGAGATAAAGTCTCTTGGAGTCTTGAGAAGCTTGAGAGCACAAGGGAGATTAAAGAAGCAAAATCAAAGGTAAGGACTGTGAAATTCACATGTTCTTGCCTCTAAATTCATGAGCAACTCTTTCTATTCTCTAAACCTTTCTTCTTCATGGAATTTATGATTTTGAAGACACATTTTGAGTTCAAGGAGAGAGAGAGGAGACGCCTAGAGAGAGAGGATTCAAGATCTCGAGAGGTAACCTCACAAACCTTAGATATATTCTAGCATGGTGTTGTTGTTAAGGTTTGTGAATGGTTTGGGTGATTTTTGTCAAGTTTGTAAATTTTGAAAGTCCTAATCCTAAAGGGTTATGCTATCCAAATGTCTTTGAATCATGGTTAGAATGTGTTTAAATAACTTAATAAGGGATTAGAAGTGAAAAAGTACAAGCCTTGGAAGCTAAAACACAAAAGAACAATTTTACCTTTTTCTTGACCAATGTTTCTGCCAAGACCAATCTAGAGGAAGGAGCTATATTTTCATAAAATAGATGGTTCTATTGGATTCATTAGGCAAAAATAGGTGGGCTTACAGTTGGTCACTTTTCTGAAAAAGGCTGGAAAAGCGTAATTACGAAAACAACCTGAAACCCTAAATTGAGGCTGTCAAGGGTATTTTCATAATTTGACATTAAATTTAATAATTTTGAGACCGTAAATGGATTCCTTGGGTGAAAATGTGTCAGGATAGCCCTAGTCAAAATTTCGGGAAAAGTACAGTCGGACCGGGTACAAAAGGACCAGGTTGGGTTCCTAGGGGCATTTTGGTTATTTTTCAATATAGACTCATATAACCCCTAGAAACACTATAGAAGTGTCTAAACTATAGATTTGACATTTTAGGAGTGAGTAGAAAGACTGAGGGATTGGCATGCAAATCGAGGCACGTTATTTAAGGACCAGGTAAGGGCGATTAAGGTAGGGAACTTACCTTTCCTGCATGTATTTGGTATTTGTACTAGTGTGTTGATGCATGTTATTGCTTTGCTTGATTATGTGCAACGTATATGAATCATTAAAGCTCTATTTCTGTTTATGCTATGGCCATACGTATGTTGTTTGAAACATTGAGCACGCAGATATGTCATTGTGTGAACATAAGTTATGTAATGCAAGCATGTCATACATTAAGCACTTATCTTGCATGCATATTGGTATTATTTTCCTACTGAGATTCTCTTAAATCTTACCCTCCCCTACCAACAATCTAGACAGGTGAAGACAGAAGCTATGCTAAAAACAGTGAAGAGAACCGTATGAGGGGAATGCCGTAATGGAATAAAGACTGGAAGATGTCTCTATTTTCCCTAGGATGGGTTTAGACACCCATGTAGCACTGCGAGGCTATATTAATTGTAATTATCAAGTACGAACCCCTATGGGGAATTTCTATAATCGTGCACCTAATATCAGTATATTTATGCTATTCCTGTATTGCCACCGAACTACTTATCATTTTCCGCAAATACTTTGAAATAGGTGAAAATAAGATAAAGGTGTGACATGTTTCACCAAATTGCACATTCATTGTGATATATTCCTTTTTCATGGCTGGAGAAAAACATTTTTATCATTTTTAATTAGGAGAATTGTAACCCCCTTCCAACTATAGGCCGAGAAGTTTATAATCAAGTAATTAAGTGAAATTAGATGATTTAGGACTGAAAACAAAATCAAACTTCCCAAAATTAGAGTCTATAAAACTTTTCTAAAACATGTTCACATAGGTCTCATATTCATATTACAAATACATAATTGGCCTCTACAGGTTGACTCCATTTATACATATCAAAGTACAGCATAAATTCCCGACACACTCGGATTCCATTAATTGATAAAAGGGTTTACACAAGGCATAAATGCCATAATCTGTTTCCCTTTTTCTTGGGGATTACAATAACTATACCACAACTATATAAACATTCATATACCAAGAATATATTCAAAAATTACAACTATGATAATCAAATATTCCCAAAATGAAACTCTTATCCGGAGCTCTACCTGCTCTTCGTCACCCGCTTTCCTTTTTATCCTTCGGCCCTGTCTAAAAGTTGTTTTAGGAGAGTAAGATTCTAAAGAATCCCTGTAGTAACAAATCACTCATAATATACATAATAATAAGGCATGAAAGCAATCATCACCCATACATAGCAACTATAACGGCAGTTACAGCGGCAAAGGCAGGTATAACTCATGTCACCCTTATGTTAGCTCACGCTGAAGTGCTCATGCTGTATTGCACCACAACACAGTTCACAACAATATATTTCACCACAGCTAAGATTCATATAAAGCATTTTACAATACACAGCCACACTGGCCGGATTCACAAGAAATTTCTCAAAGATCCATGTCTATTATAATGGCAGTTCAACGGCCAGGGTAGGTGTGATAAGCATCAACCCCCTACGATGGCTCCCGCTGAAGTACTCACGCTGCAATGGACCATGGCATATTTTCATTCACATTTCACAAACACAATGATCAATCATGCATACCAAACATTATACACAACACGAGAGAAGAGCCACTACCTGCTCGTTCCATCCGTACACGCTCTAACACTGGTCCCTCCCAAGTAGGGCAAATGTCATATCCTATAATTCATAATGAGTGATGAAGTATTATTCTCTATCCAATACTCAATTACTTATTAACACTTAATTTGGTTATCAATATTGCTCTTTTAGAGTCATTAAATACCCCTAACAAAACTCCTAAAGGGTTGGAAAAACTATCCCAAAGATCCCTTTTTAGAAGTACAAAAACTGATTTTTTACTGCTGCACTCGAGTGAAGATGGCCTCACTCGAGTGTTGGTATGAACACTTGAGTGAAGAAGACCTCACTCGAGTGATGGTACGGTCTAAACTTCAAGTGCTAGAAAGTGAGAACAGAAAGTGTTTGCCCGAGAGCACAAGAAACTTTTAGAGAAAAGAAGCATTCGAGTGAGAGCTTAACACTCGCAAGTATTAAAGCGCACTCTTGTTTCTTGGACGTGAGTGACAACCTGAGACGAGAGTTCATGGTGTCAAATACACCCGCACTCGAGTGAGAAAAGGCTCACTCAAGTGAGAACCCATAACACTTGCAACACTCTTGCCTCTATACACGGAAGTGCAACACAGAAATTGAAGCAGAAAAGGAAATTACACTATCGCACTAGAGTGAACTCAACCTCACTTGAGTGATGTTCATCCCGCACTCGAGTGAGCCCCATATCACTCAAGTGATACATATCAGAAATTAGAAAATGCAAAAAACTTGACAGCACTTTCCAAAAGCTTCCCAAGAGTTTCTAATAGACCCAAAACCTCAACCAAAGCTACTCCTACACAAAAAAAAACCCAAGGAATTCAATGGAATCGTCTGAATTACCAAAATCCTACTCCATTATCATGCTTTGGTTTTGGGCAACATAAACATCCAAATTCCAAAATCATCCAACCAAGACATTTCAATCCCATATCCATTCTATCTATCTACATACATGCCAATTTACCCATTATATGCCAATAACATGCCAAACGCCCAATGCCACTCATTTTCAAATTTAAGACCAAAAATACCAAAAATTCCAAACTTCATTAAATGGCATGAAACATAGATGGAAAGGCTTATTTCACTCACGTCTTCAACTTTTCCAAAGACACTTCTTGATTTTCCAACCTCTAGATTTTCTTGATGCCATAAATCAACACCAATGGATAATCTATAACCATCAAAATAAAGCTCTTAACTCAAGGAGCAACATTAAAGAAAAGAATTTGAGCAATAGGGGCCATTTGTTTACCTTAAATGCAGGCTTTCCTTTCACTTTCTTCTTCTACAATGGCCGAATAAGAGAGAGAAAGATGAGAGAGATGAAGAGTGAGAGATGGAGTGTGAAGCAGAATGAGAAATGATGTTCGCTTGCCCCCATACTCCCATCAGCTGACACCAAGGAGGAGGGAGGGAGGGAAGGAAATAATTTTTAATTCCAAACTTTGACTTTTCTCAACTCCTCCCACATCCCCAACTTGCCACTTATCAAATTTCTATTGGTTCTCATCAAATAAGCCACCAATTAACTTATCTAATCCATCTATTAGCCATTTAATCACACTTCTCATTTTTCTCTTAGTTAGTAATTAATTTACCCATTAACTACTAACTTATGGCCAATATTTCCATTCCATCAATTTTCCATCAATTATGATATATTAGATGATATTGTCACAAATACACATTAATTCAACTTTAATCCACAATTACATTCTTAATAATTCTCATTAGCCCTTAATCAAAATTTAGGGCGTTACAAGAATAACCTAAGAAAATATATTTTATAGCTTGAAAATCTAATTTTCCACCACTATCATCGAAAATAAAGGTTGTACACCCAAAAATACATTTAGGAATAGAGTTAACAAGCTGTGAGTTTAGAACAACTTCTAAGAAAGATTGAATAGGTGTTTTAAAATTTAAAACCTTATAGGGAAATCTATTAATAAGATAGGCAGCTATAAGAATTGCATCCCCCAAAAAATGTTTGGAATATTATTTTCAAGTAAAAGTGCTCTAGCAACTTCTAAAAGATGCCTATTTTTTTGTTCAGTCACTCAATTTTATTGAGGAGTGTGACACATGACGTTTGATGTTGTCTACCTTTTCTAGCCAAAAAATTTTGGAAACTATAATTAATATATTCCCTTCAATTATCACTTCTCAACATTTTGATAGAAGTATTAAATTGTGTTTTAACAAAAGCATGGAAATTTTAAAAAAAATGTATAAACTTCAAATTTTTCCCTCATTAAAAATAGCCACATAAGCTAAGTATAATCATCAATTAATGTGACATACCATCTGGCCTTTCTATTTGTTTCTATCCTAGATGGTCCCCAAACATCACTATAAATTAGTGTAAGTGGTGCAATAAAGGTATATGTAGCAAGTAAATAGATGTTGTGGGTTTGTTTAGCAAAACAACAAGTATCACATTGAAAAGGGATACTTATATTCAAAGATTGAGAAAACAGAATTTTCATATAATCAAAGCTTCGATGACCTAGTCTAGAATGCCATAACATAATGTCATTTTGTGGCAACGAAACTGAATTAAAAATAGAAACGGCCAAATGACCTATATTGCTATAACTTCCTTTTATGTAGTAGAGTCCATTACTTTCCTTAGCTTTGCCAATCTCTCTCCCCAAGACTATGTCCTGAAAAATACAGCAAAACATATTGAATAAGATTAGGCAATTGAGTTGAGAGACTAAGCACTTCACTGATAGCAAATTACAAGGTATTTCTGGTACATATAAGACATTCTTTACTACAATATGTTCTAAAATAGTGATACTGCTATATCCCTTAACCGTAGCATAGGTATTATTAACAACTTGTATCCGGGAATGATGAGAATGAGAAGAAAAAGTAGAGAACAATTCTCTGCAACCCAAAATATGATATGTTGACCCAGAATCAACCACCCCTATATTCTTAGATTTTGTAACAAAACTTATAGCTATAATAAATGGCATACCAACTTACGCTAAGGTAACCGAGGAGTGATATTTTCATCCTCACTTTGGTTATCAAAAGAGTGTTTATCCATAATCCTGCATAGCATAGTGAGTTCTTTAGGATTTAGAGAAGGACTATTACTCATGAAATTACTTGTCATTAGGCCTCTACTTTTATCTCTACGCTTCTGTTTCGAATTTGCAAGTTTACCATGTAACTTCCGTGACTTTTCACGAGTATAACCATTCCTATTACAATGATCACACCTTCGAATTCCTCTTTGATCACTTTTTTGATTGCAATGAGTCACCAGAGCTAAGCTATCTACTACAAGAGGAGGTAGGACAAATATGGCCGCACTAATGCCTTTTAACTTTCCTTGTAACATCCTGAACTTTGATCACTAAAATTTCTTATATTTAAGGGAATAGAATGGTGAATATTGATATACTTTGAATAGCCTCTGGGCATAAATTTTTTATCATAGAAATTAAACACTGAAAATTGGAATGTAAATAGTGCTGCCAGTGAAATTTCCTGTGAGGTAATGAGTTTGTTATGTGGTTTTGGATGAACAAATGATGTCCAAAAATTGTGAACTTTTTCAGAATGAAAGTAGACATTCTAAGCTTTAATTTGATAGGTGATCGGAATTATTTGGAGCCATACACAAAGAGTTATGAATTTTTGAAGGTAGCAGGTGAAACTGGCAAGCATTCGTGGTAGCAACCAAAAACAAGAATTCTGGAAATGTTGAGTTTCCAATTTGCTAAAGTCTATGTTTTTCTATGAAGTTAGACTTAATAAGGGTTAAGCAGCCTTTAGAAGAGCCTTAATTGAATGTCTACAAAAAAAGATATGAATTTTCAAAGTTTGAAGAAATTTTGCCCAGTTTTCCAGCAAGTGTGAAAATTGCATAAATGTAAGGGCAAAATGGTCATTTAACCAATAAAATCAAGAAGCCATCATTTTTCCTTTTCTTGGGGAGCAATTCAGTCAAAATGGGTAAGAGGAAGGAAAAATGAATACTTGGAAGATAACAATGCAATTTGGAAGCAATATGACGCCAAGCACCAAGCTTATGTCATAAGCCATTGAATTAATATATTTTTAAAGAGAGATGTAGGATATTTTTAATACACCATTATCATCTTTCTTCATCTTATTGTCATCTTTCACCAAAGGAAATAAAAAGAGAAAGAGTTCTCAAAAGCTTGAGGAACCTTAAGGCAAAGAGAGCTCAAGAAGGCAAAATCTAAGGTAAGTATTGGTAATTTCAAGTGTTCTTGACTTATAACTTGTGCGAAACCTCTTTTAATCTCTTCTCCTCCATGAATATCATGGTTGGAAAATAAGATTCCAATGGAAGAAGGAGAGAGATGATGTTTTAGAGATAGAAAGAGGATGAATCAAAGGTAAATCATGAAACCTTGTCTAATATGTTGATTTATGTTTGTTGATGATGGTTTGGTTGGTTATTAGCTTGGTTTTCATGACTTTGTGATTTTGGGAAGCTCAAACCCTAAGGGGAGGTGCCACCCAAATCTTGATTAATTATGTGTAAATGGTGTTTAAATAGTTAATCATGTGACTAGAAGTGGAAAGGAAAAGGTTAAACAAGAGAAATCAAGAAAACACATATTATCTCCTAAGAACCCTAACTTTCGTTCAAGTACAGAATAGGGGAAAGGAGTTGGAATTTTGTATTTTTGATGGTTCCATTGGATTTAGAAGGAAAAATTGTGTGGGGTTATAGGTGTTCATGATTTTTAGAAACATGTGTACAAAATTGGAAATTTTTGAAGTTGCAAGTGCATGTTGTTTGATTTGCCTCTAGTGAGGCAGTGTTGTTGTGCGATGGATTTTGTGGGTCAAACCTGGTTCAAAAATTATGAAATTTTACAAGATTAAAGTAGAGATGTAGAGATTTAGCTTGATAGGTGGTACAGAATTTATGGACTTGTATACTAAGAGATATGGATTTTTAAAAGTGTGCCCTGTTTCTAGAATGTAATCTGGAACAGCTTGTGTTTGGCCAATTTCTGGGAAAAATATGAGTCCAGTAATCATGTTTTGTATTTTACCATGAATGTACATTTAAAGAGCTTCATGTAGGCTTTGGAAACAGTTATATTAGATTTTTCAAGAATTAATTATGAATTTTCAAATTTGATTGAAAAATCTGCCAAATTCTAGAAAACAATGAAAATGCACTGTTCAGAGTTGTACTGTGCAGAAATTATTAAAAATGTGATAGATAACTAACAAACTGTGATTAAAGGCAGTAATAGTTCAAGTAATAATCGGTTACTCGTAAACTTGGAATTTTAGGACCGGACAGTTGTGGCCTAGCCGGATCAAGAAGGTTAGATGATTAGGCAGGAAAGGTCTATTTCAGGTAGTAACTCTATCTCTCATACACTATGGGAATGTTGATATACTGTATGTTTTTGTCATATTAACATAGTGCCTGTGGGTACACCGGATTATAATGCCTACAAGCATACTAAATTATGCCCAGTCTGTGGTCTTGAGCCCAACTGTGGTGCACAAACAAGTAGGGAATCCAAACAATCATTTGGCCCTGAGTAATGTGCACACACATGATACAGTATGGATTTACATTTTACACTATATGGTGCATTGCATATTTAATTTTCACATTTTATATGATTTACAGCCTGCTACTACTGAGATTATCTCAAATCTCACCCTTTCCATAAACATTTAAAGTTTACATCTAAAGGCATGATTGTAGTTACCAGCAACTGTGGTGTTCGGGTCAAGACAATGGAGATGTTGGTTATTATTAGTTTGTTTTGATATTTTTGTACAAAATTGTGTATATATTATCAAACCCTGAGGGGAAAACTTATGATGTAATGGAGTCCTTATATCAACATAGCAGTATATTTACGCTATTCCTATGTTACTCACCAAACTACACGTAAGCACTCTGAGAATGCAGAAATAAGACTAGGGCATTACATTTTGGTATCAAAACAAGCAATTTTGGCAACAGATAGTATACTGATAAGGTCTTGATTATATGGGAAAAGGAGATACGTATAGAACAGGGCACTAGAGAAATGAACTACCCTATTTTTGTGAATCAGCCCTGAAAGATTTAGGAATACCCAAGGGCAGCTAGTGGTGCAATACCGGATGGAGGATGGTCTAAGGATGTTACAAAATCAGAGAAAGTAGGTACGATCAAGGCTAGGATACAAACACAGTATTTTGTTAGTCGAAGGTAATTGGCATGATTTTTGAGACAAGAGTAGTCTCAGGGTACTGGTGATCAGGTGCAGATAGAGCTGGTATCTGCGTTTTGACACAGGCACATAAAAGTTAAGCATGCTCAACCCAGGGAAATCTTAGGATGGGTGACCCTCTGGGAAATTAATTTGGCAAGGTCGTAGAGACTTGGGGAATGGTTATTGTCTTAAGGTTTCTCAATGACTAATAATCATCTTAATTAGATGATTTAAATGATGTTTAGAAGCATGGAGATGATGACGATATAAGTATTAATCTTAATATGAACCATTTGCGCAAAAAAGTTCATTTAATAAAGTGATGGGAAATTTGAGGTGTAGTATATGTTTGAGATTTCTCCATACTAAGTGATTATCCTTAGTAACACCATGATGTTAAAGGAATGTAGACATGATATACGATGCTACATGATGAATGGAAATTATACCGTATATTGATCCTAGAGGATTCGATCTGATGATATTGAAGGTTGATGATAGGTTTGAATTCGATTTAAGCTAAAATACTGCTTAGGTGAGAATGTGAATTTGTTACACTATGGTTATGTTCCATGATGGAAGTTTGAAACTTAAGAATAGTGTTGAACCTTTAGTAATTCTTTAGGATAATACCCAAATAATGTGGAAGTTAGAATAGGCACTATTGAACTTGATTCTTAACAAACCTATTGGGTATACTTTAGGAAAATGATTTCTAATCTGTGTGATATTAAGGTTATAGGTTTCATGATGAACCTAAAAGTTAGGTTAGAAACCCTAAGCTATAAAATCCTACATGCCAGGTATGTTGAAGTGGACCTGTATGTCCAGAGGCCCTATGACCTAGTGGACCAGTGTGTCCTTAGGCTGGTAAATTTATTCAATATTGTGTTGGGTTAGTGATGATCCATGGAATCAAGAAACAAGATTCTTATGGACATGATTCCTTACAGAAAGGGATTTTGAAAATTAGCTAGCTGTTAAGTCTAGCATAGGAAACAATTATGATCATAACATATTCCCTTAAAAGATGAGGTATCAATTGTTAAGATTTGATTCCATGAGAATTTTAAATGGCCCAAAATGATTTAAGTTGAAACAGGTCAGGAATTGGCACAGAGGAACACAGATTTTGGGTGCAGTTAAGTATTACAGGAGGTTCCTGTGGGACTCCTATTAAATCATCATGGTATTATTAAAGCTCATATAAAGAGGTAAACCTCATAGTGGGTAGTGAAAACATAATAAATTTATGTGAGATCTTTGGGCACCAATGATTAGTTCTGGGTAGTAAGACTCGATATGTATTCAGCAAAGAAGAGGAATTGTATGTGCTTAGGCCATAAGACTTGATGGACTAGTAAGTCCTTAATCAGCAGGACGTGATGTGTTTGAGAATTGTACCTAGCAGAAGCTCGAGGCAGTAAGACTCAATGTGCAAGTTTGCATAGGGCGGTGTCCTTGGGCTATAAGACCTGTGTGCTTGGCACTGTGGATGATGCCTAGTGCAATGACATTAGACCAGTGTGTCCAAGGTATGTCTTAAAGCTGACAAAACATTCAAATTGTACCAGCTTGTAGTTGAGCCAGTAAGACCAGTGTAACCAAGCGCTTTGGTGTTTCCTGGGCGAGAGAGGTCTAGCACTTGTTATGATTATTGCTTAGGTGAGTGAGGTCCATTGCTTGTTATGATTGTTTCCTGGGCAGGCAAGGTCCAGTGTTCAATGTGATTGTGTGATCTAGACGGAGTCTCAAAGAGGCTGTGAGGCCTAACGAATGACGAGGAGTGTATTTTAGATCAAGAAGCTGTTTTGATTATTTGATTGCAATTTGGTATGTCTCCATTTTCTTCTCACATATTGATCTTCATCCATGTCTCTTTTTTTATATTTATTTTGGATGCTTAATTTTTTTCCCGGTATATCTATTTTCAGTTTCTCCTTTAACTTTAAGCCATGGGTATAAATACAAATCCCACACTTGGACTAGAATTTGATAATGTAGAAGAGGCATGGCAATATTGGGTTGGCTATGGTAGAAGAATAGGATTTGGTGTTGGAAAAGAAAACTCTAATAAGAGTAAGGAAGATGGTTCTATTATATATTACAGATACATTTGTCACAAGGAAGGAGTGAGAAACAAAGACAAAAGAGATTTTCAAACTAGGAAGCCTCGGTAGGAAACAAGAACGGGATGTGAAGTCCGAATGATAATTAAAAAAATGAATGGAAAATTTAGAGTTGGTGAACTTTTTCTAGACCATAATCATATCCTTTAGAGTCTCAAGAGACTGTTCATATGTTTTCATCACAAAGGAAATTATCAGAGGTACAAGGGTATGCTTTGGAGGTTGCTGAAGATGTCGAGATTAAGCAAAAGGCCTCTTTTAATTTAATGAGTAAATATGAAGGAGGGAAGTCTAACTTAGGTTACACCAAAGATGATTTAAAGAGTTATCTAAAATCGAGGAGGCAACGAGAAATGGCTTATGGTGAAGCTGGTTGTCTACTTCATTATTTCCAACATCAACTAACGGAAAATCCTTCATTTTTTCATGCCTATCAAATGGACTCAGAAGAAAAAATAACAAATGTATTTTAGGCTTATGCACGTATGTTGATAGATTATTGCTGTTTTGGTGACGTCATTTCATTTGATACTACATACTCCACAAATCAAGAAAATATGCCACTTGCTGTTTTCTCAAGTTTCAATCATTATAGAGAAGTAGTGATATTTGGTGTTACTTTATTATATGATGAGGCTATTGAATCTTTTAAATGGCTCTTTGAAACTTTTTTGAAAGCACATAAGAAAAAAATGCCATTTACTATGTTTACTAATCAAGATGCTGCAATGGCACGAGCTTTGGAAGATATAATGCCAAATGTAAAGCATGGCTTGTGCACATTCCATATTAATAGGAATGCATTAAAACATCTTGGGAACTTGATGAAAGATGACTCTTATTTTTTGGGTAAGTTTAATTGGTGTATGTATCATTGCGAGGAAGAAATAGTATTTGAGGAATCTTGGAAAGCATTGTTAACAAAATACAATGTAGAAGATAATTCATGGTTGATGTCCATTTATGAGTTAAAAGAAAATTGGGTAGCTTGTTATATGAAGGACTCGCAGACCCTTGGTATAAGAAGCACACAACTTAGTGAAAGTATCAATGCATTTATAAAAAGTTGCACAAATCCTGAATTGCATATCAATAATTCTTTGAAGTTTTTGAACAAGTTCTAGTGGATAAATGATATAATTGTAAGAGGCAAGCTTCACCCAAGAGGGGGGTGAATTGGGTGATGTTATAAATTTTTCGCTTGATGTGGTGATATGAAACATATAGTAGATAGAGTAGAGTTGAGAAGATTTGAACACAGAGAGTTATACTGGTTCGGCCTAACAACCAGGCCTATGTCCAGTCCTCAGAGATCAAGACCTACTAAGATTTTCACTATACCTCCAAGATTCAAAGGGCTCTTAGAACGCCACAAAACAACAATTGTCCTTGAAAGGACTACGAGCAGAAATATTCTCTTACTAAGAAATTTCTCTCCCCCTTACGACAAGTCTTACGTGCAGAAAAACAACCTATGACCCTTCTCACTTGCTTATGTATACAAGACTTATGAGCAGCAACGTTCTCTCCTGCTTATACCACTGTAAGTCTTACGAACAGCAACGTTTTCTTCTCCTTGTATATTATAAGGCTTATGAGTGAAAGGCTTAACAAGGAATTCTCTCAACTGCTTCTCTCGTAAGGAAATTTACCCTCTCAAGGTCCCAATACCTTGAGATCAAATAAACATAGAAATTGAATTGTATGAAGACTCTCTTACAGAGCAAATGAATAAACACTGAAGATCAATGTGTATGTAGAGAAAATGATGAATAGCAGAGACTCGTGTATAAGCTTGTGAATTCTTGTGCTTCGTTCTTCTGTCGGCTATCTCTGAATCTCTGTATATATAGATGTTCATATTCTGTCTGTTTGAGTAATCATAGTTTGAGAAGCGGAGCTTTTGCAACTGTGGAATGACACGCGCATGTTTGAATATTCTGAATGCGGTAGGTGCGAGCGTGCTTGTAATGATGTTGTCTACCGTTATTTGACTTTCTCCATGTTAGCTTGTTTCAAACGTTCATCTTCCTGTATCACACTTATAATACATTCAAAATGATGTTAAACAATGATAATAAGTAATGATGATATGAATAAATAACAATAAACCATATTCGGATAGAACGTTGTGAGACTTGGTATTTTTGGTGATCTGGCATAGCATCACTCGAGCATGAAAGGCTCACTCGAGTGATCTTCCTATTTTCTTCTTTGTGCTTCAGTTATCAGGTTGTGCTTGCATAAGATTTCCTACTACAATTCCTCCTGCTCGAGTGATCTTGCATTTTCTACTGGGAGTGTCTTCTCGGGTCATCACTCGCATATCATATTAGCAAGAGTGAGATTTTGTACTCGCGGGTGATGTGGTCCCTCACTTGAGCACACACACTCCTGCTCGAGTGAGACGCATATTCTCAAGGAATATGCTTTCAATACCAACACTCGCATCAAGATTTGAGAGGGATAAATTTATTACTCGTGATGATGTGGGCCCTCACTCGAGCACACAGACTCCTGCTCGAGTGAGAAGAATATTCTCAAGTAAAATACCATTTAAACAAGCACTCGCATCAGATTTGGAGAGGGATAGAATTTTCACTCGCAAGTGCTGTGTGTCACTCGAGCATATGAGGTTGTGCTCGAGTACACTTGCCCTTCTCTGAACTTCATGACTCTCGGCCAAGCACTCGCAGTACCTTGCTCGAGTACAGAATGCTCATGCTCGAGCATTGATGTCTTTGCTCGAGTGAATCAAGGAAGCATGATAATACTTGCTCTCGGCCAAGCACTCGTGGACCTTCACTCACATGTGCTCGAGTGAGAATGGCTTCTCTGCTTGAGTGCAAACTCCAGTGCTCGAGTGAATCAGTGAATATAACAGTGGCATGCTTCTTGGGTGAACACTTTCTGGCTTTTACTCGCACCTGCTTGAGCACAGAAGGGATCTATGCTCGAGCACTCCAGTTCAATTTGATAGCAGATAGCAGAAAACATTGCTATATGCATTTGGTAACTTTGTAAACATTTCTTAAACTTATAAAACCATGATTTGTACACAATTTTCTTTTTGTTATCATCAAAACTTAGGATCTAACATTCTCCCCCTTTTTTATGATGACAAAACCTTTATGATGGAAGTTTTAGAAAGATTGATTAAGATTGAAAATTTTTTAAATACTTCATTGTTTCCAAATGCATATCAAGTTTTAGTTTTAAGTCCAAGTTTCCCTGCAATACTTCCTCTGGACACTTAACAACCAAGATAAGCATAGTATGAGGAAAATAACTTAATAACTTGAAACATGAAAATAGTCATTAATATTAAACTTGATTTTAAACTTTGACATAGTTAATAACATAATAACTGATAATCTAAAATAACATCAAATCCTACCCCATACAGAAAATCTACCCAAACTCCCAATACATCCCAT
This sequence comes from Inga oerstediana, assembly GCA_963210345.1. Taxonomy (NCBI): domain Eukaryota; kingdom Viridiplantae; phylum Streptophyta; class Magnoliopsida; order Fabales; family Fabaceae; genus Inga; species Inga oerstediana. The sequence continues at coordinate 72,549,493 of OY723399.1, read as the reverse complement.
AGCAACAGAAAATCTACCCAAACTCCCAATACATCCCATAGCTCAGAAATCATCACACATCCTTCTCCCCCGTTTTGTCAACATCAAAAGGGGACTGAGGAAAAGTGGTACCAGGAGGTGGAACAAATGAAACCATGGCAGTGATAGGGTCAATTGGTGGAGATGATGGCTGTGGTACAGAGGATGAGGGAGGTAGTGAAGGCAACCGATCAAAAGTGACATCAACATTAGAATACATGAGTCTGTGGTACAGAGGTATGAGTGGTCTCTAGAGGCACCTCTGAAGATGAAGAGGGGAAATGTGAGTGCAAGAAGGTCTCCATATTTGTTATCCTCTGAGACATCTCATCCTGAGTCTTGAACATCAACTCAAAATTGGTATTGGCCTTGTCTACCAATTTGATGACCTGTGACTCTATCTTTTCCACAAGCTTCTCATACTCAGCCATTAACTCCTTCTTCAGACTTGATACAGCTTGATTGATTGCCTCAGTCACATGGTTGGAAAGAGAGGCATTAATGAAGGAAGGAGGAGGAATAGGACTTTGAGCAGATGATTGTGCCTCATCACCCCTGGATGGAGTGGTTTCCCTCTTAAATATGGCTTTGGTTTGACTTACAGGAAGATTAATACCCATATGAGTTTGTTGAGTCTTACCAAACCTTGAAATGAGTACCCTTTCATTTCCTTCCAAATACCATATCTTGTTTTTCATCAGGATGAAGGATATAAGCTGAGGGTATGGTATGGTTGCGGATTTTGATGAAGAAAATAGAAATCTTCTCATCTCATTGAAGATAATCTCCCCCACATTCCTTTATTGCCCAGCAATTAAAGAGGCCAACATATAGTAATCCTTTTGAGCAAAATGAGTAAAATTTTTGGACTTATTAACTATGCTCCGGGAATATATATAATGAAGGACTCTATGAGAATCAGGCATATCAATGGGTTTAAAATTGAGAGGGCCTATGGGATCTTTTGGTCTCAAAATATGGAAAGCTTCATTGGAAGAGAAAGAGGGTGGATCAGGAGGTGGTGCAATATACCCAAGCAAGTCATTTATGATCTTAGCAGATATCATAATAAACTTTCCTCTAACAGTTGTAGATACTGCTTCCTCAATCAATTCACCAGATCTAGACATAATATTATGGGACCTCATGTTGCAATAAAATGTTTTCACAACAATGGGAGAATATGGTATATGGATATTTAGCCAGGGGCATAGTATTGAAGATAAGGGTATAAATCCAAATAGCAATTCTTCTTCAGATAATCTAAATCCACATACACAACAGGACAGAAGTGCCTATGAATAAACTCATCATCAAATACCTTCTGAGACAGTGCCTTGAGTTCCTCAACAATAAATCCCTCAGGAGGACTGGTGATGTGATCATCCACTGGTGCTTGTGAGGCAGAAGGTGCTCCTGAAGCAGAGGCACTTGATTGCCTTGCTTGGTGTGAACTTGAAACACCGGCTTGAGAAGCGATCTTTCCAACTATCTTGTCAAGTTTAGACTTTTCCAATGCTTCTTGAAGTTGTTTGTTGAATGAATCACCAGTGGAAGAAGATGAATGTTGGGGTTGCTCTGTTTCCTTTTTCTTTCCTTTTCCTTGAACCTCCTTGGATTGAGACCGGGTAACTATTGGTTCCTTAAACACCATACCCTTTGGCTTCTTTTGAGGAGGTTGATCTTTCTTTGCAATTTGAGGCTTTGGGTGAAGTTTCTTAGTCGGAGTCCTCTTTTTGGTCTTGGGTTTAGGAGGAGGTGACGGTGAGGAAGAGATTTTGGGAGAGGGAGGTGTTGGTTCTAGGGTACCAGATGCACTGGCAGCAGAATGAGTAGGAGAAGGAGAGTGAGATCTTTGAGGGATAGAGGGTAGTTTGGTTCTTGCCATTGTAGAGAAAGTGGAAGAGAAGCAAGAACTTACAATTTTTAAAAGAAAAACAAACTAAGATTAGGGCACGAATGAGAAATGCAGAGGGTAAGAATCACCTTTTATAGAGGATTGAAGAGTTGTAATGATGATTTGAGGCAAATGGACGCGATTGATTGAAGAGAAACGGTTGAAGGTGAAGAGTTGCGCCCTTCGAGTGACGTAACACCTCGAGTGAGAGTAGGAAGTGCGACGTTCTGAGCTTCTGTGTAACTGATATAAGTGACAGTGCTCAAGCATAAACCCTAGTGCTCGAGTGATGTTCATACTGTGCTCGAGTGTGTTCTATCTGTGCTTGAGTGATATTCTGGAAAATTTAAGAAAACATGTAAAAACGTACCTGGATTATGGATTTCTTGCCATATTTTGTATCTTTGTACTCAAATCCTCCAAGATCATTTGAGCAACCATGATTTGGATTGCTTTTGGAAAGAAATTCTTTCTCCTCACTCGAGCAGGCACTCCTCACCTCAAGCATGTTCATATCATGCTCGAGTGAGAGTTCCTCACTCACGAGTGAGTTCATCTCTTACTGTTGCTTTCAAGATAGACTCTTGGTATTCTAGTTTCCTCTGTTAACCTCTGTTTTACATATCAAGAAGCAAAGTATTTTCAATAGTGCTGTGCTCGAGCAGAGCTACTTGTGCTCGAGTGAAACAGCTTATCACTCGAGCAGCATCCTCAGTGCTCGAGTGACAGACCTGCAAAATGATTTTTAACACTCCGATGCCAAAGTTAGTATGGTTATCATCAAAAGAAACATTTAATTAAAATATTTAACAAGAAAACTTACAACTCATTGGGATTAACCATTACCAATTCTCTTTGAATATATAAGAATTGATCTTTTGCAATTGGCTTTGTGAAAATATCCGCAAGTTGAAGATGAGTTGGTATGAATTCCATTTTGACATCCTTCTTTTGAACATGATCTCGAATGAAGTGATGTCGAATGTCTATGTGCTTGGTCCTTGAGTGTTGTACAGGATTCTTGGCCAAGCTTATAGTGCTAGTGTTGTCACAATAGATCGGAATCTCATTTAAATATATCCCCAAATCTTGAAGTTGTTGTTTCAACCATAATACTTGAGAACAGCAACTTGCTACAGCTATATATTCAGCTTCAGTTGAGGATAATGAAACTGTGTTCTGCTTCTTACTGAACCATAATACTAGAGAGCCTCCAAGAAATTGACATTAACCACTGGTACTCTTTCTGTCAGTTTTGTATCCTCCGTGATCTGAATCTGAATATGCCATTAAATACTCGTTCCCTCTTTTTGGATACCAAAGACCAAGCTCTGAAGTATCTCCTAGATATTTGAAGATTCTTTTTACTGTCTCTGCATGTGATACCTTGGGAGCGGATTGATACCTTGCACACATTCCCACACTGAACTGAATATCTGGTCTGCTAGCTGTGAGATAGAGTAATGAGCCAATCATTCCTCTATACTTAGTGATGTTGAAGCTAGGTCCCTTTACATCAGCATCCAACAGTGTTGTAGAACTCATTGGAGTATCAGCTCTGTTAGCATTATCTAATCCATATTTCTTTAATAAATCTTTCAAATACTTTGTCTGAGATATAAATATACCATTCTTCTTTTGTTTGATTTGAAGTCCAAGAAAGAAGTTCAATTCTCCCATCATGGACATTTCAAATTCTCCCTGCATAATCTTAGAGAATTCTTGACACATAGATTCGTTAGTAGCACCAAAAATAATATCATCAACATAAATTTGAACAATTAGAATATCATTTTTGTTATGTTTGATGAATAGAGTTGTATCAACTTTACCTCTGACAAAACTTTGATCAAGAAGAAATTTGCTTAGTCTTTCATACCAAGCTCTAGGTGCTTGTTTCAAACCATATAGTGCTTTCTTAAGTTTGAAGACATGATCAGGTTTTGTTTCATCTTCAAATCCAGGAGGTTGTTCTACATATACTTCCTCCATAATATAACCATTTAGAAAAGCACTTTTCACATCCATTTGATAAAGTTTAAAACCTTTAATGCAAGCAAAGGCTAGGAGTACTCGTATTGCTTCCAATCTTGCCACTGGAGCATATGTTTCCTCATAATCAATACCTTCTTCTTGATTATAGCCTTTGGCAACCAATCTTGCTTTGTTTCACACAATGATTGCTGATTCATCAAGTTTGTTTTTGAAAACCCATTTGGTCCCTATAACCGTATGATCTTTAGGTCGAGGAACCAAATCCCAAACTTGATTTCTTTGAAACTGATTTAGTTCTTCTTGCATAGCAATCACCCAATCATTTTCAGATAAAGCTTCTTCTATATTAGAAGGTTCAATTTCAGAAATAAAAGCAGAAAAAGTTACTTCATTGAGGATTCTATTTCTGGTTTTGACACCTTCATGAATATCTCCTATAACTTGATCAATTGGATGATCCTTCATATGTCTCCATGCTTTTGGTTGAGCATGATCATCGACATCTTCTAAATTTTGAAAATCATTTGTTTCAAAATCATCTTGTTTTGAAATAGATTTGTTTTTCTTGATTGAATCCATTTCTTCTTCATCAATAAGTTTTGTCTGAGATTCAATTTCATCAAACACAACATGAATAGATTCTTCAACAGTACATGTTCTTTTATTGAAAACTATATAAGCCTTACTTCTATTAGAATATCCTAGAAATATACCTTTATCAGACTTTGAATCAAATTTACCTAAGTTTTCTTTACCATTGTTGTGAATGAAACACTTACACCCGAAGATATGTAGATGAGCAATGTTTGGCTTTCTTCCTTTGTAAAGTTCATATGGCGTCTTTCCAAGTGATTTGCGGATATATGCTCGATTTGAAATATAGCATGCAGTACTCATTGCATCTGCCCAGAACACTTGTGACATTTCTTTTTCAATAAGTAATGCTCTCGCCATTTCTGTAAGAACTCTGTTCTTTCTTTCCACTACTCCATTTTGTTGAGGGGTTCTAGGAGCAGAGAAGTTATGATCTATTCCTTCGTTGTTGCAGTAGTTTTCAAATAGGTGATTATCAAATTCTCCTCCATGGTCTGTCCTAATAGAAACAATAGAAATACCTTTCTCATTTTGAACCTTTTTGGCAAACATAATGAATTCAGCAAAGGTTTCATCTTTTGAAGCAATAAATATAGTCCAAGTAAATCTTGTAAAATCATCGACATTTACTAAAGTATATAAATTTCCTCCAAAACTTTTTACTCTTGCAGGTCTTACCAAATCCATATGAAGTAATTGTAAAGGTTTTGAAGTAGAAATCTCATACTTTGTTTTAAAAGAGGACTTAGTTTGTTTGCCTTTTTGACATGCTTCACAAATCATATTATCTTTGAATTTGAGTTTGGGAAGACCAACAACTAAATCTTTTCTAATCAGTTTGTCAAGTTGATTCATATTGACATGAGCCAAATACTTATGCCATAACCAACTTTCCTCTGATCGACTAAGAAAACAATTTTCAGAAGAATTTGAATTTAAATCAATAGTATAACAATTACCGTCCCTTTGAGCTCAGATCTTTGCCTTGATAGATTCTTTGTTCAGTGGAAGATCTTTCTTCCTTACTATCAAGCATTCTTTTGAGTCAAAAATTACCCAGTTATCTTTGTCAATGCTTTGACTTACACTCAGGAGGTTGTGGCATAATCCCTCAACATAATATACTTCATTGATTTGAACACCATCGGATTTTCCTACTTCACCAATTCCAGCAATACGTCCAGATTGATTACCTCCAAATGTCACCTTTCCTCCTTCTCTGGTTTCCAGCATGGTGAATTTATTTTTGTCACCAGTTATATGTCTCGAACATCCACTATTAATATACCATTTGTTATCTCGAGATGCTTTGAGACATACCTAGAATAAGGTGATCAAGTTTTAGGTACCCACTCTTTATTGGGTCCTTTGTGGTTAGTATATAATATATATGTCCCTTTCGGAACCCATTTATATGTTCCAATAACTTGTCCCTTTTTCAAATAACATGATGAAGTATAATGCCCTTTTCTGTTACAATAACTACATGATGCAAAGGGATTTGCTGTATGCACAAAACTCCTGAAATATTTAAGATACGTTCTACTACTATTCTTCTTATATCCTTTATTCTTATTATGAACAGGATTATATCCAATTCCAAATTTATCAAATGAAACTTTTTGAGAATTTAAAATAACTTTAAGAGTTTCACTTCCCTTAGTAAATTTTTCAATAGTTTTTGTTAAATCACTTATTTTCTTATCTTTCTCTTTACATATTTCACATGATGATATGACAGTACCTTCTAATTCTTTTACTTTCTTCTTATAGCTAACCATTTCTTTAGCAACTTTGATGAACTCTGTATGCAATGCATTATATTCAGATAACAATTCATCATAAGTAGGTTCAGAATCACTTACCTTAGAGTCTGATTCTTCTTTCTTGGCTACTAAGCACAGATTTGCTTCTTCGTCTGACGAACTATCTCCCCATATAGATGATATATATGCTTTCTTTTTCTGCTTCTTTTTGTCTTTGTTCTTGAAGCATTCAGATTTGATGTGTCCAGGTTTCCCACATTCATAGCATACTATCTGTTGTTCTTTGTTTTCCTTCTTGCTTGGTCCACCTTGATAGTTCTTGAAATTCTTTTGACCTCTTCTGTAGAACCTCTTGAATTTTCTCACGATCATTCCCATTTCATCATCATTAGGGACATCTTCATTTTCAGAAGATTCTTCTTCTTCTTTGATAGCTTTAAGTGCAACTCCCTTTTTCTTTTTATCATCAAATTCTTCAAGTTCCTTTTTGAATCTCAACTTACCTTCATACTCAGAAAGACTTCCAAAGAGAGCAGCTACGGATCTCATAGATTCTCCTTTAGCTTCTTCGATAGCTGTCACCTTCGCTTCCCATTCTTTCGTAAGAATATTAAGAATCTTTCTTACCTGGAAATTTTGATCAAACGATTTTCCAAGAGCAGATAATTGATTAACAAGATGAGTATACCTGAGTTTGAATTCTGATATGCCTTCTCCAGGTTTCATACGAAATAGGTCATATTCTGTAATTAGAGTATTGACTCTATTTTCTTTGATTCCATATGTACCTTCATGAGCAATTTCTAGAGCATCCCACATATCGTTGGCAGTTGGTAGAGTACATATTTGAAAATATTCTTTTTGACTAAGAGCACTCTGTATCATTAAAATGGCTTTACTATTTAATGTTACTAACCTTTTGTCATTCTCGTCAAACTCATCTGGGCTCTTTTTAACTGCTCTATCTTCGATTTTCTTCATTAGAACATAGTCACACCATCTTGTATAACATTCCACAATCCATACTCGTTGGCCATCACGAACACTCTGAATTTAGCTTTCCAGAATGAAAAATGTTCTCCAGCAAAACCAGGAGGTCTAGTGATTGAAGCTCCGTCTGGAAGGATGTTTTCACCCATTGTTGCCATTTGTCGAATCCTTCTCAAGCTGTTAGGCTCTTCAGAGAAGACTAGGCTCTGATACCAAATGTAAGAGGCAAGCTTCACCCAAGAGGGGGGTGAATTGGGTGATGTTATAAATTTTTCGCTTGATGTGGTGATATGAAAAATATAGTAGATAGAGTAGAGTTGAGAAGATTTGAACACAGAGAGTTATACTGGTTTAGCCTAACAACCAGGCCTACGTCCAGTCCTCAGAGATCAAGACCTACTGAGATTTTCACTATACCTCCAAGATTCAAAGGGCTCTTAGAACGCCACAAAACAACAATTGTCCTTGAAAGGACTACGAGCAGAAATATTTTCTTACTAAGAAATTTCTCTCCCCCTTACGACAAGTCTTACGTGCAGAAAAACAACCTATGACCCTTCTCACTTGCTTATGTATACAAGACTTATGAGCAGTAACGTTCTCTCCTGCTTACACCACTGTAAGTCTTACGAGCAGCAACGTTCTCTTCTGCTTGTATATTATAAGGCTTATGAGTGAAAGGCTTAACAAGGAATTCTCTCAACTGCTTCTCTCGTAAGGAAATTTACCCTCTCAAGGTCCCAATACCTTGAGATCAAATAAACATAGAAATTGAATTGTATGAAGACTCTCTTACAGAGCAAATGAATAAACACTGAAGATCAATGTGTATGCAGAGAAAATGATGAATAGCAGAGACTCGTGTATAAGCTTGTGAATTCTTGTGCTTCGTTCTTCTGTTGGCTATCTCTGAATCTCTATATATATAGATGTTCAGATTCTGTCCGTTTGAGTAATCATAGTTTGAGAAGCGGAGCTTTTGCAACTGTGGAATGACACGCGCATGTTTGAATATTCTGAATACGGTAGGTGCGAGCGTGCTTGTAATGATGTTGTCTGCCGTTATTTGACTTTCTTCGTGTCAGCTTGTTTCAAACGTTCATCTTCCTGTATCACACTTATAATACATTCAAAATAATGTTAAACAATGATAATAAGTAATGATGATATGAATAAATAACAATAAACCATATTCGGATAGAACGTTGTGAGACTTGGTATTTTTGGTGATCTGGCAGAGCATCACTCGAGCATGAAAGGCTCACTCGAGTGATCTTCCTATTTTCTTCTTTGTGCTTCAGTTATCGGGTTGTGCTTGCATAGGATTTCAGAGAGACAAAATTCTCACTCGCGAGTGATGTGGGGTCTCACTCGAGCACAATTCCTCCTGCTCAAGTGATCTTACATTTTCTACTGGGAGTGTCTTCTCAAGTCATCACTCGCATATCATATTAGCAAGAGTGAGATTTTGTACTCGCGGGTGATGTGGTCCCTCACTCGAGCACACACACTCCTGCTCGAGTGAGACGCATATTCTCAAGGAATATGCTTTCAATACCAACACTCGCATCAGGATTTGAGAGGGATAAATTTATCACTCGCTGGTGATGTGGGCCCTCACTCGAGCACACAGACTCCTGCTCAAGTGAGAAGAATATTCTCAAGTAATATACCATTTAAACAAGCACTCGCATCAGATTTGGAGAGGGATAGAATTTTCACTCGCAAGTGCTGATGTGTTACTCGAGCATATGAGGTTGTGCTCGAGCACACTTGCGCTTCTCTGAACTTCATGACTCTCGGCCAAGCACTCGCAGTACCTTGCTCGAGTACAGAATGCTCATGATCGAGCATTGATGTCTCTGCTCGAGTGAATCAAGGAAGCATGATAATACTTGCTCTTGGCCAAGCACTCGCGGAACTTCACTCACATGTGCTCGAGTGAGAATGGCTTCTCTGCTCGAGTGCAAACTCCAGTGCTCGAGTGAATCAGTGAATATATAACAGTGGCATGCTTCTCGGGTGAACACTTTCTGGCTTTCACTCGCACATGCTCGAGCACATAAGGGATCTATGCTCAAGTGCAAAGCTCATGCTCGAGCACTCCAGTTCAATTTGATAGCAGATACCAGAAAACATTGCTATATGCATTTGGTAACTTTGTAAAAATTTCTTAAACTTATAAAACCATGATTTGTACACAATTGTCTTTTTGTTATCATCAAAACTTGGGATCTAACAATAATGAATTAAAGAGTGATTTTAATTCACGGTAGAAGTTGCCGAGGTTGATTTTGAAGAGTTCATCCATGCTACAGCTTTCTCTAATTTACACTCCACCAATTTTTGACTTATTCCAATAGGAGTATGACTTACATGATGCTACATGTATAAAGGAGAGAAAAGAAAGAAAGATAAAAGAAGACAATGATACTATTGAATTTGACTATGTAATCACGAGGGTTGATAAAAAAGGAGAGTGAAGGTTGACATATAAGCCATCAAAAGAAGATAAGGAGTCTAACATTACTTGTAGTTGTAAAAAGTTTGAACAATGGAGAATATTATGTTGTCATGCACTAAGGATATTGTATGATCCAGATGTGAAGCTACTTCCAAATAAATATATGTTGAAGAGGTAGACTAGAGAAGCAAGGTGTGATGTAGTGTATGATTGCAAGGGAAAGAAAATTGAGGTTGATCCTAAACTAGAATGTTCAAATAGATATAGGGCATTGTGTCCAATGCTCATAAAATTAGCCAACGATGCTTTGAATGTCTAAAGGCATTCTCTATGGTTCATCAAGTGGTACTAGAACTTAGTAAGAAAGTATCTGAACGTCTTATTAAACACTCATCTGATAGTGTTGATAATAAAGGTGGTGTTGATGATGACGATGGTAAGAATGATGGTGAAGGAATTGGATTCAAGAAGAGAGAATGCAAAAAGATTAATAACAAGAATTGGGTTGACAACCCCAATCAAAAAAGAAGGAAAGAAACATCAAAAAAATCTACTAAAAAGCCTTCACAAGGTTCAAAGGTATAAAATTTTTACATTGATTTTTTAAAAAAAATAATAACATGATAGTGTTATTGTATTGATTATTGATATTTTATTAAAATTGTTGCAGGACAAGCAAAAGTCAGACGTGGTGCAACATAATACCCTTGCATCATTGCAATATAGCCCCCTATATCAAATGTTATATATCCAGTACAACATGGCATTTCTATGTCCAATACTCAAGTTTCCAGTGCGATATGATCTTACTATGCCAGGTACACCAGGGTCAATGCAATATAGTCCCTTTTTGTCAACTACACCAGTTCCAGTGCAATATGGCCTCCATATGTCAAATACACTAGTACCAATGCAACATGGGCTTCCTATGTCAAATATGTCAATGCCAATGCAACATGGTCTACTTGTCTCTAATACATATGAATGAAATCAAATACCATTCACATCATTACGAAGGGTGAGTCTATTATATTTTCAGTTCGTGAATAGTTTATCTCAAACATTATGTAATTGTTGCTTTATTTTTTGTAATTGTAGGCTCCATTAAACCATGATGTGCAGTCACTTGATGCTTTTGAATTTAGTCAAGTCTTTACAAAAGGTAAATCATATTAGCACATGAAAATATATTGAAAAGATTGAGACAATTTTATTCAAATTAAGAAACTTCTATTACAATAGAATTACATCGCATTGTCTACATATAAACTATATTTCAATATGTTACAGATACAGGTTCACAGCTGAACTTAGACCCTCCTAAATAAAGTCATCCGGGTTAGCTCTCCTTGTTCCAGCTAGTGCTTCAATTTAGCTTCTTTTGCATGAATTCGTTGATGCTGCTTCTTCATAGGAAGACCAACTGTCAGCTACCTTTGTCCAAGAGAGCTCATAGACTTGACAACGAATTTTTTTTATACAGAGCTTTATTATTCTGGTTCACAAAAGGATTCTTGTCTTCTATACAAATAACATATTGCATGGCAGTTAAATCCTATACCAGATCAGTTTCTTTTTTGTTATTTCCCTTCTTTTAGAAAGTCTACTTACAGATAAAAATATGACACTTATTCATAAGCTAGGTTTTAGCCTTTAGTAAAGGCCTCAGTTCCTTTCATTATCTCCAATCCAAACATGAGGGAATTTTAAAATATAAAGTAGATTAAATATAAAATGGAATCAAATGGATTAAATAGAACTTTAACTACTTTCAAGCGTAAGAACCCATTCTAAGAGCATCTAAAGCTGAGAGACATGGCAAACTATTATACCTATTTCGTGAGAGCAGTTCAACAATTCTTCCTTCAACCTCTGCACATGTTTCTTATCTCTTATGCTAGCCTCTCATAATGACTTCTACTATCTGCATAAATGGCAAAAATTAGACTGGTATCTATTTGTTAATAAAAACGATTAAGATTTTAAATTTCAAGGTTAATTTTTAGCATAATTCTTTAGACTGGTAAACATATGAAGTTGATTTTCAAATATTTTTTGTAACTACAAAATCTTAACTACCTCAGCCCTCAACTACTTTCTCCAGGAAAAAATATAACATAAAGAAGAAAATGATAAAATGTTTACTTGGCCCATGATCAAAGAAATCATAATTTTTCATATTCACTGTACATAATAGATAACTTAGAAAAACCTTGACAGGGATTTGGTAGATATACAATCGAGATATATTATCGAAGGCGGGTGATATATATTTTTTTAATAAATGGTTTCTGTTATGTTTCAATACTGACAGCACACAGTGTGGGATTATGGAGATCATGGAGTGGTGTGGTGCGGTGTGTCTTTGTGTGTTCTGACTATTAGATTAGATTAACGGTCAGGATTAGGGAAATGGAGGGAAATGAACCTAAAAAGAAATGGAGAGGCTCCTAACCCAATAAACTACTCTTATTTCACATTTTCTCTAAATTACTCTTATTTCCACTCCTCATCTCTCCACATTAAATTTTCACTCATTATCTCTCCTGAACCCTCTTTATTAACATGGGTATAATTGAAAAGAAAGTTCATATTTTACACATTTATTGCTTTTAATTAAACTCAACTACCATTTTGAACCGTGTGAATATAGTAGTTGTTCTTTATAAAAAGGATCGGAGGGAGTACTTATTATTTTTAACTAACTTTAATCGCTTTCTTAAATCACGCAATTCAATTATTGAACTCTTATAAATAGGACCAAATGAAGTACTTCTCTAGTACTATTTATAAGACAGATAGAAAAATTCTTTAGTCCTATTTATAGGTTAAAGAGAAAAGTTTTCATATAAATGTATAATTTTATCCTTCATTTATTATTGTATTGATTTTATTATCATGTGCCATAATATATATTAAATAGGAATAAAGTTATAAAGTTGTTGAATTTTAAGGTAAAATTAATACAGCTTAATATTTGTATTGGTTTGTGTGAAACATGCTAAAAGTGATTAAATATAATCAAAGGAGTACCAGTCACATCTAAGCACATTACCCAAATGAATGAAAAGTGGTTTAGTCATTAACTTTATTTAAAAATAAATATTTTTTTTATTTTACCCATATTTAAACAAAAAAAAATTTCAAATTCGTATTACATTCTTTCTCATAATTAATTCTTTTAATAGGGGCAACATTAGACAAATATAATTAATACTCTATCAAGTAACTTATAATAAGGATTATCTATCCATGATCCATCTCTTCCAGAAGGTGTCTTATGATAAGGATGGGTGGGATATATGTGATCAAGTTTTGTTTTATGTAATAAATGATGTAATAATTACTAAAATTCCTAATCACCATCATCTTTATTCATTTATCTTCTACCAGTATCCATCCCTGGCAAGCTCGTATTTGGCGGAACGGGAAGGGTGTATATTTACTTATAAATCATCTTGAAGCAATGAACTTAAACTAATGTTGATCTTGCCACTGTGTTGTCAATTGACATTGCGTTGTGCCCCCTTTTCTTCACTTGCATATATCAAACTTTTATCTTAAGGGATCTTAAGGACTTGTTTGCTATGAGGAGTGGGGAGCGGACGGGAACGAGAGTGAGCTGAGATAAAATTTTCTAAGTTGATTTTTAAAAAAATGAGAAAAAGTAGAGTTAAAAATTTTAATTAATTTTTCATACTCTTTTATCTTACATATTCTCTATATTAAAATTGTGTAACCTCACTTTTCAAATATTCTTAAATTCAACTTATGAAAATTTTTCCACCCCTCCTCTTTCCTCCAAATCACTCATACCAAACAAACCCTTAATGCCAATAGATTCCAAGATTTCTTGCCCCAAAGGAATTATTGAACACCAGAAGAGAAATTGGACTTTGGTTAGTAAAGCTATCTTTAGCAGACTCAATTGTTGTATGAAGAACACTGCCGACTCTAACGAAAAATCCCACAGTCTCAACAAGGGAATGAGAGCGCTCAATCAGTCTCCCATTCTGAAGTTAAGGATTGCAAATAGGGTGCAAAATTTTCCTTTTAGTGAAGGATAAATTAATAGAATATTAAAATGTAACATGTCATATTCTAAGTCATTTTAAATAGTATGACGTGGCATACATTCCATTCAGTGTCGATCAAGATCTAAAAGTTGAGGGTTTGATTTTTAAACTTTTAAAAATTAGGGGTTATCTGCAATTGAGTTAAAATTAAGCGGGGCTATGGATATGATTAAATCATATTTTGATATGCTTTATCATGATTAATTTGGGAAATTTAATGTATTTCTTAGCTATTATTATATGATTAAGTACTAATTTTAGTTGGGACATCTGTATTTAATTAAGTCTAATTAGAGGTAAAATAGTCAAATTTGTTAATTATTCATACAAATGATTTCTTGGACTTTTAATGAAACCTTATGCTCAATGTTGCATTGTAAGTGTTTTAGAAGAAAATTGGAGAATGTGGAAAATGTAAATTGGGGTCAGAATTAATATTTTTGATGACTAGGGAATATTGCAGAAAAGAATCTAGAATTTCTGGAAACTTGAAGAAAGGACTAGGGAAACTTACAGAAAAGGGCCAAAAATTGTTAAAAATTACAGTCCATTCCACAAATGTTTTAAAATGTACAAACTAGTCCCGCACGAGCTTGTGAATTGTTCATATTGGTCCTCGGTCAAAACGCAAGAGACCAATTAGTTCTGAATCAGACCTTTGGAGCCCCTTTTTCAGAGAAGGCACCGCGAGAGAACTTGCTTTGATCTTCATCACCTTGATCAACCTTCCCTCTCTCATCATCATCCACCTTCACTTCACTCACCTTCGCACACCACCACCACCACCGTCTCACCACAGCCGGTAAGTCTTCAAGGGAGGCCGCGAATGGAGTAGAGACAGAGAGACGCTGGTGAGAGTGAGAGCTTGAGACCGGAGAGATCGATCTGGAACAAAGAAGAGGGAGGAGAGGAAATCGACACCTCCGCTCTTCACTACCACCTCCGCCACTTAGGCCATCTCCACCGCTGACTGGTTTGAAAGAAGAGACGGCCGTGATTGTAAAGCCCGAGCTTGACAAATCCAGAGGGCCGCGGCATGGAGAGAAGACAGAGAGATCAGAATCAGAGAGCAGACCGAGCTTCGCCGCCGTCAACCATAGCATTGTTGCCAGAATCTCCGTCACCACGGGCCTTTCAATCGAACACTACTGTCAGACCTCTGTTTTCACACCACCGTCACTTGAAACTCCACCTGCGTTCTCCATTCACTCCACCACTTCCAACCTCATCTTCCACCTTCAGCCAATCATCTGTTTCCCTCCATTTCTTCAGTACCGAACCAATAGACCCATTCTATTATCGTTCCCCATCTAATTTAGCTCCTCAAACTGATTCTATTGGTTATTTGAAATTTGAAGAAGTTGTGATTAATATTAACAGCATGAGTCGTTGATTTTTCCTTGAGTTTTAGGGGCAAAGGAAGTGATTAGAGCTTTACATGCTATAAGGGGAGTTCATTATCTTTTATTAACTCAAATTCTGTTTAGATTAATATATTGGTATATGTTTTTTAGATTTAGATAAGTGATTATTTGTCTTTTATGGATTGTTCTTGTGTTGAATTTTGTATTGGTGTACTTAGATTTTGTTGAAATTATTTCTTTTTGAATTAATGAAGTTATGCACTATATGTGATTATTAATGTGTATGTGATGGATTTATTTCAATTTGAATGTCATACTTGTGCTTTAATTTAGGGAGAATTACACTCAGGTCCGAAGGAAAAAGAGAAATGAAGAAATAGTCCATATAGATTGCAAAATGAAAAAATGGTCCCAAGGAGTTGTCAATACAGGCTCCTGGAGTTGTTAATGGGACCATTTTTTTCATTTTGCAATTTATAAGGATCATTTCTTCATTTTTTTTTTCCTTCCTTGGGACCTAAATGTAATTCTCCCTTTAATTTAAAAGAAAGCAAGTGCATTAAGATGATTTTTAAACACACATCAAGTAGTTTTTAACAATTTATCTAAGAAATCACTATGAATGCAATTGTAGTATTAATTAGGTAGAATAAACCTAATGCGATTGCTTAGGTTTTTAATATTGTGACATTTTTTATGCTTATTTTGAATTTCCCCGGAATTAGGACAAAGGGCTTACTTCTAATTTTTAAGTTGAATTACTGTGAAATTATAGGAAAGAGACTTAATTATCAAGAAGTTTCAATAACAAGTGAATTGTTTTCATTTCTTATTATAAAAGACTAAAACTTGTTATTACATACTAATTAATTGTCATTAAAACTTCTTGGTAATTAAACATCTTCCTTTGGGACCTCATAATAATTCTCCCAATTTTTAACTAGGCTAAAATAAATAAAATCTCCCTGAGCTTGGGTTAGTTATATGTAAACACTCATTAACTTTCAAAAGTTTAAATTAAGGACTATAATATTTTATATTTTGACTAACATTAACTCCCTTATCATTAAAATTATTGTTAAAGTTGCCGGGTTTTTCTATACCAAGATTTTTATATTTTTTATTATATATCATATCATTTAAAAAATAACACTGGGCATTTCACATGCAATTTTAAATATTTTTAAATACTTAAAAAATAAAATTTTTTCAAAAGTATTTAAAATAATTTTCTGCCAAAATTTAAAATATTTAACGTTATTTTCAAAGTATTTATTTGAAATATTTAATGTCATTTATATTATTTATATGATTACATCCTTTTTAGTTTTTACACTTAACATTACATGTGAAATGCCAAATGTTATTTTTTTTCAAATAACTTTATAAAAAGTAGGGAGAATCCTAATTAAATCTTTTAGAAATAGTAAAATCTAAATTCAGGCCTACACTTTGAACAAATTCCTAATCAGGCTGTGAGGCCTCATTAGGGATTTTAGATTGTAGTTGAAAGATCATAATACCCTTATTCAGTTAAAAATGAGATTTTTAATATGTAAATTTTCATATACTTTTAACCCTAACACCAGAATATATGCTTCTTTGAATAATTGGGATCATTAGGATCTCAACTATTAGTCCACTTACAACAACATTGAAAAGTAAGTTTTAACAATTTCTATTTACCGCAATCTGTAAATTTGATTTTCATCCTCAGGAACTTTTCCGGTTTTTCCCCAATCATTCTCAATGAACTGACTTTACCTTTAGGATTCTCTATAAGAGGGTCATATGACTATCTTGTTGAATTGATTGGCCATTTGACATTTTTCTCATTAAAAAGGTTCCAAATTGGTACGACCTTCCATCAGGTTTTGGTGAGGTGACTCTGTGGGTTATGTACCGTCCTATAACAGAAGTCCATGACTTTTGGCCTCTTGAAACGCAGATGAGACTCTTTTCCTCTAGACGGATCAGAGGCCACGTACATCAACCAGGAGGCATTAAACCCATTCACATAAAGGGGACTCGCATTCAAAACTAGTTGTACACCTCTTGCTTTCACAAATCCAACATTTGCTTCGACTGTGATTCTCTGTTCTAATACCGCAAATAGAACAATGAAACCCACAAACAAGCAGCGTTCCATTATATCTTTGTTTTCTCTGGCTTAGTGTGGTGACTTGGTCTTGGTGTTTCTGAATGAATACAACGAACTTGAACCCGAACTCAGGGAGTACCTACACGAATGAAGCCTAATTTTGTTGTGAAGGGGAAGGGTTCAGTTAAACTAATAGAACAGGAGAAGTTGTTGTGGGGGAGACAGAGGGAGAAGGGAATCGAGGAGGAGAATGGAGGGGAAGAGATCAAATTATTAGCGCATCTAGAAAGAAACTCAAAGAAACCTGAATAATGATCTCATATGGTGAATCGCCGGAAGAGATCTCAGGACAGAGGAGAGGTGAGGAGCGATTTTGAGGAGATTTTATTAAAAAAATGAGATCCAGAGAAGATAGCAGAAGGACATATTCATCAAATTAATAAATTTAGAAATTCCTAATCAGGCTTATAGGGCTTATTAGAGATTTGTTTAAAATGGAGGCCTAATTTTGAATTTAGGCATTTCAAAGGATTTCAATGGATTTTTCCTAAAAAATATAAAATTTTGAATTAGATAAAACTGTTAACTTTAGCAGTAATATCAATGGTAGTGGAGTTGACAGTCAATACATGAAGCATTAGAGTTTTTAATTTAAACTTTTAAAAATTAGAAAGGTGATTTTTTTTTGATATACCTCGATTTGTGTGTGTCATCCTTGCACAGGGGCCATGCCTAGCCTTATAATTCATCGGATGTCCCCGAAGGGACTAAGCCTTATAATTCATAGGGAATCTCTCTTAACCTCTATTCCTTCTTGAAACTCGAGTGTGGCAAGCAAAATCAAGAGGTTAGAGGGAGGGAGCAGTATGGTTAGGGAGAGAAAGTGGAGTAATCACAGGATAATCTCAAGAACCTTGATTATCTTGTTGATTTTTGATGATAATATACTTGTTGATGCTGTTATAGTTAGTTGTTTAGTTTGTTTTGCTTGGTTTTTGATTTTGGGAAGACCAAACCCTAAGGGGAGGTACCGCCCAAATTCATTCTAATCATGTGTAATTAGTGTTTAATAGGTTAAACATGTGATTAGAGGTGTAAAGAAGATGGTTTATGGTTTGAAATCAAGAAAACATGATTTTTCCTTAATTTTTCAGATTTGGGAGTGGGCATTTTCATCTAGTAAGAGTTGTAATTTCATTAATTTGATGATTCCATTGTGTTTAAAATGGAAAATTATGTAGGGAACATGTATGATATGGAGTATAATGGCTTTAGGGTGTGAAATGAGAATTTTACCCTTAAAACCCCAACTTTCATGCTACCATTCGTAATTTGGGAAAGTACAGTCGGGCCGGGTACAAAGGGGCTTAAACCGGGTTCCTAAGGGTAAAATGGTCAAAATGTGATTTTGAATTAAGATAACTAACACATTGAATGTACAGTTATTTATGAATGAGTAATAACTTATTTATCCTAAATTTGGAATTTTAGGATATACCGATAGTCCGAGCCAACCAGACAGGTTGGACCGACAGTCAATCAAGGAAAGGGGCAATTCTAGGTAGTAACCTATTTCTCATATACTATATGAGTGTTTATATGCTTTTTGTGTATACTATATTCTGTGATATGAATAGTGAACACACACATTACCTAGTTGTGGTATAAAATCTAACTGTGGTATACTGACACTTAAGGTGCATACACAATGTCATGGCTTTGTTGCATGATTTGGTGCACGGCATATTTATTTATAACATTTTATATGATTGATAATCTGTTACTACTGAGATTCTTTTGAATCTCACCCTTTCTATACAAACATATAGTTTTGTGCAGTACGCAATGGCTCAAAGGGCGGAAGTGTATTACTGGCAACTGAAGGTTTCAGACAATTCAAGAGGGACAGTTGGTTATCTAAAGACCTTTTATTATTTTTAAGGTCTGTAAATTATAGTACAATACCCTGTATGAGAATTTTTTATACCATCAAGTATATTGTATCAATAATATCAGTATATTTTTGTTATTCTTGTTATGCCCACCAAACCACGCATTAATATTCCGCTGTAAGTCAATATAAGAAGGGGTTTTACACATTAGCCTGCCCGTCGGTCGTGGGCCAACTCAAATTCCCGGCTATAATGATATGCAACTAATTAAAAGTTCAGGGATTTTATGCATTGTTTTAGCCTTTTAAATATTAACTAGGCTAAAGTATATCTTTGGTTATCTAAACTTATATCAATTTCAATTTAGTTCTTTAAATTTATAAAATATATTTACAGTCTCATAATGATAACATGGGTAGTCTTAACTGGAAATACTACCTTAGTCCTCAAGCACTCAGCGAATTTAACAGTGGCTTGATAATTAAGGACAGGCAGAACATGTTTGAAGTTTATTTTATAAAATATATTTTCAATTTCTTAATATTAACATCGTTAATCTCGTTATAGTGAAATCTTGTTTCAATGCCGATAAAACATATTTAAAGTTTAATTTTTAAATATAATGTTTTTTATATTTTTAAAAATGAGTTGCTGACGTTGAAAGATTAATTATACTTTGCCATTGTTATTCAAAATATTTTAAATTTATAAATTATTAATTAAAGATTAATATGTCATCATTTAATTATAAATTCACTATTTTCCATCAACAAAACTAATGGTGTTAACTTTACTTTTTAAGGGACTAAACTGAATTTTGATATAAATTTATTTGACCAAACATATATTTTATCCTATTAGTTATTAAATGATAAAGGGAAAATCATGTTATACTTCTTAATTTTTCAAAGAGAGAAGTATTTTTTTTTTTTGGCATAAAGAGAAAAAGATTTAATGAAGAGAAAAAAGATATAGACACCAAATTAAAAATTGCAGAGAAATATAGCTACATGGGAAATGGTTTTTTTTAATAACATGCAAAATGGTTTTTCTAATAATAAATAATAGTATAAAAGTCACGTCTGGCCTAGTTGGGTTCAGACGAGACCTTACCAAAAAGGATCTTAGGAAATTTTTTGGCCCAATTGTTTTATATTGAGTTTGTTGGGCCCTCTGTCTCGTATTTTCAGCTCATCATTTTTCATTTGATCAATGTTTTTGTTTTTGACACTTAGAATCAATGTTTTAAAAATCGGATGTTGAACCAGAAAGGTCAACAGGTCAAGGTTCAACCGGTTGAAACGGTTGAGCCTGACCGGTGACATAATAATTAAATTTAAAAATATTATATATATATATATATTACAATAATTAGTCTTTAATCTAATTTTATATAAAGTTAGTAAAGTCACAAAACATCATTTAAGGAAGAACATTTAAATCAACCATTAACCTAACAAAAAGCACAAATAATAATGATTTCATGCCTTGTTAAACATCGGTATTTGGTGGCTCTTGATTGATCCAAGCATGAGTTTCTTGAAAAGCATTTGGACAAAAAATGTCATCATCTTCTTGAGCAAATGAACTAAAATCAAGGCCTTCAACTCCAATCCCAGAACTTCCAATTCCAGCCTGAATTTGAGGATGAACTTCACTGCCTTGTTCTTCAAAACCATCTTTATAAAATAGTGTGGAAGAAACCAAATTAAAAAAATTAGTAATATATAATATAAATAAAAAGGTAACATGTCTAACTCTACAATTTAAAACATCTAACCTTCATCATTGATGGTAATTTTTGGTATTGGTAATATGGTATCATCATAAATGACATCTTCTATCTCTTTAGCGGAAAGTGTTGAAAGTGGAGGAAAATCAACTTCTTCCATTATCCAATATTAAATTTTATTAATACTTTCATAATCAATGGGATCAAAGTCTTTTTTCTTGTTAAGAATCCTAAAAAAACAAATGAAAATGAAATATTGGTATAATTATTAGAATCCATTTAATTAATTTTTTTAACCAATACAAAATTTAGTAGTAAAGTGTAAATTGTAAAGTGAAAAGGTTAGAAAACTATACATATTCCTCAAACGAAAATTGTAATGAATAAAGACAATATCATTTAGCCTTTTATGTTCCAATCTATTTCTTTTCTTGGAGTGTATCCTTTCAAAGACATTTCAATTCCTTTCGCAACCAGAAGAAGAAGCAATTTGACTCAATAATTGAATAGCCAACTTTTTAACATTGGGACAACTACCTCCAAAATACCTCCACCATTCATCTATCATGTTAAAATGAACATCATCAACTATAAAAAAACAACTAAAGTCAAATTCATATAGTATAATATAATTGTAGAAGAATTAAGAAGTAAGGAATTTTTCCAGGTCGCATTGATTTTACAGATTCAAGAGCCATGGGATTATTGAAAGAGCCACTTTTATCTTGATATATTATGCCTTCTTGCAAAAACTTGGTCTTGTTAGATGTGATTTTCCTACCGATGATAGAAAGATATCATTGCATAACCTCTGGCTTTGGAGAAAAGTTAACCTTATCATAAAGAAAAGCAGGATTTAAGATATAAGCTGCTATATGAAGATCTTGGCGAAGCTGAGAATCCCACCTACGCTTAATAATACTTGTGAATGGCTTGTACAATTTTTTTGTGTGATTGAAAGTGCATTTGATAGCATTCCTTGCCCTGTGCATCCCTTCATAAATATATCCCAGTGAAGGCCTATCATTAGAATCTACAATTCTCAGAAGTCGTATAAGAGGTTTAACAACTTCAACAATAGCCAAACAATCATTCCAAAATACCCTATCCAATACAACCGCAATCACATCTCTTGCCCTATGGTCTCTTGAGTATCTAGAGTCAACAAATGTCTTATTAGTTATCAAAGCTTGCAAGTCATGCTTGTGCTCAAGAATACTTTTTAAAGAAATAAAAGTGGTAGCAAATCATGTTGCTCCCGGCCGGATTATTTTTGTCCACCCTTCTCTTTTTCTCAGCCAAGCTAACAAAAATCCATGGTTGTAAATGAATTTTGAAATCAAAGATGCACGTGTAGATAAACGTGTGACAATCTCCATTTTTCCAATGTCTGACAAAATCGGGTTTAAGTAATATGCAGCACATGGAGACCAATAAATAGAAGGACACTTTTCAGCCAATAATTTCCCAATAGCTTTATAATTAGCTGCATTATTAGTAACAAGATGGACGACATTATCCACACCAGCAAAGAAAATCATGTCCACGAACAAGTTGCACAAAGTTTGGGCATCTTTCACAATGTCTAATGCATCCATAGATTTGATGAAGACAATTCCTTTAGGACAATAAACAAGGAAATTAATCAACTGCCGGTTTCGTTGATCTTGCCAACCATCCACCATTATCGTGCAACCAGTTTTTGCCTAAAAACTCCTGCACTCATCAACTAACAATTGAATTTTTTTTTCATATCTTGTATCAATATTGTTCTAAATGCATGGTAAGAAGGCGCTTTATAACCAGGGCCAATAGTTGCAATAACAATTATCATAGGTTGGAAGTACATTGAATTAACTGCATTAGTTGGAATGCAACAATCATACTACCACCTAACCATAGCCATGTCTACTCTATGCACAGCTTCTTTACTCACAAATGCACTTCTTATTCCTGGCTGTGCACCTGAGGTTGTCCTTGGGGCAAAGAAGGACCTTGTAGGTGCAACATGTGCCTTTCGTTTCAAAACTTCAGATGATCTTGAAGGACGATTTTGAGTATGTGAAGGAGAAACTTCTTCCAAATTTGGAGCATTTCCTTCTGATGGTATGACATTAGGTCCATATGGATTGTCTTCTTCAAATGTATTTTGCTACTTTCCCTTTTTCTCTTCAATTTCTTTCAAATTTTTGTTCAATCGATAGCGAACATCTCCCGGAACCTTTTTACAACTTATGATGTCCTCTTTTATTCCAAAAAGATGTTGTTTCATTCTGTATACTCCTCCCCTAGCAACTTCCTTTCCACAATACAAGCATTTCAAGTGAGGCTTGCCACCTAGGGTTTTGTTGGGCACTTGAGAACAATGCTCCCATGTTGGATCGCCCTTTGATCTAACAGATTGGGTTAAGGGAGCAGTAGTTGTTAGATATGAATAGTTTTGATGATGTCAAATATGAGAAAAAAGTTTGTATAATATACTTATCTTCTACATTGACCAACTACCATATTTAATATTGTATATCTTGTAGATTAGTCATAAACCTGATTGTGGGTTGATGTTATAATGCCTCATATATGGAGAATGATCATCAAGAATAAAATCAAGAGGCAAGGGATTGAAGAAAGAAGGCATTGCAAGAGCTAATGAAATATCAAGAAGAAAGATTGGTCAAAGCAAAGAAAGAAGAAGATTGAAGATATTCAAGAAGATATCTAGTTGGTTTATGAAGAATGATCATCAATTTAAAAGCTCATCTCATTTATTGAAAGAAAATCTTTTTAACATACTCATCTGAATTCACTATCTTTTAATTAGTTTTGATGATGAATTACTCTTATATTTTCCTTTCATGATCTTAATTTTTTTTACATATCATATAGAAAGGATGGCTTTGATTTGTGCAATAAATTTAATACTTGATTACACTAACCATTCTCCTTGCAAGAATTCTTTTATTTATAACAGGAGAATTTGTTATATGCAAGATCATTCCTCAACACACTAAAAGGAGCATATATGATGACATATGCTTTAACAATCAATCAAGGGAGATATATTGGCTGCAATAATCAAAGCAATAAATACATATGCCAATACAAATAAGCATTGAGCATGCTGAATAGAAGCTCAACTTAATTGGAGAATCTTGGCAACAACATGAACATACATCAAAGTTGCATAGCAAGACGTGTGGAGAACACAACATCATAACTAGCATTGCTAAAGAATAGAGCAACGGCCTTCATGGAGCGGTTCATCATTTTCTAAAAACTACATGAGCATTTCTAAACCCTCTCTTTATATTTTGAGCTTACTTTGCCTATCCTTGATTATGAAAGTTTTTCTTGAAAACCTTTCCAAATTGTTTCAAATGTGTTTTCATGAAAACCATTTTTCATTTACATCAAATTATAAATGAAACTACTTTCAAAACGGGGGAGAGAAACTTGTTTTCCTGATGCATTTATTTTGATTAATGGGCAGAATGACATTTCTCATTTGATTTCGTATTTACTTCTCTACAAGCATTCCTTCCTTATACTTCAAACTTTTTGCTAATGTCAAATAGGGGGAGAGAAAGGCAAGAAAAATATGTTGTTTTTTAATTTACTTTTATAACTTATTCATATTTTTCTTAAAGGATTTGCCATCATCAAAAAGGGGGAGAATGTTAGATATGAATAGTTTTGATGATGTCAAATATGAGCAAAAAGTTTGTATAATATACTTATCTTCTACATTGACCAACTACCATATTTAATATTGTATATCTTGTAGATTAGTCATAAACCTGATTGTGGGTTGATGTTATAATGCCTCATATATGGAGAATGATCATCAAGAAGAAAATCAAGAGGCAAGGGAATAAAGAAAGAAGGCATTGCAAGAGCTAATGAAATATCAAGAAGAAAGATTGGTCAAAGCAAAGAAAGAAGAAGATTGAAGATATTCAAGAAGATATCTAGTTGGTTTATGAAGAATGATCATCAATTCAAAAAGATATCTAGTTGGAATGATCATCAAGTGGCAAAACAAGAAGAAAGATATTGAAGAAAGAAGAAGAAAGAGATTAAAGAAAGAAGAACTTACAAGATCACATGAGAATATCAAGATCCAAGCTATTAGAAGTAATACCGAAGGTTTCTTTGTCATATGGAGGTTGGAATGGGTCAATTCGAAGCCAAGATAACTTATATGGAAGTTATGGAGCTTCCCCAAGGTATTCCTTTGAGTTTTGGCTCTCTTCCATATTTTGGAAGGCATTACTCGAGTGGTTACTCAAGTAATGGACATGATCACTCGAGTAACTACTCGAGTAATCTGCATTTTTATTATGCTCTGTTTTTCGCGTGTCAGGACAGAGGTGTGGTATTTTAGGCATATCTCTCTAACCACACGTCAGATTGATCGGAAACCGGTAGCATATGAAACTAGACTCCCAACACGAACTATGGACACCAAGATCACATTAAAAGAAGTTAAAATGAGGGAGATATGATCTGGTAAAGTTGACATATGAATCACCATCATATTCCAGGACAGCTTCGGTATTTTGGACATAACTCTCAAAATACATATCAGATTGAGACTAAACTGGTGCCATATGAAAGACGACTCAAAGAGCTTTCCATGGATAGGTAATTGGATATATTTGAGGTTATATTCTAATAGCTATGCCATCTGGAAGTTACTGCTCATGATTTCAGAGATTGTCTAAGAACAGTAGATACTCTTTGGATCATAACTTTCTGTACACAATGAGTTTGGAGCTGATTCTTATTGCGTTGGAATGTAAATGATGAGAGCTTTCTGATGATATATAATTTTCCATGTTTCAAATCAAAATCAAGAATTCACTTGAAGGGCTTACTCGAGTAATCTGTCGAGTTATTTGGAATTTACTCAAGGGACCACTCGAGTAATCAAGTTGAAAATGCTCTCAGCCAAGATTTGAATGACGTTACTCGAGGGACTACTCGAGTAATCTGCAAAGTTATTTAAGAGCTTACTCGAGGGATCACTCGAGTAACCAAAGAAGAAATCATCTAGTTGCTCTTGGCCATGTAATCCTTCCAATGTTATTCGAGTAAGCACTCGAGTAACCAGGAAAATAAATGGCAGTTGCTCTCGGCCTGCCAATGTTACTCGAGTAGGTATTCGAGTAATTAGATAAATCACTTCCAGTTGCTTTCGGCCTACCAACGTTACTTGAGTGAGTACTCGAGTAAACAGGTATTTCCAAGGTTTGTAAATTTGTTTACTCCATGCACTACTCGAGTAATGACCAAGGCTTACTCGAGTGACCACTCGAGTAATGCTTCCCAGGAGAACAAAGCAACGTACTGAAGCTTTCAAAAATCATGGGATTAATCATGAAACTCACTCTTCTTGCTTCCAATCATTCTTACACCTCATTGTATTAGTGTTTAATGTATTTCTCCAGGAATGCAATGAAGAGATGATGTGAAGAGAAAAAAAACTGACTTTACGGAAGCGGAGCGTCAACGTTCACAACGGCTAGTTTTCAAAATCGAAGAACAGTCAAACAAAGCTAAGCCACTCTAACGGACAGGTTGAAATGCTTCCAACAACTATCTCAACTCATCTATAAATATGGGAACATTCAACGAAGAGCAACACCAACGAGAAACATGCAAAGATCATGAATCATCTACTCCAACCCAACTAATCTCTGTTCTTATCCATTTTCTATATCATGTATATTTGAGAGAGAGATTATTTTCATTGTGCTTCAGTATTCATCTATTCACTTCTGAGAGAGAAGATTGACTGTAATCTTTCATCATCAAAGTTGTATCCTTACGGGGTGTGTAAGGAGAGTAACTCGGTTGTAACCTTATGGTGTGTAAAGGGGAGTAACTCGGTGAGAGATTTGTAAACGGCTTCGCAAGTGCCCAGCTAAACTTGTGGGTTGTAAAGGCTTTTCTTGTGCCTAGATTAAACAAGAAGATAGTGGATTTAAAAATCTCAGGAGGAGCCTGGGGACTGGACGTAGGCCATCGCAGATTGGACCGAATCAGGATAAATCACAGTTTGCACACTCTCTTCCTTAAACTCTTATATTTCCAGCATATATTAACTGTTGATTTATGATTCATTACTTTCATATTTATTGCTTCCTCTAAGATGCAAAAAGATTTTCAAATTTCTTAAGATTTTTATCTTACACCTAATTCACCCCCCTCTTGGATGTCAGCCGGTTCTAACAGTAGTAGATACTTGTTCTGCTTGGGATGACATTTCCTAGTTCCTACAATACATTAAAAAGCAATTATTATAATTTTAGGACAGAAATATTTGTTGCAGAAACAAAGCACCCAACGTATTGCAAAATTTTCACATATTTATTCTCAAATAGGATTAGTTATGTAATATCCCAATTTTCGATTAAGTGATTTTGACTCCAAAAGTGGATATGGTTAGTAATAAATAAACTCTTTTGGAGAATATGAAGTGGATTGTAGTCGTTTGTATTATGAGCAGTGTCAAAGCCCTGTATTTAAGTTCAATTGTGGATTAACATCCAAATTGACTTAGAATATAGGGGGCGCATATTGTGGGATAATGGAACGATATGAATGTGTTTGGTACTGATTCAGTGAGAATTACCATAATCAGGGGCAAAACGATAAAGTTATTGGCCAATTGATTGGTTGCCGAAGAGGAAACTCATTGGTAATTTGAAGATCAATGGTTATGATTGATTTGTGTAGAGATCAAAGGGTGGAATCCCATGTGTATGTGTGTGTGTGAGCTCATGAAGGTGAGGCAAGATCATGACACTTGGCACAATATGGACCATAGGATTGGTCAATGTTCAAAAAGCTTTCCCTCTCTCCTCTCTTCCTTTCTAGGTTGGCCAAATGGCCTCTTTTCCTTGAAAATCTGGTCCTTCTTCATATCTTTCTTTCTCTCTCTTCTTCCTCCATCGTCGTTGAAGCTTGGGAGGAAAGAGAAATGGAAAAGGTGAGATTTAACTTGGTGAATGTCCTCTTTTGCTTAAATCATCTTCTATAACGTTATTCATAGTGATGAGAGCTTCATGGCTATGGTTTTAGATTTGTGAAAGAAGGTGTTTGAATGCTTGAGGAGATTTGGAAAGATGAAGAATCAAGGATCTAGCTTGGGAAAGAAGAAGAGGTAAGTATTTGTACCCTTTTGATCTAAGTTTTGTGATATTTGGTTAAGTTATGTGAATTGTGGAATTTGCCTTGACTTTGGTATAATTGTGAAATGAATGATTTGACTGATTTTTTGTAGTTAAAATGGTGTCATAGTGTGATTTAATGCCATTAAGATTGGTTTGGACAATTGGAAATAAAAGTGGTTGAATTGGGTAATGTATGTAAGGATTGTGACCAAAAGGGGGGAAAATGTTATTATGATGTCATTTTGGGTGTTTTGAGGTTTCCAATGTGTTTCTTGTGTAAAATTATTTGAGAATAGCCTTGTGTAAGAATTTTAGGACCATTGGAGACATATTGGTTGAGTGGGGAAAATTCTAATATATGTTGCGTTCTGGGTTCTAATAGAGCCTCACTCGAGTGAATAAGGGTTTCACTCGAGTACAGCGTCATATTTTCCCTTTCCCCTTCAGTTTTGGTTGCACTTACTTGTGGAAGAAGTGAGAGTGTGTTTCCTCACCTGCAAGTGAAAAGGGTTTTCACTCGAGTGCACCATGGCTTACTCGAGTGAATATGTGTTCTATGCTAAGAGGTTGCTCTCGGCCAAATACTCGCAGGTGGTTTGTCAAGAGTGTGAATTAGCACTCGTAAGTTTTGGGCTATCACTCGAGTGAGGGTCTTTGTGCTCAAGTACACTTTTGACTCTAGGATTCCTATGCTCTTGGGTAAGCACTTTTGGAGCTTCAATCGGTAGGACTTGGGTGCTTGAGGAGGCATCACTCGAATGTTGAGGTTATCACTTGAGTGAAAGGCATCCATCACTCGAGTGAGGTCATCTTCACTCGAATACTACAATCAAAAAGGGGATTTTGGGGATTCAAAATATGGTCTTTTGTTAAATATTTCCCAACCCTTTAGGTATATGTTTAGGCTTTGAATAGCCACCTAAAGGTTGTGAATAATAACCAACTTAAGTGTTTGAAAGTTAAGGAATTGGAAAAGGGATTAACCCTATGTCCTTGTTTTGGTTATAGGGTTTGGTGTTTGCCCTGATCGTAAGCAGCCGGAGCTGGAGCTTATATGGAAGAACAAGAGTAGGGAACATATCTCTTCTGCATGTATTTAATATTTGTGTTAGTGTGTTGGTGCATGTCTTAGCTTTGCATGATTATGTGTAATTTGAAGCTATGTTTCAATTTATGCTATGTCTATTAATATGTTGTTTGAACCATTGAGCTTACAATTTGTCATTGTATGAACATGAGTTATGTGATGCAAGCATGTCATGCATTAAACATTTATCATACATGCATATTGGTATTGTTTACCTACTGAGAATTTCTAGAATCTTACCCTCTCCTACTAACCTTTCAGATAGGGTAGTGGATCGAGGATGGAGCAAGCATCAAGGGCGACAAGGACTCCTTCAGGTTGTCATTCTGGTTGTTGGTTATCATAGTTGGGAGTATTATGTATTTGGATCTAGATATGTAAATGTGGATGAGGATTTGATTATATGTATGAGATATATCTGTGTAATCCCCTATGTGGGTGTATATGGGTGAATGTGCCCTGCAAGGCTTTGATTAATATATGGAACCCGGGATTCGGCCGGGAATTATATTGCGTACTATGATATATTTAAATATGATTTATCTTCGTGTAATAATTGTATTCAGGAATGTGAATGTGAGACTAGGTTTTTTAATGATTTCGAAATGTATTTACCCCGTCTGGTAGATGGGTTTGTAAAATGTTATTTGATTATTACTGGTCTCTATTTCACTCTGATTACATAATCCGAATATTAATTATGGCTGGGGATTACAAGTTACTTCACCTAAATCCCAGCACAGTACTGACAAAGAAAAGAACTAAAGAGCAATCCACATAGAACTTTGAAATACATGACCAAGAGATGAAGTTAATTGGTCAAGTTGCCACACCTAATTAAACATCATCTATGGACTGTTTAATTTCAGCTAAGTAGGATTTTTTTTTTTGGATGAAAGCAAAACAAAACAAATTATATGTGCAAACAAGCTTAATTAGCCATAGTTTTATACTTATAACAGGACTTGTGCACTCACAATAGTAAAAGTCACGTTATAATGCAAAACTAAAACAAATTATTCATTATCTCTAATTTGAAATAAAGCTCAAGTGTGCAACAAGAGAATTTGTTTTAATCGTTCTAAATTTTCTAGTTATTATTTCTATGTTAACGCAACAACAATGTATAAAGTTTAACAACTCCATTAAACAAAAATCAAGATCAAATGACTATTTTCTTTAGTCAAAGTAGAACTTGCATATTTTAAACAATAAGTTTTTTTTTTTTTTTGGAATAACACTTGATAGACTTTAAGTTCAAGTAACTAAATGAAGTTGCACAACCACCGTAGGTAAGCCTAGCTTTTGGCCTAAGATAAAAGTCATCATCTACTTGTTCATTTCATTGAGCATACTAATAACGAAAACGAAAACAAGGTCTTTCGTTTTACAGATGAGATTATTATAGGAAAAATAAGCATTCTCTGGGTAAGGGCAATTATTAAGGAAATTCATGATTATAAGGCAAATATAAAATAGCAGTCCATACAACAATAGCCAGTAACTTGTTCACCAAACTAGCAGTCCATACAAATCTAAACCACAATTGTGAACAACGAGCTTTCTTATGTTTGGACAGAATTTTTAATGACAACATGCAGCACTCTAAACAGAATTCAAGCCCAAAATTTCAGCACTACTTTTCAACACAAGACAAAAACTACTAGCTGATGGTGTCAAAAATCAAAATAGAGTCCTGGAGAAAAACATTGACCAACATGGAGCACTTTTTAGCCCAAAACACAACATCAAAGAGTGAAAAATTTAAAACCACAACCTTGCACAGAAATTAGCCATATCCAGTGCCAGAACTTCATTAGTTTCATACTTTCAGTATACTCTACCTTAGGTTGAAAAAACAGAGCATTGAAAAGAATAGAGCAAAGAGATAGAGTAGACCATACAGAAGCTCATTCGTGATGTTGTGAGGGAGGAGTTTCGGGGGTTTAGATGTGGCGAAGAGAGGCAGAATCATAGACCCCACACATCAGCCACACACGGCAGTGGGCACCGGCGCAAAAGGCGGAGGAAGAGGACGCAGTGGACTCACAAAGCTTGCGACAGTCACAGTGCCACTGCGAACAAAACTTGAGAGCTGAAGAAGAAGCACGAACAATAGCACACGGCGGATGAAGGAGGACGATGGCAGCCACACACAGTGGATGGCGATAGAGATGGCCAATTGCTTCACTTTCGTTTTCCGATTTAGACCTAGGGCACGGTGGGTTTTCGATTTCCCTTTTCAGCTTCGAGTCTCCACTTCCCAAAAGTGAAAAAGCTTTTGGCTTTTGCACTTTTTTTGTCTCCTTTCGGTCACTTTTCTTAGGCTTTAGTTCAACATTAAAAAAATTGCAATTTCTTTTTCAAAAGTGAAATTAGGCCGGACGGTTATTTGAAACTTGGTACGGTTTCTAGCCCGATACCGGCCGATGGCCCAATGGAGGTTAAA
Source organism: Inga oerstediana (assembly GCA_963210345.1). Lineage (NCBI taxonomy): Eukaryota > Viridiplantae > Streptophyta > Magnoliopsida > Fabales > Fabaceae > Inga > Inga oerstediana. The sequence continues at coordinate 72,517,893 of OY723399.1, read as the reverse complement.
TTATGGCCCAATCAGGCTCAAAGGGGGAAGCGGCCCAAAACAGGTGGCCAGACCGCCTCAAGGACCGACCGATGGTCGGACCATCCGCTACTTAAAAGATTGCTTAGAACCGAAAAGGTTTTCATGTCTTTCAACAAATGCACTCGATCTGCGAGAATCAAACTTGTGTTATCTTCCTTACATTAGTGGGCCAATAATTTATAAAATTAGATATTTTTCTGTGATATATGATAACTTAGAAACTTTTTCCAAAGATTGTGTTTATTTTTCTAAGATTTAAATTCTGATTTTTTTTCTTCAAACAACATTTAATTTTTATTAAAATATGTAAAAGAGATAAAGAAGAGTTGTGTTCCTACCATTTGCTTCTTTTAGGAAAGTTCATGAATAAAGCTTATCAAACAAAACAAATTAAAAAAATAACTATTGCACGGGGGGAATATCTTGTACGAATAAAACATAATAATTTTTTGATAATAGAATAAAATATAAAAAAAAAATTTTTAAAATAAGCTTTGTACACTTTATTTTATTTTGACTATGGGCCTATGCATGTCATAAGAATATTTCATAGGAAGAAATATTACCAAGGTTCATGAACCTAGACCGGGTACTAAACCAATCAGGGTACTGGCTTAAGGGTCAATGGGTCAGATTGGGACCAAACCGGAGGTAAACCGGGGCCAAACCAATGAGAAATTGAAGATTTTAGGCTTATTAATATAAAATTCTAAAGAAAATTTAAAAAAAAAATATTTTTTTTAAAATAGGAAACCGGACCGTACCAATTTCCTGGCCGGACCGGCCTGTCCGGTCCGGGTTCTTGAACCCTGAATATTACTATATAAAGTCACTATTTTTCATTTACAGTCATCCACCCTTATTGTGGCAAAAAGAAAATCTCTCATTCTTAAAATTTGAAGAATTAATAATTAATCATTAATGAAAATAAATTCTTGCAAATTCATATTATGATTCATGAGGCACATGCTTGGTTGCTCACATGAGGTTTTTTTTTTTTTTTTTTGTGCAAACAATACATTCAATATATAATATTGTTAATTATTTTAAATTTGAGCCTCGAGTTAACTCCTAATTGGGAGAAATTAACTATACTAACTTTTTTTTTTTACCAAGACTCAAACTCAAATCTTGGTTTAAGGATTGTGACATCGTTTACCTAATTAACGTAAACCTAATGAAAATAGATCCCACTAACCTACATCTATTTTGAATATGTGGATCCCAAGAAAGTTAAACACAAACTTGGTGATCCACATAAATCCTTAAACATGAAAGAACAAGGATCCGAAACATTAGAGAAAACATAAAAAGGTTGGTCATGCTTTGATGAGTTTGTTAGCTATAGAAAGAACTCTAGAAATAATCCACCCTCAAATGTGGAAGTTGCAGAACTTAAAAGTTCTCATTCATGAGAAGTTTAATTACAAATTATGTGTTCAATTGTATTTTGAGAGCTTGACTCAAAGTCTCATGAAGAGATTCAAAATAATCAATGCTGAGTGCTGATCCAGCCAGGAAAACATCAAAGATTGGATGCTATATGAAAAACTTGTAAGTTAAACTAAGTCAAATCTACCAACTTAAGTTTTGTTTTCATTCAAATACAACTAGCCAATTTTCATCAACATGTTAAGCCTAAAATAGCATTATATATCTACATCCAAATGAATATTTCAATATCCAGTAATTCTTAGTCAAAACGGGGTTTGTGGTCTCTACTGTGTCTCTCTCTAATACCCTTTGCAATGCCCTAATCTCCTAATTTTCCCCCCTTATTCTTTTGATCATTATATTATCATAAAATGAGTGACATTTTAATATCTTATATGAATATAGTTTTGAATTCTTTTTTACGATTTTTAAAGAAAAATAATTTTAGCTTTAAAAAAATCATAAAAAAATTTAAAACTGTATCATTTTATACTTATAAGATATCAAAATATTATTCATGTTATGAAGATTCAAACTATCAAAAAGAAAAATGCAAAACATTTGGGAAGTTGGGGTATTAAAAAGACGTTATATAATATTAGAGGGAGGCGCATTAGATGGCTCAATGCAAACCTACAGTCTAGACCCTTTAATTTGAAGTTTTCAAACCCAATAGGTTTTGCAGCTCCATGGCCAGTCCAAATAATAATATTAATGACCCACTCCACATTATTATTATTATTTGCCAGAGATCCCCTCAACATTATCATTCGAATTTGTTAAACCAATGGCCATTTCTCTATTACCATGTATCAATATAAAACTACACCCTTTGGCCTTGGACATCACAAAAACTAATAAATTCTACTTCACACTCAACACAGAAGTACAAACCAAAACACATCAACTGATTTAATTTCTACAACAAAGCAGCAGCAGCAGCAGCAACAACAAGAGCTTGCACATCTATAACGTTCCAAATACGCACTAATTAATCACACACACAAAACAAAAACAACAATACATAGAGAGAATCTATTCTAATGCAGCCTTAAGGACTTCGACCAGTTCAAGGTGAGCAGTTAGCTGAGGGAAATGTCCAACAGTTTCAATGACCTCCAACTCACACTTGCCTTTGATTTTCTTGGCTAAGTAGAGAGCAACACTGTGTGGGACGGCCATATCGTAAGAGGGCTGCACTATGGTGCATGGGATCTCTACCTTCTCAAGCCATTCTCTGTTATCACTCAGAAACACTGTCTTGGCCAGTGGAAGTGCCGCTTCACCTCCCATTCTCAGCAAGCTCTTCTGGAACTTGTCCCTCGAAACGGCGTCGTTCGGGTCTATCGCCACCGACGAGAACCCGAAAACCCATTCCTCGTAGTTGGTCTCTATGGATGACAGTAACTGCTGAATGTCTTTCTCCGTAAACCCACCTTCATATCCCTCTGTGTTTAAATACCTATATATGTATTTAAAAAAAATTAATATATATATATATAAATATATAATATGTGAGAAATATAGTGAATTTTCTTTTAGAGCTATGAAGGGGCAAACCGAAGGTTGTCTGTAACTATATATCATCACATATTGATATTTCATGCATGTATAATTTATATGAATGAAGCAGTCTCAATAATATAATTAAGGGGCTGTTTGGTTGAAGGAATTTGAATGGCAAGGAATGAAAAATTTTTATGAGTTGAATTTAAAAAAAAAAACTGAGAAATGAGATCATAAAATTTTAGTAAAGATTAGATATAAGATAAAAGATTAATAAAAATTAATTAAAAAATTTTAACCCCACTTCTCTCATTTTTTTAAAATCCACCTCAAAAAAAGTTTCTCTCCCCTCCCCTCATACCAAAGTTTTTTTTTTGTTCTTATGATCTATGATTAAGAATTTGTATGAATTACTGTCAAACACTTTGATCATATCATATAATTAGATTTATATATATGACACTTTCACAAGCATTGGAGCTTAATAATTAAGCTATTAAACAACACTTGTGGAGCTTTTGTATATATATGAAATATGTAGGGTATTGGCCGGCAAATTAAACTAAATATTGGTGGTTCAATATGTGAGGAGACACAATTTTTCAAATTAGAATTTCCAAAATAAAATTAAAGTATATATCAAATTTAAGTCAGCAAAGTATAGACAGAGAAAGGGGGAAGTGATGATTTGTTTTCACAATTAAAAATGTTGAACCTGTGTGGCTTCGCTCTAATATCTCCATTTTATTTGTCTGCATGTTCCATGTCTTTTTTGGTTGTAACTAATCCATTACCTCAATAATGAAATTCAATTAAGCTCAAATGAAAACTATACAAGACCTTGAAATTTCTAAAAGTTTATCTGAGATCACATGTATTGATTGGCCCATATATATATATATAGATAGATAGATAGATATATATATATATATATATATAGAGAGAGAGAGAGAGAGAGAGAGGCATCGATCTCATCTAATAATATAGAATTTATTACTCTACAGTCAAAAATTGTTGGCCTGGAGTGGATTAGGTGCGTTTCTACTTAATCTCTTTTACTCTATTAAAATTTAAACTTATTGATTCCTTGATAGTACAATTCCTGTTTAGAATTTTCTAGGAGATAAAAATACTATTCTTCTAATTAAATCAGAGCAAAAAAAATTATTAATTAGTATATTATAGTTCCACAGTTTTAAACTGTTAGTCGTCCTGGAAAGCGACAAAGGAAAACACATGGAGAACATGGATTTGATGCTAGCTGGAAGGGAATTAGTTATCCAAATATACAGTGATAATAGATTGAAAGCTAAAATTTTAGCAACCAAAAAAGAAAATTCTTTAAAATCTCTTATTAATTCTTCATAATCTCTAAAATTTTCATTTAGCTTTTATCATTAAACTTCTTCACGTTTTTTTATTCACATGATTTTTTACAGTAGTTAAATACTAATATATAAATATAAATTTTCCGGCAAAAAATATATTAAAATAAATAATAAGTGAAATAAAGTCACATATATATACTGTACTAAGGTTGAGTGAGTTGACAAGGGCTTTACAGGGATTAGATAAAATTAATAATTAATAGTTCTCAAAAAAATTGAACATAATAAAAAGTTATAAGAACTAAAATGAAGAATAGAACCCAACTAAAGGGGGATCGCGGGAAATAATAATAATAAAAATAAATAAAGGAGGAAATAATTTACAAAAAATGGAGCCAATATTGAGGGGTTGGAAAAATATATGATGACATGGCAAAAACAACAACAGTCAGAGAAGCACAAACAGAACAAACAAGCCATATATATATATATATATATATATATATTCATTAAAAAAACAAGCCATATACACGCACATATAGAGAGAGAGAGAGAGTATGCAAATAGAATAAGTTGAAACGATCCCTTCAAGCTTCTCCATGATTCTAAATGAATCAACCCAGTTGATATATATATATATATATATAAGCGCAGAGGGCGAGAGGGAGGAGGAGGAGGACGACGATGAGAAGAAGAAGAAGAATAAGTGTCTGGTGGGTTGATGATAGAAACTACTTTTCTAATGTGATTTAATTTACGGTATACGAGATAAATATGTAAAATGAGTTTTGTCTTAATTTATTTGAACATGTTTCTCTAATACTAACCCAAACAGATCATAAGTGCTCGATTTGGAACTTCAAATTCAAAAGGGTGCTTATTTAAGCACTTTACCGTAATTTGGAGGAAAAAAAAAACCTCCTTCACACGTACTTACATCAAACATCATAAGACCATTTTAAAAAAGTTAAAACAAACAACAGAGAAAGTAAGAAGATACCTTGGGGAACCACACATGAGGATGAGCTTCTTGAAGAGGTGAGGCTGTTTAACGGAGGCAATGCAACCGATCATGGCAGACATGGAGTGGCCGGCGAAAGTGACGGCTTTGAGGCCCATCTCCTCCATGAGATCGATCAAATCATCAGCAAAAGCCTGAAAGGAAGCATACTTCTCAGGGCTATAAGCGGTTGAATCGTTGACGGCGCCGGAGAAGGGCCAATCGAAAAGAACAACACGATAGTGAGGAGTTAAGAGAGGAACAATTTTTTCCCAGATAGACTGGTCAGTGCCAAAGCCATGAGCCAGAACTAAGGTCTCCGATGAAGAGCCTATGGTTGTGACGTTCAAAGCCCTAGAAAGGCCCTTTTCTGGTGTCAACATGGTTGATTTATAAAGCAGCTGGAAAGAGAACGAAGAGGAAGAGAGCCTGAACTCTGAAGCAGAAGTAACTGCAGAGATAGAGGGGAGAGAGAGAGAGAGGTTGAGACAAAGGTAGCTACTTCTACCACAACGTGTGGCTTTGGTTCTCGTTGGCCACCTCTATTTATAGTACCACAATCATATATACACAGCACTTCCCCCCTTGCTCTCTCTCTCTCACACACACACACACACTCACACACGTACATGAATCATTTAAAATTTTATATTATAATTTTTGTTGACCTACCATACCAGTGGACCGGTGGATTAGTACTCTGCCCAGTCCGAAATTAACTGTAAAAGGATAACACACACACATATATAGAGAGAGAGAGCATGCAAATATATATATATATATATATTCATTCAGAAAAAAAGAAACTCAAGCCACAGAGAGAGAGAGAGAGAGAGAGAGAGAGAGTATTCAAATGGAATAAGTTGAAACGATCTCTTCAAGCTTCTCCATGATTCTAAAGGTTTAAGGGCATATCAACTTGATTTTGAATTGAAGAAACTAAGCGTTGTTTTGTTAAACAACTATTGGTACATAACATTGAGTTTAAAAAAAACAAGGTGTTATCCTATTTATGGTTTTATGAATAGAGAGAACTTGCAAGGATTTTTATATGAATGATATTTATATCAAGTTTTTTATATTTATTATATCAAATTCTCTAATCACACATAATCACATGTCCAATTTTTTTTTCGTATGGTTTTCTAGTTAAATGATAATCATTTAAAAATAGCACACATGACCACGTATGATTGGAGAGTTTGATGACATAGATATAAGAAACTTGACCTAAGTATTTTTTTTTATGTTATATAAAGATGAAGAGATAAAAATTAGTAATTAAACATAAATAGTTTTATAGAGAATATATTTGTTTTTTATTCATCATAATTGATATTTTGTTCCTGAAAGTTGGAAGAGTACTGTGAATTGACCATGCTTATTGCATACTACACTTTAGCGTATTTACTAACAACACTCAAGGTATTAACATCACATTTCATCACTCCAAGTTCAAAAAAAAAAAAAAAAAAACATCACATTTTCTCATCAAAACAAAGTTGGTCTAATGATATAAAGCCTTATTAAATCTTTTTGGAACTTGAAACAAAGTTGGTCTAATGATATAAAGCCTTATTAAATCTTTTTGGATCTTAAGTTCGAGTTCCAAAAAAGACACATGTGCCAAAAGAGATAGCTACGAATCTCAAAACCACAGTAGTCGGTTGCTCTCAGATACCTCGTGATACAAGCCAGAAAAACATTACATTTTATCACCACATAAACGTTGCCCCAGCAGGTTCATGAGCAACATAGTTATTCGTTATTATAAACAATTCATTATTTTTTTTTTCTTTGCTCCTGAGCAACATAGTTATTCGTTGATTTCATGAATCGTCCTGATGATATTCTTGAGTTAAATTAATTTTCCTTATGAAACACGCTTTATCTGCTCATACAATATTCATAGATGCGTATAATATACACTTATATATATATATATATATATATATATATATCCCTTCTCTTTACCTCATTTATTTAATCATATCATGACCTTTATGATTATACATATCCTAAAGTGATGCGAATTGTCTATAAGCCTCACTTTCTTTGTTCATGCTCGAGTTCGATCCTTGCCTCTTTTTTTTTTCTTTTTTTAAAAAAAAAAAAGAATAACAATGAAGTATGTGTTAAATTTAACTTATTAGACAACAGTAAAATTTTTTAATTTCTTAATCTAAAAGTAAAAAAGTGTTAATTAACTGTTACAACTTACAAGATGGCGATTATAAATAATTATATAACAAATGTATAGATAAATCGTTCATTTTCTTACATCAATCTAAATATATACAATGTTACACACAAGCACATAACAACAATAACAACAAGCCTTATCTCATTAGATGGAGAAAAATATGCTTATGTAACACATGTGTGCATGTATGTATATATTGAGAATTAATTTTAATGAATATTTTTTTTTTTTAAAAAAAGAAATCTCTAGAAATCCACAGAAAGCTTAATTTGGATGTTGTGAAGGAGCCAATCTCGCCATGTTATAAGGGGCCACCAACTCTTAATGAGTGTTTGGTATCACATGTAAGAAATAAAATTCTTCTTTAAATCTCTATGTATGTATCCATATAAAGTCAATAGGAACCTTCCTATGCTATTCATTACTATAGTGTGTGAGACTCACCCCCCCCCCCTTTTTTTTTGCAAATTTAAAAGTACAACCTCACAATAATCTAGTGGAAATAAAATTAATTGTGATTGATATAAGATATTCAATATATACCTCTTACGTAATTCGTTAAATTTGAGTACTGTGAATAAAATATTAATCGCATCAGAAGTTTCCTTAACTGAATGATTCAACACCAATCCGAATTAGCTAATAATATCAATTAATATAAGATGATATGTCAAATAATTCATAAGGTGATGATTCAATAGCCTCATAGCCTAATAGCTTGAAAATTTTCCTATAAGTAAAAGCTCACCATATCGATATTGTATGTAACCTCAAGCTGTTAATGTATATTCCTCCATATATACAGAGAGAGAAGTAGAGAACAATTAAATTACAGAAAAGTCTTTTTGAACTAGTAATGAATGGTATGTTGGGATGATGACCAATATTTACCAAGTTTCGTAAAAGTTAAGGTGTGAATGAATTTAAGATTGTAGGCGAAAGGCGATGGATGTCCCATTATCGTAGGCTATGTTCATTGAGCTTTTTGCAATGATTCTTGTGTTCGAAAATTTTTTTTTGACATCATTTCTTCAATATTTCCACTCTTATTTTTTAACACTACTACAAAATATAGATTTACCGGTGCTAATCTTATGACATGTCTTCAAACAAGCGCTGGAAGAGACTTCCCTTTTTTTTTAAAAAAAAAAAGGTAAATGTGGCAGCTATGGCACTTTCTTGGTCATGCGCCATAGCTGTCTAATATCTTATATGGCACTTACTCGGGGAAGCGCCATACAAGGGGTTATTTTTTTAAAAAAAAAAAATTAGACCCCTTGTATGGTGCTTACTTGGGCAAGCACCAAAGCTGGTCTTATTTTTTATAACAAAAAAAAAAAAACATAGGCCTTCTATGACACATGCCTAGATAAGCACTATAGCTTTCAATAATCAAAAAAAATAAAAAGAAAAAGCTAAGGCGGCTGGGTAAAAAGGCGCATGACTCATCAAGCACCATTGAAGACATTATTCCTAACATATGCCTTCAATGGCGCTTGATTCATCAAGCGTCATTATAGGCCTTGACTTTTTTATCCAGCCGCCTTAGCTTTGTTTTTCTTTTTATTATTGAAAGCTATGGCGCTTATCTAGGCAAGCGCCATAGCTTTCCTCCCCCACTTTATTTTAAAAAATTTGTGCAACATGCTGTATATTTTCTTCTTCGTATTGTAACTTATACATATAGATTTGGATGCGGAATTTATCGCTCTGTTGCCTAAGTCTCTCATGTTCAAAGAAATACGTAGTCCAATCTAATGGAAAAGCTTACACCCAAACTTGTGGTACTAGAGAAAATAAGTGCGACTGTAGTACCCTCTTCTCTAAGTACATATTAAATTCTCAAATCTCAGAAGTTTTTTTCTTCTTATTGTCTCATCCTACAGAAACTCTCTTGTAAGTATTTTTTTTTCTTTTTTTAATACATAAGCTTTCATTGATTGGCACTATAGTTTCCTTTTTTATATTTTAAATTTAAAATCTGTCATGAAATTTAGCTTGTAGTTTTATATGTACAAATAATTTTCTTTCGGATATTTACTTGAAGTTACAACTCTCTCTTGTTAAACTTCATATACATTGCAAGTTTTTTAATTTTTGAGCTTATAAATATAATTTTATTAGTTTTTATTAGCTTAATTTGCTCAATTTAGTTCTCTTTTTAGAGTTATTTCATTCTGATTATGTTTAATTCTGATTTGATTTTGTTCATTTTGCTATGAATTTATACTATAAAATACATAGGTTATTAGGAAAAGGAAAAATTACATAAAATTATTTTTTTATCAAAAAAAATACTTTCTATAGCGCTTCTTTAGAGAAGTGCCATAGAAAGTAGCGCTATACGAGTGAACACCTCCTATGATACTTCCTTGTTGAAAAAAAAAATACTTTCTATGAAACTTCTTTAGAGAAGGGTCATAAGAAGATCACTTTTTATGGCATTTCTTCAAAGAAGCGCCATAGGAGGTGCCCTTCCTTGAGGAAGCATCATAGGAAGCTATTTTTTAAAAAAATAAAAAAAGAAACAAGTTATGACGTTTCTATAGATTTAAGAAGCGTTATAGTTTTCTTTTTCTGACGCTGAAAACTATGACACTTCCCAAACATTATAGTATTCTTAAAAATAAGCGGCACTTTTTTTTTTTTTTTTTTGTAGTAGTGTAAAAATGCCACTCAACTCCATGATATACTACATCTTTTATGAAGATTTCAATGGTCGGAGGTGGATTTTCTCAGTTTCTCCTTCGAATATCATATTAATCTATCCTTAGGATTTAGGTGAAAAAAATAGATAATTCAAATTTAATATTTTATAAAATTATTGTTGTAGAAACACACAAATAAATTTAAACAATTAAAATTGATCTACACTATTCATAATTGAATATAGACCAAAGAAAAAATAATTTATAAAATATTTTAAAAATAATTTTATAAAATATTATATTTGAACCATCCTTTTTTTCATTGATTTAAGGGTGGATATGGGATTCTAAGAAGTAAATGAGAAAAAAGAAAAGGAGAGAATCTCCTTCCTCTTATGATCCTAAATATCAGTCCCTTTACAAAAAAAAGTTAATATCATTAAATTATTCTTTTTCACAAATTCCCTTATTATTTGTTTTGTACAGAGAAATTATATAAGAAAGAAAATAGTAATTAATAAGATATATTGATTTTAATTGGAGAGTAAACTTGAAAGGTACGCAGTAATGTTTTTTCACAATTTTAATCTGATAAACTACTGATTTAAGTATGAGTATTGAAGTTCTCAATGAGAAGTATATATACTCCCTCGAGTTCTTCATATAAGACATATTTAGAGAGTTGATCTTAGCTCCAAATATAGGACATATATTTTTTATAAGCATAAGACATATATTTATCAATTTTTTACTGCTTTACTCTGATTGATGCTCTCTCGAAAACAAAATGAAGGTGGATAAGGAATAAGAAAATGAATAAATATGATTAGGGTGTTTTAGAAAATATATATTATATTAACTAACTTAAGTAACTTCTTTAATCTAATCATTAATCAAATTAAGTAAATATGTCTTATAAGGAAGGGAGTATAACATTTTTATTCAAAAAACTCAAAACATTATTTTTTTTAAACATAAAAACTTCATATGTTTTTTAATTAAGAAATATTAAGTATTAAAATAAGGGCATTGGTTTGAATTGACCATTAAAAGCAAATTAGCATATAAATATGAAGTCTTAATTAAGTTCCATCCATCTAACACAATTATTACTAGTATGCATTAATTTCTGTGTTTCTACTTAAATATAAGTCGTGTTCCATGTGAATTGGACCCGAAAAAACAGTTGTGTTCCGTGTGGGTATAGTAGAGCAATTAAAACGGATGGAATGAGATGAGATAGATCACAAAAACAAAAGAGGAATATAGATCTAGGACGTCATAACCCACCCCTAAGGTTCTTGGACAACAACTTCGAATGAAAAACATCTTATAAAGATTTATATCCCTATCTTTTTTATGTATTTTAAAACTGTAAAAGACATGATTTAAAACGAATACTTTTGAGATCCAACAGATATGTTACATAAAAAGATATAAAATTCATCTTGTCCCTGCCATTTAGCTCTCCTTGGTCCTCATCCCTACAACATGGAAAAGACTATTTAGCCAAAAAGAAAAAAAAAAAAAAAAAGGAAGATAATATATATTTTTTAATTATAGAATTGTGGAGGGTTTAGACTTTAGAGATAAAAAGAGAAAAATTGTCGTGTAGTGGGAAGAGGGGGCGGCAACAGGGTGGGGCCCACATGAATAAGTCCAAGACCACCTTTTACAACTCTTTAAAGCTGTCATGTCCCACCACTCCAACAATTCCACCTGCCCCTCCTCCACGCCTTCTTTTTTTTTTTTTAAATATTTTTTTGGGTTAATATAGTTTTTGGTCTCTGAAGTTTGATCAAATTTTGGTTTTGATCTCTTAAGTTTAAAATTGGTGGTTTTGTTCCCTGAAGTTTCACCCGATTTTGGTTTTGGTCCTTCAAGTTTGAAATCGGTAGTTTTGATCCCTGAAGTTTCACCCGATTTTGGTTTTGGTCCTTCAAGTTTGAAAAGGACTTGTTTTTCGGGTCAGGTTGAGTTTCATAATATGATCACTAAGTCCTTTTCAAACTTGAGGGACTAAAAACAAAATCGGATGAAACTTCAGGGACTAAAACCACTTATTTCAAACTTAAGGGACTAAAACCAAAATCGAGTGAAACTTCAAGGATCAAAACCACCGATTTTAAACTTGAGGGATCAAAACCAAAATTGAATTAAACTTCAGAGATTAAAAGTTATATTAATCCTATTTTTTATTTAATATTTTAATTTAATTTTAAGTGTTGCTTCCTAATTCCCCCTCACTTATCGGGCAACCAAAAAAATTCTCTTCTTGGTTCCAATTCCCCTTCCATGAATAATTAATTAATTATGTGGACTCTGACGTATCATATGAAACTAGAAAAATCTATTGGTATCATCTGCATCACAAAGAGGCCCCACCCATGCTTTCCTCATTCAGATTTGCTGGAATAATATAGGAAACAATTAGTATCAAAATATGAAAATCTCAAAATCCCACCTTATAATTTTATAGGAATTAAGTGATTGGGAAAATCCCAGAAAAAGAATTTGAAAATTAATAAAGAATGAAGAGGTGTTCTCAATATTCATAATGACACAAGTTTAAGGACCTTGATTCCTGAATTTGAAAAGAGATTAATAACTTCACATTCTACCAAATTTGGGACTGAAATTCACAACTCGTGATTTCTGCTTCAACACTTGGGAATTTAAACTCACTAGAAATCATTTTTGTCATTCTGCTTTGATTTCAAAAAGGACAATTTCCATAACATGCGTTCATCTCATTTTTCCCAAGTGTTGAAGGTGATATTGTGAGTTGTAAATTTCAATTCTGAATTTGGTAAAATGGATTGTAAAATTGTTAATCTCTTTTTAATTTTAGGAATTAATCATTTCCCACAACATACGTTTTTTGTCATTTTTTCCAACAAGTGTTGAAAGTCAATTTTGTCATTCCGCTCTGATTTCAAAAGGTACAATTGAGGCCCTCACATTTATATGGTATTATGAATATTGGGAGCACCTCTATGTCCTTCACTATTTTTATATTTCTTTTTAGGGATTTTTGCTTAAGTCAGTTTAAGGTACTAATTTGTTATTTTCACTACAATAAATTGTAACGGCCTCTCTTAATTACCATAAAATTAATTTTCAAACCAAGTAAAGCATTAAGTATTACATAATACAACATATTAAAGGACTCTGCCCAAAGTACAAATCGCAGTACGCAGCGAAGTATTCAACATATGCAACGAATATAAAAAGACCCTTAAGTTTGACAATATACATTATACTCATGTAACTAAACGAAACATATGATTGGTATCAAATCAAGTCTCGTTTGCCTTCCACTTGATAACACCACCTGAACTCTCACCTGAAAAATTATAAATATCGACAGGGTGAGTCGCATAGACTCAATAACCATAATTCCATTTTAATAAGTATGCAGGGAATGATTATAAGATAGTTAAGCGGGCAATATATATATATATATATATATATTCATATCACATAAAATCTAATCTTCCCAAAACATTAGTATTTCAAGAGAATCATTCAATATACATAAAACTCCTTCAATCATCCTGATAACCTTCTTAACCACTGACATTACCCATAAGCTACAACTATAACATGATTAGTCTCTTTGACAAGACTGCACCAAGCTCTCCAATAATGAGGTGTAACCTGGTCAAAGGCTATAGAACTCATATCAGATCATGGATTCCCTTTCCGTCGAAAATATAAAGGAGTCACCTATCCCTTGAGCTGACCCTTAACCTGGCCAAAGGGAAGGGTGATACCAAGGGCCCTAAGAATGCTAAAGTCATCTACTGTGCGCACAATGGCGACTATACCACGTGGCATAAAAGAATCAAAGCTCTTCTCAATCACAACTCACCACATTCAACATCTCATCATCACAATCTTCAATGTCAATAATTTATTCATATATCTCATATTTAATGTTATGCATCATCAATCATTCAAATATATCATTCAGGCTCACTTAACTAAAAAGTTGACTAAAAACATGATTAATACCGTTATTGTACGTTTTTCATATAAAAATTACTATAACATATGTATAGCAATTAAAAATACCAACATACGCCTATAATCATTTCAACAAGCATACCAGATAAATTGGAAAGTGGTTACCTCAAGTTTTTAACACAACTAAACTTGAGAGAATTTAACTCCAACAAGCCAAATTCAAGTTCACTCTACAATAAATATATATTTACATGTTAATATAATTTATAATAATTGTCAACTAATATAAAATAGCAAATAATAACCCCCATAATTGGCTCAGTTTTCTTGAAAAATAAAAACAATTTATATATTCCTCAAATTCCTTTCAAATCAAAATTCCTAAAATTTTTCTTAACTCTATTTCACTCAATAAAATTTTTAATAACCATAATTCTCTAACTCTAATATCAAATCATAATTTATAATTTCACATAACTCAAAATCTACAAAATTAAACCGATTAAAATTTCAATAATATTTTCAATAACTCAAATAAATTGTTTAATCCAAATTTAATCGATCAAAAACATTCCTAAAGTAATAATTTACGATTTGTATAAGAAGAAATTAATTATAAAAACATAAAACAACTGAATAATAAATCTAATCCGATTAAAATGAACTATTATTTATTCTCTACATATCTATAGCCATCTTTTGTAAAAACTCAAAATTTTCCCAAAATCCTAACCCCAAAGTTCTCACTAATCAGTATAATATTACCGTCATTAGAAAAAGAAAAATACGCACAATAATTTTCATGAAGAAAATTTATTGAAAAGAAGTGATTTTGATTATCTAAATTATCTCAAGAACTTGTACTTTGATTGAAAATACGAACGGCGCCCTCTCTCTCTCTCTCTCTCTCTCTCTCTCTCTCTCTCTCTCTCTCTCTCTCAACAAAGTAAATGAAGTTAGGGGTATGTTTAACACCTCCACTTCTAATAGTCAAGGGGCCACGTGCCCCTTTATTTTTTTTTTATTTTTTTGCCGATAGTTTGCCCCCTCCCCGTTTTGCTTTATATTTTATTTTACAGAGATGATTTAAAAAAGTATGACCGGTGACATTTTTATAAATATTGATACAACTTAAGATCAGTCACGCTTTTATGCAGTCTAAATAATATTTTCTAGACCGGTTGTAACGTAATGCGGTCTCATAATTATTGAATATTTTGAAATTTTAAAAATTTAAATTATTTTTTGATTAAACACTTATACATCCGGTTTAAATATCCTTTTAGAAACTGTTGTTTCTTTATACCCGGTCTTAAATATTTCAGAGTTTCTTCAGCTTCCAACGTAAACTTTCCAACTAAGCATCTTTTCGAAATCTGAAGCCACTGCATCCATCTTGTCTATTTAAACTCATCATTCCTTTCATTGCTTGAGACCCAACTCCCTTATCTTCTCTCCTCTCTTGAATATCAATATGGTGAGATGCATGAAGACTGCTTCAGTTTGTCTTCCTTTTCGTCCTCCTCCTCCTCCTCCACCGCCTCCACTGCCTCTTCTATAACCGTCAGTGAAGCAGCTTCTTGACAACCTTAATGCAAGGATGGCTAGCATAAAGAGACACCTCGAAAGACTCTTCAACTTGCTGTACATTATCAACAACAAGTTGAACCTTGTCGATGCCAATGACGTTGAGTACACTCTTTCGGAGGACGCACCCCTCTTCCCCTTCCTCTTCTTCCTCCTCTGGCTTTGGTAATGAGGAGGAAGATTGATGGTTTTTTTATTATGTAAAATATTTTTTTAATCAATGTAAGGCAGCAAAAAAATTATAAAATTAATGAAAAAAAATTATTTCTAATTTTGATCTGGAATGTCTCTTGTTTCTTTGTTCTGTTGTTGTTTTTGTCTCTGGCTTGATAAGTTAATTTTATGATAGATATAATTTATTAGTAAACTATATTATTTGTGATATTGTTAAATATATAATTTGATTATTTTTAGATCGGTTATAGTGGCATAAGATCTAAATATGTTAACATGAACTGTCGTTTAACTCTTCACCGGTCTAAATGTCATTTATTTTTCTAACGTTCAATTTTTATTTAGATCGGATAAGATGTACATCTAGTCTCATAATTATTATTTAGATTTTTTTTTCAAACACAAGAAGTCTAAATCCATAACATTTCAACTTCCAACGCATATCATCATATCTCGTCAGTATCATTTCAAGTTATCGCCATCAATCCCGATTATAAATAGCAAGGCACCTGTAGTTATAAAGTTCAAATTCAAAAGTTCCTTTCTAATTATTTTTTTCTTCTTTGGGCAATAACACTTAAAATAGCACAAGATAAAAAAGACTGTGTTTCCCCTCTTCTCATCCGGTGGCAGCTACCAATGGTTCCTCTTTGCAACCCCCTCTACCTTCAATCTTGGAGGAAATTGCTAAGGCCATCTTTTGTCTCCAGGGCACTTTTCTACAGGTCATGGCGAAGCAAAATCGCTTCTCTAAAAGACTTGAAGAGTTGGCGACGGTGTTAAACAACATTGTCCACTGTTTGGATAAGGGCGATTGTCTCTTAGAATGATGATGATTATTTGAAGGCCTGGTTTTCAAAAACCCCCCATTGTTATTATATTTTGATGTAATTCTGATTTTGTGCCTAGTCATCATCATATACAATATTTTGATGTAATTTTGATTTCATATGCATGTATATTGCCTCCTTTAGGCGACGATTATTAATGAAAAATTTTAATCTTTTATGTCTTTTAAGTTTCAGTCTTTCTATCATATCCTGTTGATTATCATCTCACGTTATAAGAGCATTCAGAACGTTTAAGTTCTTGTTATGAATTTTGTTTCTAAATTTTTTTTCCTTCTAAAAATTATATTTTATACCGGTTGATTTAAAAGATAGCCTCATTATGAATTAAAACAAATTTTACATATTGAGACCGGACTTTAATGAGGACCGGCCTAGAAAAAGTTTCCTTAGTATATATAGTTATATACTTACTCTCAAGCTCTGTTTTCATTTCTAGCCTCTTTTAGTCCCCCGAACGCTCTTTCTCTCTTTGTCACCTCTGGCCATTGTGATATCTCTCTCTCTTCGGCCTTGGGATGATGTGGTATTCCTTTCTGTTGGGTTCTTTCTCTCTGTTGTTGTCGTTTTGCTCTCGTGTTATTAAAAACCATTGCATTTCACAAACCATCGCTAGCCCTATTTTGTCAGTGTTATCTTTCGTTGTCTTTGCTTGCTCACTCCTTTTATTTCTTTGTCGAAACACTGATGCTTACACCTTTTTTGTCATTTAGACTTTGTGCTATGTATGTATTTCTTGTATCCTTTGACTATCACATATATCACAAGGTTCGACCTGCAATTGAAATGGACACAAGGCATGCATACATTGTACAGAGCCTAGATATAGCCCTTTGTCAAAACACTGATGCTTACTCCTTTCCCTTCTTTGTCGAAACCCTGATTGAAAGTTCGATTTTTTTTGTCTTGATTTATGAGAAGTGTTCAATATGTGATATATGTGGTGGTGTTTGTAGGTAGGGGTGTTCATGAGGCCCAAATGCCCGCTCGAGCCCAACAAAAAAATTCCCAGCCCGGCCCTAAAAAATACGCCCATAAATCATTTTGGCATCTTTGGGCCAGGCCAAATATCGGGCAAGGCAGGACACCGGGCAAGGTGTACTGCCCTGCCCAATATATGTGTATAATTGTATTTAGAAATTATATATATTTTATATATAATTGAATAAGTAGTTACTTACCATTTAATTAGAATTTAATGAATAAACATATTTTATATTTACTAGGCATATAGGCATATTTTTTCATACACATTTAATTAAGAAGTGGGTAAAATGAGTTTTTGAAAAGTAAATTATTTTCAAATAATAAGAAAATAATCTCTATTGAATTTATTTGTTTTATTGACCCATGAATCAAATATAAGAAATAAAATCTTAAAAGGACTATGGCATAAAATATGTTTTTGAAATACCAAAATATATATTTTTTCTGTATTATTATTATTTAATACTTCATTATTTTTTAATTTTTATGAGATTTTTGGGCACACAAGCCTGCCCTGCTCAGCCCCGCCCTGCCCAACCCGAAATTACTCGGGCTTTCATTGGGCAGGGCCGGGCAACGGGCCGCAAAATGCCACCCATTCTTTTTTCGGTCTGGGCATCGAGTATGGTCCATGCCCTGCCCATGTACACCCCTATTTGTAGGCTAGGATTATTTACTTTACTCCTTGCTCTAAATACAATGCACTCGTAAACATCTGTAGTACATTGCATATGCATTAATTCAATTATGTATAACACATGTTCATGAGTTGCATTGGATTCATAGCAAATAATTCTTGCCAACTAACACCATCACATATAACACATGGTTTGACATGCAATGGGAATGAACACAACAACTGCATATATGGTATAGAGGCTGTGAAGAGTGCCAAGTAAAGTGGGGTTTGTATTTAATTTACTTATTCAAGATATGTGTTATATGGGTAGGCTAATATAATTAGCTGCTTGCTTCAAGTTCAATATAGCTCGTGAATATATGTACATAATACATGAATTTGAAGCAAGTAATGAAAATTCTGGCCAATTAGTGCCACCACACATAGCACAAACGCTAGATGAGTGCCAAACAAACCATATATTCATGAGTGTGAAGAGTTTATGAAGATGCCAAGATTATTTTAATTTGCTGCTTGCTCCAAATGCAATGCAATTTATCAACATATGTAGTACATTACATATGCAGTAATTATATTGCGTAGTACACATGTTGACGAGCTCCACTACATTTGCATACATAGCATAGAGGTGAGATGAGCATCAATTAGACCATATATTCATGAGTAAGTTAAAAACTTTATTTTCATTACAATGGATTTGTATTTTATTTGTTTATTACAAATTTATTCCAGTAATATGAAGAGCATCAAAAAGATATGTGAAGAGCGCCAAGGTATAAATATAATACACTATGGACAAAAAATTGAATTTGTCATTATGAGAATCATATAAGTTCATTAAACATGAACATATATTAGTGCTTCTCATGATATAACATGACATCAATATCATATAACATGTCATCTCATGTTCTATCATATCATTAAAAGCATCAAGTTGATATGTTCATGTTTAATGAAATTGCATCATCATCATCATATTTATCTATTTACTTGATTGTTTAATTGAATCTTGTTTTGCCATGAGTAAGTCAAAAACTGTATTTCCATTACAATGGATTTGTATTTAATTTGCTTATTACAGATTTATTCTTTTGCATTACATAAAGGAGTATGAAGAGCGCCAAAAAGACATGTGAAGAGCGCCAAGTTGAGTGATTTTTTGTAGCTAGTTTTTTAGACATATGAAGAGCATTAAATAATCTGATCTAATATGTAAGTCTGTGTAATTGAAAATAGGAGATGAACACATGCAGTTAGAGGTTGCAAATGCACATATGTTAATTGAATCTTATTTGCCATGTATGTGTTCTTTTCAAGTTCTTTTTGTTTGAATGCCCCCTCCTTGAAAGAGCTTAGTCATTATTGAGTGTCAGGTGGGAGTGTCGATTGTAAATTTAACCTCGATGTGTGGGTGCTGTTGATACTTAGTTTGCATCGTGGGCCATCCTTATAGTTGATTGCAACCCTTTGATTGGGTGTTAAGTTTACTAACCTTAGGCATTTTGGCTCTTTTGAGACTTTAACAATTATCTAATAATATAGGGTTTATATTCATGGTTATTAGTTATAATTATATTACATCAATTGTATTTATATTTTTAGGGCTATCTGTAGAATTTATATCGAATAATATAGCTTTTAGATATAATAATATCCAACTAAACTTCTGTCAATCAAAATAAAATGTATATTTTTTAAAAAAAAAATCGTCCACTTTTTAGACTGGTTATGAAATTACCTGGTCTAAAGAGTGGGAAATTTTTGTATTATAAATTGAAAGTTTTTAAGGCCAGTTGCAAGTTCAGTCTTCATAAGAATAGACTTTTTAAATCGGTCAATACAACACTGGATCTAAACCCGGTCTAAAAGGCCTTTTTCTAGTAGTATTTATATTTTGATTATCTTTAATTACATGTCTTTTTTGCATACACTATATTGCAGACTTGAACTGTTTCTAAAGCAATAATTTTATAAGAGTATTTAAATTTAAATATTCAATTGTTTCTTTTTAAAGTTTATATAATTTAAATTCATTAGTTTTACGTGGCCATAATTTATTTATTATAGGAATCAAGAGTATTTTTTGTTAATCATAGGGATTAATCTCCTCCAAGATACATATGGATTTTGGACAAAACTTCTCTTAATTAATACTACCTCCAGTTTAAAATGTAGGACCTACTTCTGCATTACAAATTAAGTCCTACAGTAAGTCCTACATTTAGAACAGATGAGTAATATTTATTCTATATGTAAAGGATACTCCACTATACAATCACTTAAAAAAAAACTATTTTAGGATTCTTATGAGATAACTCTTCTCACATATTAGTTCATATACCACAAAGTCACTAAAACTATAAGCCAATCTAAGCACCCACTTACCAATATAATTAATCCTAAAATATTAAACAAGTTTGGAGTTTGAACAGACAATAGTGTGAAGAGGCATTTGATGCACCAATGCCAACACTTTGCGTCCAAGTTTTTGCATTAGAAATTTTGGTGCTTGGAAAGAGAAGGCTCTATTATGCCCACACGCGTCAATTACTATGTTTTCGTGTGATTGTTTTTCTCAAACAACAATTTGAAATATATAAAATCAATTAATCAAGGAGACAAAAAAGTATCATCCTATGTCATAATCCCATCACCAAGCGTCATATATTGTTAACATTTTGTGTATTTCTCTTTCAAAACCAAGTAAGGAAAAACCTCAAGTCAAACAACTAAATGAATATTTTCTTTTATATATAGTAACAATACTAATGTTTTTATTTCATGCACTCATCATACATATCCAAACCTGATTCACCAAAACTAAACTAATTAATTCAACTTAGGTAATCTTAAGTTCAACGAAACTTTCTGTATTATTTTCCTAAAATTATATAACTCGTACGAATGGAAGGAGCAAAACCAATATTTTTAATCATCTCTCATTCTCTTCTATGTGCATTACTCCTTCAATCATATTCTAACTATATTAGCTAAATAACTAATTTAAAGAGATTTAATATAATTAGTCATTTATAAAAAATGTGTATCGGTTTTCCTGAAGTACTACTTCCAATCATTTGCATGCAATACTCCATCAACAAAAAATAAAAAAAAATAAAATCAATTAATAGGGAGAATTTAAGGAAAAATTACATATTTAAAAATGTAAGTGAATTGATATCTTATATGCTTAATATCAAAAGTAGCCTATATACTAGCTCTTATATTTAAGATAGGAGAGGGCAAAAAACACACACAAAAAAAAAAAAACAGAGAAAAAAATTAAATCATCCATTATATGTTAAAAAAGAAACCCCCCCCCCCCCCCAAAAAAAAGAAAGAAAGAAAGAAAAAGGAAACATAGTTATATCAGTATTAGTTTGCTGACTATTAGAACAATGTCTGAAAAAAAAAGTTGGGGCTTCAACAAAGTTGAAAGAAAGGACAGGAAATATTTCAGGTGGCTAAAAAGCGAGAATTGTTTTGGATGAAAAAGATTTTGTGCCGTGATAAGGAGGAAAACCTCCATTGATATTTGATTGTGCCCAATTTAGGAAGACATATATGTGTGGTACTCTATTTTATAGCACAAGATTGAAAAATTCTTCAATTATTATTCATAGAAAAAAATATTAAAAAGGTTCATATAATTAATTAAACAACAAACCGACACTGAAAAGTACATATAATAAATACAGCAACAAACAAGAAGTGGAACTTTTCAGTTTTCATCGACTTACCGTATATAAGGAATCCTTCATGACCAACACAATTTTAAAA
The DNA here is from genome assembly GCA_963210345.1 of Inga oerstediana. Classification (NCBI taxonomy): domain Eukaryota; kingdom Viridiplantae; phylum Streptophyta; class Magnoliopsida; order Fabales; family Fabaceae; genus Inga; species Inga oerstediana. The sequence continues at coordinate 72,495,765 of OY723399.1, read as the reverse complement.
ATAAAAGAAATTGAATTGGTATTAGCCGTATATTTATATATATATATAAACAAAAAAGACTTTTTGAAAACAGAGAGGTATTTGAAACCCATGCTTGCCCCCTACCACTTGAAGTTTAAGGCCTGAACACTACTCAGTCTGAATCTTCAAGGGCCTTTTGCTTTCTGTGTATCTCCATATATATGAGACATTTATGATCTACCGATTTGAAGCACCTTCCATTCTTTTATATTTTTTTTCCTGTTAATTTCGTCCAGAAAATTATATAAAAATATTAACATCATACATAGTTGCAATTTTTTATGTTAAGAAATTGTAGAAGTTACGTATCAGATAGTGTGAGACAAACTCTTAGCACAACACTACCAAGTAATCTATACGAACAACATATAGCTAGTTTGACTTCAATTTTAAAATACTCCTTTGGTCCTTGATATAAGATCTAATTGAAGAGTTAATATTGGTCTTAAATGTAAAATCTATTTCACATAATCTACACAAATTTTCTAGATAATTAGAAAACAAAAATCCTCTACCAACAAAGCTCATTTAATCATGCTACATTTTTATATTTATAGAAAGAATTTTTGTGTGTCCTTTTTTTTTTTTTTTGAGGGGGAGGGGGGGGGGGGGCTAAATTTTTTAAAAATATATATAGATCTACATAGTAACCCACATTTTTTGATCAAACATAGTAAACCACATTTCATGAGTAAGGTGTTATGCAGTTTATTTTACTCCCTCCGTCTTTTATGTATAAGGTGTTTTTTGCCATCATGTTTTCAACCGTTTTTACACATATATTAATAAAAATTAGATATTCAATTAAAATGGTATAAAAGTATGTCAATATATAATACATTTTTGCCATAGCTCATTTCCAGATCATAATTATTCTTTGGGTTAAAGAACAAAAATGTCCCAAAGGTTTCCACCAATACAGGCATTGGGAACCATGAGGTTTTCGAGGGGGCGATTTTATCTTGAAAGTTTAAAAAATTGGGCATTTTTTCCTTTCCCTAACAAATGAAAATGGTCAATTATTAGTTGACTGGCTATATTAAGGTGGCATACCCACATATCATCCATGTAATCTATTTTTGTTTTGGGGTTAAAGGGCATTGCCCCGGAAACTTCCACCGAAGATCTGTTGGCACCAGGTAGTTTTTCGAAGGGTCAATAATGCCATGGAAGACACAGATTTCTTCTTGATTTTTTCATATCTAGGACACCACCATCAAGCACCAAACGATCAATTAAATTAAAAAATCAACAAAAATAAAGAGCCCATAAATCAAAACACTATATATAAGCAGGGAAACCTATAAACCATAAACCAAAAGACTCACAATCAAAGCAAAACTAAAAATCTTTAAGTCTAGAAAAAGCAAACGAAGATTTAGGTTCAGAAAACTATCAGCTATAATGAAAGGAAATAGAGAACATAGACGAGGAGGGAGTCGCTCAATGGGAAACTCTTCATAAATATGTTCAATGATGCACACCCATATCTTTTGTCCTGCCAATAATAGATATGAGGGTGCTTCACAGAACAATTTTGTGAATAGTTTTTTTGAAGAGTGACCTTCCTTTCTTCTATCTTCTCTATTTTTCTTTCATTACATCTTCTAGTTTCCTACACTCAAAATTTTTGTTTTCTTTTTTTGGACTTGGGGGGTTTTTTTCATTTTATATTTGATTTTGAGTTTATGGTTTATGTGTTTCTCAACTCACATATTTGGTTTTGATTTATAGGTTCTTGATTTTTGTTAATTTTCAGTTTATTTGATCGATTGGTGCCTGATGGTGACATCCTAGATATGAAATAAATCAACAAAAAATCTATGACTCTCATGGTATTATTGCCCCCTCAAAAAAGTTTTTGGTGCCCATAGCACTTCCGTAGAAACTTTCGGTGCAAAAATATCCTTTAATCAATATAACGTGGATGCCACGTAGACAATGTTAGATCCCAAGTTTTGATGATAACAAAAAGACAATTGTGTACAAATCATGGTTTTATAAGTTTAAGAAATATTTACAAAGTTACCAAATGCATATAGCAATGTTTTCTGGTATCTGCTGTTAAATTGAACTGGAGTGCTCGAGCATGAGCTTTGCACTCGAGCATAGATCCCTTCTGTGCTCGAGCAGGTGCGAGTGAAAGCCAGAAAGTGTTCACCCGAGAGGCATGCCACTGTTATATTCACTGATTCACTTGAGCACTGGAGACAGCACTCGAGTATAGAAGCCATTCTCACTCGAGCACATGCGAGTGAAGGTCCGCGAGTACTTGGCCAAGAGCAAGTATTATCATTTCTTTCTTGATGCACTCGAGCAAAGACATCAATGCTCGAGCATGAACATTCTATACTCGAGCAAGGTACTGCGAGTGCTTGGCCGAGAGTCATGAAGTTCAAGGAAGTGCAAGTGTGCTTGAGCACAACCTCATATGCTCGAGTGACACATCAACACCTGCGAGTAAAAATTCTATCCCTCTCCAAATCTGATGCGAGTGCTTGTTTAAATGGTATATTACTTGAGAATATTCTTCTCACTCGAGCAGGAGTCTGTGTGCTCGAGTGAGGGCCCACATCACCTACGAGTGATAAATTTATCTCTCTCAAATCCTGATGCGAGTGTTGGTATTGAGAGCATATTCCTTGAGAATATGCGTCTTACTCGAGCAGGAGTGTGTGTGCTCGAGTGAGGGACCACATCACCCACGAGTACAAAATCTCACTCTTGCTAATATGATATACGAGTGATGACCCGAGAAGACACTCCCAGTGGAAAATGCAAGATCACTCGAGCAGGAGGAGTTGTGCTCGAGTGAGACCCCACATCACTCGCGAGTGAGAATTCTGTCTCTCTGAAATCCTTTGCAAGCACAACCCGATAACTGAAGCACAAAGAGTAAAATAGGAAGATCACTAGAGTGAGCCATCCATGCTCGAGTGATGCTCTGCCAGATCACCAAAAATGCCAAGTCTCACAATGTTCAATCCGAATATGGTTTATTGTTATTTATTCATATCATCATTACTTATTATCATTACTTAACATCATTTTGAATGTATTATAAGTGTGATGCAGGAAGATGAACGTTTGAAATTAGTTGTTACGGAGAAAGTCAAATAACGGCAGACAACATCATTACAAGCACACACGTACCTACCGCATTCAAATTATTCAAACATGCACGTGTCTTTCAATAGTTGCAAAAGCTTCGTTCCTCAAATGATGATTACCCAAACGGGCAAAAACTAAAGCAACTATATATATACAGAGATTCAGATATAGTCAAGAACAACGAAGCACAAGAATTCACAAGCTTATACACGAGTCTCTGCTATTCATCATTTTCTCTGTATACACATTGATCTTCAGTGTTTATTCATTTGCTCTGTAAGAGAGTCTTCATACAATTCAATTTCTATGTTTATTTGATCTCAAGGTATTGGGACCTTGAGAGGGTAAATTTCCTTACGAGAGAAGCAGTTGAGAGAATTCCTTGTTAAGCCTTTCACTCATAAGCCTTAGAAGATACAAGCAGAAGAGAACGTTGCTGCTCGTAAGACTTACAGTGGTGTAAGCAGGAGAGAACGTTGCTGCTCATAAGTCTTGTATACATAAGCAAGTGAGAAGGGTCATAGGTTATTTTTCTGCACGTAAGACTTGTCGTAAGGGGGGAGAGAAATTTCTTAGTAAGAGAATATTTCTGCTCGTAGTCCTTTCAAGGACAATTGTTGTTTTGTGGCGTTCTAAGAGCCCTTTGAATCTTGGAGGTATAGTGAAAATCTCAGTAGGTCTTGATCTCTGAGGACTGGACATAAGCCTGGTTGTTAGGCCGAACCAGTATAACTCTCTGTGTTCAAATCTTCTCAACTCTACTCTATCTACTATATTTTTCATATCATCACATCAAGAGAAAAATTTATAACATCACCCAATTCACCCCCCTCTTGGGTGAAGCTTGCCTCTTACAGACAAGCCACCTCAGTATAGCCGCTCAACTAGTTGTTGACCATTGATATGTTAAGGTAGGGCAACATCGCTCTGTTTTTTAAACTTTCGAAGCAAAATTGCTCACTTAAAAACTTCATGCTATCCGGTGCCTATTGGTAAAAACTTTAGGGGCATTTTTTCCCTTTAACCCTTATTTTTTTTGCCCAATTTCAAGGGCTTAAGAGATAAAATGGGCCAATTATTAATTAAAAATATATGTCTCCAGTCCTTATTACAAGTACATTCTAACTAATTATCACATATCAAGAAATGACAATTAACTCATTAAATATATCTTAACTTAATAAAATATCTCATGTTTACCCTTATTAAAATTGGGTTTGGGTTCTCTCATTTTTCTCTTTCTCCTTTTCTTCTGACAATCTTATGTCGACCCTTAGATTAAAAAAAATAGTTGGCTCAGATTTAATATTTTATAAAAATATTATTGTAAAAAATTATTTGAATATTATTATTTTGTATTTGAATTTGGAATTTTATTATAATCTGATCATATCTTATCATATATTGTGATTAGTCAATATTATGATAAGATATTAGGGTTAGGGTTAGTTGTTCTCTCTCTATATATAAAGACATATGATGTATGCCCTTTTGATTGTGCAATAATAAAACTAGAGGCGTAGATGACCTCAGTTTTCTCCAAATGGCATCAGAGCAGGTTTACTAAAAAACTGTCTCTTAATTTATTTTTTCTCGTTTTTCTCGACAGTGTCATTTCTAGCATAAATTGACATTCTTTCACTCTATTTATTCTGATGCCATCTCTAGACACTTTTGGCTTCTGCTATTTCTCTACTGCATGAACAGAAACCTACTCACCCGGTTTCTTTCCAATACGCACTCATATTTGGTGACTTTGGCTCCTTCCAAATGGTAATTTTCCCTTATCACCAAGTGGTATCTCTCTTATTAAGCCATAATAAACTTTGGCTCCTTCCAAGCTTTAAATACCACGGGCGTTGATGCCTCTAAGATTGAGGATCGGGCCTGAGGCCCTTTATTTCTACCTTCTACATCTTTGAACGAGCCACAACATCTCTCTATCACTACTCACCGTTTCAATGGGAACAATCATCTCCAATGGCCCTAAGGCATTCTCATGTATGTTGTTAGCAAAGGGAAAGAGAACTAGGATGACTCCCTATCTTTATCTTTAGATAATTTTAAGACATATTTTAATATATTTGGGAGTCATCTATAATAAATCAAAGGGATTTTAATCAGATTTTGATAAGATATCGATTTAGAGGAATTTTATTATAAATATCAAAGTTTAGGATAAAATTAATTATTTTAATATTAAAGATAAAAATAATGATATTAATAATAAAAATAATAATTTAAGATAAAAAGGAAAAGATATTTCAATTATTGTTATTATTGTTATTATTATTATCACCATCATCATCATTATCATTATTTATTATTATCATTATCTATTTTTTTATCTGTTTATTTTTTTTATCTTTTTGTTTTCTTTTATTTTACTAGAGGGATATTACACTTTATGGAATGAGGATCCAAAAACCTAACCTATATATAGGGGTTTAGGTTCTTCAGATAAGGGGGAGGAAAAGTTCTTGAATACAGAGAGCAAGGAGAGCATCAGAGCTGAGGGCTAGAGATAGAAGATTGAGCAATTGGAGAGCTAAAGCTTGAAGATTCAAAGAGATTTGGAGCTTTAATCTTAGTTCTTTCATTTTCTTTTCTTCTTCATTTAGCTTTTATTATGAACCGAATTATCATCTCTGGTTTTTGTTTGATTTTGAACATAAGTAGTTAAATTTATTATTCTAGGATTGCTTTGAACTATTAGATGGATTAAGACTTATTTATTTATTTCCTTTATTTATTAATAAAATTTATGTATTGAGTTTATCTCATGCTTAATACTTCTGGGTGATTGGCCACCGCTTAGATTGTTGGGTTCAATTAAGTGATGCTTTAGAAAGCTAATTTAATTGTAGAACTTAGATAAAATCATGCTAGACTTGAAGTTTAGGGGTTTAATGGATAGTTTGTTAATATATTAGAGATATATCTATTAGCTTAGTATTGTCTAATTAAGGATAGATCTTAATGAGTGTTTTTGTTAACTGAGACAAGAGATTGCATGAGTTAATTGAGAATATAAAATTGGTTTTGACTTGAGAAAGCTTTATCAATTAATTTTGAACCTCTGACAAACACATCTTTTCATTATCAATTCAAGATTTGAGTTATTTTTACTTTAGAATTCTTAAATAAACATTTTTTTAACAAATTAAATTTCAAAATATTCTTGCTCAACCTGATTGAGAACTTAATTGAGATAATTAATTCATTTTTGTCATAGTCCTTGTGGGAACAATCTTTTTATATTACTTGTGATCCATGCGCTTGCGGTTGTTATGAGTGTAAATGATCTATCAAAAAGTGTAAGTGTACATTATCATAAACAAGTAATATAAAAGTGACTAGAGTATTGTTCCTATGAGGATTGATCACTAAGTACCAAAATTAGTCATCTTATATCTATTAGGTCAATCGATTAGTTAATTAGTTATTGAGATTACAAAATTAAAAATGATTAAATACGAATGCAAATTATATGAAACAACTATGAGAAAAAGTCTTAGGGATCATATTTCACTTAGCAAATTCCAGATTGAAATACCTATCTATTCTAGTCCAATTTATTCTCTATGATTGATGGCTCAGTTTCCCTCATTTAATTACTAGCCTCTTCCAAGGTCAAGCAATTCTATAATTAATTGCTAATCCAATATATTCTTATATGAAATTAAGCAATTAATCATCCATTAAGATTTATGGAACTCAATAAGACTACACAACTCATATGAATATATTCCTATTTCATATGCAAGTGATGGTTTTAATTATAGGATCTATATACATGCATCTCCTTCTAGTCTCAACATGCATATTGAAATCATTCAAAAGATGGCTAATCAATCAAAAGTATTAAGAATAATAATTAAAACTTAATCATGAAGGAAAAATTAAAACTAGATTTAATAAGTTAAGATTCAATCCATCATTATAAACTACATCATCACCCTAGGAAATAAAAATTTATCTCATAATAAAATTAAAAACAAAACCAAAATAAATTGATCCAATGTACATCCTCAAGAAGGCCCAAACGCTTGAATGTCTTCATCCTTTGAAGTCGACAGCTATAGATCTTTCTGAGCACATCTTTGGAAAGAGTAGGGAACCTGTTCTTAAGCTTTATAAGAGATTCCTCCATATTAACTTGAAATGAAAATGATGACAACTTAAATTTCTAACGCAGTGCAGTTGTTTTAGTGAGTAAAAGAGAAAAATGAGCAAGGAAAAGAAGTTTTGGGTTGCCTCCCAAATAGCCGGGCTTCTTTAAAGTCTTTAGCTAGACAAAAACCAAACTACTTGACCCTTTTTTTATTTTTTTTATTTTATTATTTTTTTTACAAGAAGGAGGACTTCCATGTTGATTCCTCAAACGTGATGACAGTTTTCAAAGTGTTGAGTGCACCGTCATTGTACTCCTTTAAATATTCTTGATTGTAACCACTAAAGTGGAATACATCATCAGGGGCTACCAGAAATCCTGCAAAATCACAACAAACATCAAACCAAACCTTAGGTTTCCTCCCAAGTAGCGTTAAATTTATAGTCTTCAGTCAGACTTCTCAAAACAAACTAATAATCAAAAGTATTAAACAGCATGAGTACTTTATCTTCATTTCTTTTCAAGCAACAATGGTTCAAACATAAGAAATTATCATTCAAGGTAATTAATTGTACTTCCAATCATAGGCAATTTTAGAGTAGAATTATTTACTGAATTCAAATAAAGCACAACATACATATATTTACAAACAGATTTAGGAGCTTCCAAAAATTTAGAGCATCCCACAAAATCCACTTGACTCTTATCAGTGAGAGTCAACACTTCAATAGGAGAGATATGAACAATAACTTTTGAAACATCCACATTAATTTTAACATCAAAATGATAGAAACATTAGGTTCCACAACTGGAACCTCTTCTAGACTACACCCACTATTCTCTCCAAATGTGATTTCAAGTTCCTTATCACATTCCACAAGAGCTAAAGTTTTATTCAATTCCACATTCTCAACTTCCTCACAATAATCATCATCAACACAAGAATTGGTCATCATGCTTAAAGAATTATCTTGCCACATAGTCTCAAGTGACAAAATAATTTGACTAACATATATTCCAATATTTTGGACAATTGACTCAACTCTAGTGACAAGTTTCTTTTGCTCTCTACAAAATCTCTTTGTTGATTCCACACACTCCTCGCATAATCTTTCTAAATTAGATTTTCCCTCATACTCTAGAGTGTGTTCTTCAGTATGTGGATAAGAGTAAAAAGAAGGATTATGACAATACTTGATATATGGATCCAAAGACTCTTGTTGCTCTAAAATTCCATCAGGATAAATGGAATGATCAAAACAAGTTTGGCTCATAGTGAAATCATCTCTCACATAATGACTGGAAGTGTTATATGGATAATGCTCATAAGAATGACACTCTCCACAATAAGCATAAGAAAAAAAATTATAAGGAGAAGAATTTTCAATCCAAGCAGTATTTATATTTTCTTGTCTCATTCAATCCACATGCATTCCTAAAAAAGAACTACGATATGACAATTTATCACTGATTGAACCAAAAGAATGCTGTGAATAACCTTTTTTTTTTTTGAAATTTTAACATGAAGACCAAATTAGTATAAAAATTACTTGGTATTGATATTAATGACAATAATCCCCGACAACAGCGCCAAAAACTTGTTAAGATCTAGCAAAAAGTGCAAGTATACACTGTCATAAACAAGTAATACATAAGCGAGTAGAGTATCGTTCCCATAAAGATTGATAACTAAATACCAAAATTAGTAATCTTAATTCTATTAGGTCGGTCAATTAGTTAGTGATTGAGATTACAAATTAAAATTGATTAAATACGAATGCAAATGATATGAAACAACTATGAGAAAACGTCCTAGGGATCAGATTTTACTTAGCAAATTTTGGATTGAATCACCTATTTATTCTAGTCCAATTTATTCCACATGATTGATAGCCGAGTTTCAATCATTTAATTACTAGCCTCTAAGGTCAAGCAATTCTGTAATTAATTGCTAATCCAATATATTCCTATATGAATTCAAGCATTTAATCATGGATTAAGATTTATGAAACTCAATAAGACTATACTACTCATATGAATATATTCCTATTTCATGTGCAAGTTATGGTTTTAATTATAGGATCTACACACATGCATCTCCTTCCAGTCTCAACATGCATATTGAAATCATTCAAAAGATGACCAATCAATCAAAAGCTTAAGAATAATAATTAAAACTCAATCATGAAGGAAAAATTAAAACTAGATTTAATAAGTTAAGATTCAATCCATCATTAGTAAGCTACATCATCACCCTAGAAAATAAAAATCTAACTGTCCCTTTAGGAGGTAAAACCTTCCATGTAGGTGGCAACCTATACCGTCCATAAAGGAGGTCTACCTAAGCCTTTCAAGATGGAGGCATTCAAGAAGAAAATACAATGCATGAAACTACTCTAAGATGGTATATGTGGAGAAGAGAGAAAAGTAATGGATATGAAATTGTGTGTTATATTAGGGATAGGATGGCTATATATAGGGAAGATGGAGTTGGTGATATTACTGATATGATAGATGAAGTGGAAGATGAAGTGGCAGATGAAGTGGTAGGTGAAATGGTAGATAAAATAGAGTTGGTGGAATTTCACATTTTGATCTTCATGAAAGTTGTAGCTCTGGATTTTAACTTGAAGACATTACTGGAAACTCCTCATTTCAATATTTGTAGATCCAGTTATGGTCAAATTAGTGGGCAAAAGTCAAACTTGGATAAATTCACGTTCTCAACGTGCAAGCAAAATTAGAAACTCTTGGAGATAGAACTGAGTTTTGGCCTCAACATAAAAGTTGTAGAGATCTTTCTTAGCTTTTTATTCATATAAAGAATATCCCAATCTGACATCTAGAGCTCCAGATATTGCCTAAAAATTGAAATAGTGTCTGATTTAGTATTTTTCAAGAAATTTTATTTTATGTCAAAATCATTATTTATTTATCAATTAAACACAAATTCATTAAATTGAGCTCAAATATCATCCACAAAATCATCATATAAGGAAAAATAAATATGCAAATATGTTACTTATTAGCAGTTAAGCTAGATGGCTAACAGACTATCTCAATGGTTTGGCTGCTGACCTATCTAGAACAGATCCCAAATACAAGGTCTGATATGGAAAAATGAATATGGTCAAATCATGGCTTATAAACTCCACGACACCAGACATTGGCCAGAACTATCTCTTATTCCCAACTGCTACAGGAGTATGGAAAGCTGTTAAAAGGGGCTATTCTGCTAGAGAAAATACTGCCTTTATCTTACTAATCAAGGGGCTTATCATGAATTGAAACGAGGTAATATGACTTGCAACAACTTGATCTCTATGACTCTCATGATTGGAAGTGTACTAAGGATGTAGCTACTTATCGCAAGATATTAGAAAAATATCGTATCTACACTCTTCTCTTGGCTATCAACCCAACTTATGATGATATAGGAGGACATATCATGTACACTTACCCTCTTCCTTCCTTAGATGAGGTATTTGCCAAGCTTAAATTGAAAGAGAGTCACAAGAAGTTAGTCTCCAAATCCATCATACCTTAACCAACGATGGAAGCCACTACCATGGCAACTAAAGGTCCAACAAACTCTAATTATAAAGGTAAAAAGGGGGAGCGACCAACCTGAGTACTGTAGAAAGGTCAATCACGTCAAGGATAAATGTTAGAAGCTACATGGCAAGCCGAATGACTTCAAGCCTAAGCGGGGAAGCTCAAGGAGCTTAGCCATTACAACTAATACTTACTCACCCACAAACGGTAATGCTATGGGTATCCCTTTTAATATTTTGTTGTTAGCCGTGATTCAACATATGATTGCCTCTCGCTTAGCCAATACTGATGATGGCTCGACTATTGGATTGTGTAGTACTACTCAAAAAGGTAATAACCCTCACAGTGATTTGTGGATTGTTGATTCTGGCGCCACTCACCACATGACCGATAATTTTTCATTACTATTTGACTTCAAATATAACTCTCCACATTTTTTTGTCAATATTGCCGATGGTTCAAAGGCAGAAATAGTAGGCTTTAGCAAGGCCAACCTTAATGATGATTGGATCCTTCATAATGTCTTTTATATACCCTCTCTTAACTGTTACTTAATTTCTGTCAGTACTATCACACGGTAGTCCAAGTGCAATATTAACTTTGATCAATTTGGTTGTGCATTTTAGGCTTTGAAGAAGGGGATGAGGATTGGCGCAGCTAAGAAGTGTAACAGTCTCTACCAGTTTTTAGGTTCAAAGAATTTTGTTGCTTTCTCTTCCATTTAGAATAATGATGCCCTTTTATGGCACTTTAGATTAGGTCACCCAAATTTTTCTTATTTAAATAAGATGTATCCCCATCTACGTAATCAAAATCCAGATTCTGTTTCTTGTGAGATTTGTCAAATGCCCAGACATACTAATCTATAGTGATGTATGGGGGCCCTCAGTAGTTAAAAATGTTAATAGCGCTCGTTGGTTCCTTACATTTATTGATTATCACACCTGACTTACTTGGGTATATTTATTAAAAGAAAAATCTGATGCCACACATTTGTTCCAACAATTCATGCCCTAATTAATACTCAATTTTAAATTGGAATTCAAATCCTATAAGGTGATAATATGCGAGAATTTGTTAACTCCACTATGACAACCATCCTTTCCAAACATGGGATCATTCATCAAACGTCCTATGTCAATAACCCTCAACAGAATGGAATAGCTAAAAGAAAGAATCGCCATCTCTTACAGGTTGCTCAATCTTTATTATTTGCCTACAATGTCCCTTCACATTTTTGGGGGTAAGCCATCCTTACAGTCACTCACCTCATCAATCGAATGCCATCTCGTGTTCTTCAATTTGATACCCCTCTCCGAAAGCTTCTTGAGTCTTACCCTACCCCTAAAATCATGAATTCTCTACCCTTAAAGATTTTTGGATGCAAGGCTTTTTTCCATAATGAAAACTCTACAAAACTATACCATCAGTCCAACAAATGTATCTTCATTGGTTATTGTCTTACTACCAAAAAAATGTATATCTCCTACAATATCACCTTCCATGAACATTCACCCTTTTATCCTAAGGCAACTATTAAGGGGGAATCTCCATCACAATAATGGATACCTCATATCCTACCTAGCTTACCACTAACCATCTCTTCCACTGAACCAAACAGTCTATGCCTGCACCTAATCCTCTTGATCCAACCCTTGAGCCTAACCAAGAACCTAAAATGAGTGAACATGACCCGTTACCACCTGAGAGTAAAGTCATCCCTCAAGCCATGAGAGGCACAAGTCAAGAAGAGGACTTACAAACCAGTAGAGACACTCTCTCAAGGCAAGGCCCTTCTAACTCTCCTACTCCAAATCCTGATGTTGCAAGAAAGGATGATGAATTGCCCATAACTCTCAAGAAAGGTGTAAGGAGGTGCATTGTACACCATGCTATACAGAACTTTGTAGCTTATGATAATTTGTCTCAAACATTACAGGCATTTGTGCATAATGTGTAATTGGAGAAAATTCCTCATACCTTTTATGAAGCTTATAAAGATAAAAAGTGGAAAAGGTCAATAGAGGAAAAATTGGGTGCACTTGAAAAGAATGGTACTTGGAACATTGTTGATCGTCCTCTAGGTAAATCGGTTGTTGGATGAAAGTGGATATTCACCAAGAAATATAATCCTAATAGTAGTGTTAACTATTATAAAGCAAGACTAGTGGCACAAGGATTTACATAGGTCTATAGAATCAATTATCAGGAGATATTTGCGCCGGTAGCTAAGCTTAATACTATGAAAGTATTTATGTCTCTCACAGCAAATCTAGATTGGCCACTATACCAACTAGCCATCAAGATTGATTTCCTGAATGGAGATCTTGAAGATGAGGTTTATATAAAGGTTACCCCAGGACTAGATGGCAAGGTAGGTAGAAATAAGGTATGCAAATTGAAGAAATCACTACATAGGCTTAAATAGTCTCCAAGAGCATGGTTTGGGAAATTCTCACATGCAGTTAAAAGTCAAGGTTTTAAGCCACGCCAAGAAGATAATAAATTTTTTGTAAAGCACAGTTTGAATGGGGAGTTTGCAATTTTAATTGTGTATGTAGATGATATCATTGTTACGAGTGATTGGGAAATTGAAACCCAATTATTTAAGGCTAGATTTTCTAAAGAATTTGAGATCAAGGATTTGGGATAGATGAGATACTTGTCGAGAATGGAAGTTGCTAGAAACCAAGAAGAAATTTTAGTGTTCCAATACAAGTACACCCTAGATCTCCTTGAGGAGACAAAAATGCTAGTCTCTAAGCCTGCTGCAACACCTATTGAAGGAAATTAAAAGTCAAAATTAGAAGTAAAAGATGATGAACCTCCTCCTCCATCAGTTGACGCAGGTAGATATAAATGACTTATGGGAAAACTAATTTACTTGTCACGCACGAGACCAGATATTTCATTTCCTGTGAATGTTACTAGTCAATACATGAATGATCCTGATGAGGAACATATGATCAAAACGACACCTAGAAAGGGCTTATTCTTTAGAAAGGGGGACAATAGAGGCATGCAAGTTTTTACTAATGCCGATTTTGGAGGCTCTAAAAAAAAGATGGCAGATCTACTACGGGGTATGCCACCTATGTATAGGGAAACTTGGTGACCTAGAGGAGTAAGAAGCAAGAGGTCATATCAAGAAGCTGTGTAAAGGCTGAACTTCGAGGACTGGCTCAAGAATGTGTGAGGGTATATGGTTATTGATGTTACTCAAAGAATTCAAAAAGGATGTGATCCTACTAGTGAAAATGTTTTGTTATAACAATTCAACAATGAAAATGGCTAAGAATCTCGTTCAGCATGACACTAAGCATGTAGAGATTGACTAGCATTTTATAAGAGAAAAGATTGACTCAGGAATTTGAAGTATCTCACATCCGCTCCAGTTCCCAAGCGGCAGATTTGTTTATTAAGGCTTTTGAGAAGCCTCGGTTTGAAGAGCTCATATCCAAGCTGGGGATGATGAACATCTATTCCCCAACTTAAAGGGGAGTGTTGAGAAATATTAGGAATGATTGATATTATTATTATTTGAATATTATTATTTTGTAATTGAATTTTATTGTAATTTGATCATATCTTATCATATGTTGTGATTAGTCAAGATTATAATAAGATATTAGGGTTAGGGTTAGTTGTTCTCTCCCTATATAGAGACATATGATGTATGCCCTTTTGATTAAGCAATAAAAAATTTTCCCCACTATGGACTTATAATAAGGACCAGAGTGGTAATGCATAGTAAAGTAGACCATATTGACCACCCATAGCAACTATATGTACCATATTATTTGTTTGGATTTGCATACACTACAAAAAAAATCACTTTCAGCGGCGACATTTGGCAACGACTTTTAATGTCGCCGCTGAAGGTGTCACTTTCAGCGGTGACACTTTTGTCGCCGCTGAAAGTCAGACTTTCAGCGGCGACATTGTTTTGTCGCCGCCGAAAGTGTGTTTCAGCGGCGACTTTAGTGTCGCCGCTAAAAGTGTTGTTTGAAATAAAAAAAAATTTTAAAACACTTTCAGCGGCGACTATTAAAAGTCGCCGCCAAAAGTGAGTTTCAGCGGTGACTTTAGTGTCGCCGCTGAAAGTGTTGTTTGAAATTAAAAAAAAAAAATTTTAAAACACTTTCAACGGCGACTATTAAAAGTCGCCGCTGAAAGTGTTTTATGAAATTTAAGAAAAAAAAATTTTAAAACACTTTCAGCGGCGACTATTAAAAGTCGCCACTGAAAGTGAGTTTCAGCGGCGACTTTTGTGTCGCCGCTGAAAGTCTTTTTTGAAAATTTAAAAAAAAAATTTTAAAACACTTTCAGTGGCGACTATTAAAAGTCGCCGCTGAAAGTGAGTTTCAGCGGCGACTTTAATGTCGCCGCTGAAAGTCTTTTTCATATTTTTTTAATTAATATTTATAAAATTAAAATAATATTTATAAAATTTAACTATTAATTATTAAATAATTCTATTTAACCTTAATTATTAAAATTATATTATTATTTATTAATATTATATTTATAATTTTTTATTAAAAATAATATTTATTATATTAAATTATTATTTATTAAGTAATTTTAATTAAAAAAATTTTAAATTTAAATATATCAATATTTTTTCGTTTTTATTTAATTTTTCATTACTTTTAATAATATTATATTTAATTAATAATTAATTATATGTATATAATTAATTAATTATATGCATGTATGTTTATATATATGATAATATTATATATATAATAATAAGTAATAATATGACATAGGTTCATTTCAGCGCAACTAGTAGAGACTTGCGCGTTAAGGCATCGGCTCTCTGAGGTCGCGGGTTCAAACTGGAGGAGAGTCACATGGAGGAATTATGAGGAGGCGACACGTGGCAGCACGATGAGGTGACACATGACAGCACGGGGAAGTGACACGTGGTAGCACGGGGAGGAGACACGTGGCAATTGTAAATTAAATTTTCTTTAAAAAAAATTCAAATTTTTTTAATAAAAAATTTAATTTTTTGAATTTTTTTTTAAAAAAAATTAACACTTTCAGCGGCGACAAAAGTCGCTGCTAAAAGTCACATTCAGCGGCGACAATTTTTGTCACCGCTAAAAGTATACTTTTAGCGGCGACAGTCGCCACTGAAAGTCTTTTTTTTTTTAGTGATAACTACAACAACTCTCCAAAAAAATATATATAGTTCATAGATTTGTGAATAGTGTGGAACTTTTTATAGATCTATGTTGATATATTAGATAAATTTGACTCTAGGAATTCTTTCTAGTGACTTCACTTTCTAGCTGAAGAGAGAAAGAGATTGGTAGGATCTATATAGCCCACTTTTTTTTGGCTTCGCTAGTTTCCCAAAACACTATAGGATATTGAACTTATATATGCAAAGTCTAATTAATCCATTTATAAATGAAATTTATGAAAAAATCACACTACTTACAAATCATGACCTTGTTCGTTCAGAAGACAAGATCCACACATCCTAGTTTGTGACATAGTAAAAAGAATACTGATATACTATAATATGTAAAAACTGAACATATATATAGATTTACTTTTGTATTTTCAATTATTTTATATATTATTTATAACTATCTCACACTAAATAATCACAGAAAAGCTATTTATCAGAATCTCCTAACTGTATAGGATAAGATAATTAAAAGAATTGTAGGGTAACATTAATTTCGAATGGTCCCCCCATATAGTACCATAGGTTTAGTGCTTCCATTCCATACAATACAATAAAAGCCAAAAGGTAATTTGAGAAGCTGAAGCCACAACATATCTCTCTCTCTCTCTCTCTCTCTCACGCGCGCGCGCTAAAGATCGTAATACTTGTCCCTTGTCCCTAGGTATCCTTATAGTGGATATATAAAAGTTGTTTCCAATTATTTTTACCAACAACAGAAGTTAGTTACTAATTAAAATATCACTCTGGTCTTATTTATAAGTCCATTTTAACTAAATTTCACATATCAACAAGATGTAGTTAACTCAATGATTATAGGATAAATTTTCAGTTATGCCTTCACTTATGAATTGGTACTTTTTATCTCTCTTTTTTTATCTATCTTTAAATTATTTCTTTATTGGTACAATAAATAGGGACAAAATTGTCACAATCTTATTTACTATTTTGAAACTTGACTTATAAATATGACTGAATTTTTTGATAAAAAAAGGACTTATAAATAGGACCAAAGTGCTAGTCTAAAAATATACTAATGTTCCAATTTTACCCATACTCATTAAAAAGATAATTAGAGACTCATTTTCAAATCATAATTATTGTTTTTACAATTTTCAAGGGGCTAAGCGGCAAAACGATCCAACAGTTAGAAAGAAAAATGAAAAAACCCCTTATATTGTGGATCATGGAGGTTCTAAAAAAACATCAATATTTATCTTTAATAGTGCTAGTTATTTTGTGATTGGTCCATATGTATTGTCCACATAATCAATAAGGCCATTCTCATTGGTTGATTTGGTTCAATTTTTCTTTCTTTACAATAAATTACAAGCATTATACGTGCGTTTAGTTTAATATTTGAAATTTGAAACATTTCAAAATCTAATATCCTCTTTTAGTTTCTTCATACCAGGGGCAAGCACAGCTCCCATGCATCGCACGGGGGTGACCATCTTGTTTATCGAGATGGAGGCAATACATACTTCCTTCGGTCCTATTTATAAGCAACATTCTCCCCCATAGAGCTGATCCCTTTATAAGCAACTTTCACTTTTTGTTTAAAAATACAAGCTTCTTTTTTCTATTTTACCCTTATTAAATACTCATTCTCTCCCATATCTTATACTCATTATCTCCCATACTTTTTATCTATTCTCTCTCCTATACACTTTTCATAAATAGGGGCATATATGGAAAAAAAACATGGTATTTTTTATACACTTATTGTTTTAACTACCAATTTGTTTTGAGCAATCAAGAGAAAAGTTGCTTATAAATAAAACCGGGGCGATTATATACTCCCTTCGCTCTTTTATATAAGATATAAATAAAGTTAGTTCAAATTGGTTATAGGTAATAAATTTTTAAAAAATATATTTTATTTTTAGAAAATATCATTATAATTTATGGATGGAAAGAGAGTATGGGTGCAATAGAGATCCAAAGCCTGAGCCTAGGCCTAAGCCTTTGTATAAGCTTTTTTTTTAGGCTCGGGCCTGAGCCTTTGAAAGACCTACTTAAAATGTAAGCATTTATATTGGGTTAGAGCCCATGCCTTCAAGTTCATTTATAACCTCCCAAACATATTTAAAAACATACATTATGACTTAAAAGTTTAAGATTTATTATCACATGTAATATAAGAGTTTAGTAAGAAAAAGAATATCTAGTGACAACAACTGTCTAAGCAAAGTCCGAATAAGAAAAAACCAACCTAAGAAAATATATTTTCTAAATTCAACCAAGCATAACAAGTAGTGGCATGTAAAATCGGATTTCACCTTTTTTTTACTTTTTTTTGTAGAAACTGAGACAAACTCAACCTATTGAGATTATAATATTTCAATGGGACATCACTAAAATAAACTTATAATAATTATCATGTTTCAACGAATGGCGCAAGTCAAGGAAAAGAGAGTGAGCTAACGTTGCAATCTTAAGCGATTGAAGAGAAGAGAGGTGAACGTGTTTGACTAATGAATAAAAAAGTTGAGTTTCTGGGTGGGTGAATGATGACTGATAAGATGTGAAACTTAATGTAAAGACTAAGTTAGTAGTTTTATATATAATTTATACAATTGATTTAAATTATATTATATAAAATTATATATTATAGTATAAATTAAAAAAAACTAAATAGGTCATGCCTGTATGCTTGTAGGCTAAGCTTTATAAAAATATGCCTGGTGTGTTTGCCTAAATAGGTTTGACAATGGGCCTAAGCCTGAGCTAGCCTATTTGCTAAATAAGCTAAGATAGGTTTGTCTTAATGTAGACGGGTTGTAGGCCCCTGATAAGGGCCTAGCCTATTTCCATTCTTAGGAGAGAGTGTGTGAGTGAGTGGAGAAAATTAGTGAAAAGAGAGGTGTGACAAATCCTTAATGCAATGATATAACATGTAATAAATAAATAAACAGACTCAAAAATGGAAATAGTTAGTTAAAATTTTAGACATCTGTTAATATATCTTATAAATAAAATTCACCAGCATAGAATTGGTTTAGCGGTGTAAGGCCCCATTAGATTTCTTTGGGTCTCAAGTTCAAATACCAAAAGAGTCTTTCGTATTAAGAGAGGCAGCCCCAAACCCCAAACCAATTACGAAATGATAATATCAAAAATAAATAAATAAAACTCAATTTCTCCCTAAAGCTATACTTCTCTTATCCTATTTATAAGGTAGAAAGAGAAGAATTTTTTGTCCTATTTATAAGCCACATCATTAAATTTTTCATACATATAAATACAAAAATTTACCCCTCATTTATTATTGTGTTTGGGCTCTATTCTCATAAGATATAGTGTATATTAAATATGGGCAAAGTTGAAAAATTGTTAAATTTTAAAGCAGAGTTGAAGTTTAAGGTCTTTCTTAATTATGATGAAACATGTTAGAAATAACTTATAAATAAGACCAGAGAAGTACCCTATAAATAAGATTCAATCATGTCAAATAACTATATCTTATATACAGGATAGAAGAAAATATATTCTCCTCTGATTCTATTTATAGAGTAAAGAGAGAAGAAATTTTTTACTCCTATTTTATATGTTACATCATTAATTTTTTCATATAAGTGTACAATTTTATCATTTATTTATTATTGTGTTAATTTTGTTCTCACAAGGTATAATGTATATTAAATAGGGATAAAGTTGGAAAGTTGTTGAATTTTATTGCAGAATTATTGAAGTTTAATTTAAGGTTTTTCTTAATATATGTGAAACATGATAGAAGTAGCTTATAAATAGGACAAGCTGAATACTATATATCACTCGGTTCTTTTTATAAGCAACAACTACCGAAATCACACAAAATGAACTAATGGTTAAAATTAGTTAAAAACAATGCATTTATAAGAGATATAACTTTTTTCCAAACGTAACTTTAATGATGAGAGAGAGAGTGAGAAAAAGATATGAGAGACACATGCAATTAATGAAGGGTTAAAAAGTGCATTAAATTTTTAGACAAAACAAAATTGTTGTTTATATATAGGACAAAGCCCATGAGAGAGGATGTTGCTTATAAATAGAACTAAAAGGAGTAGTATATAGATATGAGTAGATATAGATAGATAGATTAAATAGGAATATATGTAAAGGCTTTAAGAATAGAGAATTGATACGGCAGAGGCAGCAGAAAGTGAGCTTGAAGAGTTAAAGCCCTTAACATAATGCGAAAAGAGCACTGGTGAGGGCAGATTTGTGAATTAAATGCGAAATGGCAAGGCAACTATCTACCTTTGCATGACAACATTCAATTCAATCCTTCATTTCTTGAGGACCCTACCAGTGTGTATGTATATCTCTATCTCCCACTATGACCATGCAGATCTCTTTCTTCGCCTTCATTAATAGGTCGGTTCCTAATTTTCTTAGTTCAGATGGCCCTCATCAATGCGTTTTTAATTACCCAGCTACCCAATCTCACTCCTTTAACACATAAAGGAGCATTTTAGTCTATTATGTAACCCTTTTTTGTAGAGCGATATTACTTCTCTCTAACAATCACTTTCTTTGACCCAACTCGTCGCCGGACAATTAATGTCTGAAAGCTACGATGAAGATGTTCAGTGTGATTTGGTGGCTGCTAAATCCGGAGAAGGGTGTCCCCATTAATTTTCCTCTCCATTGAATATATCTACCAATAGATCAATTTTCAATGGTTAAGATTTATCATGATAGATTTTTATTATAATAATATTCTTTAATATTATTAAATCTCAACCATTGAAAGTTGATCTAATGGTAGATATATTCAATGGAGAGGAAAATTAATGGAGACACCCCCCTCTCTCGCTAAATCCAGTTCACACATGACTCCTAATTAACTCCCATGCTTATGTCAGCCTATAAAAGTTGACAGTCTTTAATAATGGAAAGTGGGTTACTCACTCAGATTCAAAATATAACTTGTCTGTTTGGAGAGATTCTTCGTTTATAATAGATCACTTCGATTCTTATTATAAATCCATGTTAACTAATAATTCTCACATATCAAGAAATCACAATTAAGTTAGATTGATATTCCCTCCATTTTATAATATAAGATATATTTACTTAATTTGATTAGATTAAGGAAATTACTTAATATGACATGTATTTTCTAAAACACCCTAGTCATCTTCCTTAATTCTCTCATTCCCTCTCTTCTTTAATTATTGTTGAGGAAGCATCAATAGGGATAAATTAAAGAAAAATTGATAAATATAAAAAATATAACTTATATTTAGGATCAATATCAACTCCCCAAATATATCTTATATTAAGAACCGGAAGGAGTAATACTAGTGAGATTTTTCAAGTTAACTCTAATTATTTTTTTTTTCCCTCCCAAACTTTACAAATCATTATCACTTCTTTCTCCTTTTCCAATAAGAACCAAACAATACAGTCATTAATAAACCCTTTAGGTAGACTTGATTTTAGGGGGGGGGGGGGAATTTTCTTCCATAATGGATTTATAATAAAGATCACAATGGCAAGTCACTTAAAAAGTTATTAATTATCATTTTTCAATTTTACCCCTATTGGAACATTGAATTGTGGTTAGTATGTTATTTTGTTAATTAAGAGCATGGTTAGTGGTTGGACTCTATAAATATAGGTCTTAGCAATTGGTTTATGTGTGAGGGATATTGATCGAACAGTCTCTATCTAGAGACAGGGTAACTTAGGTCTCTCTCATAATCCCTAGAGTTTAGGGTTATTGGTCAATCACCCTCAATTAGAGATGATTAGTGTAAATCTAACTGAGTTTTACATTGTTGTATGAGCATTGATGCCCTTCTATCATCAATCATACATATGATTTTTTATCTTGATTCTTCTTGTTTCTCTCTAACCACTATTGTTAACATCCTATTTATTGGTGGTACACATTGGATATCAGAAAAGATGAGATAGATTTGGATAGGAGAAAAGTGTAAAAAAATTCAATTTAAGACGAATTTAGTGAGTTAACAACAGCTACTCATTAATTCCAGTGATGTGGTTAACAATGACTTATATTTTGGACCAGATGGAGTATATTGTACTCAAAAAAATCAAGAGCTAAAATTCAAGTCTTATTGATTACCAATAATATGTACATATATATGAGAAAAGCATAGGTCTAGCTAACCCTATATATTTTCTCTCTATATTATTAGAGAAATCAAACAGAAAAATTTTAAACTATAATTCCTAGAATCATGCTATACTAAACAGAATCCTAGTTAAAGATAATCAAATACTAATTATTATTAATTAGCCCCATTTATTCTAAGCCCAACTCTAACACTCCCCCTTAAGCTGGAGAATAGATATTGGACATTCCCAGCTTGCTTGTAAACTTGTTGAACTTGGACTTCACAAGAGGCTTGGTCATCACATCTACTATCTATTTCCCATAAGGTATATAAGCAAAGTCTATCACCTTAACTTCAATCTTTTCTTAATCAAGTGCCGATCAATTTCAACATGCTTAGTATAATCATGTTGTATTAGATTATTTGCTATTTTGAGAGCTTGTATACTATCAAACCACATCTTGATTTAAGTAGTTTACAAACCTTGTTGGAATTTTCTAGACTTCGCAACCCCAATGGCACTTCCATGTACACCTCTTCCAAATAACCATTTAGGAAAGCGTTCTTGACATTAGCTGATGCAATGGCCAATCTAGATTAGCTGCAAGAGAGAGTAAAACATTTATAGCATTGAATTTAGCTGCAAGAGCAAATATTTCCTTATAATCAATGCCATATTGCATGAATCCTCAAGCAACCAAATGTGCCTTATTTTTATTAATACTACCATCCGGGTTATATTTCTTTCCAAAACCCACTTACTTCCTACAACAG
Source organism: Inga oerstediana (assembly GCA_963210345.1). Classification (NCBI taxonomy): domain Eukaryota; kingdom Viridiplantae; phylum Streptophyta; class Magnoliopsida; order Fabales; family Fabaceae; genus Inga; species Inga oerstediana. The sequence continues at coordinate 72,472,913 of OY723399.1, read as the reverse complement.
GCTTCCTGTGTGGTAGTACAGTGATTTTCCAGTTTTTTTCCAACGTTTTCAACTTTTCATCAATAACCAATCTCTAGTTCTGATCATTCATAGCCTCATGAAATGTCTTTGGAATTTCTTCCTTGTCAACAATAGTAAAAAAAAGCTTTAAATTGAGGTGACAATTTTTTATAGGAAACATACCTCCCAATAAGATGTCAAGTGCAAATCCTTTTGCCTTTTCTTAAAGCAATAGGCCACTGTAGATTCTCAGGAAAAATCTCAGGTTGAGTTTCATGACTTTGCCTCAGAATAGTAATGGCATCTTGTTTATTTGCTGCTTGTTGATCCTGAGTCCTTACTGTTTCTATCTCTGTTTCCATTACACGAGGTTCGCAGCTAAGAGCAGGTGAGTTTGTAGAGATATTTTTAAGTATATTATTGGAGGTTTCTAGCTGAATTTCAAAACTATTTGTAGGAGTTTCAGGGGATGGAATATGATTTAAAGAACTATCTTGAGGTGTTACAACTGCTAGAAAATGAGGTTGAGGATTGTTTGGATTTGGAGTTGTTGGGAGGTGGAGTTGAGGGTTATTTGGAGCAAGTTCTTACTCAAAAAAAATTGGTACTAATTCTAGTGATGTTTCTAGATTATCTTTCATAATTTTTTTATCAGATGCTTTATCTTTTATAGGATAAATTAGCCATTCACTACCACACTCTCCCTAAATGGATGATTTGGAATAGGATGGTAGTGTTTCACTAAATTGCACATTCATTGTGATATATTCTTTTTTCATGGCTAGAGAAAAATATTTGTATCATTTCATAGTAGGAGAATAACCTAAGAAACTATATTTTATAGATCGAAAATCTAATTTTCCACCACTATCATTGAAAACAAAGGCTATACACCTAAAAATATGTTTAGGAATAGAGTTGACACGCTGTGAGTTTGGAACAACTTCTAAGAAAGATTGAATTGGTGTTTTAAAATTCAAAACCTTATAGGGCAATCTATTAATAAGATAGGTAGATGTAAGAATTGCATCTCCCCAAAAAAATTTTGGAACATTATTTTTAAGTAAAAGTGCTCGAGCAACTTCTAAAAGATGCCTATTTTTTTGTTCAGCCACTCCATTTTATTGGGGAGTGTTGACACATAACGTTTGATGGAGTATACCTTTTTCAGCCAAAATTTTTGGAAACTTGAATTAATATATTCCTTTCAATTATCACTTCCTAAAATTTTGATAGAAGTTAAATTGTGCTTTAACAAAAGCATGAAAATTTTAAAAAATTGTATAAACTTCAGATTTTTCCCTCATTAAAAATAGCCACATAAGTCGAGTATAATCATCAATGAATGTGACAAACCACCTAGCCTTTTTATTTGTTTCGATCTTAGATGGTCTCCAAACATCACTATGAATTAGTGTTAAGTGGTGTAACACCCGTGTTTTGAAAGCATATAGATGGCATAAGTGTAGTAATATCTTTAAAAAGGAGACCAGTAATCTTTTGTAAACAGTGGAAGTCCCACTTTCAAGCAGAGTGTGGAGCTGTACTTGAATGGGTTTTCAAAAATCTTTTCAAAAATCATTTTCAGATTGGGTCTCATATGATTTATTTTAAGCCATCCGTTTTAGGTTTATTTCTTCATATCAGAGTGTTTACTAATAACTTCTCTCCTGAAACCCAAGCTACTATGATTAATTAACGGCCCTAGGTAGACGGCTGTCCACTACTCGTACGAATGTCGTTGCGCGTTCGCTTATATACAGGCGCTTACATACATGTCAGTACGAGACTGACCACACTTAAATACAAATTACATACAAGCTTCATTCGCCCGTGTTTACCTTCTTGCCTGAGGAACTACTTGCCCGAACTGAAAATTTGTTTTGGAAAAATAGGGTGAGATTAAATGAATCTCAGTAGTAACAGATATTACTCATATAAAATGCACATATATCATGCCATGTCAACCAAAGTTACAGTACAATCAACATATTCAACATTCAGAGATAAATTCACAATATGCAGAAAGCATAAAGTTACCAATTCAAGGACAACCGTCCCTTGCCACAGCGCTGGGAAATTCTACTGGGCCTTAGCCCTTCTCATCTGAATGTTTTAAATTCACAATGGTACTGACATGCATATAACATATCACATAGTATGTGAGGGATAAGTTACTACCTAACAATTTTTTCAAATCTTGATCTTGATTGACGTGCTTTGAACGTCCTGGGCAAGTGTCAAATCCTATAAATTATAATTTACGGGCAATGAGTTATTTCTTAGTCCAACTCTTTATAAATTATTCTCTTATGTTGGTTACCATTAGGGTCACTACATTAAGCCCAAAATGAAGCTAATGAGCTCAAGCTACTCCAAATGCTTAACTTAACTCTTAAATGTCCAATTTTATTACAAAAACTCTTTGCTTTGAATTTTCGCACATTTACCAAAAGCTGGCAGATTTTTCACTGAACTTTGAAAAATCATAACTAATTCTAGAAAAAATGAATTGGGGTGATCCAAGATTCTATATAACCCTTATTAAGTCTATTTTAAATGAAAAATACTTTCAGTAGCCAAAAGACTGCACACACTTCCCAGTTTTTCGTTTTCTCCCTGCTGCTAGAAAATCTGACCAGTTTTAATTTACCATGAACCTTTCGTTTTCATTTACCATGAACCTTACAGCCACCGACGAATTTCGCTCCGACTTCTAACACTTGTATTGTTACAATATTGACGTCTCAATTTCTGTGAATGACACAATGGACATCTGGGAATTCCGAAAGTAACTATACCTTTAATTGTAAATACCGATATTTATTTTATTCTACTATTTCCATAATTACACATTTTTAGTATTGCAAAATTTGGTATATTACAATTCTTCCCCTATACAAGAAATTTCGTCCCCGAAATTTGTTACACGTCTAAAGACATAAATTCTGGGTAATGTTTCTTCATATCCTCTTCCATTTCCCATGTTGCCTCTCTTAGAGAAAAACCTTTCCAGACCACTTTCACGAATAGTATACTTTGATTTCTAAGTCGTTTCTCTTGTCGGTCAATGATTTGCTCCGGCTCTACTTCATAGGTATTATTCTCTCGTCCCTCAATTTCTTCATACTCGATCACGTGCTCAGGGTCTGGTTGGTACTTCTTTAACTGAGAGATGTGAAATACATCATGTAGTCTGCTCAAGTTTGAGGGTAAATCCATTTTGTATGCCACTGGTCCAATTCTCGTAAGAATTTCAAAAGGACCAATATACCGTAGGCTTAACTTCTTTCTCTTTATCGCTCTACCGATTCCAGTAACTGGAAATACTTTCAGGAATACATGATCTCCAACTTCAAATTCTAGAGGTCTTCTTCTTTTGTCAGCGTAGCATTTCTGTCTGCTCTATGCTGCAAGGAGCCTCTTTCTGATAGTTTTTATTTGTTCTGAAGTTTGATCAATCAGATCTAGCCCATACAATTTTCTCTCCGATAATTAGGTCCAGTAGAGAGGTGACTGGCATTTGCTTCCATAGAGTGCTTCATATGGAGCCATTTGAATGCTCGCATGATAGCTATTGTTGTAGGCGAATTCGGCAAGTGGAAGGAAATGATCCCAATTCCAATTGAAATCCATAACACATGCTCGCAGCATATCTTCTAGTGTCTGTATAGTCCTCTCTGACTGCCCATCTATTTGTGGATGATAAGTCGTACTAAATTTCAACTTCGTACCTAATGCTTCGTGTAGAGCTTTCCAGAATAGAGATGTGAAGCGAGGATATCTATCAGAGATAATACTCTTTGGTGTACCATGCAATCGGATTATCTCCTTTATATAAATTTCTATTAGCTTCTCAGGAGAATAACCAGCATTAATAGGTAAGAAATGAGCTGATTTTGTAAATCGGTCAACAATTACCCATATTGCATCATAGTTTCTGATCATGGGTAATCCTACCACCAAATCCATGGTAACACTCTCCCACTTCCACTCTGGAATTTCGGGGCTTTGCAGAAGTCCTGATGGTTGTTGATGTTCAATTTTTACCTTTTGACAGGTAAGACATCGTGCAACATACTTGATTACATCACTTTTCAGTCCTGGCCACCAGTATTCTAATTTCAAGTTGTGGTACATCTTAATTGCTCCTGGATGAAGAGTATATTTACTCTTATGTGCCTCATCCAGAATTTTTCGCCTTAGGTCAACCTTTGGTGGAACATATACTCGCTTTTGGTATCTGACTAACCCACTGGGCGAAAGATCATAGTTTGGATTTTCACCTATTCTGATATTTTCTTGAATAGATGTGGCCTCCTCATCTTGCTTCTGGGCTTCTTCTATTTCTGCCCTCAGACCACTTTCCTCTTGACTAACATTGAAGTTAGCAATAACTACTTCTTTTGGTACATTCATGTTTAGGAATACTTGATTTGACAAATTCAAATTCCTGAATTCCTCTAGTAATTTATGTTCTTGTACCATCATAACTGCCACCTGCATCGCCTTCCTACTAAGAGCATCGGTGACAACATTCACTTTCCCTAGATGATATTTAATCTCCAGGTTATAGTCTTTCAGCAACTCCATCCATCTCCGCTGCAGCATATTAAGTTCTTTTTGATCGTGTAAATATTTGAGACTTTTGTGATCACAGTATAATTCTACAGTGGTACCATACAGATAATGCCGCCATATCTTCAAAGCAAACACGATTACTGCAAGTTCCAAATCATAAGTAGGGTAATTCAATTCATGAGTCTTCAGCTGTCGAGAGGCATACGCCACTACTCTGCCTTGTTGCATAAGGACACATCCCAATCCCTGTTTACTAGCATCGCTATACACCACGAAGGTTTCATGGGGATCTGGGATAATCAATACTGGAGTGGTCGTTAATCTCTCCTTCAGCTGTGTGAAGCTCTTTTCACATCGTTCATCCCACACAAATGATTGGTTCTTTCTTGTGAGCTTTGTCAATGGTAAGGCAATTCTGGAAAAATTCTGTATGAACCTGCGTTAGTAACCAGCAAGACCCAGAAAACTGCGTATTTCTGTAATAGTTTCTGGCCTCTTCCAGTTTAACACTGCTTCTACTTTACTAGGATCGACAGAGACCCCTTCTTCTGAAATCACATGACCCAAAAATTTGACTTCTGACAGCCAAAATTCACATTTACTGAGTTTAGCAAAGAGTTGTTTTTCCTTCCAAATGCTCAGCACGATCCTCAGATGCTC